>JAGSMW010000020.1:112500-9597500 GCA_029286795.1 Byasa hedistus | reverse complement strand
TAATAGGTATCTCCGGGCCGCGAAGGAGGCGTCGACCTGGTCGCCACGCGTGGCCGCGCGCTCATCCGCCGTGGAAAATGTAAGGTGCTTGACTCGGGCAGGTGACGCCGGGCGCGAGCGCTAGCGCACCTGCACCGACCCAATGAGAGACTATTAAAACGAACCGCATCATGTGACCTTTACGATACTTAACACTAACGAACCGCCCTCAACGAACAAATGCCACGTCGCTGTTATATATACAAAGCTAAATAGACATTACTTTGTTCCTTCCAACTGTTGACATTAATTTTAACATTAACTTTAACCTATAACTATAAATTAATTAGGATGACTTTAAAGAAATTAAGAAGGATGTTCATCAGAATATTTTCTAAATCAAACTGTAATTGCAAATAAAAAAAAATTGTTACACCTCTTTGCAACAAGTTGGAGAAAGATGGAGTTATGTAAAAAAATCAAATTGAGAGCATAGAAACCGGGAATTCCAAAAAGGTTAGCAGTTATTGCAGTTTAAGTACAATGTAGTTTTTGTTAATGAACCCAACATACATAAGAGATAAAAACCCCAAAAAGAAGGAAAAAATCTAAACTTTTATATTATCTGCTTAATAAGGCATTAATGTTAAGAGTATGTAGATTGAAATTATTTATAAGATTTTTCAATCCGTTACACTAAATCTTATGAAGAAGGATCGAAGCTATAAGATACATCGGTCAGAACGTAACAAGCACCAAAAGAATTAAGATCAAAGTAAAAAAAAATCATAGAGTTCGAAGAAATTTCACTGTTGCTCAAAATACATAAAACCGCGCATTTTCAAATAATTTGTTTGTAATTTTTGCTCGCACTGTAAATTAAAAGTTGAAAATTCTTTGGTCCATTTTAAAACTTTAATTTACTTTGAAAGTGTTGTTACTTAATTAATTAAAAATTCCTTATCAATTGCACGAGCAAGTTACAAAACTATTACATATGGTAGGCAGATGAAAACAACGTACCTGGTCTATTAGTACATCAGCTGCAAGGGTGAAAAAATTTTTGCTCATAAACACTTATTGGTTATTTATTAATTACTTTGTCCTTTTTAACTTTTTAATAAACAAACAACTTAAACTATAAAAATAATGGACAAAAACAAAAAATCGTTTTTTCATGACTGACCGTTTACGCGGCAATGTTTTCAGAAGTCTAAATAGGCCCGTTTTCTTTGAAAATCTATTGCTATATTAACTGTGAAGTATATTTGAAAAAAGCAGAAGCAAAATGGAGCACTGTTACATAATTTTGAGGATTAAAAGAGTAAGACATGGAGGCAACAAGATAATTCTATAGGCAGTTCTCTTACTGCACAGAGGAAACATTTCATAGCCTCACCGCAATCTCACTCCACCTGGCTTTTTTCTACGGTGCTCTTAAAAATTAAGTCTACGTTATTAAACTACAGACAATGCTACTCAACTAAAACAATACAGAATTAGACAAATTTATAACATAACCAATGCTCAGTGTCAAAGAGTTTTAAAAAATGTAACCGCCAGGTTTTAGCTTTAACATTTATAATAATAAAAATATCTCTTTATATTCCTTATTCTTAACAACAATTTATTTTACTACAACGTATAGCACATATTTTATAGCAACAATAATAATCCTCCAAAGCATGATATCAATACCATCGTATTACAAATATCCATAACTATTAAAAAGCTATATTATCCAAATTCACCAAAAACCTGATATCTCTGGCAAATTTGGAGGTTAAGTCTGCTAACGCATTAAGGATCGTACCACAGCCCATATTTCAGTAAATAAATGACAGTTCACATATTATGTTCTTCAGTCTTCATCGCAGTGACCACGAATAGTATAATAACGAAATTATCAAGAACGCTTCCGCAAGCGATGCCAATGGCGGGCTTGTATTGAGGGTAATCGCGTAATGTGCTCAATGATGAGGTGGATTACGGTGCGAATATTATCACCGCTTGTAAGCAAATCGCTGCGTAACAAACAAGTCGTTTAGACAACCATCAATTACTCTTGTTGTGGTAAAACCGTTCTGTATCACGACGTTTTTCTGTCAACCATTATAACGAACGCATTACTCTTTTTCACATAACAGTAATCTAAAATGCAACTGTCTTTAAACCGTTATAGTAAATCTTTTAACGGCTTTATAGCGCAGCGACTAACAGCCTCCATTGTAACACGAGAAATCGATGTGCCACGTAAATTGTGGGGTTTAGATTGGTGGTAGTGTTTTTCTCTAACAAATCCTAGCTTTAATACAATTGCTATAACACAAATTCAACATATGAGTCATATGAATCTCATTATAAAGATTTATATCCTAATGAATCACATTCAAGACAATGTATGTTTCTAGTCACACGTATTGACTCTTTGTTAAATTTTAGATGACATTGTAATACTAGAAAATTGTTAAATTTTACACTTTAATACATTACGACGTAATATTTTGATTTACCTAAACACGACTCAACATCGTGGTCAAGTTAATTGGCTTTTTTAGACGTTTATAACCTCATATGAATTTACTTAGACGAGTGATGTGTGATATTAATTAGTTTATGTCAAAGCCACTGAAAATTTTATGTTCAAACGTCGAAATAAATGATGAAGGCTGAACGTAATCATTATCAATGAATATAAGTCGTAGGTTGCGGCTCGTTTGGTACACATTTAAAAAAGTAAATATTAAATATTATACTAAATATAGTTTAGGTGATTAGGAGTTTTGTGTAATTCTCTCTCTTACCTGACGGAGTAGCAGCGCGTAACGCTTTTTGCGGAGAACACCATCAACCGTGCACGCTGGAAGGCCCCGTTACAGCCGTCAGTCTCCTGTCACGGCCGCTTGCGTAAATATCTCATGAAATTGTGCATAACCAGGCAATGACTTATGGTGAACACGACCACAATATATCTACACAGTTGGTAATTAGTCAGGTGGTAGTGTAATTATAATTTATCGTACATCTTCCATTAGAAGCATGTCTGTGTGGCGTGCAGCGCAGCTGAACGGGCAATACCTTGATCTCTCGCTATACTTTTTTTCCTTTATTACTTTTTGAGACGAGCAGTGCGTTCACCCGATTTTAAGTGATATGCTTTTCATCAAGACTTCACCATTGGTCCATTTTACGCTCGACTTGAGACTTAAAGTGACACCTCTCCTTAGCGTTCAAACTGAAACACAATGATCATTACGCATTTAATGTATGTAAATAATATCTCTTAATCTTGATAAATAAACGGAAATGTATACAAATTACTGTATTTCCGTTAGCACCTACATAAATAAATAACCGGCAAGGATTTAGAATCAGTGAATATTATTTTTGTACCTGTAACTGTATCCAAGAGGAATACGTGCAATTTTTAAATGAAATGATTTGTATTGAAATATTAATATTTTTGTTCTAATAAACAAAATCTGAACTATATAATGTATATTAAAAGACAGTTTAACATAATAACTTCTTATATTCAGGCGAATCTAACACACTTAATAAAATTTGATTTAACAGACTGTCTCACGTTTAATTTAACTATTTAGTACTAAAATTTTAGAGTGTTTTGCGGTATACGCGGCCACAAAAGGACTGAGGCGATGTATTTCCCAATGTCTTAGTTACCAAGGAGTACCTTCAGATCTGAATTATTTTTTTACAGTCTGACCTGAGCAGAATGTCTTTACTACGTATTTCGGATAGTTATTACACAGCTTAAATGGGACACTACCGCAAAATTTTCAATAGGCAACAACTAAATCTGCATAATTGTTATGCTGTTAAGTGTTGCATTGAAATCGCTCAAAACACTTTAAAATTCAATACAAAAGGTATTTTTAGATAGATAAGTCTTAGTGGTTTACCGTGGCTATAGAAGAAATAGAAAAATGTAACATCGCGTTTTGTGGGCAGCGGTCGACATCACGATTTCACGGACGCCGGTAATGGCCGCCATTAGACGCGTAGCGACACGGAAAATGGCGGACGACGACCCGAACAGCGCAGTTGTAGTCACTCGCTTCGATTCAAATGATTCTTTAATATCAAACACAATAAACAATGGCGAAGGAAAAGGTATTACAATTTGTAATAAAAAATAATTGGTTTCTACTTCAATCGTAATCCAGTAAGTAATCAATCCAAAGTTAAGAGATATTATTATTACACGTTTCATATTATTTAAAAATGTTGGTATCCATTTATTTTGTAATCAACTCTTTCATCGTCAAATTACCATGCTTTGATATGAATTGTTCTGTGGCTAAGTTGTACTTAACGAGTGTCAACATTATAACAAACACATGCGCCTTATCACTAAGGGCGTTATTAATTAATTTCATACTTTGTTTTTAAATAAAAAGGCGATAGTCTGGGTAGAAAGCCAAACTAAAAAAGACTCTCATGACTAAACTACTGCTTTGTATTAAGAACGAAATCTCGATCTTTAGTGCTTTGAGTATAACATAACAAATCACAACAAAGATTTTTTGTATATTTATTGTTATGTGGTGATAAAATGACCTGTGGACACTTTGATTAGCAAAGAGGTAGTTAAACTACAAATAATTATTAAAATACGATCAGGCCCCTGGTCATTTAATAAAGTAACTGAAAAGGGGAAATGGAGAATCATATCCGAGGTTTTTTTTTTAAAATACTCCTTTTAACACAGGCTCCTCTGTCCTACTGCTTTGGATTGTGCAGTATATTTTCATCCTTATTTTCAAGTAGTACTCGGATTTTTTTCAAACCGCGCCAATGTCCCAGATTCTAAGTGTAGTCGGCAATAATGTTGGTAGCGTTCTAGAATATTTCCATTATAAATGCTCTCAGATCACATAGAGTCAAGTTCGATTACAGCCTAATGATGATAACAACTAAATCAGAGGATTCGCATTACTATACAAATAAACTACGCACGTATGCGCTGCATGCCAAACATTTGTTAATTATAAATTCTGTTAAAAAATATAATTTGTACATTGAAAACGTAACTCCAATCGTATGGTAAGAATTAATATAAATCCCTCTCTCAAGTTAAATATTGTATTAATAATAAATCAGCCGTTATCTCATTTCACTTCAACAAAAACAAACAACAACATAACATGAATAAAGAAATGAATTTAATGATTGACGATAAAACAGGAAACGTAGGCAACGGTTAAGTATAACAGCTTAAAGCAATCGCGATGGTAACCACTAAGCATAGCAGATTGCTAACTTAGCGTTATGCTCGCAATTATTATTTGCCAGTCGGTTAAAAAGACTACTTGATGCATAAAACATACATTGGACCCTATTGGTAAAGTTTTTAATTGCATTTCATACTTAGATTTAAGAAAAGTGTTATTTAGGTCTGCCCTAGAACATTGTCTAAAATGCAACTAAAAGTAGACTAGAGAATATTTTTTTTAACCCGAAAGTAATAAAGAAGTCTACAAACTGTTGATAAATTATCGCTACATTCTTCTGTTAATGTATAGGTACACATTAGAAACAAAAATTTAAGCATATTATAAGACGGACTCAATAAACTACTGGATAATCCCATACTGTGAAAGGAACAATCGCGCCATCTAGTGTCGGAGGCCAAGACTCACTTTAGATGGTTGGTCCAAAGGACATTGGATTAGGTGAAAACTGTAAAATATACGAATCGGGAATACTCTGATGAGATCCGATCTTTCCAAACTCGCGGACTATACTTGCATTACGTGAGCGATAATGAACCAAGCGAGGTCGAAAAACTCTACTACCAATCAAACTTTATATGTGGCCCCGGATCGAACCAATGATCTATGTATACTAGACATGCGGTACCAATTTCGTCACGGAGGCAGTTAATCTTAGTTATGTTTTTTTACAGGAAATATCTACTGAAATAAATAATATGTATTGGCAAGCTGATTTGTACATTACCTCAGAAATATTATATTCAACAAATAAGAGATTTAAAAAAAAAAGTAACGGATGTGATAAAAAATATTTAATTTAACCATCTCAACAATGAAATATTTACAAAATTTACAATTTACATAATTTACAAGTAGAAAATAACGATTCATATTTACATGCGGTTACAGCAAGCAAGCGTTAATTTGGACCCACCATGAGCTTCGATGTACATTATCAACATTTGTACGTAGATTCAGCAACGCTAGTGAATTATAAGACCCCTAATATATTTTACAAATATACACAGTATAAATAAGGGCACATCAAATGATGGGTCTGCAACCTTTAACGAGTCAAAATCAACCAAAATATGAGTATTAAAAATGTTTGTGTTAGAGATCATCGAGTCACTTGGTGACCGATATGATAAAGGTTACAAACGATACATCATTCTACAACCAACAACAATTTACAATGCTCTATTTCATCATCACAAAAAGATTTTCGTGGTAATAAAAAGGGTTTTAACGCAATTGATGATTATAATTAAGAATATAACTATAAACCGTATCATAAAACTCACAGTAATCATTTAATCTCACAGTTACTCATCTTAAAACTATATTTACAAAATACTAACTTATGAATAATTTTGTGTGTATACATTTGCGTAGTAACTCCGTCGAAGACGAAATGAGCGTTTCTTGATTTGATTAGGACTAATTTTGATTTTAATGTTGTGTGTATAGATTCAAGACATAAAAACGTTAATTACACAAAAAGTTATGATATCACAAATTACTTTGCCGTTTAAGTTACTCAGCGGAGTAAAGAGTGTTCTACTCAGAAATTGACAAAATTATTTTTATTAATATCTAGTTTTCATGGCATGATTATGACAAATTGTTAAAAGTTATATTTAACTTTACATTATAATAATTGGTTATAAATAAGTACGAAACATGAAAAATAAAATAACGGTACTTTTTAAATTAAATTAGTTATTCGTTTTTGAGGTCCTCCAATCTATTTAATGATTTGTAGTTTATTTTTATTCCACGAACCGACGAGACGATTACGACGTTCACCCGATTTTAAGTGATACGCCTGATAACAATGTGACGGTAGACTAAACAATTAGTTATTCATAAATATACACAGGTAATCAACATAAATCAAATTATATTATAAACTCGTAACGTTAGGACGAACTCTTTCATCTATGAAAACTGGACAAGATGAATAATTTAAATATGATCCACAATATAAATACTCGATAATTATACCTAAGTTTATTGTAGTAATTATGTTAAACCTAGACAGGCGGAATAAAATCAATAGACACCGAATATTTTTAAGTAACTGTAATCGATCGATTGTTAAAACTAGAATATTGTGATTGTAACTCACTTTTTCGCGTAAGGGAAGTTTTAAGATACTCTCTCTCTCTACGTGGGCAATGAAAAAATTTTACCGGACTCTTTTCAGCTAAAATACCACAAAGTCCCTATCAACGCCTGACTGGAACGATTCCTAAAGACCATAGATATCCAAGAACAATGAAAACAATATGGTGAGAGGAGACGTGTTCTCTCTTACTCTTCTCAAGACATAGTTTAGGCGCTTACAGAAATTGGATGTGGTCTCTAAATGCGACCTTGTAATTAAAGTAAATGTAATTCAGCGAGCAATGAAGAAGGCTTTAGCAAATTTTCTTCTATATGTTCGAATTAGGGATGAGTGAGAACAGATCGTGCTGGAAATAAATAAGTGGTAATTCTTCATCAGCTCCTAGAAGCGGACAGCGCAGGACTTGTCGGTTCGGATATCTTTACGGAAGGCTGGAGGCAAGGTGTCCAGCTCTAGACGTCTTTCAGCCGATGATGATGATGATATTGATGATAATTGTTATATACATTACATTATTAAACATATTAGATTTATGGAATCATCTGCACATTAAATTACGTGGTTTATAAATATAATTAAATCTAAATATAAAACTATATATTTTTGTTACAATATAGTCCCTGTAATGAACTATTAAACCTAATTAATGTACTAAGCAACGAAAACCTAATCAGAAAATCTTAAATTACCTAAAAATACATATTTAATTTAATTCCCGGATCATATCCACCATTACAATTATTTGCTAATCAAAAAAAGCTTTAGCTTAGAACAATTGAACGCTTAAATTAGATAAAAATGCATCCGTGGCTCAGTGGCTAACCGCTGGCTTTGTAACACGGAAGCCCCCGGTTCGATTGCAGGGCCATATGTATTTGAGTTTGGTTTAGCTACCACCCACATATTGTAAATCTGCCACCATAACTTAATACTTTGTTCTGCCAACATATAAGAGTATTCTGGGCGAGCCTGATCATTCTGGGCGAACACGCTTCACCATCCACAGCCTCATTATCACTTAACTCTGTATAAAATTGAGGTCATTGTAAAAAGAAAAGCACATTTTAAGTTATTGACTCCAATTTCATAGTGTTTGTACCATCTGAACATAAACTTGATTATACTAAAAATGCTATTCATTAGTTGCACCTCAATTTAAACTTTTTTAATTTCATTATAAATAACTGCTTAGTGCTTATCCATGATCCTACCTAGTGTTAAGTGAGAATGTAGTCTGCACTGGTAAAACGCACTAGCCTAGTAACCTATTATTTAGATGGAAACATTGACTCGGGCAAGATGTTTCACTCTTTTACTGTTTCTATCAAGAACTATATATACATTCGATAAAACGTTAGTGGAGTGCTTCCTGTATCAAAGAAATATTTATAACAAAACGTTAACGGAGAATACCGCGGCAACTAATAAAGAAACACATACTATGTTGAATGTGCCATATACATGTAAAAGTCTTCTGTCACAAACTTTGTGATGAATATTGCTTAATAAGAGATAAGCAAATAAATACTGTTTTTTTTTTTAAATAAGATCACAAAAAAAAACTACTACAAAAAAGTTTTAACATGATATCAGAACTACAAAACAGCCAGCATTAGATATATAAATAATGTTTGTGTACAGGACTCACATCAAATATACATAATAAACAGGCACACATAAATGTAATAAACAATTATATCTTTCACAACTATGCTTCAGGACACAATAAACTTTAGCGTCATCAATATCACACAATTACTTTGAGTTAAAAGAGTCTACACACAACCATATCACCGACAAACCACACGCCTTCGGCAGATGTATGTGCACCTGCAGCCTGTATAACTGCACCTTATCTATAGTCAACATCTTAATATTCCTTGTTATTCGCAATAGTGCAGAAGAAGGTTGCGCGGGCGCAGTGAGCGGTGCGTGTGGCGACGTGACTACGCGTCGCTGGCCTCGTCCTAGCTGTCCGCGTGCTCCGCGTCCAGCTTGGTGCCGGGCCGGATCATTACCAGCTTCTCCTCACCGTCACCAGCCGTGTGGATCGTTTCTATGGTGAGCATCATCTTGTCGTCGCAGCTGTCATCTCCAGAGTCTGAGTACATTGATTGAGTTGATGTCGCCACTTCCTGTAAAATTATTTGATATTTAAGAACCAATATAATTTCCGTCATTTATATTCTTCTAAACTTCAACAGAGCACTGTATCATTTAAAGGAAAAAATATCCGTGAATAAAATTTCGCTGCGGTCAAATTAACTGTGACATATCCGCAATATGTAAACCTGTCCAGCAGGACGATTAATGGCTGACAATAACAATGACAGAGCATTGAAATTACCTGAAAAAGTTAATCAAAGTTAAAATTTAACATTACTCGCCTCGTGTAATGACATGCTTACCAAATGTCGCTTACTTTCTTTGGGAGATGTAACTAAACAATATAAATTCCTAAATAGTAAAAAGATACATCAATTTTGTTGTCCAAAATAAAGTTTTTCGCTAATGTCCGATTTTTCGATCATTTCTCTTGCACTATTAACGTACTTTCACCACCAATGATTCACAAAAACTGTACTTGTGATGAATCTTTGCATGTTTTCAAAATCAAAATTTCAAATTTGATGTATCTGACACACTGAATAATATTAATATTTATTGATAGTGAATTCTAATAGTTTTCCAATTTAACTGTTGTCTGTTTATTTCCCATGTCAGTGTTGTATTAAATAATGTTGGGCATTAACTGCCCTCTCATTATCGCCGACTATACTTAACTTTTTATTTTGGCCCAATCAGTTATTAATATGAAATGACTGTTTGTGAAAAATAAAATACAATAAATAAATTTGATCACGATCTAAATTATTGTTAACATTCGAATTGACAAAGCATCCTCTACATACGGTCGCCAAGACGACAAGACAACGGCTTTTTTTTTATTTTAACTCTTGTATATAATATGTACATACCGTAATCCTGTTTTTGGTGTGAATCCGCACATGCTTGGCCAAGTGATCGGACCTCATGAACCGTTTACTGCATTCGGGGCACTCGAAACGCTTCTCTCCCGTGTGCGTGCGCCGATGCCTCTGCAGCTCGTCCGACCGTGTAAACCTAAATACATAACTTATTTTATTAAAAAGTTATTTTTAATTATACGAATAAGGCTGATCTGTTTACCATTTAAGTGATCTTCATCATCTTCCTACTCTACTCCCATTTTTTATAAAGTCGCAGTTAGCAAAATGTCAATTCCGCCTGTCAATATTTACTAACGGTAGGTCTCTTGTCGAAACTTAATAGGTACACCGTAAATAATGAAAGTAGTAATTTTTTTATTAGTTATGTTTGTACATACCTTTTGCCGCAGAATAGCCAATTGCACAAGAACGGCCTCTCCCCGGAGTGCCACCGCAAGTGCGCTCTTAGATGCGACGTCTTCCCATACACCTTGTTGCAGCCCGGTATGTGGCACACGTGCTGCTTCTTCCGATCCACTAACCTGCTATGAACAATTACATTGTATTTTATTCTGACATCTGTAGGTAAGTGATAACACTGCAGCATTTTGTTGATCTCAATGCGAAGTTTCTGATGTTATTTCATAACTACTTTAATATCTTTACACTCCGGCTTGACGTCAAAGACCATCAGCTCATAAATTTCTGCTGCTGTTTATTTTAAGTTATTAGTTTGTTTTAAGATATGGATAGATCACTATTTATCCATCTCTTTTTCCTTTCCGCACTGTTGTGCTTACATAAATGCATTTTTAAAAAGATGTATAAGATGTAGACGGGAAACATTTAATGGACAGCAAGTGCTTTACTCACTTCTCGCCCTGGTCGCAGTTGGGACAAGTGCACGCAACGCGCTTCATGAGTCGCTTGCCGTGTGTCGGACTGGCTTCGCGGGTCTTGTTCTCGCACTCGCTGCCGCCGCCGGTGCTAACGGTCACCACCTGCCACTTGCTCGGCTCGTTTGAGTCCTGCTGGATCTGTTGTCCAGCAAAACTCGTTTCTGGAATAAATTGCATTGTTTTAAGACACTTTCTGAATGTTTAATGATAAACGATTAAAGCTCAACAAGAATAGTTTTGTTATGCACAATACCCTAGCTCTATGTATAGCTGTCAAGTCAAAAACGCTGTTATAATAAGCCAAGCCAATAAAGCTGCTATAGTAATAATTAAAAAAACTTAATAACTCTACCACTATCCAGACTTCATTACTTTTTTGACCACAGAATAGAACCAGGGTCGAAAAATTATGGTATTTGGGGAGAAAGACAGCAATCGACATTATAAGCAACGGAATTGAATTGTAAACAGACAAAAAATTATACACAACCTATGTGTTACACTACAATTGTCTCGAGTCCATATTATTATGAATGTATTGTTACCTATAACAGGCTGCGGCTGCGGTTGCTGTTGCTGCTGCTGCACTTGCGCAAGTTGCACGCCGGGAACTACAGCCGGCACCAGCTGCACTGCGCCGCCCAGTCCGCCCACGCCCAATGTCGGCATCTGTGCCGAATATACTTGTTAATTAATGTTTTTATTACATTATACAACTAAATTACATATACTACATATTACATAATAAATTACAATTACATAATACAAACATATTACAACATTAACATATTACATAATACAAATAATTAAAATTACATATATTACATAATACAAATAAAATCGTAATTATACTCTTTTCTAAAAATTTTAATTTAATTAATAATAAAGATAATATTCTTTAGTGGACCAAACATGATTTATTCAGCAGATATATGAATATTTCTAGCGACTTATTATTTAAACATAAAACCAGAGTTAAGCTATTAACATTTAATTTTACGTTAGAGGTTAAAAAAGATCGTTGAATTATATAAACCATTCTCAATTTTGTCACGCTCATTTGCTAGACTAAGATAGTCAGTTTATGATATCACAAAATAGGTCCGGGCGATTAGGAGGTTACCCCATCCAAATAGATATAATTTTCAAATAACTTGCCTTTTTGTATAAATGTATAAAACAAATAGAAACTGCAATATAATTCATTACATGAACGTATAGTACATAAAATCTAGGACATATAGCCCGAAATATCAAATAGTCTTCCGCAGATAGGAATAATGGGGAAAGTAGCCGGAAAGAAAGAGATTGGTCGCAGAAAGAAATTATGGCTAGACAATATCAAAGAGTCTACCAACACCAAGAGCACTGCGCAGCTGATCCATCTAGCGCGTAACAGAAGAAAGGCAGCACTGGCGTTCACTAGTTAAAGAGGCACGTGAAGAAGAAGAAAAGTAAATAAATATTGTTATTATATACATAAATAAATTAACTAATCTTAACGGCACTAAACTAACAAATCGTGTGAAGCAGCTTTTACTTGTCCTTGCGCTAACATTGCGGAATAATTTAACATTACCTTCGTTACTTACACACGGAGTTCATAATATTTTTTATTCTCGCAACCCATAAAAAATCGCAATCCTTAACCCTTCACACGTTATGTTACCAGAAGAAAAAAAAAAAGCACGCCTAATTGTTTGCTTATGCTTACGAACGTACGATGTCTTTAGTGGTTTTTCGTGTTGACATCGCCTTCGCCGACGCCGCCGGCGGGCGTAACTTCCGAGAATTATTTTTACGTCGCATCGTGATAAACTCCCGACGTCTATATTACGCCGTTACAGTTAATTATGTCCAGTTTCGACGAACAGTAACTTTTTCAACTTGCACAACACAAAAATAAATTATTGAAACAAACAATAAAACTAAGAATGTGTTATAACAAAGTTTTCACATATTTATCTTGTCGGTGTGCTTTATGAACCACGTTCCCGGGGCAAGCAAACAAGCGTCTTACGACACGTAACAAAAAAAATAATTACCAACACACGTTTTATTTATTACCACGTGGATCAATGACTGATTCAACTTAACTTTGTTGGCAACAGCGACGCGTTAGTTTTACTGAGAATTGTAATGTTTTATTTTAGTTATAACTAGATGGCGTTATAATAAGGCGCTTGATTTTATCTAAACGAAAGTTCTTAATGAGGGAACAGCAGTAGCCCAAGCACGAATATCTATCGAAAATGTATTCGAATCGTTATCGAATTATATTGTATGAGATTTGTACAGCGCCCCTATCGTACGTAAAAGGAACTAATTTTGGTAGCACGAACAACTTTCGTATCGAATTCGTAACGTGACGTCAACGATACTCGATAGTTTTGGACCATCAACGCTATAATTGCGAGCACGAACGCTGTTTTGACGTACGGTAATGTAAATACCGCAGGCTGGGTATCGAGTATTTGTCGAAACTTTATTCACTTAAAATTTGTTGGTGAGAAAGGTTTCGAAAAGTGTTAAAATATAATTTTACCCGTGTTTTTATTTTTTAAGTTAATTTATATAAATAATAGTGTTTTCTTGTTACTTTAGTAAGTTTTTATATACAATTTATTTTAATTAATTTCTCAAAATGCAAAGACCACCGTTGTACGAGCATAGTCCTTTATATTATTTTGTTGCTGCAAGTTTGCTTGAAAATTAAGAATATTCATCAAGAGAAGTTAGGTAAGTACCGACCTCAATTAATCGTGTTATATTGTTATATTTTTTAAACATAAATTGAGAATGAATTGAATATTTATAAAATAAAATTGTAAAAAAATGTTTTGATAAGTAAATCATATGATTGTGTTAACGATTATTTAAATGATAAAGATGTGTGGAAATAAATGGCGCTGATTCTCAAGCAGTATGTGTCAGTATGTGTCAGTATGTGTAAGACATTTAAAAATGAAGATGACAAAAAAAATTTATGTGTATATAGCCCGCTGAGTTTCTTGTTCTCAGGTCCATGGCATTTGTTTTGCGAATGGCTGGTAGATTTTGACGTTCAATAAGTGAATTATTGTTCCCATGTTGAATAAAAACTTTGACTTTGATTGGTTTTATTACTTATAGAGAAATTACACACAGTTGCTCTGAGAAAGAAAAATAATCCTGTGGATATAAATGACAAAGAATTCAAAAATAGATACCGTTTGAATAAAGAATCATTTAAGTTTCTTTGTAATCAACTGTAATTTATTAATATCCTTTACAAATATTCATACTAAGTTAATTTATTTAACTAAGTTTTTTTAATTATTTCCAGGTGATTTTGGTTATCCACAGCGACCCTGGTTAATGACACCAATTTTAAATGCTTTTAAGGGAACTCCAGCTTATAAATATACAGCAATTCATGGAAGGATCAACATAGCTATTGAAAATACCTTTGGGCAACTAAAAAACCGATGGTGTTGTTTGTGTAAGAATCGCACATTACATTATGCTCCAGTAAAATGTGAAAAAAAAAACCATGCTGTGTGTTGCACAACTTAGCCATTGAGTTCAACATACCGGAACCAGAACCAGCAGAGATTGAAAACCCAAATATGGCTATAACAATCTCTGAACATATTTTCCAAGAGAATACTACAGGAGATGGGTTAATTAGGGGTAATAAGAAGTATTTTAATAGATAAAATTAATAGACTTTATACATAATTATACTTTTGTTTATTAATTTTGTAAAAAAATACAGTAATTAAATATTAAGCTTAATTTAAGACTTTCTCTCCATAAACCCCACAAAAGCTTCCATTGCCTCTTTCATAAATTCCAACCATTGATCCTGCATCCGTTGCTCTTAATCTCTGTCTTACTCTTTCTTGTACCTCAAATTGTCTAACTCTTGACCGATCTCTCTCTAATCCCTCATATACCCTATCCCGCTCTGAAGCATACTCCTTTGCCTTACTGTCCATGTCTAAAAGCATTTAGTCAAATCTTGTTTCTGTGGCGGAGGGTGCCACTCCTCTTCCTCGCTAATGACTGGAGAGGGAGCCTCAGTAGGTGGCAGAGGAGCCACTGTTGGTTGGCTGCTTGTGCTCGGAGTATTCCAATCTATAAATTATTCCAATATGTAATTAGCCAGCTTATACATTTAGTCTCATTTAGGTTATCATAGATATCATAGCTGTGATATCCTTCTCATTTTATGGTTTATGTAAAAGCTACAG
Source organism: Byasa hedistus (assembly GCA_029286795.1). Lineage (NCBI taxonomy): Eukaryota > Metazoa > Arthropoda > Insecta > Lepidoptera > Papilionidae > Byasa > Byasa hedistus. Next base: position 9,582,050 of record JAGSMW010000020.1, on the reverse strand, counting down.
TATTAAGAAACAATAAACTTCAATAAATCTTAAATTAAATGTGCTATTAACCTATTTCTGGTTCCATTAAAATAACTCTTGCATTTGGCCTCTCAGTTTCAACTTGACAAGTTTCTGAAATTTTTTCCTGAAATAAAAAAAATGACTTACTATATTCAATATTTATTGCACAATTGAAATGTAAAGTATAGCTTATGATCCCTTCTCACCTTAATTAACAAACAAACATTAAATTAGATTTTCTAAACAAGAATGATTAATAACGAAGTCAGTAGATTCAGTCAAGTGCTTCAGCAATAAAAAATAGCGTCCCTTGAGTTAACACTTGACATACCTTACGCCATTTGTCCTCACTCTTAGCATCTCCTGGAGAATCGCTATTTAACATACCCGTTAACTTTTTCCACTTCATTTGTATAATTGCGACCTCATGGACTTGATGATTGCGCCTGATGGTTTTGATAAATCTGCATTTCTGGAATATAAATATTATGGCACATTACATAAATATTGACTGAAACAATTGCGATAATAAAACTTTTCTAATAAATTAGAACTTTATAAATACTTACGCTTCCATAAATTCTACCATTGTAAAATATTATAAGTGGCTAGTTCTCACATTTAAATAAATCTAAAATACTCAATAAAAGCAAAGAAACACTTTTGCTCTTCACAAGAACTAAAGTAAACATAAACAAACCGCCTCGGCCGATGTCAAACGGAGTCGTTCAGAACACGAATTTCTTTTTTTATATCCAAGACATTATTTTATTCTTTCGATTTCAATGTCATATCATGTTCCTAAATATATTTCTTCATATGTACTTCACTTTACATGCACTAGTTAATTATTTTTTAAATAAATAAACCGTAAATTCAAAAGTTTAGAATAAAATTATAAATTGGTTAAGCTTCGGAACGTACCATTCATTCCATATTTTACTCATTTCATTCCACAAGGACCGTCCCTATTTTCGATAGGATGACGTCACTAACGTATTCGAATCGAGCTGACGATAGTTGTCAAAATGTTGTTCGTGCTGCCTAGTATCGACGTCGTATCGAGGACTCGATACGTTAACGTTACGAATTCGATAGATATTCGTGCTTGGGCTACTGTAGCCCAAGCACGAATATCTATCGAATTCGTAACGTTAACGTATCGAGCCCTCGATACGACGTCGATACTCGGCAGCACGAACAACATTTGACAACTATCGTCAGCTCGATTCGAATACGTTAGTGACGTCATCCTATCGAAAATAGGGACGGTCCTTGTGGAATGAAATGAGTAAAATATGGAATGAATGGTACGTTCCGAAGCTTAACCAATTTATAATTTTATTCTAAACTTTTGAATTTACGGTTTATTTATTTAAAAAATAATTAACTAGTGCCTGTAAAGTGAAGTACATATGAAGAAATATATTTAGGAACATGATATGACATTGAAATCGAAAGAATAAAATAATGTCTTGGATATAAAAAAAAAATTCGTGTTCCGAACGACTCCGTTTGACATCGGCCAAGGCTGTTTGTTTATGTTTACTTTAGTTCTTGTGAAGAGCAAAAGTGTTTCTTTGCTTTTATTGAGTATTTTAGATTTATTTAAATGTGAGAACTAGCCACTTATAATATTTTACAATGGTAGAATTTATGGAAGCGTAAGTATTTATAAAGTTCTAATTTATTAGAAAAGTTTTATTATCGCAATTGTTTCAGTCAATATTTATGTAATGTGCCATAATATTTATATTCCAGAAATGCAGATTTATCAAAACCATCAGGCGCAATCATCAAGTCCATGAGGTCGCAATTTTATACAAATGAAGTGGAAAAAGTTAACGGGTATGGTAAATAGCGATTCTCCAGGAGATGCTAAGAGTGAGGACAAATGGCGTAAGGTATGTCAAGTGTTAACTCAAGGGACGCTATTTTTTTGCTTTATATTTATAGTTATTGCTGAAGCACTTGACTGAATCTACTGACTTTGTTATTAATCATTCTTGTTCAGAAATTCTAATTTAATGTTTGTTTGTTAATTAAGGTGAGAAGGGATCATAAGCTATACTTTACATTTCAATTGTGCAATAAATATTGAATATAGTAAGTAATTTTTTTATTTCAGGAAAAAATTTCAGAAACTTGTCAAGTTGAAACTGAGAGGCCAAATGCAAGAGTTGTTTTAATGGAACCAGAAATAGGTTAATAGCACATTTAATTTTCGATTTATTGAAGTTTATTGTTTCTTAATACTGTAGCTTTTTACATAAACCATAAAATGAGAAGGATATCACAGCTATGATATCTATGATAACCTAAATGAGACTAAATGTATAAGCTGGCTAATTACATGCTGGCTAATTACATATTGGAATAATTTATAGATTGGAATACTCCGAGCACAAGCAGCCAACCTACTGAGGCTCCCTCTCCAGTTATTAGCGAGGAAGAGGAGTGGCACCCTCCGCCACAGAAAACAAGATTTGTCTAAATGCTTTTAGACATGGACAGTAAGGCAAAGGAGTATGCTTCAGAGCGGGATAGGGTATATGAGGGATTAGAGAGAGATTGGTCAAGAGTTAGACAATTTGAGGTACAAGAAAGAGTTAGACAGAGATTAAGAGCAACAGAAGCAGGATCAATGGCTGGAATTTATGAAAGAGGCAATGGAAGCTTTTGTGGGGTTTATAGAGAGAAAGTCTTAAATTAAGCTTAATATTTAATTACTGTATTTTTTTACAAAATTAATAAACAAAAGTATAATTATGCATGAAGTCTATTAATTTTATCTATTAAAATACTTCTTATTACCCCTAATTAACCCATCTCCTGTAGTATTTATTCTCTTGGAAAATATGTCCAGAGATTGTTATAGCCATATTTGGGTTTTCAATCTCTGCTGGTTCTGGTTCCGGTATGTTGAACTCAATGGCTAAGTTGTGCAACACACAGCATGCTGTTTTTTGCACATTTTACTGGAGCATAATGTAATGTGCGATTCTTACACAAACAACACCATCGGTTTTTTAGTTGCCCAAAGGTATTTTCAATAGCTATGTTGGTCTTTCCATGAATTGCTGTATATTTATAAGCTGGAGTTCCCTTAAAAGCATTTAAAATTGGTGTCATTAACCAGGGTCGCTGTGGATAACCTAAATCACCTGGAAATAATTAAAAAAACTTAGTTAAAATAAATTTAACTTAGTATGAATATTTGTAAAGGATATTAATAAATTACAGTTGATTACAAAGAAACTTAAATGATTCTTTATTCAAACGGTATCTATTTTTGAATTCTTTGTCATTTATATCCACAGGATTATTTTTCTTTCTCAGAGCAACTGACACATACTGCTTGAGAATCAGCGCCATTTATTTCCACACATCTTTATCATTTAAATAATCGTTAACACAATCATATGATTTACGTATCAAAACATTTTTTTTACAATTTTATTTTATAAATATTCAATTCATTCTCAATTTATGTTTAAAAAATATAACAATATAACACGATTAATTGAGGTCGGTACTTACCTAACTTCTCTTGATGAATATTCTTAATTTTCAAGCAAACTTGCAGCAACAAAATAATATAAAGGACTATGCTCGTACAACGGTGGTCTTTGCATTTTGAGAAATTAATTAAAATAAATTGTATATAAAAACTTACTAAAGTAACAAGAAAACACTATTATTTATATAAATTAACTTAAAAAATAAAAACACGGGTAAAATTATATTTTAACACTTTTCGAAACCTTTCTCACCAACAAATTTTAAGTGAATAGAGTTTCGACGAATACTCGATACCCAGCCTGCGGTATTTACATTACCGTACGTCAAAACAGCGTTCGTGCTCGCAATTCTAGCGTTGGTGGTCCAAAACTATCGAGTATCGTTTACGTTACGTTACGAATTCGATACGACAGTTGTTCGTGCTACCAAAATTAGTTCCTTTTACGTACGATAGGGGCGCTGTACAAATCTCATACAATATAATTCGATAACGATTCGAATACATTTTCGATAGATATTCGTGCTAGGGCCTCAGCTTTCATTTAGTTGCAACCCACTATACTAACCCACATGGCAAGTGGCGAATACGACAATAATCAACCGGATGACCCAAGTACCAAAATCCCCGCCGAATCACAAGGACACTGTAATTGATTCTAAATATTTACACAAAACACGAGTGAATAATATCAAAGTCGGTTTATAATCAGTTTAACAATAATTATTAGAAAGTTTAATAGCAAATTAGGCGTAAATTGCAAAAAAAAAACCGTTCCGATTTCCATAGACTCTTTCAGTATTTTTATAACCCAACGTAAAGGTCGGTAACACATTTGCGACTATCCGAGATCGACGGTGATTCTTTACCATCACGTGAGCCGCTTGTTCGTTTGTCTATCTTCCTTTAAAAACCAAGTCTGTTAACATATCGCAGTAGTGGTTACGCAGTTACCTGTACAACGTTCCGCACGTTGGTGGACGCCGGTATGACGGTGAGCTGTTGCCCACTGCTGGTCAGTATCTGCGGTTGCTGTTGCATACCGCTAGAGTCCGCTTGCATCGGGTTCGAAACCGCCTTAACGTCCAAGCAGCGATTGGATAAATATATACATAATTATAATACTAGCTTTGTTATATACATGTTATGTACAGATATAAGTTTTACGCCAATAATAATTTGAATATTGTACTATTAATAATTTTGCAATATAACCAATAATCATACATAAAATAATTTAAAAGGTATAAAAAATATTTCTTCATTATACGAAGTTATACCAAAACCTGTACATCGTACAATTAACTAAATAAAAAGCTCTTAATTGATATAAGTACTCTAATGCATTATTTACTTTATAACCAGGAATAAATAATTATAAGTACTCATGTACATAAATATGTATAATACGTAGTATATTATGTCTACCCCCTTATTACCTGCAGCGTGATGGTCGCGGGTGTCTGGGCAGCACTAACGGTCGTCTGGCCACCAGCGTTGGACTGCACCAAACCAAACCCAGCTTTGTATTTACAATTTATACCGCCCTATCGATTAAAATGTTTTTATACAGAGTTATTGTATAATCTGTACATCGCGAGATATACAGAAAAATAAATAGTGTTAGTATAAAATAAAGCATTTAAGATTATATACTTTAAGATAATTACCGAAAAAAACTTCGTAAGGAAACCGTCCCACCGCGTCACAAAAGGTAAAGTAGAAGGTCACATTGATTTATTATTAACAAATATATACAAGAAATATAATAGTTCTAGCCTACTCTATTATCCTTTTATTATCCTATTATTATATTTATTATCCTATTATTAGCCTTTTACCTAGTCTTCGATAATACCGTCTTAAGCATTAGTCATATTGAATGTTAGCTATTCCAAACAAAAAAATAAGTTAGTTGTTGTCTGTGGTAAGTTTTTTGTTATGATTTTGAAATCAGTTGATAAGTTTAGCAATTACCTGTACATTTCCGAGCGATGCTATTTGTATTTGTTGAATTTGACCGGAAGGTGTCAACACGTTCGCGACTTGGGGCTGAGCTTGCATCTATTAAAACATATAGTTTTTTATATATCGACAACAGGCTCACTTGGAGGCAATTTCACATGGATGGTAAAACTTTCTCGCCCAGAGCACACTGGATCTCAATAATAAAGTCTTGCTTATTTAAATAGTTTTAATATCCAACTTTTAGAGGATTCTCTAATAAGGAAAACTCCTCACTCCGCAGCGAATAACCCTTTTTTTTTCGACAAAGCGAAGAAACGAGTAGGAAGTCACTCGATTGTAAGTGATATGTCTGCTCATAAAAATGTGGCACTAGTTAGGAAGATAAACTATACACCACATTATGCTCATCGCCGCCTTTAGACGCATGAAGTTAAGTCTCGTTACCCTGATTACCATCACTAACTTCTACAGCGCCTTACAACCATACCAGAACAGTCATGTTTACATACAACTGTTTGACGGCAAAAATAAGAATGCAATAGTACCTATCTAGATAGTAAACCAAATAACAGTATCTCTTCTCATTTGTTAGAATAAGTACCTGCTGCAGCTGCGGTATGATTTGCAGGTGGTGCGGCGCGTGCACCGGCATGTGCACCGTGTGGTACACGGTGTGCCCGTTACCCACACTCACTGGCACCTGTACCGGCACCATGCCCATACCACCCACGCCGCTCACGCTACCGCGGACAGCTACGCCACCCCCTGATTGCAGAATCAAAAACTCAAACCCTTCGTTTATTCTTTTCATTAGTAATAAATCACAATTTTCTGTAAAATTACTCCTACTTAATATTTAATTATACAAGAGCATACATTATCAAATTTATTGCTTTGCACACGCGTGAATTTTATCTTTTTCTTCACAATCCGATGGTTTAACGCAAAAAGTATATCTTGGAACATTATTTCCGCCTTTTTGTTTATTTAGCACTTTCGTTTTTTTCTTGTCTGTTCACTCTGCAAAAAAGTTTTAAATAAATAAACTTATGACTACTTTATTCATGTCACAAATCTATATATTCCACTGTTTATTATTATTGTTTTTAAAGCACCTGGTTTTCTTACTTACAAGTAAAATATTGCGGTAAATGTGATTAATTCGTTGATTATATAATAACCTATAATTATGCATCATCACCACAAAATTTTAAGAAAATGTTTTTTTTTTAAAACTTGTGCTTTTAGTCTGCGTCGTACAAAAAAATTTATTGCAACAAAATTAGAAGCAAAGAAATAACTTAAAACTAAACATATCTAGTTAAAGCTTTCATTTTCATCATTTGCACTTAATTAGTGAAACTAACATTGAAAAGCCTACAAAATATTATTGCATTTTAAAAACACATTGACCTTTACATTCATGTGACAAATAGCATTTATTGTTAAACGTTTGGTAAGTACCGAAATTTGGGAAATGAGTGATTTGAAATAATATCAGGGGAAAAGCAAAGAAATCGTGAAAAAATAAAAGCACCGGACAAGCAAAGTGATTGGTTTTTCTGGGTGGTGAGTGTTCTTTGATAAAAAATTGCTTATAGCTTTAATAATAATTGTGCGAAAACATATTGTAAAATATACTCCTTCGTCATAGTGGAATCTTTTTTTTTTTTCATACCCATAAAATAAAATCACATAAGTATACTGTACAAAAAAATTAGATGTATTTAACTCTGATACCGACAGCTTACAAAGTAACTGCACCACCCATTACCGAGATGAACCTAAATACCAACCTTGTGCAGTAGGGCTCGTGGAATCTTTTGTTTCTTTTGCCGCCCCACTCTTGTCTCCATTGGCCAGCGCGCCCGCGGTCACCGGGGAGCTAGCGATAGAGATGGACTGGCTCGTTGGGATCTGAATCCCGCCGGAAATCGAAAAGTTCCCCGGGATCGTGATCATCGGTTGATTCCCGGTGAGCGCGCTCAAAGGTATGGATATGTTAGAGCCCGGAATTGTGACAGTCGCTTGTTGCTCTGTTAGCGGACAAAATGGATAGGGTGCGGGAGGATGCGGAAAAACATAGATTAGTATGAGAAAAGTACGATAGAAGCCAGGGGCGAGGCGTGCGTTGGGGTTATAATGTATGAATTAAATATGTAGCACTTAAGGTCTCGTTTGAAGATTTGCAGTAGAAAGACCAAACATATTTTTTATTATCTACTATGGGTTAACACTTGACATTAATTTCATACGGTGCTGATCGACAATGAAGCCCTGAATGGTGAAACATACTCGCCCGGAATCTAGTTGTCATTATTATCAACTGAGACAGAGCGATTCTGATATGGCACAATTATGATATGAGGATGGTAGCTAGCCAGGGTGGTTTAAAAGAAATAATAATTTATTCAATATTTGATGAAAATCTACGGATATATTCATAAATGTTTTATAGTATGAAGACTTGAGAGGTTTTAACTAATTTTACGAGTAAATTTTAAGGTTTTAAAAACTCACGTAAACTATAGCAAAAAAGAACATTTTAAACACCAAAAGGCATTTTGATAGAAAGTATTCAGCATATATAATTCATACATGAGTATTTAAACATCTAACAGTAATTGAGAAAACAAAATGCATGCGCAAAGATTCAATAAAATTTTACAGTAAAAAAATATCCATTTCATGAAATTAAATTCGTGAAAGCGAAGCAAGTGAACGGAAAATAAATCCCAAAGCAATCCCGAAGCTAAGTAAAAAGTAACAGAAGACTTCGAAATGAAATAAATAAACAAACAGCCAACAGAATGCTCGCACTGCTGGGTCTTCAGACCTTCTTTCAGAACGAGATTGACTTTAACCAACACGCTAGCCAAGTATGAATTGGCGGATGTTTTTATATTTGTGTTAATACAATGACAGAAGCTTGCTTCAAGAACGAATCATTAGTGTGTGCTTTTTTGATGACATGAAAATTAAACTAATGTATAAATTACTCCACCACGGTCACTGTGTACAAATATTGTAAATTTAAACTTTGTTATTATAAATAACACTATTCTTATATGTATATATTAACACTAACCGGCGGGTAAATGCATAACATTCTGTAGGAAACCAGCCGGAAGCACCGGCGTCCGCACCAGTTGACCATTCACCAGGCTAACTTGACCCATCCCAGAGAAGTTCTGTAAAAATGTAAATAAACAGTCCTCTTGTTATTGTTCCCACTACTAGGACACAGTGACTTCCGTCACAAGGTGAGTAGTGAGACAATTTCAATTATCCACCTAGTTAGCCAAGAGCTGGTTGAGGAATAACACGTTTCCTTAACCAGAAACACACACTCGGTGGGAATGGAGCCCGCGTCTCCTTCGGGCATACAACGCGTACGAACGCGTCAATAACTAAGCTATCAAGTATTTCAAAAACATATGTTTAATAATCTATTACAACTGACTAATACAAAAAGATTTTTAATTCTCTGTCGTTTACAGTATTAGAAACCTATACACCCTATAGTGGACTTCCATCGGTCGATTTTTCTGGATGAAACTGCTGTTAACAATCGCATAACACCTACTGTCTGTATTATGCTTGCCTAAAACCATATGGCTCTAGTTATAATGGTGTACACTGCACTACATTGTGCTTACTGCATACCAACAAATTTTTTTACTCACTTGTGCATGTTGTGCGGGTATAAAGAGCGCCTCCTGTCCGTCGACAGTGACTGCTTGCATTGGTGTAACACCACCAACTCCCCCCACCAGGCAACTACCGTAAACACCACCCGATTGTTGCTGCAATACAAACGCAAATAATCATTATTCACCATATAAAAGTGAAACAGGTTAATATAAACCAACAAAATAAGCGTATCAGTTTTTTGATCTCAAATGAGTCACTTGACTTCAATTTCGCTAGGTGTTAACTGACATTGAGATCTTGGGTGGTGTAGTGTTCGTCCAGAATTCCATGTAGCAACGGAATCGAACCAGGGACCTCCGTGTTACTAGTTATAAGCCCGTAGCCACTGCACCACGGAGGCAGTTAAATAGTCGGTATTTAGTTTCAACACAAGATTATAATTTCAGTAAGCTAGTGACTTGTGTTGCAATGGTTACGAACCTGAAGCAGCTGCGGGTGTATCTGCAATAACTGCTGAGGAGCGTTTTGGTAGGTGGCGGTGTTTTCGCTACCTGACACCACACCGCCGCCCAGCAGCGACTGCAGCTGTTGCATGGATATCACCTGCGAATACCATAACTTATTATCATCATTGACAGGCCACGTTAGTCCATCGGACATACAAGTGCGCGATCTTCAGGCTCTCACTCTGTTTGCCTTACTTTGAGACGCTATCAAGAAAATGTTTTCTGAATCTAATAAATACACTTATAATAGCGAATTATTTTAAATAAAATATACCATATAATTTTTTAGTTAAGCGTTAAGTTAACAAATTGCTTGGAGACTATAATATCGCTAAACAGATGCCTCTGTTTTTTTTATTAAAATTTTCCCGTCCTTATAGACAATTTTTGACCAGCAACTCTCGATGTGCAAACTACAACAGATAAGACATTGGCACTTACTATGCACATTTCCTTTAATTATATTATTTAAAACTTAACCCATATTTTTAAAAACTAGTATCAAAATACTTCTTAGCTAGTCAAACCTTGTCATCAATACCCTTAACTTTCCATGTGGGAGAAGGCTACAAATCTAGGGACTACTTAAAACATTTCGTGGACTATTTATTTATTTAAATAAATAAATGTATATCGCCAGCAATAAAAAATGCGACTCTACTCATCACATACTTATAAGGAAACGCTGAGAAGTCTTTGTCGTATCGTCAACTAGACAATGCAAGTGTGACATCAATGTATGACAATGGTTGTTTGTCATCCTCACCTGAGGCTGCTGCACCTGAATACCATTCGGGACGGTACTGGCCGCGTTCACTATAGCCGCTGACAGTTCATTGCCCTGTAATTAAAAAAAATCTTATGGACTATTTTGAAAGTTTTCTGTAAAAATATTACTGGAGTTAAGTCCATTAATGGGTTTCAATGAATGACTAATAGACTGTAATGCATTCTCTTTACTAACACTAACACATGCAGGTTTATCTACTGCAATACTTGTGATTAATTAGCTTTACTCAAATATGAACTTGCAATTTCAAAACTCTACACAATGTTAAAATATAGAAAACACCACCAAAGTAATCCGATATTACCTATCAAGTATGACCAATAATAACAGATATTTATGAGATACACCAATAAACTACCAAACATAGCTATGATACTACAATATAAAGGATAATAGAGACAGGTACTCATGAATTGAATTCAATGTATGTGTACCAGACGGTCACAGGTGGTAGGTATTTATTAATAAAGTCTGTTTACATAGACCAAACAATAGTACCCAAAAATTACTCCTGCTAGAATGACATTGCTGCTAGTGAAACTAGTGGGACAGAAAATTTATGCCTAATATGTTTCTAGGCGATGAGCACAACGTCGTGCAGTGTATATTATCCTAACTAGCGATATATATATAGGCGGGTGTATCACTTGCCATCGTCCATCTCCCATAACTTCATTGAATAAAAAAATCTAAAATGGTCAAATGACAGGTGAAAAGTTAGTAATGATATACATAGGTTAATAATAAATTATTGTACCTCATCTCAAAGTGTTTTATAGCACAGAAAGAAAATTAAACTAAGCAATCTTTCATAATGAACAAGATTATTCTGTTTTAATATCTAAAGAAGAAGTCCTGCCCTGAACCAACATATATTGTAGATGTTAGTGAAATTTATGTAAAGCTTGGATAGAAATGATAGCCACTGACTTCTATAATATTGTCTATTGAGCAACATTCAGAAATATTTGACATCTTTCAACCCGGACTTGGCCAGTGTTCTGGCTATGCCTTTCTCCAAGCATTCATAAAGTACTTAAACTTTGCAAGCAAATAATTTATAACAACCTCATAAGAATAACTGTGTTAATTTCCACATAGTTTGTAAAGAAAAGATGCAGACAGCTCAAGGTTATTTCTCTTTGCTAACCCTAAGGTTAATTTAGAAATGTTACCGCATACATAAATTTATTTCAAGATGCAGATTAGTAATAGCCCCAACTAGAGTGTATATACATTAGATATTATTGCAATATGCAAGTGAATCTTGTAGATGCAGTATAAGCAAGTTTGATGTTAACACATCAACAATATTATTAATTACACAGATATCTCCACCATATCTCTTATGATGTTAGAAATGTAGCATTACATTATTGTTATGTGTAATAACAATGCATTTAATAACTCACTGTTAAACCCTGAGCTCTAAGTTGTTGCACAACGGCTGTACTAATAACCCTTAATTGAGGTTGTTGTTGTTGTAAATATTGTTGTTGTATTGCAGCAAGAGTTGCTGCATCTCCTTGCACTTGTTGTTGTACTAGTTGAGCCTGTTGGACCTGTTGTTGTTGTGCTTGCTGCTGCTGCTGCTGTTGTTGTGCTTGCTGCTGCTGCTGCTGTTGTTGTTGCTGTTGTTGTTGTTGTTGTTGTTGTTGTTGCTGCTGCTGCTGCTGTTGCTGCTGTTGTTGTTGCTGGACTTGTTGTTGCTGCACCTGCTGTTGTTGGTGCTGTGGACCTAAGAGATAAATATTTCAATATACCAATGCAAACAATACATGTATCACAGTACTTGTATGAAATATAAAATCAGGCAATATATTTATAATTTTTTCCTTCTTCTTTTCCACAAGCCTTAACAATAATCCTTGTTAAAAGAAACATGAACTTTCTTATCATCAACTTGTAGGAAAATACTTAGGGAAGAGACATTGCTCAAAGAATGAAAACATACAGATTTTTTTTAATATATTAATTTAAATACACTTACTATAGTGTTGTTGCTGATTTTGGTCCTTGTCCTGTTGTTGGTCGGGCCCCATGTTGGCGGCACCGAGGCGACTGCAGGTAGCAGCCAGTAGTGCTAGAGGTGACTGGTTACCACTTGCCTCCTTGAATAATTAATAAAAATTGTAGTGCTTAACTTTAAATTTCCTAGACATTAAAAAATGGCTTGTGTGATTTTATTCTACATTAAATATACATTGAGACATCATCATTATAAAAAATACATTGTCAAAAGTGAGCATAATAGACTCTATTAATAACGAAGGACCAGTACTTTTTCCTGACAGCAATTAATCTTTTTAAACTTTTGTTTCACACAACACACCTAATATCTCTCCGAGACATTTGTTTCAATCTGTAGGTGTGGAGACTTTTAAGGAATCTATTAGTTTAAAACAGACAAAATCTCAAACTGGATAATGTTCATTTTAATAACACATGTATGAATTGTGTGTGCAGTAAAGATTGAAATATTACTTGTCTCAATACATTCCTAATTACTAAACAGAAATAAGAATTATATTGTTTAAACTTACAGAGATCTAATGAAAAGTAGATGCACAATATGAAATAATAATATATTAGTACTACATCATATCTTTAAAGAAAGTTTTAATTATTTTAAGTCCCAATTTTTTTTTCTTCTTTAACGGACTCAATGTAGGAACAAGTTATATTTTGTTTTAAATATAAAAACTGCAAGAGGCATTGTACTGGTACTGTAGGTGTAAGAGGATGCAAAGATTTTTACCTATTTCTTATGACTTACTGATAACTTATCACTAGAAACGATCTAACATTTGATGTTGTAACTGTCTTGTTTAAGGCCTGACAATGTCAGTATCTCAGAACAAAAAAAATAACATGTTATCATAAATTTTTTAATGTTGGAATATTAATTACAATTATTTCTTTAATATATCATGCCAATTTTAGGAAAAACCTATAAACAAGTACTAAATAAAAACTACCCAAACATGTAATATTTTCCTTATGTGCTTTGTATAAATTGTAATAAGAACAAAAACAATGTATTTTGGCAGGTTAAGATTACTTCCTTGAATAACTCTGGTTTGTTGACTTGCAAAACACTGTCTTTCCAATATTTTTTTTAGAGTTTCTATGTTTAGTTTCTTAAAATCTCTACTAATTTGTATATTTTTTTTAGTGACAACTAACCTATTTAGATGTCTCAATCACAATTTTCCGAGATTAATTATTAAATTTAAATTTTGATAAACTGTTGATTTTAGTAAACAAACTTTACACGAAATCTTTAAAACAGAATAAAAGTTACATGCATAACACAATTCTTCACTGTTTTGAAAAAAATATGGTTTTTCGAGAATAATCAAGCAGCGAATTCATCGGCGGTGCTCAAATTATTAAGTTTATTTTAAAAATAATATTTTTATATCGTTGTTTAATTCCATAAACTTATCATACGATAAGTCAGATTAATATGAAGCGCAGATTAAATACATTAAAATAGTTTGAAACTTTTCAAAATATTGTACAGTTAGTTTGTTGCAGTAGTTGCGAGTCGACACGCCTTTTCCTAACAAGTGCCGGGAGTCGGGAGTCGTCGCACGCGAGGCTGCCGCCGCCCTTTGATCCACCCACCTCACCACGCGTGACCCTGATTTTTAAGAAATGAGCTGCTTTTGGCATATTATACTACACGCTTTCTATTAAACGTACCGTTTGCTATATGTTCTTAATAGTAGAATAAAAACGATTTCTCCCTGCACAGACTAATACAATGATGGAAGTGAAAAAAATTCTGCGCGTCTATATTTACGCACATTACTTTTCAATTTAAATACGCAAATGGTTCATAGCGTTAAATATGTTACTTAAAGTTGCTTGGAAATATGTACTGTCATAAGTGGGTGGGTAAGAGGATCGGAAGAGGCTGTTGATGCTATTTCGGCAAGGGAGTAGCTCACGACGCGGTCACAACCTCCCGCGTGTGGCCTGTCGGGCCCCACACGGCCGGGGCCGCGCTCGCCCCGCCCTCCCCCTGCGTCGGCCGATACACGAGACCGCTTGCTAGCGTCCAATCTGTTACACAATAACACTGCAGCTATTCACTTCCTACTATTTACCTTGATAATTTTATCCTCACAAATGTATTCCACCTGCACTTTCGTGGACTCAGACGACATCATCTACTTTACACTTGCAAACAAATATTTTCCTTTGTTCGAGCACTGAACGCACCATTCTCACGACCGGCCGCCAAACTGCGGCGAGTGAACTGACGACCATAGACGAACGCGTTCGGGAATTCTCGGAGATCCGCCTCCTATCGCGGTCGTATTTATTGCAGTAATTTTCTCCTCCAATAATTATTCAGCTTTTCAGGAGTTTACAATTTTTTTTTCATGCACAATACGATGCAGGGGGAATGTTATTATAAGTTTTTTTAATCAGTACCGTCGAGGATTTACAAAAAAATACCTTTTCCTCTTGGCGGTCATTATCTCCGTCTCATTCTGGCGGAGACAGGTCTTGATTATTGGTAGGCAGCAGCTGCGCCTCTCTTCTCCTCCCCGTCGCGGGTGCGGCGCCGCCGCCCGATAATAATAATTGAAAGTAGGAAGGACGTAATAATGGGTGTATAACCTCGCGCCCGCGTCCTCCTTGGGCGGGCAAAAAATGCACACATGCCGTGACGATAAGCAAGCTGGCAGCAATAACGTGGCTTGTAAACAAACGATAAGGGTATAATTGCGCTCCCACAAACTGTTCACATGATTCTATACATTACGACAATTTTATTTCCGAGAACTTGTAGTCTCCGCCTTTTATTCGAAATAAGTAACTTAACACACAAAGTAACGAGACGAGTTAAAACGCCTGTTAATAGCGAAGTAACTTTAATTAAAATGATCAACTCTGCTCCCTCCGCTTGGATAGACATGGCGTTAAGTCTCAATTCCCCAGTAATTTCTTTAATTACAACGCTCTGCAAACTGGAACACAGCATTGTTTATAAACTTCTGTTTGATGACAGAAATAGAAGCAGCAGTGGTACCTACTTTCCCGATCTCCGGCAACGGATCCCTACTACCAGTATTATGAGATGACGTGACGTGATATGACCGAGATCGTGAAATGACGTTTATTTACGGTTTTGGAAACAGAAGTCGCCTCAATGTGTTTGAAGTTTCTTTTCTTTGTAATATCATGCACCAATATATTTTTTAATTTATTTATGACAAATAACTTTTTTAAGATTGGCAAAATACTTCAGAAGCGCTTGTAATAGCTCAAAGCGAGAGTGAAAGTTGAGCTGCGTTTTGTCAAGCATCAGACGCGTTCGCCCCAAGTCCACATTATGCACGAATGAGCAACCGCCCCGAGAGAGCGTGTGTCCCAGCTTAATTATATCTAATGTTTTATTCTCATTTTGTATCCTATTTTTATAACGACAAAGTTCAAAATTATCTGTTAAATATGTGTTCGACTTACATTATCAAGCGAACTGCATGTTATCGAGGTGTTGCTTCATTTCATACCTTATGGCACAAAGAATAAAGACAAAAGTATAATTTAGTTTCATTAGCATGTATAACATTATTAGTATTGAGTTAGCTCTATTATGGGTGTACCTTGGCGTGGCATGCGGTAGCTGTATGACGTTACATTGTTTACGAATTTTTAATTAATCGATGAAATCATCACTTTCAGTAGGTTATGGCTGATGTGCGACACTGCCGATAGAAGTATTTTGTCTAAAAGTATTTTAAAATTAAAACTGATCTTCAGAAACGTATCGCATTTTTCGTTACGCTTCGACTTATGCGTTCTAAGAATATCCAAAAAGTATTGTTTTGGAAATTGACTCAAAAGAGAAATTCGTTTTTTGAGTGCAGATAAAAAAAACAAATAAGTTAATAATATATAATTGTATCCTAACGCGAAAAGAAGTTTTTATTTCGTGTTGTGTAAGATCCCGTTATTAGAGCGGTCAGTTTCAATTTTCTTTTGATGGTGGAGCAACGAAACTATTAAGATCGGAACTTTTACTAATATGTCTGCAGTTAGGATAAGAAATACACGTGTACATAGAGAAGTTAAGTCTCGTTACCCCAGTAACTTCAAGAGCTGTAACACCCTTCAAACTAGAACACAGTAACGTTTGTTCCCGACTGTTTAGCGGCAGAAATATGCGCTGCGGCAGTACATATCAGGAGAATATCCAGCAGCAGAGACCCTCAATAACAAAGATAGTACCTACCATAAAAAATAACAAAAACTTAACTCTTTACCCTATTATTATACCTGAACTCAGCGCACGTATTCCTGCCAGTAAAAGAAGAGTAAAAAGTCAGTGCTGCGTTTTTTTACCACTTACTACTTTAAAATTCGAGAAAAAAAATGCATTTTTGTTGAAAAATATACAAAACAAGTAAGTGACAATACATGTATTAATTTTGGCAACTATATTTTTAATTGACATTTGTTTCCAAATAAAACTTACGTGATGTGCATTTTAATACTTCTCTAATACAATATTTTCTAATTATAAATATAAAAATTCTCATAAAATTTTGGAAAAAACATTAGTAAGCATTTTTAAGTACAGCCAATGTCGGGCAAATATTTTGAGGTAGTGACGCTAAATATTTAAAACAAAACGAGGGAAGTTATTAATATCGAAGTTGCACCGGTCCACTTCACGACCGTTGCCAGTGTAACTAATAGGAAACGTCAAGGACCAGAAATAAATTGCTCGTTAAATTATTTCTAAGTTATTACTTATTTCTTGTTTCCTTACACCTACCCTTAATATCTCCAGTGTCCAAGGGTTGACAGGTGGACAATGCCCCTGAAGTATTTAGTCCGCCCTCTGCACTCTTATGTACACGACTAAATAACAAAATCGTTCCTGCGATGTAGACCAAAAAGTTGTATGAAAAATATGTAAGAATCACGGAACTTTCTAACACGTTCGCACTGGGCTAAATGAAGCTAAGTTATGAGTTGTATATAATTTTTATTAAAAAAAAATCCTGTGTTACTACTATAGTATTATATGCTTGCATAGAAGACTTCTAATTTTCGGAATGTGTTAGTTGTTGACGGGTTGACGGAAGCGGAAGTGACGGTGGGCGGGCCGGACCGCCCGCGCCACCCGCCCCCCGCACCCGGACACGCCCTAGCTCTTACAACTGAAACTGCATCTTACACTAATTAGCGAGGCATTACAAGTATTATAATCAACGAGAGTCCAAGAGTTGATCTTACCATTCCACCAAAGCCATTGCTCGAACTGTTGTCTCACTCGACGATCCTAATCTCTATATTGAATTAACTGTAATTTAACCATCGAAGGAATGTTTTTATCCTAAATTAATTTTAACGGTAGATTAAATGTCTCCAAAAAAATATAATCTAGAATTGGTTAAGTTTGATTTTAAGATTTCACCTAATAATAATTAGACAGCCCGTTAAATGTTCCCAATTCTGGGACTGGGTATTTATTTATTTACCACGCCAAACAAGTGCGAGATGGCGGATGAAATATACTTTAGTAAATATGCATGCATTTTACGATATGTTATGATCATAACATGAAGGCCATAATCATTTAACATTTAAAAAATTTTTTTTAAAGAATTCTTTTAAAATCTAATAATCATGGTGAAACAAGAAGCTTTAGTAATATTTTTTTCCTTTTTTTAGAAGGTAATTTTGGTCTACTCCAAATAGTTTTAGGCAATCAATCACTTTTAATTATGTTTAATGTTTACTGATATATAAACCGCAATTGTTAATGTCAATTTGACGATAGAGCCAAAAGAACAAGTGTAGCGATTAAATGATCACAGCACTAAAACTGTTGAAACATGAAATATGAAAACGATCTGTAGCGGTATGTATCTAGATGTAATTTCTTAAATTTCTTGTACTTTAAAAAGTGATTTAAGATTAAATTTACAATCGGCTATAACATAAAGAAAAATATCAAATATTTATTGTAAAGTTTATCGCTGATCACTATACATAATACATAATTTTATTCAAATTTGCACAGATGATATAATTAAGGAAAACGATGCATGCATATGTTCGCTGAATTTCAAATCGGATGTAATCATTCCCAACATATATAAATTTTAATAAGTGAATATTAACTAACGTGCAGTTTTAAACCGTGGCAAATGAGTAGGTAATCCTTGTCAATGAGTCAAGTGTTGTGGGATCGTTCCCCTCGCGCTACTAATGTTTATACGTACATATAATACATCGTATTACTTTGCTACTTATTATTTTTACACAATGGAGGAATGAAACGAGCATCAGGTTTAAGTAGCGATAATACGCCTGATCATAACGTGGTACTAGTTAAAATGATATACATTGCACCATGTTCTCGTCACCTTCAGACGCAATAAGTCTCGTTACTCTAGTAACTCTTTATTTTAGTAGCTACAACCGGAACACAGTAATGTGTGCACACTACTGTTTGGCGGTAGGAACAGGCGCTGCGGTTTCCGGCAACAGTGACTTAACAAACCAAAGCGAGTAAACATTAGAACAAGAATAAATATTTGTTCCAAGTAAAAGCTATTTAAGTATTGTAAGTTTATATAATTAGCAACAAGTATTTATAAACTATATTCTATTCCATGTAATTGATTAGTGTTTTTTGTATTATTTCCGGTGCGGAATCGTCTGTGTTTAAAAGTATTTCCAATTACTAATACGCGTGCTTAAGGCAGAACCCAGTTTACAGCCTCGTTTAATATTAATAAGCTTAAACTTTTCTTCTAATCAGTTAACTTGTACCAGGCTTTTCGTTTCCAAAAACACTAAGGACAATAGATAAACAGCGATTTCCAGCCTGCGACCTTAAATTTGCAAAACGGTACCGTAAATCAATAAGCTTTTGTCGCTTATACTCGTATGAATAAAGCTTCTTTTAAGGGCGACGTCAAATTTTGATTCTAGCATCAGAACGCTACGTTATATTAAATACACGGTTTATTGTATTTTCTCGATTGTAAATTAGAAAGTGTATTAAAAATTCCGCGGGTCGTGAAAGGCTAATTATTATTTGGCTAGCGCCTTTTACTAAGATGCTTTATCACATAATACGATCATAGTAAAGTAAGAACATAATAATATTATTATCAAAGTTTTAATAGAGATATCAATATAGCACGCCAATTATTTTTAAGTATGTTATTTATTTTAAAGCCTGTTAAGTATTAAATATGCGAGTACTCTTTAGTATTCAATTGTGTACTAACTTTAAGGTCTTATTCCAATAGTTCTGCAAAAGCCTATTCAATACGCGAGTTGAGGGGAGTTCTATCAAAGCTCTCATCTAGTACTTAAAGGTAAATTTATGGTGAGGGCTCGTTCATTTTTTTTATTGCGTTCATCTCGACAGTCAATTAATATCACTTCAATAATTTTTCGATAATTCTAGTCATTTTAAAGACTTTTCTTTGTATAAAAATGCAACTAAATAAAACAAAATAAACAAACAATGTATATGAAAAGTTTAGTTTTAATCTTTACAATGTTTAATTAACACATATGTAATTTTAATGTCACTCTGCAAAAACTTAACTCTTATAGCATAAGACAGTCATTATTTAACTAATGATTTTATTACCTAGTTTTTTTCTATTAAATCTATTCTTAAGGAAAATATGAATAAATCATCATTATAAGCCAATATTTGCCTATTGCTGGACATTAGCCTCGCCGATACTTTCAGCCATATGTGATCTTTTATTTTTCCAAACCAGCAACTCTCGCTATCGTCTTGTTTAGGTCATAAATCCATAGTAAGAGATGATGCCCTACAATTATAGGCAGTTGGTGGAGCTTATTCATTAATTTCATAAATCTAAATCATTAAGAGAAATTAAACTGTTTATTATATCTTAATAACAACTTCTTAACTCATATGATGCACTCACCACCATACTTGTAACAAAAAATATATTTTATAATTTTTTGCCTGTCTGCCGTGTTAGTTACGGGTTTTATTTTTCTAAACAAGATCCTTTTTACCGCGACTTTCCCCGGCAGACAGGTAAAGGTAATCGGATTAGCGTAAGTTAATATTATCAAAAAGGGAAAAAAAGAATTAGGGTTTCGCGCAAAAAAAATACTCATAAAAAGTTGAACCGAGGCCGCTTTTCGCACCAATAACAATAAGTATAACGACGATCATGTTGGTAAGTGATACTTGTACACTACATCACACCTCGCTTTAAAATATAACATGTTAAGTTTTATTACACTAATAATTTCATTAGCTACAACACTTTTTTAACCGGTAACACTGTAAAGCTTGCATACTATTGTTAATAGGCGATCTCCGGCTACAGAGACTTCTTCACTAGCAGTCCGGCGGATTTAATCAGTTATATAAACATAATAATTTAATAAGTAAAAACCAGTTTCTTGTTATACCAAGTGTGAACTTAATTCTAACAGCTGTTGTCTATATCAGCAACAGGTGGGTAAATGCTCAGTTCCGGTCTGTGTGACTTGTTTTAAACAATTCACGAACAGAGGAATGTACCGCGCCCACCCACCGCCGCCCGCCCGCTCTCGCATTCCGCGGGGGCGTAACCGCCGCCCTAACTTACGCTCGGACCCACTTCACTTTCGCAAAAAACAAAATTCCCGCTTAATCTTTTAAGGGTAAATTTAAAAATGTATCATTCTTTTGCTTTAGTTATTTTGTCTCTAAAATTTCCAGGTTAAATTCACATATGAATAATAGTTTGTAACTAATATGTTTTGGTGTATTTTCAGTTTTTATACTACCGCTAATGAAAAGTAATATAAAGTTATTAGCATTTTTTTAATTTACTATCACCATCATCAGGTGCCTTCTTCAAATTTAAGTTTAATCTACTATGGGTTATCACATGATCTAATTTTCACATGATGGAAAGTGTCTATTAGGCCGTGGATGGTCAGCCCTGTAGTCCTGGGCCATCAAGAATAGGACAAAAGTATACCCTGCCTGTCGTAGAAGGGTTCTCGGATTCGCGGGCTTTAAAAGTAGGCCCCTTCATTGCTCACTAAGCGAATCCGAGGTGGTCTCGTTTTTGTCGCAGCAAAACGGGGGAACCGGGAGGGTACTGCCCTCTTTGGGACATGCTTAGGCGTAGTGCAGGCAAGCACCGATGCGTTCCGCAAGAGGTCCCGGTGCCCCGTAATGCACTGAGGATGACCACCGAGTGAGTTTTAGTGGGTACAAATCCCACATAACCCTGTCTTACCTCCATAAGCAGGGTATCTTTTAAAAGTTTATCCCCCACATTAAAAAAAGGGCTGTGGATGGCGAAGTGTGATCGCAAAGAATACCCAGACGCCATGACAGACGGAACATTATTATGAGTGCAGTTTAATAATATGAGGATAGATTATACTAGTCAGGCGGATTCGAAAACTTAACTTGTATTAGAAACGAAACACGGCCTTTCGTGTTACAAAGTAAACGCTTAGCCACTGCACGACGGAGGTAATAAGTCAGATGTTTTACAATCTAAGCAGTTTTTAGCATAGAATAAACTTTTGCAGGGAAAAGTATTACTTTCCAAGACGAAAATAAAATATACGCAGCTTATTGTCATATTTACTAACACGACTGCTATTGTATTTAATGACTGACTGACTCTTCTAGTGTAACGACCCAAAGTGAGCCTTGGCCTCCGTCACAAGAGAGCACCAACGTTGCCTATCTCGCACCGCCTCTCGCCAGTCCATTGTATTTAATGGTATTGACTAATTTGAAAATAGTCTGTATATTAACGAAATATCGTATATTTCTAAACCTCAAATGTGCACGCTTTCAATTATAAAGTCTAGTATTATTTTGTCACTAATACAAACATACGCACATGCACAATACGTACATACATACACATGCACGCACACTTAATACAAATAACGTATGGGCGCTAACGTAGTTGTTCGTGGATTCTCGAGCCGCAAGCCCCTTAGTCCTAAGAAGTTGTCAATAAGACAGACAGTATATATCCCTCAGGAAAATATTACTTAAACATTTTTTTTTGTTATTCGTAACAAAGAAAATAGCGTTAAAATTCAATTAAGCTCTATTTTACGAGCTTATGTAATGTTTGAATTCTACTTGCAAGATCCTCGACGCTCTTTGACAATTTTGAAAGACGTTCTAACATATTTTTCGTGTTTGAAGTTGGGTTGGTAATATACTTGATTTAGAGTTTAGTAAGTTTTAATGGGACTACATTTACCTTTTTTTACAATTTAAAAATAATTATTTTGAACAGACATTTGAAAATAATTAATTTCTTCTGAGTGATAACAGTTGCCTTATAATTTAAAACAAAAATTACATTTATGTTGCTAACTTAATGTATTAGTAAAAATATTTGTGAAAAATTTTTAACCTTATCGCTTTTAATATATTGGGTCAATACGTTATAAGTACGTATATATTTAGCTGGTACTATTAATATTTTTCTTATATAATTTTAAAGCCCGATGTGTGTATTCATGAGTCTTTAGAGGAAATAAAAAAATGCTTGTAAGATTCGAAAAAAGTTTATTGCACAATGAACACGAATACTATTATATATTTTCAGAAGTCAAATCGGTTTTAGACAACATTACGCCAAGCGTACCATGCCTACATAAATATACTTACTTATACAAAATTAATACATCAAACATAATTAAGATAAATATAATGCTTGTACGTCATATTAAAAAATACATGATTTATCAGCTTTAGCTTTTAGCGTGTGTACAAAATTAAAATAAATATTTTATTAGAAATTTTAGATTAATTTTAAAATAGACTCAAATTCAATTTTAATAAAACAATGTTAAACATTTAATATCATTTTTACATATGTGTGTACTATACTACAACTCTAAAAGGGGACAACTTATAAAATAATTTGTGAATAAATATTATCAGTACCTACTAATAAATATTTCATAAATAGTAAAAACTACAATCAAATTAATAAGGCTTACGTTAAGTGTAGTCGATGCGATATATTCTAAATCTGAAACAAACGGAATAATATTTTATCAACAATGGACAAACGCCAGCTTCACATGATATTTAAGTAACAATCTCTTTTACATTCTAGCTGTCTTATGTCGACAGTCAAAACACGGCAATGCCGCTATTACGGTTTATTTACAATTAGATGGTGATAGTAAACAAAGTAGGTTAAAAATATCAACAACCAATTAAACTCTACAATATGTAACCCCAGAATCCAATCAACCGACCTCCGTGTTACGGGTATCGCGAAGCGCGCACGCGGCTATACGACACGTAGATAAAAGTTGATTTGTAAAACAATAAAAATCTCGTACAGCACCTAGCGTCCTCTATATTTCGATATTAGATACTATGTAGTATGCCTTACGTCTAAGAACTTATTTTTAAACTGTCTTCGTCATTCTAATAATAGATGGCGTTAAAATAAAAACATATCACAAAAAAAAGTTTGTTCTGCAAGTAGCGTTCTTTTTTATCTATAAAATTTATCGTTCGTCTGGCTTAACTGTTCACAAGCCCACAGGTTGTCTAGTAAATGCTAACTAGCATTATGTTCACCCACTGTACCTAAGTTAAAGGTACTTAAGAGTTTAAAAAAAAAAGTTGAAACTAATTATACCAATCCCAATTGTTATTAATGATTTAAAAAGACACCTTTAAATATAACACCTACAAATATTTACTTATGTTAAAACAATATGTTGTCTGCATTATACTTACTGCAAGCGTCATGTCTTTTACAAGCCTCCGCCGCTCCTCTCAACAGTAATTTTCTTCTTTAGCGCTTCTCTTTCGTGATGTTCTTCCTCCATTTCCGCCATGCGCGCGAAACGCGAATACGCCACGTGTCCAGACTTAATGGCCGACATCATCTGGTAGCACAAATAAAAAAGAATTGCTACTATATGATTGATTCACAAGGCAAAAATGTATATGTGTTCACAAACTACACAAAACAATATAATTTATGCATTATAATTTGTTATGGAAAATATATACTGGATATTCACTATGACATTATGTACAACATAAAACAATTAACATTTACATGCACTTTAAATGCTTACCTTTTTTGTAAAATAACAATTTAAGGAAAATTTTCTGTTATTCCTTATTGACATTTTCACAATAAATAAATTATAAATTACAAAGTGTAGTTAATGATTAGAATGTATTTAAATTTTATTTAGTACAAGTAATGTGTCGAATAATTAATATTAAGGTGTACAGTTAATGATGGTTAACAGCAAGTGTGATATGATTGTAGTTTTATTTTGATGAATTTAAGTTACGTACTAAGAAATTAAATTTCTCTGAAGTTACGAAAAAAATCTGTAAAATATTTATTTCATTAATTAAGTAAATAATAAACAGTACATGTAAAATTTTCAGAAACTTCTGGCTTTCTCTCAGATAGAGCTTATTAATTTGTTTTAATATTTATTTATTAATATAGACACGAAACATGCGGTTTCAAATCATTATAACACTAGTAGCATGCACAATGTTGCCAACATAATATTTTATGCAGCAAAAACAATATTTCAAAATTGGTCTTAAATTAATTTCAATCTTTAAAGAAAATAAGAGTAAGTTAATTGCTTAACTCTATCATTACAAGAGGTCAGTCTATGTTGCCTCCTTGTTTAAATATCATTGATATGGACCTGCAGATATTCGTCCAGTTCGACCTGGCCGTTCATGTTAGTGTCGATCTCGCGCAATATTTCGTGCAACTGCTCTCCGGTGACGTCCTCGCCGTAGTTCTGTGGACACAAGCGATACTCAACAACAAAGCAACGGATGACAGGAGTAAAAATGAAGTTATGCGATACGATGGAGGTCCCTTCTTAGCTCGTCTAAATACATTGATTGCATCGTGATTCTATAATATCGCAGCGCCATGTTTTGGAATTGATGTAGATTTTATGTATCCAGTTGATACGAATATAAGGTCGTTAATAAACAAACAAGTTCTTTAAAGAAAAGAGTGCATTAGGAACTAGTTCTTGCGTACAAAATCATTATCACCTGATAAAATTACAGCTACACTATAATCTCCAATAACATCAATCCCGAAACAGACATTACGACAATCCCAATTCCCGCTAATCCAACATTAATTACAGCACATGTGGCAACATGAACCCGCATCTAGATCTTTCCCTTGTTCTACCTGCAGGTAGTCCTGCAATTCCAGTTGGCCGTGGTACGACGCGTCTATTTCAGACAGCAGCGAACTTATTTCATCGTCCGATGGTTTCAGGCCCATACTCTATAACATTTATTATCAAACAAAACTGAAAAATTATTATAAGTAGCAATTATTAAACCGCAGAAAATTTATTTTATGATGTTTTCTGTCTAAATAGAATAAGTCCATACCAATGGTCAGATTTACACACCCTTTAAAATAAATTTGTAGGATAGTTATTCCGATAATTTATAAAAAAAATAGGTAATTTATCTAGATATGATCTTAGCAAATATTGTAGTTTACCTGTTAATTGGTCTATGTTACATCTACGGTGTCTCCTTCTAGATATACACCATCACAAGACCTATTTTTTCCAGTAAAAAGTAGTGCGCAGACATTACTGTATAAGATTTTTAGGGCATTGTAGCTAGTGCAATTACTGAAGTAACAAGATTTAACATCTTATTTCATGACGCGACAAGCACAATGTTGTGCTATGTATATCATTCTAACTATAACTACAATTTTATGGTCAGGCGTATCATCTACCACCAAATGAACGCCCCGCACATCTCGGTGCTTTGTCAGATAAAATAAGGAATTATTATTTTTTCAGTTGTCTATTGTCATGATCAATACCTTAAGACTCCTTCTAATGTCGTTAATAGAGACGAAGCCCTTCCTGTCCTTGTCGATGATCTGGAAACGCTTGATGTAAGTCTGGATTTCTTCTTTGCTGAGATTGATCGGTATCTTATCGCGACTCGCGCGATTGACCATTTGACCCATTTCGTTTGCGAGGAAATCGCTTGCCATTTTGATTTGTCGCTGCAACATGATTGAAATGAATTGTTATTCGGTAAATGCCATATATTAGTTGAAAGGAACAAAAATGAAATATGACAACAATAGCACGTGTGTTAATGGTCATTAATTAATTAACATTCCGAACATAGTTATACATTTTATGCCGAAAAACCAATACTATTTATTTTCAAATTGGTCATCTCATAGTATTTGATTGATCATGATTATTTAACTTGTTTACCGTTTCTCATTTCTACATAATGCAGTTAGGGTGTTAATAAAAAATATGATATGCAGAGTAATACGTAATATGAGATTACGTTTTTCTCGGTTTCGCTCCACTTCAGCTCCTCGGCCATAATGTCCACAATGGCAGGCAGCGCCTCAGCGGCGGCTTGTACGTTGAGAAAGGCGAGCCGCAGCCTGCGTGCAATCATGTCCACCGCCGTGCATGCGTACTCGCGGACGCCGTACCTGACGCGTAACAGAACCGAAAACTTTTATTATACACTTGTTTGAAGCCAAACAAACTATAGTGTTTGTACAAAAGATAAACATAACATGAAATATTAATAAAAATAGGTTTAAATTTGTAAAAGGACTTACAAAGAAAATACAAGGAAAAAACATTGGCATACAATAAATGTATTTAGAACGATATACACCATACAGTGCCGGTCGCGTCGAAACACAAGATGTACTTCTCGTTACACCAATCATTTTACTAACAACAGCGTCCTCCGAAACGGAATACAGAAATGTTTCCTGTTTTATTTTTAGTTTTACTAATGTTTGCTGTTTACTGTTATTTAATGGCAGATGTAGGACACCTGTGCAAACTGGTGCAAACATGAATAAATTAATTACTCTTTAAACTACTAATAGCATTGTATTACGCAAAATTTATAATTATTTTGTTTATTATAAGTTTTAAGTTACGTATGTTTTTGTTTTTATAATATATTTCGTGCACTAGATATACCTGATTTCGGCGTCTATGTATGGGAATTCCGGGTGGACTTTTTTGCCAATAATCGGCCATCTCTTGCCCGTCATTGAAGCCATTTTAGCGACAGCGAAAGCTCTGTCACCGTATGATTTTGCCAAATGTTGTGCTACCTGTAATTAAGATTATAAATTACTATAAATATTGCAAACATGAGCTCGTCTAGTGGAATTAAAACAAACCTACCTCCATTTCCAAACCAAAGTCTTGCACTAATCTGATGTACATAGTTGGAGTCCATCCATGCGCGCCCTCTATCAGGAATCCGTCTGTCTGGCAGTTCTTGTAAAGAGGTTTCAAATTTGCACCTGCAATTGCAATATTACTTGGATATTATTTGCGTTAATGCTATTTATATTATAGTATTAGTATTATTTTAGTTTGTATACTGTGTATATACAGGTTAAACAAATAAAAACTGAATACTCAAAAATCAAGTAATACAGATGAGCTTAACGCACTATATATAAAATTATACATAAATTTTGATACGGTAATAAATAAATACATATTGCTTGAGCCAATTATTTCAAAGACAACTTCTTGCAATACTTATGAATTACTAGATATTTTCAATTTCCCTACTGTCTAAGTATTCTTCATATTCGAATAATTTTTTTAGTGTTAAAAATACGCAAAAGAAAAAATAACTAACTTTCAATAGCGGCATCGATCGTCTCGGCGGCCATAGCGCGGTACGTGGTCCACTTTCCGCCGGCGATGGTGACCAGGCCAGCGGGCGACACGTGAACGATGTGGTTGCGTGCCAGCGACTGCGTGTCCGGCTTGTTAGGATCCGACACCAGCGGCCGAATACCGGACCACGCGGACAGCACGTCGCCTCTTCGCACTATCGGGTATCAATTAATCTCGTGAAATGTTTTTTTATTAGAAGTATGTGGTATAAATGACACCTTTATAATCTCTTTGCATATTTTATGTTTTTAACATGATAGTAAGTTTACCTTCAACGTCAGGATTGAGATAGTTCTTGACCTCAGTGAGGATGAAAAGGATCTCATCCTCGGTGGGTTTGGGATTGTGCGTGACCTTGCATGGAAGGTCCGTAGTGCCCGCGATGGTGCCTTTCAGCCACGGCAGGAAGAAGATCACGCGTCCGTCCGACGTCGCCGGATCCAACAGCCCCATATGCTCGGGGCTAACGGCGAGATCAAAATAAATATATTTTATTCAACATAATTTAGAAAATATGACAATTTCCAAGAGTTTTGTTTGGATCACAAAACACTTTTCAAAATTATGTAAACTGTATCCGTAGGTTAAAAATATTAAATAAAAGTTATGAAGTGGGAATCTTGTAAATGTAGTCGTGAACTACCTGTAGTATCCGGGAAGTACAATATGAACCCCCGAAGACGGGCAGCAGATTTCTTTAACAGTATTATCGTCCATTTTCCTGATGGTGTCTGTGAACGGACCCGTCGCGTTGATGATGCATTTCGCTTTGATGTCCCATTCTTTGCCAGACATCTCATCCTGTTATCAAAAACATACTACTTTAATAATTAAATAGATTAAATATGTTGTATTCTATCCTACTACCATATAGTAGTCACACGCATGGTTACGATTCATAATTTACATGTTTTGGTATAAAACATCAGCTATAAGATTTATTTTCATGACAAGATGCCCTTCTCCGTACTAATGTTTACAATAAATAGTTAATCAGTCTGGATTAAATGAATATTATAAAATACTAATAGTTTGCGTTATTAAACCTACTCGGAGTCGCGCACCGCTCAGTTTTCCCGCCGTCTTGTGCAACTTGGTGACGCTGACGTGGTTTGCGATCGTGGCGCCGTGCCGAGCAGCCGTCAGCGCTATCGCTAGGTTCATGCGCGCGTCGTCTTGCTGGCCTTTGTATGTTAACAATATCAAATTTTTACAAAATTTTGTCAAAAAATACGTCTGCAACATTCACGAATAGTTTGTGATGGACGACGACAAACGTTACAATAACATATGATATTAATCGCGAGAAATAAAAGAAATGGCGGGAAAAGACCTAAGTGCATAAAATTATTTAAAAAAAATAGCAACTAGTTAGAATGTTTACATCATAAACGTTACGGTTATATATCAACATTACTTT
Source organism: Byasa hedistus (assembly GCA_029286795.1). Taxonomy (NCBI): domain Eukaryota; kingdom Metazoa; phylum Arthropoda; class Insecta; order Lepidoptera; family Papilionidae; genus Byasa; species Byasa hedistus. The sequence goes on along the minus strand of JAGSMW010000020.1, from coordinate 9,552,429 downwards.
TATAATAGTTTGACTTTGTATTCAACCTTGAATCATAACAAACCATGTATTAATGAAACAGATATTAAGCTCCGTATTTACAAATATAAGTGTAAAATATACAACAATTAATCCATTACTTTGGTCCAGTTTACCTAATAGAGTAATGAAAATTAGAGGTAACAATATAAACACATAGCAAGGTTTACACACCGTCGTAATACACGATTCCTCCACAAAGATTATCCGACTTTAACATGGGAAACAGTTCGAGAGTGTTTTTCTTCGATAAATAGTAGGAGCTCTTTACGTTACGGTCACCCGCTACTAAATCGTACATTTTTATTCCGAACCAGTAATAAGGAACTTGCCACCACCTAAAACATAAAACCACTGAAATAAATACACAACAATTTTTTAATATTGTCATATAAAATAAAAAAGACACCTTTTTTAAATCAAGTCTACTGATGTTTAATATTATGTAAAAAATTAGTCCTTCGAGTCGGAGGTCTGTGTTTTTATATAAACAGGTTGTTTAATTTACTAACATTTTCATTTTCGATGGCTTTAATCAATGTAACTCTTAATCATGGATGAATAAATAGAAAAGGCGCAACTGCAAAATACAGAGGGATATGAAAGTAGCGCATTAGAAGATATACTTACTTGTAGACAGGTAGCAAGATAGGCAACGGACGGGTTAGGTGAGGAGCAACTTCTAACATGTTCGCGCGTTCATGTAAAGCCTCCTTCACCATCTTGTACTGGTCGTAATCGAGCTGCATAATGGCCTTTTGAAGATAACGAACACCGCCGTGGATCAATTTGGTGCTACGACTCGACGTGCCACTTGCGAAGTCGTCCGCTTCCACTAAAGCTGTACGAAGACCTGAAATACATAAAAAAAATATCTTTAGATTTTTTTAATGAGTATATAATATATGTAATACTTAAAACGAAAGAAATTTAATTAAGATTTAATAATTGTTTACGAAGAAAATAATGAAATGCAGCGTTTTATTGTAGAAATGCCATTATTACGTTAAAACATGTATTTTAATAAATTTTTACTACATAACGATGTTGCTATAAATCATTATTAATTTGAGACTATACCGGGGTCGTGACCTGGAATCATTAAAAGTTGCATAATATAAAATAGTACGAGTACAGCTAGCAAAGTGCACTTTTAAAAGCACTTTGAAACTGCAGTAGTCTGAAATTACTAGGTCGGTGCCCGCGGTACGAGTGGCTTTGTTCAGGGCATGGTTTCTGTGTCATTAAAACCAACCTTAAATGCTGTTCAGCTGGAAGTTATTTGATGCCGAAAGCCGTGTTACAAATTTACATATTTCATTGTGCTAAAAGAGCACTAACACAATGCGGTGTAGTGCAAATAACAACTCCCTATTATTGGAGTGATTATTTACTTAGTTGATTTTATGTACCAATAAAAAAATTTAAGCAAGTAAATCCACTCAGTTTGCCAGTTCTTTTAAGTACAATAGAAACTCTCATTTTACTAGGAGTGGGGTTACCTCTGGTGGTAGCGTCGAGGGCGCATCCAACCCCTGTCGCCCCGCCGCCGACGATGAGCACATCATACGTGTGACCGGCCTGCAACATGTTCACCTGTTCGGTGCGCGACGGTAAAGGACGCTTCTTGCGTTCAGTACGCGCCGACACTGTAGCCGGTTTGTACCATTCCTGAAATAAAAATATTACTAAAGACTTTTTTTTTATTGTACTAGGCAACGAGACGAGCAAGACGTTCACCTGACGGTAAGTGATACGCTCGCCCATAACAACGCAGCGCTGGTTAAGATATACACTGCACCACATCGCGCTCTTCACCTTGAGACATTAGGTGTTAAATCTCGTAACCCCAGTAAATTCACTAGCTTACAGCAAACACATGTAGCCTATAAAAATTACATCGAAATAAATTACGTTATAAATACATCAAACGGCAGCGGAAATACTATAATTATATATAACTATGCATTGAAACATTAGTATGTATTGTAACTAATGGTTTGTAATGACTGAAAAAAATTTATCCTAAATTTTTACATAGTACATATAAATTAAGATATACACAAAATGTAATAAAAAATTACATTAATCTTGTTTACTGATATGCAGGTAGGAACAAAACCCTTAACGAATTGTGAGCAATTTATTTCATAGTTTAATGATGATGGCAGGTTATTATATCGATCGAAGGGTCTCCACCCTTCACCTCGCCCGTAACCCACGAGGGGGATATAAAATCGTTTTAAGCCCTCGGGCACATTTGTAGGGGGTTATCGGATATTTCCATCCCCTTTAACTCTAGTCAATGATCAATTTCCAAACCCGATATTACCCCGTGAAATATTGCTTAGTTTTTTATTTGATAAAAAGAAATTGCATTGTTTGTATTTTTTATATAAAACTACTATTGATCCCCGCAAAGGTTAGTATGCCAGCTTTTATAGGGAATATTTCTGATATCTATATATCTGAAGATGGATAGATAGCTAGTATATACAATTTTTCATTGCGATCTCTTAAACGGATTCAAGGTTTTATACGCGCCATCCCTCAAGTCATAACTAGATGGGCTAATATATGTATAAACATATTTTTTAATAATATACGCATCTGTTTTTATAATGAACGGCCGAATCATTTCGGAGATTAATGAACACACAATTTATACTGTAAATTTTATATAATGAACGTTTACAAAATAATTATAGATTTTTGTTATTTATATGTACTTTGTTTTATTTATAAATTTAAGAGTGAAAGTTCTCGATATGACATAAACTAAAGAATGACATACAACAGACGAGTCGTCAGCTGCGATGGCCCAGGCGGCCATGACAGCGCCGGCGGCGCCAGCCGCCCCGCCGATCAACAATCTCCTTCTAGACATCTGCAAACAATTATCAAGAAATGTAACGGACCATATCCCACACGTTTTATTTAATATAGTTATACAACGCTAAAAGCTTTTATTCGTTATAGTAAATTAAGTACAGTTAACTTGTACGTTAGATATATTTTAACTAATAGTACTAATTATTGCCCTTGAGCCCAGCAAGTATCAGTCGGTCAAACAACTAACAGTACTTCAGAGAATATATATTACTTTGTTACGCTCGGTAATATCACGTCACGTTTACATTTTTCGTTCATGTAAAATTAATTACAATGCAACACTTTAGATATCTAATAAAACTGCATTTAAATATATTCTCTATACATGTGAAAACTACAGAGCAGAATGAGTTATTCCTAGAACAAAAATCAATGGTACATTTTACCGTTGTGTTAAACGAGTCAAACATACGAAGTATTTTACAAGGTTTTAATTGAGAGAATGTAAAGTGTATTTAATACAGAATTTACATTTTTGATCCGTAACCAATCGTATCGAGATACTTTATTATAAAGTATGTTAATGCATAGTTAAACGCAAATTAAAATATCTTATCAAGCGCAAAATTTTCCAAACAGTTCAATCTCTTGCAGTCCTACGAAAGGGTTATTAAATATTATCATTATATTACAGATTGCTATGTTATATATAAAATAAATTAAAGGTTTTTACCTATTTCTACAAAGTAAGATTTTTAAAATAATGCTTCCAAATGTTATTGCTCGTCAAAAATACTGACCGCCGGGAGCTCATAACCTGTATAACGTATTTCGCTGAACAAAATAATGTTAAAAACATTGTTATCAAGAAAATGGTTATGTTTGTTATTTATACTTTTGTCGAGCACAATTCGGGATGGTTATAACTTGAATACCTAACAGACATAATGGAGTTACAGATTGGAATATTTATTTAAGTGATTACGATAAACAAGGAATAAAGGGCGGAGATATTACAGAAGTTTGAGAACTTGATACTGAGGTGCATCGTACTTACGGAGACGAGTTATTAGCTATCTTTAGTTAATATAAAAGTGAAAAATAAATAATTTACAGCTTAAGTAGTCGATTAGGTAATCTGTCAGATTACGATAAAATCGGTGAAACAGTTATTCAACGAAAGACTTCGTCATCAGCGCTCATCATTGTCTAGCGTGCGCGTTAAATGATTAGTTTTATCAATGTGGTCACTATCTCGTGAACGCGAGACATCAATTACTCGTAATCGCTCAAGGTTATCGGCAGTATTAAGCACCTAAATTATCACTTCCTATCTATTGCGCTCTTACTATCATGTTAAACTATTAACAATTACTAACATACATCCGATAACATGACACGTTAACCGTGTGCATTCTTTAATAGATATTAATCATTTTATTATTGCAAACATTAGTGATACGTTGACAATAGATTCAATAAATATTTTAATAAATAACATATTTTATATTTAAAAAAACATCAATTTCTTTTGGTAGAAAAACTGTTAACAGTATGCAAACCTTAAATATCAAAGCCTAATTATATCATAGCAAAACTCTAAATCTCTGTTGCTAGAGTGTGGTTATTCTTATTAATATAAAAATAGTTTAATCAAAAATTCAAAAAAGGTTAGTGCACTTCAGTACCTCAGGATCATAGTGATGTTAATATATATATAATGTACACTATTTACAAAACAAATAATAAGATCTGGCTTTAACCAGAGCCTCAGCTTGTACTTCCGGTTATTCCTGTCATGTTTAATAAGGGAACGTTATAACATTTTGAACACAAAATATGATGAATGTACAGATCTTTTAGAAAAACATCAAATTGGCGCACTAGGAAGAGTTGTGGGAAACATTTCGATAACATTTAAAACTTGCTTATTAGAGAGTAAGAAAGTTTAATGCCATCATAAGCAAATGTAAGATGAATCTCTTTTTAAAAAAGAAATCGTCCCTAGCCAGGGATAGGAAATATACCGAATGAAATGTTCAATACTTTGTGTAAAGACTGGACGAGAGCCAGTTAAGCCCCAGCAGATCGACTTTTTATATCTGACCTTTACCTACAGTGGAAGAGTTAAATTGTATCAAAAGGACTTATTTAGCACGGATTAAAATATCTCCACCACAATTCTAACCTCAGCGTGTCATTGAAGGCGACTAAGACTATTCAACAAGAAACTCGAGAAAAATAGCAACTGTTACTCTTATGCTCTACCATTTAAAATATGTTAATGATAAAACTCCAGGGCTTTCTGGTACAAATATTTTTAGATAAGTAGACTAAAAAACGCATTGTAAAATACTTTTAGGATTTTATATATTAAAGAACAATCAACGTTAGCTGAAATTAACAAGTCAACGATCAATCGTAATAAGTTAAGGTGTATACGGGACTTGTGGTTTATAAATAATACTCTTTTTAGTGTTAAAATACAATTTCAATATATAAGTCTCAATTAAAAAGGACTGCCAAGTCGTATAAACACAATTTGTGCTTGTTATTAGTAAAACTGTTAGTTTTCCCATGCAAGGGGTATGTACTTCTTGAGATTATTCAAGAATGGAAAGGTTTTTTTAATCAGTCACCAAGTACCCGTATTTGGAATAAGATTGGAAGAGACTTGATCGAACACTAGTCGCAAAAATACACCGCGTTTTCTAATTTCCACGTGGAAGCGGCTAAAAATATACTAAAACTATTTCAAGCGCGTTGAATGACAAAAGGAATTCGCACTGTTTTGCTAGACCGAAACTTACAATAAAAAACCACTGTATAAAAGTACAAACATATTTTATATCTAGATCATAAATAACCTAGCACTTACTACAGATCATACGCAATTATTTCTTATTAATAATTAAACCGACACGCAGCTGAATGAAGTAAAGTGAAAATGTTGGAATTTTTCAATCTTTACATGTATATAAAAGCAGCAAACAAGACGTACCTGACCAATTTTTGCCTAAGACTCTATTGACCCAGAAGTTACAGAGCATGAAAAATCCATTAACGGATTGCTGCTGGATGAATAGATATTCATCGGCGAATCCATTGTGCTGTACGCTGACATACTTCCAGAGCTCTATAGCGACAATGTATCTTATTTCACGTTTCTTATGAGTGGGATAGAATGAAAAACACCTACATAAATATAACTTACGTATAATAACAAAATAAAAACTTATATTGTATACTTTTTATTGCCTCTGTGAATCGTTTGCTAAGTAATGCGGTTGACCCTGGTTCTATTACGGGGCCACAAGAGTGGATTGGTTGTCAGAAGATTTTTTTTAGAATCTCCCTGTCTAGATGTAAATCTAATAAAATCTAGATCAAGTGTTACCATTATAAAAATCTTCAAGTTTTTTCGTTACTAATACTTAAAATGAATTAAGTAATACAGATGTCATGTAATAGCGACAAACTGACACGACAATGTTATGTGTTTTTATATATTTATAACCGACAAACGGAATGTTCTCGATCCGGTGCATGTTTTTTTTATTACTAATATTATGACCTTCCATAATTTTTAACACTATATTTCGACTTTAATTATGTTATTTTTAGGAAAGATTATTCCTCAAAACAAACAGGAAATAAATCAACTGTGTCGTTAGGTAAAAGAAAAAGATTTAAAGGTTATCAATCTATACTACATTAATGGTTTTTTTTCTAAGAGTACAAGCATTGTTATTTCTTCATTACTTAATTCGTTTTAAATCTTTTGCTGTAACTGGCGGAAGGTCGTCGTGTTAATGACATCGAAATTCACCTACTACTAAATGTATTACTTGGCAAGCAGCCAACTGTTCTTAACACGAGTAATTTTTTTTTTTTTACTGTACGTATTTAATATGTCCATTGACTGCTGAGGTCGATGATCTGGTGGTCTCGGGAAACAGTAGGATGCTCCCCTTATTAAAATTTCTGATGGAATATGATTGCCTGCTTAGCAATTTTTCGGTGCTTAATAAATGTTTTTGGCAAAAAAGTGTAATTATTTACAAATAACTTTAGATTATCTACATTTTCTTGCATTTTCATTATAATATTTTTATTGCGATCGCTGCATCATTCAATGCAATATCCGTTGCAGAAGAACGCAAGACTTTTAATAGACTTATTCACATGTGAAATACTGAGGCATACCGTCCAAACTGCATTTTAAATAGGAATTTGCGTCGCTTGCCAACTACTGCACTGAGTACGAGCTTTGAATAATGACAACGCTTTGATTTAAAGTTACGGATCTTAAAAAAAATTGTAAAATTTCTCCATTAACAAACACGATCAAATAAATACGATAAAATATTTTTACATTAAAATAAGAGGTTCTTTCATACAAAATGAATATTGCCCCTTTTATAAATGCTTTTAATTAAGTCGATCAATTATAGGTGATTTTATTTACGTCATATACGGCAACTATGTTTATGTCTAACCTATATTTATCGGCAAAGTGGAAGTATGCAACTTTTTTTGTTTGAGTATGCAAAATTACCGTGTTCTGCTCAAATGGAAACCATAGATAATATAACTGATAATAAGGATTTAAAAAATAAAACAAAAAGTGCAGGTAGCCTTGGGAATAAGTCTAAGATGTCACCGCAACGTGATATTACACAGACATCCTGAGTCACATTGATAATTAAAGATCACTTAACACTAGGTGAACTTCTTACATATCATGATGTTTGTCATTTAAAAATATAACAGTAAATGCTCTTCGCTATGGTAATAACATCATTAATAACAACTATTTTTTAATAATGGTAAAGTACCTTTTCAAAAACAATACTGTAACATATATAAGTTAATCAAAATATGAGTCAAGAATATCAGGTGTGTATGATGTTTACTAATGCTTATAAACGTATGACCTAGACCTTGGTATCATTGCCGCGATCTTATGTTTCTTTCCTTATGAAACAAAACAAATTATGTAAACATTATATACATAAACATATTAAATATAAGAATTACATTATAATTTAGAATACATTAATGTATTAAAAATATTATAAGTACTTATTGACTAGACTTGATTATATAAAGGTATTATATATTTTAAATCATGAAATAGTTCATTACGACGAAATAACTATGCCTTGGTTAAACAAGTGGCGTAATGTCTGCATCATGGTTTTTAACTTTAACACAAAATGCAAACAATAAACTTGTCCAGTTTTTTAATCTTCAATGCTAACAACTTCTGTTTAACTTAAGGACAAGGTCGGAGGTCTTTTTGATCGATAATTGTTACCGCTTCAAATGTTTGTTCAATTACCAAATTGTAGCTACAAGAAATACCTATACATAATTTTAAAGATAAATGCTTATTTTCTTTTCATATATCATAACTATGTAATATTTCTTTATAAATAAAAACTCCATAATATTAACAGGACTCAACAGATAACTTCTATGAAATTCATGGAGTGGAATATTACTTATTAGCTTAAATTCAAACTAAATCATTATAAATTTTGGTTTGGTTGATAAAAAGCGTATTTAAACATTAAATTAGTAGTTATCGCATGTTATATTATAAGAGCACCTGAAGGCATTAATAAATAAGTTTAAATATTCGAAGAATGAATTTGTTATATGAAACAAAATATCTTAGACTTAGTAATACCGTTAGCCACAGCGCCTTTCAAACCAAAACAGTAATTTATTTGTGAAGGTATAACAAATTTATACTATCACAAATCGCATTAACAAAGAATTCAATATTTGTCCTCCAAGTATTAGTAGTGATCTGGTCACCCCAATTATTATAGTAAAATACCATGTACTGTATGTGTACTGTATGCACGTCGTGATCATGTTGGCAGAGAGACGCCCTTCGTAAGCAGATCCAATTTTATTTGCGACACTACACGTGTATAATCTACCTGCTCTCATTCTTTGTATACCAGTTCAACTACTCTTAAAGCAAAAAATAATACTTGATAGCTATTATTGTTACTACGAAACCGTTAAAAAATTATTTTTTAAATGTTTGGCCTATAGACAATAATTAAATTCATGCATCTTTTTCATTCTCCGGTTTAAAATTCTTTATTTTTTTTTATTAGCATCACTAAGGTGTAAAATTATTTATTATTCTTCATTTTTGTTTTATTACTTTAATATATTATTTCATTGCAGATTTTTTCTCGGTTTTAAAATAATTTAGTGCCAACATGTAAAATATTTTAAATATTCGTTTCAATATACACTTCTGCGTTTACGATTACCTACTGTACTCACTCTATTACTAACTCTCTACTCTATCACTGTACTTAAATCCGTAATAATTAAAACTAAAACCGTGCTTATGCCATCAATTGGGAAGAAGAAGAAGAATTAAAACTATTTAATGTCTTAGCTATTCGTCGTGAAATTTATTATAAAATGTGATCAGGGACATTGATTTATATTTCCTTGTTTATGTCATTCATGATCTGTTTGCCTCGAACAGACGAACACGATTACTATAGAAGAAAACCTACCGCGAGTTTATGAAATGATCACATGATGGATTTTTATTATTTATGTTTTGATATTTATTACCGTTATATTATATTAATCCCTGAATGCAAGCAGCGCAGGAGCGATCGGCGTAAACATCTTTTGGGAAGGCCACCTCCCAGCAGTGGACGTCATCAGCTGATGATTATGTGATATAGTATTCAAAAAAACTTTCACACCACCACCGTTGTGCATGTCCTACATTTTTATAGTTATCTAATAAGAACAGACTGCGTTGTAGGCTCCGCCAAAACAAAAATAGCTTCAGCTTGTGTGGTAATGGCGGTGAGCGTTTACGGTCGCAACTAGTCAGGTGATTTATAATTGTTACGACAGTTACAATGAACACTATTAAATTGCCATAAGACGAAGGAAGTCTTTGCACATGATGTACTGGTAAATTAAGTTACACATCACGCATGTCGTAAGACACAGCTTTATTTAAAATACTAAATACCTCGGAGGATATAACAAACGTTCGTATATTTTTTAGGATGTTCTTTAACGGGTAATTTTTGATAAATAAAAAAAACTACTTTAGTAAGAAATGTCTTCATATCGGAATTTAACTTGTGCCTTTACAGGCTTGTCCTTGAGTAGTTGGTATCGGTACAGCAGGATGATGTCATAACGCGTACTCTTGGTCCCCTTTGGTATCCATGCGAATAAAATCGGTAGATGTGTTTTATATTTATACGTATTTTAAAATTAAATAAAAAAAAATTGAGTTACATTTTTTATTTAACATTTAAAAAATATAGGCGTTGATGTAAAGAGCGAAATAATAAATGTTTTAATAATGTTAGTACTTAACAAGTAGATATTTACTTTTAATTATATTTGATTATACGTACAGTAGCAAGTTCATTATAATAAACATAACACGATAAATACAGCCAACAATTATAATTTCACAAAATACTTAAAAGTTTCCCTTGTATTAAACAACAATAAGAAAAACCTCTTACCTTTATTATAATTTGACCAATGGGAAACCTATGGAAGCATGTAGTAAGGTATTATATAAAAATAACTAATTATAGGACGCAAGGGCATGAACAGTTTCGCTATATTTTGTTCCAAATTGTTCAATGAGATTTTGAAGCTCTGCTCTACAGATTGCACATCACAGGGATACGATACATGGGTTTTTTACTACACACTACTTTCTTTTAATTGTTACATTAACTGTTATTTAACATATTAACTAATCGAGCAAAAATCGCGCGGCCGGCAAAAGTCGCCGTGGTTCTTAAACGATTCCGCGACCCACCTAGGTAGTAGCGACTGACGTTTTCTTTGTACGTTCGATTCAGAGCTCATCCGTGTCATTACGGTGTGAAGTTTCTCACTTCGCTTAAGACAAACTTAATAACAGCGCCATCTAGTGGAGACATATAAACTATGAACGCCAAACAGTGGCTGTACCTTTTACAATTGCATCAATGATTTTTAGGCTGGTTGCTGTTTGCTAGACGAATAATACATATTTTTCTTTTATCTACAATGGGCTAACACTTCATTTCATTTTCACGTGGTATACTTAACAATCGCAATAAGAACGAAAAAAGTAACCAATACTCGCCTAGAATAACTCTACATTGTTAACGGTGGCAGATTTGCTTGAGATTGATTGATAGTAAGCCAGACCGGTTTGAAAAAGATACTGAGTAAAATTGTTCTAGTTCCTTTTTAATTAGAAAATGATTGTAAAGGCGGAAATGATCCGAGGATTATGTTTTTTAGATATTTAATCGTTTTTGTAACTACAAAGATAGCCACCAAAATCTCCAACTGTGTTAATTGCAAGACATTCTTGACAACAAGAAGTGCAACAGAGCCTCAATAGAAATAGTACATTTAAGGCTTTAATGCATAATATGATCCATCATACATCAGGTGAACACATCACTAAATAGCATTTCCTCTCACTATACCTTAAGTTGAACAATGTTAGATGTAAGAATAGAATGCAGAGTAAACACTAAAATTCAAATCCAGAAGGAAAAAAAATACACAATTATTGAGATACTTGTTTTTAATTCATTTAAGGTTTCAATGAACTTTATAAATACATTTTTTGTGCTTACTTATACTCACTTCTCTTTTTTCTCAGATGAAAGTGAATTATATAGCTTAGTTATCTCATTAAGCACCAAGCTTTGCACAACTGTGCCATTTGTGTCAATAAAGTTGGCAAATGATTTATTAACAGATGCCTCACGAATTTTGCCATTTGAATCATGCATCACTAGAATCAGACTGTATTTGTCATCATGCCTGGAAAGAACAGTAATTAAAGTCGAAAATGCATTATAACTCACTTGTAGTAAAAGCATTAGTAAAAATTATAAGCCGAAAACAAGCAAAAGCAAGCAGTTTGTTAAAAAATCAATTACTACAAATGTTATTGCATATGAAACCAAACTTTCCTAACTCTACTTACTTTTTTACATATGAGCTTGCTTCCCATACTCTGGAGTTATTTCCAACTTTTTCCCTTGCCACAACAAATATGCCCTTTTCTTTGAATGTTGTGTACAAAGTGAGAATTCCCATCAGAATGAAGTAAGAAGAAACACAGATGATAAGAACCAATCTAAAAATGTATAATTGTATATTGATATTTCTTGATAATAGTGGTATGGTATGGCATTTTGGTATGTAAAACTGTATTAAACAATTAACACAAAATAACTTAAAATTGAACTGGTTTGATTACCGTGACTGAGGGAAAGGATACAGATAGTCCCACAAAAGAGCATAGAGAGCTACTCCAACTGCCAGTGCACATAAAAAGAGACGTCCATCTATCAAGGCAAAGCTCTCTTTACATTTAAGATCTCCAGTTAAAACCTGTAAAATCATAACAACTGCTTACAAAGTCTATCAATAACATTGTAAATAAATGCTTACTACTTAAAGCAAACACATCATAAAATATTTAGAATTTGTAGTCTTGCCTCTCTTATTGCATCGTCGATAGCATTTTTAGCTGCAGCTCCATCCCATTTGTTTATTTTAACAACCTATAAGAAATTAACATAAACATTTACAGTACATAATTATAATAAAGATAAGGAACTTTACTATTTCAAAAATATATGGTTTAATATTAACATAAAGTGGAAAAGTTTATAGTAATTATCATATAATTATTAATAAATTTTTAAAAACAAATTTCAAAGCTGTGACGTGTCTTCCACATATTTTATTCCTACAAAAGCGTTAAGAATGTGTGGGCGTATAAACAAAAAGTACCTCATTTGTTTCACCCATTTTAATAAGCTGCAAAGTTCGTATTATGTATTATAAAAATATTCATTAATTGTAATCTTTTAAAATGGAAGCAACGCCGGACTGCGACTGTAACTATATAAAGAAATTTATATGCACAACTACAAATCTACTGTGTCACTGACAACGATTACTGCTATTGTTGCCATTTTTCATTAATTTGTTATACTACTGCTTTATTAGTTTAAAGTTAATTTTTTTTCAATATTCAATTTATTTAGATGTTATAAATATTAGTGTGTTTTAAGAGCTCTAGTTATTGTATCATTGATATAGAAATTTCACTTTATTTTTCTGGTTTATTATTCAAACTCTAATATGTATAAAGTGACTTATATCATATGTTAAGAAATTGGGTATCAATAAATAACATTTATGTTTCTAAACCTACAAAAATTTGTAAATATTTAATTCTAAACAATTTCGCTGTATAGTGATGTGTAGGTTATTAATAATATCCAAGCATTTACGATTTAAGATGGCGCGAACCGTAATTTGATTTGTTGCTACTCTAGTGACTGATGGATGCTAAAAAATTAATGAACTGGTTAAAAAAGAAGTGGCTTGTTACAATTATGATTAATCTGTGAAAGCGCTTTAAAGTAATGGTATTATTTATTAGCGAACATACACTTTGACACCAATTACGTTAAAAAAGTTATGGTATGTAGTCAATGTAATAATGTCAATGTTAATTATTTATATGTTTGGACCGGTGGGTTATGCTTAGTGAACGCTCTTGTCTATAATTATTTTTCACTGTTTAGAGCGGCCTTTTGAGTTTCAAAACATGTTTATTTACTGACAGTACAATCTTTTGTCCCGATACCCATTTACATGTTTACCATGTGACACTGAGGACATGGGCCAAAGAGTATCAAAAGAGGTCATACTATGTATAATATTGTAAGTCTCATTTGTTTGTTATTATTATAGGTTTATAGTCCACAATCGTTTCAATGGCCAAGAAAAGGAAACCAGCATCGAAACTTGCTGCTCGGCGATCTGCACGCCATGGAAAGCAAGCAAATACCGAGCCTGTTGTCATGGACGGTGAAACGTCTACCTCACTCGAGTCATCAGTCACGGAATCACATTCTAGTATACCACCAGAGGCTACCAGTACTAAACTTGATGAGACTGCCTCTGTTGATTTACAAACCTCTCAACAACTAAATTTTAATGCTGCAGTAAAAAATTCAGCACCAGTAGCATTGCATAAAAAGTTTGGGAAATACCGTTGTTTATTTAATAATGATGATAATCTCTCTAGAAAAAGTGAAGTAGGTAGTGACAGTGAAACAAATAGTAGTTTTGAAATCAAGGTGGTAGATCCTTGTGCCAGCTCTGAATCTGACTCAAATGCTGCAGTAGATACTCAGTCAGACACAAATAGCACTGCATGCCCTAGTCCTTTGAGTATTGCCTCAAATGCATCTCAGATTTACAGTATACCATTACCACCAACAAAAGAACTACAAAGTTTAGAAATGTCTACAATGAATGATAATTTTGATAGTAAAAGTAGATTGTGGGACAGCCACCTGCTCACAGAAACACCAGTAATTAATGATACAGAGCAATCAGTAAGTGAAAACATAGAAGTATGTCAGGAACAAATTATTCCCTCTGAAGAACAAATTGAGTATGCTTGTGATGAAGATGAAGTTATTACAGTTGTTCAAATTGTAGAGGATGATAACCAAGATCTTTATTATGATATAAAAATAGACAGTCCAAAAGATGAAACAATAACAGTATCTGCCCCTGAGGGTTTAATAGAAAATAAAAGTTTTGATTCTGATTTTCAGAAGAACTTTTCAAACCTTAAGCTAGCATCACAATCTATATTAGAAACCCATTCACCTATGGATTGTTCTGATCTTAATTATTCACAAAGTGTTCAATGCAACGCATCTGATATTTTTTTAAAAGAAAATATAAGTGAACTAACAAGGCCTGAACCATGCTTAACACCCAGTTCCACTTTATCTGATGATAGTAACTCTTCGAGGATGACTGAACAAATGCAAAATTCCAATGATTCATCGGAGTCATCACCCACTGGGGTCAGAAGATCCAATCGAATTAAAACTATTAGTAACTTAAAACAAAAGACAAAGGGATATGGTCTAGTTAAGACACCATTAAAGAAAGCTTTAATAACACAAACAAAATTAAAACTAGAAGAACTCGGCTCAGATAGTCAAGAAAAATTAAGTGAGATGGGAATAGTAACAAATCAACCTACTTCTAATTCTTCTCAATTCCCAGTTCCTTCTGAAATGCCTGTAAAGGTAAAATCTCGATGGCGAAGATCCAGTGAGCTTGAAATGGGTGCACATTCACCAGCTAACTCCCCTATAGCTAGCCCAGGATTACCTCAACGCGTGTTAACTACTGTAGAGGAACAAAACCCTGCTGATGAAGAACAGCCAGTCACAGAGTTAACAAAAGAAGCATATGATAAAATTATTGCAGAAAGGATGGACCAATACCTGCATTTAGAAGAGAATGAGTATCTCTGTGACCGAATGATAAGTAGGGACACAAAGAAGATGATATGTGATTGCTTTATGACCAAAGAGGAGTTAGAGCGTGGTGAACTGGCTTGCGGTGAAGATTGCCTTAATAGATTACTTATGATTGAGTGGTATGTTATAAATAATAATATGCTCAAATTGCTAATTAAACTTTAAATACAAACTATACAAATAAATATTGTTTTACAGTAATTCTCGATGTCCAGTTGGTGATCGTTGTACAAATCGCAGATTTCAGAATAAGGAGAATGCTGCACTGAAAGTTTTCTACGCTGATAAAAAAGGGTGTGGAGTTGAAGCTGGTGCTGATATTTCAGCGTAAGTTTTTTATATTTAAAACTAAAATTTTCAATATTTCGTGTGAATTTTAAACATTATGAAATTTAATATTTAAATCTTCATATAAAAGACCTTGTGAAAACTTGTAAAAACGGTGTCTTTGCGTTTCGGCGTTTTCGTCATTATTTATTATTACATATTTGATATCTATAATAACTAGTAAATACTTAAACAGCCAGTGTTACCTTATTATAAAATACCCTCCTTTTTATATAATTGTTTATATTTAAAATTTCATTAATGTTTTTGTTAATCTAATGTATGTTTTTTTTTCACTGGTAGGTGAAGTTTAGTGGTAACCGAACCTGTGCCTCTACGAGACTTTTGCACCTACTACTGCCTTTCAAACAGAGATATCATGGCTAACAGTTAATTAAATTTTGTTTAAATCATAACAAACCAGTAAAATTGAGGTGCCCAACAATAGACTGATATGATGATGACCTTCCAATGACATGAATAATTCTTGTTTTACAGAGGTGAATTTCTTATGGAATATGTTGGGGAAGTACTTGACTATGAACAATTTTACAAGAGAGCCCGATCATATTCTGACGAAAACAACCTGCACCATTACTTTATGTCACTTAAAGGTGACACAGTGATCGACGCGACAATGAAAGGCAATATATCTCGATTCATTAACCACTCATGCGAACCAAATGCAGAAACACAGAAGTGGACTGTTAATGGAGAACTCCGCATAGGATTTTTCAGCAAACGCGAGATTGCATCCGGAGAAGAAATCACATTTGATTATCAGTTTCAACGTTTTGGGTAAGTTCTTCTCATTAAATAACAATAAACATGTATATTTCGTTCATGATTTTTATGATTGTTATTATAATTAATTGTGTTACAACGTAAATTTTTTTTTTGGAAATTTATATCTATTCCTCAAGTTCTAAATGTCTGTGTTTAGCAGTAACTATCATTGTAACACAGATGTCTATAGTTTGCTTAAAGCGCTTAATTTTCTGGAGTTAGTGTTGACTTTAGCTTTGATGTAAATGTTTATATGAAAATCTTGTAAGTGAATCATGAAAAAATTTTTTCATGTGTTAAAGTATAAACTTAAAGTGTTGTAAAATATATGTAATTTAGTTACTAATGTATATAAGATTTCTTAGAGAGTTGAATGATGATTGGCTGTTATGATCACAGATGTGGCAGGCTCAATTCCGCTTCTGCTTGCAGATTTTGAGAACCTAGACAATTGCAATTTTGTTGTTTGTAGAATTTCTTCATTTTGTGATCTTGTTCTTTAGAGAAAAGACTTAGCATAGCTCTCTCCGTTGCATGCTGTGTGACTTTAAATTGGGGGATCAGCCCCATAATACCATGTCTGCACTGTAGGTGATGGTGACACACCAGACAAAAAGTTACATATTTAAGACAATGGTATTTGCTTTATATCGCTGAATATTGTTTATGTATTTACAAACTGCAGTTGTTCAAATTTGATATATTTTTAATACCGTATTACAAAACAACTTATAGTGATCTACACCCGTAGGAGTTGGATAATTAACCTTTCCATTCCATCTAACTTTGATGGTCATAAAAACATAATGGTGATTGGCAATTCCAGCGAGTGGTGTGAGGAGTTCACGTAACAGAGATGTGTTTGTTGCATGCAGCAAGGTGGCGCAGCGGTGTTTCTGTGGCGCGGAGAACTGTCGCGGGTGGATCGGCGCCGAACCGGACTCTGAGGATGAGGATGATGAAGAGGTACACTGTTAATAATACTGTGTATAAAAGCTGGCGACACATTTACTTGTTTTTGAATTGGGTTATCTACAATAATTTATTGTGGGGGACTGGATTGTCTACATCGGTTAATACTTCCGATAAGAAGAGAGGTCAATATTTCCGTTTTATTTTGATGGATGTTTACTGGTAGTAGTCTCTGCTTTATTGGTGACAGGTCCTGATTCTGTCACCAATAAGACTTTGCTTTTCTTTCTCTTGAGCATACAACCAAGGAATACATCTTGAGAGAACTGACATGTTTCTCAAGACACATCCACCAAGCTGCACTTGGCCAGTGTGATTGATGGGCCATGACTCTTCCCTTGTGACAGAAGGTCCCTAGTACCAGTAGTGAGAACAAATAGAATCATAAGAGGGCTGTAATAATAGATGATAAGTACAAAAATTATAAAAAACTAAGCTGTTATAGATTTTTCATAACAATACTAATATCATTTAAAAATATATGCATTGTATATATAAATCGCTTTAACCGATAAGACCGCCTTTTGCTGCCTTATGGCCATATAAATGTTTTTTTATTTGTTGTGGTGTGCAAATAAAGAATATCAATAAATAAATCAATTATAATGTTTAATCATTTACTAAATAAACATAATGGAACTTAGGAAATTATCTAATTTCATAATTATTTTTTAATTGTTCAGGAGGATGAAGATGTATCAACTTCTAAATCTGGGACAACGGAGTCTTTAGAGGAGTCCCGTGCTACGGATATTCTTTCAGAACAACCTCAACGTAGAGTACGCAAGAATAAACGCGAGAGGAAATATAAACCTAAAGCTCCTGATTTGGTCCAGGATGCTGATGTAAGACAAATATTAAGTAAAATTTAATTTATAGTTATACAAAATATAACAGAACGTAGTAAATTTTTTTTAATTAAAAATAGTTATATTCTTTGCAACATTTTGTTAAGTTATTATTGCTTAAAGTATATTTTATAAAAAGTACGAGTTTAGTTACAACATGCATTGAAATATTTAATTGGTTAATGTTCAGTGGGTTATTCTACCGCCATTTAATCACTTCAGCAGCCTCTGTGGCGTAGTAGGTAATTGCTGGGTTAGTTACATGGTGGTCCCAGGTTCGATTCCCCAGAGGCATGTGTTGCGGCATTTTTTCGAACTCGGCTGGCTAGTCACTTTCACACTTAACACATGAAAATTGAGGTTAAGTATTAGGCAATTGTAGATTAAAATACATTATACAAAGAAAAGTGTTTAACCATTGCTTACAATTGCTGTAAAATCTTCTATCTCTTTTTATTTATTTTGCGCTTTGTTTTGGACCGTACTAATGATTGCGATTATCATTGTATTTGGCAGATTGAAGATGATCTGGAGGCTCTGAACCGTACCGGTGTGAAGAACCAGAGTCACACGCTGCAGCTGTCGCGAACGGTGGTGCGAGCGAAAACGCGGCGGGCGCAAACCGCGCTGCTGCGACTGTTGCGCGACGCCGACTTGCCCTGCCGGCGGCTGTTCCTCGATTATCGCGGGCTGCGGTTAATAGCGCCTTGGTGCGCTGACGCCTCAACAGAATTCAAGTAAGTAATATTTTACGCAAGCATTGGAAAAAAAGTTCACAGACGGAATGTTACATTTTTTTTTCATGTACAAGAATGATCGGTATTATGAATGTATCGGATGATTAATCGTGTTATATCATTATTAGAAATATTTTTTCGAAAATTTAAAATTTAGTCTGTTAATAACAAAAAGTTGATTGTGTTTATATATATATATATTTTTATTTTTTTGGCGAAACGACTAGATGAGTAGGTCGTTCGTATGATACGTTCTCCCATAACAATGTGGCTTTAGGATTATATACACTGCATATTATTGTACATATTGCCTTAAATTTAAGACCCTGTTCGGTGGATTTATTTGCAGATTGGAAATGCTATTGACAGTAGATCGATTACCAATCACAAACAAAACAATGGTGCAAGAGAGTCGCTTCTTCACGATCGTCGAGCGATGGCGAAGCGCAGTTGACCCACCACCAGAACCTACCTTCATTGATGAAGCCACTGGTAATTATTATTTTCTTTTGGTTTATATATATTTATGTATGAACATATCTTTGCAATAAATTTTAACATCTTGTCTCCAGGACTGCCTGTAGAACTGCCTAATAGAACGAGCCAAGAAAATGCTGCATTACAAGCAGAGAAGAGCAAAGAAAATGCAGCTATGCTTGAGAAAGTGAGAGAGCTCTCAAATCAATTGCTGGAGAGATGGTCCAGTTTGAAGGTATGGTGGTGATTATTCTGTTGCATACTGTATTAGATCTGTATTTTTAAATTATATGTCAATATTTGATAAATAATATTGAAAATAATATAGTCACAATTTTTTTTATTTGGCGAGGGGACGAAAGCGCAAGGCGTTCTCTTTATGGTAAGTTATACGTCCACCGAAAGCAATGTGTCGCTAGTTAGGGTGATATGATTAACACCACATTGTGCTCGTTGCTTTGAGACAAGATATACAAATCTCGTTACCCCCGTTGTTTCAAAAGCTATAAACGCCTTTCAAATTAAAACACGGTAGTATTTGTACACCTTATATTTAGCCGCTGCTGAGGCACCGTCCCAGACGATCTGCTTGTAATAGACGTTGTGAGATTGTTATTGCAATGTGCTATGGCTAAATCTAAATATAATATTTCATTGAAATTAATGTTTTTCTTTACAGGAAGTGTTCAAAATTCCTAAGAAGGAAAGGATTCAACAAATGAAAGAACACGAGCGACAAGCGAACGTTGAGAGGCGAGCTGCAGATTCAAGCGGCTCGCGCGACCGCGAGCGTGAACGCGAACGTAGAGACGAACGTGAGCGGAGGGATGACAGGGAGCACCGCGAGAGGGAGCGCGAGAAGGAACGCGAACGTGAACGGAGGGACGAACGTGAAAGAGAGAGGGAACGTGATCGTGAGCGCGAGCGGGATAGGTACAAGGAGCGCGAGCGGGACCGCGAAAGGGAGAGAGACAGAGATGATAGGGATAGGAGAAAAAGAAGAGGGAGCCCTGACGGAAGGAGAAGCATTAGGTATGACTTTATTATTAATGATAATAATAAATTAGTAATTGTTAATATTAATAATTTTAATAAACTAACAATAAAATCGTAATCAAATATAACTTTTAAAACAGGCGCTATTGAAGCCGTTTATAAATGAATCTACTTTTAGGTTAAGTGAACGCGTTTTGGCGGCCGTCCCACCTATGAGCAAGGAGGAAAGACGCCGCGCCTTTGCCGAGGCTGCAGCGGCTGCGGACGAGTCGCGACGGCAGCGCGAACAGCCTTCCTGGCCGTACTGGGCACAGCCAGACGGCTTCACACAGGTACTGCAATGTTTTGTTTATGTTTATGTACATCATCAATCATTGTTACGATTTACATGTTTTGTTTGCTCTGACCAATGCTTTTGAAATATTTGAATTATTAAGATAATAATCAATAACTCACACAATTTATAAAACCGGATGAACTCTTAGTCTTATTTTCCTCTATTATCAGATGTTCCAACCGGGATTAATGGGTGCGCCTCCGAACATGTTGGGGCCTCTGATGCCGGGTCTGGTGCCGGGCATTATCCCGCCCGAAACTCCCAATGAATGGCTGACACCCAATGGAGAATTCCAAAGTCAGCCAACATTCTGCCCGCCTTTCCCTGGACATCAGTTTGTTGTGCCCCAGCCTAAGTAAGAAAATATTTTAATAATTATAAACCGTCTCTTACTGTTCAAATCCCCGTTTGTTACTGAGAGAATAGCTAATCTCTTTACTAACTTAAAAATCAAGTATCAAGTATTCAAATTCTGTATTTTTTAGACATTAGCATACAGCTAATTCTAATTCTTAACTTAACAAAATATCAAAGCTGTAAAATAAAAAAAAAATTAATCGAAGCCTTTGTTCCTGTCTCCTAAAATATTTACATGACGTATTTTTACTCTCAATGGTTTAATACTTGACCTTCATAAAACGGAACCAAGGAATTCATAAAACAAAACAGGCATATTTACAATATGAAATTACCCACCTACCAACCAAACTCTTCAACACGCGGGTGGCCCCAAACCAGGGACTTTCGTGTTATTAGGCAAGGGGTTTAGTTAATGCACTCCGAAGGCAGCTAAAATATTTTTTGTTTAATTATAAAATTCTTTTTTGTTAATTAGTTTAGGGAACAGTTACTTTTTCTCGTCTAGTAATCTGAGTAAACTATGTATAACGTTGTCATAAACATTTTTTTATTTCAAAATTAGCATGATGGGCTTCGGAATGGGTGGGTTCATGTTTGGGCAGCAAATGCAGCCATCCTTCGCGCAGCAGATGGGCGCCTCGCACCACTCACAGTCCACACAGTCATCGATGCCCCTACAATCCACTATATCGTCACAACCTGGCCTGCCCACGATATCGACGTCACTACCTTTGCAACCAAATGCGAAATCCGCTCAAACTGTCGAAAATTCATCTGAGGTATAATTCTAACTTTTGCTTTCTCTTATTGTTTATATAGAATAGTCTAATTTATTGTGTCCAGAATATATTTTGCATGAACTATTGAAGAGGATGATGATAGAGATGTTAAATACCATGGCTCTAGCACAACATAGAGTTACTTTAAATGAATCAACAGTACCATTATTCTGTTTTTTTTTTTTCTCCTTCTCCATTGTGCGAATAGACACTAAGTAATATATTTTATTAGTACAATAATATAGTTTTCATGACATACAATAATACCTTAAGTTTAGAGGCCCCTGGAGAGTTCATAGCATTACTGTATTTGGTCTACCAACATATATGAGCTAAAGTAATCGAAATAAACGTTTGTGGTTAGTGTTATCTCATTTTTAGATAAAAAAAAGTACTTTTATTCGAAATACTGAATAATATTTTGATATATAGATGGCAACGGACGGTAAGGGTGTGGTGCTGCCATCGATGTGGCGCAGTGCTACGGACGCGCGCGGGCGCACCTACTACTACCACGTAAAACTCCGCCGACCGCAGTGGCTCCCGCCACCTGTGTCACCCGGTACCACCATTTAATTCATTATGGACGATCGTATATACAAACAGCACCCTTAACGTTCCCCCAACCGGGAACTGGTGCCTTACCTTACAAAAAAAAATCATTGTTATTATTCCGCCATGCTGGCCAAGCATTGATGGATAAATATGGTTCCTTTTTTGTTTCTTATGTTACCAGTCTTACATAAAATGTCATCGCATCAACTACCATTGTCTACAAATTTGGTACATAGTATGCACACTATTGCTTTGCAGTCGATTTTAGGCTGTGGTAATTACCTTCTATACAGTTTCCTTATAGTGAGCAAAGTACCATAACAAAATTAGTAGGACATCATTAAGCAGGGCTAACGAAACAAGGCGCTATGTTATGAGAAGTTAATTTTATAAATATTTTATGAAAACCACATCTACGCAATTTGTCGTTATCGATAGTTAACAGCTAATAGATGAATGATAGGATACGAACATGCGACCTTGTTTTTGCAAACCTTGCTCTTAAACATTGTTTTCGAATAGGTATACTTTTAACAGTTATGGTATTTGCAGTAATTATTTTATCCCATTTGAGTATACCAGTCACAAGTTAGAAATTACTTAGCCTCACACTTGAATTGTATATAATGAGCAATTTATGTCCAATACATATTTTTATCAGAACGAAGATAGTAAATTATTACGCTTTGACTTCTCTCTAAAAGTAGAGTATCATTTGAAGGTTACCCCTCGATAATAAAAAGCACACGGTCAATATTTCAGAGGATAGTTCTTCGGAAGAGGAAGCAGAAACTATGAGCGCCCTGGACGCTGCTGTAGTGCGGCGGCAAGTTAAAGGCAAGCTTGTCGAAGGGGTCAATGGGATATATGAAGGTATGTATGTGCAAGCTTTATAAGAATAGTGGTTGGTGGCTAATGGTTTTACTTGTACTATAGACCTAGAAATGATTAATAATATAGTTTTTAGTCAAAATATTATATACTATGTGATCTGATTTAACATGCACGATTAATAGATTTTAAAAATAATATTTTTTTACGCAGTTATAAAAGAGGATACTCACAACGGCCTAATACCTGATCACGCGCTGCTGTCTCTGAAGCCGAGGAAGCGGCGGCCCGGTTTAGTTTCAGAAAGGCCGATTAGTGTAAGTTGGTTTAAACTCTTCCCTGTAGCTTTTAATTTTTTAACTTTGATAATTTGAACCTTGGCGTTCTGGCGTTTGTTTGTTCTTCATTTTAAGATATGTTATATGCTTTCAAATAATTTTTGTCGCTTCTACTATTCACTTGGATAGCTTTATACAAGTTAGATCTATCACTAGATAAATTATAAAAAGATGTAGCTATGAGACAAGCGTGACATTTCTCTAAAATTTTTGTTTAACCTACCCTTAGGTACAACACATCATTCACCCAATAGTAAGTGATACCCCTCCCCTGTCCATAAGAATATGGTGCTATGTAAAAATATATTACAAAATGCTCTTAGCCTTGATGCATGAAATGTTAAGCTTACTAACTTGTTGCTAAATTTAATCTGCCTACCCGTAATTAGCCAGATTACGGCATTGACTTTCTCATGAGAGACTTAAAGAGCCAGTAGTTATATTGAATGTTGAAAAATCATGTTTACAGCCGCGAACAGAGGAAGACAAGTTAGCGGGCCGCATGGAAGTAAAGCGCTACAAACAGACTAAAGAGAAGCTGAGACGGAGGCGGGAGCGTTTGCTTCAGCGCGTGCGTATATTGGCCGCGGCACGCCCACGAAGGCATCAGATCAAGGTGAGAGCTACAAACCTACTCAGCTTCACTAATTGCAGGGCTTTGTTGTTGGACAATCTAGATAAGTAATATCGCAGCTTCTTAATTCAATTGTAGTGTGCAAACATTACTATTTTCCAGTTGTTGTAGCTAGTGAAATTACTTGGGTCACTCTAGACCTAACATTTTGTGCTTCGAGACAACGAGCACAATGTGGTGCAGTGTATATC
Organism: Byasa hedistus; assembly: GCA_029286795.1. NCBI lineage: Eukaryota > Metazoa > Arthropoda > Insecta > Lepidoptera > Papilionidae > Byasa > Byasa hedistus. The sequence continues at coordinate 9,528,007 of JAGSMW010000020.1, read as the reverse complement.
ATTCTAACTAGCGCCACTTGTTATGGGCAGGCGTATCGCTCGTCTAATCTCTTCATGGAATAAAAAAAATATGCTTTATCTCTCAACAGATCACAGATTTAGAAGATTTAGAAACAGACTCTGAAGCCGATTCTGATGAAGATGGGAACGATAAAATACCGAGTGTGAGCATCACCTCATCGCCGGCGGACGAAGTGGAAGAGAGCGGCGGGGCGGTGGACTCTGAGGAGGTGGCGCGCAGAATTAAGGAACAGTTCCGCAGCAGCATGGCGCGCGTGATGGTACAACATCTAAATCCCTACCGGCACTCGGACGCGCCCGCTGGTAGGATTACCTGCACTGCGGACTTTAAGCATCTGGCTAGAAAAGTAAGTTTATTTTTATGTACAACCATAAACCAGCCTATACACTTAAGGGAATTCGTGAATTAGATATCTATACTAAAAATTCAACACTAATTTACACAGACTAAGAAAGCTCTGTAAATTTATATTATTTTAATTAGTAAACAATTAGGGGCTTATTTACACTAGAGATAAGTATTTGGCAATGTTTGTTTCTGAAACCCACAGCAGTGTGCACATGTTACTATTATGGTTGGAAAAGTCAGAGTAATAAGATTTACCATCTCAAGTTTCCAGGTGTTTAGCATAAGATACTGTGATGTTTACACTTTAACTATTGTTACTGTGTTATGAGGTGTATAAATATAAAACTTTGCGGCAAATATAAATAGTCTCTCAATGTATTTGCTAACTACAAAGATAAAGACAACAGAAAACTATATTTTTACTAAAATTTAATTGTGTTAACTCCAATTACCATTACAGCTAACACATTTCGTGATGCTGAAAGAGCTGAAACACTGTCGCACCGTGGATGAACTGGTGGTGACGGACTCGGTGCGAACTAAGGCGAAAACATTTGTCAGGAAGTACATGGCCAAATTCGGGCCGGTGTACAAGCGGCCGCCGGAAGAGGCCGACTAGCGATGGTACGTGCCTGTGCTGCTATGACTATGCACAAGAGCACACTGACGATGTGTTTGTGCGAACACCTGAATCGGACATCAGGGACAAAGGTGTACAAGTGTTTATAAACTTGGTTCCAATTCATTCCTGATGTTGTGTTTGAAGATGAGTTATTGTTTAAATCGCAAATTATTCTCATTTAGTGTCATCTATCAAAACCACTGCCCCCATAGACAAACAGTCACTTAACATCGTGTAAAAATGTTAAGTTTTATTGCAGATGAAAACGGCCACAAAATGATGAGCAGGACTGGCACTACTTAGTAAATGATACATCTACCTGCATAATGTACCAGTTAGAATATTCATAACAGAAGATCTGAATTAGATTCCCATTGAGATTGAGATTTCATTGAAGGAAAATATTGTGAAGAAACTGACGTTCTTAAAATAACAACTTTAATGATATGTGACATCCATCAACCCACAATTGGCCAGTGTAATAAATAAATGGCCTTGACTCCATTCCATGTAAGAGAAGACCAAGCAATATGACATCAAGACAGCTGTATATTTATTTATTTCATACTTATTTCCAAGATGTGTTGTAAATGACAGTTTTTTTTATACAGGCCAAAAATACAGAAAAATCTTATGAATGAAGATAAAGTTAACTCTTAGCTGTTCATAGTGGGCGAGGCAGGTTCAAATTATATAAAATATTTGCTCCAAAGTCTTGATGAATTTACTTTGTTATTGAATGTAACATGAAGGACATTTTATGGGATATCACATTTTAATTATTTTCCCATCTAATTAAGTGTAATTACAAGAAATAACATTGTACAGGTTGTCAGTATGTTTGTACCTCTAGTGCATATATGTTTGTTGTAAATATGTACTCAGAACTACCAAACATACAGACGGAGAAACTTTAGTTATACTGCATATCATTAGTAGTAACTTCAACGGGGTCGTCTTGGACATGAATTGGATCAAGACATGAGGCATTTGTGTAAAATGCATAATGTGTTCAAAAAAACTTAGTAGAAAATTGTATAGAATCATGTGATTGTTATATAAATTCGTGTTATACCAGTGAAAGGATTTCTATTGTATTGGTAATAAAATTGTGTCAGTTTTAACTTATCCATAGGTATATTTTACTGTGGGATTAATAACGAAATTTTATCAGTTTTAACATTGACAATTATTTTCGTTTACACAATCATAACAATTATTTATAATAAGATTTTAAGCATAATGTTCATGATTCAAAAAATATAAAGAAGTAGCTTCAAAAAATCTGAAATTTAAATTTGTATATATAGTGCATATTTAGGTTTAAAAAAAAAGTCGCTCCTCATTTAGAGTAATAATATAATAAAAGTAACTTGAAATATTGAAGCGAGTGATAAATTTAAGCGGATAATATATGAGCAAGTAATGCAAACTATTGTATGTTTATATGATCTCTGACTAGCTTGGGATTTTTAGAAGTTGATATATATACTTTAATGGAGCTCGACTCGAATACAATGTGACTGTAGTTTTAATTTATAGCTCTTATGATGGTAAGTACAGTATTAAATACACACTATTGTTAAGAAGTATTTGAGGCCCATTTAAATGAATGATTTTTAATTTACTATGATGTGCAACAAGCATGGTGTACTTTGTGAACGATTTTAGGAAATCATACAATATTCACCGTTAAACCAATAATTCGTATTATGTATCAGCAATAAAAAGGACAGTACATATTGCGATTAATAAACAACTGTTACGCGACTACTTTCGTAATTCCAGTTTTTTTTTGCACTTAAAGTCGTGTTTTAAGAGATTTGACAGTAATGACTATAATTCTTGCTGCCAATTGATTGCTTCCATGCTTCCCTGATGAAATACTATTTTTTTTTTAGGAAATTCTGTGCATTACGTATTTCTGCCTATTAACAAGTAAAACTAATTACAAAAAAAGATATGCCTCTTTAAAATTTCTTTTCAGAGGTTTTACTATGTATCAAGAATATTTCTTTATTTATTTCTACTAGCAATATGTACATGTTTAATCACTTTTATTGTATGTTTATTTACATTTCTTTTGTTTTGTATATTGTGAATTTTAGGATGGATTATATAAAAATAATTTAAATTAAGTTGTCCAAGGTAAAAAGTTATCTATGTAACATATTTCTATGTAATGATTAGTTGGAAGAGACAATGTTTTATGGACGATGTTTTCGTTTAAACTCTTATATGTAGAATATTTTACTAGATCATTACAGCTTATAGTTGTGATTGATCTGGTTTGTATATTTTAACATCATTAGCTAATAGATATCTACTGCTGAACATAGGCCTCCCGCAATAGAATTCCACACCAATCAGTCCTGCGCTGCTCGCATCCAGCGGTTTCCAGATACCAAATTATAATTATTTGATTTAAACCTCAATTTTTCTGTCTTGAGTCAATTACCTTCAATACTTTATTACCAATTTTGGTTAGAAATTATCAAATGATGTAAATTTAATATTTTTTATATTTTTTTAAGTTAATATTACACATATATTGTTATATTATTTGAAATGCTATGAAATTTAGCTTAAAAAATGTGAACATAATATAGATGTTTAACTATCAATTTTATTTGCATATACAAAAAATAAAGTATCAGTAAATGCTTTGAAAATAGCTCATTTTGTATTACTCTTTGTTGTTGAGTAAAAGATACATTTGTCGTCATTGTTTTTGTTAATAATTGGACGAAAAAAATTTTAATTATCATGTTTCTCTATTTTTTAAGAATATTGTCGCTTCAACAAATGTACCATCCATTGCTTAACTGTTGACAAAGAGGTAGGTACTCACATAACTTTCACTCACGGTATCACATAACTTTTATTTTTGTGAATTAATATTATGTTTCAAATATTTAATATTTTTTCTACTTCATTTTAAATATCAAACTTGCAGAACTTTTGTTATAGAAAGATATAGGTAGTGCTCCCTTTATTTATATACTAAAAACAGTAGTGCTCGGATGCATCAAACTGAATATGATTTGTGCGAAAAGCGCTTAAATGAAATACTTTAAAAATACTTGGACCGTTGAGGTTTAACTGCATATAACTATGAATGTATTGCAACATAATATACTACAAATTTATAAATGATTTCATGTTCACGTCAAACCTAATGGACTGCATGGAACAAGAACAGTATACTATTGCTGTAGTAACTGTTTAACTTATATTTTTTTAAATCTGTCATCGTACATTGTACGAGCGAACAGCGACTGTCCAACTGTAAATAGTGTAGATAAACTAGTGAAATCACAATAAACGTATGTTCACGTAATGGAGTTAATATTATTTTCATTCGTAGTATTGTGCGCTTTGTGAGATTTATCACCGGCACGGATTTTAAGCGCAGTTTTGTCAAGTCTGCCGCCATTTTACTTGTCTAATAGCAAAACTGTAAAGTGCGTTCCGAAATACGCTTTGACTGTAGTGAAGGTGATCGCTTGAGATTAGTGCGGGAACTATTGTGAGTTGTGAACATTGATGATGGTGATTGATATTTGGTGACGTTGAAGCCATCGGAACAAATAAAATGTTATTTAATTAAATATATTCTCGTTTTATTCCCAAATCCGTCGCTTAAAACTTGTTACATCCAAATTCATTTGCTCTCTAGTGCTTTTTTACACTTTTGAACGTATTCCTTCATTGTATTACACTGTGCGTCTTTCTTCCACGATTGACATTCCTGAAAGAAAGTTGAAGAAATATATCAAATCTGGCGCAAAAAAATTAGATTTACAGGAAAAATGTGTTGATAATAATTTTCATATGCTGGCAATATCTATCTCTCTCTATTATGGTAACTTGATTCCTTATTGTTTTAATATAATAAAATATATGACCGGGAAAAGGTAATTTACAATTACTTTGTTTTCTAATCGCATACATTTAAAAAGTAGTTTAAACTTAAGATATTTATTTACTTATTTCGATAATATGGCTAATCTGACGTCGCTGCTGATTTTTCTTTTAAAGATTTTTTTAACTCTAGATGATTTCGTTTTAAACTAAAATTATTTTAGGATAAAAGAAATTTTATACATACATATATTATTAATCTGTAAGTAGACGAAAATATATGATAATGTAATAAAAATAAGGATATATTTATGAAATAAACGTTCATATAGATGAAGAGAAAATAATGGTATATCTACTTATTTATATACATTTATTATATATTAAATATATAGAATGAGAGCGCAGAAAGATACGTATGACGGAATGCATGCAGAGGTTCCAGGACAGGAATTATGTTCGCTAGAATTTTAAAAAAATACATACTATTATCGTGTTTATGTATAGACACGTGAAGAACTTCAGAGGTTCGCAGTCACCATCATAATAGTTTAAGTATTTCCCCTCCAAACATTCGCTCCTGACTCTATCTATTGTTGGTTTTTCATTAGGGCTCTCTTTCTCCAATTCATCGAACATTTCTTTAGCTTTTTCTTCACTGATCTTATCGTCTTCCAATATTCCATCCTCTTTCAAAAGGCATTTTAAATCCTCGCACTAGAAACAATTTTTAAATATTTTGTACAACAGAAACTGCTTACTAGCTTGTTTTTCCAAGTTAATTTTGAAACTTGCTTAGTTTTTTATACTTATTTAACATCAAAATTAATATGTTATATATTATGAAGTGAGTTACATCGTATAAGGAAAAATAATATATGCAGGCCTATTTTGTAACTATAAAAGAATAGACGAAGTTAATATAATGTTCAAATTAAAATCTCTTAATATCGTATCACGTTAACTGAACTTCATTTAATATTGAGGTGGAAAAGTAATTCGATATTATTTTATCTTAATAAGTAGCAAAAAATTATGTAAATCTTTCCGTACCATCGGTTCCCCTTCCTCGCTAGAGTGTCCGCATTGACTTGATTTAGAACTATCATCGAGGAGTAAAACACTTTCGCAGCAATCATTGTCAATAATCTGAAAATTGTGTCTACGGTATAAGATATTTAGGAAAAATAGAAAAAAAGCATAAATATTATTCGTTCATGGATTTATTATGAAAATACTTGTACGTGTTTCCATTTTCTAGTTATCTACAAGGCGTGATGATAGTATGTAAAAAGGATTTGTTATAAATTCATACAGAAAGAAGATTACTTTTTCCTGTCATGAATCTATTCACATATTTCAGATACGTACCGTAGTATTAAAAATTGCTTCGCATGCCTCTTCATCGGATAAGTCTGCTAACACCTTTTAAACATATAATATAAGATCATTTTTATCTATAATGTAGTAGTTTTACATAAATTCATACACGTTATATAATGTAATAGCAAATTTAAACTTCACGGAACTTTCGATAATCATGCGTTTTTTCATTTGGATATCAAACCAACTCGTCTTTTTTAACGTACAAATCGTCTATTTTAAAAACAAGTAGCGTCCATTTTTAGGTATACTATAGACTATATACTATACTGCTATCGTATTCTCTGATAATGTTTAATGCTACTAGTTGTTTGCTCAACTTATACGGCTCATCAGATACTGATTCTGGACTGGTGGCCAAGGAGTCCGCGGCCTAAAGTCAACGACACGTTACTTTACCTGGGACTGAATTTTTTTGTGATCTTTCCTCTTAAAAAATGCCTTCTTTTCAAGATTTTTTGTACATCCTATGATGTAGGTTCAAAAGTTTCGTAACCTGATATTCTCTAGGAATAAATTGATTGTTACAAAGTTTATATTATAAAATGTGGTGAAATGCATTGTTTTTTTTCAATACTTGAGAATTTAAATGCATAATAAAATTTAGTGATGGGTGTAATTAATAATAAAGAACTTACCACCGAGTTAACAACCAATAGAGAGAACGCAAGAGTGTAGAACACGGAAACCATCTTGCCAGGTGACGACTGATGGATGGATTTATGAAAAATGTCGCTCTTTACACATATTTATATACGTTATTCAACAAATTATTTCCCGTGCCCTCTCATTAATGGTGCTACGTTTGTTGGTCTTCGCACATTATCTCCATCGTTGAACGCGACCTTCGCTGTAGGAAAAATGACGTAACTATTGTCCTGAACTAATGACCACTTTTTCTCGTACCGCAGTATTATTTTTACAGTAGAACAACCGTCAACCGTAATCTTGTGGTTTCCTGACAAATTTGTTATAGTTAACATTTCACAGTTGATGTAAAATAATACACTGTAATAAGATAAAACGAGATAGACGATTATTTACAAATATAGGAAAATAGATGCGGTAAGCAATTATGAATTATTTTATACAGAAATGTTCCTTAAAACGAAGCATCTACATCTACCGGCTATATATCTTTTCTTGAAGAAGTTATTCTGTTTTAAAAGAAGAATTACCGTACACTTCTCAGGTATTTATTTAAATTAGTAAATATATGCCAATTTTTAGATTAGCCAAAAACAAAACTAATTGAAAGTTTCTTTTCTTCTTCTTCATTTGATATTCATTATTCAATAGATGTTCAGGTTGTATATCTTTTTCGCTAGGTCAAATTCATAAGAATTAGTAGGGTTCGTACTAAATTGAATAAATGGACTGTTTCGTGTGGTACTACTGTAGTTAGCTGTGCTCACGGCGCCATTATAGAGGGATTATCATCATGTAAATAGATTTAAATATTATAATTTAGCACTCCAAATTATTTGTTGTTAGCCTAGCAGATATTATAAGTGTTGTGGCGTTATTTAAAATCCTCTGTACGACAGATTACAGTATTTTTTAAATATTATCTCTGATACAAATTTACACGTACGTCCCAAAATTTTTATGGGCATAGCTTTTAAAATATAAAATAGTATATTACATAGAAATAAAACATCAATGCATGTTTTTGTTTATTCAGTGTAAAGAAAAGGCTATTTTACAATTATGTTATTTCAACTGGTATAATAACGGTACTTAATGTTTACATATACATATTTAAAAAATAATCGTATGTTTACGTGCCACCTGAACATAGTAGTGTTTTGAATTAGTACAATAGATAGGAATAGGTACTGTGCTGCGGTTGAAAGACGCTGTAACTAACAACTTATGGGAGGTTAGCGCAATCTTGTATATAGGTCAACGTCCTGCTTCTTTGAAAAGAAAACTTCATTAGAATACATGAAAGTAATATTAAAACTACAGATTTCAAAATGATTTATTGGTTAGCCGTAGTCAGTACACAGCAAATATTAGGTGTTTAGAATTATTTAATTCTCAATGTTTTTTCGCAGTTTGTTGCTGCCTCCAAAATTCCTCTCTGTTCTCCAAGAACTTAATTGCTTCTTCAGCTTGCTTCAATACAACATCGTTCTTTTTGTCAGCTATAGCCAGGTCGGGGTTCTTGAGTAAGTTCTCTAAGTATATTTTATCTGACATTAATTGCCCCAGAACTGGTTTCGAGGGTTTTTTGGGGGTGGAGCGTTTGGTAGTCTTTTTTAAATTTTTCACTGCGCCTATAGTGTTTTCTATTGCTTCCTGAAAATAATAACCTTAATTTGCTTTTTATTACAAATTTTTAGTTAGTTTTATAAACAAACATTAACAATGATTTAGTGAAAATGAGGTTCATCAGTGAAAATCAATTGATAAAAAATATGGTTATGGAAACCAGAATGGATTACTTATTAAGTAGTACACTTTACATAAATGAAAATTAGCTATTGGATGATTCGATAATTATGTATTAAGTTACGCACCTGCGCCTTTTGAACCCCTAGTCTGAAATCGCTTAAATCGGGCCTAGACCTCAGGCCACGATGGTAATGAACGAGGCTCATCTCGAATTCGCCGCAGTAATAAAGGGCTTCGGCCTTCTGCAGTAAGGCCTTTGCGTGTTTTGGGTCTAGTTTGAGAGCCGTCTCGGCGTCAGCTAACGCCGACTGCGGCTCTCCCAGTAGCAGGTAGCACTTGCTGCGTGCCACATAAGCTGCTTTCTCATCTGGTGCCAGTTCAATCGCCTGTAGTAGCCGCAGTTAAATTACAAATTAATGTATATACATAAATAATTGAAGAGTCGAGGTATAAGGCTAAAGAATATATAGTAGTAGGGCCGAGGTAAGGTTTTGTACTTAAGTCACATCACTGATAAGTTTTAACAAATATGATATTATTTTATACTAAAAAAACGTTTCAAGAGCTATTTATTGACCAGCCGCGGTGTCACATTTTTTGTGCAATAAAAATCATAAATTCAGTTATGTGTTTATAAGGTCAAATATTAACATACTCTGATTTTAACGTTAACACTACAGTCCTAGCTATTCCTGTATACCTTATCAACGAAAGTAAGAGCGGTACGGTAACGTTCCCTCGTCATCTCCGCGCGCGCTAAAGCCAACAGCGTGCTCGCGTCAGCCTCCACCGGCAGCTGCAGGGCACTGCTCCTCTCCGCCTTGTCCTTCATGTTCAGAGATAATTTGATGTCTTTGTATCCCATCACCACAGCCGCTGCTCTGTCCTTATCTGTGTACAACTCTTCTTCGCGGCGGCGACGCTCACGTTTCGGTCTTCGACGAAAGCTTCGTTTCTTCGGTTTGATCGAATCCTTCCTTTCTTTCAACGGCTGTTTCTCTTCCTCCCCGGACTCACTTTTGTCTGCCGACGCTGGCGCTCGTTTGCTAATAGAGGCCTTGGGAACTGGCACTTCGTCGTCGTCGTCGCCGACGCCCACGCGGACAAAACTTTGAAGAAATTCAGCATCTTTGGTGGGACCGAGAATGGAACGGATTTGTGCTCTAGCGGTCTCTTCGCTCTCCATTTTTGGTACTGAAGTGTCGTTACGTAACAGGTGTCGCGAGTGGCGTCTATATCGACGCCTCTACCTGTCGTTGCTATGGCGACGAAATGTGTTTTCGCACTCTCTTACCAGCCACAGTGTAACGTCATGCACATATTTGTGTATATTCGAAAGGTAAGACGTTTTAACGAAAAATAATTAACCGACAGTCTTTCAAGAAAATCATAAGTAAAGGTTTATGGTGACGGGCTTTATTTTAAATCCAAAATATTCGATATTGACAAACTAATACACTGCTGATATACATTAAATACATTTTAAAAATCTGTATCGAATTCCGGCTTGAACTATAAACAATATTTGGCTTCATTTCAGAAAGGAGAATAAACTGCATCACTTCTTATTAAATACTATATTTACCTTCGCCAGTGACGTTAGCGCTCGTTCGTAGTAACCATTCTTGAAGTAGCCGGTTGCTTCATCTCGATGTTTTTTTGCCTCTATCGGATTACTAGAGGGTTGTTCAGATTCTTTTCTTCGGCCCATATTAGCTAAACATAAAAGTACGGCGGTAAAAAATCTTAAAAATAATAAACATAAGTTCTCTTATGGCTAATGTCTAATGCGCTCTCTGCAGTTTTATTTTATTACAGTATTTCTTATTTAAACATATTTACAAACATTTACAGGCAGAGATAAGTTTAGAGGCATTCACCATTGGTCACCTCCGTAAGTAATCAGAATGTTCGGAGAAATATTTAACTGCAAAATACAAAGTTTTAAAAAGTTCTTGTTGAATGCCGAGTTCTGTATCTATGAAACCTTACAATAAGTGAAAAAACATATAATTAGTTAGTTTAATGTTTAAATTTAAATATAAATTCACTACCTAAGGTTTTTAGTTTCCGATTCGTAATCATATTGTATAGTTTTTTGATCAAAACCCGATATTTAAACGTAATAACTATTTTTAATATCCATAAAAAGCATGTATGATGGTATATATAAATTGAAAAATGTTGCTCCTTTACTTCAAAATTAAATAAAGACATCGAAGATATGTTCTTTAAGATTTTGGTTCCTTGATGATATATTTTTAGAGAGCTTCAATACATCTAACCAACGATACGGTCATACGACCGAGAGAGGGTAGAACTGGCAGCGATGTTATTATGACAGCTGATTTAAATATGAAAATAGTTTTAATTTGTTCAATAAGCAAAAAAGAATATAGAAAAAAATGGCGTAAGCTTAGTACATATATGGACGTACACCAACAAAATAAATTTTTAGCGCAATGTATCTCTATACTTGATTGTTCGTACATACCACCATAGACTGAACCCCGCCGATCGCAATATGTCTCGGTTCAACCGCCCTTCGTTTCTATCATCTGATAATTTTAACGGCCTGTTTTGATATGAATGGTTTCCGTGAGGAAACACATTTTCTTTGTCTACCTAAGAATAGAATCTACTTATCGAACATCTCTAGTTTAGCTCTAACAAAATATCGTTTGGCTTATTACCATATACTTAACATTATTGTTTTATTAAAAAAAAAAACATTATTCAGAAGTACAAAGCATATTCTGTAGTCTATTGCCGGAGACCTATAATAGGTGCCACCGCAGTGCATATTTCTTCCGTCACACAGTAGTGCAAACGTTAGTGTGTTTTAGTTTGAAAGCAGTTGTAGTTAGTGAAATTACTGACTGGTAATGGGATAACTGGTGTGGTGTAATGTTTATCATCCTAACAATCAATTGTTATAGGCAGAGGTCGTCGCACCATTAAAAAAATTATAAAGAACATCGTCATTGTAATTAAGTTAGTATTAGATTTATGTATTGAAGATGCTTATATTTATTTCATTTTGACATTAATAACAAAAGTAGTATACAGTAGGTAGTTTTAGAAATAACAAGACGTTGCACAGGCAGTTTAACGATTTACAACAATATAAAATCATTACAATTGTACATGTAACTACAGTTTCAAAGCTAATATTCAATTAAGTAGCATTAGAGCGACGGTATTCGGAACGTAACTACTTCGTTACTATAACTGAGGGTTGCTGCCTAGAGATATATTTTTTTAACTTTCAGCAACGATTCCCGTGGTAAGTCCTTTAAGTATTTACTACTCTGCGCTGTTAGGCTATCATATCTAGGCAATTAAATTTTTTTTGGAAACAGGAACCATGATGACTGCAAGATGTCTCCCTGAAAGAAGTCCAATCCAGCTTTGACAAGTTCTGGATCATCGATTCGATGCTATTAGGCTCAATTGTCGTTCTTAGTTGATATCGTCGATCGTTCCCATTATAATTTCTTTACGATCGTATTTATTTACTTCAATAACTTGTTACTAAACACTGTTAAGAGCGAGTTTTTCAAAATAATCTTTATTGTAAATATTACTATAATAGATCTTGAAGCAACCCTATTAATAAAGTTTAATCATGAAAATTTTTCATGCAACCCCTGGCTCTGAAATATCACGATACGGTTATATTTTTCATCATAATGCAGGAAAAAGTTGGTGCAACGCCAAATGAGATCGATCTAGTTCTGTATTTAGAAATAAGTGATTTGTTGGTTTTTAGTATTTAGATAATGAAAAAGGTTGCGTTAATAACAAACGTTATTAACAAAATTACATAATTTTTTCTCAACTTTCATGGTTAAGAAAGCTGTACAATTTTAATCGGAAAAATCGTTGCGTTCGTCGAGTAACAGCTTTTTATAATTTTTTCCGTAAAAAGGTTTATCACGAATCAAACTTTACAATATATAGCCGCGGAAACAATTGCGTACGTTATTTAAACATTTTAATCAAAATAATACTATGAAATATTTTAATTGTTGTTTAAATCGTAACCGTTTATATTCTCGCCTGAACTTCTATGAAACCTTCCTCGTTCTTCAGACAATGTAAGGTAGAATTATATAGACCTCTATCCAATTACAAATTGTACAGCTGTTAATTCCGGCGTTGTTTTCTTGGCCCGCCTAAATCGCCATCAAGGCGCTGTCAGCCACATCGTGCTCGTCACGAACGCGCGAAAATGAGCAATGGCGGACAAGCAGAACCAATACCTGTGAATCTAATTATAATTGTTCACCGGAATTTCTATGTTAAAATAAAGAATTTTTATAATAAGTAAACATATACCAGTTTTTTTTTTCTCTTTAATTAACAGGGCTTTATCGCTTATGCGATTACGTCGCCCAACATATATTAGTTGTGTGCAAATAATTAACAAAAATGGAAATAGTCATTCACGATTTTGCTAATAAACAAAAAAAACCTATCAAATTTAGATAAAGTACATACATTTTTTAATTTCTTTAAAAAATACACATTTTATTGAATTCGTTTTTATTCTAATTTGCTCCAGAATAAAAAAAAATCAAATGTTTACTACGTTTTCTCTTTATATTCTACAAAGTATCGCGTTGGACGTTCACCTGGTAACCGATAGCCCCATGATAATGGTGCGCTAGTTAGGATGATATACACTGCACAATGTGCTCGTAGCCTTGAGACTTAGAATGTTAAGTCTCGTTATCACAATAATTATACTGGCTATAGAGGTCTTCAAGTCGGAACACCTTAGTGTTTGCACACTACAGTTTGGCAGAAATACGAGCTGCGGTGGCACCTACTTAGACTATTTCCAGCAACAGAAACCACCAGTTTGTTGCCCGAAATAAACTTACAGACGTTACATATTAGGATTTATTAAATACATATGTGATATGATGAAACGAATATCATATTTGATTACTGGCCATTTGTCGGGGACCACAATCTTTTTACTTTTATTGCCACAGTATTAGCATGGAATGCCGACATGCGATCAACCCTAATATAATTTAATTTATCAATGCGATTGAATGACGTCTCCGAATGAAACATTCGGTAACGAGAATCACGCAAGCCAGATATTCAGTAAGCTATGAACACTAAATAATGAATTTGCTGAAAAAAAAATTTTTGCTTTTCAGCTGTTAAAAGTAATTTGTATTCTTCAATTGAAATTAAGCAGCGCAGAACAATGAAATTAATAATTGATTTAACGATATTCTGTACTTGTAGTTTTATCCGTGGTAATGAAAAAAAAAATTCAAAGACAAAAAAAATCAAAAGTATCAAATTGAACAAGCAATATTGTATCTTAAGATCCAGATTTTATTTTAATAAAAATAATTGTAGGTAAATACTGCTATTAGTAATAATAATACATAAATTCACAGTTTTATAAATAAAAACGTTCCTTTTAACAATTTTGTTAAAAAGCAGTACGAATATTTTCACGACTGAGAAATTTGTTAAAGGTAAATTTTTTTAACTTTTTTTACGTTATTATTTAAAAGCGTTACCACAAATAGCAAAGCAATGAAATAATTATAATTAAGTTTTGAGTTACGTTGTAGCTACAATTCGAAAATCTAATTGTAGTAGCGCTTTCGCAGAATTTCAGTACAAAGTGTGAGTGAACAACATCTTAGAGACCTTTTCAGGTCTTATATAAGTATACAGTATTGAAATTCAAAGTACCTATACCACTTTTAAATGTTTTAATAAGATTTACTATAAAGGCAGTAGGAATTATTCAATTTATTTTCCAAAAATATCAGAGAATTTAGAAATTAGATCATTAAGCTTCCGAAAATCCAACCTACGTTTTCGCAAACAGTAAAATTCATCATTTACCATTAACTCACAGTTACTGTATATAAAATGTGCAAATCGTATTTACATTGAAGTTCATAATTAATATTAATTTAAATTTATGGAAATTCAAATATTTCATCAGAACTTAAACCATTTTTTTATGGTTTTAATCTTGTAAAAACAATATTGGGAGGTTGATATTAAATTAGGATAGTAATTCAACAAAAACAAATAAGTATTGTGTTCACACAACACACAAATAATTGTTAAAATTAGGTTATTATTCGGCAAAAGATGCATTACTAAAAAAAAATCTTACAAATTTAACAAAAACATTATTATTTTCAAAGACTCATATTTAATCAAAATCACTTTTAGAACATTTCGTAAAAATCGTAATTAAGTAAAAAGACTCACCGTGGATATGTAGATCGTATAATATCTTTCACAGTTATTCAGTTAAAGTTGGTGTCTTGGATATTTCTGACAGAAAAGGATACAGAAATAATTAAATCTTACTTTTAACTGAATCCGTGTATCACTGAGATGGGATATGCTGCTATGGGGGTACGTCTAAGACTGAGCCCGTCTAAGCAACTGGTGGGATAGGCTTTCGACCTCTGTAATGAAGGATTTTGCATGCGACGGTTAGCAGTTTCGATGTTTTGTTTCTACGAACAAAATAATGGCGCATCGATTATCCTAAACGATACTAAAAACATACTTAATTAAATCACTATTTAAAAGTTACACTTAAATTTTTTTAATAAATTGTTGTAAATCATCCACGAATTTAATTCAACGTTACATTAGATTTTTTATTCATTAATTAGATCAAAATGGAGATACTATGTTTTGTTTACCTTTCGTTTCAAAAAAGAGCTATTCACAATTTTATAGGCAAAATGTATAAATTAGCATAAGATTTTGTTAAACAATTGGTGCATACAAAAATGAATATTCATTCTATATACAACTTAAAGAAGAAGGGACTCGCGGTTTTATACAAAACTTGCGTTTTAATAATCAAAATTCTTAACCTGCATACTTGAAATATTAAAAGAACTTTCAAACAAATAACTCAGCGAATAAAAATATACTGATATTATATAGACGACGATATTTTTTTGTTACATAATCTTTTTCAATAATTCCTATACGTACATTTGTTTGAATATCATTTCAGATAACTATCATATAATATTTAGAGGAATTGTTAAGCACCTACGATTTCACACAATACAGACACATGACAACTTATATCGTTACACTAATTTTATTATCTTTTTATATTAAATATTTTTTAATGTTATGATTATTATTTTACTAATAGTATTTTTCTTTTGTGTAAAGGGCTAAAAACCGTCTAGGTAGGTATCACTGCAGCACCTATTTCTGCCGCCAAATAGTAGTAGCAAGTATCCGTGTTTCGTTCAGAAAAGCATTATGTGGTTTGTGTCTACTTATTAATCTCGTTAGACTGTGCGTAAAATGTTAATCTTGTAATGATTTCTTATATTTCCGCGAATGTTGCACATTTATTAAAACCAAACCTTACGGATTTTATCGCGTTTATTTATTTATTTAGATGATATTTATTTATTTATTGAAACCAACAGCGTTAACAATTTATATTAAATTCTAATTGATTACAGTATGTAAGGCTAAATGAAGTTTCATTGTACATTAATTAAGTATGTTGGAAAGCGCATGTTTAATATATTTATTTATTTAATCCCGACGTTTCGAGTGCTTTGCAACAGTCATGTACACGGGAGGACTGGGATGACAGATGTCCTGACGTCACAGCTATCACGGGGTACCTATAACTTTTAATTATTGTTTTAGGTCCGATAAAAAGTTATAGGTAACTCGTGATAGCTGTGCTTCAAAGCGACTAGTACAATGTGATGCATTGTTTACCATACATCTTATAGTCCAGATGGTTTCGTCGGAAAAAATATATATACAGTCGTAGTGAAGTATCTCTGGATCGTTTTAATAACTGAATGAAGAAATGTTAAATTTGAGTACTAAAAACGAGCAAAGTTTTACAAACGAGAGTTATATTTACTTTTTTTTGCATTATTGCGAGGTCGCGAACGCGTTTATTCATAGTTATGTCACGCAAGTAGTATAAAAAAGTTTCTGTTTACGTATAATTTTTTTGATTGTAGTATTTTCGGTGATAATGACGGGAAGTTTTGCAGCGCAGTACGGTTTGTTATTGTATTTGGTTATTTATATATAACTTTCTTTCCGGTGAAAGAAAACAGTAAGGAATCCAACATGTTCGAAGAACAACAGCTTTCATAGACGTGACATCGACAACGTGACATACGGCGAGAATGCTTGTTAAATAATCTGGACTCTCTCTTTATGAGAGAAGGTCGCGAGTCTCTGCCGAGATGACAAACAAGCACATTGTTATAGATGTCAAGGAACTTAGCTAATATACAACAACTTACAAGTAAACAGCAAATATACAAGAACTTTTCAAGTCAGTATTGAATTTATAGTCAATTTGTACAAATTTGGATATCATGTCTTTTTTTTAATTCTTCAAATTGCAACAGATTTTACATCGTGCTCCCATTCAATTAAAAATACTCCAATCGATTTATGTGAAACATGCCATTAGCCATGAAACATTTTTTCTTTTTACCATAATGGTAGCATTTATCTTCAGTACGTAAGGTCTGTTTCACTAACAATTGATACCAAAGCCGTCGTCCAAATTTTTCGATGCCGTTACACGCAATGTTGTCATAACAATAATTAATGTATTAATGGCATTAGGGGACATTTTCGGAAATTACAACGGGAAATATTAACAAACAAATTGTTTTACATGCACGAAATGAATACCTTAACCTCATTCAACAATAAACGGTAAAAAAGTTTATTTAGGTTTTTTTTTTTACTTTTAAGGAATGTTATAAAACATTTAGTTAGTAAAAATACTGTATTGATAGCCTCTGTGACGGAACGGCTTGGTTTGATTCCTATTCCACAGGTTGAGTTTTGTTGGTAGTAAGGGTTTCCTACCTACTTGCATAATTGCCTTCCTCATATTATAACAGCATTGCTGTTTTCCGTCTGCTAATTAAAAGAGCTAGATTATTCCGTATTCTTTTCATAACATTATAAAAGTCATTAGACTGATGCACTAGACTCTTAAAAATAATTATACCACATTAAAATAGGTATAGCAAATATTTTTGTTTTAATAAAATGAAAATCAAATTATAAGCACATTCATTTATTTCTAAAATATATAGACATGTATTATAAACATTTGATTTTATATTTACCTCATTTAATATATAGTTTCTATTAAAACAGGAGAAAATATTTTGAGATTTTGACATTCGTTTATAATAGACCACAATATTTTCGTAAAGAAGCGATACAAATAAACACAATACTGTTCCTTAGCGTTTGTATTTTAATCGCTTCTCGTATATTTCATTTATAACTAAAATTGACTAGAAATTATTAAGAAACCTCTTGATCAAAAATAACAATTAAAGCATTTGTCTTATAGCATAAAGATCGTTCGAAAATGTTCTGTTATCGTTGGTCAAGAGGTACATGACTTTTAGTACAATGAAAATATTGCTATAGTTCACAAAAAAGTTGAGCTAATGTAACATTAAAATCTAAACACCAAATGCTTTGTATTTATTTGACACAAGTTTATTTCTTAACATAGTTTATATATTTATTATATAATTGAGTCTGTTTTATAGTTAAAAAATTAATACATAAACTTGTGCAGGATTTAAATATATATTAAGTACCAGTAAATGTATTTTGCAAAATTATTTCTCTAATTTTTTTTAAAGTAATAATCTTCAAACACAAATAAAGTAATAAAAAAAGTTAAAATATATAGATACAAGTTCATTGATATGTAACATATAATAAATAATATAAATTATTGGTGTAATGAGACTTAACATCTCGTCAGTGCAAAACATCATAACTAGCGCCATGTTATTGTGTGGCGCTAGTGTATCACATACATCAGATGATCGTCGCAAACGTCTTATCAAATAAATTATGAGTCTAATACCATATTTTACTTAAGTAAATAAGCCTAATCTTTTTAATACTTCCATTTTCGTGTAATAAATTTAAAATAAAGGAATATAAAAAAATATGTTTATATAGCTATAGTTACTAAACACATAAATATTAAAATCGAAGCAATAATTTACCGCTAGAAAGTAGCCGTTTGTTTAACTGTAAATGATAATAAGCTTCAATTATGATGATGATCACGAACACCGTCATCAGCCGATAGGTGTCCACAACTGGACACAGGCTTCCCCAATTAATGATGATGAATAATTTAATCTTATATGCTATAACGTGGTTACTGATCGCACTCTAAAAGTGAATAGAAATAAGCGGCCTTTCGATTTGCTGACTGTACTCTATTCTATTGTTATTACTAACAGTAGCGACAATTGAATGATTAAAGCACATTAATTAATCGATTACATCGAAAAATACTGTTTACTGTATTATATTTATTGTAAGCCGTTTTGTCTTCAATCCCCGGAGAGTACAATTGTCGGTAGAGGCCGATGGTGGGATGTTGGTGAGGGTGCCTCTTCCTCAGGTATCTGCGTAAGTTAAATAATTTGTTATTCTATTCACGTACAAGCATTTAGAGATATTATCGTTTTGAACGACTATCGAATTATATTATTTAGTCTAAGTTTGATTTCAGAATTTGTGGCCCTGAAAAAAGCTTACACGATCGAGTTGTGCATATATAGCTTTTGCCCTGCCTGTCGTAGATAGCGACTAAAAAGTATTTACGGTTCGTGTAGGACGAGCAATGTGAAGTGGTCTCGTATTTGCCGTAACACAGCGATGGCACTAAGGTTGGCCTTGCCATTTCGTGGGATGTGCTCAGCCAAGTGCACAGAGGCACCGGTGTATTACGCGAAAGATCCTCTGGTTGGGTCTGAAGCAATGAAGTAAAACATCAAGGGGTTTTAGAAGTACGAAAAGTTATTTGTGTATTATACCTTAGATATGTTCTCGGAGACGACTGACAGACGCTTTTTAGACAAAGCACTAGCCGACCGATGTTTCCTTTCCACTTGGCTACTATCATTACTAGCGCCGCTCTGCCGTCTCCTTCTGACACCCGACTCGTCCGTGTTCGCCGATCTCCTCGCTTCCAGCTCGACCAATTTTTGCTTAGTCTGTCTCGCTGCGTTCTCCCTTATGATCGTGTCAGCTCTGAGTCGCAGTATATGTGCAGCTTCCTTGTGATGTTTTAAAGCGGCATCTAAATCACTCCGGGATAGCGCGAACAGACTCGAGTAACCACGGGATCTGTCATGAATGCAAAAGCAAGTTTAAGTTATATAATAATAGTAATATCTATTGAGCAATTTATAATAAGTAGGTATTTCTAAACGAACATGTAATTGTACCTCACAGTGGCGGTTCGGCGCCGCAGCCCGTCGATTTCCAGTAAACTGATTTCACCGAATACAGAGCCTTCACGAAGCGTTGCCAACACTTCATTTTCGTCATGGGACATAACCTGAATGAATTAAAAAAATATAAAGTATATAGTAACTTTGTACTGGTGGTGGAACCGCCTGTATCAACCGACAAAAATTGTGTGCAAACATAATTAAATTACGGTTTACAGGAAAAATCCGGTGGAATTCGAAATTTTCCTAGAACAACATCTGTATTTGCGCTGTCCTTGTGAGAGAAAGTCTGGAGTTTCAGCAGTGGGAACAGCAAGAGAGCTTTTTAGGCTGGGCAGGATCTTTCTACGAAACCTTAGTGCACTAAACAACAGAATAAACTTCTGGATAAATCAGTTCTAGGAGGCAATCACATATTTGTCATTCTTCCGTTATTGTTACTCACACAGCACTCGCCGCTTTTGATGATGTACATGTGGTGTCCGACGTCGCCGCGGCGGACCACCAGGTCTCCGGGTAGGCACGACACCGGCCGCAGCTGCAACACCAAGTCACGCAGCAGCGACGCAGAGCAGTCACGGAACAGCTGCACCTGTTGCACCCACATTTTTGCTGTTTAAGTTGACTCAAATCGCACCACTGCTATTTTGCACGAATGTTAATTCAAATTTTATAGCTCCTCTGAGAGGTTAAATGCCTCCGTGGCTTAAACTACTTAAAGTACCCTTTATTAACTCCGAGGTCCCATAAGTAGAGTATAGATAGTGCTAAGGTTGTTTCGACACCACAGGCTAGGTATTGTCAGTCTATCACCTAATCACATCGCTGTATTACAATACAGCAGTGCTTATAACGCTGTGAACTGGTTGCCTTTTCCCAGACAATTATTCCCTTATCTCTTGCGCAGAGGGTAGAGTAGCTGTGTGAGTAATCAAAGACCCACACCATAAGAGGAAGTGTTATTCAATTTAAATTAACCATAAACAATTTAATTACCTTACTCAAAGTCGACATGTGTACTGCAAGTGCCACATCTCGCTTCATATTGAACGGAAGCGAATTCAATATTTTCGATTCATCTGGCAATAACAATATCAATGGTTTATAACGAAAATCTTCTTCTATAATAATTAATATAATATATCAAATGACAACGTAAAACCTTAATAATTTCTAATTATTTAATGAAACGACCACCTTTAGTTTTTGAGTTTTTAACAAGGCAAAAGTACATAGATGCAAACAAAACACTTGATAAATTATTTTTATGTTCATTACCGAAACAGGTAGATGATTTTTGTTAATAAGTAATTATTATGTTAAGTATGATGATGATGAATAAGTAATTATTAAACGGCCCTTTATAAATGATAACGTACCGAAACACCTCTGCTGGCTCCAGGTGTACCGAAACCAGCAGCCCACGCGGTGCTGCAGCGAGCGCGGCATGCCCAACCGCCGCAAGTACCGCGCACACCCATCCGCCGATTTGCGATATTCCGTCTGTGAACAATGATATCATAAGACAACATAGTATTGATGATAGGTCACTGTTGTCGGCGATTGTCTAGATCCACTGCAGAGCTTATTTTTGCCGTTGTGTAGTATTGTGCAAACATTACTGAGTTCTAGTTTTAGCTAGTGAAATTACTGCGGTAATGAGTGTTAAGTCTTAACGCGACGTGCATAATATGGTGCAGTGTTATATCACTTATAATTAGGTAAACGCTCGGCTCGCCTCGTCTCGACATGCAATTAATAGAATTTAAGAAAGAAAGAAAGTGGAAGCATTACTGGGTTATTGTTATCGGAGGCGGACATCCACGTGTCGCTGAGGTTTGTAAATGTTACCCTTGCTCTGGTGGCGGTAGCTATGATGTCCCTTATCTGACCGATGAGCAGTGCGAACACAAACACTCCCATCAGCCAAGCCGCCGTCATAAACAAATATTCCGCTGTATTTTCCGGCTTAGGATTCTTGCCTGGAAAAGAGGAATTTAGTAAAAATTTCCGAGTAGACTAATCATCATCCTCGCTGTTCTAGGCTAATAAGAATGTGGTAAAGGTTATTTTTTTCGTTAAGCAATATAAAATACGTAATCGCAGCATAAGACGTCCGTCAACTTGATGAACAGACTATAGGTGATGACCGCCGGTTATCGTTGTATGCATATTCACCGGTTACGCTGAAAATCGATTGAGAGCCTGAGCAGTGGACAATAAATTGTAAAATAATTACGATGAATGTAAAATAATTAAGCACTTCAAGTATTAACTGATTAGAATTAAAAAACTAACCAATAGAAGTGGCAGTCTTGGTGGCAAAATAGAAGCAACGGATGTATGCGTTGCCCACGTTGTCATACACCCAGCCGTTTGAACCCAAGCCGATGTAGTCGCTCATCGCGTAATACGCACATGCGTTCAGATGGATCAGGTAGAAAATGTAGAACAACGTCTTCCCAATTCTCACCTGGAGAAAAAACAGATTGTATTTTTAAATAATTTAAATTAGTGTAATTTTTTTATTCGACCGGGAACGAGACGACTGACAGCGCAAAGCCGTTTGGAGTGAAGAACTTTGGAAGAGGCCTTTGTCCAGCAGTGGGCGTCTATAGGCAGATGATGATGAACGAGACGAGCGAAACATTAGTAGGTGATATAACTCAAAAAGTGGCGCTAGTTAGGATGATATACCCTGCACCACATTCTGTTCGTCGCCTTGAGACGTAAGTTGTTTAGTTACCCCAGTAATTGCACTAGAGACAACCGGAATATGTTTCAACAAAATAAAATCGAAAGAAACACATAAGCAGCAGAAATTCGATCTAAAGTGGTCACCAGTCGATCACTATTAACTTAGACCTACTAACAGTACGCCCAAGAAAGAGCATCGTTCATAGTTTCCATTTTTAATAACCATGTCACCAGAATTGTGCCATAATTGTCAAATATAACTTACAACATATGGAGATGAGAGAACTCTGTCCATCGCCTGATGAAACTCCCAAAATGTTTGCAATTTCAAGAGTCGTGGAAACCGGAGAATTACTCTTTGCGTTCCGAAATAGAGGTAGAAGATATCTAGCGGAATGAGTGAAATCAGGTCGAACTGTAACAAATAATGTACATACTTACGTATCTTAAAAGACTGTAACATATCCATACTACAGAATATCTTTTTGCTTAGTAGTTATTGACATTTTTAAAATCAATCTAAAACGGTTGTAATTTTTATCGATAATGGGTTAACACTTAATATCAAATTGACCGAGGGTTCTCTCACCGTGATAAAGAAAAGATTTTAAGTTTTCTAAATTATAAAATAACTAACTATATGACTTTACCTTATACTGCAGCTTCTCTCTGTAATGCCGTCTGGTCTCCGCCATGTCATCAACCCAGAAGCCCTCGTGAAGGAACATAAGCCTGGGCTTTACAAGAGCCACATCCAGTATATAGACAGCGTCGCAAAAATAGTCAGCGCACATCCACAGGGGAGTATTCTCCGGTGTCTGGTAGGGAAAGGTGGCGCGTAAAGCTATGCACCAAGCATTGTAGCTATAGCAAAATGTCACGAGCAGTAACCAACTGATGTAACCTCGACCTACAAATACAAAATGAAGATGAAATTAAAAGAAATATGTCTGAAAAGCAAACAGAAGAGGGGTTAACTCTGAACCGAGATCCTACTAGTTATATTTGATTACTGACTATTGGCCCCCTAGAGACAATTAACAAACATCAAATTGATCCTTAACTGTACTAATTGTCTGGGTGTTTGTCGTTGGCAATGGACAGCCCGCGGGTTGATAGAGTATTTTTTACAAACTACTCTCTAAATATTCCTACTACTTGAGTTTAAGCTTTCTGCTACAGAAGAGAATCAATGTCATTTATCCAACATGTTGATTTTAAGATTATATATATATGACGATAGCTAAAGCTTTCTTAAGATAAATACATTTTAGTCTCTTTCACTGTGCTTCGATATTTTCTGTTGAAATAGAGTAGAGAAGCTATTCTTTCCAGGACCTTCTGCGAAACACCGAACTCACATTTGGAAATATTTAAGTATAAAGGTTCGTTTATTTTTTATGTAATCAATCAAATTGTTATTCTGAAAAATTCTAGGAAATTAATTACCAAAACTATGTTTAGGACTGCTGTAATGATAAGAAACACGTGACGTTAGTGATGTGGAAAGGTCATCGACTTCATTTGCCCGGATCGATATTAAAGTTGCGAAAGTTCATTTCTTACAAAAGATGGTATCTCACCTTGTGGATCGATAGGCACGAATGGGTCACATGATGTAGGCAGAGTCAGACCCTTGCATTTTTTGTTGCGGCTCGGCGATGACGGCACCGGGCTTTGCGGGGTCTCCACTATTGGCACCAATTTTCTATCAGGCGATGGTCTACTCAAAGATAATGAAGTTAATGACAGAATACTGTTTAAAATAATAGAGAAGGACCCCCGAAATTAGATGAATGAGATACGCTAGTTAAGTTTATACTTTAAAGATGGTTTGTGGGGTCAAGTTGACGAAAAAAGCAACGTGTAAATCAACCATTTCATAGTTTCGATACAAAGGGATGAAACCTTTCCAAAAAAAAAAATTATGTCACCTTACTAATAAAAACGAAATATGTAGTCGCCTCGTAGAATAAAGGAAAATACGGGTTTCTGTCATTCCTGAAGATGTGTAAAATATAAACGAAATAAAATATTTAATTGTATTAAAGTGTTATTAATGTACAAACCGTCTCTTAGAGCTATCTGTTGACAGCGATTTCTTTAAATCCTTTAGCTCTGTTGCCGTTTCCTTAACTTCATCTTTAGATTTGAACTTTGTCGGTGGACTACCAGAAAACAGCCTGACTTTCTGTAAGGGTATTATTCTGAAATTTTAATAGCAACAATTTTTTTTAATAAATAATCATCATAGAAAATCATACATAAGTACTATAGAAAAACTTACCTTTTGTCTTTATGTTGTTCAATGTCATCTCTTATTTTTGTATAAGTTTCGATATTAGCAGCGGTTTTCGTTAATCTGTGGCAAAGAAAGAAAACTGTTAAGTACTTTTTGTTCTTCAAAATATTTTTTATTTTAATTTTCTTATGCCTTATAATGTGTAAAAGCTATTTACTACTCTGCGATTGGATCTCAAATAATACAATCGATATTATCCCAGGATTAGTATCCTCGGCATACAGATATAGTATATAGATATAATGAGGGATTAGGAAGTGTTAAGAACTTACACATTATGAGTGGGCGTTGCTTCCGGTGTACACCAGGAGCCGTACGTTCCTTTCAATGTGTTTAGCGCTGGCTTCGATGATGATGGATGCACGGTGTGCTGAAATCATTCATATTATAAATTATATTATCCACAATTTTTATTTTATCTAAATTATTATTATTTTTAGAGTCCAGAGAAAATTTTACGCAAATTCAAATAAGTAGCTAAACAGACCGTTGAATGGGAAAATGTTCCCAATTTTTAGTAATTGGTTTTTCTTCGGAATATTGTTTATTATGAAATAAAATTAACCTGAGATGTGCCTTATATCATAAGCTAGTGGAGTGTGCGGTTTCATAGTCCTCATATTGTTTAAACAACTGACTAACGTACAATGATTAAAATTCAATTAAATTAGAGGAAAACAAAAATACTCGACTTTAGTATGTAGTAACATTTCTTATAGCCGCCGACAACAGGAAATTGTCAATTTGATGCTTATATTTTTGGAACTTTTTTAAAGTGTAAAGGCCATATAATCATAGAGACCTATCACAATTTTGGTTGACACGGGTACCACCGCGGTGTCTATACCCACTTTAAAAGTGTGCAAACGTTACAGCATATCAATTAGAAAGGCATTGTAGCTACTGAAATTACTACTTAGCACCTAACAATTTTTATTGAGTGTTTTTTGAGAAACCAAGCCACCATCCATTGATTTTCTTCGGTACACATTATTAAAGTTGTGAACGTTTAGTTATAGAGCCAGATTGTGGCGAGTGATACTTGACTACGAAGCCAACTCGATGTCAACGAATATTATATGAAAAGTTAGGGAGTGGGCACCGTTTATGTCTTAACGACTTCAATAAAACCGATCGTAAAATGCCATTGTTTGCGCTATTGATATCTCTAGGTAGAATGAGAATATATCATCGTGATCAGATAATTAAAAAAATAAGATTAAGCTTACCGGAGACGGCGAACAGAAACTTATTATATGATTCTTTTGCGTTTGACTTATGATTTAAAATATAAATACTTTTTTTTACAGTTTTATTAATAATGATTGAACTATCCGTTATCTCATGTAGTAGTTACAGGGTCCAATTTAATAAAATTTATTATTAACAATTTAATAGCGTCACTTAAAAAAAATCTCGGGGAATTAACGAGTACAATATTTTTCCTTTTAAGAAGCTGCAGGTCTAGCAGAACGTTGATCTTATGGTGTTAGATTAAAATCAAATTACATATGTATTATGTAATACATTCTCTTAGAGAAATTTTATACGTCAACAGGTACAGAGTGATATTTGAATACTGTTCGACAAGAAAAGTACACGTTGCAGTGTAAAATATTCAACAGGTGGTAGGTTTCGTCGTAAATCCGCAAACGTCATACGACCCGCGTACTAATTAATTATATTTTAATTAATGACTAAGGTTTATTAATTTTTTTTTTTATCTTTTCTCAGTATATCTTAATTGAAACAGTCTCATCAATAATTCAAACTCAATTGTAGTTATACGTGCCGCAATAGGAAAGCACTTAGTGACAATTTTGTATTCAAATCACAGATTGTTCGATACCTTGGGAGGTTAATGGCGGTGCGTCCTCGTGGTATTCCTACCTGCAATGCTCTGCCGTCCTAAAATCAACTTTAGTTCCTTTTTTTTGTTTCACTCATTTGCATATGGATGCAGATAATATCATGCGAAGGCTGTTGATTTGTGTTTAAATGTAAATACTAAGGTTGTCGCGTGCACAAAAGGTTACGTTGCAGTTGTGTTTCAAATCGATTTAACGATATGAGAAGATAAATAAAATTCTAAAAAATCGATATTGTACAAAGATGTATTTTGTAAATAATATAATAAATAAGAAAAAGCATGTGAAAATGAAGTTTGTCGCGTTGATCTGAAACTGTTTGCCCTCCCGTATACAATGAAAATGTATCTTAGGTAAACATAATTACTTAATACTTATGGGTGGGAAGGCGCGGCAAATTATAAAATAGCTATGTTTATTGTCTGGCACGCGCCCATAGGCCAATTATGTTGCCATGGAAGTTTACTGTGAAGTGGAAAAAGCGTAAATCACAATCATTATCTCAACCCAAACTTTGTTAACCTACCTAAGTGTCGGTTAGGTTTGAAGTTTGATAAGTATACATTTTTCAAAAATCAATTAATACGACAACTTTATTATCTACAATCGATGTTTATAGACATCACATTAGGAATTATAATGAAGTGGTCTATACTGTATTCTTCGATAAACTTTATACTTGAAGACATTAATTTGATAATCATTGTTTACCTTGGACAGTTTTCATCGGTCTACCTCGTATACAATAAGAAACATTAGTTTGTTTATACGAATGCGTAATATGCGCGTGTAACAATAGAACGAATAAAGGAACAATTTAACTTTGCTGTTTATCCGTAAGAAGAAAAATCGCGTGCTAAGAACTAATAGACGGGGGAGACTTTAGCTAAAACTAGAGCTTAATTGCATCGTACCGACTATTAGTTTCGTTTAAATAATAATTACGAACATCATGTTTTAAGACGAACTAACGAAGAATTTTTAGTTTTAAATTTAAAATAATTATGAACAATGATAGCAATATTTAAATTATTCTTAGCGTTGTTGTATTAAGAACAATTTAATACGATACATTTCCCTAATACGGAATACAGATTACTTCGTAATAAATTTCGGCTTATGGCCTGATCTCAAAGACCGTAGTACCCACCTTGCCCAAACATTGCGCACTATTTAGTTTGTTTGATTTATTCCCGTGAAACATGTCGAAAACATTTTTACACCGGTAATACAACGCTTGGCATTATCACAATCATTATTTAATTAATAAAAAATATTACTAATTTAGTTATACATATAAAAATCTTTTAAACTTTACTTATTGATGAAACTTAAGTTTTTCTATAATAACTTAATTGCTTAATAATTTTAATTGCGTATGATAATCACGCGTCATTTTTTTCAGTTGTCGGATTACAACAATACAATTCATGCATAATATTTATATTTTCGCATAAACTTACCACATCAACGGTAATCTCCATAGTCAAGTAAAAACATATGTAGGAAAACTTTAATGTCAGTCGGAAATGTTCTGGCCGTAGTAGGTACGGTTTCCCGCGCGCGTGTTGTTTATGAACGTTCTCCACCCACTGTTCACAACTTACTGCCCGATAAGAAAACTTAAGTCTCCGATACAGCCCTATATATTGCTGCATCTATACTTTACCGAGTATAAGGACTCCGACACACGATTTGTAAAAAAACAAAACAATTTCAGTAACATTAAAAGATAATGTAAATAACTTGGAATCAACGCGTCCCTTTTTAATTTATTTCACTGAAAAGTTCTATTAATTTATTTTTTAATTTTCATTCAAACGAACCCACCATTGGCAATGATATATTTTTTTATTTCAATTTATATTGTAAAATGTAACATTAAAAGTGCACTTCACACATGGCACACTCTATCTCTACACCTCTGGTTAGATAAGATATTGTGGTAGGTAACCAAATAGAAAAT
The DNA here is from genome assembly GCA_029286795.1 of Byasa hedistus. Lineage (NCBI taxonomy): Eukaryota > Metazoa > Arthropoda > Insecta > Lepidoptera > Papilionidae > Byasa > Byasa hedistus. The sequence goes on along the minus strand of JAGSMW010000020.1, from coordinate 9,499,223 downwards.
AAACGAATAGAAAAGTAATATAAAACATGCATATTAACATAATCTATTAAAGTTGTTTATAAGATCTTGTGAAAGTATTAAGAAAAATAATATTACAGTCCTCTCTAGCTTAATTAACGCCATTTACTTTCGTAACGGAAATTAGAGCATAAATTTCACAAAGATTGGATTACAATTTAAAATAAATTTCGGAAAAAAAACGCTACTCTTTCTGTACTATAAGTTTAAACAGGGCAATAAAACAGAAACTTAATTAAACTTAATTGAGGAAGTAAGCTTGTTGTAGTTCCGAAAACGATATATTTAATCGCATCAAGTGTGTATTTCGTGAGTTAAGATGTCGAATGGAAAAGCATCCTTCTTTGATAATAACGAGTTGTATCAAATACTTTTGTGTAATATTCTTTCTTAACATAATAATTATTTTCTATTTGTATATGTTGCATATTAATGTAATAAATGCTGGTTTGCACGAAGATTCTATAAAGTGACAACTCTTCATTGGTCGGATAGCGTGTAAATTACCTATACCATTTGGTCTTAAATTCGAGTGTTAGATATATAAGCTGTAAAAATAAAACTAAAAATAAATCATCACATATAATGTTGTACGTTTTGCAACGACTTTTACCGGGAGAAAAAATATATACCTAAGTAGATCTATAATAATCATTTGTAAACAATTTTTGTGTAACATACATTACCTCTTAAATAATACAAAGAATAATCCGAATTGTTTTTTGGTGAAAGAATAAAACTATAGCAAAAGATTAGAGCGCATTTAATAATATACGCTTAAATAGATAATATTATAAAAACTGTAATATTCGGATAACATTTAATGAGATAACATTTATATTTAATAAACGATATCACGCAAGCGTATATTTATTTTAAGATATCTGCAAAATGGATCCCTAATACAAATAGTTATCCGCTATGAAAAATGCTGAAAAGATATATAATTTTATAAATTGTAGCGCCGTTTTAAGTTACGTTATAACAAAGAATATGTAATAATGATAATAAACCTTAATAACGAAATAGTGTTAATAATTTCTATTATAAACGATTTAGTCACTGCAAAAACAGTAATGTTTTTGAAGAAACTAAAAGGTGAGTCAAACACTAAACTTACCCTTTTCAGCAGCTTGAGCTTTTCCATCACCATAATTAATAATATTTACTAGTAAAATGCTTCAGAAAATATTTTCCAATACTCTTTGTTGTAATAGGTTTTTTCTTAACAATATCACTTGAGTTTTCTAATCTCGTTAAAAGTGCCGTACTAAATTCTCAACGTAATACACAAATGCAACTAAATCAATGCTCTAGAAACTGTATACTATGCTTTTGGTAATACAATTCATTTTATCCTTTCAGCGATACCAGGGTGTGATAGTGTAAATATTTGCATTGTGTTAGACTGTACCCTTTATGTACTATGTAATTCATTCACCCAGTAGTTTAGCAATTGCAGCGCTTGATTATTTCTATCTCTTGAACAGTAAATCTATTGAAATTTTGGTTAAAATAAAATGGTAAATTCGTACTCTTATTAATAAATTATACTAACCGTTTTATATAACAGTTAAAATAATACAAAAGAGAGTATAATTCAAATCACTATCACTTTTCAAGACTTTATCTTAAAGCGCTGAAGGAGACAAAATACAACACAAATAAATCAATATTCGCGCACATTGTCAAGTCGACACCACTCCTGTCGATAAAGCCTGATTTACAGAGTGCCATATTTAAAATTTGATCATTTACATCCTTAACTATTAAATATTTATTGATTTGTTTAAAATAATAATAACCTAATTTATATCTTTATGAAAACATCTTTCTTTCTATTTTAATTATTTATTTCATAAGTTGCGTGAAACGAACTGTAAACCGCAATGACAACGACGAAGTTTTTCGTTTTTTTTTCTATACGATAATGATTTTATCGATATGGGCCATTAGTAAAAATAATAATTAATTTATTATAAAATTGGAATACTAAGACATTGTAATGTTAGCCATTATGTGTGTACATTTACATTTTTGTTATTATAATTGTGTTGACATAAATAAAATTTATTAGCAACAAATAATTTAAAATCGTTGGTTCTTAACAGTGTTAAAATTAATTTGACAAGTTTTCAAAACAGGAGGCAATTTAGCTTTGATAAAGTAAAGGTAATTCTAAGTCTTCAACATGCGCAATGACTACAGTTATTTAAATTTAGTAGTAAGGGTTTTAAAAAGAAAAAATAAATGTTTTTTTACTTTTCATGAACTCAATTTTAAATAATATTAAATAATTACGTATCTTAACTTCCATTAAGTCCAAAACGTGTCATTGTATAAATTGTTATCTAAGTCAATGTGTTTTTTGTACACATGTAAGTGGTGAGTTTGTTAAGGTTTTAAGAAAATCTCAGAACTGGTAAAACATAATTTGAATAATTTCTGTAAGTCCTCATACAAGACAATTGAATGTCACCATACTGCTATTGGTATGTTTTAAAAAGCTAATAAAAGTCAATAACTTTGGGGAAAGGACCACAGTTTTACTTATGATTTACCATTTGCTAGAAAGAGTTACAAGTGTAAGTGTACATGAAGGTGAACTGGCAGACCAAGCAAAATGAGTGTGCCAATTTGAGGAAGCATAACTTCTGCAGTTGATCAGCAAGGGGCTAAAATTATCATATTTCAAAACAACTAAAAAAATACTTGACAGATTCTTAATGATGAAATATTAGTAATTAATATTCATCAATACATATAAGTTAGATTTTTTACAAAAAAAAGTAAGGAAATTCTAGATGTGCCTTTAAAGAAGACAGATTTTTCTGTGTTATATGAATTTTCAATTCTCTAGAATCTAGTAATGGTTTAAAAAACCTACAATTATGACCGTTCTTGGAGAGAGTAAATGTTAATTACTATTATTACCATTGTGTACTTTATTCATAAATTGAAATAAATACAATTCTTATTCGAAATACACAGATTTTTATTAAATAGCTCTTTGTTAAATTAAAATTTATTCATTATGAATTTGTAATTTTTTGAGAAATCTATAACAGAATAGAAGAATATAAGAATGTGTTTGTAATTAATAAAATATGATGTATATAATTAAGTAATTAAACAAACATATCTGGTTTATACATATTTACAACTTGTTTTATTTATTTTAATGTTCTAACCTCATAAAATTCAAATGGGATATTTGTTAATGATGAAACAGTGATGGCAAAATAAATAAGTAAAAACTTTTGGTATTATTCATTGTTTTTTTAACCTTGTTCCGACCCTAAAACTTTAAATTTTAAAAAACCAAGTTGCGAATAACCGTGATTACATAAGAGATATTTTTTTGTACCTTCATTGACTAACACTTGACCTTAATATGATAAGTAATCATGCTCGTCCAAAATTGCGGCTCCTCTGTACAATATTGCTGGAACAGCAACGCTGCTATGGTAGCTGATTGACAATAAGAATTTAATTCAATTATTTAAAAAAAGCAATTTTGTTTGAACTTTACAACACATTACGTTGCGAAGAGAGGTTATCATAATGTACATGTAAAGATATTGTTATTGAAAAATACCGCTATTTTTCGATAATAAACAAATCATTGTCATTATTAACGGTAAATGCAACTTATTCTAAGTTGCTTTTATCGAGGAACGGAGTTCCAAACAGAACAGGTTATACATGAGACAGTTAAAAGCTTAAATTTTAAACGGATTTTCGCAGAATGTATCTGATGTTCCGAATCGTTGCACTCTTTTATTTTCAACTATAATACTAGAAAGTTTTCTGTTCTTTTCTATGTATGCCTTCAATTGCGGCTTATTTGCGTGTATTAACTATTTTATAGCAAACCTCGGAGATCGTGTCGCATTTCATTGCGGGCTCGGGATCAACTAGTTCAACTGATAATAAAGCAAATCGTGTATATTATCTTATATATTGGTCATTCATTGTACATTAAGAAAAGAGACGCGTAATCTATGTCGGATGTGTAGTAATAATTTATATAATTATATTTCATTATGATATTATTTAAAGTTCTATTTTTGTGCGCATTCTGTACTATATTTCCATGGTAAGTTTTCAAAATATCTTAGTGTTATAATTATGTTCAACCACTTAACGATTTAAATAAACTTTACAGTGTTTATAATAAAGTTTTATTGAGAAATGAAAAGATTGCTGGAATTCTAAATTGTATAAATGGAAAAAGTGTAAAAGATTCATCGACAATTTTGCCTGAATTTACTACAACAGATAACCCTAACAATGATGAAATAACAGAAAATGTAAATGAAATCCAAGAAATTTCTAAGAACAGTATAGATAATGACACTGAAGAAAATACAATTACCGACGACGAGAGGCTTAAAGAAGCACACCAAACAACTGACAAGAGATCTGAAACCGATGAAACTGAGGATTTACCAGCTCTTATGTTAACGAATTTCATAGAAGAAGGAAAAATCAATGAGGCTCGTAATGCCAGTAAAGTCAATCCAAAACAGTTCCTGGGTGTAAAAAGTTATTCAGGATATTTTACAGTGAACAAAACGTATAATTCTAACATTTTCTTCTGGTATTTTCCCGTCGAGAACAAACCCGTTAATAAAACACCGTGGATCATTTGGCTGCAAGGAGGTCCCGGCGCTTCTAGTCTCACAGGACTTTTTGATGAGATAGGGCCATTTAAGGTGGATCCAGCGTTAAGTTTAAAACGTAGGTTGAAACATTACACGTACATATACTATTGTTTAACAAAATTGTTTGTGTATTAAAAAAAAAAATCATTATTATATGTATGTTTTTATGTCAGTATGAATAACGAATTTAACATTAGTTAACATAAACTCACTATAGTAATTGAAACAGTTTATTATAAAATAGACACAAAATCTTTATTCACGCATGAAATTTTTAGCGATAAAACGAGTTAATATTGTTATGTTTAAGACATATACTTTAAATTAATTTACTCCATAGGAAATCCATATTCATGGTTGCAGAATCATTCATTATTATTTATTGATAATCCCGTCGGAACCGGCTTTAGCTTTACTGAAGACAAAAAGGGGTACACAAGAGACATGGCCACGGTAACTATAATTATCTCAATGCAGCGTTATGCTATTTTGTCCTTTTTTAATTTGCGATATTGATACTTATGATGTATGTTAGTATTCTAGCCACTTGTACTCCGCGTTCGAACAGTTTTTACAAGTATTCCCCGAACTAAGATTTGCTCCGTTGTACATCGCGGGCGAGTCATACGCCGGCAAGTACGTACCCGCACTGGGAGTTAAGATACACAAGCGTATGAACTTACCCGGCCATCAAGTTAATTTGCAGGTAACCATCGTGATTGGAAATGCAGCTTTTAATTTTTTATTGTTGTTTAAGTTATACTTTACAGACGAAAATCTTTTCTTATGTACATTATGTATGTGTAATCTTTGGTTATGTACTCAAACTACATTATTTCTTGTTGTTGTTTGTTGGCTAAATTTTTTTCCTTTAAAAATTTCAGGGTTTCATGATCGGAAATGCGTACGTGGACCCTGCGGTAATCAACATGACGACGCGTCCGTTCTACAACTTTGGCCTGATAGAGCAAGAACAGTTGGAAACGCTGAAACCTCTGGTTGCCGCTTTGACGCGAGAGGTCACTGCTAAAAACAGTACTCTTGCTAAAGTTGTAAGTATTAACATCGCTTATATGAGTATTAATAGTAAGACATAATTTCAACAGGTACCAACTCGGCTTTATGTAATAATATACAGTCGTAATTGGCGATAGCTATCTGCTGCCAAAAAAGGACTGATTTGGTGTCTACTTTGTTTCTATGTACAATATTGAATATTGAAATATTGGGTTAAGGAGGCGTTCCATATCAATTTTTATTTCGTAAAGAGCAACTTTACTCTTAGGTCAATATCGTCAATCTTTTCTCAGAGTACATCAAACATAGTCTTTCAGTATATTTACAACCTTCTTTTGTTTTAGAAATGGATGAATCTTGTAAGTATACTGCTTACATTCAGCCATCAATCGCACGCATACAACTTCCTGCGAAACGAGCTCGCCGTGGGCAGGTACGTGCAGCTGATGAACATGCCGCGTGTGCAGAAGGCGATCCATGTGCGCAAGACAAAATTCAATTTCGTCAACATGACCGTGAACGCACACCTCGCATCTGATTTTCTGAGCAGCGGTAAAGAGCACTTTGAAACCCTCCTGGAACATTACAGAGTTCTTGCTTATTGGTAAATGTTTTTAATACTAATCTTTTTTTTTACGTTTCGGAAGAAAATTTGCATTATTTGAACATATAATTAAAAGAGAAGAAGTCCATATAACAACTCACAACTGAGTTTTGAAAGGTCACAGGTAGAGGACCGAGAAAGTGGTGTATAAAGTATTTTTACGAAATCTATGTGATTTTGTTCAATAATATATCCATGTAAAAAGATGATAGAGATAAATAGAAGAAACCGTATTTTTCTTATGTAGGAAGAGAAGGAATTGTTTTTTTTTTCTAAATTATAGAGACTAATGCTTGACCACGATCATACGTTGAATAATAGGTGTATGTACATTTGCATATGTGTACGAATAAAATATTTCAAGCTTAAAAAAAGCTGGTAGTCAAAATACCAGAAAATCAAAAAAGTGCATAAACCTAATCAAACGTACATGTTTTACATCAAAAATGTATTTAAGATTGACAAATATAAAAATTGTAATGTGTAATCACTACGACGTTTTTATTTGCTTACCGGGTATCAACTCGATACGAACGATTTATCTTATACTTACTACCAAGGCCAATAAAAAATTGTACAACATGATAATTGACATGACGTTATTTTGTTAAATTTAAACGTTTATGAATATACGTTAACTACAGTTACGAGTATTGAAATATTGAACAAGAGCACAATTTTCTTATTTATAATTTTAAATTTCTTTTAATTTGTCTAGATTTAAAATTTAAATGCTTGTCGTTCAGGTGCACATAAATTAACATTATAACAGATCGACCCCCCAACAGTGCCAATATATACTAATTAGCGTAAAACGACATGGATGAGGTTTTTATGTATGAAAATTCTGTATTTTTTTATTTTTAATGTAACTGATTTTTATTTATAATAAGTAATAGAAAATATTTATTAGGATATAATTCTAATATAATAATATTGATAAATCAAGGATGTACCTTCATTTTAGTCTATTTTATTTTATACTCATAGTATATTATTTTGTAACTGAAATTATACTATTATGACAGGATTATTGTTGTTATTAAAAATATTATTATTTAAATCATACGTCAACCTCTTTATCTCAAACGCAAGTTTTTGTGGTGTAAAACTAAGCAATTAGTTGAGTAATAAACTGATTAAAAAAAATTTAATACTAGTGCCGATATAGTTAGGGGAGATAATAACGGTGTGTAAACAACAAAACCTGTGTTGTAAAAAAAATTATATTTCAGTGGTCAATTAGATTTGATGATGCCATGCGTTACCACATCAGAAAACTATCGCACATGGAAATGGAACGAGACAGACAAGTTTATTAAAGCTCCAAGATTACCTTTTCTGTATGCGAACAGGCGTGCCGGGTATGATAATTTATACCATGTATATTATATAACAATAATATCTGCACACTATAGCCAGCATTGTAAAATTAAAAAATGTTATCATTTATTTGTTAAAATAATATGCAACAATGAAAAAATAACGTTACTGGTGCTTACTTTTTTAAGGTATTGCCATAATTAAAATTTTTGCGTTTATAAATTATTTTAACGTACACACAGCATAATTTATATTTATTACGTGTTTTGATGATTTTACAGATATCACAAAACGGGCGGAGGTCTGACGGAGGTGGTATTCATAGGCGCGGGACATATGGTGCCATTAGACACACCCGCATCTGCCCAGGAGCTCGTCACTCGCTGGACACACAAAGAGAAACTAAGCATGCGTTTTCCTATATTAGAAGATGCATTTATAAAAGACTTTGTTAAAAACAACACTGTAGTGTATCTTTGATATTTTAAAACTAATACCTACAGATACAGTAATTAAAGATTAAGTTGATTATTACCTTATTTCTTTTTATTTTTACGTAACGGGTAGAGCGATATAAGAATTTAAAATATTGTAAACATTCATACTAAACTCGTAACGTCAAACTAATAATTACTGCAAATAAATGAAAGTGGTAAATGTTTATTTTGCAAGGGTTATTTAAACTTTTATATGTGAAAAAAATATAAAATTTTGCCAGGTTATCGTATTTTGTGCGCAAGATGTTTATAAAAAAAATCTATAAAAATTGCAGCGTAGAGATATGACTATCATCAAACCATTTACCACTACACTCATAAATTCTTATCTAAATATATTCAACTACGGTTATATAGGCTATTCATTATTTAAAATTCGTTACTACATTTTACGTCATTTAAATAATAAGTTTTAATCAATCAACTTGCCGCTGTTACTTCAAATTCCTATCAAAATAAAGTATTATGTGCAAAAAAGAGTATTTTCTCATTTGGTTCACATACCATAATAACTGCCAAAATTCATACATTTAATAAATTATAGTTTATACGTTAAATAAGTTTCATAAAATAAAAAAGGATCTGTGTTGTATACAAATAACCAAAATTGACAGAATCGTGTAAAAAGTATTCGACCGATGAGTCAAATATTAGTGTTGCAAGTTAAATGGTAGAAAATTCATTGATTTAGTACAAGTAACTTTACATCATATTTACCTTTTTAAAATAAAATTAGTATATTTAAAATTTATTCAGGACACTAAATTTAAAGATAGATTTTATTTTTGGTACAAAGCGGTTTATTTATCTGTAGTTATATACTTTATCTGGGTTTGGCAAGAAATGGTAGAATTTCAATTAAGTAGCAAATGTCAAATGTGTAATTGGTACGATTTTAGTTCATGTTTCGCTATCGTGTTATATTTTACGTTTAAGTGTATTTGTGTGTGTGTAAATAAAACATAATTAATGTTTACAAACTTCGAAGCTTCGTTTTAACCGAAAATGGTTCTCATTAATATTATACCGCTTATTTTAAGGTAATTTTGAATAATTATTACCATATTTTCGAAAGCTATTTTTAAACTTATTATGTTTAACATTTCTTAAATTCGCTTTCATCGTTTAGTAGAATAATAGCGCTAATAACACTTTGTAATGTTTGAAAATTTGACAAACTTAATTACTATATTGCAATATGTATTTACATTAGTTAATGTGTTTTTTATCTATTGTAAACATATGTACTAATATAATAACAAAGTAAACACTTTGTGCAATATATCGTGTGTAGTGAATGTTATCACTTATTTTACCTTCTGTATGTAACTGATAGACTAAGTGAAAATTATACTAAAATAATTTAAACATTACAATACAGGATATGAATCTGATAATCAAAACACAAATAAATCTCTTATCTTATGATAATTAATATTTATGAACTTTGTCTAATAATAATACAAAAACGGTCATACTGTTAGAAGAGGTCCATAAAGAGTTAGTAAAAGGAAATTTTTACTAACAGGAAGGCGATGTTTTTTTTTTAAATTTCATTTGAAAGGCGAGGAATTTAATCCTAATATTTAAACTTCTCATGCTTGTTACCTCGTTGGTGTTGGATTAAATAGGCGTAAGGATAATGAACCATCATATTCTAGGGAAAACATTTTTATTCTACTTCGTGGTTACTTACGCCGATTGCGAGTGAATTGCGCCATGTTTATTGTTATTGAGATTGGACAAATCAATTTCATATATTAACTTCCTACATCATTATAGTATAAGTTAAAATACAAATTGGTGTAATGATGATGCATATAAAGATCGAACAATTAAAATAATAGGTTAATAGGCCTTGTAGTGACTTTATTAATGCGTTTTGAAACATTGTGATGCTGCAATTAGTTTTTATATTATACATAATTTTTAAAAATATGTTTCAGCATAACTAGTATAAAATTGGCGTGTGCATTATCACCAGCGTTGATTCTGACGCCTTTTATTGAAGATAATCGAACAGAAGAAGCGAGGAAACTTGCAGCTGTAAATCCGCTTCTATTCCTCAATGTGACCAGCTACTCCGGTTACCTCACTGTAGATACGACACACGCCTCCAACCTTTTCTTCTGGTACTTCCCGGTCCCCGATAAGCCGGTAGAGAAAACGCCTTGGATAATCTGGCTGCAAGGTGGCCCGGGAGCAAGCAGTCTCGCTGGGCTATTTGATGAAGTTGGTCCATTTGAATATAAAAAGGATTTGGGTTTGAAAAGTGTGTGAATTAGTATTATGAATTTGTAAAGTAATTTTCTTGTACCTTTTCTTATTAACTAATTTCATTGTTTTTATTGTAGTTCGCGAATCGTCATGGTGTAAAGAGTATTCTATGGTGTTCGTCGATAATCCGGTCGGCGCAGGTTTTAGTTTTACCAACAGCAATGATGGTTTCGCTCGTAACATGGTGATGGTGCGTTTATAAAATTGTTTTTATCTTTGTTTTTATACACGCATGCAAAACAGACATACGCAATACAACATAGCAACATTGATGACGATTTCTTCTTTTCTTGAGGTATTAAAAAGATTTTATTTCATTATGTTATTATAAGTTAATAAGTGAATACGAACAAAGAATTGACAACAGTATGTAATCGAATATTTCCACCTTAATTTGATGGATTTATTAATCTTGTATACATCTACACGCTTATTTAAAAAATAAATAAAATGTACTAACTTTTACTGCGTCTTTGCCGCACTTGTGGCAGTTCTCTGTTGCCGTTGACCGTCTAGGTAGGTACCACCGCAGCTCCTATTTCTGCCGCCAAACTTTAACGTGCAAACATTACTGTGTTTCGGTATGAAGAGCACTGTAAGCTAGTGAAATTACTGGGGTAACGAGATTTAACACCATAAGTCTCAAGGCGGCAAGCGCAATGTGGTGCAGTGTGTATACCATCTTAACTAGCGACACGTTGTTATAGGCGGAAATATATAAGATCAGGGGAACGTCTCGTTTATCTAATCGCCTCGTAAAAAAAAATTGCGTCTAAACGCATGTCTTGTAACATGTAGATCGCTTCCAGGGACCATATGTTGGTGATAATAATCTCCTCATACCGTAAATCTGCCGCCATACGATTGACCATCCCTGACCTCAATGTTATTTAACACTATAGTTTATGAGGTAATCTTCACGATTGCGGTATAGCGACAATAACTTTCTACATTACTATTGTTTTGTGGACAATTTCAGTATTCCAGCCACTTGTTTGCTGCAGTGAATCAACTAACTAGACTGTTCCCCGAGCTGCGCGACGCTCCGCTGTACGTCGCGGGCGAATCGTACGCCGGACACTACGTACCAGCTTTCGGACAAAAAACCCTCGAGGCACTCTCTAAGGGTGATAATGGGAAGCCTTTGTACAATTTAAAGGTAACGTAATTCTACCTATTTTTTTATATCAATATTCTAACCCTCTAAAGAAATTTTTGAATTCAATGATTTCATTACTCTTTGGAATTTCTTTACCTGCTATTTTTTATGTCCTGTTATAGTTTTAAAATACAACTCTATTCCTAATAATTTTTTTTATTAACTACATGATTTTCTATTAACTTTATTTCTTATTCCCTTATAATACTGTCCATTAAGTCATTGTTATGTTTATTATATGTATTTAGTGTTTACCCTCTCTCTGTTGTTTATCTTGTTACAGTTTCATATTAACATTTATTTTTATGCTTATTTATACTTATATATATTCACTAGCTTGTACTACATTTAGTATATATGATATTTACCTACTTATTTGTAACTAATAATAATGCAGCTCAAACACTTACTAGTTGCTCGACAATAATTCATGTGCAAACATCAATCATTTCCACTGTCCCGGTTAGTGCAGTAATAACTAGTAAAATTACTGTGTTGTAGAAAGAATTGTGTAAACAACCTATCTTCCTAGTATCTCAAAGATATTGGCAGACATATTATTCAGTACTAAGTGCCTAGTCATATTATAGCATAAAGAACAACATCATTATACTGTGGCTTACTTTCTCACTCGTATGTTATTTAATTATTTTCTGAGTATGATATGAAGAACTATTTATTAAATATTACAGGGTTTAATGTTGGGCAATCCTCTATTGGACAGAGAAGGCCTGGTAAACTTTACATCGGTCTTCTATCATTGGGGATTGATCGATAGTCAAGGTGTTATGGCTGCTACTTCCCTGCAGAACAGGTTTATCCAAGCGGTTGAAGAGAACAATAATAGTGCTGCAGTTGAGGTAGGTAACTAACATTGGAGAGTTGTTTATCAGCCTATCCAAAGATATACAAATTAACTATATAAATATTTTAAAAAATAATTACTCAGGTTGTAAAAAAGTTAAGTGTAATTTGTTTATAATTTATCTGTTTCATTTTGTATTGTACCTAGCTCTCCTTTTCAGGGTATTTGTTTTTTAATTTAAATCCATACACAGTGTTGCTTGATGTTTATTACATCCAACAACATTCACATAATTTGTAGAATTTGCTATTTATACAGGTTGTTAGTTAATGTTGTTCATTATATAATATATACAACAATGATATCATGCATACATTATTTAATTACATATGCATTTTAAGCGACCTATAATTACTTTTCATTACTTTTTTTTTTTCATTAATACATTTACACATGTGTACTTATGGCGGTTTACTCACAATGTCCTAAAGCTCAAACTCAGAGGAGACAGAACCCGCGGTCTACGTCGCCAAACAAGCAGTGCGATCCCGGCCACGTATAAAACTATTTTTTTTTTAATTTCAGCTTCGTAACCAACTGCTGGATAGGTTAGAAGATATCGCTTCTCAAAGTCAAACATACAATGCGTTAATAAATTACAAGGACCTGATGGGTTTCGAGGAGTACATCAAGTTGGAGAACGTTAAAGAGGCGCTGCACGTTGGCACAATACAGTTCACGTTCAGCAATATTAGTGTGCACACGCACCTAGTGCCCGACTTCCTGAACAAAATGTCTCCTATCATGAATAAAGTGCTAGAACATTTCAAAGTCCTCATATATTGGTTAGTGTTATACCTGAAATAAACAAATAAATACAAATTTATTTTAGACTATACATTAAAATAGAGGGACCTTCACCTGATGTTAAGTGATATGCCTTTCAATAACAACATGAAACTTGCTAGTTAAGTTGAAACACACGGCACCCACATTGTGATTCTCGCTTGAGTTAAGTCCCGTTACTCTAGTAACTACACTAGCTAATGTAACAACAATTATGTAGTAACTTTGCGCTAATACATAGTTTTATCTACGTATCGTCTAGATTTTATAAGCTGTATCAGTTACAGGTGCCAATACGTATGTTATAAAATGATTATAGTAAAACAAAATATTTACAGCGGTCAATTAGACTTGACGACACCGTGTGTACCCATGGCGGAGTGGCGACGGCGAAACTGGCGGTGGAGCGGTCGCGAGGACTTCCTGAGGGCGCCGCGTCTCCCGTGGTGGTACAACGAGAGTGATGCCGGGTAAGTAAAAAATTATAAACATGATAGTAAACTGTTATCCAATATAGAGGGTTGTCGTTATAGAGATAATAGGATTCATCTGTAGTGATGGGCTTTATCACCTCAGACCATCCGCTATGATCGTAGTCAAGAACCGGTTTATAGATATCACAAAAAAAACAAAATTGGAACCAGCGGTTTTGCATATCCTTGTTTGGCGACTGAGGGGCACTGCGGTAGTTACTACCTACTAGAATAGATTACCATCTTGGTAGTAATTGCAAAAGTTATCTACTCCTAGACAAATATTTTATATTATGACATAGATTTTGGCCGGGGTTGAGAAATATTTTAAGGTAATTAACTAAATTCGCAGTGATACAATTCAGGCTCTGATACTTTACCTTACCTCCACTCTGATGATAATTTCTTTAAAGTTGTATGTTTTTGATATCCAAAATGGGGGCTAGCGCTTAACCTCATTTTCTTACGTTATGTTAACAATCAGGCCGTGGATGAAGAAGTGTGCTCGCCCAGATTACTATGGGTTTAATTTGTTGACAGTCTGAACAAGCAATATGTTAGCTAGCCAAAAGGGTTCAAAAAGCCCTGCCATTAAGCAAACTCTACAACAAAGACCTGGGAAGTGAACCAGATACCTCCGTGTTATAAGGCAAGCGGTTAACCATTTCATCACGGAGTGTTGCTGTTTGAAAAATAAAAACTTTTGTCTATTCTATTATAATTTACGTAGAATTTTTAAATAAATAAAAAAAATGTTTCAAAGATACGTCAAAAGCGGCGGAGGCTTCACCGAAGTTCTGATTCGCGGCGCCGGTCATCTCGCGCCCATAGACAAGCCCGATCAGGTCAAGCAACTCGTCTCCTATTTCATCAGGGGCTTGGATCTACCGATCTCGCCGAACTATCGGATGAATCCAGAAAATACACCGGATTTCACCTTGTCTCAGCATGTGGTGGCACCCAAAAGTGCCGATACCGATTTCAAAACCGGTATGATAATAAGTATCAGTTTTAATATCATACTGGTAATGGGTATAATTGTGTTGGTGATATTCGCAGTGCGGTGGAAGAGGAGCAACGAAGATTACTTCTATGCTCCACTTTCAGATGGAATACTGACTATGACGTAGTATAATTATTTAAGAATGAAAATTTCTTTTGGTGGAAATAAAAGAGGTTGTAATGTCAAAAAAAAATGGTAAAAGGAGAGCAAGGAGAAAAGAAACCCAAATTTAACTTACCTTTTATGTCTTAAGGCGGTGATCACCAGGTATAGTGTAAACATCCTCACGAACTTATGAGCAAGAGTATCACTTATCATTGGGTTACTGTCCTACTTTCGCGATAATGTGAAAAAAAAAACACAAAAATTATTTTTGTACAAAGTTATTTTCCTTTTTTAAGATTGATCAAAATAAAAATAACTTACACAAAATAAAAAAAACGGATATTTTCTTCATAATTAGTTAACCTTATCTTTTATTATAATTACTTACTTTACTATAACACAACAACAATAGGAACTTTTGTGATTGAATAATTGTTACTATCTGATATTGATTAAAATCTTTTGAGTATAGGATAATTTAAAAATATTTATCATCATCGTCATCCTCGGCTAGATATAGACTCGACCAAATGTGCTCCCCAACTTTTTGCATTCACCCATTTCCGGCCCAACCCCAAAATTACTCATGTGCGAACCAACCCCAAAATATTTATGTATAAACTTCATGGTGCTACTGTGGCCTTAATGTAAGATATTAGTTTAATATGAAACATTTTTCAACTGTTATTCGACAGCGTCTTTGGTAAAACTGACAATAGTTAAGTTCCTTTATATAATTATACAATAAGCTACTGTTTAAATGCATTTATAAATAAAGATAATTACAGAACTCCTAAATGTTCCGTTGTTCATAGTTGTTTTACAAAAAAAGTTAAACTATCAATATTACAATAACTAAGTTTTGTTAACATTTTCAATAAGTACAAACATGTATAAATTTTTGGATTACATTTACTTGATTTAATAAATATTTACTTAAATATACTGTGGTATTATTTATGACCTGAACCATAAACAACAATATAAAAAATGTATTAAGTAAAATAAACGCATTAGGATGACCTTATATCCAGCAATGAATAAATAAATGTCGAGGTTGAGATGCATAAGAATACAGCTATATAAATAATGATTGGAATTGATAAAATTAGTATATACAGAATGAATCTTTTTAGGATTACACAACTTGTTTGTAACAATTTACCGCTGCTATTCTGATTGGTGAGTATAGAAATGTAACTAAAAATATTCTAGGTCTGTTCACAGGTCACTGGAACAAACTGCTACACAATATTTGTGACAGCATTGTAACAATGTATTACACTCTATCGAAGCCCCCTTGCCCGGCAAGTCCCTGTCAATGATAATTAGACCTATTTATCTAATTAAAATACTTAAAGATAGATAGTAAAAAAAAAACAGAATTTTAAAGTATACTAATTTATATCTAATTTATAAACTATATTGATTTTTTTAATTGTTGTCAAGAAACCATCATCGTGTATGGCTGGTACCTCCTGTATTTGTAAACTCAAAATAAAAAATGTGCTCCGTCGTCGTTTTCATTCATCTTGTCATTTTTCAGATATATATAGAAAACTAAATTAAAAAGCATTAATTCTTGTAAACGAACACCGCGAAAAACTATACTTGATTTTTTACTAACTATTATCTAAAAATAGAAACGGGAAAGATGTATCCAAAGTTAAAGGTAAGTTTAAAAAAATAACTTAAAAATATTAATCAAGCAGTCGTGACATGCTTCCCCTGCTGACAATAAGTAGACAGCTTCGAACCTGAGACGAAATCACAATGACGATCTGAATCTAGATAAATTTATCAGACGTAGGTCCAAGTAACTGCGGAGAATACTAGACGTTATTTTTTTCATTTGTTTATGTACTCTGAATTTAAATTCATAAAAATAAATGTTTTGTATTGCTAAATATTTAAAACCTGTTTCCTTTGTGTATCATAAGATACCTATAAAATTAGTAATAACTATTAATTATTTTAAAAAAAAATGTACAAATTATTTAACTTCACATTTTAGGCTCCGGCCATTAAATTCAAATGTAAATTCACACTATTTAAACTTCGCTTGTTAGCTCTTATTGCACCCTTAACTTGCCCAAAAATGTGACAGCGAAACTGATAAACAAATACTCTTTGAGTATAGTTTAAAGGTTAAAGAAAAGAAATATTCTTATAAATCAAATAAACGTGAAATTTATAAACCTTAGATATAAGTTATTTCAAACGGAGATATTTGTTACAACATAAAATAAACTGTATTCCTTCCTGATGCAAAGCATTTTAGTCGCAGATGCAAATTGTGCATAAGGCCGCCGTAAAGTGTGTATACCCACGTATAAATAAAAACATTACTATATTATTTGAATTAAATTTGTATTGATATACACTTACTTGAAAATTATTAAGCTGTTTAGGTTGTAAGGGCGCTGTAGCTAGCTAGTGAAATTACCAGAGTAACTAGATCCAATATCTTGTGTCTCAAGGCAAAAAGGACAATAAGGAGCTGTGTTTATGACCATAACATGAATGTATCATTTACCATCACGTGTACGTCTTACTCGTCCCGTCGTGCCGATTCGTCGAAAAAAAAAATCCAACTACAGAATAAGCCTTAGGAACATCGAAGCCATAAAAGCAAAACAAGAAAAAAATGGTCTTCGAATGTTATTGAACCGACCATTCCATAATCCATACATTTTTCGTTTTGTGAACGTTTCGGTTAACGATCTTTTAAGTAATTTTTGCATCGCTTTATTTTGAAGTGATAATCAAAATGAAGTGTAAAATATTAGATACTTCCCACTAAATTACCAAATCGTAATTTATGGACATAACATTTTTCAAGAAGAATATTATATATATATTATAAATTATTCTTAAAACTGACTTGGAAGGCAAATATGTAAATCAAAGTATCTGGTAAAGACATTATTTTTAATTACGTTTTCATTTTAAATATATTCATAAAACGAATCGTCCATAGCAATAAACGATTTTTTTTACTTTACCCTCTGAAGAGGAAATCTTTTTTGGTGATTTTATTAAGTAAAATTATATTTTTTTAACAGAAAAGGTTGATTTCAAGTTCAAAGTATTATAACTTTTGATGACTATGAAAAAAAATTAAATCATATTCGACTAACGTTTTTCACATGCATTATTTCTTCCATAGTAAATTTAAAACAGAGAATGATAAATTACCAATAAAAATAATGTTCTTATTCACATGGGCCTTTTGAAAAAAATTCCAATTCACGTCTTAAATGGATCATGGGGCACCGAGACGGGCTCTGAATGTCAATTTTACGCTCCGAAAAAAACCCGGACCGTGGGAAATTATAATTACGTGTAGTAAAGTAAAGTCGGCATCGTAATGCGCTATTATCGACCGCGTTCACGTCTCAACTATACCGCGTCGATGTTTGTTTTACTACACATCCTAAATATAGAGCAAATCACATTTTAAGAGCGTGCAAGAATCTATCGCGAATGTCGGGAGCGTGGGAGCGGGTTTATGCTAAACAGGTCATTGGTACCCCATACCTGTTCTCCGGCACTATACAGGTTGATTCGATCGTCTCGTCGTAAACTTGCCACCGAACAGGAAATGTAAAAGAACATTTATTCTTTACAAATTCCATTAAAATTGCATAAAATACATATTAAACATTTTGTACCGTTACAAATAAACTTTAACATGAATTAAAAAAAATATATTTTTATGTTGACTAATAACATTAAAATTAATATAGTCCTTATTAGTTTAATGAATATAATCTCTGAGCTAATTACAGTTAAAAACTAATCACACAGATAATCAACATATTTGCTTATATATCAGGGCTGTAAATTAGAGTTAAACTGCTGATAAAACCTGGCGGTCGTGAAAATTATATTTCAATAGACATATCAAATTCCGATCATAAACGATTTAACGGCATCGACTAGTAAACAAGTAAAACCGGACACCCTGTATTTAAGATGGAGATAAATCCAAGTTCAAGACGCAAGTACGAGCGAGCCGCGGGGGTATACAAGGTTTCCGTCGCTAGTACTCCCGTTCCATTCCGCTTCGGAAGATCTGTGTGAAGAGAGCATCGCACTGTACCCAGTCTCCCAGCATTCGAGCGTCATAATGATTCCGCGATGGACCATCCTCTTGTCGTAAGTGTATTTTTATTTTATTAACTTCTCCAATCTCTTATATACAACGTCATACATTGAAAAATAATATTTCAATTTATATCTTGAATAATTTATAAATTTTTAATCTTAACTTAAATAATTTAATCTCAATTGCTTCATTATTTTACAAAAAAATACCTTAATACTAGTTCGTGGAAACTCGTAATACAGAATGTAATATTTTTTTTTTAATTTGTAGCATGACGCAGTTGATTACATGTACGGAGCATTACTTACTGCCGGACTTACCTCCGGGAGAGGCTCCGGAGCCCATCTTGACATTTATGGAGAGTACGTATCAAAGCGGTCGTGTGAGAGCCGGGTACGACGCTGGTGAACCCCTGCTCCTTACGCCGTTCATCGAGGAGAAGAAACTGGATGAGGCGAGGAAGGCCGCTTTCGTTGATCCCGGTTACACGTTGCCTGACATGGAAAGTTACGCGGGATACTTAACTGTGAGTTAATGGTTTCTTTTACAGTTCTCTAATCTCTTTTGTTCTAACTAGAAACACATTAATTTATGCGTCAAAACTTAATTAGTTAATAGTTTATATCTGTTTAAAACAAAAAATAAATAATGTTCACTCGAACATAATAAATTAAAGTATTCTGGTATAATACAGTTAGAAAGCGAAATTGCATACCGAGTGGTTTTTTGGAGTTATTGTTTATTCTTTACATTACTGCAAGGTGTCTATAATAGTAATGGTAGTTGTAATGTTATATCGAAATGGACAAGTATATGTAATGATTAGTTTGGATCAGATTGGATTGGATGCGCTGCAAGCGGTTGCGGCTGCGTTGCATTGGGGGCACACATGTCGGCTCGACCTCGAGAGCGTGGGACTTTACTTGCAATTTCCTATCTAAGCGAAATGGTGTGCCAATACGTAACAACCATTAATTACCCATACAGTACAAGACACCACTCAAACTTACGTAACCTGAATAAAACACATAATTAAGAGTACCTATAGAAAATTTTATGCTCGTCGCTTGAAGACATATAAAACCCTTCAAATCGAAATATGTTTGCCAATTACTGTTTGGCTGCTGAAATAGGTGGTAATGCTACATAGATGGTCTCCAGCAACGGTGACCTGCCAAGTGATTAGTATTAATACCGTTTTCTTATGACCGATACGTTTTCAAAAACACGTTCTTACAGTCATTCTCATTATATAGTCAGATTATTTTCTTGCTCTATGTTATAAAGTATAGGTTGTAAACAAGATTGACGTGTAAATAAAAAAACTATAGAGAAATGTCTACAAACCGGAGAAAATTGCCGTTTCTCTACTTTCATACTAGTTGTCTACTTAGAGGTAATTTTCGAACATAATTTCCATCATGCAATTAAAATTTGTAAACTCTATTATTGGAATAACATTTGTATTAAGTAAATTTATGTAATTAATATTTGTGTTTGTTCAATAAATGTGTTTTATTCAGAAAATTAGTATTATAAAACTTTATATCCAGTTGTTGACGTCTTTTGGCTGATGACGATGTACATGTAGAATATTCTTCATTAAATTTTGAATACAACAGTATTAAAAATTAAATGCAGAAAATCACCTAACCGAAGACGGTTACATGGATGGATAGATAATACCAGCTTTGTTAATAACCCTGAACAGCAAAATAAGCATTTCTATGAAAACTAAAATACTTGTATACGTCTGTAAATTAGAAAAAGAATGAAATAATTTTATCCATTTGATTTTTTTACCAGGTGAACAAGGAGTATAATTCCAATCTTTGGTTCTGGTATTTTCCTGTAGCAGACAAGCCTGTAGAGGACACACCCTGGATTATCTGGTTGCAGGGAGGACCGGGAGCCTCTTCTCTTTTCGGTCTGTTCACTGAAATAGGTCCGTTCCGAGTCTCGGAAAATAATAATTTAGAAGGTAAATAAACACTTCACTTATTATTTGTTATTTATAGAAATATCTGGATATCCGGCAAGTAACGTTTCTTTCACTAGTTAGGATGATTTACATATATACAATACGCTTCTCGATTTGAGACCTAACCTAACCTAGACTTAAGACGGTAAATCTCGTTATTCCAGTTATTTCACTAACTACAACGCACTTCAAAATAATGTTTGTATACTACTATTTGGAGGCAGAAAGTGACGCTACGATAGTACCTATCTTTTTTTTGTCGAGGGGAAATCTTCTAAATATATCCTGTTTCTGGGAAGAAGTCAGGGTTGTTTTTTAAGGACCTTTATATATGCTATTAATATTACCCCATATGATTTTTTTTTGTAGAAATGAAATACTCCTGGGGCAAAAATCACTCGCTCCTGTTTATCGATAACCCAGTGGGAACGGGTTTCAGTTTCACGGACGACGACCGTGGTTATGCCACAAACCAGACAACGGTGCGTAACTCAATGAAATCTTCAAAATACGCTCCAGAAACATGGTAGTTTGAAGATATCTGCCAAGCCAATTGTTTATCGTCATATGTCTTTCTTTATAATCCCTGTCGTAAAAAAATACAAATACATTGCGAAGTTTTTAAAACCAAAAAAGTAATTTTTCGAGGTCATTAATAAAAAAATATTAAACACTTTATAATAAAAGCGGAGTTAATAATACTTTTGTTATATACAAATATGTTTTACACTCTCATTGCACAAAATATTTGATGGACATTGGGAAATACTACATTTAGTCCTAAATATATTTTTTAGATTGATGATAATGAATAACTTTCATTATTTTAGCGCAGTAATTTTTCAACACAATCAGTAATA
Source organism: Byasa hedistus (assembly GCA_029286795.1). Lineage (NCBI taxonomy): Eukaryota > Metazoa > Arthropoda > Insecta > Lepidoptera > Papilionidae > Byasa > Byasa hedistus. The sequence goes on along the minus strand of JAGSMW010000020.1, from coordinate 9,477,477 downwards.
TATTGTTTTCGGAAGAGCTTTAATAGTTTTACAAGTATTTTTTAAGTATAAATCATAAATAAACTTTGATTTATTAACACCACATCACTGTTACGGCAGATCGGTGAAAACCTGTACACAGCTCTGCAACAGTTCCTGACATTGTTCCCGGAACTGAGGAAAGCTCCTCTGACTTTGGCGGGAGAGTCCTACGCAGGGAAACACATACCGTCGTTGGCGGTCCAAATCCATTGGCACCGAGAAGAAGACGAGCCAGTTAATCTACAGGTATGAAATAACGTAAAATAAGTTTAAAAGAGAATAATGACTCTATTGGTTTCCGCCAAAAGTCATCATTTGAAATCCCATAAAATGTTATTTGTGCAAGTGTGTGTGAAGCAGTGACGGTTCGATCCTCACAGAGATTGGGCTTCCGGTGAAGGTAATATCGTGAGGAAAGCGACATTATCCAAAAACAAAAGCTTTGGTAGACATATGATAGCTATAAGTGTGCTAATAAGTAATGAAGCTGTTATACATATGATAAGAGAGTTGTTTATTATAATGTTTTTTTTCGAATTTTCACTGACTACTTCTGCTAAAAATAATTGACAATAGTTTGTTATAAAAATACGTCGTTTTAAATGTATTTCGTCTTTTTAATATGAATAAAAGTTAATCAAATAATATAATTTCCTATACAAAACTTTTGAGAAATAAAAAGAAATTTAAAGATATCCTATTGATTCTTTTCCAGGGTCTAGCAATTGGCAATGGTTTCATTGACCCTTTAACACTGCAACGGTACAGCTACTTCGCGCGGGAGGTCGGATTGTTGGATGATAAAGTGGCTGACGCCATGAATCACCTCGAGACTGCCGTCACACAGTTCATTAACAATGGAGAAATGCTTAAAGCTTACGCGGTAAGAAATATATTCTTTTTAAGCTGATACGTACGTTGTCTGCGTGGTATTCTCTAACAGTCAACACTTGGACACAGGAGATATTGAAGACAAGTGTAAGGATGCAATAAAAAAGTTGGTACCAGAATAAAAACAACTATATATATAATAAATACATTAATACCTTCAGAAATATATATGAATTACGCCGGATAGGAGTTTGTGTGATACGATTTTGAATACTTACAAAAAGCATTTTTGAAAACTACACTGCGTGGTTATTATTATAAATATAATTTGATACGTTAAAGTGGTGAAAGATAACAGCTGCCTGAGACCATTTAGATATGTACCACCGTAGCTCTTTTTTCTTCCACCAAATATTAGTGTGTATAACTAGCGCCAAATTATATCGGGCACGCGTATCACTTAACACCAGGTGAACATTCTGCCCGTTTCGTTGCTTCGTCGAATAAAAAAAGGTCTAATTATATTTAAATTTACCATTTTTCCCCAGTACTACAACTATCTTCTCCAAATGTTCATCTCCGAGGCGCGGCTTTCAAACTTGTACAACTACCTGCAAGACGATATAAGTCTCGAGGGAGGTTACGTAGACTTCATCCAACGGGACGACGTCCGGAGAGCACTTCACGTTGGCAACACCAACTTCACCTCTATTGGAGTTGTTTATAGGAAACTGGTACCAGACTTTATGGGCAGTGCCAAACCCTGGTTGGAAGAGCTATTGGAGAATTATAGAGTTATGATTTACAAGTGAGCCGCTCTTTTCAAATCATATACTTATATGTATAAGTTGCTTCCTCCTCCCACCTCCATATGATGATGTCTTTCTATTCTACGCCTTATGTATATCACTAGTCAATAGCGTTTTTCACTGGGCTGATCTAAATTTGTAGGCTTCTTTTACGTATCTTACCATCTTACTTGCTAGTTAAGATAAGTTTCCTTGATAGTTAGGATACATTCAAATTCCATATTAATTAATTGTGTATATACTTAACATTTATTTTATTAAGTAAATCACACAAACTTGTACTTAATAAAAAATAAATTATGATGTAAGCTTTTGTTGTCCTGTGGCATCCACCAACCACTTGCAAGTTAAAAATAATCTATTAGATATTACTTGTAAGATATCTTGAAAATAACTAAAAATCTGTTGGGTATCTTTTTCAGCGGTCATTTGGACATCATCGTAGCGTACCATCCATCAGTAAACACTTATAACTCACTCTCATTTTCTGGCACATCGGACTTTAAATTGGCGAAGAGAATGCCGTGGTACCACGACAGCAAAGTCGCAGGGTAAGATTTATTAATAAAATTGTGATTATTAAATAATTTAGTTAAAGTTACCAATGGTACCATAATAAGTATTTAATTTTGTTTATATTGCATCTGTAGTAGATTAGCAGACTGTATTAAAATATATTTTGCAATCTGTATCCGCCGCCAAACCGATTGTCATGTGGAACTGAGGTCCCTAGTAATATTGCGGGGCCGGAAAAGTGAAAACGCTTAGAGGGTACTAGAGATTTTTTTATTAATCCGCCTGGCTAGCTACTCGGCACATGTTTTTAATATGTCATGTGCACCATTGCTGAGTTCCGATAATCATGTGTAAGAGGATATATCTAACTCATCATGAAAAATTAAGGTCAAGTATTAGACCCTTGCAGCAAAAAATCATTAGGTACATTTTTAGATTAAAAGGATCCTTTTTGGTGTTAACTAGTTCCAGTTGTATAATGCTCCTACATAATAGTAATAAACATAATGCTTTAGAATCAAATTTTCAATTTCATTTCAGATATTATAAGAGAGCCGGAAATTTAACCGAAGTCATGATCCGCGGCGCAGGACACATGGTGCCTAGCGACCAGGCACCGGCGGCACTGGGTCTCATATCTGCTTTTGTGCGCGGTGTGGAACTCGACAAAGATACCGCCGCACTGGTCGACGAAAAAAATTTAGTGAGACGTCGTCGTCTACCGCAGTATTAGTTCTCATATGTTCATTTGCCTTTAGTATTTATGATTAACTCAAACAGGCTATTATGTATGTCTTAGGTCTTTTTATGTATATAACTGCACGATGGTTGTGTAAATATTGTAATAAAGTGGTACTTTTAAGTTGTATTTTTATTTTTAACAATTTGGTATTATTTTTTAACCAAAGGAATATATGGATCGTTGGCGTTGAGTGCCAATGGGCAAGGTACATGAGTACAATAACTGACTTTGGTTGTGGTGGTAAAGTCTTTGTGTGTCATCTTCATACCAATAGATATAATATTGGAAAGCCCACGAGAAAATGGATTGACGATGTGATGTAGACTTTGTGCCCAGCAAGGAAGAGTCTGTTAACTATTGATGAACTAAAAGTGTACGTTTAGCCAATATAGAAGCATGTGTTTGCAAATCAACTTCCGTTTCATCGTTACTGTTTGTAAATTTTAAATGCGGAGTCTTTTCCAGAAGATACCCTTAACAATCAGTAATTCTTAATGATTACTTTTTCCTGATTTATTATGATCATGGTAGGTAATGGAAAATTGTAATAACACATAACTTCTAACTATAGTCGGTATAAGCTATGGTTTGGATGCGAATGTGCAAATAAAGAAAGTTGTATCTATATTTTTCTGTCCCGTTTGTTTGAGTAAAAGTTCTATTTCAAAACAGAAGAGAAAGTTTAATAACGGTGTAGCTTATTTGGAAAATGTCTATATTGCACAATAAAAACTTCTCTTCCCTTCACTCTTCTTCTTCTTTTTCCTCTTTCTTAGTTTTCTATTGTCCCGTATGCACGTATGTGTAGCTGTTCAAGGAGGTTCGGCAGTGCTCGACACCTCAGGCCGAGTCTCTGTTGCTTTAATATATTTTCATGAACAATTAGAAATACATTTTTTTTATTTTTATGCACGACTGATACATACTCTTGTAAAAGAAGAATAATTAAAATTTAACTCCTCTGTTGCTATTCAGCATTCCCTTCCTTGTAGTTGATTAAAAATTTATATGTCGATGTAACTGCTTCAAGATTTCTTGATAAATATTACAATTTCCACTGCAGAGAAAACATTTTTACAATGATATTACTTTTGTCAATGTTACCATTAAAAAAATGTATAGCTGTTGGAATATTATCTACATTTTATTGATGACGTTTTCGATCCAAGTACAATTTTGATGGGATTGGCTGTCGGAAAATTTGTTAATATTGAGAAGAAAATTGTTTCAGTTGTAGTGGTTTAGTGTTTATAGATTATGTGGAATTCATTTCTTTGTTTGTACGATTTATGATAGTTGGGAATTAGTATTTTCTGCGTAATATAAAATACAATTCACGTCATGGCTTTGCCATCGTATGTGCTGTGCGCATTAATGTTTTTGACATATAGTCAGGCATTTTATTTACCCGGCTTAGCTCCTGTAAACTATTGTAAAGCTGGCGAAGACAGTGGGAAATCATGTAAAGTAAGTAACTATAACCACCTGATTGTTTTCAGGAACATATAACTTTACAAGCCGACATAGTTTCTATTGTACTTAACAATAAACCTTTGGAATATTGATAAGAATGTTCCACAAGTTTTAACGATTAATTGGTCTAACTTACTTTACATCAAGCCTGACTTCTTGTATTTACGTATAATATTACATTACGATAATTTTATTTAGCTAGAGTTTAGTACTCTAAATTTTTAATATCAAAATTTGTATATCAGACTAAATTTGTTTGTGGGCCTATAATTAAAATTACTATTATTTTCAGAACGAAATTCCTCTGTTTGTTAATAGGCTTAACACAGAGGAGTCTGTTATTCCTTTTGAGTATCATCACTTTGACTTTTGCCTATCTGATGAGTCACAATCTCCAGTTGAAAACCTAGGACAAGTTGTTTTTGGTGAAAGAATAAGACCTAGTCCTTATAAACTTAAGTTCCTTGAAAATGTTGAATGTAAAGCCGTATGCACCAAGTCTTATAAGGGTACCGATCCTGATTCAATAAAGAAGTTAAACCTCCTCAAAATGGGGATGGCGCTGTACTACCAACATCACTGGATTTTAGATAATATGCCAGTGACATGGTGTTATTTAGTTAATGAAGATGGAAAGGTGTATTGTAGTATTGGATTCCCAATGGGATGTCAAGTACGAAGTGATATGGTAAGTTAAATGAACAATTGTTAGAAAATCATTCTTCTCTATAAGCGAATAATTGTTAATTATTTGGAATTAACCAAATTTATGTTAATTTATACTAATTTTACGGAAATTATGTAGAGCCTTAAACTTGTTTGTAATGCTACAAAAAATATGTATCATTTGTTTCATGTTATCATTCACATTCCTGGAAATTTTATGTTGTTATCAACAGCATTTTTTAATTTTAGGTAATTTTACAAATTTTATTATAATGTCAATATCAAAAACTCATCAAGCAATAATCTTGTTTAAAGATCTCATTAATCTGCTTCCTGTCTTTTTGCTTGCATTATTCAATAAAAAAAATGGAAATTCATTCAAGCAGCAATTTTTTTGTTCATAGTTATTTTGTTCATTATTAACATTGAGGTTGTGAGAGAATTTTTAGATAGAGACATTAACAGTGGATGTCAATATGATGATATCAGAGAATTGAACATATTTGTAGGTATTAAACATATATTATAATAAGAAAATTTGTATGAGTGTATTATGTACTTGACTTCAAGTTTTACAATAGGTTTTGTCGTGACTTGTACAATGTATGCTAAACAAAATTATCAATGGGTTACATTCTATTACACTTGCAATTTATTATTACATGTATTTGTGTTCTAGGATACATGCACTCCTATTGTCAATAACATACCGAACAAGGTTGGCCCTTATTACCTCTTCAATCATGTAGACTTGGAAATTACATATCATAGCGGAAAAGAGGAGGAGTGGGGTGTTGGATTCGGTGATAACGAAGGACGAATTATTTCTGCAAAAGTATGTAATTCTTCTTGATAAATCAATTTTGCTGTTTCTTTAATTTAACAATTTTGATTGAAAAATAAAAACATTTTTTTATTTAAAGGTTTTGTTGGTATTGAAAATGGTTTTGCAACAATAAGTTGTATAAATAACATATTTTTAAGAAGAATGTCAAACAGAAATAGCATTTAAAGCAAATTATTATCCTATCCTCTTATGCAGACATATTATCCACCCCACATGCCCACATTACTGTGTTCCAGTTTGAAAATTGTTCTACATAGTGAAATTACTAGACTATTGAGACTTAACATCGTAATTCGTAAGGAGTTGAGCACAATGTGGTGTATATCACTCTTAGTAGGACATCATTATCATGGATGTGGTACTTACCTTCAAGTCAATTTACTGCTTGTGTCAAAAAAATTGTAATTGATATTTTTTTAACAGGTTAAACCTGCAAGTATCAATCATGCAAACCCTGATCATTTGGATTGCAATAACCGTAACCTTCTGGAGATACCCAATACTCTCCTGAAAGATGACCAATTTAGTATTACCTACTCATACAGTGTAAAGTTCATTAAGAATAACACAATAAAATGGTCATCGAGATGGGACTACATATTGGAGTCAATGCCGCAAACAAATATACAATGGTTTTCTATACTTAACTCTTTAGTTATTGTACTGTTTCTCAGTGGAATGGTTGCTATGATATTGTTAAGAACACTGCATAAAGACATTGCGAGGTACAATCAAATGGAGTGCGGTGAAGATGCTCAGGTAATATTGGTGAAGGTATGAGTTTAAATGGGAACGACAATTTAATCATAATAATATCTTTTTCTTACTTATTTGATAGGAGGAATTTGGTTGGAAGTTGGTGCATGGTGATGTATTCAGGCCACCACGACGAGGCATGCTTCTTGCTGTGTTCCTTGGATCCGGTTCTCAGGTTACACAAATAACATACATAGTACTTTATTAGCAGTGTGTGCATGCATGTCTATGATGGTTTAATTTTGAATTTGTCTGTTAAGGTATTCGGTATGACACTAGTGACGCTGGCGTTTGCTTGCCTCGGTTTCCTGTCGCCTGCTAACCGAGGAGCTTTGATGACGTGCGCGCTGGTCGCGTGGGTGTTGTTGGGCGCCGCAGCAGGATACGTGAGCGCCAGGATTTACAAGAGTTTTGGTGGCAGACGGTGGAAGAGTAACATTCTGCTTACTTCGATGGTGTGTCCAGGGTAAGAACAAGTACATGGTTAACTTACGCCATTATCGAGGGCAAAAAAAAAATGGATGTCAGGACATATTACATTCGCCAACTTGCATTTGATCAGCGTAATTAGTAAATGGTCTTAATATTTTACTTGGAGAGAAAGCCTTCAGTACCAGTAGTGGGAATAATGAGCTGATTATTTTCTTTTGTTTTTAGGGTGGTGTTCTCTTTGTTCTTCATAATGAATCTCGTCTTGTGGGGCAAAGGTTCATCGGCTGCGGTGCCGTTCTCCACTTTGGTCGCTCTCTTAGCTCTCTGGTTCGGAGTGTCCGTGCCGCTCACGTTCATAGGCGCTTACTTTGGATTTAGAAAGAGGGTAAGGTTTATTATATTTTGTACTTACACATGGCGTTAAATAAAATTTAACTTAAGCCAAGGAGATAGTTAATTTATATTGTCTTTTATAGATTTTGGATCACCCCGTGCGCACAAACCAGATCCCTCGCCAGATCCCGGAGCAGTCTTTGTACACGCAGCCCATACCTGGTATTGTGATGGGTGGAGTGCTTCCATTCGGATGCATCTTCATACAGCTGTTCTTTATACTCAACTCGCTCTGGTCCAGTCAGGTAATACAGTTTTTTTATCTGTTCAATACAGCTAGTTAAAATAGTGGCGCTTAGATTACTTTCAAGCAGAATTAAGTACTGAAGTAATATGAACTAAAGATATGGGTGCACTCTAACTAGAGATGAAGACACTACAACCTTTTTACTTTATTATCGGAGGATTCATTTTATTACTGTATAACAACTGTATTTTGACCAAAGCAATGAATTTCACCTGATGGTGAGTGACAATAAAGAAGCGCTAGTACTATATATAATGTACCACATTTTGCTTCGCCATGAAAGACAAGAAGCTGTCTTGTTACCCCAGTAATTCCACTTTGTACAACACCCTTCAAACTGGAACACAGCATAGTTTGCATGCTGCTGTCTAGCAGCAGAAATATGCTTTACTTGGGCGTTCTCTAGCAACAAAGAACACTAACAGATTATTAAAGTGTGGTAAAGTATACTTACATTATTGAACATAAGCAAACTTTAACAGTCCGTGTCTAATTTCAGATGTATTACATGTTCGGCTTCCTGTTCCTTGTGTTCGTAATTCTGGTGATCACTTGCTCGGAGACCACAATCTTGTTGTGCTACTTCCACCTGTGCGCTGAGGACTACCACTGGTGGTGGCGAGCCTTCCTTAGTTCCGGATCGACCGCTGGTTACCTGTTCATCTACTGCTGCCACTACTTTGTCACCAAACTCAACATCGAAGACGCCGCTTCAACGTTCCTCTACTTCGGCTACACCTTTATAATGGTTTTCCTATTTTTCCTGCTCACCGGAACCATCGGTTTTATGGCGTGTTTCTGGTTTGTCAGGAAGATATATAGCGTTGTTAAGGTCGATTAGACATCTGTGGTGTTAGGCTAAGTAGACGGGACGGTCGTCGAAGACCGTCTGATTGTGACTTTGTAGCAAAGGTATTACACAAAATTTTTACTTTTATTTTGTGTTAGCGTTACGTTTCGTCTGTTACGGAAGTGTTAAGTGATAGCCTTACACACAATGTCCTTTATTGTATAAACCTATGTTATAAATATCGATATAAAATTATTTTCTTCTAGGTGTGTATTCATTTGTCGGTGTTTTATTTTAGCTTTTTTTCAGTCATTGTAAATAAGGTTTTAACGTATGAAATCTTAAGTTGGGTCGATGACGGAAGCAGCTATTTACGGCTTTATAACTAAAACTATGAGTGTTAGTTTAGATACGATTAGGTGTTGTCCTGGTTCGCCACCGTATATTTGGTGATAACCATAATTTCCTACCACGATATCCGATGTTATGTTTTTATACATTTCTAAATCTTCTATATTTATTTGTTTGCAAGTATGAAAATTATTTTTAATTTAGATTTGAATTTGACATTGAAAAAACTGAAAATATGTCATGAAGCGTGTAAATATACAATAGCGACTAGAATAAGGTCTGAATTTACGATTGTCATATCAATGCAAAATAACACAAAAACATGAAGTACTGAAAATAATAATAAATTTTTGTCTTTGTCCAGAAGGCCGGAGCTTCATCATGCATTTAATTTTGTACAGCAAATTAACAGCCGCCTACATGTTTCCTACTGCTGGGACTAGGGGTCTCCTCTCATCGCCTTTTAACCACTGCGTAGGCGAAGTGACCCGCACTGTGTGCAATAAACAATCAATCAATACAATATTCTCCCGACATATGGAATGAACGCGCCGGCTAATCTAGATCATATTTTTTATTACATAGGCAAACACTAACTAGCAATATTTCCTCTATAACTATTTGTGTGAGCATAAGCAAATTCTTATTCACTTGAACTTGCGAGAAATGTATTAGGTAATGTTAAAACCTGCTTCAACAGTGAAATGTAAATGTAAACAATAAATTTAATATTTAATTATTGCATTTTATTAAAAAAAACTTAAGTAACGTACACACATCTGGATTTAATTTTCGTCGCTGCTTTCCGAGAGCTCTGCTCTTTCTTTTGGTTTATTCACTCGTTTTTTCGAGCGCTTTGATTTTTTATCGATTTTTGTTTTTCTGAAAATTTCTATCGCTTTTAATTTGTTCTGTAGAATATTCTGTTTATCTTTCTCTCTCTGCGGTATGATTTCTTGGAATCTATCACTCTTTGGAATGATTACTTCAAAACTGTTGCTGTTACTTTCATTTACATCAACAACTTTAGTTACCATCTCCACACTGTCAGATTCTTTATTCTTTTTACTTGATGATGGTACAGACAAAGCTTGTGATTCTGAACACTTATCAAATGCTTTACGTTTATTAGATTTTTGTTTTCTCGTTTGTGCTTGAGTATCCTCCACTGTATTTATTTCAGCAGTTTTCTCTGGGCCCATTCGCTGCACAGCAGCCTTCACCCTTTTACTCATTTGATCTTCTAGTGACTGAATCTCGACTTTCTTCTTAAAGTAATCCTGAATAGATGTTTGTGTCTTCCTTTGAATTAACCTGCTCAAAACCGGTTTTATAATTTCGTCAAGTTTATTTTGTGACCATCCAAATTTTGTTTTAGCGTAATCTCGTAATATAGTTATGTCTATGTTGCCCCATGTAAACTTGTCATCGCTTTTTTCAATGTTTGGCTCTAGATACGCTTGTACTACCTATAATCAATAATGGTTTCTAATCAATTCATTATCGGGTGTTATAATAGAAATTTGTTGTTTCGTTACAAAGTGCAGTTATGTTAAAAAACAAATTCCATTTTAAAAGACGTCACAAGTAGATTTGTATCTGCCTTTATGGCTAACTCTACATATATATCTTGCAACACGAAGATCCCTGGTTCGATTTCGGGTCCACATGTTTCGTTCGTAATTGGTAGTTTTGTATGATACATCCATAATAGCGCTAGACCCTGTGTTGTGTTGATTTACGAAAGATTTTTCCAGCAGTAGATGTTCATCGGTTATGATGACGATATGAAGTTGAAATTACTCACCCTGATACTAGGAAAGTCATCCGTTAATTGAACGTTTTTTAGCTTTTTCTTTAAACTTGTGTTATCCGTCCTTTTTCCTGCTAACACCCACTTTTTAAAATCTTGTAATCCGGCCACCATGTGGGCGTACCGCGCCTGTTTGATTGTTTCATTTATCAACTGCCTCTTATTAAACGGAAATGATGCTAGAATTTCTAACGCAGTCACAGGTCCCACGCCGGATATACCAGTTGTGTAATCGCTTCCTACTAATAAGGCTAATAATATCAACTGTTCTCTTGATAAATCTGCAAAAATAAATTTTACTTGTAATGAAATGGTTATGCTGCAAATTAAGTTGCCCTGTGACTATCTTTTTTGTTTATAAAGTTTGTCAAGTTTTATGTCAACAGGTATTAATGGGATTGCCTATTTTTCACACATTTTGAAAATTGGCCTTCACCTCTGACAGTACATACATTTGTCGCCTTAGTTATAAATCAATTTAGTTGTGGCCTCAGGGTAGGACTAAGGGTAGTCCTGCGAGCTTCACGGCGATTGAGTGTGGCGGCCTTTATCGCTCGATAGCTACACGGCCTTTATCGCCTGATAGTAACACTGCTTTTATCGCCTGATAGCTATAGGGCAGGTTTCGGTATACGCAAAGTATCTTTCCCCACAATACAAAAAAAAGTTAATAAATCAACTGCAACTGCTATTCTTCTATATTTATTTTTATAGTATCAAATTAAATTCCAAAAATCATAGACATTTAGGATATAACTTACTGAATGCTTTTTCTATTCTCTCTGATAAAAATTGCATCACATGTTTTTTCTGATTAAAAAAGTTCTTGTAAACTGTTCTGCCGCCAAATAACCAAATATCACTGTCATCTGTTATTGTACCGTCTGTAAGTTTTGTAGTTTCTAAAAATGCACACTGCGCTTCTGCTTCCATCGGAGCAACTATGTATGGAATACCAAATATTTGGAGTAACTCTTGAGCTTCTTTTGTCATTTGCTCGGTAATGTTGCGTCCAATGCGATCCAATCTACCCTTCTCCTGCAACAAATCTTCTTCTTTGTTCTGCACTTCGGTCATCATATTATTTAAATCTTGTGATGAGAGTAATGACTTCGGTGACTTTTTACCCTCAGTTTTAGTGCTTTCTATTGCTTCATCAATTGCATTAAGATTTTTGTTACTATCATCTACATAATAATTACTTGTTAGACTATTTTCTCTTAATAATTTAAAATTATTTTCCGTAGACTGTGCAATGTTAGGCTCTAACTGATCTTCGTGATTACTATCAGTTTTCTTTATAGTTGAAGGTGCCATTTTTTCTTCAATACAGTTAGATTGATAATTATAAATATCAACATCATGAACCTCTGGGGTGTCAATCTGGTTTTGTTTTATTGTATTATTTGTAATCTCATCGTAATTTGAATTTTTAGAATTACTTCTCTCTTCTTTTTGTGTCTTGATAATCTCAACCGTATTTTTATCTTCAAAAACGTCGGCAAATATATCATCATCATCATCAAGCGCCTCTCCCATATTGAGAGTTAATTCAACAACGGCTTTGTTCAGTTGACTGTCTTTTGCAGGCACTTCTTCAAACTCACTGTCAGTGGAATCATCATCTTGATTTTTAACAGTTTTGTGAACATTAGTATTGTTTGTCTTGCACATTTCAGATAGTTTTGTGTCCTCATCAGTGGTTGTGTCAATTGCAATTGTATCAATTGATTTATCTCCAAGACAGATTACAGATTTTTCTATAACATTCGTTTTAAAGTTACTTGAATCAACCCCATTTTCAAAAAAAATTTTTTGATCCTCAGAGTTTTTTAATTTGTTTCCTACTGATTGTTCATCTTCATCTGAAGATAATTCTGTATTATCCTCTATAATAGATTTCTCATTTTGAAGGTCCTCAATAATGTCATTTATTCTGTTATTTTTGAGTTTATTTTTGTTAGTAATTTTTTTTGACGCAACTATATCTTCAACAGCCTTATAAGTAAAGTCACTATATTGCATAATGTACGCTTTTGCTGTTGACATGTCTGGTTGTTCATATCCATCATCATTTTCAGAGGAGTTAATAGAACTATCTGAATCTGACAAAAAAGAGGTCCAAGACTCATCTGTTTTTGAAGTACCTACACTTGTATTGGGTTCCTCTATACATTCTAGAGACATTTTTATTGCTTTCTGAAGTTCATCATCATTTTCATCTTCTGTGTTAACTATTGATTCTGAATTATGTGCAGAATTTGTTTCTAGTTCTAAATCCTCTTTTTTCTTAAGTAACTCTTGATTCTTTTTGGCATCAGCTATGGCTTGTTTTACGTTATTAATAAGTAAAAACCTGGTAGTATTATTAGAAGCAATACGACGAGTAGGTAATGTTTCAATTTTTGTATCAATTCCTTCCTCATTTAATAAAGATTCAAGTTCATTCAAAGACATACTACCATCTCCCATTTCTTTCTCTGTTTCTTCAAGACATTCCTGTATTTTTCTACGTTTTAGTAATCTTTGCATCTGGAAAGTAAAAGTGAAGCTTATGTAAAATTATTTCAGATTGATAAGTTGATTTTTTTTTTAATGATACTGACCTGAAAATCAGAAAAATTGTCACTTTTTTTTGGTAATGTATGAAGTTTACCCCATGAATTCATCTTTCTAGTTTCTTTTAGTTCAACAAGTAAATCATATTTTTCTTTAGCAGGCATGCTCTTAAAGTTTTCAGATTCTACATCAACAGTATGCAAATCTACTGTGGAAGCACTTGAATTTTGTTCCTCTTCTGATCTAAAGAAAAAAATATTTATGATATAAAAATAAATATACCAAGTCACGTTTGTGAGTTACTTGTACATACTCAGATTCTGTTTCTTCATCCCTTTGTGGTAAGGCCGGTAACTTAAAAATGTCATCATTATTTTCTTCAGATAAACCTGCCTTCTTTGGTGATATTTGTTGCCCCAATAAACTACCTAATGCAGTTTTTTTACCAAGTAAAATGGCAAGTTCTCTTTTTAATCTCTCAGATTCTGAATTATATTTAGATTTATTGTCTTGCCTCTTAGCCTGGAAACAATTCCCTTAATTTATGAAATCGTTTTTACCTATTAATCAAAGCTGTATCATTTAATGAGAGTATCTCTATTTATATATAAATTTGTATAAGATTTTAATCTTCGGGCATCATAACAGTTACTTTTGTCAGAACAAAACTTTGAGTTTAAAACAATTTTTGGTTGTCAAGATCATTTTAGGATAAGAATAAGTATTGAAATCTTTAGTGAATTCAAACTATTTATAAATAAGAATACTATGTGTAAGACATTGCAATAGAATATACTGTTTAGTCTCCTTACAGTCATAAACCAATGCAATAAAGGCTCTATCTAATATTATTAAATAACAAAGAAAAACTTGGTTAAATACATTAATTAAAAATTACTATTGATCAGTCTGTGTAAATGTTGATAAGTTAATAAATATGTGATTATTACGAAATATAATGTAAATAATAATATCTTTATATGACAAGAAGTCTTATCTTATTTTTTAAATTGCTTACCATGCCTCACACTTTTTCTTTAGATATGTAGAAATAATAATGAGTCACCAAAATAAAATGCATTAAATGGTCATCTATTGTATCTAGCTATTTAATATATTAATTGAAATATACATTAATAAATTAACTCACTATTGTTTCTCTTTTTAAGTCTGGGAATCCACCATCAAAAACAAAAACTGGTTTAATTCTAAAGTATAATAATTTACAAAGACGTTGAAATAATCCCATAAGATGCGCATTGGGCATAGGAGCTCCTTTTGCATCCTGATATCCTTTTACCATCTGATGTAACCAAATTGATATATCTGGTGAAATAAATAACGTTTTACAACAAATAGCTTCAATTTATTAACAATCATTTCATTAGTCATCATTGTCATACCGACGGCTAGCACTTTGTTTTCCAAAGTTTCAACCGGCACCGGCTTCCCCGCGGGCTCAATCAGCCTCCATAGTCCGGTGACTCCCATCGCGTGTGATTAAATTCCAGATCAGATTTTTTGTTTTAACTAATTTATATATCAGTGTACATAACAAAGGTCGTTTCCCACGAGATCCCCGGTCAATCGTCGGTCTCTTCCTCACACATCGCAACGTTTTCGCTCTGTGAACTCGACGTATTTACGACGCACACAAACAAACCGAAATACCGCCTGCTACTGGCGCATTCGTCAGTGTTTCGTTAACTACATACAATATCAAATGTTTTACTACGCCGCGACGCCCACTCTTTCCCACACTTTATTTCTCACGCCCCATGCGTAACCCCACATCCTATGACCGAACGTCTGCCGGGCTGTCAGTCGCGCCGGAGCCGACCTCGCATCGCTCGATTTTACTCGCGCGCGTGTAATCGACAACACGCTTGCCTTGTATATCGTCCACTGTCTATGGTTCATCTTGACAGCTCCCATTAAAAGCGTTGTCGTATTTATATCGAAATAAACACAAATTTTAACAACTTTTACTAACTAATATTTACAAAACACCGTAGATCCGAGTTTCATAAATATTATGTTTCGTCAAACATAAGTAAATAATAAACAGTAAATTGTGGATTGTTGCCGAGACTACGAAATTTCTACCATCGAACAGGTGTTTTTGAATGAAGTGTGTTTGAGTTCCCATCGTAATTATTTATTTATGGTGCCGTGAATAACACAAAAGTGTATCGATCGAGGAGTTAACAGTCATTAGAAACGATAGACGTTGGCGAGACCACTTTATAAAGTATTTACGATAGATAAGAGTTTATTAAAGAGACTCCACTGATCACGCAGGATATTAGCAAATTCGGCTGGTATTATGGGTTGTAGTCCTCGGTGATGGTTGCATCTTCAGTAACAGATAAAAGTTCAAAAGCTACGCCATGTGCGGTAAGTTTTTGGATCGATCAGTCATGAAGTGCGGAGGAAGGTGAGAGCAAAGGTGGCAAGCATGCCGCACCAGTACGGCGCGGGCGGGATGGCGCAGGGCCCGCCGTCGCCGCCGCCACAGCACGGTGCGCTGTATCCGCGCTACGCAAGCGCTGCGGGCCCCGGCGCCGGCGCTTACCGCCCGGAGGAGCGCCGCCTCACACGCGAAGCTATGGAACGCTATCTTCGTGACCGCTCTGATATGGTTGTCGTCATATTACACGCAAAAGTCGCTCAGAAATCTTACGGAAATGAGAAACGGTTCTTCTGCCCACCACCTTGTATTTATTTATTTGGTGATGGATGGCGGCTGCGTCGAGAACGCATGCTTCGCGAGGGCGAAACAGAACAAGCTTCTCAGCTATGTGCCTTCATTGGCATAGGCAACTCTGATCAAGATATGCAACAATTAGATTTAAATAATGGCAAGCAGTATTGCGCAGCTAAAACATTGTACATATCAGATTCTGACAAAAGGAAACATTTCATGCTCTCTGTCAAAATGTTTTATGGTAATGGGCATGATATAGGCATTTTTAATAGTAAAAGAATAAAAGTTATATCTAAACCATCAAAGAAAAAGCAATCATTAAAGAATGCTGACTTATGTATAGCTAGTGGAACAAAGGTGGCACTATTTAATAGACTGAGATCCCAGACTGTGTCGACAAGATACCTTCATGTGGAAAATGGTAACTTTCATGCTTCATCCACTCAATGGGGTGCTTTTACAATACATCTTCTTGATGACAATGAAAGTGAATCAGAAGAGTTTGCTGTGAGAGATGGATATGTCCACTATGGATCTACAGTTAAGCTAGTCTGTTCGGTTACTGGGATGGCTCTACCTCGTCTTATAATAAGAAAGGTAAAAATTATTTTGAAAATTGATTATAAACAATATTATTCTAAGTAAAATCTTTTAGTTAAAAAAATCTGTATAATGTTAACAAAAATATTTCTGTATCCAAGGTGGATAAGCAGATGGCCTTATTGGAAGCTGATGATCCAGTCTCTCAATTACATAAGTGTGCATTCTATATGAAAGACACGGAGAGGATGTACCTCTGCTTGTCACAAGAGCGCATCATCCAGTTTCAAGCTACACCTTGCCCAAAAGAACCAAATAAGGAAATGATAAATGATGGTGCTTGTTGGACTATAATATCCACTGATAAGGCTGAATATCAGTTTTACGAAGGAATGGGACCAGTAAGGTGTGTAATTATTCTTAATTAATTGTTTTATTTTTAAATAACAAAAAACATAGGTACTAAGACATTCAAAATTATATTGTAATGTACTAATTTTTGGGACCTCATATTAGCATTAAATTACATGTTGGTGTGTTACAATGTTACATATGCCATGCTAAACTTATTAATAATTACTAAAAATAGTCATTTATTATACAAAGAAGAATATGAAGGTATCTGTAAGAAACCAAAGAAGTTAACTTAAATGTACTTATCAGTAGAACGCTTCACATAACATGTGTACAAATGTTGGATATTGTTAAAATAATTTATAAGTCTAAATGAGCTGCATACACATAACATAAACTGCAAAATTAAAAAATATAGTAAATTGCAAGATTAAAAACAAATTTAAAAGTAAAAAAAGAACAAAAAAGTTTTGTTTATTTAAAAAAAACAAGACTATTTTACTATATATTTAAAGCAACAGTGCTAATCATAACAAAGAATATTTTAGAACTAATACAACATCTTTAATAAACAAAAGTATGTTAATTTTTTGTTTTAACGTTTATCCATTAATGTAGTGACAAACAGAGAAAACAAATTGTATTTATCACAGGGCAATAGAACATAATTTGAATAGTAGCGAATATTTTATTATTTTTATTGAATAATAGCAAATTACAATTTATTACAAAAGTTGTCCCTGCTTTGCAAGTTACCAGATGATATTTCGAAAAAACTCTATTGCTGCTGTAATTAAAAACTATTATATGCATTTTGTACCGATTATTAACATTTCTTGTAGTTATTAAATTCATTTACATCTATTAATGATTTTATCAATGGCCCAAATACTGCTAACAGTTCCATATAAACCGATAAGAAAACCGCAATATAATAATTTAGTGGTGGTAGGTGCCACCGCGGCTCTTATTTTAATTGCCAAATAGTGTGCAAACATTACTGTGTTCCGGATTGAAGGGCGTTGTAAGCTAGTGAAATTACTGGGGTAACGAGACAACACCTTATGTATCAAGGCGACGAGCGCAATGTGGTGCAGTGTATACCATTTTAAACAGCGCCGCGTTGTCATGGGCAAGCGTATCACTTACCATCTTGCTCGAACGTCTTGCTCGTCTGGTCGCCTCGTACTATAAAAATAATATGTATGTTCCTTATCACTGTAAGTTTAGCTTCATTAAAAAAATAAAAACACTAATAGATACTTTCTATATGACAATAACCATATATTTGGTTTAGTCCCGTAACTTTCGTGGTACAATAGATTATACCATTTCTGTTTGCAAAAAAATTTTGCTTTTGAAAAACTAAAGTATAGTTGAAAAAACTTCCATATTAATTCTTAAATAATATTGAACAGATAACAGTAACGGATATTGTTGGATCTGGAAGGGAAGATGATTAGAGGTCTCGCGGCATCGAGGTTGTGTCAACTGTGCTGGTTACCGCTTTCCGAATGCTTGAAACAGGCTAACATAGCAAACGGATTATTCGAGAGACTAGAGTTGTATTCCGAATCCGAAAGAGATGCCGCAAACTCACACAACACATCTCCAAAAGCCGAAGAAATAGTTGTTTTTCATACATGAAAGTCATGGAAAGCCGGAGTGTTTGAGACGGACACGTTTCGACATCTACAGCCCCTTTTTCACTTAACACCATGTGAAATGAAGTTGAATAATATTAGCCCATTGCGGATAAAAATAAAGCAAAGTATCTTATCGTTATGAGTATATAACATTGGGAATCCTTTTTCGTATACATCAAAAGAAATGATGCCGTCGGCAAGGAAAGTTGTATTAGACAGTGTAATAAAGTTTGATTTTTTGCACCAGGTCTCCGGTAACGCCGGTGCCGTTAGTGCACTCGCTCAATCTTAACGGCGGCGGTGACGTGGCGATGCTGGAGCTGGCAGGAGACAACTTCACGCCGTCGTTGCAGGTGTGGTTCGGCGACGTTGAAGCGGAGACGATGTACCGGTGCGCGGAGTCAATGCTTTGTGTCGTGCCCGATATTTCGCAGTTCAGAGGGCAGTGGCTGTGGGTGCGACAGCCTACTCAGGTAATGTAATCATTTATAAAATAATTACCAACTTTGTAAACAGGACAAAAAAGAAAATTTAAAGAAATCGAACTAACGACTAAACGTATTAAGCAGGATTTGTCTGATAATAAGATAAGCTTGCCCATAACAATGTGTTGTCAGAATATTTACACAGCTTAGCTCCTCACACTCGGCGTCTAGAAGCGAGAGATGTTAGGTGTTGTTATCCTACTGGCTACATTTAATTAGCTACAGAGCCTTTCAAATCGAAAAACAGAAATGTAGACCCGCTGCGGTGGAATCTATCTAGACGGCAATCACCTACCACTAGTAAATATTATTTAATAACAATAACATTTATGCCTATTGTTGGCTGAATGGCCTCCCAAAAGTGGGTACTTGTCAACACGTCTAGTCTGCAGATAATTTTGTGTAATATCTAATGTTCGCACAGCAAGTAAAACACTAGATATAATGATTTTCCTAATACTCACGGCTGGCCGATCGATGTAATTATATGTCAACGATTTATACATTGTATTGAATTAATTATTTTCTACGTATATGATGTGTTCTCGTCATGGAATTAACAAATTTTTATCGCGTAATAAAAGTTCTCTCAATCTCTATGTAAATATTAATATTTAGTTATCTTACTAAATCATATCAGGTTATTGAAAATAGTAGTATATAAAGTTGCATTAGAAAAATATTTTTTGTAGCTGCTTGGAGTTGTTGGTAATATTTGTTGTCGGTTTGTTACAAGAATGATAAATCCGCAGTCATTTCTAGATTGTATATTCAATTACGAAACGGAATTGGTATTAGAGAATATTATTTAAGCGGTCCTAAAAACATCGTGAAGGAAAGAAAGAAATACGGAAAAAGGATGACTGGGGATTAAATATATGGAACAGATAATGGAGAAAGTAGGAGTTGTGTTGTAAAAACAAGTCAAAAAAAGAGGAAGTTGCCGAAATATGTGGAAAGAACTCTATCGTCAAAAGTAGAATAGAATAGAAAATACTTTATTGCACACCAAAAGATACAGAAAATTAACAGATAACATTGCTTGTTATATGGATAAATGAACATTGGGCGGTCTTATCACTATGAGCGATTTCTTCCAGACAATCTTTGGATGGAAAATATGTAAAGTACATCTCTTAAATTGTAAAGATATAGAAATATTGAGGATTCAAGTATTCCGTGTTAGCAATGGCGATATTACATGAGTTGTGAACAATCTTGACTTGCCTTGACAAAAAGTAACGTAAAACAAAATCATTAAATTATTGTGCTTAAACTGAAAAGGTTAAAAATGTTATAACTTTTATAATGTAAATTTCATTTGATTTAAAGACGTCCTGCAGTACCTATCGCATTACAGGAAGGTAATCAAAAAGACCTCTATTCCAGGTACCGGTATCATTGGTAAGAAACGATGGTATAATTTACGCGACCGGCCTAACGTTCACGTACACGCCGGAGCCGGGGCCCAGGCCGGTGTGCCCACCGGTGGACGACGTGATGCGGCCCGAGCAAGCCGCGGCCTGGCACCACGACACCATCACCAGCCACCGCCTGCCTGAAAACGCGCATCGCCTGCCAGACAACAGTCTGCAATAGCCAATAGACTGCAGACTCGATGACAGTCTGCAGTGAACGTAAACTTCTGCAAAGTTGACAGACTATCCAAAGAGTTATGAGTGGTTTGGTGAACTAGCAAGTGTTTGAAGTGAAGATCGGTGAGTGAGAGGACTCTTAGTAGATTAGTTTCTATAGTGCCTAACGATATTCATCGTAACATATCCCCGATTGAAAGCTTAGCCGTTCCCCCTACCGCCATAAAGTGCTTGCTCAAATCATCAACAGCTCTCAACTGTTTGCATTTAATGACGATAACTAGCAATTAATTTAGATGAAATGGATTTGTTTTCTAATTTAACAATATAAGAGTCAATACTAATCTTAAAAATATGTGTACTGGTGTTTACAGTTTCAAACGGACTCGGCTTTAGGATTTAGAATCGATTCGCTGAAATAGTTTTTGCTTAAAATATAAGTTTATAAGCTTGTGTGGCTTTGAACTCGGGGATATGTTGCGATGAATAGTTAATAGAAAGCTTTATTATAAGGGAGTGCCGCGGCGCGAGTCAGTAGCTTTGCCGGCCGGCGTCTGAAATCTTCGCGAAGCGAATTGTCTCCTGAATATACGACAGTCTGTGCCTAAACTTAATATTAAACTTAGTTATTCCTCGAGATTACGACACCAAAATACTATACTAAGATAATTTAGACAAGACCAATAATACCGTTTGTGCGTTACAAATGAAATATAAATCCTTTGGTTTTTTTCACAATTTCATTTATTAAAACTTAATCTATATCTCACACGTGTTAAAAAAGTTGCTCACACATTGTTAGTTATTGTTTTTGTAAACGTTAGAAGGGTTCTTAAACCCTCTGCAACATTGTTTTGATACAATTGTAAATGTTTGCTCTTTAGAAACGTATAGTTTATAGCGCAGTTAGTAGCTCAGCGTTCAATGGGAGCCATATTGAGATTAGATCCACGTTAAATAGATCTCTACGCTCTAAGATTCGATTCTTCGGGGCCAAATAGCTGTAATGTCCATGACAAGTAATCGCTCGTACCGCGACTTCGTTTTGTCTCACGTAAACTATAAGTTCAATGGTTGAGGAGAATGATATCTCGAATTTATTTAAGACGCGAGTGTTTGTAAGTTTGTTTGCATGTAAGGCATATCGATATGCGAGTTTGAGAGACGACAAGAACCAAATATGTTTCATTACATTGTCACTGCTTACTCGGGGTTTACTTGTGAATAGTTTTTTTTAATGGCCGAAAAGTGGCAAAACGTTTTTGTATGATACATTCGGCCACCCGATCGCTTTACATACTTTTTAGACTTTTTTTTATATATATGGCACGCAACACTGTCGTCTGACTGTACGTATGTATATTTACCGAGATTCTAATGAACAACTAGTTATGTAGCTAGATTTAGTCTATAGTACATTTGTTATATTTTATAGAAAACTTTCAATTGAAATTTCTATTTATTTATCGTGTCTTTAGATATTTTATGATTTGGTAAACCGATTTGGTGTGTATATTTATAATGAAAAGTGTGATTTCGAACATTCCATACGGAAGTGAAATGATAAGTACAAAAATTCTATCGATATTTTTATACCCGCTATAAAAACAATTAATTACAAGACAATTTTACGGAATTGCAGTATTACGATGTTTAAGTAAATGCCACGAAACGAATGTATCGTCAATTTTATATAAAGTGTATAAAAAAAAATTTTCTTTTACACTGAAGTACTGTTTACTCGTGCATTTTTTGTCATTTTACATTTGGTATATCGTATATTTGAAGATTGTCATATTTAAGAGTTGACTGCTCGGTAAAAATATTGTTTACGGAACTGGTTCAGAAATCAAAGAACAGTTCAATCCAAGCGGTCGTTCTAAATCATGAATATTTTAATAAAAATGAATATAAACAAACAATTTCTTTCATTTAGTCCTTATAGCTAATGTCAGGCCTTTTTTTAGATTGTTTCAATATACAGACAAAAAAACACGTAACTTTATTGAATAGTTCTTTCATAAGGTTTTAATATAATTGTTTATTTCCGAAATAATTCATTATAAAAATTTTGATAGTTTTTAGAGCAACTTATTTTAATGTCTTCATTACTAATTTTTAAGTTCTAATCACAGATTCGGCATTCGTTATGTTTTAAATCTAAGAAGCAGGTTCGCGTCGAGTTAAAATTGAAAATTATACTTCGCAAGATACTGAAGTGGCAATAAAAAAAAATAGTAATTCTTAAGTTCCCACACACGGGCTTATCAAAGCGTGGATGTTGACTCGGATCGCGATTAATTAAATTAAAAACAAACCGCACTCGAGGGTGGTAATTAGCGGGTTATGAATCAGAGTTAATCGGGAAATCAGTGACCGTGTGTGGGAATGTCTTCAAAAACTCTTCACATGATAATAAAGTGGCATCTTCCCCGCCGCATACCGTTCCGCACCGGCGGGGCTGACCTCAGATGATTATCACAAGTGTACACCCATCCGCCATTGTTCCATGCTTTGATTTGAATAATACAATCTTTATATTTACTTTACGTGAATATAATGTCTTCATAATTATGAAAAATATTAATTTCGATCGTAATCTCGCCGCTTCTTGTTCGACGGCGAACTGCGGCGTCCCGTAGACGGCAGTTTCACACGCTCTTAACTTTTATTTGTAAGCTTATCTGATTACAGCGTTCTTGTCCAAATCAAACGTTATTATTCAGTAACCACTCGCGACAGTTCTCACGTTTGGGTTTCGTGATTTGAGTTGGACGACATAACAAAACAAAATTTCATACGCAAATTAAAACATTAGTTTAATTAAAATAATCAGAGGATCGTAAAACTTAATGATTATTTAGACCCGAAAAACGTTAAACAATGTAATACTGTAAACACAATGAGTTCCCTGAATATTTTCAATGTAAATTATAGAAGGAAACCTTGACAAGAGATCTTTAACTGATCGTAACTTATATTTTAATACCATTAAAAATTCTATATAGATATAGCAAATGTCTGGTGTATCCTAGCGGATGAGTAAGTTGGAGTAGGATCAAGTGGGCAACAGCGCAAATGTCCGTTGGCTAATGGGATTACAAATTGGTGTGAAGACCAGGCTACCTGGTGATCGAAGGGAACCGGAGCTGTCGTCCGTCTGATCGTCTTAGACATCGTTTAGGAGTATTTATGTTCAACAGCAGTCATCAGAAAGCTAATGATGAGTCTACTTTATATTTTACTACTTATACGTGACATTTTCTCGTAGGGGAGAGTTGAGGCCGTAATCTACATGTAACATGTCTTTGAATGCTATGTTTCATGGAACAGTCCGATTTTAGAAATTAAGCGGAACAAAGAAACAGATGAAAATATTTAAAATAGTCTTTTTAGGATTATTAGCATGTAAACTTTTTTTATATTATTTTAGAAATGGACAGCTACAATTTTTTATAGATGCTGCCTAGTTAGTAATGGTCGTGTAAGTATTATGAAAATCCGATGAAAATCATTCATAAAACAAAGCATTACATCGATTCCCCATTCAACATGTTTTATAACTGTTAGCAGCGTGTTTACGATAAATTTTCTTATTTGTAATAGAGTTTTTCCATGCGATCCGTGACGCCCCCTGACGACACAACGATGGCGTGTAAATAATAACACTGCTTTAATCGTTACTAAACACGCGAAATCGTAAAGAGATTTGTTTAATGGATTCGAATTAATCGTTGGACTTTCCTATATCCGCTACGGCGTCTAAGAATACGCTGAGGGACCATGGAAATGGAAATTAAACGGAACAGTAACGCTAACATAAATCTTGAGTTACTTTTATGTTCTTGTATATCCGGATGAACAATTTATAGATCTGTCCTGTTCGTATTATTAGTTGTTTATTAGTAGTGTATCATCATTGGTAAGTTGTGTGATTATCTTTTCAGTAAAAAAATGGCAAGTGATTTTGTCTATAATACTAAGAAATCAGTATCTTTAGAATTTTACAATATTTTCTTTAAACAAATGTGCATTTTTAATTTCAACACCGTTTTCCAACACTTACTTAGCCTGATTGGTTGTAAAATTATGAGATAGACGAAAAGGTCTAAGTTTATTATACTATCTTTATATATACTATGTTTATTATACTACCTAAAAGCCGAATTAATTGAATATCAAAAATAAATAAGTACGGGACAACAACAAAACAAGGATAAGTTGTAAAACGCAATAATAGATAGTTAAATTGTAACGAAAATTTTATTATGTTAAAAATGTATGAACTGTTCAAATATACGCAGCACGAAGAAAAACTCAAGATGTCGGAAAAGTATCAACAACAGTGACGTATCAAAGGAATAGTGACGATTATTTAACACGTAACAGTTCATTCATTATTCAGAGGCAACGACAATACGTTTTTTTTCTACATTGTTAAGGTTCTGCAATATCCTGGTGGAGAATAGTAATACGATGGAAATTACGTTTACGCTGAGGCAAGCTTCTTTGTAATAATGAAGAACATTTTGTAAAAAATCTGAAAAAATTGCGATGTTGCTTTTTCATGAAAAGTGTCACACAAGATGGCTTATTGTTTTGTATCCAAGTATGTTTGTGTAACTATTTATTTATATGTGAATGCATATAAATTGCTACACTCTTCTTAATGAGATCAGCATCATCAACACGATTTTGTGATGTGTCTTAAAGCCATCGCTTTATCTGTGTCAACTAATGAGGGCCAGAGTATTCTGAACGGGCATGCCCAATAATCCACGACCTCATTGTCACTTAACGTCATGTTAAATTGAGGTCAAGTGTTTGCCCGTTGTGTATAAATAAATAAACAATCCCCGACCTTCGTCTTTCCCACTCGTACGTCACCAAGTTGCGTTCGTCTTTTAGAGAAATAAGATTTCCCAACCATAAAACAGTAGCGACTGCTTTTATTTGTTTGACAACAGTAGAAAACATTACGGCGGTACCCACCTATTTTACGGTAAGAGAGATTGAGAGCCGAATGAAATTACTAGTGAAAACAACTTTATGACAAACAGCAGCTTCCGTTTTAATAGAGACTTCGATCCGGAAGACTGGTCATTTACCCCCTTTAATTAATTAACGCACGATCACATCTGAGTGGGGACTGTGAGAAAGCTATGTGTATACAATTGAATCATTGTCTATGCTTTTTTGCACTGCCTACTTGATATATGGAGCCGAGATATGCAGAGTGTGGGAAAAGTTCAGCGGTGCTCGTGTTTCCCTACGTATCATCTCCGGGCGTGGGAACGGGTTATGGCAACTTATGATAAGAGCCGCATCTTACTGCTACTTGCTCATACTTAATCGTAATTATGCTTATTGCATGCCAGAATTTTAATGTATAAAGCATTTACTTTAAAAACCGCATAAAATATAACCGCTTTTTATTATTATAAATCTGATAGATCATGAAATCATTTTAACAGTAAAATTACTCTTTATTAAGTTTTACTCTGTTGCAAATAGCAGAGCTGTCAATGTTTGCAACCGCCATCTAGCTGAGCAAATATCACTTATCATTTGACAACAAATACAAAGTTGCAACGAAAACCTTATCATTAAGAGTGGATACGTTATTAAAATAAGAAACTCAAAAACTATATGTCATAATTAATGTGGGTCGTTATCCAGTCTCTTAATATTTTTTCTTGTATTAACAATCGCCACAGTTACAAACAATTGGAAAAAAATGACAATTGTCTTCCATTTAATGGCTTTCGATTGCGGCAATTATTGTGAGTTGAGAGACGAAGTCAACAGTTCATGTAGATAATTACGAAAGAATGCTGAACATAGTAGAATGTACGTTTTTTAAGCTAATGTACTGTAACTGAATTTACAAATTAACAATATTTCAATACTGCCTCGATTCATAAAATCCTGATATGGACTTTCCGCTTCAGAATTCTAATTCTTTTCAATTTTGGAATGTACATATCAGATCTTCGAATTTCTCTTGGCAGAAATTGGTATTTTAACTTTCGCTGGATATATCCAGCAAAGTCTATAATTTATTTATCACACCTAAAAGGGAGATTCGCATTATTCATGGTAAATGGTAGTATTCCATAGAAGATACGCATGTAGTCAAAATAAAGGATGTTATTGCGAAACAAGAGATTGAAACATTTTTTAACTCACGGTTATAATTTTAAAAATCTTCCACCAAATAGACATCCTCGATTTTATCTAGTATTTTTAGGCAAGATGTTAAAGACGCAGCAATGTTTCCACCATTGTAAGTATGCGGTAGACTATCAGACTGAAAGATGCTGCTTCTCAGTGATAGTTTCGGTTTTTAAATCTACCGTAATATTTTTTGTCGTTGTACCTTGTGTTACTAAGATTTAATTTATTTACGTTTTGATTTTCAAATTGTCATACGTAATTGTCACATCTCAAACCTATTAAATATGATAAATCCCTCGTTTACCGTGAGAATTCAAGAGTCA
Organism: Byasa hedistus; assembly: GCA_029286795.1. Classification (NCBI taxonomy): domain Eukaryota; kingdom Metazoa; phylum Arthropoda; class Insecta; order Lepidoptera; family Papilionidae; genus Byasa; species Byasa hedistus. The sequence continues at coordinate 9,450,404 of JAGSMW010000020.1, read as the reverse complement.
GTTTGCTATCAATATGCATTCAAACATGATATCGTGTTTAGCCAAAACATAATGCTTTGTCATAATCGGAGTTGGTTGACACTACATAGTGACGCGTCACCCTAAATTGCATACTTTAGGATGAGAAATCAGACACAAAATTGCTCTAAACACTCATATTCTTGATGTTAGATAAATGACTTCCTGCTGCTTGTTACAATGGAGCCATCATTATTCTTCAGATCGCAAGAATAGACCGCGCTGCCGTGGGAGACTCTCACGACCTTATTGCGGATATAAATTTTTTGTTTGGTCTAATTAACAGTTTTTGTAATAGCCCGCTTTTACCTTAATTGTTCAAGCCAAGATTGCTACTAAATTTAAGTCTTACATTTCTTTTGTTGCTAACATAAATAATATTTCAGTTCTACATATACTTCTTAAGCTTACCTACAAGCAAGATTATTTTGTGATATCATAATAGAGGATTTCGTACAAGCAAGCACGTTACGTTTATTTACTAAATTTTGAATTATGAATAAATAATAATACATTTTATTATAAAAGCGGCATCTTCTTAAATAAAAAAAAAGTCGATACTAAAATTATTGCTCGCTATTTTAACTAAATATGTTAACGACTGGTCGCACCACTATCACGGAGTAATGGGAGGTAATAGTTTTGTTTTTTGTGCAACAAAGTGGTAACATTTGTTTCTTTTACTTGAGCTGCAGCGGAATCAGAAGCGATGTCGTTGCCCTTGCTGAAAACAAAATCTACTACTTGAAGAGTTATATGATCGTCAAACTAATAAAAACTAAGTCAAATGAAATTTACAGACCTCTAATGGTACTGCTGGGCCTAGGAGCCTTCACTCGAAGACATATCAATTTGATTAAATTATAAAGAGCAGCTGAAAAATCTGCACAAAATCGAAACTCCTGTCCTTGCCAGTTGTTTAACTATTAAACGCTAATAATAAAAGAAATGGTTATAAAATAAAACAACGCAATTCATTGTGACTCATGTTTACAACCTCTCACAAATGCAACTTGAAAAAAATTAAAAGCAAAGAAAAAAAACATGGTGTAACATCTCCAAACTCATGGCATAACATTGATGATAATAAACTTTACACGTATTTTAATTAAATAAATACATTGTAGGTTATCATGCAGTGTAATAGTAATATTAATGTTATAAACTCAACATTGTAGATAATATAAATATATTTTTCACGTACACCAAAAAAAGAAAACAATTTAAGACACCCATTCAATCATTAGTCTTGGTTTCGGACCATGATATACTAGCTTGTATGAGAAATGACTCAACGTTTTTTGAAAAATTTGATTCTTATACGCGCTAATATTGGCCCTTTATTAAAATAGTTATATGATTAGGCAATTCTATATATATTAATTATTTACCATTTTTGATCGCAAAGCGTCTCTACCGATCACCTTATATTGTATAAATAATTGCATAATTGCAGATCTTAATATGACAAATGGCACGAAATGTAATCTGCATTATAATAGAATTGGACTATTTAAATGCAGTTTATAAAACATGCCTTCTTTTAATACTTAAGATTACTTCTAACACTCAATTATATTTTCGATGATTTATTTTGTTATATTTTAATGACTATGATTGATATTAATTTAAAAAAATCGAAAGCGATATATAAATTGTACTTATACATATAATATAATTCCTTCTAGGTTTATACATAGATTATAATTTTTAATGTTCTAGTAATTTTTTTTCAAATATTTGCATAAAATACGAAACTTTTGGACGGATCAGTGTTACAGGTAATGGTATATTAAATATCGAATTTAATTGTTATAAGGTTTGATTGTATTATCTAATGCTAATGTAATCGCATTGTGCAATTGTATTGTATCTATTCTTACATAGTTTGGTATTTCATTGTGACGAAGGCCATTTTTCTTCACCTAACATTTATAAAACACAAATAGTACATGATCTTTCTTCGCTTACGGACAGACCAATAAACTAGTCGAGTGTTAAAATAACACATTAATACTTCAATATTATGATGATTCAATATTACGATGAACGCCTTGAGATTTCTCCGTACAGCCCATTCTATGTAAATTCATTCCCAGTTTCTATTCTTTATTTCTATCCTTCGACCATTTTGTTTTCCTATGTCTAGCTCACATTAATACATCCTATTAAACCAAAGACTATGATAAAATTATATGATTCATTTATTTATCTTAAAGCATTAATGTAAGTTATAGTATGTCCATTTATGCACCAAACAGTATACCACAGTATACCAGTATATATCTAATGCCGATACATTTTTAAAATAATTTGCGTATGGCAAGATAACATTACTGCGTAGAGAGGATGAAGTCAACGCATAGTTACTGCTTATTTTTATGGATTAGCTGAATTTGTATATCTATTATGATTATTTTTACTGCTATAAATTAAATTTTGAAACAAAGCACGACTTTATTAATTAGTCCTTTATATTTCGCGCTGAAAGCAAATTAATAATAAGCAACTGAATTATATATAATAATATACACATATAAATTCCAAATATTTTCTAACGAGTTTCGTGTTGAGTTATTTGACTCTCAACGAGCGTTGTTTGTTCATGTTGGTGAGCATCAGGGAAATGTAGGAAGTGAGCAAGTCATCCATTTTGTAGCCCAATGAAGTTTCACAAAGGAGTTTGGATCCTCTAACTAGATTCCCAATTGTCATGTGGAAATAAGTGTTGCCAGACGACCAGTTGGAGATTCTTGTGAATGGATGTGTGACCAGTATATCCTGAAAACAGGTTATTTATTAAGTAAATATGATGAAATTTATCAATTTATGTGTAAAAATTCAATACACATTTAATTTTGTTTTTATAAATTGTTTATTTTAAGTAGGATCATTTCATTTAGTGTAAAAATTTTCAAAGACGATCAGTCGGAAGGTTCCTTGAACAAAATAAAAAAAAAACTATTGATCCAACAGCTCCGTAACTGTTTCCAGTAAGTATATATTAAAATATATCTGGAAGTATTATTTCTTAACTACGTTCAAACGTATTACTTTAATCCTTGGGTCTGTACAGCACAAGTCCTTTTATTTTTTATTACACTGTCTTACAGGCAGACTTAAGCATTGAAACAGCAAGATTAATATAAATTAAGAAAGAAACATACCTTCGATTGTGGATGAATGAGACTAACACCATGTTTGTTAATGGCAATGAGCAATAGTTCAGGATAATTGGGCTCCGTAGTTTGTTTCACTTCGAAGAAGGCAGAGCCAAAGGTGGGCCACCGGTAAATAACTTTGAGGAAGGTGATTTTAGCGTCTTCGGGCGTCATGCCAGCGTCTTGGTTATAGGAGGCCACGATAGCGCGCTTCCAATCCGCCGAGCTCTGGAGTTTTATCAAATCAGCTGGGACTAGTTCGCGTAACATTTGTCTGAAAACAGAAAATAATAGTTTATTTGTTAAAAACGATTGGTAACTATAAAAAAATATTATGTTTGAGTGTAATAAAATAATAAACTTTCTACGCGTAGTAAAGCAACGAAACAGCATGTATTTCTGTAATATGGTTATTGCCGAAAATAAACAATTTATTTTAAAACACCAAGTTTGATAACTTTATTTCTTAATTTATACACTCTAAGATATTACTTTTTATCTATTTATGATGAAGAAGGTCCATGTATGAGGAGGATGGTCAATTGATTTCGTATGGTCTCATGCTGCGGATACAGAAGCAACAAGGTAATGCAAATCGGAAATAGTGAATACTTACGGTATAGTCTGTAACTCCTGTTTGTTGTCACCGAAGCGGGCACGGTACGCCAGCGCTGCGAGGCGCGCCGCCTCCTCGCGTCCGCAACGGTGGTAGCCGCGCAACAGCTTCGGTAGCTCTTGGTGGAAATGAAAAATCACATCCGCAGCCCGATCTTTACCCGGAACGGTGTTCGTCCAAAGTTTCTTCATGAAGAACACCTGACACAAAAAGTTTGTTGCAGTAACCGATTGTATGTAATTTTTAAAAAGGGAATGTACATAATTTCATATGTTTATTGATGATTATGATGACGATGAATGGTAGGTGCAATTAAACTAAATTTACACTATTACGTAAATTTTTTAAACTTGTGTGGAATAATTTATTAAAAATAATTAATTTTAATTCCGTACCTGGTACGTAAATTGGGGTGTGATGCCATCTCGAGTAGGACGAGCCTTTTTAATCCAATCTGTTAGATGTCGCACAAAGTCGAAAAAGAAATCACCTTCTGGCACCGATATTACCTTATCAGCAATTTTAACAAATAAACTAAATCCTTCACTGGATCTAAGATTCAGTCTTTGTGCTATATTCTGGCAGAAGTCTTTCGCACGCGTCGAAGAATCAACTTCGAACGCTTCATCCGTATCGTCTGGGAAGTACACTTTATGGAAAATCTGCGTTGTCTTATGCTGTATAGCTTCTACTTCGACTTGATGTGGTGGATATTTTCTCTGTCCATTTCTGAGTGTCTTTTGGAGTCTCTGTAGAGAGTCTTGAGCTATTGGATATCTCCTAGTTCTTAGGAATAAAGTTAGTTCCCTAAGCAATCCCTGACTGCATGCGAATAATCCTGAAGCTAACCACATTAATTCCCATCCCCTTTCCTCAGACATTCTGTTTCTATTGTCTGTCAATTGCTTCATAACTTGACAATATATTTCGTCTCTTAAAATTTCATGTTTTAAAGGTCCATCGAAAATATGATCAGTGTATTCATTTCCAATACGAGGTCGTTTTGATGGCAAATCTCCCATATACTTTAGTATTGCTGTAAAAGCGAAACAGGCTTCCTCTGCTAACTCCTCTTTGGCCTGAAGTTTCTTTAACAGAGGCAGTTTAATAGGTTCTCGAGAATGTCTCCAAAGCTCTTCCGAACCTCCTCTTTTGGCAGTAGAAAGTGTAAGTGCTTTAGACACAGTACGCTTTGGTGGCAATCTGAAGTGGTCCAGTGCATATTCTAACAGCGTGTGTGGCTTGTCCCTTGTATCAGTTCCATTAAATGTACTAGTTGGCACTCGACGACCATGCTGTGCACCTTCTTGACAAAACAATGATAAGATATCTGGAGGTGGCTTAGATAATGCAGGTAGCACATAAACTGTTTCTGCTGGAAAGTCGCCTCTCTCCATTGTTCTTTCACACCGTCCTATACACCAGCCATTATTAAGTACTAATTCTCCAGTACTATCTTCTTCTAAAATAATTAAATCTCCTTTTTGGAATGTTAAAAAACTAGAGCCTTCTCCAGGCGCTTTATAATCTTGTAAAGCTATCACAAATTTCGATCTCTTTTTCAGTCCCTCGAGGAAGTAAACAACCAAGTCACGGATATCTTCCGCATTTGGGCTTTGGAATGTGAATTCTTCTCCGCGCACTGTTGACAAACTGAAGGTTTGAGTAAATACTTTGTTAGTCTTTTGACTTGACACTGTTGTTATCTCTGGAAACGATAATTCTAACAAAACTTGTTCTTGATCGTCCACTACATACACCCCCGTCCAGTTCACCGCTATAATAACATCGTTTTTGGGTAAATTAGGCCCCGAATTTCTGTATGCTTCGTAAAACCTCGAGAACAATAACGGCCATTTAAATTTTGCATAACTAACTACATCCTCTTTAACCCGATACGTTGCAATTTTCTCTTTTACATAATAACTCTTTTTGTATGCTTGTACTACTAATGCACCCCATCGATCAACTGCTTTCTCAACTCCCGTTAAGCAGTAATCTGGAATGTAATTAGGCAACAATGTAAACAAACGTTCTGTATTCATGTCTTGACCATATTCAATATAGTATTGTTGGGCTGCTATCATTGCCAAGTCTTCTTCTTTGTCACATCTATATTCTCCAAATTTGACTCCTCTTACAACTTGTTGATATATTAGATTAGTAGCTACTTGATCTTCGGTTGGATCATGCCAAGGTGCAAAGATCTCTTTTCTGAAGAATAATCTCCATGGCGCGTTCCTCTCCTGAGCCCCTTGTTCCTTGGCATATTGTTCGCATTGAGATATTGCATCCATTACATGATCACCGCCACTTCCGAGAGAACTAACTTTATCAAACAAAGCAATATACAAAGAGAAACCGAACTGATCGCGTAATCCAATTTTGTCAGATAATTGGTTGCAAAGCTCTCTAGCCGTAGTTGCTGAATCTGCCAAAAGGGTCTTCGTGTTACCGTCCATGAAAGTTATAGGTAACATTATAGGTTTCTTTGATTTTGTAGCTTGAAGCTCGAGCCAAGAAGGAGGTTGATTTCTTGTGCCATTGTTAAACGTTCTTTTTAATCTGTCTTCACAATACGGAGCATAACCAGGAGGTCCTTCTCTTATGAAAGCTCTAAGATAATTAACAAATTTTTCGCTTGGTGCAAAACACCCCACACACAAAGAGAGTAATATCCATCCTCGTGCGTGTGAAGATTTTGATGGATTGTTTGTAAGTTGTTTACATATTTGGCAGTATATTTCGTCTCTAAGTTCTGCACGGAGTATACCATGACCAATTATAAAATGCAATTTTTCTAAATTTGATGTTGGTCTTGATTCTAACCAGGATTGATAGCTATCAGCTGTGTATTCTTCATCCTGTAAAGAATAATAATCAGATGAAATGACAATGTAATGGTAATTAAAAAAAAACGGCTTTAAAGTTTTTTTGTACCTGAAGTTTTCTCCGAACGTCTTCACCCAGTTTATTTTTCCGTTTCAACGTCAGAGACACTAACTTGTGTCGTATAGATCGCGGTTTTTGTTTGTTTAAATATGATTCTGGATCCACACCCATCATTTGAGCCTCTTGGAATTCTTTGGAACGAATAAAATTTCTTCCTAGAGTAGCTGTTACTTTAGACATGACTGATGTGTTGTCTCTATCCATTGTGTGGTACCGTGGCTCGGGAAGATCTCCGGTGAACCGCAAAATGGTCACCCATAAAGCTTGAGCTGCCTGAAAAAAATAGTAACGATATCATTGGATACTTATTCGGTACGGGCTATGTATGAACATAATGATGATGCATAAATTTTTTGATGTTAATTTATTATTGATATGACGATAATTACACTCAACTCACCAACTGATCGCCTTGCGTATGTAGAGGTAATAAGGGATGTTTTAAAGGTTTTCTTGAATATTGATGTGTTACATTGCCCTGGAAATACGTAGCGGCAAATTTTTGGAATTTGAATTCTGAAAGGTCCTCTTCATCCTCGGATGTCGTCTGCATCGGTGTCACCATCTATTAAATAAAAGATATTTAAATGTACACATACATAATACTCTGCCATGATTACCCACGGAGTATTGTAAAAGGAGGAAAGTAAGGACATAATATCATAATACCACGGAAAGACCAGCAGCTTAGGCTGTGACTGTTACTAGGATAATGCGCTCACCTACTAGCATTGCAAACGTGAGAACGGCAAATACTCTCTTTTTTGTCTTGCTTTTCTATGCTAACCAAAGGATATCAATAGACTAAAATGATAATCATATCTGAATTAATAGTAATATAGTTAAAGTTGGCAATCGTGGAAAATTAAGAAAAAATGGTATATTGATGTGATATGAATTCTCAAGAGACCCTTATTAAATTGAATTACCTCTTGCTGATCAGCTCTTTGTTGCGGCAAATCGCTAAACACCGATGTATCTTTGGGAGCAGGCGCCTCGCTGCTGGAATCTGGTAGGAAATCAAACATAGCCTCGACAAGCTTGCTGTCGTCTACCGGTTCGTCTTGTTTTCGCGCAGCCTCTTGGAGTAGCGTCCTCTTCGCCTCCAACTGACGCTTCTCCTCCAACGCTAATTCAGCTTCACGTCTTTCCAGCTCATACATACGCTCCTGAAGACAGAATAAATATATCGTTATTAGAAACAATACACTTGTGAGCTACTTTACAAAAAAAGAGCTTGTATCGACAATGATTAAATGATTTAATAAATATGCTCTTCTATAAACATTTACAAATATTATAATTGATTGAAGATAAGAGGCGTTGAATTTGAGAAAATTATTTTAATGTTACCAGGTAACATTTTAAAATAAATATTTCTGTATAACTTTAATTTTTAAACCTAATCTACATTTATATTTGTGTTAACTAACACAGTAAGAAAATTCCATGCCCTGATCGCATATGCACTTTGTCCACACACTCATTTTAACTTTAACAGTCTTTAATATACGTCTTAACTTCAGTATAGTTCTCATTGTAACTTCGCCGGCTGTTCTGTGATTACGCCGTTGTTCGACTAGACGGAGATTAGCGAAGCGAGACCCGCAGGTTCGAATCTCATTGCATAATAAGTGCATGCTCCAATGCACGCTTGCTTGAAAACGACTATTTGAATTACACTATATCAAGTAATTATGTTTGAAGTAATGAAGGTTTACGGGGGCGGTTGAGCAGCTACCAATACATTGCCGAGTTCATTTTCGCGAAACGGTTATTGCCTAACGTATGTGAATAACTTTATATAACCGACAGTGAAGTAACTATTACAAAACAATAATAAAAAAACTTGATTTTTAGAAGTGAGTGGGAATATAAATGTAAAAAGTATTTTTTAATTCCGGGAAACAATGAGAAGACCAGGACCTGCCCATAAGAAAATAATGTTAGTTAGGATAATAAACACTGCATTATACTGTGCTTGCCGTTTTGTACGCTTTGCACAACATAGTTAACTCACGTTACGTCAGTAATTTCATTACCTACAGAGTTCAAACCAGAACAAAGTAGTTTTTCCACAGAATTTACTGCCTGGCGGCAAAAACAATAGCTGTGGTGAACTTACTTAGATGTCCGCTAACAAGACCTGCCACCACTTAATTAATTTTAATAGATTTCTATACAAATATTATTGTAGGTATATTACCTTTTATACATTTTCTAGTATGTATAAAATGTTACGGAATACACGCGTACTTTACTAATCACTCAACCACTAATAAATTTTTTCTATCTCCGATATAATCTATCCAGATTGCGGCTAAATCCAAACATGATAAACTAAGCTTTGAATGACTACATTTATCTTTGAAATCAATCTCGATAACTTAACGATTTATTGATCTAAATTTGATATGTGAAATTATGGTATTTATTACAATGTGAATAAAAACGTTTTTAAAGCTAAATTTGAATGTATTAGTGAATTAGTGGCTTAACTTATACCAAACATAAATGAATGTTAAGGCTCAATGCATATAGATTACATTAAAGAGAAAGTAATTTTTTTTTATGTGAAGTCATTTTGATTATTTTCAAAAATATTAGTTTCATTGATTAGTCTCAAGTGTTTTTAAGAGGTTTATTTAAAGTAACTACTTTTTTCTGTTCATCTACGCCAATACGGTTTATTTGCCATTGCCATAGTGTTGTCAATTCAAAAGCAAAGAAGTGTTACATGTTTAATATTATCTATTTAAAAAAAAAACTGTTGTAGTATTACACTCCTCAATTTAATTTATAGCTACATTGATATCCCAAAATTGTTATTAGAACTATAAACATTTTTTAATTTGATAATTAATACTTTAAACTATCGTTTTTTATTTGAGAACTATGTTTTAAATTAAACTTTTTTATGAAAGTACTTTATAAAGGAATTCATACATAATCTATATGCATTGGTTTATTATTACACAAACGACAAAGCATCAACAATTAGAAAAAGTTTTGTTACATTATTTCCAATATTCAGTAACAAAAATGTAATTTGATAATTAAAGGTTATTGTTCTTATATCTCTATCACTATATATGTACTTTACGATTTAATAGTGTATGTATAAAACTTTTGAAAACCTTGAATGGACCTGGTGTTTATAAACTGTCATTTCTTCTAATACCTATGGGTAAATTTAAAGACTGTAATGAGGCCGCTTTGTCAGTCTAGTTTTGTATAATGAAATTTGTTAACCGTGAAATTATTATGCATAGTAATAAACGAATAATAATTTCTTTGCAATACACAATTACTATCATACAATGGCGCTAAAACAGAACAAATATGCCTTAAATTTATTGATAATCAAACAAGGTTTAAGATTTTATCACAAAAAATATTAAATTATCGTGCGTGTTTACGTTTTATTATCATCATATACTACACGATGACGTGGTAAATATCATTTTTATTGTGTTAACCAATAGATAAACAGTAAGACATTACGTGTTTAAATGTCGACATTTTAGCTCATGTATAGAATACACATGAAAGTTGGTTAACATAAGACTATATATTTTATATACAAAAGCAGTAAACATTTTAATGAAACAATATTCTGTTTGTTTTACGTTGTAACAATGTAAAAAAGCTATTAAAATAATGTAAGAATGGCAGATAAATCACATACCCTGTAGTTCTGTTCGGCGATCTCCTTAGCACGAGTGTTGCCTTGATGCTGCAGCCTTTGCTCTTCTTGTTTCCTTAAACGCAACGCCTCGTTATGTGCGATAGTCTCTTGCTTTATTCTTCTATAGCGTCGCATGGCAATCAGACGTCTCACGTGGCTCTGGATTTTAACTATCGCCCACATCTTGTGGCCATAGGAACGACGGACAAGGTAGCCACGTGCTGCAGCCTGAAACAATGTTTACGAATTCAGATAAGGTAAACTTATGTACTGCATTACTACGATACAGTTTTAACAACCCAAATTTGATTTACTTATAGAAAGACAGTAATTTTTTACGAGCGTCTTAATTATTTCTACTGCGGATAGTAATGTGTAAAGATTGCTGTATTCCAGTTTAAAGGTGTAGTAGATCGAAAATTTAATGGTACTTACTTGCAGTGAAACAATATGACCACGCAAATGTCTAAATCGATGAGCTAAAACTCTTGCGCGAATCAACGCCTGCAGTCTCGCATATCCAACCTTCATTTTATTGTACCGGATCCTTTGTAACTTGCCACGCCAATGACGTTGTATTAAAACTGCCGCGGCTCTCATCTTCAGGAAGCGTCTCCTGTACACCCAACCCCGAATTGACCTTTGCAAAATCAGTATTTTCCTAGTAAGCACTCTGTCTCTTTCTTGTTCTAAGAACAAATCGTGAGCATCTTTTAAGAAAACTTTAGTGTGACCTAGCTGATAATCAGATTTACCAAGAACAGTAGCACAAATTTTTGACGTCGCCGCACGACAATCAGTCTTATGCGCTGGAGGGACACCGGAAATTAAAAATCGGTATCGCTCAACGAATTCCTTAAAGCTATGCCTAATTGGATAACCTGCTCTCCTTATTCGAATTGTTTCCATCATGCCGGAATACCGGAGCTGTCTACAACAAAGACCACGATCAAACATCATTGGTTTCTTAAATTCGTTAGGTTTAATGCATCTTATAAAGAAGGGCTGGCAAGTACCCAACGTCCGCATTAGTAAATCTAAAGACTTTTTGAATTGCGTTGACAACGTCGGAGCTCTTTTACGTGTTTCCGAGCCCATAATGATATCCTCTTGGAAAATTTGCTTCAGGAATTTATTTGTAGATATATGAATTAGCTGCAGCAAGTCAGCGCTAAATGTATCACGGTTTTTCTCAAGGAATCCACGAGTATCGTAAAAAACTATCCCCGCAAAATGGTTTAACCCAAAACTGGTATTTATGTCTGACTTCGGCTTAAGATAATTTCTGTGAAGTCCATGAGTTTTATGTAATTTGGCTAACATAGTTTGATCGGTACCTTTAGGAAACTTTGATTCTTCGTCGATTAGAGCCATAATATTCAATTGCTTCAAAGCGATTAAGTCTAACGCATCTTGATTATCTACAAACTCTATATGTTGCCAATTTATACCTTCATGGTTATACTCTTCTTGTTCTAAGAACAAATCGTGAGCATCTTTTAAGAAAACTTTAGTGTGACCTAGCTGATAATCAGATTTACCAAGAACAGTAGCACAAATTTTTGACGTCGCCGCACGACAATCAGTCTTATGCGCTGGAGGGACACCGGAAATTAAAAATCGGTATCGCTCAACGAATTCCTTAAAGCTATGCCTAATTGGATAACCTGCTCTCCTTATTCGAATTGTTTCCATCATGCCGGAATACCGGAGCTGTCTACAACAAAGACCACGATCAAACATCATTGGTTTCTTAAATTCGTTAGGTTTAATGCATCTTATAAAGAAGGGCTGGCAAGTACCCAACGTCCGCATTAGTAAATCTAAAGACTTTTTGAATTGCGTTGACAACGTCGGAGCTCTTTTACGTGTTTCCGAGCCCATAATGATATCCTCTTGGAAAATTTGCTTCAGGAATTTATTTGTAGATATATGAATTAGCTGCAGCAAGTCAGCGCTAAATGTATCACGGTTTTTCTCAAGGAATCCGCGAGTATCGTAAAAAACTATCCCCGCAAAATGGTTTAACCCAAAACTGGTATTTATGTCTGACTTCGGCTTAAGATAATTTCTGTGAAGTCCATGAGTTTTATGTAATTTGGCTAACATAGTTTGATCGGTACCTTTAGGAAACTTTGATTCTTCGTCGATTAGAGCCATAATATTCAATTGCTTCAAAGCGATTAAGTCTAACGCATCTTGATTATCTACAAACTCTATATGTTGCCAATTTATACCTTCATGGTTATACTCTTCTTGTTCTAATTTGAAAATATGGCGGACAAAGAACTGCTGCAGATTTTCATTCGCAAAATTAATACAAAACTGTTCAAAGCTGTTGTGGTCAAAGTTTTCAAATCCAAAGATATCTAACACTCCTATTGCAGTTCTCGTCGTGGATTTCGGTTTGTAAATAGCAGCGTTAATTTTTTTTACGATCGTGACAAAAAGACGTCCGTAGATACCTTTTACGAAGGCATCTCGTATATCTACAGATTGGTTTTTGCTCAGAGTTGATACGACTGTTTCGCCATGTGCAAAAAGTGTTTTTCTAGTGAGGGCGCCAATAAGAGATTGAGTGGGTACTCCTAAAAGAGTTGCAACTCTTCTCACATTAGCCTGTTCTATTATTTCTGTTGCATCTAAATTATCTACAACTGTTGCTTCATATTTAATGTTCCCGCAGTGTAACACGGCTGCTAGTAATTTTAAGATATCCCATATTTCGGGCTCTGTAAATAACAAAACCTTCATTGCAGATCTAATGTCTGCAAATTCAGCTGCATCATCTCTTCCTTCACAGCTAAAGCTGCCACCCTGAAAATAAGAACAAACTTATAGTCAATATTACTTTGCATAATGTGAAATGAATATAAAATTCAACTAATGTTAAATTCATTAACAGTTTATTTTTACACGTTACTGTCAATTTAAACTTATTTACTCTTATTACTTAGTTAATACTTACAGCAGACAAATATCTATATTCTGTCGGCTCCCCCAATTCGAGTTTCTTTTTCTCTTCTTTGGACAGTCCCGCCAGCAAGCAGTAAAAAACATGATAATTTCTTTCTTCCGTTCCTTGTGATACAATTCTTGATTTTTCTAATAAGTACTGTTCTATTTTAGCACCCTCTATTACTCCACCACTGTTAAAATGTATATCTATGTATTTTCCGAATCTTGACGAATTATCATTTCTCACAGTTTTAGCATTGCCGAAAGCTTCTAGAATGGGATTAGCTTCTAAAATCTGAAAATATATGGAACAGAATTACTTCGTTGGCAACAAAAATATAGTTATAGTTTTACAAGAGGATATTAAGGTTTCAACAGAAAAAAATTAAACGAATTTAGTTTTTGAAGGAATTATTTTCTTTATATTACATAAATATAACGCAATATTACTTAATATCAGCAAGTATGTATTATAATGCTTGAACAAGAACGTGGGAAAAAACGTACCTGTTGTTCTATCCAAGAGTGCTTGCCACTTATGGCAGCGAGATACTGCAAGATGAGTTTCGTTGATTCAGTTTTCCCAGCACCAGACTCGCCACTGATGACGATGCACTGGTCCTGATTGTACCGGCGCATGTGCGCGTACGCGTTGTCTCCGATCGCGAATATGTGCGGGGGCAGCTCACCGATCTTCCTCTCTTTGTATAGTTTTATTTGGTCTGCTGTGTATATTGGTAGTATTTGGTAAGGATTCACAGCTACCAATATAGAACCCGTATAAGTCTGCAAATGAAAAATTAAAACAGGTATTAATCTAAAACTTTTTTGAACGCTTAATGTTATTGCAACAGAATTTACATCTGTGAATATAGTGAATAAATGTTATAAAAGCATGATATTCGTGTGTTTCAAGTCAGAAGATGATATTGACAATAAACTTTACTATCCCTCCCATGATTCACACGATGTTGGCAGAATTGTTTTAAGAGAATCCTATAAGCATAAAGAAGAAGGCACTACGGTTCTATATGGCGACAGAAACGGCCGCTGTAGTTAAAAGTGTGGTGTGATGATTAAAAAGATATATATTTTTTTTTTATGCTACTATGCGGCGAGACAAGCAAGACGTTCACCTGATAGTAAGTGATACGCTTGCCCATGACAATGTGGTGCTAGTTAAGATGGTACACACTGCACCACATTGCGCTCGTCGCCTTGAGGCATTAGGTGTTAAGTCTCGTTACCATAGTAATTAGCCCCCCAGTAATTAGTAACTAGCTACAGCGCCCTTCAAACCGGAACACAGTAATGTTTGCACACTAATATTTCGCGGTTGAAATAGGAGCTGAGGTGGTACCCATCCAGACGGTCTCCGGCAACAGAGACCTGCCTCCTGGTAAAATGGTAATTAATGTCCGGCAACAGAGATTTACTGTTGTTGCGGTCAATACAGGAAGAAACTTACATATATAAGATTTTCGTTATAGCGTATGAGGAGGTTCCTCAAAATGCCGGCCTCGTGGAGGTCGCCTAGAGAGATCATGTCCTCGACGCCGTGCACGGACGTGGCGTGCATCGCCTTGATGCGCCGCTCCGGCGGCAGCCATTGCTCCTGGCCGTCGTCGTCGCGCACGCGTATCCGCCGCCCCTCCGCCGCGAGCACGCGCGCGCCGATCGCTACGTCGAACTCCCGACCCGACACCGGCTCGATCCATATGTAATCACCCTGGAAAAAGAAAAATATTCTCTATTACCTCTTCACAAGTTATATTTACATCTTCATATATATATATATATATAAATAAACATTATTTTTATTTTACATAGACTAGTGCTTAACTACGATTCCGCCTGATGGTAAGCAGCAATGTAATCTTGGTGGTAAAGCGCACTGGTCTAGAAGAAACCTGTTCACTCTTTTATATATATTCTATATTTATATTATTAGAGAACGTCCGCGTACACTGTGGGCACTTTAGTTAGTATACCATTAATGTAATTATAGTTAATAGCGTCTAATAAAATTGGCTATGTCAGCCACCGCAAGGCGCATGAAAGGCGAAATATCTGACGCAGTCGCCGAAGCCGAAATCGGCCTGGAGGACATACTTATTTATATATTTTATATATTGTTAATAAATTGCAAATTGTTTTTAATGTGCAGATAATAACACAGTAATCTTTTTAAATGAGCATTCAAAACATGTCCAGCAATGGACGTCCATCGGTTGAAACGATTATGATTAACAATATGACGAGTAATCTGTGTTAGAGATTAATTTTAGATACGAACTATGACAACTAATTTTTAGAAATCGGAATAGCAAAACTGTGTAATTTTATTATATAAAATTGGTGTTATATTGATGTTAGTCCAAAAATCTCACTATACAACCTTATATTAAAAAAAAATGTTAATAATAATATATGAAAAACATAAAAAAGCCATGTCTTCGTTACTGTGTTCGCAGAGTCGATGGGAACGTTATAACTAAACTAATTCAGACTCGCTAATTTCAGCGTAGGTTGTTGCTAAATAGCCATACTATCTAAGATTATACATAACAGATGTCTTTCAAGGTCATTGATATTGAGATTTAAAAACTGAAGAAAATTTAAATTCACTAATAATTTGTTGTCAAATATTCTCAAATAATTTAAAACTATATCAAAACTTTAACGAATTTAAAACTATTTATTTGTTAACATTAATATATCAAATAAAATACTACAATAATTGTCGCTTCAAGATGATATTAAATAAAAAAATATTAGATTTTATAATTTGTACAAAACATAAACAGCCCCTTACCAATCTGGGTATTCTCTCACAAGGAGAGTCAAAGTGATTTATTCGATTAAATGCGAATTAGCTGATTAAAATACACAAAAAATTACATAATATAGTAGACAACATTAATTACTTTTTTTACAATGAATATATGTTACATAAATGTTTAGTAGACCGGATGCGGTTGTTGACAATGGTGGGCGGACCTGTCAACGAATTAAAATAGAAAGTTCGAATCCTTATACATTTGGCTACCGAACGTACGTAGGATAATTATCTTGAAGTCGGTGAAAGTGACACTTTGTATCGAATGCTGATGAAGCGAGGCACACGCATTCTTACTCTTGGTCTTCTTCATAGCTACCTTAGGCTATTTATTTAACTTCCAACACTCCTATAACATGTTTTGAACATAATATGTTATTGGTTTATATTTTATCATATAATTATTACAGTTATATGAGTAATAAAAGTAGAATAGTTATCAACTGTTACTTATGATGTAACAGTCTACCTCAAATTATGTATAATATAAAAAAAACAATACGACGACAGATAGAGCTATATAATATTAAGTTCTTATTTCCCCAATAAACTACAACGCTGATCTATTCAAAGCAGTAATGTTTGCGCATTACTGCTTATTAGCAAAAATAGGTGTTGCACGGCAAGACAAACCAGCAGTCACAGAATAAATACAGATCATATCCATTGAAAAGTGAAAATACCCATTTAAAATCGTTATCCTTTAAAATGTTTAATGATTAATTTGTAGTTTACAAATTAAGTCAAATTATCAAGTTCAAACTTATGCAACGATAGGTTTAATTAATTTATTGCAAAAAAAAGAAAATGCTATTTATATACTCCACGTAATACAGTTTACGTAACAATAGTCATCAAAGTCGTCGGTATAGCTTCGTCATGTTGCGTTTGTGTAAACATGTTACAAAAAATAAATTATAGATTACATGTGACAGTATGTAGAAAGCTGTAAACATCTTACGTCTTAGACTGCGCTAGTCATTTAACACATATCTAACATTTAACAAACAAACGTTAAATATATTATAACAATAATTACTTACCTCAAAAGTGGCAAACATATCACATTATAATTTCTATCGAGTTTCTGTTAACTTTAACCACATTTTCACGTTAAAATAATACGATAAGTGTTAGCAGTGAACATTGAAACAATAATAAAGAAGGCAAGTTATTATTACAGATAAAGTTTATCAGTATAAAAATTGACACCGTGTGATGGTACCCGAGCTCGTCAGTTATTAATTGGCGTAATATGTTATCTCCATTCATAATATTGACAGATTTAATTATTAAGTGAATATACGCTGAGTTTAGTTATTCCGTACCTACTTATGTGTATTCTGGATAGTAGTGTAGTGATTGAAAACTATTATTCTTATGTATATTAAAGCCATAGAGTTTAGACTCTGCGCTACCTATATTTTCAAATATAATAAATAACATTGGACAGAGATTCATTCATGAGCCAGCATTGCGTTTAATTTGCTTTTTGTACATAGATATATCTGAAATGTATGTCTAATACTGTATATGTTTGATAATTTGTAATTAAAAATCATTGTTGTATCTCGAGTATATTCTGGAAGTGTTAACAGTAACTGGTTTACATTTACACCGATTATGTTCGCTACGTAAGATAAGTGTTGATGGAACAAACGGTAAAATGGCCGCGAAGCACGCAACACGGAGACGTCAAATATATATTACAATTAAAACTCGACACGTGAATTAGTTGCATTTTAATTATTTTTAACAGTATTAAGAGGAAGACTATTTTTGTATGAAGTTCGTTGTGGAATGTCTTTTTCATCACTATCAAGTGAGACGTCCATTGCTGGACATAGACTTCCCATGAAGTTATCTACACCGATCCGTCCTACGTTTTCAGCATCCCACAACCTTCACGAGCTCATCGGTCTTCATTGTCAGGGTCGTCACTCGAGGACCTTACTGCCCCATCCACCGTCAGTCTAGCATGCAATGTACCTACCTAACCCTATATCCTCATTGAAACATTTATTAAATTATATTTGATATAATATACTTTACGTTCTAGTAATCAAACATATAAGGATGAGAGTAAAAGGTTTTAAAACGTATTTTGCCTAATAATATTTTGGTAACTTTCAATACCGGTCCGAGACACGCAGCTCTGACAAACGAACTTTCTAAACATCTGTCAATAACTTAAAATTATAATGTTTTAACAGTGAAAGCATAAGTAGTGAAATGGTCAGTGTATGCTTTATGTAAACAAAACATAAACCTTATTTAAAAGGTTAATTTTGTTTCACAGCTTGGAAAAGAAAGGCAGTTCGACGTACGCTTTTTATTCCTTATTGCGCTGGATACTAAATGTCATATATTATTTTGTTTATAAAACGAAAAATACTTATTGCATAATAGTGTAACAATATTCAAAATGGTGCCAGATGTCATGGTAACCGAAAGTTTTTAATTTATTTACCTGCAGACTTTTAGTAGTGCGAAGTAAAATTAAAATAGCACTGAAATTATATGTACCTACGTCAATATTTTTCCTATAGATTTTAAAATAAGAAATTACATTACAAATTAAAAAAATTATGACACTTCAATAGCTATGGTAAAAACAAATATATTGTTACATTAACGCTGGATCGGTTATAAATGTAATTCAGTGGTTCATTGTTGAAAACAATGTTAAAGAGTTTAATGCAGCAATTATTTATAGAGTCAGATTTTTTTTAGGTCATAAGACCTACAGGTTTAAAACATCAATTCCTAATGATTCAACTACTAATTGGTCGATAAAATGAAGTACTGTGAAGGCAAGATTCATTTAATTTTGAATGTACGTACGCCTTAGATTATTTCGTGGGAATATAAAGGTGTTGTTAAGTTGGTCTAATTCTTATAATTGGTCTTATATCAATGGATAAAATATTTATATTTTATAATAATTGTATGTAATATATACAATAGAAACTTGATCACTCTCGAGCTTCCCTTACGTATCAGGTATGCGCGGGCGGTCGACTTTCACACTCGTTTTGGTATCGACCGTCTTTTCATGTAACTACAAAGATTTTTTTTATTTAATAAATTTAATATTGTATTTTAAAAATATGTATCTAATAAATCAAAACAAACACAACTTTATAAGACGCATAAAATATTTAGCTATACGTAGTTCGGAGCTATCAATTGCACTAGTTCTCTCATAGTTATATTGACATGAATAAATAATTTTGGAAGTGAGGTTCTATCAATAATAGGTTTCAAAAGTGAAGAAAAAGATCGTTAAGAGACCGATGTGTTGCAAAACCAACAGCTTTTGTGGACACACCAACCCGCTCATCGCCAACGTGGTGGATAATTGGTGTTTATTCCTTCTTTGTGAGAAATTGCTCCAATTTCCAATAGCGTCACCAATCAGAGGCTAACTATACGCTAACTAAAAATATATTAAGATGAAATATGTTACTAAACATATAAGACATTGTAAAAAAAAATCTGATCTTTCAACATTCTTAAAAATTCTTTGTAATCATTTCTATATTAATTATAGTCTAGTCAAGTATTTTTAAACTAATTAAAACTCATCGCAGTGTACCAGGATACACTAATTGCGAAGCGAATGCGCGGGAGGTGAATGACCCCGGGTGCGGTGCTACATTCAGGCGGACGGAATGTGCTCTTGCCAAACGCACCGATCGGAAACTGCCTGGAAAATGTACCGCTTTGGGGCTACTCACTCCGATTAGTGTTGAAACTCTCGTACTAGATTGATTTAACCAAACACATTCACGGATATGAAGTAACCATCGATCCGAAATCGGTATAGTAAAACCAAAAATAACGGAAAAATATATACAGCCGTTATTGTTCTCACTGCTGAGACTCCGGGTTTTTTCTTATATGAGTCAAAGTTGTTAATAATATTTCCACGAAAGCAACATATCGGTTTCCTCAAGATGTACATCAAGCAATTTATTTTCGACACTTAACAACATTACTGTTTTAAATTTGAATAGAGCTGTAGCTAATGAAATTACAAGATTAACATGTGTTATAATCTTTCTTTCCATGTCGCTATATTCCTCATATCGCCTCATTGTTATTGGCAGGAGTATTACTTGCCATTAGATGGCCGTATAGCTCTTCGATAAGTTATATTAACAAACGTCTATAATCTAAAACACCACACATTAAATATGTCAAAGGAAATTATTGTCGCTATTGGAACCAGCACCTGACAATCGAGGTCTGTGTAATACGAGTCATGCATGAGGGCGCTAAGTAATGTAATTCAAGGTAAGTCAGCACGTAATACCACGAACCTTGAACCTGCGAGAATAGTCACGAAGTCTGACGCGCAGGGTTATCATATCACCAAAGGCCTTTCGTACATTTCCTTCCTTTAATAGAAAGTATTATTTCGGGTGTTAGATCCATATTTGTAAGAAAGTTACCTAATATCCGGAAATCTGAACATCGACATAATGATTGCATTGTTTTTTTCTTGCTAAAGTCCTTAATATAAATTTGAGATGAACGAGATGAATGATTGTTAAGCCGTGTATTATAAGCAGAAAAAAGTACTGAAAGGTCGGGTGACCGTTGGGAATTTGATGGCCTCCTCAAAATTGACGATCTGGGAAAGCTGGCAAAAAAAAACCGTTGCATACGGGTAGTTCTGGACCGGATAGCATGGACATCTTCCAAGGACGTTTACGTCAATTCAGCGTGTCTTGCTGATGATTAAACTAATAAAATAGATCGATCGATGGTATCTTTTCTCAAGATAGAAGATCCGGAGTCACGCTTGCCGTTATTTATTTTGAGAATCTACTCGTGTAAGCGCATCAACTATAAAGATCCGATCGCGTCATGACAGACTATTACCGCATTGTTTTAGTTTATAGTTGTGGTTTAACTTATTAATAAACTATACATCATACTTAAATCAATGTTATGGTTATATTCAAACAACAATGAAAACATATTGTTACCTATCATTGTTTCTCTAACTTATACATGAAGGAGTACATTAATGTACTTAGAAGATTAACGTTTACTGTACAAGTATGTTAAAATGTGAATAAACTGCCTTGATTCTTTCCTTATAAAGGCCATGAGTTCCAGTAGAAGTAATATTAAGTGGGTTGTTCAATTACATGTCAAACTAAAAGGGTTTAAGCCCGATACTATCTATGTTAATAACTTCAAGTGATGTTGTACAATAATACTGGAATGGTTTTATATTTTTCATGATGGCAACGACGCGTAAGTCTTTGTTCGTGTATCGGTAACATATAAATATTAAAATATCTAAGTTCGAACCTGTTATGTTCTGATCCGGTAAACGCTTAGCCAGTGATATGATTGGATGAAGTAAAAGATTTCAAATAAAACTCTCGTCATCGTCACACAAATAATTAAGCAAATAAACATTTAAGCAGTTTTCGAGATGAATTATTATTGATTGTTCTAATTATAACAGACAATAAGAATAGTAAAATAATCAACCTTTGTTTTAAAAACAATAGATTGAACAAGTAAATACAAGTTGTTAGTGTATTCATTATGTTTGGAGTAAGCCACATTGCGTCATCGACCATAAAACTATTGCTAGAATAAAACCATGAAATTATCAGACTGAGGAACCTAATACAATGATTATACGTAATACAGATTAAAAATTAATTCACCGCTTACGAGAAATTCAATTTCTCCATATTTAAAACTTAGAATACTAATACCATGAACAAAAAGGTAAAAAGAATTAATGGACTTGCTACCTTAGAAGTACGACATACCTCTGGATAATTTTACAAAATTTTATCTTATTCCAGTTTTTCGACACATTAATTTATCCTATTCATGTTAACATTGTATGTGTGACTTTATCCCTAACCCCATAGATTTAAGTGTCCTAATTCGAAATTGCCCAAATTACTATATTTGCTATAGAGTGTCTAGAAAATCTTACTTCCCAGCAAAACAAGGCAATCAGCTAACTGCTCTTGGCCGATTGCCTTATGACGCAAAAGTATTATGTTAGAATCCGAAGCCACATACGGAGGAGTTTTGATAATGGTATTATTTTTAAGACTTCCTGCTCATTACTAACAAATTGTAATTTTTATCTCAAGTCACTTTCGTTGTATGGGTGGTGATATAGTAACATTACTTACTCTGGTAACGATGACCATTATGAAGCCGACATGTGGTCACCAGCACGATCTGAAACAACGATGAAACAATTTACATATAAGTAAAAACCTTTGGTACAAAATGTGTAGTTAATGTATTTATAACGAAATACCGTGTGAGAGATTTAAAAGTTCAGCTTGCGATCAAATCTGTATACCAGAAAAGGGACCATCCATCTTGAATGATGTATTTTTTTTTATTTCACAAGTCTATTGTCTCCGGGCTGTCGGCTTATCGTGTAGCCATTGAAACACGCAACGGCATTTAAAATACCCGTCTGAAGGTCGAATCAATGACAGAATTTATTGTCTAAGTTTAACATTAATGACATGATTTTTTTAGTTACGCGAATATTAAACATTTAAGAATATAAAAATTTTTCAAATTCTATCTCCTAACGGTATATTAGAATAAATATTTTGTTATAATCTAAATAGTTGTTATAAAACTTATAAAGTTTAACTTGTATTATAACTTTGATAGTAACCCTTTAAGCTATTATTATTTTACACAAATTACGTTAAATATTGCCGACACACAAATAATTATACTTGAACTGTTGATGTGAAAACTGAAAACATTATTCCAACAAGTTAGAACAGTGATAAAAAACTGCAAATTCAATTCTTTTTGTTTTTCATCTTTTCGTGCTGATTTTTTTTTTACCAAACAAATTTTTAGATTTTTGAGGTAAACAAAAAAAACTCGCTTAGTAGTACAACGAAACAACAGCAATATTATCGATGATTTAGGAAAAAGGTTTATATACTTAGTTTTAAAAAATCTATGCAATTAGATAAATTTTAAACTTTCTTTCCGCTTTGTAAGAAACGTGTTTAAAACTGTTGAGAGTACATTGAAAGAATACTTCACATCTTCACCGTACATGTATAAGTAAATATGTAAGGCGTGGTTTTGTAAAGTTTCGTCTGCATGTTAAACATGTAAAAGAAATAAATGTCGCACAAGAGTCGAAGCACGTCAGCTGCACAGTAAACAAATGCAAGGTGTTAACAGCGTATTGTTTGGTTTCTCCCGTACATGCGAGGAAACCATTTACGGTCTCGTTTTACATGTCAACACGATCCCCGGACGATAATTAAAACGGCTTACTCGTAGGAGAAATGTGAAGAGACCTTTATTTAAAACTGTCCTCTTTTCAAAAGTTATACATTACGAGGAGTAATTATTGTAGAGGTCTAATATGACGTGATAAATATTTCATAGTCCCGAAATACTGAGTTTGTTTTCTCATTGAGAAATCATATGCGTTTTCTAACTCATACGAATGAATATTATTATTGTTCCCGTTATCGTATCGTGTTAATATTATTAGTGTTCCCTTAATGCATAATATTTAAATAAAATAATTGCCATTAGAGTACTATCTTACATTAAAACATTCGTACTTCGTATATTTACTCTTTAAATAAAATATGTTAATAAGATCGGAACTAGGATAACGAAAAATATTAATAAAGTATTTTTTATTGTGTATTTTATCTTAATAACTAGTCACCAGTGTATTTTTGTATCTACAATGGGCTAACACTTGATTTCAATTTCACTTGGTGTTAAGTCGTAGCGTTGGTTTAGCGTGTTCACCCAGAATGTACTCTCTGGCTCTCGTATGTTAACAGCCGGAACACATTAATGCTGTTATTGTAGCAGATTTACAATATTAGGTAGCTAGGCAATTTTGGAAAAACTCTACCAACAACCAATTTTATTTTATAAATGATTTAATCGTTGTACCCACCCTTGCTGCGAAACCGGTGCGCACGCGCATTTACTAGCCGGCGATCGGCGGAACTGAAATAAACGCGCCGGAAATCCATTATTTGAGGTCGTTCATCGCCCAATGTATTGTCACCACATTTTGTATACCTCCTCGTATTTTTTATAGGTGAAAATATATATTTTTAAAGGATTTAACATGTAGGCATTATACTATATTTAATATACACTGTATCGTATACGTTATATATATTATTGAAGGAGATCTGAAACATTACTACGGATTTGAATATTGGAACTTCCGTCCGACATTCGATAAATTTTATTAAAAAATCTGATTCTTCTTTGAGTATTTATAAACAAAAATTCTGTTATGTACGAGATTTCTTATGGTGGTACGAAATTTCTAGTCGTTAACATATTGGTTAAATACAGTCTAAAAAAGGTTACTGAACGCAAGGGTCAATAGTGTGACATAAAACGGATATGGCGAGACATTTCTGATGGATAAATATTTATATCAACTGTATATGAAACCAGATCGACAATGAACATAAACACTTCGTTCGGATGAAACAAAATTTGCTTGTGCCTTACAAGTCCTGTTTAAATGTAATAATATTATCTAAACCTGCACTTTGTATGTTACCAAAAATAAAAAAAGAACACTAACATTATTCTGAACTAAAAATTAAAGAAGTTCAAGATTTAGTAATTGCAACATAATCGGCAGTGATAAAAAAGATAGCTTTATTAATGAATGTTTGTTGAGATGCCTTCTTCAAACTAAAATTTGGCGGTCAGTTTGACAAAATTGTTCATAAGATTTACCTCCATAAAAAACCATTTAATTTTATGTAAATAGACATTCTAGAAATATGCTTTTACACACGCACTTATCCATGTATAATTAAATTTTGTCATTACATTAGAAAAACAATGTATTATAACATCTATTTATTAAGTCCTGAGGCAAACGTCAGGTAACATTAAAATTAATGAAAATAAAGTATGCATATTTTATAACATAAAAAAAAATTATACTGATTGTCAATACATATTTAGATTTAACAAATTTAAATGTATGAGTGAAAGATTTGAATGGCACTCGTGTTACGTGCGCCGGCTATGAAAGGAGCTGATAAAAGAAAGATATTACGAAACACACATAAAAATACCAACACGTTCATACGGACGTAACGTATTCACGTCGCCGGCGCGCACTGCTCCGCTGCGGAAGTCGTTGACTACTTAAGACAATAGATGTTTTGGTATTTCAGTGGTTCTCTTTTGAACCAATTCTATTGAAAATAAATTGTTTACAAATCATATAACACTATTAAAAAAAAACATAACCTCTAGTTTAAAGTGACGGAGATATGGAGTGAGATAAAACGCGAAGATCAAAGCCAAACGCAACGGAGAATCAATCAAACATTGTGGATGTCTTTTGTCCCATCTAAAACACATGAACTAAATTCTCTAAAATGTTAAGGTTTCTGTAGTTTTTATTGCACTATCCAGGTATCCTATAATCGTGGAATAAATAGTATCTTGTTGTGGTCGTAATAAAATGTCATCGGCTAAATTGATATTCACGTTTTTTATATATAAAGAGACGAGACGAACAAAACTTTCACCGGATGATAAGTGGTATGCTTTGTCTAGAATGACGCCGCAATACACGAGATTCGCTTATCTATCACCACATTGCGTTCGTCATTTTGAGGCTTATGATTACTTCCACTAACCCAATTACAGCATAATCTAGAAGACATTATACCATAAAAAGACGTAGCAGTGCTCTTTAAGAGAAACCTGCAATATGTGTAAATAAATTTAATAGTATTATGAGATTTGTCTTTATTGAATGTAATTAGTACACATTAACTATCTTTTCATTCGTCATCATCGTTATCAGCCGATTGACGTCTTTTAATTAATTACAAATGTTAACAATATCACGAAAGTTTGTACGATGATTACAATTTACGAGGTGTCACCTAAAAAAAAATTAAACTTCTGGACGTGTTTTTAGATAGTAGGTTGTTTTGTTTGAAGACGAATTGTCTAAAGTCCATTTGAAATTCTTATACTACGTTACATCATTGAGTAGTGTAGTCTGTAGATGGTGATAGTAGTAGCTTTGTGAATAAAATGTATGTAAACATCCAAAATGTTCATTAGTTTTTTGTACTGGCTTACAATGGACCTTAAGTTATTTAGTCGTTTATTCTCTGCGGAAGTATTACGAGGAAATAAATAATGCTAATGACATTTTTAATGTTTTCTTTCCTTTAACACAGCTTATAAAGATATCTATTAACAAATTAGATATTAGTTATGCAGCACTGATTTAATTATAAAACACATTAGTTACAATAAAATTACGATAAAAAATTCAAATTCCTAAGAAATTTAATTAATAATAGAAAATATATTACATAATTGTAAATGATAAGAGAAAGAAATTATTGACTTTCTTAAGAGAACAGACATTTGTATGAGGTTTGCTAAATACTTTTATTTATAGCGATGTAGTTACGTATTAATTATTATAGTTAATAAGACTATATACTTTTGATGAAGCTCAGTTTTACCTCTTTTGAATTAACGATTGCCCATACGAGGAATATTCCTTTGTTAGTTACATTAGCATAAAACGCAATCAGTGAATAAATAAATAATTTATTGCAATGATGTACAGCAAGGTTGGACGGCCTTCGCCGCCCGTTTGATGTCTCTCGATTTCTTTGCCGATGCAAATAAAATTTCAATACACATGATGCTAATTTGTGTATATGTAAGTATTGATCTGCAAAAGTATTATCTACTTACATTGTTCAAAAGAATAAAATAGCAATTTGTATTGCCATAAAAAATCATTGTTATGTCTGAGGTAAGAATTATAGTTTTTCTTAACAGAAACATTAATTAGAAGATTGTAATTGCGCACAAAAATCTTTAACAAGAAGCCTCT
Source organism: Byasa hedistus (assembly GCA_029286795.1). Taxonomy (NCBI): domain Eukaryota; kingdom Metazoa; phylum Arthropoda; class Insecta; order Lepidoptera; family Papilionidae; genus Byasa; species Byasa hedistus. Next base: position 9,423,254 of record JAGSMW010000020.1, on the reverse strand, counting down.
TTATAAACAGCTAATACCAGTATAACGAATATGTACGTCACGATAAAAACATTTAATTCTGTTTTTTGACGATTATTTTTATAAACAGCGGATTGAACATCATTACAAACTACCATCATAATAATTAACCTTCTTTGACAAGTAATTCAGGCATCTTTTACTTTGTGTGGTACAAATCAGATTGTTCAGATAGTAATCATTCATTTTAGCCTCTTGAACATAAGACACCCTAAAAAGGGATATATGCCGTACTCGATACGCTTGGTAAGAGAGATGGTGAGCGCAGTATGCAGGTAACGGTCACAGGAAGACCAGTTTTTTCACTGGAACGATTCTTTCTTCAATCGCCTTTTTACTTTATTTAAATACAAAAACTACAATCACGAGTCACAGTAACATTTACAATTATTATAGCTAACTAAGCTAAAGTACATATGTCTGTACAACCGGATAAGAACTTTCTTCTTTAAATAATACTTATAGTAATTTAAGTACCGTTGCGTAAAAAACACCGGAATCGCAATTACAAAAGTGGATCTTACATTTTTTCAACAGCGCAATCAAATATCAAAATAAGTTAACTAAAACAAACTTAAAAGAACAAATGATCGTCTTGTCCTTATAGTTCGAAAAACGTTGGTTTGTTAGAGAAATAACTGGGATAACAAAACTGAAAATCTCAAGTCGGTGTGATGCAGTGTAAACATTGTAACTAGCGCGTCATTTGTATAAGACCGTGTATCTTTTATCATCAAGTAGTTACAAAATATATACATTGAGTGAAGAAATAAAAATAGTATCTAATTAGAAACCGTAAGCGTAAACATCCTGTTATCTGTTCTCTTAGAAAGGCAGTTAAAACATGCTCATAGACGCTCTAGTCCGTTAGATATTCCGTAACACTGCAGTCACCGCGTGCAGTGTATAGTAATGGTATAACTTGCCGTCTTCAGTAAACTAATAGTTTTAAGCATTAGAAAGAACTGCCGCTTTATATAATTAAATATATATATCGATGGCAAAAGTTTTCGTGAAGAACTGTTGAATAGTTATTAGTAGTTTCTCTATTTCGAAATAATCTTTTGTTAGTAGAGAAATTGGGTGCAAAAAACTTCTATATTGTATAACAGATTCTAAAAGACATACATATAGAGACAGTATTTACAATACATTTACATATAAATACATTTGTTTATGTAGAGCTATAATGTAGAAATCTACACTTACTTTATTTCTCTTTCCTTTTGATGTTGTTTTCCCTGATTGGTGAGAGGAGAAAAGCGGTGGTCTTAATAGATCTATTATTACCATTCCATATTCATGTTGAAAATTTAACTTTAACTATTATTGTATTTTTTTTATTTAGCTTTTTAGATATAAATCCATGTAACTATACCGGTTAAGTAAGAAATGTCTCATGAAACTTCCCGATCACTAAGTGATAGCTATTGGAAAAACGTTAAGTAAAACTTGATCTATGAATATGTACTGAGCAAAGACACGTTACTACTTTGTTGAAACCAAGTTTGTACTGCTTGTACCATAACAATTTCTGTCAATCAATAAGTTTTTTATTGAGGAAAACTTATGTTTAACGTATGTTAAATTCCTTTTCTTTTACCACTATTTGTATTCAATATGTATTAGTTTTGATATTGCAGGTTTAATTTGAATTTTCAATGGCAAGTCAAAGGCAGAAATAAATTATGAAAAAAAGACTTAACTGTTGTCAAAGGTGTAACGATTTCACAGATTATACATCTCAAAAGATTTTTACAATCTATTTAGAATTAAAATAAATTAAATAACATCTTGCATCATTAACTGTATGCCTGTGAAAGGTACAATCAACGATTAAGGCGTTTTGGATGTGTGCTGGAACAAAATAACAAACAGAGCCAGAAAATTTAAATCATTTCTACTTTGTATTAGTAGTATGAAAACATTGTATAGAAAACTTACTTTGAAATTACAACTTTTTTGTATAGTTATACATATATAATTTTTTTCTTCGTATTATTGTAATAGTATTAGTTTAAGCGCGTTACTTAATATGGGTCGTGAATTTATGTTTTAACTTGTAACTAGGCGGTGCAAACCAATTTTATTGTAAGAAAGTGTTTCTTTCGCGACCCAATTACCCAACGCATGTGACATGCGATCCGTTATACATGTAGCGCGCATGAAGCATACAATGTCTGTCGGCGTAATTAATGTGTCAGTTAGGTTTCATGTTTGTGCTAGATCTGCGCTTCTAGAGGGATATATGACGTATACCCTATTCGAATGTCGCCTCGAAACTTATTCTTTACAAACTATACCAACCTTCGGATTGCAAAATCGTTAAATAACACCTTTACGATATTTCACTTAGAAATTCAAACCGACACAGAATTAATATACTATTTTCAATCGCCGCTGTCTTAATAAAATATCGAACGAAGAGGAAACAATCTTTTTATAATTATATAAAAGATAAATTATATAAAAATAACAGCTTTTGTTCTTACATTATGTGATTGTGAAAAAAATTAACACGTTTGTATGATTTTTATTTCGAGTAATCCAACCAGACCGGTGGTACTCAACCATTTTTTCATGAGAGCCACAAACAAAGTCAGACAATGTGTTGAGGGCCGCAAAAATATTAGGTATTGATCGTTTAAATTTTCGCGATTGTTAAAAATTTTGTTAGACAACTATTATCGGATTTATCGTGTATATAATATTTTAACATTTCTAATGGGCTCAATTTTACTGATAGTTAAATTCATAATTTCAAATAAATTAACGCCAGGTTATCCAACCACAAAAGCCCGAGCGAGTTGAGTATGACCTAGAATAGATGGTCTCCGACCACAGGCACCACCCGTAGGCGCTGTTATGATTAAATGGTAAAAACTGCTTACTAATAGTAAAGCGTTTTAATTGAAAATAGTTAACATAATGATGTTGCATGTTTTTGCATTGCATTTTTTTCTAATAAATATTTTTTTTAAAAGTACTACAAGTAATGTGTTTAAAAGAATACAGCCTGTTTAATATTCCCACTACGAAGACTCGTGGCCTTCCCACAAATGAAGAATCGGGGCCATTTATACTTCATATTGGTCGTGTTGTTTATGGAATGTCACATGTCCACGAAAGCTGTTTTTTAAAAAATCTCCGTTTCCTCATGATTTTTCCTACACCGTAAAAGTCATTGGGGATTGATGATAGGTACAGCGCGTACGAAAGACTCACAAACTGATTCATCACTGCTTCAGTATGATAAATATAGTTTTCTAATAACAATTGAGTTAATAAATCCGAGATGTAACACGTTTGCTCGAAATCGTACAAATTCGCAACGCCTACATAAATTCACGAATAAGACATTGTCACGAAAACTAACGTTGAACGTTTGCAAATCGTGTGTAAACACATGACACGGTACGTAAATGGATTGCGTCAACACATACGTAAACGTTAGCGTTACGCGATCATAAAGTACCTAACAAAGTATTATTGATAAAGGAGGTTCAAGAAAAAATGGAGAATTCTTTTTATATACAACAATGCGACGATATGAGCATGACCTTCTCTTTACCTACTATAGGGTAACTAAAATCAATAAATACTTTTTTATCTGCACTTGACTTTCATTTTACATGGTGTAAAAATTCTGGTTATTATGTGTTAACAGCTGTAACAGCAAAACTGTCATGAAGGTAAATTTACAGTACGACGACGCGCAGGCTGTTAAACGTATTCTTACTCATAACTAGTTAAGAGCGACAGTTATGGAAACTATTGGAATAACACCTACAAGTTTTCTTTTACAAAACATGCTTACATAAACTATAATTTTTAGTTAATTTTTGATATAATCTGAACCTTTAATTGTTAGTTTTTGATCCAAAATGATAACTGACAAGAACGATTATAATAAAGGTTTGCGATTAATTAATATATTTCTATTCCATGTAGAGACGAAACGAGTGGTAACGATGGTAAATAATAAGTCTGATCATAACGTGGTGATAGTTAGGATGATATACACTGCAACACATTATGCTCCATGCTTTGCGATTAATGATAATAAATCTCGTAAACCCAGAATTTTTATTAGCTTCACTGTCATTCAAATCGAAACACGGTAATAATTTCACCTTACTGATAGGTGGTAGAAACGGGCACTGCGGTTGTTCCTAACTAAAAGGTCTCTAGCAACGGAATTCTAACACCAGTCGTCAGCGTTTTGAAATCGTTAATCTCGTGATATTACCTTTTGGTTTGTAATAGATTAAGATATGCCTTGGCACCTTAACCTAGTCTTTTCCAAGCTTAGCTAGTAAAGATAAACAGCTGTTTTTTTCCGTTATACATACAAGGCTTCATCTAGTTATTGTTACGGTTATAGTTTTAAGTAACACTAAATCATATTCACAAGGAGAGACAATAGCTCGTCTGTTTACAATAAAATATTTTTAGAATTGTGTATGTGTAGAGGTTTGTTTTATGAAATACTCGTAAACGTGCATTGCCAGTTAATCTTGTATAATGGTATTGTCACTATCGATACAAGCATATTTAAGATATAACATTATTTGTATCGATAACTAAAATCGGATCATTTAAACAACTGCCATCTTACGAAACGGTTTTTTTTGTGCTATACTCATATATGTAAATATTAAAATCAAAATTTCTCTATCTTATAATGTACAGTGGTGACCATCGATTGAGGAGATGATGATACGTATTTATGTATGATCATTATTATCATATCTATTCTCTTTCCTCGATGTATTATAAATTTATTAAGCGGAAACCACTCCAGGAAATGGCTGCTTTTTCTATGACCTGTACCTGTGCTCGCCAATTCGCTGTAGTTGTGCAAATGTAGCAATTTCAGTAATTACCGAACTACTACAGTATAATGTAGTTTATACTGTAGTATTGGGGGTAATTACCCCCAATTGGGACAACCTATGTTCTACTATTGTTGTAGACATCAATAAGCTTTGTTATAAATAGAAAATTTTCAATATTACGTAATGTTCGTTAGGCGTTTTACAGCATTGTTGTTACTTCAACGTACCTATGTTAATCCAGTGCGTTTATAGTTTTATGGTTTCAGCACTAATTCTAAATACATTAGGCTTAAAATAATAATGAAGCAGGGAATGCGAGCTATGATGGTTCGATCCTCCAAAAAGGTCAGTAACGAGTGCTGTAAATTAGGACAATTGATTCAACTGTTGATAATGAGACCTACTATTATCAGCAATGAGAAAAGGTCAAGCTGGTGTAAATTTTGTTTAAGAGATGCTTTTGTTATGATGATTCAATCTTGCGATTGAGAACGTGAAATAATTACTAAGCTCATATTGTTAATAAGGATTTTGATGTTTTGTAACAGAACTATACAAAGAAGACACCATGTCGAGCTAATACGAATCAATAGATTGTGTAATCGAAGAAGCAAATTAATAATTAATTCTTGATTAATTCATCAACAAATAACCGTCAATAGTTTTTGAGCTTCCTTCCGACAATATACAAAGTTTAAAAAATAACATTTCCGTTAAGTAAACTTAAGCGGAACTACATCCGATCTTTACGTCCATCCATCGATAATAATGTATGTTTATGTTTAAACTTTAATACCTTGTGTAAAAGTAACACTTTAATTTCCGAATACTTTGTATTAGGTAAAAAATATATTTTATAATGAGAATTCATATTAACGTTCTAATTTTTTGTATTATTTGATTACGTTAAACAATTTTTAGTTATTGCAAAACGTTCTGACTGCAATGCATATCAATTAAACTGTTTTCCTGTGTTGGAATTGATTACTGCTTACATCTTTAAAATACAATAGTTTCACTGGGTTCATCCACCGCAGATTTACATTAAGTGGTAACATTTAACATTAAGTGGATCCTTCTATGTACTTATCTATCTATATGTGTTAAATATTAGTTTATGTATGGTTGTTTATTAATTAAAAAACAAAGTAGACTCATCATTATCTCATGACGCATTATTTACTGTAGAAAGCTACTTAACGTCGCTCTTGCCGCAATAAGAACTTAATGAACTTAATACACATCAACGGTTAAGTACTGAAATATAAATAAACTCTGTATACTGCCATGTAAGCAAATTGCTTTAAGATACCTAAAAATAAACATATCCATATTTCCGACTGATAAATGTATTTTCAACATTAAACCTTTCTTGAGAAACAGTGCCTCAAATAAACATGCCAGGCTACTACTTGTCGGAATACTGCTTAAATTTATTTTTAAAATTGTTAATCAAGTTTTTAGGGCATAAGAAATGTAAATACTTTATAAGTATGTTTAAAAGACATGTTATTAATGCATTGTACTAAAAATTATTACGTCAATAATCTCAAACATTTTAGGTTATAAATAAATCATAATCGTGTGACCACGAAATCGTTGAAGTCTTTTGTATGAGAAATTAAATTTTCGTTATAATCATAACGTATTATGTGTATTACTTTTAATAATTTAAAAGAAAGTTACATATATCAATTAATAAGATAGATGAAGAGAGACTAAAAGTTTAATTAAAACTTCGTACGGACTAATTACGTCTTGAAAGCCAGTAAAATTACAGAGTGAATATGTCTCAAGAATGTCGCTGCTCTCCAAGAGTCTATACATTCGTCCTTCAAATGATTTTTTTAATTTTACGGATAAAAACTTAGAGAATACAGAATTCAATGTCTTTCTTCCGACCTTAATAAAATTGACTAAAAAACTACATATATTAGTGAAAACCATTCAATAACATCTTCTTTTTATACAAATGTACGATTGTACACATAGTTAATAACAGTGTACGATCCTACTACGATTGATTTGCTTTTTATTGTATACTACAGTTACATTTTTGTAATATCATGTCAAAAGAAAAAAAATCTCAACGCGATATATACAAAGTGTAAATTTAATTTACACATTATCTGTTTTTAAGTAGATTTAACATGACATAACAATTATGCTTAAACATTTTTTTACATTTTAAATAACAAGTTCCATGTTAGTTAAATAATGTAACAATTTTGAAAATCTGTTCGAACATATAACAGTTAAAAATACTTATCGTTTACTATTTAAAAGAGAAAATAATGACGTTATTATTTAACAAACGTTAACATTCAAACATGGGAAGTGAATAAATTCCTTTCTTTGTTACACCTGTTTCGAATTATTGCCCATTGATGCCGAACAATGCAAGTACAGCCATGAATGTCGATAATCAATGGGCTCGTTGTATCGATGATGTTTACAACTTTCTATGAGAAGTGGGAAATTGGGGTCCCATTGTTTGTAATATACCGGCTGCAAACACATATATATTCCGTTGGTTTGAATGGCGTTAAACAATGTAATATGGCTTTGTCGTTTTAAATTTGAACGTTTACATAAAAACACGAAAAGTGCTTAAAATTTACAACTGTAATTGAAATGTTTATGAACGACTAATAATTCGACGTATAACTATTTGCGTTCCTCAGCGTAACTAACTTTCTTCTACAACGGTAAATTTCGTCTCGTATTTCAAACCATGCAATAAATATGATGAAATAAGGACTAATATTTAAAATTACCTTTATTCAAGAATTGCGGTTAGGTTATTGGAAAGAATTTCATGAATGTACCTACGTTTATCATGTGTCATAATTCACGAGTAAACACACCGAGAGTCTACGTGGAAGCGATCTCGACAGATCTCGCGATAGAATGTAGAACGGAGGTGCGCGTGCGTTCGCGGGACCATTGGATCAAGCCGATGGCCGTTAGATAACACACGGTGACTTAAGTCATCTGACCACAAGTAAACAATCGCAGGTCACAATGTCATGTCTCACTAAATTTACCGTTAAGATCCGCTGCTGCGAGTGGCTCGATCAAGCGCCCGCGCCCGCGCTCCTCATATCACATGCACAATAAAATCACTGTGTTTGATCACTCCACTCGGACACCGGTCACTGATCCTCGGGCATATCTCCGTTCGCATTCGATATTGTATACCAGGGCCGCGACAACTGAATACAGTACCACCAAATGCGACGGTGCGTGAACGTTAACCTACCTGTAGCGCTTGCGTGTCGCCTGTCGGCCCACCGGACCGGGGCGACTGCTTTACCGACCTCACCTGCCGTATCACTTTTCACAACCTCTAAAACACATTAACACAACATCACAACTACTAATAAATTGTAATAAATTAGAAACATGAACAATTATGTTTATAAATCTTTATTACTTATTAGTTTAAATGCACTAGAATGAGTGCAATGTAGTAGCGTAAAAGCCTTTCACTGCTTTACCCACAAATACCGCCATCTATTTTAATTCGGTGGAAAAATAATTAGCGCTTAAAGTAAGAGTAAGTCATAATTATCTTAAAAACAACGATTGAGAATATGTTTATTGACTTAGAAGCTTAGAGATTTTTTTATTTGGCATGCGTATCAATTAGTAACTATTAATTAAATGCGGAATTTCATAAAATTAAATCCAAAACGAGATTTAACTTTCCATCGACTAAAATTTCATTTTATATATTGAATCAATAATAGATGGCACCACTAAGTTATAAAGCCTTATTTTTTACAGCGTATGAGCAGTTTTATATAATGTCCGAGTTAATTGTTTAAAAACTACTCAGTACTATATTTTCTACTGAGTTTGAATAACAAAGGCGTAATAATTTTAATGGATGTAATGTTTGCATTAGAATACATAAAGTTATACATACCTCGTGGAATTGAAAATACAAAGGTTGTGGATTAGTCACAAATATTATAGACCCCGGATTTGCACTAAGTAAACAATGAAAGGTTGAAGATACACTGGTGCCAATAATTATAAAAGAAATATTTTTTTTTAATTTTTCTTACGTTTGATGGCGAAGATACAAAAAGTACAGCGTTCGAATAGCTTATAAAACACAGCCTATTATTTATCTTCCTCGGGTTCAATCCCTGTTTAGTATAAATATATCGGCAAGTCACAAGCAATAAAGATTTAAAGTTACCCTCGGTTTGTATCTCAAAAACCTTGTAAAAGTGAAAGTGGGTGTAGCCTGCTATTTCCTGTCATTTCTTATAGACTAGTTTTCGTAAACAATACTAAATCATCAAGGTCTCTTTCTAGTGTCGATCCCTTATATCTGAAGATTGTGGCTTGGTGCGGATCATCTGCTTCCACCGGTTCCTGTCCAACGCGTCTATTACGATCGCGTAAAATTTGGAGGACGACGAGTCTTTCACTTGTCCGGTCCAATTTATTAGTAAAATCCATCAATAAGGAAACTATTAAAATAGATTATTGCCCATCGTACGATAAACATTAATCAGAGCACTAGTAAACTTCAACTTCATTCATGATCCAGACAAGCTAAGGTTTGTCATTGACCTAAGGAGATATTGTGTTAAGTGGTAATGAATATTCATTGTTACATAGTAATTCATTTGTATCTATGTCAACGATGTTCAACGCGAGGTTTATTATTAATTTAAGTTTCTTCTTTATTGTTCTTTAATAATGATTTTTAAATATGTATTATCAGGTTTGTTCTAAAGTTTTGTAGATTATAAAAGGACAACTTGATGATAGTATGTTTAAATCTATTATAACAAATACATTTAAAAACTATAATTTTATAAATCCATTTTTTTAATTTATAACCTTTAATAAAGTTCTGTTTTAATGGAATTTAGTAATTAGTAAGCGTCTCTTATTTATACCAGAACACTTCGCTAAGTAAATTGGTGTAAAATAAATATATGGTTATACATAATTATATAAATCTATATGTACACATATATATAAAAATATCATATGAAGCCGCAGGCTCTTTTTTCTGTAAGTGACTCTGTAATCACATAATTCTTATGCCTATAAGGTTACGCTAATACCATACAAAACGAATTTGTAATTTGTTTTCAAAGGTTGTTTTTCATTAACCCCCATTCCAAAAAAGAGATTCATGTTTTTTCAAGTTTTTAACTAAAATATTCTCTAATCATAGATCTTTAGAAAAGATCAGTTAGCTAACTATGAAAAGGGTTTCTATGAGGAGGTCTGTAGAAGAGCAGCAAAATCTTGCGGTGGAAACTAGCGCAGCATGGAACCAGCCGCCTGATAAAGAACGCAAAGAATCTTTCTATATAGACAGCAATGGAGTGGTCGAGTGTCGAGTACATCAATGTAATTTAAATAAGCTCTCCATATTCTATATATATTTTGTTTAAACCACGCATTGTCTGTTTTGGAAAATTAAATCTATGTGTATTTATAGCTACACTATTTTAATGATACAATAATGAAATTTTTTGCAGATGATAATCACAACATCTGGCAGTATAATATATTAGAATTTATTTCCAAATAAATCTTAAATTTATGTATATTGTTTGATATAATGATTCGACGCACATTGTAATGCCAAGAACAAATTCTCATGGTGCCAATAGCGGAATCATGTTGTTGAATGTTATGTACCTACGCCGTTAATTTAATATGATCAGTTTATGATATAACGATCTATTAAATGAGTATATAATCTTTTTTTTCTGCTTGTGCTTCTAATAATATACTACGAATATTATCATATAACACAACTGCTTTACGTTATAAATATTTTTTTTATTAATCTATTTACTTTAAGCGAAACACAATAATATTGTGGTTTTACCCAATGTATAGACGGGATGGTAATGTTATAAAATTTTTAAATTAGTTAACTACATCTTTAAAAAACTAGGTATCACTATACATCTCTTAGATTATTCGACACCTATTAGGTTTTCTAATGGTGACTAAGGATTGATTTTTATGTTTGAAAGTGTGTACTTCAATTTTGTTTTAATAAGTATTGTATAAAAATTCATTCGCTATAATGAAAAAATTGGTAATTTTTACCTGTTAATAATTTCTGTTACAGCTTTATTTTTCCTAATTCTATTAATGATCTGTTCGATTTTACATGTTTATTACATAAACTAGATAAGGGGACTATAATTATGTTACGAAATGAAATTTATAATATTCATATATTAAATCATTATAATATTAATATTACAAGTATACACTATAAGTATTGGCGGAGGCAAACGTACATTTTTTTTCAATAACAAACTGGTCATGTTAATTATGACCCTCTTGTCAATGTGGACCGCGGGTCATATCTCATAAATATGTGACATCCGCGATCGTTGCAATTTTAGCATTGTAATGAGAATCATCAGCATACTTCCGCGTTCATCTTTAATAAATAAAATACAGTAATTACATACTTCCTTTTATGTATGCCGTTCATTACTGGCTTTACCTATATAAATTTGCAGCATGTTCTTTTTCTCCACTTAGTTTAAATAGAATAAAGTTCATATATATTATAACATGTTCATATAACTTTTTTGTTAAATGTGAAATGTATGAACTGACAAATAAGGTAGATTATGTGTTTATAGTAACTAAAAAGATTTTGAGCTGTAATTTTACAAGATTTATCCAAAGAAAACTCGTTTAGAGCCTCAGCCTTAGTTCAAATCATTTAATTATTACAAAACTGCTTTTCTAAACATATTTTTTATTCACCCATACTTGACAATTCAATATCATAATTGCGACTTGATTGAGGTTTTAATTGTAGGTTGTAATAACTCATATAATCCATTTATGACTTAAAGTTCGAGTTTCCACTATATATGTCTTTGCAAAACATGCTTGTTGTCGATCTAGTAAAAATAAGCAAGTCAATTACAGCCTCGTACCACATACCTTATTGTTATCAAGCGTTGTTTAACTATGTCCCTTCTAAATAGAAATGAGAACAGGTACTAACATGTTCGAGCAAAACTACTGTTTTTACGCATAGCCATTTTTAACAAAATGAATAAAAATTTGTCAAAAAAAATATTTTTTTAATTTATTACCATTTTTACAAATTTCCTAATTCTTATACATAATACTTGTTGCCAATAAAAACTGAATGTTTGTGATGGCACTGCATAGTCCACACTTAAATTGATTCATACCTTCATTACATTCACTTTTGGCAAATGACAACAAAGAGAAACATTTAAAAAAATTAAGAGATGGTAAATATATAAATAGAAATAGAACTACAATGGTTATTAACTTAAACTCAAATTTACATATTAAATTGAATGCTTACAATCAAATTTAATCGTCAACAGTTTACTACTCAGTTCGTAACGCGCATTCTTCTTAGAACTGACAAGGAATTCGAACCGTTGTTTTTTTAGTGATCATACTTGCAATTATAAGCAGTGTGTAAATTTAAAAGCACCTTTAAAATCAATCCCACTTTACTTTTTCACACTTAAGTATGTATATAATTTAAATTATTTTTACGAGACTAAATCTCAGGTACACTCGTTCCTACAGAAAACTTCTGAAAAAGATACATGAAAAAGGAAGAAAACTTGGCAGCGAAGTGTAATTTTTTCTCTTGTTGGCGGCTTACAAATTATAAAACGTAATAAACGAATTTTACAAAACGACGGCCACGTGCATATGTTATAATTTATCAAAAGTAGAAGTTAAGGGTTTATGGCTTTTATTTCATTATTTATCACTGATGTTTACAATGTTGCACGGCACCCAGGTCACGGGAGGACTAAAGTTTCTGCACAGATCGGACTGTAAACAATTATTAAAGAACTGTAGGTACTCCGTGATAATTATGACGTCAAGACATCTGTCACTATTGGTATTCAAAGCAATCGAAACGACGGTGTAATAAATGGTTAAATAAGCGCAATAATATAAATAAAAATTTGTAACAATGTAATATTCATGTAAATACAATAAATCATTATATGGTTAAATTAATTAATACAAAATGGTTATCATCAAGGATCTTACTAACATTTATTATAGTTGAGTTATATTTTATTTCGTTGAGTTATATTGCTAGCAAGAGCGTCGATCGCTTTTACTTAGCGATGGAGCGATAATATTTGACCCGGATCAAAGTTATAGTAGAAGCGGAGGACATAGCGCGGAACTGTGTAGCATCAATATTTATGAGATACGTATGCGCACAAAAACCTAACATCCGTATTATTTTGCCTAACGGCCGCGTGCCTACCCCGCTTTAACAATTATATCAAAAATAAATACATGTTTTCTTAATAACAATTTCGTTTAGATTTATTTTTACTTATGAAAACTTTAAAAAATTTATATATTATTATATATTTAACATTGTTATAGTGTCCAGCATATGACATAATGTGTCGTAAATCGTTTGGGAATATCTCGTTGGGTCGTTATAAAAGGTCATTGTCGCGTATAGTATGAGGCGACCACTTGACCCGATGAGTGAATTTGCGAGATTGAATTCTAATACAAAATTATGGTTACGTGTGAACCGGACCTTGATTTCGAATTCCGTACAATGATATATTACAAAAATGATTTTCAAGTGCAACTTATAAGTTTTCCTTGACCTACTGTGTTGTAATCGTATCCAGCTCTTATACTTATACGGTATGAAGTATGTGAACTTATATCCGTACATTGACATATTATATTCTAACCAAAAGGCCATCCACGAAGTGAACTGACGATCTAGTAAAAGTAACGAAAATCCGCTGGATACGTGCAACACTGTTCGATGTTGAAATGTTTGGGAAAGGCCTGCATCCAGCAGTGGACGTAGAACGATGGATCGGTTAATGATTATGATAATTCAAATCAACATATACTCAATATTTGAAAACATCATATACTCGTGAACACTTAATAATATACCAAGAGCAAACTTCATACTTTTCGCACCCTTCTTTCTTATATTTATAATTAGGCTACAAGATATAAAGTATTTAGTATATTTTAGCATGTTATAGACATACGGAACCCCAATCATCAACGTGGGTATCAATGCTGGAGGTATTATCAAATTAATACTAGAGGTATTTTCATATGGAACATATGTATGTGTGGAGCAAGGCGTGGAGAGACTGATTGACGCAACGTCGGTCGGTCGGTCGGAATTGTAAAACAACTTTAAATTAACTTTTTACTAAGAAATCTCCACGTTATCCTCACTCATATAATCAATAATCAATAATAATTCCGAATGCAAATTAACTTATTACATATAATTTATATTTTAAAATTATAGCAGATTTAAATTATAAAGGTGATAGTTACCCGACTTGCTTCAAAAAACCATAAAACCATGCAAATTCCACAAATTGTGGCCGCTGAACTAAACTAGGTACCTCAGTATTACTACGCTAGTGGTTAATAAACTCTATTAACCTTTACATCTCATAAATTTTATGGTTATAAAAACAAAATACGAACAAACTTTTAACATACTATTTATGTAGACGTTAATATTTATAACCTATATAGTTTTAATATTAATGGAAAACAAAATGAATCAAGTAAAACAATAAATAATCTCTTTTTGTACTTAAATTACATCGTAGCTTCAAAATATTTATTTACCGAGATGAATCTATTACCAAGTGCTGAGAAGCCGGCCGGTTTGTACACCGTGCGGCTCACCGCTGCGTTTCTATTACCTAGCAATTAGACCAAAGCGCACATAAATCAAACTGGTTTTACAATCTATATTATAATTCAGCATGGATCGCTTCGTTAGTTTTTAAGCGACTTATAGATTTTGACCCACTTCCGTGTCTCCAATCAATTCAATCCGCAATGATATTTAATACAAGATAAAAGTGTAATGTGACCATTTTTTGTGTTCAACTTTCAATGTCATTGAAATTATATTCGTTCATGTTCATGCTTACAAAGCAACTGCTTGGGTTAAGTATGAGTTTGAATTCTTGAACTTATTAAAAAGCTATTTTAAATTACATGTAAATATAAGATAATTACTATTATGGCGAAATATCGAAGTTTTTTACAAAATTGGAGGAAGCTTCTAGTGCATTACTAAGGAGACGAATCGATTTGATTGCTAGGTTCATTAAAATGCTCCTGAAAAACTTTTTTGTAATTCCTGTATTAAAAAATCTTACAGTTTTGTAAGTGTGTTACTTATTAATTTTATTTTATATTAGTAAAAAAAATACAATATTCATTGTTAAGAACCACTTAGTAAAAATGGATACCCAATATATCTGAAAAGATTAAGAAAATACAATGACACATAATGTAATAAAACTCTGGTAAGATTTTTACATAAGTTTGGTTAAGCAATTGCGTACGTCAATTTGAATGTCTCAACACCCTACCGCTTAAGATGATATTAATTTTCGTTACCTGAGCAATTTCATTACTAGACAGCAAATTAAATCAAAACACAGTAACTTGTTCACTAGCAGTTTGCGCCAGAAACCATAAGGCTTAACTGTAGTGCCTACTTCGACGATCTCCGGCAATCCTATTAACCTAACTGTTAAACCACTACTCGCTGCGGTTAAAACACTCGTATGTAGATAGGGATTTCCTCAACATCATTAAAAAATATTATGATCTAAAAAAATTGCCTATAACATAGGTATTTTCAAAGAAATTTTACATATTTTAAAGAAATTGTTACATTGTACACATAAGTCACAAGAGGGTGAGGAACTAATCTTGTTACTATTATTATATTACCATTGGAAAAGTTTAATACTAAATTTCGAACGTATTCTATGAGGGCCAGGCAAAGGAAGCCTGCCACCAGTTGCCTGATCATTACAAAAACTCGTTTTCCATAAATGAAACATATAATAAAGATATTCTTAGTATTAACTAATATGGTATTTTATAAAAAATAACCTTCATTTAATATTTTACGTAGGTTTGAAATTTACATCAAAAACTAGATTTTCAGCCTTGTGCTCGTCATAATATACTCATCCTTTTTAGGTTAGGTCCTGATCGGACATACCTCCCACTCTGTTGTTTATTAAATTTACAAATTAGACTTCATATACCAATTAAAAAACAGCGCTTCAATTATAAAGACAACGTCATCACATGCATTTTGTAGTCAAAGAAAATAAAACGTTCTTGTATATGTCTTCACAACGATTAGGCGCTGCAGCTAATGAAACTACTGTGTATATCATCTTAATTAGTGTCACATTACTAACAGGATCAACTCGTTTTGTATTTTTATCATCAATAATAGACCCTAGACCTATTATCACATGATTATTAATAAAGAATTTCAAAGAATCAGGATATCCTGTGGTTGCGTTGTCGCTAATCTCTTCACGGAAATTCAGAAGCAGTTTCGATTGCAATGTTAATTTTACGGAACAATCGCAACTTGTTCCGATTTGCTCATGCAAATAGTGACCTCGGATGCTTAGAACCTGTGACTCACTCACGCTTAGCCGGGACCAGGTGATATGCGGATATTAAACCCTTTGTGTGACATTAACCTCTAACACAGAGATCAAATTATATATGACCAAAGAAGTGACAAGACGGACATAATGTTCACTTTCTAAAGAATTTAGGAGGTATTAGTCGTCATAGGCAGTAAGGTAGTTACAAGACAAGAACGTTTTGTTACCCTAGCAGTTTTACTAATGATCCGATTTTACAATGGGATATGGTAATGTTTGCACATTTCGGTTGCGTGTCAGAACTAGGCGATAGTGTTATACGCGGGCACAGAGAACAGGTTCCGGCGATAGATGCCTTGCACAAGTAGAAAACAATTTTACGTGTGGCGTATACTAAACGTAGTACAATGTTTTGCCTGTTAGCTAACTGCCTGTCATTATAAATTACGTGAGTTGATCGACCTTGTACAAAACGTTGATGGCTTATCCGGCCGTACTTATAGTAGAGAGCACGAGAGCACGCGAGCACGCCTGATCGCGGCCCATATGTTCACGACTGGTTGATTAATTATCTCTATGCTCGACTTGTACCAAATCGTTCGCAAGACATACCGTGCCTTTGCTTAAGGCTCTGGACCAATAAATAGGAATGCCGGTCCCCATCACTCAGCGGGTAATGCTCCCTGGACCATATTCTCCTTGAAACACAGATTCGACCATACCCTCGAATTGAAGAACTTTTCACAAAAAACTGGTAGAAACTTACTGCTTTAAAACCACCCCTGAATATTAACAAGACATATAATTAAGATTTAACATTAAGATATATTATTATTATTTTGGTTTACATGATAATCAATTAAAGAAAAAACCAAAAAGTAAAGCCACAGTTTGAGCTCTAAATATTTCTCGAACGACTTATCTATATATCATTTGATAATTTCGAAATAAAGCTGAAAAATTCTACATGCATTTATAAGAATATTTGCACCTTACATACAATTTTATTAACAAATTGTCAAAATTTTGTTTTATTGCCAATTATGAAAAAATGTACATTAATCAAGATCATTTATTATAATAAGGTTTTGCAGTACACGAAAGCTTATTTACAGATGTTTTCGGACAGTTTCTACACATTGCAGATGATTCTTATTCAATCATTTCAATGATTGTTGAGTAAATTGGTTATAAGATCCGCATACATATTCTTTGCTCGATCATTACCAATCATCCGTCTATGTGCGAATGTGTTTACAAGAATGACTTATCTTAACAGGATTCCACAATGGTGTTGTGATTGTTACATGTTATTTACCGGTTATTACGCAGTGCCTTCTAAAGTATTGTTTATCGTTAACATATAATACAACAAAAATGCAATGTAACAAATCATAAATCAATAAACGTACACCGAGAATATATGTGGACGAATTAGACATTTGAATGTTGAATCTTTCCGTAAAAAATTCCAGTGCATAATTATGATAACAAAATATTGCGATCCATATGATGGATTACGGTCATATAAAATATTTATATACATATGTATTTGCGAACCTTAGCTTAGTCCGATGAAGCTGTAAAAGTCGATGATACTAACAGTATCAACTTTTTCCTTAAAAACTATGACAGGAGTAATGAATTCCGTACAATGGTGGTTCCTCGATCAAGTTTCCGCACATATTCCATAAACAGCCATTTTATTAGCCTATAAGTATTAATGCAACGAATAAATATTTATAACAAATATTAAATCAATTACATCTGATTTAAAAAGCGATAAAAACTCGATAACACAACTAAAAGGTAAAATAAGCCAAATTATTTGTAAATTTGTCGGGATTCCCAGAGTTGGGAAAACCTGCCTAGTGTAAACTTCGATACTACTTCAGCATGATAAAAGGTCAATACTATTTAATCACAGCAAACCTCGCTACAGTTGATCAGTTTTACTATTTTATTTCTAAATCTCTTCAAAGGTTAAAATTAAATTGTAAAGGAACTCATGGTAGGCCATTCTACACCATTGCACTAATTTCTGTTCTTTTAAAGATTAGTAAGAAAACATCAGTGTTTCGGTAATAAGTTGAATCTGAAACATATAAATAAATGAAAAGCGCGACGGAACCCATCATCAATATTAAAGGTTTAACAAAAAATACTACGGGTTATTGTTATAATACTTTGTAGTAGTATTTTAACAATAACTTGAAATCAAACTTTTTATTTTACAAAAAAAATTATCAATTTAAAACAGGACTGTCACTTCTGTATAGATAAACGAGACAAATGATCAAACTTTTGTATTTTTTTTTTGAAAAATATGATGAAATTAAATTCTTAAATGGATTGAGTCTCTTCTTTAATTAAAAAAAATAATATCTAAGATATTTATTTACTAAATTAAATTTAACGTAAACGGTGGCGTCTCTGCCTTCTGCTTTAGCTTTCATTGTATTGCAGAAGGCTGTTCACATAGAGTTGAGTTATATAAGCACAAATAAATATAAAACAAATCCTAAAAAGCAATTAATGTAAAAAACTTTGCATTTTTGTGTAGCAATGGCCAATTTGTCCTTTTCTATGCAACTTCCTTTAGATTGTTCCTTGTTCGTTACGACATTTATTAATAGAAAAACAATAGACGTTTACTAGTAAATGCTTCGTAGCATACAGTCTATATGAAATATCTTTGTTACAGAATATTTCTTTTTGACAGAAGTGTCTTTAAAATCAAGATCTGAATATTTTTGTCTGTGATGAATACTTTTCCAATGAAATATAAAGATAAAAATGTCTTTATTCTACTGACAGGAATTTACTATACCTAAAGGCGACGTAACGTAGCCTGTTGTACTTAAAATAAAATTTTAAAATCATTCATTGTTTCATTTCATACTTTTGTATCGTGTTCAGATGTTTCTATAAGGTAAAGAGATTGTATTACAATGAAATTAAAAAGAAATTTGCTATTATTTTTTGTGAATAACTGACGAATTTCGATCACTGAGCGACCATTTGCTATTTAAAATTTTACCCGGTAAAGAAATCACATTTTAATTCCTTTCGGAAATGAAAATCTCTATCACTTTCGATTCATAAATGCTTAGTATGTTTGTACACGTAGGTCTTAACAGACGTATCTCCTTTAATTCTCTGAGATTCCATTTCAATACGGAGTAATGATTTGCTTTGATACTTGTAGTTTTTTCTAGTTAATTTTTTGCAAAATTTTCCCACGGATGCGTCAGCGGAATTGTAATTGAGCAATCCTGTACATAAATAAAAAAAAAATGTGAACGTACTCGTCTCGACTTCGGACTGCATCTAGAGGCTAAACAGAACCGGATTAAATTAAATATTTATAGAAACCGTCGACATAAATACTGGTCACCTTTGAATGCTCAACGACTTTGGAAGCATGGGAAAATTAACTAATTAAAAAAAAAACAATATTTTTCATTCACCCAGCAGCTTTATCATTGTCCTTGCGTATTTTAAAGTTCAAGGTCAAGGCGCTTTATCGGCGGTCATTTTCACTTGAACGTTTTGGCGTTCGGCAAAACAAGGCGTGTCTAGATTCCTAACTCGGAGGCTGCATCCGGGCCACTACTGGGATCAAGTTACGGCGGGGGCGTGCGAATGTCAAGGAACCCTGTGTCCGCGGCCGCTGCGTCATACGCGCATGTGCCGCCCGTTCAGTGGCAGCCGACATGTCTGCGCGTGCGCACGCCGCCGTTTACGCGCTGTGCGCAATCCTAACTATCACTACGACCGCACACTACGCCAGTGAGTATTGTCTAATAACTCTGTCCACTCCAATCGTCCGTCGCACAGTTTTGCATATTTGAACACAAATTAAACATCACTTTTTACGGAACTCTTGCACACTTTTTCTAATTAAATTTCTGTAAATGCTCGTGCTAAAATAATGTCCATTTACAATGATGCGTCAATTTTTAGAATGTAAACAAGACATGCAACTAGTCTGTTATAAATATGTCTGAATCTAATAAGTGATAAATTGTTCTAATTTCCTTTTCAGGCGCAGAGGTCATTTCGTGCGCGCGAGACGGACTTTACGCTGATTACGACACAGAATGCAGGGAATACGTGCGATGTGTGACGGGCGCGGTTCGCAGACGGTACGCTTGCGGCCCGGGCCGGGTCTTCAGTGAAGCTGCCGGTGCTTGTGTTCCACGTCGCCGTTACCCGTGTATACGACGTGTGTGCACTCCTGGTGATACATTAGCTTACGCTACGCCCGGTACCGCTTGCCGTCACTACTACCGTTGTGAAAACGGTACAGCTGTAGACCACGCGTGCCCCTCGGGTTCGTGGTTTGATCTCGACCGACAGGCATGTTCGCGCGGAGCCGGTACGTGTTACGAGCCGCTGTGCGCCGGACTGACGGACGGCGATTACCCAGACTCATCCCATGAGTGCCGACGCACTATGGTCTGCCGCGGCGCAGAGCTTCGGGCGGTCGTCTCTTGCCCCGGCGGAAGCTGCGTCGACTTGTGTCCGCCGCCGCGTTCCGCAGCAATCCCTCTGCCAGCCGGTGACGCTGACTTTTGTTCCGACGAAGTGTGCTCGTCACTGTGTCAGCGAGCATCGGACGGCGCTTATGCAGATCGTTCGACGGGTTGCCGTGAATATTTTGTTTGTGAGGCCGGACGAGTAATAAGAAGGGGCGTATGTGAACCAGGATTGTTATTTTCAAACGGAGGATGTGAACCAATGAGTCGGGCATACTGCCCACCGCCAGCGCGTAGTCCATGTTTTAACCGACAGGACGGTCGCTACCGAGATTGGCGGGATTGTATGTCTTGGTTGGACTGTCGACGCGAAAGAGTAGTCGCACGGGGGTCGTGTGATTTAGGATTAGTTTTTGACGGCACGAAATGCGTTTCATCAAAAACATTCTCGTGCGAAGGACCAGAAGCATCGGAAGCATGTGAAGGTATGCCAAGTGGAACGTATCAAGACCTTGAATCGAACTGCACCAAGTATTACCACTGTGAAGGCCCTCTAAGAACGATGCTGAAATGCCCGAAAGGTCTTATTTACGACGGGGCGCGATGTTCCCCGGCAGCTCGGTACTTATGTCCGAGTCTCGACCGTGACTCTTGCTATGGGAGACCAGATGGTCGCTACCGAGCTGATGATACGGGATGCCGTGGTTACTATGCATGTGTTGGCGGTGAGAAGGCAGTCTACGCTTGTGCAGTAGGTTTTGTGTTCGACGGCGAAAACTGCGTTCCCTCTCGACCTGAACTTTGCCCAAGTGAGGACTATTCATGCTTAGGACTGGGCGACGGCTACCACCCAGAAATTGAAACCAGCTGCCATAGGTAAGTCATTGCTTTCATATATTTTATTATATAATAAAAATAAAAGGATAATAAGTTAAAAAATAACATTTGTCTGAAAATTTATAATTTTTTTATTTTAAACATTATTAAAATAAAATTAAATAATTTATTAAAAATTATTTTTGTTATGTCATTACATCATAAAGTAGTTTCAATTAATATTGCCGGAATATGCGTAAAATAAACACATAAAAATTCAATAATTATTAATGATATTAAGGTTCATTCAAAAAATTTGCAGTTCCAAAACTTAAATGACTATAAAATTCTTTCAGAGTAGATCTTTCTTAAATATGGTGCATCAAATAGCTGTTCTGCGGACAAACAGACAGACTTTGCAATTATATATTAGTGACGGGCATTATTGCAATTTGTATTTTTTTTATTTTGTTACACGCATCTCGCATCTTTATTGAGTGAAAAAAAATTGTAAGAAAAACATAATATATGGTGATAACTTTACAGGTACTTCTATTGCCAAGGTGGCGATCGGTTAGCGACTCTGTCATGCCTCGGCGGTAAAATCTTCGATGGGCATGCTTGTGTCGAACCATCACATCACGAATGCGGCGGCCAGAGGAAGGAAGCAGTTGAAAATGGCGGGAGAAACTGCGAGCGAGACGGCTTCTTCGTGCAGCAAGGCACAGAGTGCAAGAAGTACTACTTCTGTGTGCTGGGGACGCGGACCTATCTCAGCTGTCCAACTGGACAAGTGTTTAATGGCCAAGTGTGCGTAGTTAGAAGTCAATACTCGTGTCCGGGCTGAGTAACATCGCAGGCTGTTATTGACTACTCGTGCACACCATGATTGTTGTGGACCGAGGCCCGCGGGGGGATTCGCGATATGATACACGTCGTACCTGATATGAAAGGCTGTGAATATCAATACATATCTGCAGCGCTATTTACAATATTTCTAAGTTCATTCAATCTACCTCCATAGGTCATCTTTTTGACCATTGACAAAATAAATTATAATTCATTTCTTTCTAGCTTTTACCTAATACTTTTAATTTATTCCTTGTATAATCTAATCATCTAACTATCACATTTATATACACAAAATTTAATTAGGATATAAAAAATTCAGAACGCAGAACCTAACTTTTCTTGATTATGTAGACCAATCCTTAATTATGCAGATGTTTGATCGATCTCAATGCGGAATATCTTGATAACTTAGAGAGGTTACAAAACGTTTGCATCAGGTTAGTGTATGGACTGCGCAAGTTCGACCCTCTATCTGAGTATCGACAGAGGCTTGGTTGGTTGCCCATCAGGCTCCGTCGGAATGAGCATGTTCTTGTCTTCCTATACAATATTTTGTTTGACACTCGCTCTTCCCCTTATATGAAAGAGTGATTTCGCTTTCAGAGTGCTGACCAAAGCCTTATAGTACGCTCTGGGTATAGTAATATACAAATTGGTTACTTTAGGCGTTCTTTCGCTGTGAAGGCTACACACTTGTGGAATGATCTACCACGTAACATTCGAGAGTCACTTGCTATTTTCAAATCTAAACTGACTATTTTCCTTACTTAAATGTGCATATAATTTACATGTAATGTAAATTTTGTAATATGTAAGTTTATATTTTTACCATGTAACATCATAAGCAATACATGTTTTACTTCTAATCTAAAAGAGGCTTCTGTCCTGTTATTTTATCTATATTATATACAATTCTTGCTTTTATTTATTTATTACTGACTTTTCTTGTTATTTTATCTCTCTTATACTACAGGGTTGCCTGGAAGAGATCGCTTGTAGCGATAAGGCTGTCCTCTGCCCACATTTAGGTTATAAGTTTAGTTTTAGTCGATTGACTGTACCTCCTTTAATGTGAGCAATAAAGTGCTTATCTGTCTATTTAACTTCCTCATTGTGGTGACAATGTTTTTTAT
The DNA here is from genome assembly GCA_029286795.1 of Byasa hedistus. NCBI lineage: Eukaryota > Metazoa > Arthropoda > Insecta > Lepidoptera > Papilionidae > Byasa > Byasa hedistus. Next base: position 9,399,642 of record JAGSMW010000020.1, on the reverse strand, counting down.
ATAACAAATGCTTTCAGTTGAACTCAATTTTTTTTTGTAAACCTGGAACTGTAAACGCTGTAATAACGGGAGATCGCATTTTTTAACAAATAAAAAATTCGATGACATTTTATGCAATGTTGATAAAATTGTACCTAAATGCTTTTAAGTTATCATTTGCTATTGACAACAAAAAGTTTTTAACAGTAAACTATTAATTGATCAGTTACTACTTTTATAAGATGTTTATACTCTTTGTTAACAAACACTTGTATTATATTAGGTATTTAACTATATATTTTGAACATTTTAATAATAATAGACATTATTCACTTATTTACTTTATTGGCATAAAAATTTAAGCGATCTATGTATTTATATATGTATATAGATACAACACATATTTAATAGTTATGTAGTGACTATATCTTACAGTGTTACTTTACAAACACAAATTAAGCTCAGTGAATAAAAATATATTTTCTTCTTAAATAACATAGGATTTATTTAAAATACATTTTCATTCCCTTATTTAAAAATAAACGAAATCAATTTATTAAGCTTAAAATTTATTAACGTTTACCGAAAAAAATAACACCAATATATAATATTTAATGAACATTAATAAAATAGTATTAACAAGCTTTTAAATATTAAAATATAAGACTAAAGATTTCAAATGGTTGACGACAAGATATCAATTTTTTTTAATTTAATAATATTATAATATTATTAAAAGGAATTAATGTCTTAATAATAGATAATTTTGTTTTTCTACATTTTAATAATTTTTAAAAACTATAAAAGAAATGTCGACGGCGGAAATCATTGAAAGATTTGTTTTGATGTTGCAAAAATTCAAAATTTTTACAATTGGCGTATTAATAGTTTATAATTTTCATTATTAATAATCATTATGAACATATATAGTATTTGTTAGTGATAATATTTTAACGTTTTCTTCGTGCCGTCTTTTTGAAAGAATAGTATGCGATAAATAAGTAATTGGATATACGAACAAGCAAACATACCGCGGGCCCTTATTAATATAGGAATGCGTTGTTTTTATAAGACAAATCAATGTGCCCATATAATTATGAAAAATTTAAACTAATTTGATCTTCAACGACTATTTTACTACAATGAAAGAAGTGAACCAAATATTATAATTTTATTCCTTTATAAACTTTATTGTGTTACGAAGCGTCTTTTAGAAATTCTCTCTAAAACCCTGTGCTGGAGTCCAATCCAGTGGTAAACTCCAACGATGTTTTTCATTGATATAAATACATTTAAATTTATTCACCGCTTTGCTTTTAGGTGACTTTCTAAGTTTTTCAGCCAGTCCACCTTTATTCATAAAATGGAGAACATAGGTGCAATCTTTTAAATGTTTAAAGATTGAAAACACGGAATTTAAGTTTAAATAATTATTAACATTTAACTGATAGCTCCAACCATCAGTGAGGAATTAAATTTAAAAACTATATCAATTTTAATACAATCTTTTATCAGTGTATTAAATATGTTTTAAAAGATAATAGAAAAATAGTTATTTGTTATTCTCAAAATGGAGTTTCGCACATTTTCATTAACAAAAAAATTTCCATTATTTTAATGTAGGTACATATATAAAAATATAAAAGCGGCAACGCATCGAAATTTGTTTTAGAAAGTTAAATGATCAATCCATTAACCAAAAAAAATTTAGCTCTATCGTACAGTTTTTATTTTTTAAGTTTTCTTTTGGTCGATGGTAACGTTTTCCGAACCCGTCTGGTCAACTACAATAAATCTGCTGCCACAACAAACTTTGCTGAGTTCCGCCTGTACAACATGAGAGCGTTCATCATCCACGACCTTATTCAATCATAACACCGTGTAAATTTGAAGTGAAGTCTTAGTCAGTTCTAGATAAAATAAAAATACACCTGTGTCTAAATACGGCGCGACCTTGCCCACCTGGCATGAGGCACATCCTTGATGACTTGACAGTATCGGCAATATTTTTATGTACACGATCAACCGGTGATTTAAATGCTAATTGTTACGATAAGGAGTTCCCACGTAAAACCTCAACTCACATAGTTTGCAAATTTTGAGTTTCATTTGAATTAATGAATCAGTAAAATCGATTAAATTCAATCATGCAAGGTTAGGAATTAAAACAATTTTTTTTTAATCATTTCATACATCTTGGTTATAAAAATATTAATTATGGATAAGTAACCAAACACAGGTAGAAGTCTTTATTTAACATTCGACAACAATATCTAACATTCGATTTCAATATCAGAGGATAATGACAAATAGGTCGGAGATGATAAAACATGTTCAGCACATCCATTTATGTACAATGAGAGATCGATAATATAGGCGGTAGAAAGCCAGGCGAGTCTTCTCCGAATTATGGGACTTTTTGACAGAAAACTGCGAATTAACTATGGAAGTACGTTTTCTAATAATCCAGCAAGAAACATGTTTAGTTTCATTATAACAAGTATTTTAATAAAACTAACATAATAGGTGACTAACCTACAAGCTACGCGATAACCACAAGGTATAGCAAAAAGAGTTAAAATTACTAATTTATTTTTCTGTCTAAATTTTTGGTTTACCTACTCCAAGAAATTTACAATAGTATTAAGACTTCAACATCACTATTTATTATCCTGAAAGATTCAGTCTTATTTAACGATACTTGAAAGAAAAAATTAAACTTACAGAAAACATTCGTTGGACCTTTAAAGTTACGTTACATATAGAACATAAAGAATGTATGAAACGGCTACACACGAATATATTTATTATAAATCGCAAAACCTACGCACAGACGAAATATTGTCGGATTAGTTATATATATATATATACATATGACCGTATATATTATTTATACATATACTATACAGAACTAGTTATCAGCAAATTTAATACATTTTTAACTATGAACCTCCCTAACCGGATTAAATATATAAGCACTAGTGATGTAACGTATGTTCCGATTTTGTACATACGCAAATAAATAAGAAAAACATAGCTGTCTAATGTTCCCAAAGCTGGGACTAGGGGGCTTATTCATAGAGACAAGGCCCCGAATTCCTGCTGCGATCCCAGGTCAAGGTCGCTATGCTAGTCAAACGCAACTTGAATGATATCACCATGTCCTCGAAAACTATTCTTCTTGGAACACGCCGCTTTCCTTTTTTCTTTGGCCGGAAGCCAAACCTTAGAGGGGATCGAACTCGCGCCTCTTCGGTAGCTACATCACGTACGATTGCCCAAGAAACTGAAAATCACGGCTTCTGTATCCAAGCTATTGGCACATGCGTATACAGAATTTGAAAGACCGTGTACTTAAAAATAGCGTTTGGTAAATAATCGAATAATTTTATTATTTCTTATTATCATAAAATATGGTTAAAGAATTCACTTTAACCACATATTTCGTTATTAATTCTTATACCAAATTACTTTTGTGGTTATTAACAATGCGGTTTAAAAAAATGATTGATTTATAATCTGCTGGAAATGCGAAAATTAAGAAAGGCGCTGATGGGAATGCGTATATTTGTTACATCACTAATTTGCACACCCTATTTCGCGTGTGCTATTGTATACGCCCAAATTAACTAGTTACTCTTCACTAAAGGACGTAAAAGTATAGAATCGCGACGGCATGTTATTTATAACATTAACGATTAAATAAAGAGATCTCACACTTACACCCCGTGAAAGCTTTAAATAAATCAATTTAATATATTAGCCGTGCTCGTATAGGTTAAATTGAACATAACCGATGTCTGGCTATGATGACAGTACACCGAGGTACTTTACTGCCGGAGGCGCACTACTGCAAACATGTTGGGAAAAATTCTAAGTACTGCACATGCAACCCTATTTAAAAATAAAACAATTAGTTTTTATAATTATCCCACTACTGGGACTCGAAGCATTTACCCACCACGCAAATAAATGAGTCAGCTGAAGTCACATGTTTACGAAAACTTTTGCTCATAAAACATGGTATCCTTCTCCAGAAGTCAAGCTCAGTGCATCCTTACAAACTGAGCTATCACAGCCTTCTACGAATGTTAAAACTTATTAATAACATATTTTTCTTTATTTTATAGCGGAGAAACGGTTTATACAATTTACAAACCGCGCTATTAACCGCGAGCGTCAAGTAAAAATGGTCTTCTAAATTAGAGCTTAAATGATAAAAACTCTGTTATTAACTTTGCCCCGTAATGAAACTAGAGACCTCTGTGTTGCAAATCAAGCGGATTCGGCCGTGGTAGTAGTTTAATCCGTAAGTCAAAAAGCTCTGCACTGGCTATTAAAATCACAAGATGTCAGACGTAGTGCGTCTCCGCATTAACCCTCGGCTTACAGATTGCAGCGATCGAATCTTGATATAATGGAAGTGCTGCTACAATGTAATGATGTGTGCGACGGCTATTGCTCGCTGGTGCCGGGCTTCGGCGCGGGCGCGAGCAGCACGCCGATGTCCCACACCTTGATGACGCGGTCCCTCCCCGCGGTGCACATGCGCCCCGTCGCCTCGTCCACGTACAGCGACGCGACCGCGTGCTTCATGTCGTGGAACGAAGCCAGCGATTCCCGCCTGAAACCAATTTTACTGATAATAATTTACATACAATCTCATGTGTAAAGTGTTAGTAGCTAATATTTGAAAAATAAATGTTACAACAAAAATTTTTCCTTAAATCTGTGTCTAATTATTGTGACTTTGCCTTGAATAAATATATCGTGTCATGGATCTGTAATTCGTCTTGTCATCGTTGTCTCAGGATGACGAGCATAATGCGGCATGGCTATAGGCAGACGTGTCCTATCCCGCTCATCTCGTCGCTTCGTCTAATGACATAATTAATTGAAAAATCCTGTGTTATTCTTTATAACTTCAGCTATCTATTATATATATATGCTATTAAAATATATAAGATATGACGGTATTTGTACAACTGTTTCGATGATAGTCAACAGAAGAAAATCAATCAACTCACGGCTCGTGGCGCAAGGTGTCGTAGCAGACAGTGCAAACACGCTGGGGGAACTCGAAACCCATGACGGGTAGAGGCAGCCTGTGCGGAGAGCAAGTTCCGCACACCGCCGCGCCGCACCAGCGGCAATGATGTTGACGTAAACCTGAACATAGAACTCTCGACTGTAAATCTATAATGGGCCTACAATTCACGTCTATTTGACATGATGTTAAGTGATAATGAGACCGTAGACGATGAAGCATACTTGCTATGAATACTAAGGCTCTCACAGCCGGAACACAGCAATGCTGTTATGGTAGCAGGTTTAGAATATAAGGGTAATTACCCTCATATTGTATACAACTATTCGGTTTCTAAAAAACTTAACCAAATCACACATGGCCCAAAATCGAAATAGGGTTCTTCGTGTTACTAGGCTAGCAGCTTAGCTATTCCACTAGTCTATACTAAATATAAAATACCTTTCTTTTTAATTACAACACAGAACACCAGCGACTACCTAGTTATCTTAGCTTAGAAGTTAAAAAGATCGTTCAGGCCAAAAATTTGGCAACAGAGAACTGATCTAGGTACTTACTACCCCTGTTTCTATTTCTGCCACTTAATAGTAGTACGCAAACTTTACTGTGTTCACGTTAAAAGTATGTTGTAGCTAGTGAAATTACTGGTGTAACAAAGCTTAACTTTTGTCTCACGGGACCGAAAGCAATGAGGTGCTGGACAAACATCCTAACATGCACCACTATTTTCTGAACAGTTGTACCACATACCGTTCGTTTTATGAACATCTAGCGCGTGTTATTACTATTATGCTTTTATAAAGTAACTAGTAGTATTATGGCTTACCTAGTTGCTTCTTCTCCATCATAGCGCGGACATTCCATATGAATGGTGCACGGCACAGCTGACAGAGGTCGGCCTCTCGCCACGCTGGTGTTTCGCGCCTCTTCACGCCCATCTCCCAGACGCCTAATGCGCCATCTTCCCCCGCCGACACCAATCGTTCACAACCTCCCACGTACCAAAGACCCGTCACTTTATTGCTATAAAAATTTTAATAAAACTCACATATATTAGATAGCTTGTGAATTCCGATTAGCGCCAACTTTAAACGGAAAAAAACACATATTACATGAGTAAGTAATATGTGTTATTTCTTAAAGGTGTTGTTTACAGCATGACTAACTGCTTACACTGGTTGTTATAACATTATAAAACTTAAGGTCCTAGATATTGGCGAAATGCATTAAAAATTGTAACAAAAATGTTACAGATGATAATTTTCTTATAAAATGGAATTTATTTCTTACAAAGCTTAACTCTAATAAAATTTTGGTAAACTATAACACAAAATCAGTGAGTGGTGGTGTGTGTTTGGGTATTACGACCACATTCACAAATTCTGACATCATTGCTTTTTATACATAGCTTAATATAACTAACCTATGTCCCTGTAATTCATAAGCTGTTCCCTTTTGACCACCAATATCCCATACAATAATACTTTGGTCGAAAGAACCACTAAATAGCAATTGAGGTATGGGAGCCCAATTCAGGACACGGACTGATCTGAAAAGTTACAAATATATATTAGTAAATACATGTCTTAAAATAAATTAACATCTATTTCAACAGAAGGGATCAGGTTTATTCTAAGACAGAATTTTTTTTTTTATTACACTTCTTAAATGTTTTCAGTAAATATTTATAAAAACACTTAAACATATCTCTTATTTTAATATAAACTTTTTTTTTTAATAGATGAAAACAATTTCTCACCCTGTATGTCCTTTTAAAGTAGTGACTAATGATGCTCCATTATTGTCCAATTTCAACATTGTTATCTGGCCACTATAGTCACCAACAAATGCATATTTTGACTGGGAATCGAATCTGATAGATACTTTCAGGAAATATGTTTCATAACAATTTTTTATACACATTTTATAACAAAATTTTATAATTACTTGTTTTATATTACCTAATATTAATCATAACAACATTTAATAAGTTAATTTATGACAATAAAACTATTTAACAAGTGGAATTTGTCTTTATGTTCCCTATATTTAACACTTTTTATCTCAATGACTTAACAATTAAACTCAATTTCTCAAAATATAAAGGACAAATAAGCCATAGATAAGAAAATTAGCTTGCTCTTGCTCTTTTACATTGACAACTAGAATAGAGCAAAGTGCTTATCACTCCAGTTTTACAACACAAGTGTAAATAGAATTAACTCCACCACACATAGCTCCAAAATCGAGGAGGGATCTCCTTGTCACAAGGCAAGTAGTTATGCATTACTCCATGAAGACAGCTAGTTGGCACTTATCTCTAAGTATGTTTTATTTAAATTAGTAGATAAAAACTGATTACATCTATAATAATTCATAAATCAAATATTTATTGGTTATGATATATAATAAAGGATACTGTAAAGCAGTGCACCATGCCTCGAAGGAGTATCCACCAATCCTGCGACCCGTTTCACTGCAGTGGTATGCAAACAGCTTGTCTCGACTAACAGACAGTACCCATTCACAACTCAGAGAGAAGACAACTGCAGTCACACGTGCAGTGTGAGACAGATACTCCCGACTCTATACACAGTAAAATATTTATTTATTTAATATTTGTTGCATTACTTATACATAGATATTCTAAGAAACCACTTCGATATTGCCTATTAAATAATTAAGCCTAATTTTTAAAGAACTGAATATTTAAGTAAGATTCTATAATATAATTAAACCAATAATTTAATAACTGTGTATTTCAAAAAAAAAATTGTAAAAAAAATTAATATTTCGATTGAACACCAATTTCACCCATTCCATACAAGATATGCAAAACAAGGTAACTTATCACTTTTACACATTTTTGCTTTTATCTCCTCATAAATGTTTGTTGAATTGATAAAAAATATACTTAAACAGGTTAGTTGACAACTAAGATTAAATTAAAAGAATAATTGTAAAAAAGACTTATTTAGTAACTTAGTGAAATAAATACTCACTGGATTAATCCTATTGCAGTCTCCCGCAAGTGTAAATTCAGAAACTGTACCATTCTCCTGCCCAATAAAAAGTTGACGTGTCTCAGGTGTATAGAACATAGATGTGCAACCAGATGGCATATACTGGCAAATGCTTGGCCAGTATTGACCAGAGTCACGTTTTAACCATACCCTTATTGTTCTGGAACAATTTTTTTCTATTTTATATTTGATGAATTTGCCACTACCTCCAATTGATTATCAAATTGAACTTATTTATTATGCACCTACTCGTATCTCACTACCATAAGGCCCTCATATTTTGAAATTATATATGCACCGGTTGGAAATAGGTCGATTGGTAAGAATAGGTATTTTAATTTATCATCGATACCATCACCACAATATGTTCAAAGGAAAATGCAAATTATCGTATAGTTACTACTTGCCAAGCAATAAAATCGGGCTTACTTATCATCACAAACGCTAATAACTCCATCTTCGCCAGGTATCACTACTGCAGCATTGACATCATCGGTGCAACCTTCGAGTTTGTTTAAAAGCGCTGGTTTTTTTGTAGTAGAAAATCTATCGTTTGGTGTCCTAGGCGCAGGCTTAATTTCAGCAGCCATATTTTTAAATTACTGTAACAAATAAACACTAATTCGTCACTACTTTCTGTTGAAAAAAGTGAACGTCATAATAAATTTGACATTCCGGTTTAACTATAAGTTGTATACAGTACACAAACAGATTACGTAAAACATTTTGTTAAATGACATCACGCGTGAAAACCTTTTAATAAACACGACTTAAACATTTGTACTATTTAAGAATTATAATAAAATCATAATAATAGAAAGTTTCATGTTAATAGCAAGCGAACGACAAAAGTAAAATTTAAAATTTTTAAATATTTTAATTGTTTTTTGCCAAAAGATTTTATTGATTAAAAAGTAGTATCTTCGAAATTGTATAAATACAAAAAATCTTTTTTAATAAAAGTTATATAAATGCTACGTTAACTTAACAATTCACTATTTTTTATTTAACCCCTGGCAAATAACGTGTAATAATGAGTTGCTCTACAAATGTTACCCTTTCATTGCCATTTGAAAGCTAAAATAAAAGAAAATAACGTAAAAAAAGGTTTTAATTTTCATGAATAAACCCGAAAAGGCCTAATAGAATGACAGTGAATGTGGGAACATTGATAGGTGACACATTGAGATATAATTACGAAAGTGAATCTATTTATGTGTTTTGTATCAGTGAATTTTATTTGATTTCATTCCTGACCTTTAATAATAGCATTGTACTACAAATTGTATATCGTAAACATGTCTATGACCTTTTACAATACATACTTAAGAAGTCGCATTGACGTATTTTGAAAAGTTAATATAATATTGCCATTAGAAAAAAATAAAATTTTGGAGTTATTTAGGGTAATCCACATATACTCAACTCCACACCACTGTGTTAATAACAAAAATGTATTAAATGCTACATTTTCGAAATCATACGCGCAAGCACAATCTTTTTAAAATAAATAAAAAAAGTGTTGTTAAAATTATCAAGTTAGCAATATTTTCCAAAAAATATATATGTACCAAAAAATTTATAAATATAAATAAACGAATCCATTTAAAGCTATAAATGGCCTTTTTTATTTTAGATTTGGTGATCAAAAAGACTAATGCACAAGAGCACTTTTTTACTTTTCAAGAAAATACCTATAACACCTCAAAATAATAAAATGGAATATTATTTTATAAATTATTTTGTGTGCAAATTATTTGCACATTTTTTCATATAATATTTTTAGGATATATGTGAAAGAGGGATCTGGTAAGGTTTGTTATCAGGCAGTTAAGTCCTTGAAAGGTTTTCCATGCCATTAATTACTGATTCTGCAGAATCTAACTGAGCTCTAATCAGAATCTCGTTAGTCGACGATCAGTACCCGACAGTATAACACAATGACTCAAGTACTAAAAAAAATTACAGTTCAAGTACTCAAAAATAATAATGTTGAAAATATTCTCGGCATTACCGCCATACGAGCAAACAGGTAGAGTATACCGGCGTTTTTGGTCTTTATGTAATAGCTTTATTGAATTCGAGAATATTGATAATTAAGATTATTTTCAAATTAGCAGCTTCGGTTTTCCTTTCTACAATACACTACACTTACCACAACTGAGTAGTTTATATTTTTCGACATAAAAACATTATTTTAACATAGAGTATTATTGATGATTCAGTAAATAATTTTAAACAATGCAAAATCTTGTTACTGAAAATGTTATTACGTTGCATACCTGTTACTTTTTTATTTATATTGTACTTCATTAATTCCATGATTAAAATTAAAAACACGAGTGTTATTTGTTTTCTTTCCACTTAATAAAATATGACCTCAACATTACATGATTATGTTAAATTCTGTGTTCTGTTTCATTTGTACTATGGCTTGGTATATTTCCTCAAATTAGTCTAATTATTTAGTTATTTTAGACCATTGCCAATTTTTTTTTGTTTATATATTCTTTTCCTTTGGGTTATCTAAAAGAAATTTCTATCTGAGCAATTTGGCCACCCATTGTACATTTTGGTTTGATCCATGTATTTTTTTTTATAATTTGTGTTACTGGTGTACAATAGATAATACTTATTATTATTATTACTGATCATGTTCTATTTACTAGCACTTGGTGGAGCAATGTGCAGATGGGACCACCTGATGTTATTCTAGGTATTACTGAGGCCTATAAAAAAGACGCTAATCCCAAAAAAGTCAACCTGGGTGTAGGAGCATACAGAGATGATGATGGTAAACCATTTATTTTGCCTTCAGTAAGAAAGGTATGTTTTTAATTAAACTTGTATTATTTAATGTACTGAGAAAATATGATTTTGGAATTTCTGATAATAAATATCAAGTAGATAGTTTAGGTAGTAACTTGATTTACTGTAGAAATATTAAATGTATTTATATTTACACAAAGTATTTAGTTTTTTTTAAAAAAAAAGTGGTTATCTCTATGAGATTAGCGACTTTAAATGGTTTGTGTCTGATATTTCTAGTATGATGTGGTTGTTATGTTGAATATTTGATTTAATAATCACTTTCACCACATGATGATTGTGCATTTGGTAAATAACCACATTAACCTTAATCACCTAGTGACAATTGAAAAATATTTTACTTGAAGACATTTTACTCTGTAGTTGTTTAATATTACTTCGTCTCTAGTCACAAATTACTAAAATTGTTATTTTTTTTGTGCAGTAATTGAATGTTAAAGTGATTAAATTCTTAATTTATTAATATGTATGTTGTTTATACTGTCTTTCTTTTTTTATGTAGGCAGAAGAAATCATCCACAGGAAAGCTCTAAACCATGAGTATGCACCAATTGGAGGAGAGGCAAGCTTCACAGATGCTGTCGCAAAACTTGCATTTGGAGAGAACAGTTGTGCTCTCATGCAGAAAACAAACTGCACTGTACAGGTGAGAGAATCTTATGGATAATTTTTTCCATTTGGATTTACAACAGAGCTTTATTTAGAAATAATCATGTAATACATAATACACATTTTATTGTTTTAATGCCTCTACAAAGTAAATGGCTATTTTTAAAATAAAAACGAAAGTTTGGCATATTGTTTACTTGTATGTAAATTGTTGAACAGATGCCAGGTTTGTAGTAAGAAAGTGTGTTATAATGACTATGTATTTGTATTTTTTGTTTATCTTTGGACACTAAAGCTTAAAGTTTTTTGTAGAGGACAACCAAAAAAAGAGTTAATTTAGGCAAATTTTTATTGGCAATAGCTTAACCATAAAGCTAAGTTTAACAAAGTTAAGTGACAATGATGACAAAGATAATGAAGTATGTTTTATTACAATGCTGTTATGGTGGCAGATTTACAATATAGTATTTTATTCGTTTTCTCAAAAATTTTTATACACAATACTTTATGTATAAAGTGTAATGAGATGTCATCTGACATTCACGGTTGGTCTACCCAAGGTTTTCAGTAATATGTAGGTGGTTAGCTATCTAGGGGAATTAAAAAAAAACCCAATCACTCTTTAAACTCCACCATAAACACTCGTCATTGTATCATAAACATATTTTTTACCAAACATAATCGTTAAGAATGTTGAAGATAATATCATTACATTTGCTTTCTGCAGCTTTATCTAGAACATTGTTTCATCTTGTGGAGAGACTTCCGACACCTATCTACTTATCCCTAGCCCTAGCCTCCATTATTGGTCATTATAGTTCCATGGGCCCTTGGTTGTTTGACTTATGTGTTCTACTCATTGCAACTTTATTGTATGGTTTGGATTTAATTTTTTTTTTGTGATTGGCTTCATACCGTTTACTAGGTAACTTTAATATTTTTTTTCATTAAGTAATTAATAACTTATATTAAATGGAGTAAGGTTATTAGAAATAATAATATTCATCAAACATTATCAACATTGACAGATGAAGGAAGTTCACGAAACTGAATAATTTACTGTGCACTGATTTTCAAAATGTCCTAGCTTATGATAATGACTTTGCAAATGGACATATGACTTGAGTTTAAAAATAATTACTGTTTCTAATTTAATCTATAAAAACAAATGCACAATTGTTACATAAACATGTTGTTAGGTTATGAGTATTCTGAACATTTCTATAGCCATTCATTGCTAAAAAATAACATTCATTATTAACAACGAATAATATCTTTCACTGAGATAATTGTATTAAATAACAATTAAACAATGGCTGAATGGAGAATATTTACTTAGGATCTAGAACTTTGTTTGGCTTACAAACTGGTCATTTATTATTTAAAACCGCCATTTTCCTTAACTGGCATTCATTGTAATATGTTCGCCCATTTACTTTTTCGAATTTTTATGTAATAGATAAGATATAGGTAATGTTATTACGTATTAGATAAATGTATAATTATTACGCCATCGTTGTAAACTGATGTCCGGCGGGGCAAGATAAATTGTAGAGACGAACATCTGTGTAAACACAGTGCCAAATTCTTAATCAAAAACATTGTTTTTAATACAATCCTGTATTTTAATGTCTAATGATTTTAAAAATCTGCGATTCTTACACGCAGTATCATAATCGCGACAGCAATTTTTCTTTCACATTGCGTCATTATTATAAAAGTATAATATAATACGATTACGCAATATCTTTGCAAGTGTAATATATGTAAACTAATAACTTCATATATGTATATTAATGCTAATAGAGTCTCAACAACACGTTATAAATAGATCCATTGATGCATCCGTCTCATCTATTATAACCGCCAGTTGCCTTGACGATCACTGAACACTATTTTGATCGTGGCACTTCGCCAAAACTATTTTCAATTTTGTTTTTGCATACTGTATGCACAACTTTGTATCTTCCTGTTAAGTAAAATATGTATTTATTTTTTTATTTATCATCACCAGCTTGTAGACGTCCACTGCTAGACTGGTTCTCTTCGCATCTGACGGTTTCCCACGACCTTCACCAGATCCTTCTGCCATCTTGCACAGGGCTTTTCTGAAATAAATCATGTCCCAATAGCCGACTGTTCTTTATGCAATTTTCAAGTCTAACAATCCTTTGGGTTTTATCCGTTACCCTAGTTCTCCTATCGATTTCCTCATTATTTATTTATACATATTGGTCCCTTAGCAAAAATTTAACCTGGAAATTTTATTATAAATTCAGAGATTCGTAACCAAGTTTTTAGATTTTTGAATACATTGTAACGTAACTCTTTCGCAACTCTGCTGTTTTGTTGCTGATATCGAATATTCTTTTTATAGACTTTGTCAGGTACCGGCGCTTTGCGACTCGGCCTTGAATTCATCACGAAGCACTACGGCCAGTCTAAGGAAATATGGATGCCGGCGCCCACATGGGGCAATCATCCGCAAATTTGCAACACGCTCAATCTGGCCCACAAGAAGTACCGCTACTTCGACCCCAAGACAAACGGATTCGACCTGAAGGGTGCTCTTGAAGATATTTGCGTAAGTGGTATTTCTAAATTACCTATTTTCTTTTCTATTTTAACAAGGCAAAAGACTACATCATTATAGCTATTTGTTTTAATTATGACCTATCCTCTCGGAGCTTGAATTCTCTAAGACACACGTTATCGTCCATCACATACTTTGCCAAGATTGTAGTTAATGGACTCTCTTTGTGGAAAGTGTACCCCAGTTACATTAGTACGAATAATAAGATGGCTGTTTAACATTATTTACATATCAGTATCACTAATGCTTATGATAAAATAAATTCTGGCTATGTCCAGTTTAGAAATGTTTCGCGAAAACAAGCTGTGATGACGTATAGATTAATTCCGTCAAACGAGTGAGTATTTATTGGCACAGTAACATTTCGTTATATAACACAAGATAAATAATTGGGTCGCTATGTTGGGGTCAAAACTTATAAACAATCAACAACTTAACTGGTTAATATAACCTTTTAGTTATAAAAATATTTATTTGCTTATGTAAAAAAAAATACCCCGTTTTCAAATTCTTTTAGTAACCCATAAAATATATGAAAGTGTATAAAATAATCTAAGTTATTACTGTGATGTGAAAACTTTTTGTTTCATTTTATCACTCACAAATTGCCAATGGATAATTATAAGAATCTATTACCCAATATCAGTATTAAATCATTTTCGTTTACGAGAATGATAATCGATTTTTAAGATCTTGTTTTTCTTTACAATCCGATATTTGGAATGGCTGCTGGTGGGACGAACGAGTCCTTTTTTGCAATATACCGCATACCGTATTGACTTTTAGTTTTAAAGATATTTTAATTACTTTTTAAGTTCACTATTGACTCACACATTATCTCAATTACGCATAACACTTACTGAATACTTTGTATATGTGTGACTATCTGGAATTAAGCGATGCTTGATTCATAATATAAAGATGATAGTTAGCAAGACTGTTTCGAAAAATCCTGTGGAATCGAACCGAAGAGTCTTTTTTGTTATAACGACAGCAGCGTGGTACTGCGACTTGGGAGTTTTTTTATAATAACTTTCATGTAAACCGGTAAGTGCCATCAATCGCTGAACTCCAGCGCACGTTATCGCTGATATCTAAACGAGATAAGGCGAACCACGTCGCTGGTTCGTGACCGTCGTATGATTGATTGTGCAAGCGATCAGAGAACTTATATAATAAACCCGTTAATGTGGCAACACCATAACGCACTTAAAGTAACATAATATGAAGTGTTCGAAATCTATTAAAATGGGCAAAATATTATTTTCTTCCTATGAGCGTTGAGAATAGTTTTATTATTATAAACAGCCCTCTTAAGGTTCCCACTGCTGGGATTGAGAGCCTCCTTTCACTGGGAATTCTGCTCTTGCTGCATTAATTTCGGCGCCGGACAAATTGGTTTGAAACTAGAGTTTTTATTAAACGATGATAGGTTCATGTTTCTTTTGCTTATATGGTAATTTCTATACTTTGTAATTGTATCTTATCATGTTGCTTATGAACAGTTGTGTTAATCCGACACCACCCATTGTTTTGCTATAAGGCTTTGTTTTACGCTGCCCTGGTGATTTGAAGTGGTTAAACTAGAACTATCTACCAATCATTAAATAGAACGTATTTTTATGAAAACAAAATGCAATTATAATCGTGTTATATTTTTTTTTACAGAAAATCCCCGAAGGCGCTATTATTTTGCTTCACGCATGCGCACATAACCCCACTGGCGTCGATCCGCGTCCAAGCGAATGGGAACAACTTTCCGCGGTAGAGTATCGCAGGCTTAGATTTTTTTCCATAAAAATACTTTGTTACAACAAATACTTAATCTTTTAGATAAATCTGTTGATAACGGTAAATAATATGGTCTAATAGTGTTGATTATACTGCTTGGATAAGATAAACACGAGTATAAGCCTTGACAGTGAACTTATAGACATAAAAAAGATATGATATAATATAGACTATTCGCAACTATAAAATGCTTTAAAATCGAATTATTTTGATCGAGAGCAGCTTTCTTTTTGAGAAAAAAAAAATCAGACGTAGCTTCTTCTGCGTTCCTTTATTCACTTTTGCCTGTATATTATACAGAAAAGTAATAAGGACTTTGTACTGCCCTAAAGCAATGGTGTGCTTTAGTGACGCAGCCTTTATGCGCTGGCCTTATAATACAGAAGTCCCCGGTTAGATTCTGGAGTCACCGTAGTTATGAAGTTGGGATGAAGGCAGAGATTTTTCAATATATACAGTTCTAAAACATGAGTTAAGCATAAAGAGATTTATCATTTAGAGATTTAAGATTTTAGGTTTTGAGAGACAAGAGTTTTGCTATAGGAGTATTATGTGGATTTTTTCCTTATAAATGTTTTATTCCAACAGGCTATAAAACAGAGGAAATTGTTCCCATTCTTCGACATGGCGTACCAGGGCTTTGCGACTGGCAACGTTGACAACGACGCGTTCGCCGTGCGACTATTCGTCAAGGACGGACACGAAATTGCTTTGGCTCAGAGTTTCGCTAAGAACATGGGTAAGTTCCATTTTCACCTATGGTAAACAATTTTCTGTTAGGACCACAGCACTGGAATTAGTAGGTCTGAGATATTGGCAGCATTGCGGCATTAGATTTGATGAAAAGTAAAAAAAAGTACTTTTTCTCGGTCAGTGTAACTTGTGACTGATCTTAGTCCTAAGTTATAAGACTTTAACTTAACTGTAAATTTTGTCGTATGTATAATTCATTGTATTTAGTTGAAAAAATGGCAACTCTGATATTCTTCATAATACGAACCAATAATATAGAAATCATGTGGAATTATATCATTATAGGTTTACTAATCTCTGGTACCGTTGACCTTTCTATCAAATCTTAACCCGTCTTATACGTCAATGGTTGTTTATAAAGGAATATTTTTTCGGATATGGTTTTAATAAAAATGTTGGGTACTCGGTTTTTATTAATCACGACTTGATCCGCGGAAAAGATTTAAAATTATTAAACCGTAAAAGAAGATGACTAAATCAAATAGCGTATGCTCGCTATATTTGTTTACCCTGTTTGGAATATAAGCTCTATGTTAAAAACACGTAGAGGACATTTTTCTTTCAATTTCATTATGCTAACACTCGATTTAAAGTTATTGTGGTGTTATGTAACAAAGCGGAAATGAATGATGAAGCATGTTCGCTTGTAATACTCTGGCTCTCATATGTATATATAGCCGAAAAGCAACAATATTATAAAGTTGTTATATATAAGGGCGGTTAAATAAGAGAGTTCGAAACAAAACTCTACCATCCAATCTTCACAGCATGTGGTGATGGAATTACCGTTCGGAACAAAACTACTTCTCCAATGCGATGGTTTTTTTTTTTTTTTTTTTTTTTTTTTTTATGGCTGGGGAAATGCCTTAAGCAAACCCCGGGCACGGGCCCGGCGGTTATGTGGGACTGCAAAGGTGTTGTGTATGCTTACCCACTAAAACCCCAGCGCTTCCCGCCTAGTCAACATATAAATTCGAGGGTCACGGGATAACATTTCAGTTCTTCCGCGACCCTCGATCGACGCCCGAGAATCGGGCCCGCCTTGCGGAGGGATCGATGTAAAGTCGTCCCTCCGCGCAGATAGTCATCGTCCGTGTGGGCGACGCGCTGGGCTCAGACGCGCCGCCATGTCCGTCCAAAGAACCCTTCCCTTAAGGGGAGGCGCCGGCCCGACGGCCCACGCCGGTCGCGACGCCAGGTTCTCCTGCCTAAGGAGGCAAACGCCGATCGTGCGCTCGGCCCCGCCTATTGGCGGTGAGCCGTCTTCGCGCTCCGACCGCGTCCTGCTCCCTCGGCGACCGCTCCAATGCGATGGTATGATAGCCCGTCTTAAGGTCTATTCTCACCAATTGGTTATAACCCAGGCTTATACGGCGAGCGTGTTGGCGCCCTGACTTTCTTGTGCGGCGATGCTGAGACGGCGGCTAAGATGATGTCCCAAGTGAAGATAATGATCCGTACGATGTACTCCAACCCGCCGCTGTACGGCGCACGCATTGTGCAGGAGATCCTAAACAATCCTGAACTTAAGAAGCAATGGTATGTACGAAAGATGTTTTAAATGTCCATTTATGCTAGCAATGTTCTTTTTTTGTCTAAAATGGACTAGCACATGTCTTCAATTTCATATGGTGTTATGTGACAACATTGTTGCCGTGATTGCTGAAACATGCTCGCCTAAAAACACAAGCTCTTAATGATCATAAACGGAAACCAGCAATGATATTATAGCAGCAGATAGTATGAGGATGGTAGCTAGCCAGAAGAGTCAGAAAAAATCCAGCCACCAACCGACTCCACAACAACTAGCCCTGGAATTAATCCAGTACCTTTTTTGTTACTAGGCAAGTGGTTTACCATTTCATCACAGAGGCTTTTTAGCCAAGTTGCATTTACACAACTACAAAAAAAATATGGACATATTTTTGTATATCATTTTTAATCTGCTTTACGACAAAGTCACAAATTAATTATTTTAGGCTAAGGTCTAGATTTTGTTAAAGGAGCTGGTTTTTTTTTAGAAAACAAAATAATCAAATATACCGTTATTATTTTCAGGTTGTGCGATGTGAAACAAATGGCTGACCGTATAATTTCTATGCGCAAGCAACTCCGCACCGGTCTCGAAGTTGCTGGCAATCGCAACAGGTGGAACCACATCACCGAACAGATCGGGATGTTCTGCTTCACTGGGCTCAAAACAGAACAGGTTCCTTATCTTTTATTGCATACACCAAACCTTTAGTGCTAAAGTTTTACATGTGTTACGTGAATAAAGTTAAAATTCTTATTTGTAAGTAAATAACGTAGTGGCATGATAATACCTAAAAAATCCAAATGGACTAAATAGTTCTCTAATTGTTCCCACTACAGGGACTCGCGGTTTTTTATTTTATTTATATAAAATCTTTATTTACCCACCTAAAATTGTGGGCATTCTCTACCATTCAACCCAGGAAGTGGGAACATGCAGTTGGTTTTTTTTAACTACAGAGAAAGACAATCAAGACTTATTTTTAGATCATGGTTGTGTCTTCTCGATGTTTTCCTTCACCAATAACTGTTTAAAACAATAATTTTATTATCATTTCTTTTATAAATATTTCATCGCCATATTAATTATTGACTGTTTATTTATTTTTCACTTTGTGGCAGGTTGAACGGCTCGCTAAAGAGTACCACATCTACTTGACCAAGGACGGCCGTATCTCCGTCGCCGGCATCTCATCCAAGAACGTGAAATACGTCGCCGAAGCCATGCACAAGGTGACCTCTTAAACGGTATTTAGTATCTCAACTTTTCACTGCCATAATCAGACACGATATGGCATTTTTAGTACCAGAAGCGTACAGTATTTAATTATATTTAACGTAGCTCGCACATTGCTCACGTCCCGAAATTTCGATTGTTTATTACGTTTTTTTTTATATTAATATTGTGTTATTTTATGTATATGTAATTAAATTATAAATTTTTATGGCAACTTTTTATTTTAAAACCACTCCCCCCCTAATGATTTGTTGCTTTTAAAGGGTACTAAGTAAATAGATGTTATAATGAAACTGTTTATTGTTAAAAATAAGTAGATAAAATAAAGTTTATATGCCAAAACACAGAAATTGTAATTAATATTTCTTTTTTTCCGGTGATTCAACGACTGAACTAATTCTACGCAAATATTTACAGCGGACAAACAAATTAATTACTTATTCTATCTATATAAAATGATGCAGGTAGATTGTTAGCATTGCTTTAAAAAAATATTTGTTGTTTATACAAATATCCCACCTCTTATCTAATTGGGAACACATTCTACCTCACTTTCCGGCGACCTTTAACAAAATCCACCTGCATCCACATCCAAAATATTATAGAAACTATAACATCCAATTAAACTAAAACTTAAAATATGTACATAACATAAAAAATAATCATTTTACAATTCTAATAGTTTTACGTTACATTACATGTTGTAAATAGCGGCAATAGTTGCCATTGATAAAAACAATATACTAATATTTACAAATTTGTCATAGATAATAATTATACTATACATGGCACCAATCTCTTCAGAATGAAACAATACCATTCCATCTGAGTAGAGAAATATGTACCATTTTTACAAAGCCCACGGGGAGGGGCCTTTACTTGTATGTTTTGCTACAAACGCAGTATTAAACTACATAATACTGTATTATCTTTACACTTGGATATAGATCCTAAGAGCGATTACGTCACAGAAAAGATTTTTGTTTATGGCTATTTCGATGGTTGCGATATTTTTACTAAATGACATTAAATTACGATAATATATTTAATACAATATATAAAGTATTACAATTGGTCTATAAGGCATCGATATATTCGAAACATCGTCAATTAACATATATATGAACCACATTTCCGATAGAAATAATTATCTAAAAATTAACTATGTAAATTCTTATAGATACAACTCCTGCAGAACATAGTGTCGCTGTAAATTATGCTATCCACATAGAATTGATTGCGATATGCGATATGAAATACATATAAATATTCCTCGGGACTCGGCGACTACTCTCACAAGACAGTCAATGCCATTTATCCACCACCACATCAAGTGAGGGTTAGTAGCTGTTCTTGTAACACGTCGGTCTCCTTTCATCAGAAGCTGCGCCTCTTTGAGACGTATCATGAAATGAATTGCTCTCTTTAAATAGTTCACATCGTATTATTCAATTGTGTGTACGTTTACAAAACACAATCCCTCTTGAATTTCTTACTCGGCCTCCGTGGAGTACACAACGCGTACTGACCTTAATAATTGTTAAAATCCTATTTGATAGAAACCGACTTAAAAAGTCAAGGTACTCTACGTATCACGGAAATTACCGTAGCTATGTCGTCTATGGAAACAGATAATGCTAATTAATCGCTATTTCCTCGTCTTCCATTTGCATTTTTTTGTTATATGCATAAACGTTATTTGCTTTATCTAACTTTAAAGTTTCGCACTAATAAATCTGGAAGTATAACATCGGCAACTAATATATGTAAAAACATTTGGTATAAATCTTCTTAAATTACATCGATATAATTGTTACCTAAGCCGCATATCAAGTTTCAAATTGATTTATTTACTTATGTGCTATGAAACTATCGATCGGCCAAGCTACAGTGGTAGTAAGTACGGATTCTTTAGACAAGACACATTTACATACGAACTGTCTGTAGCTAACACATATATAATAGATTTAAAATTTAGCGTACAATAAACAAACCGATATGTAATTTCCAAGATTTTTTTATTAAGTACATAGTTTTAACTAATTCTGGTCCACCGAACGTTTTTGGTAAGATCTGTACCGAGTATGAAATTTTCAATCATTTTGAAGTTTTGTATATGTAGAGACGAGCAATACGTTCATTCGATGGTAAATGATACGCCTCCTCATATAAACGTTCCGAGAGATTCAACAGATTTGAAAAACTGCCTTTTATTAAAATAGCATAACTCGGTTTGTATTTCTGGATGAGAAGAGAATATTCTTAATATCAAATGCGAATTAAAATCAAGGATTAGTTCCACGGGTTCATTTGAGCTGTTAGATAAATAATCAGTGTTGTCGACCATTCTGGTCACGATACCAGCTTAGTGCATAACTAGATCAATATTCATTCTTATTACCTTTGTACCAATTTATTGGAAGACGCACTGAATACGCTCTATGACGTTCACACACACAAATTTTATTTCGTTATATCCAATCGTATAAAAAAGTATAATTAAAGCTGCTCAAAATATTCTATAAGAATATTGTGAACCACTAAAGTCATCAATTTTTTAAACCAAGAAAAGGTAAATACTTTAAATTATGCAAAATTTTTTCGCGTTTTTGTAAATTTGTTTAAACCACATTTTTTACACGTAGGGTTCCGTTGTATATTTAAGTTTTTCATTAAAAAAAAAAAATATGTGCAAA
Source organism: Byasa hedistus (assembly GCA_029286795.1). NCBI lineage: Eukaryota > Metazoa > Arthropoda > Insecta > Lepidoptera > Papilionidae > Byasa > Byasa hedistus. The sequence continues at coordinate 9,377,552 of JAGSMW010000020.1, read as the reverse complement.
AATATACACACAAATAATTGCTATAATACTACATGGAAAATAATTGACACCAGTTTTATGTTCTTGATTAAAATGGTACATGAACACAAATTAACACCTTATAACAATTTCCTTATTTCCATTAATTTCTATGCTCTCTTAACTTTTAAGGAGTAACATTATCATTTAACGTAATACAAATGGATGCTTGCGATTTGAAGATAGTTTCATTGCAAATATGGTCAACTTGACATCCATTATGTATATGATTGTATAAATTACATTAATATACATTAGGTTGGTATTGCTTTTTATAATTTTCTGACGATTTATCAAAAGAAAAAAACTTGCTCTTCGAGTGACAAACAATTCTTCATAACAAACGCCGTGTTAAAAGCATTTTTTTTAGTAAACAACATTTATATATACTTTGCTATGTATATGAAAACTATACAACAGAAAGCAAAGGCTAAAAAGCTTACACTACTTATAAAGTAATTCATAATTAACATAATTAAAACAATGAAACAAATGAACTTCTTTGATTTGTGCGTTACAGTTGAAAATTATTTACTACTCACACGTAAAAACAAGCGTTCATCAATTTCAAATCAGTTACACGCTAATAAGTAAAAATCTTATAATTAATGAGTAATAAAACAATTTTTTTACACAAAAAAATTTTTGTTATTAGACGATAATATATTTACACATTTCTGAAAAAACACTATATAACAAACGATTTATTAATATTGAGTTACAATTTATTACAGTTCGTCAATAATTTGTATGAACAACATTGCTGGTTTTTTTTTTATTTACAAAGCGACTTAACCAGCAGGGCGTACACCTGATGGGAAATGACACGCCTGACCATAATATGACGCGAGTTAGGATGATATACACTGCACCATATTATTCTCGTCGCTTTGGAACGCAAGATGTTAAGTCAGGTTACCCCAGTAATTTTACTGGCTAATCGCCCTTCAAACCGTAACACAGTAATCTTTACACATTACTGTTAGGCGGCAGAAACAGGCGCTGCGTTTGTATCAACTACACGGCCCCTGGACTTACCAGTAAAATTGTAAATTTCCTATACAAATTGTATTATGTATATTTTAAAAGTATAATTCAACTTACATGCCACATAAGCTATAAATTCTGATATTTTAGACATTATTGAAAGTGTTCTCTATCATGGCGTACGTGTTTAAATTGTTTCTATCTAGATAGAAATTAGGATTAAAAATTGTCTTTGCAAAACTGTTCGCAACCTAGGCACGGGCGTTACGTAAAATTAAACCGAACATTGAGATTAAACGTTAAAATTCTTAAATTGCATTCGATATTCCGATTGTACTATATTTGTTTACTTGATAAATATCAATGCATTATTTATCACAGCAAAAGTTATCATTTAATTTGTTTTGAGCGTTCCGTCGGTCATATACATTGCAAAACCTTTTTCACTGATAAAATTTTCCCGGTTTTAGATACTTCAAGTTTAGTAGAATTGTAGGTAATTTATGTTCTGCATTCAACGATTTATTTTTTTTTTTATTTCTCGTAGCGACGAGACTCTCAATTGATATTTGACAGGAGCTTCCCGTAAATACTAGATTACGTTGTGTTCGTCGCTTTTGATCGACGAAATCAATGTACACGATTACTAAAAATCTTTCCACAAAAAATATACGAGCTGTAACTATAACGTTGCGTTTCCAATCGTAGGGCTACGTAACATTTAGCACCACGACATTAAATCTTTATGTGATAAAGATCAAGATGTATTATTTATCTGAGTATAATTAAAACGTATAATAACTTAACAAGAACGTTTCATACGTAATATATGGCGAATAAAAGCTTAGACTAACGTGCATTTCACAGACATTGACCCATAAAATTATAATGATCACCACATATCCTGAAAAGGATGGGTGATCATCCAATGACGTGAAGTGACATAATATCAAAGTAGTCTTAGTGCGCATTATACATTTTTAATTTTTAAATCAAATGTACACCAACCAAATAATATTCTCTCCGTGCCGTTTAATATATTTAATCGAGCATATTTACGAAAATATATTTATTTAATTATTTTTATACAGCAATTATTTCATTATTGAAGGTGATAGTGTACGTAATAAAAAAACACAAATTTTTGTCAAATTTGCAAAGTTAATGATTGAAATAAATACAAATGTAAGTAAAGTAAAAGTAAAGTTAGTACAATCGCTCGTCAGTTCAAATCACCAAGTATTAGTTAAAACTCAATTCTTGTGTAGAGGACATAAATTAATTTAACTTATATTTCCTGTAATGTACGCTGTATTGCGATGTGATGTATTTTTTTTAATAAATATACAAAAAATCTCTCAGTGTATGAATCCACGAAGATAAATTTTGACGGTTAAAAGTAGTTTAATGGGTTCAATACGCCCGTATCACCAAGCCGCCGTCACTCGTAGCCTCTTTCACGTCACAAACACAAGTCCACAACCTTACAGTCGAGTTTTTAATGTTTATAGAATCACATCACAATTACTAACTTAACCACTAGTCGCAGACTGTATACTCCTTAAAGAGCCCCGCCACGCTAGGTGTAATACTAATTTATTGCTCACGGTTTGTCTAAAGGCGAACTTTCACTTAGAGTCTGCGAGTCAGTTGAGTTGGTAGAGTCGTCGGCGTGCAACCGACAGAGTTGCTCGCCTAGCGCATCCGCCCGGCGGCACTCGCGCTTGCTCTCCGACGAAAACACGTCGTCGCCTACCAACATGCCTTCGTCCAAATACGAAAACGAGTCCAAGTTTATCTCCGTAGTCGTTATCGCTGTGCTGTAAATGTCTATCCTCTTCTGCTGTGACTTCGCCTCGGCCACCTTCTCCGATAGCTTCTCCTTCGCTTTCGTCAACGCCTCCGACTCGGACTTATCAAACTTTATGTCGCACTCTTTTAACTTATCGGATATTTTGGACCGGAGGGCAAACGACGAGTCGTTACTGGAGGACCCATCGTCCCGCAACTGACTCAGTAAAGTACGCGTGGCTAGGGGCAGAGCACCCCGCCCGCTGTACATTTCGTTGCTCTCTCCTAAAAATTGCACCATTTATTAAAGCATCACCCGTAACGTAAAAACGACACCGTATGTTATGAACAAAACTTACCGCTAGGTGTCGCCCGTTGTATGCTTTCCGGGGAAGAATGTTTGCCTTTCGTTTTGTGAGGGTCCACAATGTACTCGCTCTCGCTGTCGCTCGACATGCCGAGGTCTAAATGTAACGAGTTCAGTTTGTTGTCTTCGTCTTTGTCTTTTGCGACTGTTTCCAGTTCCATTTCCCAATCCGCGACAACCGATGAGTCTTTGACGCCTTCTGTGCTTTTCGCGAAAGCTTTGCCTTCGCTTTTGTGCATTATTGACAGATCAGTTTCCTCCAGTGGTACCATGTCTCCTATGCACTCCGCGGTGGAGTCTAAACTATTGGCATTACAGGTTTCCTCTGTCATGTGGCTTTCGAATAAAACTGGGGTGTCCTGTGTGATTTGTTGATTGCCTTTTTTATACTGATCAATAACGCGAGGCGCATTCGTGCCCCGGCTGTCCAGTATTTCCGACATGGTCGTCGGTCTACCGGTCTGTTCATTGTTCAGTTCTAACACTATGACGTTGCCGGCGCATTTGTCGGTCTCTATCTGGTCCGGTTTAGAAGCCTGCAGCAGTTGATTCACGTTCTTGCCCATAATAATTTTTGACATGTCGTTACCGTTCTTTGTGAACGTTAGCGCTTTGCCTATCGTACTACCTTTTTGAACTACGATTACGTTACTTTTAGAATTCGCTGGACGTACTATCGGATTGGTTATTTTCGGCGAAGATACCGGCACTAAGCCTTTGACTGGAACTATGTCGGCTAGGTTAGCCGTTTTGATAGGCTCGACGCCTATAATCTTTGCACTGGAGGGAATTGTGTTGACCGTCGCGGGCTTAGATACTACCGTCACAGCCGTAGATTTACTGACTTGGTTGATTGATTGTGAACTAACTGGTACTATTTTCATGGGTGTGGGTACACCCTTAAAGTGTAATAAAGGAACTTCGCTGATGGCTTTAGTTCGACCCTTGGCAGGTAGCACAACCATTTTTTGCCCTGATTTTGAGTTCAAAACAAAAGTTTTAGCGGACACTTTAAGGTCCGTGGCGGGGATACCTTTAGGGGTGAAATGTTCGGAGGCTTTGGATGATACGTTATTTGTGCTGACTGCATGACCGTCTTTATTATGCGCGCTTGGCGCAGAAGTTAAGATAATTTTTGAATTTGCTATGATTTTATTTTCCACCGACGGTTTTGATACAACGATCATTTTATCAGTGACCACTGGTGAGCTAGGCGTTCTAGATTTGTTAGCAGGAGCTACCACTTTGGTGGTAACAAGCTTACCCGTGTTCAAAGCTTTCTGTGTTGAACTTGGCGCAACCACCACTTGTCGACTCGAGAGGATCTTGACACTCTCGGCAGGTTTTTGTAATATTTTAAACTCTGACATTTGTAGGTTTTTATCCATGGTTATTTCACCACGTTTCTTAATAATTAGATGGCAAGGCTTCCCGCTAGTTGTTTGCTTTGAGGCCGGCGTGCTTTGCGCTTGTAGCGAGGCTGGATCGTCAGGGTGCATGCTTTCGGAGACCGCCAGCTCGTGGGGAACGGTTGCCGGTTGAGTAAGAAGCTGCAACGTGGGTGATTCTGTCACCATTCCCGGCGATGACATAACTTTAGGTTTAGTTTCATCTACATATTCCGATTTGGGTTTACCACCTATGACCGACTGTGCGTAACTCGCTTGATACGAATTTGGGGTCCCATTGTATTCCATTTGTAGAGGGTTTGGGTTATACTGTTTGTTAGGGGACATGGGTATCTCTTGTGATTTCCGTTGATTAGATTTTGCATGCGTCACGTTCTTAGAACTTTGTTTATGTGATCTGTGTTTGTGTGATGATCTGGATGTATTGGGTTGATTTGATTTACTAGTCGAGACTTTGCTTACTTGATTGTATGAGTGTTTTGATTGGCCTGAAGGTTTACCTGAAAAATATATTGAAGTTTAAAAAAATTGTGTAATTTTTTTATAGTAGATATATAGCAGAAAGTCATAAATTTTTGTATGTGTATACAAAAATTTATGACTTTCTGCTATATATCTACGCAGTAAATATATTAATAACATCCTGTTTTCCAGTTTGTTTAAATATTCTGGTGCTGATAAGGTAAGTAAACTTATCTAAGAAAGATTAAACAATAGATATTTTTAAACAACATTTGATATCAAGTTTCACTTAAAATTAAGTCACAACAAGGCTGTGTTTTGGGAAGCATGCATGCCTAAAACTTTCTGGCTCTCAAATTTATGTGCTCAAAATTTGTCGTAACAGAAATGCTATTGTAGAGGCAGGTTGAGAATTGACATGGCAGGTTCACCTGAACTCTACCACCATCTAAACAACACCATGCATGTGGCTGTAATAAGGCGAGTCGTTAGCTGCTGTGTCAGAGGTAGTTGAATGTTTGAACATAATACATTAGTACTCTATAGATAATTAAACAGATTTTTTTAATATTGCTAATAATTTTGAATTGTGTGACCAGAAACAACTGGGTCTAAATCATTATAAGTTCTCAAGAGTCCAAGATACTAATGTCTAAATAGAATCGACCGCAGCTCGTATTTCGACGACAAACTAAAATGTATTATAAATATTGCTGTTTCAATTTGAAGTATGCTGTCACTAGTAAAATTACTGGGATAACGAGACATTACATTGAATATCTCAATGCTAAGAGCCCAGTTATACAGTGTTTACCTTTACAAGAAGCGCCACATTGTTATGGGCAATATTACTTACTATCAGGTGACCATCTGCTCATCCTGTAGGTCCGTGGAAAATCAATTCAAAATTATTTTTAAAAAGCGAACTTTCTTCTTTTTCAAAAATAACAATAATACTTAAAATTATTTTGTGCAAAACTTAATTGAAAGGACTTACTTGAGGCCGGTTGTGAGTATTTAGAATATATTTGTGATAGGTTTAGGTGTTTTTGATTTGTATTGACAGGTATGTTTCTCATATTTTTCACTGGAGATAACCCATCATCAGGTATTGCACCGCCTTCGGGAATTTTTCTTTTCCGACAAATAAGTTCAGTTTCCCACATCTGTAAACGAAATCTCATTTATCAATTAATATTGACTAAATAATGATGATGTAGGGAATACATTAGTTAAGTTTTTTTACTTTTAGTGTTTCATCTTCCATGGCAATTGGAGGGTATAGTAACTCATCCATTTCTTCATTTGTTGGAAGAGCACCTTCGGCAGTTTGACTTTCAGGATCAGGAAGTTCTTCTTCATTAGACTTTGGAGCGATCAGTTTTTCAACCTCAAGTTTTTTTTGCAGTTCCTTGTTCTCTGCAGCTGCAGCTTCGGCCGCTTTATCTGCAATATCAGTGTATGCTGTTTGTGGTATCCCGCGTGGTAAAAGAGGAACTCGTCTCCTGCCCTCGCTGATCCATCCCAGACCTGTATGAGGACCAGCTAATCTGAAATTGAAAATATTTATAAAATTTAGTAAAAAAATCTCAATAAAACTAATTTTTATACTATTTTATATTATTGCATTGCATTTTATAACAAAAATTTTTTTCTTCAACCTACAATCAAAATCTACCAAAAAATTCTAATTTACAAAAAATATAAATAGATCCAAATAAAATTAAGATGAGATTAAGTTATGAGAAAATTTAATTTAATTCTCTATTAAAGCTATTTTTTTTTCAGTTAATATATTTATATAAACTATGTAATAAACAAAGTAAGAGTTTTTTTAACTAATTCAAACAAAGAAAGTCATGAAATATTTTCTAATTTTCTTTCATTAGGAAAATTTTATCATTATTTGATATGAAGGTATAAAAATTATTTACTGATATTAAAAGTGACAAGAAATTTTTAAATTTAGCTAACTATTTATTAGGAACAGAACAAAGTATTTCTTATTCAATGTACAATAGTCGTCATAAGCTAGCTCATATTGTCCAATAAACAAACATAATTATGATAATATTATACTTAATAAAACATAACGAGAATTAAAAATTAAAGAATAAAATAATATTAGACTAAAAATGTATACTGCAAACAAACTAAACACAGACAAAGTATAATTTACATATAAACTTAAGGAATACAAAATTCGTAATTTTAGACGACATAAAAATATTACTATGAAGATAATTTGTTAACAATAAGCATTTTTTATTATTGGAACATTTCACATATTTGCCTAATTCATATCATATGTTATAAATGTATTTCACGAATAATCTGATGTATAAAAAAAGACTACACATAAAAACTTAACTACGTGATCTCCATAATCCCAGTCAAAATATTTTAAAATAATCAGTAAAAAATTAATTTAAACTTTTTGAAGGTTATATGTCAAAACAAAATCAAAAATAAATATTTAAAACTTAAGATATTTTTTTTACATATAATTTGCTTTAAAAATATTTATATCAATAAACACCTATATAAATAACTAATGACTGTTTATATCTGCAAGTTTAACAAATGACAAAAAGAGAAAAAAGTATAATACATAAATGTCAAAAATGTTTTAATCTTATAAGAAACTACACATTAATTGTTTAGAATGTATTTTGAAACATATGCCTTAATATAATTACATGCTCTGTACATATCTGCCATCTTTGACTTTATGAAACATTGTTTTAAAAATAAATCAAGAAGCCCATAAAAATCACAATATTTACTTACTGCTCTGCAATAGTTGCTAATAATTCGTCATTAGACACGCGACGCGCCTCAGCGCTGTGGCGATCATTGCTTATATGTAAAACCGCGCGGAGCTCTTCAAGCAACTTTTTTCTATTCTCTTCCAATGCCCCTTGTGCTCTTAAGACACTAATCATTTTCGAGTAGGCTTCTAATTCTGTGTGTAAACAAATAGCACATTAACTATTGAGCATTTTAAGATCAGTTTACTTATTTATACCAACATAAATGAGTAAGTTCAATATAAGAAAATCATAGGAGGGAAAATGAATGCCATAAGACTAAATATATACCAAGTCTCCTGAGCGTCTGGCGACATTCGTCGCGGGTCATATTTAACAACATTGGCCACATGTTGAGACTGTTAAAATAAACGCAATTTGGGCACTATTTAATTATATTAATTTGTCCATATTTTATTAAATACTATACTGGCAAATATCCATACTGTTTACTTCAAACGACAATTCGTTCATTTTGACATTTCAAGTAGAGATGCGAAAAAATAACGGATGGCTTGAATTTTGTCTATGGTCCTTTAGAATACCAATTAGGTTATAAATTTCCCTAAAATATAACTATGTTTGTTTTTTGTAATACAACGTATCAAGTAGTAAAAATTTTAAGTGATAAAATTAATATAGCTCTAGAATCCAGTGGTAATTAATATATAATAACTAATTTCTCCAACGCAAACAATACAAAATGTTTAATTGAATCAAAAATATTCGAAACCTTTTATTTCTGTAATCAAACATACCGTTAGAGATTAGAATCACATATTTGAATCATGGTAAAATGTGTTTATTTTTCTAAATTCGGTGAAAAAGTAGATAGAACTTTAAGCAGACTAGTGCTAAACGTCGATAATTTTTAGAAAAATTGCTTTAAATACGTAATAGCATAAAATTCCCACTTTATTAAACCATGGATTAAAATTATATTTCCATAAACCTATGGAGAATTTATTTATTTGCCATCCTAAAAGATATACTACCATAGATATTTTAATTAGACAAATGCTATGTGCTTGCGAAGACTGCTCTTTACAATAATTATATATTTTTATTAGTTAAAAAATTATGTTATATTATTTTGTATAGCCTAAATATGAAATGGGAAAAAAAAATATTTAAAAAAAGTCCAATTTTTTAATAACCATTTAAAATTTTATTTTTGATTTTAAAAATTTGTGCCCTGAAGGAATTATTGAAAGTTTTTTGATTCATATCTCTACTATTACTACATGCACATCGCAACATATAACTTTGTTATTTACAATAGCTTCGATTACATCTTTTATGAATATTATTTTGAAAACAACGGTCTTCATAAACATGTAATCATGAAGAAAAGTGTTTGACATTTTCAAATAAATATAATTAATTAACGGTAAATTTAACGTAAAAAGAATTTATGTTTTAATATCTATTCGTTTTTTTTTAATTACACTCAGTTATAAATTTGTAACTAAAATGTATTTCATTCAATTAAAATTTTTTGTCATAACATTAAATCATAGACAACGCGTTTATGCTGTATAATGTTCTCTATTATTTGTCAACGTATTTTTATTTTGAATATTGTTTTGATTCTCATTCACAAGTGTTTATAAACTTAATTTGCTTTTAAGTTGCGTAGAAGAATTAAGTAGTGATGGGGGACATTGATGATATAATACATTACTTCAAATCATTGAAGAAAGGTTTTGATAAAGATTTGTATAACAGTAAAATTGATGAACTTGTGTATATAGTGGAAAACGAAGGCTTGGAATATGACGATTTTCACTCTTTATTTAAAATCTGGTTGAATTTAAATATACGTAGGTATCGTTCTGAGATATGTTTCATATATGTTGTACTGTGAATATATTTAAGTTTTCTCTCACAGCAATATCGAAATGGGTCAGTTTGGGCGCGTGTTTAGTTCCACAAGAAAAAGTCGAGGAACGTACTGTGGATTATTCCTTGCGCTGGCTACTCGCAAATTACGACAATCAGACCAATTTCTCTAGAATAGGCTTTTTACTTGATTGGTTAACAGGTAATGCGAAAAGTTTAATATAATCTTCTTTTACATAATTAAGATTAAAATTTTTAGGACAATATTTTAAATTATAGCCAAATCTTTTTTACTTTGTACATTTTTTTAACATTAACACAAGGGGATATTTTGTTTAAAATATGTTTAAGTAAAAAATTTATGTAAAAGTTCCTAAAGATTTGAAAAATATTTATATTACATGTCAACAACTAAAAGTATTAATATAATGTTAAATAACTAATTAAAATCAGAAGGTAGTTTTTAATTATGATTTACTTTGACACACATTTCTTAATGCTGATACACAAAAACAAAATAGTAATAAACTAAAACATTAATCACTTCAATTTACTTAAATATTTGTTATTGTAGCTGCAATGGATTGTGATTCAATAGACATTAATGCATTGGATTATGGTTATGAATTATTCTACACAATGCTGACATATGAAGTTTTGGTAAGTTGTTATTAAATTTAAATTTTGGATATGGTAGAAATATATGTTACTAAAAAAATATTATGGAATTTTTTAGTTTCATCCAGTGAAATCTATTGAATGTTAAGAAGTTTATAAGCATGTAAAGAAAAATTTATTTAATTTTTTCCTTTGCATTTTTTGTGCTTAATGATTAGTTGTTTGCAAAATGTTTACATTTTAAATAATTAAATTTCTAATAAGAGTTGCAATATCTGTATAACAAATAAATTTATTTATTATAAGCATGAAAGTTTTTTCTAGACTGTACATGCTATGAAGCTGGTATACAATTTAACAAAACCTGTTGATGTGACAAGAAAAAGAGTCTTGGAGATTATGGACTATGCTAAAAAAAGGGAAGCAAAAAAGGTACATTGGTAACAATTAACTTTATTAACAAATACTGTACATAGGTCAGTTTCGTTTTTATAAAATAATAAAACTGGCTATTTAGATTGTATTAACTTAGTGCTCTTACAGATGTTCTATTCCTTGTTGTCACACATAAAATTAAATGAGTAGTTTGTATGTTGGAATATTGTTAGTAAATGTTCTTAGTGATTAAAAATTGTTATTTATATTTAATTTGTAATATTTTTGCAGAACTTATATCGCCAACTTCAAGTTCTATTGGGACTATTTAAATCATACAAACCGGAAAGCGTCCCTGAAGATATACCTTCTATGTCTATACACAATTCTTTTAGAAAAATAAATCCATCATTACTAAATCTATTCACTCTGTACAAGGTAATTTAACTTTTTTTAATTGATTTATGCTGTGTTATATAAATAAATGATAATTAGGTATTAGTTTTAAGCACTGAGCTGGACCTTCACCTGATGGTAATGGCACACCCATAAATAGCAATAAAGTGCTAGGTAGAATGTATAGCACTTCTTTAGGCTGTGATTGCAGATAGGAAGAGATAAAGTTTTTCATGTTATTTTAATATTGACCACAGTTTATATTTTACTATTAATAACTAATTGTCTTTTTTATTTTTAAATGATTAAAAGAAACTTTGATTACTGATACATAATGTAAACGTATTTGTGATTTCAGAATAAAAGGAATACTGAATATAATACACAACAGCACCTACTTTGGACTAATCCCATTAATTGTGTAAGTTATATTTGTTTTCTTCTATTAACCTACAAGTATATGATAATAAGTATTCTTTTTAGTAATATATGAATATTTGGGTATCATTCATTTGAATGTAATATGTGATGTATTAATAAATATTTTCATTAATAATATATATGTTCAGGAATCATCACGATTGAAGAAAGCTGAACCTTTAGTACCGAACATGGAGTTCCTTAATATTGGTTCCAAACAGTATTCTGATGATGTTCCACAGAAGAACTACCTTGATTTTTCTGAGTGAGTTGTTTATAATGTTAATCATGGCTTTTTACTCGTAATAAGTGTAACAAAAAAGGAATAGTTTAAGAACTACCTTGATTTTTCTGAGTGAGTTGTTTATAATGTTAATCATGGCTTTTTACTCGTAATAAGTGTAACAAAAAAGGAATAGTTTAAAGTCGTTAAAAAATGATTTTTTTTATTTAGATTGGTTTCTGTATTATATGTATGGTCCTACTAGATGTTATCAATTACGATGACTCATTTAATATTTATTTATCACTATCACTGTATTTTCTAACAATAAAAATTAAACTGAGAACTAATAGTAATTTACACATTCAGCGCAGTATCACTGCTGGAATACAGCGTTCACCGTGTGACCAGCCGGCCGGCTCGTCTTCGAGCACTGCTCTGCAACTCCTGTGGGATCACACTACTGGCATTGGCTCCTGAATCTGACCACGCGTTCTTGTCTCACGATTTGCATCACCTCCTTACAAACTGTAAGTAGATCTTTTTTTTTTTCAATTCTAAAAAAAATTAAATTAAGAGTACCAAAGTGTGTTGTCGATCAAACGCCCAGTGAGCGTGAATGATAACTTAAAATTTTCTTGTAATAATAATATGACAAAAGTAAATCATTACCTAATATGTAAACGCATGTTACTCTTTTGTAACCGCCTAGAAATCTCTGGAAATTGAGGACTACCACCATACATCATTCTTTATTCGTACAACATGACGTACAAATCCATATGGTTTTGAATTTTTAGCAATATATTAAAATTTCAGGTTTTCTTGATGTATCTCAACATAGCTATGCCATGAAGCAAGATCTTCTAAATAGGCTGTCAATTTTTCAACGAACCATTGTTCAGGGTGTTCCAGTAATAACAAGATTTCTGGCTCAGTATTTACCATTCTGGAATGAAAAAGATTTCTTTGCTGAGGTAAGTTACTTTTACAAAAATGATTATCGTATATATGTCGAAAATATATATAGAACACTCGCCCAAAATACGCCGGCTGTCATACATTGATTGCTCGGCACAAACATCAATGCTGTTGAGGCGACAGATTTTCAATATGGGAATGTTCCAATCAAGTGAGTCGAAAAACTGTAAGACCAATCAAACAGTAACAAAAGGTCCTGAAGTAAATCAGGGACATATCTGTGTTACAAGGCAACCACATCATCGTTGCTCTAGGGAGGCAGTACGAGCAGAGAGCAAGAACAGAAAAAGAATTGGATTTATGACCAAAAACAAAATTTACTCATTAAAATTTGAAATAGTCACACATAAAATTTGCTTCTCATATATCTATTGTTGATTAATTACAGATAATGGGATTAGTGGAATGGATTAGTGTAGACAGTCCAGAGTACATCATTTCTGTATTGGAATCTCTGATGAAGATATACTATCGAGCTAAACCAATGGAGCAATGTGCTATACTTAAAAGTCTATCCACAATGTATGCTAATTTGGTAAGTTATTTTAAATATAGTGTGTTTGGATCATTATTTAGTATCCAGAAAGTTCTACAATGCTAGTTAGGTGATATTCACTGCACCACTTAGCGCTCATTGCTTTGAGAAGTGAGAAGTCTCTTTACAGCTACCTCATTATTAACCAGACCACAGTAATGTTTTCGAACTACTGTTACTTGCCAGAAATAGATGCTGTTGTGAGACCTACCTAGTCTCCAGCAATACAGACCTTTCACAAGGAAAGCATTTTTAAGGTTTTGAAGTTTATGAGATTTAACATCTTTCTCACATTGTCAAGTTCAATGTGATACTAGATAAAAATTTTAAAATTAAAGTTTTAACAGCCAACATATCACTTACCTTAAGGAATATGTTTTTCTGTAGGTGTATGTATGTGTTTTTAAGTGACATTTAATGTAATAATTGCTTGTACCTCTTTTTAGGTTTACACCAGTACACGAAAGCGAAGGCATTTCATGAGTAAAAATTGCCCGCAGCCAGCCCATCCAGAACTTTTACAGATAGTTGCCAAAAACCTCACTGATATGTATAGTAAAGGCTTGCAGATAAATCCAGGTAAGATTTTATACGACTTCTATGGTATATATATATTTACTATAGACTGTGGACAGGGATGTCATATGGCTCAGATTCAAACTAGAAAATCACAGCATCACACTGTGAACTTTGCCTCAAGACATGTCTCATTGTCATCTCAAACCCTTTGTTCTGGTGGGAGATTTCTGTTATCGGAGATGATATGGAAAGGTACCATTGCAGCGCCTCTTTCTGCCGCCAAACAGTAGTATGCATATGTTATGGTGTTCCAGTTTGCAAAGAGACTTAACATCTTGTTTCAGTCAGTGTGGTACAGTGTACTTCATCGTTACTAGCATCACATTGTTTTCAAATTTAATAAAAGAAAAGGAAACCATTACATGATCCTACTTCGCAGAGGACATGCGCGTCCTGTTCGCCAGCACGTCCGCCGCGGAAAGATGCGCGCGCGCAGAATTCTCGTGCCGGCGCGCTGCTGGCTGCGTTCCACGCGTATTGTCGCTGGCGCTGCCATTACTAGCCACCTCCGCAGCGGTTTTGGATGATATTGCCTCACTCATACTTGTGTAAGTATAGGTTTATATTATTTCTTTAGACTTTGTACAAATAAAGAACAAAAAAAAAATGGCCACATGAAAATTGAGCAATTTATGTGAGCTTAGTGGGAGAGGAAGCTTATGTAGCCTACAATCACAAGTAGAAATAGAAAAAAAAAAGGAAAACATTGGCTTGTACTATTAATGTTATATAAATTACCGTTGTTACACTCTAGCGCCGCTCTCTATTACCTATTTTGACAAATACTGCCCTGGATAGTAAATAGGTTACAATCTAAAAAAATAGCTTTTTAAGACAATTGTTAAAAAAAACAGAAAACCTGACCTTGCATTTAAAGCTTGCATTTCTATTCACAGGTACAGAATAACCTACAAGTCGAAATACTTGTCACAGAGGAGTGCCTTCGAATTGGAGCAGATGCAGTTGCTCAAGAGCTACACTTCTGATATCATATCCTGTTTGTACCGCGAGGACTTCCTCGACTGTAGAAAGGAGAGTTTCGTCTTCAGGAAGCTACATCCTCAAACTGTTACGAGACTCTGCAAAGCGGTGCCCAACGCCGGGGCCAAATTGGGTTTACGGAGCCATCTAGCGTTCGCTCCGTACACTTACGTGGTGGTAGAGCCGATGGAGGAGGCGGAGGCCGACAACGCTCTGTGGTTCAGAGTCGCCGTCGATCGCGAGTTCGCGAACCTCGGTGAATTCCTGGTTAAGGCTGTACCTGAATTGAGACAGGCTCGTAGTTGAGTTTCGGTCTAACTGAACCTGGTTAGAGCATTGATAGCAGATCATCAAGGAGCAAGATGAACCATCTTAACTTTATGTTAGTGTATTAATAAGGTTTTAATTGTTGTCGATTGTTTGACATACACTTTATCATTATTTCTTTTTTGCCTTTTTTATACGAAATATTACTTGTTTGCCATTATGCCTGTGGTCCCCAAAACGAAACTCCCAGCCACTTTGGGAGCTCACTATTTTCAAAAAAATGTATATGTATGAGTTCATCTATTGAACTGTATTGTTTTTGAATCAGTGCATTTAACAAAGGAATAGTTAATATGTTGTGTCGAGAGGAATCTAATGCACTACATTGCTACTAATACGATTTTATGATAATAATGAACTATTATATCTTAAAAAGTATTTGTACATGACCAACGATTCAAATGGTTGTTAGATGGAGCCATTGTTAGTATAATGGCTCCCTCTAACGACCATTTGAATAAGCGGGACGTGAAACGTTATTTAAGAGGTTAATGTTCTAATAGGTGAAGTAATATAACTATAATCATGTATTTTGATAACAACAATAATAATTATGGCTAAAACTACATTAGTTTCATTTCTACAAATTTTCCACACATAATTTAGTTGTTGCAACATGTTATAATTTTCCAAGAAAAACTTACTATATACATCATTAAGGTATGCTGACGGTGGCTAGCGCAGTCGATTTGAAAGACCCAACCAAACTACCACATCCATTTCTCTCTCCCAATATTTATAATAATTGTTAATTTTACTGTAGCTCAGTCTGAAGTGCTCTATAATGTTACCATACATACCGAGTGACTGATAGTTTGTCTCACGGTGATCAGCGCAATGGTATCCTAGATGAATGCATTTATTAACTAGTATATGGTTTGTTAGTTTCGTATGAAGATTTAAAAATATTGAATCGATCAAAAATTGTTTTAAAGCCTATAAATTTAATTAGGTGTTCTAAAGTGTATTTAGTACTAGAAAAAAATAATTATGTACACATTTAACTTTAAAATAGTTATGAATTGCATAAACTCTGACAAGATTTTTGTTTTGTATTCGCTATTTATTTGTTTGCTAATTTTTACACACAAATTGAATAGTATCGTCTATAGCGATGGTTGACTAAAACAACGATATTTATAAAGTAGTTATAATGCGTCATAATCAGCTTTATATTAAATGGCAACCTTAGAGCTTTCACTTTGCTCTAACGTGGCGACGTGCTAAGCCGATTACTATACCTAAGTGTGGTGTAGTGTTAAGCCGAAAAGTGATAAGGGCGTTGTCACACTGTAGATGGTGAAATAGATATTTTACCAAATTTGTTATGACAAATGTAAAACTATTATACATATTATATTGACACGTACATATAAATACTTCCCACTCTTGGGAATCGGGGCCTTTTCTCACTAGGAGAGAGACAAGGCCGTTTATATACAATTCTGGCCAAATGCTGGTTTGATCATGACATGAGAGAGATGTTCAACTATTAGCAGGTGAAACTTGATGTAGACTACACCATAATATGCTCGATACCCCCAGTAATTTCACTATCTACATCTAAATCTTATTTATCTACGGATAGACATTTTATTTTCCGTTAAATATAATTAATTCCAATGCGTATTTAAAATATTAAAGGAAAAATTTAATTGCACATGGCTTCATACAATTTAGTTCCATTCGTTATAAAGAACAGAATAAAAATATTACAATTTATATATCAATACTAAACGTAATTTATTTTAGTAGTTATAATTAAAAATATTTATTAGCACAATAGTTATTCCGTTCTTTTTAATATAGGTGGGTTGATAATTTTTATTTCTTTTCTGCTCGTCAATTAAAGTACAGTAGCGAACTCTCAAAAAAGAAACCAAGGAATCAAAACAACGGAGAGGCACTCTAGTCCCCATTAATTACACCTTAAAAAGTGCGGGGTCCGCCCTCTGTGGAGCGGGGCTGGTGCAGCATAGGTACAAATTAATACAGTGTTATGATGTATTATGTGTCTCGCTGTTCGTGCTTTGATTTGCTCAGGTTTCATACCTAGGGTGACTAAAAACTAATAAACATTTACATAATAAATTAATAATAACATAGAGTTTGTAATGCATTAATATGTTGATGAAATCGTTACAAAACATTTTTTAAAATATACAAAATCCAAAGCAATATTTATGTCGTTTATAGTTTTCATACGAGTTTTAGTGATAAGTCCCGTGATACAACAGGGGCCGTAATAATTTTGAACTTACTGTCTTAAAAATTAAATAGATTTGTGTGAGTTTAATTGACAGTGTAAAGATACACGAATAACACAAAGATCTTTTTATAATTCAGCACCTGTTATGATAAATGGCTGCCAGAGACCGGAGGGGTAACAACTATATATTATTAATATAAAAGAACAAAGAAAAATTGTAAACAAATAAGATGAGAAGTTTTCATTAATTTGAAAATAAGACTTTCTACTATCTCTCATTACTGATGCTCATTTATTTTTCTCCGTCCACTCGAGAGCATAAATTATGGATACCTTGGTGGGAGAGTGGTATACTGGTGGGCGAGAGGGGTGGAGGGTGGTCACCTCATACCCCGTATCCAGCCCACGCCTCAGTGAGAAATGTTCCCGGACTTTTGTCCCCTTGTGCCCCGTTTTGCGAGCGACATCTTCAAGGATATTGTGTTAATCGGCCTCTCCGATACTTTACACGAATTTAAGTAAAAAACAACAAGATTATGGTTTTTTTCTTTATTTAAACTGTACTACGTTGTTTTGCCTTGCTTTAGATTAAAATTTTAAAGTATTTTCTTCAATACTTTACGAATATAAAAAGCTTATTAACGTACATTTCGGTCGTGAATAAGAATTGTTGTCGTCGGCCATAAAGGACTTTTTTTGCGAGTTAAAAATATGCGCAACTGGTAACAATTCACAGGGGGAGGGTTTGTGGAATGAGGGTCGTAGTTCTCGTCCGGAGAACCCTTTACGACCCCATGCTCCTTTTATCTCCAGTCAAAAATCGCTTCGAGAGTTATGTTATCGACGTGCTGTGTAACTACTGCTCCATTTTTGTACCATTCGTGTTTTCGAGTAATAAGTGTACTACGGATTTTGTTTATTTTTTACGATTTTTTTAAATAAAATACGGATTTTGTATAAATATTTAGAATTTATTTAACTAAGAAACTTATGTTTGCACGTAAATTTATGTTATAACTTTCTCATTAAAATATAATTTAATTCTAACTAGAATAAATCCGATCAAAATTAACTTTAATCTGTGCGGTAAATTTTTTGTAAATTTGATTCGTGTATCTGTGTGTCTCTTTATAAGTCCATAGTTCCCAAAAGGATTGAACAAAAATAGATCTAATTTATATTTTTTATATCAATAATGAGAGAGTCCATAAGATTTATAAAAAATCGTATCTAGTGCTCTAGGAATTATCAAACCTTTTTAGTATTGTCACGGCTATAAGTAAAATTTTTATTTAATTTTATACTTATAAGAGATCTTTGTTTATCTAAATGTTTCCAAATTTTGAATTCTGTATTAAGTATACATTATAAACTCTAAAAAACGTAACGTAATCGAGTGTCTAGTTTTATTTAAAAAAAATGTGTTATTTGAATTTTGTTATTGCGATTTTATTTATGAAATATATTTACTGTTGAACAAAATTGCAGTTAAGATATATTTCATAAAGTTTACAGCTAATTCGAATTGTATTATGAATCGTTAGAATACCTAATGGACACTTGAAGCAAAGTAGCGAATTTGTAAATAGGGTTTGCAAATAGCTATTTAAACAGAAGCGTCCTGCTACGTGTTACTGAATGTCGGAGCCCTCCTAAAGCTCTGAGATCTGCAAACACGGGCGTTGAATCGTGTTAGCGTAGGCAGAAGCCCGCCCGGCTGCTGTCTGTATCCGAATCGATAAAATTCGGGTCCGCGCCCCCGGGCCGTCGCCATGGCAACGAGCTCGGAATCCCCCGACCCCATCCCACTGCTCCCCGAGCCCGATGTTGACTTAGACGGATAGAGTAAGAGGCTTATTAATGGTTTTATGTTACTCTCGTGCTCTTTATAAAAAGATTTAGCCATTAAAAACTGTGTAAACTTCCAAAGGTACTTCTTCCCAATTGATGGCATGAGCACGGTTTGTGCTTGAGCCAATGTCATGTGTAGACGTACAAAATAAAAAAATACAAATCCTTTAAAAATTGTCTGCGTGGTCAATCGTTCATGTTCTCATCTTTTCATCTTCGCAATTGATGGCATGAGCACGGTTTGTGCTTGAGCCAATGTCATGTGTAGACGTATAAAATAAAAGGATACAAATTCTTAAGAAATTGTCTGCGTGGTCAATTCGTCCGCCATGTTTCAAGTCCGATGAAATTGATAATTCCAATAAGCTTTTCTCTAAAGTTTTAATTCTACTGTCAAAAAAAAACCAAAGGTACTTATTTTTAGAGACTGATCAATCATGCGACTTTTGTAAAGTATGTTAGAAATTAAATTAATTTTATAGTTCTATCAGTAAATAACTATTTTTTTTTTGGTTCTCTAGTAGATTTATATTTAAAAAAGTGTTCAGTTAGTTTCATTCTGTTAGTAACGGCCGTGTGTTTTCCCTCTCGGCGCGACGCCATTTGCCAGACTGCGTGACGCTGTTTCAAAATGAGAGCATTCGTGAAGAGTCACCCTCCGCAACAGTTATATTACGGAAGCTCGTGTATTTTTTTTTTGGTTTTACAAAAAATGCATTATTAATAATCACTAACTGAATTTTACTATTGATTTAATTATTGAAATAAGGAAATTAACTTTACCTTATCGTAAAGTAACATATAAGTTTGAGATATTTCAGTTAGTCTCATATTGTGTTAATTCTTTCATACTAATGTAGCGGCATGTTATTACAGTTTACAAACTCCTTGCATGCAGTATTCCATTAACTTTAAATCATTGTCAAACTGGAAAAATAATATGGATTCTGTCAAATTAATTTCGGTATAAATTCCAATTGTTTTCTAAATAAATTTACTTTTTAACTTTTTACTTTTTACCCATTTACTTTTGATCCGTTAACATTCTTGATTCATTCCTGGGTAACAAAGTTCTCTGTGCTCCCGAACCTTATAACCATACACGCTATCCCCCCATACTAATATAAACGTTAAAGTATATGAATTAACTATTTGGTGCTTGTAAGGATATACACTGCAACAGATTGTGCTGAAAGAAGATGTTAAGTCTCATAATCTCAGTAATTTCGCCAGCTACAACGTCCTTCAAACCTAAACAAAATTGTACATTACTATTTGGCGATAGAATTAAAACAGCTACTTTCGAATCAGATCTTAAAATTCGTCTACACTCCAAGTAAAAAAAAGAATGTTTCTGATTTTTAAAAGATGTCTGACTTTTACAGCGATGAAGACGCAGGAACAGCTATACTACAAATATAATTATTATTAAGTAAGAAAGATGATAAAGCGGTATAATAATACAAAGATTTAGATGAAAGAAAATAATAATGATATAATAGGACTAAGAGCAGTTTTAAAAGGATAAACCCGGTTTCGTAAATGATGAGATATTTCTTTGTCAGGCCTTTATTTTGAGTTACAATTATTTTCTACCATCCATTTTTTCCTATGTCCAGCAGTGGACGTCCATCGGTTGAAATGATGATGAAGAAATTTCAGAAATTTGATTTATTTTAACAATTGTTAACTTAACGGGACGTTTTGTTTAAGTGAATTAAAACTTCGATTTCAATATTATTTTGTATAATTCTGTTTATATGAAACTGCTAAATTAATCGAACGTATGCACCCACAGTATGGTTGCGAAGTTAAACCATTTTCATGTTTAATATATTCACTCAGCGTCTTACGATACCCTCAGGACTCAGGAAAGTAATGGATTCTACAGTCTCAAGTTTATTTAAATGTTTATGTGGCTGCAAGAAATTGATACTATGTATGAGTTTAGACAAAGGTAAACATTTCTGTGTGTGTAGTTGCAGGAGCGCAGAGGGCCGCCGCCCCGGGTATATCCCGGGAATCGGGCGTTGTCCGCCACCAGTAGTTTATCCACGGAGCGAGGGTGAGCAAACTTTTTCCTCGTAAAATCCCGTTTACCCAGTGCGAGCTCAATATTAACTCCGCCTTTGGCAAGGACTATTTTAACGATGAATATTTAAAATTACATTAAAACGTGATCGTTCTCAAAGGCTGCGCTTTGCAATTTTCAGACGGGCGCCTAGAGTGGGTTGCTAGAGTCGGCGCGCTTGATAAATTCTTATTAATATTCTAGAGACGCCATTTTAGTTCTTTTGTCTTACGCGAGCAGGCAATAAAGAGGTAGACGCCTGAAAATGCGCTGCATTTATACAGGTTCAGACGACGTCTAACATGCCTTTAGTGTTTTATTTTCAGCGCCCGCTCCTTTGCCGAGCTCTTATTACACTCACTAACAAGGCTTTTAATTATTTCCTTTAATACCAGTTTCAGGGCGGCATAAGGGCTGTTGTTGTTATGAGATTTTAAGTACGGTACGAAATTCGAGCGCCGCGAAACATTACTTACACCCTTGTGAGGTAAATGCAGTCCCGTGAATATTTTTTTCAAGAAAATGTTTCATTTTATATTGCTAATTTCGACAAAAATTTACAATGAAACTACGAAGTGGTTCAGTATTAAAATGAGTGGTAAAATAGGTAATAAAATTCTGTAATAATACATTATACGTAATTGGAAGGTATCAGTAATTATTATTATTACGTTAACTAGATTTTTGTAAATATTTTAAAGAAAAATATTAAAATTGTTACCTACTTAGGTTGTTAATATCTTCTTGAGAACCAAATTTCATCAAATCAAGCAGTATGTATAAAAGTAGGTCAACGTTTTATTGTTTCGTCACTTTTAAACAAATATTAATTCACATGTCTGACTTATTATTATGTAAAGTAAACAAATTATAAACTACCTACCACATATATTAATTGGAAGAGAGATTTCTTTAAGCATTGAAGCAACAGTTGATTTGTACGATAATTGAAAACTTTTGTGCTTGGTTGATTTAAAGCAATGAAATGTGTGGTTCATTCATAATACTTACATGGATGCAAGTATGCGGATATTACTTTATTTAATTTAACTAAATTAGACCGATTTAATCGTGGTTTATGGTTACATTCTTTTGAATCATCCCAATTATTATATTAGATTTGACAACAAATCCTTGCAAAAGAACACAAATTAAAAACAAGGATGATTCACTTGAAAACTGAAATTTAAAACCATTTCCATTTTATTAGGAAAGATGATCCGATAATACTATCGATTTGGGATCCCATTTTTAATTAAAAGTAAATCTTCTTAAACCAAGTAAATCACCAGAAGACATGAAGATACAATGAGCTCATTTTGGATATATCGAAATAGAAATAATAATTATTAAAGAGCGTCAGGACGTTTATCATCTCTTTCCTCTCTTGATCATGGACGCTAAAAAACACTAGAAAGGTAATAAATATAATTTTAATTTAGACTTCTCTTTCTTTTATACTTTTTCGTTTTCACTTGTAAATATTTTTGAAATCTATAAATCATAAATAAATACGATGACGTCGAGATCTCAACGGTTTAAATATGAAATTTGTTTAAAGATATGTTTGTGAGGTTATATTATTTTTCGTAAAATTGGAATACTTAATGTACCTTACTTAATTAAAAAATCATTAATTTTAATTAGAGCCGGTAATTTGCGTACGATTCAAGAGGATCCGCTGATATCGGCGCTTCCTGAACAAAAGCGCAGGGTCTTAGGGATGATTTATTGCATCGCCGGGGACCCTGCCGCGCTTTTATACCTCGTACCCCTCACTCCGGCCGTGGAATTAGCAGATAAGACCTGTATTAAGTGTTCCAATATAATTTTATACAATTTCTCTTATCGTTTTGTTTCGGAGAACCATATTTTTGATCGCGAAAAATGAGTCTATTGACAAACTCTCATGATGTGTGTTGAATTCAATTCATAACCTAAAAGTTCAGTAAACTACATAACGGTAGTAAGTATTGAAGTTATGTAAATAATATTTTACAATAAATTCACAAGTACTTATTTTAGTTATATAGGCTAGAATTTGGCTACGATCTCACCTGATGGTAAAGCGCATTAGTATAAATAGAGAGACGTGACCAGTCTCTTTTCTGTCTATAGTAAACAGTGAAATAAAAAAGTTTTTGTGTTGAAAAGCCGTAGAAGCAAAACTTTGTACTCCGGTTAATTTGTAACAGAATGAGATAAATAAACTATGAATGTGGTAAACAGATAAGAGGCAAGCGATGAATCAACATTTTTTTGTTGTTTGAAGTAAGAAAAAACAAAAAGAGATAGGAAAGGGGTAAAGTATGCACTATAGATTTTATCTTGTCTTTTTCTCTTGTTCGTATAGTTCGAGCTTGTAGTGTAGTCATACATGAGTACAGCATCATCTCCGTGTGATGCAGAGTCCGTGTACCGGCTTGTATACGACGTTAGAGTAGTGAGAACGCCACGAATTATAGCACAAAGAAAAGACGAACTATAGGGAAACTATGTAGGTACGCGTTTTATCTCATTCTCTCACAGCCTGAACCCTATAAATAAATTTATAGTTGTCTCTTTTCGTTACACTTTTTCGTTTCATAAAATCTAATTTACACCGTCCTCAAGAAGTTTTACTTCAAAAACTTTGTTTTTATAGAAGTTTTTTTTTGTTTTGTTCTCTTTTTACGACGTTAACCTGATGGTAAGTGACACGTCTGCCCATAACTTGGCGCTGGTTAGGATGATTTACGTTTTATCACATTGTATCTGTCTTAAAACACAAGGTATTAAGTCTTGTTACTCCAGTAACTTCACTAGCTACAAAACGTTTCAAACTGGAACACGGTAAAATTTGTATATTAATATTTGGTGGCAGAAATAAGTACTGCAGTGGTCTAGACGGTCTTCGAAAACAGAGACCTACCACCAGACTCGACCTTGTTGAGGTGACTATGCTTGATATCTTTTGTCTGAACACGACGTGCGCCATTTTGTGCTGTGAATATCATCCTAATTTACACTTCGATATGGGCAGGCGTGTTACCTTCAGGTGAACGTCCTGCGCGTCTAGCGCTTTGATGAATAAAACATAATTCAGACTGTAATCCAATACAGTAACGTGAATAGCAGCTAGATTGCAATTTGTATGAATCCTATATGCAAAGGGGAGATAGAGTTGCCTTGCCTTATACAATCGCTATGAATTGATGTTTTTAAAACAGCTGCAGTATTTAGATACCTATTAAAATGCGAGTTTTCTCTTTTAAGTTTTATTATTTTCCAACGTTATTACCGTTGCTTTCTGAAACAACACCCGTAAGTGTTTTCAGTAAGTGCGGCCGGTGGAAGATGGTTATGATAAGATTTCATCGCTTGAGTAATTTAATTGTTTAACTTAAATAACAATTCAATTAATTTTACTATTTCATAGGTACCAACGATGTAAAGAGGAATATTAAATTTTATTATGAGTTACAATTGTTCTCTGTAACGACGTAGCACTTAGCCGCAGCGGGTTGGGCGCTACATTTCAGGCTACGGCTTCAAGGTCCATTTGCGGACCGTAACGGCACACGTTCTGACCTCAAGCCGCTTTGTTCTAAAGTCCCTTAAGCTTTTTAATCACCGCGCACGTTCGCTTGAATAAGCTACATATATAACCTAATTTTTATTACAGAGACATATAACGAGTAAAATACTAAAAAAGAGAATTGGAGTTAAAATATTTGTTTCTGGTAATTATTTACTTTGAAACTCTGCAAAGGTAACTTTAGATTCATGCCTCTAAAACTTTCGGGCTCAGTGAAGAGTTCTATCAATAGAGATGTTCACTGTTAATAAACTGCTGTTAAAATGAATGCTTTTTTGATCCTGTATCCTGAATCTTATGACGGTCACTAATCAGCATTTTATTAATAGAGTGCGTTTTCAATCTTTTTCGTCGTGGTAAATTTCTTTTTTCTTAGTATAAATTTCTCTCAATGCACTTCGCAGTACTTTATTAAAATTAAGAAATGATTTGGAACACATTATTTACAAAGGTAATACGTTTATAAAAGAGTACCTGTTTTACTGCTTCACTGGCACATTTGCTAATCGTATGCCTTTTACGGTGGTCCCCGTTTCGATTACGGGTCCACGTGTTGTGGCTTTTCAACAAACTACAACTAATATATTGTAAATACACCGTAATGCGCTGTTTTTTGGCAGTCAATATATTGCATTCAGAGTATTCACGGCACGCACGTTTCACCATCTATGACCTCGTTGTCCCTTATCACCAAGTATGATTGAGGTGATTGTAGATAAACAATGACGATTTTCGAAGATGATATTGATGTATAATGATAACACTAAAACAATCGCTGAAAATAGAAAATACAGAATCTAACGATTCTTCATCTTCATCTAATTTTCAGAATATGAAGACTTAATTGTACGTAGATTTACGTCTTTAATCCGGTGTTTGATTAATTATAATAATCACCCTAATTCCTGTTCAGCAGCTCACCTGATACAGTTTACTGAACTGAATTCAATTATTAAGTTACACATGTACAATTGAAACCAACATAATTAATTCCCCGGGCATTCGTCGTTATGTACCGTGAGCTATAAATTATCGATTGCACAGCAATGTACGTACGTTTGATATATAATGTAAATACATAATTGTTGACTAGGTACAGAGCTCGTGTGCCGGGCTCGCGGCCCGGATGTAACTATTGGCAACCGGGCTGGCTCATAGCTGCGAATTACTAGAGCTTCAACGGCAGCCATTTTGAGGTTAAGTTTTATAGAAATAAGAATCAAATTTGTTTGTAGGAAGTTGTCCAGTTACGTTATGGATTCACTTGTCAATTGCATCACCTCTGTACCACCTGATTCCCGCTGTTGGTGCTGGGGGGAAGCTCGCTGGGTGTTTGTTGCCTTCGCTTTGTGCTCCCTTAATAAGTACATTCGGCCATGTTGGCGGGCGACTGCACACGACAGCGTTGATGCGTTGTAATTACTTTTCGATGTTGGGAAAATTGTTCAATATGCCCAGACAGGTTTATGTAAAGCTGTGTTATGGTACTCATTGTTTTGCTTTTGGTTAGTTACAGTACCTATACACGTAGATATTATTTTCGATGTCGGGAAAATTGTTCAATATGCCCAGACAGGTTTATGTAAAGCTGTGTTATGGTACTCATTGTTTTGCTTTTGGTTAGTTACTGTACTTATACACGTAGATATTATTTTCACAAGTATCATAAGATTAAATTGACGAAGAAAAGTAATAAATTTGTTTAATTTTTCATGTTATTTAGCCTAGTGGAAATTCGGAAAACATTTGGAGAAGCATTCTATAAAAAGGCATTCTGATATTCCTTACTTGTAAAGTCCCCTTAAATATTTATTACCGTTGCAAAAGTTAACCAAGTGTATACGTCCTTCTTCAACGTCTATATTAAATTTGACAAAAATGTCACAATAATTTAGGTGTGAATGTTTATGGCGTGGACAGGAGTAAATCTTGCGGTCTGTTTCGGCATTTGTAATATTGGTATTTATTTAGTATATAATTTAATAAGCATATAATTCAATAAATATGAGAAAATTGATGTTGTTATCTTCACATGTATAACTCCAACATAATGTGTAACAAGGATAGCACGTTGGCGATATGGTTCTACTCTATTGGTACATAGAACCATTTCTCATTCAAATTGAAATACATTATGTACCTTCGTTTCCCTAGCGATATTTATTTTCGAGCTCGTATCCGCTCCGGGCGTATTTGATCGGGGAAAATTCAATACCAGATTCTCTAATTAGCTTTGTTCACTTTTTTTTCCCTCGTTCGACAGACGTTGACTGACGCGGGCCGAGGCTTTTAATTACAGGCTTTTGTGCCTCTTGCTTTTACCAAAAGAGCTCACGGCACGCGTCCAAAAAACACGCCCAATTTAAACGTCACATAAATTTTACAAAAAATTAAATGTGTAAACAAAATGTAATAAAGCTACGGCCGGCATCTTTGACGTTTTTATTTGTATAAATATGTCATTTAGTGATCATAATTCGATTACCATCTTAATTAACATATGCGCACTGCTGGATATAGGTCTGTTGGACCCTATTGACGAAGTCTGTCAAACCAGTTAGGGTCTGTCAATAATTTGACCAGTAATACAAAATCAAACAGCTATTGTATTTAATTATCAACATAATATATACTGTGTATATAACTTGTAAATTTTTTCGTTCTACTATTATTATTTCTTTTACCATTTGTTGAAAGAAAACTCTTTATACAGCTTAGCTCGCCTATATCCGCATTGTATATTTTTTATAAATCTTTCTGTGTATATGTACAATGAAGTATAAACAATATTTTATATTTTAAAGGTCTTCCGCCTCTCCGAGGATTTCCGACATTAAAGTGTTTATCATCAAAGTTTTTAATTATATAAATATTAAAAGCATTTTTGTAGTTTCTGAAATTTAATATTATATCTATATAATAAAAATGAATTGCTGTTCGTTAGTCTCGCTAAAACTCGAGAACGGCTGGACCGATTTGGCTAAATGTGGTCTTGAATTATTCGTGGAAGTCCAGGGAAGGTTAATAAGGTGAGAAAATATGGAAAAAGTGCCTGGAATATGGTAAAAATAACAATTTCTCTTTTTCATTGAGGTGACCAGATTTTTAGATAGGCAAAGCGGGACAACTCTGAAGGTATAATAATATCGTAATTTTTTTTTAGTTTTAACATAAGTATATAAGTGAATTTGTTTGAGTAGATTGTACTAATTTTGTAAAATATTGTAAAAATCTTCACAAGAATTTGATGAATTAGTTTGATTGACTTGAAATATTTGCAAAATTTTATTCGTATATTACTTTCTAAAATTTCTTTCGAGGTTAAGGTGGGTGATACACGTTTTGTCATCAATATAAAATATGAAGACTATGAGTATTTTAAGCTAAGTTTAAGAAAATTTATGCATTTATGAAATATTTAAATAAATTACTTACTTTATTTTTCTATGGTAAGAAACAGATTTGTAATATTTATTTCTTTAATTATCTTGCTAGCACGCAGTACGGATACAAAGTGTATCATTTGAGAGACAAATACAATGTAACTGGGTAGCAAAAGCAATATGTTAGGCAAAACAATGATTTTCATAAATTTAAAATTTTACTTAATTCTAAAAGTCGGGACTTTTGAAAAACGTTGCGTGACGCGGGATTAATAGTAAAAAATCAGCACTGTCCGCTAAAAGCGAGATGTCTGGTCTCCTTACTTTAGATACATAAAACGTCAAAAATTTGAAGTTCGTCCCGTCATTTAGACACCAAATACAATTTAAAAGAATATTTTTGATTTTGACATTTGATATTGACAACCAACAATTTCTGATGCAACTATAATATTTTACGAACTTTAGCGGGAATCTGGGCGTAAAGGTCGCGTTGTCTCGGTTGAATTTTTTTTAGTGCATAATGCAGTTGAATGTTCAATGTGAGTGTATCATGCAGTAAATTAGTGCGTTCGTGTGCAGCGATTGTAGAATTCAAGCAGGAACACGACTTTCCTAAGTTCAGATTGGTTCAAAATAGTAGTTAAGTCTTAACTTTACTTTGTTGATCTTTTGTGATAATGACACTATTTACCGCTGAGTGCGCGAGAACTTTCCCTACTTTGATTATCTACAATTTATAATGCCAAAGATAAGATATCCTGACTTAGGTTAATCAACATGTGCATTTAAATATAATAGAAAAACCAAATTAATAACGGGCATTTTTTGTGATTACGAATTATTTTTTTCTGGTTAAATTTTCATCACATTCTTTACTAAAGTTCAGTCTCGAATTATCAATAAGCGTTTTTTTTTTATTGATTTTGAAGCGGAACGAAGTTTGCTGGGTCAGCTAGTTATAAAAATTTATGTTAAAAACCAGAGATATTCTGTCGACTGTCAATCTATGTAATGTCCAATGACACGAGAGCGAGTTCGGCGTTGGCACGGTTTACCTATCATCTGCCAAAGTTGAATGAGCACAAACACCCAGTGATGGGAAATTTTCTTTTGAACCGACGATAAACAGAAGATTTAAGATTCGACGAATATCTTCTTTGTTCTATTTTATATATATATATATATTTACGGCTACTAAAAGTGGTCCGTTTTTAATATTTTTTTTCTTTGTTTGAAAGTCTATAACTCAAAGTCGTTCTTAAATAAGAAAGCTTCAAACTTGCGAGTAGAAAAAAGGAAAGTTTTATTTTAAACCTGTTAATTTCTATTCAAAGTTAAAGCTTATTGAATTATTCCTTCTTATTTGGAAAAGTAAAAACCACGAATTTAGTCATATCATAATTAGAAAAAATCAACCGCAAGGGTGAAATGAAAGGTTAGACAAATTTTGTACCATTTTATAATTTCTGTTGAAGGGTGTTGTTTTAGAATGTATATTGATCGGTGCTTGTATGTTATGATAAAGTATTATACTGTTAAGCTTTAAAGAGAATAGCAACTGAGGAATATTCTAGATAATATACATGGCTGCCGCAGCCTAGAGCGTTCCATTATACGTCTCGCTGTTTAAGAAATATTCCAAAAAGTTATTAAAAGCGTTCCTTGTACTAGTCGATGTTCTCCGTCTCTTGCTGAAAATATTTAATATAAATTTCCAATATCGTCTCGTTAAGAAATTTTCTTTCACTGTTTAATGAAAATTGATAAAAATTGTTTAGAAGAATGTGTATTATATGATGATATTGTCTGAATATATTTATGTATGGGTCTGAATTTAAGTAACGTAGGTCAGACATTTTCTTATCACTTCCGATGCTTATAGCAAAATGTATGTGTATAATGATATTGTGTATTCTTATCTTTTCGGACAAATGTCCGCTTTCTTTTGACACACTTTTTAGCTATAATAGTTCAATCTATTTTACCGGGATTACAAAGGAAAATTATTTTGGCCCTTACTTTCAGATGTCTTTAAATTGAAAACATTTAAGTCGGCAATAACCACCGCCGAATTGAATGTGGTAACCGGAACGTAAATAATTCAGTAAACATTTGTCGCAAATTCAGTGAATTTCGTATTGAATTATCGTTTGTTGAAATTACGTAAAAACGGTCTCACCTAGAGCGGGTGCGAACAAAAAACTCGCCCGGTGCGAAAGCGGGCTGGGCTGCCATCTCGCGCCGTTGCTAGGAGACGCGGATCAATACAGCCTCCGCCGGGCCGCCTAATTACCTCCCCGCTCCGCCCGCGCCGCGCCGCGCACCCCCGCCATGCCCCGCCCGTGGAAACCTCCCGCTCGCCCGACCGCACCTCCGCTCCCAGATTTAAATATCCAATGATAGAATTCACATTCAAATACTTTTCTACTTTTTACGCTACGAGTACTTTTTTTGCTTATTAAAGGACTGTTTTTCAGGTGGACAGCCGTGGTGGTATTCTTTTTGTTCATTTTCTGAAAATCATCGTCCCGGTATATTCTCCCTACATCCAATGCTCGTGATTCCTTTTTTTTTTTTGTAACGGAACATTTCCTTTGTTCGCGAATTGATTTCGATGGAAATTAAATGATCGATGAAAATGTATTTCATAAATTTGTAGCATATTTGAATAATCTGTTGCATAAAATGCATAGTTTTTTTCACAGTGACTGTTTAACATTACAACGCTTTTTTTCAATAAGTTATTTCATTGGTTTTTGAATATTTAGAAAATATTTAGTGTTTGTCATATGTAATTTGTGCGGACAACACAAAGCTGCTTGGAGAGGAAATATTTGGATCGGCCTTTGTCCAGCAGTAGGCGTCTAAAGGCTGATGATGATGAATGTGTAATTTTGCTATAGTATTATTTATATATTATTTATGAAAATGTTGCTAACGATAATATTAAAATGTGTATAATATAAAGCGATGTCACGGACAGGAATAACTGATGAATAGTACCCATCTCATAACGATATAGTGCAAATAAAAATTGTAAAATAGCACATTGTGTCAAAGTCAATGAGATTTAGCTCATAGAAAAGACAGGTCTATGCATGTATAATGCTATTGTGTATTCTTATCTTTTCGGACAAATGTCCGCTTTCTTTTGACACACTTTTTAGCTATAATAGTTCAATCTATTTTACCGGGATTACAAAGGAAAATTATTTTGGCCCTTACTTTCAGATGTCTTTAAATTGAAAACATTTAAGTCGGCAATAACCACCGCCGAATTGAATGTGGTAACCGGAACGTAAATAATTCAGTAAACATTTGTCGCAAATTCAGTGAATTTCGTATTGAATTATCGTTTGTTGAAATTACGTAACGTAGGTCAGACATTTTCTTATCACTTCCGATGCTTATAGCAAAATGTATGTGTATAATGATATTGTGTATTCTTATCTTTTCGGACAAATGTCCGCTTTCTTTTGACACACTTTTTAGCTATAATAGTTCAATCTATTTTACCGGGATTACAAAGGAAAATTATTTTGGCCCTTACTTTCAGATGTCTTTAAATTGAAAACATTTAAGTCGGCAATAACCACCGCCGAATTGAATGTGGTAACCGGAACGTAAATAATTCAGTAAACATTTGTCGCAAATTCAGTGAATTTCGTATTGAATTATCGTTTGTTGAAATTACGTAACGTAGGTCAGACATTTTCTTATCACTTCCGATGCTTATAGCAAAATGTATGTGTATAATGATATTGTGTATTCTTATCTTTTCGGACAAATGTCCGCTTTCTTTTGACACACTTTTTAGCTATAATAGTTCAATCTATTTTACCGGGATTACAAAGGAAAATTATTTTGGCCCTTACTTTCAGATGTCTTTAAATTGAAAACATTTAAGTCGGCAATAACCACCGCCGAATTGAATGTGGTAACCGGAACGTAAATAATTCAGTAAACATTTGTCGCAAATTCAGTGAATTTCGTATTGAATTATCGTTTGTTGAAATTACGTAAAAACGATCTCACCTAGAGCGGGTGCGAACAAAAAACTCGCCCGGTGCGAGAGCGGGCTGGGCTGCCATCTCGCGCCGTTGCTAGGAGACGCGGATCAATACAGCCTCCGCCGGGCCGCCTAATTACCTCCCCGCTCCGCCCGCGCCGCGCCGCACACCCCCGCCATGCCCCGCCCGTGGAAACCTCCCGCTCGCCCGACCGCACCTCCGCTCCCAGATTTAAATATCCAATGATAGAATTCACATTCAAATACTTTTCTACTTTTTACGCTACGAGTACTTTTTTTGCTTATTAAAGGACTGTTTTTCAGGTGGACAGCCGTGGTGGTATTCTTTTTTTTCATTTTCTGAAAACCATCGTCCCGGTATATTCTCCCTACATCCAATGCTCGTGATTCCTTTTATTTTTTTTTTGTAACGGAACATTTCCTTTGTTCGCGAATTGATTTCGATGGAAATTAAATGATCGATGAAAATGTATTTCATAAATTTGTAGCATATTTGAATAATCTGTTGCATAAAATGCATAGTTTTTTTCACAGTGACTGTTTAACATTACAACGCTTTTTTTCAATAAGTTATTTCATTGGTTTTTGAATATTTAGAAAATATTTAGTGTTTGTCATATGTAATTTGTGCGGACAACACAAAGCTGCTTGGAGAGGAAATATTTGGTTCGGCCTTTGTCCAGCAGTAGGCGTCTAAAGGCTGATGATGATGAATGTGTAATTTTGCTATAGTATTATTTATATATTATTTATGAAAATGTTGCTAACGATAATATTAAAATGTGTATAATATAAAGCGATGTCACGGACAGGAATAACTGATGAATAGTACCCATCTCATAACGATATAGTGCAAATAAAAATTGTAAAATAGCACATTGTGTCAAAGTCAATGAGATTTAGCTCATAGAAAAGACAGGTCTATGCATGTAAATTTGTATTAGTAATGTAAAATTCTGAAACAATTGGCTTTTTATAAAAGAAATTACTATACTTATTATTATTAGAAATTACTCTAAACGACAAAAAATAATACAAAGTAGTACTCTAGCGTCTGCTTTTCTCTTCATTCTTTTTACAACAATTCTGTCTAATGAATATTCTTTGTACATTGTTATATCAACTATACAAGACGTCACATATGTTATATTGTTGTGTTACAATATATTTATTAATAATGATTACTTTAATCTAGAGCAACGTTAATGACAGTATCAATGTCAATATTATAACATTATATCTCATTTGTCAAGTAGACAATTCTTTGTAGTCGTAATGGTCGAGAGACTTGGTGGAACACACCTGGAAAGAAATAGTAGCAGTGGTTCCTCGTTGTCTTGTTAACCAGTACTTTTATTGAGAATTTTATCTCAAGACTGCTGTATCATCTACTTTAAAGTCTTCCTCCGCCATCCGGCGCGTGCAGATGAAGTTGGCATATGGGATTTTAAAGATCTTGATAACATTCTTCAATCACTGAAATTTAAAACAGTGTAAACTGTTGGTAAAATATTATTATTGTTAATTATTAGGTGGAACAGTTCACTTTAAAGTCTGTAAATAACAATTAATCAATAATAGTGTCTTATAACACATAGTCTGCGATTTCTTATTTATTTTCTTTATTACGTCGTCCTAGATAGTTCTTTACGAGATAACGTATTTACCTCTAGCATAACATAATTCTCAACTCGAGACGCCGCCAATGGAGCTCTTTGTTCTATGTAGGTACTAAACGAAATTATGCAAGGAAGACGCGCTGGAAAGAATAGCAGCGAACAACCGCTATTACAATTTTCTTTTACGTTGTTCGCCTTTGATTATGTTGAATTTGCATTTTGATAATATGTTTGAAGTACACGCGAGCCGTCAGTTTTATTGCAGCAAATATATGTTCAAACGAATACACGACTATGTAATACTGAACACTAACGTTAAACTACAGTTTTACATAACTTTACTATTTTTATACTGAATCATAACTTACTAGTAATAATTTCTAATTCACTCTTAAAAATCCTTGGCAATGTCTACGTTTTTGCTTAAGCTGCGACCTGTTTAACTATAAAGAACAATAATAAACAACGATCCTCCAACCTTTTTTTTTGTAAGAAATGTTTGTCGCGCTGAATTCAATAATTCTTATTCAATTATCTGAAAAAATATTATACAGAAATTATGTTTCTTTCAGTAGAACATTAATTATTTCCAGCTACTCAAACATTTGTTTCAGAAAAAAAAGTTTAAAACAGTGTAAACTGTTGGTAAAATATTATTATTGTTAATTATTAGGTAGAACAGTTCACTTTAAAGTCTGTAAATAACAATTAATCAATAATAGTGTCTTATAACACATAGTCTGCGATTTCTTATTTATTTTCTCTATTACGTCGTCCTAGATAGTTCTTTACGAGATAACGTATTTACCTCTAGCATAACATAATTCTCAACTCGAGACGCCGCCAATGGAGCTCTTTGTTCTATGTAGGTACTAAACGAAATTATGCAAGGAAGACGCGCTGGAAAGAATAGCAGCGAACAACCGCTATTACAATTTTCTTTTACGTTGTTCGCCTTTGATTATGTTGAATTTGCATTTTGATAATATGTTTGAAGTACACGCGAGCCGTCAGTTTTATTGCAGCAAATATATGTTCAAACGAATACACGACTATGTAATACTGAACACTAACGTTAAACTACAGTTTTACATAACTTTACTATTTTTATACTGAATCATAACTTACTAGTAATAATTTCTAATTCACTCTTAAAAATCCTTGGCAATGTCTACGTTTTTGCTTAAGCTGCGGCCTGTTTAACTATAAAGAACAATAATAAACAACGATCCTCCAACCTTTTTTTTTGTAAGAAATGTTTGTCGCGCTGAATTCAATAATTCTTATTCAATTATCTGAAAAAATATTATACAGAAATTATGTTTCTTTCAGTAGAACATTAATTATTTCCAGCTACTCAAACATTTGTTTCAGAAAAAAGTCCGTACGGATCTTCCGGATGAAGTAGTTGCTACGAGTTTCCAATCCGTAAATCTACTTCAGTGGTTCGTAGCAGAAACGAACTCGATGTTGCCCGAGGTTGAGGTTTAATTACGTATTTCATTCTATGTTTGCTTTGCTATAATAATTTTTAATAGAACATTAGCTACTTATTCATTTATCTTTGAACTAACATATATGAAAATGGAAGGTAAAAATTGTTTGAGGAAATAATTTTTCAAAATTATTCAATCGATTACTTCAAATATTGAGTTTTATATGTATTTGTTCACTGGAACATTTTTCATGAATATAATTGATAAAAATCTATCTATTTTCACACAATAATTAAGTTATGAAAAAGCTTTATTGTGTCTTTAAATATGCTCTGCGAGTTAACTTTTGTCGATAGAAAGAACTTTGCTATTGCAAAAGAACCTATATTTTACTTTAGTTTTGCGTTTAAGAAAAAAAAGTTTAAAACATAAAACTTGCTAATGGTTTTATAAATGAAAATACTTATTAATCAAAATCTGAAAAACTATGTGATGGATAACGTAATAAATTGGAAATCGTTATCAATAGAGATAACGTTCTCAGTCGAATTTCGTAAAAGAAATCTTTTGATGGTATCGTTAATTATGAAACTTTGAGAGTTGTTGATTAAGATTTTTTTTTTATTATTTCTTTTCACAAAGAACGAACTTGATAATTAGATCTTTGATGTGTGTAATTAATTGGATTTAAAAAAATATGCTATGGTTTATTCCATCTACGAAGTTTGTTAGGAGATTTAGATTTATTTATTGTTCAAGCCTTTTTAAATTTATTTCAATTTAAAGTTGGACAACTAGATAGATAGATAGATCAATTCGTTTATTTATCACAAATAAACAATTATTACTGTACAAGAACATAAATATAAAACAAAAAAATAAATAAATTACATAATTATATTTAAGATTTTCTTGTATATATAAATATTATTATAGATCTTGATCATTTGCTTATTTTGTTTCAATGAAGTAAGACACGCATAAAGCTCAATGGTAAGCATGGTAAATGGATGCCGATAATAAGTAACATGCAAGACTTACCAAACACTTTGTCGATAAAAGTAAAGTAATTTAAAACTGATTTAAATATTATTAGTTTATTCTCTTATACTATAAATATTTACGCATCTACTCGACAACGGTATGCTTTGCATGTTGTCGTGTGGCATGTATTTGTTTTGCAATGTACATAATACATACGTATTTATACTGCACGCAGCCGTATTTATTTGCAGTATATAATTATATAGTAGACGTTTCTGCTGTCTGGAGTTTCAACAATCAAAGCCCTCGATGCTTCTGCGATGCAGTAGGGTGGAAGTAGGAGAGTTGACAAGACGCTTTGAGCATTGCCTTTGACGGAACAGACGTGTAATTGGATCGCATCGGACCATCCGAGCAAACAAATAGACCGTTCCTATATAACTACTCGAGAATATCAGGAGTGATTGGGTGATACTACGTGTAGCAATAGGAATCAATGTGAATCGCTATCGCTTTACAATTGTTTCTATAATGTTACTAAATAATTCAATCAATCAAAAATCTAGCGGCAAGTTAGCAAATTTTAACACTACTAACGGGAAATTCAACGGTTTAAATATTTAAACAATATGTTCTGGTTTCGTTATAAATTCGATGTTTAATATGACAATCGCTAACAAATGAAAATTAAGTAAACAAAAATCATTAATGTACAATACTCATGCACATAACGTACAGTAAACAGAAATAGTGCATATTAACAAAATTTTTATCACAATCTATTTAATATTCATTGCAAAAGGAAACTGTTTTAAAACATAGCGCAATAAATATTTTAAAAGGCAAAAAAGTTTCTTGACTATTTAAAAAAAAGCGAATAAATAAAGAGTACGAGAGCGTTTTTTAATGAACATTTGCCTGAATAGAGTGCAACGGTTAGTAATTTGCAGAAAACATTCCATCTTCTCTTCAAAGGTTCTCTGAAAGCTTCACTACGAATCAAATTAAATGGCGTCACAGGAAGCACTCGCTCTTGGGTACGTCGCTAAAGGAAAAATTGCTTTCTATAAAATTTATTAAATGGTCCTTTGAAAACGGAAATGTCTAGAGATTCTTTTTCCGCTGGAACATTTCAGTCTTTACCTGTTTGTAATTAACTTTATTATTATAACAAAAATACACTTTGTAATTGGTATTAAATAAACTAGGTGACATATAATTTCAACATTTAACTTACGTTGAAAACCTAGGCCGAAGACCACAAAAGCATACACACAATATCATTGACATATAAATGATTTATTTTCATACTTGAGTAAAACGATGGAATATATATTTTAATTTCATTGCTGTATATGTATGTAGATTAGTTCCAAGACAATATTTTTCATAAATTGTAATTCGTACGGAAGAAAAATCGCTTTAGGAGCAAAAGTAAAGGAATTAAGAAATAATAGCTCGTATTATAATACTTTAGGTTATTTTTTCAAATTCTTTTCATATGTTCAGAAAAAGTTCGTTTAACAAATTACATTTCCACAAACATGTCCTTCTATTAGAATTTGTTGATCTTGAAGCATAACAATTGTTAATAGAATTTGCTTCTCATTTTCTAGATTACTTCATAACACTTGTATGAGGTTGGTGTGGTCCGTGATTGAGGGTTTCATTTTAATAAAAATTTTTGTATAAAAAAAATTACATAATTAGTCAAATTAAACGGTTCACATTCAGGGGCGTGTACAGAATTTTCTTGTAGGGTATGCAGACCGTAACTAAGTTGTAGTCATCTATTGTTAAAGTAGACTTACTAATTTCAGTACAGCATAGTTTGTAGTCAAGCTTTTTGAGTGACATATGAGATTATTATTTAGATAGGTTTATGTAATGTATAGGGTATTTATATATCGATAATAATATGTATATGGTATGTAGTGTTTATTTGTCTGTATAAAGCGCATGCCTCGGAAGGATAGTTACATGCAGAAGTTAATTTTTTGCGAGTGCTTTATTTATTTTTAAAAAATACACAACGTGCAATAAATAAACCCAACGTATTCTTATAATTTCAACACGCACAAAACTTGTTATAAAAATTAAAAAAAATAACATGTAATAGTCTACTTTTTTTATTAAAACTTGATTATCCAATGTCCACTCACGTGTATGTGTATGTTTACTGGTGGTAGGTCTCTATCGCTATAGACAGTCTAGGTATATACTACCGCAGCTCTTATTTCTGCCGCTAAATAGTAGTGTGCATACATTACTGTGTTCCGGTTTAAAGGCTGCAAGCTAATGAAATTACTGGGGTAACGAGACTTAACACCTTATGTCTCAAGGCAACGAGTCCAATGTGCTGCAGTGTATACCATCTTAACTAGCGCCGCGTTGTTATGGGCCAGCGTATCACTTTCTATTAGGTGAAAGTATTGCTCGTCTCGTCGCTTGTAGG
The DNA here is from genome assembly GCA_029286795.1 of Byasa hedistus. Classification (NCBI taxonomy): domain Eukaryota; kingdom Metazoa; phylum Arthropoda; class Insecta; order Lepidoptera; family Papilionidae; genus Byasa; species Byasa hedistus. The sequence goes on along the minus strand of JAGSMW010000020.1, from coordinate 9,338,813 downwards.
TACTATAAATATGAATATTTCTTTTATAAAGCACATTCATTTATGTCTCTTTTCTTAAGGTTGTGTCAATATAAGAAAATGTACAATAGGTATCGTTATCCTTCTGATAATTTTTTTGTTGGTAGTCTCTGAATTTACCAATTCGCTATATTGTGCAATAATATCATTATTTTATTAACGAATACTATAAAGGAATAAATAATATATTATCGAAACGTTCGAGTGATAACAGGAAAAATAATATTTAATACTTAAAATTACTTCCGAAATACTACAATTAAATCTATGGAATATAACTCCCGTGTTTCGGATTAAAATAATTAAGTCACAGACTATAATAACTTTATATTTGTGTTTATAAGAAAACAAAGTTAATTATCGGACGATAATCAATCCTACTTTATTAACATAAAGATGAATCTCGGATAACGGATAATAGCTCTGTTATTATATGAATGCGCACTTTTAATAATTTTTACATATTTCATATGCGACTTTGATTTGATATTAAAATATCCAACTGTGTCATCTATTTGTCAAAGTTATTTGAATATTTTGTATGATTAAGCTTGGTAAATTCGAAACTGATACGTGCAAGGCTAGTTTCGGCTGCGCGACGTCGCCGATAGGCTATAAGAGCAGGCTAAGGTAGTTCGGTCACGAAAAAACACTTCAGATCGCACTGGAAACATACATTGCGATATCGGAAGGTTGTGTGGCGCCGACCTTGATAATTGCCAATGCAATTTTTTTCTGTATTTAAAAAAATCACCGATTCTCTTAGTGTTCTATACAGTCATACAAATAAAATGAGGAAATGTATGTAATGTCAAAATAACTACTTTCTACATAGTTTTCATATTGATCCGTTTGTTTCGGCTAGATTTTGACGGGGATTTCACTTATGTATAGTTGTTGTAACAGTAACTTAAGTGTAATTTACAAATGGACAATTGTTGATATACGATACCATTCAATATCTACAATTTAAGCATCGAAATCAAAATGAAGCACCTTCGAGTGATTAAGTTAGTGGTTAGTCTCTTTATCACGAGACAGTTAAAAACAAGATACCAAATCAGATACTTACTAACTACATGTGTAAGTTTTTGTCTCACTGTTAAGTGAACTGGTAAAAACAATGATATTTCCTTTAAGTCGACATTCCAGCGACAAAGTAACAAAGTACATATTCATGTTCAAAACAAACAACAAGGAACGAAAATAAAACAACGTAATAAATACATATTTTTTTTATTTAAGTGCATCAAACTTAAGTACGTACTTAATTATACCAATTAAATATAAATCTCAAAATAATAACAAGTTTGGCATTCAACTTTTAAGTGCCCATAGTAATTTTTTTTCAATACAACCAACAATATCTATCTACTGACCTCAACAAACCTAATATCCGTAAGGTACAATGTAATAAAACTAAGCAGAGATCAAACTTAAATCAGGTAACGATAACTTTGTAGGGCAAAAGTTTTAGGACACTTTTATAATTTAAAATAAGGAAACATCTCACAGACTCACTTTTAAGAAAAAGTAAGTATATAAAAAATATGTACGAATCAACTATGTATAATAAAAGAGCAACACTTTTAGTGTCACCAATATCACAATATATCTCATTCTTTTCGGCAATTTTTATAACAATATAACTATTCGATGAACGTTCGCAATTTTATAGTAAAAATCAATAATTTTCTTTAGAGGGTAAGTAAGCAAACGAGCAAGCGGTGATGGTAGGCGATCACCACCGCCCATGGACAGTCATATCACCCCGAGCTTCTTTGCTGTCCTATGACAAAGGAATGACTAAGCTAAAATGAACTTCAACTTAGGAAGACTTGTATAAAATAAATGCGAACGGTATCATAACAACACCTAAGCACTATGCCCAAAGATGCTTTGATCTGTTAAGCAAGATATTGTAGTGTTACCTTCGTGTAAACAAAATAACCATAACCATTCCCTAAGCGAACGTCTTGACCATATGATATGTCCCATCAGATTACACCATCGTTTGTTATCACAGCCCTTAATTTTAATATATTACCATTAACCAACATAATTTAAACTATAAATTAAACAACTAGTAAACCATTAGACTCGGTAAGTACTAACAAGTTATAAGTAGGTAAATTAAATATCTAAGTGGTCGTTAAAATGGTAACTGAATTATAAAATATGTACTATTCGATTGAGCTTGGCTCGTTATTAAAATTCCAAAAATTTCTCCAAAAATCTTTCTCGTTACGAGAATTAGCCCGTGTCCACACTAGGTTATACAAAAACTAGTCATTATGCGCTGTATTTGAATACTTGATAACTAATACAACATTTCTTTTGTTGTTAAATAAATTTTGGTCGTGTTGGTAAACGGGCTTCACAACATGCTTTTCGTTAGTAAATTAACTAATTGCAGCAATTATCCGATCGGTCATCATGATAATTGACACATGAAATGATAGAACTGGTCGAAGTTAACGGGTTCAAGCTCGTACTCCTTATCCGATCTGTTGAGCAACTCTGGATTTCTTTTAAGGAAGTTCCTCACCCAGTCTTCGCCGGCCATGCGGCTGTTCACGTCGAAAGGATGATTAAGATGGTTGTCCTCCGCGTATTGGAAGGCCAGCTCCCGAATGTCCCGCCTGGAAACGCCCATGAAGAATTTCTCCATGCTTTTGATGTAGCCAACGAGATCTTTCTCTTGGTTGTCCGTGAATACGCGTCGGTAGTGGCCCATCAATGGTTTCGGATCGTCGGGTAGTTGATATCGTATCTTACTGGCACGTCGCTGCAACGTAGAACGAGGTATGTGGTAGGTCCTCGCTGCTAGCTTATAGCCCATTTTACCCGACACCACGGCGGCGACGGCTTTCGCCATGTCCTCTTCGCTCCAGGACTGACGGCCGCTCATCCTTTCGTATTTACGTACCATTGAGAGCTGAAACACGTAAGATGGTAGTCGATAAATTATTATGAAATCAGTGTCATCCGTGCTCGAATAACGCGAAGTCTCGATTCGTTTTTTAATAGGAAATGAGAGGATTCCAACAAGTTTTATGAAACCGTTTACAATTAAATAAAGTTCCCGGGCAGTTGTAGTTATTAATTTTTTGTTTTATTAAAGTGAAATACATTTAAATAGGAGTAAAATCAGTGTTGTTTAATATAAGTTTAAAGTTAAGTGACTGTAAGGTTGATTTGAATATAGGCGCCAGGTTTGACATCGTTTATGTTCGGCGAAGGGTAACCACGACCTACCGGTTCTGCGGACCACGATGATCAATGCCGGCGCGAGGTAAAAAAAAATGTGTCTACAATCGGTTTAGAGGCTATGCTCAATGTTATAATGAAGTAATGTCTTATAAATATGTAAATAAGCAAACGTCCGTAACGTTATTACCGGCGAGCGCGGTATAACGTCTTACCGCGACCTGTGTAATAAGCATAACACATACATTTTATTTCGATAAAAAAATGAAACAAAAGTTTTTTAGATATATTTAATGACCCTTGCACTAAACTTAAATTGCAATTTTTAAATTATCTATTTAAATATTAAATATTCATTAGCCTACATACAACACCTGATGCACACTAGTCATAAATTCATTGTGACTAGTGTTTTAAAAATAACAAACACCTTATACATCATACACGACGAACATTAGATTGTTTACGTATTGTTTTTATAATGTCGCGAAATGTCTTTGGTCAAACGTCAACCGGATTATAACTAAATATATCTAAACACTATGGTTATAAGGTTCATAAATGCAAAACTAACCATCTCACTGATCACACCGCATAACTCGCTCAGCTGATAGTAGGCAAATCACGATAATGGGTAGTGTGTTTTTCCAGCGCGATAACTTGGGAATCACCGAGTGGGGGCCCGTTTCAGAAGCGCAAGTATTTAACAAGAGTATAAAACTTTGCGGAATAAATGCATTAACAAGGAATCGGTTTAACATAGCCGCAATGACTGCAGCGTACACGTCACTTGTGTATCACTTTGACTCTCGGTTAAACGGGAAATACTACTCGATAGTTGTTGACCGTCCTTGAGTGACCGAGTCGTATTTTTTATCTGTAAAAAGAAATACGTGGTTGCGTTGCGACGTTCGGTCAGCTGTTTGTATTCGTTCTACAACACGTCTATCAACATATCTCAGTAACATTATACGCGCCAACTGATTACAAGAAACGAGCGTCGTTTTAAATTCACTTATCCATTGCTTGCTCTCGTTTACGATCGCAGTAACGTAAGCGCGCGCAGAGAAGCAATGAATGACGATGTAGGCGACCTGTCGCCACAGCGGCGAGTCGAGAGACGTCGTAATATCGGTACGAACACGGCGTGAGGCGAGGTTACTGTGACGCGTGACTTGCAAGGTCCCCGCTGCAATGCACGATGTTCCAAGGTTGCAACGTTCCTCTATACTCATACAAGAAACATCCCCATGTTTGAAGAATTAATAAACGTATCACGTCACCGTTGCCATGAAAAGCGCGGGAAAACCTTAATTTAGGGTGAAAACATGGATGAGGTGGGATTTGAGGAGTTAGTGTACTTACATTCAGGGGTGGCGTGCGTGGCTGGTGGGGGAGAGTCAGCGCGGGTTCGCTGCGGCACGGGAGTGGAGCGTGTGCGGCGCAAAGGCAGCTGGCTTTGGCGGTATGTCGCAGCTCGCTGACTTGGCAGCGTCGGCGTGCGGCTAGGCGGACGGCGCGCGCGACACTGGCGCGGGGCCCGTCTTGCCCCGCCGCGGCCCTGGCGCGCTGACGTCACCTGGCCCAGGGCCCGCCGCGACTATTTTCGTCCACGATTAATTATCACCTTCCTTTGTCCAATCGTGCGTTATGCACTGAAAAGGAAATCTGGCTTTGTCTATGCAAATATATCTACACAAAGTTAATGCGCGTTACCGCCACAGATCGCATCAACACTTAACATCAGGTGGGATCGCGGTTAAGTATTAACTTTTCCATAAAAAAAAAATGCCTACGTGCAACTGCGCTATGCAAGTACACGACTCATGTGCGGAAACTTTAACTATTGTGCGGCCACCATATACCTACCTATGCAGGATAATGAAAACCTGTTTTATAATGATATCAATATGTACAATAATTGGCAATTGGTGCGTATTTTTTAAGGAATGTACGAATGTAAGTAAATGTGTAGATACCCACCGGCTGACGTCAACAGTTGGCAGTGACGCACTTGTTTTGATGATGTGTCAGTACTTGATGACCCGGATCACAAAGTGAATCCAATGCTCCAAGAATTTCTTGCCGGCTAATATTGTACATTACAATAACTCCTGCACCAGTTCGGACCCAGCGATTTATAAAATGGAAGTAGGAAAATACTCAACCTCCAAAAATAAACATATGGTCAAAATATCTAAAATGTAATTTGATTAAAAAACAATTACACTTATATCTCCAATTTAAAAGTTTGGTGTAACGTTACAAACTCCTTGCTACGCTACAGGAAGACATATTCCTAACACTAAACAACTATTCGCTTATTCCTTATTCATGGATACACTTATAAGTAGATTTAAATATTTGAAAGATTTGTATATATTAAAACATAATTTTTACACAGTTTTCTGCGAATTAAAGTTAGTACTTTAAAGCTGAACCGTAATTGTCACCAAATATAATACATACGAAATATAAAAATTCTTATGAATACTCCTTAACAAACGAATACTGGCAAAATTGGACTACGCTTAGTACGAATGTAGACGATATTAGACTCCGCAATTACCCTCATTGTTGATAAGTCTGTAATTCCCATAGTTTTCTAATAGTTCCCATAATTTTAAATCGATATCCCACTTCCTCATTTTTAAAGCTAGTAGTTTTAGTGTAGTTTTTTCGCTAACTTCTTCTTCTTCTAAGTCGTATTTCCTCATGACTGAGGGTCGTGGTCATCATGTGTAATGAAACACGACGATTTTCGTGGCAGTTATAATGGAGTGTTTTGCTATTGCCTTCTCCATAATTAATTAAAAAAATTTCGCTACCACTAACTTTTCTTGAGTCACCGTTTCATGGGAAAATTATGACAAGCGCACGTAAATCTAGCTAAAATATTATAAAATGGTTTGTGACCTTATTACAGCTTAGCCAATATTTGACTATACAATGCAATGCATTCCGACTGTCCTGTTATAAGCAGATTTATTTATTTTCAGCGCGCACTGAAATATTTCGTTGTGAAGTAAAGCCATTTCTAATTTTATTGTTAAAAAATTGTGTGGCGTACGGCAAAAACAATTATATGATTATATTGAGAAACAAACAAAAAGACTTTTTCGATTGACATATAGCAGAAGCAGAACTCGGTTTTCAGTTTCAGTGATATTTATCAAAAAACCTTAGATTTGTTATGCCCGAAAACATGGAGCCATAATTGAGTATATACCTATGGAATATGGAAGAAACTGAAAATAAATTTTCAAAGAAGGAAAAGTACACATCTGCCATCTCTTTGTTTACCGTCGCCACTTAGTTCTAATAGCGGCGAAACTGTATTGAATGAGAGCCAAAAACGCTTACCTCCGGTATGACAATAAAGAAATTCCGGCACAGAGTTGACTCACGTGCAAAGGTACAAGTTTAACCATAGTTCGTGCATTGCATCCAAATTTGGTGTCTAATCCGTTTCAAAATATCATGCTATATCCGTTTTAAGACCACGTCTATTACCAAACACAATATTCATTATTATACATCATTAAAACTATTTTACTTTGAAACTAAATAGACTTATATTACGGATAATCCCTCTTGAACTGGTTCCAGATTTGTTATGGCGTTTACGTGTCTAGATCATCTACACAATATGTCTATGGTTTTAATTAATAGACGACTAAACCACATCTTTTCTTCAATCTCACTCGTTCACTTAGAGAATAAATTATTAAGTAATTTAATACATATCTTTGTTTAAAGAGTACTTTCTTTGTCACATTATATCATCTCTGATCACTGCTTCGAGATATTAAGCCATAATTTTAATTAAATCTTTTCTAATACAACTTTAAAAGTAAAATGTATTTCGTATTACTATTATTAATGCATAATTTAAACGCTATGAAACCTACGATACTTATTATAGTCATAAGATATACACGCTTTGTTATAATCAAAGACAGTACAGCATCTTATCAAAATTATCTATAACAAATCCGTATTTGTATAAATTTTGGGAGTTGCACATTTTGTAAACAATCAACTTCTTTGTTATAAGGAATATGAATGATAAAGTAAAAGTATTCTTTGAAAGGAAATATGATTATACATAGATAGATTGCGACAATCATATCATGTTAAGATTACGATTACCTGTCTGCAAAACGGTCACGAACAATACGTGATTCGTTAACATGAAAGTATTTAAAATTTCATTCACACAATTGTATCTAACTTGTGAAACTTTAATAATATATATTATATATGTAAAACGATTTGATTTGATTTAAATATATAGATTGTGTATTTATTGTATTTAACGAAGCTCCGTGATGAACAGATTGTTTGAACAATGTGGCGCTAGTTAGAATGATATACACCGCATCACATTGTGCTCGTCATCTTGAGACGTAACATGTAGTCTCGTCATCCTAGTAATTTCATATCAACAACACCCTTCAAGATGGATCACAGTAATGTTTGCTTATTACTATTTGGCAGAAGAAATAGTCACCGCGGTACCTAGACCATCTTCGACAACAGAGACCTAGACCAGTAAACTGTACTAATTGGAGAGAAGTCTTTCTTATTAGAAACTTAAGTAGACACAATGACTATGCCACTACATTGCATACATTTTTTTTTAATACTTGTTATGAAATATTTCACATAACATCACATTCTTTTTGCTTTTTACATCGTCTACAGTTACAGCGGGGTGTAATGCAAATCATCTTTACGTATATTAAGTGGCATATAATGTAAAGTAAATAAAGTCTATTAAGTACTAGTTACTTTTTTAAGTAGAAAATAAGAAAAAAAAAATTAACTTACTTTTATTATTTTTGTTCGTAGCACAGAATAGTGAAGAATTGAATATCCTTTATTAATATCTAAAATAATAAATATACTTTTCTTTTGAGTTTCTAGGCACTTTTAGTTGTCATATTGATTAGATAGGTAACATTTTTTTTTGAAAAATTTACTATGTAATGAGGTTATATATGTTTTAAGAAATATTACTCTTTGTTTACGCTTTGTGAAATTTAGAAGCGCAAACCAATTTAAAAAATGTAAGGAACTTACGATTAACTTAATGTATACTTGTTATTTTAGCAGCTCGTAAAATGCTTTAAATAAACTTTAAGTTACCATGTCTTACGAGGAGAAATAATGTTTTAAAATAAGTCTATATACGTTCTTTATTTAATATCGTTTGAAGAAAAGTTTAGTATGAAATCATTATGGCTCACAAATTTCATAACTTCATTTTTCAACAATACAGACTGAAATTTTTACCTGTTGCAGAAAACATTGTAATGTATTCAACATTTCATATTCAGATAACCGATGCATTATGGATTTAAACATGAACAATGGTATCAAGATTGAGGTACGAAAGAGGTACCAGTGAATCTCACAAATATAAAATATTACCGTAAATATTAAACGATGTTAGCGAGTATAAGATATAGCTGATTCAGTCATTAATATTCGTTCCAATTTATTGTGTGTGTGTGTCTTGAAATTGTAACGTGAGCTTCATAAAACTGAACCGTCTCTGGCGGCCTGCTGACGGCGCGTGTCGCTCCAGAATTGCAACGGAATTGTTGCGTAGAAACAATTGCGAGCTCGCAAAACTGCCAAGTGGTCATCGCGATTAATGTGTTGTCATGTCAGCGTATTGTTTGTGAAACTGGAGCAATGTAACGTGAAACACAATAAATTTTCGTAAACTACGAAAGTTACAATGGGAGATTTTCTATGGTTATTTATTTTTATTCGAAGAAGAGACTGATAGAGTAGCCCATTGCAATGTGGAGCTAGTAAGATAATCACTGCACCACATTGCTCGTCGCCTTGAGACGTAAGGTGTTAAGTCTCGTTACCCCAGTAATTTCACTAGCTTACAGCGCCCTTCAAACCGGAGCACAGTAATGTTTGCACACTACTATTTAGACCTACCTAGACGGGCTCCAGCAACAGAGACTAACAATGAATAGCGTGAATAATTAGGAACTAACAATATAAACCACATTAGGCACATATTTATTTAAAATTATAATAAATATCTGTATGTGGTGACAAATTCTACAGCAATCGAACCACAAACGTTGACAGGAACGTCACATAACCGCTTTGTCCTCTACAATTCATTCAACTATATTTTTGCAGGTTTATAATATTTTGACTTTATATTTTATAACATACCATTAAAGATAGTATCCTTTCACATTTGATACTTGGATCTTTTCTTTTTCAGAGGAGTAAAGGCTCCGTTATATAATACCAAAAGACTCTAAATTATTTATAATAAAATTTTCTTTCCATTTGCTTATGTTCGCTTATTTTATTATTTAGTTTACTGTTATGTATAAGCAAAACCGACAAAATCAACGATAATGTCTTTGTATGGTGATGAAATATAAAAATGAACATTGGTTTCACTACTTTACTTTCTAATCTGACTGCAATAATAAAATTAGTTATCACCTGTGTAATTTTCAAGTATGATTATCAACTTAATCGCCCCCATGGCGTAGCAGCTGTCTTATATCTCATAAGTCTCCTATTCGATGTGATAAATATATTCAAATTATATGTTAACAAGACAATTTATTGAAAAAAGAATATGTGCAAATCGTATAGTATAAAATTGGATGCAATTTAAATAGAACCTTGTCCATATTACATTTGTTTTTCAATATCAGCAGTCGGGAACAATCAACGTTGCATTTCAGTTGCAAATGTTCGAATGTGTTTATTTGGAACGAGGTGGTTGACCGACTTATCGCTGTATTATTTTGTAAGTCAGACATGAAAAAAAAAACCGCCTGTGATAAACAAATCGTCCTTCATACCGTCTACCACAGTAGTGGTTTTACTTCACTAGCTACTGTAAAATTTGCTACCAACCCGTTTTTTTAAACAAAACAGCTCTCCGACTAAAAAATCCTGTTTAGTTAAAATACACGAAGAGTATACATCAGACACATACAAAATAATAATCAGAAAAGATGAATATCAAAACAGTACATAAAACTTAACAACGACATTTACTTACATTTTGTGTTTATTATAAACATAAACTTCTCTATATCTTTATGTTTTACACATTATCAGTTTTTTTTTAGATTTTATTAATAGCTGAATTACAATATAAAAATTTAACATTTGATTTAAATCTTGATAAAGCCTTGAAAAATATGATTGTGGAGAAATACAATAAAAAAGTTTTTCATAAATTTTTGAAGCTTATATGTTTTGTTTGTAGTAATTCATACAAAACTTGTAAAGTATTACAGTTTTATTATAGATTATTTGATCACCTAATATTACGTATTATTATTTTTGTATGACGGTAAGAAACGAACTATCGATGAAGAGTATTCGTTACGAATTAGAGAGAAATATGTCTATGTATAAGCATTGGGATCTCTATACGCGATATTTCTCTCCGATCCGTAGCTAAGTTGATGACGTTGGTGATTTTCAAGTCTTCTTATCGTTCCACTTTCCTTTTCTTCTTACATTGTTAGTAAATTTTCTGATCTCCCATCTAAATTATAAGTGAAGTATGAGTCCTCTCTTGGCATTCACCGCGTGCCTTATGATTATAATTCACACATAAAGGCGGGCAGTGAATGCGAGGAGGAGGACTGCTTTTTCTCTTCCTCCGTGTATTCATTCTTCTCTTCCAATGTTTTATTTTTCCGTTGTCTTCAATCACTATTAAAATATTTCATAGTTATATAACTAATATGTTGATATAAATGTATAATATATTTATTATCTTACATAAAATATTAAATAATAATGACGTTATATAACTATTTGAATTGAAGTTAGCAACAATTTGAACTGTGCATATTTGCTCAGCCATTTTTACAAGGCTTTGTTGATGACAAGTGGTTTAATTAAAATAACTTTCTCGTTACGAACACTTCTATAGACACTGGAAAGTTATAATTATAACTGTAAAAGTTACATTGTATAAGACATGTGACATACAACCTTGACATGAAAGCTGTCTGACCTCGACATTTCGCCGAGAAAACTCATTACGAGAGGGTTCAAACGGAATGCTAAATTTAACGAGGCGAGTTGAATTTGCTTTCATTAAAAAAATAAACTTTACTTCAAATTTTTGCTGCTTTTACTTCAAAATAAATTAGTTATTACAATTTTTTATTCCTTACAAAAATAAAGAAATTACTCGTCTAGTTATTAAACATAATGCCGTAACTTAGATTAAGTGAAATCTCATCTGAGTTTTAAATATATGAATTATGTAAAAAATAAGTTTTAATATGTTTGATATAGTTACGTTCTGTAAATGTGAAAAAGCTTGATGAGAGTGGCGAGGAGGCGTCGCCCATCCAGTCTATGAGTGCATAGTTTATGGGATAGATCAGGGGAGTATTGTCGTCCATACAATGGGTGCAACTGCAGCTGGCGTGCCATTGTTACACGCCGTGGGGCGACGATTAAATAAATTGGGATCCCAACGTTGATTACAAGTTTACGACACACGCTGGCTTTCAGATCATATTATGTAGTATTCAGTAATTGTAACTGAAATATTTAATAATAATTTACAGGTTATTACATACATAAATAATTAAAAAACAATCCTTCATATACATTGATTTAAAGATATTTTTACAAATTGATTACAAGTTATTTCTTAATATAATTTCATAGATACTAATGTATTTGTTTCCTCGTTAGAGTTAAAATCGGTGACGGTTTACAAATAGATTTTGTTAAAATTTCCTTTGATAAAAGTTTTTTGTGCTTTAAAACAATCCCATGTAATATGTTATTATTTTTAGATTTAATAGAAACTTCTTCAATTTGGTTTCGTATAATTACGGTTTATTTATAGCACAGTTTGGTGGATTTGTATGGTACAATAGCAGAGTTGTCTAACTCTGAAATTTATTTTTGAATTTTTGTTTATTATATGTTACGTTATTTAGTTTTTAAATTTTTTTTGATCTGTCATAGATTTACAGTATGCTGTTTAATAATTAATAGTTTTTTTTGTACCTATATATAAGTAATGCATGCTGTGTCTCCTTAGACTAAAGATGCAAAATGTTTTGTTTTATTTTATGTTGAATAGTATTTAAGTATTGTGTTATCTTTTTTGGAGACCATATAAATAAATAACATTCATATTAACATATAAGAGAACCAGAGAGTCTCTTAAATGTGGATTATAAATTTCTGATATTATTTAACATTAGCCGGTTCATAATATAGTTTTATAAGCTATGAGTTATTAATATTTTGCATTGATATTAAATTTTTATAATGATGTGTTAATAAGTGAAGGTAGTTGCAGAAATTAGTTCGTAAGTTACTATAACCATTTGCAGTTGGTTTGAAATAAAAGTTTTCCTTTCGTGTTAGTGTCCAAACTCAGCATCATTACATAGGTTTTTAGAAAAATCGCTACAAAACCAAAAAATTCTTTGAATTAATGTAAACAAATGACTTTTTGATAGCGTGCATGCGACGACGCGTCACTGTCGCCTGATTGATCGCAGCAACTCGCGGAAGTTAAACAGCAGTACACAAAGTTGTTGAACTTAAGCCTTAATAGCGTTTGTGTGAATGGAGTGCTGCTTAAAATAGCATGGCCGAAGTATACCGTGTTAACGTACGTAATAGTGGGTGTGTAGGCGTAGTTGCGGGTGCACTCTCCATGGTGAAAGAATGTAAACACAGCCCGGCTAGTAACCTGCGGCGGAACGAAGGGGCGGATGAATGGACGGACGGTGCGGCTACCTTTCGAGGATAACTATTGTTTTGGTTCTAACTGTAAGTGTAGTGTAGTACATATACAGATCATACTAAGTTGCTATTTATGAAGAAGAAATGAAACTCAACTTTTTAATAAGTAATAATAAAGAGGCGTAGAAGTAAAAACGATTACGGTACTTCAATATTTAAATTATTAATAATACATATTATTTATTAAAGTGAAATAGTTAAACTATTTCGAATGTTCCTTAAAGTCAGTGTTAAGATTATGTGGGATTTGTTTATGTTTATATTGTATCAATTTTTTTGTGTGTTTATAAAAGTCGCTATGGTACTTTTAAAAAATAATAAAACCTTGTGCGCGTATCGAGCGACTGGGGGAAGCCCCACACGCTTCCGCTTACGTCACAGCTTTAAGTGTGCACCTACCCTTCGAAAGGCTCAGTAGCGATCATTGCCCTTATCTATTTATAGACTTTGACAATTTTTAGGCGTAATGTCTGTTTATTTATAACTTACTAACACTTGACCTCAGTTTAACGTGATGTTAAATGACACTGAGACCGTAGATGGTGAAGCGTCCTCGTCTGGAATATCCATGTATATTGACAGCCGGAACACAGCAATACTATTATGGCGGCAGATTTGCAATATGAGGGTAGTAGCTAAAAATGCGAACAAATTCTAAATCCATAATAAATGGTTCCAGAACCAAACTAATAACTAGGTAACGTCGGCCATCACGCTACGGATAAACTTGAATCATGAAGACAACTTTTTCCTTTGCAGTCATAAACGAAATAAATTTGAAAAATAAAAGAGATCTCATAAAAACAAACTCATATTTCGGACTTCGACCCCATTATTAAATTGCCACCCAATAAAGTTACTCTGCAATTTATTTTACACAAAATCAACGGGACCCCTTTTGTTGTCGGGATAAAAAAAAAACACGGCGACCTTAGCCCTACTTTTTGCTTTTTATGTCGTAGCTTAACGATAGGGTATCAGAAGGGTAGAGGGTCGCGTGGCGCGGACGTTGAACCTCGCCTGGGGTTCATTCGGGTATCGCACCGTTATGTTTGAAGAACATTCGCAAAAACTTTTCTAAAAGTTTTGTACTGAACTGATGTTTAAGACAATTGGAATACAAAAAATCCGTTATATTATATTATAGACAGAATATAATATATCCGCATGATTTTAAAAACGTTGCCAAAATAGACAAATTATAGAAGCATGGATATTGTTGATGAGCGTGTATAATTGAGCAATACGTCTATGCTTTAATGTATTGTTTAATGCTATTAAGTTATTATAAATGATGTAGAATTTATTTAGGGTAGGGTAGTTTCATAATGAAAGCAAACTAGTAGGTCCTTTTCTATTAGATGGTTTGGGGGTATAAAAATTTGGACATGGCAACGTTCACAAAGATGTAGGGGCGCGTAGGACCGTGGGAGATGGGGCCGCCGCGGGCCCCGCCGGCCCTGCCCCGCGCAGCTGTCGCGATAATATATGGACTCTTCGATGAATCGATTGTTTGATTCACGGATGCATTGTTCCTGGGCGAATGTGCCGTATCCATGCTTGTTGTCGAAACGAACTGTAGACGACAAATCTGATATTATTACTTCGATTGGTATAAAAATCCATTAAAGAAATTAAACGTGTTGCTAACGTCCGTACGAGATCATTTGGAGTTGATGTCAAAAAATTCTGATATAAAATTGATTGGCATTCTAGGTAATTGATAGTTAATTCTTAGACGTATCAACTTTATCATGTTTCTGTCCTTTTCAATATATAGGCTAGTGCTTGACTAAGATCCTATTTAATGGAGAATTAACGGTTTGCGTCTCAAAAGGAATGAACTCATTATATTGATGAGTGTCACTAAAGAGAACTCTGTTCTGTTCTGTCTTAATGACTAATCTCTTGTTGACATCTTTGTCTCAAAGCTGAATGAAAGCTTTCTCTTTCAAGCCAGAGTACTAAGTTTACTTTCCCCATCGGTTTTGATTAAATTTTTGAAACTTTCAGCGTTTTACGTATCAGCTATTTAATTCAGGTTTCCATTCGCTCTTGTACAAAACTCTGTTTAGCTATTAACATTTCTTGTGTTTCGTATAGTAGCCAGTATTGCCTTGAAAATCAACCATGTTCATCTGATGGTAATGTGACGTTTGTTGAAATGATATACTCTGCATCAGATTGAGCTCGTCGCCTTGGTAGGATGTTAAATCTAAGTTAGGTTCCCGCTAGTGAAGACCACCAGTAAATAATAACGTCCTCGATTACAATATGCTTTGTTACTAGAACTGGTTGTTTATACAAGATTATTCATTCATGTAAGTTCTTCTTTAACCGAATCGAATAACAGCGCAACGGGCGCGCATTGCAACCCTAAATATTAAAAAGGCGCAAGTTTAATATGCACCATTGCTGTTTAGATAGGCTAAGCGTGCAAATAATGTCCGAGGGAATGTTACGAAACTAGACAAAGCGGTTAGATAATCAGTGAATGTGTGGGGTGCTTTTGTGTCGCGAATGGGCGAGGGGGGAAGGGGGGGGGGTAGAGTAGTCAGCAGCTGCGCGGGCGCGGATCAAATTGATACTCCGGCGCATATGTCGTGCGCGCGTGTCACGCAAACGGAGGGGTTGATTTTAGGTTTCGCGTCGATAACCATGATAATAACGTTTTAACGATGTTATTATAGCGTTTTAGCATATATTTTTTTAATAACTTTAATAGAATTTTAACATTGGCTTTTGCAGACCGATAAAAAAACTGTGAAATTGAGGTTATCTATATATATTCATTTACCCCGTTTTTTTTTTCAACAAAGCGACGTGATGATTAATATTAAACATACAGTCACTGTTTACCATCAGGCGGGCCATATGCCTGTTTTAGTGGTATAAAAAATTATCTAATTGATCGGCGTGTCCTTTACATTGATACAAAAAAGGTAAAGTAAAAGCCGGATAACATTGTGAAAAGTTTAAAGACCCGCGTTTAAGTGTCGCCGTGGGCCTTTGTTCCCCCTCGCCGCGCGTCGCCCTTTATCTCGTATCAAAGCCGATCGATGTGATAGCGTCCGTATAATCAGCTGTAACGCTTTCACAAACTTTACAAATATACGCATGCCAACATTTAAATACGAACGTAAAACATTCATGCAACACAGAAATTAGCGCTGTTGTGAAAAAAAACACAAAGTGAAATATAACAATGAAGGTTTATACCAGAGCCATAATTTTTAGAGAATTTAAAAAGTTCTAGGAAATCATTGGTGATAAAACAAAGTTAAACTTTTTTTTTTCTCTTTAAATAACAAGGCTTTATCGCTTATGCGATTACGGCGCCTCAATTTAAAGTTTTTGTTTGTTGAAAAGAGACAATAAGGTTTTAATACACAAACGGTTATTTAGTAATTTTTATAAAACAGCTTATTGACATTGTTTCACAAAGAAATTATTAAGTTTTGTACGAAGTTTTAAGTCTTTGTTCACAATTTTCGCGAATTATATAAATTTTCTACACACAAGCTATTAAATTTTTATTTAACTTGGACTAAAACTCAATAGCAAATTATATTTCTACGAAATCATAGATCGGAATCGAGTCAGGTACCTTCATGTTATAAGGCAAGCGGTAATACAATTTGTCTAAAATAATTTCGAAACGTCAAAAAAAATTGTAAATGTTTTTACGGCTCTGGATACGAGTCCTTTTGTGCCCAAAATAACTTCAAAAAAAAAATTTAAATCATAATGTTGACAGCAGCAGAAAATCATAACTAAAATATTTCAACTTTACCGTAATTTCATTGAAAACTTCTTTGTTCATCATTTTCGATTGCATCGTTTTCCGAAAGGTTTTCTTTAAAGAAACACGAAAATAGTTTATTCATCTCACTAAATATCAGATATTGCTATTAAAAATATTTAATTTTTTTTTAATTAATGTTAAAGGACATCAGTGGTAACACTTTAATTGTATTGGACTTGAGAGGGCAGGTGCGCGGAGGCGACCATCTACGCCGAGCGTTCCGTAGCGACTGCTACGCGCTGGTCTACGGCCTAACTTCCCAGACAGATTGTGGGGGTGGGGCAGAGGGTGACAGAGGGGGGAGTGGGGATGGTGGGGTGGGGTGGGGGGAGCAGCACGAGATGAATCTTTAGTCGTCATTCTCTACATTTTCATAATTTCAAAGCTATATCGTTCATATTGTGCTAAATAGTATTTTGAAACATATTTATCACCACCGAAATGATTTTTACGCTTTCCGCAATTATTATGACCGAACGTCGAAAATTCTCTGATAATTTAATTTTGCGTCGGAATTTTTAATCATCGATTCAATTTCAGCTTTTTTAGATAGAATGCAAGTAAGATATTATTACGATGGACAGATCGAAGGTTTCGGGGCTAAAATAAGGAATTTTGCGACGGTGAAAATCGAGGGGAATGAGAACAGGAGCTGGCATAGCGCCAGACGACAAGGTGAAGTGGTGGCGCCAGTGAATGTCACCCAGCCATCTTGCCACCCCCCTTCTAAAGATACAGCCCACGCTCTCCCGTTACCTACGCATGTATAATAGCACACATTGAGGGCATTTTAACGTCGCGAGCTCTCTTCGCAATTCTCGAGAGCATAGGGTTGATGACATCATGAGTTTTGCAAAGAATGGAAAAATATGGAAACGTTCTCCGACTCGTTTTTTCTGGATACACAAAAAAGATATTCAAAAAGTGATGATTCACGATTTAATGTCGTTAAAGGCAGAATACAGTTTTTACGACATTAAATCATAACATCTCGAAGAAGATTATAACTTTCAGGTTATTAGACTTAAAAGTGAAGAGAGCACAAAAAACATAAAGGCAATAAATACATTCACAGACAACATTTAGATGAAATAAAAAAGTACGAAAAGTTGCGTTAAACAAAACACAGATATTCATGCAACACTTAAAGCGTTGGTTTTGATCGAATGTTTACGTATCAAGTTGTAAGATTTAAAATTTACACTTTTTTAAAACCATGTTTTTAATTCCATAATAGAAACGAACAAAAATTTAATTTAAATTAAATTGTGTAATATAACGAAAAGAAAATTTAAATATCAAACATCAAATCTGAATTAAATTCGAAAAGTTAAATTTATTGATACCGATTGGAAATACGCGACATTCGCAGACAACACATTTTTATTCCAATATTATCATTAAAGCAAAAACATTTATAGTTGTCCGTTAGAAAAATTTAAAGCGCGTCACAAAGATTTTGTTCACTTAGTAAGTTGAAGGCACGGTAACATTCAGCTGAGGTTTGAGGCATGCTACGTACCTCGGTTGCTCACGGTACACTCACTGGCACACGACTGACACTCGCGGGGCTCGCAGCCGACCGGTTCAGACACCAAAAGCAAATTGAACGTACCTGGGGGCGGCGGCTGGTGCGCGCCGGGCTCGCTACTTCAATGAGGTCTGGCGAGAGCGACGCGCGCAGGGGGCGCGGCCAGCCCGCGTGGCTCCGGCTGCGCTCCGCCTCCCCTCCACCCCCACACACCACCACACGCCACCACACACCCCCTCCTACCACCCCTAGCCACCCCATCCATCCTCCACCTCATCCTCCCCTGCACAGCTCAGCTGAGCCCTGATTAGCCCCGGCCGGGCTATTCAATTAAGGGTTGCTCGGTGCATCTCGCGATGCCGTCCGCCTCGCTGTCCGCGCCCGCCGCCGCTATAATTTTTTTTTTATACTACTATGCGACGAGACGAGCAAGACGTTCACCTGATGGTAAGTGATACGCTTGCCCATGACAACGCGGCGCTAGTTAAGATGGTACACACTGCACCACATTGCGCTCGTCGCCTTGAGACATAAGGTGTTAAGTCTCGTTACCCCAGTAATTAGCTACAGCGCCCTTCAAACCGGAACACAGTAATGTTCGCACACTACTATTTGGCGGTTGAAATAGGAGTTGCGGTGGTACCCAACCAGACGGTCTCCGGCAACAGAGACCTACCACCAGTGAATTACCTAATTTCTCTATTACAACCACTCCATCGCCGATACCGTTATTTATGTTCACTCGGCGGACGGATTTTATAATTGTTTGCGATTCATCACATAACATATCCTTACAAAGTATGCAATAAAGTTAACACAATTATTCATTTGGAAATGCAGTCTAGACATAAAAAGAATTAATTTTTAAATTACTAAGAATATGCCATCTACTTACTGAATTACTAGTAACTGTTTAATTTTTTTTTCAATTATAAATTATAACTATTAAAAATATTTTTTAGCAAATATCCAGGTTTTATATAAATTTTTACATACCTGTTTAGCTTATTTTAAAAAGTATTTTAGAACTCTTAATCAAACGAAAAGAATAGATTTAATGAAATTTTATTATTTTTAATTTAGTTTCTACTTAGTTTGTTTCAAGTAACATTGGTGTGCAGTAAATTTACAAATTACTACGACAACAACATTCCTGACGATCTCTATGTCTAAAGAAATACCCTTGTCTACAATTTTCGCTAAATAAACTCAAATAATAAATATAGTAATTAAACTAATAATATAATATATTTAGTTTACTGCTTAAGTTAATCACATTAACTTAAATCGTATAATTATATTTGTAGAAACTCTTTTAAACACTGACACTGAGAAGCTTATGGATTCCAAGTTGCAATGGAGTGACTATTTTACTAATTTAAATAAGAAAATTAACATACTTCGAAAGTACTTAGTAATTTCTTTTGTTAATTTCAATGTTATTTGGTGTGCAATAAAGTATTTTCTATTCTATTCTACGTGCTTTATTGTTTGTGCTTTATTCTGCGAATCTTAGACTACGCTATTCTCTGCTGTTCGGCAGCATCTTAGGAGCCATTGAAAACCCTTTTCGACTTAAAAAGTTTATCACTTTGCCATGTATGTGAAGTTGCTTAAGTGGCTGTCGTCTTTACAGGAACCACGCCCATTTTTGATTCCTCAACTGCTTTTTTGTAAATTGCCTAGTAGAAATGGTACTTTTACGTCCCTTTCTTTTTCTTCATTAAAATAAGCAAACTTTGAAAAACACTTCCTTCTGCAAGTCACGATTTTTCGTTATTACGTTGTCTCTGTATTAATTTTTTAATATATCAATTACTTAAAATTTTCGTGTTATGTACTGATTTTTCACATAATTTATAAACATTTTGCTCTACACGCAAAAAATTAATGTGTCCTCATAAAAATAAATAAAACATAGACAAGGTACCAAATATCTTTATGTATCAGAATTTAAAATGAAACGAAGATAATTTAAGTATTTGGGACATTTTCCAACTTCTGTTCTTTATAGTAAAATTAACTACATTTCTTAAAACGTTGTAAGGCAATTATAAAAACGATTATTTTTTTTTCAAAATGTTTCAAACGCTATGAAAACGTTTCTATTCGTTGAAAACGTAAAATTTTTAAAACAAAAGTAGGAAGAAAGTTTGCCCTCAATTACTTAATTAATACTTTTTGAGTATGAAAGCTCTCCCGCTGCACTCAATGCGCATATTCGTATTCATTTAAGCTTTACTAAATACTCAATATTGAGCATATCCAAATATTAATTAAACTTTTATAAAAATTACAGAACATGGAGTATTTTATTATTTTGTCAACGGGCTAATATTTGATCTCAGTTTTACATCTAATCAAGTGACAACTTCACCATTAATGGTGAAGCTGCGAGACATCATAACTAAAGCGGCGACGGAATTATAAAAGTTAAAAAGGCGGTAGCTAACACGACGGGTTCGAAAAACCCTGCAGCAAACAACCTCCACAACATTTGGCTTCGGAATTGAACTTAGGACCTCTCAGGTTGTTATTTATTCTTACCGTTTAATCATATTTTGCTTATTTCGTTAGTAAGGTTTCTCTAATAAAGTATACAAGTTTTAGTTATACTTTATATTTTATTCTGGATATTTAATAATTTTATAAACGTAATATTTTTAGGTTTATGAAATAACTATTAATATAATACATAAAATACTAGTTTACTAATGACTAGGGCGTAATTTTAGGTGTTAAAAGAGCAACGTTGCCTAAATTAATAATTAGTATGAAGTATGTTATTTTTAGAAGATCTCATGAACACGGGAAGCACTAGCTTCCGTTTCTGCTAAGATAGTTTTGTAAATGAGTTTTAAATAGTTATAAACAAAACTTGTGATATTGTTTTCTGATAAACAAGTGTTACGAGATATAAATTAGAAAGTATATGACAGATATAGATCAAAAAATTAATTACTAAATAATATTTTTTTTGCTAAATTATCGACATGAGTCATAAGAGTTTCTAATATAATTTTTTGTTATTTAAGCCGTTATTTGTTATATAGTAATATCGTGCTGGCAATGTGAATGTTCAGAGACGTAGTACAACAAAGTTGGCCGTGACAATTAGATTGTATAGCCAGTAGAGCTCAGGGATGGCCCATAAAAGCTCGTAAACAGCCCATTATGGTGATTTTCACCCCCGCCTGTTCTTAATTATCCGGCCAAGTAACTCTCCTCAAGCGCTATGTACTTGTTAACATTTGCAATGGAAGTGGAAGAAGCCTTACATAGTATAAAATTAACATGTGATGTATTTTCAAAATAATGCAATAGACGTCTTTTCCCAGCAGAGGTAACTACTTAAGGATCTCTGGTCACAGCGGCTTCTTGTGACCTTCACCAAAACCAACCAAGATGTTACACCCATCTCATACTTCAACTTTATAAAATATAATTAAATTATAGCAAGAAAATCTTTTATATCTATCAGTTACAAAGTATCGCATATACAATACTGTACGAAGCGCTGAAAGTTGTGATTAAGTTAGTAATTTTTTTAGGCTTATACCAGAAAGAAAATAGTATTTCTAATGACAACACAACTAAAATATATCTAAATCAAACACGTGCAATTACTCAAACAAAAACAACAAGAATTAATGAAATTTTATTTACTTGATCGCAGGTCTTGTAAATGCGTTTGTTAAGCGGATGTCATTCCGGTGTAGTAATTAATATGTAAATATAATATAAAAAAACACATATATATTAAAAAGCATATATACATACAACATAAGTGGGATAACATTACATATGTTTGCTACATACATAAGCAAAAATAACGAATACATATAAAAAGGCTAAAAGAAATAAAAATGAATAAAGACATAACTAAAGTTCCGTTACGTTTATGTTTATATTCTAAAATGTTTACTTTATTCTTGTAAAAGATATAACTGGAATAGTTTTTTTTTTTAATTAAAACATTTATATAATTAGTTTCCATGTTCCGTAGCTGTTTGACGAAGGTCATTAAAAATGTTCCGTCGCTTGGTCTCATAATTAATGTACAGCAAGCGACGGTAAATCTTTCTCACACAAATCTCATTTACAATTCCTAGCAAGGTTATACTCTGCTAACAGTTAAATAGCATCAACACTTTGTAAAGTGAAAAATGTTGAGACTGTTAATTGTTATCTCATGGAAGTAATAGAAGAAATGTATTTTCTTTGTTATATAAGTTTTTTTTAAAGTTTCTGTTCCAGTAATAGTTTAATTCTTTTTAAACGCAATGATCGTCTCTCGAAAGCATTTTAATAAATGTATCAAATTATACGGTACGTTTGGTAATAAATGTAGGCTGTTTCCCAAGTTTAGGGTATATTACACTAACACTTTAACGGTATACTATCAATTGCTAAATTCAAATACACGAAAATATATCTAAAGCTTTTGGTAACAAGGTCTAAGATAACTAAGCTCGCTTTAAACGTAAGGTAATCTTAGTTCGGAGCATGTTGGCGTTGCGCCAATGTTTGGAAACGATCACCTTAACTTCTCATGATTATTGCAAACCCGACATACGGTAGCGTGGAAGAGTTTTCACAAACCTTTTCTGGATCTCGTCGGGAGCACGGCGCCGGAACGTGACGAAACTTGTAAGTCATCTAATATATTTATAATATCGTTGTAATTGAAAATTTATAACATTATGAATTTCTTTATAATAAATTTAATAGTATGAGGGCTCACTGGCCACTGCAAACTACGAAATGACTGCTTCGCTTCCGATGCAGTTGCTTTACAGTTGGTTGGCGCGGAGTTTAACGAGCACATCCCGCTCCGGTGTCGCTATGACGACGGAGCTCGCCCGGGCCGCTGCACCTCGCGCTCCGGGCCGCTCAGCTCTATACAATGAAATATTCGTGTTTACTCGAATTTAGATTGTAAAACTATTACAACAAAATTCATTATTCGGTGTGGTGATATAGGAGGCTGTGTTGTAAGTGCACGGGAGCGTGTAATGTTGTCGGTGTACGTCGAGAGTCAAAGTCGGGCAGGTGGGCGCGTGTGTGGGTGCGAGGCAGGTGAATTAGTGGCTCGCTCCGGGCTCCAGGGCGGGCGGCGAGCCCGGCCGAGCTCGTTTCTATGGTTACCAGCAGAATCTAATATAGACGCAAACAAATAAAAGCAAAATAAGTATAGATGTTTGCCAGCAATTTTGCGACAAGTTGTTTGGAATATTTTAATTATCTACTTAGGATACATAAGTGATTTCGTTATTTTTAATAGTAGTAAACATGTTGATACATTTAAGATGTAATTAAATAACCATCGCTAACTATTTATTGTGTAAAAAATTCTTTCTATAGAATAACAACGGACAAAGCCTAGTAATAGTGCTTTTGTCAGTAAATACAACTAGGATTGGATATGTTGATGGATATTTATACATTTGTATACGGAAATGCTCTCGTCTATACAATGAAAATATTAAATTGATTCAAGAGAGAAACCCTAATGAAAATATATTATATTAAGATAGATTCATTCCTTTTAAGACGAATTTGTGAAAAGAATAGTATTTACTTTTTTGTAAGTAATCAATGTTCTATATAAGTTTAATAGATGAAACAATAGTTTTCGTTATACGAGAATGGAAAACGGAGATAGTACTTGTACAATTAATAACTGATGAAGCCATTTGGATTGGCAAGTTTAAGCTTGAGAAATAATAGGGTTGCCGATGGGAATAATGCTTTTATGATACAGGATCCTTTCGTGATAAAAACAAATTTTAGAAATATTTAAACTTGTGACTAGACTAATAAGAGAATTATCACAAAATTTGATAATGATTTCATAACCTTAATAAATAGCGAACAACTCTTTTGGAGTTTTAAGAGCAATTTCTTATACACAAGTGTTTATGTGTTTGTGCACGTAGGAGTTTATGAATGTATATATAAATCTGGATAAACAAGCATAAATGATGTTAAATTAACTAAATTCATACATAGAACTTGTTTCTGGTATAAATTGCACCTAAATGAAAACCAATAGAGCTGCTAGTAGTTTAGGGAAAGGCAAATTAATTTAGAGTACGAGATAGAGCAGCTATGAGGTGGACTGACTAGGTCAGTAGACGTCCATTGACAAGAATGTGCAAAACAAGCAGTAGTTACAGAGAAGAGGCGCCTAGTCGAACGGGTCACTATCGGCCACGACCAGACTGTCACGATTGTTACGACTGAAAAGAAGAAGTATATTGAATGTTTTCCAACTGCTTATATATTTAACGGAAATATGCTTGAGTATTTTGAAATTGTAGAGAAAATTGTATCAACCTGTCAACCCTTAATGGTGGATGTCAGCCGCCATATTTGGTACCCCACACACGCCCCCCGGTGCTCGGCTCACCGCGACACATAACGAGGTTCAATGTAACGCGAATTAAATGGACTTGCCTGTCTGCAACTCTTCAATAAAAGAGAAAAAGATAAGCCGATTACCATCCACGATTTCCACTTCCATTTGCTAATCCTTAATTTCATTTGGTTGTATGTACGAGGTTTACGGACGACATAGATTCACAGATTCATAAAACTTTGAGCCGATGACAGTAGAAAATCTGTGTAATTTTACTTCTTACATGTTTATTATATCACTCTCTGGATATAGTTACATTTGTTAAATATAATGTTTAATATATGATTTCTTCTATTTATTCTATCTATCTCGAATTTTTAAAATAACTGAGATTGTCTTAGAAGGAACTAGCTTTTTGTAACGGAGTTTTATAATATAGTATTAATAAATAAAATACATAAGATTCAAAATAAAGGCGATCAAAAAGTTAAGGATTTTTAGGTGGGAAGAGAAAACGAAGGTTTAGTTTTCAAGAAGTGAGGTTACCATTTCAAATAAAAATGGAAGAAGTTTACAATTGTAACCAAATAAGATCAACTCTTACTTATAATGGTTTTGTTTATACAGTTATTAGAGCACATCTTACTTTTTAGACCAGTGAAATTAATAGCACCAAATTTTTATGGGGAGAAGTAACGATTATCATCAAGCGACCTTCTTGCTCAACCCTTCGCTTCATCAAATAAAAATATGGCTTTTTTTAATAAAACAAAAATAATTGATTTTGATATTAAATAACCAAATTGTAATAGTTTCTATAGAATTAACAGCGTCTATTTTCAGCTATACCGATATAATCCGTTACATAGTACCTGGAACGCAACTTCATAATAAATTCCGCATGTGTATTCCATCACCCAAATTAATCTCTGCTAAATCCAAAAACAGTTTATCGAATGCAATGCGATAAGTACTGAATTACTCTCTCTGATACAACTCAGTCGGAATTCAATTTGCGTTCGTTTGAAGTGAGTTTAATTTGTAGCTCTCATCGTAATATTGCAATTTGTGCAGCCGTTGACAGGCGTACTGCTCGCCATGAAATAATAATAAAGGCTGAAACAATTATATAACCAATGCTGTTTGGATATCGACAGTTTCCATTTAAGTTTGTACCAATATTATTCGTGTTTGCTGAAACATATTATTTTAAAACAACCAGCATAAAGATTATTGTTTTAAAAAAAATATCTTTGATATGTTTATTTGGATGTCATATATGCTATTTTAATTTCAAACTTTAATTCACTTAGCTACTTATCTTTTTTATGCTTATTTGTTAATCAAGTAGTTGGGAATAAGATGCAAAGTTGTTTACTCGTTTACAAACAATCCATTCTTAAAACTACGTTTTCATCCTTTTGGTTTTGACGGTGAACTCGTATTAGACTAAAAAGAATGGACCTGAATAAATTAATAACAATAAGTCAAAATTTTCATTAAAACAATTTTTAAAAGAGTAGAGTCGACGAACTAAATGTGTAGCTGTGTATACATTTCAAGTAATGCTACATTATTAAGAGCAACAACTAAAAGTAAAGTGTATTTATGTATTATAAAAACTTATTTACATGGCGATCAGGCCTATGAGGAGATCAGGCATTATAAATTTTAAAACGTTTTATATTAAAAAAAAAGTATTTTATTGTTGGTATACATGTTCTTTTTTATACTTTTTACGCTGATAGTAACTGCGTAGAAATTTGCTAACGGTAAAGTAAAATAGAGCGAATAATCAGACGGAGGGGGAGCGTTAGAGCAAAAGTGAGTAATTGCATGGTATGTATAAAATAACAAAATATCTATTATTATTATTTGTAGTAACAATCACATGTAATATTAGGAAATGAGTACGATTTGACACTTTTAAAGTATGCTGTCAAGCTTTTATTCTTTCGGCGTGTGAGGTAAAGTCACTCTCACTAATGAAATGTCTATACACAGTATGTGTAACTTAAATAATTATTAAAGTTAGCTGTAATAGTAGCGAAAACTGTTAAAATGCTTCTTATATAGAAATTGACAGAGAACATATGGTTGGTAAGAAATGCTACTTCTTTGCAATTTTGTAATGATTGAAAGCTAATTTATTCTTCTTCTTTTTAGCCGTTCGCTCTTGACAAAGTCGGGGCTATGATATATCGCCTGTTTCTATTTATTTACTTTATGATTGGGACCTTGGTGATAGATTTTAATGGTGTCTATCTATTTTGTTGGTAATCGACCACGTGATTATTTGCTTTCAACTGTGAATCACTAATCGCTGCATATGGTATATATACCTTGAAATCTATATTGTCTTAGTTTAAGTATTTATTTATTTGTGTCTTTATCTTTATACACATTGTGTAAAAGCCTTAATGCTTTTGGCATTTTGCCAGTCAATTTTGGATGGTGAAGAGATAAAATGATAATTTAATTGATAGTGTAAATAATAATAACTTTTTCGATAGTAATGTCAACAAGCTATGCACATCACTTTCATTAAATTCAGTTGATTGATTGGTGCGTATCCACGGGTACGGTATTCGAAATTGAGTTTCCGCTTTGAAGTGGTGGCAATTTGAGATGTCAGATTTTTTAATATCGTGATCATACCTATCAGACGGACTCGTGTATACGTCGAATCAGTGAAATGGCAAAATGGAAAGGGTGCGCGCCCGCTAACAACGTTCAACATGAAATTAATTTTGTAAGCGAGATGAGTTAGGCGGCCCCGCGAAACATATTATGTTAAAAGCTTGGCGTACCTTATGTACAAAGAGGAACAGCGCACGCCTGGAAGTAATGCGCTGCTTGTTATTTCAGTTTAATAGAACTCGAATATTCAACGTCGCATGTTGGGAAATACCTCATTATGAGTCTACAAACGCTTACAACGCAGAAGTAGCAGAAGTTTGTGCCCCGTCGGCATAGAAAACAGCTCCGACGCATTATACATTACTACGTTACATCTGAACGGAGTTGTTTTAAAATTTTCATGTGCAGTTAAAAAATATTAATTAGCACTGTTTTTTACTACATTTTCCTTGTACTAGTCGATCGATGTGACGATTCAGTAACGTTTTTAATCTTCGACTTAGGTTATTACCTAAGTATTCGTAGCTTTGTAGCTTAAAAAGTGTTAGATTTATGAAGATCAACTTTTTATACGACTTCATTGAAAGTGGAAATTTAAAAACATTCGTTTGTGTATTTGGTAGTGGTAGTGTGATGAATTGGTAGTGTGATGAAGCCCGTTCACCTAGAATACTTTGCCTTTCAAATGTTGTCAATCGCAATACAGCAATGATGTTATGGCAGCAAATTTTAAATATGAGGGTGGTAGCTAGCCAGGCTAGTTAGAAAAAAACCAACCTACCAACAACCAAACAAGTGACCATGGAATCAAACCACTGCACAAGAGAGGCAGTTGTAAATGTGTAAAAAATTATAAAGGTTTGTGTTTTCAAAAGGAGACGGGAAATAGAAATTTAAATTTAATTTCAATAGTTACGTAGTTGTGCACCAAACTTGCTACTTTCTGGAAATTCACGGACGGAGATTGTTTTTAAAGTACTGTGAAATTGCCGCCAGTGCGCCGTTGGAACTTCCAGCGCTGGAAGTTCAGCTCACAAAGATGGCGGTGTCAGGTGCTCGCTGCTCGGAAGCTAATATAAAATGTACTACGAACATTCTGTCTGGGGAAATGAACGGCTCCAGAATGTTCTATTATAGACGTCTTTGTAATATAAAGAGTGCTCGAGTGCTCTAGCTTTATAAAAAGGAAAATTCACAATTTTTTTATAAGACAAAAATGCTGGTTCTTTTTACCAAATCTGCCATGGAAATTACAACATCAATTAGATCATAAATTTGGCAATACATCATAATGTCGCTGTTGTTGTACATTTGTAAACATTTCATCATAATTTTATTTGCTAAACATTGGGCGTAATTGTTATCCTAGCCAAACTTAACTTGTGGATTGCTATAGTCACAGAAAAGCTGTTGTTTATTTTTTAGAGACAACCCCTCTTAGTTATTTTCTATAACATCTCTAACACGTCATCTACATAAGGTAAAATACATTAATGCATTATGAACCTATGCATTAATGTATTTTTCTATATTGCCAATAGGCCTGCTGAATTAAAATTTACATGATATTGAATGATAATAATACAGAGGATGGTTAAATATGCTTGTACAGAATATTCCGGTTCAAATATGTGGAAAGCCCGAACTATTTCTCGAGTACGTACCCTGAATTGTATAATAATTAAATATTTGCGGCACATACAAACTAAATTATTTTTGGATATTTTTTTATCGTTTCTTTTACAAAATAAGCTTTTATTCATTTAAAAGATCTAGATTGATTTTATAAAGATAATGTAATGTCTTCTGAACTATTGTTTCTCATATTTTATAAGTTTCGATATCATATCCCCTATATATCACAGTACTAATATTTGTTTTATATTTTTTGTTAATCTTTTCTTTTCACTACCAGAACAACATAGTAAAGTAAACTTGCGAAATTAATAACGGTAATATTTAATAGTTAACGACATTGCTTTGTTTCGAGAAGGTGTAGAATATTGAAAATACCTGTGGATTACACACGAGCTCAAATGAATGCGAATAAAGCGGAACACGGCTTTGTTAATTATGATTAAGTGTTAAATATATTTTTTGTAAAAGTGAACTGTTTTAACATAAACAATTACAAAAGTAAAGTGTATTTATATGTGATTTATTATTTATAGTATAATTTTTTAAGGGATGCATCATCGATCATGATCAACACAGATGTGCAAAAGATACAATTTTTTAGGTCTGGTAGTTAATGCATAGCAAAAATTATCAGAGATATACCATTAGAAGTGGATAGAATTTCATGTGCCCAACTATTCCAACTGAGGTACAGGAAGAAATATGATGAACTGTTTGCCAATCTCTGATAATAGGAGAGGCAACATAAGAAGAAGAAATCATCAATTATCGTAACATCTCTAATATAACTACGGAAACTATTAAGAAAAGACATAACGAAACGAAAACCGAATTTTAAATGAATGAGTAATACAAGAAATAGCAATTGAACAATGAGGGTCTTGAGTTATTAACGTCAATTGATTTTAGAACATTTAAATAAAAAAAATTACTGTAGGTGCATTTATTGAATTTACTTTTTGTTAGCATGTTTCCACTCAATCGTTTTGTACCACATCGCAGATAAATAGACAAAGAAATAATATTTAAATTAAGCTAAAGCCAAAAATTTTGAAGTTTTAGTCGTTTAATTATCCGCCGAATAGCAAATATCCAACATATCAAAATGCATGCACATGACATTTGCAATTAATCCCCGCTTTGTGATCCTGCGAATCAGGCGAGCTCCAATTCTCGGTTGTTTGAAGTGCGTTTCATTTGCAGCCCTCAAAGCCATATTGCAATTTGAACAGCCGATGACACATTGTAATGAGTTTGCTTAGCGAACAGATATTATACGTGATGGTGGAATTACCATACACACTCTTAACTATAGACATATTTATTTACACCCTCTCAATGGTCAGAGTAATCCAATATATAAAATTCTCTTGTCACAATGTTCGTTCGCATACTCCTCCAAAACGGCTTGACCAATTCTAATGAAAATTTTTATGCATATTCAGCAGGTCTGAGAATTTTTTTTTTTTTATACTTCTTTGCGACGGGACGAGCAAGACGTTCACCTGATGGTGAGTGACACGCTTGCCCATGACAACGCGGCGCTAGTTAAGATGGTTTCACCAGGTGGTAGGTCTCTGTTGCCGGAGACCGTCTGGGTGGGTACCACCGCAGCTCCTATTTCAACCGCCAAATAGTAGTGTGCGAACATTACTGTGTTCCGGTTTGAAGGGCGCTGTAGCTGTGTAATTACTGGGGTAACGAGACTTAACACCTTATGTCTCCGGCGACGAGCGCAATGTGGTGCAGTGTGTACCATCTTAACTAGCGCCGCGTTGTCATGGGCAAGCGTATCACTTACCATCAGGTGAACGTCTTGCTCGTCTCGTCGCAAAGTAGAATAAAAAAAAAGAAAAGATGGTATACACTGCACCACATTGCGCTAGTCGCCTCGAGACATAAGGTGTTAAGTCTCGTTACCCCAGTAATTACACTAGCTACAGCGCCCTTCAAACCGGAACACAGTAATGTTTGCACACTACTATTTGGCGGTTGCAATAAGAGCTGCGGTGGTACCCACCCAGATGGTCTCCGGCAACAGAGACCTACCACCTGGTCAGAATCGGCTACTATCTATGTTTCAAACCCCTAAGTGATCAGGGTTGCTTAAGTCTTAACTTTACTTTGTTGATCTTTTGTGATAGTGACACTATTTACCGCTGAAAATTGAAAATTGAAAACTGAAATCTGAAAACTGTAAACTGGACATTAAAAAATGTAAACCGTAAACTGGAAATGGAAAGTTGAAAGTTGAAATCTGACATCTGACATTAGACATCTGATATCTGATATCTGACTCTGACATCTGAAATCTGGAAACCAGACACCAGAAACCAGAAACCAGAAACCAGAAACCAGAAACCAGAAACCATAACCAGAAACCAGAACCAGAAAACCAGAAACTCAGAAACCAGAAACCAGTAACCATAAACCAGAACCAGAACCAGAAACCAGAGAAACCAGAAACCATAAACCATAAACCATAAACCAGAAACAGAAACCAGAACCAAAAACCAGAAACCAGAAACCAGAACTAGAAACTATAAACTAGAAACTAGAAACTAGAAACTAGAACTAGAACTAGAAACTAGAACTATAAACTAGAAACTAGAAACTAGAAACTAGAACTAGAACTAGAAACTAGAAACTAGAACTAGAACTAGAAACTAAAACTAGAAACTAGAAACTAGAAACTAGAAACTAGAAACTAGAAACTAGAAACCAGAAACCAAAACCAGAAACCATAACCAGAAACCAGAACTAGAAACCAGAAACCAGAAACCAAAACCAGAAACCATAAACCAGAACCAGAAACCATAAACCAAAACCAGAAACCAAAACCATAAACCAAAACCAGAAACCAGAAACCAGGAAACCAGAAACCATAACCAGAAACCAGAAACCATAAACCAGAAACCAGAACCATAAACCAGAAACAGAAACCAGAAACCGAAACCAGAAACCAGAACCAGAAACCAGAAACCAGAAACTAGAAACTAGAAACCAGAAACCAGAACCATAAACCATAACCAGAAACCAGAAACCGAAACCAGAAACCAGTAAACCAGAACCAGAAACTAGAAACCAGAAACCAGAAACCAGAACCAGAAACCAGACACCAGAAACCAGAAACCAAAACCAAAACCAGAAACCAGAAACCAGAAACCAGTAACCAGTAAACCATTAAACCAGTAAACCAGTAAACCAGTAACCATAAACCAGTAAACAGTAAACCAGTAAACCGTAACCAGTAAACCAGTAAGCCAGTAAACCAGTAAACCAGTAAACCAGTAACCATTAAACCAGTAAACAGTAAAACCAGAAACCAGAACCAGAAACCAAAACCAGTAACCAGTAAACCAGTAAACCATTAAACCAGTAAACCATTAAACCAGTAAACCAGTAACCATAAACCAGTAAACCAGAAACCAGAAACTCAGAAACCAGAAACCATAAACCAGTAAACCAGTAAACCAGAAACCAGAAAACCAGAAACCAGAAACCGAAACCAGAACCAGAAAACCAGAAACCAGAAACCAGAAACCAGAAACCAGAAACAGGAAACCAGAACCAGAAAACCAGAAACCGAAACCAGAAACCAGAAACCAGAAACCAGAAACCAAGAAACCAGAAACCAGAAAACCAGAAACCAAAAACCAGAAACAGAAACCAGAAACCAGAACCAGAACCAGAAAACCAGAAACCAAAACCAGAAACCATAAACCAGAAACCAGAACCAGAAACCAGAAACAGAACCAGAAACCAGAGAAACCAGAAACTCAGAAACCAGAAACCAAAACCAGAAACCAGAACCCAGACACCGGAAACCAGTAACCAGAAACCAGAAACCAAAAACCAGACACCGGAAACCAGAAACCAGTAACCAGAAACCAGAAACTAACAAAAGTTCATATATTACAAGCTTTCACTGCTGTCTAAGCAATGTAGGTGCGTTCGTAACGCTAGAGTCAATTTGCACTTTATTACAGCAGCACAAAGTTCAAATTCAATTATTCTATCAAAACTGTGTGCGTATGCGCTTCGAAGGATTTAACGCCGCGTACCGAAATTAAAACGAATGAAATAATAACATAAATAGTCACAAAATGTAAGAGCTAAAGATCCACTATACTGATTTTCAATTTCGTCGGCTTCGCGATATTATTTCTTTTGTTTTAGTTTCGGCGCGCGACATAAAATGCATTCGTTTTCACGTCAATACATCAGTCGAGCACAAACCGCTTTACCATCTGGCGGACCTGACAGACTACATTCTGTCAAAAATATTTGGAATGTGGCAGTTATTTGTTCCGAAAAAAAAAATAGTAATTATAATTTATGTACTATAATTATAACTTTGGCCACTCTTCTGAAACTCACTAATATTTAAATATTAGTTATTAGATGAATATATATAGAGCTGGACCCCACACACCGCCCTATCACCAGGGTGAATGTTCAGTCCAGATCCGGTTTTTTGCGCTGGCTATAAAATAGGTAAGAACAAAAAACTGCCACATTCCAATTTTTTTGACAGAACGAAGTCTGTCGGGTCAGCTAGTTAACTATAAAAGAAATTGTTAATTGACATTATTATGCTCGTAGCTTTAATTTATGTAACAATAGACAATGCTGATGATGACATATTCATCATTAATAATAAACATCGCGATCGCGATAGGTCCAGTACTTTTATTTAAAAATGTTAACTGCACGAATAATACTTGTATGGAAAATAGGAACTAATAATATATCCGTATTTTGACTAACGCACTCTGCAGACGCTGATTATAAAAATGTATACATAATCATCGTATGATTTAAATAATTGAAAGTGACTTTTTTTATGAACAAGTGTTATCATAACATTAAATTCTCGTAAAAATAAACAACATAAATAATACAACTTTTAATTATAAAATCGCTAGAACCTTTTGGTTTAAAATCAAATGATGTATTTAAAACTCAGCCACCGCGCTTTCAATAGCGACGGGTGAACACGAATTTTCTCTCAATCTGTACGTACCACACACAGAAGAGCGAGCTAAAACACCTCTATATATAATGCTTGACGAATCCATTAGTAGCTTTCATGTTGGAACTTTGTTATGTTCTGAATTAGTTAGAGGTTGCATGGGGCGATCGAGGGGCGCAAAAATGATCTGAAAGGCCGGCGGCTAGCGCATACAAAGTTGATGGGTGTCCGGCGGGGCTGGGTGGGGCCCTCCGATACAGGTTGTAATGGTTCCCGATGAGCGGCGGGATGTGGCGCGAGCGGTGGGTGGGCGCGGGGGATGGGGGCTGCGAGGCTTTGCCCGGGGACCTAAAGCAAACAGCGCCCGGGGACTGCTCGTCGCAATATTAGCATTAGTATGTTAAGATAACAACTACTTTCTATACGAAGCTTATGGCGTGGTAGTTATTAAATACCTCTCTTATATCTGCTCTCTATCGTATCAGATGCGTTGTAGGAGATAATTAAAAACGCTTTATAAGAAATACTAAAGTTATGAAATTATTTAATTAATTTGAGATACTAAAGCCAAAGTATGCAAAGAAATAGCTAACCTCAGTGCTGCCATACGAAGAATTCATATTATCCGTACATAATAATCATAATCTTGTAAAAATTATATTCTTCTTAATTTATCCCACGTTCAAACATGTTTGTGTTCGGATTTTTCAAAAGTATTGCGCATATCTATTAACGTATAATCTTCATTTGATGATAATAAATATATTTATGATTATGTCTAAAATTATTTTTAGATACGTCAATTTAATAGCTGCATATATTATTACAGTTTATATCATTTAAAACGTTTTGTGACAACACATTCAGGATTTAAATATGAAATGAGGTTGTAATCCTTCGCGGCGCTGGCGGCATTCCAAATACACCTTTGCCTTACCATCTGTTATGGGAGATTTGTAAATATACACAGTAAAATTAATATAGGCATTGTAATAAATTCTACATTAAAAACTCTTATTTATTATAAATAGTACAAAAAATTGTGTTACCAATGACAGTAAATTCAGAATAAAAATATATCAATTATCTATCACATCTATACAAATTATTAAAATTTTTATTTGTAATTAATATAACAAGTGATGTTTAGAAAATAACATTAAAATTTACCTTACATTAATTCTAATTTTCTTGTTTATATTTTTATTTCTTCAAAACCCAACGTAGTCAAAGAGATAAAGTCGAAGGTATTAAATCCGTCCTTTCACAAGATGTGTATAAAGTTAAGCAAATACAAAAAGGGCTTTACAAAATCGTCCTATATTAAGCCGAGATATTTTTTTTAATTAAGCCTCTTTTTCATTAAATAATAGTTGTAAGAACATGACAGACTCCCCCGTCTCTGCTGAAATTAATAGGATTAAAGTCTCCTCAGTTAATAAGAAACTTTGAAAGGAGATTCCCGAGTCCTTTCAGACTTCAGCGTAAGTGCGTTTTAATTAAGCTACTCTTTGCTATGAGACGTATTTTTAAAAAGCTTTTTACTTTTTAGAATTTTGTAAAATTAATATTGCCTCGGTATAGTATTATATTTAAGGATGTAACCACGTTACGAAAAATGTTATCAAACGTGAGCTATGTATAAACCTTTATTAAAGAATGCTAGCAATTTTGTTCGGAAAATATATTATGAGCTCTTTTGACAGTAATTCGTTTATGTTAAAACCACGTCAAAGAAATAACGATCTTATTTTTCATTGATCTGATTAAACTATTTATTGTTAAATAACCTTTTAAAATATTTAAGGTCGTGATGTATCTTGATTATTAGCGCTTTTGGGAAGATGTAGATGCTATTTATGTTTGGAAAGTTTCCAACTAGACTACGGCTACGACCACTATAAGTTAATGGAAAATCCATGGCACGAATTGCGTGAGGTCATGGTTTGTATTTTGTATGTAATGCTGTGATTTACAAAATATATAACTGATAACTTTGATACAAAAAGAAATTAAGTAGTTCTAGGCGGAAAACGACACCGACTTGATTTTCCATAGGTTGTTGGTTTCACTTTATGCAAGAAGGTAGAAGAGGAGCACAAAATACTACTGCTACTGTATTTTAAAATAAGATTAGTAAAGGTCGATGTTATTTTAGTTTTTACTTTCTTAATTCACTTGATCGAAGCTATTAAGAATGTGGATAACATAACGAATATTTAGTTTAAGCATCATTCAACCTTTGAAAATTAATTTTTAATTACATGTTAATAAACCATACTTATTTAAATTGTCTTTAATAAAGAGAGGTAAGTGTATTATATAGTATATAATCTAGTATATAGTTTCATGATTGAGAAAAAAATATATGTTTTCTCGGGGAAAGTAAATTACTTACAAACGATGTACTGTCCGCAACTTGCACAAAAGAATGAAACATTTTTAGCGATACATTTCGTTGAAGTCGTAAATCGTGTAAAAAAGGGTCACGATCATGAGTGGTAAAATTTCTTAGGAGCGAGCGAGCGAGGTCTGGTGTAGGTAGTAAGTATTATGAAATGTGAACGCGGGCGCGCCGCGTGATGTATGCGGGGTGGCCGGCGCTCGGTGCGACCGGAGCTCAAAGGAAATCTCATTTCGTAGGGATCGCCCACCCCACCGACGCGCCCACCCATCCCCCAGCGCCCGGACAGGGCTTATATCAAAATTATTTAAGAAAATCTGACACTCGCCCCGAGCCCGCGCTCTCGATCCTCTTGAATGAAATTTCCATTTTTTTTTTGCTCTTTTGTTCATAAAACTTTGAAACGATTATACAAAATATTGTAAAGACCTTTGGCTTATCAAAACCTTTAAAATACAGTACATTTTATTTAAGAACATTTTTTCTTTGTAAAGGAACTGAGTAGTAGTACTACCTTTTCGTAGAATAGTGTAATAAACATTTAAGAAACACAGCGCCATTACAAGCAAAAAAATTACCTAATGGTTAGTTACATGTTCAAAAATTAAACAACACATCGAACGCGTTATGAAAGAGTATTAATAATGCCATCATAGCATATGCTCCACACTTTGAGCTGTGATTATTACTAAATAAGTCATAACGCCTTCCTGACCTTAATAATACTTTGGCAGTAAAATAAACATAAAATTTCCAGCGTAAGTTACTAAGGTATCGTATAAGTTATTATAAATATTTCTGTAGCAGTGAACATTTTGTACGGTATCGGCGAGAGAAATAACAATTGTTTAGTCTTGCGTTAGAGGATCGGTGGGATTTTACACAATAGGTTATTGGTTCGGAGAGCTGGCCCCGGGAGAGCTTTCTCTCCATTGTATTGGTACAGCGGGAAATTTTTAGTGTAGCGCAAAATTGATTTTCCATCGGCCCTCCCAAAAGAGGATAATTGAAAATATATAAAAGAACATGAAATAAAGGAATCCACGCAACGCAGTAATTTAACACTTTGATACAACTTTCAATGATCTAATTATTAATTATTCTTTTCATTATTAAAGTAATTTACTTTGATCGCAATGATGAAAAATATTTTGTAGACAACAAGGCAAATAAATCTTGAAAAAGTAAGAGTATTTGTTGTAAAAGAAAAGGTTAAAATCTTAAAAAGAAAACCATTTGACTTGTATCTTAAGTACTATTAATGAGTAGTTTCCGGAGTACATTTCTCTTCACATATTTCTTATTTATTTTAATTTATACTTCGAAAATACATTCAATTTAATTTAAGTGTGGAGGCATCAGGATGTCGCATCGCTAAGGGTGTTTAAAAACAAGCATGATCTTCTTTAATAAAGTGAACGAAAGAGAACAAGATATATTTAAAATAACATATACAGAAAGACTATTTAACGATAATGAAATTTGTGAAGTATATATTTGTACTAATAAAAAAACAAAAGTACAAAAATATTTAGTTGTATGATAATTTAGAGCTTGGTCATTACATATTCAATATTAAAACTTTCTTCTAGTACATTTCTAGTTATCTTAGTGCGTTTCAAGTCTTATATATAGTGAAAAAGAAAGTCCATGATATAATAAAAACGTGTAATACACTACATAAATTTATAATAATTAGTTTAACGTTTAATAAATACAACTTAAATGTTCCTAAATCTTGCTTCTTAGATGTATAAAACATACAGCTAATGCGATTGATTGATGATTGACAGCAAACATAGTATAATTAATTATTAATGTAATTCATCTCAATCAGTAACAAAACGCGTATGTACGGAAACAGATATCAATAACCATCGAGTTAGTACAGTTAGCATTAATCAAATTCACAAATCAATCATTACCGGTAGCAAATGGTACCATTAATAACTGTCTAGATATAAGCGAAGGTAAATATTTTATTTATGATATGTTAGAAGTTGTTCGCGATTTTTTTTTGTAATAGAGTGCTTTTAAGCATGCATTTATGAGCTAAATGTATCAGCTTAATGCTACCATCACTAGATGTAAAATAGTATGATAATGATTTGTTTATTCTTTGGTAAGTAATAATTTAGAGAGGCTAGCCGCCCCGGCCAACGTTGGTTTACCAAATAAATTATTTCTAGTGAATATTTTGAATGTTAAATGTAAAATAACTAACTTATTGTAAGACTGTGAGGATGAGGGCTATGACTGAAAGAGGAATGAAGACCATAACTATCTATGAAAATAACACCTACCTATTTTTTTTTATTTAGTTTACTTTATTAACTTTTGCAGGAGCTCGTGACTTGTGTTGAGTACTATTGATTTATTTAAGATACTAAATTAACGATAACTGATCTATTGATAATTGAAAGTTGATGATTATTACGGTAATAATATCGCTATTAAAAATGAGGGTTGGTGGTAGAAACGTGAAAATTAAAAGTTAATTGTATATTTTAATGCTCAATCATAAAAAAATTTAAATAGAACAAATTCTACGAAAAATTAAAAAAAAACACTTACTTCAGAATCTTATAAATATAGATTTTAATTAATTATTATGGAATTTGCGTTCAAGACCTGAGATATGAATACATTTTTTATTGCATTGAACTCCGCTATTCAAGTAATAAATAAATAGTTTTCTACTAAAATATTAACTAACAAGCACCAATGTTTTTAAAATTCTTAGCTGATATCCTATTCCAATTGTACATGCTTTGCTGAAGGACTGATTAAATCAGTTATTTTTTTTTCCTTGATATTATAACGAAAAGTTTATCGATAACCTCAATACCAGAACGTTTTTAGCAATAATGTTATGAAGCAATTTCTTAAAGATATCGTAAGACGTCGCAAAAGTAACAGTGCAAAACGTGAAAGGCACGCTTTGAAGGAAATATTCGCTTCAAAGGAATTTCAATTACATTTGAGACCTCGGTCTAGAGCTTCTGAGTTGAAAGCGTAGTATCAAAGTGTGTTACATCTCACGCCCCGCTAGTTTCGCACAGAAGCCGGCGTTGCCCTGCGGAGCGCGAGTGCTGCGGGCTCCTATTTACCCCGGTATACGCAACATTCTCTTTGTTTACAGTAATACATCAAATTTGCGATTCGACAAGAGCCATTATTCGACGGTCGCGAAACAAATGATTACAAATGAATTGGGAGAGAGGCGGTGGGTTTGGGTGGTGTGGGATAGGGTGGGGCGGGAGACCGTTGTCATGGCGACGCGAGACGATCGATGCGCCGCCGCTCTCCCCAGTACCTCAATTAAACAATGATTCACACGTTCAGGATGCGAACGCGTTATGTGCGCCCGTCTCACTTGGATTAAAGGATGCACCTGTATGTGAATATAACTCATATAACTGCACACACCCTGCCATCTGTGTACCACTAATGAGAGCGTCGCTCTTTGTTAAAATATCCTCCAATTTGAACAAAGAGCTTCAAACGAAACTTCCATAAAGAAACTTTATTATATAAATGATTACTGAGTTATATATAATACACTAACAAAATTATGTTATATACAGAAATGTTGAATTTTATCACAGTTAAGTCTCATGCGACAGGATGTTTTTTATAGCGCGATTTCCATATAAAGCGCGGTGAAAATGGTACAGATCTTTTATAAAATGGTCTCCGTATAATGCCATTTCCATAAAACACAGCGATGGTTATATAATACCGCACGAATTATCCTTTTTTATAAAGATGAGATTATTTTGAAAATTTTATGAAATTCAATGTAATACGTTAGAGTAAAACAATTTTTTTTATCCATATTCTTATCTTAAAGACCTTGTTAATAATATTCTGTAATAGCATAACTATATTATTTAAATCATTAAACAAGAATGAAAGCGATGATTTATTATACTTACGCATCAAATAATACATACACATTCGCGTTACATTATTAAGAGTTTCATAAATATAAACTATTGTTACATACAAATAAAAAAATATTAAAAAGTAAATGATTCGAGACCATCACTATCTGCGACACTTTCAGCAGCTTTTCGTTTGTGTAATGGTGTATTTGTACCTGAAAACTTCTCTGCTTTAAATATAATATATATGTAAATACATACGACGATACCATAATTAGCAATTTAATTGATTACCTTCGTTATTACGCCAGCATTGATGAGATATGATTGGGAGGAGAATTCTTATGTGAAAATATACACTCTTTGCTCAGTTGGTTATTTCTTCTGATAGCGATAGAATTCGATACTGTTGATCAAGAATACAAAAAAAGCAAGTCGTAACATTTTCGTTATTCGTGCAACACTAATGTCGATCTGTTAATTTGTAGGACTGTCCAAAAAAAGTGATCTAGACCAGGCACCAATTTTCCACCGGCTCCGTTTGTCGCAGCCGCAGCAGCTAATTAGCGCAACTCGTTAGCTAACGTAAAGACGAGCTGTGAATACAACAAAGTGTCCGTACCTTGACTGTAAAATTTATGGTTTCATGTGCTGTAGGGTTTTTCTGAGCCCGACTGACTAATGATTAGTACTATGTTTTGAATCTACCGCCATGACAACTCGAATATTCTTATCGAGTACACTGTAACCAGTTCGGAGTCATTTTCACAGATTACAATGAGAAATTGATATCATGAGTTAAACCAATTTACATAAAGATAATATTTGTGTATTTGTTGACCATTATCACCTATGGATATGTGAGAAATATATTTTTTTTTAAAACAGTTACACTTCAGTTTTCTGTCCCTAACGGGTTACGCCTATTTTTAATGGCTGGTACTTGATCATGTTTATGTAGAATTAACCCAATAACATTTTAAACGAGTATTAAATGTAAAAGCGTTGAATTTAAAAGGAGTACTTTTTTTTACGAATTTCTTTTGATTTCTAAATTAATTTATAATTAAACATCTTCAAACAGCTCCTGGCGTAACTTTTTCTACAAAGTTTTGCCCAGAATACAAAATTGTTTAATTTTGCGCATAATATTACATTAAAACAAACAAATTGAAACAATCTTTTTGTCGAATGAAAATTATACAGGGAATGTCGATCTCTCTGTGACGTTTTTACATTTGAAAGCTTGATTAATTTCGATACTGATTAAAACCGTATATTGACGAGTAATTTTCGTATTGTATGTGCGTTTTAATTTCGTGTATTCGACCGCGAAGGTTATTACATAGTTGAAAAGCAATATTTATACGAGATTGATTCGCGGAGGGTTTGTTTGAACACTGTGCGGTCGGCGCGCGAATTAATTCGGTTCGGTTGCGTAGCATTAAAATTGGATGGCCCTCGGCTATCGCCGCAGCCCGAAAGCCTTTGCGTCCAATACCAATAAACGATTTGCTTTGAATACAGTTCGCCGCCGACGGTATAACTGCGACAGGTCTATTTAAACCGAATACCTAAAATTTGTCTGCGGAAATACAGCCGCTGAAAACGGAACGAGAGAAAGCTTTTATCGGATCAGACGGTCTAAACTGACTGTAGTTCTGAAGTTCTGTAATTATAGAACCGGCGAATGTGGCAGGTAGGTTGCATGTTTTATTATACCTGTCACTAATTGATATTTTAAAGTATTCAGGTCGGTTGAAAATGTATCTAAAACAAGTTTTAAAACAATTAGTTCGTATATAGATATAAATTGTGGATAAGCATAACTAGAAAATCTTGTAAACACTAAATTTAACAGCATGAAGATTTTTAAACGTATCAAGACTAGAAATAGTAATAAACAGTTAATTTTTTTTTTGTGGCTACATATTTGCTAAATATTTCTGTTTCATTAAATAAAAGTTACAAATCATTATAGTTAAATGCATTTTTTTATCACTTACACGTGTTCATGTTTACATTTTTTTCGGTGCAAACACTTTGTATGTATGGTAGGTTATAGTTGTGATAATTGGCCAATAGACGTTTAGGAGTAAAGGAAAAAAGCTGAAATAAGGTTTGCCGCCAACTAGAATGATATCAAAAAGAGGGGAATCATTCGTGTCACATAAATGGTAAAACGCGATAAGTGAAATCTGCTGCGTGTAGCTTCATTCTCTGCGGTCGGCAACAAAGTTGGAATATTGCTCCCCCGCTCGCAATTCTGTTCCGAATAACTATGTACATACATTTGCTGACAAATCGGTATGTGCTTTATCTTTATTGATCTAATTATAGCAGCCGCCGACAACGGCGTTATGGAATAATGTGTAGATTTATGGACCCCATGGCCGTTTATTTTTTTGGTAATGCTGATAAGTAAACCATAAATTCATATTTGTTTGTCATACCGTCGTTGCAAATAAAAAAAAGAAGATTTTTTAGTTATTTTCAATGGCAGGTTTGCTTTGAATTTTATAATTACGAAAACTCTAAAAATATTTGCTACCATCGCACTAGATTGTAGAGTTGGGAAAATTGAATTCTATTGACATGTCTGGCTGCCATTGACGGCAGCTTTCCATTAAATGAGCGGAGCGAACGTCGAGTCCGGCCTCCGCCGTAAATGAAATTCGCAGCGATTTTAAAAAGTCTCCACCGCACTTTCACACCGCGCTGAAAATCTCCGTCGAAGCGCTCCTATTTGCATCTGAACAATTTTATTTCGGTACATTTCCGATTTGCGAAATATCTCACGCAATCGTGCAAATTACGCAGGGTCGAACAATTACGAGTCCAATTTAATATTCCACTCCGTGAAGCGAACATCAGAATAAGCACAAACGAAACCGGACCGTTGAGATCTGTTGAATGTTTATCGTATAATTAAAGGGGGGTTACGAAATTAACTTCACGAAAGGAATAGGAAATTGGTTACGGCGAGGGAAAGTAATGCTCATATTTAATAAAGCACCGTCAACGTTCTGTAACGTTTCGTCTCATCTCGTTAAGTGTATAATACAGATGTTAATATGAAAATAAATATTAGGTATTGTTATTTCAAATATTGTATCATAATATATTGATTAAAGCAGTGATAGTAGAGAAGCGGTTCCAAGCCAAGTCTGTTAGTGCGACAATAGACAAAATATACATGATACGCGACTTGGTGAGGCGTAGATACTATTCCCACTTAGCTTCACTTACCATTAAAGTATACCAACGTGAGAAAACTGACATCTTCCAAGAACGATTCTACCGTGGACATGTGACATGTACTAACCTATACTTTTCAATCAAAGAAATTGGTAGTTATAAGACCAAATTCGATAAATTTACGAAGTTATTGAACACGATCTAAAATGGCGGCGCGTTATAATGAAATTTAAAGACGATTGACGCTAAGAAATACCGACATAATTGGTTGTTCCTTTGTCTATATTTTTCTTTTTAACATGTACCTACGTATTGGTAAAACGAGGTAGTTTTTGATGGTGAAGCAGTAGTGTATAAAATAATATAATATGATTGACGCATCTCAGAATAGTTGCGGTTATCGCTTATTGTTTGTTACATTTCCACTCATGTATACAGCTACGTGAGACGAAACTGTTACACAACAGCTA
Organism: Byasa hedistus; assembly: GCA_029286795.1. NCBI lineage: Eukaryota > Metazoa > Arthropoda > Insecta > Lepidoptera > Papilionidae > Byasa > Byasa hedistus. The sequence continues at coordinate 9,294,875 of JAGSMW010000020.1, read as the reverse complement.
TTCCTTATTTCTAAGATAAATAGAATGTTATATAATGCTCTCGAGTATATAAATGGAAAAGAAACCCCTATTAACGGAAAATATAAAAACGTAGATGTTTTATTAATTACTCATTTATTTATTAAACAAGTCAAATTTAACATAATTAATTTATTATTATCAATTTAGTAACTTTTCTGTCGGCCAAAGTACGGGACGGTATTGTTACCAAATTTCATGAATATCAAATAGGTAGACAATAAATTACTACCCCTTTATAAAATCAAATCTCCCCTCGTTAATCCAGGTGTAATATTATACTCTTGATGCCTCTCGTCTGAATAGGATGTCTCTCGTCATAGCAACGCCTAAATTAGACAATAAGTATAAACTATATAGGTATTATGAGGTGGGCGTAGGAGTGGGGTAGTTAGAATGTGATCAATATCCATTTGTGTTGCGTACAAAGACGTGCAAATGTATTAAAATATAATTATTATGTTATAATATCCTAATATTACACTCAACATTATTCTAATGTTGTCTAATGACATTTTTTTTCTCTTTCTAAATTATACGTATTTGTATCAATAAATGAATAATGTTTTTTGTATTTTTTTTTTTAAATAAAGCTGAAGTTGCAAACGATCAAAGGAAACATAATTTCTTTGTTGAAAATATGTCTTCCACATTTTTATAAAAGCACATGTTTCGCATGGGATTAATATCGACGCGCAAATACTATTCGGGTCGTACGTGTTATCTTAAAGCACAAGTGAAATTTCTTCATCGGATTATGCGTGGTATGTAGTGCGAATTGTAATAAGTATTTGTGAGGGGGTGGTGGTGGCGATGGATGGGGGTGGCAGCGGTCGCGGTGGGATCGGCGGCGCGGCGGGAGGGTGCGCGGGGGCAGGGATGCTGCGCGGCCGGACGCGCAGATCAATATCTCGCGTTGGCATGGCGACGCCGCGCCAGACCGAGTGCCTCCCGTACTACGCCCTCTACCACCCGCTCTCCCCCTCATTCCCTCCCACCACCCCGATCTACCCACTACTCCCTTATTTAATATATGCCGTATCTGGGATGCGAGCTTTTTCATGCTAAATGACAGGGCAGCGTAATATGTTGAAATGTTTATACGGTGCAACTACTCTTCGATGCCTTCAGATTATGTTAAATAATCTATACCCCCATCGACATTGACCCTGATTTGAACCTACGGCACCGTTGTTAACTCACGAAAGAACCTTACACAAAGACTGTCATTACAGGAGCATTGACCCTCGCAAGAGATAGTCAATTAACTACCCTCCAAAAACAACACACCTTGCCAAAATTGTAGCAAAGTGGTACGCAGTATAATTAATGGAGTCAACTTAAAACCAGAAAAATGTTTTAAATTTAATTCAATCATCTTTATTAATGTAATAAAGAAAAGACAATTATTTTAATTCACTAAACATCAAATTAATGATTTTTCTCTTCTGTAATAATATTACCCCTGGGAATCCTGTTTTAGGAAAGTATTTGTGGTGTATTTTAATAATTTGCGGTCTTAAGCTATTTTTAATACGCTATTGTTACATATTATATTACTTCAGATTCGATTAATGTTTTTTATAATATTATAACTAATGGCATTGATTAGATAAAAAACTCTACTGCATAATTGTCATAGTATGTTATATCGAATTTATATAAAAAATGTGTTAAAACAAAAAAATCCATGACATCTTTCTTGCACCGTCGGAAAACAAAGAACATCATATATAAAAGGTGCCATAGAACAGATACGTCTGACACATCTCGAATATTTTCATAAATTATTTATATTTTCCGTTTCACTTTGCTTTCTACAAATAAACAAAAAGAATTATTAGGTTTTCAGTTTATTACTTATGACAGGACCAGGAATAATTTTACAGGTTTGATGATTTTTTCCTACATTAGAAATTACTTGCTAGAGTATATCTCGAATTTAGTCCAGCAAGTAGTAAAACTACACTAAGTTTCTAACATTCAACAACAACCGCTTTACGTTGTTAATTTTTGTTTAAAAATACTATTAATTTAAAAATATTGATTTAAAGCTACATATAATATATTTTAAAACTATATCTTTAATGGCTGATGTTTAGGCTGTATAGTTTACCGACGGCAGCGCGATTGAAGGAGTAAGAACATTTACTAAAATAAAACAGAAAGTATAGAATGTTTAATACAATTTATTTAAAATAACTAATTAAATCTAATTATAATTAATTGTTAAATTTAAAGCAAATCCATATTATGTACTACTCCGTACACGAGATCAGAACGGTTTGAAATTGATGCGATCATGATCTTCGTTATAGTGATAATATTTATTATCAAGAACGAAACAAAGTAACGATGGTAAGTCATATTTTAAAAAGGTAACTGTGTGAGTAAAGCTACGCCTCGCATTATCCAGTGGTCAGGCAGCGCAGCCGTTGGTAAACGCATGAAGAGGATATAATTTGTGGAGTGGCCTGTTGTGGACAGGATTCCCCGCCGGTCCCCGGTCTTGTATAGCGGGCAGTTGTAAAAAACATCCTTCGGTATATCCTCGCGTTTAAGTGGTATAAGCCACACCTATAAATATAGTTAAAAATAATATATTAATGCTATGAAGAAGATATAACATAATGCGGATTCCATTAAACCAAGGCACTGATGTAAATTGTTAATGGTAAGACGAGGTCAAAATTTTCCAACGGAAAGTTAAACTTACCGGTGGAAAGTCATCGTAGAGAACCTTAGGGTACGACTCATCGATGTAATTGACATCCATGTTCCACCTTGCGCCCTCCATGAACAACCCGCGGATGTACACACCCTCAGGTGGTGGTTCATCTAGTTGGAATGTACGCTGAACCTGTTATATATCAAATAGTATATTTCTGTACAACCGTGCAAACTAAGAAAATTAAAAATCTAATGAATTTGTTTATAGCAAGGTTGGTGGTAAATCTCAAAAATTCAAATTCAAGTATTGGGCATGATGCCTAACCTTTTTTCTTCATACTTACCAGTTAACTTTTGATAAGACAATATTAAGCAGTACCTCGTAGTGAAACTCCAGCTGATCGATGGGTATTTTGTATTTTCTCGCATAGCTCTGCTGCGCTGCCGTGAGGAAAGCTTGCGGGAAGTAGAAACCGGACAACCAGAAAACAACGGGTGGGCCATACTGATGCCAATGCTAAATAAACGAAAAAAATTTTATAAAACCCCAAACAATTTATAATTTCGTTTTTCTTTTGTGCTGGAATATTTTAAATTAATTTCTCAAAGAGCTATGAGTCAATTTGCTTAGTTCGGGTTAATAAGTATCAATTATGTAACCACTTGTCGTCTTCTTTACTATGATAATGCAAAGGTATTTCTGAAATTTGTTTTATTATATATAGTAATGAGAAATCACGGTTATTATAGACAACATTAGTTTTATAATTTATTAATTTTTCCCAATAAGATTATAATATATACAGAATATATAACAAACGAATATTGGACTTATCTAGATAATAAATATTACCTACAATCTTCAATGAAATGTACCTCGAGACAGATTTGACTATGCACATAATGAAATTTAAACGATTTTTATTTACATAATTAAGCGACTTAACTGAAAATGAAAGAGGTTTCTGTGGCAGAGATCGTCAAGGTACTACTGCAATACCTATTACTAGTCATTTAGCAGTCTGCAAATATTATTTGTTTTAGTTTAGAGTGCTGTAGCTAAATAATGAGAATATATGTGTGTCCACGATGTGGTACAATGTTTAATATCTCGACTACCTTAACCTTGTTTTTCTTTTTGCTTGATTGAATATAGAAAAGAGAAATGTTACTAATATTTTCCCCGAGCTTCAGAATGTTACTATGGTTATGTTTAGCGGTGTGATACGACTAAAACTGTCGCTTCGAAACCGAAATTGTTAAATGCAAGTGACACAAAGCGTTAAAACTGCGCTCGGACAACTTTCGTCACATTATCACTCATCATCAAACGTCGCTCCATTGTTCACAACAATGAACGATTGTTGAGCGAACGGATATTTTCGTAGTTTAAACTGGACACTTTTGTTTTCATCGTCATGTCGTCCCAATTTATTGTTTATGTTTTTTATTCTCGTCCCCTTGACAAAAAGATCCTCAATAACCACTACAGCCATATTTTCACGCTCACACTTATTTATAGCCACTACATTCTTAGACCTTATTCATTTTCAAAAGTTGATTTCGGTTAAAAGTTATTAATACCGTTTTCAGTTAATTTATAGGAATAGTGTAATATTTTAATGATAGAGTTTTAATTTTTAAGTTATTCTACATAACATAATTATAATAATCTAAACGATGCTTATATTATAATATATTTGAAAAAATTCTTTCTTCTAAGTTGTATTTCCTCATGACTGACGGGTCTTCAAATGTTTGAAAACAGACAAAAATAAAATAAAAAATGATTTCGCACAAATCTCAAAACAGTACTTATGGGAGGTTATCAGAGTTTACTAATAGATTAGTTAACCACAATGTTGGAATTTGTAAAAAAAAAACATGTCTAGATAACCTCCAAACTTCTCTTCTCTCTATATCGTCAATTCAATCAATTAGCATAAAAGATGATTTAGATAAAGTTAGTTTTTGTAGTGTCAATATAATAGCGACATTCCTTCGCTAGTTGAACTTACCTGTAAAAATGCTAGCCTCTCCAGCAGATCGCTGAAGTAGGCTCCGAGTGGCTTCAGGCACGGGTAGCTCTTGCCCGCCCACAGCGCGGGTATGCGTCCGCGCACCATGCTCGTCAGCACTTCTTCGGTTATATCATTAAGGACGCTTACACCTAATAGAAACCATAAAACAAAATTAGAACTTAAAACTGGTAATTCTAAAATTAACTAAATGTCATATGAAAACTCGCCGAATTACAGGTATAGTACATTTTCAACTAACTGTGAACTAGTGAAACTGTTATGAAAGCCAGTTTCAAGGACTGATCAAATAGGTAAATGTACAGATAAAAAGTTTTTTTTTAATTCTAAGCATTATGTAAACATTCATATGAGTTTAGTGAAAAGCTTTGATTTTAATATCATTTCAATATATAAATATATTTGTGATACGAACATAATGTTTAGATTGAATTCGTAAGAATTCACAGCTTATTGAATTTTTCAGAATGTCTATTTATAGTAAGACATGTGATAACCTCGAGTGCTTGAAAATAGCCTGTTGTTGGCTTTTTTCTTATTGTAAAAATGCTTTATTTTTTATAAACCTTGTATAGCTCCAATTACAGCTCTGGAGCTACTCCTGACGACCTGAACTAGGCGGTCGTATCTCGCCGCCTCCTGTATTACGACGATGGACATTGGTGTCATATCAGCTGGCTTGATGTCGCCCTCGTGGGACGGACCGGTCAGGATCTTAGCAGGTAATCGGGCAAGAACGTCCTCAGCTATCGCCATAGCCTGTTGCTCCGGTGTCGTACCAACGCCACCGGCGGCCATTGTGTCCTACAATTTGACGGAGATATGAATCGTCTGACCACACCATAAATATCAAAAACAGCAATGCATGTATTAGAAAAGCTTAAATTAGTTTTTTAGCAGAAATGAAGCTGTGATATATTTAACATGCACACTAAATCGCAAACACATAGAGCCTGTTGTTATTTTTCATTTCAAGCGTCACCGTAATGTTACGTGATTGTATAGGAAATCTGACAAACGAGGTATCAGCTTATTTTATTACATTTAAGTGTGCTCAAAACACAAGTGTTTGGTTTCATCGCATCAATCTTGGCCGGTTTGTTCATAAACTACGAGTTTGTGTTCACACATGTTGGCTGACTGCCAGCGAAGCTATCGTACTACTTTCTTCGTATTTTTTTTGTACGACCTTGTTGAAAAAATATTTCTTCATGTAACTAAACAATTTAGAAACTGCTATTGAATTTTTCCCATATATTGTTAGTTAAAAGGGGTTGTAAGTATTGTGTAAAGAAAATGGGCAGAAATGTATTTAATTTGGTCCTTGCCACATTTAGTGATATATACATTTCTTTAAAATTTTCATTTTCTGTATGGTAATAGAATAATCATAAACAAACATGACAAAAACGGTGTAACAATAAAACAAAGCTAACAAACACGACAAACGCTACAACATTCAAATACAACTTAATATAAAGCGCACAAACAGAATGCGGAAAACGATTACATTTACATAACAACAATTTATTTAGACGACACAGAAAAACCATTTTACTCACAAAGTACTTTTTCGCGAGATCCTATAAACATTAAGGAAAAATTAGTATTGTAAAATGTAAAACGAAAAATTATCAATTTCTTTAAAATTATCTTACCATACGGTCCTATTCAGGGTCAGGAACAGCGTGAACAAAAAAAAAACAAAGTATTAAAAAAATTTCAATACAATAAGAGATTTGATAACAGAAGCGATAACTAAATGTAGTTCCGACAGACACTTTGAAAGGAATTGAAAACTTATGAGAAGTGCTTTAGAACTCTATAGTTAGCAGTATAACTAATCTCCTCAGAAATTATTTATACTTTGAGATTCACCAGTGACCTCTTACTAAAGGAACAGAGACATGTATCAAGAATAATAACTTGCGAAGCTGTGCGACATCTGCCAACAAGGACTTTGCCAGCGTGGTCATATAATTTCTCTCCTAGTGATAGAAGAACCACAGTGGCCTATGAGGTTCATTTTTATACGATAACGACACCCAAGGTTCTCGAAAAACAAGACAAACTAGCACCTCTGTCACAAGGGATAACTAAATTTTAATCAATCAAAAATATTTTTTACGGAAACTTTAACCGATAATGAACTAAAACTTAACAAAACTTTCAACAAAAATCATTAAATTCAGCTAAATCAATCAATCCTTAATGTTTTGCTGCTCTTACAGATGATCATTTTTAAATACAATGGGATTAACGAAATCGAGATATATTCTCTATGACAAAGTATCATCAAAATTGTATACAGTTTTAATAGGTATTAACAAGGTAAAAACAATTCCCATTTTCTCACTACCAGTGACGATTTTTTTACCTTAACGTGACTGTAAAAAAATACTCTTTCTCTTTTATTAAGTTTAAAAATGTTTTTCAGTTTTCTTCTAAGGTATATTTACAAAATATAGCATAAACATGTTATATTTTGTGAATATACCTCAGCATTCCATTATATCCGACGCGTATACAAACGAATGTCTAAAAAACTTTAGAAAAGGGTTAATTCGACTCGTACACCGCCATATATTAATATTTTTAAGCTTTGAATAAAAGACAACAAAATTACAAACTAGTAATTCTTAGTATTAAGTTTAGAAAACATTTATTTATTTATACAGAGGTAAAATGAAACTAGAATTTTCAAAATCTTTATTATGATGAGTTTTCAATTTATCAAACCTTATTACTTATTAAACTCCATTACTTTTGTGGTTGAATTGAATTAGTTACTTCCCTTACGAAGCAAGCGGCCAGGCGCTACGCTCCGGAGGCACAAAAAATTGAATAACCATAGAACGCAATAGGTTTTATGTATATAAATTTATTTAATATTCGTTAGCTGACCTGTGTTAGTATAGCCGTGTCCAGCAACTCTTCGGCTTCACGGAAATGTTTAGTTATGTCTGCATTTGCGTGAAAACCAAACACAGCAGGCGGTGTGGCCGCCGGAAGGGAACGTGAAAACCCTATGAAGTCCGCGTGCTCCTTCAGGTTTGGTATGTAATAAAGACCTTGACAGAAAAAAAAAAAAGTGAAATCAAATACTTAGCTTTTCTGCGGACAAATATTAATTAGCGGTTCGGATCAAGTTTCGAAAAAACTAAATATGCACTAAAGATGCAAATATTCTTTAAATACTATATGGATGTCCAGTACACAACTACACTAAAAAATTTTCTTCGTTTAAATATTGTATATTTTCTGAAGATCTTTACCGAGCTATAAACGTATATCAGCAGCATAATGAATTGAAAGCATGTTACCAGAAGGATCCAAGGGATAGTTAAGTTGATCCACAGCTCGTGGATTGTAGAACTTGAAGAGGATAGTGTTAAGGCAGCGTCGGTCCCAGTCGTCGGTGACGCGGCCGCCGTAGTTGCACTCGCCAGTCAAATACCGCAGCGCGACGAATTGAATATCCTATAATTTTTGTTAAAATTTAATTTAATCCTCGGATTCCAAATGAATACAAAATAAAGTTTCGATTTATATTTTCAACGAAAATTTCTTAACATAACGCTTCGATTTAAATGACAAAGTATCACATCCGCCGTTTCATTCTGATGTAGCTATGACACTGCAAAGTTATTTTAAAACTCCGTTTAATACTTGTTTTGTAAAAGCATAATATGCATGCATTACAGAACTAATAAGTAAAGGATGTAAGATAATCCTGAAGTAGTGAATATGATTTTAAATATAAATTACTTCCAATGCAATGGACTCACGTCATACTCGTTGAGGAACATGTAGAGCTGGGTCACACTGATCTTGAGATCAGTCTCATTGAACTCGTAACGAATGTTCCAGCCTAACGGGCCGAACTGACGACGCTCCTGGATAACCGCATGGAAGAAGCACAGAGCAAACAGCAGCTTCTTAAACACTTCCGGCTGTTTGTTCCCTTCGAACCATTCCGGGTCGTTGATTGGATCGCTCTGGTACGAGCGCGCAATGTTTGCACGGAGACCTGCCGCAATTTCACGATTCAAGATTACAGGATGAAGATAGTTAGTTTTCTTTAAATTTAATTTATATTTTCATATCACATGGATATATAAGTTGTGAAAGAACTAGAACCTAGACTTAGATCTTAAACAAACTACTTTACAAAGTACAATATTTTGATAAAAGAGTTGACGTAGTTGATAAAAGTTGAAGGTTTAACATAATTAGGCGGACTATTAAAAAAACTAACTAATAACTAACAAATAAAAAAATCATACCTTGGGGCGGTTCATTAGTCATCTTTACGCCGTTTTGCAAAACGTACACAGGGAAATGATCGGCCGGGTACGAGGTCAACCAGAGACGGAAATCTGGATGTGTGGTATCCGGCGTCAAACTTTCGCAAATCTAATTACGACAAAACATATTATTGATAAAAAGTATTTACAAAATATTTTTCTTAATTACCACTGGGCAATAATGAAGAAAGTTATATTTATTCACAATCAAAAAACACTAGAACCCATACATACCTTTTCCAGCATGGGCATCCAACTTTTTGCTAAATGACAGTTCTGTAGAACTACCCAGGTCCCGCTACGAATGCCTTCGTCGATCAGTTTTACTGCAATAGGACCTTGCCCCTGGCCAAGTGACAACGAAAACAGACGGGACGAACCGAAACCCTGCGAAGGAGTCACTCCCCTTACAATATAATATACTCGGCACAAGTTAAAGTTTACTCCCCATTCTTACCATTTAGACAAACAATAACATATTTTTTTATCTAAAATGAAATAATCAAACCGGAGATATTTATTAAAACAATGATTACTAAATTTCAATCTGGTAATGGTAAAGTTCTCAGATATATCTGCTGCTTTTACTTTACTTATTTCCTGTAAATCAGCTTTGTAGAAGAGCCGAGATCGAATAATGGGGGTTCAATGAACGGTTTCCCCAGTTGAGCTGTAACAAACGATTAGATTTTTAAGTAAATTCATTTAAAACAATTGGTAAACAACGAACACCTCACTCTCATGGATCTACGCATCACTTAACAAGGGAACTTACTAATTGTTTCGTAGAACAAATAAAAAAATCATACCTTGGGGCGGTTCATTAGTCATCTTTACACCGTTTTGTAAAACGTACACAGGGAAATGATCGGCCGGGTACGAGGTCAACCAGAGACGGAAATCTGGATGTGTGGTATCCGGCGTCAAACTTTCGCAAATCTAATTACGAAAAAACATATTATTGATATAAAATACTTACATAATCAGTATTTTATTAATTACCACTGCGCAATAATGAAGAAAGTTATATTTATTCACAATCAAAAAACACTAGAATCCATACATACCTTTTCCAGCATGGGCATCCAACTTTTTGCTAAATGACAGTTCTGTAGAACTACCCAGGTCCCGCTACGAATGCCTTCGTCGATCAATTTTACTGCAATAGGACCTTGCCCCTGGCCAAGTGACAACGAAAACAGACGGGACGAACCGAAACCCTGCGAACAAGTCACTCCCCTTACAATATGATATATACTCGGCACAAGTTAAAGTTTACTCCCCATTCTTACCATTTAGACAAACAATAACATATTTTTTTATCTAAAATGAAATAATCAAACCGGAGATATTTATTAAAACAATGATTACATAATGTCAATCTGGTAATGGTAAAGTTCTCAGATATATCTGCTGCTTTTACTTTACTTATTTCCTGTAAATCAGCTTTGTAGAAGAGCCGAGAGTCAAGGGAAGAATATAATATTTTTAACACGTCACCCACGTCTCATTTATCTGCTAACAACTCAAATTATAATGTTTCTGATTGAAAATCATTACTATAGTAAAATTGAATTTTCATTGTTGATACACCAAAACATTGTTTAGATGAATAACTATAATACATATATTTTATTTTATTATTTATAGCTATGGTGTATATATATGTTTATTTATATGTACACGTATATTTGTTACCAATCCACACCATACTAGATTTTTTCCATCAATCCAAAGGTCGTCTGCTAGGTATGGCTTTTAGCAAAAACACCATCCAGTGTGCATTATTTGTTGTTATTTTTGTTTATGTAACATTTTTCGAATAAACTTTATTCTGTTCCCTAAAATATTTGAGAACAAAGATGTATTAAAAATTCATGTCTAGTGTGCCACACCTGATCGTCCGCAAACTTCAATAGTGTGCCCATGGGATCCGATCCAGGTGTGAGAACGAATAACAACGGTATGCAGCAGTGGGAATCTGAGTAGGAAGAGCCGAGATCGAATAATGGGGGTTCAATGAACGGTTTCCCCAGTTGAGCTGTAACAAACGATTAGATTTTTAAGTAAATTCATTTAAAACAATTGGTAAACAACGACAACATCAGTCTCATGGATCTACGCATCACTTAACAAGGGAACTTACTAATTGTTTCGTAGAACAAATAAAAACATAAACAGCTGCGCTTATATTCTATTATCCAGGAGAAAACTCTTGTTCATGTTTGTATAATCGATTTTGTGTTAATCTCGCAGACTTGAAAACCTTTGATTTTGATTTCACAGAAAATAAACTTGCTCTTAATTAGGAAAAAAATTACAAAATCACACCTTCTATATAGTTCTGAACGCCTGGTACCATCATATCCATTCGCATGCAGCGTAGAACCATCAATTTCTGAAACCAAAGAAGTAACCAAAATCCTTGTAAATTTTTAATAAAATGACAACAAAAAGAATAGATAAACATTACGAAGTTGTTCGTAAATATCATTATGTTTAGGAAAATATAATGAATTTGTTAAATAACTTAACTCACTTCAAATTGATCAAGTTTACTGTTCCAAGGCTCTGGTATCGGTTGATTTTCAGGATCGATAGTATCGCAGTACGCCTCCCATTCGGGTATGTGACTCGTGAAATGTGCTAGAATGCCTTTAAACTTGTCGAATTCGTTTAACCTGTAATTGCACGATGCTTATTAATAATTCCATCATTTAAAATATTTTAAATGTTTATAATTAAAATGTCTATATTAATGCATCGTTTGTTTACAATACAACAGACACAATGTTAAATATGATTGTCCCAGTAATATTACTAGTAAAGACCTTTTTCACACCGGAACATATACGAGTAAGAGTTTGTGACATAAGTGAGTATACTAGTGATATGCGGCAGAAATTGGTGCAAAATCTACCTGAACGGTCTTCGGAAATAAAAATTTATCACCAGTTAATGCTAAATTATGCCTAAAGATTTATTTCATATTAAACTTATCGAATATATATTACTTAACAAAGTATAAGTTCCAAGGAGTTTTATAAGGATTATAATATAATATGTATAGAATATACAAAATATAATTTCGTGTAAGTTTTGGTTCATTTTGTATGCATAAATCTCATGACTTGTTCTTAGAAATTAACTCAGTTTTATTTGTAATAAAATATTACAATAAAAAAAATTACGTTAAAGAATTATTGTTTATTCAGAATTGATATTACGTAGCAGTCATAGTGTTTGAATTTTTTAATGATATATCGTAAATCTGCCGCCTTATTAACGTTGATGTGTTTCGACTATCAACATTCAAGAGTCAGAGTACTCTGAGACACTTCACCATCCCGACCACTAGTCAAGTACAACAAAATCTTATTAACGTACAATTATTATAAATATACATGTTAAATAAGATTTGTAAAACTATGTCTCATCTGTCAGTCTTTTGAACATGTCGTTAATGTTTCAGAATAATGTTAATGTATATGAAACTGCTATTAAGAAAATATTAAAGATTATTTATTACAGGTGGATATTTATACAAATGCAACATAATATGGTATATGTTTAAGTATGCGGTTCTTTAGTGTAGTATCGACTATAAACTTTTTGCTTCTGGGAACTCGTTGAAGCAAAGCAAACATCGTTTTATAAACATAGTTCGAAGCTCACCCGTTAAACTCCGCCCACGCCTGCGGGCTGAGGAAGTGCACCGGGTTGGGCGGAACGTGGCGGGGCTGGGCACCGCCCAGGAGGAAGAGCACGTTGCTCTGCTGGAGGCGACCCTCCGCCACCAATATGGTTATCGTTAATAATAACGAAAACACTGTTTTATCCTGGTTAATGTACACGCAAATTCTTTCAGCATATTAAACATTACATCTATACAAACGTTTTATTTTATAGAAAAAAGGTTAATGCTTAATCCCGATCCCACCTGACTTAAGTGGTGATTTGATCTGGGGTGGTAAAACGCATTTACCTTGTAACAGCCCATTCGCTGTTTTGTAAGATGTGTACGAACTTATGACTTCACGTCATACGAAGTAAGATTTTATTATTTAAATGAACTACACTCTCGTGCTTTACCATCAAAGAACACATCGCCGTTTACCATCAAGTTTGATTGTAATCAAACGCTGGGTTACATAACTATAAAAAATCAGAACGTAACAGTAAAATTAAAAGTAATCACCATCAAAGTCCTTTTAATATATTTAACATACCATATTTGATAGAAATAGATCTAACCTTTTCGAATAAGCTTCTACATATATTGGCGTAAAGGGAATACGTGAAATAAGTTCTCAATATTTGCAATCGTTCAATGATGTCGTCCACTTTCTCCGTGTTGTCGATGGCGGCGGTGAACAGACCCTCGAACCAGCCCAGGGAGTATTGGTACATGGGATCAATGTTCGCCAAAGACGCTGTGTAAACAATAAAAATTTTATTATTCAAATGATACTGATTCAAATATATATCTTAGATTTAGTAATAAGTTTGTGTTACCTATTAAGAAGAATAGATTAGTGGAATGCACAGCAATTGGTACATAATCGTCTCTTGCCTCGTCGATTGCTTTCTCTGTAATCATTGCGACCTCTTGCTTCTCTTTGATTTCGTTTGCCATGTCCTTGGCTGAATTCAAAATCTACGAAACCAAAAAACCAAATAATTAGATTTGTAATACACATTAGACGTCATTTACTAGACATGGTTTCCTATTAAATTTAATTGTAGGTACCATTTTACTGTGTGAAAAGCAATTTTTGTTCTTTCCGTACAAAGAAGAATACGTATACTTTGAAGAAATTGTTACGAATTGAAATCACTTATGATGAAGTTACTTGGTAAATACAACAATAACTTCAATAGCTAACTGGGTAGAGTTTAACCGTTAATACCTAAGTATTCATAGCGTTACCTGAACAGCTTCCTCATCCTCCAGCAAATGCTCAGAAGTAGACAGTACAGTAAGAATCTTCTTTTCAATATCTTGCAGAAGCCGCCTATGCTCTGCTCCTTGGGTGGTGAGATCCGCTTTGGCTTGCTGTAGATCCGGCCTCTCTCTGGCAACCACACGGGCCAACAACTGCGCTTGCAGACCGTCTTTGGCCAACATAAAATTTACCAAAGTTACTCGAACACCAACTTCAGGGAGGTAATGAGGATTCGCCAGTTTTGTGCTAATGTAGAGTCTGAGGAAAGTAAGATAATTTAACATTAAAGCATTTTTTAATTCTTTCTTGAAAAATGCTTAAATTATCTATAATTGTAATATGAATAAACATACTTATTTGGCGTAATATTTGTGTGTAATATGAACTCACTTAAAGTCTTTGCTATATTCAACGATGGCATCACCAATTTTAATGCAAAGTGCACCGCCCTGTCTGAAGGTCTGCTGCTGTAACAATGGCTCCAGCATGGGGTCCAACTCTTCTAAAACGTTTTCTAGCAAAACCTTAGAAAATAAATCAACGTTGAAATATGTAAAGTATTTGATACTATTATTAAAAATAAATACAAACGGATTATTGAAGAAAAGATTTACAATAATTGTGGCAGTTTAATTAGAAAAATAGCCTATGCGTCTAAAGTTAGTAACTTCGTCAATTTATTTAATGAAAGGGGCTTTTTATAACCCTCACATTATGAGTCTACTGCTGTAACAGCATTTCCGTGTTGCTGCTGTCAACGTTTAAAAGCTAAAGTGTTCTGGGCGAGCATGCTTCACAACCACCTCATTCTTTCTTAACACCTTATCACAGTATTTCAAGCATTAGATATTGAATTAAAGTAGATTAAAAAATCAGGTTAGAAGTTAAAAAAAAATTCAAGATACCGGTTGTCCAAACTGCACTGCATTCTCTAACACCCGGCTGAGGTCCGCCTGGGTCATTCGGACCACGCATAAGTTGTTCGGCTTCTCCATATTTTTGATCCATCGATTAGCCTGACCTTGTGGGTCAATCATGAGAGGCCAGCGGCGGGCGGTCCTGAATAACAAATTAATACAAAATCAATAACCTTTGGAGGCTGTTTTACGTTAAATAAGAGTTTTACAAAACATTTGACTTATTTATTTGAATCTATTGTTTTTATAATATTAAGTAAACCTGAGTGAGGTGTATAAACTTTTTTTATAATGAACGATTCAACTATGTGTTTTTTTATACTGAAGAGACAAGTGGAAGAAGACATTCACCTACAGGTGGGTGTCTGCACAAATCAATGTTGCATTCGTTAAGATCTTTTAGCGATGATGCATGCCTGTCTTTAAGACATGAGATAATAAATTTCGTTAATCCAGTAACTTTGCTAGCTAAATCATCATAAACCTAGCACGTTTTATATTATCTGTTAGTAACATATACAAATTTTAATAAACAAAATTGCTTCTCAATTTTGAAACTAGATATTTTAAAACAGTTATGTCTAAAGTTAAGAGGAAACTTTAACGGACATTATGATAATAGCGCTCTCGCAACTGAAGTCGTCATCGGGCAGTCCGTCGATGTTCCACTGCTGGATGGTGACAGGATCGCCGAGCACCCTCGCCAGGCTGTAGCTCAGCGTGCACACGATGCCGCACTCGTCGCAGGCCTTTGCCCACGCCATCACCTATTCCCAATGATTTCCACCACCACCATTAACAACATTTACACATTTCCATATTGACACTTGCTAAATTTTGTCAGTGTTTCCGTCCAGTTACGATGTGGGAATCTTTAAGAGTGAATAGGCTTCTTCTAGACTAGCGCGCTTTACCATCAAAGACTACATCGCCACTTACCATCAGATGGGATCGTAGTCAAGCGTTAGTTTATACATAATTTAAAAAAAAATAGGTTAACTAAGAACAGTAAATAGTAATAATAGTCATAAGCTTTTATCACTCCCGCCGAAGAGTACGAGAATTTGCACAAGTTTTACCACAGACGACAAAGCATTATCTTTTAAACACTAGACTTAATTGATAAATACCTGAGTATTTCGAAAAGCGGCAGTGAAGGGACCGAGGTAAGCAATGACGCCGGCAGCGATTAATATATCTCCTAAAAATAAAATATAATATATTGCATATAAATACTAAACAGATGGGGTAAAGATAAAGTCATTTCATTTTTTAAATTAATAAATGGTCGTGTAGTCATTTTGATATGGTGTTAAGCGACATGTATAAAGCGGCGATACTTCCGTTTGTAAATGTAGTGTATACAATATACGAGTCGTAGAGGCGCGAGTTCGATCGTCGAAAGAAAACTATTGTGATATATTCCAAAAACAACAGCTTTCATGGACATTTTGACATCAGCCAACTCTAACTTTACCATTGTAGAAGATAAATGGCGTTGACTAGTGAGAATCCCGCTTTTATGTATGTATTTATGATAAGAGACGATACTTATATTTCTTAGTTCAATAATTACATAATTATGAACTTAAAGATTGTTTCGTGAGCTTCATAATGTTGTAAAACATAAAACAATGAGGTATTCCAGCATTTTCAGCAACGCAATGACAATATTATCATTAACGTCGTCTTTTCCATCATCTATCATACAAATCTTATAAATATTTAGTAAAGGTTACCCTCCACTATATTTCTATGAAAGAACTATTCAGTACGAGTCATGCTTACCAGTAAGTGAATTATAAGTATCCCTAAGTGTCTTCGCTATCTGTGTCCATCTTGTTTTTTCTCCGCCCAAGCCGGAAATCAACATTTCGGCTCTCTTTAGTTTGTTACTACAATCCATGACTTCGTCATCCAAAACTTTCTGTTGTCGACTCTGCTCCGCTAACATTTCCTCTAATCTCCCTAATTTCATTTGTACCTAACACCATTTAAATTGCTTATATTAACAGTACCTTTTTTTTACATTGTTTTAGTGGAGGTTGTTTCGTGCTTGAAATTAATATCTATTTTTTTAATCTCTTTATACTTTTTTATGTTGGGATATGATAATCTAAACCGTAGTATATTTGATTTAATGCAAAACCTCTTTGAGCTGCGCCTGCTTGACGGCGAGAGCCGCCATGGCCTTGTCATACACCGCCTGTGCCGCCGCCAAGCGTTGCTTCTTCGGCGCCACTATTTTAGCCACCTTGTCGTACTTCGTCATGGCAATCACCCACTTGCACATACCTGGTTCACAACGAACTCATAAATATTCGGTTTTAAAATAATTATAGCACCACTTTTTATTTATTATTTTCTTATCAATAACTTAAGATAACATTTGAAAATAGTATACTTATACCTTCCGCAGCTACGGACACTGCTCGGATTTTTTCAGGAACAAACCCATCGTCCTGCATAACCGTCGCCATGAGTTTCTTCATGACAGGCGGTGGGATATTGTCCTTGTCATAATTCTGCAGGGATTCTAAGAACTTTATATCGTTTAACAACTTTTTCGACGGCCCCCAATAGTCTTCTATTGTACCGACGCCCGACGGATTCGGGACCTTGTCCGCTTTTACTTCCTGAAATGTTTAATTATTATTTGAAACCTTTTTCAAAAGCTACACAGTTATTTAATATAGCCACAAACGTTTTGTTGATTGTCTCAACGAATGAATTACTTTGATGTATAATATAATATCTCTCTCAGTTTTGCCCACGCGTTTCGCCATTCTTCGATCAAAATATTATTGCAAAATGTTCACGATGACAAGTAAACACACGTTCTAGTTACGAAGCAATCAACTTAATTGCGAATTATTTTAACTAATATAAAATCAAGAATATTTTATGTACAGGATTCTACTGGAGATATATATTGATAAATACGCTATGTCTGTTATCAAGTTTAATAAATATGAAGCCAAATTTACTCCGTACTCACCGGGTCATCCTTTTAGCAAGGCATAAAATTAAGCAAACGTTAAAAAAATTAAGCAAATTTTTATCAAATTACGTAACTTAAAGCGAATAATATACAGCTCATAATGATTTATTTGCGATATGCAAATTACATCTATTATCATTCTAAATTAGGGTTTGACGTAAAGTACTTTGAGCTCAAAATATACGTTTTCTCTAATCAATAATAATAAGCAAATATTTTTTACATTTACTATATTTTACTTTACATATAATCAGCCTGAAGCATTTTTTTATTGATTTATTAAATTACGCTCATAAGTATAAGTATATTACACTATAACTAAGATGATGTTTTAATAATAACTACCTTCAATATACAGATAGCTTCCATCACAAGTTTGATTCCTCTCGGAGGGCTCTTCATTGTCTTGATGAATGTAATGTCCTGTGGTGTCAATGTGTCTAGAGCTGCCAGCGCCACGTTAAGAATAGGCATCGCCTCGGCTAAATCAGCGTCGCACTCGTCTTTTATTCCTTGTGCTTCTTGCGCCTAAGTTTAACATAAACTTTCATTACACTATTACGTATTAGATTTACAAGGTTGCTATTTTTTAAAGCTTTAAAATTAAACGTTACCCCAGCTATTTAACTAGCTACAACGCCTATTAACTTTTACAATTCCGGGGCAGAAATAAACGCACCGATGGCACCTACTTCGATGGCCTCTGGTATCAGAAATCAATCACCAGAAAATTAATGAACAACAAAAGATTAATACTATTATACTTTTATTGCACTTATATAGTAAAATACCTGTTCTTCAGCAGCGGCTTGATCTTTCAAAACATCAGCCTCCACTAATGCTACCCCCTCCTTTTCTTTCTCAACCTTCGCTGTAGTTACGGCCACAGCCGCAGCGCCGGCGGCTAACTTCGGCTGCAGGATTTCCAAAGCTTCTTGCAATGCGGCAACTGACTTCGCTGCAGTAGCGAGCTGATCCAGACCAGTGACGTAACGCTTTTCATTTGTTAGTAATTCCCTATATTAATGAATACAGAATTTAGTAATCGCATATTAATATATAATACCATATTGATGTTTGGGGCAGTTCATATCCATTAGTTGACGTTTATCTGCTGCTGATGTTATATATATTAAGAAATATTTAGAATTGAAGGTCTTGCAACAAATATATAATCTGCATTAAGTACAAGATAACGGATATGGCGCTATTTTGAAACAATGTACAAACAACAATAGTTAAGACAATATTGTAAAAGCTAATGATTTATATAAACAAGCTTAGTAATTTTACAAATTCGAACACATCCTGTTAAACCCGAACAACTATAAAAGCAGTAGTATAAACTTACTTGCGTTTTTTACCGAGCAAAGCTTTGAACATATTGATAAGTTCGAGGTAAGCGGTAGGCGTGACGTAGTTATATCTCTTTAAACGAAGAAGGAACTGTCTCGTGAGCTCCTGGGTATCGGTGTGGAATATTTGGCATAGTTTGATGGCAGTCTCGCGTTCCAATTCAGTCAGCTCAATGTCTTTGAGGAAACGCTTTGCTACAGCTAACAAAGCATCCGGTGGCCACTCCTAAAGATTTGTAGCAATAAAAATTTCACTAGCATCATAATTATCGATGAAATGAAAAGTTAAAGTATTTATTTTCTTAATTGTTTTATATTTTATGCATGATAAAAATTTTCAGAAAATTATGTACCATTATATACTACAGCGATGCTTCTCAAAAATATCTGACATAAATTATTACCAAGGGAAACTGCAATAGTTAAAAATGATTACCTGAAACCAGTCGATGGTACAGCAGTTGACAAGCGAGGGGAACTTGCGGATGCGCGTGCGCAACGCGGTGCCGGCGGGCGACATGGCCAGCACGATGTGTAACTGGTCTCGCACTATCGACACGAAGTAAGCATACAATGCTGTTGGACTACCGTCCGTTTGTAGCGACTTGTCACGTTGACGATCGATCTAGTATAAAGAAAATCGGTTACGATGAAATTGCTTCCAAATAAGTACGATACACACACACTTATGTACGATACACAACACTTGACTCTCCTTGTGAGAGAGGGCCCAACTAGGTCCAGCAATGAGAACATGAAGTTGGCCGTTTTATTAAAAAA
This sequence comes from Byasa hedistus, assembly GCA_029286795.1. Classification (NCBI taxonomy): domain Eukaryota; kingdom Metazoa; phylum Arthropoda; class Insecta; order Lepidoptera; family Papilionidae; genus Byasa; species Byasa hedistus. The sequence goes on along the minus strand of JAGSMW010000020.1, from coordinate 9,274,842 downwards.
TTACCAATTTTTCACAGTTCACGGTTAAAAAGATAATATATCAATAATGTCTTTCACGATATTTCAAAAACACCAAAATGTATTCTTACCACTCTCATTTTCTCGCAAAGCTCAGCTTTTTCGTCAGCGACAAAAATGTTAGGCACTTCACCCGAATTCAACATATTGTTTACATCCTCAAGGAAACCTTCTTCTTTGATCTAAATAAAAGAAACGAAATGTTGTATTGTAGAAATATTTAATAAAAAAATCAACGGTGATTATTTTAAACACGGACACAAAGATTAAATAATTCATACGATATACTATAACATGAAGATCCAACAAAACTTTACCTGCGATTCAATAAAAAGGAACACCATGTGTAACTCAGGAGTACTTGATTTCTTCAGCAACGTTTTTAAATCTTCTCGCCATTCGTTCTTTCCGTATGTTCGACTCATTTCAACCTTAAAATTGTAATTGTGATAAAAAATATCAACTCCCGTACATATCACCTAGACATCACCACCATCAAAGTATAACAAATTTTAAAAATTTTAGACTGTATAATGTCTTTCAGCTATTCATATCTGTTACTAAGATTAATATTTTAATTTAGTCATCAACATTTAATACTTTTTGTTTATATTGACATGAAGGTAGGAATGGACAAGATATAACTATAATTTTCACAACTTCCTTTAGACGAAACTTAGAAAATGGGGAAGTAAAACAAATTAATTATTGTTGAAATGCCTTACCTGGAATAGATCATACTCGTTTATGTGTGCCGCCAGACGAGTGAGTGACTGCCGTCCAGAGCCTCCGAGGCCCACCAGTAACCCGTGAGACCGCGGCTGGGTAAGAACGCGACAGATACGAGACACATGCTCTATCGCAAACCTAACACGTATACAAAAACTGTTAAATTACAATCATTATTGGAGTAATCACTTTTAAACTAAGTTGTTCTTACAAAAGACAATTTTTTTTTAAGAAAATCGTAAATTTGTATAAAAAATGGAACGTCCTTCAGACTTACATTTAACAAATGACTTATACTAAAACCAAAACTTCTCGTATAATATCTTAGTATAATATCATTATATCATGAACAAAATCCAAATTCCTAAATTATTTTAAGCATTACAAACGACTTGTAATTACGTAAAACAGGACCCTATAATTTGTGTCCGAGATGTAAACTTTCAAAGCAGAAATTAGCTAACCTTACGCTACCTTTAACATTCAATTGCCATAGTAGACATATATATAATCATATCTAAATATAACTATATTCTTACCGGAACAATACGAGATTCATTGGTTTCTTTGACATGTTGTTGAATTCAACAAGGAACGCGTCAACGGTCGAGTTCAAGTGTTCCATGTTTGTTGTTTCCATATAAAAACGCGTGTCCACTTTGGGATTAGCGAAATCACAGTAGATTAACTTTCTCAAATGCTGATCAGTAATCTAAAACAAATAAAAATATATAGTTGATCAAGAAAGAGGAACAATATTAATTAAAAGATGTATCCGTAAAATTAGAAGTCTTATCCTACATATTATCATATCAATGTTTGAAATACATAGTTTTCTTTTTATTATCACTTTAATCTAACAAATCAAATAAATTTATAACCAAAATATTAATGAATGTAAGTAAATTGAAACTGTATGATACAACTCTTAATTCTTACCGTTTTTTCAGACGATTCCAGTAACCTCGACAGCAGTTGGTCGAAATTTTCATCCAAGTGTAACTCGGTTGCTTCTCGCAAGCATTGTACAAGCCACTGTCTATCTGAGTCTTCTATCAAACGGTCAGAGAATACTCGAAGACACTCGTGAATCCATAAACGTTTTATCGATTGAAGGTCTGGAGTCACTTCAGGAACCGAGAGTAGTACTCCCTAACAATAAACGATTATAAGTTAAAAATGCCTACGTTACTATAACATGATAGTAACGTAGGCATATTAGATGTTATAACTATCTGCTGCCTACAACTCATTCTCTCTTATTAAGGAAGTGTAAAGATCTTTTAATATTTCTTTCATTTATGATTAATACCACTCCATATCTTTACTCCGTTCTTTACAATACTATCAATTTACTTATGATTAATATATTGTAGTAAAATACTATATCCAATTCACGTGGTAACCGTTTAAGATAATAATAAGAACTTTACTCACCAAAATAACCTTGGAAAAATCTCGCAAATTGAAGGTATAGTGGGACTTGGACGGAGTGGGTAACAGATTTAATCTACATTGCTTATAAACTTCCAAAGTACCGGCGACTATTTCGTCTATGCATGGATCGAAATCTTTCGAAAAACCTCTGAAAATGTAGTGTGCATATTAATAATTTATTCATTTAAATAAGTTTAGACTAACTATCATTTCAATACCTAGTGTCAAGATGCCACAGCATGATCCTGCTAAATATGACTTGCAACGTCTCATCCTCGAACTCGTCGATGCAAAGGAAACTAAAATGTCGTGTTAACCTTGGAGTAATAAGCTTTGCTCCCGGAGTTGGCTTACCCATGGCACACATAAACTAAGATAAAACAAGCATTATGTAAAGAAAAATTGGATAATCATTAATTTTCAAATTATTATAAGCTTAGCAAACGCTTAGGAACGAACCCCAAGTAAATATAGTATTTAAAGATTGATTCCCGAGTTGTAACACAGTAGACAAAATGCGAGTTCAAGAGAAAAAATAACAGGTTGTAACTAAAACGCGATAGACATCCACACCAGGCGAGTAATAGTCAACCACTAACTTAAATCCTAAAAAAAATATTTCAAAACATTTTTTAACGAACTTGGATTAAACTAAAAAACGTATTCCTTGAAACAAGACTACGAGCGCATTGTTATTTTGCGTAAATATTTAATCCGTAGTAAATTGGCAGACGTATTACCTACCACCTGGTGAACTTCCCGCATGGATAGGATTATTTTAACAAAAATGTACCTGCACGTCAATAAGATGCATGGCTTCATTGGTTTTTCTGTTATACCAAAGTCCAAGATCGATGCCTTGTCTCAAAACCTCAATCGGTGGTTGGGCGCCGTAGGTTTCAGCTTGGGGCATGCTCACGTCATCAACGAAAACAACTGCGTAGCAGCCTATCGGTGGCCCAAATACACCTAAAGCAGTATTTTAAAAAAGGTTACATATTGTAATTACAAAATAATGAAAAATATGATTTCAAACGAGCGTTTTTGCTCTCTTTATACTCCGCAGCTAATTAAAGGTATACGGTGAATTCCAAAGCCAGTTTCACCGCAGGGGATAGAAGAGCTGTTGTATCCCAAATCATTTGGACAAATAATTTAATATACATTAACTTAGCGAGAATTAGAAACCGAATAGTAAGTCGCGCGTGAAAAAATGAAAAGTTGAAAAGAATATTGCCTACAGTTCACTTCACTATAAACCATACCGACCTTTCCTTCTTTTGTCGAGTTTTCCCATAATAATATCCTGAGTTTGATTACAATTAGTTTGCGCCGAGAACGCCATGATGAGGGCTTTGTATACTTTAGTGTCCACCCTCTTCACTAGATAGTCCTTTAATTTCAAACACAAGGAATATAATTATTTTTGATAGGCATCATACTATTAAATAATATAAGAGAGCAGATATTTAATAAATATTTACAATGATGTAGGACGATTTTCCAGTTCCAGTTGGTCCGACCATCATAACTGGTTTATGATGTGTGACAAACAGTTTGAACAGTGCCAAATAGCGGACGCTGTCTAAAGTGGTGACTAAAATCTGGTTAGGCGGAGTATCTCGACTAATAGGTGGAGCTGCCACAACGTCATCCTGGAACGGCTTCCATTTACCTTTGCCCTAAATAACAAAAATAATAATTTTGTCATCGTATCATCTAAATGCTAAAGTAGTAAGAAGCAATTTTAAAAAATGTGCTCATAATTATTAAATTAGATTACTGAATTCAAGTAAGTATAACTAATATGATACCGAAGTAATATTTTTGATACCATTAACCAAACTCCAACAATTATTTTACTGAAAAATAAATTGTTCATTCCTTTTTTATCGTTTATGAGAAAGATCATGACGCTACAAAGAATAATAATTTGTTTTTACCTCTTTAATAAATCTGTAATCGTACACTAATCCATCTTTTGGGATGCTGAATATGTATTGTTTTTCAGGCTTAGCAATCTGTCGTGGGTACTTCAGAGCTTCAATAACCTGAAATTTTTTAATAATATGTACTACTTTCAGTAGATTCTCATGATCTCTCTGAAATTATTAAACTAACCTTTTCGGGGAATTCCTTCTCCAATAAACCGCGGAATAACATATCAAATTTCGGTCTTCCATTTCCTTCTAACGTTGCACCGATAGACCAAATGCACGAGAAAAAGAATACGCCCTTGAAAAACATAAAATATAGATGTATACAATAATAATGAAATACTAAAATCATTACATAAAAAAAGACTACATCTTTTACATACGTACCTCCAGTTGAGCTCTAACATCAAGGTCAGACAGTTGCTCTACCAATTTCTCATCATTAAAATCGTCCATAAACGAATCAAAGAGATTCATACAAGACTTTATGAGATTACTGCGTGAAGTTACATACATTTGCTATAAAAATATAAGAACCTTATTAAATTTACAAACTCAGTTATTCTGCAGCAACTGTTTAGAAAATAAAATGCCCGTACCTTCACTTGGCCAGAATATTCGACTAGCCATAACAACGGAGACATGAAGCGGTTAAAGAGATTCCGGATAAGATTTCGGTTGACACTATGGAGAGTTGTTGGTAGAGTGTTTAACCAAGATTCTAGTAGACATTTCCACCCTAAACCTTTCGGCTCCATATATATCATTCCGCAGCGAGACACCTGGATTTATGCTTTTAATGTATTAACGCTGCAGATTTTAAACGTTAATATAGGAAATAATAACGCAAAACCTATTTGATTGTTTTTTCATCCAAATTACTATCATCATCATCGGTCGAAATTACTATTAAAGGTTACAAAAACTACAATAGTATAGGTAACAATACATTTTTAGATACGAAGAGATCAAAATTAATAATAACAAAGATAATGATAGTAAACTAGAGAGTTTTTCATTATCAGTGCTAAAAAACATATAGGTGTGCAAAACTCTCCATCTAGAATCTCCTCAGCGTTCGATATGGTACTGAATGCACGGTCTTCTAAATAAATTACAATTTAACCTACCAAAGTTTCACATTAAAATAATCACATTATAAAAAGCAAGATTATGTTATGTTAACAAATTAAAAAACCGCTTTGCTTACTGTCGCCGGTGAAGCAGCTTCGAGATCCATGGGCTCAAATATGAGATTTGTTGTGGGTGCAAGTTGTATAATCTCGCCACTCATCAAACACAATTTTTTATTGTCATCAAGCACCGTGTTGAGATTCTCAATCCATATTGCGTCCACTGGGCCATCGAAAACTAACCACTTTCTAAAACCAATAATATTTAATATGTAAAAATTTGTTTAGTGTGAGTTATCACGGTCACTCCATTGGTGCTTGATAACAGTTGCTTAGTGCTTTAAACTTTAACAAAAATTGGTTAACATGTTCAACTATATCAGCCGATATTTGTATTATATTTTATAGGCACGAATACTACACATTAACCAACCACATATCAGACGTATTGAGCTTTATGCTGATTATGAAAAAATAGAACTCGTATTTGCAGTTTGACCTCGTTAACTTACAAGCCAAGAATACATTACCTGTTGTCGTTGGGTGATACGGCGAAAGCTCTGTAGCTGATCGCCAAAATACCATCGGACCACTCATGTGATACTGGATCAAATTGACCGTATAACTGTCCCATAGTAATTGATTTAGGATTGATCACAGTCCATTCAACAGCGTTTTCGTCCATTAAACCCTAAAAAAGAGAGTCAATTATCTCAAAATAAAAATTATTATACCCTTATTAAATTCTACCTTGACACTTATCAATATTGATATTTTTTTACTATTTATAAATCAAGCAATACGTACCTTTTCTGAAACTAAAGCCAACGAATGCCCTAAAGCATGATAACTTGATGTTTTGCCGGAAAATGGAAACCCCACCAACATTAGCCCATGTCGGACGAGGATCATTTCATACAGCTGCAGCACCTAATTATTAATATAATTAGTAACTCTTCTAACTTAAATGTTTAAAATTCATACATAAATCTTTCTTAAAGGCTTTGAAAATCGTATTGAAAGAAAGCATTATTTCTCACCTTCTCTATGAAGAAGTCATTGGCTTGTAAATTAATCTTTAGACACACCTCCTTTAAGCATGTTACCAAATGCGGCAAGCCAGCTTTAGGCAATGGAAGACCAGGGAATAAATCTCCGATGATACCCTTTACAATAAAAATAAGTAAATAAAAACAATTAAAATCAAATTATGATGAGATAACGATTTTATAAAGGAATACGGCTAACCATAAACAGAGGAACGTCATGCTCAAGGAATTTGGGAAGATTCACATCTTTAATAGAACGCAGTAAAATGACGTCCTCATCTTCATCAGGATAACGCAGCTTCAATGCGCCAGCAGCTCGCAATACTGACTTTACGGCACGCATACCTATGGTTTTGAAAATACATACTCTAAGTAATACAATAAACTTTTTAGGTACTAACTAAGCAATAACAAACTGACAACTTAATTATATAATCTATTTTTCTTACTTCCACATGGAGGCTCAGCTAGTAAATGTATGTTAATACAATAAAGATCATACTTTATAGATTCAAAATTATCACGTCATGGATATAATGTATTAATAGATGTTACCGTAATCGTAGTGACTCTGCGATGATAGCTGTTCCGAGCATAATTTGTATGTGGCTACAATCTTAACGGCCAATGGTTTTGCGTTCAAGTATCCGAACGCGTACAACTCTATCTCTGAGATCAACACGTAGTCCGGAACCATCATAGCCACCGAACGGAATAACGCCTGTGAAATTTAAACATCAAAATCTTGCAAGCGTAATACAAATGTCACATGCATTAGTTTCTAATGTTCAAACAAGGATGCTGTGAATAGAAATAAAAGTAATTAAGTAGTAACAACAAATAATTATCTGTATTCGTGATTGATAGATTTAAAAAGGCAAAAAGTGACAACAAGAAAAAAAGTTGTGTTTATAATGTTAAAATAAATGGACAAATTATATATATGCAGTGTTAAGCATATTGTAAGATTTCTTTAGTAAGAAAAGCGTTAAGTAAAATGCGTAAGTTTCATATCTTCAGTTATAGTAACAAATAAAATCACAGACAATAATAGTAAAGCAAAAAAAAAAATTCAAGCTAGTGTAGTTGTTGATGAATCAGTAGAAAACATTCGAGGTTTGTAACACTAACTTTCAAATTATCAGGCAGCTCTGATCTTCCAGCATAACCAGGATTCATTGTGATAAAAACTGCGCAGGATTTGTCAAGCTGCAGTAGCGTGCCTTCGAAGAGTAGCTCCGTCGCGCCAGAGTTGATACCGCGTTGTATCGACAAGATCTGTTGTGCAACTACCGACAGCACTTCAAGATCAATCCGATTGAACTCATCGAAACAGGACCATGCACCGCAGGAGGCGAGACCCTAAAACACGTAAAATAGATTACTCATTATCGGAAAGTTTTAAAAATATCCAATTAAATTATCAAAAGTAAAGAGACTCCACCTTAAAGAATTTTCCCAGAGCAATATAATCAAGACCATCGGAACAGTTAAACACAACACACTGTTTAGCTACGGCCTTTGCTAAATCTTTTGTAGTTTCTGTTTTACCAGTACCCGCAGGTCCTTCAGGAGCACCACCTTAAAAAAAATCATTAATTAAAAACGAAACAGTTTACTTTAAGCAACATATGTATGAAATTTGCTTGCAGATTTGAATTTTGATGTCGGCGTTATTTAATGTCGTTACAATCGTAGATTACAGAGAATACTCTGGTCTCTGGTCTACGCTGAATAATTTTATTTATACTACAAAGTTTATCAATTTCATTATAGGCATACCTAAGTTCAAATGCAAGGCCCCAAACAAAGTTCTGAAGCAGCGATCCGTAAGTGGTGTCACCACCAGACGGCCCGTGTTGCCGAGATATTCGTAACCGTACATTAGCTGGGAGTTGATCATCCGCGTTACAACTTGAAGACCCGACTCTTCTTGCATCTTTGAACAGAATAGTTTTTCATATTGAGTACGTTCTGTGTTTTTTAGTCAATATTGATTAATTACGAAGTATCGACAATTCGTACATATAAAAAAGGATCAACAAGCATTTCTTAATTGTGTTTTTAATGTCGTGGTATCATTTCTTTTCTCATTCTATTAAAAAGAATAGAGGACATTATTTACATAATTAATTACAACCGTTACCTCCCAATAATAGCGTATTTGCGACAGCCAGTTGAAATCATTATCATGCTGCACTTTGCACTCAATGAGAAGCATAAGAACATCTCTTGCATGGACATCCAGTACTACCAAAGCTCCTACAATAAATAATTCAACAAAATATACGAAAAGTAAATTTCCCACGGATATCCTAATCATTGGATATCAATTAATGTTATTGTAGCATTTAATATGATTATTTACTATTCTGCCTAATAATTACTATAATATGATGATTCTTATAATTTCGTAGCGTTATCCGAAAATAACTTCTGTGTTTTATCGTATGGTGTGTTACACATATAGCAGTTGATCTACAAATAAAAATTTAAAAAATGCAACATAATAGATGGACTAATAAAAAATACTGATTTTGTTATATATTTTTTTAATTACTGATTTCAATAAATAAAAATTAAATTATAATTTAAAGCCTTTTATTATACCTAAGGCTTTTTGGTCCTTCGAGCCGGATATTTATAGTTGCGTATTCTTTTCATTTAATAACATTTTAATAAAACGGTAGACTACCAGAAAGGATACTGGATGTATTTTATTCATAAATATTACACAATATCGAAACAATTTAAAATACATAGGGAATTACTATATTTCTATTTCTTAAACTGGCTGAGATATGTTAGCAATAAAGTTAATCGAGTGAACAAAAGTGAGTAAAAAATTATTGCTTACCCAATGTAATACGATTCTGCAAGCTGAGCTCTCCGCGTACCAAGTCAACAATCTTTGATATCTGGAAGTTACATTTATCCCAGTAGGCTCTCATTGCCCGAATATTGATATGAATCGCATCCGTCACTTCCGATGTCCAATATGTCATTGCAATGCATTGCACCTTGAAGTGAAATATTTAAACAATTATCAAAACAAATACAAAGACAATTTAACAAAAAGTTCTCTCTAGCCGGAGACTATAAAAGTACCACCGGAGAACTAGTTTGTTTGGTCAAGTTCTATAATGCAAACTGTCTATAGTGGTGAACACGATTGGCTACCACGCTGATAGCCATTATGCTGTCGTAAAAATATTACTGTGTCGTGACTGTCACATATGTTAAAGCCTAGCTAAATGCTAGCGAGAATGTTTCTCCATTTACAACCTTATTGTCATTTAAAACTATGTGAAGTTAAGGCCAAGCGATAACTCATTACATGGTTACTTAACTGGGATAAAAAACCTTAATATCATAACTTAATACCATCAGCGTAATATGGTGATAATCATTTTAAAAAACACATTAGCGTTATCAACAGGTATAATCCTTATTACCAGGTGTAAGTACTACTTGCACCGTTACTTTTTTACATAAGAAACTATAAAAAGGATATTTATAAGTAAAACCGTACTGCTTGTCCTGGCCACGCAATAACCCAATCCTGTCTTGGCCGCATTGTGTAATCATCGTATGACACATGAACGACGTGATGCACAGACGATTTCATTGATACCTCTAGCTCCAAAAGCCATTTCTCCACCTATAAAATGTAATTTTAATATATTACTGGTGATTTAATAAAAAGATTGGCGTACTTTCCAAGCTCGTCGATTTGGCCAGCGCAAATATGGTACAGGTCACAGCAAAAACTATTATCGTTTTTCTGATGTCGTCGGCTCTAAATTGCCTTTTACAATGTTTGCACTAACCAAGTGAAATAAATTATGTGAGATTCAAATGAAAATAACTTAAATTAAAACTGTACATTGTTGGACGGTAAAAAATCTCTTCTGGGTTACTTGTAGAAAATAATGACTTGGAATAATAAATAATATTTTAATAGTTACCTGTCCTCTAGCGGCTGCAGTGTTTATAGTAATCGTCAACAATACAATCTCTCCTTCTGATGACCTCATGTGTGTCACTACCATATCCTCCGTGAACGTCAGCTTGGCAATACCTTCGAAGCACTTCTTCAGATGAGGCTGTACCCTAATCATCAAATGAATATTATTAAATACAACATTTTAATTAAAAAAAAAAACATTATATAAATTTAACAACCTTACAAACAAATTCTTTAATATAATATAAAAATCTTAAATACATTCTTACCGCATAGGATCTTTCGTTTCAGATAATATCTCAAGCAGCTCATCATTGGACAAGAAGAAAAAGCGAGGGAAGTACAAGCGCTTCTTCTCAAGGTATGCGTTGAGGCCTCTCTGCACCATTTCCAGTAAGTTATTCGATTTACGCAATCTGTCTAACATTTTTTCTATCATGATTACATCCAAAACTCGAGGCTCTGTGGCCGCGGCCTTCATAATTTCTCGCCACATCTGTAATAATCATAACACAACGTTAAAGAAAAACAACTAAAGAACAGATAAAGAATTATGTAAAAAATATATCTATAAATATCTAAAATATCCTACTATATTAACAAAAATACTTAAAATATCAACAGATTTTTACAGCTTACGCCGATGGGCATTCAAAAATACTGTTTAAAAAAATTGTATGAAACATTAACTGTTTGACATAACATACCTTATCGACAGCACTGAACCGCCGTCCTTCTTCAGGTATTTGTTGTTGGATATCTGGTGACGAAAAAATGGGTTCCAGGTACATCCACGTTGCTTGAACCTTTAACCACTCGTCAAGTATCTCCTGCAGCAGTATCAACTTGCTCTCCCAATCGCTATCATTAAAAATAAAATCAATTAAAGTTACATGTTATCAAATTTTGATGTAATATTTCACGAAAGCTGTTGTTTTTTGGAATACATAAAGTTTTCTTAGGATTTTTTCCTTCACCAGAAGCTTTACCTCAGTAGGGATCGAACCCGCTTAATTTGGAAACGCATAGCGCTAAAATATATTCTTTGAAGTACCAATTTAGCAGGCTTAGAATAGAATATTCATGCATGTAGAAGAAAAGGGACTGTTTATGTTTTTATATGAAGGAACGGAACTGGTGATATTATACTGACATAATTGTTTCTTCGAACGGTTTTATATATGGTGAATTCTTCATCGTTTGAGTTTTAACAATGTGATCATCTAACAACAATTGTATATCATCAACACTCGACAAAATGTATGTCCCGGTATCCCTAAAACCAAAACAATTTATTGTTATTCATAGTTTTGTAGTAGTAGAGTATAAACTTATTTCAAACTAATATAAATCTACTAACTTATATGCCAAAATATCAAATTTAAGATCCGCCCATTCTTTCATCATCTTATCCAGAGCCTTCTCAAGGTTATTTTCTTTGGTGGCAGCCTCTGATATTCCTTCAAACTTCTCTATGTAGTCGTCTAAGTTGAAATCTATTACTTTTGCTAGCGATAATTCTTCATCTACGACTATAGGAAAACCGACAATATCAGACACTTTTTCCCAATGTCTTGGTTTCATGCCGGGATTTCCGAGAGTTTGAATTATTGGCATGTGTGTTTTGAATTCATCCATTTTCTCCCTGGTGAAAAATTTATATTAAACAATTTCTTTGAGTCTTATGCTTTGTGTTAGCATAAGTACTTACCTGACCGCCACGGCAAGTTTATGTGTATCAGGCGTATCTTGAAAGGACTTCTCTAATTTGTATACAATTTTATAATAATAACCAACATCTCCCTCTATATCTTCGGGATCATAACTACCCACCTAAAGAAATCAGTTGTATATAAAATATTAATTAAGGTGAAACTGTAAAAATTGTATTTGTTTAAGAGTGGGCGAACAAAATTTATTGCCAGGTAAATTAAAAGATATAATGAACACAATTTTTGATAATTTAAAAAAAACCGACGATACAACGGATTTTATTACCTTAGTCTGCATCCAAGTATTATATTTCTCTAAGAAATCAAATCCTGCGTCAAATAATTTTTTAAACGGAACCAGCCGATCGTATACTGCCTTTCTTTTTGGATATTGCGACAATTCCCATCCGAACGATGTCTCCTCTTCGTTGAATTGATCGATTTTTGTTAAAGCTATAGACAATCTGAAAATTTTAGCAATAACTATTATGAACATCACTATTTCAGCCTATTGTTTTTCACGAGTAAAACTATAATGTGGTATAAACTACAAAAATCTTTCTCTTATTAAGAAGCAATGAGGAAGGTGAATACTTTGGAGAAGAAATAGAGAAGATTGTTTTTTTCACCACAATTGCTGTAAAAATGTATTCACCATTATCAACGTCCGACACACGTTTCGGTAGAAAATTAACTAAAACTTAATAAAGTCCGTGCAATTTATTTTAATTCTCTTACTTTTCATCGAGGTGACGAGCTCGCGAGACATATTTTGGCAATTCGTTAATCTCGCCCCAAAATTGCACTTCGTGGCATTGCAACTCAAACGTATCAAGATCCTCGATAAATTTAGCAATGCGAACCTGAAATTTTTCCAAATATTTAAAAGTGCTATATATGTAACAAAAAGTACAAAAATTAACACATAAGTACATAAAATACATATTCCTTTTTCATGCTATATATTTTGTACAAATATGAATAAAAAGTATGAGACCCTAAATTTACTTAAACTAATTTCATACATTAAATATTTAAATTTTATGAAACGTGTCTCAATATAACCTTAAGAAGCTCCTGATACTCTATTTTCTTTTGGTCGCATATCACTTTGCTTTCCTCTATAACGCTTGGCATTCGGGCATACCTGGAATTGATGTCATTATCACGAATGTAAATTAATTTCTTTTAAGTTTCTTTACTTTGATAAAAAAATAAGAGAGTTTTTATTAAATTCCCATTACAAAATTATTATATTTTTTACAATTTGTTTACCAATGAAAAGTTTGGTTGTTCGCTTTGATCTCAAGCGGAGTGAAGCTTGTATAGTCGCCAAGAAAGAGGATGTATCTCATGACATTACGCAGTTTATCCTCCATCTCGTCTAGAACAACTTCCTCGACCTTCTTGTAATAGGCAATAAGATCCATTAAAGCGGCTGTGTCTGGTGGCGGGGTTAGCAGAGTATTCGCAGTGTTGGCGTATTCGTCGTAGATCCTGTGAAATTGTTATCACAATGTAAATTAATTCTAATGAAAGTAACAAATTAAAATTTTTTTGGCCTCAAAATGGGATAAGTTATATACGCAGCCTTCTGTTTAATGATGTCGTGTGTCTGCAATGTTGGTATTATTAAAAAGGACTAACGTACATTTTTACCATATTCTGGTAGTCCTCTGTCATTTTTCTCAAAAGTGTATTAGCCAGTCTTGTCGCGGCGCCACGCAATGAATTAATCAAATCGCCTCTCTGCATCATAAACATGCCTATAACAATCGTCCCTTCAAGTTTCGAGGGTATCTCTCTCGCCAGATCCACGTACTTAACCGATTCTTCACAATACTCTTCAAACGTCTTCTCTGGATACGAATTGATAAATCCTTCTACCAAACTGAGCGACTAAACATAAAGAAAAGACGAGTAAGAAAAAGAAATGTACCAGCCACCAACAAAATTGTAAATATTAAATTAAATCTTTAAAGCAGATTGTATATAAACTATGATAAAATCTGTTTGAATATTTTAATGTATACTCTTATTATTATAACAATATTTTGAGGCAAATAAAAACCGCTTATAACCGATAACTAATAATTATTGAATGTCTCGGATCTGCTGAAAACAAATTATAAATACGATGAACAAGAACAAGTCAGTAGTAAAATTTTCTAGCGGCACTAAAAACGAGTTGTACCCTGGTTAAAACTTATTGATTACACACGACACGCTCTGAAGTTAAGATTTAAATTTCTTCAATTAAATCTCACCTCCCCATTTAGCAAGCAGACATAGTCATCGAAATCTTGTACCCTTAGCTCCGGTCCGATTCTTTGTTCATTAATCAAGGTTGTAATCTGGCGTTTGTATTCTTCAACCAATTCGAGGTCTATGATTGGCTGTAATCATATCCGTGGCTTAGTATCTTTTAACCCATTTAATAGTTATCAATATAAAAACTAAAATTTTAAAACCAGGTAAGACCAGCAAGAAACAAAGATTCGGCAAGGTCAAATTGATGCTAGAACCAGAATATGGCGCTACGAAAAATAAGATAATATGGACAACAAAAGGAATTTTAGAGAGCTAATGATAATGAGACTAAAAAGTTGTATTAACCTTAAGTGTTGAAAGGTCAGCTACATCGAAATCCTGGTAAAGCATTGTTTCCAAGCGTGGCGTTTGTCTACAAGCATCAATTAAAAAATCATATAAAAGGCACAATTGATCCCGAAACTGCTTAAATGACGGCTCAAACCCGATTACGTCCGTTTGAAATGCCAGATTTATTACAAAACCTTGATTATTTCCCTGAAATAAATAAAAATGGAATAGAAAATTATTTAAAAATAAATTACATGAACATTAGTAAATTTATACTATTATTATATTCTATTAAGTGTACGTGTGTTAATTATTTAGCACACCGCTATCTTATCTTTGCTTACATTTTATTTACATCTTATTTTCCAGTGGGTTGTCTAGAAGAGATTGCTGTCTGAGCAATAAGACCGCCCATTGTACATTTTTGTTCTGACTTTGTATTTCTTTTGTAAAATTTGTGTTACTGGTATACAATAAAGAATATTTATCTTATTTTATGTCAAGAGCTAGTTATATATATTTACTTTACCCCAACATCCATAATATAATCGGTGAATTCTTTCATTGATTTTAAACAAAGTGTTTGCAAATTATACGTCATAATGCAAGCGAGACAATTATAAAAATGTTTCATCTTTGAAATTTGTTTCGAATCCGGTATCTGCTTCTTCTTGCTTCCCTAGAATGAGCATTCTTTTGTAAAAACCGTACCATTATTTTTAATTCATAAATAATCAGATAAAAGTCAAGTGCTCGACAATACGGTATCGTTTATATTAATGTCTGATTTTCTACCAACTAACTCCAAACAAAAACAATATTTAATGGACAGGTACAAATGAAAAGGTCTATATGATTTTAATAAACTACTACAAAATAGATATACATAGACAAGAATAGCAAACAATACTAAAGATTAACGGAATATTATATGTTTAACAAATACACTTGGCATTAAAAAAATGGCTTGTTTTTATTCAAAGGGTTAGAGTGCAAACAAAGGAACAGTTCAGTTGTATTAGATACTTTTACAGTTAAGTACTATAAATTGCAATTTTAACATATTAATCATAATTTGGAACAGATATAGGTAGATAAGACTTTAGTTTAGTCTATTGTAGTGCATAGCTCCGGCACAAGGAACCTAGCATGTAATAGGCTGAGCGCGTCACACCTGAAGGAACACGGCCTGTATTGTCGGTATCCATTGGAGCGTCAGAACGTTGCCCGCCGCGTCAATATGCCTCTTGCAAACAAAGTTGAAATCCTGCAACTCGTACGCTTCGTGTGTCATCATTATGTCCTTCATACTAATCAGTCGAAGATCACTAAAACATATTCACATTTAATAAAATATCATAAATTATTTCAATGTCGCACTAATTAGGATACAAAGCAAATTTTACGACGTCTTAAGACATAAAATTTTATGTCTCATTTACCTAATAATTTCACTAGATACAACGATATTAACATCGAAACACCTCGCTAGCTACCCAGTTAATGTCCAACTTAGACCTACACAGTAATCGTTTACATGGAATTATACCAAGGCTCCGGACTTTTAGAGTATAAAAAGTAGAATTTTACAAATACTCTCCTTTGATTTAAACTAAAAACCCGAAAAACTGTTAGCCAATTTCCTATCTATAAGTACAACCTTGTCAGTGACTTTATATGATTTAACATATCACAAAGCTTCAGGTTCTGAAGACTATACTTACTTAAATTGTTTCCACCAGATTTGTAATACTTGAGCAATACAAGGATTAACGGTATGAAGATTTTTCGTAACATACTTTTTAGCAAGAACGTATCTATTCCTCCAAGCGTCATCTTTCTTAGCTAACTCTTTCATCAACGGTGTCTCCTCTTCTTGAAGTGATTCTTCCTAAAAAAGTAATTTAACCAAAATGATGAGTTATATTTACGGAAATATTTCACGTTCAATGAAACAAAGTTTTATGGGTTTAACACGGAATACCTATAAATGTGCGAGAATCGAACCTTTTCGTCCTGCAAAACATGATTAAAATATTTAAGCCCGACGAAGGAGTTAAAGACAAGATTGGCTATATTTTAAAGCGAGCTTCCGTAAAACCCTTTTTCAAGTCGGAGAAGATAAGTCAATTATCATCATCTGTCAAGTGTAATATCCTTCGATAAGAGGTAGAGAAGTGCAGAAGCTCGATTGCTAATGAAGTTCATCGCACATAAAACATACAAGAAGAGCTACAAAAACACGCGGGAAAGAACATATAACTGGTTCAAACATAAATCTACAAATATCTACGCGTTAGAAAGTAAGTAATCTGTCGCCATGTTTGGATTTTCCAGCCACAAATTTTTGCAAAAGAACACTGATTTCTAGCAAGAATGATACGCGGGGCTATTGAAATCAAAAACAATCTAATTGTAATAGATAAGAGAGTTAGGTAATACCACCCAGCTTGGGATCTAATTATAAAAATAATCAAATGAAACACCTAGCATACCGCTAGAAGATTTCAAGACACTATGAGCTTATTCTGCGCAGATCCGACTGCAAACATTAATAAAAAAAATAGGTATTCCGTGATGACAATGACGTCAGGACGTTAGACACTCCAATCCCCCTGTGACCACAACTGCTGCAAAGCGCTAGAAACGACGTGTTAATAAAATAAACGCGATAAAATCCGTAAAACTTGGTTTAATTAAATGAATAATTTAACCATTTTAAAGGTCCCTACTTAAACTCCAAACTATTAAAAACTTAGCTTTAAAAATTTTCAACGTTTTAATTTTTTTTATTAATGAATTTTATTGAGTGATTCTGTACCGAGCGATAAAAATTTATTGCGTTGGTTCGCAGCTGTCTGTATGAAGAGGCAATTATTGTGTGAACTGATTGCCCATTTACCTGCATGTCATAAATCCAATATAGTCTAAAGACAGTAATTAAACTTAAAAAACAAAATTTATTGGAGTAAGGAGCTTAAGAATTGAGTAAGTATTTTCTTATGTCTTTAACTATAGAGTAAGCGAAATTTGAGATACCTATTATCCTATGGTAAAGATTTAAGAATATACAGAATTCTTATGGCAAAGGTATCTTATAAATTTTATAGCAATAACAACGAAAAAAAGTTACCGTGCTTGGATCTTTTAGGACGAAATCAACAATCGCTTTCTTCATACTCATCATAAAATCTTCTCTCATTTCATCAGTACTAGTAAATAATGTCTCCTTCCATTTTTTAAGTTTTAACGGTATTAGTCCAAGCACCCTGAAAGATTTTATGTTTTCAATTGTACAAAAACTCAGTTTTACAGCAGAATTTGTTGTAAATAATATGATATACCCGATAAATTTTATTTATATATGTATTGTTATTATTAGTGTCCAAAGAAACTTAGTGTCTGTCATACATTGAAGAAAGAGATTTTAATTCTTTTATCCGAACAAGTTTATACTAAAATTACACGTGACCTCATTTTCACACCATGTTACTACAAAAACTTGTTGCCGGAACCGAACCTGGGACCTCCATGTTACAAATCAAGGTGTTAGCTGCCGCACAGTGGTGTCAGTCAATTCTTATTAATTAATTATTAGAGCTATACTTAAGCTCGCCAGTAGAGTCCATACCGTAATATTATTTTATTATCCAGCGGAGCAACGTGTATCGTATCTATACCATAACGTATATAATAATAATAACGAAGTAAATTTTTCTCTTCTCCGGAAGGAATGCTATCCTCGTCTTCCCCTGGGGCTGACTGACATATGAGCTTCATTAGTTTTGCACGGAACTCTTCTCGGGCCTTCCTCATCGCTGTGAAGCTTTGCATAACTAAATAAAAAAAAAACTATTTATTAGAAACATCTATTCAAATAAAAATTCAATCTGCCATAGTTCACAAGTCACCAATCACACAGCTCACACTTCGTACATAGCTCAAACTGTAATGTAGCAAGACTTACAGTCATCTGTCTTTTTTCATTTCAATCTTTTAAAAAATCAATACAACTACTGTTTTACTATCAAAATGTTTGTAATCATAATTATTTTTCCTGAATGTCTAACATATTGATAACTATAAAAGAATATTCTTAAATTTTTCTTCTGAACGTCAAATAATTACGCCAAATCCGATTTTAAAATTTGTACGTCTTACAAATTATTGTAAATATAAAATGGGTGATAACGTGATTTACTATAGAAATGATAAATTACAAAGGTCTACGCGTAAAACATTTACTGCAAAATTATCTCAAAAATTATTTTGAACCCGAGACTTAGTTTCGCCTACCGCACCTTATAATGTGAAACTATTGTGGCTTACATTTACATTACACTGATTGCAAAGATAAAACCGATAAAAGATTATTACCACTTGATTTTTTTCTGAGGACGTTGCTTGATCGATGCTTAGTACTTTTTTTAGTAGGAGGTGGAGGTAATTTGAGAATTTCCTCAGGAAGCGAAAAAAGTGGACGAGTTCTTATTTTAAAATCTTCCGGCATTGAAGCTTTTGGTATTTTTGGTAGTTTCACATCGGAGGATGAAGCTCGTGGTAGCTCTTTGGTACGTTTTTGTTTTCTGCTTTGCATATTGTACTGAAAATAAATTATTTACAGTTGTCAATGTTTTTGGTTTCGGCAAACATTTGTAGAAATTTTGTATTTCATATTATGTTTAAAGATTATAGTTAAAGAAGGTTAGTGTCACAGAGTACAAGTTCTTATACGCTTAATAGATCCCTAATTAATTTTTAATTGTAATTTGTAAATGGAATTGAATAAACTTTTACTTCCCAGAGTTGACTGTCTGAAAATGCTGTTACAGCACTAAGTCCGCCCGGTGCTAACTAATTGTATACCGTAAAAATAAATAAATAAACAATCCATTTGTTATGGTCAAAATAGTTTTCTTGAAACTCTAAACAGGATTTTGATCAAAATTGAAAATCACGAACATTTTAGTTTTTCAAAGAAAACCAAATAAATTTTGAAATAACTGTCCTGGATGTAGGATACAAAACGCACATCTGTTTTACGTCAAATCTTTAATTTGACAGATTGTATGGAATACGATAACCTCTTCAAAGAAAATAGAAATAAAATCAAGTGTTTTAAATTTACAATTGCTATAAAAGTGAGAAGCTTAAATTACGCAACATAAAATAACAATAATCTTACCTATTTCAACAGCAGCTAAAGGTAAAATATAATATGTGATATATTATAAATTTTAGATACTTTAAATTAAATTTTTTATAAAGGCATTACACATAAAACAAAAAGTAACTTATTAATAAAAATATTAGTACTACTCTCACACTAAGCAAATGAAGAGAATCAAATATTAAATTGAATATTGATTCCGCCATGACAACATAAACACATAATTAATTGCTATTAGCAACCGATAAATAGTTTTAGCGGCTTTCATTTCCTTTTTTGAATAGTTTGTAGCAGAAATAAAACCTTTTTGTACTTTAATGAAGAAAAAAGCAAAATCATATTTATATTATGAAAACTTTATTAATTACAGATGAAACAAACAATTAAATCTTATTCCAAGGTAACTGTTACTAATTCTAAGTTTAACTTATAATAAATGCATGACTACAAACGTGAATAAATCTATCTAACGACTAAACCATTGTATCAAAAAGGTTGGGTTGACCTTGGCAAGTTTTAATAAGTCTAGCTGATGATGTCATATTGTACAATAGGGATTGAACCTCTGTATATATATCAAGTTTTTTTATCAAAAAAGATTTTTGCATGAGTTTTTGTTCAGTGATTGTGTTTTAATTAAATGTTTACATAATTATTACAAAGTGGTAAACCTTAATAATAAAGTCAATATAAGAAAACTGTCTTACTGAAGAACAGGCAACAAAATTGGTTTAAATTTTTAATTACTGCTGGTTAACATTTACAAGAACAAAAATTATCGCTTATATGATTGTGCTTATTCCAATTTTTTATTTTGTATATTATGCATAAATTGCAGATGATATTCCAGTTGGTGAGGAGCCTGCACACTGGACCGATCTGCTGTGCTGCAGAGTCTTCCCTGCTGGCTAAATTGAGAAAAAAAACTGGTTACACTATTGCTAATTGCAAAAAAGCTCTCGAGATGCATAGCAATGACACAGACAAGGTACTAAGAAATTATTGTTTATAACTGTAATTGTTATTGCAATTTTATTATTAAACTTCAAGTTCTTTATTCAGCTTACAAGATTATATATGCAATTTTTAATAAAAAACTTCATAGACTCTTTAAAGTTTTAGCTGAAACAATTAATGTTGCAAATAATGATTAAGTTTTTGTATTATATGTAGTTCATTTAATAACATATTAAACTGTAAAAAAAAATAATATGACAAACTTTCATGAATAGACATGAAACGAAAGTTTATGACACAAATGAGCTCTAAATGAGTTTGATTTTATTAAATTGTGTATTCATATATAAAATATTATCCTATATTTACAAAAATTAATTCTCTATAAAAAAAGAACTGAGCATTTTCTTACCAGTCACATCCTGCACAAGTTGAAGTTAGATCATTCACTGTATGAACAGTATTAAATTGAAGGATTTTATAAAGCTATTTGTTGATTTAGTTTAATAAATAGTGTAATGTGAAAATCAACACATTTTCTTTTTATTCTGTGTCCTCAAACAGTGATATGGAAATTCAAAGCCTCTTTGTATTAGATATTCTTTCATGCTTTTCATAATTAAATATAATAGACATCAAAATTATGGAAAAGGTATGGTTTTTTTTTTTGCATTTTCTTACTATTGCATCACTTTTATGAACTTCAACAAATAAATATTTTTAATTCTTACCTTGCATATTTTCAGGCCGAGGCATGGCTTAATGAACAAGCCCAAGCCATGGGTTGGGCGAAAGCTACAAAATTGGCCGGACGCTCTGCCTACCAAGGTCTGGTTGCTGTAAAATATGACAAAAACCATGGAGCCCTGGTGGAACTTAATTGTGAGACTGACTTTGTGGCTAAGAATGATAAGTTTCATAAAATGATTGAAGATGTTACCCTTGCTTGTTTTAAATTCGCACATACGAGCATCCAGTCAAAAGGTCCCGTGACAAAGGTAATGTGTATTGATATAAATTACCCGTTTTATCTTACCGGTAAAATAATCTCAAATTTATGGAATAAGAAAGTGATATAGAAGATGATATAAATGATATTGAATAATTTATATCATCATCTTTACATAAACATAGATTTTTTTACATAATGCAAACCAAGGGTTACAATCACAAAATAAACTATATGTCCGTGAAATTTTTGATAAAATTGATCCAGCTGTACTGGAGATTAACCAGAACAAAAAACAGAAATCTTTAGTATAAATTTTTGTATTGCTTCATGTTAAATATACACATAAATTAAGTAAAAACTTAAGCTATGATAGTTCATTTTGTAAAACAGTCACCAATGATACTCGTTTCGTGGAGGTGGAGATCCGATCCTCGATGAGCTTATATTGAAAAAAAAAAACCTTTAGTAAACTGTTCCAAGAAGAACAGCTTTAGTAAACATGTGCATCCATCAAACCCTATTTGGCTACCACGGTGGATAAATGGCTTTGACTTTCTTTTTCAGAGAAGGCCCTGTGTGCTAACAGCGGTAACATTAAGAGGATGTTTTGTTAATATTATAAATAAACTGTTATGAATGTATATACATCATTTAAATAATATTAATATGATTTAGCAAAATTGGGTAAAGTTTAAATATATTATTATTATTCTAGATGGAGTTAGATAGTGAACAGCTGGGGAATTTAGCTGCAGTGGAGGGAGGGAAAAAGCTTTCGGAAATGTTGGCTCTATTTATAGGGTCTGTTGGTGAAAATGCTGTTTTAAGAAGAGCCGAATGCTGGAAGGCGAACAGCAGCGATGTAAACATCACCGGTTATACTCATCCTGCTCCACCAGTACCTAGCGATTATTCTGCCGGCAAATACGGTGCGCTACTGGCTTACAAGCAAGCAAATGATACCCAGGACATCGGCAAACAACTTTGCCAACATATAGTCGGATGCGCGCCAAGAAAAATTGGTGACAAAGAAGCAGACAAACCAGCAAAGGATATCGATGATGAAACATGCCTTATATATCAAGAATATTTACTGGACCCCTCATATACAGTTGAAGAAGTTTTGCAGCAGAACAAAGTTGAGGTCATAGATTACATCAGGTTCTCGTGTGGGGAGGTTGCAGAGGCTGGTATGCCCGGTGTCGAGAAGCAACCTTTAGATACAGTTCAAACAGCACAGTAATAACTGATTTTTTATAACAACATTATTAGAAGTTATTTTTAATTTAGGTTGCATTTAAAAAGTAATAAACTTTTTTTGTTCATCTTTAATTTATGAGTTTATTAAAAAATTATCTATGGGAATCTACATGAATAAAATTTTTCTTCTTAGCCTTCCCCTTCCACAGAAAAGTCCTGCAATCTTTCTTCCAGAATAAGGCGATTTGATTCGGCTCGAAGTTGTAGCCGTGGTAATTGAGCACTTCCGGTGATACGACATGGAGCGCGAGCGTGGTTTGCTCCCTGGTTCGGAACGGCCCTGTGGTGGTTGGCCGAAGCAAACAACCGCACGGGCAGACGGTCGCGATTTTCGGCGCGGGCGCAACGTTGACTCTGTTACACAAGTTTATCCTTTGCAAGTTGCCGCACAGCTTGAACTCCTCTACGGCACCAGTGAACGATTGCGTCGCTCGAAGCGTCAACGGTCTAGCGCTTTGGTTCTCCGCGTTGTTCCTAAAACCGACCGTTGACAATGATTTCTTTGTTATATTTGGACATTCTCCTAGATTTTTTCCGTCGTATTCACTTTCTTTATCAGAATTATCTTCCGCATTATACATAATTATTTGCAATAACAATTAAATTCATAACTATAATTTATATGACAGCTCCCGTCATTTGTTCCTCGCGTCATGAATGCTTGATATTTTTCTTTTTAATTTTTGAATGGATATAGTACCGTTCAAAAATAAATATACAAACTGTTTGTTTAACTTGAAATAAAATAGTTTATCCTAATGTTATCTTGGCACATTGGCTAAGCGCCTGCATTGTTACACAGGTCCCGGGTTCGAGTACGGGGCTACATGTTATCGAGGTTGGATAGTGCATTTCACTGTTGATAAAAGAAACCAATAAGTTATTATTTAGATATATGTTATGTTCGGTACGTTGAAAAGAAGTTGTAGAAATTTGGTATTTTCCAAGCCTTCATTCCTGTTTAAAACGGAACAGAAAAATATGTAATAAGTGACCTTGACCAACAACTGAACGGAATATAATAATAGAACTATCGACACAGATACCCAGTGACATAGTTTTAATGACAACAAATAAAATCTACTTTTCAAGACCACGTTTCAATTAAGAGATTTGCTTGACTATTGTTAGTTACATCAGTT
Source organism: Byasa hedistus (assembly GCA_029286795.1). Lineage (NCBI taxonomy): Eukaryota > Metazoa > Arthropoda > Insecta > Lepidoptera > Papilionidae > Byasa > Byasa hedistus. The sequence continues at coordinate 9,250,778 of JAGSMW010000020.1, read as the reverse complement.
ACAAAATATTTTTAGTGCCTTCTGTTGACACATTATAACATCAGAAGCAATATAAAATCATTGTCCATGAAGAATAACATAATTGCCAATTATTATATTCCGTAGAAAACCAAGTAGGTCAGGATTTGACCACATTAAAAAAAATTGTACAGAATAAGTATGCCTTTTTCAGAAGTTAGGAAAGGTGAAGTGGTTTGAAAATGCAGTTATATAAGTTAAGTACCTGCCTAAAATACATATCATTTTCAATTTATGACTACAGATTTGACTTAAAAACTCTCCTGCTAACGCGTTCTTTGTCATTTTCGAAATGTTTAATAATAACGTAACATAATGACGCTCTAGTATCTATAATCCAAGCTTTATCAGTGACCTAGAAATCCTACTGACTTATTTTACCTGCATAACCTCGTTCGCCATGTTTAGTAGGAAGCTTATACGAAAAAGGCCGTGCGAATGCGGGTTTACAAAATTTCATTAATCAGCATATCTATGACGAAAGTGTGGTCGCGGTTATGGAGACAAAGGAAGCGACAGAGCGTGAATCCCGTGACGAGCGAACTGATGTGAGCGAAAATTTTAGTCCGCTTCGACTTTGTGTGTGACCAGTCCAAATAGCAGCACATACATATACTTTTAAGTTGCAAAAAATTCAAATCGCCTTACTCATTGTGATCCACAGATACCAACTCATGGATGGATACCAGGTACAATTATTTGAACAACTTTCACATGTTTGAATGAAAAATAAAAAATTTGGACGAGTCTTTCAATATAAACTATATTGTTATTATTGTTCAAATTATTATATTAGATTACAAAAATCTATACGTGTATTCTAATTACAAAGCGAGTCAAAAACATTTTCTAGTGAGCATTTTTTAAAAAACAGAAAGCTACACCAAGATCAATTAAACATTTTAGAAAACGGTAACAAAAAAGCTATACAAAAAATATATTCTGTGTTTCTACATAAAAAGCTATCGCTAAGAAAAAATTTTTAGTATGTTGTAATAAGTTACATTGTAACACTATATTATTTTTATTATGTACAGGTATAAATCGCTTTTTGCTCTGCCCCAAGCGTTGTAGCTTTTAAAGAAAATTCAAACATGTATTTACTTTTTGAATCTAAAAATTCGCAACAGTGAACCTTTATACTGAAATATCTTATTTACTGGAGGTAGATTTCAGTTGTCGGGGACTGTCTAGTAAGGTACCACCGCAGTGTTTATTCCTAAGTAGTGTGCAAACATTACTGTTGATCGGTATGCAGGACACTGTAGCTAATGAAATTACTGGGGTAATGAATTAGATTATAGGGTTTATCATTGTAACTAATGCCATTGTTGTGGACAGACATGTATCACTTAACATCAGTTGCAATTAGTGTCTCAGCGATTTGTGGAGTGAAAAAAAATATCAATAATAGTTATTAATAACGTTGTAGTAATAATTAATGGTCGTAACGTTAGTTTGGAGTTGCCCGAGCCGAGAGATGAAAACGCGATATCCACCGTCTGCCGGCAGGGAGCATCTCCGACTTTCGCGCTAACTAATTCCGTTTTAAACAACATAAGTGCACGCCGCGTGAAATAATTTTCTTTTTCGCCGTCTACCGGCCCCGGCGTGTCGGCCAATCGGTTCAGTTTGTGTGTAGTGTATCAACGACGCGGTTGTCTTGTGTTCTCACAACAAGAACTTTTGCCGATTTGATTGGTGCGAGGTGGGAGCGCTGCGGGGCTTATGGCAGCAGTTCACAACCAGAAATCGAAACGAAAATGCACATCCTAGAGATTTGCGCCGATCAAGTAATAATGTTTACATTTGAATCAAATATCTTTATAATTATTAACACAACACATTTTTTTTTCTTCTTTTCTTAACTAATATAATTTAGAATAGTCTATAATAGATAAGAAAAAAGGTAGTTTATTTTTTTATTTGGTACGACTTAAGAGATTTGTAGATCGAAATATCACTTATTATAAATACGAAATTGAGATTGTTTGTTTAATTTAAGAGTATGATAAATATGTCGTTTGATTAAAAGTATGTTTATAACGAACAAATGTATGTAAATAAGTAATCAGAACAAAACAACGATCGAAGTCCCGCGTTATGATTTCCGTTCGAGATGATCGGAGCTGTGACCGACAACCGTTAAACCGACCTAATTACTTTTAATTTATTTTGATTTGTTATAAGATAATTATAATAAACTTCTACCTTCTTCAAAATGTGTAACGAAAAAACGTTTATTACAATAAGTGCTTCATTAAGTAACTAAACGTTGTAAAAAACTTTTGTAACCTATATACTTAAATATATGAAATACAAGAACAAAACTAGTATCTACAATAAAGCTTTCAGTTCCAAGGTTATTCGGTATAATACCTTTAGCCTTTAATCTTTATTTCGCCGCTCCCACTAGCTATTGTATATATCCAAAGTATATTGTGAAGAGCAGAATGTAATGTGAATGTGATTAGCACACATACCAACATATTTAGCAAACATTGTTTATATTATTTTCGAGCTACCTTACGAATCTTTCTCGGATTGTATAACTTTTTATGATATTCAAATTAGTTTAAAATTTAATACATACTAATAGGATAAAAAAGTCGGAGTAACGTAACTTATATGAAGTGATAAACAAATAAGTATAAGCTGTTTAGAAATTTTAACACTCTGCAAATAATTTATATTCAAACGAAAATTTTGTTATGTAATTGAATCACCGAATGATACTAAAGCACAATTTTATTAATATTAAAATTTTTTCGCATTTTGCACCTCTTTCCTTTAATAATTGTTATCAATCGGATTACATAAAATGAAATTCTGTTTGTGACCATATTTTTTTCTCTAATACGTTATTACTCAGTATAATACTTTCGTTGCGTAATATTTATCTTATTTAAAATTAAATGATTCCAGCAAATTTTTTAGAAGCTAAAAATAATACAAACTCAGTTTTATTTTAATGAAACATATTATCTTTTTATTTTTTTGTTAAAAAACCCTAATTTGTTTACTATACCAAAAGTAGTGTACCATTCTTTGCAACTTCAAACTTTTTTAAATTTCAGTTATTGAGATGTTTCCTTATTTACGGGATATGAAAAAAAGGTTCAAGTTGCTTTTTCTGTTTAATACCACAACTCAGAAAGAAACCTAAATTTTATAAAATTTCGTAGACAAGTTTTGTACAATGAAAGTAACTTTAAAGTGAAAGATTGTCTGAATAAATAAAAAATCGCAAATTGAATTTACTTAATAAATAATTTTATACGATTAGACGAGACACTACGAGATAATATAAATATACAACTTTCTTAAAAACCCATAATGTAAATTTATGAAAGAAAATGGTCATTATTAAATATAATTTTATGTAAAACATTGTCATATTTGATGTCCAATATAATGTTGAGACTTCACATTGATGCACATAATATCGATAAAATCTAAACGTCAGAATAACCGTGTTATTTGTCAGCTATTTTAAAAATCAAAAAACTGTATTTTTCAAATTTATATCTGGCATGATTATTTCGGGTAATCTCTGAAACGATTGGAACGCTTCTACCGGTACTTTCACCGGCATGATAGCTGAAGATGTTAGACACAGGAACGTTACTCTTATTTAAAAAAAGTTATTAGGGTTCCGCACAATATGATAACTCTTTATATTTTATAGGTAAATGTATTTTAGGAGATAAAATCAATCGGGTTTAACTAGTATTATTAATGATTTAGCATATTTGCTTATAAAGTATAAATATTGTTATAAATATTTTGAAGTATTTTCATTTAATTATGTTAGAGATTTAGACAAACTAATATTCTTAGCTTCGAAGAAAACTAATTTATATTAATCACAAGGAAGTGTTTTGATTTCCATGGTTTGCCATGCTTATCATATAAATGTTTTGTCCTAGGATGATGACGTCACGAGCGCGCGCGGAGTGGACGCCGCTTTCCGGACCGTGCCCAAAGACTACACCGCCTTCCTTGTCTGGAAAATTACGGTGAGTTTTATATAAAAATATGGATTATAATTTAATTAATTACGACCCTAAGAGGCTAAGCTAAGACATACAAGTGAAGTTTGCATGATATTGTAAATTTCTTAACTGTCAATCTAGTCCGAGCTTTTTAATGTCCCTCGGCCATAACAGCGTTCCTACGTTTCGGTGTACTTATACACGAAAACGCGTTATCATTCTCAATATGGTTGTCACTTATACTCATACACAAACAGGTCAAAAACAGAAAAAAAATACTTTACAATTAAAAGAACTTTCATTTTTTTTTATAAAATCAGTTTAGTTATAAGTCAGCGTATCATTGTTTTAATTTATATTCCAAATAATTAAATACACACGGAAAATCATACATGCAGTTAACTATCGATCATTTATAATTTTAACATCGCGATGTAATTATTAAGAAATGCCGGTAATAATTATGCCTTTTCATAGACAAAAAATCATATAACAATTTACGACAACACGCAGAGTTCAACATTCCGATCAGTTCATTTGAACCAATCACTTGGTATGCTGATAATAGCATTGTAAAGTTGTGATAACTTAATTTGTAAGATGGTCTTATGAGCTTTAAGTCTCAAAGCTTTGAAGGAAAGACGGATGAAGAAAAACTTCGCGAGGAAACTGCCATTTTCCAAACGCAACGGTTTTCTTAGATATTCGTACAGCTACCGTGGTTGATGGCGAATTGTACCGTGGTTGATGAGAAATGAAAGAAGTCGTAGTCCCAGCTGTGGGAATTACAAGTGGGCTTATTATTCTCTTTTATTAGCAACATGGCAGTCTGTCGGATCACGGCACGGGGCACGATTCACCAATTACCACTGGATTCGCGTCGCTCTGTCACGCGCGTCAACCGTACTCTGTGAGCTCGCGGCCGATTTCACTTTCCCCTATAAACCATACGCAGGCAAAACTTTACCGCATTACGATTAAATGATACACCTAAAAATATGAAAATGCTAATAATTTATTAATACTAAATTTTGCGTTTATTTCTTTTATTTATTTAATCCCGACGTTTCGACCGATTTGCAGCAGTCATGGTCACGGGAGGACTGGGATTAAATTTGCAAAATTTAGTTTTGATAAATGTGTAACATAGGCGAAAATATAAGAAATCATAATGCTAATAGTATTATGCAGCTGTCATATTAAAATTGTAGTTATAAAGCATTATGTTTCTTATTAAAAATTATACGATAGCCGAGACGGTGAAACTTAAATCTCGTTTATGCAATACCATAAGTTTCCATTCTTAACTGTAGTAAAGGAGGAATTTAAGATTTTTTGCTATGAATATATCGATAAGTCAAATCCATTCGATAATAATTGTTTTTATTAGATAGTATACTTTGGAGTTGTATCCTTGAAAAATAAATAGCGATGTTATAATACGTTATATAAAGTTATCAACGAACAGTTTGTACTTACTATTATACATCACAACTTGTAAGTTAATGTATCACGAATCTAGTGGCTGGAAAATACGTAACTCAGTTTCATAGTGTGATAGATCGATCTAAATCAATTTAATAAAGTTACTTATTACTTTAAATGAGTATTTATTACTTAATGACGTAAATTCAATAAATATACTAACATTAATAAGTATGAAGGATTACAAGGAGGAAGGGCTTACAAACATATATATTAATAAAATGTTCAATGCATATTCTAATGAAAACCTAGTAAGATATTTAATAAATATTTTTTTAACAATTTGTTTAAAATTTCCCAATGGTAGTGTTTCGTTGGGGACGGTGATGACGGTGACCACCTCCATTTTAAAAATAGTACGGCTTTTGAAAGCAAACATTTCTTTGTATAAGATATACCCGCAGAACATTATCATTTAATTTCATTTTAACATTAAATCTAAATTTACACAATATTATGAATCTGAAAGCTTTATATTAGGTAAATGCTGTTTAGTAATAATTTATTATTCAGTCATTGTCGTGGTGAGATAAGATTTGTTTCGGCATTGTTAGGAAATTGTATTATGAAAAAATTTGAATCGACACAAAAGAAAAATTTTAACGTTACCAGTTACAATTTTTTGTCTAACTTTTACCAAACAAATTGATGTAAAGCCGACTTCAAATAGGTGCTTCAGGTCAGAGCTAGATCTGTATTAAGTATACTTTCTTTTATTCTTTACCCTGGATGACCGAGTCACTGTTACAAAGTGGCTGTGACAAACCGTGGCCACTGCGGGCTTTAATTCTCGAAAGAAATATAGTGTGTTAAATCTTAAGAGGTATATAAACATAAAGTACCTTGTAAAACAATTTAATTACATACAATAAAAAACTACATTACAGTCTCACAAACGGACAAAAAACTGAATAATCTTTGTATATCTATATTTGTGAGGTGAAGCAGACATTGTTCATGTCACAATGTTCACATTCACCACAATTTCTCATGAATTTGTATAAGCATTGTACTTAAGTAACGTAGTGGGTCATCGGTCTTGGCTGTGCACATCCACGGCAAGCAATCCCACAGTGGCCGCCGTTACAAGACAGCTTTAAAATAACGTGGGAATCGCGTTGCAAATACTGTGTTGCGTTATATGTTCATGAGCCTTTTGAAAGGACCGTGTAATTTTACTGAATTCAATTTTCTATCTTAATGTCGAAATACACAATCAAATTTTAAGTAATGTACCGTGAAACTTGAAAACGGAACAAATGACCGCATTACGTATGAAATAGCGCTCCTACGCGCAATCTGGTTTTTTATGCATATTAAAGTATGTGGAACAGAAATGAATATTTATATAAAGCAACAAAAAAATATCAACATCTATTCATTATACGAGTTGTTATAGGATTATTCACCTCTAAAAACATTTTCGTTTTACGAATCGATGCAAATTCTTGTATATATTTGACTCTACATAATGATAATAAAAAGATGGTTTTATTTTAAAATATGTCGTTTGACTTCATCTAACTGTAAGTTTTAATGAATAAATTAAAACAGTATTTTTTAATGTCTAAATTTTTTTTTCACACAACTTCTTTCAGACAAATTAAATTTTAATGATTTTTCATAGTTGATATTACAAAAATTATTAATGATCTACACTAAAGGTAAGAAAATAAAAAAAAAAGGCTTGATTTTTCAATTAGTTAAATTTTTCTTACAATTTCTTTTTGACGTTAGCAATGTTACAAATACATTTTTGACCATGACTACATAAACTAAGTTTCACATACGTATAAACATAAAAGTAGATCATTTCATATTAAAATAATACAATGTAAAGTTACTCTGTCACAATAATAAAATGTTGTTCAATCTTTATCAATATTAAAAACATCGTCGCTATTTTTAAAGTTTAGGAAGTATATAGTAATTGCGATAAATTCACGAACCATAAGTGCACTATAGAAGAGAAAGCTAATTTGCCAGGAAACATTAAAATGTACTTTACCTTTCTAACAATTTCGTTTGATTTTCTCCGTACAATATGATTGTAAGATAATATAACTTAATAGCTTGCAATCATCAATCGCGTGAGCTTGATAAACAAAACGCTTCATTACATTACAACAATTTAAAACTGTGTAAACTAAAATTAGTTAATCAAAACAGAAGATGGAAATGACATAAAATATAATATAACATCATCATATCATATTATAACTTTTATAATTTGTACGCAGACTTACATGGCACAGGTCAGGATGTTTACACAGTCCCATTGATAAGTATTATTAGTCATCAATAGGCAAGAACATGAATTAAATTATATTCTAGATAAAATTGAAAATAAGGACCTTTGCCTTTTTCATTTGTTATTGTGTAAAGATCTTTTAATAACAAAACATAGAAATGCTTTGCAAATGGGTCTTTGTTTTCCACGTTTCCAACTTTACTTGATGTATGATTTAATGCGGCGAACGTACGTTTTACGGAGTTGATTTGCATGTTTTATGATGAACAACCGATCTCGCCGCTCCGCTCGGAAAACTTTCGGTTTTCCTCACTTTCTACGCATATTTATCTTATACACATCGCAAACACTTTAATTCACTTTTGACGACATCTCTCTGAGACTTTAGAATCTAAAAAAATCCTGCTGCCTTCCATTTTATAGAAATATTTGTACCAAAAAAAATTTAAAACAAAACTTTTAAACACACCCTGCTGATCGGTGTCCTTACGAAAAAGACACAATTTTGGATTTCGATATCTGAAATAGCGAATTTATTGTTCTTATATTTGTTAGATACGGAGAAATATTACTACTGTGTAATAAATCCGTATAAGTAAGGAACTTTCATTTTCCCCACCATCAAATCCGTTAGAGATTTACTGAAATTAATCAGGAAAGTTCGAGGCTCTCCCTTGTGGCTTACGAAGCATTGCAAGTGCTTTGGGGATCATCGTGAACTTTTTGTACTAACTCGAAATTTCATTACGCCACGAGCTTCTGCGACTTTGTAGGAAATTCTGTTAATATTTTACCAGGTGGTAATCCCTGGATATAGTCAAATGCTCATATGTACCTACCAAACCATAGTTCTGTCTGAAATAACAGTGTAGGGGAATATGTTCCTGAAAGCATTATTAAACCACCCAATAACAAATAATATACATGGAGATATATACCTTCGTACTTACAATATAATAAATTAGAAAAAAATATTTTTACTTTAGTAATCCATCAAGGATGGTTTAGTCAAAGTAAATGGAAATATTAATTTTGTCATTTACAAAATTATAATCGCTCTCTACCATAATAAGAGTAAAATATCACATTGAATTGTTTGGACTTAAAATGGGACCGTAGTGAGGCTGCTGTGGTATCGTAAACCACATAGGGACTGTCGTCGAAATTCGTACAGAAATTAATAAATAAGAGCTAGAAGATAAGAATAACGAGCGTATTTTGCAAATACAAATGGGACATTTGAAAGTAAGATCCGGTGACGCGAACATCCGCATCGGTAACGGAACATCGCAGACATGAATGATTCATCATGATACCGCTACATGAGGAGCTGGCGCCAACCAACCGACGCCGAGCGATCTCAACGCGGCAATGCTACTGGACCGGGCAACCGATACACAAAGCTTGTTTTGCACTAAATCGCTTATTACTAGAAAGGCTAAATTCTTTCAATCTATGAATTTAGGCTAATAGTTTCCTGCTATATCTAATATTATTGTAGTGATAGCCTAGTTATTTGAACGCCGGCCTTCCAATGCGAAGGTACCGGGCTCGTGCAGTTAGCATAAAACACCAACTAATATCACGTGCTTTGACGGTGAAGGAAAACATCGAGAGGAAACCCGCATATCTATGTCATGACTATCCGTGGTCGGACTAGTATGTGAAATGGAGAACGCAATGGCAAACCACTCCATTATAAACTGCCAAGAGTCGTCGTGTGTTTCACGACACATGATGACCACGACGCTCAAGAAGAAGATATCAAATATTAAAATAACAGATTAGTAACCAAATTTAATACAAATAAACGACCGTCTATTATCTCCTGAGTAGTCGCAAGTACATTGTCGACATTTGAGAATAGAGTAGGAGCTTTTCTTGCAGGTCACCAAATCGATCCGGAAATGACGCTAGCGATAATTGAACCCGCAAAATAGTCCAGCGTTGTAAGTTTCCTTAGAAATATGGTGAATTTACGAAATAGCATTATGATGATAGCAAGCAAATTTTCTTTTTAATTAAATTGAAAACAAGTAAATCTTTTTGTGTACTTTTTTGTAATAGTCTACATTATATAAAATATACATACCTTTTAAAATGGGATTTTTTTCATAAACTATTCCATCAGACTTTCTTATCAATAAAATACTGGAAATTCAATTGCATGTAAAGCTATGCCGTTGGTCGTATTAAAATTATATGTAATTAAATTTGATTGTACATGTTTGGTTTATATATAATGCCTAATTCGTGTAAGTAAAAGTCTACACTACAACTTACATATAGTGTCCTTGATGTATATAGTTAAACTTTTTAATTAAATCATTAATGTATTGAGATGGATTTCAGTTAACTTCTAGACTGTTAAGATGTATTCTTGATTGTTATAATGAAGTAATTAATGTAGCATTCCGCGCTTGTTTATCACACGTTGTTACAATGTTCGTACATTATCTGCTAACGATCGAACCAAACATACTCAGTCGCCATTATAAGATAAGTTTTTGTATCGTAATGAAATTGTTACGTTTATAAAAGCGTAACACGGAATTTGTTCCCATTTATTGTGTTGCGTTAATTGCACAAAAAAATGCGTTAATAAGTGATGATGGATTTATATCGGCTCCCGTCCGTCCGTCCACAGTATAAAGCGTAGATTGGCTAAACCGAATGACATGTGGAACGGTAAATAGAACAAAAATGTTGCATCCATTCTCCTTCAACTGATATTTAAAGTTCTGCTCTGTTTAGCCTATTATTTTGTTTATTAACTGGCAATTAAACGTTGACATATGTCCACCAGTTTGCAATTGGCCAGCCAAGTCCCAGCAGTGGGAACATTAATCAAACTGTTTATGTTATGTTTTACATAGTACATTAACTATATAACCTGCATAAGGAACAATCTTACACGAAGAAATTAATGCTTTTAAATTTTTTTTATTAGATATTACTTTAAATATATTAGTTTTAAAACACTGAAGGTCAAAATAACAAGTATACGCTCCCCAAGATTGTGTAATATTCTCGTAAATAAAAGAATATATTATGTAAATATTTTATATCCCACATACAAACTGAACCATTTTTATTAAAGACATTTTTTAAGAAAAAGTTTTAGACTGTGTTTAAAACATTGTAAAATGTATTTAACCTAAAGAAATAAAACTGTATTGTTTTCATATTAAGAGGCAACATAAACATCAACTTGTATTATTCGTTAATTTTTAATTATGATGAGTATAGAGATAAAAAAGAAAAAGTTGCGTTACAAACGCACCACCCGACAAAATTACAGTAAATAATAATTGCTCAGTTTCTAACGTAATAATAAGCGTTAATTGTTATTTAAAACGTAAGCAGACCATGGCAACAATGTTCTTATAACAAATACACAAACAGTTATAGACGTATGCAAGGCGTATTATCTTGCATAGTCAGAATGAGCCTGGCAAACTAACATTGTCCTATCTCGATCTCTAACATAATCTGCGGTCATAACAGCATTGCTGTTTTCTGACTGTAAATCTATAAAAGCCAAAATAAACTCTCAACCTCTTCTGCCTCTTCCTCTCCTGTCCAAGTAAAGAACAACACCTTTTCCTGTAACCTTTATCGACATGTGTTCTTAAACCCACATAAGCGGATATAAAGATTTTGATGGTTCAACAAAAGTTTCCAGAAAATAAATAATAAACATTTTGATATTATAAATGAACTTCAGTCATTATTCTTCTGTATTATATTCTAATTCTATAAAAATAAACTACAACGCTGGGCAGTTTTTAAAGACTGAAATCATAGAACACATATTAAGAAGGAAATAACTCCTAAAATGTTTTCGGTATAACTAGAAAAGTTCTAATAATGAGGTAGACTAGTTTGTCTGACGTTTTTATTATAGCTAAGATCGTCCGATCGACTTACTTTAAACCAAAAAAACACATCTATTGTTATAAAGTCATTGTCACGAGACGAGAGAAAAAATGTCATCAGTTGTCAAAGAAAACGAACGCTTCGACGAAGTTATGTGATGCGTCGAAAGCGTTTCAGAAATCAATCATTTCTAAATAAAACCTCGCATTAATCCAGCGATCTTATGAATTTCGAGCGATGATCATTCCGATATGATAATTACGCGTCAATACCATCACATTGAACACCCGTAATTGAAGAACTGCTTTTTTTGCCAACTGGAAAAGTTAATTGTACGTCATTATGTCGCCTTCATGAATAGTATATGCGGCACAATTATTTTTTTTATTCATATGAATCGCTCATTAACCGAATTAATTCGTCATTAAATATGATAAATCATTTTAGTTTCGTTAAAGATTTTTTTATGTTGCGTTAAATGTTTTTTGTTTACTCGTAAAGTTATTTGTTGTTTACTTGTTCATTTCTTGTTTGTTACTTTTTGTATAGTTTGATTTATGTCATAATTGACATTTATCTGCTAAAGATCTTATCACCAGTGTGGTCACTAATAATAGTAACCATCATTGAACCTGCTAGGTGTGACTGATCTTTTTATTACTCAATTATGCTCATCAGCTAGGACTAAATAGTATAGTCTTAACTGCTTCCCATAACAGTGCTTAACAGCTTTTTTATAACGAAGGTTCCAGAAGCGATTCAGAAGCCTCATAACTGGAGTTTATATGGTGATCGGTTTTATTCGAATCCATCTGTGTACATTGTTCTGTTTCTGTAAATACACATATGACAGCTAAAATATTATGTCTTCTTTGTCTTGGGCCTCGTTGTGAATTTACGTTATCCAAAATTATGATTTAGTGTTACCCTTTTTTGCAAATAAAATTTACCTTTAATACTATTGTTACATATACCGCTGAATAATCAGTATAGCTAAGAAACGTGAAAACGTTTTTTAAAATATAGTTGTGTGTAAAGAATATTTAATAGTCATGACAAAAGTTAAACTGACGTCTGAATTAAACTCCGAAGCGTGTTATGCGAAAAGGGAAAAAACGAAACCGTACCGAAGAAAATTAAACTTAATTGTATTTTGCGAAATAGAAAGTGCAATGATATGGGCTAGACTGAACCGTTAGTCTAGCCAGTTTCACTTCTAATCAAAACCTTAGTAGGCCGAGAAATTCGCAATTGAGTATTAAGTACAATAACAAACAGCGAGTTGCAGATTTCTTAGACAAAAATCATAATAATTTCGATCGAAAAATGTATTTTATGATCGTTCTTAATCTTAGGAGGCAAAAAGTAAGAGTGTGAGACTAGAAAAGAGGCCCCGGTATTAAAAATTAATTTCTAAAACATTTCGAATTCAAAATAGTAACAAAATGTTCACCGACTCATTGCTTAAGCATTAGCTATAAGAAGCTTAAAGACAAGCTTTGAGGGCTTAAAGTAATACAGGTTTTATTCAAAAAAGCATAGAAACTAGCAAACAGTTTACACGATGGTGAGATGGCTACTTATAACAATGAGATTATTGTAATGAAGGCAGTGTGGATTCACTATTCTCGTGGATGTAAGTCTCGTTCGTCAAATTGTGGAATGAATTTGTTGAAGTTTTCCATGGCGTCATATGATTTAGTTCTATGGATGCTAGCTGCACATTCGGTGTTGCAAGTATCGAAGACCGCTCAAAATCAAAGAGGGATTATAATTTTTGGACATAGTGTTAAGTCTCATTACCCCATTGATTTTTACCAAAGATACCTCTCAATCTGACACAGTAAACCTGTTTACGATGATTAAGAGGATATATTCAAATTAGAGAGATTTAAATATATTAAAAGTTTGTTATTCGAAATAGTCTCATTTTAAGCTCGATATCTTTAGGTCAACGTCCTGATGACTTCGTATGAGAAAAGACATTTTTATTCATACCAAGTTGACGGCACTGGTTATAGCCAAGACAGGCGCTTATTTATTTAACACGAGATGTAATAATTGAATGAAGTCATTGGTCTGTGGCGATGCCGGCGGTCATCAGCACGCGACGCACCCTGACGTGATGATTAATTATCATTGCGCGTTACCCGCCGATTTCTATTTGGTTTTTATAACTGATTAAGAGGATCTCAACTCACTTCTTCTTCTAATGTAAGACGGTTTCTATATTATATTAAACTGTATTACGTTTGTGACAACTATAAACATTATGTAATAGCTATAAAATCATGTAGTGAGTAACAACAGAGTGTTGATGATAAAATTGAGACCGATGTTTTTATAGCGTTACTTATCAACTGCTAGTAGTTATTGCAAACCAGCTTGGACAACTTGATGAATAGACAAAAAACCATTCTTAGAGGTTATACATAGTTTTTGTAGTTCTTCATGGGTAATAATATTGTTGGGTATTTCCAGGAGAACGGGACGGAGTTACTGCAAAGGCCGCATTACGGCACCTTCTACGATACCGACGCGTACCTGGTGTACTCGTGCTCCCTTCCCGGACAACCTGCCGGACCAGATGTTATAGTAAGTGTACTTATACAAAATATGCTGTCTACGTTTAAGTTATACTTAAATAGGTAAGGGAATCTTTAAGCATACTTTTGTCGAACGTCGAAAATGTAGCTGCGACGTTCCTTCATTTAAGTTCCTAGTTCCATACAAGAAGAGATCTTAGCTATGTATTTATTAATTTATAATTAATCCAGAGACGAGAAATAAAAGAGAGCCGCGAATGTAGCGAACGACACATCCACGCGTGGGCGGGGGAACGCAGCGGCACGCTGGGCGCCCTGGCGCTTCGCCGCGCTGCCCAGCTGGCCGCCCATCTATCCACACCAGCGGTCCTACACCGAGAAAACTCCACCAAAGAGTCGCCCCGACTTCTATCCTACTTTCGAGACGGCATCAGGTCAGTGTAAACATGTAACCTGCCATTTATATTTCAATATTATTAAAACGCTAGCAAACAGGATCAAAAGCAATATCTTTTTGTAAATTCATTTTCAAACGACATGAAAAGGTGAACGTAGGACGTTGTATTAGTTAAAATACAACTTAAAGGACACTAGGTCTAAATAAATAATAGTTTAACGAAACAAGTTAATAACAGTAGTAAACTAGATTCACGGTTTTATAGACAAACCTATCACATAGTCAAATGAACGTACTGCTCTTCTCGTCGCTTCGTTGTGTAAACAAACTACGGTCATTTTAATTTTGATAGCTGTTACATCGAAAATAGTTTTTATAAATGTTTTTGCATAAATCAAACATCTAATCGTCTACTTCCTGGCAGGATATTCCGGTCAGACTGCGGGAACAGTGCTGCCCGCCTATATCGCGTGCGAGGGCCACGCCCCGTGATGCTTCAGCTAGAGCCCGTCTCCTGGGCGCAGCTCGCTTCCGACGGCGTGTTTGTACTGGACACAAACACCTTGCTAGTGTTGTGGCTCGGACGCACCGCTAATATGATCGAGAAAATTTTTGGTGCTAAGGTAATATTCTGAATTTCATTTTAACATTTCACATTTATTTTTCAATTTCATTTACAGGCAGACAAACAGACATAGATTAACGAATAAATAAATAAATTAATGAATAAATTAATGAATTAATAAATAAATAAATGAATGAATGAATGAATGAATGAAAGAATGAATGAATGAATGAATGAATGAATGAATGAATGAATGAATGAATAGATGGATGAATGAATGAATAAATGAATAAATCGTCTGTTTTCTTTATGGAAATAGGCGCTTCGGTAGTATTAATCTGAAAATCGCTGTGGAAATTCGTTTGTTTTTATATTGCATGTTCACATACAGATCGCGTATCGCATGTCACGCGGAGCGGACAAGGGCTCGCCGACGCGGCGCATCGTGATCGCGCACGACGGCTACGAGCAGACGCTGCCGGCGGCGGAGCGCGCGCTGCTCGGCGGGCTGCTGGAACCGCGCTCGCGCGTGCTGCGCGCCGCGCCGCCGCCCGAGCCCGCGCGGGCTGCGCGCCTCTACCGCGCGGCCCCGCCACGCGGGCCCCGCGCGCCCCACGGACATCTCGCTCTACCGTCGCAGCGACCCGCCGCGCGACTCGAGGAAATCAAACGCGCACCATTGTACAGGGAGGATCTAGCTGATGACGTAAGTTAAAATTCGTGCGAATACATTCACAACTACATTATCCAGCGTAACCAGCGAATCATGCGTTGGACCATTCGGATGACCTGAGAGAGAAAACAAAATTAATTAACAATCGACCGTCGACCAATTTGCAAAAGCCGAAAAGACTAACATGATCGAACATTAACTATAATTTTTAAAATTATAACAGTAATTCGAAAAACAATGTTATTTCGTAATACAGAGAATATTCTGTGTATTTAACAACATATTTGTGTACTAACATAAACTTTAAAAATGTCACTTTATGACATTGTAGTTGATAAATAAAATTATTGTAACACAGGGCATTTATGTGGTGGACGCTGGCAGCCGGGGCGTGTGGGCGTGGGTGGGCAGCTCGGCGGGCGTTGCGGCGGCGCGCGGGGCGCTTGCGGCGGCGCGCGGACTCGCCCGCGCCCGGCGGCACCCGGGGCCCGTCAGCTGCACAGCCGCAGGACGAGAGCCTTTGGAGTTCGCAGCTCTGTTCCACCGCTGGCGTTGGGGCGATGCGCGACGTGACATCAGGCTTCGCTCGGCTCGCTCCGCCACCACCAAGCTCGACGCGGTCAGCCTCGCTACAAACTCTTGGCTTGCTGCTGAGGTAACTTATGTACAACAAAACTTTGAATCTCTTTGTGCGCACTATGGAAAACCTAATTAATACATTGTTTAATTAAAAATAAATCCTTACTAGCATGGCTAAAGCATAGTATACCACAGCAATGAATGTCGTTCTACAGGCGCAGTTACCAGACGACGGGTCGGGTTCCCTTCGTGTGTGGCGCGTGCGCCGCGAGGACGAGACGGACGCGCGCGCGCAGCCCCTCGCCGAGGTGGACCGCCCGCAGCAGGCCGTGTTCTACGACCGTGACTGCTACATCATACTGTATACGTATCACGCGCCCACCGGCAACCACTCTGTACTGTACTATTGGATGGTGCGTGTGTAATTGGATGTGCTAATATCTTAAAGTACCTGTCGAATTTGATCATTAACATATTTAATTTACATTTTCTTATTGTTACCAGGGTGGCTCTTCGCCAAATGATCTCAGGAATTTGGGTGCTAAAGAAGCCAAAGATTTTTACATCAAATTGAACCGTCTTCCCTCCCAGGTAAACTATCAATTCAACATATGTCTTGATATTATAACCTTTCATATAAATGTCTATTACAATAAATCATATGTTATATAAATATAGGCGTGGGTGTACCAAGGCAAGGAACCGGCGCATTTTTTGCAAATTTTCAAAGGGCGAATGATCACTTACGTTGGAAGCGCTTCTGATTACGATCGTATGTATAAACAATCTAGAAACTTAACTACATAAATGTCTACATAAAAGTCCATAAATCATGTAAAGTAAATACCAATAGCAGAGTTAAAATGAAAAAAGGTTTTTTTTTTATTTTGGATAGACTAGTGCTTGCCTACGATCCCACCTGATGGTAAGCGGCGATGTAATCTAGGTGGTAAAGCGCACTAGTCTAGAAGATACTGTTTAATTGACATAACTCAGTTGGCATCCGCGTATGCACATTTGTTTTGTAAAGGTTATTTTCGACTTGGTTTAGTTAACGTTCAAATTTATCGACACAACATTGTTTTCTTTTTGTCACTTAACTGCCGGCTATTGACAATACAACTACAATACTTTATGCTTTTTTTTTAGTGACTGACTTGCTTTAAATGAGTGTGCAATGTTTTTAGCAAGCGGGAGCCGAGTTTTAGCACCGCCTCGCGCGCTCATTCGCGTGTCGGGGCAGTACGCGCGGGAGGCCCGCGGGGTGGAAGTGCGCACGGAACAGTTTGTCAGCGAGAACGGCTTACGGAACGGAGTAGGCGGGACCTGCGCAAGAGTAGAACGAAACCACAACGTCCTCGGCGCGTGCTATGTGATGCGAGAGGGCGCGCGCGTCTATGTGTGGTGCGCCGCTAGCGCCACCGGTGACGAACGCGAGGTCGCAAAGAACATGTCAGCCGCCGAGCACACGTTAGTCATGCAAGGTGCTATATAATTTCTATATCAATGTTGCTATCGCACCGACTGTGCGTTATGACATCAGTATACTATATTATTAGTATGGATGATAATTTATATTTATCTATTGGATAAAGCACAAGAATTAAATAAATAATTTGTATTAGCAATCCATGTAAACATTTTTATACTTGAAAATGATGTCACTGTGAAACATTTGAATAAATTAAAGAACATATATTAAGTAATAAAAGATCATAATTCATTTTTGTTATAGGAAAAGAAAAAGCAGACTTCTGGATAGCTCTCGGTGACCGTCGACATTTGCTCGTTGCGTCGCCGTTGAAGGAAGTGGAACGTCCGCTGCCGCCCCGTCTGTTTTACGTATCGTTTGGACCACCCGGCCAGTATACGTGTAAGTCATTTAATAAAAGCCTTCAATATTAATGAAAACTACAGGGTTCATACAACATTAATTTCTTTTTGCCTTAATTTCATGGACGCGCTCTAACCGCTTTAGATACTCGTAAAACAAATTGTGTCTATTGAAAATATTCATGTGAAAACTTAAGTGACAAACTCAGAAAAAGTAATTTCTTTTAAAATTGTTTTTATCCCCTGCTCCAGAAATTATTAGTTACCTTTACATAACTTTGTCGCCTATTATATCCTCCTGATCTATATTAAGGTAAAATGATGAAAATATAGTTCAGAAACAAAGAAGCCTGGCATCGTTCGATTATGGTTTGTTTTAACGATTCTTTTAATTGTGTTCTTAATGCTGATGTTTACCATTCAGTCGAGGAGATAATATCGCTGAGCCAGTACGAGCTGGCGCCGGAAATGGCGGCTGTATTGGACGCGCACATTGTCGTGTTCGTGTGGCTCGGTGCACAATGTTGCCCGCGAGCGAAGGACGACGCGCGCCACATCGCCGAGACTTACTTAGCACACGGTAAACAAATAAAAACTTACATACATACATAACCATACATAATTACAATGACAAAAGAATGACAGCGTACAAACCCAATTCATCATTTATTAGTCGATAACTGCGCGAGCTGGTGAAGCATTGTCGCGCTGTTAACATAAACGTTATAATAAAAAATTAAATTGAGCTCTTCTTAACTTATTAACTTGTTAACCAACAGATCCCGCTTCACGTGACCCTGAGACTCCAATACTGGTGCTAAGTCAAGGCCGCGAACCGCCAAACTTCACTGGCTTTTTCCCCCATTGGAAACATTCCATGTGGAAGGTGAGATTTTAAATTTATCTTAATCAATGTAAATTAGACAAGTTAGTTACAAATATTTTAGTATCTGAATCAAACATACGTTCATCAGCTAGTTTTAAAGTGTAAGTGGATAAAAGGATATTTTTGGTAACACACCGTCGCAAATTGTAATTTTAAGGTAAGATGAGAAAAGTAATATAAAGGCAATAAAATTGTGCCTGTTCATTTTAAACAAAATTATTTGAAATGGCGGCTAGTCTATTAAAACACGAGCTATTTTGTATGTTCCATTTTGTCCTTTTTATCTAAAATAAAAAGCCTTATTAATTATAGTTTTTACCCTCTATTCATTATAATATGCTTTTTCCATATCAGAATCACAAGACATTCGGCGCGATAATAAACGCGTTAGAGGGCAAAGCGATAGTGAAGGGCGGCAACAGCGCGCTGCAGTGCGGGAACAGCGCCAACCAGTTCGATCAACACGAGAAGTACCCGCTGTCGGTGCTGCGCGGGCCGAAGGAGCACCTGCCGCCAGACGTCGACCCACTCACCAAAGAGGTGAAATTAATAACACTAATATTCTTTATGGCAACATATATATACGAGTACAATCGATTCAACATCCCCACGTCTGTGTTTGACGAACTTCTCTCACAAAGACATGTCTGTACGGCGGAAGTCGCATGTCCTCGAAAGCTATTTTTAGAACATGTCGGTTGCCTCACGAACTTTTCCCTACACCGGAAGCTCAAGCTCAGCAGAAGTCGTATCTCTGCCTCTTTGAGACGCATAGTGAGAAATATTACACTCACAAACTGCTACCACTGCTTTATATTTTTTTTTAATTAAGTGTAAGTACACAATAAACAATAAACACAATGCAACTTTCCACAGCTGTATTTAACACACGACGACTTCGTGTTCACATTCAGCATGGCGTACAGCGACTTCCGCACCCTTCCCAACTGGAAGCAAAAAGAGATGAAGAAAGCTGTCGGACTCTTTTAATATATTCCAATAACCCAAAAGATGGTAAAATTTTTAAAAGCGTGTAGTTTATATATTATACATCTGTTACATTTACCTACAAACTTATCGCAATTAGATCGGAGTAGCCATTTTATATTTCTTTGTTATCGTAGTAAATAATTAGAAGGAAAGAAAAAAATATTATATCGAGAATCTTGTTATTATTATTGTTTTTTAAAAGCATTTAAATTATAGCTCTTTGTTAGTTATTTTATGTGTTACTAAAACGATAAATAGTTTATTATTAGATTCACTTATGTTAAAGCTAATTATGAAATAAAACACCAAGCATTTTTTTTTAAATGTTATTTATTTCTCACAAATGTAGCTCTTATTAGCTAGGCATTAATTTTATAATAAAATTATTAATAATCTTTACAATATACAAATTCCTTAAAAAATCCATAAAATATTGGTTTATTTGAAAACATATGTACATTACAATAACTATCGATACATATAACATAGTACGTCTAGATGATATGGGGATGGGCCGAGTACAGCTAAGGCACGTGGTGTTAGTACTGGGTGACGTCACGACGCACGCGACGACGACGATATCCCGAAAGGGCACTGAACTATTACGTTCACCAATAATACAATAGAGAGTGGTAGTAAAAATATAATCACTCCATGACAAGCAAGGAGTAACTCCCAATAACTATTGTCAGCTTAATGAGAAGATTTATATAAATCTGAAGCTAGCTAGTTAGGAACTTACGAATTTAAATTGATTATAAAGTCGTTACGTTGATAGAAGTAGTTGAATAGTAATAAATAAATTTATATTACGATTGTACATTGCCCCCTCGTAACATAGCAAGCGAACATTTGGAAGTATTTCTAAAATGGCGCGCCAAACGCCGTCACAAAGAAAAAATACTCCGCGAAAATGTCGCATTCAACAATCGGCCAAGAAAATTATGCATTAGTAAATAACGAGTTTATTATTAAAATGGATTAATAAAACGTAAGCATTAATACAAAAATAATTGAATGACTATCATCGAAGCATAAAGCGAATAATCATAAATTGATAATAATTTTTTTTCCCAAAATTTCTTTGGCAATCAAGATGTTCTCTTCGTAATCGAAAAATTAATAAAGAGCAACGAAAATATTAGTACAGCGTACAATGGAATGGAGTAACGAGAACAATGCAATAGCTGCCCTAACAAAATATAATTTAAAAAAATGCATCTCAAAAATAAGCGTACGAGTTGTGATCTATGAAGACACTTAAGTACACGTCAACAGATGGCGAAGGATGAAGGGTGACAGCGACAAAACTAAAACACTAATAAAACCTAAAAGCGTTAACTGCTCAGGCGACAGTCGAACATGGGTCAATATATATTATAAACTAAGTTAAACAAAACTCAACGTAGCTATTGTTGGAGGAATGTAAACAGTTTGCGTAGCATTAATAAAAAATCGCTTATAACTTTAACAAGTACCACGAGTAACAACAATGCGTCGGCGGGCCCGCTTCCCTTTAGCACCGTGGGTGTTTCGACACGTCATATATATCACAGCTGCGAGCAGCCTGACGGCGGCACCGCTGCGCTACCGGAACCACCACCACCACCACTGCCCAATGGCCACGTACGAGGACCGGTCAGGCGCAACGTTCGCGTGCCAACGAGCCGAGGAACATTCGACGAACGAGTCCAAGACGACCGCGAGAGCCGCGTGAAACCATATGTACTCTCACAACTACACTTTGTACTTTTGAATCACTATTTAATGAAAGGCAACATGTGGCAACATTTATACGGAGCGCAATGTATCACTGTGTTTACGTATAAACGTGATTTTATCATTGTATAAACAAGATGACTATATTTACGCAAATATTAAACATTTTATAAAACTAAATTTTACGTATTTCATAGCGTTTATTATAGTATTCATTGCTCTGACATTTCATGTGCTATGGTCACGGATGGACTGCGACAATTGGCCGATTCATAATCAACCCTGTACCTGCAGTAGGACTGTAAACAAAGGAGCTGACTACTACTTAACTATGTCATAGTAAAATAACCCGCGTCAAAGCACGTAAAATCTAGTTTTGTAAAGTGAGTTCGCTAAAGTAAACCATCCGCTATCCATGGAAACTGATATAAATAGATATCCGGGAGCGCAGGAAGTATCGTTATCCAGATACCGGACATCAACTGAAACGCCGTTCAACATGAAAAATGCTTAATATTAACCATCCACTTTCAGCATATATGCAAAGATAACAATTTCGGTAGTGCTCACATAATTAATAATGACAAGTTTTTTAAAAGCCGGCGATTTTAATAATTACTTGTGGCAACTTAAAATGTTTAACTTTCACCATTAATACATATCATTGTATAATTATTATTTGTCTTTGAATATGTTTCTATTTTAAAATAGATCCGATTGTACGGAACCCCAATCTATAAGTAACATAATATTGATGAAAATAAAATGGAACTGAAAATCATTCTGAACTATGAACGTCACTGTATATTATGATCCCATACCCTAGTCATATGGTCAGTATGCACAACCTTTGTACCGGATATTTATTTAGATATAACATTTTATAATATAATAAACAACCCTACTAATGTTTCCACTGCTGGGGCACTGGGCCTTCTCTAACAAGGAGAGTCGAGGTCATTCATTCACCACAATGTCCAAGTCCGAGTTGGCAAATTTCACATATCGATGAAAGCTGTTGCTCTAGGAACATATCAGTGTCCTCACCATGTTTTCCTTCACGGTAAGCTCGAGCTCAGCGGAGATTGAACCCGCGCCCCTAAGAGACGCACAGCGACGACCGTCTTACACACTGAGCATCACCAAACATTTTACAGACTAATAAAATCATACAGAATGTATTCGCAACACGAGCCGAATAAAAATTGGCACTACACATACATAATTACACATTAATAAGTTTATATAAGACACTGATTAACAATTATTGCTTGTTGTATTTGTATATTTGTTTCACAATACATATATGTATACATATATCTATAATTGATCAATATTTCACCGGAAGCCCACAACGATCCTGTATAATTATATAAACATGTTAAAATTCAAGAGCAATATAATTGAGCAACTTTTTTATCTATAACGGGCTAATAATTGATCTCAACTTTACATGGTGCTAAGTGACTCCGGCTATCATGTGTTGACAGCTGGAACACGGCGGTTCTGACGGCAGACTTACAAATTGATGGTGGTAGCTAGCCAGATGGATTTGAAAAAACCCTTCCATCCAATCAAAACATGTGCGGCATCGGAATCAAAACAAAAAAAATGTTGATACATAATCACATCACTACACAATAATCATATAAATATATATATGGCACCGTCTTTCGTTGATGTGCAAATGCGGTTGCAACACTGCATAGACCGCTTACAATAATATTTGGGCCACTGTTATTATTAATATGTTTAAATATGAAATAACTTGTATATAAAAATGGATGTATTATTGTATGAGATTATCAGAACTTAATCAACATTCGGCACATCATATTTATACTTAATAAATGTGTTTGCGTTGTTTCCGCCATTTATAGCTTTCCAATTGACCATAACTGGACTATACAAGTTTTATTCCTTTAAAACAAAGGTCCGCGACCATTTGTGACCGCGCATCATTTTCAACAAAATTTTTATTACTAAAGAGACTTGGATCAGAGATACTTTTGTTAAGATGATTATTTTTTTATATATTTTATTTTAGAAACTAAAGCGAGTCCATAAAGACCGCCGCGAACATTGCTACATACCAATCATCCATTTTCAGATACAAAATACACTTCAATGGATATATAACACATTCTCATTAATAAATATTCTGCTGTATTTTCTAATTATTTTTAAGAGGCCTTGTGGTTCGCGTATTACATAAATCAATTCCTTAACATTTACTTTTGGGGTTATTCATAAAGTTGTTTTTAAAGTTATCTTAGGCATCGTCTTATTGCCAGAGACTAATAGCCGATAATTTCGCGCAAATAGTTATTACACAAACTGTATATAAACATGTTAAATTGATGTTACTTAATTTTGACAGCGTATGGGGGTTGTAATAACAACAAACAGCCCCTTTAAACTCTCACAAGGAGAGAGTAGATTTACGGCGTTAACATGGTTGTCTTTTGTACGTATACTTTTGAGGGGTTCACTCTATTTTAAAAATATAGTAGTTCTTACATATACTGTTTGTATGTCTTTAAATGTTAGAAATGGAATAATTTGTTAATTAAATAAGATGAGAGTTTTCTACCTCGCCGTAGACATTTCTACGTAACAACATTTTGCATGTTAAAAAAAATACAATTGGTTCATATTACTCATGTCAATGGCTATAACACCCTGAACTCTAGACCTTCACACTCCTTTAACCTCCTAAGCACAAAACCACCGCGAAACACAAACTAAAACGATTGACGTCTTCCCACCCAACGCGTTTACTTATACAAGCAAAGTAAAAAAAAACAATATCAACATA
The DNA here is from genome assembly GCA_029286795.1 of Byasa hedistus. Taxonomy (NCBI): domain Eukaryota; kingdom Metazoa; phylum Arthropoda; class Insecta; order Lepidoptera; family Papilionidae; genus Byasa; species Byasa hedistus. The sequence goes on along the minus strand of JAGSMW010000020.1, from coordinate 9,226,144 downwards.
AATGGAACTAATATTTACATAATTTCAATTAAATCGTATTAAATTTAAATGTTAGACGTAAACTGACATGCAGCGCAATAATACGCCCAAATTTTCATAGACACGCAAAAATCGCGTACGACTTTCGATATACGCGTCGATATATATACGTAAAAAAACTAGTTATTAACAGCAGTACAATGTGCAACGAGACAAGCGAACGGCCTTATCCTTCAGTGAACGACTCCGCCGAGAGAGAACCTAAAGCAATTTTAATTAAAAAAAAAACGGCGAAAACATCTTCAGATCTACGTCAACAGATAATTTAAAGAAAAAATTGGATAAGTACAACGTTACGCCTATCACAACAACCACATTCTTGTCTAATTTAGATCATTCGTGTTAAAGGTATAATACCACCGGGACTAGTTACGTGGGTGAATTAAAATATAAATTACATTCTAAACTCAAATCTCTGATACCTTTTTTTTTGTAAATTTTATTTATTTCGTCATTGTTAATTGATTCAATCGTTGCATATTAAACTGAAAGCGTTGACAAATCAAACTGTCAAAAATTATAACTAACGGGTAATTATCACTAAATTTGAAAGACATTCGAGTCCTTATTAATGGGGGTTTTTTATGTGCACCATACTTTACATATAAAATAGTTTCAGGTAGCCCGTAAGTAAAACGACTCGTACGTCATTCAATAACAAGATTGCACGAAAATTAAGTGTTTTAGTGTTGGCAACACAGATAAAGTTTGGTTTTAGATTTGAAAATTTTGAAATTCTAGCGATCGCAGTACAGATAAAATTTTAATTAAGAATTTTAATTCGAATAACGGACGTACGTTGCTAAGGTGTTTGATGTCACTGGCGCGGCAAGGACGCGTTTGCGGGCAGTGTGGAACTTCGCTGCGAGGCGTTCATGTAGGCCGCCTTCAGGTTCGACCTTATCGAATCCCTGTAACGTTATATTAGTTAATTAGTATAAAAGCACTTGGCAGTACAGTGTCACGTACAGTATATATGAACTTACAGTATGTATGTATAAGACAAAAAAATCTTTTCACTTATTGTTCCTGCACTGCCCGGATCTAAAGTTTTCAAATGTATTGTACACAGCATGCACCAAATTGTAAACACGGCAGCCACTAGTCCGGGCGCAGCTCACCTCGGTGACAGTTTGTTGTGCTCGTGGTTAGTGTGGTGCGCGGCGCGGTAGCCGTAGCGCTGAACACGCCGTGCAAGCCGTGCCACCCATCGGCGCTGCTCCTGTGCGGCGGGGGCAAGAAGCAACAGCTCGCGCGCCCGGTCCGCGTGCAGCTTGCAAGCGGCCACACCTTCGCCCTCCGACACGTGCTCCGCGTGGATCTTCATGCGGCATCCTGCACATGCAAACAGCATTCACTTTTAACTTTCCTCTTCGTGTTTTACGCAGACACACATAAATATATCATAATTTACTATTTCCTAATGTTCATCAACATCAGTCTGCGGCAGCCTCGGGAATATTCTGTTTATTAATATTTCATTCCATATCATTAATAATTTCCGATGAAGTAAGATACGTTGAGGAAACTAACATGTCCAAGGGCAAGTTTTCATGGACATTTGATATGTACCAGCCTGCACTTAGCTAGCATGATAGATAAAAGGACTCACTCCTTGTAAAGGGATAGTCTTTAAGTTCCAAACATGGGGACGTTAGGACTTTTTGTAACCATTATTATTAACATTTTAATATTCTAAGTATTTTTTTTTATTCGACCAAACAACAAGCGAGATATTCACCTGATTTCGTAAGTGATATGCTTGCCCAAAACAGCGTACCGCTTGTTAAGATGGTATACACAGCACCACATTGCGCTCGTTGTCAAACTTATGTTTATTGTTATGGGCAGTCATAATTTTTTTAACTCTTTACTTACTTTTAGTTGATATAGATTTGATTTTTTAGCAACATGTTTGTGAAATGAGGACTTCAGGACACTTACGTCTGCACTCGTAAGCGTGCGGCGGACGGAACATGTGCCACAACGGGCGCGTGCACACCTCGCACGCGGTGGGGATGTGGTACGTGATGCTCACCAGGTCGTGACCCTTGTGCTGCACTGTGTTGCCTGGAAACAAGTAAACGTTTATTATTTAATGTGATACAGGTGGTAGGTTTCCGTTGCCAGAGACCGATTAGGAAGGTACCATACCACACAGTGTCTATTTCTACTGCTAAGCAGTAGTTAGTAAATATCTATTACATAATTATGTTACTTTATAGGGCACTTTAGTATTACAATACTTAACATCTTAAAGCAACAAGCACAAAATGTAAACATCCCAACTAGCATCTCATTGTTATGGGCAATCCAAAGACATGACTTAATTATATAATTTTTTTAATTAATAATAATTTACTTTTTTGGCTTAATTAGTTTTAATAATTCAAAGTCTGTGATGAATGATAATAAGAATATGGTAAGAAAAAATTAAAAATTATAAGCTGAATTATCTCATTATTTCTTAAAAGTTACCTACTTATTGCTTGCACAACATCTTTACTATAAAATAATACATCCAGCAGCAACATAACTGGACACTTACCGGCATGGTCGCTGGAATCCTGTGGAAGGTCGGGTGTATCCCCGGGGCGCCGGGCTTCGCCTTCTCCGGCGTACAAGAGCTGGAAGATTCTCGGGATATCCTTCGCATCCGCACGGATTACGTCGCCCTGCGTCACGGAGCGCACGTGGAAGACCTTGCTGTTGGAGACAAAACAATTGTTAAGAGAATTTCTTTAATAACATCTAAATTAACTATAGTGTTTATGAATGTAGACATTTTAAAGATTTGATTCAGTAGTAAAACATTATTACTCAGTGCTCAGGGCTTCGAATCCCATGAGCAAAAATTTTTATTATCAATCTTGCAGTTTGTAGTGTGAATTTAATAAACGCGGCAGTAAATGGCTTATCAACACTACACGAGTGCACGAGAAAGGCGGCTAATAGAGGTGTGGCGGCGCGTTTTAAAGCTTGCCACCAACACCTGGAGTGATGACCACGACCACTCTGTCAAAAGTGACAATGACAATGAGGAAGAAAAAGTGTGAATTTTCAAAGTGAATAAAAACAACCAACCTCAAATCCAGTATCATAACAGGGTCTGTGGTATTCTGTTTGTCGTTCTCCGAATTGTAGAAAATAATCTTCTTGGAGGAGACGACGACGTACTGCTTTCTCCAGCCGTGGCGCCGTATATTCTGTTTGAAGGGCACAGAGAGCCAGCCCTCGAGAGTTTGTTCCGTTTCCCCATCTTCTGCGTCGGCGGATGATTGGGACGCTGTTTCGCTTGTTAACGCTGCTAATTTCTCTTTAAGTTGTTCTATCTCCACATCCTTACTGTCGACCTATTAAAACACGAAACTTTATTGATATGCCCGTTTCGCCGCAAATTAGTAGTATGCAAACGTTACTGTTTTTTGCATTGTGAAATTGGTAAGGTGATAAGATTATAAAATCTTAAGTTTTAAAACAGTGTCTGTAATGTATAAACGCTCTAACTAGCAGATAATTTTTATAGCCAAATGTACAATAGCATCATGTAAACATTCTGCTCTCCTTATCGTTTCATTGTATCAAAAGGGAGTAGAATATAATAAAAGAAGATTGTTATGAAGTATAATAATGATGATATTAACCTCCATAGCAAGCCGCAAACGGGTCTGCTGCTCTTCTATAAGTTGTTGCTGTGAGTCTTGCAGGTCGCGCTGCAGCTTAGAGATGTGCTGGTCGAACTTCTCTTTTTCGCGCGTCAGCTCCTGCTGCAGCTTGCGGTAGTCCTTATCCTTGCGTACCGACATTTTGCTCTTATTCTTTGTCGTCGCAGGATTCATGTCTTTCCTGTTAAAAGTGAATAACTTGAAAATAAGTTTTATTATTTTACAAACTATAAACAAATTGGTGAAATTTAAATGTTAGCTACAGATGAGCAGTAAATGTTGTGTTTTAACATTTGCTTTATAATATTACCAATATGATGTTACTGCTTCACTACAATCCCAACGAATGTTGTAGGTGATGTAGTCTGCATATACTTAATGAAAAATACTTCAAATAAATAGTTAAAATCAAACCTGTTCATAATCTCAGCTAGCTTGTTAACGGCCTGTTGCTTGAGTATGATCTCGGAGTTGAGTTTCTTGTTGAGGCGGTCAACCTCGTCTTGCAACCGCTGCAGCGTGGCAACGCGCTCTGCCAACGCGGTACCGCTGCGTCTCAACTCGTCCACCTCCTAAAAACATTGAAACAAATACAAATGCATTATTTAAAAAAAAAACACAATTAGAAAGAACAGATTAACCAAGATAGTAGAAGTGAATGCATGAATGATACCTTTCTCTGCAGGTCTATAGTGGCACGGTTTTCGTGGTCACGGTCGCGCAAGTTCTGCAGCAAGGCGTCGCGCGCAACCAGCTCGGTACTTTGTTGCGCCAACGCCTCGCGCATCTCTAACTCCTTCATCGTCTTCTCTTTCTCTAATTCTCCAACTGTTTCTTCCGCTATCGACCTGCATCATTGCAATTCGTTATTTTCCTCATACAATTACAAACTACGGTGAAATAAGATATAAGCGTCTAACAACATTCTGAGAAACTTTTAAATTAAGGTTTTTTTATCTACTATGGGCAATGAGGCCCTAGATAATAGAGCATATTCGCCCAGAATATTCTGGCAGTTATACTGAATGACAGTCGGAAAACAGTGTTGCGTGGGTTTTCCCCATACCACTGGATACAGACTTGCAGGTATTGATTGCAATGTAATTTGGCATATCACCTGGCGATGGCCTCGGCATCGGCGCGTGCGATTGCTAGCTGCAGCTGGTGCATAAGACCGGACCGCTCGTGCTCCAGGTCCCGGGCGGCGCGGCTGCTCTCCTCGAGCTGCGCGCGCGCTTCATTTGCCTGGGTGCGGTACACAGCACAGTAGTGCTGTTCGCTCTCCAGTTGCGAGCGCAATTCGTCACACTATAATTAAACAAATTAACAGTTCATTCATCAAGTAATCGTTAAAAAAATCCTGCATAATGTTTATAAATAAAGAGACACAAACCATAAGCCATACGGGCAGCTCGTCAAATTAAATTTTATGCTATAATAGAATGACACCATTTACAGTATACAACTAAACGTCATGTGTTTTTTATTTAACCTTTACAATATTTTTTTTATTTTAATAATTACTTCTGCGTCATTTTAAATACTAAAAAATTAAGGGTAAATACACAGCAAATTTTATAAACCACTATAATATACCAAGTACAGAATCTTAACTTCTGCTTTCTCATTAAAATGTGGCGACATTATATAGAATTTTGAAAAATATTAGTTTTAACAAATTATGCTATAACAAAGCCTGTTTACATCATACATGCGCTTTTAAATTAACGATCAAGTTCTTGCGGCTGGAATTACAATGCAAAACAGTTTTTTTTTTAATGTTCTATGACTAAATCGAGAAGCGACACTGACCATATCTTGCGTCATTCAAAACAAACTCATCAGAGCAAATCTATAAAGCGAATTAAAAGCTATGTACAGAAATGTAAATAAACATTAGGGCAATAAAATCTCAAGTAGTATCAATGTCCGGGAAATAAAATGTCGTCAAGATGTTTCTGCTCATTGAAAGCGTAATAAATACTCGCGTTTTATACGCATAGTTAGGATTTAATGTGACCGGTGTTTGTATAACGTTTGTATCAACAAATTTACAAGGAACCTAACGCTGCGTCGTTTATCGCTCGATTTGACTTCGCGCCGCAATGATCGTCAGCTTTAATATCCATATCGTAAACGTCCATTTACAACAAAGTTTATAATAGGGAAAACTGAACAAAAGCATCTCTTCAACATTTTTTAAGCTTTTACCATCCTACCAATTTTTTTTTCAAAGCCGTTTCAATAAAAATGGTTTAAATTTTTTGAATTATACTTTGATTCGTTCTTAGTTTTGTTTTACGGGAAAATGGAATCTAACTTAAACCCGGAACAGCAATAAGAACAAATGTTGCTTTATACCATTCGCATGGTAATTATGATATGATAACGGTACTGGTATGTATCATACAATGAGCAACTTATTTCAGACGATATCATGGAAGCTTAACGGTTGGCTATCTAAGCATGCATACCGAGAATCCTTATCAAGTTTCTCAAGTTTGCATCTATGTTTTACATGGAATAGATCTTTTTATCATTCGAAATACTTGCCCTACTTGAAATAAAGTAAATCTTAATTTGATGCTCTCCGACTAAAATTATTCTTTTTTCTCTTTAGATTTTACAATGTCCTTTATATTTTTGATGTGGAAGACAAGACTACTGGTATGCCCTTTGGTATATATCCCTTGGCTCCTCTTCATGAACAGTAGAACTTTTGTATAAGTATGCGCATGTTATTGAGCGTGGAAATGTGTATGTTAGCGATAGAGATTCTATGTTTATTTTTTTCTATTTGAAATGAGTATTCTTTCTAAATATGTGTTTCTCATAAAAATTTATTTAATTATAGCAATTTAAATATTTTTGCTAACACCGATTCTCCGTTTTATATTTAAATTTAGACTATAACGTGTCATAATTTAGATAATCTAATATATAAAATTCTCTTGTCACAATGTTCGTTCCCATACTCCTCCGAAACGGCTTTCCCGATTCTTATGAAATTTTTTGTGCATATTCAGTAGGTCTGAGAATCGGTTACTATCTATTTTTCAAACCTCTAAGTGATCATGGTTGCCCACACCAAAAAAATTTTTTTTATTTTTTGGGATTTTTTTTCTATTTTATTTTATTATTGTGTGGCATCAAAAACTACATATAACCCTAAATTTTCACTTTTCTATCACCAACCCATGCTTTTTAATAGACATTTTAATATTTTTGTCTCGCTCGATATCATCAATTGTACATGGCCACGTATCAAACCGCGAGGCTGTAAACTCCAAAAAAAAAATATTATCACTTGGTAAGTGATCCCCTCCACGTGTGTACCGGTGTCACCTCTCACCAGTACGCAGCACGGAGTGGGGATGACAACGAATTCTTTATCTCTCAAACATTATGCCATTTGTCACTCCCTCTACATATAAATATATTCTCACGCAACTTTATTATTTATTTATTAATAACTAATGTCATTGAATATAATTTATTATTAATCTATAATACAAATATGTGTCGGTAAGCGCATCACTCTACAACGCCTGGACCAATTTGGCCAATTGAGAAAAATTCGAATAATCGCCGGGAAGCCCCTAAAAACAGCGCTTTTCTTTTTCCTATACAAACGTTCTCTAACTAAAATGTAGGGTCAATTTAAACTTTATTGCTATTTCATAAAGTTCATATTAAATTACAAGCTTTCACTGCTGTCTAAGCAATGTAGGTGCGTTCCTAACGCTAAAGAGTCAATTTTAACTTTATTACAGCTGCTCAAAGTTCAAATTATATCATTCTTTCAAAAGTGTGCGTATGCGCGTCGGAGGATCTAACGCCGCGTGCCGAAATTAAAACGAATGAAATAATAACATAAATAGTCACAAAATGTAAGAGCTAAAGATCATTACTGCTGATTTTCAATTAGGTCGGCTTCGCGGTATTATTTATTTTGTTTTAGTTTCTTTTTCACGACATCACATCAGTCCAGCACAAACCGCGTTACCGTCTGGCGGACCTAACAGACTTCATTCCGTCAAAAAAATTTGGAATGAGGCAGTTATTGGAAAATGGAACATGGAAAACGGAAAACGGAAAATGGAAAATGGAAAATGGAAAAAGGAAAATGGAATATTGGAATATTGGAATATTGGAATACTGGAATATTGGAATATTGGAATGTTGGAATGATGGAATGTTGGAATGTTGGAATGTTGGAATGTTCGAATGTTGGAATGTTGGAATGTTGGAATGTTGGATTGTTGGAATGTTGGAATGTTGGAATGTTGGAATATTGAAAATGGAAAATGGAAAATGGAAAATGGAAAATGGAAAATGGAAAATGGAAAATGGAAAAGGAAAATGGAATATTGGAATATTGGAATATTGGAATATTGGAATACTGGAATATTGGAATATTGGAATGTTGGAATGATGGAATGTTGGAATGTTGGAATGTTGGAATGTTCGAATGTTGGAATGTTGGAATGTTGGAATGTTGGATTGTTGGAATGTTGGAATGTTGGAATGTGGAATGTTGGAATGTTGGAATATTGAAAATGGAAAATGGAAAATGGAACATGGAAAACGGAAAATGGAAAAGGAAAATGGAATATTGGAATACTGGAATATTGGAATATTGGAATACTGGAATATTGGAATACTGGAATATTGGAATACTGGAATATTGGAATATTGGAATACTGGAATATTGGAATATTGGAATGTTGGATTGTTGGAATGTTGGAATGTTCGAATGTTGGAATGTTGGAATATTGAAAATGGAAAATGGAACCAGTACACCAGTACACCCGTACACCAGTACACCAGTACACCAGACACCAGTACACCAGTAAACCAGTAAACCAGTAAACCAGTACACCAGTACACCAGTACACCAGTACACCAGTACACCAGTACACCAGTACACCAGTACACCGTACACCAGTACACCAGTACCCAGTACACCAGTACCCAGTACACCAGTACCCAGTACACCAGTAAACCAGTACACAGTACACCAGTAACACCAGTACACCAGTAAACCAGTACACCAGTACCACCAGTACACCATACACCAGTACACCAGTACACCGTACACCAGTACACCAGTACACCAGTACACCAGTACACCATACACCAGTACACCAGTACACCAGTACACCAGTAAACCAGTAAACCAGTACACCAGTACAACCAGTACACCAGTACACCAGTACACAAGTACACCAGTACACCAGTACACCAGTAAACCAGTAAACCAGTAACCAGTACACCAGTACACCAGTACACCAGTAGACCAGTACACCAGTAGACCAGTAGACCAGTAGACCAGTAGACCAGTAGACCAGTAGACCAGTAGACCAGTAGACCAGTAGACCAGTAGACCAGTAGACCAGTAGACCAGTAGACCAGTAGACCAGTAGACCAGTAGACCAGAAACCAGAAACTAGAAACCAGAAACCAGTAACCAGAAACAAACAAACATAAGTTCATATTAAATAACAAGCTTTCACTGCTGTCTAAGCAATGTAGGTGCGTTCGTAACGCTAAAGAGTCAATTTGCACTTTATCACAGCTGCACAAAGTTCAAATTCAATTATTCTATCAAAATGGTGTGCGTATGCGCGTCGGAAGATCGCCGCGAGCCGAAATTAAAACGAATGAAATAATAACATAAATAGTCACAAAATGTAATAGCTAAAGATCATTCTTACTGATTTTCAATTTGGTCGGCTTCGCGGTATTATTTCTTTTGTTTTAGTTTCGGCGCGCGACATAAAATGCATTCGTTTTCACGACATTACATCAGTCGAGCACAATCCGCGTTACCATCTGGCGGACTTGATAGACTACATTCTGTCAAAAAGATTTGGAATGTGACAGTTATTTGTTCCTAATAAAATAATAATAGTAAATATAATTTATGTACTATAATTATAACTTTGGCCACTCTTCTGGAACCCACTAATATTTAAATATTAGTTATTAGATGAACATATATAGAGCTGAACCCCACACACCGCCCTATCACCAGAGTGACGGTTCAGTCCAGATTTTTTTGCGCTGGCTATAAAATAGGTAAGAACAAAAAACTGCCACATTCCAATTTTTTTGACAGAACGAAGTCTGTCGGGTCAGCTAGTTAATTATAATATTTTTAACAAGTCTTCCTCATCAACGCGCGCAAGTTTTTGGCGCGATTCTCTAAAGGTCAATAACACTATGATAATGTGAGAAAAATTGAACAATATCCCGAAATAAACAACTGAATGCTTTTTTTTTTTTGGTAATCACTCTGTTAAATTTATTAGCCTTATCTTGTTTAATAGTAAACTCTTATTAACCTTTTTTAATTTACCACGGATATTGGATCGCTATTGGGTAGTCAACTAATTGTTCCATTTATATCAATACTATCGCAATTTCAAATTACAATACAATATCAAGTAGCCTAATTACAAACGTCCTCAGCGAGAGTATAATATGATTTATTGACTCCATTAAGAGTTTGCTAATAATCGTTTGATAGTAATAAACAATATATAGGTGACACCATTACTTCACATCACAAGAGTTCATATTCAAGTGATTAACATTTATAGTTAAACTTAGTTATTGAATTACTTATAATTTAAAGAACCTTTAACACAAATCAAGAAAATTTTTAATAAGTGTTCATTAGTTGCCTAAACAGTTGTCTATTTAAAAACGCAAAAAAGTAACAAGTTGTGATTAAAATGGGGACCGCCAAACAGTAGTGTGAAAAAATGTTAACGAAACTTAACATCTTACGTATCAGTGACAAGCGTAATATGGTGCTATGTACTATAATCTTTACGGAGAGGTGAACTTCTCGTTCGTCTCGTCGCTCGGTTGAATAACAAAAAAAAATCATACCAATATGTAACCAAAAAATTCCTACCAATATAAAACAACAAAAACAATTACCATAACGATCATATGACTAATACTTAAACTAACATTATTCCTTGAAAAATTAGTGAATATGCAAATGATTACCAAATGACTACATTTATTACAATAGAGAAAAACCACGGCAGTACGTAATAATGTTTATTTGGAGAGCAGGTGCGTCGTATAAGGAGAGCGAGGTATACATAATTTATATAAATATATGTGCAATTTGCAACAAACTCCGTGAGTCATTGTGTCGTAACAACGGACGACAACCTATTTCGGTGTGATGAGGCTATGATTAATTCAGAGAACAGTAACAGCCCCGTCTAGCTGCGACCAGTTACTCCAAGTAAACCTGATTTAGTCTACCTCAGCGAACGATATCGCTTCCACACCGTGATTCATATATTTATTTATGATTCGTACATATTTTAAAATACGTTAATTTTATAATGTAGTTTGCACCCATAGCATAAACAGTAACGACCTACTCCATTCTACACCAAGACATTACTTCATAAATCTGGCAGATCAAACTTATCTTTACCCTTAACGAACTCATTATATTTTTTATTTATTTAAAACTTTGCACACAAATAAATAATGTACAAAAAGGCGGACTTAATGCCATAGGACATTCTCTCCCAGTCAACCTCGGCAGTGGGGAAATGCAGTGGTAGGTGAGGGTAAATGAGAACTCATCTATCACACTTAATTTTAAATGACTTCAAAACTTGAGTAAGATCTTCAAACAAATGTTCCTTAATTAAATCGCAAAAAAAATTGACAAAAAAAATATACAAACAAATCATCAGAAAAAAGAATTGAATTATGTTACTTAATTAAAGTATTTAAAATTATCACTAGAAAAAACTATTAAACTCTCAAAAAAGACGAATAATCAAATAATATTCTTGTACTCATAACATACGACGGAGTAGGTAATAGTTCTGTAATCTCGGTCTAGTGAGTCTCCTGTCGCAGAAGACGACCAAACGGGTCTTCGGGTTTGCGGATTTCGAGGATCATCTATCACTCGAGAGGAACGGCAAATGTAAAGTAGTGTCCCATTTCGAGGGAAGTGCTAAAAGTGTAAAGTAAGGTGAAGAGACGCACCAGTGCATTCCTTGAGTTCCCATAGCCCCCTCTCATAAATGTACACCGGGCAAGCCGATAAAATCTTTATTAGACTCACCCGTGCATAGTGCATGTCTCTCTCGGCACTAGCCGCGGCCAGCTTCTCGGACGTGTCGTGCAGCGCCGAGCGCACGGCGAGCAGGTCCCGTGCGCGCGCGTCCCTTTCGGCGGCGGCCGCGCGGGCAGCTGCCTCCGCCGACGCAATCTCCCCACTCGCCGCCAACCGCGCAGTCCGTTCCTGTTCCAACGCTGCAGCCAGACCTACCACCTAAAGAATAATTCATGTGACATCGTTTGAACAAAATCTAGTAAATTAATTACTAAATTAAATATACCTTTTCGCTTTCTTGACGATGCTCGCCTTCTAATTTCTGCAATCGCTGCTGCATCTGTCTATAATCCACGCTGAGCATGGACATTTGCCGATCTTTTTCCTGACAAGCAGCCTCCGCCCGCTGGCGTCCAGTCTTTTCTTCGTTTAGTTTACCTTGTAATGCTACAATACAAAACGTGTTAAATATTTTATATCAGAGAAGTCTGCCCATAAAGCTTAAAGCAATAAAAAATTTTTTTTTTTTATTACAATATTTAATACTTTAAAAATGTTCTAGATCATTAAAAGCAATTAAATAATCTACAAGATGAAAAATGGGGCATTGCACTAGATTTACGTACTATTTTTATCCAAGGCAACACATATTAGCAAAATGAACAATACCTTTTAGTATTTTTTCCAATGTTCCTGATGCATGCGAAAATTCAATATTCGGAGTATAGTAACAACGTAATGGAATAATGGTTACACTTTAACTAGCTAGATATCTAGAAGCACTATGAGGTAATACACAATTAAAAACTTACCCTTAACAATTTCTAAGTTTGCTTCTTGTTTAGAGAGTAGCTGAGATCGCTGCGTGTCTTGATGTGCACGAACTTCCTGCTGGTAGAGATGCTGCGAGGCACGGAGCTCGTGAGTCAAAGATGCGCACTCCTTTTCGAGCGACGACACGCGTTCAGATAATTGTCGATTGTCGTTCATGATCTGTCCCATTCTCGCAGCCGATCGCTCCAAATCTGCGTGAGCTGCGTTCAGTCTATTAGTAGCTTCAGTGACTGAGGCATCAGAACGTTGTTTAGCAGCTTTCATAGCTCCAAGTTCTTCCGACAAAGCACTCCTTTCTCTTTCTAGAGTATCACGTTGAGCACGTAAGTTCGCCATGGTTCCATCACTAACAGCAGCCGCGGCAGCTTGAGCAGCACTCAATTCAGCTGCCTGTTTACGAGACTTAGATGCAGCTTCAGATTCCAACTTTAATTTTTCACGCATCTCTGATAACTGCTTTTCCAAGATGTTAATTTTGTCATTGTATGTCTGTAAATTATTCAATTCTTTGACTCTTTTACTCTGTTCTTCATCAAAACGACGTTTAATATCGCTATAATTGAACTCCGCTTTTCGCCTGGCATCTGACTCGGCCTCCGCTTTACGCTGGATATCTTTAAGGTCGTGCCTAAGTAAAGCTAATTCTTTGTCTGTATCAGCTATAATTTTTTTATTTCTAGATTCTCTCTGTGCTAATTCTTCTAGTTGAGCGCAAAGCATTACTTGCCGGTCTTCTAACTTTCGTTTTCCGTCTCTTTCTCTATCCAAAAGTTTTTCTAATTGCAATATTGCTTCCGAACCTACATTATTTAAATGGTTGTTAGGTATAGTATCAACTACATCTGCTGCTTTTCTCTTTCCGCCAGCCGCACACAGTTGATAGTCACCATTGTAGGTAAAACCTACAAATGGTAGATGATTACCTACAAAAGCCTTGGGAACGGGGAAAGAATCGTCTAAGGCATCAGTTTTTTCAATATCATCGAAATTTCGAGTGTCATCATCACTTGAAAGTTCTGGAACTACAGGTGGTACTGAATCCCTTAGATTTTCAAAACTCCATTGGTCGTTTATAAAAAAGGGATGCTGCTTTATTTCATTGACACTATTTTTACCTAATCTCCTTGTTCTGTCTGTTAATAATCCTCGTATAAGAGACTTCGCATCTTTTGAAATTTCAACATCATCAGGAAATTGTAAAGAATTTCTATGATCCATAATTTTCCCATAGGTTCCGACTAAACTGTCTGCATAAAATGGTGGATCCCCTATTAGCATTTCATATAAAAATATGCCAACTGCCCACCAATCACACTCACGTCCGTAAACTCCTTCACCGTTCTGAGACTGCAAGACTTCTGGTGATATATAATCTGGAGTACCTACAGCATTACTAGCCCGTACCAACCCATCAGAACCCATTCGCATACATGTGCCAAAATCAGCTAATTTTAGATGGCCATATCTATCAATTAACATGTTGTCAGGTTTTACATCTCTATGAACAAAACCCATACCATGAATAACATCTAAAGCCAAAACAATTTCCATTGCATAGAATTTAGCCCACTTTTCTGGTATATCAAAATTAGACATGAGGCTAACCAGATCACCACCAGGCATGTAATCCATTACCATGTACAGATATTTTTGATCTTGGAAAGCAAAGTGAAGTTTGAGGATCCATTCTGAATTAGCATGTGCCATAATGTGTCTCTCCTCCCAAAAAAATGTGGAATCTGACCTTTTAATCATTTCCACTTTGCTTAGAAGTTTCATAGCATACACATGCCTTGTGGACTTTTGTCTGACTAGTTGAACTTCACCAAATGCTCCACGACCAATCACCTTTATAAGATCAAAATCGGCTGCTTTCATGCGCAAATTCACTATGTCAGAAGCAAACTCTTCATCTAAAACAAAGAAAGTGTTTTTATCTATTACAGTTTGTTGATTTTAAAAAAGAATCAACATACACTTTATAAACTTTTGCCAATATGAAAACCTAAAATATAATAAACATTTTAGTAAGAAAAAATAATAACATTTAAATAAAACAAGCATTTATTGTTACAATTATCAAGAAATAATTGAAGTTGATGATGCTAATAGTTTACTTACTTTTGTGGAATACAGACAATAGTCTTCATTAATAAGGAAATTTAATACTTGAAAACAGTCTACAGAAAAAAGTCTTGTTAATTGGTATAATGAAATACAGAGGTTTAAACCTTTGTTAGATCTATTTATTCCACAACTTATAATTTTTCAATTGAAAAAAATAGTCAATGCTGCATTTTTAAGAAATATGCTATTATAAGATGCTGTTTCTGTTTGGTCTATAATATTAAAATCATCATCCACAAAGTACAATCAAATAAATTTTATTAGTGCCCAAATTATTTGTGATATACCATTTTGGCTTATAAAAGAAGCACATAAAATACATGCATACATCTGACTTTGTGGAGTCTATGGGCAAGACATAACTTTTGGTTACTTTTTTGTGACTTACTAGTGATCACTCTGATGATAATAATGAATGAACAAAACAGATGGAAATAATTCATTCTAATATTGTACATAAGAATAATACAAAATAATTGTACATAATACAGCCTACTATTGTAGTTATTATGTACTTAACTAATTATAACCATTGAATAAATTAGAAACCTTGTACATGTGGTTGTTTCAGAACCATTTTTGTTGGAACAGCTTAGGTATTTAGTTGATAACTAATATCAAATTGTAATCTGATATAAGTTTAGTATACTTCACTACACTGGGGAAAATGGGCAGAACATCTTTATTTTGGACTAAATAAATTCAATAGATGTCTAAAGTAACTTTAGGAATAAAATGTCAAGGGTTTGAGTTTTATCAAATGATTTGTTGTTAAATATGTCATTAATTTTAAACTAAGTTATGGTCCAACTTAAATCACCTACTTCCTTTTAGGTAATCTTGATATTTTGAGCAGTTTTATTTGTTATATCTTATAAACAAAAAGTGTTTATAAACTAAATTACAAAAATATAAACAAATATAATTATGGTTTAAAACCAAACCTTATTAATACCTTGCAGGTGCCACACACAACCAGCAATTATTTTACATCTTATTAAAGCTATTATTAGTGTTTTTTTGTTAACTTATTAATATTTTATAATTCAATGTTCACCAATATTTAGGTCCCAATAAAATAACATGAAAAAAAACGAATAGAATATTTAACTTGTGGAATACTATAACATTGAATGGTTATAATACAACCAACTCTTTTCAATATGACATTACAAGGTATTTATATGTGTTATAAAAGCAATTTTGATAAGAACTAAGCATTATCACACACAAGTAAAAAAAAATATTATACAAATCATCACAACCTTATTTAAAAAAATATTGCCTGTATCAACAAATTTACTAATCTTGTTTGTAATATCTCATTTTAATGCTTTATACTTACATCTGCTTGTATAAGCTTCTACATTTTTCATTCGTCGAATAGCTGGATGATCGCAGTCGGAGACAAGTGCCGTCACTGTATCAAGCAAGCAATCCACGTTGCCGGTAGATCGAGGATCGCATAGTATCTCCTCTAATGCACATAGCCGCCGCCATCGTTCCTCATCTTTCACTGCTTCCATGCTGAATCCAATTTTTGATTTTCTCTGACACTAAACGCCACCGTACATTCTCCTGATTAGCACCCCGTTTGGAGACACCACTCTCATAACGATACATCAACAAAATATAATGTCTTCTTATCCTACACTTGTCTAATGTTATTAGCCTAAAATTCGACGGGTAACTTATGTTTCATGATAGAAAAATTACTAGTTTAAGCTTAAAATGACAGCAGATAAAGGAGGTTCTCACAACAAAGCATATGCACGTTTGCAAACATAGCTGGTTCAGTGATTATAGTAACAATTATTCGTACAGTGTTACTTGAATACAGATGCAAAAACAAAATAATTATTGGCACAACATTGAAGAATAATATGAGATAATGTTAAATTATAAACCGCTTGATTGACGAACGATGATCAAACAGTAAAGTGAAGATAGGAACATATTGCAAGTTACTGGAGGTGGAGTTTGCAATGGCGACTTTATTTTGTTCTCCATGGTTGTCACTAACATATTTATTTTAAGAATTCTAAAAATTTTTATTAAATCGATATCATTTAAATTACTAATAAGTCATTTTAATTAAATGCTGATCGATATACTAACTTTTCAAACATTTATATAACGAATCAATATTTCATTCCAATAACATGTACCCGACCTAATTATAATACAAATGTAATAAAAATTTTACAAAAGTTAACAAACTGCCAAACTTTAAAAAATAATAATTTGTTACTACTCGATAATGCATTTCAAAAAATACAGAAAATTATTTAAAACTTTTATATTGTTTAGCAATAAATTAGTTAAGTACAAAATAATATTCTGTGAAATATTATAAGCTCACTAAAAACTAATTTTTGTTTCGAGTTTTAAAGACATGCTCTATTTCTATACATATTATAATTCTTTATACGTTTTTACCGATATGTAGCTACTTACTTAGGGGAATTAAAATTTTAATTTAACTGTCTGCAGATGCATAAATTGGTGTATTGTGTAAATTGTTGTAACATGTGTTACATAGAGTTCAAATTAACTTCCCTTATCTCAATTATAAAAATAAACTTTTATGAATAAAAAAAATTGTTTCTAATAAATTCTAATGTATATGTACGACTTGTATATTAGTTACCTTTTGCTATATTAAAATAATAAAGCCAAGATCAATCCACTATCAGCCATGGAAGTAATAAGTACAAAGTACAACTTACGTACGTAGTACTTATTACTTTCATGCGATCGCTTCATAAAATTACATTGCACAGCATATGGATTTAGCAGGTCAATTTAATTATCAACCACAAATGTAACAAAATTTTATTATTTTTATTTGTTTTTAATTTTTTTATTATTTTTTTTAATGATATTAGACATAATTCAATTTAAAAACTCAAATACTGTAATTAAATAAAATTCTTATTGATTTTAGAAAATTTATTTCATTTATAAATAATTAGTTATCTATTTGTACGAAAAAAAAATATCATTCACAATAACCGCTCTTACATTGAATGAGTGGTTTTATCTCATTCTTCACCCGATCGGATAGAACATGGCGGTGCTAGACAGGATGTGCATAAGCCTTTAATTTTTGCATTAACGTATAGCAATATTGACTAGAATTTCTATATTTACCTGAAAATATCAACGTTCGTCATATACATTATTGGTTACAGTGTGAATAAAAACATTGTATTTAATTTCATATTTTGGACCATTTTGCAATGAAAATCATTACTTCATTGGTGGTGTAAAAATAATTGTGACAAATATAGCACATTATTTCAGGTAAATTTGTTGTTTTAATAACTACTATTAATACCTTATAAACATTGTCTTCCCTTTACTATTCTATAACAGCATCCACAGTGTCATTCATGATGTTAACTTATGTTCCATTTTGCATAAGTTTTATTGTGTTCTTTATTGGCTAAAACATTAAATATCCTCTATTTCTCTCGTTATTCTGTTTATTAATATTTTTACAATGATTTCAATTAAAAATATAATATATGGTCTATGTGAACAACGAGCAATTCCTTTGTGCCTTTGAATCACGTGTGAATTTTACATTATTGTGGGGGTCAATAATTGGTGACTATCATATAATAAATTTTAATCGTATAGGAAAGGTTGAAAAGGTGTTCATAAGAACGTCCGTTAATTGTAACCAGTTTTTAGCCTGGTGATGTAGCAATGGCAAATAGTACTAGTTTCAGATTGTAAATTGCAATCGTCCTTATCCTTACGTTCTTTAAGTAAAAAAATAAAATATTTTATTATTAGTCAGTGACATGTGGAGGCTGTTTAAATAGAATATGATCCTTCCTGGGGCTGGTGCATTAAAGCGCTGTATGAGCGACAGTGGCGACAGTTGGCGGTGGGGGGCAGGGCATGTCCGACAGTCAGCTGTGCGAGTGTCATGTTGTAGCACCGCGCAGCGTCGTGGGAAGTGGCCTAAATTATTACCCCTCCATTGAATCTTCGCGAAATTTGTCTCTATGGAGAGTAATGACCCAGATTTAAAACCATTGCAGATTTTTTAGTTGCCAAACTAATCAGTAACAATGACTTTAGTATTAATATTTATGTCAAAAGCAGTATTTTATTCAAGCTGTATTAGAGTATCTTATCAAGTTTAAGCTATGTTTTTGATGGTGATTAATAACTCAACTCCTTTAGGCATTGAAGTTGTTCTATTTGTCTCTAAGAAAATTTAGATGCTTATTGCCCATTGTATTTTAATCATCAGTGCTTCACTTAATGCAGTAGTTGTTAGTTTTATAAAACATTTTATCCTTGAATTTCACAACCTTTATAAAGAAATGGTAATTTCATCATATTAATTGTACAGAAAATTTATTGAGTAGAAAACGCTGCAGTCTTAAAATAAATTAAAAATATTTTATAAGACCAGAAATAAATAGTAATATATATAGTAGATTGTTGGTTAATATGTTGTACACATGTGTTACTCATTTTTTTTTCGTTAACACTAAATGTAATAGAGTAAAGCATTAAAATATAAGAGGTTATATAAGAACTTGAAGTGATGTTAAACATTTCATTGTGAGCCATGTTTAGTATTTGCCATTGTTGTGCAATCAACGATTTTCAATAAAGTTCCCTTTATGGCTGCTGGACGTTGCTGATAACTGCTACATGCACAGTATTTAATCACAATTTGATTAAGGTTGCGTGAATCATTTCCTATTGTAAGTATTGTAACATTTAAGGATTTAATTTTTTATTAAAAATATGTATCCTTAAATACTATATACCAAAATCAATTCTTTTATACGTCTGGAGATCAAAACACAGTCATTGTAAAGATTACCATAGCTTTATAATTATTTTTATAATTCTATCATATTACTTTACTATTGATATTTTTATATGGTCAAAGTAAATGAAAAAGTGCAACTTAAGCACAGACAAACTGCGTTTTTAAAATGTTATCATGTAATTTTAAAATATGCAGAATCTTAAAATTTACTATGTGTTAATATTTATAACTATGTGATACCTATGTAATGCATTATTTATATTATTTCAGCGAGCCGTGGCGGATATGGCTACACTTATCCAAGAGAATGGTATTAAAGAATTGAGCAAAGGTACTCATGGAGTTGTTGCAAACCATGGCCTATCAGCACACACTGTTGCAAGCCATATGGTGCCTGACCATGAATACTGTGAGACTGGGAAGCCCCCAGAGCCACAACCTCCTTGTGTTAACTCTAATGAAGAGGTGCCAAAGGAGGCTGCTGCCGAAGACGAAGAGGAAACTCCAGAAATAGATATCATGATAAACAATGTTGTGTGCAGTTTTAGTGTTAAGTGCCACCTGAATTTGAGACAAATAGCATTGAATGGTGTTAACGTAGAGTTTCGCCGCGAGAACGGAATGGTGACAATGAAGCTGCGGCGCCCTTACACCACCGCGTCGATATGGTCGTCGGGGCGCGTCACCTGCACCGGTGCCACCAGCGAGGACCAGGCTAAGATTGCGGCGCGCCGGTACGCGCGCGCGCTGCAGAAACTTGGCTTTCAAGTGCGATTCCAGAACTTCCGCGTCGTCAACGTACTAGGAACATGCCGCATGCCATTCGGTATAAGAATCATAGCCTTCTCGAAGAAATATAAGGAAGCAGAGTGAGTATGACAATTTTTTTATCTAAATAGTATATAACCTAGATAACATATTATCAATGTTTATATTGGGACATTTGAAATTATGTGTGTGAATGACACTAGCATAGGAACATAACATCAAAAAGATTAATGCTCTGTAAAATATTTAGAATGTATAGTTCATTAACCTTCTGAATAATCTATACAAGTTTTGGCTTGTTCAAAGGAAATTTAATGTATCAAATGTGTCCTACCCTCAATGCATAAATGATTATGTAAAGAATTTTAATTGCTAGAATTTATTATGAACATAAGAAAAATCGCCTATAATGATCTTTGGTAAAGTATTTTAGTAGATCACAGCAGCAAATGTAGCAATGGTATGCAATGTAGATGAAACTAATAGAGATAAACCTCACTTACTTTTAAAATACATATTTCAATTAAGTGTTACATAAAATTTCTCATCTGTTACTTACTATAAGTATTTTTAATGGTGGTACTGATCTTATGTTTTTTTCCGACTAACCAACTTAATTGGCGAGACGTTTTCTTGATAGTAAATTATATGCTTGCTTATGACAAGAAATCTTTGGCTACTGCTAGGTGGCAGCTATAAACGTTGCCGTGGCAGCAATAAACCATGCCGTGGTAGAGACAGCGGTATCCAGCAACAGAGACCTAAGACCAGCGTCTAGCGTTGAGAAACCGGCATTGTATTACGTTTTTCAAATTGAAACGGGATAGTATACCATTGCTCCAGGTTTGTTACTCACGATCATGTACTCATGTCTCACGGCTGGTGATAGGTCTCTGTTGCCGTAGACCATCTAGGTAACTACCACCGCAGCGTGCATTTAATTTGTAATTACTGGGGTAATGATAGTTAACATATTTACAAAAGTATTCATCATCCCGACTAGCACCACATTGTTATAGGGAAGGCATATCAATTATCACCATCGGGTTCAAGGTTCTTTATATATAAAAGAATATAATAATAAAAAAACAAATGGTTAACATATATTTGCAAATGTAACTTATTATTCCGTCCACTTCAGCAACCATAAGTGATGGTTACGTTACGTAAAGTAAATTGGCTCCAGTGTCAGACGCCGTCGCCGCCATGCCGTCTGATTGCGGCCACTGCTACGTCTATCTTCATATAGGTCAACTGTTCCAAAGGATATATTTGCTTCTTTCATTATACAGTTATATTAAAAAAAGCGTAACCAAACAAATCGGTATTTATATAGGCTTATGATAAATATAATGAGTTCATAGGCGATCTAGATTTTACGCATTATTCATGCAAAGCTGTGAAGATCACAACAAATCTGAAATGATGGTATACGAATAAAAATAAGCGTTAATTTTATTCTTAGGTAATATACTTATCATTACGATATTTTTTTAGTAGTCTCATATTTAATAATAGTTAATTTATAAAAACATTTTGTATAGTAATATCTCCTTTAGGGATAAACCTATATAATTTATATACTTGAATTACTTACGAAAAACTCTTTTTGAGTTGAGTCTCGATGCACAAATCCCGCATAATTTTAAATACCTTGGCATCACTCTATTGGTGGAAAATATTCCATAATTGCAGTCTCTAGTCTTGGATCATTTAAATGAACATAAATCTTGTCAGACGATCACTGGTCGCGGATCTCTGTTGCTGGAAACGGCTGTCTTTACCTCGTAAGCGTTTATTGCTTCCTCCAAATGATAGCCCAAAAATTTCTTTGTTCCTGCTTATAGGATGCTGAAACCCGTAAAATTACTAAACTAACATTTAACACCTAGTGTCTAACAGCGACGAACGCAATTGGTATTGTTTATAACATCGCATCGTTATGTACTCACTTATCACTTACCGCCGGATTAATGACCTGCTAGTCTCTTAGGTTCTTACATCATAAATACAGAAGACGAGTTGGGTATTTGTCTGATGGTAAGTAATATCAGGCTACTATATTTTCGCGTGAATGTACATTGAGAATGTACACTTACCACCACTGGCATGGCCCCATGTTGTGTTCGACGTCCTAATACCTAAGAAGGTATTTTATATAAGCTTTATAATATCAGTCTAGTGTTATTTTCTAGATTATTGAAAGCTTATATAAACATTTAAATCAACCGTGGCTTCATATCTCCAAATAGTAGGTAAATATTACGTTAATTAAGTTTTGATTTTTTATTTAAAGATATTTGTCGAGTGTCATAACGAAGCAGCGAGCGTTAACTTGTGTTTAAATTGAAAAAAAAAGATTATTGGCAACAGGAAGAGTTCGTTAGCCCCCGTGCTCACCGCGTTGCATATGATTGGATAGGAGACGTCCGGTCAAGGTGCCTCGTCCAGTGCAGTCGCCCGTGATCCGATCAATCCGAAATAGCGCATGCCGCATTATAATATTTATTTTAACTTAATAATTTTCAAAGTTTGATCTACATTCATTTGTACTTATTGTTTCTACAATATAGTCAGAATATATGTTCTGTCGTGGCAACGTAGCCGTTTTCTGTTAAAATATTAGAGTAATCTATGTGAATGCTTTATCTTCTGTATCATTGCCAGTTAATATCGCATGAAATTAAAAATTGTATGTGAACATATTATTATTATTTGTTTTGATAGTTTATCAGTACAAAGTAAAGAATTAGGAACTGTCTGCTCGAGCAGGTAGTCTGGGGATGAATGCCCTTCATTAATATATCCGACTTTTTCTAAGTTTTTTTTTTGTAGTAATATTAAACGAAGAATAAATTATCCGATGAAATGCATATGGACCCTAAAATGACTACAATTTTTAAAAAGATTATGTTCTTAGTAACATGTGCAAAAATCTTCAATGAAGATGTTAGAAACATATTTTTTTTTATTCTGAATGATTCCATTAAAAAAAAAGAAGGGGAAAAGTAAGTTCACTACTAACTGGGTCTGACCCCATATCGCCAACAATGTATTGATTCATTTTCGTAATGGTCAAAAGTGAACTTGAACAATGTTTGGGATTTTAAAAGTTGGCAACCTTTTCGACCGCGGGTCTAAATCAACTACGTGTTCCACTTTTCTTCTAGATCTATTCTCCCAAAGAGGTCTTGTTAACCAAATGACAAGAATCTTCTCATTATTCCCCTCCTCATTGTTACGGTCATTAGTAACCAAAAAAATAAAAAGTCGATCTGATCTTTATGTTTTACTTTGGAACGCGTATAAACTTCAAAGTTCCTACGTTAATATGGTTTTTGTAATGTTCGTAGAATTTCCACTTCTCTTTGGTTGTAACTTTTTATTTATTCACGTTTTCTTTTTGTTATTAAGTATTACACGACTTTATGCAACACCATATTATTTCTTAGGTCTTTTTCTTGTATTCTCTAACGATGATCGGAATGTTTTTTTGAGGGCATCACATTAGATAATTTTTCTACAAGGTCGTAACCACTTATCGTACTTTGGTCAAGGGCGAACAGATTCTTAAGGTCTTACTATACACGACTCTGATTGATTGCTTCCAATACATTAGATCTTGACTTACTCGATAAGTTTCACACTTATCTCAGTAATCGGCTCGCCCCGGAAGCTTAAACAGAATAACATATAATGTAGATCCCTTATCACCACCCGTCGCGTACCGTTCTATTGTTAAAACATTATTTATAATACACAATTGAATCTCGTAGGCATCACGTCGTTGTATTTTCTGTTAAATGAAATGGCAACACAACGGCGATAAGAAAAAAAAATGGCTAAAGGATTCGTATCCAGGCCATGTCAATAAGATAAAAAAAAGAAAAATCGTGAATATAGAAACGCCGGGATTAAATAAAAAGTGTTAAAAAAAACGCAAATAAATACGTAAATTTTAGTTTTAATTAGAAAAACATGTTATTATGGTGTCCTGTATATTAATTTCAAAGCTCGCATGTTTTTGGAATTAAAAAATGTTTTAAAAATTTAGTTTTGGTTTGTTTTTGCGTTTTATAAGGTTCCAAGGTTTTTTGTAGAGATGCTATCAACTCGCATTTGATCAACGTGGTCGGTAAATGGTTTTGATTCCTTGTGACAGAGAGCGCTTACTGCCGGCAAGGGGAGCATAGAGCGGACAGTTTATTATTAGATCATTTGACTATATAACACTAACCACAAGTACTAACATACAAATTTTCATTGATCTGCAAATATAGTTACATTATTTATATTTATATGTGATTCATTACAAAAATATACTTGAATATTTTAAGTTTATATAATAAAAATCGTCCATTGACCCACAGTGTAAGGCAAAATCTTAATAGAAAGTTCAATATAGATTTAAAAATCATGTATTTTGCCTAAATGGCGATGAATAAATTTTAACCATTAAAGTATTTCTTTACTCGTTGTGTATTACTTTATTATTATAATTCCATTACTGATAAGCAGCAGTTCTCTGAACAGGTTTTTTGTGGCGCGTAACTGAGCCAACTTTCTTCGATGTCTCAATGTTAATGCTTCACGTTTCAGCTACGAGCCCGAGCTGCATCCAGGAGTTACGTATAAGCTGTACAACCCCAAGGCAACTCTAAAGATATTCTCTACAGGTGGTGTGACAATAACAGGTGCGTTTAGTAAAAATCCTATTTTCATAATCATTATTACTATAAGAAATCATTTACTGGTAATAGGTCTCGATTCCCAGAGATGTAAAACACGATTGCATTCCCTAATTCTACCGCCTAAAAATAGTATGCAAATATTACTGTGTTCCAGTTAGAAGTGCGCTGTAGCTAGTGAATTAGTAGGTTAACGAGTCTTAAAATCTCACGCATTAGGGTGATGAGTATATGGTGCAATGTATATCGTCCTAACACTACTTTGCTATGAGCAAGCGTATCTCTTAAAAAAAACCTACGCTTTTCGAAATAGTATTATCATCTCATTTGCATAATGAATACATTTTTACTTTTGTATCTCCTATAGAAATTTGGCACAAGTCAAAATATATTCACGTTACGCCTAAGGTTTTACTTTCTTAACATCAAATGGCGGATTATTTGTACTTACTGCAAATCTTATAGTTACTCGTTACAATGTATTTTCCGTTTTTTTTTATTTGTACAAACGAGAGCTTGGCTACGGGCCCCACTTTGTGTACATATTGTGACATTGACATAAAAGGGGACCCTTTCATATCAGCGATAGTCTGTAATGAATTTTGAAGAGTTACTTCCTCTGTCCCACCCTACACTTCCGGGAACTAAGTTTACTGTTTCCTCTTAAATTAGGTGTGAATCAGCTTTAATATATAATACTGTTATCGTTTTCATTTATCTCAAGATTTTTCTTAACTATTTAAACGGATTTAGATCAAATTGTTTTATTCCGTTGTTGTGTAAACTTTTAGGGAAGAGTACAATCGTATTGGTATTTATGGTATATATTATAATATATTTTTTTATCTATAATAGGCTAACACTTGACCTCAATTTCACATGGTTTAAGTGACAGTGAAGCCGCGAATAGAGAAGCGTGCCCGACCAGAATACTTTGGGTATTTGGGACAGCCGGAATACAGCAATGCTGTTACGGCAACGTTAGTGGTGCGGATTCGAGAAAATCCTATCAACAACCAAAGTCGATCGAATGGGATCGAACCAGAGACCTGCGTGTTACAAGGCAAGCACTTAGCCACTACTCCACGAAGATAGTGAATAAATGTTATTATTTATTTGTCCGCAGCTCGGAGCGTGAGCGACGTACAATCGGCGGTGGAGCGCATCTTCCCGCTGGTGTACGAGTTCCGCAAGCCGCGCACGGCGGCCGACGACGAGCTGTTGAGGCAGAGGCGAGGCGCGCGACCTGCACCCCCCACCGCGCCGCTGTCCACAGACCTGTGCCTCGTCACGCTGTCCGAAGACGAGGCGCCCGACACGGTGACCGACGCGTGGGAATGACGGCGCCGACAGCAGCACGCCGCACCCGCGTCCCAACCGTCGGCGAACTCTCCAGTTCATGCCAAAGATATTTATTAGAGGTGCTTCGCGCTTGACCAACGCGAACCGCGCTCGCGCTTCTACTAATACAACGTGTGTGTATTCCTAGTGCGTGTCGACCTGTCGACCCGTCGACCCGACGACCCGTCGCCGGACGGTAACGCCCGTTGAGAATAAATCTCCGTCACTGATACTCAATTAATCTTCATTTGCCGTTGCAGTTATGATTGAAATTGTAGTGATAATAGTGTTCACGTTAAGTATTGTTCTAAGAAAGTGATGACTGAATGATTAGTTAGCTGTTAGTGATTGTAAATAAAGCTTAGAAATTATACATTTCATTAAAACATTTTCGTTTTATTAATTTATAAATACCGATGGAAAAAAATTGATTAATTTCATCTCATAAATAAATTTCTTAAGTCTGATTTGATATTCGAAAAGATCCAGAAAAGTATTCTGTGCGATTCACGCACAACGTCATCGTCAATCACTCGACCATGCTAATTTGTTGTACAGGTCTAAAACATAGTTTTGTTGCTATTGTTTGTTTGCATTTTCTCATGATTCCGATTCGTGTGTGTCGTACTCGTCGCTGGTGAGACCGCGGTCCCGCCCCGGTCGCAGGTGGCGCCCCGCTCGTAGCCGGGGACCTCTGAACCGGTTCTGCTGCAATATATCAGGCGTGCGAATGTACGCGCTGAGATCCACCACCGCTAAACGAGGGGTCCGGACTGCGGTCCCTATAACGTACAATATGCATATGTCATTTACAGTTAAAAAGATCAAAATATTTTTTTTTATTTGTGTGTTTAGCAAGATGCTTTAGTAGATAATATTGGATATTGATAGTAATATATTTATATCGCAACCGAGTATTGTTTGCACACTGCATCATTACTACAGTAACACCCACATCTGCTGTTAATGAGTATATATAAGTATTAATTAGTATTTGGTAGACTCGGATGAAATCGGTTGATCAAGTTATTGTAGACTTATAATGAATTACCGGTAATAACGGGTAGTACGTCGTAGTCGTATTTACGTTGCGTGCGCGCTCGCAGAACTGTGCGCCTCGCCGTCCTCGCGGGGAGGACGCGGGGCGGCGGGGAGGTTCGCGGTAACGGAGGAGACAGCACCCGCGCCGCAAGCACTCGGCGCTCCGGCGACCAGCTGATCGACCTGACCTCATAATTGAACCTTTATATATTTGTCGATATTTAAGAGTCTGTATTTGTTTATTGAATATCTCGAGAGTCACATTTAATCACATTCATTAAATTAGTTATGCGGCACATGTACGTACAATAACTTGCAAAAATTGTAAGAACCGATAAAATCGACTATTTGTTAATTATCATTTTAATTTTTTTTTGCCAAAGATAATAGCAAGAATGTTTAAAAAAATTACAGCTCAATTAATTAGAGATTCAAGGCCGTTTATCAACTGCATCGGCCAAGTGCATTTTAATGCGTGAATTATTATAATGATATATTATGTGGAGGTATTATAAAGTGAATGTTCTTGACCTTTCGCGTTCGTAGGCCGCGCGCCTGCGCCTTCGCCGCCCCCGTGTTTCCTTCTTCTTGCTCGGCGCGCCGACTCGCGGTGGTATTACTCCCACGTGTCGATAGTAATCACACAAAGCTTTCACCAATGCTCTCCCTATTTTTGCGTCTTTGATCAGTTCAAGACTATTATTGTAATTTTTTTTTTATTAATATAGACTAACGCTTGACTACGACTACACCTGATGTGAGCGGCGAAGTAGATTTTGAAAGTAAAGTTTACAGGCGCTGATAAATTATATCCAGAATAACTCCATATTTATAGATTATAAATATATTTTATGTCACAGATGAAATGATCGAACCTGCAGACATACTTGTATAGAAGATAAGTGCGATCTTCGTATAACAAGAAGTCTAATAGTTCTATAGTTATGAGTAACAGGTGTGCATTGATAATCAACTTCAGTTATTGTAGGGTCTGTTTTCTAAAGTTTTTAAAGGATACAAGCATCTTCAGTGTAATGTATATAAGGTCCTTCGGGTGTGATTCTCCTACCGCCCATGGACACTGTGAGGGTGTAGGCGTCCACGGCCGCGGTGGGCAGCGCGCGACGAGCTGCGCCCGCCAGCGACGCCTCCGCGTTGTACAGGCAGTTCTCACCTTTCCAGGCTTCCATTCGCATCGCGAGAAACTTTGGCAGCACCGCGTGACGCTCGAATCTTAAGTGATTTAACGATAACCATATATAAACCTTTACCCGTAAATGATGTACAGATATAGTCTCATTGTGCAGGTGGTTTCGAGAAGAAGTTTTCTGATCACCTTAGTAAATTCACTAGCTACTGCGCCATTCCTAAAGCACACCGCTGTTTGGAGTCAGAACTCCTGTGTCCCTACTACCAGTAGGTACACCGCGTTTAACGAAAAAGATGTTAATACTAATTTTAAATATTCAATATGTAGTTAACATATTAAGTAAGATTTTTTCAAGAAAGTCTACCTGTAAACATCGTCGTATGAGTTTCCACGTACGAAGACACCCTCGTGGCTCATGTCCGCGTGAATGTCGATTATGAAATCCAGCTGAAGGTTCTGAATACGGATAAATTTGAATTAATACTAACTGTATATTTCGTATTACCTTCATAAGTGAGAGGCTGAATCTGATTGTATATCCTATAGCCTTCATATTAAACTATTATAAAACACCTGAATATTTAAAAAAAAAAGTACAAAACTTTTATGATCAATGTCAAAAATTAAAAACTTTTGTTATTTATAGTTATTTAAAATGTAGACCGAATTTACTTACTATAAACCAAAGAAATTTAAAAAAAATGCCAAAATTTGTTGAGCCGCGTTAGTTCAACAGTACCACAGATTAAAAATATTTTATTACCCTTTTTTAAAGCGAGTTAAAAGTATAAAAATGTATTGACCTTTTTAAAAAAAAAATATTATGTACTTTATCAATTGTGATTTTGCGTATGTGTTCCTTAACAGCGAGGAGCGCTGGATGTGAGTAACTGGTGGGGCGGCTCCAGGAGCGGTTAGGATCAGAGCCGAGCAGATCAGCGCGCTGGTTGCCCAGGAATACGCCGTCCGGATTCAACATGGGCACCACCTGCAATAAAAAGCGTTTCTTATTTTTGACATTATAGTGTGCAGACTTTATTGCTATGGTTTGAAAGGCCATGTAGCTAGGGTAATAACATTAATATTCCAAGACTTAAAACACCGAGCATAAGTGCAGTATATGTTATTCTAACTAGCAATATTTTGTTATGGGCGAGCGTATCACCATCCGATGATGCCTATCATCACAACAACATGAAAAAAAAACTAATTAAAGCAACTAGTGTTATAAAAGAAAGATAAATATTTACTTGTATTACTATATGATCCCTCACCGCAGCTGCGTTCTCTGTAGAACTAACGATATAATCCAGTAAGCCTGCAACGACAAACACCTTTAGAAATATTCTTTCATAATCTAGCCATTGTTCAATCGTAAACTTACCTTGACAGATGTAGGATGTAGGTGGCTCACCACCATGCGAACGCGCAAATACGAGGACCACTCTCTTTTTCGCCTCGTTCTTTGTTTTCGTTGCATTTTCTTCCTTGTTATCATTTTCTTTCACGTTTAAATCTCCGATAGATATAAGGTTGACTTCTCGTTTTTGCTTCGTTAAATAGATAAAACAAAATATGTAGTTTATGATTTTGTAACAAATCTGTACTTTTATACCTTACCTTGTGTTCTGAACGCTCTAGTTTTAATTAAAAATTAATCTTATTTTTAATAATTTATGCAAATGTTATTTGTTTGGTTGTAAGTCTTTGGCGGAAACCATCAAAGAATAACGGTAATGCCTGTTTAAGCCACCGAACAAAATATAAATGTGCTGATGTATTTTGTAAGCGCTATATCTAGTGGTGGGGTTTATTTTACTAGTGGTAGGTCTGTTGCCGGAGGAATTCATTAGAGAGAAACCTAAACGTTACGCTTGAGAGCGTTAAATGTGCAAACATGACTATGTTACGTTTTTAAAAGTTGTAGCTAATAAAATAAATGGAGTAATAATACTTAACATTTTGGGTCTCATGGCGACGAGTACAATGTGGTGCAATAATTATCATTCTAACTTGTGCCACATTGTTATTGGCTTGTGCATCATTTATCATCAGGTGAACATCCTTCATGTCCCGTCGTATTAATAAATTTTAATATCTTTTACAAATATCTACCTTGTAATTATGAAACTCACGGTTGTTTGTGCGATTGTCTCCCGCGTTGCAAATGCCTGCGCTCGGTTCTGCCAAACGGCTAAATATTTTTGCAGCCGCGAATAGGAATATGGTGCTGCCGCAGCGAACTGGTAGACGTCTTCCTCACGATCAAAACCAAAAGCCAAGCTAAGGATCTTACGCCCCCGATGGACTGACGATTTGTGATAAAAGAGAAGACGTCTGGGTATACGCTGCCTGAAAGGAACCTCGTTGTTCTGAATGTCAACCTGTTTTGTTTATATTTTTATAAGTACATATTAAGTGCCACTGGAATTACATCTTTACATTGACCTTTACGTAATAATGTAAATAATGTATGTACATTGACCTTGATATGTCTTTAAACAAAAAGAGTTATTAGCGCGGTTTTCTTGAAACATTTTTAAAAAGATTCTTAAGCATTTTTCATCCACGCTGAGTTTGGTACTTATCTTATATCGCACAAAAAATTAAAAAACATTTAACATTATCAACCTTAAACATAAACATATAAACATTAGATGAAAAGAAGTGCAAATATCGCATTTGCACTTCTTTTCATGGGTCATAAAACTTACCATTTTTGGCGTGAAGTTGACCTCACAAGCGGTGTCATATCTTTGTCATATAATGTGTATTCTTTTCCAAAATTTACTATGTTAAATATAACTCTCTGAAAATAATTTACATAAATATACGGTGAATAGTTTTTTTTTACAAAAGTCGTTCTAGGTGCTGTTGTCTCGCCTGAGAAGGATCACCATTAACGAACGCCAACCGTTTGAAGGACATCAAAATCATCGAGTGAACGCTCAAGTGAGTTTCGAAAATGAACCAAAATACATAAAAAAAACCCTTCTTAATATTGAATTAGAATATTATGCCGACTATCTAGTCGTATTTCAAAGCTGACAAAATATCAAATATTTTTGCTAAAACTAAGGAATAGCCATGTTTTCTGGGCTCCTAGGACTGCCCTTAGCCATAAAATTGGTATTAGATTTACTTAAGAATAGTGATCAACAGATATCCTAATACTCAAAATTGTAATTAACTCTAGTATACCTTAGGGTTTTGGAAGAAACAATCAAACAATTATGTCTCACATTATATCATATGTACCTGATCCTGTTTAACATTCTCCACCGTGAAATTAAACCAGAACCTGGCCCTCGGGCGGCAGGTGTCAGGTCTAACGTACAGGTCATACTCCAGCTCCGTTATGTGGTCGGCTCGGCCCAGGTTACCGCATTCGAAGGCCGCGTCGAAACACAGGTGCCCTCGCTTCGCCTTTCCGCTGTGTCCCGGCGGACGAACAATCAGACGATTCAAATTCCCGAGACCTCCCTCTCCATCGCTTTCTTCGCTATCTGCTCAGTTAAAATTAAACAAGATTTATTATTGACCTTAATTAATTTATTAAACGAAAAAAGAGAAATGATATTTCATTTTAAGAAGAATTTTTTTATTATAAAGAATATTAAGTAATTAAATTTTCTATTGCTCTAACGACATTAAAGATATGTAAGTACAGTCAAGATCTCGTTTGTATATAGTTGTATGCTCCAAGTCCTCCACCAAAGCTTCCATGCTTCACACTGAACAGGCGGAAGGTGCAATTTGTTAAAAAAACTCTATACATAGAATAGATTAGACGTTAGGGCCAAAGCGATAAGTGCACTAGCGTTACCTGAGGAAAATCGTTTACCCAACACGCCATACGTTCGTATATTTTCTAGTCAATTGAAAACTGTTACAATTCCCATTAATACCTACATTGAAATGTTTAGTATTTTCTGTCAATATCTATATAACAAAAGTACCCCATAACATGGGAGATAGATGTTTAATTGTTTTTGAGATTTAAGATCTTATTCTCGTTTCTCCATTAATTTCACTAGCCACGGTACCTTTCAAAATGAAACACATTAATTACTGTTCGGCGGTAGGAGTAATCGCGGCTATGCCAATATCTCACCAGATATTCATTAGTAAATTATTTCCTATTAATATATTTCTAAAGTTTGATAGAACTAATGTTGATGTAAGCATTAAAATTCATGATGAAAGTAAAATAATTAACCCTAGTTGAATCTAAGGTATAAATGTTAGTCTTACCACATTTTCGTCTCCTCCTCTCTTCTCAAACCAAATTATTAAAATAAGAATTTTTTCATGTAGTTATAGTTAACAGTGTCCTAATTTTAATTTAATTTGTTGTTGATACTAGAAAACATAACCTAAATTATATATATCCGTTAAGTTTAATAATCTAAATAATATTCTTGAAGCTAAGCATAAATTTAAATGTTTACCAAAATCGCTATAGTCTTTACCGAATATTGAATTCTACAGATTGAAAAACAATAATTGAAATAGAATAAATTTTCTATTTATATTCAAAGGTGCTACGCTTGCTTTAGTATTCATGAATGACAATCGCTGATCCTATCACGTATGATTTAAATCCGGGTAGTTGGAAATAAAAATTTTACGCCCGTATCCGTATTCGACAAAGTTCAGTATCATACGTTACCGGAAATTGTTTTGCGTGCCGTTACCTTCCAGATCAATAGTGAATTACGTTTAAACTTTTCAATTTATACAAGCGTTTCCAGAATTGGTAATGTAACCAACTTCCATTTGTTTTGAATAAATTAACTGAATACCATTAATTTGAGAGTATTTGATACAAATCTCTTAGATTTTGTGATGTGTTCAAAAGGTTTTAGAAAGATAATGTTAAATATTTGTTCTATAGACGTAATTAAAGGAATATCACAAGATGGCAATCTTTATAGGCTTATAAATCAAAACAGTACAGTTGCGTGATAGCACCAACGTGTATTAATCTAACCCCTTCAACAATACCCAAGTGCGTAATACATGTCCGTTAACCATCACGATACCGGAAGTAAGTGTTGTATTCATAGCGCACTAGATAAACGTTAAAAGATTTACTCTAACGCAAACATAAATTCAACTTTGTTACATATTAATCCACGGTAGTACATAATTAGCTTAAATAGATAGAAAATAAAATTAATAATAAAAAATATAAAAAGTTAAAGCTCAAAAATTTTGTTTTTGAAAAAGACTAATGCACATTGTTATATAAATTCATAACTAAAGTAGAAAGTATAAATAATTTTAGTATAAATAATGCATATAAAACAAATATAACTTTTGATTCAGTATTGTTTTAGTTATATTTTGATGTAATTCACGTCACGTGGCTATAAATCATCGTCTAATTAATGCACTAATAATAAAATTTTAAAAACTCACCAGACATTGTTTTAACTTTACAAATAACACTTTAATTAAAATGATGGTGCAATATTAGACGTTATGAACGAAATGAGTAGATTTCGTTTTAGTATTTACTATGCGGCAGTAACATCTACTCCGTTGCCAAGTAACTCGCCCATGCGACTTTTTATTAAACATTCGCCGATGATAATAAATAAACTCCTTTGTTTATCCTCAAACCGTAACTGTTTATATACATTGCATAGCAACGCGTGTTATCTTTTAAAGCAAAATGGTAGTTAAAGCAAATGTCGTATGGCGTGGTGAATTTTGTTAATTTCATAACAAACGTAATCATTATTACCTCTAATACTTATCTTCAAGTAAGAGACAGAAATTGTTTATTATATTTACATAAAAAACTATTCAGCAGCTGACACCGGCTAATGTGAAATTATGTGCCATGTATTGACTAAATCTGATAACTTTTACTGGTAGCAGATCTCTGTTACCAGATATCGTCTACATTGGCACAGAAAATATTATGTAGTTCCGGTTTGTTTATTGTTATGGACAAGCATATGATGAATAGTCAATATTATCATTGAAAACTTAAGCAACTTCCTAAATAAATATTATAGTAACAATGCAAAGAGCAGAGATTAGAGTTAACATGAATAAAACGATCTAAATTGTGAATACTATTATTTTTATTCATAATAAATATCCATGAGAGTTACACCTGATAACATATCCAAGGCATAATAAACGCCTCGCCAACGCCTGAACAAAGCTCAACATAAATATAATCTGTTACATGTAACACTACGCTTACGAATAGAACACCACATTTCGCCTTAATAATATATTTACAGTTGGCGCGTTAAATATATTGGTATTATTGTAAAACATTACAAACATCAAAAATGTAAGGTTAACAATTTTAATTTGCAAAATGCCATAGATTATATACGTACCATATAGTATATAGAGTAAGTAATGTTTACGAAATTTTACGTGAATTTGATCATTATACATGTATGTCTACCCGTGACGAAAACGGGAACCCACTACTACACCTTTGGCGTGTCGTAAAATTAGACTAACAAGGAATAATCAGAGGGAAACGTCAGTAACTATCACTGAGGCATTTTCCGGCATAATGTGTCATATATTATATAAACATAGTATAAATAGAATACATTATAATAAAAAGTAGGGTTTACAAAAAATAAAAAGACGTTAAATAATAATAAAATAGTCTCTAAAAAACTTTGAATATTCCACTAAAGCAAAATTTTTACAGTACAGTTTTACTTTTCTAAAAATTTTACTTTCATCTGTAAACTTTAGTTTCAATAACGTTTACACATCTCATATACAACGTGTTATTAATAATATTTTTGTCTGCACTAAATACTTCCTGAATTAGTAATATGCAAAAAGTCAAAGAGCAGAGATTTTCGACCCTTGGACCTAGTGAACAATTCCCTTTCCTACTGTATGGTTATATTTTATAATTCTTTGAAATGTATAAGTTATTGCATTCGTTTTAAGATAATTTTGTTATCAATGTTTATTTTGTATGATTTTCATGCTTAGTGTGACGAAGAGTTAGCAAAAACAATGCATTCGGGTACACGTACCTTTATAAGTCTAAGCATAACAGATCAGGAATGAAAGCTGTTTAGACGGCAAAAGAGATCTAACAACATAAAGATTTTTAATAAAGTGAAAGTACTTTAAAACAGATTTAGAAATTTATTACTAAATAGAATATCCTTCATTAGGTACGTCACATACGGGAATGTTTTATTTAATATATGTATAAGATATTTCAATCTTACAATATACTTTTTTGTTAAATCAGCATTTACATATTACTTGGAATATTTAAAAAAAATTACAGAGTACTTATTATTTTTTCATATTTAATTAGTAAACTAATTAAAGACGGATTACGTGTTTCATGTATTATATATCTATGTTGTACTCTAAACGATATGGCGAATATTTATAACGCAACACTATATCTAAATTATATGTAAGTAAATGACTAGATATGGAGTTCAATAACACATAGATATCGCGTCAAAGACAATTATTTCATTATTCATTTTATAAATCATGTCTTGGTTATATATAATGAAATATCGATAATATTTTTTTTTAGTTAATAATATTCAATCCATATACGATACTCAGAGAAAAGAATCTCATATTAATTTTTTAAAAAGAGTTTAGAAATAAATTAGACATTGCTTATGTTCAATGAACAACCATGTTTTTAATATTATACATATTGTATGTGTAATATAAAATTATCTTTATTTTTCCCATTAACTTCCGCATCCTCTGAAACGAGTAATACTGTTCATTCCTTTTTAAAAAATTATGAATTGCTTTAAATATATTATCAATTCGTCTAAAATTAACAACGATTTGTGTTCCACATCCATATATATTATTTAATGGAGTTGGATTACGCTTGCTCGCCGTCTGTGAAATGCGACGGGCCCTCAGCTGAGCAAACCGAGTCTTCCGGAGTTCTCGACGCATCACCCACTTCGCTGGCCTCCGCCGCACTGGCACTCCCGCCGGGTTTACTCTTGCACCCTCGACGCGCCTGAAGTGCCTGCCGGTACGTACCCACAATACGTTAACTATACCACAGAAACTACTGTTACTACATAACAAACCTCTGGAGAGCTGTTCGGACCCATTAAGAGCCTTAAAAAGACCATAGTACATTAACATCGAACTTGGTACACTTAACGTTCCCACAGTTGAAACTCAGAGTCTTCTATTAATAGAGTCGAGGCTATTTATCCACCATGCCGGCCAAGTGTTTTTTGGCGGATATTTTAGACATATTGATTATTAAACATTTATAATAATAAATTAATAAATACAAATTGATAAATGATACATTTAGATATAAAAGACATGACAAGGAATGAAGCGAGTGTCTTTAACATAAACTTAGCTGACAATATGGTTTATTACAATGAATAACATAAGCGAAGTGTATTTTATTTTTGAAAAAAATTAAAACCACGATGTAACTTGTAATTTCATTTTTTGTTTACTCCGAAAGTTAAATATTTTTGCGACATGTTTAAAAATGTACAAAACAAAAAGCGATTTATGGGAGATAGGCGGTGGTGAGACGGAAATGGAGGGGTGCTGTGCAAATCGGTGCGTCGCCAGGCGGGACTTCCACGGCGCATGCGGGGCCACATCTCTTCACATGCGGTACACTGTACACCGGTCCTTACCTTTTCGCGGCTGCCCTTTTTCTAATATCGGTGGAGGATGGAATATGAAACATTTAATTAATGATAATGATATTTCAACACCGATACTTAAGGGTTACTGATACAGATATAGAAATACCTATGTAAAATTCTAAATTATGCCGCCATTTACTATGATTGGGTAGTGGATGCATTGGCTGATCTCTACATATATGCTATGACCAAATAGTGGAAGACACATTTTAGTAACAAAAAATCATATACAAGGACGGTTTAAGTTCAAATAAACGGTCTGGTTAGGTATACAAAGAGTTACATAATAAATTAACTTAATTACCTAATACATTAATTTACCCATTAATAAAATGACCTGTATTATGAACCTGATGTTATGCAAAAAAGTATATTGTTATTGAGTAATCTAGTTTAATATAATCATTATATGAAAGATGATAACGATTGCAGACGACATGCTCTTTTCAAAATGTACATTCTGTGTTGAATAATTATTGTAAGTACGATCACAAAAGAAAAAGACACATCTCTAAGTTGTTATTAGATTGTTTTAATTAAGAGTACGGTTCGAACTGGCTATAATATCAAAAAGTTGATCGTACGAATCCAATTTAACACAATCTACTTTTTAAGTACACAACTCTGGATATGTTCAAATAAACGACGTAAACACCATCAAACTACCTACGAGCAGTGTTACTAGTTGACACTATTAGTAAATGAAGTAAAATTGGAAGATAGTTTTGAATGTGTACAATAGTTAGTACGTTCCGAGGTAATGTCGTTAATATTTTAACGGATTTCGTGTCTTCGGGTGTTTTACGACCATTCTGTA
The DNA here is from genome assembly GCA_029286795.1 of Byasa hedistus. Classification (NCBI taxonomy): domain Eukaryota; kingdom Metazoa; phylum Arthropoda; class Insecta; order Lepidoptera; family Papilionidae; genus Byasa; species Byasa hedistus. The sequence continues at coordinate 9,188,085 of JAGSMW010000020.1, read as the reverse complement.
CGTACTTGCAGAGAGAAACGTCTGTGTGGTGGTTTCCTGCCTCCGCGGCGCTTGCTGATGTGTGGGTTGTCGAGCCGCAGGGTTTTGTTGTGCAGGATTTCCAACTGCACGTACAGTCGCTTCAGCTCCGCGCGCAGTTCTTCGGAGGTCGGCTCCTCCTCGCCTTCGACGCCGAAGCCCTCCGTCGGCCCTCGGCGTGATACCTGAAAATTAATAGATTCACAGATGTAAATTAATATATAACACTTCCATATCTTATTAGTATACTTTTTATACTATAACGTGTGCACTGTTATTTTCAGATACACCTGTTGGTATATCTGAAAATAACAGTGAGGCGGTTATGAATTTCACACTGCACAATCTTGCGGTTTATATTGTTTTGTATCGGATAACGGTTAGTTTACACTCTACTGTAATACACAACGTACTTAACGAGTTGCGTAGGTAAGAAATCTAAGTAGATTACCCAGGGTTAAGTATAGGCACTACGTTGGCTGTTTAAACGAGGGGTTTTTTACCTCTTGCGCAAGTGACCTCGTTCGGTACCCGTGCCAGAGGCGCGGTCCGAATACGCATGCGAGCGCGAGTCCAGCAGAGAGATGAGCGCGTGCCGTGGCCACAGCCGCCGAGCTCTCTGGCGCAGCGCCCAGCAGCGCCGCCACGCGCCATGCGACCCCGCACGCGCCCTCCAGCCACAACGCTGTCGCCAACCAAGTCCGCTCCTACACATACACACACCTGGACAATTCTGTGATATTACATGGTACAGCACGAAATTACTAATCCATAGAAAACTAACACATTTGCGTTATAGTCTCAGGTTATTAAGAAAAGCACTAAGATAGTTCTGTTCGTCGTGAAGGCAGCTAGAGGAGATTTCGGGTGTGCGAACTTTTCATTTAGTAGCAAGTAATACCTGAAATGGTACATTGGCGTTCCTCGCAGCGTGTGCTGTGCGCAAACCGGCAGCGAGGAGGAGCAGCTCGGCTGCGGCGGTGACGTGGTGCCAGGCAGCGTGCGCGCAGCTGCCTGCGCATGCGCCGCTAGCAGTGAACACGGTCGCCGTGAACGCAGCGAGGTAGCACGCAGCGCCTAGCAGCATCGCGCCCACTACGCGTAACACCTTGCAAACGTAAATGCAAGTATTTTTATTGTAAAATTTCTCTTTGTGTCCTCAATATACATAACAAATTATCTTACTTCAGTGTCCCTAGGTGTCCATCGATGGGCCTTCCGCGTTCTGAACTCTGCCAGCAATACCCAGAGCCGCAGTACTATGGAGCCGTAGCACGCGACGAAACCGAGCTCGCGTAGCCACGCGCCAACGACACAGCGCCATCTCGTGTCGAAGATGGATTGTGATGCTGCCTAGAACAAAGTCATGGGAATATGCAATAAATAACTAATGTTTTTTATACCCAAACATTATTCAGGCATAAGCTATTTTGCTATCTTTATTGTATCATATATAACTATTTATCGTGTGAAAATTCGTCCCACAAAGTAAAATTTTATATAATCGTAAAAATAATTTCTCGAAAATGTGAAAACTATAGTCGAATAGCAAAAAATACTAACAAATCATGTGATTAATATCAAGTGGTAAGATTTATATGGATTTTAAATTGTTGGCAACAGCCGTCAAACGTTATCCGCACTGACACATGTGCGCAAAGATAAAAGCTACAAGTGGCCCCCTAAAGGCATCCTGCGTTTATGTAACAATTTTTCTGTTTTGATATATAAGAGATAACCCTCAATATGGTTTTAGATAAGTAATAATCTTTCAGCACGTAATGTATCTAAAACAAACCTAGTCGGACATATGATTAGCGTTCTACCTAAACAGGGCGTGCAGGGGTCGAAGGTGATATTTCCATAACTATCATCTCAATGACTCCATAAAGAACGATAGCCGGACGTGAGTAGCATAAGAGTGCTTTATGAGATAGACGGGGCGAGTTATGATACAGTTCTGTTCTGAACAGAGAGCCCTCGACCTCTTCAAATGCAATGGACGTTTACCAAGAGTTTTAGAGAGAAAAAACCTATATAACCCTGACTTTCACCAGAGGCTCTTTATTTAGCTCTTTGTTATCTTTGCGCAGATTTATTTCTAGTTAAAAAAAAATCTTTATGCTTTGAACGGTTATCTCTAACTAGAAAACGTTTTCTTAAGAATTGCTACTTAGGAAGTTATATGTGTCATTGACCTTTTTTTCTAATTCATGCACCTGACCCATAATGAATCATAATTACTTACAGAAGTATACATTAGCATAGCTCCAAGTAGTACAACTTCTAGGACTGTCCACATACCCATTGCCACCGCCTGCAAAATTGTTTCATTCGTTTTTAAATGTAAAAACTGAAATGATCAAACCTCTGTAATTTGCTGCTGCGTAGATTTTATATTTAATATGATAAGACGAATACATTACCTATATGAGAGGTTGTCACCAATACGCATGTACACATTATTTTAAACATATTGCAATAAATATCTATGATCATTAAAAGTTGTCTATATTACCTCCTCTTACCGAAGTGCAAGCTACACACACATCTAATGAAGTCTAATGAAGGTTTATGAAGGCTAATGTTTATGAAAATTATAACACATTTAATAGTTATAATTTCCTTTTATCAAGTAAAAAATGCTTAAACGAAGGATAGTACCAGTAATTCTATAATGACTGGTCAAGATGACATGATGGCAGACAAATTATCACCACCATCACTTAGATTGATCAAATAGGGAAACGAACTTGGAACTTACCATAAAATATAATAATAATTAAAATATCGATTGCTTACTTTACATTTCCGCTGTGTAAAAATGACGATTCCTATGACCAGACAGAGCAGCAGGCCCGCGAGGTCAGCGGGCAACATAGCGGCGCGGAAAGCCAGCCCGATGCAGCCGCCGCCGCTGTGCGGGCACACCGCGCAGCGCAGCCCCGCCCGCAGCGCCGCGCCGCGCACCCAGTCCTCGCCTCGCGCGTGCCAGTATCCAGCCCGGCACTTGCACTCGTACTGCCATAAATCGAACTATATTAAAAAGTTACTTTTATTTTACAATAAAAACGATGAAAAGAAGGTACTTAGTTCACCTCCAAACGTTTCTCCGGCGACCCGAAAACTGGAACAGCCTGACATTCTGTTGTATCGAGATCGCATGGAGGCGGTCCTCCGAGCCACTCGGACATGGCTTCCTCGCAAGGCATCGCTGGCAGGCGGCGGAATATCGCGGCCGCTGCTCTCGCCGGGCCGACTCCCCTCGCCGCCGCCGCTCCGCTCCACCAGCTCCCGCCCTCGTTCTCGCAAGAAAACCACGCGTTGGACCAGATAACGGCGCTCGCGTTCCAGGCGGACGCGAGAGTCCGCCAAAAGAGTTGCAAGGCGACCGAGTTGTTCTGTTGAAAAATAAATAAGCGAGAGGGGTCCGTCTGGTAGAGGATGCCGAGGTGCAGCTGCGGGGCGCCGAGCGCGACTGCCGCGGGGGGCGGGTGCAGCGGGGCGCGCGCGGCCGCCCGCGCCAGCGTCGCCGCGCGCTCCTCGTCCGCTGTGCCCGCCTCCACCAGCTCGGAGAGCGCGCGCGCCGTCTGCACGACCGTCGCCTCGTGCTCGCGTACGTGCTGCAATGGTTTCAACGGATAACAAAAAATGGAAATCTTACATACACTGCATTTATTCAAAATAACTAATACATATGCGTGCTTCACATTTTACAAATTCAAAAGCATTATACGTACTATTTAAATTACAATAACGTTTAAAGGTAAGTATTACATAGGGCGGAGAGCCCTTCACTAGTAAGATTGACAAGCTGGCTAAAGTAACCTCGACTAATTATGATGGTGATGAATAATATGCACGTTAAAAATACATGAAAAATATTACACCGTAACAAGCCGTAAGGTACTAAACTAATTTCCTTCAATTCAGTACCCCGGTGCCTTAATTGTCGTCCTCAAAATGAAGTCTTTTAGGGAAACGCTTCTTGAATACTTAATATTTTAAAAATTCTTATCGGCTAAATTAAATTACTTATAATAAAAAATACACAAAACGCCGATATTTTTTTTACTTACTAAGTGAGGATCATATGAATGAAATCATTACGATATACTTTTTTTATTTTGAAAATGATGGCTAATAAATCTTTGAAAAGAAAACATTTTTAATTTGGATTTCAATTAATTTGTTCCTGTGAGCGTTGTAAATTTCTTGTATAATATTATTAAGAATGCATAATAAGTCAGTTTGCATTTCTTTAGATGTACCTCATACTTTTTTTAAATCAGGTCGTTAAGTATGGGTTAATGAATGTTGATGAATTTTTGGGAATACATTACATATTTACTTTATATAGGTAATTAAATAATATCATATATGAGAGACGTAAGTGGGTATATGTGTCTAACATTCAAATAATGTATGTAGGTAGATGCATCAACATGCCAGTTATTAAATGACTTTGTTCCGACGTGATGTGTCTTATTACCAAGTCCAATACATTAAAACAATATTAAAAATCTTATAAAAATATTATTATACATACTGTTATTTTCTCGTTGCTAAAGATTTAAATATAACTTTTATAAAATAAAATCTTTTGAAAGAATAAATAAAAGTAGCTATGGAAAGCTTAGATTTTTTTGTGAAATATAGAACTTCATTTCAGTCTTAATATCAGTGATGTTAAAATATAAATTTTGCGCCGCTCCACAATCAGAATGATTTTCAGACTTTATAAGGGTATGAATCCGTTGTTTATATTTATGATTGTTATTGTTTAAATTATAAATATGAACCTTTCTAATAACTCAAATTATAAAGATGTAGTGACCATCATATAACAGGTTTAGGATAACATCGATGATGTGAGTAGATAAGTTACAACTTATCTTCTCTTATCGTGTATTTGTTCTAAAAAAACAACGGCGCTGTGATATGCCGAAGGTTGTGTGTGGGTCTTCAAACATCGTGGAGGTAGTGGACAGTAATCCTACAATACACTGTTTTACCATTGGTATATTAAAAATTGGTTTATTTACATACCAAAGGCATGGCCGGCGGGGATCGTAGTAGCAGGGTGTCGCAGGTGCGTAGCGGCGGCTGCTGCGGCGGGACGGTGGGCGGCGGCGCGCCGGACGTGGCGGCGCACGCGCACCACGCCAGCGCCAGCGCCGCCCACCGCGCTGCCATCGCTCAGCGCGCGCACCGCCGCTGCTTTACACATACAAAACAAAAACATTACACTACATTTTTGTTAACAAAATTTAATCAACACTCCTTGTATTATCCTTCGGGTCTTTGGGTATACAGTAACGTCCCGCTTTACGAGACCCCGTTACGCGCGGTGTCACTATAACGCGAATTTTAAATTTCCTCAATTAATTAATCTCGTAGAACTTGTAGCAACGCACGACGATCCTCTCAGCAATGAAGATCTGATCGAGTTACAGAATAATCCTATCTACGATGGGGAAGAACAAGTAGTAGAGAAAGTTTTATCTTCAGGTGGAATACAAAATGGACATATTGCTGAGTATATACAATAATGATGACCGTGTCTTGACCGCGTGTCAAACAAAGACAATAGATCTATTTTTCCGTAATAAATAAGAGTATGAATAAAGTGTTCTTAGAATTAAAGTGATTGATTAAAATGATTTGCATCTTTTTGTATTAAATTTTGACTATGTTTAATAATAAACCTCGATATACGCGAATTTGAGTTAACGCGATTTTTTTCGGAACGTAACCCTCGCGTAAAAGGGGGTATTACTGTATTATAAAAACAGAAAAGTATTTTCACGTCACTTTTATTCTGACGTATTGTTTTTGTTAAAAGTAGTATCTATAACGATTGCGATAAAATAACAAATATCGAATGGTTTACAAGAAAATATCTTTAGTGTACTCATCTCGATAAATTTCATCTTATCAACACGCATTTCATAAAATTTCTCTCAGATTACATAAGCTGAGCAAAACGCATCTAAGTACTCTAAATATGCTATATATTAAAAAAAAAACTCTTCTTTGTATTATATAATTAGTTTTCATGTTATTTAAAATATGGTGATATACATATTTTACACTCCATACTTTTGTACAAATTTGGAGGTCGGTTTTTATAACATTTGTAGAGATAAAGCAGTGATAATCAATTCTAAAGTTGTTTGTTACATGTGATGTATTTATCTTAAAAAAGTAGATACATAATGTGATACCAAAACATCTATATAAATATAGATTTATGTATCGTAACCATACTAAGTGATGGAGTTGCAAGATAATAAGTAAAGATGAAACGATTGCATAACATTGTATTTATGTAAGTTGTTTTTTCATATTTAGAGTATATTTTATATAATCTACAGTTGATACTTTTACAAGGCTTTTAACCTTTTTTGAACCGGTTATCATTTCATTCGGGTATATATATGCGTAAGATTTATATTTAGTATTTCATGGAAAGGTTATCTTCTAACATAATTATAATTTCGGACTATGATTAAAGTGTTTGTTTTTAGTTTCGTTGCTTCATGCTTTATTCTTTATGAATGTAAAGGCGATACTCGGCATGATGTAAGAAAATTTCCGGAAGGTTTTCTTTTTGGAACTGCAACAGCGTCATACCAAATAGAAGGGGCATGGAATGAAGATGGTATGTTTAGAGTTAAGAAAATTGTATATCTTTATATCCTAGCCATTTTAAAATGTACATGTGTTGTTAATATCTTCTAGGTAAATCTGAAAGTATATGGGATCATTTAACACACACTAAACCTTGTCTGGTTAAAGATTGTTCTAATGGCGACATTGCCGATAACTCGTATCACCTATATAAAAGGGACGTGGAAATGATGCGAGAATTAGGTCTGGATTTCTATAGGTTCTCGCTTTCCTGGACGAGGATCCTTCCCACCAGTTTCCCGGATAAAATTAATGAAGCAGGCGTACAATATTACAATAATCTGATCAATGAATTGCTCAAGTATAATATTCAACCTATGATTACACTTTATCACTGGGATCTGCCTCAAAAACTCCAAGAAATGGGTGGCTGGACTAACCCGGAAATTATCAACTGGTTTAGTGACTACGCTAGAATAGCATTTGATCTCTTTGGGGACAGAGTGAAATACTGGATTACCATAAATGAACCATACCAAATCTGTTATCAGGGTTATGGAAGTGATGTGCACGCTCCAATACTTAATATCCAAGGCGTGGCCGAGTACATGTGCGCTAAGAATTTACTTCTGGCGCACGCAAACGCTTATCACATTTACGATAAGGAATTTAGATCTACACAAGATGGTCATATTTTCATCTCGTGCAGTGCTCTATGGCATGAACCTGAATCTGAGAAAGACATTGACGCTGCCAATGAAATTAACGACTTTCAGGTTAATATTTAATTGTTTTTTCTTTTACTTTTGTCTCGGAAATGGTCTTTTTTTAAAGGAAATTATTGATTTCTTAACAGTTTTCTAGTCGGTTTTAGGTATTTTGATTATATACTTAGTATATCAATTTTTACCGCCTTTAAAGCATTTTGCATTATACCCTAGTTACACAATTGTACACAGAAAAGGAGCAGAGAGTACTTTATTTTTAAATTATAATTACGCTATTTTTCCAGTGGGGTCAATACTCTCATCCTATATTCTCTGAAGCAGGCGATTTTCCTCCATCGGTAAAAAGAAAGATAGCGGCTAAGAGTCTACAACAAGGTTTTCCTAGATCGAGACTGCCCGAATTTACTCAAGAAGAAATTGATTATATACGTGGTAGCTCGGACTACTTTGGACTAAATCATTATTCTACTTTAATAGTGTACAGAAATGAATCGGTATATGGTTACCACGATCAACCATCATACTCTGACGATTTAGAAGTCCTGACCTATAAGAAGAGCGAGTGGAAAATTGGCGAATCTGAATTCACTAAGGTGACGCAGGAGTTTACATTTAAAAAATAATCAAAAACAGATGACTGGATTAATGGTTTTATAAAAATTTGTTCAAGCTGATCTAAACATGAACATTTTAATTGACGATTTGTTAAAATGTTTTCGAATCGGCGGTGCATAGAGAAGTTTAAATGAATTTCTGAATATAAAATAATCCTTTATTGCAGTTAATGTTGACTATAAAATTATTTTACAGTTTGTGCCGTGGGGCTTCCAAAAATTATTGACTAGAATAAAAGATTTGTATAATAATCCAGCAGTTTTTGTAACTGAAAACGGATTTGCAAGTTATGGTGGTTTAACTGATAATGATCGCGTGACTTACTATAAGGAATACATCAATGCGATGCTTAACGCCATAGACGAGGGATGTGACGTCAGAGCGTACACGGCGTGGAGCCTCATGGACAACTTTGAGTGGCTGCAGGGATATACGTTAGTAATGTACTAATTAATAAACATTATCTGATCTTTATTGATAGTTATCTCGTAAAGTGTAATTATTGTTATATTATATTTACCAGCCTTGTCAAAGAACCGATGTGTAAATTACAAGGCTAAATAATTTTATTGACAAATCTGTCATTTCTTACAACAAATAACAAAATAATGTAGTGTAATAATTTTATTATAAAAGTATTCCCGGGTAAATTGTATTTCAATATATTTGTTTAATATTTATTTTTTTAAGTTGTATGTTTTTTTTTTTCTAGTGAGCGATTTGGTCTATACGAGGTGGACTACGAAAGCCCTGAGCGCACGCGCACGCCGCGCAAGTCCGCCTTCGTGTACAAGCAGATAGTGCGCACGCGCGAACTCGACTGGCACTACGAACCCGATACTGACGTCATGACCATCGATGAAGGACATTGAAGTTGAAAACAATAAAAAAAAATCATTTAATATAAGTCTTGTAGTTAAATCTTTAAAAAATATAAATGAAATTGAATTGTTCGTTTCCAATATCGATTTAACAGCTTCTGACTGTATTCCTATGAATGTAGAAGAAAGTTAAGGAACAGGACCGATATTTACGAGACTTTTACAAACATGTGTAAAGCAATCACATTTTATTGAATAAATAATTAGGTTTCTGTTTAACATAATTTAAACTGTTATACAAAAGGAAAAATTTATAAAATTTCTGATAAATTACATTTGACTGGAAATTTACCTAAATAAACTTTATTTTTATAAAGGTGTCTAACCTTTACATTTTGTTTCAAGGTTACCGTATTAGTTAATAATGAAAATAAGATAAATGAAATCAAGTTCCATGTTTGTTGTTCTATCAATATGCTAATATTATTTTGGCAATAAATATACAAAAAACGACGTATTCGAGCTTTTAGTTACTTACGTTTCGTTCTTAAGAAAAATATTGAGACGCTACGAGTTTCTTGCTTTCGGGGAAGAAATAATGTTTTCTCTTGATTTTATTCTAAAGCCATAATATTTACTTTACCTAGATAATATTAGTCTTTGACAGTGTTTTCTTAAATTAGTAATGGTACTAAACTACTATTATTAACTCAAATTAATGAATTCTAAATGAGGTCAAAGTTTAAATACACCTAAACTTTATCTCGTTGTTCCTCTGATTAGGTCTTTACAGGGTTATTATTACGAGTACTATTTCTATTTACAACAATTGTAAGTAATATGTAAGAAATTTAGTGCCTGTGAAATTACTGCCGTTATGATACTTAACACCTTATGTCTCAAAGCGACGAGCGCAATGTGATGCAGCCACCATCTTAACTAGCAGCAAGCACATCACTTACCATCGGGTGAAAGAGTTTTTCATCTCGTCGTTTTGCTGTAAAGAACAATCATTTTGTTTTTCATCCATATATTTGGACTGTAACAATACTAATTATCATTTTGATTAATTTAAGTAAATAAATGAGAATGAAATTTATACAAACAAGTTTTAAGAATTGTTTCATATTTTACTGTCGACAACAAATTCACTTTTAGATATTGTTTTTATCGTAAACGCAAGAGTAGATTAAGCTAAAAGATTGTTATGAAATACGTAGGTAATTTATGAAGTACGTACGTAACACAGCGATAGTATTTCAACAAAACAAGTGCCAAAGTTGAAGATTCTTGTTCATAAGATACAGGCTTATTTATCTTTAGATAATGTATGTACCAGTACGCAAGTTATGCTTAACATACTATATAAAGACTATACTTATCTGCGAAATGTTACACTTGAGCAAAGTTTTCAAATCTGCTACAATGTTACATAGTATAAGATTATTGTTAGTTGCATTTAATAATTTTTCAGTTAGAAACAATATCTACAAAACGTATTTCTAACTTAACCATTTCATTTTCAGTATATTGATTACGCTTCTCGCTGTATCAAGCACAAGCCATATAAGAGACGAGCGTCACGATGTAAGAAAATTTCCAGAAGATTTCATTTTCGGCACAGCTACGGCTTCGTATCAAATCGAAGGTGGCTGGGATGAGGACGGTAACTATCGTTTTTAAAATGTTTTATTTAGTTCAATATGAACTTAAAAAAATACTATATGCTTTTTAAATTTTAAACAGGAAAATCAGAAAATATTTGGGACCGTTTAACACATACGGATCCATGCTCCATTACTGATTGTTCAAACGGTGACATCGCTGATGATTCCTACCACCTGTACAAAAGAGACGTAGAAATGATGCGGGAGCTCGGACTAGATTTTTATAGATTCTCATTATCGTGGACTAGGATACTTCCCACCAGTTTTCCAGACAAAGTAAACGAAGCGGGCGTGCAGTATTACAATAATTTGATTGACGAAATGCTTAAGTATAATATTGAGCCAATGATCACACTGTACCATTGGGATTTGCCTCAAAAATTACAAGATATGGGAGGTTGGACCAACCCGCACATCGTAGACTGGTATGCTGATTATGCACGAATTGCTTTTGAGATGTTTGGAGACAGAGTCAAGTACTGGGTAACTATGAATGAACCACGTGAAATCTGCTACCAGGGCTACGGATCGAACACGAAAGCACCTCGTTTAAACATTAAGGGAATGGCTGAATATATGTGCGCGAAAAATTTGTTGATGGCTCACGCTAAGGCCTATCATATTTACGATGACGAATACAGATCAAAGCAGAATGGAATAATCGGCTTTACGATAAGCGCTCAATGGTACTATCCCGAAACAGACGCAGATGAAGAAGCTGCTGACGAAGCCAAAGAATTTGAGGTATATTTAACATTGTTTAAGTTTAATTATCAACATTTACAATATTCTAATATGTTCAGAAAGGCCTTGTTTTGTAAAATCACAAAAGAAATATTTTAAGCCTATGTATTTTATGATAAGTAATATCACCAAATATCTATTCTAATTACAGTGGGGCCAATATGCCCATCCTATATTCTCGGAATCTGGTGACTTCCCTCCTATTATGAAGGAAAAAATTGCAGCGAAAAGTGCAGCACAAGGTTTCCCAAGATCTAGGCTACCAGAATTTACACCTGAAGAAGTTGACTACGTTCGAGGATCTTCTGATTTCTTCGGTCTCAACCATTACTCGTCTTACTTAGTATATAGGAACGATTCATTAAACAATTACTACGATGCACCTTCCTATTACGATGACTTAAACGCAATCACTTATCAGTCGAGTGAATGGGAGCACGGAGCATCAAGTTTCCTTAAGGTACTTGTTTTTCTTTAAGTGAGCTATTGTTATTTTAGATAATTCTAACCTTAACAGCTTCTTATTGCATTTTTAGAGATATGTATTAAGTACTTATTTCTATTCATTTATAGTTAAAGTACTAGTATGTTTTAGGTAGTACCAGATGGTTTCTATAGACTTTTAACTGACATCAGAGAGAAGTACAATAACCCACCGGTGTATATCACGGAGAATGGGTACTCCAGTTTTGGAGGCCTGGATGATGATGTTCGTGTCTCTTACTACAGAAGATACATGGATGCTATGTTGGATGCCATGGACGAAGGATCCGACGTTAAAGGTTATGCTGCCTGGAGTTTAATGGATAACTTTGAATGGATGGAAGGCTATCTGTAAGACCTTTGAGATACATTTAAATAGTGCTACATTTCTTTATAAAATTATCCCACCTTCCTTAAAAGAGCTCCCAGTTGATATGTGTAAAAAAAATGAGCCCCATACATAAAATATGTATTTTTCTATCCCTTCCACAGTTTTTGAGATCGAAATAAAATAAGCTTTATATTTATTATCAAGGTATTAAGGGCTAAGCCTCACTGCAGTATCAGTGTTTTTGTTAAAATTTGATTGTTAAAACAATAGTTAATCTATTTTGTGTATAAAAATAAAGTAATCTTTGTTCTCAGCGAACGATTCGGTCTATACGAGGTGGACTACGGGAGTCCGGAGCGCACGCGCACGCCGCGCAAGTCCGCCTTCGTGTACAAGCAGATAGTGCGCACGCGCGAACTCGACTGGCACTACGAACCCGATACTGACGTCATGACCATTGATGAAGGAAATTAGATTTTAAAATTATCTAATAAATACAACATATTCAAATATTGTTTGATTCCGTTATCAATTTTATCCCATATAATATGAAACTCGTGTGAATGTAACCTCTTCATTTCTCCTCAATTTCTTATGTTATCATAGAACATCAACCGTGCGTGGAACAGCAATATAACAACAGATTCATAAATTTTAAGGCGGTAGCTGGCGAGGGGGTTTGAAAACACTATCACCGTTCAAAATTGAACATATTGTTTATTTTGTCAACCCTGAAGAAGTCCGACTACAAAATTGCGAATTGAATGTGGGATGTGTGAAAGAAGGTTACAAGTAGTACAAACATTATCGTGTTCCGGTTTGAAGGACGCTGTTGTTAGTGAAATCACTAAGGTAAAGAGACTTAACATCTTATGCGTGGCAAAAAGCACAACATATCGTTATACTTAGTGTATATCATTCTAACAAGAACTACTCTGTTACTTGCAGGCGTATCAGTTTTCATCAGATAAATATCATAATCGTCTCGTCCCCGAAAAGAAAACTAAAATAATTATATTACTATAATATAATAAGTTAGATCTATACTCCAACTTTAATAACTTAGCTTATAGAGGAGCGCAGTTATACAAATAAACTTATTTAAAAGCAAACTATTTACTTACACATATAACAATGCAAAATAATAATTTACTATTAATTATCACTTTTATGTGTTTGAACTTGTTGTATTTTGAACTTGGACCGCCGCCTTAATGAAAATATTGAACCAACTTGTCTCTCAGCATCGTCCAATAATGTATCATAATTTCGTATCTTGTTGTTATGTGAAATTATGATCCGAAATAATGGCTCTTCTTTATATAAACAAAACAATAAAATTTTAACGTCTTAAAAGTTTGCAAATAAACCTTTTTTCTAACCCAACATACTAGATGGCGGTAGAGACTTCACGAAACCGTTTGGCTTCATATTGTAAATCTGACGAGTATTCTGCGAGAGCACGCTTTACTATCTTTGGTCTGTCTTTTAAAATCAAGTAATTGGTGCTAGTTGTGATGATAAAAAGACCAAAAAATGCTGTTTTGTGTTAAATATTTGTTATAAGTTTAAAAGTATATTTATATCTCTTACATTATGTTCTTGTGTGTTTGCGAGTCGTTCTATGATTTCGTAAGGAACAAGCCACTGAACCGAATTCAAAAAATTTTTATTGTTTCTGAGGAAACCATCAGAGAGAATTATCAATAAAAATCTCCCATTGATAAAATAGCAATTTTGTATATAACAATATCGAAAGACCATAATTATGGAATTAGGTGACTTTGTAATCACACACAAACAGAAAAGAGGAAATGTGACAGTAATACTGCGTGCCTCAACCCGTTTTGAGTACACTTTGCAATTAATTTAGTAAAATCTGATTTTAAAATAAATAACTGCGTTGTATTTTGCTCAGCTCAAACGAGATTTTAATGGGCTCTTAGCGAAACAATTTCACTCGACGTCGCCGAACTGAATATTTATGATGTAAATATTTTCACAGAGAAACGTTACAGCGATGAGGTAACCAATACTTCTGTTTTCGGAAAATGTAATTTAATTATTTTCTCATCATAACGATATTAAAAATTAAATGTTTTTTTTTTTAAAGTACATCGATTAATCGAATAGATGTTTCAATAAACATATAAACGAAAAAGTTTTACGTATAAGTACTGCGTATAAATAGCAAACAACTCGCAATTCTTTATAAGAGAAGGCTAAGCAGAGTGAGTAATAAGAGAGTTTTACGTGTAGAACTATTTATGGAGAGCAATATAATATTTAAAAATTTACCTCCGATTCTTATACGACTACCTTTGACATTGTTTCGATTGTATAATTTGCTACTGAATAAATATTAAACACTTCCTGGAAGATAATTGACGAACAACATTGTAATGTTATAATTACTCGTATGTTAATATAATACTAAATTGGTTTAAAATTTAAATTCATTGTAATATTTGCATGCCATACGTTGCGGAATGTGTTGGTGTGTTGAATGATCTTATGTAACACTATTAGTATATAACATATTCTGGCAAATGACAATACTAATACATATGTTGTTTGTTAATTTAATTTCGTAGTTATGACATTTTTATTCTTCAAATTCATGGGACCTTAAAATTTATTTAGAAAACATGTTTTATCGATCTTATACAGAGAATTATCTAGAACAATAAACATAAGATAGGCCACAAAACAATTGAAAATTTAAAATCGATATAGATAATACTTTCCGTAAGGGGTTAACCACAGTTTATAGAATAACGAACGTTAGTAAGATATGCGTAATTTTTAACATTTCTGTAAATGTTACCATTTACTGGCGAACTGAACCAGTAACCTGTTTGTAGGTCGTTACATTAATAATATCGTCATTAATTTATTTTTAATAGTCTACGGTATTAAAATTTATGTAAACAGCAACGTCAGTTCACAGAAACAAAGTATATAAAAGTGACATTGTACAAGGAATAACTATTAGTTTAGTTTTTTTTCCTATACAAAGTGGCCATATAATTTAACATTATGAATAAGATGTTGTTATAATTGTAACGTAAAACTTCTAGCAAAGTAATTAGTAATTAAAAATTAATTCGATACTGCTATGTTAATAAGTAAACATAAATTGCGACTATTACAATATTTTAATAAAGATTTATGAAGTAAACAAACAAAATATCTGTTTGTTGGAAGTACGGGAACGAGAAAAATCTGGGACAGTGAATTATAATGAAAGTATGTAAATATTTGTTGGATTACTTATCTTTAAGTGTTTGTGTTTGTGCCACGTAAAAACTGACAATAAAACAATAAAATTTTTTACAAGACTTAAAAAAATTGTGTTAGTCAAATTAGTATTACAATTCCGTTTACTCATTTATTGTTAAATTGCGCCTGAATGACCAAATTGTAAATTTGTGACCGATTGAAACTAAATTTTACAAAAAATCAATCAAACAACTTTTAAATACCTCAAGTTTTTTCTGTTATAATGTTTAAAGCTCTATGAAGGACATAAAACCACTAATACTAAAGAGCCAGCAATTATGTCTTACTTGTTAATTTTCTAAGAAATATCTTAAATCGACAACAAGATTTAAACTCTTACCGACTAAAACTCCAAGAAGTCTTTTTTAACGCCATTAGTCGAGATTATAGAAAAATTCGCACACTACCCTCTTTATACAGATGTCGATGCTTTAAACATAGACTCTGTATATTTATCTGGTTATGAATTTGTTGATTTACCTACAGTACAAACACAGTCGCGAAAACAATTCTATGAAGGCTGTTGAAGAACGTATAGATTTCTAAAATCTTAGTGTTCTCTTTGTCTCACTATTGTTAAGTTTTATTTAAACGACATTTGACGAAGAGATTTTGCTGTTAATTGCATACAACTAGACCGCGAATTCTATTAAAATTGTTTATAAGAGCAACAAATTACTTTACAAACATCAACAACGGGCATCTTGAATTTAAGGTACTTCTATAGTGTCTTGTTTCAGTGTCTTGTTTCAGATTAAAAAAAATGTCAAAGAAAACATCAAGATTCTCTTTTGATTGACCTTTTTCAAAAACATTGGAGAGATTACTAATCTAAAGTACAATAAACTGCTTCGTGTAAGTAGATTCCAACAATAACAACCGATAAGAATTGTGTAAATAAACGAAATATGTACAGATAATGATAAGACAAGAGTAATGGAATGACGCTAGGAAAGCTATAAATAAGGATAATACATTTCAAAGAGAAAACTTGACAATGGGGGTGGACCTTCGATTATTGTAAGTACTTCCAACATATATATTATGAACAATTATTTAAGTATCAGTGCGTATAAGTGCAACTGTTGGAGATGGACATACCAGCAGCTATGTACGTATTGTACCTTGTATATTATTTCAAAACGAAAAAAGTAAAAAAAATGGTTACAAACCATTGCGTTTATATTCAGTATGTCATTATATCATGAAGAAAAATGCTATTTCCTATATAAAATTTTATTAATTTAATTAAAATTTATATTTATTATACTTCGTACTAGTTAGATTTTCACATCAATTTCTGTTTTACAGATTCTTTATATTAACATCTATAGTAATATCGGAAACCAAAATCATTAACAATGTTCGACAAGAAGTGAGGAAATTCCCTGAAAACTTTCTTTTAGGAGCCGCAACTGCTTCCTATCAGATTGAAGGTGCTTGGGCCGAAGATGGTAAAAAAAATATAAACAAATTTTATTTATGTAGGTATAAAATATAGGAATGAAATAATTTAAATTAACTTCGCAGGTAAATCTGAAAATATATGGGATCACTTAACTCACACGAAACCATGTGCAGTGAAAGATTGTTCAAATGGAGACATTGCTGATGATTCCTACCATCAATATAAAAGAGACGTGGAGATGATGCGCGAGCTTGGTTTGGATTTTTACAGGTTTTCACTGTCCTGGACAAGGATTTTGCCTACCAGCTTTCCGGATAAAATAAACGAAGCGGGGGTGCAATACTACAACAATTTGATTAATGAAATGCTGAAGTATAATATAAAGCCTATGATTACACTGTATCATTGGGACTTGCCGCAGAAACTCCAAGAAATGGGTGGGTGGACGAACCCTCTAATAATAGACTGGTTTGCAGATTACGCACGCATTGCTTTCCAATTGTTCGGTGACAGAGTTAAAGATTGGATCACGATTAATGAGCCTCATCAAGTTTGCTATCATGGTTACGGAGACGATTCGCTGGCTCCGATTCTTGACATAAAAGGTGTAGCAGATTACTTATGCGCGAAAAATTTACTGCTAGCGCACGCTAAGGCTTACCATATTTATGATCAAGAGTTTCGTCCGAAAGATGGTGGTTCCATTTTCATTTCACTGAGCGCACAGTGGTATGATGCGGAGTTTGAAGAATTTGCAGTAGCTGCGAAAGAAACTAACGATTTTATGGTAAGTTGTTAAATTTTGGATTAGAGAAAAAAAGGATTGTTAAGTAAAAATTTATAAATATTAAAATGTTGTCTGTTGCAAAAGAACGTACTAGATAAATAGATTTCAATAAATTTAGAAATAAGATAACAACACCACACCCAGAATAATCATTAGTTCCTAATTTTGTCAAGTTTCTAATTGATTTCCAGTGGGCCGTATATTCGCATCCAATTTTTTCGGAGACGGGCGATTTTCCGCAATCAATGAAACGAATGGTAGCAGCAAAAAGCGCTGAACAAGGATTTTATAGATCAAGACTCCCCGAATTCACTGAAGAAGAAATTGATTATATCCGCGGCACCTCAGACTATTTTGGTCTCAACCATTACTTAACGTATTATGTATATCGTAACGAGTCTGTTAATAATTATTACCCAGCACCATCTCTTCACGATGATTTAGAGGTTATTACTTACACTTACGATGACTGGAAAATCGGCGAATCTAGTTATACGAAAGTAAGTTTGACAAATCTGTCTTTAGTATTGAATATTTGTACTTCAATTCGTAATTATTCGTAATATATCGTATATTTGTAATTTGTACTCACTAACAAAAATTTGACAAATAGATCTATGATTTGGTCTATAATTAATCAATTTTTTTGCTTTGAAAAAAAAATATTAAATTAAATATTTCACATTTTAATCTTTGCGATTTTTCTGCGAAAGAAACGGTGATTTTATTAAGTTTTTATTAAGATTTTAAAAAGTTTAATGTTAAATCTAGGCACCTGCAATTTTTAACTTATTGAAACTTTGCAGTTTGTGCCATGGGGATTCTATAAATTGTTAACAACAATTAGAGAGGATTATGGTAATCCCCCAGTTATGATTACGGAAAATGGATTTGCCACACACGGCGGCTTGAACGACGAGGACCGTGTTACCTATTACAGGCATTACATTGACGCTATGTTAGACGCAATAGAGGACGGTTCGGACGTCCGAGCTTACACGGCATGGAGTCTCATGGATAACTTCGAATGGTTGGCGGGATATACGTAAGTTCAAAGATATATTATGGTTTATGTATTCATTTCTATAAAAAAACGTGCTCTTTTTCGACTGTTTTGTATTCTGGGCAAGCAAGCTTCACTATGCACAGTTTCATTGTCACATACCACCATATCAGATTGAGGTTAAGTTTTAGCCCGTTTTAGATAAAAAAAAATTCTATAATGTTATAACATTTTTATTTATTTTATTTATTTAAGCTTTTCGTAACGCCTTAAGCTAGGGGTACAAGGGCGGAATTAATGCCGTTAGGCATTTTCTGCCAGTCAACCCAGGGGAAGAAGTAAAGTTGGAAAGTAGGTGTGAAAGCGAAAAAAAAAATTATTGACGGAAAACAAATATTAATTACATGCATTACAAAATATAATACACATAATCCAAAAATACGTATAATTATGTAAATATCTATATGTACTCATATAAAAACAAATAGATAAGATGTACAATAATATAGCATCCAGAACAACACTGATTATTGAGATTCTTTTAAAAGATGAGATCGAATTAATCTTTTGAAAGTATCTCTGTTAGGTGCTCTCTTGATATCATCGGGCAGGGCATTGAAGAGGAGAATAGACTGCACTGTGAAGAAAAAATTAAAGAAATCAGATTTGTCAAATCACATTTCACAGTGCACTAAAAAAATCGATTGACATATTTTATGATTAACTCCTAATTGTGTTTTGCAATTTTGACAGTGAGAATTTCGGTCTATACGAGGTGGACTACGAGAGTCCGGAGCGCACGCGCACGCCGCGCAAGTCCGCCTTCGTGTACAAGCAGATAGTGCGCACGCGCGAACTCGACTGGCACTACGAACCCGATACTGACGTCATGACCATTGATGAAGGGCACTAGTGGTTGATGCGTGGAGTAGCTGACCTTTAATATGATTTAACTGCTGGTCCAATCAATTTCGACGATAAATATTTATACACTAATACATTGAGGTTTTATTTTGTACAATTTGTATCTAGATGTTTTTCTATTGATAAACAATTATTTCACACGTACTGAAGTACAAGTATTGTACATATAAAATTAAAAAGAAATATTTTTAAAACGTTTGTGATAAATCAGGCTAGAGAAAATATTAATGTTTTAATGACTGCCTAAATTAGACAAATTTATATATATGAGAGCCACTAAAACCTTAGATGATTTTTATTAAAAATGGAAGTATAGTGATAATTTTACCTCTATATTTCACCATTGCAAAATATAACAGATTAACTTAATAATAACCATGTATTTAGTGACCATGCAAAAAAATTTCAACTCTTGTTAAACTATTATATTTTTTTATTTGGTTAGTTTACCGTGGTAAAAAAGAACGATAATTGATTGTAAGTGAAATATTTACTTATCGAATAATCAAAGAAACAATGTGTAGCTTTTTTAATACCCAGAACATATAAATGATTAGGATACTTGGAATTGTTTTAAATCAGAAAATACAGGAAGATTTCCAAATTTATTCTCATAATGAGATATTCCGCTCTTCAAGAGCAAGTTTAATTTGATTTACATATTTAATTAATTACTCACCATTATAACACAAGAAATCCTCCTGTTACAGTTCAGTTTGTCTGTTACGATTTAATATTATTTCAATCGAACCTTACTATATACGAAACTTTAGCAGAGAATAATTTACTCATTGAACTAATTATGCATCAACAGTTGTCTGTTCAAAAAAAATGCTGTAAAAACGAATAAATACTAACATCTCATTAAACAGAGCAGAGTATATATAAAAGCGACATTCAGAAACATATACTTCATAAAAACTACACACTAAACTAAACGTCGCTTAGATAGTTATAGTCACATTTTATATCGGCAAGTCTTATATTGATTTGTCCTGATGGCTACTGAAGATTCCTTGAGACCTTCAAAAATCTCGATCGTACCTTTTATAATCAATACATGATTATTTTTTAAGTCTTTGATAAGTAGCGAACCTGAAGAATAAGTTATATCTTATATATTATTATAATTTACAAACATTATTAACAAATAATGAAATAAATGCATAAACACAATTTTGAGTAAATTATAAACTGGGACAAGGTTAACAAACCTTGAATAAATTAAAATAAGTTTTCGCTGTATGTAGTTACGCCATAACATAGTTTTTAATATAACTATGAATATTAGTACCTTTTCAAGGAAAATATTGTAGAAAACAGTACCGATAATGTCTATCAATCATTTATGTAAAATGTTATCTGAAAAATGTAAAATAACAAGTATTTAGAATGTATCTTCGTACAAAGAAGTGACGAGAGGAAAAGGTCATTCCCTATCACGATCAAGTGTAGTCTTGAAATTTGTTATGTAATTTCACAGCCATAGCTATAATCGCGAAGAATTTTATCTGAAGTCTGTTTTAAAATTAAGAATTGAGTATACAATTTAAATTGACTTTTTGATTGATTGTAGAGAGACACAAAAAGTGTTGTCTCTCTACAATGTCAAACATATAATTTAAGTTATAATAGTTATGATATAAAAATATATGTAATACTTTAAGTAGATACCTACATTTGGATGATACGAGTACCTGTCCAGTCTGTTATCAAACATTGATGAGTGTAAACAGTTCACTATTAAGAACATTTGATAAGAGCATGCAATACAATGAGACAGTGTAAACATGTCGAGCGTACTTTTTAATGATTATATTTTTGACTAGTGCAAGACCTCTGTTGTCGGAGACCGTCTTGATAGATATCAACAAACAGAAGTGAACAAATATTACCAGCATAATGATTGTAAATTATAATGTGAATGATGAGAAATTACTAAAGTAACGAAATTAAAAATCTTATGTTTGAAGCCGATAAGCCGATGTGTGGTGTATATCATTCTGACTAGCGCAAAATAGTTTTGGGCAAGCGTATAAGCACACGCGTATAGTAGCACTAGTCTTACCATCAGGATATAGTCTTGCTTGTCTAGTCATATTAATTTAATTAAAAAAAAAATGTGTGCGCGTACTAGCGTACACTCGTAAGAAGTGAAACTACAAAAAACTTTATCAATTTACAAAAAATATATATATTTATATATATGACAAAGGTTAAGCTTAAATAACTTGAAAACTTGAAAAATAAATAACATGATCACGCCCACGTGTTGGTGTTTTGAAAAATGCAATCAAAAACTGAGGTTGACTTTGAATATTTTAGAAAAATAAATAAATACCACAATAAACATTCAAGTATTAGAAAAAATTTATACCATAATTACAGCCACGTGTTAGTGTATTGAAAAATACAATCAAAAACTGAGGTTAATTTTAAATAACGTGGAAAAATAAATACCATAATTACACCTAAGTATTAGAAAAAGAGATGTAATTACTTACTTTTTTAGAAATTCACTGGAATTAGAATTAAAATAAACCCTTTGATTTTGCTGATCACTTCAATATAACATATATATATTTATCACGTCACTATAGAGCGTTGGGAATAAATAAGCGTGCAATAGAAAAACGGTCAAGTATAGTGGTAGGAGTAAGTCCGTTAAAATGATATGCTATTGGTAAATGGCAATTGCACGACACCACCTAGTGTGCAAAGTCATCACTACTCAAAGCGGGTCATGGGCTCTTATGGAAATCGATGCAATCGCCACCTGGATTTCAAAAATTAAACTACTCAAAACGGGTCGCAAAATACATTGGAGACATTTACCAATCCCTATTCCGCTGGAGAAAGTATACTTCGAATCACGTTACGTTACGTTACGTAACGATAAAATGTGACGCGTAACGAAAAAGTGTTACACTAAATTTTTTTCCGACCCCGATAAAGAAGTTTCACTTCAAATACCTTCATTTTTACTGCTACTTTAACACTAACTGCTTGCCAAACGGGCGCTCACTGAGCCACGTCGACGTCTCCCTCCCATCTTATCCCCACTCTGTACTTTCGAGGGCGATTTTCATTGGTTGTTTAATATGACAATGTTGCCAAAAAGACAATATTAAATTCCAATTGAATACTAAAAGCAATAATAACATTATTGACAAAATAACCACTATAGTTTAAAAAATATTCACATGTTCATTAAGCAGTGTTTCTTTTTATATTGTACGGAACTCTGTACGCAAAGATGGTTAGTAAATTAGTACTATAAAGATGTTAGCGATTACACTACGGCGGATATGATACAAATAATATAAGCGCCTTGTATGCATGCAAATGGTTTTAGTAAGATAACAAATACATGGCGAGTAGTCGAAAATGTTTCTTCACCGCCAATTGCTGTGAGTTAACGCAATTTGTGTGTTTTTTTATATATTTTGTTTTTTATCTCCACTAGTTTAAAATATTATCAAGAATCAAATATTAAACACGTTTCTTATGGTTATATTTTTAAATAAATAACTTGTTATATCGAATACGAATACATCGTCGTCAGCTCGCGGCATCCCACTGCTGGGCACAGATCTATCCCAAGGAGTCCTCTTTTAGCTCTGTCTTTGACCACACGTTTCCAGTTTCTTCCAATCGTCTTACGAAGATTGTCACTCCATTTGGTAACGGTCAGGTTCCGATTACATGTTAATGTGTAATTACTATTATTATTATTTACTGATGAAGTCCGCAATAACAGATTATGAAGTGTGTTAAAAAATTTAATGTTAACGTATAAAATGTTAACGTTTACAGTTTCCTTGCTCTTTGGTCTATGGTGTTAATCGATGGTAAAATATTTTCGAGAAATTTTGTAAGAAAATTTCCTGTTGGGTTTCGTTTCGGAGCAGCGACTGCCGCATATCAAGTAGAAGGGGGCTGGAATGAAGATGGTGAGTGTACTAATAAAATATTTTAATAATTCATCGAACGTTAATTTCAAAAATGTTTTGATTATAAACTAATATCTTAGCCCTTATTCGCACCAATTTTAATGAATAATAACGTAGTTGAGAATTTGTTTATTATAAACTCTTTGTGTAAAAAATGCACCTAATTTAAAATTTAAAAAAATACAGATTCATTTTATTCAATGTTTGATAAAAGGTTTTTATAATACTATTTCCGAAATTAACTTCCTAGAATAAAGCAATTTTTTTTACACTTTTTAAGGAAAAACTGAAAGTATGTGGGACCATCTGACACATACGAACGCCAGCGCGATCAAAGATCGTTCGAATGGCGACGTCGCTGCGGATTCGTATCATTTATATAAAAGAGATGTGGAAATTATGCGCGAGTTAGGCCTGGATTATTACAGATTTTCATTGTCATGGCCGCGAATACTGCCAACAGGTTTCCCGGACAAAATTAACCGACCGGGCGTACAGTATTACAACAATTTAATTGATGAAATGCTTAAGTACAACATTGAACCTGTGGTCACAATATATCATTGGGATCTACCGCAGAAACTCCAAGAGATGGGAGGTTGGACCAACCCGTACATAATTGACTGGTATTCGGACTTTGCCCGTGTTGCTTTTAAATTATTTGGACACAAGGTAAAAAAGTGGATTACAATTAATGAACCATATCAAGTATGTTACTACGGCTATTCTGAACAGATACTAGCACCTTTGCTGAATATAAAAGGAGTTGCCGACTACCTATGCGCCAAGAACGTCTTGTTAGCTCACGCTAATGCTTATCACATATACGACAAAGAGTTTAGATTAGTGCAAAGAGGCAGGATTTTTATTTCAATAAGCGCTCAGTTTTTCAGTTATGAACTTGAGGAATTTAGAGAAGCCGCCCAAGAAGCCAATGATTTTAATGTAAGTATATCAAATACTGTCGAATTATAATATTACTTGCAAATTTTATTAGTTGAAGTAATTAAAGGATGTGATCAAGGAATACATACAGCGCCCATTCTTGTCGACAAAGCAAATAATCTGGGGATCGATCTGACAAGCGCTATCGCTAGTCAAATCACTGGGCTGACGAGTCATGCAAACAAACTTGTGTCTTAAGATGTTAAACCGTAAAAAGATATCATAAGTAGTACTTAATTGTTAAGAACAACTAATTTTCTGGTTATCTTGTACATTAAATAGCATAAGTAAACGGAAATTGTAAGTTCACCCTCGATAATAACTTTATTACAGTGGGCAATATATTCTCATCCGATATTTTCAAAAACTGGTGACTTCCCATTGTCTCTGAAAAGAAAAGTAGCCGAAAAGAGTGCTCAACAAGGCTTTTTTAGATCCAGGCTTCCTGAACTTAGCCCCGAAGAAATCAAGTTCATCAGAGGTACCTCTGATTATTTCGGATTGAACCATTATTATTCAAACTACGTGTTCAGAAATGAATCTGTTAAAAATTTATTTGATATACCATCCACCGATGACGATTTGGGGGCTAAAATTTATGACGTAAAAGGATGGAAAATTGGAGAATCTGATTATTCTAAGGTATTTTTTATTAATAATTCGAAGTAAATTTTCATTTCATTACAACTACATTATACACGATAACAATAAACAAGTCTTTCGTCTAGGCGTGATATTATATTTAGCTTAACATCAACAAAAATTACAAAACGGTTTAAAGAGTCAATCCAATCGTAATAAAAAAGTGATATCTTTCAGTTCGTACCGCAAGGATTCTACTACCTTTTGACAAAAATAAGAAACGACTACGATAATCCTCCAGTTGTGATTATGGAAAACGGTTTTTCAAGCTACGGCGGCTTGAAAGATGACGAACGTATCATGTTTTTCAGACATTATCTTAATGCAATGCTCGACGCCATCGACGAAGGGTCCGACATCAGATCATATACTGCTTGGAGCATGATAGACAACTTTGAATGGCTGTTAGGTTACACGTAAGTTTGTTTTAATTTTGATGAACTTAGAATTATCTTTTACTTGTTATTAATATTTTTTTTATGATTTTTTGTTTATCAAGGGCAAAGATTTATTTCTTAATGAATTATACTTATTCGCAGAGAACGGTTTGGACTGTACGAGGTGAACTTCACCAGTCCGGAGCGCACGCGCACTCCGCGCAAGTCCGCCTTCGTTTACAAGCAAATGCTGCGCACGCGTGAACTCGACTGGTTTTATGAACCTGACACGAACGTTATGACAATTGACAATTAAAATAAGTAACCGAATTTATTATTAAATAAGTTGACTAAATGACTGGCGAAGGATAAATTCTATGAAAACAGAATTTAAAACCAGTTAATATATGTATATACAGTAAATAACAATATAAACAATCCTTCGCGAATAATATTAGTGATGTATACTATGAATCTCAAATGGAATCTGCTTAGGTCGGCAAGTCTTTTTACTATAAATATAGCAGAAATTACTATTTCTGCTATCGACCGTCAAAGGTTTTTGGTATGTTGAAAAAAATCATTTTCTTATAATATATGAAAATACTGTTAGCGTTTAATGTAGTATAATAAATTTTTATTCGATTTTACATGAATGTTGGATATAAAAAATTGATAATTTTTTTACTTTTAAAATAAAATTTGGTATGTGAACAAACCAAAGAATTTTTATCTAAGGATTATTTACTAATAAAATTAATCTAAGGACTGCAACATTAGAATAAGATCTAACTACACATAACCGAATAAAACACAAAATTGCTGACTTGTCTTGTTTCAAATCTACTTAGCTGTTACCACACTCATATTGTATAAATTTATCATTTTTATAAAAGAGAAGAGAGCATTCTGGGAGAGCAAGTTTTATCGACCTCATTGACAATTTTTGCCTTTAGACATTGAAGGCAAATATTAACACATTATTGTTAAAGGATTTTATTTCTTAAAGCTTTTCATGATATTTCTGACTTAAACAAAAAATACAACATTTACTTTCATGATCAAAGCTTTAAGGAATTCTATTTTTGTTTACAGTTATAAACCACATTGTAAATATGATAACGTAACAGCGGAAACGATATGGTCAATAAAAACGTTCTAAATTTTCATACAAATGGTATTACTAAAAAAGCATTTACCGTGGATGCATAAAAATGAGGCCTTACTACCAGTTACTGTGAGTTGAGCAATTGTTTTTATGAATTGTGTAAAATTAAATATTTACAACTAACTGCTGAACGCTTTGAAGTGATGAAAGCTAATTTAGTTACTCAACTACGCTTTTTAAATTATAATTATGAAGCCAATTGTATATATTACTCTTATTCAGCAGTGTTTTATAAAGAGATTTTATATAATCCTTATTTCCAAGAACGTAACAGTTGCTGATAGGTTAAAGAATGTACTACTGTAGGTAAACATGAAAGCAGGCAAGTTTTTATTTAAGATATTTTAAAAAGTTTGTCATTATCTAAATTATATTAGTATAATTTTAATCGTTATAACATTAAGAAAAGGAGTAACAAAATAAAAGCCATTTGGAACGTTATCAATACGGATATCGGCAAATCTAAATCAAGAGAAACCTGAGTTCTAAATGAATATAAATGGTAATGTTATTATACTAATTCAAATTTAAAAGTAGCAAATGAATTATATCGGTTGTGTGTCTAAAATATTCACTCTGTATTATTATTTAACTATATACAATAGAAAGATGGACAAAACCCATTGTCCTTGTCAGTTTTTCTCAGACGGATTTTAATGAAAGAAGTCTAAAAAAGAAATTCAAAGAAGTCTGTTTTTAATAGTGGACAAAAATAGGCTGTATGATGACGAAAATTACCAAACCGCAATAACATAACATTAAATTAAAATTTCATTGAAATATTATGCTTATGAATTTGAATACGTTTGAGAAAACAAAAATGTGTAAACGATACATTAAAAAATAATAGAGTATATAAACGTAACCAACACAAATATTCATATAAAACTACGTTTACTTCCAGTTTCATTGTCGTTTGGTGTGGGGTATTAATTGATAGTAAATTTTATTCGTGAAACCTTGTTAGAAAGTTTCCTGATGGCTTTCGTTTCGGAACAGCGACATCCGCTTATCAGATCGAAGGAGCCTGGAATGAAGATGTTAAGTAGTTTGAAGATTAATTTAAATTGAAATATTTTCCAATTCAAGGATTTTATATACCACATTTAATTTGTTTAAGCAGATGCTATCGTGATTAAATATCTATGATTTATGTGCCGATAAAGTATATGTAGAAACCACTACGTTTAAAAAATAATACGAATAAATTATAAAACATTTAATTAATATGCCAAGTTCAGAACCCGCACTCGAGCGAGGTTGATTTTTTATTTCCAATGCCATCTCTAAAGGTAATGAAAACTGTTTTGTTGACTCAGCCAACATGTGAATAATTCTCCGTTACTATAAAAATTGCTTAATTTTTTTTTTTTTTTAATTTACATGTAAAACAGAAAGTATTTGGGATTACTTTACACATACGAAACCTGGTGCGATTGTAAATAGATCGTTCGTTCGATCGAACGTTGCAGCATTACAGCGATAGTATTTATGATATAGATAGGTATATAAATAACAAAAAATATATTTTCTATGTTATAACAGTAAGGAAAAAATGGTATAAGGATTCGCTATCGCCATTTACATACACCACGAACAAAAATTGGTAATTATTTTGAGCATTAAATGTAACTGTAATTAGAGTCTTTTTATATGGACTTTAATTAAACTCCGATTCTATCGACACCGACCAGTTTCTCAATCCTGGTAATATCTCAATAAAAGGCGCTAATGAAGTGGAACTTCCAACTTAATCTTCGAATTAAGGAAAATTTCGGATACTCGTTGTGTAATAGACTTTGGAAGAAAATTTCTCTTCAATTCCTTAAGCATTATGCACCAGAATAGTTTAGGTTCTTTAAATATTATTCTAGCAAACTCTGAAATGCATAATACGCCTCATAATGACATGATTCGATTATGTTTAAAGTCGTTTTACGATAGAATGCTTTTACTAAGGATTTTAAAACAACTATACGTAGCAATCTTGAACTCTCTTCTCTAGTTAAATTAATATTTCATTCTACTCTATCGCATGGCGGAATTAAATAATATAAAATTCTTGAAACAAAGATTATACACATTTTCAAATTTGAAGAATACAATATAACCTAAACTGCTTGTCTTATAAAAACATCTTCATACAACTTCATTCCAACCATTATTTCTGTATTCAATAAGTGTATTTATTGTCTACGACATATGTTCAAAAGTAAAGCTTTTTCTTCCCTGACTGTTTCTCCCTACATTTTCATTTCACCCTCCTAAAGGGCATTTTCTTGCCAAAAACTACGGATTTTTCGTAAGTCATCAATCATATCACAGTATATTTGGAATGGACACGCAGTTTGTTTTCATAAAAGAATTATTTTTCCTCCTTAATCCATCTCCCTAGATTGACTTTGAAGCAAAATTAATATAATTTTTGACGCTCAATAAAACCAAAAGTTGGATATCGCCATCACATAAATTAAATATATTTGGTTTAAAAACGTTTATTTTTTTATGTTCTGTTTAAATATGATTTTCTAAGAAATTTTAAAAATTTTACCAGGTGGTAGGTCTCTGTTGCCGGAGACCGTCTGGGTGGGTACCACCGCAGCTCCTATTTCAACCGCCAAATAGTAGTGTGCGAACATTACTGTGTTCTGGTTTGAAGGGCGCTGTAGCTAGTGTAATTACTGGGGTAACGAGACTTAACACCTTATGTCTCAGGCGACGAGCGCAATGTGGTGCAGTGTATACCATCTTAAGTAGCACCACGTTGTCATGGGCATGTGTATCACTTACCATCAGGTGAACGTCTTGCTCGTCTCGTCGCATACTAGTATAAAAAAAAAAAAGAAGCACATTGTAGCTAAATCTCGCTATGTATGAAGTATATAATTAATATTGTATGTAATATTTAAAAAAAAACCAAAATAATATTTTTTTCTAATTCGTCGAGGCGATGAGACGAGCGCGTCGTTCACCTGATGGTAAGTGATACGCTTGCCCATAACAAAATGGCGCTAGTTAAGATGTATACACTGCACAACATTGCGCTCGTCGCCTTGAGACATAACATGTTAAGTCACATTACCCCCGTAATTTCACTACCACCAGTTTTTACTAGGATTTTTCCTAGCATTAACCTAATAATTAATATTATAAATAAAAAAACTTGGTTTTTACTATATGTTAGTTTTTTAATATAGCAGTTTTGTCTGACGAGTGTACATCTTATTTTATCAGGTTCAAAAGTTGATTGATGTTATTTATGTTAGCCAACAAAATCTAAACAAAACGGGTACACAATATAAACTTTTTAAAGTAATAAAAAATACAACTGAAACGACAATAGTCGAGTTTCCTAACCACTTTCAAACTAACGCAAATGTTTCAATGCGATTGTCACTTATACGAAGGAGTAAATGAATTACAAATTGTGAAATCAAAGTTCACCCCTCGCCATTCGTTCATTCCGAAACTGTCCAAAGTTGTTAACAAGTTAATTTTGGCAACGAAGTTACTATAATATCGTTGTTTAAACGAGACGAGAAATTACATAAGAATTATTTTGAAATTAATGCAAAATATGTACAATGAAACGAAAACTATTTAATAGACGCATGCAATATGAGAACAAAATAACAATCAAGACTAGTTTTCGAGTTCTATACTTTAAATGGATAACAAAATATAAAAGAAGGAAGAGTAAGTATTTTTTTTTATGAAATCGTGTAATTGTGTCGATGCAGTCACATTCAGACAAATCAGACAACAATATGTACTACATATTTATTGATTGTATAGTTTATTGTAGATCACCGTTTACGTTATTGTGAACAATAGTTTATATTTTTAACAGATAATAGCACAAATATAATCTGTGACTGTGGTTACAAAACGCTTTAAAACGTCACTTATAAATTTGCTGTAATATACCCCTAGGCGCTACCTATGAATACAGAACTCGAATAAAAAAAACCATCAAACAGTAATTAAAAAGCTACTATGATTTTATTACTGGTAATCTTAAATAAGGCCGCTCCGTAGATAAGATATGAGTTATATTTGATTTTGTTTCATACAACGTTAAAATTTTCTTCAAATCCTCTTCCATTCATATAAAGCATAAATGATATGAAACAGTCGTCAGGTATACTAACAGTTCTATTTATTATATTCGTTATAATATAACAACCGTTTTAACATCTTTAATGTTTCTGTAAATGTTTTAATTGAAAGTTCAATGTTATTTTAAACGTCCCTGTAACAAAAAAAATAATTTTAACCTTATTAGGTGCGAGCGCGGTCATTTTGGGTTGTTAAAGATTTTTAAGAAGATTTTCAGATTTTTTTTCCTTCTCTACTGTTGCGTTAAATATATGCCATGTATAAAATGAATAACGTACATCATTTCAGATAATATGCGAGTCATAGCAAGTGCACAGGTGTTAATGGCGAAGATAAGATAACGCAAGCGTTAACAGAAAGCACTAATAGATCCATTTATGGACACACATGGTATATATAATATTCAGTTATTACTGAATTACTAATACACAAATAAACTCTTTCAGTTTATTTGTGTATTTCATAACTTTTCGATGTTACAATTACAAATAATCAACAAATTTTTCATAATAATTGATAACGTTTAAACAAAGATGTTTTGTTAATTCAAATAAAGGAAACTATGTAAGAAAAATAAATTTAAAAAATCATATGCTGTTCACCTAACAGTTGTACGTTCGGCAAAATTAGGATTTCATAATTGTAACAATTTTTATAAATTGTCTTATGGGCCACAAATAAAGTTGGAGTTTACAACCATAAGTATAAAGTATATAGAAGAAACGAATCCATCACAATTATTTCCACGTAACTGTTACAAGTGTGCTGGTATCTCTTTTTCTACTTATGTATTATCGAATATTATACTTATTATAAAAACCCATGTTATACATTGAATACAGTTTAGAAACGTGTCCACGGGGAATCTAATTCGGCGTATAACCAAGTCCTCGGCTATCATTCACGTTTGCGGAGCAAATGGCAGCTTCTGAGATTAGATTATTCTCAACTCGCACTTCCTACGTTATATTTTTCTAGCGCAGACTAATTCCAAATGTCACGCTTTCGCTGTGTTTAATGAATTCCATTCAGAGCTTGACTTCACACTCTCAATTTCTAAATAATTCAATATTTCTCGCTTAACAACATACAAATATAAAAAGTATATCTCATAAGTCGTGTTAAAAAAGAAAATTTTAAATAAACTGTCATAAGATTCATCCCAATTCAGAAACTTAAGAACACGGTACTACATTCATTTAGATTTGACTTCTGCGTTTCTATAGAGAAGTGTGCAAACATTCTAGTTTGAAATGTAGCTGGTAAATTTACTGAGGTACAGAGATTTAATATTTGCCTCATAGCAACTAGTTGCAATGGTGCTATAGTTAGTTGTGCTAGCACAATTTAGTGCAGTGCTTTCATTCTTACTTGCACCACATTGCTACAGAAAAGTATATATATCACTTACCATCAAGTGAACGTACTGCTCGTCTAAAGAAAACAAAAATCTAAGGACCGAGAAAACAATCTATAGATTTTTGTTGTCTTTAGAAAATAGATAATCGGTATTTAAACTTCAAACTCTTATTTGCTGATTGATTATTGTATCATATTGCATAGCTACTGTATACTACTTCTCTAGGTTGCGACGTAATAATAGATATAAGTTGATCTCTATTTAACAAAGAACTGGTATGTTTGTAATAGAGAAACTCCTCTAGATATCGAAACAGCGACTTCCTGTGAAATTAATCTAATAAGGTAATTAAAAAGAATAAAATCAACTAATGCTTTGCTCTAATATATACAGTGTTACGGATTTTATCTCGTTTATGTTAATTTTATTACCCGACGTCTCGAATGCTTTGCAGCATCCATGATCGGAACAGGAGTACTAAGATGACAGATGACCTGATGTAATTATCCTCGGGTTTTAATTATTACTTATAATTACCCTACAGCTTTTAATTATTGTTGAAATAAAATATTAGCGTCGTAAAATTCATAAAACATAGTTTAATTAAATGTTGTATGTTCGCGATTACATATATTTATATGAAAGCAAAAACAACTTAGAATACAAATTAGAAATTAAGTCTTCTAGATGTCGGCTATAATTTTAATATCCGGTTTCCGGTTATCGTTAGATAGTCATCAGCGTAAGATATGTTAATATTTGAAGAAATGTCTAAAGACGGACACACGAGACATTACGGTCATTTGTTACATATAAAAATTTATAATACTCTGTATGGTTATCTAAACATTGAAATAATATATAATGTAAAAGTATTTGAACGTTTAAATATGTAGCTTTTATTAAGAAACTTTTTAATTTCTACACTAATAACATATTACTTTTATAATCGTATAACCGACACGTAATTATAAATTTCATTGAAAAAAGCAAAATGAGAAAGAAAATTTAGTTTCAGAGTTCTTTTTAGTCTCACGATTCTATGTGGGGCAACATTAAATAAACCATTTGGTTATTTCGTTCAACTTAATTTTAACAACCATGAATCTACTGTATTTTTATTCACTGCTTTTTCCACGAACATACGTCCGCTTCTCAAATTCTATTTAACCGTATAGTACTTGTATTTAATTTGTTCACCTAAACGAGGTCAAAAATTAAACAAAAAAGATTAAAAAAATAGTTTATTAATACACATAAATAATGCATAATATTTGACCAAAGATGAAATAAAAACTCTTTTAACAATACATATTCAAAATCAATAGATATTTTATGAACATTATTGAAATTTTAATTTTGTGAACTAGAATTAATGGATTTGCTTTCAAACAAAAATACAGGGGTTGTATTCATATTAGTATTATAAATGCTATAATTTATTAACAAAAATGTCAATATGGTACATATGAGCTTGAGCTTTAGCTTCCGGTAAGGTTAACCATCGTAAGCTGGCATGTTCTAATAACAACAGCGACCATGCGACCTCCGCCAAGTCTAACTTGGCCAGGGTAGTAAATTGTCTTTTTAACTCCTTCATTGTTACAGAAAGCCTACTAGTGAAAAATACCATAAAATTTTAACTACCTTTATTATTGTAATGCACAGAAATATTGTAATTCAATGGATATTCATTTGTTGGAGCTGGTTATAACATATACAAGCCTTTGGTATATAAGACCGACCGCCCGTCATATTGAAACAACTGGAAAGAACCCAAACCACACTCCATCGCCACTCAAGATGTTTATCGACGTTTCAATGGATACTCGAATCATGGCACAAGGTAGAGTCGCCCTCGTGTAAATATGCTTTTGTCTTATATTTAGCTACCTACTTATAACAACGCTAAAATGCCGATATTATGATTACGGTTCGTCAAGTTTATCGTGTAAAAGGGGGTACCAAATTTTTTTTAAAAAAAGGTTGACTACTATAATCATACATCCTTTACGAACCATTTTTAAATCGTTATTTTGCATTAATCTTTACAAAAAAAAAAAACTTTCATTATTGATTTGTTGCAAACAAGGTTTTCAAATAAAACTTCTTTAAACTGGATTGCTACTAAGTGATAATGCTCTCTGCATCACATTGTGCGGGTAAATATTTATCATCAGTAGTTACTCTTCTGAGCATTCTATTAAGAATAGCACAGAAAAATCTGTGGATAATCAATTTATGATAACTATTATCACATTAGAATTCTAAATACCTGTTAAGCTCACAGTTTAAGTGGAAGTCTTTATGTTATTATGGAATTAGCGTTTCCGCATTAACCCATGCTTTATCTAATTTCTCGGAGGCTTTCATATTTAAAGCTAATTCAATTTAATTTAACCATAACTTACGTAGAATAAAACATATTTATCCAACTACACAGTATTAGTTGCTCTCTGTATCAGAAGCATACCCTGATTGAATATACTATGTCATTTATAATTATTTTTTTTTGAATAATATACGAATTGATGGCTTTTTAAATGCAGGTACTTTAAAGTGACAACTGTTGTAGTACAGAATATATCAAACGTTCACGGCATTTCGTTTAAGATA
Organism: Byasa hedistus; assembly: GCA_029286795.1. NCBI lineage: Eukaryota > Metazoa > Arthropoda > Insecta > Lepidoptera > Papilionidae > Byasa > Byasa hedistus. Next base: position 9,153,461 of record JAGSMW010000020.1, on the reverse strand, counting down.
ACAATAGCTTTTTATAATTTACTTAACCTACCAGGTGTGTTGTACACCAAGCGTGATGTTTTAGTGCCTCCTCTATGTATACCAAACACGTCGCATTGTCCAGACGAGCGCACGTCGTCTATTTATAGTTATAGGCCTGAGAATCATTTAGTGGATACAGAGGACGCGGCCGTCGCCGCTCCGTTTAACACATTCACATGCTTCATAAAACCTCGGCCTTTTGCTGCAGATCCCTATCGGTTAATACTCTATCAAGATAAAAGTCCGTAGATTACCAGAGGAAGTACATTGAGCATGCATTACTTTGATCCAGTTATAGGCACACAGATTATAATTCACTGTGATAAAGAGACGTAAACTTTATGTAAATACAACTGCAGTACATAATTTTGCCGCAAAGCTGTAGCTAGTAGTTTAGACACAGGCATTAAAATTATGCGTTAACATCAACATCACCTTTCATTTATAAACAAGGCGTATCACAATTAGGTGAACGACATGCACGTTTCCTCGTTTTTGTCAGAAAAAAATTGTTCTAACATCGTTGACGAACGGTACTTTCTACAATTTTTCGATACATAATAAAATATTGAATATATGTAAAAGGATCATTTATTTGCTCGGAGTACACAAATGCACACTTAGTTTATTTCAAAGTATCAACGCTAAGAACATTAATCACAGTCTTCACCTTTGGTCATAATTACATAAAACGAATCAATATCTGAAAACTAATGAAAACGATTTTATATAATCTACCAAAAGATAACGTTTACTATTTAGTATGAATGATTGTAGAAAACAGTTATGCAAAAAATTACACAGCTGTGGCCCTTAACCTTACTCTAGATTTCTTTATTTTTTTGAAAGCCGTTTTTTTTTCAGAAACACAAAAAATTTATTATCATCGGCAGAACTAATTAAATACTCGAAAAAGTTTACAAATACAAAAGCACATGCGTACATCTGAAACTACGTTTTCTCGTAAGATATCACTGAGCGCCGGACAGGTTTATTTCTTTCTTTAAGATTGATTTATACTTTCCTACAGTCGTAAAACATCACAGGGTGAAATAAACATACTACAATCCATAAAAGTTATTGGAATCGTATTCTAAAATTATTAAATTTAGAGTAATCGAGATCTATGAATGTATTTAGTTTAATACGGCAAATGAACTAAATTTAAAGCACTCGATTGTTCTTAGATCTAAAACGCTGAATGTTATTTGGATAGATGACATATTAAGCGCTTTTAATAGTTTACGTTGATAACAAAGAGAACATTGATATTTATATACAAACAAATTAGCTTTAAGGATATACTTACCCACTGTGTTGTCGCTAGTATCTGATGGCTCATATGAGGTCCATTTCTGTCAAAGGTATTATAAAGCACAAACAACAAAATATGCTCAATGTCAATAACGGCTTTGGAACATCCTTGTGAAATTTATTATGTTATCTCTAGAACTTTAAATATGTTTCTAATACAACAACCACTTGTACTAATTCAAGAAAAAATTAACGGTTCATTTGGTTTCAAATGCGGGGAATTGCCGCGCGTCCCTGATAAAGCCTGGAATCGATCAGGCGTTCCGACGCGCCACTGAGCGTTCTCACAAGGCTCGCATCTCGCGGCGGCCGGCCACGCGCATGCGTCAAACGACGCCGCCGCCCGCCCTCCGTCTCGCGACGATTATCCAACATTCATTTCCGCAACCTCTACATTGCTCCCTTCCTACCAATATCAAATGATCAATTCTTTAATCACAGAGCAATATATTCTTAGCTAGTTATCATTCGATGTAATCAGAATACTAAAAACGCTATAGATTACAGTTGAAGCATTAACGAAATGACAATACCTGGCTCTACACATTGCAGTCACAGTAGTTTGTCTTTTAACAATAGTAAAAGGCGACTGAAAAGCTCTGAGTTTACGGGCCTTGTAGGTCTCCTGTATTTCGTAACACATCGAGAGTGCTAGTTAAAAACTCGAAACTAGAGACATTCTTAGAATCTTATATACAATTTGTAGGATCTTGCATATACAGTAAATAATATATGAAGCTTGTGAATAACTCCAAAAATATAAATTTTAATTTTAATGTTACCAATGTATTAAATTTTTTGTTTTGCGTCAGTTGGCCGCCTAAAAATATTGAATCAATATCGCGCTTCGTAAACAAACTGAATGAACGTGTTCCCGATTCGTGTTTACGTAGCCGCTAAATAGAAGCTGAAAGCTTGCCTAACACTCATCGGCTCATGCTGCGTGTATCTTTGTTAATGAAATATTTTCAAAAACTAACATTATTCAATGAAATATATTTAAAAAACGTTGTGTTCAGATCACCTCATCAACTTTACGACTTATTCAACTTATTGAAAACTGTTTTATTTTTCATACGCACGCTGGTGCTATTATTTGTTTCGTAGCCATTATGGATATCTTCACTTTTGAATTAATTTTATTTCGTACACGAAGACGGTGAATCGTGTACCTTCGAAATAAAATTTTGCTTAGTAATACGAGGGTGGATTGAAAAGTACTCGGCCTAACCAAGAAAATAAACACATACTAAATCAGTTATATTTTTATTTTTCTACATAATCACCATCAAGTTCAATACACTTTTGCCACCTCCCCTTCCAAGCATTTAGACCGTTGAAAAAAAATGATTCTTCCTTAGAGTCAAAATGTGCGTCTACAGCTGCTTTGACCTCGTCGTTTGTCGAAAATCTTTGACCTCCCAAGTGCTTTTTTAGGTTAGGGAACAGAAAGAAGTCTGATGGTGCCAGATCAGGTGAATACGGCGGATGCGGTAACATTTCAAAGCCACAGTTGTGAATTTCAGCCATTGACTGTGCTGACGTGTGAACACGGGCGTTATCTTGATGAAACAGGACTTTTCTTCTGAGCATTCCTCGACGTTTTTCTTTTATTTCCTCTCGTAAACGACGTAGTAAGGTGCAGTAGTAATCAGAGTTTATAGTCTGACCCCTTTCAAGATAATCAATCATAATCACACCTTTCGAGTCCCAGAATACTAAAGCCATCACCTTATTTGCCGACAAAATCGACTTAGCCTTTTTAGGGGGTGGTGAACCAGGTCTTCTCCACCGTTTTGATTGTTGTTTTGTTTCCGGTGTACAGTAATGAACCCATGTTTCGTCCATAGTAACAAAACGATTCAAAAAATCATCTGCATCGGCTTCAAATAACTCCAAACAGTCGCGTGAAATAGTCAATCGCGTCCTTTTTTGTTCAACTGAAAGCAGTCGCGGAACCCACCTCGCAGACACCTTGTGGAAACCCAACTCGTTGACAATGATGTTTTGAGTTCGTTCATAAGAGATGCCTATAATCTCGGCTATCTCTCTAATTTTTAATCTGCGGTCTCCCATTATTAAATCAAGTACTTTTTTAATATTTTCGTCAGTAGTTGACGTCGAAGGCCTTCCAGAGCGGGGTTCATCTTTCACACTCTCTCTACCACGCTTAAATTCTGCTATCCATTTTTTGACGGATGAATATGACAGAGCACAATCGCCTAATGTACTGACCATGTCATCATGGATGGCTTTTGATGATAGCCCCTTCTTATGGAGGTACTTAATGACGGCACGCTGCTCGATTTGCTCCATTCGCGGAAATTATGTCCGATTACTTTGTTAATAAATTTATAAAATCACAACTAATTATCGCACACGTTTCGAACTTCACACAATGAACTAGTCTGAACTGAACAAAATAATGTGGGTATTTTAGTTTTTAGAATTGAATGGATCTGTGTTAGGCCGAGTACTTTTCAATCCACCCTCTTATTTCTTGCCTTTTCTAAAAAGGAGCTGAGTATGAGATTCATATATTCTACCTTTAGTCAGATTTTCATAAATTTACAATACCGTTACATGTGATTTATTTACTTTATTATACAAAGTTTAATTTTAGGAGCAAATAAATAAAACTAAGTATTTCTTTCATTTGTATATTTAGATATTAATGTGTATAAAATTTCTAATTAACATAACAAAGAAGTCGACACGACACTTTCCCGTGACTTATTTATGAGATGCAAACAAAAAGAAAGCCTGTAAATTTAAGATTTTATTTTAATTATATTTCTAGTTCTCATAATTTTTTTCTAGTAATATGTAGAGGATTAAAATATGTTACGTCTAGGACAAAATGAGCATAATTTCAACAATTCCTTTAACAACGCATTTTTATAACCTAACTACTCAAATCCGATTGTTGCTATAACTCTTCACCGTATATACAAATCTAGTTATCTTACAGCGTAACGTTAAAGACTTAGTCTAGACAAACTGCAACTTTACAACGTGCAATATCAATCAGCAATAAAAAACGACCGAACATTATTTACATTAGAATTGTAAAGTTCTGCTTAAAGTTACGAGTTAATCGCGAGTTTTTTAAAAAGATCGTGATTGACCCAAAAGTAAGTTGAATTATTAGCTTAAATCAACGATTTTGAACAATGAAAACTTTAACTGCAGCTACTAAGCATTTGTCTAATGTTACAAAGTTTAGTATGTGATACGGTTTTTTCAAAACCACACTCACTAGCCACTATCCTCATAATTTAAATCTGTCGCCAGAAAAGTATTTTGTGTTCCGGCTGTCAACATAGGACAGCCAGAGTATTTTAGATGAGCACACATCATCATCCACGGCTTCATTCTCACATAACACCATATGAAATTGAGGTCAAAAGTTAACCCATTGAAGATTAAAAAGTTAATTTTAAAAGGTAATGCGCTATTTTAAAATAATAATTATTATTTAATAATTTTGTACACAATAATAAAATTCTCTTCAGTTGTACATTAATGGTTGATAAAGCGTTACTTACCGGGTAAGACAAATATATCTATAGACAACCATGTTGCAAAAACAAAAAAAAAAACTTTTACAAATAACTTACAATAATTAACATATTAATTGTTTTTATTGTTCTAATAAAACTATGTCGCTACAAACAAACAACACGTTCCGTGAAGGCGCCGATAAGAGTCATATCATTGGAGAGAGCCGCTCTCATAATTTGAGGTGCGATAGCATCTTTCACCCTAAGTGTAAATTCCCTTCGTATCGGCGAAGGAAGAACACCGCCCATTGCATTTAACACTCTTGTCCTTCCTGCGACATCCAAAGGTTTTCCTTCAGCGCTATTGCCAAGTATTCTGCGTACGCAAACTATTCTGCAAGCTTCTTTTTCGGCTTCATGTAACTCACGGGCAGCTATCTCGAAGGTACGTCTTTTATCAACACCGCCTATATTAGAACTATTACCAGGAGCGCCTTCTTCTATAGCTTTCAGAGCACCCGCTTTAAGTATAGCAGGCAATAAAAGTTCAGAGACGGCCCCAATTGATCGTGAACGTAGGAAGTGTAAAACTTGTTTCGCTTCACGTGTCTCGTCAAACAAACGCCTCTGTCTCGCAGCTGGCACCGGCCGAGCTACATTCCATGCTTCAACCCAAGGATTACCAGGTAAAAGCATGCGTTCGCCTAAAGAACCTCCGTCATCTGGTTTCCAATCTCGTGGGGAATACCAATGAACAAAATCGCATAATTCCGAGCCGGGATTAGCTGCTTTAAATGCTTCCATGTCAGAAAGTAGTGAAGCACTCATCATTTTTGCGCGAAGTTCCGAAGCCTTTGCATTATCACCAAGCCGTACCATAAGCTCCGCGTCTTCTTCTAACTGATCTTCCGTCTTCGGAGCCGGATCCTAGACAAAAGTTATAATAATCATTTATTAGAGAGAGATTTATAATAAACATTTTATTGATATCTAGATGCATTTACTGAACTTTGAAAACTTGTACAAGTTATATTTAAAACTTTAAGAGAATTATAATGATTTCTTATATTTCCGCGAATGTTACACATTTATTAAAACTAAATTTTACGGATTTTATCGCGTTTATTATTTCGTTTGTTTATTCCCGACGTTTCGACCGCTCCTTAGTCCTCCCGTGACCATGACTGCTGCAAAGCGGTCGAAACGTCGGGAATAAACAAACGAAATAATAAACGCGATAAAATCCGTAAAATTTAGTTTTAATAAATGTTTAAGAGAATTACCAAAAATTTACTTATTTATAACAACGCTATGACTAGACAGCAGTCATACATGAGAATAGCTGCTAGACGGTACCGTAAACAGCGGTTGTATCTTTGAGAAATGTACGGTGTGTTATCCAGTTATTACGCGATAGCTAGGCTACAACATTACTACTTATGCAACTGTTTTCAAATTCCTTTATATTTTAATAAGACATACCGTAAAAATAGCACCGTATGCAATTACTAAGTTCCGTAAGGGAAAGAGTTTACATCTGCCAGAACTTACGTCATAACTTTTACTGATTGTAATTCTATTGTCGGAGATAGTATCGGTAGGTACCTGTTTCTGCCGACATACAATAGTGTGTAAACATTAAATATGTTCGGTTCAAATGGCGTCGTAGCCAGTGAAATTACTGGGGTAACGAGACTTAACATATTATATCAAGTTAACGAGAGTAGCTAACGCGTCCGATGAATAAAAAAAAATAAAGGTCAACTTCTTTCATATTTTAATTACGCAAATGGCGAAAGATGATTGTATGGAAAGAAATGTGTTCAACAAAAGATTACCGCAGGCTTACGATAATAAGCCGTGATAACTTAGTCGTTTGAACACCGGCCTTCCAATCCGAAGGTACAGGCTTCGAATCCGGCCTACACCAATGAATTTTTCAATTTATGTGCAGTTATTATAACGCCAACTAATATCACGCGCTTTGACGGTGAAGGAAAGCATCGTGAGGAAACCTTCATATCTATGTCATGATCATCCGTAGTCGGACTAGTATGTGAAATGAAGAAGGCAATAACAAACATCTCAATTACAATTGCCATGAAAGACGTTGTGTGTTTCATTAAAAATATTATGACCACGACCCTCAGTCATGAGGAAATACGACCTAGAAGTAGATGATAATAATGAGCATGATAATAAATGTATTATTTCAGAACTTTCAAACCTGAGTCCGAGGAACGTAAAGTGGGGCACCGTTCTTAAGGCTCTCATTGCCAAGGCGGCTGAGACGTCCCACAGGGCGATCCCATGGCGGCTGCTCGTCTCCGCCCTCGCTCTCAGAACAATCGAAGAATTCGTCTTCTGATGAGTTTCCACCAAAGCCGCCATTGCCTTGCAACACTTTTTTAATGCAACAGTTGAGGAGCTGCAGCTTTTGATGCAGAAGACATGTCCGGGCGTTGGGCGGGCCTTCCGCTACTCTGTGACAATGAACAAATATTCTAATTAATAACTTTTTATTTCCAAGTGATAACAAATGATTTTGATAATCTTAAATTATTAACTGTATTCACCAATAAACTATGTAACCGTGAAACGGACAAAAATAACAAAAGTCGTTTGGAAACAAAAAAAAAACTTGAAACTTAATAGATCTTAAAACACAAGAAAAATAAAACTTTAACGAGTTGTTTTGAGTGTGTATACATTAAATAACAACTGACACGTATAGTGAACTCCGTTTAACTTTCACTCGGAAGGTAATTTCAGCAAGACGAATGCGCGACCTCGATAAGAAAGCAAACAAATCAAGAGAACGCACGGCGAGCCGAGCGATATGCGAATCGTTTTCTCTCTCGTGTATGCAAATTTTGCAGCTTCCCAGAGAGCTCGGCGCAATTTCGATTCCGCTAAAGGTATGTGCACTTTCAAAGAAGCCACGACCGGCGGCCCACCTGCCGTTTACATCCGAAATACCTCGCCACGTTTCTGTGCCGCGACCCAGAAACGGCGGGAGCGAGCTGAACGCGCGAGCGCTCGCGGGACCGTTATCATATTGAATTACAAATAAGTATCAAGACGGACGGACAGGAGGCGAACGTTGGCGTACCCACTTTTTCATGATGCTCAGCATCTAATCGGTCGGCGAACCGTTTGTTTACCGGGGCCGGTGCAAGTGCGGAGCACGGTGTAGGTCAGGAGACGCCGGTGGGGGCGACGCCGGCCCGCAGTGCCACGCGCGTACCGACGACGAGCGCAGGCGCATCGGACATGTAGCAAACATCAACCACACAAGCAGCCCATTGACATTCGCGTATTAGTGACCTTTACGTGTTGTGTCTAACGATGGTAAACAATTTGTGCTCCTGACGTATTCGTGATAGTGCTTTTGAAAAGTGCACACAGGATTTTTTGAACATTTTCCGGGTGTTACAACAAAATGGTAAGATTCCTTTTTGTTTTTTCTAAACAGATATTCAGGCATGAAAACTCTCTCGGCGAGTTCAATGACCGACTTAATGCTATCGTTCCCTGACCACTGGCTACTGTTTGTCTTAAACATAAAGCTTTCATGTATAATTAGAGTAAAAGAAAAAGTAAAAACTGTATATATGTATAGAATTAGTTAATTTAGTTTCCTTTATTACCATAAGTTTATTGCTTTCAAAAATGTCGATTTTACTTACAAAACAAGTTGTAGTGAATTTATAAACTAATATTCTTTAGGATTTGCCACATTTCAAACATAATTTGATTGAAAAATGTGTTTTGTTAATGTTGTACTTACAAGAACGTAAATTTCATTTAACTTCCTTGCGTGGCAAGTAACTACTGACTTTGTGAAATAGTTTATTTGACGGTATATTTGGCAAGTTTCATTGCAGTTAGAGGTTAATAGGATGGTTGCGGAGGTTGAAGACAATGCGTCGCGTGGGAGAATCGCTACGACCCAGCTGTTTCTAAACTACATTTAAACTTCAACTACACTAGTCCTTTGTACGCTTGTACACATTGAATATATTAAAAACACCAGTACAACATAGCTTCTCGAAACTTTAAGCGAATCGATGACCTACTTCTTGTTTCTCCTCTCCTCTATTTTAAATACATAAAATATATATTTTTGTTATTTTGTATAAACGTTAGATATTAACAGTGCTCCAATCCCTCAACATTGCACATTTGGTATATTTATTCAACAGGTACTGCCAATACCGGCATATTGGCGTATAATTCATTATATAACATCGATGCAGAATTATGTTCATGTTGTTATGTGTAACGGCAATTTATATACATGATATAAATATATTAATATCCAAACGTTTCTCTTTATAATTGCAATTAAATGTAAAACAACGCTCTGATCCATATCATTATCACGAAAATAACGTGGATAATAATAAATTGTTATTTATTTCTTTAAATACGAATACATTATTAAATTAATAGATGATTCAAAAACTATAGCTGTATATATCTTTTGTATTTTACTAGTCCATCAATCTTGGACATTCATAACATGCGCAACCCAATCCGCACAACCTCCATAATGCATGGAGTGAAAACATCGTAGAGACGATCATTCTAGGAACTAGAAAATGATGAATGCTTAAAGAATTCACGTATATTTTGGACTAGTAAAAATGATCAAATAATAATCTAAGAATTTAAATCATAGACGAAGCACAAACGAAAGCGTGTATCGAAGAAAACCTGCGGAAAACGCGATCAATTTATTGACATATGATCAATCAACACCAGTTTTTGCGTAAAAAATTTCACATTACACGTGCGATAGAACAAAAACACAGCGGCGTCGAACTCTAGACAATGGGAAGAATAACTGTGCTAAGATTCCGTACAGCAACTGCGTGAGACGTGCGATTGAATGTAGAAAAAATATCGTCATCCGTCTACAATGTACTCATCATAGATATACAAGGGACGGTTAACACATACCTATAAATATGTTAGTAGTTACAAAGAAACATGAAGATGAATTTATTCATGATACCTTCTGTAAGGAAGTTCACTACGCAATAGTTCCCGGAATTACAAATAAAGTTTAAAAGATAGAGTAAGGAAATAGAAATTTAGTTTTTTACACAGCAAAATTTATAACTAAATTTTGTTTGTTGTATTTTCTCAATTTACTCGTATCATGAATAAGCAAAAGTGAATTGGTCGGTGTTACATTTAACTTGGTTTTTTCCTACAGCGAAAAGTTTTAATGTTATGTTAAGTTTTATGTATTCAAAGTATCCGAAAATAAGTAACAATAGATAAAGAAAAGAAACTAGTTTTACATCTCTCCGGTATTGCTATTGACATAGAATGCACAGCGAAACTGAAACTTTCACTACAACTTTACCTCATAGGGGGACAGAAACAGGTTTTACAATAGTAGCTTTATTGTTATCTTAAAATACCAAGCAAACTATTTTTGCATGTTACTCAAATTGCGTTTGACCTTTTTACTACTCATTGATAAGCGCAAAAAACTCAAAAGTAGATAAAAGGAGCTCAAAAAGAGAAACGTAACAAAAAATAAATTGACCATTACGAACTTCGATTCTGCGCTTTAATACTTTAACTGCCTCGGGGTTATGCTATTTCACATTGTTAAGATTTAAAAAAACAACAGTTAAAAGTTAATTAACTTTAACTTGACCCACTGACTTCGTACATTTGTGTGTCGGTCAGTTTGAATCTCACACTTGTGCTAAATGTAGTTGGTATATGTAGAATAATACAGTAAACTCAAATGTATTCTGCTCTGATTCAGTTTAGATGTTTTAATTTCTGAATGAAGACTATAAATAAATTAACAATCACAAAATATTTAGGAAAATTACGTGAAAGAATATTTATTCATATTATAATATACCAAGTGTCAAAGAACAGAGAGACAGTTTGCGAATTATCCAGGGCGATAATATCGCTCTAGATTTACTCGAGTAATGGAAAAGCGGACGCCAGGAACTTCTTTGCACATTAAAATAAATATTTTGACCTTAATCCAAAGTATTCAGACTGAATTTGTAGATAATGTTCAATGAAATTCAAAACCATAATATTAGTATTACAAATTGCATAGATTATAAAACCATGATCTAACGAAAAAGAAAATAAACATTCCGTTCGTTGAAATATACGTTAGTATTAGTGTAGGTTGCACAGATGTTTGCCATAGTAGTTTACTCGATATGTTTGTAATGAGGATCAGGTGGGAAGTGCGGCAGTGTGTTGACCCCGGCAGGTGGTGCGAGAGCATTCGTCTGCGTCACGAGCACCGACTCGTGAAGATGAATTGGCTGACGCCTGAGGACATTAGCGCCCTCACTCCCAACGCTTGTCGCAAACTTTCTTATTCACAGATGAATTATTAAAATAATCCGATAACAATGACAAATATTTTCGGTTTCATTAAAAAACCTTATCATTAAATATTCATGACCAACAAATACTTTTATCATTAAAATTCTGTTTGAAAGTTATATCACACGCACATTTTTTTTATGTTTAACCTAATTGTGAATTAAAAAGCAACGAAAGCATTATAAGGCACAATAAATCCGTTATAAACGAGTTTCACCAAACGAATTGAATTAAAACCATAAAACTACGTTGAAGAAAGAATTAAACGCTAATGAATATCAATCATCCAGTTAAACGAAGCTTTCTAATATATATTTTTTTTAGTTCAACCGGTTTTTTAAATTCGAACGATTCTGGTATAACAATTTCCGTTGAAGAATTCGTGACGAAGGCGCGGCAAATAGGTAGTAACAATGTTAAAGCAAACTGATGATAGAGTCACTCTAGGTAGGTACCATTACCAACACAGCGCCTATTTCTAGCGGTAAACAGTAATGTATAATCATTACCGTCTTTCGGTTTGAAGGGTGTATAACTAGTAGAATTTAAATTACTGAAATAAACATCCTAACTTCTGTCTTAAATCTACAAGCACAGAATGTTTAGTATCATTTCTTTTAACAGCGGAGAAATCTTCGAAAGATACCTCGCTCGAGTAGAAGATTATGTGAGATTTGTACCCTCTAAGGCCTCTAGGTATTTATCCTCAGTGTGTTAGTGCCCCGAGATCTCATACAGAACGCCCTCGTCAAATCGGAAAGAAAAACAATACGTTCATCCAATGGTAAGTAATACACCCTTAATGTGACGTTAGTTAGGAGGACATACAGCACCACGTTGTGCTCGTCGTTTTTAGACAAAAGAAATCAAGTCTTGTTATTCCAGTGATTTCTCTAGCTACAACACTCTAAGCCGGATCACAGTTAAGTTACCACTACTACTACGATTTTGCGACAGAAGTTGTTGCGATGGTAGACGGTCCGGCAACAGAGACCTACGACTAGTAAGTTCGTCGCTTTCATTACCGCCTAAACACATCGTAAGGGATATGTTATTAACAGGCGAAGGTCTGTTATCGTGTGGAATATGATAAAATTGATGATTAGTTTAATTTATAGGCAGACAAACGTGGCGAGCGAGTCGGTTGCGCGCCAGCCGGCATCGCGGTCGCGCGGCCGGTCCTCTCTCCGGGTACATTAACGCACCGCCGCATGCCGTACGTTTTTGTACGCGTCGCTCTCCCGCCGTACGCACTGCATAATTAACTATCCAACAATCCCACTTACCTACAAACAGATAGGTAATGATCCGTTAGCTAACCAACACTTCGCCCGCCGTAATACACAGACACGGTGCTAACATTATACACTCCCGGACACATCTATCGCCCTACCCAGTGTTTAAAGTTTTGACGGTGCCTAGCTAAATATAAATGTTAGGTGGAGCAATAAGTTTTAATGAAGTTTTAAAGCTGATTTATTGGTCAACCTTTATGTATGATTTTTTTTTATTTCGAATTCAGGATTATGAAAAAAAGAAAACAAACAAAAAGAAAAAATCCGAGTCTGTTCATTGTTTTCAACGACCCAGGGATGGAGAAAACTTTATTTATTTCGCAAAAGTTGGATTTTTTATTGAAGTTTCCGATTATTGGTTCCATAAAAAGGCTAATCTAAACTTTGAGCCAGTTTTGACCAAAAAATATGGATACTCGGCCTGAAATTGCCGCCTAAGCTGTAGCAGTTCTGCAGGCCAAATTAATTTGAAATAAAAAAAAATAGTGTTGACAAAACATACATAAGTGTTGACTAATAAATCAGGTTTAAAACTTATTGCTCCACCTAACATTTATTTTTAGCTAGACACCATCGAAACTTTAAATACTGGATGGCGGGCCAATAGATGCATCCGGGAGTATATATAATTTGACAAATGATCGCAATTAGCGCAAGAAAAATTCTTACCCTATCAAATATGATAACTTGTAAACTTGTCACAACAGTACAAACACAAACTTCTGTTTTGTAGCTGTTTGTGCAACAATTGTTATCGTTTTTAATGTTTTAACGATGGTTAATTACAGAATGTTTTTAGAGGTAACATAAAATTTCTATTAGTTTCCAAAAGTGAGTCAGCAAAGCAATTTATTTATTTCAACCACTCATTAGTGATATTATTCAGTATCTATTCTAGATTATTTTCGTCTGTTTCTTAAATGATATTAATTAAGTCTTGGGCGAATTTCGAAACGATTTGAATAAACAAATTCTGAATAATAATGAGAGCGAAGAAACATATATTTACTAAATTCTATAACGTATATATTAAATTTTCGTTTCACTCGCAAACCCGCGCAAATGTAATTTTAAATGTTTACAATGAAGTTGTTTTATATTAAAAACATTTGTTATACCGATTTTGCTAGACAAAACAATTTCCTTCGTAGAAAGAGCTTTGTAATTGGAAACCAAGCATAACGGATATTGAACGAAAGCTTCGGGAGTTTACCGACCGACGTTTTAATTAAAAAAGTGTATATGAAAAAGCACAACGAAAAACTTACTAGATTTCTTAACTTAAAACTATATTGTTAATTAAACGTTTTTCAAATGAAGAGACATACATCAAATAAACCCGAAATAAGTTTTGTCAGGGAATATTTATTTTATATCCACTTCCGGTATGAAAGGAAATTATAAACATTTGTTTGGTATAGCCGGTATCAAGTTGCAATAAAGCGAACATACAATAACTTTTTCTGATGAATATTATGAAAAAGTGATAACGCATTTTATAACACATAATTTTTTATCTCTAGCATATATCAAGCAAAATACTTGTTAAGTAACAAATCTATACAATGTTAAGTAATATACAAAATTGATATAACAATGTAGCGTGTTAAAGGTCATCATAATAATGCAAAGAGATACTGATAACGCTCTACTGGTTATGTTGGGAGTTATTAAGATTGATGTTTGAACAATTACATATAAATAATGGGAGTTGATTGCAGTTTATCGGTGTGCAAAAACACGACAGAGGATGTTAGTTTAGTTTCCCGCCAAAATCGCCGGATGCGAGCTCATCGCCATTACATTGAAGCTCTCTAGGATCGCGGCCATTATCTGCCGTCGGTTATTTGCGAATTCATGGCGCGCGTTAACGGCCCGCGTTACGTATCACATTGTTCAACACCTCCACACATAACTATTACAGCATCGTAAACAGCAAATGCATTCAATATTTTTCACTTAATCTTATTCTTGTACTAGTAAACCTTTTCATTAATGATTTTAAACTTTCGCGGTTCTTATACATTTGACAAAATTTTTGATGATCACGATAGCTGCGAGATCGAAATTTCGTCGATGCTAATTAGACCGTCATTAAAGAAGTATTCTTTCTTTATCATCTCCATATAATAATATGAGTTCTGCTGGTTTAAGTCACAATTTTTACTAGCTACCCCTTCACACTGAAAAATAGCAATGTTTGTGCAATACGGCGATACCTAGTTAAGTTATCTCCGGCATCAAACATTCACCATCAGTAAAACTAAAATACTATGTGATTCATCCAAAACAGAATCGCCAATTAAATGTTCATGCTTCACTATTCTTGTATTCAAATTTGAATCGTCCTTTTCACTTTTATAAAAAAGTAAATTCACAAAGAGTTCCAATGAATTATCTATTTTAATTCTATATTTTTGTTTCAATCGAGAAAAAAACACGTTCTTTCTTTTTCCCACTTGTGGCTCCCTCTTATGGTTGAATTCTGTACTGATACATACCCAAATGTTAATCATTCTGTCAATATCAACACAAAGATTACATATATACTTACAATTACCTTTTACTGCCAAGATGCTACGCGAAACCTTAATGAAGGCGAGCAAGGATTTTAAAGAAAATGCAAAATAAATTTAATATTCGAAATTACATCCTTTTCACATGCCACGGTAGGCAATGAACTCGTGAAATAGGTTACGTAATAGAATAAAATTCAATGCACCGTTCAGCAAAAGCTTACACGTGCCTTTCAATTACACTCAGCTCCAGGCTGCACTTAGTATTAACATTATAACCTAAAAATGTAAAGAAATAAAACCTTTACAATTTATATTAGTACGCACTGAAATTAAATTACACTTTAATCGATCAATTTTAACAAACGATTTAATAAAGTCTTTAAATATTTCTACCATCCATTATCCATCTAGGTATATAGTTGATATTTTTACGTCTAGATTCTAACAAAACAACAGGACGAAAAGAAATTTCATCAATAAGATTCTATCACGCCAACAACGCGATGCCGTGTAAATATGTCTATAATATAAAACATTTTTAATATTAACTAGATCACTATGAAAATCAGCATCTAGTAAAGTTTATCAGATGATATGAATATTTTAAATGGATCTCAAAAGTATATATAAACTTTAATACTAGATTATATATTTGAAAAAAGACAAAACAAAAACGTTCAGAAATAACTTAACAAATATAAAATTAGATAATGATCTAACTGTACAAGAAATTCAGAAATGAATATAACAGATCATTATTCAAATATTCATTGCAAGTTACTAAAAACAATACCCATAAACCATTTAGTTATAAATGTTCATAACTAAGAAATAAATAAGACTGTGGGTGGCAAGAGTACAAGAAGTCCACTAAGTAAACTCATTTCCCATCCTCTAACACAAGTCGTGTTATTATACTCGTAGTACGATGTGTATATCTATCCCCATAGCATAACGTATCTACCAAGGTCCCAGTTTCACTTCCGTGTCCACATAAGTAAAGGAGGGGTTCTGAGATTTTTATGAACCCGCCTAAGCAGCTATGGTCTATTGGTCGCGTGTTTCATTAGAATAAAATGGGGATACAGTGCAAAGATGGTAATATTATCATAATTTACAATTTTTTAGAGATTAATCATTTCAGAAAGCAAACATACAGTTATGCGAGATTAAATAGAATAAGAAATTGGTAAAAAAAAAGCAAGCGTACATTAACAGTGAAAACAAACATGGGCCACAGAGGCCGTAACAATAGGTGGTAGTATCAACAAGCGCCACACACACCTAGGTCATAAACTTTCAGGCGAATTGAACTAACCGTAGAACAGGACCGTCGGCAAACCGCCGCGCCCAATAATGGCTGCCTTTGCGCATTCTTCCCCCGTTAAACATAATGTTTGCATAATCCTTACTTCGAAAAGTAACTGTTCAAGATATTACCCGTTTTTCTTAAGAAAATTATCCATGAATGAATCTCCACGTAACGGGATCTGAGTAATTGTGTAAATCTGAAGATACGTATCCGCATAAGGAAATTTTGTTTCCTTTTATATTTTAACTTATCGAACGCCAGACGAGTTTTCATATGTAAATATTTTATGTATATACTTCTAAAAGTGGATGGTTAGTCCGTACATGTTAGTAATACGAAATTCGTTTCAACGGTATAAATTTTCTCGCATTGCAGTGCCATCTTGTGGCAAACTACATCGAAATGGATAAGGCAAAAAAAATTACATTGCTCGATTTTCTATTTACGTTAATAGTAATAAATATCGTATGATCTATAAAGAATTCGTAATAAACAATTTTTTTTATTGTATGTACCAACATTTAACCGAAACGTATTAAATGAGTAGACACATGCATAGCAAACTATAATACGATAATAATGGTAGACTGAAGTGATCAAATTTATTACATGGTTTCGCATATCTAAAATTGTGATTATGCCACCTCCGTAAGGTGTTATTATACCACCTCCATCGAAGTGTACATTCACATTTGCAACTCCGTGGTTCTATTACGGTACAGCCCTACGGTTATACGTAACTCGGTGGCACCGGTTACCATGAGAGGACATAACGGAACCACACTATGGGGTTAGTGTGTGATGACGCAAAAACTAAATGACCGACGACTCGCCTACCCAAGAGATTATAGCTTGAATGTTTTGAAATTACTTCTTGGATAATAACTATATACGACAGTGATTGAAGCCGGCAGAAGTAAAGCCAGTGTATACTTTGTTAGTGCCATGGAATACTTAAAGTATATCACACAAACACAACTACTTACTAGTACTGTAAACAAATCGGAAATTTATAAGTTTATTGCGCAAAACTATATTTTATGTATAAAAAAGTATCTATCTGATCTGGTCTCTCTTCTCTTTGTGATATTTTACATCTTCAGACGAAATGAATCTAACCGGAAAAACAAGACAAAACTTTAATAAATTGGTTTTTGGTATAAGTGCGGTATAAACATTCACATGAGTTATGTGAAAAGCTTTTACTGCGATTGTACAAACAAACGATTAAATTTTATTCACACACTTAAAAACTGCTGCTGTTTTTAAGTTTCATGAATTTAAAACCGATTTTCGGCGATTCATATACCGCAATGAATTTCTAAACTTTTTACCTATATAATCTAAAACAGAGCTTACTTAAGACATACAATTAATCATAAAAACTTAATAGCTTTTATTTCCACTGCTTTAAATGTACTATTACATTTTTCATAACAAACCCAATTGATGTTAAAAAATAGTGAACATTTTAGAATCTCCATCTTTACTGTATATCGAAGATTAAACGACATTTTTACATCTCTATGAATCGAAACAGAAAGTATGAATAATATAAACGCTCGCGGCAAACCATTTACATACATACTTTTAAAACGAGGACAATACCAATTCGTTATATACGATAAGTATATAATCTATAAAGATATAATAGACTATATAGTCGTTTTTTAAAACATATTTACATATAGTATAACGATGGATTACAAGCATTATTGAATTGGATATGTTTTGTCAATCGATTGCACTAAAAGGTTACAGAAAAATAAATTGTTTTTTAAGGTTTTTAATGTTAGGCTATATTAGTAACCAACCAACAAATTACATTTTTTCAGGAGCGAAATATTTTACCAAAAAAACTAAAACAAAAGCAAACTAACCTAACCAGAGTGTAAATACCAAAAAATACTTAAAAAAATTACTCGTGATATTCTATTGATGTGTTGCTTACCGCCAATCAGTAACGTTCAAGTTTTACTGCGTTCCAATTGAAATTACTGGGTTAACTAGTTTTAAACATGTCCAAGACGGTGAGTGGTGTTGGTCACAACCATATCCGTTACTTAAATAACATAGTGCAACGATGACACGGAGAAATGTGCCGGTTGCCGGTTGACTCACGACCACCACCGGTCACCAACCAACCGGTATTGTTAACAGCAAAACGATTCTCGGAACAAGTCGATAACTAATCATAGAAATTGTAGAAAGTGTTTCGCTTTCCAACAGCTTGCGTTTTAAATTGATACCTGTTATAGTTAACACGTTAACTCATATTTTGCGTATTGTTATTAACATTATAACTGCCACCAACCCGACATTTAAACGTTACTGTAATTTTATTGTACTTATATTATACAGTCTTTAACATTACATTTACTATAAAAAAATGATTACTTATATTTGCACTATTATTACACATTTAAATAAAATAAAGACGGAGGCCAATATTAATTAAATGCGGGTAAAGTAAATAGCCAAAGAATTTTTGACTACTTTTCAAATATTCGCTTTACAGCTGCAAATAAATGTAATAAAAAAAATAAGTCAATCACATAACAGAAGAACGCATTTAAAAGCCTTACTAAAATTCTATTGTAACCAAAAAAAAACGAGAACTACAATTTTTAAAAGAATTTGATAAACAAGAATCGACGATGTAAACTTTTCCTCGTAAATTTTTTTAGTTAAATAATTTCCATAACTAATCATATTCTTACTTCATTAAAATGGTACAAGGTTACATCCTTTCATACTTGCCCTGCTTGTTACTAAAAAAATAAAATGATGTCGTTACATGACCACAGAACCGAATCATGCTTGTCATTGATAAAATATCAAATAACATGATAATCATGTTAAATATTTGCCGAATCAAATAGATTAACTTTCACTTATGTATCTAAATAGAATAGAGAATTATTCACACTCTTTATATTTTCTGTATGAAATATTTGATTACAAATAAAATTTGTGCATACAATTAATTACACACATTAGTAACATAAACTAATTTATTAATCCTACCGCCGCATACCATAAATAATTATAAATTTTAATTAACAGAATACACAGAACTTTGCGTGAACTAATTAACTATATATCTATACAACCACTAACTGTGGTATTATTCGCAATGTAACGTATATAATAATAACAAAACTAATTTCGATCAAAGTTTAGAAATGTGCAATCATTACCACAAAACACTCATAACAAAATCAATTTAGCACCGAAAGCGACAAAGTATCGCGCACAAGTTGAAACGCGACTTCAAGTATGCTAAGCATTTCATAAACATTAACAAGTTCGGAAGCGGTTAAAGTTTGATCGGTAAAACCAATTGCGAAGCTAATATACATCTCGGGGTGAGAGAACGCCATAAAACTTTATAACACCAGTATAAGTTGAGCTTTAAGTAATAAATTCGCATTGACACCATAGAACTATGAGGGTTTCCAGACATAAATTTTCTAAAATCATTTGAAAGAAAACTAAATATTGCAAGTATATTTTTAATTATACCAGTAGAAAGATAACGAAGAAAATGCTATTACGTCAAAGGATATTAAAAAAAATCCTTCGCATTTAGCACTTTCTTTTTATCGACGGTTAAAAATAAATATTCACGCGAACAATGTAAATAATAACAAGCAAGTGTAAAAATAACTACTAGTCTTATTTGTTTATTAAATAAATGCTGAATATTTTTCTTATAAATTCAAATGATAATCAGGTCTAAAGCTGTAAATGAGGCCCTGCTTATTCAATTATCAGGAGTTCAATAACATCAACTCAAAAATAATCACACAGGTAAACGTCGAAATACACCTATCGCTATAAATAAAGTTGGTATTTTTTTTTAAAGTTTTAAATAATAATGGATCTTTAAAAAGTTAGGGGTCAGATTGGTTTTAGCCCGCCAAATGCGTAACATTCGGTGACGGACCTCACGCAGCCGCGTGATTAACCGTATCATCATTCCCCGTTAACCTTTGGAAAGATCGAATGTATGAACGTACCGCGCCGTAGTCTATATTGTGAGCGAGTCATACGACAACGCAATTCAACATACTACTAACGCCATCTGTTGTCAAACAAGAACAACTTTCTTACAACACAAAATATAGAAATCTCTGACCTACTTATATATAATACTAGCTGACCCGACAGACTTCGTTCTGTCAAAGAAAATTGGAATGTTCTTTGTTCCTGCCTATTTTATAGCCGGGGCAAAAAAAATCTCCTGAACAGAACCGCCACCCTGGTTATGGGCGGTGTGTGGGGTTCAGCACTATTTATATTCATCTAATAACTAATATTTAAATATGAGTGGGTTCCAGAAGAGTGGCCAAAGTTATAATTATAGTACATAAATTATATTTACTATTATTATTTTTTAGGAACAAATAACTATCACATTTCAAATCTTTTTGTCAGAATGTAGTCTGTCAGGTCCGCCAGATGGTAACGCGGTTTGTGCTCGACTGATGTATTGACGTGAAAACGAATACATTTGATGTCGCGCGCCGAAACTAAAACAAAAGAAATAATATCGCGAAGCCGACCAAATTGAAAATCAGTATGGTGGATCTTTAGCTCTTACATTTTGTGACTATTTATGTTATTATTTCATTCGTTTTAATTTCGGCACGCGGCGTTAGATCCTCCGACGCGCATACGCACACTGTTTTGATAGAATAATTGAATTTGAAGTGCAAATTGACTCTTTAGCGTTACGAACGCACCTACATTGCTTAGACAGCAGTGAATGCTTGTAATTTAATATGAACTTTTGTTTGTTCTGGTTTCTGGTTACTGGTTAGTGGTTACTGGTTACTGATTATTGGTTACTGGTTTCTGGTTTCTGGTTTCTGGTTTCTGGTTACTGGTTTCTGGTTTCTGGTTTCTGGTTTCTGGTTTCTGGTTACTGGTTTCTGGTTTCTAGATATCAGATGACAGATTTCACATGTCAGATTTCAATTTACAATTTTCCATTTTCCATTTTCCATTTTCCATTTTCCATTTTCCATTTTCCATTTTCATTTTCCATTTTCCATTTTCCATTTTCCATTTTCCATTTTCCATTTTCCATTTTCCATTTTCAATTTTCCATTTTCCATTTTCCATTTTCCATTTTCCATTTTCCATTTTCCATTTTCCATTTTCCATTTTCCATTTTCCATTTTCCATTTTCCTTATTCCATTTTCAATTTTAAATTTTCAGTTTTCAATTTTAAATTTTTAGTGGTAAATAGTGTCACTATCACAAAAGATCAACAAAGTAAAGTTAAGACTTGACTACTATTTTGAACCAATCTGAACTTAGGACAGCGGTGTTCCTGCTTGGATTCTACAATCGCTGCACACGAACACACTATTTTACTGCATGATAAAATACTACAATAATACACTCACATTGAACATTCAACTGCATTATGCACAAAAAAATAAAAATTCAACCAAGACAACGCGACCTTTACGCCCAGATTCCCGCTATTTTTTTTATATTCATAAATTGTACTTATGTTAAAAATTAAAAAATTATTACGATATTATTACTCCTTCAGAGCTGTCCCGCTTTGCCCATTTAAAAATCTGGTCACCTTAATGGAAAAGAGAAATTGTTGTTTTTACATTTTTTTTCATATTTTCTCACCTTTTAAACCTTCTCGGGACTTCCACGAATAATTCTAGACCACATTTAGCCAAATCGGTCCAGCCGTTCTCGAGTTTTAGCGAGACTAACGAACCGCAATTCATTTTTATATATATAGATTAATAATAAATTAAATTCAATAATATTAGTTATTAATAATAAATAATAAAGTTTCTTGAGAATATATTTATATGTAGAGGGAGTGACAGAAGGCATAATGTTTGAGAGAAATAGAATTTGTTGTCATCCCCACTCCGTGCTGTGTACTGGTGAGAGGTGAGACCGGTACACACGTGGAGGGGTCACTTACCAAGTGATAATATTTTTTTTTTGGAGTTTACAGCCACGCGGTTTGATACGTGGCCATGTATAATTGATGATATCGAGCGAGACAAAAATATTAAAATGACTATTAAAAAGCAGGGGTTGGTGATAGAAAAGTTAGGAAAGGAAAAATTTAGGGTTGTATGTATTTTTTGATGCCACACAATAATAAAATAAAATCGAAAAAAAAAAATCCCAAAAAATTAAAAAAATTTTTTCGGTGTAGGTAACCCTGATCACTTAGGGGTTTGAAAAATAGATAGTAACCGATTCTCAGACCTACTGAATATGCATAAAAAGTTTCATAAGAATCGGTAAAGCCGTTTCGGAGGAGTTAGGGAACGAACATTGTGACAAGAGAATTTTATATATAATATTTTAGACTTTTTATTAGCCTTGTTATATTTTTATTAAACTTGTGTCGATCCTATATTGCGCGAAAGAAATAGTACAACAAATATTTTTCAATTGACAGCGATTACACTTTTTACAATTAGTTTACCTGTACCGAGTCTTTTGTTAGGATGAAGTTACTAAATAATAATGAAGTAAGGTTAAACTAGTTTGTTAAGGCGATGCGAAAGTGAATTGGTTAGTATAAAGATACTGCAATGGGTACCGTTAACGGCGAAATCGGTCAACAGCCGATTGCCGCGCATATGGGCCAATGTTACAATGTTACAACATACAACACAGCCGGTCCCGTGAGAGTGAACATCTGTATAATTTATTTCATACACCGGAGCGTCTTTGTTTAGAAATTTAACTAGTTCTTTCATGCAACAGTGATATTTTGTTTAAATACGGTAAAGATAATCCATGACGCTTTGAAGATAAGTTAATATGTTTATCAAAACAATATAGACATTGTTTAGTATCTGATGATGAGTATTTAAATGACAATGCGATTAAAAAGTAAAATTTTCTTTCATTGAAATTACAATAGCTTTAAAAAGTTGGGATGTCGTATATAGCAATAAAAAGATATAATGTATTCCAGTGTTGGCGTGCGGCCTTGTTTTTATATCTGATAGCTGATGCATCAGATAACGCAAATGTGTCGATAGGCATTCCTCTGATCAAATTGCGAAAACATTGGATATCGCTAGATATTGGAACTAACCTTAGCAATACATTTTTCAATTCAAAATTCTTTAAAGTTAAAATAAATCATTTGCAGTATAATATGTTATCCAAAAATTACTCTGCCATCTATAATAAAAGTAACAATTACGCAAAATTGATTACACCAAATAAATAAAAAAATCTATAATAAGACAAAGGCGTGTTATTGAAGAAAACTCGGTAGAGGACTGTAGCTAACAATTGTTTATAACATACAGTACAGGGAAAGCCGGTGTTTCCAGGCTGATGGTTCCACGCCGCGGTACTCTCTGCAACGGTCCGTGCGCCGCTTGATCGCCGCACGTCGCATGCGCACTCTCTTGCTTCATTATTATACATCAGCTCAGCTTGGTGCTCGATATACTAACATTAAATATGATGAACTTACTTAAAAAATTTGGGATGAGTTTTTTGTCAACTACATTTTCATTTATCGATAAATAA
Source organism: Byasa hedistus (assembly GCA_029286795.1). Classification (NCBI taxonomy): domain Eukaryota; kingdom Metazoa; phylum Arthropoda; class Insecta; order Lepidoptera; family Papilionidae; genus Byasa; species Byasa hedistus. The sequence goes on along the minus strand of JAGSMW010000020.1, from coordinate 9,129,561 downwards.
TTTTTACGACAAATGCATTATAAAAAGAAGATTATGGCCTCTAAACCGGCTAGACACTGATATCTAGAAACTGTAAAAAAGCTTATAATATAAGCTTTAGTCTTCTTTTTAACAGAGCTCTAAATGCCAACAGTAGTAACAAAGTGAGCGTTTAAGTTCCTTTATGTAAGGAAATAGAAGACCATATTAATTTAAAAGTTTAAAACCATTAAGTTATTGTACATTGAAATGGTTTTTCGGTTGTTTTAAATATATTAGTATACCAGTTACAATAATAATAATCTATTTAGTAAAAGTTAAAAAATGTATTTATTACAGGGACGGCACTCTTATGAAAAATTAAGGACGTGCTTGATGCTTCTTTTAGGAGTATCACTAAAGTTTGCTAATGGGCAGTGTCCTTGGAAAGATACTCCCGCCTTACAATCGACATGTGTCTGCGCACTCAATTTAGCCCGGGATCTCTCAATACAATGTGACCAGGTACTTAAATTATTTTATAAAAATTATTCACAGCTTCAAAAAATTAAAACAGCTTTTAATTTTATCAAGTCTTGGTGAAACCTGACGTTTATTGTGTAGTCATATATATCTCACCTAAATTTAATATAACAACAATAAAATTGTAATTTGTTTTCAGGCGGAATTTGCTATGCTTCTAACAGCACTCAACTCTAACGCACGAAAAGTTTCGATAGATCTCTTGTATATAAACAACTCAACAATACCGGTGCTAAGTGACGACATGTTTTCAAATCTCAAAATTCACAATTTACAAATCTCTGGATGCAAAATGAAAAAAATAGAGGATGATGCATTCAGAGAACAGGGGCCGTATTTAAAAAACTTAAATTTACAGGACAACGAACTGACAGAGGTGCCAGTGAGAACTCTCAGGATTTTAACGAATTTATCATTGCTAGACTTATCGAAAAACCGCATAACAAGGGTTGAAAATCACGCTTTTATTACACTACAAAAGCTAACTACGTTAAAATTGTCTGATAATAATGTAACTTTGGCACCACAGGCTTTAACAGGTTTAGAAAATTCATTGAAAAATCTTAACTTGAAAGGCACGAGACAGAAAACAGTTCCAGAAAGCATAAAGGGTCTACGCAGTTTAGCGTTTCTTGATCTATCTCAAAATAGTATCAGAGAGCTACCTGGACCGGGTGGCAGTAGAACATTCGAAGGACTAGACTCACTGACGGCGCTTAACTTAGAAAGAAACTTATTAGTTAATTTAAAAGAAGATGCTTTCGCCGGTATCAAAAATACGTTAAGTTCTTTAAGTTTGTTAAATAATTTATTACCAGAGTTCCCAACCGCGGCAATAGCGACATTAACTGAATTGAGAGTGTTGGACATAGGGTTTAATTTGTTAAATAAGGTACCTTTTGATGCTTTTATGAAGAACCCTTCCATTACACTGTTAGCACTGGACGGAAACCCTTTACCTACTGTACCAGAAAAAGCTTTAACTCATTTAAATCACACACTTCGTGGTCTTAGCGTAGGTGGACGGTTTCTTAACTGTGACTGTCGTCTTCGGTGGATAATAGAGTGGATACGTAGCGGAGAATTGCAAGTTACCTCTCGTGAAAGAAACCCACAATTCTGCGGAAATCCGGCGCATTTTCGAGATCGCGGTTTTTACAGCTTTGAGCCAAATGAACTTGTTTGTGAGGAGGAATCTACCACAATGTTAGAAAAATTTACTCCAACAACAATGGCTTCTATTTTCACACAAAGAGAGAATATTAATGTTAATACAACTTCAACAACTATTCTACAGACAACATTAAGCACTACAACAATGATGACAACCACTACAGATGCTAATGAGGAGCCTAAAGCAAAAGCTAATAATACACAAAGTACAACTACCAGCGAACGACCAACTCGCATAAGTTCAGCACGACCAGCAGCACCTAACTGGCGGCACGGTTCTAGTCAACGACCGCCACTTATTATGAATTTTTCTCAACAAAAGCCAAAAGTTGACGATTCAAATGAGGTCATCGTAAAAAACGCTTATAGACAAGATAACTCCGTAATAATTCAATGGGATTCTGATGTCGCCAATATACTTGGATTTCGTGTTGTATATCGGCTGTTTGGAGATAAAACCTTCAAACAAGGACCGCCTTTGGAAGCCAGTGAAAGAGAATTTAAAATAAAAAATGTTCCTTCTCAGGTAAATATAGTTCACGATTTGGTTAAATTAAATTAAATGCTGACATTACAAATTATTTTTATAAATACATGTACATGTATTAATTATAACTGTTGCAGGAATGTATCGTGGTTTGCGTAATTTCATTGGAAGAAGTGCATGTGAGTCCAGAAACAGTACCATACTCTCAATGCAAAGAAGTACGCACGGTATCAGCTGCGGCTTCCAATATGGATAAAATAACAATAGCGGCAAGTGCAGCTATTTGCGGCACTATTGTAGTAGCGGTACTAATCTTTGCGGCTGCGTCACGTCGTCGTTCGCGGACTGTACACCGCTTACACAGCCAGGCTCCAGAGAAGATGCCCAACACCTGCTGTGGCGGGCACCCCGGAACACCGAGTCCTAGCGGGCCACTGTCTTCGCTAGCAACGATCGGCGCATTTGGAAAGCAGCGTGAGTGGGATCAAGTGTCGGCTTATAGTGCACGTTCGATCCCTCGCGCACGTACCTATACAGAACCGGCTGCTCCGGAACCCTTACCAGGCCGACCAGGCCGTGCTCGATCCCTTGCTGACGGTCAATCACAACATAGTTATTCACATTCGGGCCGCTATGGTGTGCCTGGATATCCTAGCAGTTTGTTAGGATCGAGAACTGGTAAGTGGACTCCTATCAACTTGCCTAAAAATTGTAAAGAATAAAGGCAATTTCAGTTAAGTTTTTTATAACAGGACGTTTAAGATATATTAAATAAATGTGTTTGTATTATCAGATCTCCGCCAGTCGCGGCAATCGTTAGGCGCTACGTCGGAACGAGCGTCGCGGTTGTCGCTAAGCGGTGCGGCCGGTGGGGCGACCGGCGGTACCTCAGGTTCCAGGAGAAGACCGCGTTCGCGATCACGACCAGCAAGTAGATATAGCGTCGGTTCTTTAGGGATGGGCTACTGCGATACATCTGACAACTGGACGGATCATGATATGGATATATACATGGCGCGAAATGCTACGGCTAGAGGCGGGCTCGTGCCGTTATAGCGGGGCAGAGACGCGGGCACGGCACAAATGGCGCAAGCGCAAGCCGGATGCTGCTCGCGGTCGCGGAGGCACGCCGCTACCTGCGACTTGTGTGCGAGGCGACATCGCACGCGTCGCCCACCCCGCCAGGGATACTGTCATAGTTGCGTAAAGCGCGACAAATGCATCCACCACACATGACAAAACATAAAGATTTATTAATTTTAATATTACATTTAACTATCTATTTAATTTTACAGATATAACCACTTTCCTCATTGGCAATTCTATTTATATTCGTCAACAATCGATTAAAACGTATATTCTACGCGAAAGTGCTACATTGTATAAGGAATAAATAAATAAATATTTTTAATGCAAGCGAAGAATGATCCAATTTTCTAATAAAAGTGAAAGTTAAGAAAGACTCTAAATTGACGTATACAATAATAATACTCCGTATATTGACTTGTATAAATAAAATAACGATTACCATAGATGAAACCACTCAAACTTAAATAATTAAAGTTTACGAGTTGGGTTTTAGAAATAGGTTCTAGTGATAATTGTACATTTTCATTAAAGAAACGCTGGACTTTCGAAATGTAAAATGACTTATAGATATATTAACAGAAATTATAACATCCTGCTATCTATTATGTTATTTAATCCCAAATTAAATAGGGATGAAATAAAATAAGTTAAATAAACCCGATAAAATCAGTAATATTTAGTTTTAATAAATGTGTAATATTTGCGGATACATAAGAAATCATTATGCTACTATCTACTGAAAATTATAAAACAATAATAAGTTACCTAATAAGTAACCTTTTTAAACAATTTTCGTGTAAATAAATGGACAGTGACAATTTGTTTCTCTGTTTTTAATTTGGGACTATAAAAAGTACTAGGAGGGGGTGAAAAATATCACCGAAAAAAAAAAATGTACTGCTAGTCACAAATATTTTCTTATTGCACTGCACAAATAATTCCGTATAGTTTATTAATAAAGAATGTACATATTTATTTAGAAATACTATATCTTTTATTACCAATATTCAAATGTTGTGTATTGTTACATATAATTTTGTATAACTTAAAAGTTATTTTCCGAATTATACATATAAATGATAAAGTAGTTTTAGATGTAATTGTAAATAATAATTATACACGGAAACAAAATTAGGATTTTATAAAAGGATATGTTTTACCTAATATTTCACCTAATGAATATTCCATTTATTTATGCACTCCCGGACACATCTATCGGCCCACCTAGTCTTTAAAAGTTTTAACGGTGCCTAGCTAAAAATAAATGTTAGGTGGAGCAATAAGTTTTAATGTAGTTTTAAAGCTGATTTTTTGGTCAACCTTTATGTATGTTTTTTTTTTTAATTTTGAATTCAAGATTATGAAAAAAAACGAAAATTCGAGTCTATTCATAGTTTTCAACAACCCAGGAATGGAGAAAACTTTTTTATTTCGCACAAGTTGGATTGTTTTTTTTGATGTGCCGATTATTGGTTCTATAAATAGGCAAATCTAAACTTAGAGCCAGTTTTGACCAAAAAATATGGATACTCTGCCTGAAATTGTCGCCCAAGCTGTAAAACTTCTGGGGCCAAATCAATTCAAAATTACAAAAAAAATAAAAAAAAAAACCTACATAGGGGTTGACCAATAAATCTGCTTCAAAACTGCATTAAAACTTATTGCTTCACCTAACATTTATTTTTAACTAGACACCGTCGAAACTTTAAACACTGGGTGGTGGGCCGATAGATGTGTCCGGGAGTATAGTTTATGCAATGTCGACTGTTTAAGTATGCTCATAACAAACATGTTAGTTAAGACGATAAACACTGCAACACATTGTGCTCATCATCTTGAAACATAAAACAACAGAATAATCTTTGTAAAGTACATATTATAGGTTAAAATTAATTCAGCTGATTCTTTATATATTTATAATCTTAAGTACTTATACAAGAGCTATCCAAATGGTGCTATTTTATAGAAATTTTATGTCATAATTTATAAAATGTACAGAAAAAATATAATAATAAAAATATGTTAGACAATATTTATATAATTTAATTTTTTTATACTCTAAACTTTTATGAGATTATGGTATTGTATATACATTTTCAGAACATTGAAACACCCAAATTTTTTTATAGTCAACCATAGGTGTGGACCTATAAGAGAGGCAAGGGAAACAAATTTGTTTTTTAGTAATTAAAATTTAAATTATATTACTAAATTCATTTAACCTATCTCTATTTGAATTCCTAAAATCTTAGGTAATCATTTTAAATCAAATATAACAATAAATTTTTATATACTTACCCAGGCACGAGGATTCGATGTTCCCAACGATACTGAAGTTCTTGTACAAACTCATACCAGAAATGTGCTAAGTACGGCAATCCACCTGCATCTAAAAGGCGGATGGCAGTCATTGAGAGTCTCCATACTAAACCATCTACAGGACTAGTCTTCACATAACTGCACAACTTTAACTCATTACTTGTATTCTGAAATAAGATAAAATAACAATTTTAGATGTAAAATTAATATTAGTATCTCTGTCCTTGTAACACACATACACATTAATGTTATATATATAAAGTATACAAATATTGAATAACCAAATCTTTTCTTAAGCACAGAACATGTCAAATGTAGTCAATAGCATTCTAACCCTGTGGAATAAACTGGATATTAAAGATACAATAATAGAACATATAATAGCAATAGTAATAGAACAGCTGACTAAGTTATTTTCTTCAATTACTTTCATAATAGATTTAAATTATACTGTTATATACCTGTGGATTCTAAACTTTGTGCACTGACATCTCCAATAAAAGAACTTACCTCTGCTGCCTTCTTTACAAAAAATTATAATCTTTTTTTGCAATTACCCAAAGTACTATTAATAGTATTTGACCAAAGTATATTAGCGACAAAAAATATTAAATTCATTACAATATAATAACTGTTCTACATGCTTAATGCTACTTAAGAATTACCATTATAGTATAAGAATAGCATACTTGTTTGGAGTCCACATCCAGCTGATCAGGATATGTAAAAGTACTGCTTTCTACTGCATCCGGAAATACAAAGTACAACAGAGGCATAAGCAAGTCATCAGTTATTGGTCCTTTAAATTCCACAACACTTGTACTCTGACGAATAGCAGCTTTCACAAGTTTTGAAATTGTTATAGGAGCTTCTGTTATTTTATGCAATGGATTAACTAGTCCCAAGCTCTTACTTAATCCTAATATATCCATTAACAAGTTTGTTTCATTTAACAGATTCATCATTTTATTTATTATTTCAGATAACTGGCAATGAATATTGTTTCGCAATGTAAGTGTTATTGTCCATGTTGGAGCCATAATTGGATCAATATCAGAAAAAGTTGAAGAATCAACTATAGCACTCTCACGAAATTGAGGCCAAATAGCATTTAAACAAGCACTATGTATGGGATTCTTCTCAGCTCCAAATGGAAGCTCTATAAGTTTTTTCACATCAAAACCATCAATGGATAGAAATTCATTAGAATTAGTTTTTTGCTTCCAAGTAAATGTGTCAGAATCTTTTAACTCATAGCAAAATTTTGCTGTTATGAGAACCGCATCAAGAGCTATGGGTGAAGCGATTTTTGATTTGAACAGGCTCACTAGTCCACTTAGATGAGAACACTGATTAGAAATTCTTTTTAAATGAATTGTATCAAAACTTGTTTTAAAATCATTATCTTCATAAATACCTAAATATACTTGTTGCCATTGTTCTCGAATTTTGAGAAATATAGGTACACCACAATCAACATTACCAAATGCTATATTTACAGAACTCATAACAAGTTTAATGATACTTCCATCTATAAGTGGAGTATTTGAACATAACATTAAATACCTTTTTAAACCGAACCAATTCGAAACAGGAAAAGGACTACCATCAACATCCTCCATGAAATTTGTTGTTGACTCCCAAAACCCTTTTTGTAATTCAGAGAGGAGGGATTGATCATGTATACATTCTAAATCAATGATAGGTTTTACTGGTTCCAGGGAATGATAGGACAGTGTAAAGACAATACCATGAAACCTAATTTCTTCCGATATTGTTATCCATTTCTTTGTATAATCGAAGGGCCGTTTAACTAATTTTGACTTCGACAAATGCCACTCATTAATGATTTCCTCTAGCCTTGCTATAAACACTTCCCATTCGGACGCTGTTGTAAAGTCTTGATGATAAATATCATATTCATCAATTTCCTCATTCATTTTTATTTAACTAAATATTATTGTAATATAAATAATATTACAAAACAGCTGTTTGATCACAGATACTAAAGTATTTATTGTTGTCTTGTTGTTGTCAAAGTTTTTAAACTGTTTTGACATATAGTCCGTCAACGATGTTTTGGCACGTGGCGAAAATTGGAACTAACGCCGCCATCTTGGAAACGTCAGTCCATGACAGTTCGCTGTCATTGTGGACTATTGTGCGATTTTTTATGATTTTGCCGTTGAAAAATTTGGTGAAAATGTCGAAAATGATAAAAAGAGGTGTTAGAAAGTTATTACTTAAGGTCAAATAGTTTTTTGAAAAGTAAAAACAATCTGACGCGCTTAAAATTCGGTATGAAAAAGTGTTGCCATTGGAACAGGTAAGTGATACCATAAGTACTTTTTATTTTACATAAATATTTTCAATCGTGGTTAAAATTAAAATCGTACTTATTCAAAAATTTATCGAGAAAACTGTTTCAGGTATTTCTATATGCTAGAATTATAAATGAAAGTAGGATAGCTGAAGCAATTTTGAGTAAAAAGTCCAGGAACGTCGAAATTGTTTTGAATAAATTTGCTTTTGGAGTGCTGCGAAGAAGAATACACTAGTTTTATACTATAAGGAAGGAAATTCCTGCCGTGAAAAAATACACAATATGCTTACAAAAGAAATTGCTTTCTTTTATTTCTATTATTGTTATCCACAATTCCTAGAAAACCCGCCCAGTGTTCATGCAATGGTCCAATCCATCTATAAAAATTAGTAACATTAAAAAAAAGTTTTATTTTTGGTGTCAGAACATCCATCATCAATGCATATATTATGTCGAAAAATATAAATTTTTTCAGTAATCGTTTACTATACCTATAACTTATCGCTCTTTGATAAGGAACAAGTTACGTTTTTGAGTTGAAAATATAGTTTATTTTTTAATCCTTTTTGTATATAGACAGATTAATGGGCTAACCGCCGTGCGCAACAAGTAACTAACGAATATATTAAATATTTGTTAATGAAAAATGGAGGTAGTGAAAACTGTCTAGTTCTGAGGAAGTTTCGTTAACGGGTAACCCAAAAAACACTACTGCGCCCTCCTGTCAATGACATCCAAGTGCCAAATATCCTTGACGCTTTGTATAGTACAAACGAAAACCACAGATCTCGCATATTGATAAAACCGAGAAAGATCTATTTATTAAATAAAGTTGTTCTAATAAAACAATTTAAAAGAAACTTTTTTAACTTTATGTGCTCTCTATGAAATACACAGTACTACAAAAAAAATTCTGGGTTATATGTGCAAGGCACTTATGTATTTTAACGTGACAACGTCTATTAATTATATCACAAAAAATTTTGATAATAAATTTTATTATTCTTGTTTGACATGTTTATCGGGTTACAAATCAAGTTATACTAACTCTCAATTATATTTGTTAGGGATTTTATTTCTAATTATTATTGAGCAATAGAATACATCTTTTACTTTCAACCAATTCGGGCAAACGCATACCGACTTAGCGGTCGGCGTAATCCACGCCCACTTATGTGCGGGACATTTCTCAGCACGCGCGTCCTATCTTATACCAATTTAATAGACGTTGTCACGTCAAAAATACCTTGCTTTCTTTAACAAAAAATCCTATAGGTTTCTATGACTACTGCACATATAAACAAATTGTGTACACTAACATTATTTTAAACACATTTGAACTTTAAAATGTTTAGAGGAGAAAATAATCATTCTTTGAGCTATGAGCAACAAGCAAAATTTATTCAAGACCGAATAACGAGCGTAGAAAAAAATTTTGGTGATTTATGTGTTGCGTTCGGAGATTACGCTAGAAAGACGGCAAGGTAACTAATTACATAAAGGTTGTGAAACAAATGTATCTGCATAATTATTGCATTATTTTTACGCTGCTTATATTCACGATTATATGCAACACTTATTTATTAAGAAATAATACTAAAGTTTTAGTATTTTAGAAACAAACGTTACAAAATATTACAAAGATGTAAACCTAGATAAAGTAGTAAAATGAGTCAAAACTAATTTATGAATATTAAGTAAAAAAAAGAAGTTGCGGTGATATAACGATTTATGAGAATTATTCTCTGGAAGCAGATTGAATGACGAAGAACAATGGATATATTTATACACTGAGCATTAATTTTGTTAAATTCACAGAGTTCGGGATATGGGTGATGAGCTAGCCAAAGTTATAAAAGATTATTCGAATAATGAGATTGTTAACAAATCTTTAAGCGCCGGGTTAGATAATTTATCTATAACATTAACGGCTGTTGAAGAATACAGAAATTGCGAAGTTCAACGCTTAGAAGCTAAGGTAGGAAGGTCTCTTCAATACCGATGGTACTATATTGACTCCGTATGGTCAAATATGATATGTATTTATTACATTTTGCCAAATTATAGGTTATTGGTGAGCTCTGTCAATATGAAGCAATTTGTAAACATGCTAGAGATGAGTTAAAACACACTATGAACGTTCGAGAAAAAGAAATGGCAAGGAAGAAAGTATTGGACAAAGCTAGGGAAAGGCAACCATTTAATAGACAACAAGTTGTAAGAATTAATTTTATATGTGTTAATACATTTTCTGTACATATATTCGAACAAAATTATATATCTATTTATATTGTGCGCATGTTTGAAATAAATAAGCGCTTATTTACTTCATATAAAAAGTGAAAGTACTTGTGAAAAATAATGTACTGTAGTCCATGGGAAATTAAATAGGCTTTTTAAATTATTTCTGTGTTTACCTTTTATAAGTTTAGTTCTCTATTACTACAGACATATGCGGAATCAGAATTATTGAAAGCATCAGCGGAAATGTCACGAACAGCAAAAGGTTTAAGTGAACAAACTGAATTTTTCGAACGCCGTAAACTTCAGCAGCTGAAGTCGCTACTATCGAATTTTATTATGATAGAAATAACTTTCCATGCTAAAGCGGTCGAGTTATTTACTGTAGCTTATCAACAAATTGCCGAAATTAACGACAAAGCAGATTTAGAGGTAATTGCATCACTTTTAAATAACGTCGTATTAATATTTAGTACCTTCGTACTACAAAATCAGAAATATTTCTTTTTTGAGTCGCATATCTTTGGCATTTAAATTCCCTATAATATAACATTATCCTTTAATATCTTAGTCTTTTTTCTAATTTAGATCCTTTTTTTTATATGACGAGTAATAAATTGTTTTTCTGTCAAGCTTTTGGATACAGGTCTTACAAATGACGGAGAACCTATGGTAATATTTTTTTTGATGTATTAGAAAGCCTAAATATAACCTGTTCTCACTCATCGTTGTTCGCGTTACACTCGTAGATATGCAATCGTAACACCACATTTCTGTAGTGGCCACTCGTTACCAATTAATTTTTATAAAACGACATCGAGTTTTACATTCTTTGAAGCACTATTCACTAATTAGGCTCTGTGGTGTTAACAGTTTGAGTGAAGTCCGTTTTAGATTATGAACGTAACGCTCAACTTTTGAATAAGATGCTGGAGTTTATTTTTACAGAATTTCAAACGAAAACTCAGGTCCCCTGAGAAACAAGTCAGCACCGGTATATCAGCGAGATCTTTGTCCTTGGCCTCGCTAATGAATCCACAATCTCCTTTGAAAGATGACGGTGACACTGCAGTAAGTATCTATCTACTATTAACCATCTACTCAAAAAGAGGTGTCATAAGTTTAATGTGTTTGTATGTATTTATAGACCTTAAGGACCTTAGGACCCGTTTTGCTTATTTTTAAATTTGCAATATGAAGGTAGTAGCTAACCCGTTGGTTTCATAAAATCCTACTAATATCCCAACTTATATACACATCACCTAGGAATCAAACAGGAATATTTTTAATTTAATTGTATTCTATGTATAATGATAATGTACTAACCAAAATGTTACGTAGCATATTCTCGTTTCAACTACCGCAGTGTCTAAAGACAAAAGGCTTTAATTCGTGCGTGTTGCCAGTGATGACATACGGAACCGACACGTGGCCACTTACAATGGGCCTCATAAAAAGGCTCAAAGTCACCCAAAGGAAAGGGAGAGAGTTATGCTCCGAGTTTCGCTGCGCGATCAAATCAGAAACGAGGAGATCCGCAGAAGAACCAAGGTTACTAGGTAGACTAACGATCTGGTGAAGGTCGAGGGAAACCGCTGGACGCGAATAGCGCAAAGCCGTTGGGAGTGTAGATCTTTGGAGGAGGCCTTTGTCCAGCAGTGGGCGTCTATTGGCTAATGATGATAAAACAAAATGTAGAGAAAAGATAGTATTATATTGCATCTTGTTTCTTCTTCTTAAATAAGATATTCATATAGACATCTAACATTATACAACATTAACTAGTTGCCATACATTTAAATCACGATCGAGAAGATTTCTTTTGAATTAGGATTTCTATATAATTAGCCGATAATTTAAATTGGTAAATATATAATTTTAAATTAAAAAAAATCGTGCGTATTCCCTATTGTTCACTACAGCTATAGCCCTCATTTGAATACACGTCGGTTAATATCGAACGGGTATAAGATACGATAATGTGTAGTTGATGAATTACTTGTTCATATATATATAGATACGTGCATATGTATATTAATTATGAAATTTGATTAAACTTCATTTCAGAGCGTAGGAAGAATGAGATCACCAGAAAAAAACGGCACAATCGGTAAACAAAGATCCAGTTCATTAGCGGTGTTAATGAATCAGTCATCGTCTAAAGAAGACGAGGACACAACGGTAAGCGCCATAATAACTAATTCTATTTCTTACCATTTAAATTAGAAGAGTAACTATTTATTATTTTGAGGAAATACGACTTAGAAGAAGATCAAGTGAACGTTGGAGTTGGGAACAGTATTTTTTTTACTTTACGAGACAAGCAAGGCGTTCACCTGATGGTAAGTGATACGTCCGCCCATAACAATGCGACGCTAGTTAAAATGGTACATACTGCACCTCATTGCGCTCGTCGTCTTGAGACATAAGGTGTAAGTCTCGTTACCCCAGTAATTTACAGCGCCTTCCACACCGGAACACAGTAATGTTTGCACACTACTGTTTGGCGCCTGAAATAATCACTGCGGAGGTACTTACCTAAACGATCTCCGGCAACAAAGACCTACCACTAGTATAGTGATTATATAATATACTGTTAGTAACATTAGTTCATATACCTTATAATAATTTTGAATTTATAAATAGAAATAAAACGAGAATTTTACCCGTTTTTTTCCCTTATTTCTGCAAAAAAAAAAAACATGTGCACTGTGTTTTCTAATAGACCAAACCGGGTTTAGCAGCAATCATGATACTGTTGGAACTATTTCAAAGGTGCTGCATCATGAAAGCTGCTGTTATTCCGTTCAATTTCTTGTTTATATTTTAATTTCATTACGCGAAGCAGATAAACGAATTCAACGTGTATATTTTATTTTTCAGGAATCTGAATCAGACGAGGAAGAATCGTCACAAGAAACTGAATCGCGTTGAACATTTAATATCGATCTTTATAATGCTAATTAGCTTAATAAGTTAATAAATGTGTTCTGTCTGTTACAACTTTTATTTTATATATATTTAACCTTTAACAAAACAAATACAAAAACCCATTGTACTTATTCAATAAACTAAAACAAATATCGTGGACTATATTATCTATCTCGAATCTAAACAACACCTGATAATTTATACCGATTTAATACAGCATCCCTAAAAAGTCACTGACGCCAAAAAGTACTGTGCTAATATTACTATGTTCCTATTAATAGTTATTGAAATTACTGGGATAACGAGACTTAACGTCTCCTGTTTCATAGCGACGAGCACAATTTGATGCTGTGTATATAATTTAACTTTTTTCAAAACTAACACGTCATTAATTTCTTACATTCTCTTTTGGGTATAAGCTTCGCCAAGACCCGCGAGATCAAGCTTCCGAAAAGACATGTCTTCCGCAGAAACGATATTCCTCCGCTACTCTATTAGTGACGCTAAGAACTGTAAGAACGGCCCTTCGCTCACTGTACCTACTCTGCCTTCCCGTCAACACGTATTAAAAAGTAGGTTAACCAAATTCACTTCACGTGATCATGTTGGAGCAATCCTACACCGTAGGTCAAAGGTTTAAGTCTTACTTTAGCGTAGATGACCAAACCACGACAAGGCGGAGATCAGTTAAAAGAAAGATTAATCAATCATTTTAAACTTAATTCGACAGGAATTTTAATTTACAAGATTATATATTATTTTCTTTTTACTCTATTGAAATTGTAAAAAAAGCATACGGTCCTGATGGTTCAGCTTTTTTTTTATCGGGTGTAACAAAATGGTAACAGTATGCAAACCCCGGAGCCGCAACGGTCCGGCAACGGGGTAGTGTCGGACTCCAACCGACTAAAAATATTCACACGGTACTTCAATCACGTCCGACAATATGCACGAGGGTCACGGGATAACATCGAGCAGTTCTTCCGCAACCCCCGATCGGCGCCCTGATCGAACGGGCCCGCCTCGGAGAAGGATGTGAGACACCCCTCCTGACAGACAATCCCTACGTGGCGACGCGTTGGAATATCAGACGCGCCACCAGATACACCCCAGGAGCCGACTTCAAGGGGGGCGCCAGCCCGACGGCCCATACCGGCCACGTCACCTGGTTCCCCTGCCTATGGAGGCTGATGGTCCAGCTACCGTAGCCTCCAGACGCCCTTGCACTTGAAGCATCACAAACTTGTTGCGGACCCAATATTTTTGCATATATAATCAATTAATTACTAACGCAATAATTTTTAACTATTTAATAATTTTACTAGTATTAAAAAAAAATAGTTTCGTTGTATATGTAAAAAATCTTAATAGTTTTATTAGTAGTTAAATATTGTAATGTGTTTTAGTAAAAGATTCAATGTAATGTCTATATGTACACATCCCAGGTAACTATTACTATTTTAATAATATAGTATAATTTTTGTTACAACATAAATAAGCTAAACTTGTCAGTAGTTCATACATAAAAGGCATTTTTTGCGATTTATTGAGGCCTTGACTTTATGATTCACAATCCATGTGCATGCTATTTTTTAATATTACTAGTATGTATCTGTAAACGTAATAAAATTTTATTCAACATTTGTCATCAAAATGAAATAAGTCTGATAATTGTAAGCATTTAAATTGCTGAGTTAACTTATAAGAATTTCTTGACAAATTGCCTCATAGAAAAGTAATTACTTTACAATCATTGCATGCTTACTGACAATTTCTATGGATATTCAAATTTCACTACTTACTGCACCCTCCTTCAGTGTACAGGTCTGTATCAGGTACGAAAAAAATCAATACTCACCCTTCTGAAGGTTGGAAAAATCAGGTTACCCATTTCAAACTTCAAGTTTTTTGAGCTATAAATTTATTCCAATTTCAAATCATATTACAGTCATGATTGACACAAAATTCTACCTTACATTTATTTGCACTGCTATGGTTATCATAAGACACTGGTGCAACAACAAGTGCACTTGTTAAAGACTTTCTTGGAAACAACCTTATAAATTTGGATATAGATTACGTATAAAATTATAAATTAACATTTTGACATCATCAGCTTGAAGATGTCCACTGCTAGAGATATGCATATTTTGTTATTGTTATACCTATTATAAAATGCCCTTCAGAAAATTCACAAATTTAATGACATTTCTTAAATTTTCTATATTAGTAATGTATTAGCAAAACAAAGTTTTAACATGAATTACTTTATTTAAAGGAATTAAAATTTTCATCAAAATAAAATTGTTATTCCAGATGAAGTTAAAACAAAAAACCCAAAAGTTTATCCACCATAAATACTTTTTTAAAATTTGCGATTTTACATTCTCATTCTTATCTTTCAATACAACTAATACTGAATTAAAATTACATCCCGTTTGATTCAAACTAGTAACACAGCATGCAAATTAATGAAGATTTGTTTTAATGTACAACATTGAAGTTTATGATTAAAGTGTTTATTCCATTAATGAAATATCTAGGCACAGGGTATCTTTGGGTAATATTTAGTGAAACTATGCAACTTAACCTTTGTTAAAGTTATAAGTGTATTTGTAAACTACTTTTCATTTTCGACACCCGCCTGTGTCATCAGATCTGTAATATTTTTTTCTAGTTCATCAACACGTGTACCCATTTCATCTATTCTATTGATTATTTGATCAGACATACTTTGGAATTTGTCTTGCATTGTCTGCAATAGGGTCTGGACCTAAAAAGTAGATATTTGATGGCAATTATTATCAATTATGTATATTATTACTACAAAATTTTGTAGATATATTGATAAACATTATTGAAACTTAAGAACATACTTACATATTGTGTGACCTCATGCATATTTTTGGGATCATTTGCCGGAGTTGTATAATTGCTCTCTACATCCGTAGTCGATGCTTCAGGATTATTTTCTGCCATTGTTTTTATTAACAGGATATTAAGTACGTCACTAAGATGAAAGAAAAGAAATGTTATGTCTCAATGTTTACAAATCTAGTACCGACATATATTGTTGCAATAAAGCAATAGCTTCTTTAGCTTAACTCCAATTGTTTTTAAATCGCTCGATTTATCCGACCTGCCGACTTCAATAAGATTAAATAATTATATATATGATGGTGTAGTGGAGACACAGACGATAATCAACAATTTTCGATGGAAACTGAACTAGTCTTCGATTAGTCAATCTGACATGTAAACGTCGTGACATAGATAATACAATATATTGCTCTTGAAGTAAGAACCATAGAAGTAATAAGTACTACGTGCAACAAAGTTGTAAGAACTAAATCAAATAGGACCTGATAGACACAAGATATTAAACCTCAATAACCCAGTAATTTCACTAGTTACTATGCTTTTCAAGCTGAAACACAGTAACATTTGTACTTTGTTTAGCAGCAGAAATAGTCGCTGCGGTGGTAATCAGAAGGTCCCCCAAACAGATACCTGCAAAAAGTAATGTTTTAGTATTGATTAAATATAGTTTTCAAAAAAAAAACGGCATGAATAAACTTGTTTAAAAAATTAAAATTAACAAACATGACATTTATACGATTGTGCATAATTTCAACAAAAGTTAACTTTGTCTATACTTTGCTTCAATATGACATTATTGACAGTTTCAGATCTCATAGACAAAGGAAAAGGGATCTTCGAAGAATACGTAAATAAAATATACACATATGAAAATGGCTGCAAGCCGTCGCAAGCAAGACGACAGAAATTTAGAAATTTTACGTGAACTTATATCGTTAAATGGAAATAAATATTGCTTAGACTGCAATCAAAGAGGACCCACTTATGTAAATACAACGATCGGCTCCTTTGTCTGTTCAAAATGCTCGGGAATGTTGTAAGTAATATTTTTGTGTTATATGATTTAATTAGAACAACAAATAGTGTGTTTATGCTGAATTTACATTTTCAGGCGTGGTCTTACACCACCTCATAGAGTGAAGTCAATCTCAATGGCCACGTTTACACCGGAAGAGATAGAATTTATAAAAGCTAGGGGAAATGACTATTGTAGACGCGTGTGGTTAGGACTATACGACGGAGAAAGTGTTAACTTTAGCGACGAACAAAGCGTTAAAGATTTTATGTCAGATAAATATGAGAAAAAACGTTACTACCTCGATTTGCCGCTTAATAATCCTCCTGTTACTAATGGTAATTCGTCCGTGAAGAATAAGGCAAAAGTAAAGCCCGTTGGCGGCTCTTCTATTACAGCACCTTTAATATCTATTTCGCCGCAGACCTCCAAAAACATAAATAACAATGTTGTAAATGCTGCAAAAATTGTGAATACACCAGTTTCTGAAACAAGTCAGAAATTAGCCAGGCCTGTCAACAATTTCTCACAACCGATTCATACAAATATCTCAGTCCCGGTACCAACTCCAGCTATTACTGCACCAATATCTGAGTAAGTAAAAATAAATGTTTGTTTTATACTGGGTTTACATTTTAAATTTAAAATTAAATTTATTCTTTTACAGTTTTCCTGTTGACTTTTCTACAGCAAATATTTACAACAGTTCTCAATATAATAGTAATTTTAATAACAATTTTTTTAATCATCCGTCCACAACTGTATCGAATTTTAATGCTTTTAATCCAAGCAACACTGCTACCACAGGTACTACTAACTCAAGTAAGTATATTTTAATAATTATTCATCTTTTTCATGTAATATAATATATCCACTGAACATGCTTTCCCTGAAATTAGTTTTTCATTAGCCAACTGTAAAATAATGTAGAATGAAGAATGGTGATTGGGTTATTTTAACTCATTTGAGATATACTAACTCATATATGGGAATATATACCTATTTAAAAAAAATCCAGTCCTAGGTATAATAATTTTCAGATGTTTTTTATCTCTTTTTAACCATTTACTAACTAAAGTCATGAAATTTTACAGATGATCGTTATGCTGCTTTAGCAGATTTAGATTTAGCTTTAAGACAGCAAAACATGAAAAATATGGGTAAATATACAACACACAGAAAAATTAATTTTGATGTACTGTTTTTTTTTTTATTTTGCTTATATAATTTAATATTGTTTGCAGAGGAAGGTAATAATATAAATAGTAAAAATCCATTCCAAAGCTCAACTACCAATGATTTGTTCTCTAATAAAAATCCATTCTTCAATGGTGGATGGAGTTCTACTCCACCAGTACCAGTCAATCCATTTATGGTAAGTAAATATATTAAAGTATGTTTGTTTTTAGAAAATCAATTAGATTTCGATGTGGCTAATAGATGAAAAAAATATGTTTTTATTAATATATCTTAATGTTGACAATGGTTGTGTTATGCCAGATCATATCGTCATCATTGTTAATAATAAAAATTTCCATAAATTTTGATTGTATATACAAAATTATGACTAACTTTTTATTATTGCTAAATTGTGTACATCTTTGGCATTAAAAAATATTTTGTGTAAAATAAGTATATGACAATTAATGTATACACATTCTAATATTGTTAAAGTAACACAAAATTGTTAATGCAATTGTTGAACCTATATAACATATCAAGTAGCCCGATAACACAGGAAATTCTGTCTGCTAGTACATGATAAGAGTATAGTTACATTTTATTCTATTGTTTTATGTTTGAAATTTCCCCAAGGCTAGTATACATGTGATAGTGTAGTATACTAAAAATGTATTTAATAAAAAAATGAGAAAATGAGCAGGATGTTCGCCTGATATTTAGTGGTACCAATGGATTTGACGTGAATGAGGATGTTATATACTCTCCATAATTATGTTCGTCGCATTGACAAATAATTTCACAATATAAGATATATGTGTTGAATAATCACAGGATTAACAAATTTTCATTATTCTTAACATGTTTTCAGCCGTCAAGCAATCCATCATTTGGTAGTTCCAAAAACCCTTTTCTGTGATGAGTTCACCGATCAAATCACTTAAGAACAAAAATATATAATAGTTTTAATGAGAAGCACAAACCATGTTAACACAAATTTGTTTGAAACTATGATCATATTATTATAATATTATTGTATAAATGTTTACAAAATAATATTTAATAGCATATATTTATTAATATAATATTTACACATTGCAATAGTATTAACATGCTAATTATGGTTGTAAAACTAAGTGCCTGAACCTGCCTTAAATCTTTGTGTACTTCATATAGAAATGTTATATGATGTTATTTTCTCATGTTAAAGAGATTACTATTTAGGTGAGCTTTAGTATTGAACAGTGATTAGTGAGTATTTGAACGAGTAAAGGATACGCTGGTCTTAGCTTTATTACTTATAGTATTTAATGGAGGCATCAAGTCAATGAGGTCTGTTGAATTAAGTAGCAATGGGCAGGGCGCATCGCTCGAGAGATGAACGGCTGATGAGGCAGTGAGGTCCTCGAGTGGCGACCGCGTACCGGTAGACGAAGTGATGGAAGGTCCTCCACTAGATGAACACCGATGTTCTGTGAAGGTCGCAAAACTCGTTAAGACAACACAGGAGCAGACGGTGTAGTTTTTTAAAGACCTATGTCCACCGGTGAGTCTATCGGATGATGATGATGATCATGATAAAGTCAATCGCTTGTAATATTTAAATATAACTTTGCTATTTATATCATGTATTGTATACTGCAATGTGCAAGATGGAGTTGTTAAGTGCCTTACGTGGATGTTGGAATGTTATTATATCATTGTTGAAGATCAAATGATTAAGTCAGTTATGGTTGGGCTGTATGCATTAGAATATTAATTCGCTGGACCCATGAATGGTTACAGGACGCACGTTTTAATGAACAAACCGTTTTAAACAAAGACAATGAGAAAAAATTCCATGGTTTGTTGAGAGGCTAGATTATTATTGTTCTAACAAAAATGATAATATATGTAATGTTTTATATTACTGTATAAATTAATCTCAATTACTTTGTGATTTTTTTCATGCTTTATTTATGAACACAAATGTTAAACCTTTTATATTACATTTTGACAAGACAAAATAATTTTTTTAATTAATCAACTTTAATTTTTTTTAAATTTCAATAAAATTATTTGTGTTGTTAAGGGAGCTCTCAAATTTTATATTTCTGTGATTATAATCAATATTTTAACTTTTATTATCAATGAGCTAACTTGAACAATTTTTATTTAAATAATCGACAATGCACACGACTATTTATTTTTATTGTAATTATTTTTTAACTACATGCGCACTGAGATCTGTTAATTTGTTTAAATTTGTAAAATAAATCAATATTTTTAACCTGCCGTTTCATTTACAAACGTTTTTTTTCGGCGACGTTACGAGCGTAACGTTCACCTGGCGGTAAGTGATACGCTTGCTCATAACAATGCGGCGCTAGTTAAGATGGTATACACTGCACCACATTGTGCTTGTCGCCTTGGGCACAAGGTGTTGTCTCGTTACCCCAGTAATTTCACTAG
This sequence comes from Byasa hedistus, assembly GCA_029286795.1. Classification (NCBI taxonomy): domain Eukaryota; kingdom Metazoa; phylum Arthropoda; class Insecta; order Lepidoptera; family Papilionidae; genus Byasa; species Byasa hedistus. The sequence continues at coordinate 9,108,972 of JAGSMW010000020.1, read as the reverse complement.
CTTACAGCGTCCTTCAAACCGGAACACAGTAACGTTTGTACCCTACAATTTAGTGACGACTTTAAAATTACCTAGTGATTTCTCATGGACATTGAATATGAAACAAATTTATTTTAATTACCTACGTTTCATTTACTTTTTTTAAATACTTGCTTAAACCCAGAACTAGTATATATGTATGTGATATTAACACTAATTATATTTCTTCGTTTGGTGCAATTTGTATTGAGACGTACTACAATTCGTAAAAATAATAACTAGGCTCTTTATTACTCTCCTTTCGTCATATATATTTATTACACATCATCATCGCTTCATATTCTATATTTTATTCGATTTCACATAAAACATAAATTAATGCGTTATTTCACAGTACTAACTTACTACATTTTTAAAGAGAAATATACACAACATCAAAGGTCCTAATTACAAATGATGGTATGAAGAATTAAAATAACTTTATTAATTCTTATAATAAAACAGTCAAGTCCATTCACATTTTACTTTTTTTATAAGTTGTATGTCACATTTTGTACTTGCTGTTTTTCCTTGAAAACATTGGTGTTGAGAAGTTATCCGGAGTTACATTTGGACTGGGGAAAGGTGTTTTGGGTGTGTCATGGGTGGTGGGTGTGTTTGACATGTTTTTAATGGCGTCAGGCAAGTTCTCCGGTATGTTGACAGATTGAGATGATGAAGCTGCTAAACGCTTTTCCGATATTGCCTTCAATATATTTTTTCCTGCTTCTTTAGTCTGAAAGAAAAAATATTTTTGTTGTTTATAAGTATACTGTCGACTAGATGGTGATAGATCTTTATTGTTGTCTAACTGCACCACCACTGCATCTGTATCGTTCGCCGAACAGTAGTATGCGAACATTAATTAATGAGTTTCTGTTTAAAAAGCAAAGCTAGTGAAATTACTGGAAAAGAGAGATTTAATATATTAGTGTTGCAGTGTTTATCATCTTAACAGGCGCCACATCGTTATGGGCGAGCGTATTACTTATTATTAAATAAACTTCTTACTCGTCTCGACGTTTCGTTGTCAAAAAAGTAATAAATTTAAATGAAAAATTTCATTTGCCTGTTAATCACGAAAGACGAAGCACTGAACATATAGTTATAATATATGTAATAACACAACATTTAACGTAAGAATAGTAAAATCGCATTTTCATACCATCTAAACTATTAAATTTATGTTACTGTTGTTAATATCAAAAGACTTAAGTATATTAACTAGTTAGGGTAATTAAAAAAGTACATTAAAGTACTTACACTATCATGTTCTAGGCACTTGTAGGCGTAATGAGCTGCGTGATCCAACAAGCTAAAGCGCAAGTAGTATTGTGCCAGGTAGCGCTGTGCCGCTGGAAGCTCCTTGCTGCCGGCGTTGGCGGGGTCCTGACAAGCGGCAGTATAGGCAGCGGCCGCGCTGTTAGGCATGTTGGACTTTTCATATAACCTGTAATTTGAATAGCATTATATCAACGAAATGGTGATGGCTCAGTCCTATGCCACTTAAGTCTAATAATCCTTTGGGTTAGATGAACATAGTTATTTTCCGGATCTCTCTGTTTCTGATTAAAAAATGAGGATATGATAATTTATTCAGACAAGTATTGAAAGCAATCATGTTTTATATGTTAACAAAAAGAATATATTCTTACTTCGCTAATTTAAAAAGCGCCATCCCCTCAATGTCACCAGTGCTATGAGCTTTATAGTAACACTTAAGAGCATTTGGAAACTTATCCATCTTTTCGTAAGCCTCTCCGAGTGAAACTAACATCCTAGAGTCATCAGGTTTCAATTGCGCAGCTCTTGAGTAGTAATATATACAGTAACCGTTTAAACCTAAAATTTCGTAAGCTTGACCTAGCCCATTCCATGCTCTGTAATCATTCCTGTTCACATCTGAAAAGAACAATAATGAGAATTATCCATTGCATATATTATGAGACTAGACCTATAATTAGGAATTGGCACTTATATCGCGAAAAACTTAAATAAAGTAGTAATGAAGGAAGAAGCACTAAATGATGTCCTCATTAATTAATTTTTTTCCTTTTTTTATTAAAGCTATGTCTAAAATATATTATTTTCTATTATTTTGTTAAAAATAAATAATAAATAAAGCTTATAAACAAAGAAAATTAACAATTACCTATTGCTTGTCTATAGCACTGAATTGCAGCATTTGAATTTTGCAATTCAATAAATTCATGTCCCATCAATATCCATGCTGAGAGATACTGTGGGTCTAAAGATAAAGCTCTCTGAAAATACAAAACTGCTTTTTGATGTTCACTTCTCAAGCTGTAGTAATTACCTAAAAAAAATAAGAAGGCATTTAGACATCCACTTTATAGGATCATGCTATTAAGAATAACATGAGACTACAACTACTACAGCTCCTCATAGAAGGAGACAAAAAAGTTTTTGGTCTCACCAGCTTTGTGGGTTTAAGATCTCATAAAACACTAATAAAAGTGGCATATCTCAGCAACAGTGCTAGGGAGAGCTATAGATATGCTTGCTTAAGCTTATTGCAGAAAGCTACTGATGTATATCATAAGAATTTCTGAAGTTCTTTGCAATGCACTGTGACCACCATTCAAGGCAGATTGTAGTGGTAGACATTCCCCAGAAACAGAGTGTTTCATAAATTTCCTTCATTATAACTAAAAGGTATTTCGACATAAAATTTCTGGCTTATAATTTTAATTAATAGAGAGTTTTGTAATCATAGAACATAGTAAAAGTGCACTTTAATAGAATATAAATAAAAAAAAATATTAGTTTTTGTAATTACTCACCAATAACACAACAAGTCTCGACTCTATATTTGTCAATAGATACAGCTTTTTGTGCTAATTTTGCCAATTCCATGCGTTTCTCTTTCAAATACAATAAATGGGAATAGACATCCCAATTATCAAGCCTGTAGGGATCATTTTGGTAGAGTTCACCAAACAATGCCAAAGATGAATCAACATCTGAAAATTTAGTAATAGTTTTTTAATTAACTCTTATTATAAGGAAATAATGTTAAAGTAAATAACACATGATAATCTTACCTCTTCTATCATGATGAGCAATTGCCATTTGAGCTGTCACATAAGTGCTTTTATCAAAGCCGGCATTTGCAAGTCCCATGTACGCTTCTAAAGCTTGTTCCGAGAGCTTCAACTCTACAAATGCATGAGCTACAAAGAAATACATCATCCAATGCTTAGGAAGTTGCAAAGAATCCAAAGCTTCATACTCATTTGCTAAACCAGTAAGCTCCACCCAAGCGGCCCACAGTGTGGGTGCTGCAGCCACAGCTGCTTGTAATACAGAAACTGCTTGTTTTCTTAGATCTAACTTCTTAAGAATAACTCCTTCTAAATAAAGCAAGTATCCATCTAAATTGTTACGATTAGCCTGAAATAAATTTTTATTTCACATTCTGTTGCATATAAAAATACCATACTTAAATAAAATATCAGCTTTACCTTAAAAAATGATAACAGGTCTAACAACACTTGTGTTGATTCCGAATTGTCTGGACCTGTATCAGTAACATTATCCAATCTTTTTTTCTCACTGGACATATACTGTGAATATCTATACAAAAATACACATTTAGAACTTGTACAATTTTCTATAAAATGCGCTGCCCGATCATACTCTTGGCAATCAAAATAAGTTTTCGCTAGAACATACGATTCACGTTCATCTGGCAAAATACCGTCATCATATGAACTGATCTCCGTATAATTTATTTTATGATCTTTTAATGCATAATTTAATTCGGCTAGCCATTTCACGGTTTGTGTTAGACACCGATCATTACATTCCCGGATACCATTTACAATATCCAATCTAACTTGATTCAGATCTATTTGAATATCATCTTTTGCATTTAAAAAAGGTTGCATATTGAACAAAATGTTGTTTATAAGCTTTATTTAGAATAAAATGTAGAAATCAATAAACATCCATCGGCTTAGTTTTCTTTTAAAAGTCTTATTTCAACAGCTTAATATTTAAATTTACAATTTAAATTCTATACTGAATTTATTCAGAAAAATTTAACTGTCATTTGTAAATAGAAGTCTGACAACTGAAAGTTGTAGGTTTCTCTGTGGATAGTAGCTTTTTGCCATTCCGCATAGATTTCCAACGTCGTTATATGTGCAATTGTCCGATTTAAAATAATGTTTTTAATTTTATTTCTTTAAACGACTTAAAGAGAATCATCTTTGCTAATATTTACATTTTGAGCAATTTCTCTCAAACAATTTTATAAAAGCAAATACGAGGGTGGATTGAAAAGTACTCGGCCTAACCAAGAAAATAAACACATACTAAATCAGTTATATTTTTATTTTTCTACATAATCACCATCAAGTTCAATACACTTTTGCCACCTCCCCTTCCAAGCATTTAGACCGTTGAAAAAAAATGATTCTTCCTTAGAGTCAAAATATGCGTCTACAGCTGCTTTGACCTCGTCGTTTGTCGAAAATCTTTGACCTCCCAAGTGCTTTTTTAGGTTAGGGAACAGAAAGAAGTCTGATGGTGCCAGATCAGGTGAATACAGCGGATGCGGTAACATTTCAAAGCCACAGTTGTGAATTTCAGCCATTGACTGTGCTGACGTGTGAACACGGGCGTTATCTTGATGAAACAGGACTTTTCTTCTGAGCATTCCTCGACGTTTTTCTTTTATTTCCTCTCGTAAACGACGTAGTAAGGTGCAGTAGTAATCAGAGTTTATAGTCTGACCCCTTTCAAGATAATCAATCATAATCACACCTTTCGAGTCCCAGAATACTGAAGCCATCACCTTATTTGCCGACAAAATCGACTTAGCCTTTTAGGGGGTGGTGAACCAGGTCTTCTCCACTGTTTTGATTGTTGTTTTGTTTCCGGTGTACAGTAATGAACCCATGTTTCGTCCATAGTAACAAAACGATTCAAAAAATCATCTGCATCGGCTTCAAATAACTCCAAACAGTCGCGTGAAATAGTCAATCGCGTCCTTTTTTGTTCAACTGAAAGCAGTCGCGGAACCCACCTCGCAGACACCTTGTGGAAACCCAACTCGTTGATAATGATGTTTTGAGTTCGTTCATAAGAGATGCCTATAATCTCGGCTATCTCTCTAATTTTTAATCTGCGGTCTCCCATTATTAAATCAAGTACTTTTTTAATATTTTCGTCAGTAGTTGACGTCGAAGGCCTTCCAGAGCGGGGTTCATCTTTCACACTCTCTCTACCACGCTTAAATTCTGCTATCCATTTTTTGACGGATGAATATGACAGAGCACAATCGCCTAATGTACTGACCATGTCATCATGGATGGCTTTTGATGATAGCCCCTTCTTATGGAGGTACTTAATGACGACACGCTGCTCGATTTGCTCCATTCGCGGAAATTATATCCGATTACTTTGTTAATAAATTTATAAAATCACAACTAATTATCGCACACGTTTCGAACTTCAAACAATGAACTAGTCTGAACTGAACTAAATAATGTGGGTAGATTTGATTTTTAGAATTGAATGGATCTGTGTTAGGCCGAGTACTTTTCAATCCACCCTCGTAGCATTGTCGCCACCTTTTTACAAACCTTAAAATCTCAATTTGTTTTATTATCATTATACTATAATTGAACTGTTACAGTGAGTAACAGAAACTTTATAGTGTATATAAAATTAAATTTACTCTTCTCAGATTTCACAATAGTCTAATAGTATTAACACAAAACTTTAATTTATCTTGTTTATGCACTCTGCAAATATAATATGTTCTGATATATTACATATATCAACAACAATACTTAAAAGATTTTTATCATCAAATAATGAAATAATAAAACAATGTTTGTTTTTAGTATCCCTTTTTATTTTAATAATCTATGAATAGATAAACTTGTGTTAAGAATATAAAAAGTTTTTTGATAAATCGCTAGCTTTTTGTTTCTTATTTGCTATTCTTGAACCAAACTGCATTGCCCGTTTGGGGTACGTGACAACATTCGTCAATCCTAAATTAAGAGCTACAAGTCTTAACATAAGCTTGTCTCCCATTCCACAATCCAAGGATACACTGGGAAAACATCTGAAACAAAATAATCTTTTTATTACTGTTCATAAAAATTGTTATGCAATGTTTCCATTATAACACTCCACACACCTTAACCATGGTTTCAAACTTAAGACATAATCAACAAAGTTTTCATCTAAGTATGGCATCCTTGGTTGTCTACCATGATCACATATGACTCTATTATCACGTGAAAGGTTTCTAAATGATATTCTATTCCAGTCCAATTGCAATTCTCTGGCCAAACCCAGCCAGCCGTGTCTTTGATATGCTTTTCTGTGTCTCAAATATCCTCCAAATAATTCATCTGCTCCTGATCCTAGCAAAACAACCTGTTTTTTATTAATTTTTATTAATACAATATCATTTTACTAGATGGTTACAAAATTAATAAAAGATCTTTAGTTGTTTAATATAATTCTGATATGATTGAACTTACTCTGCAAGTAGAACTGTCACATCTCTGACTATTTGCTGCAAACCACAAAACAGACCCAAGACTTTCATCCAAAATTGTATTTCTTGGAAAAACTAAATCTGCAATAGTTGATTTTTGAATTTTTTCTAATACATCTTTTGGCACATTTATTTCCTTAAACACCCATTTCCTGCAGAATTTTTTGAAAATTATTTTAAGCAATTAATATTTTCAGGATTATATTAAAAAAATATAAAATTTTGGTCTGCTAAAATTAAAGAAATGATATGTATTATAAAACTGTCTCACCTAGAGCTGCAGATATTTTTAAGTTCATCAAAAGACTGTCTGCCTATTATTCTATCTGGGACATTGTAACAGTCACTGCTGCTAAAAGCAACATTAATAAGATCTATTGGCTGATCTCTATCAACATATTTGTCGGCTAATAAAGCCAGAATTGTACAATCTAGTCCACCAGAAAACAAAATACCGACAGTGCAATGAGTACATATTCCTTCTTTTAGATAAACACAATTTTTACATTTATTTGGTTGTGTTTCCAAACGAAATTTTATGCTTTTTTCTAGTAAATTAGTAATATTATGAACAGTTTGTTCAATAACTTTATTCTGCATTAAATTTTTCATTAAAGAAATTTTACAGGATTTTTCTTTCGCTGAAGCAGACTCTATTACATCAATTACATCATCCTAAAATATTAGAAACACAGTATTGTTTAAATTATCTATTACACAATTTAATCAGTTATAGTACTAGATGTAAAATAAGTGGTTAAAAAAAGTCAAATTTTTTTAAATACCATCATACATTATGCTCATATTTAAATTCATTAGAGAGTGTTGACCTTCCATAATTTTTTTATGCTAAACAACATATATTCTTAAAACCATTTAGTGTTTATATTTATGAATTTGATTTTTTATGTTCATAATACATTAAATTTCTTGGAAATAAAGATCTTTATATATATAACAATTGTAGTACCTTTTCTGTGAGATCAATACTTAAATCATCAAATTCAAATAAAAAATTGTCATCAGGCACATTTTGCTGCTTTTTAATTTCATCAATCCAATCATTAAAAACACACTGCCTTTCTTTTTCAGTACTTTTCCATGGATACAGGCTGATTTGTAAAGTTTTCAATTCTAATTTAAGAATATTTCCTGCAGGAATTTCAATGCAATCATAGTTTCTTCCTAAAAGAAAACAAATACCCTTTATTAAAAAGTTTAAACAAAGTTAATTTTGGACTGTTTCAATTGTTTTAAGTTATAAAAATATCAAACTAATATTTTTTTTACTTTATAATACTTAAATAGCTAATTTTACTAACAGTTATTACCCATTACACTGCTTATTATAAAAGTGTCATTCTTAACAAAGAATAACAGAGAACTTCTTCCAATTCTATCCCTTGTAAAGTATAAATCATTATTTTTTTTATCATAATAAATTAAGCTAAATGGCCCTTTCAGCAACTTTAATTGATGTATTATCTGATTTTCTGAATATTCACCCTGAAAAGAAAAACACTGTTATTTAATATCTTAAATTTTTTAGTAACAATTAATAGCTTCATGTTTATAATACTTTAGTACCCACTTGGTTGCTAAGTTTATCCATGATTAATTCTGTATCATTTACATTATTACTCCAAGTGTCATCAAAAATATCTCCATTATAGAGTAAAATACCTCGATCATTTTCAAATGGCTGATTAACTGGAGATGATCCTTGCATCCATAGTACTGAACCACAAAAGTAAAGAATCTTTTGGCCAATATCTATTTCAGCTGTATTAAAACAATCAGGTCCCCTGTTTTTAATACGCTTTAATACTTCCGAATCCTTTAAATAATTAAAATTAAATTAAAAGTTACATTGATTATTTATTTACTGGAAACCTGTACTGAATTATTATATTAAATGCCCATTATAATAACCAATTAAGATAAAATATTAATAAGTTTAAATACTTGCAATTAATGAGTTGCACCCTAAATTTCTTACTTCGCAAATTATTCCGCACATAATACCTCAATTATATTCAATAGTAGATTTACATACATTTAGATTATATTCGATTTTAGATTAGAAATATGCCATGACCATCCCAAGAAACACATTTCTACGCAGAAAACAGAGTGTTGTGAGGACTCTCCTTAAGATACTCTTGTCTCTTACTAAGCATCTACTTGCTGAAGAGCTCAGCTACAAGCTTTGCATGCAGCAAATCAAAGAACATTGCATACTGATGTGAATTGTCACAAGAAAGAAAAGATCAATTAGAACAGCATCAGGTATGAACTATTTTATAACTTTAAAAAATGTATCATTTCATATTATTAAAACAATCAGGTCCCCTGTTTTTAATACGCTTTAATACTTCCGAATCCTTTAAATAATTAAATTAAATTAAAAGTTACATTGATTATTTATTTACTGGAAACCTGTACTGAATTATTATATTAAATGCCCATTATAATAACCAATTAAGATAAAATATTAATAAGTTTAAATACTTGCAATTAATGAGTTGCACCCTAAATTTCTTACTTCGCAAATTATTCCGCACATAATAGATAAATTAATGTATTTAATATGTTATTTAATTTTAATGTAAGTTTTAAAATAATAGTGAGTATCCGAACGTCTTTATCAACGTTTACTGCATCTGTTACAAAATATTTATATAACTTTAAAAAATGTATCATTTCATATTATTAAAACAATCAGGTCCCCTGTTTTTAATACGCTTTAATACTTCCGAATCCTTTAAATAATTAAAATTAAATTAAAAGTTACATTGATTATTTATTTACTGGAAACCTGTACTGAATTATTATATTAAATGCCCATTATAATAACCAATTAAGATAAAATATTAATAAGTTTAAATACTTGCAATTAATGAGTTGCACCCTAAATTTCTTACTTCGCAAATTATTCCGCACATAATAGATAAATTAATGTATTTAATATGTTATTTAATTTTATGTTAGATATAATGTTAATATAAATGAAAAGTTACATTGATTATTTATTTACTGGAAACCTGTACTGAATTATTATATTAAATGCCCATTATAATAACCAATTAAGATAAAATATTAATAAGTTTAAATACTTGCAATTAATGAGTTGCACCCTAAATTTCTTACTTCGCAAATTATTCCGCACATAATAGATAAATTAATGTATTTAATATGTTATTTAATTTTATGTTAGATTTTTTATTTTCATAAATGTTATATTTTGTCAGTTTATTTTTTATTGTGCAAACAGACGACTTTGTCCATTGAGTAATATAGATGTGTTACAATATGTAAATTAATATAATTTTTTTGACACTGACAAGGAGTATCAATATAATGTAAGATTAACTCTCATTTATAACAAAAGTTTGTAAATGATTATAATTTTCATTTTTAATAATAATATTATGTGTTTATAATTTAATGACAAACTGGTAACATCAAATTTTTTGTGATATTCTTAATGGACTGTGGTTGAAAAAAATAACAGTTGTTATTTAATAACTGAAATCGGTACCTGTTATTATTGTGTAACAGTAACAGTAATAACAGGTATTGTGTTTGTCCTGTTATAACCCATGTCTAGTTATGGCCACTACACGTACGTTGCACACTTACCTTCAAACAGTGGTGTATATGATAGTGCCTTTGACTTATATCCATTAAAAATAAAATTCTTATTTGTTTTATATGACAGATGTCATTTAACTGACGTGAAACAAAATAGGACTACTAATCTTAGAATTGTATGTGGCTTCGTGTCAGCATAGCAGTGTTTATTTTTATTTCATAATCTACCAAGCATTATTATGATTTAATCAGTGTTTTCCTTATAGTTTGCACCATTATTTTACATAATGTTAACCACCGAAAAAAATGTTGAAAAAAACGAGGAGCAGTCAGTCGCAGTCGGTTCTGAGACTACTGAAGAAAGTGATAAACTCGTAATTTCTGAATACATTGTTAACCTAGAATCCAGAATAAAATGTAAAAATGATATGAGAAATCAAAATTTAAATTGTGTTCGCCCTCCAGAAAATCATTTTTCCAAATTAGACTCTGGGTTGAAAAAAAATACAACATTTGTTAAGAAATTAAAGTCTTTTAGTGCAACTCAGCTTGACGTACTTCTAAAGGATTTTAGTACTTTAAATCTTACAAAGTATATTTCAGAAGTCGCTGCCGCTATAACAGACGCTAAATTGAAAATGTCGGACATTTCTGCTGCCATTAATTTATGTTCAACTATTCATCGTACTTATGCTGATTTTTCGGCAAACCTCTTTGAAAATTGGCAAAAGATTCTTACGTTTAAAACTACAGATAAAATAACTAATTCGTCCAAATTAAGAGTTGATTTAAGATTTTATGCAGAACTAGTTACTGTTGGAATTTTCATGAATAAAACTGGATTACCCTTATTAGGAAATGTATTAACAGTTCTTATTAATATGGATAAAGAGGATCATAACAACATTTCTATATTGCTGTCCTTTTGTAAATATTGTGGTGAAGATTATGCTGGTCTTGTACCTAAGAAAATAAGGGACATTTCTGAGGTAATGTCATATGCTTATTATGTTTTTATGGTGTAATATGTAACGCATATAAGTTGTTTATTTTGTACATTAAGTTCATAAATAAGAAAGTTTGTATGAGTTTGTATGGATATCCATATAGGAATCCATGGATATAGGGAGTAAGTGATGAGTTTGTATTGGATATCCCAGAATAACTCAATTATATTCAATAGTAGATTTACATACATATTTAGACATATTCTAATTTTAGAAATATGCCATGACCATCCCAAGAAACGCGTTTCTACCAGCAGAAAAACAGAGTGTTGTGAGGACTCTCCTTAAAGATTATTTCTTGTCTCTTACTAAGCATCTCCTTGCTGAAAGAGCTCAGCTACAAGCTTTGCATGCAGCAAATCAAAGAACATTGCATACTAGAGGTGAATTGTCACAAGAAAGAAAAGATCAATTAGAACAGCATCAGGTATGACTATTTTATAACTTTAAAAAATGTATCATTCTCATTATTATTAAAAAATTTTCTGTGTACATAAAATTACAACATTATTGTTTAATTATGAATTATAGGCAACATATGATAAGCTATTAGCAGGTGCTCAAAATTTTTCTGAAGTTCTTGGAGAGGATTTGGGAGAAGCTGGAGAGCCACCAACATTATCTTTAACTGTCATAGAAACTCAGGGTACCGTTACTATTGGAGGAAATGAAGAGATTACAATGCAAGCTGGCACTGATCCATGGCAAGATGAAGATACTAGAACATTTTACACTAGTTTACCAGATTTAAAAGTTTTTATGCCTAACTATCAATTGAAAGAGGTATGTTAACAAATACTTTCTTCTCAAAATTTTTATTCTTTTATTCTCAAAATTTTTTATTCTCAAAGTTTTTATTCTCAAAATTTCATTTTCTTTGAACAAGCATTTCAAAATTAACTAATATAAAAATTTCTATCGAAACTGCAAAATCTAACAATAATGTTGCTTTACGAAATTATTTTAAAATGTTTTATTATTACTATTAAAGGCTGTAAAAAGTAAAGCGGAAACAGTCACTGAAGAGATGTTGGATGAGGATCTGAAAGAAGATGAACTCAGTGACAATGAGGACCCACAACCATCTGTGCCTGAAGTGGAACAGGAGGAATCCCAACCAGCTAATGTTTCTAATAAGTTTGTATATTGATAAGAGTGTGATAAAATATATTTTTTTGCACAATTTTTTTAATGGTCTTTTTTTACTTTCAGATATGCATTGGATGCTTTTCTTAATGAACTACCAAATTGTATTAACAGGGAACTCATTGACAATGCTGCAGTAGATTTTGTTTTGAATCTCAATACAAAGAATAATAGAAAAAAGTTAACACGAGTTCTATTCAGTGTTGCAAGAACAAGACTTGATTTATTGCCTTTCTATTCAAGATTTGCAGCTATATTATATCCAGTATTACCAGATGTATGTGTTGATTTGTGTCAAATGCTAAAGCAGGACTTTAAATATCATGTTAGGAAAAAGGATCAAATTAATATTGAATCCAAGGTAATAACACATTAGGTACAGATTTATCATACCCTGCTGTTAGCAATATATTAACACATCAAGCATTCTAATAATGTTTCATATGTAATTTCTTGATTCTTGAAGAAAGCCCGTCTTGTGTCTTCATGTCGATGATGATATTTTTTTGTTTCAGATAAAAGTGGTAAGATTTATTGGCGAATTAGTAAAATTTGGTTTATACTCGAAAATGGAAGCACTCTACTGCTTAAAGGTGCTCTTGCATGACTTTAAACATCACCATATTGAGATGGCGTGTAATCTTCTAGAAACTTGTGGTAGATACTTGTATTGCAATCCTGACACTCATCAAAGGACAATGATATATTTACAACAAATGATGAGAAAAAAGGTGAGTAATATATATTAACTTTGATATGTATGTTAATATTCTTCTAATAACTTCAAGTCTTTTTTAGACTGTTTCAGCTTTAGATTCTCGTTATGTGACACAAATCGAAAATGCCTTTTATTATGTCTGTCCACCTGAAACACCTGCACAGCCTAAAGAAGAAGAACCTCCTATGCATCAGTTTATAAGAAAGATTTTGCACGAAGATTTACAAAAAAGCAATGAAGAAAAAATTCTTAGATTAATGAGGAAACTTAATTGGGATGATCCTGAAATATCAGCAGTTGCAATTCAACATTTGGCTGGAGGGTGGAGGGTGAGAGCTAGCGCAAGGCGTGCGCTTGCTCGACTGACTGCAGAGTTAGCAACTTGGCAAGAAGCTGTGGCCCCTGCAGTGGTGGACACAATCCTAGAAGAAATTCGTGTTACTATGGAGGATCCTCATCCTCGATATAATCAAAGAAGAATAGCTACGGTCAGATACCTTGGAGAGTTATATAATTACAAATTACTGGACTCTAGAGACATTTTTACTGTTTTATATTCTTTTATCACTTTTGGGGTGACCAATGACCATGCAAATGTATCTTCACTTGACCCTTCTGACAATGTATTCAGAATAAGACTTGTTTGTGCTTTACTGGAAACATGTGGTGCATATTTCAACAGCGGATCCAGCAAAAAACGATTAGATTACTTCTTAATATTTTTTCAAAATTACTATTGGTTCAAGTGTTCAGACCCTTGCTGGACTGAAATAAATAAGTTTCCTATATATGTTAAATACATATATCAAGAATGTTTAACAAGTGTGAGACCAAAAATAAATTTATACACAAGTTGGCAACAGTGTAAAGATGCTATTGAGGACCTGAGGCAAACTTTATATCCTGAACTGGGAGAAGAAGAACAATATGAAAATGATGATCAAGGGGAGGATAGTGTTAACGATGGTCTGGATACAATAATGGAGACTGATGATGAGACTGATAACCCACAACTACCTGAAGAAAGTTCTGATGAGGATCCAATTACCGATAATGCAGGAACTGATGTCAATGACATGCAAAATGAAGAGATGGTTGTGGAACATAGGCGTCCAGCGCCGAAACCGGTACAATATGTAATGTTAACTTTTATGTTATAGTTGTTAATGCTTTATTACTAAAATTTGTATGATTTAAGGTGGAGGATGTGGAATTTGAAAGTGCTTTTGAAAAAATGGTAATGGAAAACATAGCAGAACGACAGCGAGAGAATCGACCACAACAAAGAGACATTGCTGTGCCTATGACATGTCGACAAACGACAAAAAAAACTTACGAGCAGCTTTTGGTAAGCACTTTCTGCACTTTTCTGCTGGTAGGTCTCTGTTGCTAGATTATCTGTTGCATCTAAAGCTTGTCTTAATGGTGTATCGAATAAACAATTTTAAGTAAAATAATTTATTTGTTTAGTACTGGAATACAATGTCAGTTAAAATCGTTAAAATCTGATTGAATTATTCACTCCCATTTATTTAGCAAGGAAAAGAGGGTGTGGAGTTTGTTTTGATGGTAAGAAAAGGTACAAAGCCACAATACAAATCATTCAATGCACCGCCAGAGCTTGCGAGTAATTTACAACAACAAGCTTTAGCTGATAAGCAAGAAATGGAGAGGATGAAACGGTAAGTTTAACTTAACTGAAATGTAAATAAGAAATATTAATTTATGCTTACATACAAACAAATTGTAAAAAATGTTCTATGAACAACTGTATGATGTTTCTTAGGATATGAGTCATCTTTATCCTCTTTTATAAAGAAAAGCAGGAAAAAAAAAACAAATGAAGTAATTTATATATTCAAAGTAATTTTTTAAATAAGCAATTAACGAAAATCTTACAAATATTGTAATCAATTTGCTAGGAATTTGTAAGCTAATTTAAATAGGTTTTTAATATCACTATGGATTTGTTTGTGTTGTCAGTCTGTTGTTGTCCACTGCAGATAAAATATAAGCCTCAAAAATTAAATGCGGTGGTAGTAAAATGTGTAGGTTTAAAATAAATAAATATTATATTCCATGTAAACACCTAAATAAATCTGAATAAAATAAGATTACTAATTCGGCATTCTCTATAAGAACAATATATCCATGCCATTATTTTTTCAATATTGTACATTGTTTTGTCATTTCAAGAATAATACATTAAAAAAATCTTAAAATGAAACTATTGACTAAAAATACTTGACTTCGTATTTTAGTTTGACACTGAACATTTCTGAAAGACAAGAAGAGGAAGAATACAGTGCAGAAAGTGGAGGTGGATCTGGAGGAAGTGGAAATCCAAATAGGGGACAGCATATTAGACAGAAGTATCAACATCCAAAAGGAGCGCCTGATGCAGATTTAATATTCGGACCAAAAAAATTTAAATAATGAGGTTTAAGAAAATAAATATCACTGGACATTATTTCATATATTGTATTCTGTATCGATTTATATTTAGTAAAAAAATAAAACAAATACTAACGACGCATTGTTTATCTCAGATTCATGTAAGATTTTCTGCATAGACCGCTTCTTGTACCAATATTGCGCGAAGATTTAAATTAACTTAATGTAATAAATCGACTAAAAGTTTTTCTTTTTTTTAACAATTCGAAACTCGGATACCTTTTACGAGTGTTAATATACACTTGTAAAAGGTGCTACTGCAGCGATTTCTATCAATAGAGTTTTGGAATATTTACTGATTACACATCGATTTTTTTACAAATTTGGACTCGTTAATAAGTACATTAATTTTTGGGATTGCGAAATGAGTTAAGCACGATAAGTTTCACATATATAGTATTAAAACTGCGCTGTGTAATTTTACGTACAAAATTAAAATTTCCTATTAAGAGTTCTCACGACAATTCTTACAAAACTAGCTTTGTATATTTATAAAAAATCTTACTCAAAAGCGATCGAAAAAGATATAGAATGAAAGTTTAAGAAAAAGTTTGCTAAAATTAAAACGGCATTTTAAAAATACTAATGTTAATGTCTTGTTGACACTGACAGCCTAACCTACTAACTGTTCTTGTCTATGGTTATTTCTAAAACATTATACGTTACGCGCGCTTTGCGATTTTTGAAAGTTTAGTAATAATATACGACTATTATTAATGAAATGTTATGTGCCTCGATATAGCATTATACACAGGTAGTTAAATAACTTACGATTTTTTAAGCAGTCCTTATATTTTTGTATAACCTAAACAGTGCTATGGCGGATGACGACTTTAGCAAGTTGTTACAACAAGCTGAACAATTAACAACAGAAATAGAAGGAAATGAAGAGCTACCAAGAGTTGAACGATCTCTGGGTCAAGTTCTGGAAGCATCACATGAGTTGTATTCGAGGGTCATCCAATCAGGAGCAAACGATATCCAGGCGTAAGTACTGCAAGATTTTTAAATTAAACAAGTTTTGTTAGTTCTTTTACACAATAATAATAGTTTTATAATTATTGTCTGTGTTGAAATTCTTGAGAATCAAATATACTTATATTTACTTGAGCTTGTAGGAAAGTTTTTTGCTAAATTATTAGTAGCTTTAGAAGGTGTTGTTAAAATATTATATTTACACAAAAAAGTTTATACTTGTAAGTAAAATTTTTAGTAAGACACTTGAATATCTTATAGGGTAAAACATTGACCTGCTTTTACCAACTTGCCTAAATTTTTAAGCAAAATTTTAACATGTTTGTTAGTTAGATACTATAGTTGTATGCAAAAGTGCTCCTAATGTAGAGCTTAACAATCTGTCTAAAGTTAAGGATGTTAAATAGGGTTGACTAATGTATTAAGATATCTATAAATAAGCTTTTTGAATTTTAAAGTTACTAATGGAGGGTGTTCAGTGTTTCACTATATAATGAAATCAGATCTATTAAAGTACAAAGATTGCTAATAAATACCATCATTTTAATAATGCATAAGTGCCAATTTGCAACATGATTGAAGAGTGTTTTGTTGAGCAGAGTATAACAATATATTAAAATTATCTTGACAACCACTCAAGGGATTGATGTGGGTAAATTTTTTAAATAATCATTATTTTTAATTTCCCTTAGAAAACAGATAGTTTTTTTAATATAATCTTAGTCAAGAATAAATACTTATTTTCATAGCTAAAATATGTTATGTACACAGTATTGGCATAAAAAAAAATTGTTTGGAGAATACATTATTATGTGATACTGCTCATGATAATTTATGACAAATTTTCGTTTTTTATTTTGCAGTCATCTTTTATTTGGATCAAAAGGCATAGATCTTCAACAAATTTCCCAGAAATTAGAAACACTAAGCTCAAAACGGACTTTTGAACCCCTTCAACCAATTGCTGACTCAGATGTGGAAAGCTTCTTAAAAAATGAAAGGGAAAATGCTATTTTATCACTTATTGATGAAGTAAATAAAAATGTGAGTTAATTTTTACTATTATTTAGTGCTTAGGGTTCATGTTTTCTCTTTTTTTGAATCAATGTTTCTTGTTTGGTTTACCATATAACAAGAAAAAAGTAGTAAAGTTTATTAATTATAATATTACTTAACAATATTCTTTTATAATTTTTAGTCATTGCAAATAACTGAAGACCAAAAGTGGGAGCACATGCTATCAGAATGGAACAAAGAAAAATCAAAACTTATGAATGCAATGATAGGACCATCACAGAACTGGCTAGATCTTAAAAGGACTCCGGAGCCTCCGAGTATTGCAGATACTCCAAAGAAATTTGGTCATTCAATGCTAGATGACATAGAAGCGGCTTATGCTCGTCAAGTCTATCAATATAATAAACTAGTATTCCAAGGATCAAAATCTAGAACTGTGCTCCACCAGAAATTTTCTCAAATAGCAGAAGAACTTAATGATATGGTATGCTAAGAAAAAATTATCCCATATTGATAAAATGTATACCAATTTTTGTTAATATACAATTTTAATATGATTCATCATTCATTGTCAAAAAGTTCTTGTTTTTTAGAAAGTACGTGAAATGTGGGAGATCATAAAGACAATGGCTAACATTCCAGCCCTTGTAAGTAATGAAGATCCTCTTAAAGCTAGAGGAAACCCAGCTATTCAACAGTGTTTGATAGCACAAGGGAAAAAATATTTGGAAAAAAGGTATTGCTATATAGTATACACATTGGTTACTTTTAAAGACAGAATATTACAAACTATGTTGTGTATTTTACACTATATATTAAATGGTAAATGAGAGCTGTTTAAAATTTATTTGAAAAGCTTAAAAACTACTGAAAATTTTTAGTTTAACTTTCTTTACTTATGTCCTTTATAAATTTATTTAGAGTGGTTGTCACATATAGTAATATTTTATATTATATGATAGGATCCATCCATAGTCCAAGAGTAGATATTTATCAGATGATAATGATACTATAGGACACATAGGAAAACAACCAGGTGGTAGGTCTCTGTTGCCGGAGACCGTCTGGGTGGGTACCACCGCAGCTCCTATTTCAACCGCCAAATAGTAGTGTGCAAACATTACTGTGTTCCGGTTTGAAGGGCGCTGTAGCTAGTGTAGTTACTGGGGTAATGAGACTTAACACCTTATGTCTCAGGCGACGAGCGCAATGTGGTGCAGTGTGTACCATCTTAACTAACACCACGTTGTCATGGGCAAGCGTATCACTTACCATCAGGTGAACGTCTTGCTCGTCTCGTCGCATATTAGTATATATAAAAAAAAAAAAACAATGTTTGAAGTATGTTTTTTTTTTCATAATTATTTGTTACGGAAATAGAACAATAATTACTAATTTTACGATAATATTTAATTAAAACTCAAATTGACACAGGTACAAGCAGTATATGAGTGATGTGGTACGTACAAACCCTGCAGCTGCAATGAGAGGTGGAGAGCCTGGTACTTATCCATTAGTAAGGGGATTTGTAGGTCTTCGCTTTCAGGGACAAAATAGTCAAGGTCTGGCTGATGGAGTTGTTGATGATAGGCCCCTTTGGCCCATGATATATTACTGCCTCAGGAGTGGTGATGCAATGGCTGCATTACATTGTTTATGCAAAGCTGGGTAGGTATTAATAAATAGTTTTTTTACTTGTTTGTTGATAGAAAACTTCTTTACATGTTTATTCTAATATTTCAGACGTGATCATGAAGAGTTTATTTCTGCTCTGGAAGAGCATATAAGAAGTCCCGAGAAGGCATTGAGCGAAAAATTGCAGACCGCTATTAATTTTCAATACAGAATCCAAGTTCGCAATTCCACTGATCCTTATAAAAGAGCAGTAAGTTGAGATTAATGTTATTTAACTGGTTCATTGACTATGATGTAAGGCTTTATTACATTTTTCCTAAGTGATCTGTAACATCTGAATTGTGATGAAGTTACTTTTGTCAAAAGTCTTATATTTATCTAAATATATACTATAAACTAAACTAACTGTAAAATATTATACTTTTGTGTAAAATGTCAGGGGTTGTTAAACTTTACCATGTAACTAATTTTGTAATTATTAGAATATGAAACAAAACTACTATCATGGAGTATCATACAGAATCTGAAACTGTGATAACTCAGTTTGTAAATAGTTTAATCCACACTGAACTTAAGAATCTGATGAAGAAAAGCATAGGATGGATACCTGTCGAGCATGAACCACCATCATTCAAGTGATATTTAAAAACACTCGGCGCAACTCTGCAATTGTACTGGATAAATGGGCATGACTGCCATTTGTGAGCTGTTTATATATGTCCAGACTAGACAACCTTTATCTAATTTGTTTGTAGTTTAATTTTATATTTAAATCAATTTCCTAAGTTTTTGCATATAGTATGTTTTTATTTTAAACAACACAGTTTATGTCTCTATACTCTTTCATAAAATTGTTGGACAAGATTCAATTGCAGTAATGGTTTTGTCAAAGGATCAGTTAATAATAATATATTTTTGGTTTTTAAACAAAATTAATGTCTTTTTCAGGTGTATTGTATTATTGGTTGTTGTGATGTTGGCGATGAACATTCCGAAGTGGCAAAAACAGCCGACGATTATCTATGGTTAAAACTATCAATTATAAAGTCACGCCTTAACAATGAACCAGAACCATTTACATATTCAGATTTACAGAAATTGATATTAGAAGAATATGGTATGATACTTTTATAAACCTCGTCATTGTTTATTTTATTCGAAAAGTAAAATATATAAATTAAATGTTGCTGTTAAGGGGCAGAAATGTGTGTAGCGGTGGTATCTACTTGGACTTTTTTCAGCATCAGATCTACCACCAGTAATAGCAACAGAAATGCATTGTGAAAGTATTAATACAATCTTATAAGCTTCTAACTTAAATCTTACATGTTCTTTAGCTCATATACATTATTTAATTTATCATCTGTAATTTTTATGAGTTTGTTTAAATAAGTAATTATTTATTACATTTTAAAATTTCCAGGAGAAACTCATTACCATGCCTACGAAAAACCATTGGTTTATTTTCAAGTATTAACTTTGACGGGGCAATTTGAACCAGCTATAGAGTTTCTCTCCAGAATACCAAGGTTTTTTTTTTATTTCAATTCATTTTAGTTTTTAAAAAATATATTATTTTCCACGCTCTTAACAGCTTTTAATGGTTGAAATTCATTTAAGTGATTTTTTTGAGTTAAAGAAGTAACTAGATGATCAGCCTGTCCATTGTGAATCTGTTTAGGATATTAAATATTAGTCATAAACTGAATCAATCTCTTAAGCGAGAGTTCTGCTAAAGAAGTCCTTAGGTTTCCTTGGACGAGCTATGCGAAAGTGGAGAGGATCAGGGTGCAATTCGTAGGAAATTCCGGTGCTCTTCTAAAGCTCTGGCAAAAATCCCTCATAACACTGACTCATGATGTCGGGTATCTTTTTAAAATTGTGAAATCTCCAAAATTTTCGATTTAATAAAAATTGCAAGTTTTTTTCTAGTAGTTGATATTTAATAATAGAACTATATATACGTATAAACGTTTATGAACTTCATATTTGAATCTTTTTAATTTTAACCATAAACATGTTTTAGATATCAAGTACATGGTGTTCACATGGCTTTAGCGCTTCATGATGTTTATATGCTGGGCACACCTAGGAATGTCCAAGCACCATTACGTAAGTAGACATTATTGTTTCTACCATAATCTTTAACCCTTTTTGTTGACAAGGTATATAATATATTACATTACCATTTTTTTCAGTATCCGTTGACACAGATGATCCGAATCCATTACGTAGATTAAATTTAGCAAGATTGTTACTACTTTATGTCAGAAAATTTGAACTTTCCGATCCTTCAGATGCTCTACATTATTATTTCTTTCTAAGGTATGATAATTGTTTTTTCATTGGGGAAAAATGACAATATTAAAATATAGACAATCAATGTAAGGAATTCATAAAAGCAATATTGTTTATTTAAATTATTGAGTAATAACTTAAAGCTAATTCTTCATAGCATACGGTAAAATGCGATGTATAATTTTTTTTTTAGAAACCTGAAGGATCCTGGCGGTAAAAATTTGTTCATGTGTTGCTGTACCGACCTTGCTCTAGAGAGCAGAGATTATGACTTACTTTTCGGCAAAATGGATCCTGTGACAGGAATGTGCAGTCCTGGTTTATTAGATCAATTTAATAATCCCCATATAGACAGCAAGGTAATGAATAATAAAACGCAAATAAATTAAAAATAATGTTATTTTGTATTTAAAATTTAAGTTCTTTATCCATTATATGCAAATGTTTCAGGTTATAGCTCTAAATGTTGCAGAACAATTGGTTAACAAAGGGTTGTTTGAAGATGCAATCACAGTGTATGATATTGCCGGGGTATGTGCGTTTTATTTAATTAGTTGTGTTTAAAAAACATGGTAGATCATTTTTAAATATAATTTGTGGTAGTGATAGCTTAGTTACGTGCTGTTACTACGTGCCTGTTAACGTGCTGTACGTCTCGAAGAGACGCGGGTTCTGTCTTCACTGAGCGTAAACTTTCTGTAAAGGAAAATAATTTTGACACTCTCCTTGTGAATTTATACTCCGAGTCCCTGAAGTAGAAAAAAGGGGCTGTTTTTTTTATCTATTGAATTATACAAAATATTTATTGCGTCTAAAGAATACCTTTAATATGGTAGTATATGAGGTAGGTGAAAACATATGGTGTCCGTTTCAGAACATGGAAAAAGTGCTTGAACTGTTCTGCGTTTTATTGGCCCAAGTGGTGAACAGTGGCGGTGGTGCTAGTGGATTACGGCAACGTCTCTCGTTATTAGCAGAGCATGTGTCAACGCGCTTACGCTATGCCGATACCACTGCGCTGCCTGCCGCTCTTGTGGAGGCGTATACCAAACTATGCAAGCTGATGACTTTCTTTGATCAGTTCCACAACGAAAACTATGAAGGAGCTCTAGAGGTTAGTGAATTTTGGTTTTTTTTGTATGTGAATGAAATCTGTCCCAATATATGTCTAAAATTATTTTTACTGTATACTTTCAAAAAAAGATTTATCACCAAAACTAAAAACATGTTTGAACTTGAAATATGATATCTACCTCCATGACGTAGTGGCTAAGCACTTGCTTAGTAACGCGGAGATCGTTGGTAAGATTCCAAGTTCTCATGTTGTGTAGTTTGGTTGGTTCTAGGATTTTTTTCCAATTCCCCTGGCTAAGTACCCCTACCATATTGTAAATATGCCGCCATAACCGTATTTTTGTGTTCCAACTGACCTGAATATATGATAGCCAAAATTTTCTGGACGAGCTTGGTTCATCATCTATAGCTTCATATATTTGTCATATGGTTATTAAGCTCAAGTGGTAGCACATTGTAGATAAAGTAGATGACGTTATAAAGTCTTCGTGTGAGTGTGCCGGAAACTAAGAAAACATTAAGAGTGAAATTATTTTTAAACGGTTTTATTTAGCTCGACCCGTACGGAATTTATTTGGGTCAAAATTAGAAATTGAAATATAAGCACCTTCCCGTTGTCAGATTGATCTGAAATTTGGTACACACATTTAACTTAGATGACAATACAATATAATAAAATCAATAACATTATAAATCTAAGATGGCCGCTGATACAAAATGGCGGATTACATATTTTTCCTTAACCCCTTCAATATGGGTATCAAATGAAAGGGCTACACTAGTAAAACACGATATGTCAAAATTTAAAATTCAAGATGGACGCCGTCCAATATGGCGGACTAGGTACATATTTTTCCACAACCACCACAATATGGGTATCAAATAATAGGACTACACTAGCAGAATACTGTCATTATGAATATATAATATATGTCAGAATATTCGGTAGACAATTTCACTGAATACTAAAAACAAGAAAATAAAAATCGGTAAAAAAACTTTTAAGTTAAACGGTTTTCTTTATGTGCACTGAAAACAAAACAAATAAATAAAAAAATAAAAAAAAAATTAATAAATAATAAAAACGTGGGGCCCATTAGTAGAAAGTAATACAGAAATAGTTAATAACACACGCACATAAAGAAAACCGTTTAACTTAAAAGTTTTTTTACCGATTTTTATATAATGATTATTTAAGACTCTCCGCGAGTGCGAGTTAGTGCCGTTGAATGCTGGCGAGTTGGACGCGCGCGTGTCAGCGGCGAGGGCGGCGCGTGGTGAACTGCTGCGCAGTCTGCCCGCCGTGCTGCGTGCCCTTTGCACCATATTGCTGGCGCAGCGACAGCGGTTGCGCACTGCGCACGCACATAATCTGCCCGCACACACTAACAAGGTGAGCACAATAAATTAATCTACATTACAGATATAATGCATTGTCTCGTAATCTAAACTGGTAGAAGAGTATCCTACCACTTAAATAAGAATAATTATATTTAAATCATCCACATTGTTCTATGTTTAAATGGGATTTAATAACATATTTTTGTTATTTTCAGCAAATTGAATGGCTGCGGGAACAAGCAGAGGTCCTTAACACATTTGCTGGCAATATTGCTTACAGAATGCCAGGCGATACTTACAGTCAGTTAGCACAAATGCAAATCTTGATGCATTGATGTGTTATTCAAGGTTATGTTTATGATAATAAAATAAATATTTTGAGTACAAATGTTTTATATTTCTTTTAAGCATATTCTGATTGTCACACACTGTTGTAGATTCTTTCTACATGTCATATGGCTTACTTCTGTCGCCTCCTATTGCGAGATCGTGATTCTTGCGAAGGAGGCGGCAGAAAGGGAGAGGGAGCGGACTACTCCCGCGGTCGTCGACCCGGTAGGCGGAGATTCGGCATCGATCTCTGGTCGACATAGCGCGGCCTGCAGCGGCGGATTTCGGCAATCCGACGCATTGCACGCAGGCCCGAGACGGAACGTGACGTACTCTGCGCGCGTCTCCTAGGGATGTCGGGGCCTTAGAGCTGACCGCAGTGGGACCCGCTTCGAGGGGCCAGACCTTGTCGGGTGTGGTGCGACGAATGCGCTAGCTTTCCGCACCCCCCGGCCACAAGGTGATAGAGTACCGTGGGGTTTTAGTCGGTAAGAGTCCGACATACCCCGTCTCAGTGCTGCTCGCACGGACGGGGATCCTTATGTAGGATTTCCCCACGAAAAAAAAAATAGCTTACTTCCGTCCCTATTGATAATATTTGTTATTATATTTTTAAATAAATAAAAAATAAACTACTTGTAAAGAAATGTGTCAAAATAAGCATGGTTGTGCGAAATAAAGTTAAAAGTAGAAAATCTATAATAAGCATACCGTTGAGTGATTTTGAAATATATAAATTACTTAGTAATTAGATTAAACAAAACCTCACAAGTAAAATTAAAGTTAAATATATTATTTTGGTGTTTTATTATGATGAGTTTGACAACACCGAAATTAAAACTGTCAATTTGTTATGTCACGTTCTAATGTTTATCAGGTTATATTTGTATCTATTTATTTCTATTTGATTATTTGAAATGGATTCAAGCAACTTAAAACGAGAACTTGTATCTGTACTGTTTCCTGGTATTGTGAAAAATGATGATAGAGCAATCCAGTGTTTAGGAGATCTAAGAGGAATATCACATGTTTGTGGTCTTTGAATTAATTTATGTTTATCTCAAAAGATTTTTTTACTTTCACGTACTGCTCGTTAAGGAGATTTAGTCATTTTGTTATTTTATTTTTTAACAAACATTAGGAAATATGAACGGCCAACACGTCCTGTTTATTAATAATGTCCTTTGGGAAGTTATATTTGTACTATCGTGTTATACATGTGATATTAAAAAGAAATTAATACCTACACTTTTATATAACAGGTGTATTCACAGCCTACAAAAAAACGTTTGGGCTTAAGTTTCCAACCGGACAATCCATTTGTAAAGAAAACATTTGCTGATTGTAAACGGACATCTGGAATTCTATTTAGTGTTAAAGTGAAGAATAAAAAAGTAGATGGAAAAAATGTGAGAGAAGTGATATCCACATCAGTTGTCGGTTCTGTCAAGATAATGTATAAGTTTGAAGGTCAGTTCTTTATACTATTTTAATTGGTAAATATTAATTAATAATAATTAGAGATTACAAATATAAATTCATGCAAATGTTATTAAAACTCATAAATACATATCAATAAGTTATAACTGAAATAATCTTATGCAACTGTAGTCATTATCATTTCTTGAAAATAAAAATATGAATGTCTAAGAACATAAATTAGTTACCTATAATCCATTTAAAGAGTTTTTATTTTTGTTTCAGCAATGTGTGATTTTCAATACCTACCAGTGAGTTGTGAGGGAACTGAACAACCTAAGTGTTTATTGGAAAAGATTATTCCATCTGGTATTGATACATTTGACTTCATGCTGTGAGTTTTTCTGTATAGTAAAAAATATTGATTTATTCATACACTTGAACATTTTTTCAGCTCAACTAACTTGAAATTATTTATATAACGTATAGTATAACATTATAAAGCTAACTTTTTTTTTATTTAAATAAATTGATTTTATAATATTCTCTTTCAGGAAACCTTCACCGCTGTTCATTGTTCCATCAAATTATACAAGGTTTGATAAGCCTATAAATTATAATTACACAGACAAAAGGTTCCCAGGTAGAGAAAAGGACATGAGTCATGACAATATACATCACAGGATGAGGACTGAACGTGGTATACCACTCACTAGATATACATTTAACTTAGTTGATGAATTAGCAACACAAGCAAATGCCTATTATATTAATCAAATGGAGAACAAGAAGGCAATGTACCCTGCATTAGAGGAAGAATTTGAAACTGTTAAAAAGGTATTCTTAAACTACATTAAAATAATATATAGAAAAAATGTGTCTTTGACAAATTACGTGTTGTCAACGTTTACAGGTTTATAAAACTTTAAAATCTGAGAATTTAAAAATGTTATACTTATATTTCTTATTTTTTGTATCCAACCGCTATGGTCATTATTATTAAATTTAGAATGATTGCACAAACCAAAAGGAACTATTAATGTTGCCATTGTTTGAAAATAAATATAAAATAATTGGGCATTATATTGTACCCACCACAGGGGTTCTGTGCCATCTCTCTCAAGAGATTCAGAGCTATATGTCCTATAGACTCACTTTTATGGGTTGGTGTATATAATTGTTCTATGGTATTTTTTCAGCTGTTTGTAGAAAGACCAATCTGGTCACTTAACCTTATTAGATTTCGCACTAAAATAAGGCTGTCTTCGCTGAAAATCATTATGCCTTGCCTTGCAATTTACATGAAAGATGGACCTTGGAGAATGTTGTGGGTCAGATTCGGTTATGACCCCAGAAAAGAGCCCGCATCCAGAATTTATCAAACTCTGGATTTCCGGCTGAGGCATACAGGTAATGTAACAACAAATTTTTCTTGCAACAGAGTTTTACCAATAGTGGGATTGGTTGGTTCCTCTTGTTCACTGACTGTTTACATCTATTTTAGCTGGAGTGCATTCTATGGTCATGACACGCGACAAAGTAGTGCATTACAAAAAGGCGGTGAGGGTGCGGCAGCTTCGCAGCGATCGCGAGGACTCGCAAACAACTGACGACGTGAGCGAAGGCGCTGTACTCTTCCGCCCAGGCATGGCGCCTTCGCAAAGACAGATATTTTACCAAGTGAGATAATAATCAAAACTGCAATATCTGGGACTATTGTAGATAAACACGATAACAAATAGCTGTTGGAATCATGACAGAACCAAGATACGAAGCCGCGGCTGTTGTTTTTCATGTCGTAATGTCAACAGATTAGTTACTTAAGTTTCTACAAAGACTTTTCACTTCTAGTACTGGTTTACTGGTTTACTGGTTTACTGGTTTACTGGTTTACTGGTTTACTGGTTTACTGGTTTACTGGTTTACTGGTTTACTGGTTTACTGGTTTACTGGTTTACTGGTTTACTGGTTTACTGGTTTACTGGTTTACTGGTTTACTGGTTTACTGGTTTACTGGTTTACTGGTTTACTGGTTTACTGGTTTACTGGTTTACTGGTTTACTGGTTTACTGGTTTACTGGTTTACTGGTTTACTGGTTTACTGGTTTACTGGTTTACTGGTTTACTGGTTTACTGGTTTACTGGTTTACTGGTTTACTGGTTTACTGGTTTACTGGTTTACTGGTTTACTGGTTTACTGGTTTACTGGTTTACTGGTTTACTGGTTTACTGGTTTACTGGTTTACTGGTTTACTGGTTTACTGGTTTACTGGTTTACTGGTTTACTGGTTTACTGGTTTACTGGTTTACTGGTTTACTGGTTTACTGGTTTACTGGTTTACTGGTTTACTGGTTTACTGGTTTACTGGTTTACTGGTTTACTGGTTTACTGGTTTACTGGTTTACTGGTTTACTGGTTTACTGGTTTACTGGTTTACTGGTTTACTGGTTTACTGGTTTACTGGTTTACTGGTTTACTGGTTTACTGGTTTACTGGTTTACTGGTTTACTGGTTTACTGGTTTACTGGTTTACTGGTTTACTGGTTTACTGGTTTACTGGTTTACTGGTTTACTGGTTTACTGGTTTACTGGTTTACTGGTTTACTGGTTTACTGGTTTACTGGTTTACTGGTTTACTGGTTTACTGGTTTACTGGTTTACTGGTTTACTGGTTTACTGGTTTACTGGTTTACTGGTTTACTGGTTTACTGGTTTACTGGTTTACTGGTTTACTGGTTTACTGGTTTACTGGTTTACTGGTTTACTGGTTTACTGGTTTACTGGTTTACTGGTTTACTGGTTTACTGGTTTACTGGTTTACTGGTTTACTGGTTTACTGGTTTACTGGTTTACTGGTTTACTGGTTTACTGGTTTACTGGTTTACTGGTTTACTGGTTTACTGGTTTACTGGTTTACTGGTTTACTGGTTTACTGGTTTACTGGTTTACTGGTTTACTGGTTTACTGGTTTACTGGTTTACTGGTTTACTGGTTTACTGGTTTACTGGTTTACTGGTTTACTGGTTTACTGGTTTACTGGTTTACTGGTTTACTGGTTTACTGGTTTACTGGTTTACTGGTTTACTGGTTTACTGGTTTACTGGTTTACTGGTTTACTGGTTTACTGGTTTACTGGTTTACTGGTTTACTGGTTTACTGGTTTACTGGTTTACTGGTTTACTGGTTTACTGGTTTACTGGTTTACTGGTTTACTGGTTTACTGGTTTACTGGTTTACTGGTTTACTGGTTTACTGGTTTACTGGTTTACTGGTTTACTGGTTTACTGGTTTACTGGTTTACTGGTTTACTGGTTTACTGGTTTACTGGTTTACTGGTTTACTGGTTTACTGGTTTACTGGTTTACTGGTTTACTGGTTTACTGGTTTACTGGTTTACTGGTTTACTGGTTTACTGGTTTACTGGTTTACTGGTTTACTGGTTTACTGGTTTACTGGTTTACTGGTTTACTGGTTTACTGGTTTACTGGTTTACTGGTTTACTGGTTTACTGGTTTACTGGTTTACTGGTTTACTGGTTTACTGGTTTACTGGTTTACTGGTTTACTGGTTTACTGGTTTACTGGTTTACTGGTTTACTGGTTTACTGGTTTACTGGTTTACTGGTTTACTGGTTTACTGGTTTACTGGTTTACTGGTTTACTGGTTTACTGGTTTACTGGTTTACTGGTTTACTGGTTTACTGGTTTACTGGTTTACTGGTTTACTGGTTTACTGGTTTACTGGTTTACTGGTTTACTGGTTTACTGGTTTACTGGTTTACTGGTTTACTGGTTTACTGGTTTACTGGTTTACTGGTTTACTGGTTTACTGGTTTACTGGTTTACTGGTTTACTGGTTTACTGGTTTACTGGTTTACTGGTTTACTGGTTTACTGGTTTACTGGTTTACTGGTTTACTGGTTTACTGGTTTACTGGTTTACTGGTTTACTGGTTTACTGGTTTACTGGTTTACTGGTTTACTGGTTTACTGGTTTACTGGTTTACTGGTTTACTGGTTTACTGGTTTACTGGTTTACTGGTTTACTGGTTTACTGGTTTACTGGTTTACTGGTTTACTGGTTTACTGGTTTACTGGTTTACTGGTTTACTGGTTTACTGGTTTACTGGTTTACTGGTTTACTGGTTTACTGGTTTACTGGTTTACTGGTTTACTGGTTTACTGGTTTACTGGTTTACTGGTTTACTGGTTTACTGGTTTACTGGTTTACTGGTTTACTGGTTTACTGGTTTACTGGTTTAATGGTTTACTGGTTTACTGGTTTACTGGTTTACTGGTTTTGGTTTACTGGTTTCTGGTTTCTGGTTACTGGTTTCTGGTTTTACTGGTTTACTGGTTTACTGGTTTACTGGTTACTGGTTTACTGGTTACTGGTTTACTGGTTTACTGGTTATGGTTTACTGGTTTAACTGGTTTACTGGTTTACTGGTTTACGGTTTACTGGTTTACTGGTTACTGGTTTAATGGTTTACTGGTTATGGTTTACTGGTTTACTGGTTACTGGTTTACTGGTTTACTGTTTACTGGTTTACTGGTTTAACTGGTTTACTGGTTACTGGTTACTGGTTTACTGGTTTAATGGTTTACTGGTTACTGGTTTACTGGTTTACTGGTTACTGGTTACTGGTTTACTGGTTTACTGGTTTACTGGTTTACTGGTTACTGGTTTACTGGTTTACTGTTTACTGGTTTACTGGTTTACTGGTTTACTGGTTATGGTTACTGGTTATGGTTACTGGTTTACTGGTTACTGGTTTACTGTTTACTGGTTTACTGGTTTACTGGTTTACTGGTTTACGGTTTACTGGTTTCTGGTTTCTAGATTTCAGATGTCAGATTTCAATTTTCCATTTTCCATTTTCCATTTTCCAATATTCCAACATTCCAACATTCCAACATTCCAACATTCCAACATTCCAACATTCCAACATTCCAACATTCCAACATTCCAACATTCCAACATTCCAACATTCCAACATTCCAACATTCCAACATTCCAACATTCCAACATTCCAACATTCCAACATTCCAACATTCCAACATTCCAATATTCCATTTCCCATTTTCCATTTTCCATTTTCATTTTCCATTTTCCATTTTCCGTTTCCCATTTCCCATTTTCCATTTTCCATTTTTTATTTTTTATTTTCCATTTTCCATTTTCATTTTCCATTTTCCATTTTCCATTTTCCATTTTCCATTTTCATTTTCCATTTTCCATTTTCCATTTTCCAAATCTTTTTGACAGAATGAAGTCTGTTAGGTCCGCCAGACGGTAACGCGGTTTGTGCTGGACTGATGTGATGTCGTGAAAAAGAAACTAAAACAAAATAAATAAATAAATAATAAAGTTGCTTGAGGAATATATTTATATGTAGAGGGAGTGACAAAAAGGCATAATGTTTGAGAGATAAAGAATTCGTTGTCATCCCCACTCCGCGCTTGTGTACTGGTGAGAGGTGACACGGTACACACGTGGAGGGGATCACTTACCAAGTGATAATATTTTTTTTTTGGAGTTTACAGCCACGCGGTTTGATACGTGGCCATGTACAATTGATGATATCGAGCGAGACAAAAATATTAAAATGTAGGGGTTGGTGATAGAAAAGTGAAAATTTAGGGTTGTATGTAGTTTTTGATGCCACACAATAATAAAATAAAATAGAAAAAAAAATCCCAAAATATAAAAAAAAAAATTTGGTGTGGGCAACCCTGATCACTTAGAGTTTGAAAAATAGATAGTAACCGATTCTCAGACCTACTGAATATGCACAAAAAATTTCATATGAATCGGTAAAGCCGTTTCGGAGGAGTATGGGAACGAACATTGTGACAAGAGAATTTTATATATTAGACTAGCTGACCCGACAGACTTCGTTCTGTCAAAAAAATTGGAATGTGGCAGTTTTTTGTTCTTACCTATTTTATAGCCAGCGCAAAAAAATCTGGACTGAACCGTCACTCTGGTGATAGGGCGGTGTGTGGGGTTCAGCTCTATATATGTTCATCTAATAACTAATATTTAAATATTAGTGGGTTCCAGAAGAGTGGCCAAAGTTATAATTATAGTACATAAATTATATTTACTATTATTATTTTATTAGGAACAAATAACTGTCACATTCCAAATCTTTTTGACAGAATGTAGTCTATCAAGTCCGCCAGATGGTAACGCGGATTGTGCTCGACTGATGTAATGTCGTGAAAACGAATGCATTTTATGTCGCGTGCCGAAACTAAAACAAAAGAAATAATACCGCGAAGCCGACCAATTGAAAATCAGTAAGAATGATCTTTAGCTATACATTTTGTGACTATTTATGTATTATTTCATTCGTTTTAATTTCGGCTCGCGGCGATCCTCCGACGCGCATACGCACACCATTTTGATAGAATAATTGAATTTGAACTTTGTGCAGCTGTAATAAAGTGCAAATTGACTCTTTAGCGTTACGAACGCACCTACATTGCTTAGACAGCAGTGAAAGCTTGTTATTTAATATGAACTTTTGTTTGTTTGTTTGTTTCTGGTTACTGGTTTACGGTTTACTGGTTTCTGGTTTCTGGTTTCTGGTTTCTGGTTCTGGTTTCTGGTTACTGGTTTCTGGTTTCTGGTTTTACTGGTTTACTGGTTACTGGTTTATGGTTTACTGGTTTACCTGGTTTTACTGGTTTAACTGGTTTACTGGTTTAACTGGTTTACTGGTTTACGGTTTACTGGTTTACTGGTTTACTGGTTTATGGTTTACTGGTTCACTGGTTCACTGGTTCACTGGTTCACTGGTTCACTGGTTTACTGGTTTATGGTTACTGGTTTACTGGTTTACTGGTTTACTGGTTTACTGGTTTACTGGTTTACTGGTTTACCTGGTTTTACTGGTTTACTGGTTTACTGGTTTACTGGTTATGGTTTACTGGTTACTGTTTACTGGTTTACTGGTTTTACTGGTTTACTGGTTTATGGTTACTGGTTTACGGTTTACTGGTTTACTGGTTTACTGTTTACTGGTTTACTGGTTTACTGGTTTACTGGTTACTGGTTTACGGTTTACTGGTTTACTGGTTTATGGTTACTGGTTTACTGGTTTATGGTTTACTGGTTTACTGGTTACTGGTTTACTGGTTACTGGTTACTGGTTTATGGTTACTGGTTTACTGGTTTAATGGTTTACTGGTTACTGGTTTACTGGTTTACTGGTTACTGGTTTACTGGTTTATGGTTTACTGGTTTACTGGTTTACTGGTTTACTGGTTTAATGGTTTACTGGTTATGGTTTACTGGTTACTGGTTTACTGGTTATGGTTTACTGGTTACTGGTTTACTGGTTACTGGTTTATGGTTACTGGTTTACTGGTTATGGTTTACTGGTTTACTGGTTTACTGGTTTACTGGTTTACTGGTTTACTGGTTTATGGTTACTGGTTTCTGGTTTCTAGATTTCCGTTTTCCGTTTTCCGTTTTCCGTTTTCCGTTTTCCGTTTTCCGTTTTCCGTTTTCCGTTTTCCGTTTTCCGTTTTCCGTTTTCCGTTTTCCGTTTTCCGTTTTCCGTTTTCCGTTTTCCATGTTCCATTTTCCATTTTCATTTTCCATTTTCCGTTTTCCATGTTCCATTTTCCATTTTCCATTTTCCATTTTCCATTTTCCATTTTCCGTTTTCCATGTTCCATTTTCCATTTTCCATTTTCCGTTTTCCATGTTCCATTTTCCATTTTCCATTTTCCATTTTCCATTTTCCATTTTCCGTTTTCCATGTTCCATTTTCCATTTTCCATTTTCCGTTTTCCGTTTTCCATGTTCCATTTTCCATTTTCCATTTTCATTTTCCATTTTCCGTTTTCCATGTTCCATTTTCCATTTTCATTTTCCATTTTCCATTTTCCATTTTCCATTTTCCATTTTCCATTTTCCATTTTCCATTTTCCATTTTCCATTTTCCATTTTCAATATTCCAACATTCCAACATTCCAACATTCCAACATTCCAACATTCCAACATTCCAACATTCAACATTCCAACATTCCAACATTCCAACATTCCAACATTCCAACATTCCAACTTCCAACATTCCAACATTCCAACATTCCAACATTCCAACATTCCAACATTCCAACATCCAACATTCCAACATTCCAACATTCAACATTCCAACATTCCTATATTCCAATATTCCAATATTCCATTTTCCATTTTCCATTTTCCATTTTCCATTTTCCATTTTCCATTTTCCATTTTCCATTTTCCTTTTCCATTTTCCATTTTCCATTTTCCATTTTCCATTTTCCATTTTCCATTTTCCATTTTCCATTTTCCTTTTCCATTTTCCATTTTCCTTTTCCATTTTCCATTTTCCATTTTCCATTTTCCATTTTCATTTTCCATTTTCCATTTTCCATTTTCCATTTTCCATTTTCCCTTTTCCATTTTCCATTTTCCATTTTCCATTTTCCATGTTCCATTTTCCAATAACTGCCTCATTCCAAATCTTTTTGACGGAATGAAGTCTGTTAGGTCCGCCAGACGGTAACGCGGTTTGTGCTGGACTGATGTGATGTCGTGAAAAAGAAACTAAAACAAAATAAATAATACCGCGAAGCCGACCTAATTGAAAATCAGCAGTAATGATCTTTAGCTCTTACATTTTGTGACTATTTATGTTATTATTTCATTCGTTTTAATTTCGGCACGCGGCGTTAGATCCTCCGACGCGCATACGCACACTTTTGAAAGAATGATCTAATTTGAACTTTGAGCAGCTGTAATAAAGTTAAAATTGACTCTTTAGCGTTAGGAACACACCTACATTGCTTAGACAGCAGTGAAAGCTTGTAATTTAATATGAACTTTATGAAATAGCAATAAAGTTTAAATTGACCCTACATTTTAGTTAGAGAACGTTTGTATAGGAAAAAGAAAAGCGCTGTTTTTAGGGGCTTCCCGGCGATTATTCGAATTTTTCTCAAATTGGCCAAATTGGTCCTGGCGTTGTAGAGTGATGCGCTTACCGACACATATTTGTATTATAGATTAATAATAAATTATATTCAATGACATTAGTTATTAATAAATAAATAATAAAGTTGCTTGAGAATATATTTATATGTAGAGGGAGTGACAAAAGGCATAATGTTTGAGAGATATAGATTTCGTTGTCATCCCCACTCCGTGCTGTGTACTGGTGAGAGGTGACACCGGTACACACGTGGAGGGGATCACTTACCAAGTGATAATATTTTTTTTTTGGAGTTTACAGCCACGCGGTTTGATACGTGGCCATGTACAATTGATGATATCGAGCGAGACAAAAATATTAAAAATGTCTATTAAAAGCAGGGGTTGGTGATAGAAAAGTGAATATTTAGGGTTGTATGTAGTTTTTGATGCCACACAATAATAAAATAAAATAGAAAAAAAAATCAAAAAAAATAAAAAAAAGTTTTTTGGTGTGGGCAACCCTGATCACTTAGAGGTTTGAAAAATAGATAGTAGCCGATTCTCAGACCTACTGAATATGCATAAAAAATTTCATAAGAATCGGTTAAGCCGTTTCGGAGGAGTACGGGAACGAACATTGTGACATGAGAATTTTATATATTAGATTATGCTAAAAACACAAAAACATGTTTTTGTAATTAATTTGTTAACAATAATTATAAATGCATTTATATGTAATAAAATGTTTATTTATTGAATAATATCGCCATAAATCTGAATTTTAAAGAGACTTAAAACATTTTCTTATTGTTTTATTTCACAGCAAGGCAGTCCGGGAAGTAGCGATGAAGAAACTAGTTCTGATGGCGATGAAGCGAGTACAGCGAACGAAAACGACGATGTGTCCTCGCTTAACCAATAAAAATTACGCATACTGGTTTCGGTTTTTTTTTCCTATCATGCTATCGATTGACAAGGGTGAAAAAAATAGAATTGATAAGTTATCTTTTTCTGTAATTGTCGTCCATAATCTATACATTATCATGTTTTGTTTCGGGGGTTTAACTAATAATTTTAATGGTTTATTAGTAGTAAGTCCTTATTGAAGGAGACTGTCAAGGTGGTAGGTTACCACAGCAGCGCCCATTTTCATTTCATGGCTATACAGTAGCGTACAAACATTACTGTGTTGCGGTTTGATGGGCGCTATAGCTAGTGTAGTTACTGTTGTAACGAGACAACATCTTGTCTCAATGCGACGAGCGTAATGTAGTGCATATTGTTTATAACACTATGTCCACATTGCTATGAGGGGACGCATCATTTCAACGGTTGTATCGACAAATATAAAAAAAAAAACAGTTATAATTTTTACGTAGTCCAAACAAACACACGAATTTTAAAAATGCTTCTTTAGCGGTTATATCAACAGGTCTTTAGTTTTCGATTGATCATCATTTATAACTACAGCAAACGAGACTTGGTAAAAAAAAAATAAAAACATGTATATACATAACAACGAGGAATTAATATTTACTCTTTGGTTATTTATCTTCGTCAAAATAAATATATATTTTTTTTTTACCACAGCATTAATTTATCTCGCAATTGAATAGTTTTATATATAATAATGGACAAAATAATTATCTAGAGCATAAACAGAAATGAAGTTCGGAAATGCTAAATAAATTTCTCTTATTTCTACACCTTGGGAATGATTTTTTCAAGTGCTCGAAATTAAATTTAAAATTCACTTTTCATGCATCGGTTCCTTTGTTGCTGCAAGAAAAACGTTTCCAAATATTTAAAACGTTTCGATTATACTTTGTACGGTTTAGTTTGACCGGACGATAGAATAAATCAAATTTTAGACCTTTTTTTGCGACATATCTTTTGCATCGATTAGATGATGTAAGGCTCCCTGGTAATCTTTGCTTAAGCTACTTCTTTAAAAATAACACAAAAACAGAGAATATATATTTTTTTTCAATTCAATATACATAAAAATTTACGGTAAACATTTTATGAGTATTCTAATTTCTGAAATCAGACGAAAAATCGTTTTTTACTTTATTATAACTAATCGCGGCACAGCGAGTGATGCGGCATATTTTATAATGTACCAATATTCAAGTTGGTATTTATAATTTTCACTCTTGTTTACACACACAATTGATTACTAATGCTGATAACATTACTAAAACTCTGGTTGACCATTTCAATTAAGCTTTTTTATTGTAGATCTCTTAGAACGCTAGTCAGATATTGTTTTCTAATTAACGTTACAAAATGTGGATCGTGCTTCTCATTATGATTTTGATGTTTTAAATTACCCTCTAATTTACTATTGTTAGTTATTTTCAATAATTTTAATTATAATAATATTTTCAATAATAATCATTAATTTTAAACATTGATATTATAAATATATGCAAAGTACCTCCTAATTCCACATATGATTACAGTATTTGTATTAAACGAAGACTTTTCTAAATAAAATGTTCATTACATGAGATATGTTTTCGAATAGCACTGTTGTTCTTAACAGTTAGTCTACTTGCACAGGTTAGGGGTTGCAAAGGGTTGTGTCAATCAGATCCATGTTTAACAATTTGAGGTCTAAATTAAAAAGAAATAAAATCTAATTTTTGTTAACACACTTTTAGGTCTTTTGACTTTTTGAATATTATGAAATGTTTTTATTAATAAGTAAGATAACAGGTATTTTTTTTATTTACATTTGACTTTAATTTCACATTATGTTAAGTGACAATGAGACTGTGGATGGTAATGCGTGCTTGCCCAGAATGCTTCGGCTCTCATATGTTCGCAGGTGGAACACAATGATGCTGTTATATCGGCAGATTTCCAATAACAGGGTCGTTGATAAGCAGACGTTTTTGGAAAATCTTCCACTAACAAAACTCCACAACATATCCCCAAATCGACCTGATACTTCCACATTACAAGGCATGCGCTCGCGCCACAGAGGTCTTTTTTATATATTATTCTTTTTCTTTTCCCTAACATTTTTACATTTCCATTTCTTCTTTCAGGCATCACCTCTCTCAGACTACCGCCGCATGTTCTAGTTACTTTTCTTTTTTTCCTTCTTTTAATAATTTCACTTTTTGCTTCTTTTATTTGTACTTGGTTTTACATTTATCTCTACAGAATCTCTTATATTCTGACACATTTCATATTTATTTATATTTTATTTACATTTACACAACACAAAAACTCACTTCCCAATCCCAATTGTAAGAAATTATACCTCCTAATTTTTTACAATTTTTCAATACCATATCTCTATATTTACATTTCTTTATACCTTATCTATATACATTTTTCTTTTTTAATACATTATTTTTCTACATTCTGCTCTTAAATTCTATCTATCTGTTCAATTTTTATTTCTGTTTTATTTCAGTTACATCTCTATCCTTATTACTATTTCACAATTTCCCTTTTTTGTTTCTATAACTCCTTTACGTTTCCAACACTCTCGCACTTTATTGTGCCTAGCATGTATTTACTTTTGGTTTGCGCGCCACGGAGGTTTGATGTATACATTTATTATGAAGTTAAATATTCTGCAACCATGACTGTTCTTTTGTTCTAGATTCTAAAATCTAAAGTCCGTTTTTGGGATTGTAGTGTTTACGTGCATTATCTGAATTTCCGCCCCCCTTCGACCTTTTGGAGCAGGCGCCAACGGTTCTCGGGGGCACAAAGCGGCTGTTATCGCGCGCGTATATAACTGCGCGGGCGGTGCGCGCGCGCACACTCGCTCCACTCTCTCGTCGCTGCACTATCGATTTTCCGCCCTTACGTTTCCACCGGCGCGCGAGTTTCTGCGAGTGAGGTTAGTGGGTGATTTTTCATTAAATATCTATTCTACAGGAAATTGGAGCGTGGCTTTACTAGTTTTTTCATCATTTTGCAAGAATTGGGTATTGTTCGTATATTTTAGTATTAAATATATAGTTAGATTTATTATTGTTCAAGTCGTTTGTAATCATCGCCGCTTAATTTCAACTGTAAACAATGTTTACTTGTTACAAATTGCTTTATTATCTATAACAGCGATGAAAGGTAATCGACGTAATAAAATTCAATCATATCCTGCAAGAAATATTAATGCTTGATGTGATTTACATAATCATATTTTATTTTTAATTAGGTACTTATAAATAAATTATTTCAATCATACAGTTTTCTATTCTCAACCTGTATTGAAATATTTATTTAGAATATTGAATTTTTTATATTTTATATACAGTACATTGTTTATTTGGGCATTAATGAATACAATACTTTCGGACTTGTACTGGATCGCTTTTTACGCTAGAAAACTTATTTGGATTTTATTTATCTATTACCTTTACTTACAATCTTATAAGGAATGGTATTTTTTAACGCGGAAACTTAATAGTTTTCAAGGTGAAAGTAAATTGGTTTCACCGAATGTCTTTATCAGGGGTAATTAACAGAAAAACAATGATAACAGAAAAAATTATAATCATATTACACATATTACGATAAATCTATTGGCATGTTTAATGCAAACATTAATTTATAAAAAGGACAAATAGCAATTTAATTGGGGCAAATGTAATATAATCCCAATGCTCGTGCAGGGTTGACTGAACTAGCAGCAATAGACTTAGTTTAGTCTATTCCAGGTATTGTTATGATATTTCTCAAATGACAAGTTATATTTAAATAGTATTTCAAAACATTTAACGAATTTGACACCTGCTTACTTGAACTTTTGAGTTTTATTCAGAAACGAAAACAAATTTCTTTCTATAAATATTATTAGAAACAACGGTTCAATTTTAAAATTTTAGTTTGTTTAAAGTTGAAAATTAGAGACAGTTTCTTAAAATATATTTAAAGTTAGATAATACGAAATGTGTCTTTTTAATACTAGGTTTACCATAAGTACCCTATGTATCTGCTAAAGAGTTAAATGTAAATGTTTAAATACGCTTGATTGAAAAAGTAATGTAAGAATTAATTAAAATACTCTCACACAAATTGAAAATAACTTTTTTAGACGAAATGAAAAAACGTCTTACTCTCTACCTCGCTCTTGGAGGACCATAATGACCATTTTGAAACTTAGCGTTAAGGTCATATATTAGATTGTGGCCGAACTGAATCTGTATCCTGTATGTAATAATTATTAGATAGACGTTAACTTTGACCGGCGATTTCATATAGTAGTTGGTTAGGTTAGTATAAAATTATTTCAGGTTATGGAGAAATCGCTTCTTTCTACTAAGCCGCCTCTCGCTTTGAATTTTTTAACCGAAAAAATTATATATTTATACTCAATATTATACTGTCTTCCAACCTCATAAATAATTTCAGTTTGGTTTGCATACTTGGTACAATTCATTGTACCAGATTATAGCATTTGTTTTTTCAAATAGTAAGTGTACTTTGCAATGGTTTTTATTATGATAATTAAAATTATTTGATAAGAAAATTAATGTGTAATTAATGGTACTAAATGTAGGGGTATCGTCTATTGTCTTATTTAATTGAAGTTATTAACACAAGTTTCTCGTGTAAAATTATTATTTGTAATTAGTTACATTAATTATATATAATTATACATATACGTATAAAATTAATTTCTTTCCAACGTATGTAGGTACTAATATGCATAAATGCCATACGCAGTTGAAGCACAGATATCGTTTGGTAAATGTAAATTCATAACAATGTCTAACGAACAAACAAACTAATAAATCATTATGGATGTCTTAGTGACTGATGAATAACGCACAACATAGTTTATGAATTTAACAGTGAAACAGGCATTGAAAAGTTAAAACATTCGTCATTATTTGATAATTTTTCGTTACACATCTCTTAGGTTATTAAACGTTCAGTTGATATCTATTATCTCTAAAGTCAAAGTACAATTTACTAGTACAACAGCTATAAACAACTAATATAAATATATATATTCGTACATACGTACAACAGTAATGAAGTACAATAGGGGTAGTTTTTCAAACAAGTAAGCAGAGTATAGATAAACTAGTAGGTACTTATATTATATTAGAATAGGAGCAATTTGAAACACTGACAAAAGAGTTTCACGTTAATTAACGGATTAGAACGTTTATTTTTTATTTGGGCTCCATCCGTCAGTAAATGTAATAAGCCTTTTTATAGTATAGGAGCGTTGAGCTGGAGACCAGAGCTATAACAGCTCATACTAGCAGATTAGACTTACTAAGGAAATATTTAATTGTTTTCTAATAGTAGCAAAGAAAATACATATAAAAGAAAATAAGTAATTAAACATTTCTGTTTTTGCAGACAGCGCAGCAGTTATAACACTACGTCAGAATGAGTAACAGTGAATTCAAGTTAGAGCGCAACTTAGAGTTGTCGCCAGAAACCAGGGCCGTCGCGGAGCAGGAGCTGCGAGAGACCCCGGAGAGGGTCCGCGAGGCCTTGGAGCGTCTGAGGGAACTCCTTAAGGAAAACAAAGACATCTACTTTGGAGACGACGACGAACTTCTGACAATTTTCCTGCGCCCTTGCAAGTGGTATCCGGAAAGTGCGTTGGCTCTCGTGAGTACACATTTTAATATTCCTTATAGCAAATCACATCGGAAGTAGTATTGTTTACGTTCATAATGATATTATACAAGGTGATTCTTCCTAAAACGGTATATTTATTCATATATATGTTTAAGTTAAATTATTCACACAAATTTTCAGATTAAACACATTCTTATAAATAATCTTCTTACAACATTTTCGTTAGTGTTTTTTTTCTTATGTTCTCTTTATGCGTACATATAGAAGAAGATATTATAATTTTACATAATACGTAAAAACTAGATGTTTCTTGTTAAAAAAATAAGCTACCGGGTAATGTTTACTTATTTCCTATACTAGAGATGAAAGACAGACAATTTAACTTTGCGTCTAACATAAGTTTACCTAGTTTTAATAGTGTCTAATGCTATGAAAATGTGTTATTTTGAAATTATTATTACGATTACAAAAGTAAAATAAAACACCTCTAGATTCTTCTTTACTTTTCACTTCATTCATCAGAAGGTGCGGGCGTATAGATAATAATTTTAAATGACTGACGACTAAAAAGAGACTGTAAGCTCTTTAATATAATATAGATATTATTAATATTCTTTAATAATTCTTTAAAAAATTTACCAGATACCTTATAATACCGCACAGTCTGTATGATATCTGATAATTTATAATGTGACTTAAAATTTTATGTCTTATTAGCCGTAGAATTTGCTGGCGGGAATTGACAGACTCTATAGTAATGGTTAAAATATGAAATAACCGTTATTCTCTTGACTGAGATAGTTGTTATATTATAGCGGCCTAGTGTCGGCTTACTTTCGAAAATATCATTTGAATCTCACATGTAATTAGTGGGCGTGCTGCACACAACGTGGCGGTTTTCTCCTGTCTGGGGGAAAATGTGTAAACGGATGTTCAAGTGCCAGTTAGGAGCAACTTGTATACCTCGGCTATATCACTGTTTGCAGCATCCGTTTCGCGAAGCGTCACTCTACTTACACGCTCTTATCTCTGCGCGATAACGGGTTAACAATGATATCTGTAACGTCATGAGTTATTGAACTGTTTACTTATGATATTTTCGGACAAATAAGCAGCGATTGTTGCAAATATTGACATAACAGTGATTATATTACTGACATTCTTATTTATTTTGTAATAAATGTTGCCCTTCAGCTCGCTTTACATTCTTCCGTCTCATAAAATTGTAGTCAAGAGCCAATCATAAAAAAAAATTGTATACAAAGTTAACAATTCTATACATTCACGATTTATTTATATCTTTACAACTACATTTACTAGTAACACAAAAACAGTAGTTTTGCTTCATATCCTTTCTTACTATTTATAATAATGACTGTAACTAAAAAATAAAACTTTTACTTTAAATGTCATATTACTAAAAAAAGTGCATATTTATTGGTTTATATTTAAAAAAGTTAGAATTATTAAAAAGAGTTTCGTATTAAAACGTTAGGCAAAAATAAAATTGAAATAGCTATTATGGTACCTTCGTGGCTTATATAATGAGCGGATGATGAAACAAGAGAAGTGTTGCCGAAGGCAATGGCGAAACGTTCTCTATAGATAAGAAAGGTTACCGGGCCCTATCAAACATTTATTACTCTTATCCAAATAAAAGTTGTTTTACTAATAATGTTTTATCTATAAATAAGAAGAATTAAACGCTCCGGTTGCATCAAGTTGATTCAGTCAGACACAAATGATTTTTTTTTTCGTTTCTGTTTTATTATGATTAACCTAAATGTATTCAAAAGTAATATGTATACAGTTTTCATTTAAAAGTGTTGCAAGAACCTTTAAATATTGGTTACACAAACGTTTTGAAAATAAGAATTATCGTAATCACAGACCACAGTCTAATTAAATTCTAGATTATTGTAGAAGTACTGATGAGAAAACTTATAGATAATAAACTAATATGTTTGTGTAAGTAACATCTAACGTTTCGTTTGCGTAGCGAAACACGAAGCTGTGAAGTGGACCCACAGCTCGCCAGGTCCGAACGTGAGATAAATATTTGCCTGACACCGCTTACTGAGAATGAAACGTTAGCTTTTAGAAAGACGAGATAAGCTTACAGCGTCCATGTCAAAGTGCATTTCATATCGCGAGCAGATAAAACTAGCGATTCAGCTTCTCTCTGTTAACTTGTCACAATTATCGGGATAGTAACTGTAGAAGTTTTTTATCTACACGGGCCAACAGTTGACCTCAATTTCACATGATGTTAAGTGGCAGTGAGATCGTGAATGATGAAGCGCGCTAGCCATACAGGCTCTATATGTTAACAGTAAGACAAATATACCCTGGTGGGTACGAAAACCTTACCATCAACACGTGGCCTGGGAATCGAATCAAAGACTTCCGTGTTACAAAGCAAGCGATTGGCCTCTCTGTCACTGGTACAGTTATCTATGGAAGTGTTTTCCACTTTTTACATCTAAGTAACTGCGTATTATTTGTCCGGTATATTTATGATCTAATAAATATGGTGGGTTTAGCGTATTTAAGAGCTAGTGCTTAAAATTATTATTATTAAAGTATATCGCGATGTCTCAATCGTAATGGAAAACATAAAATTTATTAAGGCGATACAAAATAAAGTACTGTTCAAAGTGTAGTTTATGATTAGGTCAATGAGATCATTGAATATGAAAATTATACATTGACGCATAAGTACTCTGTATTAGTAGTTTTGAATTTAAAAGTAAATAACTACATATTCTCTTAGTTTCTTTTCTTATAAACTATTTCTATTTAAAAATATAATTTCATTTTAAATTCTATCCTGTAGGACATTTGGTGTTAAAATCAAATATTGACTCGCATACGTCCCCATTTTCAATCCTCCCGGAATAATATGTACATATAAATATTGTGCACGTACATATAGACCGTTGACGAAATATTTCTATGAGTTAATTAAAGTACTAGACCTTCTAATGTTTGCCTTGTAACCTTTCCTAGGGTTAAATAAGTATCATCTTGACTTCAGTTGTTGATATTTACATTCACATTGATGTAAACACTCGTTGGATATATGTTGGAAGACTTATTTGTACATACAAATTCTTGTACGAAATGACCTTATGATAACCCTTGATGTGAGGGCAAAGTTGTTTATGTTGCTAGTTGTTAGATAGAATAACATAATATTTACGACTAATAAGTTTTGTTCTATGAATGCACTAGGAGCCATTCACCCTATGGTGTGTGATACAATTGTCTATTATTTTAATAAACACAACATTGGTCTTGTCGTCTTGGAACAGAAATTGTTATTACC
The DNA here is from genome assembly GCA_029286795.1 of Byasa hedistus. Taxonomy (NCBI): domain Eukaryota; kingdom Metazoa; phylum Arthropoda; class Insecta; order Lepidoptera; family Papilionidae; genus Byasa; species Byasa hedistus. The sequence continues at coordinate 9,064,549 of JAGSMW010000020.1, read as the reverse complement.
CCAGTAATCTCAAAAGCCCACTGAACCGGGATACAGTAATTCTTTGCATGTTACTGTTTGGCTGCAAATAGGAACTGTGAAGGTATTACTGCTATTTAGGTCTCCAGCAAAGTCCGACCTAAATAACAGAAAAAATTTATTATATCGTTATTATATTATATCATATCGTAAAAGTTTTTATTATATCGTTTATATTTCTACAAGTGTTTTATTCGCTTTGTAATTATTAAACTTTTCAGCGATCTTGGTTTAAAACCATTAGTTGTCTGTTACAACTTTGATATGATGAGTCCTAATCGAACCGCCGTCCTGAACGCACGCTCTCTCGGTGCTCCGTGGTCATAAAGTTCGCTATAAGTGACAAAAGTGGTTTTGTGAAAAGACTTCTGCAGGTGTTTTATTACCATAGATTCCCGGAATCACACTTAATTGTTAGACGCCTAACTTGCCTGCAGGTGTCTCTTACACAATAAACACCGCCACATAATTGGTGTCAATAAATTAGTTCACTTTTCATTTAATAATATTAAATTTAGATTATCATTGTGTTAAGCTTATTGTTTAGTGTTATTTTAAGTGCGACTGTTGTTCGGCTGAATAACTGGGGCCGTAAACCGGAAAGGAACAATCGCGGGCAGGATTTCGTAACATTTTTTTCTTTCGGCTTATTTTTATTTATAACAATTTATTCAATAAAAATTGCGATTTTATCCGTCTGATAAGTTCTGAAATAACTGATAATCAAAAATCCAAAATTCTTTTTCTCATTTGTTCGCTAAAATCTTAAAACGTTTGTATACATTCAAAATCTCTTTTCATTCGTTTTGACAACAGATAAAATAAATAATTTCCAGGTATATCAATTATTTCAGGAAGCTTACGCATTTTAAATTTATGTCAAAGTTACAGTTACACATTGATTTCAGACATATATTATACATATTATATACATTCTAAATTTCCTGACTGCAGGAGGAATAGATCCTGTCATTAACAGGTGCAGCTTTGACCCTACTAATTAAAATTAGCATTTAATTACTTTTGTCAAACAGGATTTAGTGATTTTAACATTGTTTCTCCCAAATGGCTACTATGCGTACTCCATCGAAGAAGGCAAACTGCGATGTCAGTTCCAAAAAAACTACAGATTTCGTATTAACACCCGAGACCTCTTCAACGAGCGCTATTGTTCAACACATTATTGGAGAAACAGAAACTGGTAGAGATGATTCACGATTGAACTCGCCGGAGCATGTGACGCAAAAAGGTATAGCGGAGCCTTCACATATATCGAAACAGCAGAACGGATCCATCCTGGACCCACAAGAAACGACGCAGATACCTTCAGCGGAAATAGCTGAGGATGCGCACCTGCCTGAGCCAAGAAAAAGAGCACCAAGTGGTAGGATAGTAGAGGCGAGGGAATGGCATGAGTACGCAAGGAACAATATTAATAAGTCTCGCAACATGAGGACGGGACTAAAAAACGCTGCCATATTAGCGGTTGACAATTTGTTCCGTCTGATAAAGGAGGGAGCGGACGAGCTGATGCGGAAAAGAACGGTAGCCACGAAAGTTAAAGTACCAGAAAAAGAAAGCAAAGGGGTTAATACAGATGATATAGGAGAAGACGAAGAACAAAGCAAGGAGGAAAGAAGGGGACAGGGTACAAAAGAAATACTAGAGATTCTGAAATTACAGGGGGAAAAGATAGAGAACACTTATAACGAAATGGAAAGGCTAAGGCAGGTGATGGAACAGCATAGATCGACACCTTCACCAGCATCGTACGCGGAGGCAGCTAGCCTGAACCACAGACCAAATCTTGAAAAAGAAGTGATGCACTCGGTCGTCATTTCATCAAAGAACGATCAGGATACGGGTGAAGAGGTGCTGGCGAGAGTTCGCGAGGCAGTGAATGCCAAAGACGGTTGGGTCACTGTTGACCGAGTACGCAAAATCAAGGACAGAAAAATAGTAGTCGGGTGCAAAACTGAAGAAGCTCGACAAAAAATCAAGGAGAGATTAAAAGGTGCAGCAGATCATCTTAACGTCGAGGACATTAAAAACCAAGATCCCCTGGTAGTTCTTAAAGACGTCTTATCGTACAACACCGACGAAGACATTCTTACGGCCTTTAGGAACCAAAATGGAGATGTTTACCGAGGTCTAGATCAGGAGAAGGCCAAAATAGAAGTACGGTACAGGAGGAAAGCACGAAACCATCACTGCGCACATGTAGTCCTTAGAGTGTCATCACAAGTGTACCGCAATCTTATGGAAAAGGGGCATGTATACATCGACATGCAGCGTATTAGGGTAGAGGACCAAACACCGCTTATCCAGTGCTCAACTTGCTTGGGATATGGACATGGACGCAAATTCTGCAAGGAGACTGTATCGAAATGCAGTCACTGCGGTGGCCCTCATCTAAAGAAAGATTGTGGAGGCTGGATGGCAGGAGAGGTACCCAAATGCTGCAACTGTAGTGCGGCGAAACTCGGACAAATGGATCATAACGCATTTAGCGCTGAGTGTGCAGTGCGCAGAAAATGGGAGGCATTAGCCAGAGCCAAGATAGCGTATTGTTGATACGGTTGATAACGGCTCACGGATACCCACTGGAGGATATGTAATCGCCCAGGCTAACCTGCAAAGAAAGCAGTTAGCAACGGAAGAGCTAATGATAGAGTCAGCCAACAGAAACATCGTCCTAGCACTGGTCCAGGAACCCTATGTGGGTGGAATAAGGAGAATGAAGAATTACCGAGGCGCGAGAATCTTCCAGAGCACTGGTATAGAAGACGGGACAGTGAAGGCAGCAATTGTTGTATTTAATGATGACATTAACGTCCTCCAGTGCCCCAATCTCACTGATAATAACATCGTTGTTATAAAAATCCGAACCAGTGCTTGGGAAATCGCTGTAGTGTCATTTTACTTTGAGCCGGACAAACCCATAGGACCGTACCTGGACCGGCTAAAGGACATCTGCGGTAAAATGGGAAGTACGAGACTACTGATAGGAGGCGATTGTAATGCCAAGAGTACTTGGTGGGGAAGCACTATAGAAGACACCAGGGGTGTTGAGATGTCCGGAGCCTTGGAAGAGTCTGGGCTCCAGGTATTAAACACAGGCGATACACCCACGTACGACACTGTGAGGGGTAATAGGGTGATCACAAGCCACATAGACATAACGGCGTGTACTGACGACCTTGTGGCATTAATAGCCGACTGGACCGTAGACCGATCGGTTACGAGCTCAGACCATAACACCATTCTCTTCCAGCTTAACTTAATAAGGAGTAAGGGTTTTAGAATAGAGAGAACAACTCGGCTTTACAACACCAAAAAAGCTGACTGGGCGCTCTTTGCTAAGGAGTTGACCAACAACAAAGCCGGATACAACATCAGCGCAGCGACAATAATGAAGTTAACCACAAGGAGCAGTTAGAAAAAATTGCGCGAGATTATACGGAGGCTATAACCAAAGCATGCATAGCAAGTATGCCTACAAAGAGAAGATCTGAGACCGTAAAAGTCCCATGGTGGAACAGAGAGCTCGAACAAAAGAAAAAGAAAATGGTTACTTTTAGGAGAAGGATCCGAAATGCTGCCCCACATAGACGAGCTATGGTCGTCGAAGAATACCTGGAGAAGAAAGCAGATTATGAAGGCCATGCCAAAAAAGCCCGTATAGCAAGTTGGAAAGAGTTTTGTGAAAGACAGGACAGAGAAGGCTTGTGGGAAGGAATATACAGGGTTATCAACCGGACCACTAGGAGAGAAGAAGATATGACCCTGAAAACCAATGATGGAAAACACCTGAACCCTAAAGAATCGGCAATCTTACTAGCCGAGACTTTTTACCCGAGGACCTAGCTGAAACAGACAACACAGACCATAGTCGAGTTAGAGAAGCGGCAGAGACAGTAAACGAGCTGGTCCCTAGTGAAATTCATGATCCACCGTTCACCTCATTGGAGTTGAAAACCGCAGCGGAAAGTTTCAATCCCAAAAAGGCTCCGGGAGCGGATGGTTTTACGGCAGATATCTGTAGCAGGGTAATACTCCAGGATCCGGATTCTCTACTTGCCTTTTACAACAAGTGTTTGCAGATTGCACACTTTCCGAACATCTGGAAGCAAGCCACAATAGTGGTGCTTAAGAAGCCAGGCAAGGATGATTACACGAACCCCAAAGCATACAGACCAATAGGTCTACTGCCAGTGTTGGGGAAGATCCTGGAGAAGATGACGGTAGCGAGAATAAAATGGCACTTAATACCGAGGATTAGTACTCGCCAGTTCGGATTTATGCCCCAGAAGAGCACCGAAGACGCCCTCTATAAACTGGTACACCATATCAGGGGTAAGTTGAAGCTCAAAAAGATAATTACCCTAGTGTCTCTGGATATAGAGGGGGCCTTCGACAGCGCCTGGTGGCCGGCAATCAAAGTCAAATTGGCTGAGGAAAAGTGTCCCGTAAATATAAGAAGGCTACTAGATAGCTACCTGAGCTGCAGAAGGGTTACAGTAAGATTTGCCGGGGAGGAATGCATGCGCAATACCTCGAAAGGTTGCGTGCAGGGGTCAATTAGCGGTCCTCTTCTATGGAACCTTCTTCTGAACCCGTTACTTGTAGGACTCACTGCAAGAGGTGACTATTGTCAAGCGTTTGCGGACGACGTCACCCTTGTTTTTGACGGGGATACGGCACACGAGATAGAAGGACGCGCCAATGCCTCCCTCGAATATGTTAGGCAATGGGGTGTTCAAAATAAGTTGCGGTTCGCACCGCACAAGACCTGTGCAATGGTGCTGACTAAAAAACTCAAATACGACACCCCACGGCTGCATATGGGAGGGACTTACATTACTATGTCCAGGGAAGTAAGGATTCTGGGGCTTACCATTGACGATCGCCTAACATTTAATAGTCACGTGGCGAATCAGTGTAAGAAGGCATTAGGCCTGTATAGGCAAATCGCTCGGGTAGCCAAGGTCACTTGGGGTCTTGATCCTGAAATCGTGCGGTCTATATACGTAGCTGCGGTCGAGCCGATAGTGTTATACGCGGCTGCGGCATGGGCACCAGCAGTCAAAAAGCTGGGTATTCAGAAGCAGCTCAACACCGTGCAGAGAGGCTTCGCATTAAAACTCTGTAGAGCGTACCGCACGGTCTCTCTCCACTCGGCCTTGTTGTTGTCAGGAATACTACCCCTAGATCTTAAAATTCAGGAGCAGTTCGACCTGTATGAGGCTCGGAGAGGATTGTCCCAGGCACTGCTAGGCGATAAGGAGGTGGAGCGAATGACGGTATTTGCAGATACTCCTCACCCTGCTTCACATATGGACCTCAAATTTACAAGTCTGGTAGACCAAAACTCCGTGGACGAACACAATGTGCAGGCGGTTAAGATATACACCGACGGCAGTAAGCTTGAGGGTAAGGTTGGAGCCTCACTTTCCATATGGAAAGGCGAAGGGGAGGTCCAAAACCGGAAGCTATATCTGTCCGCGTACTGCACAGTCTATCAGGCGGAACTCTTGGCCATATGTGAGGCAACCAAATTAGTCTTGAGAAGGACGGAAGAGAGCTACGGTTTGTACAGTGACTCTAGAGCCGCGCTAGATACTGTTACAAATTATGGCTCGCTCCATCCTCTTGCGGTGTTGGCTAGAGAAAATTTACGTAGGGCCTCTGACCAGAGCAAGAATGTATCCTTATTCTGGGTCAAAGCCCACGCGGGCATACCTGGCAACGAGCGTGCGGATGAACTGGCCAAGCTGGCTGCCCTTAACAGCAGAAGGAAGCCAGACTATGACCAGTGCCCAGTGTCGTATGTTAAGTGTCTACTTCGAAAGGCCTCAGTTGCGAGATGGAGCACCCGATATAACGAGGGTACAACCGCGTCCATTACGAAACTGTTTTTCCCAGACGCAACTGAGGCGTATAACTTGATAAGAAAGATCCGGCCAACTGGTCGCTTAACCCAGATATTTACTGGCCACGGCGGATTCTCCCAATACTTGAACCGTTTCAAGTGTCGGGACAATCCATGGTGCATATGTGATAACGCCACGGAGGAAACGGTTCCTCATTTGCTAACGGAGTGTCCTATCCATATGAACTCGCGGCATGAATTCGAGCAAGAGAAAGGGCTCAAAATAGATAAAGTAGGTTTATGCGAGTTAGTAAAAAATAAGTTAGTTAGAGATACATTTTTCAAATTCTGTATAAATATATGTACAATAGTTAACAATAGGAATAAGGATAAGTAAATACGATTTTCGTAATGATATATAAAATATTATTACTAGCAAATTACGTAAACAGGATAAAAAACCCCTGAATAATAATATCAGGGAAAAGTAGAAAAAATATAAAAAAAAAAAAAACTTTGATATGATTTGAACAATTAAAATTTCTATCTAAATATATATAAATGAACTCACTTACTTACATACTATTAACTGAATGATATTTTTAACGCATTTGACGTCGTAACACATATCGAAGGTGCTAAAGACAAACGTATCGTGTTTACTTTTGTATTCCACAAACACATTATCTATTCAAATGCTAACCAGTGCATATAACTTATGCTACGCGGACAAATACGGATACACAAAGGATAATGTAAGCTAAACAGAATGTTACTCTCATGGATACGGATATAAATGTATATTTTTATTGATAAAACAAGATGTACGTACTGTAATTGATTTGAACTTTATAATTGCTTCCGGTGGTTTGTGTAAGTCATTATAAATAATCGATTTCAAACAAGTCGTTTGCAAAGTCGAGATTTAATTTTAAATTTACAAAACTGTTGCGAAAAACAATCAAACAAGTCTCGTTACCCCAGTAATTTTATTATCAACAACACGTTTTGAATAGGAATTCAGTAATATTTGCATACTTGTGCTTGGCTGCAGAAACTAGTAACTTACTAGACGGTCTCCGGCAAAAGAGAATTACCACAAATGTACATAATTCCTATGCATTTAAATCTAACTTTTCTGAAGTTCTATATTGTTTAAACTATAAATACTACTTTTAATCAAAAGACTCCTGTAATTTTATTAAGATTTCTTTTTCTTTAAGCTTCTAAGTTAAGGCTTTTTAGTAATTTAGGTAATAAGTAAACACCAGACTGTTTGATTTAGTTACTTATACAGTGCTTACGTGAAAATCTTTATTGGAATTAATTAAATGAAAACCTTTTTTTAGTTTTAACAAAAATTAACTTCGGGATCGGTACCCATATTTCGAATTCAACTTTCAGTGATATAGGAGAAGCATAAATTGTCCACTAGTGGGACTTTGCAGCTTCTCTTACAAAGGTAGAGTTGGATTATTTATCCACCACGCTTGCTAAGTTAGAGTTGTTCTTAAAATATTACAGTTTCCTCGGAATATTTTCCTTTACTGGAAGCTTAAGTTGAGTGGGGATCGAACCTGCGTTTCTTCGAGTTATATAGCGCCTTACAAACTGAGCTATCACCAGTCCGGGACGTGCTTGTGCATAATTAATGCGACGCGTTTAATATACGCAGTTTTGTACTACGCGGAAGATTTGTAACACCCGTGGTCGACTAGAATTATAAAACATAGGAGAAAACAAACGTCCAAGGTCTACGTTTCATCGAATAAATCACAGTGGGAATTAATTTATAAACTCTCTAAGCTCATCAGTAACTGAATATAAGTTAATATTAAAGTATTTATATGCTCAACTGGAATAATATTGTTTTTTCTTTTAATTATATGTAAATTTAAACATTTCATGTCAAGATATTGATAATGATCAAGATTATATATAAAAAATATCCGTTGAAATTGAATTACTTGATAATAATATGAAAAAAATAATACATTCGTTTTATTAAGAAAACATGTTTATTAGTGTATGTGTAAAAAAATTTTTTTTTTTTTATATTACTAAGCGACGAGACGAGCAAGACGTTCACCTGATGGTAAGTGATACGCTTGCCCATGACAACGTAGTGCTAGTTAAGATGGTACACACACTGCACCACATTGCGCTCGTCGCCGGAGACATAAGATGTTAAGTCTCGTTACCCCAGTAATTACACTAGCTACAGCGCCCTTCAGACCGGAACACAGTAATGTTTGCACACTACTATTTGGCGGTTGAAATAGGAGCTGCGGTGGTACCCACCCAGACGGTCTCCGGCAACAGAGACCTACCACCTGGTAAAAAATTCAAACATTACTACATTCGTTTTCAAACAATCATATCGACATTACTAACAATTCATATGTAATTATAATAATAGTTTTTCGGTTCAATCAAAAATATATATTATTGCTTGTAATTAAATAAAGAAATGACGTTATCGATTATATCTTTGTTGGTAACGTCATTATCTTAACGAGTGTAAGTCGACTATTATAAATGTATAAGAAAGTCAAGTAGATTTGCTGTAACATGATTCATTGATTATTATATTTTATAAAAGTACCAATGTAGCATATCGATAAAAAAACCGTCGGTAAAATCTGAATAACTTGTAAAATTAGTTTCGGGTACATAAAACATTTCTGTTTAGCTAATTTTGGCCACAAATATGGTGACATTTAAATATTGTCTAGTAATAAACATAAATTGCAGAACCGTTGATGTTTTAAGGATAACTGTTAAATAATTTCGTACGCCTTCAGATGCTTGGTTAAAAGTTATTGATGTAATGTAATTACCACAATCAACCACAAATCAAATTATTGTTAAGAATATTGGAATATGTGTAAAGAAATCTACAATTTTAATTAATCCATCACAAAACCTCTTGTTCACGTTGGAGGCATAAAATATTCACTGAAATATGTATAGAAATTGCTATTCTCATTAAAGTCTATACTTTTGATAAGTTCATTAAAGAGAGTACACATCTTAAGGATTTGAGTGTTTTAAAACATTAGCCAGTCTAACCAGTAAAAGATAATTTGCGTTGGTTATTACAAAGGTTCCAAGTTTTATACTAATAGACATTTCTGCATAAAATGAACGGTCAATAGGCTAATTGAAACAAATAAACCGTAGCAATTATTAACTAATAAATAAATTATAAATATTATGCGTTTTTAACTTACATTTGTATGCATGAAACTTGGTTATTACATATGGAAAAATTAAACGTAAAGATATTTTACGTTCACAATTATCTTTCGAAATTGTTTGTTCATTTTTCAGTTAATAATTTAACAGTTATTTCTGACGTTATACAAAAAAACTTAATAAAACATTATACCAAACAACAGAAATTAAATATGATTAGAATTTTTTAAATTATGGATAGTAATATTAATAAATATCGCGTTATTTTAAGTAAAATAAAAATTATACGAAGTATCTGTATTATTACTTACCACATAGTTGATGGAGCTGTGAGATAATCGCTACATCTGCAGTAAAACCAGGATGCAAACGTCTTGTTATTAGAGTGGTAACGGGACACTTGATAACGGTCCAGTGGTTTGCAAGTAATTTTAAAATAACCCCACACGCATCTACAGGAAAACCTAATATTTTCGCCAATCAGTAACAGCTTTATAATACAAAGCATAAATCATGGTTCTTATCTTTTTTTGAAAACACCGAGAAGAGAAAGAAACTGAGAATGACAAGAACGCAGTTAGCATATTTTTTTTTTCTTTTTGATATAATTATGGCGAATGTTAATAAAAAAGTCGATGTTTCTTTTTATCATCTAAACTTTTTATTTCACTGATAACATATATTTCATGAAGATTGTAGTTTTTGTAAGGTATTATTAATTTTTAATCAATCGGTCTCTTGTTCAAACGTAGTATGAAATTCCTTATTTTATTGTTGTCTCACTCTCTCTTTGTACACTGTCTCTAACTCTTGAAACCTCAAAATGTTGGATAATAAGCGGGACATTGAGGTTGAAGATGTTGAAGCGTCCTCGCTCATAATACTCTGTCGATAATATGACAGTCGAGAGTTACTAAACTAGATGCATTTGAACAATATGAACTACATTTCAAATTAAATTATATGCGGAGATTATATAGGATCCAGAATGGGACAACGGACCTCCGTCTCACAAGGCAAGTGGTTAGCCGCAGTCATAAAGTTAGTAAGTTCTGTTAGGGCTGTTGTAATCATTGCTTTTATTTTTAAACTATCAGAGTTGGACTTTGTTGCGTTCTTTTCCATAGGTTAGACAGAAATATCTATTGTTGATATGAAGTCACGTTGGAACCGAGTGAGCTGTCCATGTGCATTCGTTACTATCGGCCGATAAGAGCCGGATGCTTGAGCGATGTCACACTCGCGCCTAGTTACAGTACCGACTGAACATTACGCTCACATTATTTATGACCCCTAACATGCATTCAATGATAAAAATATATAACAACGATGTTTACATTATTAAATTACCATGTTTAATAATTATTTCAAGATAGTTCAATGTTTTAAATTTTAATTTGTATAATGATCCTTTCTTGTGAACGTTTTAGTATTTAATCTGCATTCAGTTTTCAGGAACCATTTAAATAATTAAGTTATTTAAACTGTTACTAAGTCGTCCATAATAATTTTATTACTGACAGATATTGAGTCTTTGAATGTTTTTTTTTAGTAACTGTTTATGTGAGGAGTACGTAAGACATTAAGATTTTAGTATTAGGCAAAGATTGTTTGTATTCGTTATTTTATCTTTCAATTAACAGAGAAGTGGTAAATGATTGACATCTTTCTTGATATCTGTCATAAAATGACATATAATTTAACTGCGGGTAACTTATTTGACTTTTTTGGAACTTTTTTTTTTACCCATCTAATGACGGCTGAAATAAGTTTTGCCGGATATTGTATATTACAACATACTTCAGTAACCTTGTCATTATAATGATATTAAGCAATATGTAATTATCATCAGGGGCCTTGACAAACAAACGATTAGTGACAAAAATGTTATCTACAAGTGTTTATCGTTTAACGATAATATTTGAGTAAGGTTGTCTGATTATAGATATCCTGTATCCGGACAAATGGTAGAAAGAACAATGGGGGTTTTGTTCGAACTATTTTTGGAGGCGTAATTATTTGCTTTTTCACTTGTTTGTATGTAATAAGCGACAAAGTTAAGGAGTTGTAAATAATGGTGGTGTACATATCTTGGAAAGTGATGAAAGCTATATAAGAATGAAGATAGCGTGCATTGAAAGTGAAAGATATCACAATGAATTTCAGAGTATCGTGTCTGTGAAAGATGAATGGCAGAACAGAATACTTCATTAACTGCGGGACTTAGATATTCTAATGTTTTAACTTGTTGATTGCGGTCCGCGTATTCAGGGTTTGACAGAGCTGTAAAACGTTTTTTTTGTGTACACCATTTGGGGTTTATTATCCTTCTTAGGCGATCTAAAAGATCCAGTTAACAATATTATTATCAATAATTTTAAATAATATTAAAATTTTGTGCTACCAGTAAGAGTAATTTGTAAATATAATGACGACATAAACGTTCGTACCAAACGGAATGATATAATAAAATCATGTCATTTACATAATTGAGACAATTTTCACAATCGTTAAAATCATAAGTAACCAATTAAATAGCGGCCGCGGGAGAGTAAGCGCAGAATGTTATAACAAAAACGGCATAATAAGGCCTGAATATGTAGCAACGCTAACGCACCGGCGTCCACGATCGCGGTCAGTGCAACTTCAGTCAGCGCAATTAATTTTAATAACAGAATTAAGATTAGGCAAGTCCGTCCGTCCGAGGAGCCATTGAGGACCAAACCTGCCGACGGTTTATTCGCAATCAGTCGTTAACCCGCTGGTGCTCTTGTGTAACACTAATTCATGCTGACTGAGCCCGGCCTCTTGCCGCAGACGTAACCACGTTATAAAACGATATTGCATAGTGAAGGTCAAGACTTTGCATCTGATATAATATCATTGTACATCATCATAGTCAATCTCATGCATATATGATTATGCAAAAAATATACTTTCTCGATAACCTTATAACACACATTATAGATAAGTTATAACTTATGTATAACATATATTCCGCTTCCGCGAGCAAACTGATAATCACGCTTTAACGCTGTAAATAGTTTCCTAATTTAGTTTTTTTCTATTAAAAGTTAATCATTATTAACATATATAGTTTATGTATTAATATCACATCTACTCAATAATCTTAATTTTTAAATATATGTAAGTACGTATTTTTTATTTTCACAAGACGGACATGCTAAACGATCACTTGATGGTAAGTAAACCTATCCATAACCATGTCCAGCTACTAAGGATTATTAACACTACACCACTTTTTATTCGACGTTTAGATATACTAGATATTGTCTCTTTGTATGTCGTTACCTTAGTAACATCATAGCTGCAGTACTCTTCGGAAACGGAACATAGTAATATTTGTACAATGTTTTTTCGCGCTAGAAACATATATTGCAGTGGTAACTATATAGTGTCTGTCAACACAGTCACAAGAAAATATCAACTGTGGTATTTGACTAAAGTTTAAAAGATAAAAAATGCAATTTTTAAAATACTTTGCCCTTTAATTAGTTGGAAATATCTTTAATAAATAAATTCATTGTACGGCTATGAATTACCTTTCAATTTTATAATAGTGTAGGTGGATGGGAAAGCATATGAAGCATGCCGTAACTATTTATGTAAGCAGTTACATGTTTGCAAAGATGCAGGCACTGAGCTATTTGCAAATTTTGTTTCGTATACTACACAGCTTACAGCTAAAACTTTATATAAAATAATAGGTTCAGCTGTTATATACAACGTTTTATTTAATGAAGCGAGAAGAGGAGCAGAATATTGGCTCCATCGTGTGCGATGTGTGTTTATAACAACATGGCGACAGTTAGCAACAGCCAGATAGTAGTTATACAGTATCATATTGCGCTCATCACGTTTGTCACGTTATTCCAGTAATTTCCCTAGCCAGAAAGCCATACAAACATTCACATAGTAAATGCGTATTACTACCGTTTGCAGGAAATAGGCGCAGCAGTATTAGCTATCATTTGAATTGATTAAAGTATAAGCAGAGTATGAATATAACAACTTTCGAGATCTTGTCTGATATCAGTGAGGCTCGAAGGTTTTAAAAAACATAAACACAGATCGATTGTCCATGTTCATACGTTTCAACAATAAAAGATTATTAGGTATACACCCGTCGCGCGTGCGTTGACGAATGTATGCAAATTTGTGACCGGCTTATAAATAAACCACAAAGGTCTTAGGGTCATCGTCATCTCTCCCATTTATCGAATGTTTTCACAATATGTTCATAGGCTTTTAAATTATATTTACTATATTTTTATAAAATGCATGTTTGTAAGACACATTTCACGTGATGTTAAGTGATATAATAATTAGATCGTAAATAGTGATGCGCGATCACCTAAAATACTCTGGTTATCATATGACAATTGGAATACTAGCAATGCTGTTATGAGATCAGATTTACAATATAAGAGTGGTTGCTAGGTCAGCGGGGTTTGTAAAAACCTTACCACCAACTTTACAAATTTATCATCAGCCATTAAATCAAACCTTTTTGACAGTTTTCATTGATATAAATTTTAATCGATATATAAAACTTGTTTTTCATATGCAGTTTATACCATAATATGTTACACAAAAATTTTTGTTGCTTAGCACAACATCCGAAACAAATTATCGCCTGTACTCGTTTTACTTGTTTCCCCAGTGAGGTCAATAACCACTTAAAGTTGCAATGTTTATATAAAATCTGTTTTAAATATTTTGTGTTATTTAAAGTTACGTTTTAGATTTTAACAATATAGCCAATTTGATATATAGCGCATTGTGTCTTTTGTTGTCGTGATAATAAATCATACGGAAAAGCAACATTGTTTGTACGCTTTGTTTAAATCGGTCGATGTAAATAATTCAACGATTTTCATAGTCATGTCGTCTGTAAATTTCCACATTTATCGAATGTAATAAGGAAAGGAGATCGTTATGTTTTGCAAACAAAACGTAAACTCGACTGTTATGATATAACAAGCGGTGCGCAACAGCTGCGACTGAAAATATTGACATATTTTCGTCTTACACGATCACTTTTACGCATCGGCGTGTGCAGAGCTACAAAGCCTTAAATCAAGTATTTACGAAATGCCTGCCTCACAGGTACTGTGAATAACAAAATTGCTTTGTGTATAAAATAAACTACGAGTAATAAGGCTTACGAACATATAATGCATAAGACGTTTATGTGTACTGCGAAATAAGGTTTCGTAATTTTACAACGGGAAGCTATTTTGATAGCAATCACACGGCAATGAGATATAAGTATTATGGTCACGCAAAAACAAAGTAAAGGCTGTTACTAAAAATTGCGGGCAGTTAGTAATATGTTGGTGACGTTAAAAATTTGTTACAGATGCGTCGGATCGCCGAGTTCAAACGCGACAACGCAAACCTTCTCAACGGTTTAGTGCCCGAACATGAGAAGGAAGCATTCTTAGAACATAAAGTAGTTAATGTAATGAAGGGACGCGATCAAAAAGGAAGGAGACTGCTGATTGTTAACGTCGGAGGTGAGGATTTACACACTAACCTTTTGGTTCAATGTGTCTTTGAATCATTTATGATTTATTTATATAAAAAATGTATTCAATCAGGAATTATTTATTTCTTATGCAAAAAAGCGGAGAGTTGCGCAAAATGCGTTTGCTTATAACATTGTGATGTTTGAAATGATGATGGTGATTTTATGCACCCGAAACCTAGAAGCCTAAGATTTTAAATCTTCTTTTTATTATTAATCTTTAATCTTAAGACATTTTATTTTTAATCTTAAGACATCAATAGCCTATCATTAAAAGTTTGTGATGTTTAACTAACCATAGATAAGTCTATGTTTTTCGTTTTAGATTTTCACTCAATATTTATACATGACATATATTTCACTTCCTTGGTATTTGTAAGTAGTAGTATAAATTTCAATTAACACTGTTGTGTTATAAACACTGTTGTGTTTACATTAACAGTAATGACTATCTTTTGCCAGAAGTCCGAGTAGGCGTCAGTGTTGCGCGCTTTGTGAGCGAACATTGTGTAATATTTAAGTACTCTAAACAACGGCGACAATAGTTAACGTTTAAGTTAAGATTAAGCTGTTTGTAAATGCCACAGTTACGGTTCGACGTTCCCCGTAATGTTTACAAACAAGGCCACATCACCTTAATACTTTAAGTACTACACGATAATATTTGTAAAAGGCGTTTAAGATATATTTACCTACTTTACATAAATGATTATGTCACCAAAGTTTGTTCCGATCATGACGTTGTTTTCGTCATTCATTACCAATGTTATCGTCTGTACAAGATTTATTTTCTTGACTATTTCTGTAGAGCAGTGGCTAACCGCATGCTTAGTAACAGGAAGGTCTTTGGTTTGATTTCGTGGCCGTGTGTATATGGAGTTTGCTTGTAGGATTTTATCGAATCCGTCCGGCTACCTAATCTATCCTATCCTCGTGTTGCAAATCTACTGCTATAACAACATTGTATAAAGGCTGTTAAAATATGAAGACCAGAATATTCTGGATTAAAATTCTTCAACATCTATATGAACTTGCGGCCAAAAGTGGGCTGGTTGCGGACAAAAGAAAATGTGTAGTAATTGTTCACAAGACTTGATATTATTTTGGCTGAAGCTTACAAAGTTTAAAATTGTCACTTTTCCTAGGTAATGGACATTTTAATGTGTGTTTAAAACGTTACATTACTTTTTACAGGATCATGGAACCCAAAGAAAGTGAATGCAGATCAGCTATTTAGGTTGTTCTATCTCATACACTTGGCTGCTATGTTAGAGCCTGAGTCTCAGGTCAAAGGCACGGTCGTTCTAATGGACTTCCACAACATGGGGTGGTCACAGGTTTGTTTCATTATTTAAACATTTAATAATTTATCATTAGATTTTAAATACAATAAATGTTAAAAGTAACATTAAATTTTGAGTTTTGGGTATAAATATTATTCATCTAGTTTAACTTTGAAGTATGATTATTTTGGTTTCTGTATTATTACTGTAATTGTCGAATGACCAACTGTGCTAGTTTTATTTAACAATGTTCAATCTTAATGTTTTATTATTATTACTTCGACGTTAAGTTATTAAATGCCAAACCAAATGATTACGAAGGTTTTAATTTATTTAGAAAAGTCTTTAAGCTTGTTGTTTGGGCAAAATCTTTGCTAGTAATTATTAAGAAAAAACAATGTTATGTGATACTATAGTTACCTATACAATTTCGGGCAAGGCTAATATAGCATGTATCGAATAAATTAAACAAAATAATTGAATTGAGGGCACTCACCTTGCTTGCATTGTTTTATTCATTTCACTCAGATGCTGCAATAGAGCAACAAGTTCTCTTATATCGTTACTACACCTTTGACTTTCGTACTATTGTGTAACGTCATAAAAAATCAGTGCTTTAGGCGCATTTATTTCAATTGTTAAATATATACAACTTCGACGCAGCAGATATATTATTTAGTACAACATTTCATGTACATAGCTTTAATTTTTTTTGATAAATATTCTCGGTCAGATCCATGAACTTAAATATTTATTTGCCTTATCATATCCTCACGGGAGTAAAGACAGGTTATCAATCGAATTTCCACAAACTAAAACCCCCATGATGTTTCATTATCTTCGCTCGTCTCAATGCTATAGGAACTCTTTCGTTCGTACATTTTCGGCATGGGGGCCAAGTCTGTAACCTGGCCCAGTATTCTACTGAGCGTCTGTTCTCGGAAGCATTGGGTAGCGTGTTATAGATTTTAATAGACAATATGGATATATATCCTTTATACCACTGTTCTTCGTACAACATAATTTCATTTTCGATATTATTATTTTTTATTTATTTGTTTTAAATTCTTGATATTTGATCCTACCGCTATTTAATTCAATAACCAACTTCTACCATAAAAATTAGAATCAATTGTGTAAACAATATTGTCATTGTGTTAAAAATAATGTGCAGTTTATTGCTATGCTTCGCAGAGAACACTTTCACTCCGCTACTCTTTCATTTAAAAGTTATACCAACATCGATTTCAATATGGCCAACGATGGAACGGTGGCTTTAATCATTTCATATTTAATACCTGCGAAAATTGTGTTTAGTTTAGAGGATTCTTGCAAATTTTAAGTAAATCGCTAACGTAATAGAAGTGAAATGTACGAAGTATACATTAATTTCATTTGGCAACTGTCCCAAATGTTTTTTGTTTTTCGTAACGAACTTACCTTGACATCTAAAATACGTCGTATGCATACAGGAGCGGCTTTGTTTCACGAACATTGTTAGTAGACTATACATTTTTTTTTAACTTTTCATTAATTTAATAATGGTGTTAATGAATATCGCGAAACTTTTATACAGCTACAATTATAGACGATTCAATGCCATTTGCAACAGACGTTTGCCACATACGCGGGTATTGCAATCGTACAGCCACGAATGAGACCAGCGTGTGCTTATTATTACAGTTAAAAAATAGCCAATCTGTATATATCTAAATAAATCATTTATTTCATTTTGTAACGGAAGAGTTCATCGTATGTTTCTATCCATAATGCCAGTTAGTTTAAGAAAAAAGATACTCTATTATTTTATTAACACTAAGTTAAAGCGCTTTATAAAATTTCTTAAAGAATAATTATACATCTTTACTTTTTTTTTAACTATAATGTCAAAAACTATATGTTAAATTAACGATTTAAAGCTATCGTATTAATAATTCTGTATATAAAGTGCCAGAGAAATAATAATGTACTAACAAAATATATTGCATATATTTGCACAATAAAACAAAACATTTTGTTTCCAACACAAAAACATTCTTTGTTGTAGAAGATTACCAGTGGCGAAGTGTACTTTGACGCCAATGATTCATACGTGTGTCCTTAACAAAGAGTTTAAGTGCAAATCGCACTGAACAGACATGTTTTTATAACAAGTCATTTGATGATATGGGCGAATCTTGAAACTTGAACGTTGAAATTATGACTTTCTAAAGGGTGGTAATAATATCAAAAACTGAATGGTTGTCGACACCGTGGCTAGTGATGTGGAGGAAAATTTCCAGTCAGCCAGGGTTTCTCGTTCAAGGGCCGTCACGTCCGAGGCTGTTATAATGATTCTTATTCAAAGGAGTGCGGCTATCTCAACACATTAGGAAGATTATATTATCGACGATATCTAGGTCAACTTGAGGGTATCTGTAATTTACGTAAATCATTTTATCTAAATCGAATTAAATTTTAAATGACATATCAACATTGTGTATCTGTTATAAAATTATATAGTATGTTTACACCAAAATTGTGATTGTTAAAAATAACCTTAAAATTTTATAAATTTCACACAATTTACACCATGAAGCATATGATTGTCTAATGACAAAAATTATAAAGGTATATAAAATACTGTCTAAAATACATTTAAAGTATGGCTAATTTTTACCTTCAAGTGTATTTGCTGGTGAATTCTTTTTAAGGTACTTTAAATATTTTACACTTGTCAATATTTTAGATAAAAATGGTGTTTGCGTGTGTTTTTTTTAAATGGAAATAGGTTTCGTGTTACGTAAAAATGTCGGTAAATAAGGCAGGGGAACACATACAAATATGCTTGCTCATTTCTCAACTTTATCTTTAAAGTGTCGCTTAAAATAGATTGATTGATTTTAAATTATCATCGTATGTATTGAAACTAACAAAATTTACTTTGCCGATCTTCATTATCGTTGTCTCTAAATACGTAATTTTTTTAATAAGATTCTACTTCGATTGTAAAAGCATCTTTTAATTTGTCTAATTTGTGTTACGTTTTTTTTTCAGACAATGGGCTTAACACCTTCCTTCTCTAAACGTCTTCTGACATTTATTCAAGACGCTATGCCTCTACGTCTCAAGGAGGTACATTTCGTCAAACAGCCCAAGATCTTCGACATCGTTTGGAGAATGTTCAAACCTTTCATCAGAGATAAGTTGAAGAATAGGGTAAGTTAATTTTTTAAATATTTTGTATAAATGAAACGTCTTAATAAAACATTTTCTGTAAAAACGCCAACCTGCACTTGGCTTGTGTGGTGGATGAATGGCCTTGACTCTTTCCTTGTGGAAGAAGGTCCCGTCTCAGCAAAAGAGCCCTGAAGTGGACTGCGTATTGTTATGGCATAATTATATTTATGGTGCTATTGGTAAGAATTTGTGCAGAAATCTCTCTTAGTGGTAGTAAAAAAGTTAAGGTCCGACAACTGATTAAAATCTGTTGTCTCATTAATCAAAACCGCAAACTAAACATTAAGTGTTTTAGTGATAATAGTGTATTGTAAAAATTACGAGTATTGCAATTAAAATAACATTCACGTTTATGAAATCATTAAGGTTTATCGACAATTTATAAATTCAGGGTTGAGATTAAAAATCCACGTTTTGGAAAAATTAAGAAAAAAGCATCAAATTTGCCTTTGTCTATAGAATTGTCATAATTTAATGAGGTAATTAATTGTTTTCCAGATTTTCTTCCACGGCGCGAACATGTCATCTCTGCACGAGCACCTGGCGCCCAGCCACCTGCCTGCCGACTACGAGGGTCAGCTGCCCGCCATAGACTATTCTGGCGCTGAGTGGTACCCGGTCATACAGCAAATCATGCCACACATAGATAATTGGAACACCTATGGATTCGTTAAGAAAGCTTAAATTAATCATATAATTAAAAAATTCAGACCGAGTAGCTAGGATTATGGTTATAGTTTTTTTTTATCACATTGCCTTAATGTGATTAATTATCTGTCTAAAGGTGTCGCAGGTTAAAGAAAAAAATAATGAGAAAAGTTGCCTTATATACTTAAGGCAAATCTACATTGTTTTTTAATGGAGATTAAAATATGTACAACAAAATGGAATATATGAAAATTATAAAAAAAAATGACAACGGTTTGAAATAACACCGGTTTTGTAGCAAACACTGAAAAACGATGCTGGTTAACTATTTATTATTCTTTTACTTTGGTCTATCGTCAAACTAAATTTTAAATGTTATAAAACATGTTATGCGCCTGTTTTTATAACAGATTTTACAGTGCTTAGATTCTTTTTCAGACTTTCTTTATCGTTATACTTTATTAATAGCTCACAAGAT
Source organism: Byasa hedistus (assembly GCA_029286795.1). NCBI lineage: Eukaryota > Metazoa > Arthropoda > Insecta > Lepidoptera > Papilionidae > Byasa > Byasa hedistus. The sequence goes on along the minus strand of JAGSMW010000020.1, from coordinate 9,044,282 downwards.
TTCTGCGACGTAATTTCTTTTTTAAACTTCCTTTTCATACAATTTAATGTGTTAAAAATGTAAACTATTTAAACTTTTATTATAAAAGTATATAGATATACTGGTATTTCAAATTGTTAATTTATATTAAAACAGATCATTAAGTAGTTAAGTTTATTTTACCAAAATCGTTAGTAAGTAGCTTTCGTTGCAGCATTCGATTTTGTAGTCTTGTTGGTTTTATATAAACTGAAATTATGGACTTTATATGATTATTTGTGTTTGAATCTGAGGCGTAGTTCATGACAAATGCTTTTAATTGTTTAGATACATTTATAGTTTTTGGGTATATTTATAATTAGCTATGTATTTACACACTTATACGTGTGCCTTCGGTCAACAAAAGAACTGGAACAAAAATGAATTATTAAAGTTACTTTTATTCCTTCACAAAGTAAATAGAATTTTTCAACTACTTATATTACTTTTAAACATTATTTTACTCGTAAAGTATGTAATCGTAAGTAGTTATTTAATAATTGATCAGTTGATTTCCATATCATCGTCATATCAACCGACGGACGTCTACTGAGGCTGTTGCTGATGTCTATTGCACTTTTCAGGTTTTGGAAAGATATAGTGATGAAATGGTACTGGTTTAATTTTTTGCTTTAAAGAATATGTGCTGACTATTTGGCATCATTTTGCTAAATCTTGTACATTTGGTGATTAAAGGCGCCCGTATAGTTGTGTTTATGTGTGAAACTAGGTATCGAGGCTGTGAATGTGATAGTGCTGTGCCAGTTCTACGACATGTTCACCAAAATATAGATTCTTAAGTTTCTAATTAAGTTTTGTATTCATTTAATAAGTAGGTATTTCTAAATTGACCATTATTAGTACTATGATATCATTTTCGTGTTTGGTTCATGTTTTACACAAGTAAGTTATTTATCCCAATGATAGTATTTCGACTATCCTTTAAAAACAGTTATGTAAACGATTTACCGAGAGTCGTTTACAAATGCGTACTATATTTGCGATTTAATGTATCCTTGATAACTTTGTATCATTATGTATTAATTAATATGTAAATTTTGATATTTAACTATAAATATTTGATACAAACGGATTTGCTCAATGTAGATATTAAATTTTCAAAAAAAATAAATTCTTTTCGGCGTTTTTTTATTTATTTATTTAAAACTTTATTTTTATAAAATTAGGTCACAAAAGGCGGACTTAATGCCAAAGGGCATTCTCTATCAGTCAACCCAGTAAGTGGAGAGATGCTGTATATGTATGTAACAATTCGTCTCCTTACCTCTTATTAATAGTGCACATAATTTTTTGTTTTTAACGTACATTTCTACCTCGAAATATAAAAACTTTTAATGTAGGACGCAGCATACAAGCCATAACGTCTGCACAAAATTTTGTTTTTGAAAGTTAATGTTCTAATGATAAGCAACAATATTATATTTCTTATGTAAATTGTAACACCCTACATAACATAAACAGCCCTTCTAATGTTCCCACTAGTGATTTATAGCCGTTTATCCTACGCAATGCAGTTTGGCGGATATTGTATCGTACAAAACTCTTTCTACTTGAACATGTCCTTTTCACCCGACGCCTTAATTTACCGGAAGTTCGAGTTCAATAGTAATAGAACCCGTACCTATTCAAGTCGTATATCGCGTGATTTCACCGCAATTACTAATTTTACGATGTAATACATATTAAAAATTATGAAATACACTATTTTATATTGGATTAATATTTAAATTTAGATTAATGATAAATGATTAATATGTTTGGTAATGTTATTATTTTGGATGCGCCTGTGAAAATAATATAACGACGCACATGGTACTTTTTGCTGCCGACTTTGTTTTATTCATAATATAAATACCGAAGTTCCAGGCTAAACATAAAATAGGTGTTGAAGAGTATTATCTGTTATAAATTTTGTACGGATTAGCGAAACAATGTTTAAATTGTAATTTTATAAGGATTGGTGCCGGATAACTACAATGCGACTCTTACATCCTGACGCTTCCACGTAAAGAGAAAATCTCTAAGAATTAGTGTTTCTGTGAGAGAACTCGAAGAAGAAGCCTTTTAATCCACTACAAGGACATTTAAATTTGTTTTTATATTTTTATTATAAGTAAAATATAAGTAGTGGTATTTTGAGTAACATAGATGCGATGAAACGTACTCTAAATGTTATGTCGTTCTGTAGAACGACGCCTGTAGCCGATAATCTGTTTCAAAAATCAAAAAACCTGTTCAGAATATTGCGCGTGATTCATACACAGATAGACAAAAATTTTAAATGTTTTCTTTTATCTCTCTTTAGTGGTCTTTTTAGTAGGTAATTATGTTGTTTTTATCTTACATGTCTAAGATGCTCTTTTTTGGACATATCAAAAGAAAACGTTAAATTATTCTTTTCAAATATGGCTTAAAATAATACATTGCTTATACATTTCTATGTAAATGGTTCCAAATCGATCAGAAACAGATTCTAAGCAAAAAAGTCATATTTTTAACATACATTTACACGATTAGCTGTCAAAAATTGTAAAAGGAAAAGTCTGTTATACGACCGTATTTATAATTTTTTTAAGAACTTTTGCATTAAAAAGTTAGAAACATGCGTCATAATGACATGTAGAAAAGTTTTAAATCGTTTTCGTTACTTTCTGTAACCCTCGCTGAAACGTGTAAACATTGTATATAATGTGTATTACTTATATATCGTAAATCTAAGACTTATTCTTAATGTAACTAAATTTGTCCTTTGAAAATGAAACGGCATACAAGTTCAAACGCTGCAGCTCCCTTCTGACAAGTTACGAAAAATTATAACAAGCTTGTTTACCAAATACAATGTATATTGAACTTACTATTTTTTTTGTTCACAACGGAAAAGTGGTTTCAGTTATTCTCTTGCAAAGATGTAAAAATAACAAAAGATTATAATATAGTAGTATTAATGAAACGACGAGTAAATTATATTCTCTCTTCCCAGCTATGTATCTTATATGGTGGTGGGGTTAGCTTTCTTTATTTTTCTCTTCCACATTACTTTGACCTTGAAGTCGTCATTGACAGTCGCCTATGTCTTTTAACGCTACGCATTTCATATTAAACGAAACAAATTAATGAGATAGAGTAAGTTCTAAAAATATCAATGAGGACCCAGAAGCTAAAAATGATACAGACAATAACAACGATTGCATAGTGACATAACAAGTGAGCGGTGACCATACTAGTCTGCCCGACCGTCTCCAGCCTCCTGCAACATTGATCATATTTTTATCTTTGTATTGATATAGAATAATAATAATATGCGTAAACTATTTCTAACTTTTTTAAGTTTTATGACATGTTGGTTTTTATATTTTTTTATTAAACAGAACATTCTATTAGATGTTATTATAATTGCTAGCAACGATGAGACCTATAATTAAAGTTCAAATTTTTATGGATAAGTCTCATTGCCTTAAATTAATTAAATTCTAGATCTCATGGATGCGTAATCAAATCAAAACTTTGAGGAAATTATAAGCTAACATAGACATCGGTTACTCAAATTTATAGAGTATGACATTACGACATTGCATAATCGAATCTTAAGCAATTGTTAGCCAACGAAGTTTTACCTTTACGTCTAAATAAATTCCTTTTAATCTAGCATTAGCCGTGCTTTTCTGTGGTGTATTAAAAGGGTTTTGGCAGTACCTTTGAGTTTATAAAAAGTTTGTTAATAAATGTCAACTTGTTAAACTTTTCCATTCATTGAACTTTTCAAGTGAATGGTTTGAGCTACATGGATGGTGGGTGTACCATGGGAGTGGTGGCAAACCGTTATTTTCCGCGCTCCGACCAGTCCGATACGAGACGAGTTGTGCGCCTCATCTGTGCGCACGCTTTTAATTCAAAACTTCGGCTTTGCCTAAATAGCACATACACAAAATATAGCAAAAGAAAGAGCATAATTAAAAAAAATCTACTTTGTACGTCGCGTCATTATAATTATCAGCAAATATTGATATAACAATCAAAGTGTTGTGTGTTATCGCGATTCATTCACATTATAAGCCGAAACGTCGACGGTACAAGAAATTCGTCTAAAGAAGAATTTAATAACTTCCAACTCATAATCGAGTGAAGGGTCTTGACGACGGTGCCGCTTCGCTAGATGCTGGCTTTCAGATACTGGCCTCCTTTCTCGAATTGTTGTAACGCGCTAGTGTTTGCGTTGAGTTGAAAAAAAAAACCTGGTGCCGTTTTAAATATCAAAAATGACAATGGAGCTGCAATTCGATGCAGACGGAACCCCTTACGTCATGTGGGGCGATAATCGTATCCAGTTAGAGAGAATGCCGGTAACTGAAAAGAATTACATAGATAAAGCCAAGAAGGAGCTTCGCGAGACACCAGAGATAGTGGAAAAGGCATTAGTCGACTTAAAAGAAATGTTACGAAGTAAGTACAAGCGTAATGTTCAATTGAAAATTTTCTTATTATTATAATATATATATAGTTATTATGTTATAATAGTTTAATTTTTAAAAATAAATATTATTTACTTACAGTATTTGCTTAAAATTCGCACAATACATTTCTTTTTTGTATGTGAGAAACAAAATACAAAAGTAAGATGTATAAGTAAATTATAAAGTGGATAAAATTAGCAAGTGTAAATATAAAATAACCGACACGAATACTATCTAATAATAATATACTATGTTTGTTTTTTTTTTTCTTGTTAATTTTAATTTTTACATAGTACTAAATATGTATAAACTGTATCAAATAAAATAAACGCATTGCAATTTTAAAGGCATTAATTAGCCTATATATACTAGATAAGACTTAAAAATTATATCAATCAGTTTTAGTTTTGTCAGACGCTCTGCAAGTTTAACCGTGTCTTGTAAAAAGTAGAACAAAAAGGAGAGTATAACAAGTTGGTCGCCTTCATTATGAAATATAAAACAATAACTTTAATATCAATTAAACTTAAGATACATAATGGAGGTGGAGTATTGCCAATCTATAACTATTTGTAAATCGAAATGTGCGAAAATAACTACGATTATAAAGCAAGCTTACGTTTATAGGAAATATTTATGTATGGGAAATCCGTGTTGCAATAAACTAGTTATAGCGCAAACGTATTTTCTGTATTGAGTAAGGACAGAGTAACAGCTTTAGAATGTAAGTGGAACCTAAATTCTAAGCTAATATATAAAACCCCAACCTATCCTAAACATTTGCAAGAATAAAGCATAATTTATACAAGATCTAAAACATTTTGTTTTTGTTTTAAAGCGGTTTTATTTAAACAGCACGATTATTACAATGTTATACTAACACGGTTTTTAATAAGTAGTTAATATTTAAACTAAATTTCTAAAGAAGTTAAGTAACGCTCGAAATATCTGACCCCGATACGTTGGTAGTGGAGAAACAAAACTGCTTTTATGGCAGATTTAAAATATGACGGTGAAAGATAGCCAGGCGGGTTAGAAAAAAATCTGTCATAATTCGAAATTTACTCTTCATGAAGAGTTTATTTATGATCGTTATCAAACGCTTGTATTAATCACTTATAATATTCGTTTTACAACATGTTTTTTGTTTATGTTTGCTTAATAACCAGTACCAGTTGCGAGTACGAGTCTTTCAAAGGTTAAATCTATTACAAGAGTTTGTGATAATGAACTCGATTTCTTTTGTAATTACCGTCAGTGAACTAAGATCACATAATTCATTTAACTTCGCGAAGTTTCGTTAGTTTCGCGCTCGTGAACAATGAACCGGTAAGTTAGTAAAGTATTTATAAATTATAACTTGTTTTACGTAATCTAGTTTATCTGACTGTCCTTTGAAGATTATTATTTACCGTTTTCTGTACCATTTACATTATTGCTTACTATTCCTATAAATTTTATGTTCATAAATATTAATAAGTACAATGTTAATGTTATATAATTTGGTAGGGAAGACAAAAATCATAGTTTAAATAATAAGTTTAAATCATACTATGTTATAACTTTTATTTCATAGGTGTGTAAGTAAATATTTAGATCTGCCCATTCGGTACGCCTTTTGATACAGATTTAGTTTATTCATACTTGTGATAGATGCTTGCTTTTGGAGATCGTCAGGGTGGGTTCAGCTGCAGCTCCCTTTTCTATCGCCAAATTGAAGTGTATTAACATTACCGTGTTCCGGTTTGGCGGACGTTACGGGTAGTAAAGTTACTGCGGTTACGAGATTTTATATACTTTGTCACAAGGCGACGAGCACAATGTGATATAACGGTAATGGGCGTATCACTTACTATGAGATGAACTACCTGCTCGTTTCACCACTTCATTGAATAAAAGCAAGTTTCTGTAACTTACAGAGGCTTATACGAAAAAAAATGTAAAATGTAAAATTAATTTAAAATCATAGCGACCGGTGACGAGCTATCGTTTTAATCCACGGTAGAAGTTCTGTTTTTCAATTATTGAAAAAGATTTTTATTATTATTATTTCAATAGACATTCGACTTACATCAGCTTTAACATGTCCATTGCATCGTAAATGTTGCCAATTAAATGTAGTATAACGAATCATAACAACAGGTTGCAACTAAGCTGTTATATATGTTATATTGTATACATGTGGTAATTTTTTGAATTAAAATATATTATTTATAATATGATTTATAATATCAACTTACTTCAACTTTCTTTTGTAACTTAAAAGGATATATATATTGCACTACAATATATTATACACTAAATTATTGTCAATCCTTTTCGCGGATAACTTTCATTTTAACAATTTCGTCCATACTACAGTACTACTAAACAATACAATATGTATTTAGCAATACAACAACAACTAAATACAATTTAAGATACAGTTAACATATTGTCACATGTTTAACTTTATTTTAAAACATTCATACATAAAACATCAAATAGCTGTATAATTATGTATCGTAGTAAAAACGAATCCAAAGTAAACTTAATCGTTATCCAGGCATGTTACTTAGATTATTATGTGTATTACTTAGTAGTTATTACAGTAATTGTATCCATTCATATTAGAATAAAATATGTATAGTATAATTGATTTGATTACAGACGATTCTTCGCTCTTCGTGCCGATCAAAGATGACAACTTTCTGATGAAGTTTCTAAGGCCTTCAAAGTTTTACGCTGATAGTGCATTTAAAAGGGTGATTATCTATTTGAAAACTGCCTGAAATTTTTTTCAGTATCCTATGAAGTAGACTAAACTTAAAAAAATCTTCTCGATAGATGTAATATTTTTCTCACTAGACATAATGCAATTTACATTAAATATTTCGGTATTGATCACGAGTTTCATTTAAAATTATGTTAGCTAAGTAAATTTTTAAATCTCAATGTTTGACCTCTGACGAATTTATATGTCTTACTAATGTTTTTAATGTATTGAAGTTAATTTAAAGCGGACCCAATAAAAAAAATGTTTGAATTTAGTTTACGCGATTTATTCTTTTAAAATAAAACCGGGACACTTTAAACGGCTAATTCTGCTGCCAAACACTGTTGTATAAACATTACTGTATTCTATTGTAATGTAGAGGGCGTAGTAACTAGAATAATGAAATGTATCATCATAACATTGTTTGTATAACGGGCGTAATGAGGGGCTAAATTAAAAAGCCCTTCTGATATGGGATGCGATTCACTTGCAATTAAATATACCTCATTTTGGTCGTGATCTTTGAATAAAAAACGGTACATTATTAGATTCCTAAAATCGATTTAATCACAAATAAATAAAATATGTTTTTTTTCTCACTTAGATACAAGCCTATTACAAATTCAGACAAGCACATGACAACTACTGCACGAATCTGGTCCCAACCGCGGTACGATCAGCTTTCGATCATTCCATCATATCGATATTGGCGCCCAGAGATCAGCATGGACGTCGTATTATGTTAGTGGAATCTGGAGGTAAATAAGGTTTACATTTTACTCATACTTAGACAGATGTGTGTAATGTTTAATGTTTTATAATAGCAAACAATCTTGAAGTTGTTACTACAGACACAATACTTCAAATAAATCCAATACATATATCATTTCATAAGATTCTTTTATGTTAATCATGTTACACAATCATGCATGTCTTAAGTAACTATTTAAGCAAAATTTTGGTATATTTGTTAATACGTGAACTGAGCAAGTTTTCTTTTCTACTTTATCATGTCTTTTAACAAGTTTAGACGACAAGGCTTTAAAGTCTTCAATAACACTATACATCATATTCAAATATAATTTCACGGTTATGTATAAAAAACCCGTTCACGTTTTTTTACAAATTCATCAAGGATGTTTGCATGAACGTAGCAGGGTTAGAACCATATTATTTACTATTAGTATACAGATAAGGTCATACAGTAGATACGTCAATACTATTAAAACGACTGTTTTCTTTATTAAATATTTTTTAATGATGCTTGTATAGAAGACGAGTTGAAATATTCTTACCGCCACTTTGCTCTTATGTTGAAAAGTGGTATAAGAGCACAAGAATAACTCCAAGATTAAACACAACATCTTTTCCTGTAACTTTTACCAACTGTGCTTATAATCACTTATGCTCAACCATACATGAGGAATCGTAGAGGCTTATTTTCAGCACTTGTATATAGATAGAGAAACGATCATAGTGATATTTTGAAAAAAAAATAAATAAGAAAAGGCTTTACAGGTCATTTATAATTATAATAAAAATATTCACGAGCGAGATTAAAATAAAGAAAACCAGCTCAAAATCGATTTTCATCGATATTTAAGAATCTCCACTTTTTTAGCTCGAGGTTTAAAATGCATTGAGAATAGTATATTAAAGTTTGAGCGCATTAACATTGAATAATATTTATTCCTTAAGGTTTATTTTATCATGCAATAATCAATGATTAACCGCTGCTAATATTTCTATGATCAGTAACACTATTGATAATAGTTGTGTAACAGGTAATTGATTGTGGTTTATACAAGATGAATTAAAATTTATTTCTTCTCATCAAGGTTAAGTAGGTTCATAGATTGTAACCACGGTATACCAGTTAATAAATATTCTATTTTTACAGAACGATGGCAACCGCGCCTGGTTCCGCTTCCTGAAGTATTTCGAGGGGTGCAATTGGCACTTGAGTCTGCCATGTCGGAGCCTAACACTCAAATCAACGGAGTAATTGTGATATTAGACATGAAAGGGCTATCGCTTTCCCAGGTCATACAGTTCACGCCAACTTTTGCTAAAATGGTTGTTGATTGGATACAGGTATGTAAACAACAAATTTCGTGTTCATAAAAATTTTAGATTTTTTTTTTCTATGACGGAATGCTGGTAGTTTTTTAATCCTTGGCTTTTGACTTGTCATTACTTTCTGACAAGGATTCACTGGTAGAATTATATAAAGAATGTCCGTATGTAGTGTACTTAAAAAGCATTTAAGTTTATCTTCTCAGTCTCAGCCTTTTAAATGTAAATTTGTTTTGAACCCTTACTTGAAAAAAAAATTTAGACATTTTCTTACATGAAAACATATTCAAACATTAATCATGCGCTTAAAGTCGACTGGTTTCTAAATTAATCCTTGACTTCATCACAAAGGAATAAAATACATAGAAACGTCTCACGAGGACAAACACAAAAATTAGTATTCAGCATATCTTTTTAGAATGGTCGTGTTAATTGATTAGGTGTTTAGTATCTATGTGTGAGATAGATTGTTGCTTGAAATTTTATTTTTAGAATGTTGGTTTTGTATGCACGCACATACAATTTTATTTAATTTCTATGTGATCATACATAGTTAGTTACAAATTGATCTCTGTTAATCTTTTTTTGGCTGCCACCATCCCATTATTCCCAAGAAGTCACAAAAAATTTTAATTTAACTTTTATTTCTATTTCAGGATTGCATACCAATAAGGTTAAAAGCTGTCCACATTGTTAATCAGCCTTTCATTTTCAACATGCTATTCGCAATTTTCAAGCCTTTCTTGCGTGAGAAACTCCGCACACGTATACATTTCCATGGATCTGATAAGCAATCTCTTTTATCACACGTTGACGCAAAGGCATTAAGAAAACGGCACGGAGGCTTATTGCCAGAGCCGGAGATCACTGGCGAAGTTTTATGGAAAATGCTACACCACTACGAGGAAAATTTTAAAGGTATTTACCAAATTTGAATGTAAAACACATTTTTTACTGGTTTATATTAATAGATAGTAAAGGGATCGAAAAGAAAATAATATTATTATAACAGCATTTTAGCAAAATCCACGTAACGCTCTTTGTATCTCAGGAATTACAGGCGACCATAAACTACAGCAACTATACACCCTTAGTCGAGCCGTTGTTTGCCACTTCATTGCTATAAACCAATCCTCCAAAAGATGCTTAAACGTCTGGATGAGTTTCCTTCTGTTACATTTAACCATTAACAACAATTGTACGAAGTTCAGTCAATTAACCTTCATTGAGCAATGCTTTAACTGTACCAATTGAATGTTACCATTCAATTTGGTTAAAACCGAAAGCGTAATGTCCTAAATTTATCACAATAGTATACTGATAAATTATGTATGTTAATAGAGAAAGAAGACACATTTTTTATAAGCTATTGGTTTTTTTATTATTAACAAATAAATAGTTATGTTGCAATCTGACAAAGCCACTTATATTTTGTCAGTAAGAAATTTGTGGCGTGTTTTTGCTAAATAAAATTTTTACTACTTTAAATTTTTGTGTTGTAAACCTATGTTGTTTATCGTCGCGGTTTTAAAACATTATTCCCAAACACTAACCATGAACTTAGTAATATGCGATTACTAGAATATAAAAGAGTTGTATGAAGAATTTATTTACCTGTAATATTTTTTAATTTATGTGTAATTTTATATTTTTTTTTCAGCGGCGAATTCCTACGGCTACACAAGCATCAACAAAAAAAAGTGAAGCAGAAGAGTATATTTTCATTTTAAATAGTCTTAAGCTATTTCTAATTACTTTTTTATTATTAAATAATATAATTATTAAGGACTTAGTTTGTAAGGACAATTTTAGTATGAAATGCGACATTTATTTTTATAAAAAACTGATACTTTTTATCTATAGCATATAATGTTACCATCAAAAAGTTATACCTTCCTCCATCGAAAAAAATTTTGGTCATGTATTTAAGTTATCGACGGGCACGGGTAAATTAAGTTAATCATATTTTACTGTAGTAAATCGTGTCTGCAGTCGCATTCCTTATAATCTTTATTTTCGGGTACACTTCGCCCTCTCCATACTTATTATTACATCGTGAAAACGAGGTTAACTGTTAGCCTTAGTAGATTAGAAGTGAAAGACATAGTAATTTATGGGCGTCATAAATGACGCCCATAAATAAGAAATATCAATAAAAAGTAATCACCATACCTTATAAACACTCACATTTTTTTTCTTTAACTAATAACATATTGTTGGTATTTTGCGTGACAGAAGACAGTTAAAATAACTGCTATTAGCACTTTGGTTGTCTATTTTATTTTTAAGTAAGAACTTAAATAAAAGATGACACATTTGTTAATAATAATGATATAGTGATTTAGTTTTAACAAAGTAACTTATGTACTCTGTAAACGTTTAGTCTGAAGACTGACTGCAAAAAATGTGACACATTAATAAGCAATGGGACAAGTAAACAAATGAAATGAAATGTTTTAATAGAAAATATAATGATGGTATAATAGGTACAAACCATGTGATTATTGTTTACAAATTGATTAATACGTGTATTTAAATTGCGACATAAGCACAATTTCATCGATATATGTTAACAATATAAAATAACTTCGATTAATTTATTCAAAATCCCTCTTCTTTTAAAAAATAACCTTATCATAAAGTTTTAATTCTATCCCTTACAATTAAAATCACCATATGCAGACATTATTTGTTATATTTTTCTAATATCTAAGTAAGATCTAAAATTCTCTAATTTTAACATGACAAAAAATTCGAATTTAAAATACACAGTATAATTTTTACCTGTGTGTAATTATGTTATTTTTTAGACACAAAACAGAGCAGATAGATTGAAAATAATATTCCACAATTATTAAAACCATAGACGAAATCACAGCCTTTGTTTACATTTTAAAAATTATGTAGGATTCACAGACATTTTAGACCTAAAACGTAATTTTTTAAAAAGTTTTGCACTTTACGTACTACTAATTCAACGTTTATATTTTCCAATATGAATCAATATCACAGTAAATATATTAAGTTATTGGCAATGTTTATGAGTTAATAACAACTAAGATCTCAAAACGTGAACTGTGCAACAGTCACTAAAAAGAATATAATTAGAATTATTTTGATCCACAACTTTTAAACACAATAGCAATACTTTTAACTAGCAAACAACATTAAATGTGATACAAGTAATGTGACACTAATAGCTGTGTTATAAGTTATTAATGCAATAATATCCAGTCGCTTATAATGAAACTATTCATGTTTCTGTGAGTTTTTAAACCTGTTTGAAAAAATATTTTCAAGCAACATTCCTTTAACAACCCTGAACCGGAGATAACTTTGTGATGTTTTAATTTCCATTAATCTCTTAAAATGTGGTGATGTTGCCCGCTGACACCATTGTTGCTTGCTTGCAGCAATAAATTTGTACCATAAAGGTAACAAGATATAGAAAGAACCTTATTACTTTTTCTTGTAGCCATAGGAGTTGATAGCTGAAATGACAAAAAAATGAATTATACATCAGAAAATATTTGCGTTTTGTATAATACTCTCAAGATATTTATGCTTACTTCTTTAGAATAAAGAAGTATTGAAATAGACAAAATGAAGATAGATTATCCCGATTTGTATAGAGAAGTAGAATGGTAAGTAAACAGTTAACTTTATATAGTATTGTAAAACGTATGGGAAAGGATTTGCAGTGCTTTAAACAGATATAGACACATAATGATTATATGTCACTGTCAAGTTACCGAAGCGATAGCGATAAGAATTACACTTATATAAACCTTAAAACATATCGTAATGAATGAAACTCGTTTGTGCTAACTCGATATACTGAAGTTTACATTTCGCATGATAAATTCGGTTAGTAGGTAATAATTGCAAGGATTTTAACGTCACGAATCAAACGCGGAGAATAAGTGTTATTTGGCACACCATAATTAAATTATTCCTGCACATATTCTATTACATTCTTTCCTTAAATAAAACATAAGAATAAATTACTTACCTGAATACTCTTGGTCACAAAGAAGCAAGAGTTCCAACCACTGTGGACCTGTCACCGGAGGTATTGTGAGGGTTCCCCCATAGTTTTCCGGAAGGCATTTGGGGCTAATATGTTTATGAAGAAGATCTCTGTCCTTCCCCATGAATAAAATACGTGAACGTAACTTCTCCTGTAGGAATGGTTTGAATATTTGGAACACCATGTTGAATATGTATGGTTGGTTGATTATATAAAGGCCTTTAACTCGAAGGGGTATACTTTCCTGAAAAGAACAGAATAGGTTTCATATAATATCTTGTAGCGTATATAAGGTTAACGAGAAACAAATCTAGGACATCGTTAATATCAAAGTTACTTTTATTAATAGATTATTGTGTAAACATCGTGAAAGAAAATAAGAGTATGGCGGCAAAGTCAAGTATTTAATAACAATTAAAAAAATTAGATCATGTTCTTAAAAAAATTGTTATAACTTCTGCCACAGACGACTGCTGCATATTGATTGACTAAGATTGTTGTATAATTTATTTATAATAACCATAGCATAAAAATATAAAAACGGTGTGGATTATTTTTTTTATCGTCAAGAATATTAGAGCAGTTAACAACGCGTTATAAAACGGGAAAATAATTGTATACGCATTTACAATATTATATACCGAAAATTAACGCAAAACATTTCCTATTAAATACAAGTTTCTTTTAAATGTTATCTATTGAAATGGAAGCTCTTTTTCAATGTTGGTTTCAATACTTCATGTTGCGTGTATGAAAAATCGTTTACTTATTGGTGCAACCAATTGGATTAGTATGTCAGTAGTGCGGCCATGCATTGTTCAGTGGAGCCTAATGACTACAGTGCTCTTGAAAAAATGCATATTTTATCCTTCAAACAGTAACAATCTGTTCCAGGTTATTTTTTTTATTGATAATCTGCACCCAATGTGTGCATATACAAAATAAGGAAATGTCGTATTAAAACTTTGGTGACGCAATGAAGAAAAAATATGCTTCTCAAACTGACTAAACTCGTTACTTATAGATTAGCAAAAAGTCCAAACCACAACTTGAGTTTTTAATTAAAAAAAAATATAGGTGAAAAACTCGATAAATGGTTGTAAATTAAGATTGGCACGATTGCGAAAAAACCGCGCCATATACCTCAGTCCATAAAGCGGTTTTTTTTTACATACGGCGTGGTTTTTGATATTCTATTACATGCGAAATTTTTCCATTACTATTTTTTATGTTGCCTTCTTGGTATATTTTACATTTGACCAGATAATCATACGAAAGAAACCTAAAATCAGAAATAACTAAAGATCAAAATAGTTGGTATGTACCTGCAGCCAGTCCACTATCCTCTTAGCAAAAGGTGGTGTAAATTGCCAAACTTGTTGCATGGAAAGGCCGTCCATGTCGAAAATCACGACAGCGCCGCATATCTGAGTTTCAGGCTCCAGCATGGCACCTTCGAGGAATAGGACACAACCCTTGAACACTTCGTCCAATGAACATTTATTGTGCTTCCATTTTTCTGGAAAAAAAAAACATAAATGGCGACTTTGTTCATTTATACACTGTGTGATACTTCACAGGAGTATTTGCGGATCTCTAAGGTCTCGACTCTCCTTATCAGAGAAGGTGTTGAATGCAATGGGGACATAAAGTAGGCTGTTGATGTTATGTTATATGTAGATAATTATATAAATTAATATTGATGCATGTGGGCAAATCGATTAAAGTAAGCCGAACTTCGATCATGGTGTCCTTTACGTTCGCTACTGTATTCAATGAATCTATTATAACAAAGTTGAAAAATATGGAATGTTTTATTGAATGTGTATGTAAATGTCAAGGGTGAATACAAAACAAAACAATTTTATAATCTAGCTTAGTAGTCGTATATCTTAAATGTAGTGCCGTTTTTTTATAGAGACTATACTACCTTAAAATATACAAGGAAAAATTATGTGAATTTAAATGATTAATTGATCACAATAAAAACAATAATGGAAATACCAACGCATACCTATGCAGGCAGGGGCATAGATTATGTCGGACTGGCCCGACTAAAAAACTCCCACATTTTCATAGCTTTACGGTAATGACCTTGGCAGAACTGGCCGCAACATCATTCAGAAGAAGTTTTAGGAATCGACTTATGTAGAATATATATATATTAATAAAAGTTTACTTTGAAAATATGTTTACATAAGCAGTCATCAGCATAAAGTGATTTAAAACAATAAATCGGACCGTCAAACAGTACTCGACGATGCGTTTATGTTCTCTAACCAGCCGGTTTATTATCCATTACATTGCTTAGACGTAAAAATATATAACCATAGTAAATCAATTGAATTTGATGTTACGATAAGCTTGGAATGTATTTTTTAAATAAACTCTAATATATCAGGTTTCATAATTAAATCTTCACTGTTTTGTTAACACAATAAACACTTAATGCAGTCTTGGTAATCAAACCGACGTCATTTAAGACTTGTGTCAGAAGTAAAGCAAATTTCAAGAAATTGCTGTGGAATATTACAAGCAAGTTATAAAATTCTTTGAAGTAAATTAACACCACGGAATTATTATATCAAAAAGTATTTGTAGTTATAATAATTAAACAGATTATTCAAAATGTCAGGCGAGTCAGCGCGAGCATTATACTAGTGCCCTCGTATTATACCAATTAGAATAATTGTAATTGACGCACAGTTGAAACTAAAAACATAATATGACATAAAGTATGATTTCATAGTAATTTTAACGTCGTTTTATACTTATCGTCATTTTCTAGTACGCTTGTTTTTACTTGATTTTGATGATTATTATTTTGTTGGAAACAAAATACTACAGTTATATACCACCACATTAGAGCGTTCCTGTATTCTGGCCCTCAACATGTGAAAGCCAGAGTATTCTGGACCAGCACCTCACTGCGTACCATCTCGTTACTTGTGAAATAGAGATCAAGTGTAGATAAAAAAATATTAGAACTTATTTCAGTTTCTGTTCATCCACGGTTTCATTTATAGCGATAAAATATTATTTGTATGAAACCAGAGTCAAATTATGCTTACAGTAATAAAAACGTTAAAAAATAATTGACATATTTATGTTCTTATATATAACACAAAAATCCTGATGAATAGAATATATCTAGCCTTAAACCATTTCACCATACACTATTATTGAACAGAGTTCAATGTCACCAAGCGTTTGTATATATATTGTTGTTAAATACAGCCAAGTTGAGCAAATCTTTGTCAGTTTAATTTAGACCAAAGAATGTAAATTGCTATGTGAAATTACCATTAAAAATTACCGATACTTGATGAAATCATTGCTTCACCATTTACGGGATGGTAATGTAGTATTTTTTTCTACGATCCCATAAAAGTACAATGAACGCCAACCTGTATTTAGCATGGAGGTCAAAAGCGATAAATAATTAACCACAAGGTAACAAAAAAGAACAGAATACTTTCTGATTAACAAATATTCGTGCTATCCATGTCTATATTGATCATCTATAAACAGTATAACAGCGTTGTATAACTGAGGATCTTCGGACGGTCTTTTCTTGCCGTCGAATTATAATCACACATATATTCTGGTTATCACTTATAATTATTACTTATTCTTCATGGAGTCCGCAATATAACATATCTGTGTAATATTTAATTATATTCTGTTATATTTTTTCCTTTAAAATATTTTTTATTGACTTTAAAAATACTTATGTTTCTTAATGAATTAGTTTAATTTGTACTTTAGTTAGCTCAATCTTATTGCCTGTGTATACTGTAGCGTTGCGTAAAAATGTGTGATTGCTATTCACATCAACATCATCATCGTTTAAGACAAGTTATTTCCTATTAACCGCTTATTTGTGAAATAAATAATGAAAAAACACTGGTATGTGTTGTGTATACCGAAGACTAGGTTGTTACCATAACTCCTGAAGATATGAAAATAGTTTGTAATAAAATATAGCTTACCATTGTATTTCTCAAAGAGATCAGCGCCATGTGTTGATGTGTAAATATAACAACTAGCTACTAACTAAACGGTTTAGAATTTCAAAAGATTGTTCATTTATGTAAAATAGCCGAGACCAAAAATCGCGCGATTATTGCTTTGTATAAAATATTATTGGCATTATGTGTGTTAGTAACATTTGTTAAAATCTTATGCGCTAATAATAAATGCGCTTACGCACTGCCTAGTTCCAGAACGAGCACCCGACGTCCGAGCTGGTCTCGCGTTGGCAGTACTGTCAGGATGTTCTGGTTGAAGATGTTCTGCTCCTTGCTCGGCGTCAGGCCGTCATATTGCGAACGATGCTTTACTTTGAAAGCGTAATAACGCTTTATCTGTAAACATAAAAGAAATATATCTTAATTGAGTAAAACATTAAGGAAACATTTTTATTAACTATTATGATTTAAAGCTATACAAGAAGTATTATTGTTGATAACTTTACTAAGAGACAAGAAGTGAGATATACTATTGGGAGATTTTTGTTGCTGCAGAGTTTATAGTGCCGCTGCATTGCTAAGTTATGCCTCAAACGTAAATAATAAACTTAACTGTTATACAAGTGCGCTGTACCTAGTGAAATTACAGGAAGTGTTGGACTTGAAACTTTGTATTTCAAAGCGATAAACGTATTTTGGTACTCTTTTAATATCTTTACTACCATCTTCTAATAATTATATTTGTTCATAAATAACCATTGTTCATCATCCAATAACTGTAATTGTTAAAATACGAAAAGCTTTAAAAAAGAAAACAATAAAATGTTTTTAACTTATTTATATTGTAAAGTAAAATATATTGGGTTTAATGCAGAAAAATTATTTAAATGAAATTAACGCATTTTGTTCTGGTTTCAGTAGTAATCAGTTACCAAAAATCAATTAATACCGTAATAACAAAAAAAAACTGTATAATTTACGAACCCTTTTGTATCCCCCCAATATATATTGTTTATTATAAATTTTGTGTAATACATATTGCACTAAAGTAAAAGTATATTATTTGTACCAACTTTTATAAGCCACGTGTTTAGTAAGGCGCGTTTTAACCAAGTTGAATGATACGAATGCGTCGGTTATGCGAAGGTAAAAAAAAGATACCTTTTTTTTTGCCTGCGCTTGGGTTGTTAGACAGGAATAGCTGTAAAACCACCCCTACGATTGTTAAGAAAGGTTGGAAAGAACGAGACAATAAATATTTCGTTACAATGTTAGAATGATTACGTCTGTCCATCTGCTATCATGTGTCTAGTTTTACTTGTTATAAAATCATCTCGGTTGTTATTATAATGGATCGTTGGTAAAAAGTAAATCTGTGGTTCAACTGTTAGTAGCTTGTAATGTTCTAGTTGTGTTCTTTGTTCTCGTACATGTTCAATGGTGTTGGAAAGACTGCTGACAGAAGTTTTATCTTCACCACATGCATGTCAGTTTGTGTAAAGTGAATGTTTAAGTGTACAGTGATTAAGAGAAATTATGTGGTGTTCAATTATAGTACTAATACTGTGCTCCCTGTTATGCTACATTATATTGTACTGCCTCTGTCATTTGATCCGTTGCCGTAACAGAATGGTATATTCGATCGACGATCGGTTAATGATGATTTATTATTATGAAATGGCTGAAGGTGATCCACGTCTAGCGTCTACGCTCTTTCGCGAGTACAGTGGGAGATCGACCATTTCTGAATTCACCTTGAATCGTATTCTTCCTCGTATATATGTTAGACGGGAAGACACATTCGTGGCGACGGCGATACCCGGCTTCAGTTTTGAAGAAAGTGAACTAGATGATGTAAGAGACAGAGATATTTTCCTTGAGGAATTAAGAGAACTTGCCACCAGACAAAGGATAAGCGCAATCGTCCCCGGATATCAACCAAGACAAAACAACCAAGCGTACTCTTTATTCTAATATTAGTTTTTGTTTATTTTCATACAGATGAAGTTGTATTTTGTGTTACGTACTATTGTGCCAAATTATTTAAGTTAGATAAGAAGAATTCAAAAATCGTTCTCTTAACAAAAACCACTCGGACCAAACTATGAATAGAAGCGAGTTGTACACAAATATTGAATATTAAATAACTTACCAGATCGTAGGCACTATCAGGATAAAACTTGCAAGGGCGTAGGAATCTGATGAGCCATGCTTCGCTGTGCAATGGTACGTGAAGATCTTTGTCATCTGTATTAAAAAATATTGTTGTATGTATTCATAGTTCTCAAATTTTATTGAAAGATAACGAGACGAATGATTTATTTTTATATTCACTGTAACCATCATTAACTCAGTCACAGAGAACTTGGAGATTCAATGTTATTATATGAGCTCAAACGTTTGCATAATTTTCCATTAAATATACACATGGTATGAAATAGACTAAATCAAATATACGTAAAAACAAACGATTGCTGTGTAAATGTTTGATTAGCTGAATAACAATTATGTATTTATTAACTTGTGTGTTTTGTAAAGGGATTTTTCTAGATGGTTTGTATTTTTTATCTGTAACTAAACTCAAGATCATACCGAAGTTTATTTTTATACATTATCGAAAATTGCGACTTTTAACTAAGCCCTTTAACTGTTTACTCATTTTTAAAATTAAACGAATACTTCTTAATAACCAAAAGACAAAAGGACCAAAAGACCAGTTAAAATGTAAAATGTTCGCTATAGTTTATTGATTTTGCCAAATACAGAATTATTAATGAAATATTGTTTATTTAACAAATCTTCCTCACCATCCACACTTTTTTCTTAGTCCCCAATTTTGTGTTATGGTTAATATCAATAGGAGGATAAAGACTGATGATACTAATCTGCCGTATTTTAAAAAGTATAAAACTTTTCCTTTAGTGTTGAGGTACCACATCTTGACCACAACAATTATTAACAACAAAAACTGTTAACAGACCAGAAAATTTAGACCTACTTGTATTTTTTTTTTCATTTAGTTAACAAAAGTTTTTTAATTTTTACGCATAGTCCAAAAATAAAATTATTTAAATTGCATTTTTTTCTACTTTGCACAAATAAGAAATTACATGTGTTAGGAATGAGAGAACTATAGGCAGAGTCGAGTTCATAGTTATTATTTTTAACTTTAGTAGATACGGACTTCTAGACAGATATGCATACCTTCTAATAATTTCCTTAAATCTTCTATTGCGGGTTTCATCACATCGGGCGTCTCTCGAAGTTCCCGACGCGCGATGTCCCTGATTGAATCTTTAGGATCATCCAACTCTATCTGCAGCAGGAAATCACCTAACTGTACCGCTGGTAAAGTCGACACGTCTGATAACATATGCCGCGATACTGAAACAAATAAAAAAATATTGTACATTCCTGTATTCCATTTTACGATACATGAATTCATTAATCCACGACTACAATCATACCGGAGCCTAAAGCAGAACATTTAAAAGCATAATGTTAACAATTTATATAAATAATTCGCTATACAATATAACATACAAAATGGCATGACTTGAGGTCATGAACATCAATGGCTGTTCAAATATTGACGTCTGAGATTTAATATTAGTCTTAAGCGTTCTGTTGCTTCGTTAAAAACCTTTTTGTAATATTTTTTTTTGCATTGTCACTAACTTAAATCACTTTTATTATTCACACATTTATTTCCAAATTTGTTATTAACAAAATGGTGTTAAAAGTCTTTTAATTAAGATGTTCCAAGATTTTTGTAACATTTAACATTTTACCAATTTAATAAAATATTCATCCAATTTAACTGTTTGTGGTGTGATATTGATACAGTATAATATAACAAACTTTTTCCTTGTTGGTAAACCCAGGTCAGGAGTCAAGGACTTCAAATGCTTCTTTCGTTAACCAATTTTTTTGGTATAATGAAGATTCATTATAAAAACAGATTATTAGTAACTTTGGTTTTTATTACATTAATTTAAAAGTGCATATATACATCAATAAATGGCGTCTTGTTATGAAACATCTGGCAAAACCGATGATATCACAAGACATGTGTTACTTTAAAGATTTGTTTTATATCCAATTAAAAACAGGGTTAAATCGGCTTCTAAGCCTTATGCTACTTATTAATGTAATTTTAATGGGCTTATATTTGCTTGGTTAAAGTTTGAAACTAGGCAAGGCGTTGCAAAAATGCGGCGTATCCTTTTCTTTGTTTAACTTGAGGTAAATGCCTTTGCAGACCTGTCCTTCACGGAGGACTCGATGATGGGTTATGTCGGACTTGAGCCTTCTATACTCTTTTGAATGGAAATATTTTATAAAGTTCCACGACGCCACTAATTTAACCGCATCGAGCAGCCTCTTTTCGAAGGGAAAGAATTCTCCGCTGTTACCTTATTGATAAAGTACCCCTGAACATACAGGACGCCTTCTTATCTAGTTTCTAATCCTCATTAGGAGTACTGATCAACCCCTGCATAATTTCAGGTAGACAGCGTATAATTTATAAATACTTTTTCCCCTCTTTGAAATATAAAAAAGATTAAACACTTTTTTAAGAGATCTTCAAAATTACAATTGTTCATACAAGGACTAAGGATACATTTCATGTCCTTTTCTGTTTTGACAAATTACATAAAAAACTTTTTTTTTATCGCTCTTGGACTCACATCAATAAATTATTTTCAAATGTTGACATAGTTTTCGAGAATTTATCTTCTTGTAAAACTAAAATAATTTGCGTGCTCTCTACTGCTTGAAATGTTATTAATAATTTTCTTCAATAGTATCGTTGTTTTCCATTGTTTACTATGTAATAACAGTTTATTTGGGTCTTTATTTAGTTCTCTTTAAGTTTACATTTCTTGACGCTAATACATTTTTGTATTATTTATAGGCCTATGACAATAATTGTTTTTAATATTTTATTTGTGTATTGGCTGTTTGTTAACTAAAATAAATAAAATAAAACTATTGACTTAAAGAGAGTATTTCAGAAAACATTTTTACCTGTTACCGCTACCGTATCACTAGTGTAGTTTTGACATATTTTTGAATAATAAACGAAAAATTGATATGTTAACCAATTGCTTAAAAATGATTCAAAATATTTGGTATTGAAAACAAGTCGAGGTGCATCCGGAATGAGTAACAAAATAATTCATAGCAATTTAGAAACATGACGAGAATGGTCTTTTCAATACTAAGTTAGAACATTGTAAATATTTTTAAATCAACAATATTTGATAATATCTTACGTTAATTGTAATAAAGTCATATGAAATCCAAGTTTTCTTTGACGGTTTAATGTTAAGAATAAGTAAAATTAAATTAGATTGCTGAACAATGCTCTTGTGAGATGTAATCTTGTAAGCAATTTATCAAACACTACGCTTCAGTTGCCAATTCGTGTTTTGATTGTTATAATTTTAATCCAAAGTATATTTCATTTTGTAATCAAAAATATATAAATGTTGCAAGCTTGTTTCTTTCACTATAGGAAACGGAAAAGGTTAGTTATGTATTTGGGAAATAAATCCTAAACATTTTGTATTTTTTTCCTTTGGCATTTACATCATACTCGTATTAAATTGTTGTAAAATACAGTTATGAATCGCAGCCGTGGGAATAACGAGAGCTATTTATTGTTATAAATATTTTTGTACACTTTTTAAAACTTGGGCTTTAAACGATGACGACAGTTTAGAACATAAATTAAAAACTTTTTGGTTAGTATAATACTTAATTCAAGTTTTAACCTTTTCAGGCCGGCTTTAAATCTACTACTTCGTGCAAGCCCAAATAATTAATTTCCGCTGTATTAAAGAGTATATATCCTATTTTTATTGCTGTACTTTAATGTGATTGTGATAATTTAACAAATGGAGTATATCATAAAACTTGCCAGATTTCAATTTCTTTCATAACAATAAAAAGCCTTCATATAAGATAGTTTTTCATTATTACTTATAAATAACTCACCTTTATCCATTATCTAGTAATGCCTTAATATCGTAATATAAAAACACTTATCAACGTGAACCCAACGTTAACTGGTGTAGATTACTCGTAACGCGGCAAGTAACTAACTGACATTGGCGATGGCTTCACGCTTACTTTTTATGTGTAAGAGCAGAGTCAAATGTATAATGTAAATTTAATATGTATTCGATGCAAAATCGGAGATGACCATTTTTCTTAAACATTAGTCAAATTCTTAAGAAAAGTTATTGTTATTTCTAAAAATATTTTTTTTTAATAACGCGCTACACTATTGCATGTGCCTCGATTTTTACTCAAATGGATTATCGTCGATGAATTGCAACGAAAAAAAAAATTGTACAAAATACACTGAAACAGACGGAGTAGTTATGTATTAAGAGTTATTTTAATATATTAAAACAGTTTAATGGCAGGAATTAACAAACAGCATTGAAGTTTATTACTTACTAATTATTGTTGCTTTTGTTCATATAATTAGTAAGTTAAGGTAAATGTAAACAAGAAGAATATATACGATAGATACATGTTGTTGGTGAACGCTAAAAGTTTTTTCTCATCCAAGTTGTTTTATTTTGCTGATAGTTGGCGTATGAGCGTGGTGACGTCTGTACCGTTCAACCAAATCTAATGGCGATAAATGAAATGTAATTAACATCAATTTTGAGATATGTAAAAAATTATAAACATAGTTCCAAGCCAGTTTTTTTAAAGAACTATAAAAAACCAAGTATATTAAAAGACTTTTGTATTTTAATAATGTTTTATTACATTAATAATTAAATCATTAATATTAAATAGAATCGCTGCTTATATACAAGTATTATAATAAACTAGCAGACCCGACAGACTTCGTTCTGTCAAAAAAAATTGGAATGTTCTTTATTCCTGCCTATTTTATAGCCGGGGCAAAAAAAAATCCTGAACAGAACCGTCAACCTGGTTATGGGCGGTGTGTGGGGTTCAGCACTACATATATTCATCTAATAACTAATATTTAAATATTAGTGGGTTCCAGAAGAGTGGCCAATGTTATAATTAAAGCACATAAGTTATATTTACTATAATATTTTTTTAGGAATAAATAACGGTCACATTCCAAATCTTTTTGACAGAATGTAGTCTGTCAGGTCCACCAGATGGTAACACGTTTTGTGCTCGACTGATGTATTGATGTGAAAACGAATGCATTTTAGGTTTCTGGTTTCTAGTTTCTGGTTTCTGGTTTCTGTTTTCTGGTTACTGGTTTCTAGTTTCTGGTTTCTGGTTTCTGGTTTCTGGTTTCTGGTTTCTGGTTTATAGTTTCTAGTTTCTGGTTTCTGGTTTCTAGTTTCTGGTTTCTGGTTTCTAGTTTCTGGTTTCTGTTTCTGGTTTCTGGTTTCTAGTTTCTGGTTTCTGGTTTCAGGTTTCTGGTTTCTGGTTTCAATTCCCAATTCCCAATTCCCAATTCCCAATTCCCAATTCCCAATACCCAATTCCCATTCCCAATTCCCAATTCCCAATTCCCAATTCCCAATTCCCAATTCCCAACTCTCAACTCTCAACTCTCAATTATCAATTTACGGTTTACAGTTTCCCGATTTCAGTTTTCAATTTTTCATTTCCTGTTTACGATTTCCAGTTTTCAGATTTCAGTTTTCAATTTTCAATTTCCAGTTTACAGTTTACAGTTTTCAGATTTCAGTTATTATCACTATCACAAAAGATGAAAAAAGTAAAGTTAAGACTTAACTACTATTATGAACTAATCTGAACTTAGGACAGTGGTGTTCCTGCTAGAATTCTACAATCGCTGCACACGGACACACTAATTTACTGCATGATACACTCACATTGAACATTCAACCGCATTATGCACAAAAAAAAAAATTATCCGAGACAACGCGACCTTCACGCTCAGATTCCCGCTAAAGTTCGTAAAATATTCTTCTTCTTCCCAATTGATGGCATGAGCACGGTTTGTGCGTGGGCCGGTGTCACGTGTAGACGAATAAAATAAAAGAATAAAAATCCTTAAAATATTGTCTGCGCGGTCAATTCATCCGCCATGTAGCTTTGAGGTAGCACTATTTAAACCACTTTACTTTAAGCACGTATATATATTTATATATAAAAGGCCAGCGGAAGCTAATTAATTAAAGCGCGGCGCGTGGACACTGGAAGGATTCGAGAGAGGGCGTGCGCGTAGTGCCAAGTAGATCGGGCCAATGTGCGGGCGCAGGCGTTGCGCTGTGCAGCTCGCCGGCCGGCTCATGACGTCAGGATCGGCTTGCGGCGCAGGGCCGCGATTCGGTCAATCGGCTGGAATCGGGTGGCGTGACCTTGAGCCTTCGCGGGCGCCACATCACCCCCCTGGGAGAATCAAGGTCCTGAGGAAAAATAAGAAGGGAATTTAATAGTTCTCCCCGACCGGGTAGTTCTTGCGGTAGCTGCAGGTGTTGCTGGTTTTGGTTCACGTTGAAGCTCTTCGTTGACTAAGTAGGCTGGCTTCACGCGATCAATGGAGACTGTAACGGGTCCTCTTGCTAGGACAACTGTTACAGTCTTTTCTGTTCTTTCAGTTACTTTCAAAGGACCTGTATAAGGGGCTTCCAGCGCACCTCGGAGACCGTCCTTGCGCAAAAATATGTATTCGGAAGTCCCCAAGTCCTTGTGCACGAAAATTGACTTTTGGCAGTGGCGAGATGCGGGAATTGGCTTCAGGTTTGATATGTGCTTCCTCAGGTCTGTGACGTAGTCATCAGCTTTCTTTGCCGTGGTAATGGAAGTGTGCAAAAACTCACCAGGGATCCTCAAAGGCTCACCATAAACCAGTTCGGCGGCGGAGCTTTGCAAGTCGGTTTTCCAGGCTGTTCTAAGACCCAGCAGTACCGTAGGGAGGATGTCGATCCATCTTTTGTCTCCGTGAGCCATCAGTGCCGACTTCAGTGTTCTGTGCAGTCGTTCGATAATCCCGTTAGCTGCTGGATGGTAAGCTGTAGTGTGACGAAGCTCTATGCCACAAAGTTTAGCAAGCTCCTTGAAGAGGCCCGACTCGAACTGTCGACCCTGGTCAGTAGTCACAACCTGAGGACAGCCAAATCTCGTTATCCAGTTGTCATAGAAAGCACGAGCAACGGTTTCCGCTGTCATATTCTGTAGAGGAGTAATTTCCGGCCAACGCGAGGACCTGTCAATGGCTGTAAGACAGTATCTAAAATCTGCTGCTGGAGGTAAAGGGCCAACCAAGTCTATATGAACGTGCATAAATCTGGAAGTAGTCAGCTTGAAATTCCCGAGTGGTGCAGCAGTATGGCGGTGGACTTTAGAGCGTTGACAAGCTTCGCAACATCTAACCCAATCACGAATATCCTTTCGTATAGAAGGCCAGACAAACCTGTCGGTCATAAGTTTGATTGTGGACTTCGCTCCGGAGTGGCTCAGGCCGTGAACGCTGTCAAAGTATCTCCTACGTAGCTCTGTACAAATAAAGGGTCTCGGTGTTCCTGTAGATACATCGCAGTATAAAGAAAAATCGGTACCTGGAACCGGGACCTTTTCCAATTTTAGGGACGAACCTGAAGAAAGAAGATCTCTTAACTCTGTATCCGCCCCCCCCCCCCCCCACTCTGCAGCTGCGCAAGATTCTGTATGTTAGGTGGTTTGGATATAGTCTCAATCCTGGAGAGGGCATCAGCAGTCACGTTCTTGAAACCTGAGATGTGCCGAATGTCTGTAGTATACTGAGCGATGAGATCCAGATGATTGAACTGGCGTGGAGTGCAAGTGCGATCCTTTTTTGCAAAAGCATACGATAGAGGCTTGTGGTCTGTGTAAATCACAAAATGACGACCTTCCAGCATGAATTTAAAATGTTTAACACCTTCATAAATCGCTAAAAGCTCTCTATCGTACGCGCTGTATTTAGATTGAGCTTTATTGAACTTCTTAGAATAAAAAGCGAGAGGTTGCCAGGAATCTCCAATTTGCTGCTGCAAAACGGCTCCGCAAGCTGTATTAGAAGCGTCGGTAAGCAAAGCAAGTGGTGCGTTGTGTATTGGATGAGAAGGAAAGCAGATTTAGAAAGGCTTGTCTTACACTTTTCGAATGCTTGAAGTAGCTCAGGACTCCAGGTCAGGACTGTTGAACCCTTGATGGCTGGACCTGATAACATTTCGTGAAGTGGCGTTTGATCCTCAGCTGCATTTGGGAGGAAACGCCTATAAAAATTTATTATCCCCAAAAAACGACGTAAACCTTTGGCGGTTTTTGGGGGAGGGTATTCCTTTATCACTTGCACCTTGCTCTCGAGTGGCTGCGAACCTTCAGCCGTGATTTTGTATCCTAAAAAAATTACTTCTCCGACTCCGAAACGACATTTGGCTTCATTGATGAGGATCCCGTATTGACTCAGTCTCTCGAATAACTCCCGTAAATGAGTGAGGTGTTCGCTGTGATCCCTGGAGAAAACAAGTATATCGTCTATATAAGAATGACAGAATTCTAAGCCGCGGAGTACCTCGTCGAGAAAACGCTGAAAAGATTGCGCTGCGTTCCTGAGCCCGAATGACATGTAGGGGAACTCAAAAAGTCCAAAGGGGGTCGTGATCGCTGTCTTCGGGATGTCCAGCTCGTTAACAGGGATCTGGTTGTATGCTTTGATTAAATCCAGCTTTGAAAAAACGGTGCAACCTGCGAGTCGGTGAGCGTAATCTTCGATGTGCCTGATCGGGTATCGATCGGGAATCGTCCGTGCATTGAGGGCACGATAGTCCCCACAAGGCCTCCAGCTGTCCTCGCCTTTCGGAGCCAGGTGTAAGGCTGAAGACCACTGTGAGTCAGAGCGTCGAGCAGTACCGTCGCGGAGCATTTCTTCAAATTGCTGCTTGGCAATCCTAAACCGATCAGGAGCAAGTCGTCGTGGTCTGCAGAAAACGGGAGGACCAGGGGTGGTCCGGATAAAATGCACGGTGTTGTGCTTAACCTCGCGGTGCACGCCAGCTGGCTTAATTAGGACCGGGTACTCAGACAATAGATTGTGGTACTCACTGTTTCCCGAAATTGCCTTCACGCTGGGCAGTGTACAACCAGTAGGGGTAGCTCGAGAGTGGAGTGACGTCACACTGTCCTGTAAGCGCCCGTTCCTGCAATCTACCAAAAGACCGTAAAAAGACATGAAATCAGCTCCGATGATAGGTTTGTCCACGTCAGCCACCAAAAAATTCCAGGCGAAATCACGCCTAAGTCCAAGGTCCAAGTGCATCTTCATTAAACCGTAAGTATGAATTAGGCTACCATTAGCAGCAGTAAGTGTATAGTCCGTAGGGGTTCTGCGTTCTCGAAGAAAGCGGCGGGGTAAAACGCACACGTCAGATCCGGTATCTATTAAAAATTGGACTTTGGACTTTTTGTCGGTTACAAATAGGCGGCTCGATGAGGGTAGACAGTCGCTCGCCGCCTCTACTGACTGTCTCTGTAGTTTCCCTGTTTAAAACTGCAAGGAGGAATGCACTTACGCGCTTTGTCCTTAAAATTGTCATGGTACCAGCATATACCCGGCGTCTTGCTCTCGGTTGGACGACCGCGACTGCGCGAACGGGACGATCTGCCCCGGTGACGCGATGAAGGATGACGGCTTCGGTGGATATTTAATTGAGAGATCTGTTGGGATATTTCGTTTTGGATCCGCGAGCTAATAGTACTCTCCAACTTTTGTAACATAGCGTCGAAAGAGTTCACCGACGCGCTTGCCACTTGATGCGGAGTGGGGGTGACGTCGTAAATTTGATCCGCTAGGATCGCAACATCGTCCAAATTTTCTGTCACCGAGCGGGATGCGATGATTGGCTGTAAATGGGCGGGTAATCGATTAGACCATAGGCTGCGAAGAAATTCATCACTAACTCCGTCCGCGAGTGACCTGAGATGGCGTAAGAATTGAGAAGGCTTTCGATCGCCCATCTCTTCTACCACCAGAAGCTGCCGTAGTCGCTGCTCCCGTGAAGCCGACAGGCGTCTGATAAGCTCTGTCTTTAATTTTTCATACTTATTCTCGGCCGGTGGATTAATAATAATATCACGTACCTCTTTCGCGATTTTATGCTCCAAATGTTGTAATACTATGAAAAATTTTGTCGAATCCTGCTTGATCCCGCTGGTTTCAAACTGTGCCTCAATTTGAGCGAACCAGATCTCCGTATCTTCCGGCCAAAACGGAGCCAAACGCACTGCCACGCGGTTGATGGCCGAAGGGTCGTCGCTGGAAGCGCTGCCGCCATTAGCGGCCACGTTGCTGTATGTATTATTATCGGTCATCGTGCTCAGTCGGGGTCACCACTGTAGCTTTGAGGTAGCACTATTTAAACCACTTTACTTTAAGCACGTATATATATTTATATATAAAAGGCCAGCGGAAGCTAATTAATTAAAGCGCGGCGCGTGGACACTGGAAGGATTCGAGAGAGGGCGTGCGCGTAGTGCCAAGTAGATCGGGCCAATGTGCGGGCGCAGGCGTTGCGCTGTGCAGCTCGCCGGCCGGCTCATGACGTCAGGATCGGCTTGCGGCGCAGGGCCGCGATTCGGTCAATCGGCTGGAATCGGGTGGCGTGACCTTGAGCCTTCGCGGGCGCCACAGCCATGTTCCTTCCTTTTCTCGTAAAATATTATAATTGCAATCAGTAATTGTTGGTTGTCAATATCAAATGTCAAAATCAAACATATTCTTTTAAATTGTATTTGGTTTCTAAATGACAGGACGAACTTCAAATATTTGACGTTTTATGTATTTAAACTAAGGAGACCAGACATCTCGCTTTTAGTGGGACTGTCACGATTTTTTACAATTAGTCCCGCGTCACGCAACGTTTTTCAAAAGTTCCGACTTTTAGAATAAAGTTAAATTTTATATTTATGAAAATCATTGTTTTGCGTAACATGTTGCCTTTGCTACCCAGTTACAATGTATTTATCTCTCACTTCGTGTTCTGCTTTTTGCCATAGAAAATTAAGGTATATTTCATAAATACATACATTTTCTTAAACTAAGCTCAAAATACTTGTAGTCTTAAAATTTTATATTAATGACAAAAAGTATGTCACCGACCTTACCCCTAAAAGAAATTTAGATAGAAATATGTCAAGGAATAAAATATTATACATTTTTATATTTATAAATTGTATTTATGTTGGAACTAAAAAGAATGTTACGTTATTATTATTCCTTCAGAGTTGTCCCGCTTTGCCTATCTAAAAATCTGGTCACCTCAATGAAAAAGAGAAATTGTTGTTTTTACCATATTCCAGGCACTTTTTCCATATTTTCTCACCTTACTAACCTTCCCTGGACTTCCACGAATAATTCAAGACCACATTTAGCCAAATCGGTCCAGCCGTTCTCGAGTTTTAGCGAGACTAACGAACAGCAATTCATTTTTATTATATAGATTTTCACGATGTTTTTTTATATTTTATTTATTATAAATATAATGAAATATAGATTGGAAAGTATCCACCTTAAAAGTTTTAAAAAACTTTGTTTAATGAAATGAGGGCCTGTGCTACGTAAAATAAAATTGTACATTTAAATCGCTGATATTTGCACATTTGTCACATTATAAAGTTATTTACATTGAAAAATTAACAGCAAATGTTCAGCACGACGTGATACGAATGCGTTGAATATTATTTAAGTTATTGGTATTTCATTTTCCTTGATGAGTGTTTTTACAGCCGTTGTTGCAAGTTACAAACAATCTTTGTCATTGTCCGTTCACTTACATTTTCAATTCGTTTTAAGTTTTTTCAACGTCTGAATCACTGTACCGAGCATCGTAATCATGACAACACAATTTTACTCCTCGCTTCCATGTATTGTCGCATGAATTTTTTAGTTTTGCAATACGTTAAAAGTAGACATAATTGTCATTTGTCCAGCCCGATGATGTTTAAGCTCGTGCAGAATACTATGGTTCTTATATATTGAAAAAAACGATATAGCAATAGATTTTCTGCACGAGAATGGTAGCTTAGCCTGTTAGACTACAATATGACATGTGTTTGGAATCGAAAAAAGATCCTACGTGTTATAAGCGGTTAGCTGCTGCGCTACGGTGACAGAATTTAGAGGCTTTTAAAATATTTATAATTTTTTTACATTTGCTTCTTAATAAATCTAAAGAGATCTACATTTTATATATTTCACAAACAAAAATGGATATCAGGTAGATTAAATAGTATCTTGTGCAGCGCCATCTAGTAGTCGCATTGAAAACTCAGAGCATTAACAAAATATACGGTTTTTAGTTATACTTCCACTCGTTAGATGGCTTACGTTAGGTTGTTATTATGTACATTAAATAATCTCTTAACGTACTTGTGAATTGATATAATTAATCCGCAAATATTTCTTGCGATAAAACATGCTAGTTGATTAAGTTCAACACCAGTAAGTTACACAAGTAACTCATAAGTTTAACGTCTCTATCCATGTGATTGAATAATAATGAAATAACGACTAAATGGAACCAGAGAAATATTTTAATGCCCTTAGAGTAAACGTGTGACAAATGGTGCGAGAATAGGTTGAGAGAAGCCGTGACTTATTTTCAATGTTAAATTTTGTGGCGTATCGACAAAAATTAAATAAGTCTGAACAGGTATTAAAATTTTATAAGACACCTATTTTCTCACAATATTTAAATCCAGAATTATGGATACATTGCAGAAATTACTTTCTTTTATTTATTGAGAAGTGTTTTCTTGAAACGTCACTATTACAATCATTATTTATCGAACCTAAATCTTTACGTGGGTGATAATGGCCCTAACCGAAATATGTTGTTCCAATCGTCTAATAACCTTGTAGAACATATATTGATTAGATTCATGTTTACGGCAAGTATTAACTGCTCACATTTTGTGATTTATTGCAACTACTATGCAACCTCGACAAGGAAATGGAGATGTAAGATCCTCAACAGTTGGTAAGTTTATAATCATACAAAAGCAACCTGTTGTACATTACACATTCTTATCAAAAGCTGATTTTTATCCATTTTATAGTTTTTTAGGGTAGTGATAGTTGTGATCCATATCTACTGATGATGTGTCTCAGTTCGAGCTTGTGCTTTTAGCGTTCAAATTTGTATTGTAAGTTGAAGTAGTCCCTTGGTGATGACATTTCTAAAACGAGACTTAACATCTTATGCTTAAAACAGTGCAAGTATTTACTATTCAAACTAGCACCACATTGTTATGGGCTGGCATTTCATGTCTATTATCGTGATGTAAAAATCCTCAAATATGTTACACTGTTACATATCAACTCTCACTGCCATCTATTGTTAGAATGAGTAATTTATGAAATTTCGTAACAAAACAATATATAAAACGTAATAATCGAAACAATGTAACAAAAAAATTATAAGATAAATTTAATATTATGACGACACGCTGTCTTCTAAAACTGCGTGAGCGACAAATAAAATGTGGTAGCATTAATCTAAATATGGCACTTGGCAATCAAATAAAGCAATTTTGTTTCATACGTGCATACGAGGTTCACGTCTACCATATTTGATCAAATTACGTCATCCGAGAGGTCGAAGGTTTTAGACTTTATGCCAGAACTTTTTTTCCACAGATTTTTCTGAAATAAGTATTCAGTTTGCGGTATGACTTACCTCACTTGGGTATGTAAAGTATATAACATATTATTTAATTATTACCTTCCACAGGAGACGCGTGAACATTGGATCCATTTAAATAATGTTAATAGTAAAATGTTGTAACAAAGTTTCCGCTATTTTTTACTGACGGCGTTTTGCACAACTCTGATGTAAATAGGAAAACTACGAGATCATAATTATGAAAGTTTAATGCATTTTCTTACTATTTAACTCGATTGCATGATAATTTGACCCGGATCAGTAGAACAAAATTAGTAATAGAGTCTTATAACTTTACGTACATTGTGTTAAATTTAATCTTCTTGTCTGGTTACTTCACTAGATATTACTTTGAAACACCCCGCCAAACTTTGTCAAAACAATGTTATTGAATGACAGCTGCTTTATAAGTTTCTCAGAATTTCACTTAATATATCTTTAAGCTCTTTTTCATGAAAAAGCTTTGTGTAATAAATAATTTTTAAGTGATTGACTCAATTGTTTAGTTCACTACTCTATTACATAATAATAATTCTTTTTAGTCATCGTGCAACATTTTATTTTGAACACAGGCAACATGTTGACAGCGATTTAAAAATTTAATAAGAATTCTGTGCCGTTTTGAATTTACGATTTTACAATTCACACGATACAACACGATTCGATTTTATGATTTTACAATCCGTGGGTTGGTCACACTAGTGTAAATATACTAGTGTGATCATAAACTGCGTGAGATGGGCATTTCTTCTGTGTCATGCGAAATGAGGAAGGACTTAGCACCCAGAGACAATAAATGCATGTGGCCAAACATTCGACGCGGCGAACGCCGACTGCGCACGCGCTTGGTCCTGTGCCAAATAGGGTCGGTTAATGTACGATTACACGTGGTCGAGTTTGCAAATCTGTTTTCTTATTGCTTTATTGTGTCGATCTATAAATACTAATGCTTGAGGTCACGGCCATTCTGGACTGTGCAAGAGCTCTTGTGCTTCATATGAGACATTTAAAATATAGCCCAATAGTTATATAACTTAGTATTGACTACTATCAATTCGACACTATTGCTTGAAAACATTTAGAATACCATACAGACTGTAACATGACATTTCCGTGCTACTTTTAAATTGTTTTCTGAATTAAGCTAGCATGGACATAACCCACTTTATATGCCCCCTCCTGGAAATCGAGCGCTTCCGCACTTGGGGAGGTCGAATGCTTAATACCAATCAAAGTACCCACCCATGTACGATTTGAAAATGTAGTATATAGTTGAAAGCAGTTGTTTGTGGGACATTTTGGTTTCCCCGAACGTTTCCTTTCACCGGAAGCTTAACCTTGGTAATTGAACGAACATATTTCCATCTCACATCACAAAATTCCAATGCACTTACAACGAAGCTGTTATGGAGTGAAATTGTTTATGCTATTATTAATCATATAAATTTTTTGTGAACTTGGACATAGCGAAATAATTCTTTACAAGTTTTACCTTTTTAGACGTCTTACTTGTTACCATCACTTGTAACTTTTATTTTACCATTAAAGGAAATGAATTATATACTTAAAAGTTTTTTTTTTTCAATATGATATAGTTCTTTTTATTAAAACATTGAACATTCGTCTACTTATGATGTAAGCTCTAGGCTATAATCCTTGACCGATAAACTCAATGCATACGTTATGATCACTCGTTTCATTGACCAAAATTATACATTGAGTATTGGCAAACTAAAGTATAGGATAGACAGATAAAAAGGATTGAGTGCATTGTTCAAAACTTTCTTAACTCTGATCGAGGAGAGAAAATGTTTAGTTGAAAAATTTAATATGATGTGATCAAAATTTGTTTCATATAAATAATGAATTACTTTGGTAATTTAATAATTTCAGTTTTTTAATTATTCCAGAAAGGTGCGGTAAGTGCTCAAAATTGTTTTTAAAGTGGAAAAAAATTCCGTCTGGTGCTTTGCAGACTGAACAGTGCAGCGAGAGATCAAGGAACATACTAAAGGTGACCACCGAGGGCGTTTTAGTTTGTGAAATTCCTACCTAACCCTGACTTCTCCTTATAAGTAATGAATTTCGATTACTTCTGATATCAGTAGATTTAAGCTGAACGAAATCTAATGCTGTACTTTATATTTTCCATATTAACCACGATCTACATATCTGGATGGTTATATATTTTTTAAAGCGACGTAATAAAAAATCTAAATTGCATTAATAAGAAGATTATTTCAGAATTGAAAATGTCATTATTGTCATAATTGCAAAGCAGTAACATTATCACATATTATTTTACCCGCTTATCTATGTGGAGCTGGACATCCTGTCGATTACTCCTACATGGCACACTGAACTTTGCCACGACCTTATTGTATTACTTTTTCACACGAATAATCTGTTTGATTCCCGACATGTTCATCCATTATTTTAGAAACATTATAATATGTAAATATTGTCAGAAGACGTGTTGTTTAGTTACAGCGACGAAAAATTATCTTAATACATTTCTATACAAAAAAGTTCCACGATTTTTTTCATATTTTTGACGTTTTTATTATTTCATTCAGCAATAATTATGGGTTCGAGTTAAAGTTCATCGCGAAATGTTCGCAAGACAACAAGGTTAAAAGACTGTGATTAATGTAATTTAAATATTTACCATGTTATTAATTAAAAAAACAGGTTTCCTAAGGGTCGGTGAGAAGGTAGGGTCCATGATTTAATAAGTTTGTGTTAATTTTTTATGTTACATTTGTTACAATTATTTAGAATTACAGATAATATTACATATATATAAATACAACAATAAACACATTAATACCAAAATTGAGCAACATTTATTATTCATATACCTTTTTAACTTTATATAGATTTCTGGTTTCATTTGTCATATTTCTATCATTTCATTTATTATGTGATAACAAGTAGATACACCGGTAATTTCCTAGACCATTGCTTCTTTTAATCTCGTGTGATGTGTAACTAAATTCATGAATTTTCAGACCGACAGTTTCAATACAATTTAGATATAATCTCTGCGATTGTTATAATTATCATGATTAAATAATATTTTCACTGAATACACCTTAACACTATTCATTTACATTTACTTCTAGATTAATTAAACAGTTTATATACAATAATAAGGCTGGGGGTCGTAACCGTTATTGTTCTTCACCAACTTAACCTCACTACTTACGCATTATTATAATAGGAAGTACGTTAAAACCCACACCTCATTATCTGTTGTTCGGTGCAGTTAATCACCTTAATTTTACGCCTTCGTCGGAAGCGGATACCATGTCTACTACCGGGTTACTGTCTATTTAATAATGATCTATATAAATCCCTATGCCGTTATTCTATAAGGTATATGATAGTTTATAGAATACTTTATTTGTATACTTCATTATTTACTTGTGAAAGCCGACTATATATAGCCAACTATTTGTGTTGAATATAGTTTTTTTTGATTTATTAAAGTAGCTCGTTACTAAGGTTTTCTTAAAGACCGGTTTTTATAAAAAGTGATCCGACTTATAATACACAGAAAATGATTTTATAAAAAATTCTACCTACATAGGTGAGAAAGTAATCGAAAAGTATATTTTCTTTGATACTATGATGAGTATATTTATCATAAGGAGTCAAAAGAAATATCTCCATTGGTTGTTCCGTGTAGCAAAAATATTAAAAAAAAAATTATTATATCTGGACTTTAATAATTAAAACTAAATTACGTTTTCTTTTCACCTTCTTTGTGTCATCGGTTTATTTTTTAAGGTACCCATTGTTAAGATTTAATAAGACCTTCTATTTTATTATATATAAATGTAGTTTCATTTTAGCTCTCGACCGATCGGTTTGAAAGTTCTTTGAGGAAAGTCTACAAGCAGCAGTGAGCGTATTCCGTGGATGATGATGTGTTTAGGAGGAATTTTTCTGAAGTACTTAAAGTTATTTACAATGAAGTGTGAGAAAGTACACTCTGTCGTTACAAAACAAACCATATACTTCTACGAAAACAACAAAGTACGTTACAAGTAATGTGACATATCATCATACAACAATGATGGCTGTCAGCGACTCTTCCTCAATTTATTATGCATTAGCTTTGGTCACAGGTGACGCTAGAAACGTTTTCGCTTAGGTCTTCGACATTTTTACTGGCATCAGTGAGTTCTACAATTTCAACGGATTTGTTTTACAAAGAATTAAACAAGGAAACACAGATGATGTATGTTGCAAGCAAAAACTGGTGTTGAAGTTCCACCAAACTAAAAGTCCTCCAGTATAGTTAATTTTCATTTAAAATTGTCTATTATAAGTTAAACTTGGTTTTAATCAATTGAAAATAGTATAATAAGTTTTTAGTTTTGAATAAATCATAACATTTATATTACGACAGTAGAACGTTTACGTTTCGGTGCATATATGTTAAATATTACAATGGTATTGTTACTTAAAATTGCCTTCTTCATAGATCACTGCGTCTATTAAACATCAAAGTTTGGTTGTGGAGATCCGTTAGCTCTTTAATAACAGTTTGTATCTTCGCATTAATTCTGTATTATTAGCGGCGCTGAAAACGTTATCATTATGTTCCACAACTGTAGTTCATACTTTAACTTCCTTCCGTTCCTTTGGTCACCACAGAAAAAAATAATTCCTTTTATTTTATAAAAGGGTATTAAAAGAAAATGTTCTATTCCTTAAAATGTAGACGGTCTTTTGAGAGGAAGACCATTACTGATATCAAAGTTCTTTGCAAAATGAGCTTGGAAAATAAACTTGTAATCATGAAACGTGTAGACCAGTTTTGTTTTCTATATCCTTTTCTCAATCATATGTTGTCATAACTTAACCGTTAACAGAATTATTAAAAAAGTTGTTGCTAGTGTGAAAAAATGCTCTTACGATATTTATAATAACCTTATAATTATAATAATTGGTTAAAATTCACGAGGAACTATTTAAACGGGGTATATGATTCTCTGCTAAAACGGAACGTTTGTCACTGTGTTGCCAAATCGGATTACAAAAGTCAGTCGAAATTTTATGTAGGTGAATGTCGATTTGCTTGGTAATTACATAAATATATAACGCCTCGTTATTGCTACTTTCAAATTATTTAAACAAACTAAAAGTGTCTTTAAAAGAATTTTTCGGAGTTTTGTTCTATTTGTACCGTTTAAAGTATGTTTGTAGTAAAAATAATGTAGAAAACCATTTTGGTGTGCACACAATAACAGTTTTTTTATTTGTGAATATGTTAATGAGTTGCCATCACAAAAAATAATGTAATAATTTAAATATGAATTCGCACGATGTTTCATCAATAACAAACACCAATTGTTTATATTTTTTTTGTGTTTAGTGCTAAGTTTAATTTATGTATTTTTTTTTATTGCATTAACCGTTGGTTATTGTAATAGACGGCAATTATTTCGTTTGTATTTTAATCTATTTGTAATAAACATCATAACGGTTACATAATAGGTAATCTATATCAATACAACCGATTGTCTAAAGTTAATGAAAATATTTGAAACAAATTGATAATATATGATTAAAACGTGTTGAAGTTGAAATTACTATAATCTGTTGTACAGCAACATAACCGGTCTGCAGTAAGATAAGTACTGTGGATGGCATACACGTTTTTGGAGATAAATGAACACCGTAGTCGCTGAAGTGAGTTTATTTCTTTACTAAAATGGACGCTGCTGTATTGAAACAGATAATGTGTTACATATAAATCCAATTAAGACGAATATAAGAATTAGGCGAATAGTTCATCGGTTATGTTTGGTTTAACAAGTAGGTCCCATTGATATGTTACTGTTTTAAGCTGATGATCAAAAACAATAATGTTTTAACTATGCCACTCGACCTATTTTTAAATATTAAAAACAATTCAGAAATCAAGTTCGTATATAATATCACAGTGGGTTTCAATACCCAAGTTATTACCATCAGTTGTCGTCTATGGTCGTTTCTACATTCTTGAGGCCGTAGTCCTGGTGCATTGTTGAGAAAATTATCACAAGTAAGGCAGGTAAAAAAAAAATGTAATCCTCTTTCATGAACTTAATTAAAAAACAAGTGCTTTGTTTTATTGCATTGTTGTAATATTAAAGAGAACCAATTAAAACACGAGCGGGAAGGTGGAGATTTTATCGTTGGTACTAGGAAGTGGAAATTAATAATGTCTATAAGACAGATCAGTCACGTTTTAATACAGCGATACTTCATTTCAGTTAAATTAATATTTTATTGATTTTCCAGATACCACTTTTTATTAAAAGAATAATCTTGTATTAAGAGTTTTTGTTAAACAAAAATCTAGGGTATTTGTTGGTTTATTAATTTACTTCAACCACCACTCTCGAATGAGTTTTTCAACTAAATCGAAATTGGTTCATTACTTTGTCAGCTATTATACACAGACAAACAGATCTATGTATCAGAAATCAAAATCTTTCATAGTTCATCATATATAAAAACACCAAAACAAATTCACATCAGACCGAAGAAAATCTCTTAGACCAATACTTTCCTCATAATTTAAAAATATCAAACAAAAGTTAGTATTGCAGTTAGATATGCAATAATAACAATGAGAAGTAAACACAAGAACTGTGTCAAGGTACCCACAAAACAGAAAAAAAATCAATACATTGTCTGTATCGAATTAAACGCAAAACAAAAAGGTTATGGCGCAACATTCGTTTAATTTTTTCTATTTAATATAGACTAGTTATAGTTGACTATATGTAGTTTAGGCAAGATTCCTACTACAGATCTGATCTAGTTGGAAATACTGACGCCGGAAGTCTATTCAATCCTCTATTCGTATAAAGTTATCGGAAAATTGCATGAGTGATTGTTAAAATGAATCATTGCTAACATCTGCTTTGTTTAATTAGCCTATTGTACTGATGGTGTGTCTTTGTATTTGTTTGTTCATTACTAATAGAAGTTTTTTTTTAATTCTATCATTTTAAGGCGGCACGTAATTAATATTTAAAAATATAACCGTGTATATTTATTGTTGGCTCATGAATAGATCTAATAGACAGAATGATCCACAGATTAAAAATTACACAACAAGGCATGTTTGAGAGTACCAAACTTGTTGCTTTTTTACTCTGTCACTTGTTGTATAAATATCATACTGTTATTAGTTTGTTATGTTTTACGGTGATTTACATAAAGGATGTATTACGTTGTACTAGTTGTTTGGACTTCATGAATGACTAAACAATAAATGATTTCATTGATTTACTAATGGCCTGTTATAGTCACTAGGGAGCATAGTCCTCCGCCATGAGTCGGCATGTTATATGTAAAGTTTCTAAGGTACTTTAAAAACAGAAAAGTGGCGTTTTTGCTGTTATTTTATGTTTTACCATTTATAAACAAGAAAAAATATAAAAATCTTTTCCATTATCTATATACGTTTCTACCAAATTTTATAATAATCGACTTATAGCCAAGGTGATAAGCGCCAGTAAACAACCCACACAGTCCTCTTTTGCGCATTTGTAAATTCTACGAAGTTATATCCTTTTTTTTTTCGTGTACTACAATATAAAATTTAAATTTATGACTTCTTAGTATTGTTTACTACTTTTATACTTTTATAAATAGATTTATAAAGATCTGTGTAATTATTACTCGTATTTAGAAATACCTCATCTAGAAGATTACCCCTCAGGCGAAAAATAATGGAGTATTCGTACACGAGTAGCTTAGCGTTTACATTAACACTGTTTTACGGCGAAAATATTCAAATGATAGACAAAATCTCATTTTTTGCTACAACCAGATCGTTATCTGTCAATTGCAAATAAAAAAATTTAGTTTAATTTACTTTCCACTAACATTTTTATGATGTAAATTTTGGTAACTGGTAATGTTGGCTGCAATAATATAATTCTCAATAAGTTGAAATCACTGCTACGTAAATTTTTTTATATATCAGATGTTTTGATTACAATCAAGTATGTTCCGTTTACAAATTAAACATTAGTTCCTTTATTTTATAGCCAAGAATAGATATCGCTCATTATGGGTACCATAAAATAATTTTCATGACCAAGACAGTTTCTATATTTTTTAATTATGCAAATTCAATAAATTATGTTTATATATAATCCCTATCGGCATATAAAACAAGTAAGGGGCATATTGTGTTATGAATTGTTATAACACTGCTAATTTATTAGTTGGTATCCGTTTATTTTCGCATGTTGTATATATTAATAAACAATTATATCGAACATTAAGAGCGAATGCTCGATGCGGTCTGACTTGGTAACCAAATTGCCAAATGTTTACCCACTTAGGCAACCTGACTGTTGCATAATGAATAATAAAAGTTTGGTCAATAACTCTTGAAAATTTCTTCACCTTAAATATTTGCAACCCGCATAATATTTACCAAATCACAGAAGTTTTTTTTTTTTCAATATCGGCAGTGAATCTTGCCAATACAAAAAAGTTATGCCAATAAATTCTTTTTTTCAGCATCCCATTGTCATGGAAGATGGGTGTATTGAGTTTGGATGAAAACGAATAAAAACTTACGCTCAGGTGTGACTTGACGCAAAACGATGCTGCTTCGCGATTCCTGTTGGGCCGGCATTGTCGTTCGAGTTCACTTGTTATTGAACCCAGAAAAAAACCACAAACAAAGAAATTGATTAATTATGTATTCGAACACTTTTAGATAAGAATTCTGTCTGTTTATCTCATGACACAAAATATTTGTTAAGGTGAAATAGACGCGAACGTCTACCCCATACAAGAGATCGCGCGGGACTGTTGTCGATTGAAGTAATCGCGGGAGCCAAGTGCGACGCTTGCTCACTGTTGATACGACAGCATGCTCTATGGATGGTTTATAAGTTGTTCCCTTTGATGCGATTGCGATTTGCGTCATACGAAAAAGTACCAAGAGATGAGCGGTTGCAGTATGAAATCGTGTTCTGTCCAAACGTAAAAGCTGTAGTAATTCAGAAAATGACAAATCTTTACAAATAAACAAAACGGTAGC
Organism: Byasa hedistus; assembly: GCA_029286795.1. NCBI lineage: Eukaryota > Metazoa > Arthropoda > Insecta > Lepidoptera > Papilionidae > Byasa > Byasa hedistus. The sequence goes on along the minus strand of JAGSMW010000020.1, from coordinate 9,002,225 downwards.
CTTCTTCGGTTGACGTCAAAACAAAAGCTTCATAAACTCGTAAAGTTTATTAAAATTAATTACACCTTTTTAATAATTTACATGTTATTTGCCTGCCAAACAAGAAAATGTTTGTTTTATGTTTAACGCATGTGTTTGTTTATTTGTTGATCCTTATTTTTGTATGCGGCAACGCAGTTTCCAAATAGTTGAAAATTTATTGTCTGTTTTGTCAATGATATGAGACAAAAAGGGCAAATTCAAACATCGTCTCTGGCGATGCGGATATTTTTTGCTTGGTATACTTTGCAAGGTAATGCATGTAAGATTGACTATACTTACATCGTCGTTATGTTACAACTGATATGCCATAGTATATTTTTGTATAGTATGGCATTTCCAATTTCATCTAAATCTTATATATCTTCAATTCTATAATATAACACCAGCAGTTTAAAATAAACATATTTGGGTATTTATTGGTAATAAATTTCTGTTACCGAAGATCATTTAGGTGGATTTACCGCAGCTTTTATTTTCGCAAGTTACAGTGTTGAAGGGTGGCTGTAGCTAGTAAACTTACTGGGGTAACGAAACAACATCGTATGTCTTAAATCGGAGAGCAGAATGAATGTTTATTATGACGAGCACCACAATGTTATGGGCAAAAGTATGTTTTGTTCATGTCGCCGTTTCATAAAATTGGTAATAGCTCGGTTCTCTTCAATTTACCGAGGTTCACCAAGCCGCAGTTACCAAGTCCCTATGACATGACAAGCCAGGAATTTTATGCGCCTAGTGGTCTAGTTAACCGACGAGTATTATCGTTAGTCCAAAAAACATAAATGTTATGTCCTATTGTTCCAAGTAAAGACTGTCATCTGCCTTGACTATAATCAGATTAACATTTGTCATTGCAGTGCTTAAGCGTCGTGATCGTTAACGTTCATAATAATTTAAGCAACAGTGATTATTAGTTAATCGTTTCATTATAAATCATTACATTTAATAACAAGAAAAAAACATTGATTACATTATGAAATATTCATTTTCGTTAGTTAATTGTTAATAGCAAAATATTCCATGTTGCAATGTAACAGTCGCTATTGTCAATATTTTCTGTATATATGCATAAATAAATAACTTTAAAGCACTTGTATGTATCATCAAAATCTCAGTTTTTTATTTAACGTATGTTACCACGAAACTTATACCGACAAACAAACTATAATTATATATTATCTTTCTGTGTCATTCTCAATTTAGAGCATAAATTTGATAATACATAGTGTAATCTTCAAAACAGCCGGACTAATTTCCACGAGATTTTAATGCAGTGATCAATAGATTATAGAACCAATGGTTAAAACATGGAGGGTAAATGATAAAGCAATGATGTTAAGTATGGTAAATATAATATGTATTTAACAATATATGCACGTTTACTAAGTCCGGTTGTAATTTTTTTTGAGAGTGGTCGGATGATTGCAGAGAGCCGAATTGCGGATAACGCCATCTACTGAAGAATAGTGTAGTTGTTAATCCACGAATGTGATAAATACTACCTTTGAGATTCGAGTTAGTTCTTCAATTTGCCGCTGTATGTCTCTATGAAATGTACAAAGTAAATGAAAGGTATATTTACTTGATATTATGGAGAGGAAAAAAATTGTTTAGATTTCCACTAATAGAATAACGAACTAGTGCCATGACATTGGAATTTATCGCAATTTGTAAATCTAGATCTGCACTACTATTTTAAAATCTTCGTGTTTAAAAAACACCTGAGGAATCTTGAGAAATACGCCATATAATTACGAAAGTGTTGTCAAAACATTTTGCTTGTTTCATAAATAGTCAATGGGAAATGGTAAAATGGTAAAGAGAAAACTATATATTATTAAACGAAGCAATTTTTGCAATTGTTTGCATTTAATTTTGTAATATAAATGTTGTACTAATTAACGTTTAAATGATAACACAAAAATTACGATAACTTTGATTGAAAAAGATAAAAGAATGATAAATGGTATGTAGTTGCTTAAAGCAAGGAGGACATTGCGCTAGTTACAAAAACAATAAAACTTTTCTACATAAATTGCAGAACGTTAAGTAATACTAATTATAAATAAATTATGATTAGATTTAATGAATTAATAATACATTAACTTGAAATTTAAAATGTTATATAAAAAATGTTTAATTTTTACGTTCAACGTACGGAGAAAGGATGTGGACGTACATTTTTAATGTTGGGTTTAATGGGACGTACGTTTGTAATGTTTTTTAAAACGAGGTAAATGTTTAAAAACAGTTTTCTTTTCAAATTCCTTATTTTGATATTTTAATTGTAATAGACTTGCAGCAATTTTCTTAACTGTTTTCTAATCTTTACCATTGTTATTGATGGTATGCTATCATTTGTCTTGCGGCTGCGGATGTGAAGATTTCTACTTGTCCGGAATTCCCTGTCTCTTATGTTGACAGTCGAAATACAGCAATATCATAATGACGGCAGATTTTTAGTATGAGAGTCGCAGCTAGCTGGCGCGATTTCTTGATACCTCAGACGGAAAAACTATATCACTATTCAAACTTAATATGTGCCATATTTGCCGATGTGCCATTGCGTCATTTAAAACGCAGTTTCCGTACTGATGATTATACCGTTATGTGCCATCTATTACGATAAATAATAATATTTGATAGAGGAAGCAGTTAATTAAAAGTTTTAATATCCGGCTATTGATCTTTACCTACGCGCGCTACATCTCTAATTTGAGAGACGCTTATGTCCGTAGACGTCTATTGGCTAATATGCTGTCCTAACTACTTTATAACAAAGGAATATAATAGTAACTATTTGGCCATAGCGTTTTTTGTTACAAATTTTGCTGAAGCTGAAGTGGCAATGGGAAAATCATATAGCGTTACGATTAGATGTGCATGTGTAAAATCGATCGACGGGAGATCCTTGAGCGGAGATCAAGTATTGGCAAATTCAGCTAACGACGGAGATCGAAGACTTGGTGAAGATTGCGAAGAATCATTGGATGCAGCTCGCAATGGAAATCAATTGGCATGGCTTACTATCAGTTGTAGTTGCAGAAAATGTTGAAATTTTGCTGCTAATTATTTTTCTACATGTTAATTTCTTCTTTCTAGCAAACTGCCTAAGGTCATATGCATAAAAAAGTAAGAGATCGCGGACTCTAGATCCTCAAACCCTGAAAAGCTGTTAAAGTTACGAAAAAAAAAATTCGTAATCCATTGTGCATAAGGCAGTTATTACTATTAATGTTAAATTAATTCCGAAAAGTAATTTGTTGCGGTTTTGACATTCGCACCAGTTGGCATATCAAGGTTTACATATTTCATCTGATTTTAAAAGAAACTGAAATAATTTTCGTAATTATTTCAAACTTCAAAAGGTTTGTTACATTGGCTGTTTTCTTTGACGATTTATGTGACTAAATATTATTTCAATTGATTTTGAAGAATCATATTATGCGTATTTTAGGTTAATGCTTGCATGATTGATTGTTTAACCAGCACATGATTCAACTCAGTCTTTGATTATCAGTATTATACTACTTCATTATTGCTGAATGATTTATGCGGGGAAAAAGCGGCCTCTAACCTTAACAAGAACATTGATGTATTATTATTTTTATTTTAAATCGCAATCATCGTAAACAGAAAAAAAAATCTATGCACCGCAGTGACTGGTTTTGGTGAACCGATTGAGGATAAAAATTGAGGAAATTTGTAAAAAAAATATAAATAATGCCTCTTAATATTATTGAGTAATATCAATTACACAATTTAGATGAATTTTTGCAATCGCTGACATGTAGTTTCTTTTATTAACAATCATCGATAATATGGCAAAAATATTTAAATCATAATAATTTATGGCTCACTTTTGGATAGAATTACACTTTTATTGCTCAAAATTTGTGATTGATAATAAATATACAGATGATATTATCATCCTGCCATTGTCTATTAATTTAGGAGGAACATTAAGTTAATAGAATTTTCGTGAGTGCTATGCAATCTGGTTTATAACTCAACTATTTTATTATCTTACAATTTTATATTAAATGTAGCAATCGCATATACCTTTATCCGAACGAAATATAACAACTATTGATTTCTGTGCCGTATTTGGTGGTCAGTGAAATACGAGTATGAAATAAAAAATCGTTCTGAAGCCTGGACCTAGTTGCGGTATAACAATATGCCATAATAAAGTAATAATTTGAAATGAAAATGATCACAATTGGTACATTGTTTTGATTTGATCAAGACCGTAATGAAATTAAAAAACCTCTTATCTCTTATCCTCTACGCAAGCTTATGTTCGGGGCGTGTTTGCTTCACGTGTATATTTATTATTGAAATTTATAAATTCACTGGTAATAAGTGAATATGCAAATGATCGTTTAAAAAAGATCATGACGTGTGTGCGGTCAAGATCGTATTGTATCCATTGCAGGTAAACGCTTTGTTCTAAGGTTACTGTATTCAATACATTGCTTAAGTAATACAGGCATGTTAAATACAAAAAACGACTTAAAATTTTCCTTATTGCTACAGCTACGATGACTATCCCACAATAGCCAAACGTTGTGTTGTGTGTTAAAGTGTTATATTAATGTTGGATAATACTTTTATTGAAATTATATCCTATATTACCGAAACATTATATATCAATTTTAAACTGTAACTAACCAATGAAATATCATTCATCGTTAGCGGTTTATTTTACCAGTTTTGGGTTATTAACCCAGAGGTAATTTTTTTAGGCAGTAGTTAAATTTTTTTTTTTTTTATACTACTATGCGACGAGACGAGCAAGACGTTCACCTGATGGTAAGTGATACGCTTGCCCATTACAACGTGGCGCTAGTTAAGATGGTACACACTGCACCACATTGCGCTCGTCGCCTTGAGACATAAGGTGTTAAGTCTCGTTACCCCAGTAACTACACTAGCTACAGCGCCCTTCAAACCGGAAACAGTAATGTTCGCACACTACTATTTGGCGGTTGAAATAGGAGCTGCGGTGGTACCCATCCAGACGGTCTCCGGCAACAGAGACCTTCCACCTGGTTAAAATGTATAATAACAACTAAAAATATTTATTTAATTACTATTAATATACAATAAATTGTTTATTTATTCACATGAACTTTATCGTTAAATAACAACTGTTAGAAACGTTTAGATTACAGTAAATAGTCTACAGATTTTAGAACAGACATGAGCATGTCTCAAATCAAAGTTTACCTTCATTATGTTTACTTCACCCAAAATTATGTTCCGGTTAAAAAAAAATTAAATTAATAAAATCCAAACTCAGTTTTACTCCGCCGCTGTTGGTTGTTGAACCTCCCACTGGAAAGGCTTCTTCTTATTAATGGTTAATTTGAGATAAAAGAAAGCAATAGCGAACGCCATTCGTTTCGTTGAATTTTCTTTAAAGCGAAAGTATATAAGTCATTATTTTTATTTACTTAATTTTAAATAATAATATAAGTTGAATCACAACAGAATAATCATGGTCAAATCAGCCCTAGAAGATTCTATAACCAATTCTTTAGTCTTGATTGTGAAGAAATACATAAGCAACTTTAAACGTTTACTTATATTGAATGAACATTTATACTAGATACCTAAAAATTATTTGGTTAAATTGTTTAGTGCAAAACAGAATTGTGTGTGCAGTTAGTGTCGCAGGGATTAGGAGCTGTCAGATTTAAATGAAAATATTTAATGGATCTAATGGTTGAATTTCAAGTGACTAAAATATATTTTTTTTGTATGTTATAAATATATGTATGCTAAAAATTGTGATCGGCGAGGCTATTGAAACAAAAAAAAAAAACATCTTTATTTCAATAGAAAAGAATGTTGTGTAAAATTAAAGGCTTGACATTAATTATAGGATATATATTATTAATAGAATTTAATCCACTAGAAAGAAGACTTTAAGACTGAGTGAGTTCATTCTGGGCAGTTCAGAATGTACACAATATTTAAAAAAGCTGTAAGTACTCCGTAGTAACTATGATATCGGAACATTTGTCACGTTAGTACTCTCGTGACAATATCTGCTGCTGCCGTCGGAGCAGTATATAATTATTGTAGACAAACGCGATAAAAATCATTAAATTTAGTATTATTATTTTAAAAATTTAAAATGCTTGTTGGATTTCCGGAAGTTGTTTAAAAAAATCATTGATTGTATTAGTGTTTGACGCAATGTCGCGTGATGGACCTCGTCGGTAGTGCTTGCTCAAAGGTTATAAATTCAACAATTTGAGGTCATAAATACAACCTTGTCCTGTAGAAAAGGTTAACATACGCGAAATCGATCGTCATGGAGACTGCCCCTGTTACACGCACGAATATTTATCCTACTAAACATAACAAAAGGTAAGCAGAAATTAATCATAATGTGATCCTTTCACATAAAGTAATCAAATGTCAAGCGGAGCATGTTTGTTTTATTTGGGTAGGAGACTGCTGTTCTGCGTATCATAAAAGGACACTACGAAGGATAAATACATCGGAAGGAAAGCTTTCCTTGTGACCGTGATACTGCGCTTTCTGGCAGACCTATATTCAGCAATGACGTCAATAGGCTGAAATATGTTGCCCAAGTACTAGGTCAGTTCAATTTAATTCAAAGTCAGTTCAATTTAGTTCAAAGATTTAATTTAATTTCCGTAACTTGTCCATTCTAATTATTAGTGTTTTTGTTCTAAATGTCAATTTTTTACATTTACGAAATGGCTTACAAACATTCGATCTTACACTGAATGCCAGTTATAGTCTGATTTCTAAATAATAACACGAAAGTCGTATGAACATAATAAAGTTATCATCTTGTTTGGTGTAGTCTGAATGAATATTCGTATCTTGAAGTTTTTTTTTTCGCTTCGTGGTTTATTATTGCTGTCTTTTACTTCTATGTATACTTGTGTAATAGTGAACATCAATTTCACATGATTAGTTCCTATAGTTAACCATTTCCATTTTATAAATTGGTGATAAGAAGCTCCTTCAAAGTTGTCTCGGTACAAAAGGCTTTGGGATTGCTTTTTCTGTGTTTCACACGTTAAAATTTTTCTCACGATCTTTGAGTATCCTGTGCGGACGCCAGGGTATAATTATTAAACGGAAGATCTCATCGGTGTTACAATATCGTTGTAATAAACTCCTATAAACCTCTTTTTGTTTTGAAAATTTTTTGATTAAGGTTTGTATTTATAATGAAACAGTTTCAGTTAAAAACAAACTTTTATCTACTTGAAGATAAAATTAGTATTGGTTACTATTACTTTGTTTTTATTGAGATAAGTTCATTTGTGATGAGTGGCATTTGATATTGAAGAAGTTTAGATGTTCTGTATAAGTTGATTATTATAAGAGACTAAGTAAATGATATTATTTATGAAAGAAACGATCTTTCGCATTCAATATTATTCTTTAAGAATAGTTTGGCGTACATTTGTATTTATAATTTCATCTTAAACTTGTATGGAGTTCGTTGTCTGCTGTTTATAAATAATATTATAAATAAAATATCAATAATAATGTTATAAAAAGTCTTGATCAATGAACCGTAATGATGAACCTCTTTTAGTAAAGGATAAACCAAAAAGTAAAATAAGAATTTAAATAAAAATACTACGAAATTTTCTCGTATACAAGGGTCGACGTACCCTTTTTTTTATATAGCTCGTGATAATTAAAGGTTTTTCTCATACTGTATTGATTTCATTGATGTTATCCAATTAATAAATTATTTTTTTTTTACGGGTATTTTCGCGTTTATTTAACTATTTCTTACCTTGTCATTTCGCGTGCTTTGCAGGACCTGTGGCCAAGGCAGAAAAGGCATTATCACCGGCTCGGGACCCCAATATTAATAAAAATCTAATTCACGAACCATGCATATCATTAGAAGACTTTATGACACAATGAGCTCATTTTGTGTAAATTGGACTGTAAACAATAATTAAAAAGATAGGTAGGTACTCCGTGATGACTTAATCCTTTCATGACCAAGGCCAAAAAACTAAATAAGATCCATTATATTTATTTCTATAAAATAATATAATTATGGTTTTGGCTTTTTATTCTGGAATTTATCTCTTGATATATCTTGTGAATGGAGTCGCACACTTTGTTAAATGTCATATAAAACCTTTCAAAATTTCATGACTGTTTCCTAAAGCTGTTAGGTAAACAAGTGGTTTTGAATGTGAATAAAAACAGAACCCGATTCCGCACTCCGGCTCACTTTTTGTTTGCCTTCTATGTATTTATTTCATTGTACATATTGGTGTTGGTGTTGATATGAGAACTGAGATAGGTTAGTTGAGTCAGTGTGTCAGAGTCGCGCGCGCAGTTTACTACCCGGCACCGCGCTCTTCGCGTCGCTTTGTTAAGGGTAAGCAATATAAAAAAATACTTTTTTTTTGCATTTTAAATTTAATAGGATTTTTTAAAATCACATATTTATTTAAAAATAACATAAGCAAAAAACAAATATTTGTCATGCGATTTAAAATATTAGTTGATACTGTAGTTTTATATATATATATATATATATATATATATATATATATATATATATATATATATATATATATATATAATATATATATATATATTTAAACAGATTTAATCACCAGAAAGAGAAAATTTTCAATTGATTTTACACGAAAATTTTTGAAAATGTTTTCATTAAAATCAGGAGCTGTCGACAAGCAATTAGTTGCACACCTATAGGACACTAACATAGCATCTTAAGAGTTATAATATGATGTGTTTTTTACACTTTTTATTATATAATTTTCGTCCTCAGTCATTGTGTACGTATTATTGCACAGAGAAAACCTGGATTTTTGAAGGATATGGTGACATTATTACTGCACTAGATTGCACAAAATCTGCCCACAGGAAAACATATTCTTTGTATAGATGTAGATTCGAAATAAAAATATGTATTTATTCACCAATAATTAGTATCGTATAAACAATTATTTCGACCTTTTATAATACAGTCATATAACTTTTTTAAAACGTATTAAGACTTACATAAATTTTATGTAGTTGTTACTTATAAATCGATAAACTTTGTGTTGTGTCTATAAAATAGTCATAATTGATAAGAAATTAATGATTATATAATCGTGTTCATACTTAGTGTAATTATTATCTAGTATTTATTAACGATACTTTTAAGACTTGTAGTAATTTTAGGGGAATGATACTAAAATTTCATGCTAAAACTTAAATAAGTCCTAAAAAAGGTGTTTAAATTCAAAGAAAAATTTATTGAAAAAGTTTAAGCTTTTGTTTGTATTCAAAGGAATATATCGTTTACAATCATTAAGCTTCACTTTTCTTCAAGCGGAAATTGCATATTCCTATTAATCGGCCATTATCGGCCAAATAGGTGAACCTAAAAAAATTAAGGATTGGTTACGTGGTCATCTTCGAATTCTAACAAGGTTACTAATAGTAGTAGAATGATTAAAGGTAAGATGAATGGATTTTAATATAACGATACAAAACATTACGTTATCATTTTGGATGTTATTCTAACTTCAGGGTTTTGAATTTGCTTTATGTAAAACTAAGTTCCAAAGTACAAAAAAAATTTGCATTAATTATGTTCAATATAATTACTATGTAAATTATATTAGGAAATTCAACACAGATATATTAAACGTATTTCTTATTTGTTTAAAACCGCACGTTTAAACAAAATATGTATATTCCTGGATTGAGTCATACTTTATACTCTATATTTATTGGTACATAGAAAGTATCTATGATCTTTGTAGTTTAAAAATAGTACTTAAAGTAAAATAGAGCTTATTTTCAATTTTCAAAACATCGTTTTCGATGAAAATAAACCAATACGTTTTGTATATAATCTGCTGCAGCGGTGCGCGGGCGAGCGGTTGGCATCGGGTTGACCTTGACGCTGGTCACTATACACGTTGAAATGTAACCTACCATCCATACATGAACATACTATATTAATAACTAGTTTTGTATTTTATAAACACCAGGTTTCGGTGTCCAGTCATACAGCAGCGTCAGTGACGTTCTATATTAACATACATATCTGGTGTTTCCGTTTAAATAAGTTTAGGGATTAATAACTTAAAGAAAAACAGTCAAATACATGTAAGACAATTGTTAAAGAGTATTATTACTATTGTTACTAATTATTACTCGATTTTTTAGCCTCAGTTATCTTGACAGATTCCAGTTATACGTCGCAAACTAGGCGTCGGGAATAAGTTCCCGCGTTGCTGGAATGCCATCCTAAAATATCTTTCTCTTGCATTAAGAAACTGGAAACCATTTTTGAGTTCCCTTATAATTCAATATAATTATGACTTCGTATCAGTGCTTTATATTTATAAAGAGATCATCTAACGTACCTCAGCAATGACCTATATAAATAAAACTAGTCATGTCCGTTTTGGAAAAATTTTAGGAAATTTTATATTGTTCCACTCTAAGTGATAATTTATCAATCTCTTTTTCTTAATGCAAACATTAGCCTTAAAAATTATAATATACTGAACACTATGTTAATTTATACATTATATAATACCAATGTTGTGACTAATAAACAGATGGACTAGCATACGTAATGCGATGCATGATATGTAAATACGGTCAGACTTCGCGAAGGTTTTCTGGTATTTTGTTTTAGCTATTATTTAAAAACAATGGCAGTATATTCTATATTTTTAAATACAGTCATTATAAATATAATGTTATCTTTTATTTAGTAACTTTCATACGTGAAGGAGAAACTTTGTTTTGTTATATGCTCATTATGGTGCGTGAAATTTGATTTACTTAAAGATCATAAATAATTTACGTAAAATTTTGACAAAGATAGAGCCAGTACAGAAATTAATGTTTAATTTGAACCTCAGAATAGCACTGGAATATACGATAATCTATAATAATCTATAGTAAATATTAGTACGTTGATTGAGTTGAGACTGCAGTATTATAAATGCTAAATTAGTATTTGCCAAAAATTATAGATCCTCTTTAGAATAGCACAAGTACACCAACTAAAAAAAGAAGCCTTAATTTTTCTGCGCATATATTGTTACAATGTAGCAAAAAGTAGATCGACAGGAATTTTGTACTACTCGTACTTAACTTATTACATAAATAGAACGTTACTATGTTTATGAAGGAATTAAAACTCGTGAGTTAAAGCAGTTTTTATTATAAAAAAAATATTGTAATCCTCCAATTTAAGTATGAAAAATGCAAAGATTTTAGGTAAATTTAGTTCACTGTTAACTTTATTTCGGCTGCTTGGCTAACATTTGCAATAAACTGTTTAAATTATGTGCGAAGGTACGGAAGAATATATAATGAAGGTCAAAGTCCGGCGATTAAGGTTTAGTTTTATTTTTTTGTATAAAATAATAATCATACAGAAACCAGTTAGCGATCTAAATATATGTGAACTGATAAAAAATAGAAAAATACTTGCAATTTAAATTTGTTAAAAGCAAAAGTATACAACTTGTAGTTAAGATAAATAAATTCCATGTACTATGAAGTTGATGAGAGAGAAACTTTTTAAATGTTATTATTTTGAAAAGTTAAACAATTTAAACTTTGCGATGATCAAGGGCTTCTTGTTTAACCTCGAACAATAAGGTACGTTAATTTTGCAGATAAATATGCAAAGGTTTTTTTTCGTTTAGTAACTAACCTTGGACAATTAAATTTTATCCTTTCGAAATAACGTAGCTGTCGATCCGTTCGCCAGAATTAATTTTATAGCGAATTAAAAATCATTACGTTTAATTGTGTAAAATTTTGGAATTTAAATTTCATTACGCTCACATAAATTTCATTTTACTTTTCAAGGCAAACTATTATTATTCACGAAAATCGGCATGGATTTCATAAATTTATTCGTTTTTAATTAAAATTATTATCATTAATATATTTCAAGGTTTTCTTCTCATACACAGGAAATTGTTTATACTTGCAATTAAGACAAGTAACAGTTGTTACAAGTTACATTTATTTTATAAAGTTTTAGTTACATTTGCAGACGTGTGTATGTTGAATATGTCGAAATACTTATTTTATTTCGATATGCTGAAAATGAACGAAGCATGTTCTTCTTATTTGTAAAATTACGTTACAGAATCCGAAACAAATGGTTGTGATAAATTTTTATAAGGTCGACTACATTGAGATTTTGCAACTGTAACATCGTGTCCGTGTAGAGTTGTCATTGACTTATAATTATATATGTAATACAACGTTAAAGTAAAAGAAAAAGCCGTATGAAAAGAATTGTATCTAGATAGAAATGAAGAAGATAGAAATGAATGAAGAAATGTAGAAGATAGAAAATTATTAATTTCGTCTAAAGACGAAATTAATAATTTTCGACTATTGTTTCGGAATTATCCGGTCATACTGAGTGTTTCATAATTTTTTTTTCATTCATAACATTGTTAAGAACTCAATTGGTGTTTAAAGTCATAAAGCCACGAAGTACAAATAAATCTTGAAATCTCTTTCTACTCAGTTTAAAAAATACAATAGTTATTTTGTTGGCGTTTTATTCTCAATGTTATCAAAAGGTCCTGAAGTAAAAAAGTAATCGAAACATTTCGTTAAGGACACGGCGAGCCTGTTTGTGTTTTATGTTCACGTACATTCACTTAACTTATCAGGCTTCGGGTACGATACAAGCTTATTGGAGATTGACTGTGACCTCTAGAGTTCCTGCTTGTTTAATGTACCTACGCCCCAAGGCGAACCGCCTTTGGAAGAATCGCTATCGAACTATATGAACACATGTTTTGTGTTTAAGTCGTTTGACCCCGTTATGCCTTAATGTTTATGTCATATTAATTAACATATGCGTATGAATTATTACAAACATGTGATGTAGTTTTAGTTTATATTCATAAACAGTGTCATTGTACACGTAGGAATGTTTTGTGAACAGAAGAATTCATTTTGAACAAAATCTTTATGATAGTTTTAAATGCAATAAAGCTGAAAAATAAACATTTACTATAATAATAATTTTAGCTTTTAGTTTCAGTGATCGTTCATTTGGTGCTTCTATGTAATAAATTTTACATCGTACAATTTTTCTTAACTTTTTACTTATCAGTTCAGCTTAATGAATTTATAGGCAAACTGGACGAAATTTTTCATCTCCTAGCAAAGGTACTACGAAAACAACTTATCAAATTGCCCATTTGATACGACATACTATCTCACGTCCGAATGAATCATGAGGTGCTCGTGTTTGCTGATATTGAACTGCACCATGCTCTTGCAGAGTATACATATATAACAAAGTAACAGATAAACTACCTGCTCTTTTCTATACCAGATATTTTTTCAGAACTTGTACTCATCATGTAATCATCAGTAACCATAATATACTTACACAATTTATTACGTAAAAATATCACGCAAAATTCTCATTTATCACCTTGTGAAAAGCGGAAAGGTTTCATTAGTTCAATTTGTGAAATAAGAAAAAATGGAGAAATTAATGACGTAAATATATTAAAATGTGCTAATTAAGATAAGAAATGAGGCAAGTACCTCTAAAGTAGTTATGTGTGGTCAAAAACATCATTTGCTTATACCATTATTATGAAAGCTATTGTTGATTAATTCAAAGAATACACATTGTGATATTAATACAAAACGAACAAAGAATATACGTGTGTACCTGATAGTGTAGGTTGCCAGAAGGTCTATATTTTTATTTAGCAACGCCATTGTGTTTCATTCTACACCTTCTGATTACCGCGGCTCGTGATGTGAAGAGCCACATTGTGTTAGTGCCGCTAAAAATCAGAGGGTTGTGTAAACACAAAAAAAATCACATATTTGCTTATTATAATAACTGCGCATTGTTAATAAGAAACTAAAATACGGTTTTATTTACCATGGAGTTAACAATTAAGCTTAATCTCACATGATGTTAAGTGACGACGAGGCCATAGATGATGAAACGTATTCGCTGAGAATACTCTCAAATGTGTAAGTATGGGAATACAAGAACGTTGTTATAGCGACAGATGGACAGTGTGGATGGTCATCAATCACATTGTAGTTCTAGTTGTTAAAAGAGAGTTTATTTTCACATTTCGCACAATTTTATTTACCACATTATAAATAATTACCAGAGTAGGGCCTAACTTGACTTTCAAGATTTAGCATTACTTTTATATATTTAATAAAATGATGGTAAGCAATACTCGGTTAACATTTCCCTATATTCATGAGTTATGCGCTTTCACCAATACTTAACGGGTTACAAACCACAACCATTATGCTTTTGCATTTGAATAATTATGGGAAATGAAATGAAGTTTTAACTCTGTTTCGAATACCATCATTTAAGAGGGACCTTTAAAATTCCTTCTTTAATTATAGTGTATCTAAATGTTGTCATCTACATTAAATAACAATGTTTAGTTAAGCTTGTAATTATAATATTAAAGTTAGACATTTGTCTTCAATACATACAAGCATTTACGTTTTGTTAATTTTATGATTGACAGAAATAGTTTGTACACCATTTTAACTGTTAAATGTAGTTTTTTTAAGAATTTCGGTAAAAATTTTCTTTATTGTATTATCCGTGTAAATATTTAACTAATTGACTAAACAGTAATGCCGCTTCAGTGTTCAGGGAATCTAAAGTACATTCCTCATGCACCGACTAACCTTTACGTAAATCTTATAAAACTTACAATTTAAAATATACGATCTATGTATAAATGCATTTAATTATGTTTACAAAGTAAAATCATAGACATTTTATGTTCATAGTTATTCGTATGCAATAGATGTATTGTGTATGTATTTTTTAAAATTATTTTACAACCGCCGCTTGCTACAATGTTTATCAGATGCCTTTGACGAGTAAACAATGTTTAAAACTATTAAATATTTGTTTTTAATACTTATTATATAAATTATATATACACTAAAGTTATAATTTTTTGGTCAGTTATAAATTCTCGCAAATAGGAAAATTTTCTCAAGTGTCGTGATGTCGTGACCGGTCCAGACAGAGCTGGTTCCTTGCCAACCGGTGGTGTAAGCATCTTACTTGCTTTCTCCCATAGATTTAACCTTGATACCCTTCCTTTTATGGTCCATTATAAATTTAGCGCGGAAATTAACTTCGTATGCATTATTTCTAAGATCCAACATAATCTATATTTTGTAGCTATTTTTGTTTTTAAAAGCTTGAAGCTATGAATATATATCACTTACAAATTTGTTAACGAAACTAAATATGTAATTTTAACATAGTTACTCATTTCCGTAAACAGCTACAACGTTTAATTGAAATGGACTTGTTCAAGAGTATGAAAACAACGATTGTTATGTTTGCAAACGAAGTCTCTCTTCAATTTCGATTTTGAGAGTAGATAATGAAATCGCTGAATGATTCAAGTTTCTCAAAGTGATGAGAGCAATGATTTGCTGTGTCCACTTCTCAAGTAGCGCCAAAACATTGACAGTGCTATTTTGTAAAACATTAAAATATCACAAAACTTTATTGTTATTTGCCTAAACTTTAAAACAGAAAACACGATACCAATTTCATAAGGTTTTAGGAATTTCGCGAAGATCATAAGATTCTAGACGAAATTCTTAGTGCAGCAGGTTTAACAACAGCAATTTTAAACGCTTCAAACATTGTTGGAAATCTAATACTCTTTTATGTTATACACTTATTGTTTTATATTATATTTTGATCATCTAATATTTAATTCAAGATCAGAAAAAGAAAATTTATTTAATAACTATTCATTAGGACTACACAGTACAAAAAATTGTATAAAAACATAATAACGAAATGGAGTTTAATTTCAAAAATGCTTAAGAGTCGACATTTCATTAACTAAATGCTTTGTCTTAAAGCTTTCAGAAATATTAGTCAATCAAATCATTAAATCTAAAGAGAAAAACATCTAGAGGGGTTTAGATTTTTTTTTTGTTCTGTTAATAAACCCGCTTTGTACTGAATCATGTTATTGTATAGTTGCTTAAGTTTAAGCACTAACTCGATTTTAATACGCTTTTAAACTTCATATATATTTCCATTCCATATTCACCAGTTTTTAATTAGCTCTAAAATAGACTTATGCAGCAGATATCAGCAGGATGCAGCTTGTACACAACCAGTATGTTTTATTTTAAAACAACATAAAAAGTCAGTCAGTAAACAGCTGCCTCGTTTAAGAGAACTAAGTTAACCGGTTATATATCAGCCTTAATGCTAACAAACGAAACAAAGTAAAAATAAGTATCGCAAAAGACCTTATTTTAATAACGTTGAATTTGTAATGGGCGATCAATTATCAAGCAGTTAATCTAGTTTACAAATTACTTCAAGGTATTTGTTTTTAAAAACAGCTATTAAACGCACAACCAATTTTCGTACACGAATGATTCCAAAATATTCTTTGTCTTATCCGCTTCCAACTTGCATGTTAAATAACCGATGCTTTGTAACGAATATATCCATATCTATCATACCTTGTGTAGAAACAAGTATTTTTATATTTACTTGTATATAAGATATGGGTATACTCAGTATTGCATATTTCTGTAGCTAAGCGTATATAGTACGTTTCAGTTTATTTGTTGGAGATCGTTGATGTAATAAGACTTAATACCCTACGTTTTAAAGCGGTAAGTGTAATGTCTGGATATACTCTCTAGCCTCTTTAGAGACCCTTTCTATCGATATTTAAGTTCTATGCTCATAAGTTTAAAGCCTCCATTCAACTGTTTTCATTAACCATCTCCCAGCACGAGTATAAATCATATCCTTAGCTGCATAACTAACTTCTTCTAAACACGTCTCCACTATTCTTTTTCCCCCACAAATACGCCTCCATTTTGTATCATCTTCTTTAAATATAAAATGATATTCATATCATCAGTTCCTAAATAAAAATGTTTACTGAGATTGTCTTAAAATATTTCGAGTTTCAAATTAATCATGTCATCAAATTATTTATTGATATTACTACTTGTGTATCGTTGCTGCTAATATTATCAAGAAATAAGTTAATTATAAAATATGCTACGTTTCATAATTAACTTCTTTATTAATCAAATGAAAGAAAAAAAGTTACAAGTCCTATTTATTTTCTTAAACTTTTCTTTAAAGTTGAAAGTTTAATTACTTTGATGTTGAACATACTGGTATAATTATATTTTTTAGAAAGCCTAATTTATTTTTTAAAATTTATATTATAGTATAAATATACGTTGTCTTGATAACGAATTGAGGATTATTTAAAAACAGATATCCGTATTTGATTAATGGGACGTGAAGGGGAAGGTTTAAAAACATTGAGTGTTTGAAAAAGGATGCGGATTAAGAAACATAAAAAAAAAACTTGACAAATATTAGTAATGTCAACGCAGAAGATAATTTTGATTTTGCTATAATTAATCTCTTGTCTATACTATAGAAATAAATTTGTTTCATTACCTAACAGCTTGCAAATATTATTTCAACATCAAAAATTGCCGTAGGCTTCTCAAGTCGAAAGCCATTTACTTGTGTTATGTTAAAACAATTTGTATTATTACGTAATTTGCATAAAAAGTCGAGGATTCTTGATAAAACCGTGAAAAAATAACTGTGATTTCGCCAATGACGTGAAAAAGCATTTTAAGTTTGCGACATGTTGTTAATATAGTCGACGTTAGGTTAATAAAGGTCATATAACTATTTTTTACGCCTATCCATTAGGTATGTATTAGGAATTGTCGTGATGTCTTCTTGTTCAATATGGTCATGGATATATGTGATAATTAATACATAAATTAGTATTTACCGAAACTCAAATTTTCTGTTTAATATTTAAAGTTGTTAATCTTCAATTACCAATTAGTCCGTCTTTGTAGTATATTTTTATCGTCGTAATTAAGACGTCAGAGTTATTTCAAGATAACCTTTGGTGTTGTATTACTAAAATAGATGTTTTATTTGGTAGAGCTATTTAAACATCGAAACAATGAGATGATCAGGACGGTCACCTGGTGAAATTCAACGTCTATCCATACCAATAAAGTTCTAGCTTCGATGTTAATTCATCACCACATTGCGCCTGCTACTTATTGTACATTTAGTGACGTTAGTAATGTCACCCGCTGAAGCCGCCTTATGAACTGGGTCACAGTAATGTTTTTACACTACTGCTTGGTGGCTGAAATAGACATTGCAGTAGTATCTACTTGAATTATGTTCGGCTACAACTATTTATAACTAGTTAAAATCTTTGGATGTTGGTATAAAGAGTACACTGAGAAAAAAAAGGAGAAGAAATTTTCTGTGTTACTTTATTCATTTTTATAAGTCTATCAGATTGTCTAAAAGAAAACTGTTAGCAAACAACATAATTCAAATGACAATATTATTCAAATTTAATAACAATATAATTCAAATGCTTAACAAGCTTCAGTTAGGTCCGTATAATAATTCTTCTTTTTCTAAGTCGTATTTCCCCATGACTGAGGGTCGTGGTCATCATGTGTGATGAAACATACGACGACTTACTACTTGGCAGTCATAATGGAGTGGTTTGCCATTGCCTTCTCCGTTTCACATACTAGTCCGAGCACGGATGGTCATGATATAGATATGCAGGTTTCCTCACGATGTTTTCCTTCACCGTCAAAGCACGTGATATTAGTTGGTGTTTTATGCTAACTGCACATAAATTGAAAAATTCATTGGTGCAGGCCGGATTCGAACCCGATACCTTCGCATTGGAAGGCCGGCGTTGAAACCACTAGGCTATCACCGCTATAGACAATAATAATAATTGTTTAATAAGTATAGATACAAGTCATTGAACTTTGAGGGTCCAATGATATTATTCGGAGGCCTCTCAATTAGATTATCTTACATCGTTAGTTAAAGATCATCGTCGTGAACTTTAATAAACAGATTTTGAGAAGTTGGAAACTTGATTAGCTTAAAATATTCTCCCAATGAAATATTAAGACAATACTGGAAAATAGCTAACAAAATTTGAGATGTTAAAATTAAGGGCTTCTTAAAAAACTGGCGGTTTTACTGGTATCTGTTGCTGAAGGCAGTTTTGGTACCACTGCAGATCTTATTTCCGCCATCAAACAGTAGTTTGCAAACATTACCGTGTTAATTACTGAAGTAACGAGACTTAAGATGTTATGTGTTCGAGCATCATCTTAACTAGCACTTTTAATTTGGCGGCAGACGAAATAAGTTTGAATATCAATTACTTATTTTTCAAGCATAACTTTAGGGCTGTAGATGAATCTTTTAAGAGATTAAAACCCAAAAGTATGTAAAAAAACTTGTGTAGTTGAAAAGGTGAAAACGAAGAATTTAATTAATCGCTTTTAATATTTTTTTAGAGAATGCCGACTCCTGACTACAGTGTGGACTTGGAGCTGGGTGAGCCGCCGCCGGAGCTGCTCGAACACGCTAAAGTGCATTGTGGCGAGGATGAGAGCACTCGTTTGCAAGCAGTGTACGAGCTTAGAGACATGATATATGGTATAGTTGTTTAGATTTTTTATGCAACAAAATGACGTTCACACAATGCCAAAAACACTCTCGTCCATAACAGCTAATTAGGATCTTTACACAGCACCGGTACACAGTCACATTGAAACGTAAAATCTAGGTAAAAGTATCCTTATAATTTTAGTAAAGACTGTTAATTAGATTCTCTCTCTGAAGTCGTTCCCTCATATTTGAGGATCGTGGTCAGCATCAGGGTTGCCGTCTGGAGCGGACGATCTGCCTCCACCGGTTCCTGTCCAGCGCATCTCTCACCAGCGTGTAAAATTTAGAGTTAATTAGAAATTTAGAGTTAATTAGATTATGTAGTATTAGAGTCGTGACCACAAAAATTGATCCTATTATGTAATCTAATATTTCGTATATTTTTTTTTTAGTTTAAAAAACTTTCTGTAATACAATCTCTCTTACTATTGCTCCGTTGTCAATGCCCGAAAACTTTCGTCTGACCTTGCCTGGCGCACGCATAATTTCAGGTAAAATGCAGAATTTCTTTTAAATTCATTATATTAAAAATGCCTTTTAAAATTTCTCTTTTATTGAATTGAACGGATCCAGTAACTAAGCTTGAAAATTTAATATGAAGTTGGAAACCATTCAAATAATCATGCGTATTATTTGAACCTTTGGAGTATCGTTAACAATCGATTGTAGTGCAATTTCATTACCAAATATATAAAAAAAAACCCTGTTAATACTAACGGAGACCAAAATTTTAAATCATTGAAAATCTAATGCATACATTTCTGAATAGACACGCTTATTATTATATCAGGAAAACAATGTAAACAAGTCAGCACAAAACAAATAGAAATACTTTGTACTTGGGTAGAATTGGTGATCACGTTATTCAATGGTACAAAAAAGAGTGAAGATTTAAACCATGATTGATGCGGCATGTCATGAGCATTAAAAAGAAAAGATTAACGTTGTAACATCTTCATATCTGTGTCAAGGAGTACTTAAAGATTACAAAAGATTACTTTCTTAACATTGCAATAGCTATCTGTAATTGGATTATTTTCATAGTGATTTTAAACTAACTAATAAATAAAGATTAACTATACTACATTGTTTTAAAGGGTGTAGTAGCTAACCGGGGTAACGAGATTTAATAGTTTGTCTCAAAGTGACGAGCGGTCATCTGGTACTAGAAAAACATTATATCTAGCACTACACTTGTATATAATATGACTAACATTTGATAGCAAAGGTTAGGTGATATAAAAAAAAAACTTTATCGGTTTTTCTTATTCTACTCAGCAACGAGACGAGCAAGTTCACCTGATGGTAAATGATAAGTTTGCCTGTAGCACATGCATATGGCACTAGTTAAGATGGTATACACTGCACCACATTACGCTCGTCGCATTGAGACATAAGATGTTAAGTCTCGTTACCCCAGTAATTACACTAGCTACAGCGCCCTTCAAACCGGAACACAGTAATGTTTGCACACTACTATTTGGCGGAATTGGGAGCTGTGGTGGTATCTGCCTAAACGGTCTCTGACAAAAGAGACCTACCACCAGTAAAACCACCGTATTTAATTTGTGATGAAATTTGTTTTATACAAAAAACATGTTTACACGAACTTGAACATCGTGAAAGTAAATTAAAGCTAGCTTCGGATTTACCGGTTGTCGACATTAATTATATATTGTTTGTAATTAAACATGTTTCCAACAAAGCGGTGTGTAAATAACGAGGATGAAACTACCTTTGCCGTTAACCTCTGTCGAACTTTGAACTGCTCTAACCTCGCTGATTATAACATCAAACAGGTAACGAGATTAAACCTTGAATTACACTATTACCTTTGTCTTACCACTTCATTAAGTTAATACTTAACTAACGCGAAAGTTTTATTTTTTGTTAGAGTCTGCAATAATGATATTATGAGAAACATTCCATTAATTTATTTCTAAATGAATCACCATTGCCATAGACAGTTTAAGTAGGTACTACTACAGCGCCTAAATCTACCATCAAGCAGTAATGGAACCGGAACACATTACTATGTTATGGTTTGTGAGGTGTATGAGTTGAATGATTCTAAAATAAATAGCAAAATATCTTACAATTATAATATTCTCCATTTTCGTCCTTGTTATGGACATCCATTTCATTTACCATCAGGTGAACGTGTCATAAGTCTCGCCACTTCGATAAATATATAAAGTGTATATTTAGTCTCTAAGAGAAGTTTATTGGAAAATAATTGAGTAATTTTATTCCTGTTATTTCCGGTTTGGTCTAAGGTACAGAATAATAAACATTAAGCCGCTTATTCCTACCCGCCAGCGTTTATTCGAGAATTGGGTACTTAGCATTGGTAAAGGAATGTCATTGAAATTATCGACACAGCCATAAGTAATAATTTCAACTTACACATATAAAGTTAATAATATAATTAAAAATCTTATAATAATGTTTCTTTTTGTTATGAGATTACTTTACAGCTGTCATTTTATTTCAGTATCAATGTAATGTTTATATTCACTGCGGTTTTACATATTAATAATAGAGCCTTTGCTATCATATATCGTTAGTGTCCGTCACATTACAACAAAGTTAGATCGATTCAACTCGGTTAAGGCCGCTGGAGCAAATCCGTACAACGAGTATCTGTTACGTATAATAATTACTCACGGATTACCTCTGTGCTTTATTTTTACTGATGAAATTTTTTTTCGCTGGTTAACTAAAATTTCATAAGAATATTTAAAATTCACACCCACACAGTATCATTACTAACTTGCGCAACAGGCTTAACTATTTTTGAACTTAAACATTAATCTTCATGAAGAGGTACGACAACATTTAAAATCTAAAATTTTAAGTTATCGAACGATTCGTTGCAAAGAGGTTTTAATTCTTTTTTGTTTTAATTTTTTTTTCAGAACGAGGCGAGTGTGAACCTCACCGTATGGACGACGAGTTTTTAATTCGTTTTCTGCGAGCTCGAAGTTTTATTCCACAAAGAGCTCACAGACTGGTATGCATTAACAGTTGGATTTTTGAATTTGCAGTGAAAAATTATATTTTTAATACTTTATTCGTTGTATTCAAGCGTATATTCACGAAATTGTTTGTCCGATCAAACGAAGATAAAAGAATAAGTTTTCTACTTACGACTCACTGAGGTGGTTGTGCGGCGGGAATATTTTAAATCGTCTCCCACGCGGGGAAAACTTATTAAAATGTAGAATTTCAAGAAAATTCGTGTAAATACAATAAAATACACGTATAAGCTTATTAATAGCTAGTATTAAATGAGCTTTATTTACGTTTAAGTAAAATTTTAAAGCGTTTGCAAGAATATATCCGGCAATAAGTTCATCTTGTACATATGTATAAGTGTATAGATAAAGTTATAGAGAAAATATATTTATAGGGTAAAAAATTCTTAAATTCTTATTAACTATCATTATGAGTCAATTATAAATGAAACTCCATACAAAGAACTGAATATGACATGTTTACGCAGAGCTACTTTGAATGATAGAAATCGATACAATTTATTTCAATAGATGTTATGAAACAAATACAAAATATTAGTTAAAGCCATCTTTATAGTTTTTTCTTTATAGTTATTTATGCAGCAATATAACAAATCAGTAGATCATTATATTAAATCAATCATTGTTTTTATTACAGATGGTGAATTATTATTGTTTTAAAAATGATTACCCGGAACTATTTGACGATGTGTATCCAATGAATCTTCGTAATATTGGCGATTCGAACATTCTCACTGTGCCGCCGTATCGCGACCAGAATGGACGGAGGTTACTTATCTACAGAATAGGTACCATCTAGAGTTTCATACATATGTATAACTAAAACGATCATGATAACCGAGGAGACACAGACGGAGGACGCCCACGCGGTCACTCGCAGACCCTTTAATATATAAATCAATAAAATATAATTTCCCCCGTCTTCTATAAGAACTGACGAACAAATAGTAATCAATTAATTTGAGTTAACGTTCTAACGAGTTTTTAATGTATCATTTCTGCATTAGAGAATCACGAGGAAGAAGTAAAATTCGAGATATTTGTAGTCACATAGTCGAAAAAAAATAATTAAGGCTTTCGTTTCTTTTACTAAAGTAATGATAATTAAATTAGTATAATGTTTTTTCTATTTATTTGACGTGAAATGTTCGACTCGTGCTTCACTATTTGGCTATTTAATGTTGTTTTTAGGTTGTTGGGATACTAAAACGATATCGGTCGATGATATTTTCAAAGCCACAATCTTGGCTTTAGAGCTCGGCATGCTTGAGCAGCGGAACCAGATACTTGGAGGACTTGCGATCTTTGACCTAGAGGACATTGGCACTCAGCACGCCTGGCAGATAACGCCCTACATAGCCGCTAAAATAGTAAAACTTCTAGTGGTAAGTTATTAGAGGACAAAAAGAAATTTGGTATCGCATTATTTAAACAAGTCCAAAAAGTGTTGCCTGTTTTATATTTGGTTAGGGTTCTTTTATAAAGTAACCGGCTGTATCTGCAAGTCTCCTATAATAATGTAGTGACGTGTCTTATGTTTCGCCTAGAAAAAACTGTCATTAACGATTTTCGGATGTTCGGCGTAATATAAAGTTTATTTTTTTTATTCTTCTATGCGATGAGACGAGCAAGACGTTCACCCGATGGTAAGTGATACGCTTGCCCATGACAACGTGGTGCTAGTTGAGATGGTACACACTGCACCACATTGCGCTCGTCGCCTTGAGGCATAAGGTGTTAATTCTCGTTACCCCAGTAATTACACTAGCTACAGCGCCCTTCAAACCGGAACACAGTAATGTTCGCACACTACTATTTGGCGGTTGAAATAGGAGCTGCGGTGGTACCCGTCCAGACGGTCTCCGGCAGCAGAGACCTACCACCAGTAAACAATAACTGATCGATTTTCCACGAAGAAAAATAAATTAAACACAAAAAAAAATTGTCTGAGTTCTAACATGAATAATTCATAAATTCCTCGTAAAGCTATGCTAACGTTTATGATGAGACAAAGCTGTAAACAAACTGACACCATATTCCGCGAATAATTAAAAAAGAGTTCAAGTAACAAAAGCGACAACAAAAGAAGAGTCATCGACACTTCGTCTAAGCGTATGCCGACCCAAGCGGCATTGCGTGAAATAATGGCGGATAAAAGGTTTCATTTTTGGCAACTCGTGAAATTCTGTGGGCGTTAGAATAACATCAAAAAAGAATTTTAGGAGTTAGGCATTTAAGTAACACAAAAACGTGTATGTATTTTTTGTCCTGTCAAATTAAGTGTATCATTCAACATTATGTTACAACATTTTCATAAAACTTTTTCATCAATTCGAATAATAGAATTAGTTTAACTATAGGAATCAATTGAACTAAAAATTGTAATAAACAGTTATAATTTGGGATTAAGTTAAAATTCTTTGATGTTTTCAGTCCTGTTTTCCGGCGATAACACACGCCATCCATATCATAAATCATTCCTGGCTATTCGACAAGATGTATAATATTTTCAAACCACTACTAAATACCAACATGCGCTCCAAAATATACTTCCACGGCTACGACGTCAAATCCCTTCATCAGCATATAGATCCGGAACATCTGCCAGAAAGGTACGGAGGGGTCTGGCCAGATTACTCGTACACAATTTGGTTAGATTCGTTGAAGAAAAACTTTGTTGTTGCCAAAGAAATGATCGATTGCGGGTACAAGTTTCGAGAGGACGAAATATGTCCGGAAGTTGTGAGGAAACTTAAAGAAGAAAATGTAAAGTTCCCGTGAATTATTAAGCCCGAGTTTGCAATTGATTTGAAATTACAATTATGATTTAGTTCAAAGTTTATTTGCACCATAATGTTAATGTATTAATATTTCTTATGTAAGATTTATTTTTTTATCCTTTTAATACTTTTAATTATTTGCGTATGCTTGTTACGTAATGAAATGAAACGCATTATTGTTCTTAAACAATAAGTGTTCCCAACATATACTCTTCATTTATTCTGTAACTAATTCGTTTCACTAAAAAATGTAAATATAAACTAAAAACATTTGTGTTAGAGAATTACCTATTTTTAGTCATATTTTTTTATTTTGCAAGTCGATTTTTTTTGCTGTTAGTATTAGATAAAATAAATGTATATATTTCAATTCGTCAAAGACCTGTGATAAAAATGTTAGAAATTCAGAACTACCTATATTAAAATAGTAATAATGTGTCATTTTTAATTTTCGTTGTAAGCTTAGATTCTTAATCGAAAACTGCTTAGTTTTATATTAGTTATAAATTAATATTTAACAACTATATGTTAAATTAGAAGATATATTCACATATAGACAAATAGTTTCGAATAGTTATTTACGGCCACAACTAAATAACCTCTAATTGTATGTACTACCATTTAAAAAAAAATATTTCATAAGAGCATTTGTTTTCATTTTTAAGAATAATTTTAGAGCTGTTATTATTTGAGCAGAATTCGTTCTTTTTTATAAGTTTGTTTCCTGGGAAAGGATTTATTCAATCGAAATAAAAATAATATTGAAACACTATATAGAATATAAGAGGTAATGGTTTATTTCAAGATTGTGTATATTTTGTACAAAATAAAAAAGTTTGCAATAAGTTTGCCTCATTTTTTTCGGAATAAATAAAGATTGGAAATTAAACTAAGGTGACAGAATTTAGCAGATAGATGGTGCAGCAAATGTTAGTTAAAATAATCAACGAACCAACATAATATTCTTCAGGACAAACTTATGTCATTTATTTTAAAGCCTGGATAGTTATTAATATCTTTTCTCCTGCAAACTTGTGCTGATAATGTCACCAGTCCATCCCTGACCCGCGTAGAAAATAGTCCACAAGAATTAAAGATAAACGGATTTATTAACCAATTTGAAACAGGCTATATTGTCAAGAAAAAATCTTTCAATCATTATCATTGCATATATTCAGGTAAAATACAATTTGATGTTTTAAAAATCACCTTTACTATTACCATCTACTACTGGATTGGAGATTTCTTTTATTGAAGTTCGAGAAAGCTCTTCAGTGATATTGAATAAGCTTAAAGGATCTATACATTTGTTTAATCTCTCACACCGTGGAAACTTGAAACCGGAGCAATTTTTCAATATTTCGTTGTCATCAGTCTCCGTGTCCACGGCTGCGTTAAAACATCGGCGACATTTGCGAAATGAGTTTGTTAAGCGCGTCAGAAAACTAGTTTTCGTTGATTTAGGCTTTGGAAACGGCAATACTTTATTCATGTCAAGAGAAAACTGTGTTTCCGTAGGTGAGTCGAAGCCAAATTTTACTTTAGATTGTGTTTTACGAAGTTCCGGCATAACACTATCTATTGTGGTGAGATCGTAGCAACTCTGGGTCGTTTTTTGTCTTATCGTGGGATTGCGACATTTTTCCTGGAGGCGCTTGTTAAGAAAATTCACACTTGCCGCGTACAGCTGGTGCTCATCACCGGACTTCTCTAATGCCGCTACAATAGGATTCGGCTCTTTTTCCACACTGTTTTCATGCAATCTCAAAGGCGCGTGCCGTTGCATTCCTCATATAAACGTGTATTTCTCATCTTTAAATGATCACCAGATTTATCACGGTTATATTTATAAACATATAAATAAAAATAAATCGTTAAATAGAAGTGAATTTGACTTTTATTAATTTGATCTACAATGACAACCGTGTGTCAGAAGTCTTTAAATTTTACACAACATTATCGATGAGAGAAGTTTTTATATGAATTAAAAAAATGATGGCGGAATCACATAATAACTAATTAATATTTTAATCATACCGAATTTGAAAAAGAGTTGATTTTCGGGAAATATTTTTTTTTTATATATCGCCTGAACGTTTTCGTGGCTTTTACACATAAATTATTAAAACAAGGCTCGATTGAAAAAGATAGTTTAATTAAAAAGTAACTATACATACATAGGTTCGTAGTAATAAAAAAATCTATTCGAGTGCTCATGATTGATATATATTTGGTTTTATTAAAATCGGACGTTCACTTACCTTCAGAAGGGTATTATGGTAATCGAAACCAAAACATGTAACAAACAACACAATGTATGTTAATTATGTTTTGGCTTCGATCATTATGCTCGTTGTATATTTATAATTGATAGTTTGCTTATTTTAGATCCAATCTAGCTTGTATTTGTTTCGTGTGTTTACAACTGATCAGCAACAATAAAGCACTAACTAATTATAGAGTAAACAAACAATTACTGATATTCTGTAATTTGTTTAGTACGCATGTATTTAAGTACTTAGGCAGAAGCTATAATCTTTACATACTGTTTTCTTTGTAGGACATAACTTTTTAAATATTACAATACAATTAAAAACTTCTACTGTTCATATTTATTGTGCTCTCATCGTTTTTAACTTGACAATCATAATTTTAATAAAGGATGTAAACGTAACAGCAATTGTAATATATAAAAGAGTTAAATAGATTTATGAAAGGTTAGGAGGAACAATACAATATATATTAGAATAAATAAATTTGTATTAAAATAAGAGAAACCAAAGTAAGTTGGAATAAAAAGAAAGAGAAACTAAGGTGGATTAGAATAAATTCGAACGTGGATTAGCTATTACCCATATTGATAATTGTTCAAGCTGTTTTGACGGGTAAAGTCATGTAGTTGCGCCCATCGTTAAGTGATGGCGCTAAATCAATGACTTTGTAGAACTATAACGCGGTGTAAAGAGTTGTTATATCTAATGTATAGGGTTATCATATTATCAATAAATTGTCTCGTGTTCCGGAGGTTGACTTTTATTCAGTCGCGTCTTCTGGTCGCTCGGCTCCGTGAAGACCATGGTCCTTCGAGCCGGATAATACAGTGCTTTATGGAAGAGCAGTAGAAAATAGTGCTAGTTCCGTTTTTTTATACCATCATTCTCATGTTCCGGAAGTCAACATATAAAGACTAGGGTGTTTTCAGCGAGAGAGATTCCCATTATCACTTAACAGTACGTGAAAATGAGGTAAGGTTTTACCCCGTTGTAAATAAGAAAATATATATAATTACTTGGATAGATGTATTTTCTTCGCGTCCTCTACACGAACACTCAGTTTCCTGCAATCATTGTTGTGAGTATTACTGAAGTTGTTGAACACGTTTTTTTAAATCCTTCATCATCAATAATGAGTATTTTATTACTTTAATATATGTTTTTAGAAATAATAAATATTCGTAAGGATTTTGTGGACCAATTGCTTCAATTTCCAAGGAATGTTTTTGCGGTGGTAGATCAGCTGCATGTGGGTTAGAATTTTGCGCTATTCAGCAGGAAGATGCGTATGTTCAATCAGATTAAGCATGAGGTTTTGGCGAAAAAAACATCATGAGTAATTAGAAATATTTGTAGAGTTGTTGAGAACATGCATCATACCCTCGGATCCTTTATAAGATAACGAACCAGTAGTAGCAGGAGTAATATAAATTATACTTACGCTTTATGAAAGTGTTTATGTTTCAACGAATATTTATAGATTACTCCAAGGTACAATGACCTCTAAAATACGGAGTGAGAGACGAGCTCTCATCCATTTAATTGCTTCTAAACAGTACCTTGAGTTATCACCTGAAAGTGATCTCGTGTTTACTAACGACTGCGAATTTAAAATGATTACTCGCATCGCTTCCTCGCGTCTCCGGGGTAAAGACCTCGCAATTCAACAAGTACATCGACAATTCGGGAACTTTATGGAACATTCCAACTTAACTATGTACGGGTGTAAATTAATGTAACGAAAAAAGTCTAACGATTAAAGTTATAATTATCGCATCGGAGGTGGCAGGTTTATTATACTCGTATTAACCTATAATTTCAAGATCAGTTTCGCATAGTTTTAAGCGATAATGAAGACTAAGACTAAGGTTATTCGCCAAGAATGTCCTATCTATCATAATACTGTCACATAGTTTATATATAAGTTATTATGGCAGTTTAATTAAGTACAATTCATTTCTTAAAGGTTTCGTGTGGATACATTCCGTTATCAAGTGGTATTTTTTAATAATTGCACAAGAGTATTCACTTTTATGTGTATATCTAATTAGATATATAAAGTAATAATAATAATAAAACTTAAGTGGTATGTCCGGAACGCAATATAGGATCAACTACAAGTAATATTCTACAAATAAATACTTCATAGAAGCCCCTTGTTAGTCCCTAATAAGGTATATTTAAATTTTTAAAACTTCTTTTGTTCAAGCTTCCGTGTATTATAGTTATTTTTACATAAAAGACGTTAAGAGAGCATTGACTGACGCGGTTTTATATATTTTATAATTTCAACAAAATTTACGACTTTTAAAGTACTACGGCGTTACAAATGTTTGCACAAAGTAATAATTTCTGCACTTACACGAAACAAAGTATTTCTGTAGAGTAATATATTTCTAAACCAAAAATTTCTTAAAAATATTGACTCTTTTTATAAAGCGCTATGAAAAATCATTAGCTAGTAAATAACATATAAATTTCCCGAATTTTGCACATTTTTAATTAAACTTTTTAAATCTACATTCCCTTTCACAAAGTTGCTATACCAAATGGTACCTCCCGAAACTATAAGAACATTTGTAAGTGGATGTTCATAACAACTTGCGGAAAATTTTTTGTATAAACAAAAACATTAAAATTTTAATTCGACGTCTTTAAAGAAAATACAAAGAGAGTACATCGCTAATTCCGTTAATACTACATTGAAAGTTATAAAATAATTGAACATAAAACGATGAAAATTTAAAAGCCGTCAACCTGGCACGGCGGTGTGAGGAAAACATTTTTATATAACCATAATTACGTTTCCTCTTAAGGTCAAAGATCGTAATTTCTACAGGGCGATGAACTTTCTGCAAGGGATTTTCCGTCTCGTTACTTCCGAGTTCCGGCCTAAATACGCTTGAAAGCCTGACAAACCGTGGAGCATAATCTCTTTCAAATAATTGTACCTCGAGGCTTTGGTTTCTAATGTAAGACGACGAAGCACTTATTATTTCAATGGATGTCCATCCAAATTAAAAGCCTGTCCCGGATAACATTATGAAGTATAAATAAAAAGTTCTTATATTTTTTCCGTACTACCAGAACAACTTATCAAAGCAACTGGCCTTAAGTTACAAGAAATTAGACGTAAATTTTATTGAAATATTTATAAAATGCTTGTTGCTTACTTGAACTTTTATGTAGTCGGTATCGCAATTAAATCGGTTTCATTATTATTCAATACGATGAGAACTTAAGGTAAAATTATAACGTATTTTCATTTTTTGCTAGTTAGAATCCTTGAATACAACGCTCTGAAATCTGCATATGATGTAGTCTCGTTACTCCAGTAATTTCACATATTTGCACAACGCGTTACAGATAACTTATTGATTAATCTATAATAAATTATCCCACAAATTTATTATTCATAAGTGTCGGTTGGGATGCGTATTTTTTAATATACTTAACTATAATATCACAATCCTGCAGAACTTAAAATATCAATTAATAATCTCATAACTAAAACGAGTAAATTACACAATAACGACGAATGGTAACAAATGAAATTGTAACTATCTAACATAAAACAATTATTTGATATAATATAGTTTGTAGTATACAATTGGTACAATTTTTCGTTTAGAGTATTATAAAAAAACCTACTGCGCCGATACAAAACAATACGGTTTAACGACGTAGTATTACTATCTTAAACATTATATGTTTGTATTTAATTGAATAAATAAATAACCATAGTTTCGGTTACAATCATAAAATGGTTTATTCCGTTATTATCTCATTTTATTTCAGGAAAATCGACCGTCAAACTGTAGCTAATTACGTACCTCAGAAAATTTTCCGTCCACTTGTTTGTTTCTTTAAGGCTTGGATGTGTCGTCTGCGTGGAAGTCTATTTGAGGTGTGTTTACTCAATAACACATTTGAATTCTACCATCAAAGAGAATTATTTAATGATAGTAATCGATGAATCAATATTGCAATAATCGACACTTTAAGGAAAACAAGGATAAATGTATACGATAAGAGGCCCGGATTTTATGCAAGGCAATATATTACAAATATTAATAATGATTTCTTATAATGGTTGTTTAGTCGTGTACCATATACTTCTAAAAACTACAATGCATGTACTCCGCATTAAGGTTACATATATGCTACCGTTTCTTTTTACAACCTGGCGAAGTCTTTTTGAAGTAAATCTTAAATTTATAAATCAAATCCGGTTATACAATATATAATAGTAATTCATTGCAGTAGTAACCTGCGATGTTAAGTATCTGATGATAATTCAAATTATCAGGTAGATTATTTTTAATAAACCTTTTTATTACTATAGGAAAAAATTAGAAAAATCTCCAACAGGTCCTAAGAGGAAGTCAGAATTGTGTAGGATTTCTACCCATCAGAACCCCTTCATGTTTTCCGAGGGTCCTTGGAATCTCCTACGGATCGCACTGTTGCCCCCTGCCCTAAAGCGTCCCCTACAAATCTGACTGTGCTACGACAAACTCGTGTTTACTTCGTATTTGCTTTTCTTCCAATCTTCGTTAGAGGGCAGATGAAGCTCCCGACCCTCTTCCCCCTCTTTTAAACCCGCGACAATAAATACACCTCTTTTATACTAGTTAACACACTCGCACCAGTTCGATAAATTTCTTAATTTTAAATTATTTATGAATACATTTCAGCTGTGCGAATTTTTATTACGGTACGGATATCGTTCAATAATAGCTATCATCGGCCAAAAATAAATATTTTGATATTTCTAAAATAAATAGAACCGGCGAAAAATTTTCGCGATTAACTTGTTTTTTTTTATATAGACCGCAAGTCGTAAAATATCGCCAATAAAAAGTTGTAATCGTTGATGTCGAGAAGTGCAAAGTGATTTGCGGTGCGCTGTACCGAGGTGTTCGTAGATCAAAGTTATTCCCGTGATGTACCATGATCATGCGGCGCCAAGGGGTCATCAGATATCGAATTTTATTTCAACACGACGATCTAATATTAACTCAATGATCGAATAACGAACATCCGGAAAGCATGAGGCGTTTTCCAACGAACGGTTTATTTAAAGCGAATTTTAAATTAATTTTAACGTTAAGTGTTAGGTACAAAAATAATGATTTCGTTGACATAACTATTAATATGTTAAGTATTTAAAGCATTAATTGATACGATAGAGAAAGATTGTCAAAAAATATTCTTAATTCCGATTTGTGAATTCTGCTATTTTTTTTTTCTAATGTTTTAATTATAATACTCAAAGTTATTTGAAATTATGTTTTACTACTATACATTGTTGTGAAAACTCTGTTTAGATTACTAATAAATTTTAGAGCAATAAAATGTCTCAGAATCTACTGAATAAATAAATATACAAATGTGTATACAGTTACTTACTTTGAGACGTAGATTATATGCAGTGGAATCCTGCCATTGTAATAAATTTGTTTAGTGCGGGTATTTTGAAGTTATGAACTTGTATGAGTTTTGTTTGGGACACATCAACACTAGAATATAACAGAATATATTTTATTTTTAAATGAATGCATAAAACGTTGACCATAAAAAGTTGGCTCTAATTAGTATGTTGATTTATTTCCAGCAGTTTAACAAGTTCAATCTGTAATAAACTAATAAATGTATTTCAATATGTAGCTTTTATTTTTATATTTTTATTACGTCAGATCATACTGTCTGAAAGGGCGGGAGATTATACATTTCAGTGAAGACGAAAACGAAGTCATTACACGCATTAAAAACGTATAATTACATAATATACGAGGCGCGGCCGCAAAATGCACTTGCGGAGTTATTCAATTCTATAATGATATTTACAAAGCAACGAAGACGTCGACCCCGCCGGCTTTCCGTTCGTGAATCATCCACTTAACAACCTATTTGCCCTACACTCAGCCAGGAGTCGACGGACTCCCAAAAACCCTGTAGGAGGAACGTTTACTTGACATTAATTGTGATTTCAAACTGGGCCATCGATCTCTGTAAATGTGTCCCAGAAACGGCATTTCTCAAAACGGAACGTCGATCAAACAATTTATAAAAAAAAAGATAATGCTTTCAAAACAAACATTCATTAGAATTTAACATTTCGTCTTCGTAAATTGTAATTGATGAATGAATTAGTATATATTAAAGTTATAAATCTCAGTATTTGCATTTGCGTCTAAAGGTACTTTTTACATCTCCTCGTTCTTAAGTCATTGTGTAGAATCGCACTTAATTGCATTTATTAGTACGTTTATAAACTCTAAATAGTTTATAGCTTATAGTTTAAATAGTCAATATTCATTGAGAATAAGTAGTATACTGCCAGAGAATTTTATGAGCTTTTTAATAATAATTAACCATAGTTTGAATATTTATTTCAAGTTAATGCATGCAATCACAACTATGATGTGAGATTGGTTTGATATAATATCTGTTTTAGAACGACGGTCATTCATCACATCCGGCCCGAATTGTCCTATATAGTTTTCGATTACGGAATATTGAGTCCCGCCACGATATTACTAATCGGAAAATTTTCCTTTAGCACTTCAAAGTCGATCTAAATTTACGATGTTTACTAGACAAATAGGTGCATTTTTTATCATCTGCCGTGACTGAAATAAATATTTAAAATAATCAAGGTACACTTTCGGCCTTTGAGCCGACCTAGAGACGTCACAAAATTTAAGATAGCTGTGTAATTGATTCGCTGCCATACAGTTCTATGCATCTGCGCTTTGAGAGAAAACTGATGCTCGTTCGACGTTGGAACGGAAGTGTAAACTACACCGCCTTGCTCTTAACGGAAATGCGAGTACTGTGTAGCCATTTTGTACTCTGACTACTCCATTGTCACTGCACTAAAGTAAAGCCAAGCGAACGCAATAAGAATTTTCATTCTCTCTAAATATAGACGGTAGAAATTCGAGCTATATAATGTAAGACATTAACACGATCTCGAATATACAATCAAATATTGTAGTGAGATGAAACATTTGGAAAAAAGTTTTTTTTTGTCCATGAATTTTTAACCAAAGTGTAAATTTTTTACATAAGAACACATAGCTTTTTATGAATTAGTCCCCAAACTTCAAATTTGACAAAATCATCAAACAATCTTTTTATTATACTTCGATGATGGATTGATCAATACGAACTTGTTATGTATGGCAAAATAAGAAACTATTGTTTAAGTTTGTGAATTTTTGTTAAATCTGGTCTGCCGTTTCTTATTTTGTATCATCTGCATAATTTTTTTAAGTGCTGATAGGTTCCGGTAAAGAAAACAGCTTTCATCCACATGTGGTATTAACTAACCCGCATTTAGCTATCATATTGTACAAAAGACTTTGATTCTCTATTTTAAGAGAAATGCCGAACGAGCGTATATTGCAAACAATTACATGTTAAGCGAAATAATAAATGAAAGATATTGTTATATATGGAAACGTGTAGGAGGACTTTGTCAAACACTAGTGGGCAGTATTCATGTTCAATTTATTTCTAACACTCATACGCAATCCTTTATTAGTGAAGCTGTAACTTCCGATCAACACTGTTATTACTAACGAGAATTATTGCGAACTAACCGAACAAATACAGCTTCGACGTTATATAAGCTAAACATTTAACTAGTTATGCATTAAACAATTGTAGTAATATAACAATTTATATAATGAACATCTTTATTATTCTTTTAACAAATACATATGCGACAGTATGTTTTTCAATATTCTTTGTTGTATACACAATATTTTTTCAAATTTAATATATTATCAGATTATCATAAGAGCACTTATTATTTCTTATGTAGTTGTAGAAAAGTTTACAAAAAACTCACTACTTTATAAATAGCTCAAGTAAACATTTGCGTAAAAATAAAGTTTAATGCCACGAGCCCGTCGTGTGATCGTCCGTACTTACGGTCATGTGAGAAATCAATATTCGTTTTAACGTTTTTTGTTATAAGAAATTTCTAAGTATTTTATATTAGATTAATATTTTTCGATATTTTTTATTATTGCCTTGTACATAGTTACTATGAATTATATTAATAGACATACATAGCCTTTTTATTTTAAGTGGATTCGAAACATGTATTTACATTCTGCACAGAAAATTTTTAACTAAAACTACTTTAATAACTTATATAAAAGTTTACTGTTATTAGTTTCTCAATATTTAATTTGCAAGTACGCAGCGGCACCGTCTGCTACTGACAGCGTTTTTTCCGCTTCTAGAAAATTGTTACATTAAAATATTTCAACATGGCTTTAATGTACATTCGTTTTGATGACAGCACATTTTATAAAATATTATTGGATATATTTCTATCGGAAATGTTTACGTAATTTAGTTATGGAAGTAAGAACACAACAGAATAAATACGTTTTAAATTGTCATTGAATGTAATAATGGTTTCTTATAACACATATCTAATTTTGTAATAAACCTTTAAAAACATCTCGAAAGTTGTATACTCCTTGCAGAAAAAGGTTCTTTGGTTTGTCGCAGGGTTTCTTTCGAACTATGCTGTCAACATATAAATTATAGAGTATTCTTGTCAAGCGAGCTTAACCATCCACTGCCTCATTGTCATTTAAAATCTAGCGAAATAGAGTAAGAAAAACAATGGGTCAGGAAATCACAGATTTTAATTAAATATACTAATTGATATTCCACTACAAACATTGAGAGATAGCCGTGACCAAGATGACTCATTCCGATCAATCGGGAAATCATTTTCATAATCCCAAGGTAACTTTCAAGAGATCTGAAAATTTTCCAGGAGACATTTTTCAGTGGCCATTCAGCGCGATGGGTGAAGGCTGAGGTCTGATATAATTAGTGGTGGTAAGCGACGCGCATTGTTTTTCTTCAAGACGTTTCCGCGAATGGCTTTTAATGACTCACATTACAGCTCACTCATAGTTCTGAGAGACGTCTCGTAAAATGTATCGGTGAACACCTTGCGAAACATATCTTCAAGGCGATAACCTCTTAATATAAAACGTATTGTGATCGATTAATATTAAGGTTCTTTTTTTTCTCTACTACTGAACATAGCTTTCCCAATAGATTTTCATCGCGACCAGTCCGACGTCAACTGCAAACAACAATTATATTTCTTAATAAATCTAAACATATTATGTATTAATAAATAAGAATTATGTATATTTATAAGCGAAGAAAAAGGTTATTTTAACATTGTTATAAAAAAACGGTTTCACATACTTCAAAAGTAATTCGAGTACATGTATTTTTATATAGATGTCATGGGTATGTTTAAGTCAACAAATATCATCAAATATAAAGTTTTAAATGATTGCTGAACTTGTATTTTGTTAATAACAGTTTTAATATTAAGATTCCAATGAATATAGAGGAAAGCACTGTAACTTATAGAATAGGGATAATAATCCTACATTTCAAAGAAGTTATGCAATTTTCTACAGAAAGTAATTTATCATAAGCCGCAAGCGGAGTGAAAGACAGCCAACGTACAACAAAATGTTAGAAAATAAAACAGGAAATATTGGTTTGAAATTATACATAATCCGAGTCACTTTACAACACTGTAATAAAATTAATGGGAATCATAAAAGCATATTCGACATGCTATTACATTATAACGTAGCAAAATATACTTTCGCCATTAATTCCGCAACGTGCTGAATAACGACCCTAATAAAAAGACCTGACAAATCATCAGCACGCGTAATGATCAAAATACAAACCTTTTCGTAATAAAATTGATTCTAAAATTCCATCGCGGCAAGGTTGAAACAATAAAAGAATTAATCTGAACGCCTACGCTGTGACTACAACCAATATTTGTATAATGTAAACAAGCAAACTATATCATTATAACCATGCGGAAGATGTTTCCAATGATAAATGTAATTACTTGTCCTTGTGTTGGGTATGACTTTGATGCGATTTGCGAGTGTCAAAACATACTCGTGCGTCTGTTTTCGCGATATGGTTTATGAATGAATGCGTAGACCAGAGCACAAGGTCCTTCGTCACACGCGATCAAGAAACGAGCTGCATTAGTTGGATAGTTTTGTATAAACTTTGTTAAGGTTGATCATAAATAGTAACGTACATTATGCATTAAAATTATACC
Organism: Byasa hedistus; assembly: GCA_029286795.1. NCBI lineage: Eukaryota > Metazoa > Arthropoda > Insecta > Lepidoptera > Papilionidae > Byasa > Byasa hedistus. Next base: position 8,964,345 of record JAGSMW010000020.1, on the reverse strand, counting down.
GTGAATCTTTCACAAAATCATTGAAAAAAAAACAGAGAAGTGAAACAAAAAAAAATTAACCAATTGGAGATTATGTACGCTCTGCCTGCAGAAGAAATCTTAAATAACAGCATATAATGGTTTTTTATTTAATAACAATTCCAAAATATGTTGAAAACTTTCGCAAACATAAAATACGTATAATCAACATACAAATTAAATTCAAATTACGTAAATAGTGAAGTTAATTATTATACTACATGTTACTTGGCTGAGATTTCACTCGTTATATAATTATAGATCATTTCAAAATACTCTTTAGTTTTAAGTACGTTCTACAGAAACAATGTAATTATGTAAGCAAGAAATGAAAAACGTTTCGCAACAAAGTTCTAAAGGAATTGGAACTTTTGTGCAAAAGTGAAATCGTTAGGACAACTTAATTGTTAAATGTAAACCAGAAACAATTTTCTGGTCGCTCAGGTACCTAAACATTAATTAGTCATATTTACCGTATTTTGCGGATTATAATATTTTTAACCACTCTTTTGTGCAAAAATTATGCTTTATAGTTTAGCGGTTAGAATAAACAGAAATTGAAACTTAACTTCTTCTTTAAAACCTCACGTGAAAACTTGTTTTGGCTTTTTTCAACTTCTATCTCTGTTTAAGTATGTTTTTTCGTATACAAATAAATAAATAAGATACAGTGCACAATAGACAGTTCAAATTTCTAATATGGTTTTCAAAAAAGTATATCTTAATATCACTTTCGGATCCTAATTTTTAATTTTTGTTAGCATATCTCAAATGGGCATTATTCAATTGATCTTCATAATCGATTCTACTAATCATCTAGGACATATTTTCATGTCAAATGGTGGACCTAATATCCTTAAAAACAGATAGGTGTCAGTTGAAAGAAACGATTTGTTCCGTTACATTCAGAGTAACAAAATAATTTGTCTACTTTACTACTACTAACCTTTTAAAAATATTGTATTAATTCTTTACGCAGCAATAAAAACGTCAGAGAAACCAAACAAAAATCGCTATTAACTTTCCGAATCCGGATAATATTACAATGCAATTTATATCGAAGGGAGTAAGGGTTAATCTCTACCCACTCACTCGCCTACTGTTTGAACTTTACAAACATTACAACCTTCTTTCTAAAATACCGTAGCTCTAAATCCAATAATGGAGAACCCACGTGTCGCCTACACGTGTATCTGTCGACAATTTGCTGGATGTCTGTGTTTATGGGGCACCAAGCGCACCAGGTACATTAACGGCAAGTTCCGCATGTTTTGAAACTCGTTAAGTTGATTGTGAAGCGTAAATAACAAATGCAGAAGCAGTATGTTTACGTGGATAATTTATTGCATCATAAAATACCAATATCTGGATGTCGACGATTCACGTGCCGCGAGCGGAGGCAGCGCTTGAATGGATGGAACGACAGAAACCAACAGACAAAGATCAAAAAAACCTGCGCAACGATGAAAAATATCTTTTGCTGCAAAACTGTAACAAAGAAATTTACGACTCTTTCAAGTGGACTCCGTCTCATAAACTCATAATGCAAATTTACATGCAAGATCATATACAAATTTTTAAAATACTTTCAGTGATCCATTTGACGAAGAATTTTACGGTTTTGTGAATGCACCACAAGTCTAAGTTTTTTAATAGTTCGCACGAAATAAAATAAAATATAAAGTTGATCGTAGTGTCGATGGAAAACTATTGAATCTAGACAGAAATTACTTTTTTGTAATCCACTGAACTAACGTAGCTTACACAGCTCTAATTGTGCAATACTACTGTTGGACAGCAGAAATAGTTGCTAAAGTGTTACGTACACTCTCTAAAACTTTAAAAAGCTTTTTTAAAAAAAAAATTTAAAGTACTTTGTATACGACAGTGATCGGTAAGCTCTTTCCCATATACTTCTTTCTTTATACAAAATTTATTTAAAGTTTACTATCAACTTTCAAATAAGATTTTTATTAAATTTTGCTGCCGTCTTAGTAATCATCTGCATAAATTATTCTACTATTCGATTACTTCCTCTCAAAGTAAACAAAAATTGTGTTTGGTGACTCTATAAACTAAAAATTTAAAATATAACAAAGGTTTTTAACACACTTTTTTGTATCGATCAATGAATCAATTATTTATAATTCTAATCGTCTATAATTGAAAATAAGATTTAGAGTTTTAACGTTTTGCACCGAGATAAACCAAGCTGAGAATGAAATTAACATAACACCATCACACAAAATGGGGTCATTTTTAGATAGCTGTAGTGTCCGTTGTCCATCTGTGGCCTCATTCGCGGCGAGCTGATTACACAACGTCGTCGAAACGAAACATTTTATGAATGGACACATTACCGAGCATTTGTTTTCTTTGCACATTTTTAATTTTATTGAAGACCTATTTCTCGGTTAATTTATTTTAACAATTTCTTTTCTAAGTGGAACAGTGGGAAAATTTCTTTATAATAATGCAATCCCGGATTAGAATGAAAACGAGGTTAAAGAGATCAATGTACCCGCTGTTCCAAGGGATATGACGAACTTTGACGTCGACACGCGTAATTTTATTGCATTCAGGTATATTTCATACACTGGAACTGCAGAAGACATCTTTTAATCCGTCTTTACGACAGGCGCCGGGCAATATTTAATTTCTTTTAAAAATGGGACAATAAACTAATAGCTTTTGTTATACATCCATTCAGTATTAATATAAAAACGTTTTTCAAGACTAAGGAAAAGAGGGCGAGATGACTTACTTGGCGCAGATTCTCATATGTTGTTAAAATGATGCATGTTTACTTTTAATGTCATGTGTGTAATCTTTATAATCTTTATGAATGATTTTCCATTCGAATGTTTTTTTGTGTTAACTGTGTATAACTAAAAATGACATAGTTAGTGTAATCCGGAACTTGGGAGTCCTAAATGATTTTTATATAGAAATAAATAAAAACATATGCTTGTTTTCAGTTGAGCGATATTTTAAGAAAGCTTGTGAATTTAAAAGAATTTTCTTTTTTCTCTTAAAAAAATTAAAGTAAAGTGGATTGTTTGTAAAATAAATAAAAGTACTTTTTATAATTCCTAAACAGCTACAACGTAAGGGTAAAAATCACATTTCACAATTGTTTTTTTTATGTAATAGTGTGATCTGGTCTTATCCTATTGTGCCTTTGCACACGAGGTGAAAGACCTCCCTTTTGATAGATTACCTTTTTCAAAAAAGCCCGCAAGGTTAGTTCACTGAAAGATCTATTCTTATTGTAGTAATGAGTGAGGTGCTAGCAATATGTAGCTAGTGAAATGTGCTATCTCATATGATGACGTACACGGGGAACGTAATGATATTATGAATCTATATACCATCAACGTACGTACTGTACACATAGAGGTATACGTTGACTATAACTATGTTATATAATAATGCGTGCAATTGTGATAGTTGTATACTCCATTAATTGGTACACACATCAGAATTTAACCTGTATGTAATTTTTCTCTAGAAATATTATAATGTATGTACTGTTGAAGAATACTATTTAAATAAATAAATAAATAAGACTACAATGTTCCTGAATTATTCTGCAAACACCAAGATAAGCGCTTATAACATTGTTTACACAGCATCACATTGCCTACATATATAATTTTACTGCTTGTGTACGTCTTCCAACCGGAACCTACTAATATTTCCATACTACTGTTCAGTAGCAGAATTGGAATCTGCGGCAGTATAATTTCCATAAAGATTACTTTACTTGGTCACCTTAAAAAAAATTCCATGCCATAGAGTTTAAGTCTAAAATGCTTAGTAAAGTAATTAATCACAGTACGTATACGCGAAGATACAATAAATACCAATCTTTTCAAAGCATAAAATATTACTTGATCCACGGGTTTATACATTTAGCTAATTTGAGGGATAAAATAGGATGGACTTCAATGTGTCAAGGTTGAAAATATATTCACGTTATACGTGGCACTGTTAAAATAACAGAAATGCAATTTGAAAAGAAATAAGCATAGTTTTTTTATTGCATTATCCAAGGTAAAAGATGTATCTGTTATTTTTAATGAGCCTTTAAAACGAACTGAATATTTAAATACACTACTGACCTTTAATATTCAGACTTTCAGAATTCGCTTTTTTACAAGCATTCTTTGGCGTTCTTCATACGGAAGTCGCGAATAAGGGTCAAACTATTTCGATGTCAGGACAGACACATATTGTAGTATTCGAAATGACATATGTTCATCTGGAAGTACCTCAAATGAGTGATCCACGAGCCTTATACAGATATTCTTTATGTGTGAGAATAGTTCGATTTTGATAATTATTCCCAGACTAACTTTTAACTTGTATTGAACCCTTTTGAAATTTTGAAGCTGGTGTTGGTATAATAAGTATTAAAGAAAAAAAACATTGTCTACGCCGGTGATATAATGTATTAGTCTAATTATATTTCTCGACAAATCGCTTGATATTTGTTTACTAATAGTTTATGTTTTTACTGTGTTATAAATTTTTAAATCGGTTTGCCGTTTCTAGTGTAAACGTATGCGCATGTATTGACGGTTATAGAGTGGACGTGAACTGTCTGTCCCCAATGATCGAAGGGCTCTTTGAATATGAGCCAGAATCTGTCATCAAAATCACAAGTCACTGACTGAAGGCTATTCTCATAACTTCCTGTAGTAACAGCCGCGTATCAAATAGCGCGACTTTAAGCTACAAAACAAACTTCCTGTAGTAAATGCATTTGAGTATTATAAAACGGTTTATAGTAAGTTAATACCAATGCAATTAAAAAGATAATCTAAATTTAGTCGTTCGCTTAGTTTTAGTAGATATTTTCGAAAAGAATCTCACTAATGCAAGTCTAACTTATTCAAAGATGAACATCTGCAAAACTAATAGTTGTAATAATTTACACTGTGAAATAGATTTACCAAGTCCAATTATAATCAAACAATTGATTAAATATTATATAAAACAATGTATTTTCAAAGATACATAGACATTTATCATTTTTTAAATCTCTTAACCCAATTGTAGTGAATTGAAAATAATACGCACATGAGGTGCTTGATAAGATATTAGTCGCACCAGATTGCACTTATAGCCACGAGGCACAAGACGGTACCTCTCCTTATCTAAATAATAGTGTTTTTTCTTCCATAGTATAGTAGATGAAGTAGCACAACAATTACTCGGAAGCAATGTCGGCTATGACTATCGAGATTTAGGATAATACCGGCTGCAAACCGTCTGTACGGTTTGTTTTCGCACACACGACTCATTTCTACTCTAATATTCGCCCAATCCATTAGCAAGTGTTTTACGTCGTCAGCTGATCCGTGTTGTTCTTTAAAATAAATTAGAAAACTTTAAACATTATTCGGTAAAGTATTTATGTTTAAGCGGAAGCGACGTCTAAAGTATCATGAAACTGTATAATTGAACGGTTTCGACGTCTCGAGTGAATGAATGATTCGCCACGCACGAGTCTGTCTTCTTGGCAAATAAACACATCCCGATCAAACAACACAAGGACCAGCCAGCATCCGCTGTGTTGACGGTACAGTTCATAACAACCTTTATTTATAGATATCTACCCCTGAAACAGCGAACATTACATTGTACGAGATGATGGCAACGGTACTATTATCATTAAACAAAAATAGATTACTACCCACATATCAGAACTTATATGGAGTCATTTAAAAAAATTTAATCGCACAAACGTTATCTTCTCATTGTATATCTATTCATACAAATTTCAAATAGCATGTTACACTAAAGTAAATAACATTCGTTTCGATTCTTCTATGAGAAAATATAAATAAATGTTGCCCACTTAATGTTGGCCTTGTCTCACAAGAAGATAGTTAAGGCCATTGATCTACTATGCTGGCCAAGTTCGGGTTGGTGGATATCACTTGTCCGTGAAAGTTGTTCTTGGAAAGTGCCGGTTTCCTCGCAATGTTTACCTTAACCGTTAAAAAAAAATAGAGCAGAAATTTATGGTGATAAGTCTAATAGTGTCAGATATTAAAGTTCTTAAATAGCTTCACCATAAATCTTTCATAAATACAAAAAAGATATCCTAATGAGTGATGTATGAAGCAAAATATAAATTCACAGCTTGAATGGCATTATTGGCAGCATTAATTAATCATAATAATTATCATATCAAATTGTCAATGAATATCTAGTGAAGTATGATTGAAAATCTCGTTACTAGTGAGTGTCAAATTACCTGCTCTGAAATAACAAAACGCATCTAAAAAACCTTTTCTTTCTTTTCTATTCAAATGAACTTACTAAAAACTATGCGTCTTTTTAATATAATACTTAAATGAATACATATATCATTATATATTGCTAATAGAATTGTTAACTGGTCTCAGTTGGCGAATGCACAACCGCAGTGCCTATTTCTAACGAAACTTAGTAATTTGAAAACTTTACTATTTTCCAGTTTGCAAGACGTTTCTAGTAAAAATACTGACAGTATGAACATTATGTCTTAAGCGATTAACACAAACAAACAAAAAGTTATACTAATAAAAATATATAAACAGGATAAATCAATTATCCTGTTACTTTTTTAATATATTCTGTAGATCTTCATTTTGTCGCAACGTAAAACAAGGATCCGCGTCTGCCTATTCCAACGGCTTTTATAGTTCGTGCCTATTTTTAAAACGGTATTCAGGGAATTCGCTGCAAATAGACAAAACTGGTAACACGCAACTAAAAAGTCATCAAATTTTTAAAACTAATACCGGCGCTTAACTGAAATGATACGCGCCATAAATCGTACGGTAGGCGCCGTGAAAAGAAATAGTCAAATATCGGATCGTCTGCGCGGACAGTATGGAGCATGCTACAATGTGAGGAGTAGGACTTTTTTAAATATAGATAATAACTGAAAAATACCAAAGCAAAAAAGACATAAAACGTCGGAAATATAAAGCTTTTATAAAGTATAAGATTATAGAAGAAAGTACAACTTGATTTTCATAAATTTCAACTCCATTGGACTAACGCCATAATACATTTACCATGCAAATATTTCACTAACTTATATTTTATGTATATTACAACTACAAATATGTACTATCATTATAATTACATATGTATTTTAAATGTGTTTATAGTAGTATATAGTGTGTGTGTATAGTATAGTAATATATGTAATACTTGGCTTCAACAGTCCAAACGAAAATTATAATTCTTTTAGGTACTTCACTTCTAAACAGGAATAGAACTCGAGTGTAAATCCTCTTCTTATGTTTTTCTATTATTTCTAATTTTACTTAGTGTGTAATGAAGCATATGATATAATATGTTTCGATCTTCGTTTCAAATAAATTCGACAATAAATTTTCTAATTTCATAACATTAGGTGCGAATTGCCAATGCTGTCGGCTCAAAGTGATTACACAACGAAACATCGGAGCTCTAGGTAATTACGCGACAATCCGTGTTAAATCGCGGTTGTAAAATCACGCCGTGGATTCCGCAGCGTGTTAGCTCGCGCATAGTTGGCACTGTGCCAACTGCAGCCCGCCGGATGCCATTCGCTCTCAAGAATCCGTTCCCGACGACGCCACGGACCGGCGCCCGGTTCCGTCCATACAAGATAGCTCATAGTGTTGTAAATCTGTTTAATAGAAACACTCCAAGATCTCAAGAAGTTAATGACAAATTTAGTAGAAGAAATCTTCATAGGTGGTAGGTCTCTGTTGCCGGAGACCGTCTGGGTGGGTACCACCGCAGCTCCTATTTCAACCGCCAAATAGTAGTGTGCAAACATTACTGTGTTCCGGTTTGAAGGGCGCTGTAGCTAGTGTAATTACTGGGGTAACGAGACTTGACACCTTATGTCTCAAGGCGACGAGCGCAATGTGGTGCAGTGTGTACCATCTTAACTAGCGCCGCGTTGTCATGGGCAAGCGTATCACTTACCATCAGGTGAACGTCTTGCTCGCCTCGACGCATAGGAGTTTAAAAAAAAATCACAATAGCTCCTATTTCCGCCAAATAGTAGTGTGCAAACATTAGTGTGTTCCAGTTTAAAGGGCGCTGTAAGTTAGTGAAATTATTGCAGTAAAGAGACTTAATATCTTATGTCTCAAAGCGACTACTGCAATGTGGTGCAGTGTATCCCATCTTAGCATCTTCAAAAAGAGCGCTTTGTACGTTTACATTTTGTTAGTTTTGATTTAAAAAGATGGTTCGTTGAAACGAAATTTTAATATACCTACAAAAAATCTGTGCAGCTATGACAAGATGATCAGCTCTCTTGTAATTTCTGTTAACACTATTTTAAAATTACTAAAAATAAATTTTTATTTATTTCATATATCTTTGATATCATTTCAATAGATATAGAAAAGAAAGAACATTGACTGTCAAGTAAACGTAAATCATATCGCGTCGGGTTGTGTCGTATCGTAAACGTCTCGTTGTATATTTGGGCTCGGTGTCGAATGTAAAGAGCATTTACGCTTGAATCAAACACTCATAATTTGTAAAATGTATCTCAACCAAATCGAGTACGTAGTAACAAAACCACAACGAAACCTAAGAGTCAAGAAACTACAATTATAATTAATAATGAATAACCCATTGTTGAGATTGTTATCTTAAGTTTATTCTCCGATGATATATTATTTATAACGCTGCTAGTCTATTGAGCAACAGTTCAACGAATACTAGACCCAAAGAGCAGAAACTTAAATCTTAAAGCTTTCTCACAAGGCGAAAGGTCAAGCTCATTGGGTATCGAACTCGCGCGTTTTCACCGCATTGTGAGTACAATCGCATTAATAACTTAGCCAATCACCACTTGCTTTAACTGATTAAAATGACTAACCGCATACATTATGTTTAATATTTCAAAATTATCGTGAACTAAAAGGTACATACTTTCCTCTTTAACAATGACATCTAAAATATTTTTGCGGGGTGATCTTACTTTTTATTGGATGAAGTACGCCTCAAAGATGATTAAATAAAAATTTAAAAAAAATAAACATTAAAACGCTAAGCGTGAGAAAAGAGAAAATTATTGCTTTCGCATATGTTAATTTTCAGTAAACCTTCATTGTCATATTTTTATGACCCATTTTCACTGAAACGACCATGCAAAGAAATGCATTAAGATATCGGTTAGGTGTTTACGACCAAATCGTACTCCGAAGCGCCCACAAACTTTGCTGGGTATTCAGACACTAAGGTCATCGACACCCGATTATTAAACATGTTTTCGCATGCACTTTAAACAGCGCAAATCGTGAAAGTTAAACTGGATCACGACGAGTTTATTAAAAACTAGAATCTAGATTTAGTACCACCATACTAACCCGGAAAAACACTTGACGTTTTCTAAATTAAGATGCACCATTCTTCTTATTTAAGTCTTTGAAACAAAACAACACATTTCTTTCAAATCGGACAACTCTATTAATTTTACGACATACGCAACCGAAATTGATAAAAATTTATTTTAAATGAATAGCATTTAAAATACAAACTTTGTGGTGAACAGTGTGCCATAAATATATTTAAATATGCCATACATATCAGTATGTATGACCGCGAATATTTTTTTAAGAATTGTTTCAACTTAATGATTGCTTTGTTTGAAAAGACAGTACCTCAAAGTTGGATTTATAAAAATAAAAAAAATGATTATGCGTCTAGCATGAGAAAACAGCAATGCTTGAACGAGTTTTTTATTTTTTCCTAGAATCAGTTTTTTTATTTTTGTGTGTATTTCTATAACAGAATCTTTAATAGAAATTCACACTTGTAGTCAAGGAAAACCTTATAAGATTTTGTAAAAGAATTCTTGCATTAACCTTACAATTACCTGCTTTAAATTTTCCTCATCGAAACTTACATACAACTTAATAAACACACAAAGGAAAAGCTTCTACGGGAATGTTTTCCTGAAACTCTAGAACACATTTACAGCACCGGTGACAAATGATGCGGCCGACGGATGATCTCTGCGACCTGCCTTAACCTGATGAAAAGTCGGAGCGACGGCGCAACGAGCTTTATGTTGGACGAAAAACGAGGCTAAATCCTACCGCTAATAATTACTTCGCAGCACATGTCATCAGCACGTAAACCTTGCCCAAGGTTCTCTCGTATTAACAAACACAAAGGCTTTATTTGTATTGCTTTTGATTAAGATAAACACCTGCACAGGGGCTCCTGCTTTTAGCCTTGAAGTCTACAAAAATTAACACCTTTTTAAACAAGGCATTGTTATATAATAACTGAAAAACAGTTTCACTTACATTAACATACAAAAAAGTACTAATTGGTTAGTTTAAAGATAATCTGTATATTATTGAACCGAACAAAATTCGCAGTACGATGTAATAATCACCAGCCCAACTAATTGAATACTGTTGCAATGCCACAAACAGATTTATTAAAGCGAAATCATTCTTATCATTGACTAATACTAATATTACAGAAGTTTATAAACAAAGCGCCTACAAGAATGACAATTCTTGAAACATCGTACACACTCTGTTTGTAAATCACGTGTAGACAACTACAGTTATGTAATAAGGATATTTCCACATAAAAAAAAACAATAAGAGGTTAAGCTAACATTGCGTGGCATTCGTTATTTACGTTCAGTCAAAAGTGCGCCAGAGGTCGGGTGCTGAAACATTTGTCTAGATATCACTTTACCGACAATTAGCCGTATAAAAGACAGCTGCTGACACGCCTCGAGCCAAAAACAAGAGATAACATTATTACCGATGAGTTATTTACTGTCTGTGTCAATAAATACATCCGTTATATTAATGGAATCGAAACAGATGGTTCATTCTTGTTTTCAAGACAATAATTTTTCAATTATTACCACCTCCTAATGAAATCTGTTAAATTAACTTTTCCAAAACTAGATATATGAACAATTTTACGTGTACTGTGTAAGTGAAAAGAAACAGTTCACGTGTACTTAGATATATTTCATTAACAACGTCGTAACATGGTTTAAACATTTTCTGTACAGTTACTGATTTAATACTTTTTTTCAGTATTTTACATACACATTTCATCCGTATATAATAATAATTATAATTTATGATAAGTGTTAACATATCATAAATTATTATTTATTACATTGTAAAGTAGTTATTGATAAGAATTTTGCAGTTAATACATAACAAGTTTCAGAAACTGATAAAACCTCTCGACCGCTTATAACAACATGCGATTAACGTTTGATGTTTTGCTCTATCGTCAAGTGGTCGAGTTTACGCGCTTGTTCGCGAAATAGAAACGATAGTACACGAGACACACCTGTTGTCACTAATCTGATACACACAACAGACAAATATTAAAGTACATAAAACAGAGTATAGGGAGAAGAAGAAAAAATACTCTTTGCTATGCATGTACATTTAATCAAGTTTCTTAAAAAAAAATTGTAGTGGTTTTTTAATGTACCTGAATATATTTTCATAATTGTTGGGTTAGAAAGAGAACCTATAACGTTTTCACGCATCCTATATACTTGCCATTCTAACTTACGAATGTATAACATGGAACAGTACATACATTACAGTATACCTTAACCACAATCACGAACTAATCTAATAGCCTTAATTTAATTAATAACCCTTACCAGTATCTCTTTGCTATTGTTTTCTTTTTAATCATATAGTTTAGCGCTTGATGATGATGCCACCTGCAAAAAAGTATCTTTGATGATAAGACTATGTCTAGAAGATACCTATTCATTCTTCTCTTTAAGTTTCTTCGTTGTTCGCATTATGAAAGATCAATCAAAACGCTTTGTCGTGATTCGCAAAATTTCAACAATGTAGGTATAAAGCCTGTTGCTAAATGTTTGCAGAAAGAGTCAATTGGTTCAAAAAATCTTCTAATACTCTAAAAATCTAATAATCTAATCTTCTATTTTCATTTATATTTCTTTTCATTGTTACGACACGTAGGATTATGCTGGCTTTGTAACGTAGTGTGGAACGTACAATCATCGGCAAGTGTCGAACAAATATCGTGGCCTTTCCCGAGGCCGCGGCTGACCTGGATTCAGCCACACTGTACACAAACGTGAGTCATTGTTTTAGTACTCAGCTCCTAGCGCCCCACTCCCCCGACTCACGCGCATATTGTATTACACATCGCATCTAACTAAAGATATCAACATTTCTGAATTTGTTTACACACTAATTAATCTCTTAAGCGGCAACAGACAACTACATTTCTCGTTCACAATATAAGTTAGTTGCCATATCTACTACATTTATAAAATTATAACAGTTTTTTAATAATGTCATAAAGTTATTTTATAATTAAGTAATAATGATAAATGTTACAGACAAACGAATCCCTTTATCGTTACGTCCGTCGCGTGTATGAATTCAAAAACACGTGATAAGCTTGCATTTACAAATTACGCTCGCATGTGACCAGTGTATCATCAGCACGTGAGGACAATAGTCCCGTTTCCGTCAATAACGTGTTGTTTTTGGTATTACACAACAAACACGCTATTTTCGCTAAATTCGTCGTATCATTCGTTCTAATATTCTTTCTGTACGCAACATTAACAATTCCAACAAACACATATGTTGTATAGATAAAAAAGACTCAAATAAATGTTTTTTTAATAATCCTTCTGGCAACTTACCATTGACTTTATTCGGGTACTGGTAGAAAACATAGCCTATGGGAAAGTAACAACACTACACACTATCATTACTAATACTTATTCACGCAAATATTACAAATTTATTAAGACAACATATTACACATCCGCAGGGATTATATTATTGTTCGTCTAATCACTGCATAATAAAACATTTAATAAAGTAAATAATTTTGAAATTTAGTGTGTCTGTAAACAGAAATAAATGTAACTAAAACAGTAGGCTATGAACGACGCAGTTTCCAGTCTCTTCCATCCAATTACAACCGTGACAATCAATAGAACGGAAATTTCTACAAAACGTGTCAGGGATTTAACGCGGCACGTGATTTCATTGCAATCTCCTGAAAATTAAATCTATTTTCAGTTAAAAGGTTAAATAGATGTTTTGAGATTTAATTTGAATTTCAATCGTTTGAAGTCCAATATTGCAACGTAAAATGTTTTTGATAAAAATTCATGTCTCTAGAAACCTTAGTTTTAGAAATTACCTTCACTACATTTCGAAACATTTATCTGGCTTTTTTTCGGTGTACCCTTGATCTTGATTTCACATTATATTAAGTGATAATGAGACCGTGAATGGCGAAGCGTCGCCATCAATAATACTCTGGCTTTTATGTGTTTACAGCACGAATACCTCCATGCTCTTATGGCGCTAGATTTTCAACATGAGAGTGATAGCTAGCCTGGTGGGTTGAAAAAAACTACCACCAACCAATCCACAACAAATGACTTCAGTTTTGAACGAGGAACCACCGCGTAAAGGCATGCTGTTAGTCACTTTTCCAAGGAGGCAGTGAGAATACTACTGTTGATCGAAGCAAGTGTATTTTCATGAATATAGGCAATTACAGAATAAAAGAAATTTAATAATTAAAATGTTACAGTTTTGTATCAGCTTTACATTGTAATAAAAAGTTATTAACTTTAAGTACTTAAGTACAAAGCCCATTCTTAAATTTAAAAACAAAAATTAAGTTCGCGAAACGCGGTGCCTCGTGGTCTCGGGTTAATGCCGTTGGGGTTAACGATCCTAAAAAATGTAGGCAAATAGAAAGCTAACCACCCAATCTTTAATTTTTTTTATCACTAAAGAAATACCGAATAATACAATGTCAACAAACGATGTAAATTAAAATAATCCTTTGTAAATTAGTATCTCACAATTGAACTATTCCTACTCCTTCTAAGTCGTATTTCCTCATGACTGAAGGTCGTGGTCATCATGTGTAATGAAACACACGACAGCATATACTGTGAAACTATCCATAAACTGTGAAAATTTTAACTCATTACAAAGGTAATGAAAAAATCTCCCAGAAACAGTGTTACAGTTATATCTAACACGTTAGGAGGTCAAGCGACATATAATGAAGGACTAACAAACCTCCTGTTCAGTAGGTTTCTAGCAAATTTAGACATTACACCCACATACAATAAATACTTTGCTTATGAACAATTCAAATATTTAGTAAATAATGGATCCCCTCCTACGATACGGCAATTGTATAAATACGGAAAAGATGAATGGTCGGGCAATTGTTTGCCTTCAGTGTTCGTCGTTGTATTGACCGAGATTTCTCCGAGAATTTCCGGTGAATGACATGACCCACGTGTACAGGTACAAAGCTTTAATACAACGTTGTATTCAGGCCATAAAACTTTTGTAGTTTCAGTTTAATCAGTGTTCTATGAATAAGCCACTTTGTATTAAATACTCTACTAGAATAAATAATTTCGAACGATATGTTATTGCTTACACATAGGTTATAAAATGCTTTTAGCATTATTTATTATATATAATATTTTACATTAAGAATCACAAACTTGTATAAAGAAATGTTGCTGTTAAATAGATTGTAATTTTCTTAAAAACGTTTGTAATTGATTCAATTAAATTTTGAGATATAAAATTTGTGAAATTTGCTTACTTAAAACTTCTCCCAAATCGTTTACATAGTGTCCCGTTCCGTGGAAACCCTTCGAGTGAGTACACATGCCCCAGAAATTCACTCGGTGCAGGTTCTTCGACCCCAAACGAATTTTAAATGCTAATGCGAAATGCGGACGCGAATTTGTTTGGAACTTACAAGGGTCACAAACGGGGTGCGTTTTCGTGAAAGGTTCTTGACCTCTTGGCACTCCTGACAGACCGGGATGTTGCCGCGGCGCCGAACAAATTGGGATGGGAGGATTAAGTTGTCGCGGAGGAATTCGGCATCCACTTGGGAGCGAGTCGCGGACGCCGGACGACCCGCCGCCCGACTCTTCTTACTCACGAACATTTCGACGCCTCTTCAACGAATCAACTACATTAAAAATAAACAAACCGTTTTCCGTACAAGTGTTCCTTAAATAAATTGATGGAGACACTTCGTACAATTAATGCGTGTTTTGAAACGATTAACTTCGTACTGGGTTCGTTTGAATATGTATCCTGAAAAACGGTGATTCGACTACAGTGCGTAACATACGTGCGTAACTGCCTCGAGTTGTATGTTATACTCTTTACAGTTGATGTCATGCGGAAACAAAATATTGATTTAATAATATGTCAATTTGATAATTTCAAATCTAAAAAAAAATTTTTTTTATGAACAAAACCATCATCGCCTCATAGTAGTGGCGACTGTTGTTTTGCTCTTATGATGAAGCTTCCGCTGTTTTCCTTTATGTTAGTAATGCTTATACTCAACTTTTTTCAGTAATAACAAACAATTTAAAAGTTTTTTTTTAATTGATGGGTTAATTCATTAACCAATATTATTTATTACCTCAGATTAAGTGTTTCAATTATTACGCAAATCTTAATCTCTGACAAATATAGAAACAGATGTCTATTTAATATTAAATATTATTCCATCCACATTCACAAGAAATGTTCCTCTTTGTCAGAAAGTATTGATGGTGCGTTCATTCAACAAATTTGCTCTCTTTGAAGGATAAATTTAAATTCGTAATTATCGTATTAGCTGTTACAGAGCATCGCATACTTGGAACTGATATTACTCACTAACCACTGGTGGGCCTGCTGAATCATATCTCGGTAAGAATAAGTGGGCGACAAGTATTCGAAATTTATTTTTACAACTTGTGATACAATTAGACGGCCAATATTAGCACTTTCGAATTTAGTCCCCGCATGTATTTATATTAATCACAATTAACATTGGAAGGGATTTCTCTAATTGTTAGTACCGTGCGTATTATTAAAATACCAACTAGTGGACAACGTCGCCGTTGTTCGTCTAACAGATTTTAAGGATTTACTCGTCAATGCCGTGCTGTTCCAAATACCTTTCAGATAATTCTTTGGATGAGTTTCATCTTACAAATATTTACTTACGCAATATCACGATCTTTATTTTATTGTCTGCTCGGCATATTTTTATATTTATAAATGTCTCTTGTTTGTTTTATTACAAATACTGCTTGATTTTAAACGTATTATCTTCCATTATTCGAATTAATGCTGTTGCTCTAAACTATTGCGGTCCTTCAAAGTTTTCCTTTCAACGAATCAAATGAATAAATGTATATCATGTAGAGTTATGATAAAAAAACAATCATTTGGTATTGGAACTTATATAAGAGAAGACATAACAGGGATATACATTTTAGTCAAAAATGAGCTGTCGATTCTCTGTGCGATTCAAAGATACTGGGTTTGGATCTCACTGAACTTAAACTTTCGGTGAAACAAAGCGTTATCTCGCTAACTCACACTTGGCCTGAACCAGACCAGATAAACGATGAAGGAAGAAAATAAATAGTAGAATAATAAACCATGTAAAAAGCACTATCGGTTTAAAGCTAATACTTCTAAAGATTGGCACAAAACTTTGTTGATGGTGATTTAGAAATAGTAATATCTTTAATTGAAATTTCCATTGGACCTGTAGAAATGCGAAAATTAAGGACATTTTGACCTCTGTAAAATATAAAATGTTAAATGTTTAATTTTGTTATTTAATATAAAAAAGTAATAGATTTACATCGTTATTTCGAAATTTTTATTCTCCGGAGAACTTTCAGAACTAATAGAAGAATTTTATGATTTACAACTAGAAAAAAATGGCAAATAATGTTTAGATGTATTTATTTAACAATATAAGTAAAATAGGGTCATAATGTATGTATAAAATTTAGTAACTATATCTGTTCATTATTAAGTTACGTTGAACTTGTAACGTTTGAACATATTTTCATTAATGTTATTAAAATATGTAATAAATACTAAAACAACCCTTTCCTTTGTTCTCGTAATACGATTAGAAAGCTCCATATAAAAGGGATTGTTTCAAACAATTCCATTATTCAGTAACATGCCTGAACATCCTTTGAAGATATAGGTCACGCAACCAAATGTAAGCTTTTAATGTTTTCTAAACAAGAATAATATGTATTCATATATACAGAACACTATTTGTTAAATATCCTTCTGGCCTGTCTTCTCAAATTATACTATTACGAATAAAATTTATTGAAACCAAGCAAACTTAGTCTTCAGCTAGTCAGTTTCGAAATTATAAATTATATTACCCTTGTGGGAGATGAATTAGAACTTCTCACTCTAGCCGCTCGCCCACCTCGGGGTGTCACAGAAGTTGACTAAGTGGGAAGAATTTATTGACAGCAGCTTCTTCTGTGTATTATACCCAAGAACTACGCTCGGAAATTTAAACGCTAAACGTGGTGAATACAATTACTATTACAGGCAATAACCTGGAGTATTAAGGAAGCCTGTGTTCATCAAGGGACACGCCAGGAGGCAGAACGGTTAAATGTTGATGAATGATAAATAACAGATTTTGTAGACCTGCTTAAAAACAGAGAGTAACTTTGTCATAAGCAAAGAGACGGGAAAACCAAAAATTTCTCAGATGTGTTATAACCGATATGAACCGATAAAAGATATATTTGCATTTCCTTCATAATTCTTTCAATACAATGTACTTCACTTACATTTCGCAACGAAATCAAACAATCAATATAGTTCTGATGAGATCTGAAGGATGAATGATAAAGAAATCGACGGTTGGAACAAAGGCGTTATAAATATACAGTACTGATTAACTTAATAGAAATTTATGTTGATTATACGCTGTAAATTCATTTGAAAACCTATCAGTGTGAACATTACATGCAACATTTCCTTCGAATATAAGCGGAGGTATTATTTCAGAACACAGTTATGAGATTGTTTACGGCATTAAACATAAATTGTTCTTTAATCGGGCGTGTATAGGAGTATAATTTCATTTCGAATATAATATGATAAGAGAGGTGAATATTATAAACATTATAAGTTGTGTACGCGATTTGTGACAGTGTCCGATTATTGATCCTTCGTAATACTTATCTTAAGACACTGAACTGTAATCGCGTTTTAAAACTTTGTAACATCATCACAACAAATAAAATCACTTTGACTCAGACTTTTCACATTGAACAAACATGTAAACAGTTCACGTAGACAAAGATGGTGAAACGAATGCTGTATACGATTTTTTAGTCTTTCCTCAGTTGTTATGTGAATTGAAAAACATTAAGTAAAACAAGCTATATCTATGACTGTACGCCTGAATAAAATACACATTTAACATAAGAGAATGAGTATTTAGCTCGTAGGTAAAAACATTATCTATTTCTTGCCAAAATAAAAAGTAATAGCGAATTTAATGATACCTTCTACAAAATATCACTAAAAAATTTGTACAGTTTCTATAACATTTTCCTTAAATTTTTTATTAAAAGTAACCTATGTCCTCGTCCTGTGTCTTCTGTATATTTATTAAATAAAAATAACAAACAGCCAATATATAAACGTAATAACAAAACTGATAAATCTAATAGGCATATGCATGAATAAAATAACATCGGATGAATGTACAAATAACTATTTATAAAATACTCTAGTTAGTGTTTAAACCACAATTCTAATTAACAAGTTCAATTTAAAAAAGAAACTATGAGAGACATCTACGTAGTAAGGTTTTTATATTTTTATCATAAATATCTTGTATATTGAACGTTCACCTCCTATCGTCGTCACAAATATTTGACAAGTACAGGATATCAAAAGGCATTGACTCCTTTTGATGTGCCCCCATAAACTTCAATAAGAAATAAATAAATTTTTTTTTTAATAATTCTCTGTACAGAAGATATGTTGTGTTAATAAAGATCGCTACTGTATATAAAAGGTCCCTGAAAATGGCACAGGATTGCTGCTAAATGTCAGCGTTTATATAAATAAATCCACCACATCTACTAAGCAATTTAGAGAGCAAACAGGATGACTCTGCTTCCTTAACGGTGCAATATTGTTACTTGCAGTATATGTGCACGGAAAGTTTATAGTTTTAGTTTGATAGTATCTTTAACAAAATGTATTAATAAGATAATTATTATGCCATAAAAAACCGCACACTTCTTTGTTACTTTACGAATAAAATCGATTACTATTAACAAAGACATCATAAGTACATTTCGCTTTCACAAACCTGTTATTTTATGAGGTTATACATAATTAAGATATGCGTCTTTTTTAACTAAAGTAAGCTAACATTTATACCCAAATTTCACTTAATGTTAAGTGACAGTGGGGCCGAAGAAGAATAGCGTGCTCATAATAATACTCTAGCTATAACAGCTAAGAAGTTGTTGCAACAGATTAACAATAAGTAGAGGTAGTTAGCCAGATAGGTTCTAAAGAACTTTACTACCATTCAAACTCCTTGTGTAGTCCACGAAACGAATAAGAGACCTCAACACTACATGAAATTGAGATCAAGCGTTAGCTTATTATAGATAATAAAGTACTTATAAAAATGTAATGAGTATCACATGAATAAATAATGAAGGAGTGACAACACCCTCAAAATAGTTTATCTTAAAGAAAAAGAAAATGTTTCCTGAAATTTTTCTAGCACTGTTAACTATGAAAAACAATATTTGACGCATTTTTTTGATTGCTTTTAAAGTATAATATTTATTTTTAAAGTTATATTTTAGTTTGATAGTATCTTTAACAAAATGTATTAATAAGATAATTATTATGCCATAAAAAACCGCACACTTCTTTGTTACTTTACGAATAAAATCGATTACTATTAACAAAGACATCATAAGTACATTTCGCTTTCACAAACCTGTTATTTTATGAGGTTATACATAATTAAGATATGCGTCTTTTTTAACTAAAGTAAGCTAACATTTATACCCAAATTTCACTTAATGTTAAGTGACAGTGGGGCCGAAGAAGAATAGCGTGCTCATAATAATACTCTAGCTATAACAGCTAAGAAGTTGTTGCAACAGATTAACAATAAGTAGAGGTAGTTAGCCAGATAGGTTCTAAAGAACTTTACTACCATTCAAACTCCTTGTGTAGTCCACGAAACGAATAAGAGACCTCAACACTACATGAAATTGAGGTCAAGCGTTAGCTTATTATAGATAATAAAGTACTTATAAAAATGTAATGAGTATCACATGAATAAATAATGAAGGAGTGACAACACCCTCAAAATAGTTTATCTTAAAGAAAAAGAAAATGTTTCCTGAAATTTTTCTAGCACTGTTAACTATGAAAAACAATATTTGACGCATTTTTTTGATTGCTTTTAAAGTATAATATTTATTTTTAAAGTTATATGTACTTAGTAGTAAAAGGCGAAGTGCACACCGAAAATAGTTTATTGAGTACTATATCAATAATAAACATGCACTTGACGCCAGTGCCGTGACTCTACACATAAGTAATGTTTCTCTAAAATAACTTTATAGGTATAAACGACTCAATATGAAACCTTGTCGCATTGAAATACAGTATAATAAATAGAAAACCATTTTCAAGCAAAGATATTAGTTATTCACAAAATTTTAATACAAAGTAATATTAAACAATACACAGATTATAGTTCAAAAACAAAACTGCAATAAAGCAAAGACATACAAAAGGGTTATTATAATATGAACTATGTGAACTCTACAAGCTTTAAAAACAAAATTTGTTAATCACAAATTTCGATTTCTACTATATATTATTTTTTATTCAACTAACGACTAGACGAGCAGGACGTTCACCTTACAGTAAATTATACGCCTGCCCATAACAATTTGGAGCTAGTTAGAATGATATACAATACTATAATAAATATATCATGATCTGATATATTAACGTATACCTAATGAAATCAAGTCCAATTTGTTTTCCCATACTCATATATGGAAGAGCGAAAAACAACAAACACTTGGCGATATTCGGCGGGTTCGAAGTTCGGGCAAAACTTATCCAGAAACACGGTCACTGTTAATATAAACAACCTTTATTAGTTTTAATACCATTCTGACGTCGGTTACTTGGACAGTAAATAACCGAATGTGGATATCCGGGATACCGTGACGTTAACGTCTCCGGGGGAGCGACACGCAATCTGCCGCAGCAATTCGTTACCGAAACCGTGTTGGACATAATTGATCATTCCGCACTCCAAGAAAACTTTTAGAAGGCCGTATATGCAATAAAACTGGATGACGGACACCTAATAACTAACGTTTATAGCTGTTCTCATAAAATAACATAGTTTTACTATCGCCCGGATCTACTGTATCTCGAGCAATCAGTGACGGTGTAGATACGATCGAAATTGCTTATTTCTTTGGTTTACGATATCGCTGCCCAAAACTATGCTACATAACTTTCGTCGCTTTCTCACAGATGTTATCTCGTTACCCCATTAATTTCTCTAGCTACAGCACTCTTCGAAACAGTTATACAATAATATTTGAACAATACGGTTTATCCCTAATTTTGAAAGCGGTTACCTTCACAATGATCTTATATAATGCATTTTCAACGTATTTATTTCTAACGATAAACAATATAGCTACAATATTAGATTACTTATCGTGAAAAATTAGATAAATAATAAGATTAATATTAAGATTTATATTAGAGATAAAGTATCTCTTTTATATGCTTGCGGACAAATCAAATAGTCAACAAACTCCAGCGTAAATAAGAATTATTTCGATATTAAACATAATTCAAGTAAAACAGAATTTAGAAAATAAACCAATTTGAAGAAGCGTTAATATAATGTTTAATCGTTATTGAATATGGATTCGTAAGAATTATATTATTTATAAGAGAGAAGCCATTAATCTGATGTGAGTTATTTCATTACCAACTGTTCTTTTACTTGGTAAGGGCATACGGGTAAACAAACAACATATATCAGTAATTCTCACAGATTTGAGTTATGACGTTAAAGCTTCTTTCCGGTGAAGAACTGAGTACGATTAGTTCGTTCCGGTTACACATATTTCGCACTAGCTTTTACCGCGACTTGATTCGTCATCGTTTACGATCTATGATGATGCTCCGTCTTACCAAATGCAGTTAAGTTGTTCAGGCACCTAACAAAATCACCTGTATACTGTTATCATATTAAAAAAATGAACCTACGTTTTAAAGTTCAAAGTTAAAAAAAAACTTTGCGGTACGAATAAAATATCATCGCCTTAATTTCCCCTTGAAGCTCATGTTTTATTATATAATGATTGACCTTTAAAATGATTTCGGAGAAGTACTAACTTTTGTGTTTATCTAATTTGATATCTTTTTCTTACGTAATAGTTGTGCATGCGGCCACATTCGTCTTTAATTTAGACATTGAAATACAAAAACGTTTCATGTTTCTAAGCAAAAGTTTATTACATTTTTTATTATTTTGTTTAATAATTATTGACTTTAATAACCTTTTGTTATACATCAACAGATGTCTATTTATAACAAATCACCTTACATCTTCCGGAGTTACATCCATTGCTCAATGGTTTATGTGTAAAAATATAAAAAGTAGAGAATCTTTTGCATTTATAATATTAATTTGAAATTAAGTAATTTTGCGGAATAGTTTACATATAACTAACGTACCGTATAAACGGTATTCTTAAGTTACCTGTGACATCGTAGATATCTTGATATTTTGATATCTCGGTAGCTACGCGTCGTCTACGAAGGCTCATCGCTGCTACGAGTACAAGTGCTTTTACCTGTCTCCGTGTTGTTAGGAAAAAAAAAACATATCTGTGAAAATATATTCGTGTTAAATAAAATGATAATTTTCGTTTTTGTAACAAGATTTTTAAACTAATATTTAATAGTAATATTCATAATACTGTGTCAGACTGTTCACGTATATGTAGTTTAGTTACACACCTAGAAGTGCTATACTTAATTTCACTAAAAAAAAGTCTTATTTCTAACTGAAAGAGCGAATGACCAGAAAAACGTATTACATAAAGACGTGCGCAGACGGTAGTACCTAATAAGGTTACAGAAAGTTCAAATTAACTTTGTCTTTTGTTCCATCCTTAATACTGACTCCTTATTCCAGTTTCGCGTTATGCACTAGGTATTTACTATGAAATTGGCTTACGAAACGAATTACCGTTTGAACATGAGTGGTTTCCTATTCAAATTGTAAACCTATTAAATTTACTCTCACCTTAATCTGCTATTAAATTATCATTTCATTCGCATGATATTTTTAATTAGAAATAAATATCGCAGGTACTTTAAATCTACAATCTATGAAATCAAAAGCAAAATATTACTTATGAATATCTATTCTTGGATATACTCAGCAGATTTTGCAGAAATGCATAAATTTCTTTCTGATTTCTCATAAAATCTGTTCTCTTCAATTTGATAAATCAATTCAAACTAATCTCTTATAAGTGATCATCATGGTCATTTAATCATAAAAATTAAATTTGTGTACAGTTAAAACAAGCTCCAATTCTCTTTATGCTTTACTATAATCGTTTCATCACCACAATCCAATTTGAGTGTAGTTTGTTTACGTTCTGAAAGTAGCGCGTGTGTTCATTTTCTTTTGTAATAATTTAGAGCTACGTCGAGGTGTGTGTTGTGTAGTGCTGAACGTAGCCGAGGAATGAAACGTGGCTCCCGCAGATGCGTTTCCCGGAACTGGTCCATTCCTGTCGCTCGTATTGACAAGTGGGCGGGAGCGTCGCCTTCAACTTGGCTTATTCGCGTGACATTGAAAAACCATTCATTGTTTCTAAATGCCAACTGGTATCACAATACCCTCCGACTAATATTTCGTCGAACTATCAACAAATTTAGTTCAGATCTTCAAAGCAGCCATTTAAAAAAATATTTAAACACATAAAAGTTACCTAAATATAACAGTCATGTTTTTCTATAAAGCAACTAGAAGGATGGACTGGAAAAATGTACCATTCTTTCAAAATATTTCTCTTTAATTATATTTCATCAAGTTATTTAATATTAGAAATGTATACTACCTAAACAAGATATTAAATATATTAAACGACAATAAAATAAACAAAGTAACGTATAAGGTCAAAGTAATAAACATTGAAGACTTTATTAATGTGTACTCAATAAATCCGTTGACTACAAAACACGACTTGCAAATGATCAAGCGTACAGATTAAATATGACACAAAGTGCGAGTACATGTCGATCTAAATTATAAGAAAACTTTTGTTTAAACAAATGTAGCTTAACTAATATAGATTCCTTCATTTATGATATTTTACGATAGATATTCGATTAGCAATTGATAAGAAGTAGGTTTTAAATAGATTATTGGTCTTGGCTCTGACTGCTCTGTTACTTTAAAAATAATGATGCCTCTAAATTAAAAAAAAAACCTTCACCAGTACACGTATGAAACCTTAAAGCGTATATCAACAAACAGGTGCTAGGCATCAAGAAACTGCCAATAACCATAAAAATAATTTTAAAGAACAATGTTTATTGCAAGTGAACAATTGCATCCTTGATCTAATTCTTCCTTCATACAAACAATTATAAGACTCTGTGATGTTTAGTTTACTGTTTAAAATAAAAAAAAACACGTAAATTTTATTCACATTCCACATGTTGACGCGCGCTAAATATTTAACAGCGACACATTAATACAACATCAACGATAATCACGCTCTTAATAAGTTTATATATACCCTAATTAGGTCTGTGCTCAACATTTCCATATAGGGATCTCGTGCGAGTAAGGATTTCGAGTAAGTCGGTCATCCGACAGTCGGATTGAAAGAATCTGGTCAGCTGTCTCTTGATGCTGGCGTGTCAGAGATCAACGCTCCCATTGTGTCGGAGAAGGTAGTGACAGAGGAAATTAGGCTCCGGATTCCACTGATATTTTTATGAATACGAAAAACGCTCCGAGGGCGGGCAGCTGTAGCTAGCTACGCGCGTATATAAAGAAGTGCACGGCTGCGCGCCGCCCAGTCGCCCGTTCCAGCTCAACGCAGCACAACGTCCGTTTGCTTTGCGACGAGCTTCCAGTCGATACTGATCAACCATATCTAAATAAGAACTGAGATCATAGTGTTAAACTTTACTTTATAGTGTATTGTGTACTGTACTTTGATAGTGTTCGTAGCAGTCCGCTATCTACAGACCCGCAGCTTCCAGGCCCGGGTCATCCTACCCGTGCACTTACATAGTCAGGTGAGTTTAGCTTTTAGTATCATCATGAAAAACCTTTAAACATTTCTTTAAAACGTTTATTATATTCATATTTACTGATTAGTACAGAAATTATTTGTAAACAAAATGAAAATCTGAAAATTTCTCGCTCATAGAAATCGATGTTATTGACATTGCAGCGACATGTCTGTTATGCACAAACATCCTTATTTTTCGTGTGTTAAAACATGCTACGATTTTGAACTTTGGAAAATATTTCGCCTTTACATTAAATATTATGTTCATAAGTCAAATCGAGTTTACTTTTTTTATCATTTACTTTAACACAGCACAGTTATTATTAAGAATATGGATAGAGAATATTATGCGCCATAGTTATTGATTATTTACGTGCATGTTCTCGTAGATGTGTTAAATTGTGATCATATACATACAATACAAATATTGATACGTTTCAATATTAGTGTTAGTGGAATTTTTGTAATTGTTAATAGTTTTAATATTAACCGTACGCTCTGGTATGTATTACTTTTTTGGCCTAATAATTATATAACATATTCGTAATTATCTTAATATTTAATTTCTTATTAATTTAAAATCTTTTTATAAAACTGTACTGCGCTTGTCGTAGTAATTTCACTAGCTACAGCGCTTTTCAAGCTGGAACACCAATAATGTTAGCACATTACTGTTAGGCAGTAGAAAGTGATGCTGTGTGGTCCCAAACTTCTCGGTCTCCGGCAATAAAAACCTAACAGCATTAAATTGGGTAAATCAAGCATCTACCGACTAAGGAAGAAGTCTACGCTTAAGTATTACTTTGATATAAAAATAAAACATAACAAAAGAGATCTTAGCTATAAAAGGAATAATTTTTTCACTTCTTGGAATGAATCTTTCGGACTAAACTCCAACCTTTACGAAGAAGCGCCAGAACTCTTCTAAAGATTTTGAATATTTTTTATAATAATTGTGGGGAGGACAATTTTACAAACTTCACTTCATGGTAAAATTTTCGTTCGCTTCGGGTTTTATTGATGAAAACTCGATTTGTAGAATTACTTACTTTAACATTTGTTCAGCTTTTCTTCCATAGCAATTAAGGGTGGATGTATGAATTAAATATTTAAGTCATAGGGTACCCGTCATCAGAAAAACAATAATCCGATAGACGTTCCCACTGCTGGACATAGACCTCCTTCAAAGACTGATCAGTCGTGCCCATATTATTTGACTATCTTCATATATAACCTATAAACAAAATGGTGAATAAAAGTAAAAAACTAGAAATATTTTGTTTCATTGTATTCAAAACTCAGCTTTGACGATTTTTAAGAAAAAACGTGTCTGTCGTATAAATTTTAGACACGAAGCGCTACAGGAATTGGCAAAAAAAAAAGATCATAAAATTTAACAATGAGGTAAACGATTGGATGATATATAAAATACGAAAATGATACAAAATCAATAAAAACGAAAATAAAGGTGGACAAGGAAAAATTATATTGTTTTAAGTGTGTATTGATAATAGTCGGTTCATTTTTTTCGTGGTCTCTTTTGTATTACGTTATTTGCATATACCAGTATTGTTTTATGCTATGGTATAATTAATAAATATTCCAATATTAATGACCTTTTTTTATTTCGTTCAGTGATGGAGTGTCGTGGCATTTTCCAAAGTATCTCCATCCCTCCCCCGGTCTGTGAGCGGTGTAGGCATATAAACTTGGGCTCATACATTTCCATTATCTGCGTAAAGCGCGGACAAAATAAACTCCAAAGCCACTTGAACAGATAAATAGCGGGCAAGTACTTTTCCAGGCGCGTTAATGGATTGATTATGATGAAACCGAAATAACAATATAATTAGAAATAACTTTATGCGGTTATTACTAATTTAAAATATGCATATTCTTTATAAAACACGTACTAAACGAACAGATTATATTATTGCTTTGTAAATATTTTATTTAATGAATAAATATTTCAAATTGTAAAAAACGGATTAAATTATAATATATCTTTAGTATTTAAAATGAACACCTTTATATCATTTTAATGATAATGATTTAATATAAAATAGTTCGGAACAAATCCTTTTACAGAAGTGAACTGAAAGTGAACAAAGCATTCGCTGTTACGAAGCCAACGATCTTGACTTTGCGGATTGTATGAATAGTTGGAAAAGAAGTATTGTAAAGTGACGTAAAATCACCAACTCGGGAACTACAGTTAGTTATAGAGTATAGCATACGTACATACAATCGTCAGCACTTGTGAATATGATCTAATAAATCATCTTTTATGCCATTGCTGCTGTAACTTATCTACTATACTAGTAACTATTCTGGGCATTGGACCTAACCTATCACAGCGATGAATGAATTACCTTTGCTTATATGTGTCTAAGTATGTATATACTGAAACGTAGCAGACTATAAAAATAGATTTTATTATTAAACAAAACTGTTAATGAAGCAAGCTAGACGCAATGTAACAGAAACATGCTCTTGAATGCGATGGTGTGTTAGTATGAACGATATTTTAATCAGAAGCAGTTTGCTTCATGTAACTATGGAAAATTTTGATTGCGCAATAGAATGGTAAAAGTTACCGAATCCAATCACAGGCGGAAAAACCAATTACATCGTTTCTTTCTCCTTCTTTTTTCGATAGCGTTGTAGCCGTACTCGTCCGCGGGATTCGTTAATAACGTTATTTTGGATTCGCTAAAAATAACAGTTAATTTGATTTATAAGCTGCGATACGAATTCGCAATGATTTTTTTAGATTCGTTTATTATGTTAATCAAGAGTGAATATCTTTGATTTTGATGCTTTACCGGCACTGAATCGGCACCTCTGAACTTGAAAATAGCATTTTCGAAGATGAGAAATCGTTTTGTGGCCAACATAAACAAATATATTTTTAGCTAAAAACTGAACAATGACCAAAAAAGAGTGATACATTTTCACTGTTTAATTTGATATAGGTTTACTACAACGTTGTTATTAAATATTATACTACTAAAACTACTAAGAGACTTAAAACTTGGTTATCGTGAAAATATTTCAGCGAGATCGCGTCGTGATTTAAACAATTGCATTATTCAGTGATTTATTTTTAAATTGTTAAAGTTAGACCGGCTTCACGTATCTTACCCTCAGCAACCAGATTACGTGACGCCGTAAGTATTTGTTACTCCGTAGAATTGATGGCTGCAAAGATGTAAGACTGAAATACATTCTGTTCGGTTTCCATTGGAAAATTTCAATCGATCTGTGAACGTAACACCGCCGGCTGCAGTTCGCCCACCTGCCCGCCGCCGCTGCTTTATATTCCGTTTAGTTAGTTCATTAAAATAATTCCGTGCATGTGTTCTATTTAGCGCAACTTTATTGGTCCGTCATTCATTTGAAATCATAACCGGCTTGGGTATTACGATCTGGATAACTCTAAAAATAAAATTTCACAACAGCTACTTTCAAGGAAGAGCATGTGGGAGCGTATAAAAGAAACATTAAAAAATTTAAAGTGATTTTTATACTGAGCCCTAGGAAATAGCTGCGGTAACATGTTAAACTGCGAACCTTGATGCGTGTGTTGCTTCCGCGTGCGCAGTTTTCAAATAGGTATAACTATATTTAATTCTCATTAATTACCACTTCATAAGACAGATTATTGTTTGGTTAAAAGATAATTTCTTATACATTCCAGATTAAAAGATTTTACTTTAGAACCGTGTGTTTCACTGATACCGTTTGACGTTCGTCGATCTCTTTGGAAATAAATACTATTATTAATATGGAACCTGTGGAAATATAACAATATGCCTGCCATAAAAGGCATTGAAATATAAACAAAAAGCACCAGTGAGTTCTTGCATTTCTGAAAGTTTCTATATTCGCCTGCGACTATGCGGAAACGGGAGCGTCTAACAAAAGCGTGCGCCGTGGAGTCGGCCATGAAGATAGCAATAGTGGCCAATGCACTCCAATACTAAACAGTGATATTAAAATACATTGGCTTTAATGATGCAAAGATAATAAGCCTATGCAGTCACAAGATTATTTGTTTAGGTTTCTCCGATTTCCATCTTAACAGCACTTTAAATGAAATCAAAGTCAACAATGATCTCATGTTATTGTAAGTTCCTTACAATTATTGATAGTTTTACGACAAATTTAAAATTATTGAAAAGAAGAAGATAGAAGAAATTTGTTTTTTTTTTATAAATATAACCGTCTGTATTGATTGAAATATTATAAAAAGGAGACAAACCTCCTAAGTTTATCAATTTAGAAATAAACGATTGACGGTTAAAAGTGATTGCAGAAATCCATTAGAAGATTTGGGTTTAAATTTAGACTTATTTTAACGCTTAATAAAGTTTTAAAACTTATATGATTGCTATATATTTATAAGTTGATATGTTATAATAATGAGAAAAACATTGATTACAGGTCAAGGGCTCATGAATAGTTTTAACACGGGCCGTGTAAATGTTTATTACCACTAAGGCAAATGGTCCACCAAAACAGCTAAAGCCGAGGAACTAAGTATGAAAGCATTCAATGCCGGTAATCTACCCTTTAATTTAATTGAAAATCTTTTCTGAATTATGATAATTGTTATCGGGTGCAAATACAGTTATAATAAAGAACATTTGTAGTACTTAAATCCACAAATATAAATAGATAAAAAAGATAGCAGATACTGTCCGATAACGCTTACGTAAGAAACCATTGTGTATAAATCACCATTAATATTAAATTCTTTATAGGAGACGAACAGTAAAGTACATATAACTTACACGAAAGAAACTTATCACAAAATCTTTTTCTGAATATGTATCAGTTACTGTTATGAGATAAAAATAAGTACTTATTCCATTTTTTAATAGACACACATTATTTTATTTACCTGAGTAAATAACAGCACGAGGAATATGTTCATCTGATGGTAATTGATACGCCTGACCATAACAATGTCTTAAGTTTTAAAAGTAGCAGTAATAGTAAAAAGTACATGAATTTATTAAGTACATCAATCCTTAATTTTTTACATGTTAGTCAAATTTAATATAGATAACAGTAAATAAAGCATCCGTGGAAGTGATTTAGTAGTTATATATATAGTATATAAGGCAGTAGTATATATATATATATATATATATATAAAGAGAAGGTTATACTTTTTTTTTAAATTCATTAATTCTTCTTTCTTTATGGGTCAATAAAATTTGTGACATGGCAATCGTTTTTAATGAAGCCACAGCGGTATTCATGACCAGAAGTTCGCAAATTGGCATCACTGTCTCATTGGATGTCTTAACGATGAAAACACGGTATAATGATTATTTGCGAAGGCGAAGGACGCGACAATAAGAAATGACATGCACGCAATCGCACTTGAAATATCCTCATTAGCCTAATTTTATAATCGGCTTAACCTCACATGAGTCGGCCGCATATTGTGCAACACTCATAACTGGGTTAAACTGTATTGTTAGGTTAAAATCTAGGTCAAGTTCACAAACATATTTACATCGACCTACGATAGCATATAAATCTTTCGGATATATTCTAATTTTTATCTGGAGTTTACTGGCCCTTTGTCACGATATCGTGCCTTTGACCTACTCTTGTGGAAGGTTATTTGTATTATATCAAAGAAATTCGGATTCATTGAACGATTAAAGTATAGATCGAATACATTTTCTTTAAAAAATACGCAATGAAATTCTTCAAAAAAGAAATTTAAATATAATATCACTTCTTTATGATAGGATTTAAAATTAGTTTGATACGATGACATTGAACTCTCGTATGTCTGGTCTCGGAACAAAGGTTTCATGTTCGTAATGGAGCACAGGGCCGAAATCCTAACTAAAAAAAATATTAGGTCAAGCACAGGTGCATACAAACATAAATTCTCTACATGTTCCTCTAGACATGCTAACAGTGTTAACCTTAATGTTTTTTAGACCTGAAATTTATTGAACTTTTATGTGTTCGCTAGAAAAATAATGCTAGACAATAAAAAAGTATGAAAACTAGTCCGTGAACAACGATCGAATTTTTTAAAGATAAATGAATTCAGATAGGTAAAAATAGATTCAACTTCTCAGATATATTGAAACAAATTCATATTTTTCAGCAACAATTACATATTCCTAGAAAGCTAATTAGTTTTTTAACCTTTTGTTTTCATTCAATAGTCATTAACATAGTTATTTAGACCTTTATAAAAGACATTGGTAAAGATTTCATTAAAGGCTAGCCCTCATTTTGTTATACTAAAATAATTGGTTTTTGTGCAATAATATTGTAGTGCTACATTTATGAATCAAGCTTATATTACTTTCTTTTGATATCGAAGGCCAGAAATGTTTATTAATCTAATATAAGCTATAAACTATTATAACAGTTTTACTCATTCATATCTTATCAAAGTTTTAATATTGCGTATATGATAGTATGGACCAATAATGTTTTCATAACAAATGACGCATTTATGTGTTATTTGGCCGGTAAACTACTCGACTGATGTAAAACTCATGTGTTTACTTACACTAAAATTCATATTAGTTTTTCATTGTTAAAAAATCTTTTTTATTTTAATTTTTCATAACAAGAAGGTATAAGACATCTGTTGTTTTGATCGCGATAACCTTGCAACAATATCGCTTTCATTATATCGACATTATCGTAGCGAATAGCAATCAAGGTTAAATTTGTTAGCTGTAACGAACATAATCCTTAGGCCTTGATTGCATGGGAACCACTCCACTCGATGCCAGACGTTTCCGTAACAAGGTCCCGTCCTCGAAATGGGACGCCTCCACAGCTCACATTGTGGTCTTGAGGGGCCTCCACTCAACAGCGCTGAGACTATAAGATAACAAACCTAATACGAGACCTTGTAACTTATATCGCGTCGATTAATCATCGATTATTTCATAACCTTCATTGCGTAACCTTTAATCCCTTGTGAAAACTTAGAATAGCAATTACATCAAAGTTTTCATTTTTTTACTGATGATAAGCATCAAATTGCACAAGTCGGATTAATACATCAAAAATACTGGATACAGGGCCATTAAAACCAAAACAGAGTAGTATTACCGCTTAACTTGACGGTCAATAAGGACAACACCAATTATATAAACTGTTTTTAACTTTACAAAGTAACTTATCAAGATTCCGTATCATAACCTACGTAATATATTTAAAGAACGAACAGAACATTAAACCTAATCTAAGTGAAAGTAGCCGTAAGTGACTACCGTAGATAAAAGATGACAAAACACCTTGGCTCAGTAATTTTGTACGCGCTACATTGTTCTTCGAACCGTTTCACGTTTATGTCATATAACTATTTGGAAAAATTAGAGCTGTAATAAGAGAGCCTTCTTTAAGGCAGAAATAAGTATATCTTTGCCCAAAAGACAATTGCTTATTTTATTTACCAAATTTCACCACCTAAACTGAGACTATTCTATATGTATTCTTCATCAATCATAATAATCATAATGATTTTCCAAGACAATACATTCGCAAATATTCAAAGATATTTCTTAAGTAACTGATAATCTAAGGTAAAACAGTTTAATTAAAAGTACGTATTGATATCACCATGAATGTTTGATAAGTAAAAGCGTGCATAGATACTAATTTAATAAGTCGCTCAAAAAAGCATATCGTTTTTACACAATTCTATTAGAATTAAGATAATTTAGCCAATAATCCTAAACCTTCAAAACATATCAGTTCAGTGTTTGCATTAAAATTCAAGTTAGTTTAAAAATACACAACCAAATCAAAATAACTTTAACCGACAATGAGAAGAAACTAAAAATCAATAATTCTCTTTTAGTATTCTATGTAGATGGTTATAGGCATATAAAAGCAATGACTTCCAAAGAATATAAAGTTATGAATGTGAAATCCAACCCAACTCATAGTTTTATTTTCAAATAAGACGGTGATGTAAATTGTATGTATTACATAATTTATTGCAGACAGTAAAAAGAATCATATGAAAAATAATACTTACTGGTATTTAGAATAACATATATAATATTCTTCTAACGTACAAAATGTGTTTTTAAATAAATGAACGACGTAACGTCACAGACACTTTTTTATTAGCCACATCCATGCGACTAAAATATGTTTATATTGGCGCCAAATATAAATAAATTCTGGTTTCGTCGCGACAATTACGCAGTTATCAAGTTTTTAGGGTTCCGTGGAAAACATTTGAGACTGGTTATTAAACTTCAAACAACTACTTCCAATTGAAATTGTAGTTTGGCAGGTTAATTTTTGATTGGGAGCGAAATGGATTTAGAGATCTCGAATAAAAAGCACTGTCAAATAGATTGATAACACAATATAATCTATTTCAACCTGCAAAGATTACTGTTCCGGTATCTAGTGAATTATTACTGAAATAACGAAAAGTAATATCACATGTATCTTGAGTTAAAATGACATCTGACCTTTGTCAATACATATAAAATAAATTACCAATACGTAATAAGCAGTAATAACTTTTTCGATACAAGTTTCTCTAGGGTTGTTTAACCTCTAAAGAGCCAACGCTGACGTAAAGCGTCCGAAATGTTCTATAAATACGAGAATTTATCATGACCTTATATGTCATTCCAATACTTACATTCCTACAAATTTCTGTTTTGATTCTATTCAAAATTTTCTATTCAAAACTTTCTCAGAAGCGACTAATAAATTTATATCATTATATATATTCAATAAAGAAATAGTGCGGTAAGAAATTATTTAATGAAACAAAATATCACATAGTAATCTAATGGCGGTAAAGTCACAGCAATTCTCAAGCCCACTCTTAATTCATTCACGTTGCACAAGTTCATGATGCAAAGTCTCTTTAGTGTTTTCAAAAATAGTAAACTAGACTGTCCTGTGACGTTCATACTTCGTTCATAAAGGTAGGCAGACGTCATACAAATCCAATTGCAGCTAATAAACGGAAGTCATCACTGCCAGCTGTGCTGGCTTATATCCATTGTGATTTTATTCTTCAAATGTAATTAAACCGCTAGCTCAATTGTGGCCACATGTGTGGAAAGCTTGCTAAATTTACAATCACAATATCCTGAATTGATTATTGTATTTCCGCCGTTAACCTTTACTGGGTTATAAAACGAAATAATCAAAGAGCATTAGCGTCCGACTTCGTATTCGTATATAAAATTTATTTGTGGCAGGTGGCGAAATAAAGAACTCAATACGGTTTTCCGTTTCAGGCTCCGGAGCGCGTAAATCAGCAAAATGCGCGACGAGCGCACCAGCCCGCCGCGTGTCCGCATCGCCGTCATCGGAAGCTCCCGAGTTGGCAAGTCAGGTATGAACTTTTATCAACATAAACAGAGATCCACCCTCTTATCTCTATTTATATTTAGAAACCCCTTGTTATAGACTTTGAACAGTATTCCTACATTTCGCAAATGTTTTGTACGTAATGCATTCTATTGTACAAAGAAACTGTTTTTTTTTTAATAATTCATGATAAAAGCTTTTAAAACAAAAGCAAATGAAAAAAAAAATTCATGTAAAATTGTAACAAGTATTCAGATTTTTTTAGCGTGTTATAAATCGAAATCATTTGAAACCTTCCGACTGTTTCATTACTTATTGCGACCCAATTGCCTTTTTGCCTAACATAACCTAAAAGGTTTATGACGCTCGCCTGAAAATATTTTCAACGTTCATGCCATTTTAATACTTTCATGAAAGCCGATACTTTACCCAGTTCCGCTTTCTTAATTATTAGTATCAAACCGCGTTTGCTATTTGTATATTACAAATGTTATTTTAACTCTCATACGGCAACATTACCTTCGAGATAATAATAAATAGAGTATTATTTTGTACCGAAAACTATTTTTATTTAACAGTCAAAAGTATGTAATTTTTCAATTATAATACATTCCAATTTCATTGCTTGTTTATACTTATATCGGATATTAAAACACTGGGTCAGATATTTACATTACAATTTCCTCCGCAATCGACAAACAATATTGAACAAAATCAAACGTACTAGAGAAGCAACGGAAACAAGACTGACCTAGATGAAATTACATAAACCATAACAACATACCGGTGACCCATTCCACTTGGTGATGTAACACGAACATATTTTCTTAAACAAACATATGCTAAAACAATCCTTCCATTTTCCATTTTGTGACTCATAAATGTCAATCAGGATTTCTTGTTCCGACAACAATCACCGACACATACGAAATGTTGTTTTTGGAATTTGAAAAGTTAATAAAAAAAACCAGCGTCAAAGACTCTGGTTTATATATAAAAAAAGGATTTTGACTTTTAAATCTGTTTCATATCCAGTCTTAACGTGACTGGACTAATAAGACTGTCGAATTTCTTTTATGTATCTTCAGTTTAATTTTTAAATCTACACTTTTAATTTCTATTATTTTATTGATTTTTTCTAAAGTTACATGTTTGTTTATTACATTTTATTTCTTGTTACAGCCCTAATCGTACGATATCTAACAAGGAGGTACATCGGAGAATATCATTCAAATACAGGTTAGTTAACACAATGAAATATTTATAATGCTGAAATCTCCAGCTACACGCATCTTTTAAATTCTTATTCTTTTACTTTAGAGCATCAAATATCCGTTAGTTTCATAATTATAACATTCAAAATATAAATATTTATTAGTACAATTAAAATTATTACACTTTCCAATTTCTTAACAATTTTAAGCACACTTGTTGTATAATACTTGGTTCTAACAATTTTAAATAAATACTGTTAAATCTTATTATAATAAATAAAATCTCTTTTTGTATACATAACTATCGATTATTCATCTTCTTTTTTTTAATATTCATTATTCTTCTCACAGATCTACTATATAGACAGACGGTGCCAATAAACGGCATGCCAGTGGAACTCGAAGTGATAGACGTTTCCGGCTCTAATACTGACAAATTTCCCACAGAACAGGTAAAGTAGAATATAATGTGATTTGTGAATAATAATATTAAACACGCGACATATTATGATCATCATCAGACGGTAGATGTCCACTGCTGAACATCAGCTTCCCCCAAAGATATTCGTTTGGTCTTGCGCTGCCCACGTTCAGCAGTTTCTCGCGACCTTCACCAGATCACACGACTTATTATAACATAATGCAAACATTAATTTGAACATACTCAGCAATGTTAAATTTGTATCTTTTTTGCGCTTTCCCCAAAAAACATTATTCAACTAATGAAAACTTTAAAACTGTAACTATATCTAGAGCATTATTATTATTTTAAGTACAAAGGAGACTCGACCCAGATTTCACATAATGTTAAATGAAAATCAGGTTGAAAATGGTAAAGAGAATTCGTGCTGGTAGTCCCATATGTTGACAGCTTAAACATAACATTCTATTATGGTAGCTTGCCAGGGCCTAAACTTCCTCACATACGGTCCTAGACCTTAACCGGAGTCTCCCGTGTTACAAAGCAAGCTTTTAATCATTGTTTGCGGAGGCAATTGTTGTAAGAGTACCATACTAGAACCTGTAATTCTCATGATTATCATACAGTCACTATCAAAGCTTTATACTTTATTTTTTTAATCATTAGCTATGACAGGCATTTACACAAGTGCTTTGTTAAAGAACCTTGTCACGGATAAAGCCACGAGCTCATTATTTGAATTATGATAGGGTGAAACCAAATTAGCACGACGAGTTCAGCATCCATATGTAGGTTAATCCAGTTCAACACGGAACCTTGGTAATCGCTCAATCATTTTCACCTTCACAATATTCTGTGCGAACCGAAAGCGTTGAACGACCTTTGGCTCCACTAAACAATAACACAGCCACTAAATCAAAAGATTAAGGTTTGAATGATTGATTGGATATTCCTCCAGAAACATTCCCTAGACTGTATATTGTTTGTGCGCTTATTTTTAACAAAGGCCGGAGCAAGTTTTTATCACCATCTATTATAAATAATAGTGCTCCCCTAATTTCGCACAAACATATAAAACGCCGGCAACTATTTATTGGCATATAATTTACACATTAGGAAACGAGAGAAACAAACAAACCTAGTTTCGGAAGTTCCGGAGACTTTTGATTTAAGAGCTAACCTAGTTACCGCAGCGATATGTTATCTAAAATCAGATTTGTACATTAGTAGATGATATTGTGTGCCTATAGTAATATGTCTGGTTCGAATCTAAGGAATGCTCTCGTGGACCCTTCCGCAAACAAATCAAATATTAAACGAACCGCCCGTAACCGTTTAATGTTCGCACAACTGGGTTAATCGTTACGAATATAATACGCGCGCGATGGAAATGCTGCTCCGGCTCTAGTTCCAGTGACCCACGCTCGTATGCTGTGACTCACAATGTTTATACTGCTGTTTCAATAATTGTACTCAATGCCGTGTACATACAAATACGCTTATGTGTATACCCCACATTGTAGTCACTAGCCACGTTCCAGAAGTTAAACGTTGCCAAAAATCTCAAAGCGTTAAATTTTTATTTCTGATTCAACTCACACCTATAGTCCGTTAAATATAACTTATCCATATTTACGCCACAGTAAAAAAAAATGTATTCCAAGCATAAAGTAACTATCTTATTACAAAAATAACAAAAGCTATTAAAATTTGGTTTGTTATCTAATCACTTTTCTGTATTCTACATAAAGTAACGTCAAAATTTCCTTTCTTCTTGTAACGTAATTGTAGGTATCATAAATCAAGTTGTCAAAACATTCTTACGAAGAGGTGTTACAAAACTAATAACAAATTTACCATTTAATTCTCTTTTTCTAAAGCTAGCTGACGTAGGAATTGAAATTATTTTTATTTTACGGATTCTCCACTTCCTGGACACTACGATTTACGTTCCATGTTATAGAAGGGATTTGTTGCTTCGGAGCGAACTAATGAATGAATTGGTAGGGTACAGAACTATGAACACGTTTAGACCATACCGCGATCTCATAAAAATCAAATCAAAAATAACAAACGAAAAAAATAACTATGGATTTTTTTACGTTGTTATAAGTCAACATAAAATAATTTATTTGCATTTTGTTTGAATGGATGAATACTAAATTGAAAATAGAATATTACAGACGTTATTAAAAGCTCCAAGGACGTTGTTTCGGAGCGGGAAGCGTAGTAAAAACACTAAGAGTACTTGATTTCTACAAATTTTATAAATTATACAATTATTGCATTTAAACCCATTAGATAATTTATGTTTTATCAACAAAAATTTCTCCCATCCCGTGTTGTATTTCAAACAGTTAAATTCCGTACCGGAAATTAAAACAACGCGCGGTTATTAAATTTTCCAGCGTTAAATAAAA
This sequence comes from Byasa hedistus, assembly GCA_029286795.1. Lineage (NCBI taxonomy): Eukaryota > Metazoa > Arthropoda > Insecta > Lepidoptera > Papilionidae > Byasa > Byasa hedistus. Next base: position 8,925,663 of record JAGSMW010000020.1, on the reverse strand, counting down.
CTAAGAATCATAAGGAAGACCGTGAAACTAAGAAAACGTTATAAGAGACCATTAAAATTAGCTTTCAACGGTTTGATATATGCGTACCTTATGTATCAACAGTTTGTATGAAACAATAAAAGATTTTAGCAGAGCACGCGCCGCCGTCTTCCCGTAACGTTTTACGTGGGGACGTTATTGCTCGCTTCATTTACAAAACCATAAAACGTAGACATGCGAGGACGTTCCACCGTATCTATACTATATCACGATCTCTTGCTTTTATAACATTTTTTTATGTTTCTGACTCCGCGGCGGATTACTCAACCGCTTACCTGAAAGTAACCTTAGGTTGTGGTGGAGTTTGTTTAGAAGAAGGATTTTTAGCTAGCAATCACCCCAAATTTTAAAAATTCTACTCAAATACTGTTACTGTGTTTCTAAACGAAATAATATTCTGAGCCACACGTCTCATTATTCACGGCCTCCTTGTTACTTACCATGTGAAATTGAGTACAAATATTAGCCAATTATATTGCCGTTTGATATTATCAGAAAGAGAAACAGTATATACGTAATATAAAGCACAGAATTAGTACCTTTACATTGTATTAATGTAGTTACAATTTTACTACGGTTTTAACGCTAATAATAGTTACACACGCAATGAGTTACTTACATTATTCTAAACTTTACTGCGAGTAACCATGACGATTGTATCGGCATTGCGATGTTTCAAGTTTACATAAATTAAACCCACACACACAACCGCATTCTTGTTCATTCAAGTAAATAAACACTAAAACCTTTATAAAATCAGGGCTTACGTCAATTCATCTATTCTCTGATGATGTCTAATGCTGTTAGTCAGTTGACCGATATGTAAACAACTCTTCGGATACTAGGCCAGAGGACCTGGAGTCTTCGGTCTAAAATACGCCATTACCAATTATATAATTTATATATTATTTGATTGTTACAGATTCAATGGGCCGATGCGTGCCTACTTGTTTACTCCGTAACGGACCGAAGCAGTTTTGAATATGCCACCGAAGTATTAAATACATTGAAACGGAACCCACCTCACAGCAGCCCTGCGCACGGTCCTGGTGCTTCGCCCTCGGGGATGCCTCTTGCTTTGCTGGGAAATAAAACGGATCTAGATCACTTGAGACAGGTTAGTGAAAGAGATATGTTGAATTAATTTCGATCTTACTGACTTATTACAGCTGTCATATGATGCACTAATCAAATGGAAAAATACTACACGTTCTGTTAGTTGCCTTTTTACCACTATTATAAAATTGTAGTTAAGTAATACTTATTCGTACAAAATCAAATTGACTATAAAAAATTAAGAAATTTTAATTCGATATTTTCTTTTTTACCTATGTAAAAGATTTATTTTTAAGAATATTCTATTCTTTCCAACCAAAACAAGGATAGTCAAATTCGGGCCTGAATCAATTTTTTCATGTTTAATGAATTTAATAGAAAAGGTTACACAGTCGATTACTAATTTACGGTAAAAATGCTTTTATCCCACACCTTTGTACAAATTTAATTACACACGCATGATTAGATTAGAAACGAAACGAAGCGTAATGTTTTTGCTTAACTTCAGAATAGATATAATGAAGGTGTATATAATGTTAGGATATAAAGAATATGATAAATAAGACGCAACACAGCTTAAGCTATTAAAAATCTTAAAAAAATCGCGTTGTTGCCGATACACAATTGTTTACATTTGCTCATTTACTGCTTGCACATGTTGCTTGTATCATGACTAAGCCAGAGAAAACATAGTTATTCTTTCCCTCTCCCACTCAAGAAAATCGCATCTTTGTGTCTCTATGTACACGGGCAAGACTATTTTGTTCAATAAATAAATGAACGCGATCGATCGATAGATTATTTAAGTTTTTTGTCATATTTTCCAAACTGATTTAAATGTGTATATCTCTTTTTGCATACATTTTAGAAATAGTAATTTAAAGTGGTTGTCTGTATGGCAACAACGCTTCAAAGAAAACTTTTTTTGTTATTATAGAATAGTTTACTAATAGTCTGTTTTCCGGCTATAATAAGTACTACCTAATTTTTTCTTAAGACATTAACGTAGATTATAAAATGAGAAACTGCTTATAATTAGTATTAAAACACATGTTTTAGTGCGCGTTGTTGTATGATGGCTTCATAAACTAATATTTTAAAAGCTACTTAAAACCGAAAAATGCTTTGGTTTTAAAATATTATGCGTTAATAATTTGATCTGGTATATATATCTCAGTTCAGTTGATGATTCATGGACTAGCCCGTACCGGACTTTCTAGATGTTTACATTCAGCTCTAAACAAAGCTACGTATTGCTTTCAAAACTCATCATAAATAGCCTTCTTAATTTTCCCACTACTGGGACTTCGAAACTTTTTTCATAAAGATAAATTTAAATTCAAACTCATTTATCAACCATGCTGCCTCATTGCAAGTTAGTGGATATCAAATATCCAAGGAAGATAAATGATGAGAATAATTATGGGAATCGAACCTGAGACGAATATATGTATGTCTACAAACTGATCTATCACGGCTTACACGGCCACTAAACTCTGCATGCGTCTGTATAATCCGATCTCGATTTTAAATTTCAAAGCGTGTCAGTCCATGCTTTATTTTCGAATAAAAGCGATGATCTCGATAACGAAATACTGATCGATTCTGAGAAATTTTATGATGTTTATTTGTATCTCTCTCAATTTTTTCGCGTATAACGCTTGTACTCATTTAATTTATACTAACCATATGACATACGCTTATTATCATTTTTACTTATTCTTAGATTTTTCCTTTTTATAGGAATTTGTAATGTATAGAAAGAACTATAATAGAATTAATTCGAGCGTTTGTTAATGATAGTAGTTATGTTTGTGGAGACTTAACGTTAAAGCATAGATGAGTTAAGTTTTAGGTTTAGTTAGTAAGGATTATGTGTGTTTAATGTTTTTAACATTAAATTTCCTTTCCAGGTGCCGACAAAGGAAGGGCAGGCTGTTAGTGTCGCGCACGGGGCTTCGTTCAGTGAGGCGAGCGTCGCGGACAACTCCGGCGACCTCTACCGGTGCGTCGACCGCCTGCTCGCCGAAGTTCGCACACCTCACCGCACCAGGAAATTCTCCGTTACAAAGATGCTCGGATCACTCATAGGTAAGTCCCAAACAGACAACATTCACTTCGACTTTGTTATAAATTACAATCAAAAGTTAGCATATTTCAAACTGTAATGTATTCTTATATCACAGAAAACTAATATATCAAAAGTGAATTTATTGTCAGATAATTTTGAGAAAAAAATGTCTCAATTAGTCCTAAATCGTCTTGCAGTGTTTTTTTTTTATTTATACTACTATGCGACGAGACGAGCAAGACGTTCACCTGATGGTAAGTGATACGCGTGCACATGACAACGTGGTGCTAGTTAAAATGGTATACACTGCACCACATTGCGCTCGTCGCCTTGAGACGTAAGGTGTTAAGTCTCGTTACCTCAGTAATTACACTAGCTTTTTTTTTTATACTAAAGAGGTGGCAAACAAGCATACGGCCCGCCTGATGGTAAGCAGTTACCGTAGCCTATTGACGCCTGTAGTACCAGAAGTATCACTGGCGCGTTGCCGACCCCGAAAGGCTACAGCGCCCTTCAAACCGGAACACAGTAATGTTTGCACACTACTATTTGGCGGTTGAACTAGGAGCTGCGGTGGTACCCATCCAGACGGTCTCCGGCACAGAGACCTAACACCAGTTTTTAGTCATTACTGAATCATTAACCTGTGTATGTTGTGTACAGGGGGCGCGACGAACAACAGCCCGACCAACCGGAGCGGGTCGGTGGTGGCGTGCCCCCGCGTGCCCGCGCCGTCGCGACCGCCGCTCGCCGCCGCCGCGCCCTGACCGGCATCGGCTCCCGCGCATCGCGCACGCTGATGCTTCGCCGGCGCCGGCGCCGTCTGGCTCGCCTGCCTGCCCGTGCCATCCAAATTCAACACCCCAACTCCACTATCAACCGTTTAAAAAAAAAACCATTCCAACTACATCCTTGTATGTTGCTGTAAAAGATAATGATTACATTCAAAGTACTAAACTATGTTACACTGGTAAAATTCTGGAAAAAAAACTGTGAGTAAAACGTTTTCAACCAAGAGTTTAAGAACACTGGTATAACTTGATGCCAAATGTAAGTTAAAGCTTTCTAAAAAGTATTCATGTGTGCGGTTTTAAAAATTGTGATTGTGATGAATGAGGACGAGGCCTTTTGAATACCAAAGTTTTGGTAACTAGTCATTAATCTAAGAATCATAAGTAAATGGTACGTACATGGTTTCACACGTGACGTCAACGTTTCTTTTCCTTGTGAATATATGAAATATTTTTAGATTTACTTTCCGGCTAATAATTTGGATAATAATTTTTTGAACATTGATGTAATCGTATATCTATAACCTTTTGAAAAATATTATAACTAAAACGAAAATCTTTAGAAAATATTAATTGATCTTATAGCGATATGTTAATCTATTTGTAACTTACACGTAACCGTTGCAAATAATTGATTTACTTTCGTTAGACTTCCAAAGTTATGAAGCAATTCTAACTAAATTATAAATAATTCTACTATTTCATATATATTTTAGTTTTCACTTTAATCACACTACAATGTGACTAGTCGTTTGTTATAGTAAATTGTGCCAAAGATACATGAATGTACATTAACATTGTTCAAAATACATTAGTAAACATTTTTTCTACGTTCTGATAACTATTAAAATTTTCGATGTGCCAAAGATTTATAAAAAATTAATTAATTATTAGATAAATGACATAATTTAAAATTATACTGAATTGTTTAAAAAATAGAAAAAGCTTTTATGGATGAATTAGAAAATAAGACAAGTATTCGAAGTTTATATACGAGTCAAAATTTTTTAAAGTTTTATTAAATATTCATAAAGAAAACCATAATTTGTAATGAATGTATTCTCAAAATTTATACAGCAGACGTATTTTGATTACGTTAGTAAACTTTATCTAGCAATGGTTCTTTTCTACTTTTATACAGTATTATTAATCTAAGTGTTAGTAGGTTAAGTACTTTTCTTGAAATTTCATTCTTGAACATTCTTTAAATTTGTTCTTAATCGTTTTGCTAATCAATTTGTATTGGTTATGTATATAAATATTTTCATGAAATATTGACAATATTTTTTCATCGATTGAACAACATATTTATATATATAATTTTACACACAAATATGCTTCTATTTACTGACGTATTCATCTTATACAATTAGACACTTTCGTAAAAGCTTAAAAGCATCTGATAAATATATCAAAAATAGCGAATTTTATTAAGAATGTTTACGAATAAATTTTATGCACATTATATATTACATGTTATAAAAGAGAAGTAGACAAAAAGTACAGTAATAGATATCATAACTCTATTTTAATAAGCAACGTAAAATTTAATAATAATCATCATCAAATGATTTAACAGTGTTTTTGTAAATAGTGCAATGAGTTGTTGCGTTTTTCATGTATTCGAATGAAAGTGAAAGCATTTTATGAATTTGTTAAATAACTCATTCTGTAAATATTAGTCATCGTCTAGTCATTAGATGTTAAGGCTGTGAAAAGACATTTGAGAGTAACGGTCAGTACTGACTGACATGGCGAACAATAAGCTTAGTACAAAATTGACCTTAAATGTATTAGAGCGAGCATATCTATAAATGTTGAATTGCATCAGTTTTAATATAACACGCATATAAATGGTGAATAAGAGCAAAATTTATGATTGTAAAATAAAATTAATCTATGAAATGTAAAATTTTGAAAGGAGGATTGGAAGAAAATTGATAATAAATTATATTCATCCGAAGTTTCGGATGGTAATTTATGAGATAGTTTGTAAACGGAGACGAAAGAAATTGGAACTGATTGATGTAAGCTGTAAATAAAATTGTAAACATATCTAAGTTATGAAAATAAATGTCTTTTATGAATATATTAATTTATCTCATTACACGAACTCCTTATATATCATCCTTAGATATAATATTAAGACAACATTATAAAGGTTATGATAAAAAAATCATACATCAGTGTCCTTTACGGATCCTCATTCCATAACATGCAAGCACCGTTTATATAATAATTAACTGTTTTGTTGTATTGTACTGTAGCTTCAAGATTATAGTTATGGTTATTAAGTTTAAGCAGTGAAAATAGTAAAATTCGATTGTAATCTGTCCTGCTCAGACATAGTGGATTATGACCTGTTGATCGTCTCTGTCTGTCATCAAGGAAGCTTTTTTTCTAGTTTGAGGATCATTGAAGTTGGCTCTAGCTAGTGTATAACCAAGTAATTAAAATCTTTTTTACGTAGTACACATTACTGTGCAAATGTTTATGAGTTTCGCGTGTTATTACAATTGGCATGCAACTACCCACCCCCACGGCGCCTCTATTATCATCTTATACGTAAGAAAATGTTTAAGGTAATGTTCAAGTACATACTGTCGCTTCAAACTGTAAAAAAATATGACTAAATCACTACTAGTTTGCCTTGTAAAATATACTTTTTTTCGAGTGTTAACTTGGACCAGAGAACAGAGGTTAAACTTATACTTTTCATTAAATAATCTTCAAAATAGTTCATCGTGACACACTTTGTAAACAATATAACAAACAAAACTTTTTTTATGGCTAAGTTACCTACCTAAAAAGTTTAGTAATATTTAAAAAAACTAAGAAAAAACACGGTCTAAAAGATCGAATCGACATTTATTGGAATGGTAACACAATCTTTATTTACACATTCACTATACATAAGAGTACAGATAAACTAAAAACTACTTTTATAAATGCTCTTGAGGAAAATCTATTGTACAATGAGTCACTCGGCGAGCTTTCCTTGAACAAATACTCTTGGAAATGCCCAGACATCCAAACATCATCATCGACTCCAATATAATCTCTAAATTCGATGCCCGTTGATTTACAGCGGCATTTGTATCACGCATTCAGTTAACCCAATTGCTGCACCGCCAAATAAATCATCTCTATATAGTGTAAGGCCGCGTTCATATCATAATGACACCCAAAATATCCAATGAAGGCTATCCTTAAACTTCAATTCAATACTTGCACTTTTATTTATATATTACAACTATTGCACTGTATTTTTAATGACAACTAGGGCTAATCCTGCAACTTTCGAATTGGAAAATCTTAAAATTGTACCTTAGCGATGTTTCCTTCAAAACTCAAAACAACACAGAGTTACCATTTCATTTTATAATCGTCGTTTTCCAAAGTTTTTGCGCGCTTATAATAAAAAAGATGTCTAAACATAGTTTAAAGAGCAATAAGTCCCAAATTGCTGGCTGTTTATATATCCTTAATACACTTGTAATGATAGTTTTGTAGTATTTAGTGTTGTATGTCGGAGACCGTTTAAGCTTGGGACTGCGCTGCAAGTCTTGTTTCGCAGGATCGGTCGAAACCTTTCTTTGTCAGTAGCAATTTATTAAAAATATTTCAATATATTGCTACTTGACTTTCTAGTTAACAAAACTCAATGTGTGATCGTTACATTACTGTAAATGTAGATTGTAATTTTTTTATAATATTTACATACGTTTAATTTTTTTGTTTGCGTTTATACCAGCGCTTAATAGTTTAGTCTTTAAAATCAAATGTTATAAAGTAATAAAACATCTAAAATATAAAAGTATTAGTAACTTGGTAAATATTCTTAACTTTGTATAGGTATGACTTAATAAATCTTAACATCAAGGTTAACAAGTAAGCGCTTCCTTAATACCCAACCCGGGAGAGTACTCGATAACTGAATAACTGCAGTTAAATATTATGGAGAAACGCAACATATCACAAGAGATTACAATAAATAGAAACGTTTTGAATGAGTAATGTTTTCATCAAATTATCAATATGATTTAAAGTATTAGTGTATTATATAATAAATAACGTCTTTTGTTAAATTCAATATTTTTTTGGTGTGTCAAATAAAGTATTTTTCGTGTACTTTTCCCGACCCATCCTCTTCTGTGCTCTCTTCTATATTCTATTCTAATCTACTTATTATTTTTCAGTCGTTTGTAAGTTTTGTTAAATTTAATTTTCATTATATTATAACTCCAAGGAAGGAGAGATCATGTTTTATTGATTCATCTCGTTTGTGTTGAGTCGTTAACGTGTCATCGATAGCGCTTTGCGAAACAAATCACAATCGCATCCCGAGCAGAGCTCCTCGGCGGCGAGATGAGAGGGGTGCTCAAATCGCTCACCCCTCTCATCCCCAGCTGCGTACCCCAATCGATCTGTGTGGACCGCAACAACTTCACAACGCGCTCACTCGCTGTCAACGTTGCTGCTTACAACAAACGTCCTAAGTTTTATTATTTGTTATGTATTAGTTTAAACAATGGAGGGGCGGAGGACCTGGGACGGTGTGCCTGTGGGTGAATCCCATTCACCACCACAGTCGGTGCCGGGGCGAAGGACGCCGCTCGGCGCCGTCGGTCTCGGCGGCTTCTATATGCAGGGCGGCCAGCCTCCGCCGCCTCCGCAGCACTGCTATCCCACCGATGAGAACCAACCTGAACCTGGCACAAGCTATGCACAAAGGTAACAAGATTTGATTTTTTAAACATTACTTAACTACCTATAGATCTTATTTCATATATGCCTATCTTTGATAAATATAAAGAAAACTAGAAAAAATAAACTAGCCTATATTACTGTAATCGTAAATCATTTACATAAATAACATTTAATTTCGTATCATTAATACTATAAAAGTTTTCTGTTCTTTTTTGCATGAACAATGTTATAAGATTCTGGACAATCTGAAAAGATTTTTCATATACCAATAATCATTTATATTCACGAGTTAATGACCACAGACTAAAATAAGGATATCTATATCATTAACTTAAACATATTTGACCTGACATTAAAAGTAATCAAAAAAAAGAAATGTAAACAAATCTTTTGTGTGTATCGTGTAGTAATTATGTCAGTTATATTATTAAAAATAATTATTTTCTTTATAGTCTATATTTATGGATACGCCTGGTTTTTTTTGTTTTTTTTTTATAATAGTAGTGGCGAAGGATTTACTTAAAACAGAATGTACGTAAAATGCAACATCTGTGCGTAATGCGCTGTGCACCCCATATTCATGTGTACTTACAATGACCATGATTTCCATTGATCACTGCACTGGATATATAAAGAGTTAAGTTGCTTGTAGACGCGACGCGAAAATTAAAAAAAAATCGTTGAATATTAACTCCATGCTTTGTTACATAAATAATATTACAGTTTTAGTTTTCTTTTTCACAAATAATTAAAAAGAAAATCATAGTTTCTATCATAATAATTGCCGTCAAAATATGATAACAAAGACAATGATCGCTGTCTTAATATAATTGTACTTCAGTGATTTTACTTAATAATATTTGACAGCGATTCTTCTTAGGAATAGATCGGAAGAACTTTTACCATAAACTCAATAGTTTATATAACTTATTTTAGATTATTTTATAATGAAATAAAGACTTGTTTTGTTTATGGAATAGTTGAGCATATTTAAAGACTTCATTTCCGATTAAAATAATATATAAATATGATGATGATATTTAAAAAGAGTAATATTTATCGCTAAGGCGTTCTGTCTGGCAGTTCTGTAGTCGATAAACAGCCCTCTCGCTCGTTAGCTTCCGAGGAACAAAGGCCGTTCATCGGCAGTCATCGGGGAGTTATGGCACTTGTTCCGCCTCGCGGAGCCGCGCACCCCTGTCCGATTACAACTGCGAGGGTACTGCAAACTTACCCTATATTCAATTATTATTTATTATATCAATAATTATATAATCATATATAAGAAACCGACATGAAACGTAATACCGGTGCATCCAACGCGCTCATGTTTTTATACAAATTTTAATTTCTAATCTCTATTAAGAAAATGTATATTTAATGTAACGGTTACATAGTAATTAACTTTTTTTTTTATTTCAGAGCTCTGGGAGATGGAAAGGGGAAACAGAAAATGCGACAAGGGAAATCGGTGAGACTCAACATAAATGCAAGAGAACGAAGAAGAATGCATGATCTGGTAATATCGCCTAAAATAAAAAAAAATGTTAAACATGTACATAATTTAAAAAAAATAAATTATATACAGATCGTAAATACATAGCAAACTTTTTTGAATAACACACGATTCAAAACTAAAAGTTAATTAAGAGAAACGAGTGTCTAATAATGACTTAGTCTAAATTCAAAAACATTTTAAATTTTTAAATAATTGTAAATGACCTTAAAACTATATAAGTTACAGAGGTGTATTATCAAAAAACCCTGCCCACGTAACAAGGTCAATTGTTCTTAAGTGAATACTGAAAAATTTCCAACATATTTAAAAATTAAAAAAAACCTTTGGTATCGGTTAAAAAATAGAATTTAAAAGGACTCACAGGAGACTATAAAGTTAGCAGTTATTATCAAGAGAACTTGTCCTTTCATAGAATAAAAACGTACTTATAATAATGTCAAAAATAATAATATATCTCGGTAATATCGTTAATATACTGAAGTATGAGTAAATATTTTTTTTTTAGAACGATGCCTTAGACGAGCTGCGGGGTGTGATTCCTTACGCACATTCGCCGTCCGTTCGCAAACTGTCCAAGATAGCAACGTTGCTGCTCGCCAAGAACTACATCCTGATGCAGGCCAGCGCTCTCGACGAACTGAGAAGGTAAACAATCAAAACTTAAAACCTGGTGCTACACTATAGATAAAACAACTAACCTTTTTTTATTTAACTAACCGACGATAAGAATGTAACAAATCTGATGGTGACCGTCTAAGTCTTGCCCTGATACGAAATTACAAGCATGATTTGCGCCCGTAGCTTTGTTATATAAGATGTTTAGTTATCTTACTACTAAAGTCTCTAGCTATAGAATCCATTGAATATGAAGTTGATAGATTTATACATTTAGTTTACATACAGAATGTTAACAAACGTTAAATTGGAAAACAGTTACAACTAATTTATAGCATGATAGTAAATCATCTTATAATCGTGATGGTAAACGGTAATGAGTTTGTGAAATAATAAAGCCTAATCTTAATATGTACAGCTGGGTATAAAAAGAAATAATATACATTAAATACATAACGCAAAACAGGATATGAAAATACTTAATTGCTAAATGACCTCATTCTAAATTAAATATTAAACAAACCAAACTCCGACTCCGGACTTAATATTACTTTAAGTGTATTTTTTTGTTTCCAGATTAGTGGCATATCTTCAAAGTACAGCATCGGCGGCTGGTATAGTGCCACCGCCAGGGTTCGACTTAACTGGCTTCCCTGCTGCTGCAAAGTTACTCCAGGGCCCGGTGCCTGGACCGCCCGCCCCTCCGGAGCCGCCGTCTTGAGAATCGTTCGTTAAGTTAGAACCCCAGTCCTAGTCAACTGTAAATTTAAGTAGTTATATATAATAGGAATAATTTGTGTACCAACAATGATTAAATTTAAAAAGCAACTGTGAGAAAAGATAAATTGAAGAGTTTCAGGCAGAGTTTTATAAAATATTAGCTGAAGCTCACGGATATTTAGTAGATACCCTGTGATCGATATTAAAGGCTGAAGTGCTGATCGACATTATATTCTGTTAAACTACATAGAAATTTGTCTTGTGACGTTATCTTCTGCAAAACAAACTTACTTGCAAAATTAATGATGAAATTAAATGATTTGTCTACTCAAGCTTTACCATATTTTTTTTTATTTTATACAAAATAAAGCGATGAACTTATTAACAATATCTCATTATGTAAATATACTGTCTGAACTTTTTGACTGTTGTTAGTAACAACTTAATAGACAATTCTGAATAACTGAAAAAATTGAGAATTTTTCACACATCCAGAAATTTGCTGTAGCTGACCAAATTCAGTTTGGAGAACCAAAATACTTTCCAAATTGAGCTTTTTGACACTGGCAACACACCCGCTTGTCAATGGTAAAAACAAATATGAACAGAAATATTTACGACGTTATACTTTACGATAATAATATATTACATCTTGCTAACTCGTTTTTAAAATAATTTAATATATATTTAGTGTTTAAGCTTTGCAGCTATTGCCTTTAAAATTATAATATTTTAGTATTAAGGTCCTTGTCTTATGTGGATATGAGTTGATGACGGATTCGTTATGTTTATGACATTTATCATCCGGCATTGGTACAAAAAAAGATTGTCGTATATAAAACAAACATTCGGTATTATAGAATAACATTTACCAACTTTTTTGATAAAACTCGGAAAATATGGTATAAATACCAACATACGTCGAAGATTAGTTTTTACCTTATAAATATTTATTAATTTCCTAGTGTAACTAGTATGTAGTAATAATTTATTATAAGTATAACATAATAAGAATTTATTTAGAATAGTTTTAATTCTTTATATTAAATTGTTAACGATGTATAGTAGGTACAATCACATGTTCCTATACAACGAGACTTCCACAATCCACCATGTAAACAACAACTGAGATTTTTCACTACGGAAATGTAGTTTAGCAAATTACTGAAAAAAACTGATTTAAAAAACCTACATCGCAAAGAAACTGTGTAATAACATTTTAAAGTGAAACTGTAATGGCTGAAAGAATTATTAAATTGTACAGATTATAAACTAAGTCACGTTTAGGATAAATAGGTATTTATAAATCTATTATTATAATTGTGAAAAACCTGAAACGGTATCACCATACAATCTGAAAGGCGTTCTTTATAAAGCAGTTATGTAAATCAAAATGTGTTGGGTCGACTGAACTTTGTAGTGTATTCTTTTTAATTGTTTGGGTTTGTCTTATTGAGCATTGTATTGCGATTACAAATCTACTTTCAAGCTTAAATTTTTTTTAAACTTACTAAGGATTATATTTATATAAGTATTTCTTTAACAAGTAAGTAGTATAATGTATAATGTACTCATGTATCATCGTCCATGTAACTATTTTACCCGTAAGGGAAACTGTGAACTCACGTGCCAAATGAAGTAGATAATGTATTTAAGGTTATAACTAAGAATAGTTAATCTGTGAATTATTTTGAAATTATGTTAGTGTACGTATGTTAGTAATAATATATTTAACATTTGCTCATATTTAACTGTATACCCACGGCCATTGTAGCCTAGTCTCGTATGTTAGTGCACTACTTTGTGAACTATTCTTTCTATACCTATTCATCTTTAAGGAGCTGAAATTTCCTCCCACCCTGTGAACTGTGAAGTACCCAAAAAACTGTACTTAGATTTATACGTATTCCAATTTCAGTACATGTGTAAAATAATACTAAAAGTTTTATTCACATATCTTTGCAAAATATTACTTTCAAACATCATTAATTCCTGAATTGTAAATTAAAGTCTATATAAGTACTGCTTATTAAATTTTCTCCTAATGTAGATTACGATAATTATATCTAGTTATTTAATTATTAATTAATGTAAAATGAAAGCTGTCCAAGTCTCAAAATCATGTTAGTCTCATATTTTGTAATATACATAACGTGTATATACGATCAATAATATATGCGTAACTATAGATGTAGGGAGATGTGTCAAAAAGCCAAAGTAAATTGTGATTATTTCTAGGGTAAATTTTATTTAGGTAAGCATTATTGTGGAGTCTGAAATAAATGTGAACTGTATGTACGGAGTAAATTTTATTTGCACCTGTCTTACCGCATATCTTTAAAAATATGTTTACGTTAATAAAACTCTTTATAAACAACCTTGTGAACAGTATATATTAACCGATGTTACTTGGATAACTTGTGGAAACTCATTAAAGCTAATGTTTCTTTTTTGATGGAACGTATTAAGGACAAAGCAAATTTACGACATTAAGTAGATTCAAAAATATTCAAGTAATATAAGAGGATATGTAATCAAGTTTCATTGCTGCTCATAAAAACAAAAAGGTTTGTTAGCGCGGAAGTATGAAAGGCGAGACATGAACAAGGAAGATACTTTGCCGAGAGATCCAAGAGAAAGCATTAATATAATTTAAGTATCTTCTATAATTCTATTAAGTTATGAAGGGGACGGCGCGTACGCAGTCCCCACTAACAAAAATTACGCGTCCGAGTTATCCGCATTAGGGATAATCGCAAGGGTCAACCCAACCGCAGTGCAATGGTAGGGTCTCGCCCTGGGGGAACCGCCTACTTGATCACGGTGTCCCCTACGCCAGGTAAGTATGATTTCCGCACAGAGCGCCGCAGACCTGATTCGTTTTGTAAAGATCTTAACACCGCGATTCAATTCACTATTTCGTAAAGCGACATCTATTGATCAATTTTGTGTTTTGCTAGATGTTGTAATTTACTTTAAGTTTTTGTATTTTACAATTAGTATTAATGTTTGTTTTTATAAATATCTATAACTACTGCATTAGTAAAAGGTAAACTTATTTTAATTGCATTTATCTTAACAATGTGCGACGTTTATTTTTTTGTTTGGTATGACGTTCTTCTATCAGTAACAGATACACATGCTTATAACCAGATGGCGCTATTTAGAATGATAAACATCGTATGCCCCATTGAGACATGTTACCCTAGTAATTTCACTAACTACAACGCCCCTCGAACTAGAGACATTGTTTGCAGACCAACTACTATTATTTTGGCTTTAAAAAATATGAGGCTGCGGTAGTACCCAAATGTAGTCTCCTGCAACAAAGATCTTCCACCAGTATTAAGATTCTATGTCACAAAGTACAAAATGTCCATATTGCTATATTGGAAATTACTCCAACATCAATTATAAATTCACCTGATTATATGAGGATTTATTGGGTTATTACAAAAATACTAAAAAATCAATACTACTTATAATAATAATGAAAGTCATCATCTCGGAATTTATGCTTGTATACCTAGTATGTATGTTAGTTACTATTGCAATAGCAAATTTCCGCATTTAGTGTGATTTAGTGTGATTATACGAAAACATATACGGCGGACAGATAAATTTCGCGTTTAAAAACTAGTATTTGCTTTCTACTTCCAAATTTATATGTTTAAATTGCCAGTTTTATTCAGTGAATATTAAATGTTTTGATGCGTGGTTTCTACTAGCGTTTGTGTTTAAAAATATCCTGGGCTGTAATGCTCCGACGTTGAGCTTTGCAAATACGAGTCATGCTTAACTTGTAGCGAGACGCGTCCGGGAATTGAGTTTAGAAGGTACAAAGGAATAGATTGGGTAAAATTTTGTTTTTACAAAGTATAGATAAAAATTATTGGGATATATATTAAAAATAAATGTAAAGGTGATAAAGTTATTTTAATAGGTGCTTGCTTTTATTTCTAAAGCACATACATATTTAACTTATAGAAAAACAATCGATGTATTTTTTGATACATCCATATTACACCGACGCAACAACCCGATGCGTTCAATCGAAAAAAACATCAATGTTTTTTTTAATGTCCATCACTATAACAGGTGAGACATGTACAAGAAAGATACCTTGCCGAAAGATCCAAGAAAAAGCAATAAAATATTTTAAGTATATTCTGTATTTTTTATTAAGTTTTAAAGGGGACGGCGCGTACGCAGTCCCCACTAACAAAAATTACGCGTCCGAGTTATCCGCATAAGGGATAATCGCAAGGGTCAACCCAACCGCAGTGCAATGGTAAGGTCTCGCCCTGGGGGAACCGCCTACTTGATCACGGTGTCCCCTACGCCAGGTAAGTATGATTTCTGGACGGAACGTTGCAGACCTGATTCATTTTACCACAACCTCAACAGCGTGATCTGTTAAAACGCTGAATGATAATAGCGACATCTAGTGTTCAGAGTTTTCTTACTTATAAAGCTTAACTAGATAAAAAGCTAACTAACAAATAAGAAGCTTACTTGTTTAAAAAAAATTGTTTATTTAATTTTTAATCAAGTATTGCATCAATAAAATTAAATTGAAAAATTATTGAAATGCATGCTTTTTAGTGAAAGAAGCAGTTTCACTTAAGAAGTAAAAAAGTGTTGTAAAATCACTACAGATGTCGGTTAAATACAATTTTATTAAAAGCTAAAGTAAAGAGCAACCCAACCGAACACAAATTCCGTTTTTGACGTGACAACGTCTATTAAATTGGTATAAGATAGGACGCGCGTGCTGAGAAATGTCCCGCACATAAGTGGGCGTGGCTTACGCCGACCGCTAAGTCGGTATGCGTTTGCCCGAATTGGTTGAAAGTAAAAGATGTATTCTATTGCTCAATAATAATTAGAAATAAAATCCCTAACAAATATAATTGAGAGTTAGTATAACTTGATTTGTAACCCGATAAACATGTCAAGCAAACGACCGTTTCCAAAACCATTAAAAGAGAACGAACGATTCATTAAGTAATAATAATGAAAGGCATGTAATTTAGAATAATAAAATTTATTATCAAAATTTTTTGTGATATAATTAATAGACGTTGTCACGTTAAAATACATAAGTGCCCTGCACATATAACCCAGAATTTTTTATGAATTACTTTTTGTCTTAACAGTAAACTAGATATGAATAATATATACTTCGTTTATATTATCTGTAATGATTTGTTATGTTTCCGCTATATTATCTGTACTAAAAATTTTATATGTTCTCTATACTCACTACTCTTTAAATATTAATTTAGCGTTATAACAAATTTAATTTCCTTACCGAGTTTTTATACAAATATTGAATTGGTAACTTATTTAATTTAATATACCTGTACAAAATAAGAGTAAGACCTGAAATTATCTTCTAACCACTTCTCTTCATATCTTCTTCTTCTTCCCAATTGATGGCATGAGCACGGTTTGTGCGTAAGTCAATGTCATGTGTAGACGTCCAAAATAAAAGAATACAAATCCATTAAAAATTGTCTGCGTGGTCAATTCGTCCGCCATGTTTCAAGTCTCGACAGCCATTTTCTCTTCATATCTTGATTACGAGTGACGCAAGCGACCATACAATTGACCCTTTTGATTTTATTTATTTTTGATTATAATGGCTCCAACATAGCCCATAAACAAAAAATAAAGAAGGTAACATGACGTCTCTTCGATAGGAATATTGTAGATAGATACTTTATGTATTCATTAAATTCACTTAAAGCTCAAAGTACAACGGGCGAACTTAATGGTTATAAGCATTCCGTTTTCTTAACAGTCAACCTTCGAAAGAAGTGGCACGCTATAAATTCACTTCACCTCAAAGTGTTTTAAAAGTGTTTCTCTTCTATCACGTAACAAGACATACGTACATAGTGACAAAGACTTATGTAATCAATTGTTATACAGAAAAAAAAGTAAGAGCTAATCCATATTATTTTTAAGAGAAAGTTTCAAATCATTTGTAGATAATTTTAAATTACGTAAAGATATAGAATTTAACTAGTTTTTTATGCTTCGCTCACGTTTTTTTTTTTTCGGATAAAAAAATAATGGCCAGTTGTACTAAGTACAGTTGTTGATGCACTTATCCGACATTTAGTAATCTTGTTTGTCGAAGCTTTTTCTGTAATTATCTACAAAGATCTGTATTTAATACGTCAAAGTGGTAATTAAAAATCAGCGGCGTTAACCCTGGTCAATCATTGTCAAATAAAGATTGTAGTTTTGTAAAAGCGACATCGTATTGTGAAAGTAAAAAACAAAATTTAATTGGTTAACTCCAATTTAATTTCAACTGGGAAACGTCCAAGGTAATGAGAAATGGAAACTCAATTACCGGTAATGATGTATTGCGGTCTACTTTACAGGGTTGATTGATACATTAAATTTTTCCATTGACATGAAACTCGGAAAAGAGAATACAGTTATTTTCAATGATCAAAAGAACTTAGAGAAATATGAAAAAGAAATAATTACTCTCGACGATTCTTTCAAACTAATTAGTTTGTCATTTATTATTACAATAGATGCTGAATCAATAGAACTGTGGAATTAATTCTCGATTTTATCATAAAAGTGCATTACAAAATGTAGGTAGATGGAGACAATTTCTATTTTAAAGAGAAATTTACCGAGAAGCAATTGCAGCCCTAACAGTGATGAATATAAGCGAGCTTGAGGCAGCGTAGCGGTGTAGCACGAAATTTAATCTTCCCCCGTCTAGCACCCACACTCCCCATCAGCCCCACTCTCCCCTGTCATCTAACACCTACACCTCCTACCTCTACATTGTACCTACCGACACGACAGACATATACTTACAACATATTTTATTCATAATAATTCCCGTCTTTAGTTATCGTTATAGCAGCGTCTTTGTTTTCGCTTACGTCTCCATGAGAACGTGTGCTGTGAAAACATTAAATTACCTATAAAAGTACCTAATGTCTAAACGCCCTGTACCTAGGTACGAAACGATACGACCGACGCTCGGGCGACCCGCGACATACCTACTGTATCTTTGTAGCATGCAATACACAACCCACTCTGTATAGAGCGAACATTGTAGTACATTGATATAAAAACATTAAACATTAATTAAAAATTCCTAAATTCAATTCATTGTGGACACATTTCGGTATTTCAGGTCGAAATATTGGGAATCCATCGATTACTACCGGTCTAGGACCGACTAGTTTGGAACGAAACTCTTTTACTTTATTATTGTAACAGGTCGAGAATGATATTATTATCCATGTCGTCATGTAACACAGTACATTAAAATAGATTTGATTCGAATAAATAATAATTTAAAGGACAAACTTATATACCACTTTATATTGTTTTTAAAGAATTCAAAAGTTAAAAAGTTGTTATGTCAGTTTTGAATAAAAATTTTGTAGTCTCTTACTGTAACGGATGTACTAGGTTAGCTATGTGAAAGAGCGAGAAAGCTCGATATAAGCGTCGCTTTCACCCTGCGTGAAAGCCTCCTGAAAATATCTATTGATTATCGTATATATGCCGGTTGGTATGTATAACAAGCCAACACGCCCTATATTATGTCGACGGCTGCTCTGTCGAGTGCCAATTTATTTGAAGAACGTTCGCATATTGTGAAGAGAGCAGACTGTCCCGTTAATTGATCCATTTGTATATTGTTATTAATAGAAATATAATGACAAGATTAGTACAAATTTAAATTAAAAACACTACACCAAAATTAAGAACGAAAACGTACTTATCTTTAAAGACGGCATCTATAGACGATGTATATGTATTTTGTATAAATATTACAAATCCTTAAATGTAGTCTGCGTAGTAACTATCTCTTTATGAGTTTTTATGGTTGTTATATTATAATATCAACTAGCATTTTCTGGAAAACAGAAAGTAGTTCCATTTATGAAAAGTCGTCGAAGTTTGAAGTATATCTCCAAAACAAAATAAGTAGAAAATGTATAAAATACGTTTATTGCAATATTACTTTATCGATATTTTTTTTATTCACTATTGATCGTTACATTGAGTGTTATAAATAACGTAATTACACGTTCTACTGAAGCAATTACAACATTTTAAAAAGAAAATAAATTTTAAAATACCAGTAAAAAACTTCAAAGTTCTTATTACCTACAATTTCTATAGTTACTGTTTTTTCTGGTAATTTATGGTACGCGGTTTTCAATAAAAAACTATTTAGATTCAAACATATGACTACTAAATAGCAGACTACTGAACTTATGCACATTTTCGTAAATTTTACGCGCCTATGAAAACTAAAACGTTTTACATCGGTATAATAATTAATTTATAAATATTTTTCAAATTGAACAACAGTTTAATTTTCCTTTTTTTAAAGGTAATGTTTTTTTATTTGTGGAAATCCATAATGATTTCTTATATTTCCGCGAATGTTACACATTTATTAAAACTCGGTTTTACGGAATTTATCGCGTTTATTATTTGCTTGTTTATTCCCGACGTTTCGACCGCTTTGCAGCAGTCATGGTCACGGGAGGACTAAGATGACAGACGTCCAATTGTCACAGCTATCACATGGTACCCACAACTTTTTAATTATTATTAATGGTCCGATCTACGCAGAAAGAGCTCACTGTATCTTGAAGTCTTCTAGTGGTTCGCCTGGGATTTGGTTTAATTTTATTGATAATAGGATCCCAGGCAGGTGGTATTACCCAACCATCTTCTCTATTAAAATTAGGATGTTTTTTAATTTCAATAGCCTCGCGAATCATCCTTGGCAGGAATCGGTGTTCTTTGGCGAGGATTTGAGGTTCATCGAATCTGATGTAATGGTTGGGATGATCCAAAACATGGTCACAGATTGCAGACTTCTTAGTGCGCTGATGTTTCAAGTCAGCTATATGTTCCTTCACGCGGGATATAGCTGACTTGAAACATCAGCGCACTAAGAAGTCTGCAATCTGTGACCATGTTTTGGATCATCCCAACCATTACATCAGATTCGATGAACCTCAAATCCTCGCCAAAGAACACCGATTCCTGCCAAGGATGATTCGCGAGGCTATTGAAATTAAAAACACTACACCAAAATTAAGAACGAAAACGTACTTATCTTTAAAGACGGCATCTATAGACGATGTATATGTATTTTGTATAAATATTACAAATCCTTAAATGTAGTCTGCGTAGTAACTATCTCTTTATGAGTTTTTATGGTTGTTATATTATAATATCAACTAGCATTTTCTGGAAAACAGAAAGTAGTTCCATTTATGAAAAGTCGTCGAAGTTTGAAGTATATCTCCAAAACAAAATAAGTAGAAAATGTATAAAATACGTTTATTGCAATATTACTTTATCGATATTTTTTATATTCACTATTGATCGTTACATTGAGTGTTATAAATAACGTAATTACACGTTCTACTGAAGCAATTACAACATTTTAAAAAGAAAATAAATTTTAAAATACCAGTAAAAAACTTCAAAGTTCTTATTACCTACAATTTCTATAGTTACTGTTTTTTCTGGTAATTTATGGTACGCGGTTTTCAATAAAAAACTATTTAGATTCAAACATATGACTACTAAATAGCAGACTACTGAACTTATGCACATTTTCGTAAATTTTACGCGCCTATGAAAACTAAAACGTTTTACATCGGTATAATAATTAATTTATAAATATTTTTCAAATTTAACAACAGTTTAATTTTCCTTTTTTTAAAGGTAATGTTTTTTTATTTGTGGAAATCCAATCACCAGAAACGGAACGCGCTTGCGCGAGCGGCGGATAGACGCGGCGCGGAGGGTCGCAAGGCCGAGGTGAAGCGTGCAGGGTGAGGTAACGTCACGTCGAACAACGCAGGCTTTATGCTACCAAATTTAGGTGTATCATAGCTACGTGTTCTGTCTCACATTTTAGAGACTTTTAAACAAATCGCATATTAGTTGCTTGCGTCGCCCGAGAGTCGTTCAACGCGATTACTCGAGGTGGGAACCGCGAGAACGCCGAAGCTGTTGTTAAAAGTGTTTATTCTGTGCGAACTATACATGGTTATTTTTACATCTAATTTTAATTTCTAAAAGATATTTTAAAAACTGAGCTGTATATGTGAAAGACATTGAAGTCAAAAAAAACTAATCAAATGTTGATATCCAAATAAGATAAAATAAATAAATAGAGAGCAGAAAACAACGTTTCCTCATGTTGTGATAAAAAAAGACCTTATCGCTATCGTATTAAAGTGATGTTCGGTTAATGGGTGTGAAAAGATCATAGAGAGAGAAAAAATGGATCTTTGCTTGGATGTTTGATGGTAATGAAAATAATGCATCTTGTGTTGTGACCGTCAACAAGCACAGTACTTTTAGAATAATCATCATGGATTGGAGAATTCGATGGCGCGCACGTATGCGCCGGTGAAGTTTGTCGAGGCCACACACTTTTGAAACAGGTACCGGTTTTGAATTATCATTTTGTTTGATTTATAATGTTGCTGTGGTCAGGTCAGGCGCGTGCAGGTGTGTTGCACTCTATCAACTCTCACAACATTCTTGTTTATTGTAATTGTTTTGTTTGGTATAAATATATAGACTAAAATTTATAAATGGTTTTACTTTTAATATTCTCAATAGATTCATTATTACTTACTTTTGTACTATTTCTTAAAAATATACTTAATTTGATATACTTCAATAGACCATTGTATTACAGGTACATGGAGAACATTTTTAACTAATTGGATCAAATCAAGAGGAAAATATTAAACTATAATGGAGGAAAGCACTGAAAGAGAATGTTTACCTGTTGCAAAAGATGAAAAAAGTAGTGATGTTGATGGTAACAGCGAGGACCTTAGTTCTAACGATGAACAAAACAATTTAAATAGTAACTCTCAGTTTTATGAGAGCAGTGATAGCAAATTAAATTATGCTGTAAAAATAGATGACAATGATACTTTAAGTGATATAGATGATATTAAAACAGATACTGCCTCAGCCGATAGTGAAGATTCTGCCCTTGGTAGCTTGCCACCAGATGGTGCCACAAATGATGGAGAAGAAGAGGTGCAAGACAGATCTGATGGCAGTGACTGCGGTCTAGGACCAGAAACTAGATACAATGCAGAGCCAACAACATTTAATCTATCATTACCATGTACCAGTGGTTTGAAAAATGAAAAACCTAATTCAATAGTAGAGAGTTCTCTTTTTAATACCAATACTAGTGGTTTAATTTGTAATAAACAGTATGAAAGACCCAATAAAAGTAGTCTTAAAAGAAAACTAGACAACAGCGACATTGATGCACCCCTGGAAAAAAGGGCAAAGTTGAGTATACATTTTGATAATGTAACTGTTTTTTATTTTCCTAGAGCTCAGGGCTTTTCATGTGTTCCATCACAAGGTGGATCTACTCTGGGAATGGAATGGCAACACACTCATGTACAGAAATTCACTTTAGCTGAACATGCATTCGAACAAAGAAGGTTGCATAGACAAATTTTACAACAGATAAAAAATGAACGCCATAATCTACAAGGAATTGCTCTATCCTCGAGTGAAGAGAGTGATACAGAAGAAGAGACAAGTGACATTTCTGAATCTGAATTAGACCTAGATAGCTACTATTTTTTGCAACCAGTGCCCACACGTCAAAGGAGAGTTCTCTTACGCACTGCTGGTGTCAGAAAAATTGAGGCTTATGAAAAAGATGAATGTAGAGACATAAGAACTTCTCGCGAGTTTTGTGGCTGTGCCTGCAAAGGAATATGCAATCCAGAAAACTGTTCTTGTAGTTTAGCTGGAATAAAATGCCAAGTTGATAGATTGAACTTTCCATGTGGATGCTCAAGAGATGGCTGCTGTAACCCCACTGGTCGAATAGAATTTAACCCCATTAGAGTAAGAACACATTTCATTAATACTCTTATGAGACTAGGCCTTGAAAAAAAGAATGAGGAAAACCAAGAAGTTGTTAAAAGACAATGGGCAGAGGCATACAATGCTAGTAGCACCAGTTGTCTTAACACAACTTATGAGAGTGAACAGTGTCTAAATCATGAAGAGGGACTACTGCGTGATGTGAATTTAACTCCTAGAGTGGAAGTGGAGTCTTGTGTCAATTCAGGTAGTTTCAATAATGTACATTGTGATGCTATTGGCGCTGTTAGAGAGGATGTAGCTACATATGGCTACAGAAATAATACAGTTAGCCAGATGTGTATACCAGATAACACTATGGGACATTTTGATGACAAAAATAACCACTTGGATCATACTCCATACACATCAAATATGCTCCAAGGCAAAGGTCCACCTTATACAACAACAAATGTTATGGCATTTAGTACAATGTCTAATATACAAAATAATCCATGTGATCTCAACTATGTTTATGAACAGCACTCTGAAAACCATCAGTTTAAAGGCCTGCCTAGTTTCTCTGCGTCTAGTTTTGAAGAATTTGCCAACAGCTCTCAAATGTCCATGTACAATCACTATGGCCATTTATACATGCCCGAGTACATGCACAAACCAAATACAAGTGTATCTGGGCATAGATCCTCTCCTTATCATCTTATGACACAAAACCATTATGAGATTTATAAAAGTAATTCTGAATGTATTAATATTGATAGTAAAAATGGGTCTCATTACACAACATTAATGACTTCATATCAAAATGGCAATAAACTGCAAACAGTAGAGAATGATGAGAATTGGTTTAGTCACAACACTTTAATGAACCTTGACAACGGTGATCAGGCTACTCAAGAAGGTGCTAACGCCCAGCAGAAGCCTTCGGAAATTTCTGCAGAAAGTGATACAACAGAAGCTACGGAGAACTTTGGGGAACTTATTAAAAAAACAATGGTAGAATCTGTTACTGTGTAGTAAATTTCTTGTTGTCTTTTAATAATTTCAATGAATTATCATGTTATTAATTTTTAATTATATTAATTGGGAATTTCATAAATTTTTATTATAACCTCAGAATTATTATTTTTACAGCAGATAATGCATAACCTGTAACTTTCAATTAGATGACAATTAAAAATAAATATTTATTAAAATAAAATAAAAATAGTTTATTATCAATTGGCCTTAATTTAACATATTATTAAGAATACTCCATCTCTAATATTGATCGATGGAACACAGCAATGCTGTCATCGCGGCAGATTTGCATTATACAGTCAGGCGGATTCGAAACACCATACCATCGATCAAACTTCATGTTGCCCTTGAACTGAACCATGGGCCTCTAAATAAATAACTACCTGAAACAGCTGGATCGACTTTGACTATACTTTACGTGATAGAAATATTAAAAAAAGAAATTAGGGTTCTCTGCTCAAAAAGGTGCAATTCTGGTTTAATAACTTTAACAGGCAAGTATTTGAATTTTACTGAAACACTAGGTTTCCTTTCATACGAGTAATTATAACGTGAATAAAATAAATATACACCAGACTCAAATTTTCGTAAAGACATTAATGTTATAAATTCGTTACGGGTTACAACTTTTAAAGGAATTTTTATTTTTAGCTTTTTCAATTATATGCTCAGGAGAGGATTGACGTCATCTGAAGGTAAGACAACTCGGCGTATTACACCTTAGCGTTCTACTAATAGTATACTTTTTAAACTACACAAACTGCCTACTGTATGAGCTTTCTTTTACAAGTATAGAAGTAAATTATCTACTATGCTAGAAAAGTTCGAAAATCTCGAATATCAATCCTCCTAAGTTATCTTTCTTGGTACATGTCCACTCCCTCGCGGCATTTACCTTTACTGGAACCTCAAACTCATTGAGGATTGAACCCTTACCTCGAGTCGTACAGCGCGTACGACCCCACTTACAAAATGAAGTGTTCGTTTCATATTATTGTTTTAATACAAATATAAAATTTGCCACTCCTTTCGAAAAATAATGTTTTGAATGATCTTTATAAAAGAAAATCGTAGTCGTCTTTTACGACAAGTCGGGGAAAGAATGCCCGTGGAAATATCTTAACCCGTCTCCTTCACGGAGAGACTAAATTTTTGTCTTTATATATCAAAATTCAGAACATAGAAATGTAGAAAAAAAACAGTTTATCGACCCAAAGTTGAACTCGAGAGTGGGACGAAATGTTATAAGAGAAACTGACTTTTTTTATTTACGTATTTGGTTACATATTTTAAATGAATACTAACTAACTGTGTACCAAGCTTTTATTGTGATTTTATTGCTAACTACTTAAAACAAAAACTGTTAAAAAAGTGGCGATGTGTAAAGATTTCCATCTTGCAACCTTTTTTTACAGAACAAAAGGTATTGTCATGCTGTACGCTATGTAGAACGGATAGATGTACGTTTTCAACAGGGGGATTGCCACCCCTCCTGACGGTGCCTCTCGACCTCCCTGCCGTCGGATTTTCCTCATCGCAAAATCTTAAATTGCATACTACTTTCAAGTAATTACTGCAGAAATACATGAATAACTATTTTAAATAAATAACAAATATTTTTGCTAATGTAATAGAATTGTAATAAAAATAACACAAAAATAAAATCGTTTACTTTTAGTATTTTTACAATCGACACTTTTTGTGATTGGTTAAAAACAACTGAGCACAACTGAATATTAAGTATTTTTTTACTTATTTACGTTGTAAAAATACTTCGGATTAGTATTAACACAAATGGTTATATTAAAATTTCCTGTATAAAGAATATAAATGTTTCTAGTTTTTTGCATCATTTAGTTGCATAAATGCTAGAAATAATGTGACACTAAGTTTAGCCCAGCGTTTTTAACACCAAAGCTGAAATAGATCACACCGCCTTTCCTTTGCGAAATACGTAATCATCTAAAGATGTTTATAAGTGTATCAACGAAATCCTGATGATTTCATACCAGAAATTGCTATTCACGACATATGCTTGTCGACTCTAGAAGTATATATAAGAGTATAACCAATTTGTTTTTATATGAACTCGTGCCAACTAACCAAGTATTTATATAATCATTGTAAAATATTTTTAGAAATAGGATTCAACACTCAATTACCTTTATAAAAGATAAATTACAAAATTCCTCGTTGTGATAAAACAGTATTATACAACTCTCAATTTCGTAAAATGAATAATACATAAATTTATGCCATATATTATACATTCACTTCAAACTAATGTTGCATACTTAAGGCGTATAATAATTACTATTCTTGTGATGAAGGATGATTTGTTACATTTTCTAGAAGCGTCGATGGATTAGTTGGAGTATTATTATTGCTATAAAACTAAAAAAACGCCTTGCTCTTGCCTCAAAGTCATCGTAAGTTGTATAATAACACGCGATATATACATACATTAGTAACAGTTATCAATTTCGTAAGAAACGTTTCGTGCTTTCGTAAAAGAATTTATACTTTTAAACAATGTACGTATTGGTAATAGCCTAAATATAAAACCCAATTTTTTTCCATTAACATAATTTGGCCAGTTAAATGTTTTTATTCTGTACATTAAATTTGATAACGTAAAATACATATGAATCAGAGTTCCGAAATATTTATATGGTGGTATTCTGTGCTATTACCTTCTTTAAACTTTACTGGAGATTATCCTAAGCATCAATTGGAGAAGATCGTTGTTATTATACAAAAATATAATTAAAAATAGCAGTTTATTCCCGACAAGAAATTCTTTATCGCTAGTTATGTAACTATGTTAAGCACTTATTTTTAATTCCCTATATAACCTATATTCATATCCGTGCTTGATAATTTGAGGCGGAACTTAGAAAAGTTTATATAAATTATTAAAATTCATTATCGTGATTTATAAAATTTGACTGGTGTTTAACGATTAATCACATCACTTTTCATTTCTCTAAATCATACATTTATTCAGCACATTTAAAATACAAATGATAAATGATTAAAGTTTCTTTATAATTAGAAAACAATTATATTGATTTATAACTGATATTAATTTAATCTTTTTGACATCTAGGATAATTAGAAATTTACTATGTAGGTTATAATCAAAGTGTATGACATAATGGTAGATATTATTTTAAAAACTAAGTTGTTATTCAATATCATCATCATCTGATAAAAGTATACTGCCTACAATGTCCTTGTCCTCCCCCAAAAGATCTCCACATTTATCAGTTCAGCGCTGCCCGCGACCTTCACCGGATCCTCCGTCCATCTTGCACTAAATACTCTGTTTACTAGAAATGCTTTTTATTATTATCGGGGATGAAAACTTCGGATCTTTTTTTCTCAGCGACGAGCCAGACGTTCACCTGATGAAAGTGACGTTTGTCGATAACAACGTCGTGTAGATTATGACGGTATATACTACACCACATAGCATTCCTCACGAGGAGACATGAGGTGTTAAGTCTCGTTACTACAATAATTTCACGAGCTCACCGCGCCCGTTAAACCGGAACACAGTAATGTTTGCACACTACTATTTGGCTGCAGAAATATGTGCTAGGGTGGTACCTATCTAAACGATCTCCGGTAACAGAAATCACTAACCAGTAAAATGCCAAAACCAGGAATGATTAGGTTATGTAGATATTTGTACCAAAAACCCCTCAGTGGTTTTCAGCGTTTGAAGAGGTCATGGTATTTCTATGCCCATCTGAAGAAGGCTTTATGCATTCTCTAGCACCTACTGTAACTACAGCTACAGTACGCATTGAAGTGTTACATAAACATCCTTTCAAGCTTCAAATTCTTATTAACAACATTATTACTTAAGGATGAAAAACCTGCTTTTCTTGTTGCTAACTAATAAAAACATAGACAATTTATTGATCCAGTTGTTACTTAACATCGGTTAAGACTTCACTCCCTTCATTATTATAGAAAAGCAGAGCTAAGAACACTGTAAAACAAAGTACTTTTTATGTTCTTTAAGAAAAATATTCTTGTCCACAGCCTTATTAAATTCCTCATCATTCACCACATTTACAATATCAATTTTAAAATAAAGATGTACTTTAAAAAATAAAACTTTATTATAATTAAAAACAATATTTCGTTTTGTAATATATCCTTGTTCGTACATACTATTCGAAGCAATAAACGCTTTAGAAGTAAATAATACTTCATTTTGTAAACAATTGATCTAATCACGAACTCTTAATCAATTGCCATACTTTAACTGTTTTATCTTTACTGGCCGTTACAAGGGTATTTGTTGTTGCATCCAGATATATGCATGTGATTAAATCTGCAACAGAAAAATAGTATGAACTAACAGCCCATATTAGTAACAGTGAATATTTTTTTAAAAATTAATTATATTATTCTAATTATATAATATAACACGAGTTATGTTGTGCAACCAATAAAGAAGCTTTTTATAAAATAATACTTTATTCTAAAGGCAGACAACCGCTCTGTAGTACACTGGCAAGCGGATTAAACTTTACATGTAACTTATTTCTTAAATACACTATGAAATTTATTAAAACTCGATTTTTCGGATTTTATCCCGTTTATTATTTGTTTGTTTATTCCCTATTATTAGTGAGCTCTTTCTGCGTAGATCGGACCATTAATAATAGTTAAAAAGTTGTGGGTACCATGTGATAGCTGTGACATTTGGACGTCTGTCATCTTAGTCCTCCCGTGACCATGACTGCTGCAAAGCGGTCGAAACGTGGGGAATAAACAAACAAATAATAAACGCGATAAAATCCGAAAAATCGAGTTTTAATAAATGTGTAACAT
Organism: Byasa hedistus; assembly: GCA_029286795.1. Classification (NCBI taxonomy): domain Eukaryota; kingdom Metazoa; phylum Arthropoda; class Insecta; order Lepidoptera; family Papilionidae; genus Byasa; species Byasa hedistus. The sequence goes on along the minus strand of JAGSMW010000020.1, from coordinate 8,896,370 downwards.
TCGCGGAAATATAAGAAATCATTATACACTATGAAAAACAATAAGGGCTTTATGTTACAGAATGAATGTTATCGCTAAGTGTACAGTACTTAAGATACACTTATTCTTTGTTGTGGTTACGTAACTCACGTGAAGCCTATTTATCTCTCTAAGATCATATTACAAGATAATATTACACATTTATTAGACAAAATTGTACGAATTTTATCGCGTTTATTAATTTATTTATCACGCGGGGACTGAGATGAGAGATGTCTTTGCTATCACGGGGTTTTAAAGTTTTAAATCATTATTTGCGGTCCGATCTACGCAGAATGAGCTCACTGTGCCTTGAAGTCTTCTAGTAGTATGCTTGGGATTTGATTTAATTCTATTTACAATGGGATCCCAAGTTTGTTATTACCCAACCATCTTCTCTACTGGTATTAGGACATTTAATGACCTTATGCTAGCTATGACGTCAGAAGCATCGGAATTATAAAATACAGCAATAAAAGCGGTAAAATCGGAAAATTTATTTTCATCAAATGCGTAATTCGCGTAGATATATCGCTACGAGATAAACAACGTGAGTATATATATATGTTATATTACATAACAAAAAGGATAACATCTTTTGTTTTTAAAAAATTATGCACTGTTAAATTAATACGCTTTATAGCATATTGTTCCTTACCACCGTGAGCTTTGTGCTCAGCGAGCTGTGTGACAGTGATCATGTTCCATTGCAATAAAGTGCCAGCGGTGCCCCCCAACCATAAAGTACTAGTGCCGTCCCAGCAGAGCGAGGAGGTAGCTTCAGACATACGCTTATGATAAACCTGAAAAATACTGAAAATAGCACTTCTTTCGGTTTGGAAAACCTCAAGTTTTTTAATCCAAGAAGCTTTAGAAAAAAATTATAAAATTATATAAAAAGAGATAAGTAATAAAAACTTAAAATTTAGCAATATTTTTAAGGTGTTTCTAACATTTCCCTAAATTTTCCTATCTACAAAGGGCTAACACTTCTCAATTTCACATGATCCTAAATGACATTGAGGCTTTGGATGATGAAGTTTACTTGAGTACAATACACTGGCTCTGATATATTGATAGCTAGAACACAGAAATGCTGTTGTGGCGAAATATTTACAATGTTAGATAAAATCATTTAAACTTTACCTCTTTATCTTAACAAAAATAATTAACGAATGTAACTTACCGAGTGCAAAACGCTGAGGTCTGTTACATACAAATCCCCATCATCACTGACCGTGATGATGCTGTCGCCGGAGAGACCGAACGAGGCGCCGCACACCGGCGACGAATGAATTCGAACTTTATTTATCAGCACCTTGGAACCAAAATCCCATACAAACACATCGCCATCGCTCGTACACGCGATGATATCTAGCACGAGATGTCGATATCTGAATAGACAGAAATAAAAATGAGTTTAAGAGGTTATCCACTCTATTTCTTTTTCCCAATGTAGCGCTAATTAGAATGATATACACTGCAACACATTGTGATCGTAGCCTTAAGACAACATGTTCAATATCGTTATCACAGTAATATCATGATCATCATGTATGAAAGCGTTGTTGAGATTTTTACATTTGTTTCTTGTTGTACTAACAGAGAAAGCCTTGGTAGCTCATGCACTGGTCCGACTCTCACTGAGCTTGTGCTTCTGATGAAATAGAATATATTTTATTTTTTACACACTCATAATGTAAGGGTTGACTTAATGCCTTTGGCATTATCTGCCAGTATAGAATATAGAAAACATCTTTGACATGTTCATGTAAGAACACTTTTAAAAAACTTTCGTGGACATGTGACATCCGCCATCCGGAGCATGGCCAGGGTGGTTGATAAATGACCGTGACTCATCGCTTGTAATTAAACACCCGTATCCCAGCAGGGGGAACGTTAAGAGGGCTATTTAATAACAAAATACGAACAGACCTGCAAGTGATAGCAGTGATCTTTCCATCGTGATCAAATTCCGCTTTCAATCCGCGCAAGGCTTGACCAACTTTACCCACGTTACCCCACACGCGTACCACGCCATCCCATCCACCGGATATTAGGAGATGTTCTGAAATTTTAATTTCATCCTTAGGACTGATATATAATGCATCTAACTTATATATGCCCACATGTCAATTCATCCTTTAACCGTCTTTGTTTTGCAGTGGCTAAGTACTTGCACAGTAACAAGGAATTTCCTAGTTCGATTCCAGGGCTACGCCTTGCGGAGTTTAGTTACGGTTTTTTCGAAACCGCCTGGCTACCTATATGGTAAATCTACCGCCGTAACAGCATTGCTGTGTTCTTGCTGTCAACATAAAATAGAATATTCTGGCTTTATTATCCAGGCTAATCTACACTTAACTCCAACTATGTTAAATTTAGAACAAGTGTTAGCTCATTGTAGATAAAAATATATAATTTAGTTTGATTTTAATTACCTTTCTTTATCCAGAGTAAGCAGCTGACGGAGTCATCGTGTGCTCGAAAATTTTCAACGACCCTCCCATATTCCACATTGTATAAGTATCTGGAAACATTAGAAATGTTTTTGTTTTTCAATCTCTCTGACACAATAAATTCTTATATAAAATACGGGTTCATCAGGAAGACTTCATATATTTTTTTTTTTTTATACGAGTATGCGACGAGACGAGCAAGACGTTCACCTGATGGTAAGTGATACGCTTGCCCATGACAACGCGGCGCTAGTTAAGATGGTACACACTGCACCACATTGCGCTCGTCGCCTGAGACATAAGGTGTTAAGTCTCGTTACCCCAGTAATTACACTAGCTACAGCGCCCTTCAAACCGGAACACAGTAATGTTTGCACACTACTATTTGGCGGTTGAAATAGGAGCTGCGGTGGTACCCACCCAGACGGTCTCCGGCAACAGAAACCTACCATCTGGTAAAATATTTTAATAACAAGTTTGTTTTCATCAATATATGTTGTAAGCACTACATGTCTTAAGGATGCGGGTTTGATTCCCACTACGCTGAGCTGATGAAGGAAAATATCGAGAGGTAACCGACATGTTTCACAACTTTTATGTACATGCGACAACCAGCGAGCACCTGGCCAGCATGATGGATAAATAGCCTTGTCTTTTTCCTTGTAAAACAAGACCCCGAGTCCTAGTAGTGGGAAGATTAAGACAGACATTTACTATATATAATAATCTTACATTTCATTATCCCACGAGCCGGCCGCGACGGTATGGTCATCGACAATTACACAGGAACTTAGTGGTGTTGAACACAACACAACGCTGCGCACTTGTTTTCTTTGAACCATATCATACACTTTCAATGTACCATCTTTTCCCACTGAGATTATTCTTGAACCCTCTCGAAGCACACAAGTCACAGCCTCTTTATGCAATGTAATCGTATCCTTACATTCCAATATAACCGGTTTGAACTGGTTGTCCCCTTGACACAACGGCTTTGGTACAGTTTGTACCGTTTTCCTAACATGTGGTTTAGTAAATAGTTGCTTAGGCACTTGCCCAAATTCCATTATTTGCACCTCCAAAGCGTGCCTGTCATTCATATCATATATACACTCCAGGTCAATAGAACCCTCATAACACACATGGTGAAATACTGAAACGTAAATAATCTTTAATTACCAAACTACTTATTTGCTTAAGTAAATTAAATAGTTTTACTTCCTTTTTGGCATTTTAGTTAACCGGTTGCCTTGCAACACGGTCACCCCTGATTGATTCCGAGGCCACACGTTGGGGAGTTTGAGCCTCATTTTCACTTAACACAGCGTGAAGTAGAGGTCAAGTAATAGATAAAAAAATAACCCAGATATGCTCACCATTATTAGCCAGCACAGCCTCTTTCCCTCTCTGTTTGTAACCAAAAATAAGATCAATCCATAAATGTAGATGTCTAGAAACATAATCGGATTCTAGAGCTTCACGTAGAATTGACACAAACTCTTCAGGGCTGTGTGCCCATGGAGGCAGTGCAACATCTTGAACTTTAGAGCCATCAAATCTCTCTCCGAAATTTATTTCATATTTATTAATAAGAAAATCGCCTTTAGCACTTGTATCATAAAATTCAGGAACTAACTCCTGTAAATAATAAAGTTAAGTTTTATTTGATAGAGCTATAAAACAAGCGTGATGTTTGTCTGATAGTAAGCTCTACTGCCTGCTCATAACAATGTGGCACTAATTAGGATGTTATAGGTACACTGTACCACATTGCGCTTGTCACCTTGAGGCAAATGATAAATCTCGTTATCCTAGTAATGTTACTAACAACAATGTCCTACAAATTGGAACACCAAAGTTTTCACACTACTGTGTCAGTACAGAGACCAGCTCTGGCAACTGATGTCTACCATCAGCTAAAAGTAAATATTTAAATCCAGTCTTCTTAACCCTTCACCAAGACAATAGGCAAAATATTTTTTTGTATTCTAGGACATATATATCAAAACATATTTACCTTAAAATCAGACATATTCCTTAAACAATTGTTGTATACATCTCTTACCGAGTTGAACATCCTATCGGGATGGTCGAATTTGCCGTTTTGCAAACATAGCATATATCGCGGATATTTCCGTACCTACAACATACAATAATGGTCGACCAGTTCAATGTTAAATGAACTTATTTGGTTAGTAATTTTAATGTTTTATGAGTAGTTAAAAAAGATCCACTCACAAGATAAAACAAAACAAGTCCAGGAGCAGAGTAATGGGATCCATACAAAAATTTAGGTTCATTCATTTCATTATACCTCTCCTTTAGTTTCTCCAACCTTTCAGGATTTAATGCACCCATCGGTTTTGACAGATCTCTGAATGTATCAGTATTAGTTAAATCTAATTTTTTTGAAGTATAATCAGCAATAACCCATGGAAACACTGGATACTGTGTAAGATCATTTTTGCTTCTATCTGCAAGGCTATAGAAATATTTTAATCTTTACATAGAATACAAGAGTGAGTTAATAGTGATTCATAAGAAAATGTGCAACTCTTCTACTTTTTTCTGATTATTAGCTAACTGGTTAAATTTCAAGATCTGACTGAAAATTAATGAGTTTCTTGAAGCTGTTCTTTTGAGTTTAAAGTTCGAGCTTAAGAATAGTTACATGGTAACTGCCACACCTGGAACTGTCTCTGTGAGACACATCTTTTTGGTAAATATTGTATAAATCTTAATAGATATTGTTTATATTACAATATTTTATTTAGTGGGTTGGGAACTCAACTATGATTGAGCATTGTTAGGAAACTGAAGTTACAAGAACCCAGCTTTTAAGGACATGCTGACCAATTAGCATTAGACCATAATGGTGGATAGTGGCATTTATTCAATAATCTTTGTGAGAGCCCACTGCAAGACTAGCCATGTAAAATTAGAATGTTTATGTTATGTATATTTTTTACCTTTCACTTTACAAATTGATATTTTCATGTATACATAACATTGTAATAGAAAAAGTAATTAGAACCAAGAGTTGTTGTTTACATAAATACTTATGGATCTATATTATACTGTACATTTAATGTTGTTACATACACACCAGTTAAGATGCATCAAATAATCATAATTGGAGACAACGCCATTCTGCCACTGCAATGTCATTTCTTCAATATGTCCTCTCTCTAGTTTTACGTTGGGGGATTCTTCTAGGATCTTATATATTTTATCTCTGTGGTCTTCACATGGAAAAGTAAGATATATATGAGACATAGAGCTTTCCTCCCCACCGTAAATTTCAAGGCCCTAAAATCAATTATTTATATTTTTTTTTTTAATTCATCACATGCAATCAACCTAAAAGATTTTTTTAACACAAAAAATTAAACAAACACAAGCGTATACAATGGGGTATTAATGATGTATTGATGATGACAATCCCGAATTGGTTACATAATATTTCACTACCAATTTTTTGAACTTTATAGGCTGAGATTTAAATGCACAAGTAAATTAACAAATCGTACACCTACACTTGGGCGAAACGACTGTGGATTGCAGAAACATTTGTGTTCAAGAAAAAGTGTGCAGCTACATAAGCAAACATCAAATGAAGCCATAAACAAGTACTCCATAAAGGAAATAATATATTGCTTCATTCCAAAGGTAAAAAAAGCAATAGATAAAAAAAGACAAGAAAATGACATTAACTAAAACATGCTACATGTTAAGCAGTATATAAAAGGAAAAGAAACATATTAACTAAAAAAGTAACACCACGATACATACAACTTGCCTTAGTAAAAATCTTCGTTTGTACATCTTTCTCATCTCCTCCAATCGCAACTTAAATATAGGACTCTGTGAATAAATATATTTTAGATAATTCTTTTATCATACAAACATACAAAGAATTTAATTTTATAATTTATTTTGACTTCACTGAGGCTAACATAAGTCAAATACAAGTGACAATGCTGCCAAACATGGTGAAGCATGCTCATCAAGGATTCTCTGACACTATCATATGTTGAGAGCTGGAAACAGCAATGCTAGTTTGGGTGGTATATTTACAAAATGAGGATGATAGCAACACATGTTAATTAATTACCTACCACTAACCAAACTTCACCACATGCAGCCCTGGTCAAACCAAGGACTTTAGTAGTTAGCGCCATTGGCAGAGAAGTTACATTTTATGTAAATATTTTTTATTTATACAAAACATTTTCTAATTGTAATGTCCTTAATATATTTTTGTAATAAGTATGCTCTTACACTTTCAATATTGCTGAAGGGTTGGAAATATAAAATAGTAGGTGTCAAAGCTAATTTTCCTTGATGCCTCACAAGGGGTGAAATTTTTTCAGCTTGTAATTCACAAATAATTTCTTCAGTGAAATCTTCCATCATAATTGGATCAAATACCATTCTCATGTATCGGGAGTGTAAAATAGTAGCCACCATGCTATTATGTTCAGGAACATGTAATGTTGATGCTCTCTGCAACTGCTGCATCTGGTACAGGCATTCCTCAACAGAGGCAAAATCAAAGAAAAAATAAAAATCCTGACTCTCATATATAAACTTATATGGTGCAATTATATTTTCCTCTAACATTTCAGAATATTGTGTCATTTTAACTTTAATGAAAGTTTTTGAATTATTCTCTACTAATGCTTTCACAATACTGATATTTGTACAGTCTTTAAAGTGTAGTTTCGTAATTGGATGAGCCCATTCAATAGGCTCAAACACAAGTGACTTCGAACATAGTTTTAAATGGCCTGTTCTAACTATGCCTGAACTTTTAGATTCTTGTGTATTCATTATACAAGAATAATCTTCAAAATAAATTTCACCAGGTTCCAGCACCAACATTGAAAATCTATAAAGTCAATAATTCAATATATATTTTTTTTGTTAACTACGCCAAATAATCTTAATATAAACATTTACTTAAATAAAACTAAGAGTATGTAATTAAACATAAACAGTTTCAAACGTTCATCATTTTTTGAAACTATCAGACAGTTAAAAAAAAATTACAAATTAATGTAGCTTTTTATGAACTTGTTAAAGGCAGTATTCAGCTAGTATAACGGAAAAACAAGAGTTAATAGTATAATTACCTTGACTTATTCATTATGTTTTGTTTAGTAAATAGTGAATGTTATGAATATAAAGATATATTTTGAGTTATATTAACTAAAACAATAATATTTTTTATAATATTATGCAAATGTTTTAACGACACTTCTATCCTATTGTTCATTACTATTTCAAATTTCTCTGATAAATAAACACTATTTAACACAAAGAACTGAAATGACAGGAAACAGGACATATCAAACAAATACAGAGTATAAAATAAAAATAATTAAAAAGACATGGCAAATCCATAAAATTAAAGCTACAAATAAAAAAAAATTATCCGTGCAGACGTTTTTAATATTTTAAAATTATATTAATTATTAAAAATACAGAAAACTTTAATCGCCATTTATTTATAAGGTAATGAACTAATTGAAATTATAGAAAATAATTCATAACAGAAAAAATAAAGTATTTAATATTTTAAAGCTTTATTACAAGCGATGCGCTTAAATACTAAATGCATTTATTATAACGTTTATATTATCGTATAAATGTAGGTTTAAAATATCAGAAGTGCTATTCTTTTTTGTCGAGAAAAAGGCTAGCAGGAAATAGTTATAAAGTGATAATAAATTATTAGAAATTCAAAATTTAAACATATAATGAACCATAAAATATACAAACGTTTAATTGTATTGTTAACATTGATTATGCCATAAGACGAATTTGACAAAGTTACGGCCGGAAAAGAGATACCAACTTTCAATTAGACAGTTGACATATTCTTCAAATAAAATAATAGCTGCCTGCATTAAGGCGCCATTTTCAAAGACATGACGACTTTCAACAGTTCAAACATGCAAGACGATAAAAATGCAATTTTTCAAATGCGATTTCCTCAAAAACTTTGGTATTTACTCAACATGCGTACTGATGCAATATTGTGGGGAAGTAGTGGTCGGACTATTTTACTGAACTACAGAATACTTCACAATTATTTGCAATGTGATAACTCCATTTTTAAAACAACAAATATTTCAAGTTTCGTGAGACAACTTAATTTATATGGTTTTCGGAAAGTAACTTCACATCTACAGGATCCGCTTTGCAATTCAAGTAATCCTTATATGCACGAATATATTCATGACTTTTTTCAATTTGGTAGACCTGAATTGTTAAATAAAATTACACGAAAAACTTTAGCACTAAAACGTAGCTCAAAGCCCAAGGTAATTGACGACGATTGTGGTTTTGTATATTTATTATTAAACTCCTAATCGCTCTTTATTTTATTACTCATTTATGAAAACATCTTTTATTGTTACTAGAACATTTATAATTGTGTTGATCAAAACACATTTATGACGCCGCTTCAAAAGGCGCGACGTGCTTTGCGAATTGCGTTAAAGAAAACTGCACAAGAATTCCTGATGCAAAGTTCACCAAAACAGTTGCCCAATTTCACAAATGATTTTGAAGGTAAAATAAAGTATAAAAATGTATTTTGTAGGTTTTTAATTTACTTTTCGCAAATTTACGTTAGATTATAGAATGTTTTGTTACTTAATTTAGATGATAATAATAAATATTTTCACACTAATGTGAGATCATTGTGTTAACTAATGGATGTCATTGTGAAAAAAATGTTAAAAAAGACCTAGTCTTGATACCAAGTAGTATAACGGTTTATGTAATTGATAGAGAACATGTTATATTTCAGATGTACATGACGATTTTTGCGAAGAAGAAAGCATATCTGTCGACTGGCTCATGCCAAAAGAACCTAAGGAAGCCAATAAAGATGAAAATATTGCAGGTTTTGACTCCCATTCCTTTTTACTTACTTCATTATTATTAATCCATTACCTCTTATCCTTAATAATAAAAATCCTAAAAATCTATTCCTTATTATCCTTTGGTCCTTCCAACAGAAAAAATCGAGGAAAACAATTATATAAACACTAGTGATGGCTTCCAGAGCTATGGGTAAGTTAAAGGAAGTTTTTTCAATTTTAATACAATTGATATCCTTAATTAGTGAAGATTCTTTACAGAGAGAAGTCACAAGATAGTCTGATGAGTTTTAGTGATGATTCATGTCAACAAAATGTAGATAGTTTTCCTGGGCAGTTCTTAAACATGCCAGATTTGGATCCTGAGCCATCAGAAAGTCCAGGAGTTGAACTATTAGTAGAATTTAATATAAAGGAGGAAATTGAGCAAGGAAATATTGCAAGACAGTTAGATGTAAAGGAAAATGATCATCAATTTCTGAACTGTGTTCTTCCATCCATTAGTAATGACCACAATGATGATGTTTCTATGGCTGAGGTAAGACCTTAAATTTTTAGGTTGTCCATCCTCTTCTGGAATTGTATTTAATAATTTAGAATTAGTTTCAAATTATGCCGTAACAACCATTATCTAGAAAAACATAAGATATAACAATGCAGTAATTATGATGTAAGATAATATATACTTTATTGTAAATTCACAAATTACATGATCTTGTAAACAGTTATAAATATTGGATATTAGTAGTAATGTAATTTTTGCTTATTTCAGAAACACAGTGAAAATACTAATCATTACCACAGTGAATGGGATCAAATGTTTAATGATATTATAACCAGCAAAGGATCTGCTCAAGAATGTTCATCAAATTTAAAAGAACTGTATACACAAATTTCACAGACAATTCATTTGTAGATGCACTTTCTTTTATTTTCAGTTACAAATGAGGTTGTAATCTTATAAAGTAATAATAACTTTCACACTTGATAGTGGGTTTTTCAACTGCTGGCTGATCCATAAAAACAAATCATTCTTTATACTAAAGATAAAGGCATACACAGAATGTATGCAGTAAAACCATTGCCAATTTTAGCCATAACTTTTATTACTTGCGGAAATTAAAAAAATACATTATTACTTCTTCTGTTTTTTCTTTTCTGCCTCTTCCTCTTTTTCTTTTTCAATAACAGTCACATATGAATTGATAGTATCAATATCAAGCATTTGCATCGGTTGGTTGCGCCTCATTACTGCAATCTCCAGATTCTTTTGCCCTGACTGTACTACTTCTAACAGAGCTCGAATTGCAAGCTATGAAATGATAAAAACCAATTACAGAATTTTTAATATCAAGTTAAAATATTCAAACGATAGTTGCAAAACATTTTTGTTTTTTAAAAATGAACTGAGAAAGAATATTATTCACAATTACAATGTTCAATTTACACAAATATCCATTGTTTTATTTTCAATTATAAGAGAATATATTCATAAATTTGAGATCTTAGTTCCTTTGTATAAATATTTCAGACAGATGTATTAAATGCAACAAGTAGATTGTTTAAACAAAGAAATTGCAGTATTTAAGTTCATAAAAAAAAATATTTTAAAATTATGTCCAACATACCTTTACTGCACCTTTTTCTGTAGCTACTTCATCAGCAGTGTAATTCTTTTCTAAAAACTCTCTCACTGTTTTTGCTGATCTACCAGTAGCATTAGCTTTCCATTCATAATATATTCCAGAAGGTTCAGTTTGGAACAAATGTGGTTGCCCATCATAATCGAACCCTCCGATGAGACATGATATACCGAAAGGTCTACGCCCGTTGCTCTGGGTGTACTTTTGTTTAAGTCCAGCAATGTACCTTGTAATGTATTCTAATGTAACTGGATCTTCAACAGTAAGCTTATGAGACTGGCATTCAATTTGTGCTCTGTTGATTAAAATTCGAGCATCAGCTGTTAGACCGGCAAAGGCCATCACAACATGATCATCAAGCAGACAGATTTTTCTAACGGTTCTTTCTTCCTGAAGTTTTGCAACTGATTTTTTTTCAACACCTAACACAACAACATCGTTTCCACGAACGCCCACCTAAAATTTATTTTTGTTTAGTGTCTTTGTTAAGCAACTAATCAACATTATAACCAATTCATACATACGGCTGTTGATCCTTTTCGCACAGCTTCTTGCGCATATTCTACTTGCAATAAATGACCGTCTGGAGAAAATACTGTTATAGCTCTATCATATCTTGCAGACATGGTTGCGTTTTAGTTTTATTATAATAAATTGCTTGTAAATGAATAATACCTCGCTCAGTGAGAACACAATCGACAAATTAAAAATGATGCCGATTCATTTCTGTCAAACACTAATACAATTCAGCAATGCATAGATAATATAATTAAAAATTGAGATAGCATTAAATATTTGAAATATTAGTTTTAGACAGAAAATAACACTAAAACAGCCTTTTTAAATATTTTATACAAATTTTTAAAACTTCACAAACTTTGAAATATTATAATATTTCATACTTGTTCTCAAATTTTAAGCTGATTTATGTTATTATAGATTATTAGTTACCCTTCTTAACCTTTATAGAGCGACGAGTAGCGATTAATTCTGGGGTAACGAATAACAAAAAACATATGCAAGTGTAAAAATATTGATTATTATTAATCAGCACGTACGGAATATGTTTCTTTAGTGCTCATATTCGCTCTCTTAATAATTTTGTCTAAAAAAAATTTAATTCAAAATATACAGTTTGTAACTAATGTTAATGGATATAATTAAATTAAATGTTTGAATAAATTTGGATTTCAAACGTAAGTTCTTAAAGTTTGTTATAAATGAAATTATAGATATGTCAATTCGTAATAGACAATATGGCGGCTTCTGCGAGTGAATTTGAGACTTGGTTAAGTGCAAAACTAAAGTCATTAAAAACAGACGAAAGTGTCTTTGGGAATTACATATCTGGCATTTTAGAAAGCGAGGAATCCGTGGATGAAAAAAAAGATGCTCTGGAGGGTATACTTTCCGAAATATTGGTAAGTTTAAATATCGGTTAAATCATGCAGAGATATTCGTTATTCCTTAATTTCGTCAAAAATTTAACAGGAGAGTGATATATCACAACATGTTAACGAAATAATAGAGAAATGGGAATCATGTAAGCCTAAGGAAGAAGCTTTGAAGCCTGTCGCAGATGTAGACATTCAATTGGCTAAAATGCTGGAATCTCAATCTCTTGCAACAACTACACGACGAGAATACACCGATGATGAAAAGAAAATACGTGAAGCTATTTTGTCTCAGTATAGTCAACTTTCGGATAATGAGGTACTAGTATAACTAAAGAAAATAATATCAGTGATAAAGTTTGGGTAATATTCATTGATTAAATATTTATTGTATTTTTTTCAGGAGGATCAAAATAACGAAGAGGAGCCTGACAGCTCCGATTTAGTTAAAAATACTAACGCCTTAGATGTTGCAGCAGCAGCAAGAGAGAGAAGGGAGCAAGCCAGACTTGATGCTCAACGCAAAAAAGAAAAAGATAGAGAAGACAGGTGTGAAAGTTTCTAATTCAGTCTCATAGTGTAGTACAAAACACTTTCTAAAAAAATTACTTACATATAAAATTGTTATTTTCAGAGAAAAGCAGAAACAGCTTAAAGAAGAAAAAAAAGAAAAACGCAAAACACAGAAAGGTGAAAGGAAAAGGTAGCAAACCAAACGTACCAAATAAAGAGCTATGTCGCTTATTATTAATATATGAAATACTGTTAAAATATCCTAGATAGCATTAAGTTCAATATAGTAGCAATACACATTTAACATTACTGTTTTTAGTCATGATAATGCTTTAAATCTCTGCTATAACTGAGTTATCTACTTAGCACTTATTATTTATTTTCATGTTACAAACATTATAGCCCATACACAATAAATTATTATAGACTTTGTTGGATTTTATTATAAAAAATTACCTTTTATTTTCATATAATTCAGTACATGTTCTATCTGCAATTCTTTAACTTTGTATAATCTAGGATATTTTAAAGGTAAATAGGATTTTGTTGGAGTCATTATGTAGTCCTATTAAGTTAGCTTTGCTTTTAGATGGCATTGAGTTATTATAAACTATTTAAATTAATTTCATAAATAATATCATTTCATAGTTTTCCTTTTTATAACATTTTGGCATGTCATTTTTTTACCCATTACATAAAGTGTTTAAAAAGATTAGTAAATACTTCACAGGGCCAAGTTTTTAACTGTTAATGATGTTAAGTGACATTATTGCATAGCATTATTGATATGGTGCTAATTTTGTTAAAGTGAAACAAAAGTATTCAAAAACATTATTTTTTTAACCACCATAGTTTTCGATGGTAATAATTGTTTTTTTGAACTAAAAGATTTTCTATTTTTATAATTAATATTGTTTGCGTTGTTTCAAGTATAATTTTATTCATATATATTACTATGTCTACTATTAAGTTAAATGTTATACCCTGTGTACTGGTACTAAATAATTATAAGTAGAACTATGATGTGTTTATTGAGTTTTGTCATTAATAAAATAAATGTATAATAAAGCAGTTTGAGTGTCAACATGTCTACATTAAAAATGCATACACTTTCTGTCCATAATTCGTTGTTGTATATTTTTTGTAAAAAATAAGTTAAATTCTGTTTGAAACATAACATATTGATAATTGGTTCTTAATTTTTTTTGCTAAGTATAAAATTGTGAGCACCGCCAGCGTAAATTTGTGATATTACTTTGTTTTCATCATATTGTATTGGCACTAATGTTGGACAACAAATTATTGGTTCAAGTGATATTCCTGTATTACCATGCTCATTCCACCCCCATGCCCATAATGTATTGTCTTCAGCCAAGCATATTGTATGTTCCGAACCTAAAGCCACATCCTTAACCAATTTTCCATCTAGAAAAAAAATTAAAAGAGTTGGTTTAATCATTTGCATTTCAATTGCTACTTTTGCTAACACATACAATTTGTTTTATAAAATGTATAAGGTGAATATACTGTGAGCATGAACATAGATAATTAAAAAAAATGTAACTAATGTTCAGTATTGTTTTTACCTCAAAATGGCCTGTGTCATCAATTAAGTTTTTTTTTTTCCATAAAGAACTAAGTTTGCAACATCACATTTGTTTATAAGATTTAAATAAAACGGTAATAATAGTCATGGTGTTTTTTTTAAAGTAATAGTAAATCACAGTTAAGGATTTATATCAAATTGGTTATTAATAATAATCAGGAATTAAACATTTCATATTTTGGATTAATGATTACAGATAGTGTATATTAGGATTTATTTGTAAATGTCACTAAACAAGGTTCCATATTGTTTAGTAATGAACTAAGTAAGAATTCAACTTACCTGGAAGATTTATTTTAATTAATTTTCCTTCAAAGGGTTCATTTGTCCCTAATTGAGAGTAATTGTTACGACCCCAAGTAAGGATTGTACCATCTTCAAGCAATAAGAGAATATTTGTCCACCCACTCAACAATTTCCTTACTTTCTTTTTAACATCTATGTCAATTTTATTAGGTTCATATATATTTCTTACCCAAACATTTTTTTTAAAACTACTGGAGCGCAGTAATAACTGACCATGTCTGTTATCACCCCATACATAGAGAGCTTTCTGTTGAGAAGACCAGGCTACTGTGTGATTTTGTCCACATGCAATGTGAGATATTTCACTAGTGTTTAAAACTTTTTGAAACCTATCTGAAAACAATATTTCCTTTCCGAGACCTAATTGTCCATGCTTTCCACAACCAGTGATCCAAACTTCACCTTTCGAATTGATGATTGCAGTGTGCCTCAAACCCATTGATACAGTGCATGCATTTACTTGTAATCTTATTGGATTTTTAACTTCAGGAAATTGTGTTTTGGGAAGTCCCAATTGTCCATTTTGGTTTGAGCCCCATACAAAAAGAAAGTTGTCATCTGTTACTCCACAACTAAAATCCCATCCAGTTGATATATTTGTGAATGTGATGCCACTTAAGCACCATACTCTTTCAAATGTGTCTAAAGTTTTTGAAGTATTCGTTTTTATGGCCAATTGACTATTTAGATTCCAACCACATGAAAATAGTTTTCCTTCATGATTGAGAAGAAGGGAATGGCCACCACCACATGAAATTTGCTTGATTTTATTACAGAATTGTGAGAGAGCAACTTCAGTAGGTTTTTCAACTTGTTCATTAACAACTCCTAGTCCTAGTTGGCCATGGGAATTCGCTCCCTGTAATTATTATTGGAATTTATTTCATTATAGGGAAAAAATAAAGGCAGATAAGGTATGTAATTACCCAAGCTCTTAATATCATTTTAGGTAAGTTTATATCAATTAGGATAAAGTTTTTCTATCTTATCGTTATAATGTAGAACTGATTACATGTTGCAAAGTTTTTCAAAATATTCACTTACTATGACGTATGCTGTCATTACTGTCAGCTGTCAAAAAAGTAATATGGTGCAGGCAACGATCAGAGTCCGTACGGAGGCTCTTAAGTTTCAAAACCATTAATAAGGTCCTCATTAAATTTGGTGAAGGGTTTATGAAACTGCAGCTTTACTTAGATTTTATATTATAAGCATTAGTTTTTTTTTTTGCTCTTTTAACCTATACATGGCATAAAAATCTCTACAAATTTTTAATGCAGTATACTAAGGATGAGAAACACGCGGCCCGCCAAGCATTTTTAAATTGAATTTATTTTATTGACTTTCTCACATCAATATCTTGTTATAAAATGAATTATAATAAAATGGTAGTACATACTAAACCGAAATATATTTTTATGGCGAGTTACTTGTCGACTACGTTTTTGAATAAGCATAAAATTTACATTTGCCCATTCATAAAAAGGTTGCACATCCCTGCAATACACTATTAGATTTTTTAAACGATTGTTCATAGTCGCTCACAATACTTTAGTTTGATTTTTTTTTCTGCCAGGAGAAGAAGACACAAACCGAAGAATACAAAATTTCCTGCGGTATTACTCAATATCGTTTTAGGATTGCTATGTTGGAACTACGGTTATCAAAGGATCTTAAGATTTTATGTAATACGAGATAACTGTAATTATTTTTTCCTGGTTTACTGGTTTACTGGTTTACTGGTTTACTGGTTTACTGGTTTACTGGTTTACTGGTTTACTGGTTTACTGGTTTACTGGTTTACTGGTTTACTGGTTTACTGGTTTACTGGTTTACTGGTTTACTGGTTTACTGGTTTACTGGTTTACTGGTTTACTGGTTTACTGGTTTACTGGTTTACTGGTTTACTGGTTTACTGGTTTACTGGTTTACTGGTTTACTGGTTTACTGGTTTACTGGTTTACTGGTTTACTGGTTTACTGGTTTACTGGTTTACTGGTTTACTGGTTTACTGGTTTACTGGTTTACTGGTTTACTGGTTTACTGGTTTACTGGTTTACTGGTTTACTGGTTTACTGGTTTACTGGTTTACTGGTTTACTGGTTTACTGGTTTACTGGTTTACTGGTTTACTGGTTTACTGGTTTACTGGTTTACTGGTTTACTGGTTTACTGGTTTACTGGTTTACTGGTTTACTGGTTTACTGGTTTACTGGTTTACTGGTTTACTGGTTTACTGGTTTACTGGTTTACTGGTTTACTGGTTTACTGGTTTACTGGTTTACTGGTTTACTGGTTTACTGGTTTACTGGTTTACTGGTTTACTGGTTTACTGGTTTACTGGTTTACTGGTTTACTGGTTTACTGGTTTACTGGTTTACTGGTTTACTGGTTTACTGGTTTACTGGTTTACTGGTTTACTGGTTTACTGGTTTACTGGTTTACTGGTTTACTGGTTTACTGGTTTACTGGTTTACTGGTTTACTGGTTTACTGGTTTACTGGTTTACTGGTTTACTGGTTTACTGGTTTACTGGTTTACTGGTTTACTGGTTTACTGGTTTACTGGTTTACTGGTTTACTGGTTTACTGGTTTACTGGTTTACTGGTTTACTGGTTTACTGGTTTACTGGTTTACTGGTTTACTGGTTTACTGGTTTACTGGTTTACTGGTTTACTGGTTTACTGGTTTACTGGTTTACTGGTTTACTGGTTTACTGGTTTACTGGTTTACTGGTTTACTGGTTTACTGGTTTACTGGTTTACTGGTTTACTGGTTTACTGGTTTACTGGTTTACTGGTTTACTGGTTTACTGGTTTACTGGTTTACTGGTTTACTGGTTTACTGGTTTACTGGTTTACTGGTTTACTGGTTTACTGGTTTACTGGTTTACTGGTTTACTGGTTTACTGGTTTACTGGTTTACTGGTTTACTGGTTTACTGGTTTACTGGTTTACTGGTTTACTGGTTTACTGGTTTACTGGTTTACTGGTTTACTGGTTTACTGGTTTACTGGTTTACTGGTTTACTGGTTTACTGGTTTACTGGTTTACTGGTTTACTGGTTTACTGGTTTACTGGTTTACTGGTTTACTGGTTTACTGGTTTACTGGTTTACTGGTTTACTGGTTTACTGGTTTACTGGTTTACTGGTTTACTGGTTTACTGGTTTACTGGTTTACTGGTTTACTGGTTTACTGGTTTACTGGTTTACTGGTTTACTGGTTTACTGGTTTACTGGTTTACTGGTTTACTGGTTTACTGGTTTACTGGTTTACTGGTTTACTGGTTTACTGGTTTACTGGTTTACTGGTTTACTGGTTTACTGGTTTACTGGTTTACTGGTTTACTGGTTTACTGGTTTACTGGTTTACTGGTTTACTGGTTTACTGGTTTACTGGTTTACTGGTTTACTGGTTTACTGGTTTACTGGTTTACTGGTTTACTGGTTTACTGGTTTACTGGTTTACTGGTTTACTGGTTTACTGGTTTACTGGTTTACTGGTTTACTGGTTTACTGGTTTACTGGTTTACTGGTTTACTGGTTTACTGGTTTACTGGTTTACTGGTTTACTGGTTTACTGGTTTACTGGTTTACTGGTTTACTGGTTTACTGGTTTACTGGTTTACTGGTTTACTGGTTTACTGGTTTACTGGTTTACTGGTTTACTGGTTTACTGGTTTACTGGTTTACTGGTTTACTGGTTTACTGGTTTACTGGTTTACTGGTTTACTGGTTTACTGGTTTACTGGTTTACTGGTTTACTGGTTTACTGGTTTACTGGTTTACTGGTTTCTGGTTTCTGGTTTCTGGTTTCTGGTTTCTGGTTTCTGGTTTCTGGTTTCTGGTTTCTGGTTTCTGGTTTCTGGTTTCTGGTTTCTGGTTTCTGGTTTCTGGTTTCTGGTTTCTGGTTTCTGGTTTCTGGTTTCTGGTTTCTGGTTTCTGGTTTCTGGTTTCTGGTTTCTGGTTTCTGGTTTCTGGTTTCTGGTTTCTGGTTTCTGGTTTCTGGTTTCTGGTTTCTGGTTTCTGGTTTCTGGTTTCTGGTTTCTGGTTTCTGGTTTCTGGTTTCTGGTTTCTGGTTTCTGGTTTCTGGTTTCTGGTTTCTGGTTTCTGGTTTCTGGTTTCTGGTTTCTGGTTTCTGGTTTCTGGTTTCTGGTTTCTGGTTTCTGGTTTCTGGTTTCTGGTTTCTGGTTTCTGGTTTCTGGTTACTGGTTTCTGGTTTCTGGTTTCTGGTTTCTGGTTTCTAGTTTCTGGTTTACTGGTCTACTGGTCTACTGGTCTACTGGTCTACTGGTCTACTGGTCTGCTGGTCTGCTGGTCTGCTGGTCTGCTGGTCTGCTGGTCTGCTGGTCTGCTGGTCTGCTGGTCTGCTGGTCTGCTGGTCTGCTGGTCTGCTGGTCTGCTGGTCTGCTGGTCTGCTGTTCTGCTGGTCTGCTGGCTGCTGGTCTGCTGGTCTGCTGGTCCTGCTGGTCTGCTGGTCGGCTGGTCTGCTGGTCTGCTGGTCTGCTGGTTGCTGGTCTGCTGGTCCTGCTGGTCTGCTGGTCTGCTGGCTGCTGGTCTGCTGGTCTGCTGGTCTGCTGGTCTGCTGGTCTGCTGGTCTGCTGGTCTGCTGGTCTGCTGGTCTGCTGGTCTGCTGGTCTGCTGGTCTGCTGGTCTGCTGGTCTGCTGGTCTGCTGGTCTGCTGGTCTGCTGGTCTGCTGGTCTGCTGGTCTGCTGGTCTGCTGGTCTGCTGGTCTGCTGGTCTGCTGGTCTGCTGGTCGCTGGTCTGCTGGTCTGGCTGTCTGCTGGTCTGCTGGTCTGCTGTCTGCTGGTCTCTGGTCTGCTGGTCTGCTGGTCTGCTGGTCTGCTGGTCTACTGGTGTACTGGTTTACTGGTTTACTGGTTTACTGGTTTACTGGTTTACTGGTTTACTGGTTTACTGGTTTACTGGTTTACTGGTTTACTGGTTTACTGGTTTACTGGTTTACTGGTTTACTGGTTTACTGGTGTACTGGTGTACTGGTGTACTGGTGTACTGGTTTACTGGTTACTGGTTTACTGGTTTACTGGTTTACTGGTTTACTGGTTTACTGGTTTACTGGTTTACTGGTGTACTGGTGTACTGGTGTACTGGTGTACTGGTGTACTGGTTTACTGGTTTCTGGTTTCTTGTTTCTGGTTACTGGTTTCTGGTTTCTAAATTTCAGATGTCAGATTTCAATTTTTCATTTTCCCTTTTCCATTTTCCATTTTCCATTTTCCATTTTCCATTTTCCATTTTCCATTTTCCATTTTCCATTTTCCATTTTCCATTTTCCATTTTCCATTTTCCATTTTCCATTTTCCATTTTCCATTTTCCATTTTCCATTTTCCATTTTCCATTTTCCATTTTCATTTTCCTTTTCCATTTTCCATTTTCCATTTTCCATTTTCATTTTCCATTTTCCATTTTCCATTTTCCTTTTCCATTTTCCATTTTCCATTTTCATTTTCCATTTTCCTTTTCCATTTTCCATTTTCCATTTTCCATTTTCCATTTTCCATTTTCCATTTTCCATTTTCCATTTTCCATTTTCCATTTTCCATTTTCCATTTTCCATTTTCAATATTCAATATTCAATATTCCAACGTTCCAACGTTCCAACGTTCCAACGTTCCAACGTTCCAACGTTCCAACGTTCCAACGTTCCAACGTTCCAACGTTCCAACGTTCCAACGTTCCAACGTTCCAACGTTCCAACTTCCAACGTTCCAACGTTCCACGTTCCAACGTTCCAACTTCCAACGTTCCAACGTTCCAACTTCCAACGTTCCACGTTCCAACGTTCCAACGTCCAACGTTCCAACGTTCCAACGTTCCAACTTCCAACGTTCCAACTTCCAACGTTCCACGTTCCAACGTTCCAACATTCCAACATTCCAACATTTCAACATTCCAGTATTCCAATGTTTCAATGTTCCAATAATCCATTTTTCCTTTTCCATTTTCATTTTCCATTTTCCAGTTTCCATTTTCCATGTTCCATTTTCCATGTTCCATTTTCCATTTTCCATTTTCATTTTCCCTTTTCCATTTTCCATTTTCCGTTTTCCGTTTTCCGTTTTCCATTTTCCATTTTCCATTTTCCGTTTTCCATTTTCCCTTTTCCATTTTCCAATAACTGCCTCATTCCAAATCTTTTTGACGGAATGAAGTCTGTTAGGTCCGCCAGACGGTAACGCGGTTTTGTGCTGGACTGATGTGATGTCGTGAAAAAGAAACTAAAACAAAATAAAAAATACCGCGAAGCCGACCTAATTGAAAATCAGCAGTAATGATCTTTAGCTCTTACATTTTGTGACTATTTATGTTATTATTTCATTCGTTTTAATTTCGGCACGCGGCGTTAGATCCTCCGACGCGCATACGCACACTTTTGAAAGAATGATCTAATTTGAACTTTGAACAGCTGTAATAAAGTTTAAATTGACTCTTTAGCGTTACCAACGCACCTACATTGCTTAGACAGCAGTGAAAGCTTGTAATTTAATATGAACTTTATGAAATAGCAATAAAGTTCAAATTGACCCTACATTTTAGTTAGAGAACGTTTGTATAGGAAAAAGAAAAGCGCTGTTTTTAGGGGCTTCCCGGCGATTATTCGAATTTTTCTCAAATTGGCCAAATTGGTCCTGGCGTTGTAGAGTGATGCGCTTACCGACACATATTTGTATTATAGATTAATAATAAATTATATTCAATGACATTAGTTATTAATAATAAATAATAAAGTTGCTTGAGAATACAAATATATGTAGAGGGAGTGACAGAAGGCATAATGTTTGAGAGAAATAGATTCGTTGTCATCCCCACTCCGTGCTGTGTACTGGTGAGAGGTGACACCGGTACACACGTGGAGGGGATCACTTACCAAGTGATAATATTTTTTTTGGAGTTTACAGCCACGCGGTTTGATACGTGGCCATGTACAATTGATGATATCGAGCGAGACAAAAATATTAAAATGACTATTAAAAAGCAGGGGTTGGTGATAGAAAAGTAAAAATTTAGGGTTATATGTATTTTTGATGCCACACAATAATAAAATAAAATCGAAAAAAAATTCCCAAAAAATAAAAAAAAATTTTTTGGTGTGGGCAACCCTGATCACTTAGGGGTTTGAAAAATAGATAGTAACCGATTCTCAGACCTACTGAATATGCATATAAAATTTCATAAGAATCGGTAAAGCCGTTTCGGAGGAGTTAGGGAACGAACATTGTGACAAGAGAATTTTATATATTAGATTTAAACCTCGACGTTTATACTAACGTAAACGACGTCTCGCTTCAGGGATTGCAATGGTAATGTGGCGTAACGGGACGGCGTTGCATAATTTCTCGTCGTAATTGCTTGCAACGATGTTGAGCATGTGTTCGTTAGTCAAATAGTGATGTCCAGTCTCTAAAGAAAGTTAATAACAGAAATGACTTAATGATATTTTTTGTTTACAACAATATTATTTACCACCGAAATAAAGGTGAAAATATATAAATAATGGTTTTTCTTAGTTATATCTGACCTTACTGCATGTATATAAAACATTACACGATCGTATTACCCCAGAAAAAGTTTTCACTTAGACAAAATTTACCTCTTTGAGTTTAACTTTCTAACGAGTTGCATTCAATGTTGTTTCGTTCGTTCAAAGAAGTGGATGAAAATTGTTACAGAAACAGTCTGCTCTGTTTGAAAATGAAGAAAGTTATAGTCTATATACGCGTTTCTTTTGATTTTAAAGAAGCTTTGTAAGCTTTGCTTCAGATAAGTGGAGTGTTCTTTAAACAAAATATTTAGAGCAAGTTCATCCTTTTAATGAACACATGTTGCACTATAGTGAGAAAAATTAAAAGTGACTAATATGATCATCAGCAATACAAGTTAAGTGCTGGACATGGGTCCACCGCCAAAGGTCATCTCCGGACGGCGATGAACTCTCTTAAAAAGACCTTGGCCCTATAAATACTTAAAGTCTATCTAATTTGTCAGTTTATTTTAAATATATAAATACCCTGATTTTTAGGAGTAGAGTTAGAGGGAATATTAATGACTTTTAAAAACTTGAAGTGAAATTTGGTTTATAAAAAGTTTTTCATGTTGAGGTTAAAAATTCGATATAGCTGTATTAGTGTTATACAAAGTAATAAAATCGTAAAAAATTATACTGCGGCGGAAATCGCACTTATAAATATATCTTATGAAGTGAAATTTAAAACTCAGAGCTAAAAGTCAACGCTCTTGCCAGACATGTTTTATTTAAAGACTGAATGTTGAGGGGCTTTGTAATATTTAGCGAGCGCTGTACGGTCGATGCCTTGGCGGGAACGCAGGTTTTAAATTTTTTAAAAGGCTGGTATTTCACGCAATGTTCTTTTTTCTGTTTTATGTCATAAGGTATTTCTATTGTACTACTACTGAAGAAAGAACATAATGTTATAAATTACAATGTTAATTATTCTTGTAGCGGTACACGGTCAGGGTAAACAAAGCGAAACTTTCAATCATAGCATACTTTGCCGGTGAGTTCTGGAAGCAAGTTATATTAGTTCTGCCTACAATTATAATATTATTATAGGCGGGCTATAATCTAATAACATAGGTAACTAATATTTAGAACAAAAATACAGATTTGTAAATGAAGGTAAAGAGAAAGGGATGGGGTGGGGTTTGGTTATAATTTCTATGCATAATAATTTTTTTTATCCTATTTAAAAATAATAAATGAACCAAACCGTGAAGTAGGGAGTTAGCAAGACGGGGTAATCCGTAACATTTTTTTAGAACGTTCATAGTCTTCCCTGGGAGAAACTTCTGCAATGCCCTATGTTTTCCTCCGGCACATAATATCGGTTTTATTACAGTGGGCATATTAGAACGCGCATTTTTAAGTTTCTTCAACATAATTAAATTATAGTGTTTTTTTTTTCGGTTATAAATTATTTTATTATTACTAAAAATTTTAAATTTTTAGAGAAATCACTTGTATTTTTGCCCACACCGCGGCTCTGAAATTGATGTCAGGCCTCGGGACAAACGCGGCGCATACAAATTACATTACACAGAACTAGGTACATTTTAGAAAAGCTGAAGGTAAAAGCATTATCAAACGGGTTCGAATATTACACCTACCGTTGATTTCTCCTACAAAAAATGTATTTTTGTTAAAAGAACAAGCCTTGAATATGAAACTAATACTTTGATCACCAACCACGATTTTAAAACTATACAATTACGTACAATTTATTTGAATTCATTATATTTTCTTTGGACCAAACGTCTATTTTTCGTTTACAATTGATTTGTTTAATGATATGGGAATTCTTGAAATTAAATAGAAGAACAGTACGATGTGTACAAACCAAAAAAAGTAGGTATTTATTACAAAGATTCCATTTCTGCTTTTCAGCATAAGTGAATAACAAGCTTTACAAACGTATCCCTTTGTGCATAAAGCAAATGAATGACTTGTCTAACGCGCGCTATTAAGTCCGGTAATGACTACATTAAGCAAAAGAGCCTCACAATGCTACAGTTAAAGGCTTATCGACAATGTTTCTGTTAGAAGACAATGATCCAATCTTTTTTACGCGACAATCTTGCTTGTTCACTTCTAAATTAATTGGAATTCATTATTTCTTTATTACCCTACGTTTGCTTGTACTTTTTCTCTTAGTTCTTTGACATATTTCCGCAGGCGTAGACTCAAGCTCGATGACTTTTGCCATGACCCATTTCCGAAAATACACTAAGTCGGTGTACATTGATGGGAGCACATCGGAACCGCAATAGTCATCCCTCCCCGTTGATACTATTCCCACTAATGACCTAAAAATAAAACCAAAAATTTTACATTTACTGAAAACAATAATAAATCTATTGCCAACATATGAAATAAAATATTAATTTTATTTATCAACAACTTTTTAATAAAATAATACATACGTAATCGAAGATGCCCAGAGGCTTCACTATTACTGTTTGTAAAAGTAAAACCAATCTGTGCAAATTAGTAGAGGTTTCAGAGATAATAGCTTTCTCGGAATTCTCCTTTATGAAGATAAATGTAAGATTTTGTGGTCTGCAGTATCTAATGTGTGGTCTACAGTGTCGTAAATATTTCTATTATTAAACATGATAATTAGCATATAAACTCTGTTCTGTTTTTAAAAAAAGATTCTAATGAAAAAGTTTGTATTTACCTTCTCCAAATAATCCCTGAACCTGAATCGCCGAAACAATCACTTGTCCATCCATGGCCAATCATGCAAAACATATGCTTCGGTACAGTCATGTTTCCATTAAATGATTGGCTTTTATTACACGTTATAGTTTTGACATAGTACATTCGTGTCGCTTTAAGTTTTTTGGATGGGATATTAGGGTATAAATTCTACAAAACACAAATACTCGGAGCTGATCACATAAATTCATCATGGCCTGTTTTAGCCTTATCGTAAGTAAAAGGAATTAGTAACTTAGTTATTTGTTCTAAGGGATAATAAGAACTTATTCCTATCCTGTTTGCCTTCGCGTAATTTCTAATAGTTTTTGCAAGAGTCTCTTCAAACTATGATACTAGATATAAGAATTGTAAAAGTTGAAGTAAATGTTTATGTTATTTTTTTAAAGTTGTACCATTGACGCCTCTGTTAAGCAACTGTTAAAAAAAATTAACTTACTGAAATAACTCCAAATCCGGCGATCGTAAATAGATATTTATCGTTTCTAAACTCTTCACTTTTCGCTATATTCACTTTTTTGACAGTAGGTCCGAATTTTATAGGCTTTGATAGCAAAATTAAGCCTATGTCATAATAATAGAAAGTTGATTCTTTCGTACCATTATATTTTTCATGTATAATTGCTTTACATCCTCTATATTTTGCGCCATCTTTTAATTTATCCGACCCTTAAAATTGTTTCAATTATATTAACCATTACATATTTTTTTAAAACACTTTACAAATCTATCAAAAAAGAAGCCTTATTTAAAATGTTAGTAAAACAAGAATCTGTACTGAGCGTTGCGTTCAGTACGGTTTTAATTATTTGGTTGATTTAAATGTCGGAAAAAAGTTCTCAATGTCTACTATATTGTTTCTAAGTTATATGTCATGAGCATGATACTTAACTTATTGGTAACTATAAGTGTCCCCAAATTATTTTTTATAAAATTTAAATAGGTTAGTTTTATTTACTTACCAAGGCGGACTTCAATCTCCTTCTCATTCATAGGTTGACCTGTTCTTGTATATAAGCAGTGAGCAGCGGTTAGTATAACACGATCGCTTATTATCGAACCACCACATACTTGATGTTTATAGAAAATTTGGGCTATATGAGGGTACATTAATATTGGTACATCGACCCCGCCCACCACAAAGCCTTCTAGCTTATCTGGAACAACATGGAATGTCTTGTGACTTCATTTTAAAGTCGGTCCAGAATGAGTAGGGAATGTAAACTATTTAATATGCCAAAATATACTACTATAATCGATTTTAATTAATAACTATTTAATTAAATTGTGTCCTAGTAAATTTTTTAGAACAAATTCACAACGAATATGTTATTATTTCTCTCGTGAATATGTTATAATCTCGCTTTAAAGTAAACCTATTGTAATTGCAAAAATTAACCAATCTGGATATGTAATTGTTATTCCAAAAATTTTAATTTTCAATACATTCATTTTGTTTAGTTAGTAAGTAATCAATCATATAATTAAATTTTATAAATCTTCCGACGGGTTAGATTTTCTAGAAGTAGATAACGCAAATGGGTTTTAGAGAAAACAAGTAAAGAATTTTAAAATTTAGGTAATACGTTTTCGTAATTTATTTTAAAATTTCACCTTTCTCATCCTGATTTCCATTAATAGCTACATTTAACGTAAACAAAAGCGGCAACAAATATTTCATTACTGACGATTCTTGTCAAAAGGCTTACGAAATTTTAATTTTTCGGATTATGTTTTTAATTACGATCTGCCCAAGGTTAAATGATTTTTCCATCTAAGTTGTTACGCTTCTCATTAACGCTGTAACTAGCTGCCTCGAAAATACCAATGACTTTTAAACACAGTTTTCATTCTTGATTGGGAGGAGAGTTGTATAGTTATTAAACTGTTATTGATAACCATAATTCAATTATATAGAATTACAGCCTTTGATTTTTATTATGTTAGTATACTTATTTTAAAATGTTTTATTTAAAACACAGTAATATGATAAGACATTGTGAGTAGAGTTTATTGTTGCCGTTGAAAGGAAATTTTAAATCTAAATTTATAGATGATGTAAGAATCTTCTCAATAACAATATACACAATAACATCAGGTAATAGAGATCTATTACCAGAAGAATATTGTTATTATTTTGTTAATAAAACTTTAACTTTATCGATGTGGTTATACTTATTAAACTTTTAGTAGAAATTAGATAGGTTATAAGAGAAAAAAATTGACTTCGAAAATATTGTACTTTATGATTTTCTTTCTTTAAACGAAGAAAAAAATACTCATTTGTACTTGTATTTATGTTTGTAATGGAATATTAATTTTTATTGGTTATCATTAGAGGTATTGTACAAATATATAACGTGAAGGCAGTTTGTCATCGGAAACATGTTGTTTGGACGCGATGTACTTAAGCATAACACTTATAAAGTGAGCACGTGCCGTTGTACTTAGTCTCCTCTGACGCCTTCATTTCTTGATGAAACTTAACAGCACACACTTCAAGTAGAAGCCTGAGCTTAGTTCCACAAAGCTACAATAAAACTGATGAGTAACTTACTTCTATTTAGATATTATTAAGAATGTATATTATATCGAATTTCAGATTTCACTATGAAAAAAGAAGTGCAAGTTATTTAACATTATATATTTTTTTATTATAAAGTAATAAAATATAGACACATGAAAATAGACAGAGGTGTTATTTCAATAAACATTATATGTTATCTTGAAGTTATAAAGATTTGTGCATGTTAAATGTTGCGTTGAACAGCTGCTATGATAATAAATCCATTAAAATTAATACTTTATCAAAAACACTAGAATTCTTTTACTAAAGACACTATATTTTTTTCCAATTTAATACAAGTCAACGGAATGGTTGGTTGTGTTGATCAATGGGAGAGATCTTTGTCATAAATTGGATAGCTTCCTGTTGTTCCTCTTACTGCTGCTTCAACTCGAAACAGCTTTTGTTTATAAACAAACCATCTTCAATTTGCAATTCAATTGGGGATCGTTGCCTCCTGACTAATTAATAACTTGTACATTGTATGGATTTTTTTGTTACTACAAAGTGTAATTCTATTGACGGGCTTGTTTGTTGTATGTGCTTGTTAGAGACGAGTTTAATTATGAGAAAGAAAAGATATTTGTTGGTATTCTTGTTTTTTCGATGAAATATTAATACTGTCGTTGATAAGTTGCAACAAATACATAATTAATTTGTTTTTATGTATGTTTTCTAAGATAGTTCAAGTTTAACAGAATATTTATATAATTGACATTGGTGAGAGTAAAGAGTGGTTTTTTCTGATTTAAGTGTGAGTGCTTCATAAAAATGGTGTTGACTTATCCCTCCGGTTCGTTGCTTCATATATACATGATGTAATGACAGTCATTAATTATATGTCTTAAACGGAGAGACATGTCCGGCCTCGTATAAATCATGACAAGTTAAAAACCTGAAACCGACAGCCAAAAAACTGAAAGAATATCCTAGGTTTAGCTAAAATCGAGTCAGAATATTTGTTGGATCTTAAATCAATATCTATATAAAATATCTCGTAACATGCGTACATAATAAGATATATTGTGTATACAATTGTAACATAACTTTAAACGAGGTACTATGCCTGTTCAATTGAACTAAGTACATCTATTAAATATTAATGGAAACATTTCTATGAGGGCAAAGTGAAGCCAAGAACGTTCATTCAAATACATTTGGTTTAAATCTTCCCTAATCTAGCTTGTGCCGACTTAGAATATACATTTGAGAATATTGAAGCACTTGCGGGTTATATACGCAATGAATATTTAACCGGACATATCGTTAAATATGGCGGCTTAAGAAATATTAAATTCTTTGAAACAAATAGATCTTAAATCTTTTACGTTACATGGAGTAGAGTAATTCTACATATTTGAGTAATTCTACATATTTGAGGTTGGAAGAAACTTGTTTGTACGAAATCGTCGCATTTTTGACTTGGCATTAAATTCTTATATATTCATATAAAGCATTTTTAATAATTATTACGGATTTTTGTCTAATTAAAGTTCAGGCAATACATCTTAATAAGTGTTTTAATGTTTTTGCGTAAAGACTTATTTAAAATCCGTTTAATACAATTTAAAAACAAAATTTATGATGTAGTACCAGAATATTTTTGCAACAGCAATATTGTCAAGAAATAAGTTGCGATGTTCCGCCTTTTAGTATTGACATATTTGTAACTTAATTTGTATCCGTCATGGCTGTTCCGATGTCAGTTCCAATAGCTACATGAACGAGCGGAGCAAATTGGAAAAGTCAATATTAAGCTATGAATTTCAGAACAAGTTCGACTGTATTTTCTACTCACCGTTAAACTTTAATTTCAGCCTTTATTTCAATACCACATGTCTTTTACATCGATTTGGTTATTTCTATTTAAATTCTTTGAACACTACATCTCTACATTTTATCAGGCAATTTTTTTCAAAATCGTTTCACGTTTTTGTTTTCCCTGGTTGATGGATCTGTCGATAGAAATTGGTGCTTACAGACTGTCGATCCAAAAAAGCCAGGCACAAAGAAAGAACCAACTGTATTTTTTGTTACCTACACCTAAAAATAAATATTATTATTATATATTAGTACCATCATCAGTAGAGTTATTTCAGTAATGTCATTAACCTTAGCGCTCTTCAAAAACTGTATTATTCACAACTACGCTTTGGTGGCAGAAACAGGAACTGCAATTGTAACTATCTGATAGTCTATGGGAACAGACTACTGTCACCAATAACAAATGATGAAGTCATATAAACTGCGTTATTAAATTTTGATCTAATTTAAATATAAACATTCCGTTCATATGATGAACAATTGTCAACAAAAGACTTTTCTGGCCATCACCATTTTAAAACACCAATTTAATGATTATGTTATCACATGTTTAAAGAGAAGATTGTAACATATTGAAATATTTTTGAACAGAAATTTAAACTTCGCGTATCGAGTATAACTTATGGAAATTTATTGGAGCTGAGGGTAACATATTTATATAAAGTTTAAGATGTGTCATATAAACGGCATCGCATGAGCAAAGGTGATAATCCACTTTTACATTTTGTGATTTGTGTAAGGCAACTGTATTGACGTATAAAATATAGGAACATATAAAAATTTTATGATATCCATAGTAGAGATCTCTTGCAATACAAAACTCAAGCAATTGTTAATTATAATGCAACACCTAGTAATAGCGTTTAATTTATTGTTATATTTTAAAATAAGGTACGATTAACTTCTAACAACTGCTGAGATCGATTATAAGAACAAGAAATTGAAAGTAGAAACGTGAAATCTTATTTAAACTCAGATTAAAGAGTGATATCGCTTCCAGGTGAAAGCTTCTGTATACGATAAAATATTTAATATTTTCATGTTTATTATACTTTGAATTGTATAGAACAGACATAAACACATCAAAGTCATAAAGGGAACTACGAAGTCATCCGAATGGATATCCGTTCAGACGTGAGTCATTCAGCTGTTCAGTGCAGCAATATCCGGTACACTTTAATTCGACAAATTGCATCGGCTGAAGGTTCAAGAGTGAGCTAAAGTTGATTAAGTGTGAATATTGAAGTACTTAGTTAAATATGTACAGGAAAGTCGTGAGGTTTTGTATTTATTTCAATATTAAGTAACAGATTTCGTTATAACACTTCATATTTTTGTATTTAACGTCATTATTGCATTCATGAGTTATTTAACCAGAAAAAAACGTATTTACCTTTACATAAGCACACTTTCTTATCATGAATAGTACAGAATACGTTTTCTATATACGTTTACTTTTAATATTTCTCCTGTACGTTCAGAAAATTTCCGTCACGTTCAGAAAATGATAGCGCATTTTTAAATTATGTTAATAGCATGTTTGCTCTATGTTTTCGACGATTACCTCATGAGTTTGTTGTTATGATATTTTTGGAAAATTCTGGTAGCTACTGGACTTAAATAGCGCAAGTCCGCCTTTAGTGGAATACATTATAAAACACTTACATATGTGCTGTGAACAATTGTCGGATGAATGGGTTTTAGCCACCAACCATATACGAAGTATTTGAATGTTTAATTTACTCGGTAAGTCTTTAAAAATCAATTCAAAATCATGATACCTAAATTACATAACTACAGATCCGTTGAAAACCGTCTAGAGAGGTATGAATATATATTAAAGATGTTCCCAAAGCGTTCAGATCCGGTTGCGTTGTCTGGATTAATAACAGAATATATTTCAGTTAACATCATTTCGTGTTGCTCCTCTTCTATTTAGAATCATATTATTAATAGAAGCATATCGTATTTTAATAATTTAACTATAAAATAATACAAATATGTAAATAAAATTTTTGAAGGATGTCAACTGTATTCATGAATCATATTTGAATGTTTGATAATAAATCCAGACAGTGTAACAGTATATGTTAATGTTGGAAGAAATTATTTGTTTCTACAACTAAAATTTATAATCATAATATACTTAACGAGGACTCTCATACGATAACGTGAGTATAATTTTAGAGATGCCGTGATCACGAATGTCAGACTAGGAAACCTGGAGCTGGAGCGCTTCGATAATTGAGTTTGCAGTATCCGCTGCACTGATCTGTACGTAATACCGTCTAACTTAATTCTGCAGTCATTCTAGTGTGGAAAATTGGTACTACATAGATACTTGCACAAGATTTCTTTAAATAAAATACAGAATTAACTATTTAAAACAGCTTCGCCGTATAAGCTATCTTATATTAAACCTGTTCATTAAAGTAAATGATACAAAAGTTAATGATGTTACTACATTGTGTATAAAATACATAGATGAAAATATATAACATAAACATATTTAATTAAATAATTTCGAAAGTAACATTCGAGCTTTGGTTACGTTGAAATAAAATTGAAATTTTTGTTCAAGTTGTATTATAATGTACAAGTAACTTAAATGAAGTAGAAACAGGATTAATCTTATCAGATCCAGATTTTGTTTTTTACAATTCTGATTAGTAAACACTATTTGTTATGCGGTAATGTCCCAAGGTTCTTATTGTCTGTAACTACTAGGTTATTTATATAGGTATTAAGTTATTGTCTTTAGTAGTATAAATGTTGTTATTTCCACATGATGAAATTTTTCCAAAGATAATATAAAATGGCCGATGTTGTAAAAGTTTCTATGTTGAAAATTTATAACGACAGTAAAGGTGATTGCGTTTCGTATGTGGTGTGCCGATCCTGAAATGTGATATCGTCTGGAGAAAATTCCGATGCGAGCTAAAGCTAGTAACTTTTCCATTAAGTTGTATCAAGATATTTGCAAAGGTGTTGTAAAATTTTCTTTTAAAATTTTCAAGTTTCAATAAGTTTCCTTGGACGCCAGAAAGATTATTTTCATTGTATTAAAATTATTACACGTTTTCGATAAACGAATAAAATGTTATTAGTTTCGTATGATGTAAATCAATTTGTTAAATTTCGAAATAGAAAGAAATTAGAAAACGTGTTTCTTAATAAGTTTTCTATACAGAATAAAACTTAAAAGAAAACACGCTAGACAAACATTATAAATTCGCTCTTAAAACTACAATTATGTCAGTTGGTGTTAACAAAAATATTTCTGATTCAGTTCGTGTCATGCTTTGCAAGTATGACCTCGTTTTTGCTACCTCGTTACTGGTAATATGATTTCCACGAGCTTAAACCGTTTACCGTGGACTACGTCGATTTGCGTCACGACGTTAGGTTGAAATCTTTCACTCGTCGCACGATAATTGTGTTGGCGAAATCTTTAACAATACACTTTACGTATTTAATAATATTTTTTATATATGTATTAATTCAATCTTTTGATTGGAGCTTCGTTTACTTAAACACGACTTAAACGTTTTGCATATAATCATTATTATTGTTTTTAGCCGGCGGCAGTACAAAGACCTTTCCTGCAAATACACGTGGTTTTCGGTCTTAATAAAATGAGAAATAGAACACAATATATAAAAAATTAAAAATTAAAATAAAACTAGGAAAGCTTTGATGCTCCTCGATAGCAAATATTTAAAATTATAACCACTAGTTATAGTAAACACTAGGTAGGATTTTTAGCTATCTAGGACTCGAAGCCTCAGACAGATAGACTAATACTACAAATTCCAAAATATTTATAGACAACATTTTGATGCGTTGTCTATTTTGTGATCCGCGATATTTATGATCGCTTCGTAAAATAAAAAAATGATATAGTGATTCTGTTTTAGGTCATGTGTTCTTTAGGCTTTTTATGCGTTCTCTATCATTAGAGAGAATACATTCAGTTAACATAATCTAAATAAGTTTTTGGTTATAAAGTTAATACAGCAATGTGATAAAGATATCGCATTGTAAAGAATCGCCACATATTTTGCAGATAGCAGTGTGGTTAACGGCCTTATATTTACTCTCTCATCCCCGATTCCCTCGATTCGCATGAATCACAAGCTCCAGCGGTGATTTATGAACATTTCTCACATACTAACATCGCTATCGCAGTCTCCCGCAGCAGATTCTGAAATGCTTGACATTGAGTGATTTTTTTACTTTGGAATTTTTATAGTTCCAATAACAACTTGCACTAAATTACAAACAGCGAGATTAACTTTGATAAACGCTTACATATATAATAAGCTTTTAATCATGTAACCATTCTGAAAAAGACATAAACAAATGATGACTTCATAACGTCAAATGTTTCGTTTTCTTAATTAAAACCCTTCTTTACCTAAACAGAACTTGAAGTACAGCTAAAATAGTAAACAATTATTGTAAAGCACGTAAAGCTCTGAATTACATACATTTATGTTCTGTACGAGCAGGTAGGTAGCTTTATTTAAAGCGAGCTGTGCTAGTTAAGAGGCTTATAGTATACGCCTCACTTGAATAGATGCTGTGGAAACCGAACGGAACATTTGTATTCATAAAATGAAATGCAAAGTGAAACTTTCGCAGACTTTAACTTAAAGTTAAAAAAAGATTATTTTATATTTTCTTTTCTTTTCAGATACTGATGCATTCACAAAGTTATTAAAATTTGAATAGAATTAAGTTCTTTAAGCGGTGGATTATGCCTTTATTAGCTATTTATGAGGAAAGACCAGTGCCAAGTTGTGGGAATATAAAAATAACTGTTCGTTAATTTGATTTTTTTTTGGGTTTTATAATATTGATGCATAAATATGACGAAACACTGATTTTGAAAAATCAGTTTTTTATTACGTTTATACTATACATAAGTATGATAATGATTTATATATAAATATGGCGACGTCTATAACACGAAAGTAATTTTTGTTGTTTCATTTCTATACGTAAATATATAGAAATCATTATTAATCATAGTTCTTGTTAAGGAACATTGTTTTATTAAAAACTGTTGTATAAAGCTAATAAAAGTTCAGCTTGTTAACAATGAATAATTGGCTACGTAACATTGCTTTTTGGAAGTCGTTATATTTTTGTATGCGAACAGTTCGCTATTAATAAATAAAAGAGTTTTATTGTTACTGCTACTTACAACCGTTATCTGTATAATTATGCACGTCAAAGGGAATCACGATCATTATCATCAGCCGATAGACGCCCACTGGTGGAGATAGGGCTCTCCCAAAAATCTTCACTCATAATATATCGATCAATTTATTTCTAATATTAATATTGATTCTTATATTATTATTGTTCGTTTCA
Source organism: Byasa hedistus (assembly GCA_029286795.1). Lineage (NCBI taxonomy): Eukaryota > Metazoa > Arthropoda > Insecta > Lepidoptera > Papilionidae > Byasa > Byasa hedistus. Next base: position 8,861,510 of record JAGSMW010000020.1, on the reverse strand, counting down.
CCGTGTCATAATTTTTCTCGAAAACATGATTTTTTCTATATTGAAACTTTATTTACTATATAAGATACTTAATATTAATGTTTTTTATGAAGTATTTTGAGTGATAAGATTAGAAAATATCTATGAGTGCTTTTACATCGTTGTCGGCCTCTGTTTGAAACCATCTTCTTAATTTATTAAATATTCTACCTTCATACACATATCTATGCCTTTGTTAAGTAAACTTAGGAGGAGCAAAGTGCTTTTGGTGATTCAGTTTACTTTAAGGACTAGTCATCAATGAACTTGCACTTGGCGCCTTTATAGAAATAATTGTTAGGGTATTTTACAAAAATCCTTTACAAAACTGAGAAAAAAAAAAAGAAAATATGGCCTCGAGACAAATTGGGTGAAAAGGTGTATTGTATACTTTTTGCTTGTAAATAATATTAAAACGAACATGTAATTGTTGCAATGAAAGTAATACTCTTTTCTAAATAGGCTTTTATTAGGTTCCGTATTTACTAAAAATAACCAATAATATTGGTTTTTAAGAAAATTATTAAAATGCATCCAAGTGGACAACATTCAGCGAAAATTTGTAGCGCAAAAGACGGAAGTCGAAAGGTTGCGTTGTACATAAAGTAAAGTATTTCCAAAAATTATTGTAAGTCAGTAGTATAAATTGACAAATGTTAAGGAGAAGAAGTAGTTTAAATGTTTTCTGTTTCCTTATGAGTAAAGTAATAAAAAAATACGATAACGTCGTATTTATTTTAACGCAAATATATTTTAAAGTGTGGTGAATATTTCATATTTATAAGTGCTTTAAAAAAGACATTGTGTTTTATAAATATTCTCCACAAAAATTGGATCTGTGTTGAAGAGACCCTTTTTTATTTAGTTTTCATATAAAATACAATAAAGAAGTAAAAAAAAATCGTAAACTATTTTAGTGAGCACAAACATACGTGGAGTTAGAAAAGGCAACAAAACTTACACAGAAAAGGATTTTAACTTACGGTAACTTTGGGAGTTAAAGGTCTTGTGGTTTTATGTCGGACCTTTTCAAGAAGAAAATATATTATTTTCTTTACAGATTTCGTTTTTTACTAAGGTTTAATAAATCTAGATAAACATTACATGATATTTAAGATACTTAGTAAACATAACTTTAGATATTCAATGTTTATTAAAAAAAAATCTCTACATCAAAAATTTTCAAAGAAATGTTCAAATTCGCTTTGATGAAAGCATTTTAATATTTCCTTTAAAGGAAATCATATTTTTGTTCACACAAACTCTTTTTAAGAATTCTCTTTACATTCCATGGAGCCATGAATTTGTCTGGAAATTAACTGCTATCATGCCTTGTACAAATATTACTATGTCATAGTATGAGTACATGATTTTTTATATAATAAAAGCTAAATTTTCAGTGGTGATTTTCGATGATAAGTAGTGTTAGCTTAATCTGTGTATATGGTGCTACGTAACTCTGGTATGCGCGGGTTCTAATCCCATAGGGCTTACATTTCCAGTGAAGTTAAACATCGAGGGGATAAAGACATGTTCCAAGAAGAAGCTTTCGTGGATATGACACATCTACCAAACCATGACGTAAGTCTTGACTCCCACGAGATTCCCAGATTGGGTAAAATAAGTGAGCTGTTTATAAATGTGATATTAATAAGAAATAGTTTGCTAATTCGTTTACTTTGTTAATTACTTGTTATTATTATGAAAGACATCATCGTTTATGGCATAATTTTTAAACACTATGTAGATACGCGAACAGATCAGAATCTCATGCTCAAATAAATAAACAGAAACTAAAGCAATTGAAGAACTTACGAATTCAAGAGATTCGCTTAAAATATAGATAGCATCTTAAAGTAATACTTTAAAATGTACTAAAGGAATAAATTATTCAATTTTTATCGGAACGTAGCTCGCTCGCTGAATCGGAATTTCCCGGCGACACTATTGAGCTTTTAGATTGGCATATCGTAAACGATTACCTATTCTTTTGATATTATTTTTTATACATCGAAGCGACGGAAAGAGTAGAACAATGACGCTATTCAAGATGATAAATACTGCACCACATTATGTTTGCTTTGATCCATGAATTACTCTTGTAACTTTAACTGTCATCAAAACTAGAATACAGCAATGTTTACACATTACTATTCGGCCGAAGAAATAGGCACCGCAGTGATACTTACCTAAACTGTCTCCAGCAACAAAGACCACTATTATGCACAAATAATATGATACTATAAGACGGTATGCTTTGTATGCTTAGTCCTTCTTGCCTTGGATACTAGATATAGTTTTAAAATGATTTTTATTTACCAGGTCACATCAAATTATACATATATTGCTGTATGTTCATAACAGAACATAGCTCTCTACAAATGTAAAGTAATTGCCGTAGTTGAAATACTTAGCATGCTAGTAGCTAATAGATAGTAAAACGTGGTGGTATTTTGAAGTAGTTATTTTCTCTTAGTCACAATTTAAAACAAGTGCGGAGGTAGAGTAGGCATTCAAAAATAATTATTTAAATCCGTCGCCCGCATATGGTTAATATTTATGACAATTTTTTTTATAAAAACTCATATAAAAAAAACGTAAATTGTCAAAAAGCATTTTGTTCTTTATAGCTGTATTAAAAATATTTTAAACCTTTAACAAATATATTTATTTTTTTGTTAATATGTTACGGTAATCATTTAAATTTACGCAGCTGTTTGAAATTTATAGCGCGTTTTATAACCACACCGAGGTGTTCGCGTTACACATTTATATGAGCTGCTTTTCCCGCGTCGGGCTGTAAAACCGTTAAGTATCGTATGATTTAATCATAAAACGTGTATCGTATCTGTGACCCGTAAAAGCGAATATAATTTTACAAGAACAAACAAATGCATATTGCGCCCGTAAGTGTAAACTAACGCTGAAGCAAGTTTATGACTTGTTAACCCTAAGGAAAAACAGGAACAAACGGTTTATTTTGATTCGGTAGACTATGATAATACCATTTCAATTTATTTCGATAATTTCTATTAACATTCAAATTCTAAATCTCTAGTCTAGAGATATTTGTTCTAACTATTATAACCTGAGACATTCTCCCTCAGGAAATCTATCCTTAATCCACCACGTTATTGAAGATATTTACTTTCACTAGAACTCAATCTTAGTGGGTATCGAACCTGTGTCTGTTAGAGATGTAAATACACTGTACAACCAAGTAATCACCATATCTTTATGAAAAACATTAGATAACTATGACGTTTTTCTATACAGCATATGGTTTATAAACTAGAAGATATTTTATACCAACAAATATCCTGTTATATTTTTTTACAAAAATAACGAATTGTAATTCAAAAATTTTAACATTTTATTACTTACTCGAATCTCTTCAGTCATTCGAGAACATTCACTAGTCGACAATATACGTGTAAGGCACATCTCCCGCCACAACAAAGGAGGGAGCCATTGAGATAGATCCGACTAGAACCTTACAGAGCGCTTGAAGCCTACTAAATCTCTAAGTAAGCACCGCATTGTGTTGTTCATATACATTATCTTTTATGTAATATTTAATTTACTCGTAACGAAGTTAATATGTAAGACATGCTACACAATGAACTAATAAAGTATAATAATATTATAATATACTTGAACAAAGAATATTTTTTTAAAATAATTTCTTGAACTGTCAATATTTACTAGTTAACCCAGAATGTGGGTGGATGCAGTGGTAGCTAGGAAGAAAAGTGCCGTATTTTTAGTTAAAGGTTGTTAGAAATATAATCAAGATGCCAAAAATTTTAATTTTGTGTTAATATCTTCATTATCATCTGCTAGATCCTATGAACAATATTCTATCAAATTTGTGACAATTTTTTAATTATCTAGTTAATATAATTAGCTTTCTTTAATGTATTTCGTTATGTAAAGACGTACTTTGTATCCAAAATAAATCTTCGTTAGAATTGTTCTTATTTAAATGCATTGTACATGCAGGACTATGCTTCTGAATATAGCAAAATATGATTATTAGTAACAAACCCGTGGATAAATCGATTGGTGAATATACTTACTAAATATTGATAAAATTTGCGATAGGAAAATAAAGGTTACATGTTAAAATAATTTACAGCAAAACTTTTTGTTTTTTATACAAAAATTTAATTTGCACAATCCGTCTTTTTTTCTGTGTTGAAATATATCAAATATCTTTAATACGTGTTCCGTTTGATGTGGCTCAAGCCGCCTTTGTGGTACTGAATATGTTCTGAATAAAACCCTTCGGGAATGTTTTAATATGTGGTACAGGGAATCCTTTAAAAAAAATTTGAAAACTCAAAAATAAGTTAAATATGAAGCTATGCTTCTATTCTCTGAAAAAGATTTAAATTTGATAAATTGTGAAAAGTAATAGAAGATTAATGTAATTTTTTTGTAACTATGTTATGAGGCCTGAACCTTTAAACACTGGCAACACTAAAAACATCAAATAGTATTAAAATTATGAAACAAAATTGCTTAATTTTATGTGGTCCCAATAATACCGCAAGTTTATAAAGTGTTTTAGTAGAATGTTATAAAGTGGTTTTTTATTTATCTGTACGAGTATCTTTAATCCATTGAACGCCATTAAGTAAAGTAAAGTTTCAGGCATACTATCAACTAACATTAAGGGCAAGCTGTGTCCAGCAGTGGACATCAATGAGACGCTATAATAAAACGATATTATCATGAACTACATAACATCACGTCATTTACATAACATCTAATATTTTGTCATACTACATTCATTATTAATGTATGCTTCTCAGTGTTATTAATTGCTCATTAGTATCCGTCAATCAAGTTGATTTCTGTTGAAAATTAGTTATAATATTGTGGTTTGAAATAGACGCAATAATTTTCAGAAGTATAATGTTTTAGTTATTATTTTTGGTAGTTTCAACAAAGCGTTAAACTTAGTTTAATTGGTTAATAATTGGTGATTGTTTTGCGTTTCATTTTAATTGAGTTTTCTCATATCGTGAATGGAACATGGAAGTTGTACTTATCGCAACAGTAATTGTTAGTTGTATATTTTTTCAAACAGGCTTTGTTTATTCTGCTCAGTTCCAAATAAAAGGATCGGGTTATAGTCAAAAAGGATTGGTGCCAACGGATGGAAGAAAAAGTATGTTATTTTTAGTAGCATAATGTGTTAATCTACTGACTACATCATGTCAGTAAAATCGTGGTTTAGATATTAATTTAATAGCTCTCCTTTACGAAAAATTTATTAAATTTCAATCCATAACGAAATAATGTTATGCCAGTCCTTCGCTTTTTCCCTTCCGTCCTCTAACAAGAGAATACAATTACAATTTTTTTTTTAACAAAATGTTTGTAATCACAACTTTTTCCCTTAATAACTAACATAGGTTGGCTGACGCACAAACCGTGCAGGCCAAGAAAGAGGAAAAAAAAAAAAAAAAAAAAACTAACAGAGAAGTTTTAAATTCCTTTAGTGGAGCCTATACAACATTATCGTTTCAACAGATTGGCAGTAATTGCTGTACTTGGCACTCAAATTTCTTTATTATGCTTGTTCAGTTTACCGGAAAACCTGTTCTTTTCTTCGAATCATTATTCCCTTTTAATTGTCTTCTAGGACGTATGTCAAACTTTGCTTAAATTTAAAGACGCTTGATTGATTGGTGATTTGATACGAAAAATTTGATATGAAAAAAAAAAATATAATGTTACAACATGTTGAAGTTATAATACACTTATTAAAATTTAATTTGATATACTCGTATATAGAATCGCTCTCGTGATGGCAACGTTTACAGTCGGCCACAGGGAGCTGAAATACCGCAACTATGTTATCTTCCAGAAAAGAAAAGTTTCCTTTTCGATAAGTATTATTTAATTTTCAGCTTATTCACTTACAAATTGTGGTGGTTTTCTCGGCATCTGTATGAAGACATCGGCCTGCCCATGGAGTAGAACGATCCGCGAACGAAACGACGAGTGTTTGGAGAAAAATAACAATTTTGTTTGTTGTCAAATTGCACGTCTTCGTACGCCTGTTGACATGTTTATGGTTTATTCATAGCTTATTAAATTGATTCGTAAATTTCTCATCTAATTATTACACAATTTACTTCTTTCGTAATATACAATTAAAAGATTTTACTAATTTTTAAGTTATGTATTTAAATTAGTTATCTAGAGTTGGCTTGGCTTAGGCGCAATGTACTAATAAAGAACATGTGTATTCAAGACGAGGATCTGATGAATGCGTTTCAAAGTATATTAAGAATTTCTTTTAGCCACAAAATACTTCATGGATCATTATAAGATTAAGTCTCTTATGTAGTAAATAAACTTTCAATATAGCAAATATAACATTTTCGATATATTATGAAATATTAATTAGGTATTTTCGATCGTAATTAAAATGAAGATATTTGGACGAGGCCTTTGTTCATCAGTGGACGCCTATCGGCTTATGATTATGTGCTTTCAACATAGAATAATAAGTAGCGTATTTTCCGCTGTTAGTTTAGTTATTTTATGATTAACAGATCTTAATAAAATTAACATTCGCTTGCAGGTCAACGAATTTGTAAATTGTTTTCAAAAGTGTAACAACATGATGAAACCGAGGATGTGTATTCCAAGGTATTGCGTTACTAAACATTGAAAAGATTCTGCTCCACTGGCGAACTGGAAAATTTGTAATAAAATTTATTTCACTTCCGTTTCTTCTGAGTAGTACGAAAGTAGGTCATTTATGAAAAGGGAACACTGAAGTGGTTGTTTCTAGTAAATTTCGCTGCAGAACTCAGCAACGCGAAGGATTTTAAGTTCGCAAACATTTTATTGAAGTGTTTAGCAGATAGAAACAAGTTAAAAGCAGTTTTTCGTTACTTGGATTATATTATATTTCTTCTTGTGTCATTCTTCCCGTGTGAAAAATTACAAAAATAGAAATATTTTAAGTTATTCAATAAAACGGTTGTTACGATTTCGTTGACTTTAAATAGTTGTTATTTTTAAGTATTTTAAATGTACCTATGCATGTCTGAAATAGGTAATTGTATGTAGAAATGCATTCGTGATTGCTAAATGGTTAATGACGATATCGAAGACGACGATGTGAAAAAGAAGATATAGACTATATTCGATTAATGGCAAGTGTTGTCAACCTTTTTTTTTTGAAATCATCTATTAGTAAAGTTAGAAAAAAAAATAATAAATGGTGACTGTACCACCAAAGCTGGTAAAAGAGAGAAAGAGAGTAAATAGTAGTTTTTTTTAAATTCTTAGATACACTTGAAAATTCCTGTTGAAATTTAAACCTAAAGTATTAAATGTTCTTCGTAGTAACATAAGGTTCGATATCCTTCATCCTTGTACACGGAAACGTTATACCGTTTGCGGATATTACCTTTCCGGTCGGTATTTATAGCTGTCAGAATAATGTCGTTAGCTTAATACACATATCGACATGAAGTACGTATTGATAAATATTTTTTATGTTGTACAATTCTTACATTTAGTTGGTAGGCGATACGTCTAAACGTAGGATGTTTTTATAACACAAAATTCTTTTGAAGATCTCGACTAGTATTAGGTCTCTATTGTCGGAGATCGTTTAGGTACTGTATTGCAGCTTCTATTTGAGCTGTCAAACAGTAGTTTACTGTGTTCCGGTTTGAAAAAAAAAGCAGTTGTAAACAGGACAGACCCTTGAGGAACATCAGCGCTGGTCAACATCGTTTCGGTTTAACAACCGTCGGCAACAAAAAAAAAGGAGTCAGTCATTCAAGAATTCTTTTTCCATCTAACAAAATCGGCGCATACCATACGCATAGCTTGCTCATATAGCTGTCATAGTAGTCAGGTTTTAACGAAATTACAAGCAAAAGTAATTGAACTCTCTCATAATCTACGTATAATGAAGTTTTTTTTTTTCATTCAGCCTAAAGCATTGAGTTATTTGTTGATGCGAACCCCAACGGAACGTGAGGGAATACCGGCGATGTTTTGCTTTTATATTCGAAAAAGTAATCGTTATTTCGAAGCCTTTCGCCCGCCTCTGTATCATCAGGGAATAGGAAATTTGGATAAACAAACCGTATCCCAATAATTTGTAAAGAAAACAAAGTTAAATATTTGGGCATGCGGATTTTGCGATTATTTAAAAAAAATTGTTTCTACCAATACTTCCATATAAAGAAGAATGAAAATAAATACGTATATTTATGATCTGTACTGTATATACCTTTACTTATAAATTAGAATATTATTGAATGTATCATGTACCTTATGAAAAGGCGGAGTTCTACTGTTCACAAATATTTTTTACGTACTACCTTTAATTTTTAAAATATTTTATTCTTCTGATATTCTCTTTATTATTTGCAATCTTTGGAGATATAATAAAAATCTTTAACATAAAAACCTGAAACCAACTAGGACTTTAACATTAAAAGTTTAAAAAAAATGTTAACAGAGCTCTGTAAAACAATTACATGTGGTCATATTTTGAAAGGAACAAAACATCGCGCGGATTTGAGAACCACCTTATCGTTGAATAAAAAACGTGATCGTTGCTATAGAATATAGATAACTTATTAATTCAAAAATAGCGTCAATTAATAAATGGTCGTTTTGATATATAATACAGTCATAAAACACTTTAATTGCGTTCAAACTTCACCGTTTCGCGCCGACTCCGGTTTTGAGGTTAATAACGAGGCTTTGTCGCGTTGAACAATGACGCGCAAACTGGAACGCGTCTCTAGCACCTCATTAGTAATGTTGAACTCCTTGCGTCACCATGACGTTATTTATACAGGGCCAACGGTCCACATAATTACATGAGTTCACTTTTTTCATGCGTATATAATTAGCAAGTCCAGAGGTTCTTTAACCTGACTAACAAATCAATTTATAATACAGTTTTTTTAGGATAACACTTTGTTTATGCTGTATTTGTCCCCACAAAACGAATATGAAATACTCTTTTTTTAGTACACTGGTTAATTCAAAGTTTGATATCCACATCGCCTAACTCACGGAGTAGAATGTCGAGGACACGTTGCACAGCAGTTCTAAAAAAAGGTAGTTCGAGACCCGCTTTGAACAGATTTCGAACTAAATAATGCTAAAGTAATGAAATCAAAGAAATAAGCAAAGATTCTTATTATTCTTTTTAATATAAATCTAATTTATGTTTAAACATGATTATAATTCACATACCTTCTTTAATTGATTATAACCGTGTTAATTTAATGATAGTAAGTACGCGCTCCGCAAACCTTTGAAAATGCGCTAAATGTTCCAAGTGACATGCAATTAACAAAATTGAACCGTTTCTCGCTTTAGTTTCTGTTAACAAGGGTTCTGTATACGGGCTAAATATAAGACATTATATAATGTTAAATTATCCTCGCCAATTGCCAAAATTAATAAACCATATACAAAATTCAAGTAACAGCATGCAGTTTACCAACAGTAAAAAAAAACCTCGTATTTATAAATTATCACGCGACTTCTATCTGGATACAGATTTTTTGTATTCACTCAACAATTTTAAAGGAAGTGTAAAGAATTATATTATTAGCATGAATCATTGACTTAAGTTAATAAGCAACAAACCTTTTACGGATTAAAGAACCCTTCCGAGCAATTTTAATGTTCAGATTTTGTGTTTAATGTTTTAGAAACCTTAATGTAACTTTGATTAAGTTGGGATTTAAGCGGTGGGCGTTTTATATTTATATTAAATTGTTACCTGGCTAATTCTTTACACATTTTTTTTTGATGATAAAATATATAAATAGTGTTTTGGTATTTTAATATAACGTTATCAAAACTTTGATTTATTTGCGAAAATATTTAAAAAAAAATTTTCATTTTCACAAGTTGATTTGGCCACAATAACAGCAAATATTTTCACTTCTCATAGTACCGAATTTTAATCCAGTTCGAAAATTATAATGCCTGCCTCGGTAATGTTGTAAAATACGACTATGGAAAGAATTAATTGAGGGATAAGGCACCAACAAACTGTGTGATCGTTATGACCATACCGTGAAATACCATGGCTGAAATTATTGATAAATGAGTGATTTTTAAAATAACATTCTCTGTCATATACATTTCAAATTCAGCGTAAATTTGTTGAAAGCGTCGTATTTTTTAACCCACTTAATATTTCTACTCCAGGGACTCTCCACTTCACAAAGAGAAGTGTCCAAGTGCTGTTTGTGTTGATGAGAATCACATGTCCGCTAAAGCTATTTTTTATGAAAGGGTGCAGTTTCTCCAAGATGTTTTCCTTTGCTGGGTTTTTGAATCATTATCAACTAAAATCAAATTTAGCTTTAATAAATTTTAAATCGCGGACAAAGGCGAGAACGGTATTCAAATAGCTTAACGAATATTGGATGAAAAAGACGACTGAAAGTAAAATGAACGCGTTCCTAAATTCAGTCATGCGGGATATTGGCCGCTTGGGCGCGCCAACGCTTATTTAATTCCCGCGCTTAAATTAACGAATTGAATTATAAAATTTTCAACGCCAAACAACTTCATACTTTGAGTGAAAAAGTCTCATAATAATATGTTTGCACAAGTTCTAATTAAATCTAGAGTTTTGTAGGTAAAGCGGGAGTGATTATCAGAAAAACACGACTCATCTGTTTGCCTGCCTTTAACTCTTTCAATTAAACTAAATCTTACCTATTTTCCGTTGATTTTAGATCTTTACCCATGGTAACTACAGGAATGAGTTGGCAGATGACTTGACTTGGCGTTATAGCTATCACAAAGTACCCACATTTTTTTAATTATTATCAATAGTCCGATCTACGCAGAATGAGCTCCCTGTGTTTTGAATTCTTTTGAGCTATTATTAGTATTTGATTTAATTTTATTAATAATAGAATTCCAACTCTGTTTCTTTTGTAATCAGGATTTTTTTATTTTAATAGCCCCGCGTTTATCCTTGGCAAGAATGGTCCTTTTGTAGAGATTCGACTATAACCAAACTGATTTTAACTCTTCCGGCGTTTTCTACCATATTTTAAATCGATCAATCGTTGCACCGTCTTTCAATAATTTAATTTAATTTCTAGAAGTTGTATTTTTGTTACGAATATATTAAGAATGAATAAATAAAATATTGTAAAGTCAATTAAATAAGGCTTCAACGCAATAATATTGTTTGTATAATTACCTCAAGCCATACAACTGTCGATGGGGTGGTTTCTAAAAGTTAATTATTGAGGGCGTCAATCAATGTCTATTGATCTAAAATATTGCTTTATTATTCATTTGAGCGAAATTGACTGTTCTGATTATTACAAATGCTAGGTTGTGGCAAAATATGTCAGCTTAATTGCAATTAAATATATTGAAACCATGGTTTTCTAATAATGCTTGATTATGTTATAATATCATCAAACTTTTTAAAAAAAAAATTTTGTTTACCTTTTTTTTTGTTTATCAGATATGTTCTAATACATATTAAACAGAGTTTTGCTATTATCTTTGCTAATTTATTTAGTACACAAGGGAAAGGACAATATTTGTTTACAATTATTAAAGTGCTTTTCCGTGTTAAAGTTACAACCAAGTTAATGTAACCTGATTTCAAGAGGAGGCCACGAAACGGCTAATCTCACTTAAGATAGATTGGCGTTAACTAGTATTGATTTTGCACCGTTCTGTGTCAATGTGTGTAAATACGGTATTACATTTTATAGGAGTTTCAATAAGATATTTTCCTGACAAAAGCATATGACTACATTTTCGAAAAGCAGGCGTCGGATTTGTAATATTTATTCATATATTGAAGATAACTTAATATAGTTTGGTATAGTAAATTCGTAGAAGTTAGAAATTGATATCAGTCTGATCACAGCAAAATAAGAATTGAGGAATCTTTCATAAATATAAGTAGATGTTAAGGAGATGATAAAAGTGGTGAACTTTATGATGAATGTAATTTCAATACAGGCCGTAGTAAGAAAAAATTGTTTACTTATTGTTTTAGTGTTACTCTAATCAAATATTGTGGTGTATTATTTTTATTTTCTGTATTACGCAACCACAATTTATTTATAGTAACGTTAGCGATGCGAATTGTTTTAAACAATATATTATTATCTTTGTTTCGTCTAAAAACTATACTGAGTATCAGAAATAATATCAATTAAAAGTGAAAGATACTCAGACTGTTCTTTACTTCAAGAAATTTTTCGAGCTGTCATAAATATTATGAATTGATATTACCTGACCAGATCACGTTCGGACTAAACCTTTAACATGATCATGAGCTCAAAATGGTCCCCGACGTGACGGGACTGCATATGATTTTAAATAGCTTCCGAACAATATACTTTTTACGATGGACTTGAGGTTCTATACCTAATTCTAATCAAATAGTACGTAAAAGGTATTCAGATGGAAGAATATTTTTTTCATTTTAGAAGGAATAATTAAAATATAAGAAATAAAGTAGAATAAGACGCGATTCATACATCTAAAGCCGTCAAATGTTTGGTTCTTCACAATATAGGTAATAGAATTTTATAAGAATTTTATCTTTGCAATTATTATAAGTATAATGGTGATTTATGATTGATGATGTCTTAAGTTTTGCTCGATTGTAATGTTTACAATTTGCAAGATGTTGTCTTTTTAAAATAACTGGATTAATAATAAGACGGAAAAATACACGCACCGTCCGAAACCATACTACCATCTGTCAATCATTATGTTAACACATCGAACGCCACAACAATGTAGGTCAATTGATGTTAATCAAATGTCTGATCAAAATCTTATAATTTGTTAAGCATTATACGTATCTCATTGATGTCAAGATCCAAAAAACAGTAACCAAAGATGAATTGTTTCATTTAAAATGGGATCAATTCAAGTTGGGATGTCATAGTCGCATTTAAGGAAATTGACTTTCAATAAATGTCGATTTGTGCTTCGATTTATTTCAATTCGGATTCAAAATAAAATGTAGAAATATTGAAGTGTTTACTCTTTTCCGAATTTAAATGTCCTTTCATAATAATTGTTTCCAACAATATAAATATAGACTTTATTATTATGACTTCTTTACTGAAATATTCTTCAGTATATTTTTTATAACCATTTCTGTCTGAAGATTATTTCATTTGAGTTTTTATGTGCCTAATGTTTATATAAATGAGATTTTTTATAGAACTAACATATGGTTATTAAAATACTGCCTTAGTATGAATTTTTACACTCCACTAATTCAATGTTTCTAGTACGAGATGATCAAAAACTTTGTTTTAAAAAAATACTGATATCCTATCGCTAATTTTTTACCTAATGTTTGTTCTAAGCAGAATATATAAACCCGTTAAAACAATACCTGAAAAATTACTTGAAGACCTAATTTGAGTTGCAAGAATAAAAATATTTTTTTGAAAATTTCCTCAATCTTTCAGCCGATTTTCAACAGTTATTGGTACTAGATGTACTAGGAATGAGTCTTTTAAATTAATTCTATCTAATAAATCACTTTCAAGACCTTTTCGTATTAAAGATGGTAGGGACATCATAAAACACAGATCAATCTTGGGCTCATTTAAACTTTACTGTTCTCGTTAAACTTTAAACGTATTTCGAACTTAAGTCAAAGTTTTAGTTCGAGAATTCTGCAAGCATTCCAATTGGTGGGTATTCTACTAGACAGCAATTGCGGTCCCGTCAATTTTCAAACATTTTGGATTAAAGAAAGCTTAGAAAGGAGTTTTCAATTAGATTAAACTTGTTATTATTAGCTCTTTGCTAGACATAGGCCTTACGAAGCGTACGCCACAAAGTATTGTCATCGGTTCTTCTTATCCAGCTCTTACCAGTCTCACGCCAATTGATTTTTTCATAGTTATTTTCTCAACACTTATTTTTTTCTATACAAAGGGTATTTAAAATTATCTTTTACGTTAGTTTACTCAACTGAAAATACAAGGCAACAGATGAATATAGTAAATACTTAGTTTTTCCATAAACGCTTTTTTAATTTTGAGAATAATAGCTGTGGACATTTTAATTGCATGAAAGTAAACATAAAAACATGATCTGTTTAAATTCAAAGTTAGGGGCACAAAGAGTGTAGTGGAATTTAACTTTTTTTTTGAATCCCGTATAACCAGCGAGACATTTACATTTTAAGTCTTTAATGTAATCGCGCTCCGCTCTGAATTCGTAATCAGATTGAATCATTGTATTCAACAGACCCCCAGGTCTCATTTACATCTCTTTTAACAAACGTTGTTAATTCATAGTTAGACTACAATAATACATTCTTGAGAACATTAATAATCTGCCTCACTTCTAAAAACTTTTAGGCGTTATTGTTTTTTTAACAAAAAACTAAACTATCGACTTTCAACAGAAGTTAAGTGATACTTGATCAACAATTCAAATTTAGTGCCACATTTATTATTTTCTGGTATAAATACGATAGGTAGCTTTTATTTATGCTTGTTATATATTACATAATAGCGAAACCATTACTGCCCCTGCCAAGGTATATTAAATTTCATACAAACCGCTGGATTTATTTTACGATTGTTTCGGCGAGTAAACCGTTTTTATCCGCACTTCGCCCGTTACGTTGAGGAAAAATTTAATAAAGGTGAAAGTAGTATTTATGGTTCTTGTTTTCTTTTGCATTACCTGATACCGAATGGTTCTGTAGGTTACAAAAATTTATTACTGCTTACACACAAGTGAGTGATTTCGTTATCATCATGAGGCTTCTATAAACTGTAGTTCGGTGGTAATTCCAGTTTTCAGTTATTCTTTTCGTCTGATAGTATTAAATCCCGGTTAACATCTAAATCGAGAAACAATTTCTTCACAATATTCTATGTAACTCAGGCATGATATTATAAACATTTCCTTGCCTTCGATTCTTCAAGTAAAGATTTAAAAGCAAAACTAATATCACTTGAATGAAAATACAGTATTGTTCAATAATTTGAAAAGCAAAACATAATATGAAATTATAAACTCTTTTATTTATTAATTCTTCATAGAGTTTGTTGCTCATAGTTTCATTTGTTCTTCTATTAGCGTTCGTTGTGGATAAAATGTAAGTTTTTTTTTATTTTAGTACTAAAGTTGGTATACTAATAAGTAAACACAATTAAAAATTACAAGCATATGCGCGTTTAATGATTTAAGTCCTTATCACATTCAATGCAATGAAAAAAAACTTTTTCAAATTTGCAGGATATTTTCAGTTATCCTGTTTTATTAAGAAATTGTAAGCATTACGACGAAATTGAAACGCAGGAGAAATGGTTTAATTAAGTGTAGAGACTTCAAACATTTTTCATCGAGATTTGATTCCGTCAATTTCACTTAGCCTTTTTCTGTATTTTAAGATATAACTAAATGCTGATTCGGAATCAGATATTAAAGCCTGCTGCCTGATTTATGATATAACTTCAGATAATTTTTTATTCTATAGGATAGACAAGTATTTAAAATTACATAATACAATGTACGAAACTATAAGTTGTGTATGTATTTATATAATGATAAATCATTGAGATGTTATCTAACTAATGTCCGTTAAAGTAAAACATCACAAGTAGGTAAAACTGAATGTTAAAATTTACTTACAAATATTTAAATTTACATTTAATGCAAACTATTTTGTATAAATGGCGGATGTTTAAGAGATAAATCATAATTTGTTTTATCTCACTGATAACAGAATTGACTCCACGAACAACATGTACCGAAATTAGTTTTCATAATTTATGTAACTTATATTGAAATGTCGATGGAAATTGTATCGAAATATGTTCTGTACATAAGACTGAAGCATTATGTTATTAAGGTTCTTTTATTGTATTTACCTTTTTCTGGCGAATCTTCAAAAGATACTTTTCTTCTAGGAGTAACCAGGGATTTCCGCTCACTGAAACCATCTCGGTGGTATACGCAACGCACTGGTGATCCTTTTCACTTAGACTAGCACGAGACTACGAAGCTGTCATTTCATTTTCTTACTACAACGTCTCTTTAGCGTAAATAATCTGAAAGACACCTACAAATTAATACCGGTTTTTGTATTCATTGTTAAATATTATACAATAAAATAACCTAAAGTATGTCCTGTATGAAATGTTGTATGAAACAAATTTGTCACAGATTGTTATTATGTCGCCAGCTTTTGTCTCACGATTGATAACGTTAAATGCTTGGATTTAATTAATATTGGTACTGGATTATTAAACCCTCGAAATCACTGTCACGGCTGACGTCTAACCCTATTGTGAAACTTATTGGTCTATTTAGAATTCAAAACTCATAGCATCAGTTAATTGGACTTCGAGATAAATTATTTTCATCGGAATAAGATAGTTCATAAAAGGCTATGTTTATTTAAATATGTAAAGCGTCCACTCCTCGTAATATTAAAACCCTCGTAAGTATCCGCACACGAAATTCACCCTTCAAACTTTTGCAATTCATCGATAAGATTAGAGATTAGAACTTTTAAGATTGATGTGAATCCTTCAGTATAACAAAAGTTGTTCAATCTTTTCTGGCTACGTGCTTCAACACACCGTAAGTTCAGGCGAAGTTATTACTTCTAATAGCTGTCAAGAATATATATGTGCTCTGTTTTCTTATTTGGTCGTTTATATTGTAATATATAATAAAGTGAAGAAATATTCAACGCCTAAAAGTTGTTTAAAAGGTTTTTAAAGAAAGTTAAACATTTAGCCAGATGTGGCATTTAGGTTTCAGCTGCACATAAACGCCCCCCATTTTGACGTCTTCGTACGTACAAACTTGTCAACAAAGTCCTTGTGATCATCATTATGAAGAGCTTTCTACAAACTGACGTTTGACGATCAAAACATAATAACAAAATTATTACAGTTTTAAGCTGCGCTGTTCAAGTTTTTTTAAGCCACACCATCAGTTAAAAAACATAGTTTTACGTCATATTCGTTATAGGCAAATATAAATGCTCTTTCAAAAAAATGTAGTAAAAGTAATTTTAAGACCATAATTGAGAATGTTATTAATAGAAAGTTTAATAAACTCCTTATTGCATCATACGCATATTCCATAAAATCATATAATATTACTAGCTTCTCCTGAGAACTAAAATATTATTTTCGGCAGTCTTATTCTATTATTGTTGGATCGGGTGTGATATCCGACTCATCTTTATTATATTGCGTATACGTGGAATGTTATCTTTTAATATATACATATCAATCGCACTTTGCCTACGTTGTGGGATGGCTTGAACCTTTTTCTTTTCTTTTTACAGCCTTCGTTTGATCGTTGGTATTAGACCGCGGACTCCGAGCCCGCGAGCCTAATTTCCAACGACCTGTCTAAGTCGATCAAACGATTAACAGCACTATACATCACCGGAGAATATATACAATGATTAATGATAAATTACTTTCTTATTTTAACAGTTGCATGATTTTGCTTATATACATTTTGTAGGCGCTACCTTTGATAATAACAAATAAAACAAATTCGAGGATAAGTTGTTAAAGCCTTTGGTTATGAATCGCCGTAAAGGATATGAAAAAATCAGTATCTTCCATTGTATTTTTAAGAGTTCACAATTTCATGCTAGTTCCAGTTTTTTTTATTTATCACGTTAACAAAAAAAATATGTATTGCGATAGCACATATATAAAATGTGAATAAGCATTGTAAAATATATATACAGATTATACAGTCTAGTCTGAACTATGTAGAACTCTCCATATATCATGTTACAAAAGTAAATATTTACTTTGTATACGCAAACACGTCCGCTACCGTACGAGTTAAGAATCGTGCTCTGCTTAAAATTCTACAATTACGTGCTTTAAATATGTGATATGAAAAAAATTAGTTACACTTACGTATGTGTAAAGATAACAATTTCTATTCATTAATCGAAAGTTATAATATCTTTTTAGTAGTATTGTTTGTATTATAGTTTTACGGTTTGCGTAAAAATCTATTTTAGGCTACTTGGTTATGACAGTTAATTTCTAGATAGATACAAATATATAAGTGGTCACCGCTATCTACTTAGTATGAATACTTAAAAATGCCCTGGAAGTAACTGACGGTAAGTTTTTCTTGGCAGAGGCTTTATAGGCAGATAACACAGCCTCACTTATTTCGTAGTGTAGCGTGCAAATCGTGTTTCGATTTAAAGACACTGTAACTGGTGAAAGTTAACAAAGGCTTAATAACTCATAAGGTGATTGCTAGTTTCATTGACTTAATGTTATAAGTAGTCGTATCGCTGATGCCCAGGTTAACGACCCGGTCGTTTAGTTACTTTGGTGTATAAAAATTATATCAAAGCGTTGATGACATTTTTATATCTCCGTTAAAAATATGTGTTATTGTTTTATATAACGAGTACAGATATCGCTCCAAAAGAGCTATTGTTAACATTTCATTTGACTATCCACATAAAAATTACTGAACTACATTATAGTTTTTGAACTATTTACAAAGTTTTTAACCTAAATATGAAGCACGAAAATAGTTTTTCATATCATAATTTAAAAGTGAGAATATTTAAATTTTCGTTGGAGGTGTAACTTAAAATTAAACAGCGCTCACGCAATTCGCGGCCTTAATAAGCAACGCCTCTCTGCACATTACTGCCGCTCGAGGCCGCTCGAGGCGCTTCCGAGCTTAAACGCAAACACGTACTTATTAAAAAAGTTTGAATTTACATTTAATTTTCCCGCTTTAACACAGATTTTAATTAAGATTGTAATTAAAAGAAAAATGTTTATAAAACCATAGCGACCGTAAAACATTCCGATCTAACTTCAAGTTACATAAAATCTTTTCAATCACCCATTAAATACTTATTGCATACAAAAATAGTGTAAAAAATTACAAAATATCTATTTTATATTTATAACAATAGTTAAACTACATATTTACTGTATTACCATTCTATAACTCGTGCAAAAGCATAAAATGCCTTCCAATATACCTTACGAATAACGTCAGTTCATAGTACGGGAATACGAGCTTTGAATATGTAATGGCGATCTTTAAGATTCGGCAATAAAATACAGTTACTGTGCATTTCTTGTTAAGTAATATTCAGCCTACATATATATGTTATTTTTATTATCTTTCGTAATATCTGCGAACATTTTTGTATTCGTTTATGTCATTTTTTCCAAAGAGATTTTGAAAATTTTAAGTCTTTCGCACATTACCGTCTTGACGGCAATATATGCTAAATTTACAATTGCATAGTATTTATTATATTTACAGAAAGCAGTCTGTTAAAATTTATTTAAATACTCAAATCTTTGTTCTGTAATTTAAATGTAAAAGAAATTATGATAATACTTCTGGATGAAGATTAAACGAACAAGAATTTGAATGATCAAAATGATAGGAGTCGTAAGATTTAAAATAAGGTATTATTTCTCCTAACTTATTTTGTTATATATTTCTCTTCTCCTTATTAAGAGATTATTTATCAATATATATTTTCACTCATTTTTAACCCACTGCTTTAAATCGGCGAGCCCTGATTCCGATGAAGCTGTATAAGTCGTCAATAAGAATAACAACACTAACTTCGTCCGAAAAAATAAAACGTGTATTAGTTCAATGTACTCGTTTATACGTATTTCATGTCAAAAGTATCTTAAGTTAAATAAGTTTATGAACAGGAGTTTACTGTTAGAACTGGTTAATCCAGTTATTTATTATCTAATCATAGTAATCTATTGCGCAAACATATATTTACTTTTAACCTTGACGCAGTGTTTGGATTATTTTTTTGATGTAGTAGAAAATAAAGCTTAATAAAAAAATACGGAATGGTTATGTTAGTAAACACGTGTCGAAAAGTGTATATTTAATTTAAAAAAAAATTGGGCTCGTCCGGGATTTGAACCCGGGACCTCTCGCACCCTAAGCGAAAATCATACCCCTAGACCAACGAGCCAGCTGTACATATTAGCAAAAATTTTTAACATTTTATTTTTGTTTGACGTATATAGTGATAGTGTAATATGTATATTATAATCATATCACGTATATAAATTAAATATTCAATATTATCGATTCTCAAAGTTATATTTACAAGAACATTAGAAATTATAATGTCGCGGATACTTTCATGTTACTTACTCGTTGAAAAGGCGTATATAGTTTTATCCATATCAATGATTAATCGAAAAAAAAAATATTAATGGAAGAAATTGTGTGCTCTTTTTTTAATTTCTTCAAAATTTTACAAAACATCTTTAAAAAACATCAAAAACAAAAGTTGGGCTCGTCCGGGATTTGAACCCGGGACCTCTCGCACCCAAAGCGAGAATCATACCCCTAGACCAACGAGCCGCTTGTTATATTCAATGAAATAATTCAGTACTATAGTATACAATAAAAAAACATCATTTTATAAATATTACCTAAGTAATTAATTGACGGCGAACAGTTGGTCATACAAAAATCATAAAAATATATTTGATTTTATTTACTTTCTCTTTGTCAAACATATTTTTTGCTAAGATTGTATTACTAAAGAAGCAGAAATGGTTTAACTTTTTATTAATTCGTCAAGCGATAAAATATGCGTCCGGTTTTGTTTTGAAACAAGTATTCACGTGTATAAATATTCATTAACAAGTTAGTATCAATATTTTAAAATCGAAATGTAAAACAAAAATTCTAATTCCACCAAAAAATCTTAACAAAAGTGAATGTGTAAGTTCTAATTAAATCACGAAATAGAAATATGCAGTGTTATCTAACATTGAACGTTTTGTTATAAGGAAAAATGTGTGGGTGTGTCTGGTACAATTTGATATGGTGCTTCCCCACCAACCATGATGCATCGAACTACCGCGTTCAATGTATCGTGACTTGATTTATTTGAACAGTTGCGCTACAGTTAACTCCATGTACCATGCAACGAACCTAAAATTGGTTTATTTACAAAATATACGTATTACATCGCATAAATCTAAAGCTACCACCATTATATATTCATGTTATAATAAAAATTATATATGTATATAATTATATATAAATGGCGCGTACACATTTTTATGAGCAGACGCGTATCGGTTACGTTATATAAATATTTGATATCGCATAGATAAGGTAGTAAAACCTGTGACAAATAACAAGTTTCTTCGATTTAGTGTTTAACTTACAATGAACTAACATTTGAGATTGATTTCTTATGTTTACGTGTTTATGTGAATAAATGAATAAAATTATTAATAGTATGTGAGGCAAAAGAAATTATCTTGATCAAGCATATTTTTTTTTAAAGGGAATGATCATATTTAAAAACCAAAAAGTATGCGCTTTGATAAATTAGTAATTCAATTTATTTATTTCCACAAAGTTTACTTGAAGTTTCTCAACATTATTAAGGATAGATTATCACCTAAAGGCTTTTGTTATCAAACAAACTTGAAACAAAGACATACGCTATAAACCCGAAACTTTTAAAAATCATTGATTATTTCACTACTTAGCTTTCTTAGAAAAAAAGTTACGGTTCTGTCAATTAAGAGTATTGCAAGTTTACGTAAAAGTATACGATAAAATATATACTGTTACTGAATCACAAAGCAAAGAATAGTAAAAATCAAACCACACCATTAAATCTTTATATAGCCAATAACATTGGTTTTGTGTTTATAGACAATATTTTAAAGGCCGTTGAATTCCCTCGGTGTGTAATCTCTGTATCAGTTAAGTACATATTGCGCTACGGTTTTGGGATCAAATCCAATTTTATGTAAGATTTGATCCCGAAATCGTATTATTAACATAACAGCAAAACGCCTAAAGTGTTATTTTCTTCGAAATCGTGCTGCTTTATAAAAAGAAATTTCGTAGTTTTCTAGTAGATCGAATTCCCAGACAAAACGTCTATATTTTATTTCATTTGTGCGAATAAAAATACTACACCATTATGATTTCAGCCCTTTTCCACGCGAACCAGATTGCCTGTGTATTTATTATATCAAATTACGGTATTAAAACAAAATCTGTAACAAATTCAAAATATTAAACATTACTTAGTACTTACACGTGTTAAGTAATAAAAACTTAATGAGACAGCAACAAAACATCCTAAAATATAAAATAAGAAAAGGTATCTTGCAAATCAGTTAGGTATAATAATAAAAAATAACTATAAGTGAAATAAGAAATGTCTGTAACTGGATTAGAACTAAATACAGTGTAAGAAAGAGACAAAATATAAACAAATCATTGACCCTGTAGTAAGTGCCTTAAAATAAAATCTGAGAGGGAACAGAATAAAAACTCAAAATATTCATTTTGAAGTTGGTGTAGATTTTTCCTACTACTACCTGTTTTTAAAGCTATGAATTATAACATATTTTCTAAAAAGGCCTAGAGGTGAAAGCCTGTGGTGTAAGTGGTGAATGCATCCATGATTTTTCAACAGAATCAAATTAAATGTTAAAGCAACAGCCGTTCGCATCGTTTGAACAAGCGATCCAGTTTAAAATGATATTAAATGTTAAATTTCTTTTAAAGTCAAAGTCATTATTACTTTTACTATCAATATTTGCATTATATATATTAAATGCAGTCATTATTTTTTTTATTACCATTCATATCTTTTTGGAATTATTGTGCTGTTATTTTTTTTTTTTATACTACTAAGCGACGAGACGAGCAAGACGTTCACCTGATGGTAAGTGATACGCTTGCCCATGACAACGCGGTGCTAGTTAAGATGGTACACACTGCACCACATTGCGCTCGTCGCCTTGAGACAAGGTGTTAAGTCTCGTTACCCCAGTAATTACACTAGCTACAGCGCCCTTCAAACCGGAACACAGTAATGTTCGCACACTACTATTTGGCGGTTGAAATAGGAGCTGCGGTGGTACCCACCCAGACGGTCTCCGGCAACAGAGACCTACCACCTGGTATATATATATATTTGGTTGTATTACAGATGACAAAAAATATGAGTTTTGCTAGAAATCGATACACTGTCTTATTTATATACTTTTCTTCTAATTCTTATCCATGTAATTTTTCCTTTACTAGAATCTTTTGCTTAACATAATTATTCATTGTATATGAAGCTCTCTTTACCGGAAAGGTGATACGTTCCACATGCACTTTATTTCCTTATACATATTTTATATTTACATCAGTATATACTTGGCGGTATATATAGGTATAAAGGCGGTGTAATAATTATTTCTTAGTCCATCACACTCTTAATTTATTTCTTTTTACTTTGTTAACGTTATAAGGATACCTTCTGTATATAAAGATGGTATAAAATTGTGAATAACATTTCTTTGTTTTAAATGGATGTAACATTTTTAGATTTAACAAAGCGTTTTCTGCAAACATACATAGCAATGTTAGACAAATAGAAGAGAAAATACAATTTGAGAGGTTGTTTGATAACGAGGACAATGGGTGCATTGTGTTTGTTTGTATAATAAAGTTAGTTTGTTAAAGTAAGCTTCGTTTGGAAGCATTAAATATGCAGCAGCGGTTATTCTCAACCAACTTGCCACAACGCTTTTTATTTATTTAAATAACGAAGAGAAATATACATTGGAAATTAACTTCTTTCCACTAATCAAACTCTGGAGCCACATGTGTCGGAATTTGGTTCGTGGTAGAGATATTGGATTCCACTTTGCAATCTAGCACCTTTATAAGGTAAATCTGCCACCATAACAGCGTTGTTCTGTTCCAGCTATCAATGTCATCCACAGTCTCTTTGTACCTTTTTAATACCATGTGAAATTGAGGTCTAGTGTTATTTCATTGTAAAAAAAACCTTAAATGTGACTACTGTAATAATATTTTTCGTTACATTTATTCTTTCTTATCGCATATCAGTAACCCATAAATTATTTCCTGTTTCAATTTACGCAAAATAAAAATATATTTCAAATGTAAATGCCGGAATACCAACTTTTCCAATATTTCATCAATCAAGTGCGGTTTTCAATTTTCTCTTGATACATTTTCCATCATTTTTATCATGGGATCGTTATTCGTATTTCATTTGTAAAATTTTGAATGTGATTTTTATCTCAAACATCATTTTGTACTTATTTTTCTGTAATAAGGATTAAAGGATTTAAATAATATTCCGTAGCCTTTCGAATATTTATGATTTTTTTATAGAGAGGATATTTAAATGGTCAATCAGGTCACGTGATGGTAATTACCGTCGCAGGTAGATGAATAAAACCTGTCGCGGTTAAGTCGTACAGCGTTTCCAAATTTTAAATAGGTAGGAAGACCTTTTTCCATACATAAACTTCTCCTAGACGTTTACAGTTCCATAAATATAATATTAGCTATCCCTTTATATCCATTCTCATCTATAATTCGCGTAATGCAGCTATAAAAAGGATAGGAGGTGAGAAATGGCTATAAATCGTATCCCAACACGTGATACATGAGGGTGCGGCGTCCGAGCGGAATAACTAATGGCTAGTTACTGTGCACACGCAGGTAATTACAAAATTATCTTCTTTCCATGATAAGATTAGCCAGCAATGTATACAAGTCAAAAATTCAATATAGCAACTTTAAATGTATTATATACAAAGCCTATAAAGTATTTCATCTAGTTATAACGTCAGTGACATTCAGCCGTCAGTAAACTTTTCTTTACTTCAATGTTACATTTTTACCTTGGTACATTCCACATGTTGTACTTTGGAATTATTCTTAAATCTGATATAAAAAGATAGAATAAATCTGTTATATCATACAGGAACACATTAATTATCCAACACAAGTATTATATTAAGGAAATGCTTATAATTTAGAGTAAAGTTTTCTAATTACTTGTCAAAACACAATTTATGAACAAAATCTTTATTGTTAGAACTCTCACCCAAAAAATCTATTGTTTTTATAAAACATGAATGTCTCACTCTAACCTCATCTTAAATAGTTAAATATTTACCATAAATACAGGTGCATGTTACGTTTAGTCACCTCGACAGTCTAGCATTTAATTTCTCTCATAATTGAGTTGATGCTTCACCCGCTTGCTGATCTCATTTAATTTCCCTCCTAGTTATGACGTGAATTTACGTTTTGCATTTTCATATCAACGTATGAGTTTAGTCACGAATAGTAAAACATTTTACTGCACGTTTTTTCTATAAAATTCTTTATTATCTTCATCGATGGACGTCTACTGTTGAATATTTCAAACATCATATGCCCCTTGTAATCGTCAATACAAAATAATCCTTAATAACATGTATAAAAAATAAGTCGTTTTTGAAAAGTCATTGAAAGATCCAGAAAGAGCAAGAAATCTACTTTTTAAACATAAGTATATATGAAAAGTATTATATTACATTTAATTATAAAAATAGTAAATTAATAAAGGTTCTTTTGTATTAATACCATAGGATTAAATTATACAAGTAAGCATTTGAATGTATATAAATAGTTGCGAAAGTATTCTCGACAACGTTTTCATCGTTGCTCTTGTAAAGCTATTTATGGCTTCCTCTGAAATAAGGGAGGAGATAAAAAAGGTTTACTAAAAAATAATTATTCATTTACTAAGAGGAGAAGGCTTTAAACGATTTGCAGATGATTCAAAATATTCAAAAACAACGTTAAAGCGTTTAAAATTTTTATCGCTGAATATTTTCAACGTTGAATATTTTTTTAAAGAATATCTCGTGAACATTTTTTTACTCGGATACTTTTAGAACAGGGAAATAAATGATTCAATTTGGTATACACGTAGCTATTCCACCAATATTGGAATTTTCTCGAAACGATATCATGCTCGTATAGAATACCGCATACTGAACTCAATTACCTTTGCCACAGCTCGATGATCCCGAGTTTACTACGCATTTTTCTTATATATAGCGGATGCTACTGATATATTTACCACAAATTTAATTGGACAAAGTTATGCTTCTGTGCAATTATCTAAATGTAGAAATCAGTGATTTGCTATCAAATTCCGTTAACAGGCAAATCTTTTAACTCTCTAAAGACGAACTTTGTGATTCAGGAATAATGATCACAACTAATGGTATCATATGAAAATAATATTTGGAAACATGTACTTTCTTAAAGAAGATGTACATTATTAAAGCAGTGGAGATTTTAATTAATTTTATTCGTATCATTTAATAATAATCTTCTCTGACGTTTTGTGACGATGAATATATATATCACTGTGTCTTAACATATTTCCGCACACTTACCGCGCTCAGTAATATCACATTATAACATCAATAAGATTAAGGCTCTTGCGTAAAGTGTCTTTAAAAGCGATCGTATCCATAAGGAAATCTCATTTCCGTCGAGGAAAATAAGCTATGGATTTTACGGTCCCATGTTAAGGAAACTAATAGCTACTTAGTTATTTCAA
Organism: Byasa hedistus; assembly: GCA_029286795.1. Taxonomy (NCBI): domain Eukaryota; kingdom Metazoa; phylum Arthropoda; class Insecta; order Lepidoptera; family Papilionidae; genus Byasa; species Byasa hedistus. The sequence goes on along the minus strand of JAGSMW010000020.1, from coordinate 8,835,019 downwards.
ATTTTATTATGGTAGAGTCGTACGATTTACTCGTTGGAGTTTCTTATATATATAAGAATATATAATTCATCTAGCATATTTTGGCAGTCCTCAAAGGCAAGAGAAACGAGGTTATTAAAACTACATATCAAAAATATATGTATATATGGAATTTACTCTTGGATTTCTTTACGTAACACGACATTTTACTGTTTTAATTAATAATGGATGTTTACGTATTACTAATACACGTCATTAGATATAAAACAAAGTGTATTTTTAAAAATATGCGTTATTTCTTGCACTCACTTTTTAATTCTTTGTTAAATTTACACAGAGAGCAATACTTATATAAAAACTTGTTATAAAATAGTAATTATTACGGTTGCTACGAAAAACATAACCAACAGTTCTAAATTTTAGCTTTTTGAAGCTAAAAAATTTAAGCGGAAATAGCAATATTTTTTACCTACAAAAACAAACAGTTAAATAAAAAAGAGATTGGCAAATGAAAGTGCAGCGGATAGCTAAAAATAGTAAACTCATTAAAAAGATTTTACGTTTTAATATCTTTAAAAGTACTTTTGTAGAGGAGTTTTAATATCGAAACAGTACTTAAACTTTTCTCTTTACAATGAAATATATAAAAGCGTAAATGGTAAAACTTTTGCACTTTATACTTTAAAGAATTACTTTTCCGTATCAAGCTAATTTTAATACATTTCTAGTACATATATATATTGAGTGCAGTCAATGTGTAGTACATATAATGAAATACATAAAATAAGAAAAGGCCTTACATATATTTATTTGACGATATTCGTATTATTTTAATAGGTTTTTTTAGTTTTGTTTTGACTTAAAAATTTGTTATAGCTTTATTGTTATTTTAAAAGTAAATTGTACATTTAATAGGCTAATATCAATAATAATTTGTATACTTCGTGTATAAAATAACAGTGTAATGAAAATTTACCCCTCTGTTACGTGTAGTTAGTGGTGTAGCAGAGACCCAATTACTATAAAGTGGTATTTCGCCTTATAAAACTCCACGGGGGAGTCCGGATCGAAGTAGATGTGTAGTCGAGGTCTGCGGGGATCACTTAAAGTCTACTCTATTTTAGTCGCACTCCTCCGTCCCTCTTCTGTATTAAATAAAACAGTGAACTGTAATATTTTGAGAACATTTACCTATATATGACTTTATATGTTATACAAGTAATATGCAACCTTTTTATTCTTCTCAACAGTCCATACAATTACATCTTTTAATTTAACATTTCTTATAAATGTTTTCAATAAAAATTTGAATGGAGTTTGTTAATATTATTAGTATGGAAGTATATTAATAAATCGACAAAACGAGCAAAAAGTTTGCTATATTTAAATTAATTTACGACTATATTAGAGAGAAATAACATCAATTCGGTTGATTAATGTCCAATGTGAAAAACAGGCGTAGTTAAACTGTTGGAAGAGCTGCTGCCTTTTTGTGGAGTTATTCTCTTCTTATTCGGCTTTAACGACACACCTAAGTAAGAATAGAGATATTCTATCTCGTCTCCCACAAAGGAAAGTCCCTGAATATGTCATCGCATCGAATTACAATTTCCAGCATACGCTCTTAAAATGCTCTTATGTTAAACACGTTAGACGTGGTAAAGTTATTATCTATATAGGGTAACGCTAACAGTTACAAAGCTATCTTTGAAATATAGCTGGAATTTCAAAAGGGGCGTCTAAAGTCTAAATAAGCTTGTTAAATTGGGATCGTAACAAAGTTACATCTCTACGTTTCACGAAAGTTTGGCAGAATACCAGGAATAGAATATTCAAAATGTAGCGTACTCGTAGACACAATATGTGCAAGAGACGTTGTGTTTGTGTTTAGTAAGATCCTAAAGAATCGCCACAAGTAATGAAAAACACTTGAATAAATACGTGAAACTATCTTTTAGTTCCTTATTTAACAAAACTTTTACAATCTTAGCGGTGTTCGATGTTATCAATTATTTAGTATATATGTATATAGGAAAGAAGGCATAGAATTTTTATAGTTTCTACCGTCTGTCCGCACCATTTTTAAACAAAGATACCCAAATATTTATACACATTGATAAATACTGGTACATGTTTAAGTGGGTATATGGAGCTCAAAAAAACGAATGGAAGAAAGTCCTCGAGTACAGAACTATTTATAGAAATTAATAATTTACAGCAACTTCAGCGTAGCAGACATTTTCCATCTATCCAAGTCTAGATTTAGATAAAATCATTAAATAAAAAGAATAATACAATGCCTAAATGTTTAATTCCTAAGTCAATATTCAATATTTACGCAGAATAAATCTCCACTTGAGTTTCAATAAAGATTGAGACCAAGTTGTAAAGTGGAATGTATAAGAATAGCTTGTTCTTTGAGCAAATTTTATTGTTATTATTTTAGGTAATCGTGGGTTTAACAGGTATATACGCCGAAGCTTTAGCTAAAACCTTGCTAACTGTGTTGCATCAAACAATAAATATTTATAGCCAAATAAATTTTCATATGTATGGTACACCACACGAATTCTGTTTAAGTCATTTGCAAATACCGCATGCATTCCGCATACAAAGTGCCATTTATGATCGTCGTTATATATATATAAGAAAAAATATTCTTTATCGTAAACACAACAACCGTTTCCGAGGCGCTGCAGTCATTTTTCTGATGACACAAAGATTCCTGGTTTAATTCTGATGTTACTTGTTGTGGAGGTTGACACGGTGGTAGTGTTTTTAATACTAATACCTTTTTAAAATTAAAAAATGAGACTTGCTAAAAGTTGATATAAAAATATACTATATTAATTTCGGGCAGTGAATCGTACTTTGTGAATTAAATGTACGTTATAAATATATCTATGGACGCTTTTAAAGCTCGACTCTTAACTTCCAGACCGCTTAAAGAGGATCGTTAGCAGAGAGAAGGACACTTATGTGGTCAATTTAAGTCACAGTTAAAACAAAACTCGGTCTCGTACCGAGGCAAGTGTTTACATTTTATGGACACTTTCCAGTCGATGCTTTAATAGCATACCGTATAAAATAACTTTTACGACATTCCATTAATATTTTATTTTTAGAATCCATAATCTTATAACTTTTACAAAGAATTAAATAATTAAAAAAACATTTTAAATAAATAAAAATTTTAAACAATTCTCATGGTATTTTTAAAACGTACATGAAATCTAACAAAGAAGTTTGTTCGAAAATATTTCGCTGAAATGTTTTTTTTTATTTATTAAGCACTTAAACTTTATCCATTGATACACACAGTACTTAAACTATCCTATATGAATGTTTTTTAAAGTTTTATTATTCGAGTTATACTGTAATACACTATATATGTAACCATCGAGGGTATGATAATTTAATATTTTCTAAGTTCTGTCACCAAGAAAAATTTTTGTTCAGAAATAAATTATAATAAATGAATATTTACTCGTACTTATGTATAACTCTTGAGAAGCTCTTAATAATATGAAAAACAGAGAGAATATCGCCATGATATCATAAAATAGCTGCCACCAAGAATTTTAATAAAAGCAGTACTTTTTATACAAAAAAAAAAAATAGTGGGTTTTATGATTTTGATATTTTCATTCTTTCCAATATTGTATTTCTAGTTGAATAACTTAAACTTTGTAATGAATACAACCAACAAATTACTAAATTTGTGTACGGTTTTAAAGCAAATAATTTTAATAGACAGTTGCTATTGACATATTTTGTAGAAAATAAAGGGCTTCATTAATAATTTTACATTAATTTAATCTGATCAGATTAATTTTGTAAAATTTACTACGGTTGGCAAATGCTTTTTCGAAGCTATACTTTTTCTGCAATAACACATAAATTCAAAATATTTCTATAAATATATATATGCTTAAATAAAACTCATCAAGTTCTAATGTCTGTTAATACAGTGAAATGTCAAGGGCTTATGCAAATGATTTAATAAATTGGAAAGTTCATTTAAAACCTGGCTAATAGAACTATTTTTTGCTCTGCTTTTTATCCAGTGTAGTTTTCCTTTTATTTAAATTAAATAAATGTACATAACTAAGCAATAACCTAGCCATTCTCCTAAAAACTTCTCTCTTTATATACTAGAGTGATAATTGGCTAATTCTATTTAGACAGACTGAGCTTGCTGTTACTAATAATTCTTTTTAAAGAATGTAAGTAAATATTCTTGAAAGTAGATTTCCGTGGATATAGTCTGTCTAGACAGGTACAACCGCAGCACCAATTTCTGCCGCAGTGTAGTGCTGTGCAAATATTAGTTTGTACTAGTTGAAGTTAACAAGCGTAAGGCGGCACTGAGGAGGTAAAGGGGGCTTAACTTAACCACCAGCCGAACGTCTTAAACGTTTCTCTTCTTTAATTAAAAAAAAAAAACAATACATTATCACGACTTAGATTTTATTGGCAAAAATATAAATTTGGTGTACACGGAATTGATATTTTTTTGTCAAGCAATGGACGTTGTCTAATGGGGTCTTTGAAAGAGGTAACGGACCAATTTAAACATTAATTCCGAAAGAGGAAAGGCTAGTCGCTTTTATCGAGGTCGTCGTTGTTTGCCACAGGTTTTACGGGCCATACCTGAGCGATATCAAATATTTACATGACAAATTTGGCACGCGTTCGCCCCTAAAATGTTCCCAGATAACGTGAAATGTGGAAGAAAGTGTCCTATTTCAGTATAACAAATATCAGCGCGAAAAATATTTGATAACAACAAGCAGGACGTTCTACTGGTGGTAAGTCACCATTTTGTACCTTTCGTCTTGATGTATTGAATATAATACAGACTATTCTTGAAAAATTAGGTTGGATAGAATAAATTTTCTACAAGAATTTTAAACACATTCTAACGAGTATGGTCCTTTTAAGTTGTTGATAAGTTTTTGTCTCTATGTCCTATAGAGTAGTTGTCCAAATACCCCTACAGACGTAGTAGCGAATACAGCTATTTAATATATAAACGTGTTTAGCTTACGGCGGAGGATAAATAAATTACTGTTTGCATAAATCTTCATAAATCATAAGAAATCCAATAAGTTCCGCGGAATGGCAGACGTCAGTTATGACGAAATTTTGGAGGCGCAAAGTGTTGTGCTACGTTCATGTTGATTTTTTGGATCCCTTTTTGAAGAAAACTGATTAAGTCTTAAGCGCCGGTAATATTCATTTAAACTTAAATAATTTCCTTTGTCATAAACATGAGTAAAATAAAAAAAAAACTTTAATATTAATTAAACATCCAATGCTGAGAGTTGAAGGAGTTCAAATGATTTCTTTTTTTAACAATATAACCTTTAAAGGTTGAAATTGTAATATCTAAAATTATTCTATTTTTTAATTATTTGTTATGAATTGTTTTAGCTATGGTTTTATATTTATGACGGTGTTACTTATTTTAGTTTAATCAATACAAAAACTAAATCAATTCACGACATTTAGTAAGTGATTGGAAGAAGATTGTAATTATTGCTTTTTCTAATATCTATATGTTCAAGAGAAATGGTTGTAAACGATTTATCTATGTTTATGTTAGATGTTATTATTAATGTATTTTTTGTAACAGTGTAAATATAAAAAGTAACGAGCATGCCCCCATTTGTCAGATTGTGTAGCTGCTGAAATACACAGCTTGACATATTGCCCAATTAATTTCCCACGTTATTGGATATTGAGGGTTGCAACGTTCGCTTAACTTTTGCCACAAAACATGCTTATGTAAATCCTATACAATCTTTAAAAATGTATAGCGACACGTACACCTATGCATGAAAAGTAATAGTTTATTGGCAGAACAAAAGAAAAAACTCCCAAATACGATTTGAATAACACTTTGTTATAAGTCAATAAATAATATAATCTCTAGTGTTTTAAGTCTTAAATAAATCATATATTTTTATGTATTGATTTGTTAAAGAAAGTAAACATAAAGAATATGGCTTTAGAAACATTAATTATTTATATACGAAGTTTATGAAAACAAATGCTGCGGGAAAAAATTTCAACTATCATTTGTGGTCGGTGAGACGTTTTTTATTTCGCAGTACATATGTCTATGTGCGGATAATATCGAATATTAGGCATCTACATAACATCTTTTGTCTACGACACTCGGCTGAGTAATAAGTTATAGCCTAAGGATATTTTACCACAGCAATCAATCACAATGAGATTTATGCCGCCATTCCACAACCAGACCGAGATACGCGCCATATTTGCAATAATGGATGACTACAATCGGCGCGATAAGCGTTTTATGGCCGAAATGTGTTTCGTTTACACAATAGGCTTTTGTTCTAAGCCTAGAAAATTATTTATATGTTGCGTCTTTACTTCTATTTATATTATACTTTAGTATGTTTCACAATTAATTAAAATTATAGCTATTTCAGAGAGAGCGTTACGCATAATCTCGCCTACGCAGAATAACAGGCGTACGTTTGTTATCAACAATCAATTCAGGTTATACGAAATTTAAACCGGTATTTTGAATAAGCAATCTGAATATTTTCGAGAAACAATAAAGACATATTAAAATAGTTAACATGAATTATTGTAAAATTGGACACTATGTTATTTAAGAAGATTCTGAGCGACCAAAACATTTATTACGATGACATAATTTGGAAAAAACAACTAATATTATTCATTTAACTTTATTACAAGTGACCTATTTTTAATAGTAGGCGTCCATCGTATGTAAACACTTCAAAATTAAAGACATGTTTGAACAGAACATATATTGATATAATTATAGTTTTTTCCTTATAAAATAACTATCGCTGCATCGCATTCATCTTAAAATTTTTAGTGTATAATACGTTTTTTAAATAAAACTATGTTATTCAGGTAGATAAAAGTTTAAACTGCTAATAAGGACAATTGGCGGAAGCATTCATTAGCCTCCCTTTGTTATCTCCTCAACAATGAAATTTAATTCACCTTCCGAAGTATTTTAAAATTATTGTTCTGACTTTCTAATTTTGTGTAAAAAAACTTCTAAACATTATTAATGTTATATGATGTTTATCATGAATGAACTAACAGAGTTAATACTTTAAACCATACTCTTCTAATGATCTAAAACAATTTATAAAAACAAATTTATTGACAAAACTTCAATGAAAATTATTTGCATTTAGTTTTGTTGAAGGTATTGTTGTGATTTTTTTACAATATTATATCTATATTAAAGATTTTATTAAAAGCGTATTTTCTATTCAGAACAATTGGAATACGGCTGTTGGTTTTCATTATCAATGTACTCTGTGCAAAGAACCTTTGTTAAGAGAAATGTAAATGAGATTCAAGGCTATGTTGGATGCGAAGATTCAATTTGATAACGAAATTGCATCTCATGACTTGTAATGAGAAATTTTAGCAATTTATGTAATAATATTAACTTAGATATTTGGATTTTGTACTGCCGAAAGCATAGTATAATTTAGTTGTAATATAGTTTGTCTCTACTATGATATGGCTACAGAGCCCTGCAATCCTTTTATAGTGAAAACTCTCGACTAAATCCCTTTCTTTAACCAACACTAATGCTACTATCCGCGATTTAGCGCGAGGGTAATCTTAGTATATATATATATATATATCATGGCTACCAGGGGAACTCTTGATAGTGTAGACATTTTTACCCATTAAATGGTACCCTCATTCACCTCTTATATTCGTTACTACTGCATCACATGGTCGTTGTTACCGGTCACAGCTCGCACTGGTCATTTGACTTGGTTGTCATCAATCAGTTTAGGCGCGCTCTTGCAAACTTTCCGTCGCTACCATGCTGCTTGATTTTGAATAGCTTGTTTTAAAGTGAACAGGGATCAGAAGTCTGTATCAGATGAATCTGTGTTAGTCGTTAAAACTTTATATTATATCCTTTGTAACTCATAAACTTGATACTGAACAAAATCTAAATTAACTTCCTTTATATCTTAAATGAAGCAATCAATGTTTAAGAGTTTAAACAAGGCGATGCTATAGATTCAATGTATATGTTGAATTGAACGAAAATTATTATTTGAATTTAATCTAAGTTCCAATTAAATAAAAATTATGTAAATATTTCAATCTATTTGTCTTAAAAAAAATCTGTATTAAATTTCCGCTTTGGCCTTTTGTGATTGTAAAAGCTTTAATAGAAAATATCAAACTTCACCGAAACAATGAACCCTTTTCGGAGATAAAGTAATCTTAAGCTACTTAAGAGCTGTCAAATAAATTTTGTCTGTTACGTGCCTAAAATTTCGTTAATTACGCTCGACATTTACATATAAAAAGGGATTTTTTTTTCTACATTGTTTAAGATCATTATCATCGAAATCATCGCGAACCAATCACCATAACATTAACATTTATGTGTATTTTTTACACATGTTTTTTTTAAATTCATTGTTAAAAATTGCCCACAGATGTCGCTGTACCCAAGTAGCGATTTTTGTGACAAAAGTATTATTTATTTTAAAAAAGTATTAATGACTAAGAAATTGTTAGATATTTACAAATAAAATAAATATCCTCTGGCTCAATAAGGTTTACGTAGGTCGTGCTAATGGAGTTCTGTAGTGAGTTTATTTAATTGTCCTGAAAATTTGTTTGATTTCAAATGTTTACTTTACTGAAGGCAACAACTTTTCATTTTAGTTTTTGCTGCATCTTTATAGAATTCTCGTAATTTTCGTGCTTAATGAGCTACGGTCTGCTGCATTCAACTTATTTCACTGCTAAAGGCGCTGTCAGGTTTTAAATGAAAAACCAGCTTGAACTTATGAATCTAGTTTTAACCCAGTTATAGTTTTTTAACTGTTTATTTAGTAGCATGGAACAAATATTTAAAATTATTTTACTATACAGAAAACTAGGTAGAAAATATGAAGCTTTTCAATGGGTACCCAAACATTTATTAAATAGTTATTATAAAGATAGGTTCAGAGATAGATGGCCTTTACTTTCTTACTTGTACAGGCTGCTCGTTATACTAGTAAATTAACTGGCAGCAGCTCCATTTAAACTAGAAATGATTGTTATTATAGTATATTGTGTACAAATTTATATTACAAATTAAAAGAATGAGATGAGAACGTATTTTTACTATCTGCGTTAAACTTGAGAATGTCTTTGAATTTTAGAAAAATCTGATTTTTATCGGTTATGTCGCTGAAGTTTGGCACGCGTCCAGCTATCTCTGATAGGACTCATGCCTTGTCACCATTGATAAAATAAACATTTCTTACAGAAACTCTAGTAAGTAACTATTACTAATGATAGTATTATGTCTGTGTTTTCAGAGACCGTGTTACCAAGATATACGTGTATTTGAAAATTAATGAACAGTACATGTCATAAGAATTGATTTAGTGGTGTAAAAGTCATAATCACGCAGCGCCTCGTCATCATTATAATCACCTCAATGCATCTATACCATTACTCTTTAGAAATACCGATAAATATTTATCTATAAAGGGAGAATCAAAGTGCTCTGAAATCTCTTTAGAGAGTTATTATTCCGTTTTATTATTTTTACAGAACGAACCGGACGATTCACGTCCCAAAAAAAACTTGTCAAAATTCTTGGCTAGAAACCTAGTATTAGTATTCTTTGTCTATTTTAATATTATTAAACAGTTTTAATATATAAAATAAATATTTTTGATAAAAGCTTAACTGTCGGAAGAGGTGAAATACGACGTCAATGTTCCGAGATTAAAGTAATAACTTATTCCATAAATCCATTGAGAGACCTGAAATTTTAAACAGTCATTTGAATAATGTAAACGAGGATCTCTGTTGTAATAGATGAATATTATGTTCAAATAAACTGGTGCGGCATGTCTTATAACGTGCATAAATCAGTTTAAGTTCTCATACGTTGATACTATAATCTTTATTATGTATATTAAAAGTTTTATTATATGTTTTTGATACATGAAATATTTATATTTTTAGTAGCAACAGAACCGCTTGGTTCTTAAGTTTAGTGTTTAGATTATGTTAAGATTCTTTTGATCATGACTCACTAACTACAACCCCATAGTTTTTACTGCCAAGTAGTATCCCTGTGTTTCGATAGACATAAAAGAGCCAGAGTATTTCGGGTGAAGCGAAAACTGATCGACAAGTATGAGTTCATTTATCAAAAATGATAAACGTAAATAATATAAAAGTAGTATAGAATATTTAAATGTTTTAAACCTAAATCGATTTGACGAGCCGGAAGCTATACGGGGGCGCGATAAGTGTGACTCTACAGTGTAACAACGTCAATATTGATTTTCCCTCGCCATGATTAAACCCCGCTTGGTATACACAGTTTAGTATACTAAAGAATATAACCACTACTTTTAGTATTTAATTTTTTAAATATAAACCAGTTGATCCGGAAGACGTACTACCAGTATTTTTTGTATTTGTGTACTTTTATTAGTAATGCCCCGGTAAATCAAAAATCTAAATCAAAATGTTCTTCACAAATTCATACCAGTAGTAAAAACGACTGTAATCTAAAAATAAACTGTATCGGCTTTTTTTAACAATTACAAAGATTTGGATCTTTTGCACGAACCTAACTTTATTTATAAATAAATGTAACCTAAGCAATATTTAAAACAATAAATCATCCGCTAGTGATAGTTCTTTCAAAAACTATGGGTATAAGTTTCGTGTAAACTTTCATATGAAATACGTGAAAAGTTTTTATTTCGACGTTTTTTTTTTTTTTTTTTTATATTTTTTCTACTTTTCCCTGATATTATTATTCAGGGGTTTTTTATCCTATTTACGTAATTTGCTACTAATAATATTTTATATATCATTACGAAAATCGTATTTACTTATCCTTATTCCTATTGTTAACTATTGTACATATATTTATACAGAATTTGAAAAATGTATCTCTAACTAACTTATTTTTTACTAACTCGCATAAACCTACTTTATCTATTTTGAGCCCTTTCTCTTGCTCGAATTCATGCCGTGAGTTCATATGGATAGGACACTCCGTTAGCAAATGAGGAACCGTTTCCTCCGTGGCGTTATCACATATGCACCATGGATTGTCCCGACACTTGAAACGGTTCAAGTATTGGGAGAATCCGCCGTGGCCAGTAAATATCTGGGTTAAGCGACCAGTTGGCCGGATCTTTCTTATCAAGTTATACGCCTCAGTTGCGTCTGGGAAAAACAGTTTCGTAATGGACGCGGTTGTACCCTCGTTATATCGGGTGCTCCATCTCGCAACTGAGGCCTTTCGAAGTAGACACTTAACATACGACACTGGGCACTGGTCATAGTCTGGCTTCCTTCTGCTGTTAAGGGCAGCCAGCTTGGCCAGTTCATCCGCACGCTCGTTGCCAGGTATGCCCGCGTGAGCTTTGACCCAGAATAAGGATACATTCTTGCTCTGGTCAGAGGCCCTACGTAAATTTTCTCTAGCCAACACCGCAAGAGGATGGAGCGAGCCACAATTTGTAACAGTATCTAGCGCGGCTCTAGAGTCACTGTACAAACCGTAGCTCTCTTCCGTCCTTCTCAAGACTAATTTGGTTGCCTCACATATGGCCAAGAGTTCCGCCTGATAGACTGTGCAGTACGCGGACAGATATAGCTTCCGGTTTTGGACCTCCCCTTCGCCTTTCCATATGGAAAGTGAGGCTCCAACCTTACCCTCAAGCTTACTGCCGTCGGTGTATATCTTAACCGCCTGCACATTGTGTTCGTCCACGGAGTTTTGGTCTACCAGACTTGTAAACTTGAGGTCCATATGTGAAGCAGGGTGAGGAGTATCTGCAAATACCGTCATTCGCTCCACCTCCTTATCGCCTAGCAGTGCCTGGGACAATCCTCTCCGAGCCTCATACAGGTCGAACTGCTCCTGAATTTTAAGATCTAGGGGTAGTATTCCTGACAACAACAAGGCCGAGTGGAGAGAGACCGTGCGGTACGCTCTGCAGAGTTTTAATGCGAAGCCTCTCTGCACGGTGTTGAGCTGCTTCTGAATACCCAGCTTTTTGACTGCTGGTGCCCATGCCGCAGCCGCGTATAACACTATCGGCTCGACCGCAGCTACGTATATAGACCGCACGATTTCAGGATCAAGACCCCAAGTGACCTTAGCTACCCGAGCGATTTGCCTATACAGGCCTAATGCCTTCTTACACTGATTCGCCACGTGACTATTAAATGTTAGGCGATCGTCAATGGTAAGCCCCAGAATCCTTACTTCCCTGGACATAGTAATGTAAGTCCCTCCCATATGCAGCCGTGGGGTGTCGTATTTGAGTTTTTTAGTCAGCACCATTGCACAGGTCTTGTGCGGTGCGAACCGCAACTTATTTTGAACACCCCATTGCCTAACATATTCGAGAGAGGCATTGGCGCGTCCTTATTTCGACTTTACAGACACCTTCAATTAATTTAAATGTTAGTTACAAGTTAATAAAACAAACATACTATGAGTTAACAAATATTTTTTTGATTATATATTTATAATAAACGACAAGACAACTAAGAGGTTTCTGTGCACTATGGTACATATTCGTTACCTGATAGTAATTACGACACGCTTGTCCACTACAACGCGTCGAAATTAGGATACCAAACACCACATCAATTTATGCTTGTCATTTTGAAGCACAAGATGTTAAGTCTCGTTACCACACTAATTTCATATCGAAATACTGTAAACTGTAAATAATGTTTGCACACTACTCATTTAAACAATTTTCTGCAACAGTGATCTGTCACGTCACCAATAAGTTTCCAACCGACTTATGAATTTAATATGTTAAACTAATTCCATTTCGTGTTTATCGAATTGTTGATGAAGTTAGTAAAGCTCAAAATAGGAGTTTACATTTATTGGCTTACATGATTGCATATGAAAAGGTAATACTGGGTTTAAAATCCAATCCATTTTAATGTACCGGTAAACGCCGAGATATCAATTCAATCCATTTCAATTTATGCGATACGCCTTGAGTACAGCCTGTGAATTATTATAAAATATATGATATATTATCAACGAGTTAATAGGTGTATAGTTGTGTTAAACGAATTAGTTGTACGACTGTTCATCATACATCCAAAAAGAAAATGACGGATTAGTTTTGGCTCAATTATATTACTAATTGAAAACATGCCCTATCTTATATCTCCTTTTTCATTTACTCTACTATACAATAATCCATAAAGTATATTATTTTTTACGAGGAAAAATAACACATTCATAAATTCAATATTAGGAAATTTTGATTCTAAAATTAGAAAACTGCAATAACTTATAACCTCTATGTTTAAATTAATTAGGACATTAGCAGGGAATAACGCCAATTGACCGTACTTTGAAGAATTCGTAAGAAAAGACCGATGAGGCTTTTTTTTTTTTTTGTCGGAGGAAAAATGCACTTACGCACTATGTGTCGGACTCAGCAATTGGCCATACCGACTAAAAAACCTCCCAAGGGACCTTCTTGAGCCCCCGCGGAACCACCGTTAGGTATTACTTCGCGAGGGCGGTCTAGCAATTTGCTGTACCTTATACATGGGCTTTTCGCCTCTTCTGTTCCTCTTGCCTCAATGTGGTCATCACTTCTGCGGTGTAAGCACTCACTTTATCCCACGCTTTTTCAGACTCCAGCATACTCTGCACTATATTGTCCACTGTGACTGTGCCTATTGCTGTCGTTAGGTCTTCGCGTTCCTTACTGTAGCAGGGGCACGTGAAGAATACGTGCTCCGCATCTTCTTCTACCCCACATCCGTAAGGGCAGGCCGGCGTATCTTCGTGCCTGAAACGATATAAATATGAACGAAAACAGCCGTGACCTGAAAGAAATTGGGTTAGGTGATAGTTCATCTGACCATGTCGTCGATCTATCCACCTGTCCTACCTGACCGATGAGCCTGTGTGTCCATCTTCCTTTGCTTGAGCTATCCCACTCTGCTTGCCATTTCGCAAGGGTAAGTCGTCTGGTTGAACATCGGGTTTTCTCCCGAGTTGTCCTTGGTTCCCTTCTTTGTTCATACAGCAGTTTTCTTTCTTCGGCGAGCAGATGTACAGGCACCATTCCCGCGATCACGCACACCGCGTCCGTGGAGACTGTGCGGAATGCGCTCGCAACTCTCAGTGCATTCAGTCTGTACCCTGATTCCAATTTTCTTCTTAAAGCCTTAGTTTTGAAGGCGTCCTTCCATAAGACTATACCGTACGTTAGGACTGAGGTACTTACCGAGGCCAGTAGTTTCCTCCTGTCCTGACTCGGCCCGCCCACGTTGGGCATAAGTCTTGCAAGCGCCGCTGTTACTCCTGATGTTTTTTTGTCACATATTCTACATGGTGTTTGTAGCTTAATCTCTCGTCCAGTACTTCACCCAGATACCTTATGTGTGACTGGGTGGTGATGTAGTTCGTTCCCACGGCGGGGGTGACCTGTTCGGTTTTCTTGCGACTGGTTACTAGTAGCGCTTCAGTTTTATGCGCAGCTAGTTTTAGACCAGCGCTCTCCATCCACTGGTGAATCAGTCGGTAAGTCTCCTCAAATATTCTACATATTTCTTCAGTGTGCTTTGCTACGACAGTCACCATGGCGTCATCCGCGAATGCGGTAAGTTGTGCTCCACCAGGTAGATCTACTTGAAGCAATCCATCGTACATGATGTTCCACAGTAGCGGTCCGAGCACAGATCCTTGTGGTACACCTCCAGTGACGTTGTATACCTTAGGTCCACTATCGGTAAAGTAGTGGAGTGTTCTATCACTCAGGTAGCTCCTAATGATCCTCCTTAGATATAAAGGCACTTCCAGGTTGTCCATTGCGGCACAGATTATACTCCAGTTGGCTGTGTTAAAAGCATTTTGAATGTCCAGCGCAACAAGTAGGCAATATTTCTTTGTACCGCCTTTCCATCGTTCTCCTTTGATAGCATTTTTTGCTATATTTATCACGCGCTCTATAGCATCTAGGGTTGATAAAGTCTTCCGAAATCCATATTGATTGTGTTTGAGACGCTTATCTACCGCAGCCTCCACCCTCTTGTATAGTATGCGCTCCAGAATTTTCCCTGTCGTATCCAGCATACATAGCGGTCGGTAAGACGACGGGAGCCCGGGGTCTTTGTTACCTTTCGGGAGGAGCACCAGTCTTTGCCTCTTCCAGATCTTAGGGAAGGTTCCTTCTTCGAGGCACTTGTTAAACAAGTCTAGGAATGGTTTAGGCATTCCCTGGATTGCAGTCTTGATGGCAACATTAGGTATGCGGTCCATTCCCGGTGCTTTCTTATTACCAATTCTTTTACAGCTTCGGCCAATTCTTCTTCGACAATGGGCGGAATTTCACCAACGTTGTTGTCGATTTGGTACACTAGTTCTTCTCGTTTAGGGAACAGCGTTTCCACAATGTTCCCTAATTGGTCAGGGTTGTTAATGGTTGTCTCGATACTTTTTTAAGCTTAGTCATGACAACAGTGTAGGGTCTTCCCCATGGATCTTTGTCCACCTCTGTGAGGAGTTCAGTCCATATTAGTGCCTTCTGTTTCTTAATAGCTCTTTTGAGCGTGGCGCGCAACTCTTTGTGTTGTAGTTGCAGTTCGGGGAAAGATGGTTTCTTTCTAGCCCGTTGTGCTAGTCGTCTTGTCTTCCTACATTTCTCTCGAAGTTCCCTAATGGTTTCACACCACCAGTAAACCGGATTCCGTCTACCATTTTCGTTGCTGCTTCTGACCATTGCGGCATCGCAGGCGTTCTTCACTTTTTCCATAGTTTCCATTGCCAGTTCTTCTATATTATTGCCTTTTGTCTCTTTATTTGCATAATCGTCAAAAGCTATTTGGAAAGTGTCTTTCTCAAATGTTTTCCTTTTCCAGCCTACAGTTTTCTCCGGTCTTGGAACGGCATGGTCTTTGCCTTGACGATTGATGCTCCATATTATGGCGCAATGGTCACTGTGAGTATATATGTCGGTCACCTTCCAATGCGTATTTAGCTTGGCGATGTTGTGACTTACAAACGTAAGGTCTATAAATGATCTTGCTTTACCTTTAATAAACGTAGGTGACGCACCATCATTAAGCATGGTTACATTCAAAATCGGTAACGTTTCCAGGAGCGCCTGACCCCTTTTGTTGGTTTTTCTGCTGCCCCATTCTAACGCCCACGTATTAAAGTCACCTGCTATAACTCGAGGACTTACTTCCTTGGCATCTTTCGTTACCCTGTCCAGAAGAACTTCGAATTCATCTTGGCTTCAGCTAGGAGGCGCATAACAACTATAGAAGTGGATGCCACCTACCTTTGCCCTAATGAAGCCTTGGTCTTTTATACTCATGGTTTTCTGAAACGGCAGACTACCGCACGCCCAAATCGCAGCTTTACCTGTAGCGTCTGCAATCCAGTTGCCCGAGTTGTGTTTCCGGAAGGGTTCTGCTATGATCGCAACGTCAATGTGTTCATCCCGTATTGTTTGCTCTAGGAGATCGGCGGCAATTTCGCAATGGTTTAGGTTCAATTGTAGGATCTTAATTTTCGCTTGTTCAATGTCACCTGATAGGCCTTCTTGTATGCAGCACACTTGCTGCTACCCGCTATATGTTTGCGATTCTCCTCGTTCTCAGAGCCAGTGCAGAGTACGCAGTGAGCCTCGCCAGTGCACTCTTCGATCTTATGACCACTTTTGCCGCACTTTATGCAGCATTTAGATCTATCTGTCTCGCTCTTGCATGTCTTTGCCAGGTGGCCATAGTGCCAACATCAGAAGCACTTCAATGGTTTGACTACTTCTTGGATTCGACAAAGCACCCAGCCAATGCGCGCCTTACCTACTTACAAGATTTTATTCGCCTGTTCAGCAGGTAATACCACCACCGCTGTCTGTGTGCCACCATATGACTTCCTGAGAGCCTTGATAGCATTTACGTTGATGTCTCCACTATCTCCCAGTATGTTTTGAAGTGCCGATCTAATTTCTTCTTTAGTGGCAACTTCATCTAAGTCTTTCACAGTAATGGTCTTTCCTGTATTCGCTTTTAACGTTGGCTTCCTCCCCCAACATGGTTTTAATAGCAGTACAGAATTGCGTCGTTTTGCCTTTACCGTCTTTGTCTAATATGAATATCATGTCTCCATTCGCTGTTCTGCGAATCTTCGAGACATGATTTCCTACTCCTTTTAGAGTATCATCCTTTTTGATCCTACTGAGTATCTCCGCGTAGCTCAGTTGCCCTTTCTTTTGGATTATAAGGGCTTCTGGTAATTGTACTGCTTGTCTCTGCTTACGTTTCCTAACTTTCTGCCACTCCTCGTTGTTTGAATCGGCTTTATCCTTAAGTATGGCCGCGTCATTGCTCTTCTGAGTTGCTTGTCGCATAGGAGTCGCTAGATTGTTAACGGTCGCAATTTTCCGTTTAACTCTCTTTGGAGCACTTCGCGTGGGTTCTGGTGTTGTGTCCTTCCTCTTGTTTCGAGCTGGGTCTTCCGTGCGTGCTTCCGCAGATTTTTCCACCTGTACTGTCGTTTTTGGCAGTTTGGGAGATGTTTGGGTGGCAACTGCTTTAGCGTCTACGCAGCTTTTCGGCTCTTCGGTTTCTTTTAAGTAAAACAACCTATTGTACGTTGTGCTTAGGTCATTCACTTTTCTCTTTATGTCCCCGTGAACATTATGCCTTGGCTTAACAAAATCAAGCAAGTCGTTGATTTGTCCTTCCAATTTTTCGAGTAGTTTCTGTCGTGTCAGGCTTTCTTCTAGGCAGGGCGGTTGCCCCTTTGGCTTACCTTTGTTACCTGTTAGTTCCACCGTCACGCCTCCCAGGTCGCTTGATTTCTTCTTTGGAGGCGTTCTTTTGAGTCCCTTCTTCATAAATGGGTTGTCGATGTTTTGTCTTCTTTCTTCTTTGTTGGCGCTGGTACTTGGTTGCAAAATTCTGCCCCCCCCCCAGAATACGAAGTGGGGCTGCACAAGGCTTTCGCCTCGTGAAGGGATTCTCCGCTTTCAGCGGTACCCTCCTGGGGTAATAAGTTTTAAATCTTGCTTCCATGTTTAAATTTTCTTCCCCCCTCATCCCGTTCAGCACTTTTAGGGACGAGTTTATTCCCTCGGCTCGCTGTAGCCTCCTTATCGGCATGGTTTTACCGTCATGCTTCGGCCGCCATTGCCTCGTCGGTTATCTAGCAGGGAGTACCACGGTGGTAGATGATTGCGCCACCGTTGCCAGGTGTTGGAGGAATATCCTGTTTTTATTCCTCTTCTTAGTTGTTCTCGTCTCTTTTTTATTTTATTTTTTCCTCTGGCACGTGCAGGTGAGGTTGGCTTGGGTTGGATAAGTTGTTAAGTCCACTCCCCCCTTACTCCCCAGACCGATGAGGCTGTAGAAGTCTATTTGTTGATATGTCGATCTAATGATGCTAAACATAGTCCAAGTTCAAGAAAATGAAAGGAACTAATAATTGAAGACGTACTGAATGGACATTGGGTCAATAGCTCCTCTTCTTATCGTGACTATTCACCACGAAGATTATTGACCAATTCACAGTTAAAAAAATTTGTAGTTTTTTAAAAAAAAAAAATTTCGTCTATTTGTGAACAGTAGAACCGACCCCTGAGCTACCTTTGTGTCATAACAGAGTTGTGTAATGACAACTTTATATTGTATAATGGAGTTTCCAAGCTTTGTGTAATTTGAGCTAATCTCCCATCGTCAAACCGCAGCCTCGCATTAATGATAACGTCACAACTGCCAATTCTACAATCAGAAATGAATAATTCAGGAGCTTTAGGTACAATCCTAACAGAACGGCAGCCGCAGTAATTAACAACTCGAAATAACGTCGATGCGGTTAAAAAGGTTTCCCGTTTTAAATTAAACAGTTTAATCTCGTGTAGATACTGCGTCTTTTAAGACTTAAATTACAATACTTAACTAAATGCAGCACCGTTAAATGTAACTTCTTGTAATCGTTGCAGGTTATTTTTGAGTTGTATATGAATTATTTAATTCTTAGTTTTAAAGAGTGACAACTAATAACTAGTTCTTGTGCGAAAGAAAGGTTTTATCCGGTACAAAGTATTCAATCAACTTGAAGAACTGTAAAAGTTTCTGTTAGAAGAACTGCAAAGGCCTAGGTCTCAGCATACTGGTAGATGAAGTGCTAGAACTATCTACAAAGAGGACGGACTAGAAGAGGTAGCGAAAAGCCGCTTGATGCGAATGCAGCGCAGAATCGATCCATGTGGAGATCTTTGGGAGTAGTCTATGTCCAGTCTAGTTCAGCGGCTCCATCAACTGGAGATGATCAATTTTAAGAAATAGATTTTCGACTCTTTTTCCTCGTCGCTACACTCATAGCAGTATTTGTGGTCGTCATACTATTATTAGCTGTAGGGTTTACAACTCTTCTATAACAATTGAAATTTATTGCTTGTTAGTAACGCTAACATTTTGTTCGGCGAAAAATATCTTTTTTCGCCCGCTCCTACGTTGGCCTAAAAGTATATCCATTTAAAATCAATTACGTCAGTATTGTCGGCGTCCAGTGTCCGATGTTGACAGAGACAACACAGCTGGATGAAACGTGAGAGTTTTTATCCACACCCTCGTTCAAGGAGCTTATTTTTTAGAAAGGAAATTATCATACGTCAATACTTTTTGAATAATTTCAATGTGTTCAAGTGAGCTAAATTTGTCCGCAGTCTGGTCACGGAAATATCGTGAATCGGGAGTGATTCCTTCGTTAATAATAATGAGGGGCTATTTATGTAATGCACCACATTGTGCTTGTCGCCTTGGGACTTAATATGTTGTTCCTTTAATCCAGTAATTTTACTAGCTACAGCACCTTTTAACTCGAAACAATGTAATATTTGCACACTACCGCTTGGAAACAGAAAAAGGCCTTGTGGTAGTACCTAGACAGTATTCGGATACAGAGACCTACAACCAGTAATTTATTTACAAAATTTATGTTCCATATACATAAATTCATTATCAACGCTCTATGTAAGTTATACGTAACTTAAACTCGCTTTATCTTTAACAATCAGTATTCGTAAGATACGAGTATTTTTCAATGTGTGCCAGTTGAAGACAATATCTATATAATGTAATGTATTAATGAAATCATTTATGTTACGGTATATTATATATATAATACAGTATAATACATCACAAGACAACCTGCTGTCCTCAAGAAAGAATTTTGCCAAAGAACTTCCATATATCATTGGCCTAACATTGTTCACTTTCTTAGATCTGTCGAAGAGTATGTTCTTTGTTAGATTTGAGTCAAGTATTTTCAAAAAGATTTCTGAAATCATTTATTTCTCTCAAGATTTTTTCTACATCTGCTGATAAAGGTTGTGTTTTACATGAAAATTAAAACTTCTTTCTTATTTAAAACCATTTCATTTCTATTTTTTTTTATTTCTTACTAAAATACTAGTAAATCGGTAGCAGCTGTGATATCTTTATTGACTGGAGGCACATTTTACGGGCGAATGCGTGCCGAATCTGTCGTGTAAATATTTGATATCGCATAGGTATTGTTCATAAAATCTGTAGCAAACAACGGTGACCTCGGTAAAAGAGATTCGATCTTTCTTTTATAAGAATAACAGTTATGTAAAATTCTATCTAATAATAATCTTATGTCGCTTGTAATCTTGTTGTTGTCTTTCATTGTTAAATAATATCACAATGTTCATTTCTTTGTTAGCTATAATTTTGTACCGTAATGTTTGGAATTTCAATTAAGTTTCGCCATTACTGAAGCTATTGCTATATAAGGAGACAATGTTTTTATAACTTTTACATATCCAGGATTCTTATTGGCTCAATTTTTAATTAATTAGTTAGCCGCATCGTATTTAACATAAATAAAATGTTTATTTAATTCTACATACGCACAGTAAATAACCATAAATTAGTAAAGTTTAACATCAAAGTTCAAGCTACAAGTCCGTAAAGCTTCTACACTTCACGACTGAGAATGCTTAGCGTGTGCACGACCTACTTTATAAATACTCTTAAAAGATTCGTTTAAAAAATAACACGCAAATTAACAACTTATTTTGCTAGAAAATTGTTTGAAATTAGTCTTTTACTTATAATTGTTTTTGCCCAAAACTTCTTCTGTTGATTTTTTTAGTAACAAACGCGTTATGAACGTTCAAGTGAAATTTATTAGTTGATTAGTTAAAAAATATAAATAGTTTACATATAACTTGTTACACAGTCGTCAACAACAACAACATGTGACTAACTGAAGAAACTATAACAGTTTACTTGTACTTATAAATACTAATAATTAGGCTCATAAATTTCCTTGTTGATAAAAGTGTATATTTTAACGCAGAAACGGTCGATTAAAATTATAGAATCTCGCAAATTTAGATTATAATTGCATGCACTTGGAGCTAGTTTCCATAAACCGAGTCTTCGGAATTGAAGCTTACCTAAATCACATGTCTCAGGTTATGCAAAACATTTTGAATATGAGATTAACGTAGACGACATGATTTTGACGAGGGTCGAGTCAGCCGCATAAATTTGGTTCGCGCTACTTCATCTGTACATAATACACATAACGAGAAAGCATTATTAGTTGCAAATATAACAAAGATTTGTTAACTTTTCCTTTATGAAATTAATTTAAAATATAAACAGACAACGTTGTCTACATTACAGAGAACTTGCTCTGGAGATAGAGCAACAGTGGCTGTATTGTATTAAACACTCATAAATGCAGTCGATTAAATATTTAATTCGTTTCCAAAATAATTATCAAACCGTTAATGATTCCTCAACAGTTATCAAATTTAAAACTTTCCGTCGTATATTTTACTATTAGCTGAATGTTACAAATTAAGGCATCGGAGGATTTTGATTCATATACTCGCTCTGGAAAAATTTCAGGAGGAAACTGATAGTTTTTCCTAGATTTTTTTTTAAAATGTATGATACATGTGGTCCGTATGAAGTGGTTCGAATGATACGTATGAAGACGAACAGTTTAATGATTAAGTTGTAGCAATGCTAGAAAACGGCACAATGTGGCCGTTTTAAAACTTCATCCTTAAAACTTTATATCATTACAGACTATCATAAAAAAAATATCTAAATACCATCGTTAAAAAATAAACCCTTTGGATAATTACAATAATAATAACAAAAAAAAAATGCGAGAAAAAAGCTGAACATTGTTTTTTCTTAATAAACACAAATAATTTTGAACAAGTCAGATTTAAAAAAATATCCTTAGAATAATATTACTTCACCGTAGGCGGGATAATATTGACGAGGGTCGTCATTGCTACTACGTTACCCTTTTCTGCCTTATATGTTATAAACATAATAATTATTACTTTATCAACGTGGATTATAAAAACATTTCAATAAACATGGCGTTTGATATAATAAAATAACTTTAATCGCAGATAATGTTCTTCACAATATTTCATCACTTTGATAAACCTAGTTATGTATAATTTTAACTAAAATATTCAGTACTGTTATAAACCAGTCTCATTAGTTATTTGACAAAGTTAAATATATAAATAAAAATAATAGGTCAATGTACATGTAATCTGTAAATATAATTAATTGAATGTACGAGTATATTGTGACATTATTAATCCGACATTGAGTTATTGTGCGGGAAATTAAATGACAGAAACAATGTTACTGCGGTACAGTCACAAAGCCAATTTCGTAATTAATTATTTATTCATTACAGTATTTGCAGTGTTTTTGATAATTAAATCCATAGTTCTATACATATACTATAACACAACGTTGAATTGAACACGAGTTTGTTATAAATTATTTTTAATAATATTGTAATAATAGCACAAAACCTCGTTCAGTTCAAAATGAAATATTTCTTTGTTTTTCTTTGTCTTTTTTCTTGATAACTCCAGTTAGTTAAACAATGAAAAAGTAAAGTGTAAAAGTTAAAATTACAAAGGGAATATGACTGTCAATTTGCATGTTAAATACGATGCTCTTGCAGGGTTCTTTTTGTTGCGCAAAAAAGATTCAAGTGTTGCTTTCCTTTTTGTAAATAGAGCTTGTACAAAGGGACGTTGAACTTTTGAAACGAGTGAACAAAATAATAACAGTGTATTTACCGATTATCCAGTCTACGCTATTCGTAAAAGGTTTAGTTTAAAAAATCTGTCACTCATTTGCTCTGATCTTTACTATTAAGCTTGTTATAGTAAAACTTCATTACACCTTTGCATTACTCAAAGTAGATCGGATGATAATACTGAAAGCATTAAGTCTACCTTTACGCGATGTGTGTAAAGATAGAAGATTATAACCGATTATAGGGTCTCGTAGTAATTCTATATTTATGAGAACAGCAAGAAATTAAAATATGGTATCTGTTGAGATCTCCGAGTATGTATTATAGGTTGTTCATTGTTTTAGTAATGACTACGTAGCCATCTCCAAAATGAAGGTCAGCAGTTTGATGGCATCTTCCTAACGTGAAGTAAACGTTTTGGGAGATATTACTGAGGCGAGTGAGACATTCACCTAACACCAAATGGTATGCCAACCCATAACAACGTAACGCTAGTTAGGATGATGTATTGTACGAGTACATACACCACATTGTGTTTTTTATCAACATAGAGAAGTTGTTACACAAAGGCTTCAACGCTTTGAGGTACCGAAAAATAGCCCTTGTTAGTTACTTGAATTTTATAAAAAAAATAAGAAATTTAAAATCTGTATCCTTTCAGAATAGTATAAAAAAGTCGACGATTTTTTCTTCTAACGGAAATAAGATTTCCTTTAAGATACGAAGCGTTTCAACAGGTTTTTTTATAAAGGAACCTAAATTAGTGAAAGAAATGCAATTTTCCTCTTCGCAAAGGTAGTCCCGATTATTTTTAAATGTTTGTTTTTAAATGTGTATGTATTTTTTTTTACTGTATATAATTTTACATGTATCATATCACTAAATTGAATAAATAGTGCTAAAACACAAAAAAATCTATCAACTACTTAAGTAAACTTTTTTTGAAGAAATTCTTAAATTTTTAAGATAGCATCTCAACGGCATTCTTAATCCTTGAGAAAATATGATTAATTTAAACGAGGTTTACCACCTTCAGAAAAAGTAACAAAAAAACTTAAATATGTAAATAATTATTTTAACGTTTACAAAAATGTTGTCATATTTCCCAAACTGTATATTAAATTGCCATGAAATTGTTACTGAGATTTTGATACAACAAATTAATAAAAACAATGGAAAACATATTTTACGTGGACAAACTGTTAAAAAGTTAGAAATAAAGTCTATTTATGAAATATTAAGTGCCAATTTTTATATAGATCAATTTGTTTGGCGATTACTGTCAACAATCAATTTTTGATTTCAATTTGTACATCTAATAAAAAAAATTTACATTATATAATGAATAGTTTACAAGTTGTTTTATGATGAATTAATAACAAATAGTCTTAACTAAGAGAAACACGTGAAAGCTATATTTTCCTTATGCGGTAACTTAAGTAAATACCGCGCAGACATCTTGTCCACCGGGAACTAAAGACAAATACACGTTTATTTAACGATTCATATGTACTCGTACTCGCACGAGTTCACTTCATACGTAAACCTTACTTAAAATATCTATAGGAATGTTGAATATACAGATTGTGAAATGTTTAAAAAAAAAGATCACCGAATGTTTTAAATTACTCGAAACTACATCACACAGGGCGGAGCTTTAATTTGAAGAAAGTATGTCATAATAAAAATGGCAGGCCAGAGAATTTGTACTTTAAGTAATTTATAAGTATCTTTCATTTTGTTTCTTTTATTCTCATGTATAAATGAATATTATAGATAATTTTTAAGACCAGTGTTAGGACTTCATAAAAGTGCGTTTTCAACTTGCTACCGGTCGCATGTTAGTATGCTTTATAAAGGTCAGTACTCGTTCTTATATTTACAAAGTGATAAAGTCACGAATAAGGTATGTTTGTAATTTTAAAAATTATATTTAAAACAACATTTACAAGCGGAATTGAAAAATTATTTTCCTTGTTATATTAACCGTTTAGAATAGAGAGAGAGAAATCTACAACCCTTACACTTTTCTTCTGGAAATCTGGCTTGGACTGGAATTTCTAGTCAATTTTCCAAGTTTTACAGTGAGTGACCAGGTCATTACTATAATTTGACACCATGACGAGCTGAAAACCATAAAGTATTCATGAATAGTCAATGCATTCTTTATTAAATTAGATATTTACGCTTGACGTATTTGTTAACTATGGCTACTATAGTTTCCTCGCAATTTCTGTATAAGGAAATCGCTCACGGATGTACTACAGCAGTACGGAGATAAACTGAAAGTCTGAAGGCAAAGTTCTTAAAGTGACTTCGAATACATTAAAATTCCAAGATTAAGTCGCGTCCGTGCACACCTTGATCGTGGGTTTAAAGCGCGCCGGCACGTGATCAGACTGTTTTATACTAAAAGAACCGGTCAATGTATTTTTATTTAATTAAATAAAAAAAAGCTTTTTTTCCATAGAAGCGTTTTTTTAATCTAGACAGTCAAATAAGGAATAACTTCTTTCAAACATAGATTTAAACGACCTTAAAAAGTTAACTCGTGTAAAAATATCTATTTCCAAAGTAAACATGTTAAAATTAAAATTTTTTGGATTCTGTGAAGTACATACTATACTCTTTGTTCGTTTTTTTTCTATTTCAGGTATAAAGATCTTTGCGTAACAAAATCAGTTTCTTACTACACAACTACTTTGTCAAATAATTCAGCCAACCTTCAAATGATGATAATACTATAAACTTCTTAAGTTTCCATCAGTTAAACTGCTGCAGAATACAGAGCGCAAACATTATTTAAATTTTTATCTAAATAATTAAAAAATGAACTTACTAATTAGGTACTGAATTTGAAGTTAAGCGATCGCTGCACTTATCGCCGAAAGTTCTATTTTTATAATAAAATTAAGTGTGAATTACTAAATTACCACAGATTTTACTTTTATTACTTTTTACATTTTTTCTTACACTAGGTACTTATTTCGAGTCTCTATGATTTATAAATAGTTTGCAGGTACAAAAAGTGTTTAGTAACATTATTTTTTAATTAAAATAAAAAAATATGATTTATACCTAGTCGAATAACAAGTAACAAGTCAAGTAACTTCCATTTTATTAAAAGTCACGGCATTTATGTTTTCTAAAATGTCAATTGTTAATAGTGTCGTGTTTATGGTGTTGCCCGCCTCATGTACAATGTTCCATTTTAGGCACAATAAATCTTGGCAGCGGCGTTGTCAGATTGGAATAGCTGCCTAATGGTTTGCTTGAAAGCTGTGACTGAATAGATACACTGACCCAGTTCTAATATATCGGTCAGGTCGCAATTTTTGGATCAACGGTAAACACTAAAACTGTTTTAAGGATTACAGTTAAACGTAAAAGTTTCACTCGTACTACCCTTTTATAATTCGATAGATCAGTTAAACTATCATGATGAAATTGTTAATCTAACTTGAATCCGCTAATAGTTACTGATATTTAAAACTTGTTCTTTTATTACATATTTCTCTTTTAAGATATTTAAAAACATATTTTGGGATGTTAAGTGGGGATATGGTCTGTGGTGATAAAGCGCATTAACCTTGTAACAGCCGTTAAAAAAAAAAAGAGTGAAGAGAGAATTAATTTTAAAGCGTACATAATTGACCTCCATTACTAAGAGAAAAGCGGTTATAAATCTTTAACGAAAATGTTAAATCTCGTACTTAATTTTTAAAGGCAAACTTAAAATCTAGTTATTACCACGTGGTGACCGTTGCCAAACTCGCTAAATATAACGAATCGTGTTTGTTTTATGGACGATAAATTTAAACAAGAGATGTTAACAGCTTAGAGATGGTGACTCACCGTGCACCTGGTCGTCTGGTCGTGAAATCGATTGGAGAATTGTATCATGTAATTCCTGCCCACACTCTTCGAAATATTTCTTGAAGAACAAGGCGAGACTGGCCAATCTAGCTATTACACCTTTTTCGTCTAGTCCAATGCCGCTAGGTGAGTAATCTCAGTAATCGATCTAAGTAAGCAATGCATTATAATTATTTGTCATTTACAGTGAACTCGTAATCACTAGGCGATGTATGTTTATTTCCATGTAAGTATAGAAACGTATTATCCGCAAACCGTGTCGTTGTTAATCACTGCGGCTGTCAATTCTGTTGCGATTGTGCCAAACGCTCCTGAAATACCCGTTCTCTAAATACAGAAATGTCAGCGGTGACGTTATCAATATTGTCAGGCTGCGGTTTGGTGACGAAGAGCACTTCGTTGTAATCACATATTATAAATTGCATTATTCGAAATAACAGCACATAACACACAGCACTAAATGATATGACATTTAAACAGATGAAAAAACTAGAATATGATAATTCTTTCCAAATACTAAAAGTGAAAAATTAAAAAGCACAGAATCTATAATTTTCATTCAACGTGTTTTAAACCATAATTAAATAAAATTTCTGTTTATTTTCATTTCATAAAGCCCTTGAGAGTATTTAGCAAAAACTTAAAAGTAAAGAAAGGAGGCAAGCCGTAATTGTAACTTAATAATACACTGTGTATATACTCTCTAATCTTTAGCCAGCGAATATTTAACTTAGTAAGTAAAGTTACTAATGAACTTAGTTTCCATAGAAAGTTGTGGTATTATTTTATGTTAAAGTTTCCTGCGAAATGGAAGCGGACATATGCTATTCCCCTGCTATTTAATGCAAATTAAACATCAAGTAGAAATATCTTGAAGTTTCGATGTCTTAAAGTTCTAATAAATTACTTAGTAACTAATTACGACTTGAAATTGGGGTTATCAGTACAACTTCTAACTATTTAATGTATTTATTTAATGTAATTGAAACAGAATTTTTATAGTTAAAAATTACGTGTTTGATGTTTTTGGAAATCATGAGTTTTTCTATCACGACTATTTAATTTTGTATGTGTTAATAAAACTTATGTTGGTTTTATTCACGAAATAAGTAATTAAATTCAATAGTTCGTTATATAGACTTCCTAATTCCACATAATAGAAACACCTTATATTCTCCTTTAACGTTATCCGTGTCAATAATTTTATAACTCCAATTATTATAACCGTAATTGATGCGGGGAATCTCGAGCTTAAATTAGAATTAACCCTAATTTTCACATGAAAATTTTTATGTGGAATAAGTTACATGTTTCTTGTAGCAAAATGTACATTTACAGTTGTAATCAATTATCCATTTTTATAAAACTTGTATTAGAAACATGGCAGTCTAGCCAAGTCTTAATAATTCTTTGAACTTATCTATAAAAGTAAAGTGTGTTGTTTAGTATCAAATTTGTACGTCGTTACCGAAAACTGAGACATATACTATCGCTGTACAGGATTATAATTATTTAAAATGTGCCCAAGAGATATATGTTCCTTAAATAACTTAGCAAATTATACTTAATTTAAAGTAAAAACTAGTACTTAAAAGATATCAATTGAGCGTTACGTAAATGTTAGAAGGTTATGAAAGTAAGGTTCGTAGAAGCCGTAAGAACGATGGGTAAGTACTTTTGGGATCTTAAATATGACTAGTGACCGCCCATATCAAAGAGCTTAGCAACTTAGTTGTAACTTTAACATGCGAAGGCACTTTAAGTTTGCGCACTTAAAGCTGCTTAATTTTTGTACATACATACATGAATAAGAGCAATGTGAGAAATTTCTTTCTAATAGATTTTCTTGTAATTTTACTAGATTTACTGTTAAGGTTAAAAATAACTTCCTAGATTACAAAATAGAAATACAGGCCTTTTTATATATATAATATAACATATTCGTGTGAAAGTATAACGTATATGTATCTATTACAAAACATTAACAATTCTTTTACCTTATATATCTATCACTCAATTTAACTAGGAAACCCTTTATTTGACACGTGAATTGTTAGGGTATTTCAAAGTTTGTATAAAACAATGTATGTAGAAAAGCAGGATCCTTTATGAGAACTTGTTATTCATCTCACCTTCTATATAAAGGCTTTGAAAATAATTGCCTCAATAAATTCCCGGGGGCACGTGAGTGTAGACCTCGAGGAGTCGTGAGAGTAATAGCACATATAAATATCATGTTCAGAGACGTCAATATGTATCCCGAAGTAACTACTACATGAATTCCTATCGATTATTATAATTATACGGTTATCATTATATGAGTTTAACAAGTAATAGAATTAATAGATGAAGGTTATAATCTGACTTGGATTACATATACGCCATATTAACTAATAAGTATTGTAGTATCGTAAAATTAAATGTTGTAGTCTGGTTATGTCCAATTTAAATGTAAATAGAAAAATTTCTAAATAGCAAATGTTGTACATTTTAAGTTCACTATGAAAAAAAACTAATTCTATATCCCGAAACACATATTGAGACCACTTTTATATTATTTATTAGAGATTCGTTGTACTGAACAATGAGTATTGCAATCTCGTGTCCAACAATTACTTAAAAAGAATAATTAATAATTTTAAAGTTCTTGGCAATTTGCATACAATTCTGTTTTAATTAATTAGGTTTAAATTTCATGAATCGGCTTTTCGAAAGCTATGGTAAAAACGCACAAAATTTATATACATATGTTGTTTATTCTGAATATTTATTAAAATACCTACATATTATTATATATTGAACACAAGTGTTAAAGTTTGTTGGAGCCGCGCCAAACAATACTAAATTTACATACTAACTAGAATAGCAGTTTTTATGAATTTCGTTTAATTTGTTATAATTATATATTTTTATTAGTTTGGTTTTTACCTTAATTAAACTAAAACTTGACATGAATTTTATATGATGTTGGCAATGAGGCCAAAAATAGTACAGTTTCCTCACATAGAATATTCGGTTGGCTGCCGGCATACAGAAGATGTTGTTTTATGGCGGCACATAGAAGAAGAATATAACCTTATTGCTATCCAACTCCACCACTTGTGGCTCAGGAATCTAATCATACTTCATCATCATCATCGTAATGTAATTAAATAAATAATAATATTAATAATTGTATTTAAATAATGCACAAATTTTGAACCAAAAATAATTTGTTTATAAAAGCATCTGGTGAAATTAGAATAGCAACAGTTAATACCAACGTTTTGTTCCAAGCTCATTCAGATCCTAACGAAACTTTGTTATCCTGTACCAGATTGCAAATATTAATTTTTTTTTGTACTGGTTTTATGGTTTCTGGTTTATGGTTTCTGGTTTATGGTTTCTGGTTTATGGTTTCTGGTTTATGGTTTCTGGTTTATGGTTTCTGGTTTCGAGTTTCTGGTTTCAGTTTCTGGTTTCAGTTTCTGGTTTCAGTTTCTGGTTTCAGTTTCTGGTTTCAGTTTCTGGTTTCAGTTTCTGGTTTCTGGTTTCGGTTTCTGGTTTCGAGTTTCTGGTTTCGAGTTTCTGGTTTCAGTTTCTGGTTTCAGTTTCTGGTTTCTGGTTTATGGTTTCTGGTTTATGGTTTCTGGTTTATGGTTTCTGGTTTATGGTTTCTGGTTTATGGTTTCTGGTTTATGGTTTCTGGTTTCAGTTTCTGGTTTCGAGTTTCTGGTTTCAGTTTCTGGTTTCTGGTTTATGGTTTCTGGTTTCGAGTTTCTGGTTTCAGTTTCTGGTTTCTGGTTTATGGTTTCTGGTTTCGAGTTTCTGGTTTCAGTTTCTGGTTTCAGTTTCTGGTTTCAGTTTCTGGTTTCGAGTTTCTGGTTTCAGTTTCTGGTTTCAGTTTCTGGTTTCGAGTTTCTGGTTTCTGGTTTATGGTTTCTGGTTTCTGGTTTCTGGTTTCTGGTTTATGGTTTCTGGTTTCTGGTTTATGGTTTCTGGTTTATGGTTTCTGGTTTATGGTTTCTGGTTTATGGTTTCTGGTTTCGAGTTTCTGGTTTCTGGTTTATGGTTTCTGGTTTATGGTTTCTGGTTTCGGTTTCTGGTTTCTGGTTTCTGGTTTCGAGTTTCTGGTTTCAGTTTCTGGTTTCAGTTTCTGGTTTCAGTTTCTGGTTTCGAGTTTCTGGTTTCTGTTTCTGGTTTCTGGTTTATGGTTTCTGGTTTCGAGTTTCTGGTTTCTGGTTTCTGGTTTCTGGTTTCGAGTTTCTGGTTTCAGTTTCTGGTTTCGAGTTTCTGGTTTCAGTTTCTGGTTTCGAGTTTCTGGTTTCGAGTTTCTGGTTTCTGGTTTCTGGTTTCTGGTTTCTGGTTTCTGGTTTCTGGTTTCTGGTTTCTGGTTTCTGGTTTCTGGTTTCGAGTTTCTGGTTTCGAGTTTCTGGTTTCAGTTTCTGGTTTCTGGTTTCGAGTTTCTGGTTTCTGGTTTCTGGTTTCTGGTTTCTGGTTTCTGGTTTCTGGTTTATGGTTTCTGGTTTCCTGGTTTTCTGGTTTCAGTTTCTGGTTTCTGGTTTATGGTTTCTGGTTTCTGGTTTCTGGTTTCAGTTTCTGGTTTCAGTTTCTGGTTTCAGTTTCTGGTTTCAGTTTCTGGTTTCGAGTTTCTGGTTTCTGGTTTCGAGTTTCTGGTTTCAGTTTCTGGTTTCAGTTTCTGGTTTCAGTTTCTGGTTTCTGGTTTATGGTTTCTGGTTTATGGTTTCTGGTTTCGAGTTTCTGGTTTCAGTTTCTGGTTTCGGTTTCTGGTTTCGAGTTTCTGGTTTCGGTTTCTGGTTTCGAGTTTCTGGTTTCGGTTTCTGGTTTCGAGTTTCTGGTTTCGGTTTCTGGTTTCGAGTTTCTGGTTTCTGGTTTCGAGTTTCTGGTTTCGAGTTTCTGGTTTCTGGTTTCTGGTTTCTGGTTTCGAGTTTCTGGTTTCTGGTTTCGAGTTTCTGGTTTCGGTTTCTGGTTTCGAGTTTCTGGTTTCGGTTTCTGGTTTCAGTTTCTGGTTTCTGGTTTATGGTTTCTGGTTTATGGTTTCTGGTTTATGGTTTCTGGTTTAGAGTTTCTGGTTTCAGTTTCGAGTTTCTGGTTTCGAGTTTATGGTTTCGAGTTTCTGGTTTCCTGGTTTTCGAGTTTCCTGGTTTTCTGGTTTCGAGTTTTGGTTTCGAGTTTCTGGTTTATGGTTTCGAGTTTCCTGGTTTTCGAGTTTATGGTTTCGAGTTTATGGTTTCGAGTTTCTGGTGCCGAGTTTCTGGTTCGAGTTTCTGGTTTAGAGTTTCTGGTTTCGAGTTTCTGGTGCCGAGTTTCTGGTTTCAGTTTCGAGTTTCTGGTTTATGGTTTCTGGTTCTGGTTTATGGTTTCTGGTTTATGGTTTATGGTTTATGGTTTCTGGTTTAGAGTTTCTGGTTTCAGTTTCTGGTTTCGGAGTTTCTGGTTTAGAGTTTCTGGTTTCCGAGTTTCTGGTTTCAGTTTCGAGTTTCTGTTTCGAGTTTCTGGTTTATGGTTTCGAGTTTCTGGTTTCTGGTTTATGGTTTCGAGTTTATGGTTTCGAGTTTCTGGTTCGAGTTTCTGGTGCCGAGTTTCTGGTTTAGAGTTTCTGGTTTCAGTTTCGAGTTTCTGGTTTAGAGTTTCTGGTTTATGGTTTATGGTTTATGGTTTCTGGTTTTGGTTTCTGGTTCGGTTTCTGGTTCTGGTTTCTGGTTTATGGTTTATGGTTTCGAGTTTCTGGTTTCGGTTTCTGGTTTCGGAGTTTCTGGTTTCTGGTTTCGAGTTTCTGGTTTCGGTTTCTGGTTTCTGGTTTTGGTTTCTGGTTTCTGGTTTCTGGTTTCTGGTTCTGGTTTATGGTTTCTGGTTTCTGGTTTCTGGTTTATGGTTTCTGGTTTTGGTTTCTGGTTTTGGTTTCTGGTTTCTGGTTTCGAGTTTCTGGTTTCGAGTTTCTGGTTTCGGAGTTTCTGGTTTTGGTTCTGGTTTCTGGTTTCGAGTTTCTGGTTTCAGTTTCGAGTTTCTGGTTTCTGGTTTCTGGTTTCTGGTTTCGAGTTTTGGTTTCGAGTTCTGGTTTCAGTTTCTGGTTTCTGTTTCTGGTTTCGGAGTTTCTGGTTTCTGGTTTTGGTTTCTGGTTTATGGTTTCAGTTTCGAGTTTCTGGTGCCGAGTTTTCTGGTTTCAGTTTCGAGTTTCTGTTTCGAGTTTCTGGTTTTGGTTTATGGTTCTGGTTTCGAGTTTCTGGTTTCGATTTCTGGTTTCTGGTTCGGTTTCTGGTTTCGGAGTTTCTGGTTCTGGTTTCGGTTTATGGTTTCTGGTTCTGGTTTCTGGTTTCTGGTTTCTGGTTTATGGTTTATGGTTTATGGTTTCGAGTTTTGGTTTCGAGTTCTGGTTTCGGAGTTTCTGGTTCAGTTTCTGGTTTCTGGTTTCTGGTTTCTGGTTTCTGGTTTCGGAGTTTCTGGTTTCTTGTTTCTGGTTTCGAGTTCTGGTTTCGAGTTTCTGGTGCCGAGTTTTCTGGTTCTGGTTTCTGGTTTCGAGTTTCTGGTTCGGTTTCTGGTTTTGGTTTCTGGTTTTGGTTTCAGTTTCGAGTTTCTGGTTTCGAGGTTTCTGGTTTCTGGTTTATGGTTTTCTGGTTTCGAGTTTCTGGTTTCGAGTTTCTGGTTTCGGTTTCTGGTTTCGAGTTTCTGGTTTCGAGTTTCTGTTTCGAGTTTCTGGTTTCTGGTTTCTGGTTTATGGTTTCTGTTTCTGGTTCTGGTTTATGGTTTCTGGTTTCTGGTTTCGAGTTTCTGGTTCGAGTTTTGGTTTCGGTTTCTGGTTTCAGTTTCTGGTTTATGGTTTCGAGTTTCTGGTTTCGGTTCTGGTTTCTGGTTTCTGGTTTCTGGTTATGGTTTCGAGTTTTCTGGTTTCAGTTTCTGGTTTTGGTTTATGGTTTTGGTTTCGAGTTTATGGTTTATGGTTTTGGTTTCTGGTTTCAGTTTCGAGTTCTGGTTTCGAGTTTATGGTTTCGGTTTCTGGTTCTGGTTTCGAGTTTCTGGTTTAGAGTTCTGGTTTCGAGTTTCTGGTTTCGGTTTCTGGTTTCGAGTTTCTGGTTCTGGTTTCGAGTTTATGGTTTCTGGTTTCTGGTTTCTGTTCTGGTTTCTGTTCTGGTTTCTGGTTTCTGGTTCGAGTTTATGGTTTTGGTTTCTGGTTCTGGTTTCTGGTTTCTGGTTTCTGGTTTCTGGTTCTGGTTTCGAGTTCTGGTTTCGGTTTCTGGTTTTCGAGTTTCTGGTGCCGAGTTTTCTGGTTTCGGTTTCTGGTTTCTGGTTCTGGTTTCTGGTTTATGGTTCGAGTTTCTGGTTTCGGTTTCTGGTTTCAGTTTCTGGTTTCTGGTTTCGAGTTTCTGGTTTCTGGTTTCTGGTTTCTGGTTACGAGTTTGGTTTCGGTTTCTTGTTTCTGGTTTTAGTTTCTGGTTTCTGGTTTCTGCTTTCTGGTTTCTGGTTTCGAGTTTCTGGTTTCGTTTCTGGTTTCAGTTTTTGGTTTCTGGTTTCTTGTTTCTGGTTTCTGTTTCTGGTTTCGAGTTTCTGGTTTCTGTTCTGGTTTCGAGTTTATGGTTTCTGGTTTCTGGTTTCTGGTTTCTGGTTTCTGGTTATGGTTTCGAGTTTATGGTTTCGAGTTTCTGGTTTCGAGTTTCTGTTTCGAGTTTCTGGTTCTGGTTCTGGTTTCCTGGTTTTCTGGTTTAGAGTTTCTGGTTTCGGTTTCTGGTTTCTGGTTTCTGGTTCTGGTTTATGGTTTCTGGTTTCTGGTTTATGGTTTCTGGTTTTGGTTTCTGGTTTCTGGTTTATGGTTTATGGTTTATGGTTTTGGTTTCTGGTTTCTGGTTTCTGGTTACGAGTTTTGGTTTCGGTTTCTGGTTTTGGTTTCTGGTTTCAGTTTCTGGTTTCTGGTTTTGGTTTCGAGTTCTGGTTTCTGTTTCTGGTTTCGGTTTATGGTTTCGAGTTTATGGTTCGAGTTTCTGGTGCCGAGTTTTCTGGTTTCGGTTTCTGGTTTCTGTTTCGAGTTTCTGGTTCGAGTTTCTGGTTTCGAGTTCTGGTTTCGGTTTCTGGTTTCGAGTTTCTGGTTTCGAGTTTCTGTTTCTGGTTTCTGGTTTCTGGTTTCTGGTTTCGGTTTCTGGTTGCTGGTTTTCTGGTTCGAGTTTCTGGTTTCGAGTTTTGGTTTCGAGTTTCTGGTTTCAGTTTCTGGTTCTGGTTTCGAGTTCTGGTTTCGATTTTCTGGTTTCTTGGTTTTCTGGTTCGAGTTTCTGTTTCTGGTTTCGAGGTTTCTGGTTTCGAGTTCTGGTTTCTGGTTTCGAGTTTCTGGTTTCTGGTTTTGGTTCTGGTTTCTGGTTTATGGTTTATGGTTTCTGGTTTCTGGTTTCGAGTTTCTGGTTTTGGTTTTGGTTTATGGTTTTGGTTTATGGTTTCTGGTTTCTGGTTTATGGTTTCTGGTTTCTGGTTTATGGTTTCAGTTTCGAGTTTCTGGTTCGAGTTCTGGTTTCGGTTTCTGGTTTCTGGTTTATGGTTTCTGGTTCTGGTTTCGAGTTTCTGGTTTCGAGTTTATGGTTTATGGTTTCTGGTTTTGGTTTCTGGTTTTGGTTTCTGGTTTCTGGTTTCTGGTTTTGGTTTCGAGTTTTGGTTTCTGGTTTCTTGGTTTTCTGGTTTTGGTTTCTGTTTCTGGTTTCTGTTTCGAGTTTCTGGTTTCGAGTTTCTGGTTCGGTTTCTGGTTTCAGTTTTTGGTTTTGGTTTCTGTTTCTGGTTTTCTGGTTTCGAGTTCTGGTTTCTGTTTCTGGTTTCTGGTTTCGAAGTTTCTGGTTCGAGTTTATGGTTTCTGGTTTCTGGTTTCTGGTTTCTGGTTTCTGGTTTTGGTTTCTGGTTTCTGGTTCTGGTTTCGAGTTTCTGGTTTCGGTTTCTGGTTTCCTGGTTTTCTGGTTTATGGTTTCTGGTTTCTGGTTTCTGGTTTTTGGTTTCTGGTTTCAGATTTGTGTTTCTGGTTTCGGTTTCTGGTTTTGGTTTCAGTTTCTGGTTTCTGATTTCTGGTTTTTGGTTTCTCTCCCAGATTTCCATTTTCCGTTTTTCATTTTCCATTTTCCATTTTCCATTTTCCATTTTCAATTTTCAATTTACCTTTTTCAATTTTCAATTTTCAATTTTCCTTTTTCAATTTTCAATTTTCAATTTACCATTTCCGGTTTACAGTTTTCAGATTTCAGTTTTGAATTTTCAGTGGTAAATAGTGTTACTATCACAAAACATCAACAAAGTAAAGTTAAGACCTAACTACAATTTTGAACCAATCTGAACTTAGGACAGTGGTGTTCCTGCTTGAATTCTACAATCGCTGCACACGAACACACTAATTTACTGCATGATACACTCAGATTGAACATTCAACTGCGTTATTTTTTTAGTTTATTATGCACAAAAAAATAAAAATTCAACCGAGACAACGCGACCTTTACGCCCAGATTCCCGCTAAAGTTCGTAAAATATTCTTCTTCTTCCCAATTGATGGCATGAGCACGGTTTGTGAGTGAGGCAGTGTCATGTGTAGACGTAAAAAATAAAAGAATAAATATCCTTAAAAAATTGTCTGCGTGGTGGTCAATTTGGCCGCCTTTTCTCGTAAAATATTATAGTTGCAATCAGAAATTGTTAGTTGTCAATGTCAAATGTGAAAAACAAAAATATTCTTTTAAATTGTATTTGGTTTCTAAATGACGGGACGAACTTCAAATATCTGACGTTTTATGTATCCAAGGTAACGTGACCAGACGCTCGCTTTTGGCGAGACAGTCCCGATTTTTCACAATTAGTCCCGCGTCACGCGACGTTTTTCAAAAGTCCCGACTTTTAGAATTAAGTTAAATTTTATATTTATGAAAACCATTGTTTTGCGTAACACGTTGCTTTTGCTACCCAGTATTTGTCTCTCAAATTATACACTTCGTGTTCTGCTTCTTGCCATAGGAAATTAAGGAATATTTCATAAATACATAAATCTTCTTAAACTAAGCTTAAAATACTTGTAGTTTTTATATTTTATATTGATGACCAAAAGTATATCACCGACCTTAACCTTGAA
The DNA here is from genome assembly GCA_029286795.1 of Byasa hedistus. Taxonomy (NCBI): domain Eukaryota; kingdom Metazoa; phylum Arthropoda; class Insecta; order Lepidoptera; family Papilionidae; genus Byasa; species Byasa hedistus. The sequence goes on along the minus strand of JAGSMW010000020.1, from coordinate 8,797,931 downwards.
AGAAATATACGAATAAAATTTTGCAAATATTTCAAGTCAATCAAACTAATTTGACAAATTCTTGTAGAGATTTTTACAATATTTTAAAAATCACAAAAATCAACTGAAACAAATTCACTCAAATAAAAAATATGTCAAGGAATAAAATATTATACATTTTTCTATATTCATAAATTGTACTTATGTTAAAAGTAAAAAATTTATTACGATATTATTACTCCTTCAGAGCTGTCCCGCTTTGCCCAACTTAAAAATCTGGTCACCTTAAGGGAAAAGCAAAATTATTATTTTTGCCATATTCCAAGCATTTTTTTATATTTTCTCATCTTTTAAACCTTCCCTGGACTACCACGAATAATTCAAGACCTTATTTAGCCAAATCGGTCCAGCCGTTCTTGAGTTTTAGCGAGTCTAACGAACAGCAATTCATTTTTATATATATAGATAGATAGATAAATAATAAATTTAATTCAATAATATCAGTTATTAATAAATAAATAATAAAGTTGCTGGAGAATATATTTATATGTAGAGGGAGTGGCAGAATGCATAATGTTTGAGAGAAATAGAAGTCGTTGTCATCCCCACTCCGTGCTGTGTACTGGTGAGAGGTGACACCGGTACACACGTGGAGGGGTTAACTTACCAAGTGATAATAATTGAATTTTTTTTTTGAGTTTATGGTCACGCGATTTGATACGTGGCCATGTATAATTGATGATATCAAGCGGGACAAAAACATATTAAAATGACTATTAAAAAGCAGGGGTTGGTGATAGAAAAGTGAAAATTTAGGGTTGTATGTATTTATTAATGCCACACAATAAAAAAATAAATTAGAAAAAAAAACCCAAAAAAAAAAAAAAAATATTTGGTGTGGGCAACCCTGATCACTTAGGGGTTTGAAAAATAGATAGTAGCCGATTCTCAGACCTACTGAATATGCATAAAAAATTTCATCAGAATCGGTAAAGCCGTTTCGGAGGAGTATGCGAACGAACATTGTGACAAGAGAATTTTATATATTAGATAAACATTCATACTTATCCCACTGATTTCTTTATCATTACATATTTTTCATGTGTATCGTGAGTTACGTAACCACAACATGGAATAAGTGTAACTTAAGTACTGAACACTTAGCGATAACATTCATTCTGTAACATAAAGCCCCTCATTGTATTTCATAGTGTATTTAAGAAATAAGTTATATGTAAAGTTTAATCCGCTGCCAGTGTACTACAGAGCGGTTGTCTGCCTGTAGAATAAAGTATTATTTTATAAAAAGCTTCTTTATTGGTTGCACAACATAACAGTTCTCTCTACACCATTACATGGGACAGTAGTCCCAGAGTTTTATTTACAAAAACTCATCCGCCCGATCGCCCAACATAACTGGCGCAGTCGTAACGGATAGCATCTCCGGAAGATTCGCAACAGCAACAAATCGTGTCTACGAATCCGCTCAAAATCGCGAATACGTCCGGCATCGATTCTACAACAGAACCTACAAGAAGCATCGGGTGGAGTAAAGAAACTCGCAACAGCAACAAATCGTGTCTACGAATCCGCTCAAAATCGCGAATACGTCCGGCATCGATTCTACAACAGAACCTACAAGAAGCATCGGGTGGAGTAAAGAAACTCGCAACCGCAACAAATCGTGTCTACGAATCCGCTCAAAATCGCGAATACGTCCGGCATCGATTCTACAAAAGAACCTACGGTGTAGCCAAGAGGTTGAAGACAGACAACACGCAGCAGCGGATTCCTGGAATAGCACGTCCAGTCGCAGGAAGAGAACTATATGGACAGCAGGATGCTCTATATGGGGTAAGGAGATTTTCATTACTCCGAGTATTTCCTTTATGTACCATCCCTTCCTCGAAAAGTGTAAACTCATTGATAGGTATTGCAGTCAGTATTAACCTTTAATTAGGGTGTACCTTGTACTATTGGTTATAATCCCGTCGGTTACCAAACTTTTCTCCAAATAGATAAAATTTCTAGCGGAAACGAAAAGGGTTAATCGTAGAAAGTTGGCGCAGGGTACACAAACGCAAAGCGTACCGATTATTGAAATAGATCAGTCATTGCTTACGGCTAGTGCCGAATACGCAAAAATCAATGAGCTGTTGCCATCCTATGATGAGAACAGAAAGACAATAAATTTCTTCATAAAGGCAGTAGAAAATGTCTTAGAAATTGTTGACAATAAAAATAAGGATCCTAGCATCGGATTTGCTTATAATAAAAAAGTTGGTAGGTAGAGCAGCTGAAGCTGTGAAGTTTTTTCAGAGGTGTCCAGTTTTAAAACTTGGCCCAAAATTAAAAGTATGTTAAAAAAAACGATTCGGTGAGACTCGTGACGAAATCACGCTAGTCCACGATCTTAACAATTTATATAGAAATAAAATGGACTTGGATAGTTTTGGCGATAAAGTTAGGTACCTTACTTACACTTTAATTAATCTAGATCCGTTAAAAAAAGAGTTTTACGATAAAAATGGCTATCAACACATTTGTGAGGCAACTAAGTCCATATGTATCACTCGCTACAAGGATGCATAAACCAAGTAGCCTCGAAAATGCTATTCGGCTAGCAATTCAAGAGGAATATACTCGTAAATTAAAGTTATACGAAAATAAGAATAACCTTTATAACTATAGTAATAAAGTAGAGCTTACGTCAAACCGGATTATAGTAATTATAGCTCGTTTTCAAATAATAGATTTGTAAACAAATCGGACCCGCTAACTCCGACAAAAAAAAGAAATTAAGCTAGAACCATATAAAAAAGTCAAGTATGAACAAACGCCGACGCATTATCACGTATAAATATAAAAGCTCTTGACATTACCTCTCAAGAAACAGGCGACCAATCGATAAATAAATTTATTGAAAACTTATCGGGTTCACCTCCAAACATTCCTATTAGTAACAACACCGACCTCACCAATATAAACATATCCACTCTTTTTAAAAATGCCGAGCACTTCAAATTAGAACAATGAACAAACAGAATCTGATATAAACAACTTATTATACTGTAGAGACGCAATTAATAAACAACTTGAGCAACTTCACATTAGAAGCTCTCCTGGTATCGATATCCACAATTTATAGAAAAGTAGTCATGTTAAAGCTTATACAACTAACGAAACTTTGAATTTTATATTAGAGATACAGTTAGTCATGACAGAACTGTTTACCATCCTACATCTATATACTCAACCCTTTACCTAGATAACCTTATACTTGTTCCCGGGCATCCTTCCACTATACTCGGTAATTATGAGATATCCCCAAGAGCCCTGTACACAAAAAACCAAGAGCTCCTGATCTGCAAATACTTGAATTGGCAACCTTTACAGTTATCAAAAGATTGCATTGTACAAACAACCACATAAAAACCTAAATAATGTAAGAGTTTTAGATGCTGAAACAACTATAGAAAACAACAAGTTACTACAAGCAAACCTGTTGGCTTACAATGGTTACTACAATTAATCACTATCGTAAGTTATGTCACCAGAAGTGCAGTACAAAGAGTCAAGTCTCGACGGGCAACTGTACAAGCATCGAGATACAAGAAGCTCCTAACCTAAGGGTTGAAGATTCACTCCAACCCTCAGTTCCAGTACGCTTCGTTCTACGGGCGGAGGAGTACGTAACCACAACATGGAATAAGTGTAACTTAAGTACTGAACACTTAGCGATAACATTCATTCTGTAACATAAAGCCCTCATTGTATTTCATAGTGTATTTAAGAAATAAGTTATATGTAAAGTTTAATCCGCTTGCCAGTGTACTACAGAGCGGTTGTCTGCCTGTAGAATAAAGTATTATTTTATAAAAAGCTTCTTTATTGGTTGCACAACATAACAGTTCTCTCTACACCATTACATGGGACAGTAGTCCCAGAGTTTTATTTACAAAAACTCATCCGCCCGATCGCCCAACATAACTCGTGTTAAACATTTTATATTATCTATATTTGTATACAGTGTTGTGTTTTGTTGAAAACTGTAAATGTGTTTGTTGTAATAATTTTATTTAATCAACTTCAAATGGATCATATCTACAAAATACGAATAGCTTCAAACAAACATTAACGCTTTTTCCGGTAATAACCGGTATAATTTATTTGCAGAGGCGTCGTAGGAAATTTATGGGGTAGATATACAGAGCCAGAGACACGCGATTTGTATTAGGTTAACGATGTGCTCAGCTCGCGGCCATTAATCATAAATGGCGAGCAGGCACAAAACCGAAACGCTTATTGTTTGAGAGGTCGGTGATCAGATAAACAATGAGCTTTAGCTTCGAGTTTTCACCGCTTAAATACTCTATACAATAGTACACAAACAAAATATAACAAAAACTCTTTTCACAAAGCATTCTGAAGTAAAAAAACATCCCCTATGAAAGGATACATTTATTTATATATTTCTTTAAGTTATGGTTTCAGATTTATATTTAATAAATTATTTTGATGTAAAAGTCTAAAATACTCCTCAGAACATCATCTATATTCCAGTTAAAATCGTTCCAGCTGATAAGGAGAATTTAAACATACATACAGATGAATCCAAAGACAAAAATGTTTTAGTGAAGTACGTCGCATTGTTCATATTACGTAGAATACATTAAGTAGAGAGTATTTCTTTGGTATAACAAGCGGTAAGTCGGTTTCGTAAAAGCAAAAAACATAGAAACTTAAATTTACGGTAATAATATGTATGATAATTATTTTAAAATAGCATCATACGTAGGGGAGCGTAAAATGTGGAACAAGCTTATGAACCCAACGACCCGCGTAATTAGCCATCGAGCTGAAGCAGATAACGAAGCCATTATATTCTAAAAAAAAATGCTGCAATTTATTTACAGCCGACTTTTTCCTAAGAGTGCTAGATTTTAATAGGCAAAGAAGAAAATTGTTTATGAGAACGTAGATCAATGGAAAAAAAACGTATCTTCCATTAATACTACGTATAAAGTTAAACTTAATGAATAAGCTTATCTGTGAGGATAACGAGTTACTAATTTCATTAATGCAGATTTTTATGTAATTTTTAATGAAATGGTAAATAGCGTAGATTTGTTTAACGGCTATGGGATAAAACATGACCTCGATTTCATATGATGTTAAGAGACAATGAAACTGAAGAAGGTGAAGAGTGCTCACCCAGAATATATTGCCTCTCACGTGATAAGTATAGGAACAGAGCAATGCTATTATGTCCACAAATTTACATTACGAGGGTAGCCAGATGGGGCTGTAAATCCCTACCATCACTCAAAACCGTCCTTATAAAACCTTTTTTATAAGAAATAATTAACTAAATTTAAATATTCAAAATATGTAAAATTAAAAGTCGTGTATATGTTATACACTAAGCTACGAAGCAAATTTAAATACGACTAAATTCTACTTACTAATTAGAACTACTATCTTAACGAAAGAAGAACATAATGAAGGTTAAGATATAATACATACAATTTTCCTGCTATCTATAAAATCTTTTCCGCGGAATATATCAAACATGGTGAAGAAGTACTTGAAATTATAAAAAACACTGAACCTGATAAATGCCTGCGTTAATTGATTCTACGTTATTACTAAACTGTATTTTAAATAAGCAGTATACGTACATCTTTATGGCACTGTCTTTACTATCTTATCTACTTGTTTCACATATCGAAAATTAGAATTATTATTCATGAACTCACCTTTATACAGTTTTTTATGTTATAACACGAAAATTTTTTGAGAATAATCAAAATTCATTTCACGTAATGGTTTTCTTATTGGCGCAATCGTAAAATATATTTTGGGGTGTAACCGAAATTCAATTAATCTTGTTACAAACAAAATGTCAATTTCAATGTTTATTATTTTATTAAAGGTAACACAGTAAATATGTTAAATAACCAACTTTTATATAATTCATATTCATTTACATAAAGGAGTTGCCAATCATTGCACTACTAGACATTCACAATGTGACATTGCTTCACAGAATATTTACTTCGAGAAAGAAAACTTATGAACTTGTTCCATGTTCTTTATCATAGCACCATACGAAATATATACAACATATAGTAATCGATACCTTACATATTAGTACCATTTTCTCTATTTCTTTAAAACATGACGTCTTTGATCCTTTAAGTATTTTACTAATTCAAAATTTTACCACTGAGCTTTCATTTAGCCTTTAACAACCAATTTATTATTGACAACCCAATTATAATATATAGTGTTTTTTTGTACAAATAATCATAAATTATATAACAGGAATTTTTAAATATTTCTTCTCAATTTTATTATACTTCTCCACGTATACAACACATTCCCATGTACAAATAAAACAAACATTTGTATTTAACATGTATTAGAGAAAAGCTTCCGTCTCCCCCAGCGTGTAATTTATTTGAGCAATTACTCTCTTACCTCCATATGTTAGAAGCTTACGTTACTCAAGAATTTACTATAACAAACAGAGAATTATTTGAAATTTATCAATGCTCATCAAGTTGTACTTATTTTATATGTCTATACTTTTAATAAGATCATTTTAGTTTACTTTCGTAATAGTTAATTACTATTCACACAGCACTTAAGTTCATTCAATAGCACAAATTTAAACTTGATAAAAAGTATTATTAAAGCCATTATTTAATAAAATTGCTGGTAATGTTAATTAATCTTCTTTTGTAAAGTTTTCAGAACAATAGTCTACGGTTCCCAACTGTTTGCGTTGCCTTTACACTTTAATCTATTACTTAAGGAAAGTGCACACTTTTATTAGCTTAATGTTGTCTTTGGTTTTAAAAGATAATAATTATTGATATAATAATTTGTTTTATTTATTTCAGTACATTTATTTTGTCTATTTTGTATCATTACATGTTACTAAAAATTTCTTCTTTGTGTAATAATTGTCAGTATTCTTTCCATTTTATCAAACCGTAGCCACATTGTTTTGTTTTAAATATGTAATTTGCTATTTCGAGTGGCATTTATTGTGAAAATAAATTGTGATAGCAATTTTCGTAACCTCGAAACGTCTGGCACAAATCCAGCTAACTTCCTCGCTGGTGCCAAAATATATTGACAGAAAACAGATTTTGTGGACAAATAAAAAAGGAAATACTTCATTTATTTCACATCATCGATATAAACAACTAATTAAATAATCGGAATAGTGCATAGATTAAAAAAGATAATATGTTTTTATTATTAATACATTACAATTGTTTTTTTTTATAACGGTTATAATTTCATCCGACTTGGAAAATGGTTACAATAAATTATTTAAATCGAAAGCAGTTGAGAGAACTGGTTAACTGTTGTCCATTAATATCTCATCTGTTGTCATTAATATCTCGTTTAATATTGTCAAGGATTAATAAATGATTTGTCTTTAGCTAAGCTTGAGTTTAAGAGGAGAAAATGTTCAATTTCGTAGACAGGTTTACTTAGATAATTTATTTGCTGATAAAGGGACAAACAACAACATAAAGGGACAACAATTCATGGAGTACAAATCCATAATTTCAAATAAAGTAAGTTGTGAATTCTCATTAACTAAATTTATCTGCTTATTTGATGTACCTGCTAAAACATGTATCAAAGATTAATTTCATTTGTCTAAAAAAATATATGATTACAAATTCTGATCATCCAATTTACTAATGCAACTTACATTACTTATATGTCAGATTGCAAGGTTTTGTTTCTGGTTTATTTATATTGGAGTAACTATATTTGGTTTATAATCTCAGTGTATTTATATTTACATTCTTATTGATACTGACTTTCTTTTGAATACAAAATGTAGTCGTTGTCACCACACATTGATTGGACGGGTGGTGCAATTTTCTTGACTTTTCTTCAATGTAACCTCGAACGTGTTAGGCACGGCGCCAGCTGACTTCGCTTCATGCTTCAAATGTGCTTATATTTCCAAAGTACTTTATAAAATTCTCATGATATGAAAAAATTACCAACAATAATACATTGACATATATTTCAAGACAAATATATGTGTGTAAAATAGCTAATAGATCATATCTTAAACTATAACCAACGCGGGGTAAAACTTCAAAAATTTTCGCATTGTAGACTTATTTGTTATTTAAGTCAGACTACAGTAACAGAAGAGACAGAAACTAAAAAAGCCAAATGTTAGCATTTAAGGCTTCAGTAACAATTTATTCAAGAGATCCACTCACAGAAATATTAAACAGAAATTTGAATAATGTAATCGCTCAATAGGGACTTATAAAAGAGGAAGGACGGACGATCCACTTATGTAAAATAACCCATAAAGTGAGTTGATACAAATTATGAATACATTAAAAATTAATAAGTGATTTGGGATTAAGTATACTAATTCTCCTTCATTAACTACCTTTGATGGAGGCCTTGCAATCCGCTGATGATTATGATGATAATCATTTATTGTTCTAAATATATTAAAAAAGAAAATAAAACTTCAGACGTAAAAAACACTATTTAAATTACAATTATCAGTTTGACGCATAAAAAGTTTAAATTGCTAAAAGCTTTTAACCTTAATTAATTTTCTTGATTCTTCTCCACAGTTACGAAGTATGGTTTGATGGGCAAAAACATTTTTCAATTAAAAGTTACGGAATGCACATTTTATTGTCTTTCCCTCGATATGACCGTTAATCAGATCCCTAATTTAAACTGATTATGAAAACTGTATAGCAATGATTTCTATACCTGTAATTTTTATTTATTTTATACTAGCTTTATCTAAAGTATAAGTAAAACTTTTGTCTACTATCTATGAAAGGTTTGGTAGTTTTTAAGAAAAACTGAAGGTGTTTGAAATATACAAAATTACACGAAAATGTAAGCCCTGGGTTTTTTATAGGCAAACAACTTTCTTTTTACACAGTAACTACCTCATTTTATAAGTTGCTGTAATATTGAACTGAATCAGTACACTCGGCGAAAAACTGTTTTGAATATAAAGTGGTAGAAATAAAAGGTGAAAAGTTAAAAAATAGGCTTAACCCGATGTCAGTTCAAAGGAATCCTCACATCAAAGCTTTGTGAAGCTTGAAGCTCCGGCAACTACAACTTCCGTAAATGAAACGATCAATACACCGGACAGAAAAATTAAACTTCATGAACAAAGCAACTCTTTACGTTTTTACGATTTCAGTTCAATTTAATTTTTATTAATAATATTTTACATGCAATACAGAAATTGTTATACAACAAAATTTATGAAAATAAAAACCGCCTGTTTTTTAAAACATTTAATTTAAAGATTGTACCTTTATGAACTAAGATGATTAATAGGAAAATAATTGGTGCCGTAATTAAAACGAAATTTCATCAAAAACATAACAATCGATGAAAATTATAAAGCAAAAATTGTTTTAATAACTCAACTCCTTAATTATAATAATATTTTTAACAAATTTTGAAATAGCGCAAAACAAACAACAACTCCAACGATTTCTTTCAACAATTTGGTCTTTATTATAACATAAAGCAGTAGTTTCGAGTGTATTTCATAAAAATATAAATTTGTAAAACAGAACATAAAAGTAGGGTAATTGGCTCCTCTTTATTCGAAGTATAACATTATTTTTTACTTATTATAATTCTTTATAAAAAAAAACTATGCCAAAATTAAAGAACAGAGAACATATAGATAACAATTTCATTAAATAACCTACAAACATGTAATTAATATTATAATTAAAGTTATTATGGATGCAATACAGAATACAGTGGAATTATCCAATTCGCCGTTATAATTTAAACATTAAATTATGCTTTTAAACCTTCTGTCGCGTGTCGAAAAAAATAATTGCCTTACAGAAGTGTATACGAGAAGTTTGATTCCGAGGCCACTTATGAAGAAGATTTATTGGTGGTCATGTTTTTGAATCAGTCTACTAACTTCATAATCAGCCGCTCATAATCGTCAGCTTCTAACTTCATATTGTAAATATCACCATAACAGTTACTGCTGTGTTTCATTTAACGACCTATGAAATTGGAGTCAAATACTAATCCGTTGTCGTTAAAAAACATAAGCTAAAAAATGATATTATGTACCTCTATAAAATTTAATAAACTATTAAATTGAACATCAATCCGAAAGGTTTACTGATTGAATAAGTAATTGGATTATATTAAACTACAATATTTTTTAATAAATATTTATCAAAACTATTGGTTACTCAAAAATTCATAGAAAGAAAAAGCCGATACACGATCGCTGCAGCAATTAGGCATGAGAATTTTTTCAATGGAATTGGTTTCATTGAATGATTTTTCTTTCTCAATTGGTCCTTTAAAAGTAATGAAGGCTTCGAACAAACGTCGGGAACTGTGACGTGCAAATACAATGGGGGATGTGATCTTTATCATTGACGTCCATTGTACAAGGTTCGCTTCCATACGAAAAGCTCTCAAATTCCACTCGCACGAGATCTGGAGATGTTCCCTGTATTGTTCAGTGGCATGTGCGGCCATAAGTGTGTATCGTTAACATACTCCGAGCATGTTTTTTTTAATCACAACGGGAATTCTTATTTTAACGAGGAGTAGTCGTTATTTTTCAGATATTCTCAACGTATTAGTATTTTAAAAACTGAAAGTAAATAACTTGTTAACATCATTAAAATTAAGTCTAAAAACCACCAAAAGACTTAAACACACAATAAGCTTTTTCTGCGAAGATCGGAATATTAACAATAATAAAAACCTATGCCGGTGCTCCTCTTCCACCATCTCATACCAAACCCTACTCCAAAGTCCATATGTGTTGAGTTATTAGTGGTAGGTCTCTGTTGCCGGAGACCGTCTGAATAGGTGCCACCGCAGCAGCTGTTTCAACCACCAAACAGTAGTGTGCAATTCTGGTCTTTCCTACCCTGTCCTGTCCTGTTTTTTTATATTCTTTGTTTAGATTGATTATGACTTGTCTTTCAGAGAACTCTCTCATTGATCCTTAGATTTATATACATTTTAACAAGAAATTGACTTTATTTCTCTTCTGCAACAAGCACTATTTGGCATATCACACTTAAAACTATAGAGAGTTTAACCAAGAACCGTTCACGTATCCATAAATTTCAGAACAGCTCTTCTTTTCGCTGCCAAATAGAAGTATGGCCAACATTGCAGTTTAAAAACTCATTCTCATTCGTTAAAGCTATGAATACGTATTGTTTAACCAGAGTTAATTTGTTTTTGGTTTTGTTAAATTTGGGTAACAGATTTAATGATAAAAATTAAGAAGTCATATTAACTGCATTTATTGGCACGAAAATAATTTCAAATATTACGATATACTATCATCACAAAATTTTGTACTATTCGCGCACATAAACTTTTTTAAGTTCGCAAAACCAAAAGGGTTGTTACAAAGAGAATTTATTAAACTAGGTAGGATTGAATAGATCACTTTTGCCTATCGAAGCATACTTGGAGCGTCTGCGAGTTGAGAGACGTAATTAAGGTTAAAAGCTTTTATAGATTGAAGCTTTTATAAGTTCATCTGCTAGGTCAATAAACGTAGCGGAAACCATTTATTAAATTTTCTAAAATTTGTTTACGGAAATTTCATTAACGGCAAATATAATTTATCAATTATTAAATTCAAATAAGGCCTGATTAAATGTAACTATTACATTTTTATAAATTGTTCAATTATTATAAGTAAAAATATATAATTTTATAAAACATAGTAAACTGCACATTAATCTTTAGTGATCGAAAACATACCCAAATTTACTACACAATATTAATATTTTTTTACTTATATTAATAATATATAAGTTATTTTCAATACACACAAAACTCAAGTATTAAAAATAAATAAAAAATTTGAAGTTGACTACTAGAACTGTTGAAGGAGTTGGGAACGCAAATATTATTTTATACGCAAAATGATCTGGTCGTGAGGGTTAATCAAATGTTCGTGACTTTAGGAGTGCTTGACTTGACCTTAGGCAATAGATGTCTTTTAAAGAGAAACCAAACGAATAACCTTTCATTTTTTATTTTAAGACACGAGCTGATTGTTTACCGCTAGTAGTAAGCGAGATACTCCTGCCCATAATTATGTGGCGCTAGTTAGCATGATGATAAAATTCTTGTCGCCTTAATACGAGTATATACTCTTATGATATTAAAAAGGTGAATAATGCCTAAACGCAAATTCGAAACTGTTTTCAACTTCAATGACGTTGTAATTTTTTTTTAATTTGTACTTAAACTTCGTTAAAAATTTGTTACAAATTTATCAGTACATAATCCCAGGTTTAATCTTTCAAAATTACTCCAGCAATCCACTAAAAAATAATCATCCAGACCATAATTAGCTAGAACTTACAATAGCAGGTTAAGTTCTGCCTTCATTACTTAGTCGCAATGAAATCAAGTTGGAATGTACCCGAAGTATTCAGATACCTGCTCCTCCGGAATAAAATTTTTGCTCCGAAAAAGCTTTACGAATCTCAAAGAGAATTCGTCGGAATTAAAATTTGATTGTTTCATATTCAAATATTTTCTCGTGGAAAAAATTTGAAGGATTCCGTTGGAAGAATAAAATATTTTATAAAAATAATTCGGCTTGATTTGGAGAGCCTCTTCTTTAATTTTAAAATTGTTTTCGTTGTATGGTAATAAAGAGCGAAAAGGTTTTTAGAACACTAATGTTAAAACTAGTTCATATCACCATTCGATAGTGATCCCCAAATTTATCACATTTTACATAATTTTCTTTGATTCTTTCTATTTTTTAACATTCTTTTACAGAAAATAGATACAATGAAGTATATATTATGCAGAAAAACTATCTGTACTAACCACTATTTCTTAGCTTTTCGTTTGACGGCTTTAATAATATATATCGTATCCGAAAATTTGTGTTACGTAAACAAAAGTGACAAGTATGCCAAGGAAGGCGTCGGTGCAATTACATTCACCTACTGAAGGTTAGGTAACTCTGACATTAATTAGATCCAACAAGCCAAGTTAAATTGAATTTTGTGGTAAGGCTCTCCGATACCAGTTTCTTTAGATAACTTTTTTATTTATAACACTGGCTTATTATTTGTGAAGTTTTATATATAAATTAGATAATGTAAAGGGTAATTGAAATTATTCAAAAAATTTACAGATGATACTTAGTTGTACTCACCCTGAATTTCCCGATTGACAGTGATTCGATACATGTAAACTAGAAGAAAGTCGTCAGAGTTGTTCAGTTAACGTCTTGTTTAAATTACTATTTTACGATTATTATACAAAATACAACAACACAACTCGGAATAGACTTTTTTATATGAATGATTATAATTTACTACACTTCCCATTAAGATCCAACAGCGCCAACAGTAGAGGATTAGTTTCCCAAATATTCTATCAACACAGAAATCGGTGCTAATTTTTTACATAATAAAATTTAAAAATAACGCAACTTTTCTAAAATACTGTACCGGTGAATTGTTTATCCGACATACCAAACTTTTCCTCGTGTCTGTTATTTCATGCAAAGTTCGTATATCCGAAAACGACATTTTTTGCTCGAAAGCCTCTTCTATTTTCCTACGCACAGAAACGTTGTTTTCGTTGGCTCCTGTTCTCGTATTTTAGTTTTTACGGCTCAGTAAAAACATTACATATGTTTTATTATCACTGCCTTACACGGGTCGAAGCATAAATATTTGAGAATGTATAATATTTCTACTTAACTTTGTCCAGACAGACCTACAAAGCTTGTTATTATAAATTTTATATGAACTAAACTTAAATATATTGTTGTTACTTTAAAAGAAAATAAAAGCTTATGAAATGTTTAACAATTTCCAATTTATTTTTATTTATAGAAGTGGTAATTTTTGAAAATACGTTTAGTTTTCATTTGGCATTAATATTTACAACGACTGTAAAAATTAACTTTGTGTTATAAAATCCAATTGTTTTTGAGTATTGAGTACAGTCAAATTTTCTTATAGCATAAAAAATATATTTTACTTTTACTCGAAGAAAAGTAAATAATAATATAAACTAAAACTTATTAAAAAATAAACTTGAAGTCTTTGAGTTCTCGAACTCGTTGAACAGACCCTCTGTCACTAACATCCCCTACGTCTCGTTATTCACAAATTGAAAACTTTTTCTTACCACTGGAGAATAAGAGGGTAAATTAGATTTAGAGTTGTACGGGCAGAACTTCACCTCGAATTTTACTACGTCTTGTGGAATAATATGAAATATCAAAAGCGTCTGTGTAACACTCTACTCTAAAGATGTTAGAATGTATCCACATTTTTAAAACTTTGGAAATACGCTTGTTTAAAAAATTTTTTCATTCCTCCTATTCTTGCGATCGGTTTTTAGTTCGGTGTTTGGTACTGGTAACTGTTTTTGCTTTTTTTATTTTCAAACATGGTATAATTTCTACTAAAAAGTAGCAGTTTCTGGCAATAATAAGGTAAATGAATTGAGCTAGTGGATTCGCCTGTAGTCTCCATAATAAGAAAAAAAGTTTTGAAGTACTAAGCTAAAATTTTAATTAATAATACACTAATATTTTATGTCTTATATTATCATCCAGATCTAGAATATCTGGTAATAAACATTTGTTACAGATATTACCCGAATCATGGATACAACAAAATAGTAACTAATAAAATCAGTTATTAGTACAAATGTTAACATTCATATAAGGTTGGTTAAAGAATATAACAAACGAAGACTATTATTTTATTTAGGTATTTTCATAGATCAGTCTATCTTGTAGAACTACTCCTAGAACCGCTATTAATGTTCGGTGGGATAAATTGATGTCGACAATCCCTTAATGTCCGGCAAACTGTCTGCCGGAACCCTTGTTTAACCTTACATCACATTATTTAGGATTTTCTGCTTATCGTTCCCAACCACGCATCCCTCGTACATTTTACAAACGTTATTGATGGACACTTCAAAACAACTACCAGTTGCTCTACCCTTATTTTTAGTTTATTAAACTGGCCGAACTTAAAGTTACATACTTTACATATTGATATTTTTGCAATACCCATGATGAAGAGAGGACTGTAGTGACAGAAGTGATGATGGATTGCCTACAATTTTTCAATTGTTGTTTGCAGTCCGATCTGCGTTGAATAAGCTCATTGTGTCTTGAAGTCTTCTAGTAGTATGCTTGATGTTTAATTTATTTAATAATATGATACAGAGATGATGGTATCAGACAACAATCTTCTTTATAGAAATTACGATGTTTTTATTTCAATAAACTAGCGATTCATCTTTGGTAGAAATTAGTAGTCCTTTGCAAGGATTTGTGATGCATGAAATGTAAGGCTAATTTTCGTTTCGCATATATAATTGTGTACAATTTAAATATTTCACATCCTTTTTTTTTTCATTAGTATTCTCGACCAATATACGAAGTGCCATCGAGCAAATTGGCTCGTTCATTCACAACGGTTATACGATGTTTTCAGTCTGAATTTTGTGATATGAACGAAATAAAATTTTAAATCCACGCAGAAAAATTTATTCATAAATTCATGTCATTCATTTTTTTAAACGTAAACAGCACATTAATCTGCTTAAAAAGATAGATCAATTCCTATTCCGTGTCACTTAGAATATTTATGTAAGTGCCATATATTCACAAAAAAATTTACTTCTTTTATAACAAAAAATGAAAAAAAAAATTTCCAACTTTAGAAAATTCTAGTTAATAAATACTAGACATTATCAAATCTTACAAGGGAGCTCGGCAATTTATCCGGGTTGCGCGCTGAAGATGAGTATAATTTATAACCTTCATCTTAAACGCCCTGAAACTATGTGGGGTCGCATTAATTACTGAGATTGACGTTATCACATCAAAATACCAACATTAATTTTACTAGTCTGATAATATAGCATATACATGTCTTTAAAGAGAAATGCTACCATTAGAGTTAATGAGCGTTAAGTGGTGTCGTCATGACAAATCCTGAGTGTCATCATTATTAAACAATTGTTATCTTGTAAACGCTTTGGTTGTTTCATCACTTTGATACAAAAAAGAAACACAATTTGTTTAACATTTTTCTGAATTGTGTTATAAATAAACTTAATAGGATTGTGCCATAAGACAAGTCTTGCAACCGGATTTTGAAATCCTTCTTTCATGAACTACAGAGCCTCTAATGCTCAATAAACTAATCCTCGAGTACTACTACTAGTAGCTACTGTAGTCCTCTTGATTTTTTATTCGAAAAAGCGTCTATTCAAGAAGAAATTCTCCTGATAGTTGGTATTAACCATAACAAGGTAATGCTGATTAGAATGTCACTAAAGTATTTTAAACTCGTCGTCTTGAGACATGAGATTTATTTATTTATATTAACAATTTCACTAGATACAACGCCGTTCAAACCGTAACAAACCAGTGTTTTCATATTACTGTTTGATGACGGATATAGGCACTGTGATGGTACAACCTACTCAGACTAGTAAATAATATTCTCGTATCCTATTATTTTTAATCGAAATGTAATTTTCGACGGTTCCTATTTCTTTCTATTCATTTACGAGATATCAGCTAGCAATACCGAGAGTATTCACGTAATATACGAGTGTTAAACTTTGCCTTTTATATCCTTTTCAGCCTTTGAGTATTTGAGTACGCTCTTCTAATAGAGCATTGGTCTAAACCTTTTTAAATTAATGAAATTGATAAGTATACTCAACTTTAATATTTAATTAAATAACTTAATTACCAATATTGGCAACTAGTCATTAAAAAAAACTTTGAAAACAATTTTTGCTTCATTCGCTCTGCTCAGTTAGATAAAAAATTGCATAAGATCTTTACCATCAAATTTAAATTTTATGTTACGTTACCGAATGTAGTACGAATACTGTGGATTATTGGAAAAACATATCCTCGTTAATCTTAATAGAAATCAGGTCCGTCCGTCGTTATTACTCTCCGTCCTTTATGACTAACTGACCGTGTATTTATGTATTCGTATGACGCAGCCATATTTGCCTTTAACTACTTGAACATAAATATATTTTGTTTAATGTTTCATTGATTTAAACATGTACATAAAAAGATTAAATGACGAACGGATATAGATCCAAATGAACTTTTCCTTTGTGACGAGCTTGTATGAACTTTGCTTCTTACGTCTTCTTTATTCTCTTGGGATCTCAGACGTCTTCTAAAATTTTGTTCATAAATTCTCATATGAACCATTTCTTTTGCAACGTTTATCTAAATTAGTAAATTTTGTTACTAAAACGTTTTTAATTTATTTCCCAACAACAATGAGCAAGCTAAAGCACAGTTACTAACTGAGTGTTACATCCGAAAAACATTAAATATACACAGAGTTGCAATTATTTCTTTAAAAGATACAATTTGAAAGGCAGTCGCGTCCGAAAACGTATAAAAAAATACGAAACCCTCATCAGGATCTTCTCATTACGGCTAAAAGCGACCAACATTTATAAACTCTTAAAACGGAGATCGGTTTCATTAACTGAATAAACATTTTGCTTTCTGTATTTTAAACTTTCATTAGGAAAAAAAAACTATCTACTTTATAGCTTAGTAACATTTTCCTGGCGAATTTTACTTTTCCAATGGCGTTTGTATTTGTTATCTGCTTGTATTTATATATTATTAACCAAGTTTTTCGATTATTGATTTGGAAAATGCTGCGTTCCGACTCTTACATGAGAAACAGGGCCATTCCGAACGAGAACTCCTCATCATCCACGATCTCTTTGTCAGTTAAGGCCATGTGATATTTATAACAAGTGTTAAAAATAGATAAAATGAAAATATTATATGTTTTCACGTTCAAAATAAATACTCAACATCATATGTTTGTGCCTCTTGAACCATAATACAAACTAAAAACATTTCTAAACTGGCTTCTCCAAATCAGTTTTGACCCTTATAATAATCAAGCATAAAATGAACCGATGTTGAATTTTGTGAACCCTCGGGTCAAAACATAAGTAAAATTAATATTGCTTGACCCTTGCTTTGCTAACACTTATTTGATGAGCTTTATATTAAAGACAAGTAGATCAATCGGTGTTAGATTCTATTTATAATACGTTAGTATTATTTTATGAGGTTCAACACAATTTTAAGGTGAAACGATTACGAAGATATCTGAAACTCGTGGTAATTATAAATGTACTACACATAGAAAGAGTAAAAGAAAGTAAACGTCTGGATGCCTAATTTAATCTTGGAAATAGTTTTGTTTATAAGCAAATAGAAAACGTTGAACAGAAAGCGTAAACCTTTGCCTATGCAGTTAGCTCATTTTACAGTACATTACTGTATATGATTATGGCTTACAGAAGTATTAAGGAGAAACTTTAACAGCAGAGGCTATATTGTACCTTAACAAAACATCCGATAACCATTATTCACGCGTAAACACAATTAACCCATTTAGTACGAGAACAGTGCTGTTATAATGTGATCAGAAACATCATTGTTATACAACACTAAGTACGCAACGGTTATATACAGCACACTGTATCGTTCGACTAGTAATAAGGAATATAGCTCAGTATTTGCTCTCCCTCTCTTTCCAACAAAATAATCAGTATCGAGTCAAAAAATACACTTACTTCCACTATTGTAGCATTATTCCAGCAGTGGAATTCCACTGCCAACATATCCAGTACATTATGTATTTCTCAATAACCAGTATATATTTTAGTTAGCAGTAACAAATCTATGTACATTTTTTAACAATTTATGAGGAAATGAAAAAAGTAACAGCATTAATGGTTATATTTTTAATTAAAAAAAATCTTACAATACCTTATATTTATTAAATTACTAGTATAAAGAATTATTATGTTTTATTTTTGATGTAATAATCATAGATAGAAGTATTAAAGTAAAATTCAAGATCTAAGTTTAACAATGGAATAAAAAATTATTTTTGTAATGGATAGTTTTCGATCTAAAATGTTTAACCGCCTCATTTTAAATCCTTACGACTTATATGATATGGTTTGCGAAAATTACTTTAATTATTTCCATAATTTTCTTAAGTACATTAGTTATCATACGTAAATGATTCTACCGAGTGCTGAACAATAGAAATGACTACAGAACAATGTGATGTTAATGCTCTATCTTTTACAAAACCGTTACAAACATTTTCTAAAGATAATTTACTATAATTAAAAAGGAAATACAATTTAATATTAATTATATTTTGAGTAAAAATTGACATAAACATCCTTGTTTAAACTAAAGTGTCTATACAGGCACATTTACAAATTATGTTCAATATAAAGAATTTATCTTTAGAAGTCTTTACTTCTTCAACATTGAGACTGTAATGATAAACGATGTATGCTTGGAGTCAGCTTTAAGTGCCTCTATTATTAACTTGAATATGAAATATGATGTGATACTAAGTAATATTAAAGTGCAATGGATTTATTCAGTCGTTATACCGGAAACTTATGTATTGGCAGTTATTTTGCATATATTTGTGTTCACTCTGCGTATTTAACCTAAAATACGAAATGGGTTAAATTTATTTATTCGATTTAAAGGCTGCTTTGGTCTTCTAGATCTATTTGGCCTTTGCAAAGGTTCATTAGCTGCAGATAGTAGAGGTGATTGAAAGTCGTCGATGGTTTCTAAATCACCCGAATTGTTATCCATTTCTTCCATGTTTTCTGTAGTGTTATTGTCATTAATAGCTTCGTTTATAATTGGAACTATAGTAGCGAAAGATTCGCTATCAATAAGGTGAGATTTATTTGATGAGAAGGTAATCACAGAGGCTGTTTCGGTATGTGATGATGATATTATCAAAGGAGTACTTAGCGTTACTTTGTTATAATTAAGTTCGGCTGCTGCAGTTGTAGACGAGATGGTTGAATTAGAAATAGGATAGGATATTTCATTTATAATCAAAGAAGACAGATCAAGGTGTGAAGTTTCCGTGGTTGAATCAATAGCTTTAATATAAGTTCCATTGTGTAAATCGCTATAAATATCATTTGTTGTCAATGTATTATCTAATTCATCTTTGAAAAGGGGCATTTTAGTTGTAATATCTGGAGCAGTAGAAATATTATTAAAATGTGCGCTGTCGTTTGCAACAGTATTATTATTAGCAGCATATTCTATAATCTTGTTATATATGTTTGTTGGTTTGTCTGTATTATTTTGCAATAAAAATTCAGTGTTATTGAGATGTTCTGGTGTTTGAACATTTTCATTTGTGATATTTTTATCAAATTCTTCATCAACTCCGCTGATTTCTGTAGTGTTGTTCTGTGCTTTTATGTCATTTATCTCCCTTAAAGTAACAGTTAAATCAATGACAGCATCATTTTGTATTCCATTAGGATCATATTCGTTTCCGTTTCTAGAAGCCACGCCCGCCACCTTCGTACGCGTTTCCTCAAAAGGAAGATTGCTCTGATTTGCAATTTCTTTAATCACATTTTGCTTATTTAATTTTTTGATTTTATTTTTTGATACGTTAGAAATCTTCGATTCAAAATCACTAGCTATGTATTTTTTGGGAAGAGTACTTATGTTTTCTTTTTTTAAGGAATCTTTAAACGTTGCTGTTTGCTCAGTTATTAATATTGACACAATAAAATTTTCGTTTGGTTGTTCTGTTGATGTTAAAGATTGTTTGTTCATGCCCTCTGCAGTATTTCTTTCATTAGAATGCTTTAACGTATTGCGCGCTCCAAAATACTGTGCATGCTTTTCTTCTAAAGAGAGCAAAGTCATATCATCACTTTGTTTTGCTTTTGCAATAACTAGTGGAGGGACAAAGTGATCTGTAGGTTGTGTAAATATAGTTTCAAAGTTACCTAGTCGGGCAAGCTCGTCATGTAACTTTTTATGCTGCATATTTTCTTCGTCCTCCATTTTTTGGATGCGATAGTTTGTGAGAAAGTGATCATTGTTTACGGGACTCGGAATGTCATTACTTTGAAGGTTATTGTTTTCCATGTCGTTCAAATTAATATTTTTTCCAATCAGAATTTTATTCATTGTATTAGACACAGGCTCCGATGTTGACTGTGATTCAAACTTCGTAGATGTTCCTTTATTTTCATTTAAGTTAGATGTTAATGTGACCATACTCGGTGTTGAATTATTATTATCATTTTCAATTTCAACGTTTGCGTTTGTTTCTGTAATAATTACAGTCGAAGATTCTTGATTTTCGCTTACAGTTGTTATCTCAGTGGTAGTGTTGTTCATAGATGTATTAATCGACGCATTTAATAACTCCTCTTCTTCTGCGCAAGAAAGATCGCGAAGTAGCTCTTCTCGTTTCTGCACAAAATAAATTGTTATATGTATTACTACTACCATAATATATATATATATATAGCATATCGAATACGTATATATAAAACCATACCACATTTCCTGTGCATTGAATTCGCTTCACTCCGGCAAGACCACAATCTGCAGTGAGTTGTACTGCTGCACTTTCAGGCAAATATAAGATGGTTAACGCCGGTAAAGCACGCACCATACATCCCTCTTTGCCGAGTGCCCATTGCGGAACTGAGGTATAAAAAAGAATGTTTAATGTTGCTAATAAAATTAATAACAAAGAGAAAAGAAACTTTTTTTGTCAAAAACACTTAAGATGGTTTATACTTTCAAAATAGATTCCTTTAATTAGTTATTTAATAAAAAGAAAAATTTAAATAACTCATTGATTAAAAAGTTTTAAAACCTGGAAGCTCGCAGATGAACGAAGCTACTGTTGGTCCACCACATGCTCGAGCCTCCCAACGATAATCAGCAGTAGGATCGGCTGCTGCACATAATGGAGCTATTCGAGGGTCAGGTGCAGAACTCCAGTAACCATCTCCGCTTAGTCCACGATAATCGCTGTTTAAAAAATATTAATGTTTACATTATCTGTTCCAAATTCATCAATACTATTCAGCTCAACATAAAAATCTTTCACCAGATGAAAAGGGATTTATTAAGAGAATAGTCTTGCTTTTCAAGGAAGAGAAACTTATTCGTATACTAATTGAAGCAAGTTTCAATGTCATGTTATACGCACGTCCAGGTAAATTCGCCTTCTGGATTGCTTCTAATCAATCCTACCCACACTGCACTGGATATGTCCAATTCCTTAAGATACGCTCGTACAGCATCGTATTGGGCTGTTGTATCCACTAAAAAAAATATAAAAGTTTTAACCTCTTTCTGGTAGATTGATAACATATACACACTATAATAATACCAATATAACTATTTCTTGATAAATAAATTCATAAATATGAAGGAACCACCATTATAAATTTTTGTTACACCAAAAAAACTCGAGAAATATCGCGTATATATTGAACAAGGTCATTTTCATTTAACAGCCGTCGTTTCAAGTTCACCCCAATATGGAAATTTTGGCTAAATTTTATCACTTTAAAGTTATATGTACAGAATAAGAAGTAAGTTATCAAAATCTAAGAATAACACGTATACTTATGTTTTATTTCATTATTTTATAAACACTGTACAAACAAACAACCTAATTAAAAATAGCTTCAGATGACTCACTCGGAAAGTGGTCGTTTAGATATAAATCGAGAAAACGATCAATATCCGGCACACCTTTGTATTTAGTCGTCGACTAGCACACACAATGACGTCAAAGCCACACCTCGCCCTCCGGCTTACGAGGCAATTCATTACATTAGCTAAATGAAACCAATTTGTCATAATAGTTTCACAAACCGCTGCTATAGAACTACGAGTCATTTATCAAAAAAAATTACAAAATTCTTATTATCTGAGTATTCCTAACACTTGGTTTCAATTTCACAAAACTGGCAATGAGAACGTGGTTGGAAAAGCGTGCTCGCCTTGAACACTCCAATCCTCATATTTAGATGGGATATAGGAATTCTGTTACAGCGGTAAATGTATAATATGATAGTGATAACTAAAATTACGTATCAATAACGAAACATACAGTATGCGGTTCCGGAATAAGAATTTATGTGTTATATAGTTAAGCGGTTAGCCATCGCATCACGGAGGTGAATAAAAATAACAAAATTGCTACAAAAACAATATAATTATTATCATTTTAATTCTTAACCTAAAATAGTCGCCTAAATAGTAGTCTATTTTTGATTAAATATACTTTCTTCTTGCGTTACGGGGTTACATAAAGATTGGAAATGTCCAATCACCAAGAATGGTTATTTATATATCTAAGTTCAAAATTGAACAACATTATATTAACGTTTACTACAGCCTATGTTACTTTTAGTGAAATATTAAATGTGAATGTAAATCAACGTGATTTGCCTCCTTCTAGTAAAAAAGGGAATCAAGGTATATAATTTGGAACGTCGTAAGTAACTAAATATACAGCTCTTCACTGTACTTAACTACCTACATCCAACACCAGTTATTGTATACTGCCTGAAATCTGTTGTATTCATTATAAAAGCAGGAAACATACCTTCATATACAATTAACTGCATTCTCTCAAATTACCGGAGCATTTGGAGGCCTCCATTAAAAGTTTAAAATATAATAAAACACGGCAGTGCACTTAAAAACCTCGCTTTAATGGACAGTACGCGCTCGTAATAATTTCGTAATGGATACGCGGTTTTTGTATTTGCCTTCCACTTCGTTCATTCGAACATAGTACTCGTATACATCTAGAATTAAACGTACTAAATGGTTAGTGGATTCACTCTTGCCAGAGTGGTCATGGTTATCATGTCCTGGTTAATCTGTAGATTTCCGCAACCTTCACTTGATTAATCGCGTATCCCTTAGTCTCGTGCCCTTGCCCGGCAAGAGGTTCTATATAGTAATTACAAAATTAACTACCATAGCTAAAAATTTCAAAACCCGACGGTAAAGGCGGTCTTTGATCTAATCAATGATCACATCTTTATGATATAAATAAGATTATACAATTCTTCGTTTTAGGGTATGATGCTCATCGTAACAATTTTATTATGATAAAAATAATGATTTAGTTTTAAATATTGCTTTGATTGTTGTTACAATAAAGCAGTTCAATTAATAATCTTTTATATACAGTTTAAAGTTACTTACCATTTTATAAGTATGCGCCGTTTGTAAGTGACAGGGGTTTGCTGAACAACTTCCCTAAATGTCAGCCTACTGAACGTCAAGGACACCAGTAGAGAAGGCTGAGTCAAATAATACCCTATTCTACTGAAGTATTGTTTATAAGGGAAAACAGTGTGTCAATGTCAAACTATAACATTTAGCAAAGCTGAAAAGTGTTTTGTTAAATAACTATATTTTTTTCTTGTTCACACGAACTTTTACTCAATATTTCTCACTATTCAAAAGACCTAAATATTCTTATGAGTGGATAATATATAGAGAAGAAACCATAACGTAAAAATGGTAAAACAATTAATGTTACCTTAAATGAAAATCTAACGAGAACTTGAGGATGTTCCCTTTTCCCTATATACGATTTTTTTGTATTAACGTATTAAACACACGGATAACTTTGGACATATTCCTAACTTCTGACACTATAACGGATGAGAGTATTTGCTTAGTTAGCAATATACAAAGTTTGTTATACCAACTTCGATTACGTAAAAGACTTATATTTTTGTTTTTGGTAAACATGTCTTAATTAAGCATAAGCACGCAACTTTTTCTACATATGTATATAATAAAGGTACTTCAATTTGTTTGTTAATTTTATATTTTTGCATGTATTTTATTTAAGATAAAACTACATTAAAACAATAGGTTTTTTCTAAAAGTTATCATTTCATTCGTAATATTAAATACTCCCCATGGAGATATTGCATTACACTTCACCCATAGCATACGGAGAAAATATCTGTTTCGTACGCAGGAGATACCAAATGAAAACATACGTGAATAAATAAATTAATGTTTAAGTAAAATTTTTTTTAATTTTACGTCAGCAAAAAGAAGTTCGATTTAAATCTTCTTTTCTATAAGGATTTATACTTCATTTAAAAACTGGTTAAAATTTGACAGTCTAAAAAAATTTTGTTACCAGAAATAAAATTACAATTTCTATCATGTCTAAAATTTAACAGAGTAGGTAAAGAAATTATATTTAATAAAATTTATAAAGCAGGTCAAGATGAAAATTACGCTTTATGAGTATAATTTTTTTGTTGAGTACTTATTCCAAGAGTTAATAAAGAATAGATTTTCGTTACGGCAACACGACGAGGTCAAGTATGATATTTATAATAATGAAAAAGCTTATAAACTTAATAACAAACCTTATATAATTTAATTGTATACTTTTTGAAAGTTTTTTTTAGATATATTACCGTTTAAATATTCGATGTTATCAATGGTGCTGATTTCGTAAAGTCAACAAGGTAGTACTTAGCCTCACCTGTAACAAGATTGGCGTGGTGGAACTGACAAACCGCATCCGCTTCGTACCAGGAAATCCGATCTCTAAAGTATCTGTAGAATACCGGAAATCCCTCTTCAGGTAGTACCCATGTGTTGCTGATGTTCACCTATCAACATAAATAAGTACATAAGGTCATTATCATTATTTTATTTTATAGAAGTCCGCTGCTGTATATAAAAATTCAATCCGAGTAACGTCTTCTCTCTTCATCTACAGGATTTTGGGTATAAAACTAGCTTCAGACTAGTTAACTACACAATTAATATTCCGATCTACTCTCTCTCTTTAATTATATGTAAATAAGTATTATCTTGAGTACAGAATCGTAATACATTACTGAAGCCTTTTCAAATAAAATACGGTGTATTGCCATAAATATATCAAAGTTCGCTATGAAATTTTTGGAAGATTACATTATTTTGAATTACATACACATTGTTTATAGTTGAAACTAATGCCATACGCATTATCTTTCAGTCCACCTTTTAATGTCCTACTGTATTCAAAATGGAAATAATAAACCTCAAGCGAAGACAGCTATCTATAACTCGTGCTTCACGAAGTCGAAACAACAGAGAATAAAAGGTATCGTACCTTAAAGTTTACTTTTCAAGATATTTATAAACTTCTTAATAAAGAAAAGATTTAGAAAATATTACTATTTATACAGCACTTGATTTAGTTTCCTAGACTTAAATTTTAGTATCGTGAATTAAACGTTGTATCTTTTTTTGTAACTTCTTTTAATTCTTTATTCCACTTCATCTTTTGATAAACGTTTATTTTCAAGGAATTTTAGTTAATAACAATTCAAACATTATCCTCTCTTTGAAGTAATGTAACAATAGACAAATTGCGTCGGTAATTCTAGATGTTACAATTATCGGAATGGTTCGTGTCTGAGTCAAATTTACATTATTTTTCTTCTTTTAATCCCCTTGATACCTAATATTGTTTATAATATTAAATTAAAAGTATCTTATTATTTTTAGAAATGAAATTACACGTATGAAATCTAATTTCTGTACAGAATATATAAATTATATTATATTACCATTTTGAAAAGCAGCTATACTGCTAAAGAGTCATTCAACAATAAATATTAATTTAATAAAGATTTATAACTTGAAAACAATCATTTGAATCAAAATTTATTTTAAATGGTAAGAATAGTTTAGCGACTTATAGAAAACTAAAAACAAACCCATTTTGCATTAAATCAATTTCATAAAAGAAATATCAAACTAAGTTCAAGGAAATTGCCTTGTCTGAGCCCCGAGGGTGAGATTATCACGGCTTTAGTGAATAAACACTTAGATATTAAAAAGCTTCAGCCGCGAAGAGTGATAGCGGTAACAGCTGGCTTTTAAATAATAGATCATGAGTTCAATTCCGAAACTAAAAGTAAAATAAAAAATAATTAAAACATAAACGTAGAATTAAAATGATAGTAATTTTTAACATTTTAACTAGGTTCAGTTTTCCAATTTCTCAAATCGTTCAAAAATAAGCAGAAAATTTATTTTTTCAACTCCAAAACATAAAACCTGGTACATTATTAAAAGTGAAATATCTTCACATGAGTTCTACTGATAATTTTTTCCATTTCTATTATGTTTAACAAAGTTTGCGTTTAACATTAGCTTTTACGGAAACTTTGGACTAAATAAAAAATTGAAATGGTGTTACATATCTATACTGATATAGGATGTTCATAATGACATACTTCATAAAAAAATATAACTAAAATATAAATTCATATAAATGATAATAATAAACCGAGTTTCTTAATTTGGTTTCTGAATAAAAAAATAAATAGGAGCTCTTCTTTTTAGTCGATGCCTTAAAAATTACAAAAGATCTAAGTAGTGTAAATATTTAAAATAATTAAAAAATTATACTAAACAATACAGAAAACGTTTAATCACATGTTAATAAACTTTTATTAAAACTTTGTTTAGATATTATTATAAAGAAAAAAAAACTTTTGAACTGACTATATTAAACATTTTAAAGTGTTATTTTATTATGTATAATATAGTGAATAAAAAAATACTTTCTTACCGCACGTGCATGTGCTGTGGCAAAGAGTGCCAGTAAGACGAGGAGATGCATCACGTAGACACTTTACGTACTGCGTAGTCGGTCGGTGCTACGGCGTAGAGGACGGCCTCCGTAGCGCTCAGCGTGCGTCGCGCGACTGCCGCAAGCCGCGAGCTGGTTCGCGTGCCGCACCATCGCCTCCTCAACCTCACCACTCGGACCCTCGTTCATTATGTAAACAAAATATTTGACAATAACACCGAGGGAAATAGGGACAGGGCACATTTTTTATTCACGCCCAAGTTTCCCCTTCACCGACGTACGGTCAGGGTCGTTGAATACAGACCCACGGATTTACTTTGTAACACGTAATACACGCCGGCGACTTTCGCAAACAAAACAAGTTTAAAACTCTATACAAAAGAAATGTTTTTCATTTACTTCTTATCGGAATCGCTCTGATGTCGACGTAAATGCGTATAGCGAGTGACAAATGGGACAGGTTATGAAAAAATATGAGTTCATTTCGAATATATTTTGTTCCCTTGAAAAGAAATGGGCGGGCAGTGATCTTTTTACGCACAATGAACATATATCAAGTGACAAGCATTGGAGAATTGAAACGTCGTATATTTTACGCTCTGATTGAAATACGAATTCTTACTGACACGAGAATATTTTCCACTGTAGCGAACATAAACGACACGCTCACAGACATCACGTATTCACCCTGCAGCGTCAGTTTCGTCGACGGCTAAGGGACTCTTCCCTCAGGGTAGCTGATAAAAACCGACGTCCTTTGAGAAGCGGGCGCAATAATTCATTATACCTTATCCTCCGTGTAGAAGACGTGGTGGAATCTCTACCCCCAAGATAACGTAAAAGGCGACTAAGTAGAAGTAACTCTAGAAACGGAGTAGCTTTTATAGGCGACTATTACAAACAGAAATATTAAAGTTATTGTTATTGTAAACATATTTCAATCCATCAATTTTCGAATTTTCAAATACTTTTTCAATGTTCAATGATTTCTGTAATGAAGTAATTCCTTTATCAAAATGTTTGATTATATAATTGAGTTAAACAAACAACCTAAAATTATGTAAACTCGAACTTTGCAATGTTAGTGTTTGATCGACGTTTTCAAGACTAGGGCGGAGCCCATTACCCGTATATTATTTTCGTAAAAAAAAATATGTTTTTGTATACACAAGGAATTTTTTAAATATTTTTGAATTAAACTTTAAACTGTAAACTTATCGACATTCTAACTTATCGGCGTGCAATAATTATTTTCTAAGAAACATCTTGTCTTTTGATGTAGACCGCTTTTTTGTTCGGATATCCTAAGTAAGATACTGTACATATATTTACTTCTACGCTCCGAATACAACGAAATGGTTAATCCGAATTGTTATCGAATAAACTCCACGGTATCCACGTCACTGCAAAAGTCGGGACCAGGGCCCGGGTCTTTGGCCCTCTGTACAGCTACATTTTGCGAAATTGCGCCTTCGCCAACTCGTTTTCTGTCATAACCTTAATTTCGACTTCTTTACCATCTATTATCTTTATTATTATATCATAATTTGTGTTCTTAATAATGTCTTCTTTTTATGTTTTTTAATCGATAACATCTTATGTTTTCATCCTAATACGAGTACCATCTGAGTTGGATCTTATCACATTTTATCATACAAGTAAAATATAATGTTTCTCTCACACCTCTTGGACTTCAGTACGAACCGATAATAAAGCATTACTCATTCGTGCAGTAAGCCGTGAATACTCCAATTGATTAAGGCAATTGAATAAGATTGTTTAAGTTCGAGAAAGGATCAGATTGTTGATTAAATTAAGTATAACTTTATTTGGAAGTCGATTGACCCGGTAACAACTGCTTGTTTACGTCACCGTCTCGTTTATTTGAATTGAAAACGTCGTATATTTTACGCTCTGATTGAAATACGAATTCTTACTGACACGAGAATATTTTCCACTGTAGCGAACATAAACGACACGCTCACGACATCACGTATTCACCCTGCAGCGTCAGTTTCGTCGACGGCTAAGGGACTCTTCCCTCAGGGTAGCTGATAAAAACCGACGTCCTTTGAGAAGCGGGCGCAATAATTCATTATACCTTATCCTCCTGTAGAAGACGTGGTGGAATCTCTACCCCCAAGATAACGTAAAAGGCGACTAAGTAGAAGTAACTCTAGAAACGGAGTAGCTTTTATAGGCGACTATTACAAACAGAAATATTAAAGTTATGTTATTGTAAACATATTTCAATCCATCAATTTTCGAATTTTCAAATACTTTTTCAATGTTCAATGATTTCTGTAATGAAGTAATTCCTTTATCAAAATGTTTGATTATATAATTGAGTTAAACAAACAACCCAAAATTATGTAAACTCGAACTTTGCAATGTTAGTGTTTGATCGACGTTTTCAAGACTAGGGCGGAGCCCATTACCCGTATATTATTTTCGTAAAAAAAAATATGTTTTTGTATACACAAGGAATTTTTTAAATATTTTTGAATTAAACTTTAAACTGTAAACTTATCGACATTCTAACTTACCGGCGTGCAATAATTATTTTCTAAGAAACATCTTGTCTTTTGATGTAGACCGCTTTTTTGTTCGGATATCCTAAGTAAGATACTGTACATATATTTACTTCTACGCTCCGAATACAACGAAATGGTTAATCCGAATTGTTACCGAATAAACTCCACGGTATCCACGTCACTGCAAAAGTCTGGACCAGGGCCCGGGTCTTTGGCCCTCTGTACAGCTACATTTTGCGAAATTGCGCCTTCGCCAACTCGTTTTCTGTCATAACCTTAATTTCGACTTCTTTACCATCTATTATCTTTATTATTATATCATAATTTGTGTTCTTAATAATGTCTTCTTTTTATGTTTTTTAATCGATAACATTTTATGTTTTTTAATCGATAACATTTTATGTTTTTTAATCGATAACATTTTATGTTTTTTAATCGATAACATTTTATGTTTTTTAATCGATAACATTTTATGTTTTTTAATCGATAACATTTTATGTTTTTTAATCGATAACATTTTATGTTTTCATCCTAATACGAGTACCATCTGAGTTGGATCTTATCACATTTTATCATACAAGTAAAATATAATGTTTCTCTCACACCTCTTGGACTTCAGTACGAACCGATAATAAAGCATTACTCATTCGTGCAGTAAGCCGTGAATACTCCAATTGATTAAGGCAATTGAATAAGATTGTTTAAGTTCGAGAAAGGATCAGATTGTTGATTAAATTAAGTATAACTTTATTTGGAAGTCGATTGACCCGGTAACAACTGCTTGTTTACGTCACCGTCTCGTTTATTTTGAATGAAAACGGTAATAATATGAAAAGATAATGAAAAACACCTTAACGTATCTATTTTTTTTTATTTTATTTTATTTTTATTTTTTAATATGACCAGCCAACGATTGTTACACCTAAAACAAATTTAAACATACACATGCAAAATCCAATTGCATAGGCGCAACACTCTCTTACAGGCTAGTTCCACATGCACAACAATAAAAAAAAGAAAGTATAACAAAATGAAGTTAAAAATAAAAAAACAAGGAAAAATCAAACTATAAACCGGGACTGTGCTAAATCCTGAACTTAATTTAATTTTGGAACAAATGTTTCTAAAATTTGTTTACAAAACTTGCCCACACTGTCGAAGTGCAAATCCACCACATCACTACAATTATTTATAATCCTACACATTCTTGGTATTGGTGAAATTTGCGCCTAGGACAGTTCTACGGAAAGGAGGACGGAGAGGTGAAATTTTATTTCTAGGGTAGCGAAAGGGAACTGTAAATTTTATTTGGGGCCAATAAATTAGGGCAATCGATTTTGTTTCTTATTAATTTATCAAGAAATAGAGCATCAGTGAGGTTATTACGACTTGTTAGACTGTGCTCCTAAGTATTGCAACGAACTATGTAAAGAAGTAAGTTTTGCTTGCTTGCCCTTTAGAGATGCCGATATGCCACAGAATCGCTTCTGGACTCGTTCTAGTCGTAGTGTAGTGTGTTCGAAATGTGGCCTCCAAATACACTACATTATTCCCCTTGCTCCGTACTAAGCAGTTGTATAGCATGATCTTCGTATCACACCTTTTGAATACCTTGGTATTTCTTAATACGAACCCTAGCATCTTATTTGCTTTCTTTATAGTGTATTCAATATGTGGAATAAAGGTAATTTTTTTATCGAATATTACTCCAGGTCCTTAAATGTTTCCACCTCGCGTATAATACTGCTGTCGAGGTAATAGTCTGAAATTACGTATTTAAATTTCCCTAGAGAACTTTCAATCATGTGGTAGCATTTTTTAAAATTTAAATCCATTCAAATTCACTTTACAACAACAACACCATTCTACAAGTTGATTAAGATCATTTTGCAAGTACTGTGTATCCTCTGGTGATCTAATTCTTCTAGCAATTTTCAAGTCGTCCGCGTACAAGTAGCATTCAGAGAAATTAAACCAAAGAGGAAGATCATTAATAAAGAATTAAATAATATTGGACCTAAGTGAGAGCCCTGTGGAACTCCGGATGTAACGCATTTGATTTCGGATTTATGACATTTTAGGCACACATAAAATTCCTCGACCCATTAAGTAAGACTTGAGCCACCTTAATAAATTCCCGGCGATCCCACATGCTGCGAGTTTTTTTAATAAAATGGAATGACAGATTCTATCGAAAGCTTTGCTAAAATCTGTATATATAACATCATATTGATCGCCTGCATCAACTGCTTGAATAAGGGATTCTGTGAAGGTCAATAAGTTTGTGCTATGTAACCTTGAAGCGAACACCGTGTTGGTGCTCGCTGAGATACAAACTTAGTGACGCTGCATATATGGACAGATTAGCGATTCGAAGATCTTTGCGAACGAGGACAGAATTGATATTGGTCTGTAATTGGAAATGATGTCCTTTTTATCTGACTGTTCACTGGAACTACTTTTAGTTAGCTTTTCCACATTTGTGGGAAGTTTCCTTGTGGCTAGAGATGTGTTGTAAATAATTTTGTAGAGGGTACGCCAATGCAGGTGCACAAGCATGAATAAACAAAGGCGGGATTCCATCGGGACCAGCTCCCTTATTAATGTTCCTGATGTAGCTTATGATTTATACAATCCACCTCTAAAACAGGAACGGTCAAATATGGCTGCTGGCCAATAAAGAGTACAATAAGACAGATTCAAACTCGACTTCCGATTCATTGTGGGCAATGTTGTGAGTAGAGGAGAAATGATTCGCAAAGAGATTGCATATTGTTTTGTCCTTCAGACGAAACCGTTTCTCCATCGGTCATAGTCAAAGGATAGGTGCTTGATCCACCACGTTTAGTTTTTATGTAATTCCAAAAACAATTTAGGGTTCGTTTTTATATTCTTTTGTATATTTTCTATGTAGGTGTTGTACAAGCTTCTTGACAGACTTTGACATCGTTTTGTCACTATTTGAGTTCCAATTTATCTCTAGGGTTTTTGTATGTTTTTTAGGCGCAAACGCAAATATTCTTTTCTTTTAAACAACGTTTTAATTCTTTGTTAAACCATGGAGGTTGTTGAGTCCCTGTTGGCTTACGACTAGGCACATTCTTATCAATTGCCGCATTCAAAACCCCATAGAACACATCCAACATGCCATCCACATCACTGTTTCCCTTAAAAAGCTGATGCCAATCTAAATCATTTAAATACTCTTTAATTTGCTCATAATCTGCTTTATAGTAATTGGGTCGTAAGTTAAATGTGTTCAGAGGGGAAGATTTGATCCTTCGGTCAGCGAAAAGAAGATATCCAAAGGCGGGTGCAATTTATCAATATTAATTAACGAACAACTAGATTCAATCACCGTACATAGTGAAGTTGTTGATAACACTAAGTCCAAAATGCGTCCCGAAACAGTTCTTAATACTATTGTGTTGGCTAAGTTTATTAACATCAACAAAATCTAGTAAGTCTTGACATGTTTGAGGTAAGATATTGCAATTCACTCCTTCTCCCAATTTACAACAGACAATTAAAGTCACCTACAATACAAACGGGCACAATCTGATGTCTCAAAAAACAATGTTACAGTTATTTATAAAATGATTAATTGCTGAGCGGATACGGTGGAGGAGGTAAAACTGCACAGAGAGCTATCCGAGGTGACGAGGTTCCGGTGGAGGTATCGATCGTGACCCATAGGTCTTCACATTTACTCTGCCAGGAATCAATGCATTTGGAATTAATTCGTGAGGAGATAGCGATTAAAACTCCACCACCATCTTTATTGCTCTGGAACCCAGTTGTCTCCCTATCTCTCCTGTAAACCACATATCGGTCATCAAACAGCTCACTGCTCAGTACATTATTATTTAACCAAGTTTCAGTCAATATTATGACATCATAATCCACACATGCAAGATTACAGTAAAAATCATTTGTCTTTGTTCTCAACCTCTGCAATTTTGATATAGATTTTTAAATTATTGAATTTTAAAGATAATAATGAATACAATAACATGATCCAGTACAAAAAAAAAAATATATTGGAAGTGAAAAATTGACGCTAAATAATTTTAGTGAGGCAGTCCATATTTTTTAATAAGTTTGTACTCTGATCCATCTGTTTTTCTAACAAATATTCTTCCATTCCTGACCCATACATATTTGTATTCCATTTCCTTGGCTTTAATCCTGGCCGCTGCATGGAGAGATTTATTACTAGGCGAAAGGGTGTTCTATCTATGTACACCGGAGATTTTTTGTCCAGTGAAACCAAAATGTGATGTGTTGAGTTTGTTATGGGAGTTCTCATGATTAAATTAGTGACCGATGCAATAGCTGATCACGTATCCGTGGCGAAGCCAACTGAACAATTATGGATCTTGGGCGTTTGTTAGAAGGATTGGATTTAGCAATGCGAGAACAATAGAGTACATCCTTTTCAATCAGATCACACTGCACTGTTTTCGCTAATTGTGAAATGATATTATACAAGTTCTCATTTTTATTCTCCGGCATACATTGCACTTCTACATTATTGGATCGCGACTGCTGCTCTATTTTATTGATTTGCACTTGGAGAAGTCCCATCGCATTTTTTAATTCCATATTTTCTGACTGTACTTTTGAAATAATTTCATCACACTTTTGTTGTTTTATTACGAATTCCTCGAATTTATCGTTAATGAAGGACATCGATTTATAATACTTTTATTTCTTTCTTCTCTAACTGGTTCTAATTCTTGTTTATTGTAGTGGTCATGCTCTCTTTAACTGTTTTACATCTCGCCAAATTCAGATTTTATATTTCTTGTATTAGATGTCGGATCTCGTCTTTGTTGCTTAAGAATGATGTCGGAGAGAAAGTCCGAGTAGCGGGTCTCTTGCTACCCCTCTGTGTCGACACGTTACGCAAGGCACGCACATTAAGGCATGATGGACAGATCCATGCCTTATTTTACCAGTTGTATTAGGAGAAGACTTTTGTGACAAACAAGAGTGATGATATGACTTTCCACAATCCGCACATTTTATATGATTTTTTTTCACCTTCAATATTCACTTTCTCGCTGTTGCAACACCCCCACTTTGAGTTATTGTCCATGTTTGTGAAATGTACTTACGTACTGCCTCCTAGAGGCGATGCATAAAAGATGCCAGGAGACGCGCCGTCTTCGCTATGTTATCTTTGGCGTGAATGCGTAACTCAGTGGACAGCGTTGCCACGCCGAATTGACACTTTCGCACTCCCCACAACTGTGATAATCGCTTGTAGCGCGTGAGACGACACTTGTTATTCACCCACCCTCATGAGATCTGAGGTTTTATTTACGAAAAGTTTTCACTGTTTATCCTCTCCAATCACTCACTGTTACTGTAATTCGCAGAAGTAGATCAACACAATATCGATAACTTAGCACTTTGCGCATACTGACAATTGAGAAATAGCCACAGACTTTTGTTTTTATTTTTTTTATTACAGAGCAAATTCACACAGGTGTTAACTCATAGTGTAAAGGTTAATAACTGATGAACTATTAATTAATAAATCTTACTGTAACATTGGTTAAGTGACCAACTTTTTTTTTTTTCTTTATGAAGGCAAAATGGACGAAAACGAATAAAACTTAGTAGAACATTTTCTTCATGTTTAGTTAGTAGCTTTTATATACATTGTCTTTAATAATTTGTATTAGTATTTAATTATATTAAGTAAATAAAGGAGTAATCTCAGCTGATGAATGACAGATGCAATAATGACATTTAAAAGCAGAAATCGTATGAACTTAGTTAAGTTTACCATTACATAATGACTAGAAGTTTATAATAATACATTCATCGCGACATAAATACAGCTACAACTAACATTAACCCCATCAATCTCAGTCGTAACCCCGTCGTTGAGAAACTTAAAACCGAGATAAGTTTGCGAAAGTCAAACACGTTTTACGCAACCCGAAAATCGAATTTAGGGCTCTTTTTAACATTTTCACAAAGCAATTACGCTGTTAGAGAGATGCTGTGTCATTATTTCTTGTATAACGTAAAGTAATTGTGTTGAGAAGAAGAATCTTTCATATAGAACAATGCTTAAACTTTTGATGTACTGTATTTACATTGTAACATTTTTCTAAATATTGATTTCTTTTCATCGTCGTCGGCCGGATTCATTTAGTATTCCTTAACTTAACACTGTAATACTAAGTTTTTTTTGTTCACTAAAATGAATACTTTCCTATTATTTTACCAGTTATTAATTAAGTATTTTTTTTCATTATTATCTTATTGACTTTTAACTTTATATAAAATATTAATAAAGTTATGTCTTGAATTATGTATGCCAAGTTAAAAATACGTATGTATTTTACAAAATATTTCTCTAAACATATAGTAAATGTTTTAATAAATATGCGTTGTTTTAATGTGTTTATAATTTCATAACATATATCTCCATTTATTACAGTTGGTTTTAAACATAGATATGCACTACACGCCAGTTTAGTTTTAAAATGTTTTAATGAAAACTCACTAATTTATCGTATTACCACATTGCTGCTTATAAATACTTCGCATCAAAGAAAATGAATACCAAATTGGAGATGAAAGAACCTTATTTAAAGAATTCATTATTCTCCGGCGCGATTCGTATGCTAAGAAAGGTTCGCTGTAAGACCGAACCTTGTTGGAACAAAGTCAATATGACTCTTATTATATAGCTACACCGTCCTTCCTAAAACGCAAAACGCCAGCAAAGTAAATCCATTTCAGGGACTTCCTTCAACTTGGACGTGACGGGAATACAAATAGCCTCAGATATACGAAGTATAAGCAGCGGGCTAGCAACACGGCATCTACGCGAAATAACGCAATTTCTTACGTTTATACGACTTGCTACGTCTCAATAATTTGTATTAGTATTTAATTATATTAAGTAAATAAAGGAGTAATCTCAGCTGATGAATGACAGATGCAATAATGACATTTAAAAGCAGAAATCGTATGAACTTAGTTAAGTTTACCATTACATAATGACTAGAAGTTTATAATAATACATTCATCGCGACATAAATACAGCTACAACTAACATTAACCCCATCAATCTCAGTCGTAACCCCGTCGTTGAGAAACTTAAAACCGAGATAAGTTTGCGAAAGTCAAACACGTTTTACGCAACCCGAAAATCGAATTTAGGGCTCTTTTTAACATTTTCACAAAGCAATTACGCTGTTAGAGAGATGCTGTGTCATTATTTCTTGTATAACGTAAAGTAATTGTGTTGAGAAGAAGAATCTTTCATATAGAACAATGCTTAAACTTTTGATGTAATGTATTTACATTGTAACATTTTTCTAAATATTGATTTCTTTTCATCGTCGTCGGCCGGATTCATTTAGTATTCCTTAACTTAACACTGTAATACTAAGTTTTTTTTTGTTCACTAAAATGAATACTTTCCTATTATTTTACCAGTTATTTAATTAAGTATTTTTTTTCATTATTATCTTATTGACTTTTAACTTTATATAAAATATTAATAAAGTTATGTCTTGAATTATGTATGCCAAGTTAAAAATACGTATGTATTTTACAAAATATTTCTCTAAACATATAGTAAATGTTTTAATAAATATGCGTTGTTTTAATGTGTTTATAATTTCATAACATATATCTCCATTTATTACAGTTGGTTTTAAACATAGATATGCACTACACGCCAGTTTAGTTTTAAAATGTTTTAATGAAAACTCACTAATTTATCGTATTACCACATTGCTGCTTATAAATACTTCGCATCAAAGAAAATGAATACCAAATTGGAGATGAAAGAACCTTATTTAAAGAATTCATTATTCTCCGGCGCGATTCGTATGCTAAGAAAGGTTCGCTGTAAGACCGAACCTTGTTGGAACAAAGTCAATATGACTCTTATTATATAGCTACACCGTCCTTCCTAAAACGCAAAACGCCAGCAAAGTAAATCCATTTCAGGGACTTCCTTCAACTTGGACGTGACGGGAATACAAATAGCCTCAGATATACGAAGTATAAGCAGCGGGCTAGCAACACGGCATCTACGCGAAATAACGCAATTTCTTACGTTTATACGACTTGCTACGTCTCAACATTTTGTTCTGTCGCTGGAGGGTGTGCCATTGAAAAACAGTTCTTAATGCACTATAATAAAACCGAAAAACAATTTACAACAATGTTTCATCATATTGTTATACAGTAAAAACGACTATTTCGCGAAAACAGTAATAACCATCATATCAGCTCGCGTCGACCTAGTATGATTGAGAACTTATTTATGCTTTTCATAGTTACTGCTTTACGTCTCTGTATATACAGTGCAGAACTTTATTATTTGCCTTTCATTGTCTTCAGAACTAACAAGCGAACACTCGAAAATATCTGGTATTATGCGGAACCCGCTCGCGAGATCGAGTCAACTTTCCCATAAAAATTCATATTTTTAAACCGATGATCGCGTAAGTATGGAAATCTTACTTGTTTGCATATATAGTATTAACTTCATTCGATGCATAAGCTGTGCCATAACTCATTTATCACTGCGTTGACTTTAATTTATGCTGGTATATTTATGTATTGACTTACTAACTTACTTTCTATTTTTAAATATTTTACATAACATTCAGTTTTTCTTTTAAAGTTCTTTGGTACTTTCAATGAGCAATGTGAACACTTTTCTACCACGATATGTTTTATACAAACCACATGATATATTATATAAAATGCAATTATAACGTTATTTTATTATAGATCAAAATTCACTTTACCAAAATTTTTTATCTCGAAACTTTTAAATGCTATCAGTTGATTTAATGAAGAATACAATTGAAATTGTATAATAACTGTTGTAATAATACTTATAGTGAACACTACAAAGAAAACTAACTTGACAATAATTTCCCATGTATCTGAAAATAGAGTGCTTGAGATTTGTTAAGAAATTCCCAAAGCAACGGTTCTAACCCAGTTTACATGGCTGTAGGCTGTTAGTGTTGAATCCCTCGGAGAGCCTCCACATTTTAGTCTAACGAGTCACATTATTCCACAAGGGATTATTATCTAGATTCCTAGCAGACTTACGTGAGTCTATTTAAAGCATATAATGTATATAGGTTATGATGTACGCCTTTTCCTATTGCGGCCTTTGGATTATCTACACTGCACCGTAATCAACTAATCTTTATAGTAATATTCTATAAACCTGATATTTCCAATAACTACAGCGTCTCCAAACCGAAACACAGTAATGTTACTATCATATTTACTTATGATCTATAAATTACTAATAATATTATTATATGTATTTACTCCATAATTCATTTATTATCTTCATATGTATAATAATTTTTGATTACTTTTCAGGTTGGAATATATTTTTTTACTTATTAGTCAGAGCTCCGCATACCGTTTTTTACCTCAAGATGAGTTACATTGGAACTACAACCCTGGTAGTGAAGTCCAACGCAAGTATACGCCTAGTATTTTAGAAGTACCCTATCATGTGCTGATAATTTACAGCAACCTATTTTGTTCCGGAAGTTTAATAGGCAGCATCACCGTTATAACTGTTGCTAGTTGCTTTTGGAAATACACTGATGAAAAAATCATAGTTAAAACCGGCAGAAACGTGATTTCAACCGAAGGGTAAGTTATTAAATTTTTTTTAATAATACTTGACCTCAATTTCACTAGATGTTAAGTGACAACGAGGCCGTAGATTGTGAGCAATCTCGCCCGAGGTACTCAAACTCAATCAAACTTTCTTACAGAAATGTATATTTTGTGGAATCTTTAAAAATTCACGAATATTACAAACACCGAAGTGACACGGACAACGACATTGCTCTTCTTCTTCTTAAAGTTAGTAAGAGATTAATTAACTTAAATTTGCTTAAACTGATACAAGTTGTTTGTATGTATGAAATGTATGAAAATATTACTAGAAATGGTTTAATAATGAACTTTTCTTAATAACCACTTATCAATTACAGAACCACGTGGCGTTTAGTCCGGCCGTTAAAAAGGTGATCCTGGTTGAACCAGACACAGTGTTAAGGGACAACACACCGATGAAAGTTTCTGGGTGGAGTACTTCGGTGAGAGTTACTGAAAAGAATAAAAAACATAAAATCTCAACAGAAATTAAAAGTCCATAATATTGTAATTAAAATTTTTTTTTGTGACAAATTTTTGTAGTAGTCTTTGAAACAAAAAAATATTAGTAGTTGAAAAATATAACAAAAATTACAAGGAATTGAAAACTTTTTCTTTGTTTGTTTATTATTTATGACATGCAGGATAATACTTGTAGATTGAAATGTCTCCTTGTGAGAGAAAACCCCGATTTTCAATTGAAGGATATAAAGTGAGCATGATAGTAGTAAATAGTAGAAATTTAATAACAGTACAGTGTACATCCTGCAAACCATCGAGATAAATTATTTAAATCAGCGCCATCTATTAAAATTCTTCAGTACTTTATTTCACTTCATCAAATCACAAGACTTACAAAAATTGTAACAACTATAAACTTCTCCCTGTAGATGTGTCTTTTAAATAAGTTTATATTCTTATAGAAATTAACTCCAAAAGAAGGAAATGTTTTACTCTGGTCTGAGATCACTGTTATAAATAGAAATGAATGTAAGGAAAGCTTCGGAGCACTCATCACATCATCAAATTTCTGCGGGAAATTTAATTTTGTGAGTATTCGGTATATCAAAAATTATCATGTTATTTAGAAACAAATAATACATACACAATTGATTTGCACATACTTTAACTGCGTACCATAATGCAATTAAAACGTTTTCAAGTTAATTTAACTAAAATTTTGTAGCAACTTAAAATAGATTATGCCTAATTTAATAATAACTACGTATTTATATGTAATTGCTTAAATCTCACAGGAGTTGTTATGCAATAGATATTGATAAAATTTTATGGTCACTATATACTAAATACCGCTTTTAAGCTGATTTAACGACTTAAAAGTACCATACTTCAGTGCCATTTCGTAGCAAATTTAAGAAACTAGATAAAAAGAACTATATGAATAAATACTTAAACGCGTTTATATAAATAGATGAAATAAGAAGAAAAGCATTTGTAAATTCCCAATGATTATAGATATGAATTGTTACTTTTTTTATTGTTACAGGAGCGACGTTTGTTTGACAACGGTGGGCCTGCGGTGTATCAGGATCTTCTAGTAGGAATCGTGTCGTTTGTAAATGTTAATCCGAATAAGCCATATTTTACCCTTTTTACGAATACTTCATACTTTTACCGGTATTCAACTATTTATTTAATTTACTAACATAGCAAAGACCTTTCTACAGACAAAAAACCTTTAACTGTACCACTAGGAGTAGATTCCTCTTACTAAACGCTATCTGATTAGATAACATTTAAGTACCTATTTCTACCACAAGCGGTTTTGCTAATCAAATTTCTGTGGTAGCGAAACTACTTATGTTTGATAACTATGAACAGAAATTGGTCCTGTGTATGCATCAATGTGCAAAGATATTTTGTATCGCTAAGTGAATATTTTTAGCTAGTTTCTCGCTTTGTAGTATAAATCAAAAGTCTTATGAAAATATGTTTGCATGAAACCCGTAACTTTTGACGATGTATAATATAACAAAACATTTTCTTTGAGTCTAGAAAATAACTTTAAAACACTATCATACATACGCGTATGTATATAAAAAAAATAGCTGCCAAATTTCGACGAATTATATAGAATATTATCTATCTTTTCTAATAATATTGGTTTAATAAAGCTAAACCATTATACCACCGGATAAGATAAGAATCTTAATTAAAGTGATAAGTGATAAAAATATTCAATGCGCACCACCCTATTATTATTTTGTGGGCCCTTTCGATCGGCAGTAATCTAAACATGAAACCAAAATTTGTTCAATAATCATATTATATGTTATTGAGTACTCACGATAACAATATGTTTGTGTATAGATTGATGCAAATTATATAAAAAGAGTAAAAAATACTCACTACAGTCATTATGATGAGAAAGTAAAGATGTCATTTTAAATCTCTCAAATATTAAGTTGAATATAACATTAACTTGATGATATATTATTAACTTGATTATTTGCAGATGGATAATGCTGAACACAAGATATTTTCTTGAAAAGAGATGTGACGATAACCAAGATTCAGGAACGGGTTTAGCGACATACGAATACGCTATTTAGGTATCTAAAATAAGCTAGATAGTACATAATGATTACACAACTATATTTATCACATCATCCGCAGATGATTTGAAATTTAAGGATTTCTTAAAGGTATGTGCTAACAAAATGTACGCAAAGTCTTAAATAGACTTGAAAAGATATCTAATTTAATAAGTACTTATGCATGAACATATCTAATATAAAATATATATTAAAAGTTTCTTTTGTATTTTCCATATTTTAGTTACGGCAATATTTTCCAATAAACTTTTCTATTTCTAATTCAATCCATTTCCTGAAATACCAAACATTGGAATATATGCTTGGTTTGTTCTTTTTAGAACATCCTGCGCCATGAGAAACAATTCCAACTACCATACTGAAATAAAAAAAAACACTGTAATAAATATATCCAGTGAAAAATGCAAAAACATTACAAAATTATAAAACCATGTCGTTTGCCAATAAAACCTCAAAAATGGACTTGCGCTCGATGCATGTGCAACAATGATCTGTTCATCATAACGTTTCTATTTTTATTACTAATTCGTGAGAAAATAAATATTTTAGTGCTAAAGAAAATTAATTTGAAATTGCATAAAACTTGTACAAACATACGAATACAAGTAAATTTTGTACTTTTTTAATCTGTGTGTATTTGTTTTCTTTAATTATTTTGGGACACAAACGAAACCATGGGCCTTATATGTTCACCGTGGTCGTCTTTCGGATAAGATGATAATAATGTGGCACATATTTTACACAATGTGTATAAAAATAAATTAACCATGTTACTCAGAAGACATGACAAATAATTTTTTGAGTTTCAGTAGGATTTAAAGAAATTATGAATTATTGATTAGGAAGTATAAAAGTCTCTGAAATGTTATTATTGGATCTTAAACGTACTCATTCCACATGACACCGCCCCCGGAATCTCCTTTACACGTGTCACGAACACCGTCTCCATACAAACAGAACATGTCCACTGTAAACTTCAAATCATGCATTTGTTCGCATTTGTCTTTTGGGACGAACTCCAAGTTCGTTTTCATTAGACCCAGCTCCGACAGAGGGCCGCCGTACTGTAAAATAATAATATCAATCAAATATAGAGTACATAATAAAGTTATTTAGAAAATATTTCAATAATATTTTAATAACTTCTCATTTTAAAAGTATGTATACCATAACGACGAAACGAACGATGTCACAGTACAATTTAATAAAACACTCTTCCGTTTTCTTATCATCTAAATACTTATCTCTCGTAAATTAACGATTACAAACAATTTTGATTGCTTCTCCTTTTCTTATACCTCAAGAATATCTTCTAGAGAGTTTTAGATTTCATTCAATGATTCTACTGATTTTGTGTGTAAGTTTAGTAAATGTTACTGAGGTAACTTAACATTTTATACTTTAAGACCAGAAGGCACCATGTTAACTTCCTAACTCTTGTTAAGGACTGGCATGAATAACTGTCTTATAATACAATGTTTAGCTCGTCTCTTTGTCTTGTATATAAATTTGTATACATTTTATATGTAACATAATCGAGCATACAATCTTTTCTGTGCAATTTAAACGTTTATACAATTATATGATGTTAGTACCTCGAAGAGATTTTATTAGTTTTCCAAAAAATAAAACCCTGTAATGTATTTCTTAACTTTCTAATTTAAAGGTACTTTTAATTTGTATTTAAAACATTATACAAACGTTAACATTTATCTCATTACATTTTTCACCATGCAATATTATTTATAAATAATTCATTTACCCCACATTAGACGAAATTAAGAAAAAGCAAATGGGAAAATTACTATTTTTTGCTTTCTTAAAAGTAAATTAGAATTAATTTGTCTACAGTATAAAATTGTTTCTTCTCATAAAGTAACAAGATTAAAAATCTGCGTACTTTGAAGGTTTTTGCAAT
This sequence comes from Byasa hedistus, assembly GCA_029286795.1. Lineage (NCBI taxonomy): Eukaryota > Metazoa > Arthropoda > Insecta > Lepidoptera > Papilionidae > Byasa > Byasa hedistus. The sequence continues at coordinate 8,753,647 of JAGSMW010000020.1, read as the reverse complement.
TGACAATTCTCAGTGGCACATCTTTTCGCGTCTAGGATTCAAGTTGAAAAAGTACTCGTATCACGAACAAAGGGTCGCGAAGTGAACTCTTGTGTTATAACGACTACATAAAATCATATATGTTAGGCATATGCTGGAACTGAGCCAATACTACGAATCATAAAGGCATTATAAAGACGCATAATTACAACTTATAGAAGCTAATCAGCTTTTTGTTAACTTAACAACATAACTATTTATATACCTATTAAAAATTTCTTTGCCCATCTTAGATCTAAACTAAGTACTTTGTTAGTTTATTACAGTAGTATATGGTTTATTTTTGCTGTTGTTAAACGAGTTCTCTCGATCTTAATATCTCTCACAGGAGTACCAATTGATAAGATGTTTTTACCACTTTAAATTGTATCTAACAATAATAAAAATATTTTCTTTTTTATTAGCACTGCCCTAACGTTACAAATACCAGATAAGTAAAATCATCCTTATGATTTATAGACTTACTTTCGTCCATCCCCAACCAGCTGCAAGAAAATTCTTCTCATTTTTATTCATCCAGTCACCGTTTCTCGCTAGTAAAGCCTTTTTCACTTTAGTCCCAAAGGTTATGTGAGAATTAACAAATACTATACCAATATCGCAAGCCAGCGCCATCTCTTTGCCGTAATTGTTATGAATAACAAATTGCGATACCCCGTGAACTTGGCCATCATTATCATGCGTGTATCGAGCTCCTGTCAAGATAATAAGCATTTTTCTTATATCAGAGAAGTTATATTTAAATATTAATGTTATTATTTGCATCATCGCTTTTTTTTGTATATACGTCATAGTGCGAAATATACGCATTGAGTATCTAGTAGGAATCGCTGCTTTTGTTTTATTTGGTCATTAAGTCATCTTAGATTACTGTTCTGTAAAGGTAATATTTGAGAAAAAAAGATATTTAGCAAAATCTTTCGCTTTAAGTTATTCACTTTTATTTATAAATAAAATTTTTATTGCACCTTTCAAAAGAACGGCTGCAACGTACTTAATAAATCACAGCGTTATCAACCTATAGACTTTTCGCCAATAGCATTATTTATAAAAAATATAATGTTAGTCAGTGTTTAAGAAATTATCGCTTTGTCAAAAGTAGTCAAAGAGGCATTATATTATTTATATATCATGTTTGGAACATTATTTTGTTAACACTGGGAGCAAAACTTACCAACTTGTATAACCATATCGTAAATAACCTTATTATGATCGAAACAGTGCGCGGCGGTCAGTATAGACCAGCTGTTAATAATGGTGCCTGAGCACAATGATCCGAAGTTGAAGAATTGAGCGGCGTATGGTAAGCTTTCAATAGTCATCGGTACGCCACCTATTATTTTACTTTCCGGTTCATCCGGGAAACGTGATGTATTAGCTGGCGATGCTTCACGAATATCAACACACAGCGTAGCATATAGGAGAGCTACGAACGCCGTTTTTATTACGATGAATCGTAAAAATCGATTGCACATTATATCGATATCGGTAATAAATGGCTTGCGTAAATATGATTAAAAACCACAATAAAAAAAACGTGAAATGAACGAACACTGATTAGTTTCGAAGTTATTATTTTTTAATGTTATTAAACACAATAAAATTATTGTAATACAGAAATGGGAACAAGAGTTATACCAAAAACTATTCTGAGTAAAATAAGTATGTCTGTCTATTTATTCGGGCGAACGTCTGTAACGTCTACCAATTTGACGGTAATTTTTCTGGAAAATAGCTAAAGATACAACAGCCGTACTCATATATTTTTAAAATAAATCGATTCAGAATAACTTGCACGCGTATGTTTGTGTGAGAAAACAATAGCTGACCTTTAAGATCTGTAATAATAAAATCTCTATCATTAAATTGTTTACGGGATTCAACTATTTATGAATAATTTATCACAAAGGTTTTGAAATTATATAATCTATATTAAGATTAAAGGTGAGGAGAGTTTTTATGAAACAAACAATATTTTTGGTTGAGCTCATTAATAGTTCTCTTTATCCAGTTTCTGAAGTAGAACACATTTGTGTACATCGCAGGAACTACCGCGCACCCGCTGCCGTGCGATACAATACCAACTGTAACACTGAAAATAAATAATACATCCTTATAAAAACCTCAGAATATTAATAATAGTTTCACTATTTGTTAATAAGTGCAGTAATGTATTACTTCCCGACTTTGAGTGAAAACTTTTCAAAAGTCCTCATCATAAACGAACCAAAAGTTTACGCATCGGATAACGAACCATTAATCTGTTAAGACAGGTTGAAAAGTTTTCTAATGAAAGGTGTGCACATAAATAATTATGAAACTGAACAATCGTACTTCTTCCACAATATTCCTCCGCCTGAATCGCCCTTGCAGGTGTCTCTGACCCCGTCACCCCACAAACAAAACATGTCGGGAGTCAAGATCGCCTTATTATAGACCATGCAATTTTCTTTCGAGACGAAACGCAAATATGTTCTCATCAATCCACTGTTCGATGTCTGGCCATTATACTGTTAAATAATTGTTTATAAATATTATTGAACGGTATAAAATATCATTACTATGTATATTCTGTTCAAGTATGAATCGTTTTTAGAACACTGTTAAAACAATTTTACCCGGAAAATTTAGCAGGGGAGATACAATTCATAAATTACATTTATGTAAACAAAGGCATTATATTAACATGATTAAAAACGATCGGTTATTCAAATAATGGAAAACATTTAAAGGACAAAGAATTATGTATAAACGTATCCATTTAAGGTTTTAATGTTTGCTTTCAGGAGCCGCAATTTACACTGTTGGTAGGTTTACGTTCCCAGACACCACGTTTGCGTCTATTGCTGCAGCCAAAAGGCTCAGTGCAAACATTGCTGCGTTTAGATTTTAAGCTAATGAAATTTGTAAAATAATGAGAATGTATAAACAATAAAAATAAATAGTTTTTATACAATAAACAAATATTACTATCGTACCATTAACTGACCCCAACCGGACGCTTCGAAAATTTCATTTTCATTCATCCATTCGTCATTATCGCATAAGACGGCTTTTTTAACGGTACTGTCGAATTTAAATTGATCATGGATCAATATGATTGCAATATCGTTTGAGAATACACTAGATTCATTATAATTTTCGTGTAATTTAAAATCCCATACCTCATGGGAAATGGCACGGAGGTCGAAAGTAAAACGAGAATCTGAAATTATAATTTTTTGAAGAAGTTATGTAAAAAGTTAATCTTATAATACTCAAAATTTACGCCATTTTGAATACAAACAACATCAAAACAGAAATTTATTTGCATGCATTAAGCATGTCAAGATTAAGCTTTACTACAACTTAGCTGCTCCAGTTATTTATAATAAAAAAAAGCTTTCTCGTTTTTACTACATTTCATGCCTATTCCATAGTGGAAATAAATTTTTATTCTTATATATAAATAAACAAAGAAGATTGAGATAGCACTAACGCACTGGACAGTACGGACATTTCCGCAATGTTACGATTGTGATCGAAACAATGTGCAGCGGTTAAAACGGTCATGCTGGTGATGATGCTGCCACTGCACATTCCGCCGTAGTTGAAGAACTGCACATTGAAAGGAAACCTCTCCAAATCCGTCGGCACGCCACCAACTATTCGATCCTCGATCTCGTAGTACACGGCGGTCCAGTTAACAGCCACTTCGCCCATATCCTTTAAATGGCCGTGACCATATTTTTGGAAGGTGCAAATTAATGAAAAAAACAATTTATTCATCCCGCAGTACAGCACTTCGCACCGAATACGTAATAACTAGTGAAATGTAATGAAATGCCGTGGAAGTTTTATGTTTGGTTCATTATGTAACGTAAGTTTTATCAGAAATTATAAAAGAAGATAAAAGCAGTTTTCTAAATCTCACACTATTCTTGTTTTCAGTTCTTACATGTAAAACCGATTTTTAGTTATTAATTTTCCGATTATGTGTAACCATATATTTTTAGAGATTATGACATCCTATAAAAATAACGCTTTTTAGTAACAAAACAATAGGTACTAAAATGTAGTATTTTTGGTTTCAGTGTTTTATGTCTTTTAGGTTTTTGTGTGATAAAAGACTATAATATACGTGCATGAACTGTACTTGAAAGCTAACAGTGAATATATTATGTGCCTCTAGAGAACTAACAACTTTGGCCATGAAATATTAATGTTTTAAGCCGTTAATTTTTTACGAATTTTCAAGGGTGTGTAGTGAAAGTAATTTTAATATTGGTATTAATCTATATACAAATGATTTGGGCTATAACAGAATTGTAAGAACTGCATGTATTAACATCCGACATATATGTTTAGTTATTTTAACATAGTAACATAATTAGACTGTTCTTTATATACAATATATACAAGTATAAAAACACTATGTTTCAGACAGTAAATTTTGATTAATTTACATATCAAAGGGTGGCAAACGTGACTACCTTACTTCAGTAATACACACGTGCAAAGTTGCGTGTCTGTTCCTGGTCGCTAAATGAATTCTTATGTTTTCGTTTCATTCGTACTTCAGTATAAACCGTAAGTAGGTGAGACAGGGCACTCGTAGGAACGTGACGGCGATGTGAACGGAACGGGACGAGGTGCGATACGGAGTTGGTTCGCGGCTCCGACCGCCCGCCTTCGCCCACTTAGTTGCCCGCCGCAGGCTGTCCAAAGCGCTCTACGTTCTTGTTTGATTTCACATAACCTACATCGGCCTAATCATTATGTTTAAATTAATGAAAAGAAATTATATTCTAATAGCCCGTAACGTATAAGAAACGATGTTACAGAATAAATTTTCCTTTCCTACACTAACGATGTTTTCTTGCTGCAAAACATAAATAATACAAAAAAGTGTAAGTCGATTCAGTGATTTTTTTACATATATACCTTATTTGATAAGGAAATCATTCTACAGAACACACGTCGTGTAAGGTATGTATCGATAATTTCGCGGTAGTGTCAAATTATTCCTTATTATTAAGGAACACTTGTTTGAATGATTCCTTCAGATTACCTAGTCACCTATAACAGAATCTGTTTAAAAAGCAACGTAATTTTGTAATTTTTTAATAACTGACACGTATATTTTAAATTATAAATGGAAACAATATTATTAGCATTTTTTTGTTTAAGTATGAATTGTAGATTCTTCAACACAAAGTAATAACAAATATGACAAAGACATGAAATATGATTTATTCATAAAGCAACAAGTACCTTAATAGATTATATTGTAGAAAGAAGACCTGGTCATCCGTTTTAAAAAATTATATTTGCCCAACGAGATTTTTTAATACTGACAATAAAATTATGATTTTAAAATACTGTTTGTGTCCATCCGTATACAAAGTTCCATATATAATTCCAAGTATCGGTATCTGTTGTTCCAGTTTGCCATGCGTTCATGTCACTGACTCCTTGATATACCTGCATCAGTAAGCTGAATCTAGAACATTAGTAATGTAGTTAAATAATTCTTTTTACTAATACAAGAAAACATTTTAAAAATTCAAATCATTAAATAATTTATGTATACATTGTAAGTAATTAGAGCTCAATTTTGTATCACTATACAAATACTTATGTAAATTGTTTATACAACCAAGTAGTAAAAACAACTCGCGAGTAAATAGAAAAACCTCATTATTTGTTTTCCAATTTATACAATCAAGTTTTTAAATGTGAAAATTCAGAACTAGGTCAAATTTATGCTTGATCGGCGCAATACTGTAAAAGTCCTGAAAACTAACTTTGCGTAACGATCATTTACTGAATCGACTGCCGGAAAAATTCAATAAAGTATTACGAGTAGATTGCTTATAAATTACATTTAAACCCAGTGAACATTTTAAGCGACTCTGCGGAGTGTACGGAGACCAATCAGCCGCTCATAATCACGTTACTGCTGTGTCCATAAGCACTGCAGGGTTGAACAACCACTTGTAGGACTAAAATAGTTTAATATTACTAACTCTATTAAACTAGGTCACAATATAATATTTACATACATATATTATTACGGACACAAAGCTTTTGCGGACGAGTAGCTAGACAAAGTTAATTAACTTAATTCTCCTGGAGACATACTGTACGGTATTTTCTAATTAAACGATATAAAATTGTTGACACAGGATTGAGGAATACAACAATAGCAAAATATTTTGTTTTTTTTTTAATTCTTTTGATATCTGCGATCAGTAGTAAAGTTTAAGCAGATGTGAGGAATGTTAGGCGTTTACGAGCAGTTCCCTCATTAGGAAACGTCTTCCTTTACGACAGACCTTTGGTGATCTGGTTTTGTTTTATTCTATTATAGCAGCCCTTTTGAGACTTTTCCTGTGCCCACATTTCGATAAGGTAGCTATTAGAGGATTGCAGTGGTACGTAATTCTTCTTTTATAGCGCTCAGCGGTTAACATGATTTCTTGCTGAATGGAGTTAACTTTTAGTAGATCATGCACCTCTGAATTTTTTATGAACCAAGGGGCATTTTTAATATGCGGTTTTGCACTCTCTGTAGAATGTTTAAATTTGAGGCACTAGCAGTACCCCAGACTTGTATCCCGTAGGTACAAATTGGTTTGGGCACAGCATATATACAGAAGAAGCTTATTGTCTAAGCTCAGAACAGATCAATAGTAAAATATAGTGGTGAAATGGTTAACCATCTTTTAATACGAAATAACCTCGTTCCATTTAGTTACATGTTGTGAAATTGGGTTAGTGGTAAAGGTTTTTAAACCCAGCAGAATAATTGCCTCCCTAATATTTTAAATCTTCTTCTATAACTGCATTGCTGTCTTCCCGCTGTGAGAGTAAGAGAGAGACCAAAATTATGCGAGTTAAAAAATGGTTTGTAATTTTACATTGTTTTCTAGTTTATTAAAGTTTAGCGGATATAGTCAGACAACCCTGATAGGATTGAGACATGATGTGTTTTGTCGCACGCTGTTAAATTGCGTGAATATTGTTACGATAAGCATCGATTTGTTCGCTATGGTTTTTTAGTTAATAAATAGTGTTACAACTATTTATATACTTAAACATATTGAAAAATGATGAACAGAAGGAGTTAACAAATGCAGAAACTACATAAACAAAATCTTATCGACTTCCAAAATCGAGCGAAGTTTTTAGCAATAATGATAAGTGTTGCACCAAGACAATCAGATATCCTCAATACATCCGTTTTTAATTTTATTATATACCCAATAAATAATAACAACAAAACAATATTACTCACAAATAAACAAAATCAGAAGATTTTTCTTGTTTGGACTTACTTTACGTTTGTAACTTGACACACAATGTTCGAATATCTGAAATTACTAATGATTCATGTTTCGTAGGTATTTAAGGGGAAAGAGATAGAGATCCGCATAGAGTAATAGAAGATGTATGTTTCTTTTTATTTCAATTTGATTTTACATTGTCGGTTGGTAGATAGTTAAAACGCAGTAGTCATAGATTAATGAACTTTCCATCTCGAAGTTATATTAACATGATAAATAGTTTAACAGATAAATTTACATCAAACGCGTACTTTAATCCGTATACATTTGCAGTCATATGGATAATGATGAATCTTTATAAGAACCGGAAGTTAGCTAATAAGACTAAATTAAAAAGGCTGTTAGCCGCAGGGCGCAGATTGTAAGTTTCGTATATCAATTGGAAGAAATGTTTTAGACGATGTCCGTCAAAATATTACATAAGTTATGACGAGTCTAATTTGGTGTATAAACTAAACCAGTTTTAAAATAAGGCGACAAGATAATATACTTAACAATTTTCAATTAAAATGTATTGTTAATAACATTTGGCAGTAGAAATGCAATAACCAATTACTAAAATTTGTTATTTCTATCAATTCTTTAATAATCGATGAACATATAAATTTTAAATACAATATTAGTTCAAACGAAGCACAAAGCAATACGAGACCGCTTCATAATTACTACAACCAACAATTTTAAAATAAAAAATTAACTTTTCAAAATGGTTAATCGGAATATTGGTAAAGACGCCATGGTGTTTTTAAAGCAATAAGACAACATTCTTGAAAATAAACAACCGTGATTCATCTCGCCTCTGTCAGAGGTCTTCTCTTGTAAATTACTTGTTATGCATCATTCGATAACAGCCTTGTGCGCATTATCGATGGAATGTTTACCGAGTTGGCGACCTCCGTCCGCTCGGACAACGATCCTTTCCATTCGACAGACCGCTATCCCAATGAGGACAAATTACGATAAAGGTCATAATGTGAACTCAACATCAAAGTCCTTTTAAGGATATCTCATTTTTCGCAATCCGAAACGTGAACGTACTCGTAAATTAACCAAAAGTCGAAAGCAGATGTTTCGAGATTTAATTTTATTGGTAACCTTATGAGTTTCGTTGTTTTTATTTTCAAATAAGCAGAAATTTGTATAGTAATAAAAAATAATATGTTACCGGCAGTCTTGTGTGCTTTGTAATAAACATTCCTCTTAATGTTCTCTCCGGTACGACCACCTTTCAAATTGGTGTACTATATAATTCGTAAAAATTATTTAGTACAGAATTATCTGGAACAACAGAACCTAAAAGTCACTTTTAATAAACAATTTGCATACAAAGATATCAAAATTTATTTTCTATACGTTTTTCGAGCCAGTGACGCAATACGTTGACCTTAAAGAACGGAGTTGGCAAAATATTTACATTATTGTATTTGATAATAATAAGTAAAGCAAAGGCTTTCATAGCAGATAACACTATAATTATATTATACTAATTGAACATGATTATTTACTGGTTAATAATCAAAAACATGTTCCATTGTGCGATTATTTTTAAAGTTCAAACCACGCATTATTCGCATGTAACAAAGAAAGCATTCAAAACAAAGTGGGCGGAAATGATACCGTTCACCTCGTTATTTAAGTCTTCCTTTATTTGTTAATTCATTAATGTTTTTGGCGCTGAATGGAAAGTCGATAACATTAAAAATTTCATCATCGCCACTATCATCCACTGTTCGACTAATTGTATGACAGAACTACGTACGAAGATAACCCCATACGATAACCTTGCGGTAATGATAAAAAATTCAAGGTTATACTTTTTTTATGCGGTTCTGCGTTCAATTCCCAATATAAAGTTTGATTTCACAAAACAATACGTGTGTCAACAATATGTATGTCATCAGGTTTGGAGGTTGTACAGTGGTTACAAGTTCATCCAATCAATGCCTCATTATAAAATAATAAGAAAATGAAAGTTCCCGAAAGTATTTTGTACTATTGTAAAAACTAGAAATAAATAATACCTTTAGAAGTATATAAACATTAAAATCAATTATTCACACGATCACGCACATATTAGGGTTATCGATGAACTGTAGCCCTGTTAACCCAGTTTATGTTAATAGACGACTTGCGGTCAATAACTCTAGTAATAATGTAAACGCATTAATACAAATAGACGAGGATAATAAGGACATGTAAATAACTCGATGAAAATAACCCAAATTAAGATTCCTCAGTCCAGTTTATACAATTTGCTTATTACTATTTCTATGGGTAAATTAAAGCGGCTAATCAACACATCAAATTAATTGTTAGTAATAAGATATTATTAAAATAATCACCAATCTTTATTTATAACTTATCAAGTTAGAAACGGTTTGGTATGTTATATTTAGGTATAAATTTCATCAAAAGTAGCTACTTAATTATGCAGGATATCGTTACGTGTACATTGTAGAATGGGTACAGCATTTTCTATTATTACAACATAATTAAACAGTTAAATCTTAAATAATTTAACAATATCCTGACGCCTAAAATAAGAATTCCTACGTAGTGCAAAGGAAGATGATTTATGTTAACGTTCTGTTCTTATCATCCTGCCATTTGATAACTTCCGTTGACTTCCGAGACACTCTTTTTTTCTGCTATCGACCTATATGTGACCTACAAATGAAGATTAACTAGTTGTAAATTAAACAGTTACAATAGGATTTAAACAGTTCACAATAATGTTATCTTCTTCTTCTTATATTGTTCTCTATTATACTTACTAAATAAGACTTTACGCAATATAAACGTTTGAATCATAAGCATTTTAACTACGAAATTAATTAAAAAGCAACAAGTTATAAGGAGTATTTTTTAAAAAAATATACTTCTTTTAATTCATTGTCTGTTGTTTTAAATGCACGCCCTGTCGGTGTAATGATGAAACAAAGAGAGTTCAATACACAGTCGCAAATATATTTTTGTTTGTTCAGTTACCTTAAAACCATCGTAAAAAATATCTATATATAAACTTATTGTTTTCAGATATAGCATTGCTAAATAAATGTTATATTCTACTTATTTCGATCCCTATCGCAATATCCCTTCAGAATAATGCGTATTTTCCCTTCATCACCTGTCGAGTAACTCTCTGGCTTTCGACACGATTTTTTTTATTGAACTTACTACAAACACAATCCACATTCTCGACGGTTTTACTTTATCTATCTACTTTAAACTTTCCTTGTCACAAGACTATCTTCCTTTCTCATGGAATATTAATCTTATTAACTTAAAATAGAAGGATAAAACGTACATTAGTTTCGAGATTTATTTACAAGCTTTGATTTGAGATTTAATGTTCCTGACGATTATGACAAAAGAAGGCGTTGTAATTTAAAATCACATTTATCGTAATGAGTCACTCGGTTCTATTGATAATAAGGTTCATAGCTTACTTCCTACTTTTTCATTCTATACAAATAATAGACCTATTTAATGACAAAAACAAATCTAAGTAAGATTTATTCTGTGTAAAAGATATATTTGTCAATAATAATATATTCTTAACACGAGAACCGTGTGTTCTTTGTTTGTTATTTTTTGTGTGAGACAATGAATTAAAAAATCCTTTTGATTTACAAATTCATGAGCAAACACGGCTCAGACTAGAATGCGACACAAAAGCAATAGCGCTTCCGGCAAGTAAGTCACCTCCGTCTGTCTAGTCTGAAGTACGGGTAAACGCCCAGACACCCAAGGGCATCTAAAATTCTATGTTAGGTACTTATTAACACCACACACGAAACAAGAGTGTTATATTTTCAATGTAATTTAGTTATTTTAGCAAGTTTAATGGTCTACTTCTTAATTGAAGTTTTTTTTTGAATAAACTCACTTTATACATTCAAGACTTAGTCATTCTTTTAATTTTAAACAAAAGTTTTGCTTTTAAAAATTCCACTACGAGCTTATATCTCCTTTTAAGTTATTTATTAGCCATGCATTTAAAATAATTCAGTAATATCTAAAAATATTTAATTTTTATAACAATACAATGATAACTTCACGATCCGTGTTTTCAGATGTCTTCCCATACTGTAATTTTAAATTAAATCTTTTTATATATTTAAATATATATAGAAACATAGGTGTTGGGAATTGAAAATAACTAATTGCTTGTCTAACAATTTTGGCAATAAAAAATCATAATACACATCTGCACAATGGCCTTTATGCATATCTGCAATGGCAGAAAATATTCACAAATGTTTTTTTCATACGCACTACGTCGGTTTTCTGGCTTATTCGCTATTTCTGTTGTCAGTAACGCGACGGTCGCGCGTGTGAGTAGACGTACGCAGCGTAGCTCTTTGTACTCCGCACTGCGCTCCTGCATACTCTCAAAAGATATATGACTGTGTGAAAATTCCTTATATCCTAAACCAACAATATAACAGTTGCTTTAACTGTTTCAAATATGTAAGTGATCTATAATCGTTTTAATATTTTGTGTTTGAAATATGTAAACACTGCAAGTGTCGCCAATTATTATTTTTGGCGCCGGTTTCTTGACATTCGTTTTATATGAAGCGCAAGTGGATTAATAACGTTCGTTTAACCGTGTAACATTATAATATACACAATTATTTACAAAGTGGGTAGGTAAAATAAAAGGAATGTATATGTTAATATTACTGAATAACTGTATTGACACAAAAGGGTTTGTTTTGATTTAGACATTGCATTAGTATCCAGTATACTGTTAAAATTTGGCACACGCTGAGTCATCACGCTAAAGAACAATTGAAAATAAACGTGATTAAATATACGCATGTTTATAGTAGAAACTAATTTGGCACATATCGATACCTCCAATTGAATACATCGATCAATTGACAATCGAGTCAACTTGCATTCGGTATATTTGTCAACTAAAAATATTTGAAGAATGCTGGAAAAGCTTTTTGTGTAAGACATGGTAATCATTCAACCAGAAATTCTAAGACAGTATAAAAATAAAAATACATGTTAACACAGTAATAGTGTAAAAAAAAAACTTTAAATGTAATCGGTACATTAAAATAATATATGCCATGCATCTATGTTTTCATATTACTTAATATTTTATCAGTTAATTGTAATACTATCGGTTCAGATTGCAAAGCGTGTTACAAATATTATTTTACACAAACATTTGTTCAAATGCATTCTCAATATACACATAGAATACATATATGTGTATGTGTAAAGGAATATATTAATTTAATATATATAGGCGGATCATTGGCCTGTACCGAGAGTGCGTAACATTAACCTCTTATCGTACATCGTAAATACAGCAGATAGTGAGACTTTTCATGATTTTATTTTTGTTTACAAATAGGTATTACGTTAAATCTTAGAAGTGATGATCAAATCTGTAACACAAAAGATTTATAATTAAGAGTAAAAATAAGATCAATACCCTAGCACCTGATAATGTGGCAAGTTCCTAATGGAGACAGCGTAAAGGTATAGTTGTATTCGGTAGTTCAGTTTTAAGTAGATTATCAAAACTTAAAAAAAAAAAGAAGAATGTAATATTATAAAATCATTCCGGATTTCAAACATTATCTTACTGGTGTTCTCATTATTAAACGAGGTTTGTTTTATCAATAATAATGTAATCTTGACTACAGTGACGAAGTTTCACTCAAAGGTAATCTTTCCCGCTTTTTGTTTTTGCAACTGTCGATAAAAAATAACTTAACCATGTTTCACTAAGCCTGTCTAAACACGACTATAACTTTGCCCTTTTCTATCGACAGAAATAAAAATGATATTATTGTTCACGTAATGTATCGATAACCTTTTTTATTACTTCACACTGATAGGAAAGTGGAATATTTAAAAGCAAAAACAATATAAGGAAAAACAAGAATACAGTTAAGTTTATCTCCGTTTTTATTTTTATGAGAGGACTAAATTGCAAAGTAAACTTGGAACTCTTTTCTAATTATTTGAAAAATTTAAGTGGAGATATTTCTTTCTCAATGAAAAAATATCAATAATATAATTAATATGTACTATTCTTACAAAAAAATTACTAACTAAGAAATAGTTAACACAAATCATTGCCCGAAATTCTATAGTTTATGATCAAGAAGATTAAATCACATGCTTTTATAAATAAAAACTCCTTTTTTACTACGGCTGATAATACAAATTCCCCAAATTAATAGACAAGTAGGTAAAATGTCACTAAAACATACAAAAACATAAATACCATAAAAAATCAACATAATGATTTCTTATATTTCCGCGAATGTTACACATTTATTAAAACTAAATTCCACAGTCCTCCCGTGACCATGACTGCTGCAAAGCGGTCGAAACGTCGGGAATAAACAAACGAAGTAATAAACGCGATAAAATCCGTAAAATTTAGTTTTAATAAAAATCAACAGTTGCAAAATTAACCATGTCCTGTTTCTTGAATGAAAATTATTACTATTTAACCATTTGATGACTTTTCGTCGTAACTTTTTACGACGTTACAAGAACACAAAAAAAATTATAAGTTTCGTATTGGAAAATACTTCTTGTTCATAACAAATGTAATAATATGAACAAGAAGTTTTTTCCCAAAAAGTCTCTGTCATGACAGTTCATGACAAAGACTTTTTGGGAAAAAATGACATAAGATGCACATGACTGTAATTTTTTATCATTCGTACAACAAAGGGTCTATAGAATAGATTTTTATAACCATTAAGTATTAATTAGGCCCTTTTCAACCACGTAATTTTTTTAGTAAATTAGGCGCCAACGTTACAATGTTAATCATGACTGCTAATTCAATATCTTTATCGAACAAATCACTTGAACTCCGTAAGATTTTTATCGACATTATCGATGTGTTTAACAGTGATCGATTGAAAAGTGCGCGTGTCGCCTGCGATAACTTGTCGATTTGCCTAGAAACAACGTTTGGAAGTTTTTCAATAAGGTTTTATCATCTACATTTCATTTAATCTTGGAGGTTGGACAAGATAGTACTATCTCAATGTCTGACTTCGTTTTTATATTAACTGTACATAACCATAGTTATATACTCAAGTTATGTTCTATAATTCGGTAAAAAAGGTAACCAACGATACAACCAAAAAAAAAATCTCATGAAATAACTTAAAAATTTTAAGCTATCGATGAATACATGTAGCAATTACGAAACTATTTTCATTTTTAAACTCAATTACTTAAAACAGTACTTAAGATAGTAATTGCAACGTTTTTATTGATTTTTATGTTTTAGTCTAAATTTCATTGTCTGCAAAAATTTACAAATTTCATTATATTTTTTATTTCTTACAGATTTCGTACAAAATATGAGTGAGCAAAAACAATAGAGAGACTAAAAGAATGTCATAAACCTTGAACGAAAGTAACAAAAGAATGGTCTACGATAACAGATGAGAAATAAAAGACTTCAATTGCTTTATCTAAGAAAACGAACCCTTCCATAAGCACCTCAGCGCTTCCCTTTTCATATCTTTCCTCAACTAAAATATACCATACAGAATATAAAAACCGAAGTGCCTGTATTTCTGTACACAAATTTTTAATAATATTTGTAATATTTAGTAGGTACTTATAGTGAGTAGATTGTAACGATCATATCTTATCGACAATATATTATATATAGTATACGGAGAACAGTGGAATGATGTACATTGGATTGAGATAAACGCCTAAAATAAACTGAGAAAAGTAAGATTATATGAGAGAATAAGTTTGAAGGTATATTTTGGAGGAACAATAAGAATGTCTCACGGTGTTGTGAAGAGCTCAAAGAATGGGAACAACGTACAAGCGCCGGAGTCGTCGAGGGAGGGCTCGCAGAGCCTGCCGCCGCCCCCGGACGGTGGTTGGGGCTGGGTGGTCGTCTTTGCTTCCTTCATGATTCATATAATCAGTAAGTATTTCCGTAAAACTTTTTAAATATTACACATTTACATCTTTGTGTAATTTAATTTTACATTCTATGTGTGTATAACTGTAATTTAAAGAAAACAACGTTATCTGATTGCAAAACAAATATTCGATGTCACGAGTTTTTAAAAAGTAAACATTATTAATAAGCAAATGTAAATTTATTTAGGAATTAAACTTGATAGCAGTTTCAAAGTCAAAATTATATTTTTGTTTATTCATTGGGAATTGCTTCAGAATGAAAGCAGTGACCATATGAGCTGTTAGATAGATAGATAGATAAATTCTTTATTGCACACATAACAAAACAAGGAAAATTTACTAAAACTAGGCTTAAGATCTATATGTGGGCAAGGGCGGCCTTATCGCTATAAGCGATCTCTACCAGGCAACCCTGAAGGACAGGAGAGAAAAAAAAAAATATATAAATAGCAGGGTAATGTGAAAGTCAGAATAAATAAATATGAGTAAGAAATGTATATACTAAAGTAAAGATTATTGGATAGAAGTCTCAATTTAGATTAGAAGAAAACATGGGTAATAAATACAAGAATATAAACTTACATAAAAATAACTTTACAGTATATAGTTATACACATATACAATCATAATATATATTATTACAATATATACATAAGAATATAATTACATACACATTTAAATAAGGAAAATAAACAAGAGCTGTTCTATTACTTTAATTTTCTTATTTCCGATCTTACAGAAATTTGAAATTTTGATGGCCTCAATCCTTAACATATTTGCTTTTAATAGTGAATATTTGATTTGGTTGTACCTTTGGCGCAAATTTCTGTCGATATAATCTCTTTTCCTGGAGTTCAATATCCTCCTATTTTACCCCAGACAATAACCAGACAAAATGTACACATATAGCCTGATATGTATATATATAGCCAGATTTATTATATTTCTGTTCAATATTTTCATCATCACTAAGTTAAAAATTTCGGTTTCGTGGTTTTAAATAATAACATTGTGCTGTATTTTACCTTTTCTGAATTTATTTTTGTTGTTATGTTCGATATGTTTCTTACCCCATTCGACATATATTGATATATTCTTGGAAATTTCCTCAATCATTGCTGACTACGGTCAAATGATAACAAGGGGCAACATATTTCTTATTATCCACAAAGTAAAATAGTTATTTCATCACTTTGTAATATTTTTATTAAAGTTCATAACTATAAATTCTTTTGTGTATATACATATTAATAGGTATGTTTAAAGCAGTGTCGGTGCATTATACAGATGCATAACTTAGATAATATGTGGAACGAGGTGACTGCTACTAATAGCACTTTAATAGTCGTTTTGACGCACTTCGTTTATATACTGTTTTCTAAAGTAAATTTTAGCAAATTAATTCATTGACCTGATTTTCTTCCTAAACATTTATTACTAAATATATCTTCCATTATCCCGAAAGAACGAAAGATTTGAAAAAACATTCAAAGTATAATGTCTGTGTCTTTGTTAAATGTATATTTTGTACATTGATTTTAGTATTCTAATTATATATTAAACTTTTTTTAAAATAAAATTGTTTTTACAAGCTTTAGTCAGAGCCTAGAAAAATGATTTTAAAAATTAACTTTTTATAGAAAAATATATTGTGCAAGTTTTGATTTAAGAGAAATGAAAGTTGGGCAATGGTTGAATTTAACATTTTTCATAGACTCTTACATAATGCGTAGAATCACGTGTCTACTCATTTGATTGGCAAGTCCTTGGAGGATAATGCGGCAAAAATGCTGCTAGTAGTATGACGAAATAATCAAAATCCTTCAGAGGAAATCATCGTCAATTTTGAGGTTGACATTGTCATATTATATTACAGATATCACAAACGAAATCTTGTTGGATTTAACACTAAATGAAACATTTTTTCTTAGCGCTTTCATAGAATAGATAAATCATATAATACACCCCAAGCGTTGTTATTTCCTTTTACAACACAATTCTTCGAAATTTTGTTATAGCAGTTGAAAAATCAACATTATTTTAATATCTAGTGTACTCATGGATTCGTTATCGCAAATATTTTAATCCTAATGTATACTTATAAAATCAGAACTACTGTATTTTCACATTGTCAACAAGTAATATCTAATTTAACATTTTTCTTGACAGACGTTTTAATTTCACTAGAATTGTTATTCTCGCTACTGTTATCAATAAAGCAAAGAAAGTGTTATCATCTTTAACAAATTTGACTTTAAGTCTTACTTCTATAATCAAATGTTTTCTTATAAATGAAGGTCGCTTATATCAGTTTCTTTTGTTGCAAATTTACGCACCGGAAGTAGGTCACTGTTACGTTTATGGTCATTTATTGTTACTTTGGCAATTTTTAATACACAATGTGTAGTGTATGTATTATATGACTAATTCTAACTTATTGTATAACTTGCTAAGGTTACAATATTTTGTATACATTTTTAACAAAAAAATAATAATTCATCTACTTTTGTATCATCGTTGTTATAATATTCTTTTTTAATAGTCTCTAATATGCAGTCGCTCCTTTGAATTTATCGATAACGTATAATTTATAAATTCTTTGTATTATTATGAAATTACTCCATTTCTTTTTACCCAATAATTATATTAAGAGAATAAGATTTACAAATATCCATCTGACTGTATACATTTTTTCGACACGGTATCAATATTTTATTTATGACTTAACCAGCGACACGAAATAAACATGTTTCACAAGTGGGGCGTAAAATTGTACAGAAAATTTTCTCATAATCCGATCTGACATTGCGGGTGAAATATTACTATTTTCTTGTATCATATTTCAAGTATATTTACAGATAGAAATAGTAAATATAATTCGTTTCTTTTGTATCATGTTGTTAGAACGTCATTTATTGGATAATTATGTAAGTATTCATCTCGTCATCAACTTTACAAACAAGAATGATTATAAATATACATTAAATAATTAATTATGCCATGAATTCGTTATCATGTAATCGATAAGTATATTATCGCTTTAAAACATAAGCTTTATCTTAAATGGCCTAACTTAACTTAAACTCAATTACAGTAGTCGAAATTTTGCATCTGCCTAGTTACCATCAACGAAGAATGTATACGTATGATAAATGTATCATTATTTTAAAAACACAATTACGGTTTTTGAAATATAAAATGATCAACAATCTATTGTAAAACTGCCTTTGATTGATGTATTTTATGGTTCATTACAATGCGAACCGATGAATCAGTCATCTTTGCTTGTTTACGATTGACGATTAAAAAGGCCATCTGGAGTTGCGATTTATATAACTTGATAGTAATTAAATTGTATAATTGCCACAGTTAAACTGCTAATTCCGCACATAAACTGAAATACGCTTATTTAAATGTACATGTTTGTTCTACATTCTTAAACGCTTAGAATAAATGTGTACACTTATTTCTGTAAGTAATGCACTATGATGATATTTACATTACCACGTAACGAAACATTGCTGGGTTGTGATTAATAAATATGTTATTCTTAAAGTCTATGTACTTTTCTATAAATATTAAATTTACCGTAGAACACAGTAGTAATATATGAACATAATACAAATGAAAGTTGAAATAAACTTGCAATCTAATGCCTAGTTTCCATTATCGCACCAGAGTGACTTTAGACCTATGCACGATAATGTCAACATTTGCATTTGTACATATACACACTGGTTTTTTATTGCTTCGCGCATACTAATACTTAGTCAATTAAATAAGTTTTAAGGGGCAAATGTTATTACGAATTAATGGCATTACATTTATAAAATATTAACGTAGGCCTATAAAGATTCAAATACTTTAGAAACACAGTAATAAAACGAAAGGTATTGCTCTTTTTTGATATAATATACTAAGTATCATACTATAATTGTAAGATGACTTCCCAAACTTTTTTGTTAGTCTTAAATTCCGTTTTTTATATACCGCTTGACTGATATATTCATAAAGCACTGTAAATTCTATAAACTAACCGTGCAACAAATTTACACAAGTTAAATCAGGAGCTTAAACTTGACCATAAAAATATAATAATTTGCTATTCTCATCGTTGTTAATAATTCATGATATGAATCGTAATAATAATCGCCCGTATTAGGCGGGACACGTCCGAAATTTGTCTGGTTTTTAATTTTGCTTGATAACTGATGTAATTATCAGTTTTACATACTAATTACTGTGATGTTTATACAATAAACATTTATAATCGGACTTCGGGAAAATCTTCTTATATAGTTTATATATTTTTTCTTTACGCACATAAGTTATTAGATATTCTTAACGAATGAATTAGAATTAAAACTGCCCGAAAGTCTGTCAAGTGACCAGGTCGTGTAATTATTGTTTATTGTATTCTTCTATCATTCCCCAAATCGTGCGTCTTATAATTAATGTAGATATTTAATTATATGTATAAATAATTTCTGTCGTTTAAAATGCGCCAGCCAAAATGTGGCTTGCATACAGCAGAAATAATAAAAGAGGAATTCACTTTATAGAAGCGGTAGACAGGACAAAATACATATATCCGAAATCTTATTTCTTCTTACTATTAATAAAGTGCTGGACTCGCCTTAAAAATTTTAACACTTTCTGCGCTGACCGCAATCAGTTCGTCCTTACGACTGGAAGATAACCTTATATGAAACCTTTAAAAACTTATATTATTCACTTGATCATCGAACTAGCTATAATAACTAAACAAACACGTTTTTATTTTAAGACATTATGCAATTTAAATCAATTCTAAACCCTTATCGAAGCACTTAACCTTTTTAACATGAATGAAAGTTTACTCTTTTCATAAAATAACAAATCTATTTGTTTACACAACAGCTTTTTTAGTTAAAAAGAATCAAGTTGATAATGCTATCAATATTACTAAAAATCCTATTAACCATTCTAACGTAGTTATTTGCACATGGTAGTAGATTGTTTGTAACTAGAGCTAAATCTCAGATTTGAACCTGCTACGTTATTGTCATTCCCACCGCTAGCCTATCAGCGACACTAATATTACCATATTAATTGTTAGTTACAAGTACCAATTAGATTTGTCTTATTTTTCATACCCCTTCCGCTTCATTTCTTGTGTGAAAGTGTTTGTTGTCTTGCTTTTAGAAAAATACATTGTTTTAATAGAAATAGCAAGGAATGAGCTGGCCATAGTTCAATAATCGTTAATAAATAATTCGAATTAGTTATCTTTAGCGAACATTGCGCTATGTTAGCTATTGCCAGTTGTTAACGAAATGCCCAGTAACTCAGCAAGACTTGATCATGAACGTTAAATCCCCCGCAATTATTTTGCTCTTGGCTGTTGATCAGACGACCTTTCCACAAATTTTATTAAGTTGTCAGTGCCAATTTTATCTCGCTATTGAAACTCCTTCGCTATTATAGTTTCTCCTACTATAACCTTGTTTTAATATAAACTATTAAAGATTTCAGAATTTTCAACACCTGTTTCTGTTATACAATACTTATTATTTTTATTACGAGTTTTTTAAATCGTTGTTTTACATGAACTACTTCTATTCAATACAAAGACGTTATGGGTACAGATTCCTCTGATTCATGCATAGAATCGCTGTAATCAAAATCAATCGGAACTAAAAACATGTCAGTCACATTAAATAATCACAGACAATAAGTTATTGGAAGTCTGTAACATGTTTGCCGTGTATGACCGTCATTGCTCTGACACCGGGACCCGTCGCTGTTATCGCCGTTATCATACAACTCGAGGACAAACTGCTGACACTAGATATATGCAATAACTAATTAAAACGCAAATATTCTTATTAATGAGAACTCTATACCAATATATAATTCATCGTTACTTTCTTAATTCTCTTAAAATACTTAGGTAGTAGAGATCCAGTATCTTTTAGCAGCACTTATTTAACCTGATTGAAGGATTGAAAATATTCATACGAATAATAATCCTATCTGTCAAAATCAAAGATGGAAGGATCTGTATGTCTGTTTATATAATATATGTGTAAACGATCTGTAGTACCTTTTCTCCAAACGGCTAGTTTTATGTTTGTCACGGTCTTATTCATTTCTTCAACTCTTTACAGTGTTCTTAGTTACCATACCATAAATGGAACCATTTATAGATTACTAAAATTTAGTTTTTTCTTGGAGTTTGATGTTTTTATAGGTTGCGTAGTTAAACAAAAGTAATTGGATTTTGCCTTATTTACATAACGTAATTCTATTGCCTATTATCATTCAATGCCGTGATACCCGCACGCAATATAATAAGGAAATTGTTTCACACTTTCCTGTTATAAACAATTCAATTATGTTAGTGTTCAAAGCTTCCCTAGTTTGTTGATACAAAAAAAAGATTCCTCTGCTATAAGAAAATGAAGAGAGCAATATAAACTGGGACGACGATCTCGTAAACGTAGCAGAAAGAATGTTGATACAAAAAAAGAGAGATCACATGTTACATTTATCCAGCAGTAGACACCAAAACAGAAGATAATGATGTTAAAATTAAAATGCAGAATTGTGTCAAAGATAAAATAGAATAGAAAATACTTCATTGCAAACCATATAATATAAGATTCTATAATGTGAGAATCACTAGAACTATTCGCTAACTTTTATTTAAATTTAGTAAGACCATTTTACATGCAATAATGTGATTATTTGATATTAATTCTGTTATAGTAAAACAAGCAAAGTTTATACATTGAAAACGTGTAAACATGAGGAGTCAAGATTTGCAGTTAATCTTGACTCGTAAAGATGTTTCCTAGGAAGTGTTATTCTGATGTCATAATTTACGTTATTACATCAGAATATCATAAACAAACTTCAAAAATAACTTTGATACTTTGTGAGTTTAATATCTATTAATCAAATAACTATAACTTATCTTATACTACTGGTAATGATCTGTGTTACCGGAGATACTATTGCACCGTCTATTTATGCAAAACGAATTGTAAAAACTACTGCGTACCAGCCATCAGAAAATTCCGTTGATTTAAAGATTACAAAAATCACATAAATTTAATTTTTTACATTTCTAATTTGCTAATTATATCCGTAGATAAAAATTGTTTTTAAAATGAATGTGTTATAAACAAAACTTCAAATGAATATAATCTTTAATCTATTAGAGATATCGTTAATTTTTAGTTTCTACAGTAAGATTCTTTCTGAGAAAAACTTGTCATTTCTTTTATATACAAACTTTTTGTAACAATTATCAGAACAGCAAGCAAGTGAATGAGAAACATGTAATATTGATTACTCATAATAGATACTTTAAAAAACTACATATTTAAATCAAAATACCTGTAAATAATTTAATAAACACAATGTCTGCTATAATTCTGTATTTGTGATTCCAAGAGTTTATGATTAGTATTTGCGGCTTTGGAAGAGTGTGAGGTAGACTTTTAGGACAAGAATTTATCTGGAAAATATGGCTTATTATTAGACATGGGAAAGGTAAAACCATCTCAAATGTAAATACAATAAAAGGAATACGCTGTGATTATCATTTCCATGTATACGACAGACAAAAACGTGATAAAGCGATAACTAAAAATTGCATTATGAAAAAAATTGCCTTGAAAGCACGGAACTTAACTTAAGTGCTGTTTTTTACACTTGATGTTTAATAGTTATATACAAGTTATTGCGTCTTGAAAACATTTATAAAGCGTTTTTAAAATTTTCATATAAACCAGTTTCCACTGCCTACGCTAAAGTTTTCATTCCTCGTCACAACTCTTTGTTTATCGGTGCGCAGTTGTTACGGACTCCTGTCTGTTACCATTGATATATCATTGTCTATACAACGTACCTATCATGTTAACCTACTTCGTTACAGAACTGTCACATTTCGTGATAAGAAGCCGACAGATAAATCAATCTCTTTAATGATATGAAATAGTAAAAAATAAAAGGATTTGTGTTAACACTAAAAAATGATTGGTCACAAATTTCAATACCTTTACCTAGATGGAATTGATTTCAAATAAGATATAAACAACTTGCGATAAAATGCATCAGACAAGGTTCTGGCAATTTCTTACTTATGCAGCAGAAATCGAAAAATTATTTAAATTTGTGTGAAAACATTTGCGTTTGTTATTTCTTTTACGCCATTTTAATAGTGTGACAGCCTTCAATTAATATTTATTAGGTATGCTTTCCTTTCAGCCGATGGCATGACCTATTCGTTCGGCGTGTTCTATGCAGAGTTCCTGACCTACTTCGACGAGGGCAAAGGCAAGACCGCTTGGATCGTATCTATCCTCGTCGGGGTTACTTTAAGCTCGGGTAAGTTCTGAATGAAAGTTATTATCTTAATTACTAATATATATCAATAAACAATATCGGTTTATACAAATCCTAAAGTTTTTAAAGAAGTTACCAATATAAAAAAAGCTTATGAACGACTTTCTCTATAATGAAAACCATGAATATTTTTATTAAGATTTTCAATGAGAAATAACTTTTTTAATTTCGATTATTGCAAATGTACTTTCGTTTATTTTAAAAAAAATCATTTCAAAATATTTCCAGTCCTTAATACAGTATTAATTGCCTGTTCGTTAAGCCCTGATTGAAGACATTTTAATGAATGTTACAACGTTTATAAATCTCGAATAACGTTAACAGAATTTTATTATAATGGATTTTTGTTATTACCGGGAAGCTAATACATAATCTTTTTGTTTTCTCAGTATTTAAATATGTAATACACATTAGTAAATAATTTCATATTCAACCACTATCATAAAAAGATTTCCAAAAAAAATATCATAATGAAATCTTTGTAGTTGTTTGCGGCTGGTATCACTTACAAAACAGTTAACATCCAACTAACTTCTTGTTTTTTTTATAAATAAATATGTACTTTACTTAATTTCAGGTCCAATTTCCAGTTCGTTCGTAAATCGTTGGGGATGTCGCACAGTGACCATAGCCGGTGCTCTGCTATCAGCTGTCTGCGTTATCGCTTCCGCTTTCGCCGGCAACATACTCACGCTCATCTTTACGATCGGTGTCGGTACCGGATTAGGCTTCGGACTCATCTATTTGCCAGCAATTGTCAGCGTTACCGTCTGGTTTGAGCGATATCGAAGTCTGGCAACAGGTAAACAATATATGTATTTTTTTTTTATTCTTCTATGCGACGAGACGAGCAAGACGTTCACCTGATGGTAAGTGCTTGCCCATGACAACGTAGTGCTAGTTAAGATGGTACACACTGCACCGCATTGCGCTCGTCGCCTGAGACATAAGGTGTTAAGTCTCGAAGATATTTTAGTAACATTAGAAATTTAAAAAAAATCTCATCCAACTTAAAGCATCAATGTTATCAAAGCGGGTGTCGGTGATAATGGCTGCAGAAGACACTCCAACGACTATCTAAAATTACTAGTTACAAAAGTAGACTAGGTGCAAGAAATATATATCTCGTTTGGTCATATATTACGTCACATCCTGCGACAGTTGATTAGCCAGTGGGGTTTGTGACCTTTTTTCAAATTTCAAAGAAAGCCATTCAAATAACTACCAAAGTTTATACAACATTTAGTTGTTGATATTTTTTTTTCACATTAACATGCATATATAAATATGATGTATCGGCATATATTTATATTAGTAAATAAATTATTATTTAAAAAAGTATTTCTAGCTAAATTTACGAACTTTTCAGATACTTAATATGCTTAATGTTATTCTAAAAACTTTGATAAAACAAAATTAAAACGTTCGTTACTACATATTTGTATCTTCGGACAAAATCTAGTAGTACAGCGTAAATAGTGAGTTTATAGATATAAAGTACGGTTAATTTTCTCAAATTTATTCTTTTTCATTTACAGGCATTGCTGTTTGTGGTTCCGGTCTCGGAACGTTCTTATTTGCACCAATCACATCAACACTTATTTCGAATTACGGATGGCGTGGAGCGATGGCTATCATCGGAGCCTTTATTTTCAATTGTGTGCCTTTAGGGCTTATGTTTAAACCAGTTCCCGAACCACCAAAAACACCGGCCTCGGAACCAATGTTGATTAAATCAAAGAAATCTCCACTTAAACGGTCGCGAAGTTCTGAGAATGTGGCGAGACCAAATGGAAAAACTGAAGACGGTGACGTAGCGAGGCTAACTCTTTCTCAACCAGCTTTGAATAAACCAAACGATTTAAAGCATCAATCTCACTCACGACAAGGCAGCGGTATAATGCTGAGACCAGATGTCTTATACCAAGGAAGTGTAACAAGTCTCGCTAAGTTTAGAGGAGCTTCCCCAGAAAGATTTCAATTAAGAGAACCATCAGAAGAAGCTGTACAGAAGTGTGGGTGGTTACCGTGTTCTGAGGAATCAAAAGCTGCTTTATCACAAATGTTAGACCTATCTCTTTTGGTTGATCCAATATTTATTTTATTTTCGTTATCAAACTTCTTAACCAGCATAGGTTTTTATATTCCATACGTTTATACGGTGCCAATGAGTGAAAAGCTAGGTGTGGCCAACCCAGCTTATTTAATATCTATAATTGGAGCATCAAATCTGATTGGGAGGATCATTCTTGGGTACATAAGCGATAAGCCATGGGTGAATCGATTGTTAGCTTACAACTTATGTCTTACTATCTCCGGCATAAGTAAGTATAATTTTCTAAGTTCTTCTTTTGATCTCTATCGGTTAAAATTCATAGGATTATGTATTGGTACAGGTACAGCTCTGGCAATGGCGTGCTGGGAGTTTTGGGGCCTGGCCTTGTATGCTACAACATTCGGCTTTACCATTGGTGCATACGTTGGCTTGACTTCTGTAGTGCTAGTTGACCTGCTCGGAATTGAAAAACTCACGAACGCGTTTGGACTTTTGCTGTTATTCCAAGGCATTGCTTCACTAATCGGACCACCTTTTGCTGGTAAGTTAACTACATTTTTTATTTAATCTAAATATATCTACAAACGTCTCGCTATACCTAGTCATCCCACTTAAGGGGCGAGAGCAAGTTCTGGTTATCTTAAACTACAATAGGTATTCTGTAGTAAGCAAACTGAATTATTTACTGCCAGATGGAAATTAGCTAATTTCCTCTTTACTATTCAAAAGTACCATTTTTTTTATAAAGATTATTTTACGCTGTAAATAAAAAAAGCTAAATATTAAAGTTTAGGAGTGAAACACCACTTTTAATATAATATATATTAATTATCAATATGCGATTAAATTAATTATTAAATTATGTGATTCCAGGTTGGCTTTACGATGAACTACAATCATACGCACCTGGATTTTATGTAGCAGGTGGTACGATCTCGTTGAGTGGACTAATCCTTTTCCTAATCCCTGTCATAGAAAAACGTAGCAATAGGAGAAGATGCTACCAAGAAACAGTCATGGAGGAGATATAGCAGGAATCAATTAGAGGGAATTGGCGCAACTATCCTGTAATTGTGCTCAACAGTCCCTCTACACCATCGTACACAGGGTCCACTGAGGATACCTATAGCAACAGGGTATACACTACTACAGTTGTAAGAAATTCCGATGAACATTTTTACGGCGAAAGCTACGATAATGAAGATGGGGATGATGATAGTGACGAACGCGGTAAACTTTTTAAATATAGTCATCGAACTCATTCCAAAGATAGTATACAGAGTGTGTGTGAAGCTATGAATGTGTAAATGGTAAAGGAGCATATGCGAAATCTAAAAAATATTACTTATACTTGTATAAACTTTATTACACATTTGGAATACAAATAATTCAGTTACATGGTTACAAGTTAAAACAAATGTTTTACTAAAACGTGATATATTTAAAATAATATCAATAAACTGTAAAATGGTATCTATTTCTCTAGTCGCATATATTGATAAAAAATTAAGCTTAAAAATAAAGCTACAATATTTCGGGTTTTCAAACCGAAGGGCGCAATAAATAAGATAAAATATTTTTAAAACATTTTGATACCAAACATTAATGCGAACCTATACATTTCTTTATGTAGGTATTACCAGCTTGCAAAATCTTATATATTTATTCTTACATCGATACTTAAAATTATACATTACGCATTTATACATAAACTCTACATGCTTGTAGAAAATATACAAAACGATTGATTAGTAATATATAACGGAAGTTTAATTTTACAGTTATGTTATATAGCAATTGTATATATGTTTAAGTATAAAATATCATATTTAATAAAATCAAGAATGCAAAAGCTGTGATATTCCCGCTTTGTACAGCTTTTAATTTAATTTCTCGTTTCCATTCTCTCAGCGGTCCGTACGATAGCTATTTATCATTGTTCCCTGATCGAATTGCATGTACATATAATTCTTTGTCTGCGGCATTATATTAAATACTTCAAATCCTCATAACGAGTTGTTTTCATAAGTTAATGCAATATAAGTAAGTTAGGATAAGATCAGAAAACAAATTTAGCGATAATGATAACCATATCAAACTTTGTAATTTTAACACACATGAAGTCTCTAAGACGGCCAATAACTGATAATTGTTAATAAGTGAAATCCTACAGCTCATAGAGTTGATAAAAGGAATTACTATTACTGCAAGGCTTAGCTACTTCATCGTACACATTTTACATTAAATCAAAATGATTATATTTTATCTTTTCTTGATAGCCTTGTTATGGACCAATAACATATATCTTAAAATGTTTTAATCAAAAATTATTAGAATAATGTTATTACATCTCAAAACGCAAGCATTACATTCTATTGTGCCATAACAATTCATGTAATTATAAATTTCAATAATGTATTCAGTAATAAATCTTTTGTAAGTACATAAAATAATTTTGTCATTTGAGTACTCCATTTAGATTATATTTACAATTGATTTTTTTTCTGTTACATTTGTTCTTAATAATTTTTTCTCTTAAATTTGTTGTGTTACCAATTTAATAATAAATATGCGGTTCGTTAATGATTAATAGCTACCGCTGAAAAGTAGATATAATAATTATAAGTTTTACTTCAATTAATTATAAAAAGATTTAATTTATCCAACACACTAATAATAAGATGAATGTTATAAAAATGTTAGGAATTGCACCGATCCAACACAAAGGCAATTTTAAATAATAAAATAAGTTATGCTTTTTTGTAAAACAACAAAGTTGCGAAATAGCATACAGTACTCATAGTTTTTTCCTCTGGTAACAAATAGTACTTCGAATATAGTGTTTAAAAGGTACATATTTGTAATTAAGTTTTTTAAATGTAATGTAATTGTATTTAATAATACAGTATGTTTTTATTAATGTCCCTATATCACCATCTCGAAAAATCTTTACAAAAAGTTCCGACAACTTCCTCTATTATTTATATGCATATAACGTTTAATGTACATACTTATAGATTGTTAATAAATTATTATAATAATAAAATAATATATTTTGAATAAATTTACGTTTTCCTTTCCAAAATATATGTATTTAAAAAAAATTAACGACACCGTTTCTCATAAAGTTTGGCAATATCTTCCTCAGTTTTATCCGCGCCCAACATCTTCGCGCGAAGAAGGCGATCCTTATACAGAATAGTTATTGTAACGATGGCAGGAGTAAACTGAAAGAAGATTGATTATAAATCATTTTAAATGTGTCAACAATTTCTTTATGATATTAGGCGGAGAACTGTTCTTTGACGATTAAACGCCGTCTAAACTAAGCCTTTCCACTTTTCTCTTTAAAGAACTCGTGATCTTTTATATGATTATTTTGATGTATCAACCAAATATTGACAATATATTTAAGATATTCTTAATAAATCAAAAAGATGTGATTATTTTTAAATGAAGACGACTTGTATTGTGTTATATAACATTACCGTATGTTTAAATGGAGGATGGAGTATGTATTAAGAACACACATCAATGTTTAACAAATAGCTAATGAAATTTTATATGTAAATACGACCTTTAATAACTTACCCATTCTATCCATATTGCCCACCGAATATAACTCGCAAAGGGTTCCAGGTTCAAATTGAAATTAAGGAAATTATACACGAGTATAATTAAACCTCTTATAATGGTAATCGGTGCCCAACACGAAATACTAACAACGGTGATAAAATCAACAACCTGTAATAAAATGAAAACACAAAGATGAATGAATAAGTAAAAGTACAAAGTTATCTGTGTTGATAGAGAATGAATTATACAATAAAAGAAAAAAATACACGATGAGTTGAATATCTGCAGGGTGGTTACTCTGTTTTATTGAATAATACTCATTACGTAATTATAACGAGGCTGTATCTAAAAATCAATAAGTACTCACGTAAGTAAAACGCACTTGAATCCATGGAATGTTCTTTGAGTCGTATTTGGCCTCCAATTGTTGTGTCCAATGGCGCATTATGATCCTGCAATTAGAATATCATCATGAACACAGAAACATAACAAACTCTTTCGTAGATTAAATTGAAAACAAATTAATTTCCATTAATCTTCAAATCTCTTTCGGTCGTTTATTATAAAAAAAAGTACTCACATAAATAACAGTGGTTTCGCACTGCGAAGCAGGAATATGGTTATAACGACGTACTTTTCCCATGAGTTTGGTAAAATCATGTTGTAAGAGCAAGTTAGGCAAGAGACATCTTTAACGTAATTGCCGATTCCAAACCAAGGCGCCAGTGAATACAGCAAAGAAAAGAACATACACGACCACGGATATAAAATATAGTGCCACCTTTTAATTTGCCAACCTGAAAAAACGATACTACTTATACCAGCAAAAATATCCATTTGTATTTGTAGCAACTAGAATTATAGTTTTAACATTAAATTTCAAATAGAAACTTTGAATAGAAATTATAACGGAATACAAATTGGTAATTTTTTTTTATTTTAGCAGTCTACGCTGTAAAAAAAATCGTGTGATTCTTATATAATGGATCAAAACAACGGCTCCGAATTAATAAAGTACGACAAAAGCCACTTGTTACAAATGAGAGATGTCGGGTATATTTTATACCATGAGATAATTTTAAATATTATAAAAAATATAGATTAGTCCTTACCGTTCGCAATGTACTTTGCGACTACATATCTCTCGATACACACATGTGTAAGGCTTTCTACCTCCAAGATTCCCAAAAAAGTATCTGTAAAGCCGTACGTAGAACACTTGTGAATATCAATGTACCTGAAACACGTGAGGCATTTAAATTATTTTTTACACAGACAATGAGGAATTGAAATAAATATAATTATTGACACTAACAAATTGGATATAACGTAAACAGTCAGAAATAAAGTATTTTTCTAAATGAAGTCTGGGCCTATTCAAATAGCAGTAGCATATTATAATATAAATTCGCCACGCAATATACATATCCATCTGGCGAAATATACATGGCAATATATCATTAAAGTAATATTGTCTAATAATGGAAAATTTTCTGTACAAAACTTGTGTTAATAAATAAACAAAAGTAATTAAATCACTTATAACATAAACCTACCAATCGTAATCCATAAATTTAAAAAAATAAAAGATGTAGTTCCATCCCCGTCTGATGCACATGAACGTAGTAAACAAAGCCAAATTCCGATACTTAAGATTTTTTCTTAAAGCTGTACACCATAGATTTAGATTTAACCATATTATCAAGAAGAAACCAATGCGTCCTGAAAAAAAATCATAACATTTTATATGTCGCTTCATGAAAGTAAACACGTTACGTTTCAATATTCAATGAATATACTCACCCGTTAAAACCCATCCTGTAATCAAAGTTTTTTTGCCGCTATTATCAAAAACACCGTCCCAGAGACATTTTTCGTGTTCTATTAGTTTTCCGTACATTTTATTTATTTCTTTTAAGAGCCTGTTGCTCTCTGAAATGTCGCACTAGTAAAGCCAGGTGAGCTGTAATGCGCCTGCATAGAACTAAATAGCTTCTATGAAAATGCAGCCATCGTCATCCAGCCATTTGATCCAGCTCGCTATGGGTTATCATATTGCGTTACGTACTACGACAAAATAAAACCAGTTTCCTTCCGCTCTGTTAAGCTCATCTATTGTTTCTGAAAATGATCCGGATTAATAGTACACACTATAATTTTTTATTCTATAAAACAAAGACCTGCTATTTTTTTTTAATTAATTCTAAATGTCTGTACATAGTTATTAAATATATTAAAGTTTTATTAATAATATGGAGATAAATTAAAGAAAAACATGATGGACAACTCTTTAATGATTTCAATTAATAAAATAAGAAAATCAACATAAGTTACATCATTATTAAAAGTAAATAACATAACAATGTACATTTAAAACGGTAATTTTTATCGTAAAACAAGAAGAGTCATGTTATTTCCGAAAGATAAACAATTTAAATGTGAAAAATATTAATCGAAATACCATTACGGCACCAAACCGAACTCACCAAACTACATACTTAGAATTCTGAAAGGAAATTTCGAAAAATCTTCTCTTTTACACAATACAAACAATAACAAATACGTTAGAGAATAACACCGAAAAATCAATACGTATTCCAAAGTCCTGGTTAGTGATATAAACACTAAGCACGAGTACACATAATACGGAAGTTAAAGTTACCACTTTGTAAATAACATCGAACAGTTCAAGTATAATATTCTCTTTAGACGTTTGTTACTAAAACATTTATAAATTATCACCACTTGATGAATTATTTGCAATTATGTTTTCAAGATATTTTTACAACATTACGGCATTAAATTGTTCGTATTAAATGAATGAGAATTATTAAATTCTTCCGATTGATCGTTAACTTTTTATTTAAGTCCCTTTTAAATTTCTTCATTCACAAAATTATTACGCCCTGATGTACCGCTGTGCGCGGTCCGGTCGAAGTAGACCGTAGTGCTTGCGCATGCGCCCTAACAACGCAGCTCGTAACCTTTCATCTCCTAGGAGATAACATAACACTGGAACGCTAGTAGCAGCCTGAAATATAAACATAATTTATAATTAAGAATGTAATTGTATTGTATTAACATAACATTTTAAATACTGAAAAAAAAAATGTGTTATTGTACGGTAACTGTATATTACGTCTTATAAAAGAATCTTGCCTCTGAAGCGATTGGCGCCAATAATGAAAGCGTAGGAGGTACGTGTGGCCTATAACCGTAGATAAGAAGCGGCATCCATTGCCAACCTGCCAGCACGCCAGACGGTATCCACAGCGCCAACGTTGCAATGCAAACTACATGGATACTCTGCAAGAGCAAACACAGGCATAATCGTAATTTTAAGATTTTTATTTATTTCAGTGTGTAATGAACTATTCAAAGATGTTAAAATTAATAACAGTTAGTACAAATTACATAGAAAAAAACAGTCAACATTAATTCAAAATAATTGAAAGACTTCTTACTATGTTTTTGTTGCCCTTCATATTAATAACTAACCTTAGTCAAACATTTTTCTTCTCTTAACTGATCATTTCTGTAATAAATTCTTTCAAGTCGAATTGCTTTACCCATAAAATGGAACCTAAAAATTAAAAAACAATTCGGATTTAATTTATTTCATTAAGCTTAGGATGTTGATGAATTTATAATTGAAACTACTCACATAGCTATCAAGGGAATGACGCCACACAGTATTACATAAGGCACACTATAACCCAGCTGCTTGGCACTTGAGTTTAACGAAGGCCACAGGAATGAGCACGTGGTGCCTGTAGAGTCGCACGAATAGAGTCCATACCCAAACAAAGGAGGAGTTGCAAATATCACAGAGTTGATCCAACAAACACCGACCACGCTCGAGTAAAATCTAAAGTACAAAGTTTTCTCTGAAATATCAGAAATTATAAGTTAAAAGAATGTGTAATTGTCATGCGTATATATACAGACTTAATATTTATGTGATTTATTGGGAAGTATATGGTAAGTCAAACAGCGACAGCTCACGTTGCAAGATGCGGTGAAAGATCAGTGAATGTGGGATATGTAAAACACAAGGAGAAGCGTAGGTTAGATCCCAACTACATGAAGTTCGACATGTTCTGAGAACAACCCAAAAGAAGAAAAGTAATACCTCTTCTGTTTCGTCTTGCTAGTAAATATCTCTCCAAAACTAAAGCAAATAAAGCAGTCATTTGAAAGGTACCAAAGAATTGGTTTAAAAATGCTGATAATTGACAGCACTCTGAACCAAAAATCCATCTGAAAACAAAATTTTATCTGTTTATTTTGTATGTAATCAAGCACAATTTTATTTTAAAACCAAAAGTTCTTCAAAAAGTTAAACGCATTGAGTTACTACTGTAAAAATTGGCAGGTAGATAATACATTTAAATTACTTCATTGTGTGTTATTAAAAATTTATTTACGTTAATAACTGTAAAAAATAACTAGTTTTGCAAATTATTACAAACTAAAATTGATGAAAAAACACTTTAAAAAATATAAATCATACGTATTAATTCAAATAAGTAGAATAGTTTACACACCTTTTCGCTATTGCAGAGGAACCAGAAAATGGGAAGCTAAGGAGATTTCTGCCAAGTGAAGCCGAACAAAGGTTAAGAACTAGTATGTGACTCTTTGAAATTAGCAGGTGACTATGGATGAATGTGGCAAAAAGCCAGCCATTAAGCAGCACCCCAAATATACCTGGCAAGAATAACAATAAATTTATGAATTTTACTGTTTCGGTGATCAATTTCATCTACACTGTATTATGGTTTATATGGTTCCGTCTTTGGTTAAAGATTACATGAAAATAAAACATACCAAAGACGAAGAGACACGCGCCCAATAATGTTTTGTAGGAACTATCAAAATAGTACCATGGACACCCATCTTCGTGATAATCAAAAAGAGTTTGCATCCTCCAGGGCGAATTCAGTTAAAACACTCGCTGTTTGCACCAAATTATAGCAAATAATATTGTTTAAATATTTTCAAGTTGAATATTAGCCATTTACATGAACGTCCGCGTATATCCAGAATTAAGATAGACTAGTTAGGTTGACGAACTAAGGCACACATTTCACAAAAGAACAGGATCGTGTTACTAGTTCTGGTTCTACTTTGTGCGCGACATCGAGGGCGTGAACGTCCTGCTTCAGATGCGTTAACTAGTTAATTGCATACACTGAGAATTTTATTATAAAAAGTAGAGAGCATACAATCTTTCTTCTCTTAAATAAGTCGAAACAAATATGGAAGTTAGTCATAAAACAAGTCCTAGTTAACACGTTCATCGCGGTGACACAACTGTTGTGTTCACCAAAATTTTCTCCAGTGCCGGCGACACAAACGGTGTGACCACTGTTTTTGGTTAATAATTCTAAAATGCATGCGTATATTCGGTTCAAAATTACAGTGTAGACCTAATATGGTGTTATTTACATACTCCCTTCGTGGTTTGAGTGTGACGCGATATTTTTATTTTTTTAAAAAAAAGTCGTTATGCCACTGTTTGTCAAACTTTTGATGCATAAATATTGGACGACGTCGTCAAAACAAAAAATTGTATACTACGTATACCCAGAACATAATGAATGTAACACAAACATGGTTTTTGCATCGGTTGATATAGCGTTCAAATCGACAAGTATAGTGATTTACTAATATGAACAAATTAGATAATGTGGGAAAGGTAATAAAAACATTATTATTTAGTACTTTAGCATACGATTTATAGACTCGAGTGCTTTCTCGACTACTTTGTCAAATATTATAGGACCTTGAATGGGAAAAATATTAAAATAGTGGTCTGAAATTTTTTGGTAAATATTCATGGCTGCAACGACCTTGAAAACCGGTAAGTACTATCAACTATAATCTTCTTTTTTACTAAAAATGCCTCTGATATGGATGTAAAAACTAGAGCGGGAGTTATGTCGAAATAATGGCAATAAACAGCACCTGTGATGGGCTGTCATTGTTTCGGCGGGCCGCGTAGTAACTCGAACGATTATCGAGGGGCGTTAAATAGTTGTTTTAATAGCCGCAATAAACCTAAGTATTGTAAACCCCGCTGAGCCGCTATTGTCCGGCGGTGCACCTGCGCGGGTAACGCCAGATGCGTAACCGAAAAAATGGCGTCAACAACGCTAATGCAATTAGGAAGTAGATTTAAAGAGAAATTCATAAGTCGCCACAAGGTCTACTAAAAGTGAAAGAGACGGGCTATAGCGGCAAAGGCCTAATAAAAGGATCCGGAGAAATAGTTCGTTTTGGCAAGTTAATTACCTTAGAGTGCAGAGTGCAGTTCAAGGTAGTCAACGGCATTAACAAGGCAAGCGCGTTAGAAGAAAGACCTGTAAGATCGTTGTCAACACCAGAAAAGTAGTGCTGCAAGATTGTGACTAGTGAGAAGAGAAGCGCAGCTTTCTACAAATTTGTGAGTGATTTATTTTCTGCTATTATTTCTCTGATCTGGCATGTAAGAAAGTGTTTGGAATTAAGGATATATCAAAGAAGCAGGTATTATATTTGTGTAATTAAGTGTGTGCAGTCTGAGCAATAAACAACAAACAGGCATCATTATACCAAAAACCATAAAAATCATACCTTTGTTTGTTGTAATTAGTTATTTTGCACGTGTTTTCCTATCCAGACAGTCATCCGGTTATATGGGTTGTTTATTAAATTATTATAACTTTAGTTCCTCGCAAACTTTTAAAATTAGATATGTTTTTATCTAACAGTTAAAAAAATATCGAAAATTGTAATTGTGCATTCACTTCTACGCTAGTGTTAACCTTGTTGAAAGGTTATATTTGAATAAAACTTATTGTACGGGAACGCTCCGACAGAGGAGGCAAAATAATCCGAAAGAAATAGAATCGACAAAACTTAAAAAAGGAGAATCATGCATAGTTCATAAAAATAATATATGTGTAATAAATTGGGTCGACCAAAGGGAAGTACGAGCGATTTCAAGTAAATATGGCGGCGATTTAAAACATACGCGAAACCGACAAGGCATTTTAAAAACAAAGCCGCAAATGATACTAAAGTATAACAAATATATGAAAGCAATAGATCGTCATGAAAAAATGTTGTCCTACTATTCATGCGAACACAAAACTTTGAGGTGGTATAAAAAAGTTATTATACATATAATGCAAGTCTTATTGGTCAACTCTTATTTATTATATAATAAATATAGCAATATGACTATTACCTTATACGATTTCCGTTTAAATGTTATTAAGACAATAATAGAACCTCATCTGCCTTGCCAATTACAAACACCTTTAGTAAATAAAATCCACTGCTTGATTAAACTATCCAAAAACAATAAGGGCAAAATAAAACGAAAGCGTTGTAATCAATGCTGGCGCACATTAAAAAAAAGGTGCCTATCCCCTTTCGCATGCGAAGATTGTCCCGGTCAGCCGGGATTATGCGTTGAATGTTTTACACCGCACCACACATATTAAGACTGTTTATGTTATATAGTTGATATGAAAATACGAATAATAAATGTTCAATTATGTTTAAAATTATTGTTTAAGTTATTCATAAAACCATAATACAACCTTAAATATATATCCTTAAATATTAATACAAAATAAAATCTTAACAACAACGACAACTGTATGTTGAGAACCGCTGGTTGAATTACGTAACAAAATTACGTTTAATTTTATCCTTTGAGTTTTTAGCCATATTTATATGTAAAACACACTAACTAATCTTCAAACACTTTATACTATTTATATAAACTTAATAGAGGCTGCGACGCCCAAAAAAACAACAAAATATAAATTTTACCCAAACGCAGTGCCGGTGACACAACTGTTGTGTCTACCAAATTTTTCTCCAGTGCCGGCGACACAAACGGTGTGACCGACACCCAATGTATAGCGGCCCCTGGGAAGACATCGTCAAAAGCGGGATGGCAGTGAACGTGTTAATGCACAACCATTTTATTGGACTCAATGGGAATGGCTGGACCAATAACAATTGTTTTAGAAAAATCACCTTCGTATTTATGCTTTTTTATTTGTTTATCGTAGTAAAATTTATGTTAAACATAAGATAGTAGTAGTTACATACACAGTATAGTCTTGAAAAGTAAATAAAAATCATGCCAAAACAATCGCTTCGTTATAAATTATGGATATGTTGGATAGCGTTTACCACATTCTTCAGTAAAGTATTAAGCACAAGGCGGTTAGCGAAATCGTTAAAATAAAATTGCAAAGTTAAAAATTTGTTTATGTGTATTCAATACCAAGAAGGCGCTTTCGGAGAACGGAAATGTTTTAATTTGTACGAACGAAATGTCGTTGCATTATAATACAAATCAAAACATTTCCTATACATCAAAATATTCCTAGCAATAAAAGGAAGCGTTGAGGAAAGTCATTACTTTCCTCAACGCTTCGTGTTATTGCTTATTTTAAAATTATGGTATGATGTGGTTTATTTATATAATAAGAAGAACGTTACCGTAATATATAAAGTTTACTGCAACTAAGTTATCTATTTTCAAATCCGTTTTGCATTGATTTGAAACTCTAAACATACGTAAAAATCTCGATTGAAAAATCATTTTCGGTTTAAAAATAAACCATTCACGAATTTACATAACTCATTGTATATTCACAGATGTAACAGCGAAATCTTTTTCAATGTTGGCACGAAGCGCTCAGGTAATCGAGAAACTTGCCAGACAGAGCACATTGATCAAAGTAGTTCATACGTAAATTACCTGATAGCAGAACGCGGGCTTGGCAACAGCCATGTGGAACACGTCAGGTACGCTCAAACACTTGCTTCACGCAGCCGGCACACGTCTGTCGACCACAGTTAATTACGGAGGAGATCGCACATGTATTTGGCGATGTAAATTCGATCACGACCTAACCGGTGTTATCAAACCCGCTGATGTGTGTATTAAAATTGAGTGTGCGTACAGTAGCGGCGCTGAACGGGTTGCGAGAGGATGTTGTCGATAGAACAATTGTCACAAATGGTCCAACGCCATCTTGGACTCACAAATAAGGTGAACGAATTGCAATATCCTTTAAAATGGGCCATCTCAGAATCACAGCTCGGTGGCCGGGGCCTTGTCGCTACAGAAGACATCTCGTCCGGTGAGGTATTATTCGTTGACCATCCTCTAATATTCGGGCCGCGGTCCGGAGTAATCATCAAGCGAGGATGCACAGTTTGCTGCAAATTAAAATCAAGCAGGATGTTCAAGTGTCACAAATGTTCGCTGTTACTATGTTCAGAGTCGTGTCAAAACAATAGCATTCATTACGATGACTGTAGAATAATTTCCGGTTGGAATAATAAAGTGGCCATAGAGGATGTTGACGACACATTACTATCCCGGGCTTTAACAGCTATAAGAGCTCTATTACTAAATGAAGATCAGAAACAATTTATGACTTCTCTGCAAGCCCATGTACTACCTCAACATGGCACAGAAATCAAGGAATTACAACAATACTTTGATATCCCGACACAAGATGAACAAATTATGATTTTAGCATCTTGCATATTAGATGCAAATGCTTTTCAAATTGCCACACCATATGGGAAAAAAGAAATGGGTAAAAGAGGCCTTTACCCAGTTTCTTCTTTGATGAATCACAACTGTGTACCGAACACGAGGTATAATTACAATAGTGATCTCCAAATGATTGTGAAAGCTGTTAAACCAATACAAGCTGGATGTGAAATATTTACGTGTTACACGGGATTGTTATGGGGTACACCGGCGCGTCGTATCCACCTTTATAAAACAAAACATTTCTTGTGTAAATGTGATCGTTGTGCGGATCCCACCGAACGAGGGACACTCTTAGCGGCTCTTAAATGTTTCTCTGCTGAATGTCCAGGTTCACTCTTGCCTGTAGAACCTTTTAAATCTTCCTCCCCATGGCGTTGTTTAGAGTGTGGTTTACGAGTGCCCAGTGATAATATTTGCATTTTACAACGAGCATTAGGAAGTCTTATTGGTTCCTTAGATT
Organism: Byasa hedistus; assembly: GCA_029286795.1. Lineage (NCBI taxonomy): Eukaryota > Metazoa > Arthropoda > Insecta > Lepidoptera > Papilionidae > Byasa > Byasa hedistus. Next base: position 8,714,267 of record JAGSMW010000020.1, on the reverse strand, counting down.
TTGAAAACATTAACGAACTAGAAAACTTTTTCCTTTCACGTGTTACAAAGTACGTTCCGAAGACAAATCAAATTGTGATGGACTTACAGTGTAGACTTATTTGGGAGTTAGGAGAGACTGAAGGTCTTCGTTGGCATGGTAAGATCATATGTTAGCGTTAATGATTAATTAGAACCGACTATTTTGTTTAATTTTATTTATTTAAGTTAACCTTTTACAAATTCGTACTTTTACATTTTCGTAAGTTAAAAAAAAATTATAGACTACAAAATAATTAACAGGAAATAACTACTAATAGTTCAAGAGTACAAAAGTTATTATAATGACCGGTAAAATAGATTATGGGTATTTTCTTTTCTTTTGTAACGTTGTTCTCTAGTATTCTACTTGAACAATGGACTACGGCCTTTATTATCCTTTTTGCTCTTTTTTAAATATGTTATTGACGTAATTATATTTACTTCTTTGTTTTTGTAATGGACAAACTACATAGTCAATTAACAAAAATCTTACTGGAAAACACCTATTCAGTCAAAATGTGAAATAATCCAATTTGCGGAGAACTTTCCTGTAATTTCCTGGTAATTTCCCAAGTATCTTAACATCATTATTCTTATCAAGCATAATTTTCACCTCACAAATAGCACTCGAGAACTTTTAAGACAATAAATACTGTTTAAGAAAAAAAATTGTTGCGATGTAAATAATTCATTTACTTTTTATTAGTACAGTAATTTTATGTCAAAAAGTAAATACGATAACCAAAATGTTATTAAGCTGTTATATAATGGTTAAAACTATAAAAAGATTACAACGCTATGATATAGAAAGAAATAACATTGAAATATGTTGTGTTGTGGCCATAACAAAAAGTAACTCGACAAATTATTTATAGCACTAACTGATGTCACGCGCCTGTGTTCCTGCGGTTTGTGTACGTAATGTTTCAGTTGCAATATACGACAAACTATATTTATCGGTACTCCGTCATTGTCAGGAAGTATAGGCAATGAGACGAATAATCATGTACCATTTATATTTCCTATACAGCTTCGTTGTATAAGGTAACAATTGTTTTCTGTAGTAAAATAACTATTAAATGATTTTTAGCATTGAATACAGCCAGACGTAAGAAGGAAACATCGCATTTAAAAAAGATGTAAACTTTGTCTGTAAAATGCACTGTTACGCACAATAACATTTAATTTTTACAAAGTACCCATTAAAAATTTACAACAATTCAAAAAAATATCTGCTTCAAATTTGTAAGCTAAAATTTTACGTATATGAAGGCCAATGAAAAATATTTAACTAGTATGAGAAAAATATTTAAACCAAAAGTTTGTTCCGTTCTTGGTCTGGTTATAGAAAGTTGAACACTTTGCTGATAGACCAACTCTTCTTCTCCCACAAAGTGGATAAACGGTGAAATGTTCAAGTTACCGTTGTGCCAATAGACGTTACTTTGAGCGTCTATAGGCGATAATAATAGTAATGATGATAATGAATAAATTGAAGCAGTTCTAGTCTTCTTGACTTGTACTTAACTACCAATATGCGACATTGGGCCTTTCTGAACAAGATATATTGTTGCGCTTCTCTTTGTGAGAAACATAAAGTAACGCAAGCTTAAATTTATAATCATTCATTGTATGTATATATGTACGCAATATAATACAAAATATAGTACAAAATATATTATATGTACGCAAAAAACTTAAATTTTTTGTACTAAGTGACATTTTTCGGTAATTGTTACATTACTGCGATAAATATGCTATCGAAAAGGCCATTTTTTTTTAATTAGTGCTGCTTGAAGTGTTTTGTTCGATGAGTTTGATAGCTTAATTGTGATAACACTTTACTATCTACGACCAAAGTTATTTTAATTTCTCAATGTCGCCAATTAAGAAATGCTATCAGAGCGTACTATAACTATAATTTTATTTTAAAAGTTCGTTTTCCTTCAAAGTTTCGTTAAGAAAAAATGACTAATTTTATTATTTTTTTTAAAAGAACGTAACAATTTTTTGTTATATATATAAACCAAAAACTTAATTTATAATAAACAAAATGGTAAACACTAAAAAAATAAAAAAATGTTATTTAAACAAAACTCATACCAATGTCATCGTTGCGCTCGAGATATCCTTAAATTAAAATAAATTGTCACTATGAAATATTATCTAACACACTTGTTCATATAACTTAGTAGAACTTTTGTTTTATATTACAATTGTTCATCATATATGAGTATGTTACCTACTACAAGATTGTAGGTGAGATTCTGTAACAGTAGACGTGGTTCAAAAAACTAAACAAGGCAAGTCGGACATAAGTTACGTCAGAATCGACACGTGGAACGACTCCATGAATCACATTAAAGTATTCCAGTGGCTATTTTCATACCGGGTCATGCACATCAACGTTAGGAACGCTGACATTTAGTTCAGAGATTCTGATAACCGAATCATGTCGAACACTAACCAGGACATAAATCGATTAGCAATCAGTCTAGAATCAAATCCACAAATATTCCTTGAAAGAAACTTTCCCGGAATTTCGTCGAACTCACCGTGGATTATACGTAAATCTAAACTAGGAGGTCGAGGATTATTCGCTCGCCAGAAGATCAAGAAAGGAAGTTTAATTTTCGCGAATAAACCACTCGCAATTGGACCAAGGCTAAGTGATTTCGACGGCGCATTTTGCGCTTATTGTTGCAAAATAAGTGACTACTGGAACCATTGTGAAAAGTGCGGACTTTCAGTGTGCGGCGAAAGTTGCAAAACATCAGATGTGCATCTAACAGAATGCAAATTCATCACTACACATTGGATACCAAAATCAAACCTTACATCCAATCCACAAATCAATGGGCGGATACGAATTTATATACAAATGTTACTTTTGAATAGAAATGACAAAGAACTAATACGCCTTTTTCAGCATAACAATCCAACCACGTTTAATGAACTAGAAACCCTTGTTTCAAATTTTTTTATACCAGATGAACAAATTGAATTTATGAAAACAGTACACTCAGTCCTAAAAATAAATTCGTTCAGAATTCCATCCAGCGGAAGAGACAAAGCATTACCATTGCGCGGCTTGTTTCCCATAGCTGCATTTTTGAACCACAGCTGTGTACCAAATACTAGAAATACATTTAAAAAGGATAAAACAATGGAAGTATACGCTTCTTCAGATATTGATGTTGGTGACGAGATATTAAGTTGTTACACTAGCCTTTTATGGTGCACACCAGTAAGACGCTATCAATTGTACCAGTCTAAAAGATTTTGGTGTAGATGTTGCAGATGTAGCGATCCCTACGAAATAGGGACGATGCTATCTGCGATGAAATGTTTTAACAAACAATGTATTGGTTTAATGTTGCCACATGAGCCTTTAAATGCAATATCACATTGGTATTGTGATGCCTGTCATACTGAAATACCTGTTAGAGAAATTAATTCTGTACAGTGCATTGTAGGAAGCCTTGTGAGACTTCTATGGGAAGAATGTGACATTAATTTTGATAATATAATATTGAAACGATTAGAATCGTTCCTGCCTCCTTGCAGTCACATTTTTATTGATTTACATTTCAAATGGGCTGTAAAACTAGGACACTGTAATGGATTGGGATTACATGGTATACTAAAGTATTTTAAACTAGAATTGATGTTGTGGCAGCTTACGGCTAACATCACTAACATAACAGCATCGATACATTCTTAACATATAATTGGATACAAAAGAGATATTGAAATAGTTATAAAGAAATTAATAGGGTGCCTCGAATATTTTTATCTGCTTTAGGTAAGAATTTCCAAAATAACAATTTATTTCTGCTGTAAAATTGAAAACATCTCTGTGTAAATCGCAAACTGAATGATTTAAAATCATATGCTTATTTAAGAAAACAAATCAATTTTAAAAATATTAAAAAAAATTGTATATTTATCCTTACGAACATTAAAGTTTTCTTCAACAAAAAATATATTGATCCGTAAGTATTTTTGTACACAGGCCCTACGTTTATTAAAGCCTGATATATATAATGAATTTATCAGCATTACACGAACAATAAACTATTGTTGCATAATAAATAACAGGCCAATCAATCTTATACTGAAACTACGAAATAAATGATAATAGTAATAAGACATTTTTAGGAGTTAATTTAATTAAAAACGTTAACACGTTTATAATTATATTTCAATTGGTCGTGGTACTCTTTATAATTTTTTATAACAACTGCATTATTTAAAAATATATAAAACTAGGCATATAACGGTTTCGTATTAATTAACAAATGGTAACTATGATCCGTAACCATATTATATTTCTAGGACATGTTGTGGTTCTCAGTAAGCCAAGGTTTATAAACATCGTGCAGCCGCAGGTGTTATAATAATTAACAAAATTTGCATTTAAATTAAAAAACATTCTGTTCACTGTTTAAAATGTTAACAATAATGCTTTAAATCAAAATTAATTTTCTCTTTTACATAAAGGTTTTGCAACTGTAATGGTAAAGCGTGTACACAATAAAACTGTTTTTTTCTTCTTACTTATCTCAATCAATAACAACTTCATTGATAACATAGTTTGGAAATTCGTTTGTCAATCTAATGTAATGTGAATACAAAATGTCTATAAAGTATTTCACGAAGGCAACATATATCTCTCAAATCAGGTACTAGATCTCAATCTAATAAATTTCTTTAATAATTGTCTAACAACATATACGAACAGTAACTATTTACTAAAGACGAAACGTCTTGCATTAAACAAGTGAAAAATGTAGCATACTACAACTAAATAATAATACCCCAGGTTTAAGAACTTTAATTTAAGTGGAACTAAATATAAGGAATACTAGTTAACTATAAGGATATACCTTAAGGCAGCATTTTGTCTTCGTTCAGTTTACATTCCATTAGCAAAGTTCGCATTTCTTATGAAAATAATACAAACATTCTATGACGTGGGAGAGTTGTATTCAGGATGAGGATAGGCTTAGACTTAGAGGCAAAAATCCTGAAAACTAGACTACTTCAATGTACACATTTAAGTGTCATTGAAGTACATTTAAGTATTTATATAATATTTTTTTCATTATACTCGTACAATTTTTCATTTCAATTTATGTATGTCTGGTGCAATTAATATTTATAAATTTTACACAAAAGCCTGTTAATCTTTTGTCACTACAGTATAATAATGAAAATATGCTTCCTCGTGCGTATACAACTGTATACAACGATCATAAAGTAACACTTCAAACGAAAATAGTGCAGCGACTGTGTTCCGACGCGTCATCACGAAACTGCGCATTTTCATAAACATAAAGAGAAGAGCGGAAATTTATAATGCGTTTACAAGGCCTTGTATTAATATTAAAAGCGAGTTATATCGTATGGTTGCTTAAGTGAGCAGACAGTGTGCGCGGCCTCGCGACCGGTAGTCAGTACGCAAGTAGTGAATAAAATAGGCAGCTGCAACATCGAGGGCGGCAGTTGTTCAATTGATCGCTGTTAACATGGGTGCAGCGGCAAGAAACGCCCGACCACACGTCGTCACCAGATGGATTTGCGTTCCTGTACCGTTAGTAACATTAAGATACAGACATATACATAATTAAGACACGTGTACTACCGTTATATTTGTGTACGGCAAAGTTTTAAGTCATTATTATGTTATTTAAAGATTACCAATTTCTATTCCATTTAATGATACTCTTTGCGTTTATAATTAAATCATTTCGGTTGTTTTAGTCAAATTAAATATCGACGTAATATTACAAAACTTATAATAGGAGTATACGTTAAGGAAAACATTGGGATAAACAAACATGTTGTCATCTGCCAACACGCACTTAGCCGGCGTGGTCAATAAATTGGAACACTAATCTGTATGTTTACATTACGTTATAATAATAGTTTTTGTATAAGCAAGTCGTAACTTTTAACGAAGCAGGTGTTTACACAGAGCTATCGGAGTCCCGTCTGGAGCTGAAAGAGAAACTGTGCCGCGGCACGCTGCACACGGCGGCGGCGCTGGGCGCGGGCGACGCGCACCTGCGAGGCCTGCTGCTGTACCACCTGCACGCCGCGCTGGCAGAGCGCGCCCGCCGCAACCCCGACCTGTACTATGTAATCCTTTTTTTTATTTGTCGCAGCGACGAGACGGATAGAACGTTCACTTGTTGGTAAATAACAGCGCAATGAATTTACTGGTGGTAGGTCTCTGTTGCCGGAGACCGTCTGGTACCACCGCAGCTCCTATTTCAACCGCCAAATAGTAGTGTGCAAACATTACTGTGTTCCGGTTTGAAGGGCGCTGTAGCTAGTGTAATTACTGGGGTAACGAGACTTAACACCTTATGTCTCAAGGCGACGAGCGCAATGTGGTGCAGTGTGTACCATCTTAACTAGCACCACGTTGTCATGGGCAAGCGTATCACTTACCATCAGGTGAACGTCGTGCTCGTCTCGTCGCATAGTAGTATAAAAAAAATGATAAGATACCTGCTAATAACAAAGTGGCGCTAGTTGGGAAGATCTACACTGTACAACACCGTGCGCATCGCCTTGAGACATAAGATTTTGAGTCCACTTTTTATTACATTGCTCTTCAAAACAGAATGAAGAAAAGTTTTGCCATTTATTATTAAAAACTTTTTTTGTTTTACTTTCAGGACCTGAAGTCGGAAATTGAAAGTACGATTGATCAAGCATTTACGATACTGCACGGAGACATATCTGCACCTCCTGATTTGGAGCTTAGACATCAATATCTAGGCCCAGGGTGTGATAAATCACATGAAGAAAGGTTCTTCATACTCGATACATCAGAAGATTTTATGCTAACTGCTGAATAATAAGAACATTAACGTTATTATTTGATCTTTCCTGCATGTTGGCCTACATCATAATATTTTATATTGAAAAACTGGTAAAATACATATTAAAAAAATATTATAATGCAAAACTCAAAACTTGTCGTATTTTTTTTATACTAGGCAAAATCTGCAAAAATTGTTCCCGCAATGTATATCAGTTTTTAAAAATTATAAAGAAACTACACTCCCGGACACATCTATCGGCCCACCTAGTGTTTAAAAGTTTTAACGGTGCCAAACTAAAAATAAATGTTAGGTGGAGCAATAAGTTTAAATGCAGTTTTAAAGCTTATTTTATGGCCAACCTTTATGTATGTTTTTTTTTTAATTTTGAATTCAGGACTATGAAAAAAAAACGAAAACTCGAGTCTGTTCATTGTTTTCAACGACCCAGGAATGGACAAAACTTTTTTCGCACAAGTTGGATTTTTTTTTTGATGTTTCCGATTATTGGTTCCATAAAAAGGCAAATCTAAACTTAGAGCCAGTTTTGACCAAAAAATATGGATACTATGCCTTAAATTGTCGCCCAAGCTGTAAAACTTCTGCCGGCCAAATCAATTCGATATTACAAAAAAAAATTAAAATAAACCTACATAGGGGTTGACCAATAAATCTGCTTCAAAACTGCATTAAAACTTATTGCTCCACCTTGCATTTATTTTTAACTAGACACCGTCGAAACTTTGAACACTGGGTGGTGGGCCGATAGATGTGTCCGGAAGTACACACATCAAAAAAGTCTAAGCAACACGCATGATATTACAAATTTACCATTTAGATCAATTAATTTTTAAGTCTTTACTCACTCAAAGTGCGTAGGTATGTGACCATTTTGTTATTGAAGACATACTCGGTGGTTGTAAAAAAAAAAAAAAATCGTTTATGTTTTGTTTTTTTCATAAAATTAAATGAAAGGGAATTTGTTTGAATTTAAGTACGTTTTTATTGCTACGTTTAGTCTTGATTTTATAATTTTACCAAACATTTCTTTACGTCATGGAGCGATGTCATATGACGGCAAATGAAATGCAAAGAGCTGTAGGGATGTTCCAAGCGGGAAGTAATCAGTCTCAGGTATACCGGAATTTTGGCATTCATAGAAGTGTTATTTGTCGTCTTTGGCAGCGCTGCAATAATACAAGGGAACCCAGTGAACAGCATTCAGGCCGTAAAAAGAGGACAACCACTCGGCAAGACCGGTACATACAACTGACTGCAAGACGCCAGCCGATGTTAACCGCTCGAGAGGTAAGTTTGATGCTACAAAACTTAAGTGGTGTTGATGTAAGTACCCAAACTATGCAAAATCGACTGCATGAGTCTCTGAGAATATCCTCAACGTGCTTTTCAGCGTTCATGTTTCCATTTACAAAAACGAGCACAGTTCGCCTGTTCTTCATAATACCATAACTGTTGAGCCGCTGTATGGATGAACTTCCTGAATGCACCTGAGTCTTTCAGTATTTCCCCGCCGATGGTACACTCGCACCCTTCTTGTATCAGGCCTAAACCCGAAACGCGACTCATCGGAAAACATAATTTTATCCCATTGTTCCCGGGTCCATGTTCTATGTTCTCTACATCATTCATTTCGACGAGCGCGATTTCCGTGACGTATCGGTGGGCACTTAATTGGTCGTCGAGCTCGTAGGCCGTACTCATGGAGTCGATTTCGCACAGTTTGGGGACTTACATCAACACCACTTAAGTTTTGTAGCATCAAACTTACCTCTCGAGCGGTTAACATCGGCTGGCGTCTTGCAGTCAGTTGTATGTACCGGTCTTGCCGAGTGGTTGTACTCCTTTTACGGCCTGAATGCTGTTCACTGGGTTCCCTTGTATTATTGCAGCGCTGCCAAAGACGACAAATAACACTTCTATGAATGCCAAAATTCCGGTATACCTGAGACTGATTACTTCCCGCTTGGAACATCCCTACAGCTCTTTGCATTTCATTTGCCGTCATATGACGTCGCTCCATGACGTAAAGAATACCTAACAATTCAATTTTGTCACTAACTTCATTTAAATGGTTGGTAAAATTATAAAATCAAGACTAAACGTAGCAATAAAAACGTACTTAAATTCAAACAAATTCCCTTTCAGTTAATTTTATGAAAAAAACAAAACATAATCGAAATTTTTTTTTTACAACCACCGAGTATGTCTTCAATAACAAAATGGTCACATACCTACGCACTTTGAGTGAGTAAAGACTTAAAAATTAATTAATCTAAATGGTAAATTTGTAATATCATGCGTGTTGCTTAGACTTTTTTGATGTGTGTATATTAATATGTTGTATCAAATACACCTTATTAAAAAATCATCAGTTAACAGAACAGTATACAAACATTAAATCTATTCATATGTAAGATATATATAACACGTTTGACGTTCATTATTTCAACACTACAATAAAGTTTCGTTGAGTTTGGTTGAGTTAAGTTGCATTAGGACAAAGCGTTTCGCTTCGTCCTTCATAATGCGTACAGCGAGGGAATGGAACAGTCTGCCGACATCAGTGTTTCCGTCCAGGTATGATGTGGGGGTCTACAAAAAAAGAGTGAACAGGCTTCTTATAGACGACTAGTGCGCTTTACCACCTAGATTACATCGCCGCTTACCATCAGGTGGAATCGTAGTCAAGCACTAGTCTATCCTAATAAAAAAAAATGTTATTGTAGCAACAAATATGGTATAATCATCACGAATGCAAGCCCTGATAAAAGCATGTCAAAAATAGAGAAATCTAATATTACGATAATAAATAAATGTTTATTATCATAACATTAAATATTTCATTTATTGTAAGTAAATAGCAAAAGTTAAATACATAAAACTGGGGCAACTACAACACCGTGTTATTGTCCCAAATTAGTAATGTAGTGTTATTACAGATCGAAGCTATTAATACAGATACTTAAATATACTAAGTATTTTAGTTAGACAAAAAGTACGTATGCCACATACAACAAAAATACCCGGTTTTAAAACCTAGTGTTGTAAATAATAACCTAATAAATACTTCCGTTCTTTATCTCTTATTTCTTCTTCTTCCCAATTGATGACATAAACACGGTTTGTGCGTGAGCCAATGTCATGTGTAGACGTATAAGACAAAAGAATATATAACCGAAAATAAATTTGAAAAATGGTCAGAATAGTTGGAATTTAACTAATTTATAAGGATAAGAATAAAAATAAAATTAAAATTATAATTTTTATTTTACAATCTATTATAAACTTATTTAATATACTATATACAAGAGGCTTATAATCTCTAAGTAGCAAGGAAATATTAGTAGGCAGAGGAATATCTTTTATTGAATGTAATAAATTGTCAAAAAAGGAGACAAACAGTGGTCAAGGGTGCAATATCACCTTAAAAAATATTAACATCTCAATTCCTTTGTTTTAAAAGGTAAAAATGTAAATAAAAAAGATTTAAGAATAATGTACCAACATCAGGTTTTCCAGCATTTTAAGCATATAACGTAGTGATTACTTTCTCAGTGATTTTAAGTAGATAGAAAATAAACAAAGATGTACATTTTGCAAATTAGAATTCAAAATATATATGCAGAATATGCTACTTAAAAAAATACATGTGTGACTTAAGAATCGGACAACTCGCGAATTCAATGAAGGCTAGACTGGACTATAGATACATTATTTTTAAACCCTCATTCATGAAATGCAAAAAAAATTGTTTTATCAATGTCTACTAAATTCTTATCAAGTTTCGAAATTTCTCCGCGGATGTATTTTAACTTTGAAAATAAATTTGTTCAACACCGGGTATGCATTAACACGCCCCGTCCCTAATGAAAAGCAAAACTTGCGTAGAGACAAGAAACGGAATAAAAATTTTATAATAAGTTTTAGCTAGGTATATTGAAAAACAATAAGTATATTTAGGACGTAAAAAGAATTCTAATAAAAATCTTCCTCAGCGCAAGGAACTTTACAATATTTTGAAATAAATCTATTAAACACATAACCTTTCTTTAACTTTAATAAAAGTCAACACTATTGTTATCAAAGAATTATCGCAAATAAGTATTACGATAAGTTGCGTTATCTAAATAGAGTTTAATGCAATTCGTATTTTCATTACAATTCCAACTTCAGAGGCGTCCATTTCAAAACTTTGTGCCACAAATTAGAAGTTATAGTATCTCCAGAATGTCTAAATGCCAAGCGTTACTATTATCGTCGTCAAATTGTCATGGATATTCAATGTTGGACTTTGCTAAGGAAGAAATTTGCAATATTTTAAATAAGTGAGTAACATTATTTGAACTCAATAAAAATATCTTAAATTTTATTCAAAACATCAAAAAACCAAAGTAGTTATTAAAATAATAATAACAAATATTACGCAAGTTACATGTTCATAATTTTACCTACGTAAAAAATGTTGTTTGCTTGATAGCTCTTTTACTCTGTAAATTTATCAATAAATTATCATCGGTTCATCACCTCCAATAACATATTTTAAAATTGCAGAAATAATACAGAAGAATTGGTGTTTGTGCCCTATGCTCAAAGTAATTATGATGAATATACCAATAAAATAAAAGAGATAATCACACCCTGGGGCTACTCAGTAAAAGGGCTACATACATATATGAATCCCGTTTCAGCTATTAATACTGCTAAAGCAATTTTTATAGGAGGTGGAAATACCTTTTTACTTCTTAATAACCTGTATACTCACAACTTAATACAAACCATTAGGGAGAGAGTACTTGCTGGTAATTTGGTATATATAGGAAGTAGTGCTGGTACAAATGTAGCTACAAGGAGTATCCATACAACAAATGATATGCCTATAATATACCCTCCGTCTTTTGAAGCTATTGGATTAGTACCTTTTAATATTAATCCACATTACATTGATAAGAATGAAACAGAAACTCACAAAGGTGAAACAAGAGATCAAAGAATATCTGAATATATGGAGATGCCACATGCTAAACCAGTTTTAGGGTTAAGAGAAGGCTCTATGTTACATATTAATGGTAACTTCCTAATATTAAAAGGAGTTGCTGGTGCTGTCTTGTTTTTAAAGTAAGTAATTCTTTATAATATAGCGATTTTTGGGAAACCATTATAACTTAATACCTTTTTATCATTCAATATAGTGATGAGACCAGCGAGGTGTTCACCTGATCATGGGTGATATGCTTGCCCATTATGTGGCACTACTTAGGGTGATAAAAACAGTGCCAAATTGTGCCTGTCGCCTATAGTTAAGATGTTGTCTCGTTACCCCAGTAATTTCACTAGTTACATCCTTTAAACTGAAACAAATGTTTCCTCACTACTATTGGGTGGCAGAAATAGCTGGTGGTATCTTAGACAGTCTCCAGCAACACAGACCTACAAACAGTCAAAAGTAATTTTGACATGACAGAACTTGCTAATTAATGTACTTCACACTGTCCTAACCAATGCACAAACATGTTTCTGTCATATTTGAAATATCTCCGGACTTTTGATATCTTGCAAAAATAAGATAATTTTGTTTCAGAGGAGGGAAGAAAAAAGAGTATTGTGTTGGTGAAAATATGTCATTTTTATTGGAAGAATGCAATTCCCAAAATAAATCAATGTTTTTAACAGAAGTATAAGTTTACATTGTATTAAGAAATAATATATTAAAAAATAAAATTCAAGTAATATTTAAAACATTACTTCTCTTATTTTTCACTTACTCCATACAAAAGTTTAAATGTTCTTAATCACTATTGAAGTTTCTTTTTATATGTATGATAGAAAATAATGGTTCTTGTATATCATAATTGTATATTTTGTCCATCACTTCACATTATACCACTTATTTAAATTTTCATTACCATATTTCTACACTTTAAAAATCCACATTTTTAAATCTTAATATCAGTACTTTCTTTTCACAGATATAGTTAATTCTTTAGTCAAGATAAACTGTTTGCTAGGATACCAAAGTGTTTTGTATAAAGTCTTCTTCAGCCAGTTACCGTTTCCTGCATCAATAAAGCACGCGCAGCATGGAATAATGAAGGCTGTGGCGCAGCGCGCGACTGCCCCGTACGCTCAGTAGCTGGCAAATTGCATAAATACCTCCGTAAGGCTAAATCACGCCTCGCGCTTAAACCACGTGTTATTTCACATCCTGAACCAAACAGAACAGCACGTTGGCGCTTCCTCTTTTCTATAGCCACCTAAAAAAAAATGTATTTTTAATTTTATCATCATCATCATCATCATCATAAGGTGCCTTCTTCAAACTGAAGTTTGGCGGTCAGATTGAGAAAACTTTTTTAATTTTATCACAAACATTAAAATTCTTTTATTGTTTGTGATAAAATCTTCCTGGTAAAATGGTTTAATCTTCCTGGTCATCATAGCCTCTCAAAATATGTGTGTGCTGATCTCAAAACTAGGTCGTATGAGAAGGCCTTCATTTAAATTTTGATGACTATTGTAAAACCTTATAATAAAATAGCTAACCTGAATGGATGCAACTGGGTGAAGAGAATTTACATCTACTGGTTTTTGTTTATCAGTGGTTTGTCCATTACTCAGTCCATTTTGGACAACAGTTTGATTATCATCAGCATTTGATACTTTTTGTTCTTTTTCAATTTCAAGAATCTCCACATTCTTATCCAGAATGTCCTGCACAATATTTTTGCCAGCCATGTGTATAGATATACCAAGGCGAGCAAGAACACGTTCCGGCTTCCAACGATCGCTAGCTCCGCCACTGGAAGGTACTTGCTCTCGACGTCGCGCGTCGGCTACTAAACTTGCCCAGTCGACGCCCAAAGCGTCCCCTAACCCAGCTGTAAGACATATTATAATTATGAATTTATAAATGATTAACATAACCCTATGAAACATGGATACAAATCGCGTGTGATTACGAATCTGCAAAACGATTGCAAAACATAATTTGCACATTTTTTGTGTCTAGAGAGCTTTTTTATTATTATAACAGACTTGAAAGGTTGATAATAGAAACAACAAGTTTAAATGAAACAAGAAAGTAGGAAGAATAGAAATCTCTGGCTACTCACTATTCTATATTAGTTTACATGTTTTTTTGAAATTGCTTTGCCTGTTTTTAATTTCGATGCAGGCATATACCAATCACTGTATGTTCATCTGTTATTATGCGTTTATTTAAACAGTATGCCTGTGCCTATGTGGTGAATACCTGCTTCTCGTAGACACTGTATTAAGACCATTCTTGCTTAGAATTTATAAACTTATATTTGATAGGTAATGGTGCTTTGGTATAAGTTTCATGTTTGATATATATTAAAACATTATCTGTATGTTTATTACAGTAATAAGGGAGGTGTCTTGCCACTACTATATAAGTAAACTTATTTTTTGCCCTCGCTATACAAAACTGTAATAACTACCAGGATTATTGGCTAAGTTAAAAAATACCTCTTGTTCTCTCTTCTTCAAGTTCTCCATCAGAGATTTCTTCAAAATCTAAATTGGTTACGTCTTCATCATCTTTGCCCTCTTGTGATTCTTTTTCCTCTCCAGCTCCACTAGTGTCCTGCATTGTAAAAATAATTTTGTGATTGTTTTTTTAAGCCTCCAATTTCATTGTTTCAGCAAAACCTACGCACAGTACTTCAAAAAATCAATATCACTATGTTTTATAAGAACAAAATTTCGATCAGTGCTATACTTCAAATTAATTATAATTAAATTTTATCTGTTTATCATTAAAATTTAGTACAAGGACCTATGTTTCACAATTTTGTTTATCTAAAAGCTTACAGTTCCACTTAAAAACTACCACACAGCCGGAAAGCTGCTTTTCACATTTTATGGTGAAATGAAAAAGTACCTGTGTGGAATCCTTTTCAAAACCATCTGTCTTCGAAATAGCTTCTTCAATTGGCTTTTCTACTTGACTATTTTCGTCCATGTTCTGGTCTAACATCTGTATAACAGTAATATATATTTTATTAAACATTACATTTAAAACAAAATATTATATACACACATTGCTTACATCTTCTCTTTCTAATATATCATCTGGATCATCACTTATTTCACTGAGATCATCTGGTACTGGTTTGTCTTCTACTTCAGTTTCTTCTTGAGTTGGAGCAACAGTGACTGGCTGTACAGGAGGCAATGTTTCTTTAACTACAGATTCCGTTTCATTTCTCTGACCACGACGTTTAGCACCATCGTTTCTGCTGAGATCCATTCTCATACTACGATTATATTCATCTGGAATTAAAGACATAATTTAAGTATTTGAATTATCTGCACTATTATTTGCATCAGAAATTACTAAAATCTAACCATGTACACGACCACGATGTGGCCCAGAGGGATGACCACGATGGTGCCATCCTTCCAAATCAGCGTCTTTGTCACCCCATTCAGACATCTAAAAAAAATCTTTAATTGATATATAATTCAATATGATATAATATTGAACAGATGACAAATACTTTATTAAGACAATATACATGCATACCAATGTGAGGATAAGGACAGCCAAGGAAAATGTGGGAAAGAATAGGACAAAAACAGTTTCTCTTTCGATAATCAATAAGCTCATACTGGTAGAGTCTTTTGTAGAAAACTTTTGCCTAGGAAAGAAAAAAGGGAAGTAAATATATTTTTATTTAACAATGAAAATATATCTAGTTAAATACCTGAGGATCATGTATGGGCCAATGGCGCTCCCTACCCCAATCTCCTGGGCCTCTGTAATCTTCATTATCCCAATCTTTATGAGGATGCATAAATCCTCGATCACGATCAATAGACCCTGACCGACCCTCCCAGGAATGATCACGGTGTGGGCGACGATCATCATATCCTAAAAGTTTTGAAAAAAAATGGTACACATTTACACTACATTTTATTCTATTAAAATAAGTTGTTAAAAAGAAACCATACATACATGCATTAGAAAAATAATAAAAAGATTCATACATGCCAAATGTTACAATCAGGATAATTTTAAATAGCTATTTAAAAAAAAAGGAGTTTAGAAGTATATTGTTTATAAAAAGAATTACACTTACCCATATCAACACTTCGACGATCAGCCATGGATTCTCCATATAATCTGTCTTCATCTTCTGGATAGCCACGTGGTGGTCCAGGCAAGTCATAGCCAGGGTCATAGTGTCTCTCTCTGCTTTGTAAATTATAGCCAGGGGATCTTTCATCTTCTCTAGGCACTCCATCAAAACGATCATCTATTCTATCATAATGTTCCATATTATGACCATGATCATATTGACGTTCTAAGCCCATTTCATAATCACCTGGTTCTCTTTCTAAGCTATCCAACCTGTCTCTCTTAGTTGAACGAGCTCTTTCCAATCTCTCTTGTTTTCTTCCACCTCTATCAGAATGAGTATCTTGTCGATCCTTTGAAGTAGTTGAGTTTTTGTCAGTTTCTATTGTTCTATTTGAAATGGCTGCAAGGGCGGCTAGACGTTCTTCTGGACGCGGTAAAAGCCGCTCCATGGGCTTGTTCGGTTTTTCTAAACCTTTATCTGACCCTCCCCTACCTCCTAAACCTCTTTCGCGTCCTCTGCGTTTGTTATCTTCTCTTTTTGCATCTTTATTTCGATCTCGCCCCCTATCTTTCCTTTCATGCCGATCTTTATCATCATGTTTATCTTTTCTTCGCTCCAATGATCTGTCTTTATGATCACGAGTTCTGTCTTTTTCTTTACTTGCGGACTTTTTTCTGTGCCTTTCGGGACTACCATCTCTCCTTATTTGTTTTTTCGGTGATACAGGACGACTTCTTTCAGAGCTATCTTTTCTTCTTAAATCTTTTGAGTGAGAACCATGGCGACGAGGTGATCTAGATCTAGCCTTTTTTGGTGATCTACTGCGACCTCTGGTACGTTCTCTATCTTTTTCACGTTCTTTCTCTCTTTCCTTTTCTCTCTCTTTATCTTTGTTTCGGTCCTTTTCCTTGTCTCGATCTCGGGTTGAATGTGGAGTCAAGCTCTTGTTTCTTTCCCTTCTTTGAGGTGATTTTGTATGTTTACCAGAGTTTTTAGGTACCAGACTTTTAGATGTAATCGGTGGTGTACCGCCGGATTTTTTTCCTGGCGAAAGGGACTTTTTCCCCAGCGTTGCCTTAGTTAAAGCCTTTTTTTTATTGATATCGTTTTTCTTCAAACTTCTGTCGTCTTTTTTTGAAATAGGCTTTTTAGTTTCACTTTTGTCTCTTTTTAAAGAATCTGCTTTAATTAATTTCTTTTTTGGTGTTTCGTTTTCGGATGAAGAACTCGAATTTCTTTTAAGTTTGCCTTTTTTTAATTTTCTTTTAGCATCTCTAAAATATGATCATTGGTATTAAAACAATAAAAAAAAATCATGTTTTTAATTTTATCAGCAATATGAAATGTGTTAAAAGTTTGTTAATAAAAAATTTATAAAGATATAACTAATAAAATTTACATCTAATCCTATTCATTTGTAAATTTATTCTTAGTTTTACTGACTACTGAACACAATATTCAATTAAAAAGGACATGTGGATCAATATTACATTTGCTTATCATCAGAGATGTATGCTTTACTCAGGCAATTATTTGCCTGTATGAAGCATCATTTTCCGCCCAATCCTATTTAAATAATAGACTCATAACACATTCAAAAGGAACACAACAATTTTTTATATGAATATAGACTGATTC
This sequence comes from Byasa hedistus, assembly GCA_029286795.1. Taxonomy (NCBI): domain Eukaryota; kingdom Metazoa; phylum Arthropoda; class Insecta; order Lepidoptera; family Papilionidae; genus Byasa; species Byasa hedistus. Next base: position 8,696,645 of record JAGSMW010000020.1, on the reverse strand, counting down.
TTGTCTATAAAATGTGCTAAATTGAAATTTAGTTTACTTTTAACTATAGATAAGTAGAACATTTTTAGATATAGTGTGCAAACTGCATGAAATCTCTATGCTTGTCAGCTCTGCTTACCATAGCTTAAAGTGAAAATTATTAATAAGCCAGTACATAAGGCAATTGTAATATTGTAATGTGAATTCAGTTTATTTTTATTCACTGTTTTTTATATTAAAGTACATAAGACAACAGAACATTTATACAATACTATATTAAATTTATTTTTGATAAGAAATGAGGAATGCTTTAAAAGAAAAACAGCCACATATTGTAAGAAGTGTTATATTTTGCTTCTTTTATCACAGCTACCTTATCATATCATATATTATTGTAAGGCTGGTAGATTTTTGGCACACATTTAAGTATTTCATAACCATACAAAATCTTCATAAAGTATATTACACATTCCCTCAATTATAATCAACTTTCCTAATGGTTCTGATTTTGATGGCCACTTAAACTTGAATAGCCCTGTTTATGTAATCACAAGTAAATTATTTATAGAGATCTTACCTGCCAGAAGAGGAAGACGAAGTTGTACCATCTGACGAAGATGACGAAACGCTAGACGAACTAGAACTCCGAGAAGATGATGAACTTGATGTCATTTTCTTTTTATCCTTACGAGTATCTTTGGTCGAATCCATTTTCAATTGCAATTCTAACTCGCGCTGCAATTGTTGCCGTCTTTTCTCTAATACATCAGTATCAGCGTATTCAAGATCATTTTGATCCCAATTATCTATTTCTCCTTCAGGACTACGACCCGTTCTTACTACGACAGTTGAGTGAAGCCTGCTTTTAGGATCATCTTTTATTAATCGCTTATGATCGCTTTCTTTATTTGCCGCCCGCTGTTTCGACGGACTTATTAATGTATGAGTAGCAGCAAACTTACAGCTTTTGCCGTAAGCACAACTGCCGTGTTGTGACCACTGCCTACAATATTCACTTGTTTTTTTACCACTAGTACTAGAAGTTTTTTTTGTACCAAGTCGCTCAAAAACACTGGGTCTATTAGATAGGTCCTTCGTTTTCGGTAATTCTACAGTGATTTTTCTTTTTCCTTGTTTTGACATTATAAAGGAAAAACATTGGTCTCACTAAGTTTACAAACGACAGAAACGAACATACATTTCTAACCTCGTATAAAGGTATTTTAATTACCACCACTATTGTAAATGACATAAATTTCTAAAAATAGCTTAAATTCTCAATACAAAACGAACTTTTTATTCAACGATCGTAATTAGAACGCCTGTATTTGCACAAAACTTTAATACATATTCAAACAGCGGCCATATTAGTTAACAAATTCGTCCATTACTTATACAGATGTTCTTAGCTAATGGCATCAAACAACGATATTTAAAAAAAAAAATGTAACTACTTTTAAACTTTATATTATTTAGTGCTGGAGGTTAATGACAAACATTAATGAAATATATGTTATCTACCTGATTGTTAAATTCGTATCATACGTTACATAGCTAAAAACGATGTAATTTAGTAGAATGAAGATATATTGGTATTCAGCAATTTAAAATTAAAACTTTGTCAATTTTCAACAAACAAAATCTTCTAAAAAATTAAATGGTTTTTATATTTCATGAATAACTTGAGAAGTGAACTTCGAATACTTTAATGTTTAAAAAGTTACGTATAATTTTTTTTTTAAGAATAGAAAGTAGGGACAACTTGTAAAATTTAAAAAGTTTTTAACTTAACTTTTTTTACACCATAGTAGCATTTTTGTTATGAGGCGTTTGAGGCCTAGATTATTTGTGAATTGAACTAAATTGTGTGAATGGCAGTCGTTTAATTAAAACAAAAAATATTTAATTATTATGAGTTTAGGGAGAGATTTCCAATTATAGCCTATGCTTCGCTGTAATTTGTTTCTGTCCACATTCTTGTAGTAGGGTAACATCAGTATAGCGTATAGTATATTTAAGTATTTTTATGAGATCTGTGTGTAGATACTACATAACTTGACGTTTACCAACGTTTATATTATTCTCGATAGTATTCTTGAGTTAACATTTAAGAAATTTTGGGTTTCGTATAGATGGTACAGAAAATAATCATTGTAAACAACAATCTTACGACTACATGAACATATTCTTTAATTTAATAACTTGGCTCGTGAAATAAAATAACCAAAATGCCTCTGCTTGATGGAAAAGAGATTGAAATATTTTTTGTAAGTATAACTTTGATATAACATATTAATTTTTAAGGATGTGTGAACTAAATTTAAACATTTATCGATTTGTTAAGAATTTAACGAACTATTTTATATAGGAAAACGTACCACTTAGCCTGGATAAAATAAATAGTTAATATATTTTTTTGTTTCATGTTTTTAAATTTTTTCTTGGCTACTTAACATATTATTATTGCAGAGTGAAGAAGATTTGCCATACGAAGAAGAAATATTGAGAAACCCCTATTCTGTTAAACATTGGTTGAGGTACATTGAGCATAAAAAAAGTGCACCTAAAAATGACTTAAATATGATTTATGAAAGAGCTCTAAAGGAGCTTCCAGGATCATTTAAGCTATGGTACAATTATCTCAAATTAAGACGATCTCAAATAAGAGGTCGCTGTATTACAGAACTATGTTATGAAGATGTGAACAATTGTTTCGAAAGATCACTAGTATTTATGCATAAAATGCCGAGGATTTGGATGGACTATTGTATTTTTTTAACAGATCAGTGTAAAATTACAACTACTAGAAAAGCCTTTGATAGTGCTTTGCGAGCTCTACCCATTACGCAGCATCACAGGATTTGGCCGCTTTACCTAATTTTTTTAAAAAAGCACAACATAACTGAAACTGCAGTAAGAGTTTTTAGAAGATATTTAAAATTATGTCCTGAAGATACTGAAGAGTATATAGATTATTTAATTTCTATTAATAAGCTAGATGAGGCCGCAGTAAAGTTAGCTCATATTGTTAACAATGAAAATTTTCAGTCCAAACATGGAAAGTCCAATCATCAGTTATGGAATGAATTATGTGAACTTATATCAAAGAACCCTGATAAAATTCATTCTCTCAATGTAGATGCAATAATTAGAGGTGGACTCCGAAGATATACAGATCAATTAGGTCATTTATGGAACTCCCTTGCTGATTATTATGTGAGAAGTGGCCTTTTTGAGAGAGCAAGAGATATTTATGAAGAAGCTATACAAACTGTTACGACAGTCAGAGATTTTACACAAGTTTTTGATGCCTATGCACAATTTGAAGAACTCAGTTTAAGTAAAAAAATGGAGGAAGTTGCAAAGAAAACAAATCCGACAGAAGATGATGATGTTGATTTAGAATTAAGATTAGCTAGATTTGAATATTTGATGGAAAGAAGACTTTTATTGTTAAATTCTGTTCTTCTTAGACAAAATCCACATAATGTGGCTGAATGGCATAAGAGAGTAAAATTATATGAAGGGAAACCTCATGAAATCATTGACACTTATACTGAAGCTGTTCAAACAGTTGATCCAAAACTAGCAGTAGGTAAACTGTATACATTGTGGGTTGGTTTTGCAAAATTTTATGAAAGCAATGACCAAATAGAGGATGCAAGGTTAATTTTTGAAAAAGCTACCCAAGTCCATTATGCAAAAGTAGATGATTTGGCATCTGTGTGGTGTGAGTGGGCAGAAATGGAAATTAAACATGAAAATTACGAAGAAGCTTTAAAGCTTATGCAAAAAGCTACAGTATTACCTAGCAGAAAGGTTGCATATCATGATGACAATGAAACTGTACAAATGAGATTATACAAGTCTTTAAAAGTTTGGTCTATGTATGCCGATCTTGAAGAAAGTTTTGGCACTTATAAATCATGCAAAGCGGTTTATGATCATATTATTGACTTGAAAATAGCTACTCCACAAATAATAATTAATTATGGACTATTTTTAGAAGAACACAATTATTTTGAAGAAGCTTTTAGAGCATATGAAAAAGGAATTGCACTCTTTAAATGGCCCAATGTGTATGATATTTGGAATACATATTTAACAAAATTCTTGAAAAGGTATGGTGGTTCTAAACTTGAACGAGCCAGAGACTTATTTGAACAATGTTTGGAACACTCTCCACCAGAGTTTGCAAAAGCAATATTTTTGTTATATGCGAAATTAGAGGAAGAGCATGGACTAGCAAGACATGCAATGGCAGTTTATGAACGTGCAACAACTGCTGTTCTACCAGAACAAATGTTTGAAATGTTTAACATATACATAAAGAAAGCTGCGGAAATATATGGAGTACCTAAAACTCGTCAAATATATGAAAAGGCTATTGAAACTCTTCCAGAGGACAGAGCGAGAGAAATGTGCATACGATTTTCAGAAATGGAAACTCGGTTAGGTGAAATTGACAGAGCAAGAGCTATTTATTCACATTGTAGTCAAATGTGTGATCCAAGAATTACATCTGAATTTTGGAATACTTGGAAAGAATTTGAAGTAAGACATGGAAATGAAGATACAATGCGAGAAATGCTTCGAATTAAGAGGAGTGTTCAAGCTACATATAATACTCAAGTTAATATGATGTCTGCACAAATGTTGAGTTCTGCTGCACAAGCTGCTGGTACTGTTTCTGATCTAGCACCGGGTATAAAGGACGGTATGAGAATGTTAGAGGCAAAAGCTGCCGAAATGGCTGTTCAAAGCAAAGGAGGCAACATTATGTTTGTGCGTGGCGAAACTCAGGGGCTCAAGGAAAGTGGAGATAAAGTTCTTAATCCCGATGAGATCGATATTGATGAAGAATCTGAAAATAGTGGAGATGAAGAAACACTAGTGCAAAAGAAAGAAATACCAGCTGCTGTTTTTGGTAGTCTTATTCCAGAAAACAAACAATAAAAAATTTATATTACTAATTTAGACATTTACAAATAAACTTAATGTCATAAGTAATCCTCGTTTTATTGATGAAATCTATTTACATCAAGTTACATAATTCACATCTTAATTAATATATTATTGTTTTAATTGGCGATAATGTAGTTTATTAATACTTATACATTTGGCAGTATGTGTTTTAATAAAAATGTTACAGTAATTGTTATGTAGGTGGCACGAAAATCCTACCACACAAGCAAATATCATACACTTGTTTGTGTGAACACTTCACAAGTGGCAATGAAAATCAGGGTATTGACTATTGTCATTTATGCTACATACCATACATCACATGGTGGAGTTGAAAGAGGTGAATTATATGCTTCACTGACAAGTGCGCTTTTGGGCCAAGAAAGCATTTAACTGTATCATTTATAGTTTCATTCCCATAGTATTGGATTTTAAAAAATTTATTTAAATTGATAATTGCAACACCTTAAATTTTTCTTAATTAAATCCCATTACCAGGTAACAATTTTAACAAAAATTAGTGGTCAACAGTAATTTTGGCCAGCCTCAAGATTTTACTGTACATTTTAATTATTATAACTTCTATCATGCAATGGTTGTATTATTAAAAATTACATCAAATTTATATGAAAAGGAGCAAAAGCACATTAACTCTAGATGCTATAAATCATTTCTATCAATTTATTATTTATTTTGGTATCTTAAAATGTTTGATTCAAGGGCATAATTTGTGAAGTTTGGTTGGTTTTTTCCCGCCCGTTTAATTATCATATTGTAAATTGACCACCATAACAACATTGCTGTTTTGGCTGTCAACATATGGTAAATAGAGTTTACTAGGCATGCTTCATTACTACGGCCTCAATGTAACCTAATGACATGTGCAATTTAGGTCCGGTGTTAGAATAGTCTAGGTTTTCATTCATCTTCACTATGTTTTTGTAAAGAGATGACTTGATTTTGAAAATAAAAATTTGTTTTTGGTGTGTTATAAATAAAAATGTATTAATATTCCAAACTAATCAGATTTACCTATCCATGTTACATGAGAAAACAGTTTAATATATATTATTAAATTTTGCACCAATTATATTATATTTGTAACTGGTAACACCTTTACAAGTACTTTTTCACAATTAATATAGCCTCCAAAAAATTTCTAATATTGATTATTATTATACAAACCATAATGACAGTAATATATTATTTAATTAAAAATACACCTACTGCACAATTTTTGTTAGTGATCGAAACTTACTAAAATGTAGTTAAATTTTGCTTCATAGTAGGTTGTAAGCAGTACAATGTATTTAAAACAGGTTTGTGTTATATGACTAAACTGTACAAAATAAGTATAAATAAAATAAAATATCATTAACATATATTGATAAATTAAATAATGTCTCTGGGCGGGGTTATTAGATGTAATGAATTTGAGTACATGTTTTGCTGATCAGTAAAATTTACAATACTGATATCATTATGCACACCACCAAACATAATTAGTTCACCATTTCCTTTTACTAAGGAATACATGACTAATTCTTCAGGAGCTCCATTCATTTCTCCTAATCGAGGACATAGCCATGAAACATAATTCATGTAGTTGCCATTTATAACAGTTGAAATGTCTAGAACATGCATGGTCAAAGTATTTCTCTTCACTTTTTTCACCACAGGCTGCCTGTTCTGGTTATCCGGGGCTGGCATATTAGCTTCAAATCTGTTTTCTAAATGTGCTATTTGTCTTTGATTTATGAGATCATTTTCATTTGGTATACTGTATAAGGGGGACTCGCAAGCAAATGCAGCCATTCGGTATTTATTTGCTTCTTGTAGTTGTCTTACTATTTTCATTCCTTTATTCTAAAAGAAAAAGATAATAACAGTTAGATTTTTTAATTAATTTATGCTAATTATATTACGTTATTGTTGTTAATATTACTGATTTATGTAGTACCACCAAAAACTATGGTAGTAGTCTTCTAAAAATTACTGTTATTTCAGTATGAAAGGCAAGTACTGCTAGTGAGATATTATCTAATGAGGATGAACATGACTATGTGTATTGTTGTAGTAAGATTATATACCATCAGGTACGTATGGTAGTCTTATTGCTCTATGTTACAAAAAAATTACCTTAATTTTAATTTTTCTCATATTTGGATCATTTTTATTTAAGTCAATATTATTGCAGTTATTTAAATTGGGACCAGCAATATGATTTGAATCTGGACTAGCATTCTCATTTGTAATGTTAATGTCTCTTCTTACTTGTTCATTACTGGGTCCTGCAATAGGCTCATCATGACCAATATCAACTACAGGTGGTTGCCTTGCAGTAGGTTGCCTGGGTAGTACTCCCCGTCTTCCATTTATGTTTTGATCTCTGTCTAAAGGTCTCTGAAGACTTTGTTCTATCCTAACAGACACTGGGGCATTTTCAGACCTATTTAAAGAAGACAAGCGCACAGCTGAAGTAACTAAAGGTTTTGCACCATTCCAGCCTTGCCGGCTTCTACTAAGGCTAACAACTTTATCACCGACTCTACAGGCAGGATTGCACCATATATTAGCTGAAGCCCATTCTTTATTTTTTACGGCAATTTCCTTCCAAGTCCATGTTGGACCACTCATAGTTAGTATCCAACAGTCACTATAGACAAAACGATTGTGCAATGTTTGTACTCCACCTAAGAGCATTACTCGTTCTCTGTCTAAAGCAATAAGTGATTGAGCATATCTTGGTGGAGGCCGTGGTTTAGTAGTTGGTTGGTTTCTCCAACAGGATGTAATTATATCAAAAACCCAAATATCATTTGAACATTGTATTTGATAATTTTGTGCTGCAGTCATAACTAATCCTCCAAATATAATCATTTCATCATCCTTGATACAAGCTGAGTGTCCGGCCATAGGGGGTGGTGGATTAGAAGCATTGATAAGCATCCACTTGTTTGTATTTACACAATAAAAATGAACATCATTAAACATTGTAACATTCTGATAGTATTGTGAAAGAGAAGGATATGTCCATCCACCAAAAACCACTAAAAAGTCTTTATAGGTAACCATTGATGTGTATGCCTTCGGTACAGGGTATGTTCCAGTTGCTAAAGGTCTTACCCATAATCTCTTCGATAAGTCAAACATCCAAAGATCATTAAATGAAGTAGCATTGGTAGTGCATCCACCAAATATATACATGTTATTTTCAAGTACACATGCTGCATGAGAAAACCTTTTAGTTATGGTTGGCACTATATCTGTAGATGTTATACTTTTCCACAATATATTAAATTCAGCTATTGCTCTAACCAATTTAATGGATGTTTTACGAAAAACGTCTGAAAAGTTTAATTTATTTAATATTTAATGAAAATTATGAATAAAATAACATTAAATAAAATTTATGAATTATAATAGTATAAAATAACGGTCTCGATTAAAACAATAAATTATACATAGAAAAATCAAATTAGGTCATACTCACTTTGAGCACATCTACTCCATCTTTTACATACAATCATGCAATTTTTTAGATCTTTATATGGAGGTAAGATGCTCAAAATAAATTCTATGACTTCATCAGGCAGGTCTTCGACTGTACTTAACGTTCCATGGCGCAATGACTGTTGTATTAGGTCCATTATGTCTTTAAATAAGTCTATTATTTAAATCATATTTCAATAAAATTAATCATCCTTGGAAATATTTCTTTAATTCTGTTGACGAATAATCAATGAATAATGCTAGCAGTTATATAAAATACGTGCCCTGCATCGATTTTAAAACATTGTTTTTCTTGCGTATCAACAATATGACAAACATTCACGGACGGAATAAATTTTTAATTTGCGAAATTTTGACGTTTCGCATAGATTCTGAATGCCCGGTAATTGTAAATGACGAAACAGAAAACGCATACCAATACTAAAAATAATAAAAATACATGTATAATATCTGGATATATTTCATTAAATAGCTTTTGATTTTTTTTGGATTTTTGGTTATTATATTATACTGTAACTTTAACTTTCGGTTGCCTACTTCCAAAACAAGATCTTACATAAAAATATTGTACATAACGGAAAAGCGAAAGCTTTTGCATTCAAAAGCTTCTTTCATAATATCTGATAATTCTTTTAGCTACCACAAAGTTCAGACAGTAACGCAAAATTAAATTAGATGTCGTTATGTTTGAATACGGTAGATTTGAAATTTAAAAAAAATCTATTTTTTTATTATTTATATTGGTATTGGATTCTAAAAATTTACTAAATATCTAAATTTATCATATAATGAAATGAATGTTACACCTATCACAATTATATATTAAAGTTGGATTTTTTAAATAGTTCAACAAAAGTTACTTTTTTTATTTAAATCGTTCACTAGTTAATTTTGTTTCTGGACGCTGTCCCTTTCCCCGCGAATGTTCAAACGTGATGACTTTTCTTTTACTACAACTTTAAATATTTACATTAATTCTTAATTACTTATGTTGAAAGTGATTTGTGCAATAAATATCCTATATTTATTTTTATATAAACTACAAAAATTAAAACCGGAGAAAACTTTGATGAGGTTGCGTCATATAGATACTTTGACAGATAACCTCAATCTAAATTGTGTATTTACTTATTTGTAAATAGTGATAAAAGTGGACATTTTTAAAATAAACTTTCAATGATGCAACATTTAATTTATGCTAGTCCAATACTTGATAAATTGAAATATTTACAACAGGCACTTTCATATAGAATTCAACTTTCTACTTCACAGAAGGTGATTATTTTGTTATGAAGATTTTGAGATATTATACCTTCTAAAATATATTGTAATTCTTATACTTTGTGGCTGGGAAATTAGTTATATTAAGAATACATTTCTACATTTTATTTAGAATAGTACAGTCAGTCAGAGTCACACTGAATAGTATTTTTTACATTATCAATTAAACCTTGATATTTGATAACTTCTCTTTCTTTTCATTTGTGTTCATAATAGTTCCTTTTTTTAATTCACTTCTTGCTTTTGTGCATTCCTTTTTGTACTTAGGACAAATAATCACTGAAAGTACTATCATGTAAGAAATATAATGCAGACGAGTTATAACCAGAAGTGTTCTTTTAGGTTGTACTATGGAGCATAGGTGTAGTTGGTACAAGTGCTGTTGTAGTTGGGGTGTTATCTAGATATTTAGCTAGAAGACGTGCCAAACCAATTATGAACCCTAGAATACAAAGAGCTTTACATAAGAGAATGTCAAGAATGAAGAGTCCGAATGGAGGTAATATAAATATTATTTATTTAATAAAATTACATTAATTTTTCCAATGCAAATGTTAGGATGATTACATAATGTTAACAATATAAACCTTATTACCGTAACGATAAACTTTATTACTATTGAAGTAGAGTTATAATTTTATTTATCTTTCAATTGTATTTTATAATGTTATTTTAGGAATTGGATCTACAGCAAGCAGTTGCGGTCGTAGCAGTCCTTTAGGATTTAGTGAACGCCAGTCCTTAGCATCGGGTTCAGTTGGTTCTGGAGGAGGAGATGCCGCACCTTTATCTCCGCAACAATTAGGTGTTATGGGTAAGTACAATCACAGCTTTTGAATTTGTACTATTTTTTCACTAAGTTGGAATATGTTAGATTTTATAATTATTACATATAATTAACGCCATCTATGAGACAATAGCTTTTATTTTGTTAGATGCATATTTGTAAAATACAAAAATCATTGTGTTGAACACTGATTATCTGAACTTACTATTTTTATTTAGGGTACTATTTGTACTTATTAACGTAGTTATGTTTGTTTTAAATTTCTACATTATTTTTTCTGTTCGTAAATTAGTAGTAATTAAAAAAATTGATATGTTAGACTTTAAATTGTTTTTTGCAACGCCATCTATTGATGAATAGCTAAACTGGTACACGTATAACCAATCTGTTAGTAGAAGCCATATTGAAAAGATGGCAGAAAACAAAAATGTACTTTACTTCCTATTTAAAAAAATATTTATGTAAAATAATAAAAACCTCAATGTTATAGATAGTTTTAAAACTAAGGTAATCGTCCATTATTTCGGATAAAATAAGTAGTATTACAAAATAATTTATAACAAGTAACCTTTTTTTAATTTACAAAAAGTTCATGTTATACGACTCTAACATGCGTTATGTTAATTTGTCGAGATCGAAAAGTGGATTGACCTCAAATGTAAGCAAAAAAGAAAAGGTGAGCAATTTTAAAATGTATTGACCCTTAACTTGTTTGATATAAGTACGCCAATTATCTGAATACTTTGAACATTGACTATATTTGTTTTGCTAAGTGAAACGTTTTTAATATAAAAAAGTAATATAACGTTTGATTATAAAATCGATAGAAATTGTTAAGAGCTTATAGAGGCAATTATTAATAAATACCATTTTTTTTTATAAATATAGCGGCTTATGTATTACTCGTTAATTTATAATCTTAACCCATGTGGCTCGTTGGTCTAGGGGTATGATTCTCGCTTTGGGTGCGAGAGGTCCCGGGTTCAAATCCCGGACGAGCCCACCGTTTCTTTTTTCTAATTTCTAAGAATTCCATCACGGAGTCTTGATTTAATTTTTAAAAATCTTTTCAAAATATTATTTTTGGTTTTGATTTCATTCAAACGTTTAAACATGTTTTATTATTTAAAAGTAAGTACATATTTTTTAATGATTTCTGTTAACACACGCCATGTCGGCCCTTATAAATCAAGGTTATATAATTACGTGTTTTACTTACTAAAAAAAACATTATTTGTCAAAGTAATAATTCTTAGACTACCATTACCGTAGTGTTGTTTGCTTCTATATTAATAACAAGAACTCAGGTAGATCTTCATTTCGGTATAGGAAAATGTAACCGTATCCTTATTATCCGTACGTGTATGTGACCTATTTTAAAACAATGGATCACTACGCAGTAAGGTCCCACAGGGCTCCTAGGAATGTTTTGTTTTCTCAGCACGTTCTTCGCGACCCACTGACACGATGCTGAGATGAATCGTAACGTCTGCGTCCTATAAAGCAAGTATATGTGTATTTAAAGCTGTCCTCAATACCACTTTCCATACATATGTACTGTTATATGGATATCGTTGATTTTTTTTTTTTCATAGCCACCAGTAAATTATATATACGCCACATTACAATGTGTTGGATAAAAGTTATAATATTTTTAAGTAATGATAAATGACATTAACTATCAGTATTTGAACAGTTAAAGTAGCGGCTCGTTGGTCTAGGGGTATGATTTTCGCTTAGGGTGCGAGAGGTCCCGGGTTCAAATCCCGGACGAGCCCAATTTTTTTCTGTCATTTATTGACAACTTTTGTAGCAGATTGAAGTTTTTTTTTTAATAAAATATTTATTTATTCTTTATTGTATAAATTCAGCAATACAAAAGGCGGGCTTAATGCCTGAAGGCATTCTCTAGCAGCCAACCTTTGGTGATATAATAATATATTCTATATAATATATTTAATTAATCTTAATATATCTAATAAGATATAAGAATATATAAAATATATTCTTTAAAATCATTCAAATAATTTAAGCCGTACAAGGGAATAAGAAAAACGTTTGTTTACTTTGTTGTATGAATATGGCTCACACAAAAATGTTTTTATCTTATCCTGCATATTTTTATGGCACCTAAATATTTGTTTTCATGTAAACCATTAACGAGGTATTATAACGGGGAAGTGACTTTTATATTAATACTTTTTTGAATAACGCCGCGTGGATGCACTTGATTCAACTTGATACATAAGTTAAATACCACACGCGGATCTCGTGATCGAGATGAAGAGTTCCAGACCCTTCGTTAGGAAGCGGTGCAATTCCATTCCCCTTCTCTAGTCGGTAATAATTAAAGCTCTTACAGTCGCGTTGCTTTGAACTAGACTCAGCTGAAAGGTCGCCACGAAAGGAGGGGAGGTCGCAGGTGAAGGGACCATTCCCTGTTTACGTCTGTCCCAAACCATTCGCGTCACTTTTCGCCGAGTGTAAGTAATAGATTTTTTACGGTGGACTATGGCGATTAATGCTTTTTTATTAAATCCGCAATGCATATTATCTTATAATGACACATAATTTCAATCAAAAAGAAACGAAGCAAAAAAAAAAACCGAGCACATTCTCTATTTGCTTTAACTACAAAAAATACATAAAATTACGATAGCTAAAGATATAATAAGACAATTTATATTAGACTAGCGGAAATCCGGCAGACGTTTTTTCATCATTTATTAATGAATGTTTAATATAATGGTACGAAAATTTAAAAAAAATTGAGGATAATAAAATTTATAACATATAACGCTGGAGTAAGAAATTGTCTCGAAACTACTACTTTTATATTTCACGTCTTAGTGTCGCTAAAGCCAGGTGGAGCTCCTATAAATAATCTAGATGATAACATCTTAATAACAAGATTTTATCAAACTAGGAAACCGTAACATACATTCTCATTGTATGTAATACTAGAATATAGTGTTTTAAGTAGAACTATTTCTATACTAATCAACATCTTCTTAACTTGATTGCTGAGTAAGTACATTTTAGTTCGCAATTTCTGCATACGATTCATCATCTCAACTAATTTGACGTCCACTGCTATAGGTCTCTTTTAAGGTATTCCACAAAACACGATCTTGCTATAAGTCTTCGAGTCTAGGCTCTCAAGTTTTTTATGTGACCTGTTCACTTACCCTACCACCGTAGAGTATTCTGGGCGAGCATACTTTACCTTTTCGCCTCTTTGCCGTCTTTAACACCATGTAAAATTAAGTCGAAAAAGAATTAGACCATTGTAGATAAAAATATAATATTTTTTATCAACAGTTAGCAAAAGAATGTAGCGATTCTACTAATATTTGGTAGTTTCTATTATTTTTTTTGTGTATTTTTTTTAGAATTACAATATTTATAAACATAAGAAAAACAATCAATACTGTTTTCATTTATTTTTTTAATTGTATTCAACATATTAATAGAAGATTAAGATAGAAGATTAATTTTAGTGATGACTACAAACTGTAGCTATTTTATAATTGCATTTCCTAACACGAATAAAATGTCAATGCTTTGAACTTTACCAGGGGTAATTTCTAACAGAATATTGTCGAAAAGCGTTAAGAACGGCGATATTCTTAATGGCCGTGGCATTTATATTCTTGAACGTCTATCTGTGTATAATATTTATTTATATTTGTTTATGAAATATCAGTTAACCGAACATATCGTTCATAAATTGTCCTAATAACATAAACAGTTTTTGGGCCGGTGAGTGTTTTTTGTAAGGTTTTAAATAAAAAATCAATAATTGAATTACAAGTTTAATGAATCAAAACAAACTTACGTGGAACATCACAATTATGCTTCGCAAAATAATATTGACGATGTCGAAGGTATTGTTTTTTCACGTACATGAAGTCGACTTTGTTTACATAACAACAGACGCCTTAAACATTACTACAAATATTCACTACCTACCAGGAAAGACAAGCAAATATCTTATATCAAATGTGGATGAGTTTTAGATTATTACTATGTATATAATTGAAAACATGTATAATTTTTTTGTAACGAAAAATGTTGTTTCAAAAAAGTTGTTCTCCGACATACTTTAGTGATAGGTAAAATAAATCAAATTCACTGTAACTTTGCATATAGAAATAAAAAACTAAAAACCTTATTACAATAAATATAACTCTAGGTGGGATTTTTCATAATTACGTGATTTTTTTTTATTAAATCTAACATGAAACACTAAATCCTAATTTGTGAAGAAATACTGAAAATTTGTTGTTTTAAATGATTTACTACGAAATAAGATTATTTGATGGTGATATATAATTTAAAAGTGATTGCTAGGCTTAATTGTAGAGCGAACACTTACATAGTATGCCCATATAAAAATATCATTCATTTATACATATCGTCTGAACACCGCTAAGCATTACAAATTTACATTGATATAAATATTTTCTCATAAAACGACAACAGTGTTGTCTGCTCTAATTTTAACGGAGGGATACAGAAAGAAGAAATGTTTGTATGCTTTTAATATTTTCTGTAAACTACTACTTTGGCAGAACTAACAATGTCGCAATTGTGATTTACCGAGAGACGTTCCATGTTATAATTCTACACTTAACGAAGGCTAAATAAAAAATAAATATCCATTAACGTTGTAAGCTTTAAAATAGTAATATCTTTATAATTCTTAATTTTAAACTCTCCTTGCTTAAAACTAAAAATAACAAATAAAATAACTATAATTACGGTGGAGGTATTGGGTAAATATGCTTGTTGTACCAAGTTATTACTCAATAATTTGTGTTATTGAAACCTCTTTAAGAAATATTTTATCAATTTTTTGATCAAAATTTAAACGTTAAAGTTTTAACTTTAGTAAGAGTTGGCTGGACTATTGTTTTTATTTTTATTAACAGACTTTTTATAATATCGGTACATTACTCATCTTTCAGATTATAACTATATTTGTTTCTGTGTATCTTTAATATATTGTGTATTGGTAACAGTGACATAATCTTCATTCCTTTTCACGATTTCCACCAACATTAACATTTGTGACGTTCGGTTGTCATATCGTCGCTCTGCGACTTCCGTAACCTTAACTATATACATAATTTATTTACATTCTTCTGTTCAATTTTAGGTCAATAATTTACATATTGGAATGAAATTATTCAACAGGAATGTTTAAAAAACAAAAAAGAAATCTATATACAAATCTACCCAAACGAGGTACACCATCTTAGAACATAAAATAACAGCGTTAAGCCTGGATGATAATTACTACAAATATCAAAGCAACTATTTCTGTTATATTCTTTTTTTTTAATTATATACAACAAATACTGTATTCTTTGTTTTGTCAATTTAAACTAAAAGCGCAAACATTGGGATGAACATAGATATGGTGATAATTTGGGTTGTTGCTGCGTTAGGTTTGCTCCCAAGGCCACCTACCACCGAACGGCTGATATTGTCCTCCTTTGCTGAAGTCGCCTTTACCATACCCTCACCACTATCTCCTAACATATCGCTGCTATCAAGTTCTCCTGAATTCAGTTTTTTCATGGGACTAGCAATATCGTTTTCTTCGGGTGCAGGTTGCGCTGTTTGTGGTGGTGGTGTTGTTGTAGTAGTAGTTGTCGTTGTTGTTGTAGTTGTGGTGGTCGGTACCAAAGTATTATTCGATACGTAATATATTTCACCAAATATCGCTTCCACTTCCACAGTATTTTCAATTCTTTCACCACGCATTGGCCGCGATCGGGAATCGTTTTCTTTGTAATAAGTAATTAACTTACCAGTATATTGCACGTCTTTGTTTGTGTAGTTACCTCTGAAAGTAACATTACATGCAGTCCCAGGTTCCAGAAATTTCTCCAATTTGTAAAGTTCCTTCTTTTCATCTGTGTATGGATTTGCCCACTCGAGTTGTGGAAGTATAGTTCCATCGCCAAGTACTATCGTTGTGTTTAAACCAATGGCTATTCCGTGGCCGTGGCCCCAAGACAAACTGTAATTATATTTGTACTCTATTTCTGTCGTCACCGTTGCTGCATTTTCCCCGTCATTACGTAAAATACGTTCTTCGAAAACTTGAGGATCGGTCTGTCGAATGTGCTCAGTGTCGGAATCCATCTGAACATTTTCTATTTTGTAACTAATAGGTTCTATTTCGACAAGAATCTCTCCACTATTTTCTACTATTTCGTTATTCTGATCGTCAAAAGTGATCAAATGTCCAATAGTGTTTTCATAATTTATTCTGCCAATATAGTGCGAATATGTAGTACCTGCTTTCATTCGACCAATGAAAACCGTATCTAGGGAAGATTCGATAGTGACAGCGCCACTTGGTTTCGAATGGTATTTGCCCCAGGGTTTCCAAATTAACAATGATGCATTCTCAATATTTTCAAGTACTTCAAAAATTTCGTAGCTCTTAGTTCCGGCAACAGCGCAAGATTTATAATCGGGTCTCAACTGGCCTAGAAGCATATCGCCCTCGTGACGTGACCGACAAAGGTATATTGGCCCTGAAACAAAGTTGTCTATGAGTCTTCATTCAAATGTCATTCAAAATTTAATACACCTCTAAATACTTAAGTAATGAGCAAAGTATTATATCGAAAAAGTACATGTAACTATTATTCGAAATAAATGTAAATTTATTTTCGTGTTGTTATTTAACTGTGATGGCTATTTTCTAGAAATTAATTAATAGTGTGCTTCTAATTTCTAAAGCTTAAATATAAGATTAGCGCAGAAAAAAAAATAATTATTAATGTTTTTGTATTAGAGAGCATTGTTTTTAGTTCTTATAATTTTAAGGAATAACATACATTAGAAATCGCTTATGGAATTGTGACTTACATATATTCCTATATGAATGTATGAAAGAGAATTTATAAAATGAAAATGTTACCTTGAGGGGAATCGGCTCCGCTAACGTAGTTTTCCATTGCCTCTTTTTTCAATGTAGACCATTTAAGTGCGCTCGATGTGACTATCTGCTTCAATTCCGCATTGTAGAGGCCAACACCAGCGTCTGACTGCGCGGGCGCAGCCAATATAGACACCAAAAACACCATCCACCATCCCCTCGCATAACTTCGTATCTCCTTCATGCTTTATACCTGTTGGAGAAGCAAACAAGTTTTTCTATAATATTAATATTTTTATAACACAATACATATCCAAATTAATCTAGCTTGATTTTAAATTAAAATATCTGCAAGTTTTTTATATGCAAAAGGAACCAATTTATTATATGTATTAAAAATATACAGTATTATTTCCATTGAAATTTTCTGTATTTCGTGTGTTATCTTCATCGCCCTCTTCTGTAATAAATTCTAAGTTAACTCCGTTGTATTTTGTCATTTCGAGTACATTAAGGGAGGGTCTCTTGAGCTTCATCAGTTTCTACAAAGCTGAACCGGAACTTTGTTTTTAAAAGTAAATATTAATAATACCCTATTTATTACGTAGTATAACTACTAGATACATAATCTTACTCAGTTCATTTCATGCTGCGATTTATTTTACAAAAAACATTCTACATAGTTGAAGTGGCATGGCGCCTGTGGCAATCGATTAATTTGTTTCAATTATAAACTACGCAATCACAATTGCAATAATTAATGTTTTTCTTTGCACATTTTCATTATGCAACAGATTGCTACAACCATTATCTATATTTAACATTCCAATGCATAAAATGACACGATTTATTACAATGACAGGTAACAAAGCAAAAATATATACGCAAGCAACGGGATTTATTAATAAGCATCTATTTGAATTTAAATTGACCAAGGTTAAAATTCTTATGTCTCATTTTATACTCCGTCTTAAAATAATCCTGATTGACTGCTATGAATAGTAATTGTTTCTTAATATATAAATCGATAATTATTTAATACATATACATTATATTCATAAAAGACAATACCGTAAATAATGATACTGCGCTAGTAGTCTGGCCTTTGTGTTATTGTGCTTTCTCCATTAATTTTATTAATAGCTTAAAATATCTAAAGTCTATAAACTCTATCATTGAACCAATGAATAAATATATAAGAAATTAACTTATTTAGAGACTAGATCTATTCATAATTTTGCTACAATAGCGTCTAATTTGTGCCGCCTAATAAAGAATGCTTTGTCGTTTCTGTTAATATTTCTGGACCAATCTTCAAAGTCATGTCTCAAGGCGACGAGTGCAAGGACGCTAGCCAGAATTAGATTATATTCTTGGGTAAAATCAATGCAAGATGTCATTTGATGGTTATAATATTTATTTATTTAAAATCTTTATTGCAACGTTTAAGAATTAGGTTACGTCATAAGCATTCATCAGTCAACAAATATTGATTATCGATAAAAAAAAACTTGTTACAATAAACATACAAAATTAAAACCGTTTGACACACAGATATTTTTAGAGCAACAATAACTCATCGTTAATTCTAATGGAGTAAATTAAATTTAAAAAGTTCAATTGGAGATTGACACGGCCTATTTGTCCTCACAAATCCCGCCGGTTCGTCCGTTGTCCCGATTTAACGGTAATATTTTAGTTTGATGTTAATCTCCCTCAGCGTCATAAACATCTGGCACGACTACAAGCGGCCCGTTGAATTTACAGTTATTTTAATAAATAACGTAAACGGTCCATTCATAACGTAACGAGTTAAATAGACGATTGTTTTTTTTTCATATAATTCGTTACGTCATTCATTCGGTTCACGTCCATCTCTGTCATAGGTTATCTACATAAAAAGCGGTTTGTCTTCGGGTATAATCGGCGATATTATTCATTTAAATATTGCACACATAATCTATTTTGTTTATGTTTTTAATATGTACCAGAATATTCAAAAGAAGTTTTCGTTTGTATAAGGTAATATACGTAAAGATCTCGTTGCAACTATTGTTACACTATACAATGTGATTAATAGGTTTTTTGTTATAATAAAGGTGCTAAAAACTTTTTCGGCCGGTTTTCTAGTGTATTCTGGTTTGAATTTATTTAGTGTATAGTCTTTTTTAACTATGATAATAAATTATATAAAAAATTTAATGTGGCTCTATAAATAAGATTTCTTTTATTATCAAAGTAACACTACACCGTTACTTATTGTCACTTATTTCTTTTCGAAGTCTAATATTTGTCACATAGTACAATTTTCGTAGTTGTACGACATAAAAACAAAACTTTATATTTCCTGAAAAAGTATTTGGGAATGTCTGTTAGTGAATTGTATGACCAAATGCTTCTGTAGTGTGCCTAGTTGATTTTGATTCACCACCCTTGCGTATTTCTTCCGAAACAATAGGTACCTCCGGCTCGCACTTGTCTAGCACTCGATGCTACGAGGGGAAACACCACTCCGAACAAAACAGGGACACCTCCCGTCTGAGCTTCCGCACTTATTGCCATCGCATTGCCTATTCAACTAAAACAACGCTATTCGTATGTACGCGCTAATGTTTGTGGTGAAAGATGAATTTGAAAATATAGGGGGTGAATTTTTTGTCACAGGTAAACAAGCCATTGTATTAAAATATACAAGTTTAAATAGTTACATATACCGCATATATACTTTGATAATATAACATCAGATAGTAGACACGTTAGTTTGTACCGCAACATTATTGTTAAGGTAATAAACGATATTAATTCTCAGAGTCGAAGGTCATGTTTGAATATAACATGTTATGGGTATTAATTCGCACTGTCCTTTATGTGATTGCGTCATTCTAAACGGTAATGATCATTATTACGTAATGGTTTTATTTGTTGACAATTATAAGTGGAAACTTTTATAAGTTGTTTGTCGCATCATCATAATCATTCGGCAAACTTCCAGTCCCACACCGATAAGTCCTGTAAAAGGACTTGGATACCTAACCTCGATTTTCTTGTTATATCGCTTTAAAACAACTTTTCAGTCGGATGCTATAATTAAAATGAAAGTTCAAATTTTAGAAAGTCTAATGGAGAGTTTATTTGCATATTGTTATAAACGGACTGACATTTGAAGGGCTTTTCAGTCTTCGATAAGCTGGTATGGTTGGCATGAATTATGCAAAGTTTATAAATAGGCTTATGAAAATGACCTTTAAAATTGATTGACGTAATTTTTGTATCTAATTGTAACTGCATATAACGTTATTGTTTTTTTAATTGGTAGGTCTTTATTACTATCGACGGTTTTGATCATCACCGTCCATGGCAATAACGTGGTGCAGTGTAAACATCTTAATAATTGCTACCTTGTCGTAGATAAAAGTTAAGATTTTATTGCTAAATTTGCAACGTTTATGTGTGTGTAGAGATGTAATATCATAAATTCATCTTCCTGTACGATTTCGTCATCAACGACTTCTTTTTATCAATACGACCTTTTCGCATGCGCAGATTATGTCATCCTTTTTAACCGGCGAAAGCAACGAGCGTAATAAAAATATTCTCAGTAATCTAGATCTTTTAAAACAGTTTTAAGCGCGATTGGAGAACTCGTAAAAAAATATTTATTTTCACGTTATTGTAATGACTGCGGTTGGTACAGCTAAAAATAAACAACTTTATAAATTTAACTTCGCAATCGTTATTGCACAATGCTTTTTGTTAAATTTATTGACCATAAATGACTACGCGTCATGTCTGGTAATAGATAATGATATGCAGGTCATACTGGCGCCATTATAAGGGCTCAATGTCTGATGATAACTTGATGTCCATGCTATGAATACGTACAAAGTTAAAACTGTTATTGTTCACGTCGACGTTAAGGAACAGGGTTAAGCTTTTAACTGTCTTGTATTTCTTCTAAGCATCACTACATATATCCTTCTAATACTTAATGAGACTTTAGTCAGCAACTTTGTTTATCTCTACTTATACAAAAGGCGCTTTATAATTAACAAGTCACAAGTTGTCCTTATATTTACTTGCGTCATGAGGTTCATAAGTTTTGTACTTACTATAGTATGCCAGTGTATTGTTGTTAGCAAAACTGTTATAGTTCTTTTAAAAAAAACTAATTCAAAAAAAATATTTTACATAGTTTAAGTATAACATGTCTGTGTTATTATTTGTCTTTATGATTCAATAGGCTACTTTTTATACAATACATTCATGCTACATGATATATAGTAACGTTAACATATCCCGCTTCAATATGATGTTTTCTAATAAGTTTAGGAAAGGATGTATTAATTTAAGTTTTAGCTAACATTTCGTTAGTCAATATAATATATATCGACGTGTGCACTTAGGTATCATTCATGAACGTAATAACACTTGACCCCTGTTAACTTCGCATTCTGTTTGTATCAATGACCCAAATCTTAAATCTGAACATACTTTTAACATTTTCAAGGTACATCTATAAACAAATTGGGTAATTCTTGTGCCTATTACCTGAATAGTCGTCCCGTATAACACTGTAATCTTGTTAATACATTTTTTGTTTAATATCTTTTTCACTACATGTTCCAAAAAAGTAGACATTTTAAGAAATGTAAAAACAAAAGTTTAAAATAAGTTTTCAGATTTGGATCAACTGCTATAACCGTGTTCTAAATTACAAATTTTGGTGATAAAAACATCTTGTTAAAGTTAATAAAACCAAAGATTATATTATGTTATGTTTATGATTATGTTATATCAAATATAATGTGTAATTGCATACGTATGTCAATTTTTGCTCAGAAATGCAATATGACGAATAATTGACTTACGCCTTCTCATCTAGAGTATGATAAAGCATAATTTGTGGGTAGTACATGCACATAGTAAATTTTAATTGTGTTTGATCCTTTATGAATACGGAATATAGTGCGGTGGAGGTCGGGCATGAGGAGAGGCTGTCCGAGAGGCAATTATCGTGTAATGGCTTTGTTATCGAACGCCATCCCATCTTGATGGCTAATGAAACAAGATGGTGTTCCACTTTCTCTATACCGTTGTACTACGCGTCACGATCAATATTTTTACTACAAAATCAACTCATTACTACATAACGGACGCATCTATAATAAGATCTAGAGTTAAGTTGAATTATTGCAGATGTCTTTGAGAATTTCTCTACAACACACATTTCAACATTAACAATTGATTGAAAAGTACATACATCAAATACAAGAGTCACCCTTTAACATTTGAGTTAGAGAAAAGTATATGGATTTTAATGAAATATATAATTACTCATATTTACTCAGAAACTTCTATTATAGGAAATGGAGAAGCAATAAGAACATCCGTTATTAAATAGTTTACAATTCTGTCTAGGTGCTCCATAACAATGCATTGGGTCGATCTATAGCACGTTGGTAATTTTTTGCGGTATAGTAAATTGCTTTCCCGGGCGCCGTCGCCTCCGTTGTACCGGTGGCTAACTGTTCATAAATCATTTTGTAGAGCTCTTGAGCTTTTAGTTTTATTTTATCGGTTTTCTTAGCATTTTACATTATTACCATTGCTCTAGATTTAATAAACGATTCCTTTATGTTAAATTTTGGCAAGCTGAAAGTAAACAAGTATGATAGTCTGAGAAAATTGATTAGTAATGATTTTAGAATGTTTGCTTAACTCAAAATTAACTTACAGCTTGTTATATGTATCTTAATCAAAAAATTATAATTAAAGTTTAAGTTTTCTTTACTGTTCAATCTTTAAAACTATTCAAATTTGGGTTTATTATATAATTAATGCATAGGTTCTTTCCCAGATATATTTTTTTAGTTCAAGTTGTATGAACGGTTTTCTCGTTATCTGTTTATAAGAGTGTGGGTCGATTATTATCAGTGGCTGGTGGTCGATGGTGACATGGCTTAAGTCACGGGTTGCTGCGCACGCGCACTGGCGCATGAACCAGCTGATACTGTGGGAATAACATGCGAGTGGATTATATTAGCTGTACGAGCAACAGGTAAACTGTTGTGAAACCTTGTGCTTTATGATTCTTTGAAACGTTTTTATAAATTGCCTACCATATACGGTTATCTGTAACTACAACGTGGGATGGTACATAGTGTATAATTTATCAAGTACAGTAAAAGCTGCTTTAATACCACATATGGCGTTAAAGTTAAATTTTAACCAAGTAGAGAACACGCGTAACAACAATCGATCCGACCGTCATGAAATGGTAATATTTAGGCTGAACGATATATGTATTTGCAGTTTAACAGTCGGTATGATAACTAACCATACATTCCTAATCACTTAATCCTCAAGACAAAACGATGCGGGTCTGCTCAACAATTTAACTGATAAATTGTTGCATCTTCGATTTAAACTAGGACGGGGATAAAACATTGCTTGCAAACATACCATCCATATATTGAGAGTAATGTATTTTTCATTTCGATCTATAATATTTTCTCTGTGAAAAAATTGACGGTAATTTTTAATATCTTTATACATTAATCACGGCGATTAGTTTCAACAAAAAAAAAAGCAGCAAATTTTAACCGTGACCTGGGTCACATCGCATGAATTATAAACCTATTAATTGCGTGTACCGTGTCAAGCGTTGGTAGCGAAAACCAGGTATTTAGTTAAAGCGTATAGTAACATTAATGGACTGTCTGCGACGTGAACAAGTCGCCTGCAGTCATCACGCAATCGTATACTCGTGCCCCACATGCTGTTAAAATATTAATCCATTACGCTAATTGAACTAAAACTATATGTTAAATTTTTCATACGATTTTCGTCAAAACATATAATTTAATTTGGGTGTCCGTTTAAATTTGACCTAAATGTCACATACGAAAATAATTTGGGCGAATAATTATGAGTCATCCTTCATGCTAAATATGAACTTATTCGTCATTTTACTTAAATAAAATGGACCTGATAGAATAAAAAAGAGTTGAGTGTCGATATGATTTAACAAACGTGTTTTTTTAATTATGCCCGATCGATTTATAACATGTACAATTTACTTCTTGAACCTTTGAGTGTTCTATAGTATAAACCAGCAATTATGAATATCTGATATCTCATTTATATTTTACAGCATTCATAAAACGTGAAAGAGTAACGTTACCTGTAATTGGGACGTTACAGCTGCATTCATCATTACTCGCAGTGCGTGACGCTGTTGACAGATTCGCAGGATAAAAACATTGACAAGCATTTCAGCGTCAAACCTTCCGTGAATCCGCAACATTATTACTTTAAACCTCACTGTTACATTGTTTTATTTACACTCAGTATTCGAGTTGCTGCTATACGTCAACGACCACAATCGGATCATAATAAATAGGTACCGTTGACCGGAGACAAAGTGATGCTGTAAATCAAGCGAGGGTCTAATTAACTATTGAAACGGATAGGAGATACCAGCACCATCGCACCTGCGCTAATCACCACACTTCTCTGGACTACTTTTGAAGGCAGCAATTTGCACTTAGCTAAATTACACATCCAATGATTTATTTGCATAGCATTCATTATTAACACGATACTTAAACATGCGTATTAAGTTGTGAGGAAGTAATAAATTATGTGTTTGTGTAAAAGCATAACAGATAAAGTGTGTCTGAATGATGGACTATTAAACACTATCTTTTTAAACTCAACGACAATGCGTGATATACTATAAATATATTTATTTATAATTAAATAAGAAAATACCATTTTTTGACATATGCATCATGGGTGAAATTAAAGAAGAGCGTCAACTGCTAAAAGTATCTACGTATGGGCATGAAACCGTACGCCGAAGTCTGCAATTTTGTTTGTTTCTTAAAGCCAGTTTTAAAGTATTGCCCATTGTCCGTAATTTGGCGGCTTTCGTAAAAAGTCCGTGAGACGAGCTCGCCTCCTTTGCGAGAAGAAATGTTAGCTTTTTCTGCTCCGCAATTAATATTAAATAAATTTTACAGTCGCGGTCCAACTTCCGGCTCTTTCTCTTTGTGAATTTTTTTACTTGAAATTGTTTACCATTTGAGTTTACACTGTGCATGCTTTTTAATACTTGAATACCTTAATATCCTTCACGGAAGCATACCATACCATACTGTGCTCAAGGGAAGAATGATTGTCTTGACAGAAAAGAAGATTGTCTTGATAATTTAATGTGAAGCGAACATCTTCAATTGTATTCAATTGATTGTCCAATAAGGTGCGCGACACAACAGCTATGGGTAGCAAAATTCATAGTAAGTAGAGTTATTGAAAGCACTTTCAAGTTTAACTTTTTTGTTAATTTCAAATTAAATGACAATGTGAAAATATTGTGCAGAAATCAATGTTCTCTAAACATAAGTACTATGATAGAGTATTGCTGAAAATTTAAATAAGTCCGTCGAAATTTGGATTTGTGTCGATGTGTATCTGAAATTCAGATTATAGTCGTCAGCGCTGGCATGAGGCCGCGTTGAATAAATTACTCATTCACATAATGTCATGTAGCTTTGCGTATATATATCGCCGGTGAATATTCAGTGCGTCACAAGCTATTACATAATGGAAATGCACGTAAGGCGGATGGATGCCGGAATGGAGGATGGCAATCTGCTCCCCACGATTTGCGCGACAACGAGCTGCAAGGTCGCCGTCTGATTGCTGATAATAATGGCAGTTATGATACACCGGCATACTGGCCTACTTCAATAGCGTTACAATTTCTCACTCTTTTCCCTACCCTAATTGCTTATTTCCATACCCTTATACATCACACACGGAGCATTCATTAACGAATATGATTTATTACTGTAATATCGATATAATACCTATCATTCTACGTATATTATTATTAGTATTTTCACAAACATACTTCTTTTAGGATTGAAATGATCGTAACATATCTTTGACTTTTAAATTATGAGAGTTACATTTAATAGTAATGATTAGAATAGACAATAACAAGCGTAAAACATCTCGCACTCTATATGTACCTTACAATGCACAAGTGTCCTGCATACAGTGGCATTTTCCTATGTAATTTTCTTCCGTAATTTGACGACAATTCATCCCGTCTCTTTAACAGGATGATGGTGGGCATACGCTTTGGAGCCGGTTGCGAAACGTTTCTATATTTAGAGCAATGACGACATTAACGAGGAATTCCATTGAACAACGACAATATTCTCGTTTTTTACCAGCGTCTCGCTTCGATATCTCGGTTTCCTGTTAAAAAGGTGCCATTAAACTAGTAGTTATATTAATCTTTTAGAGAATTTATTCTTGAAAGGATATTACTTTTTCAAGGCCGCCTACCAAAAAATTTTGTAATTGTATGTATATTGATTGAATAACGATATCAAGAGAAATACTTGAAAACAATTATCTTCGGTGCTATTTTTATTAAACAGAAAAAGTGGCTAAATTGTAAATATGTGGCTATTAAGTGCTTCAATTAAGACGCTCAGACAATGTAACTAGTTGTTAAGTGACAAAGCAGCTGTCTAATTTAGCATCTTTTTTCTTTGATATATTTGATTTAGTCATTGTGATGTTTCCGTTTCTGAATTAAAACAATGTTTTTACTTGTGAAATAACCTAGAAAATATGATAACAGTAATAATGAATGTTGATATTCTTAACGCACTTTCACTTGATTTTTCATTATGTACTTAAGTAGATATACCTTTTTATTTTCATAGAATCGTGTAATTAAAAGCAATGCGGAGTAATTATACTGGGGTAAAGACGTCCTTCGCCACGGCTAGTGCTTTAATGTCGCAGATTGCTACAATATAAACTCGAAATAGGATACGGCAGCCTTTGTCTGTTCACAGCTCAAGTAGTTACTGCACTTACGACCTAGTTATCCAAGATGCTTGCAAGTGCTGCATGTATTCCTGATTCTTTTCATATAAGCCTTTATTTAAGTACTGAATCGTCTTTATTTATTTATTGCGGTAAAATGTTTCTCTTTACTAAATTCTTTTGTTGTCTATAACGCGTAAGATATCTAATGCTATGTCCTCTGGTTGTTGTAAAGCGAATCAAGTGTTTGAAATTCAACTTGATTAATGTTATTTTACACCACGTCCTGAATAATCGTAGTGTTTGTTCAGGAACATAGTTATTTTTTATATATAAATTAATAATGCATATCCAATTCGCATAATTTCTAATCGATCCGCCAATTACTTTTACTTTTAGATTCGCCGACGGACGGAAGTTGTGATCATTGCCAATCAACGGCTTATTACTCAATTGAATATTAACTTGCACTGTTTCAACTTAGGTCAAGACTCTCCTTCTCTCTCTAGGAAATTTTACTACCTTTATGGGATCAACATTCTGAAGAATGTTTTAGAGGTTACTGTGTTGGACTAAAAGTTCCTTTATCTCCATTGTTATTAGTTATTAAGTATGATAATAGTTCTGTATTTAAAAAAACTTTATTTTAATTACTAAATAAGTGTATTTCGGTAGAAGTTATTTCGACAACGTATATGCTTTGGCTAAAATGGTATCTTTAAATCGTATTATCAAACACGATTTGCGGTGGCGTAGTCGCCTAACAGGATTGTTCAGTAAACCACGAACTCGAACATGGAACGGTATTTCCAATAACAATGGGGGAATCTGATGGGTAAACAGAATTGCCATATTGACAGGGATCAAATAGCTCAGAGGCAGTGTAGCTGCACGGGGTGGAAATAACAGTCCTCAAAATTTATTCAATGCAGTAAAATGGATTTACAGATGCAATATTGCAATTCAAAAATCAAATACAAAACAACATCAAATATAAAATTTCCCTGTTAATCATCTTATAAAATTGTCTACATAAATTCACAAGAATCTGCTTATGAAAGTGAACTTTGTTTTTACAATTTTATACAATACATACGAAAGTACATGTAAAATAAAAACATGGGCAAAATGTACGCTATATCATATATAAACAATGCACCCCACTCTGCCGTTTGTTGTAAGATAATATCATGAAACTGTCCCCCCACTCAAATGTCCTAAATCGTCCGGTCAAATCTCACCATCTCTTTGTTACGTTCAGTTACTGTTATAGGAGTCGTTAATTCAGATAATAAATCTAGAAATTCCAGTTGTAAAACTCGGTTACAATATTTTGCCGATAAGTACTTTTACAAAATTATCTTCATCGCGTAGGTAGTTTATGAATTGAAATAAAATTTAAATTTATTGCCTTTTCTAGCAAAAGATTTGAGTAACAACAATTAAGATTTTTTTGTACGAGTATCAGATACATTTGATGGAAGCAGTACACGAATTTCGCAATAAGGGCGGGGGAAGAAAACGACGTAGTTTCCTCTGTTGCCATGGTTACGCCCCGCACGTGGCTCGTAGGTTTTTGCAGTGTTTCCACATTAGTGAACCTACTTCAATTCGAAACCGTAAAAGGGCTGATGGGTCGAGTTCTATCGAGTGTAATGGATTAAATAAATTGTACCAAAATATATTTTAAGCCTGTAATGTTACATAAAGTTATTGCTTTAAATTTACGTTCCCCGGAGATGTTTTAATAGTGACGAGAGATTTCGTCACTAATTTATAGAAGCGCGCCATGGCGGTTAGGGTGCGATTGTAGGACCGCTCCCTATTCTTAATTGCATTTTATTTATTCAGCACTATGGTACTTTCGTACGTTCGCAAAACATGCCCAAGGGGAGCTTCGTCCCCGGCTGCTCATTAGTTTATATAGTAGTCGCATCTAAATACCGACAAATTAAGACATCACGCACAATAATCGCTCTCGTTTGCATGCCGTCTCTCCAAACTTAAAATACAATAAAAAATTTCAAATTAAGCAATCTACAAAAACTATAGATAAATAAGTGTGTTATAGTTATTTATTTACATATATTTTATTTATACTGATCATTGATTTCTTTAAATAAATACCCAGTCCTTCCGTGACAACATAGTAAATATGTACAATATAGTAAATCTGTATACAACAATGGAAAGATTCAGACATGCAAGACGGAGAAGTCAACGTCCCATGGCAACATTATTACGACACTTTTCTAAAAATATTATCCATTAAAAACATAATTAGTACAATTGTCAAGTAGACTCAAACAGCTCTCTTCGCTCTTTATCCCTGCTGGTCTAACGCTAAACTAGATTTGTTTAAGTCTATTAAACGATTATTTAAAATGGACTGTTTTAATTCGTAATCAGCGCAGTTTTCAAATTATTCTTATAGTTAGTATATATATGACAAAAAGGTTTTTTTTTGCGAATATCTGATCAGAACACCAAGGAAATCAAGCGTTTAATATAACAAACTATGTAAAGTCTTCAAGCAAGTCGGTTTGTTGATATTCTACCTGTCCAGCTATAAAAACACCGCTCCCTCTTTGCCGAAGCAATCGATACGGGGTACCCTACATTAGAAATTTATAACCGACAGGGTCCTGGGATTGCCGTCGTCGAGGCAAATGGAAATGTAACGTCTGTGCTTTTCCGGCACCGCGGAAAATATTAATCCAGTTTCATTTTAATTATCAGAGATATCTTTATTAAGCTTTGTTTTGTAATTTTTCTATTTAAATATTTGAACTTGATCCGTAGTCATTAAGGTTTATATTAATACCACTCTCTGCTATAGTTTTTTTTTAGGCAGGCTTCTTACGTTTTTGTTGTATTATCACTACTTTTAAAAACTCTGTATTGTTTTTAGTAAGTATATAATATGATAGGTATTATAAAGCTGCTCTATGTGTTGCTAATGTAGCATTAGTATGGCCGCTTCTGGAGTGCTAGTTAACTACAGCCGAGCAACTTTACCCTCTAAACAAACTAATAAACGTTGCGCAATTTCTCACTAATTAAATTCCTACTATAACTTCCATGTGGCGTTCGTAATTTGGAGAATGACGCCACAAGAACACATCGAATAAAAAAATAACAATTTTGTTATTGTAATAATACAAACAACGATATATAAATTACGAATACGTTACATGCCTAACAAAGTAAAGTTGATACATTCATATATTTTTTCATTGATATAATTTTTACTATATCCAATTTATTATAACTTATCACGAAATGGCCGTACAGCTTATAAACTTCTATATCATACAACTGGCATGGCAATAATCGGTACGTACATCCAATTACAGATGTACCGAGATAATAAACATTATTTTTAGTTTAACTAGTCTTCATAACACTGGTTAAATTTATTCATTATAATATACAACGTTTATTGACTCATTTATAAACCTTTTGTATAATCATAAAAAATGAAGGCCGATGTGGTTACTGAGTCATTGGAATGTACTTTATGGTGGACGGTTTTAACTCCGACAGTTATTGTAGTTTCAAAGCAGATTAGTTATATTGTAGTGATGCTGTAGTTATGGTCACCATCATGGACATGATATAAAACGACTTATTTCTATAATAATATATTTGTTGCATTGTGTTCAATCTAACATCTATCTACTTATTTCAGTTCTAATGTATATTTTGCTATTTAATTTTTTAATTTTAAATATCTCTTCAACCTTCTATTGTCAAACTGCTGTTGACACGTTTTAATGTTTTATAGTAAGGTTACAGTGAATCATCTCGAAATATAATGGTCAATCTTCTCGTAAAGTAGTACTACGCGTTGCTCACTATTAATATGACGTCACTACGCGATCGTTAGTGACTCAATCCGGATTGAGATGAATGAATAATACGAAGAGAGAGATCTTTGAAAGTTTGAATCACATCTTAACCTTCTGCGACTTCTGGTTTTACGACATTGTCGTGCGGATGCGTTGGATTTAAAAAAAAAATATCATTAAAAAGGAAAAGAAAATATATTTTTTTATTAATGCAAATGGGTTTGTATATAAGAAGCAGCAATATCTTTTACTTGCTAAATGAAATCAATCGCCATGGCAGTGTGAGTTGTTTTTGCAGTTGAATGGTTATAGCGGAAATTAAGTTAAAGAATATAGTATCTTGTAATAAGTATTCGATGAGTATTCTTGGACAAAAAGCGCAGGCTTTCTCGGTAAATGCATTTGGCGCGATAACGGCGCCTCGTCGCGAGGGCGCGGGCCGGCGGGCAGGCGGGCAGGCGGGTCGACGTACGACGCCGGTGACTCATCGCTCACCACCGACTCATCTTCTTTTCGCATAATCAACAACTTTTTGCTCTTAACCAACCAGCACCCACCACCAAATAAACTTCACATTGACTATAATGATTGACTTTAAAACTGATAAAATCTCGACGACCAAAAAACCAAAATTCAGATACCGAGTTCGATGCAGGTTTTGTAATAGATAAATTAAATAAGTTATTATCTCAAAATAAATTAAATGATTTAGAACAGTATTCCCTTTTAAGTCCACTACAAGTATAAGTGCTTGGATTTTTTATGGTTAACGATTTCTTTAGTGATCACCGTCAATACACACTTGTAAGCGGCACTTAAATTCGTGTACAAAGAGTTCTTAATTGAAGTGCTTCAATTATAACACCGTAAGCTCTCGAGTGGAACAAAACTTTGCATTGAATATTCATTACTGTACCTTGCAGTGATATGACTCGTTAATTCCAGAACTCAGTGGTTTAGAATAATTTTTTATGTTGTGTAAAATAAAAAGCCTATATTTTTCACATGTGCTTAATAGCTAAATTGAGTAACATAGGAAGATAATTAAAAAAATTTATTAAAAATTGATGGGAATAAAACAAAGGTGTATTGTTAGTTGATTGCGACCTACATTTCAATGCTTGGTTATGGCAAACTTGAACGGTTTTCTTATCGCCATCAAACTATAAACAATTGCATTACGTTCGCCTTTTTCAATCTATAAATAACTCTTGTTGCTTAGTCATTTTGCGTATCAACTGTTTCTTGCATAACAAATACTTGTAACTTACATATATGTATCATGAAATTGTCATATTATCTACGTATTTTAATACGGCCGGTTTGTGTGTTCATCTTAAGCTTTTACCGTACTTAAACGGAAACATGTACTTGTTGGTCCTGACTCAAGTTACAAAGAAGATAATTAAGCTCGGAAAAATTTGAAACTGTCATGAATTTGTCTACTAACTTATCTCTACTTAACTGTTTATTACGAATTGAAATATATTTTAATTTATAAAATGTTCGATCAATTACTTTAAAAAATGAGTTAAACGTACTCGTAAAATTAATCAATGAAAACCATAAAAGCTTTTGCTTAAAATATTCACACTTGTTATGCTTATTGTTTGTGCTTTTTGCTTCCGATCATAAGTTTTTGTTTAATGAATTTTGTTAATAAAAAATATATTAGTACAACTATGGATCAAGGTTGTATATCATATCTATTGTCTGTGGTAATTTGATGTATGCGTAATACCGAAGCAATCAGTCATACAGGTTGTACAGAACGCTTCCTTATTGTACTTTTTTATTATTGAACAATAATTTAACGAGGGTTACCAGATCTACCAAGAATTTAGAGATGTACCTATGTTTATGTATAACCGTAACGAGAGATAGATAATTGGCGAACCGTGGACTTTCGAGTCACACTTGACGTCCTTCGTTATTTGATATTAGGAAATTGCGCGCTCTCCCATATCATGTTTTCCTCGTCAAATTTATTCATCTCACGATTATCAACATGGATGAGAGTACAACATACAAAATAAGAACGACCGTTGAATTACGGTATATTAGTATGTCTTATAAACCTTTGTGCGTTAAAATAACTAGCTTTGTTATGGTCGGTGCTAAAGTATGTGGTTTATCGCAGAACGGAGCAGATTGTGTTTGCACGGTCTTTAGAACTTCAAGAACAGTGTTATGAGTATCGCTTCTAACAAATAAAATTATTTTTTTTTCTATAAAACGCTTGACATATAAATATTGATGGTTGTTATTGTTATGATAAAGGTTATTTACAAAATACAATTGATTTTGAGTCATTACATTTTTAAATCATTGTTGCTCGGGTTTTCTTTAAAGTTGTCTCCTTTTCTTCTGTTTATTTTATGGATATTCTAGTATAAAAATTTAGGTTAATATGTTAAATGATCGTACCACCGTTTTTCGGCTGGTTTGTTTATTTGTACGTTTGTAACGTCAGATTAGAGAGTACTTTGTTGCCGCGAGTGCAGAATGTATGGCAACTGGGAGCGGAAGTGGAGAGGGTTGTTCAACACGTCTCCTGTGAAGATGTCGCAAGAGGAGCGCATTCACCTGGCGGACTCTTTCCCCATTCGCACAGACTACTTCGCTGCGTACTCTACGCTTCTGCCTCGTAATGTCTGCGCATTTTTCCATCCGAATTTTTCCGACGAGCGCAAGTGCTGCTGTTTCTTAACTATTTTTCTTTCTCGCCGTTTATATGCACTTCACTCGCGCGCACTGTCGTTTCTTTGTTCGCTTTAAGCTGCGGAATAGTTTCTACCGAGACGTCTTCTTACAAATATCTATTACAATCTTGAATAAACTTCAGTACTTTATAACTTTTTTGGCTCTTCCTTATATGTATTTTGAGATGTAAAATTGATACGTAAATATTTTCGTTTTAAGCAATTATTGTTTTTTGTTTACTACTCGAAGTTCTAAGGTTAAAATGTTTGTAATTTTTAATGACAATCGTTACTAACAAGTTAAGTATGGCCTTACTGGTGTACCACAATACTATAAATGTTACGACTTTGTAGCAATAATGGCCCTTTACAATAGTAAACGTTAGTTATTACTGTTTGAACCAGTATTTAAATAGAACGGGTCTACTTCGTTACTTGACGCGTCTAAATGTTGACATTGGCTTTAGAGCTCTTATATGTCGTTTACATAATTCTCCTCAAGGGCTTGAGTGTTGTGCTCCGACGTCATGTTTCATGCTAACAACGAACACCCCTCACATTTTTTTTCAACTTTTGTAAAGATGTAGTGTGTCAATTTTTGTTTATATCACTTATAACAAACTTCTATTTCAAATAAGACAACCATTATTTTAAAATCCGTTATTTAATTGAAGGTTTATGGTATTCTTGATGATTACAGATAATATAAATTATTACGGATATGAATAAAATTATTACATGTTTTATAATTTTTTTTTTGGGATAACGATTTTGCCATAATTACCTTAATATATTCAAAGCATATTTGCTTACAGACATAAAATTGTACGTGCAGTGTTTCTGACTCGTGACTAGAAACGCAGACGAGCGGGGTTCATATCCAACTCGGTGCACGTCCGTCGTAAGTTACACGCAGCCGCGACATTATTAATTTGCTCTCGCAAAGATTGTCCTGTCTAGATCCACTTCAAATGTTATTAGGTCATATGAATTCACCATTCAACTACTTTCATAAGTTAAATAGAGACCTTCTATTTATAGCGCTTAACCATAAATAAACGGACTTAACAACCTAACACTAATCAACACGAAAAATTTAGTTAAAAAGCAGACTATATGTGACCACCAACTTATATCGCTTTCTAAATCTCTGTGAGCTTATTCCAGTTAATGGCTATTAAGTTATACCACTAGTTAACCACTTAACGCCCATGGTCATGTATGTGGCCGTTTACGGCAAAATCGTAAATACCTTCGATAATAAGTTGTCTATAAAAGTTTGTAGGAGTACTAGCTCAAGTGTTTTTAAAAACATGATGTCAGCGTTGATGGTACCACCAACATCATTTTTGGGATTGCCCATTGTTCAATAAAACGTAGATTTGCAGAATCTCACATTTGACCGACAACGTAGCGACTTTTTAGTTTGTATAGTTCGGTGGTTGGAGCGCGACTGTTTTTGTAGTCTTCTCTAAATTGAACTTGAAATCATTTTCAATGAAATTTTAACTATCAAACAATTTTACGACGCGATCGCATCGACAAGTTTATAAGCACAATATTAAAAGTTTCTCTAACTTTTTGTTCTTTGAATTCGAAGTAAAAATATGAATAGCTAAAATCTTTTTTTTCTTATATTGTAAAGCTAATCGACGTGCTTATGAAGTTTAGAGTTTATTTAAAGTTATATGGAAAATGTCTCATTCTGCAGTGCATTGCTTAACGATGCCGTGGGCGGGGTGTTCAGTTCACAATTAGTACGTCTTCCCGTTACCGACGCATTGTCCGTTTCAAAATTCAGCTAGTTATGTGCCTTTGTGCAGCATGAATCGGCCATGGGTTCTCGTGTTTGCAGTGTTTAATGTTGCGCTATTGTTTCCACTAATAAAGTCTTCTAAGCAAGTATTTTCTGCATGCGCAATGTGCAGGTTGTAGCGTTAATGATTTCATTTGTACAAGTCATCCATTTTTGCGATTCATTAATATGCCCAAATCTATTGTATGTTTTAGTTCCATTGCCAACTTTTTCTAACAAATCATCAGTGAAACAACTGGAATACTAACTAAAAGTATTTGGCAATGTTCACGGATTCACTGTATTTTTACTTTTTAAAATACAACGAAATGATCAAGACATTCACCCGATAGTAAGTAATAATAGCCTGCCCATAATAACACATTAAACATAACATAAAAAAATACATTGCGATATCCATGTACTTTCACTATATGAAAATTTTGCAAAAGATCTTAACAAAATTTTTAGTACATTTTGTTCAAATTTGTTTACCCATCGATATAAAATTTTATCTGCATTATGTACGTACTGCCATTAATTTGTCGTTAGGGGCGTTTATTAGTAGGTTCGTAATTTGATGCGAAATAAAACCGTTAATGAACGGTCGGCCTCGAAAAGGGACGCACTGCACACCGCCGGAAGTGTAACACCATGAATTGTACAGGCTTCCGGAATTTTCATTCGCGTTCATTGACTCATTTTTTGGGACAGGGATATGTGTTACTATTATTGTGCCCGTTACATAGTGACCTTAAATCGAAACATTTTATGTAGACTTAAAATTTATTCCATGGAGAGATCATTTCATGTTTTTCAATGCCTTTCATCGTTTTCCTTTTTGAAACTTTTAACTTTAGTCCTGAAGACACCGTCGTTTTATTTAGACGGGTACAACCCAGTGAGTCGTTCCACTTGTGGTTTAGGCTTGGAACTTGTTATTAATATAACATATGCCCGAAGTAAGGTGTGGGTTTTATAAAGGTTGACAAAAGGACAAGGGCATGAGCTGCGTCCGGGCGAGACCTTCAGCTCAACCTCGTCCTAAGACGACACGGATGTCCTTGAGGCGTCACTTGTATTAGCACCAATAAATGCCTATCCTTCTATTTTTAGTTACAAGAGGAAATTAAATTCAATGATTTGTATTACTTCTAATTAATATAACACGAATATATATTAATTTAATTAATTCTTATTCTGCCTAACTTAATTGAATAGAGAACAACAGTTTAATAAAATAGACGGTAATAATAATACTTCGAATTTTTAAGATCGATGAAAGTTTATATATTCGAAAGGGATATTTTCGTGCAATTATTTATGTATTAAATTTCTAAATATGCGGTCCGCCGTCCCAAATCGTACATCACTCGCGTCGCGCAATCAATCACATCACCGATGCGAATAAATCTAGTATCGAGAGACCGTCTCTACTATACATTCGCACTTTTCTAACGGATCTCCCTGTAAGCTATATCTTCGCGTGCACTGGAATCCACGCACCTTTTACGAACGATTGCAACTCTCTACTTATTTAGGACGCAGTATGTATGACACTTGTGCGCCGCGGCACTAAGCAGCTCAATTGTTAGGTGAAATAGTATTTTAATAGGTGCCGGCGTGGCGATGGACATCGTCGAGGAAATGGAATTATTTTCGAGCGGATATTCAATTATGAGCCGGTGATAGTCCAAGTACGCGGTGCGGGTTCCTTTGTTGATAGAATTTTACGTGTCCATTATTCGTCGCACTCATATTGACTTGACCCGTACTGAATTATAAAAGTATCGGTCGTGACTAACGCACGCCTTAGTACTAATTGACATTACTTAGAAATATATTTATAAGTCTTCAACACCTGGTAACGTTTCCTGTTATGGGTACCCGCTCAATTATAAAAAAAAAAAACCACTTGGTTATAACACGTGGTTGGTCACGAGCCACATCGTCTTCCTAAAACACCTGACAACAGTGCTACTTCTGAATTTGACGACTGTATTGAGCACCTATCTATGTCTAAATAAAATCTTACTAACAACGAGGAGTTTTTCAATTCGACGCGTATAATTTTTTGTTCTTCTTTTTATGTAAGTACACGCATAACTTTTTAGAGTGGTCAGAGATTGATGATTTTTTTGTTGCAAGTAATATAATTAAGTTGGTTCAATAAACTTTACCATCTAAGAAATGGAAAATGGTGAAGGTTGTGCTCGAGTTAATTTCTGTTTTAGATGTTATTTCGGTTTCTATTTGTGAGCGATTAGTTTTTTTGTGAAAAATGATTATTGGTTTTAGTTACTTTCTCTAATTCTAAAAATCTAATTGTTGAAGGTGTTTTATTTTTGAGGTTATCATTGCTACTTTGTCGTATGAATAGCGTACCGATAATCAACTAAGCGCGAACGTTCAGTTTCCACGCGGTGACCGCAATAACCACTTGTTGATTAAATGTAAATAATTAATTTGAGCCTCTTAACGTGCGGTCGCGACAGTTTAATATCACCTTACCCGGCCCACGTAGCACCTGAACTAGAGTTTTCTTCATACGATTCATATTCATGCATTCATCCATCAATTTTCTGTTGGTGTTGCTATCACAAATAACTATTAATATCTTTATTCAATAAAGTAGGTCGATGGATACATTTCGCTGGTAACATTTATTTTATATATTTTTACTATTATATTAAATGCGGAATTTTTATGATCATCTCGAGGTTCACTAGTTTTCTAACCTTGAGTTGCAGTAGGAACGTTCTGTTTTGTTTACACTGCACTTTGTTTATTTTTTTTTGTAAATCAAAACATACAATAGTTATTTAATAAAAAAATAACTGAATATACTCTATCAATTAATTTAGTTATTTAAATATGCGGAATTTTTCTTTATAGTAATCCCGAGCGACGCGGTACATGGGCAGGCGCGCTCGCAAATTCTCGTCAATCGATTGTTCCATTGGCCATGAACTCGGAACGCCTCTCTCGCACCGCGCTTTATTTCACGGAAATCTTAGTGATTTAAATAACTTCACGTTTCAACACCATTGCTTATAACACTGGACCCATTAAGACGTACCATTTCTCTCTTACGATTTGCCCGCAGCCATATTTGGAA
The DNA here is from genome assembly GCA_029286795.1 of Byasa hedistus. Classification (NCBI taxonomy): domain Eukaryota; kingdom Metazoa; phylum Arthropoda; class Insecta; order Lepidoptera; family Papilionidae; genus Byasa; species Byasa hedistus. Next base: position 8,657,901 of record JAGSMW010000020.1, on the reverse strand, counting down.
GGTGCACGATTGGAACAGTGGAGCAAATTACCTGTATTCATGGGATAGAAACTAAGCGGTTACTGTCACCCGGCAAGATGTCACCGGAGTCCAGTCGTTGCTTGTAGAAAAAGTTGTCCACTTTGAAAACCGCATTGCTTTTCACGTTGCATCACACATTAAGCTCAGCGGCATCGCGGTCGCGAGACGACCGGGTCTGGTTTAACTTTCAAATGCAAATTGAGCTTTAAAAGTTTTTTAAAATACTACTAACAACTATTACATTATTGTTTTGGATGAACAATAAAATATAAGATAAAGCTTTCTTGCTGCAGACACCCAAATTTATACAGCAATTCATCATATCGATTCTATCTATAATAGTAAACTTTTCTATTGAAATATTTGTGATTATAACACTAAAATCGCGGGATTTTTGTGAGTAAAATACCGATAGCTTTTGCATTCCTGTCAATTCGACATGAACCGTTTGTAAAAAAAATCTCATAGAAAAGAGCAGCTGCATCTTGCTCCCCTAGCTGTAGTTATTGTTCGAATACGGGTATTCCGAAATGGGGAGCATTGGACGCATTACGAAAAATCATAAAGAATTCCAGGTACCCACGCACGATACCTTTGTTATCGATGTTTAGATTCTCAATCATTGAATAATTCCATTAATCTTTATTTGAGAGACATTAACCAATATCTAAACAAACAGGAACGATACTCGATTGTCTAATAAAAAAATAGTGCTTTGTTGTAAAATAGTATATGTTCCTGGTTATTCTTACCGTGTCTATAGTATAGTTATGCAACTTGGCAAAACAGCAATGTTGTGCTTTTAAACGATATTGTTTTTTATTCGAGGAAATGCCAAGACGAGCAAGACGTTCACATGATGGTAAGTGATACGCCTGCCCATTACAACGTCGCGCTAGTTAGAGTAGAGTAGATTCATAAAATATTAAATCACGCTACCCCAGTAATTGCAGTATATACAACTCCCTTCAAACCGGAACACAGTAATGTTTACACTACTGTTTGTCGGCGGAAATAGGAACTGTGGTGATACCTAGACCGGTCTCCGGTAACATAAATCTACAAGTAAATGAACGCTAAACAATCTGCAATGATTTTTGTATTCAGGCAATAAAGGCCCTTCTGCAGCACATGCGGCCTCCCTCTTATTGAAATGATCAATTCAGATCACACATCTTCGCACCATACATAGTATTTAATACATAAAGGGAATAACTATACATTAGATAGGTAGTTGCAAGTTAACGCGACAAAGTCATCTCTTTGTTTATCGTTTACATATTTGTTGTCCATATGCAATTTTCTGATATTGTTTCTGTGTTGAGAAATTTCTTTTCTATAAAATAATTTCCTATCACCAACACTAGCTAAGCCTGTTATAGTAAACAATAATAGCAGGAAGTCAGAGTTCAAGAACTCGAACGTTTTAATTTTTCGTGCGAAATCAGAAATCAATAAGCTATTGTGCTCTTCAACTTCGTTGTTCTCTAATTACTTCCCGTACTTTTTTTATTACGGTTTTTGTCTTTATTCTGAGTTTCCATTCATATTTATCCGATATTAACTTTTCTATACTTTGAAAAGCGCTGTTTGTGTAGAGAGTGTGTATAACAATAACGTTGATATCAATTTGTCCATATGCGATTGCACGCCCGTAGACCGCGATGCCCCCGTGTTAGTTTATTTGCACCAATTCTCCATCGATTGCTCTCCCCAATGTCCGTCAAACAACCACTGGAAGTGCATTAAGCTATTAGTCGCCAGTTTGCTTTTCACTGACTACATTGTGCCATAACACTCATTCGTAAATCTGCATTTATAAATTTCCTTTGCTTTTAGTCATTTGAGCAATTTTTTAATTATAACATGAACATCTATTTGGAATCACGATCATAACGTCGTTAAAATTTTGGGTTATAATAAGCGTTGACTCTGCTCCGCACTGTGCACTCCGAAATTATCTTCATGTCCATCTTAATGGACGATCATTATAAGAATTTTAATTATTAATTAGTTTTCTGGGGATAAACATGTTTTATATTTTCTTTGAATATTTCTGGATGGGGTACTCGCGCATGTTCGGCGAGTACAATTACTGAGTGGTACGGTCGACGGTTTCGTCAAGATCACGGCTACGCGGTCAGTGGCCGGGGCGAGCTCGCCGCTTTGTTGCCGAGCTTGTCAACGTAGCTTTTTTGCCCCCGGCGTCGCCGGTTATGATGTCATCATCATTTACATATTTATCGCGTACTATAACCGTAAGTCGGTTACATCCGTTAATCAAGAGTTATATAAAAGTTTACAAATAATTTTTCCGTTAGCGTGAGACCTTTCGAAACGCAGTTAAAGACGTGCGTTCGGTAAAGCAGTTCGTTTACATTCGAAAGTTAGTAAGAAAGTCACTCTGGGTCTAATAGCATTTACCACTTCAAATGGTGCTTGATGGGCGGAAAATAATACCCTTCGTTTTACTCAGCACGGGATAATGTCACAGTTAACAGTAGAAACAGATTGCTAAGAAGGAAATTTTAGATGTTAGATATTAAATAGCGAATGACACCTTGTCTACTAGCGTCTGTATTTAGGCTTCAATGTGTATATCAACACGATACACTGATTAGTTAGGCACACCACGAATTTCAGCATTGCAAGTAAAACGGGACAATTTAATTATAAACAACTTTCTATGTTATTGTTATGTTTGACAATAGTGGGATGTGTACAAACTCTTATTTGTTTTTGTTCCGCTGCAATTTCCTGCGCGCCGATGTAAGTAACGCGAATTTTAGTTTCTATCACTGAAGTAAATGTTACATTGTTAAATATTTATTTAAGCTGACATCAGAAATAGGATTTGATTAAATTTGTGGGAGCGTGTGTTTGCCGGCATCGGCAGACTGGTCGCGAGGGCGTCGTCGTCGCGCGGGCGCGTATCGATCGCGCCTCCGCGCCACCGGCCTGCATACGAATATGAGAATCGCCCTCCGTACAGCCCCTTACTTGGCCAGCTCTTGTATCAGAACACCATCTTACACTTTTCAATCAATTTCATCTCATTAAATTATAAAAATAAATTGCCAAGGTTTGTAGTTTAACATGTATCGTGAATTTGTCTAAGACGTCATTAGTTTTCTTAAAGAAATGATCACGGAATTGTATCTTATATTTTCATCATTTGATTTAATCGAGTATACAAAAGGTTCTCTTTATTGCTATTGTGATGAGTATCACATAACGAACCTAACAACGCCCCAGTGACTAATTCGTGAAACATCTATATAACAAAAAAACTTTGTCCAATTTGCGGCGGCTCAAGGGATTCGACCCCGTTCCGTATAAACTGCAAGAATAACATTTACCCCGGTCGTCCGGTTATAGCGGATGATGTCACAACAATACCATTTACATAATGCGTGTATACAGAGTAATAGCAAAAGGTTCACAATAAAATGCAAACCAAAATTAATATAAAGTAAATATATAAATAATGTCTTGGCATTTATATTGCAAAAATTTAATCATTCCAGCAATACTCTCCGCCTTGCCCTCGTCGGCTTATTATAGCATATTTCCTTCGCCTTAGCTATTAAACTGATTATGTGCAAGGGAGAACCCCTCTCTAAAATTGCCACAATTTTCCGGCCGACAACGTTCCTACTTATTTCATCGCGAAATGTCTCCGCAGTGCCTACTCGGGAGTAAGTAGGGCATTCGTGGCCCGTGTTAACACGGATTTAAAAGCGATCCAATTTGACAGAGAGCCCTATATGAAAGATCAAACTTGAAAACAATCAATCCGTTGCCAAGTGCTTTGGCACGTTTGAAATTGTGTCAACTAATAATACGAGCCGGGCGTTTTTAAGTTCAACGGTCTTACAGGCGGTATTATATAGGTAGCTGTGTAAGCAGTATTAATAGGTTATATAGTACAGGACCTGCGCAACTAGTTGCATGACAGACGCTTTTTGAGATACACTTTCTCTACAATAAATTATTATTTTGCATTGGCCAACTACGATTATTTTGACAAACGTCCGGAAGTATTGAGCAATTGACCAATGTTTTTTTAGTTGATTAGCAGACTATGTCAGATACATTTCGCTCGACCTGATCGATACAACGACGCCAACTGCTCGCTTGAGTGGCGACAGTTTACAAACTTGATCAGGAGTAATATAACCAAGTAATCTGTCCACGAAATTTAATCACGAACTCTTCAATTATATGTAATCGTATTACACATAATCATTCGCAACTATTATCTGTAAAGATCAAAAGTATACAACTGTATTTTGATTTTTAAAAGTTTCGTTAGCAATTTAATTATAGGAATTAGTGTTTAAACGATAAGAAATCTATTAAAATATTATATACTTAAGCAAAATTTTAGAATGTTTCATGTTCTAAGATAATCAGTTTTTGTTGAGTATTGCTTTAGTACATGCCATCAAGTTAGAATAATCGTAATTCTTATTTCTTTGATTTATAATATTTTTATATTATCGCAGGCTTGTTGAGCATCTTTAGGCGAGTCATAAACATTTTTGTATCCTTAATGTTATATAAAAAAGCTTGATTTTATATCGACTGCGTTATATCAAAATTGTATCTCTTTTGTAGTATAAAGCGTCAAAATTTTTTTTCTATTGTCACCTCGATAATCCGCAGCTGCGTTACGGCGGTTTATCACTAAAAATTTTTTTTTAACAAGCAGATGTTTTACAAAGAATGTGCGCAGTCGTTGTACATTGTTGGCATGCATGAGATGTCCATTGTATACATTACTTCGATATTTTATTTGTTTACGTCATTTACTATTCATTCCGCGTAACCATTAAATTCTACATTTTAATGCATTGCGGCCGTTTTCTCTTGGGAATTAAGATCTCACTTGTCCGTCTCTTCCGTTAGTAGTTGAAGATCCATTTGTCCATTGCATAAGTCTTGGCGGTGAACAACGTGTATCGAGCGAACCGGTTTTTATAAGAAACGTGTTAGGAGGTCCTTTTCTAACTACGTTAATGTTACAGTGTATTTTAATATTTTTGACCTGGTCATTTGCAAGAATTAATAAGACTAAATTATACGTTTCGCTATCGAAGATTTACGCAAAGGCTAATACCATATACTCATGCTTACAAACGTAAAAGCAAATTAGTATTGCGGTAATATATAAATAAAGTTTAAATAACGCTTAAAAAAATTGTTACATTTTGAAATGATGGGTCTTTTGAATGGAAACAATTGGTCAAAAATTTTACCAGTGAAAACGAAACTTTAGAAATGAAACCGGATTCAAAACGATATCCCTGGATTAAAAAAAAAACTTCTCACATAATTTACAAATTTATTAAAGAGACCGGTTAATTAGAATTTCTTACCTGCACTTGAAAATGAATTGTACCGCCGTAATAAGCGCGGGATAACGGCGCTACTATTGAGAGGAACTCACAAATAATAGAGGCACTGGCACAATGAACAACACTTGGCAGTCAGGCTGTATTCGCGTAATGCGATGGTCAGGATCGGATGAATAGTGAAGTAGGTAGAGATGATCGTGGAGAACACCGTCGCAGTGCGGAGGCTCCGATAGACTGGCGAATGTGGACGCGAACGCGAGCGGCGGCACCGCGCCGTTTCGCTCCACGCTCAGTCCTCACCCTGTACCGTACAACACTCACCCGTTAAATTTAAACTATACAAATACTTATATTCCCATCAACATTATAATTATATTTTATAATAGTAAAATGATCTTCTCTTCGATAATATTCAACATGCCAATGAAAATTTTTGATCAAATTGCCGATATGTAGTTAGTTTAAAGGTATTACTATCTACCGCACTATTATTAGCAAGAATTTCTCATTAAAAAGATATCAAAATAGGAAACCAAACAATATCTACAAATTTCTGCTCTACTTCTATATTTGAAAATATACGAGCGTTACGTTCATAATCTACTATCGGTTTTTTATGTTAAGTTAGGATTCTTTAAAATATTAACTTACTTCTGCATCTCAGTAAAAAAATTAAAAACATTTACCATCGTCCAACAATAAACATGTGGAAGTGGAAGTGGTTTGATTACTTCTAAATGCGCAAGGTATTTCCGTTGCAGGTACTAAAGAAAAATATGTAAGGAAGATACCGCAATATCCGTGATCCTTTTACTTTTTTTTTAGTTAGTCCTAAACGCGTCGTTACCTTATTTTAGACAAATAACTTGACTTATATAATGAATACCTATATTTTTAAAGCAAACTGTTATCAGAAGAGTCATGGCTTTATTTATTACTAATGTTTATCATGCTAAAAATGATTGCATCATATTTTGAAAAAATTGCAATGGTACATTATAAACTGTATATTCGTACGTTATATATAATTTGCCCGTCACTTATTCTCGCATTGCCCTCTCGAGTTATGCATATTAGCATATTGTATGTAATAATTTACTGTATCAATAATGATAGCCTTTGCTTAGTCGCAAATATTATTAAAATATAAACCAACCTTTACTTGGAACCGGTTATAACATAAATAACTACAATTACAAATAAAGTTATACAAATCAATAATTCCAGACTTTCATCTTTGTCGGGAAGTTATTTTAGACATTATGAATACAATCCGAAAAAATAAATAAAATGTGTGGGTAAGATATTTGTACCATAATATTTTTTTGGCCAGGCTAATGAACTTCCTGTTAAAAAATTATGAAATTAAACCATGGTTACATTGATAATGATGATTTTTGATACAATCAATCTTGTTTCAGATCGATGACAATTGACATTTATCATGTTACTTTATCAAAGCTGTATATTAGCATTAATTAGACATGATGTTGATATATATTTTTTATCTGATTTATACTTTATCGAAATCAGAAAATATAAACTAATAAAACATTTCTATACTTGCTTTCTTTTTAATTAATTGTCATAACTTCGATTACAGTTTTCATTTTGATTGGTTTTAACTTTGAATATTGTTACATATCTGACTTGCTATTTTAGAAGTCTTATACTGTTAACGCATCTTGATATCCTTTATTATTTTTTCAATTAAGAAAAGTGATTTATGATTTTGCCGCATATGCAAATTTAGGACTTAATCTACGATTAAAGCTAAGCCGACATTCTTTTGACCGGCTCACCTTCCATTTAATATAACCTGAAACTTGACCTAGTTCGTACCGAACAATTATACTTATATTATTGTTATTACTAAAAAAGTTTTTTTTTTGTTATACAAAAGAATTCTTACAGTAAGCGCATATTCCTTGCATAGCTTAACTCTTACGGGTAAACATGAATTATGCACAAAATATTTTGTTTCTTTAGTACACGAAACAATAAATTTGTTAAAAATAAGTGAAGCAAAATAATGGTTATCAATCTAACAGAAGTTGAAAAATCTAAGATTCGTGTAAAGACTTATCGTTATCACAATAATGAAAGATAGTTGAGAACGTTATGTACACAGTATATTTTCTATAGATAACATATTTAGACTAAGAAGTGATAGATGTTTGACTATATATAATTTTTTCCTGGTTAAGTCAGTTAAAGTTATTCCTTAAGCTATGTAGCAAATTAAAGTATGTATATCGTGAGGTTTGAGATAGATGGCCCTAATGAAACCTAATGGTTGTTATTATAATTACAATATTCCACACTAGATGTCAGTTATTTAAAAATTTTGGTCGACCAAGCCTATTCAGCTATGATATATGACGGAGTATCCGAGGTCGTGATGTTTTTAAAAATAATGACATCGGCATTGCCGACGTCATTCTCATTATTTTCCATAGCGATGTTAATTAAAAACTGGCTTCTTCAAGACTATCTTTTTATTTAAGCACAAGCGTACAAGCACAACTCTAGAGCTCTACTCTGTACGGCCGCTCGCGCCCGAATGACCTTTGCGATAGCGACCACTCGTATTTATATCTAGAGTAGGGAAAGGAGAGGGGGTAGTTATAACAAGAGTGGGGAAGGGAGAGAGGGTAGTTTGTTTTTTACAAATACTTTTAAACGGTTGTTTACATGCATGTTACGCAACCTAGTGCCGCAGCCTTCGTAATTTGCATCGTTCTTATATAACGATAAATCAATTATTTTAGCATTAAGAAAATAATTATGATTCAATTTTCATTAATTTTGGTTAAGTAAATAGTATTGTTGCGCCGATATATACTATGATTGTGAATTATCTGTGCTATGACTACTGATACTCAAATAATGGGTTAGAAAATAAGGCCTTTTTTAGAATATTTTTTTTATGTATGGACTATTTTTGTGTTTTAGCTTATATTGTAAATAATAATTACTTCACGCTTTTCCTCAATATATCTGGCAAAGAGAACATGGAAGGACCAAAACCATGATGGTCTTCCATGATCTTCTAAAGGACCATGTCCGACAACAGACCTAGTTACAAAACGGACTAACGCTAAGAAGAAGAAAAAATAATTTGTATTGTAAGTTCCTGCAAAAATTGTTGTATAAATTTATTACAACGCCATCTAGAGGAAGTATAGGGAACCTTTTTTACAGTTAACACATTGTACATCTAGTGAGGCTCAAATATCAACATTGACAATTTGATATCAATGTTTGAGTAAAGCGATCAGTCGCCATTACATATCTTTTTCGCAACTCCATTGAAAGAAATTGCTTGTGTCAAGTGAATTGCGCGCGATTTGTTTTTATTTTAAGTTCATACATTTTGAAACTTTTGTTTCATTTAAAAAAGAATCCAAAGTAAGTATAATTTTCACAGTTTCAAAACTATATTTGTTTCTGAACACCTTTAAATGTGTATTTACTATTTGCAATTCTTTAGTTATTATATACAATACATTTTTAGATGGCACCTCCTCGAAGAATATTGAGACAACAATTAGAGATATTAATGGATTTTTTAGAAGAAAACAAAGACATGTCTAAGGGTTTGCCTCCTGGGACACCAGTTTCGCATCAGGCTACTCGGCAAAAATGGACAGCTTTGGCCAAAAAACTTAATGCAGTAGAAACCGGTGCTTTAAAGACTCCCGATGGTTGGAAGAAAGTAAGTTATTAGTTTTTAAATATATTGCATCATTCATTAATAAAATGTTTCCTTAGTAAGTAAAGTTTAAATTTAATATTGAATGTATCTTTGAGAGTAAGACTCCTAAAATTATATTATTAAAATAAGTTTACCAGCTTTGCTATCAAAGTTTTTAATTTAATTGTATAAGCAATGATCTATGTTGTTTAAAAATCAGTACCTTATTTTTCTATAAATAAATTTGTATTATTTCTCAATTAGGATCCCTTTTTTAGTATTGGTTTGAGTGGCGACATAAATGCAGAAGAAAAGCAGCTGATGTTCGAAGATTTCAATCCACCCCAGAAGGTGGAACAAATAGATTTGTACCACTCAATGACTTAGAAGTTAGAGTCTTGGAGCTTAGTGGAACAGGTTCAGTAACAGCTACTGTATCATCTTCAAAACAGCTTGAGGAATTTATGGCTGAAGATTCAGATTCTGAGCAACAGCTTCTTGGTGACAACCTTGTGAAAACAAGTAACAAAGAAAAATGGTCAATGAATACTTCAAAAGCACAAACAGGTAATTTAATGTATTACTAGGTTTCCCAAGGGTTTTATAGCAATACATGTCAAGAATTTGGCAACTTTCCCATCCAATTATATTATCTTTAAGAAAAGAGTGACTATGTTTCTACTATTACCAGCTAAAACTACAACGGCCACTACACAACTTTGTACAAAACCAGATGAAGATATGGTATTTTGTTTGTTAGTCGAAGTGACTTGGATGATCATAGATGCTGCTGTGACATTTACTTAGTTCGTCTTGGGCAACAGAGTCATATTAATCTTCGATGCATGCAATTATGTATTGTACACCAATAAAATAGTTTGTTAAGACAATATGCAGTGAAAACGAAAATTCAAACCTTTAAAATTTTATTTTGTTTAAAAAAATTTCAGATGATGATTTTCAATCTTTAACACCGCCACCAAAATGGGCACTTGAATTGGAAGAGCGAAGGATAGCAGCTGAAGAGCGTATGGCGGAAGCCTTAGAGTCTATCTCAAACATAATGAGAGCGCAGGAGGAACGACGAACTGTATTAGAGGATAGAATGGCAGATGCTTTGACTGCTATCGCAGGGACTGTCCAGGATCTTAATAGTGGAATTCAAGATGCCCTACAACAGTTACATCAGATTCAACTCCTGAATGGCTCTAGTTTAAAAAATGATGTGTTTTCATAAATATCCTGACTGAGATTAGTGCGCTCAATAGTTTTCTTATGTGTCATACATTATTAGTTTTTAGTTTACCCTAACATTATTAAGAATATAAGGTATGTACTATAAGCAAATGAAAGTAATATTATACTCTTAATCAATAAAATTTTAAGCAAAATATTTGTTTTCCTTTTGTAAATACCTTTGTGCCAGATTTTCTTAAAAAGAGAAATGTTTTTTTTATTGTATATTTAGAGATAGGTTTACATAACACTAGGGGAATTGGTTAACTCTGCACAATACCATAAATATATACTTTAAAAAAAAAATAGGATCATGTTCTTTATTAAGTTAGGTAAGTGACGAAGAGACACCTCACGGTAAGTAACCACAATCGAGTATGAAATGTTGCAACACGGGGAGTGCGAAACTTGATGCTGCTGTTTAATCCGTCGAAAAGTTAAAATTTCCTTGGTTATTATGTGTTGACATTATTCAATCTGTAATAATGTAATATTGTTAATTGTCTGCAGGCATGGAAGCGTTGGAGACGAGCATCAATTACTGGGAGGATGCTTTGGCAGCTTTTTCTTTGGGCGCGCGTGGCGGCGTGACCGGCACCCTCGCGCTTACGTCACCCGAGGAGGCAGAGTTCTGTCGGGAAATACAGGATCTGTTACAGAATGCTTACCTCCTACAGGTTATTCAGATAAAAATTATTCTTTACTGCTTTAATATTTAAGGGTCTAAAATATAATTGGAAAGTTAATTTAAATGAAGTAAAGACTTAATTATGTAAACGTTGAATATTTTGAAACACCGCATAGAACCTAAAACCTTGAAAAAGTTTAACTAACAAAGATTTACAAACATCTATTTAGCTGATTTGCATTGATTTAGAGATAACAATTGGAAAAAAAGTACTTTCTGTTACTTGATACTGCTGATGGTTAATAGGATATAAATATAGTTGTAGTGTATATTACATACTTTTTCCAGGAGCGATGTGAGCTGCTGTTCCTGGACCAGCGCTCAGTGCTGTTCCGGTCGGAGAGCGGTGGCGAAGCGGCGGGCGGGCGCGCGCGCCTCTTGTCGCACGTGCCCTCGGGCTCTTCCCACACGCACCACACCCATACACGCAGAGAATTACATTCAAGTGCTGAGTCCTTTGCATCAGCGGAAGATCAGGTTGGTGAATTTAACCTCTCACGTCTACGTGAATTCAACCTGTGTTATTCAATTGTAATATTTCCGATAGTTCTCTAGTTTGTCGTTGCCTCCAAATTTTTAAAATTGTATATTGGTGTTATAAAATTATTTGTTCAGGTGGCAGATTTAAGAGAATTGGACGATTTCGGCGAAAATTCAATGGAAACAGATAATTTAGAACTGTATCAGGTGTCCGTAAAACAATTGGAAGTTGGGATACCTTACAGGTTTGTTACCACGTTAGTTTATCTTTTTTGAATCAATGAACATCTCAAAAATTGCTAAATTTGTTATTTCATCCGTTCATCACCTGAAGTGGCCTGGGAGGATAATGCCCGAGGCATTTTATTCATATTGCATGTGAATTGATAGATTAAATAAATAAATAAATACCCTTGCCATGTAAATACGGTAGTGAACACTAAATGAATGGTCGCAACAGGACGCTGCGCACGGAGGTGGTGCAGTGCGCGACTGACTCCGAGTTCTTGTGCAAGCTGTACTGCCTGCGGCAAGCCTTTGCGCGCGTGTTCCGCGATGCGGCCGCATGGGCCTGGTTTGTCGACGCCGGCCGACAGGTGCTCACAGACCTCCTGCTGTTCGCTGATAAGGTGACTTTCATGCAATCAATTCCTCCCAATTTTTCTTTATGTTAAATGGCAAAAAGGCCGTAGTTGATGAAGCGTGCTCGTTCGGAATACTCCGGCCGTCGTATCTCATTAGGCAGAGCACAGCGATTTCGTTAAGGCGGCAGGTTTACTATGTGGATATTAAGTTATCCAGACGAGTTTGAAAAACCTTCCATACAAATACTGGACCTTTCAATGCTGTTAATTTATTTTTCACTCATAATTATCCAGTACACTTTTGGATGAATTTAATATAATAACTTGTTTTACTTTACAGGAACCAAAAGAATTTCTTGTCGCGTACGAAGAGATGGTATCTTGGGCTACTGACGCTGCGAATTGGACTACAATAGAAAATGAGCTTACCAGCAAGGGTGTTAAGGTGAATATTGTAACTTTAAACGATACCCTACTGGGGGAAATTAAAAAGATCTATTGTAAGAAGTTATATGGGATTTCTTTTAATTAAAACCCTCTCAGTCAGTGGTCACTGACAGTGGCTTGTCAAAGACCACTTTGTATTAGTCTTCTATCTTCACTTTATATTATTTTATCTTCACTTTATATTAGTCTTTGGTCTCACTGAGGAAGGCGCAGGAAGAGACAGACGGAGATTATCTTAGTGCTATTCTTAATAATCCGAGACTACAGTGGATACTTAAAAGGAACCTGATAGTTAAGCAAAAGAAATTTTCTTCACTTACAATCTGTGGTAATCGTGTATGACCTGTACAGACAGAAAGCTTGTATTGCACGGTTTGCTGTATTTCAGGTGCTTTCGTTTTACGACGTAGTGCTGGACTACATTCTACTGGACGCTTTTGAAGACCTCGCCTGCCCACCCTCCTCCGTGCTCGCCGTGGTGCGAAACCGGTGGCTGTCTGACGGTTTCAAAGAAAGTGTGAGTTTTGTTTTACCTACTCGATCTGGAAATACTTTTGTTTTTTATAATTATGTATAGACTAACGCTTGTCTACGATTCCACATGATGATAAGTGTACTTGGTGGAGTAAAACTGTATTATAATCAATGTAATGAGAATTGATGGCTTCGATTAACAATTACTGAACAATAAATTTTTTATGTTTTGCTATAATTTATTATACAACAAAATCTGTAATATTATTCTAAAAACTGTCACACCACTTCAAATTAGCAAAAATTGTAAAAAAAAAATTAACTATTATATATATTTGCAGGCGCTAACTACCGCTGTGTGGTCGGTCATAAAAGCGAAACGCCGCTACCTGCAGTACCCGGACGGTTTCATGGCGCACTTCTACTCGATTTCGGAGCACCTTCTGCCGGTGCTCGTGTGGGGGTTCCTGGGCCCGAGGGAGCGGCTGCGCGACGTGTGCGACGCGTTTCGTGCGGAGGTCGTCGGCTACGTCACTGACCTGTTCAGCTTTCAGAGGTGCCGCTACACTAGCGTCGAAGACCTCGCGGAGGACGTCATGCAGCACGCCAGGTCCAGGGCCGCCAACATCACCGATAAACTATCCGAGAGGATTTAACTCACTACATAAAGTTGTCAATATCGCGGTAAGATATTCCCAAGCGAGTCGGACAATGTGGTCAGACATTATTTTACTATTCAAGTATCTCATTCTCTCTGCGGTCAATCCTTTATATCTGAAGATCGTGGTTAAGATTAGTGCTGCATGCAGATAACCGTTACAGGTTCCTGTCCCGCGCATCTTTTACGATCTTGTAGAATTTGGCGGACTTTTCTGTGTTCCGGTTCGAAGAGCGCTGTAGCTAGTGTAATTACTGCGGGAACTAGATTTACCATTGCAAGTTTCGACTCGTGGCGATGAACGCAACGTGATGCAGTGTATATCATCCTAATTAGTGCCACATTGTTGAGTCGTATCGCTTACCACCAGGTGAAAGTCCCTCTCACCTTTACGCTTTATAGTATAAAAAAAAACAATAGAATTTTTCGCATGTTTTTTAAGGTAATCTTTTAACAAAAAATAATATTATGGATGACCGCATTTGTAGATAACGTTAAACTGTACTCAATAATATTTAAAAGTACATTAAAGCTGTTGTCTTATCTTAGGCCTAATGAAAATAACACAAGTGCATCGGGCGGAAATAAGTAAAGGGCAACGAGTATGTTTTTTCTAATTTTGAAAACGAATCATTCGCTTTACAATCATGTTAAAGTAATAACAAGACAATTGTATAATGAAAGTATTTGATATGTAATATATATTTCTTTTGGCAACATCATCAGTGTTCTCTGCGCGTCATAAATAGGAAACATCTTAAAGATGGCAGTAACTCTACCAATATTTTTAACAGAGCACTCACCAACCACGCATTACTATGATAATTTTATATCTACGAATGGTTTGTGGAATTCATTATGAAGATAACGTTTAAATAATTTAACTATTCATCAAGGTGTATTGTCACAATAAGTTATTATTTTATATGTATTAGGAAAAGAACATTCCTAATGTCATGAGTAATGTTCTATGCTATAGAATTAAGTTAAAATGATGTGCTTTGATTAAATTTAGTAATTGTGTACTCTTTCTTTTTTTAGAAAAAGGAATATATAGGCATCAATGTATAAATATAAAAAGCAGCAAGTAATGATGATCATTTAATTTTTTAACTGTAATGATTGTATTTCGTTACGAAATGTACTTCGTATAATATATAATTGCCATTCGAATTTATTTTGTTTCGCATAGTTAAGCTGAAATGGAACCAACTTAAGTTAATTCAATACAATATTTATTGAACGGCTGCTGCTTAGTTTGATGTAAATGCCGTTTCGCTATTGGTCTTTAAGTTTTTGTACGAAATGTATTAATGTTGACATGTTAAATGAACTGCCATACCTGTGTTTTATGTACAGACTATATATAAATTCACCACCGTAAGTTGTATTCTTCATGCATGCGGTTCACGATACCTCAATCCATCACACGATGAATACGTTGCCAGTATTTGACAAGTATAATTTTAATCAGTACGTTATGTTATGTATTGCGTCAAATGCATTTAGACATGTACATATGTATACTGTAAATCCGGATTGTATGTCCGTCTGTGTATAGTCAATGTATGTATAATTGTGTATTTATTTATTGCATCGATTTGTGAATATAATTACTGTTAATCATAAACGTGTTTTTTTTATATAAATGTATCCTCTCGCGACTTGTCTTATAATGCTAGTAATTTCAGCAACTTACCAACCATATCCCGCTTATATGGTCTGTGTGGTTGATCTACAGCCAGTATACGATGTAACTTAAGTGGTAAAGCTATATTTACTGGTGGCATTGTTGCTAGAAACTACAAAAAAAAACAAAAAGCTTATTAATTTCTTAGTCATACATATGCTTTGCAGTTGCTGTGACATTAATTTGAGCACAAAAAGTACTTGTGTTAGAATGTCCCGCTCTTCCAGTCATTGTTTTAATGTTAAGCACATGACTTAAAACAAAAAAAAATTACATTTTGCTTATCGCATTTGTAAATCTTGCATGTGTGTATATTTTGTGTGTTTGTACCAATCATGTGTATAATAGTTGGCCTACTCCAACAAAGCTACGTCATCATAGCTTTTAACCTTCAACCACGTTTTTAATTTTTTTTGTATGAAATAATGTTCAGGTCTAAATGTACGTTAATATTTTTTAGAATTTATCTAAACTACTATCACCGAGGCCCTTTCTATTAAATAGTAGTATGCAAATATTAATGTCATACGGTTTGAAGGGCGTTGTAGTAGTATTGAAATCATTGTGGCAGAGGTAACATTTTGTCTCAATGCGACGGGAAAAATGAGGTGCAGTGTTATTCTTCATAACTAGCGCTAGTGGTATGGGCAAACATCACTTCCTATCAGGTAAATGATACATCATAAAAAAAAACGGAAGTAAAATACGAGATTTTGAGTTAACCTTTTCGATATCATGTTAAATTGGACATATGGGATTTCATCTTAGATATATTACAAATATTCACAAGCAATCAATTCAGAGCAGAGCTGGCCAAAACACGGCCAACGGCGTATATTCGTGCAGCTCTCGCTATTTTAACATTCATCATTATTGTAATTTCCCCATCTTAGAATCATTTTATTTTTCACTAATGAAGAATTAATGAGCTAAAAATTAATACATTTTAGTGAATGAAAAATAAATATACTTTTAGAAACCATAGGTGAAATAAAAATAAAAATAAGAAAAACTATAACGGTCACTTACATACAAATATTTTCAATAAGAATTTAAATGAAAATACTGTTTACAAAATTAAAGAGTCCTAACGTATTAACAATCTTAAGGAATACCGTGACAAGTTATTTACAGTTCTTAATTACAAAAATAGGCAGGTTGACTTTTCAAACGGACAAAGCTTATACAAGTTAACAGTGCACGGAGGTCGCCCCGAATGCAACGCGTGCGGGCTTATATACGCGCTAGTGCCACCACCCGACATCCTTTTCTACGATGACGTCTTCTTACTATGCTCCTAACACGGCCTCTCCTGACTGGAGGACGTCCTCGTGCTCCTGTAACTCATGCTGCTGCATGTCTTCTGGGCAGGAGGGCACGGGCTCCGTAGTAAGCTCGCGAGGTTCACCGTTACTGCTGGCAGCTTATTCAGGCGTGGACTCCAATTTGTCATCGTCGTCTGCACCTGATAACATAAAACATCGGAAAAGTTTTTCAATCTGACCGCCAAACTTCAGTTTGAAGAAGACACCTTATGATGATTTTGGATCGGGACCTCGGTAATTACCAAGGACACATCGATCCATAGTTGGTTGCATTTACAAACGCCAGAGAGGAAGCACGACGTTAGCATACTATGAGGCTCGCACGAATGGCATAGGCACGACGTTCGCTTATTTCTTACATCAGCTCACCTACATAGCATAGGCACGACGTTAGCATACTATGAGGCTCGCACGAATGGCATAGGCACTACGTTAGCATACCATATTCAAGTCAGTCAAATGGCATAGGCACTACGTTAGCATACCATATTCAAGTCAGTCAAATGGCATAGGCACTACGTTAGCATACCATATTCAAGTCAGTCAAATGGCATAGGCACTACGTTAGCATACCATATTCAAGTCAGTCAAATGGCATAGGCACTACGTTAGCATACCATATTCAAGTCAGTCAAATGGCATAGGCACTACGTTAGCATACCATTTACAAGTCAGTCAAATGGCATAGGCACGACGTTAGCATACCATTTACAAGTCAGTCAAATGGCATAGGCACGACGTTAGCTTACCATGGGGTCTTCATCACCTTGTGACAGTAGCACTGTGATAGCTTGTCCACACAAGTACCACATAAGCTTACACACGAAGAAGGCAGCACACGTATCAGGAGTCCACTCCGCTCGCCATGTCGCCATAAACTCTGCCGCGGCCTAGGTCGCCTTTCCGTACGAGCCTGCCAGCAATTGCAGTTCGTAGCGACCGTGGGGAAACGCCTTGACCACGCGATATGGCCCGCGCATGCCCGAGTCAAGCTTGCCAGTCACTTGTGCGGGCTTAACTACAAAAACAAATGAATTAATATCAAATACACAAGGAGGTCTTCCGTCAGCATTTACAGTTGAATCTTGTTGATGTTGATTCATTTCCAATCGTCCAGATACTCCTTACCTATGCATCTCTCTTAGTGCTTGACGGCCTTTGGAATGGGAGCCTTGATTAAAACCTGAACCTTTTCTTCGCTCGGCTGCACCTGACCCTGACTAATAGTTCGTCCCAAATATTAAATTTTAGTAGACAAAAACTTCCTCATACCCAGTATCCATATCGTGGATGCTAGGATCGAAATTGGATATGTAATAAGATTGGTTAGATCTCACCGTGGTGTTGATTGAAAGTATCGCGTCGATGATACGATCGGTCCCTCTGACTTCACGGTCCGTAACGGCACTCACTGAACGCCCCGGTGAAGATGGCACAGCGGACTCCCGGTCTTTCACCACCGATCTCCGACGTTCAGTTACAGCCGCAGCTGTAGATCGCAGCCGCGGTGGCGTCAGCGCAGGCGCACCGGCACTCGGTTCGTGTGGCTGCGGCGGCGAGGAGCGGCGTTGCCCTTCCAATGCAGTTAAACGATTTAGAATTTGTTGCATATGTTCGATTACCACGTTATCAGAGGAATCATTACGTTTTGAAGTACGCCTAGCATACGACCTTAGGCGCATAGAACCAGAATCACTGTCACTGGAGTGTGCAACAGTGTGCCCACGACGCGAGCTGCGGTTTCTAGAGCGACATCTACTTTTACGATTTTGGATAGGCATTTTCTTTATTATAGGCAACAAGAATTAAGTAAGCACAAAAAAAGAAATGATTTATGTTGGTAAGTAGGCTTGTATATAAAAACAGCAAAAATAGATCACGAAAGGTTCTTAATTTGAATTCACAAATCTATCTGCGATCATACACAATGATATTCAAAATCACTGTAGATAGCAAGCAAAAAAATAATAATTGGAACGTACTCACCAGTTTAAATGTCGTATACTTTACCACATAGTCACGCAGACTGCATGTTACGCGGCGACGCAAACACTTTATAAATATTTTTTTTTTTTTGAAATATAAATATTTGGAAGTGTGTTCCGAATGAGGACCAAAGTTAGAATGTCCTGATCCTTGACATCAGTGAGTTCACACAATGCAAGGTTGCAGGAAAGTAGGGGTGTAAGTTGAACAAAAAACTCGACCCAAGAATTCGTTACAATAACATTGATAAGTTTTGAACAAGGGCTAAGTTGAGCGTTGAGTTAGTGAAGTGGTGCACTTAAAATAGTTAAGATTTACATAAGCACAAGGGTCGGTCACAAAAACATGATTAACGACTACATAGTGGATGTTTGGATATGTAATGTGCACACTACTTGCATAACAGCAAAGAATATGAATTAACTACACTTTTTAAACGCCACAAGAGAAAAAAAAATCGTTAAGTAATTTGAATAGTCAAACTGCTGTATTACAGGAATGCAAAGCGAATTAGGTCACGTGAAAATTTCATATCCCACTTCTGATTTTAGAAACCATAGGTGAAATTAAAATAAAAATAAGAAAAACTATAACGGTCACTTACATACAAATATTTTTAATAAGAATTTACATGAAAATACTGTTACAAAATTAAAAGAGTCCTAACGTATTAACAATCTTAAGGAATATCGTTACAAGTTATTTAGAGTTCTAAATTACAAAAATAGGCAGGTTGACTATTCAAACGGACAAAGCTTATACGAGTTAACAGTGCACGGGAATCGCCCCGAATGCAACGCGTGCGGGCTTATATACGCGCTAGTGCCACCACCCGACATCCTTTTCTACGATGACGTCTTCTTACTATGCTCCTAACAATACATAAATTATACCTTTGAACTATCACTTAATCTTTTGGGTACATTAGGAGGATAAGTAAGGCAAATATAAAATAATACTACGATGTTAGATTTATTAAAAAAAATTTAGTATGTCAAATTTCCACAGCATAGTATATAATTGACAAAACAAAAGAAGATAAACATTTATTTAAAAATCAACAATACATAATACTTTTCTGAAGAGCACCGGGTTCCAATTTTTTTTGTCTAACTTGAATCATTGCTTACTAACTTTAGCAACGTCTGTAAGAAAATCACATCGATTCTTTAGCTGCCATAGAATAGCCGAAACCACTAAATATTTTCTTTAAAAGAACGTTTCTTTAATTTATATTATTATTAAATATGAACAGTCTTTATTAAATAAAACCCCTTTTATAATAAATATCCAAAATCACTTAGAGTTTAAGGAAGCCCTGCAATATTATTATTCATTTATTATTACTCTATAACCATTTGGTTTAATGCACAACAAATTTTTAATAGTAAATTTCTAATGTTTATAATTGAATGCAATTTTTAAAACAAAATTATTTCACTTGATCATTAGATATTAAGCTACATATAAGAAAACTTCAATTGCCAGGCTTCCTTTTAAATATAAAAGCTTACAGCGTAGTGAGAATCGACACCTACGTGGCAGGACTAGACTATATAAACGAATATGTTTATAATTATATATTTGAATACACAATCATACAAAGAAATGCATGCATTCTTCTTATATTAAATGGAATCTCTCGATGACGTTCGTTAAAAGTCAATATTTACATCAAAAGGCATTTACAGTATGAACGAAAACATTTATAAAAGGTCTCGGAATAAATATTTGTTCTAGTGTATACCATAATAAAGATTTTGTTACCTATGTTAGGTAACAAGATTGAATTTTTCATTGCGGTCAATTTTTTTTTCTATATAATCAAATAAACGCAGTAAATGTTCGTATATAACTATCACATTTATAATAGATCCGAATTTAACCTACAAAAAATAATGTTCTACTGAACTAGGTACTATATACCAAAAATTAAAAAAAATATGTTTTGGTGAGCTAATACTTTTAGTTAGATAAGTCCGCTATATTAGTATTACATTAAGCAAAAGAGAATCGAACTATGGACGGCTGCCGAAACATTACGTTTACATGCGTCGCAGGATATAATTCATTTTCTTCTAGAAGTAATTAAAAACAAAATGCTTTAATGCTAAAAATTATTGCATGTATAAGGAGTTGCTAAATTTTATGTATCTATAGCTTCAAGCTATTATATTTTTATAGTCTCGCCCGTTTCATCGCTCGTGTATATATACGAAGTGCGTGAACATGTGCTTGTTGTGCATAAATTTTACAAATTAACTATAAAGCAGCAGACGACAATCAACAGTGACTTGATTATAAAATTATACGTATATCTTGTTATTAACATGTTAAATCGAAATAATTTTTGGTAACCAGTTGGGAAACTCATTTCCCAAATCACTAAATAGCTGATATAGAGCAGCTGCAGACAGTATATAGAAATTATAGTAATATAATTATATTATTTATACATGGGAGTGGGGATGATTCCTGTTGAAATTAACATTGAAATTTTTCAATTTAATGATCAAATTGCAAAATGTTGATAATCGTCGCTTGCTAAAAAAAATGCGCTGGTGATGTGTAGTGTTGGTGTACAAGCGGGCGGATCCGGCGGCTGGTGTATTTACTCCGGCTCCGGTGAATCTGGCGCGTCCAGTGCTGCGACGGTGGTGGCGACCGCCGCGCGCACCTTCTTCAAGTAACTTTCACTGTCGAACTCCAGGCAACACTGTCGATACCAGGCTCATTCATTATTACAATATCAACAACTTATGCTATAAACACCTTTAGACTCAGAAGAGCATTAGATTTCTCTTAGAATTAAGTTTATATATATTATGTACATGTACCTATAGTTACGAAAAATTTAAATATATTGGCATTTTTCTTGCTTTTATGTGGCAACAATATCTTATGCTACTCCAACTCTTACATGCAGAGCTCTGAAGAGAAATTAATTCCCGATGAACGGTAGTTTTCCCGGTGACCTTTAACCAGGATTCTGCATTCACTTTGTATTATGGTAATCATTATCATATTTCTTTCTCGAAGAGGCCTACAAAGCAGTGAACATTAACCATTAAATATGCTCATTATATTCGTTAAGTTTTTACATTGCAGTGGTATCGAATCCAGAAACTGCTTGCAGATTTAATTAATTTACATTACCATTGTGAATAATTAAAAATACACAAAATAAATAACAGCAAAACGTCTGTCAATAAACTTTTTAAACTCTTCTGTTTTTTTTAACAACTTGGTTTGAATGTTTTATTCTTAAATTTCGTCCGAGGTATATAAAAAAATTAAAGCTCCACTTTCCTATCGCATACATACATAAGATCGTTTTGATGAACTACGGAAGTAGTTTCTTAGGACAAAATTCAGATTAATTTTTACTTTTTAGTTATAACCATATTTAAACTATTGCCGTTTGACGATACATTGAGAATAGAAAGCTTATGTATCATAATTGATATTGTTGATGAATAATGTTTCGCATGCAATGCATACTATATTTACCGGTACCCAAGTCACATGCCAGTATTGCGTAGGTGTAAAACATTTCAGATGCAAGCCACGGCACCAAATTAATAAGACAAAAATTATAGTGGACACACACACACAAGCACCTTTAGCCAATTAGTAGGTAAGCAGTGAACAGAACAAGCAAAAACGCATAGCTTTCAAAAATTTATTAACAAAAAAAACAATTGACAATTGTAAACTAACACTAGAATTTAACAGCTCAAGTAAATCAACAACACGAAACACCTCCCCAATCATTACACACCGGATACTTTTTCTCTCCGCCGAGTAGGAGTTCTACCTGTGGCGGACCTCTCGCGAATAACCACTCTATCCAAGCAGCATGAACAAATAACAACAATTTGTACGAAAAGTGTAAATAAATTAAAAACATCACACATTAATAACACACAACGTATATAGTCACATAAAAATTTAATATTTAACCAGTATTTTTTTAACTATAAAATTTTTAGTCTTATCAGAGATCATTGTTGTACTGGTTTACTTCTATCACATTTGATCATCACCTCTTGTAAGCACCAATCCCCAGGCTCAACCGTTAATTACTGAGATCTATTTAACATTAACTATTCAGTCTTATAAACTCAAGTATCATCAATCTTATACTAATGTAATCAGGTACCCTTATCATATGAAAAGCTTAGATAGTAATATCCGTAGCAATATTTCCGAGCCTCGGGCTAGTGCTTAGAATAATTTTACAAATAAATATTAAACATTAATAATATAAACATTGCGAATTTTAATACTAGATTTTAGTTCCAGCTAAGCTTTTAGTTCATTGTGCAAAAGCAAAACAAATCAGATAATTTATGCGTGCGCATGCGGCAGGCAAGCAGATTCGAAAGTGTTTGGATAAGGTTAATATCGGTTTCGATCAATAAACCAGAAAAACTGTTCGAGTGACAAACAATACATATAACAATGAGTTGCCAAAATTTCAAAAACACGCTCGGGTCTGCAGATCCCAAAATAATAACCATGCGACCACGTCGAGATTATTTAGAAGTGTAAGATAAAAAAAACTATTTTGACCCAAAAAAAGCAGATGTATGAGGTCGTCGATAAGATACGGGCGGAGGATAGGAAGATCACAGCGAAGTTCTACAGTTGTTCAGCGACACTCCGACCGCCCGCCGGCGCCTCGCTGTGGTGCTGAGGAAGGAAAGGACTCCGCAAAGATCCGGAATTAATCAGCACACACCGCGCTGTCTACTCACTACATACATTGCACCGTTGAGCTGATAGCAGTAACGCAAAGGGACTCTCCTACGATAACTACGCATTAAAAATTAGACTACCGCGCGCTTCCATTCCTTAGCGTCGGTGGTGGCAATAGTTAGCCAGAGAACTAGGTAAAAACCTAAGCATAGCATGTGAAATTGTGATTGTTAGTGATATTAGGTGGGAGTCAGTAGAAATTGCGGCACAGCAGCGCGGCGAGGTAGTTAGGATGGTGTAGTGGGGGCCAAACGCGGAACGGTGCGAGCAGACGCTGCGAGAGCGGCGCGTGGTGCGCGTGGGGTGCGTGGGGCGCGTGCGGGGGCCGGGGCTCGCGGCGCGGCGTTACCTTGCGCGCCAGCTCCGGCGGGAAGCCGGCCAGCCCGGCGGGCGGCAGCTTGCTCAGCGGCGAATCGGCGTACTGCACCAGCGTCTCGTACGTGTACGTCTGGCGCGCGCCGGCCGCACCTGCCGGTACGCGCACACTGTACTGCGCCGTATGCGTGCGCTGCCGCTTAACGCACCTCCCACCATGCAATTTGCAATGCTTTTAAACAAACTAGTAACGCTACGTCGTAGGTGTCGGACGACCTGAAGCAGTCAACTTTGTTTTATATAAGGCCGACTTCGGCTACGGTCTACAATCGTTAACAATGTTTAATGTATCCAGTTTTTAACCACTTTTGATGACGTGCATTACATTATATGGTGAAAGTGCAGACAACACAGGCAGATGAACGTCCCAAATGACCAATAATTCCTAAACGTTTTTGAGTTACTGTTAACTTCTTTAGATTGATCGTTAACCAAATTTGCTCCGACATGAAACTTACTCTTTCAATGAGATTACAAAAAAGATGTTATTGAACAATGTTTACAAATTATTACGCGTTAAATACATAAAATATATAAACAAAATAAATATAAGCAAGCATTCTAATGCCAGACATGCAAATAAAAACAGCACCCTTGAATCGGTAAATGAAGAAACATTTAAGGAAAGAAACCATTCACATGCCTTCAGCAATGCCAAACACCATCGCATGAAGAAACAGAAGCCATATTGTAAATTAATACTTTAATAGCTTCATTTATAGTTAGTTTCATAAAGAAATTACAATAGGTTCACACAGTTTTTAAACAGCAAGTTCACACATGTTAACTGACACAACGTTGACTGACTTCTGCATACTAATGCCATTTGAGAAACTTAGGTGCGTCATGCACGGTGCTACTAAATCTGTCCGTTCTGTATCAAATAGCAGAGCAAGAACATCTTTTCTTCTTTTCTTGTTATTCAGATAGGTTCAATCCTCGAATTTTATCTCGTAGAAAACAAAGGTTGTTCAAAACGCTATTATTGCGATTGCATAAACCAGTTTTGGATTTTCTATAAGTAGTGTCCGTGGATGATGAATCTAAGATGGTGAGAATGTGTAAAGACAAATATTAATGCAATTCTAAAAACAAGCACTACTGGGGCTAACTAATGGTTAAGAAAATATTTTTTTTGTGACATTAATACTGCTATATATTTTAAGTTACGAATTCATACATCAAATTTCTGTATGAAATATAATCGTTTCATACAATAAGTTTTAATGGTCATTGATAATTATGTAAGTCGATGTACAACGTGCTTCCTTTTGAGTAGAATTCATAAGAAACTCGATAGATTTTTTTTTATTTAAAACAGATAAAAAAATTAAGACAAGGACCAAAGGCTAGTCCACAATTATTCATATCATCATTATTTAATCGTCAGCCGATAGGCGCCCACTGGCATAATATACAAATAGTAACAAAAATGTAGTATAATATACATAACCATAAAAAGTTTAAAAATCAATAAGGTTATATGTTGTGCACGTTGTACAAGCAATAATACTTCTTGACGAAGCGTGAACAATTAACGATGCCAAGATCGATCAATAAATATAACATGTCCAAACAAACACCGATGGATGTGCCGGGTGTTGCGCTTTTCCTTACCTTGGCTCTTGTCGGTGCTGGTGGCGCGTGAGAAGCGCGGGCGGCGCGGCGCCGCTTCGCCCTCCCCCGCGCCCGCGCCCGCTACTGCACACAACGCACGTCCCCGCGTCACATCGCGCCACGCCACCGAACGATACCACGGCCGCACAGTGCCACCCAATCTCTATCCACAACTAACTACCTGAACCTAATGCTCGCCTACATCGCAAATAACCGCAGCAAAAGGCGATTCGATAACTTGACGTGTGATTGCTTATTGATTTTTCTGAACGGCTGGCTGGCTACCACCCTCATATCTATCCCTTCATATAATCAGCCGCCGCAACAGAATGGTCTTCCGGCTATCACCATATAAGAAACCAGAGTATTCTGGGCGAGCACGCTTCACCATCCACGGCTTCATTGTTACTTAATACCATGTTCAATTCAGGTCAAGCGTTAGCCCTTTGTAATGATTTTTTTTTAACATTTTATAAATAACTACTTTTACTGGTTTTACGTTATAATATACAATATAACACACGTTTTACAAAAAAAAAAACTTTTTTTATTTAATTACTCCTTTTTTTAATCTTGTACCGGAAGTTATCATGGATATTTTGATAAATTAAATACGATACGCTGCAGTATTCCTAACATATACTAATAATTCATAAAAATTACATTGCCTTGAAACTTACTTGGGATGGTATAGAAATTGGGTTACCAAAGTTAACAGGCGGGTGATAAGGATTAATAAACTGATGGTTATTAAACAATGAAGAGGTTCAGTAAAAATTTGGAAAACACCCAGACCCAGCCGTGTATCGAAATGACAATGATTTTCAAATAAAATAATACAATACATGTAACATACACAAATAAAATGGTGACAACGGTTTTTTTCTATGATGTATTCGTAACATTTAGAGATTAATGAAGTTACTATAGAATATATCCAAACAACTGTTGATTCTTATGATCTATAAGCTACATGCTTCAGTCAGTCCTACTCATTTATATAATAAAATAAACCGATGTAATAATAAAACCGCACACCCATTATCCGTCTTCACACCATCATGCTATCAGCTAAAAATAATTAGCTCATTGACTTCTCTACTACGCTCATGCTATTATAATGGAATGCAAACACTATTAAGTTAGATTTTGCCATAAGTTTTCGTAGATACGATTCTTAGTCAAAAACTTCATGCCAATTGTTTATAAAAAAAGATAAAAATTTCAAGACAATATTGAGTATATATAGTGTCGATTTTCAGTAAAATTATAATCATCCGGTAGCAAACGACAGGTAAGTAAGTTATTTTTGTAAAGTCCTGTTGTTCTATAGTATATGATTTTATTTTATTGATGGAGGTAATAAAACTAGTGAAACATTCACCTGACGGTAAGTGATACGCTCGCCGATAACATTATGGCGCTAGTTTGTATAATATAAACTGCACCAAATGGTGCACTATATCCTAATACATTAGACTTTGTTTTGTTACCGCAGTAATTTCTATAACTACAGCGCCTTTCAAACCGCAACACAAGTGTTTGCACACTACTTTTCGGTGGCTGAAGTAGACACTGCGGCGGTAACTACACGGTCTCTGTTAATGGGGACCTAATACCCTTGATATCTATAAGCCAGTAACTTTTTAAAGTCGTGGAATATTTGATACAATTATAACAATATACCACTTTGAATAGACATCCATGTGTTTGGGTGCATCCCTTCCACGCACGTGTGCATACTCACATCCACGTATTCGTTACCTTGCGCGTCGTCGGCGGCGTGCCCTTGCGCGGGAGCAAACACGTCGTCATCACCGTTGAGTGCGTCGTCGCGTAGCAGCAAAGCAGCGCCGGGCCGCTGCGACAGCGTAAAGAAGTCACCCGAGCCCGCTCCCAGTGCCTCAAGTGCGCCCGCGCTCTCGAAGTACTCGTCGAGGACCAGCTTCGCGGTCTGACACGCGCCGATAAAGACAACACAATGTATTTTCGTTATTGATTCAGAAAATGACCACATGTGATCATTGCTTCATCATTATCATTTCGACAAACTTATGTCTATTATTGAACATAGTTCTAAAGAGGTAATTTATTGTTTGATGGTGAGGAAGTGCAATTTTTTAGTAATAGTAACAAGAAAAGAGTTTTTTATTATTCTTTTTTCTTTATGTCTGGCAGTAATAGCTCAAGTTCTCATACGAGCTATACCTATTTTTTGCACATGCGATATTCACTAATCACCGCACTTGGCCTATAAATAGCTCTGGCTCTCTTCTTATTAACTTAACCTTGTCTCCAAAGAGACTAGCTCTCCTACGATACGCAGTAGGTACGGGGGATATTCTTGTGTTCTAAAAGGAAGATTCAGCGCATTTAACCTAGGTTGTACAGAATTTAGTAGTCTATTTTCCAGCCCCTCATTTTTATGAACAAGAGATGCATGAGCATAATACTCATTAACTATACGCGACAAATTTGAAGGTTGTAAAGAATACTTAAAAACACCCCAATACATACCAAAATACACAGGCTCACAAGTGGTTCAGTTATCACACAAGATTTATAGTAATATTATGTTTTGGTTATCTTATGTGATTCATAGAAAATTCATAGGTTTAGAGATATAATGAACAAGCCTTACTTTAACAAGATCCAAATTATTTCCCGTGATCTTAATGGAATGTTGGCCAAATGTCACAGTGTGTTTATATTCTCCGAGTGCAGCGTCGTTCGTGGAGAAGCTATGGAGCAGAGCGCGTGTATTGTTGTGTGGAGATTTCTAAAATAAAAAACGAGACGAATTAAACTTAGGACGTAATATAAAATTATTCTCACGTGTTCAGATTTAGTTATATAAACGATTTCTTGAAATAACTTTCCAGTACTCAATTATGGGATGTTGCTGTTTTTGACTAGAAAAAACGTGCTTAAGAATAAATTTTTTTCCGCCATGCTATAATTTGATCTCAAATTCACCTATGGCCATGAATAGGGAACTGTGCTCACCCAGAGTACCCCGGTTCTCATTTCTTGGCCGGCATCGGGGCCTTATGAAATACTAGGCAAAAGGCCACTGCTGATGAAAGTAATTTAAAAAAAGGTGTAAAATTACATATAAACAAAATGTGAAAGCTACCTCGCGCTGTGTGGGGCGTTGGCCGTCATCGGAGCCGTTAGAATCGAGCGAGGCCCGAGAGCCAGCCAGCGCGCCGTCCAGTACGCCTTCGAGCCTCACAGGAGACGCGTTGCGCCGGATTGTATCACCAATCAGATGTTTCGCATGGCTAATTAATATATATTAATAAAATATTAACACAAATGATTAAGAACCAAAGTTACACATTCTATTGTGTACATTTTTCACACGCGGTTTAAATATGGTTTAAAACATTGTATATTATTTATACATTATACGAGATATATCAATTACGTGATCGAACTGTAACATAATTCTTAAAAAACAGGCAGGTTTGCCTGTTTGTTGATTTTATAATTGAATTGCAACCATAAATGAAATTACTTCCGCAATGTAAGCTGTATAATAATTTCGTAGACGCTAATTTTATAAAAAATAATAAAAAATGTAGGACAAAAATTGGCAGCAATTTTTTTTGTTTTTAATCCTTGAAGTGTCGAATGGGGCAAGATTTTTATCTGAGGGTTAAGTAATACGATTGCCCTTAACTATATGGTGCCAGTAAGGATAATGAACACTATCCCACAGTGTGTTCGTCACTAGGGTACTCTTCAAATGAGCACATAGTAATTTGCACACTAGTTGTTAGCAGCAGAGAAAGGATTGGCAGTGGCATCTACCTTAACCGTAAAAATGATTATAATTATAAGTAATGTTTATAATTGTGAATACAAAAATATTAGTGATTATGCATAAAATGGGCGGTTATTATAGTACATTTTACTTACTTAACATTATCTTCATTGGGACCTGTAATTTGGACGAGCCGCTCCTTGGCACCAGGACTCACTGAAAAGAAAACGGATTCTTTTATTTATTACTGCAAAGACATATCGAAGCGCAAGTAGTTTTTGTTAATATGTTGTGAAAGCTGAAAGTTGAATGTGATTAGGAGGGACTGTGTTTTACAAAATCACAACATGTTTATTAACGAAAAACCATAAAAGGTGTCCATTTGAATAGTAGATGAAACAAAGACTAGATATCAAAGGTGATTTAGTTAAATTAATATAAAAATGCATTTATGATAATAAATGTTATGTCAAAATCGGTATTAATAAGAAATTGTATGAAAATAGCGTTATTTGTAGTATGCAAGGTAATACAGAATCCGCCACACCATGCGAAAGCCCCGACTATTCCGCCTGCACCGTGCATTCGTACCTCGCTGAAATGATATAATTGTATCACTTATCTCCTCGATCATGTGCACCCGCCTGCCCTTGATACCCATCACTGCAACACCACAACACAAGTTCATCCAGCAGCATTTACTCAGTCTCCTGCTTTATAAATAACTACACACCATTAAAAAAAATATAATGCAAATAATAAAAAAGATTTATACATAAAAACCCAGATATTACATAAAATAACAAAGTAATTTTGACTACACAAAATTTTTAAAATAACAAATACTATTGTCTTCCCAAAAACACATAGGATTACATGCATAACTTATCTACATAACTCCTCTTCCCTCGGATCTCGTTTATGAGTAGACGTGTTCAACGTTATTTGTGTGTTTCTAAAATATTTTAATTATAGTGATAAATTAATCGAGAAGCAAAAATAGGAGCACAGAAGTAGCGAAGAGGTTGTGTAGTGTAAATCATTCGCAACTAACCGAACGCAAGCGCTCCGCTCCGGCTGCCCATTGACAAGGATCTCAAAACAAGCCACGCCCCCGCGCTGCGTAAGCGCCCCGCTATCCCCGGCGGGCGTCGCGGACACCATTCAAAAATACGGTTAGTACAACTGCTTTTGTTGCTGGCGGCCTGGTACTTTGCATAACATCATATGATAAAGTAAGACCGCATCGCTCGTTAAAATACCTACAACTACCCTCCGATTGTTGTGTGCGATTCACAAAGGCCGCTTAAACGAACGCCACCGAAGGATTCATCACCTTCGCCGACGGGATTCCCAGCGCCTTTGCAACATTTTTCGTCAGAACCAAATGTTTCGGAATCGACTAAAGAGGCTAGCGTCGCAAATACAATAAGTAATCTCTTACCAGAAATGTATCCAAGCGCAAGCGTGGCGTTACGGATGACGTATATAGGAATGAAATACTGGAGATTCTGACTGAAATTCAAAAAAAATCAGGACTCCAAGTATGATGTTATATTGACATCTATTAATGAGTTAAGGCGTCGGTAGAATTTATGTCAACTAAATATGATGAAGCATTGAGAAAAATCGATAGCTTGGAATGTGAGGTTAGCAAGGACAAACAATACATATTGCAACTGGAAAATCCATAGAATTTATGCAGCGAAATATTCGGAACACTAGCATTGAGATAAGAAATATTCCGCAAGGTCTAAAAGAAACCAAAAATGACTTGACCAAGATCATAAGCAATGTAGCGGAAGTTCTTCAGATACCGTTAAAGAATACTGATATTAGAGATGTTTACCGTATAAATACCAAGGCAAAAATTAAGCCTATTATAGCCGAGTTTACCACGGTTTCCATGAGGGACTGTTTCATGAACTCTTTTAAGAAATATAATAAAGAAAGTCCCTATAATTTGAACACTGCCCAATTAAATAACGAAGGTGTCAGTCTACCGGTGTATATATCGGAAAACTTGACACCACGGGAGCGTAAACTTTTCTATCTCTCCAGAGAGTTTGCAAAACGCCATGGTTTTGCCTATTGTTGGACATCGTTCGGACGGATCTTCTTGCGAAAAACAGAGGGATCACCACAAATACGCATATTTTGTGAAAATGACCTAGAAAAAACAAAAATTATGTGACTACATCAACAATTTTTGTCAGGTTTAATTTTAAATCATACTTTGGCTGCTTCTACTATTACATTATCGCATGTCTTATATAATAATTTAATATATTTTAATACTTTTTCTAGTACAAAGATTTTGTCCTCATCATATTGTGAGCAGCAATCAAAATGCCAACTCAGTTACTTAACAACGAGCTTTAAAGTACACTCCTCGGTAAATATCTACTATCAGATGAAGTTTTATAATGAATACAAAAGGCAGGAACTTGAGTTGTATTGTAACAATTTACATCTAATAAATGTAAACATATACTTCCGACTGATGTGTAATTCTATATGTTCTAGAGCCGCTATGACAGTATGTAATTATCAAGCTAAAAAAATATTTTTTGCATTGTATCTTATATTAATTTTACTGCTACTAGGCATTGTATTACAACACAAGTACAAAAATAACCTTAATACTACTTACTTTACACTTAACATTACTAATAACTACAGTCGTGGACATCAACACATAGGGTTCTGTACAAGACTGGCTTATAAAACATTATATTTTCACTATCCTCTCCATAAACAATTTCTCAAACCCTTTAGTGAACTGTGTATGCTAGTTTGTTCATCTATGAGTAATATGTATGGATTCTTGTATTTAAATATATTAATATCTAAATTTAGTAGTACATATTTAAAAATTATCTTGCACTTTCGATCTGTTTAACAATCGACTACTGCAAGAAGTAGATCAAGTGTCTATTAATTGCAGGTATCTTAATGATCCCTCCATAACATCTAAATGCTTAAAATGCAATGAACGATCCGAAAAGCTGCTTATATTGTCAGTAAATATAAGGAGCATATACAAAAACTTAGATCTATTTCTTGCTTTCATAAGTAGCTTCGATTTACTAATTGACATATTTGTTCTAAGTGAATGTTGGACTGGTAAATACGATCCACCACAGATATCAAACTACAAAATGTTTCATACAAAAAACAAACTTAACCAGAACGACGGTGTTGTTGTCTATGTTCAGAAAAGGTTCCCAGTTACGTGTACTGAACCGACAACGTCTGAAGGAAACTGTCTAGTTCTGGAAATAGACAACGGTTATTCCATAGTATGTTCATATAGACCGCCATCTTATACAAACCCAATGGCATACCTTAATTCCCTGGATAGGATTTTTAACATGGTTAAGAACAAAAGTAACTTTATCTTCACTGGTGATATTAATATTAATACTCTTCCAAGTGATAGCCCTTCCGGATTCACAACAGAGTATCTGAATTTTATTGCCTCACATGGATTAACCCAGGCCATTAATCTGCCTACTAGATTCAAAACATGTCTTGATCACTTTATGATCAATGTTAATAAACCGTGGCAGACTTTAGTATTTGACTCCTTAACAGATCACTCTCCAATTTTACTTTGTATATACACAGAAACGACACGAAAATATGACATGTCAGTAAATTGCAAACCCCGCGTTAATATAAACTCTGTAAGAGAAACACTCTCCTGCCAGTCTTGGGAAAAGTTTTATTTAAATAATGATGCTAGCAAAGCGGCGTCGGACTTGATATCCAACATACAAAGTGTCATAAATGGGAACATCACGCTTAAACGTACATCCAATAGACTAAAACCAATTAAACCATGGATCACGACAAGTGTCATTAAATGCATAAGACATAGGAATAAACTACAAAAAAGACTAAAATCTGCACCAGAAAACTTAGAACTTAAAACCTGTTTTGTCAAGTACCGCAACACTTGCAACACTCTAATTAAATCCTTAAAAAACGACTACTATAAGAAACAGCTTGATTTACATCAAGGAAATATTAAAGCTACGTGGAAAGTTATAAAAGAACTGTGTAATTATACTTGTGATAAAATAGATCCTTGCCCGCTGTTAAAAATTGATGAAACTGAGCATAAGTCACTTAACAGGGTTAATGCATTTTTTACTTCAATAGGAAGAGATCTGGCTACAATAACATTAAACAAATTGAATAAAACTGATCTAGAAATTGCCAATTCTGTTGTTTGTGAGGCAAAATCTCCTGCTAACTCTTTATCTCTTTTTTTAACATACCCAGAAGAAGTTGCCAATACTATATCCAAACTTAAAACAAATAGCGCCCCAGGATGGGACCGTATAAGCAGTACCATACTGAAAGCATGCTCGTCATCCGTTTTGGGTCCACTTGCGTTCTTATGCAACCTAAGCTTTACCCAAGGAACATTTCCTACGGTTCTGAAAAAGGCAATGGTCTGTCCTATATTTAAGTCTGGTGACGAAAGACTTCCCTCCAACTATAGACCAATATCTCTCTTGCCTACGCTGTCAAAGATTATCGAAAAGATCGCTAACAAACGATTGACCTCATACCTTGAGAAATATCAACTCCTGGCAGAAAATCAATATGGCTTTCGTGCAAATAAGTCAACTGAAGATGCAGTTCACAAACTAACATCACTAATTACCGAATATGTCGACAAGGGGGAAAAATGTATTGGTGTATTTTTGGATCTCCAAAAAGCCTTCGACACAGTTTCAATTCCCGTTCTTCTAGCTCGATTGGAGAGTGTTGGTGTAAGGGGAAAAGCACACGATTGGTTTTCCAGCTATCTTTCTGGACGGAATCAACAAATAAAAATTAAAGAATACGAAAGTGATAACTATGGCTGTCATTATGGTGTACCACAAGGCAGCACACTTGGACCAACGCTCTTTCTCTTATATATAAACGAGTTGTGTAATATCAACTTGGTTAATGGGAATGTTATCATGTTTGCAGACGACACAGCTTGGTATTTCATGGCGCTTCCTGGGAGGAAGTATATCGGTTAGCAGAAACTGGACTTGCCAGAATTATAACATGGTTGGAAAATAACCTTTTGTCCTTGAACTTCTCTAAGACCAAATATATATGCTTTAAAAAAACTGATGCGAACAGACCTCCTTCAATTTTAAACTTATCGCACATTCCTTCCCTTGCAACTGTGATTCATCCAGTTGGAAACATTGTAACTGCATAGAGCTCGACAGTGTATCAACATACAAATATCTGGGTGTTATTGTTGACCACAAGTTGACTTGGGGTCCTCACATTGACACGGTGTCTAAAAGAATTAGAAAGTTAATATATGTTTTTAAAAACCTTCGTCAAGTCGCAAATACACAACTAATAGTCCAAACTTATAAGCTTTAGGTGAATGTATTATCGGTTACTGTATTAGCGCATGGGGAGGAGCAGCTAAAACCCATATGATAGATGCTGAGCGCGCACAACGAGCTCTGCTTAAAGTAATGATGTCCCTGCACTACAAACACCCTACATCAGAAGTCTACAGGAAATGTAACGTGCTGTCCGTAAGAAAGCTATACATCTCTCTTTGTATTAAAAGATACCATACAAAAACAGTTCCACACTTACCACCCATTAACAAAAGGATTTACAAATGTCCAGTACCCCGATACTTGAGCGTTTTTGCGCACAGACACTACGGTTACCTAGCTCCGAAATTATACAACAAACTTAATGAGCGTACAAAAACAAATGATCTCAGCCAATACAAAATCAAAAACATAGTTTTTGAATGGCTGCAAGGTTTAGATTATGACTCTGTTGAGAAATTATTAGAAAGTGCAAAATAATATAGAATAAAAAAAAAAAAAAAAAAAAAAAAAAAAAAAAAACATAAATAAACCAATAGGAGGATATGTGAACAACGTTCTCACTTGCAACACATTCACACACACAAACACGTACGCCCACGTTTATATATACTTCCAAACATAAAGCTGCTAATCACACAACTCCGGCATATTAATAACCAACAACACGAGCTGCACTATATATTTACTTTTTTTTTTTTTTATTTTTTTCTTTGTTTAATCTGTTTTTTTTTTTTTTTTTATAAGTTTACGTAAAATGTTTTGTTTTGAAAATCAATGTTTTCTTTTTTGAGGTTATAATTAATTTTTGTTTGTGCATATGTATATTTTTAATTTGACCATTATAGGGAAGACACTGCCTTCTGCAACACAGCGAAAGCTAAAGCAGAAGGCAGGGACTCCACCGTTGTATGTAAAATGCAATTTTGGTTAATAAATATTTTTTTTTTTTGAATTTTGAATTTTGAATTTTGAACTATTTAAATAACATAAGTAGATAAGCATATTGACTCCATACCTTATTTGTACCTATCTATTGACACTTCTCTATCGCATGCATTGACACAAAATGTAACTGCAATTAAAATAAATAATACATTATAAAATATTATCTAAATTACCTTTTCCCGAGTCAGCATTTCTTATGACAACTTCATCCTTGGAATAGTTTTTGCCAGGTATTTTGGTTGGCTTAGGAAATTTTCCAGATGGCTTAATAACCTCCCCAGGGCCAAGTAGAGTGGGCGGCTCGGTAGGCGCAGCCAGCGTTGGAGACACCGAGCCACCTGACCCTGACCCTTCCATTGTTGGAACTAGTAGTGGCTAAACATCAATGTAGATTTAAGAAACATCTGGATGATATAAATAAAAAAAATCAAAAATATTAACTTACCTCAGCATGTGTGCCACGGTGTCTATAATATTGACTCATGTAATCAGATCCTTGCCAATGCTTAGCTCGTAACTCAATTAACTCAAGAAGATGGAGTCGAGTCTTTTTGTCTAATCTCTCATCTTGGGAGCCATTACGAAATACAACAAAATACCTGTAATGAAAAATTATTGATGCATGAACTGCATCAAGGCCTAAAATTGGTCTAATGGTTGGCATTTTATTAACAGAACTTTCATAAACAGTTTACTTTTTTATAATTAGACAAAGTTATCCAATCGCGAATATCTGGATTGGTTAGCTGCATTAGCTTTTTTATTGATTGTTTACATTTGTCTGTTGATTCAGGTTGACTACATAAAATGTTATGTAGTTTATATCATTTCACCTATGTAAGATAAGACTAATAAGAGACAATGTTATGCAGGGTTCATTGGTTTAAATATGGTTATTATGATATAATAGAGTCACAAAACTAATATATCAAGTAGATAAAATACCATAAACTTTTGGTGGATGTACATGCATTGTGTAGTTCTTATACAAATATTTTAAAATAATATGTATTCCTTAAAAAGTTTTTTTAAGATAAGTGGAAATTGCTCCAAAAGGTGTACAAGTGACAAACCTATCAAGAAATTCCTTATACAGTGCTTCAAGCTGTGCACCATAAAGTTTGAGGTTAGAGTACATGGTTGAAACATTGCTCTGGAGTGCACGGTCAAAATTGCCCTGCATCATCTGGTAAGCCACACCTTCCGTCAATACTATTAGATCATCAACTGTAAAAAAAACGAATGTACATTAAAACAAGTTTTGTATTTTATGCCAGATAAAAATTTGTTACACTAATTATTATGATATATATGTATTTTAACACAAAAAGTGTAAAACAATGTGAACAATAATAATAAAAATATTAAAAATTACTTTGACAATCACTATTTATAAATTTATACCAAAATCATGAGTAACAAAAAAAAACTATCATTTAATACTTACCAGAATTAATTTTTACATCTAATACAGAATTGCGGTTGTGTGCGGAGCTGGTCGTTGATTTCAGGGGTCTTGGCACCTCCAATTTTTTTACCGTGCGGGTCATTTTCGTTAGGGTCGACATGGTGCTATAAAACAAATATTTATAACTCGTAATAGCTAGCGATTATAAGCAACATAAATTAATTTCATAAACGATACATTAAATTTTTGTATAAGTATGTTAGTAACCTTGTCATAATTTATTCATGTGAAACAATACAACACAAGAGGAACAGAACTATCGACAAAATATAACTCACTCATCCATGGCGACAGCGCATATGCAGTATATGTACACTAAAACCACTGATAGAGCAAAAAGCGTGAAAAGTGAAAGTGATGACAATGATCCTAGCGAATAAATTCGGAACAAATCCAATACGTGTTCATTACTCGTAAGATTGGTTTTTCGTATAATTAAAAAGGATTAGCAGAAAAAATTTTGACTTTGAAGAGGATAAATACTTTGCTCGTCAAAAAACATTTGGACAAAACAATTGAAAACCATGGAACAAAACGAAATAAGAAATAAACAAGAACACTCACCTGGCTACGCCATTAATTCGCAATAAAAATAAAATCTGTCTAGAGATGTCCAACAAAACAAAAAAAATTACATTTTTATCAAGTACTTAAACTACGTATCATTTAATTTTTTATCTTTTGATTATTAAAATTTAAAAAATATTGTTAGAGAAAATATTAATACAAATAAAAATTATTACTAATAAATTAAAAACCGGTACGAGGTCATTTCTCAAAGAAGATCAACATTATGTTATTAGTGTTGCACACTCGGTAATTGATTTCGTCCTATACATTGAATGTATTTTATTTAATGAACATACCGATCACTAACTTCAAATAAACTCTTTTATAAAATGTTTTTTTCCCTTTATGAGAACAAAAAAAAGTTAATATTTTAACGCGACGAGAAATAAACCTAAAAAAACTTGGCAATTTTTAAGAAAAGTCATACGGCTAAATTAAACGTTAAACGTCATTTTAATGTCACTGCTATATTAGTACGTTAAGAGTGAGTTTGCGGAGGTAGTGTTTTGGTTCGTCAATTTTGCCTTGGTGTAGCGTAAAATGTGTGCAAACTATGCGAATTTATTACATCAAAAACTTTTACAAGTTTAAATTTTATGAACAATCAAAGTGATTTCGTTTTACTATTGTTTTAAATTTATTTTGACGGGAAAGGTTTGTATTTTCTAAAGACTTATTTGAATGCCGGGTAATATTTTTTACTTCTCATTTCATTTCTCAAAAGTATTACAAATTTACGCACATTTATATTAAATTTTCTTTTAAATATGAAAACATGTTGTGCATTTGGTTTTTATTATATAATACATTGTTTTAAAATATAGTAGTTCTTACGTTAACCGAGTTTCACTAGTTTATTATTATCTAAGTTACTCAGGGTTATAAAATATATATATATATGCGAAATATGATTCCCAAACATTTTTATTCAAAATTGTTAAAAAACAACGCAAATAATGCTAGTTTTAAATAAATACTTGATCATACATTATAGACTTGTATAGATAATCATTAAAACAATTATAATTTAAAAGTAATATGTAGAAAATGAAGGTTTTTGTTGTTCTTGTAGATTTGCATTCTACCTTAATCTATAGTAATTTGCTTCAATTTAGAGTAAAATCATCGGCGCTGAGGGTGTAAATCGAATTTAAAGTTATGTGATACTATTTATACTAAGACATAATTATTAAATCTGTTTCAGAGGTACCAATATGCACCAATACTACCTTTCAGTTATATTTGTGCGTCTGGTGCTTCCTGCTGGACTCTTGTTAGGTGAGTGTATTCATAACTTTTTTGTAATAATAACCTTTTCACAAATGTAGTCAATGTGTCAAAAATTTTAAAAGATTTTATTCATCAAATTGTAAAAATGAATTATAAGTATTGTTTATTTGAATTTTAGATGTTTGTGTAAATTTTAAGAAAATAACTTACGAAAACTATTATGTTGAATGGACATGTGGTTAATACATTTTTATGAAAAGTAATCTAATTAACATATTTATTACTTGTTCTGATTTTTTTTTTATATCCATGTTTTAGCAAACATTTTTATTAATAAGTTTACTTGTTCCTTGGCTTAACAGCTAACTTGTATACAAAGTTACACAAGTGGTACACCTTGTAATACAAAGATCCTTGGTTCTATTCTGAGCCACATGTTGTGGAGACTGATATGTGGTATTTTGTAAACCTCCTGGTTTGTTATTATCCTCATATTGTTTCTGTTTATTATCTTTGTTCCGACTGTCAACATAAGTTAAGAGCTAGAAAATTTTGGTTAAGCATGCTACACCATTGGTCACCTTGTGTCTAAACATCATTTGAAATTGTGGTCAAATGTTATCCCACTGTAGACTAAAATCAATTCGTTAAAAACGCACATGTTTAAGCCTTGCGTGATTTTATTGTTCTTAACGTTAACCAATTCCCGCTACATTTTCATAGTAATACCAAAATAAAAATTACGTCATAGTCGTGTGAAATCGACATTGTTATTTTTCTTATGCAAGGCAAGCTATTAAAATAAGAAATAATAGTTTTTAGCGAATCGTGTTTTGTCGTCTAATATCTTCGCAATCTTAAACTTTATAACCGCCTTTAACCAACATTGGTACTTAACTTAAATTGTATACCGGATTAATTACGTAATCTCAATATTTCTGAATCAGTAGAATATGAAATCCTTGTAGGTTTTAATTAAATTCGTCGCATTGCGGTCGATGACTGTATCATAGATATCCCTTTGGGCGCGCCGTTTTTAGGGTGCGTCCTCGCAATTCGCATTTGACCCGATGACCGATATGCCGGGAGCATGTTACTAGTAGTTCCTTTTGTGTCAGGTTTACTTATGAATTTATTATATTCAACATTCATGCCACGCAACAACAATCTGTGATGTCAAAAATTTAGCAACTTTTGTATAGCATTTTTAAAAAGAATTATGTTTTGCTAAAAGGAAGATTATTATTAACACTATCCACGGAAACACAAATTATAATTTACATATGTAATAAAGCTAGAATTCAGTGTAATGTTTATGTATTCCTGTTAGCATTTTTTTTAAATTTATACGTAAAGTTTTAAAATATGAAACAAAAGATAATACGCAAGACGTTTATCTGATGGTAAGTTATATGCGTTGTCCAGAACAATGTGGCGCTTTTTAAAATATTTGTATATTTTGATAAGTTTCATTACCACAATAATTTCACTAGCTATAACATCATCCAAATCCAAATCAACAGTCTTTATACACGGCTACAAACAGTGAAAAGGAAATATCTAATAAATTTTATATAAAATAAACAAAGGGGTGTTCGGTGTTGTTTAATTATGATTTACTTCAGTGACTAGCTGTTCTTAACAATTATCTCGAAAGTTTCTTTTAACGGTGATATTAAGCATGTCATACTTAACAAGCATTACAGATAAACCTTATTAAAAGTTATTAATATGATTGTTATTTTAACTAAATTTAATAAGAATAGTTCCTGCTGTAAGAACACTTTGAGTTTGTTAAAATTTAAAGAGTCCCTTGTTGACCTGCACCATTAAATAAAAAAAACGTAACATTTGTTGTGTTCCCTCGAATTATAAAATTTGATGACGTGCGATACTCGTAAAGACCCACTATGACCTTAATTCCCCCGTGGCTCATAAACCCAACAATTTAGAAACTTCTACGGCCGGTGTCGTGTTTACAACCATACCTAGTCCACGTACGTCGCTTTAAAGCTATTTCCAATACAAGAGCTATTTTCATAAACCTTCTCTGACTACAATAACGATTGTGTATTATACCTGTGGCATAATTTCTCTTTAGTAGCAAATCGAATAGTTTCATGTGTACATTCAAGTTATTAAATGTTGAAATCTTAAATAAATTTACTTATTTATTTATATAGACTTAGTCTATCAAAAGCTTGACAAGATCATCTGCTCTTTTCAGTATTCCTAGAAAATACAATGTTAATTAAATAACGAAGAAACCACTAACTAGCCCAGTCTAGCTTTTATTTTTCTTGTGGTCCTCGTGCCATGTTATTTTCTACTT
This sequence comes from Byasa hedistus, assembly GCA_029286795.1. Classification (NCBI taxonomy): domain Eukaryota; kingdom Metazoa; phylum Arthropoda; class Insecta; order Lepidoptera; family Papilionidae; genus Byasa; species Byasa hedistus. The sequence goes on along the minus strand of JAGSMW010000020.1, from coordinate 8,616,813 downwards.
TAGTTAAAAAATTTGTTACATGCAAATAAGTTGTTGATCTTTACGTAAATATTCATATGTAAACTTCAGTTAAAAAAATTTTAGCGTTTCACGAAATGTTAAAAGTTTGTTAAAAGTATACAATTTTAAAATGGTTCAAGTAAATATCTATGGTACGTAAGTCTTTATATGAGACTATTACTTTTTACTTTAAACTTTATAATTTGTGAACATAATGTTCTGGAAATTTTCTCCTTTTCTTTTAGGTCTCTTAAAGAAAAGGAGAATATTCTAGAAGCTATAGTGATGCCTAGGTCTATCGGAAGACAGTAGTGTGTAAATATAATTAGGTTTGGTTCCGAGCGTCGTTCTGGCTAGTGAAATTATGAGGCTAACGATTTTAAATAATTCGGTTCACGTAAAAAGAAATGTACGCCACAAAAATAGTTTACGTGTTCGCGCTCTGTGTACAGAAAAAAATGTCGACTTTTTCATGAGCATAAAGCTGTAGCTGAAACCGAAACTGTTTTCATTGCTAATGGACTGGGCTAGGTCGCGATTGGGGTTATTAATTGAACACTCCCTTTTCTTTAAAGTAAAAATTATGTACGACGTAAAGTGCTATTGTTTGTCAAACTGATCTAAAAGTAAATTATGTAAAAGAGTATATAAAGTTTATGATATTATATGAGCTATATTGACTACTATTATTTGCGGCATTGAGCCAAGATTTTAAGATGCATAATGCTCTCTTGAAACGAAATTAGAAATGAATTCGTTAAAACTTATGCACAATTTTTATAAAGACTTTTTTATGAAACGAAGACATTATGAGCATAACATGATAGTAAGTGGTTTGCTTGCCCGTGATAATGAATAACTCTAGAAATGAAGGTAATGTATAGATACTGCTTCTAGGCGACAAATGCTGTATTCTATCACGATGATCACAGTTGATAGGAACATAAAAGCAGTCAATAATTTAATGGTATATTTTTGTGATGTCTATTTTGTGTGCAGTCGCACTTGAGTCTAAGAACTAAATTTTTCAGAGTTTATTAATATGTCATCTCCAGTAAAAGATTTATGTTGATTATAATTGCAGTTTAAATACATTCTGTTGTTATAATGTAAACATCATCATCATCATCATCATCATCAAGAGGTGCCATTTCCCAACAGAAGTTTGGCAGATTGAGAAAACTTTTCCGATTTTGAGCCATTCTTTTTAACTGGTTGGCATTTAAACATGGCCCATTCTTTAATGTCGTCAAACCATTTCTTACGCTGTCTACCAGGAGCAAATTTTCCGGGAATTTTGCTCTCCAAGATCATCCTTGGGAACTTATAAAGGGATCCACTTTGGAGGTGTCCGAAAAATTCAACCTTTCTCTGCATGACGTTTATTATCAGCTTATAATATTATATAAACAAGTAGTTTGTAACAAATTAAAATGAAATGTATAATTTGGACAAACTAAAATTTCAATATGTTATAACGAACAATCTGAAATTCCGGTTTTCATTGTAATTAAAGTTTGAAGCGCAATTATTTAATACTTCTGTGATTATCATTCGAACATAGTAGAGTACATAGGTATAGGGACCACTCCTTTGTCTAATCACATATCCACCAGCACACGCACACAATTACACTAACAACTACAATAACGTATGTGTATCCCGTTTAATTACATTACACGCGAAACCTTTCTAGCGAAATTAAATCAACATTCATTTACACCAATAAAGTATAGTGATGCAGTCATCCAGGCCACTGAGGGTGTGGTGTGGTGTTCTTGTTATAATTGTGATTAAAAACCATTACTTATGATTATGTAACTTACATTGAATAGTCACATTCATTTCTTTATCTTTATTTAAACTAAACTTTTTAATATAGTTTTAATTTGTTTACATGTACATTTACTTCAGCATTTTATTGGCGATGGGCTAACACTTGACCTAAATTTCTCATGGTGCTAAGTGATGCTATGGATAGTGAAGCGTATTCGATCTGTGTACTTTAGCAGTCATATGTTGGCAGTAGTCAAACAAACAAGGCTATTATGGCAGCAGATTTAAAATATGAGTTTGGTAGCTGGTTAAACGTGTTTGGAAAAAAACACTACCACCAATCAAATTCCACAACTTGTGACTTAGGAATTGAAACTGGAACCTTCGTAAGCGTTTAACCACTGCACCACAGAGACAGTTAAAAGCTTATAATGTATATTTATTACTATAGTTTGTATCTTCACTATAACATAAAAGATTTCTCCAAAAAATAATAATCGCGAGGACGTCTTTATTCGTTTGATATTTAAGCATTTTTTAATGGATATTATAATATTTTCGTTTATAATACTCTCCTGACAATTCATATAAACATGTTAATTTTAATAACAATGTTACTGTTCATGGAAGTGCAAACGCAAATTAACCTAAGTACTAAGTTAAGTGATGCACGGGGCACAATGGTGAACATTCGGCATCGAACGCCGCTGCCTTATCGGACGCTTGATTCACAAGGTCACATCACAGTTCAAGCAGTTAACTGGCTGCCTACATTATAAATGACCTCATCACACCGAATAAACAAGTTTTAAAAATAATGATATTTGTGAGAACCACTTATACTCCTATAATCTAAAATATACGTATTCAGAAATTGTAACAAAGATAAAAGGCGTGATAAGGATTTCGCGATAATATTGTTTTCTATTATGCAACAAATGCATCAGTGCAATACATGTAATGAATATAAACAATTGTGTGAATTAAAATTAGATAACTGCATTTTTTAAATAAGTAGTGTTTCTAATAAATACTAAATCCTAATAGGAGAACAGGTGACTCTGAAAAATAGTCTCGAATGGAATTGACCACTTATATCTATTCAAACATTTATATACACTCAACGTTTTATTGATTTACAATATTACTAATAATTGATAAACAGGCGGGATGGGTACATGGACTGTTTTTAACTTAATCGGCGTTAAAGATGAAAACATTGTTGATATTATGGTTTTATTTTGTGTTTCTAAATTTAAAACCAACTTTTTTTTCCCGGAAATATCATTTTTGAGTACATAGTCCGAGTCATACAGCCTGAAATAAATTTTTATTATCATTACTTAATTAAATCATACTGTAGAAAACTACCTAACTTTAATTTCATAGTTTGAATAGTAATATCAGTATATAATTATACATTATACTGATAATAAATTTGGTTTAGTAAAAGCCGGTTTTAAGCTCGCCCTTTCATGCATTAAACTGAACTAGAAACAGTTCATGTAACGGTTCTGCAGTGCCGATGCACTTACTATTGTATCAAAGGCTGCAAATAATCTTCGATCAGAACTCTATTAAGTTAAAACGTTTTGTTTATTAGTTTTACGTGAGGTGTATTATCATTGTTGAAATTTTTAATAAATACTACGAAATATAAAACATATTGACTACCCATTACTTGTGAAAAACCTGATGGATTTAATGTTTTTAAGAAGATACCTGAAAACTGTTGTTATAAAGTATAATTCCCGGCGTCTGCAGCAATGTTGTGCAAGCTGATAGGTATTGGGAGCTTCGTCAAATGGTTATTTATTGTACGCAGGCCTCCCACGCTCTTAGAGGCAACGACCATTCCCGCAAAGATCAACTCGCTGAGCTTCAATAAATCAATAGCACCTTTAATATTTTACTTGTATCAACAAATGTTAACAATAAAATCAAGCTGTGGTATCAGCAACTAGCGGCGCGTTGTTATGGACAACCGTATCACTTACCATCAGGTGACTGTCCCACTCGTCTCGTCGCCACGTATAATTAAATAGAATGAAACCATAAATTGTTGTTGATGTTCTAAATATGTATTTAACTTGGTACTTAAAAATCAAATTTTTATGGCATCTTTATTTAACAATTAAACTGGCAAACAAGTCCTCTTGATCTTAATTATTTTTATAAAACGCCGATAACACAAGTGATACCTTTTCCGTTTTACTGACTATAAAAACACTTCATATTGTACTATACAGTGAAAACAATTAGCAAAGAGCTTATTCCACTACTAATTGTGTTATACGAGGGTGGATTGAAAAGTACTCGGCCTAACACAGATCCATTCAATTCTAAAAATCAAATCTACCCACATTATTTAGTTCCGTTCAGACTAGTTCATTGTGTGAAGTTCGAAACGTGTGCGATAATTAGTTGTGATTTTATAAATTTATTAACAAAGTAATCGGACATAATTTCCGCGAATGAAGCAAATCGAGCAGCGTGCCGTCATTAAGTACCTCCATAAGAAGGGGCTATCATCAAAAGCCATCCATGATGTCATGGTCAGTACATTATGCGATTGTGCTCTGTCATATTCATCCGTCAAAAAATGGATAGCAGAATTTAAGCGTGGTAGAGAGAGTGTGAAAGATGAACCCCGCTCTGGAAGGCCTTCGACGTCAACTACTGACGAAAATATTAAAAAGTACTTGATTTAATAATGGGAGATCGCAGATTAAAAATTAGAGAGATAGCCGAGATTATAGGCATCTCTTATGAACGAACTCAAAACATCATTGTCAACGAGTTGGGTTTCCACAAGGTGTCTGCGAGGTGGGTTCCGCGACTGCTTTCAGTTGAACAAAAAAGGACGCGATTGACTATTTCACGCGACTGTTTGGAGTTATTTGAAGCCGATGCAGATGATTTTTTGAATCGTTTTGTTACTATGGACGAAACATGGGTTCATTACTGTACACCGGAAACAAAACAACAATCAAAACAGTGGAGAAGACCTGGTTCACCACTCCCTAAAAAGGCTAAGTCGATTTTGTCGGCAAATAAGGTGATGGCTTCAGTATTCTGGGACTCGAAAGGTGTGATTATGATTGATTATCTTGAAAGGGGTCAGACTATAAACTCTGATTACTACTGCACCTTACTACGTCGTTTACGAGAGGAAATAAAAGAAAAACGTCGAGGAATGCTCAGAAGAAAAGTCCTGTTTCATCAAGATAACGCCCGTGTTCACATGTCAGCACAGTCAATGGCCGAAATTCACAACTGTGGCTTTGAAATGTTACCGCATCCGCCGTATTCACCATCAGACTTCTTTCTGTTCCCTAACCTAAAAAAGCACTTGGGAGGTCAAAGATTTTCGACAAACGACGAGGTCAAAGCAGCTGTAGACGCATATTTTGACTCTAAGGAAGAATCATTTTTTTTCAACGGTCTAAATGCTTGGAAGGGGAGGTGGCAAAAGTGTATTGAACTTGATGGTGATTATGTAGAAAAATAAAAATATAACTGATTTAGTATGTGTTTATTTTCTTGGTTAGGCCGAGTACGTTTCAATCCACCCTCGTAGTTTATTTTTTAATTTTTCGTTACAATAGTCTAATACAAAGCCTAGGTTTTAAGTCGGAATAGTATTATTCTTAAATATCTACGCTTTTTAAGATATTTAGTACGAGTTATTAAAACTTAAAGCATAGAAAATAAATTTGTAAATGAGTTGATTTGCTTTACTCATATTTTTTAAATATGTGTGTAGTATGAGAATTTTAATCGGGACAAGCAGAGATTAATAAAATATTTTTAATGTACTAACCTGAGCGGAAACTGTAAACAACATAAATTTAACAGCTTTTATATGAATAGTCTTAAAAAGAGTTTGCGGTGAGAAGATAATTGGATATGTAGCACATTCGACATTTGCTTTTCTTTGGCGTACGAAATACAAACAGTAAACATTTTTATTGCTATAAACAACGGCTAGACGATGCCATCTCAGATATTTCGTTACAGCAGAGAATATTTTCTGTTTATTCTTTGTGTATGTGCACAGTATGGAGTCTAAAATATATGAACAACAAACTAACTGCAACAGACTTCTATATCATTAAACCTTTGTATGGACCAGAACATGAATATTTTAAGCGGGCAAACAAATAACAAATTAATAAATACTAACAATAATTATGAATCCCAAATGTCAAATACTATAATAAATAGTAATAATATTAAGAAAGGAAATGCATACATGAAGTGTTAGTTTTTTTTTTAATTGGCGGACATAACTTAAATGTAATCACTCAATTAGATAACCTGACCTCGCATTCAATCTTAATTAATAGCATTGATATTTACAGTTCCGTTTTCAATGGTTATGTTTAATAAGCTCTTCAATACTAAAAGGATACTGGAAATCGTAAAAAAATTATTACAAAGCTAATAACTGATGTGGATCGTTATAAATCTCTTTGATACACCTTCCATATTGTTCTTTAGAAGCATCGAAAGTTGATGTAAGGGGAAACGTAAAACGATTCAGAACATAACAAACTTTACTGCCGTGAAAATGTTACTCTGACATTTTGTTACCAAATCCCGACGGACACCGGCGTGCTATTTACGAAAAAATATTTGTGTTTTATTTTTCGCTGAATAGGTAATGCTTAATAACTTTTGTTATTGTCATCGTCACCACGTACATTATTTCTGGAGGATGTTATTTTTGTGCCGCCGCATATCAGTCATTACAAAACCTGTGTTCCCCGGCACTCACTAAAATGTTTTCGTTTAAACATTTCACAAATAAATATATAATATCTGTTTATGAAACTTTTTTATTTATAACGATAATATCGACTAACTAATGGGGTTCCAACTAAAAGTGTAATACTGGTCATTTTATTCTTTTCCTTTCTAAATTGGATATTATCTAGTATGATAATGTTATAGAGAAAAAAAACTTTAAGTATAATTTGCATAAAAATACATTTTAAACAAATTGGATGGACATATGCTATAATTTGACTCGATCGATGTAGATAAACAGCAAAAAAAATGTTTTTTTTTTTGCACATAATGAACATGCTTATTCATATAAATTATAGTTATGTTTAAAGATGAGGTCCATAAACATCAAGATTTAAGTCTACTTACAACCACAATAAAATGTATATTAGTGATAACTTTAACAACTGACAGACATCTTTTTTAAAACATTACTATATCCAGTTTTAACATCCGAGTAACATTATTTTTCATAGCCTTAAAACGTTTATTACGAATTTATTAAATTAAGATTTTAAATTTGTTTCATTTGTTGTAAATACATATGTATAATCGGGTCTATTTTGAGGTCCAATACCTGTGTATAGCACGATATTTTTGTTCGAAAACATAAGCGCAAATATAAACACACTGAAAAAAAAGGTTGATAATTTAACTATACCATACTTTAAAACTGGTGTGCGTTACTCAATCCGGTCAAGGTCTCATAGTCAGCCAAAAGAGGAGTCCATTTTACGAAACATTATCGACTTTACTCGGCGTCCGCCACTGTACTGATTTATCGTGTCTCGCTACTTTTATATACATACAATTACTAGTTGAGCCCCTAGACGTTTTAATAGTACACATTTATTTAATCTATATATCTGATGCATAGTTGGTACATACCAATTACCGCCATTAAATTTGTTTATAGCGGTATAGAAGAACAAAGTATTGCACCTACTAGCGCGAAATTATTTTCTATGATCAAACAATTTTAAAACACAATATTTTATTGATTTCAGTCAAATAGTCTATACTCTTCAGCACCATCTGGCGACTAATTACAAAAAAGAGGATAACTAAAACCTCCGTTGATGGTTATATAGTTTCGCAGATTATTGTAAATAAATAACTTATACCATCTATTTTCTTTAGTTACCAAATACGATTCTTTTAAGAGACATTATTGTTTTATGAAATGTTATTCCGTTAACCTACTTTTGCTTAAAGTCCTTTAGCTTAAATTGCTTAAACGTATTGTAGTAGTAGCAACATTTTTACTCAACGTTAATGAGGAATCAAATGTTACAGTAGTGAACATTTTAAATTTTCGTTACTCACTACTCAACATATGAAGGTTCTAGATTTTGACCTCGAGGCTTGCGCGTAAGTAAGGCACAAATAAATTTATTCATATTGTTTAAATATTTTATCACTTGTTTTCGGAAACAGTTCTTCGTATATATCATAAATAAATTGTTTCTTTTTAGTAAGTTTCAAGCTTTTTTCCGATTCTGTCGTCGATGTCCGATGATAAAACTTCTTTAAAGGTTCGATTGTTAATAAATAAGTATTATATAATAATAAATTTATATTTCTACATTTTTGTTATAACGTGATCAAAGTCGGGATTTAGAATTGTTGTCTATATTATCGAAAAACAAGTAAAAAATCTGAATTCGCGTATTCCCAATACACGCTATTTAATTTATTACTTTTTTGTTTCCAATATTGTTATTGATTATGTATGGACTCATATATTATCTTACTGAGTTTGTTTTTAATAATATTTCTATGTTGTTGTATTACAGCAATTGCACTACGACCATTTGGACTCTCGCTGTTGTATCTCGTGCTGTACTTAATAGCGCCTTTAACGCAAGTTCCGGATTCGAAAACATTCTCAGGTAAGTTGCCATTAAAAAATTAATAAGTTATAAAGCTTTCTAAACATGTAACAGATCGCTGAAATGATTACACTAACGAGTTGTGATGCGCGTGTTTCCTGTTGAACCTTTCTGCATTTCGTACTAATGGGAATCGACACCGTTACCTCGACATGGCATATATAGCAGTTAAAAATTTATATTACTACAAAGTTTAACGAAAACTTGTCAAAGCTTTTCTTTAGAAATGTAGTATTTTCTATGTACAATACACATCAAAATTTAAAATGATTAAATACAGGTATATTTTTAAAGTATGGAGTTTTTATGTGTTTTGAATAATCGCCATCCTTCATGCATTCCTTATAGCTTTATAAGGAGCAATGAATATTAATTTTATACACTAAGCCGCTTAAAATAAAATTACAATGAATTCTTATCAAAAATATAAACATTTATTTATTATATAAAACAATTTATGATTTTATCGATTATTTACGTTCTTAATATTGATTTTTTTTTAAGGATGGCGAGGCAGATACCTAGTACTAAACTTCGTGGTGTCGCTCCTGTTGTTGATCACGCACGCGGTATGGCACAGTGTCCTGGCAGCATTCGAACCTTACGGCTCCCTGCTCGAAGATTTACCCCTGTTGCAAAAAATTGGTTACAATCTCGGCCTCGCCTCCTACTCTGGAATAGAGGCTTTTATGGCCATCCATTACCTAGCACCTGAGGTATTTGTTTATGTGTAGCTTGTAAAATACTATGTATGTATATCTATCATAAATGATGAAAGGTTCTATTTTTATAATGATAAATAAAATTTATTTTCAAATCCTTTATTGTCCTTATCGCTTTAATTATACTCATGATTTCAGCTAGTGGCTACAGGAACATCGCTGACGGTATTCTTGGTGGTACGCCGATTACTCGTTGAACCGAATCCCAATGACTTACCGAGGAAGGATACGAAGCACCAACGATTTCCTTTGCTTACTAGTGCAGGTAACATATAAATATAATTTTGTATATTGTTATATATTATCGATGCCATTTTCTATGTCTTAAGTTTTGAAGTGTGTGATTTAATATTAATAATCATTTCATTAACTAAATAATAGTGCTAGGATATAGCATTGTTATGACTTAGGTATTAAGCATTTTAGAATTAACTTGTAGGCAGCATCATTAAAAGTCATGGTTTTCTGGAGAAATATACGTTTCGTGTAATTCATATAAACTGGGCCACATTGCTTAGAATGTGGAGGTTAGAGCATTCCGGCGTAAATGTTAACCTAAATATAAGGGAATGATAACTTTTGCGCTCAGCGATAGCGTATGCACTGTTTATTTTAGTAGCTAAAAATAAAACGAGCATGACTCACAACTGTCTATAGTGTTGTGAAAGAAGTTATTGAGGAACTTAAAGCCATGATTTATTTATTTACATGATGATTACATTTCCTTTTTTATCGACGATGGACTTACACTTGACCTCAATTTCACATGAACTGAAAATGAAAGCCGGAATACAGTAGCGTTGTTATGGTAGCAGATTTATAGTGGAAGAAATACCTTCAATCGAAATATGAACATCCGTATTACCGGCAAGCGGAAATCAATTAATCTTTACAAAACAAATACAACAAATACTTGGTAGAAAATCTCAACACTATTAAATTTAAAAACATTTTCTTGTATTTCTATATTACAACCGAGTATTTACTTTGTTTTTAGTCCTCGGCTTTCCTACAATTGAACATTACTTTAAGTAACATCAGCTTGATATGTAAATCACTGCGATTAAACGCCTTTTTCTACCATTAGTCTAAAATACTTCTCATTTTACGGGTGTATACAAATGCCGCGCGTCTTACAAATTGTACGTACTTACAGAAGGTTGTAAATCGTATGAGAGCCCGTGTTTACATCTAGATGTCTGTTGGAGTTCGGTTAAATTTACGTTACAGTAATCGGCTTTAAATTTCATGCAAGTTTATATATAAAATACTTACTTTAACTGACTTTTACTTTAAACTGGCTATAGTAAACAGAATTTATATTAAACTTTTTTTATTTAATAAATATACATAAGTTATAACATAAAATTACATCACAAGTAGGTTCATATCAATTCATATAAAGTTATAGAAACTTTCAAAGTATTAAATTAATGGGATTACAAGACAACATTTCAACCCCTAACACGACACGCACAATTTGATGCTGTGTAAACATCTTAACTAACGCCACATGGATATGAGTATGCGTATTACTTATTATTAAGAGAATGGCCTACATATACGGTCGTTTTGTTTTTTTAATATTGCTTTAGTTTAATAGTCGTGTAAATAATACTTAATTTGCAGGAAAGTACATAGCGTTGTTCCTGATTATGTTCTCGGGAATTATGCGGCCGAGCGTAACGTCGGGTATCTACTTCTTGGTTTTTATGGGCGCGGCGACCGCTTGGGCGCTGGGCCGTCCCCTGGAGCGAGGCTTCGCGGTCATCAGCCGCTGCCTAATGGTAATCATGGCCGCCCACATCGCCGTGCTGCTCGTCTACCAGTGCTCCTGGATTATCGACTTCTATGCGCCGAACGAAAACTTAGCTAGGTAGAACCCTTTAAAAATGTAAAATCATAACTATTATTTTATCTATCTGTCAGTAACCTGTACTGAACTTGATATAAGCGATTTAGAATCAGTTCATAATACGTTACAAATTATTTGGTGGGGATATGTTATTTGATGATCAAAGCCATGTATTGCATGTACCGGGAAGTCACCAGTCCACCCCTAACCAGATGATGTAATGACCTCCTTAATGTGGTTTGCAACAAGATATAGCCAATGACTAAAACTTGGATGATGCTAACAACGCTATAGAATTTGCATTTCAATGTTTGTTATATAAGAAAAAGTTTAAAAAGTTATTATTGCTCCAGATATTTCGGCCTAACAAAATTGGTAATCTTAAACGATACCAACTACATGGATTTCACTTACGAAGTGACAGATGATCACATGTGGGCGACACTCGCAAGCCCGCTGGTCATATTGTTCACTTATTTCTTCCTCGCAATCGAGAGCCGCGAACTCTTCAAACCGAAGGTATGTACCGGCATCAACTGTAACGTAATGTTATATGAAACGAACATTTTCTTTACTAACATGAATATAACATACGCTTTTAGTCTCACTATTTAAAGTTTGTAACACTGACGCCACTCGAGCTGAAGCCGCTGTACCGCTGACGTAGATGGTTCGTCATATCACTGTATGTTAATTCCAACGACAATATAGTTCTTGCCCTCTCATTGATGAGCATCTCGCTCATTTTATTTATTATTTTGCGGTTTATCTACTTCTTTTACCCATTTATCAAAACTCAATTTATGAATTTTATCGCGTTTATTATTTAGTTTTATTTATTCCCGACGTTTCGACCGCTTTGCAGCAGTCATGGTCACGGGAGGATCATGACTGCTGTCGTTATTTTACCCTTTAACTACACGTATATTACTTCCCACTTCGTTATCCCTTCTATGTTCTATTCTCTTGCATCTTTCTCCTCTCCTTGTTATAAAATTATTTATTTATCTATTTGGTATATACTTTCCTTTATTTTTACCTCGCGGGTTACGGATCCGCGAATCTTGAGTCCGATTAAGCTGTAAAAGTTGTCAATAAAACTAGCAGCACTAACTGCATTAGAAAAAAAATCTATTATAGTAATTCTATTTTTGTGCAATCTAACTGGGGTGACATAGCCGAAGAGAAAGAGCACGATAACTGGTGTCGAAGCGGGAAAAGTGAACGGTTCATTGGTGCGCGGCGTCTCGTTCCACCGCAGCCGACGACTCGCAAAGGACAAGTGGAAGAACGCCACTAAAAAAGTTCGAGTAAGCGCGCGCGTACAACACACCCTCTTCTACACTTTATGTTAGATCCGTTGAACTGCACCTTGTTGTTTGTAGCGGTTATATACGTTTTGTATATAATAAATTTGTCTTTTCGATTGCTATAGATTGTTGATAGTTTTACTTTAGTTAGTAATATTTGAACGCACTTTTAATATTTGCACTCATGTATCAACTGAACACGAATGGAGACAGCATGTGGTTTGTGCTAACCTCGTTCTGCGTTCAAGACTTTAGTTTTATTTGGCGTTGTTTAAGTAACTTTTATATGTTGTTTTTGCAACCAGCTTTAATTCTTTTGTAGGTTGCATATTCATACATAAATTCCCAAGCACTACGCGGGGACGTCGGTGAGAACACACCTGTATGTATTTCCTGTTTCTTTTCGTTTTTACACTTGTTTACATATACTAGTAAACAATTTCGTTACAACAAACTGTACCGCTTCTGATTGCATGTTTTAATTTTTTTATTAATGTCAACGCGCATTGCACTTTGTTGTCTTTTATCACTAAACACATCATTAACCACATTAATGTTTGGTCACTGTTTTGTAATTGTTAAGAGTATTAGTTTATTGCAATTGTAAGTATAGATTGCTTTAGAATATTAAAAATTTTACAAAATAAGGGATTATAAGAGTGGTATAAAATGGATAAGACCGATAACATATATGAAAAGTTTCTTGTTTTCAAATAATCAATAAAGAAAAATTCCACCAGCACCTCCAGCAAATAAGCTAAATTAAGAGCGGGCAATATAATCATCCACAAATTTTATTAAATATTAACTTGCCGGTTTTTAATTATAACTCATATTAAAGATAGTAAAATGTAATTCAGATGTACATTATTTTATTGCTGTGTGAATCTTTATAGTTTTTGGGGAACATTAAATATTTTAAAAAATCCGAAATATACACCTTTTTGGTGCATACGTCCACAGCTAATCAGCAATACATCGCCCAGCAAGCGGTGGTCCAGCGTTAGATCGGGATCCGTCTCGCGTCCGCTACACCAGGATTCTACCGGCTCCGTTGTTGTACCCGATGATGGTAAAATTCTATATGTAACACCTTTAAACTCTTGATGCTCTTTTTAGCTCGTGGATTCCTGATCCGCGAGCTATGAGTTTAACGGAGTAAAAGTCATCAATAAGACTAACAGCACAAGGTTAAAAAAATTAAATCCTTTTGAATGCGTCTTCTCAACAATAATTACTATAATTAATGCGCAGGCAAAGTTTTGTGATTTTTTTGTTTCACAATTATAATTGTTTAAAAAAATGCCTTTGAGGTTATAACTTATTCTATAATATTTACAGGAACTTTAAAAACCATGTTTTGTTATGTAAAATTTAGTTTAACCAACTTATTTCAATAAAGCATTTTTCGTGACAAGTGAAACCCTGCACAGAGTATTTGATGAAATAATTAAAATAAATAGCCCTTTTAATGTTCCTACTATTAGACACAGGCCCTTTTTTCACAAGGAAGTTGTCAAGACCATTTAATACTGGCCAAGTGCATGTTGGTGAATGTCACATGTCCACGAAAGTTATTCTTGCAACATGTTGGTTCCCTCACGATATTTTCTTTCATTAAAAGGTCTATCGAAACCGCGCCCCTTCGAAGCGTATAGTACGAACAATCTCGACATCACGACAAACCAAGTTATCACTGCGTCTTAATGATAAATGATTTTTTTACAGAATCAGTTATTGAAGATGAAGAACCAACACTTATGGATGATGTGGTCGCGGCTATTATAGACTTTTTTCAAGTATTGATCAGGTAATAGATTTATGGCTATGTTATAAGAGCCGTATTCTGATATTTTTGAATGTAAATATAGATAGAAATATAATTAAATTAGTTTGACCTCGTAAATACACAGTATAAATGAATATTAAAATTCATAACCAACAAAAATTTAGGTCAAGCGTTAGCTTATTGGAGATAAAAACCAATTTAATCTAAAACACATTGTGGACTGCAATGGCCGCAGCTCTTTGACAATAAATGATTATTAAGTAATTTCTTTGCTAACTTTGAAAGTTTCGTACTAATTTTTACAATAATGTTAGATGCTTTTATTTGTAAAATAACATACTTAGTATTCTCTATAAATTGTTTAACATGAAACTATGGTACTGCTTCCTGGTTAAGAACCACATTTGTATGCACGTATCGTGCGTCAACTCAAGGTATTCTTTATTCGTATGGCCAATGACAGTTAATTTAAATAAAAATTGTTTCTTTTATAATCCGGAGACCCCATATAAAAAAAATTGATGAATTTGTTACAGATCGTCGTACATTGCTACTACGATCACGATGATGGCATGGAGCATAATGTTCCACTCTTGGCTCACTTTTGTTTTCCTTATGTGGGCGAATGTTGTGTGGCTCTGTCACAACCAACGCTCGTTCATGCTTAAGACAAGCCCAGTGCTGGTCTGCTACGCCATGCTGCTGCTCCTCGCGCAGTACATATACGGAATGAATTTGTACGAAAGCGAGCTGCCCTCAAACATTACTGTACGTAATGTATCTTCTTTTATTATTTACTATTGCACTATGAGAAATTAGTGGACGTACAGCAATGTGCAAACATTATTGTAATTTTTTATTTAACAAGGGAAAAGACACGTAGTGGGTTGTGCTTATGGTCAGCCTACCCATTAAATCTTGGCACAAATGTAAATAATAGACACCTCATTATACCGTAAGCGTCCTTTAAAGAGATAAGATGTTAAATCTCGTTATATTTATTTAGTGTCTTCACTAACCACACCGACCTTCAACCGAAACAGTAATATTTGCACACTACTATATAGCGTTAAATAGACGCTGCTGTTGTATCTACTTTTTTTTTGTGGGTAATTCCTACATCGGATATTCCACCGCTGCAGGGGCAGCAGAAGAGTTTACCGAACTCTTACCGGCTAAAACCCTTCGGTATCCCCCTCAACACCCTTCGTCGTAACTCCGGGAACAGTTTCGCATCCTTCCGCATTCCCAATGGCCATGGCACTTTTTAGAGTCACGTCTCAGAATGGAGCTGGAGCTCTCCACGCTGTTGTATCTACCTAGCCAGTTCCGGTAACAGAAATTAACTATCCGTGAATTAGTGTTCCAATTTATGAGACCTTATTTAAATATATTTTTGAATTAAAAAGTTGAAAAACTGTAAGTATTTATAAATGGTATCTATAATCTTTCCATTTGAGTATTGTATGTGGGTGTTTCGCAGGAAGTGAATTTACGACAGATCGGTTTGGGGCGTAGTGAGGGTGAGCCGTGCGTGGCACTGCTTATCAAATCGCTGTTCACGTGCATGTTCTGGGTGACACTGCGGCAGCGGGTGCAAGAGTTACGCCAGCGCCGACATTCGGCAGCTGCGACGGATCTCGCCGTACCGCTGCCCATCTCTATGTCAACTGCCGCCGGTATACATTAAATTATAGTTTTAAAATTATTATCATTCATACGTCACATACATCATCATCATGTTCATCATATTCTATAGACGTAACGTTATCAAATACGTTTATATCACGTACGAAAATAAAAACTAAAACGCATAATTTACCGTTTTTACAATATTGTTGAAACAATTTTTTTGGCTAGAAAGAAATAAACAATTATTTTTGCATTTAGATACAAGCGAAGATGAATTTCATGTTAACAGCCAAGCTACAAATATGAAAAGGCATTTCTGTGAAATTACTTTGTTGGATCAGGAGCAGAGAGTATAGTGGAGGACCAACCGCGGTCCCGGCTGCTGCGTGTATTCGGTGCTTGGCTCCGCGCTGCATGTGCCCGGTATTGGATCTACGTGGTCGTCATCATGCTGTTCGTCATCGGCGTCACCGGCGACCGCATGACTATCTTCCGTATCATTTATATGTTCCTCTTTCTAGCGTTCATTCTAATGTTCCAGGTTTGTATTTTAGTTGGCTCATTATTTTCTAACCTAATTATCATAATAATGATTATTTAATCATGTTTTTCGGTTCGCTGTTTATTTAGTCCAACCTACAAACTTCTCGTTATTTTATGACAAATGGAACATACAAAATCCTAAAAGTTCCTCTTCGTAATATTCATAAATTTTTTCAATTAAATATTGCCGACGATGATTAAAACACCTTTTTTCGCTTTTTTCATTAAATTTCGTCTACAAATTATTTAATGTTACATTAATTGATTTACCAATCGGTAAATGTTTTCTCTAAAAAAATATGTTTATCATATATTTATTTATACCTATTGTTGGAAGATGAATTGACCTACTGCACGTCGCGGGAAAAACGCTAGATGCAAGTAGCGCAGGACTAATCGGCTCATGTCCAGCAATGGACGTGCATCTACTGATGTTGATGATAATTTGTTTTTAATTATAAATCATAACAAAAGCGGTTAACCAAGAGCGATTTAAATGGTTTAGTGCTAATTAGCATAATTATTAGATGAACAATTTACTGAGTTATGGGTTTTTGTACCAAGCTGTTCTTACACTTTGTGCCTTCATTGTGCACGAAAAAACCTTTAGAACATGTCTGTCTGTCTTGTTATTTTTGTGTATATTTTGTTTTGGTCCAATTAACGTGGCAACTTTCTATCTTTTAGCTAATTAAAAGGTTCTTCTACGTTGAATAATATTAAGTAATTTGTTAATACCAAAAACGACTAAAAATTATACCTCAATAAATTAAGTGCCAATAAACTAAACTATTTTTTTCAGATAAGTTGGTACTGGTGGCGACGTTTAATGTATATATTTTGGATAACCGTTATTATATACTCAATGATTAATTTAATACTTATATACGTATATCAGTTCGATAATTTCTCTAAGATGATAGAGAATTACCTCTTGATCAACGAAAGATTGTAAGTTTATTTTTCTTTTTAAGATGACATGTAATAACAATATTAGTATTAGCTTTATATAATTACAATGTGTTTTGTTGTTTTTTTTTCAGACAACACGATTTAGGATTGGAACCGTACCACCCCGCGGACTTGTTCGTGAAGTTATTGACTCCTACTCTGTTTCTCATTATAACGATTATGCAGGTTCATTATTTCCACAAAGATTTTCTCGCTCTTTCTGATCCTAAAACAACGTAAGTATTAACGCAAGGTATAATCATCATCTTAACATATGGACGTCCCATTCTGGACATCCTGTAGTGTATTTCATCAACATATTTATTGTATTTTTAAATAAAACAACTATGAAACAAACGACACCTTTTGGTGTTATGTGATTTGGTTGTTTTATATTTATTCATCAACATAATTTATTCCTATTTTTAATTAACAGATAACTCTTAAGTATAATTAGGTTGTAGACATATTTAAAAAGAATAACGACGTCTTCGATGAAAAATGTATTGCTAATTTGTTTAAAACATATGTATGCCCATATAATATATTACCTACAAATCCATATACCACGTGGACTTAGAATACTACAGCGAAACAAAAAACACTGGTGATAAAAGATACTAATATTATAAGATATTAAAAAATATTACTGATACATTTGTCATTAATTTATGTTAATCTACGACACTTTTGCTTTAAATACAATTTTAAATTTTACGTAGTTTTTATTATTTTTCAGAACCAACAGTGTTGCTAGAGATTCTAGTCGTCCGAGTCAAGCCGGAGCTTCCACAATGAAAGATGTATGAAAATCTTGCAAATTAATATATTCATTTACGTTGACCATATTTTCTATTACTGAATCATAAAGTAAAAGAAAATCCTGTAAATGTATCATACCTTCCTTGTAGTAAAGCGCTTAGGTAGTTATCAACGTAGAGCTTTTGAGCCACCAAATAATGTGTAAACAATAGCTGGTGGAATTGTTAGCTTAACTAGAAGTACTTTTGTGCTCATTGTCTAATGCAAAGAGATAAATCCAAAAGAATAAAGCTCGTGTAAACAAAAGAATTTATATATTTAACGCGTGTTTCATTCAGTGTTTGTATATATGTGCATGTGTGTTGTATATCCAAACCAGAAAATTTAAAAACCTCTAGTCGAAACTTCTTACAATTAATATTATTAATAACTAGCTGACCCAGCAAACTTCGTTCCGCTTCAAAATCAATAAAAAAAAACGCTTATTGATAATTCGAGACTGTTTCAACTTTAGTAAAGAATGTGATGAAAATTTAACCAGAAAAAAATAATTCGTAATCACAAAAAATGCCCGTTATTAATTTGGTTTTTCTATTATATTTAAATGCACATGTTGATTGACCTAAGTCAGGACATCTTATCTTTGGCATTATAAATTGTAGATAATCAAAGTAGGGAAAGTTCTCGCGCACTCAGCGGTAAATAGTGTCACTATCACAAAAGATCAACAAAGTAAAGTTAAGACTTAACTACTATTTTGAACCAATCTGAACTTAGGAAAGTCGTGTTCCTGCTTGAATTCTACAATCGCTGCACACGAACACACTAATTTACTGCATGATACACTCACATTGAACATTCAACTGCATTATGCACTAAAAAAAATTCAACCGAGACAACGCGACCTTTACGCCCAGATTCCCGCTAAAGTTCGTAAAATATTATAGTTGCATCAGAAATTGTTGGTTGTCAATATCAAATGTCAAAATCAAAAATATTCTTTTAAATTGTATTTGGTGTCTAAATGACGGGACGAACTTCAAATGTTTGACGTTTTATGTATCTAAGGTAAGGTGACCAGACGTTCCGCTTTTTCACAATTAATTCCGCGTCACGCGACGTTTTTCAAAAGTCCCGACTTTTAGAATTAAGTTAAATTTTTTATTTATGAAAATCATTGTTTTGCGTAACTTATTGCTTTTGCTACCCAGTTACATTGTATTTGTCTCTCAAATGATACACTTTGTATCCGTACTGCGTGCTAGCAAGATAATTAAACAAATAAATATTACAAATCTGTTTCTTACCATAGAAAAATAAAGTAAGTAATTTATTTAAATATTTCATAAATGCATAAATTTTCTTAAACTTAGCTTAAAATACTCGTAGTCTTCATATTTTATATTGATGACAAAACGTGTATCACCCGCCTTAACCTCGAAAGAAATTTTAGAAAGTAATATACGAATAAAATTTTGCAAATATTTCAAGTCAATCAAACTAATTTATCAATTCTTGCGAAGATTTTTACAATATTTTACAAAATTACTACAATCTACTCAAACAAATTCACTTATATAAAAAAACATTTATAAACTGTACTTATGTTAAAACTAAAAAAAAATTACGATATTATTATTCCTTCAGAGTTGTCCCGCTTTGGCTATCTAAAAATCTGGTCACCTCAATGAAAAAGAGAAATTGTTGTTTTTACCATATTCCAGGCACTTTTTCCATATTTTCTCACCTTACTAACCTTCCCTGGACTTCCACGAATAATTCAAGACCACATTTAGCCAAATCGGTCCAGCCGTTCTCGAGTTTTAGCGAGACTAACGAACAGCAATTCATTTTTATTATATAGATTAGTATAACGAACACAAGCTTTTTTATAAGGAACATCGCAGGTGTATTATAAGTTTTACTTTGATATATTTGTATTTCCAGTTTCCTGCTTTACCATTAGAGGAAGATCAGCCGCACTCGCATGCGGCGGAATCCAAAAGCGATACCGACGCTGAACGCTCTTTGACATCTACACCAAATACTCGCCGGTCGTTGTTCAGGTAATATTTGATATAAACTGCATTGACAAAATAATTTCTACATCTTCTAGATACGTGAACAATGAGACGACCAATATATTAAGTTTAGAAATAACATTTCCACGAAATTATAATATAAATACTCTTTTATTCTCTCCAAATCCTTACTAATACTACCAGTTTGGACAGGTCACGGGATCGTCAGTCGGAACGCATCCGCGGTTCTATTAGACGTCTATGCCTTTCTCCTTTGGCATTGAAAAAGCTGTAACAATTACGATTTAGTTCAAAAACGACGATGGACAATACTTTATTTAAAATTTTTAGCAGTTTTCTGAAGTAGTTCTTAAAATGATATTAAATATTATTAGTATAACAAGACACATTTTCATCAGGCGTTTTAAAGATTACAATCAAATTTTTTTATTATAATGTTAAGAAACAGAAAGACGTCACGAAGCCGCTCGTACGCCACGGAGCGCGGATCGCATGCGTCCCGTGGGTCGCGTGGCTCTCGCGCCGCCGCTGCGCTCCAGCCGTGGCTGCTGGCGATGCTCTCGCAGCTGCGCGCCGTATTACGACGCGCCACAAACAGGATTTTTCTCTTCCTCGACCTGCACCTTGTCAAGATCATCTTCCTTGCACTCATGCTGCTCTGTGTCATGAATGTGAGTTACACAGCAATTTCAATAATGCTAATAATAATTCAAAAAGTGTATCGCCTTAATTGATCGATTATCACCTTAATTATATTGATATTGGTATTGATCGGTCGCTCTTATAGGCCGAAACAAAAAGTGATCAAACCTTTTACTGATATGAGATTTTTTTTAATAAAATCTCTTAACTCCTAAACACTTTAAGATTTTTAATACATTTTGAGTAGTTTTAATTTTTTTTTAAACCAAGATCAAATTTAAAGATAATATTAAAAATTAATTATACCAAGACCGATGAGCTACTAAATAGTTTTAAAATATTTTACGTCTATTTACGTAGTATTTTATACGTCTAGATATATTTTGGAAGATGATTTTTACTGATGGTAAGTTTGGGAGACCGAGTGAGACCACTGCAATGCCTATTTCTACCACCAAGCTGTAGTTGCACACTACTTACGTTACTGTGCTCCGGTTAAAGGTCTTTTACATCTAGAGAAATTACTGTGGTAATGAGGCTTAATATCTCGAGTCACATAGGCGAGCCCAATGATGTATAATGTTCATAACTCATTATCGCCACATTATTATGAGCAAATGATCATTTACCCCCAAGTGAATGTCTTGCTCGTCTTTTCGAATCGTAAAATTGACTAACGACGTATAATCATTAATTTTCAGGTGTGTGCAATGCATGTTCCAATAATGATAATAATTTCGCCAGCTCTATTACTTAATTCACGAAAACAACGTTTCTGTGTATTACTAATTTCAACTCTTATCAGCATATACTTAATGGCGAAGATGGTATATCAAATTGACTACATCAAACACTCCTTTTTTGACGTGAATTGCAGTTCGGTAAGTTTTTTTAATATCCTATTGCTTTCTATACCATGCACTTTAAAAAAGGAGAATAGTGAACACGCTGTTATTAGGTTAGTGTGTTTCACCACCGGAAATCACATTACCACTTAACATCAGGTGGAATCGTGGTCAGTAACTATCCTATTTGATTACAATAATCATTTACTCGGCACCTCTTCGTCACATATAGTGCCACTGGCCGCCGTATAAACTAAAGTATCATAGTTTCAAGATCTTTAATCGATACATATTTGTTATTAATGTAGTGAATCTATGGTAAAATATTTAATTTATTTTGTCTTCATACAGAATTTTGTATTTAGTTATTTTTTGACGTGACAACGTCTATTAAATTGGTATAAGATAGGACGCGCGTGCTGAGAAATGTCCCGCACATAAGTGGGCGTGGCTTACGCCGACCGCTAAGTCGGTATGCGTTTGCCCGAATTGGTTGAAAGTAAAAGATGTATTCTATTGCTCAATAATAATTAGAAATAAAATCCCTAACAAATATAATTGAGAGTTAGTATAACTTGATTTGTAACCCGATAAACATGTCAAACAAACGACCGTTTCCAAAACCATTAAAAGAGAACGAACGATTCATTAAGTAATAATAATGAAAGGCATGTAATTTAGAATAATAAAATTTATTATCAAATTTTTTTGTGATATAATTAATAGACGTTGTCACGTTAAAATACATAAGTGCCCTGCACATATAACCCAGAATTTTTTATGTATATTTTAGATTGGAGAGAATAATACGATGAATATTTCAACGTATAACAATGCCGAATGGGTGGGCTTCTACAAAGCGACGCACGATCGTCCTCTGGTCGTTTTATTAAAAGGCTACATAGGACTCATTGTTGTCTTTACCTTTTATTCTCTGGTCACTTATCGGCAGCAAAACATCAGGTTTGTTACACTTTATAATAAGAGTAATAAATATATGTAATGATATTTTTTCTATTTCTTAAATTTTTAGAGATCGTGGCCTTTTACCAAGCAATGCGGATAAATTGATGTTTCCGGAAATTTCTCGTAAAGAAGCTGATAAAGACTTAATACATTGCATCAAGTATTTGGTTAATTACGGGTTTTACAAGTTTGGTGTAGAGGTATAACTACCAATGTTTTTATAATTATTGTATTTATTTTGTAAAAAATTAAACTATTTTTATTGTCTTTATACGACGCTCTTGAAACCGGAATACAGTAACGTTGGACTATATGGCGTCAGAACCAGACTCTCCGGTGGCTTAGCTAGATGAACGCCGGCAGCAGAGAATTACCACCAGTAAAAAGTTTTCACTGCATCCACGACACAGTGTCTAAGCGCTTGGATAATGACAAGGAAATCTTTTGTTCGATTTCTATGTCACATGTTTATCGAACTCGCATGGCTAGCCACGACCCTTGTATTGTATATCTGTCGGCTTAAAAAGGTTGTGTTCCGGCTGTATGTATTAAAACCAAATTATTGTGAGCCAGAAGGTTTTATTATCCACGGCCACGCTGTAATTTAACACCATGTGAAATATAAATCGAGTATTAACCCATTGTATACCAAAAATATTACATTTTGTACAAACAAATCCTATTCAAGATTGAGATTTATGGTGACCATACACTGTTTTCGCGCAGATATGTTTAATTTGTCTGATGGGCGTGATCGGTTCGCGAATGGACGTGTATGCGGTGGTATACGCGGGCTGGCTGCTGGCGCTTGTATCGTGTGGCCGTGCGCGGCTAACACGCGTGTGGCCTGCTTTTACTGCCTGTCTCACGGTGCTCGTGCCGCTCCAGTACATGCTTGCGCTCGGCTTTCTGCCGCAGCTGTGCATTACTTACCCCTGGAACGGTGATACGCAAGTATATGTTTAACTTACTACAAATAATACAAATTCTTTTAGAATATTTATTCAAAATGATATAAAGACGTGTCTTAGAGAGCGACAACCTGCGCAAGGCGGCTAGTAGTAACTGGATACGTATAGCCGAAGATCAGGCTTGGTAACGTTCTTTGAGAAATGTCTTCATCATCATCCAGTAGTGGAATGCCGGAGGCTAATGATGAGGAAGATAATGTAAAATTCCGTACGATATCCTACTCTTCCCAACAACGAAAGAAGTTTTTTCTTCTAAATATTTTTGTTTAACTATCTATGAAAAGATTATGTTAGTAACTGAACCGACTACCTTCTACCCGTAGTGACTCGTTACTAAAAAAGAGAGAATCGCAGTACAAGAATCGTTTAAATCCCTATCACGATTGTTTTGTAGCAAATGAAACACGTCCGTAATTGGCTGTACCTACCTTACCCGGCGGAGCCGCCTCATGCTGTGAAGCTGATCTTCGATTATTTCCTGTTATTGTTTGCGGCACGACAACTAAGGGTATTTAGATTGGAAAAAACACACGCTGATACGTATCCCGGAGGCTCTAACAGCGAGGACATAGGGAAGGACTGGGAAACACCCAACTTTGTGAACCCGGTTCCTGATTTCCTCGGATATGTTGGGTGAGAAGATTTTTATACGTTATTTAAACTTACAATTTTAAATGAAGTTCAAAATTAACAAATATCACATAAATATAGACTATAAATTTGGTAACATTACTTCTTTTTGATCTGAAGGTACAAAAATTGTTTATCCTCATATAATTTGTAAAAATTATGTTATCGTTTAGTTTGCTATTAATAAAGCCACATTTATAAATTCAATACCAATTTAAATAAAATCTTTATCCTTAATCAGGTCGTGGTTAGACGTCATCAAACGAATGGTGTTCTTAGGCATGCTGTGGGTGACCTTGGCCATTATGTTTATGACGGGCACTAACCGCGTAAATTTGTTCTCTATGGGCTATCTCATAGGCTCGTTTATTTTCCTCTGGCAAGGAACTGATTTCTATCTACGTCCGAAAGTCGCCATACTACAATGGTACGTACGACATTTATCTTTATTTTTAAAATAAATATTAATAAGTTATTTGGACAATTTATTAATTTTACCAACCAGTTACTTTGTGATATTTTATTATTTATTTTTAAAAAATTGAAACACTCAAAACAAAGGTAACGACAGGACTTTTTTATTAATTTTGAAATATGTCTTTTATACTATATGTACACAGTTCTGTCCAACTATCACGTACCACAATCTGTACTGGAGGTGTTGGCTGGAGACTGTGAAGGTGGTTATTATCACAGTGCATATATCTACCGCTAAACAGTAGCCTGTACACATTATTGTGTTCCTATGTGAAAGGCGTTGTAGCTACTAAAACTTCTGAGTTAAGGAGACTACGATCTTGTGTATCAAGACGACAAGGAAAATGCGGTTTATTGTTTATCATCCAAACTAGCTCATCATTCTTATGGGCTGCCGTATCACTTACCACCAAGTAAAAAATAATCAGTCCATTTTCGTCTCAAGATTGCTGCTACAAAAGTCACATTAAAGATAAATTCCTTTCTACCATTACTGTTCTTCTTGAAGTTGTCATGTTTACAACGATCAAATAAATAAAATTTTAAATGCTGATCTATTAGCTAATTATTCGACATGTATATGAAAAGGTGGTCGTGGTTACTGCGTTACAACGTGTGCGTGGTAGTGGTGAAGGCGCTGCTGCAGATACCGGGCTGTATGTTCAGCGCCGTGATGCAGGAGCACGCGTGCTGGCTGGTGCAACTGCTCGGCATCGGCTGCGTCGATAAGTTCGCAGGCGGGAATATTGCACGCTTCCTCAAGATGCAGTACGACAAGGTAGACTAATTGATTATGTTTTAAATAAATGTGTGTATGTGTTCCCAAAATAACGTGTCTGTATAAACAAATGAATGTATGTATATATTTGCTGTTATATGGTTCTTTTTTCAGGACTCGGCGTGTTCTGTGCCACAGGAAGACATCGGACTAGCGTGGGACGGCGTATGCTTCGCTTTTCTTATCCTTCAACGACGACTGTTCCATAGTTATTACTTTTACAGAGTAATAGACGAAAGCAAAGCTACCACCGTACTAGCCTCCAGGTGTTTATTATAATTCAACTTAATGGGTTATTTTTGTACAATTTAAAATAATGTTGATTAACTTAACTAGGGGTGCAGAATTAATTGAGGAACTACGACAAAAGCAAATGCAAGTGCAAGAAGAGCAAGAGGTAAAAATATTGGAAAAAATCAAAGTTAAAATGGAGAGGATTAAGGCTAATCAAAAGAAGATACAGGGGGCGATGACTAGAGAACCGTTGCAGCACGACGCTGGTAAAATATATTTTTTTATCGCAGAAACTAATTGTGATCAAAAAATATGACATGCACTGTGATGTTCACGTGACCTTGGAATTGAAGTTTACAAATACTCTTAGTAATTGTTGGATACGTTTGATTCGATGGGTTTATTTTTTATTATGGTCATAGATTTAACAGTCGACTACAACTTCACATGATGCTAAGTGAACTCTGGCGCTGATATGTTAACTACCGAAACACAGCAATTCTATTATGACTGTACATTTTCAGTACGAGCCTGGTAGCTAGCCAGGTGGAATCGATAACAAATTACCACCAACCAAACGAAATAGTAATGTTTCGCGCAATTTACAATATTAACTGGAATCATTATCAATTTAAATATGCCAGAAATGCGTTTTTTTTAACTACTTTTTGTCTTTCTAGAACATACATAACAAATATTAAAGTTAAAAACAGTGATCTTTGCATATAAATGTTATCTCTAATTGATTTTATTATATTCTAAGCTAGTCTCAGTAAAATTGTTTGCGTCAAATCATGTTTTCGTTATCTCGCAAAAAATAAGTGGAAGAGGAAGACGAAGAGGAAGAAGAAGCGACACAACAAGGAGAGTCAGAGGTGCCGCTGGTGCGCGGAGATTCTGAGGCTTCACGAGGCTTCCATACGCCAGAGAGTGCCACGTCACCTCGTGGCTACCATACGCCGGTCAGCGAGCATTCCGCGCCGCCTTCCCCGTTGCATATCCCCCTACAAACACTTCCAACTCTCCCTGCGCCCTCCTCACAAGGGGGCCCTCCCTCCCCCTCGTCCGCTCTTATGACTGTCTCCCTCGACGCCTATCTCGAACCACGACGTATCTCCTTTGAATCGCCTCCTTCTTCCGATCTACTTCCCCGAGCGCAGAGTCCAGAGGAATCGTATCCAGTTTTCTCTCCTCCTCCGATACGTCGCCGCCACACGGTAGCCAGCCCAAGCATCTTGCAACGAACTTCTATCATCTCGCAGTCGAGCCGCGCTGAACCGAACTCTCATCATACGTGTAATTGAATTAAATATCGTGCACATTTAATAACTTTAGATGTGGAAATTCTTCAATGTAAATAATGTAAAGCAATACTCTCTGAACGTTATATTTGTTTTTGTTAAAGTATTATTTCTATTTATATAGGAAGTGATGAAACTGGTTGTGCGACTAGAAGACGTGTGTACACTAAACGCCACGAAGGTATAGTCGTTATTAACAACGGGCTGGTGTGGGAATATCTGTCATAACGTTCTCATTCTTCTTTATCGTACAAGTGATTGTTCTCTCATAAAACAAATTCGCCGTCTCGAATAGGGAATGGAATTTTTTTAGTTTTTGTGAACCCAGTAAATTAGGGAAACGGAATTTCTCACATTTTCGAGTTCCATTATTCGTATGTAAAGCACTTAAATTTCTCTGCAAGTATTAACGATTTCAATTGTACTGTTTTTACTAATTCTTAATCAGGTACCGTCGCTTAATAACTTTTTATACCGCCAAGTTGGTGAAATTTTAAAGAATAACTAAGCTGTATAATGATTACGATTTCTGAGCTAAGATATTTACATTGGCTTGTGTTACAAGGTGTGAGATTGTAGTGTTGAGCTGTGCATTTTTCTTGTAGCCCGCGACAGACCGCCGTATAAGCCGCCCGCCAGTCACCAAAAGGGTAACTTTCTGTCTCGAACTATTACTCGCTCTAACATCGTATTACTTTACTAACCGTTGCGCTTTTAGGAGTTATTGGTAAATAGGCAAGTTGGTCGCATTGTTTTGGCGGGAGCTGTCTTGTCGTTACATAAATTGATTGGATCAAATATATAATATGTAAATTGTAAATAATTTCACTTGTTTTATGTTCAGGACAGAGTACGCCTTAGCACCGTCTGCATGTAAATTGGTTGTAATGCTGCTGTTGGGCTTTTTGCACCGTCACTGACATTATCTGTTTTTTTTTTTGCATGTTTCCAATTCTTTTGGTGTCTCACAAAATCACAACTCTATTTTTTATATTATGAACACTAAATCACAATTTTAATAAATAAATTACACATAATTTAATCAGTATAAACATTTAAAAGCTTTATTATATGAAATATGCAAAGTCAATAATCTTTATTCTAACAAAATATAAGCGTATTTGAAACTTTATCACAGTTAAAATGACAAACATTTCTCATTTGATTAGCGCAGTAAATAAGAGGCTTTAGCTCTCTCCTTGTATGAGAAAGCTCCAAGTCGAAGCTGTGGTAACATTAGAAATTAGATTCAAATCTCGCTGATGTTTTGCTTAACATTTTTACGAGTACATGTATTAAAAAAGATCTTATGCCAATATTATTAAATGTATACAGCTGTCCGATCCGGTGACTACTACATGTTTGACGAGTTCGATGACACCGATTTGCATTTGAAAGATGATGAATCCAGCTCCGATGAAGACGCTCCTAAAGAAATGGGTTTTAGCAAGGTAACATTCATACATATCCACAAAATCTGAAGAAGTTTCTACAGAGTTGTAGAATTCGGAACATATTGTAAATTCCTTTACAGCTATGAAGTAAATAATAAAAAAATATAAATGTGTATAAGCATGTGTATTGGGAATAATAATAGTGGTGTTAGTAATAAGGAAATCGGCATGATATGTGAATACCGTTATTTTGCAGTGGGTAAAACGTTTAAGCCAAACTTTTGATATGTATAAAAAAATTAAACCAAAAAAATTGTGTGAAATACATTTGCTTTTTGATTGGTTGGTTAAACGGGGCTTTAGCTTCGGGACGCTTAAAGTGACTAACATAATGTTTGTGTAACTCGCATTGCATATTTATTTTAACGAACACTTGTTGCTTCCTGGAAAAGTTTTTCATAGTAATTTAACTATAATAATTTTTCACTGTAATTACTATATTGTTTCAAAGAACATTTGATTTATAAAAGAAACTGTTTATACGTGCTTAGAGAAGAAAATATTATTTTAAGTCTTTCCTTTTTATTATTGTCAGTACCACAATTTTTGATGGCATTTAAAAAATATTATAAAGTAAAATAAATATAAAAAGTATAATAATGAAAAACTTTTAATATATTACCATGGCTGGGATTCGGACGGTGCAAAACGAAATAATTTATATGTCTGGAAGCAACAGTTGTTAGTTAGAGCTTAGTGGGGTTGCGTTGGCACGGCAGCTGCTCTCTACGGTGATCAAGTCTGATCTGCGACACGCGCTGTCTACTCGCCGCGCCTCCGCGCCGGCAGTGCGGGCCGCGAGGCACTTCTCGCTCGGCAGTTACCCGCACTCATATCCGCACCAGGTAACACGTGGAACTACGTATGAGTTAATGTTACTTTATTTAAAACCTCTTATAGATCGTTTGGCAGTTTTCTTTAGCACTGTTTCCGAAATTAGGTGCACCTAGATAAATGTAAATATACACGTATTATTTTTTAAGAAAAACCTTCACAAACGGGATTCTTGTAAAGTAGTTTGTGTTCACCACGTCCGGGCCAACGAACTCCGGAGCTGAGAGTCCGGTATCCAATAAGCTGTATCAGTCTGTCAAACGACTAACAGCATTTAATATAGTTGAACAACCAACACACCGATCACACCAATGGGACTCAAGACTTTCGCGGATATCGCATGTTAATGATAGCTGTGGGATCTTACATTAAGTCAATTTTCTCACAATTTTTTCCGACACCAGAAGTTCAAGCTCAGTGGGAATCGAACTCACACCTCCTCGCAGTCGCATCGTGCGTAGGACCACACTTACAAACTGAGCAATCGCCGCTTTGCTTTTTATTTTAGAATAAGAAACATTATTTGATTGTTCTGCAATTATCCTGTCTTAACCTTACTGGTCAGAGGCAGGATTATTTTGTCGGAGGTCGTTTGGAAAGGTAACCACCGCTACCACATTTCTGCCTTCGAGCAGTGCTATGCAGACAGTACTGTTCCGATTTTAGTAGCTCTTTAGCTAGCGAAATTACAATAGTAAAGCACTCGGTACGTTTCCTGTTTAAATGGCTTAAAGTATTGTGTGCTATACGAGGTGGTAATATTGTCTTTTAAAAGAGATAAGTGCAATATGGTATATAGTTATGAACAGATCTGCTCATCCTATATAATTAAAAATCTAGCTATTGTAGAAGTAATGAGTGGCAACGAATTAAAATTTGGATGTTGAATTATGATTATGTTACACAATAGTACTTTAGAATTTTTTAAGTTAATGAAGGAGATGCTTCTGTATATGAATCAGGTAAGAAGATTGTTTAATTAATTTTCGCATGTTATTAATGCTTGAGACATTTTTTGTTGCTTTGGTTTTTTTGTTTGTTATTACGTGCTCTATTTTCATAATGAAATTACTTTAATTTTAACTATGTATGTTATTTTGAAATACCTCTGACGTTATACATTTAATAATATTACAATGATGTATTGAGAACATTCATGTTAAGAACTAATGAAAATCGACTGTTTATTTGCGTTATTCTTATTTTTGAATTTGTTCTCTATTATTTTTTTAAATAAACACATTAATGTCTTTGTGTATTTTTTAATCAAAATAAATATACCGGTTTTTTCTTATTGACGATATAAATATCTCATATAAAAATGGTTCATGATTTACTTATCATTGCTTTTTCTTATCAAGATATTAAAGTTTACTTTCAGTCATTAATCTACTTGTTAAGAAATTCTGTAACAATTAGTTTGCGTTTTTTTATTTGATTTTTTAACACATTTTTTAACATTTGTATTTCTAAGATAATAATGATTTATCATTTTACAGCTTCGTACATCACCGTCGGGCGCAGAGGTGACGCACGAGCAGGAAGTTCAGCTTTCGGAGCACGACCGACAGCCTTCCGAAATTGATGAATTCGCACTGCCAGGTACTAAAATAACCATCATCGTCATCATGAACTGCTGGACGTAGGCATCTTCGCTAAAGATCTCCTTACTGATCGGTAACCATATTGTACCCCACCCCACACATATTGTTATAACATATTCAAATTCAGTTTAATGTCATGCATGTATTATCGTTTTATATTATAAAAAAATTATCTTGTCTTAGTAAAATAAGATGAGATAGTTTAAAATATAACTAAATATCGGACAAAGTAAACTGTGCCAAAGTTTCATTCATCTTTGGATTATTGTCAAAATTGTTATAAATAACCGATTATTTGTTTGTAACAGAGAAAGAGTCTTCGTTCGAGAAGTTTTGTTGCTACTTGAGCACCGCGTGGGCGTTCATATCAAGTATACTGGTATCCCTGACGCGGCACCTCATGAAGTACTCCCGGGACTATCGATACGTTTCGCGGACGCTTTCTGTGGAAAAAAAGAAACTTAAGGTGCGTTTCTTCGTGTTATTCACAAAGATATTTTTGTAGTGGTAAAAATACATTAAACAAATGTTTCGTTGAAAAATTTATAATTGTATAATTTTTTTCAACAATAATTTCTTTTTTCTGGCATTTGTTCTGCATAATGTCTTGGTGGGTACAACCGCAACGCTTATTTCTACCGCCAAATGGGATTGTGTAAACATTATTTATTTGAAATTTCACAATGTTTTAAGGGGCTTGTTACTATGAAATTTACTGGGTAATCGAGATCTGACTTCTTACGTGTCAAACCAACGAGTACATATTGTAGTATCTATCATCTTAACTAGCCAGCTTTAAATCTTATCAGCCTTGCCCATCTTATAGAATAAAATAAAAAAACTAAATAAGTGTATCGACATTTTTCTGAAGTTCAAATTTAGTTCTAAATATATTCTTATCATTTTGCTGCTAGGAGAAGGAGGGCTTTGGTATTGGAATACGAGAGGGATCACAAATGATATGGGAGCCCTTGCCAGAAACATTAGCGCATCAGTAAGTATATATTTTATGTAGATATTATTTAGAAAAAATAATCTAAAAGAAATGGTTATTCATTCATATAGTATCTCTAACTTGCTTGTTAGTTTGTTACTTAGATATTTTTAAGCATTTCTTCAGAGAAACAACTATTTATATAATTCTTTTATGATGTTTAAATGTCATGAATTTACTTCCATTTTATCATCAACCTCAGCCTATAAATGTCTACTGCTATACAATGGACTCGCCCAAAGAACCATTTACCTTTCCTTCACATCGATAGGTCCTTCCAATAAATCTTGTTGTATTAGCTTCACATGAAAGCAGTATAATAGTTTATAGTAGATTAGATCTACAGGCTGCGTGTTAGTTATAGGTTTTAGTTTAGTTAGTGTAGTTAGTATTCACTATTTAGTATAAGCCTGAAAATAAATTTTCGCATGCTGCCTAGTATGCAAATGGAGAAGGAACTGTCTAAACAAAACCTCGTGGTGCCTTCTGTTGAGATGGGGTTTGTATTACGCTTTCTTAACGCATTTGGTAATAACAGTAGTGATTATGATAGATTTAATTTGATCGACTAGTCCATAAAAGGGTCGCTCGCTAGATCCGATCAACATAATAAATTTATGTGACCAACAAATTTTAGCTACAATTTTACACCACAAAACTTTTATTTTTGTCTGTACTTGTCATATCGTGTAGAGACAAAAATAACCTTTGTTGTGGGTGGTTTTACGACAAGAAATCTATACAATAGTAGTTGTTATAGTCAATTTTCATTAGTTACGTTAAAAACTTAGCTCATTAGTCTAAATCATGTAGCGCAGTAGATCACATATCAATATTAATCACAGGTTGTAGATACTTACGCAAATGACACTGTAGAGTTTTAGTAAGAGGACAAATCCGTGACTCCTCTAGTATTTCTCTATTAGTACCTTTGATACATAACTTTTACAAGTTTGCTTATTTCTATCATTTTATATTTTAACCACCATCGTCGTAACTGCAAAAAAAATAAAATACAATTATAAAATCCATTTTTCATAGAAAACTGAGTAAATTAACCATATGTTTTTAATATTTTCGAAATTTACTACAATCTATAGATATTAGATATTTTAAAATACGACTAAAGCTTTAGAATGAACCAAAGAAAAATATCCTGTTGACGCCAGAGAGAATGTTTTGCAGTCGTAAATTAAGCGAAATAAGCGTGCCGGAGATTCGAATCCTGGCGCCAAGCATGGAGCGCGGGTTGGACACGAGCCCGCCGCGCACAGCCTCTCCCGCGGCCGTCGCGACCCCCGCCTCTCCCGCGTGCTCTGACGACACCTCCGAACACGAGAGCGCGTTTAGCTTACAGACTACCGAAAGGTGGAGTTGGAGTCTGTTTCGAAATGGAATTTAAGAGTTATTTAACATATAAGATAGATGCCGTGAACGTTGTTAGATTAGTAATTTTTTTCATTAATTAAATTCATTAAAAAAAAGACCAGCCCTCTTGGGACTTAGGGCGTTCTCTCATAAGAGAGTCAACACAATGTGTAGTGGTGTTTCATATCCACGAAAGCTGTAGTTCTTTGAAAATGGTAGTGGTCTGTCGACGATTTCCTTAATCAAAAGTCGTTAGTGTGGGATCGACCTTTACAAACTGCTACCATAGCTTCCTAGCTATTATTGAACAAAAAATTATAGAGTTGTAATTTTGAATTTCTTGACTCGGTCTGTATTTAACTGTGGGTTCTTTAACTGAAACATAATAAATTTTTTTGTACAATAATCTATTTGTTATAACAGGCCTTAAATTCCATTCGAGAGAATTAATGTCGTCGCTTATGATGGGCTTGGCTTTTATTCGATATCTCACTCGTCACTCTTTCTTACTTTCCTTCACTTATTCTAATTTTGGTACGTCCTAGTGTTACTCTCTTTTAATGTTTATACCAGTAAGTATTCTTTTTATTCCTTTAAATCTCGAATTCTTCCGTGTGTCTGTGAATGTTTGTGATTTTTTTTTTATTTTTCTCACAAAAATCTTTTTCAGCAACTTCTTGCGGCGTTTGATATTTTAATGTACTTTGCACGTTTTGCAATTATTGTATGTTTTTCATTTACTTTTGTGTAATTAAAAATATTTACATAACATTGCAGCAAAGATGTGACGACTCTGGAAGAGCAAGACGACTCCATGTTCAAGCAGGAAAAGTCACCTATTGTACACCTTGGTTATGCATTGTGGTACGTCGTACTAGCTCACACTGACATTGTATGCTACATAATGGTTTTTATTAACCAGGTATCTAATTTCTTGTTTTATTGGCACTATGTATTAAAAACTAAAAAATTTATTGAAGTACATTGATATTTAATCGTTTATTTTATTTTAGATGCAATCTGCCACCATTCTTTCCATACCATTGCCGCTTATGGTTTTCCTCTGGGGCACTCTGACCATACCGAGACCGACGAAAACTTTTTGGGTCACGTTAATTGCCTACACAGAGGTATACTTATTCCACAATTAACTACTACCGGTATTATTTTGTCAATGAACGTTGATTTTAATTTACTGATGCACTATTACGCCTTTTTTGCCGGAGACCTTTTTGGTATGTAACAATGCAGATCCTACTTCAGGCGCCAAGCAGTATTGTGCAAATTATACTGTGTTTGAACTTGTAGATGTTACAACACTTAATTTTTTGTCTCAAAGCGACAAGTACAATATAGTCCAGCGTTTATCATCTTAACTAGCGCCTCAAAGGCCAATTTATTTACAATAAAGTAAACGTCCTGTTTGACGCGTCGCTTCGTATTATATAAAAAATTAACTCTTAGTTCATGTCTTTTCAGGTGATCGTGCTTATAAAGAGCATGTTCCAATTCGAGATCCTGCCTTGGAACCAGAAAGCGATCCCTGCTAATATGCCTTTCACGGCTCCGAGGATCATCGGCATCGAGAGAAAATACAACTACGCACTATACGATTTGTTGCTTTTGCTTATTATATTTTTGCATAGGTACTTGAAACTTCTTTAACATCGACTAGGAATTTGCTTGTGTATATGTCCAAATCGCTTATTTCAAATCCGTCCTACCGATACATCTCGCCTAATAAGTGATAAGCCCGTCTATAACAATGTGGCACTAGTCATGGTGTCCGTCTCCTCGAGACGCGTAAGGTAAAGTCTCATTAGCCCACCTATGCATTGGTAACCTACCTACATTTTCTCCCATAACAGAATAGTTTAATATGCGTCTAACAATTGAAACGTTGTTTTATTTTATTTTCACTGTTTCTGTTCTAATTTTTCAATTATGCGTTCTATTCTTGAAATATGCTGATTACCTTTATTTGTTTGTTCAGGTTTATGCTAAAGTCGCTGGGATTATGGAAGGAGTCTTCCCCCGAAGTGGAACTGCACGAAGACGCGGAATACGCGCTCACCAGCGACGACACACGTCTCATTGTTGAAGGCCGAGGTGCCGAAGTTGGCCGCAAATACCTTCTCCTACACGAACTCAAAGCCCCGTTAGTATAACTAAAACTTTTATCATCATAAACTGCAAATTATGAGCTTAGAGCTTTAATTTATATGAATTTTAAAGCTGATGCGCTGTTATATTAACTGTTGTATTATTTGGTCGTTATCCCTTAAGGAAGAATCAAAATATTTTCATGATCAAGCAGTGTTCAGTTGTAGGTTCATTAGCAGTCTATAATAATTATGAAATAATAAACAGCACTAATATTTCTATTGGAGTCTACTCTCACAGGGGAGAGTGAAGTTCATTTATCCGTTGCGCTAGCCAATGTTGGTTTATGAATATCACATATCCAAAAAAGATGTTTTAAGAATATTTTGGATTCCTCACAATGTGTCGTTCGCTTAGAGCTCATGTATATGGGAGTCATCCCGTATCTATCTGAGAGGTATAATGCGTAAGACTACCTTAATAACTGAGCCATTACGGCTTCTGTATCATAATGAAATGATTGACTAAACAGCAATAGTACATGCATACTTTGCGGACCAGACAGAGGTGTGCGCACGTCGCGGATGACCGAGGTGCTCACGTCGCGCAGCGCGATTGCGCAAAGTGCTGACAGTGCGATGAGCGGACACGCCATGCGCGCCACACAGGTCGACTTCGACTCCCACGTTAGGCGCAACACGAACCGCCTGTCATCACGTTTTGTACAAATGCTCTGGAACCGACGCAGCGGAACATCGTTACCTGAAATGTACTTCTTGATTAAACTTGTTCAGACGTTGTGTAACTATTGTATAATCCGAGAAACATTTAAATGTATCTACGTATGTATTGTATATACGTCAAAAGTGCTCGTAATAAAAAAGCAACCATATTTATTTAGGATATGTTGATTTATTTAATTATTTTGTTGTGTATTTGAAATTAATGTTATATATGTAAACGTAACATAAATTACAAGTAGCTATCTAACAGTTCAGTAGCCTTGATATTTGATGTTATAGAGAATACTTTTTACTGTGGTGTTGACAGGCCTTATGAATACTTTATGGGTTAAATTGTATCCAACAACTTTATCTGGTGTATCCTGTAATCACAGCCCCAATTTAATGTAAATATTTAACGTGATATAATTATTTTATAGACATCATGATGCTGATTCAAACGGTGGCTTGGGACAACAGAACGTGCCCGAATTTGATGAACGACAGGAAGATGAAGCAGGTCCTTCTAAGCCAGGCGACGATGACCACTACAAGTAATTAAATTGCTTACATTTATTCATACTCACTAAAACCAACAAGTTACTGACAGCCATGAAACCCTGTCCACGTAAAGTTATTTACATTTGTTTGTTGATTTTCAGAGTGAACGACGACCAAGAGCCGATTATCGCGGTGACTACAACACTTGAAGACACATACAGACATTACCCAAATGTATTATTATTATCGTATGTATTTTTAATACTACAATATTTTTGATTGATTTTACCCACCATCCGGTATTTCATCAGTGTTGTTGATAAAACGGTCTTGATTTTCTCCTTGTGAGAGAATGCTTAAGAGAGATGCTTATTATTATTTAAGTAAAATATCTTTATTATGTAGGTGGGATATTGACCATATATTTTTCCCAAACAAAAAATAGATGCCACAGAGTGAACACTATGTTGTGCAAGTACACACAGTACTTGTGTAATATTAACCTAAAATCATGGTAAACGCAGTTTATGAAGTAATTAAAATGTTATTTACTTTTAAATTAATAAATTAAACAAAAAGTCCTGTAAGTGTATTATGGTTGTTATTTTTTTTTATTATTTAATGTGGTTCTCCCTCACTCTACAGCATCAAGCGTTACCTTCGTCCGACGCATCGCTTTTTCAAACGAATGCTCGCACCGGGCGCGCGCGTCACAGCAGACGTTTACGCTTACATGTTTCTCTGCGATTTCCTCAACTTCCTCGTTGTCATATTCGGCTTCGCTGCCTTCGGGGTATGTTCTTAATTTAGTTTTAATATTTCTTTGATAACATTTGATCTTATGTGTTTTTTACTATTATAAAAAAAAAAATACTATAATATTTAGATGATCAAGTGGTTCCTCTATTTTCCAGATTTGATGCGACGTTACATATGATTACACATGATACATTCTTGGTGTAGAATTTAAAAGAAATATAATGTATTAGCTTTCTAACAGATACTTTTATTTGGACTGAACAAATAGAAAATACCCGTCATATTTATATTTCAATTTGACATATAACCAGTATAACCATATTTACAGTAGATTTAATTTAAATACAACTCGCATAAATATTAAAGTGACAGTACTAAACGCACAAATTTTGTAAAGAAATCGTAATAGTTATCGAGTGCATTCAAATTTAATTACATTTACAGACCCATCAAGGTGATGGCGGTGTGCAAGCTTACCTAGAAGAAAACAAAGTGCCGATCCCTTTTCTAGTGATGTTAATACTGCAGTTTGCGCTTATTGTAATCGACCGCGCACTGTACTTGCGCAAGTTCATGCTTGGCAAGATTCTGTTCCAGTACGCGCTGATAATCGGGGTGCACGTCTGGATGTTTTTTGTGCTGCCCTTCATCACCGAGAGGTTTGTTAGAAATTTAAATGTTTTTTTTATATTTTTCTAAGACGTATTTCCTCATGACTGTGGGTCGTGGTCGTCATGGGTAATGAAACACACGATAACTTTCTTGGCAGTTATAATGGAGTGGTTTGCCTTCTCCATTTCACATACTAGTCCGACCACGGATTGTCATGACATAGGTATGTAGGTGTCCTCGCGATGTTTTCCTTCACCTTTAAAGCTCGTGATATTAGTTGGTGTTGTACAAACTACACATAAATTGAAAAATTCACGGTGCGGGACGGATACGTATTCGATACCTTCGAATTGGAAGGCCGGCGTTCAAACCATTATGCCACCACGGCAAAAAAAAATTACCTGTTTTTAAAACCCGCACAAGTAGGCAATATTCTGCGCCACCAATTTTTTTGTTAATAAACTTGTGTGTGTAATACACGATGGAACATAATCAACAATAAATTGTAAAGCTCCTACTACCAACTACAGGACATTCTTTCACAGGGAGTAAGTCAAAGTCATTTATCATGCTGGTCAATTGCCGGTTGGTAGATGCACCTGTCCACGAAAGCTGATTTTCTTGGAACATATCGGATACGTCAAGAAGTTTTCTTTCTCCGAAAATTGACTTAGCGGCTATCCAACTCGCGCCTTTGCGAAATGTATAGCGCGAACAACCACTTTTGAACTGTTCCTTCCATGAAAAACATACTAAATTGGTAGTGCATTATAGTACTCTTAACATAACTCATTACGGAGCAGTCAATTGTTCATGATTAAAACGTAAGAAACCTTAGCAGAGTAACGACTATTCAAAATAGAAATCTGTATTAACTTTTGCAATCATAAGTTATGTCCGTTACGCATTTCTTATTGAGAAGGCATAAGAAGTAAACGTTAAGTTTTCTTGTGTATTGCTTATTTTTTGGCTCACATTTTTTTAACTATTTCAAAGTCTAATAAAATTTGTTTGTATTGGCAGGACGTTTAACGCGCTGCTACCGCCGCCTATGTGGTACATGTTGAAATGCGTGTATCTTCTGCTGTCTGCCTACCAGATCCGCTGCGGCTACCCACGGCGCATCATCGGCAACTTTCTCTGCAAATCTTATCACTTCCTAAACATGATCTTCTTTAGGGGGTTAGTGCTAATTATACAAAAACTATATCACGCGCATGTAGTCGCGTAAACGAAAGTAATTATTTATGTAATGTAACAAGTTAAATAATTTCTCAATCTCTTACGATTTATTTTGTGTTTTGTTCCAATCGATTAATTGTACGATATTTATTAAACAGGATAAATACTAAATACATCAAATAAATTATTAAAAAAAATAATGTCGAAATGAGCGGATCTTTCACCTTATGGAACAAGACACACCCTAAAAAAGTAATGATAGTTAGGATAGTGTACATTGCACCGCATTATACTCGTCGTAAGATTCAGTCTTTTTATCCCAGTAATTTCACTTGTTAGAACGCCGTTTCAACCCGAAAACAGTAATGTTTGCACACTGTTTGCTTCCCCGACGATTCGTACGACTATTGGCCTGGCCCCCACCCTCATTGTTCCATCAGAGAGGGTATCTTTTACGAAATTTGTTACTGCTGTTATATTTGCTACATTTTAGCAGCACGAACAGGCGCTTCAGTGGTATCTACCTAGATCGATCTCCGGCAAAAGAGATCTATTCGTACTACCGGTGAAACATCTTTACTTATCAAGATACGAAACTTAAAATCCCATACACAGAATCCTGGTGCGATAGATTCATGTGAAAACAAATATTCGCTTATTACCTTCATATTTTTACGTTGTAACGTTTGCGTATCAGCTTCATGGCGGTGCCATTTGTGTTCGAGCTGCGTACGCTGATGGACTGGATTTGGACGGACACTTCGATGACTCTTCTAGATTGGCTCAAGATGGAGGACATTTTCGCGAGCGTGTTCTTACTTAAGGTATTTTGGCTTAACGTTGAGCTAACTTAACAATCTTTTTCTCTAAATTACTTATCATTAAATGTGTTAATTTTTTCGCAACTGTTAACAATCATCAGAGCCAGGATATTCAAAGCGAACACGTCATGAAGCGTGGCCTGTACCTTGGCCACTTCTTCCACTGCTTTGTTGTTACCTAACATCATGTAAAATTGAGGTCAAATGTTAGCTACTTGTCGATAAAGAAATTAAAAAGTAACATTCGTACGCAGTGCTCTCGTTACGTTGAAGATGAGTTCCCCCAGCCGCGGGGCGCTAAAAAATCTAGTACATCGAAGTACCTGTTGGGTGGCGGCGTGCTCGCGTTCGTCATCGCAATTATTTGGTTCCCGCTTGTTTTCTTCGCCTTTGGAAATACTGTAAGTATACGACTGTATTGTACTATTATCATATAGTGTTAATTGAATTATATTATAAACGTCTCGGCAAGGGAGTTCTACTAGCAAAAAACTGCATGAAAATATTACAAAATTTTGTTTGTAAAGGTTTCTAACGTACCAAGTGACAAGACAAGAGGGATTGTGCTCGTCGCATTGAGATATGTTAATTCTAGTTAACCCAGTAACTTTTGCTTTTATTAACTACTCCACCGCACTCAAACCGGAATACAATAATGTACATTACTGACTCAACGATCAATGAAATAGTTGTTAATTATTAGCCTGTTGTAGAAAAAAAAAGATGCGTGTTATTTAGGTAATGTCGTTGAAAGGTTTGTTTACTATAAAATAAATTCTGATGTTTTAATTTCTAAGGTCGGTCAAGCAAACCCTCCTACCGATGTAACGGTAAAAATTCGTATCGGTCCCTTCCTGCCAGTATACCAGATGTCGGCGCAGTCGCACAATATTGATATGTAAGTTTCATTATGATCGAGTATGTTATTTATCATAAGTTTTTTTTAATGTGACAAACTGTTAATCTTTAATGAAATTGTGCAATTTTTCTGTCATTGTAACAGAAACGCTGTTTTTAACAAAATATTTATAACGTAAAATACAAACATTTTAGAAATTAGCGTCTATCGGGCCTCTTCAAAACTTAGTTATTTTTTACTCCACGTTAGCCTATTACAACACAGCTATTTTATATGCATATAAAAATTTATATATTACCCTTCAACCGTCTCTGCATC
Source organism: Byasa hedistus (assembly GCA_029286795.1). NCBI lineage: Eukaryota > Metazoa > Arthropoda > Insecta > Lepidoptera > Papilionidae > Byasa > Byasa hedistus. The sequence continues at coordinate 8,575,773 of JAGSMW010000020.1, read as the reverse complement.
CGCTGTCGTTCAATCTGGGCGCGTGATAGATAGATAAAATGGTTTATTTGTCCATGCAGTACAAATATACAGAAACAATGTTATAAAGGGTGTAAAAACTAAAGCACATTAACTTAGTTATATTTTACTGAAATGTACTTAAAGTCTTCCGGCCCCTTTGTTTCTTCTAGCTACACGGAGCAGGATTATACGCAGCTGAGCAACCTGTACGCACGTGACCGCACGGCACAGACCTTCCTCTCTAATTACATGTACAATGACGTTGCCGTCATTACCATCAACCCCAACTCGACCATGAAATGGGAGATCTCGCCGCCTGAGATGGCGCGCCTCGAAAGAGAGGCTGCTTCCAGTAAGTCAAACTGAATTTCGTTGTAAATATAAAAAATACATTAAAAATTACCTTTAGGCGAGAATTTGTCTATGATTATATCGATTATTGTCCTATTTTTACTGTACTTAATCGCAACATACAGTGTCTGTGTTTACGAGCACCAGGTCTATGTTAAAGTCCGTCTAAGTAGATATCACCGCAGCGCCTATTTCCGTTGCCAAACAGTAGTATGAAAGCATTATTGTGTTTAAAGGGCGCTGCACTGTAACTTGTGAAATTACTGGGTATCGAGACTAAACATCATGTCTCAAAGCAACGAGCTTTAATGATGATGAAGATACATAATAAGATCTTAATTTTTTGTTACAAATACATCTTTATTAACTCATCTTTGCTGCGTCCAATACTGAATTGTACTTTAAAAAGAATTGGCTAATTGTTAGAACAACTGCAAGCATCATCCTTGTGTTTGGTGCATCTAAATTTAGTGTACACATGATAACTCATTTAGCGATGTTCGTTTATGGCTTTTTGTTAATGCATAGACTCGTCATTGACGGTGAAGTTCACCTATGTGATAACACACCCGAGCAACAACGCGCAGAACCCGCCCACTATAGAAGATCATCGCGAAGTCGAACTGCACGCCTACGAGAACGGCAAGCCGAACCCAGAAAGAGACACATTGTTCAAACTGCTCACCGGTACCTCCTCGCCAGACACCTGGTACCACGAAGACACTTTATTTTCTATAGAACAGAGGGGTGGTAAGACTTACATGGTGGTAAGCGATACGCCTAATCATAAGACTAATCCCAATTAAGAGATTACACAGCACTACGTTGTGGCTGTCACTTCGAGATATAAGAACTTTAGTATCATTACACAAATATTTTTATTAGCCGTCACATCCTTCTGGCTATATACTACGGCTTTGTGACAAATAAATGTTGCGATATGTTGTGGTATTACGTTGACGATAACTAAAAGCAAAAGTCTCAAAAGAAGCAAAAATAAAAATAAACAACACTTTCTTTTTACTTTTCAAATTTCAATGTTTTAGTTGATATATAGAAAATGTTATAGTGAAGTTATTTGTTAAGAGAAACTAAATACAGTCTTCTGACCAAAATTTTAGGTTACACGTGAAAACACTTTTCCCCAAGTTCGTGAAAATATTCAACAAAGGTGCCGCAAAGCCAGCGTACCAACTGATGCCGCTTACTAATGACGAAGGTGAACTAACGAGTTTGACTTTTTTATTAATAAGTTTAGTTTTAACACTCCTAAACTAAAACCAATTATAGCCGTCGCTAAGAAGGGCTTAAAAATAAAAACATTTTGCGTTTTTACTGAAAAAGTATGTATGTGTGTATATGTAGCTCCTTTAGTAAGAGTTGTAGTCATAATTGTGTCAACAACAAGCTAAAATTTTTTTAAACCTTTAAAATTTTTTTTTAACCAAAAATAAATAAATCTAAAATAAAGTGCACTTTTGCCGATATTCATTTAAAAAGAATCAAATGTATAATTTATTATTCTTGTTAAATATTTATAATTTTTGTGATCCACTTTGATAAAAAATTTAAAGAGATAATTAGTATTAAGACTGTTCAAACATAAAAGATGAGAGCGACCGGTTGTACCGCAATGTGGAGCTGCGCTTGGAGCGGGAAGCGGGCACCATGTATTGGCGCGTGCGTGAGGCGTGCGAGACGCGGGTGAGTTAATGTCGCTTACTCCAATACTAGTATTACATACCAAAACAAAATTTTATAATATCAATATGTCATATTTGATTGAATAATTATTTTTTATCGATACAGACTTACTTATATAATAGTTTATCCAATCGTTTAATAGCAATTTATACAATCCATTTCTAATTACATTGTGTTTGTTAGGACCCAATGGCGACGATACCTATGAACAACTGCGACATGCTCGTCATGTACACATTCAACGACAAACTGTTTCCCGAGACGCTCAACTTTATATCAGCTGGAGGGTGAGAAAATGAATACAATAATATTGAGAGAATAATGGAGAGAGACACAAATAGAACAATAGAGACAGAGACGACCTAACGTTGGAGACATTTTCGCATGCGTGCGATTAAAACACCGAATATCTAATAACTGTCTGCTACCTTTACAATAACGCCGAACTATATTGATAATGTTTAAACATATTACTTTAAAGGTACTCATGAGTAGTAGACTGCCTCCGTGGCGCAGTGGCTAAGCGTTTCTCTTATAACACGGGGGTTCTTGTTTCTATACCGCGCCACATGTTGTGAAGTTTGGGTGTTAAAAAGATTTTCTTAATACCCGCTTGGCTAGCTACTACCCTTGTGTTGTAAACCTGCCGCCATAATAGCATTGTTGTGGCCCGGCTATTAACTTACAAGAACCAGAGTATTCTGGTATAGCACACTAAACCATCACTTAACCTTTAGAAACATAAGGAGTATCAGATTCAGTTGTTATTCGAACTTACTTGTATGGTCAAATTTAAGACATACCAATTTGACTATAACTGTCAACCCTTAACACAGAGGCAGGATTATTTATCAAGAATTAAGGTAATGTAGGCTCTATTGGAAGTCGCAAGAAACTTAATATGATCATAGCAATAGCTTTGTTACTAGTATTTTTAATATGTTTTTCTGCTGCCAGAATAATTGGTTTATACACAACGTTCGTATTCCTGGCTTCGCGCGTACTGCGCGGCTTTTTCTCCGGCATCTACACGAAGATCATGTTCGACGACCTGCCCAACGTGGACCGTGTCCTGCAGCTCTGTCTGGATATATATCTCGTTCGTATACATTATAACATCAAATCACGTGTTATTCTTTTTTTTTTATTTATGGGAATGTACATAACAATCTGGCGCTAGTTAGGATGATAAATACTGCGCCTTATTGTGCTTGTCATTTTTAACAGACGAATTTATCTAGTTACCCCAGTAACTTTACTAGATACAACAGTCGTCAAACCGAAGCTACAAAAAGTAGTGTGCAGATATCTCTTGATCGACGGTGTTATGTTCTGCGGCAGTACACTAACCCAGGCTGTCTCTGGCAATGGAGACTTACTGTCATTGAAACCATCCGCTGTTATTATCTATATTAGTTTTTATTTTTGCTATAGCCAATTTTACTAAATCTCTAAATTCAGTGCATTTAATAACGATAGAAAAAAAATATCAGTTTACTTATATCTGTCATCTGATTAATACTACACGAATAATAATTATAACACAGACGTTTTTTTTCCATTCAGGTACGTGAAGCGCTCGAACTTGCGCTCGAAGAAGATTTATTCGCGAAACTTGTTTTCTTATATCGCTCACCCGAGACCATGATCAAATGGACCAGACCGAAAGAGGAGACCGAGGAACAGAGAGCGCTGCCCGCTTCACGTTAACTGTCATCTTGAGACGTAAAACTGGAAAGTACTTCTCTTGCATAATAATAGTACATGAAAAGTCTTAAGTAAAATTCGAAGGGAACTATTATTTTAGGGCGAATGATATTTACACAAGTATAAGAAATCCCCAATAATTTCGCACAAAATAAAAGCCTAATAATTATGTTTAAGCAATACAATGCAATTATATGTCAAAGACTTAGAAAGCAGAAGATTTAACCTATTTATTGCAGAATTTTAGAGCAACATCATTATAATTTTAGTTTATTGTCGTCCGCAACTAAACTTAGGGCTACCTAATCTTTTTCTAACGCGACTGATGCCATATACACGTAAATGATAGTGCTGCCATCCAATGTTCGAAAATCATGAGAGATTATTAATAGATATTAGTTGTATTAGATTAGAGTAAAATAAGCCCTGCTAGTGCTGTTTGTAAGGCGGTCGTACACATTATACGTCTCTAGGTGTAAATTTGATCCCCACTGAGCTTGAGCTTCTGGTGAATGAAAACATCGTAAGGAAACCGACATGTTCCAATAACAAAAGCCTTCGTGGATATGCGACTTCCGCCATCACATGACCAGTGTGGTGGAATAATACTGTTGATTATTATCTTGTGAGAAGGTCCCAAGTCTCTGTAGTGGGAAAATAAGAGGGCTTTTTTAATAGTTGTTTTTACTTTTCCTATACCCCGGTTTGGATAGATGCGTAAGTTGTACAGTAAGGGTTAATTAGGTGAAATAAGAGTAATAGCGGTGCTTTAAAGTTCCAGCCTCACCTATAAATTATTGTGGAACATTAAATAAACAGCATATTGTGCATGTAGTATTCAATTCAATACGCGCCATCTTTCGAATCCATGATCTATGCTAGTATGTTAATAATCCATTTTCAATCTACGACATACAAAATGCTCTCTTAGTAATAGAAAAATTATGTCTATATTAAGAATATTTATAAATGAGTTACGTTTAATAAATAATTTTTTAAAGTTAGACCTCTGTTAGCTTAAACAATCCTTAAACAGGCTAGTTTTAGTAGTCCTCAGACTTTTTTAACTGGACCTATTTGCGTTTTTAAATTTTAATGAATTTTCTATGTATATTTGGTCAAGTGTTTTAATTTCCATATAAATTATGCAAAGTAAATATTTTTCAACTATTTATTTATTAATAGTACATAATATACTTTTTGTATTATAAATTCAAATTATGTACATTAATTAATTGTATTATTTTCTATGCAAAATTTTATTTCTATCATAACATGCAACATATTTATTGGTTAAATTTTAAATATATAGTTTATTCACGTTGAAATCTATGAAGGTTTGTATTTATAGTAATCGAGAATACTGCTTTTTGAATCTATACACATCTGCAATTTATACATGCATCAAATATCATAAATTAAATAAGTATGAAGTTTATTGTACAATTTTATATTGTATTTGTGTATTAAGCTGCATTTAATGTTGTGAATTTGTAATAATAAAAATCAATTTAAACATTTTTTCAAGTTTTATTTATAATCATTATTACATTTTGATAAAAAAAAATCATTAACAACATCATCAGTTTACGACCATCAATCTTGGTGCAATATTCATAGACATGAGCTCCTGGAACAGTAACTTAGCAGCGTAGGGCAACCTCACTTGAGAGATTTGGGTCTTGTTTTTACAGCCTTTGCACTCAAATGTGTTGTTCCTTAAGTTTGCGATAGCAATCAAGCCACAAAAGTTGCAAACGTGTATGCGGTAAGGATCGGAGACTTCAAATAAACGCTCCCTAAGGAATTGAGCGGCGCCGTGCGCTATTTGACAATCGCGCTCCATCTCCCCGAAACGTAAACCTCCGTCCCTAGCCCTTCCCTCCATGGGTTGTCGTACCAAGATTTGAACAGGCCCTCTAGCTCTAGAATGGATCTTGTCATCCACCATGTGTTTGAGACGTTGATAGTACGTAGGACCCAAGAATACCTGAGCATTAATTTTACGTCCAGTATGTCCGTTATACATAACTTCGTTTCCTCGGAGATGGTACCCGTATTCTTGTAACAGTGACGATATTTTTTGCACATTTACGGCGTCGTTGAAGGGAGTCGCATCACCGATTTCGCCTTTATTAGATGAAACCTTGCCTTGAATACATTCAATCAAGTGACCGATTGTCATACGGGATGGGATAGCGTGTGGGTTGATTATGATATCTGGTGTAATGCCTTCACACGTGAACGGCATATCTTCTTGTCTGTATTGAATTCCGCAAGTTCCTTTTTGACCGTGACGGGAAGCGAATTTATCACCAATTTGCGGGATGCGAACTGATCTCACGCGAATTTTGCAGAATTTATATCCTTCGCTGTTAAGAGTTAACATAACTTGATCGACAATACCCGTTTCACTGTTACGCAAAAACGTTGATGCGTCACGTTTGGTGTAACGTTTTGTGGTTCCTTCCAACTCATCATCATTTTCTGGTAGGGTTATAGTCTTACCGATTACAACATCATCACCTGATACGCGAATACCAGGTGCTATTATACCGTCATCATCTAATTTATCATATAAAGCATTTCTCATTCCTTGGCACGTCTGTCTTGTTGGTTTTTCAAATTGTTCTTCCTGGTCACCAATTCGTTTAGATTCCGAATCTTTATATGAACGGTAGAATACAGATCTGAAGAATCCTCTTTCCACAGCAGACGCATTTAAAATGACACTATCCTCCTGGTTGTAGCCGGTATAACATAGAATAGCAACAATTGAATTAATACCTGCAGGCAATTCTCTAAAACGCAGGTATTCCATAGAACGTGTGGTGACTAATGGTTTATGTGGATAGTACAGGACATGAGCTAACGTATCCATTCTTACATGGAAGTTAGTAATATACACTCCCATGGCTTGCTTACCCATAGCACTTTGATATGTATTTCTTGGACTTTGGTTGTGATCTGGGAATGGTATAATAGATGCACAAACTCCCAATATCATAGCTGGATGAATTTCACAATGAGTATATGTGGTACAATAAGCATATTCTTTAACTTGTGCCAGATCATCAGGACTCATAGCAATCATAACAGTTTCCTCCTCCAATGTATCAATGTACTCAACCACACCACTGGCCACCAAATTTTGCCAACCATAATTATTATAATCTCTTTCTTTAAGATGGTCAATATGTTTTTTCTTCAATAGTAGAGCTCCACTTTCCACAATCAATAATGGTCTACAAATTCTTCCTGCGTCTGTATAGATTCTAATTTCACGATCTCTGATATCACGGATCATGCTGACTTCAGACACTATGATATCCATTTGACGTCGCAGTTTCCTCAAAGTAGCCATTAGTTGTTCAGGATCACGATGAATGCCAACCCAGCAACCATTCACAAAAATTTTTGTTGCATCTGCAATAGCAGATGGAGCAATTTCCTCTAAATTTTCCATCGACCACTCTTCCAAAAACTCCAAGATGGGTGATGGCTGACTACCAACAGAAATATAAGCCATTAAAGCCAAATTTTTCACCAACCCGACAGCAGCACCTTCTGGAGTTTCAGCAGGACATATCATGCCCCATAATGTATTATGTAATTGACGAGGCTTGGCCAATTTTCCATCTCTACCAATTGGAGAATTAACACGTCTCAAATGAGACAATGTAGATGCAAATGTCAGTCTATTTAACACTTGTGATACTCCAGCTCTGGCCTGATGGGCTTTCTTTTGATCTCCCCAGTTACCTGTGGCAAGGGAGTAACGTAAACCATCTGTAATTATTTTTGTTTTAATTGCCAGTTCAAGGTTAAAATCTTTTCCTCTGTCAATAAACTTTTGTGCATACATTCTTACTTCTTTTAATAAGTTTTTAAAGAGTCCTCTAAACAGAAACGCTAACAGAGGTCCAGCAAGATCTAACCTTTTATTTCCATAGTGATCTCGGTCATCTAATTCACGACGTCCAAGTGCAGCCAACAATAGTCTATGTACCATATATCCAAGAAAATAGGCCTTTTTAGTCTCACAGAAGTCAGAGACACCAACATGAGGTAACATTTCTTTTTGCAAAATTTCACGAGCATATTTTATGCGTCTTTCTTTAGTTACTCCTGGGCGGGCTCCCCTGGCACCAATAAAATTAAGAGCTACATTTTGTTCTTGGATTACAAAAGCTTCATCTAAAGAAGGCTTTACCATTTCCATCATTTCAGGGTCGTCAAAATCATATATGATGTGCTCCAATATATCTCTATCAGCTACAAAACCAAGAGCTCTAAAGACAATCATTATAGGAATTTCTTGTTTGATGTATGGTACAATGGCGATAATTCTCTGTCCAATTGCAGACTTCTTTATGCTCTGACCGCCCTTAGCCATCATGTTTACCCACAAAGTTGAAGTTGGTCTAGAACTGTGTTCCAAACATGAACGGATTTCAGTTTTATAAGCATACTTGCCATCTTTCATGCTAAATACATACACAGTGTTAGTTGCCATTTTCTCCTGGGCTATCAAAACTTTTTCAGATCCATTAATAATAAAATAACCACCAGGATCAAGTGGGCATTCATTCAACTCTGTAAGATCTCTGTCAGTTAAATTGCTTAATAAGCAATATGTTGATCTTAACATTATGGGAATTTTTCCTATGAATGTTTTTTGATGTTGTGTTTCTATCGGATCTTCATTTTCTTTTACAATAGTTTTCGTAATATCAACATATAATGGCGCAGAATAAGTTAAGTTACGCAGTCGAGCTTCATTAGGCATCATCGGGGACGGAGCACCATCTTTTTCCCAATGAGTAGGTTTAGACAGATAGATTTGATCGAATTTTAATAAATATTTCGGAGGCGTCTCTATTTCTCCAGATGAATGTTGTGCTTCAGCTTGTAATTCTATAGGAGGAGAATCTTCCACAATGCGTTGCACAGACATCTGTATAAATTCATCAAAACTGTCTAGTTGTTGCCGTACTAGACCTTTTTCATCAAAGTAAGCATTAATAACAATCCAACAAGCTTCTTGCCATAGTTCTGAAGATATTTCTTCATTGTCCTCTTCCTCAAACTGATCGTCTTCCGTGTCATACATAGTGACAAATTTATGGGTGTTTAACCAATCTTTGAGTTTTTATTGTAATATAGCTTATTATTTACAACGTATTATTTAACGACATGAAACAACGTTAGCAGCGAACGCAGGCACATATGTGCCAAGAGTAATAAAATGGCGTTCTTTTAACTTTTTAATTAATGTTCTGTAGATACAAGACATTTAGCCAAACAGCACTTTTTGCCTAAATAATTGCAGAAATAAAAAATACTATTCTATAATAACATGAATAAGATTAAAATTTTCAAGAAAAAAATACTTCTGGCCTAATTGTTTGTCTAATATATCAGTACGTAACTATTTAACAGACTGAGATATAATATAAATTTTTATAATATTACACTCCATATATTCCTTCTGCAACAACAAAATCTTATTAGCTAATTTTATTAATAACACTAACTTTTTTGGCGGAAAAAGGTATTTTATAAATTTATCGAATATAGTATGATATAACGTTTGTAATTGCTTTTTTTTAAAACATAATTTATGAATATAATGTTTCTTTGCCAATAATTATTGATGAGCCATGCATCTTCAAAATGCTGAATGGAATCGAAATTGTATATTTCGTATCTTTAATGATTTAAAAATAATATTATTACTAGGAATGCATAATTGTTATATAGTATAGTAAAACAAATGAATATTTTAAAATAATTTGCTTCATTTTGTTGAAACATTTTTTAAATAGAAGAATGCGAAATTAATTTTAAAATTACTTACTAGGAGTATTTAAAGTTCATTATTTTTTATTAAAACCAAGAATATTAACGGTTAGACTAAGAATAGTAAATAGTAAAATTTTCTTCGTCAGAAGTATTTAACTATCAATAAATTATATTATATTTAAAGTTAAAGTTCGAGCTTATCAAGTACGTCACTGCTTTTTGTTTTTTTTTATTTAATCTTTCATCCGTTCAGTTGTTGTTTTGTTGAATATCTCATTAGATCACAATTATGATTCATTTTTGTTTCTTATATTAATTAATAATTATAATTTTGATATTATATAACATTTATATTTTTAAAATGGATTCTTCAAGAAGAAGCAACGTTGAAGAACAGCGCTGTATTATTGGATTGCAAGATTTAAAAATATCTAACAAAAATGAAAACGATACTGAGCAAGCGCACAATGCTACTAGTTCGAATACAAGTATTGTCGGTAAAGCCAGGCCTGTAGGCGCAATAGAGAGTTTTACGTTAGAAAACACCCCTGCAAATCGGCAAGATTACAGTTTTTACGAACGATCAAATGTGATTGCGGCCTCAAAGTTTGCTACCCCGAAACGTGTAGAGACAATTGCTTCAATAAATAAATGTGATATAAATACGACAGCTTTACCAGCAAGTCCTACACGATCCGTGGATAGTATATCACAGCGATCGCTCAGTTACCAAACCGAAGATTTGTACGAAATACCGGGTCATACTAACACGCAATACCCACCTCCCGTTTACGAAAATATTGATTACTACGGTGAACAACGTTCGCCACAGCCACCTTATTACCATCAGTTATACCAGCAAGGCCCACCACTTCCTGCTTCTGATGGATATTATGACACTAGGTATAGTAAAGCCCAACCTCAAGTACCAGTAAACTCTAAATCTAAATTAAACCCTTCATTTTATGAAAATATGCTTTGTTCGGACAATGATAAAAAAGGTGAATACAAAGTACAACAAAATCAGGAGCAGCAATTTGTTCAACAAGGATCAATTCCAGGCCCACAAGTACCAAATTCTACACTAAACAGAACTATGTTACACATGACTAATGATAAATCAAAAACTGATAAAGTTCTTCCTCCCCCTCCGTACAATAAAGTCCAAAACAATCAAAGTGGAGACTACACCATAATGAAATCTGCACCCCCTAAATACACTGACGTCAGTGCTCTTTTAAAAAGTGATAATACAGTGAGTTTTGATGACAAAGTGGTTACAATACCTTCTACAGCTATTTATGCATCAATTGCACCAAGTGCTCAAAGACCTAAAGCCAACATAGCCACAGAAGTACAAACATTAACACCTGCCCCAAAATTCTTTCATTCAAAGCCTAATATTGGTAATGGTTTGGGCAAAGACAAAGCTCCTGCAGTGGCATCTGTTAATGATAATTATATAAAGCCTCTTAATAACAGAATGCAAATAGTTGATGATGCAAATGGTTCTGATTATGTGTGTATGACTGGAGGATCTTCAGCAGCTGCTGTTGCTGCTGCTACAAGGGATAATGTATCATTAGCATCAGAATCAATAGGTTCAAGAAATTTAGTATCTGGGCTAACATCCCTTTGTTCTCCATCACATTCACCGGCACCTAGCCCTACACCAAGTTCTGTGTCGCAAGTATCAGCAGGTTCAAGAGGCTCAGGTGGAAGGGGCAAAAGCCTTTTGCCCTATAGTATTACACCACCGAGGCCTCCTGGCCCCAGTGAGGCTCAACGAAAAATTGAAGAACTTACAAGGCAGCTTGAAGAAGAAATGGAAAGGCAGGATGAAGATGGGGAATACTTTGGTATGTTGAACTAATAAAGTAACAAGTGTTATCCCTTTTGCGTTTTTTCAGTGCAGTGTTATTTTTTTTTTTTCATTAAAACTATTATGGACATTCTTTGTTGTTCAGGCATATGTCATACATGTCGGGGTGGAGTAACAGGCGCAGGACAGGCATGTCAAGCTATGGGCAATTTGTATCATACTAATTGCTTCATTTGTTGTTCATGTGGTCGTGCATTGCGTGGAAAGGCTTTTTACAATGTTCATGGAAAAGTTTACTGTGAAGAGGATTACTTGGTAAGTTTTATTTTAAAAATGTAAAAATCGAAAAAGTTTTTCAAAAAAATGTTATGAAATTATTTTTTACAGTATTCAGGGTTTCAACAAACTGCAGAGAAATGTGCTATCTGTGGACATCTCATAATGGAAATGGTATGACAATATATTCATGTAACTAGTTTGATATAATTGTTTAAAAAGATTTTTTTATTAATTTGAATATTACCCACAGATTTTGCAAGCAATGGGCAAGTCTTATCATCCAGGTTGTTTTCGATGCTGCATTTGCAATGAGTGTCTTGATGGAGTACCATTTACTGTTGATGTGGACAATAAAATCTACTGTGTTAATGACTATCATCGCATGTTTGCACCAAAATGTGCAAGCTGTGGAAAAGGTATTATTTTTTGATATAAGAAATCCTGTGTATACTGCAAGTATAGCAAAAACTGTTTTAATAATTATACATTATTTTAAAATAGTTTTATGAATCTTTTTGTTTTGCAGGTATCACACCAGTTGAAGGTACAGATGAAACTGTACGAGTTGTTTCGATGGATCGCGATTTCCACGTTGATTGTTACATGTGCTGTGTATGTGGGATGCAGCTTACTGATGAACCAGATAAACGTTGTTATCCACTAGCTGGTAGGAATTTTTCATTAATAATAACAATTACTAATAAACACTTACTTTATTTTGGTTAGAAAAAAAGGAATAATATTTTAATATCGATGAAGAATTTGGGTTAGTCAAAATATATGGTATCACCACCCAGCCTCAAATTGCATTCATCTCCTAAAGTCATAACATGTTAAGTGTCTTGAGCACGCTTAATTATAATGCAGTAATCTGTTCATACTGCTGTCAGGTAGCAAAAGGTGTTGCAGTGGTTCCTAGAAAGTCTTCAGCAGTGGAATTTATCACTTCAATCCAAATATTATATTACTATTTATATTTTTAGGAAAATTAATGTGCCGTTCATGTCATCTGGCTACCATTGGTGCTGCTACTGGACCCGGTATGCCACCAGCACCACACTTATCACCAGCTTCTTACAAATATATGGGTTAGGGATGTTTATTTATTTGTGTTTATATAATTTATGACCACATATTGTTTCCATATCCAGAAAAAGTATAAAATAGTCTTAATTGCATGATAAGCTCCTCCATAACCAGCAATAATCAATATTTACTTTTTGCAATAAAAAGTCGTGTAAGAACAAATTAGGTTTATTTTTAAAAGGCTTTAAGGTAGGGTTTATAGGGTAGTGTATAAAGTATACACTACCTGTAAGTAATATTAATAAGCATTTCGGAAATTATTAACTAGCAAATTTTAAAAAAAATTAAAACATTATCATTATGGGAGTTAATTACAACTCAACATACCATTATGACAAAATGCTGTTCCTGCAATTGCTATTGTTATCAAGTAAATTATAAAGTTTCATACCTATTTCCATCTAAGTGTAATTGTGTGTAGACATGTAGTATTAAAATTGTGATGTTTTTCATTATCAATTATTATAATAGCCTATGATGCTTTGTGATACTGTTGACAATATTTTTGCATAATTTGCATTCCTGCAAAAGGTCAAAATGATTATGATTTCAGTTGTGTGGTTTAGTTTTACAATAAATTTGACAAAGTACACTGCAAAAGTGAGTATGATACATGATGATGATAGCTCCATATGGAAGCATCAAATTAATTTAGACAAAAGTCACGAACTAAATTAATGGTGGTGGCATTGCAAATGATAATTTGAGTGCATTTAGTAATTTTTAGACATGGCAGCACACCTGGGACAAGATGGTGTTGGGATAAATTGTTATCATGATGCTGTGAAGTCTATAATATAATAAACATTCCAGTCTTGTGCTGTCATATTGTTTTGTAGGTACTTAATGTAATTAGCATATTTCATATCTGTAAATTTTGATTTAGGTAATGTGATTGTTTTGCATCAATAACTTGATGAAAAATTAAACAATAATTTGTCAAGGATAACTTTTATATTTATATTACAAATAAAGAAATAAAAAATTTACACATGTGTCGTAATATATTTCCTCATCCCTTAGTTTTGTACATTGCAATGAACCTTTCAAATCTATTGTTACAAATTTAGTACAAAACTTCATGAAAACAAAAACTATAGAAATATAATATTTACAATTTACATCTTCTTTACTTTACTTTTAATATTACGTATTTCCGATTTGTACCTTTTCATTTCTTCCATTACTTGAGTACCCCTTTCTTTTATCTGTATTTGATAGTGCTGCTTGCTTTCATTAATTCGACCATGAAAGTTTTCTCTTTTTTCTTGAATCATTTCTTTTATCCTTTCCCTTGAAGGTACAGGTTTAATCCAGCCAAGAGCTTGTAACTTCTTTATAGCATATGTAGTTCCACCTTAATATTAATATTTTATTACAACAAATGTAAAAAAAGGAATTATTTATTATAAGAAATTGTTATTAATAATTCATTGTCTGAATAAAAACTCAGACTCATATCAGAGAAAATAGTGTGTTATCTAATAAATGGAAAAGTTGGATGAAACTATTATAAGATTTTTTCTTACCAACAGTTACAGCATATCTTAGCGGTGTAGCCAATTTGTATAAAGCAAATGCGAAGGCAAAGTAACCTGCACTTGAATCTCTTAATGGTGACAATAAATTTTCATTCACATTAAAATACTCCAGTAAACCAATAACATCTACACCACTGAAAACGGTTGATTTAATTATTAGTAACCTATACACTAAAAGTATAAATTTAAAATAACATAGTAAGCTTGTTGCCAGAAAATGCTTAGTTAGGTATGGTATATATTGTATATGCTGGCTTAAAGAGCTGTAGCCGAAATAACTGAGGCACAGCACACCTTTTTTTAAAGAAATGGAGAACAATGTGGTGAAGTGTAAACATTCTAATTGTATTATTTTGAAACTTCACATTTTAATTTAATCAAAAAATGTATATTAAATGATGACAAGAACAGAAAAGAAATCGTTATATAGATAGATTTTTAAAATATACTTAATTAACAAAACAGGATGAACATAGACTTATGAAGTTTTGTAGTGCCTGTGATAAACTTACCTACTCACGGCGTAGTAAAAACTTCCAAACCATACTGCGGATGTAGTTACATGTACAGGTAACACTACATACCAATAATTTCTATACATTTCTTTAAATTTCTGAATAATGCCTTTTTTTTGTTCTGGATCTGGTGGTACTTTACCGGCATTATTTTGCGTAGAACATAAACGAATAAATTGATAATTCTGTTTATTTTCATATACAGGTTTAGGTACTGGGGCTTTAACATATGAACAAATTCCACTAGATAAAATTCTTATATGATTTGTTCTGTTACTGCACCATTTCGTTAATATTACACTATTGTTTATTAATCGATTATTTTTATATAACACTCTAAACATTAGAGCCATTTTGTCGTAGTGCATATAAAATAAAATAATTATTTAAGTTGTAAACATTTTACCGCAAAAGTGTAAAAATGAACTACTATGATTATTTTTGTAATTGTTCAGTAAGTGACATTAGCAGTAGCTATTCACATGAGTGTTGCTACTTGCTGGACCAAAGTAGAATAATAAGCACCGAGGTCTTAAGAACCAAAAAAAAAAAATCTAAAAAATTATCCCTTACTTAAATAATAATTAATATTTTCTGATGTCCACCAAATACAAAATAAAATGTAAACTTATTATACTAAAAAGGTCTGACTGATCGTATTTCTCTGAAAGCATTCTCTTCCAGATAATCCATCAATAAATTACACTTTGAAGTTACACGCTACAGTTTGTACAGTTTATTTTTTGCTTTACTATTTTAATTTATTTATATTTATAATTGCTATCAATTTACTATTAAAAGTTTTATTACTGTATCAGAAATATTTGTATACGTGCTTTAATTTTTTTATCTACAAAATACTTACACCTGACCTCAATTTTGATATAATGTTAGGCAACAATGACGTCGAAGACGATGAAGCGTGTTCGCCCAAAATACTCCGACTTTTATATGTTGACAGTCACAGACAGCAATAGTGTTATCATAGTCGAGTTGCATAGGCCAGGCGCATTCATCACACCCTAAATAAAAATATGCCATAATATTTAAAGACTTTATTTCATTATTTCACAAGCATTAAAAATTTATACAATTACTATCTTAATTACTATCTAAATTCTTATCATTATGTTAGTTAAAAGGTATAGCTAAAATACTTAAGAAATAAGAAATGAACTCCCCTAGATTTAAATTATATCAGTAAATATGTAAACAAATTATGTTTTAATATTATAAAATTGTCCTGCTATCAAAATGCATGTTTTCTGTTTAAGGTTGGACAATTTTATACTTATGAACTTTTGAATCAAAAAATCAAACCCTGTCCTTTAAAATCAGTCGCTAGATTGTCGTCTAATTTGTCTATACTTTGCCTATGGCTGTGCACTACACAACCATAATGTACACATAGTAGTAATTTTTTATAAACGATCTTTATAGTTTGCCGACATTATTGACAATAGCAATATAATTTTAGTTGGTAATTGTGAATACAGCGACTTTGGTTACCATAAATATTAAGTCTACTGATCGTACCAGCAAGTGTCCAATACAATTTGCGTTGTCGTAGAGTTGCTTCGAATATTCCATCACCAGGTGTTGTGCGTATTGTCACCATAAACTCTCGCCAGCCAATTTCGGTTTCATCAGGTGTCCCAACTTCCATTTCCATTACATCCAACAGTTGTGCAAGCATGAGCTTGGAACATTCTCTGTGACCGTGGATAAGATTATTTAATTGACGTACTAGATGTTCGGCGGCTTCAATTGATTGTTTATTATAAATTGATAACTTTTTAGTTCTATGGCATGTACACCAATGATCGTCTATGTTAGCCATTTCGCAAGTTCTGTTGTCTGGAATAGGTAGGAATAAGCTTATACCCTTTTTCAATGTATACATGTTTTTAGTTCGGTGTCGTATGTTCTCATTCTCGACATTATTTAAATTAACGAGATCGTTTAATGTCTCATGTAAATCAAATGGAGTAGTAAGCCGTCTACTATTTAATAATAAGTTATTATATGCTTCACCGTACGTTCTACGAAATGATCGTGGTACTGAAATGTACACAAAGGGTAATCTTTCCTCCAATCTTCCTTGTTTCGTGGTCCTAATGTCGCCCCATCTAATGCCGTGATCACTTAAAATAATAAGTATAGTTTCTTCCAGATAAGTAGATCTCCATAGCTTATTTAAAAAGTATTCGTAACTTGTATCCATGACCATAGGATAATTAAGATAGTCATGACTCATAGTTACTTCCCAGAAGAATCCAAATAGTTTTGTGGACCTCAGAGTTATTGTCAAATTTTCAATATAGTCTAATAATACTTGAAAGAAGTACTGTCCGTCCATGCATAAATATGAATTAAAATCTTTGATCTTTCCTGAATATTTCTCAGCCTCATTTATAAATGTATGAAGGTAATAGTCAGTCGGATTTTTGCTGAAACCAACTTTTAAATAATTAAAGCTGCCGAGCGAAGAGGAGTCTTCGCCTAGGGCTGTGTAATAGCCCGCTTGTTTGAACCATTCCCATACAAATGGACAGTTGTCGAATGTTGATTGATCATTAGGAAGACATGTAGTTTTCAAATCACTGTCGCTCATACCCATTAGCAAAGGTATCAAATTGGGAAATGTATTGTCACCAACTTTATTATATCCAAACAATTCAACAGCTCCATTACTATTCAAAAATTGAAATGTTTTCGGCATTGTTCTGCGAAAATTTAGTCTAGAAACTGCGTCTATTCCCATAATTATAACATTATAGGCTAGATTGTTATCGATTTCATCTGTACCATGTGACATAAATTCTTTGTGAGGCACAAATAGAAAGAATTGTTGGTACGTCTCGGTTCCCTTGAAATAACAAGAAACGCGCACAAATTCATCTTTTACTCGTATGAATCTGTCGAAATAAACACACTCTTTGTATTGAACACGTTCGTCTATTTTAAGCGAACCAATATTTTCTACAGAATCCGGTCGGTAAAATGCTTTGTAACAACAAGAAAAATTTCTGTCATCGCTTATATTATAATGATGCTTATGTTCATCCAATACTTGAATATGAGTTCTGTTGTTACGTAACAAGGGTTTATCGTTATTGGGACATGATTTTATATTACGCGGAAAGTCGGCAAATTTTTTCATTTCGTCATCATATTGGTTAAGGTCTGGTATGCTGCAGCCTTTGGTTCTGATCACATATCTATTACCATTTGATTCCTTGGGACGTGATTCCCAATAGAAACCCGGCAATCCAAGGTAAGCTTCATTGTCAACGAATAAGATGTTTGTGTATGTTGTCAGCGATATGATGATATAGCTTCCTCCAAAGATAGTCGCGACAAGAAAAATGTAGCGTAATCGTACCGATATGCTGGCGTTGGCAACGGCACTTGGTTTCCCGTCTACACCACTTCCTCCAGCAACGTTTCGGCCCATACTGAAAAATAATCCATACGTATTGCAACGTTTTTACACATATGCGAATGTTTGTTCCGCTTTGTGATTATGAAAGCACTTGTCAATAAGCTACATGTAAAATGATATTTCGATTGTTCTTCTTGGTTACGCGTCAAAATATTATGCCACAGATTTGTTTATATAATTTTATTAATGTATGCAAATGTTTTATAATAATTATTGTATTTACAAATATACTATGTAACAATTGTTTTAATTTTTTTATTGATTATGTTTAATATCATTCTTTTAAATATTAACATAGTTGTCGTTTAATAATAAGTCATCACAAGTAAACCGTAAGTTTATATCATTTACTTCTCCTTTAAAGTAACTAATAACGTCCTGAAAAAAGGTTTTATTAAATATAAACAACGTTGGATAGAAAGTTCTACGTAATCTAATAAACAAACAATTAAAAATTGCATTTTACTATATTAAAAATGACAATAGTTTACAAATAAATGACAAACAATTTTAAAATACATTATGATATTTATGAAAACTGCAAAAACTAAATGAAAAAAAACCTTGTATTGACAAAGAAATGTATATACGAGCTACAATAAGATATATAAATTTTAAGTTTATTATTTCTTTTTTAAATTAAAAGTATTCTAGATCCATAAAAAGTTACATTAAATATTGTACAAACTAAAGAACATTCAAATGTTTAAAAATATGATTGCAATTTGTTTCGATTTATGAATCGCACTGTGTTGATATTTTTAAGTATTAAAAATATTTTTATTGTATACCACTAACCTAAATGTTTACGCTGGTCTATAATCCCACTTTTTGTTAAGTGCGCACTATCCCAACAGCTAATTCACTCCTTGTTTCATTTTCATTAGATGTAATCGGTATAATAAAAAAACTTAACAAAACATTGTCACAATTACGCACAGAAATTTTAATTTATCTTCGTTTATTTATTTACAGGATACCCTTGCTCCATGTTTCATAATGTTTAACGTTATCTTCATCATACACGTTATAAAATAGGCCTTCTTGAAAGTCCTACATCTCATGTTTTCTTTTCACCCGCTATCGACTGCTTATACAAGGTAGGTTAAATAGTCTGAATCATCAAAATTTTATCTCATTTATCGTATTTGCCATAAAATCAGATGTCATTTGGATTACTTAGAGTAAAAGTTAAAGCTGGTAACAAATAAATAAATACCCAAGAAGCATAACTCTTTGGTATCTTCCGAGTAACCTTGTCTAATGGAACATGTGTGTCAAACTGTACTACTGACTTTGCATTATACAAATGATTGGTACTGGATTTTGGCCGTAACACAAATGCAAATGTATTTCAAAATCTTCTCAAAAAGAATTCAATTGTGCTAAAACAAATTTAAATTATAATAAACAAAGTAATTTGTAACGCATCAGCCGTCTTAGCGTACAAATGCAGAATAACATTTGAGAGTTATGCCGAAAAAATATATATAGGTTAAATTTATTCTAAATATTATTATTCTTAATAAACTTTTTTCTGCGTATGTCAACTGAATATAGGTTTCTCTAAAATGGTAGATTTTTATTAAACTACATTTGGCATGCTGCACTTTTCTCTACCCTTTACATTACCCGCTTGAGGTACATTTTGTGTCAAGGTGAGGGAAAAGTTGCGATTGAAGTTTTATAACTTATCTCCCTTCGATATGAACTAGTTAAATTTTTAAAATAGAAAGTTCTATAAGAAATTTTCATCTTGGGTATTAACAATATAATTTTTTTTAAATAATGAATGTTAAAATGAAACTGATAAAGATTCGAACTTTCACCTTTAATTTCTTTCTTACTTAGAAATGTTTAATAAGAACAAAATAAGTAAAAAGTATACCCATTTCACGTTGTAATTTCGTATATATATTATGCTTGTATAAAATATTTTTTGCTGCCATTAAAACAAAATAAAGCTAAAAGGGTTCTTTTGGAAAAGTAAAAGTTATGTAGCTGAAATAAATTTTATTTATACAAAGAATGAAACAAAATAATCAGAACCAACGTATAAATAAAGTTCTGCTTTACAAAAGTTGCTCTAATCACATTATTCTATACATAAATTTATCGTGCTAAATAACATATTGTTTATACATTGAATTCTAAGTGGTGACATTTAATGAATAATATTCAAGTTGTTCTAAGATATTAATTAGGAATGCAGGTTCTCATATTAAACATAAATAACTGTTAAGTACAACAGTTTGTGAAATGTAAAATAACAAGTTATAAACTTATGAAAAATAGCATAACTTTGTAATTCGTTGATTAATTTTTGTCATGTATAGACTCGTTTTACGGAAATTTTTTATATATATTTTATTAATATCTCATAGTTACATGAATGTATGTAATTTGTAGCTGTTATACAAAAAATTAATAAATAAACTTTAAAAAAAAATGTATACACTGATACTAAGATACTAATACATCTTCATTTGTAATTTTGGCACACAAGACATATTAGAAACAGTTAAGTTGAAATTATTTGTATAAAGCTATAGGAGATATGATGAATTCCAATGTTTACTATAATTTTCTGTATTTGTTCTAAATGATATGTCTACCTTAAAGGTCTTTAATCTTCTATAGGTTTGTTTTTTTATTAATCGAGCGGGTTAAAATATTTTTAAGTAAATATTCTTATTACCCATCAAAGATTTAAGTTAGGCCAAATTTTATATTGAGCAAAAGATTGTTATTGTAATGCCGAAGTACTACTTCTATTTCGTATATTTTTCTAATTACATAACAATTAACAATATCACAGATTTTTACTATGTATTTCTAATAGGCATCTACCTACAATAGCAATATAACTTCAACTGGTAATCGTGAACACAGTGACTTTGCCCACCGTAAAGATTTAGCCGGCTTACGGTACCGGACAACGACCATCCACCTTTGTCAAGGCGTAGAGTCGCTTCGAATAGGCCACCACCGGGTACAGTGCGGACTGTCACCATAAATTCACGCCAACCTACTTCGTCTATATCCGGAGTTCCTACCTCCAACTCCGTAATTTCTAACAATTTGTCAAGTCGAAGAGATTCACATCGAATATGAGGTCGAATCATTATATTTAATTGCCTCACTAAAAACGCAGCTGCTTCTGATGCTTCATAGCTTTTTGTAGATATCTTTTTCTCTTTGTGACATGTACACCAATGGTCATCAATTCCGGCCACCGCACATGTTCTATTACCCGGAATAGGTAAAAACAAACTGATGCTTCGGTCACGAGCATAATGTAGGGAACTGCGGTGTTGAATATTTTTATTTTTGATATTGTCGACGTTAACAAGATCTGAGAGCGTTGCGTACAAATCAAAGGGTGTCGTAAGGCGCCTACTATTAAGTCTTAAATTATTGTAAGCTAAGACATGATTTTCTTGAAATGATATGGGTACTAAGATATGAACAAGTGGTAATCTTTCTTCAAGTCGTCCTTGTTTAGTGATCCTTATATCACCCCAACGTATTCCGTGATCACTTAGCAAAATTAAAATAGTTTTGTCCAAATAATTTGAACTATCTAAATATTCCAAGAATTTTTCGTAGCTGTTATCCATAATAACAGGATAATTTAAATAATCATGACTCATAGTCACTTCCCAAAAAAAGCCGAATAATTTTGATGTTTTTAATGATCTGGTTAAATCTTGTACATAATCAAGTAAAACTTGGTAAAAATATTTATCTCCCATGCAAATAAATGAGTTGAAATCCTTGTTATTTCCCACTTGTAATTCGGCTTCATGCATAAAAGTATGTATATAATAATCTGTTGGAGTTCTGCTGAATCCAAGTTTCTCAAAATTAAATGTGCCCAAAGTAGCACTATCTTCGCCCAATGCCGTGTAATAACCTGCCTCTTTGTACCAATCCCATATAAAAGGACAATTATCAAAAGTAGATCTCGAATTAGGCCAGCAGGTTCTCTTCAAGTCTGTATCCTTTATGCCGAGTAACATCGGTGTCAGATTGGGAAAAGTATTGTCCCCAACTTTATTGTAACCGAAAAGTTCTATAGCACCTTTTTTTTTCAAATAAGACAAAGTTCTGGGCATCGTTCGATAAAAATTTAAACGCGAAATTGCGTCGATTCCCATCACTATTACGTTGTATCCTGATTGGTTTAATGGTAATTCGGTCAAATCTTCCTTGTAAGGAAAGAAAGGTTTCTTTGGTGCGAACAAATAAAACTGTTCGTAAATAATCTTATCGCGGTTGCTGCAGGAGATTTTGACAAACTCATTCGATACTTCTATGTAATCGGAGAAATAAACACATTCTTGATATTTTACTCTATCGTCTACATCCGCAGAGGATATGTCGTTTATAGCTAATGGTCTGTAGAATGATTTATAACAGCAAGTAATATTTGTGTTTATAGAATAATCTGTAGTTCCAGGTGTCAGCCATATATGAGTGTCATTATTATTCAGTAGTGCTGTGTTAGATTTATTGCATGATTTTAAATGTTTCGGATGCTCGATAAATTTCTTAATGCTGTCATCGAACGGATGCAATCCAGGAATAGTACAACCTTCAGTTTTGATTGTGAAACTCGCACCGGAGTCAAAAGGGTCATAACGTTGTGAGTACCATGAAGAGATTGCGTCATTTTTAAAACAGAAGATTGAAGTACTATTGTTTAAGATAAGAATAACGAAGGATCCGCCGAAAACAATCGCAAGAAGAAATACGTAACGAAATCTTAAGGAGGTTACTCGTCCAACGAAACTCTTTATCGCCTTAATCATCCTAGAACAAAATTAACTATGAGCTTAATGGAACCAGCAATACAAAATAACAAAATATTTTAATTGAAATTTTAAAAATTCTGATAACTAGTGATTAATATTGAACATGTGTAAAAAATTCTAACAAATACACGACAAATAGTAAAGCTTATTAATTAGTTTATGTACTATTTCTATAACTTATTCACTGAACTTACCTTATGTGTTGATCAAAACACTTAACATAACAAGAAGAATCTTGAACGCAAACGAATCACATTTTGGTTTAATCTTGGATTAATTTTAAAACAACCAACTTTTTGTTATGAACAGATTTGTTGTTAAGATACGATTATTGAATATAATGTAAATTTGTAAATCATGTGCCATTTTATTGTATGAGAAATGCACAGAAGAGCCCTAGGCGGTACATGATCAGGGCAAAACTGTACGTATTTATGAGCGGAGGGCGCTTGAACCGGAGGCTGTGGGCATGCGCGATGACCAGTAACTTACGCGTTTCCATTATTTGATTCGGTCTGACATTAATAATATAAAACACCAACGACAGATAACAATAACTTTATATAAACATTACTCTTGCTCATCCTCTACAACGCAAATAGTGAAGGGAAGAAATACCCAGCCGGTGTCAGAGTTTTCGTGCAGATATGATGTCTTGTCTTCTGTCTGATCTTTTTAGTTACTTCTAGAGTTTATAGTACTTTCAGTTGGAATACTACCCAACTGCTAGTTCAAATTATTAAAAGAAATAACAAAACTAAACTATAACAAAAAAATCAAACAAAATTTTACACAGACATGCCTTCACGCTTTTGATGAATAGTCATAAATCTTTGTTGAAATAAATATGTTTTTAACAGGTCATTATATATTATGGTTTAAACGGTCGTCAAATTAGAACCATGCAGAAATAACTATTTTCGTGACGTGTCGTAACGGTTAGTGGAAATCAGATTATTTCTACCCTTATGATGTGCTGTAAATTATGCCATGTACTCAATTTCTAGCTTAATTTTTACTACTCGTACTTTTCAAATTTTATAAATCATCAGTGATCTTTAAGTACCTCTATTTAAAAAAATTTAAAGTTTATGTACGCCTCGATGAAAATAAAAACAGTATAGAATCTCATGAATAAAACACGGTACTTAGATTATATATACATATTATGTATAATTCTTAACAAATTTTGCATTTTACTTTAGTTTATTTTTAGTTGAAATAATAAAAGAAAATATAAAATTGTTTGTTTCACAATCTGAAATAGTTTAAAGCATGTTTATACAGAATTCAGTAATTGTAAACAGAAGAATTTTTTTTTATATATTTGGATTATATTTAGCATAACTTGGATTAAATTTTAAATTAGCTCGTCCATTATAAGCCAACTGGTGCAGACTGATGATGATTGTTAAGTATTGTTGTTACGAATTGTAATAACAATTTGCTATTTTGCATTTTATTGTCACTTTCTGAGAAGTTTGTAACACTAGTGTACGTTTTCACGACCATTGTTAATAGATTAATAACAATGAATTAAGCAATTATTACTAATTTCACATTAATTATAAAACATTTACATAACATGTACTTTTAATATAATAAAAAAAAACCTTTTGTGGAAAGAATTGATGCGTTATTTATGAGATTAGTTTTATGTTCATTGAAACATGCAATATCGTGACCGTATGAAACTTAATGCTGGATTATAAAACTAAGTTTTATATTAATTAAAAAAGCAATGCATTTGTGTTACTTTGCCAACTTCTTTTTATTAAAAATTCTGTTCGTGAGAAGTACGTTATTTACATGGCAAAGGGCAATTGAAGTTTTGACCTACCATATTTTACATTCCATGCCTTAAATAAAATATGTTAGATTAATATTTATTGAAGATTACATTTTTTTGTTTCAAAACAAAAGTCTCATAAACTTTAGTACTGACTGTCGACCAATTTCATTAAATTAACCTTAAGTCAAATGTAAACAATTTTATTAAGAATAGACGACAATAGATATAGTTTGAAAGTAAATAAAAACGGAAATTATTGTTTTTAATGAAGTATTTGATCAACAAATCTAATAATTTACAGTAATTTATACCAAATGTACTAAAATTTGTTTTCGATTTTTTTAGGAAAAAAATTGGAGTAAATGGAAAACAATGAATGTACTTTTTGTGCTAGTTTTTATGTTACGAGTATAATCTTTATGTTAAACATATATGTGTATATCCTAAATGACGTGTATCGTTATGTTATTATTCATTGTGTATTTATTAAACTACAGGCTAGTAAAATAATTATTAACTAACCTTTACGAAGCTTCTTATAGAATTTTAGAAAATTGCGGTGTTGGTCGAGCTTGCGGTAAAGATTTTCTTTGGCCATGTTTCCATGGTTCAACGTTATGTTATCAAACATCATTGTTTGGTCCGATTAATTGCCATTTTATAGCCCTGTTAGTATTTGGTATGTGTGTTACGTATAAGTCGTTTACAATTAGCCCCCTTATACTGAATGACATTGGCGTGCACAGCCTGCGACGTTCAGGTTTTTTGATAAACATGTCTCCTCAAGGTGCACGAAAGCTTTAAATTAAATAGGTTTTCTTTTTTTGCGGTTAGTAAAGTCAAATTACGACTTAATAAACATTAGACAAATTTGCTTTAATTTCACTTACATTTAGGAGATTGGTTTAAATAACAATAGTGATTTTTTTATGTGCAAAAAATATTTATCTACAGTTTGTTAATTTGTTTTTAATTCTCAGAGAAAAAGTGTATTTTATAAGTGAATTAAAGTTCATAGAGTTCGTATCCTATTTGATGCTACATTACAATAATAGATAGATCGCTTGTGATAGATCGAATTTTCTTTGCTAAAGCGGTATGTTAGCTTGCTACACTATTTATATATAAATATACTATAACAGAATATACGCCGATATCCTGGTTCCATATTCTTCTTAATAATTAAATCAAAGCAGTTATGTGCTAATGCTGTGTTCTGATTTGTAGGGCACTGTAGCACGTAGAAAGAAATGATTTACTCCGAAATGGTTTCTGGCCCTGTAACTCTTGGCTCATGGTGTAAGTAGACTATTAGTGTAAGTAAAAACCTACATATTCGTTATAAATAATATTTATTCGTCACCCACAAATTTGTATAATGCTTAGAGGGTGAGTAAGCAGTGGAAATTCTAACGCATGCGCGTTTCGACCACAAGCAACCCCTATAACATCTTTCTTTTGCTTTGTAAACTAACCCTACTGTCTACATAATTGAAAAATATTTAAAAATTATAAGTGCATTACAAGATATGAATGAGGACCACATCGTTCTCCCTCGAGGTGAGTACTTCCAAATATATCTAAAAGTAACAACAGTAAGCAAGTTTTTAATTGTGTGAAAATCGATAATGTAATAACACAAGCATAACCTAGCATTGGTAACGTAATGATTTCCGCACCCAGTCTTTGATAATTATACTGTTGAAATCAACAATCAATCTCTTTTTACTATAGACATGTTTGGAACATAAATAGATTTAAGATAAAAACTGTATGACAAACATAGCATCCTAACATTTATATTTTTAATGAACCATTTCTTGTTTTAGTACTTAACAAATCTTTTCAACGTTTTTTTACTTCTAAGCATTTTGGTAAACTATTTACTAATCTGAGAAACAATATATAAATCTGGTTAAAAAGATAGATAATTTGCAACCTTTCAACTGTCAGTAAACTACCAAAATTGCTACAGCTAGTGAAATATTGGGTACAATACGTAACATCTTATATATCAAGGCGATGAGCGTGATGCAGTGTATATAACCTTAACTAGCGACACGTTGTAATGAGCGGACGTGTCACCATCATGACGTAAACTTCCAGCCCGAGTCATTACTTGATCGACTAAAAAAATTAAGAGAAACGTTGTAGTTAACTATTAATACTTGTTAAAAGTTAATAGAACAATTTTTTTATTTTTAGGTCTTGGCCCTTCTATTTCTCACACTGATTCCCTGGCCGGGGCCGTCAGTCTTCAAGATTACTTGTTCTCGTGACAATTCCAAAATTGTAAGGAAAGTTATCCAAAATAAGTGGATGCCAGTGTTAGAGAGATTTCAGGTAATTGTCTTAAATTTAAAAATTTATTTTAATGTAACGGAATTAGAATGTAAATCTCTGCGTTTGATTTTACTTTTAATTTTAATATTTTACGAGAATAATAATAATTTTTTTTCGGTTGATGATGTTACTAATATCTAAATATCTTCGATTTTATATGTACACACACGTATATGGTCTTACATTAAAGGTGAAGCTGCCACTGGAGTGTCCGTTCCATCCAGCTCGCGATATTTTCGCGCCGCAGCACGCCGCAAAGCTACAGCATCGACCTTCACAGTGGACTTGCGCCTTTTGCGGCAAGTCTTTCTACGAAGAGCGACACCTCGACACGCACTTCGACCAGCGACACAAGAACCAGATTAACAAAGTACCCACATAATCAACAATGTTTCATCGCAGTAATAATTTAACCTAACCCTCATCTCGTAACATACATGAGTATCTTTTTTTAATGGTTGTTAGTCAACTGTAGGTTTTTCATGTTTTTCAGGACACGAAGTACACGTTGAAATTATTTTTTTTTACTCTTTCCTAATCTGTTAAATACTCCGGACTACTATATATAAAATTTAAACTAAACCATTGAAATTGTATTGTTTCACGGAACGTTACGAAAACGTCCTATATTTATTTTCTGACATTAAAAGTTTTAAGTTCACTTTCATTTATTCAAAAAATAATTACTAGGCGGAGGATGCCGTATGCCTGGCAGATTACTGCGACATTATGCGATGCCAAGTGTTAGTAGCGCATGGGCTTTTAAATGGCGGCGGAAAACCAGTGACAGATATAGAGGTATGGCGGGATTTGGAAGCAGCGCGGCGAGCATTGGCCCCAGCAGGGGCCCGAAGTCTTGCAAGAACTCCGCAACAAGTTCGACAGAACTCGCGAACTGCTCCCGTTTTTCCACCAGCGCCCGACTGCCCCAGGACTGGTCCAGATACTGATGATCCTGGTAAGATACTTTTGATAAGTTCACTAATGTAGATTTTCAGCATTTTAGCGAGTTATTAAAAGCGACCTAAATCAAACTAATTTTTTCATAACTCTGACCCAATTTTGACCTGTTTTTACATAACCATACGCAAACAATATTATTATTTAATATTATAAAAAATATGTAATGTGGTGCCAACTGTTTCAAGATTTTCGAATAATTTTAGATTTACTTTGCACAGATTATGTTTACCGTATGGTTTTTAATATAGTTTTTAATATATACTTTATATTTTTGTGGATTCTAATAATTATAGTGTTATTCCCACAAAATAAACTAAATTTCACTTCTAGAGATTTTTGTGTTTCTGGATTATGTATGAAAAATTGACGACAATCCTATTTAGCCTCCTTATTCTTTTATTTACAGAGGCAGAAGAAAAAAGAAAAGAAGAAAACGAAGGTGATACGAATCAAACGGCAGAATTATGTGACGCTGATACTGTGGAGTCGTCTTTACCACCTGACAGCAGGCAAAAGAGATTGGCAGATTTGCAAGCAGAGCGTGCGGCCTGTGACCCCACGCGACTGCAAGCGCTTAAGGTTATTTAACCATTTTTTTATTTATTTCCATAAAATCGGTTCCTTGCTAATATACAAGCGTCTAGAAGGATACATAACAGTTAATTATTTTAAAAAATATCTTAAGATTTTTAGAAGTTCTGATTGTGAGGAATATTTTTGATGTATGTCAACCAGGTGCGATGTGAAAAGGTTGTTCATTCCTGTATAGCGACGCTTCTCCTGCATTTAACTCAAAACCAGTTTACAGAATTAGAAGGTAAGAATAGATATAGTCCACGGAAAGTGGTAAAAGTGATATTGAAACGACAAAAATGCTATAGTGAAATGTAAGCTGTATAAAAAAAGAGCTGTGTATTATGTTTTGCACCGCGTTGAAAATATAAGTAGTCCTACTTATTAAGTATTAAGAAGTCCTACTTATATTTTTCAGTGATTGATACAATGTCCTAATTTTTCCTATCCATCTCAGGTGATTGTCTAGAAAAAATGCTATTATACATTATATGAAGCTTACTGTATCATTATACCGAGAAAATAAAATTTTATTATGATAATAAAATAATAGATTACAGTATAATTGGTATATATTACTTGCAGAGGAAATGCAGCGGGCAGTGTGCTGGTATTTAAGCTGTGACCGGTACTGGGAGGACGCAGCGCCCGCCGCGCGAGCTTTCCCTTGGCCTCTTTTACTGGCGCTGGCCACCGGCCTCGCGCTTGCTCTCTGCATGTGCTACTACATCATTTGGATTGTTTTCGAGTACACTCGTTATTATATAATACAAGCTTAACCCAGCAGTTATGTATTTAGACAGACTTTGACAGAGAAGATTAGTAGTGTCATAAAATTTCCATTTTAAAATGGTTTATCTAGTTATTTTCCTTCTTCATGAAAGAACCATGCAGCCATTTCATCACTTTGTTGTTTAACTTTTGTTTTATAATTTATTAATATTTTTCTAAGTTATATATCTGTTAGAACGCTATACAAATTATACACATGGATTATATTCTAGTGATTTGACTCTCGTTTTGAATATTCCTCAGTTCAGAAGAGAGCAGCGTGGCGGGCAGTGCGTCGGTCTCCATGACAACGCACTCTTCGCCGACGCGCGGCGAACGCTTGACGGCTGATGATGCACTGGATGACGACCACGACGACCACTACATCTATGTCACCTACCCGCCAGAACTGAAACGGCGTCTGCTCGAGAGGTACGCCAACAGCCGCATAACGCTCATCATACTTACTCCATTTCTGCGCCAGACCCGTGTCGATTAGTGTTAATGATTAAAATAGATTTCATAATGATTGTATATTAGCGTTATTAGACAATACATTATACAAGCAAGTGGTCAGAACGAGCATCGAAATTTCTGGACAGACAAACGGTTGGACATACCCAAGGGCTTGCTAACATGGATGTGCGTAGTTGAAAATCTAACTTTGCGCGCAATATTGATTCATAACACTAATATAATGGCTAGGTAAGGCACTTTTTTAAGATTGAAGATGCGGTTGGTCCTTGGTTTTCTTATGGAGTAATTATATTTTAGATTAATATTATTTGAAATATCGGTAATTTGTAGAGAAAATATGATTTTCACTATAATTTGAATGTAAGTAGTATAATAGTTATATTAGTCTTCAGTTGAGAAGAAAGGTTGCCAATCTATATTCGTATCAAATTATACATTTCTTTTTGTTCACACGCTGTTATGAGATACATGTCTTTACGTGATTTAGATATAGATAAAATTTAGCGAAATCGGGTAAACTTCATGAATAACGAGAATTTCTTATAGAATTTTTTTTGGTGATGTATGTAAGTAGAAACTAATTGATTTTTTTATTTGTTTTAGCTGCTACAATAGAACAACTCGACTTTGAGATCAGAAATGTGGTCCCGTTACGTCGTGCATGAGTTGAAATATTTTTAAAGCGTAGTTTAATAGGAGCAACTGAGACAGTCTGATTTAGCCAAAATGTACTCTGTCCATGTGTATGACTGTTCCTTACATCGATAAAGGTCATCAGTTGCCGTTTCATTTAAGTTATAAAAGTAAAAAAATATTCCTATTTTAATGTATCTGCTGATTTTGGTCTAAGTAATAGGCAATTGATATTAGGAATTTTTAACTGTTGAAATTATGATCTGTAACAGCTTTCGATGTAAGGTACGGTGTAGATACTGACTTAACGAACACAAATTTTCAGCACTTGCGTTTAATAGCTAAATTGTTTAGAATGTAATTATTAGATGGATTAATAATTTTTTACTTTGTTAATTTTTTATCTAGTCGTTAGATAAGTTGATACTTAGATGTAGTGTGCTTAAGCAAAACAGGTGCCTATTACGAGTTTGTATTATTTTTCTTTTGTTACCTGTGTAACAGCTGATGCGGTTCTGTAAGAAAAATATAAGGCTGCGTTACTAAGTAAAAGCTAGACAATGTATTACGAAATAAAAATAACATACTTTT
Organism: Byasa hedistus; assembly: GCA_029286795.1. Taxonomy (NCBI): domain Eukaryota; kingdom Metazoa; phylum Arthropoda; class Insecta; order Lepidoptera; family Papilionidae; genus Byasa; species Byasa hedistus. Next base: position 8,544,558 of record JAGSMW010000020.1, on the reverse strand, counting down.
TGTATGGTTACGAATAATAACATTGAAGTTTTTACGTGAGATTAGAATAGACCTTTGTTGGTATATGTATAAACTTGTAATTTCAGCATTGCAATATTAGTTATTTACTTTTTATATATTCAGGACATTGTACAAACATTGTTAAGCACAAGTTATTTTTCATTGTTATATTTTTATTGCCTCTTTCCTATTAAAAACAAATGTGTTGTTAGTGCTTTCAAGATTTGTTTATATAAAACCGAGCCTTATTTTTAAGAAAAAAGGATGCTAAATCTAAAAATTGTTATATGTTCACATAAAATATACGTATATCCTCCTTATTAAGTATAAATCTTATGCTCCACAATTTGACAGTTTTATATGTACAAGGAATCGAACAAGTGCTTACTTCGTACAGATTTAAAGACGAAACATATATTTTTTCGTATATAAGAATTTGCAATAAAAACTTTAATTAATTCCATCAAAGCAATATATCTATTGCATTTATACATTTAGTGTTGTAATATGTAAAATACAGTTAATTGTTGTTCATATGAATAATATTTATAACTAAAATATAATTGTGTTGTATGTCCCAGTTGGTATTAAATTACCAAAAGCTCCTCTTACATTGCTTGTCATTTCATAACATTATCGATTGTAGGTTGTGGTTATTGTTCCCGATTATTTGAAGAGGGATGGTAATATTTTTACACATTTGTTAACCGCTACAGAAATATTTATTAGGACATAACTAGTATATGTGTTGATTACATATGCAGTCACTAACAAGTTATGCGTAACGTATATATCAATGTATGTATAATGTAAAAGCAACTAACGAAGAAATTGTTTGCTAATAAAATGCTTTTTACATTTATCTAATGGTACTTCAATGCACACTCGAAAGGCTTTAAAATTGCTAAATTTAAGATTTTTAGATATGAAATTCATAGTTGTCATTTAAAGGTACACTTATTATGCATGTAATATAAGGTTTTTAAATAATTTCATACTTTTGTTCAAGACCAAAAACCCAAAGTAAAATTTTACTTATGTGGAATCTTAACAAAAGGTTTATACTGCAGCACACCATGCACATCGCTTTGAGACATGAGGTATTAAGTCGCGTTTCCCTAGTAGTTTCACTAGCAACAACGCTCTTCAAACCAAAAGACAATAATGTCTGCATACTACAGTTTAGCTGCAGTAATAAGCGCTGTAGTATTTCAACACAGAAGGTCTCCGGCAACAAATACCCACCAACAGTTAATTAAATATTAAGTGTTCAACGACTACATAGTACTGACGTCTTTTTTCTAAAAGAGAATATGCGCAAATTCCTTAATGTAATCATCACGAAATATACTGAAATGAGTACTGTGTTGTATTAGCACCGAGCACAAAAATCATACTGCTGTTAATGTAAACACGGAAATGGATAGTACATCATTCATTTCCTTTGTAAAAATAGAACCAATAAATCGAAATACGTACAATTAAATTGATTCTTACAAATTATAAACATTACATTTGTAAACAAAGCTTAATAATTTTGATTAAAATTAATTTAAAAATCCCTTAAAGTTTCTTTTGTCCGTTTTCTCTATTTGTATTACGAATTTCGCACATCTATGAATAAGCTCTCGCACGTTATATAATACAAAAATGATGTATAAGAAGTTTGTTAAATAAAGTAAACTAAACCGTTGGCTATTGTTTTATTAAAAAGTATTTATTGTAATCAGACATCTTAGTATTAGATACGCTCATAACAATGTGGTACTAGTAACAATGATAAACAAATTGTGCTCTTCACTTTGAGACACAAAATATACTTAATATCTTGATATTCAAAGTTGTTATGAATTGTCTCGTTACTCGAGTACTTTCACTAGTTTTAGCGACCTAGATGGTCTCCGTTAACAGAGTAATTCAACAGAGTAAATTCTCCATCATACACAACTTTCTTAATTTCTCTGTGTCCATTTTATAAAATAAAAGGCAATTATATTTTGTTTGTTATGTATTATAATACAGTAATCACTTAGTCTAAGCATATTTAACACCTTTCCAAACTGACGTGCCTTCGATGACGCATTTGCATCCGCATCCTGTTGGGCAAGTATCGTGGCATAAAAACCTAAAAAAAAAAACAACTTTGCATTAAATATATAAATTCACGGTTCTGTTAATGATCCCACGAACGAGACTCGGGATTCTCTTACATAACGCTGTTCAAGTGCGGATTGGTGGATAACACATGTCCATGAATGCTGTTGTTTTTGGGACATGATGGTTTCCTTACTCTGTTTTCCTTTACAGGAAGAACAGGCTCGGTCGGGATCAAGCCCGCGCTTTTTGAGAAGTATAATTTATTAGTCGTTTGCATTAGTACAGTTCCAGAACAAATTCTGTAATCAGAATGATGTGAAGAATTGGTAATATACTTGTTTATTTTCTTTCTGTTTATATATTTACAGGTGCTTAATTTTTTTTAAGCCGGTTGCCAAATTTCATGCCCAGTAAAAGTACGGAAAATACTCCCTTTTGAAAAGGACTAAGTTTGTAGTCTTCGATATCAAAAGGTTGAATTGTTGATTTTAGAGCAAGTCATAGTTATTAAATAAAAAAAAAACATATTCGTAGTATTTAGAATATGTAGTATTAATGCAGTTTAAAGTTATTTACCACTTGAGTAAGTGTTGTGCGTGTCCCACGTGCCCACAGAGCGCACACGCGACGGCCAGACCACGCACGCCGAGCGCGCACACCGCGCAACGCAGCGCCGGCCGCCGGCACGACGCGCACGAGCCGCCGCGACACACGCGCGCGCACCACGCGCACTCCCACACCGGCTCCGGGCCTGCAGGGACACTTGCTTGCTCTGCACGGTTGCGCACTAATTTCATTACCTAGTTTTTAAAGTATTATAAAAGTGTATTATGAGACAACATATGACAGACGAAGTTTTTTTATTTTAAGTATTTGTTTAATTTCAGCTGGTTATTATTTCGTTGTGTTTTAAAGAACGCAACAGCTCGTAGAATTGCTGTGATAATAACTACGCCTTGCGGTTTTGTTGAAAATTCACTCAGCGGGTGTTTAAATAAAAAAATCTTTATATGTTATATGTTCAAAAGTAAATACCGCTAAACAAAAACTTACCTCTGTCCTTTTATAGAGAAGTTGCCAACGATGTAGAATATCAGCGTATACCCGCTTAAAACAGTTGTACAAATGGACGGTGGATTCATCTAGGACACAGGCGGAAACGCGTTCTGATTTAGATAAGGTGGAATCTGTGTGAAAGTTTTCTGCTTCAGAGCAAGAATTGCTGCGCAGTATAATTGGTAGCGTCCACCCGTCAGCACTGATCTCACTATATTGGTTAACAGTGCTGTATGGTGAGTTTCCATTGCCCTGTGAATGAAACATACCATCAAAATAAATTTTCCCAAAAAATTGTATTATCGATTTGCCGCCATAACGCGAGGACGCTTCCCTTTCACGGCCTCATTGTCACTATACGCTATGTGAAATTGAGTTTACTATATGATCGATCAAGTGTTACCCCATTGTAGATAAAAAAAAAAGAAAATCAGTGCGGTTTTCCATCAAAGACTACATCGCTGTTTACTATCAGGTGGAATCATAGTCTATCATAATATATATTATCATAAAAATAAAATCTACATGACTTCAAAACTATTTAAAATAACCTTTTTATTACAACTTCTTTTGGTGACAAACAGACCACCCGCCTGGCGCTGAGCGATGACCGCAGCCTATAACCGCCAGTAGTACCAGAGGTATCAGTAGTGTATAACATTTATAATACATTTTAAGCATATTATTCTCATAACAATAATCAAAAATAATGTAATTATGACTTGAATAATACACCAATAGAAAACAATTTCCAGGTCAGCTAGATGGACGACTTTTGAATATCGCAAGGATCGCTATATATTGCGGTGACTTACTTACAGCAGTGGACGACGATATCCTATAATTATCACAAGAAAGTAATTTATCGAACTTACGCAACTTGAGGTACTTATTGTTGATTGCGAACTCGAACTGTTCGTGTCGTTGAAAATGGCGAAAGCGCTTGCCAACATTGCCGCCATTTGTAAATCGGATGCTTTAGCATAGTGTCTTATACTGAAATTAAAAAGTTAACAAATCTAATCAAAGGCTTTTACAAAGATTTTACATAATAAAAAGATGATTTTTTTGTTCGTCGAAGCGCCAAAACGAGCAAAATGTTTTGACACTCCTCAAAATAGTAAACACTGCACCGCCATATGTTGTCTCCTTTCCCTCCGTTATTTCAAATTGTAAAACAGTAACGTTTGCGGACTACTGTGTCTAGCTAACCACCACCAATAGTAATACTTATTTAGCAAACGGTGGTCGCTGACAATTAGCGTGTGCTCTTCGCCGTAACACCGCGCTGACCGAACTCCGCGTTAACACGATCCGATGCAATTATTTAAATTTTAATAATTGCTTTTGTCTTTACTTGTTGTATGTTATGTAATGTTATAATTGTATTACAGATGGGGTGCCAATAAAAATATTTTCTTCCTTTCTAACAAACAAATTAATTTATAACTGCAAACTACATCAAATAGATTCTTTAAGTTGACGTAAATTAAAGAATATTTACATTAGAACTAATACCACATTTCGCAGGAATATTGGGGAAATCGTACAGTGCCTGAACGAGGTTGCAGCAAAGCGGATGTCCGACCCAGCCCATGCTTTCCTCGCTCGACTCCAGGTGGTCAGTATGGCGCGCCGCCAATGCTCGAGCCGCCAACGCAGCTAATCCCCACGCATGAGCTAGATCACCTTCTCCTTCCTCCGTAGCTACTCTTGCGTTTTTTTCACACATTTCTACAAATAGTAGTACAGTATTATAATATATAACACCTTATTATCAACTTAAATTATCTTAAAAAAATAGAACAATAATACTAAAGAGATAATTAATTTCTCGCTATAGTGATATAATACAGCCGTGATATCTCAGTTTATTCAGCGGTCTACCTCTGGAATAGGCGCACGTTAGATAGTTTTCGAGGACATGTGACATCCATCAACTCGTAATGGATAAATGGCCTCGACTTTCTCCTTGTAAGAGAATGCACCGAGACCAAGTGGTGGGAACTTTTAGTAGGCCATTTTAGTTTATTTAGCAAAATTGGAGCGATACTTAATATACATAGAGTTACTTTCTTGCAATTAGTTTAGGCCAGGTCAGATATGCTTATCTAACATACCAATTGGATCATCGGCGTTGATGACATATTTTTCAGCAAGAGACCGGTTGAGGGGAAACAAGTTGTTAGCAGCGTACAGCACGACACGCGGCGAAGAGCAACCGGAAATACTACCGCGGCTCCGTATGTTGCCTGCCCGACGGCTCTGGGCTTTCTGAAAAGATATAGAAATTTTTACTTAATAGAAGATAATAGGAAAAAAATCGTTTCCGGAAAAAGCTACTTACCCATCTATCTTGAAAATAAAAAGTAGTGATCGAGTTTGATGTATGTCTGTGATGCAATTGCGAAAATCCCGATGCATTAGTTGGAGAAGGTGTTGTGGTTGCATGTGGTGACACTGAAGTGAAACCTCCGCCGAATAGACCAGGTGTTAGAGATAACGACGACATCGACCTGGGCGTACCAGTCTCGTGTTTCAATGATAGGCGTCGAGCATTAGGTGGTCTATTGAAGATTACCAGAGTGCTGACGCCGCACCATTTAGCACTACACGTCCTTGGAAATGGAATGCAAGAGTCACCAGCATTTTCACACTCAGATTGACTTCTTTGACTTGATTTCATTGAGTCTGAATCGTCGCTGGATTTAACTGGAATCTTAACACAAACCATATATGTAGCAAAATTAGTAGTTACTGGCAAGTAAAAGGAAAAAGTTGCTGCAACCAAATGCGATGATGTGACAAGATTTCCAACACATTCGATTCCACTGTCTATAATGCTTTCTGAGTAGCCAAAGATAGAAAAAGATGATTTAACATTATAACAAGGTCCAAAATATGGAGGGGTCACGATTCTGTCGTTAGGAAATTTTTTTTTAAAGAAGCTGATTATAGGCCTCCCTCACCAAGGAGTGACTGCCATACTCGCCACGCTAGGCTGTGGGTTGGATTATCTTTGTCAGTTTGTTTTTTTAAGTTTACAGTACTCAAAAAAATATTTATAAACTTTTTTTGTAAATCTAAATTATAACAATAATATCAAATCAATATTTACCTCGTCAATAGAAGTTGCCAAAGTTTTTAGACAATGCAATAAACATCTATGCCCTTCTTTCTTCTTACGATATGCCGTTTTATTAATAGCTTGTAGTATTTTAATAGTTGTTGTGCTATCGACGTTAGTTCCTGAGAGCCACGAGAATTTTGGAATAGTCTGTTCGGTCACATTTCTAGGGAAAGTGACTTGTAAGTTCGCAACGTAACCATTCCGTTCTGAATGAATCTGACAGGTCCTCGTTTCTATATTCATATCTGTTACTTCTATGTTAGCCATTTCTCTAATTGATTCAAATTCTTCATCGATTGAGGTGGTAACTTTATGGGATAATTTGGTCTAAAAGTGTAAGTTATAAAAAAATAAGTAAAGTCATCACCCAACAAAAAAAAATTATGAAAAAATTTTTTTGTACCATTTGGATATCTTGACCTTTATCATTTATTGAAAGATCGTTAATAGAACCAATTGTAGAAGCGTAACTAACTTCTGAAAGATAGAAAGTATTAAGAATGCTATATTGCTGTAAATTGATAAAGTTAAAGTAAACAATATTACCATCACTAATATTGTCTTCCTCGCTATCCATGTCATCTGGTAAATAGTGGGTACACATTTTTAACAAAGATGGATGCATTGTCCAGACCCGCAATGACTGATCTCTTCCCCATGTTATCAACTGATAGTTAGATGGTGAGGTGTTTGGCCTCCAAACCATAGTTTGCACTGTGTCTGAATGTCCTACTAATCTGTGAGTTAATGTCCCTCCTACCCATATACCAATAACCCCGCCTTGTTCAACTCTGGGTAATCCACCCCATCCCACACCAATAGTTAATAATCCACTTCCAAATGGTGTATAAATTGCCCTCCATACTGGAAAGTTTGTCATTATAATATTTTCAGGTCTTCTAGCATTGTTAATATCAAAATATTTTATGCTTCCATCATGACTTGATGTTACTAATTGATATTCATGATGTGGGCTCCAGTCAACACCATGAATTTTACATAAATGTGCTGAAATATAATGGACTGGTGAAGTTGGTTTACGGTAGTCCCAAATTTTTATATCTCCATCATGTGCTGTAGCAACAACATATGATGCCACTTTGTTCCATTGAACTTGGGAGGCTCCAGCTGTAATTAATATACAACAAATATTACGTTTAAAAGTTGAAGAATAATATTAGCCATAAAAATGATAATTTACAATTACTTGTTTTCAACTATAACAAAATCATAACAATGATTTGCTTATAATTTAATAGTTTTATATAAATAATAGAATATAGTTTATTTTCTATACTTTATGTTACCATACTTGACATTTTGCAATCTGAATGTTAACACTAACTTTCCATTTTTCAGTAAGTAGTATGTGGTTACCATGTGAACCTGAATATGCACATTTTGAAAACTTTTTATTTCATGTTAGTAGCCAGTTTTATGTTTAAAAAAATGAACACCAAAACTTACCAACAGCACACAAAGATAAACTAGGTTTTCTAACATCTCTCAAATCCCATAAATGTGTGAAAGTATCTATAGAGCAGGTAGCGATAAGGTTGTGATCTTGTCTATGAAAATGTGTATCACTTACAACACGGGTATGACCACGTAAAGAACATATGCATGTGAGGTCATTTCCAGCTCGCCAATCATACACATCAACTCGCTGATTATTCTATAAGGAAAATCATTATTATAAATAGGAAGTCAGATAAATTTTTTTTTAACTACATTAAATTAGATTATGACCAAATTTTTTAATAAATTTCAACAGTATGCTAAATATAAGAAAGAAATAAAAATTTGGTCTACAATACACTTCAATAGAACATATAAATAAAAAAACTTAAAAGAGGTAGTCTTACCGCAATTGCACAAAGATTTTTTCCATGGTAACTTTGACACCACTCTGCACCAGCAGCATCATATTTACTGTGACGAGGATACTTTTTAACAATATCTCCTCCGGTATCATCATCCAGGTTGATGTGCTTTATAGCTAACCATCTTCTTCCGGCTAGTAAAACATTATTACCTGAATAATCAACAGACATTGCGGTTGCCTGCAATTCTCTGTATTCCCATTTCATAGCTTCAGAGCTCCAATGCACTGACATTTTTAATTAGTGTAAAGTCGTTATTATAAATAAAAATAAGGTATAGTTTTTATTAGTACCTACAGTGTATTTTATTAGGAACTCCTTAATAAAGACTAATAAACAAATACAAACGTCATTTTGACAACCAGCAGCTCCGTGCGTTCTGTATACGCACGTTTTAAATTATTTAATTTAGAATTAGGCTCTTAAAATATGTCGGTAAATTATTTTTACATACAATTGCATGCTAGAATGAGCGTTTTCCTGTATTATATCATCGAAATATCCAAAGTCTGATTATTGTTAAGTTTATTTTAATTTATTGTTATTTTAACAAGGCAGCATGATCTTAGAAACTTAGTCTTTTCCTAAGAGAGGGATAAAGAGAAAAGAAATGTTGTTTTCTTTAAAAATTGTTAAATGCTTTTCCACTAAATTAAATATTATTGTCTTGATAATAAATGATAAGATAAGGACAAGTGTTTTCCTCTAATGGAAAAAGTAAAATAATGGTATTCACTTTGAGGAACTATCCTCGAAAATTATTAGTATGTGCCGTCCCCCGTTTTGTTTTAGGTCTGTTTTTTATTTACCTTTACTGTGAATATATGATTTACTACGTTACTCAAATTCAGGTATGTACACAAAGTATAAAATATCTAGTAACTAAAATAAAATATTAATGAATACATTTAATGATAAAAAACTGACCCTAAATTGTATGCATTAGTGTGTTTGGCCGTCTCTTATAAACAAGCCTAAGGATGACCTTGAACCTGTACGTGCTATGATTCTAGCAGATACTCATTTGCTTGGTTCTCGAAATGGGCATTGGTTTGACAAATGGAGAAGAGAATGGCAAATGCACAGAGCCTTTCAAACAGCTATGACCATTCATCAACCTGAAATAGTATTTGTTTTAGGTATGTTCATAATATATAATATTTTAACAAAATCAGTGTAATAATAATGGATGCTAATAACTTTTTATTTTTAGGAGACTTGTTTGATGAAGGTAAATGGTGTTCCCAGAAGGAGTTCAATGATTATGTAAACAGATTCTTCACAATGTTTAAAGTTCCTGAAGGGACAATTATGTATTCAGTTGTAGGCAATCATGATATTGGGTTCCACTACAGGTACATTGCAATTTGTGTAAATAAATAATGGAATTATAATAAAATAAAAAGTAGAAAAATGTTTTACAGCTATACAAAATGACTTTAAGATTATGAATAAAAAATGTGTGTAAATATGTGCATTTTGTATCTGCTAGGACAAAATTTTATAACATGTACTCATTAGTCCAATGATAGACATTATAACAAAATATTTTGTTTAAAGGATAACTCCCCAACTTGTGAATAGATTTGAAAAGCAATTGAATGCACCTCCTGTCAGACTTGTGAGTTTACGGGGTAATCATTTTATTCTTATGAATTCTATGGCTATGGAGGGAGATGGATGTTCATTGTGCGCTCGTGCAATCACTGAAATTGATAAAATTGCTGGTCAGTATAATCAATTTCTTTTTGTTTATTATGAACAATGTAAACTTGGTAAACATACTGCTACTGTATTCTTTTTTAATTAATATAAAGTTTTTATTAATGCTGAAGAAAAGGAGTGTTTCTGTAAAATCAAACTTCTTTCCAGTAAAGTTGATATGTAATTAATAAATATGTGAATTTGCTCATAATATTAATTAGGCTATGTTTTGCATTATATTTAAAGCTGTCTGCCAATAAAAGTATAGCAAATATTGGTTCAGACATTTTATAGAATAACTAATGAAAATATACCCAAAAATTCTAAAATTAATTTTTGTTTTAGGAATTGTGTAAGTTTACATTAATTTAGTGAAAAGTTGAATTATTCTAAACACTAACATTATGTAACTGAATATTAGATTCAACATTGCAGATATTTTAAAGTGTAGCAGTGGATCAACCCTGTGCAAAAGCCATACAAAGCTGGAAAAGTACAGTCGACCAATATTATTACAGGTACAGTTGTCAGCAAAATAATTTTAAATTTATTTGTGGTACGAATCATAGGTTTGGCGAACAAAAAGTTTTCATGCAATCAATTATATCAGCTTATTTTTGGAACAAGCCATAACACCTTTTTTAAATATTAGTAAAATATTATTCAATACATATACCATTTTTCAAAGTACTTTTTAAAAGATACTTTGTGAAAAGGTATTTTTTGCATTGAATTAAAGTTTACCGTCGTAAATGACATCAATATCGATTTTAACGACATTTTAAATTTTATTATAAATGACTTGAAAAATAAATGATTTAATATATATTTTTTTTATTATGATCTCAAAATTAATGCCGTATGTAGTTTAGGAAATTTTAAAATAATTATGCATAAAATGTAAACTTTGTTTTACTACTTATTTGTTACGTTGTTACTTTGGTTACGTTTTACTTAAGAACCTTTGTAAAAAATAACATTATTGTTGTTTTATGTTGAACATTAAGTAAGACGCTCAAATTTTTTTTCCTTTTCGTTTCTTTTAAAAGTAATGTAATATATCGTTTAGTGTATTTGAATTCAATTTCAGCATTACCCATTGTACAGGGAATCGGATAGCGTGTGCACGGACCCCGATGCTGCACCTTTACCAGAGAGGAACAACTTGTTTGAGGAGCGATGGGATTGTCTTTCTAAAGAATCTACCGAATATTTGGTAGAGAGTTTACTGCCAAGAGCTGCGTTTGGCGCCCATACTCACCACAGTTGTATCATAAGGCACAGCTTCGTGCCGACTCAGGATCATAAGATTGAGTTCATTGAGTACACTGTACCATCGTTCTCCTGGCGGAATAGGTTGGATCCAAAGTATTATTTGGTATGTTATTTTTGTTTTTCGGCAATGTACTAACACTTTATCTTAAATTATTATTTTATTAAATGTAAATGAAGCTGGATATAGTGGTACCAGTGAAGGAAAACATCGAAAGGAAGTTGACACGTTCTAAAAATTGCTTTCGTGGACATTTGATATCGATCAAACTGCTCTTGACCAGCATGGTCGATAATCTGTGTGAGACAAACTGGTTCCCAGTAGTGGGATTGTTAAGAGATTTATAAGAAAAAACGTTGCGATGTGAATGTTGATAACTTCAGTATTCATCACATTACCGCTGGTAGGTCTCTGTTGCCGGAGACCGTCTAGGTACGTACCACTGCAGCTCCTATTTCTACCGCCAAACAGTAGTGTGCAAACATTACTGCGTTCCGGTTTGAAGGGCGCTGTATGCTAATGAAATGACTGGGGTAACGAGACTTAACACCTTAAGTCTCAAGACGAGCGCAATGTGGTGCTGCGTGTACCATCTTAACCACCGCCATATTGTTATTGGCAAGCGTATCACTTACCATCAGGTAAACCCCATGCTCGTCAAGTCGCCTTGTTGAATAAAAAAAATTGTATAAACTGTTAATCGTGGACACGGGAACATAAATAAGCAACATTATATAATGTTTCTTATGTTTGTATATAATAACAATATGTAAATTTTATGGTTCGATAAGATTTTATGATTTATCGTTACTTGTATCTTGTATCGGTAGATCACTGTCGCCGTCAATTAGTAGTATGAAAACATTACTATTTTCCGGTTTGAAGGGCGTTGTATCTAGTGAAATTACCGGAGTAATCTTGCCTCAAGGCGACGACCGCAATATGTGCCATATATATTGTTGTTACGCACGTAAATATGAGCATGAGTATTACATTCAGGTGAATGTCATTGGTCTCGTCGTTTCGACAAATACACAAAAAAAAAGTTTTTTTTTCGTTGTTTAATTTTGTAATTCCCAAAGAAAGGGTAATATGTAAAACAGAATTTTTGCGTAACTGTAATCTAGAATTACAATGTAATTTTTGAATTATATTTTAACGAGAAACTTGAATAACCAGTTATCACATAACCTGTGTTTCAAACCGTGTAACTTGGACAAGTGAAACAAACTTATTGAATTTTAACTTGTTGATGTCATCAGGTTTTTTTGTACGCAGTCATCGCGATTATTCCAAAAGAAACGCCGACGATCGCTTGACGGTATAAACGTTACGCACAAATACCAAAGAGTTTTTATCTATACACCTACACAATGTTCTAGTTGTCTGTTTGTAGTGTCCAGTTTTTTTTTAATTTAATCCATCCAAAAAAACCATGTACCAAAAAAGATATAACTTTAAAACTTGTACCTGTCTATTGTTCAGGGCAATTATTCAAACGACTGGTTTAATTTTGTCGAGACTTAGACCAGAATAGTAATATGCAATATGCAATATGTAGCATATGATGCATATATATAAAAAATGTATGTATTTTTTGATGGTGAATGTTTTTTGGTATTTAGTACCAGATAGCTACGCAGTGTATTAACGTCTGTACTGTGCAATAAATTTTACTAACTATAATTTTTATTACTATAGTACAGTTTTAATTATTATTAAATGTAATTATGTAGCTGACAGTTAGTCCTGATGAAGTGAAAGTGTCAAAATGCGGGATGCCGCGCGAGTGGACAATGCAGGTCACTGCGATAGCGATGTTGCTAGCTCTCCTTATCTACTGTAAATATTGCATTTCTCGCCCGACCTCACCCAACTACAAGTTATTGTAAGTATCATATTATAAATATACCTAGTTTTATCACCACCTAGTAGTGCAGCGGTTTGCTCTATGGCATCATCATACAACCGTTTGCGAAAGTTGTTAAGCAGTAAACGACAATAGGTTATAATGATGATGATAATTGTCATAAAATTTTATCGTTTATTTCTTTACATTTATTTCATAATTTTCTTATAATAATTTAAATTATTATTTAAATTGTGTACTACTGTGGTAAAGTTTACTGATGACAAGTTTCTTACGTAGCGCCTCTTCCTGTTTTCATAGAGCAGTGTGCAAACTACTGTAATTACAGTTTGTAAGGTGTTGTAGCTCGTTAGATTACTAATTAATTACTAACGGTTCTTAACACAAAGTGGTGTATAGTATATCATCCTAACTAGCGCCTAATTATGGACTAGCATGAAATTTATCATCTATGTACATCTTGCTCGTCATAGCTTCGTTTGATAAAAAATTTATTGATATAATAATTTGCATCATAATTTAACTCATAATTAATTAACACACATGATAATCAAAATCGTCGGCATGAAGCATACAAATTATTAAAATTCAAAATAAAAAAAATATATATTGATCAGCCTAATTTAAATTTTTTAAAATACTTGATTTTTGAATTTAAATCCGGTTTAAATAGTTGTGTTATCTCTTTTAAAAATCACATAACTGCCACTCCTAATGTTCCGAGACTGTTAGCGGTTTTCATTTAAAAAAAATAATGTCAACGCACTTTGTAAGATGGAGGTTATCCGACATTACTATTCATTGAACGATACGAACAGCACAATAGTTTTACTTGTTGTTTTAGGTTTCTTTGTATATATTTAAAAAAATTTAATCAACAAGAACAAAACATTTTTTATAAATTAAAATGCCTACCGTCTAACAGTTTAGTTTGTCTGAATGTGAAGCTGATGTAGAATAAAACCATTGCCGCTATTCTTATACTGGGATAACATCAGCATTAAATCATTAGACCCCACGAGATGGACAGACGGCCGTCTTTCGAGAAATGTACTTTACAAGAGTGATAAAAATTTAATATTAAAAATGTTTTAACACATGCAAAACCATTCTTTTACTATTTTCGTACCCGACTATTCATCATTTCATTTTGAGTCTAACTTCAAGTAAAATTCTTATCTGTAGTTCTTAGTAATTTAGAGAAAAATAAGAATAACACTTTATGCATCGGCGTTTTTCAAAGGTCCTTGATCTTTGGAACATTTGTTGGCATAACTTTATATGTAGATAAATATATATCGCTTGAAACTGACCGAGTGTGACGTCTATGGCCATCCCCTCCCTTTTCTTGCGGAAGTTTGTGTTTAGCATTTCATATTAATAAACGTAAATGTTAATGATTTTTTCTAATGAGTAATACAGTGGGACGTTCATATACAATGATGCGATGGTTAGGATTTTTATACAGCACCACATCAAGCAACTCACTTTATGACAAAAACTGTTGAGTTAAGAAACAAATATCTGTGATACATTATTAATACGTTAAACTTTAGGTTTATTGTCATTATAATAATTCATGCTGTTCGGTTACAGCATCTACATTGATAATAAATGAGTGTATGACGATCGATATATGCGGAACCGCTTTAACCAGCGATAACCGGAATCATCGGTTGGTTGAAATGTGCCGATATGGTAGCATAGAGTTGTAAATGAATGCAATATATACGTAATAACACGTAACTATATATGTATTACTCTCATTAGATTCCAGAGTTAGTGATATCGATTTCTAATTATTGTTTCTTTACAGATCGGGCAAAAAGGTTTAATAAGGAAAGCGGTAATGCAGAAAAAATAATGTAGAAATACTCTCGTACAGAAATAATGTATAAGAGAAAGTTGAGGATTCCGATTAGTCACCTGCTTAAATAACAATTAGCTCTACAAAAACAATACCTGCTCATCTCATTGTAGCAGACTGAAGAACATAAATTATTTAAGTTTTTTTTTTGTGTTTTATTTCAACAATTGTTACAAAAATTATTTATAACTATTAAATTATAACTATCATATTTCTTAAAACCTCACCGCATCCTTGTAGTATATATGAGGTTAAATAATGAATACTTTGTTTCACTAGTGGTAGGACTTTCCTTTTATTCTAGGTAGGTTCCGCCGCAACATTTCTGCCGCCAAAAGTAGTGTGAAAAGATTGTTGTGTTCCGATATAGTTAGTGGAGTAACGGTTTAATTTCAGATGTCCCAAGGCGTCGAGCACAATGTGGCGAAGTATACACAATCTTAACTAGCGCCAAAATATGTGGGCGTGTCACAATCGTATGATCATGAACGTCTCGATAATCTCAACGCCTCGAAGAATAAAATAAAATTGAATATTATTGTTCAGATGAGGGAGAATAATGAAGACAATTTAATGCAATAAACAATATTTAATACAAGAATAAATCAATAGGAACTACTTGTTTAACCGTAAGATTCGTATAAACGCTAAATAATAATCAGTTTAATACTGAAACATAAAATATGAGTAATGCATAAGTCAAAAAATAAATAAATGCATAACAATATCGGTAAATGTAATAACTAACTAATACTTTAAGTAAGCTTTATGAATTTATTAAATACTAATCAAATTCTGACACTTAAAGCATATTGGCAGTACTTCTAGCTTACAAATATAATTTGTTTTATGCGATCAATATTAAAAAAGAGGTTAAAATATTTAAAGCAAACGTCTTATAAAATGCTTATTATTTTATGACTCGCACTTTCGCTTAATTCTTATTCGGGTATGTCGCTTAAGCGCATCCCACCAGGGCGTCGGTACATCCGTTCGTGCATAGGAAGCTCTCCCACAAGGAAACGATCGAGAGCTTTTGCAGCCATTTTGGAATGTCCAGAACTTCTGTATGCGGTACTGGCATCGCCTCCTGCGTATTCCAACATAATGTCGGCGCCACCAGGATGCTAGAAAGATTAAATTTATTAATTTAACAACACAGCAGAATATTTAATAAATAGTTTCTCATTTTATTTAATAAAATCAACTATAACTGAAAATGATTAATAAAAAAATATCTGTCTTACCTCATCAAGGAATTTAGTAATATCATACACGCGGTCATATATAACGACCCAGCAGTCACGGGGAATATCGTGTTGAGACACTTCGGCTAAGGTCAAGGTACGATCTTTAGCTTCCGGAGTTCCAGGCTCAAGGTGAGGTTGCCACTGGCTTGGTTTAGTTTCGACTGTCCAGGGGTTAACAAGTCGTAGGGCTGCCATAGTTAGGGCCATAAAGTCCAAGTCTGACGAGTTTTGCCTGACCGGTAACGGTGACGGAAGGTTTAATTCAGGCGGAGTTTGTACGGTCGCCATTGTTAAATTTATTTAGTAAGTAAATGGAATAACTTATTTATATTCTAATTGTCTTCTTAATAATAGTATACGAGAACACGCTGGTTTCTACGAAGCACTTGAAAGCTCTGATATTGACTTTCTGAAAAAAAAAATGTGAAGGCATATTGTTAGTCACTCGTTATGATATTAAAGTAGACAAATCTTATTAAAAATACATAGATATCTCATGACATTTGTTTTTTTTTACTTAATTACAAATATAAGTACTACCGATTTGAAAGAATTTTATGGCCGTTTTAAAATAATAATACAATTATATAGATGCATTTTTGATAGAATAGTCAATACATCGAAATCAAATATTACAAAATATGACTAGCTTAAAATACTTCCAAAAAGTAGTTATGGAGTCTTAATTTTTTTGTACACTTGATACTGGAGTCATCGTTTTGAAATTAAAATTTCTGTATTAATTATCTTACTGGTTTATCAGTTATAGGCATAAGTATGTTTTTTATCAAGACCAACTTGCGAATATTTATGATATTTGAAGCGTTATCGCTTATTGACGTAAATAATATGTTGAAAAAGATAATTTGATGACTCCAATTGACCCGACAATACTTCGCTAGCTGTAACTAACTCGATTATATACTAAAAAATTTATGTTTTCGAATTGCCTTTAATTTAAAATTTGTCTTAGAGTTTTAGTTAGAGAAGACATTCGCTTAAGATGTTTGCAAACATCTTGGTTTACATAATTATTGTTTAAGGTCACAAATCAATTCTATTTAGCGAAAACAAATAATATTTACCCTGTAATCACTGGATAAGGATCTTGTGTTATCTTTGTTGATGTTCAAAACGCGGTGAATGACTATCACAGCAATTGTCACTAAGCCACCACTGTTCGCAATTAAGTAAATTATTCAATTTTATAGAATGATGCATGAGAGAGTAGAACATTGCCACAAACTAATATTGAATTGACATCTATAACTTGTGATTTGTGAATGAGTGCCGAGGTTCCACACCGCTTCTTATATAGTCGCTTGCGCACGCGCCAAACAATCTGATGTAACCTGCTGCTTATCTTGCCCGCTCGGCCGCGCCGCGTGCGCTGTCTACCGCACCTTTTATTGATGTATACGGCCTAATGAAAAATACAACGATTTTTGCATCATACACGCTCCAAAACAGATTTTCTTACCATACCAAACATAATATATGTCATTAGACGCATTATCTTTATGAACATTTAATGATAACATCGGATAAGTTTTCTTTCTATCTGTCTTTCGAAAGGGGTAAAAATCTGCTAACTGCGAACGAGACTCTGCTGTTTAATTTATAAATATAATAAACATAAACACTATCCGTATTATCTATAACAAACATTTAAAAGAAATTACAGAAAGAAACTCTTTCAAACCAGACTTAATTTTTTTAAAGTTTTAAAAATAGCCTGAAGAATGTATAATAAAAGACTTTTTTTAAAAAAATTACGTTAAGACTGTAGTTTAAATTTATCTTATTACAATTTCTTAGTGATAAGGGTAACTTTTTGATTGTAAAATTTGTTTTATTTGTTTTACTAGTATATATATATATATGTTTTTTTTATACTATTGTACATATTATATTCAATTCAGTGTTGTTAAACCTAAACTTGTAAAAATAAATATTATGTAAGTAAAAATTTTACGACAATCCACTTATTGTTTTTGAACCCGCCGACACACTTCTTCTTCAATCGTACATTTTAATTACTGGCTATAAATTTAATTAATATCGTTACTAATTGTCATATTCATTTCTTTTTTTACTTTCATTATTCCTTATTTATTTAAAAAATGGTAAAACGTAATTTACAATATATCATAAATAAAATATTTATAATAAGTTGGTATCATGATTTTATTATTTTTGTTCGTTGGATTGGATTATCAGTATGAAAGTATAAAGTTGTTATAAGAACAATAAACATCAATTTCATTTTCTAGTTTTGTATGAGGACTCTTTCAAACTAGAAAATTTTGAATGATTAAAATTATTACCAAAAACAACAAATATTTTGTGAATCATTAACAGCCCCCGGCAGTCCACTGCTGGACATAGGCCTCGCCCAAGGAACGCGTTTGTGAATAGCTAAGTGTATTTTAAAAAATCAATGTAGACTTTTAATCTTTTTCAAATTCAACAGGCGGTAAACGAACCCGGTGCAAGCTTATGCGTGAAATGTAAACAGGTTTATCACAGAACTAAAACAACTATATCACAGCAGCAATGACCTCTAACGTATTTTTTTTAATTTAAATTGCCGACACTTTTATCTTCAATAGAATAATTTAATAGTACCTACAGCCTGTGTGCAAAAGAAGTTAACATTATTATTAAAAACTATTATGTTCGCTTTTATTGTTTAAAAATATAAAAGTATTAGGAATTAAATTATCCTCACAAATACGTTTACTTAATTAAAATTTAACATGATCTTATTTTGCTAATGGTTGTTGCGTATGCACGTGTGTTCAGAGAAAAATATGATAAACATGGTGACGTGCTAAGATGTAAATGCGTGAATAAGCATGAAAAACAAAATCCATGCGTCAATTACAGATCTATCAAAATATATCTTCTACGATATTATGTTAACGTCATCGTTGTTTTCTTATAACATAATCAATCTAACAAATTATTATTAATGATTTAAGTTCGATTACAGTTCCACTTTTCTTTATTATTTATATGAGCCTTTTATTTGATTTTACCACAATATTTCAAAAGTAATAATTTTAGGTCTTTTTCCCGATAGCATCAACAGCTTTTATGTAATCTATGAAAGATACACAACACGACAGTTATGTTTTGTACATTTACACCACCCCCGGTGATGGTAAAGTTTGTTAAGGGTTTGGTTAAAGTGATTGGTGTTTCTCGTCGCTATATCATAATGGCCATCGCCTCGACTGTTATCTTGGCCTCGAACGTCGACGAGCTTCATGCTGTGTTCCAAAGAACCTACCTACCTTTTCGCTTCAACAACGCATCAACTTTTTTATATCTGCAACAAATTGAAGATGAAGAAGATTAAGATCCAACTGAAACTTTTTGAGAACAAAATTAATTTAGGGTCCCGACGCTATAATATTTCCTCTTTCTTTGTAATTACTGAATAACAGGGTTATTACGTGTAATTTTACTTTGGAATTGTCCAGTTTGTTTTATAAGATATCGATACTTCGAAATTGCAAAACCTATTATGAGGTATTCCACCTTTTGCGACTGCATATTAGTGCTTTAAATATTCTGTTAATATTCATGTCAATGATACTACGAACAGATCAGGTGTCTGAATGTCCTTACTCTAGTAACTAGATGACCAGAACGTATCGTGTTTCATATAGTCAATAAATTATTACCTTTAAACATTTTCATTGTAAAGTGTAGATAAATCTAGAATCTATCTTGGTTTTTGAAAATTGGCTGCAGATTAAAAAGACTCAGTGGTAAATCACCATAATCAATCGTCATATGTTCACATAACATATGGTTAAAATTTTTACAGAAATACGTTTTGAATAAAACTATTTAAGAAAACTACTTTACAAAGTAGACATTTAATTTATCGAATTAATAAATGTTATTGAGTTATTAAATTAAATGAAATGGGTGATATTTACGATATTAACTTAAGTATTCGTTTTTTTTATTGTTGCTTGTCTTCAACTCCGTTAGTTAGATTTTATTTTAATTTTGGTCCGTTCAAAATCAAATACCTTTATAAAACAAAAACAGAATTCATTTCTGTTTGGTTTCCAATGAAATAGACGCTAGTCCTTTTTACTTTAAGATAAAAAAATCATTATGTATACTTATATAACTTAAAATATTTAAACATAACGTATAGGAATAATTCTATATTTGTTTTGCCGGTTATGGTCGTTGGAAACCGCTGAGCACATAACAGCTGTGGCTGATGGTGATGATACTTAATTTTTTAATGGGTATAAACTTTATTTAAATTGTGCAAACAGTTGTGTAAAATTTAAAGCATAGTAAAAACTATTACAAATTATGTTGGAACATTTATTTTCAGCTTCATCCACACATATTTTTTAAAAAAATATCATGTATAAAAACTTGCAACTAGTAATTATAGAGATAAAAGACGAAGAAGTACAAAACAGCTATTAATTAAACAAAACTACTTCTGTAATTTACAAAAATCTATGCCATTTTGTTAATATATACATTAAATTTAAATAAACGTACCAATATTTTAATACATCAGAATATCCGAAAGATAAATACTGTTTATAATTGTATTTCTCTCTTACAAAGATTGTTCATATATTAAAAAAAATGCAGTAATAGCATTTTTATAATGAGATATGGGAACTCAGCCACGGTGACCGAGTAGTCGTTCCGGTTTCAAAGTCAACCAATTTATAAAAATAAAATGTGCTGGATTCATACACAATAACCACATTCTTGTTGCTAAAATAAAAGACTAGGTTCTTTATAATTCATTAATATTTTAAAATTCTGTCAACAGCATAGCGTATCTATTAAATATACATTTTTATATTTTGGACTTACAAATTAACATTATTGAAGCAAGGATTTTTATCTCCTATAATATGGCATGTGGCAGTAGTTAAATTACTTGATAAGAGAAAATGGTTACTGACCCTTATATCTAATCACAGCCACAAATACAGCCTGTATAAAATTTGTAAACTACTTATGACTACTAAGACGCATGCATCTCATTCATTAAACAATATTATTTTAATATAAATGTAATCATTTATCGTGTTCTAACTAGTTATATTCGGTTAAGGTCAAGTGGCCCACATTACTAGATATAATGGATAATAGTCGTTAATTAGACATAGCATTATAATACAATTAGTATCTTAGGAACCGAAACTAATTATAGCATTTTTATACAACGTTAATTAGGGAAAATAACAGGAAAGTAAATTATTATGACCTTAACCTACGTATGATGTTAATTAAATATGTGCGCAAAATTGAAATAGTCTATTCTTTAGATTTCATGTTTTGTACAGTTCATCCTCTAATTCTCATTATTTTAATGTGTACGGCTGTGGCGACAGCGTCATTTATTTTTTGGCTCTTATGAGGCCTTGTATGGCCGACATAACCAATTTTTTTGAAAACGTTCGCAACAATGCGGACACTTAATTCTATTTCATGTTAAGGTCTGGACTCCGGTAGTTTTACCACCTCGGAGAGAGCGCAGGCGAACCAGGCTTAATAAAAAGTACATATATCTTAAATGAATAAGTTAATATAGTCAAGTCATGTACTTGTGAAGATGTGTATTGATTGATAAAATTTTAATCTGTATTGTACAGTATAATAATTGATTTTGGATACAAATTGTTGATTATAACACTGACATATAAATATTAACCATTTAACAATTTCGTTAAGTATTTTATTAATTACTATCGACATTTCCTAACTTTATGCATTTTATTATGAATACTTACAATGTCAATCGAAATGTTTCTTGATAAATGTTTTAGAGGCCAAATAATTACTTCGTAATGTCCATAGATCCTTCGTGGCTACTGACAAACATCTGAAATATTTTATGTTAGTGCTTGATTGCTGTCTGACCAGGTGTTAAGTGGTGACGTAGAATGGGATGGTAAAATGCACTAACCAAGTACCCCAGCCTCTGCACTCTTTTCTTGATGAAGTTATAAAGTCCAGATAGGGCCACTGAACCGCAAGCCCGGCAACCAGGTCGCTATTCTTATTAGGAAAAAGCAGCTAGACTTTTTTTATTCCCAAACGTGGGAAACGAGAACATCCAAATTTATTTAGTGGTTCCAAGGCAGCTGCTGTTGTGGATGACGCAATAGACTTTATAACACTAGCTAAATCTGGTAGTGGCTTCTATTTGTGTTAGTATTATGGACACGTGCGTCTATCAATTGCGCACGCGCACGATCGCCGCTCGTGGGGGTAATTTGAGTAATATGCTTACTCGTACCATATCTTTTGATGTAAACTGGATTTTCCAATAAAAGAACATTAAAGTATTACCGCGGTATTTCGCAGCGTCGTTCGGTAATAATTTCTCACATAATCTATAACAAAGGTATACCTTAATGTTTTGCATTATAGCGCGGTAATTCGTTCTACATTTCATTTTGTAAATTATGTATCTCTCCTATAAAAAGTAATTAATTTATAATATTTGTTATCACATCGGAGAAATATTTTTCTTTCCTCTTAAAATATCATATTTTAATCTATAAGGCATGCCTGAATAGTACTTTATTGGCAAATTAAAGCTATATGTTTAAATTTTTTTTTTTAACGAGCCGAACAAACTAGTTTTCAAATACTAAAGTTTTTGTAAAAGTAATTTACATTTCTTTTTTCAATCTTACATACATTGAAAATAGATTTTACGGTATGGGAATAATCGCAGAAAGAAAGTCAGAATTTTTCGAATCACTAGTGTGCTAGAGTTGTTGTTATTGGTGAACCAGCAAACTATCTAATACCTCGGTAATTGATGCCATTTTGGTTTTTAGTATATATTTTATGGTATATGACAACCTAGGAAGTGGGAAATGTAGTGATAGGTGAGATAGCACATCTTAAAGTTAGAACAAAAATTACCAATGTAAATAATTAATGCATATTTACTACACAATATACATAGATAAATACATTAATAGGTAAATACATTTATACCATACATAAGAAGTCTTGAGTATCCAAATAATGTCTTCTCAGAGTTCCACTGAAAACTTTTTTGTTTGGAGGTTTTCTAATATCAAATTACTGCAACTTCAATTTAGGATCGAGACATTACAAACACGGACTCACTGATTTTTATGAAACCATATATTTTGGTTACCCTATTTGTACGAATTATTATTTTAATGATTTTGATTTGAAGTTTATTGCGTCAGACGGAAATTACCGCTATTCTATAAATATTTCTGGTTAGTGAAAATAGAAAAGAATCTAGCTAGTAAGTAGTAGTACGCCGCCTTATAAATTATTAAAAAGAAATTACTTATCAAACCTGACCAGAGGATGTCCGGAAGAGAAAGCCGCTTTAGGTATAAAGGCATTTTGCAAACTATTTCTGCGGTTTACAATAGAGAATATATAAATAATATTTGAACATTGTTAACAAAATTAGGAAATAGCAAAATTGTTGTTATTATTTGGTACATGATAACCTATAAGCATGACAATCTTCTTTATTGTGTTTTATTTTGGTGAACGAGTACAGAGATATTGAATAATTAAAACAAAATTAGCTAATGACAGAAATCCGCACGATTTGACTATATCTTGTGGTCATTAAGACTAGTAATGTAAACGAGAGAATAATACTCCTTAGTAAATTTGACTATTTCTTTTGATTTTAAAGGGACTTGTACGATTTGGTAAAGTTGCCCATTATTAAAAACATGAAGATACTAACATAGGTTTCATTTAACTATTTTTTTACTTATTTCTGTAATATTCAAAATATGTATATGCTATTCGACAATCAAAAAAACTTTTGGCACTTTATTGTTATATTGGGCAAAGTATCTTTGGAACCCCTTATTAATGTCTACAAAGTATTTGGAAGTTTAATACAGAAAAAACATGCCGTTATAACGCTTTAATCATCTTCGAGATATCTAATACTTGGAAGCATATTCCATTTTTTAATTATATCAAAATCTTTTTTGTAATTACTGTATTATTAACTTTACTAAATATTATTCGACTAAATATAACGGCAATACAATTACATTAATATAAATTATTCGATGCGGGCAGCGCAAGAGGAGGTTTTATCCAATGTTGGACGTTTGTAGGCTAATGATGATGACTTAAATCTTAAAAGAATATCTATTTCTATGAATGCTAATGTTTCAAAATCATTCATCTCATAAAAATTAGGTTACATACTAAAAATCGATACTGATATTAGTGAGTTTTGCATCAAACCTTAGTTCTCTATCCTCGTGGACTTATATACATTCTCCTGTGAATTAACAGGACGCAAAATGTTACTGGTCTAGAGAACACTGTATTAAGATTACATAATTCACACCCACATAGATTTACAAAAAGGTGTTCATGTACAAATAAAAAAAAATGTGAATGTTGTTACAACACAAGATTATTACGTATTAAATTAAATTGAACCATATGTTCGGTGCAGTAAGTTTAAATTTGTCAAGTAAAAACACAAGTTCACATCTTTGGTAGATATGAAGTTTTCGTAGAAACAGAACATGGCGATATGTCCGTCTTCAGGGGTTAATGTCAAACATAACACTTTGTTATCTAAATGCATGGCATTTAACAGAATTTACGTTTAACTGACAGCGATAAAATTCTCAGCTTCTTTTTTCATGAATTATCATGCATAACTGTTTGGACAGTGGTCCGCTTTTGATGATTTTATAAATGTTTGGGTTTTGGCACTGGTTTCTATGTTATAATCCCTGCTAGATAACCACAGAGGCTCCGGCAACCTTGTAAGTGGCAGTATAACTAAAACAATATTTATAGTAGAAGAGGCTAAATTAGCCTTCAGGATAAAAAAGCTACCTTCTTGTAGTTATAAAATATCTCCAATATTAACAAAAAGTTTCGTATTTTAATAATTAAGAGATGGATATTAAAACGCTGGAAAGTTTTGCGGATAAATAATACAGAATTTATTATGTCGGAAATAATATTTAAATTAAATGTATTCGATTCGTGTATGTTGAAAAAGGTATTAACAGTACTATTATATAAACTTCTATAAAACAATTGTTTTAGGTATATAGACAGGAAAACTATAAATTTTACTGCAATAAAAGTAATAAAAACAACTTTGTCATGTTGTTTTAAAAACATTCTCACTTTATCAAAACTTATTATTGTTTCATAAGTTTTCTTATGACACACTTGAGTATAATTCCACTTTAAAATGCTATCGTCATGATAAACTTAAAGAAAAAAAACCCAGTCAGTAGATGTAAGCAAATTTGAACACACGCTTACAACAGGAAATTTAGGAAAAAGGAGTTTCATCAAGCAAACAAAAACAAAAGTAGTATATTATTTTGTAAGGTATGATTTAAAAAAAAAATCAGAATGTTTCATCGCAAGTATACAAATGTATGAAGATGTCGAATAAAACTAAATGTGTTTTAATGCTGAGTTAATTAAATGTTTAGAAAATTTACTAATTGAATACTACTATATACAGTGTTTTTTTTACAATGTAATAAATATTATGTATTTTATAATAATATTATCTTACCTAGTAGCTTTGTGAGTTGTACAACACAACAGTAGTATATTAGTAAAATATATTAACCACATAAATGGTCTAATTTACTAATAACATTTAATTATTTAAGGATATTGATTGATCATATGTTTTAATTTACTCGTCATTTAAACATTGTTAAAAGCTGCTTCAAATGCTTTGCGATTTTTTAATGACAGGCTCCAATGTATGCACTAATGTTTTTTTTTTTTAAATATATTACAATACATGCTCTTATATTATACGATACAAAAATTTTTATTTAAAAATTGTTACTGAAGGTTGGACAATAGTTTTTGAAACTCATCACTCAAACAAATTCGAAATTTTGTTGCACACAGGCTTTAAGAGTTTGGCGGATAGGTTATAGAAATAAGACGGTTGACTATTTTGCCTGGACGTATTGAAGAGTAATAGTGTAAAAGTGTATAAGTAAATTTAATTCGAAAACGTATTGGTATTTATACAGATTGACTTTGACAGAACTACGATTATTTTTAAAAGATTGACAACAATTTAAAATTAATAGAATTTACGTGAAAGGAGTTTGTGGCTATATCCATAATGTACCGAAAAAAAAGAGTAAAAAGCTATTTTTTTTAAATAAAACAACGATGTATCTAGATAACAATATATTCTTGTCATTGACGATAAACTTAACAACAGACTACAACATAGATCTCGTTAACCAAACACTAGCGCGAAGTATGAACTTTGCGATAAAATTCAATATTCTGAAATGTTTACCAACACCGATTACCTCGCTAAGGACATTTTGTAGTTAGCACACACAAACATATCGCACATAGTCCAACCAAACGCAAAAAAGTAATGGACGGCTTGGAAACACTAGGATAATATGCAGCCCGAAGAATCTGTACATAGAATCTCTAAAAGTAAAACCAGTCGTTTTTTGTTGGTAAACAAATCTAATTTAAATTGAATTGTGTTTATAAATTGTACATACATAAATAGATAAATATATTCTGGTTAACATAATTATTATATTATCCCTACAATTAAATTGCTTAGAAATTTAGTGATAAGTTGATAAAAGAATTGACACAAATGAGGCGAGGCCAACGAAAAGCCTGCCTAAAGTAAGTTTGATTGATTTGAATAAACCCGAAATTTATAATTTTTGTAATATTAACGATGTGGGGGACAAAAATTTAAATTTCCGAGTCAATTCGAATTAAATATTAATTTTAGACAATTAATTATTTTAATATACGCTAACAACTTTAATTATAAATTATGCTGTCAATTAATGGTAATAACAGAAATTATTACGACATTGAAATTATAGTATACATTATATTCGAGACGCTGAAATAACTGTTTGTTAATAACGAAATGCACATCAGTTTAAAATTAAGCTAAAAAATATATTAGAGAACGTGAAGCCGTCATGTTTAATATCTGTATAATGAAAGTATAAAACTGAATAAGTTAAAATTACGTGTATTTGTATGTTCAATAAACGATTATCATTCGGTATCAAATCCTAATATTAGAAGCGCATTCCGTGAGTTTTTCGTAATAAGGTACAGTACGGGATAGTACACATCTAGTTACAAGAAAGTCATCGCCATTAATATGCCTATACTTTAATATATTCACGCTTTAAATACAATTCAAGGAGTGTTAAATGCTGTTTGGCACTAACTTTATTAATTATTTGTATAAATTCTATTTTACAATACATTCATGTCGAATATTTACAGCTTACGGAACAACAAACACGTTGTAGTACATATATATATACATTGTTAAAATAAGATTACTTAGAACAATGATTGACAGTGAGTTACAGAAATAAATATTGTCTTAAAATTTATAGATTACAACAACGCGGGAATGTGTTGTTCATTTGTATCTACAGCTTTATGTAATAATTAAAAGCTTTAGCGACGATCAAATTTATATATTGAATCTGAAAGATACATTTGTGCATTCAAATATTGTAAACAATGAACAAGTATCGCTTTGTTGTTGAAAACTAAAGTTTTTCTTCGCAATTATTTACTATTTCACTGTTTACAATATCGACATAGCGTCGACTAATATCTAACATAACATCGATTATATTGCACACATTTATTAAAATACTATTTATAACTATCATATAAATTAAAGAGTGGGCTACAATCCCTCTCCGCCATAATTTCGTTAACTCACCGCTTATCTTCTACCAATGGAATGACATGTTTGGCGCATTTCAGATGTAGTACAAACTCTCTAAGCTGACTGATACTCTATTTTAGTTATTGGCACGATACGATAGTCAAGAGCAAGAAAAGAAATTAAAAGAAAACAATAACTACTGCGCTCTACAGTGACACTATTGAGCATTGCTTATTACAAGTATGTCATGAAATCATAATAATTACGTTGAAATTTCTGAAATAATATGGACAAGTTTTTGTATTTGTAAATCAAAACCTTAGTTTATTACTGATTAGAAATAAGAAAAAATGTAATAACAGCCTGCTTAGGAGAACGCCGCGTGCTGCAAGCTCTGCTCTACTGTTGACGACAATGATGTGGCTTCTGGACTCGAAATACTACCGCCGATACAACGACCTGGGATGAGACGCCCATTGACGAGCCCTCGATGATCTCTGTATCCATCGCAACGTTTATGGCACATGGATGACCGCAAGTGAACTATGACCATCTCATACTGTGCAACGAACGAAGCACGAATCGATTTCTAGTGAAAACTACTATGAAAATGATTCAAGACTTTCAATGTTTCGAAGTTTTATTTAATTTTCATAGCACCAATGCCAATCTATCAAATATTAGCACAATTCATTTAATAACTGAATTTCGTAGTAAGTAAGTAAGTTCTATGGTATTATCAATTTATACAATTCTAGGTCTATTCATTTAGGTGCGAAATCGTTCCTACGAATTGTTCTACCCGCAAAATGTTTACTCGTGATTTTATTTGATTTATTATAATTGGTACTGTTCGAAATTTTATAAAATTCAGTCATCGACTACTATTAAATTTGATTGATATTGCTACACCTAAAAAAATATTCCAAAATTTTAACACTACCCAAAAGTTTTCCACGAAGTTATAAGAGAACGTTTTCTTTCAATTTTTTTCATTAGTTATTGGGCATTGTGTTTTAAAATTTAGTTTTTCCTCTAAGTTTTAGAAAATCGTCGAGTAATATTAAATTTTACTGCCTCCCTTGTGCCATTAATTTTGTATAGCCATCTGTTATAACCCGCATAATATTGCCATTTTTATTTTCTCATTTCAGTCCGTTGCAACGTCAGGTTAGGATTATTTATGATAACAAACACACATCGTCCGTCGAGTTTTCTTCGTAGAGCGAACCGTACTTTCGTCGCTTACTCTACCGAAACCGCCGAAGATTCTCTAAGATATTATGAAAGATAAATCATTTGTTGGTGATACATCGGCGGAGTGGACCGTAAGAAACTGCAGTAGGTTTAGAAGAGCATATGGCAGCGCAGGTTGGAGTTGGCTATTCCGTGGTGTGCGCGGTGAGGTCGACCGCCGGCGTCGCGCTGCCCAGCGCGGCCGGAGGGTCGCTGGCGGGGAGGGAGAGTAGATGTTAGGCCTCCAGAAAAATTAACGCTGTTGGCTTTGGTTCAAGGTTTGATTTCTTTGCTTCGACGACTAGAAACTCGATCTCCTATAAACAGTTAAATTGAAAGATTAACGTCATGTATTATGGTATTTTTATAATATTTTAAATATTGTATGATTGTTGTTATACTGGAACGGAAAATGGTCAGCGAAATTTTACGCTACTCTTACTTGTATTTTTCGCAGTACTACAGAAAAATTAAAAAATAAAATTTTTTAATTGTTTCATCAAAGACTTGAATTTGTTTTGACATTATTATCGCATGTATTATTTTATATGATCTATTGCCTTATTTGATCATATTTGCTATTTATTTCCTTGATCCTTAATTTACTATTGTTTTTTATTTTTTCTTTTCAACTTATTTATCACTCATTCATCTTTATTATGTGTATTGGTAGTCCCATGTGCATTCTACGATATTCTATTCTACACGATATTCTGTTATAACTATACATTCATACTTAAAACTCTGCGTTCAATAAATTTTAATTGATTATATGATATTTGTTATAAATCTCTACAGTAACATATTATTGTTTTGTCGCTGCCCAAAGCGGTATTGTAAGCCGTTATTTACATGCCATGTGTAACATGATATAATTAGGTTAATGCATCGGTGTACATACAGTGTATTGTTTATTCGTGTACTACAAAGAGCAGATCGACCTTCAGTCGCCTCTTAATCAGACTATTGTAATAAGAGGCAACCAAATTATATCATCTGTGTGAGTGTATCAATTTAAGTATTATTTAGTAAGGAGCTAAAAGTAAAAACGCAGTGAGGAAGATGGTATCGGCAACTTATGACCCCTTTGATAATTTCATGTGACCTAGTTGCGTAAAAAGTGAACTATGTAAAAATTTAATATAATGACAATAATATCTTTGCCCCAAACAACTCTTTAGGGCGCTCATTAAGTTTGATTTTGATTTAGGGCTAATACTAGATAGTTACAATACAAAGAAGGCACTGACAAGTAGAGAAAGGTAAAGCGCGTCAAGTAAACTACGTTATTTTAGACAATTTTGTAATTCAAAATCTCATGGTATAATGAAATCAGTTTTGTGCGGTCTTTTATATTTGTGCGTCCATGTGTTTCGTGTTGGAGTTATTATTTCGATGCTGTGATTTTGTATAAATGTACATGTGTGTATACCGAAAGGCATTTCCATATTACCATTGCTTTTAGCGATGATGATATAGCAACTAATCAAAGTAATCTTATAAAGGTAAACGTGACAGTTTACTTATTAATTTTTTTATTAATCAGCAATTATAGTTATAATTATCAAATTGGCACGAATATACATATTGCAGATGTGATGTACTAACAAATAACAAGGCATGTTACGTACTGACCGGTTTATCTCTCTGAGCGAAAGATTCCGCTATTAGTCTCGCGACGTCTTGGTGTTGCAAGCCTTCCACTCGGTGCCCATCTACAGCCAGGATCAACTGACCCACCTCCAGCCCGCCAGCCTCGTAAGCCGCACCATGCTCCTAGAAAGTTTAATTTAATTTTTTAATGTCATACATTCATAGTAGGAAAACCACCCTGATTTACATCGATTTGTAAGTGATACAAATAATCACGTAAAAATCGATGAAACAGAAAAAACTCGTAGATTTCTGTTATTGTAAAACCACTTTAAATTCACATGTTAGGATAAGAATGAAAACTTCCAGAGTATAGGTTCCCAATATTTTCGGAACCAAGAAAAAAAAATTACCTCTATTATACTAATTTTGAATGTTTGTCTATTTTCAAATAATAATTCTCACTCTCTGACTCTAATAGTCCTATAACAAAGCTCCGGCGCCCACCAGGAGTTTGTACCGCCCCAGTTTGGAACCTATGTTCTAGAGGTTAATACAGAGTAGAAGCAAACTGTTATAATATAATAGTTATAAAGATTTCACTATAAGCATATTAGCTGCTTGTTCCTCCGCCAACATTGAAAGAATTAAAGCTATCGAACATATCGTAAATGTAATAGTCAAGTAACTAAAAGTTTTACCACTTTAAGAACAACGTCTCTACGAGTAGGTTTTTCAAAAGTTTTACATTTTAAACCCACATGTATATTAATTATTCTCGGCAGCGGATGTTTTGTATTGGCGCCGCCTTCGATGGCGATTCCGAGTATCGGTTTCGTCTTCTTAACGGTGATGTGCAGGTTGCCATGGTGGTCGGGGACTACCCTCGCAGCCCGATTCTCGTCGAGTTGCGTCTCACCGTGCTGCAGCCGCTGCATCGACTGGTGCCGTCGCATGCCACCACGCTCGTCCAACAAAGCTCCACCTTCCTCTTTCATGTCGAAGCTTCGAGACAATTTATGTGCCAACTCCTGCAACGTTTTCGATGGCTTGAAATTGTTAACTTAACGCAAATAAAATGATCTGGACTAGAAATGTAACATAATAATAAGGTGTAAATTATCTCTGTGATAA
The DNA here is from genome assembly GCA_029286795.1 of Byasa hedistus. NCBI lineage: Eukaryota > Metazoa > Arthropoda > Insecta > Lepidoptera > Papilionidae > Byasa > Byasa hedistus. The sequence continues at coordinate 8,512,737 of JAGSMW010000020.1, read as the reverse complement.
CGGCCTTAATCTTGATTTGAGATGTATATATTCAATTTCTATTTCCTAATAACTAACTATACCACATCCATACTAAGATCTTTAAAGCTACAGCTCTAATGACAGCAAAATTTTGATTCAGCTTCTAATTACAGATTGAGTGCTCTAATAGTAATTAATTACGGACAGTGTAGCTGGGCGGCAGAGGGCAGTAAATCGGATCGTACGGAAATACGACGAGGACGGGGGCACGGCCGAAGCTACTTCGTACAACCTTGTGCCTCTCAGTTACATTATGTGAGTGAACTGTATACTCAAATGTGTTGAGAAGCTGTAAGTGAGATGTGAGCTGGAGGCTTGGAATCATGCGTATCGATCACTCGGTGGCGTGGTACAAAGGTATTCGATACAAGTGTACAAAATGTCATGAGGAGCCGTTGACCCAATTTTTACATACTTTTTTAAAAACCTGTACAGATACACAATTACATAAAACGAAAAGAAAATAATGACGCAAATTATAACATTACAAACACAAACCTATCGCTACAATATGATAATATCACAAGTAATTTAAAAAAAGTAAATTGTTTTTCATTTATGCGTTTACGTCAACATGCAGCATTTAATTTTGAATATTTTACAGGACTTGCTTGGGATATTGAACGAAATCATCCGCGATGAATTTCATGACTAAAAAGTTAATAAAACTATACAAATTAAATCAACTAAATATGTCATGCAACAATTTAGCTCGACCCAATTAAAACATTTCTACATACTAATAATTCAACCGGTATGACTAAATTTGGACATGTGCTATCTACTCTTGAATAGTATAAAAGAGGATTTTTTTTAAAAAATTTAGGTTTTCTTTTAAATAAGAACATCAAAATATAAAGTGCTGTAATTATTTGAAACAAAATACAAGTTAAAAATATCGACTATATTAACAAAAGCAATCGAGTCATTTGAAGCGTACATTTCCAATTGAAATAAATTGTGAAAATAAAAAATAAATGTTTCGGAAAACATCGTGCAAAAGTAAGAATCGTCAATGTGCTAGAACAGTTGGATCGATCCGTCGGCTTCAGGCCAGGCCACTTACTAGAGGTCGTCCCCAGTACCACGACTTTACTTTCTGCGTCCAGCCACCGAGTGATGAGCGCAGGCCCTCGAGATAGCCGCACTGAAACATCACTCTCACTCAGCACGATACCATTTTCGACACGACGTCGTACTCTCCTAACTCCAATTACGAAGTACTTTTTGCCAATACAAGCCAATGAATACGTTAAAGTTATTTTTTGTCAACTGCAAGTTATACTCCTCAATTTATTAATTCATAACAGTGTATGGGAAATAGCAATGACTATGACTAGCCCTCTATTCCTAAATATTCGTTATCGAATAATTGCAAAGCTCTTTTATTAAAACGCTAATCGAAACTAACGACATTCTTAAAACTACAATAAAATCTAGGCAAAAGGTTCGTATGTTCACGGTTACGCTATGTCACAAAATCTTAATTACAATAAAGTTGAAACACATACCTGATCCTGTTTATAGTGAAAGGATGCGTGTAACAAAATCATAAGGATAATAACATTTACGAGGGTATATTAAACTGCTTTCATTTAAAATCATGTTTTATACATATTTCTTTTAATTTATTGAAATAGCAATGGCATTAGAAAAGAAGTTATATATCATAGCATGTACATCACGGACACAAAGTAAATCTAAGTATTTGCATTAATGCCATTAATATATTCAATGAAGAATAAAATCTTTCAAAATACTATAAATAGTACATAGTACAATAAATAGTTGACAAAGAACTCGTCAGGCACCGGCAAGGTCATTATTTATAACAAATCAGCTGATAATCTGGAGACCGTATCATGAGTCAGCTTTAACGAGTGTCTATTAAATCTATAAATAAAAAATAATCACTAGTATCGTTCACGTACCCTTGTTGTACCAATGCTCTAGGTGAACAATCACAATACTTGTGGAAATCTGTTAACTAGATTAACCTAAACAAAAGCTTTGTTCAATTATAAAATTGATGGAATTTTTTCTAAGTTTTTTAGTATTTGTTAAGTCCGGTATAGACTTTTAAGGTTTGTAATTCTAAACCAAATAAATAAATGCAGTGTTCATGCATTTTTTTAAAGATTTTAAAATGTGGATAATGTTTTCAGATCGTTTAATCGATTTTCTTACGGACTCTCGTCTTGATATGTCCAATCAAACAGGACCGGCACTAAATTAGTAGCGGGAATAGCGTGAACAGAGTCACACGCTACACTTATCATGTACAAAGAAATTTCCAAAACACTCGCATATCTAATTGTATTATTCGCTTAATTCTTTACTCGCGAAAGTTTCAGAAAAGAAATTAGTGGCCACCTGATAAATGGCTAGATTGTCGGATTCAATATCGGTTTCACTTTTACCGACTATCGCGTGGAGTACGCACGCCTTACTAATCGCTGTAATAAGACCGATTATTCATCCACTTTCCGTAAAGCGAGAAATCGTGACTAACCATCGGTCTGTATTCGATATTGATCTTCTCACTTCAGCGTTTCATTGTACGCGACAGAATTTTTTATTTGTTAATATCAAACGTTCAAAAGTAAAAGCGAAAGATAAAAGAGTAGTTTTAAGGATTACATTAATACTGAAAAAAAATTAAAAACACTAAGCCTCAACAGAAATTATGAACAGGAGCGATGTTTCCTATTTTTACAACCTCTGGGTCAAATTTTATTACGGGATTGACTTCAAGGCTTACCCTTTTCAATAAAAAAAGGCATCAAAATCTCACAGTTTTATTAAAAGTAATTGGGTATAAAATAACCTTTCTCACTTTTTCATACATATTACCCATTATTCTCGTTCGTGACAGTATCAAAAGAAAAAAACCTTTGTTTTACAAAAATCTCCAAATTAATAACTAAGTTTATGACTATTACATTACGAATACGAGATTTTGTAACAGTTCTTTCTATAGAGTTTCGTTATAGATAGCAATTATTTTGAGCGTGCTTTAAAATTCTTACAGCATAGAGATGGCATGACACAAAACACTTTCGGACAATGATCCTTTTTTAAGTGAATTTATGCAACGATTACGTCAAAAAAATACGTTCTGCGGTTTTTGCATCGCAATTTTGTAAACTTGTTAGAGTTATCTAATGTGAAAAGTCTAGGTTACTTAACATAGCTGTGGCAATAGTTTTAATAATGTGTCTTTTATTTCATTATTCCGATAATTTTATATTACCTACCTCTTTCTAAGAGAAGTAGGCAAAATAACTGCATATATACTTAAAATAAATTAACTACACCAATAAGTGGCACAGTTGCCGCTCGATGTATCAATTTGATAAAACGAAAGACTTGCTTTTGGCCGTATGCTTTATAATTTCCGGTTTATCCGGTTCAAGACAGATGTCTGCTTGAACCGTGGGAACTAACGGACTCGGGATCTGTATACTGCACAATGTTCATTCTATTCAACTTCAGTTTTAGGTTTTCTTAATAAATTAATCTTGGTACATCATGACTGCATGTTTCTGATTAAATTACACTTTACACACATTTGACTCAAGACGCCATTACGAAGACGGTTTTTTGCTGTGTTAGCAAATATAACCTGTACTCAATTGTAATAAGGAGGATAATGCTTTCAAGTTAAGTACGAACGCATTGATATGGGCCTCACGTTTGGTATTAATACTAGGCCAGTTGCAAATCTGACATCTGACTGAGACCACAGACCGTTTACGTAACGCTTGCTTTCACAGCCTGTACTTACCACTCATAAATACGTAAAACTTAAAAAAATATCTTCGATAGGATTTAGAACCGTAAAACAACTTTCTCCGAATTTTGAAACTGTATTATTTTGTTACCGGCGATGCAAGTTAGAGTGTTTTTCTAAAATACAGTCACGAGACATGTCGGTTTGTGTTATCAGTCTAGTGTTTAAACACAAACACAAAATATTCCACCGGTACTCATCCACTTCTATTTTTGTGTAGAATGAGGTGATAATTGAAATTTGAACAGTTAATAGTTAAAAAAACAAAAACGAACTAGGTTTTGTATTTTTTTGAATATTTTTAAGTTTACATTAACGTCGTTACGAGTATACCTATTTGTGTTATCTCGAAATGGAGAGGTAGCAATAGTGATACTGCGCGACAGAAATGGTCGGCGGATTTTAAATTTAAAACCTTGGTTTTATGTGTCATGATGAACTCGATTCACAGTACAGGAGCAAGCAGCACGCGGTACCGTGCTTGCGTAGACGGTCACCTACAGCCACACAGCCAGTCCGACCCAGGTAGTCAATGAAGACGCACGATACACGTGAATATTGTTGCTGAAATTGTTTACAAATAGAAACAAGTGTTATATTCACATCGAAAGGTGTAAATTGGTAAGTTAGATATTAAATGAACTTAAGCAAATATATGATAAATAATGCATTATTTTGTGGTCGTAAAATAGAGACAGCATTAACAAAAGCTTTGTGGTCGGATTTTGTTTTGTTATTATGTTACCTACTGGTAACGTAATTTTATACTTATTTTATTGCGCGCCGAATACGTTTAAGGCCTTGTGGTGGCTGTCAATTACTTTCGATATATTTTTTTGGTATAATAATATATTTTTGTTGAATTTACTACTGTTGTACAATTTTTCTTTCTTTAACTTTAAAATGTTTTAACCTTCCGAAGCTTTGCTAGCCTTTTACTGGATAACAAATGTTTATTAATAATCATTACATTTTGTTTTAATATATTATAATTTACGTTAAACTGTAGGTATTTCGTCAAAAATTAAACTTTATTTCGACTACTACTATTTTTTATCTCCTATTGTATAACTCATTTGGTAATTTTTTCGTCGTCATAATATAAAGTCAATATTCTATTTAGTGTTATTGATCCTTTAACGTTTAAGTCTTGTTATGTTTTAATGATAATCACTGATAAAGTACTTGATAGCGCCGTGTATCAGTAGGTCCGCGAAAGCGGTTAGATTAATTTTGACCCAAGGGTCACTAAGCGCACGACCAACAAGACGAGATAATATCGGGGCGCGCTAATGATCACAACTTTGCGAATATATACAACTGATTTAACAAAGCCCGTTAAATGGATTAAAAATTTCTAGAAAAAATTACCAAAAGACGTAAGAGGGATAACTCCTGCGTTGTGTAACGATTTTTTACGAGACAAAACTACAGTTTCATCAAAACTTTAAGCAATTTTACTTTAGGTTAAGAAGTAAGCAAAATTTTAGCTTCTAAGTTTGCTATTTTTACTATTAGTGCTAGGACCATAGATAATTCATGATGCATCGGTCTACATGTACATATACTTAATAGCAATTACTATTCTAAAAACGTGGTGTCCCTCGCGGTGAAATAACCTCCCAACGTGTTTTATATCCACAACGACATAGATTTCGATTGTATGGGCAAAGTATACAATGAGGAAAGGAAACCAATCTGTACCTCTTACTGGTGAAGCGAGTGTCTAGTGGGACGCGAGTTTCTATCGTGTTAAGGTGTATATTCATTAAAACGTTAACAATTAGATTTTTTCTTTCAAAATGTATACTAAAACAATTTTTCTATCCATTCCATTTGTCTTACCCACTTATATTACCCAAATAATAAAATAAAAGGTAACAATTTTTTTTACGATTTCTAATAATGAAATAACATATCATGACTAAAGATTAAATTTACTATAAATATCGAAGAATTAACAAAAACAAAATATTTAAAAGAATTTTTTTTATACCGTTTTTCTATATTTACGGTATTATTTGAACAACATATTCCCAAAAAAATATTATGAAAATCCGACCGGCTATCAAAAATATGCGCGGGTAAAAGAGAACCTCTTCCTAATCATCGTTTTTTATTTTTTTTATTTTATTTAGAGAACTATATAACTATGCGTTTTAGACAAAACTATAGATATGAATGTACTTAAAATTATCTCTGAAGGATCGATGCATGGTTATTGATAGATAGATTTATTGTGAAGTGGAGTAGTGCTTTAAATCTGACAATTAGCGTAGCGCGTGAGAGTCGTCAGACAAGACAGCTTGCACGCGACGGCTGCAGTCCCGCTAACCAAACACAGCGGCCATTCACCGATCCAACCAACGCAACGAATTATATTCTCAACCATATATTACCTTGATAAACATTATTCATTGGGAATAATTTTATTTAAGACAAGAAAAAGACATACTTTAAGTAGTACGCCTGCCCATAAAAATTTAACCCTAGATACGATTCCACCACATTGTGCTCGTCGCATTGTGACATAAATTGTTGTGTCTGACACCTTAGCAATTGTTCTAGCTACATGGTTCATCAAATCGGAACACAAAAAAATTTAGACAATACTGTTTTGCAGCTGCAATAGGTGATATAGTAGTTCCCACTTAAATGGTCTCCAGCAAGACACCTTCTATCAATATATTATATTTCATCACGCAAAAATGTATATATCACGATCGTGAACATTCGTTTAAGTGAATAATGTAACAGTTTATTATCTCATATATTGTTTAATTTAAAAAGAATTTGATTGCTTGATACGATTAATTTATTTATTGTGTAATATTTATTCGAAGTACTTATTTATGAAACATGTTGCACAAAATGTCGAGAATGAAAGAGTGAGGAAAAACGGGAAGTGAAGAAATTGCAACCGTTGATAACTATCATTTTACTTAAATGGTCTTTAAGGTACTTTTGGACCGCTGTCAGTCAAGTGACTGATAATGATCCAAAAGTACGCCACTTAGCGAGGAGTCTGTCTCCATCTGTGTATCGTCTTCAGCTAACTATGCCTAATAAACCTTACATTTTGGACATTCTCTTTATTCTATTTCAATAAACGTAAAATCGTCTACAATACAATTACATCACCGTGTGATCTTTGTAACTGGGTCATGCGCAGTTTAAATAATTTCTATTTAATGAATTGGCTGATTTCGTTAACTAAACTAAAAATGTATAATAAATCCATTTACATCTATAATAATTTAAGTAATTAAATCAATATATTAAACAATTAATTTTAATATTTTAAACAATACATTGACATAAAATTTTGTTCTGTATTTAGTATACAAAATTACCACTTGAAAACCTTACGAAGATAGGAAAACGTCTTACGCCGCTTTTCATGATGAGATAACGTTTTGCGATTGTTAGATATTATCTATTACAAATGAAATAAAACGAGAGAGCTGATCACGGTTATTATTTACGTTAGATATAAATGTAAACTGGGGCACTTGTTTGTTATTATCACATAACGGTATGTAATTGTTGTGATAGTTGCCTCTGCCATATATTATCTCGTGTTACAATGACTAATCAATGTGCGTACAATGGTGGAGTATTAAATATTTGCAATTAATTAAAATCAAACACCTCCGGTATTTGGGCCCGTTTATTAGCTATCTATATAACTTTCCGTATTTCATAAATCTTTATCGCTATATGCACGTTAACTAAAATCAATATAATAAAAAATCCTGTTTAATATCTACAAAGATATTTTAAACAATTATCAGTTTTTACCTAAAACAAAAACTCTTTTAATTTTCTTAATGTATACTAAAAATTTTGGTCAATTTAAATTTTATAGTCTTGATAAATTTTATTACGATTGCTTTCGGACAGATTTGTTACAGTTTCTACCGTAAATTTTGAAAGTGGCTGATGTTTGATCTCAAAATTGCTCCTTTTTTTGCACAGCGTCTTAAAAGTACAGAGCAGTGTTAAAATAATGAATGACCAAAAATAATCATAAACGAAATAGTTTTGTTTTTGTAAAGATTTAAAAAGGTATAACAAATAAACGTTTTAATTGTAGCAAATGAGACTCTTTCGCGAATTGTCTAAAAATAGAAAGTGAATTGCGTGTACTTTGTCGGAACTAATTAGGATATGCGATGTCACGTTAGACATGTATATGAATTGTATATTGTGCCACATCAGGTAATCTAATCGTGACATATCTGCGAAGAAGTGGAAATTAAAATACTTCTTGAATATGAAAGCAAGCTCTTCTCTAATCGATTCTCCAGTTACTTTAAACAAGATGTTAGAAAGCTAATAAAGAAGTAATGATCGCTTTGATTACTTTTTGTTTACCAGTATTAATACGCTAAGTTATATTTCACATTGTTATAATAAAACACGAGACCTAATTCAAGTATATATTTTAATCTTATTCCTTCCACCCTGCAAACAACGTTACACGGCCTTATAATAGATTAGATTCTATACTAATTGATATTTTATCTGAAATTATAATTAACGGAGTACCTTTTAGATCGAAGAATCATTTTCCTTTAAAGAATTCTTGTATTTCAACGGAAATTGATTTCATATATTTACATCATGTATCTAACAAGGTGAAACTAGGAATGTGCCCAGTATGCGTTACAAATTTACGCATCAACAGTTGTATTTGAATAAAATGGTTCACATGTTTGTAAGTGAAATTCAACCATTTGTTCTGTTATCACTTCCGGAACATTAGATTTTTCTTTTTCTCATAATATTTATAGGTAGCATTCGATGTGATTTATATTCTATGATGTGACGGGACGAGTTAGACGTGATGTAAAGTAATACGCCTGCCTGAACAATATAGCGCTAGTTGAGATGATCTACCAGCTTGTTGTTTTGGGACAAGATGTTAAGTATCGTTACTCCAGTTATATCAGTAGCTAGCGCCGTTTATACTAAAACACAGCTATATTAAGCCAAAAAAATCTTAAAATCTAAGTCTATTTGCACACTAGACAGTCTCCTGAAACAAAGACCTACCACAAGTAAAACGGCGTTGTTAATGAATGATGATATCATTGTTGTACGTAAAAGGTAATTGTTTAATTCTAAACCACGTTTTCGAAACAGGCTATAAATTTATCCACTTCCTGTATTGTCCGTTTTGCAGATAACTTAAACGAAAAGTTTTATTTTAAATATTTTAAAATGCTGAATGTTTCATTGATAACATAACCTTCATCTAATTACGATTAATCAAATGACGGGGCCTGCCGATGTGATGACTGAAAGCGGAGATAAACAAATTGATGATATCACAATAGTGTATTAATTTAACGATATGATCTAGTCATACATTTTATGAATTATTGAATTAGATTAATATAAAATACTGAAGAACAACTCTTAACACTCGATAGAGTTTTATAAATGTAATTTATATTAATTTAAAAATAACTAATTTTGTGTTATAATAAACGTATAAGTATAGTATCTTACGCTTTACATTACCAGGCAATCATTAAAAAGGAAATTGTATTAGGCAGTGATGAAATAACCAATTTACGAGTAACCGTTAAACAGTTTTCCAAATTTTCGAGAAAACATCGACGTAAAGGAAGGAACAGTTACAACTATGATATATATAATATAAACAACAAGACTATCTACATCGAAAGGAACGGTTTGTCTTTGTAAAGAGAAACAATGGCCCTTGTTCAGCACTTTCTATTTGCCCGTGCGCTGTGCTGCTTGGTTATGAAACATTAATGCTACTTGGTACAATGTATACTTTTGAATCTAATCATTTTCATTTTTCTTTCGATTATCAGACAAATATATTTAATTTTTGTATTATTTATTTAGACAAATTGTTTCATCTCCAATTAATGTATATATCTTGGTGCCAGTTATAGAAGTACCCGTTTTATATCTCACCACAAGCAAGACAGCAACGAAATACTGCCCTAAGATCGAGAAATGATTAGCACTGGGCGTTTCTGTCATGTAAAGGTTGAGTTTATTATGAAGTCCATTAATTACTGTAACCACTAACTATATAGACTATGTCAGAATACGATAACAGTTAACACAAAAAATATATGAAAGCGAGATTCTACCTCGATTGAGGTGAGCCTTTTGCTGTCACGGTTACTTTTTTATTTACCGTGTAACACACTGCCTAAGAACCAAATTTTAATGTGTTTATTTTAGTTTTGTTATCGAACAAAAAGTTGCTTTTAAATTGTTCTTTATCTGGTGGCTATTCATTTACGTACGATCAAGGTTTATTAGAAATCCTGACAAAGAGAATATTAACAAGCTCTAAATTGTGCTGTAAAACTGTGAAATGAGAGGTTGCTCAATGGTAACCAGTTCCTTTCGATCGTTTAATAGCATCATAATGTCGCCAGTTTGTTTTTACGAATCCCACCCACGTCACTTGACTCACGGTCGATTTGTACAAAATTAAACCAGTACGCGCTACACCGTAGTCATAATACTTATGACAATCAACTTTCTCGAAGTAGTGGAGAAACTACTGTAATATAGGCACACAAACAAATCAACCGACTAACATTAATAATAGGTTATTGACCATTTGTTTTCTTTATCGGTGAATGTTTTATGCAATTGAAACATTTATATGCTTATACATATATTTAGCAAATGTTCGTATCTTATATAAAGTAGCTCTGCATTTATTAGAAAACAAATTTCAATGTCCATACTTGTTAACTATGTATATTAAACATTACCTACAACAATACGTAACGTTCATTTTTTTAATTTGACATTAACAAATATGCTCTGCTCTATTTCTTTTCTAAAAGTGATAAATTGTGAAGGTTATTTTGTCTCGTACAGAACATTTTTCGCCCTATTTGGCGGCCAAGTAAATGCCATGATACGATCGATTGTTTTTTTACGCTCACTTTTATGTTAGATAAACAATGATTCAGTAGATCGTAAATTATTATGGTATATCAACTTGAAAAATCATAGAGTATTAGTTAATACGAGAAGCATATGTATGTTGATACTTTATTCAACAATGATCAAAGTATTTAATGTGAATCGTGACAAATATTTCATTTATAAAATAGTACATACGTTATAAAAACTTATTATTTTGTAAACACAATAGTAACATGTTTACATTCTGTGTGTATAAAACAACAAAATTGAAAACAATAAAACCAAGTCTGTGTCAATTTCTTTAGTTCCACTTTCACCGGAGAAAGTCAGGGTGTACAGTTTTTTCCCATTATATCGACATGGTTAAAAACACAGGCATCGATAATAAAAAATATAAAAAATTTAAACATGGGATACGTGAGTTAATTATAATTAATAAAACTAACGAGCCTTTTACAAGACAAGAAAAAAATTATAATAATCGTAAGTTTCTTACACTAAACGTGAAATCATGTTATGCTTATACATAATATTATCTAATATATACTTATATTTTTCTGTTTAAATGGACACACATGATCTCATTTTCACATAGTGTTAAATAACAATGACGCCGTGGATGGTGAATCGTACTTGGCCAGAATAGTCTAGCTCATATATAATGATAACTAAAACTCAGCAATGTTGTTATGGCGAAAGATATATTGGACGAGGGATGTAGCTAGCCTGGCGAGTTTGATAAAATACTATCACAAACTACACAACGTCCCTGGAGTCGAACTAGGTATCTCATAGAGTAATCTGTGAGGTAGTTGAGAAAATTTCTTGTGATGTCTATGAAGATTTTTAACGGTATACAGCAAATGAATTAGAACCCACAATCGCGGGATCATGTTCTTTGTTACTACGCTATTAACATGAATTGCAGTTAATTCATTTGACGTCGTAAATCGTGAATTGCTGACACAGTTAGACGTATCGCGGGACAATCAAATGTCTTTTTCTACGATTGTGGTTGTCATTGCCACTAATAGGCATTGTATAGACGGTGACACCAAATGCATTTGACACATTTTCTAAATACTTTGCGAATATTTTTCTTTTCATTGTTTCTTTTGTTGCTAAATCTTTTGTCTAGAATTAAGATAAGACGTAAATCAGTTTATTAGGCTGGAATTTTAGTGACGACTTCATATATAGCCTTAGGAATTATGTTTTAATTTCAATTAGAAATTCAAACAACGTCAAAACGAAAATTAAAATCTTGGGCTTTTGAGACAAATCGAGACTTTGTCTGCAATGACATCTGCAGCTCATATAAATCATTGCTGTAACCAAAGCGTTTCGTACTGGTAGTATTATTATAAGAATAATATTATTATTTTTTTTTTAATTTCAGAAGCATCGTGACCTTAGAAAAAGGAAATTAGTTACTACACAAGAATGGAGAGCTGGTTGGACGACGTTAAACGCGTAAAAATACCCCGACCGAAGTTCGGCAGCAAATATCCGGTGGAACCACCGAAAGATTATTTGGAAGACTGCAGCGACCTCAGTGGAAAACCACGGCACCATGCGAGCAAAGACATAAACAAGGCTACTGAAGAGTTACGTAGAGCACTACAAGAAAAACTATGACCTATTACGACTAAATTAACGTTTAAGATTTATATAAGATATTAATAAAAATCAGAACAAACATAAATTAATTAAAAAAAAAATTGTAATATGAACAAAATTCGAACAAAGTAACTTTCTTAGATCTCGAGCTGTAATAGAAGCTACAAGAGTTTTAAAGTTAGCTCCCATTTAACATTTTCCAATTTAAAACATCTGAATAATAAAGGCTCGGAGTGGTTTTTAATAAAAAAATACATTAATAATTTAATTTTAAAAACATTACAGTGATGTTTTTTGTTGCGTTATATTATCTTCCTGGTCCAAGATACTTTACACGAGAGTGAACATCATTATAATTATAGTGTTGGACTGAATAGTATCAAATGGCTAACAGTTTAAAAATGAATTTGGTATAAGGCCTTTGACTAGATTACTAGTAATATTTTTTATTTTTATTAAATATAAAATTATTAATCATAAGGTAATTTCGATTAACATTTTTCTGTTTTATAACAGGTATTAGGTTTAAATTGTATCATGTACAGTATTAATATAATTAAAAAAATTACAGCACATTTAGAATAGTTTCAGTGACTGACAAATCCTATGGTAGAATAATAAACTCCATATCTTAAACAGATGTTTGTTGTGAAAAAAAAATAAAGATACGCTAATATTTAACTTATACCTACTTTTTCATTTTTGCCGGTATATTGTTAACTCTGCTCGAAATATTGTTGAAAATAAAAAGAGCAAATATATCAGGAAAGCATCTTAATAAAAGTCAGCGGACGTTATCTGATTTATACATTCGTAGCGATGCTACTACCACAAACTAGACGAACGATTGTGTCACAATATTGGCCACAGGCCAAACTGCAGCGACAGATGAGAAAGATTCCTGGATATTTGGAACTTAGAAATAGTTACACCTTACTATTTCCACATTTCCCTTTTATTAAGAATTGCTAAAGGTTTTGCTATTTTTTGTACTAGTTGACATTTCTTAATGCTTGCTACTCTAACAAATGGGATTGTTCACTTACTTTAGTCAATCTCGAAACGTATTCCGCATTTTATATTAGGATGACATATTATCCTTACACTGATAGATTAAGGAGAAATATGAATATACCCATAATACTGCTTACGCTCTTGAAGTATAAATCACCTAGTTAATTAGGAAGTAGTTTTAAATTAGCAATACCTATGACGATTACATTGAGTAAAAAATATAAATTAATATTATGGCACTTATGATAGGTTTCAGGCAGCCGAATAAGGGAAACGAGGATTCCCGAAAAGTAAAGATAAAAACTTAGTTAAACTCCAACTTATATAATGTCAAATGTTAATATTATTAATAAAATGCTATGTACTGTCAAATAGTATTCAATTCTAGGCAAATGTTGCTCGCTCTGCAGTTACAGAGTTTATTAAAACTTACAGATGCAACTTCAGCTATGAAGTATATGTTATAAATTAGATACTTATAAAATATCTACTCACAGCATCATCGTAGTGCTGTGTGTGCAGGGCAGTGGTGCTGCCTTCTCTGGAGTTGCATGGCGAAGAATGTCTTCTTGATCGACGACCCTCCTCCTCGTACTCCTAGGTATTAATTAATAATACATTTTAACGATTGTTTTATTAAAAAAATACTCATAAAGAATAGTTTTTGTGTTATGACAATGAAATAAAATTGAATATTGTTTAAGTTAGGTAACTTTAACTTAATTTATTCGACTTCGTTACAAGTTAAATACATTTAAGGTATTATTTAAAAGACGAGACACAAATTGATAAGTTTGTCGTTTTGTTAGTTGATGTTTACATCAATACAATAATATTTAAAAACACAACAGACGGGAACATAAAAGCAAAGCCACTCATGCGGGCAACGTTCAATAGCCAGGAAAAAAATAATTTAAAGCAAAACGGAACAGAAACGACGCATCTCATAAATTAAAATACCTCTTCATTGCATTTCCCTATCAAATGGTAAACGCGTTACAAATACCGGAAGAGTCTATCTATTCTTATACAGTTATAACAGCAAGATAGATGTGTTGCAGACAGAGATCACGAAGAGACTGCACGGCGTCAGAAACTCTGTCCCGACGATTCCATTGATTTAACGAGTTATTTTTGAATTCAGCACACAAAAGGTTGAAATGGTTGTATCCATTAATTAATTGAATATTATTAACGAGACATTTATTTAAAAATAAACGTTTTCAAACTGAACAATAAATTGCTAATAAAAATAACGTGGCTACACAACTTTCATCATAGCGTCAGGTCAGTTCGTAAATTATTAATTTATTAACATTTGTTTCGTGAAGTGAATACATTATTTAGTTTAGTAAAGTACGAGTATAATCGGGGTGTTTACGGATATAACAAATATTTTAGCACTCTAACACAATAGAAATCGCGGAGACAGGCTAGGATAAAACCTATATGAAATTGTTAAAACATCCGTGCAATGAATAATTTAGAAATCAAACAAGTAAATTTCACGACTGAGAACCGCTAAACCGCTGCAAACACCTGCTGTATCATTAGCACTTGCGTGTTATAATTTCTAGAAATTCTTGTTCGTGTTAGAGCTAAACTTGTTAAAAATTGCTTTTTATTTATTATGTTTATTGCGACGGAGTCACGCGATTGATATTGAAAAGAAAAAAAATCATTTAGCGTTACAATGAACTTTAACGTAGCCCTTATGGACTTTGCTCATAAAGTTTAATTAAAATAGGGTCATGGAAATCCAAATAAAGGACCGTTAAAGTAATTATTGCTAATAGCTTTTGACGATGACACACTTTTGTTTATATGCAGGTATATAACAACTATTTTCCTACCTAATAGAAGGTTATTAGAATGTAATAACCGACGATTAGAAAGAAGTTTCTTATTGGACTCGTTTTGTTCGTTATTCCGTAGTATCCCAACAAAACACTATGGCGACTGTAGTATTTTGTTAATTAATTTTTGGTGCAAATAATAAAAAAGAATGGCTCCTGTAGGAATTTATAATAGTAAAAAAACTGTTTAGCACATGTTCAAAACGTTTCTTTTAGACGTTTCCTAAGAAAAGAAAATACAAGTACAAGAAAATGTGAATCCCTTGAATGAGAAAAAAACCACAGTTTGATTTGTACAAGGTTAGTGTATTAAATTAAAAAAAGAACAATTTGAAGTAGTTATTTTCAGATATTTATAAATATAAAGTAAGTAAGTTCCTTTATTTCTTTACTTTGCTTATATAAATGATATCCTTTTTATCGATGATCTATTGATAATGACGTATCTTATCTAACATCTATATAACTTATAACATGATTGTATCAGAAAAACTAAACGAACAGATATCTTTGAAATATTTATAGCAAAAAAACGAAGTTTACGTATGTATTTGTACGGGGCTAAACTTGAACTCCATTTTGTTTGCATTAAAGTCTAAATATCTACGCTAATTTATTTGATAGTATCAGTAATACATAGTTTGCGATTCTAATTTAAAACTATTTTATTACTCGGTTATTCTATGTTTTTATTATGATCTTTTTTCGAGACCTGTCCTTTATTTCAAAAGTTTGTAGCCCGTCCCCACGGGACAGAATTTTAACATGAAGCTTTTATCAAAATAAATACACGACACAACATTGACAAATTAAACAAGCGTTTTACAGCATACTTGTATTAAGTACTTTGAAAAAAAATTGTTTGATAGATGGACTTAACAATATACACGATATTTCTAAGACAATATTAAACCCTACGCGATGTATCAATAAAGACAAATTTTGTGTTGACAAAATACTTTTGAAACTGTGTTGGAATTTAAAACAAAATTAACAAGCTGTAGAACAGAAATTGTGTCAAGATTCTTTGAGAACGTTTCAAAGTTTCAAATGCGTTTTTTTTTCCAAGGCGTATTCTCTGTAAGATTTTACAGACGAAAAAATAATAGTTAAATTAGGAATGTTTAATAATATTTTAAATACCAGATAGTGTTTACTGTAAATATCTTCTAAATTATTTAATAATTTCAAATTTATATTATAATTCCAAGTTGCTGGAAATACCTGACAGTATACAAATACAGAACATCTAACGAATTAATTGCCGTCATCATTTAACAGGCGGTCCAGCTTGCTGTTGGTTTTAACTGCTAATATATACGTTTCCAAAAGTTATACAATAAATTAAACAAAATATAAGTCCATAAAATATTGCATAAATCAAAAATCGCTAAAATGACAAGAAATTTCTTCACAGAATGATGTTCGCGGTAAGTGGCCGCCTGCTTTCAACAAAGAGGTGCTAATTTGGTTGTTTACACAGCAGGATTTTAGTGCTCACATTGTGACATGAATTATTAGTTGTTACCCTATTTTACTAGCTACGGCATCCTTCAAATCGAAACACAAACATATCGAGAATAGCTAAAAGCACAATAGATCTATAATTGATATAATTATATTAAAATAAAAATAATAGTAATTTGTGTAACTAATTTTTTTACACCCAAAACTTTCTACAACGACAATTTACATGAATTTGTTAAGAAATCTCTCGATTCTTGTTTGAAATACCTAATGAATATATAAAAAAATATGTGAACGGGTATGTTTAAATTAATTCGGGCGATTCATTAGCAATACCTTGGCCATGGCGCAAACATCCATGAGCATGTAGTCGCGGAAAGCAACACGGCGTCGTCGACGCGACATAACTTCACCAGCACGAGCGGCACGCGATGAGAGTCGCCGCGCACTGAGCACTGACGCATAACTACACAGCCATAACATTGCCCAAAGCTCCATCAAGCACATACCCGCCCATCAAACTTCCGCCCAATTATACATAAAAAAAAACTAACTTATCATCGTCTCATTAAAAACAATGAATAATACATTATTTATCACATTTATTCATTTCGTGAATATGTAATGATATGATGAGTAATATCTGCACATTCATTT
This sequence comes from Byasa hedistus, assembly GCA_029286795.1. Classification (NCBI taxonomy): domain Eukaryota; kingdom Metazoa; phylum Arthropoda; class Insecta; order Lepidoptera; family Papilionidae; genus Byasa; species Byasa hedistus. The sequence continues at coordinate 8,495,373 of JAGSMW010000020.1, read as the reverse complement.
TTAATCAACAAAGCTATGAGACGAGCAGTATGTTCACGTGAACGTTTAATATAAATTTATTGCTTCTAAGTAATACCTAAAACCAACTAAACCAATATACCATTTCAAATGTAAAATCTTTGGATTTAATCTAAATTAACCGCAGGGAGAAGTTTAGATTGTGGAAGTAGATTCACCCTTCAAATAATTAAGTAAGCCTACACTTATCTCTATGAGTACAAATTGGCTACCAACCTTTATGGTAGAATAAATTAGATAATAATTTTCAGAATCTTTTTTATCAAAAATACGTTCTTTAAGGAATTCTAAATTTTCTTTAATTTATAACTGTTGTACTTATTTGTCGTTATCTTAATAAAGCAATCGATTTACGAAACAGGGACTTTACTGAGTACATTTTAATGTTACTAGCACTGAAACAAACATTTTCTTTTTCTATTTTTTTCATATTATAGAAACTCAGTGGGTGAACTATGGTCGCCTGCTTTTAGAGAACTCTCAAGGCTAGAGGAGGCTTGTACACTCTGCAGTGAAGTACAACTAACTTGTACTGTAATAATGACAGTATACATATATAGATAATGCACAGCAGATACATAAACAACAGTAGATGTAACTAAACCTTCTAATTTATAGTACATAAGGTCAATAATATTGCATAATTATTGTATAATTTTTTAACTATCAAAAAGAGCCGGTTTTTAATTCAATGCATATTTTTTTGTATATTTATAGCTTTATACAGAGTTCTTGTAATCATCATGAATGAGTAAACATCGACATTGATCAAAAATTTCACATGTATATAGATATTTGAAATAATATACTCTGCACAAGAATTAAAAACGTTTAATTTACCAAGAAATTATTGCAGTATTGAAAGATTCGCCTCATTTTTAACTTACGATCTCATCTGTCTTAGCGATCTCATTTAAAATGTTATGTTTGGAGCTATTAATAAATAAAAATATTATATAAAAGTCTTTCATCATAATCATGAGCCAGCGGCAGTCATATGAAATTGCCGTTTTGTGCGAAATAAGCTAACGTATTTTTTCTGAATCTCTCATTTCTGTTGAAATGAGAGATTCAGAAAAAATACGATATATTAACAAATCAAAGTAATTATCAATACAATCGATACATGATGTCAATGAAGTGGCAATTTATTGATGCCTTTCTTATAAAAAACATTTGGAAGGGAGGCAACAAACTCTTCAAAGGCATTTGTACTGCCTCTCGTGAATCGAAATTTTTCCCTTTAAAAAGAGGTCTAAATTTTTAAAAAGTCATAGTCGGTAGGCGCAGGGTCCGGTGAGTATGGCGAATGCGATTTTTCATTATTAATTTGTATTTAATTTATATGTTTAAATACAATTATGTACATGTAAACACTACTTCTATTAGCTCATGTACTCATACGTACATGCTCAGTTCATGGATTCCAGTCCCGCGAAATTCAGGTTTTACAAAAAGGATGTCGTCATAAAGAAGAGAGATTCTAAAATTCATTTCCATTCAAACGGGCGATATGTATAACTTAAAAACCCAAATAGTATCTTTTCTAAAAATATTTACTTTCGCGAAGACTGCCAGTGCTCATCTCAAAATACTCCCAAAATGTTTAAAAATGCTTCTTAAAAATAACAACCGTAACGAACTTTTTTTATAATCACTCTTGAAATCGTTCAGCAATAAATATTTTTGTATTTCTAGCATATATCATTTATTAATATAATAAATACTTGTGTGACTTTCAGTTTTACCATCGTATACATTTATTTTCATTAAAGCAAAGATTTTCAATAAAACATGTAGCAAATACATAGAATTTATCATGAATAAGTATTACAAAAGTTTAAATTCCGTATAATAATAATAATAAGCAATTAAACTTATTTTCTGAAGGAAACCTGTTAATACTCATCCTGGATTATGACTATGTTTGTATCTAGGCTCCATAGCCTAGATTCATACATAATCCATCAAATAGACTCATAATGTTTTAATTTCTACCGTGGTGTTAATGATCTATTTATAACATCTATATAATAAAAATGAATTGCTGTTCGTTAGTCTCGCTAAAACTCGAGAACGGCTGGACCGATTTGGCTAAATGTGGTCTTGAATTATTCGTGGAAGTCCAGGGAAGGTTTAAAAGGTGAGAAAATATGGAAAAAGTGCCCGGAATATAGTAAAAACAACAATTTCTCTTTTCCATTAAGGTGACCAGATTTTTAGATGGGCAAAGCGGGACAACTTTGAAGGAGTAATAATAACGCAACATTTTTTTGGTTCCAACATAAGTACTTTTTATAAATATAAAAATGTGTATTATTTTATTCCTTGACATGTTTCTATCTAAATTTCTTTTAGGGTTAAGGTCGGTGTCATACTTTTTGTCATTAATATAAAATATTAAGACTACGAGTACTTTAAGCTAAGTTTAAGAAAATTTATGTATTTATGAAATATACAAATAAATTACTTACGTTAATTTTATATGGTAAGAAGCAGATTTGTAATATTTATTTGTTTAATTAGGTTGCTAGCACGCAGTACGAACACAAAGTGTACCATTTGAGAGACAAATACAATGTAACTGGGTAGCAAAAGCAGTAAGTTACACAAAACAATGATTTTCATAAATCAAAAATTTAAGTTAATTCTAAAAGTCGGGACTTTTGAAAAACGTTGCGTGACGCGGAATTAATTGTGAAAAAGCGGAACGTCTGGTCACCTTACCTTAGATACATAAAACGTCAAACATTTGAAGTTCGTCGCGTCATTTAGAAACCAAATACAATTTAAAAGAATATTCTTGATTTAGACATTGACATTGACAACCAACAATTTCTGATGCAACTATAATATTTTAAGAGAAAAAGGAGGAACAAGGCGGACGAATTGACCACGTAGACAATTTTTTAAGATTTTTTTTTTATACGTGTACACATGACACTGGCTCACGCAGAAACCGTGCTCATGCCATTAATTGGGAAGAAGAAGAATATTTTACTTTAGCGGGAATCTGGGCTTAAGGTGAAATTGTCTCAGTTCATTTTTATTTTTTTTGTGCATAATGCGGTTGTATTGATAGATGATTGCTTATCATTCAGTAAATAAGTGTGTTCGTGTGTATCGATTGTAGAATTCAGGCAGGAACACCGCTGTCCTAAGTTCAGATTGATTCAAAATAGTAGATAAGTCTTAACTTTACTTTGTTGATCTTTTGTGATAGTGACACTATTTACCACTGAAAATTGAAAACTGAAATCTGAAAACAGAAAATGGAAAATGGAAAATTGAAATCTGACATCTGACATCTGACATCTGACATCTGATATCTAGAAACCAGAAACCAGAATCTAGAAACCAGAAACCAGAATCTAGAAACCAAAAACTAGAAAACCAGAATCAGAAACCAGAAACCAGAAACCAGGAATCTAGAAACCAGAACCAGAAACCAGAATCTAGAAACCAGAATCAGAAACCAGAAACCAGAATCTAGAAACAGAAACCAGAAACCAGAATCTAGAAACAGAATCTAGAAACCAGAATCTAGAACCAGAAACCAGAAACCATAATCTAGAAACCAGAATCTAGAAACAGAATCTAGAAACCAGAAACCAAAATCTAGAATCTAGAAACCAGAATCTAGAAACCAGAAACCAGTAACCAGAATCTAGAAACCAGAATCTAGAAACCAGAAACCAGAAACCAGAAACCAGAAACCAGAATCTAGAAACCAGAATCTAGAAATCAGAAACTAGAATCTAGAAACCAGAAACCAGAACCTAGAAACCAGAATCTAGATACCAGAAACCAGAATCTAGAAACCAGAAACCAGAATCTAGAAACCAGAAACCAGAATCTAGAAATCAGAAACCAGAATCTAGAAACCAGAAACCAGAATCTAGAAACCAGAAACCAGAAACAAGTAACCAGAATCTAGAAACCAGAAACCAGAAGAAACCAGAAACCAGTAACCAGAATCTAGAAACCAGAACTAGAAAACCAGAATTAGAAACCAGAAACCAGAACTAGAAACCAAAAACTAGAAAACCAGAATCTGGAATCTAGAAACCAGAATTCTAGAAACCAGAATCTAGAAACCAGAAACCAGGAATCTAGAAACCAGAATCTAGAAACCAAAACCAGAATCTAGAACCAGAATCTAGAAACCAGAAACCAGGAATCTAGAAACCAGAACCAGAAACCAGAACCAGAATCTAGAAACAGAATCTAGAAACCAGGAAACCAGAAACCAGTAACCAGAATCTAGAAACCAGTAACCAGAATCTAGAAACCAGTAACCAGAATCTAGAAACCAGAAACCAGTAACCAGAATCTAGAAACCAAAATCTAGAATCTAGAAACCAGAAACCAGTAACCAGAATCTAGAAACCAGAAACCAGAAACCATAAACCAGAAACCAGAAACCAGTAACCCAAAACCAGAAACAAACTAACAAAAGTTCATATTAAATTACAAGCTTTCGCTGCTGTCTAAGCGATGTAGGTGCGTTCGTAACGCTAAAGAGTCAATTTGCACTTTATTACAGCTGCACAAAGTTTAAATTCAATTATTCTATCAAAACAGTGTGCGTATGCGCGTCGGAGGATCTAACGCCGCGTGCCGAAATTAAAACGAATGAAATAATAACATAAATAGTCACAAAATGTAAGAGCTAAAGATCCACCATCTTCTTCTTCTTCTTCCCACACACCGCCCATAACCAGGGTGACGATTCTGTTCAGGAGATTTTTTTGCCCCGGCTTTAAAATAGGCAGGAACAAAGAACATTCCAATTTTTTTTTGACAGAACGAAGTCTGTCAGGTCAGCTAGTATCTTATAAATAGAAAAAATCCGTTTACTTCATTTTCACCATCGTTTAAAAATTTAATAGTAACAAAATAAATAACCTCCTGTTAATATCAAATTTTATTTCAAAACAGAAATTATATTAGATGGGAAATAGGTAACAGAATATTTGCAAAAAGAAAATTTTTCATAATTATAAATAACGTATTAAATAATCGCATCATGTGTAATTTTGTGACATCAGTGTCTCCTAACTTGTAATTCTTTAAAAAAAGATATTATTAGATATGTTATAAATAGATTGAAATGATTTCAAAACCTTTTTGCTGCCAAAAACAAGAAAAATAATATTTTATCTTTGAAATAAAAACAATAATTTGGGCTCGTCCGGGATTTGAACCCGGGACCTCTCGCACCCGAAGCGAGAATCATACCCCTAGACCAACGAGCCGATACAGTAAGAAATAAAATTATCGAACTTTACAAACAAAATGACGTGTTTTGTTATTATATCGCTATTGTTCATTTGCCACGGAATTTATCAACGGGTAGTAAGCATAAAATGTTTTATAAACACTATATTCACTGTAAAATTAATAAAACCATACAATTTTAATTCTAGCAATATGCTTCTATCTGAACTTATAAATATTTATGTTTTAAATAGTTTTAACGCTTTTCCTATATATAAGAAATAAGTGCATGTTTGTTACATATGAGTTTGACTTGTCGTACTCGCCTTTTTAAAATAAGAGACATTTTGTCATCCTCATAACTTAATCAGCTACAGTATCCTTTAAACCGGACAAAACGGAACTAGTAATGTTTGCACACTACTCATTCAGAGTATAATTAGTAGGTATTGCATTCATACTTAGGATACAAATAGCATGGTAATTATTCAGCAGAGCCTTATACAAAAAGTAATTAAATTATCAAGATTAAGTAAAAATATATTTGCTTTCGTAGCTATAAAAATCTCTTTTGACGTGACAACGTCTATTAAATTGGTATAAGATAGGACGCGCGTGCTGAGAAATGTCCCGCACATAAGTGGGCGTGGCTTACGCCGACCGCTAAGTCGGTATGCGTTTGCCCGAATTGGTTGAAAGTAAAAGATGTATTCTATTGCTCAATAATAATTAGAAATAAAATCCCTAACAAATATAATTGAGAGTTAGTATAACTTGATTTGTAACCCGATAAACATGTCAAACAAGAATAATAAAATTTATTATCAAAATTTTTTTTGTGATATAATTAATAGACGTTGTCACGTTAAAATACATAAGTGCCCTGCACATATAACCCAGAATTTTTTTTTTAAGCGAGACGGTTAATTGCTTTAATGCAAGGAAAAAGTTATTAATTGGCCGCTATTACCGATGTAAAAATTATGCCAATTATTCAGTGAACACATTATTGCCAGATGTAAATGGATCTAATTTTGCCAGATTTACCCCTCGGATATTCTTATTAAAAGGAAATAACGGCCATATTTATGTAATTTGTGCTACCCATTAGCCGTTATCAATCATGCATGAAAGGTGAATTACAGAAACATTAGAATATGTGGTTGTGCCGAGGTGCCACTCTGTCTGACGGCTCGTGTTTACTTGTAGTCAAGAAGAGAAAGAAGTGATTATAATCTACGACTAATTACAAGATTGTTTCAACGTAAAATGACTTCAAATCTTAAACAAAAATGCAATCATACTATTATTATACGATCTATTCTAATGTACTACGATCTATGAAATACCAGGAGAACCTAAAAGAAAGGTGCGAGCTTATTGTCTTCGGAATGCGATATGATCAAGTGACACCCAGAGCACAGCTAGAAAAGAGGCATAAATAAGTGAAGGTGGTCGACAGATAGATTATCAAGTGTAAGTAGGTAACTCTGGCAAAATCACCTCGTGCGGTGGGTCCAGATCATCTTCAGGCGGTGGCGCGTCGGCCGCCCTCCACGTTCTGCCGCTCCTGTCCCACACAACACCAGGTCACTATCACCTCACCAACAACGTTGCTTCATATATATTCAAAATACTCAATTGTCCATTGTAATGGATATTTATCTCTTCTTGAAGCCCATGTACGATTTATATCAATATAATTTCAGCGTATTTGTAAATCATCGGTATGATTATTACAACACGCACGCCTAAAGCTAATTCTAAAAAAAATTGTAAGAAATAATTTTGAAATACCAGTGAAATAACTTTTATCGCATACTGAAGTCCGAATTGTTTCTTTAATCGCCGTTCAAGAACCAGTTTAACTGGCAGTTAATTTAAAAGAACCCTTACGGATGCGGGATCGCGTCATAAAACTGCCGATGATGCTACCATCTACATTCAACATTTACGTTGTAATAAAACAATCGACCCCGATGCTAAATAAAAAGTGTGAGCGTTGGCAATAAGCCAATAAAATGTTCGCGAGGGACGGTAGACGAAAGAACTTGCAAAAAATGGTCGGTTATTTTCAACGTGAAACGTAAGAGAAGACATGAAGCCGAAAGCTTGATAAGGACTAACCCTTTGCTTTCGCACTTACAGGGTACTTTCACACTTAGCACTTTGTAAGTGTCGTCCAACGAAGTATTTACGCTATGCTCATCAGAGTGGCTCACGAAAAATGTTTTCCCGCACTGAAATACTTTGTAATCTTTTGTATACAAAATATTTTTTATTCTGTTAATCATTATGTACGAATAAATTGTATAAGTCGAGTATCACCTGTATGCGTGGTCGTGTGGTGGTAGACCCAGACCGGAGTCCTCGGAAGGAGAGCGGTGTTCCACCACCAGCGGTACCTCTGGCGGCCCCTCCTACAACAAGATCTCTCTACTCACCCGAGTTTATAGTTACTCTATCACTTTTTGTGTACTGAGTAGTGATAAGAAAGTTTGTTTCCGCAACTTTAATTTTATTTAAATTAATTTTGTTTCGGAGTTACGTACCATTTATTACCGTAAAAAATTGTTAGCTATTTCCGAAAAGTGAAATGAATATGGAAGTGAAAAATTGAATTTCAATGAAAATAAATATTTAGTATTAATGTTTCAAAAACCATATATGTAGTATTTATATCAGTTCATATCCCTGGCCCATTTACGTTAAAATAATTATTAAAACAAAAATGGAAATAAAATACATGTCTCTATATCAGCATTGTATATCAAATTTATGCGTGGTTTCTTCTTTCGATTTATACAAAACAAAAAAATACACTTACTACTAGAAGCTTCATCGACACTGAAGACGCTGAAAGCACATTGCCAACTCGGTAACATGAAGCATGCGACTATATATTACACGCATATAACTTACCGGGTCGTGCAGTTCGTGCATGGTGGAGGAAGGCAGCATGTGCCTCTCGCCTCCTCGCTACGGGACAAAGTGGAACTTCGTATGACTACACTATACTTTCTAAACAATTCACTATGATAATGTTTCTATTTCGTAGATAACATTGACAAGTTTTAGCGAAAATAATAAAAGATATAATCATTGTTTAAAAAACCTAGCTCACGGATAACAGAAGAAGTATAATAAGAAATAGAAGATAATATCAACTTGGTTTTTATTAAGCTTGTTATGTTTTAATGAACCGCGTTGATGTCGACTTGAGTAAACTAATCAGAAATGCTGAAAAATATCCAGCTGTGTTGAACGGGAGCACATCTAACGGAGCGAAAAATTCTAATTAGTGCTTTCAGAAGTGGAGCGGATTACGAGATAGAGTCGGGATCCCGTCCTAATGAAATGTGCGGGTTTCTCTCACTAAAGAGTACATTTTGATCTGTTTCTCCTCGTTTTTGTGGTTTAATCATGAAATCTGTTTTGTTCACGTCGCCTGTCTACCATACACAATTACAGTACACAGTTAACAATTACATTATTTGTTTGAAATACTAAACTTATTAACTCTATGCTAATATTAAAAATGCAGAATGAAATTTAAATTTAACAAAAGTATTTTCAATAAAATTATACCTTAATGTGAAGTTCCCCGGTTTCCTCGCCCCGCCTGTAAACAAGTTCGTCGAATCTCGGCCGGTCTTCGGGCAGCATGAATTCTCGAATTTCAGTCAGGAGTGTGTACTGATAAAAGTCAAAAAAATATTTTTGTTATTTATAAAAAAATAGTTATACACATAATTTATAAAGATAATGAGTACGTACATATAATCGGTTAGTCAATTACCAATTCATAATCTAATATTCTATACTCTTATGGTGTAAAACAAAATCAGTCCTTACTTTTTGTGGCGTATCAAGCAGATCCCGTAGTACTGTTAAAAACGCATCAGGGGTCAAACGTCTCGCTGCATATTCTTCCATGTAGTATGCCAGTGCTGGGAGGTCGCTTGGTGGTATAAGCGATTTAGCCTTCTGTTCCACCGCCACCGCTGCTGCTCCTCTTCTTTTACCCCATCCGCTTATTCTATTTTTAATAAATAAAATTTAGTAAGGAAAAAGAATGATTTAAACAAACTCAGCAAATATTCAAATGTGATTCTCAAATCATTGTGGGAGACCATAAAATAAAAAACAAAACCATAATGATAATAATGGTTGAAATTGAAGATAACTGTTAAACCCCTGCGAGTTATGTCTAAAAATAATTTGTTAAGAAATATAGAACCTACTTAATAAAGAGTAAGTTTTATATTAAAGGAAATTAAAATCTTCTTTACTCCATAATTTTTACTGTGCACAGATTCAATTAAAAAGTGACGTATAGATAAATTAGTTAGTTACCTAGGCGCTGCATCTCGTTCGCCGTAGGCCGTACACGCATGGGGTACCTTGCCCACGTCTCGCACCAATAGTGACATACGTTTATGGTACTTTAGTTGTGCGACTGCCTCATCATGCGTTACGTCCACGAACGACTGTCCGTTCACCTCCAGGATCTGATCTCCTACCTGCGCAATAATAAAATAAGGACAAAACACGCTTGTAGAAAAGACTGCACGAATCTTAAGACAATAAAAGTTAAACCATATTTCTTTTGTTTAAATTTATTATTGAATCCTCAGGTCCCTGAGAACATTGCGAACGACAAAAAAATATAGTTTTTATATTATATGCATAATAATAAGATTTCGATGTTATGAACGATAGGTTATTGTGATTAAAAAAATCAATCACCGTCATTATGTTAGTTATAAATCTTTATTCAAAAATAATGTTTAAATTTACATCAAAACGTAATCAAAACTATTGTACTGTTTTTAGCTTTATTTCACAAGTATATTTTTTATAATGTTAATATTACTTAAACGCTAGATTTTAAAAAGCCCCCACCTACCTTTCATTACGTAATTACTTAACTCAAGATTGATAGGTAATAAACCGTTATAAACATTACCACAAAACTGTACTCGAGAAAATTGAGGTAGAAAATATTGGTTTGAATGATGAATGGTACACTGGTACTCTATCAAACACGTCTTGTTCCAAGAGAGTGAAAAATGATCGCCAATGTTTCCTTATTACACACATGACTTACGACCTGTGAACTATGTGATCCTATTCAGTTTACTAAAGTTAGAAGCTATTTGTATTTGGATAAATTGTTACTCTTCTAAATGTTTTCCAAAAAAAAAAATCTGCATGTTTTATATAGCATTGATTAATTTTATTTCCTTTTTACAACTACTTTTATTTTATTCTCTTGCGATAGTTTCAGTAAACCTAGAGCACCTCTTTTTTAAAAATTTGTAAACTATGTATTTGTTGTAAATGATGTTATAATTATCTGTACTTGTGCACGAAAGCTAATTTCAACACTCCTGAGCAAACTGCGCATTATTAACAGTTGTTTTTTTTTAAAGTGGCATAAAATGGTTTTACCATAAGTCCTGCTCTGTCTGCCACGGAGTCCTTATCAACGCCCGTGATGTAAATGCCCAGATTGTACTCCAGACCACCTCTAATCATCAGTCCCAGTGACTGTCCAGGCTCGATACAAAGGTCCACCTGTACAGCAATCCCGTTATTTATTTAACAAAGCACCGAGACAGGCGAAACGTTGATTTTATAATAAGTGATATCTTTATCTATCTATATAATAAAAATGAATTGCTGTTCGTTAGTCTCGCTAAAACTCGAGAACGGCTGGACCGATTTGGCTAAATGTGGTCTTGAATTATTCGTGGAAGTCCAGGGAAGGTTAATAAGGTGAGAAAATATGGAAAAAGTGCCTGGAATATGGTAAAAACAACAATTTCTCTTTTTCATTGAGGTGACCAGATTTTTAGATAGGCAAAGCGGGACAACTCTGAAGGAATAATAATATCGTAATTTTTTTTTAGTTTTAACATAAGTACAGTTTATAAATGTTTTTTTATATAAGTGAATTTGTTTGAGTAGATTGTAGTAATTTTGTAAAATATTGTAAAAATCTTCACAAGAATTTGATAAATTAGTTTGATTGACTTGAAATATTTGCAAAATTTTATTCGTATATTACTTTCTAAAATTTCTTTCGAGGTTAAGGTGGGTGATACACGTTTTGTCATCAATATAAAATATGAAGACTACGAGTATTTTAAGCTAAGTTTAAGAAAATTTATGCATTTATGAAATATTTAAATAAATTACTTACTTTATTTTTCTATGGTAAGAAACAGATTTGTAATATTTATTTGTTTAACTATCTTGCTAGCACGCAGTACGGATACAAAGTGTATCATTTGAGAGACAAATACAATGTAACTGGGTAGCAAAAGCAATATGTTACGCAAAACAATGATTTTCATAAATTTAAAATTTTACTTAATTCTAAAAGTCGGGACTTTTGAAAAACGTCTCGTGACGCGGGATTAATAGTAAAAAAATCAGGACTGTCCCGCTAAAAGCGAGATGTCTGGTCTCCTTACTTTAGATACATAAAACGTCAAAAATTTGAAGTTCGTCCCGTCATTTAGACACCAAATACAATTTAAAAGAATATTTTTGATTTTGACATTTGATATTGACAACCAACAATTTCTGATGCAACTATAATATTTTACGAACTTTAGCGGGAATCTGGGCGTAAAGGTCGCGTTGTCTCGGTTGAATTTTTTTTAGTGCATAATGCAGTTGAATGTTCAATGTGAGTGTATCATGCAGTAAATTAGTGTGTTCGTGTGCAGCGATTGTAGAATTCAAGCAGGAACACGACTTTCCTAAGTTCAGATTGGTTCAAAATAGTAGTTAAGTCTTAACTTTACTTTGTTGATCTTTTGTGATAGTGACACTATTTACCGCTGAGTGCGCGAGAACTTTCCCTACTTTGATTATCTACAATTTATAATGCCAAAGATAAGATATCCTGACTTAGGTCAATCAACATATGCATTTAAATATAATAGAAAAACCAAATTAATAACGGGCATTTTTTGTGATTACGAATTATTTTTTTTTGGTTAAATTTTCATCACATTCTTTACTAAAGTTGAAACAGTCTCGAATTATCAATAAGCGTTTTTTTTTATTGATTTTGAAGCGGAACGAAGTTTGCTGGGTCAGCTAGTAACATAATACAAATATCTAACAATAGATTTGTTCTTAAAATATACACAAATATTCTAAAAATTAATTATTGTCTGGAACTAAACGCTGAAAGGTGATTATTGTTTAGGTTATTTATTTAAGTTGGGGAATCCACGTTAATACTTTTAACCGACACACCAAGGACTTCTATATTCCATAAAAACTAGTTAATAAGAAAAAAGTAGTACATAACATTTGTATATTCTAATTATTATATTGAAGAGGTGGAACCAGTAGCATAGTTGCAACCTAGTTCAGACTCTTGTCTGCCACACGAAAAATATATTTTTTTCTGTTATATCCGAAAAAGTTATAAGACACTGCATTATTTTTTTTATTTGAATTATGACACTTATTAAAGTTTTAAAAATTATAACAGCTGAACGCTTCATTTACCAAATTGTATAACAGAATGCACAATTGACGTCATAGCGATCGATGGCCAGCCTCAGACTCACTATTACAACCACTAACGTTGTCATTTAATGGCCAATGGACACCGATTTGCATGCCATCGTGTTCTGCCATATTAGTTTTCGTCAATTTTGGGTCCCTAAATTATGCATTTTAGACTTTATGGGTCGTGAAGTTATAATAACTGAAGACTGTTCAGATGTTAGTAGCTCTATGAGATACATGAAGCTACTTTCAGCATAACCGCAATCTCGGTATTCAACCTAAAATGACTTTATTATTACTAGTATTTTCACAATAATATTATTGTTATACAAGATACGCTTAGTTGTTAAGAACGCGTCAACTATTTTATTAAAAATGACAAAATGTAGTAACGAAAATTTCTTCTTATTAAATATAAAACGTTTCGTCATCTAAAATAGCGACGTTTAATGTTTTTTCCTCGGTATGAAAACGTACAAATCTCATGACAAGCTTATAAAGATATGGGTCGCTTGAATTGAGTAATTCTATTTACAACTGTTAGCCTAAAAGCGTTTACTTATAAGATTTGTTAAAAAGATTGAGTTTACTTTCTTTTTAGATAAATATTATCAAGTAATTGCAGATAACTGGCTAAAACAAAGACCTCTGTTTAATCAATTACCTAAAAATGTTGAAATGACAAACAATTAGAACTATTTAAGTTAGACAATTCGAAAAAAAGATAAATAAATAAGAGTTACGGGAATTTCGTAGACAAAGTCAATGGTTAAATTTTCTACTAATTGAATGTCGTAACTGCATCCACTAGAGCAAGTAAAATAAAAATGTATGTGACAAAAGTATACCCTGCGTATAGAACGGTCTTTGCTAGCAGATCGTAGAGGACGCTGCGGCGGTGGCGATGCTGGCCGACCGTATCTGTCCATCCAGGAGCAGGAGGCGCGCCCCACCAGCGCGCCCGCCGTGCGTACAGTCATCGTCAGCTGTCGACACGACTTCAGCATCTGCGATGAAATAAATTTATAATGACAAATCAAAAAGAAACTTCATATCCAAAAAGCTACGATGTTTTATTTCAACATTTCACGCAGGATTGTATACAAATTTTAAATAACGAGGCGAAGAAGCTGGGTTAATACTTATTGACGTTTAAACAAATATTAGAGAATCGGCACAGCTCTAGCGCCGGACGACCGTCTGCAACATGGGTCCATGATCTGGTGAAGATTGCAGGAAATCGTTGTATGCAGGTGACTTCCATCTGATGGCGAGTGATAATGGTAGCTATGGGTATGTACCCATAACATTTCGGCGCTAGGATAATATGTACAGCTCCAAGTTGTGCTGTTACTTTAAGTTTCTTCACTCTAGTAATTTTGCAGGTTACAGCTTCTTTGGACTCAGGATAAAAACTGCTATGTATATATATAATGACGAAACTTTTAGGTAATTTATAAGTTTTTTTATTACATTGTCATTGTATATACTGTACAAGAACTAAAATGTTCAACCAGTATGTTAGCTAGTGTTCTAAAGGTTGCTCATTGGATTCAAATACTTCTAGCGAAAAATATTTCTCGTGTCCGAAGCAAGTGCAGTCTATAACATAATACTTTCCAAGCGTATTTCTTCATAGGTGGTTATATTAGTTTTACTCGTATGTTCAGCAATTTGAACTTCTACTATAGCTTCATGCATACTTTGTTTTCTATGTTAAATATATTTACCTTTTTAACTTACTCTATTAAATTGATAGTCTTTCAGCTAAAGTAAACATTGATTTTTTTCCGCGGAGAAACGATTATTGTAACTTTTACTTAATTGTTGCTTTTCTTGAATAAACGCTTTTCAACCTAATTAAATACTTATGTTGTTTTCACAACTGCCTTTATTTTACCGTTTAAGTACTACCGTAACACCCGATTTCATGAAACAATTAAAGCATATAAATGCAATTTATTAAAACTTAATGTTTTTTTGTTTTCTTTTTACAAACATTTCATAATTTCTATTATTAAACGGTTTTATTTAGCTCGACCCGTACGGAATTTGGGTCAAAATTAGAAATTGAAATTTAAGCACCTTCCCGTTGTCAGATTGATTTGAAATTTGGCACACACATTTAATTTAGATGACAATACAATATAATAAAATCAATAACATTATAAATCTAAGATGGCCGCCGATACAAAATGGCGGATTACATATTTTTCCTTAACCCCCTCAATATGGGTATCAAATGAAAGGGCTACACTAGTAAAACACCATGATTATGTCAAAATTTAAAATTCAAGATGGACGCCGTTTCAATATGGCGGACTAGGTACATATTTTTCCACAACCACCACAATATGGGTATCAAATAATAGGACTACACTAGCAGAATACTGTCATTATGAATATATAATATATGTCAGAATATTCGGTAGACAATTTCACTAAATACTAAAAACAAGAAAATAAAAATCGGTAAAAAAACTTTTAAATTAAACGGTTTTCTTTATGTGCACTGAAAACTACAAAAACGTGGGGCCCATTAGTAGAAAGTAATACAGAAATAGTTAATAGGCCCCACGTTTTTATTATTTATCAATTGTTTTTTTTATTTATTTATTTTGTAGTTTTCAGTGCACATAAAGAAAACCGTTTAACTTAAAAGTTTTTTTACCGATATTTATTTGTTATGAAACTGTATAATAAAAGTAAAATACTAGTTTTATTGTAATTGATAAATAGCAGTAGTAATACTGAAGCTGAAATATAAAACGATTTAGAAGCAAGACACTGCCATTATAATATATTGCCGAATCAATTCATCTTTTAATTGTAAAAGAATTGTTTTTATTGATTCTTCACTGATAGTTCGTGGAAGATAGCTATCTATTAATCTTCTAAATTAAAAGAGGCAATTATGATTGCCTATTTTAATACAAGTTTTAGTACATTTTATTATCATCATCATTTCATCTAAACAAAACGTATCTCTAGTTATTACAAAGATAAATAAGTTTGTTAGTGGTAGATATTTTTTTAATCATATACATTTCTTATTTTTAAATATACTTACCCAAACCCAGACTGAAATAGCTACTAAAAACAAATTCACTCAAACAGAGTGGAATATATTTGTATCCAAAATATTAAAATTTCCAAAACGATACAACTTATAATAATTATTCTAAATTTTGCTGTCTGTATTGTATTGTGTGTTACTCATTATAAGACAACATGAGTTTACTTATGTAATATATTTTTTTTAATTACACATATTTTACCATCCATACGAGTGTATGGAGCAAACTTGCGACCGTCCGAATAATATTCAAACATTAACACCTAACTTTTAACACAAATCTCCCTTTATGGTACTAATTAACAACACCCGAGAGAAGTTCAGATAATGAAGTTTACATGTAATTTTAAATTAAACACCCCGCTGCAGATGTCATTTAGAAACTGACTATAACTTCATTAGTGAAATATAATATTATCTCTGACAATTATTGCGACGGTATTACCAAAGAGTGACTGTGACTAAAATAGTTCATGCTAATTTTTTTTTTTATACAGTATATTCATTTCACACAGAAATTCAAAAAAGTAACGAAATTCAAGAAAGTATTGTAATAAAATTTGATAAAATTTTATTACAATACTTCTTAGTGAAGAACCGATTTCGTAGCATGAATGCTACGGCATAACGTTTACCAGAGTTTGACAATTAGCGGCTAGTAGTTCAGAAACTAGAACCGACAGAAAGTAATACTTTAGTAACATATGTATATTGTAATAATGAATTGAAGATGTTTCTGATACCGTAAAATTTTAACATGATCGTTAATCATGTGTCTTTACCTTGTAAATTCTTTTTAAGTGTGGGCGCAATTTTCTCTTATGTATAGATATGCAATGTCTATTTTGAAACAGATTATAATATCACTAAGGTAATGACGATTGCGTGTCAGTGACTACAGCACGATGTTCTCGTGATAGTATGTCATTGTTGTTTATTCTATGTTATAAAATGTATGCATGATAAAATCTCTCGGCTTATAAATATTCACGATGCGTACCGTGTACAAAGCTATAATACAATTACCGATTATTACAACGGAAACCGCATGAAATGCTAAATTTTATCGGGTAATATATTTAACTACAAAATATGGTAACAAGTATGGTGTATACCTACTTTAGTTTTATGTTGAATTCTATTTAAAAGAATGAAAGTAAGTAAGGTTAAACGTTTAGTACGGAGTAAAAAGCTTGTGTATACAAAATTTAAATGGACTAATGTTATAAATGTTAGCCCACCATTATAATATGCTCTATATATTTCAAATACACATTTACTTTCCCAATTTTATGTGCAGGAGTAGACAACTATTTAAGTATGAATTGAACTTACTATATAAAGGAATATAATATTAAAAACAAACATCGGGAAACAACCAAAATTAAAATTTTGTTTTAAAATAAAATGGTCTCATAGTTAATAAATTTTCTAACGGTGAAAGCCGGTTTACTGGTTAAAGTATAATTTCATAGAATGTGCGCAGGGGTTAGAATAACGTAGAAATCGAAAATGAGGGCAAAGTTGTCATGCGAGTCGGTAATTTTTGCTTCTCGTAATAGTTTACTTTCATACCATCCAGAACGTCTGACCTTTATATTGACAAAATATTAAAATAATATTCATGTTACAAATTATGTAAATAATAATGTTGTTTCCGTTTATTCCGAATAGCAAATTTGCGAAATTTCTGTTCCGATATATACAGCACAACGTTACATTCAGACACGTTATTACATGATCATTTACGAGCTATATTAATTTTATTTAAAATGATTTTTGTAACAAGCCTGTCAGCATTATCAAGCAAAGAATCAATCACAATTAAAAAAATTTAACAGGAATAATAACATCTCTTACGACAACATACAGAATATTTCGTGATATGGAAAGATCCATTGCGGTAATGGAGTGCCGCTCACATGTCAGCTGGTAGTTTCCATTCGCTCTGTCTGTACCTAACGCTGCATGCATGTCCAACTTCCGTTGTCACAAATGCAACCATCGTGCTTATTGTCTACAACACGTTATAATGATCAAAGAGTTGTTAACTGGACAAACGTAACAACTCCGCGTATTGAGTTCTCAACGCAAGGTTTTTTTTTTTATATTTTTAAACGGTACCTATTGTCTATCCTCTTATAGATACAGTTATTTTAGAATGTCAACGTGAAATTTTTGTTGTACCCTTGAGCATCATCATCAGCCCATAGATGT
Organism: Byasa hedistus; assembly: GCA_029286795.1. Lineage (NCBI taxonomy): Eukaryota > Metazoa > Arthropoda > Insecta > Lepidoptera > Papilionidae > Byasa > Byasa hedistus. The sequence goes on along the minus strand of JAGSMW010000020.1, from coordinate 8,477,303 downwards.
CCACTGCTGGTCATACATAGACTTCACATAAAGATATCCACACCGATCGGTCCTGAGCTGCCCGCATACATCAGCTTATCGTAAGCATATTTTTGATCAATTATATAGTGAATATAATATAAATTCTTATATTCGTGCATAAAAAACTATGAACCTAATTGCAATAAAGTTATTCATTGAGTTGAAAAAATTAAGCATACGTGAAAGTAGTGAAGTAAAGCGATCGCACTCCAACACGAAGTCAAAACGGCGCACGATCATGTTGATTTTGACCTGACCTACATGCCTGTATGTTAAGTACCATCAAGGACCTAGTATGGGATTGAGACGCCTTGACACTTTTAGATTAGTATCTAACAAAATGAGAATAAGATGAAAAATAAATATCATGCGTGTAACGTAATCATTTCTTAATTTATTATTCACAAATGTCATGTCTATACTACAAAAAATAATCGTATTAATATAATTTTCTTCTCGTGTGGTAGATTAGAATATCCCCACCACGCCAGCAATGGAAAACCAAAAGTTTGAATCGAGGATTATTATATCGAATATTCCATAGTTACATGAAAACTGACATGACTTTACGTATCATACAAACGTTTACAATAAAACTGAATTAATGAAAATTTTAATAAAGCTACCTAAGGCTCATCTTACGCGTCTAGCGAAAAACACAATGGAACCACAACAATACAAACTAAAAGGAATTAATTTTTCTACTTAGAGTTCTTTTAGAAAAGATTATATTTAATACGTCTACACAGAAGAACCAAAATTCTGCTTTATTAAAAAGTTACTAAAGCTGTAAAAATCTTTCTTTCAATTCTTAATCCTTCTTTATAAATATATTTTTTCGTGATTAACCTGTTACTATTACCGAAGGTATAAATAATTACTGAAAAGATAACAACAATTTTTTATTTTTTTTAACTCTAATTCTATAAACCCAATTTTGTAGGATAAATAAGAGAGAGAAAAGCGCATGTAAGAATTACATCAACAAAACGAAAGGTAAAATGATGAATTCTTTCAAAAACTCGTAATACACAAGAAGATTGATGAAAATTCTTGACACACAGTTATACGGGAGATTACAACAACCAGGAACTGTTTTTTTTTCTGTCAAGATTATTGCTCAGCTTAATAAGATCTATATTTTAACAATATCCTAATAATAAAAATAAACCGTATTGCAGAATTATTCAAGCACATGGCGCATTAAGAACAAATTCAATTAAATTGTGTATTTTTTTACATTATCTTAAAACGACTAGACAATGTATTGAAAGATAAATACAATAAATATCTAAAAAGTCAATAGTATGCACTATTGCTAATAATCCATTTATTGAATCGAGAATGAGATGAAATAAGTAGTGATATGAGGTATAGTTGTTTATTCCGAGGTTTTAAAGAATATTCTCCTGCGGTTCTTAGTGTCTTTTTTTAAAGTAGAAAAACGACTTTATTAAATAACATTTTACAAATGTCGAACGGTTACCTTCAACGCATCTTCGTGAGATATCCCAGAGAAAGGCGTGCCATTAACCTGCAGAATTGAATCCCCAGGTCGTAGGCCCGCCCGTTCCGCCACAGATCCTTCCTCTACACGCGATATGTATACTCCAACACCTGCACCAATCCATAAATAATTAAACAGAATCCGGGTTTTTTACACTTTTTTTTAATACCTTTCGTTTAATTCATATATTAAACAAATTTATATGTATGAAAATACGTATTCTCAGCAATCTCAGTATTTTTCAACGGTAAACACTTTCGCAAGTTTTATACTGAGTGATAGAGTAAAAACTGCATGAAATTCGTTTAAGCACTTTGCCGTTGTATCATATGTACAATACTTTATGATATACCCTTTTTAAACAGCATAGATAGATAAGTAAATGAAATAAGAATTTATGTATACAAATTATAGAAATATATTAATCATAAACACAATAATACCTAAACATAAATGTTCGCTGAAGAGTAGAATTCATTGATTAGATGGCTTTGTTTGATTACTTCGCAGCCTATTTATAAAACTTCCATTTGGACAGAAAATCGATAAGCCTCTGTCTATTGTTATTTCTAATTATTAAAATGGAATCTACAAATAACTTTCTTTTGTCACGAAATAGATAGGTAAACATAATAAACATAGTGCTGTCGGATATCCATAATCAGAAACCCAAATTAATGATGTTAGGATTATTGTCTGGCCATTAGCGCTATATCGAAAATATATGTAAAGGAATTTTAATAAGCGAACCGTCAGGTTTCGATGCTAACTGAAAATTATAAAAAAAAACGAGTATAAATCCATTGATTTCAAGACAGAAAAAGCAGATATTTGTTATCAGAAAAAGAAAGCAAAAAATTTTTATCAGGCACAAAAATGCAACACAAAGGCTAATTAACTGACCTGCTTCCTTACCGCCCTTGACGCAAATTCCGAAGCCGTGCGAGTCCGCGGGGTCGCGGCTCATGGTGACGGTGCGCGTGGCCGGCTCGGAGGGCGGCGGCGGCGCGCCTCCCGACGAGTACGGCCTCTCCCGCTCTCCGCCGCGATATATCGCCTACAACCAAACACACTTTATACTCTCCCTAAGATATTATGAAACGTTACCAACAGCCATTTCACTAATGAGCTACAGTCCCCCTTTTTTACAAGATTTAGTTTTCGCGCCTTCACATCAGAATTCGGCATTACTTGTACAGTAATGAGCAGCAATAGACGCTACAGTGGCTAACTACCTACACGATGTACGGGCATAGCCCATCAGTCTTTTTTCTTTGTTATAGCCACACTAATTAATATATCGTCACTAAACAAACTTATTTCGTAGAAATTCTCAAGGATGTACTGTTCATCTAGTATTTCTTAACGATTTTTATAACATAGATCTTTGCATAAAACAAAGACAATTCAAATGATTCTCGAAAAAAATTTTTTACAAATTGCAATGATACAACAAGAAACTAAGAAAAATCTTATTATTTTTGTTCATACTGTTCGATTTCGAAAAGTAGAGTAGTAGTATTACAGAAGTTTATACAAAATTTTATTACTGCTTTACCCCATGGTTTGCGCCTGAATCCAATTTAAAGCCAAATATAAATACGATATCTAATACACTTCCAAACGTAACAGTAATGCCTACAAAGAAAGAAGATTCAAACATTCATTTTTATTTTAGAAACGACACTTAGATATTGCTCTTGCTTTACCAAGCAACGTAAAACAATATTGATTTCCGGAGATGGGCAGATATGTGCCGAAATGAGAAAAACTGGAGATCGTAAAATTTTCTCTAACAGAGGCACTCTGGGAATACACGCAGTTGATATACTTTTACAGTGTTTCGCTGTGACAAAAATAACACTTTAAAATCTACATATAAGGTCATAGTAGTTAAATTTTTTCTCGCTAATTCATATTATAGTTTTGTACGCTAATTTTATAATTTTTAATCGATGTTGACGGATTGTGAATCTTGCTGCTGGTACTAATGTAACGACCAAGACCGCTCTGATAAGAGTGTAACGACAGAGAAGAACATGAAATTGATAACAGAATGGACGCGGTTCCCAATAGCGTGACCAGACGTCGACTGACAGTACATCATGCATTCGTGATAATACTACCAAGCAAGTTAAGTTTTAAAATCATAAAAACCTACTTTGTCATTGATTAAAGAGAACGGTATGCTCGTTAACCCACTTCCCTGATCTAAGGCAACAAATTTCGTCAAATAATCGCGGCCATGTCCATTCCCTCCCTTCGTAAACGGTTACCGCAATGGTCATGAATAACGTAGTGATATCGACTGACGTCGCCTCGCCCTAGAATAATTTACTCGAATGACAACCAACACCGGAGTTGCACTATTATATTCACATGTTCACATGCTATTTTTGGAACAAAATGTTTTTGATTGGATTTTATTCAAAAGCTTACCTCAACGTTTTTTTATGGAAATTTTCCTATGTATTAGGCAATTGCTCTCCCTAAAAATACAACGTTATAATATATAAAGGTTGTGATGCAGCGATGTTTATTTAACCTTAGTTCATACTTTGAGCTAATCTACAGTTGTTTATTAATTTATTTTTATTCGTCAAAGCGAGGAGATGAGTAAGACGTTTCGCTGATGGTAACTGATACGTCTGCCCATACAATTATGGATCTAGTGAGCATGGGATATAGCACCACATTGTACTTTGTACAATTGGTTACCACATTGTACTCGTCGCCTTGAGACATGAGAATTTAAGTCTCGTTTCTCCAATACTTTCAATAATCATGGCAATTTCGATTAGCAATGGATAGAAAACATGCTTGACAATGAAAATTTACCTGTGAGCAGCGCAGTAAGGTATTCAACAGTAAACAGAACTTAATATTCAGAATATAAGAAACAAGTTTTTTTAAGCATGTGTAATAATTTTCATGAATTTACAAAAAAAAAACGTGCATTATCTACTAAACCATATCGCGAAAAAGGGGCAACCCAAAAACATATGTGGTCACTTACATTATAAATGCAAAATTTATAAAAATTATGCGCAATAGATTAGGATGCATCATTACAAAATATTGTTTGAAATATTAGAACTTCCTCTGTTAATAACCATGAAAAATATTCGTACTAAAAAACAAAACGAATCAGAAATGTTTGGTCACTTTAACCAAAATAATATTGTCGTTTCATAATATTCAATTCACTATCAGGTTCTCTAGTCATCGAAAGATAATACAGACGCTGAGTTACTGGCGTTACTGGTGGTAGGTCTCTGTTGCCGGAGACCATCTGGATGGGTACCACCGCAGCTCCTATTTGAACCGCCAAATAGTAGTGTGCAAACATTACTGTGTTCCAGTTTGAAGGGCGCTGTAGCTAGTGTAATTACTGGGGTAACGAGACTTAACACCTTATGTCTCAAGGCGACGAGCGCAATGTAGTGCAGTGTGTACCATCTTAACTAGCGCCACGTTGTCATGGGCAAGCGTGTCACTTACTATCAGGTGAACTTCTTGCTCGTCTCGTCGTATAGTAGTATAAGAGTTATAACCCTACTTAACAATTATCTAACTGACGAAAGAGTTCCAATAATTCATTGTATAATCAATGTTATACAATGAATTATTTTACTACTTTATAATTTGTCCCCTTCAAAGGAGAATGTTTTTTTTAGTTAACTTACATGGTGTGTTGTGCTGCTGGGACTGCTGGCAGGAGAATGTCGCCTGGTCGGAAGTGGTGCGGGTAATGGTGCGGGGGGATGTGAGGGTGGCAGCGCTTTGCCCAGCGCAGCGGCCCCGCCTTGCCCGAAGAGACGTAACACCTGCTCCGGCGAAATGGGACGCTTCTTGCCATTTGTTGCGCTTAAATGGTTTGTGCTGTTTCTTAAGCTAGTTGCACCTGTGTCAGAAAACATATTGAAGTACTTACCGTTGTTAATATAGTACTTAAGAGGTTTCGGAACACATTAATTAAAGACAACATTAACAAAATAAATCATGTCTTTTAACTGGTAAAGTAATTCCATTTAAATTAAAATTTATTTATAAACATTCAATGTTATCCTTAAAGTATATTTTTATAGATCCAAATAACTTATCTCATTATTGTATAACTATTCTTTACTTTTCCGTAATAAAATATTTATATACGCATTTGGAGTCCTATTCTCAATTTTGTATGTGCAGATAAAGTTTTTATTGCTACACCTAAAAAACTACTAGTGAACGTGCCAAACGAGCTCCAGTAACAAAACAAATAATACAACGATATTCGCAAATATTCTGAAATGAGATTTTCTACTGCATTTCTGAGTTTTCTGGTAGAATGAAAGCTTAAGATGAAACTGACAAACTTTATGTAATTCATTAATATTTTAACCATAATTTTTATTTGATTTTGATTAAATGAACTTGATACTTTCAGACATATCTTCTAATATATAAAATTCTCTTGTCACAATGTTCGTTCCCATACTCCTCCGAAACGGCTTTACCGATTCTTATGAATTTTTTTATGCATATTTAGTAGGTCTGATAATCAGCTACTATCTATTTTTCAAACCCGTAAAGTGATCAGGGTTGCCCACACCAAAAAAATTTTTTTTGTTTTTTGGGTATTTTTTTTCTATTTTATTTTATTATTGTGTGGCATCAAAAAATACATACAGTCCTAAATTTTCACTTTTCTATCACCAACTTCTGCTTTTTAATAGTCATTTTAATATGTTTTTGTCCCGCTCGATAACATCAATTATACATGGCCACGTATCAAATCGCGTGGCCATAAACTAAAAAAAAAACTTCAATTATTATCACTCGGTAAGTTATCCCCTCCACGTGTCTACCGGTGTCACCTCTCACCAGTACACAGCACGGAGTGGGTATGACAACGAATTCTATTTCTCTCAAACATTATGCCTTCTGTCACTCCCTCTACACTAAATATATTCTCAAGCAACTTTGTTATTTATTTATTAATAACTAATATTATTGAATTTAATTTATTGTTAATCTATCTATATACATATAAAAATTAATTGCTGTTCGTTAGACTCGCTAAAACTCGAGAACAGCTGGACCGATTTGGCTAAATGTGGTCTTGAATTATTCGTGGAAGTCTAGGGAAGGTTTAAAAGGTGAGAAAATATGGAAAAAGTGCCCGGAATATGGTAAAAACAACAATTTCACTTTTCCATTAAGGTGACCAGATTTTTAGATAGGCAAAGCGGGACAGCTCAGAAGGAGTAATAATTTTTTTCTTTTAACATAAGTACAATTTATGAATATAAAAAAAATATAATATTTTATTCCTTGACATATTTTTTATTAAAGTGAATTTGTTTCAGAAGATTTTTGTCATTTTTAAAATGTAAAAATCTCAACAAGTATTTGTCAAATTAGTTTGATTGACTTGAAATATGTGCAAAATTTTATTCGTATATTTCTTCCAAGGTTAAGGTCGGTGATATACTTTTGGTCATCAATATAAAATATAAAGACTACAAGTATTTTAAGCCTAGTTTAAGAAGATTTATGTGTTTATGAAATATTCCTTAATTTTCTATGGCAAGAAGCAGAACACGAAGTGTATAATCTGAGAGAAATATACATTGTAACTGTTTAGCAAAAGCAAGGTGTTACGCAAAACAATGGTTTTCATAAATATAAAATGTAACTTAATTCTAAAAGTCGAGACTTTTGAAAAAAGTCGCGTGACGCGGGACTAATTGTGAAAAATCGAGACTGTCTCTCCAAAAGCGAGCGTCTGGTCACTTTACCTTGGATACATAAAACGTCAGATATTTGAAATAGATAGAAACCAAATACAATTTAAAAGAATATTTTTATTTTTGACCTTTGACATTGACAACCAACAATTTCTGATTGCAACTATAATATTTTACGAGAAAAGGCGGCCAAATTGACCACCACGCAGACAATTTTTTAACGATTTTTATTCTTTTGTTTTGTACGTCTACACATCATACTGGCTCACTCACAAATCGTGCTCATGCCATCAATTGGGAAGAAGAAGAATATTTTTCGAACTTTAGCGGGAATCTGGGCGTAAAGATCGCGTTGTCTCGGTTGAATTTTAATTTTTTTGTGCATAATGCAGCATAATGAAAAACGGAAAACAGAAAACTGAAAATGGAAAATGGAAAATGGAAAATGGAGAATGGAAAATGGAGAATGGAAAATGGAAAATGGAAAATGGAAAGTGGAAAATGGAAAATGGAAAATGGAAAATGGAAAATGGAAAATGGAAAATGGAAAATGGAAAATGGAAAATGAAAATGGAAAATGAAAATGGAAAATGGAAAATGGAAAATGGAAAATGGAAAATGGAAAATGAAAATGGAAATGGAAAATGGAAAATGGAAAATGGAAAATGGAAAATGGAAATGGAAAATGGAAAATGGAAAATGGAAAAGGAAAATGGAAAAGGAAAATGGAAAATGGAAAATGGAAAATGGAAAATGGAAAATGGAAAATGGAAAATGGAAAATGGAAATGGAAATGGAAAATGGAAAATGGAAATGGAAAATGGAAAATGGAAAATGGAAAATGGAAAATGGAAAATGGAAAATGGAAAATGGAAATGGAAAATGGAAATGGAAAATGGAAAAGGAAAATGGAAATGGAAAATGGAAAATGGAAATGGAAAATGGAAAATGGAAATGGAAATGGAAAATGGAAATGGAAAATGGAAAATGGAAAATGGAAAATGGAAAATGGAAAATGGAAAATGGAAAATGGAAATTGGAAAATGGAAAATGGAAAATGGGAAATGAGAAACGGAAAATTGAAATCTGACATCTGAAATCTGAAATTTGACTTCTGCCAACTGACATCTGATATCTAGAAACCAGAAACCAGAAACCAGAAACCAGAAACCAGAAACCAGAAACCAGAAACCAGAAACCAGAAACCAGAAACCAGAAACCAGAAACCAGAACCAGAACCAGAAACCAGAAGAAACCAGAAACCAGAAACCAGAAACCAGAAACCAGAAACCAGAAACCAGAAACCAGAAACCAGAAACCAGAAACCAGAAACCAGAAACCAGAAACCAGAAACCAGGAACCAGGAACCAGAAACCAGAAACCAGAAACCAGAAACCAAAAACCAGAAACAAACAAACAAAAGTTCATATTAAATTACAAGCTTTCACTGCTGTCTAAACAATGTAGGTGCGTTCGTAACGCTAAAGAGTCAATTTGCACTTTATTACAGCTAAGTTCAAATTCAATTATTCTATCAAAACAGTGTGCGTATGCGCGTTGGAGGATCTAACGCCGCGTGCCGAAATTAAAACGAATGAAATAATAACATAAATAGTCACAAAATGTAAGAGCTAGAGATCCATCATACTGATTTTCAATTTGGTCGGCTTCGCGATATTATTTCTTTTGTTTTAGTTTCGGCGCGCGACATAAAATGCATTCGTTTTCACGTCATACATCAGTCGAGCACAAACCGCGTTACCACCTGGCGGACCCGACAGACTTCATTCTGTCAAAAAGATTTGGTTTTGGTTTGTGGCAGTTATTTGTTTCTAAAAAAAATAATAATAGTAAATATAACTTATGTACTATAATTATAACTTTGGCCACTTTTCTGGAACCCACTCATATTTAAATATTACTTATTAGATGAACATGTAAAGAGCTGAACCCCACACACCGCCCTATCACCAGGGTGACGGTTCAGTCCAGATTTTTTTGCGCTGGCTATAAAATAGGTAAGAACAAAAACGGCCACATTCCAATTTTTGACAGAACGAAGTCTGTCGGGTCCGCCAGGTGGTAACGCGGTTTGTGCTCGACTGATGTATGACGTGAAAACTGTCGGGTCAGCTAGTAAAAATATAAAATTGAATAACTATACAAAGATATTCCTGAAAATATCTAAAAAAGTAAAATAGACGTTGAGGCAAGTTGAGTTAAAGAATCTTCTCCTTGACGTCGAGTACATATACTTGCGAATTATTTACTACTATTGAACAAAAAGGTCCAAAAGTAACGGCGAAGGGGTACCTCGTACAATATTTATAAGTTTTACATATGTATATACTGAAGATATTAACCTGCGCTGTTAGCGATCGTAGATGAACCCAGGTACGGCGCTCGGGAGAGCTTGCCAGGGTATTGGTGGTGTGAGTAAGGCGCGTGGTGACCATGCGAGGAGGCCGGACGCTCGACTATGGTGTACGAGGTCCCTGGGGGTGAGTAGTACACGCCGCCGCGCGCGCGCGCCCTTGCGTCCTCCGCCTCGTAGCTCGTGTGCCGGTTGTCCTGTAACCACTGCTCATATCGAATAATTTTTAAGGAAAAGCCCTCAATGGGGTATTCATTATCACTCATAATTATAAGCCAGTGTCTGCCACTGTTGGATCTTCGTTTATGTGCGATGCTCTGAAGGCATCTTGCACTGTTACACATTAAATGCGTAGTCTCGATTTCAAGACTTTCATTCCGCATATACTGCTTATGACACGACAAATTCAACTTCAGCTTGCTGACTTTTGGAGCTATGTCAAGTTATGTTCTCGGTCGAGTCATTGATAGCAATGGGAATACATTACCTGGTGGGAGCGCGAGTGCCGCGCTAGATGATGCGCGGGAGGATGCTGCGGCGTCGCGGAGCGCGGCCAGCCGTAGCCCTGGGCGCCGGGCGGCGGCCAACGCGCTCCGAACTCCGCCAGCTCCGAGCCCTCGCCGCCCTCCCCCGACCTCATGCCGGGGGCCGTAGTCGCTGTAACAAAAAAAAACATTAACTTATACAACAATGAATCAAAACAAAATGAGTAGATATATGATATCACAAAACTGAAGCAAATAAGTTCCTCTAAAAAATCAAAGTGATATTAACAGTTTGTTGAACCATTTCATCGGAATTTTGATAAAGTAACTTTGTAAAAACACGCAAACGAATAACATTTTAAATTAAAAAATATATACAATGAACTGATCACTATTTTTTTTGAAGTCATTGTTAATAAAATTAACTTTTTTTACGTCCGTTAAATCGGCATTAGAATAAGTGTATCACCATCGTGCACAAATGCAGAGTAACATCATCCTCTAGTTTTAAATGTTAAGTAAAAATGAGGTACCTACATAAAAAAAAATTAAAAGCTCGTACCTGTGCGACTGTCGCGCAATTACTCACAGGTAACTGAATCGATTTTAATCAAATTTCCCTTTTTTTAAATTGGCCTAGAGAGGTCTTTGATAAAAAAAAAAACAGATTAAACTTAAAGAACACTTTGTGTTTCATAAAACCCTTATCGTCAAACTCACTATTATATAGGGTACATGTATATGTGGGATATACACTTTATAGTATGTGAGCCTCCGTTGCGCAAGCTAACTCCTGTTTATGTTACGAATGGGATCAAGAGTAGCAGTAAAGATTACTGCCGCAGCGCAAAAAGCGCCTATGTTATTACATTATTAGAACTAGTACGGTTTATCTTTACAACATAAATAAAACCCTGTTACATAAGACTGAATTAAAATTTGTTAGTCTCTACCGACGAATTAAGTTATCAATAATCTATATAATAAAAATGAATTGCTGTTCGTTAGTCTCGCTAAAACTCGAGAACGGCTGGACCGATTTGGCTAAATGTGGTCTTGAATTATTCGTGGAAGTCCAGGGAAGGTGTAAAAGGTGAGAAAATATGGAAAAAGTGCCCGGAATATGGTAAAAACAACAATTTCTCTTTTCCATTAAGGTGACCAGATTTTAAGATAGGCAAAGCGGGACAACTTTGAAGGAGTAATAATAACGTAACATTTTTTTTAGTCCAAACATTAGTACAATTTATAAATATAAAAATGTATAATATTTTATTCCTTGACATATTTCTTTCTAAATTTCTTTTAGGGTTAAGGTCGGTGACATACATTTTGTCATTAATATAAAATATTAAGTTTACAAGTACTTTAAGCTTAGTTTAAGAAAATTTATGTATTTATGAAATATACCTTAATTTTCTATAGCAAGAAGCAGAACACAAAGTGTATCATCTGAGAGACAAATGCAATGTAACTGGGTAGCAAAAGCAACATGTTACGCAAAACAATGATTTTCATAAATTTAAAATTTAACTTAATTCTAAAAGTCGGGACTTTTGAAACACGTCGCGGGACTAATTGTAAAAAATCGGGACTGTGCCGTTAAAAGCGAGATGTCTGGTCTCCTTACTTTAGATACATAAAACGTCAAATATTTGAAGTTCGTCCCGTCATTTAGAAACCAAATACAATTTAAAAGAATATTTTTGATTTTGACATTTGACATTGACAACCAACAATTTCTGATTGCAACTATAATATTTTACGAGAAAGGGGAGGAACATAGCGGCCAAATTGACCACGCAGAAATTTTTTTAAGGATTTTTATTCTTTTATTTTATTCGTGTACACATGACACTGGCTCACGCAGAAACCGTGCTCATGCCATCAATTGGGAAGAAGAAGAATATTTTACGAACTTTAGCGGGAATCTGGGCGTGAAGGTCGCTTTGTCTCGGTTCATTTTTATGTTTTTGTGCATAGTGCGGTTGAATGTATGATGTGAGTGTATCATGCAGTAAATTAGTGTGTTCGTGTGCAGCGATTGTAGAATTCAAGCAGGAACACCACTGTCCTAAGTTCAAATTGGTTCAAAATAGTAGTTAAGTCTTAACTTTACTTTGTTGATCTTTTGTGATAGTGACACTATTTACCGCTGAGTGCGCGAGAACAATCTTTACTTTGATTACCTACAATTTATAATACCAAGGAGAAGACGTCCTGACTTGAGTCGTGGAAGTCAATCAACAAGTGCATTTAAATATAATAGAAAAACCAAATTCATAACGGGCATTTACTTTGATTACGAATTATTTTTGTTCTGGTTAAGTTTTGCCCGCATAGTTTAGCTTTTTTATTTTAATGATTTTGAGGCGATACGAAGTTTGCCGGGGCAGCTAGTAATAAATAAATGAAAGTAATATAAATGTACTACTATAATGGAGCCAAAATGAACTATTTATTTTTATTATTATCTGTATATCAATCTTTAACAACACCGTAAAGATAAAAAAGTATATATTTTTAGAAATTAATTTTGATAAAGGTAAACATCGAAAAGAAAAATGGAGACAAAGTTTGGTTTTAAGTTAAATTAGATTTAGCGTCTATCATTGACAAAATTACGTTAATTCCTCAAATCTATACCAGATAAAAATTACCATTTTTTTGTTGCATAATACCAATAATTTTTCTGTTTTTTCACACGAGAAACATAGTTTATAGTCTGAAGGGAAAAATCTGTTAAAGCTTATAATGAAATGAACAATATGTAATAATTTTTATTTTTTTAAAAAAAAATGTTTACATGAATTTAGTTTTAATAATAGTTGAAATTTAACTGTAATTTATAAATAGCATTATTAAGGTTTATTGTCAAATAAATGTTACCATTGCTTTCGAAATTGTATAACAAAACCTTTTTTACTCATTTTCGCTTTTGATATTTATGCCTCGTATATTTTCTGTGATTGTCAATTCAAATAGCAACGTTTTATGCGAAACCATTTTATTGCTACACAAGTACGGCGTAGTTACGACCATCAATAAGCTGTGAAGTTTCGTTCTACAATACCACATTTGTTGTTATTGCACTGTAATGCATTTTGATTACATCGAACCTCGATATTCTTCTATATAATAAAAATGAATTGCTGTTCGTTAGTCTCGCTAAAACTCGAGAACGGCTGGACCGATTTGGCTAAATGTGGTCTTGAATAATTCGTGGAAGTCCAGAGGTGTAAAAGGTGAGAAAATATGGAAAAAGTGCCCGGAATATAGTAAAAACAACAATTTCTCTTTTCCATTAAGGTGACCAGATTTTTAGATGGGCAAAGCGGGACAACTTTGAAGGAGTAATAATAACGTAACTTTTTTTTTGGTTCCAACATAAGTACAATTTATAAATATAAAAATGTGTATTATTTTATTCCTTGACATATTTCTACCTAAATTTCTTTTAGGGTTAAGGTCGGTGTCATACTTTTTGTCATTAATATAAAATATTAAGACTACGAGTACTTTAAGCTAAGTTTAAGAAAATTTATGTATTTATGAAATATACAAATAAATTACTTACGTAAATTTTATATGGTAAGAAGCAGATTTGTAATATTTATTTGTTTAATTAGGTTGCTAGCACGCAGTACGAACACAAAGTGTATCATTTGAGAGACAAATACAATGTAACTGGGTAACAAAAGCAATAAGTTACGCAAAACAATGATTTTCATAAATAAAAAATTTAACTTAATTGTAAAAGTCGACTTCAACTTAATTGAAAAACGTCGCGTGTCGCGGAATTAATTGTGAAAAAGCGGAACGTCTGGTCACCTTACCTTAGATACATAAAACGTCAAAAATTTGAAGTTCGTCGCGTCATTTAGAAACCAAATATAATTTAAAAGAATATTTTTGATTTAGACATTGACATTGACAACCAACAATTTCTGATGCAACTATAATATTTAAAGAGAAAAGGGAGAAACAAGGCGGACGAATTGACCACGTAGACAATTTTTTAAGATTTTTTTTTTTTATACGTGTACACATGACACTGGCTCACGCAGAAACCGTGCTCATGCCATTAATTGGGAAGAAGAAGAATATTCTACTTTAACGAGAATCTGGGCACAAAGGTGGAATTGTCTCGGTTCATTTTTATTTTTTTGTGCATAATGCGGTTGTATTAATAGATGATTGGTTATCATGCAGTAAATAAGTGTGTTCGTGTGTATCGATTGTAGAATTCAGGCAGGAACACCACTGTCCTAAGTTCAGATTGGTTCAAAATAGTAGATAAGTCTTAACTTTACTTTGTTGATCTTTTGTGATAGTGACACTATTTACCACTGAAAATTGAAAACTAAAATCTGAAAACAGAAAATTGAAAATGGAAAATGGAAAACGGAAAATTGAAATCTGAAATCTGAAATCTGACATCTGACATCTGACATCTGAAATCTAGAAACCAGAAACCAGAAACAAGTAACCAGAAAGCAGTACCCAGAAACCAGAAAGCAGTAACCAGAAACCAGAAACCAGAAACCAGAAACCAGAATCTAGAAACCAGAAACCATAAACCACAAACCATGAACCAGAAACCAGTAACCAGAAACCAGAATCTAGAAACCAGAAACCAGAATCTAGAAACCAGAAACCAGAATCTAGAAACCAGAATCTAGAAACCAGAAACCAGAAACCATAAACCATAACCATAAACCAGAATCTAGAAACCATAAACCAGAAACCAGAAAACCAGAAACCATAAACCATAACCATAAACCATAAACCATAAACCATAAACCATAACCATAAACCATAAACCATAACCATAAACCATAACCATAAACCATAACCATAAACCATAAACCAGAAACCAGAAAGCAGTAACCAGAAACCAGGAATCTAGAAACCAGAATCTAGAACCAGAAACCAGGAATCTAGAAACCAGAAAACCAGAAACCAGAACCAGAATCTAGAAACCAGAAACCAGAATCTAGGAACCAGAAACCAGAACCATAAACCATAAACCAGAACCAGAAACCAAAACCAGAATCTAGAAACCAGAAAACCAGAACCAGAATCTAGAAACCATAAACCAGAAACCAGGAAACCAGAATCTAGAACCAGAAACCAGAATCTAAAAACCAGAAACCAGAATCTTAGAAACCAGAAACCATAAGCTAGAAAACCAGAAACCGAATCTAGAAACCAGAAACCAGAATCTAGAAACCAGAAACCAAAACCAGAAACCAGAACTAGAAACCAGAATCTAGACCTCAGAAACCAGAAACCAGAACCAGAAACTAGAAACCAGAAACCAGAAACCAGAACTAGAAACCAGAATCTAGAAACCAGAACCAGAATCTAGAAACCATAAACCAGAAACCAGGAATCTAGAAACCAGAAAACCAGAATCTAGAAACCAGAAACCATAAGCTAGAAAACCAGAAACCATAAGCTAGAAAACCAGAAACCAGAATCTAGAAACCAGGAAACCAGAAACCGAAACCAGAAACCAGAAACCATAAGCTAGAAAACCAGAAACCAGAAACCTGTAACCAGAAACCAGAAACCTGTAACCAGAAACCAAATCTAGAAACCATAAACCATAAACCAGAAACCAGAAACCAGGAACCAGGCACCAGAAACCAAAAAACTGTAACCAGAAATCATATACCAGAAACCAGAAACCAGAAACCAGAAACCAGTAGCCAGAAACCAGTAACCAAAAACCAGAAACAAACAAACTATCTATCTATCTATGTATCTACGAGCTTTCACTGCTGTCTGAGCAATGTAGGTGCGTTCGTAACGCTAAAGAGTCATTTGCACTTTATTACAGCTGCACAAAGTTCAAATTCAATTATTCTATCAAAACAGTGTGCGTATGCGCGACGGAGGATCTAACGCCGCGTGCCGAAATTAAAACGAATGAAATAATAACATAAATAGTCACAAAATGTAAGAGCTAAAGATCCACCATACTGATTTTTAATTTGGTCGGCTTCGCGATATTATTTCTTTTGTTTTAGTTTCGGCGCGCGACATAAAATGCATTCGTTTACACGTCAATACATCAGTCGAGCACAAACCGCGTTACCATCTGGCGGACCTGACAGACTACATTCTGTCAAAAAGATTTGGAATGTGACAGCTATTTGTTCCTAAAAAATTATAATAGTAAATACAACTTATGTACCATAATTCTAACTTTGGCCACTCTTCTGGAACCCCCTAATATTTAAATATTAGTTATTAGATGAATATATAAAGTGCTTAACCCCACACACCGCCCATAACCAGGGTGACGGTTCTGTTCAGGAGATTTTTTTGCCCCGGCTTTAAAATAGGCAGGAACAAAGAACATTCCAATTTTTTTTGACAGAACGAAGTCTGTCGGGTCAGCTAGTATCTTTATAAATAAATAAAATAACTATTCAATAAAGCACTTTCTGTATATATTTACGTCCATAGCAACTCTTTATAAAGCCAATTGTTATTGGAAGAAAAACAAAAATACGCTGATGATTAGGATAATGTACTTCCAGGAAGGTGGCAATTTCTTTAAATATAAATGAATTATTTAATTATCAATTAATTATACTCAAAATAGATCTATGTCCAGCAATGGACATCATCGTTAAGATAATGATGAGGTGGACAATCCTTGTAAATAATAAAAAAAGATCGACGTTATGAAAATATATGTATGTAAAAACGTCGTTAGTAATTTGTGGGAGTTTGACGGTGTACAAACTTTTTCTTACAAAACAAGTATCAGTAGTACAAAAAAAAACTGTATTATTAGTAAAATGTCTCACAGCTATTCGGTGATAAGTTAAATAACAAAATAAGACTCCTAGAAAAAATGTCGATTCGGTCAAGTGTCGCAACGGACTATCGATGAGCTATAGATAATTTCCGACAGCCACGGCCGTAGTCCGCAGTGCGGTCAAAAATATCTAATTGTAACGTTTACCTTGACTTTGCCCGTTGATACGTACAAGTAAATCCAAGTTTAGTAATTTATAAAGAAACACACAATTTCCAGCAACTATATTAGGAATAGTTTACAAAAACTTTATTGGCTTACTCGTAGGGTATTAACTTTTAATTTAAAGCTTTGCTTCATCAGTAACAATACTGCTAATTGTGCTGGACCGAGAGTTCTATTCCCCCAATAAATCGGAAATTAAATTGTTTACATATTGTGATTAGACCACTTTGAACTGTAGCCAGCATTACTATTTCAATTCAAATCGATAAAATCGAATTCAAGTAATTTGAGCTTGAAATAAAATTTCGTGGAATAATGGGCTACGTTAAGTAAGTTGACATTGAAAATTAATACGATACATAATTAAGACGAACAAAGCATTCTAAACTTTTAGCAAAAGCTTCAGACTTCATTAAAAAATTTGTCCGTGACCCTAGATAGTGACGTTCAAAGATCTTGCGAAATGTTTTATTTACTGAATACTTCTTTGTATATTGTGAGTAATTCAAAAACAAAAGATTGCTAGAAACGGTAAGAAGAAAAGAAAAATGTGGACATGTATTTCTTTTTTCTGCTTCTTTATATACACTTACAAACATTGAGTGTTTTATTATATTAAAACAATGCTTGTAGTAACTAATATTACATGCGTTACCTAAACACAATTTTAATGACTAGAACAAAATTCAAATATGATTAACTAAATCAAATTAAGTAATGTTATCTAAATAAACGCGATACAATCCGTAAAATTTAGTTTTAATAAAGGTTATCTACATATAAAAATAAAGCGAATAAATCTTCTTTTTATTGCCCAACGTCATTCAAAAGTATTGTTTTTTCAATATCGGCTCTATTATCTGCCTCTGTTCGTTGTTTTTTAGAGCCAAACTATTCTGAGCATGGCTTCTCCATTTACGATGTTATTATCACTTAACACAATATGAAAATGAGATCAAGTTTTAGTTCATTGTAGGTAAGAAAATATGAAATTTACAAATTTATCTATTAGTGAAATTTATATTAAAACTCTTTTCATGGAACACTCCCAAAGAATGTCTTGATAAAGTTGCGAATTGCAAGCTGTGTTGGCCAGGCGCCAAACGAATCACTCCCCTAACGGCCAAGTTAACGTACATCCTCGTTTCATCTGTTTACTATCGCAAACGAACCACTGCCAATGACATACGCGATATGTACAAACAACAAACATATCTTAAATAGTTAAGATAATATTAATATTACGAACGTTTTAAGTGATTTTTTACTATGTAATTGGCACAATTTACTTACATATACCACGCATGAAATTGTAAACTGCACATATACAGAAAATAGTATGTCTGTTACTTATGCTAAAAAAGGTATGTATTTATATTTTAATATAACTAAATTTTGCGGACTTTATCGCGCTTATTTAAACTAATAATTACACGACATTATAAGAGCTTCATAGCATTCATGACCAAGGAGAAAACTGCAGGGCAAAAAGCTCTTATGTCATAATTAGCACGAAGCAGCTTTAGGTTATAATTATTATTCAATTTCAGTACGACCTAAGCAGAATGAACTTACAATAAGCTCTTGAGATCATATTTAACGATATATTTCAATATAACTTAGGCAAAATATTGTTAAAACAAAGTTAAATAACAAGTACCATTTGTTGTGTTTGTTTTTTATATTCGTTATAATCTTAACTGCGCTGACCAAAGAACCTTAGCTAATATTATTAGCCGAGGGGAGAATACGCGTCTCAAGTTACGAAATAAAAATAAATTGTAGCTTTTCCTCAAACGAAAATTTATAAAACTTCTTTTATATATTTCCACAAAGCCTGAACATGTATATACAGAGAAATGAAAAGAATAAAGAGAAAAAAGATGGATCACTTTATTTCTGTCTTAAAAGTAATATAAGATTTTTTTACCTAAAACATAAAATAAAAATATACAAAGATTTCCGGTACAGCGATTTTTTATTTACTAGCAGTAAAATTAAAATGTAACGAAACCGTATAAAAATTCTAAATAAGTATTTCGGTAATATTAATATAGAAATCCTTGTGTATGTTAGTACACATTAATTCCACTCAAAACTTTTTCTTATGTAGTATATAACGTGAGTAATAACAAATTTTCGAAAACGATATCCAAAGGTGAATTACGAAACGTTTATTTTAATAGTAAATTTCCGTTTAACAAAGTGAAATTTTCGTTTTATAATATAATGTAGGTTAACATAGAAAGCCTAGTTTAGGTGTAACACAGTGTTAAAAAGAAGAACGGACCGACGGACTCTGCCTTTTGTAGTTTATATACTGGTTTATTTTCATTTTGCCTTAAACCCGCTTACCTAGTTACTATCTCCGAATTTTTACTGTGCCGTTACAAAAACACTGTTTTCCGGCTGTTAATATACTAGACCCAAAGTTGTCAGGTTAGCAGACGTTACACCATTACTGGCCTCATTGTCAAATACCATCAAACGCAATTAAGGTCAAAAGATATCCCAATGTCGTTGAAAAAAAAAAGTAAATATGTACAGTATTTTTACTTACTGACTAGGCGTCTGTCTGTCTAGCACCCTGTCAGAGATAATTTTCCACGATCCGAACTTTGTTTTTAACATATAACAGTCCCTGCAGAATACTATCTCATTTTATTAAATTCCATATTCAGTATAGTTTAGGAATGTTAGTAATGTACTAATGTTGTTAATTGTTAAATATAATTGCCATAGTAATAAGAACGAATCACATTTTCTTCAACTTAGCATAAAAACACCAACTAATATTACGTGCTTTGACGGTGAAGGAAAACATCGTGAGGAAACCTGCATATCTATGCCATGACCATCAGTGGTCAGACAAGTATGTGAAATGGAGAAGGCAATGGCAAACCACTCCATTATAACTGCCAAGAGAGTCGTCGTGTGTTTCAATAAAAACATGATGACCACGACCCTCAGTCATGAGGAAATACGACTTAGAAGAAGAAGAAGAATAAGAGCGAATCACATTTTCTTCAACTTAACAGGTAAGATAGTCTTTTTTCATGAACGTTAATCTCTCGACTCGGGTCGGTAGACGCACAGTGGTCCGTTCATTAGTAGCTAAGCACATAGTAAAAGACTGTGCAATGCGAAGGGTTTTTATGACGTCACGGGAACGGCCGAGCGGCAGAGGGGTGTAGGGGGTTCAAGGCCGAGAATCTAGGTCAATAGGACACGGGCGAACTTAGCCCACGCAAGTTACTACGAAACGTGCAGTCTCACAAATTAAGCCAATCCCGGTTTTTCCAACGTCGTTCTTAATAACTTAACAATACCAACTGTATTATTTTACTGTTATTACTGCAAACTGTAAATTTCACCAAATTTATTACGAAGTATATAAATATCTAATTTTAAAAATAACGTCAATTCGTTGGATACGAGAAGTTCGATTTTCTCCGTCTTAATTAGCAATAGAATTATATCTTTTTGAGAAAGTTAATAAAATATGCAACAAATGGTAATTAAAATAATTTAACTCAAAACAGAGACACGTTTGCTTATTAAAATTTGTTCATCATCATCATCATAAGGTGCCTTCTTCAAACTGAAGTTTCAAAATTTGTTCCTGGTTACTTAATAGCAAAAATGCACAGGGGACAGACATTTTATTCTTATAAAACACGATGATCGAACCCAGATTAAACAGGTGGGTGGATTATTATTCGGTTCAACGAGCAGTCGATAATGCTTTTCACCTGGCTGATGTCGCTCCGACAACACTTGAAAAGCTGCCGCTCACGTAAATATTGAAAGGTAGCAAATAAATTGGCCATTTTTTTTTCTGCATAACCTTGGACGTCCGAATGGGTAATGAAGAGCTCTACGAAATGGTCGATTTGAATGAAAGTGTCATTCACGGGATGTTCAAACACGCAACTTTTCTGACATGCGAAGCGAATATAAAGAAAATGTACCGAATTAAGTTAAACATAATTCGGCAACGTTATTTACATTGGAAAATACAATAGTAAATGACAGTTACTGGAGAAAATTTTTAAAATCTTCTGTTTTTTTATAATATTAATAACGATAATTAATATACAGTCAAATCCTTAATTTACTATTTTTAATAGCGGTTATCATCCCAACCGGTGGACGTCTCCTGCTGTACATAGGTCTCTTGATTTTTAAAAATTTTATGTATAAGTATTATATTTTCAAACATTAAATATTATCAAAAGTATCTTTGTTCTAGATTCTGTCCTATATTTGTCAAAAATGTCAATAGAAATCTCTTCAAATACCTTTTACAAATTAACTATCTGTACTGAGCTCGCTGCCAAAATATTATTTACTACATTTAAAAAAAATATATATTTTGTTACATTTAACTAATCATATTATTAAAATATTCAAAAAACTTGCATTTTTTTGTGGTTATCATAAACTTGTATTATAAATTTAATCAGCAAAAAAAACTCTTAAAGTATTTATTTCGTGATCAATACACGCGAACTATTTATACAGAGAGAGAGCTCGATTAATTTAAGTAGTGCAAATTGAATTGCATTCTGTTTTGAATTCCAAAGAGGTGCAAAAGTACAGCGTAACAAAGTTTCAGTAATAAGATACGTGTACAGAATATGTTATTAAAAATACTTTGTTGCACTCCAAATAGTATTTAAATTTACAAAAAACATTACTTATTATTTAATAAATGCATAGTGGGCGATTTTATCATGGAAAATTATATAAGAATTTGGTTTTGGTTATTAGTACACTATATATTATTAAAATTTTTATACTACAGTATGGCGAGATATACTGACTGACTGAATAACTACTTTGATCAATCATCATTTTGTACGATCGGATTGACTGAAAACGTATACGTAATGGGGTTTATCACGATACTTAACATAGTCATCTATATACTCCATTTTGTGAAACTTTTGTATTAAAACTAATATAAAAAGGACAGAATATATATTTAATGAAGTGCGAAAAATGTTACTGTTGTGTACGTATATTAAAACCTTTACTATTTCAATAACCCGCTAAAATTCAGTGTGTTGTTGTTTTGTAATATTGGTTTATTCTGTAATTAAATTTAATAGTTTATTATCTATTATATTATAATAGTCAAAATATATTTATCTTAATTTTACTAAATTTTTGTCTTTTTTAATCAAAATGGTAATATACATTGTAGTGTAGTAGTGTTATTATCCACTTTTTGCTTTCCGAACCTAACTTACAATTAACACAAATCACAAACTATGGCAAACCACTTGCGTGCTAAAAGTCTTTTAAGATCATTAACAAAGCCTTTATTACAAAATGGGTACCTGACGAACAAAGAAATATGAAATTATAGTTATTAAAAACATAAAACGCAAGAAATTATATTTATATTTACCTAAAGCTTGTTAAGATTGCAATAACGAGTAACTAAAGTTGAATTGGCTTTAATTATACAATCAAGTACTTAATAATTTGCAATATAAAGTTTTTATTAGAGCAAACATATTTCATTCTAGTTCATAAGCAAAGACAGCAAGATAATTATAACCGTTTTGATTTTACGACACACGAAAAACAATTGCTTAACGCTAGAATACAATATTAAGTAATAATTAATAGCGCCTTACCGTTTGAAATAGTTAAAATACTTGTTCGTTTTGATTTAAACTCAAACTAATTAAAGTACTAAAATTATGCACAAAGTATACTAAGTTTAAAACTTGCCTCTTAAGGGATTCTAACATATTTAGCTAAATAACCCACAAACATTTTATTTTTATATCGTGAAAAGTAATAACGAAAATGAATAAACTACAAAAATTACGAGTGATTTTTCTGCAAACAGGTCAAATTCTAAAAGACTTTTTAATCAAAATTAATTAAGCTCGATTCATAAGGAAAATGTTAATTTTTATTGTTGCAACAATTTCAAGCCAATGTATTCTTGAAACAAACAAAAATTTATTTTATGAAAAATATTTTACTCTCGTAGTCTCGGTTACCATTTGCAATCAATCAATGAAAAACTCTGATAAAAAAACATCCAATAATCCACACTTAGCCAACGTGGTAGATTGAAAAGGTCTTGTCCTCTCTCTCCTTGTGAGATAAGATCTTGAGGCACAGCAGTGAGAACACTGCTGTGCCTCACAACAGCAAGGATAACTGTTCATCATTATTTGTAATATGGAAGAAACGACTTGAGATAAAATTACAATGAAATTTTATTTATATCTGCTTGCCATAATAAATGTTTGTCAGGACATTTTCTGCTGCAATTTTAAAGTGTTTATTTCTGTACTGCAATGCATTTTACTTTATTTTGATAATAAAATACTAACTTGATTACTGTAGCGTAGCTAGTTAAATTACTAGGGTGACGTAATAACAATGAGGCAACTATATTTGTTACCATTTTCAGAAAATCGTAATAAATGTTAGCGCCTTGTCTATTCCTCGTATAATATATGCTAATAACAATATTCAAAGAAAATTAAAAGCTATTTATAACTATAAACTAGGACATTATGTACATAATTTGTACACCTACTATTCATAAAGTTAAGAGCAAGTAGTAACTTCATCGACTAACAAACTAATTGCTTTCCTGAGCGGCCTTAAAACAATTCTGTTACGAATTATCGTTAGCATACTTTATTAGCTGCAGGAATTGTTAAAGTACCTCTTATATAAACATATCTAAAAGACATTTTAAATGAAGGGCATTTTAAAAATACTAAATTTAAATACTGAAATCCTGTTTAACACCTAGTTACTCATGACAAAAATTTATGCGATTGCCAACTTACAAATTATCGCATAATTGGACGTACCTCTACATAGAAAACTTGGCAGACAGTAAAGAGTGAAGAGGAAAGAATAATTGCACACGCCAAAAGGCCAATTAGAATTGTACCCCAATTTTAGCCATTACTATTAATAACAGGTAGTAAAATTTATTATAATCCATACACAAAATCTTTCCATTTTTATCAGGTCTCCGAGGCTTTCAAGTAGACTTTTGTGAACGAAGGTTTAACCTAAATTGTACAGCAGAAAAGATTATTGCCGATAATTATAAGTTATTACAATTATATTTGCAGTAATTAAAATGCAAATAAAATTATCGACAATTCGAACTGTAACGAAATTGAATTTACTTCTAAAATTATCTTGACACATAGCTTTATAAAAGCTAAAGCTCATTGTTTCCGTTTCCAAAATTTTTAAATAAACGTAAAACGTGTGGATTACGCCAAAGCAAGGTTTCGAGAAAAAAAATGTGGATTTAAAGTTTTTAAACCATCTATTTGTATTTTTGATTGTCTCGTTTTGTTCTCAATCAACTGCTATTGCAATGGTTGTTTTTATTTAAACATTTATTTTGACTAGTTTTAGACATTTATTGGCAATTCACTAAACCTTTTTATCACCATTACTATTTTCATGTAGTAATTTTTTATCGAAGTAAGTATATATCTAATATTTTTTTAAGTATTAGATGATTTAATTAAAAACAGATAATTTTTAACTTGTTTCAAAATATGAAATTTCAAACGTAATACTTCTGTACTTACAATTTTAATACTAATAAGGTGTTTGTCAATTTAATAATACATAAAATTTAATGATGAAATTGTGGTTTTTTTATTGAATTAATTACGACATTCTTAAGAGTACTAGAGCGAAGCAGCGTACAGTCAAAGTTAACCACTATTAATTATATAAAGAGTTTACAAAGTCAGAGTATAAACTTACTGACGTATTTCATATTCCCTTCCGCACGATGCAATTAATATGCGCTCTTCTCTTATACATAAATTGCACGAATTTATTACTCCATTAGAGAAATGAAGCGCCGTTTAATCAAATATTTTTCAATATCTAAAGAGTACTTGATTGCTTTTTATATATTTGAAGATAAATATACGGATCAAACTCAATAAAATGAACAATAAACACTATTCAATGTTATTTAGAACGTTTTTGGACAATTGTTAAAAGTTAAGTGAATGATAGCAGGTGTTTTTATTTCCAATATAGAACTTTTACTATTATTTATATCTATCATTTAACACGTATAACATTGTAGAAAAGCCAGAGTGAGACCAGACATTACGGCGGCAAAATCTAACTCAAAACTACACTTTAGCTACCAAAATATGATTATAGAATATAGTAAATTAAACATGCTTGATTTATTCTGACTTTGAAATTGTTTTCTTTCGATTAATCTTCCTAATAAAAATCGAACAAAATATTATAAAATCTTTTTCAGTCATTTTCTATAAAATATTCAATATCATGTTCTGTAAAGGAATATACTTAAAAAAATTATTTAAAGATAAAAACATACTCCTGCCTGCCTCTGTTCAGTTGACAAAACTTCACAACATGGAAATCAATCTTACGTACAACATCATAGTTATCCTATATATACCTTAAGCAACTAGTATATTAATAAATAATAAATTATTTAAAATAAAGTTAATGAATCAACGTATAATTTTCAGTTCTATTCAATCATTGAAATCAGGATGGCACAACGCTCCATTAATCTAATTGAGTCATGTGAGCCGTTTTTCAGCTCCGTGTTCCGACTTTAGCGACGCGATTACCTAATTGTATTGCTATATGCCCAACCTCTGATTGTCGGAATCGATAATACACAAATGAATGACAAAAATAATTATTGTATAGTTCGTTCTATCCATCCGTAGATTAAGGAAACTTATTATCACGCATTTGTTATTTACACCTAGAAAAATTCATATTTGAAATTAAAATATTGTTTAAAAATCTATTTATCGTTATGTGTGAAATAATAAAACTTGAAGTAAGACCTCTTAAATATTAGAATTGTTGCAAATAGAATGTCTTATATGCGGGAAACAGTATAAGAAGTAGACGAGGGTGAACTTCATCAGAAGGTATAAATAATTTCATTCTGAAATAGATACCTTCATGAATATATCCTATAATTAGATTCCAATGTATTTTATCCCAAAAGACTGATATAGAATTCCACTTTGAACCCTAATTAAAAAAATTTTTTTTTTTGTAATATTTATTATTCTGGTATTGCAAATTTTTTGTTGGATATTTTACATGCAAGTACCCGAATACCTTTCGTTTTATTTTCTACGGATATGCATTCTTGTATTTTCAATTTTCAAAACAATATACAAAATATA
The DNA here is from genome assembly GCA_029286795.1 of Byasa hedistus. Classification (NCBI taxonomy): domain Eukaryota; kingdom Metazoa; phylum Arthropoda; class Insecta; order Lepidoptera; family Papilionidae; genus Byasa; species Byasa hedistus. The sequence goes on along the minus strand of JAGSMW010000020.1, from coordinate 8,450,969 downwards.
AACAATTATACAATATCTCAGGTAACGCTTAAAAATAATGTAATGTTTCGGCTTCGGTATTAAAGCAAAGATTAACTATAACTATGTATATAACTACGTTCAATTGACTAGTGTCATCGATATTTCCCACATGATGTGTTAAAGTATTAGTGCTAAGTGAAAGTATAACTTTCGTAGGTGGTAGGTGTGCCATAATCAGATTGCGGCAGTCATAGAGCTTCATTGTAGACTTCGGCCGCTCCCATCACCTCAGGCCGTAAACGTAAATGTAGAACAGCACAATAGTTTTATGTTTCCTTAAACAATACATTTCACGACTTACAAGTTTATCACTGAAACGCCCCTGAAATTATACTTTTTAACTTACCTATGATATTTTATGAACGGACAAATCTTATACATACACAATATTTACAAGTTCATATATAATTCAAAAACTTAAACATACCTTACGATTACATTCCGCAGGTGCCGCCATCGCACCCCATTCAAGCACAAAAGCAAATTCACATATCAGAGATTTAGGCCGTTGCTTTCACGTTGAAGAGGCACAACACGCAACCGGCACTGAGGTTCAAACGTACGAGCAAGGTGCAGTTATCCGCGCGTATGTTGTTGTTGTGAACTGTAGGGTGCTGTGAGCTCGAGTGGCGGTGGAGCGAGGCTCTCGGGCGGGCGGCTAGTCGCGACTGCGCGGACCAGAACCCTCCCGCTCAATACGATGGCCATGAAAATTTTAGCTGAACTGTCAAACGGTGGCGGCACGCAGGTCGCATCAGAACGCGTACCTTCAACCCCCACGCTGGCAGCAGACAACCGTCTAACATACCATTATTTTCCATTAACGTTATGTCAGTATAACCTTATGACATTATTCAGCGTTTGTCCTAAAGAATTTGTATCATCGTTCTAAAAATAGCAATAAACAAATAAATATCAATATGACATATACTCTTCAGTTCTTTCCTGTATGTGCTTTAAGGTTATTCTTTTCTAATCTAGTCCACTTTACCTTGTAGAGTTTAAGTGCATCCTATACTTATTGTAATAGATTTATGTGCTACTGTATATTTTTTTTTTTACTTTTTAACGCATAATGATCATGATTATATCTTGATCATAACGAAACGAAATTTATTTTCAATGAAAACTTTATAATATTCCGTAACACTAAAAAAACGCTACGTTTCCACAATAAAAATATTTAATTTTAAATAGAAGTTTTATAATTTTAATTATTAATATTGTGCTTAATATTCACTGTTGGACAGAATATTATAAGGCATTAATTTTGCACGTTAACCATGCATTTGTTTTACCATCTGTAATAGAAAATGAGTGGCCATAAAAAACATTGCATACAATTTCCAGGCGAGCGAATAATTAAAAAAATGTCAGACTTTATTAGTGTTACCAGTTTACACTGCGTATGTAAATGAAAAAATATCACAATTGGAGACAAAAGTATGCAATAAAAAGTTTTTTTATTATACAACTTTTTTATTCAAATGACACTGGTTGAAAATAAAAAACTACACAGCTACAGTTTACTTATTTACAAAAAAAACTTCATAGTATAAATACAGAAAACCATTCAAAAGTACATACAAAGGTTTATCTTAAAGGCATAAAAATGTACAAGCTTGTTTGTTGTGGTACATTTTTTATACAAAAACCAGCGACTCAGATTTTAAGGAAAATATACAATATAAACACAGACATTACAATTATATAGGCACTATGTGTTTCCCAAATTATGCGTAAGAGGCAGTACTTTATATACTATGCACGTTATACTGTATTTGAATGTAAATTTCTCCGCTATATTACCTAAAGTTTTATCATAGAACACATTAGTTATTTGTTATAGACGCTAAAGGTAGCTTTATTTATGGCTTTTCGGGTACGTTTCTACACATGAGTTTTTTAAACAATCAGGTTTATTACACGTTCACCACTACATTTTCTAGTCATTAGATTTATTTTTTAAAGAACCTTAAAAAATCTTGTGAACACTACTGGAATCGTGTCCAATAATCGTACATCAAACCATTTAATAACATATTATAATTCCATTCAAGTTAAAACCCGTTTTGGGTAGAGGTTACATTTAATTGATTTAAGTTAATTATATTTAGTACCCATTTTATAAAGCACCTACATACGTACCTCCGAAGAATCACGATAATACCTTAGCAGATCAGTTTTGCGAAAAATTCGGGTTGTTCAATATTTATTATAAATTTTGTAAAAAAAATGCATTATCAAACACGATACAGCACCTTTCTAGGACATAGGATATTTGCCTTTGACTACTAAAGTAAGTATTCTTAAATAACAGAGATTCTAATTGGTTTCTCATTCAATATATACAAACTATTGAGTTCATATTATATATTTAAACATCATACAGTATCACACTATAGGTAATATTTGTAAGATTTATAGGTGGAGTTAAATTTATATTTAGTATATACAGGGACATGATCAGTACACTTACAATTACAATAATGCACTTCACGTTTCTAAATCATGTGTTTCATAAAACAGACATCGGTTGATCACGTTTTACGGCTATAAAACCGATAAAACACTCCTGTTACGTTTTCTTAAATCCATGCACCTACTGTTTTTTTTATCTACAATAAGCTAACACTTGACATTAATTTCTACACGATGTTAAGCGACAATGGGCCGTAAGTAGAGGAGCATGTTGGCCCAGAATACTCCGGCTCATATGGACATTCGGAACACAAATGATGTTATGGCAGCAGATTTACTATACGGGGATGTTAGATATCCAGACGATTCAAAAGAACCTTACCACCATCGAAACTACAAAACATGTGGCACCGGAATCGAATCAAAGATCTCCGTGTTACAAGCGCTTAGCCACTATATCACGAAGGCAGTTTAAAATACATGGGCATTTATATTTTACGGGATTTTTTGCGCTCGTTAGTGACTACTGCTTTATCACTATTTAAATAGTCAAGTACATAATGAGAAATGTTGATACAATTCACAATCAATTACGTTTATTACGCGCTTTGCCATTAACGACGGGCTCCGCTTGTTGCTCTCTTCGCGGGCGTAGTATGAAGTTGAGGTTGTATGCAGTGTTCACAGCATAATATACGTTTGCATTAGCAGGAAGCACCATTTCTGAAAAAATAAATATACATATTAATGTCCTTAATCACATCAAACTAAAAAATCTTTATTTCAGACGACAAAAAATTGTTCGACGGAATGTCTAGACCCGCGGGATGTTCGTGTGATGGTAAATGATACGCTTGCCTATAAAAATATAAAGTTTATTAAGATGACTTTCACTGCACCACTTTGTGGCCTTGCCTACGCGACAAGATGGTAATTCTCGTTACCCCAGTAATTTTACTAGCTACTATATTACGTACGGCGTTTTCAAGCGCAAAAAGAAAATATCAAACAGATATGTTTATCATATTAAGGTAATGTTTATTGCAGAACGAAATTATCATTTTAAAGGATTTTGTACTAACCACGATCCGGTAACACTTGAGCCAAGGTGTATGCATCCGGGTCACCATCGAGGTTCAGCTTAAGCATGGAGTTTCGGATGACTTGCGGGGTTCGCTCGTTATTACTTAACATTATGGACTTGTATAAGACCACGCCCTCCGTTTCTACGCAGTCGGATTCATACGTAACGCGAATTATATAAAAATCAGGTCCGTTACGAGTGTTCGAATACGCTGGACTAGCGACAACGGCTTTTCCGTTGGCTGGCTTTTGGCCACTGTTTGCACTTGACAATGACACGTCCAGCGATGGCAGTGACGATGACGAGGACCCATGCGATAGCCGCGTAGGCGAAGTCCGTCTCTCTAAGCTATCACGTTTCCAAGCATTACCAGCACCATCAGTTTCACAGTAGAACTGCGAACTGTTGCTTGAATTCGTACTCGCGATGGAATCACTTTTCCTATGTCCCTGATTATTGTTTTCATTAATTTTTCTTGGTCGCCTTTCTTTAGGCGGATTCGTCGGTGGTTCAATTTGACAAGAAAGTTGGTACGCCTCCCGGTCATCGAGTATTATCACAGAATCAAACCATCTATCGAACATGGCATCAGACGGTAGATGATACGCATTTGCAGCGCCTTGCAACAATTTTATTTGAGCTAACACCTCAAATTCTTTACGACGTTTGTCGAAATTAATTAACCCATCGGCCACCGTGTCAGGTATAGCAGTATCAATCATGGTGAGATCTGTTAAAAATGTTCCCAAATATGGAATGGTACCGTGACTGACACCGGGTGACCCTCGTTCGTGCAATAACTTTTGTAATTGTCGATCATTCTCACCTACTGTATCTGCAAATTTTGCAGTACCTTCTCGCATCAACAGTTCCCTTTGGGCCCATCGATTGTTATCTTCGCTAAATATTCTTGCAAGTTCTTCAAATAATTCCGCTTTTTCTTTGTGCAAGATTGCCCAAGTTTTTCTTAATCTGTATACTGGGTTACTTTGTAGACCTGATATAATCGCTTTTAAGGACGAAAAGTTTTTCAGAACCCTCAATTCGCGCGCAATATCCAACCATGCCGCTAAAATCTCCGCACGCTCGAGTGGTCGTAGATTAGGCTCGACAAGAACTGTTGATATAACTCGAAAAGACACCGCGTTGAACTGGTTCACGGTGGCTAAAACAGTGGCGGCGTCGTGTGAACGATCTTTGTCTCTTCTTGACCAAATAGCTCCAAGGCATTGATGAGGCACTAGTTTTTTAAATAGTTCCATGTCCATCCGGGTGAGTTGTTCGGCGAAATGTCGGTGGGGTACGTGCGGTAAACGATAGGTACTGGTGTGGTGTGCGGGCACCCTCATACCCGGTGCTAAACATACTCCTGCACTCCCGCCACCACCACTTCCAGAGCCTGGACCGCCATTGCGCTCTGCACTGAAAACCGCTAACTTCTGTAACACCTGCAAAATCACAATAGCATTTATTTCAATTGTCAAACATTTCAAAGAACCATTAAAATATACGTCATAGCTTATAACAATAAGCACCTTCAAATGTAGCTCCGAGCCAGGCAGGTGAAGCTGTGTGAAGGCGAGTAGCTGCTGTAGTGCAGGATGGTGCGGAGATTGTCGAAAGTCCTCCGGGTAGGTATCCAACCATACATGGAGACACGCGACCAGAGTCCTAACAACAGTAACAAAGAAATGCGGTATTGTTGAGGAAATTATGTCTCATTTATTTCAAGACTCAAAGCTTATATATTTATAAAGAAAAGCATTAGCAAAAGATATTTATTTAAAAAAATATTACTTTCGATGTTGGTGTGAGTTGCCAGTTGTCGGTGGCAGGACATCTTCCGACGCCAGAGTCTCATATCGTCTAAGTAGTAGATCTAAAACGCGGCTGCATTCGGCGAACGAACTGCAAAAACATTAACAATTAATACCTAAACGAAAAACCTTATCGAGGCTGTACTGTTGATTAAAGTGTCTTTGCCCCTAGGACCAACCCGATTAACTACTTCGGAGAAGAGAAAGGATATTGTAGCCAATAAATGATCCTCTATCACGTAGGACGACAAAATAGGAAATAATATACGAAAACTATATAACACAACCGAAATCATTATAAAGTTAAAATCGTTTTTTTATTATCATAGCAGGCTATTGTTATGGTAATCAGTATGAAACAATGTGATACTTATTCTAAGATTATTTGGAGTCCCACATTTATTTAAATTTAAAAAAAATAGCTATTATACAAAGTTTTGAAAATATTATAAAACTCATCGTAAAAACAAAATATTAGTCGAGTTTCCAATGAATATTGACTAATATATTATATTCAATTAAAAATTCAAATATTATGTGAATATGGAACTGTGAATGCATTAAATAAATGTTTTATGTTAGCTCGAGTAATTAATGTATTTCTGTGTATGTAATATCTTCCAAAGAAAGTTGTGACATGAAACATAAATTATCTATAATTTATGAACTTAATTTTAATAAAAAAATGTTTTGGAGAGTAATTAAATATTTTAATTTCTTGTATAGTTTATATTTTTTTTTGTGTCATAACATAAAAGACCATTACCGATACGTGGCGAGGAATACGTTGACGTATGTGGACTCTAGCTCGCCGTCGTCGGTGGCCAGCGCTTCCACCAGCCTCTCGACGGTGCCGGCCTTCACGAATCGGACGCGCACCGTCTCCCACTCCAGATGGGAGATTTCATCATCAGATTCCTGAAAGTGAGAGTAAGCGCAATAAATAAAAAAAAATAATCTTTTGTACATATTTTTTAAAATTTACAACACAATATATTTAATTAAGTTTAAGAAACCGAATTATTGAATTTTGTATCTTCTTTTATAAACAAAATAAATGAAAAAAAAATATGTGAGTGACAGGAACCAAAACGGGTTTGAATGTGCCATGGATCTCCTGGCTCTTCCTCTTGGATATATCTGATATGATTTGATAATACTTAAACGTTAGTTGATAATTTTTAAATTAAACACCAGAAACTTAGTTCAAACATTAAATTATTTGCAATTGTTATGGTTAATGATGTCAACGGGGTATGACGCATATTTCAATACATAGTCCGTAGGTATGATTTTTGTAAAATATAAAACAAAACTAAAATGAGCGAGTGATTATCATATTAACACGGATAGGTGTAAACAATGACTGGAAATTCCAGTTCATACTATTTTCGGTTATGAGCCAAAAACAAATGGGCAATTATGCCAGTACTCACGGTAACTTTGTGTCCTGCCATGAACAAGGTCATTTGTGTGTTTTCAAATTCACATAAATATCATTTTTTACTAATGAATAAACAGAAAAAAATAATATAATTCTCAAACTATAACAATTACTAAATTCACTTACACTTAACAAGTCCCACTTGTTCGGCACAAGGTTTTCATAAAAATTAGATAATATACATATAAATGTTGCCTAAAACTTTTGCTTCAGTATGCAGCTAAATATAAATCATTCCATTATGTTTAATATTACAATGACATCGATCAAATTTCATCGAGTCATCATAACTGAGCCCAAGTTTATTATATCTTTGTACATATAGTAAAGTCTTTATTTTTATTATTCAAAAAGTGTCTGATTTTAACTTACACTTGAAGCACTCCTAGTAGGACGATGATATCGAACTTTCTTAAGGTACACGGTGTATATTGCGCCGTCCACACGCTCCTCGCCCCACAACCGCCACGTTGGCTGCTGGAACACATCGCAAGTTGCTCAACGTATTGCAAACACATTTTAAACTAACATTATTTACTAAAAAAAACATTTTTCAATTGACAGCATATACACCAACGTTATTAATATTGACTCTTTACTATCAGCTAGAAATTCTATTTTGTATACTTGCTCTAAAGCAAGCAGTGACCAAATATACATTTTTAATATTGTATAATCGTTATACATTTAGAAGTACACAGTATTGTATTATATAATTTTCATAATGAGGTAAATAAATAATTTACGTTATCTTTGGAAATCTGTCCGAATTTTCTATAAGATTGCAAAAAAAATTAATTAATAAATATATAAAAAAATTTAAAAGCCTAAAATCAAAACGCTTGCTGTATCGGTAATCTTTAAAACTAACAATATTAAACAATTCTAACATAAACCTTTTACATTACAAATCGCGTAATTTTATTAAATCCCCCATCGAATCTAATAAACAGCTACTTTCAATAATTTTCTTATTAATTATTATTTAGACTACACACTCATTACAATTTCGATATGACTTAATGATCAATAAAAAGGTCTCAAAGTTTGTGCACATGTATATTTATTATCTATATAATAAAAATGAATTGCTGTTCGTTAGTCTCGCTAAAACTCGATAACGGCTGGACCGATTTGGCTAAATGTGGTCTTGAATTATTCGTGGAAGTCCAGGGAAGGTTAGTAAGGTGAGAAAATATGGAAAAAGTGCCTGGAATATGGTAAAAACAACAATTTCTCTTTTTAATTGAGGTGACCAGATTTTTAGATAGGCAAAGCGGGACAACTCTGAAGGAATAATAATATCGTAATTTTTTTTTAGTTTTAACATAAGTACAGTTTATAAATGTTTTTTTATATAAGTGAATTTGTTTGAGTAGATTGTAGTAATTTTGTAAAATATTGTAAAAATCTTCACAAGAATTTGATAAATTAGTTTGATTGACTTGAAATATTTGCAAAATTTTATTCGTATATTACTATCTAAAATTTCTTTCGAGGTTAAGGTGGGTGATACACGTTTTGTCATCAATATAAAATATGAAGACTACGAGTATTTTAAGCTAAGTTTAAGAAAATTTATGCATTTATGAAATATTTAAATAAATTACTTACTTTATTTTTCTATGGTAAGAAACAGATTTGTAATATTTATTTGTTTAATTATCTTGCTAGCACGCAGTACGGATACAAAGTGTATCATTTGAGAGACAAATACAATGTAACTGGGTAGCAAAAGCAATAAGTTACGCAAAACAATGATTTTCATAAATTTAAAATTTTACTTAATTCTAAAAGTCGGGACTTTTGAAAAACGTCGCGTGACGCGGGATTAATAGTAAAAAAAATCAGGACTGTCCCGCTAAAAGCGAGATGTCTGGTCTCCTTACTTTAGATACATAAAACGTCAAAAATTTGAAGTTCGTCCCGTCATTTAGACACCAAATACAATTTAAAAGAATATTTTTGATTTTGACATTTGATATTGACAACCAACAATTACTCATTGCAATTATAATATTTCACGAGAAAAGGGAGAAACATGGCGGACGAATTGACCACGCAGACAATTTTTTAAGAATTTGTATCCTTTTATTTTATGTCTATATATAACTCTCTCCTTCATTTGCGAAGATGTAAAGATGAGAACATGAACGATTGACCACGCAGACAATATTTTAAGGATTTTTATTCTTTTATTTTATTCGTCTACACGTGACACTGGCCCACGCACAAACCGTGCTCATGCCATCAAATGGGAAGAAGAAGAAGAAAAGAATATTTTTGATTTTGACTTTTGATATTGACAACCAACAATTACTCATTGCAATTATAATATTTCACGAGAAAAGGGAGAAACATGGCGGACGAATTAACCACGCAGACAATATTTTAAGGATTTTTATTCTTTTATTTTATTCGTCTACACGTGACACTGGCCCACGCACAAACCGTGCTCATGCCATCAATTGGGAAGAAGAAAAATATTTTACGAACTTTAGCGGGAATTTGGGCGTGAAGGTCGCATTGTCTCGGTTCATTTTAATTTTTTTGTACATAATGCGGTTGAATGTTCAATGTGAGTGTATCATGCAGTAAATTAGTGTGTTCGTGTGCAGCGATTGTAGAATTCTTGCAGGAACACCACTGTCCTAAGTTCAGATTGGTTCAAAATAGTAGTTAAGTCTTAACTATACTTTTTTGATCTTTTGTGATGATAGTGACACTAACTGAAATCTGAATACTGTAAACCGTAAACTGGAAATGGAAAATTGAAAACTGAAATCGGGAAACTGTAAAACGTAAATTGAAAATTGAAAATTGAAAATTGAGAATTGAGAATTGGAAATTGGGAATTGGAAATTGGAAATTGGAAAGTGGAAAATAGAAAATGGAAAATGGAAAATGGAAAATGGAAAATGGAAATTGGAAAATGGAAAACCAGAACCAGAAACCAGAAACCAAAAACCAGAAACCAGTAAGCAGAAAACAGAAACCAGAAACTAGAAACCAGAAACCAGAACCAGAAACTAGAAACCAGGAAACTAGAAACCAGAAACCAGAAACCAGAAACTAGAAACCAGAACCAGAAACTAGAAACAGAAACCAGAAACTAGAAACCAGAAACCAGAACCAGAAACCAGAAACTAGAAACTAGAAACCAGAAACCAGAACTAGAAACCAGAACCAGAAACCAGAAACAGAAACCAGAAACTAGAAACCAGAAACCAGAAACCAGAAACTAGAAACCAGAAACTAGAAACCCAAAAACTAGAAACTAGAAACCAGAAACCAGAAACTAGAAACCAGAAACCAGAAACTAGAAACCAGAAACTAGAAACCAGAAACCAGAAACTAGAAACCAGAAACTAGAAACAAGAAACTAGAAACTAGAAACTAGAAACCAGAAACTAGAAACCAAAAACAAACAAACAAAAGTTCATTTTAAATTACAAGCTTTTACTGCTGTCTAAGCAATGTAGGTGCGTTCGTAACGCTGGAGTCAATTTTCACTTTATTACAGCTGCACAAAGTTCAAATTCAATCATTCTATTAAAACAGTGTGCATATGCGCGTCGGAGGATCTAACGCCGCGTGCCGAAATTAAAACGAATGAAATAATAACATAAATAGTCACAAAATGTAAGAGCTAAAGATCCACCATACTGATTTTCAATTTGGTGTCGGCTTCGCGATATTATTTCTTTTGTTTTAGTTTCGGCTCGCGATATAAAATGCATACGTATTTACGTCAATACATCAGTGGAGCACAAACCGCGTTACCATCTGGAGGACCTGACAGACTATATTCTGTCAAAAAGATTTGGAATGTGACAGTTATTTGTTTCTAAAAAAATATTATAGTAAATATAACTTATGTACTTTAGTTATAACTTTGGCCACTCTTCTGCAACCCACTAATATTTAAATATTAGTTATTAGATGAATATATATAGTGCTGAACCCCACACACCGCCCATAACCAGGGTGACGGTTCTGTTCAAGAGATTTTTTTGCCCCGGCTATAAAATAGGCAGGAACAAAGAACATTCCAATTTTTTTTGACAGAACGAAGTCTGTCGGGTCAGCTAGTTTACAATAAAAACATGACGGTCTTATTACATACAAGCGGTGTTAGCCACGATTTACAATAATACGTCAGGCCGCCTTGAAATAAGTTGACATTTCTGTTTAACACAGCCAATTCAAGGTATGATTATTAAAGTGCAACTGCTGGAGCTTGGCTTAATGAGCATTTTAACTCATAAACGTTAATTTGTTCTGTACGGTTCTAAGAATTCATTGTTTATTCAGCATATGACGAAAATATGTGTAATTAGACTCAGACATTGTATACATGTGTAAGCGCTTTACTTTACATGTGCATATGTATAAAGTAAAACGCTGCGACAACAAAAAAAATGTTTAGAAGTAATGTTCTGTTTAGTATGATACGTATCTTACATAATCATCGTCAATAGTATCAGCGAACAGTACAGGTTCGGCTTTACTGACGCCGCATATTCTCCACATGGCCACTGGCCCATGTTGCGCGACGTCACGTCAGCCCAGCTGAGCCTCGCATCACGAACACTTTCACTGCAGCGTTACGACCGCTGTATCACACAACTCTGATATCAATTGAACAAATCGAGACACGAGTAACGCGAACTAGTATTCGAGAAGCGGGAAGGTGCGTGATGCTGGTGAAATCGTTACCGCGACACACATACAAACACATCCGCTATCCGGTACGTTTGATGTTATACATTAATGATTATGTCATTTCCATCGCGTTTTATCATTTCAAATCATCAGAGCATAGTTGATCATCCGATTCACGAATTACACTCCGGGCAGCCTAAAACTTTATTACTGCAAAAATATTTTTTTTTTTCACTTTTATTTAAACAATAGTTTACTAAATCGTTTTTAATAAATCACAATTGCATAAAAAGCAAATACACACAGAGTATCAACAAAAACAAATTGAAAATATATTATAAGGTAAAATAATGTGGGAATAGAGACGCGACGGTAGAGGCGCGGCCGCAATACGACTGATCTCTAGCGGAGAGATCGCGTGAAAAACTACGATGGAACACGTTAATGATGCCGCCGTGATGTGCTACAGGATCATAACATGAACATACATATACATGTATACTTCCCCACATAGAAGTCTGTATAATCGGATAAATTACACAAACAAAAAAATTAAATAGTTGTAACATTGTGATCATTGGTTATACTTATTGAAACACCAATATCTAATTGAAAAAAATATAGAAATTATCTCCTGCCAGGCCTAGTAGCTAATTTCCATTTGCAGTTAGTTCTTTTTTTGAAAACACTAGCCTAAATTCATTATCATCTTTACAGCCAATTATTTGGACACAGCTGAACAGTTTTCCCGAATCGCTAAGTGCAACATAAATTATATTACTTAATTAAACTAAATTTAAAACGTTACATCCATCGCGTTTATTTGACTATGTATTACGTTCACGTATATTATTATTGTGTAATAATAATAAGAAAATAAGAAATCGTTAAATTATATTACTATAGAAAAAAACAAATTGGGATAGTTTTAAAACAGTGCGTACAATTGTAATTTTGATTGATACTGAATTGAATTTTTTAAGATCAAAATATTTATATTAGTTAAAGGCTTAAATTATTACCTATGGGTTTATGAAAAACACAATATTATGTTAATAAATGAGTATTTATTAAACAAATTAGAAACCATATTAGATTTTCAAATTGTTAACGATATTACAAGTTTTTACTCCAAACGCTATAAAATATTTACGTAATCTAAATATGCAAAATAACAGAAAAAGATTTTAAAACATTTGAATATTTCTTTCGCTCGCTCTGAATATTATTATTTTAGAAAACTAAAATAGTAATTAATTGCTTACGCAATTTATTTTCTAAAGTATTATACTAAGTTATATAATCAGCGTTAATCATCAATATTGCACTAAATTTATACGTTATATATTTTGTCTTATTAATAAATCATAAATAGTTCTTTTCTAAAAAAATAAGACATCGAGGTTTGCTCTTTCTGACAAAAACCTGCTACTTCATTCACGTCGTTAAGAGTTTATTTTATGGACGCATTAATTTATAATTTTGTAATTATTTACTAAATTTCAATTAAATTTAACAGACAACGCTTATACAGAAAACCCTTTAAATAAACTTCGGTTAGACCACTTGAGTTACCAATTAAGTTAAAATTATATGTAACCGATGAATATTTACTCTAACATAAACAAACAAAATAGATTAACGAAAACGAACAGTTTTAACGGAAAGGTACAATAATTAATATTAATATTAATATAATTCCTAAGAAAACGAGCGTGATGAGAATGTGGTGCTGTGAAAAATCTTATCATGCACCCATTTATTATAGACAAGCGATACCACATCATATTAGGTAAACGTCCTACCTGCTACGACACTTCATAATTAGAAAACAAAAATACTTTTCCTGCAATTTGTAACAGTTAAAATAACTCGAGTAAAAGGTTTTGTAAGACGTTACCCAGCGACGCGGCCGGAGCCGTTGGGGCGCCACGTGACCTCTCCTAACCTTTACAAATATAGGGATGTCATTTACGAAATCACAGAGCCGAAATAAAGTGGTCATAGCCACCGTCTTTACGACCAACCAAGAAATAGACCATGGAAAATGATTATTGCGAACAACCGGCAATTCATTTGTAATATTGTATTTTTTATGACTAATGGTTGATATACAACACGCCATCTTTAGAGATGCAATAATAGTCAATAGGCGACTGAATTTTTTTTAATATTACTTTTATAATTGAGATTAGCTTTATTCCATATGCTAAGCATCGCTATAAAAGATAAAAATAATCAAACAAGAAAATTTGTTTAACGTTGTGGTAATGAATCATTTTTAAATATTAGTATAAACTTCAGTAAAAAATTATAGGTACCTAAAACGGAAGCGCGATCGGATTAAAGATATCATATTATATTATATATAAAATACACAAACATTATATTTTAAATACCTAAAACAATGGATTAAAATGTAAATAGCGAGCAATCAGAAAAACGTGGTGTGTAGCTAAAGGGAAACCCTTCGTCATACAACTACAAAGTTTACAAGACACTGAACAATTTAATGTGACGTAATAATAATATTGTTATAAAAATAGCATGATGTCAAAGTAATTACTTATATTCACTAAAATTATACTTACGTCCCGAGTTTTATATATTTTAGCATACAAGCTCTCATTACAAAACAAACAGGTTAGAGAGTGTTCCAATAAGTTCGAGTATCGATCGAGCTATGAAGCTTGCAGCAGTAGCGTCTAAAAATAACTGCAGAGAAAATCGTCGCCGCCCTACAATCATCCCTTTCCATAAGCTTTCCATCTTGAATAAGAGTAAAGTTATCGCCGCATCATCTATATATATTCAATTAATTGACAGAGGACAATTTTCAAACTACGTACATAAAGTAATGATTTTCTTATCCGTTTGATATAATCACTAAATATTAAAAAAAAAATTGCGGCGTTTGTTGTTCAAACGGATAATGAGCATGGTATTAAGCAATCGGATTAAATCGATAATGATAAACCAAACTATGTCATTAATAAAATAAACAACATTTAGGTTTTGCTGTCTGTTTGACTTTAGATTCAGTTTCATTAGGAAATCTAAGGCATCCTCTTCGTTAAACGTACTGGTGGACTTAACACTAGGTGAGCTCGTAGTACTTTTTGACAGAAGAAATAAACGAAAGTTTTATTTTTTATTTATTTATTTAAACTTTGTTTGCACACCAAATAAAAAAAATATACAAAAAGGCGGACTTAATGCCATAGAGCATTCTCTCCCAGTCAACCTCGGCAGTGGGGAAATGCAGCGGTAGGTGAAGGTGTGACAGAAGTTTATTTAAAAATGTTCTAATCGTTTAAAAAATAGGGGAACTACCTCGTTAGGAAATTCTCAGTGAATTTTATGACCCTACCTAGACACAGTAGATTGGCGCCGGAGGGCCCGATGGGCGGCGTGCAGTGCGCATAACGGATACGCTTCAACTCCGGCCGCCCTACGCAACAATCGCGCCCATTAACTGCGACTAATCATTACCTCATTTTATTGCTAACACCATATTTTTTACAACTTTAGCAGCAAAGTTTACTCAGAAACTACCATGCTACTACCCCACAACAACTATATTACAAAATGTTAAAGTTATAACCTCTAATATTACATAGTTTACAGTCAATATTAAAGCAACCATTCATAATAATCTAGAAAACACTTTGTACAGTTTTTGTTTGTTTCCTATTTTGATAATGCATGGGAACTTAATTGTTTAGGTTATTGCATTGTTATGATAATGTTTTATATATTACATGACCGGAGACTTATAGGTAAAAATTAAATATTTAAGCAACACTGAAAGAGCTAGTTAAAAACTTAAATATCAATTGAAATTGCTGTAAATCTTATGAACACCGTCTGTTTTTTATGTAACAATTTATGTATTAAAAACTTTTTAGCTGAGATTTAAGATAAATTAAGATCATTATATTTTATATAACATTCACGAGATCCATTATTTTGTTAACAACAGCACAAAGCGAATTTAAGCTGAATGTGTGGTGCTGTCGAAAGTAAACATAAATATTTCACTATTTACACAGATTATGACATAATATTCCAGAAAAACTTCAGAAGTGGAATTAAGCTACATTTGAGAGTAGTTAAAATCAAATGTAATATTATTTGCATTTTACATTATTGCAATTAATATTTTTTTAAATCTACTTCTTGCATAAACTTGCTACTAATAAACAACTTGGCTAATAAACAAGATATTTCTTAACTTGTTTTTCGTTGATCTCAACAGTTTTTTAACATTTTGTAATTTGTGTAGGTTTTAGCATAAATATTGTGTACATATTTATATTTCTACCGAACAGACATAACAGGTGCTAAGAAAAATGAGAGCATCGTAGTGTCACGGGTTCGTTGCCCCTTATACCTCAGCAATCGATAATTCAAGCATCAAGCAGTCTCGAGAGCTACTTGTTAAGTCGTGGACCTAAGGCTTTTGAAGTGAAAAGTTTCTATCGGTTTATCACATTAAACTATTTTGATGAACCGAATTCAAATATTAAGGTAACTAGTTCTTCTCCCTCCCGGCGCAAGGTGAGGAAGGTTATTACTTTAACCCGTATGTGTTTTACTTCCCTATCAGCCCTCGTGAAGGTTCTTAGGTGGACCGTAACTAACTTCTAAAAACGTTATACATCTTCTCTGTAGGAAAATTTAAATAAAACATTTTTTTAACCGCATGAAGAAAACGTAACATCGATGAAATAAGATCTCAATTCACTATTTACAAATATATATATTTTTAGTTAATTAATTCATTCAAAATTCTGACTGCGCATGCCAACGTGCTAACTGAATGTACAGGGAAACCTCTTAGCCTTACATATTAAAAATAATTAGAAATAAGATACAAAATTTTAGATTATTGTTACAGTGATTCAAATTCAACTTTAAATTGACTGTACCACCATTACACATAGTAAGTACATGGTTAGCAATATTCCAAGCCAGGGCCGGTCGATAACGTTGATACATACAAAGCGAGAAACAATGACTTGTGTACCGCAACTGACACGTCACTAGTGAATCATCAACACCATGTTTTGTTGAGATAATGGACTTTAGTTTCGTTTCTCACTTCAATATCACTCCAGTTTTTTTTTTCAATAATTTAGAAAAAAAATTCTGTGCTTTTGTTAATCATTGATAGCACCTACTTCCTCTCTAGAAACCTGTTTAAGTGATTTCTCTATTAAAATATGTTAACATACAAGCCACATGCTTAGTCCAGAGAAACCTGTCATGTATATGTTCCACGGTCTCTTAACGACAAAAGTGAGAATCCATTATCCGAATGTTTTCGTTCGGTCTAAATCCGATAATCTGTCCTTGGAACCGCAGGAATCATAAAAAAATATGTTTCGTAGCGAATATGTGTGTGGTATAATACATTAGTCAGTAGACTCTACCGACTTAAGTATTCTTATGTTACGTGGTTCTAATTTAACCAAAAATGCGGTTTAAACTGAAGGACGAATTTGCTTTAAGAGAATTCTTATGAAATTTTATTCTTATGAAACCGCCCAAAAGTTTTTTTATGAACAGGTCTTTCATCAAAAAATGTATACTGTAATTTATGAAAGAAAATAATAAATAGGTTATTACATTTTGTGTTTTAAATCTTAAAATTAAAATTAATTATCCTAAGTACATAAAAAAAACTATCTTCATATCGCTTATCATACTCACCTATACTATGAATCATGTAATAACATTATGATACCTGAGATACGGGCATTTCTGGTTAGTAAACATTCACAACAATGTCCCGGATGCGAATTTAAACGGAAATAGGACGCTGGTTCAAATGAAGACTTGACATCGTTCTCATTCCGTCATCGTTCTGTAGTATGAATATTTTATTTTCATTCTACTCCTTATTTATATAGACAACAAAGGTATGTATAAATAGAGGAATTAAGAAATATTTCACATGTTAATTCTATCGGTGGAGAAACTCGTTTAACGGGGTCCGACTAGACACTAAACAGCCATCGAAACTGGTTTCTGACATGTCGATGCAGAAAGTGTCGATTGAAGTGACATTGGAAAACGTATTAAAGATGCTAACCACGAAAACAGGACATCAATGTCAACAGCGAGTATGAATCAGAACGCCAGTTCACTGATCATGTCATTAAGACGAAACCTCCAGAGGATCAGCCGATTGCAGAATAGTCATTGTGTGATAACATCCGATAGGGGTGAACTATCCGATAGGATAGTGTATTCGTTTCTACAAGATACCAAGCGAGTTAATTACATAAATAATATATTTATATATATCGTAAAACCGATCTTATGTTTTTGCCGTTGGGAAATGAAGTACTCTATTTTATAAGTAAATTTTGTATTATAATATAATTGTGAATGTGATCGAATGACGATTAAAAGTAATTGTACAAATCAACTAAATAAAACGAATTTGAGTGTGTGATAAACAAAGAAGCGGAACTCAAATTTTAGATCGAAAATACTTAAATAAATTTAATAATCTCCAACTTAGCTACAACGTTCACCAAGCATATAACCCATATTGGAGTATTTCCATTCATAACAAAACTTCGATGGGTAATTACCAGTTTGTATATTTATGAGTCAATTTCTAGTTTGCTGATTTGTCATCTTAGTTTGACATTTGATTCATCATAATATTATTACGAACATGTCAGAACAGAAATTTAAAAATGTACTTACTATATATGATATTCTTTACGCCTATTTGCTATTAGCCAATATAAACACAATCCTTTATTACTTTATAAGGTCTTAATTAGGATTAATTCATAACTACATAACCTATGTGTTATCAACGTCCGGTTTAGAGTTGTCCGTACTGTTTCCGTAAACAATTAAAGCTAAAATTATATATGTTATAAAAAACGTCGCAGAACTCCACCAACCTTGACATACCACCGTGATTGTGACTTGGGATGCCTTTGATGCTTGCGGTCGACACTGCGAGATTCATCACGCGCTGGCGAACAAAATGCATGGTACTTCGCCGCCAGCGCTTTTGTCCTCTCAGCAAGCGAATGCCGGAGCTCGCCTCCAGCACAACCACGTACCAACATACCCTCTCATCCACCCCATAAAACTCTACTTAACCCTCTTTCGTTTTGCGATACACCGTTCATGTCTAACTGAATCTACATTGAATTGTTATACACAGTAACAAATAGTTAATGCCATGTTAAATTTAATTATAACCTCGAATAAAAAGTATTTAATTAAAATACAATCAAAGTAGTTTTTTTTAGTAAGCGATGAAGTCATTGCAGGCAACAATCTCATAAATTTTATTATCGTTTCAGACTACACGATTAGTCAGGGTCCTAGGTCAAAGGAAATGATTAAAATTGAAGCAATGCTTTTTATAATCAGCAAAATTTAACTTTAAAACAAAAAGTCAATTTAGAATATTTAACAAACAAAAAATTTATGTTTTACGTAGTGATATAGAATTCGCCATAATCATTAATTAGTGAAAGTATAATACTATCTTATTTTCATTGTTATGCTAAAAATGTAAATAAACTTAAAAGATGTTTGCGTCTTTATCTACCAACACAAACATCGTACGCTTAAAGGTCCTCTAATATCCGACAATAAGAGGGATATCCTCATTTAGTTTCACCGCGACATACATACATAAACGTTGAATAATCAAACTGACAAGCGATAAATTCGTAGAATATTGTAACACCTGTCACTACATTAAAACTGTATTGTGTATTTTAAAACTGTAAATATGCTTAAATTGTGTTAAAAAAAAACTCTTCTTGAATTGTTAGATCACAGCTCTGTATTTGGAACCATGTTTTAAATAGCTCATATACACATTACTTCGGTGTGATCGTTGTAATACCAAAATATAAATTACGGTCAAATATTTTCACATTTACAAAAAGAAAACACTAAAGAAATTATGAGAGTAACAAAGGTAAATTTTGTATACTTTTTGGTGCCGGTATACAAAGGATACCTTTTACCTGGTTATCAAGCAAGCAAAAAAGTGACGGCAGGTGTGAAGCGAAACAAGACGCACACCTGACGAAAACTTTTTCCTTATCTGCCTACCTGCTGACTGTATTCCGTACAAAGGATGTGGTTATTTTGCGAACTTATATAAGCGATTCAAAATTACCATAACAGATTATAAATTTCAGTTTGCGAATTAACCGTGTGATTGCGATCAACAAAACTGTATCTAAGTCAGAGCGTATGTAATGATGTTTACTAAATACAATTAAAGTCGTGTCTTTCGTATAAGATATGCAAAAAATAATGTAAAGATTTATTCATAAACAAACATTTGTTCGCAATTTCAAAATAATCAATACCATAATTTAATTTTAGATTGTTTTTAAACATCTTGACCTTTTAATCTAACATTTAACAGATATAACGTAACCTTTTGCACTCAACATAAAATATTATCAAAAATTATATAGTATCTTCTAACCTGTCTAGCCACGTATCAAATAGCGTGGCTTTATACCTTAAAAAAAAAACCTGTCTTAATAATAACAGAAATGTCGTCTTATGGTTATACGTATGTAAGAATCGTTAAAAACAACTTAAATTGGTATTAAAACTGAGTAAAATACTCGAATGATATCGCTGTAGATTTAAATTTTAAACATGGCATTGACTACATCCTGTGATAGCCAGACTAATTGATGTACCTGACAGTTAATTACCAAGCAAATAACTTGTGAAAATGATAACACCGATCAAACTTGAACGTAATGAAATATTGATGGATATCACTACTTGTAAAGCACTATAAACACTATCAAATCATCTTTGAAGTACACTAAAAACAGTGTAAGAATGTACTCGCGTGTACTATCAACGTTTGTAAAGTAAAATGCCCTTCCACGCACTACGGCCGCCGTTGTGTGACTGACTGATGTCGAATCGTACGTACACGAGAGACAACCGCCGAGGAAACCGCGCATGCGGGAATGTGTCGGCTTTTCCTAATCTCCGTTCTGATGTCATTGGACTACGTAGTGCTAAAGTAGTAGCTAAACTCTATGACGTCGCTCGATTTACTGTCATAAGTCAGTTGTGAATCACAAACAGATGTTAGAATTAACACTTTTCATGGTTTCTATTATGTAACTAATGTTCTGTTACCTAGCCGTTACGGATTAATGTTTATTTTTTGGTCACTACCTGATGGTAAGTGATACGCTTGCCCATGACAACGTGGTGCTAGTTAAGATGGTATACACTGCACCGCATCGTGCTCGTCGCCTTGAGACATAAGGTGTTAAGTCTCGTTAGCCCAGTAATTACACTAGCTACAGCGCCCTTCAAAACACAGTAATGTTTGCATACTACTATTTGGCGGTGGAAATAGGAGCTGCGGTGGTACCCATCCAGACGGCCTCCGGCAACTGAGACGACCTACCACCAGTAAAAAAAATGATGATGTTAGTAATAACTCACAATCACGCACAGAATTCTCTATCACATTTTTTTAGTTTATACAATTAAAAGAATGATTCTTGAGACTCGATTCTGAAGGTCATTGCATCCCCATCTACCCAGGTCCGAGTCGTACCTGGCTTGAGCAGTGAAAAAAGTAAGAGCGCAATGCAGCTTTCTCTAAGTAGATATTTGATAAATAATAGGATATAAATAACAATAAGTATATTGCAAAAAAATATTAGGAAATTTTCTCTTAATGAGGCTAATATATATTTAAAATAAGTAGATTTGATTATTAATGATAACTGACGAGAAGTAAGAAAAAAGAGGAACAAAACAGACATTTTATAGTAACGTAGTATTCCCTCAGCAATCACCACTAAGATCGGATAACGCAAACGTTTGTCAATGATTATTTTAAAAACTTCTTTAGACTATTGATCTTAAACTCACTTATTATAATAGCTTTAAATTGTAAAAAAAATCTCATGAGTAAACGAAATAATTTCAGACTCGTTTGATTTTCAAGCTCTCTTATCAATCGGCTAAGTAGAGACTAACAGAAATTATTAAGACACTTACTACTCTAGGTAATTTACTCTTACGTAAAATAAAAACGTTTGCCTTTTCAGATTATTTAATTATTTTCTATACTACTGCTGTTTATGTGGGAAAATAAATTCTTACACACAGGCACTCACTGGAGCAGGGATAGATTATTTCGAACTTGAAACTTTAAATCCACCACTGTTTCACCACCAAGAAGCTTTACTATTCTTATTATTTTTAAGTACGTAGTAGATTGTAGTTTAACAAAAAGCAAGTTTAATGTATTACTGTCAATGTACCAATATTTTCATACACATAATACATATAGTATCATTGACAGACATTAGTCGAATGCTGTAAATGAGACAACCCGTTATAAAAATATTTAGCTACAAAAGTTCTTGTTTTAAAATTGATTATGTTAAAGTTTGGAAAGCAGCACATATTAATTTTTTGTAACCCCTATTGAAAACAAACTTATAAAGAACCAGAACACAAAATTGTCAAAAAAAACATTTATCGGTTACATAATCTAAATCTTATAAATGATATCACATTTGTTGTAAAACAGTTCTACTATTAACCAGGCAATAGGTTTTACTTAAGATCCTCACCGTTCACTTGCACTTTCTACACAAAAATGTGGTTGTGAAATTATCGTCTTACTGACCCGCACTCGCGGGCAGCTTGTCCGTATTTATTAAAACAACAACTTTATCAGTTATCTGTTAGTTCCGATACGATAATGTGTCCACACTATACCGTTACACGATTTATGCGAAAAAGTGTGTCTCTTACGTTTTCGTGCCTACTTAAATAGCTGAATCATTTTCAATGAATTGGATTGGTATGGAATTAAGTAGTTAGGGTCACACATAATACTTTTTGTCGCGTAAATAAAACTTTGGGCATGTAATAAGGGAGGATAAAATAAAATGTATGGATAAGTAATCATCTTCAAATAAATTTTCTTTTATACTACTTTCTATCTAGTAATAAGGATATTTCCGATTTACTTTGCATATTATCTGTACACACATAATTTATGTCATAATCATTCAAGTTTGTCAGCATAAAGGTCTCGTTACGTATGTTAAATATAGAAAAAACGACAACTGCGGATATAAAATCTGTACATCAAAATCAAAATATGTTGTAAATCCAATTCCCATATACTTAAGAATAATTGTCTTTCAAAAATTTACAACTCACTGAACTAAATAAACTTCAAAAAAGGCTGCTAACGTTCGCATTCACGTTTATTGCATCACCTACTGTGTATTAATAACAACAGGTCCCACGAATACTTACGAAACAAGTGAAATTACTGAAACAAGACTAATAATATTGCAATAATATAATTATAAAGTGATGACTATAATATTTTGTTAGATGCTTTAAAATAAATCTTTATGATAATGGTACCATGTTAAATAAAAAGTAACTAGAAAAAAATTTAAATTCTATAGTACGGCGCTATTTAGTAGAAATTGATATTCAAGATAAAGAGAAAAATAGTTATTACCCTCAATTAAAAATAGATTTTTAGACAGGATTAAACAGACGATGAAATATTTGCGTTTGCTGTAGTTATTACATCATTTAAAAATAATATACAACTATGATGTCCTCCATACTCACTTTTACACTTGTGTACATAAATACTGATATTAACGAATTAGTATTTAATTAAAATCTACCCACACCTCATTTTCTCTTGTAATTTGGGATAACTTAATACTCAACTACATAACTAACAATAAAAAATCTTGATGTGTATTTTGTTTCAAATAATACGCATGCAAAAATCAAGTAGAAGTTAACCAATACGTGATTTGCCTAAATAATATTCAAATTTGATTACGTGCAACGAAGAAACACAATTTCTTTTAACAATATTAGTTCTTAAATAAATCGAAGAATAATATACACGAAATTAAACATCTCTCCATGAGATACCAAACTCATATATTTTATAAACCTTGAACATCATCGTGCAAAATAAGCGTAGGTAACATTTACAGTTTATAATATCATCATTATTTATAGATGGATTTAAAACGACTTAAGCGATGCTATTGGTTTTAATACTATTTTGTCTTTCATATAAGTCACCCGTGAGTTTTTGTGATGGTGCTAATAAATCAGAACGCAAAACTAGATAATATAAAAATGACATTACCAAGCTCTCCGCATCCTGGCTCATCGTTTTCTACGCATGGTTCTTGCAGGAGACCTGCTTCCGGCAGAAGCTACAGCCATAGACCAGGTAACAACAAACACTGAACCATTGCACGTTACCACAACAATACACCACATTCCATCACTGCATCCGCGTTCAACATATGATCGCCTCAGCCGGTCACTCTGACGTCACTCGCTTTCTCGCAAAACAAGGTTGTATTACATTCGATCATAACATGCTTATTGCATTTCTTAAAAATTACGGGACTTAAATTATCATTAATTTTGTGTACTTCTAGCAGCGTTTCCCAGAAATCTTTTTCATAGAAGAAAGGTGATCAGAGTGACACAGGTAATGACTTTCGCGCACGAACTGAGTGAAGCACGTCCGCGTCGTGGCACCGCCGGCCGTCGCGAGCGCAACACGTAACGGAGTTGAGGCCCCCGCCTCCGCCCCGTTCACAAACCTGCACTGCAATGCCTACTCGTTGCTTTAAACAAAACAATCTGTAAATGCGGTTATTGTTAATATGTTGTTGTATATCATCCTTCACTTGTTTTATCAACATTCATAAAGATAACGTGATTCACAGGTTTAATTATCGCATATTTGACGATAAAGTGCATACATAACATCATAATCTAAAAAAAATATTTGTAAACTAGCAAACGGGAAGTCACATTAAAATAAGTAACACTTTAATATTACTTCCCGTTATATTTATTCATGGAAAAATTGCACTTTTGAGATAAAATTTTAACAACTTCTAACACCTAATATGAGCAATTAAATAATAAATGGTGGAAAATTAATTAAAAATTAATGATCATTTTTCACGCACTAGAAATGGAATAACGACGAAGTTAACTTTGAAGTATTCTGTTGTTAGTTCGACCACAGTAACTTCAAAACGATTTCATCAGGAGCACAAAATAGATTTTGAATAAATTAAAATATGACATTGTCCTATATTAATAGGGTTGCTAAAACGTGCGTTAGCCTAATATTATATATTTAATGCGGTAATCGGTTGATGCCTTCAATGCCACTCCATATGGACCTTCCATTTAAAAATTTACAAATATAGATTATTGTTACTTTTGCTTTGGTTGACACTTTAACGAGAATCTTTCAGATTCACTATTTCATAGTGTTAGAAATATTTGACAAAAATAACACTTACAGGTATTATAGACTACAGGGCCAGTAAGAAAATCCGTTGATGTACCGGCGCGCCTTGTGTTTGGAAAAATAGGGGGAGGTTCACAAAATATGAGTCGCACAGTGCGGCCAGCGCTGTCTTTTTCTCTGATCACTTTACGGTAGGTTTTTCAATTACTCAGATTTAATATCGTGAGGTCGATTAAATATCGTGAGGGTTTGAGCCGATGCTGGATCGACATAACTTGTCTTTGCCTATGCTAAGGCTTTTCTCCCTCAAAAACAAAAGGCAGGTCTAGACCAAGACGATATGCTAATACCTAGGCTTTTCCGCACACTTTTTACAGTTATTGTGTAATATAAGTTACAGATAAACGAAGATTACACCTTAATCACCTTGTGACTCCAGTAGCATTTCATACAGACTGGGTGTACTTTGAAAAGCAATACAAAATTACCTAATCTCTTGAACCTAGAAAGTATAGGACGATAATGTAGTCGGTTTTCGGTATTTAGTAAAGGCAGGCTTATATGAAATATTTCTCTCATCATTCAATCACTTATTACATCAACTTTCAATGTCAAAGGAATAGCTTCTTAGCCTACGGCCCATAAATAAATGTAGGCAAATATTCAACTTGCAAGCGCAAAAGGAGTCAGAACGGTATGAGCTCTGTGCTTGCTCAAATTTTCTTACTCTCTTCGTAATGGGTTAGAAAATGCTCAAAGCAAAAATTACACAAGTATTCACGATTTAAAATATTTTAAGTAAATCGCTCCAATTAAACATGACTAAAACATTAATAAATTATACAGTTATCTTTATCTTTAACGATATATTAACAGCTTTATAACATGTTTAACATGACATAGACGACATGAAATACGGATTGTACATCACGCTATATTTCTATTCAGTATATTGTGATTAACAATGATACACATTAAAATTATTTTGCGCTTTTATTGAGCTTCTATGTAACAAATGTGGGTAGGGCGCACATGGATTTAAAAATCTAACAGTGAATAACTTAAAAACGTAATATTTTAGGTATTTGTAAGTGCCACTTTTAATAATGTGATGTGAAATCTTTAATTTATGAAAATGGTCCCTATTCATTTATCAAAATACTTCTCCTTGTTATAACAGGAAAATAGCACCACCATTTAAAAATATCGAATGTACGTTTTCATTGAAGTAATTGCCATCAGTAATTAATACTATACATGGTTATATTTATGGCGCAGAATCGATCGGTGTGGAAATCTTTGGGAAAGGCCTATATCCAGCAGTGAATGTCAATCGGGTGATGATGATAATTTTCAATTTCTTTGTAATGAAATTAAGTTCGGCATTAACTTATTTCATTCTTTATATAAAAAAAAATCAATCTAAAAGTACAGGTTATTTAAATTGAATAAATTTATTACAATAAAATGACTAACCATTTCTTTAATGGGTGATGTTAGTCTGCTCACATCATGAACATTAATTTAGCTACTATGCAAACCCAGAACTGTAACGGTAATAAAAAACACAGAATATTTTACGTCTTCATTTAAAGATCATTATTTTTGTACATAAGTACATCTTGAAATGATTGGATACATTATATCAATTCCACTGCAAAAACTATTTATGATAATAAATAAGGCACCCTCTCATTGTCTTAGAAGAACTATGCAATTATGGCATTTGTTAACTTTATCTTAATTTAATATAAATAGTCCAGAAATGTAATGTTACAAAACTGTCAATATTTATCATAATTTAAAACAATATATTGATTCAGTGTAAATTCCATAT
The DNA here is from genome assembly GCA_029286795.1 of Byasa hedistus. Taxonomy (NCBI): domain Eukaryota; kingdom Metazoa; phylum Arthropoda; class Insecta; order Lepidoptera; family Papilionidae; genus Byasa; species Byasa hedistus. The sequence goes on along the minus strand of JAGSMW010000020.1, from coordinate 8,424,347 downwards.
AATTAAATCACACTTAATGGCAGTTGGTTCATCATTTTAATTCACAACAATAAATCTTAACTACAATTTATAATATACATATGCAATAGGTTTAGAAGCAGTCCCATGGTGACTAAATATAGACACACTGTTTCCTTTTATTGCCAAGTTACTTTTGTCTGCATAGCAGACAGTTAAATTTGGTAAAAAAAATCTTATGCTTTTACAATAAAATACTGTAACAACTCATCAAATTACAACATACAGATTTTACACTGTATTAACAATTTTAAGATAGTTTTAAATACAGGGCATATGTAATTAGTACTACATGCCCTTTTTAACTATTAATTACTTTTTGTTTGCCCTGACTCATTTTTTGACGAATAACTGACATATCTTGGTTTTCCATTTTCATCCCAAATAGTCTTGCACTTCCTAAATACGAATGCCATATATATAGCTGAAACAAGCAAAAATATTCATTAATACATCATGTTGAATCAATGTTTCAATATAAAATCATAACTTACTTGCAACTTCCCATTCACTACAACTCATTGTACCAATGCGTTCATTTTCATTCTTGTCATTTTTGTTGTCCATAAATATTTTGGCATGTTCATATTCTGTCTCATCACCAATTAACTTTTTACCAGGTGGTGGCGGGTAGCTTTCAAAACACATAATTTTTTGCAACAATTGTTTATAACTTACTGAGTGATCATTATAAAAATCTCTAAAGCCGCCTTTATAAACTAATTCAAGGCCAAATTGAGATGCCAGTTTAAGAAACAAATTAAAATTAACTAAAAACTCTGGGCAGTTTACTACTCCTTCTAAATGGAAATCATATTTGCCTCCAAAAAGAGGATATCCATTTTTGGGATCAAACAGTAATTTTATTTTATATATTCTATTTTGAAATGTATTATCAATTGCTTTTTGAGCTCTAGATACAATTTCAAATGCATTGGGTATTGTTCCAAAGAAATATCCACCTGGTGTTAAACACTCTGATATATTAGTGAGCATTCTTCGAGCTTGAGCTAAACTTTCAAAACTGTAATGAAAACCAAACTGACAGCTGACAATATCAAAACTTATTGATGGATCTTTATACTTGTCTCTAAGAGTTTCCTTAGTACAATCAACAGCAATAAATTCAGCTGAAAATAAACGTCCACATCGTCGTTTAAGATCTTCATATCGTGCTTCACATTGTTGTACAGATACCTCAGCAATATCTGCGAAAACTGCATGTTCCACTCGCGCTTTTTGCCATTTGCTTAAATCTCCTCCTTTTCCGCAACATATATCAAGTACTTTTATTGCTTTGCCATAGTTTTTCTCTCTTATTTTGTCTATATATTCTTGTATAAGTACACTTTTTACCCAATTATTAAAGTTTCGTAAATATAATATAGGAGAATTAAACCTTTCTTTTAATCCTTTTTCTTCGATATGGTTGTAATGTGCAGCAACAATACTTGCATGTTCTGAGTTACCTTGGCCATTCTCATCATTATTATCGTTATCAGGATGTTTACGCTTTCTATTTATTAAATTAACAGTCCTTTCTCCATTTTTAACAGCATTGTCAACGTCGTTGATGATTTTTGGAACCGTATTCTCCGTAGTACTCATTATATAGTATATGTGATATTAGGTGATATTTTTAATAAACGAAATACGTTATAATCCGGATTTGATATTCACTGCAATCGTTTTTAATTACTTCAACTATATGACTAATCAAATGGACAACTATATGTATCACTGTAATTCTGACAGTCCATTACTAGTGACAATAAATCTTTGCAAACACAGATTATAAATGGATATTATTTTAGTCATGTACATAATCAAAATCAATAAACGTGTGATACATATTGCAGACCTTGATATATCATATAAGCTTCCCTCAAAGAATTCCTCGGTCCTGTTGCTCTGACTCAGTGACTTACACCAGATAAGTAAATTTGTAATTTAATATTTCGTAACTTGTATATGCCTCTTTTTATACCTCTTTGTAAAAAATCGAAACAATACAAAAAATTATAAAAAAAAAAATGGCCAGATCTGTTATATTTTATTAAAGATCAACACTATCAAAGGTCTGAAATTAGTACGACTGAGAACATTGAACTAATTCACCTGAAGTTGAATATCCACGCGTAGCGCATGCGCATTCGTCACATCACGACACTTAGAATTTCGCGTTCGCTCGACCGGCCTGCGACCTCATGTAATCTCGAACGAGGGACGTTATACGTAGGCAAAATGAGTGTAGAAAATCCAGCCAGTGATAATGATTGTGAAGCAGTAAGTAATTATATTAACTTAGATTTTAATGTAGTTTTGTTTTTTGTATATTTTGCCTCTTAACATCTGATGAATTTCGTTGTTTACTGATGTTCCCTAGTGATTCGAAGCGAAAATTTTCTAAGTCCCAATATGGCGTCAACGACAATTCCTTAGTCTGTAGAAGCGTCGGTCGGCTGGTAGAATTATTAAATGTAACATGTTCTTTTGATACTTCTATTAATTTAAAATAAGTAATATATTTTTAATTTAAATAGAATAATATTTTGTATGCTTATTTGTGGTTAGTTATAACATTTTCTCTCTTTACAGGGAAAGGTAAACGGCAACAAAAGTGAACACGTGAACGGAGTACACAATGGTTACAGTAGCTCCGAAAAGCATAAAAGTAGTCACAAATCTTCAAGTAAAGATAAGCACCGCGACAAAGACCGCGACCACAAAAGCTCGTCCAAACATAGCAGTAACTCTAGCAGGTTAATATTCCAGTTTTCTTTTAGGAATAACAAATACAACCGTATTAATATAGATTAATATTGTATTATGCATATTTTTTAGGGATAAAGACAGAGACAAGCATTCAAGTAGCAAAAATCATAGCAGCTCTCACAAATCTTCGAGTAAGGACAAGGATCGCAGCGACAATAAAGATCGCAGTGAGAAAAGCAAAGAACGATCAGGAAAAGATAGAGAACGCAATGATAAACATCGGAGTGACAAAGAAAAACATAAGGAGAAGAGTGATAAAGAAAGAATAGATCGTGAGAGAAACAAGCACAGTAGTGACGGGGATAAAAAATCGTCTAAGGATAAGGAAAGAGATAGGGAGCACAAAAGTTCATTGTCTAAAGATAAAGATCACAAATCTAAGGACAGAGAGATAGAGAAAGATCACCATCGAAGTGATAAACATCGCAGTGACAAGCATTCTAGTTCAAAAGACAAACACAGGTTGTTTGTACACATTTATTTTTGTATAATTTAATTAATGCAATTACTTATTTGTTTTTTATTGTCATAGATCCAAGGATAAAGAAAAGGTTGCTTCGGATCAGCATAACAAATATAAATCTGAATCAGATTTTAAGAACTCTGCAATAAAATTAGAACCTATGCAGGTATTTCCTTTCATTTCATGTAGGGTATTTTATTATAACTTGATGAAAATAATAAAAAAGCAAATCAGACAAATATTGGTTCATATATGCAATCATTGCACATAACATATTCTTATTAAATGACGAGGTTAAACCACACACTAAAAGTATAATACAAGATTTATGTTAAAAGTTTAACAACTTTCTTATGTTGTGGGCAGATTGATGAACCAGTAGTTAAACAAGAAATCAAAGAAGAAAGTGAAGATGGTTTTACCGGTGCAAATACAACTGCCTCTTCATGCGACTACTCATTATCACAATTCAAAGATGAACCTCTTTCAGAACTTCCACTTGAAGAAGACAGTGAAGTAGATACTCCTTTGGTAAGTGATTTTAAAGTTAGTTTTGGAGTCGCACAAGTAATGAGATTGTCAAAAAATAAAAAGCTTTTAAATGAATTAGTTCACACAAATAGTTAAAAAGTTTATAGCAGCTTCTGTAATTTTTTTTGTTTACTATATAGTAAATTTTGATAACATAATATAAATTGACATAATATTATGAAATTGTGTATCATTATCAACTTGTTTATGTAATTTATATTTGTAAAATAATTAGAAACTACAAATAATTTGTTAAAGTTTAAACATAATTTTTTTTTGGAAAAAAATTGTTTTCAGTTGAAGATATATTTCTACTATATACATTAAATATGAGTATTATTTTGTTTTGTTTAATAGTTGAATCGGATAGAATCAAAAAAACGTGCAGCTAGTGAAAGTGAAGAAGATACTCCTTTACTTCAACGTAAAAAATTAAAGAAGAAATTGAAAAAAGGTTTGAGTGAAATTAAAATTACTGTATTATTATTTATTTAAGCTTAATATAACAAAAAATTATTTGTGAACATTAAACTCATAAAAAATTATTTTATATATATACATTAGTCATCTTTTCTCATACAATTTGGATGTACTTGTTTTTTTATAGATTTAAATAACAATATTTCTGTTATGTGTAAAACTATTCTAGAATCTATTTATGATGATGATGAAGATGAAGAAATCCCAAAGAAGAAAAAGAAGTCTGAAAAAATTAAATCTACTAAATTCAAAATTGAACCTGATGATGGCCCTAGTCCAACAAAACGCAAAAAAAAACAAGAAGATGAACAAGAAGTTTGGAAATGGTTTGTATCAATATATATCTTTTACAATAAACCGACAAGATGAATAGCAAGCTGTTGTGGTAAATGTTGTCTGTTTAGAATTTATAGTGCACCGTAATACGCTATTCCCTTGAGGCTTCAGATAAAATGTATTTACACTACCTACAGTGGTCTTACAATTTTATATTTGTTGCTAATATACCTAAATAGTCAATAATTCACCCCAGTAATTTACATACAGTCTTGTTATCAAGATCAGTAATCGAATAGTCATTTTTTTTTATTTTTAAGTAGTAAAATTAATTCTCAGAAATTTCGCAGATAATAAAAATATTTCATATCATGTGTTTGAAAATATATGACAATTACAACAGATGGCGCTAGTTGTTACGTCACGAGATTTGAGGTTATGTTTTAAAATAAGATGTTTGCTACTCTCAGAGTAAGGTTATTTTATAAAGTGGCATCAATCACTTGTTTTCCTCCCCAAAACTTTTTGTATGTGAAATATCTGAGATCATCGAAAACTTTCAAGTATATATCATTTTCAGCGTTTATATTTTATTCTTCGTAATGCAAGTAATGTGAACTCTTTCTTTAATAGGTGGGAAGAAGAAAAAAAGGATGATGGAACAAAATGGAATTTTCTTGAACATAAAGGACCTTTATTTGCGCCTGACTACGAACCTTTACCGGAAAATGTTAAGTTTCGATACGACGGAAAAATTGTGAGATTATCCCAGGATGCTGAAGAGGTTGCTGGATTTTATGCACGAATGTTAGACCACGATTATACTACCAAATCAACTTTCAATAACAATTTCTTTGGTGATTGGCGTAAAGTTATGACTCATGAAGAAGCTAGATTAATTAAGGATCTTTCAAAATGTGATTTTAAAGAAATGAGTGCATATTTCGCAAGTGTTTCTGAGAAGAACAGAAATCGTTCAAAAGAGGAAAAAGCTGCACTGAAAGCAAAAAATGAGGAAATTCAGAAAGAATATGGTTTCTGTATTATAGATGGACATAAAGAAAAGATTGGGAACTTTAGAATAGAACCTCCGGGATTATTTAGGGGACGTGGAGAACATCCCAAAATGGGTATGTTAAAACGACGTGTTATGCCTGAAGATGTCTTGATAAATTGTTCTAAAGATAGTAAAGTACCAAAACCTCCCCCTGGCCACAAATGGAAAGAAGTAAGGCATGATAACACAGTCACTTGGTTGGCGTCATGGACAGAAAATGTACAAGGCCAAGCAAAATATGTTATGTTAAATCCTAGCTCAAAATTAAAGGGTGAAAAAGATTGGCAGAAGTATGAAATAGCAAGGAAGCTACATAAATGTATAGACAAGATAAGAGATAATTATAGAAGTGATTGGAAAGCCAAGGAAATGAGAGTGCGGCAACGTGCAGTAGCATTATATTTCATAGATAGACTTGCTTTGAGAGCTGGTAATGAGAAAGATGATGATCAAGCAGATACTGTAGGTTGTTGTTCTTTGCGAGTGGAACACATTCAACTACATAAAGAAAAAGATGGTAAAGAATTTGTGGTGGTATTTGATTTTCTTGGTAAAGATTCTATTAGATATTATAATGAAGTACCAGTAGAAAAAAGAGTGTTTAAGAATCTCGAACTCTTTATGGAAAACAAAAAAGATAGTGATGATTTGTTTGACAGACTTAATACCCAAACCCTTAATGAACACCTAAAAGATCTAATGCCTGGATTGACTGCTAAGGTCTTTCGTACTTATAATGCCTCGATAACCTTACAAAGGCAGTTAGATGAACTGACTGATGGTGATGCTTCTGTACCAGAAAAGATCTTGGCATACAATCGTGCAAATCGAGCTGTTGCTGTACTTTGTAACCATCAAAGAGCTGTACCCAAAGGTTAATATTTCATTTTTTTTTTTTCAAATTTCTAAAAATCATTATTAGATACACCAGAACTTACAGTCCCATAGAATTTGTATATACTTTGTTAGTGTCAGCATATCTTACTTATATAACTAAAATCACTTTTCAAAAATACTGATAATGTGTTTTAAAAGCATATTTTTATAAAATTCAAGTAACATATTTTCAAATTAAAATACGAGTGTATAGAAAATTATTATACAAATTATTTACACCATGCCCTAGTATTTGTGTATGCAAAAAATGTTTTTTTTATTCAAGCATATTTATAAATAAATTTTTCAAACATTTTCAAGGTCATTCCAAATCCATGGAAGCTCTTAAAGAAAAAATTCAAGTCAAACGTGATCAGGTTGATGAAGCAGAGGAGGACTTGAGAGAAGCTACTAAAGCTGCTAAGCGTGGCTCCGTCAAAGAAAAACTGGCTTGTGATAAAAAGAAAAAAGCTTTAGAGCGACTAAAAGACCAACTTAAGAAACTTGAGTTACAGGAAACTGATCGTGACGAAAATAAAACTATTGCCTTGGGTACCTCTAAGCTCAACTATCTTGATCCCCGTATATCAGTTGCTTGGTGAGTTTTTCATTTCAAACATTTATATAATATAAGAAATTATTATTTCTACAGTTTTTATTTATACTTGTAGGTGCAAAAAACATGGTGTTCCAATCGAGAAGATATACAACAAGACACAGCGTGATAAGTTCCGTTGGGCCATTGATATGGCCGGTCCGGAGTATGTGTTTTAAGATAAACTTTAGCATTAGCTATGGTCATATATTATTTTATTAAATCTGTAAACGTTCCACTTTATACAAATTATTGTTTTTTTACTTTACACTTATTTATTGTTGTATGTACTTTACACAGGATTAAATAATGAAAGTATATTGTGTGCTACTAGTTTATAAAAGCAAAATTTAGACACAAATTGATCAGCTTTTATGTAATTTACCATGTTCCTCCCATGGTTAGGATTCAAAATTAGAAGTCTGATTCTAATTAAACAATATTTGTATTAGTTTTCGTATTTGCTTGTAGTTAAGTTAGATGTATCTGTAGTATTAAGTCACACAAAAGTGCAATCTTTTGTTTACAATCTTCCACCAATTCAGTATATTACTCATTTTTCATTACTGTATATTATAATAGACTTAGAATTTAAAAACTTTTAATTAGTTGACACTGAAACAGTTAAAAAAAAAATCTCATTTCGCATGATCATACACATACCTGTAAACACTACAAATTATGGGGATAATTCTTATTTGTAAACATACTTTTTCATTTATAATGAAATTTAAAAATTGTACATAGGTGTTTTTTTATTATTTAACTCCACACTTAGCTTATGATTTGATTTTGAAATGACCGAACACGGAATAACAGACTGCATCTAAGAATATATTCAAACAAATGGTATTTTATCAAATCATGTCTTCAGGCAATGTTAAGAAGAGGAGACGTTTAGTAATTGTGCACAATGTGCAAGTAGTAAATGTTGTAAAAATGTTATTTTATATTTATAAGATCGAAATTATAAACAAAATCTGTCATTTTTTAAGAAAGGTACAATGTAGGTAAATTAGTAATGTTAATGTGTGAAGTGTTGTAAATAGTAAATTTTTACCATGTCATAAAATTGTAAAATGAGATTATCCCAAATAAAACATTGACACTAGGATTATTTCATTTTTAAAACTTTATTATTACCAGCATAATATAAACATGAATATCCTTAGGAAATAAGTTGCCTCTACTTATCCTTCCAATGTATTTATATCATCACAACATCCAAAACTTGCTTCCAGAAAATAAAAGAATCTTCATTGTGCCAAGATTTCGAAATTAGTGTGTTGTAGAATTAAAAAAATTTACATTTTCCATACCCTCCGGCATATAATTCAAACCAGATTCATTTTTATGTAAAATGTTGTAACCTTGCCCATATCCTGAAAAATAGATTTTAATTGTTTGACAACATAATTTTTTTTACTAATTTGTTTAAAACCGTCATCTAATTGAAACGGAGATTATATTTATATACTTGAGCCAAAGTGTACATTTTTTAACACCAATGTTCATCGTAGTAAACAATATACTTGAAAGTATCACGAACGATCATCTTAAGAAATTGCATTTCACTCTTGAAGATAGTAGTTATCCAAATGTAACAAAAACTAACCTATATCTTTCATAAATTTTGTTGAAGCATTCCGTAAATGTAATGGCACAGATGGAAGACTTCCCTTTGTGTCTTTTAAATATGCTTGACATCTTTTCATAGCGTCATACACTCCTCGATTTTTAGGCGCTCTGGCAAGACTAACAGCACATTGAACTAACAGAATGTCGCATTCTGGCATTCCAACATGTTGACATCCATGTAAGCATGCCACGGCTTCAACTATAGCATTTTGGTCGCCTAAACCTGTAAAAATCTAAATGTGTTTCAATAATATTTTAAACAGCACATGTCACAATGGACATATATTCTATTCATACCTAAGCACCTAAATTAAATTAAAAGCCACGTATCAAACAGCGTGGCTTTAAGCTTTAAAAAAAGCACCTAAATTAAGGGTGCGCGACCTGCACTGCAATTAAGGGTGCAGACCTAGCTTAATCTCGAGTAAGCTTCAATCAAGCCCGGCAGATGGTATATTTAAAAAACCGGAACAGAATTGGGTATAAAAATATACTTACACCTTTTAATAATAAACATATTAAAAATATTTATAAATGTGTTCTTGCAACCTTGAGGCCTTGACCTACCTTGTTATATATTCGTTGATTATATCTACTACTAATATAACTTTTGGAAATGACCGGCGACTCACTGTGATTCGCGGGACACACGTTGCGAAACCCAGCTTTCAATAATTCATTTAAAAAAAAAATTTTTTACTACGAAATGACGATGCGGGGAAGACTAACTGATGGTAAATGATACACATACCCATAAACAATGTAACGCTAGTTAGGATAATACACTCTGCTCCTCACGTTATACTCGACACTTTGAGACACGATGTTAAGTCCCCGTTACCCCAGTAAATTTAAACAGCTACAACATCTTTCTAACAGGAATACAATAATGTTTGCATACTAGAGTAGCAAAGGAGGCAGAAATGGGATCTGCGATTGTACTTCGCTATAAAGTCTCCGCGACTGAAGCCTTGGAACTGATAAAAGAATTTAAATATTATCATTACCAATATCTTCACATGCAATTCTCACCAACCGTCGACCAATATACAGAGGATCTTCACCACTTTGAAGAGCTCTGGTAGTCCAATAAAGGGCTGCATTATCATCACTTGCTCGAATTGACTTATGAATTGCTGATATTATGTTATAATGTTCCTCTCCATGATGGTCATACAGGATGTGTGATCTCTATAGAAATAATTCATAAACGTGAAAATGCTTTACTGTATATATTTTATGATTATACGATTTATTTATTTTTTTGACCTTAATACCATTTTGTAGATCTTTTAAAGTAATAATGTTTGGTACATTATTACTATCAATTTTCAATTGGGCTTTTGCAGCTGTAAGAGCAAGTTCTAGGGCACCAAGTGCAATTCGAGCATCACCATCACATACTTCTGCAAGCCAGTTCAGCGAACTCTTTTCAATTATTGGCAATTCTCTAAAATGTTAAAAAATTAAATGTAGTTTGTATTTACCAATTTTAAATCACTAAGTACTGAATATTTTAATAAGATACCTTAATTTAATATCCTTAATATCTTCCATTGTATTGATAAGTAAAGCTAATTCATTGCTAACAACAGCTCTTTCTAAAATTGTTATAATATTTTCGACAGTTAGTTTTGACATCACTACAACTCGACATCTACTTAATAGAGAATTATTTAAACTAAATGACGGATTTTCTGTTGTTGCACCAATTAAAATTATCGTCCCATTCTCAACATGTGGTAGGAAGCTGTCTTGTTGTAGCTTGTTAAACCTTTAACATATATATGATTACTTAATATTTGCACATATCGCTAAATGAAAAATTTATGCGATAGATAAAGCACCTCTTATATAATTTATAGTTCTTAAAAAAAATTATGCATTGTATATTTATATGTGTATATAAACAATATTTATTTGTTACCTATTCTTATTAAAAACTAAAACATACCTATGTATCTCATCCATAAAAAGCACTGTCTGTCTTTTGAACTGGGTTTCATTCTTTGCAATTTTTACAACATTCTTTATGTCATTTACACCAGCTGTTGTAGCAGATAATTTCACAAATCTTAAATTATTGTTGTCTTTACATATATGTGATATAACACAAGCCACAGATGTCTGGAAAAAATTGCATTAATAGTTTAAAAATAAATTGGTACAGGTTTGCATTTCCTAAATTACACCTTGACGAATAACGAAATGAATTTTTAAATTGCATAACATTATTGAAATCATTCTTTTGCATAAATTGTTACAGATTTGTATCTTAGACGAAATACATTTATAATCACCTTTCCGCAACCTGGAGGACCCCATAAAATCATATTTGGTATCTTTTTTTGTTGTAATACAGAATGTAGCATTGAGCCTTCTCCAAAAGCTTCCGTTTGTCCCACTATATGATCTAGCCGATCTGGTCTCATTTGCTCAGCTAATGGAATACCACCATCTAAGTTATCGTGTAAGGGCTTTATGGCACTTATATGCATCTCTTCTTCAATATCCTAAAAGTACATAGACTCATTTAATTAAGCAGTTATATTTGGGTACCTTTTGATATATACATTTGAATTTTAACAAGTCTTACTGCATTTTTTGAAGTCTTTTTAGTGTTCAAATCTACTTTTATCCTTTTACTTGGTGACGGAATTTCTTTAAAGTGAGAGTTGTGCCTCTTAGTTCGTTTTTCAGTAATTGTGTTAAGAAATAAACATTTATTTGCATGTTCTTCTATAATTTTCTTTTCAAATTCACGGCTACATATTGGACAAGGAACTAAAATCTGATCAGGAATCTTTTTTTTGTCATTTACAATATTTTGTAAAGACATTATTTTAAAAGCAAATAGCTGTTACAATTTATCAAAAGAACTAATTTAGTAAAAATAAAGTACTAGTTAAAATTTAGTACAAAACTATTCTGAAAAAAAAAAACAGTCATTGTTAAATGTAGTCATAAAAATACTAATTCATAAATTTCAAACTTAACAATTACATTTTAAATATAAATAATTTTTTAAATTAATAATTCATTCTAATTTTTGCTTTGTATTCTTTCAATACATTGAATAATTTTTTTAATTATTTCTGGAAAAACATTTAAGTAACAATAAGCGATGAGTTGAACAATATATCGACTATGTAGTGAAACATTAAAACCTTAAAACAAATTGCACTAAACTGAACATTAACTATTGGCTTGAACTCGCAAACATTATTATTAATCCAACAATAACATTTTAAAATTTTTATCTGAACATCACTGCACGGTGACCCTTTTAGGTCCACTGGTGGTCTCTGTTGCTGAAGACCATCTAGGTAGGTACCACTGCCGCTCCTATTTCCTTACACCTCATGTCTCAAGTGCCATGTTGTTATGGGCAGGCGTATTACCTACCATCAGGTGAATGTCTGGCCGACTTGTTAAATAAAAAAAACACCTTTAAATATGTTATTGTGAGGAAGATGCGCTAAACTAGATTGTAACAAAGTTATTGTACATTATAAACAAAACATTTGAAAACAATTGTGAATATTAAAATCTATAGGAAAAAGTTCCTAGCATTATTTTGTACATATAATTTAATTCAATTGTTTACCTTTTGCATTATTCTCTCGGTGCACACAAATGACATCAAAATGTTTGTCAACAATGGATTATTTATTAAATGATTTTTTTGGCTATCCTACAACATGTACATAAGTGAAATAACTAAAGTAAATCTTCAATTATGTAATGTTTTCATGGGGTAAATACAAAAGAAAAGTTAATTGAATAATAATATTTCAAGATCAACTCGGGTACCCTCTGCAATTTGAGTGTGTCAGATAGTATATATATTTTTTCCGCAAATTTTGTTGACGTTGTCAACAGATTATCGTTTAACAAACTTTTTGTTTTTTCCATTTTCTAAATAATCGAATTATTTCTTTTATTAATACAAAGAGTAGTCAGTCGTACAGTAGATAGTCAGTAGGTAGTCAGAAAATCTGCTAAAAAAACTGTAAATAAAGTACAGTATATATGTAACGTATGTTCGATTTTCAACACTTTCCAACTTTAACGATTACGAATATCGATTCTCATAGTTTAATATTGTATTTACGGCTGACGATTTTGATTCCAACATTAATTCCATTTGTATTGCTGATATCTATTGATGATAGGGAGAATGTCGCAGGGTCGCGTTGCAAATACCGCAACTGAGGATTCGCAGTCCTCAGCGGAACTATGGCTCATGACTGGGCTTATAAACAGATTCACGTCTAGAAGTTTGAAGAGATTGTCTCTTAAATTCATAGCGTATGCGCGACTATTTTGATTTCAAATTTTTATTATTTAAGCTATTTGCCTTGTAACGTTCTGCCGCGATCGATCTTGCTGCTTCGACTATCATTGGGAACATACAGACAGACTATTTATAATTAAATTTGTTTTTTTTTTCTCATAAGTATATAATAATGCAAAAATACAATAAAAATCTGTTACAAACAGACATTACAATTGTATTTTTATGTATAGATACAAAAAGTGTTATATGTCATCGGTATGATGTTTGACGTATGTCAACAAGTATTTGAAAGTACAGTTACTGTAGTAGTTTTCCATTTTAAGTATTTTTTAAAATCTTAAAGATTTTTGTATGAAGTTTATTTCGAAACTACGTAGGATTAGAACAACGTTATGGATATCGACAAAACAATTCGTCAACGTAAAAATAAGAAAAAATCTATTGAGGTCAACAAAAATATCGAAAATTGCGATAAAGAATCCTCTGCTATTTTAAAGAAAAAAGTTGTAAGTTACATTAAAAGGACATTTATTGAGACTTTATTGACTGAAATGTTTAATGTATCTAGTTTTATTTTTTGACAGGAAACAGACCTGTCTGCCGATAGCGAACTTCAATTATCAACAAAATTAAATTCGTCTGTAAATGATATTAATTTTCGGAGAAGCTTTTTTATAAGTCTAGAAATTGACATTGCATTTATCATTTTATTGTTAACAGCTCTATGTACACGGTTATATAACATAGAAGAGCCCAATTATATAGTGTATGTATTTGCATGTTATGTGTAATAATTCCATTACTATTTTTTTTTAAGTTTTTAAAGTGATTTAAAATTTGCTTTTTTAGACTGGATGGTATTGGCTAATCTTCTCTTAATTAGTTATCTAATATGAATATTTTTTCAGGTTTGATGAATTACATTATGGAAGATATGTATCACTGTACACTAAAGGGGTATTTTTTTTTGATGCACACCCTCCGCTCGGTAAACAGTTATTGTATCTCGCTGGTAAAGTTGGTGGATATGATGGTAATTTCACATTTGATAGGATTGGTTCACCATATAGTGAATCTGTACCAATCAGAGCTCTGAGATGTGTTCCTGCTATCAGTGGTAGTATACTTGTGGGTATTACTTATGAGTTGATGCTGGAAATTACGACATATCAGTGGACAGCTATTATTGCAGCTCTGTTGGTTCTATTTGGTTAGTATAGTTTATAAATTAATACATTTAACTCATGACTGTTTAGAAGCTTTTAAAAGTGCACAAGTTCGAAAATAGTGAAAGTAAATGTATCATAGAAAACTAGCAAACAAATACACAATAATGACATGTCACAAGTTATCCTTTTCTATTAAATATAACAATAACAAGATTGATAAAAAATTAAAGAGTTTTTCCACCAAATAAGCAGCTTTGAATCTAGTACATAAAACTGCCAAACTGCTCATATGGACACTGCTCTTTTTAGAGTTAATATTAATGTTTTCCTTCTAATTTCAATTCATGTTTCCATTGTATGATTATTTCAGAGAACAGTTTTTTAGCACAGTCAAAGTTCATGTTATTAGAAAGCATACAAATATTATTTGGTTTGTGTGGAATTTATTGTGTTATGAAAAGCACATCTAAGACAGGGCCTCCAACTGTAGTATGGCTTTGTATTGGTGCTGTTTTTCTTGGTTGTTGTTTTTCGTGAGTATAAACTTTTAATTCTTAACATTATACCGTGTTATTATAACAATATATGCACATATGAGTTGCATAAATGCTTCTATAGATACTTTTCTGTTGTAAACAAATTTACCTATATAGTGCTTTTACCTGTAGACTGTCCCTTTAATCATCATTGTAAGTTTTATATCCTTGCAAAGAGCCTTCACCATGTTCACTTAAACTTTCCAGTGGTTACCAAAAATCTGTGGTAATCTCTGCCATAGTTGAGCTTTATCAGTTTTCACTGTCTCTGTGGCATTCTGGGAATAAAAATAAGTCGGTCCATATTGGGTTCACATCCTTATCATCTCCTTGTTATCTCTTAACATTACGTAATATTTAACATATAATGATGGCTAATCATATAATAAAAAAATACTTTGCGTGTTTTTTTATTACATCAATAGGTCTGCATGTAAGGATGTTTTCATAAATATTATGGAAAGTAAGTAGCCATTCTTTTTATTTTGATTTTGTAAACTATGAGGTGAAAATTAGTTTAGAGTTTACCTAGTGGTAAATAATACACCCAATCAATGCAAGGGCAATGAAATGATTATGTTGGCCTTGACGGTTAAAACCCCAAGTTGCAGCTCATTATTAGTCATTAGTCAATACTATGGCTACTTTTTCATACACAACTATTATCACAAAAGTCTTATTACCCATTGAAATTACAGGACTAACTAGACTTATGATTATGTATCTCAGAGCTTATTATATTAACTTAGTGTTTATTACACACATCACATTCACAGTCACATTATATTCGGTTGGCCTATTACTAACCATTAAGTGAATGGTTTGCTCTTCTCGCAAGTACGTTTTTTTAAAAAAAACTACTTCTTCATGTTTTACATTCAACTATGTTATAAATTCATGAATATTTATATTATTTTCAGTGTCAAATATTCAGGATTATATACTTATTACCTAGCGTTATTTTTAATTGGAAGACAAATGTGGAAGAGAATCGGTTGTGCGGAATCTAACATTCGTCTTGTCTTGTCTGTTTTTTGGAGACTGTTTATCATGATATCCATACCACTGACAGTGTACATCAGTGTATTCTATGCACATCTAGTGATGCTACCAAAAGCCGGACCACATGATAGTGTAATGACCAGTGCATTCCAAGCGTCGCTGCAAGGAGGTCTCGCAAGTATTACGAGAGGACAACCCTTGCATGTCTCTCATGGTTCACAAATAACTCTAAGGTAAAAAATATTTAACAGAGTTTATCATATTAATAACAGAAATAAGTAGCCCACATACATTTCTGACTACTTGGACTGAAGGCCTTCTCTTACGAGGAGAGAGCAAGAGTTCTTTTATCAAGAACGCTGGCCAAACGATTGGCAAATGACATATTTCCTAATAACTTAATCATTAATAAAGCAGGCTTTTTTCCTGCTTCGAATAGAGGCGACTCTTTTTCGCACTCCATTCGCACTTACAATCTGAGTAATTAAAGAAAAATTCCGGTTCTCTATAAATATTTGTATTAATACTTTAGGCATTCGCATGGTCGGACTTGCTGGCTACATTCGCATGCCCATGTTTACCCTGTACGGTATACGGATGGACGAGGCTCATCACATCAACAGCAAGTTACCTGCTACAGTTTCAAAGACGTCAATAATTGGTGGATAGTCAAGCGGCCGGAACTGGTGTCGCTAGCAGTGGCAAATCCTCCGGATGTCATCCGTCACGGCGACGTGGTGCAGCTGCTCCACGGTATCACGAGTCGCGCGCTAAACTCCCACGACGTCGCCGCACCCGTTTCACCGCAATCGCAGGCAAGTATTATACATATAAAAAAATCCTTGATTTTATTACTACAAACGTTTTAAAAAATACATGTCGCAAATAATAATCTATAGAAACGAAAATAAAATGATAGTCTATAAATACTTTCACACTACTGAGTTTGGGGTCTGCTCTCACAAATCCGCATGCGGATCCACTACATCTGTAGTCCCTGGATTTAAATTGATTTTCCTTCAATGGAAGCTGAAATTTAGTGAAGCCCATTCGCAACGTATACCGCGTACAACTGCCTTACAAACTAAGTGATCACCGCTTCATTTCCGTAATTATATCTAATAAATATTCGACGACGGCAAGAAAACTGAAAAATTTAGAGATCACACGAAAATCAGAGCATTCGTGAGACATTTTGTGAAATTGAGATGTTTAAGTGCTATCCTAGATAGTAAATAAAAAAAATAATCATTGAACTATTTAATGAATAATATTTATATACGTTTTAGTTTTATATTGTTATTAACATAACCACTAGATGCGAGAAACGCAACACCATTCGGACTGGAGACTTAACACCTCATTTCGCTTGACGACGAGCGTTATGTGGTGCAGTGTACATCATGGTAGTCGTAACTAAGGAAAACGTATCACTTATCATCAGGTGCACGTCTCGCTCGTCCTGTTGCTTCCTCGAATAAAAAAGAATGTTTGGGGGTCTTCAAGAAAAGAGTGAACAGGCTTCTTCTAGACTAGTGCGCTTTACCACCAAGATTACATTACCGCTTACCACCAGGCGAAATCTTAGTCAAGCACTAGTCTATTTAAAAAAAAGGCTTTTGTTCGGCAATGGACGTCTATCAGCTGATGATAAAGATTAATGAAATCTCGTTGCGAAAATAATGACGGTTTGTATTCACACAGGAGGTGTCTTGTTACATCGACTACAACGTGTCAATGTCGGCACAGAACCTCTGGCGTGTGGAGATTGTGAATCGTGACAGTGAGGAAGCAACTTGGGACAGCATCAGGTCTCTAGTTCGTTTGATACATGTAGATTCAGGTTCAGCTCTACGCTTTAGCGGTAGACAGCTGCCATCTTGGGGCTTCCATCAGCACGAAGTTGTCGCTGATAAAGTTGTAACTCATCAAGACACGATATGGAATGTCGAGGAACATCGATATACGAAAGGTAAATTTTGTCTTGTAGTTTCATTATAGAAAACTTTCTGTAAATACTTTTTAGAAGTGAATCGTTTCATCATCAGTCAATAGACGCCTTCTGATGGAAATATTCAGAACGAGGACCTATACTTATTTGTTCTTTATCTGGGAATGAATTCTAGCGAAGTCGGTAAGGATAATGCAATTTTTATTTAAAGATCGATGACCTTTAATACCTATCACAAACTGGTGAAAGGCGTTCGTTGGTGGAGACTGTTTAGGTAGATACCACCGCGGCAGTTTCTAAATATTACTGTGAATCGAGTACAATAATCATGAAGTGAAAGTCGCCATAAAATTTCTTATGTACTCCTTCTACAGCTGAAGACAGACGTGAGCGAGAGCGCGAACTCGTTTCCGCTGAAATGATCCCAACGGCGACCACTCAGCTGTCATTTTGGGCGAAGTTCATGGAGCTGCAGTACAAGATGATAGCACACGCACCCGACGCACCAAGTGGGCACATGTTCGCAAGTGAACCGTCCGAGTGGCCGATACTGGCCCGATCCATTGCCTACTGGCTATCGCCGCATTCAAACGTAAGGAAACAGCGCGCTGAGTGCTACTCCTAACACATTAACAACAACTGTCTGTAAATGTCACCTATATTGAAACATTGTATTTATTTTGTGTATTTAAGTATTTACGTAAAGAGCTAATTAATTAAACTCGATGGTTTAAATCGTTGGTCTGTCAAGAGAGTAACAAGGACCACCGATTCAACTTACCAACGCATCATCCTTATCAAAGGAGTGTTACACTAAAGAGATTTAAGCGCTGCTGTAAGTACCTAAACAAGCTAAACACAAGCTGCGACTTATCTCAAGTTATGGTTGGTTCATCTGGTGTTAATTTATTTTAAACAATTATGAATCTCTCGCCTAATCAAAATGTTAAAGTGTTATAAATGCGGAGATAAATTTTAAACAAATGCGAAAATCAAAAAATTAGCATTTAACATTTTTTGCGGCATGCACCCCTGTGAGAAAATAAGCACCATTGACCTAAATCATCTTCAGCAACGGAGATCTGTTTGTAAAATCTGCTTTAACATAAATTCAGTAGAAAATTATTATTTACTTAAAAATATTTGTTCACAGGCACAAATACATCTGATTGGAAATCTGGTGACGTGGTATGCTGGAACACTCTCGGTTCTATTTTATGGTGGTTTGTTAGCATTTTATGCGGTAAGGCAACGGCGATCTTGTACAGATTTGCCTTTACACGCACAACAAAAGTTTTATGACGCCGGTTACATCCTTTTCCTCGGATATTGGCTCCACTACTTGCCATATTTCTTTATGGATCGAACATTATTCTTACACCACTATCTACCTGCGTACATATTCAAGATTCTTCTGTTAGCCTTCGTTATAGATCACGTATATTATATATTACAGTTGCGAGAAAGAACCAGAGCTTTAACAAACTTGTTCATAATAGGTGTTGTGGTATGGTTAGCATATGTATTGCTCACTTTCATTAAATTTAGTGTTCTTACTTATGGTAATACTGATTTGACTGAAACTGACCTTATAAATCTTAGATGGAAGGACTCATGGGATTTTATTTTGCATAAGCGTGGTTGAACTTTGGCTGCTCCATTGGTTGTTTAAATACTCAACAAGTTATAACACTGGAATCAATAGAGAAAGAAAAAAATGTATAGGCTTCTGCTCGAATAATGTCCTTTACCATCTAGACTTTATTGCAGCTTATCATCAGATGGGATCATAGTCAAGCACTAGTAGTTTATTCTATAGTATGTATAATCACAATAATACTCAATATAAATTCACAAACTATAGTCATTACTTGTTCAAGTATTTTTAATAGAATTTACAAATGTACTGAGTTAAAAAAGATATTTTATTATTGTTATAATTAGTAATACATAATTTAACAGTTATTGCATATATTTTAACTTCTTTGTGAACCTTTATTCCGTCCACAAATTTTATATCTATATAATAAATTATATTTAAAACTATATGTCCCTTTCTTTATACTTTAATTGAAACCAATGATAATTTTACAAAGTATTTATTAAAACTTGTTACACAGTTGGGCATTAATGGCGACTGTGGGTTGGTTCTACTTCCATTGGCTGGACATGATGAACAGAAACTGAATCCACTTGCAAAGGAATTACACGCTGCTTAAGTACTGCAGTAGTACCTAGAGGATATCTGTAGGATCCCTGTTTTTTGCCCTGTTAAAATAAATTAAGTTAATATGATACATACACATAAGGTCCTAATAAGAACACATGTATATTTGTTTGATAGTAAAAAAGGTATTGCAAATATACCTGCATGGAATTGACATTGAGATAAGATGTAATACAGAACAAACTAGACTGTGATAAATCAGTCTACAATAAAAAAACAATAGCGAATATCTATCTAGGCAGTCTCCAGCAAGTGTCACATACCACCAGTGAAAACCAATGTGAATATTATTACCAGTGAGATGTAATAGTTGTAATAAATTTTTTTAGATGGATCACAACAATAGTAAAAAAGTGCACTTAAGACTGACATTAGATTAAGATGTTGTGTTCATAAAGCTATTGGTAATTTAAATTTAAATTGTAAAAGTTTAATTACTTTAATATTTGCTTCTTCATATGTTCTCAAATATTGAGCAGGTCCGCTGTTGCGAATAACACACAGGTCTACATTTGATCCAGAACCCAAGTCATTAAAGATACCAGCTGCAATTGCATCTCGGACAAGCTTTTTGCCTTCTTCTTCAGACAAATTAGGCTTCCAACCAGATTCAAAGACTGCCATTGCTGCCAAGGAACCAGATCCTTGAAAATAAAAATTTTGTATAGTAATTTGAAAAGAAAAAAAAATCATTTTAGGTAAATTGTTAACCTTCCATGAAATATACAATTATAATATAAAATTGCAAAAGAATTGAAACTAAAATTTTAAGGTTACAAAGTCTTACTAAAATAAGAGAATTTTCAAGTTTGAATTTAAAGCACAAATGTTCTTTATATCTTAAATGATGATATTGTCTTTTGTTAGAGAAACTTTTTTCAAACCTGCTTGCTTAAATGTTGGTAAAAATTTTTATTCTTAAGGTGGTAAAAGAGAGAAATTACAAAGTTTGCATCAAATTGTTTCTGTTACAAAATCTTTTTCCTAATGTATTTAATGACAGATTGTTTTTTGTCGAAAGTTTTGCAATTACATCTGAAAATAAATGGTAAAGCATAAATAATTACCCATAGTAGCATAAGGCAGCTTATCTACAGATCCATGTGGGTAGATGCAGTAAATATGAGGGCCAGTGCGGTCAACACCACCAAGCACAAGAGCTGCACCTATGTAACCT
Source organism: Byasa hedistus (assembly GCA_029286795.1). Lineage (NCBI taxonomy): Eukaryota > Metazoa > Arthropoda > Insecta > Lepidoptera > Papilionidae > Byasa > Byasa hedistus. Next base: position 8,403,276 of record JAGSMW010000020.1, on the reverse strand, counting down.
TGATAGCGGAATAACATGCGCTTCAAAAGAGTAGAGGCTGTTTCTACAGGAACAGTTCGACCGGTATGAAGTCTTTGCAATTCAAGTTGGGATGCAACAGTTTGTGTAGTCATCTCTGTATCAGCAGCTGTACCAGCTCCACAACAATACATGTTAGCCGCCAAGTAATGAATCTTTTGGCAATTTTTATCGGAAACTACAGTATTTTCTGTAGCCCTTGTATCGGCACCAAGAATAACTCCATCTGCATAAATAATGCCCACAATAGTTGTTCCCGTTTTTGTCGCCTTTGGAGCAGGAAAACCTTTTTGAGCTAAGAAGGCATTGCTGAAACAAGTACACAAATAAACATCGAAAAATCATTAATATTTTAAAAGTAAACAATACGGAGACTTACCGTTGACAATTCTCAAAAGAAAAACCAGGTGCTGGAACTTCTGGAACCAAAACTGAAGCCATGGCTTTTTTTGTTTTCGCAAAATTATTTACTAAAATTACAGTTTAATTTACTGAAGCATACAAGAGCCGCAGACCACAGAGAATATAGCATGAGCCAGCAATTGTGACTGACAGTATCAAAATGACATATGCTTTTTCTTTATATCAGCAAATTTTACCGTTTTATTTTGTGAATAAGCTTATAGCGTTTTAAAATTATAAATCAAACATTATATTTCTCACAATTAGGTAACTAAATAAATACATGTATTATCATAAAATAAAGCTTTTTAATATTAAGTACATCATAAATTAAAAAAAAAAATTGTTAATGCAATATAATTAATTTCTACAATTAATTAATATCTTCTTTCCAGGTTAATGCAGCCCTTGTCATATTTACTAAGCATTATAATATCTACAGAGCCTCAAAAACTAACAGAAATTGCCGCAAAAGTTGAATCACAAAGTCCTTAAGATAGCGAAAGAACTAAATGGAAGAAAAAAAATATTGTACTTTATTGCAGTCAATTCGATATTAAATTATTAGTTTGTGCTAGAGTAACTGGCAGCATTATGTAGGTACGAGGCTACATGTGATTGGTCGTTATAATGACTGCGGGAACAGCTCTTATTACGTGTTGCGATATTCTTAAATGTATTATAACATGGGGACATATCACCTTTCTTCTTTTGAAGTTATTCAGGACCAATGAAAATCAGACGAATTGCCATTTTGCTACTGTCAAGTGTTAAACGTCAAAAATGAAAATGTGTATTAACGTTAGCTCAAGTTAAAAAATATCGTATCAGTTCCTAAAAAAGGACAATTAAAATGTTAGTTAATAATGCATTTGTGTGTTTAGTTTATTTTATATCAACATTCTTATTAACATTAGCCGGACGTGATTTTTATCAAATACTCGGTGTTTCACGTTCAGCAAGTACGAATGAAATAAAAAAAGCTTACAGAAAACAAGCAAAAGCTTTACATCCTGATAAAAATCAAGATGATCCAGATGCATCGCAAAAGTTTCAAGATCTCGGGGCGGCTTACGAGGCACTTTCGGACCCCGAAAAGCGAGAATTATATGATAGATGCGGCGAAGAATGTCTAAAGAAAGATGGTATGATGAATAACAATGACCCATTCGCAAGCTTTTTCGGTGATTTTGGATTTCATTTCGGAGGTGAACCTCAACACCACGAAACGCCTCGTGGTGCAGATGTTCTGTTAGAGTTGACTGTCACATTAGAAGAACTTTATAATGGGAATTTTATTGAAGTAAGTTGGTATTGTCTTTATAATTTTTTTTTTATTTATAATTTTAATTTCATGCAATAATTACATACGTTGATCATCAATGCCCAGTTTTATAATGTTAGTGCGTTTTTTTGTTTAATTATTAACATGAACTTATTGTGTGTAAGGTAGTGTCATCAATAATACAATGTTTTATATATTTAACCATGTTTTAAAATAATTAAACCATTAATTTTTACAGATTACTCGAAATAAGCCTGTAATTAAAGCAGCATCAGGAACACGAAAATGCAACTGTAGACAGGAAATGGTAACCAGGAACTTAGGTCCTGGAAGATTTCAAATGATGCAGCAGACAGTGTGTGATGAGTGCCCTAATGTTAAACTGGTGAATGAAGAAAGAGTTTTGGAAATTGAGGTATTTTATAAATAATTTAAATGATTCAACACTGAGTTTATATAAAAATGCCATATGGTAAATTAATTAATTGTCATATAACACCATGTTATTGATAATAAAGTTGATTTGTTTCACATTCTACTTGCTATATCTCTAATTTAGGTTAATAGTTATTTTTTATCTATTGTATAGTTGTTTTTAGTGAGAATGGTTGTTATTTTACATAAAAGTTCTGATAAACTGTAATTTTTTTTGTAAGAACATATAAGTATATACATAACAAGAAATTTTTCTTTTACAAATGATGTAAATGAATAAACAATAGTGTCTGCCAATGTAGTGCTTTAAGGATTGAGATCTTCGATTTAATAGGAACACTGTTTTTAGGTTGAAGTAGGAGCACCTGATAATCACAAAACTAGATTAAGAGGAGAAGGTGAACCACATATGGATGGAGACCCTGGTGATTTGATAATAATTTTCAAAACAGAGAGACACCATCAGTTCACTAGAAGAGGAGATGATCTTTACACAAATGTTACAATAACACTGCAGGTAAAAATGTATTCTAATATAATGTGTTAAAGATTTTAAGTAATAAAAACAACATATAGTAATCCCCCAACATAAGATATTTTACTGGTATATATGTATCATTTTCTGGTTATTATCTAGGCACACTGCTGTGTCCCTTCATAACATTCTAATGTTAGGGGTCTCACCACAGCGTTATAGTAAAGCTATAGATGTAATTAGACACACACTGTCTCAATGAATTGAACACCTGACATATTGTATCAACACAGGATGTTTACTTCACTATAAAGTGCATTTCTTTTAGAAATTTGATCACTTATTATCTGTCAACTTTTTTAAATGAATACATTTCATGTTCAAAATTTTCGTCTGAAATTCAACTTCAACTTTTGATAAGTTGTGTTTGTTCAATTTCACTGAGAAATTGTATAGTGTTGATTGAATTAGATCAAGCAATTTTCAACTTTAATAATTCTTATGGTATTATAAAAATAAACTTTTCAGGATGCTTTGACTGGTTTCACATTAGAACTTGTGCATCTCGATGGCCATAAAGTGACTGTTTCACGTGATAAAGTAACGTGGGCGGGAGCCCGCGTACGGAAGAAGGGTGAAGGCATGACCAACTTTGAAAATAACAACCTTCATGGTAACTTGTATGTGACATTTGATATTGAATTCCCCAAACAAGACTTCTCAGAAGAGGATAAGGAAGGTGAGTGATATTGATTGCTTAGAAATTGTTGGGTTTGATATTGACATTGATTGACTATCATAAAAAAGTTAAATTTAAAAATAAAAATCCATTTTATACATTAACTTCTTATTACCAGTTATTTAGACTATTTTTTTTTAAATATAATATAAAAATACATAAATTTAAATTATTTCACTAGTCACTTTAATTTTTACTATGCTCTAATATGTATGCATATGCTTGCATACTTTTTAATTGATATTTAAATAACTGTATAATTTATTTTGTTTCAGCATTGCGAAAATTACTTAAGCAATCACCAAATAATAAACTTTATAATGGACTTTAGTGATATTTTAATTTATTTAAGTAGTGAATTTTATGTGATGATTGTGTGATCAAAGTTTCATTGTGTGAGAAGTCAGTTACTCAGTTGCATGTGAAGTTTGTCAGTTTTGCAAAATAAATCATCCTTATTGAATAAGCTTTTTTTTCTAGTATAAACTACGTTTAGATATATAGCTGATAGTAATACGGTTAGGCATTAATGAAAAATCTAGAGCAATGACTGGTGGCTGCTCTTTGTTGCTGGAGAGTTATTGTAGGCAGTGTAATTATATATTATGTTGAAGTATGTACTATCCTAACTAGCGCCACATTTATGTCGAGCGTTTCGCTCACAAGTCATTAAGAGAATTTTGCAAAAAAATAAAATATATGGAATACTTTAAACTCTTAGCTTATAATTTAAGCAAAGTTATAATATATATTAAAAGGGGTACTGAAACAATCTTTTCTAAAATGGCACTTTATTTAAATATTAACATTTTCATAACATATTTAGTTTTTCGTTTGTAAATAATAATTTTAGCTTAATTTTTTTTAAGAATACGTGTATATGTATTATCCATTATATGATAATTTTATATACACTATGTATGTGTGATAATGTCTTTTATTATATCGTAATTACATGTTAAAGACACCCTCGTGCCAGCTTCCAGCTGGAGTTGACGCTCTGCAGGAGGATGTCACAGGACTGATAAAAGTTGGGAGTGTTCAAGAACTTTAATTATTTAATTAAAATAATGATTTTTTGTTCATGATTTCAAACACGATGGTAAAATGGACAATTTAAAACTCAAAGTGAGGACCTTTGGTGTGGAGAAATGATTAGGCGACAAGGCAGGAGTCGCCGGCGGTAGACTGCAGGTGAGGTGCCGCGGCGGCCTGCAGCACGCTGTTTACCACAGCGCGCGCGAGGTAACCGAGAGTCACCGCGGGCGCCGCCGCTCCTAAAGCGCTCCTGTATTCACCCTCGGGTAGCCCGCTATCCTGTTTCACAATGAAAGAAAATAGTTTTGAAATTGTGACTAATCGCTATTTATTTAAAAATAATAGGATAACATGATCGTTGTATGTATTATAATATCTCCACTAACACGGGTCAGAGGTTTATGTACATAATAAATTATTAGATTATTTAACAGTTTATTGTGCTTATTTAAATATTAAAAATTACCTTAATTTTTGTTATAAAACGTACTGCATAATTAAGCGCTAAATAAACTAAGTAGAAATTACATAAGGTATGTACCGCTTTTATTTTTTTTTTACTTATTTTTAGTCGCGGACAATTTTATTGTCATCTATTAAAATATCATGCCTATCGTTAGATAAATTATATTATACTATCAGTACAGTATTCCGCATGCCTGTCTGCCATCTTTGCTATATAAAATACTTAAATGGTGTTCTTTTACCTACTCTTGATCTCAACTTTACATGGTATTAAGTAAAACTAAACGCCGACAGACATTGAGTCATAATTTAAACAAACATTTAGTATACAAGTAATTCCTATGAAACACAAGTTTTTACAGGAAAATGTTGATGTGTTCACTTACATACGATGCACTAGTCTAAAAGTGAATCATAACTTGAGATTATATCAACACGCGTTTGACTTCTAGAAGAGAGCTGAAGGTGGTAGTATTTTTATTACCTTTGCGTAGGTGTAGTGTGCGTCGTCCAGCAACTTGTCCAAATCTAGAGGCTGCTGCAAATAAAGCTCCGGATTTCGACGCAGTATGGTCGCGAGCACGCAGAGCAGCTCCACGCAAAGCTGACGTCGAGACGCCGACTCTATTCGAACTAAAGCCTCTTCCACAAGCAGTGCGAACGATAACTCCGAACGCGACATGTTCACCAATGTTGGTTGCGCAGGAATCGCGTGCCCCTGTGCACGTAAGTTGCAAGTTTATGACAAATTTACTTAATATTAGATTTTATGCGGTTAAGGAACGAAACAGGCGGGAAGTTCACCTAATAATAAGGCATACGCCTACCTTGGCGTCTTGATATATGACTTGTTGAATCTCATTACTCTAGTAATTTCATTAGTTATAGCGCTCTTGCAACCTAAACACAGTAATGTCTGCTCGCTACATTTTGACGGCAGAAATAAACGCTGCGGTAGTATCTACCAACTGTCACCGACACCAGATACTTACCAGCAGTCAGTTTGTTTTTATTAACACTCCATAAAGCGTAGTTTGAAAGTTTAATAAAAAATTTTTTTTACCTGGACGATTATTCCCTTCGGCGTGCGTAAGAGGATGTCCCAAACTTGTATGTAAAAATGTTTGGGCACACGACACAGACAACCTTCTAACTGACGACGTTGTAATGGGGTCAATCTATTTGTAATAAAGGAACAAAGTTAAGTATATATAAATACGTAAATCAATCTTCGTAACAACATTGCTATGTTCCTGCCGTCAACATATGAGAGCGAGAATATTCTGATCTCTATCAACCATATTCCACAGGTGGCCCCGGAATCAAACCAAGAACCTCCGTGTTATAGGGTAAAATCTTAGTTACTCAGCCATAGAAGCTATCAGGTTAATAGTGTGGACATTATTCTCTTTTTTGAGACTGTGATTTAAATATTAAAATGACAAATTAACCCGCGTTCATCAGCCCAGTCAGATACGGTGAGCACGCGCTGCAACAGGCTGCGCAGCCGGTAAGGCGACAGGCTCTCCAACGTCGCGTCGGCACGTTTCTCGCCCGGGAATAGCTCGAGGTACGTGCGGATAGCTTCCAGCACCCAGCCCACACGAATTTTCAGGATCCCTCGAAACATGTCCGGGTTTGTGCCAATTAGTCGGCCACAGTACAGTACTATCTCCTGTCGATTGTAATAAAATTTTAATAAACAAAAAAAAAATAGTTTTTCATTAAAACATTTTTGGAATATTATAAATCATATAAAAAGTATAGACAATGCCTGGTGGTAGGTCTTTGTTGTAGGATGCTATATAAATAGGTCTTATAACAGCTCCTATATCTGCCGCTAAGCATTAGTATGCAAACATTACTATATACCGGTTTGTATTTTATTACTAGGATAAAGGGATTTAACAATTCATGTTACAAGACAAAGAGCGTTATGTAATGCAGTGTATATCATCCTGACTAGCGCCACAGTGCTATGGACGGGCATGTAATTTACCATCAGATTAAAGTCCCGCTAGTCACAGTAAATAAGAAAAACTTTTTAACGAATCTTAAAAAAATGTTCCAATGAAACAAATCCAAAACCAGTAACACCAGTTTATAATAGTTTTAGATGGTATAAAGATTCACTTATATTTACCTGTTGCAATACAGCACCGATGACATCATACGGTTGAATGGTTGAATACATGACAGACTGAATTTCGCCAGGCGTCATAGGTTTGTCGAAAACCGTTTCTTTACGTCCTATGACACCGACAGTGAGCTGCAATTGTAAATTAAATATTAACATTAACTATACGCTACCTCTACTCGCCAAACTATATTGTGTAAATATAACTCTAGTAATAAAGTAGTCATGTTTCTTTACCCTGCAACGGAAAGACTCACGACTATGTGGACAAAGCAACATGAAAAGAATCACAGAGCTTCTGGATTCAAAATCTCCAGATTGTGTTTTGTAGAATATATTACAACATTCCTAAGTGAACTTCCACCGGTTGATACTCGTACTATGATGATTTCTCAACTGGTGTGAAACGAATTTGCTTTGAGATAACTTTCTGTGCAAACGATAAGAGAAAAAACTTGTTACTGAACGTCTAATTACTATCACTGTAATATTCTCACGGCGGGGCCTTTGCTTTGCTCATAATGTGGAAGCTCAAGGTCTGCAGGGATTAACCAGACGCTTTTCCAAACCGTTTCACGTAAGATTCCAAGTCAATAATAGACTAGTGACTAATATATAGTGTTAGTAACAATATGGAGCATTAATTAACCAGGGGCGGATCCCAAGTAATCTGTTTTTTTTTTTAAGATGAAGACATAAGATGTTTCTCCTATAAGATAGCCACAATAAAAAATACAAATAAAACAATAAATAAAAATAAAATTTATCGTTGCAACAGACGAGAGTTAAGAACGTCATTGAAACTTCACAGTGCACTAAGGGTGCACATTGCCAGATTTTATTTTAGTAGCTTAAGTAACCTGTTTCCCGTTGACCAGTACAGTTGTGATGAAAGGGCTGATGGAGTCGACGGTGTGGTTCAACAGTGACGAACAGTAGCGGACTGCGCGCCAGTGCCGCAGTACGCCCGCGCTGTGGTACAGGCTCTTTAGACATTCTAGAGCTGTTTTACCATTCACCTGACGGTAGATAAGATTTTTGATATAAGGTTTACATGCTAACGCTATTTTTAATAAATAAATGACGCGATATTAATTTTTATGAATCTATATAAAAAATAACCATTTGTTTATGTATTATGGGCCAACGCTTGATTTTAAATATTTTGTTTTTACTTGGTGTTGTGGCAATAAGTCAGTAAGTAGTAAAGCGTGTCTGCCTAGAATGCTCTGGCTCGCATATGTTGATAGCTGGAAACCAACTATGCTGTTATGGAGGCTGATTTACAACGTTATGATGAAACCAAAATATCGAAATAAACCTATCACTGACTAAACAATTTGTGGCCTCGGAATCGACCAGAGCCCTCTGTGTTTTTTCTTTTTTTTTATTAATTATTTTATTAAATACACATACATCAAAACAAATATTTCGCCAAACTGGCAAGCAGTTTGTTGGCGATACGTTAATGCACTCACTTAAATAACATATATTAACAAATACGTGAATCTATAACCAACCACAACATAATAGATATAATAATAACAGTAACTCATTAGATACAATACACATAGTATATACAGAAAAACACACATATCATATAGATACATAGACTATTTAGACATACATAGATTATTTACAGTTCTTATTTATTATATGCATCTATCAGCCACTCCTTCAGCTTCCTTTTGAACATTGCTTCACTGGTACACTTGTCCTCGCTGAATATCTCGTTAAAGATCCGCGGTTTCAGATACCTCCGAGTACGTTCCCCGTAATAATTTGTGGCAGAGGGTTCCTCCAGCTGCTTACGAGCACTTACCCTGAGTGGCCTATGAAGCGTTCTAACGGTTTTAAATTCAGATTTTTTGTACTGTTACACACGCTACGGAGGTAGTTAAAATATAACTATACCATATTACTAATACTGTAAAACATACTTCATACATAGGTCCCTCTCTCTCCAGCAGGATGCCCCATAATTGACACTGCGCAAAGATGTTGTCAGTGGAGCGAAGCCCTTGAACCACATCTTGGGTGGACTTGTGCTTGTGCGAGTCGTAGCTGATGTTCTCCTCCCTGTATGTGAGCGTTCGCGGCACGTCCGTCAGCGACTGGTATCCGATGTACTCGTGCTCTAGCTGCTTGAACTGCGCGAACATCTCCGATGGAAATTCGCCTTGGCTCATGAAGTCCAAGTGCTCTTGAAATAATAAATTATTTAAAGTTAAAAGTTAATAAAAAAACGATGAACTTCGAGAAGACTATGGTCGTTTACGTAGGAAATAACGCAGCATTTACTTTTGCCGTCATGTAGTAACGTGCAAAAACTATTGTGTTCAGTGTTGTAGAGCTCAAAGCAAGGAGCACAATGCGGCGTAGTGAATATCATCACAACTAACACCACATTGTTATAAGGTATTTACCATCAGATAAACATCCTGCTCGTCTTGTCGTAAAAAAACCCTGAATAACTCTCAGACAGTGGTATGAATTAAACATTTAATAAAACACCAGCTAGACCTGTAGTCTTTTACAAAAATCAATTTAAATTAATGTACCTATGCAAGAGCTGGATATCAAATTCTGTAGGCGACCAAGTCTCACTTTAACGCCGTCACAGTGTCCTTTTTTTAGCATAGCGAATAAGTCGAGCATTTGTTTAAAATGCGGGTCGCGCATGTGCTCCTCGCGGATCAGTAGGCACACGGTGGGCCGGCCCGAGAGACGCCAGTACCTGAATGAAAATATTAAGCCCATATTATAAAAGGCTGCAGAAAACGGAAATATACATGATATGGCACGGTGAACGTCACCACCTATTCAATCATAATGTAGTTTCCAATTTACTATTGTTACCGTAGCTGTTGGTGACTTTTTATCTATATTGAGCTAACAATTGCGCTAAAATTCACATGGAGTTAAGTGAAAATGGATCCACGGGAGGTAAAGCGTGCTCGCTTAGAGTACTCTGGCTCTAATATGTTGTTGCACTAATTGCTGATAACTACTTACTTACAAAATAGATAATTATGCTAATAAATTATTACAAAATGTGACTTACTTTCCTACGAACTGTAATTCTGTTTTTATGTCATCGATCAATAAAGCCATATCCCTGTACAGATAGAACTCGGAAACTTCGAATATGAGAGGATAACACAGCACTGTCATCCCGCAAACTCTATATATCTGTCAATGGAGAAATTTCTTTTAATGCTAGATATATAGAACTTTACTATGATGATTCTGAAAATTGTATTGTTTAAAATTAAATCAAGAATGTAATTATTGATAAAGATCGCAGGGAATCGTTGGAAACAGATGGTCTTGGATTGGTAGCAATGGAAATCGATTGGGAAGGTTTATGTTTAGTTATGAACGACAGAAATGTTGATGATGATTTTTATACTTGTCAAGAAAAAGCTTTGATATATTTATCTACCTATTGCTACATCCACTGCTGAAGATAGGCCTCGGTAGATATATACCAGCGCAAACGAGATAGTGCCGTGCCACCTGCATCCAACGCATCACCGTGACAATCATTCTCATGTCATCTAGCTGGCGGTAGTCTAACGCCGCTTTTGGCAACTGTGATTTGCAATATGAAGTTTCTACTCTAGTTAGGACCATAGTTTTGTCGAAGCCACTTTAGAAACCAAGTTCTAGAAGCAAGCATGTAAGGAACCAGCGGGAAAAGTTTTCTCAAAAACAATGCAAAATGTTTTTATTCTCATTGTGAAATTATCGTTTATTACCTTACTAGTCCCCAAGGACCCCACAGGTCTAATCGGACGTCCCGTCAATTTCAGCTTTGGACAAACTCCAAGTTCTCTGTATACGTGTACTAATTGTGTAGAACTGCACACCTTAAAATTGTATTATTCCCTTCAGCGTTTACTGTTATACAATATTTACGTATACATTTGATGAATTTTTAAAGATGGGATCAAATAGCTTTTGCTGTTTAAAAAAAATATAAACCTTATAGAAACGGATTTATGTTATATAATAATTTTATTCTTAGCTTACCTGTACTGGTTCGACCTCATGCGGTGTTTGGGTTTGTATGCCATAAGTACCCATCATAGCTTGTAATCGCATTGATTCAGCTATAAGTACCACTTGGACCACCAAATCTGTGGCTGTACCCTGTTTATACCAACATAATATTTTATTATCAAGTTTTGGACCTTCCAGCTCGTATCTTGTTACAAAGGTTACCTTAAGACTTTTAATATTTTTTTAAAGATTATTATTAGATTCAATGTTATAAAGATTTATCATCTTAACTGGCGCAAGATTGTATTGAGCAGGCGTATATGTTATCATCAGATGACCAAGCGCCGTTATATTTTTTGCAGCATTTGGTTACTCACGTACAAAATTATTTTAAATTTGAATTAATAAATAAAGTATAAACATTTTCCTTAATGTTTATTAATTAAATAACACATTTAAAGCAATGTTTTGTAATTATTTCTAATTGTATATTTTTCCGCGCAACTTTCTAATATCACCACAAGCTCTGCTCGCCACCGTCATCATGAGATGATATTGATATGTAATAATTATAAATTCATCCTCTTAAATAAATAGAAAAATTAAATAACATTGGTAACTTTTTAAAATTGATGAACAAAAGGAACATTAATTAATCGCTGTAAGTTACTGGACTCGAACAGCGTAAGATTGTGCTTTGCGGATTGCATTATAAAAGACCTGTTTGTCCAGCAGCGGACGTCCGTCGGTTAAGGTGATGATGATAATAAAGTAGTTGTCCTACTGTATTGTAATATTTATGTAAATATCATCGCTACTTACAAATGCTGGTTTAGCCTGTGTTAGACGCATGGAAATAAAACACGTATGTATGTAAAGGTACCCTTTAAAATAAGCCCCCGATTAAACAGTTGCATAACAATTAGCAGCAAAAATACATCGAAGTCGCGCTTTTCTAGACCTGCAGTTCTTTAGGTTTTCTAAGAAACTAAGCATTCGGAGTTTCTATACGTACAGCAAAGTCTGTAAATTGATACGTACCTGAAAAGCGGAATATCGGCCTGCTCGACGAGGTCGGTTGTAAGAAGGCAAGTAACGTCTAATAGGGTCTAATTCATTGACATGGAGTAGCCCCCCCGTTAATAACTGCGCAAGTACGAAGAGAGACTGGGCCCACAGGAACAAACCGCCTGTATCTACACAAAAATTATTTGTTAAACATTTTGACATTTTTTATACTGCAAAGCGACGAAACTTTTTGCACGTTCACCGTTTCCAGTTTTAGTGCCGTGGATGGTTAAGCATGCTCACCCAGATTGATTATCTACCGCGCACATATTGACTGACAGAACACAGCAATGCTCTTCCCGCAGTAGACCTTCAATATGAGAATGATAACTTACCTCTTTCTTCATTCTTATTTTATAATTCACGAATTCAAACACACCCTGCCACCAAAGAAACTCCACAACATTGGGTCGCAGAATCAAACCCAGGCCCTCCATGTTACTAATATCTTACATAATAAACACACAATTCCACTAAAATTCATTAAAAATTCATTAAGTGCATTATGCAGAAAAGCGAAACACTCGAGTTAAACAGAACCGAAAAGATATTTTTATATAGTTATATACTTTACTACCTCCGTGGGCCAGTGGCTAAGCGCAGCTTTTTTTTTTTTTTTTAAAGTTTAATGCCCCGCTGTTGGATACGGGGCTGAAGCGGCAGCTTTGTAACACGGACGTTCATGATTCAATTCCGGAGCAACACGTTCTCGACAAGCTTTATATTGTATATCTGCCGCCATAACAGCAATGCTTTTTGTCAGCAACCAACACATGAGAACCAGAGTACTCTGGGCGGGCTAACCATCACCATCCACCGCCTTACTAGTAATTTAAGAACATATAAAATTGGAAAAAGTTAGCACATTGCAGAAGAAAAAAAATATACAAGATCGTACGCAGTCATGACTAAAGCTTTTGACATACCCTTTCCGTAGCACTTTATAGCAAAATTCACAAACTCGCGATAAGCAGAAACAAAATAGAAGAAAGTAAAATTGATATTAGTGACAAATAAGCGATTTAAGGAAAATTAGTTATACTAAAGAGTTGAAAAAAGAACGAAATACTCTCATTAAAATCTACTTTTACCTTTATTTTCACTATCGCCCGGTTTGTCTGTAATTGCATCAAGATAATTTAAGAAAACAAGCGATTCCGAAGGTAAACAAATTGCTATGAAATAATATGTTAATCATTTGAAATGGTAATGTAATTTTTTTTCATTTACAATATGTTACTTAGGGTTACATTATTGAAATTCATAACTGTGGAAAAAAGCGCCTCTGCTTATACTAGGTCAAGATTGTGATGTACACATATCGTAAGCGGCCAGCAGATTGAATATATGACCATTGCGAAAGAAGGCTCCAAGTCCCAACAACAAAAATAACAAGTGTGATGTTTATTTTAGTAAATTAGGATCTCCTAAACTTAATTCGCAAACGATACTATAAATTTATTGGCCGATGGCATTAAGTATTTTTTAGGTATCGGAGGAATCAAAGGAGTGATAGACCACGACTAATCATCGCCCTCTTCCGGTGGTTTTTGTTAAACTCTGTTATCTTATTTAAATAGTACATTTAACTATATTTAAACAACGACACCAACATATTAAATAAAAAAACTCACTAGCAGGTATTCTTCGAACTGAATATGGATCATTACGTTCATTCTCTACACCTTCTAGTGGTACATAGTAGTACCATGGAATCACAGGATCTGAAATGAGCGAAATTGTACAGTGTGCACATTCAAATGTTTAATAAAAATAGAACACTAAAATATTTTTACCTCCATATTCATCCATATATATTCGAGACTTCAACAGTCTCTGATACTCTTCTACTTGGTCTGGTAAAGTCCGAAATACACCATCGATAATCATCATTATATAGAACAGTGGCCACTCCGATTCAATACCTTCAAATTCCTTTAACTCTCCTTCATGGTAATACCTTCTGCTTGGATCTTCTAGTGCACATTTATAACCATCTCGGCTAAACCGTTTAAAGCCATATTTGCCTTGCAGTCTAGTAAGGATATTATTTTTCGTCAACTGGACGAGAAGTTCTTCATGTGTTGCAAATGCGGGGAATGATATCGTAGGCAGCAATGATGCATCAACACCCTAAAATAAGAAAAATTAAGTGTCGTATCAATTGTCAGGTCGTTTGTATTATTGTAATTTTTATGTTTTTATGTGCCATAAACTGTAGTAGAAACTCCGCAGCGACCTATTCTACCATCATAGAGCAATGTGTAAATAATGTTTCAGTACTTAAGGCGACGTAGCTAATGAAATTACTGCAGTAATGAAATTTAACATGCTTTATCCACAAAGGGTCCTTTTAGGCGTGTCTGTGAATTCATTTGCCATCGGGTGATTGTTCTGTTATTGTTGCTTTGTATATAAAAATAATGGAGATTTAAAATTTAAAGTATATTTCTTTCTATATCAGAATGCGATATTAAATACTTTAACTACAGGTGACTATATGGAGTTCTGAGTATTTCAATTTTGTTTTGCATTTATGTCTCCAAACATTGCATACATGATTTTCCCTACACATACTTTCAATCTATATTTGGTTACTTATCTGAATATTAAAAACACACTGAAAATATAGTTAAAAAATTATTTATTTACCTTGGAACTAGATTCACGCGGAAGCATGGTCTCAAATATACTTCGATTGCGGTTGTGGGCATCAATATCCACATATACCACACTCCATGACGCCCCTTTATCTCCGAATAAGTTGCAGCCGTTTATAGCTTCTAGAGCTGCCTTGGCCATACCTAGCGCAAGTATAACGGAAAACAAATTTTATGACAATATGTACTTTTATAACAAAATATCAATTGGTAAGAAAATTGTGCGTTTAAATGTGTAACAAAATTTTTAAAGGGTTTTATTAACCATGACACAGCGACCAATCGCTTGCCCAGTAACACGGAAGTCCCTAGTTCGATTTTGGGGCAACATGTGGAGTTGGTTGGTTAGTCACAAAGTTTTTTCGCGAGCTCCCCCCGCCCTGCATTGAAACAAGTAATTTTGACAAACGCCACACATCATCATCATCATGAGATGCCTTTTTCAAACAAGTTTGGCGGTCAGATTGAGAAAACTTTTCCAATCTTGGACTATTCTTTTCAATTTTAATTTTAATTTTCAACGCCACACAATTTTGCACAAAAACTTTTAAGATAAGATTTTTCAATTCCAAAATATTACCACCAGAACTACTTAATCAAGCTCTGTAAGTATTTATATGTCAAATCATTTGTTTTGTTCTGTTTTCAATACAATAGAAAAATTTACAAATTACCATACATAATAAGTTTTTTACAATAAACATTTACCAATTGATGATGCATGAATTTCAGGCTTGCCATCATTGTATTTAGATCCTCTTTCCCACATACCATAATCAGGGGTTCTATATGCTCTCTCTACATAGTAAACTAGATTTTGAACAAATGCTACCTCATCCTGAAAATAAACAAAAAAATCACCTGTTAGTATATTTTACAAAAACATAAATGTAAATTATTAACTCATAAAATTTACTACATGCACCTGTGTATATATTATTTGTAATCCAGCTGTTATCATCTGGACTAAAAACAAGAGATAAAGAGAGATAACATCTATTTGCAAATGGTGGTATTCTTCATCTGTCAGTACAGGTTCTCCAGTGATGAGGTGAAATTTAACATGAAGAGCATGTGCTGCACTTTGCCTGGTCTTAAAAGCTTCAACACGAGCCGACTGTTTAATCCAGCATTCTAAAATACCACGCATACATTTCACTGTGCTTTGTCCTAATTCATGTGACTTTCCTCTATCATCATCAATCCGTCTGTAATAATCCAATTTAGACATTTCAATAATAATTATATTATAACACAAATCTTTTAGTGTCTATTGAAATAATCATCAAAAAATTAAGTTGTTTTCTTAAAGATGTTTTGATTAGCATTAGTGTTAGATACTGGATTTACATTCCAAAGTAATTCAAAATAGGACTAATTCTTTATGACTATATCTTTAATGTTCCAGTTAATAACTCTGATAAACAGAGCATAAACCAAAAACATTTGAACGATAAAACAAATATTTTATTTTTAACCTAATTCTTTCTATTTTTGTCCTTTTTTATTTACAGTATCTGTAAAACAGGTAAATTACACTTCTTTGGTAACAAATTAAAAGCTGGCTTATTTATAAATTTTGTTTTCTTATTCATATTCTAGTAGAATTATTAAACAAATACCTCAGAAATCATTTAAAATCACAAAAATCATATAATAATTAGCATGGTATTTTACCTGTAGGCTTGGTATAATCCCCATACTGCAGCTGCACAATAAATACTATCTCTCACACTAGCGATATGAAGATCTGATGACAGAACTGGGAATAATCCTGTTATCGGACTTTGGAATCTAAGCAATTGTCTCTTAACTGTAACAAAGCCAAATTATAATTCAAAGAGTGATAGAAAACTCCAAAAATAAGTTAAGAAAGTAAAAACCTATATTGGTTCAAAAAGTAATTTGTTATTTGAATTACATTCTGGTTTTGAAGAGCCAATTTTTTCTTCTAGTAGTAATAGTAATACATAAAAAAATATTTATTATACCTATAGCATAGTAAATATCAAGTTGCCGAACGGTATCTTCATAATTAGATATCTTAAGAAATTGTTGAGCATTAATGTCATCGATGCTACCTTGCCGGATCATTATATCTGGGTACACCTGGAAAATTATTTGATGATCCTTATATACGTAAAAGTTTTGAGCAATAATTTCAGTGTTATACAGAATGATTAAATTGTTTATGAAAAATTAAATGACACATACACCATGGATAATTACAAAATATGATTGGATTGTACAATATAAAAGAGGCTACAAGTAACAAGTATTTTTAAATTTAATCACTGTTGTTGATATGACCGCTGACGTGACATATCAAGGACATTTAATTCAACGTCAATTATTGTTTACTAAACAAAAAATGTCATTACGAAGCGGTGGCTGTAAGAATTTAAACCTCTGCTTTTATTCTTTGAGTCATATTCCTTTAATTATATTTTCTTTGACGTGTATTATTAATTTTCGTTATGTAATATGATTATTTTGGGTTATTGTTTTCAAAAAACAGTACATAATTGTAGAACATTTGTATTCTTAACATTCACTTCGTTGTAACATAAACTTTGTTTTGTAACTACAGCCGAGCAAATAAATTTAATTTGTATTATCTTTTGTGAAGAAACATCTTTAAAAGAGGCCATGGGTTAAGTATTATCAGTAATCATTTTAAAATACAAAACACACACCCAAATGGAAAAATATATATAAATTTTCGTTGCATTAAGAAAAACACATAGACGAACATTCAGACTATATGAATGAAAATAACATTTTCAGCTCTATTTTTAGAGGAATACTATATTACAGAGTAAAATTAAAATTATTTTAACTATAGTTACTTAAAGATGTGGCTGTACAAATATTAGTACTATGCTTTTAAAAAAAAACAATTATTTTTATATGTTCTGTTATTTGTTATCGTCTGTTTAAAGTTCTTAATATTGTTCTATTACTGTATTTTTTTAAAACAATTTGTATTATATGCAAAATACACAGGAAGGAATATACACAGGTTAGTTGGTAAAATTTATAACAATCTTACTATTTAGTGCTCTCCTTTTAGAAATAAATAAGATTTAGATCACTAGCACGCTACGTAGCTAATCACTTGTAATTTAATTTAGTACACAGTGAGCAGAATGAGTTACAAAACTCATCAAGAACCTGACTCTTCAAGCCTCGACCAAGAAACACAGGTCTTTATAAATAGTCCTTTCCACTAACTACACTGATTTCTTAACGCACATCACTAAAAAGTTTTTAATGTTATTAAATCAAACTTACATTTAAATTGAAATAGTACAAATAATGTATAATTATTTTAATATGTATATGGTAAACGTAATGATTAGCAGAATGATCAAAATACTCTTTAAACTGTTTTTGATATTTTGCTAATAAATAAGTATTGTAAGTAACTTAAAATATTAATTGTGGTTCAACTATATCTTATATTTGTTCATTCATCTTCATCTTTTTAATTTGTCTTTTTATTCTTGACACTGCCATCTATAAAGGTTGAAAATGATGATGGAGACATATACATGAACAAAAAACAAAAATAGCTCAATGATTTTGTTTTGCAAACATAATAATAGAAATAAAAAAGTGCTAGCTAGGTAAACTTATAAAAACACTGTAATATTTCTTAATTTTTTATGGGAATTGATTACTATATATATATTTTTAGTTGGACCTCTTTACTTTGATTGGAGGCAGCTGGCCTCCAGCTCCTCGTGAACCTCAGCAACCCCAGTATGGGACAGTGCCTAGAAATTCCAAATGCACTATGCAACGTTCATTACAAAATGATAGAATTAAGTCTGTAAATCTTATAAATCATTTGGCTCCAGAGAAAAGGCGGAACAAACCTTTGGCACCATCAACATTAAAATCAACAAAAACTGAAGATATTTGTAATCAGACTAAAATGGTCCATGAACCCAAGAAAATTGAGACAGGTATATTAATAGGTGAGAAAGTACACTAATTTTTAAATACAACAAATTAATTCAATTTGTATCAGAATCTTTTTGCTGTATAGACTAAATATCGTGTTAAATAATGCATCCAATTATCTAGTACATTTCTTCTTCTTGAATATACACCCATTGATACTAAATTTACTATAGTTCTTATAATTTTTTTTTCTGGTCTGGAATTTGGTTAGAATATGCCTATCATCTAACTATTTTCAATGTATTGTAAACGATAATGAAAGGCAAAAGCTCTCCCAGTGTATGTAGGATAATTTTTTTGTGTAGCTAAGAACACTTACTGTATCAAGTATATATTAAAAATAAAAAAAAACTGTTTTGGGTACTATAATTGCACAAATAGATATACAAAAATACTTATGAATAAACATATGTGCTAAGCTTATGACACTACTCTTTTTATCGTGAGTTCAAAAGAGACAAGCAAAATGTGTATAAAGAACATTAACGAAAACTTCAATAGTTTTACTCTTACCATATTGAAATATGTAGTTTTTATATACACAGAATTATATAGAATGAAGGCTTAGTAAATCACTATAACACAATACGATCACATAATGTTTAGTTTTCCTATCATGTCAAATAGGACATCCCTGTTTCAATACATTACAAACTGCATACATTTCTACTTTATCTAATTATAGTTCCTAAATATCTAATAATAAATATAACGGCGCAGTGGGGATGTAGTTGTTTGGCTGTAGATCTGGTCTAGTCCGCGCGAAGTATGTCCCATGCGTATTATTACCAAGAGATAGATATAAATGATATTCCGCTTTGTGTACTTCAATATGAAGACAGTATGTGTCCAATTTCTAGCCTTTATTAATGTTTTGTGATAAAAGTGTGTTATAGTTTTTGTGTATCGTAGATGTGTGCGGTGGCGATGTGCCCGAAGAATTGTATGATTCTCCCGTGCTGGGATCACCCCGGGCAGCCCAACAGCCAAAATGCTCGCCGTCGTTACATGGTCAAGAAGAAATCGGCGTGGGTTCACTAGTGGAGGTTGCGACCGACGTTGACCAGCATTACTATGGTGTTGTCAGATGGATTGGAATCATTGACGGTAAGTTTCAGCGATCCATACATGCACAATATAGAAATAATTCTCTGTACTTATATATATTATTACATTTTATACAAGCAAACAAAATTATGGACTATTTACATTTATGAGTACACATAAACATATGTCTAAAATGCAGACGAAACGAACAGGTCGTTGACCTGGTAAGTAATATCTTTAGCTTATTACTTACCAGTTACATATTGTTAGCACACGGCTTTACGCTCATTGCTCTAAGATACAAGATTGTAAATCTCGTTATCACCACTGATTACATTTACTGCAGAATCTTCAAACCAGATCACAGACATATTTGTAACAATGAAATTATTTATCATTTAGTTTTTCTTCATTTTTTAAAGAATTTACGTAAATTGTATGAATACGAAAATCTACCGCCGATTTCAATTTTAACATATACAGAAATATGAAATTTACAGTAATTAAGTATGAAATTGTTTTTTGTGCGCCAGATCAAGGGTTATGAAGGCAATTTTGTTCAGGAAGCAGGTACATCGTAGTGAATAGTTACTAGAGATACGTTACTCTTGTTGGAGGCTGTATACATAAGTCATACTGCAGCGCCTATATCTGCTTCCAAATAGTAGTCAAAAAACGTTTGTAAATTGTAAATAAAAACAAGTAAATTGGTGATGTGTTAACATACTAAGCAGCACCTTGTTAATATTGGAATGCGTATTACTTAATAACACATAATCGTTACATTCGTCTCGTCGCATTGTTATATAAAATAAAAGAACTTTTTGTTTTAACCTTCATCTTTAGATACGGCAACCGCGGGCGTGGAGTTGGAACAAAGTGTGTGCGGACTTGGGGACGGTAGCCGGGGCGGTATGAAACTGTTCTCTTGTGCACCGGGACGAGCTCTGTTTGTCCCACTCCCGCTGTGTCGGCGTGACGCGCGCTTCCGGGACACACCACCGCCAGAACGCGATGACACCCACCACGCGCAACATTACGATCAGGTATGTAAGTCGCCTATTTGATTATGTAAAATTAACACAGCAGTTGATAGGTAATAAATATTAATTGTACTTCTGATATTATATCAGTAATTTGTCTTTCACAGCCCGATTGTCCAGTAGTCCCTGGCGTAGTTCCACCTTTGAATTCATTAGGCGATCTGGCGGGCAAAAACCGCGGAATCCAGGGCCATCACAACTCTTGCTACCTTGACGCGACACTATTCGCTATGTTTACATTCACCAGCGTTTTCGATGCACTACTGTACAGACCACCGGAGCCTGAGGTATTTAATAATAATATTTATTAAAATTTTCTCCACAGATACAACATACCTTGAAATTTAATAAATACCAGTCTTTACATTCTCTATGAAATGAATACTTCAGTTTTGGATAGCTTTCTTTTTTTGTTCGACGTAGTGACGACTTGAGCAAAACTTTCATCTGTTGATAAGTAATACGCCTGCCCATAACAATGTGGTGCCAGGCAGAATGATATACACAACACATAGAGCTCGTCGCTTTATTACAAGATGTCAAATTCCGATCCTCTGTAATTTCACTTGCTTTAATACACTTCGAACTGGGATACAGTAATGTTTGTTCACTACTATTTTGCTTAAGTGATCACACACGTATAAACTTTATTGAGTTAATGATAAAATAATAAAAATGCTGTGTTACAGGATTCACCACATTACTCGGAGGTACAGCGCGTGCTGCGCGAAGAGGTGGTCAATCCCCTACGGCGGAATGGCTACGTTCGCGCCGACCGGGTTATGAAGCTACGCACATTGCTTGAGCGCCTCTCCGATGTGCCCGGCCTCACCTCCGAAGAGAAGGTAGACAATACAAACATTTCAAAAAATATTACAAATATGGAATTCACACTACCAGAAACATGCTTCTATGGTCAAGTGAATACAAAACATTTATGAAATTCATTATCAAGAGTGTTAGGAGTTTCGCTTATTTTTTTTCTGATGATGTATAGTGCTATTACTCATTTGTCTGACACATCATTGGATACAATTTTGTCAGACCTGTAGTGCGCGGCCTAAAAGAGTTTTGCTCTCTCAATATAGAACATCAGAAATAGTAGAATTGTTATCGTTTGACGGTACCGAAACATTTATGCGTTCTCTTTATTAACTGGCAGTAGGCCTTTGTTATCGGAGTCCGTTTTGATAAGTACCACAGCTGCATTTAGCTCTTATGTGAAATTACTGTGCTAACGAGACTTAACATCTTATGTTTTAAAACGACGAGCAAAACAAGCGAGTGTATTAAGACGATAAGTTGTACTTTTTATGTACAATCCTAAATAGCGCCATGTTGTTATGGGCCAGTGTATTACTTTTCTCCAGGTGAACGTCCTTCTCGCCTGATTGCGTCGTCTAATAAAAGAAAATCTTTTTCAGGACCCAGAGGAGTTTTTAAACGGTCTAGTAGCGCAATTGCTTCGAGCCGAACCATTTCTGAAGTTGTCCTCTGGACAGGAAGCCTACTGCTATCAATTATTTGTTGAAAAAGATGAGCAGATCACTTTGCCAAGTGTACAGCAACTCTTGGAACAATCATTTGCTACATCCGGTGTGAAGCTAAGTGAGGTAAATTTAGTATATTAATAGGAATAGGTGCGGTTACGATAGATACCCCTTAGGATTAGGGTGTATAAATGAATTTGATTCTCTTTTTATGATAGAAGGACGTGGGTCGCAGTTGTGAGAACAACATAGGGGCTGTTTAATTATGTTCGCAACTCTATTAAATTAAAGGTAATTGCAAACTTGCAATTTAGGCACCAAACAGTTACCATTTTATAGTTCAGGTCTTGAAACTTTTTATACACAGGAAACTTTCTGCTATTAAAGGTATTGATTGGGCTTTGAGATCATGTCTGATCTCTCTGCATAAGGTATAAAGTGTCTCACTTTCTCAATATCTTTTTATGGTAGAGCACACAGACACAGCTTAGGATACATGTAAAAGTTTTCATAGTTTTGTACATAATAAATGTTACTACTATATAAGAGATTTTTCAGGTACCGGCCACTTTAATTATACAAATGCCGCGTTTTGGAAAACAATACAAACTGTACGAACGCGTACAACCTTCTCCTCTTCTCGATGTCACTGACCTTATTGAAGGATGTAAGTTTAATATCTAATCGATCAATTAACCTTATATAAATATTTTATTATTAGATACATTGTTTATAAGTCTGTATTCGTTGTTGTTATGTAAATCTATTGGAGAGGCCTTTCAGTATTGAAAGGCGGTAGGCAGAAAGTTAGTAAGTTTTAATGTCAACAAAAGTAATATTTAAATAAACGGAATCATGACTATATTTAGCGGTGGTAGATGTCTGTTGCTGCAGGTCTTCTAAATAGGTAATACCGCAGCGCCTGTTTCTGCAGCCATGCAGTGGTGTGAAAATATTACTTTGTTCGAGTTTCCTGCATTATAAGTAGTGAAATTACTGCGGTAACCAGTCTTAACATATGCCTTCTGCAATGAGCATAATTTGATTCGGTGTATATTATCTCAATAAGCACAACATTGTTATGTTCAGACCTGACTTACCAATAGATGAACGTCTTGCTCTTCTCATAGCTTCGTCAAATAATTTTCTTTTTATATTGACTGAAGTATGTTACTGGGGGCAGTGCCGCGACAATGTACAGTCTGCGGAGCGCTGGCTCGGTGGGAGTGCAGCGCGTGCGCTGGTGGCGGCGCGCTAGAAGCTGGTGCACTGTGCGCCGGGTGCTTACGGCTAGCGCACGCAGCGCGCCCTCACCACAAGGTGATCTTTACAAAATTTTCCTGTAACACTTTGCACTTCAATTGTAATTCATTTTATATACAATGGGCAAACACTTAACCAAAATGTCACATTATGTTAAGCAAAAATAAGGCTATTGGCTGCCGATTTTACATAGACAGTAATATATAGCCAGGTTCGAAAAAATCCCACCACCAACCAAACTCCTTTACATGTGCCCTTAGAATCAAACGGGACCACTGTGTTGCAAAACAAACGCTTAGTTACTGCGCCAAGAAAGAAGTTTAAATCTCTTTGTCGTGTAAAATCCTACTCGAGTTTTAATTAACAATATAATTAGATCGCTTTTAAATTATTCACTATAAAGGATTGTTTATTATACTTTTAAGTAAAAGACGTTGATAATTTTCAGCCTACACCATTAACAATTTGCGAAGAATTTGCCAATGTTCTTGACAATTGTCCCGTGCCGAGGGTTTACATGGAACTCTTTGCCGTTTTATGTATAGAAACAAGCCATTACGTGGCATTTGTAAAAACTGGAGTTGGTCATGATGCTCCCTGGTGTTTCTTTGATTCCATGGCAGACAGAAAAGGTATGTGATTATTACAAGTAATTTTTAAAATTTCATACTTGTTTACAGCGTTAAATATTGTTTTACTTCTTTATATTTATGATCAGTTATCAAAATATCTTCATTTCTTTCCTTATTGTAGTGACAGATATTACAATATGACTTTGCAATCTAGACAGATTTTTAACACTACATCACATTGTGTAATACGTATTTTTCATGGATTGTGTCAAAGATAAACTATAAATGGCAATTTATGCCGCCTGCACTAGCACGCGTCATCACACATGACCTCATAGTCACTTTAAATATATGTAAATTGCCGTCAAGTGTTAACTCGTTATTAATAAAAAAAGGTCTATCATCAGATGGCGCTGCTACAATAAAATAAATGTACATTGACAGGACAATAATCATTTTATAGTAATTTCTTTTCAAATTGAAGTCAGTGTATTTTTAACTTGTCTAGGCGAACGCAACGGATACAATATCCCGGAAATCGTGTGCCTGCCGGAATTGGGCGCGTGGTTGAGTGAAGAAGGTGGACGTGATCGGCAACCTCCGACCCACGCGAAGAGACTGCTTGCCGATGCCTACATGTGCTTCTATAGGAGTCCTGATGTAGCTATGTACCGCTAGCTATGTACTAATGGTACGAGTCTAAAGTTCAAATTTAGATGTTCAGGGGGAAGTCAACAAAGTAGATA
Source organism: Byasa hedistus (assembly GCA_029286795.1). Taxonomy (NCBI): domain Eukaryota; kingdom Metazoa; phylum Arthropoda; class Insecta; order Lepidoptera; family Papilionidae; genus Byasa; species Byasa hedistus. Next base: position 8,378,419 of record JAGSMW010000020.1, on the reverse strand, counting down.
TTAGGTCATCCTTTCCTTGTTATATTCACGGTTCAAATGAACTAGCCGGGAATTACACGAATGTGCGTGTTAACCTATCTTTGTTATCTTGTACCTATATTCATAAAAAAACACTTTTCTAAGTGGCGAAGTTATTGCGGCATTTAGTTGCTAGTTTTTCAGACATAACTATCTCATAAATCTGCCGCTATAACAGCATTGCAATGATCTAACTGTGAATAAATAAGAGCCTGTATTTTCTTAGCCAGCATGTTTTGCCATCCACTGCTTGTTCACTTAACACTATGTGAAATTAAGTTCAAATGTTTGCCCATTAAAAAAAAATTTTTTTATTTGTTATTATACTACTAGCACCTTTTATTGTGTTAATCCTTTATCGTTTTCCATCACTTAAGACATACATAAATTATTTATTTAGTGTTTTTATTGTTGTGGTTGTACATTCTACCATAATAGATTTCTGGTTACATAACAAATGCATTTTTATTTAAGAAATTTAATGACTAACCCAGTCAATATTTGCTTATAGTAAGGTGACATGTTATAGAATATTCCATGACAGTCCATGTTTTTTTCAGAAAATTTATAATACTTTTACTTTGTGTTTTTATCAGCAAGTATTATGTAATTTTGATTCGTGTGGTTGACATATCTCAGGGATAAAAGAAATATAAAAACAATTGTTAGCTAATTATTTTGTTAAAAATAAACAATTTAATTACAATTTTTTTTATATTTACAGTATTAACTAATCTTATTTAAATGATACATTGATCTTTTATCTTTCACTTATCATGATTTATTCGATAGCTTCGACTCCATAAACACTTTAAAATCTATGTATTATTATTCTTGTAATTTTTTTATTTCTTTATGTTACATATTTTTATCATAACTCTTCTCTACTGTTCATTTTGAGTGAACAATCGCAATCAAACTTCGGTTGTGGTACATGGGTCATTCCATCACGTATAAACACTTCACTTGCTATCTTTTTACTCCATTCCTGTTAACAAATTATATTAATTGTTTTTAAATCTATTATTGATAGCAAAATTGTACATAAAATCAAAGATAGTTAATATAATATTATATTAAATTGTATCTAGACTAGACAAAACACCAATTACTAAAAAACCACCCGAACAGTTAGTACATTAATTCAAACAATTTATTAAAAGATAATTGTTTTATTCTGCATTTCTTTACCTATTTTTCAACAATTGTTAATTAATGATTCCAACCATCACCCTTATTTATTAAAGAAATGAACTCACTGATAACAACATTGCATGATAGCATATTATATGCTGTGGAAGTAAGTTTTCTTGTGCAAATTTTTGAGCACTTCTGGCTATGAAATGAGCCTCACTATCATGTTCTTGTGCCCACTGAATCCTTTGAACCAAGTTAGACAAATTACGTGCAACAGGCACATAGTGTTCCCATTCACGAAGGAGACTATAAAAATGTTCATAAAAATGTGACTCTTGCTTCAAAACCATTCCACCACCAGCCAAGAGATAGGGAAATCTGTATGCAGCCACTGTTCCATCAATGTTTATTTGATACTTGTACTGCAACATTAAATAAGTAAATAGTGAGTTATAATTCTTCTACTTTAAACTATGACGGTAATTGTAGATAGTGTTATTTTATTCAACTAATCAATGAGACAAACGAGACATTCATTTGATGGTAAGTGATGCATCTGCCTATAACAATGTAAACACCTTACGTAAATAAATACTCTTATAAGTCATTCATAACCTTTGAGGGCCCCATAAAAAGAGTCCATTTTCTTCTAACATGAACTCCTTTGCTACTAAAGGCAGTTTTACTTTAATCTATTGCACTATAATCTCATCACATACAGTAACTTACATCAAAAAACTTGAAAAATGATACATGTGGCTGTTTGGGGCCATACTGTTCCTCTTTATCTCGAAAAAAGAAAAAGTTGGTGAGTGCAACATTGAAATGGTCTGGATTTGCTCTAGCTATATCAACAAGCTGAAGTCTTTCTGCACGAGAGTCCCGTCCGCGCCAAAATGCCATTGGTTTACGGTTTTCCCACTTGTGTTCTACATTTCCCTGCACAGATAATGTATCAAGCGTAACTCTGAAAGGTATTTGTTTAATGAAAATCATCTAATGTGACACATTGTATTGAATTTATTGTTGAGAGAAACATTTGATTTACCTTCCCATATTTTCCAATGCCGATTCTGTTATATCATATGTAGGCATTACAATATCAACTGTGTTACTGCTGCCACACCAAGAAAACACTGGAAGAGGCTCATCTCCTTTGTGGACCAAAGGCCAATCGCCTAAATTAATTACAAGTTCTATATCAGGTAAGACTACTTTTCTTGCTAATGACAAGAGAATATTGTCAGCAAACATGTTAAAACCGACATGTTTTCCATAACAATCTCTGTATATTTCATTTTGTTTAATGACATAATGACAAAAGCTAGTACTTTCAGGTTTATGATATTTCTCTACAATTTTTTCGACTTGCCTGGCCATATCCTGTTTTGTAAATGGTTTTAAATTGTTGATAATACTCGAATATGAAGTAGGACATCCATAATTCGTTAACCAGATTTTAAAGTCATTTTCAGGGCAGTTACACTGATCAGCGTTAATAGGACCTGGTAAATCATTATATACACAGTTAAAAAAGATAACATGTAAGAGAATTTAAATATTATTAGAATTTTTAAAAATGTACCTTCAAAAGTAAAAGGAGAGTTGTCTATGTGTTTACTTTTATAATAAATGCTGATAGATAGATCAAGACATGTTTCATAGAGCTTATAACGAACAATAAATGTGCCATCTTTTCGGTCAAGTATATTAAACCATACGCGGCATAAGTTATTTTTCATAGATCTGCCATTTATTTCTACAGCTAAATTTTTACCTAACTCTGGTGTGTATCTGAAATTTAAAACCGCAGCGAAACTTTTAGAACTCATGTAGTAATATGATAAAAATATTAAGTAGTTTCAGGCTCAAGTTTATTGTTTTAAGTAGAAACATCGGTGTTTTTCAATTCAACTTACGTTTCTTCATTAAATGAAGTAAAGTTAACAAAAAAGTATCTAGCCGGCATTACAATATACCTGGGCTGTAAACCCGGCCCGGTAAGTTCTATTTTCAAACCACATGATAAATGCATAAAAATACATATTAGAATTATTCTCATACATATTAAACATATGTTTTTTTTCCATAAAATATTCATTTTCCAATAATTTCAAATACAGTATTTGATAACCTCATACAATTGCCATGTTTGTTTTTTGTTAAGAAAGTTCCATTATACGAAGAAAAATTGTTGTTTCAGTGCAATTTTAAAAAACCAGCAAATTATTATTTTTCTGTCATGATAAATTAATTTTGATTTTAAAATACCCATGCAATTATAAAACAATTCTCACAAATTTATTTCGGAATTAAACTGAAATACATGAATGTTGAAAATTATTCTGGCCATACACAGATTTTTAAAAAAACAGATCTTTTCTTAATAATAAATTGTAATGGTAATTAGCATTACTACCTAATTATTCCAAAACACGATCCTCAAATATAAGGGACCGACATAAGAGAGATTCCTTAACAAAACGGTGGACTTCATTTTTCTTGCACGTAAAAAGTATACGTAACTTACTATCCGTTACAGTAGTATTTGTTATGTCCATATAATTTCAAGTAATATCATCTCTTCTAAGTCGTATTTCCTCATGACTGAGGGTCGTGGTCATCATGTGTGATGAAACGCACGTGATATTAGTTGGTGTTATGTTAATTGCACGTAAATTGAAAAAATCATTGGTGCATACTAGATACGAACCCGGTACCTCCGAAGTGGAAGGCGGGCGTTCAAACCAACACAAGTAATATCATACTCTACAAAAGATCGTACTAAAACCGTTCTACTTTACATTTTAACAACATAATAATAACACAGTTCATAAGCCAAATCGTTTACTATACTAAAAATTTAATGTTTTATAAAAATGCAATGTCTGTTATATATTTCATATGAGGGTTAATTTGTATCAAATAAGCAGAGCTAAATTTATAAATATTATAATTATATAAGTGACATATCGATATCGAGTACTGACAGTGACAGTAACCCTGTACACATTGTGAGTTTTCAACAAATATTTTGAAGAACGATTAATTTATAATAACAAACAAATTCAAGCTGTATTAAATGGCGACTTCAAACTTAAAAATATTGTGTACAAAACTTAGTAAATTAAGGTAACCTTTAAAGTTTAATTATGTTATTTATCGATAATTATATATATGTAATAAACAAATTCTTTTAATTTTTTAATTATTTTAGAGTGGACCATGTCACAAAAAGACAAAATGCTTTTTATCAACCACCAAGATATCGACCTCCTCATTGGTTTGTACCTAAAGAGAGAGTGGTAAGTTACGTTAACATTATTTATTTTAAACGTAACCTATAAATGTAAAACCAAATTTTATAATTTGCAGATGAGTGAAGATTTATTAACTCAAGAGAATAGAGATTTTATTGAAGAAATCATTGAAGATAAACGTAGTTTACAAATGAACTTAGAATCTCCTTTATCCCATACAGAGCAACTCCCAAAGAATTGGAATCCTTTTACACGAAGGGTTGGATTAATTGCACGTAAAATTGGAAATTATCCTTTATGGTCAAAAGAAGGGAAAAAATACCAAACTACTCTCTTACAGGTGATGCCAATGTTAAATTAATGTTATGTTAATGTATATTCTTTTATAACATTGCTACTTTAAATACTCATGGATGTATTATTTTTCTAAAAATTTTAATTTTTAAGGTGGTTGACAATCATGTTATAAAATATATACCTCCAGAACAGTTTAATCCAATGAAGACAAATAAACAACAATGGAAGGAAAAGAAAACATTAGGGTGTCTTTTAGTTGGATCAGAAACAGTCGACCCCAGCACAGTTACAAAAGAATACTCTGGGATTTTCAGCAGTGTTGGAATGTTACCTAAGAGACATCTCTTTAGATTCATGATTTCACCACATGCAGCTTTATCTACTGGAACTCCATTATTTGCTACACATTTCAGAGTTGGTGATTATGTGGATGTTCGAGCTAAAACGTTAGTATTATGTAATTTTTAAATAGACAATAGTTGCTTTCAACTTATTGTAGTTTCTAATAGAGAATCACTTAAGTGAAAGAAATCAAAAAGTGTATAATTATCCTAAAATATACAAAGTACTAAACATATAGAAAAAATCTTTGAGGTAAAATTAATTGGGTATTAAGACTTGACAGTAATTATAATATTTACTACTCATCTCACACTTAATTAATTTATATATTTAACACATCAGTGGTGACAATGTAATATTTATAAAATACTAAATAAAAGTATTGTTTAATTTAATATTTATTAATTAATAAATAAAGTTTTGTAGCCTTCTTTGCAGATCATACATGTGTTTATTATCATCATGACTGTTTAAAATTTATGTGTATTACTAATAATCTTTTAAGAAAATAAATACATTAAAATCTAATATAACCCTTGTGGACATTGTTAATATAAGTTTTTAACACTCAATTTTTATACTTTTTAGTATAGATAGGGGTTTCCAAGGAGTAATGAAGAGATGGGGATTTAGTGGAATGCCTGCATCACATGGTGTAACAAAAACTCATAGAAGGCCAGGTAACATAGGAGGTGGTGGAGAAAAAGCAAGGGTATGGCCAGGTACTAAAATGCCTGGTCATATGGGCAACAGGTTTGTAGTCACTTCATGTAATAGTAGTGTGTAGAAAATGTTATACTACTTCAGTAAGGTTGCAATTTTATGAAACTAAATTTTCTCTTATAAATAACAACTATGCAATTGACTCATGATTATTTCTGAATTTTATATTAACAAATAAATTAAAATTAATTTAATTAGTTTTTTACTTGTCTCTGTTGCTAAACGGTAGTGAAATACAGATTCCAGGTCAGTTCTAGGCCTTATGAGGTAATATAGTTAATAGTTTGGTTTTTTCGAACCTGCCTAGCTATCTACCAACCTTAAATTGTAAATCTGCCGGCATCACAACATTGTTGCACTTCTGCTGTCAGTATATGAAGACCACAGCTTTTTTTGTAAATATGTTTCACTGTCTAAGAACTCATTGTCACTTACTACCATGTGAAATCGAGATTAAATATTGATTATAAATTAAGAGGTTGTCAGAAAGAAGTTGAGAGAAGCTAAGATTATGTTAATTATCAAATAGCAATTTTCAATGAATTCGGCTTTTGAATTATTAAAAACTTTTCAGTTGGCGAATTTTAAGAGGTGTCAAAATTCTGCGAATAAACACGAAATACAACATTCTGTGGACTTTAGGAGTGGGCATTCCAGGAGAAACAGGAGCTGTCTGCTACATGTATGATACAGTACTACCTCTAAAGAAATTGAAATCTGCACCCCCATTTCCCACACACCCTGCCAGTGATGATCTGCCTTTAGAGTATTATGATGAGTCTGTTCATCCATTTGAAGGAGAGACAATATTATTTGATGAAGCTTAAGTATATAATATGCGTAGGCTAAAATAATTATAGAAAATCTATAAACCTGTTTGTCTTTTATTGTTTATTTTGAAATCTATTTTAGTGGTACTTTTTTAATTTATGCCATTACCATCTCTTTTCTAGAAGTTTCTACACCGCATGTACTTTTTTAAATTTGTAAGTGTATACTGTTTGAAATAGAAAGACAAAAAATCGTAGGGAAAGTACTCTATAATTTTTTTTATCTAATCTCTGCCGATAATATTAACATGTATCATCATCATCAAACGTTTGCGGCAGTTACTGCTGAAAATTGGCTTTTCCCAAGGAACATCAGTTACACCAATCTTCACACAATAGTTTCACTCATTCTTAAATAACATTTTCTGGTACTAAGCCGCTAGGGCAGACAGACAAATATACGAAAATATTTACGCAACTTTAAGAGTACGCAAACGGTGCTGTGTTCTTGTTAAAATGCGCTTTAGCTATGGCTATATATTATTTATTCGTGATTAGTAAATAGCTATATATTATTTAGCTATTTACTAATCACTGGGGTAACGAGACTCAATTGCTGTAGGTCAAGGCGGACTAACACAAAGTAGTGTAATGTTTATCATCCTAACGCACCATGTTATAGGTAGACTTATCACTTACTATAAGGTGACGCTGGTTCTTTCCGCAAAAAAAAAATTCTGGGTTATATGTGCAGGGCACTTATGTATTTTAACGTGACAACGTCTATTAATTATATCACCAAGGAGGAATATTAATTGATGTAAATTCAACTTATCAAACTCTGTAACGGTCGGCGTAAGCCACGCCCACTTATGTGCGGGACATTTCTCAGCACGCGCGTCCTATCTTATACCAATTTAATAGACGTTGTCACGTCAAAAATTAAGATTTGTCTTGAAGGCTATAATAAATATTCGGATTTAAGCAGAGTGTATGGTGTGAAGCCAGATTTAATAAATGAAACGCAATTTTTAGTCAGAATTTAACAAATTCCGTTTATTGAAAATAATAATGTTATCTTAAGTAATAATGACGTTAGATGTTCTAGACAGCTTATAAAATAATTCAAAGAATATCTTAATGTTACATAATTTTATAATACATAGCTTTAAAATTATAACTAGGTTTCATTACTAAAACAGAAAAAAATCCGGCATAATTTCTATTTCATATCTAATGTACTTAGTTTTACAAGCAAACACGATTCCAATCCAATTTCATACAAAAGATTTAAGCCAATTATTTTAACGACACTCTTCATCCAAAAATCTGTATTGTGACAAATGGAAACTAAAAAATATTAACTCTGTCTTATGTAAAAGCAGTCTTTCCTAATTTACCGCCACTTTTTTGGATGTATTTTTCTCATAAAAAAGGATTACATTGTTATTATACTACAAAGCTTAGCTGTGCATGATTATACAAAAAGTAATAAAACAAGTATATACCTGTGGTAAGTCTCTGCTGTCATATATCATCTAAATAGTAGTACCACTACACCTATTTCTGCGCTCGAACAGTAATGTGGCAAACATTACTGTATTCTGATTTGAGATGCATTGTAGTAAAATTAAAAATAATAAAAACACCAATAGGATAATTAGACTTAACGTCTCGTGTTATAAGTCAACGAGCGCAATGTGATGTTTGTGGTAATTATCCTAACAAACGCTATTTTGTTATGAGCAAGCTGCTCGTTTCGTTCCGTCGCTTCGTGAAAAGAAAAATCGGGAACTTCTTATTGTTGCCGTTTAAAATTAACACTTTACCAACCGCACGCGCTACAAGGAACTGCTCGGTTTCCTCCGAGCATTTTTCGGACGAAGCACGGACTGAATTTCACTATTTGAACTCAAAAAAGTCCCAATACTATTCATGTGAGCAATTATATTTCACAGCAATAATTTTGTTTAACTATTTCATGTCTTATTTATACATAACAAAATTAAAAGTTTTTAATAGTTTTTCAAAAAGTATAGGCGACAAATTCAGGATATTAAGGACATTAAAGACTACAAAGAATAAATAAAACGATTCAAACATAGAATAGAAAAACAGTAACATATTCCACGATTGTTTTCTTCTGTGGTATTGTTCAAAACATTGTAGTTTATGTAGTTTAAAATGAGGAAATCTTCCCGATCGTGCAGCAAAGTGTTCAGAAAGTTACAAATCATATCCTGAATATAGACCTGCAATTGCTTGTCTGCTTGTTATGGTTTTTTAAAGGTTTTTTACACTGCTCAATTGAACAGTGTAAAAAACTAAAATTTTGAGTGGTAAATTTATTGCTGGTTTGGTGGTTGAAAACCGTAACCAGGATAAGGTTGTTGTGTACCAGGAGGGGGAGCCCCTGGTGCTGGAGCCCGGGCATAAGGGTAAGGCGATGGAGGGTATTGAGCTGGAGGATATCCCTGTTGATACGCATGAGGAGGATATGCGCCACCGCTGGGTGGGTAATTCTGAGGATTTTGTGGGTATGAAGATTGAGGAGGAGGTGCTGTTGATACAGATGGAGAAGGACTGCCAGGTTGGGAGGAAGGGTTAGAATATTGAGGTTGTGTTGCTGGCGGATAAGGAGATGGCTGCCCAGAAGGTGGATACTGTTGCCCAGATGGACCCCCTTGAGAAGGGACTCCAGAAGCGACTGTAGAAGGAGGACCACTATTTCCGTGAGAACTTGAATTATAAGTAGGAGATTGCGCAGAAGGGGATCCATAGCCTGTACTAGTTGGATTTTGAGATGTGTACCCACTTGGTGGAGGCTGCGGAGAACGGTTTGGTTGAGATATTGGAGTTGAGCTGTATGCAGACGTTGGTGTAGTATTAGGAAATGGTTGAGATTGGTATGGTTGGGGTTGCGCAGATGTTGAATTGTAAGTGCTAACACCAACATTTGGATAATTTGCACCTGATTGTGGAGGTGGATATGCAGAGTTTCCTGTATACACTGGCTGACTAGCACCACGGACCTGATATGGCGATCCTGCAACTGCTGGACTGCCAGGAGGTGGTGCATATGGTTGTTGAGCTGTTGAAGGAGGATATCCAGGGCCTGGGTGTGTGGACGGAGGGTAATTACTAGGAGTTGTAGTAATGGGTGGTCCATATGTAGAGTTGGGAGCGTATCCCTGTGGCTGTTGTGATGGATTTGGTGGTCCATATCCTTGACTAGGCGGTCCATAACCGCTTTGTGGAGCGTAGACACCTGGTGCACCTTGATATTGCCCTTGATATTGGTTTTGTGGATAAGGTCTTTGTCCATAAGATTGTGTTGGTCTTGTTGGGGTAGTTGAAACTCCTGAAGGTGGACGATATGCTTGTTGCGGAGATCCAGGTACATCTCCTCCACTTGCAGGAGTATTCATTTGACCTTGTGGTATGTTACCAGCAGCGAGTTGGTGTGGAGGCTAGAAGTGAAATATCTATTTTGTACTTATAATAATTAGGGGGAAAAACAATCAGGTATGTCAATTTATATCACAAAGCTGTCTTCGTTTAACTAACTGAATAAGTAAATCAAGATAGAATAGTATAGAATAATGCACAGCAAATATATTCACAAAAACTATGCAAAATATATGAACAAATTATATGTGCAATGGGAAACCTTATTACTAAAAGTAATTCGGTTTTCCTCTACAGTAGTCCAAATGATATTATTAGAGGCCATGTGCCACCAGTGCTGTCATTCTCAAAGTGATGAATGTCGTCAATTATCAGCATGTCATTTATATGCAATTAAAACAGAGACAGCAATAGCATGGAGCCTTAAGAGACACTTGCATTTATGTCCATGCTCATAGAGCTGCTGCCATCAACAACGGCTCTTATACTTCTGCAGGACAAAAAGTTGTTAATCCAATGACTCAATCCCTCAACAAGTTTGTATGATAGTTAGTTCTCCAGAAGACAAAGGTATCAGATCCAATCAAACGCGTACTGACAGTCACTAATCAAACTGTGTTCTCAATAATTGAGAAGCTGTTTGTTGATAACTCTTACCAACAGCTTAGAGAGGTAATAGTAATTGGCATATAATTCACCAGGTTTTTTAGGTATCCGATGGTCATTAGTGATCTTCAATGAAGACAGAACTGTTCTCTTTAGATACGAGTGTGTTAAATAATGAGTTAATGTTGGACTCAATTCAAGAGTACATTTTTAAGTACCACTGCTGGAATACCATACTGGTTCACTTGACTCATGTACATCTAGAGACATTAGCTTACACTGGATGAAATTTATATTTAAAAAATATGAGATAAATTATTAATAGTGATTACTGACAAGTCTAGTAGAAGCTTACAGAAACAGTGTAAAAGACATGCAAAGTATTCTGTAGGTGAAAAATTGACAAAAAAAAGAATAGTCAATAAGATAAAATAAAATGTAATAAAAATGACAATATGGATATTTCGGCTGATTTGAATTAGAAACCACATGCATTTATTAAAGACATGCTAAATATTAATCACAGTTTAGTGTCTTCCATCCAATAGTAACCTTAAAGTTTGAGGTACAGAAATAAGCTCAAGTGCTTTCTGAGCTTCCCCTAATCATATAGCTTCAAATATGGCTTTATAATAAGTACAAACATAATCTGTTAACAGTTTTTAGTTTCTTTTAATATTGAGAAATTAAAAAAAAAAAAATTCTTACTGTCACATTTACCTATAAAATTGACATAACACATAATTCTCCAGGTAGAGAAATTTGTTCATGAGGTGAGACTTAGAAAAGAGAGACAAACAAGTAATAGAATAAATAAATAAAAGCAGAATTATTTACCGGTAAAATTGCCTGTATGTTCTGATTAGCGTCAGCTACCGAGGCTAAGTAAACAAGATTTCTATGTAAAACCTGCTGATATTGATGACATTCCATTAATTGGCCTTTTGCTTGATACTCCTGAATCGTTTGTATTAAATGAGCGTTTTCATCTAACATTTTTTGGATTTGAGCAGGTGTCAATGGCGGTCTATTTCCCCTGGGAGCAAACGCCACAGACATCTTTTATGATTTTTCTATAGAAATACACGTAACTCTAAAGAAATAATCCTCGATGAACTCACAAACTTGAAAGAAGAAACACTTAAAACAAAAAGTGAAAGCCGACTGTGAACTATAAGCATAAACAATAACTTTATGCGAAGAGTACGTACTACATATACACTACAAATAAACTATAGAACAATATTTGATTATTTATCTAGTATAAATTGCCAGCATGCAGACAATATAATTTAAGGACATTATCTAATTAAAAATGAAAATTAAAGCGCGTTAAAATGAAGACAGAATGTTTTCTTTTCAATAATCGATTTTGCAAAATTTCATTTTGTTTAGTCGTTTATTTAGATATATACGATTTCATTTTTACATATTTGTTATGTTATGGTAAATTCCCCAAAGGACAAAAATAGTTTTTATAAATTAAGATTTTGGTGAAAATTATGCAGTAGCACCCGATAAGGAGTGCTTACAAATTCTCATTTACTTATCGAAATTAAAACCAGTGTGTATATAGTAATAAAAACACAAATTTCAACAAATACAAACATTTAGAAAGCATTAGTTACATGTGCCCCTCCATAAATTTTTTAAGTCTCTTTAACACAAAATTACTCTATCATTCTAAGTCTTTCTGATCTTCGCCTCGTCTGTTCCAACACGGTAGCGCGTTTGTTTATATACACAGCGGTCGACAGAGACCTGGAACTGATGCGAGACGATTTTGGTAACTTTTCACGTCACAACCATATCGCAGTCATGGATTTAACGTTGTACCAGAATTTTTTCTACGTGATAATATCCGTGATTAGTCGGAATTGTGTGAAGGTCGATCGAACCTTATCAATGCGCGAAGTGGCGTCCTTTCTTGTTCTCTCAGTTTCTGATACACTCTCGATGTACGTGCATTGAAAGATACGTTGCATATCCATTGCACTCGTCCGTAACGGTAAGCGTTTCCTTACACATTTCACATCTTAAATCTTCCGTGTGTCAACTGTTACCAGGTGGTAGGTCTCCGTTGCCGGAGACTGTTTGGGTGGGTACCACCGCAGCTCCTATTTCAACCGCCAAATAGTTGTGTGCAAACATTACTGTGTTCCGGTTTGAAGGGCGCTGTAGCTAGTGTAATTACTGGGGTAACGAGACTTAACACCTTATGTCTCAAGGCGACGAGCGCAACGTGGTGCAGTGTGTACCATCTTAACTAGCACCACGTTGTCATGGGCAAGCGTATCACTTAACATCAGGTGAACGTCTTGCTCGTCTCGTCGCTTAGTAGTATAAAAAAAAAAACCTTGAGTCACAAGGCTTGCGTCCCCACAGGCTTAAGCCTTGCTTTAACAAGCGATTACTCGCGTGTTACATTTCATTCAAGGGTGGATTCGTAAAGCAGGCGATAAAACCGTTAAATTTAACTAAAAATTCCAATCCAATCCAAAGTTCGAACTACAAGTTATATGATATTAACGCATTAAGCAGGCCCGTCTCTGTTTTTCTTTTCTGACAGACTCCGATTGTGGGCCTTTTGGACTAGTATTCGTTGCCTTGACTCCATTTCTATACAGCTGTAGCGATTGTTATGAAAATGATATCAGTTAGCTTTTAAGTTTATTTTCTGTCACTGATCTGCACAGTCAAAAATATCGTAATTAAAATGGTAACAAGTAGTGAATAATTTTTACATCAAGCATGACCGTTCCAATAATTTATCATGTTTGCCGTCGATGCAAACCACCTTGCCCTTATGGTTCGATATTTCACGGAATTTCCTTCCCATAAACAAACGCTGTTCTATTCGCTCTAGTTCCATATTAATGTACATGGGAAATCCGTAGGGATAATTTCACAAAGAATGATCGCTGTATGTTCTACAAAGATTTTATTTAAAAAAAAACATAATTACATCGATTCCTAATCGATTACTTATTACAATCACTGTAACACTTTTTTGGAAATGTAATGAATTTTCATTATTCGTTATCAAACTTGATAAAAGATTACTGTTCAAAATATATATTCATGTAAAGATTTAACAAACTCGGTGTGTACTTACAGTGCGTTGCTAATCTTTGCAATAATTAGATTACAATACAACGGAATTAATAAAACATTATTATTTTGTAACAATAAACTAAAAAAAATTATAATGGCACTAAAAGGAGTAAAAGTAATTGAAATGATGGGACTAGCTCCAGGGCCTTTTTGCGGCACTGTTTTAGCCGATTTCGGTGCAACTGTTACAGTAATACAAAAGGTTGGTCAATAATGTAATACACTAATTAATTCCTGATAGAGAATGACCTGAGTCATCGTTTATTTAGTTTATCTCTGCATATCTCTTAAGACAAAAATAATAGCAATCTTTGGTATTCGTGTAATCATCATTCTGATCTGAATTAATGTTAATAACTATAATTTTGATAATAACAAATGACAACACATTCTTTTATTTCATGTTTTTTATACATTTATTTATTTTTATGAGTTTATATATTAAGTATGAAATAGAATACCAAAAAATTTTTTTGTGCCATCTGTTTGTGTAATTATGCAAATAAAAAGACAACCCTTTAATTACGTATGTTAGAGTCATTTTGAATAATAGTTTCATTGATTTTAAGTACTATCATGAACTTACAGCTACCATAAAAATATTTTATAGTTGACTATAAAAAAGTAATCATTACAAACTACATAACTATTTTGAATAATTTATTTTAGTTTATCGCATTTTCAAGAAATAAAATAAATAATGTTAACTTTTCAGATAGAAGCTCTGTCGAACATAGATGTTATGACAAATGGTAAAAGAACAATGAATGTTAATTTGAAGAATAAAGAAGGTGTTGATATACTGAAGAAAATGTGTTGTTCCTCAGATGTACTAATTGACACTTACAGACCAGGAGTTATGGAAAAGATGGATTTAGGCCCAAATACATTGTTAGAAATTAACCCACGTCTTATATTTGCAAGATTATCAGGTTATGGTCAAAAAGGGTACTACAGAGATAAAGCTGGGCATGACTTAAATTATGTAGCCATGTCTGGTATACTATCATTTTTTGCTGAAAATAAGAAACCTCCATTTATTCCTGTTAATTTAATTGGAGATTTTGCCGGGGGAAGTTTATTATGTGTGGTTGGTATACTTCTGGCACTTTTGGAAAGAAGTAAAACTGGTAAAGGTCAAGTAATTGATTGTAGCATGACTGAAGGTGCTGCTTATTTAGGAACTTGGCTGTTTAAATCAAGAAAATTACATATTTGGGATGGGGAACCAGGTACAAATATGTTAGATGGAGGAGCTCCATTTTATGCAACATACAAAACAAAAGATGATAAATTTATGGCAGTGGGGGCACTTGAGCCACAATTTTACTCTAATTTATTGAAAGGCTTGCAATTACCAGCAGATGAATATCCTCAAGGTGTGAACACAGACTATTGTAAAACACAATTTAGCAAAATTTTTCTTACCAAGACTCAGGACGAATGGAGCAAAATATTTGATAAGCTTGATGCATGTGTTACACCGGTACTTGATTTTGAAAATGTACATAAACATAATTGTAATTTATCTAGAAATTCATTTTATGAGGATAATGATAATTATGTTGTACCAGAACCATCGCCAAAAATGTCTACAACACCTGGTGAGTCATCTGGTAAAAAACCCCAGCCAGCACCTGGAGAGCATTCAATCCAAATACTACAAGAGTTAGGCTACAATGAACATGAAATTCAAAATTTAGTTTCCAAGAAAATAATAAATGTCAATACAACTTCAAAATTGTAATAATTCTTTAATAGCTGTTAAAATGTTTGTTATGTTTTCTTTCAAACTGGGTGTGGGATAATCACTATTATACAAAGGATGATTTTGTATTAGGTTCAACAATTTAAATACAATATGTAGATCAAAGTGTATATGGTTTATTCCAAAATTAAATCTTTGAAAACTAGGAAGGTTTACTACACCTTTTAATTGTTTGATTCTTTTTTTACCAATATGTGTGACAAAACTTGTAAATGAAGTATAATCCATACCAAATACAGACTTAAGTATCAGTTGACATTGGGAAATAAATTCTGGAGTATTTCTAAATTCTTCTATTTCCTTTTCAATTGTAGACAAATTGTTTCCAAAATTTTCCCATACAAGTTCCAAATTACTACCATTAATAAAATTATGATTAATTGATATTGTATCATGAACATTATTAACTTGATGGTGCCATCCGGAAGGTACAAATATTGCATCTCCTCTTTCTTGGATAACTTCAAAATATTTAATATTTGTTGATTCTTCTGGATTATATGATAATGGTAAATTCCCAAATTTATCCTTAAGTTTATTTTCTTCACCTGGAGGAAATAAAATCCATTTTTTTCGACCTACTACATTAACTGACCAACTATATGATGAATACACATCACAATGTAAGGGAGTCCTGTAAAGAAATGACAAATATTGAAAAATCAATATTACTGTTGTAAATCACACTGTAATGTTCAACAGGTGAACATTTTGCTTGTTCCTTTGCTTCATAAATATAATAATAATATGTGTATAAGCGAGTATGTCCATTTAAATAAATCCAAAATAGTGTATATTAAGCAGGGATATTTTATAATTTCATAATCAAAAAAGGAAACATGCTAATAAGAAAAATCTAGTATGGCTTCTGTTATTAATTTATGACTAATAATTTTTTTTATTTATTTATTTATTAGGTGTTTACAGTGTATAATGGTAATAGAAAAAAAATATCTTATGGCTAACTAATTCTAGCAAGCACACCTATGACAAATACCCACAACATTTAAAAAAAAAATACACAAGATGGGAAACATAAAAATTAAAAAAAAAATAACAACATTGCTCAAAAAAAAAATTCTAATATATATAAGGCAGTTTCACTACTTATGTCATGTACAGTCAATGCTTTAAATTTGTTTATACCCATCCTTGACAAATACAAGGTGGGCCAAAAGAAATCACCCTATTGAAAGCTGAAATTGAATTACCAAATTGTTGCAGAGCCCATTTGGCCGATATCATCTTCTTGACTTAACCAATAAAATTCTTAAGGTACAAATAAACATAATCAATAAACAGAATCAAAGTTTTTCATAAAAAAAAATGAGAGCCGAACAACATCAGATGTCTTATTTTGGCCCACCTTGTATTTGTCTACAGCCATTAGGCCAGCAGTTTGATTTCAAAATTTGTGCCTGCCAATAAAAAAGAAGTACTTTCTTACTTTAAGAATGAGCTAAAAATAAATGACTTCTTTATACCACAAACAAGAAATAATATGTATTTTACTACATAAATTGAACAGAACCAAGGTAATAATAAAAAGGTTATGTATGTATTGTTAAAAGATAGTAACAAATTTACCAAGATTCTTTTGGGCCTATGTATACAAACATAAAATCATCATCATTGTTATCTTCAGCAAATTCATTGAGCCAGTCGGAGGCAAATATTCTAGGTACTTCATAAAACTTATGTGCTGGCTTTGTTTTCTTTAGGTGCCAATCTTTTAAATACAAGAGTTGGTCTTTATCATCTTTTCTTAAATAAGACATATAGTCTTTTACTTTCATAAAATGCTTACAATGGGCGTTATAGTTCACCTTATTACAATCTGCAATTGGAGCTTCTAAGTCACCATATTCTGTTATAAAATAATCAAAATTAACATGTCCATTTTTTACCCAAGTCGTTGAACATTCCCAATTGCTACATACATTTTGTATAACACACGGCAAATTTTTTAAAATAAAGTTTTCAAAAAAAATTTCGTACGTAAGATTGCAGTTATCAATAACTGAAATTTCACAATCGTCATAGTTTCTTAATGGAACGTCTTTTAATTTTGAACTGATTTCAATTTCATCCATGATAAGATATACTCTTATTATAAGTATGTACACACTACATAGTGCATAGCTTGACAAATAATGTTTTGTTACAGTGAAAAAAAGAGGACATTTCATCTGTCATAGATATATAAATTTTCTACAATGTCGAGTTACAAACAACAAAGTGTATTTTATAAGAATTACTTATAAAATACACTTTGTTTAATTTGCTCATAATTTAAAAATAAATTTATCAATGCGTATTGTTTATAGATAATCATTTTTTCCAAATGTAAGGGGCAATATAACTTTTTTATATTATATTTTAATTAACAGTTTCTGTAAATTATCTGTTTTACTTTAATTTATGTGTAGTCTGTGCACTGTGGATGGATGGCGGTGCTTGGGAAGAAGACGGAACGTAGTTATTCCGCCAAGTTACAACAAATAAATGTTGTTCGCGTGAATTGTACACACAAATCAAGTGTTATTATTATAACTATAGTATTTTATTTTGTGAAATGAAATTTTTGAACTTATAACGGAATATTATCATGTCTTCGTGTAAAAAATATCAATTTTCTTCAGAGCTGTTTCTTGGCGGCAATAGAGTAATGAATATCAACAATGTAATTGTTCTAATAGGAAACTTATTAGTTGAATAGCAGAATTTGGTTTTTTGTTTTTTTATTATAATTCTTTACATAATTCAGGTTTTTCTAATAATATTGACCATTTAAATAGTACGCAATGAATGATGTTCGTGATAAAGTGTCTGCCGGCTCCTCGACTTGGGAGGGTGGCATTACACATAGTGAACCTTCATCTGATCTACAGTCTTCGCCTAATGCTGGGGGAGAAACTCCTCAAACTCCGGGAGCTCCTGCACCGCTAGCCCCACACTTGGCGGCTGAATTGCATCCTGATCTTTTGCTCCAAGGCTGGCGCAAATATTGGTCTAAGAGAGAAAACAGGCCGTATTTTTGGAATAAAATATCAGGTGAATCTATGTGGGAACTGCCAGCTGTAAAAAGAGACTTTGATCCGATTACAGATCCTTTAGGTATATGTCACACTGGCCCCCCTCCAGCCGGTAATGTTACACCTAGTGCAAGTAAACGAAGACCTTCTGAAGATAATGGTCCACCACCAAAGAAATTTGTTTTGGCTGGACCTTGGGATATTGAAGTCTCAACTAATGTAGTTATTTATGAGCGTCCACCAACTATATGTCCCCATCCTCATCCTGAAATTGAAGGATTTAGATTTACATTAGCAAATAAACTGAGACAATGTTATCAAGAATTATGTCACACAAGAGAAAGCATAGATGCACCAAAAGACTCGTTCAATCGTTGGTTAATGGAGAGGAAAGTAAATGATCAAGGTGGTTCTGATCCACTGCTTCCTAGTCATTGCTTTCCTGAAATATCTAGGTCTATGTATGAAGAAATCATGAATGACATACCAATAAAATTAACCCATCCTAAATTTACTGGGGACGCACGTAAACAATTATCTAGGTATGCAGAAGCTGCTAAGAAAATGATAGAATCTAGAAATGCATCTCCAGAAAGTCGTAAAGTAGTAAAATGGAATGCGGAGGATACTTTTCAATGGCTTCGACGAACTGTAGGAGCTACATATGATGATTTTCAAGATCGATTAGCACATCTTAGAGTATGTATTTGATTTCATGGCAATAATTTGTTACATTATTTAATGAGCTTGTGTATTATTTCTTGATTTAATAGTTTATTAAACATTAATGAACAATATTTAAAACATTCACAAAATTCTCTATTGAGCTTTCATTTAACAGTGAAATATTAATGATACATTATAATATAGTAAGGTTTACTTTTCAGAGACAATGTCAACCACATTTAGCAGAGACCGCAAAAGCATCAGTTGAGGGCATTTGTCTAAAAATTTATCATTTATCTGCTGAATATGCTAGAAAGATAAGAGAAAAACACAGTTGTCTTTTAAAAGAAAATGGAATACAGGTATTATTTATTATCAAAACTTATATCATTTTCTTTGCAATGCCTTAAATTTTGTATAAAATGTTTTGGAATTGAGATAGATATTGGTAACAATTTTTTAAAATATCGACACATTAATTTTGGTCTTTAATAAAGTTAAGAATGTGTTTAAAATTGTACTTTTTCTATAAAGTAGGATATAAGTATTTCTGGAAATGTGGATCGCCAGCTACTTTGGTATGAAGTTTTAATATATACTAAATTGTGATTTTGTTGCAGAAATTCACAAAAATGTGTATTATGATAATTATAATATTTACTTATAGTAAAGTTCCACTATAACTGCTTTTCCTTAGTTCCGCAATTTTTTTCTCTATGTTACAGGAGCTGGCAGCACCTCTGCAGCAGGCTGCACTACGTAAAGTGTGGTGCTATCCTGTGCAATGCGCACTTCCTGCGCCGCGCCCACCTCTTGTCGAGCATTTCCTCGATCGCGATCAGGCGCTACTGCGCTACCTTGGTGACACACAAATCATCAACGCTACTTATCTACAGAAACTGGTATGACAATATTAAATACAATTATCATCTCATCCGAAGACCACAGGTACCAAAGCAGTGTCTGTCTCTGTTGCCCAGCAGCAGTGTGCAATTATTGCAGTATTCTAATTTACAGGGCATTATTGCTAGTAAAATTACTGAGTTATAGAAACTTCACATCTTGTATTTGAAAGTGATACAATGTGGTGCACTGTCATTATTTTAAGTAGCACCACTTTGTTACAGTTTGGTGTATAATCAAGTGAACTTATTGATTCATTGAACAAAAGATTGCTTACAAATGCAGTAGTTATTTTTGCTTAGTGACAAAACATTGTTGTAAAGAATGATTAGGGAATGTTTAGAGAATGCTAAAGCTGTTAAAATTACTATTTTATCACGACAGTACATGTACATGTAACTTTTACATTGAGAAAAGATGTCTGACGTGAAAGAACCAAGTTAAAGCCAAAAAAATTAAAAACAAAATATACATCCTAGTTTTAGTTTTTAGGCCGAAATAGTAAACTGAAAGTGGACAATAAACTTTTGATATACAAAACAATATTAAAACCTATATGGTGCCCAATTGTAGGGTAGGGCCAGTGGCTCTAATATCAATATATTACAAAGAAAGCAAAACACTATAATATGGTACTGTAACTGAAGTGCTATGGTACGTTACAAATATTGAAATAAATATGGGGACAAAAACATTAAAATATAAAATTAAACACATTAAAACACTATTAACACCGTCTATCCAAACGAGCTGGTTCTCTGGCTACAGGCACAAACATACCCAAAACGCTTAAAACGTCGTGTCATCTTGAAACTATCTGAAAGAACATAGCTATGAATTTAGAGTAGTGTTCATAATAAAGAGTACACTCATTACAACAGAACATACAAGAATCCGCTTAAAGTTAAATATACTAACTAATTGCAGATACTACTTATTACTATAAAAAAAATATATATTTGCTATTGCATCTGTATGCTTATTATTAATCATTATATATAATATCTACTTCCAGCGTGTAAATGTAATTGAAACTACGCTTTGCCTATATAATAAGTTAATGTATGACAAATATAATTATATCCGTAAAAATATGTATTCTTTTAAATTTCAGGAATGCTTATACAGATACAGTTGTTTCGACGACAAGAAGTTTGAGCAGTTTTTATCACGAGTGTGGTGTCTGTTGCGACGCTACGCTGCGTGGGTAGGCGCAGGTCAGGATGCACATCTCACGCAAATGGCGTTGCCTGTGCCTGTGCTTGAATGTCTACATCGTTGTTTCGGGGTCACCTTTGAATGCTTCGCCAGCCCTCTAGACTGCTATTTCAGGCAGTACTGCTCCGCCTTTGCGGATACCGACTCGTATTTTGGATCCAGAGGGTGAGTATAATGTTTACATGAAGTTAAAAATTGTCTTTTTCTATTCTATGAAGTGCAGCATTGAGTAAGCATGATGTTCAGTCCGTGGTAAGTGATGTGTCTACCCATAATAAAGTGGTGCTAATTAAGATGATACCAAATTGCGCTCGTCGTCTTGAGACAGAATGATACATTTTTTCACTAGCTACAGAGCCTTGTAAACCAAAACACAATAATGTTTGTCATCATAAAAACGCTATTTGGTGGTAATATGAAAGTTTTGCCTTTTTTATGATGTATTTTATATGCCAACTTTTAACCCGTGAAAAATTTAGAGTTGTTTAATTTAAAATACGTATATAAAATCTTAATGTTTTCAACATTTAAATTTTTAATAATTTAAATGAAATAATTGATCACAGTCCATTCCTTGAGCTGCGACCAGTGTCAGGCTCGATGGTAGCGCACCCGCCGTATTGTGAGGAGCTACTAGAAGCTACGCTACGGCATATGGAGCGGCTGTTGCAAGAATCGGCTGAGCCTCTCAGTTTCGTCGTCCTGCTGCCTGAATGGCCCGATAGGAACACGCACGCACTTCACAAGCTGCAGGCCAGCCATTTCAAACGGAAACAGGTATTGCACATGAATATAATAAACAGAAGTCAGACGACCGTACGCGCTATACGTCTAGAGGTGGAGTGAGTTCAATCTCCACTGAGTTTGAGTTTCCAATGAAGGAATCTTCCGCGTTTCAAGAGGGAAAGGTTTCGTGTGTATGTGATGTCCACTAACCTGCACTTCGCCAGGGTGATGGATAAATGGTCTAGACCAGTGGTCGGCAAAGTATGGCTCCAGAGCTGGATGTGGCTCTTTGGCTCCTTAAATGCAGCTCTGGCACAAAAATCCATGGAAGGCAAAATAATATTTTCATTAAAAAAAATAAAACTTGAAAGAAAATAATTATATCTTACTTTGATCTATCAAAATTCTTCTATAAATCGAGAACATGTATATTTTTTTGTTAGTTAAGAGATAGATAGGTAATTAAAATTTTATTTTGTTGTAAAAAAATGTAACTAATATCGAGTTTAATTTTATTAGTTTTCGTAAACGTAAACACAAACTATAAACAAGTTACTGGCAGAAATTGTTTATATGTTTTCTACATACTCTGGTGGGATACAAAGGTACAACAAGCATGCGCGCATACTTTTTTTAAAGTAGTGAGGGGAGGGTACAAATTGGCATCAAAGACCAGCATTTGCAGTGTGAACAGTTTTGTTTTATCTACCGTATCTGCCGTTGTCTTGTCTTAATAAAATACCTGTTGAATTTTTCAATCTACTTATTTAGTTGTAATAAAAGTTTACTTAACAAGTTGAATTGGCTCCCAATTTTTTTTTTTAATTGTTGTAATGTTCATATTTGCTCTTTGTTAATAAGTTTTCCGAACAGTGTTTAGACTATCTCTTGAGAGTCCCGTGACTCAGTAGTGGAAACAAAGAAATATAAACAACATATTATGAAGAAATTGTTCTCATGGATGCATGTTTTGTTTTAAGCTATAAAAAGTTTTTTTTTATTACAGGTTGTTATACCGGCATTTGAACATGAATACCGACATGGGTTTCAACATGTTCTTCCAAAGTAAGTATAATATTTCCTTTAATCATTAAATAACCTGTATGCAATGCAATGGATGATTTATACAGTAAAGTATTTTTAAGTTACTATTTATGTGTGTTTAGTCATGTCATTTATTTCGTTGTATATATAGGTATATACTTTTGCGATACGGTATAGTGATTGTTGTAGTTTATAAAATTACTGAAATATTGGGAATTCTCAGATGATTTTTCTGAGTAATAACACTAGTATAACAAAACCCGATTTTATTTAAGGAACGAAGTGTATTTCCGATGGGGTGGTGGCACGGTGGTAGTATGGCTACAGAACGCTGCCGGCTTCGCGCGTTGGGGTCCAACCGAAGAACGCGTAGAGGCGCTGCTAGATGCGTGGAGGCCGCGCGCAAAGCTTCGGTCCCCGCAGCCTGCCGTCGAGACGGACCCGCCGCCCGCCGGCGCCGTGCAGGCCAACTGCGTAGTCCAAAACAACACGCCAGCCACACCGGCTGACAAACGCTAGCGTACGTGGTGACTAGGAAACAGAAAATTATGCATGATAACGTTGCACCCCTCAAATAACGGTATTAACCCCTTTTATTTGACTCTATGAAAAGACATAAAAAGCAACTAGTTTACCTGATAGTAAGCGATACACCCGCCTGAACCAGTGTTGCTAGTTAGAAAGCAACAAAGCGAATAATTCTGTCTTTATTGTAGTAAGTAGTAACATTACCGGGATGTCGAAACTTAATATGGCTCAGGGAAACTGCACAATGTGGTGAAGTGTATTCCATCCTAGCTAAAGCCACATTGTTGTGAGGAGACTTTCACCATCAGGTAAACGGAGGGCTAGTCTCATCCTTTCCTTTAAAAAAAATAAGCAATACTTAAACCTGAATAATTCTATGAGATTAATTTATTAACGCTTATGGGGGTGGGGGTGTATATGTTGTTACCGTATAAGGATTATATGTAGAACGGATCTACATACAACACAAATTCATCTAGTTAAATATGCGGCATAAAGACTGGTAAGTTTTGTTGTATATATATATATAGTAACAAGCTATTGTAATTAACTATCAAATTAATAATTAAATGTTAGAAAGTCCAAGAACGGTAAAATATATTATAAATATGAGGTACAATTGAATGGCTAATACTGAAAACGCACATAGTGACAGAGTTACAAATGAGAGAATGTCAGTGCATGGTTTATGAAAATATTAGTGCTATCGGTAATCTGTATGAAATGACAGACAGCAAAGACAATCATTGGGTATTAACTAGATAAATGCAAATTTAGATTTTTATCTATAAAAACAATTATTCTTACGTAATTTGTAGTCTATTACAATAAACAACATGACATGATTAGACATTATATGTATTCAATAGAAAAAAAAAAAAAACAAATGCTTATGAATTGTTGTAATTAGCTGAATAGACATGAATGGGTTTTAGCATTGTCATCATCTCTCATTTCATGTGCGGACGGCATAACTTCTGCTTTCGCAAAATAAAAAAGGCCGCCTTCCTATAAACAACCTTTTTTGGTAATGCTCTTGTTGGTGGAATTGCCACCTTCGTTTATATGTAGGCAGGAAGTAATGTGTAAGTCATTAAATCCTACACTGCTGAACACCGTGCGACATTTATCCCTTAGTTGCGTCTTACATTATCACAGAACGGAAGGAGGGAGCGACAAAACCCTACTCTGCCGCTGCCACACGGCAAAAATAGAAGGGTTTTAGCGCATTATTTAGATAGTCTGGAAAAATTCTGTCCAGTGGCATACAAAGCACACAAACAGAGCAAACAGTGTCGTTTGTTCCGTTTATTATAAACTGCATTGTCATCTCATGGGCAGTTGACCTCTACTAATGGGTATAGGGCTCCTCCATATATGTAGTATGTTATGTAATCTATACATAATATAGGTACGGGTCGCTGACTGCTCATGTCCAGCGGTGAACATCTACCGGCTGGTGCTGATGATAAACAGACATTGCTGTTTACTATAAAATAGGATAAGTAAATAACGGGATGTCGGAGGAAATGTATAATTGATTGACGAATGATTAATAGATCAAATTTGCTATCTATTTACAATATATTTAAAAAAAAAATGGCATGTTCCCATGTTGTATACATTTTGTTTTTGATGAAATTAATACAAAGGTTATGTTTTTCGTTTAATTCTACAAAAAACAGCTAATACTAAAATATGATTCAATTGAAAATCTTTTTTTTTTTATGAACAAATTAAATAAACAAAAGTAATCATTTAAAATATACAAAAAATTTAATCTTTGGCTTATACATTATTTACTTTGTGTAAATATGATATAGATCCATATTATTATAACAGATCTGTCTGTATTTCGTACATATAATTGATCATGATTTCCTTTTTTTTTTCTGAATGTATATGTTATTGATAATTTGTCCGGTTGTCATGCATAGGTGATAAAGGCATGCAATCTGTAGGTAGGTTTAGCAATATATAGTTATAAGAGGAGCCTATCAGGGCTCCGCTGTGCTATCACTCAAAATTTATCACATAAATATCAAACATTGTATTAATATAGTTGTCTTCCGGCGAGCGCTGGTCGCTTACCTGTTGTTGTTGTGTAAAGATTCTACGCGTTCCTCTACTTATACACAAGCGAATCAATTAGGAACGTATTAGAATCCGCATGCAACTATAAATTTAAGATTATGGAAAATTTGTACATACGAACGCGCTAAATGTACATAATTTTTGACATAATTTTCTTTATTTACTTAATGTAAGTAATTTAAGAGTCCCTTTTTCACTGTTGTATAGTATGATAAAGATATTATATTTTGATTGTTTATCATTATATTTTTAAAAAAACTTTTCGTGAATTGTTTTTTTTTTAATAACCTTTTTATATATTTAGTATCGAAAAGAGGTAACAGTCATTTTATGTTTTGATGGTGACGGTAGATTTCTCATAAATGAAGTTATTACCGGCCAAAGAGCTGAGAAAACAACCTATAATAATAAATTTAAAGAGGAAGTTTCGAGAATGTGGAAAATGAACAAAGTATATATTTGTACTGTCAGTACTCTCCGCCTCAGTTAAAAACATTTAAATGTACCAGAAATATCTTACCGCGCAAAAAGCAATCCTTAATATCTGCCGTATCTCTTGAAAGTGTTCATAGGAAAATGTTATCATTGAAACAGCAACAGAAATTGGACACCACTTAACTTAGGCCCGGTCTTTATTAACTGAAAATCTGTTAACGGTTTTCGTGAAAACATTTTAAACATTTTACATTTTACTTAACAAAAAATAATAGGACATTTAATGGCATTAATAAGCATATTTTCGTGTTTAGTCCCTTTACCGTATTAGCTTCTATATTAAAAACTCGAACCTGAATTCAATTTCACAAACTGGTTTTCTTGACTTGAAACTGCTGCTACTAATCTTGTGCCCGTTTTGCTTATAATGAGACAAGTCAGAAATTAAGTAACGTGACTACTTTTGTTTTTCAAGATAATGAATACAAAAGAGATTTGAAAGTATGTAATTTAAAATTCTAAACAAAGCCGATATCTCACGCCTCTACCAAGTCTATTTTCCGAAGTATAATGATGCTAGTCATTTGAAAGATTCATATAGCTCATGGTATACTGGACTCGCGGATTCGGAGTCCACGGCCTGTAATCTACCAATATCTATAAACACGCTATATACATGGAGTAGAGATGTTATAAACATCTGTTCAGAGATTTTTAAATTTCGCTTATTAGAGTTCGAAGTCTAGGTGAGAATGGAAACAAATGCATGATCTATAGATAGTTAACTTTCAAATATAAACTTAAATAATAAAGAAGTGAAAACTACAGTAACCATTTTCAACCCCACTTTACAACACTTTCTTACCGTTCCCATACCCTTCGGACATCAATAAATCTCTCTCTATAAGTTCCTAAAAGTTCTGTTTAACCTTTTGAGTGATTTATGACATTATTATTTAGATAGGTTGAGGGAGCAAGGGTGTTAGTGCTTATTTGCCTATACGAGGCGCACGCTCCTTAGGCCACAAGAATTTAAATCCAGGTTACCGGTGATTCGACCAGAGAATTGAAGTCCATCCTTTCTTAACTAAGCACGTGTATTTAAAAATTAATCATTAAACGGAATACGTGCAGGGCTTAGGTTTCTCTCAAAGATGTAACGATTGATTCTGGCCTATTTACACGCCAGCGATGATAAATTGAGTAATTAAAACAATATTGAAAAGAAAATATACATTTTAATGTAATGTTACTCGCCTAAACAAATTACAGGCGGACGTAAGGCATATTTCGGTCACAAACAAATATTCTAAATAAACATTTTCAAAGTATAAATATTTCTTGACTAACTATTAACCTGTAAACATATATACGACCAATCAGATTTAATTATTTTATAATATGTCCAAATATTCACGAAACATGTTGATTTTTTTTTTATATAATTTAAATTATTGTTTTTACTAGTTAATTTTTTAACCTTTTAATAGTTAAATTTTCATAATAAAATTTTTGCAAGATATATGAGAAATAGAGTGTAGTTAATGAATTGATTCATACAACATCATTGTTTATATTGTAAAAGTAATCAACAATAAAAAGATGAATACTTCAAAAATTGTGCAAGATAGTCTATGTTTATTAAGTTGTGAAATACTATAAATTATCGTATAATACTTAAATGTAATTTCAGATTTTTGAAAAACAAAGATCTTTTTATTTTCAATAGGCAAAAATTATTCTCAATTTTCCTGGTGATACAGACAGTGTGTGGTAAAGCGCACTCACCCAGAATATAGTGGCATATGTATTTACAATATATGGGTGGTAGATAGCCAGGAGAGTTAAAAAAATAACCCTGCCACTAATCCTAGATTGCTGATTAACTATTTTTTTTTGGATCTTTTGTTTAGTTAATCTTAATTTTGTCTAACAAGTTAAAACGAATTACGACAATAACCTGAAAAGATAATCAATTTAGTTAACAAAAAAATTATTAAAAGAACTGCTCAGGAAATATTATGTTTTAGTGAAGATTTTAATAATCACATTGTCATTGTATTTTTGTCCTGATATTTTAAAGTAATATTTTTAGTGACACATTTTGTACATGTGGCAACACTTTTGCAAGTCATGTAAATCCAATAAAGGGATGTGCAATAGTAAGTAGTAGTAATGTATATCAAACGACTAAACCCAATTTGCATTAGTAAATGCAATTTGTTTGAGTTTTAGGTTGTTGTAAACATCTTAGTATTTCATACAGTCAGTGTGATTTAGTGAAAAGAAGGCAAAAACAAGACCTACCAACTTAAATAAAAATGTGAAAAAAATCAACTTAATTATATTCTTCGTCTTCATCCATAGCGAAATCTACACCAGAATCCACAGCACACACAGGGCTGTAAAAGAAAAGTACAAGATGAAGTAGAATTTTTTTAGAAAAATTCTCGCTCGCATTTGGTGTACACACAAAGACGATTCTCTTTAAGTTATCGTCGTTGAAATGCATTACATTTCTGAAGTACTAAGGATATTTTCGATCGAGATTTTAAAATAATAAGGATTTTGTTTATATCTTATAAAATGTAAACAAATAATAAATATTTACATACATGAGTTTAATTTTTTATGTCAAAATTAATTACTTTTAAGCAAGAAAAGATATCTGATAGGTTAGATATGGGAAATGTCTCCCATTTTTAATATAAATGTTACATTACCCCATAGAAGATTAAGAACAAAATTTATATATTATTATACCTCATAGCTCTGCAAGTAAAGAATACGATCCGCTTAAGTTTCTTGTTGTAAAAGAAGTAATTGAAGGTCCAGAGACATCCAGGTTCGCCAAAGGGATCACTTGCGAGGTCCGGCCCGTAGCTGTAGATGCGACAGTCGCCCAGTGCGACCTCGTCATCAATAGCAGACCACAGAGCGGGACGTAATTGTCTCCAACGCGCGCCGCCCACCGCGGACAGCGCAGCGTCCACAGCATTTTGTGCCCATGTCATTGACGGCTCTGCACTGAACTCGCTACTCTGAACATGTTACCAGAAACTGTTAATCATATGTTACAAGATAAAATAAAATTTAAAAAAAATATGTAAAATCCTCGTTCTAATAGAAATAATAAAACAAAAAAAAACTACTTCATTACAAATGTAACTCTTGGCCGACCAATCTGGTCTATTTCACACTTTGATCTGTGCAAACTTTTTTCTCTTAATTTATTTAGAAAATACTTATTTTTCTGTAATTATTTGTTTTGGAATTACAATTACCAATGACCTGTTTCTATAAAGCACTTCATATAATAATATGACCCAATATTAGAGACTACACAGGCTTTCAGGTTACACACAATACATTTACAAATCTTATCAGCAATTTAGATTTTACAAGTGTGGTGGAAACTGCACAAACAGGTCACAATGGCCAGTTAACAGCTACTAGTGTTATAAATATTTTATTTACAATACATGTACATATAAATATAACACAGACATTTTTTTATAATGTTTATGAGCTTAACATTAACACAAAAGTTTAAAACTTATATATTTAACAATTTATTTAGTGTGCAAACAATTATCAAATTATTATTAAATTAATATACACAAGTATAAACAATTTTAATTTGTTTACATAAACTGATAAATACCGCCTTACCTACCTTTGCCATTGAGAAATCATAATCAGGAAAAGCAGCATTCAGTGTTGCAATCAGATAGAACAATGTCTTCCTAGAAATTGTGTCACAGAGAACACCATCCTCATCCCCTGACAAGCTTCGACTATAAGAACAGAATATTATTTTAAACATAATTTAAAATGGTTTATGATATATCGCAAAATAACAAAAACTTATATGTACATTGTAATAAACAAGTGATATATATATCACTTATTTATAAATCACTTGTTTATTATCACAATATATCAAAGAGAACAAAAACACCTTTGCAAAAAAAAGAAAAAATTTTATAAAACTATTTACAGCTAAATACCCATTACACATTAACCTGTTAACCGGGGAGTTCCCGTTCAATTTATGCAACATGTACCGGGCGCGTATTGTTTCGCTAGGACATGTTAATACGTCATGGATGACATATGACATGTCCCCGTCGTGAATCTCAAATATACGACCCGTCTGTTCCAGGGCCCAAATTAATTTTTGAGGATGTATTTATATGTCCTACCTGTACCCAATATCGTTTACGCCTGATGCATTTATACGTCTTGCTCAGTTAACAGATTAAGAATACACAAACAGAAGAGATAAGCAAATTATTTTTGTTACAATCAAAAAAACACCTGTAAAAGGAGTTAAAAGTAAAATATATTACACACACAATAGTTTTCGTTTTAACCAATGTCAGGCAAGTCTACCAAAATATCTTAGATTTAAAGTAATTTCTACATTCCTTATCATGCAGCGCTTATTTGATTTTCGACACACTGAGATTATAGTATTAGTGTTGACATTACAATTTTTTTATCCGGCCTCTATACGAGTGAGACATTCACCTGATGGTAGGTGATACTCTTACTCATAACAGCATAGTACTAGTTAAGATCACATAAACAGCACCACATTGTGCTCATTGCCTTGGGATATAACGTAATAAGTCTCATCACCCCAGTAGCCTTCAGCATCCATCAAACTGGAACACAGTAACATTTGCACGCACACAGCTGTGGTACCTATCTAGACCTTTCTGGCAAAAGAGACTTACTACCTGTAAATTTCCTATCCCAATAAGGTTATGTAATACAGGTATTTTGATTCTTCTCTCATTATACTTATACACTTATGTTCCAAAAGATGTTGATGTGAACAGGACACTGGGATTGTTATACATGATGCATTGTAATAACTAACAACTGAAGGTATAACATTACACCACTTTTAAATATACAAACATTTCTAATTATAAGTTACAAAACAAAACATATGTATAGACATCTGAACATATTGTTATAAAATATGAAAAACTTAGAAATAAAGACAAGCTTCTTTTTAATTCAAAAATTTTGATATTAAGCTTGGCTTTAAAATATGTACTTTGATAATATCCATAATGTTTATCTATACTAGGTAATGTTTGACTTAGGTATTTCCTGACCTGTACGAGACACCTTCTGGAGGTGACAGTGCTTGAAGGTTGTGAGTGGTTTCTCCATCTGCAGTGAACCGCTTATAGAAGGCTTTCTCATTTCCAGCCATTTTACAGCTGTAGCTTTCAACGCGACCTTGAACGGCACTGTCACCGTTTAAGATCGAAAGTGCGCGGCTAAGCGCTTCTAAGCGACCACTTTCCAAAAGTTTCATCTTTTCTATTTTTAAATAGATTGTTTACCCGCGAAAACTTCTCTTTATTAATGCCGAGTTTAAATTTATGCAACACGGTGCATTACTTCTGTACATAGCAGAGGGGTGTATGAATATCCCTTTTCTTTTAGAATGCAGAAGGTTCACACTCGGAATCAAATTCGACTTCTGTTCTTCTTCCGCGCTGATGGGATGCGGGTACATCACAAATAAGAAAAAAAATTGAATATTTGTAATTTCCGTAGTTAAAACAATGTATTTTTAGCTTGTTGCAGCCTCTGTATACAAGAGCGCGTCACCACACTTGTTGTCCTACAATTTCTCACAGTCGTAAATCCTTATATTAAAGATCAAAATCCATAGAAGACATCGTTAAGTTATTAAAATGAACACAATAAACTACGATGGCAAAAATGATAATTGATTATAAGCGAATATTGTATTTAAAATTCGTGAAAAACCACTAATGTATCTAATCACACACAGACCAACGCTATTTTCATTACACAATCACAGAGTAATATATAAGTGCTCTATACAATATTTGACAATTCACAGAACAACATTTTCATAGATAACATAATAAGGTTACGCTCGTGATGCATCCTAATAACATTTATTTCCCTGTGCTCATACCATCAATTAGGAAAAAGAAGAAAATTTATTTCCTTTAATTTCATATTAACACATTTTATTTGTTAGAAAAAATATGTATGAAGTAAGATAAAAAATGATTTTTTTTCAACATTTATATAAAGTATTTGCCTCTCCTTGTTACAAAACAACGGTACAAGAATTATTTTTCAACATTTTTATTAGTTATAATTAGTTAAAAAAAAAATACAGTTTTTTTAAACGCGGCTTAATTAACAAATAAAAATAAAATTAATAAATAATAGTAAAAAAAACTAGTACACATATATTTATATCCTTTTCCCAAAATAGTTTAGACATAAAATGTACTTTTTTAGACTGAAGGCCATAAACTATTGGTTTGTTGTGATTTTAATGATATTTTTTTACACAACTGTAGTGAACCTCCTTTCCATCTATATAAAAGTACGCATGTTACGATTAATAAAATGACGTTCATACGTCTACCTAAATTCTAGCTGAATAAACCCTAATTAAGCTGGGAATGTATTTTATTCGTTATCCTTAAATATACTACAACAACCTTTTGGTAATACAAAACATAAACATGTCGTTTAGGTAAAATATATTTACAATTTTGTATTGGACAATTAAATAATAGCATACCGTTGGGTTTTTACTAAATCACATCAAGCAATACATAGTTGTATTGAAAATGTCAAAATTTATAACGATACTGCTCAAAAGGACTCGTATTCAGAGCCGTAAAAACATTTACAAAATACAAAAAAAATATTGTATATGTCAAACTCAGATTTCAAATTCGCTAGTTTTAGGCTATACTATAATTAATAAAATTTTGAGTTATTGTAGTTTTTTTTAATGTACATAAAAATGGTTCCTAGCGCTTTCGCGTATTCAGTTTTTAAAACATTATCTATAACAAATCAACCTTTTTATAATTTAATAAGGAGACAAAGCCCTAAAACAATCGGTTGCCAGTTTTATGGTAATTATAATTATCAAATATATAAAAATTAAATTTTAGTGCGAGTTTTTTTAACGTTTACCTGTTTTCTAGCAACTAATAAGAGATTTTATCGCCGTACCGATATTATCCAAAATGAAGATAACTGGGAAGTAACATTAGATCACAGAAGATTAAAAACTCCTAATGGGCAAGTATTGCGAGTTGGAAATGAACAATTGGCCCGTGCAATAGCAGCTGAATGGGATGCACAAAATGAAATTATCACACAGCCTACAATGCACTTGGTGATTAACATATGAACTGTAATGGATACCAGCACAAATGTTATGTTACAATTAATCAATGTTTTACAATTTCAGACTTCTTTATGCAATACTGCTTTGGATAACCCTGGAAAATTGACATTACATGACATTGCAATTTATTTACTGGATTATCTGAGCACAGACACACTTCTTTTTCATTCTGAAGTGAGTATTTTAATTTTTCAGTTAACTTGGAGCCCATCCGACAAAACACTTGTAACAATACAA
Source organism: Byasa hedistus (assembly GCA_029286795.1). Taxonomy (NCBI): domain Eukaryota; kingdom Metazoa; phylum Arthropoda; class Insecta; order Lepidoptera; family Papilionidae; genus Byasa; species Byasa hedistus. The sequence continues at coordinate 8,344,871 of JAGSMW010000020.1, read as the reverse complement.
ATAAAAAAAACCTTTTAATAAGTAGGAAATGTTAGTACAGTATTCATAAAGTCAGAAATGACTATAAACACAATCTAACCATGAAAAGTCAAGTGCTGTGTAAAATATAAAACAAAGGCTGATATAAAAGGTTCAAGTCGGTTATGTCAAAACTTAAATCATCATTGGCCTATAGATGCCTGCTGGTGGACTGGTAAATTTTTTTGGTTAATTATTTAACATTGTTTCAGGAAGAGAAAGAGTTAAGAGTGATGCAAGAACAAAAATGGGGATCAGTATTAGATTGGTTTCAAAAGAGGTTCAATATCACACAGGAAATATCCCGAGGTTTGGAGCCTCCTCCAGTCTGTAACAATACACGTGCAGTATTGGGTCGACATTTTCTGTCCTATGATTTTGCAGCACTTACTGGTACTATATAAAAATTTTTGTTAAGAATGCAATGTGTCACTATTATTTAGATAAATATAGTGAATTAATTTTTGATAAAAACAAATAATTTCCATTATTACCATAAGATGTTAAAAGCTGTAAAATAATAATATTATCTTAGTTTTGAAGAAATAATGATATGAAAATATTTTATTCCAGCATTATGTTTTGGTGTGGAAGCTCTTAAATCACCAGTTCTAATGTTGGCATGTGTTGATCGGTATCTAGATTCAAAAGAAGCTGTCATGCTTGCACGGTTAGAAGAAGAGTATCAGGTATTCCTAACATTATTAATATGCTTATTTTTTAATTACAATGAAGTCAGACAATCTGGAATATGACGATGTGGTAAGCGTTATGTTAGCCTATAAAAATGAGATACTAGTTTTGATGTCTATGCAGCATTGTTTGAAAATGTTTTATTGATTTCGCTAGCTACTGTAATCTAAACTGAAATTTCAATTTTTGCACACTGCTGCTTGATGGCAGAAATAGCTGTTTTATTCATTACATATATATTTTAACATATGTATGATTCTTGAAATATATCACAATTAATATGAAAATTATACAAATTTGTCTCTATCTGTGACAGTCAGTGCAGTGGGGACGTGTGCCATGGGCACATGAGTTGAACCAAGCTGAGCTTACATCGCGAGTTGCTGCCTCCCTGCTTGTTATACATTCATCTACAGAGAAACATACAGCATCAGTTAAAAATAATAGTAAACAGGACACTTAACTTTTAGACTAATTAGGAAATATTTGTATTTATTTACTTATTTAAATATATATGTGTATGTAAATATATAAGAGCTTATAAAAAACATTGATTATCAATTAGCCTAATATTTAGAATGTTTCCGCATTTTTGTTGTTAAGTACGAAAATCGTTAGAAACTTGTAATTCATTTTTTATTTAATAAGTATGTTGATTGTAATAACAGCTTCAATAAATATTTTAATGAATTATTTGTATCTATATTCTGAAACCATGCTTTCAGTAATAATATTTCTTCAAAAGTATATAAAGAATATCACTTAAATTCAATATAAAAACCTTAATACTCATTTAAATACCTGTTATCAAATGAACACTAAAATTTTTAATAAATGCACACCTAAAGATTTGCGCGGCTTTGCGCATAAATTCTGGAGAAGTATATATGTAGTTTAAACTGACTACATACATATGCATGGCTCGTCAAAATGAATCATTTTCAGTAATACATCCTAACAAGGTCGGAGTGGGCGACAATTGTCTTTAATGATTTAGGTATTTGTGCCGCATACTTGAACAAAGGTGTAGAAAAAGTAAAGTGTACTCCGAAAAAATGCTTGTTAACGTTAGTGAATTCGCGTTTCGTAATAACTCTAGCAACGTTTTTTATTAGTTAAATTACGAGCAAGGTAAGAAGACAATATTTGTAATACGTACGGCAAAGTTTTGTTAAAAATTTGATGGTATAGATATTTATGTTAATGGAGTATCGCGTAAAATACGGGAAGTATCCAAATTTAAGTGGGGCCTGGCGTTTAATAATGAAATAGAAATAGCAAAACGGACTCGCGAAGTTACGCTAAATATAGCGAGCACGGGCGGAGAGACGCCGCTGCACCTCGTCTCAGTGCCCGCGCGACCTCGCTTTGTTCACCGTTGTGCCCCTTTTGCGTTAGGGACTTAACTCTGTTATTGACAATTATGGTCGTTGTCAAATGTTTCATTATGACTTTTTTACAGTGATTGACTTATACTCGAACCTCTGACTACGGCTAACGTTCCTATAATGATGGGCGTTAACTTCGTTATAAATATATCACCGATGGTGCGAATTCGAGGTTAATATGTTCCAATTTTGGTTTTTTCGAACATCTCATAATTTAGCAGTGTGTAAGTATTCGTTCCACTTATCGTTGGTTTTTTTTATTTTAATAATTATGAATAATATTAAAAGTTTTGACTTTGTTTTTAGTTGTCTCTGCGTTAAGATTGATTTAAATTTCAATTTACAGAAGGTGATGAACGGAAATATAAACGCGGAGGCAGCACGCCCTCGTCCGCTATCCGGTGGTATATGGACGTTTTTTTCTTGGTTACGCCGGGACGACCATTCTTTATCCAGTGAAAGTCTTTCCAGTGCAGGGTCCGATCGTACTGCCGTCAGCTTCGCGTTTTTAGAACCTCTTAAGTATAAAGCTGCTGTAGAACCAATCGTTCTTCCGCCTCTTAGTCCACCAACAGATTCATATAGAAAAAGAGTGCGCGATAAAAATTTTCGTAGACAAAGAGAACGTGATATTACTCTTCATAGGAAATACGGATTATATAAAGGTGAAAACAGCAGCGATCGCTACGACGCATTCAGTCTTCCGTCAGCACGCAGAGATATTTCTAATAACATAGAAAACACAGAACGTGGACGGCGAGCGACTAGCGAAATCTTTCAAAGGCGTGCACCATACGTCCCTGGTAAACGACGAGCACCGTTGCCTCCAGCTGTAACAAATTCCCTTCCTCGGAGTTTTTCTAGAAAAAGACCAGCTCCAAAACCACCTAACAATTTTATATCTAATGTTAACACTAAGTCACATCCTAATGAAACAATGAATTCAAAAGCAGACTGCGGTAGTAAATCTTCACCCAATACGAACGTTGATTTAGATAATAAAACAGCAAAGAGTGCTAAACAGGAAAAAAATAAGTCCGAAAAAAGTTTCTTAAAACAAATTTTTGACAATAGAAAAAGAAATTCTTCCATAGAAACGAACTATGTTAAATTGTTACCGAATATCAGCGAATTAGATGAACAAGCAGCAAAAATTATTGAAAATAAAAAACTTAAATTATTGGAAAATCATGCACATACTGCATCTAATAGTGATATTAATTCTATGACATCGGTGGAGAAATGGATTTGTCCAACATGTTTTAGGAAATGTAACAATGCTACATCACATTGTTTGTATTGTAGACCAAATCGAAATCAGTTAGACGATTCCAGTAAAAGTAATACCCAAAATGAAGCCACAAATGTCTGTACACAAACAGACAAAAAAGAATTAGCTAAGGTTGCATCGACAAGTAAACAAAGCGAATATGATGAAAAGAAAAAACTGAAAGAAATGTTAAAGGAAATGAAGGATTCTTTACCAAAGAGACCTAAACAATATATTACTGAAACACCAACTCTTCGCATAGGGTCATCAGGCACTATTCAAAAGTCTGCAGTAAAATCAGAAGCAAATTTTGATAGCGACAATAATATTCATAAGAGTTTAGACCAAGTAAAACAGTTAAATGTAGATAAAAACGTTAACGCGGTGTCAGAGAAGAAAACAACAGGTATTTCTATTTCAATAACATCCTCAAATGGTTTATGCACTAATATTCCTTTAAATAAAATTACTTCTTCTTATGAGACTAAAACTGGTTTAGAGACAGATTTTCAAGACAAAGAGTGTATTACTATCTGTCAAAATTCAATTCCAAATGACTCACAAAAAACTACAGGTCCAAGTACAAGTAAAGAGTTTTTATTACAATCACAGTCCAATGATTTAACGCAAACACTAATGAATACATTAAAAGAAGAAAAGAATAACGAGAATATAATAGCACTTGATCAAAAATTACAAAATAATGCAGAATCGTCTACAAAACCGAAAGTCTCCGGTGTCAGTGCAACATTTTTTGTTCAACCTTTACAGTCTAAAGAGGGTGTACATTTTAAACCTGAAACTATATTGACACAGTCTGAAAATTCTCCGAAACACAAACTCGAAGCTAGTACGAACGTAAGAAAAGCTGAGGAAATTGTTAGTAAACTGCCTCCACTTAATGGTGTTTTACAGGATAAGGATTTACTTTGTTATAAAGCAGAAATAAATACGAAGTTCGATATGCCCAAAAATATTTCTTCAAGTGTCGAATCAAAACTTCATACACCGTTAAGGATTTCATCTCTTTTAAATCCAGTATACAATCCTATTCAAAGCACTACAAAAAAAACTTTTGAAAATGTAAATGAAACCTCAAATGGCATTCCACACAAATTAAATGAACCATCAACGTCTACCTTCATATCGCAAAAGTCTCCGTTATCATTATTAAATCAAAATCCTAGTAAGAGCAACAGGGAAATATTAACAAATAAAGAGAAAGAGGATTCTAATAAACAATATAGTACCAATACATCAGTATGTAAAGTTTTAGGTGTAACGCCGATGTCGTCTAAACATCAGCCAAACCATATTCTGGATAAGATAGATCATCACTCTAGACGAAGAGAGATAGTAAATCAGTTAGAGAAATCTATAGCGAAAGGTGATGAACAAGCTGCTGCAGACGCTGCGATTAAACTAGCAAAATTACGTTTGTCGTGTTCCGTATTGTCGTTTTCTTCGCAAATAATTGGGAAAACAACTGAAAACAGCAAAGTTGAAGTGTGTTCTGTTAAAACCAATGGAAATCAGACAAAAAAGTTAACGACCCCAAGTGTTTTTGTAATGCCGGTCCAAGAAAAAGTTGACAGTAAATCAATCTCTCAGGATAGTAGTTTGGTCAAAAATAATGATAAGTATCAAAGCCCATCTCAACCAACAAAAGGCAAAATAATTGAATGTAATGAGATAAAAATTAACAGAAATGTTTCTGCAGATAATGTGAAACGTGAGTCACATATAGCGAAAGAAAATCCTGAAGAAAATAAGAAAGTGTCGTAAGTTTTTTTGTTCCATATTTTTGACGAAATGATATGAACTGAAATGGTCCAGGTGGCAAGTGAGAGGTTTGCTTATAACAAAGAAGCTCAGTTTTTCATTGAATAAATTGTATGAATGTTTACGTATTGTTTTAACAACTAATAAAAAGCAGTTACCAAACCGGCGTTTCGGTAACATTTAAGATTTTACTCAAGGACTGTCCGAGTGAAAGTTCATTATTATTGATTAACTTTTGTTTGCTATTTTATGTTATTATTTAACATTGAAAGTAAACCATTATTTTTAATAAAATTTCAGCATTCAGATTTGGGTGGAGGATAAAGAAGCAACGCGAGGACCCATATCCATAGCAATAAGACGAAAAGCCACAATGGGCGAACTACGACAGCAAGCGGAAACGTCGCTAGGACTCGTTTCTCGTTTACAACGTTGGATAGTAGGACGATCACTTTGTTCGGATGACACTACTCCTTTAGCTACTCTAGCTGGACCAGAATTAAATTCTCCTTTTTACCTATGTGTAGTCGAAACTGGTAATTATAATACGTTATAGAAAATTTACAATAGCACGTATCATGAGATTTCTTTAAACTCTGAAAGTTACATTCGGTGCAATTTCATATGCATGTTTTTTTTTTGCAAATTAATAATAAAATAATTTATTATTCACTACTACTAATATCCTAAACACTTTTTATGACAAAAATGTCTTATAAGAAATGGCACTAAATCCTTTTTTTATGTATAATTAATTTTACAGAAACTAAAAAAGAAACTATTAATCAAGCACTTGAGCAAGATCAAGTTAAAACAGCTATTATTAATAAACAAGAAACTGGAGAAGTTTATACCGAACTAATGAAGCTAGAACAGCAAGCAATTGTTCCTAATACAGATGGCTTCGTATGTGAGGTTTGCATGGATGAATGTGAAACTGGAAAAGGCGCTGTTCTCCGTGAATGCTTACATTCCTTCTGTAGAGAGTGTCTCTCAGACGTGGTTCGGCATTGTGAAGAACCCGTAGTGTCTTGTCCAACAATGGGATGCCCTGGAATATTTCAAGATCGCGAAATACGAGCATTGTTGTCTACAGAGGATTATGAACGATGGTTGGCACGTGGTCTAGCTACTGCTGAATGTGGAACACGAAACGCATTTCATTGCCGTACACGCGATTGTTCGGGCTGGGCTTTTTGTGAACCAGGTGTCAGAAAATTCCCATGTCCAGTATGCAAAGGCAATAACTGTGTTCCTTGTCAGGTAATACATACGCTATTTAACATCATTATTCCCGTACAAAAATGTTCCCTGCCGGTGCCATACCGTACAGTTGTACCATTTAACTTTCCTTATAGTCTATCTTTTAATAAATTTAAGTATAATAAAAAAATATAAGTATTTTGTTTCATCTGTGTTTGTTGTGAACTACCATCAACTTTTTGTTCAATGTGATAATGCCTATTAAGTGCAATAAGTTCCTAGTTATTTTTGATTTAATATACACATCAATATTTGTGCTTTTCCAGGCTATCCACGAAGGCGAATCTTGTGAGCAATACCAATTGAAACTTCGAACTGCTGTCACAGCAGCTCAGACAACAGAAACGGATGAAAGTACTGAGGCGTTACTTAATTCTCTCATACGCCGTGGAGAAGCTTTAACGTGTCCGGAGTGTCTCGCTATTATTACAAAGAAGTGGGGATGTGATTGGGTGAAATGTTCTGCATGCAAAACTGAGATCTGTTGGGTCACTAGAGGTCGTCGTTGGGGCCCAGGCGGTCGTGGTGACACCTCGGCGGGCTGCAAATGTGGTGTCGATGGTAAACGATGCCACCCTTCTTGTGGTTATTGTCATTAATTTATGCTATAAAAGGTTTTTTACGACAAAGCATGTACGTTCCAAAATATGATACTATACTTTTAATTACCAAAATTACTACTTAGTATTTTTTTACTACTTTACATAACCTCCATCGTACCAGTAATAGCTATAAAAATGATGCAGATAATATCATCTACATTAGTTATATTGCTAAGTTTAGTAACAGCTGTTTGTTGCAGTTTTTGATGTAATTGTTACAAATAACTAAACAATATAAAATAAAATGTTTTTCCCAGTTCACCAATCTTTTTTTACCCTTTGGTCATATAAAAAAATGTGAAAGAAAATACAAATCTAAGTTGACAATAATACTAACCACAATATAAATCAGGTACAAAAGGATGTATTTATCAATTCTACATAATTGTTTACTATTCATTTCTCTATGATAAAAATAAAGTATAAATTTAATTAAAAAATAATTAATCTTGTTGAATGAATTTAACAAGAGGTTGATGAGGAACATACTATTTTTTCTAAGCACTTTACTAAAAGAGGAAAAGAAGAACTTCCTTTGAGATGGGCTGCAAAGTTTAGCCAACACTGGCAAGGTAAATGATAAAAAAAAAAATGTAAATTTGTGTGAAATTTCCCGCAGATGTGATATGAAGCAATGTATATTAGTTAGTGGAAGTCCGATGTGTTATATTGTCCTTGCTCTTGTTAAAGCAAGTATTCAAAGGCACCTACCTCTCTTATGTAAAAGGTTGCTTAATGCAAAATAATCTATTCTCTGAGATAAATTTCGCTTATATATGTAGGTCTGTAAACAAATGTAAGTGAATCCAGAATTTACAGTTCAATTAAATGGTATTTGTTGTCTTTATTTACTGCATCAACTTTTTTATTACATAATTCTGACTCCATAAAATTGAATGTTTAATTTATTAACAAGAAATTATTATTATAACTATTATCGGGACCCTCTTGTCCTACACCTATGGATTTTTAAAATGTTCCTTAACAACTTTCCATAAAAGTGGAAGCAGCAGATTGCAGAACTCATTTTATTTTTAAATCATCATTCAGAAAGTATTTATCTTGCTCAACATAAAATATAAGATGTCAATAAAAAGAACTGTGTAGTAGTCTCAGAATATAAATGTTTAGAAATGGACTCTAATGCTAATGTGACATAAAGAAAATCCTAGCTTTTGTGTTGTGTAAGGAGCATTGTTTTACTGGGATGTCAGTCTTGTTATGATGAGACACCTTGCACTCCAAAATGGCAGGCTTTGAAGTGCTTGGATTGTATTTAAAAATATTATTATTTTATACATTCACTACAAACTTACTCTTAGAATGTGATAAATTAACCAATAAAAAAATGTGTTTTTGCATCACTAGCACATAGCCTATTTGAATAAAATAAAAATATTATATTGAGGGGATTAAGAGCAACATTTATAAAATACCAATTATAATTACACATGTACAAATAATTTAGCATTTCAATATAAGAGTTCCTCTTTTTCTTTTACACTTGTTACTAACTTAATTCGCAAAATATTAAAAATTGTTGGAGGAATTATAAGTTGTTTGATACATTTGTTATGGAAGGAAGTCATTATTGTGTAATGTCAATTTCAGCATTTTTGGACTAAAAATATATTTGGTTTAGAAGTTAAATAATAACAACCCAAAAGATTTGTAAGTACAAAATACCAGAAGAGACATGCGATGATGGCAACAAAACAAAAGATTACCATATTTGAGATGGTATATTTGTGTGTGGCAACAGCTCATTAACTTTATATTATTTTAACATCTCTTCTTTACTTTAACAGCATATCTCACCATTTCAATTAAATAATTATTTACTTTTTGTTTTACATGTGACATAAGATCTAATGGTGTATTTATTTAAATTAAAAGCAATGTCTAGTTATCATGGGCATATCAAAACAAACACTACAAATTTAAATGATAAAAAGAAGACCTATTTATTAAGCCTTACATAATAAACTTACATCTTATAAATAAGGAGCCATATAGCTTGTTTCAATAACTATCCAATTCTTAAGGTTCAGTTTTAGCACTCACAGTAAATAAGGAATAATAACTTCCAACTTACTGGTGATAATGATGTATTCACAAAATGCACACTTTTATTTTGACACTAAACATTACACATCACTTAAATTTAGTAACGACGCATACCTGGTGGACCTCGATTGCCCGGACCACCACGACCCATTCCAGGTGGTGCACCCATCATACCTGGAGGTGGACCACCCATCATAGGGCCTCCACGCATTTGTGGAGGTGCTGAAAGCTGTCCCCGGGACCCTGGTGCCATATGTTGTTGAGATGGACCTCCTACGCCTCTTGCTGGTCCTTGAAGACCAGGCGGTGGTCCCCCTGGACCAGCTCCGCGCCCCGCTGCACGTCCTGCTCCTGGACCACCGATGGCACCTGGCAAAGGTACACGGGGTAATCCTTCTTCGGGTGGTGGTGGACCTTCAATAGTAAGCGATACTATATTTTCTCCACGCAATAAAACAAATCCCAAAGTTCTCTTTTCTTCTCTGTCGGCAGTTTTACTGTTTTTTGATTTTATTTTTCTAAACTCTTCGCAGTCCCCCAATATCAAATTCATATGTTTGTCAAATGCTTTAAAAGTTCCTATAAAGGTCCTGGAATCTTGTAGAACAACCCTAACTCTATAGTTAATATGCTGTTGCATTTTATTATTCTTTCCGATCGTCTGAAAATTTAATAAATACAATTAATAAAAGTTTACCCAATATTTAAAAACTGGAATTATACTTCAACATTAAAAATTAGGTCACTTTTGTTAAATTTAATAAAAAAAACAACTAAAATTATCAATACTTGCCATTTTTGGTTAGTGATTATTTCACTTTATTAAGATAAATTTTAAACGTCTCACGATTGAGCAACCAGTGTCAAAATAGAAGCCGGCGTTTTTTGAAGCTTGACATTGCAAAACAAATATGGCGTCAGCGTCAAACTAAGGACTAGCATAATAAAGGACCAGTTAAAAAAACATTCAGTTAAAACCGAGTATTTATGTCCAAGTATGCCTACAATGTTCATGGAAAATATTATTTAAATATTGAATATTTTTACGATGTACTCCTTGAAATTTTTTAATAAAAAGAAGTGATTGATAAAACAAAAACTAGATACCATGTTTTGTGAAGGTCCTACTATTTCCAGAAGTACAAGCGATCCTTTCGTTCAAAAATGTTCAAATTTAAAATACTAGTCAGTATTTTTAATTGTAATTTTTTTACCACAATTATTTAAGGAATCGATCGGGATCTAGTAATAAACACCACAGTAAAAGTCTTTTTGGATTCTCTTATGTTCTGAATATAACCTTTGAAACAGATTTGTCGTCTTTGTAGTCATGCTATTGCCGCCCTAGTACGGATTTCAATAAATACCAGGATCAGTAAACAGGCTACGAAGTACTGCCAGTGATCTTTTGTATAAGATAAATCATACTTAAGACTTAATTAATGTTTCGAAATAAAAAAATACATGAAATATACAAAAAATTATATTTATATATACATAAAAATCGTTTATCGCAAAAAAGTATTCAAGTTGCTTTAGCTTGGTTATCGGATTATAGCGACATTCAAAGTTATGAATATGTTGGTTTCTGGTTAAGGAATCTACTTATTCTTGTTGTCCATCTCCTTACGCAACGTACACAAAAGATTTCGACTGGCTCAGGCATACCTTATGGAGATCTGGCAAGATAACTGACGCAAAACAAAACTGCATACAAGTTAAAATTCCTTCTGAACCATGGTTCTTTTACTATCACAAAGCCAGCAAATCAGTAACATCCACAATGTATCGTATGCGATTCGGCTATAACGGAAGGCTTGTTCACTTTGCTAAACTAAGGATTAAGAATAGCTCGCTTTATTCATAACACAACAGAGATATGCATATATGTTAGTATATATACATGAATTGAAAAAAAATATAATTGTGTTATAAAACCATAGAAGTAATAAGTACTACGTACAACTTTACTTACTTTGTAGTACGTAGTATTTATTATTACTGAGCAAGTAATCACTACGTTATATGCTTATTATTTTCATGGATTTATCCATCGTCCAACCTTTGTCTTTTGACACGAAAGATTTAAATCAGTGTCATAGACCATACAAAACTTTTTAAATTAAGGACGATACAGATTACACACACGTTATAAAACTAATTATGTTGCTCTACAAAAGTTATGTGTAACCTATGCAGCACGAGATATTTTTGAAATATTGACTTATTAACGTTTTTATTACTTAATTTATAGTAGAGTAGTTCCTTTGTATGTGTAGTATAGTATTGTGTTGACACAGGCTGGCATCCCTAAGGCATAAAAGCCCCAAAATAATAAAGAGAAAAAAAAAACTGATTATGAATCTGCAAATTGTATAATCATTAGAAATATAATTGGGTATTTTCAGAAAGCAAAGATTTTACCACAAATGGAAAATAATGAAAATTATTGTTATGTTAAGAAAGTTGGAATTTTACCTTATTTAATATTACTGTTTTAATTTACATAATACATTGCTATTTTGTCATAGTACAAAAAAATTAAGACGCCGGATAGCGTTCTTTTTTATACAATGAAGCTGCGTGAAAAGCAAGAATTTTGCCTGGTAAATGTTATGACGTGTTAGCGTTTTTTTTTTACATAGCATAACATGTATCTGGAAAATAGTAATTTGTTTTTTAAACTAATAATTATACTATAAAATTATATTTTTATTGTTTAATACATACTAGTATAATTGTTTATAAAATGATATCCTGTGCAGTTTTCCATTTATGAGATTGCGTTAGCGTTAACCTCCCAACAAATCTTTTACATGTAACTTTTATAAAAAAAAAAATAGTTTAACTTCTTAACAATTAGATGATACATGTTATATCAATTAGCAATTTATACTACAATGCGATTTAATAGAGTTGATCATTTCAACTGTTTGGTAGCGAAGAAAACACAAAAGTTATTGTTTTAATAAAATCTTGATTTTTCTATTCAAAAACGAGCGGGAGACCAACCCTTGGACTATAAATTGTACTTTTATAAAAAGCCAACCTCAAAAGGTTCAAAATATTTTTTTTGTATAGAGGGTTACATAAGTATGTTATTAAATATGGGGAAAAAGGAAATAAAAATTTAAAGTTTATGGTAATATTTACTTAATTATAACACATAAAAGATAAATACAAAACTTATTCTAATTAACATTAACGGCACATTTATTTTATTTAAAGAACTAATTAGTCTTTTACCTGGTTTAACATTAATTAATTCATACTTTTCTTCACAATTTTAAAAAACTTGGAAAATAACTATCACATCTACATCGCACTATACTAATGCTACAAATCATCTAATGCAGTCGTTACGAAATACAGCCTTCGGTAAGAATTAAGCCCTTAAGTTAAGAACCTCACAACAGCATTTAATTAAAATTCAAAGCTAAATTATGCTACGACGAGTCTGCGGCGGGTGGGGCAAATTGTATCACCGAAGTGTGGCGGACCACGGGAACGGGGACGGGCATTGAATCGGGATGAGGAATAAGCTTTCGCTTTCTAGGCGGAAGTGAGGAAGGAGCGAGAGTGAAATGTATACTAGTGGTAGGGGGTGAAGGGGATGGGGTGGGTGTGGGTGTGGGGATGGGGATGGGGTCGCGGGACGACGATGCTATTGTTGCCGGTGCAATTGTGCACGGCGGCGACGGCGGAGAGCTAGGTGGCGTCGGCGGCAATTGTTGTAAAGCTGTTTCAACAATATCACACATCGCGTTTCCATTCCCTGCCATCTGAACTGCTGATAAAGATGACGGCGCTCGCGGAGATTCCGCTCCATGCTCCTTGTATATATGGGCTTCCATTTGCTTTTTAGTGTTGAACGTCCCGTCGCACACTGTGCAACGATAACAACGCTCACCGTAATGTTGGAAGCGGTGCAGTTTCAAGACATGGTTATACCCGAAGTCTCGGAGACAAATGTCGCATGTATAAGGTCTTTCCCCAGTATGCGTGCGAGAGTGAACTTTCAGCTGTTTCGAGCATGTAAATCCTTTTCCGCAGCCTGGTGCTGGACAACGATAAGGTTTTTCTCCGGTGTGTGTTCTTAAATGGATCACCAGCTGACCGGATTGAATGAATGTTTTATGACAATGCGGACAGGCGTGCGGTCTCTCTCCGGTATGGATCCGTGCGTGACGGTGAAGTTTACCCGAGTGCTCGAAAGCAGCACCACATACACCGCAACGGTACGGACGTTCTTTGGTGTGAATTCGGCGATGCACTTGCAAATTCTCCTTAACACTGAACATTTTATGGCAGTATTCACACTCGAAAGGTCGTTCACCTGTATGGGTACGATAATGCCGGACGAGCCGTGCGGGGACAGCGAAAGTTTTGTGGCAGACATCACAGCGATGAGCATCAGCGGCTACGCGGTGTGATCGAGCGTGCGCCGTCAGCGCGCTCCGCGTCGAGAGCGTCAAGCCGCATTCTCCACATTGATGTACGCGTTCGTCTTCACCTGCCGAATTTATTAATTTATTGTCGGGAGGAATTATGTAGTTCATAATTTGTTTAATATTATTTATATACAATGTTCATTGAACACGTATAATCGCGACGACCGTTCACAGTGCAATGTCTGTTGTGGACGGCATGCGGCGAACAGGAATATCAGGATGCACATAGAGGGCCATAAAGGGGCGCGTTCGGGTGGAGCGGAGCGAGGAACAAGGCAGAGTGAATGTCCTCTACCAGCACGTGGAGGCCAGTACCTCGGTTCCGACGCGATTGCGCCGCGGTGCGCGCCTCCACGTGTTTGGGCCGCCGACCCCGTATCCGAACTGAATCTCGCCCCGCGCTCTTCCCCCACTTTCGTTTAGCCTCGTGCAATACATTAATATTATACATGTAGAGTATGGGTATGGTTCTTTAAAAAAATACGTCCTCAATAAAATTGTTTCGAATATATATGGGAATTAAGTAAGAAACACATATACATTTTTATTTCTAATCATACTCTTCTAAGTAAAAAAGTAGTTAACATTGTATGAACAAAAAAAAAATATATAATATCTTCGGACAGAAAAAATAAAATTAAAAATTATTAATTTAATTTTATAATGAAAAATTTATACTCTGAATTGCAATGAGGAATTGGTCTTGTGTATTACGAAATAATTTCTAATGAAAATAAAAATTAACAGGCATCGGTTTTATTAAGTAATCGTTAAACACTCACCTATCATATTTAGTAATGATGATTGATACTTTGTCAATTGTGGTTCAATGGCGTCAATGTTGGTGTAGGTTGCGTTTTCTCATTTAGTTAACTAAGCCGGCGCACACTCCGCTGACGGTCCACGGCCGAATGCGGAATTCGCGAGCCGGAGCCAGCGCATGTGTCCTCCGCTCTCCTCTACACCGCAACAGCCCTCCTCACTGCTATTATACTCACAACAACTTGTTCCTGTCTGTGTATTTACTTTTAATGTGTGAGTGTAATGACTGTGGTCTTAGCCTTAATATAAAATAAATCATCATTACGCTTTCATACAATTTCTTGTAATTCTCCTTACAAATAATATATATTTCATTTATTATAATTGAATTAATTATTATATACATAACTATAAACTGAAATTTTTTAAATACATGTTTATATAATAAATTAACATCGATTATTCATTAGTAGTATTTTTAATTGTAGTAAATATTTGTAACAACATATTTTTTTTTCATGTTTTAAATAACAATAGTAAAACTTGATGTCATAAATTATCTATCTAAAAAATCATTAAATTAAAACGCATACAAATATAATATACACTGAGATACCGATGTTGGGTCAGGAACAATAATAATGCATGTGTATCTATATTATAGATTATACAAACATACATACACACGACAGGCTAATGCGGTTCTGTTGAAGGTTGGACGAGAGGGCAGCGGCAAGTAGCGCGGCGGCGGCGAGGCACCACGTGGAGGCCCACCACGGTTCCGAAGCGCGTGTGAACTCTCAACAGCAGAGCGCGTGCGTGACTTGTCGACTCGGCTCCTCCCGTTCTTCTACTTCCATATACTTATTATACTTCGTCTGCTTGTCTAGGGCAATGTATATGGTATAAAGGTCGATGAGATCCCGGCAAAAATACCTTATCGTTCGGTTCGGAGTGCTTTTATCTTAAAATTAATTAATAACGTTACGGCGCGTGTAGTTTAGAATATTGTATTTTAAATTATGTTTGTAGACAGCAGGTGTTTTTTTTCTATATTGACTTTAAACAAACAATATTGTTAAGTAATTCCTTTTTTTTATATTTACTCATGTAAATGTAAAAAGACTTTTAACCGTGTATTATAATAATTTTGAAAATGAAAAGTATTATCTTATTTATTACTTAAATATTGTATTATACTCATTTTAAAAATTAGTTATTGGATGTCACATGATTTTTCTTTAGTTATTTTATTTAATTTTGTCGATGTTCTTTTTTCGTCGTAACGATGACACAAGTAATTGATCCGCTTGCCCATAAAAATGTGACTCTAGTTAAAATGATAAATATTACACCATATTGTGTTTATCGCTTTGAAAAACAAGATATTAAGTTCACTCACTTTTTAGTAATTGTAACTGCTACAGCTCCCTTAAAATGAGAACACTTATATTTGTACGATACTGTTTCGCGGTTGAAATAATAGCTGTGGTGATACCTACCCAGGTATACTATTGAGGTGCCGGAGATTATCTAATCTACCCTACCATCGTGCTTTTGGACGATACACATTGACGACGAATTTGACGTTCCATGGTGGTAAAAAAACTAGAAACAAGTAACATTTTTATAAAAAGGCTCTCTCCATGCTTCTAATTTAAAAATAATAATATATTAATATTCACGTCGTTGTGTCTGAATAGAACATTAGTTTCAAACTTTTTGAAGGTCAATTTATATGTACGCCTCTACAAAATAGTGCCTAATGATAAAAAGAAATTGTGAATAAATTCAAAGGTTTAGTTGTGCTTAAGCTTTGCTAAATACCATATGATTATTTAAATGATATCAAAGCTTTTTTAAAATTATATTGTACTATACCTTATTTGCTGACATCGAAGGCCGTATTTATTTTGTATAAATTTGTTATCTCTCTATGCCATTTATCGTAAAGACGATTTCGTTAACCGGTAAAGAAAATTGGATATTGCAAGTCCATCTGGTGACAAATTATATCGCAGTGGACAATTAATTAACGTTTTCTTTGCAAAATATTATATTAAAAGTTTTTGTAAATTTTTGTGGTGATTGGTTATATAGATTTGGAGATTAGAGTGCTAAGACAATTTGTGTACTTCATATTATATGCAAACATAAAATTGTGATAATAAGAAAACAAGCTGGAAACTACTTTGACAGCAAAAAAAAAAGCGTTGCGATAGAACCTGGTGCCTGGAACTGATAGGTCTGGTTTTTAGTTATTGAGGTGCGAAAATATAAAAGTAACTTTATGCAGCAAGAAATCGTCTCGACTACATAGCGTTATATCGCCATTACAACAAACAAGTCAGTATTAATCAAAAGTCTAAAAAAAGTTTAAATCGGTATCATCATGAAAGCGAAATAATAGGATTTTGGATTAGGTTTATAAAAAATTAAATTTTCATCTACCGTTATGTATTGATTTTCAAAACGTTACCATTGTAGATAAAACAAGCCGGAAAGACGACGCATGCGTCGTCCGGGTCTACGTTCATCTTATGATATTAGAATGTGCCGGAATGGCCTAGGGATGTTTTCATGCTTTGAACACAAAGGTCATGAGTTCGATTCTTAGTAAATTTTTTTTCTTCTTCCACAGTGTTAACTTTGACGTTTCATATTTTCTTTTCCGGAAGAGATAAAGAATTTTTTTTCATATTTGTTGTTTCCTTATCCTGTACCTTAATTTACGCTGAAAGAATATCCATGTATATCTTCCGGTTTAAAAGTTACAAGCGTAACGGGTAATTTAAGTCAGCACATTAGTCTCTTTTACGCTGATGCAATCAGGTAATACAGATTAAAAAGAGAAATTCCACTAAGGGCATTGTCAACAGACACTTATCACTGTCATAATAACTTATGACAGTGATAAGTGTTTTTACAAAAGTATTATATTAAGATTGTTATGCCTACCTATAACAAAACTATGCAACAGGGTCCAAATAGGTAACAAACAAATAATATTAAACTGTTTAATTGATTGAAGTTGTTTGAAGAACAAATATTATTTAATAAATCTGAATAGTTTATCTGAATTCATTCTCTAAACTTTATCTTTTAAGTACTTCCTTGTTATCCGAATCTGCAGATAGACATAGATGAAATAAAAGAAATCGCCGATGACAATTCTCTTGACATAGTCGTCACGCATAAATAGAATTTATAAAAAGAAAAAAGAATAGCTGAAGACCGGGTTAGTTTCCTCGTTTTGACCGCCAAACGTAACTTTGAAGAAATCACCTCATGATGATATATTAAACTTAGGTGAGTATGTAACCATTCCTGCGCAAATGTCGATAATAATGTTTAATCACGAATTATGTAATACCGAGTTGCATAATTTCTTCCGTAAAGCAATTAACTGCATCTGATAACGAAGTAATGGTAATGAAATAGATTTTTTACGATTCTTCCTATAATAGATGTCCATCAGCTTACGATGTGAAGTGACGTGTTTCACGATTTGACCGGATATAAATAAATCGTCATATCTGCCTATGGATGTCCATTGTTAAACATTAGACTCCCTAATTTTCAATGTAGTTGCAGTACTCTCCACGCTTGACACATTCCCATAAGGGGCAGTATCTTGGTAGAGGTCGGTACACAACTTTTTTGTTTTTTATTTGTCACACAATTAAACCGCACGTAAATATTTTGAAAGGGGAATTTAATTTTATATTGGTAATATGTGATAAGGTTTTAATTAGATTATTTATGCTCTATAAATAATTTGCGAAAATATCTTTTTTTTTGTATTTTAGTTTCGGGCAATACATGAGATCCTCCATAAGTAGAAGGCTCAAAAGGACTCGTATCCAGAGCCGTAAAAACATTTACAAAAAAAAAATCCATAAGTAGAGATTTTAAGAAAACATTTTATCTCAATAAAACGTAAAATCTATCAGAAAAAAAGCTGCATTTGTTTACATATATAATGTGGCTACAAATTATAATTCTGAAATATCTTAGACTGATTATCAAAGACTACCTCAAAACTAAAATAAGCTTTTCTTGGTTGCTTTGTTTCAAACTCTAATTCTGGAAAACCTTTGAAAATTTAAATATGCGATTAATATTATTTACGTTTGTTTATTTAAATGTACAAAGGCCTCCATTTGATTTATTAATTTAGTTCAAAACTGAAACAATCATTTAAATCGACAGATAAAAAAAAACCCAAAAATTATTTTAATTTCTTTTGTTTAAATACCCGTTGAATTTTTGTTCCTTTTGATATTTATTGGTTTTTATTAATTGAAACTATCTCGTTAATTAACTCTAAGAAGAATCGACCGGCAAACTTTTTTGTAGATTTAAAAATTAACTCATAAACATACCTACCATACATAACATAATAAACTTTTAATCGCAGAGATTTTTTTTTAATTTTTTCCGGTTTGTGTGGCCTTTGTTTTCTCTTTCATTTTTATTTTACTCTTTTCTATCTACAATACTTTTGGTTTTTCTTTTGTTCTTCCTTTTTTTTTACACCTTACAGCAGAATTCATCGTATGTGGTGGATTCGGCAAATGTTTCATGTTTTATTTCGATATGGTGCAATTAATGGTTCAGTAAGTCAACTATCGGCGTAGTACAGGTAGAGCGAAGATCTACGCAAAGTGGCCGAACATTGTATAATTGAAGAGACCAGCAGTTGAATGATATGTGCTGATGATAATAATATTAAAATCTGCTACAAAAACAGATTTTTTGTGGTTTCTATCAGTTTGGATGTATGCTGAAAAAATACGACCTCCCTCTATACTAGATAAATGTAAAAATTATCAAACAAATCTATTGCATATATAAGAGGCAATGACATAGTATGTATGTCTGAAAGCGATGAACGCATATGGTGCTATATAAACATTTTAATTAGGCTTCAATTTATCGCAAATTTGTCAAAAACAATCAGAAAAACTTCTTGCTTGTATGTTTTGATCCACTTGCTTAGATTAGGTATTAGCTATTTCAGATAATAAATATTTTATTAATTTAATAATTTAGATGAGGGTGTCTTAAACATAATAAAGCGAAGAGGCACCCCCGCTTGGTAGGAAGGAGCGGTAAGAGGGGCGAAGCGTCGACACGCGCTGTACGGTCAGCGAACGCTCGAAACCATGGTTAGGAGGCCCGGCGGCGCGTGCGCCCGATTCAACCTTCCTCAACGCGACCGCAACTGACCCGCGCTACGCTACAGACAAGGTTCGCGCAGCTAGTGGCTAAAGTTGCGCGCGCATCGATCCTAATGTTACTCTCTAATACAATAGCATAAATTAATTTGATAGGTACATAGGATTTAAAAATACAAAAAATTAAAAAATATATAAAAATTTTTTTTTGTTATAAACGGTATAAATTAAATATTTTATTATTTACATTACAGCGGACGAATGTCTTTTTTTTTTATTTTGGATAGACTAGTGCTTGACTACGATCCCACCTGATGGTAAGCGGCGATGTAATATAGGTGGTTAAGCGCACTAGTCTAGAAGAAGCCTGTTCAAAATTAATAATAAATAATGACATCACATAATATACATTATTGTAAATGCAGAATTGTCAGTGTACAATCGCACAAACTTTTTTTGTATCCATTTACAACTTTAGGATTTTAAGTTTATACGGGTATTTTTTTCTAATGATTGAGCTCCATCATGTTATCAATTCAATTGCAGTTAAAACTAAATTGTTTATCAATATTTTATGTTTATTTTTTATTATATTACTCAAAATTATAACACAAAGGGCGAACTTTGTTCCGAAGTGGTATTATCTACCAGTAAACTATGGGCGTGGTGAAAACTTAAAGATAAGCGAAAGTATAATTATAAAAAAAACAGCTTGTGTATTTTTTTCAATGTTTTTATATTGTTCTTTATTTAATATCTCTTGAGTGTTAATTAGTTTATGTAAATCGACTTCCATGTGGTTAGGTTAAAGCGGAGAAATACTGCGATACTCTTTATCTAAAAGACTTCGAATGTTATGTGACTCTAAAAAGTATGACATAAAATCACTTATTCAGATACATGGTAGGCGGCCTTCTCATGGTTCGTTTGCCATTACGTGGTGTTCGCTTGATCATTCTGCCCCATCAAACTTAAAATATTACACAAGTAACGCGGACTTCTGTTTCTTTCTCAAGATTTATGAAAATACTCGCAGTGTTATTTATATAAATAACCAGTGCAAAACTTTGTGTTATGAATAAGATGTATTATTATATACAACTTATGATGACAAAAACGTGTATTAGTATATTATTATTCAACTAAATGCACTGTTCTTCAAGTGTTTTTATTTTACAACAAATGATCACGTCAGTAGTTAGTGTTCAGAAAAACTTTATTTTAATGGTTTAATTTAAACATTCAATGATGTTTTTTAGGAAATTTGGTTATTAATTTCACTATTCCTTTAACTCCAATTGTGGCGGCCTTAAACTCTGGTACCTTTAAACAAATCGTTACACATACGTAATGTCTAAGTATCTATTTACTTTAAAAGAAATTATGTAAGTAAGCGTAGAGTCAATGGCCCGACGAAAGAGGCGGCGCGCCTGTCTTAGTCGGGAAACACGAAATGGAGTCAAGATGGTTGAATGACCGACCTCGCAGTCTACTACAACTAAAATATTGTTTAGTTTGGTAGGCAGATCCTGTTAATCGTTAATACTTTCATTACTAACAGCTCCAATTAAAACAAAATATTAATAAGATTTAAAGAAATAAAAACTTAGTTTTTTCCGAAGCTTTTTGATATGATGTTTAGTGTTTAAGCCGTCTGGAGACATTGATCTGTAGGACGCCTAATTTTGTACAATAAAGTTGATGTTCAAAAGTTATTATCGACACTTATTAATAAGTAAAGAATTTGTGTACTCGTTGTATTGCTAGATGGTTATCGGTAAGAAATTCTGCTTCCAATAAATGATATACCCTCTAGAAATAAAATATACTTAGTAGGGTAAAGTAGTAAAATTATTTATTTTGTAAAAGAAGAATGTTATCTTCTTTGCAATATGCGTAGATCAATGGATAATTTAATAAGAACCATGTAGGTGAAATGTTATAGTTTTGGGTTGAAGTTTTGTTTAGAAAAGCGCTGTAACTAGTAAATTACCGAAGTATCAAACATAACTCCTTATTTTCCAAGATTACGACCGTAGTAGGTTGTGCAAATTTCTTAATCACCGGTTTGGACAGCTATATTGAATTCCTTGCTCGTTTTGTGCCTTCGTTGTATAAGATAAAAAAATATACATCAATAATCTATGGTTTCCAACATTTTTTTTACAGTACCAACCCAATCTTCAATA
Organism: Byasa hedistus; assembly: GCA_029286795.1. Taxonomy (NCBI): domain Eukaryota; kingdom Metazoa; phylum Arthropoda; class Insecta; order Lepidoptera; family Papilionidae; genus Byasa; species Byasa hedistus. Next base: position 8,323,206 of record JAGSMW010000020.1, on the reverse strand, counting down.
TTATTTTCATGGAAGTAATAAATACCATGATTATTTTACATAAATTACCGGAAACACAAATTTGAAGTCCCTGACCTGGTTATAGATTTGAGTAACAAAAGTCATCGTCCTCACTCTTATTGTACGGGTTTAAACAAGAAAGAAACTGATAATATCTGTCTATATATACAAACTTATTTATTTATGTACATATACATATTTATAAGTATATGTATAGCATGGAAGTAATAAGTACTATGTACAACGGGAATGAGCTCTTTCTGTGCATCTTGTAGCTAAAATAAAGAAAATTAAACCTTATGCTAAAGGAGTAAGTCGTGTTCTTGCTGCGCGCGAAATAAATATGAAGCAGAGAGAGACCGCTACCACTGACCGCTGTTTCCCGTTCTAACAGTGACCTAGAGTTGCCAGAGTCAATTGATTTCTATCCTTTCTTTGTTTGTGGAAAAATATGCGATTGATGTAATGTAATGAAGTAACAACAATTACTTCTAAAATGTTTCTAAATATAAATAATATTTTATTACCGACACGTTAAAGCAATTACTATTATTTGTTGCTAAAGTAATAGTTATAAACATAATTTGTTCGTAGAGAATTACAGTGACCATGCATGACTATCCAATCCGTCCAGTCCTAGTTCAAAAACAAATAACTTAAATACCTATACATTTTTATTGCTTTCTCTTTGAAAATAATTTAAAAAAACATTAGCATTTTCGATGGAATTTAATCCATGTGAAGCAATTATCTGCTGACGTCAGATCAAAAACAATTTTTAATAATTCCTGTAATTATATTTCAATATAGTCACCATCGCCAGAAAGAGACAAAAGGGTCAGTTACTAAGTTAGAAGTCGCCCGGCTCCAATTTTTCGACTACAGCTCATTTCTGTTGTACTTAGTACCATGGAAGTAATAAGTAACATTATTTGCTTCGACAAATATCATCATAAATTTCAATAGGTTAAGACGATCAACACTTACTTTTACATTGAAATAGTGATTTATTAAGGCAGATGACGAATGTAACAGTGACAGTTCGTGTATTAAAAATATTACATAAAATAAAAATTATAAAACTAAATGTATACGGAATATAAAAAAAGGATAAAAATGCCAATATTTCATATAAGGCTCTATGGTTTTTACTACCTTTTTCAATAACAAGAAAAAGTCAAAAAGAAAAAAATGTCAACTGATAAACTAATGCCAATCTTGTATTTTTTTTTTATTGTTAGTACTGAGATAATTATTTAACTTTGCTTAAACGTAATTATATAAGTCTAATAGTAAGGAATTGAATATGGGGGGTGGAGATCTGGTAAGTTTGTTTTCATAAACACTTTAATTTGTTGTCGTAGTTTTAAGTTGCTTTTATTTTCATACTGGTTGTACCACTACAGCCCATATTACTGCCGCCAAACAGTAATTTGTAAACATTACTGTGTTCCGGATCGAAGATCACTGTAACCTAGTGAAATTACTGGGGTGACAAGACTTAACACCTTATGTCTTACGGCGACGAGCGCATTTTGGTCATGTATATACCATCTTAACTAAAGTCACTTTGTTATGGGCAAGTGTATCACTTACCATTAGGTGCGTCTTGCTCGTTTCATCGTCTCGGAAGAATATTTTTTTGTGAATATCAACAGAATGCAAAAAAAGCTTGGCATCCAAGTACTTTAAAAAACCAAGAACGAGTATGGAAAGCAGAACAAGCTGCTGCGGAAGAAAAAAAACGGATAATGGAGTTGCAAAGAGAACGTGCCAAAGAAAGAGATAGAGAAGAATTAAATGAGTTGAATAAACATACAGCTGGGAGTGGCAATTCATCAAATGAGAATCGTCTACATTGGATGTATGATGTGAGTAAATGTAAATTTATTACACTGATAAGTAATCGAACAACATAAACCATTTTTGGTGATAATATGGTATGGCATTGACCACCTCCACAAACTTATATTATGCTTACCTTATGTATATTTATTTCATTTAGTTATCTCTTTAAAACAATGAAATGAGGGAATGGGTCAGGTCAGGTTCCCTGCGGGGTTTAACCAATGTTAAGTTTTAATCTAAAACTAATTCCGGCAATATTTAAAAAAAATTAACTTCAAGCCAAATTAAAGTAATGTAATTTTGATAGTCATTTTTTTTTTATTTAATTATACCAATTTCACTAAAAATTATTTAACTATATGGAGTTTAATTAAGTAAGCTTTGGATTGGGTTCGTTATGAAATAAATTTTAGAAGTAAAAGAGAAGCAATTATTTTTTACATATATATTGTGGATCAAACCTTTTTGAGAAACTAACTTTTAGTTTCTCAAAATGACTATAAAGGGTATATTAAAACATATCTTAAAAGAATAGTAAATAATATTATTTAGTACTTTTAAGTATGTTCATAATTTTTTATTGCAGAAACCAGATAAAAAAATACAACAGGAAGATTATCTACTTGGCAAGTCTATTGATTCAAAACATGATGAAAAAGATAAAGGGAACCAAGATGTAATACCTGCAGTAGCTCGAAGAGTTGTAGGTTCTAGCATGCTGGCCATATCAAGTGACACACAAGTTGATTTAGTACGTAAAATTCGAGAAGACCCCTTACTGTTAATCAAAGAAAGAGAGAGAGCAGCAAAGGCTGCCCTTTTGAACAACCCATTACAACGCCGCCGCCTCAAAGAATTGTTACGAAAAGAGCAAGTAAGATATGGTCTAATTTAAATGAACACAGATTCTTTTTAATTATAATTCTGTCTTTTTATAATATAGGACATACATTTTGTATTGATGTTTTTACTTTTTTATCTTTTACTTTTTAAAACACTATTACAATATTAGTGTTGCTATTTTTATTTCTGCTCAGTAGTAAAAAGAATTTAATTTGGTTCTTATATAAATCAAATGAAACAATATGTGTTCTTAAATAGAATTGATTTCGTTTCTCGCTATCAATTTTTTTTCAAGTGCTAAAAAAATGTTTTTTTTTTAAATTCCTATTTCTTTGTTACTTTGTAATAACATAATTCAAAAAAAAATATTTGTACTTTTATAATAGAGTATATATTTATATTCCAGGATCAATCAAAAGAAATTAAAAAAGAAAAGAAATTAAAAAAGAAGCACAGTGATCTAGATAACATTTTAGCGGCCAAGTTGAATGCATTAGGTGCGGAGAAGAGCCTGGATTTAAAAACTTTACTTGCTTCCGACGATTCTTCGTCTTCCTCATCGTCCGACGAGGATAAACGCCGAAAAAATAAGAAGAATAAAAAAAAGAATAAAACTAAAAAAAGTAAAAAGTCAGATAAGAGTAAGAAATGTGGTTCAGATGATGATGACGAAGATACAAAAAACATTGAAAAAATTTATGGAGGGGGGCGAAAAGAGTTAACTAAGCTGCATAAAAGAAAGAAATCAATGTCTGTGAGTGAAGATGATAATGAAAAGGTGAAACATAAAAAACTCAGACATGAAACTAAAGATGGAAGAAAAAAACATGAACATCTTATGGAAAGTAATAGGAGTAAACAAAATACTTCTGACTATGAATATAGTAAAAGAAGACATACTGATAAATATGAGCATAAAAATAGAATCGGTGTAGGAATGAGTCAGCAGGAAAAGGCTGCTAAATTAGCAGAAATGGCAGCAGCAGGGGTGCAACGAGAAGTTGAGAGAGGGCGGCGTGTGGCAGAACAGTTAGCAGAAAAAGATGCTTCTGAGAAGAGAACAAATTTGTTTCGCCACTCGGCTCACAACGAAGCGCGTTCGTTACCCGAATCACTTGAGAGCCGCATACATTCTAATAGGCATAATATCCAAAGAAATAGGCGACACATGGAAGAACATTTTGCTCGAAGAAAATAACATCATCATCAGCTAATAAATGCTCATTGAAGAGCTTAGGCCTCCCTCAAGGATCTCCTCACTGATTGGTCCTGTGCAGTCCGTATCGAACGCGCAAGATAACATATCTTCTCATAATTATAAATTTTGCAATAAAATCGACATATTTAGTTTTATTTAATTATTTATTGATTTAAAAGTAATTACTGTCTAATAATTACAAAAAGCTTATATTAAAATAAAAGTTCTATATAAATGTAATCAAATATATATTATCACTAATAGCAGTTATCATAATCGCGCTTAAAATAATAGTGTAATAATGCATACACAAAAACATATATTTTTTAATTAATATGCAACTTGAAGCATCTCTTGAAGATATTAATCCAGAGGAATCTTTTCTCTTACAATCTGCAAAATAAAAGGTTACTTGGTTAGTTGGCTATGAAAGATATATTACCACATTTAAAACAAATATAATATGTAATTGTCATAAATTTTAGTAGAAAATTTTGTTAATTTTTATAAAGTGCATTCTGATGAAGATTGCCGGAAGTCACTGGTTGCGGACAGTGCTGGATCGACATAGTGTTTTTTAGTTAGAGTAAAAATAAATGTACATTTTTAGGATAATTCTATAAGTCAGAGCAGAGAAATTTTAAATATTTTAGTTTTTTATCAAAATAGATGAAGTATAAGAATAACCTTTTTATGAAATATTGTATTATATGTGTTTTATAAGCTTTTTTCAATTTGAATGCAATACGGATTTTTTTATTATTGTTGTTGTCTACAAAACTAAAAAACAAAGTGTTTTCTTTATTAATTACAACGAACAATTATTAACAAAAACAACGTCAACATGAGATCCAGTTTCGGAACTGTTGAGTTATATACCTCGGCGCACATTCCTGCATAAATGGGATCGGTATCCCAAGGGCCACGTTCGGGTAGAGGCAGAGCTCGGCGGCGTAACTCAGCGACGAGTTCGCTGACGTCCATTATCGGGATGGGATCAAGTTCCCGCGCCAACCCCGCCAGGTACTCCACGTAATGTATCCTGTAAGAACAGCGGGCGTGAACACACCTCGATAAGGCCTCTCTTGTAGAGACCCTCTAGCGTGCCGTAGGGACGCGGAGGTAGACGCAGGGCTGCGCGGCGAACCAGTGTTTCAAGGTCGTCTACTCCCAGAATCGGCAGCGGGTCGATGTGTTGGCTTCTCACAAGGCGGCTCAAATACTCCAGGTAATGGTTCCTGCAAACACATCGCAGACTCACCGCCGCACCCTCCTCTTCGAACGCACTCTCCTTAATGAATGTATTACTCTAATAAAATGCAGTACGCAGTGTTTTATGCTTTGAGTATAAAGAGAGTATTCTTTTTATTGCCTATTCATAATTAATAATATATCTTTTTGAAATTTCTGCTCTTTTATTAAATATCAGTATGTTATTAAAAATAAATCTCGTAATTTACTTGCAAAGTCCAGCATGATTGGGCGATGATTCGCTGCCGCAAGCACCATCCACCAGCCCAGTTGGTGTTTCCCGTTGTAATAGTATAGGGCAACGGCTTGCACCACTTTCATTTGCTTCCGTTTCATATGTAACGTTATTCATCTAAAGCAAAATTTGCTGCTATTAATAATAATCGATTACTTTGTCGAACTTCGTACGATTATCCTAATAATGAACTATGTTTATTTTAATACATACGTAAAAATAATTTAAGATGTATATAAGTTGGTTCTATTAAATCATTTCGTTCATAAAAATGTTTGCCAAAAAAAGGTAAATTAAGAAACGTCTAGAATAATTTCGCTTAATCTGAAAATGCGATAAAAAATACTTCTAATGCGACTTGTACCTGTAGTAGTGTTTGTAGTTCGTGCGGTTCCTTATCACGTAGATAGAAAAGACAATTACGAGGGTGATGGGCGTGAAGACCTAGCTTGGCGCAATATTCGCTGAGCCCACAACGAGCACCCATCATAAAAGGCTTTCCACATCCATAGCAAAATTCGTATTTGCATTGTGTGCAAGTAAAATGCATACAGCCACCTCTGAAAATTTTTGTTATATCTTTTTTATTCGATAAAGCGACGTGATGAGTCCGACGTTCACCTAATGGTAAATCATATGATCGCCTATAACAACTTGGGGCAAGTTATGATGATATAACTTTGCTCTACATTGTACCCGTTGCCTTATTTTGTGGAATTTTTTCCCTTGTTATTTGTTCCCTTGAAACACAAGATTTTATGTCTTGTTACTACAGTAACTTTTGCGAAATCTGGTACCGACTTAGACGATCTCCGGCAACAGATACCTGCCAGAAGATTCCCATTTTATTTTTCCAATATTTTTCTTTAGAAAGTTCAAAACAACGTTCCTATATGCGAATATTTTTAACAAAATTGTGTAATGTTTTTTTCTTATTTATTTTGAATAGACTAGTGGTTGACTACGATCCCACCTGATGGTAAGCAGCGATGTAATCTAGGTGGTAAAGCGCACTAGTCAGAAAAGTATTTACGTTATTGAATTTTGGTGCAGAGAAATATATATTTCGTTGTGTATTTTATTTTAATTATTAGATTTGTGTTAATGAAAGCAGATTTATTTTATTACCTAGATAAAGAATATTTGAAGTGGCAACGTGGACACTCTAAACCATTTTCTCGTAAATGTTGTTGCACTGCGGCCACTGATCGTTCGGGGTCGTTGTCTTCTAACCATTTTGTATACTGATCACACGTAAGTCCTTCGTGATTGGAAGACCACTGAAAACGTAATTGACTGATAAAACATGTTGTAATTTAGTAATACGTTTAAACTTAAATATTTCAATGGATTCGAAAGAAATGCCTTCGTGGCATAGCGACTTTCTTCTTGCTTAGTAAAACTGAGATTTTTATTGCTGTGTCCCGGCTGTCAAAATATAACAGTCAGCCTATATTCTGGAAGAGACCTTTTATGATATAAGGGCTTTTTATTTAAAAATAATGATTAATATATAATTATACCGGTTTTCTGCAGGATGCACAGCTCACTGATTTACACTCCGGACATCGCAACTTCTTTTGCTTCGGGTGAACAAAAAACCCTGATGAACACTCCACGCACCACTTAAAGTTTGGATCAAGTGCGAGAGTTCTGTCCCTCAGCTGTAATTTTGTAGACGATATATTATTGCAGTAAACGACGCATTATGTATATTTTTTAATAATATCATGAAATTTACCTTTCTTTGAAAGAGTTCGTGTACATCGGTGTTAAGCAATGTTTTTAGTAATATATCTAAATGTGCAAAATATTCCAACCAAGCATCTTCTGGAAGATTTTCTAACTCTGGCTCTTTACAGTATGGACATACACAATCTGCTATGCTACGCTCTGTTATTTGAACTGTAAAGTAATGACGTGCACATTCCCTACAACATCTGTGTGTGCAACGTAACATTGAGACCATCTGTAAAAAATTACAATGTAATGATTACGATAAACTATGTACAGGACATGTAACTAACAGTTTGCCCTGTAAACTGTATGTCCCTTGTTCGAATCCGTGGATACATTTAGTTAGCATGGTGATAAGGACTTTTCTCACCCCGGCTAGCTACATTATTGTAAATCCGCTGCCTTTAAAGTATTGGTATATTTTGGCTGCAAATATATGGGGGCCAGAGTATTCAGTGAGCATGCTTCACTATTCGCAACCACATAGCGATTTAACATAATGTAAAAGTATGATCAAGCGAGAGTCTATAGTAGAAAAGAATTACAAATTATTTAGTACGTTCATATTGATAACATATATTTTTTTAATTTAAAAATAAACTTACCTCATATTCAGGAAAACGTGCAGCACATAATTCACAATCTTGATGTAAGTAATTGAGAGCAGAATTAAGATCAGTACATTCCAGAGCTGCTAACAAAGCTGATGGTGGATTTATTCCTCGTGATATTAATTCTACGGCTAATTGTGCTTGAACCCAATTTTCAGTTGCTCCCTCTGCTAATAGCATCCGGGCTTGCCTCTGTAATATACAATTGTCAAAACTGTAACATGTTCTTACACATTTCCTTATATCAAAATTATGAAATGCGTCTTTGTTTACCTCTGGTGATCCTTCTGGTAGTCGAATTGTAGCTAAATCGATAAGTTGTCCTGATACTCGGCGGACTGTGAAAGGGGCAGGAGGCGATGATGGAGTCGGTTCTGGATCATTATTCTGTTTAGTAAATGTCATTTTAAGTTCTTCTGAATCACTTTCAGTCCACTCGTCTTCAGTGCGGCATGTTTCGCGAAAATAATTGTTTTTATTTTCTCTTTTCTTTTCCGTAACTTCTTTTGGAGACGATTGCTGGTTATGGTCTAAAGCTGGTGGTGGTAATGGTGCAGGCTTTTTCTTGGGCAAAGTAGCATTAGTCGAAGTGGAAGGCTTTACTTCATTTTCGGAGGAAAAATTAGTAAAATTTTGAGATTTGTTATTAAATAATCTAGTCTGTAGCTGCTTCACATGTCCATTTTGAATTTTACCAAAATGTTGATTAGGAGGAGCTGGGGCTGGGTAGTGTTTTATTGATGTACGTCGCACAGGTACTTTAGAACCTAAAACTTTCGTCGGTGCTTTTTCTATCTTCAGTTTATTACTTTGCAATGCTTTAACTAATTTAGGAATATTGGATTTGTTAAAAAATCCTTTGTTATTAGAGATATTATTTTTTTTTTTTGTAAAATTGGATGGCTCTGAACTTTCAATACCACCAATTTTCAATGTACTGATTTCTACAGAATCATATAATTTATCATCATTTTCATTTCTATTTTCCCGTATATTACTAACGGAAATATTTTGTTGTAGATCAGTTTCAAAATTAGTTTTGTCATCATTTATTTCTGGTACAAATTTTTCGGTGTCAATGATACTATTTTGTGATTGGGAAGGAACATCATCTTTAGCTATACTTTGTACCGACGTGTTATCTGCATGTATTGTTAAATGTTCATTACTATCAGGAACTGTGGTTGTTTTTGACTCCACGACATAATTATCAATATTGTCTAACAATTCTTCACGAATTTTATTTTCATTATCATTTATGAAATTATTCGTATCTAATATTGCATCATCCAGAATTGCGTTGAGAGAGGGATATGCAATTTCTAAGAGTAACATAGTTGCTACATCCGGTGGAATATAATCAATAAACGTAATATCTTCTTTTTTATAAAGCGTTTTAATTTTTTTTAATGAACTGTTTTGGTCAATGTTATTTATTATTGGTAATAATGATGACTCTTCTTTGATTAAATTATTTTTAGTATCTGCTAGTTCCTCATAAATTTCCTCAAAAGAATTTACGGTATTATACAAATTATTATTAACGTCTTGTTGAACATTTTGAGATACTTTTTTAACGATAGCCTGTACAGGTAGTGTTTGTTGTTCTTCTTGTAATTTTTGTGCTATTGAATTCAAAAACTCTATATTACTTTGTTTAAAATCTTGCGCTTGGTTATCAAAATTATGACTATCTAAATTACTAATTTGATCTTCTAAATGGTCAATAGCCTCTTCGAATTGTTCATTATCTTCTGAGCTTGTTCTTTTTATTGTTCGTGTGTGAGCTATATTTTCGTTTTCTGTATCTGATGCTTCGTTATCATTATCTTCAGAAGATAAATCTTCTGTTTCATTTTCTGTATCTGTGTATGATGATTCTTTCTCTGATGATAAATTGGAATTGTTGGAACTCTCAGACTCACTTTTTGTATTACTTCTGCTGTCAAGTGATCTAATATCAGAATTTAGTTCCTTTTTCATTTGCTGTATCAACTTCTGCGTATTATCAACTATTTCATTTAAATTATTCGCCTTTTCGTCTTCTTGGGAATCGCTATTATAAGCATCAGTTGTGTTCTCCAGTTGCTGGATACCTTTTACATTAACAGTACTGCTTATTTTAATTTTTTTAATTTTACTGCGGATATTAGTAGTTTTCAGTGGAATATTTTCAGTTTCTAATGTGGAAGACTGTGTTTGTAAATGTTTATTTGTTTTTAAATTGTCTGGTTCTGGTTTATGATTATTTGAACTATTTTGTCTCTTGTTATTTGAATTGTCAATATTTAATGAGTTTAATTTTTGTCTTTTTTCATTGATGTCTACATTACTATCGAGGTTATTACTGTTATGATTTCGACTATCTACAACATTATTTTGTTTTTTAATACTCGGTAAAGGACTTAGTCTAGTTAAAGCGTTATAGGCATCTATAAAATCACTTTCGGATTGAAGTAAATCATTGGAATTTTGTTTTATGTTAAAATTTCTACCACTTTGAATATTTGTGTTGTCATCGGTTGTTATGTTGTTTTGATTTGCTAGTAAGCCTTTCAAAAGCAGTTGCTCATTTATGTTTGGTATTCCAGCTTGTATTAGAAGTGTCTTTAATTTAAACGCAATGTCTTCATTTTCGACTGTCGATATATCTACTTGTGCCTTTATTGAATAATTTTCATCAAACTTGTTGTTTTCTAGTGGTAAATACATCCAGTCGTCGTCTTGAATATTTCGTGCGGTGAGTTCTAGCTCATCTGAACTTTCTTCGGCTGAAATGTAAATGTGAAGGTTATGATGGCGTTATGTGACGAAACGGCGAGTCAATGATAATTTATTAGTTTGATTTCTTTTTTAGATTACCGCGCATGCGGTGTGCGTGGTCGATGGGTGGTGCAGCGTCGTCCTCTATCCCGGTAGGTGAACCCCATACGTGTCCACGAAGACGACCTTCATTTTCTAGACCGATTACATTCCTCTGGAAAACATTTAAAATGATTTTTTACTGATGTGAAAATAAATATTAAAATATAATTGTTTATTTAAACGTTTACCTGTCGGCGCCATTTTTCAACACAATCTGTGACTGCAGGCCACATTGCCCCGCGATGTCGGGCGAGCGCAGTTCTAGCATCGCGCTCGCTTATAACGGCTTCTGGTGCAAGTCGTACTGCAGCCGCTCGCACTCCTGCACAAAGACTAGGCCAACGTTCTCGCAACCATGTCAAGGGCGCTGCGGGATTTTGTGCTAGTGCAGCGTGTACTTCAGCTGCACTGAATCCTAGCTTTTCAGCTTCGCCCATTAACCGTGCTAATTCTAATCCTCTTTCAGTCTCTCGTCGAGCTCCAACACCAGCCAAAACCTCGAGAGAAACTGCACGGTTCCCGGTGAAAGGTTCCGGAGATGGAGCCTGTATAATAATATGTTAGAGTAATGTTAACCATTATGCTACATACTTTATAACGAATATCGTGAATTATGGTTATAAAAAGAATATTATCTGGGTTGATATTGTTATTCACTGTATTTACTCTGTATTAGAAATAAAACTCACCTCGGACCCGTACACACTGGACCGTCTAGACGAGCGGGTGCGACGCAAGTCAAGGTGTGAAGCCCGCCGTGAAAGTCGACTGGAGCGGTGACGCTCGCTGCCACTCCATTCTCCGCCTGGACTACTATCCCTGGGTTCCCGCCATTCCCATCGCCCAGTCCCGTGATTGCCTCCACCGCTTGTTCGAACACTGCGCTCGCTTTCCTAATTATCGAACATTTTTTTAATTTACATTTAAATTACACTCTGATTTTAATTTATTTGTTAAAAATATGCTACGTTGGACTTAATTTTGAACATCATTAATATTTTACCCGGGTGTCACTAGATAGAGAGTGTCGACTGTGAGAGCGTTCGCGATGCCCTTCCTCGCGGATGCGACGGCGAGCTCGTGATCGAGATACCGAAGGTGCGCGTCCCCATTCGCGAGCAGTATTTGTTACGTCGTACGTCTGTGCATAAGTTTACATAAAATATAGATAAAACACAATAAAATTTTCGGCAAAGGAAGTTTACAACCAGTCATTTGATAAAAACTAATAATTTATATAATGTGATCCATTACCATGTCTTCCTCTATAGTGCCTTCCGCATTTTAAAAGAAATTATGACATAGTACACTTTGCGGCATTCAACAACCACTAAACAATTTTTTTTCTTATTAATAAAACAACTAGTTATTAAATTATTGCTAAAGTTGAACATAGTAGTGTTTTAAAGTAAAATTATAGTATATTGCATAAGAAGGCACCGCCGCCGTGGCGTATAGAAAAAACTATGTACATCGGCAAACAAATCATATAATAAGTAGATTTTAGGACAACAAGAAACTTCCTCTAACAAAATTTTTGCCAATAATATAATGTCTGTACGTCCGAAATTTTAGTAAATGAAGTTACCAGATTTTAAGTTAGATTACTATTTTATTTGCTTTGTGTTAATAGTGTTTTACCTGTGTTGATATACTTTGCGGTGGTGGAGAGGTACCGGTGTTAGACACATTAACACGACTGGAACTCGAAGAGGGAATACCCGCCGGAGTATCAAGGCGAATTTCTCGAGGCGGTGATGTTCCAGTGGACTTTTTTTGATTGTTTGTTGCCGCTTGAATATGAGACTTTTGCGTAAGTTGTTCACGTGGTGGTGATGGACCAACTGATACACTGCGACGCTTGGGTTTACCTTCTTGTATGCTGTTATGATGTTCTGTTTTAATTGCGGTGACTATTTGAGAAGGGTTTGAATTTTGTATTGTTTCAGTTTCTTTAGGAGGCGATGGCCCCACAGCCACTTCGTGTCTCATTTGAAGATCATGTCTATGTTCATCTCGTACTGGTGTTGCCAATCTGTTTACTGATTTACGAACTTTTTTGTCGTCTCTTGGTGGAGATGGTCCACAAGCAGTGGAAGTGCGCGCGTTTTGGTTTTTCGATTTAGGTTTCTCTTGCCCTGTGCACAAAGTTTGTTTAATACAAATTATTATAATGAAAAGAATATTCGAAAATTTAATAAAACATTATTTTAAGCAATGGGAAAATAAAATGAGATATTAAGTCGTTGTATAGTGAACTAGAATTTAAAAGTTTTGTGCCCACAAGTACTTATAATGATAATTGCTGTGTTATTAATTTTCGATTAGCGAATTACGTTAGAATCACAACAAAATCAATTTCTTTCCGCAGAGTATAAACATAAATATAAATTTTTGGTGTAATTCTTTCGTTGGACATAATAGCGTTTGACTTCATCGTCTTAACTCTCGTTGGTTTGGATTATTTAACAAACTTTAAGACTTAGCTAAGCTTAAGCAGGAGTTAGTCTAATTTAATGAGGCGTTTAGTCGTTGGACTTAAATATTTACATACATAATCAAACATTTTAATAACTCTTTGTTCATATAACGCCCATCATATATATTTTACATAATGGCGTAATTTTTCTTGTAAAATTCTTGCGACATTCACATAGAATTTAGTTCATGCGACGATAATAATGAAAAATAAAAACGTATACAAACCTCGTTTCTTAACAGTTTCTTCTGTAGAGTGTCGCGCTACAGACGGAGACCTATTATCATATAATTTGAGATCTTTTATTCCGTTGTTAACGCTAGCAACGTTAATAATTCTGGCTGTAACTGTTGGTGTTCGGCAGCAAACGACGCAAACGCGAACGCCTGGCTCATTGACAAACGTGCAGTGTTCGCACTGCCAGGATGCCTTCGGTGGTGATGGCGGCGGCCCCAGTGGATCCTCCTCGCTTTCTTGTTTCGCTGGCCTGTGGTCACTCTCCTCTTCACTTTCTGAATCCGCATCGCTAGATGGTAGAGGCGGCGGCGATGGTGTACGGTGCTTTGGACGGCGTGAAGTGCGGGAGCGGATGCTCATTGCGGGCGATGCGGCGCGGGAGTCAGCGCGGGACGCCGCTCGTGATACAGCACGACTTTCGGCTGAAAAGCATAAAGAATTACAGTCATTCACTTATATGAGAATATTACAATGTGTATTTACAATGCGTACATGCAGACGGTAGTTATTATTAACACAAAAACAGAAATTTTAGTTTTCAAATACCGTCAATCGGACGCGAGCATAGATGGTTACTTGTCAAAATACAGCGACATACTTCGACGTTGCTAGATGAGACAATAATTTAATTACGAAAATTGTTACGTTAAAATTTGGATATGCAAACTTATGTGTTAGCGAAAACAGTTTATATAATATGATATTATTTATCCATTTATTAGTTTAGCTTATAAATTTTATTACTATTAGTTATTATTTTATTATTAAAATGATATCCAATTTTTTTTATTAAGTTGGTGAAAAACGAAAACGTCATGTTCATTTAAAAAAATTTAGGGTATACCTTTACGATAAGCTTGCGGTGTGTGGTGATGTACTTGGTGATGCAGGGGCACGCGCGAGGAGTGTTGTGGATGTGGTGGCACACAACAATTAGGTGCCCATGTGCTAGTCCACGTGTGGTCGAGACTGGCACAGCTGCCGTACCGCCAGGGCTGTCCCAAGCAATGCGCACATCCAGCACAGTTAGGATTCGATTGCGGTGGTCCAATTCCCAACTCCATAACTGAAGTCCCTCTTCTAAGCGGCCGACTCCATGCTTGGGTAGGATGCGGTCCCTCAGGTATCTCCCAGGGTTCTACCGGCATTTGCTGTCCCTTATCATTACAAAAAATATATTAAAATTGCGTAACTATAAATATCTCCTAAAAAGTTAATAAATTTAATGTGAATAACAATAAGAAAATTTTGTACCATATTCGGAGGTGTAAATCCGGGTAATGATCCTCGTTGACGGCCCCAAGTGTTAGGAACGAGTCCAAACGTGTTAGATTGTTCCGGCGACGGAGCGACAGTTGCTTGAGCATGATGCATCGTCGCAGACCGATATGGCATGCTGCCAAGATGCCCCGAGTGTACATTTGATGCGACTTCCATTTGTATGTGTGCTGGTAACGGCGGTGGTTGAGACCGCTGCGCCGTAAAGTGGTTTGGATTAGACACAGGCGCGGGGGGCGTGTGCATCGCGGATATTGGATTTGCTGATATCGAGTGAAGCGTCGGACGACGTTGGTCTGGTGTTGGCAATCTTGGGCTGCCACTTGATCGATCGCCTGCAACCTTAAACGTAAAAAGAAAATTAGCTGATGTTATGTAAATAATTTCAGTGTAACTAAATTTATTCAGTAAGGTAGAGCAAAAAATATTATTTTAAGGTTCAATACACTATTTATAAATAAATATCCAAAATTAGTTGAATAATCATCTTAAGCAGTTCTTCTAGGTTTAATAAATGAATTTAGGAAAAATTATGATCACCTTATGTTTTCGTGGTGGTGGTACGGGCGGACCAGTTTTTGGAGGCAGTGGAGGTCTATCTTCGCGTAATTGGGACAATGAGAGTGCCTGCAATTTAATAATTATTTATTAACATATTGTTGATAAGCATCGATGTTAATATTGTATATAGTCATCTATGCGCTTGTTAAGAATCTTTTCTTATGAAACATGTAATTGCAAATATAAATTGCATTCGAAAAACTCTGGTTATTTGTTGTATTGATTTTGTGATATCAACATTAAATTCGTTTTTCTAGTGTTGTGCCATTATTGGTACTATGCCAATAGTATGACGATTAAATTATTTGACTGCTACGTTGGAGCCTTAAAAAGAATATATCTATATGTGCCACATCACAGATTAGCTAATTTTGTTACTAGATTTGCGTCTGTTTGCCAACATCTGTCCACATGTTGTGTACAGGCCATTACAGAGTATAATTTTAAATTATATGTTTATCACAACAAAGGAACCATACATTATTATTGATTCAATAGAAACTTCACAAATGTGATTCACGAATTTTATAAAATTAAAATAGGTTATCGTTTATTTACTCTGTGGTTATATTTTGATAATAAAGAATTTTTACAGATTAAAAATAAAAGTGACTGCTTAAAGTATAGTTAGTAAATAACTCATCAAACTACAGACATAAATAATGTTCATATCCGTAGTCAAAATCGAAATGGAACAAAACATTAACCGTTTTGGTTGCCAATAATATGTATGTATTATATATACAGGACATTAACAAACTCAAAGGCTTGGTATGGGCGATGACATTTACAGGAATACATTACAGTGACTTATTAACGTTAAGAACTTTACTTTTGTATACTCGTATGTGTACTTGTCGCAAACGTTAACGCAATTCTTTGCCGTGTGGTGTTAATATTATTACGTTTTACCTTTATGTCTATTTAATACAAAATATTATTGGGCGCTTGATGAAACGAACCTAATATACTAAATAAATATATAACTTAGAAAAACGTTATTGAAACGAGCCAATAAAATTTTGATAGGCAGCTTTTAGATTTTTGGATTTGTGGGAAAAGAAGAAAGCAACATAGAAAAGTGCGTGAACGAGATAAGAAATTTAGGAAATTTAGAAAGTGTTTGTAAGTTTGTTGTGACCTGTCTTTGATGGTGGCGTCGCTTGGGATGGCGATGGTACATGTCATCACACGAGGCGCACAGCGCCCTTCGGCCGCATTCCGCGCACCGCACCCTCGCGCCACCGCCGCCGCACAAGCCGCATGAGGCACCAGCTTCTAACGGATGCCCTGCTCAAACACAATTATTTCTAATAGTAGACAATCGTAACCTAAACAAGTGACTACTTGAATAAAGTATGCTAAATTCTTTATAATATTATATCACCTCTTACAGGTCTCTTAAATATAATAAAATCCAATATTAGGTTACTGCCGAGATTGAAGAAAATTAAGTAGTACACACATTATTAACATATTATTTAATCTTTGGAGGTTTTGGTGCCTCAAATGAAAATTGTAGTTACATGTGCTCGTCCTTGTCGACTATAGTTAACTTATTTTATCATATAAGTGGTATTACAATAATTTAATATTCCTTATTAAAACACTCTTTCTTATCTACGGTTGATGACCTAATTACTTTTGACTCCAGCATAAATTTAAAACAAAACAATCATATTTAAACCTGTTTGTGGTCTTGGTGGGGGTGGTGGAGGTGGCTGCAGTTTAGCATTAACGTATTGTTCAGAAGGAAACTCCACTACTTCGTAGTCAGGTTCAGGCTTCCCTAGAGGAAGGCGTGCAACCGACCGTATTGACATCGTCGGAGTGGGTGGCACCGCGGCTCTGGGATCTCTGCCTCGCCCTTTCAGCATCTATAACACGTTCAATAACCATGCTAGAGCAACAGAAGTGTTCTGATACCAAATAACATGTTAACCCTTCGTTTGTTTCATTGTTGCAGTTACTTTAATCTTTTTCTTTTTTCAGAATTTACTCATAATGTATACTGGGATATACAGTTCACATAAAATCTACTGCGTTAATGAGAAAAATAGAGCAGTGGCCTTTTTTTAAGACAGTTTGTCTATTTTTGTCACGCAGTTTTAAAGCGTGTTCGTTGTGCTCCATTTGAACAACGAGAATATAACTTTCATGTTTTGTTGATGACTAATCTACTCGTTGTGATGTTTATTTAATTCTTCGTATGGTTTTTGATAAAGTAGTGAACCTTTCGAACGTTTTACACTTTACTTCATGCTAGCAATATTACATGTCTAATATAGTTTTATTTAATAAAACATTCGATAATAGCTTAAATGACAAATAGTTCTTTTGCGTATTAGTAGAATGCCTTAAAAGTATGAATTACTTATTTGAGAAGATATGGCGGTCGAAGCTCTATGTGAGTTTTTAAAAATGTTTAAAAGTCAATATAAATTCCCATAATTAAAAAGTGCGGTTATAAAAAGCTAAAGGTTTAAGAGTTTTATTTCTTTCCTTAGTGCTTGAACGTATATCATTTATATATGACAATAAAAAAAAAACTGGTCGTAATGAAAAGTTATAATCAAAAATCAGTTGTAAATTGTAGTTCAGTTTCTGCTCGAGGCCACTAAATATTAATTTCAAACCCAAAATATAATAATATACAAACGTTACGGTACACAATACCATCTGTATTATTTACAGATAGCAAGAACAGTTTGTTTTGGAACAGAAGGTCATGAAAAACATATTTTTTTTACTGAAGATCAGAGAATGTTTCACAGATAATCAGAAACTTGTAATTGATTTTTTTCTTATCGTCGTTGTGACGACACATGCAGGACGTTCACATTGCGTTAGTTATGATAATATCATCATTGCTAACTATAACATTGTAATACATTATTCTCGCTGCCTTAAGATGTTAAACCTGGTTACATCAATAATTTCACTGGCTATAGTGTCCTTCAAACCGGAATGCAGATAGAGACCTACTAGCAGTCTTGTTCGCATCATATCTTTCTAAGCTAAAATAACCACATCGAAATTGGAGCACTATGTTTATGGCAGGGCCGCCCTAACCTTTACCATTAGGTTTTGTTCGTTTATATAATGTTATATATACATTGAATTACCGATTACCAATTATTATAGATAATTTAAAAGTTAAGACATTTACATATACTTTTAGGTGATTGGGGTAGTATTTATTATTTCATACATATGAGTTGTAAAATTATTAGATGGAACTATTTTTATAATTTGTTCGTGCTTGTATTTGAATGAATTATGACAGTAAAGTAAATAATTACTTTTATGTACAAAATTACTAAAGTTGCTGTTCATTATTAAATATTTAATACTATATCATTGCCTGTGCCTAGCGCAAAGCCGATTGGAGTGGAGATCTTTGGGGGAGGCCTTTGTCCAGCAGTGGGCGTCTATAGGCTGAAGATGATGATGATGATGATGATATCATTGCCTACAATATTCGACAACTTATTAAAAAAGTCTGATTTAATTTGTAATGTGAGATTTTTAAAATTATCGGACATCAGGAAAACTGCAACAATATGCTCAATTTTCTTTCTAAAAGTAAGCAACTTATTACATTTTTAAAAATTATTTGAGAACAGAGATAATTATTTGCTTTTATGCTTGCTTTGATGTATTATTTCTTAACAAATTTCTGTAGTAATTGTATTCTTTACTGGTAACACTGAGTTATTTTTGAAGTAACGTTGATTTATGAAGCAGTTCTCATTAATTGGAACATTTAAAAATTTAAGTATTTTGATGTATAACAATTTTTATATTGTAAAATATTATCGTGTGCATACAGAACGGCAGCTATGACCGGGATAGAACGGGCGTTGCCGCGTCGCCAACGCCTCGTCGACCCATTTATTTCGCCCCGCATATCCCAAAATATCAAACTATTTACATACTTATTATATTTCAATAGATTCTAATGTAACTGCGTTAGATATAAATTCTAAAGAAATTTTTATATATTTTTACGCGCGTTATATTTTACAAGTGATTATTTTTATTGATTAGATGAATTATTTGATTCTTATTAAAAAAAAATACGTAAATTGAAAATAATACTTGCCATTTTGATTTTGTGCCCAAAAGTTAGCGGTATTCTTTTTGCAAGAAATCAATGTTGGAATGCACTTTGGTTTTGAAACGCGTAATACATCATGCGAGTAACACTGAATAGATCGGCGCATAAAGTTTCACAATTGTGTGAGGAGCTGAAGAACACTCGCGAGGGTTAGGGCACCAGTCCCGGAGCAGCGGTGCTCCGCGCGCGTTACTCACTGGCCGGTTTGTAGCCGCGAATCGTGCACCCTATCCGGACGTAATTGACAGCATGAAGACGCGTGCGCCGCCAGTCTCTATTTTTGTCCGCGGCCGTGTTGCCCTGATTTCACTAAAATTACTAACGGTTGCTATTTCCGCACTCAATGCGCCCTCCTGCTGGCGTCAAGCGTTTCGCGAATTAGTTTCTATTAGCTTTGGGAACATCTTAATAATTGCTCGTGCGCAATATTCATAGAGATGTTCGTAGTTAGAAGTTTAATTAAATTCATAACATTTTTATTATATATTATGAACAAAATTTTGATTTTTTTGTTTATAAAACACATGCAAACATTACTGGTGATGTAATGCTGAATGCATTGCTCAACAGTAGCGGTAGCACTGGCAAAGAATAGCACTAGCAGCGCTAGTTTCTTTCAGAAGGAAAATGCCGAGCGTAGTTGAGAGGGGGCCGATCCGCGGTTTCCCCGATTGTTGCTACAAGAATATAATAACATAGAATTAAGAAACAAAATCAGAAACAAGTAATTTATATATGTTCAAACATAATGTAGGTGACTGTTACGAGTACAGTCTCATGCATGATCATACCTAGTAGACATGGCTATACAAAGATGGGCATAATACCATGTTCCTATAGCCATGTCTACCTAGTAGACATGGCTATAGGAAGAATGGTTTTCGTCGAAAGTCTGTCCGTTGCTCCCGCCCCGACTCATAGTCCTAATGCTAAGTTTTCTTTTATTGTTTTTTCTGGCTTTGTACCTCTAACTCGTCTTCGAAGCGTGTCATCCATGTTCAATTACAATAAAAATAATTTCAGCTTTTATTAGGTACAAGTAAGTTTTCACAAAATTCGATATTTAAATTTTTTAGACATATCGTCATCGACACTATGGAAAAATGTAAACATGTAATTGTCAAATAGGAAATGTTATAAAGTTGTGATGGAGATATTGCAAAAATATAAACAAAATGGGTATTTTACTTCCGAATTATACCATTTACTCGCCAAGAAAAGAATTGTGGACGCGTCGGAAGAAGTGAGTAATAACATAAGTCTTTTTTAAAATTCTTGACAATAAAAACATGTTTTGGACAAGAATTGGACATTAATATTAAGTATGGGTGCGGTAGTTATTTTAGATGAAATATCATAAACTCTGACTATGCCCCTGAAGGAAGTAATTTGTTACTTTTATATGAAAAATTCAGATAAATTTTTATAATTACAGATTATACCATCGGAATATGAAAGAGAAATAAACATGTGCACAGCCGATCGTTTGCAAAGTTTAAATAATATTAATATAGACAACATTGTTCAAAGCGATGAAGTTAAAAAACAAGTTGTATTATCATTTACACCTAAAATAATAGTATTCCAAAACTTTAAACCCAATGATAAGATTGTTGCTAAGTTTTTGGTTAAAAACATAAGTACGGTAAATACATACAGAGCTTCATTTTGCAGCTTGCAATAAAAAATAATTTAAAATGGAACTGTTGCTAATTGTAAGACATTTTACAGGTTCCTACCCATCTGAGAATGGTTTTCAAAGAATCCTCATATTTTTCTGTGAAGCTAAATAGAGATCAGCCTTTATCGAGATTGGCACCTGGCATGAACGTATCATTTAGCGTCACTTTTGTACCTATCCAAATAGAGGATTATGTACACCGGATTGTTTTTTACACTGATACGGACCAATACGTTTTACCATTAATAGGTAAACAATTTACTGATTACTTAACTCTTTGTTTTAATAAAAAGATAAAACTGTATATTTTTTTTAGCAATGGGACCTAGGCCGTTGTTAACTATTCCCGATGAATTGGTACTTCCTAAAGTACCATTGAAAGTTGAAAGTAGCTATTATTTGTATATTAAAAACACTGGTAAGGTGGCTTGCGGGTTTACACTAGAAGCGAAATGGTACGTAGAAGATGATTAGGTAATATTTAAAATATTCTTTTGATTATTGTTCATAAGCGACTAGACCGGCAGAATTTACCCTGCGTAAGTAATGCGTCTATAACAACGTAGTACTAGTTGAAATGTTAATACAGCACTTCCGTGTAGTCATCGCCTACACTAGCTAGAACCCACTTTAAACCGGAGCACAATATTTTTACACTATTGCTTAGCGACTGAAGCGCTACAGTAGTATCTGCAGGAGCAATTATCCCTATTTAATTATTATAGTTACTTGGAACCCTGGTTTAGTCCTGGGCAAAAGATTTTAACAATGTTTCCATTTTAGTCCCTTTTCTGTGGAGCCAAAATCAGTTTATCTCAACTACGAAGAGAAAATTGAAATAAAAGTATGTTTCAAAACTATGTACTTAGGTAATTCAGAAGGTACACTGCGGTTGATGTTTGAAACAGGTATTTTCAAATGTTTACAAACAAGGATCTCATAAGTTAAAATCATAGATAAAGTATTAAGGTATGTTTGCATTTTTTAGGAGAAATATTTAAAATAAAATTATTTGGCACGGCTCACGCCTCGAACATACAATTAGAAAAGAGTGTGGTTAGATTCATTGATACATATAATGGAATGGTTCGGCAACAAATGTTCAAAATAACTAATAAATCAGATAATGTTCTTACATTCATGTGCATGAAGAATGAATCCGTTTATTATGGTAAGTTAACGAAAATTCTATGCTTTTCGTTTACATTGTCGCAGACTGATTCAACAGTGTATAATCTAAATATTTTTGATCTTATAGATTTTAAAGACAAGGTTAAACTTGCAACGGTATTCTACAATTTAAAAGAGAGTGAAGCTACTAAATATGCGAAATTGGTTCGATATGATGTACTGAGCAGTGCCGAACATGAAAGAGTGTATACTAGAATATTCTTCGATGAAATACAGGCGCTCGTCGCAGACGAAAGTCTATTGTTCCAAAACACAAATTTTTCAATAACACCAATAGTTAGTTTCCAATCATTTTTTAGAATTCAACAGATCTGCTTTAGTGAAATAGTAATACATATAACTATTTTTTAATAAATAAGTAATACCATTGATTTTTTACTTGGCAAGCTATATGTAGTTATATTGATTTCACATATTACGAATTCATAATTTATTCATTGTGTAAACGATAATATCTGTATGAATTTTAGAAAGGTCAGTTGTGGCCAAATAAAACGACCGAAATCGCTATAACATTTTGTCCTAAAGAAATTGGGGACCAAGACGCTCTAGTTTATATGGACATCGATGGTATTACAGAACGTGTCCCTTTAAAATTAACGGGGACTTCATTGCCGCCTACCATTCATTTAAATTTAGAGACCCTCGACATGAGTTCCGTTTACATAAATAAAAAATATAACTACGAAATTGTCGCAATAAACAAAGGTTAGCAAATTAATTTTTAACTTACTAATTCAGACATTAATACAGTTACCCTTATTTCAGACGGAAATCATATAAAATTAATTAAATATAATATTGTAAATTTATTAATGTTTTGCAATCTATTAAAAAGTTGAATTCAAACACAGGTCACATCAATGGTGTTATTGCATATAAAGACGTTGTAACGCTTTTTGGAAGCAAAATAACATGTACACCGGATTTTCGTTGTCTTTGCCCTGGAGAAAAGGATACGTTTGTTGTTTCCTTTTTTAATTCTAACCCGGGTCCATTCTTCGAAGAAATTAATTTTATTATACGTGATACAGACGTGATGTTGAAAGTGTATTTGAAGTGAGATGAAAACTTTATTTGTATGAAATTTACTTCATCCTTTTATAGCAATATAAGGAATTAATGTTTTTTTCAGAGGTACAGTTATCTACCCGTCAATAATATTCAGTGTACCTTCTTTGGACTTTGGAGTCGTGAGTCTAGGTACTGGTTTTTTAAACGTTAAGACTAATGGCTATAGAACATTATAAACTCGTTACAAGGATAACATTACTAAAAAAAGTGTAAATTTATTTTAGGGGTTCCAAAAAGCTTACGGTTGGATATTATAAATGAGTCGTATGTACACGTATCTGGTACTGTAAGTATACCGTCTGATGGATTGGATGTCAGCAGTATCACATTAATAGATTATGCTGTTGTTGATCTCCCTAAACCAGAAATACCCAAATCTCCGAAGGAATTTAAAATCGAACCTAATAAAATTGTTTTAGATCCTGAATCTCTAATTACCTTAAATGTGAGTATACAAATATTACCTTAATGGTTTATGAATGATGTAATCGTTTTTGATTATCAACACAATAGTAATTTATTACAAAAATGTTTGTGCTCAAAGTAGAATATTAAAATTAACCTTAGCTTCAAGCTCATCTTATATCAGACCGAGATAGTTTTTGTAGTACGCAAAGTTTTTATTGTTAACTGCCCTACGTGGGAATATTTTCTTTTAAATTACCTAATTTAAACACTACTGTGTTTATGCATTTGTGCATATGCATACAGTTTACACAGTGCTGCTGAGTATCAGATACATGAGATCCAGTAGTATCCATTTAGACGGCAGTAATTCCTTTTTATACCCTATTTCAAAAACATAATTCTATAATTAGATAAGTTTAATAATAATTTAAAAGTCGCCGAACTTTAACTTTATTTGATGTGTCATATTTTAAGATTACATTAACGGCAAACATAATTAGAAACAATAACACCTCACTTGAATTAGAGTTTGAGAAATCTGACAAACGGCCAATAGTGTTGCCAGTGACGTACAATGCGATGGTGCCACTACTTACGCCGGCCCCTGACATTCAATTACGGGCATGTTTTTTGGAATTTCCATATGTTAATGATGTAATTATTATGTCGAACGACTTTCAAGGGTATTTCACAGTAGAAGAACCCGCGGTAAGAACATAATACAGTTTTATTTCGTCATTACTTTTAAGTGTCGTTTAAATGAAAATAAAGATAATTAAAACGTAGCCACGAATTACATCATCAATGTTATATAGTTTTTTCTTTTGGGGAAAACAACGAATGTCTAATTACGTTACATAATAGTTTAAGGAGGCACATTTTGAGGAAAGAACAAGTAATACAAAACGGTAAAATATTTTTTTTTACAAATTATATTCACTTTTTTCTGTTTTGTAGGAATCAATCTTCGAAGTGTTTACTAATATGAAAGAAGGTTTTATAGAACCTAATAGTACAATATGTTTAGCGTTAACAACTAAAGCTAAGGCTCTTGGTGCTCATGAATTTCCCTTGAGGTATAATAGCTGTTTTTGTTATCAAATGTTGTTTTTGATGTATTTTTTCATACTGTTCACAAGTTCATGTTCACGATATGTAACGACAAGTGCACACGTAGTTTAACTATTACTAAAACTAAAATATGTTAGCTGTAGTGCTAAAATGTTTAATTATTAAAGTTTACTGTTTACCAGGTTATATCTCTTTGGTGTATCTGAACCCATTCAAATATGCTACATAACAGGATATGGAGTTAATCCAATTGTGACGTGTAGTCCCACAGTCTTACATTGGGGTCAAGTTAAATTGCTTAAAAAGGCACAGAAGGTTTTGATTTTATGTAATGACTCTCCAGTGGAAGTAAAATTTAAGACATCTTGGGTCGGTAAAACTTTATAATGATATTCAGTAATACCTCTATTAGAAAATAAATGGCAGACCTAAGTTGCGTTAAGGTGTTAATAAAACTTTTACACAAAAAACTGTTTCGCCTTTAGATAGAAACTGAAAAAACAAGAACAAATTTTTACACTCGTTACAGTTTCCACTACGCTGGTTATGAGCACATAAATATATTTTTTTAATATTAACATTTATCATGTTAATATTACAGAATATTTCACAGACCAGGCATTTTCTTTGTCCGAGTCTGAACTAAGAATATTTCCTGACTTGCGCGCTTCATGCGGCGAATTGAAGATAGATTTTGTTTCTTTTGAAATAATTACAATAATTGTCATGAGTCGTATTATAATATAGTTCCCTTTTTTAGCTTAACCGTGATAATAAATGGCAGATTGAACCAGCAGAGGGTATAGTAGAACCAGAATCTGAACTAAACCTCACGGTCAGTTTATATTTGGTTGATGCTGAAACATATAACAATAAAATTGTTATTCAATTGGAAAATGTGAAAGAGATTGTAAGTTGTTTAAGTTTAACATATTTTGATGTCCATAAAAATATTATAGCTAATGAGAGGTTTTGCTTTAGATTCCGAAATTAGGTTTTATTTTCTTATACTGAATAATTAATTTTTTTTAATGATAAGCTTTTATTAGTACACTTTTTTTTATTTGATCGTTGTAATAACAGTACGTATAAATATTCAATATTTAACCCAGGTGTAATTTAAAAAAAACCATTGATGCGTTTTCAGTTGGTTCCACTTACAGTCACAGGAGTCGGGACCAGCATTGTTATAGGAGATTTAGGAGATAGAATCGAACTCGGTCATAATTTTACACGAATTTTATTGAATTGTAAAGTTATGATGGAAAATAAAGGTACCCGGTTGCACGCATTGGAATGGAGTGAACATTACAAAACGCCAAAGAATAAACAACAAACTGCGTATGAGTTGAAATTGTTTAATATTTTAGGAGTCCTGTTAATTCCACTGAGTCAAGTGAAACTAACTAATGATTAATTTTAATCGGAGTCAAGTTTACCGTTTTGTAACATTACATTTTTAAAATTAATTATGCACGTTTGTGCTCAATCATTAGTTCGTGTAATTTTAGATATTTAGGCTTTAGCAAATATATTTTTATTATATTAACAAAGTAGATACCCAATTTATTTCAAACAATAATGTAAAAATTTCAGAGCTTTTTTTAATTTAGAACCAAGATATTTTAAAATGGGTGCAGGTGAAAAGTTGGACTTAACAATAACAGGGACATCGCACAAGGTAGCCACAATAAAAGAAATATGGTATTTAGTGGGTAGCATTGAGGGTATAAATAAAAAGGAACTACTAATGGAATGCCAAATTACGGCAGAGTTTGTTGATCCAAAAATCGAAATATCTTCTACTTTAATGGAATTTCAGTACGATAATGGTCCCTACAATGAATTTTATAGATTAACAGGTATTTATTATTATATACGTTATTAACTTAATTTAAAAATTGTTTCATTGATTTGAATAGTTCTAAAATAATTTTATTATTTTTAGATATACTCATTATAAAAAATGTATCAACGTTAGCGCTGGATTTGGAAATAAACACTAAATCACCATTTGCTTTAATACAAAAACAAAGCTCATACAAAATTCTACCACATGAAAAAGATCTTTGCCACTGTATATGTTACACTGAATCTGATTTAAAGTTATGTAACATAGTTTGTGATAATGGTCCACATGAATCAAAAAAGTTAATAGATTTCTTAACATTACAACCCGTTTATCCATTACGACCAGAAGGTTTACATTTTTTTGAAGACATAAACAAAATTAAACTAGTTTTTAATTTGACCTATCTAATTGAACAACACTTGGAAGACCAGGAAATGATGAAAGTTCAAATTTTGTTTGACACAACTAAACACATGTCATTAAAAGCACGAATCTACACTGATTCTATGAAACTCAAATTTAAGGGACATAAAAATAAGGTCAGATACAAAAACGGATTTTTTAAATTGTTTTGTATGTATGTTTTGTACGTTTGTTAGCAATTGTAAATATGATAATAAATTGTAATTAGATGCATGTATGTACATACATAGGATGGAGGGATGTTTATCTTCATTATTTTTAGGGATTTTATCTCTTAGAGATATGTCAGGCCTAATGACTCAAAACTAAGTATAGTAGTTTTTTTAAAAAATATTTATTAAATAAACAACATCAATAATAGGCCCGTCATTGTAAGCAAATTAAAAATATCTTGCTCTGCGTTGGACCATGAGCAGAGAGAATGCTTGGATCTTGTATGAGATGAAAAGCTTATAACAGAACTCTTTTTTTAAGGACTGTGTTAAGCTTTGCGGAAGAATCAATTTTCCAAATATTCTTGTTATAACACCAAAAATTGATTTTCAATGCTTACTTAATGACTGTATTGAAAGCAAAACAATTAAAATACAGAACGTTACGCCTCTGATTGCGTGCTATCGGCTTAATTGGAAAAAAGTTTTAGTCACACCTATCATACCTGTAAGTATCTGCAGAGCTGACATTATATTATTATATCGTTTTTTAATTTACTATCTTCTAGTATCAAGTTGTAATATGATAGTATCAATTAAACGTTTTGTTGAATGATTGTTATATTGAACTTTATTATTTTTTTCAGAATATGGATAACATTAATGCAAATTATGTAGCCAATTTACCAGATGTTGAAAGTTTACCTTTAAAAACAGAACTCAGCAGTTAGTAGGCTCATTTAAACCTTAGTTATAATACGTTTACGCTAACTTTAAAGTAATTCTTTTTTAAAATTGTAGCCTCAAGCCCTAGTGAACATTTACCATGTCGGTCAGAAATGGATTCTGTTAAAGCAGAAAATTCAATGGATTCAAAATCAAATGAATCTGATTTTGTACTTAATGAATACAACAAAAAAAATTTAATGAAAACGATTTTGCCAATGTTAGATAAAATCGGAGACATTAAATTTAAATGGTTGCATAAATTACCTGAAACCATCGAACACTACAGTGATCGTATAAACGATTTATTACTTATGATACCACATCGAGGCAAATTAAAACCAAATGAAATACAATACATAAATGTAATGTTTCGGCCCCAAGATGATATGAATGTTCGATGTTTACTGGAATGTCAAGTTCTTGGAGGGCCGTCTGAATTTATTACTGTCACGGGTCAATCATCAGAATTAATGTATGCTCTAAGCACTAGAGAGATAAATATGAAAATTAGATCTTTCCATGAAAACGCATATGAATATATTTATCTTACTAATAAAGCTCTCTTGCCTTTTGATTATAAAACTTACTTAAATGAGCCTCAATTTGAAAATGACCTTTATGGAACGATTTTAGACATAGAACCAGACGAAAATATATTACAATCCGACGAAACTATTGATATAAAAGTATTAACAAGGCCTGGAGTGTTAGGATATTTCAAAAGAGAATTTCTTATAGAAATTGGTCATTTACCCATAATTCCCATTACTGTTTTTGGATGGGGAGTTATACCGCAAGTTTATTTATCAATTCCAAGACCCAATCTAAGCGAAGTTGGTAGTTCAATGTATTTAACGTATTTTTTAAAAATTTGTTCTAGACTTTCATTGCATATCACTACTATTTTTATCTTGTATATACAGAAAGTCAGTGTGCGAATGTATTTTCTTTGACATTATATACTCATTTTTTTATGTAAATTAATTCCTTTTGGAAAAGGTATAAAACATGATTACAAATTGTAAAAGGCGAACTCATTGATTTTAAAACTTATATTATTTGTTACAGGCTAATCCGGAAATAGGTTACCTTGCAGTTGCCACTTTGACCAACGAATACTTAGACGCATTAAACTTAATGTTTAAGGTACCAACATCGGAACATTTAAATTCTCCATTAACAGAAAAATGTTTCGAAGATTTTACGTTACAAGATTGGGATATTTTAAGTTCATCTTGGGTAAACACAATATAATAATATATTTTATATAATTACAGCAAACTCCATCCTCATCTTTTCTCTGCTTTTTATAACAAAGTCCGCCTTTTTATAATTATTTTTTGCGTGCCTAAGGATTTTCAAATAAATAAATAGAGCTTATTTATTAATCATAAAGACTGCGTTATGCCTAGCAACTTATTAATAATCTACATTGTAAACATTAACAAAAACAAATAAATCTTTGTGAGTATAAATTTTTCAGCATAAGTTTTTTGACATAAATTAATTTATCATATATTGCTTATTTATAGAAAATCAGCTTGTGACACAAATTAAAGCAAAGGAGACAAAGTATTTGTGTTTTGTATTATCGCAAATTTTTAGTTATTACCAATCGCGCTTGCAGAATGTTTTTCCTACGATCATGGACATTGAAATGGCAATAGAAAGAATTTTAGTAGTAAATTATCTAAAACTGCACCCTGAAGTAATAGCTATACACTCTACAAGTATAAGAACTAAGCCTATATCAGGATTCAACACTATACCTTACGTGGTCGACTATGGTGTAGTCATTACTGGATGTACGGTAATAGATAAGATAATATAATAGTTATTAATATGATAATTTTATAAGGTTCAATTTATTTCTAAATTTGTTGAGGTAGTAAGTACAGATTAAACGAATTTAAACTGTGTAAATATTTAATTGAACTGATGACAAACGACTGCAATGATAGAGAAGCGCAATAACGACACTCCTCTCCCTCCTTGAGTCATCATACATACATACATTATCAGCCGGATAACATAGGTGATAGGATCATGCTTTAATTATATAAATGAAGTAAAATTTTAAAATTAATAACATAACCTTTTATTAAAACTGCAATATAAAACTGAGACGCATTTTTTTTAGGTTCATTACATCATTGAAGTATTTAACTACGGTCCGTTAATAAGTAAATTATATTTAAGTAAGGGTTCAAGTGTACCCGAATGGCTTAGTTTAAAATTGTGCGGTAAACTGGGTCCAGGTGAATCTGGACATATAGATATTACTTTCACTTCCGATTCGGAACATTTCCCAGACCCAGAACAAAATGTTGAAGCTACGATCCATCTAGAGGTAACTATAATAACAAAATAAAGAATTTCCATTTTAAGTTGCCTACTGTACGCTCGGCGTACAGCAACGTAATGAGGAGATGTGTAGAAGAACAGAGGTCGCTGTCATAGTTCAGTGGATTAGAAAGCTTTAGTAGCAATGGACGAGCCACATTGAGCGAAGATCGACTGTCGATGGGGCATAAAGGTCCTGGAGTGGACACCACGTATTGGCAAGTGCAGGGTGAACCGACCTGGTTAAGATTCCGGGGAGTCATTTGGACAAAGGTGGGGGTCTTCAAGAAAAGAGTGAATAGGCTTCTTTTAGACTAGTGCGCTTTACCATCATGATTACATTGCCGCTTACCATCAGGTGGAATCGTATTCAAGCACTAGTCTATGTAAAATAAAAAAAAAGGTGGTATCGGATAGGCCATGCTGGAAATTGATTGTGGATTACCTTCAGCAGTGTACGGTGGTAGGCTGAAATAATGACGATAATGATTAGGTTGTACAGAATTATAAAACAACTTTAAAATACACGATTTACCCGGTGTTTGTGCTGTATTGGTACTAATTATATTTATAATATTTTTGAATTCATTAGGTGGCTTATGGGGTTACGATTCCACTCATGTTTAAAGCTCTATGTGCCGTTCCGTACTTAGTTTCCAGTGTGGCTTCTGTAGATTTTGGCTCGGTGAAATGTGGAAACAAAGTTGTTTATTCTATTCCTCTAAAGAATGTGTAAGTTAAAAAAAATTGTTATATAACATAACATCATTGAAATGATTATTCTAGTTTAATATGTCGCTAGTAAAAATGTCATTCATTAATTTGTTATTGTCATCATTAATGTTTTTTTACAACTAAACGTTTCTTGCTTCCTAAGTCAAAGGTTAACATTAAGAATTTTTTTTTAGTATAATTGCTAAAAAGCCATTTTATGATAATTCTTTCTCTATGTTGCCACGCAAAAAAGTATTGGCTTTGTTCTAATGTTATTCAGTGTCAAAAATAATGAATATTGTTATTGTGCCTAAAGTGATAATGAAATATAATAGGTTTTTGGTACAACAGGGGAAAACCAGTATGTATTTGGTATGCAACTCTTAAAGTCCAATCGCCTGGCGTCAATCAAATAATGATACTCGATAGCTCGGGTAAATATGAACCCGGTGAGAGTGGGTGGCTCAGTATTGCATTCAAGCCTACGATGGAGGTATTTAAAAAAGACGTTAACATTTGTTGTTTTCATTAAATCTATTTTCACTTACTCTTTCAAAAGTAAGAGATACGTTTATATTGGGTGAAAGCGGGTAAATCTTGCTCTCGGTCTAAAGTGATACTAGATACCAAATATCGAGAGAAAAGAGGAAAGGTTCAGTATGTTTGTATAGAAAAAGAAAACGGCTGTTTCATAATTTTTTCTTTTTATATACTTTGAATAAAAAAAAATGTTTAACTTTTGTTACATTACAAAAAAAAAATATGAAAAAGGGAGGTGTTTTCATATTCCGATTGGAATCAATAATTTTAGTAAGTGTTCATAACTAAACCATTACGCCCCCGTGCATTTTTGTTCCGTTTTCCGTTTTTGCCGTGAACTTTTGTTCTTAGTACTTAGTGACATTATTGTTGACTATTTATAGGAGAAGTTTATTTCCAAAGGAAATTAAATAAAACAGGAAATACAACTTGAATATTTTTGCAATGTTATTTATTTACTGTAGATGTAAAAAGACAATTTATGTGACTAAAAATCCTATTTCAGATGACTTACGAGGGTCTGATTATATTCAGATTCCATATGAATCCAAAACGTATGACTATACCATTCGTTGGATATGGTATAATGCCACAAGTGCATATAATTGGACCTAATATAAGTTTCCCGCCGACGCTCCCTTGGTCTGAAACTACAGAGCATTTTTTCGGATTGACAAATCCTTGTCCCTTTCCCATAGAACTTATAATAGCTCACAGCGATAAGTAAGTAATACCGAAAATACTTACAAAGATTAAACACCAATTATTTTAAAAGTAGTTATCCAGGAATTATTGTTTATATACACATGTGCAGTTTGTTTCATAATGTGTAGATTTACACATGTGTAACGCTAACACCAATTTTATGAAGCACAAACCAATAAACTGTAGTTAGATAGGTAAGACAGCTGTGTCCGGACTGACCAATAACAAATTCATTGACAGTCTTACCGTTTGGATTCAACAACTATAAGAGCTATGATGTGCCTAGACGGCAAGCCCAAATATACAGTTCTGTAGTAAAAATTATGATATATTATAGTTTACTAAACTATTCATCTTTATAGGCGTAACAAGGTGTTACGACTTGTTAATTTCTGTATGCATATTTTCTGTTGTAAAATGTTATTGGTATTAGAAACTCTATGAAATTACTCGTTACTAAAAATTAAGTTTACCTTAAATTATTTCAATATCTTAAACCTTAAGTAACATTACCAATACCACCTTAAAGCGACATACAAGCGAGATTATCACAGCAAACTAGTTAAGTATAATAATTTTACCTACTGCAATTATCGGATATATACACACATCAAAAAAGTCTAAGCAAAATGCATGATATTACAAATTTGCCATTTAGATTAATTATTTTTTAAGGCTTTACTCACTCAAAGTGCGTAGGTATGTGACCATTTTGTTATTGATGACATACTCAGTGGTTGTAAAAAAAAAAATTTCGATTGTTTTGTTTTTTTCATAAAATTAAATGAAAGGGTTTTTGTTTGAATTTAAGTGCGTTTTCATTGCTACGTTTAGTCTTGATTTTATAATTTTACCAACCATTTAAATAAAGTTAGTGACAAAATTTAATTGTTAGGTATTCTTTACGTCATGGAGCGACGTCATATGACGGCAAAAGAAATGCAAAGAGCTGTAGGGATGTTCCAAGCGGGAAGTAATCAATCTCAGGTATCTCGGCATTTTGGCATTCATAGAAGTGTTATTTGTCGTCTTTGGTAGCGCTACAATAATACAAGGGAACCCATTGAACAGCATTCAGGCCGTAAAAGGGGTACAACCACTCGGCAAGATCGGTACATACAACTGATTGCAAGACGCCAGCCGCTGTTAACCGTTCGAGAGGTAAGTTTGATGCTACAAAATTCAAGTGATGTTGATGTAAGTCCCCAAACTGCGAAATCGACTGCATGAGTACGGCCTACGAGCTCGACGACCAATTAAGTGCCCACCGATACGTCACGGGAATCGCGCTCGTCGAAATGGTGTCGAGAACGCAGAACATGGACCCAGGAACAATGGGATAAAATTATGTTTTCCGATGAGTCGCGTTTCGGGTTAGGCCTGATACAAGAAGGATGCGAGTGTACCGTCAGCCCGGAAGTACTGAAAGGCTCACTGGCATTCAAGAAGTTCATCTATACAGTGGCTCAACAGTTATGGTATGGGCGGGTATTATGAAGAACAGGCGAACTGAGCTCGTTTTTGTAAATGGAAACATGAACGCTGAAAATCACGTTGAGGATATTCTCAGAAACTCATGCAGTTGATTTCGCACAGTTTGGGGACTTACATCAACACCACTTGAATTTTGTAACATCAAACTTACCTCTCGAGCGGTTAACAGCGGCTGGCGTCTTGCAATCAGTTGTATGTACCGGTCTTGCCGAGTGGTTGTACTCCTTTTACGGCCTGAATGCTGTTCAATGGGTTCCCTTGTATTATTGTAACGCTGCCAAAGACGACAAATAACACTTCTATAAATGCCAAAATGCCGAGATACCTGAGATTGATTACTTCCCGCTTGGAACATCCCTACAGCTCTTTGCATTTCATTTGCCGTCATATGACGTCGCTCCATGACGTAAAGAATACCTAACAATTAAATTTTGTCACTAACTTCATTTAAATGGTTGGTAAAATTATAAAATCAAGACTAAACGTAGCAATAAAAACGCACTTAAGTTCAAGCAAATTCCCTTTCATTTAATTTTATGAAAAAAACAAAACATAATCGAAATATTTTTTTTTACAACCACTGAGTATGTCATCAATAACAAAATGGTCACATACCTACGCACTTTGAGTGAGTAAAGCCTTAAAAATTAATTAATCTAAATGGTAAATTTGTAATATCATGCATGTTGCTTAGACTTTTTTGATATGTGTACTATCAAAATTTCTACCCAAGACAAAAATAAGTCAAGTAGTCGGCACAAAATTATATTACAACATTTATAATTATCGAGTTCAAAATTTTACAGAAACTGGGACGAAGAAGAGGAAATTTATCAATTGTTAGAAAAGTATTACAATAAACCGAATGAAATGCTCGTGCCTGCAATTAAACCCGGAGCGGGGTTACCTATAGAAATATTGAATTTTTGCAAAAAAGTTAAAGAACGAGTTAAAAAGTACTTGGTTATTTAATGTTTTTGCTATCAATTATAGACGTTTTAATAGAATGGTAAAAAAATATTACATTTCCAGGTGTTTGGAGTTAGAACTTGCGGCAGCTAAACACATCTCCGGTTCATCTAAATCACCAGCAGCCGCGAAGTACGTTTAAATTAATTATCTGGTTTTAATATAATTAAATCATGTGTGTTCAATATAATTAAAACTTTTAAGAACATGGATAATATTAAATCAGAACACTAAAGTTCTGTCGTAAAAGTTAAATAAAAGTCAATCTTCATCAATACATATTAATATTGTTTTTCAATTATCTTTATACCAGAAAAGCAAAGAGTCCAAAGAAAAATTCACCGCGATCTCAAGAAATGTCACCGGGACGGCAACGCACTGAAGGTGAAATCATCGTAGGTTCGTAAAATACTATTTATAAAAAGAATAAATAAAGAAATAGAAAAATTATATTAAATATAAAAGGAAACGGTGGATTTATGTAAAAAGAGCAAGATTATTTTAACCTGTGCCTGAATGTTTTTATTTCTCATATAAGATACATAAAAAAGTTATTTATGTTATTTGTTTTTGTATAGTAATATGTTAAATAAAACTAACCTACTTATAAGCATTCATACATAGTAAAAGAGTGTGATTAAAAGTACTAACATGCGTTATTTTTTTATCACTGGTGAATTTTAACTTTATTATATATGTGATTTTCCAGATGAAATGCGTTTAATGAAAGAAAATAACATAGACCCATTAAAAGAATGTTTCCATGAAGTGGACAGTATATTATTAGACACAAATACCGAGAGACTTTCAAAGGGTCTCATAGTTTTTTTTCACGGTTCGCCTGGTGAAGGTAATGGATCGTTTTAAACAAATCTCAATTTAAATCAATAAATCCCACTGTTTGTACTTCTTTTGATTTGGTTGTACTATTTTAGAGGGGCAGTGTCAAGAAATGGCATATTCTGTTGGAAAAAATCTTAAAATACCTACTTTAAGTATTGATACGTGTTTCATAGAAGCTCTTTGTGTGAGTGATTGTCCAGCCCAACAAACTTTAACCAAAGTTATCGATGAGATGTTTTTGATTTCAAGAATGAGCATGAGCAAAGGAGACGTGGACGAAGCCGAAGTGGATGCGGAAGGTAGTTCTTTTTTTCTAGTCTTTTATTCACAGAATACAATCAAAGTCCAATGAAGTCTTGCAATGTGTTTGTTGCTGCGACAGGTCCTGTAACATTACGGTGTTCAGGTGTCAAGTAGTTAGCGAATTTATTGAGGTAACGGGGCTTAGTGTTATATTTTAAGGAAACGAACACAATGTCACAATGTGTGTGTTTTACCAGGTGGTAGGTCTCTGTTGCCGGAGACCGTCTGGGCGGGTACCACCGCAGCTCCTATTTCAACCGCCAAATAGTAGTGTGCAAACATTACTGTGTTCCGGTTTGAAGGGCCCTGTAGCTAGTGTAATTATTGGGGTAACGAGACTTAACACCTTATGTCTCAGGCGACGAGCGCAATGTGGTGCAGTGTGTACCATCTTAACTAGCACCACGTTGTCATGGGCAAGCGTATCACTTACCATCAGGTGAACGTCTTGCTCGTCTCGTCGCATATTAGTATTAAAAAAAAAATGTGTTGTGATGATCTATTATGATGCAAACTTTACATCCTCTATTTCAGATTTATTTGGCACAACCGATGAATTTGAAATATTATTTAAGAAGATTGATATTATCACAAATAGCAAGACGATTGCTACGCCAAAATCAAAAATGAGTGATAAAAAAAAGAGAAGGTCTAACTCATCGTTTGTATCGCAGGCCGTGTTGGATGCGATCGGCTCTGCCACGATGTTTAATTTGGTATTACTCTTACGCATTTTTGAAATTATTAAGAAAAGAGAGAAATAATATAAAGATT
Organism: Byasa hedistus; assembly: GCA_029286795.1. Lineage (NCBI taxonomy): Eukaryota > Metazoa > Arthropoda > Insecta > Lepidoptera > Papilionidae > Byasa > Byasa hedistus. Next base: position 8,286,677 of record JAGSMW010000020.1, on the reverse strand, counting down.
ATTAAACTAAGTTTTTGGAATCAGTATCATACAAAAATTTATATTAATTAAGAAACAAGCTGTTATTTTGATTATTATAAAGGGGTACTTAAATGATATTTTATTATACAAGGTCTCCAAAAAAGGTTACACAATACATAAATTACAACTTACATAAAATAAAACAAGACATTAAAGAAACGTTATAAACGTTCGTTATTATGTTTATTAAAAAGGACTGATATTTTTGTTTGTTTTACAGGAATTATTACAAGAACTTATGACTGACTACTTTTCTCAAAGTAAATTTAGTCGTGGTTTTGTCATTGATTCTTTAACAAGTGTCATTTTTAAAAGTCCGCCAATTGTCCTCACCACCGTTCTCAAATGCAAAAGCGCGATAAGAAATATACACTTAGTGTTATGTCACTCAAGCTTCAACAAATGGGTCCAGGCATTTGAAGAGTCGCAGAAAGAAGAGGAGTTGATAGAAGAGTAAGTGATTAAGTTTTGTTGATGTGTTTGTGCTCATGAGAAAATGAGGGGAATAACCAAAAACATATTGATGACCTAGACAAGACTGACAAGTAGAGCGGTTAAAAAAAAATATAAATTCATGTAATAAATTAAAAAAGTATACAAAAAAAGTTATATTATACCGTATTAAAATAAGAATTATGGACTTGTGCCTATTATTGTAGATTTAACTGGTGCTTTTGTACTTGAGTTCGTTCTTTAATTTGAATACCATTTATTTCAGAAATATTCCGCGAGTATATAGCGAGGAGGAGATCGAAGAAATAATAAATTCATTTGAAGATATGGACTGCGAAGAATATGAAGCAGCGAATCCGGATTTAAAAGCAATATATATTACCTACGGTTTAGAGTGTAGACGAAAAAAATATCAACTGAAAGTAGGGTAAATAACTTTATTATCACAGAAAGTATAAGCCTAAATTCATTATAAAATTAAGATCCCAGAAGACCTAAAAATTTTAATTTCTCCTCTACTTGATACATCAACACATTCATCCTTTGATGCACATTTTATAAATACGATAAATTATATATTCTTAAAATAAAATATTATTTCAGATTCTCTACTGAAACTGTAAGAAAAGATAAAGAAGGTAAATTTAATGTTTGTAGACGTATTATTTAAGTATGATGCTTGTGTTGGGCATTAAATTGTTTATTTTTCATATACAGATGGGAAGTCATTGCTAGCTGTAAGCGGAGAAGAATTTAAAAAGAAAGCGAAAAAAGAAGATGTCAAGGGTATGTATCTCATTTTATTTAATTTATCTTAGATACTATTGTTGCAAAAGACTATGGTGGCGGCATACATATAAGTCACGATTATAACGATTATATCACGATTACGTCTCCATGCGCGAATGAACTATCAATTATATAATATGTATAAATATAACCGCAGTTGATAAGTTAACTAATTAGACCATAAGTTAACACAAAAGCACATTTCAGCAAAACCAACGGGCGAGTATATAGCGATGAATGCAAAATATAACGAGTATAACAAAAACGTTTTCGAAAGTTTAGTCAATATTGCAAATAACTGGATCGTAGAACAATGCGATCTAGGATTTCCGTTAATAGGACTTAATGGCCAAATTGTGGGACCAAATCAAAAAAAAGCAAAAAAAAAATCTGATATTCAAATTCAGGTATTTAAAACATTTTGTTTAAAAGTCTAAATACAACCCCAATACTTTATACAATTTAGTGTATGAACTTTTACAGATGTCAAACGAATGTGTGACTGGAAGGGGTTTTCCACTGACTTTTATAATGTGCCCGTGTACATGTTATAAACAAGCTCTTGTAAACATGTTTGTTTATTCAGACGTAGTAATAAATGCTTTAAAGAAAGAGGAGAAGATTGATACTCTTAAATATCCAGTCCAGAAAAAAGAGTATTCAGTATTACTGCCAAAGATTTTCCCCAACATCCGTAACGAAGAATCACTTGCGTGGCGCTATTTAGACGAATTGCCTGTAAGTTTTCTTGAAACAATAACATATATTCCATTATATATTAAAATACTTCTGCTACTGGGAACTAATATACTTCGTATTTAATTACAGATTAAAAAATGCGAATGCAATCTTATTAATGACTTAAACATAATAGATGATTTATGTCAAGATAATGTTTTAAATACGCTGTCTAAGTGGCACTGCACTTGTGGAAAAAGGGTAATGATTATTTATTAAGTGTTTACATATACATAAAAATTTTAAATTAAATTAAACTCGGATCAATTATTTACTAGTAAACAAGTCATGTCTAATTACGGAAGGCATAACTAGGTCGTAATCCAAGCTTCACAACATGTGACCCCTTAATCAAACTAGGAAAGCGTGAAGGGCAGATATATTAACCTGTTCGCAAACGAAACCCCGAATAGATATTTATCTATATATGTGAAAGCACATTTTGGAGATTTTTCAAATACAACTCGTGCTGCATCGCCTCTGGATCGATATTGTGCCGCCGTTAATGTTTTGAAATAAAAATGTCTATGCAAATGCCGTTTTAAAATAAAATTGGATCTAAAACTTCTTCTAAAACAGAAATTCTATATCATTAAAAACCACATAGGCAGCATGTAACTATAAATATTTAAGTGAAAAACATCAATAACTCTTAGGTCCTATCTTCACAAACATCTACAACTGAGGTACCTGTCACATCTTCGGAAAGAATTTCTACAGAAGATAGTAAATTAGATGAATTGTATCCTTTGCCTTTATATAAAGTAAAATCAATGTCTGGTGAGTACAAAATGTTATAATAAATCTCTTATATTTTCAAATTCGTAATTATAGATTACATGTTTTATTTAGGCAGGCATTGCTATTTGAAAGATCATCGCCGAAGAAATGTATTGAGCTAGTTTCTGTATTATTTAAATTTTTTTGAAGCATAAATTTTTTAAATAAAAATTTTATTACAGAACACGGAGAACGAATAATTCTCCACCCCGGAGACTTAGTGAGATGTAAATATACGTTCAGCCCGAAAGTGGAAGGGAATTTCAATTTGAAAAGATTTGTACAGGTTAACGGTTGGCCCGCATCACAAGTAATTGTTACTGTTAATGGGATTTGTGATATACCAAGGTAACGTCATAATTTATCATACGTATTTGTTTATTATATATAACATAAGAATATTAGTATACCAGTACCGTTAATATCTCATTACAGCTATGTCATGTTTTTCTTAACAGTGCTCCAAATTACCTTTTTCACATATTATTATTCATGTAAATTTTTATTACATTTATCTCTTATAATGACAACATATACCTCTGTTCAATTCGTAATATTGACGCCGTTTCTTACATATTTTACACTTTCATCCTTAAAGTATTTGTCTTGTCGATTAGTGGGCAGTTTATATAAGTAAATGGAAAAATAAATATGTCAGTACCTATAGAGTTGTAGAGGTGGGTTATATGCAACGCATGATATAATTAAGAAATATTTGCTTGTTTTACAGGTTAGATAGTCGGCCAAAAAAAATGTTTAAAGATTTTGTCAGAAGAACAATCGAAGACAATATATACAAAGCTACATATTTAGATGACATTAAAGTGTTTCAGTTTGGTCCAATTTTCATTGGAAACAATAGGTAGGACATAAAAATTTCAGTCAGTATTTGGAAAACTAGAAAAAAATTAAAAAGAAGTAAATGTAATGTATTTAACTCAACATTTGCGTCATCTTCTTATACACAAAGTGCTAGTATTTGACAAGAATTTCATATAATATCAATATTAATTTCCAAGTAATACTTACTCTAGCAAGAGGTATACCTGTTTCATCATTGAAAATTTAGTTTTTGAATAACTTTTACTTTTATTCAGAATATATGAAGAACAATATTCTATAGATTTGAAGAATTCTTCATTAATCACCGCCGAAATTGAAGTTGAGTTTTTGGGTGTAACTGATGTTTTCTTATACGACAAGCAAATGATAACATTAGAGGTACGTTAAAAAAATCTTTTAATAATACTTCATAAAAAACTGTGGTGAGAAAGTAATTTTTTTCCGCATGTTAATAAAGGTATTATTGAATATTAATAAAAATCGATTTACGGTACTCAAGGTAAAGTTTCTTTTAAACACTTAAATTTCTGTATATTTATAGCCCGAGTGTAGGGGTAAACTAACAATATCGGCAGCTCCTGCAGTAGTTGGAGAGCACAGCAACGTTCTTTTATTTTGTGTGAAGAATAATCCGGAGATCGTTACGGTCAACATTGCCTGCAGTGGAGTTGTACCAATGGTAGAAGTGTTGCCATCATCTAAAATTATAGGTAAAACAATTGTTAATTTTTTTTTAGCTCAAACAACATTTTTGAAAATGTGCAACTATAACTTTTAAAAACCTTTTTGTACTTGTATATTTGTAGATTACGGAAAGCATCTTCTGTATCGTCGCAAAGATGACAGATTTATTGTCAAAAATGATTCAATTTTACCGATTATGTGGAAGATAAGAAACGCTGATGACTTTCTTGAAGATTTTCTAATATCTCACACTTTAGGTATTATACCCAGATATGACAATCAAGTTGTACCTGTAACGTACATTGCTTGTCAAGTAGGAGTCATATCAAATAAGATGTTAACTGTCGATGTGAGTATTGGAAATTATGGAAAGATTAATTCAATTGTATAAGCCACTTTTACGTTTTTGTGAACTTAGAACTCAATTGTACTGACTTTCAATAGCTTTTTAATATTGTTAGAAACTCGGCGTCCTTTTTTTATTGCAGATATATGATTTTGAGGGTAGAGGCGAACCAATGATTGTGGACTCGCTGTATCTATCAGCCGAATGTTATGATGTGATGGTGGAATGCGCTTACGAAAACATGTCTGAAAACTTTCTTAACTTTGGAAACGTTAAAGTCAATTCAACAGTTGCTCGTGAAATGTACCTGTTCAATCGTGGGAAATACAATATTTTTTTTAAGTAAGACGTAAACTCGTTTGCATTTTCAATTTAAAATAAAAGTTGTAATTACTAAACACTTTATTTTTTTAAGGTTGAAGAAAGTTAGGAACTTTTCAGAACCGACTTTATTGAAATCATTTGAAGTTACATCCGAGTGCGGAATCCTGCCCCCTTCTGCTAAACTCGTTGCTATAGAATTTGAATGCACACCTACCACATTATTAAATTTAGTCAACGTTCCTGCTTATACGTGTACTTTATTAGATGGTAACAAAACTCAGATGATTGTTGCTAAATTTCCCGTTTGTATTACAATTGCATCCTTCTATAACACGTATGTACTTTTATTCTCTTTGCAGAATAACGATTTAATAGAACAAAAATAATTTTAACTTTGTGTTTAAATCGTTTTCAGTTTCACACTTTTTCCATTGGGTGAATTGAACTTTCACATTCTGCCAGTTGGTGAAGGTGTTATAAGAGAAGTTATTCTGAATAATACCAGTAAATGTCCTTTTACTTATGAAATCATTTTACCGCCTGAACACCAAATAAACCCGGAATCTATGCCTCCAGCAAAGTTAAAAGATAACAAGTGCGTTATTTTTTACTTACACTCTTACATTATATACTTACTATATATAGTCACTATGAAAATATGAAATAATTCCTAATAATATTTACAATTTACAGAATTAAAAATCCTCCAATAAAATGCGGAAATTTTCTTATAATGAACGAAGACAATCTTCTCGCTCCATCTACGAGTCGGACTATCCAAATAAAATTTTTAGCAACAGCTACTAAGAAGTTTGAAGAAACAATTCATTTTGTAATCAGCGATACCTGCCCGGCTGAAGCAGGAGGAGTTCCCTTAAAATTAGTCGGTACAGGAGCCCTGCCAACATTAGATTTTTGGAACCTGGAAACAACATTTAGAGAACACGTAATCATTAAAAATATAACAGAATATCCAGTACCAGAGGTAAAAAAACTTATTTTTAAATCATAAAAATAATCATTACGTTTGTTATATTAATAGTTATTTTAGCCTTCACCACATTGTGTTTTTGTGGAAGATTGTGTGACGCTTTATTTTTATGGCGTAATTGTAAACACAAATCATACTGGAGCACTCGACCTATACAATAATGGTTTAGTACCGTGCGCTCTAAGCATGAAATTACACTATCAAATAAATTCCAGTCCGGAAATATTTTCCTTGGATAAATATGAAACCCACATAGAACCACTGATGCATAAGAAATTAAATATAATTTTCACTCCAAAAGCTTTAGAGGTGAGTTGCGTACAATAATTATTTTAAACTATATATAATTTGCTATCAAAAAACAATTTGGCATGATGTAATACAAAATCAGGCCAATTTGTTATTTTTTAACTTTTTGTTATTAATTTTAATGTTGCATAAATGAAAATTAATTTATTTTGAAATTTAAGATTTATAAAGCGGTTTTAGAGGTGAATCTAAAGAAGTTGGAAGGTCAAAATCAAACATTTAGAATATGTATGATAGGCGAAGGTGTAATACCCAGAATACGTTTAGTATCACCGAAAATTAAAGACAACAGATTTACTTCACTGCATTTTCCTGTTACCTGTTTGGGTTCCGTCACTAGCAAACATGTATCATTCAAAAATATTAGTTCCGTGAATGCCGTGGTTATATCAGACATTATACAAACTGATATCGAAGGTCGGCCGTTATTTTGGCTGACGGCAGCACCTGGTACGAATTACATCGTCATGAATGGAAACAATGGTAATATTTTTTTTAGTATATGTAATAATTTTTTGTTGTTTGTGTAATAATGTTTATTATATATAGCCTTATATCATTACAGACAATGTAAATATCACAATAAAAGTGACTATGACACCAAACGAAATAGTGACCCTTTATGTTCACTATAGTCCATTACAAAAAGGCAGAACAAATTGTGACATAGTACTTACAGTAGTTGATAATCCATTTGAAAAGTATACGGTACGAACGAACATTAAATATTTACTGTTAATTTGTTCATAAATTGCTGCTATATTCTGATTATTATTCTTAACAGATATTGTGCAAAGCCGAAGCTTTCATGGAAGACGTTATTCTTATGGGGCTTGAAATGCTATCAATGGATATAGATTTAGATGCATATAAATCTTCGGAATGGTAAACCAACTTTAAAACATCGTGATCAATAAAACCTTAAATAATACTTGTAAAATAAATTACGATAAGGTCTCTAAATATTTGGATAAACAGTAATTTAAAATGTGACTTGATTAAAAATGTAATAGATAGATCCTTTAGAAATTATGATACTATTCGCATAATCTAAATATTTTTCAATACCACTCCCTAATTTCTAAATATTTTCTATATCTTACAACAGGTCTACAGCGTCTACTGTTGATACTAGAAAGAAAAGCAAATCTTCCTTAGAGAAAAAGAAATTAAAATTTTCAGAGTCCAGAAAAAGTAAAAGAACTTCGCAATCATCTATGAAACAAAGTAGTACTTCTACAGCAGAATCTCCTGTACTGAAATATTTATTAGATCTAGGTGTGCATTATTATTATAGACTTAACAGTATTTATTTACAAATGTACAATATAAAAATGTATATAAATTTAGGTGGATGTCAACTGTGTTATACACTAAAAAGAACAATTATTATGGTCAATAATTCTGAAAAGGTCTACAAATTTACTTGGATGGAATGCGATTACATCGTTGTTAAGCCATGTGCCGGCTATATTTCTCCTGGTGAGGAAAAGGATCTGGAAATTCTCTTCTTTTCTGGACAGCCTGTTGAAATTGAGAAGGTTATTAGCACAAATGGATTTTTGAACACATTAGTATTATTGAACTATTAAATCACCAAATAACATTACAGGAACTTCTGAATTGTTCATTAACTGTGGTGAGTGATGATTCTCTGACAGCTGATACAAAGGAAATTACTTGGGACACTCGGCAAACTCTTACATTATTTAATCGCAACCAGTACGTATGTACATTGTTTTGTATCCCATATTTAAGTATATAATAACTTAAGCCATTAACAAAAATATATTTTATTATCAGAGAAGTAGGCGTTAATGAACGATGTGACATGATATTGGAAGATCAAATGACAACATCTCCAACAGAAGAATTTAATGGAAATATGTCAATAATTATAATCTATTCAGTAAAAACTGAATATACTAAATATGTTTGCGATTTAGAAGAGGAAAAATATTTACAGGATACCTTTATCTATCAGGTTAACATCTAGAACCTTTCCGAAAATTTTAATAAATTGTGCCAGTTGTTAATAATTCCTTAATTTTAATTAGACGAGAAGTTTCGATTTTAAAGTTGAAAACATTGGAAGAGTTCCATTGAAAATTTCGTGGGATTTCGTAGTTGACGATGAATTTCCTACGAGATTGAAGAAATCTGCTTTAAGGGTAAAACACAAACAATTATTTCTTGAATTTACATATATGAAACATTTATTTTTATTTAAAAATGTTTTAGGATATACGTAATAATATAACTGGATCATCTGATAGTTTACAAAGAGTGGTAAATGAAACAGAAACGGATATGGTTCACGCAGAGAGAACCAACGAAAATGTTAATAATGGTATGATTATATTATTTTTTACAAAGCGAGGAAGGAATTTTAATTAAATGCTTAACTTATCTCAATTATTTATCCTATAATATTGTTACTTGTATAAATATAATAATATACTGGTGGTAGGTCTCTGCAGCCGGAGACTGTCTAGGTAGGTACTACCGCAACTCCTATTTCTGCCGCCAAACAGTACTGTTTAAACATTCCTGTGTTCCGGTTTAAAGGGAGCTGTAAGCTAGTGAATTTACTGGGGTAACGAGACTTCACACCTTACGGCTCTAGACGACGAGTCCATTTTCCATTTTCCATTTTCCATTTTCCATTTTCCATTTTCCATTTTCCATTTTCCATTTTCCATTTTCCATTTTCCATTTTCCATTTTCCATTTTCCATTTTCCATTTTCCATTTTCCATTTTCCATTTTCCATTTTCCATTTTCCATTTTCCATTTTCCATTTTCCATTTTCCATTTTCCATTTTCCATTTTCCATTTTCCATTTTCCATTTTCCATTTTCCATTTTCCATTTTCCATTTTCCATTTTCCATTTTCCATTTTCCATTTTCCATTTTCCATTTTCCATTTTCCATTTTCCATTTTCCATTTTCCATTTTCCATTTTCCATTTTCCATTTTCCATTTTCCATTTTCCATTTTCCATTTTCCATTTTCCATTTTCCATTTTCCATTTTCCATTTTCCATTTTCCATTTTCCATTTTCCATTTTCCATTTTCCATTTTCCATTTTCCATTTTCCATTTTCCATTTTCCATTTTCCATTTTCCATTTTCCATTTTCCATTTTCCATTTTCCATTTTCCATTTTCCATTTTCCATTTTCCATTTTCCATTTTCCATTTTCCATTTTCCATTTTCCATTTTCCATTTTCCATTTTCCATTTTCCATTTTCCATTTTCCATTTTCCATTTTCCATTTTCCATTTTCCATTTTCCATTTTCCATTTTCCATTTTCCATTTTCCATTTTCCATTTTCCATTTTCCATTTTCCATTTTCCATTTTCCATTTTCCATTTTCCATTTTCCATTTTCCATTTTCCATTTTCCATTTTCCATTTTCCATTTTCCATTTTCCATTTTCCATTTTCCATTTTCCATTTTCCATTTTCCATTTTCCATTTTCCATTTTCCATTTTCCATTTTCCATTTTCCATTTTCCATTTTCCATTTTCCATTTTCCATTTTCCATTTTCCATTTTCCATTTTCCATTTTCCATTTTCCATTTTCCATTTTCCATTTTCCATTTTCCATTTTCCATTTTCCATTTTCCATTTTCCATTTTCCATTTTCCATTTTCCATTTTCCATTTTCCATTTTCCATTTTCCATTTTCCATTTTCCATTTTCCATTTTCCATTTTCCATTTTCCATTTTCCATTTTCCATTTTCCATTTTCCATTTTCCATTTTCCATTTTCCATTTTCCATTTTCCATTTTCCATTTTCCATTTTCCATTTTCCATTTTCCATTTTCCATTTTCCATTTTCCATTTTCCATTTTCCATTTTCCATTTTCCATTTTCCATTTTCCATTTTCCATTTTCCATTTTCCATTTTCCATTTTCCATTTTCCATTTTCCATTTTCCATTTTCCATTTTCCATTTTCCATTTTCCATTTTCCATTTTCCATTTTCCATTTTCCATTTTCCATTTTCCATTTTCCATTTTCCATTTTCCATTTTCCATTTTCCATTTTCCATTTTCCATTTTCCATTTTCCATTTTCCATTTTCCATTTTCCATTTTCCATTTTCCATTTTCCATTTTCCATTTTCCATTTTCCATTTTCCATTTTCCATTTTCCATTTTCCATTTTCCATTTTCCATTTTCCATTTTCCATTTTCCATTTTCCATTTTCCATTTTCCATTTTCCATTTTCCATTTTCCATTTTCCATTTTCCATTTTCCATTTTCCATTTTCCATTTTCCATTTTCCATTTTCCATTTTCCATTTTCCATTTTCCATTTTCCATTTTCCATTTTCCATTTTCCATTTTCCATTTTCCATTTTCCATTTTCCATTTTCCATTTTCCATTTTCCATTTTCCATTTTCCATTTTCCATTTTCCATTTTCCATTTTCCATTTTCCATTTTCCATTTTCCATTTTCCATTTTCCATTTTCCATTTTCCATTTTCCATTTTCCATTTTCCATTTTCCGTTTTCCGTTTTACATGTTCCATTTTCCAATAACTGCCTCATTCCAATCTTTTTGACGGAATGAAGTCTGTTAGGTCCGCCAGACGGTAACGCGGTTTGTGCTGGACTGATGTGATGTCGTGAAAAAGAAACTAAAACAAAATAAATAATACCGCGAAGCCGACCTAATTGAAAATCAGCAGTAATGATCTTTAGCTCTTACATTTTGTGACTATTTATGTTATTATTTCATTCGTTTAATTTCGGCACGCGGCGTTAGATCCTCCGACGCGCATACGCGCACACTTTTGAAAGAATGATCTAATTTGAACTTTGAGCAGCTGTAATAAAGTTAAAATTGACTCTTAGCGTTAGGAACACACCTACATTGCTTAGACAGCGTGAAAGCTTGTACTTTAATATGAACTTTATGAAATAGCAATAAAGTTCAAATTGACCCTACATTTTAGTTAGAGAACGTTTGTATAGGAAAAAGAAAAGCGTTGTTTTTAGGGGCTTCCCGGCGATTATTCGAATTTTTCTCAAATTGTCCAAATTGGTCCTGGCGTTGTAGAGTGATGCGCTTACCGACACATATTTGTATTATAGATTAATAATAAATTATATTCAATGACATTAGTTTTATAATAAATAAATATAAAGTTCCTGAAAATATATTTATATGTAGAGGGAGTGACAAAGGCATAATGTTTGAGAGATAAAGAATTCGTTGTCATCCCCACTCCGTGCTGTGTACTGGTGCGAGGTGACACCGGTACACACGTGGAGGGGATCACTACCAAGTGATAATATTTTTTTTTTGGAGTTTACAGCCACGCGGTTTGATACGTGGCCATGAACAATTGATGATATCGAGCGAGACAAAAATATTAAAATGTCTATTAAAAAGCAGGGGTTGGTGATAGAAAAGTGAAAATTTAGGGTTGTATGTAGTTTTGATGCCACACAATAATAAAATAAAATAGAAAAAAAATCCCAAAAATAAAAAAAAAAATTTTTGGTGTGGGCAACCCTGATCACTTAGAGGTTTGAAAAATAGATAGTAACCGATTCTCAGACCTACTGAATATGCACAAAAAATTCATAAGAATCGGTAAAGCCGTTTCGGAGGAGTATGGGAACGAACATTGTGACAAGAGAATTTTATATATTAGATTATCTGTATATTTTTGTATTCACACGGCAAATTACCAAAACAATGAATAATATTAAACAAACTTCAAACAACCACAACAAACAAACTTCACATATTAAAAAGAGATTAGAGAAGTAAATCTTATGCAAAAAGAATTGTTATTGTTTGCTTAAAAATGATAACATTAAGAAAAAAAACCGCTGTTTTAAAATGTCTTCTCTGTGTTATTATTTATAAGTGTACCATCACAAAAAAGATACATTTCCGAAGTTTCTTCTCATTTTTTCTAAGAGAAGGGCGCATTGCATAACGATTTCAATATTAAACGATTACCGATTAAAAGTGACTGACAAACACAATAAAAAAAAAAATTGAGTTGAATTTGAAACATGACGCCTTTGCTATTAAAGATCGACCGACTAATTGTCGTGTAAAACAAATGAAAATAAAAATCTCTGTTTTTTGACTTCATCAAAATCGTTACTGTATTAATAACAGGAAGAGTTTTTCTATTGTTTCAGTGTAATTTACACGCCAATCCATGATGGTCCGTTATCGTTTAAGATTTTCTGTAGCGTGAAACATTTAACAAAGTTTTTGACGTTATGTGTAAATGCTCTAAGCTATTCGATCAAACCGATTGTTACATATTATCTGATTGGCAATGAACATACACTAAGAAGCGAAGCCATAACGAACATTCATTTAGATAAGGTAAACCAAAGTGTTTATAAAAAATATAGAAATATATTACCTGGTGACTACATACTATAAACAAAATATTGTGTAAGATGTTTCTCTTTGTGTATTTTATATATACCTATAACATGTCTATTATATACTGGATAATGGATAACTAAGGCAAAATTTGTATCGCAATTATTTTATTCCAGACTGCTTCGACATACGAAAGAACAATTCAATTTATAATCAAAAATGACGGTTCGGCGACTTTCTTTTTCGACTGGCATTACTCCAGTTCATCTGTTAAAAAGTATTTGAAGGTTGAAATAGAACCAAAAACCGGACACGTATCACCGGGAAACGAGATCGAATGCATATTGTATTTCAATCTTAAACAAGTACCAGTTCATTCATTTCCTGTAACGTTATCGGTAGGTATTAATTATATTTAGTTTTCTGGTCATTTAATATAATACTCAGATTTTCATATATTAAATTATTATTTTAATTTCAGTACCTCAATGTATAATAACTTCAACTTTTTTAGATCATAGACGGCCCTGAGTACGAAATATATCTTCATGCAGAAATAGAAAAACCGAAATACCATTTTTCATGCATGGACTTTCACTTCGGAAAGTGTATAGTCAATGCACCTGACACGACTTATAAAAAATATATAGCCTTCGAGAATTCCGATAGTGACCCGTTAACGTATGATTAATTCGATATGTCTATTCTTCATTATTTTCTTTTGTAAAGTAACAGAATATTGAGAACATCGCCATATGCTTTCTTCATATCTATCATATCTTCTTATTCTAAAATTAAGATTGAAAACCTCGATTCCTGCGAATTATTAACACTAATAAAAAACTTATAATTACAGTTTGGACCTAAATTTCTCTAACTTGCCGGAACTTTTCGTTCAGTATAACAGGGAATCTGACGTGAAACCTAAGGAGCGTCGCAAAATATCCATTTTCTTTCGTCCCAAAGAAGTTAAGGTATATGAATTCAAATTGCAATTCTGGGTAAATTCTCTGTGCGAAGAAATAGTATACATTAAAGGAGAAGGTTAGATTTTAATAATATTCATTCTTACATATATATTTAGTTGTGTTACGTATTACGTGTAAATTTTAAAAACCATCCAATGTTTCAGGCGTCCCACTTCTATTCGATTTGTTCGATGGTTGCCAGAAGAGCTTTGACCTAGGTCCTGTTAAAGTTGGCGACAAGATAGTCCGACAAATCGAAGTAATGAATCACAGTAAAGTGGCGATCAACGCTAGCTTCTCTTTTAGAGACACCTATTCTGTATTGGATGATATGAACGACTCTGAAGCGACAAGCATCTGTTTGAACTTCAAAGTGAATGTTCAAGAACCTGATCCGGGTTCAGGAAGGTCTTATAATTAATACATTTTTTAAGCCCATGTTCTAGTTTCCTTGTTTAATAAAAATCAATGAATGAATTCCTGGTATGTAGTATCTGAGATAAGCATATAATTCTCGCACAGATTTATGTGCAAAAGATCATTCGCTTAGTAATTAGTCATATCAATGTCAGATTTTCACACCTTTATATCATCAATGGATCCAAAACCTATGTATAATCTTTCCAGACATACGGGTGATGATCATCACAGTTAATGAAATTTTCTTTTTCATATTTCCAGGGGCGATATGCTTCGGTCTTACAAGGACGATAAGGTACAAGAGCAAATTGCTCTGGATGTCCAAAATGCACTCTCTTCTTTGAAGGTCATCCCGAACAAGTGCTCTATTTTACCTTACCACAAAGTTCCCCTGAAAATACAATTTAAACCCATAGGAATTATCAGCAAATTAAATGTTCAGGTATTTTTATTATTTTCCGTGACAAACATTAACACCATAATTTACGTGTGTTATTGCATTTCTCATAATATAGATGTTGTCCCTTATGAATATTTCGCGAATTATCACAATAGATATAAATAAAGCATTTAACAGTTTTAACATAAAGCAGAGTTTATTGTTGAATTTTTGGGCAATAAATGATTTTATTATAGTTAATCTTCATTTACAAGAAAAATCTTTATTTTTTTTTTGACGTGAATGTTGTTGCAGTTGAACATGAAAGTCTTTCAATTTGAAAGGCCTATTGTACAATTGAGTGGAAGCGCTACGGGTATGAGTCTTTGTCTCAGCCAAAACTCTTTACAATTTGGTCGTGTGCGTAAACGTGGTTGTAGAATATTGAAAGTCATGTTAGAAAACAAAGGCGATTTTAGTGCAAGGTAAAATAAACAATTACTAAAGTTTTAATTTTTGTCTTAATATGTCTATCTTCAAACAATGATATATCGATAGGTTTTGGTGGCAACCATTGAAGACAGACGAATTTACGATATCGCCAATTGAGGGCAATATTGCGGCTCGTACCAATGTTACATTTACTGTAACATTCAGGCCCGCTAATAATAATCCATTTATAAAAGTCTGGGTAAGTTATTAAAATGTTAAAACGTGTTTTAACTTAAGAAAAATATTAATGTATGTAAACATATTGAGCTTTACAATACACCACCCAATAATTTTCTGATGAATTAGGTAAAAGATGGTTATAATATGTAATGAAAATAATACACAGTCAAAAATTCACGGAAGCGTTCTTTAGTTTCAATTAAACAAATCTGAATTATTGAAAAGCTTAAAATGAAAACTGGATGGATTAAAAGGATGGGCATTAGTTTTTATAATTAGTAGTATCACGTAACACTAAATATTCATAAAATCCATCAAAGAAAAAATAATATAAAAGAAAAAATAATAATGAGGGGCCATAAGTTATAGAAAAAGTAAATTTTTTATGCAGGCGAGTTGTAACATTGAAAATTACAAGCCGTTGGAATTAGCTCTATATGCTACGTGCATCGACTCGTCGAATATACAAAACAAAACAATGTATATGGAGTGTCCTGTCAGGGAAATCAAAACTGACTACATTGTGGTCGTCAATCCGTATGTACATCAATTAATATTTCAGAATTTGAAAAAAATATATCAATATTCATACCTCAAAAATTTAATATTTGATGCTACTTACTGAAATTCAATATTTTACGATAAATATTGTTTGAATATTATAATGCATTTAAATCATTAACATCTAAACCGATGGACGCCCACTGCTGAACACAGGATGCATTTTAATGTCAATATATAACTAGTCATAAAAAATACTTGAATATTAAAAAATCAATCGCAGGACGGATGAAATGTGGTTGGTGTTGTCTGAAGTAACAGGGGAATCTTTTACAACACTTAAAGAATTTAACGTTGAAGCTAACACCACATTCGAAATACCAATACACTTCAAGCCAAAATCATTTGGGAACCACGAGGTATTTATAATATTGTATTAACTCCAAGCTTACAGGATTCGTTATTTTAACTTTCGATAGTATCTGCGGTGCTAAAAAAAAGCATCCTTTTCGTTTTAGCTTTTTAATTAAGGGGCCCGCAGTTTTTATTTAAGATAAAAATATGCTGTTACGGTCATTAACTAAGTATATTGTAAATATACCTTCCTGACAAAAATGCTTTGTTCAGATTGTCAACATATGAGAGTAAGAATATTCTCGGCGACTATGATTGACCTACGGCATCATTGTTACTTAGGACGAACATGGCAGCGCGTCTGAGCCCAGCGCGTCGCCCCACAAGGACGTTGACTATTTGCGCGGAGGGACGACTTTACATCGATCCCTCCGCAAGGCGGGCCCGATTCTTGGGCGTCGATCGAGGGTCGCGGACGAACTGAGATGTTATCCCGCGACCCTCGAACAATCGTTTTCGACTAGGCCGGAAGCGCTGGGGTTTTAGTGGGTAATAAACAGCTCAGTCCCACATAACCGCCGGGCCCGTTGCCCGGGGTATGCGTAAGTGCATTTCCCCAGCCAGAACAAAAAAAAAAAAATCATTGTTACTTAACATCATATAAAATTCAGTTCGATATTAGATCAATGCCGATAAAGCATATTTCTCTCCAAACTATGACAGTCCCGTAAAAAAAGAAATTAGAGTTATACCTATATCTACTATCAAAATAAATACTTTAACAAATAATATTCAACATCATCAATAATATATAAATTAAAGTAAACATACTTTTATCAGGGTCAAGTACTATATTCGCCCCTCGGAGAGAGTGCGCTTTTCGTCAATGTAGTTGGTATAGCTACAAACCCGAATCCTAACGGAAACATTTCATTGTCAGTAAGAGAAAAAGACGTACACACCGAAGAATTGTTAGTTTACAATATTACAGAGGTAAAATTAAAGTTACTACGTAATAAAATTATTAAAAAAAGGAGTTTCAAGTCCGCATATAAAATTTGAGGTGTACTTTATGCTTAACCTTTAATATATTGTTTATAACCTGTGTCATTTTAATTGACCCCGGACCAATTAAATACATATCGTATTCCTGGGTCTACTTAAAACTCGCGTAAGGTCATGTTCGAAAAATATTAATTATTGTTTATTAGTTTCCAGAAACGTATATAGTTAACTCTGAAATTGTAAAAATATATCCTGATAAGTTTGAAGGCTACTATGAAATAAAACATCCTGAAACAATCAAGGTTTGGGGTGAAGCAACCGCCACGTGCCGCTGGTCGTTTGTTTGTTACGAAGAGTGCGAAATTAACGCGAAGGTATATCTATAAACCTATGTTACTATGAGCAACAAAATACGATATAAGAAACAAAATGTTTGTACTGATTAAAATTTGTATAATTTTATTTTGTCTTAAAGTAACATAAAATTAAAACACCGTGATATCAACAAGGGTTTGCCTACATCCCACCACGTACCGTCGACAGCTTAATAAATATGATACAGCTTACTGAAATCGTATAAACTAATGATGATTGATGACTAGATGATCATGATGTTTATCAATACGCCTGCGTTGACCTTATACTCGACCACATTGTGCTCTTTGTCTTGAGACGTAACAAGTTAAGTCTCATTACCACAGTAATGTCACTAGTTATAGTGCTTATCAAACTGGAACACAGTAATATGTGCGCAGTACTATTTGGCGGTAAAAATAGGGACCTACCTAGACGATCTCCGGCAAGAGACAGCTACAAACAAAAAAAGTATTTTTGGACGAGGACGAGGACGACGACTTTTTCGCCTTTTTCTCAACAAAAGAAAACAATTACAGGTAATGTTTATAAATGAGGATACGCGCGAATATCAATTCTACAACATTACAATAACAGTAACCCCCAGTGGAATTATGGGAACGATGGAATTCGAATCGCGTGCACGTGAGTCTGTACAAAAAGAACTATCAATATTTAATCCACTGGGAAACGATGCAGAGTTTAATATTCACTGCCAGAATCTCGAATGTCCTGATGTACTCAAGGTCAACAGAAATTCTAAGGTAAATTGTTTACGCATACTACATTTTTATTTGAGTTATAAAACGTCTAACCAATACAAACATGGTGAATATTCGCAGAAAAAAAATCATTTCTGCGGATCGATTAATATAATAATTCAGTGGGAACTAAAAGAAATAGGTCCTCTTCTCTATCTTAAATTTCAAGACTGCTTTCGCGAAAAATTAGTAGCCCTACGTGAACTCGACTAAAATATTTAATGTCTGGAGGCTGTCGACTTTTGTTTTCAACTGTTTGATTAATAGCGAGAAAGTCAAGTTCCTAGTTTAGATGATGTATTTCAATACAGTAGCCTATTATGACCAATCTGGATTTTTTTCCTTTAATTCTAGGAAACATTAACTTTGACATATTCACCTTTAGTGGTGGGTGAGACGGAGGAGTACATACAAGTATTTAATACGTTAACCGGTGTGTATTTATACAAAGTGACGCTAAAGTGTTTGCCGGCTAAAGAAAAGGAACTGGAGTTCAAAACACCTCTTGGCACAGCTGTTCCGCTTCGTCTTAGGGCCCATAATAAAACAGAAGCCAGAGCAGATTTTATTATTACGGTACTGTAGCAAACACTTTTGACAGTACAACAATGATTTTAATTTACAAAGGGTTAATACCTCAACTTCAAATAGTGTTAAAAAGAGTTAGAATTCTTTCGGTCTAATATGTCGCCAGGCTGAACATACCTATGCTATTATGGTGGCAGATTTACAATATGGGAACGGTAGTCAGCCAGACTGGATTGAAAGAACCGTATTACCAACCAATTTGTCCATGTGGCCCCGGAATCAGACCGGGGACCTCCGTTTCTTAAAGCCAACAGTTAGCTTCTGCACCACAGAGGCTGTATGTATATATATTAAATCTTAATTTGGTTGATTCACTTTACAACTGGTTCTACTCTTTTAACAAATAACTAATAAACTTTTCTTTTAAAATTGATAGTCACGAGTTCATACGTTACTTTATGTATTAAAACATGTTTACTGTTGTCATTCACTTTAGACCAAAAAATTTAAAATCTTTGGGCGAAATGGAAGTTGTGTAATATTTACAATACTTTAATTACTTGAACAGATTTCCCACCCATCAATATTAATAGATGAGAAATACGCATTGGGTCCTTTCGAAAAAGGTAAAGTCCAGGCTTGGTTCGAACCAACTGAGATTGGTTGTCAAATTTGCCGAGTTTCATTGAATTCGCTTACTGCGGGTGAATTCGTGTAAGTAAGCTTGAATTATAGTTAGAATAATCTATTATGAGCGAATTTTTACAAAATCTTCATTACAGATACATCATAAAGGGAATTTCTACAGAACCAAAACCCCAAGGGCCTTACGAAGTCAAAAGCGGAGAGTCCACAATTATAACATTCAGAAATGTATTTGAAGAAACAAGAGTTTTTAAATTAAATATTGATCGAGAAGAGTTTTACATAAAATCATTTTACGAATCGGTGAAACCGAAAAAAGTAAGTTTTTCAATGCTCAGCTTCTGGAGGGGAGTTAGGGTCCTGGGATTTCTGTGTACGAAATCCCCTCAATGCGTTGTGGCCCCGGTGTCTCCTATGAACCGCACCAGTGCCCTTTTTACTTTTTTCAGCAAGGTTCAACAAACGGCTACGCCCTCGTTAGCACCACTGTGCTACCCAAGCTCAAGGTCGTACCCGAAGACGAGTTCAGTCTCCTTTTAGGACAGGCTTTCTATAGTTCTATTCTTACTAAGAAAAAAGTAGAACTAAATTATTTAATACCTTTTTAAAACCAAAAATATTTTAGGATATATATAAGTAACATGAAAACTATACAGCAAATTTAGTTTTTTATCTCTCATAATATAGCGTATTTTGACAGGACATGATCGTGACTGTCTATTTACTTAATGAAGTTTGGAACGAAATACCCACTGGATGTCTGACCATAGAATGCCATGATCCACCTGTACCGAAGGTGCAATGGACTTACTTTTTGCAAGGAATACCATGAATGTTATTTACTTATGTTATCAAATGAAAAAAATAAATAAAAATGAAGTAGTACATCCTTTTATTACCAATCTTTAACACTGAATTCTTGCACAACATCCTCTATATCTTCTACTTCGTCTTCGTCGTGAACAGATTTCGTTACCTTTGCTTTAATTTTGTTTTTCTTCTTTTTTAATTTCTTTTCTTTAGATTTTGTTTCATTATCGTCACCTGCAGTTATTTTAAATTTATCCTTTTCATCTTCACTATCAGATGGGAACAAAACCATTGGATCTTTGTCTTTTGATTTAGAGCTTAACTCTTGTGGATCAATTATTTTGGGTCTCTTTATCATTGGTAATTCTCCAGCTATTTCATCATTTTTAGAAACCTTCTTACGTTTCTGTATTTTATTAATTTTATACCAATTCTCGAAAAATATATAAAGCGGAGTTCCTTTAGCTTTAATGTTTGATTCCCAAGCAGACACCATCTTTTCGTCGCTGAGCGCAAAGCTTACTTTAGAACGTTCTCGTTCAATAAATTTTGAATTTTCTACAATTTTCTCCATTAACTGTCGTAACTTCTTTGTGTAATTTGAAACACGACAACTTTTTAAGAATTGTTTAATCTGCAGAAAAGCATAAAAACTTAATTATTGTTATACATACAAAAGGTCTCGTTTAAAAGAATGCACCAACGCCAAGCAAAGTAAATATGTGACAAGTTTCCATAGAAGTTTTGATTTAAAATAAAAGAATAATCATACTCGTAAATTCGATCGTGTCTAGGTACAATCAAAATATTTTAAGAAATTGAAACAAAAAAGACATCACTAAAATGGTGTAGGTTATACTACTACCATACATCCAACCGTGCGCTTATACATCACAACTGTAGATAGAAATAAACTGAGATCATTAAATACTGAAGTTAAAACTGTATTGTTAATATTTGGTTGAATTTTAAAAACCTGCCTGGATAGCAACCACCTAAATAAATCTGCTCGCATAACCGCATTATTGTATTCGTGTTGTCAACAATTTGTAGAGTATTGTAAGTGAGCCATGATTCACCATCCACAGTCTCATTGGACACTATTAAGGAAATTAAACATCAATAATCATACAAGAGGAAAAATTTTACCTGAAAAATGGTGAGTAAAATAATATCTGGGAAAGCTATTCTGTGTGATTCATTTGCAGTGTACTCTAACAAAAGTGCATATAATCTTTCAATAACAGCATCTTTAAAACCGTTCTCTGCCAATTGCGATTTCGCCAATCTCAAGACGCATGAAAGATCTAGTGGCTTCATTGAAACTTTTTTGTGTTTTTTGTTAAAGTCGTATGTTGTCAAGACCTGAAATAATTAAAAATAAAATAAAATATTGTTAAGCTTAGATAAAAAAAATTTGTATATGAATAGTATTTCTAGTACATTTTGTTTCAAATAAAAATGTGCTCTTTTATTAAGAATTAGACCTAGTATCTCATGTTTAAGGCACAGCGAGAAATATGTATGCAAAATGTTTAGAACTTTTTTTATCAAGACATTAAAAAACTTTAGTTACCTCCACTAAAAATGGCAATACTGGTATGAATGTGTCCGTCTCCTTTGAAAGATTTATTAAAATTTCTGTGCATTTAAATCTTAGAGGATAGTACTGATGTGTTGGAACTAACTTTATTGTATTTGTAATTACCATTACTAACGGATACAGTAAAGGTTGTAATTGTGGTTTATTACAGGTTGCAGCTATTAAATCAGACCATAAGTGTATTGAGTTTATAAATTGCCAGTTATACACTGCTTGCCGATTTTCTATTTTCTGTACTACAATCGCATTTCTCAGATGTATAGCAAGTTGTCTAATATAAAGGAACACATGTTGATAAGAAACATTAAGATCCAATGAAAACATTTCTACTAAAGATCTTCGCATGAAATTTATGCAAGGCCAGGTTGAGGGACTAACAAATTTTGAATTTTTCACATAAGTCATGTACATAGCTTTTAGCACTAAATCAAGTAGAGCTGCTTGTTGATTCCTTGTTATTCTAAGAATGCACAAAAATGACAGCACTCTAACAGTTTCTTCGCCATTACTCCACAAAGTGATAAGTTTCTTTAATGATTGTTTAGATATTCTATTGAAGCAAGCCACATAAATAGACATTTGATGCAAATGCTTCAGCAGTACTGTCAATATATTCTCTGAAGTTACACCACTAAGGAGTTTCAACAAATCATTTAAGTATGATACTAAAGGACCTTTAAGCTTTATAAAATGTTTACACTTTTGTGGATCTTTGCCCGATTGTTCCATGCCTAAGTATTTTTTTATTGCCCCTGGTAAGTATAAAACACACATCTGTATTACTGCATTAAATACTGAAGAACCTGAAATATAAACAAATTTATGTTAGACATGAAATTAAACTTTTTAATCACAGCAACATTTTATTACTGTAATTAGAGACATATTGACATTACAAGATGTATGATGATTGAACATTTACCCCCTATATATTTCATGTTGTTGAACCAAAAGGGCAACTATCTCTTATTACCATCTACTTTTTTTGTGTTCTTGCATTTTTATACATGAACATGAGTTAGCACCAACATTTTTAGTTTTCAACATTATAACAAGGTTGATTGGTAGAGAATGCATATAATTTAGTCTATTCAATGTAAAGTGTTGTAAAGTTTATGACAAAGAGAAACAATGACTTCTATGCAAATACTATCTATCTATTATTATCCATATTTTATTTTTACTTTTATCTTATTATATTTGTGAAAAAAATAATAACAGTCTTATGTAAGTGTGCTATAAAAATGTACCTTCCACTTTAAATGCACTTTGTGAAGTTCCATCTTCACTAGTTACATGCAACATAGCGGCATTGAATGCTTTTATGACAGTAACTAAAGTTGGAAGCTTAATTTTGCCTTCTGTTTGTAGTTCAGCTTGCCATTGAGCTACTAGTTTTAGATTTACTTTACCTTGAACTGGCTTTGCATCTTCATCCTGAAAAAAATATCATTATATCAAACAATATAACTCTGACTAATATTCTAACCATTCATTACACGAGTCTTAATCACAATATACATAAAATTTATAAAGTACCTCAAAGTCACTCTCATCACTATCACCTTTGAGTGGACCTGGTTTATGGAGCTTATCTTCTTCTTGTAGCTCCTGATCATTATCAGAATCGTCTTCGAAATCTAATAAATTCTCATCATTTTCTTCAAGAAACTTATAGAAGTCAGGATCAATTTTCTTCAATTTTTCTAAAGATTTTTTATGTAATTCTGGTGATAATTCTTCTTCCGAATCTATAATTAATACACATTTAAAATACAACGAAAATGAGCAAATTTCATTTGATTCACTTTTAAACTAAAGTCTAACCTATGTCCCCATCAGACTCTTTCATTTTTCTAGTACCCTTCATTTTCGATTTATCTATTTCTTTTGAATTTGATAAAAAAAATTGTTTTACAAAATTTATGTTTAGTTGTTGAAAAATATTATTAGAATAACGAAAAACCGCATGGGTTTTATAAACACACCCACGTGATGATAAGAAACGTCAAAGCCTAATGTCAATTTTTTTTTATGATTTTATAACTTCGTTCAAAAATATTTTATAAATCAGACATTGACAAAATCAATTTAAATTGTTTTCCATACAGCATATGGCCAGAGGATATTTCATAAAATTATTTAGTATTTCACACAGCCGTATGAAAAAGAGCAAACCTAACACAAATACACAAACACATGGAAAGGAATTAATATCTCCATTCGATTTACTCATATTAAAGATCAGTAATCTTATTTCTTTTCTTTTTCCTGTAGCGACTTTGATATACATAGATGAAATTGTAATGAAACAATTTTAGATTTTTATGGTGCATAATAACCTGCATAACGGCGTCGACAACAATTGACACGTAATTTCTTTTTTCCATAATATATGCAAATCGTTGTGCTTATATGGTAAAACCAAAAGTGAAGTGTGCGCATTTGTGCAGCAATGCAACGTAAAAAAAAACATACGAGATTAGTATCCACCGGACATTTTTTTTTTGTGTTTTGTTTAATATTGTATAATCATAGTGTTATTTTTTGTTAATGGTTAGATATGTGAAAGCTGTTAGCACCTATCACGTCGTAAACAATAGATGTAGACTTTTTCTTTTGATTAACATTGACGAATTCACAAATTTATTGATCGGGACGCTATGTTTGACGTTTTATCTACTTACATATTTAGACCTTGTTAAGCTATTTATTACCTTTTTAATAATGCTTTAATTTAACTGTAATGAGATTTTCAAGTGACTGCATTCATTATTAAATAAATATGATAAATGATAATTTATTCGCTCTCTCTCCTCTTTTTTGGTGTATGCTTACTACAATTATTCCGCAAGTTTCCATAGAATTCCAAGAATGATTTTGTTAAAAAAATGAATCTTGGGGTCAGGTGCAGCGATGTAAGCCCTGCTCTCTGCAGTTGTGCTGAGAGGATTGTCATTATTACAGTTTGTTGTTTTTCCTATCCGCCACTGCCGTGTTATGGTCA
The DNA here is from genome assembly GCA_029286795.1 of Byasa hedistus. NCBI lineage: Eukaryota > Metazoa > Arthropoda > Insecta > Lepidoptera > Papilionidae > Byasa > Byasa hedistus. The sequence goes on along the minus strand of JAGSMW010000020.1, from coordinate 8,262,020 downwards.
GCGGTAGAGGGCAAGACCATACTCGCTAAGGAGAGCCGGTAGATCTTCCCTCTCTTGGCGTTTGGGCGACTATACACTGGAATCCGTTGCTCGTGTGAGATTAAGAAGTTAGTAAAAGGTAAGAAAGCGCGCTGTGTGCTCCGGCGTGCCCTATTAAAAGGAAAGGGGAGATTTGCTACCCTGATGGGGCTGTATGGTGCGCCCGGCTTTTCAAATGGGTAGCGAATGTGCTTGGTAGCGTTCTCTTGGCCCTGCCATATAGCGACGAAGGAAGATTACCGTAGAGGATGTAGTTGTTATAAGGTCCATGTTCCCCCACGCTAAAAAGGTACAAAGAATGAAATGACTAGTTCAAAGCGGTGGTTATATGCACTAACTAGTATTCTAATTATTCTGTGTTCACGCGACTAATTTAAAGTATAAAAAACTAAATTAAAGCATAAAAATTAATATATGGAGGGATAGCGTTATATTGTTATAAGCTTCGGGAGCACGGAGAACTTCGTTAGCCAGGAATGAAACAGAACGTAAACGGATCACAAGTGAAAAGTTATAAAGCTAATAAGTAATAAGCAATAAGTAAAAAGTATGAAGTACGAAGTATGAAGTATGAAGTATAAAGTATAAAGTATAAAGTATAAAGTATAAAGTATAAAGTATAAAGTATAAAGTATAAAGTATAAAGTATAAAGTATAAAGTATAAAGTATAAAGTATAAAGTATAAAGTATAAAGTATAAAGTATAAAGTATAAAGTATAAAGTATAAAGTATAAAGTATAAAGTATAAAGTATAAAGTATAAAGTATAAAGTATAAAGTATAAAGTATAAAGTATAAAGTAAAAAGTATAAAGTATAAACTAATAAGTCAATTTATTTAGCAAACAATGGAATTTATATAAAATACATTTGACAGAAAAATTATTATTTTTCCAGTTTGACAAAGATTTAAAATTAATGGATACTGCATGCAAGGAGTTTGTAAACTGTAATAACATGCCGCTACAAATATATTAGTTACAATAATCAATATAAAAAGTTATTTGCGATTTTATTTTACAATGATCATGCGCAAAACCAGCAATAGGTTTTTATAGTTAATTAATGTCCCTGAATTCGAACCATTGAGTAATGTAAGAGTGCGCAACCTAAGCATGTGAAAGTTTTTGGCTCGCTTTTTATTTCTATGTTGGGTCTGCTTCTCTTTGTACCTCTTTGTTATTTTAAAATTCTTACACAAAATCCAATTTACGTGATATCACCAAATACCATTTGTTATAAAAATGGAAATTACATGAATGTATCATAATATACTGACTCCAAATTACCTTCTGAATTAAAATATTTATGTCAAAATATCGACAGAAATTTCGTTACAATCTAAATAAATTAAAAAAAAATTAAGAAAACATTTTAATAAAACACAACATAAAGTTTTTTATATTTTAGGGTATGATATTACTATAAATTTATTAAGTAATATAAATGTAATAGCTTGTAATCTATTTTAATTGGTAATTGTAACGAGCAAAATTAAAGTAATCAATGAAAATTTCTTCCAATCAACAAAATCGATTAAGCGACGAAAATGTTTTATTAGTCTATATTCAAATAATACGAGAAATAAACAGAATTTCCTGAAAACAAATACAAAATATTTGCATTTAAAACATTTGTATATTGGATTAATAAGAACTGTTTTCTCCATTTTCAGTTCATTTTGAAATCCATAGAGAATTGCTTGTTTTTCATTGAACAAAAATAATATCTTTCAGAACCCTGAGTATTAAAAAAAAGAAACGTCAGGAACATAATAGAAAAGCATCGAAATCAGTAAACTACGAAATCAAATTTTAGCGCATGTTTGTCGCGTCTATTACGTGCTCTGATTACGTCTAGAGGTTTTGTTTTTTAATTCTTTATTTGCGTATCGAAATTTGTAAAGCCGGGATCGTCGTAAGTATTAAAATGTGAATAGCATATTTTATTGCATTTTTACTGGATTTTAAAATTTAAGTGTTGCACAATGTTTTTTAATATTTGATATTTTTAATATTTTTGTTTTAATATTTTAATGTCAACACCCATGTCTTTTATTTCCTTTTTCTAAATTCAGTTGCATCATGTTGTCCCGAATGTGCGTTCTTCGTTCGACATTAAACGTACAGCAAACTTTAAGAACTCCCGTACCACAGAAGTTTGTTCCAAGAAATTATGTCATTCGCAATTACGCACGCGAAACGCGCTCTCGTGTTGCTACCAGGTCACCTCCAACATTATGGGAACGGTTAATGGCACCTGCTGGACCTAATGGTAAGTGCTTTCAATGAATTATATTTTGTAAATTGTTCAGCATGTAATGAAGAATTGCGAGCATTGAGAGTAAGCAACTGAAAAAGTGAACTTAAATTAGTAAACAAAATAACTGCGAAAAGAATTTTAAACTGTATCTTTAAAATTAAAGTTTTATAGTGTATCAAAAAGTAATAATTTCTACATTTTTTCATCATGTTTTCATTAAACGCATTATCACAGTTTCTTCTCTATTTTAGCATTCAGCTTAGGTAAGGGAGCATTAGCAGGAGCATCGGCTGTGAGCATTGGTGCACTTTGCTATTATGGATCTGGAGTCAAACCTGGAACATTGCAAGAGTCACAGTAAGTCATGTTTTGTTTTAAAAATTCTGGAGATATGATAGGTTTTCATTTATGTTTGTTTCCATGTGTGGCTGATAAGGTTGTTACGTTTAATTACTCTTAAATCTCCATATCTTGATTAATGACTTAAATTTTTGATTAAGGTTTACATTTTTTTTGTTTATATAATACAATGTTTTTAATGGTTATGTAACATGAACAAGATAATACAAAAAGCATGTTTGTTATTGTGGAGTATAGTAAGGATTTATACTGTTCAGTTAATTGTGATTTATTTTACTTTAAATATTAACTCTCTGTTATAAAATTAAAGGCTGGAGGTTCTGCCAAAGATCAGTGATAAAAAATTCTGTGCGTTGTAAACAATTTCAAATGTTTCTATTTTACAATTATATGATACATAGTTGAAAGCGTAATTTAATTCCATTTGTATTTTTAGCCTCTGGCCACAATATGTGAAAGATCGCATCAAGACAACCTATGGCTATATTGCCGGGTCCCTTGCATTGACTGCAGGTAGCGCAGTTACAGTTTTCAGGACCCCTGCTCTTCTTAATCTAGTAGCACGTAATGGATGGATGGCAAGTTTTAATTTTTTTTTTATTTAATATTTTTATTATACATTAAACAATATTTTATTTTATAACATTTTTCAGTCTATTATAGTCACACTTGGCCTTATGATTGGGTCAGGTATGGTGGTCCGCGGGATGGACTACACGCCAGGTTTTGGAGCTAAACAGCTGGCATGGATAGTGCACACTGGAATTATGGGGGCTGTAATTGCTCCTATATGTTTCCTTGGTGGACCTATTTTGACTCGTGCTGCTATGTAAGTAATGTTATGTGATTGAAAATTAAAAAAAAATTATAGAGAATCAAAATGTTCAGGTTATGTTCGTCATAAGGAATTACTCTGCCGTCTTTTAATCATCCATCTACCATACTAAAATTTATGTCTCTGGAATTGAACCTAGAAGTCATTGAAGTTACTAGGTAAGTTGTTAGCTATCAAGCCATTGAGGCAGTTAAAAGTAGTTGCGAGAAAAGTTCTTATAGGTTTTAGTAAATGGGAATAGTGGCTATTTTAGTTATGATAAAAAACATATTTAATTTTAGTTACACTGCTGGGGTTGTGGGAGGTCTCAGTACAATAGCAATTTGTGCTCCATCTGGTGAATTCCTGAACATGCGAGCGCCGCTGGCAATGGGCTTGGGTGCCGTCTTCGCCGCTTCGCTTGCAAGCATGTTCCTGCCTCCTACGACTGCACTAGGAGCAGGTATGATCAATACTTATTAGCTAAAAATTATTAGCTCTTCAATACTCCTTGATTTTGTTAACAAAAAAATATTTTGCAATATTTTCACAGGTTTATACTCACTTAGTTTGTACGGCGGCCTCATTGTATTTGGCGGTTTCCTGTTGTACGACACCCAAGTAATAATTAAGCGAGCGGAAAACCATCCCATGTATGGATTCCAACCTTATGACCCAATAAACTCGTAAGTAACTAATTATGTCATCAATAACAAAATTCTTTACTAGATATTGTCGAAATAGGCACCTTTTATAGGTTAATCATATTGTGGAGCTGTGTAAATTCTGGTTGTTATGTTTGTCCCCTTAAGATGTGAAGTCTTGTTATTGCAGTAACTTGACAATGCACTTCAAACTGGAATGCAGAAATGCACATGCAGTATTGCACATTACTATTTCGAGGCAGAACTATTTCAGCAACTCCTATGAGTTGCTGGGTGTACTTACATATCTTTATGTGAGTTAAAAATGTCTGCAATGTTATTAAACTTTTCTCTTGTGATGTTAACAGGGCCATATCTGTGTACTTGGATGTCCTTAACATCTTCATGCGCATCGCCATGATTCTTTCCGGTTCCGGCGGCAACAGAAGGAAATAGACTGCTGCGTAGAAGATAATATATTCTCTTCACATTTGCTACGCAACATCTTTAATAGCATTGCAATGGATTACCAGAAAAATTATTGTTAACTATTTCGATTTCTAAATTGTAAAGTGATGTGATATTATTAATGTAACATTTTTTTTTGTTAAGTTTTAGAAGTTAAGTTGGTCGTGGCTTACGCTGTAGTAAATTAAAAAGCATCTTAGGAAATATATTCATACCCAATAATAAGTGTTTTAGTGCTTGTCGTAAAGTGTTTAACATGTTATCTATGTCTGTAGACGACTTATAGTTTCAAGCTCATGAGTCGTGTTTTTAGATGAAGTTGGTGCTAGTATTATAACATCTTTTACAGCATCATCAGACTCACAACTAGCGAATCCGGTAACCACAAGTTAAAATGAAAGAATATGCAGGCCGATTAGTAATAAGAGTATGACAAAAGAGAATGTGATTCGAGGGGTGAGATAGATAAAAATAATATAGGTAATCTTTTCTTTAAATATATATTACCGTTCATGCAAAAAGACCAACATAAACGACAATAAAATTCTATATAACAAAATTGAGACTGATGCTCCCTAGAACTACATCGTTGTCGAAGGGGTCATGTTTAATATCTGTAATAAACTCTGCTACGCATGAGTTTCGGGTTACGTATGTAAACATTATTACTTGATGGTTTGTTTTATAGGACCGTCAAGGTAGTTACCACCAAAGCGCTGAAGCTAAGAAGTAGTTTAAAAAGGCAAGGAGACTGCACAATGCTGAAAATTTTGAAAGAAAATGTCAGTACTAAGCAGTCCCGTCGCCTTGGATAAAAATTCTCAGATGGTTCCCAATAATAACTAACAATTTTATTAAAATAATTTTTAGCCCTACATATTTTCTGTTAATAGTAATTTAAAAAATAATCTCGGAAGTTACTTCAAAATCGATACAAATGTTACTTTTTTATGTTATAATTGCTAAGAATTTTTTTTAACTTACCTTTTTCTTCTCTATTATAAGTATACTATTACATCTTGAATGTTTTGTGATTTTTTAAAGATTTACTTATAATATTAACTAATTAATAAATATTTATTCTTCCTATCTTAACCAAAGTATTTTTAGATTTAATGGTTAAAAAAAAGGTGATTTAATTTTATAATAATTTATTTACATAGTTATTGATAAATTTAATATTATGACGTTAAAGTTTAAATACATGTTGGATTGCAGGTTTATTACGTCAAGCCACGCAAGCTTACTCCTTACGTAATTTCGGAAGTAGGTAATAACTTTAAAAATATCATATCCTGAACTTTCATAAATACTTCTTTAAATACTTAATTGTCTTACACAAGCATCGCATTTTAACACGTTACTTACAGGTTTGTGCAATAATTTTATTGTACGTAATTATATAATAAATATTGTAAATATTAAAAAAAATGCAAATAATATCACAATTACAATCTTTGGAAAGAGAAATGTTTTGACTGGAAAACTAATTCAGTGACAACAATGTACAACACATTGACCGCTTTGATGATGTGATCCGAAATTGGCTACAGGTGATCTGCACGTGACTGCGATCGACCATTATAAAAACAAGTAAATAACGACGAATTAATAATTAACGTCAATGTTTTGAGTTAACAGGCAGAAAATTTAATAATAATTATTAGACCTCTTGATGTTCCCACAGCTGAGACTATAATCAATCTTTCAGAAGGAAACGGTCAAGTCAAACTTCATGGAAAATTAACAAATATTGTAAAACTTAAATGTTCTAGATAATATTTCAACAAACCACAAAAGAGGAGTGGCGGTGAATAAGTAAGAAAGACTAAGGTGAATGTCATGAAAAATGTTGAACTAAAATTGTTTACGCAAACACCATAAGGAATTACATTTTAAAAAAATATATTAAAATATACAAGTATGCTTCGTGTTAAATTAAAGAGGCGGAAAATATAGTTAATTCATTATTATAATAACCTTATATGCTACTGGTTTTCAATTGTAATACATTAATATGGTCTTATGAGCAAATAAATTGAGGAGATTTTGTTGCTTATATTATTATAACGCTAGTTAAATAGACACGTCGCCAGTCTTTTGGGCCTGTTGCTTTAAATATATAGCGTACATTTGCCGCGCCTGGTTTAATACCCTGTTAACGTTATGTTTTCTGACCATTTTATCGAAATGCATCGCTAATTCGTTATAGTCCATACGATTCCTCATAATGTAATCCCTGTGCTGTAACAACACCGTCAAGCAGAGATACATCAGAAATGGATTGCCACCTCCGAACACAGTTGGCGAAGGGAGACCGCTTATACTGTTTTTAGTTGAGCCTTCTCCGCCTGCCGAGTTAACCGCTGGTTTCTGAACAGGCGGCTTAAAAGCATCGTACTTTTTCTGAAAGTTATTTATTGTAGACGCAACACTATGTAAGTTCGATTGTTTAGCGATTAAAATGGATTCACAGTTTTTCTTCGCGTTCTCTAATTCTTGTGACATATTGGAAAAAAATTTATGCGACTTTAAGTTTGTTGTGAGCCCCTGTTGACTATTCTTTAAAGTATCCGAGTTAGTTGATTGTAAACCTTCTTTTTCAGACGAATCCGATTCGCTTGTATGTGTATCAGTAAGTCTACTACTATCGCGAAATAAGTCTTGCGGTTCTAATGAATGATTCTTTCGCAACAGTCTTATTGGTGTAATTGATTTTTTTCCGGAATGTTCTTCAAAAATTTCTCCCGTATCACCGTCAAAGTCTAACTCTGCTTGTTCGTCAGGAGTTTGTGGGCAACTTGCGGTAGTTCTGGTTGTGGGTGTATTTCTGTGAAGCGGGTTCTCCCATAAATATATATCTTCTACACTTTTTGCATTTGATTTTATCGTTTCAAACAGCGGCGTCTTTTTCATTATTTCACACGGTTCAATGTTCTCAGTTTGTAATTCTAAAGCTGTGATGCATTCAGACTTCATTTCAGTGTAGTTATTAGTTGGTTTCTCTTCAGTACTTGTAGAATCAGAAGGAGAATCGCATATCATACTGCGCCTATTGATATAAGACGGTCCGAAAACCTGACGATCTAAATGCTCTAATTCTAGCCGGAGTTCCCTTGTCATAGAAGTATTCATAGGATAATATTCTTGCGAATCGTCTGGACTGCTTCCATCGTTTGTATCGGATAAGAAAGTTCTTAATGCTTTATTGTATTTTTGTGATTTCCCTATTTGTGTTGTTAAATCAGTCTCCTCGTGAGAAGTTTTTGTTAAAGTAATTTTTGGACATTCTCTTGAATTTGCGTCATCTGTTGTCGATTGCGCCCGTTGCAGCTTTTCTCGTTTATTACTTTCAGGTTTAGTCCCGGTGGCAAAATTAAGGAATTCATTTAGATTTTTAATCATTCTAATTTTCGGTTTATTTGTGTCGGCAACAGAGGAATCATCAAGTTTATCTAAAGATGTGAAAAATCTGTTGTTGTGAATGGATATCTTGTCTCTTAATAACCTAATTTGACTTCCCAAGGGCGATTCTTTAATGTCGGTATTACAGGTACCGTTCGCTATATTTTCAGCACTGGACCAATCAGAAACGCTTGCGTTTTGATTATCTGAACACTTAACATGTTCAGGCACACTCGTCATATTTCGTCGAACAATTGATTTCGTTTTACTAATACTGTTACTGTCCTCCTGGCATTCAATAATACTTTTCTCAATATCATCTTTCGCCTGTTTTGGTGTTTGAAGAACCGCATCATCTAAACTTTGAAATTCTTTGGAATGTTTAAGCGATGTATTAGGTAAAACTTTGCGAGTGACATTTTCATCCAAGCTATGGTTAGTTTGCTTCGTTGTTACGAGTTTGGGTGCTTTTATGTTTGCTAAACTGAAACAAGAGCTTTGTCTTCGTATAGCACACACTTTAGTGTAAGCGTTTTCTCGAGGAGCTTTTATTAATGGACTTAATGGAGGAGGATCGGAGTCTTCCCTTACTGTGGGATCAAATTCTTTTTCCTTTAGAGATAATTCAAATGATGGGTTTTTTTGTGGCAATGAGGCCCACAATACCTCTAACATTCTAAGAGCATCATCAAAAGCAAATTCGCGTTTCATTTCCAATAATAACCACCTATAGCAAAATAATAAGTCATCTGCTTGTTGAGATTTAAGATAGTTATAAAAATCGGGATCGTACACTTGCAGAGATTCAGTCAAATGGCTGAATTTTAGCGTCATTGCTTCACCATCTAGTAGGAAGTTAGGATAGAGTCTAGTCATAAGAGCACATAGACAGATATAAGCATGAGCCTCATCGCCCATGGTAACCAGTAATGGAGATGCAAGATCAGACATACCTTGACAATAGCTAACTGTGGGATGATATAATGCATACCTGAAAAGAAAACTACTATATTTTGTATTTGCAAAAAATATTTTGGTGATACATCATTTTTTATGTTTTCTTTATTATTTTTGTGACTTTTATAACTCACTGGGAGACGTCTAGGTGGGTAGTATTGAGCAAATATTACTGTATTTGGTGGATGTTGTACCTGGTGAAATTACTAGGGTAACAAGACAACATACTATATCTCAAAGTGATAGGTACAACGTGGTGCAGCGAAGGCGATCCTGACTTGTGTAATACCTAACATTGCTGTGGGTATCACTTACTAGGTCTTATCAGGTGAATGCTTGGCTCATCTAGCCACTTAGTGAACTAAAATCTGATTACTTACGTTGTTAAAATGTTAAAAAGAGACGCAATGTTCTGATTGTCATCGCTTCCAGCGTAAAAATTGTGATGCCTATCAGTTCTTAAAACATCTTTCCTGACCATGCTAGTAACATAAGCTAAATCAGAGTTAACCTGAAAAATGGAGTATTATTAATAATGACAGAAATCATTGATAATGTTATAGTAAATTCTGTTTTCCATCGAAAGTGGATGTGGAAGGAAGTGGAGTGGATTTACAGTCAATAAATTATTAATCGTAACAAAGGTAAATACTGGTTTGGTCAAACAGGTCTGGCTCAGATGGAATTGGCATCTGTTGTTAAAGTTAATAGATAGAAAATTTGCATTAAAATTTTTACTGTTTTTTATTTAATGAAAAGTAGAACATTTATCTGATGTAATGATATACCTGCTAATAAGAATGTGGTGCTAGCTAGTATGATGAACACTGCAACAACCTGTACTCATCGCCTCGACACATTGTACTAGTGAAATTACACAGTATATATCACACTTTCAACCAGAATACAGTAATGTACACTGCGGTTTGGGTGGCAGAAATATGTGCTGTAGAGGTATCTACCTAAACAGCCTCTGGTGCAAATTTGAATGACAAATTAGTTTTCTTAATAAAGTAATTAAATTACCTTCCCTTTTTGAATGCAGTCTTTCCAACAAGATCTCAGAGCATAATATTCATTGGCTTTTCTTTTAATATAATCCATTCGTTCCTTTCCAGTCATACCGTCTGGATACACATTTAAAATATGCTTCCATACAACTTTCCTAAAATAATACACAAATTTCGGCAAACATTTTTTATAAATATTTTTTCCTTTAAAGGTCAATGTCAATTTCCTAAAAGGTTTTGAATACAACTTCATTTAACTCATCAAATACATTTGTGTACAAGATGAGCCCTGCAGACGTTGTACTGCCAATGTAAATTTATTATGTTAATATTGTAACTATTACTTACTAATATAATATTAATAATAACATTTGTTTGTAAGACTAACCAAACCATATCAGTATTTGTTCATGTCAAGTAATTTTGGGAGTTTTAAGGAACAAATAGATATAAATTTAAAAATAATTCTTTATTTAATTAAAAAGAAAAGTATTATTTTTATATTATAAACAGATACTTTTTTTATTAGACCAGATGATGAGACAAGTGAGACATTCACCTGATAATAAATATTCGGTGGCTGTAATAGGCGCTGCAGTGATACCAACCTAGACAGTCTCCGGAAACAGAGACTTCCCACTAGTAAAGTAAACACACTTCAATTAATTATGTATGAAAATTAATTATTAAAAATGGTGATACCTTAAACTTGGTTCAATGCCACCACAGTATATAACTTCTCGTAATTGTGAAGTGTTTTTAATTTGACCCACTCCATCTAAAAAAGCTCTAAACTCAATGTCATTAAGAGGAGGACGAGGTGCTGCGTTGGGATCTTCATATAAATTCAACGCCCTTGTCACTATGTTAAATGTGCGCTCAACCTGGAAAAGGTTTATAAAATTAAAGTAATATAATGAGTATCAAACATCAATATATAGTAAAAAAAATAGAGAATAGAGGAAAAATATACATTCTGTAACTTATCTTTGACATGGTATAGTTTTTTTAAAGATCGGAGCACATAATGATAAGTGAATACCATCACCTCCATCTGTCTACTGGTGAAAACTTATAAATAGCTCTTGCCTTTGTTTTAAGTTAGTTACAGCTATTAGAGGCGAACCAGTGTTTCCTATAATAACTGCATGTTCTACTTGGTAAATAAATAAATAAATGGGCAATGGCAACCCTGGAAAATGTTGCTTTACCAATGTTATAATATACCTATCAACACAATTATTCCATTTAAGAATTTTAGACTAAGATTTTTTATTGTCTTCTGTATAAAGAAACATACCTGTGAAAACTGACTGTCTGGCAATAAACCTTTTCACCTTCATCAAAAATAGATAATTAAATAATACCTGATTCTTGATTATGCCTTGAAAACCAGTTTGTGTCTCTTGTTTTTCAACCAATTGTGGTGGTGGACAAACTGTTGGTTGTTCCTTAATAGGATGATTCTGTACAGGATTAGGACTAATGTTTGGAGGCTCCCAATCCTCAGAGGCTTCAGCAAATGGTTTCATATCCACTTTCAGTTGAACACATGGCTCTGTCTTCTGAGTAAGAGCTATATTATGAGCCCTGTTCACAAAGGTTTTATCAAATAGAGAAGCTTACTACAATAGTAACAACAAATAATAACATTAAACTATTTTTAATAACATTTTTCAATTAATATTTTTAATAAAAATATAAATTACACATACTTGAGAAAAGCAGCATCAAGATCCCAATCAGAAAGTAGTGGTAAAAAAATCTCTTGTCCATAATCATCGAGTGTTCGATATGACAGTGTAAAATCAGACTTAATATCAAATGCCTTAATTAAAATGCTTTGTAATACTTCCAATGAAGTTATTTGGGGATCCACAGAAAACTTTCTTAATTCTGGTTGAAGTTTTCCTTCACATTTCTGTAAGAAAAAACATTGAAAAGATTGAATATTTGGGTAAAAAAATATTTTTGCAAAATAATAAAATTTTCGTATGCAATTTGTGTTCAAATGGCTTAAAATATGAAAAAGATAAATGTTAATAAATGAGCCTAGAAAATGTTATATGAAAAGACTGTTTTTAGTAAACTTTGCTTAAACGAATACCATAAAAAATGAAATAACACAAACCTTGACTTTCACTCTAACAGCTTCTTTGCTATAGCCAAACATCTTTACTCATTACTATTTCCTGTTGACTGCTGGGAATAACTGAATATGTCTTAAGAGTTTACATTATTTATAACAACATATGTTACAGAAAAAAAATATATTATAAAATAAATGTATATAACTCGACCTATTACAACGACAAGCTTTTCTTTGCCAATTGGAAATGACAAGACACTGACATTGACAGTAAAATAAAGATCTGTTACTGTTTTTTTTTTACCACGGCGATGGTTACAAATTTATTGCCGATTATTCGTATTAGTATTTTGCTATTATTATGTATAAAATAATAATGTATAAGTTACTTTCGTAGCTAGTAAACAGTATTTATAAAACTTTTCATAAATATCTGATTTACTTGTATTTGGTGAAATGTAATTCTAAGTTACGTGTAAAAATAGCAATTCAAATGTGATTAATTATTACAATTCCTCAACTCACAATAGCTAGTTTACTTCATTTTTATTTCAAAGTTGTATATACACAACGTTGCTTTTGGAATGTGCTTACATATGATTTTGACACATTGTCAACGGCAACGTAAAGTACTGTTAAGTCAGATAAAAGTTTTTGTAAACTTGGGGAGAACAAAGTGTAAATTTATTAACTTTTTATTGTTACCTTAGCCTTGGCTTTTTTAATTATTGAGACATTGCTTGATAAATTAATATAATGAACAATACAAACGGTGTTCCCCATGTTGATAGAGAATTAGATTTATCAAACACTGGACGGGGAGTGTGGCTGGTTAAAGTTCCTAAATACATAGCTAATAAATGGGAAAAAGCCCCCGGCAATATAGAAGTTGGCAAATTGAAAATATCACGAGTACCGGGGCAAAGAGCGCAAGTACAACTATCGCTTTCGGAAGCTGTTCTATGTCTTAAAGATCCCGGTGAACAAAGTATACCTAAAGAGCATCGTCTTGACGTGTCCAATGTGACAAGGCAGTCATTAGGTGTTTTTTCTCATGCCGTTCGTAAGTATTGTATTATTATATACATATTGTTCTTTTTAATTTCACCACAGACATGATGTAAATAGTATACTCTTTATATAAATACAGAATTTTATTTAAAGTTTTTCATATTTCAGCATCTACCACCGACGCTATAGTCCCAGAATCAGAGAAGCTTTACATGGAAGGCAGAATAGTACAAAAGTTAGAGTGTAGACCATATGCAGACACTACATATTACAAACTTAAGTCAGAATCCATTCGTAAAGCCTCAATGCCACAAAGACAAGTTCAACAGTTAGATAGAATAGTGCAGAACTTTAAACCAGTATCAGACCATAAACATAATGTGAGTTTCTTTTTATTGCAGATACAGTAGGTTCTGCAGTATTATTTTTTTTTGTACTGTCACAAAAAGACATTAAACATGTTATGGAATCATTGCCACCATATTACTAAACTATGTTTTAAAAAAATTATTGTTCAGATTGAATACCAAGAAAGGAAGAAAGCCGAGGGTAAAAAGGCTCGTGACGATAAGGAGGCAGTACTCAACATGCTGTTTGCTGCCTTTGAAAAACATCAGTATTACAATATCAAAGACCTACAAAAGGTAAATTTAGTAACATTTTGATACCTCTATTAAATGCGTGATATTTAACTTTACACCAAACTTTTACTTTGTTTCAGATTACTAAACAACCCATTGTATATTTAAAAGAAATTTTGAAAGAAGTCTGCAATTATAACTTAAAGAATCCTCACAAAAATATGTGGGAATTGAAACCGGAATACAGACATTATAAACAGGAGGTTCCTGTGGAGCCAAAAGAAGATAAAAATAGTTCAGATAGTGACTAAACAGTAAAAAGCTACAACTTGTAAGAAGCTTGAAGTGTTTTTACTTCCTGTTCAAGTGTGATCAGATTTTTGAAATAGAATTTTTTTTATTAAGAAAATATTTTGGGGTAAATCTTCACTCTCATTCTCATTTATTCATTCATCTCAATTTCGTCTTTATCTAATACTTCATTCATTTTTTAACATTAAAAGAAGTTTTAGTAACACATGTAAACTTTAATATTGTCAATATGATAATAGAATTTTATTCATGTAAAGGATTATTATTTATACATAAAATATAAAAGCAGTTTGTTCCTGATTACATTGAAACTTGTGAAAGATGGTGATATCTTTAATACTTTATAAAATGTGTTTTTATGTACATATTAAAAAGTACTATTCAAATTTTATCTTTTAATTTAATGTTGTCCTGCCTTTTGTTACTTTTTTATATTTTATAATAGAAAGTTGACATCAATTATAATCATGAAAATTGTATAGAAGTTGAAATGAAGTAGAGTGTGAACATTTTTCCATACTCAAATACTTATAATTATTTACATTGCAGGTTGTTTAGACGATGTAGTAGTATAACCCACAATCTGATAAATTTCCTGCCCAAAAGATATTGAGAGAAACATTCCCATAGTAAATTTTATTGTAATTAGACAAATGCTTTCGAAGATTACCAGTTGGAAAATTTTCAGTTTTATTCTGTGTAGAAACTTATGTCTTACAGGAAATGCAATCCATGTTATTTACATAGTGCCAAAGTATGTAAATTTTTTTCTCTATAGCAAGTTGTTAAACGGCACTATGGTTATTGTAATTACTCGGCAAGCATAATACTCCGTGAAAGCAATAAAGAAAAGAAATTTCATCAGAACTAAGGTTTTTTTTTTCTATTCATGATATCTGTATTTCTTTTAATGGAATTTTTAAACAGTAATTGTTGCAGAAATCCGTCGCTATTATGCAGTCCTATTATGTGATTGAACCAGTCTAGTAATTTTTTAATTATCTTTTTAAATATACATTTTTAGCAATAACGACCAAGAGTTGAAATGCCCATAATTTATTAAACTTCAAATATAGATTTAATACTGAATGTTCACATGATTACAATTAATAGAATAGACAATTTAATAACATTAAATATTTTTTAAAGAAGTTAAAAATAGTAAATTGAAGAGATTTTTCGATAAATTATTCGATACAATAGTAGAATATAATATTTGTATAACACCTAAGTCTAATAAAAAAGTTAAATATTTGAGATTTAAAGGATCAGCTCAAAAATGTTTTGATTAATTCATGACGTCATATTTGGATTTCTTGATGTAACTTGCTAATGAGCATGATAAAACACATCCAATTAATGGAAGAAGTGCGGTGCCAATCGCTATGCCAATGAGTATGTCCACGTTAGCCTCTAAGTATTCTGCAATTACCTCATAACAACCCTGAAACATATGCCAATACACGTTTTTAAATATTTTCTATTTAAGTGTAAGAATACATATAAAAAGTTAATATTAATACAAGTCTATATTTAATGCTGTCGTGGTGCAGTTGCTTAGTGTTTGCCTTGTTACACGTCCCTGGTTCGGTTCTGGTACCACAAGTTTGGTTTTTAAACGAGCACGCATCACCATCCACATTCTCATTGTCACTTAACATCATATGAAATTGAGGTCGTGTTAGCCCGCTGTAGTTATATATATATACATGTTATATTTTATAAACTACAGCGCATTGCAATTTCCGTAAACGTTTGAAAGTAATGTGAAAAAGTTCTAACAATGAATAATGCATAGGCAAGTTAGTAATTCTTGATGATCAAGAGATTGCTATCTTCTCTTGATAAAATAACAAATTCTGCAATCTAGCTTAAACAACCAGGTATTTTCGTGGACATTTTGGCAAATGGGCGATTATTTATTGCTTTTACTAATCTTACCCTTGAATAAACGTCGTTGTAGTTCGCCGTTATGCAGTGTGTGGGGTCGACACAGCATGACATCGGAATCACCTTCATCGGCGATGACTTTATCCAGTCAGTGTAATTGTATACGCCGCAACATTGTAACTGTTACATGGTATTATGGTTTAAGAAGTATATCGAGCATAATTATAACAAAAAGGAGTTATCTTTTTTAATAAAAAATGCTGTTGTTATTAGGTACCTTACCATAATATTCTCGAACCCGTGGTATGTTTTGTGATAGGCGCGCACATCGTTATAAATTTACGAAAGTATCAGAAAAGCTGGAAGCGAGTTTTACTGGTGGAATGTCCTACTAGATAGGCCCGTAGGACCGTTTCCTTTGTTTCTTTCCACCTCTAAGTATTACCATATTTTGGTTTGGATCACGATATTATTTGCACACTGGCTAAACATCTTGCGTCTCAATCATGTAATTTAGAATATATCATTTTAATTAGCACCACATTGTTATGAACTGAAGTGTGATTTATCAATAAGAGATCTTTCTGTTAAAAATATCGTTTCAAAAACACTCATCTATTGTAGTAAAATAAATAGGCTGTACCTTGTATTGTGCGAAATCGAAGTTAGTCTTGTGCGGGTTATAAGTTTTAACGGTCTGTGAGAGTCCGTCGTGGAGACTTTTAGGGAAAGTGTCGCGGTAGCAAGCTACAGAAGCAGCTACTCCCACATCCATCATAAAGATACATGCACAGAACCCTCCATACTGTGAAGTTAAAGTAAGAATTAAAATATGAATGAACATCGAAAATTTAAATACATTCATATTTTAGGAATGTTGCTAAACTTTACATGGCATTTTAATCGAATAATACATGATATAATAAATTTAAAGGATCGTTGTTCACTAAAAAAGTTAGTTTTGTTACAAATATTAAGAGTGTGTCGTATTTTGCGCCTCGTTGATCAGTTGCCGAGCATGCAAACATTAGTAATTAATATTTTGTAATATTTAATTTGTCATTACTTAATAATTACTAATACATTACACATAGAAGACTATTTATACAATGCGTTTCTTACTATGTAAAGTAGTACTGGTTGACCCTTGATAATACAAGAGAAGGCGACTGAGGTGATGAGAACGATCAGACTTGCGATGCCAATCAATACATGCGGAGCTGTTCCAGAGAATTCTGGCGTTAATTCCATATACTTGTACAGATCAAACTCTGCCCATAGTCCCGCTACGAGCAAAAGCAATCCTGTCAACTATAAATTTTGTCATTAAGTACTTGTCCTTTTTCACAAACCGTATACAATTGAAAACTGAAAAAAAAAAATATATTTTCGCAAGTTTAAGTTATATTTTTTTATTTACTGTAATTAACTTTTAGGTGTTACTTATTTTTCTATTGTAAGTTCCAATAGAAATCGGACCACTTAATAAGTTGTTCGAGGTGACGTGTAAAAAGGAACCCTAAAAATTGCATCGAATTGAGATCTTCGCTGTTTATAAGACATTTTCGTTGCTTATAAGATATTAGGTCTTTGTAAATTTCTAGTTTCAAAGAAATTCTCATTACCCAGAATATCGTTGTAATGAAATTATTACAAGTATTTGCTACTGTAATTAACAGGTAGAACTCTGTTTAATATAACGTAATTTAAATTTTTTTCACAGCTGTTTGCTTTTTAGACAACGACATTGTTCCATTGTTCATACATTGATATTATTAAATAAATAATTAATATATTTTTAAAACTGGATATTACTAATTGTTTGAAAATGTTAATTACCCAGTAATCATAATAAAATTGGTAATTTTTTTGCTGCCTTGTGCGTTTTTATTTTATAGCAGAAACGAATAGTATACTGCAAATTGATTTTCTCTAATCTATGAAACAAAATTTCTGATAATTATAATAAAATTTAAGCAATTAAATGATTATGGTACATTTTAACATTTTTAATTTACAAATAAATAAGTAAAGCTAAACATTTTAACAGCTAATTTTTAAATTAAAAATTTAAAAATTAGCTGTTAAAACATTTAGCCATTGTAAATTCGTTTTTGTTTATATTATAAAGTTTATATTTATACGTACCCAGAATACAATATTGTAGACAAAAAGAAAAGTTTTCAAACAAGCAATGATTGCAACGTTTTTAAACTGGTTTCCCATTGTGATATATTTTCTATTATTCGTTGTATTTACGAAAATTTTGTTATTTTATCGAACAGATGGTTCACTGAAAGCGGAGTCGCGAAATGTGCCAGCTAAGATGCGCGGACTGGTTCGAGGCGCATGCGTTGTTGGGTGGACTTTTGTTTATAAACATGAATAGAAAATCTATAACAGGGACAAGGTCTGATGTCACCACGCTTTTCTTGTGAGCAGAATCCGAGTCAATCAATCTAACTAATCTCTCTACGTTTTAGTATAGTTGACTTTTAATTTTAAATTGTAAAACATAATTAATGAATCAAAAAAACCAACATGATGGTAATTAAGAGGAATAGTAATTATTGATGACAAACCTTTGATTAATCAGGTGGTGATACACCTTAGAATTCAGTGGTTTTAACTAAGAAACTGCTTTTAAGATTCAAAACCTCCAAAAATTTGGAGAATTATATAAAATAAAATTAAAACTACAAAACACACTGTACAACATTTTTTTTGAAAAATAAAGCTGGGAAAGAGCTGATAAGCCATAAACGGCAAAACAATCAACTCATCTTAATAAAAAAATAAGTTCAAGATAGGTTTTGCCTTTTCAGAATAACGATGTCGCAACCTGCTTTCTAAGCTTTGAAATCAACAGGATAGTACAGTGCCGTTACTTAACGACAGTGTCTATCCGATAGAATTGATTAATTATAACTTTGTTACATGCGAAGGTCGATTTTGTGATACATTTCCAAAGACACGGGCGTAAGCGTTATGTATTCATAGGTTAACCATTTAGAGAGATTGTTAAGTGTACATTAAAATAAAACATGTACAATTTTAGATTCGCCTTAAAAAAAAGAAATCTAGTTGATTAAGCGAATATATACTATTTTTAAATATCTACATAAAATTTATAATTGTTATTAATAATTAAGTTGAATCTCCCATGTTTTTAATTAAATTGTTTTAAATTTATTAATCAAATTACTTTAAAGCTTTTATATATTCGTTTGTTGTTGAAGCAGTTTTAATTTCTTAAGCGCTCTTGTAAAAGCTTTGATTTCGGATCCTGTTTCAAGTTCTAAGTCAGAAGCATCGTTTCATTTTGTCAGTCGTCGGGTGACTGTATTCGCTGTGCCACGCTAGCGCAAGCGAGTGTTCCGAAATTGTATACGCGCAACGAACGCAAAAAAAATTCAATGCAAAAATTCATTTTGTGACTTTATGGTAATTAATTATAAAAACAATGATTTGTCACCTGAATTTAATTTTCGTTGGAATTATTTGCCGAATTGCAACTGTGTTCCCGATAAGTGAAATAGAAGCAGATGAGGGTGAGGATATTTAACAAAAATAATAAATTGTTATCGAGTTCGAGTAGTTAGGACCTGCGCGTAAGCAACGGCGTATACAAATGTACACTGCCTTTGATATAAAAATCTTCAGAGCGCGGTTTTGATATTTATTTATATTTAGCACGTTTAAGTATAAACAATAAATCTTTTTAAGCGTTCTAGTTAATAATATATAATAAAAAATTGTTAATTCATAATTATAAATAATTTTCACGTAGTTTGGGAGTTTTGATTTTGTTACTAAGTAAATAGTAATAATTTTAAATCTAGTTTAAGTTGAGATAAAAGTTTAATAACTTTGTGTAGATATTAAATATAATTAATGTATGTATTTTTATAGTTATATATTGCTATATAAACATAAGTTTTTTTATTGATTTACATAAATATTTTCAGACGATATTTGTATTAAAAATTTTTTTTGTGTATTTGTTAACATGGTAATTAAGTCAATTTTGTCAAGATTTGACTGAAAATACACGTACGAGTATATATTAACAGTTTATGTTAAAAGAGGTATGTTCTTTAAGCGCCTTTAATAGGTCACTTAAACGATTGTTTTGGAATATAATAAAAAAAAACAATAATTCTATTTATAGTATATACATGGGTAAATATTACTTTTCGTACAAAAAAAGGTTGCTGTATTATTTTTAAGTCTTAAATTTTTCTAAAATATGTTAGCATTATTTGTTTCATGAAGTTCTTCAGAACTTTGGTCGAATAAAGAGAAGTAAAAAAAACTATGTACCACATTTTTTGGGAGATACGGGCAAATGGTTATTACACTTCAAGCATTTGTAAGTTGCTGTTCACGCTGCGCCGGGTCAGTTTATTGGATAGATAATTTATCTACATTATTATATATTGTAAGGTTTAATTCATTTTGAACGTGTTAAAAGAGGCATGTATGAAACAAATATTTAAAAAACTTGTTCGATTTTTATGAAATAGAATCAGGTCATTTTTAACAATTAAATGGAAAGAGAAATCGAGAGAATTAAATACAAAGAATGGACTATTTTTTGCTGTTCTATTTTGTTATGCGATTAAAAGTTAAAGTTGTTAAAAAAGTTCTTTATAAAACTAGAATTGTCAATCTTTTTTTTTATTAAATCGGTGATATTACTAGTACATTCCCAAATTTCATCAAAATAATCTTCATAAATGTTTAATCAAATCTGTATTTTTTTTTCTTTACCAAACAATCTATATACAAAAGGAAGTACAAAGGAGACAAGCGTGGTGTTTTTCAGAATCCTTATTGTATTAAACATCAATGTCCTTACAGCGCTCAGGTGAATGCCCTGCTTGCGGCGCGTTGTGTTATAAAAAAATGCGAATGTGATGCGAAAATTAAACTAAAATGAATTTAACAGCTTCTAGGAAATGCTAAACAAGTTATTATTATAATCTTTAATTACTTTACTTCTCTCATCTAAGAGACCAATTGTAACACGGGTAACAAATTCAGTTTTGAAGGAAGAGAGGGAAGACAGCTGTCTGAGAATTCGATCGATTTAGTTTTTTTTATGGCAATAGTTTAATTTTATGCCAGTTTCAAGTAAAAGGTAGGGAAACTACACGCGAGAAAAATAAACAAACACAAAAAGGAAACAATAAGATAAACTAATCGATTTAGTTTCAGAGTCTTGAAACTTATCGATTATTTGACAGGTGTTAAAAAGACACGTTTTGCATGGTTACATAGGTATGTAACCATGCAACACACGTGTGTTGCGATAGATCTAAATTTTTAAGATTATTAGATATACTAGAGTAGTAGTAATATTATATCTGTCGTGGCCTAGGATTTATCTAATAAAATTTCTTTGTGCCAGAATAGTTTGTCTAGCTGATTTTGTTAGAATATTTATTACTAAATATCATCTTTGTTATTATAAAACATAAAAAAAAATATTATCATAGCCTCTAAGGTTACATTGAGGCTTTATCGTTACGATTAAAACGACACCATTATGTCGCACGCTCCTCGTTTACGCAATGTTGATCTAGTAGGTGCAACAAAGCTTTTTTTACCGCAAGTTGCTAATGTCACTGCTCAGAACGTTGTTTTACCAGATTACATCAAGCTAACGGCTCTTCAGTATGATATCAGTACGTTTCTTTGCACATAAAAGTAATTTCTGTCATGTTATTTTAACGGGTACGAGGATGTAACGCAACTTCGGGAAATGGTTAATATTAATGAACGTAATGTAGGCTTGATTGTTCAAATACGCTACGATACCTATAATTTTATATAATATGGTAACCTTAATACAAACAACGAGTAGATCATTAACTTTTATCTGGTGTACTATGGAAGTTCTAACGATTTCCAATAGGATGCTATAACGGTATTCGTATTTCCTTACGCGACCACCAACAATGTTGATAAGCTATAAAGAAACTTACTATTGATATTTTATCTCTGTTTTTATCATAGAGCCGAAGCTCGACTGTAGTTTATCTTCAGAACGAATCTCTTCATCATTGTTACTGGTTTGGTCAAATTAACTACGTTTTGTTAAACAATACGGGATTTAGGAGTATTCGTGCTGTCCCCATTGTAATTCGTCTTTACATTCTTGTCGACGTTTTCATGACACGGCCGATACAAATATTCGATGCAGAGTAAAAAGTCGGTCTCGTCTAACTAGGTCTTTAGCATCTGAAAGTGTATTACGTTACCAATTGATTTTTTATTGAATTGCAGCGGAAGGTACATATATTTTTGATTGTGACAAATTACGAGCGAATTTAAAATGAGCAGGATGGTATTTATATGGGATTTGACAAAATTAAAAGAGGTAGTATGTATTTAAGTTTTTTTTACATTTCAGGAAATGTATATTATAAACTTAGAATGACAACCTAAGTGTATAGGTTTTTAAGATAGCGGAATAAGTTAAACTGTAAATGCTAGATTCTAATTTTCCGTATAGAGCTCTAGATTCGATAATTGGTCAGATCTTCTTGGTAAATAAACATTCAAGTAATATTTCTGAACATCTAATAAAATCCGAGCGCTGAGGCCGGTTAAATATTTTATTTCAAAATATAATCCAATATTCATAATTATTAACTTAGGAGAATATAATAACTATTCCAAAGTAATAAATTGTAATAATTCTATATACATATATTTCATTTTCGGCGTTTCGTATAAGTATACGTTGCAGATACTCGAGTTAATAAACATTTACGTGATATTGAGCAGGTAATGGTTATTTTGTTCTAGAAAAAAAAGGTCAATGCCCCCTTTAACCTTTGTGATATATTACAGTGATTTTGCTGTTAGGATTCCACCATAAATGTGGAATGTCTTTATGCGAACTACCGACATCAAGTCAATAGTTCCATACCGGAAGGTTGATGGCAGGTACAGTGGGCTTAATGTTCTCCCATCAGCGCTTTGATCATTACCATATGAAATATAAAGGCATGATTATAAAAACTGGTTATATGTTAACAATCGCTTATATCCATTTTATAATAATTTCTATTTTTATTTAGTAAACAGGGTAATAACTATAACAATGTGAACTCGTTGCAATAATGGTACTTTGAAAGATTTTATTTATGTTTGTTACCAAAATGTTGGTTAAAAATAGCAAAACTCTTATATTACTTACTTTATTGATTGTCAATATTATAATTACATTTTTATTACACTTATTCGCCGTGAATTAGATAATAAAATACGGTCCAGTTTGTTTATGTATAAAAAAAACTTTTCTTGTATATGTTATAGTAGTAATACGTGTTATAGGCTTTTTAAGTTCACAGTAGAATGGTTATGTGCCACATTCACGGACCGTAACTTTATTACCTACTTGAAATAAATGTGCAAATATTTAGTAAACACCTCCACGCGCTGCCGATACTCGGCGTACTGGTAATGTACAGCTACTAAAGTTGACCCGGTTCGTTTGTTTTTTTAAAATTTTTTTTTTTGTTACGTGTGTACATGCTGCCCGAGGAACTTAACTTGGGGCACAGCCTGCATGTCATTACGTCAGTGGGACAGCGCGCGGTGGGCATTATGCATGCGATAACGGTAGCAAGCACTTGCGGTGAGACACCCCGCATCGAAGACACGAACACCATTCCGATCACATCGAAATCAATAAGACTTCGCAAAACCGCATCCAAAGATTTACATGTTAAACGAATGATACAAATATTTCGTCTTGCTCTCATTGCTCGCTAAATAGAACATGTGTGAAACTTTGCTTTCACTTAGCGCGCTTCAATTGACTTCTTATTAATTAGCCGTGTATTTCATTTTTTAAAAGTCACCGTTGACAACTCACTTAATAGGAACAAGTGTCAACAACGGACGGTTCTAATTGGGTCTATTTAATTTTTTCCATTAGATATAATTTAAACTATGAAGTGAGATCCGTAGATAGTGAAAGTATGTGACACAAATTATTTATATTTTGTAATAAATCAGGTTTACATTTCTATTTTTTTTAATTAGGTACCTGCTAATCGGTGTATAACAATTGTAAAGCAAGTTTAGTAGCCGATACTGAGGTAGTATTCATTTTTAAAACTTAGAAGGAAATAAAATGTTATTGTAGTAATGTTATTATTTTTAAAAACGACAAATTTTATTTGAGAAATTAAATTCATTCCAAACGAAATGTTTACAGTAGTTTAATAAAATAAAAACATGGAGTATATTAAAATGGTTGCTTTTTATGAATGTTACTGTTTTGTAAACGGTTCATTGATATCAAAACGGTAACAGATATCATAAAAACCATACTGTCGACTTTAAAACAATAGTCTCTTTGGTTCCAGGTGTAAGGAGTTTGAGGAAATATTTTTTTTTAAATTTGCGCAGATAAACTAAACCTTAGGCTTTCCAATACAATTTTTAAGTATTATGTTGGCTCTCGTAGTCTTGCAAGTGTACATTTATTGTATCTTTTATATACAAAGCTGATCATTGTATCAAGTTTTGATCGCAATTTTGAGTTTTAACTTTTGGGGAAGAGCCGTAATATTATATTTAAAGTTAAGAAACCTTTTCTACTCTATATATCATTAGGTATCGCTGTTCCTAAGATTAATAGGAATAAATGGACACACACTCAATTTTTAAAATAGTTTTCTTTTATATTAGGACCGTGTACAAATTTATATGAATTAATTAATTAAGATATTATTACTTTGATAATACAAACACCTACTTTAATTCCATTCATGTAGCTTGCGTCTATATATATCTTAATGATATTGTTTTGGCCCCACGGTCTAGATGCATTTCTATTTTCGCTGATATTTTCTCACTCTCTTTTTCGTTTGTAATTATATAATATTGAAAGTGCAATCACAAAACTGTCACTCACTTCTTTCATTTCACAAATTTTTTGACAAGTTTTCCTGGTAGACGTCGTATGCGAACTAAAATTAATATGAGATTGTCCATTAGACGTTTTTGTGTTTAAGCATTATAATAACCAAGAGTTTTTTGTTTAAGTTGATGCGGCGTATCGATACATGAAACTTTTATGTAAACGATTTTTTCGTAACATAACTTTTTATTTATGATAATCTAAAGATTTTGCCGGTATACTACCAAGATGTTTAATTTTCTTTTTTCATTTCACAGCCTGTTGTGCTGTTATAAAATTAGCAATGGTTCAGTAACCTTTTTCAAATTTGCCATTTTCGTTTATGTACCGTGCCCACACCAAATCGCCTTATAAAATTGGGAGATCGTAACGTGGCTAAATGACTCATTATTTCGCTATAGGTTGGACGCTTTTTGTTCCACTTCGATAATAAATTAAATGTTTTACTTATTTTCTTCTAAAAGAAACAGTTACAAGAGTCCACTGATTATTAAAGCAGAGACTTGATAACTGTAACCTGAAAGTAAAACAATAAAACGCATACGATTTAAAATTACTGTCATCATCATTGCAGTCGACGCCGTCTACTACTTTTCCATTTCCTTCACGAACGTTCCGATGCGTCCTGCACTCAACAATTGCCTCACCAGGTCGTATTTTTTCGTATTATTTGTGGAATTTAATAATTTGGCTGCTATCACATTCATTTATAATAGTTTACTACGGCTTTAGCTTTTTTTTTGAACCAAATCCCTGATTTGGCAGAGCAGCTGTTTTAAAGTTTTTATAAATCATCGCGTATTATGTTTATGACTACTACCCATTACAAACGTATAATTATGAAAATATCATAACTTGGCATATTATTTTAAACGTCTTTATTTATCTGCTAAGAATTGACCTCCAGGCGCCCTGGATAGTAAAGCGTGCTTGCCTAGAACACTTTGGCTGTCATATATTTAATAAAAATACATATAAATATTATTTTACATATACAATACGAGGGAGATTTAGATGGATTTGAAAAAACTCTAACACCTACCTATCTCAACAGCTTCGGGCGCCAGAAACGTACCAGGGACCTCCGTATTACAAGGCGAGCGGCCAGCCACAGCGCCGCGTATACGTTATTAAATTGTTATACTAGTGTATAGTTTAAGTTGTAATATTGTAAATACTTATTGCTGTGGTTCCGTAGAAATTAGTATTTACAATTTTAAACGGAATCTGTACTTCTGAGTGTTGAAACGAGGAAAGTCCATTAACCATGATGTAGGTCTCCGTCTAAGCACCACTGCAATTAGAAGAAACCACAATGCCCAGTAAAGGTTAATAGTTTGTAATAGATATACATATATAAAGACCATTCTTAAGTACACTAAAAAATATTTACATAAAAAGTGGATATTGAAATAAAATATATTAACGGTAAAATAGTTAAGTGAGGTTAAATTGTATACTGAAACTTCTTGGGGACCACGGCGTTGGATTTTCGTTGAAATGATGTTAATAGAAATATAAATAATAATTTAAATCTCATCGAGTATATGATTGCATTATAATGTTATGTAAACATATAATTTTATTTAATCTTTCCTTCGAATTAAAACTGGAATATTTGCTCATTAATATTTCAGTTTTGTTCCATGAAATCAGAAACAGTAGATGCAGGGATCTCTGATTCCGAATATTATCTGCTGCGCAAAAAACTTGTGCGACATTTTTTGTAACATTTATTGATTAATGATGTAATTGGCTTTTGCTTTAAATTCAGTATTATTATTAATGTTCAGCTATTAAGAAAACAATAAACGGATTTATTAATTAGTTGGAATTTTAAGAAGAACATATGGCGATTTTTTAAACATAAGAATACAGTCTTGTGTCGTGCGTCATCAGTGATTCGATTCACATAAAAAGGCGCACTGTTGTGTAGAATGTGTTGGCATCTAAAAACCGTTTAATCCAATTACTTTAAGAAGACAACTAAAATTTAACCATGAGCCCATTCCGACTGTTCCACATACCATTACTTGTTGAGAGCATAAACAATTTTTGGGGCTGTCACGTTGAGATCCACGTAAGTCGGAAGACACAAAAACTCAGTTGTTTTCTTGTTAACGCGGCGGCCGCAGTGGGTCAATTTTTAATTGAATTCAGCAAAAACGGTGATTATACACGCACGTATAACTGACAATGCGATTTGGATTTACATCGTTTTTCTGCTTTTTTTAACACTCTTAGAGCTCACATTCCGTGTCATACATAGTAATACATTTTGTGTTCCACTTCATTCTACGTAACCCGGTAATAAATATAGAATTCTATTACTATTACTTTATCTATAGTTAAACTTTTTTGAGTTCTGTGGACTATCGACTAGTTTCATTATGACCTTATTGAAATTACCGTTTTCGACGTGAATGTCGATTTGCAGAATTAATATTTTTTGTATATTAAACTACTGGTGGTAGGTCTTTGTTGCCGGAGACCGTCTAGGCGGATGCGCTTAGTAAAATTACTGGAGATAACGAGACAACATTACACCTTTTCATCTGTAAGGTCGTCTTCATTGTAGAACTTCTTATCCGAACTTATTACATTTATAATTCAAATATTATTTTACTACCTTTAATTGTATAAACGTGTAACTATAGATGGTAGGACAGAGAAACAGAGCGGCTCACACTTTTGTTCTTGAAACAACGGCGTTGTAAAATGAGTGTATAAATGACACAATGTGTACCTATATAAAATCAGATGCCCTCATAAAGTGTGTACAGGAAGAGCGCGATGCGTGAAGCTACTATTGTTAGGCTCAAAGCCGTTTCGCGTCAATCACTCCCTACAATAATAATGCCAATTCATTAAAATACCTACTGAACCACTGCTTCTAAACATAAATCGACTTTTTACTTAATGTAGACGAAACTTATAATAATAAACCAATTTTAACTATTTTTGTCTGTTATTTTAGGGTTATCTACTAATTGATTGAACCGATTTTGGTGAGAATTTCATTTGTGTTTGAGTTTGTAAGAAATACTAGCTTTTCTTTGTTTATACCGGACAAAAAACATATTACAATAAGTTAGCTTTTAATATCTATATACGTTGTACTTCAATCTTAGTTTCCGTGTGCTAAATAGGTAAACTAAATATGATACATTACAGTAAGGAAGCTAATGTTTGAATATTATTTCTATACCGTGTACTAATAGTTCTAAATAATGTAAACGTAGGTAAGTGTAAGAAAGTTATGTGGAGAAAAGTGTTACTTTTAAGATGTTCAAAATTTATATATTTCTTTTTCTTGTTAAAGCCTATGTAATAATGGTATATTACATACGATTAACATACGACTTCAAAGATTTACTTTCTTCGACAACATCTGAATAACCTCTCTGCATCTGCCCGTTAGATACTTATCATAGATAGATTAATACTAGTGCTGAGCGTTTATTAAGGTGTAAGCAGACTGCAGTCGCCAATCAGAATGTCAATCAGACTATTATGGTAAATCCAGCAATCTTCGACGTGGCCTGTATGCGACAGCGCTTTCTTACGGGCTTTTGAATATAAGTAACGGTCCTAAGATTGCCTTGACCGCGGCGACTTTTTCATCTCATTATTGACATGGTTATTCGAATTATAATTTCAACTCCTTTTATCTATATCTCTATATATTACAAATGTAGTGGTAATTATTGTAATATTCAAGAATTTTTAAGGATAAAGCTACCTTCATTTTATGGACAGCTAAATAAGAAGTTTACACTGAACCATAATACGGTCCTCTAGATATGTAAGAAGTTCGATTATCCAATTTAATTTTAAAAGTTTGGTCGAAAACAGAAATGGTTACTGCGAAAGTATTCATCTAGACGGCTAGAAAGTCTTACAACTAAGTAAATATAAAAACTAAAAAGTGAAACGTAAAAAGAAACAAACGAAATGTCTATTTGGCTTACGTTGACAATTCAATATTATTATACCAAATACGAATAGTACGAAAAAAAAAGTCTCGTCATCCGCATCTAAATTATATTCAGATATTATCCCCCGGACAAAGCGAGGCACATGGCCTCTACATCCGTTTTGCAATACAGAGTGGTACAACGTTAGTGATTTTTAATTGGCTTATTTAAAAAATATATATTTAACTGGTAATAATATTGTAAACGATTTGTTTTACATAATACTAGGATTTGAAGTATCATACATGTACACATGTGCGAAACAATTTTGTTAATCATATCCGCAAAATATACTTTTTGAACACTATATCTTGTGCATGATCTATGTAATTATATGATATAAGCTTTGTAATATTTTTTTATGGTAATATTATAATAATTACATACTGTTAACATATGGAGATGAGGTTAAACATAACTGTTACCGAACTTATAAAGATGCCTGCTTTCACTCTCTGCATAGTTGCTCTGTCAATGGAAATTTAAGAAAAAAAAAAGATGATTAAGCTGTATAGATGAAAGTATATTTTGTATTTAATTTACATAACATAAAAGAAAGAAATAATGTGAAATTAAAAATATTATTACCTTCTTTTAATATACCTTTATTACTAAGTTCGACGTACGGAGGTTTTTTTTTATATAAATTATCTACCGGAACAAGTTCAATGACGTAAAATTATATTCAGTTTGTCGGAATTAAGACATAAATATTCATTTGTTTACTTAACCTTTGAATGAAAGATACTTATAAAGAAGAATAAAAGACAAGACTCATTAAATCTGATTCTCTATCTTAAAATTATTGTTTTTCAATACATAATATTCATATGGAGTTTTCGCAGGATTTACATTTTTTTAACATTTATTGTGATTTTATTTTGATTAAATATTAAACAGACTATAAAGTAATTGTTTATACGTCTTAAATAGCTGTTATGATGAATATTGGTCAAAAAGACACCACATTGTGTATAAAATAGTACCTGATAAACAAATTGGGATGATGCATAAATTTGGATAAATACCGGAAATTAAGTGAAATATTGGTGGTAGGTCTTTGTTGCTGTATACCAATGTGCAATTTACTACGAATTAGTTTTATTACGATTGATAAAATATTTTGCCGTGGACTGGCGAAAAAACATCCCGTGGTAAAAGATAACTAAAATAAATAAAGTAAAATTTTTAACAACAAGACAGTCATCAATTTATTAACACAATCAGCCTAGCTAGCTAGATAGTTTAGACAGCCTATGGTGGCGATTGTTTAGATTAGAATTTGAAGATACGCGGAACTCCTCTGATGGTAATCCTCCGTCGCCGAAGGCTCTTTCTGTAAGTACTACCGCAACGTGTATTTATAATAATTAGCAAACATTGCCATGTAAACGTGTCATTTATTTTCAGTGATTTGTTTTTTTGTTATACTCATACTCACACATAACTTTGTCTTATTATATTAAAACAAAATTCATGGCAGCTTGTTAAGCTTACAAATCCAATATAAAATATTTAAATTAATAATTATAATGTTTATCACATACACAATTAGTTTAAGAGAAGCTATAATATCTAAGTAATAATGAAAGTCATTAAATGTAAACACTGTTATTACTTCGCTAGATCTCAAAATTGTAAAGCAGAGGTAACATTTTACGAGCGCTTGAAATAAAACACCGATAATTTAATTAATATTTTCAAACATTTGTGGTTATATTTACGTTTATGCCTTAATTTTAGTACCTCGCACTACGAGTATTTAATATTGCAATTTGTTTAAAAACTGGTTACTAAATAATTAAAGTATTTTTTAATTTATTCATATTTTTAACACATTTATTGTTATAAATGTTTTCATTCCTGACGTCCTCATGTTTAAAAAACTTCAATTGACCAAGATGACTCAACAAAAATTGCAAAAAGACAAAGTATGTCATGCTGTTTTATTAGTAAGGTTCAATGGACAAGTCATTGGTTCACCGGGACAAGCAGATCACTGCTTTGCAGACGCATCCAACCGTCTCGTGGGTTAAGGAAGCCAATTACAGAAAACTGCTTTAGAAAACGAAATGTTAAAGCGTGAAAATAGAAATGTTTAGCTAATGTAGGGCGTGTTAAATTCACAGAGGTGCTGCATTTAATCGGAGACCCGGATTTCCGCGACGTACGTCTTCGCTGGGAGTACGGAAATGATGAGGGAGAACGTTCAAAGGTGTTTGCATTTCAAGTGCATTACTGCGAGTTGCAGGCGTGGGGATTATACAGATGCCGTACTAAAGTAAGTAGAAATAAGTTATCGTCAATCAATAATATTCCATAAAGTAAATATAAGAATTAATCACATTTATTTAATCTGGAAAGCCGACGGACCGCTGGATGCGAGAAGTGCAAGAAAAATTTGTGTGGAAATCATTTGGAAGGCGTATATTCAGCAGAGGCCGGCTATCAGATAATGATGATGATTTATTGGTCAATAAAAGCCATTAAAAGCAGTAAAATTTTATGTTCGAATCAAACACCGTGTTATTTCAAGAAATATATTATAATTCAAGTTGATTATTGGAGTTATATAAGAATATGCTGCATTTATACAGTAATATCTCCATTTCGATCAGTAGGGACGCCCTGGTTTTGTATCTGACATTGAAACGGGATATAATAGCTCTGGTTGGCGCGCCAAAGCGTGACTGTGACGCGGCTACAGTTCCGCTTGCCGCAGGCCTAAAGCTCATTATTATATTTAGGTGCTTTACCCCCCTGGAAAATACAGGCTTTGTTATAGATGGCTTAACATGATTACATTGTATTTTTTTTAAAGTTACAAAATGTTTTTGCAATAAAGATAATATTTCAGATTCGAACGTAAATAAACAAATTATTATTATTCTTAAGAATAGTGTTTGTATGTTATTCTTCTTCTTCTAAGTCGTGGTCATCATGTGTGATGAAACACACGATGACTTACTTGGCAGTTATAATGGAGTGGTTTGCCATTGCCTTCTCCATTTTATATACTAGTCTGACCACGGATGGTCGTGACATAATATGCAGGTTTCCTCATGACGTTTTCCTTCACCGTCAAAGCACGTGATATTAGTTGGTGTTATACTAACTGCACATAATTTGAAAAATTCATTGGTGCAGGCCGGATTCGAACCCGGTACCTCCGGAGTGAAAGGCGGGCGTTGAAACTACTAGGTTATCACGGCTTATTATATATATGTATGTGAATAGATAAATGAAATTTTGCATTTAAATTATGGAAATAATAATGGGCATAAATATTATGGAACCAGTTTTTTTTTTTTTTTTTTTTAATTAAGTATAGGCTAACGCTTGACTACGAGAAAGGCTCGTATTTAGTGTTTAATAAATGTACCTGTACAATTTTTCTTTTCGATAATCAGTGACACAGGTTCAATTCGTTTTATTAGTATATTTATTCACAGTGAAATGACTTTTCTATGGTTGTTTTGTCTTAATGCAACAAATAAATTGGTGCTAAATTGATTATAATTTTGATAAATAATTTTTTGCATTGTGTACTGATTGTTACGCAGATGCAACACTAATCGTTGCTCTCAAACATTTTAATTTGTTACGTAAGTTAACTGTTTAATTAAAAAACCTTTCCTTAACAGGTAGTAGACAACTATGAAGAGGAGAAGCCAGCGAGGTTCCGGCCTGTCGATATATCGACTACAACAACGCCCAGCACCGGTCGCCGCGGCCGTTCATACAGCACATATATCACCGGCCTGCGAATGGCGACCACGTATTCGTTTGAAGTGCGCCCTGTTAAGCGAGACGCTCGTGATCTTGCTGACCCGCACTCCATTGGTTCTAAGATTATAATCGTGCCTACAAAAGGGTGTAAGTTACCACATATACATATTTTCCAATTATCGCGTTATTACTTCATGTTATCTTCAACGAATAATTTATTTAATATTCATTTGTGATACATTTTTACAAGTAAACAGGCAGATCACTTACTATCAGGCACGTTGTCTTAATGCTTAATTAAACAAAAGTAATAAATTTCTTACTACATCCCTAGCTCATATAAATTTTCATTAGCAGCACATATATTTAACATTTATTCCGTTAACCATAAAGACTATTAACAATAAATTTGAAACAGTTTCAGCTCGCGCGACTCAATGTTTGCCGCACGCCTCCGAAGTGGAAGTCTCCACAGGTCCGTACTTCGGCGGTCGTATAGCCGTCGAGGCAGCAGACGGTGGTCCGGAGCGCTGCTCCATACAAGGCAATCCGAACAGCGCACAAGACGCGTATATATTGCGTATACATCACGAAGAATGCGGCTCCGAAGTAAACGAAACTACAGTCGCTACATATGTCATTGTTCAAGAAAATTTACCTATACTGACACATAGCACAAGGCGGTAAGTAAAGAAAAGACTAGAAAAAATTATTGCTATTGGGGTATCTGCGTGACTATTTATAATCGAATATTTGATAACATTCTCTTAAGTCTTATAACATATTCGGATAATGTGAATAAAATAAGCACAATATTGTTTTTCAGTTTTTTAGTTTTATGTACGTATAAACCAGAAACTCTTACTGTTAGAGCTGGTATTAACTTACCGAAGGCCAATCCTGGAGACGTACTTCACGAAACGAAGCCTATTGGCTCGGTGGAACCATACGATAATCAGGATATGGATTATAACGATTTACAGCCAGCCAGGCTTGAAGCGCGTAAAGAAGAAATTCAACAAAGTATGTTACTAAATGTTAATATACGAGATATATGTAAATTTTCAACATAAACTCAATTCATTATTATTCTAGGTATGTTTGGTGAAGTCTCATTAGTAATGTTCTTAGTCGTCGCTGCTTTTGGTGGCATTGGGTTACTAATATGGAAAATGGTGCCCCAGACGGAAAACGATAATGTTTCAATTGCTACTATGTCTTCGATACGCAGCAGTATTTTCGGCAATCGAAACAGAGACCGATTTTCCGATAGATGTTCAATTTACTCAATAACATTATCAGAAAAGGATGAAGGATCCATGAAGAAGAGTAATGAAGGGGACAATACGTCTGAAGCGTGAGCTTCGTACAAATGAAGTGTTTATAAGTTGCACATGTTGTGTTGTGTTATAGTGGTCGTCACATGACTGATGAATCGTATTATGATAACGAAAAGCGAGTGAACGTTTTAGTGCTATTGGTCTCAAAAAAATATTCTTGCTTTCCTGATCATTAGGCCAGTATTTGCACATCAAAAATGCTATGAATGCCATACAAAGAGAGCATGTTATAATTATGTATTTTAAAATTACAATAAATTAGGAATAAGAATACGAGTGAAACAATTAAAGAATATAATAACATTTTAATGGTTTATTTGTAAATTATTTCCTTAGATTCTTCAAACAGGGACATTGGTCTGTTCATATCCAATTTACAGGACAAAAACTCATGGACTATATCATTAAGTTCTTCGAGCGCAATTTGGGCGTGAAGTCGCACAATATCATCCTCTTTTGAGTCTTTATACAGTTTAACTAAAATTCTATACATAGGTACCAAATTTTCTTTTAATTGAACTAAAGTCTCCTTGCCCAAACCTTTGAGTAAACTTGATATAACCATTACTGCAGCTCTCCTGCATTCAATGGCTTTATCTGTTTCAATTATACTTTGAATACACAACAAAACCTATAACAGAAATGACACAAAGTTAATATATGATATTAAAAATAATGTTGCTTGTAAGTGTATAATATTTTTAAATAGTCACTATTTTTTATTTACGGTGTGCAAAATCTTAGCGATAATTTCACATGGTGTTGTGACAATGAAGCCATATATGATAAAGCATGCTCATCCAGAATTACTCTGGCTATTATATTGTCAGCCGTAACACTGTTATGGCGGTGGTAGCTAGACAGGTGAGTTTGATGTAACTCTACCACTAATGTACTGCATAACATGGCCCTGCAATCGAACCAGATAATTATAACTGACCACGGCTGTAACATTGTATATAAATCGGTACATATTGAACTAACTAATACTAATGATATGTCTAACCTCAAAGATAATTAAACCAATTCTGTAGTGCAAAACTAAAGCTATCTCTGCCAAGTTGGACAATGCAGATGCTCTAATTAATGGATCATGGTCTCGACAAGCAGTCAACATTGTATTCAATAATATTGTTTTATGGATTATACAAATATCACCTGAAAAAAAAATTAGTAACTTTGTAATTTTTTAACAGCCAGCTTAATGTTCTCTCTACTCGAACTCGAGGCCTTGTCTCATAAGGACATAGTCAATGCCATGAAGTTACTCTTGGAACATGTAGGTTTCCTCATGATATTTGCCTGCACTATATACAAGGATTGAAACCCTGCATCTTCAAAACATACTGCACATATGTATTCTAAGGTTTTGTCCTTTAACTATTAGCAAAACTGTACTTATTTATATAACAATAAAATAAGGTTTCATTACAATTATTTCTTTTTACCATATCAACTGTATATATGAGAAATGTTCAATGTATAATACTGTTAAGAGTAAAAGAGAATGTATCATTCTTTTTAAATGTGGCAACATGAACAAGGACAATTTCACATTCCTTAAAATAAATACATATACAATATCTAAGAATCTTTTGTAACAAGTACATGGACTTACCAAGCCGCTTAGTTACTTTTACTACAATGTCACCAATTTTCATTCTCAACTCTTGAATTTTATTTTGTAAATCTATTGTTTCAATATCAGCGGTTTGTGTAGAGACATTTAAGTATTCTCTACATAATACAGTTAAAACATCTTCAGTGCAATTCATTGCCAATGCTGCTATACCATTTATTGCAGCTAAATATAAATAAGAATCAGAATTTTTCAACTGTTCCTGAAAAATAAGTTTTCATAAATATTATTTATTTAGTGCTCATACTTAAATAGGATAAGCAGTACCTGTAATAAACAAAATACAAGATGTCGTTTCGAAATTGTTTCAGAGTCTTGAGTTTCAATAAGCTTTGTTAGTTCTATCACTCCATGAGCTCTTGTTGGTAATAAGTTGTCAGTAATATTTGAGATTGCTTTTTCATAAGCTGAATTACATGTTTGAATCCTATTACCTTCTATTAACGATATTGCCTCCTTAGATAAAATGGTGTTGGAATTCAGTTCTTTGTTGGCAATTCTCTCTAAAGTTGGAATTAATTTCTTTAATCTTAATTTAGTGTTTAAGTTGTTGATACTAGGCAATACAGTGTTCAGTAAAATTAATGCAATGGTTTCACATTCATCATTCCCTTCATTTTTTTGGAGGAAGTGTTCCACAAAATTAACCACTATTTCAGGACATGTCTTTAAACATTGTGTTATTTTGGGAAACTCTGATATGACAGACAATAAGTGTAAAATGTTGACATATTTTCTATCTAAATCAGTGAGTAAAATAGGGTCTTCTAAAGTTAAAATCTCTTCATGACTCTCATGTCTTTTCAAATTTATTTCAATAAGCATTTGCAAGGCCGCTTCTAACACTGTTTGAACAAAAAGATTTTTTGAGGATTCTCTGAATAAATTAATAAAATAAAAAAGAGCTTCATCTGTAGGATAATAGTAATCAGCTACAGCAGCTTTTACTGTTAGTCCCATTTGGAATTCCTCAACAGTAAAAGCAGATGAGATAGGATCTCCTCCAAATAGTAGAGCTTTCATGAGACCGGGTATTCTATCTGTTTCTGTATGCTCTAAACATTTAAGCAGAATATTATTCAGTTTTCTTCTCAAGTCATCATTACTGCACTTCATTCCTAACATAAACAATATCACCACATTGGGTGTAAGAAGTTTGAAAATCAATTCTTTGTTTGGCAAACACAATGACGAATGAAATATCTGTAATTTATGATCAATTTCCTGAGTAGTAAAAATAATAGTTCCAGGCAAGTGGGATTCTGAAGTCAGTTTTTCATTATTAAACGTATTGAAAACTTCTATTGCCAATGAATTAACTATATCAGAAATTCGATACTTTTCAATTAAAGTTGTTAGACATGCTACTGCTGTTGTTAAATATTTAGAATTATTTAACACAAGAATTTGTCTCAATTGACTACAAATGTTCTGAAGATATTCATTCTCATTGGCGATTCCATGTTTAGTTGAAATCAATTTGCATATGATGTCAATTTTTTTCCAATCTAAGCCTGTGTCTACTTCATGACTATCAATGAAACATCTAATTAAACTTAATAACCCTCCAGGAGTTATAAGTTGTCTACTTAATTCTTTAGCAATTACTCTTTTGACAAAAGCTGGAGGTGTTTGATCAGAAACATTTTGTAAAATTAATAACTCTTTCATGAGTATCGGCTGGAAGCAATTATTTACTAAAAATTCATAAGTTTTTTGATATTTTATTCTGTCCAAATTTAACTTATCATAAATCTCTTTTGTCATAGTAAAATTTGTATAAACACCTGGTTTTTTTAGAGGAGCAAAACACAACTGTATTAGGGCAGATAAATAATCAGACATATGAAAACTAATTATGATGTTTTTCAAAACAGGAGTTGAGTAGCTTCTTATGAAAAAATCTGTACAATCTGTCAATAATTCATATTTTTGTTCATCTGATAGATCTTGGGGAGGCAATACAGAAGCTATTGAACATCGTTTAGATAGACTTATACCTATGCCAGGTATTAAGGATGGTGAGATGCCAAGAGACACTATAAGTTGAAAGCAGGTTCTCAATAGCTTTTGATTCTTTACACTAATCAATACATTATCATCGTTTTTAACAAATGAGGCTATTTGATCGATTTCTGCAAAAATTTTATGTAGAAAAGCCTTTTGTGCAGAGTAAACGATTTCCTCGTTTGGTTCTGTCTGACAGTTCTTATCAGATTTACGACGATTCAGCACCATCGACATGAAATTTGAATCGCTTTCTGAAATTAAAGTTTGTTTTGTACTATTTATATACGTAAATATTGATTTTATTAACTTACTTTGTAATAAATTTACCAATTTTTGTGAAGGTTTCAATTCTTTCAAAGATAGCATTAATGTGTTCCATATTTATAATTGTAAAGTATTTGTTTAAATAGTACTTCGTACTATAAAAAGTTCGCAATTTCGCAATGTTGCACTTTTGTTTGATTCTTCTTAAAAGAAAAGTATAAACTAAAGAGTAAAGACCATAGATAGTTCTATTTTACTTTCTATTTGAAAGCAAAGAATTATACGTCATACATATTCAGGCACATATTTAAAAAAATCAAATACGAAAAGTTAAATTTATTTATTGTCAATAATAACTAATTAAAATTAGTTTGTTTTTGCATTTGCTTATGAGTATTTACTCTGATAATAGAATTATAGAATCTTAAGACTTTGTTTCTAAGTCTCCCAAATTTACGTGATTTATCATTAAAATAAAATAAATATTGTAATATTTAAAAACATTTGAGACTGTTTGCTTACTGTCTTTAACAGTGAATATTGTAACAAAAACAATTGTCAGTTTTGTAAAACTGCTACTAATAACATTGACAGTTAGAACTTGGATATATGATTTAGCCGAATTAGGTTTTCATTTAACGTACGATTCTATACTTATATTATCTTCTGTATAAATAAGTTTTCATCATGCTAATCAAAGTCAAGGTACCGTCAACGTTTAATTAAATTTGATATTGATGTTTAAAAGTGGTTTAGTGTATTATAACCTCTTTTTTTTCTAGACTCTCACAGGGAAAGAAATCGAGATAGATATAGAACCTACAGATAAGGTTGAGAGAATAAAAGAGAGGGTCGAAGAAAAGGAGGGCATTCCACCGCAACAGCAGCGGCTTATTTTTTCCGGTAAACAAATGTAGGTATTTATATTTTGTTATTCTAATTAATTATAGTTTATTGAACTTCGATAAAAAGTTCAATAAATGTATTTTATAACAATGTAAATGTTCAATTAGTACAGACAAGGACAATATATTAATGCCAAATTATTAATGTGGTAGATATTACTGTAGCATTTTTTCTGCCTGTGAACATAGTGTACCACTTCACCATGTCCCAGTTTAAAGAGAGCTGTAAGATGTGAAATGACAGCAGTATTAATTATGTAGTAATAAGAATTTACATCTTATGTCTTTAGGTGATGAGCACAATAAATTTCAGTGTACATTATAACTTGCTCCATATTGTTATTCATAGGTATATTCCCACCATGATGACCTTCTTGTTTTGACACTTTGTAGAATAAATATTAATATTTTTTTTGTGACTAATAGAATACAGAACTTTTCATAAATAATGAATTACTACAAAATAGAATTATAACTTATTTGGACTTTTACTTAAATATTTTAATAGCAGAAACAAAGTAAGAAATTAGGAGAAAGCTTTTTGATTTTTTTTTTGATGTATATGGTTATAATCTTATGTTAATTTGCTGGAAAACAACTCTTTTATGGTGATTCTTTATTGTATTGACATTTTTTATATTGGTTATATAAAATTTTGTTAAAAAATTATAAATAAAGCTTATTTTATTAAATTGGACTAGATTATCATTAATACATTATATTCTTAATGGTTTACCATTAGCTTTTGGCAATTAACTACTGGTTGAAATAGGTCTCTTTCAAGGAACACCAAGTAGCATGATCTCACCAAGGTAATCTCTAGTAGCCACTTCAATGAAAGTTTGGCACTTCTGTTTGTATGATATAGTAAAGTTTTGAATTTTAAGTTAAAAAATGTTAAAAGGTCTTAACCATAGAAAAATTGTTATACTTACAGGAATGATGAAAAAACAGCCCAAGATTACAAAGTTCAAGGTGGCTCAGTTCTTCATTTGGTGTTAGCTTTGCGTGGAGGAGAGTGATCTTCTGTGATTATTATCTCATATTTATAACTCCTTAATTTTATTTTTCATTTCATGTATAAAATGAACATAATATAAATTAAAACTAAAATTCTCTTTTATATGTATGTCGAGAGTTTAAATTTAAGGTTTCCTTGTGTAAGTATACTACCCATAACATTTTATATAAGTCAAATAACAATGATGAATAGTTCTTCTTCCTCAAGTCGTATTTCCTCATGACTGAGGGTCGTTGTCATCATGTGTGACACACACGACGACTTAATTGGCCGTTGTAATGGAGTGGTTTGCCACGAATGGTTAATACTGTTCTAATCGAAGAGTGTATGGTGTATATACAATGGGAGTAAAAAGTTTTTAATAATACCCTTTGGCCAGCGATTCTTTAGTTCGTAACAGTTTCTTAAAAAATAAGTTATTTTTGTCATAAAATTCATCCATTGTATATAATTAATCGGGCCGCCATTTTCCTTATTTGTTCTCATTAGTCTTTGCTATAGCCAAAGTAATAACTCTGAAGGTGTACTATATATATACTGTAAGTTACAAAGGGCTTAAGCCTCAGAATTTTGCTTCAGTGAAATGTTAAGGTCTTCGGGTCTAACTTTGAACCTTGGTTTCAATGAGGTATTGTAGCCTGCGGTTGCCTTCATATATACCGAAGGACGCAACTTGGTTCACAGAATCCTGTTAGCAGTTTGAGAATTACATGTTTTACAGTTATAAAGATGTTATAGTAGTGGTAAAGGACACATTAGCTCATCAGTCTTATGTTGGTTTAACGTCTTGCCTATGTTGGCTATGAAATACAAAACCTCACTAAAAATCATATCTTAGACAGGCGGATGTAATAAAAAAGGTATAGATTAATACATAATGATATTTGAGCAGGTAATTTATTACATCAATAACATTGTACGTATAATTCAGGTATAAATACACATTTATACAGAATCACGAATTACATAAAAATAAACATCTTTGGTTTACCAAACAAATTAACAACATCAATTTCCTAATGTTACTTACATTAATTACATACTAATTTCACATTAAAATTTTGCCTCAAGCCTTCTCTTTCAAGTACATCATATACTAATTTGAGCATTTTAATACTCTTGGAACTATCACTAACATTTACTTAAAGTTGACACAGCGGACTTATATCAAATAATTTCAAACTTGGATCATAAAAAATAAGAAAAAACACTAATTGCATTTAAATTATTTCAATAAATTGCGTAATGTTGGCGTTCAATATAAAGTATATATACAATACTATCAAAATTATTTAAATGACTTTGGGACGGAAATATTTTCCCCTAAAACGTTGAATTTGAATAAGATCCTTAAACAGAATAATTGGCAATTTATGAGTAATAGTTAGAAATTTTCAGGAATTACGCTACACGGTAAACGCGTATTCTAGACTAGTTCGTTTTACCAGCAAAGACTACACATCGCCGCTAACTATCTGGTGGGATCGTAGTTAAGCGTTATTCTCTGTATAATCTTAAAAAAATACAGGTTAAAATGCTAAGGAAATGAGCATTTTTGGCACAAGACTTATTTACATATACAGGCTTAATTAATACTAAAATACGTTCTGAATTTTATAATTTTTAAAGGTTTTTACTTGCGAACGTATATATACCGTAGTGCTATATGTATTAGCACTTTGATGTCTATTGCACGGGACGTATCTTCTGCTACTAAGTACATTAAAAAAATATTTAAATACTGTAAACAACGACGACAACAATGATAAGCCAAGCGGCTGTATTCTTAGTTAATTTTTTTCCCCCGACAATATATTAAAAAAAATTAGAAAAATTTACTTTAATATTGATATAGGCTTTAAACATATAATAAGCGAATAGTTACACTAACAATAAGAAATTTATCTAAGAGAAACACATTTTATAATCAGTTACGATTTAGTTACTAAGTTTGGCCGAGTATCATAAACACTTAACAAAATATTAGTATATTTTGTAAAGAAATTCACTTAGACTTTAAAAGTAAAAGGGAGCGCAGCATCTTAAATACTTCACAACACAAGCTACATGGAGTAGTCGAGATTATTTGTAAATAATGGCGAGTTACCACATGAACTCGAAGTCGTTATTGGTTATTCAGCCGTCTGAGAGTGCGGGTGTGACCCATCCGTATTTATCGTGAGTTTTGACGAGGGAGCGGAAGGCCTCTTCGGCGCGGCGACGGGAGAACTCGCGGGAGGAGCGCGGTGGTGCGCGGGCCACTCGCCCCTGGCCTTTGACCACAGACGCAGCGAACTGCATCACCACCGCTTCTACCGTGTACGCTGACGCCCAACCTCGAGGTGTTAACAGTTCCATGCATATTGCTCCCCCTGTTGAAACAAAATTCTTATCTAAATAA
Organism: Byasa hedistus; assembly: GCA_029286795.1. Classification (NCBI taxonomy): domain Eukaryota; kingdom Metazoa; phylum Arthropoda; class Insecta; order Lepidoptera; family Papilionidae; genus Byasa; species Byasa hedistus. The sequence goes on along the minus strand of JAGSMW010000020.1, from coordinate 8,219,949 downwards.
TGCACCGGACATTTTTAATTCATCACCTCACAAACGTAGAAACACTATCACACAAATAAACAAAAAAAATCTATATACAACAAATTGTTATAACAATTTTAATCTAAAAATAGTTTCCCATCGCATTTTCAATGGAATCTTTTTCAAAACTGTTTAATTTTAGCATTGATTAAACCCCCCAAATCCGATGTCATCGTTTGATGTCCAAAAGAAGCTATCTCGTGAATACTAATAAAAAGCAAAGTAAATACGAGTGTATTTTTATTAACTGACCTTCCATAACAAATCCTTTTTCTATTCGAGGCTCGATGACCCGCATAAAAGGTGGAGCGAAGGGGAAGTTCTCGGGGAAGATGAGATGCAATAAGATGTTGGGAATATGAAGTTCGCGAAGATCCGCCGCCAGGTCACTCTCTGGATCAATCTGGTGTAACCGCACGTGCCATTCGAACAGGTTATCATTCACCAGCTCGACCTGAAATTATATATTTAAAAACGTTGAATAACAGTATTTAATAGACTTCATGTTTTTTGATTTGCGACATTGATTCAATTCTTAGAATTTTTTGTTAGATTTATGTGGTAAGGTTGAATGTTTAGTAATATTTTTAATTCGGAATGGTGACCGGATACTTCTCATATTATTTGAACGTTACTAATAATTTTATTATTAATCAAAGAACAACAAGTCACGTTTCAATATAACAATAAACAACAACGCCGATATTTAAAATTCCACGATGAATAAGTAAAAATGCGTTCTTACATAACTTCCCAAACTATTCGATATCTGTGTCATTGGGATATGTAAAAGGTCAAATAAAACATTTTCCATGAGTAACGAGTATCTTTGTATATCTATTTTAAATGCTTCAATAAACAAGAATTGTGATACAAAATGAAGTTTTGGACAGATATTTTTTTATTGTCCATATTTTAGTAATTTGGGTCCCAAGGCGCTGCTACGTCTGATTTCTATGACATCTAGCCAATTTAATGACGGAATTGGTTAGAACTAGTTTACACTAAGATATTTACACTGTTAGAAGAGTGTTCGCAATCATTTATTATTACAAAAAAATCTTATTTTTATGAATAGTTTCCACAGCAGTCCCCAAACTTACGCTGCAGTAATTTATTTATTTATTTAAGTCCTAGTGTAGCAAAATTTAGAGGACCCTAGATTAACAGTAATTCTTAATCTTTTCTAAAAAAGTATATTGGCGAAGACATTCAAAGTACATGTAATATTTAAAAGAATCAGATTCGTGACGGGCCGCCTCTGATTGGGTTGACCAAATACTGTAATAACAAAAACACTATATCAAGCTGTTGTTGTACCATTACCATAATATTGTTCATTATACATTGGAGCAGTCTACGAACAAAGGACTTATCTTTTAACGAAGTTAAGCAACAGCAGATTACTTATGATTTATAATACAATAAGATCAATGTGTATGATTGTATCTTTGCCCACGTGAAGTAAAGTGCGCCTGGGTGACTGGAGTTGACGAAGTAACCAGAATTATTTGAAGGCCAGTTAGAAATAAAGATGGTTTGTGCAAATATCTGGGATAGGTACATATACCATGACTAATTGTGACTATATTAGGTGTAGTAGTGATTATAATAGGTTTCCCGCTTACCGTAAACACCGGATCGGTTCGATTCTCTTGTAGCCGTTGTATCTCCTTGAGCTCCTTCATGAGCCTCCGAGTGCGGACGGCAGCCGCGCGCTCACGAACTTCGCTGGCGGCACTGGCCTTCTTTTTAACCATCGATGTAGCCCCAGGACTCGAAGGCAAGCTCGCTGCTGCTTCTGCTGGGCTTACACCGTCTCTGTAGATTTGTGTATTTGATATGTACAGTAGTTACTAGACCTTTTGTATATCAAAATTAAACGGGATTATACGAGTTTGTATTTTTTCATAAAACTTGTAAAAAAAATAGGGAATAAACCATCACATGCTTAGGATGAAAATATAATTTAATAGCTACATTAATAGAATTATAAATCATACGTTTTTCTTATCGTAACAAATATTTATTAAATTCATAAGAAAAAAGAGTGTTTGGTCTTAAATTAGATATAAAAAAAAACATCAATAATTTAAGATGTTTTGGTTAACGCATATTCATTACCTTCAAAACGTATACAACGATCATACGAAACCGTCATTTCGCACACGCTATGTTTAATATTTAAACGTTTGTTTCTTTGTTATTTGCTTAACCTTCGTACCAGGTCGTGCCTACATGCATTATTAAATAGCTTGGATGTAAATCAAATTTTTATGGAGATCTACTGTAGGCGATCATAAGGAAAACTGTTATTAAAATATTAATTTTCCCATGAAAGTCCTGAAAAAGGTGTGTTATAAGTTAAACCGTGTATACGAGTGCCTGACGGTGGCATCTCTATATAACTAATATCTTATCTTGTGTTAATACTAGTCTATTTTTATTTTATTTTTTTGTAAAACTGCTTTATTTTTACTCCTTCCGAATACATTTTTATTATTAAACTAGCTGACCCAGCAAACTTCGTTCCGCTTCAAAATCAATAAAAAAAAACGCTTATTGATAATTCGAGACTGTTTCAACTTTAGTAAAGAATGTGATGAAAATTTAACCAGAAAAAAATATTTCGTAATCACAAAAAATGCCCGTTATTAATTTGGTTTTTCTATTATATTTAAATGCACATGTTGATTGACCTAAGTCAGGACATCTTATCTTTGGCATTATAAATTGTAGATAATCAAAGTAGGGAAAGTTCTCGCGCACTCAGCGGTAAATAGTGTCACTATCACAAAAGATCAACAAAGTAAAGTTAAGACTTAACTACTATTTTGAACCAATCTGAACTTAGGAAAGTCGTGTTCCTGCTTGAATTCTACAATCGCTGCACACGAACACACTAATTTACTGCATGATACACTCACATTGAACATTCAACTGCATTATGCACTAAAAAAAATTCAACCGAGACAACGCGACCTTTACGCCCAGATTCCCGCTAAAGTTCGTAAAATATTATAGTTGCATCAGAAATTGTTGGTTGTCAATATCAAATGTCAAAATCAAAAATATTCTTTTAAATTGTATTTGGTGTCTAAATGACGGGACGAACTTCAAATTTTTGACGTTTTATGTATCTAAAGTAAGGAGACCAGACATCTCGCTTTTAGCGGGACAGTCCTGATTTTTTTACTATTAATCCGCGTCACGCGACGTTTTTCAAAAGTCCCGACTTTTAGAATTAAGTAAAATTTTAAATTTATGAAAATCATTGTTTTGCGTAACATATTGCTTTTGCTACCCAGTTACATTGTATTTGTCTCTCAAATGATACACTTTGTATCCGTACTGCGTGCTAGCAAGATAATTAAACAAATAAATATTACAAATCTGTTTCTTACCATAGAAAAATAAAGTAAGTAATTTATTTAAATATTTCATAAATGCATAAATTTTCTTACACTTAGCTTAAAATACTCGTAGTCTTCATATTTTATATTGATGACAAAACGTGTATCACCCACCTTAACCTCGAAAGAAATTTTAGAAAGTAATATACGAATAAAATTTTGCAAATATTTCAAGTCAATGAAACTAATTTATCAAATTCTTGTGAAGATTTTTACAATATTTTACAAAATTACTACAATCTACTCAAACAAATTCACTTATATAAAAAAACATTTATAAACTGTACTTATGTTAAAACTAAAAAAAAAATTACGATATTCCTTCAGAGTTGTCCCGCTTTGCCTATCTAAAAATCTGGTCACCTCAATGAAAAAGAGAAATTGTTGTTTTTACCATATTCCAGGCACTTTTTCCATATTTTCTCACCTTATTAACCTTCCCTGGACTTCCACGAATAATTCAAGACCACATTTAGCCAAATCGGTCCAGCCGTTCTCGAGTTTTAGCGAGACTAACGAACAGCAATTCATTTTTATTATATAGATATTTTGTTTAATTATCGCCATCATACATATGCAACAGCATCGTAGCTTCACAACGGTTGAACCTATTTTTTACCGAATTTTCCTTTTGTTCAAAGGATGAAGCAACTAAAATGACTACATTAAATTTTATAAACTGTTTTGGCTTAGATTATCTCTTGTCTAGTGTCATTATTATCAAATTGTTAATTTTAACAATGATATGTTTGATACTGTTTGTTTCTTCACTACAAGGATTTGCACAGCATACTTTCAATGTTCATTTGTTTAGATAAAACAAAAAAAATATTATCATTCCATAACGAAAATGTATTTATGATCAACCGATGCAATAGTTAACAAAGTTAAGAATTTTAGCATTGTTATTAATGCTTAATAAATACTAGTGTCCGGTTATATCTACAAATAAAATATCCTGAAGAATTACAATTGAGTTTTTATTATTTTTATTTAAATACCTTCGAAGATATCCAGAGATAGTTATAACAGACGGAAATTATTCATTTACGTAGTTGATTGTTTAATAAGAGCTTTTAAAATAATTTATTTTCCTTTTCATTGCCACCAAAGATTTTTTTGAAATTTTTAAGTCTGGGTTCATTTAAGCATAAATATTTTTATTCTTTTATAAAAAGTGTATATAAAAAAAGCATACAATTAGAAAGATATAAAGAAATAAAACAATCATTTTGACTATCCGTTGAGTTTATGAAGTTTAACCATATTTTTTATATCTTCCTGTTTTATTTATTTCTGATCTATAATATCATATAGCTAAAAATTGAAGAGAGTGGATCTTAAAATCGCATTGAACGGTTTTCGGTGACATAATGGGCAATTGTTTAGTAGTGACGTGTCACACAAAAGAGAGTCTTAAGTGAGTAACGCCGCAGGTGACTAATAAGTGCATTAATTTTCCTCTGGATCTAATTATTATCCGGACGACCTCCGCTCATAGCCGACGTGTCATATAATGTGAAAGTATTCAGTTCTAATGTAACAACATTGATTTAAATAACGTCAGCATGCAGAAAATAACTAATGTATACATTAGCGTAATTTTTCTTTTAAATGGCCCTAACACCTTCATAGCTCTTTTACTTTATCAATTACTGCACGTATGACCTCGTTTGATTTATGAAATGTAACTTAGACATTTTAATAGAATAAACTTATATTGTATAAGTTGCACAGATTTGATAGTTAGGACGCATCTCAATGACGACGTTGTAACAAAAGACCTACGCAGTAACTTTGTGTATTGTTGTTTAACAAAGGATTTACGTATATGGTTCGACGGTAGCATGAGCTCCTGTTTCATACTTGACATAGTAGACAGAATAAAGTTTGCAATGTACATATAAGTGTCGACTTTTATTTATAATTCCAGTTTACTTCATAACAAAGGCGCCATTACATACGCAATAAATACTTAACCGATCATTGTCCTAGTTTTCTCTTTCCACCACATTTGCAATTGCTATTTTCTTGTATTGTTGGATTTTGTGTTTTGAGTAAAAGATAATATTAATAAAGCTCCCATTTCTTTATTTGGTTTTAAAGAATCAATACCTTTTTCCGTAACTCTCTATTGGTTTCGCTATACACTGAACTGGTCTAGAAGAATGGAATTACACTCATATCGATTACAGAACCGTAGGTGTGCCATGATTTTTTTTTCAGTAACCTTCAGCGGTTTACGTAACCATAACAATGGTGAAACAATTATTCACTCACGGACTATGCATAAGGCGTTACAATACCGCTTCCTTCCACTATACGAAGATTATCAATGAGGATATATCCACTTTATTCATCAGTGGGAACGTCTACGTGCTGCCTATTCGTATAAAAGAATTGAGAGCACTAAATTGTATCCGCGTGTTACGGCACCCTATCGTTCAATATTAATAAACGTTTATTTTCACAACCATAAAATTTCGTATCATTTAATTTTTGTCTACATGTTAAATCCTTCGATATTGCAATTTTATTCCTTAATTAATAGTTTTTCATAGTAAAATTTAATAATAATGTCATATCAAATATATTCTATATAAGACCAGCGCGAGTAGATTATTCGCCAGCTGTAATACACACACAGGATGACACTTTATTTATTTTAGAATAGAACAGAAAACTCTTTATTGCACACCAAAAGATACAGAAATTAACAAATCACATTGCTGTTATACTCGTATGATAAATGCACAATGGGCGGTCTTATCACTATGAGCGATTTCTTCCAGACAACCTTTGGATGGAAAATATGTAAAGTAATAAGTAAATTTAGTGTGGGTTTTTATTAGGAAACATAATAAATAAGAATAGATGTAGTAACATATACTTATATACACATACATGAATACTTAAAGTAATTTATTATTACATTTATAATGAAAGATAGAATTTACTGTCAATTTATTTTAACATCCTGTTCAAGGATAATAACTACAAATTGTAATACATACAAACGAAAAATCTTATTTTTTATATTTTAATTACCACTTGTTTTTAAACTAGCCTTATAACAATCAATATCAGTAAGCATTAAAATTAACTATTTGAGGTATCAATTAACCAAATTATCAGTAATTCATTTAAAATTATGCACCTAACTTTCTTTTAATTTATGTTGTACAACAAGATTAGATTATTAAGTATATAACCCATGTGGTCGTAAAGAAAATGATAAGTATACATTGTAACGAGGACAAGTGAATCATCAACAAATGTGTTTTAAGAAGCGGCGGATACATTAAGACAAAATGTTTGCAGGTTTGATATCACAAAATGTAGCTTTCTTAATTACTGTTTATATTGATTTAAAGAGATACACAATTATGTATGTATTGATTTTAAAAATATGACTAATTTATCATCTCACAAGTAAACAGTGATTTCTCAAGTATGCAAATAAGAGAATCACATTGTTTCTGTTTTAAAAATGTTCATTAAGAAATTTGTACAAATTTTAAAAATATTTATAGAATTTTTAATTTCTGTGAAAAAATAGCTTAAAATAGCTTGGAATACGAAATTTTAATATTAAGTGCTGGTCAATCAATCAGTCAGTATATATCATCTTCTTGATTTCAGAACAGATAGAACTTTTTAAAAAGGATCATCTTAACAAAGAGTGTTGATAGTATGTAAGTATATGTTTAATGAATTTGATGAATAAATGCATGAAATTGGAGATGCACAGTGAGAGTAAGCAATTATTCATCGTTGACGCTGTGATTTGACCAATTGTAATTCCTTGAAAAGCAGTTCTCTTGTCGCGCCGATGTCTGTATAAGTCATAAATCTTAAATGAATATATTTACGTTCACTAATTTTAAAAGTAAACATAGACATATGTAAAATTGTAAATGTGGTAGCGGTGGAGGAATTTGTACATAAATGGTTTGTAATACCGGAAAGTAATTTTGAAATTGTGAACTCGTTACATGTAATGATTCATCACAAGTTGCGAAGCATTATATCGATAGAGAACACAGATCGAGAAAGTGACAGTTTATTCACATTATATATTACAAAATAGATAAGCATAGTTATCGTAGAACAATAAAAGATTAAATGCTACCTGTGCAACAAAAAATTATGATGTAAATGAACCGCGGATCGGTAAAATAAATTTGATTTTCTTATTATAAGATATAAATATATGTAATGCTTTATCCAAAACCTTTGACTATGTTTGTGAAACAGTTATATGTTGTAAAGTACATAGAATACTTGTAAAGCGCTGTAGCTAGTGAAATTATAACTCGTCCCGTCATTCCGAGAAATAAAAATATCTCCCCCTTTATCTCCTAGAATAGTAACTAGAATTATTATTGTAAACCATCTCAAGATAACATTTTATAAAAAACGGTCAGAATCTTTTCTGTACTTTTCCACAACATTCAAGCACATTTTACCCGGTGTTTGTTCCCAGCGTTCTCTTATTTAATAATATCCAGTGTATCTTTTAAACGCTAAGGCTTATATAGGTTATAAAGAATGAAATTTTTTAATATATTATTGTTTGGCTGCGAGTTTCCTTGGATTTTACAGTTCTAAGAACGTCAAACAGACTACGAGGTTAACCATCTGTGCGTGATAATTAAGTCTACGGAATAAATATAACTTTCAAACTGTGTCACACAGTATTTTACACGAGCTGGTGGCGATGTTCCGCGTTCGCTGCTCGCCGCAGCGGCCGCGTCACGATCGCCGTTAACTACGGAGCCGTAGCGTAAACAATGTCTTTGTTTTCGCAATAACACATCTCTTCATCATGTCTCCGATTCAAAACTTTGTCGAATAACGCATCGATAATTCACGATCAAGTACATTCATTATAACACCTATACTGTCGTTATCAATTTCAAAAGTTAATCTGTAAATAGTTTAACCGTTATTATCTAAGAAGCTCCCTATTTCGTCTGGTAAACGAACATATCGTTTCTAGTCTATTAAACAATATATATATTTAAGTTACATAGTAAGAGTATGGTTGGTTAATTTACTCAAATGTAATAAAGTAGTCCATGTCTAATTACCCTGTAATGAAATATTCGATTAAACGTGTGCCGTGACATTTAACATCTTATATTTTTAAAACTGTAAAGCGAATGCTTAAACTTAAATAAACCCTTTAAGATCTTTTCATTATTATAAATCGAAGTGAATATTTTTTTTATATCTTGTATGTCACAATAGGCAAAGGATTATTATGATACGTAAGTTTTATTTTCTTTTAAATTTTATTTATTAAAAAACTGTAAAATCTGTTTTAGATGATAATCTGATGTCAACTAAACGCCGCTATCTATGAAAAATCTTGAAAATTAAAGTATTCATGAACATAGCATGCTCACTCGTATATTATTCCAGTTTAAAAGGTCAAGGTGTGTTAAGTATACACTAATATTTAATAATCGCTGCTAAGCCTTATACTATACTGTCTCAATGGTAGATTTAACGAATGTTCAAGTTTAAATGAGAAAAGTTTCAAACTTTGCTCGTTTAGCCGTAACAAATATGTAAATAACAAAAGTTTAATTTAATATTTCATGTGATTTTAATAATTCGTTTTTTGTTGAAAATATTTCTGCCTATAATTAGTTCCGTAAAAATTAAAACAACTAACCGTAATGCAGGGTAAACAGGAAAAAAATATTTCGCATGTGTTAAATTTATCGTTAACACGATTTGTTGTGAAATATGAACTAATTAAAATGTATTATTTTACATACGGATTATAATAGTTTAACACAAGGCTCAAAGAACTGCCAGAATCGGTATTACATTGGATCAGAATGATAAAAAAGTTTAACAATATTATGTTAAGTATGTTACATGCCTTTACTTAACTATTAGTTTAATTACTGATTATAGTACAGTAAAGATTAAATCAGTTTTGTACTATTCAAAAGTTTCATATATGTTTAATAATATTTGACCATAGTGCGAGGCCGTGTTCAATAATCTACTGGTTAGAGCTACAGTTTCATCTTCATGGCCAATGTTACAAACACTTTCAACAATTAATTAGTTTAAACTATGAAGTAACTCGACAATGCATACTAACATTGTATAAGAAAATACGATAATGAATATATTATAAAATATAATTAGGCGTAAAGCAAATAATTCAAGTTTAAAATTAACATTGCAGTGCTACGATAACTGGACTCCTAATTTGTATGTAAACAATAGCTATTACTCCGGATTTAAGATAAACATCATTGTCTATATTTGCTCGAATTATACATATATTAACTCAGCAGCTAAATTCGATTTGCAATAGTAAAGGATGAGCTACCTGTGACGACGGAGAATTCCTCGCCTGGCCGGTGATCCACTTGGTCCGGCGCCGTCGTTATCAAGCTTCTCCGGAGATCGGAACAGCTTACGGAATGCAGCCGCAACTTTTTCCTTCGAGCGGGACGTCATTTTCACTGTTTAATCCGCACACGATTTGAAAACCACTAAACTTTTAAATTTTCACTGAATGTTTACTATTTACATTTAGACATTAATGGGCTGACATGTTGTGTAAGTGTCAGATTCGTATTAGGAATATTCGTATTGTCAACCAGCTTTGATTGAGTGCGTCGGTTGCATCACTATTACGGTGCGCGGTGCTGTGAGTCTCGGCGCGTATGTGCAGCGGCTGTACAAGTGCGACTACTCACGGTGTGAGAGCAAGTATGAAATGGAAACTTGGCACACTGATCAAGAGGTCGGATATCGCTCTTCGGGTGATGCGAAGTGTTCAATGCGGACAGAAATGTGTCACAGTGGTGACACACTGCGTGCACATACCACACGCGACCGTCGCTTGGCCGGCCCTCGTGTGAATGAACCGAGTCCAGCCCTAGAAACCAGTCCGCGCCGCTACACGGTAATCATTCAACGGCCCCGCACTGCAACAAAAATACGTAATTTAATAAATGTTCATCGGCACTTAAATATAATTATAACATAATTAAATATTTATTTTAACGGAACTATAAAACAATAACTTACTTCTATAAATAATAGATACTTTATTCTGGTTTGAAGGACGTTGTAGCTAATGAAAATATTGAAGTAACGAGATTTAACATCTTGTATTTCGGAATAAAGAGCAACATAGTTATACTTAGTCAGTTGTCGGTCGTATCACTATCATAAGTGCGTAAAACTTATCTCTTCGCTTCGTTAAATAAAAAATATTGTATAGACATAAATATAATGTTATTAACCATTTTTTTCATCACATTTATACATTACAGCTTTATTTGCTCATTATACAATAAAAATACAACATGAATACTTTTGAAACGTTTTGGTATTATTTGTAATGCTGTCACGGTAGGAGATATACGTACAAAACAAACGGAGAATAAAAAAATATTATATACGAACATTTTAAAGAAATGGAATGGTCATTAGCATCGTTCATAACCTATAAAATTGAAGTTGACATGAAAGTAGGTCAATACACGCTAACAAAGTAAACACATAAATGTTGAGGAAAAATGTTTGGAAACTCAATAATTTGTTACACGCAATATACATGAGAATTTTTTTGTTTGCCTATCCTTGACTGATCCAAAATGAAAACAAAGGATGGTCGAGAGTAAAGCCTGATTATTGGCACTTTACCAAAACCTTGAAGAAATCACATCAAACGAATTCATCTTGTGTTCGTCATAAAGTTAAGATTTTTTTTAACATTCAAATCGTTTCATATGTTTTGTATTATTCTTAGATAAAAAGCTTTGCATGGGTGTCTTATGCCGTCATCATCATATTTTAGCCCATAAAGGCCCTCTTTTAAATGTAACTATCTAAGTCTAATTATTCTCAAGTGAAAAGGAAAATGAGTTATATGACATCTCATGTTTTGCAAAAATTAGGCTTTTTTGAAATTAAACACATTCAATGATTTCTTATATTTCCGCAAATGTTCTTCTTCTTCCCATTTGATGGCATGAGCACGGTTTGTGCGTGAGCCAATGTCATGTGTAGACGTCCAAAATAAAAGATTACAAATCCATTAAAAATTGTCTGCGTGGTCAATCGTTCATGTTCTCATCTTTTCATCTTCGCAAATGATGGCAGGAGTTATATATAGACGTATAAAATAAAAGGATACAAATTCTTAAAAAATTGTCTGCGTGGTCAATTCGTTCGCCATGTTTCAAGTCTCTCCGCAAATGTTACACATTTATTAAAACTATATTTTACAGATTATATCGCATTTATTTTACTTAACATATTTAAATCCGACCTTTCGGCTGCTTTGCAGCACTCATGGTCACGGGAGGACTGGGATGACAGATGTCTTGACGTCACAGCTATCACAAGGCACCTATAACTTTTTAATTATTGTTTGTGGACCAATCTACGCAGAATAACGTCAGGATTAAATATATTATGTACATTAAACTCGATAAAATCCGTAAAACTTGGTTTTAATAAATGTTAAACTCATTCAATTAAGTGAAGATATCTCTTCGATTTACGTCCAGTAGTGGCCGTCTCTCGATTGATGATGATTATTCTCATTCTCATCGCACAATTTTTTAAAAGAAACATAATTCATTATAGAATTAAATTACTATTGTCTCTTTTTTAAGATCATTTTAATTAACAATGACGAAAACCTTGAATAATTATATTAAACGCACTAATTTTAAAAAGTAAGCGAAAGATGTTAATGTCCAGGGATTGCAGTATATCTTTTTTAAGTGTTTTAGAGTATTGCAAGAAGTGAATAATAAATTATTGTATTCTTTTACTGTATATGGAATTTAGGAGTAAGGTATACGTTAATATAAAGTAACTAACTGCTAAGTATAAATTAATTCTGAAATTACTTAACGGGAAATAATTATTCATAATTGTGCCATTAAAGTTGATAATGAATCATTTATAGTTTGCTTGAATACAATCTAGTTGTCGCTGATAAAGAGATAGTTTTGACTATTGTTGAAATTAAAGTTTGTTGGTCTATTCGTTTCGTTCTATTGCTAAAATAAGAAAAGGCATAAAGTAATCCTCTAAAATTCCATCATAATTTTGACCGAATCTCTTAAGTTTTCTTTTTTTTTCTTAACTCAAGCGTTTATTTTAGCCGAAATAAAACTCATAAAATATATTAGATTAAAGAAGAGACTGGAAAATTACTTTTTGATGAGTTTCTTAGCGCACAACTCATCACATGCCCGTTGTGAATCATCAATCACTATAGCTACAAATTGATGTGTGATATGATTTATTAATCTGCTTTAGATTTTAATTAAGAGTATCAATCTATAGCTGAACTTTTAGATTTCTACCAGCTATTACAAGCATGTGTACTAAAATCTAAAATTAGATGTTTAGAATACCAATTATAATCAATCGCTTAGAAAATTTGCTGAATGTGGGTATCAAACGGAGCTTAGTTGCCTTAAAGAGCAGAGGGTACTTCCAGCTTTTCGGTTTGTGCTGTTTTCGAGCTCAAATTACTTCGTTATCTAATACTAAGTGATATTCTTATGAAATACCAACAAATACAAATAAAAAACTTATTTAACACATCATTATCTTTGCTTATCGAGTACTGGACAGACAAAGTTTGGTTAAAAAATTATCTTTAACTTACTACAAATTTTACACTAATTATATACAAAAACTAGAAAAATATGATTCCGGAAGTAAATTGTTAATATAAATAGAAGTTGGTGTAAGAAATGAAAAGAAGCAACAATAAAAAATAATAACTTATTAAAAATGTTGGTTCTACTCACGTAATTGGAATTTCGACACAACGGACGTTTTCTTTTGCATTTCGTTATAAATGAGGCTATTACACCAGTAATACGAAAACTTTTATTATTTTATTAAAAGCAAGCCTGCGGTATAGTATAAAGAAACACTCGAAAGCCGAGTGTAGTTCACGGATGTTGGAGTTTCCCCCAACAGATCCTCACTTTACGTCGCGCGTTGAAAATTAATGCGGGTGCCGCTTACACAGGAAAATATGAAAGCTTTTAAAAGCGACTCAACATTTTTTTTAATTATCGTGTAGTAATAACGTGTGGACGTAGGAAAAGTATATTTCTATTTTGCGCTAGTTAGCGTTAAAGGTTAATACAGTATAATATAATTAATTAGTTTCTATTAGATAAAAAGATAATGTTTCGTTTTAATGTACTTAATTAGTATTAAACTATTGTGTAGAAACTGCTATCATCGGAAAACCAAAATGTGCTCACAATAACAGCTTTCGTACACATTGTCAAATCTGCACTCAGACAGCGCAGGGATATTTTATATTCTTGATTAACTCTTAATGATAGAAGACCTGGAGTCCCAGCAGTGGCAAGGTCGAGAGTGCTGTTTATGTACGTATCGGGTACTTTAAACAATTAAAGTTTTGTTTGCCGGAATAAATAGTTACTTGATTTGACAGTAAATTTATTGGCCTCTGTTGGAAGAAACTGGATAAATTCTAATGCAGGTACTCGATCGTTGTAGAGGGCGTTGTAGCGAGTAAAATTACTAGTCTAACTAAACGTCTAAACATCTTAAAGGGCCTATGGTAATTTGGTGATATGTACACATCCTTACTGGGTCTCTTTGTTATGAGCAGTTATAAACGTGTACGTACTTCAAGTTGATAGTTTCTCGATATTTTTATTACCCCAACCAAGCTTGAGTATGCATAAAAAAGAAGTTTACTAGGGTGTTTTAGTATATCTCAACGGTTTTAAAATTTTATACACTCCATGTGCGAAACACATTGAATTAATAAATTTATTTTTAGTACTTATTAGTGTCTAATCGCAAATTATATTTCCAAGATCCATAGATTTTCATTTTGTAAAAAAATATGTTTTCGAATGTCTGAAGGATATAATATGTATATTTAAAGTTAAAGCGCATGTTAGATGTTAGATTCGACGTTCTCAGTCAGTTTCAAGTGTTTTAAAGAGTAGCCGGAGGTTGGGTGTGGGATGGGAGGAGGGGAGAGTGACACAAGGTGTGGTGAGAGCTTAGCGTTTTACGTCACAGTCTCGCCGACGGACCCCTTTATGAATATAACGATGTTCAAGCAATTTACATTTATGAAAACTGCGTCGCGCACCGAGTTATCGTCTCTAAATATTTCCATATAATTTGAATGTTCACCAAATGAAAAGATTTACATTTAATAACATTAAGATTAATAATAAGAGTATAATCGTGAAAAAGCTTTTAAAACCATCACATTCTGAATTTACCAGTAACAGTGTTAATCTAAATATATATGGATCGAATTCATACATCATTTAATGTAAACATCACAGGGAAAATTGTAGCTCTTATTGGCGACCAAGAGAGAACAACTCTTGGGTTCCCTCTTGGTCGCCTGTTATGACACTCAGGTGAATATATGTATACTATTGATTTATACAAGTAATTTTGTAACTTTGTGAAAAACATTAATAGTAAGCACTATACAAATATCTAAATTTCAAGTGGAATCCCGAGAAACATAGATAACGCAAGATCGCTTAGCACAGGAGTTTACTTGAGCCAAGTGCAAGCAATAGACAGTAAAATAATCTTGGCTCTTGTGTTCTGGAATGTTGTATTAACGGCGGGCACAGAGGGAGCTCTGTGAAAAATACCTTAACGTAAAGATGAAATACTACCACGCGCGCAATATCGAGATAGTTTTCCTACTAGACATTAGATTTTACTTGCTAGGCTTTAGATCTTTTTTCTTAAAAACATCTCTCTTATTAAAATCTCTGTTTATTAGTTACGTATTTAACACAATTTAATAGTTATCCACGATTAATAGCGTAAATATTTCGTCCACAATATTTTAAGTATAACATTTATATTTCAAATTGTTTAAAAGATGTGTCATAATCTTCTGTAAAATTTATCAACATTAATAAAGTGTAATTTTAACCAATTGACTACTTTAATGTGAGTAATAAAGTGTTTATCTATCTGAATATCTACAACACAGACACGCTGACCCCTTCGTTATTTTCCCTAAGGCATTAATTAAGGGAAAATCGTTAAAACCTGAAGGGCTTGCTGAGTAAGAATATCCCCCTAATAGATCTGCAGTGCATATATATTGTAGCTATGTTATAATTAGTATATTTACATACGGGGAAAATGTAATTATAACGAAATCATTCATTTAGCTAACACGTGTGGAATAGAAATTACAATTACTAATGGAACTTTTTTACTTATATTTATATTTGTTTTATAAGTTAAAAGCAGAGGAAGAACTTAAAACTCGATTAATTGATGTAGATGAAAATATTTACCCACCATACAATATGCGTTTATTACTGGTGCTAAAGTTTTATGAATCAATAGCTTTCAATCTTTTTATTTATGGCCATTACTTTAAAAGGATACGAATAAAAAACATAAAGGGCTATAAATAGAAACGAAAAAAATAATTGACGCAATAATTAATAAAAATTACAATTTGCTTTTAAAGTGTAGGTAAAGTGACTTTACAGGTTATTCGTATCAGTTTCAAACTCGACTTATAATAAAATATGTGTAAAATCTTGTATTAAATAAGAGGACGTCGGCTGCCGTTGTTCCCATTTATTAAGCTTTACTTTGTCAGACATTAGCTTTAGCGAACAAAAGAATTTATAACTTAATTAATGGTACAAAGCGCTGTATTGCTTTATGTTGCGACAGCTCAGCTAATAGCATGGATAATGTCGCTGTATAAATGGACGCCAGAGGTTGATGTCAGTATTGAATAAGGTGTTACTTTACTTGATAATGGATTCATCAAAAATGAAGCTCACAACAATGGTTTGTGAAATGGGAAGAGAGCCATTGTTCGTGCTACTTGCATAATGTCACTTTCTTTTTAACTACGTAGTGAATTTTAATAGACTATCGATGTTTAATAGATATAAATAGTTTTAAAAAATATTTAGTAATAATACCAACATAACGTAATTAAGATCGTAACCTAACCATAACATCTGGTATAGAACCTAGTAGTACTATTTTGTTCTCAAAATATGTTTTCTTTTGCATTTTCTTTTTCATATCGTCGATAAGGAACTAGTTTACTATAAAACAGGAACAAAGTATTGGTATAATATATAAATCATGTGTCTAAAATATGTTATATATTTTTGCAAATGTAATAGAAACGAATGCCGTACTAGTATTTAAACCTATGACCAATCCCTCAAGCCCTGAACATTCTTTTCTGTCACACGACATTCCAAAGGCAAACTATTTATAACATTTACTGTGTTTATAATATTTGTTTATTAAGCGAGAGTGTAATATATAATGGGTCGTCAATGTATTTAATATGTAATGAGAATAAGTAATATTTATGAAGTGATTTAAAGTGTGATATTTATTTTAGTTTAAATTTATCACAATATCACGTGTCGTAATGATGGAAGCAGTTAACTTCCACATCATAATAGCAGTGAATACATTTGTCGTACTGTTTTAAATCTAAATATAAATAAACTAATTATTTAAAAGTCTCGTAAAATATGCTCGCTGTTTATCCGCTTAAATGTTTAATATTGTTTATATGAAAATGTGCGGCGGACCGCACAATTTACATAAAACACCCTCTCCACTGGCATGGCCCGGCTTCAATTATTTTTGCAGAATTTAATTACAACCTACCCCTACCGAAATATACAACAGACGCAATTGACTTTGGTCCTTGTTAGTAACGCGACCATGAACACGGCACAAGCAAAATATAAAAAAAATAATTAAATAAAAACTTAGTAGGTTTTAGTGATAATAAAAAATATAGTTTTGGTATAAATTTAAACATACATTAAGAAATAGTAAGGTATTTATATTAATTTGTCCAGATATAGCAAAATGTTGATTTAGGTTGTAAATACTTCGAAATTGTTAATGTTTTTGGGAATATCTTATTATAATAAACATGTAATGGCACCAACAGGAATGTTCTATAATAATTAATGGAATGCTGTTACTTATTTAAGGACATTTGGATATTTTTTTTAAAAAATGTTACATTTTATTTATGGAATATTCGATGTTTATATAAATGAAAGTTAAATAATAAAGGGTAATACATAACATGAGTACAAAGTTTAACTAAAATTTCATGCTTTAATTATTTGCGTTTGACTATTGTTTTACCATTCTGAAATGATGGTCGAGTTGAATGTGAAATATGAACCTATTATCTAGTCACTCAGTGCAGTAATTAGAGATTTAAACCATTAATTACGTTACAAGGTTCGAAAGTGGAGTTATCATCGTTATACATCGTAGTATGATATAATCAATACTAAATGTAATTACTTTAATTAACTAGACAGAAAAAGTTTAAGATAGTATAATATATTTCCGAATACGTAATTAATATTTGTAATTAGAAAATTGTTCTTTATCACTGATAAAATAAGTAATGTGGTAATAACAATGAAAGTAACTATTGCCACAATCATGCCATCAAAATTTTTGTGTACATTTTTCTTTAATTTAAAAAAGGTTTTTTTGTAAACGTACTCTGACAGACAAATAAACATTTTGTAGGTAGATGTTGAAAGCAAACAAAATATAAATTCTTTTCTTTATCGTTTCATATACCTTTGACAGAATTATACTTTCAAAGTTGTGGGGACATGAAAAGAGTTCTTTAGTAACAGGTAACAATGCAAAAAGTATTTTCAATGTTAAAAGTTCATAGTTTTTAAACAAAGATTTTACGTAGTTTTTAAATAACTTTATTCACGTAGTAATACTTCTATTATCATGGAAGACAATTTATTTTTAAAATCGTCGTTTAGGCACTTAATTTTGGTATAAACAGATAATACAAAAATGTTGTTTAAGCAATTTTAAGTTCGCAATTTAAAAAAATATGTATTTGCTTATAGAATTATGATGTTTTCTTAATTAAATGCTACTTACATTGCTGAAGGAGTACTCTTAACCTCGATTTATTCAATCCAAATTATTTACCATATCATTATTAACAGCCGATAGACTTCCATTGCTGGATAGACCAAAAATCTCGACAACATATAGGCAGTCAGTTAATCAACAAACAATATTTTTATAATTAATAAAAATCGAACTTACGCGTATTTTACCCCTGTGATACGTGTCAAAAAGGTATCTTTACTAAATAACAAATTGTATTTAATACCTATAGGCGGCATTAAAATTAAATCAATGCGAATTATAACGAATGATATAAAAACGAAGTATGTATAAAATGTACTTATAAGGCAATTTCTATTTTAGACACGTTTCGACCTTGCCAAGCGATGTGCAGTAGCGTGTAAGACAAAGTGTCTTCCAATTGATTGAACAAGCTTCTTTTGTTGGCATTTTAAAACTTATGTAGCACCTACACTGCTCACCTCGTGGTTATGTAGGTGCTAAAATTAAATTAAATAATAGAAATATTTACTTAATTCTGTACGTTCGTTGTAAAGATCGTAGTATAGATATGTTGTTAAAAGATCAATGCCCATACTACTTCTGCATTTTCCCACCGTTATCGAAGACAATATATAATAATATTGAAACGTACCAACTCTCGTTTGTTTAATAACAGAAATATCCTCTTAGGTACAGCAAAGATTTTTTATTTTTCAAAGAAATTTTGTTTAGGACTTTTATTTTTATTGTTTGTCCTTTTTAAATAAGTTCGTTATGAATATATTATTAAAAAAAATATCACGACTTGCTAAATATAACGTAGTGTTAAATGATTAAAAGCTAGATATAGTTAAAGATGATTGCTTATCATATTATAAGCCTTATTTATTCACAGCCGGATTACAGGAATATTTTAATTGCAGCGGATTGACTGTAAAAGGATAGTAGACGGATTCGAAAAAACCTTGACATCATGAATTTGTTTTATAACTATCACACTCTATTAATTATAAAGATAAGTGTTTTTTCCTGTTTAAATAATAATAGTATCTAATATTGTACGCCGAGGTTCAGTTTAATTGTTTAATAAAACAGCTGTATCGAGACGTTATAATTATGGTTGCGTAGTTTCTTTAATTAATTAATAACATCACAATAATTTTGGTCGTCTTCTAAGTGCAGCAGAGTTTACCATATTACTATTAGTCATATAATATTAGTATATGTTAGTCCAATTCTTTATTGCCTGTACATCATTTTATTACATTTTAATAAAGACTTACTTGTCAAGATATATCTTTATAAGGAATTTGTATTTTTTGCTAATTGACAAAGCAACTTGCTACTTCAACATAAACATAGCCGCTTACGTTAGGTGGTTCAAATTATTCACCTGCAAGTATTTGTTTCCTGTTTGACTACATTACTAGTAGTTGTATGTAGCCGTACGTATAAACGATAAACAAGCAGAACTTTGAATATTAGTCTATCAGTTTTTCGAGGAATAATTTTCTTCTGTTTGTTTTGAAATATTTATTAAAATAACCCTCTAACAGCCTCAGGTTGAAATTAATAATTTTATTAAATAGCACTTGAGTTATTTTTTCTGTGCTTCTTATTCATACAATATATGTATCTTAACTAATGTTAAAAATTTGCATAACTTTATTCAACATATAACATACCTATAAAGCAAAACGATGTATTTTTATTAGTCTTCAGTAATGATAAATGTTTCCGATTCAGCGCACTTAAGCTAATGAAAATAATAGGATAACGAGATGTGCTATCTTATTTAGAGGAGCGCATAAAAATGGCATTACGAAGTATTTTGAATTTCAAAGCTTGGTTAGCACTCCAGTTATGGTAATAGGTACATATAAATAATTATCAGATTACCTTTTACTCAATTCATATGTATCTTCACTTCTAAGAATAATGAACAATAACGTGTATATCCGTTGTATTCATAAATATTGAAGGTTAAATTGCCCAGTGTCTTAGCTCGTGGCCGTTCAAAGTTCGAAGAATGTAATCCGATAGTATGCGGCGAAGGACATATAACGACATGAATTAAATTCCATTCTGACTTTTGATTAAAATAGTTTTCTGAATGTCCGGTAGGTCTGGTATTGAATTATCGAGACGTTTGTCTTAAACCGTTGACAACAAGCCCATAATAATTATAAAGTTTTTAGCAAATCAGTTTTTACGTAGACGTTTTTATACTTTATATATATACTTTAAGAAAGAAAGAAACCTTTATTCAACATTCACACAAAAACAATTAGTAAAAAATGTTACAGAAAAAAAAATTAAGGGTATTTTGACATGATGTTGAATAGGTCTCCACTCACCATCTGCAGCAGGGCTGATATTATGTGGAGGATCCTTTGCAATACATTTTACAAGTTTGATGGTAAACTAGTGTAAAACGTGACAGACGAAAATTGTTCAACGTAAAGTCAATGGCCAAAGAGAACTGATAAAGTTAATGTGACTATTATTCACTGTTCTTTTACCTACCACGTTTCTGTTGTTAGTAATTTGTTACGTGAAGTAGTAGTAGTAATAGTACTAAACTACACTAAGCTAATAGATGTAAGAAAGATTTAAGTATGTACTTGTAATTTTTGATTACTTAAGTAATAACAGATATATTAAACATACTTTCAGATTTTTTTTTATTTGGAGGAGTAAACTACGAACGCATTACGTTCATAAATGAAAATTCGGAGAGATTTGTTTTCTTTTCATCGCCTTTAAATTTCTAAGGAGACAGTATAAACGTTGTTAGTAATTAACTTTAAATATAACATAAAGATTACTCACTGCTTAAATATTTTTAGATAAACTGACCAGTGCGAAACAATGGTTGAGAACAAAAATAAGTTTTTTTATAACAGTCACCATCGGCGCTAAAAACGTCTTACAACTTCAACATAATGCACTTTATCAATAGCTTTGGAATATTTTATAAATCTCCATATGTTATGGCTGCAGAAAGCAGACGTCAATTACAGTGCATCACGAGAGTAACACGCGGTCACCTTGAAAACGAACTGCATTCTAGTGTCCTTTGAAGAATGCGGCTTCAGTTGGCGAGCTTTAGATACATGGTTAGGTACACTCATGTATTTCTACAAATCATACTACTTGAGAAAATAAACACGAATTGTTTTTGTCATCTACAAGATTAGTTGCTTTCTTGATAATAGAAAGCATTACTATGAAAGTAAATATTTTTAAGTCTTTTAATACTACGATGTTAAACAAACTTTAAGACATGAGACCTTTTAAAAAAAAAAATATGAAAAATCCAAATAAATACAACATTCGCATGTGAGTAAACAATATAGTATTCATTGTAAATTTCCATTAGATTTGGTTATCTTTTATAGCAATTAATATCACTCATGTTTTTTATCCGCCTATTATGTTTTAAACAGATATCTTTACTTATGTTTATAATATTTTACACAAAAGTGAATATTAAAATGGGCTCGAAAAATTATATACAATTAATAAACAAAAATTTACGTTTAAATTATTGTTATATTACCTCGCTCTGCGTCAGAGGCTGCGGGTGGCCGGAGGGCGTCTCAAATCCGAGGTACACAACCGTCCGATAACGATAAGCCCCGCACACTGACAAAAGCCACCGTACACCGCCAGAGGGCATGCACACAGTAAAAGCTCTCGCTACCATCGATCCACCCTTACTTAAGCGAGTGCCTCTCCACATGCTTAGCTTTTAATTTTATATACCTAAGTTTCATTTTCGCTTGCAGTTAGTCAAAAGAATCTTTTCCAGCAACCCCTTGATGACGTAGATTGCGTAGCTTAGTTATGTTAATAGTAATACTTTTAAATTAGTGTTGTAACGTATGATATTATATTTTTAAGGTAAAATTAACTAAAACAGCGGATAAACAAACAATATAACTTTAATTTTGTATACGAAATTGTTAAATCACAACATACATACCACAAATGTTCTGTCGACATGTTTTAATGGAAGATGTATTTTTTTTGTTGTCGAATACTCTTCAAATTTGACCTCCTAATAACAATATCATATGCTTGTTACATGATATGTTTCATCACATAACATAAATGCGAATATTAAAATTTAAACCAATTTATACATTGAACGTAATAAATTTATTACACAATAATTATTAGGTCAGTTTCAATAAAAATAATATGGATTTTTCTAATAGACTAATATTTTACTCAGCGATAATTGATATACCAACAAGATATATTTGTAATTTAAAAATACTGCAACTCACAATACATCTGTTATCAAGCTTTATTAGTGTATAAATATACGGAATTTATAAGAGTACTTACGATAAAAAAAATAATATACACACAAGAATAAAAAAATCTGTCCTCACGAGAAATTATAAAATCTTCACAAAAATAAAAGAGTATGTGTGTAAAAACAATTATACTTCCAAATTACAAGATTTATAAAATTTCGAAAAATCAGAAATGAATACGAATAACGCTAATAGCATTCAACAGGCAAAAGGTTGTCACTATATATGTTTACTTCTAAAAACAGTTTACTGCAATCTTAACCAGTTTCAAATAAAGATGAACTTTAAATTTACCTAAAAATATAAGAACAATGTGTTACGACAATTTTAAGGTAAACACAAATAAATGTTTCATTATAAAAATAAATAAATAATCTGATTCAAAATCATCAGATGATGTTTTTTTAACAATCATTATTAATTTATGTCCATATACACAGGTATTCTGTTTATAGCATTCAGTACTACACTATAATAATCAAGTTATATAACTTAGCTTTTATTTTAGTTTCAATAACATTCCATACTCAGAAGTGTTGCGGTAGACAAGTAAAGAACTAGGCCGCTCGGCCGTTAAAACGGCGTATCGTTAAAATAACTTTTAACGCTTCCATTCGCGTAATAACATTGTTTTTATTGTAATTCCATCGCTGAAATACGTATATATTAGTAATAAAAGAAAACTGTCTTGATGTTGATTACACAGGCACTCTGCCTTATTGACGACGTGACAACCTTTTTCATAAAAATTCAGGCTCATAACTATTGAGCCTGAAGCGCCCAAAATTATGCTAAAAAAATTGTAAAGGTTTTATTTAATTTGTACCTAGAGGTGAACGAAAACCTAGTGATAAGGATTATCATAACATGTAATACCTAAAAATTATGCAGTAAATTATCAACGATCGCTTATTTACAACGTAAATAATTGTATTATCTACAAAATATCATTGGATGTTTATAATTACATATGGTCCGTTTGGAAGTGTATATCATTAATCTTGTTTAATGTATGCATAGATTGAAAATAATAAATCATACATACCAAAAACATATATAAAAAAAACGCATTGGATCTTTTGGTCTACTTTATAAAATATTCACGTATTATTAAAATGATATTCAGTCCCAGTAAAGATAACTAAGGAAAAGAAAAAATCATACTAAAAAGTATCCAATTACTAAGGTAATATTGCAGTTCTTTTTATTCAATGAAGCGACGAAATGAACAGAGCTTCACTTGATGGCGATAGGCCTGTCTAAAACGATGTGCCGTGCACGTCGCTTTAAGACACAAGTTGTTAAGTCTCGTTAACCCAGTAATTTCACTAGCTACGCTCTTTAAACTGGAACACAGTAATGTCTGCACACTACTAGTTGTGCCACCACTAAACTAATTAGTAAAAATTGCAAACAGTGCAAAATCGACCATAATTGCCAAAGTGTGACTAGCTTCGATTGAAACGTTTACTTCATCAGGATTCTTATCATTAAGGATCTATCTAGATTTATTTCGATTTAACCTAACTTTAGATAAAATCTCCGACAATGACTCACACACGTGATATAACATTGTACTTTAAAACATTTATCACAATCATCGTGTACTTATCGCTGATTAGAAAATGAATACTGTGAAACGGTAATATGCTATTGTTGGTGCAATCGTTTGTTAGGAAACCGTACTTTAATATTTCAGAATGTAATTTATGTAATTATTTTCCGTAGCGGTAATTAAAATGCTTTTTCTCTATCACAGACAGTTTTTACACGCTCTTTTTTTGATACGCTTGCTCATTACTATGTTGCGCTAATCATGATGGTAAACACTGCACCACATTGTATTTTTCGCTTTAAGACACAATATGTTTCGTATCTCTTAATTTCACTAGCTACAGTTACATACCGGAATACAGTAGTATCTACGTAAATGGTCTCCAGCTCTTCACTACGACAAGAACATACGCGTAGCATAATTGCAAACGTTTACATATAAGTATATATTTATAGTACATGTACTACAAATAGTATTATTAACGTTAATAAAATGCGTACGATATTATATTTTAAATTCTATTCGTAAGATAATTAAACATGTTAATAATGGAACGTTTAACAACCTTCGAAGTAAAAGTGGTAGATTGTTTTAAAAATTCGTCTATCATACTGTCCTTTTCACATTCAATAGGAATACGAACAGTTCTATACAAATATATAACTCCTCTTCAAATAATTTCATATAATACGGAAGCAATACGATTATTCCGTTTAAATTATCCTAAGCTACTGTTCTATAAATTTATAATATATTTATGCACTAGAAATTTAGCCTCGTTGGCTGCTGAACGCACAGCCGGTAGCACCTGGGACGTGCGAAAATTCGCACGGACTTCCAAAACTCATTCATCATCACCTTGACCGTTAGACATCCACAACTGGACATAAGTATCTTTTAATGAAAAAAGATTTAATCCTCGCCTAAAGCCAGATACTTTGTTAAGTTTTTGATAGGACATCGTGAACTTAGATATTTTTATGCTCAGTATACACTTATCCATTATTATGTAAGAATACTATTGATTTCTAAAGAGAAAAAATGTACACGTCTACAGGTGTAAAAAAACCTACTAAGCAAAACGATGTGTAGATAAGGTTTGATATTCGGCATAGTTAGAGCCTTGTGCCGGTATGTATATCATAATAAGTAACGGAGGCGGGTGTGCGGCTTGGGTAGCGACACAGGCGGCGCACGTATCGCGTACTGCTATAAGTCAGTTTCGGTCCACTGCTAGTCACCTCTCCGCAATCGCCGCGCTGCAGCGGTATTGTGGCGGTACAGCCACACCTGCAACATTCACATGCTAAACAACACTGTTACAATTTAACCTTTAAGCCAGTGGATTCATAATATCCGCAAGATCAGAGTCTGGTGAAGCTATAAAAGTAAATAAGATTTAAGAACCAACTGAATAATTGTTTTAAACTTATAATAACTCACTTCTTTTAATTGTAATTATCTTTTCGTTTGGCGCTTAATAAACGTTTAGAAACATACAAGCACCAAGTACTTTGTGCTAACATTATTTTTTTAACTACTTTCTTGGCGCAGAGGCTAAATTTTTATCTTGTAACACTGAAGGGCCTGTTTCGGTTTCGGGGTCACATATATAATTGGTTAGCTTTAGCGTTTGTTTTTTGGAAATCTGACGTAATAACGACATTGCTGTAGTCCGGCTGACAATAAATGAGATAAAGCGTTTTCTGAACGAGCAAGTTACGTAATGTACGGCCACATTATTGCCCAACACCAAGTGAAGTTGAGGTCAAGTGTTAGCCCAATAAAATAATATAACAAAACATTATCTAAGGAAGATTTGTCTTTGGCAATGTTGGAGTATACTCGAGCAATGAAAATAAAAATGGAGACATTCAAAGAGCTGGGCACATAGTTAAAAGCATTGACAGTCAAGGCTATACAAGGTATGAGAATATACTTACTTGGATGAGTATAATTATATCTAAGAAGACTTGGAGGCTGCCACACATCCAGAATTGTGTAGGCGCTTCTCGGATTACAAAATATGCAGTCTTGAATAAATCACCACAAGTCCACATTATTACCATGCTAACACTAAAAATAAGAAAAAAGTTATGATAAATTTTTCTTATTTGACGAAGCGACCAGACGAACAGAATATTCACCTAGTGATAAGTGAGACGTCCGCCCATAAAAATACGCCGTTAGTTAAGTTTATATAATTTTTTTTATTCAACTAGGCGTCGAGACGAGCCAGACGTTCACCTGATGGTAAATGATACGTTTGCCTATAACAACGTTGCGCTGGTTAAGATGGTATACAGTGCACCACAATGCGCTCGTCGCCACGAGACAAAGTGTAAAGTCTCAAAAAAAAAACTGTAAAATCTTGTTAGCCCAGTATTTCACCAGCTCCCCCTTCTTTTTAAAAGAACACAGTAATGTTTGCACGCTACTATTTGGCGCTAAAAATGGGCGCATGCGGTGGTACTTCCTGTGGTCTCTGATGACAGAGACCAACCGCCTGTTTATATGTACACTGAATAATGCTGTGACTAAGTATGTGTGCAAATTTCAGTTAAGAAGCTGCCATCCTAGTTCCACAGTATATCATATCTTTGGATGTTCCACATTTTATTGTAAGGCGAATACCTTGTGCAGACAAAAAAATTAGTAACTTGAGAAATTTTAAAGAAATCATTTAATAATTGCGTAGTGTATCAAAATCATGACATTTACAAGGAGGAAAGAGAAAGAGAGAAGTGATGGCAAAAAACATCGTTTTGCTATAAAAGCGCTTAACGTGCGTACTAAGTGTGAACTCAGTGGCTTGCGAAGAGGGGATGTAAAAACTGAGTCTGATTAAATAAATAATTGAAGAGAATTGTCTTTTAAAGGTATCCAGATGTTTATTCTTACCTCATGCCTTCTGTACTTTTGTTCTGATGATTTTTTGCTATTTGTGGCGCTCCAAGCATCGCTTCCGTAAACACAGCGAAAAACCCAATGAGTTCGACAAACGGTGAAAATTCTATGAGAAGATATGTAATTGCTGCTCCAAGTACAGAGAATACTAACATACAATCTAAGTAACTTTGGAAGTCTGTCCATGCCCAGAAGTATTTTCTGTCCATATCTGTAAAATGTAAAACATACAATTGCTTAGCAATATTTCCAAGACAATTTTAAACAAGTTAAAGCTGGTTATGAGGTAACAGTTAATATATTTCTAACAAGGATATAGTCTATTGTATTAACTCTTAATACACAGCTTACAAAAAGGTGGGTTCTCCAATGGCTTTAAGCCTAAAACAGAGTATAACAAAATCTTTCACTTAACAAAATTATGAAAATATATAAATGCAAATAGTTATTTAATATTTTTAATAGATTTCATGTTTATGAATAGTTTATAATATGACAAGCATAGTTTCTACATTTGAATCCATTGCATAAACAACTAAATGGCAATATAAAAAATTGTTATAAAATATATAAAATCACGAAACTAACATATGAAATAAGTTTAAAAATAAAACTTAAAATAGTTAGTTACATGAATTTGTCTTTTTGTAAATGGCGAAATATATATTGCTTAAATGAAATACGGACATTAATAGATAACGAGTTCAAACGTGACCTGAACCAATGCTCCTTTGATGTGATAATAGCCTAATAAATTAGTTTAACTTGATTATAACAGTCAATTTACGATAAAAGGGTACTGAACCATTCTCGTAGCGTACAGATATATACAACACAAGCACATAATTTCCATAGCACTAACAAATATAATATTTTAGTTAATAAAATGAATAAAGAATATACATACTCCAGAAAGGCGATAATAAAATTGGTGAAAAAAATTAAATGAGAGATGTTTAATTATCTCTTATTACATTACAATAGGACAATAAGTGTAAATACATTATATTATTCTTAGGGCAAATTCATGTTATATACACAATTTGCAATGTTGGCAAATGTTAATGTTTCAGTGCAATGTGATTCAATTAGGAACAACCTTCTAAAAACATGCTGTCGAAAAAAGAAATTTCAATTATCAAAAAGAAATTTCCTATGTGTATTGCATAGGTACTAAAAAGGCTGATGTGCCAGATATCACATTTTATAATTTCTTTTTTCTTTAAACAATTGTTACTTATAAATGTAACTTGTTTTACATGATTTTGTTCCCAAAGTATTTTTTGTATATTTTTGTAGATGAAATAAAATGTGTTCAATATTTGATTATTATTCATTAAATAATCATTAAAATAAATATCTCATGAAGCTTAGTAACTGTAAAAATGGTACCATGAATAACATTAGTCATCCTTAAAAGTTACAATTACTATAATTAAACCCATAATGATAACCAGCACAAACAACAGGTTACAGCAACGAAAACAAATGCAAGACATGGTAAACCTGAGGTAAAAACAATATCACAATTTCATGAACATGGACACCCTGGCACTCACCATAGAAGCGGTGTGGCTTCTCCCTTCCTGATATGCTGCTACGTTGGTCCAACCAGCGGGCAGTATCATCTGGCTGAGCTGATCCATTTACACAACACAATAGTATATATAACATGAATATTGCACCTAATGCCACCATCAATTACACCAACCACCAAACAAAACATAAAATAAAGTTAACATATTAAATAATAATTCAAAAAAGGAAAATTAGTTTATTTAAAAGTAGTACTTGTTAATACCAAGGACTGTAAATAGTTATATATAACTATTTAGCTACTGCCAATAAAGTATGCCAAGATTTAGTAGTTTAGGGAAGAAAGTAAATATTAAATAATAGTAAGATTCAAAAAGAAATGCTACAAGGTTAAAATTATTTTATGCAATTATAAGAGGAAGCCAATATCAAAAGTATACCCAGTAGTACATTTTAAAAATCATAGCTACTGTAAAAGTTGTTTACAAAATAAATACAAACCTGTAAATATTCTTTCTCTTGCTCTTATAATTTGATTTTTTTTACGAACTGTAACACAGAGATGGATCATCACAAACATTGTAATGTTCATTACAATACTCTGTATTAATAATGGTAATTCATAACGTTTCCCAAACCTGCAAAAGTATACATTTTAAGTTGATTATCTATTATCAGTAAAGCATAGTAACAACATTTATAGCAACGAAAACCAATTAAATGTTTATTGCAATATAATAAACTTTTAATTTATTTTATAAAGGTAAAGAAGCTAATATTTAGTTTAAATAAATGTTAAAACGTGTTACATACCAAAAAAGTATACGCAATGTATTAGCAATTAAAAGTGTTAAACAAACATATAAAGAAAAGCCTTCTGCATCTTGAGTGTTCCTAATTTGTCTATACTGGGGAATATATGGAGCAACTCCTCCAATAATCATAGCACCCGCTGCGCCCCAGCCAACCAGATGGCCAACAGTTAAACCCAACTCATCTGATATTATCCAATCCATTTTTAAATGTCGTTCAGCCTTTAAATATTATCAACTAAAATCTGTATATTTGTTGCACGCAAGAGTATATAGTGAACATCGTATTTATAAAACTTATACTTATTTCAGTAAATTAATTTACACATGTAACAAAAACATTGACTTATGTACAGAACATATACAACTTTACAACAACCAAAGAGCATTAATGACAACGAAAATCTAAATAATGATAACTGTTAACAATTCAGTGTTACTACTGTTCTTATGACATATCAATGAAATGTGTGACATTATTAAAAAATTATTAATACTATATGAATTAATTTTAACTTGACATAAAAAATAGTTTGTCCTAACTTTTCATTATATATCCTTAGACTTAAGATGCACAATCTTTTCTATAATTTTTTTGTTTTATTTTATGTTAGTTGTAATTTATGTATTGTGTTATCTTTTTTGGAGATCACATAAATAGATAAATTGTGCATATTTTTCTAGAATATCAAAATAATTTAATAGGTTTGGAACTAACATCAAAAAATAAAAGAAAAAAATAAACTACAATTAAAAAATAAGTTGCGGTTTGCTTAATTTGTAATTTTATTTATTTTAAACGCGAACGTTTCTTAAATAAATTTTTAACCAAGCTCAGAAACAACAGCTGATTTTGACGTTATTTGATTAATAACATTGATGCCCTAATATTCGATGTAAAAGTTAATTTTAAAAACAGATTAGAATATTAATAATGTCTATTATATCAAAAATCACACCAACTCTACGAGTTTCTAAATGTGTGGAATTTATACCAGTGGTGGGGAAAGTATCCAATTCTAAATATGTCCGCTGTTATTCTAATGATAAAAGAAGCGATTTGACTAAAAGCCGAGACAGAAATGATGTATCTACGGATGTTCGACCTCTGGGTGAAAAGATCAAAGAAACTACTAAAACTGTATCATACACTGGGGTTATTTTAGCTGGTATTGGAGTTACGGGTGTTATTTTTTACTATGTATTTCGTGAATTATTTTCAAGTAACAGTCCTAACAGCATCTATTCCTTGGCTCTCGAAAAATGTAAGAATGTAGGTACATGTATATCATTAACTGTTAACTCGCTTTAATTTAATTTGCTTATCTTTCAATAATTGCTAATTTTAAGGATCCTAGAGTAGAGGATGCTCTTGGAGCCCCAATTATGGGATATGGAGAAGAAACAACCAGAAGGAGACGTACTCATGTTAGTCACGCTGTTTATGTAAAAGATGGTGATAAGCATATGAGGATGAGATTTTATATTAAGGGAATTCGTAATAAAGCTGTTGTTGAATTAGATATGAAGCAGGTAAGTTTTAACTGTTAACTCCTAGAAATCTTAGTATTATTGTGGCTATAATTTACTTACTGTGGGTAACATTTATAGGTGACTAATTAGTACATTTCTGAACAATGTACAAGTATTTAATAAAACTATATCTATAATAAAATGTATTGTATTTGTACCCTAGTGTTTTGACCACTTTAGAAGCTCTGTCATAGGAGGCAAAGACAGGACATTTAGTTTTGTGAATTGTGTATTATAAGAAATTAAAAAGTATGATTTGTGTAGACTTGTCTCACAACACTATTTTAAGCAAAGGTTTTGATTACAATCTGCATTATATTACCTGTTATAGTTAACTTCCTAGTTATTGTTGTTATATTGCAATTATCTTAGGACTTAAAGCTTATCTAACTTTGGTTCACTCAATGGCAAGTGAGAGTCAAAGGCTGTTTTCTTCAAGCACTTGATGTGACAGAGGTAATGAATAAGCCTTATGTTACCACAAGTGTTGCAGTATTGCTGTCTAATTTTAAATGCAAGCTTATTAGAAATGACTTGAAGGTGAATACTCTTTTTGTCATCTCCCTTCATTGTGTATAAAATCTGCTTAGACAACCACAAGAAACAAAGACATCATACCTAATAAATAATCAGGTTTAATAAATCAACAAAGGTTATACTTGACCTCACATTGAAAATCAGTTATCAGAATATTACAACTTTTAAGAAAATGTGAGTTATAATAACTCTTCCATTTCTTCTACTTATACATGTTTCAGAATGAATATGGAAATTATATGTGTCGATACCTGTTGGTACAATTAGATGACTTCAGTGGAAAGACATTTATAATTGAGGATAACAGAGCAGAATTGGATCACACAAAGCCAGACTTCGGAAGTCAACTCCCTACACTCACATTGACTCAATAAAAACAATGTTCTAATGAATGTGTAAATTGTAAATAGATAATGTAGATTAAAATATCTGGATTTTAAAGGTGGTTTTTTTTTGTTCAAATTATAACACAAGGTAGTAGGAAGAAAAAGCTTTGTTTGCCATTGTAAATATAATAGCTCATTACAGTTTGCAACATCATTTTACAGTAATCAATCATCTTATCTTATTGTTTAGACCAGGGCACAACTTTCCATGCCATTAATAGGCGCTTGTTAAAAACGAATTTCTTGATTTTGTTAAATATCCAGTAAAATATTGCAACTAAAGATAAATATTGAGGCCATGCCCATTTTAACTCTTGCATTACACTCGGGTGATATCTGATGTGCATTTCTGGTATTCTTAAGCGAATGTTCAATTTTAAAATATCAGTAGCGCTACCTCTGCTTTTAAAGAAAAGTGTTTTAGCACGAGTTATTACTGAAAAAAATAATTTTACTTATAGATCAAAACACATAAAAATATTTGTAAAATTGAAATTTTTATGTCATGATTTATTTACAAAATTTACATACCTGATCTTTTAAAATAGTCTTCTAAAATTAAATCAACAATATCTTTATGATTTTCATTTGGTAATTTAAATAAAGAGTTATTGTATCTGGTATCAACCATGCTTTTTAAACATGGTAAATGAGATATTTGATAAAATTCCAGATCTCCATAATAATTAATTTCAAATGGTGAGTTTGAAAAGTCTTTATCTATAACTGCCAAACTTTGCATATGCAGATCACAAGTTGTCTAAAATGATACAGTATTATTTAAATTAAAATATTAGTTTAAAGTAGTATTGGCAATTGTTAATAAATCCACTGTTTTTAATACTTGTAGTTGAAAATCTACTGCAGATATAAAAATTATTGATGTTATCCTTCGTTTTAGCGGTACATTAAGTATAAATTCGTATTGTACCAAATCTGTTTTACTGTCCGCATTGTAATCATATTCTTGGATCTGTAACAAATTTAACAAT
Organism: Byasa hedistus; assembly: GCA_029286795.1. Lineage (NCBI taxonomy): Eukaryota > Metazoa > Arthropoda > Insecta > Lepidoptera > Papilionidae > Byasa > Byasa hedistus. Next base: position 8,186,974 of record JAGSMW010000020.1, on the reverse strand, counting down.
TTAGAAATTTTGCACTTGACAAGGAGTGCACAATAATGTATACAATATATGTACACAATAATAAAATAACAGACAAGTATACTTGAGTTTCAGCACAATTCTCGTCATTTCTTTCAGGATTTAAACTTATTACATCACCGCATATAATATCCTCACTTGGATCTCCTGTGGAAGCAACGAGTAAGTAGTCGAATGTTGCATGAACAACAGGTTGTTCATAGAAACCATGTGATTTAAGCCAAAACCCTGAAATTAAAAATAGCGTAACGAAAACCTTTGCCGATATTATAATAAAAATATATTAGCCGAGTTATACAGTTCTCGCAGTTAGGTCTAGTTTGTGTTAAATATATTTTAATTCATAACAAACTTGTGACTTGATTAGATTAAACATATTAGTCACCGAAACAATTAGATAAATATATTGCTTATGTGATATAGCCATATTATGAAAAATTCGCTACAGATTTCAGTATAATTCTGATGGTATTAGAAAACATACATAAATTATGACTTAGTATTGAGAGAAAAAGAAGAATAACTGTAATCTTTTCTACAAGAACTTCTAGATTTTCTATAACTTTCTATTCACCTCTACTTCTATATGCCACAATAAATGGTAATATAATATTTAATGAAGTAGTTAAAAATGTAAAAAGAGTTGCTTTTGACAAAAAATAACTTTTATATTTGATTTCCACACTATGACTATATAGTTGAAAAAGGCCCATAATTTATAATTAAGAACCTATTTATGTTTTGTAATGTTAAAATTAACAGCCAATCACAAATTAAACCACTGTTTACAATATTCAATATCGTTTCTTCTTTTATTCGTTGTCTTTTACATACAAGTTATGAATTTCTCGTTGCTTAGCAACCGAAATTTAATAAAAAATTAATCACATTTTATAATTGTTTTTATAGTGTGTATAAAGTTTAGTGTTAAAAGTAAACGAGGGTGATGACAGGGACACTGTTTCTCTTTTGAATAACATGATTGTGATTTTGTATTTCATTCTGCGCCTTGATACATAACACGTTAATTTTGATTACCTAATTACCTTAACAAATTCACTAGCCCTTGCTTTTTGAACCGAAACTCAGTAATGTTTGCACACTACTCTTTGACACTACAAAAGAGCATTGCGATCAAACTTTGATTGTCTGAGACAGATAGTTCAGGTTGTTACTGTTTTTGAGTAGCAAGATGTATGTGAAATTTGCAACAAGAAATCGTCTCGACTACACGGCATTATGTAGTCATTACAACAAACTAAACAGTATTAATCAAAAGCGTGATCTTATCATCATGAAAGCAAAACAGATATGTTTTTGGATTAGTTTTTTAATGGTTTAAACTTTAAAGTAACCCTGGATACTGTTATATAAATGTCCTTATAAGACGCTACTATTGTAAATAAAAAAGTATAAATCTTATGTAATAAAAATATCAATAAAAAGTAGCAAATGCCTAAAGCTATTAAAAATCTGCAAAAGAAAAAAGAAGAAATTCTTTTTAACATAAAACTTGAAATAACGCCTGGATTTATTGGATTAGCAAGGTTATTCTTACGTAAAATCATTGTTATGTATATAGTCAACAATTTATTTTTAGATGTAAGGGCTTTATCAGATAAGAATATAAGAACTTGATCAGATACTCAATTGGCAATAAAAATTGGTTGCTCGTAATGAGGAATTGGTCCGCGTAAATTACATTAAAGGGTTTTCTGTTTGTAAATATTTTGGGACGTCTTGGCTATGGTTTTATACACAAATCTATATAATAAAAATGAATTGCTGTTCGTTAGTCTCGCTAAAACTCGAGAACGGCTGGACCGATTTGGCTAAATGTGGTCTTGAATTATTCGTGGAAGTCCAGGGAAGGTTAGTAAGGTGAGAAAATATGGAAAAAGTGCCTGGAATATGGTAAAAACAACAATTTCTCTTTTTCATTGAGGTGACCAGATTTTTAGATAGGCAAAGCGGGACAACTCTGAAGGAATAATAATATCGTAATTTTTTTTTAGTTTTAACATAAGTACAGTTTATAAATGTTTTTTTATATAAGTGAATTTGTTTGAGTAGATTGTAGTAATTTTGTAAAATATTGTAAAAACAACAATTTCTCTTTTTCATTGAGGTGACCAGATTTTTAGATAGGCAAAGCGGGACAACTCTGAAGGAATAATAATATCGTAATTTTTTTTTAGTTTTAACATAAGTACAGTTTATAAATGTTTTTTTATATAAGTGAATTTGTTTGAGTAGATTGTAGTAATTTTGTAAAATATTGTAAAAATCTTCACAAGAATTTGATAAATTAGTTTGATTGACTTGAAATATTTAAATAAATTACTTACTTTATTTTTCTATGGTAAGAAACAGATTTGTAATATTTATTTGTTTAATTATCTTGCTAGCACGCAGTACGGATACGAAGTGTATCATTTGAGAGACAAATACAATGTAACTGGGTAGCAAAAGCAATATGTTACGCAAAACAATGATTTTCATAAATTTAAAATTTTACTTAATTCTAAAAGTCGGGACTTTTGAAAAACGTCGCGTGACGCGGGATTAATAGTAAAAAAATCAGGACTGTCCCGCTAAAAGCGAGATGTCTGGTCTCCTTACTTTAGATACATAAAACGTCAAAAATTTGAAGTTTGTCCCGTCATTTAGACACCAAATACAATTTAAAAGAATATTTTTGATTTTGACATTTGACATTAACAACCAACAATTACTCATTGCAATTATAATATTTCACGAGAAAAGGGAGAAACATGGCGGACGAATTAACCACGCAGACAATATTTTAAGGATTTTTATTCTTTTATTTTATTTGTCTACACATGACACTGGCTCACGTAGAAACCGTGCTCATGCCATCAATTGGGAAGAAGAAGAATATTTTACGAACTTTAGCGGGAATCTGGGCGTAAAGGTCGCGTTGTCTCGGTTGAATTTTTATTTTTTTGTGCATAATGCAGTTGAATGTTCAATGTGAGTGTATCATGCAGTAAATTAGTGTGTTCGTGTGCAGCGATTGTAGAATTCAAGCAGGAACACCACTGTCCTAGGTTCATTGGTTAAAATTGTAGTTAAGTCTTAACTTTACTTTGTTGATCTTTTGTGATGGTGACACTATTTAACGTTGAAAATTGAAAACTGTAAACAAGAAATTGAAAATTGAAAGTTGAAAGTTGGAAATGGGCAATGGGCAAAGGGCAATGGGCAAAGGGCAATGGGCAACGGGCAACGGGCAACGGGCAATGGGAAACGGGAATGGGCAATGGGCAATGGGCAATGGGAAATGGGCAATGGGAAATGGGCAATGGGAAATGGAAATGGGCAATGGGCAACGGGCAATGGGCAACGGGCAATGGGCAACGGGCAACGGGCAATGGGCAATGGGAAATGGAAATGGGCAATGGGAAATGGGAATGGGAAATGGGAAATGGGCAATGGCAATGGGAAATGGGCAATGGGCAACGGGCAATGGGCAACGGGCAATGGGCAATGGGAAATGGGAAATGGAATATTGGATTATTGGAATATTGGATATTGGATATTGGATATTGGCTATTGGATATTGGATATTGGATATTGGATATTGGATATTGGATATTGGATATTAGATATTGGATATTGGCTATTGGATATTGGATATTGGATATTGGATATTGGATATTGGATATTGGATATTGGATATTGGATATTGGATATTGGATATTGGATATTGGATATTGGATATTGGATATTGGATATTGGATATTGGATATTGGATATTGGATATTAGATATTAGATATTGGATATTGGATATTGAATATTGTATACAGAATATTGAAAATGGAAAATAAAAAATTCAAATCTGACATCTGAAATCTAGAAACCAGAAACCAGAAACCAGAACCAGAAACCAGAAACCAGTAACCAGAAACCAGAAACCAGTAACCAGAAACCAGTAACCAGAAACCAGTAACCAGAAACCAGAAACCAGTAACCAAAAACCAGTAACCAGAAACCAGTAGCCAGAAACCAGAAACCAGTAACCAGAAACCATAAACCAGAAACCAGAAACCAGAAACCAGAAACTAACTAACAAAAGTTTATATTCAATTACAAGCTTTCACTGCTGTCTAAGCAATGTAGGCGCGTTCGTAACGCTAAAGAGTCAACTATTAAAACGAATGAATTAATAACATAAATAGTCACAAAATGTAAGAGCTAAAGATCCACCATACTGATTTTCAATTTGGTCGGCTTCGCGATATTATTTCTTTTGTTTTAGTTTCGGCGCGCGACATAAAATGCATTCGTTTACACGTCAATACATCAGTCGAGCACAAACCGCGTTACCATCTGGCGGACCTGACAGACTACATTCTGTCAAAAAGATTTGGAATGTGACAGTTATTTGTTCCAAAAAAATTATTATAGTAAATATAACTTATGTACTTTAATTATAACTTTGGCCACTCTTCTGGAACCCACTAATATCTAAATATTAGTTATTAGATGAATACATATAGTGCTGAACCCCACACACCGCCCATAACCAGGGTGACGGTTCTGTTCAGGAGATTTTTTTGCCCCGGCTATAAAATAGGCAGGAACAAAGAACATTCCATTTTTTTTTGACAGAACGAAGTCTGTCGGGTCAGCTAGTTACGAATAAAAATGTAGTAATTAAGCTGTATTAAAAATGTCGACAATTAAAAAAACTTTTTTAATACCTTTAGTTTTCACTATGTTACAAATGCGCTGTTCATGATATAGAACAGTTATTATTACATTTATCTAATTCGCTAATATTGTTAGCTTTACTTTTTTTATAAATAATTTGCTCATTGTGGTTAAAGTCAAGACTTCTTTTACGGGGCTTATTAAAACGCGTAAAATAGATCTTTAATAAAAATTACAGAATTATGGAAGTTTTTATTCTTACATCAATATTATCCACTTTGTTGTATCTTAGTACCAGAAAGTGTTGCAGAATAAATAATTTTATTGGCGATCGGACTATCCTTTTCATACTTCAAAAAGTTAAATTAACTATACTTTGAAGTATAGCGTAAGCTAAATGTCTAGCCTATGCTTGTAGTGTAAAAGATGAAATAATTATATAAACTGTGCCTTTTAACTTTAACTATAGGACGTTCAACCCAATCAACATGTTCTAGCTATCGTTTGTAGTCCGCAGTGTCAAAGACAAAGAGACGGGTCTCGGTGGCTCCAAGTCAGTGCACAAGGATAATGGTGTAGCCCGAATCCAACAACTGTGGCGCCTAGACTGTTAACTGACACCACAACGCTGAATGAGTCCTCTCCTCTATGTGTACTATATAAAGATTGAAAAATGTGGGGAACATCATTCGCTTTGGTATCATCGGCGAAGACGAAACTCTTGTACGTAAATATATAAATGGGATAAACGTTACTGTAACATTATTTTATTTGTAGTGTCTGTGGTTTGCAGATCCAGTATGGACAGAATGTCATCAAGCATGACGTCTAGTATGACTGGTATGGGACTCGGAGGGATTACGGGATTGACGTCGGGGATGAGCACTTTAAGCTGTGTGAGAGAACAGCAAGTGACAATTGCAGGTATGCCCTCAAATTATGTACCGGGACTATCAGCGTCCTACAACATCTCAAGCTTCTGCCACCGTCCGGGACAAACACGCCGTTGTGCCATGCAGCGCCCCGGACCTTCCGCTCAGCATCGACCGGGACGTTCTCATAGTACTGGGGCATTACACCGGATGAAGCATTCTTCGCGAAACAGCCCGAATACTCAGTACGCACATAATCTTATTTGCAAGTTGGCTGATCAGAATGAACGTCGTCGCCGCCATGACACGATGGAAATGATACCACAGAGTTATTACTCTCAGTCACCTTTAAAAGTAGAATTAACGGAATTTTATTCTAGAGATAATTCCAAAGATCATCATACAGAACAATATGAGCTTGTGAACGATACCACCCTGCCCAATCCTGTGCTGCGGAGAGGTCAGAATTTCTTCTTTGCAGTTCGTTTCGACAGGACTTGCGACAAGCAACAGGATGTGATCCGGATCGTGTTTTGTTTTGGTAAGTTCATTACTTCATTTGGATTGTAATGATTTAACTAATACTTTACATTATTTATGATTCTGTCTTAAACAGGTCCTAAACCGAGCGTTACAAAAGGAACACGGGTTGTACTATCAGTGAACTGGAATACACAACAGGGTGTGTTTCAACATTCGCGTGATATGATGGGGTTAGGTATGACACGGATGCAAGATACTGCAACAACTATGGCTCCAGTAGGCACCATGGGAACAATTGGTACTATGAGCACTATGGGCACCATTGGCACCATGAGCCCAATGAGTGGCATGCGAGAAACAACTACGTATGGTGTTCGACGAAGTTCATTTGGTAATGAAACTATGCCTTTGCAGCACAGTCCGCTTAGCCCCCCCGGACCTATGGATCGCCCTGTAATAGAGCGATATTGTGCTACCACGCAGCATTCATCTTTCGGGCGTAGTTACGGCTCGCGTCACGGATCTCATCATGGCTCTATGCAAAATCTTTCTGCGCTTGGACATGAAATGGAAAAATGGGACATTAGTGTGCAGCGCCAAGATGGCAACACCATTACATTTCAAGTGCATGTCCCAGCCTCAGCTCCTGTTGGGGTCTGGAACTGCTGGGTTCAAACCAACCGTACTGGTCAGCGCGATAATCGTCATGATTATAAATGCGACGAAGATATCTATATACTATTTAACCCATGGTGCCGCGAGGACGCAGTTTATATGGACAATGATGCTTTCCGCAAAGAATATGTACTTAACGAGCAAGGGAAGATATGGTGCGGTACCTGGCGTCAGCCAAAGGGTCGCAAATGGATATATGGGCAGTTTGATGATGTAGTACTACCTGCTTGTATGTACTTATTAGAGCGTAGTGGTCTAGAACATTCGGAGCGTGGTAATCCTGTCCGTGTGAGCAGAGCTATTTCATCAATTGTAAGTAGAAAGTAACACAACAATTTTATTTTCGACGGGTGTTTAGAATATAACTTTTTGTTTTTTTTTAGATTAATGCCAATGCTGACGATGACGGCTTAATGGTCGGTCGATACGATGGTGAATATAAAGATGGTGTATCACCACATGCCTGGACCGGATCGGTAGCGATCCTTGAACGGTATTTAACCGATGGTGGTCGTCCAGTAGAATATGGTCAATGCTGGGTGTTTTCGGGGCTTGTTGTTACCATTTGTCGTGCGCTCGGTATATATCAATGTTTTTTTCATTTATAATTTATTCAAAAATTACAAACACATGTGCTAATGTAATATAATATATCATTTTTGCTTTTAGTCTTTTTAGTTTACCAAATTTTATATTACTAATATTTTGATTTGAACTACACTTGGTATCTTTCTAGGTATTCCTTGTCGTTCTGTCACCAACTATGTATCAGCGCACGATACAAACCGCACGTTTACCGTGGATAAATATTTCGACCGCGATGGCAACGAAGTACCTAATGGCCCCGATGAGGATTGCTATGATTCGTGCTGGAACTTCCATGTTTGGAACGACGTTTGGATGCAAAGACCTGATTTGCCACAAGGTTACGATTAATTCTTTTATGCCTTATATAAACCAAAGTGCCGTAAATGGGATATGTGTGAATAGGGAACAAAAACATCGGGCTTTAATACATAATCTTGGATATTTTCATATATTTTTTATTACGAAGGATTAAAGCAAAATAATACATTTATAACAGGATACAGCGGCTGGCAAATAATTGACGCAACACCACAAGAGGAGGCAGAAGCAGTATATCACTGCGGACCTGCTAGTGTTGAGGCCGTGCGCCGTGGTGAGATTGGATTCCAGTACGATACGCCATTTATGTATGGCCAGCTCAACTCTGAATTGTGTCACTTCCAAGAAGAGGAAAATTCCGAGTGGGGCTTCATTAGGATGGCTTCTAATCAATGCCAGTAAGTTTATTGTTATGTATCGATACTAATATTTTTTCTTATAATTACAACATATATGAATAGTTTCGATAATAGCTTTTATCCATTACAGAGTTGGTCGCAAGATACTCACTAAGAACCCTAGTAGGGACGACGATGAAGGTGAAAGCGATTTGCTAGAGATAACACATGAATACAAAACTGTAGATAACACTTGCCCCGAACGCGGGACTGTGATTGCTTCTTGTCGCGGCTTCCAACGTTTGCAGCAGTATTACGAACAGCCCGATCGCAATTTAGAAGATGTTTACTTCGATCTTATGGACATTGACGTCGTACCCTATGGTCAGCCTTTCGATTGCACAATGAACATACAGGTAAACATATCACTGCAAGTCAGTTATTATGTACAGAAAATTTATATAACTTGAACTATTGTATGGTCTAACTATTTGGTCTTATTTTTAGAACAAGTCTCATGAAGATCGCACGATTTTATGTGTATTAACTGCATCGGCTTGTTACTATACCGGGGCTATTGCGTCTCGGCTTCGTCGAGCACAAGGCGAGTTCATTGTTCGCGCTGGACAACGTGAGGTTCTTAAGTTGCACGTTACACCGCAAGAGTATATGGATAAGCTGGTTGATCACTCGATGGTTAAGGTACATGCTATGGCTTACGTGAAACAGACCCGTCAAGCTTGGTCAGATGAGGACGATTTTCCTCTTAACAAGCCAAGGATGCAAGTGCAGGTAATTGATTTTTTTATAAATATCATAAAAGTTAAAACTTAATGATGTCTTACGAACAAAATATAAAAACTTTTTACAGGTTAGAACTCAACCATGCGTCAGCCAAGAGTGCACCGTGACCTTCAGTTTCCAGAATCCATTGAATGTGCATCTCACTGATTGTTACTTCACTGTAGAAGGACCGGGTCTGCAACGACCGCGACAGGTAAAACTCATTGATTGGGTATTTAGTTTTAGTAGTCGACATTCAACTCAACGTTTTCCCTTTATATAAGGCAAATTAGCGTTAAATATTTACAAGAAATTTGATAAGGATGTTGTGACTTTTAGTAATTACAGTTAATTCAGAGCATTTATTGGTGTTTGTTCGTGTTAAAGATTTACTTGTATTATCTATAATAAAATGAAAAAAAAAATACTTTATAATTAAACTGTCACCTTGGCTGCACGGCCCCTGATCTTTGCCTCTCTCATTTGAGGCGAATTGGACAACAACAATAGACTTTTCCTGAGATCTGCGTGCGTGTATTTTAATATTCTAATAGCTTGGAGTTAAAACCGTAGTCGGATTGTGTAAAGATAATTTTTAACATATAAATTTATTATGATAAATCTCAGAGTTTACTCTTGGAATTTATATTGATATGCAGTTAGTCTAATTACCAATGTTCGTTTTTTATTAATTACATTAGGAAAAAACTTTATAACGTCGTCTCAAATTTGCCTTTCAGAGAGTGGGCTACTAGTATCCTAATAGTTAATACAATTAACCTATAAATATAGAGATTAGCTTAGAAATCGTACATGATAACTGTGAATCTGATGTGACAATACGAGTATAGGCAACACCTGCTTTTGTAACAACTGTGTAAATATTCCAGTATTTTAGGTAAAATTGTGTGTAGTTTAAAGAGAGTTGCTAGATTTAACGTCGTACGATGCGAGGTTCAAAATGATGTTATATGAATATTTTAAATTGCGCTTTATTACCATGGGCAGGCGTATCACGTACCACCAGGCGAATGTACTGTTGCTCTCGTCGCGAATATTATAGTGACGTTTGAATTTTGTACAGATTCGATTCCGTGACGTGAAACCTGGTGAATTCGTGAACAACCAGGACAAGTTTATACCCCGACGCAGCGGTGAGAGGCGTATCGTAGCCACGTTCTCGTCGCGACAAATGGACGAGATCTTTGGCTGCGCAATGGTGAATGTGCGCGGCTAGCAAGCTTCTGGGCCCCGGGCACCATCCAAGCGCGCCCGCTCGGGGCCTACCACACCTTCATTACATTCCACGCTACAGCTCGACTGCTCTTATATATCGTACTTAATACCCGAACAACGATTATACATACAGGAGGAGGAAGTCTTCATTATGAAATCTATATAATTTCTCTTATTTTTTTTTATATTTGTGGACGGGGTGTAGTAGTGGAATAGTTTACAAACGAAGCGCTTACATTGATCACATCAATTTTTGAAAACGGACTATTACTTACTACCTAACCTACGACGACGACTTGGCTTCTACTAACGGATGGAGAGATTGCATTTATTAGCAAAATATTTCATTATAGAAAAATAAAAAAAATTAACGTCACAAAAGCACTGTGTGTAGATTTTATAAACACTATTAGCATTGTAAGGAGGAAACCGCGGCTTCTCGTGCCATTTACTATTTTTTTTACTTTTTGATGTCTTTTTATACGAGACAGTAGATTTAAGGAACTTAATAAGTTTTATATTTTATGTATTAGTATTATAACGGTTAAAAAAAAGTGTGATGCACTGTGTTAGCGTGTTTTTGGGATCTCAAAAATAATAAAACATTGCATGAGAAAATAATATCTTTTTATTTCTGTCCTCGAAATTAATATTTCACATCACTAATAAAATTAAAAGTCAAAATGACTGGGAAGTTTTGAAGCAATTTTTAATCACCAGATAACATTAAGAAGGAGTGTATTTAAGGCGTAAATATTTTTGGATGTAACTAACGCCACGTTGTGTGATATCATAACATGTATCATCTAAAATTAAAAAAAAAATACATGTAACGGCTTCATAAACTACCGAGAGAAAGATTATGAACGATATCAGATAAGTGATTAGCCAATGTTTGTATATGTACAAAATTTTAAAAAACGTGGTAAATTTTGTAATCTCTATGTTTATGGATTATTGTTGGTTTTGTCGTTTTTTATCCTTTCTTATTAAATGAGTAATGAAATAATGTGTATTGTAGTAATGGTAGAAAATATTTGCAAAAACACATCACAGTTCATCGACATTACCATGTTTAACAGCTTTTATAATAAATAGCGGACGGGACTTTTTGTTACGTCAAATATCGCGGTACTTTTATTCAAACTTGCTCAATGTTATTAAAATTGTTAATTTTCATTTTGCCGATAAGTTTGCGAACAGCCATACAATACTCATGCTGTACTCATGGTTGGATATTTTCTAAGTAAAACAAAGTACACAAAATGAAAATTTTTAACAAACTCATACTGTTTTTTAAATGATTTTATGTGACTATATGTGTAGCTTTATTATTTAATTAAAATTGATTAAATGAAGAGAAATAAAAACAAAGATTGTAGTACCTATGATATTTGTGACGTGTTTAAAATCAAAGGTTAATGAGGTTACAGAACAAAGAAATGAGGTTTACCATGCGATGTCTAAGGTTTTCTACAAAATTTTACAGTCATGTTTTCTGCAAAACACTCAGTAAACACTAAGTATTACATTGATACATATAGTTGGTCGTATTTCGTCGAAAGTAAATATGTTAACTTTTATTCAAAGTAGGTACACAATTCGCGCTTCACAGGGCGCCTCTGTACGTCTCATTGATCTCTTTCAATAAGTCAATTATTTATTAAGGGTATTCTATATTTGACCAGGTTTATTAATAGAATAGTTAATGGTGCCGCAACTATGCGCACGAACAGCTGAACGTTTATTGACCTAATAAACTACGAAAGCTCTTAATAAAGTTACCCAGACTCTTATAGAGCTGAAGCTGTAAATTAATTTTGACTAGATTTTATCCATTTTTCAATTGTTTTCTCGGTGAACATTAAAACAAAATACTAATCTGTAAACTATAGAATACATAAATTACATCAAGTTATGATGAAATGCTATGTTATGTTAAACAAAGCTGTTAAGCACTTCACACCATCGAGCCATTAGCTACTCGAATTGTTTCTATGGGTAATGTTCCCTATGATTTATTTCATGATAAATTATAATGTTACTTAATATAGTTGTCCAATGGAAAATCGCTCGCAAGCTTGTCGAATTTTATGACAGCAAATGGGAGTCTAATGTTTATTAGTATTTACGATAAGAAATATAACTATTACTTAATTGTATATATTCGTACATATAATGTTGACGGTGAAATGTTTATACGAAACAAGTAGGTAGTTTGGTATGTTTAGTGTAAACACATGTGTTGAACACAATTCCTGTCTCGGTCAAGCCAGACCCGAAATATGCAGCCGCGAAGGTTAAAATAAGCTTTCGATCGAATGTTACCCACGAACACGGCGTCTAATTTTTAGTAGTTAAGCGCATATACAAAATGTTAAAATGAAACCATACGTATGTAATACCTTGCACGTGTTATATTAGAAATATTCAAAACTTTATTGCCATTTTTCTATCACAATCAACTGAACTATCACGGCTCTTCTACATGTATATTCAGTTTGTCACATATTATATTCATAACAATCATAATTGTTTCGTGAAGTAGAAGTAATAACTGTGTGCAGAGGCGTAAATCATAATGTAAGTTGAAAAGCCCAGCTTTTTAAATAAAATAATGACGTGGAGAAAGGTAAAAATTCCATTCCTTACATTTCATGGTGTTAAAACTTTTATAATATAGTTATGTACATTGTATAGTGTACATTTAGGCCTGGATTGGCCATAAAAGCAAACTAACGATTACCTTTAGAGTACCGGGACACATATCATAAATAAAAACTATTATTTCATAAATTTTTCGAGGCCATATTTTTTACTGGAGATTGATTACATACCTACTGCTTACTTACCTCTGCATCGTCTTTATTTTAAACAAAAAACCAAACAGTAAGGTTTGAAGGTTACTGTAGCTAGTATAATTATTAAAGAAATGTGACTCCATCTTTTTGCTCAAGTTTAATAGCATAACGTGTTGATACATCATCTTAATACACGCTACATTATTTTGGTTAATTCTCATTTGTAATATTTTTCACTCATTGCCAAATTTTTCTGAAATATACCATAATAAGGAGACTTTTTCGTCATTTCTAAAATACCCACCCACATTTGCGTCGATATAGCGTCACAAGAAAACTTCTAGGAACACTGAATCATTCAACAGTTTAATAACAGACTTATTCATTTATGATTAAAGGAAAAATGTCGCCGGTCTGCGTGAGACCTTCGACGTACGTATGTAACTTGCCATTGACACTGCGTTAAGTTTGCCAGCGATCCAAAGGCGATGATGTCAGCAGTTGTATATCAACATAATCGTATGCTACGTAACACTATTTTGTAAAGATGCTAATATACAATGTGTATACGATATGTTGATAACAATATTTTATTACACGTTTTAGAGATGTCGCTCTGTTTAACATTTTCAACCTTCAAATTCTTGACCCTGCATACAAAGTTGATGTGATATATTCACATTGTTATTTTTATAATGTACCACTTTAGTTTTCAGTTTAGCTTATCGAATTATGTATTGAAATGACTAGATTTATTTTTTATGTATTTTAATTAATCATTATGCTATAATTAAATTTTTTAGTTAATATTTATTCATTAAGTAATTAACCGAGATATAAAAACTAAATATTTTCTTTATTTTTATAACCTACGAAATTTATCAATGTCTTCATAATATTTGTTATCGGTGATGTAAGTGTTTTTTTTTCGACTGTTGAGTTGAACTGGTTTTATAATATCTTTCAACAAAACAAAATTGTCAACAAACATTAAAAAAAAAATCTTTGATGGTCGCGATATAGCCATGATTTTCTAGGAGCAATTTTGTGTTCTGTATAACAGTAGGATCACAGGAAAGATTTATGAGGTATTCAAGTTCCTATCACGTTTGTTTTCTTTAAATTAAAATTTCTTTGTTTCACTGCATCAGATTAAGTGCAGTGAGCCAATTGGTGGTACTGAGGCCGAAGCCCATCCAGGTTGGTAGCGCTGCATCACTTATTCGTTTCATTGTCATAGTAATGTGCAAAAAGTTTAAGGCTGTTGTAGCTAGCACAATATCTAGTGTAACGAAATTTAATGTCTGTATTGTCAACATATTACAATAACACCACGTCGGCTGGATCACCGATAAACGCATTGCACCTGTATCAATATAATCATAGAAATCTAATAAAACTATTTAACAAATTTAATACTAAAATAAATTTATTGAACATCTAAATATTGCATAAACCTGCCGAGAACTAAAGATAAATCCTTATTCGTATTGTAAAAACAGAAAATGTTTTCCTGCTTAAACGATGTACAGTCAAAATTACTTATAGTTAATACAAAAGTTACCCATTATTAATTATAAGGTACAGTACCGAACAGTGTCGTGAGTAATTTAAGCACGAGTGATTCATTAAACTTATTCATCGTTCACGTACTATACCATATAATCACTGAACTGTCCCGGGTTTTTGCGAGTTTGATAAGGGGTCACGCATCTCCACTATAGGACGATGCGAAGAACGCGCTCGAGGTAGACGAATTTGAGTTGTGGTGAAGTGTGCACGCGCTGTTTTATAATTATTAATAATAACAAAACGAAAATCTTCTATCCTTTATTTGATTCTAAGTGGTTTACGTCATTGTATACGGTTTATCTAAACAAATTCAGAACTTCTAATTTAAGAAGTAGCCGCACGCACTGTTTACGCAGCGGCATACTGTTTAAACTTCGCGAGATTTTTCGAAATCGTTTCGGCGCTGGAATGAATTTTGATGAGTGATAATTGATTTTTAAGTGGATTATAGTTTGAACGCCGATTTTAGTGGTTAATTAGAGATGGGTGCAGTGAAAAGTAAACTGGCTGGATGCTGTCTGAATCGCTGTTTATATTGTATCGGCGGTAAATTCGACTCTTACGATCTGAAGGATCTCCCAAGGCCGCCACGTCTGGACAGTTCAAACGGTAAGACAAAGTTGTTTTGTCATAACATATCAAATTACATAAAAAAATCTTCAAGGTCGGCAACATGTAAGTGATACCTTTAGTGGGTTTATAGGTTACGGTGATCGCTCAACTTGAGGCGGGTCGCGAGCTTGTTTGTCACCTCCAAAAAAGATATATAATACGAAATAAAACGTCTATCTTTACACAAAACTAATAAACTATTGGGATAAATTTAGAAAAATTCTTTAACTAAATCACAAAACAAAACTTATAATTTTTTTCAAGTCTGGTGAAACACAATTTGAGGAAAAAATTATGTCAATTAATTTTTGTCCACATACACTACATGCAGCAGAATGATTTATAGAACTATAAGACATACTAAATTATTTCATAAACCATCGAGGACAAAGAGACGAATAAACGTCAAAGGAATTTATAGACTTTCTTATTTAAAGAAACGTGTATATGAAACGCAAAGTTAACACAATTTAACAGTTTCCATACGTTTTATTTTGTAATACTGAATGAAGAATGCGAATAATTGCACAAGTTACAAACCGGTTTGGTCCCTTCCAAGTTGTAGTGCAGGTTGTCGATTTAATGTTACGTATTATGTCGCTGATATATACACTGTTTCTATCAATCAGTCAATAATATAAATGCATTCAATTAAATCTTGATTTTGATAATTTCTTAGTAACTCTGTGTTATAATGTTAATAAACAATATGAGATCTATTTGTACTACGGAAATTAACATAACTTTTAGTGATTATTCTTTCTTATTCAAGAAAGATACATTCCAAAGCATAAATAATTATTAATAAAATATAGCAAACTCTACCTTTCATCTTTTTATCGATTCAATCAATCAATTTCCATTTATATACGTCATTTGACATCCAGACCTTGTCGAGAACTGTAAATTCATTTGCCAGTATAAAATAATGTTAGGCAATTAGAAACGTCAGTAGAAACTGTTATTTATTACTAACAACTGTAAATAAGAAATAAATGCTTTGTCGTTTTTAAATTATATTAAACACTGACAAAAATAAATACGCTGTCATTTTGTAACACATTCATTCTTAAAACATGTGATATGTCATGGGTTTTGGTAAAAATGTTTATATCGAATTGTCTATACAAACGAAGCACAAGCTTCGTTTGGGGTCAAGGAGGAATTGATATTTAGGTAAAATTTACATTAATTAATTATTGATGTTTTTTTTTATTTCTCGGATAACGTTTTATCAGTCAGTTCTGTATGGGACATAACATATAAAGCACTTTATTAAAATGGATGAGTATAACTTGCATATCATTGAAAAAATTACGTTTGTCTTATTCCTACAGTATATTATTTTTTAGAGGACTTGAAAAAATTCAATTTATCAACATAAAAATGGTATATAATATTTTACAGAAATTCTGCATGTAACGAACGCAACATACGTGGTTAACTTTAAATTAAAAAAAAGTTATTGATTGTTATTTAATTTGGTTTTATCTCATATATAAAACACTAGAATAGAGCAAGTTAAGTAAGTTAAACAACACAAGATAAAAAGCGTAACAGTTCGAGTATCCGTTCAAGAGTCAAGGTGAACAAGTGTAAATAGTTATAAGTTCATAAGGACATTTTGCATTAAAATCAATGCAGTAAGACAGACGAAAACTAAACAATTATAGTCTAAAATTTGTTTTTCGCCATTAAATTATACATTTTCATATGACTTTCTTACTCGTTTCATCGCTTCCATGTATTGGCATCAAATTATCCCTTAGTAATAAATACAACATAACAATAAGTAACCTGTATGTGTGTGTGGTAAATATATTAAATTGTAATAAAAATAATTACATTGACGTGTAGCAGAAGAAACAAATAAATCATTAAGTTTATTAAAATGAAATATTATATAATATTAGAATGATGATTATTTCTTCTCTAAATGACATTGCAATGAAGACGATTGTTTGTAAAATTAATTGTATTAATTGGTTACACCGCGATTGTTTATGCGCGATGAGTAAACCATTAATATCATTAACGATTATAATATGGTTATCATGTCACCTTCGCTTTATTGGTGGTTAATAAACATATGTTAGAGAAGACAGGACTCGTTGGTAACCATCGCACTCAAACGTTAGTATATATCGCAAAATAAAAATATTCAGAACTTTTGTACTCTAAAAATATTCGTAGACGCTGCGGAGGAATGCTTTTATCATCATTCTATTGGCAAATAAATTCAATTTAGGATGTTCATCATCTTCTTGGAGTTCTTTTACTTCACCATGTAATCGTAGGTTATAAAGCAATAAATAGAATAATTTGTTGTTTGCGCAAGGCACTTCCCGTTAACTGTTTTAAATGATATCAGGAAAATGACGAATGGAAATCTCTTGTGTGACAGTGACGAATGAGTTAACACTCATTACAATTGTATTTAAGATGACCATATCAGTATTTATGCGCAAAAACCTACACACCTAAGCGTCTTTAGTCTGTGTGGGACAACTTCACAAGGCTATTTCATATCCCGGTATAGATATTCCGGTCACCCACTCCACTAATCAAACCCATATTAGTTAAAATCTACGTGAACCAAAGAGTTCAAAAGCTATACCGCTGTATTTTTTATTTATAAATATGCTAAAAATAGTTATATGTGATTAAATACTAAATGTTAATGGTAATAAAGTAAATAATAATTGAAATTTACAGATTTTAGTTATTAATCGATAATTTGTTGCTTCAAAATGTTATTTTTTCCTTTTCATGTATGTTCTCTTTTTACCTTGTGGTCCTATCCAGATAATTATTATTATCTAGGAAATAGTACGAGTAAGTAGGAGAAAGTATTGTAAAAAAATTGTCTTATAAAAAACTAACTACAAGAGAGATTTGTTTTATATTGTTACAAATGTGTTTTTTAGTATTTGTAATCACTTAAATTATTTGTTAAATTTTATTGTTTCATACAATTTCAATTGAGTGTTCAATTAATTTATTTTAATATGCATTAAGTTACAGAAATAGGCGAAAGAGCAGCCTAACAATGTTTCTTATATACAATTACACGAACCATAGTAAAATCAATATTGATAGAGATTTATCCACAAATTCTGATTTGTAAAGACAATAAACGATTATATCAAATTACATAATATTTTTGTGAAATGTTTAATACATGATATAAATTTTAGGCTTTTAGATTAATAATCAAATGTTATGTAACTATGTTTCATAGAACTATAATGCATCTTATTACTTTACCGTATAACGCTTCGCTTAGTTTAGCTTTAAATAACTCTCATTGCAGTAGGTCCGTGAGTGCCGTGCCGTAATCGGTTATATTGAGTAACGTTGACGCATGCGCCCTCCAATTCAAGATTATTCTTGTATGAAATACAGAAAAGAAATTAAGGAAACATATTTGTGAAAGTGATTTTTAAATGATAAATTAATATTATGAACTCATATCCCGATAAATCTGTTTATATCCGAATACCATGGCCAGTTTCGTATTGAGTGAATGAAAACTGATTGTAGTTCAAGATCTATCTGTAATTTTAATTAACTCCAATCTTCAAAAAAATATAGACTTAACATTTGGCATATTTGAAACTAATTGAAATTTGTTAATCATAGCTGACGTTATTATTAAATAAGGAAAATATGCCGACAAATGAAGACTTTCAGAAGTACTAATCGAATAGAAATGTAATGTAAACCATAGTAGCTATGATTGATTGACCTTTTTATTTGAAATGGTCATGACCATAATTTAATTGGCACGACAGAAACTGGTTGAGGAGTGGCACGTTAGCTTTTAGTCAAAGATTATTTAAAAAATATAAAATAGACGAAGTTATAAGTTTTACGTGACGTGAAAAATGTAGAATGGCTACATACAATGGATTACTTACTGGTTATAACGCCCTTGAACCAAACAAACGGTTGTCATGTTTGAAGATTTGCTCATGCTTTACTAAGAAAATAAACTTTGGCATATTACGTTACATGTATTTTTACGTGGAGGTTAAAACAACAAAGACTTCCGACAGAGAAGTTGACTAAAATCTAAGGGAATCACAAACAGAAACGTCTGAGAAATAAAAAGTACAGTTTTTCCTTTATAAATATCTTTATGATTAAGAGGATCGAAATGGCTTCTATCCCCCATCCATTTATCCAAGGAATTGATTTCAATTTGCCGATAGATGAGATCACCGTCCGCGTTAGCCGCAATAGTATAGATCTGACTCCGGAGGCGGGAAACACAGTACATGACGGCATTCAAAAAGAACTGCACGTTTGTTCATACAATTAGCATCTCCACAAAGTATGATTGTACTCGAGAGCGTTTTATTCGATTAATAGAAGTTATGTTGCCGTGGTAGTGTTGTATCGCATTTTATAATAAGTGATTAAAATGGAGTATATTAAAAATCTATGGAGACATTATTTTGGGAGACGCCAAAAGTTTATTATCGTGCCGTTTCAACCAGGTAGTAATTATAGAAAATATAATATTATAATGTTTTAACACGTATTGTTTATGTCAATAAATAAATTAACCGGTATTTAAGGTAGAAGCGCGAAATTTTTTAACTATGGTGATAACAATTTATGAATGGAGCTGTTTATTTTGATGTTAAATAGTGACGCCATTAAAATATCGATTTTGTGTACTATTGGTGTACGTTATAATTTTACACATCATACAAAGTGACATAAAGAATATACTGTTGTGTCTATATAAAATATATTAGCAAAAATTAGAATATTAATTTTATTTTAATGTTATGTAGCTACTAAATAAATTTAGTTTGACGTTGCTGTTTGTTTATTCAGATGTCATCGACGCAACAAGACAAGGCGTCCTCGCCGTGCAAGGGATAGACTTCTGCATCGATACGAACGGGGAAAACCATCACACGAGCAAATTCAATTTGATGTCAAGAAGCGTGGACAGGTGTCTCGTTGTAAGAAGAGGCCAGTCCTTCAAACTCGATATATTGTTAAATAGACCGTACGACGCAAACAGAGACGCAGTTTCCTTTATCTTCTACGTAGGAGGTTTGTTAAAACTGATTTATGTAATCGCTGAATAATCTTAAACAATGATACTACTAATGGATTGATTACGTTCGAATTTTTCTTTTGTGAAACAGATGTAGAGAAGCGTGGACCGTCTGACGATACATCTGCAGCAGTACCCTTGTTAGAAAAGGGTTCGGAAACCCTAGGGGCATGGAGTGCAGTGTACGAGGGACAGGTAGATTCCCACCTCATGGTAGCAGTTACGCCTTCCGTGAACTGTATTGTGGCAGCCTGGAAACTCGATATTGACACAAAAGTGGTGTCGGGAGGATCTCTCAGTTATACTCATCCCCAACCAGTATACGTTCTATTTAATCCTTGGTGCTTAAACGACAGTGTATATATGCCTGGTAAGTTGACAAATAATATTTTCACTATTTACCTTCTAATACGTCTAAGAAAAAAACTAATTAAATAATGTTTTATGTACGAACTTTATATTTATACTATTTTCAATTGCCTTGTAATTAAATAAAAGATTCTTTATATAAGATCGTTTATATAATAGACATTACTATCTACCCTACTCTCATTATATATTCATATAAAGATACTCATCTTTATTTGCACATAAAATAGATGCTGTTTAGGCAGAAAATGCATATACGACTTGTTCTGTTTCATTTTGATAACGACTACTTAATCCAACCTGGCTTTCGAATTGCGGAAGGCTCTATAAAAATAGTAATTGGTGGTATGATGGTAAAAATAACATATTTTATTTTTTTAGGACATAGTCATCGTGAAGAATACGTGCAGGAGGATGGTGGCCTCATGTACAGAGGTGTCTACAATCGCATCAAGCCTTCGCCGTGGAACTACGCTCAGTACGAAAAAGACATTCTAGATTGCGCTTTGTACCTAGTAAGAGAAGTTGGAAAGGTGAGACCAATATATTATAGAAAGAAATTACAGTATGTTACAGTTACTTGAATAACGAAAATTGTCAGATTGTTTCCGTCATCTTTCCGCCTATTTGTTTGTACTGCTAATTATAGACGTCATATGCCACTTGTGACCATTTCCTATGATCTTTACCACATCGCTGGTTCATCTCACAGGCGGCCCACCCATGCTTGTTCAGTACATAAAAACTATTAGTATTTAACTGCTTTTTGTTATATTTAGTTTTATAATTTCGTTTTTGTTTTAATTTTTTGACTTCAGTTACTTTTGTCGAAATTTTGAATATTTATCTTAAAAGTGTTGATACACGAACATATATTACGGTAACATGTTTTTTTTCTGAAACAAAATTTTCTTACTACGTTTGTCGCAGTTTAAATGCAATTAGGCGTAGGAGGATTGGTTCTGTTAGCTTACAATTAGTGTACTAAGTAATTTATAGCAATGAGCAATTCCTGAATGCAATAATTTTATTTAAAGTATATTGCCACGTAGCGACGAAGGTCATCACCGGATGTGAATAATTACTGCTAACGTACTGCCTATATTAGATTAATGAATAAAGAGATATTTAATATTCGCATATTTTGGTGACAATTCATAAAACATATTAATAGAGATGATAACGAAGGAATTACGTCATACAGCATGAGTAACGGGTGTTTTTTATTAATAGTTCAACTAAGTCATGGCCATGTGACATACAACATAAAATTTCTGTTTTTACTCAGGTCAAAGGTCGGGCTAGAAGTGATCCAATAAGGACAGTCCGCGCTCTTTCAGCAGCAGTCAATGTTCAAGACGATAACGGAGTTCTGTTCGGCAACTGGGGTACAGAGCTCAGCGATTACAATGGTGGCACTCATCCACTAAAATGGGTCGGTTCATTATCCATACTGCAAAAATATTACGAGAAGAAAAAACCCGTGAAATATGCCCAATGTTGGGTCTACGCCGGCGTTTTGACAACTAGTTAGTATTTTATCTGTTTTAAATAGAGTAATAACTTTGGTTGAATTTCAACAAGTATTGTTTAATTTAATTGGTACACAGCGGCAATGTTAGCTAGAGAAATTCATAAGGTATACACTTATCTCCCAATGAGTTGAGGGCAATTACTGCGTGAATATTACCACATTGTTACGGGCGACCACGAGATGAATATTTAACTGTTACCGTACCAACTTCAAATTTCCAAAATCACAATGCACAGCATATGCTGAGTCGGCGTCCATTTAGCATCACATCACTCACCTAGTTTTAGTTTTAAGTCTCAATCTTCTACCTTTTTTGATTTTATTTATATGTTGAGTGTATGTTGTCTAATAAATAAATGTCTATGTCTATGTCTAAATATAATATGAAGGCCTCAAGTTTGGCTTAGGGGTTACATGCTATGGAATTTGTTTGATTTCGTGAAGCTGTTTGAGAGACAACGCTCTCACATTGCAAATCTCATGCCATAACAACCTTGTCTTATTAGGACTGTTAACTTATGAGGGCGGGAATATTGTAGGCGAGAAAGCTTTTCCATTTTCTTTCTCATTGCCATCGTCGAGCTTTAACTTGTCAAAATCTTGTATCTTTGGTAAAAGATCATTACACCTCCATAGTAATTATATTTTTTTATAGTTTGTAGGGCACTTGGAATTCCATGTCGTCCGGTCAGTGGGTATGATGCTGCTCACGACAGTCAAGGAAGTCTAACTATCGACATAATCAAGGATGATGAAGGCAATACATTAGACGAATTTACTAAAGACTCCGTCTGGAATTATCACGTTTGGAATGAGGTATGGTTTCATAATTATTTATAGCCTGTATTTCGTACGAACTACTTATAATACCATATCAGAAATAATATGAATTTGATAGCTTTCATAAGAACATCTGGGTTTGTAGACACAAATAGATTAAAAAGAGCGTCCGTCAACGACACAGCCATAGATTTTTTAAACTGTTACTGAATTTAAAGATATGTATAAGTATAATTCTTCTTCTCATTAGTTTTCTGTGACAAAAGTTAAATTTAAATTTCAACAAATAAACCGGTAAATGTTCTTTAGTATAAATACATATATACGTATATTTATATAGAATACATTGAAGACGTTTTCTCCGCTAACAAAAATAGATATTTTTCAACAAGAAAATTACGTCAAGTATTAAAAGAAATAAAATCGAAAAGCTTTATCCTTGGTAATTGTTTTTGCTCAGGCTATACAGTTACACAATCTGTGATTTTACGTATCTTTAGGAAATATTATTTTTTCAAAAGGTTTGGATGGAACGACCGGATCTAGGGGCGGAGTACGGCGGCTGGCAGGCCATCGATTCGACACCACAAGAGATGTCTGAAGATATCTACCGCTGCGGTCCAGCGTCCTTGCGCGCCATCAGAGAGGCAGAGCTACAGCGGCCATACGATGTTTCGTATGTTTTTGCGCAGGTCAACGCAGACAGGGTACGTATTTTTTTTTAATCAAAAATGTATAATACCTACACAATAAACAATATTTCTTATGTATGTAATTCAAGACACGCAAAATTACCAATAAATAAAGTCTTGGACATAAAAGTATTAAAAAAATGTTTTATAGCTATTGAAGAACTGTTTCCTTTAAATAAAAAGATTTTTTTCGTTATTTGCCTACGTTACGTGGTTTCCTAGAGGATGTTTTATTTTACCAAGTAATTTTGTTTTATTTATTAAATTTATTCGATTTTAGGTATTATGGAAATACTCCGGCGAAATCCAACCATTGAAGCTTATAGGTCGCGATACAACCTCAATCGGACAAAATATATCTACGAAAGCTATCGGAACAATGGAACGAGAGGTATGTGTTACATTAACACAAACAGTAACGTTTGTTCACATTTGCGCTCATCTTCTTACAGGCGTTTAACGAAATGAGCACTCAATGTATTATAAAGGTACTTATATATGCATATATTTAAAAATAAAAAATCTTATTTAAAGGATATAACAGATTTATATAAGTATCCTGAACGAACGTGGGAGGAACGCGAAACAATGGAGAAAGCACTTCGTAAGTCTGAAAGTATATTCGCAAGATATTACCTCAATGACGCATTCAACGACGTAATTTTCGACTTCGAGTTGAGAGATGATATCAAAATTGGTCAAGATTTTACTGTGGTAAGTATTCTATATAATATTATCATTAACAAAATTAAATATCTATATCTATAACAGTCATACTGTGTCTGCCTTCGGAAATACCTCACACCTCTTCCCTTTTCCACGCCTATCGATCCTTTGCCATCTGCATCTATCTTCCACCTCCACTTATTAAATGTGTTTATTACAAATTTAGGTTCTCCATATGAAGAATCGCTCGACGTCCCTGCAGCACCAAGTGCAGGGCGTGCTGCGAGTAGACACAGTAACGTACACAGGAAAAACAGGAGAGAGCGTGAAAAGGAAAGAGTTTGATTTGAACCTCGCACCCGAGGCAAAAGAACTAGTCACACTCTTTGTCACATTCGATGAATACTTTAAGAAACTAGTCGATCAGGTAAGTCCCAAAAAATAAGAATGCAATTTTAATTAATCGAAAAACCCTAGAAAATTAAATAAAATAATGTAGAATGAAATATTGAATAATGTAGATTTACTTTCACTTACTTTTAAAGACGCACGCACTATATCAGGAAAAGAAGTTACTACATAAAAATTACAATGTAAAAGTTATGTACTTTTGATCTTTTTTAATTATAGTATTACTCGTAAATGTTATGAGTATGTATTAACAGAAGTGACATTAACATTGCAGGCTTCATTTAACATCGCTTGCTTAGCAACTATAGTTGATAAGAAGTTCGACTATTTTGCCCAAGACGACTTCAGAGTTCGTAATCCGGACATAAAGATCGAAATAAATGGTAAACCCACATCGCGGCAAGAGTTTGAGGTGATTGTTAAACTTGAGAATCCATTGCCAATACCGCTGAAGAATGGAAAGTTCTATATACAAGGCCCTGGTCTAGACAAACAGCTCAAGATTGAGCTAAGCGAGGTAAACATTATTAAATTATAAAACAACTAAAATTGTTTAAATTTATTTTATTATGAACTTTATGAATAATTTGTTTGTCATTTCCTAGTAAATAATGCTAAACAAAAATGATTGGTTATAATTGTTTCATGTTAGTTCTGCTAAAGTTGGCTAAAATTTAAACATTACTTAAAAATGTTATCTAATAATCTCTTGTTTTTTTGTAGTTAGTATTAATTGGATATTGTTTTTTCTTTACAGAATGTGGCTCCGGGTGAGTTCGCTACTGCGCAATTCAAACTTACCCCTCCTTGGGCAGGTCGTCATCAGATATCGGCTAAGTTCACTTCCAAAGAGATTCAAGACATTGACGGCTTCAGAACATTAATAGTGGCGCCTCCAGCGGAAACCAACGGCATATCGTCAGGCGAAAACAATTATGAAACTAGACAATCATAAACATTTTTGACTGGAACTAAAATTTCTCATAAAGTGCTATAAATATTATCTTTATCGATGTTTAGAGTTAATTCTTAGAATATAAGTAACACAACTTTTACATAAAACCGAGTGAATGTATTTATTTCTAGTTACAATATTAGGAGCTAACTTGAGCTCTTGAGACTTCTATTAATCAATAGAGAATATAATATCATAATGGTGTAAATGCGTTAGGTAAATTTTACCACCGAAAAACAGTTCACAATTTATCAATATAACGATTTTTTGCTTTATAATGCACTGTAATATAAATTATCGATAGTTTTAAATATATATAATATACTATGTATGCATTATTAAATATATAATATACTATGTATGCATGTATACAACTGCATGTATACTCGTATATGCTTTATAATGAAAAAGTGCAGACTTGCTGCCAACTTGCATCAGTTCAACTGAAAACAGCAGCTGTACTTTTTCTATACTTACGTGTTAAATAATTTGTTATAGCATAATTACAAATTAATATAAATCCTGTAAATAACATTTAGTGTTTAAGAATAAGTTTAAATTTATTTAAATACATATTTTAGATGTGTAAGCCTTTCTGTATGTTAAACAAACAATTTCATCACATGAATAAAATCTATTTCAAATAAATTTTATTGTTGTTAATACTTATGTTCCAATTATTTATAAGTGTAATAATATTAAGTATTATGTAACCAGTCGAAATTCGGATATGATGTCTAAATTCCACCCTTACGTTTTAGGCGGGGTTTACCCTTTTTAAATTTAAAACATGAAAAGTATTAAATTGCATAATGTGTTAAAAAACAAAGTAATTATCAAGGGTTTTGTTCAAATTGAAAAACAAGAATTTATTGATAAATAAAGTTTTATTATTATTACATAATAATCTTTTAAATTTTCGTTAGCAAAAGAAAAAAAACCACACATTTGCTTTCAATTTTTCGAAAGGGATTTACTAATTTTATATGAATAAAGATGCCTCTTGAATCAAGTGATTGTTTAATGTTAACTTTTTCTAAAGATTGTACTGAATGTATAATTGTACTGGAAATAATAAAAATCAATCCACTTAAATTAGTGGTGGAACTTCTGAGTTATCCACAAATTCATCTGATGGTTTCTTTTCATCTAGATGTAGCCTTGGATCTATGTAACGCAATGCTGATTTCCGTTCGGTCATTTTAGTAAAGTCAAGAACGTCGTCAGCTGGTCCAATCTCTAAAAATTCTCTTTTACTCTGTCCTATATATGTATCATTTTGTTTAGTGTTATTTTTATTATATGCTTTTGTATTGATTTTTGTTTCTACTTTTGACGCCATCTTCATTTTCAAATGACCGTTTATTTTTGGCATTGTTACGACTAAGTGGCCAGTTATCGTCGAGCGTTCTGCAATAGAGTTCGAAGTATCTATTTCCTCCGGTAGATGGAGCTGAAAAATTTTTCCTTTAATCAGCACTCGTACATAATTTGGTTGTACGTCGATATCAAGAAGAGTACTATCTAAATGTTTATACACAGCCACATCCAAAACGAATTTCTCCGGTTCATTATCACTGAACATAAAGTCAATCTTTGCTTGATTAATATTAAAAGGTCTGCCATCGGGAGCAAAAAATTTATAAGACCTTTTCAATTCTTCTTTCTTTTCAGGCTCATAACTTTTTAGTTTCAGTTTCCTCATGTGTTCTATTTCATATCTAACCTCAGGCGCATGCTCGCATTTTTCGGCCCAAAATTTCTTGTTTCTTTCTTCCGGATCCATGTTCTTATATTCATTTTCCCATTTACACGAAATATCATTTTGTAATCGTGCCTTTTGTTTTTGCCGTTGACATAAATAATTTTCTTGTTCGAATAAAATATCTGATCTTATTACAGGCAGATTTTGAAGTGAAGTTATTCGGTGAGAGCGATCTATTTCTGCTCCATCAAGAGACGTTAGTTGTGGTAAACTTCCTATAACAAAATCGCGATAGTTGTCGTAATCAGTACAAGGATTTCCAGTCAAATATAAACATCGAAGGTTGTAATTCCCAGCTAGTGTTTCAACGCTCACAATGTTTCCGATAAAATTTAGAGTCAAATCAAGTTTATTTAAAGATTCGCATCTATCCAAATTCTCTATAATTTCTATGTTGTTTATTGCCAAATTAAGATAATGGAGATGTTTAAGTTTATTCAAATTTTCTATTTTTGCAATTAAATTGTTTTGCAACAGAAGTATTTTTAATTTGGGGCACCAATCTTGAAGAAATTCAATCTTCTCAATACTTTCTTGATGTAACGAGATTTCTTCGAGTGGGGCTAAAAGCCGATCATGATGTTCTGCTTTTTTTCGCACCATTTCGACATTAATCTTAACCATATTTGCCACTAAAATAACGTCGAGTTTAATTATTTTAGATCGCGACAATCAACACAATTCTTTGTATCTTAGCAACAGTCGCTAGGTACCCACTTTTTAATAACGAAATAATGAAAAAGGTATTTGCGCATTTTGCCTTAAGTTATGATGAAAATATAATTCTATTTTTTATTTTATTATAAATTAAAAATATATATATATTTGTTTATTGTAATTGATACCGATTGTGAC
This sequence comes from Byasa hedistus, assembly GCA_029286795.1. Taxonomy (NCBI): domain Eukaryota; kingdom Metazoa; phylum Arthropoda; class Insecta; order Lepidoptera; family Papilionidae; genus Byasa; species Byasa hedistus. The sequence continues at coordinate 8,158,896 of JAGSMW010000020.1, read as the reverse complement.
CGATATGTATTAAAAAATAGATAGTTTTTTTGTAATTTCGTTTTGTCAAAAATGTGATTTTGCATAAGTTTATTCCCTTAAAGAAATGTCTGTTAATTAAAATGTTTTTGTGGAGTTAATACTAACAACACTATTAATTGAATCCAGTTATGTAAGTAAAATCTAAATTTATTCTGTATAAATAGAAACAGGGACGAAGGGTAGCGATAGAATCTACAAGATCTCAAGCGGTTATCTCTCGATCTCGGAGGTCGGTAATCCGTCATTTAACATTCCAGCAGTGGCACCGACGCCGCTCAACTCAACCGTACTAAATTAATATCGCCCTGATGTAGTGGGTATTAAAATATTTTAAACGACGCCATTTATAATATGACGTTTAGATATCAAGTCGCGAGAGTACAACATATTTTATTCCCCGAAACTGCCAAAAGACAATGAGGATGAAGGATTACTATCATCAGTGATTCGTTTTATTGTTATTGTTCGAGGTCGGTTCGCGGGATGAGGGAAAAAACGAAGCCGTGGAAAAAACGAGAGACGTTGGGATGAAATAAGGCATGACAGAGGGAAAGACGGTGTTATTAGTGTGCGAGGCGCGGCGCCCCGCGGTCTGAGTGTGTTTAGGGGCCCGGCGCGGCGGGGAGTCTCCCGGTACCTACCCGCCGTGCCCACTTATTGAAAGCGCCCAATTTAACATTTTGTTGTTTAAACAAACACCCAGTTGTCGTAAACGGTCTAGGAGATTATTGAATATTAATTCATAATTTATGAATTTATTTAATATAGTCAAATAACATCAATGTGTGGCAAGTCCTTCGATTGTAATGGCGACTGAAGCTTACATCCTCTTTTGGCTGTTTAATATTATACCGGTAGATGGCGCTCATTGGCGAAACCGTTTTCGATACAGAATAAGTTAGCAAAAACAAAAATGAAGTTTATTTTAGTGTAAGCTACCACACTGATGAGTTATTTACCATTTTCCAAATCATCAAATCCAATTAATGTCTAATCTTGTCGTGCATTATAACTTTTCTGTTGGCGCTATTTAGAATAAAAATATACCAGTACATTGCGAATTTTTTGCGGTCTAATAGCTTCGCTGGTTTCGGGGCAGCATCCCAGAGGCTGTACACGCAAGTGTCAGTATAAGTCAAAACAACCGTCGTCACTCCAACACCATGTTCACGAAAAAAAAAAGATCATGTAAGAACTTGCTACGTTCCACTCTTCTTGTGTTAAATTGCCGTGCTAATAAGATGTGATTTATCCGTTTTATTCGCGCATTTTTTATTTCTGCGTAACTTAATACTTCAGAATATCTTAGAGTACCATGCAAGTTTTTTATTAGCGAACTTGTTCAAAATCTTGTTTTCGTTATTGTGCAATTTACAGATCTAATTAGAAACTAACCGGTTAATATTATAAATATATTGCCTTGTACCATATTTTCCAAAGAATTTCATGAGTTGCGTTTAACATTTTAAAAGCTATCGATTGGAGTAATGCTTATTGGTAAAAAGATAGATAGATAGATAAAACGTTTATTGTAACCAATATAAACACACACATACATACACGCAAACAAACAAGGTTTTTTTTTTTTTACATAATTACAATTTACCATTTAGACACAATTATTCAGATATAAATATATAGTGTGTGTGCAGCAATGGTACAAAAGGCCATAGCTCAGTGGATTATTCACCTGCTGGAGGTGAAACACTGTTTTTCAGCTACCGCCCAGAGTGAGGTCGCATTAAGAGTGATTCATTGCTCCTAAATTAAATTATTCTTAAAAAAATATATAATTGTTAACACTAGATACACCTACTTAAATATGTTGTGCACAAAACAGAGAATAATATAATATATGCCACAATGAAGTGTTTTCACATACACTGTTTTTCCAGTAGGAAGAGTTTATAATGTTTTTTGAAGGTAAGAATGGTGTTACATTGACGCAATGGTGGAGGTATATCATTCCAACACTTCGTGGCCTGATGACGAAAACTGCCCGTAAAAGCAACAGTTTTATGTTTATAATAAGAGAGGTAGGTTCGCGCACTTCTAATATTTGATGTATCTTGAATAGGTCAAAATTTTATTTTACTTTTAAAAGTATTTCTTATAATATAAATTGTAATAAAAATTATCCTCTTTTTATAGTATTAACACAGGTTATTACGACGGCAACTAATGTTATTCATTGGGAATAGATAGGCCGTAACGAATTATCGTAATACTAGCAGTATCGATAACATAAACTTTGGATTTTATAATTTGATTCCTGCGTACACTTCGAAATGTGAGAATAGCCTTATTATTATGCGCAAAGAACAAAATGTTCCGAGGTTTGTCTAGCTCTTGATCGCTAATAAAACTTAACCCTATCGTCTACAACTTTAGCATCTTTTAGGTTTTTTATTCACTGTGTTAATAACTCAGTTTATATATGATGATTATTGCCTCTGTTGGCATAGTTCACTTTTGCTTTTTGTTTTCTTTGAAAGAAGGTAATATACAATGTATATGCGCAGTCTCAAGTATGGTCTCATTATTTCAACTGTGAATACTTATTTGACCCTTGTAGTGTAATAATAATATTAAACATCCTCAGTTGGTAAGGCGCCGGATTTTTAAAAGAGGCAGATTTTTGTGTAATATTGTGAACGTTTATCGGCTGATGATGAAGAATCAATTATGCGGAAAAAGAACGTCGTTAGCAATTTATGAGATTGTTGAAAATAACCGGTTGAACTGTCAAAGGAGAAATATTTTTTTATTTCAAAAATAAATGCATAGCATCTTCAATTCCTGAAACAGGACATGGATTCCTGAAAAGGCAGCAGAGCAGCAGTCGGCGAAGCGTGATCGGCAATCTCGCGGCGGCATCGGAGCGCGTGCAATCAGCGATTCGTTTCGGCGGGGAGCGGGCCGGGAGCGGGCGGCTGCGGACCATTCTCACGTAAATAATTACCTGCGGCTCTCAAATTACAAGGCGCCGCCGCGGAGCCGATACCTACTCATCAGATGTTCGCGCCGCGCGTGACAGCTTCTTCAGCACACCATGTTCTCGTACCGTGCCCACAACGGACCACTCCTAGCCGACACTAATGCTGTCGGCGCTGTTAATGCTAGATATCTATTATTAGATAAAAACAAACCACGGGAGTTATGTCAGAGTAGTTTAAATCATGCGGCGCACTAACCACCGGGTTGTAGATTCGTAAAATTATATCTTTACCATATTTCAATTATAGCCAAAGCTACACAGATTAATACATTTTTTATATCTTTGTTGTGAAAATGATATTGGTGTGTTTAAAATTAAATAGGGTATGATGACGACTAAATACTTTTTACATAGTATCACTTTAGCTGCCGAAAAGAGGTCAATAATACTTGATAATTAGTCGCCTACGACATATTTGTATTACAAAATCTCAATAATTATCAGTAGTTCATCTTTTACAATCTATATAACATTTCTCGTATAGATTATAATTTTATGATACAATATACATATCTTAGCTAAATCGTATTCTTTCTGGTAATAAGGTATTTTAAATTTAAATTTAAAAATGCAAAGCTGTTGCGATGAAGTCATTATTTATTTAAAAGCATATTACCGAACTCCGGTAAATTCGTGTAATAGACATGGTAATGCAGTTCACTTCAATTTATTAGTGAAATGATCATCAACGTCAATGAATTTTTAATTAGGCACGACACAAGCGGAGCTCCGGATGCGGTTTAAGCGATAAATTATGCACTCGCCGCGGAGTACTAATTTCGATGCCGACAAATTTTCCACAAGCGCAATTTTAATGCCTTTCAAATAATGTCTGTAGGCAACGCTAAATGATAAATCGTCGAGGGAACGCCCTCGAGACGAGTTTAGTGTAAATGAGCAAAGGCACCTCTCGTCCGGGGACGGTAGGAGGGAGATGGAAGCGTCTGTTGAAAAAGGTTAAAAAAGGAATGGGTTAGGTGAGAGCGCGATGGTGTTGAGATAATAACAGTGCGGCGGGACTGCCGGCGGTCACTTTGAGCCGCTGCCGAATATTATCTATTGCCCGCAATTTGAATATTATACGGACCGCGAAATAGTTCACAATTTTGCGACCGATCGACCTTGTCAGGTTACAACATAAGTTACACGATAATTGGTACGTCCCTCTAATTGACTTCATTTGCGTATCTGAAATTTATTTAACAATGAACGCTTAGATTTAAAAACTGTTGTATCATATCTAGATATGCTTCCCGACGATGAATGTCAAGAAGTGGTATTAACTTACTATATACTATAAACTTATTTAATTATAGTTCTAACAGCTGAGAATTGAGTCCTTTTCTCACAAGCATAGAGTCAAGACCATTTACGTATATATGTCCACGTTAATATTTCCCCGGAAAATGTAAATTTTTTCAGCGGAAGCTCAAGCTAAGTGGGAATAGAATCCACCTCTCAGAGACTTGACTAAGAAACTGAACTTGAATCTTACTATGCCGTATATACACGCAACATAAAATTAAGCGTTATTATAACCGCGATATTAGGTTTATGTGTAGTAGTTGGAAGTAGCGAAGTATCGGGGTGACTTAAACAAACAAGTTAATTGTATTTATTCAAATGTGTCAGCGAGCCGCCTGCAGCCGCGGCCGGGGCTCATGAATAGGCATGCGCTCACCCGCCGCCGTGTGCATCGTCACCGAGGATTGGGTCTCTGCTGATGAAAACAACACGTTTTATGCTAATACCAAACTACACGTTGCCACCCCCTTTTGTGATTCAACGGAACGGAATTAATGCGTTGCGTTTGTCTTTAATGTAAAATATTTCGTTAAAACACAATAGCTACAAAATAATAAGATGAAAGAGGTTAAAACAAAAAAAATAATAATTTAACCCAATGCATACTCAAAAAATAGCTAATTTTAAATGAGAAATCATAATAGCAATGCTTGGAACATTTAATTTGTTTTTCAGTACATTCTGCTGTTTGCATTAGAAAAAGCAATGTGCAGCTTATTTATGCTCAGTCTCGATTAAATTAGAACATAGAATCTTTTGCTGTAACGGATTGTTTAACTTCGTTTCAGGTTTCCGCAGTGCTCTGAATTTCTTTTCTCATATTTCGACACTTTTATGTAATCAAAAACATTTTTAGGTAGCCGTTACAATGCTGTGGGACGCAACCAGTTTACTTATGTGTAAGACTTTGCCGTTCGTCTTTAATACTTCTATCTTAAACAAAACGATCTTTTGTGAGAAGAAAAGTATGCATATCAGATAAACGGGTAGAGCCGAAACATACTGTAAGAATTTTAACTAGGATTTCAAAAGTCGTTGTAGGAAAAGTGTAATTCATATCATGAAAAGACATTTTTAGAGACTCCACCCGATGTGTGAAGGTTTTGGTGACCTCATACAAATGAAGTAGTAATTTGTGAAACTATTTTTCAATTAAAATAACAATGAGTTATGCATAATTTACATGCAATAAACTAATATTCATCCAGAAATGGCATTTACATACTGGCAGTGGTGGAGGCAGCAAGACTGCCAGAGAAGGGGCGGGGATGCTGTCTATCAATGATAATAGAAAGGTATTGTTCAGCATAGTGGATTGTTACCAGCAACCTCACTTACATGTATTTGTTTTCGGTAGTACTGGAATGTGACAGCTACTTATTCTTTTGAAATAATTTCTGCTGACGTCATGAATTTATGCAGCTATTTTTAAGTACATAATGTAATAGATATTGAAAACATTACTTTTGTTTTACTTTCTAAATATACACCATATTTGAGTAACAATATATATTCATATGGGAATATTCAAGCTGTTAATAGTAAGTTATCTAACTTAATTAACATTTTTTGGGAATTCTTGGTTATCCTTGTAACTAATTACGTTTATTATAAAAGTGTCGAAAATTTTAAATATGTGTGAAAAAATAATGTACAATTGCAATGACCACTGCATATAAAACTACGTATGAAAAACTACACATCTATGTAGTTTTATAACAATTGTAATTTAACTAATTCGTGTAAAAATTAATTTTATTAAAATGTAATTTTTTTTGAGGTATAAGTTCTTTAAAAAGAATTTAGTTTTATTATTTTAAAGTAAACAAACGAATTTGTATGTTGGGACCGTGAAATTTTACTGCTCATAAGATATGTACCCCTAAAACATAAATAAATATAATATAATATAGACAACGCGACGTCAGATTAGAGCAGCACATGGTCGCGGACTGCGTCGCGAATCTTTCTTTGTTGTATGTGGTTAGATACACTGATATCATTTGCTAAAGCCACATAATCCTATCGGTTACAGCCGCGCTCGCCCCACTACAATACGCACCGAATGTTTATTTGCACAAGATATTTAGCCACTTCCCCGGCGGATTAGCCGCGGACCAAGTCGAGGGGTGCGACGCAGAATGAGCCGAGCCTAATGGTAGGGGCGGGCACCCGTCTCCCCGATACAAATGCAATAATTGTGTGACTTACGAGGGATTTAAACTAACAGTGACTCAAGACGAGCTCGCCCTATTGTAACTTCGTATGAAGTGTAATCTCAATGTCAAAATGCTTCGTTTCTGTATAAATACGGATTTAGTAACATAAAATTTTACGGATTTTACGCTTTTACATCACCTATGGTCACGGATTGTGGTGACGGATGTCCTGACGTCACAGTTATAACGGACTGATGTTTTTTATTTACTGTTTACAGTAAAGCACTCGAAACGACGGGATAATAAATAAACGCGATAAAATCAGTAACATTTAGTTTTATTAAATGTGCAATATTAGCGAAAATATAAGAAGTTATTAACTCGAAATGGTAACTCGCTAGATGTAATTATCACGGTAAGCTATTTACATTTTAATCTGTTCTGATGTGTATTGCATAGCAGATGATATCAGGATTTTAACTGGGTTTCTGGCTAGCTTTTACGTAAGCTATACTAATATTTTGTATCTGTTAATGGAGATCGCTTATTTTTTGTAAATTGAAAGTTATTGAACTTGGCGAAACGGGCACTTTTTAATCCTTAGAGATCTAGGTAAAGGCTGTGTGCAGTCTAATATAATTTGAAAATTTGCAAAGAATAGCACGATGTATGTAACTCCAAACGAACAAATCGGTCCGGAAATGAGATAGCTTAAAACGAACCGAGGCGCTGTCAATTGTGGACGAACAAAATGGCTATAAATAAAGTGAATTGTTCGCCTGTACAATGTTCCTAAACAACATTAGAGCCGAATGTATGAATTGTCACTTTGTCACCATGTTTAAGAGAAAGAGTCTCTGCTGGAGACTGGGTTGAGAGCGCGAGGCGCGGCGGTGTGAGCGCAGGGGGCACCCCGCGGGGGTCTCCCCGACATTCCCCTTGTTTCTCCTTTAAAATTAGCTTAAAAACGTCTTTTGCATTATAAATAAGCGATGACAACATTCCCTTTTGAAATTATCTTTTTTGAGGAAGATACCTGTAAAAGAAAAAGGTCGAATACTTCACCAAAAGTTATTCGTCTGATTAACTTCGTGGTAATTTAAAAGCAAATAACTCGTTTTTACGATTATTAACTTTCGAGTGCTTTGTTTATATAAATATTGTATGAAAATTGTCTCTATCGTCTTTAGTAAAACTGTTAGGAACTTCATTGTACCAACTAAATATTTCTTATAAAAATGAGTGAAATATTAGCATGTAATGGGATAGTATAGTAATGACTATTTCTATTTTTAATTTAAAGGTATCGTCGAAAAATAACTCATATCTTTCTATGCCTGTATGTAAGTTAATTTTTTTACTATTTTAAATCTGCATTAGGTGTGGAAATAAAGGAAAGATTAAAAGAATAAATGCTGCCATTAAATAGTATTACAAGAAAATTCCTATAATCACTTAAATGTTTTGGGAGTGTTTTTAATTTTCTGTTCACTTCGTTTGAACTAATGAAATCATACTTTTCACCAGCAGTTGATATTTTTTTGTATTTAGTTATTTATTCTGTTTTCACACGTAACGTTACTTCAGTAAGTCCGTATAATGAACAGTCCTTGCAATTTCGATAACGGCTCCTCACTGACAGCTGTAACGCGATAGGATTTTTATAAAGTACACTTTATTATTCTATTATTTAATTTGTCGCTACATTGTGCCGGAGTACACCATTGAGCGGTTCGTGTTTCCGTATTTACGATTTACATGCGGAATCCGGACAGAAGTCAAGTTTTGACAGTGTCAACATGTCAGAACGACAATAGCCGTCACACGTCAGCCGCTGTCAATCGAGGAACATGAGAAGCGGGCGCTGACTACTATATCCATGATTTTTAAACGCCTGAGTAACTGACAACCTGTGAGTTTCAACCTTTTATTATAATTTTAGAAGACGGAGCATTTTTTTTAAGTTATATTATGTTATCATCGCCATTTCAATCCATTGCTGAACTACGCAATGAATTTCCGTCGCGGCCGGTGAGATGGTATTTGCATCAAATTTCATGCTGTGATTAATATCAAATTTCTTATAATATTTGTTAAATTCACAGACACTTTCACTGACCGCCGTTGATGTTAGAACTTTTAATTATTTGAATAGGATTTCTTGAGGGCTAATCTACGAAATATTTCTCATTTAAAAATATTGTCACTTCTAGCATTGTCTTCATAGTTTATATCCATTATTAATTGTTTTTTTTTGGTTTTGTGGACCGTCCGCAACTTTACCGTACAACTGGAGTGTATAGTGCGGACTCAGGGGAGAGTCTGTCGGTATAAACGGTGATGCGTTCAAAAGAAGCGTTAGGATGAACAAATTCCTAACGTTGTTTAGCGGATGAAGGATCACTCTCTTGACGATATACGTTACATTTGTTTGGTTAAATACCAGCAGCTTAAACACTTTAAGATTAATAGTCACCGCTTGTGAACTTTTTGTATTATAACCAGGTATTTATGTTGTTAATGTCAAAAAAAAAATATATAAATGTTTCACTTCTTGTTTTACGTCATTTATAAGGTAATATTGTTATCTAGTAGTTGCTTGTGAATAATATTTCAATTATACTATCAAGTAAAAGTACTCTTGTTAAGTTATTCTGTGTAAATTATTTATCTATTTATAAAGTTTGTTAGCAGTCGTTACATTTAAATGTATATGGAAGGTAAAAGTTGATACATACAGTGATTAAAACATTAAACTTAAAAAAGAATGGAATTCGCACGCCAAGGTGTGTATATTACTTTTAGTAATAATTTCCTTTTTATAGGATACAATTCATGTTTGCATATGACTAACGAATTCTCGAAAAATATTACATCCCCACCAGATAGAGCTCTAAACAAGTTGAAACTTTGTTTAATTCGTCATAATTTACGATGTGTGTATAAGTTACAAATAGTCAAAATATACTTTGAATGGCGTTTGTGCATTGTGCGCGATCACACCCGATAGTTTATGGACAATGGGGAACTGTAGAGCGAGCGATGTCGGAGCGAACGGGACGAGTCCGCAAACAAAACCGACGTTTCACCGACGCGACACAATGCTAGATTAATGGCCCTCCTTTTTGTTATCATTCAATGCTCTTTACTTATTTTGTGGTGTCGGTTCACGGCGCGTGAAGCTGATTAAACATAGATGAGCGTTAAATCAGCGTGTAATGCATTATAATGAAAAACAAAACGGCGCACAATGCAACGCTTAACTTGTTGGAGCTGCGTAAAAACTGTTTTTGGTGTAATGACAACAGATTTAATAAATGTAAATATAAAGGTTTTCAACGCGGTTTTTCATTGCCGCGACTTTTCGAATACTTTACAGCATCCTGTAAAGTATGTCACTGGTGGTAGGTCTCTATTATCGGAGACAGTCTAGGTAGGTACCACAGCAGCTCCTATTTCAGTCGCCAAATAGTAGTGTGCAAACATTACTGTGTCCCGGTTTGAAGGGCGCTGTAAGCTAGTGAAATTACTGGGGTAACGAGACTTACACCTTATGTCTCAAGGCGAGTAGCGCAATGTGGTACAGTGTATACCATTTTATCCATATATCCACGTTATTATAGACAAACGTTTCATCATCAGGTGAACAACGCATTGCTCATATCGTCGCCTAGTAGAATAAAAAAAAAATCATGGTCATGACAGGACTGATCTGGTAGATGTCCTGACGTCATAGTAATCACGAAGTACCTACTAGGCTTTTTGTAATTGGCTGCAGTCCGATGTACGCAGAATGAGCTCACCGTGTCTTGAAGTATTTCAGTGGTTTGCTTGGGTTTTAATTTATTTTATTAATATTGACTTTTTTAAGCCAATGGTAATACTTATTATTTTTTTATATGTAAAGTAGAATGTTTTTCAATTCGAGTGATTTAAAGCAAACAAAATGTTGGTGTTATAAATAATAAAATAAACGCGATAAAATTAAGTTCCATGAAATTACTATGAAACATAATATGACAATATATTTGTTGGTTGAACTTGATATATTAATTATTGACGCCGCTCTAAAATGTCCTAATATTGTAAAAAGCTCAATATTGTTTATACTTATGTTAATAATGCAATGGAATCTTAAACTATTAGCGTGGTGCTTTAAAACTAATTGATGGTAACCTAATGTCAACTTGATCCTTATGAGACTCGTAAAATTGAAGTGTGTTGCGATGTTGGAATTCACATAAAATCGAGTGCTCGGCGCGTCGGGCGGTGCGGTGCGCGCGCGGCTCGCCGGCGGCCGTAAAACGCGCGTTTTTTGTGTCGCGGCAACGCAACTGTCGCCTTATCGTCGTGTCGAGTTGTCGACGCCTCCAGCCGACCGCAATCAAAACACCATTCGAAGCGCTCGTTAAAAATGATATAAAGTTTAATTTACAGCGCTGGCGCGTCTCGGATTAACTGTTATCGATAATGTAATGTCCACATGCAGCTACGGCCTGAAAATTGTTTTCTTTGTCAAAAAAAAAATAGCTATTTTATTGCTTAATGTACAACCAGCGGCTTTCACGCTGCTTCTTTTATAACATTATCGTCGAAGTAAAATATGTAGCTATAGGTACCATGCAAGTTATGCGTCGAAGGTACAAAGGATTGGTTAAATAGCTATGCCGTTTCGTTTACATCATTCAATGATGTACGAAATAAGTTCAGAGCAGTAATATGAAGTGTTATGGTGTGTCACGTCAGATTGCTATAATACCGCGTGCAAACTGGTCGCGGCTGCGCCCTGCGGGGCTCGCATTGTTTACGAGTGTACACTACTTCTACTACAATGATTTATGGACCGCCTTGTACCCATAAAAGTGGGGACAACGCACTAAAAGATACAAAAGGTGCTAAAGAAAAGTAATATATTTTAAGTTGGAGCGAACGGATATAAAAGTTTGGTGAAATAAATGGTTTTTTTAGTCGTTAACTGGATTGTTTGTTTATAAGGACGATTATGCACGCCTCTTCCCACGCGCCCAGTAATAGTGACACTCTGCAATCATACGTTACTATTAAAATCAGTTATCTTTATTTTCCTTTTAACTACCTTTTAATCGCTTTGCTTTTAACTTTTTTCTTTTTATTTTTTAAAGGGATAAATTATGCAGCCAGAGGAATTATAGTTCTTAATGATTTTTTCCCTTACTGAAGCGCGGGATTTTAAATACTATTCAGTTTTGTATGACGAGGTAAAAAGTTCTTTTTTGTTTCTTGGTTAAACCCACCCAAATCTTTCACCAACCAAAATCGATTTTCGCGGGAGTTTGTTAAATGTTTATGACCGGTATAACGAGTGATGTCTAGTTCGTATCGAGAAAATGATTTATTGCATTAGATGGATCCGACCGGGCGGCAGCAACCGGCAGAACGATCGTCGTAAAGAACCCATAAATCGAAGGACTCGGCAACCCGACACTGCCTCGCGAAGGCGACACACCGCGATGGGGCCAACGTTTGTTTTTTCAGCGACCTTTCACCGGCTGGGGAACCTCGGGCGTCAACGGCCCACTACCGCCCTGGACAAAAAAATCGTTTAAATACATTCGTACGCAATAATCTATAAGGATTTGCTTCGTGCAAGGCGGCCACCCACGTGGGGCCCGTAATTCTTCCCGAACGAGCTAACTTCATTATTGTGGCGTGAGATACAATAGTAAAGAGCACGATTTATAAGTCCAACACGTTGACTTCTGTTTATAGCCTTTGGCGGGGCGCGGGCGGGGATTATGCGTCTGCGCAGCGATTTATGGCCGCGCCTCGATAAAAGCTTAAATACTCTCAACTGGAAATTATTCAATGAACAGCTCTGAATGCCTTGTCGAGACTGTATTGTGCCTGCTACTGAAATACCGGCGAATTCCCAGAGACTTCATACTTCTTACTTAACGAAATCAAATTTTTAAAGAGGCTTTATTTTTATATAGCTTGTATAAACAATTCTTTGCCATTATATTCTGGTTAACAACATCTAGAGTGAGTTTAACTTATTGAAATTTTATTATTTGTTTAATTATTTTGAGTATATTGTTAATTATAACTAAGTAATTTCTTATGCTATTTAAAAACGCACTGTTATAAGATAATTATATTAAAAATTACATTTACATAATTTCAAAGATTAAAAATATCAGCGACAAAAATAATTGTTGTGTTGCGACGGGAATATGATTTTTGAAATGTAATTTCTTATATACTTAATATATATTACGAGACATATATTTTATATTTTTTTAATTAAGTACTTTTCTCTGTAATGTTTACTTTATATTATAAAGTTCTTTTCTTTCGATTTAAAGGTAACTTGTAAAATTACTTCGTAACAAGTCTTAACAACTTATATCTCAAGTGACATTCTAAATAGCACTTAACTGTTATGAGTAAGCGTATCTCTTACCACTATCTGTTCATCTTTGCCGTTCTCTTGTATAACAATGTAGAGTAAAGCTCCTATTTAACGATGTGTATTTTTCGTTATGGTACATATATTTAGTGAATAGGAAATCATTTATGGTATAAGTTACCGATGCAACATTGAAAACAAGTAATAAGAGAATGATCGTCATCATTATCTTATTACATGTTCATCAGGAATTTGTTATCATTAATATTTTATAAATTCAGTATTTCGGTTCTTAAATAATGCAAATTACCTGTTTGTGTAATAAATTGTATTTATCAGGCTCTATATAATTAATTAGCTGATTGAAGTTCACGAAGGTGAAACGAAGTGTAAAAATTACTTAAAACTTTTCTTCTTCAAATTGTTAATGTATAATTGTACTTGGATAACAAATTGTAAAGCGACGTCTACTCGTTTTTAAGCTTCTTATTATTGGATTATTTATTTGATCCTTGTTATTAGGGGATGAGGAGTATTTTTGTTAAACTCTTATAGTTTTTACTAACTGTATGCCTATTTAAAGCGGTAAGGTTCGGTATCGATGGCCGTGAGGCGTGCGTCAAGGGCAGAGGGCGCACTCTATTTCGGTGCGCGGAGAAGCAGGGAGCAAAACGGAAAGTAAGTTGAAACTAATCCGGCGCGCGGGTGGCCGCAACACGACACCGCGCGCAGCTTACATTTGTCATTTATAATGCGCGCGATTTGTTGCTCCTCACCTCCAGCCAGCCAGCATTTTTTTATGTTCACTTATTCTTTATTCAAATATTCAAAACGCACGCGGCTCGCAATATTTTTTATGACAGTTTATGGCTGCGGTTGCGAGATGAATGAGCAGTTATATAGTAATAAGTAGAAAGTGTGCCTAAGGCGTAGCTGAGTGCAAAAGATACTGTGTTAACTTGCAGAAGGCTTTGGAAAAAATCTTTTATAAGATATAAAGCTGAGAAGATCATCATTGGTTTTTTATAAATTGAATATCAAAAGGCAGCGACAAGATGGACCAACGATCCCGTAAAAGTTGCAGAAAGCCGCTGGATGTGACTGATCGATGCGGAGATCCTTGACCGTTTTAAAATAATGTTGACTGTTTAGACATAAAGTCATTTTATATAAATTTTCAAGTAATAATCGTTATTATTTATATTTCACAAACTTAAAATTTTTGCCAAGGTATATATTATTATACATTATTATCAATAGTTAAATTTTAAAACAGAAAAAAAGTGCTTTTACTTTTTATGCAAATATGAATGCTGCTACCATCCTGATAGCATTAGTGTAATCGAATATATTATATTTTGCTGTTAGTGAGGAAATCTATTGTCACTTTATGAACACGGTCAGTAATCAGAGGGAATAATGACGATTGTTTCCGCATGATGAAGTCGCATGTTACGTTGTAGAAAATTGATTTCCCGAGCACTACTCGTCGGCGAACAGTTCATTTCACGCTTGGCGTGTGACCGATCTGTTGCTGATTTGATTGGGCTTACTTTTAAAAGAAAAAGTCGTAACTTTTAAGCTTTCTAATATTGCACAATGTGGCAAACATATCAACTTGTGTGGCCCGCCACGTGGTCCGTTTTGTATTTGTCAGAGGCGCAATGAGGTTCCGACGTTCGATTTTCGAAATGAAAAAATGGGCGCCAAATTCCAATATGGCGTGGTTTTTGTGCTTGTTTACGACCGCGTCCACTTACACAATGGAGTAAATATTGCGTTTCTATATCACTTCTAGATGTATTCTTTTTATTACCTTGTTGACTTTATATATAAGTTATCTTGAGTGTTTACGGAATAATTATAAAAATTATTACGAGTACGACTTCATATAAATAACATAGAGTTAATGTAAACATCTGAGTTTAACACAAAACTGGTGTCTAAGTAGTCTAGTAGTCTAGTGGTAATCATTTTTATTTTAATCCAGAAGAAGCATTCACTCTTTTTAAAGACTTCCAAGCCTTATTTGATCGCAACATATATAGCTTTATAAATAAAGAAGCAACAATACGAATCTTTTAACATTACTCATCATGAGGACGTTCTACTAAAGAAATCATCTAAAAGCCGCATAAAGTTTTTTTATATTTTACTAAGAGGAATTTACAGTTCCGTTTAAGCACTCGGTATTTTTCATACTTTCGCAAATAGACGCATTCGTCGAGGGTGTTTCGCGTCGCGTTTTGATACTTACGTAAAATAACCGTTGTTCTTTAGGTCGTATTTGCCGACGTTGGATCACGGGCCCGGTAGGAAGACAATATTTCACTGTTTATACACGCGTTTGATACATAAACGCAAGTGAAGTCAGAATAAGCGCCTCATGTTGTTCTCTCATTTCGCTTAAAAGGGAATGAATTATTAAATGAGAGCCATTGATGTTTGTCCAACATATCATAAAGTACCCACTTTTATAAACATACTTATGATGCGTACATCATAAGTATGTTTATACTATATACGTATTAACTTCGTAGCAAACGTATTCATATTATTAGTAAGAAAAAATTCGTCGAAATCCGTCGTTTTGTACTTGCTATAAATATTATCTTTGATTGAAGAAAGATTAAAGTAGAATATTGAAAAAGTGCATAATATATTAATAATACTTTTTCCTTTATATTTCAAGTTCTAACGGTGCATAAATCTTTACAGTAAATTTGGTATTTATATCATAAAATTATTCACAGATTATAATGATAATGATCTTGCTTCGGAAATGATATTCGTATATACGTCAGAAGCGTTTCCTTTTTGTATAATAATATGATAAAATAATTTAATTTTAAAAGGAGTGCAAGAAATAATTTTAAAAAAAATAAATATCTGTATTAGTACTGTAATGTAATCGGATTTAGTTTTAATTTTGGCGGTTTCGTTAAATTTCATTATCACTGATTTATTAATTCGTTTTACAGTTTCTTGTACATTCGCGATATGATTTGGTATTTAATCTTTGTTTAAAGAAACATTGATTATGAATGTATTTTACGTCTAACATAATATTTCATTAAAATTTTATTAAATGTTTATTCATTACATAGTTGTTTATAAATTTCTCTACTAATTTAGGGTTTAATTGCTTTACTGTTTATTTTAATTAGTCACACATTACAATGATACAAGTAATGAAATAGTTTATCTGTATTTAGGTTTTGATTTTTTATATTAATTAAGATGAAACAGTGAATAGGTATGTTAAATCTACTAGGTAATTTAAATAGATCCTTAAAAAAAATCTAGTGAATTGTAAGCTCTGTATACGGTTTTCATTTAAGAGTTTTCCATTAAATATCCCAGAACAGTAACACTTTTACAGTAGTGGTCATAGTGACATAGGTTTATCCCTTTCGGACTTTCGTTCGTTCCAATTTATGTTATAGCGTTCTCTCGCTCTGATTTACTCAACTGTTATAATGGGCGGTGCGACCAGCGCACGCGCATGTCGTACTAGTCAAACAAGTAATTTTATACAAAAAGAATAAAATTATTGGAACACTATCTAAAAAATATATTTATTTTAATAACAATTTTCCGAAAAGTAGTTAATTTTACAGGGACGTAGGAGATTTTTGGCTGAGTAAGAGTCAACACCATCAAAAATGAGCGATATGATAATTTTTTTATACTAATATGCGTCGAGACGAGCAAGACGTTCACCTGATGGTAAGTGATACGCTTGCCCATGACAACGTGGCGCTAGTTAAGATGGTACACACTGCACCACATTGCGCTGGTCTCCTTGAGACATAAGGTGTTAAGTCTCGTTACACCAGTAATTACACTAGCTAAAGCGCCCTTCAAACCGGAACACAGTAACGTTTGCACACTACTGTTTTACTGTTTGGCGGTTGAAATAGGAGCTGCGGTGGTACCCATCCAGACGGTCTGTAGCAACAGGGACCTACCACCAGTAAAGTGATATGGAATACAAATTAAATAATAATGTGATATTGTTATGAGGTTACTTGGGGTGCAGTCGGTGTGGGGTGGTGTGGGGAGCGGTGACAGCGGGTAGGGCCCTCAGTGGTTGTATGGGGAAGTGGCACCGCCCCACTCCACGCCGCGCCCCGCCCCGCCCCGCGCACCGCACCGCACCGCGCGCTCAGTCCGCGCACGGCCGCCGAACCGCCATCGCTTGTGTACGCACGCACTCGGACGGCACGCACTACGCGTTCGCACTTACAAAACCAACCAAATATACATCCATAATAAACAAAATCAAAGTGATCTAGTGTAAGAACTGAAAATGCTCGTGTTTTAGTACAGACGAATGTTGGGCGATGGGTCGGACGTTGACAAAGAAATGGCCGCGTAAGAACAGAAGCTGTTGATGGATGTGGAAGGCGCGGGGTGTTGGGCCGGCAGCAGGATGGTGGCGGAGGAGAGCAAGACCAGGGCGACAGACTTCTCCATTGCCGCCATCATGGCCCGGAGCGCCGCGGAGCCGCGCAGCCCCGTCGCCCGCTCGCCGACTCATATCGGTCAGATAGGCCTAACTTTCATTACATTACATTGTTTATTATAATTTTTTAAATTCTTTACAATCTAGTTCTTTTAGGGAAGGCAACATTTTAATTAATTTGTATACAAGTTCATTCGTTTATACGGGGTAGTTAGGCCTAAACAAAAACTGTGATTAATACGCGCACTGAATGTCTTTTTTTAATATTTTTTCAATAAACATTAAGGTATATCTGATTGTTATAAAAAAATTATATACTATATGACCGATCCTTTAGAATTTTAGTGATATTTATTAGTTTCTACAATGAATAAGGCTGTAGCTGAATTAACTGTTCGACAAATTTTCTGTTTAAAAATTAACATCTAAAATTATTGTAAATGTTAAAAAATAATACCGAACCAGTTAAATAAAACTTTTACCAATTATTAACAGTAATACAACATTTAGCTAATAATGTTTTATAAAAAACAGTTCATTTAAAACATTTTACCCTACTAAACTACCCTACTAAACCTACTAGGAGTCGAAATACATAATAAGCGACGGATAAACCTTTTCTGTAACTTATACTGAAACTGTAGACAAATGTTTGTTATTTTAACTTTAGTTAAAGTTACATAAATGTATTTATATAAGACATAAATATATCAGTGGAAAAATTTATAAAGATTTTAATAATTTTCTTTAACAGATTTTACAAGTTTTGTTAACATATATTGTTCAATGTAATAAAAATTACACGGATCATGACTAGGTACAAAATATTATACAATTACCTACATACTTGTTATAAAAATAAAATCTAATCTAACTAAAAAAAAATCTTATCGGATTTAAAATTAGGCATATGAATGAAAATTCTTTAAAATAGCAATATTAAAAGTAATATCAATTTTCAATAATCAAAAGTATGTATTGGCATTAATTGTTAACATTAATGAATAGTTTTATTTCCCCTGTGTTGCCACAGTAAACGCTAATATTTTTAATAATAATTAAAAAAAAACAAGATTTCAATACAATTTTAAAGATTGTTAAAATAGTATATGTCAGTTTCGTAAATTATAATTTAGGTTATTTCATGAACTTCTAATATAATGATGACTTAGTTAAACTTTTATAAGCGAGTGGGTTTCTTTTGCTTAAGCTTATTTTATTCTGTTAAACTTACATCACGGAGGTAAGCAAATTTCCTAATCAGCTTTGCATTACTGTAGGTAAGTAACACTCGGATAACACTCGCGTTATGATTATTGTTATAAATACATCATTAGATTTTAATTTAACAATGTACATAACTCAGTTATAATCCAACAAAATGTCACGACAAAGAATATTATAAGTTAGAAGACGACTGAAAAAAATGAGGACCGTTTGACTACTGACCAAGATGCCAAGTGGAATAAATGCCAATAGTAGACTCTGCACTATATTAACTATTCTGTTAGTAACCCCCCTTTTTAAATAATATCCTTTGACATTAACTAGATATCCACTTGAACGTATCTGATACAAGTGACCTTATTTTAAAGTGTATATTAAGCACTATATTGCATATGTCGCAAGTTTCATTAGCCTAGTAATTAGTTACTCCTTACTAGCTATAGTAATGTTTATGTACTATTGTTTAATAGAAATATTACTATACATGTAATTAAATCCCAAATTTGCGATAATTAGTTTTGTATTTGTAATTTATGAAAAACGTTGTATAGGTACAAATCGATTTCTTTGGTAATTGCGTATAGATTAAAAAGTCTGGGATACCTTAGATGACACAAACTTAGCTTCTTATAATTACAAGATCCAAACAGCAAAGGCGTAATATCAGGACTGCAGCATAAGACCTGCCGATTGGAGACTTGATTCCTAATTTTTGTTATGTAATTCATTTGTATTTAATAACTGTCTGCGAACAAATGTTGAACAAAGATTTTTTTTAATAAACAATATTTTGCTTCTCCGGCTCAAGCAAGACTTAAGGCACACTTCAATATTACAACAAATTGCTAATTTAAATAAGATTTAGCTTTAAATCGCAGACATTGCTTTCCACATTAGAATTGCAGTTTTAAAATAATTAACATGGGCTGTAATTTATACGGTTTTAAGGATGTTTTTTGAAGTGAAACTTCTTTATCGGAGTTGGAAAAAAATTTAGTGTAACATTTTTTCGTTACGCGTCACATTTTTGCGTTACGCGCCATCTTTTTCTTATCCCTACCACGCATGATTCGAAGTATACTTTCTCCAGCGGAGTAGGGATTGGTAAATGTCTCCAATGTATTTTGCGGCCCGTTTTGAGTAGTTACATTTTTGAAATCCAGGTGGCGATTGCATCCAACCTACCACTATACTTGACCGTTTTTCTATTGCACGCTTATTTATTCCCAACGCTCTATAGTGACGTGATAAATATATATATATATGTTATATTGAAGTGATCAGCAAAATCAAAGGGTTTATTTTAATTCTAATTCCAGTGAATTTCTAAAAAAAGTAAGTAATTACATCTCTTTTTCTAATACTTAGGTGTAATTATGGTATTTATTTTTCCACGTTATTTAAAATTAACCTCAGTTTTTGATTGTATTTTTCAATACACTAACACGTGGGTGTAATTATGGTATCAATTTTTTCTAATACTTTAATGTTTATTGTGGTATTTATTTTTCTAAAATATTCAAAGTCAACCTCAGTTTTTGATTGCATTTTTCAAAACACCAACACGTGGGCGTGATCATGTTATTTATTTTTCAAGTTTTAAAAGCCTTTTATTAAACTTTATCTAATTTAACTTTATTTAACCAATTTCTGTAAAGTTGCATATAGTAAACTATTTTTTGAAAAATAATGTCATAAAGAAGTTTCACTTCTTACGAGTGTACGCTAGTACACGCACACATTTTTTTATTTGTTTTTTTTAGCTGTGTCTCCTTAAACTTAAGGTGCACAATGCTTTCTATATTGCCTGGTTTAATTTATGTAAGTTGTATTGTGTAATCTTTTTTGGCGACCTTATAAATAAATAAATAAATATATCGCACAGTAACTGATGCATGTCGTTTACGTCTTATGTCAGTTTTAAAGTACGTTTTACGGAAATAAAAAATGTTGAAAGGTATCAAATAAAGATAATGAAAAACTTGTTACAATTTAAATAAAAATACTCATCAAAGTAACAGATAAATACATTTATGCGAAAATTCCGAAACCGTAATTTGAATAATCTTTTAACGCGACGATGAAAAAAATAAGGTTCCTAAAAGTCATAAGTAAATATAAATATTATAATGTAGGTGTGTATTTTTTTAAATATAAGTTACTGATATTATTTTGTACCATTTCATGGCGAATATCTATTTATTACAAATAGATATTTTTTGGTTAGTTATTTAGATTTAGTTACAGTCTAAAATTATGATGAACGTCGTGGAGGTAAAGATTGCTCACTACATATAGACAACGAGTCAGAGATTCCTATTTTTTATCGTGTAAAATGCAAGACAATTTTACTTAATTCACGTGTTAGAAATAATATCAAAAATCACACCTTAATAACAAGAATGAAATTAAAAAGTTTTTTTTTATTTGCATATAATCGTTTACGCCGTACAGGGTATAAAATAACACTGTATTTTAATTATATGCCATAAATTAGTTTCTGATTAATTTGTATACGTAATAGCGATTATAACATTAAATGCCTTTAATATTAAGCGATGAGACGAGTAAGATGTTCACCTGACGATAAGCGATTCGTCTGCCTATAACAACGTGGCACTAGTTAAGATAACATACATATACAAGCTCGTCGATTTGAGACATACGACGTTAAGTCCCCAGTAACTGTATTATCACAGTAATTTCACTAGAAACAGCGCCCTTTAAACAGGAAAGCAGTAATGTCTGCATACTACTGTAACTAATACTATTTGGCTAAAATCTCTGTTTTTAATTTAGATAGATTTTAATTTAAATGCTGCAGTTGTCAAAAACTGTAGTTACAGGTGGCAGGTTTATGTTGAGACAGTCTAAAGGTAAATACTACTTCAGCGCCAATTGTGCGGCCAAAGGTCTTCTGTGTTCCTGTTGAAGGGTGCTGTAGTCAGTGAAGTTAAGTTATTAATGAAAGGCCTAAAAGCGACAAGCGCATTGTGTGGAAATATCTCAACGGGTGCATCATGCTTATATACTGCTAGGTGAACATCTTACTTGTCAGTTACTTCGAAAATAAATTATATAATTTAGGCAGATTATTCATATTAGAAGGATAGCTTTGATAATGTGAAAATCATTTTTGAAATTGCAACTCGTTATATTTAAAGCAAATAAATATTCAGGTTTAAATTCTCACGACCGAGAGTTCTAATCAGTGCAATCTCCAGGGTAATACAGAATGGTTTAATGGTTCCTTTACCCTATGCCCCTAAGAGCGGGAAGTTGCACTGTTATAGTACTAGCTGATTCGATGCTACAGGGAAGGTTTAAACCTATGTTATGTCTTTCCGTAGCATTGCTCAGAGCAAGTTCTCATGAAGTGCACATAGCGTGCGATGATCGCATACTAACAATGAATCCTTCTGTAAATCAAGACGTTTTTTAGCCTGGCTACAGCCTGTAAAAAGGGCCCTTAATACTAATTGGAGTGGTTTGCGCGGGCGCAGGCGTCATGTTGCGGCTCCGTTCGTTATATAGGATTAATTGTGCGGAACCGAGCATATTCGACACCGGCCGCTCAGGCCCCCATGCGTTGTATGTATATTGAACTACATTTTTATGACGTCCGTACATCGCTACTTTGTTACCGACAGGCTATACTATTTAATTTTTTAATGTAATAAATTCCTAATTTACGTATTAATTTGTACTTCCTTTATGAGCGGGCGCGTCATACGTAACAGCTGTTTCCATTTCACATTTTGTTATAACGGTTCAGTAAAATTAGCTACATGTATATATGCGTATATATAATATTTATTTAATTAAAAATTTTTATACGTTTTTATTGAGTCAATCTGGGGCATCTTTTATTATATTATTTTTTTCTAATAATCATTCTTATCAAATGATACCAAAAATTTTAATGAAAAAAATCTATATAAAATAAAACCATGTCGTTCGGAATATGTTAACAAAAATGAATGTTTAGATTTTTTTGCGGATCAAAGTTTCTAAATGCTGGTTTTGGACTTCTCTTTTTTAAAAAACGTGATCTAAGTTATGCTTTTGTTACTTTACTAGGATTCCTAGTTTAAATGATCTCATAAATTCTGCAGGACTGTCTTCGCGGCAGAGTTCACCGGCGTCGCTGAGTTCCCCTGCATCGAGCTGCCGGTCACCGGTGCCGGATGAGGATGTGGAGGTTGACGTTGAGCAGTGTTCAGACGGCGAGCGAGATGCTTCTGACCACGCCGTGCCTTCGCCCGCCCCTTCCTCGGGTAACGTATATTAAGACCTTTTAATTATTTGTTAAGTTCCCTTAAAGTTCCGTACCGTTTGGTTTTAAATTGTAAGTTAACTGTGAACGAATCATTTATACTAATTTGATTGTGAAAATTTCAATCAACTGTAAACTACCACCAAAAAACTTTTATAATTAATGTAATATAATGAACAGTTTTTCTATTAATTTGTGTATTAGTTGTGATAGCAAAGTGTATACGTAACTCAACTTATCAGGTAATTTTAGGTTTGTCATAACTGAGTGTTATTATACCTCAAATTATAATTAGTGACACCACAATTGTATTTGAAAGAGAAAAACTACAAATAAAGGCATTGCTTATAAAAAGAATATAGTATAAAAATCTTTACAAAATTTGGAGACATTGAAGTGATAAAGTTAATTATTAAACAGAGGCATTTATAATACTGAACTATAGATATTTTGCACGTAAACCACCAGGAGCAACCAAAACATCATGAAGTTGTTTCATCACAAAGACGTATTACCGGAATCTTTCTTTGACACACAATGCCTCCGTGCTTGTCGATGGAGACTTAAAAAGTAAATTCAACGCGAGGTATAATTACTCACCCGATGATTATCATAACAGATAAACTTTCTCATACATTGAGTTCTCACAATAACTGCATGTGATCCAGTTGAAGTAAGTCGACATGTACCACTAGCGTTAGTGGGAAACAACTTGATTCGATGATTAAGATGGATATATTCCTGTCAAATCAATAGTATTTTAAATGATTGCTTATTTATGTAATACTTGATTGGGAATATAAAAACGTTTTCATTTCTTTGTAATAATATTTTATTTGGAATAGAATATTTCTGGATTTAATAGTTCGAAAAACTATGGTAATTTTCATTAAATATTTTAATTGGCATTGTGGATACAGATGTACATGTTTTTCATATTATATGAGATAAGCAGGATATAGACTTGATGACTTGTCCATAAAAGTGTGGTGTTTGTTAGTTACGTTTTAATTCTTAGAAATTATAAGCAAAAGATATTGATTGGAGTTGGGTAAATGATGAGTAGCATTGCATTGTTATTGGCACAATTTGATGTTAATCAATGCTGCGTATATCTTGTTAAAAAAATTATTAATACAGAAGCAGTAGTTGAAGATTGAAACGTTATTACAGAACTAGGGGAGAGGGATACTCCGTCGCCGGCTCGTCCTCTGCCGCCGACTACTTCGTGTAACTGCGAAGAACTCCTCACCGTGGACTGTCAGCTCGAAACTAAGGAGTTGTGGGATAAATTCCACGACCTCGGCACCGAGATGATCATTACTAAAACTGGCCGGTAAGTCTAACGTTAATAATTACTGATATTCCTTAACGCTTTTGATATGTGTAAATGACAATTTATGTATTTTAATGAAAAATTAAAAAGAGCATACGTGTATGCACATAATTAATGACTTTTTAAAACATTTTAAAATAGTACTTGTAAAAAAGAAATTTTGTTATTTTTAATTTTTTATGATTATACAATATTATTTTTCAATGCTCACATACTAAGCGCTGAAACGCAAAGAAAGTAATTAAAGAAGACGAGATGTTCCGAAATTAATCTTTCACTCCGCTAAAATCGCAACGGAATTAATTCACTCTGCGATCGCCCTCCGTAAAGGGGATCCAGCGGAATGGATTCATCAGCCAAAGTGGCCAATTTCGGAATAATTACTCCGCGAACCCGCTCGTCCTTCAACCCTTTAACGAGATAAATTAAAAGTACATTTTTTTTCGTAACTGTCCCGGGTAACTCCGGGCAATAAATTTACAAAGCCCTAAAGACAACAAGCGGCGTTGTGGGGGGGACGGCGAGCGGACGGGTAAGGGGAAGATGTTTTTATAGTCACGCAGAGAGGTTTATCTAAATAATTGCGCAGTCGGCGGCGGTGAGCGGAAAATTGGCATTGTGTACGGAACGGGCACCCCGGCGGGCCCCGCGCTGCATTTTGTCATGTCTATCAACCAACCCCTCTTTACAGCGACTGGCAAAACATTGACATTCATGCTAAATTATTTCATTAAAACATTACAAGTATTTGTTTATTTGTTAATGTCTATACGCTTAGTTTTCTCTTAGCTAATATTATGAATTATTCGATGCTTAAATATTGATATATATTTTACCTTTAATAGTCAGGGCAGACAGCAATTCGCGCTTTGTTGTAAATTCTTTCTCAGCTCTTTTCGTTCTCCGCGCTTCATTTCAGCCGCCAAACAGTAAGTAGTGTGCAAATATTAGTGTTCCAGTTTGAAGGGTGCTGTAAGCTAGTGAAATTATTAGGGTTACAAGACAACACCTTATGCATCAGGCCGACGAGCGCAATGTGGGTCTGTGTATACCACTTACCATCAGGTGAACGTCTCACTCGTCTCGTCGGCTAGTAGAATAAAAAAAAAATAGCAAAGCTTGACAAAACCACGAGTATGGATGAAATTTATATATAGATATATTTTATCTATTTTTTGTCTTAAATATTACTTACCACAAAGGTTTGAACTATTTCAATCAACACCAGGCATTTACATGCAAAGTTCTGTCACAACAAATTATAGTCTATCATAGAGTGTACGCCAAAAAACTACTATATAGATATTACTATTTACTGTTGCCTGAAGCTGTTTAAGTATCATTATTCTAATTTCATTGTAAGTAGTAACAAATGGGCGCAACACTTGTAATCGAGCTATTAGTCCCGTGTCACGCTGGTGCCTGTTTCCCCTTGCCCCTCTCGTCGTGTCGCAACAAGTGAACTTATTCTAAATCACTGTGCCGATGCTCGCGTTGGATTTGTGTCTCAGGGGAAATGTCTCCATTGTTACGCTCATTGTACATGACGCGACCGAGCGGTTTTGATACGTTACCATCGTACACGGCCCGTTTTTGCGTTACATTCGCTACGCACGCGATAAAAAAACGTTTGTGATGATCGAAACTGACATTTGAATGAAAAGGAATTTTTAGTTAGTTCTGCTGTAGTTGAGACAATAAAATATCAATAGCGAAAGTCGGAGCAAAAAAATCCAATTAAAAATTAGGTAGCGCCGATGCAATGAAGTAAAAGAGAACAAGGCAGCAGTAAATAATTCATATGAAGAAACTAATCGTTTTCCAATCATGTAATATGATTAATTTCGCGTAACAACTGAGTTGAGGCTTTCGCCGTTTTGTCTAAATTTCAAGCAAGGTTGATTACAACATAATCGCGTGAGGAAACCTGACAAGTGAGTTAAATACAGAAGCGCATCCTGTTGTGCTTGCAGGGTTTTATGTTCACAGTGACTCATTGACTTACCGTAAAATGTCTACACTGGTAAACCTTTAAATACCAGATACATTTTTTCTTTTTTTATCCAAATAATATGAAAAATTATTTATTGAACATATATACTTAAATAACTATATACAACAGAGGACGTTTATCGGCTGTTTATTTAGATAAAAATTATTTGAAATGTAGTATTTAAAAATGAAAATTATTGAGCGTATACAGTTTCTAGATAATATATTCATTTATTACAGGATTAAATAATTTGTAATTAAAATAATATGAAAAATGAAAACAAATTAACTTTTCTATACATAGTTTATCTTAAGCTAAAAATACTAGTGAATAATTTTGAAGCGGTAGCAGAGTATGTATTAATGTGAATATATGATGAGTTCATATTGTGCGCGTTCAATATGATTATGCCAATAAAAAATCTGGACTTAACCATTTTTAAGTATGGCAATAAAAATAAAACTTAACTTTTTTTAGTTACACTTCTGGAAATACCTCTTAAATTTAAAACTCCGTCGTTGTGTGGAATTGAATATTCTCGAGGGTAGATATACAAAAATAAACGTTTTAAATTTATTTTGAAAAGTTGCCATGGATATGATTGGGAACAAAAGTAGTAAGAAAATATTTCTGTGACCAGTAATTTCAGGTTCAGTTTGTTTTGTTTCAGGTTTCTGCTATATATTTAAAGATTGCTTAGTTACAGAGATATTCTATTTGCATATCTAACACGTAAATATTCAAATAGAAACCTTTGACCATAATAATTATAGAATTAACCTTCTTATCGGTTCTTTTTAATGTCCAAAAAAGTATCAAAGTTGCATAATCATCACATAAAATACTAAACAAGAGATAAATCAACCGGTCCAATCAAAATGGGATATCAGGGACAAATTTTATTAGGGGGTGGGCGCCGGAGCGTGTGGTTAAATTGCTTCACATTGCATTCTCTATTAATTTTTTGATAACTCTTTTGATTTAAATTGTGTATAAAAATCTTAGTTTAAGAACAAAAAGAAAACAGAAAATAAGATGTTTATTGGCTATTTTTCAGAATTTCCCTTCACATTATGTTAGCTTGTTCAGGAGAAAAATTATCAGCTTTTTATTTTACTAATAACTTTCTATTAATATTTTGGAACAGTAGTGTGATTACTATGAATGTATAAAATTTATTGAATATGATTAGATTTAATTAATCCTTCCAAAGTATCAGCGAAATAATGGCAAGGTGCCTTTTACTTTTCTGGTATTACACGATGATTTGTAATATCCATCCATCAGCAGTGGATTCATTCTCACACCCCCGAATCACAGTGATCTCGTATGGTACGGTTCCAGAGATGTTCTTCTAAGAACTCTCAAGTCAAGGGTCGACAACACGTGATACCGCTGGTGTTATTGCAGTTTATAGATTGCTGATTGCTGAACATCAAGCTAGGCCTGTTTGTCATGTTAGTTTTATAAAAAATATATAATTTAAGTACCAAGATAAGTTGAATTGGGCACATTTTTCGTTGATACTTGTCAGTACTTTCCCGTTTTACGTCGAAGTTAATATGAAAACATAAAGCGATCCTCTATCTTCGGACATCCCGTAATATGCCTTATCTTTTTTATTGTTCTGCACAATCCTTCCCTTTATGTTTCGTTACAGTCGCTTCGTGTAGGGAATCGGCAAGATCTTATCGATAAATATTAAGATAATGTTCCTGTGAAACTGTTAGGTTTGTAACATTTTTATGTTTTCTACTGAAATTTAAATATGATTAATCAAGACATTTATTAAGAGAAGATATCTTGTTTTTTAATATTCTACATACACAAATGAACTTAAGAGTGATTACATATGTAAATCATTTACGTTACAGTTTTATATTTATTTGTGTATAGGGCTATGGTCAGTTTTTTCGTTATTAAATTATGTTAAAGTATACGTGAAATAAATGTGTATATTTTTTTTTAAAGTAACAAGAAAAGAGTTGACATCACTAACGTTGTTTCGATGTCGGTCCGTCTCGGCGTGTTTATATATATTTTTTGTCGATTCGTCGTTTTGATTTACAAGCAGCCACTTTACTGCCAAGTGGACTTTGTTAGAGGGACCTAACTGGCGAACGATTTATGTACGGTTGACCTTTCTGGGGAACGAGTCTGTCCGGAATATTTGGTGGCTGTCATAACGCGAAGTTTTTATGCGCGGACTGTTCGTTTGGTGTTACACGCGCAACAATTTAACAATAATTCAGTTCGTTATCAAGAGGATGTAACAAACAATGAATTAGTTTTATACGGTCGGTAGTTCGTAACAAAAGAACAAGTAATCACTAACAGCATTTTGCTAAAGTCAGTGCTATTCCCAAACTATTAAGACATTGTATTTCTTTTATTTCAAAGTGCTGTTTCGTATAGTGAATTATCAACTGGCGATAGTCCTCATATTAAGTAACTGTTTGCGAGTGAATAAAGAACTTTCTTTCTTTTTTAAGGATGTTTAAAATTAACTAGTCAAATAAAATTATAACGGTTGTTAAGTCACCGTTATCACCACGTATGAATTCAATGCTTAAATTAATTTTAAAAGTAACTTATAGTAGTTTACCTATAACAAAATAGTTAGTTATTATTTACCAGAAAAGCAGTAGTGCTTAAGTTATCGACAGAAGTTGTTCTCGTTGATATGATTTGATTATTTTACGCACCGGTCTAATAAATTAATATATATAGCAATAATTAAAAGCACCTGGCATATCTCGATCGGCGCGTTCGCTCCTTTGTAACCCATCAAAGGTGTTGTCCGTTAAAAAAATTCAAAAATTATGACATTCAACAAATAATATTTAGTGCTGTTTGACAGTTATGGTAGGCAATGATCATCGTAACTGATAATTATTAATAGTTAATATGCAGCTTTTTCTCCGCTAGGTAACAGGTGCCGTTATGAACCCATGGAGTTGAACAATAACTCATCGGATTATACCATGGAAATGTTACCCTGTGCCTTTTGCGTTTTATTATTATGGATTAGGTTTTAACTTATTTTTGCTTTTTCATGTAAGTGCGAGACAAAAAAAAATGCTTTAGGTAAAAAATTAAATGGTTACTCATAGAATAAGAAAAATGTTTTTATTAATATAGCTTTAAAATATATATTTTTATAGGAAATATGTATAGTATATATTACATATAATAAGAGCTATGTTCTTAGTCAAAATTACCTTCACGTCGAGATATTGCTTAGTGTTATAGTTAGTTATACGTCAAATTTTATATTTTAAAGTACGTAGTAGAGCAATACCAATAAAACCGCGAATTCGGTCATCGACCGGGTTTAATCGGCGAGACGTTAACTTATTGGATATGGGGTGTACAATGTAGTGGAAAGGGAGGAGGGGATGCGGAGGCGGTGGAGGTGGGGTGTGAGGGGGAGGCGACATGTGCATTAAAGTTAATTGAAATTTTCGTGGGTACATGTTATTTCGCACTAATGCACCTTTCAACCCGTCGACGTCCACACTCCCGCGCAACGCGAAACTTTCATAATAAAGAGTTCAACGCACATCGCGTGCTTAAGGCGTAACTTGATGAAGATTTACATCCACAATTTAACATTGAACGAATAATAAACTTAAAAGTGTTTTCGTCACTGACTTATTATGAATATTAATCAAATTCAAATGTAACTGCCGCTGTGTATTTTAGCCTTTGTAAGGAAGAAAAATAACATTAAACATATTAAAAAAACCAACTCTTAATTGTTATACAGAAACTTTTTGTAACTAAAATTACTCCGCGATAGACTAATAAAAGAACATATACAATTATCGTTTTTAGCATATTGTGTATAATTGTATCAGTGTTTATACTTAATTGGTACTAAGAATTCCTCGCTTCAATGCGTTCGTGAAATAATTGCAGAAGTTGAGGTTAAATAATGATTGTATCATTATTGTCTTTCGTATATCTACATATTTACATTATTATAAGAAACATAGATAGACGTGTCTTTATCATATCCCCAAAGGTAGTATAAATAAGTGCGTATTTTATTGATCCTTTGTTATATACATTTTTTATTAGCAGTATAAATAAATTTATGATACTTTAACACATTAATGATACTTATGGCTAGTACTTGTGATTTTTAGCAGGCAAGCAGAGTAAATATTACTGTTTCCAGTTTGAATATTATTATATCTAGTAATTGATTGGGGAACGAGACGAAACATCATATGTCCTATGGAAATGAGGATGGAGATGTATTCTTACTGTCGTGTTACGGGCAGAGCGGTTCACTGACTCTGTTAACCGCCTGGTTGTAACCTCTCTTTGTGTAAAAGAATTAAGGTATTGGTTAAAAATTGTATAATACACCATAAAGAACAAGGACGTTTGGCTTTTAAAATTATGAAACTGTATTACTAGAAGTGGAATTATTAGGATTTTTTAAACCAATACTTAAGAGTAGTGTTAGATATTGAGGAAAATAATTGTGATTACCAACATTTTGTTAGTAAAATCGTAGGTATATCGACTTTTTTAAAAGACTGAAATGAAAAAAGGGAGGGTATGACATAACATTCTTTTACTATGAAAGACAGATGACTGTAAGTCTCGCGACATTCGTGTTTGGGCAGTGTGCGAGGTGTGAGCTCTATGACTGCTGACGTGTGAGAGGTATGGCAGATTAAATTTATATTTGAATTGATGTTTCTAATAGTAGTAACATTTTTTATTACGTAATTGAATTAATAATTAAAAAAAATATTTTATTGGCTTTTGCTTGCTTTTGTCAGTGGTGACATTAACGATTAACAAGATTGTTAAGCACTCTATTGAGGATTAAAGCTGGACCACCAACGGCAAATGCTCGAAGCGACAATCATTATGTATTCATGTAAGTCGCAAATAAACTTTAAATATCATAACGTTTTGATTTATTCGCTTAACAAAACCACCTTCGAGGTTTCACAGTGATTAATGTCGCTCCGAGTTGCTACTGTGCGAGTCGCCTTCAGCTCAACGAGCGAATGAATTGTGGCGTACAATGGACGTACACCTACGCGCTGTCGCGACTCCTGCCTCTGAAATCTGCTACCGTTCGAGTTAAATCTGCTAACATCATTTTTAACATTAGCACAAAGAGCAGAAGCGGGACGTACATGCAATAAATGAGATCGTAATGAAATTTACATTCGTACATATATTGATAATTATGGTGGAGTTATGATCTCAAATATGATATTAAGTGACAATGATGCTGAATGCAGTGAAATGCTCTCCTCTCATGCAGAATACTTTGTCTTACTGATAATGATTTACAATATGAGAGCATTAGCTAGTGAACCGGCTACCAATATGCAAACTTCAACACATTTGATTCAGGATTCGAACTTGGGTGTTACAAGCTAAGCAGTTAACCGCTGCGCAAAGGTGGTAGTTTATTGTTGTTTGTGTGACCTATTTTTCCTATTATAACAAAACCTCGACACAGATAGGACTTACATATATGGATTGAACGATTTTGTCACCGTCTACTCAAATTCAAAGCTCAACATTTATTACGGAAACTGTCTTCGTTATATATGTATGAAAGTAGTAAAAAAATTCTAGTTCTAAAAAACCACTAATAATGGTGGCATGAAGGATGCTGTTATTATATGCTTACTCTATCAAACTGGTAAAAAAATTACCTTTCTTCTTCGTAGTTGCTCTTTCGAAAAGCTTAGGATCAGACAGCCGTATTGTAGCCGCCTTAACTGAACTTTCCAAGTTTCTTTCAGAACTTTTTATTTTTATATTGTACTTGCGTTATGTAATAAGTATTTTACGTTACTCAAATATAGTAGATGCAGTATAATAAGACTTTAACAGTGTCTTATCGTAAACTGTTTAACGCGACTAAATATAAAACGTAAAATAATTATGAAAAAAAGGTTACAAAAGGCTATTGAATAGAGAGAGTGATGCGCACGCGCGGCCGATGAAAGGCCGACATCAACTCTTGACTGTGATTAATTGTGTAATCATGGAGATCGGGAGGTTTTAGGAATTTTATACAGAGGTATCATAATCTATTTTATGGCTCGTTGACGTACCATTGAGATTAGTTAGAGAGCATATACAAATAGGAACAGGTATCAAATCAATTTTCCGTATGATTTACATCGACTTTCGAAACGGTGAAAGGAGGGGTCGGTTCGGCCATTTAAGTTTACGTTTGATATTGGTATTTGATACCTAGTGCTTGCCGGGGCATTGTTGCTAACAAGGGGTCTTCTATCTGCGCTGTCGCCACAATTAGCCCGCTATTGTGAAGTGGGCATTGTGATGTGCGCTGGCACTCCGTGTTGGTTTTACTCCTACGCCTATTGTGATCACCGCTCACACAACTCAACGATGTTATCTCGACTATTAGCATGCGATGTTCAAATAATCATTTAATATATCCGTTGCTTGGCACCAAATCAACTAACCATGATTGATTGTATTATCGCAACCAATACTGGTAGCTGTTTATTCAATTCAAATGGCGTTTCTGTAATTGATCGCGTAGATAATTAATTTTGTTAGTTAACTTATAGTATACATATTCGCAAATGTATATTTTTGATATTGATTAATGTTTTACGAATCAATTTATATAAATTTCTTAAATTTATATCCTAGGTAATTCTATAGACGTGTCACAGGTTTTTTCCGATTATGTATTTACTATTCAGAGGCATTCAACAAATTTATAATTTACAAATATTTATAACTGAACAACAAAATGGTCTATGTATCTTAGCAAGATCAACAGGAGTTTATATTACAATAAATGTTTATTTTTTTCAATAAAAATATGCGAGTTAATATAACAGTAATAAAGATGTTAAAATTTATTTGAATTTATTTCAAAGGATTTATTCCCATCAGTCTTTCCAATTCTTGTTATAAGATTCTTTAATAGTGATTACTTTAAGTAGTTTATTGGTATTGTGTCAGCTTGTAAAACAAAGGCGCTGGCTTTGGAATGTTTGGACAAGCCGCAGGCGGATTACAGAGGTTGCGCATGGTCGGCGCGCATGGTCGTCGCACAATGCGCGTAATGAAGTGGGCCGCGAGGTGGCGCGCGGCGGCGGCTGCTGGCGGGAGGAGGGACGCATTGTGCCCAAACGAGCCATTGTGGCTCCGCGACCCCTGCCCGTACAGACCGTATCCGGGAAACTTGTTAGTAATCCGTGGCCACACCATTACTTAGTACTACAAATTATTGATAACCATTATAGTGCAAGGGAATTTATGTCAACATTGCTCTTATTCATTAACAAAAGTTAACCTTACAGTTTATTTATACATTTTGAAAACGAATTACTCTTAAATTTTTATATAACAGTAGTTAAATAGTTAAACAAAAATTTACAAGTTCCATTAGATCAGGATTTTTGTGCTTTTGTCTAATCTCCATGCCTATCATGATACAATTTCCTACTATACTAAGGGTATTCAAATATAATCATACATAAATGTAAAAAAAACACTGCACAGAAGTTAATAGGCACTTAAACAATTTTGTTCATTTTCAGAATGGAAACTTTTCCTACAAATTTTAAGATATATATACATAAAAACAAGCCAAATTGGTACACGTAGGGATGTGCTCAAAGTTTCCGTTGCTAAAATTAAAATAGAATATTATTAAGTACTTTAGCTTATTAGAAATGTTTCTCAAGTACTAAAACTGTGTTAGGTATTATTTACGATTTACACCTGTACTAAAAAGTAGGACGGATAGAAGAAAAAACATTGGAATGTTTTTCGCATAATAAGGCTTCTAAAGCTTCTAATGGCTTGAGATGGCTGAGTCGCAGTTATTGCGTCATCTCAGTAGCTGCTATATTGATATTTTTCTATAAAAATGTTTTATTTGCGTTTAAGAAAAGAAGGGGGAATGGAAGAAAGCGTTCAAGGAAGTGTGCTCGCCCAGAATACTCGAGCTCTTATATGTTGACAGCCGGAACACAACAATGATTTTGTCACAGCAATTTAAGATAAGATGGTGGAAAATTTTGGCGGAGTTGTGAAAAATACTTATAAAATTTATAAAATATAATATCTACACAGAAATCCGTGACAAGCGTTATTAACACTAACATAATTTTTTTTCAATATTAAAATAAAGCTATAGACATATCATGAGTGTGAATTAATTTTGTAATTGTTGCCATAAAAAAAAATCTCATTCATCATGTGCCTATCTATGGTTACTTTAATCTGTGGTTCGTTAGCGGTATATGAATTGCGGAAGCTGTAGTAGTGCAGTTGCAGCGTGACATTTTTTTTTAATTGTAACGACTGCTTTTAGCTAAAGGGATGCGTAAAAGATTTCAATTTCTGTCTCACTCTCCGGTTCCTTTTTAGACAAGGATAAACGTATTCAGTTTAGTGTCACATGGTGCTACTTTTTTCGGGGTTCACGTCACATATACACTACCCTTCGCCTCTACTCAAATAAATTACATTTATGTGGTGTTGTGGGTGGCCGTGGTGATAGTTAGAGAATTGTAAAAAAAAAGTAATCATTTCACGTAAGCTGCGGAAGTCAGGGCTGGTTAAGACTCGTTCAAGTTTATTAAACTATCAGCAGATGTGATCGTTTGAAGAATTTTTTGAGGCAGTTTTAAGTTTTTATAACAACATTTCTCATTTTTTTTATTAAATGAAACTCTATAAGATAACCAAGATGTTTTATAATCATTATTAACTGATAGACGCCTACTACTGGATATAGGCCTTCCCCGAAAATCTAAGATGTTTACCTAATGGTATTTTGCTATCTCCATAATAATATGGTGTTCTCACCACACGTCTATTGGCGTTTCATGGTCAAGTTTAGTATTATTGTCTTACTTTTCTCGTTAAAACACATAAAAATATCATGAAGGAGATATAATACAATGTTTCGCTTGGTCTCATACGGTATTTTGTTATAAAAATATAAAGGAAACAAAACGAACGGACCTAATGAGCACAATAACAAGTTTCAGGACGAATAACATTTAATGACACCAAATTTGATTTAGTGGCAGCGGCCAGCAATGAAGTCATTATTTTCCATTTCCGCAGCGGGGTTAAGTCGATAACTCGAAAATGACGGTCGTTCATATCAACGAGCCCGTCATGGCCTTCATCACTCATTCACCAACTTTTCCGTTTACATCGTTATTTTGTGGAAGTCAAGTAATATTCTTAAACCACTCGCGTCGTACGCGTATATTGTGTATACGAATTGCTACTATAGTTATTATATTTATTATTGATACATACATTTTAGAGAGATAATTTTATTTTCAACAAATTGGGTAGAAATTGATACCTGTATTATAAGCTATGCTTATAGGTTGTCTTATTTTCTAAGTTATTTAAATAATCTACATTTAATTGTTTAAAGGTTATATGAGTTTGTAACACTAATATTAGTACCGGTATTTTTTTTTATTAAATTTCCTAGCTCTGAGCTTGTTGTCGGGTGACGCCGTGACGTCACGCGAAGCGCTCATCAGCCACGTCTGATGGGACTTCTTCAGAAGGTTCGACCTCCGCGACAATCGCTCTCTTTAACTTAAAACGTACATGCAATTCTGCACTAAAACTGACATTTGTGCTATGTAGATATTAAGCTGTCAAAGATTCTATTGTTATTTGTTTCTTAAGCATAGTTTATTTTAACGAGTATGTGAAAAGCGGAGATCTGGGTACATTGACCTGTGGATAATTCCATTTTACAGTTTCTCTACATATTGAGAACTCCGTACAATTTTTTATTTGTAATGAATTTAAGTAATATATAATTTAATAATATGCGAATAGTGATAAATAATTAATAACATCTTTTATTTGATCATACAGTAAATATATATATTACTAAACATCAATCAACTTTTGCGTTGATATTATTTTTATAATTTGTAGCTATTGCGTGTATTGCAATAGTACAACATGACCGTGGCTCAGTGCAAATGTTGCCTCAAAGGTATGAACACACAAGTTTTCAGCTAATTCCTGATTTAGGAATGATTCTATTGATCAGAAGTTTGTGTGCGTCTTTATAATTTGAAATGCGTATACTATATACCTGTTTCAAAGTACGTATACTATTGCATAAGTCTGAAATTGTTTAAGTCTAAAGTAGTATGTGCTGGAATAAAGGGATGATGGGCTGGGAATAAATCTATTTATAAAGTCATACTTTTTTAAATGTTTTTTTGCATGAAAATTATATTTTATGTACCTATCCAACGAAAGCGAAGAAGGGCTCGGACATTTATCTACATTGTGTGTTGTGGCGGTGGCCAGAGCTCGGTAGGTACAAAACATATGACGTGAAAGTTCACGTATTCGACCCCCCGTTTTCCCGAGTGAGAGGTACGCAGGCGGCGGTGAGCGGGAGCGAGCAGGACGCACGAGGCACGCCGCGGCGGTTTCGTACATCGCCACCCGTCCGCGCCCGTAAGCTCGTAATTTGCCTTTCTATTAGAGCGAGGGCGTGAAAAAAGGAAAGCGTTTACGGCACGTTTAATGGGAGCGAGAGGGTAGAAATACGACCACCCGTCGGGAGGAGGGAAAATTTTCGATTTTCACTGAGTTTTTGCGGAGATGCGCCACTCCCCCGAATAATTAGCGGAAGTGGTGGCTTAGTTTCCCCCGAACGAGGGCGAGGGGAAGGAGGTTCCTCTATTTGTCGTTTAAGAGTTAATCGGTCGAGCGATTCGTCACCCCCGGGAGAGCACGCCGCCGGCGATATTATATCTTTATTATGAGACTACTAAACCCGTCGTCCGCCCCGGGCGATTAACGAAACCGTGATTATTGATAACTTTGTTTGGTGGAGTGCGGGTGCGGGTGCGGCTAACTCCATTTATTATGTCACTTGTCATACTGTCTCTAGCCGTTATAGATAACTTGTGAATCGAACGTAAAATTAAATTTATTTTCAATTCTTCGCATGTCAGACTATCTCGTGAACAAGTGAATGAAATAAGTATCAGCTTTACGTAATGGTGAGGCCTATTTTTGTTGTGTATCCTTCGTGTTCCGACGCGTAATATGTCATTAGGGCAGGAAAGTGACAAACAGCAGTAAACATAGCTCGTGTGCCGACTGTCTATTAGCTGTAATAGCACGCTCCGTGCGACATATGCTCGGCGAGGAACTTTTGTTTGTTACCCCCAATTGTATCACTAAATTATACTTGCTGTGTAGTGAACGCTCACTGCGACCCAACATTGATTATAACGTGCCCGTCGGCGCTTGACGATCACACTTGTGTTATAACGGGTCCAACGTAAATACTCAGAAGGCATGAACTATTTATGTGCATTATGGTCAAACAAGCCTTGGCTATAAGTCCGCCATTTGTTTCATATGCAGTAAAGTATATATTAACAAATACTTCTAAAACTGCAATTGCCTAATGACTCATACACAAACTCAGGCGTAAGCTTTTAGTTTTATATGAAGTAGTTAACAGTGAATTTATAACTATCATCGAAATCATATACCAAATCAGAATATAAGTGTCATTAATATAAGTTTTCTAATATTACAAAATTGACTTGTTCAAAATTTGTTTCAGTAACACTTAAACTTAGAGCCGGTTTCCAAAGTGTTTAAATATCAATCAGCTTTACTTGCTCACTTATTATATTATGTATCACTTAACACAATTATCAACAGGTTACTTAAAGTAACACTAACCATAATATACTTGTTATATTTCTGTTATAGTCAAATTGTAATAGGCATCAGTTATATATGCAATTGTCGTGCGATTTTCAGTAGACGTTTGTAAGGTACGCCATGACCGCGCCGATGTTGCTTACAGAACTAATCAGCTGTATCGCTATATGTTGGTATCCAATCAGCAGCAAATGAGCGATGACGGCAATTAAAACGGATCGCCTTACCGAATCAATAAGCCGGCACGATAAGCCAATTAATTGCACACGAGTTCGCCGCCATTCCCCGAGGTGTGCTAGGCTCTATTGAATTGTAAAGTATATTTCACTTGCATAGGAAATAGCTCAATATACTGCTCATATGAAATTTAAAGTGTGTTTGTATATAATTCTGATAGAGATTTACTGTAGCCCGGTACACAAAATATAGAAGACATTTCTAAGTGAATAGAAAAATAGAATACAACGAGAAACCTCTATGATAAATTGTGGTTTATATCTGTTAAATTTCTATAAAGATTGTTACAAATAGTACACCGGATTGAAGTTATGTTAAAAATATATAAAGCGGATTATACCGTTCTGTAGCTCACTAAAATTTTTATAAATTTTGTTTTAGTTTGAAGGAAGCGAAATACAAGGATGATCTATAACTAAAATGTTGTGTAGAAGCTGGACATAATCAAATCTATTGTCACATATTTTTAGTTAAATTATAAAACAGTCGTGTGGGGTACAAATAGTCGGGGATATGGTCTATTTACAAGTCTTAAATTTTCAGTTGAAAGGGCGACACAGCAGGGGACTACTAAGAAGTTGACTTGCTGCACCAAATGCAGGCCATTAATTACATGACAATAGCTTTGTTGTGGCCGTTGAAAAGATGCTGCTGAGATTTAACAATGTGTTGTATTTTTTGCAAAAATACTGTACATAGTACCTTTATAAATTTCTACTTCCTGTCAAGTGGTTAAAGTGGTAACGAAGCCGGAGGTCTAAGAATTTATAAAGAGACAGAAACGTAGGCGATATATTTAAAGCAACGCTACACATCAAAATTATGATAGAAATTATTCATATGTAACAAAATCTCATGACATGCATCAAAGTTTTACGGGACATTATCTCGTGTTCGAGATTAACCAACGATCGAAATGAAATTTATATTTGAAAACCTGTTTATATAGTTTTTACGAAATTTCATTCTCTTCTCGAGAAGCGGTATCGAAATCACCTGCATAAAATCTGTATTTGCGAGCAGGTCGTTGTGTGTGGTATTGGCTACAATGGTGTTTGGGTTGGCATTCGTCACGGGGCGCCGCGGGCGAGGGGGCGAAGTCCCATGATTGATGACCGGTGCCACCGCCGCGCCGCGCGCTCCGAACGCACTCATTATGCGCGCTCAATAATACCGTGTCTAAAAATGTCTCACCGTATTCTGTTCGTACTGAGTCCTCCATATTTCATATTATTCTTTACAATATAATGTCATGTGATAGTTACTCATCTCAAAACGGAATACCAAGATAGTTGATACTATTTAATAAATATTTTTATATGTAACGAAGTGACGAGCAGAATTTTCATCTGCTAATGACAAGAAACTATGAAATGTTTATTTTAATTATCCTAGAAATTTTAGTATGTCCTATAAACGAATTAAGGTTTAAAATAAGCACAGTAATGTTAATTAGCTAAATGTAGACTGTGTCCGGAAAATGAAAACGTAGAAAATTAGTGTATTCTAACTAAATAGTCTATTTAGTTAGAATACAATAATTTTGACTTTAGTATTAATCTATATTTTTTTGCGTTTTTGTGCGTTAATTGTCTGAAAGATGTAATATACATTTTGTACGATTAATGTAAGCGAAATGGAGTGGGAGCTTTAAGAGCCTTCTCTATGTTAACGGTGTACAGTAATATATTATCCCGTAATATAATACGCGGTCCGATGGTCGCGATAGGACCGACCAAATAATCATAATCTCCGGCGGGCTTCGTAAATAGAAAATTATTTCATATCGGGACAGGTGTAGCGTCGGGTTACGCGGCCGTTCGGGTGGTTCATTAGCATTTGGCCGAATTATGGGCCCGCCTCACCGTAAAACAGGTGAACGCCGTCTCCTCCAACTTTGGAAGCGTCAATGACGTCTTGACACTATCTCGATAGTTCCATCCCTACTGTTAGCCCGCAAACGGAAGACGAGTAATTAGAAACAGTTAAAAATGTTTTTACTACTTAATTCTGTTCATTCAATTTCGTTGCCGACATAAAATATTCAGTATAGAGCCTGTCAGTCAAACTGGGCGTGGTTGATAAGATCGCGGGCGACCAGATAGGAGACCGGACATTTTCAAACATGTAAATTAACTTGTTATATGGTTTAACACTTTGTATATAACATTAATAAAGCCATCGACGATTTACTTTATACGTTTCATATCAACTTTTCTCGACATCATTAAAAATTATAACGATTTTGTTGATTACAAATGAATATATCTTCTTTTATATTTCATGTTAAACAATTTCCAATCTAGACGTTATAAGGAGTTTAATTTTGAAATGAATGGAAAAAAAATTAATTAGTTTGAGTAATTATATCATTCGGTGAAGTGTAGCGAATCATAATTAAACTAATTTTAAATAATATACACATCAAATTTAGTCATGTATAATAAAATTCTGGTTAAAAGATTACGTTCTCTATTCCGGTTAAATTATGAGTGCGCCGGTGCCGTCGACGTGTTTTTTATTGTACAATAATAAACTACAATTAGTACGGCCCTAATTAACTATTACTTTGGTGATAAGTTTCTGTTTTAGGTACCGCTGTCGCGTGTCCACCAACAGTTTCGTGTAAATTTAGCTTACCCGTGTCCCTTGCGCCCGATGATACAACCTGTAACTGACAAAACATAACAGATAAGAACGTGCTTTTTACTGTTCAAAGCGAAATTTATCTAAGGTTGCATCGATTATGCTAAATCATCGATTATCAACTTTATAGCAATCGCTTTAGGGTTCTTTTTGATAATCCTGATGTGTAATTTTTGTAAATTGCAATACTTTGTTTTTTGTATGAATAATTTTATACCGAGTAAACGTTAGGCCGTTAAGATTTTTGATTTCGTTATAATATTTATTATTCGATGCAGATATAATTTTTTAATATAACAAATGTAATTTGGTTACATCTATATAGTTGTTGTGTAATAATGGTGAAATTAGAAATACTTGTCAAGTCCGTGCCTCACGATAATATAAATCAAAGGAAATATTTAAATAAAAGAAGTCTTTACCCGTTGTACGAGTATTAACATTCCCGAATCACACACACAGTCATACTTAATACTCAATGCTCGACAGTAATGTCAACACAACGAAGTAAAGTATGCAAGGATTTAAGTAGTCTTTAGCAGCGTTTCCTGTCACGGAAATGCCTTTGAATGCCTTACAAATGCTGTTATCGGTATTTGCTTCAGTAATACCAAATAGTAATTTCTAACACGGAAAAAATACAACCATTCTTTCATTCAAAACCTTTATAGTCAGCATTGCATAACAAGCTACTATTTTAGTAAATCGTATCGATTGAATTAAGAGATTAGGAGTTTTTTTTGGTCTAATCTTACGTATTACAAAGCGGTCAACCAAGTTGTCACCAATCGCTTCTAGGACCTTATCGGCGACAGATCTTAACCATTCCAAACCACATAAAATTTGTATCGGACACTCGGCGCTTAATTTGTTTGTTAACTTTTACAAGCTTTATTGGTACGGTGTTAAAATCGATTGTCGCGGTAAGGAATATATTAACTTGAAAGTCGGATGCGACGGGTCGGACGAGCCGGACATGTTGCTCGTTTTGTCCTCATCGCCTAATCCCGCGCTTAGCTAACCGTTTTGACAAGGTTTCAGATGTGGCGATAACTAAATGCTACACTTTTTCATTTTAAAATTGTTTATAACCTAATAAGTAAAGCGAAAACAAAGAAGTAGGTGTTAAATATTTAAATTATTATACTTAATAATTGATTACATTTGATGTGTGACAGTTTTTTATGATAACTCTGTGGTCGATGGACATATTCATTTCTTCCCGTTACATGTAGGGATGGCTTAAAAATACGAGATGCTTCCTATCCAGCGGTCGTAATATGATCTCCGTAGTAGGTCAAAGGCACCGGCCATCCCAGTGACAGCACACCACAATGCGCCCGTTTAACACGCTCGTCGCATTTGGACGGTCCCTTGACAGCCAACTCGCACGTCAGACATAGATTTTTGATTCGTTTTGGACCTCGTGAGAACATGGAACACAATGTGTACAATGAGCTAATCATTGGAACATTGCTCGGATGGAGTCACGTTAATAACAATTTGTTCGGATTTCAAGTAGCTTGCAATTGAAATCCTTTTTTACATAAACGTAACTACTTAAAGGTTTCGTACATACAAGTAATATTAAATGTTATCTGAAACGAAGGTATTTTGTGGTTTTTGAAGATTATCGTTGAATATTTTTTAATAGTTTGAAAGTTACCGGAGCTGGGCTGAGAGGGACTTATATGAAAGCTTGTGCACGTTTCTGAATAGACAGCGGTTGAATGAACAATGAGCGTAGGGCGCCGGGTGCGGGCGGCGTGCGCTAGGCGTGTCCGCGCTTCATCGATCGCAGCCTCCGACGCTCCTCGACGACGTCTGCTCCCCACACTCGCTCCCCCCTTCCCCTTCACACCCGCGTCTCCCACCCCCACACCCCTCGAGCACGTTAGCGCCCCAACCGACTGCATTTACCACCCGCCTACCCCCCCCGTTGTACATACCACTACCTGCCCGTCCATCGTCTGTTCTAACTCTGGACATAATCCCGCAAAATTTTCCATGCGAAACGTAGTAAAGAGCGGCATTATTCATCAGAATATATCGCCGCCTCGTTATACTTTTCGCGAGTGAGGTGTTGCGATCCAGTAGCGGCCTCGCAATGCTTAATGCGAACGCTACAATTAAAGCCGTTTAAATCACTCCGCGAGCGACCTGCGAATGTTATTTCAGCTCATTAAAAACGAAATAAAATTACAAATTTTATGTGCGTACGAAGTAGCCTCTTTTAATACCTACGGAAACATCAAAAACATTTTGGTGTAAACATGGAATGTTGCAAACAGACTAGAAGCGATAGCTTAGTGTAAATACGTTTATACATAAAAGTACGTTTACGTAGTATTTTAACTGTGACGAAATACATAATGAAATAATAAGATTAAAATTTTTCAGTACTATTTTCTCATTCGATTAGGGCCAGTTATAAATAGTGGTTTCTCACCAAAATAGCTTCTACTAGTACAGTTGGCTGTAAGTTCCTTATATGTCTACTAGTTCATTTTACACCTGTGAGGTGATACAAGAAGCGTAATCATTTTCGTCTGTGTAGAGGCAACAACGCGGGGCATTAGTGGTCTAAATTAAATTTGTCGGGTGTCGGATCGGCGCCAGGGCCGGTCATCGATCATCTGTAATGGTACGGCCACACTAACGACCCTGCCCCCCTGTCCCTCCGGCCCGCACGGGATCACCTCACCTCGCGGCCGCCACAATCATCAACGATTCATCACTACACTGACGAACGCT
Organism: Byasa hedistus; assembly: GCA_029286795.1. NCBI lineage: Eukaryota > Metazoa > Arthropoda > Insecta > Lepidoptera > Papilionidae > Byasa > Byasa hedistus. The sequence continues at coordinate 8,115,364 of JAGSMW010000020.1, read as the reverse complement.
GCTCGTTTAGTTGTTACCGTGTAATGTACGCCATCATGTTGTACATTGCATTCAGTTACAGGCAAGAAAGAAATATTTTTTTAAGATACATAAGTGCCTGTGCAGAAAATCGATTGGCTAAATGAGACTCGTTATTGCACTAGTTTAGCTATTCTGCATGTTTATACCAGTATTATTATTAAAAAATACTTTACGTTTAAAACTACATTTGCACCTTTAGTCCGATCTTAAATGATTATTATACCCAGTTTCAGTAATGCGAGTAGTTGTGCTTGGTCGCCTCCGGCGATGGGCGCGTGCGTCGCGATGAGTTTGCAATTTTTCATCACATTCAATTACCCGCGCCGCGACCAGGTGACGTCGCGTCTTCGTGAAGAAACGAGCACCAAGACATATTCCTCGGTCGGATCGCATCGCTAATTGCATCAGCAGCTGACTACGGCTAAGTGCAGATATCAATCTTGACTCACTTAACTCACCTCGCTACTTGTACGCGAACAAAACACTTGCTTCATACTTATAATTAGTGAAATTTCTGAGGGGGAAAAAATCGGAATCATACCATGGTAACGAGCGTAATTAAACTATAATTAAAGGGTGGTGCACTTGTAGCGTTAGTCGGATAGGGTATGATGAATTGTTTAATATTGTTTTTAGTAGTCGTGACCTTTTCTATTCCTTCAAAAGAATGTTTACGACGTTAGAAATTTGTTCATCGCTAAAATTATTACATCAATTTTGCATTTACAAAAAATATTTGTAATCAACTTTAGTACAATTTGCGAAGCGTGTTCAGTTTTTATTTGCAATAGGTAGCATGACCGGTTGATAAATGTAGTTATAGTTGATAGTACAGCTAATCAAACAAACGTTGAGAAGATGAGAACGATCAAACGACCATGAGCTTAATTAATAATACGCGTGATTGTCAGTATTTTCCCAATAGGGCAAAACAGTACCGTAAACATTTCATTGCGCCAAAATCGTAAAACACCGGCGGCCTTTGTAAGTATTACTTTTTTAACATAATTTTATTGCTTTAACTACACATTTACAGAGTATAAAAATTTAACAACTGCTTTATCAGAAATCGCAACTGGCGTAATTTGTATAAAGGTCAATTAAATTTAAAGCGGTAAGTCCGCGATTTTAAGTTTTACAATATGCTTACAGTGCGGATTCGAATCCTTATATATAAATGAAATTTGTTATAAAATTCTTTACTGGTTCGGAATTTACAGCAAGCAAAGGAAGGGCGTCGTAATGCAATGGATATGAGTTATTGATTAATATCCTTAAAGGATACTTATTATAATTTTATACAAATAACTAGCTGACCCGACGGATTTCATTCTGTCAAAAAAAATTGGAATGTTCTTTGTTCCTGCCTATTTTATAGCCGGGGCAAAAAAATCTCCTGAACAGAACCGTTACCCTGGTTATGGGCGGTGTGTGGGGGTTCAGCACTATATATTCATCTAATAACTAATATTTAAATATTAGTGGGTTCCAGAAGAGCGGCCAAAGTTATAATTAAAGTACATAAGTTATATTTGCTATAATAATTTTTTAGGAACAAATAACTGTCACATTCCAAATCTTTTTGACTGAATGTAGTCTGTCAGGTCCGCCAGATGGTAACGCGGTTTGTGCTCGACTGATGTATTGACGTGTAAACGAATGCATTTTATGTCGCGCGCCGAAACTAAAACAAAAGAAATAATATCGCGTAGCCGACCGAATTGAAAATCAGTATGGTGGATCTTTAGTTGTTACATTTTGTGACTATTTATGTTATTATTTCATTCGTTTTAATTTCGGCACGCGGCGTTAGATCCTCCGACGCGCATACGCACACATATATATGATTGAATTTGAACTTTGCGCAGCTGTAATAAAGTGCAAATTGACTCTATAGCGTTACGAACGCACCTACATTGCTTAGACAGCAGTGAAAGCTTGTAATTTAATGTGAACTTTTGTTAGTTTGTTTCTGGTTTCTGGTTTCTGGTTTCTTGTTTCTGGTTTCTGGTTTCTTGTTTCTGGTTTCTAATTTCTGGTTTCTTGTTTCTGGTTTCTTGTGTCTGGTTTCTGGTTTCTGGTATCAGGTTTCTGATTTCTGGTTTCTGGTTTCTTGTTTCTGGTTTCTGGTTCCTGGTTTCTGGTTCTGGTTTCTGGTTTCTGGTTTCTGGTTTCTGGTTTCTAGATTTCAGATGTCAGATGTCAGTTTTAAATATAATACTTGTAGTCTTTATATTTTATATTGATGACCAAAAGTATATCACCGACCTTAACCTTGAAAGAAATTTTAGAAAGTAATATATGAATAAAATTTTGCAAATATTTCAAGTCAATCAAACTAATTTGACAAATTCTTGCGAAGATTTTTACAATATTTTACAAAATTACCCCAATCTACTCAAATTCACTTAAATAAAAAAGCATTCATAAACTGTACTTATGTTAAAAGTAAAAATTATTACGATATTATTATTCCTTCAGAGCTGTCCCGCTTTGCCCATCTAAAAATCTGGTCACCTTAATGAAAAAGTGAAATTGTTGTTTTTATCCTATTCCGGACACTTTTTCCATATTTTCTCACACCTTTTAAACCTTCCCTTCCTTTGGACTTCCACGAATAATTCAAGACCACATTTAGCTAAATCGGTCCAGCCGTTCTCGAGTTTTAGCGAGACTAACGAACAGCAATTCATTATTATATATATATATATATACAGATAGATAGATTAATAATAAATTAAATTCAATAATATTAGTTATTAATAATAAATAATAAAGTTGCTTGGAAATATATTTATATGTAGAGGGAGTAACAGAGGGCATAATGTTTGAGAGAAATAGAATTCGTTGTCATCCCCACTCCGCGCTGTGTACTGGTGAGAGGTGACACCGGTACACACGTTGAGAGGATCACTTACCAAGTGATAATTTTTTTTTTTTTGGAGTTTATGGCCACGCGGTTTGATACGTGGCCATGTATAATTGATGTCATCGAGCGCGACAAAAATATTAAAATGACTATTAAAAAGCAGGGGTTGGTGATAGAAAAGTGAAAATTTAGGTTTGTATGTATTTTTTGATGCCACACAATAATAAAATAAAATTGAAAAAAAATCCCAAAAATAAAAAAAATTTTTTTGGTGTGGGTAACCCTAATCACTTAGGGGTTTGAAAAATAGATAGTAACCGATTCTCAGACCTACTGAATAAGCATAAAAAATTTCATAAGAATCGGTAAAGCCGTTTCGGAGGAGTTAGGGAACGAACATTGTGACAAGAGAATTTTATATATTAGATATTCCATATCAAGTTAATCGATTTTGAATAAGAAATAATAGTAATACAGTAATTAATTGTAAATTTTGAGTTTATTAATTAAAATACTTGTGTATCGTTGTCTTTGCTTGAGTAGCAATGATAGCTTGCGATAGTATCGGATAAGTATTACACTATGTTTATGTGACAATTGCAGCCGCTCATATATGACGGGCCAATTTAGCTGCATACATTTCATTGCACGTCGATTTCAATAAAACTCAACGAGATTTCATGGAACTGATCAACGTTTAAATTTCTCCTATCAACAGTCTCCAGTTACTGTGCAATTATCTGTATGAAATTTAACGCAATCAATCTAAAATTACTTTCATATAATAAACCTTCCTAAATTAATACAGTGGTCTCGTGGTAAATTTCAATTTTAAGACGCGTGTTTAGAGTGTATAATGGCTTGAGATTAAATAAAGGGTGAAGATAGAAGCAAAAAGGATGAGACGAGGCGGTCATTAGCGAAATGAAGCCATTAAGAGCGTGTAAAACAGTTAATTACAACTGCGTAATCTCGTCTCGAGGTGGCTCCGACTCACTCACGGGGCCCGCAATGGACCCCGGTAATGATGATAAAATGTAATTCGATTTCCTGGCCGCCGTCCCCACAAATACATTTCTTTGCGCATCGCACCTGTTCAAAATTTAATTAAATCAATTATTTATTCAAATTTCCTCATAACTATTGATTTCGTCGGATTAATAATAAATTATAATCTAGTAAAAAATTTAATTAAGTAAAAATTACTTAAAATGTTAATCTGAAGTAATAATAGTTGCAGAATGTTAAAATTGAGTAATAACAAACAACGAGGTATAGTTGAAATTCCACTTTACAGCGAAATAATTTTTTTATCATCATATGAACCGATGAATGTCTACATCTGGACATAGGACTTTTGAAATATATTCCACCTTGTGCTGTTTTAATACAGTGGCCCCCAAAGATTGTCGATGACGTCTATCTATATTTTTTCCTTGCAATATTATTGCGTGTACTGTAGATAATAATTGATAAAACGTTTAAATAACAAGTTATTTTACCACTGTTAAATTTTGTATATTTTTGCATTTCTTCACGGACTCGGGTTTTAAGAAAGAGAACATTGATATTTCCACTTGTATACATTTATTATTGTGACATTCGTTTACTTGACGTCATGTGTCGATGAGAAAATTTTCCGCAGCTGATGGCTTAATACGGGCTCCGTGTTCATGTGTAATTTGTCTTCGTTTCTTTCTATTACGGCGCCATGTTTGCCTAGAATATAGCCCTTGTACACTATTCGTCAACTTCAATATTATTAATGAAGAATTTTCATTCTATTTTTACGTATTAATTACAGGAGTACTTATTCGTACATGTTCTGTATTACGCACAAAATAGTACTACATTTGTTTCACCTAATGTTTGCAATATACTGTGTGATCTAAATAGGTTAAGAGTGCAAGAACGGTTAATTTTATTTTTGTAGCGGTGACGACAACTTCGATTGAAAAAAAAATGGTAAACTCATGTAAATTGTATGGAATTCCCATGAATTAAATAAAGTGATGTCACGCTTACTTGCCGTTTTCTATCTGCGAAAACAACTGATCCATGAACAAGTGTCGCGAAATTTGTGCTAAAACAAATGGAATATTAAAATATGACTCATAAATTCGCAAAACAATATAATGATTATAACAAATGTTGAGTTTATTTATAATTAAAAACTTTCCATTATTTTCAAAATCTTAATTCTACTAGAGACCTAGCAGCTAAACATTGTCTACTAGATAAATTATCAAATTCTATAGTTACTTGTAACATAAGTCTGCTTGAATGAAAATTATGCGTCTTTTTAACTATTCATTAGTTTTTATCGATATCCTACTTTATCACAAACAGCGGTGCTAATTTTATGTAATAACTTACTGATGCTATATACATTTATGTCGATGTTAAAGCGAAGGTAATTCAACCTTAGGTGATTATATTGTCATCGAGTTAAAAAAAATTGCGATAAGTTCGAATTTCGTATACTTACTCTTTTTGTCGCTAAGTGATATTTCGCTAACATTAACTTGTACCGACTTCAAGTTACTGCGATGCAATGTTAATTCTCGAAGCGATAAGCGTAGTTATCGATAAGCAGATTACCAAGTGAACCATCTGCTCTTCTGACGGCTTTATTGCATATAAAAATTTAATACTAATTTACTTACATCAAACGCAACATTTGTACATGTTGGTGAAGTATGACTTAACTTATAAAGCAACACTTCATAATTGAGTCGCTAACTTACTGAAACTAGATTCGATTTAAATAAAAACTGTCAGTGGGCTTGTATGCGATTAGATGAAAAAAAATGGTCGTTAAGTAATACTTCCATAGGGCTAAACTTTGAAATGAGCCCAGTACTACGTACAGGAATGTGCTATTCGCATTTTATTGCTCCCGCTATCTGATTTGTTCAAAGTTACGCCGTCAAATTCAAACATAACCGGAATGATTTATTGCGGCGAATGTTACTTATTAACAATAGTCGGGTACGGGTTAAGGTTTATGGCGAACGCGAGGCATGCACCGGAAGCGATATAAACCGACCTCAGTCGGGCGACTATAAACAATTAAAGAGCACCTTGTTAATGTTAACTGCTTTATAATAGCTCCTCGACGTTGATTAGCTTCATTCCCTAGTGTTACTGACGCCTCACATGTATTTTTATAGCATTTGCCTTATTTCACGTCGGCAATATGTGAAGAAAGTTATAAAATTCTGTCACAGATAAACTTACATCACATGGTAATTATTTTCCAAATAATCAAACGAAAAAGAAACTGAAAATAATCACTAGCAACATATGCAAAGATAACTTTTCTTTTCTTCCTATAGTATTGAAATGTTGTTAAACTTTTAACAGGACCAACTTTAATGTACATTCTCTCGAAAATCTCTTTAAAATTACCCAATAAAATGATGTCATACAAACGGAGTAATATTCGTACTACAAATAAAAACATATAACTTGTCGTCGGTTAAAATAAAACAGTTAAACGCTTTTGCAACTAAAGCAAATTATAAGAGAAACAAAGTTTATGTATATTTTAAAAACTATACTAGGTTTTAACCTTTATATGAAGGTTTTACATTAATACGAATATGTAATAGGCACTTAATTAATTAAGATAACAGATTCTTACGGAACGCTATGAAGAAGATTACATATGACAAATATTAAATATTTCATGAAATGTTAAAAACTATGCGTTTAACCTGAACTACGGCAAATGTGGCGGCCATCACGGTAAGTTACGGTTGCATTTTTTTAAATGTTCAACAAGCGATGTGTATATAACTCGTTTTCTGCCCGTAATATTTTATAACAATTTATCGTCTTGTATAGAATGCTGTTAAAACGTCAATGTATTACTTGAATTTATGATGTTTACGTAGGTCGGTGAATGTCCTGGAAGGAATAACGCCGGAATTCGTATAGCTTATTATATAGGAATTTTTAATGAAATTAAAGTTAAATCGTTAAACAATTTTAAATGTAGTCTACAATTGCAATACTTATTACATTAATAAAACGTAGTACTAAATAAAATGCAAAGATAAAGCAAAGTTAGCATATCTGATAATTAAAAAAATTCTGTCATTCAAGTCTGTTATTGAATCTTATATCTATAATTTATTATACTTCAAAATAAACGGTTCATGTATTACCTTTACTTAAAATAATTTTAATGTTAGTAACAATACTGTTGTATTATACATATACTTAGAAACACAAATTTTCACCAAAATGAGACTTTCTCCTTAGAAGACACTAAACGACGATAAAGGAAATAGATCTCAATATTTACAAACATGTTAAGGTCTTTTATAGCTTAGTGTAGAATTATATAATTAAATTAAGTTAAAAACAAACTATCATGTTTAGGCTAATATTTACTGAATGTAAAAATCGTCAGTAATCATTAAGAGATGTCTTTTTCAAACAGAGTTGAGCGGTCTGATCCTGAAATCCTTAACCAATATGTTTCAGTTCGGCAAAGCGCACGAAAAGCATGGGGAGTGTGGGAATTTCCCTTAAAACCGGGAGGACCTAAGTTCAGCAATGGATATCAATAGTTTAAAATTAAAATAAATATTGAGTTAGATGATACCGTTATATTAATAACGTTTTTAACTATCAATACGCCGGGGCGTATTGCGGCGTCCCGCAGTGCGGCTACTTTACGCACATTGCGCTGAGCTCGTTAACTGAACGTCACTTTTCACTATATTTATGTCTCTATTATTTTTACGTCATTACTACATCGTAAAATATGTATTTGCCGATGACGCTCATACTTTGTGGGGAAGGTTAAGGTGAATGATAGATCATCACGGACCAAGTTTAATAACAATAAAAAAGAAGAATTATGGTGGTCATTTATAGAAGGATTTTAAAGTAACGTCGACTTTGCTTATCCTTAGTTCGAAGTCGAAAACTCTACTTTAGTTTAGACCTATATCGTATCGCTGCTTCTACGTACTCAGTAACTGCATTTTAGAAACATTTTACTAATAACAGGGTTGATCAGATTCCTTTACCATTCGCCATTGCGTTCTTCACTTTGAGAAATATCAAGTCTCATTAAATTTGAAATATAATTTATTGTAGCCATTTGTATTGTAACCCTGGTAAAAGGAAAAAAAAAACATTTCTTCGTCATGGTAATTAACAATTAAGATACATTTTTTTCATTGAAAACATATAAAGTATTTTCTTTTACAGTAATAAAGTGAAAAAAATATTCTGAAAAAAATATCACTTCTTATCATACCAACCTCAATTAATATCAAGTAGAACGTGCGTCATCATCTTGTGTATAATGCATTAATAATCATTAAAACAAAAACTCCCAATTACAAACTATTTTAAGACAATAATATTCGTTCCAAGTTGAATGTTTTGAACGAATAAAAATACGGGTGGGATCATTTCGCACGATTACCCGGGAGACGACAAAACATGTCAATTGTCAATTTGTATAATTTTACGCGGGAATTAAAATGGCGGTCTGACAGATGACAGTTGACGTGGCGGGCTCCTCTCCTGCTTGCATCGCGGGAACGACGCTCAATTAAAGAACACGGCTACTGATTCACTGAAACGTAAACATTGACTTTGTTATACACTTATCATTATTATTTTTTCGCTTTTACAATATTATTAAAACACGTAACAGTCATGAATTGGAGATTTAGATTCATACAAGAAGTATTCAACAGATTTGTATGTTATACAGAGAACTCACTTCTTTGAAAAACTCGTACTAAGTAATGCTGTGAGTTACGTAAGTATACTTTAACACTATTAACAAGGAGGAAGTGTTACTAAATTTTAGTCTAACTCCATTACTTTAACGAAACCTAATAAAATTACAATGATCAGTTTATAAAAAGAGGGCCTCGGCTAATCAAATTGTGTTTTTTAAGTATTACTACTTGATATTACTATCCTTTTTTATAATTTTAAACATCATATGTAATGTTTTATAAGTCTTCTAAATCGTGTTTCCTCGTGACTGAGGGTCGTGGTCATCATGTGTGATGAAACACACGACGACTTGGCAGTTATAATGGAGTGGTTTGCCAGCCTTCTCCATTTATAAGTCTAAACGTATTTAAATATTAGACAGGAATTAATGTCACGAAAAACAAAAAACTGAAATGTAGTGAACAATTTTTAATTTAATCGGTACAGTACTTGGCTGCTGTTGCTTGTAATGCGAGCCCGATGCCTCGTTAATGGCATCTCGCACGGTTCGGGTTCAAACAAGCAACTAACACTGTTCCCGGTTCAACGTTTCTAATAGCGGGATTAGCCCGCGGCCGCCGCGTGCCGACGTAACGAGACGCGCGGACGACAGACAGCTGACGATGCACGCGTCATACGGATTAAAATTCCGTTTCACGCTTTATTTCAACCAAACATACCTTTTTCGTTTACAACATTATATATTATTATTGCGTCATATATCACTTAATTCACATCTCTATTTCAATAATTAAAAAACAATTGTTATGCAATGTCTGGTTTTAAAAATTTTAATTCTGCGCTATTTCAAATTGAAATATTGTAAAGGTGTATTTTACAATCCGGGATTTGTTCTGCTTTGAGCTTCTTGTCTATTTTTAATATTTTTCTCAATTCAAACGCAAATAATCTATATTAGTTTTGATTATAAAAAGAACAATGAGCCTATTTTTTTTTTCGCGAACAGAAATCCTACAAGAAATAATTCTGTGGAAAAAGCCTTATTCCAATGCCAAACATGGCGTTTACAGAAAATACTCCTTTTTTGGGGCTAAGATTAGATATTGAATAATATTCTTTATAATTTCAGCGTCTTGATGTCGTATAATAGGTATTGCGTGTTTCATTAATATTTATTAGGTAAATTAAAAGATTTTGTATCTTTCTTATCTTCGGGTATTTAAGTTTTGATCTTGAATATCGATTAGACTGGTATTTATTATGCTATTTACATTTTAAGAAACTTACTTCTTTCTCCATTGTGGAGGTTGGAAGATCAAGTATAAGGTTTTTATTAATAATTGTTAGTCAATAGCTAACAAACACGGCGGCTTCGTTTGCCTTGCGTGCCAACTCCGTGTTGCTGTTGGCATTTCATGAAAACCAGCCATACTTCTAATGTCATCATTACCGTTTAATTTATAATCGGCAAGAATTATTTGTCACTTCATAGTCGTCTGGCAAGTATTTTTCTATACTTGGCAACTTTCTATTTTTTAATTATAAGTATGTAACGGCAACATTGTTGACTTCTATGATAACGGAAAAGTATGATAATAAAAAATTACAAGGAATTACAAGTAAAGAGTTTAGGTAAGGAAAGAAGTAAATAAGATGACTTCTATGTTATGAAATTTTTTGAAAAAAAAAATCATAGATTTCTTTCTTATGTACAATTTTTTTTAACATGACTTTTAAATTTGCACAAATTTTTTAATAAATGATCTTTAATTTTATGTACATGTGTTTTATCAATTTAGTCTCTTATGAGTTATTATAATTATGAAATTAACTAGTTTTCAACAGTTTATTAAATGTAATACCTCGAACATTTATATATTTAAGTGACAAAATAGGTTTCGTTTACAGTTATTTAAAAAGCTCAAACATTTTTAATTTTTTTTTTATTATAATTAAAAACAATCTAAAAGTAATTTTTTAAAAAATTTAAACAGTTTTATAACTTTTACTTTGTTGATATTGTATATAAATTTATTAACTGTATTTGAAATATAACCCAGGGTTCGTGAAGGTATTTGTTTAATATTAATAGTAACAAGTATGACTACATCTTATTGTGGTTATTTGATATTGACGGCCATTTTTCAATAAAAAGTATGTTTAATTTATACCCCCATTGCATATTAGTGGTAGCGGTTTTTGTCTTAATCATACATTCATTCTTGTCGATAGAAGGGAAATGTAAACAATACTGTACGATTTTACTTACATTTATAACGTCGACTGTTCAATGTGTAGTTAGGAATTACGAAGAACATTCATCACAGTATTTACAACGGATTTAACGGTTGCAGAGAATATTTATAGTTATTAAAAAAATTTATGTATTTATACACCAAAGTGATACTCAAAAATTAAATTTTTGACATCATAACAAAATACGAAGTCAGACATTGACTCAATTGCATAATTTAAATTATGGCCTTGCAGAACTGGAATAAATATTTATATGTGATAAACACATGAGAGTGCATTTTAGTTTTACATTTCATAGTTTCTATTTGTTGTATCACCTTTTAAAGTCATGGTGATTGATATTCTGTGATAATTTATGGTAACAATCAAAAAACATTTTAATTAATTTTTATTCCATCAGAACCTACATTCACTCTTTTCTATCTTCCGTTTACTTATTTTTTCATACTAACCACGAAACGAGGGGGTTTTTATGATGGTAAGAATCATGTCTGCCTATAACAATCTAGTGCTAGTTAGGTTTTTAACAGTTTACACATTACTGTTTTGGTGACAGGAATAAGCACTGCTGGTTCCTTGTTATAGAAAGTTTCTAGTAAAATAAGATTAAGATTTGACTTCAAATAGTAGCTTATAGTGTATTGTATTAAAAGAGGTGATGATATATTGGAACATTTCGCGCCGATGGCTAGATAACACTTACGGAGTATTTATTCAAGTTATCGACGAGATCGCGGGCTGACTTATATTAATGAATTATGCAAATGCGTCCAACCGGTCTCGGATAATTCTGCCGACTTTATTACTCGTGAAATAACGCCGCATTAATATCGAATTGTTACCTTTGTGCCGGCGGAGGCCCGTTTAATTATTCACTGAAATTAATGGCGCTAATTCTTTAGCAAGACGCCGAGTCGGGAACGATCAACAGCCGTTTTAAAATGTTTATTTAATGTTATCGTTATACTAACAAGGAAATTGTTCGACGTTTATGATGATGTTAAAAAAAAACATTTTTTTTATGTCGCATAAAAGTTGATAATCGAAACTCTTTAACTGATTAAGGCTAACGTTGCAACAGTGGATAATGGTGGACACGATACAGTTTTATATAATTCCATACATTGTTATTGATCATGTCGACTAATCTGTTATTTTATCATTTAATTATAAATTTACGTTTAACATAAAACCAAATCTAAAAAGATGTCAATTTTGCCTCAATTATTTATACGGCATTATATTTTTAAAGTAAATTATTTATTTTCTTAAATGCAGGAGGTCCCTGTGGTCGCAGGAAATCGTTTGAGTAGGTCAATATTCAGTAAACAACACTAGACTGAAGTGATGATGATAAAATTAAACTATATAAAACTTTTATATGTCTTATTGCTTGTTAAATTATACAATGTAAATAGTTCTTATGTGTTCTTGCATGGTGCTATAGGCAGCCCTGGAGTTGACCTATCAACACGTCTAAGGTTCATTACTAAGACACCACCGGCAGGTGTACCCGATGCGGGTAATTTAATATATTTCGCGGAGTGAAAAAAAAACTTAGAAGTTGCTGCGCTTAGCGCGCAGTCTATACCAAGACTTTTTTTACAAAAGAGAATTATTTTCGATAAAGTTGACTGACATAAAAAATTAAAGTTAGTTTTATGGCAACATTCACTTTTACTGGTGGTAGGTCTCTGTTGCCGGAGACTGTCTGGATGGGTACCACCGCAGCTCCTATTTCAACCGCCAAATAGTAGTGTGCAAACGTTACTGTGTTCCGGTTTGAAGGGCGCTGTAGCTAGTGTAATTACTGGGGTAACGAGACTTAACACCTTATGTCTCAAGGCGACCAGCGCAATGTGGTGCAGTGTGTACCATCTTAACTAGCGCCGCGTTGTCATGGGCAAGCGTATCACTTACCATCAGGTGAACGTCTTGCTCGCCTCGTCGCATAGTAGTATAAAAAAAAAATTCAACATTAAAAACATAAATATTTTTTATCGATATATTTTAAATAAGCTATCGAAATCAATACGATGCAGTGATGCTGATAATAGAATTTGTATAATTTATGTGAGTCGTCAGCGAGGAGCTGGTGATGGGATCGGTGGTGGATCGACTGTCGTCCTTGACGGATGCGGCTCATTAGGCGGCCGCGCTGGGTGGCGCTGGCGGCGGACGGCGTCGCGCGACAACAATCCTTACGCCGCAGACATAGGGGGCGCGCGCGTCGCCTCGGCGTCCGCCGCGCCCGCGATCCCGCGCACGATACACACCGACCATTCAAAACACACCTTAATACGATTTATTTATGGTATGTGCTTAACTCCGGGTCCAACTTTATCGCCGCTGGACCTTCGCGTTCTACCTCCGAGAATTTTATAGATCTCATGTATTTATTATTATCATACTGCTGTTATACGAAGGTTGACACTGCGACCGTGTTTTATGGACGCCAATATTTCTTTCTTTCACTCCCGCGTTTTATTACTGATGGTATTCAGTAATAAATCCGAAAAGATCGTTACGCGCCTACCTATGTATCTTATCATCGGAGCACATTTGAAAGTTTTGTAGAAACAGTTGTAGCGCGACGAATGAGGCCTTAACAGGGCCAACGAACAAATTGCTGTTCGACGTTATCTTATCTATTAGTTGTTTGGTTATCAAAATTATGAAACTGCCGTTTAAAATGTATGAAAAAAAAAAGTGAATTAAGAAAGGCGAAGTTATAAATAGCGGCGGTGTGATGTTATCGCGTCCGGGCCGGCAGGAAGCGCTTCGGCCCATTTAGGGGTGCATTAAAATCGAATACATCATATTTGTTTGATTTCCTAGTTCGCGTTTCACCCTGTAATTATACAAGTCACCGTCCGTGTCCGGGATCTCCGACGGTTTCTGCTGGAGATGCATTAATCATATTTTTTTTATGGCCAGCATATGTTTTCGTCTCGTAAAACACTTTCGAAGGTTATAAGCTTTTGAGGCTTAATGTCTAATTTAGTTTTCGGTCGGTCCTTATGAGGTCATTAGTGTGTTGAGTCATTTGTCGGGTCAATTGGTTATTTAGAAATGAAAGTTGAAACTGCTTGTACATTTTGTCGCAATACGGTCAAAGTTTTTTAGTGATACTATAATATTTTATTACACACTATAAAGCTTTTACTACGTTATTGCTCTGCATATAATAAACAGTACGGAATTTATGTTTTAGTTTCCTAAACTGAGTAATGGTTGTTTTCATGTTTATGTATACTTGCATATGTACTTCTATTAGTGAGCACTCATTATTGTTACTTTAATCAGCTATATATTTATTTTTCATTTGCTCAGGCGCATGTTCCCTACGGTGCGAGTGTCGTTCGCGGGCTGCCGCTCAGAGCTGCGGTATGCTGTGCTGCTGGACGTGGTGCCGGTGGACGGCAAGCGCTACCGTTACGCGTACCACCGCTCCTCGTGGCTGGTGGCGGGCAAGGCGGACCCGCCCGCCCCCGCGCGCCTCTACCCACATCCAGACTCACCCTATGCCGGCGATCAGTTGCGCAAGCAGGTCGTCTCCTTCGAGAAAGTCAAGCTCACCAACAACGAAATGGATAAAAATGGACAGGTTAGTACAGTGATAAAACAAATCAATTTTATATCGGGTTCACCAATCAATTATTACAACGTAGCGAAAAAATGTATGCAAAAAATTTTACATTTCGTGAATAATAATATCGTCAATGGAAAAAGAAATATTAAGAAAAAAATCTGGAAAAGCGCTAGTAATCTTTAAAAGGTTTAATCATTAGTTGTATGAAAATTAATTTGCACTTATTATGTATCCGATAAAGAAAAGAAAAAAGACACAAAAATTTGCAACTGCAAATTACATTGTTGCCATTAAAAAAAAAAAACTTGCTTAATAAAAATGTAAAAACTTAAAGTCATACTCGTAAAAGTCATGCTAGTCATTATCATTTATTTTATAATCATATCACCTTAATAACACGCCGTTAAATCATTTTATATCAATCATAATTACTTATGAAATTTTCTTATTACGATGGGCGTGATCCTCGTCGATCGATCTACTGTTTTCATCATTGTTGATACTGATTTAAAAAACATTCATGAGACTATAATTAAACGAATGACGATATTATCAGCGCAATGAAATGTCGCCATTTACTATACGTCTCGTTTAAATTATACAGCGGTACGTACAATTAAAAAATAGCAATATTAACTATACTCTTTCAAAATTTGTTTTGTTATATAAATAGCTTAGGAAATATCGAACTGTAATTATCTTCAGGATGACTGTAATATTTTATGAATGTAGTGCTTATTCAAAGTAGTTCTATTTACTAATGGTAAGTACTGGATCTTGTAGATTTAGACGCAGGTAGTGAAATGTGGTAATGATGTAACAAGCACAATGTGATACAGTATAAACATCCTCAATGATGGCATTACTACAACTGGTGATCCTCCTGTTTGTTTCTTTGCTTAGTTGTACTACTTACACCATATCGCAGTTTTAGTATTTTTAAAACGTTTATGTTGTGTTGTATGACTGAAGTTCATAAAAGTATTAACAAGAGAAACGAAACAAAAACTATGTGTGAAATTTACTCACAACGCGATTTATTGTTCGAGCCGCGAGAACACTGGTGCGGGAGAGAGTCGAGAGCCTCATGCACCAATTTCCTCTCGCGTGTGGCAATTTTATAGAATTAGTGGTGTTATTGTCGGTGTCGGCGACACCTCGGGCGTCGTGGGGTGGTAATGACGGCCTCGCTGCCAACAAATTAGTCGCAGATGTCGTTACACGACAGCCGGCTACTCGCGGCTGCTTGCCTCCGCGCGCAGGTGCTAGCCGCCATGCAAATGTCACTACGCGCCCAACATAAAATGACCTGTACTCACCCCTAACCCTTTACCGACCGCGTATCTTATAAGACTGGTCGTTATATTTTACTATCGAAATGAGATTATTATGATTATGTTCGGCGATGTTACCGGTGTCTATGATTTATAGATTACATAAGGGAAAAGGTCGCATACCAATTAGCTAAGTAAATTTGTTAATGCGTAAATTATTTTTATAAATAAAGTAACAGATACAACTTTAATACGACACTAGTAATTATTTGTTAATACGAACACTTGTATTAAATTTATTGTCACTTTTAACTGTTTGACATGAAAAAAAAAACTAGAGTAGAATTATATCCTCACTTAATCTAAGAATGTAATTAGCTAGGTTGAAACAAATTTTCCACCATAAAGTGTCGAAAAGGGCGACGAGGTTAATATAGAAAATGTTTAATTAGCAATAAATAATTGGGCAAGGTCCTGGTGTCACGTCAGTCAGTTGTAGAATATAACATAAGGCTTTCACGCAACTTGCCGGCGCACCGCACGCGCCCCTTACTAATTGTCGAACAGAAACTACATTAAACAGTCGAATTAATCATCAACCGGTAACTAACATAAAGGAATAATACCGAAATAAATACCGCATTAATAACTCCCTAACACAGCGAAAGTTCTCAGTCGGCGTGGATACCGTTATGAAAACTAATAGATATTTTATTAACAATCACTAATAATCTTTATATTAACCTGTTAACATTTTTTATAGGGACGAGGAGAGTAAGACTTTCACCTGATAGTAAGTGAAACGCAATCCATGACAATGTGATGCGAGTTCAGATGATATACACTACACCATATTGGGCTCGACGTTTGAAGATACAAGATGCGTCTCGTTACCCCAGTAATTTCTTTAGCTAAAGCCCTTTTCAAACTGGAACATAGTAATGTTTTAAGAGTACTAAGACACTTCGTTATCTCCTCGTACTTTAAAATAGTTAATAGATGACGACTTAAGTAACTTAAGTTTGCGGTAACCGTTGCGTATTTTAAAATTCAGTAAATTGTTAATGAAAACTAAAAAAAATCACATAAACATGAACACATATAAAAATCTCGAAATACACGGAACTCATGATAAAAATCTAAGTTTGACGTTAAGTAAAAAGTTGGCATCGTTGTAAACTCTATTTTTGTTAAAATAAAAAGATGGATTTTATATTGATTTCGTTACAAGTAAACTAATTGTTAAAACTACTCACAGCCAGTAAGGTGTTCGAACTTTAATCGAAAACATGAATTAATGGGCATAGAAAATGTGGAAACATATTAAAATTGTGATCACCAATGGTGCGTCCAAACATTTAAATGTAAATAACACTTAAATGCTGTTTGTATTTAAATGCTAATCATATCTAAATTACATTTTAGACTCCCCTTGGTTAAGTTTTCTACTACTATTAAATTAACGACGATTTGAAAAAATCAGTTAAGTATATATTATTAATTGGTACAATGTTGATGAATGAATAACTAGAAGTTTCTATGAAAATCATTATTATAGCAAAATCTTACAACATACATTTTTATTTATGCAACCAATTTTTTTTATTCAAAGTAGCTGTAAGTTATGCTTTAAGCAATTAAATATACACGTCATAGTTTTGATAAAATAAATTAAGCCGTTTTGGAGATAGCCTGAACGTACAGACCAAAAAATGTAATAAAGTAAAACTTTGATTTTGCAAAAAGATATTTCAATTTAATTTGCGTTATCAATATTTATAGATACAGTGTTTTTAAACAGAAATTTATACGCTAAATAAACACATTGATAAGCTATGCTTAGTGCTTAGATAGAATTGCAATTAAGTAGTTCTACAAAGTAATGCAAGAAGTATACGTGACAAGTAATCAGAAGTAAACTTTACTAGTTTAACGGTAATGCCACATTAAAAGGCAAAAAATAGCTACACGAAATATTTGATATAAATTGGGGGTCATTTTTCAAATTGTCGGGTTAAATGAAACCTGGCTAATACCATTTTCGTGCGATTACTTCGGGGTCAAAGCGTAACAGCTCTCAAGTGTTGTTGGCTCGATATCTGGACGATGACGGCCCGCGATTGTGCTGGGCCTAAGTCCGTTTGTGATAAGCATTACTTATTTAAATTTTCTCTGAAGACTGAAGTGCTTATGATTTCTTAAAGAACAAAAATAATGTGTTCCATTTTAAGAGGTCTGTAAATAGTATACTTTCTGATGCAGTGAGACTTAACGGAACAGATGAGATATTGTCTAAATATCCTATTTATCATCTTAATGTGGCGTATCGTATACTAGCAGTAGAGATCAAGCTTGTCTAGTCGCTTCGTCCACTGAAAAAAAAAATTCGCGAATTTCAACATTCTTAATAGTTCATAATTGTAAGCCGTGTAGCAATTTTCAACATCAGTATCGCTTTAATTTCATATTAAACAACTTTACTGCGTACTTCCTCTCCAGGAGTTGCAATTATGCAATTCCAATAAAGTTGAATGTTTCATAAATTTTAATTTAATAGCGTTAAATTATATGAATGATTAGTTGAACCCGGCAGACGTACCGCAAGTGTATTTCATCATCTAGGAAACCTAAGCTATTCTCACAAATCCCAAGATTTGTTGTGGCCGAATCGAAATTTATTTTTTTGCGAAATACATTTTTTTATTTTTCAACTAAATTTTTCTTTGTATTATAACATATACAATGAAAGTCGATATAAAATTGAAAGAAAGAAATAGATGTTTTTTAAATCGTAGTTTAATACAAAAATCTTTTGGATGATTATATAAAGTCCAAAAGTTCACAACTCGAGCCACGTTTTCGAATAAAAATTCTAGACCTTGTCTACGTCTTGTCTTCTGGTATATAAATAGAAAAACGTGTAAAGCTAAAACATTTTTTTCGAGTGATAAAATTAAATCGAGAAAATTTCATTTCACGACTCGTAACGTCGAAATATAAAATGTCAGGCGCAAAGAGTTTCATATCGTAACATGTATTTAAATTAATGGAAATATGGAAATTGTCGGTTTTATTTGCGGTCTATTACTAATGACTAACTGTTTCGATGATTTATGAGGACTTTTGGACGTTTACAAAAATAATTAGGAACATTGAAACAACTAAAGGGCGGTACACATTATTCAATTTTAATCTAACGCTTCATGCTTGATGGATAATATATTAAAAATGTAGATAACTTACGTACTTAAACAATGTTGATTTCTTTAATTCGATACGTTTGTTTATTGAAAATAAATTCACGTAAAAAATATTTATTCGTTGTTTAGTAATGAAAATATTGTTTGAGCACATTTATTTTGAGACTTGTTGTTTTTATTCATTAAACAAAACTACTATAAGAAGAAACATATCAATTATTTTGTAATTGTGTTGAGTATTTGCGTCATTACGAAAATGAACACAGTAGGTGAAGATATTAATATTGAAGTCAACTCATCGGTAGGAACTTACGTACGATACCTTTACATCGTTTACATTATTAATTACCGCCGTTCATATTTTCACTTCGTTAACTTGCACATTGATAATATGAAAACAAATAAAGGCAGGTGATTCGTTGGCAGTGAATAAGGTCTAGTATCGTAATATAAATTAATAAGTTATTTGGTCTCCCCGGCCTCCCGCGGCGCGCTGCCTTCGGTGTACCTTACACCAATTACCGCTCGTAACCCGCCTCCGCATCCGCTTATGGCCCTGCTTTTACCGGTACCTCGCAAACACTATATTCAGTGTCTATTTATTTTAATATAACCACTTTAAAAATTATATATATATATTTCAAAAGGCATTGTATTGTTTCGCTTATGAAGTTATACCCCATCGTTTCATTAGCCTGTACAGCTGTGTTGATTTTGATTATTTTGTTTGGCAGTTGCTATTTTTAGCTAGTATTCGAATAAAACTTTTTAGCTGTTTGATAATACAATGTTTTAGTTATATTATGATATTTGAATATGTTTTGAATTTGATCAATTTTAGAGTCATAACACGAACGCCACAATAACTCTAATCGTTCATTTCCGTAGTTTACGTATCAGTCTCTAAAACCCCCGCAGGTTCTATCACGATAAATGGAGACCAAATCCAGTCATCGCCTTCTTCTAGATCTTTGTG
The DNA here is from genome assembly GCA_029286795.1 of Byasa hedistus. Classification (NCBI taxonomy): domain Eukaryota; kingdom Metazoa; phylum Arthropoda; class Insecta; order Lepidoptera; family Papilionidae; genus Byasa; species Byasa hedistus. Next base: position 8,095,461 of record JAGSMW010000020.1, on the reverse strand, counting down.
AAGAAGATAAGGGCCTAATTTTAGACGTCCACGACTAAGTAAAGTGTAACAAAGTAATAAATAAAAATATTTTGCAGTAATTTCTTGTTGTGGTACTATGGATATAACCTACTTTTTTAAAGTGATAGTAGTAATATAAAATTGGCTTAATAACTTATGTTTATATAACACCACGTTTTAAGTCGGGTTTTATTTACACGAGGTCCGAAAAATTATCTAAATTAACCGGAATATTATGTTGCCTAAGGTCTTAAGTGTTAGGTACTGATACAGTGAGCAATATAAAAGATGTGTATGCAATAAAATATTTTTTTAATAACAAAACTCTAATATAAACTAAAAAACTAAGTAATTCATTAGGTTTAGCGATAGGCAAAACTTTGCTGGCTTGGCTTAGTCAAGTTGTGAAGTAAAACCCAGCTCAGCGGCATAATTTAAACAAAGTTAACGGTTGTTAATTTACATTGTGGGAAGAGAATATAATGAATTATTTTTATGTCATAATAAGGGCAATCGAAATGAGAGTACAGTGGGGCCGCTGGCGGAAGTGGCTGGTGCTCATTTAAACGGGTAACCAAAAGTTTTGCTTTAAATAGATTTACAAATATGGCGCCCACAAAGGACTTTACCTTGTAATTAATAATCACTCTTTTTTGCTAAAATTAATATTGTTGTAATTGTGCCATATTTCGTTGAGCTTGTAATTTTTTTTCGTGTAATTTTTGCCTGACAAATTTGTAGTTTTTGTACAACGACAAAAATGAATATTATTAAAAAAAATAAATACATACTATGAAGTTATATCAACAAACGATTGTTATAAAATCACTATGTATATACTTTTTATTTGAATAATTAAAACCTCATGGGTTAAAATATCGTAATGTTTATTTAAATATAACAACAATGTCTAAAATTAATAATGTAGTTTAATGTGTATCTTTTCATAATTATCTGCATCCGTACCACGTATGTCGATGCGATTCAAGAGCCGCATGTTGTGGAGTTTGGTTAGTGGTAGCATTTTCAAGAAACCGCCTGACTAGCTAACTGTTCCAGTTAGTTAATATATAATAGCTGGAGTATTCTCGGCTAGCATACTTCAAAATCCATGACCTCGTTGTCATTGAATATAAAAAAAGCATTGGAAAATGTAATATCCGTGTGGGCGTGTAACGTGTGGCGGACGTAGTGTTTGCGCTCGGCTGTGTTCAGTGGTTTTATTGCTTATAATTGATCATTTACGTGCGATCGGGAACGTTGCTTTAGTTTTTATAAGGCCGCAGAGTAATCGTGCCGATGGTGCTTCAGTGCTCGTTACCTGAATAACGGCCTTGATCACCTGTAAACCTATTCATAAAACCGTTTACTTGGCATGTTAGAATTAAATGTTATGATCGAATGACGGATATTAATGTTACTTGTATCTAAATTTTGTTGATAGATATAAATTTATGTTTTAAATCTAATCTTGTCAAGAAAATTATGAATGTCTATTTCATTATTCGTGAAATATCAATGTAAAATTTACAACAATGTAAAGGTTTCTTATGTAAAAGCATTCGTCAGTTATAACAAAATTGAAACGTTGGTTACAAAGAGTATGTGAAGGCATTGCCGCGATGCAGAAAAGGGATAATTTCACGTGTTTACTGAACATCAACGATTTCCCCACATCACTGTTAGAGCGTTGTCATTAGCGATACGAGGAAACATATTTGTGGCATGCGGATGACTTGTAATGATAGGGCTAGATACTCTAGACTAAGGATACGTACTAATTTGCGGCTGTACTCTTTATGCTTCATACTTAAACGTAATGTGCAAAAATTTTAAAGCAAGCAAATACAAGTAATGATTGAGCATAAAGTGGATTGCTACTCCAGCGTACAGGAATTCACGCTGTTGTTAATTTCAAGTACTCAACTTGAAGAGTTTTATTTTTTTTTAATATAAAATATTACAAAAAGTAGAATTGTGTGCGACGTAAGAAAATTTTCTTGAATTTGAATAGTATTTATAATACGTTCACAGTAAAGTTTTAAATATATCATAAGTTAAACTGTTTATGTTCAAGCATAGATTGCTTAATGTATTTAAAGATAGTGATATTAATATAAACTTAAATTAATAATACCAAATAACGCTACCATTGACACGTCGCTTTCGTTGGGAATCCAGTTTGTGCAGGCCGCTCAGAAATTATAATAGAAACTCATCTTCGGCGGCCGACTTATGAATATTGTTACCTCTGCGTGTGAGTTATGTTTGTTTGTTTTGTAAGCGTGCGTCTGGTTGTTTACGAGCCAGTCTGTTGTCACCTCCATTGGCGGCTCGCATCCACTAAATATCAGTGTTTATTAAGGCTTAGAGGGAAACGTTGTCTCGTTACTTGGTAACAAAAGACTGACCCACAAATCACACCGCCGTTATCATAAAAACTTATCTCTAAGCAAACATGTTTGTATAACAATTGTACATAGATATGTGTGCGTGCACTACGCGAAATTGTTTTGACACATCACTGTTGGATTATTTGTAGTGTTAGCGTGTAGCGATGTTGTAGCTAATATTGTTCATGGGATTTCTATCGAAGCGTTCTCTGTGGACCTGTTAAGTTTAAGTATTGTATGCAAATATATCTTGCTCGCTGAGCATCTCATTTAGCAGAGTTATGGTTCACGGGCCGAGGTATGACGCGATGGAATGATACGCGTTCGTGTATTAATCAAACGTTGTAATGATACCTCGAGATGCGCGGTGCCGTGGCGCGAGTGTACCGGCCGCGGGGGGGGCGCCTGATGAGATATCGCGTTTCTCACTTCAATTCGTGACAATGTTTTGTTTCTCTTTCACATCTCATTCATTTCGATCGGTTGTTTTTTTTTTTTTTCAAATAAAACTAATATTTTTTTCATTCCCAAGTGACGTTTATCGCGGCACCACGGGTGACGGGAACGCGTCGCTTCTCTAGTCGGCTGACTCTCGACCAGCTTCTCATTTCACTGCCCATGCCACTCACTTTACGACTGAGAAGTTTTTTTTTGTTATTTGTAAACACTTTATTGCCACCGTCGTTATGACGAACGTTTATACGCGACTCTCGGTTATTTTAGTTTCGTATTTTATTAGAGGCCAACTAATAAAAAAGTATTAAATATAAAATTAAATGTTACTGCGGTTATTTGGACGTATCAGTTGTAATTTATGAATTGTAATTGAGCCTTTACGGCGATTTAGAGTTATGTTACCTATGATGATGTACGTTGTTATAAAAACCTATCTCGATATGAAAGTGTTAAATATTTGCAGTAGATTTCAATTGCTGTATATTGGATTGTTTTACTACGCCGGACCATATGTATTGGAGTTTGGATGGTGGTAAGACTTTTACTCACCTCTCTGACTAGCTATCAAACTCATAATAGAAAACTGCTCTAACAACATTGCTGTGTTCCTGATGGAAACATATGCGAGTATTCCGCGAGCATGTTTCACTGTTCTCGGTCACATTGTAACTTAACTTCATGTGAAATTACAGCAAGCGTCATCCCAATGGGAGAAAAAAGGTTTATTAACTTTTAAATGTTAAGACATAAACAGAACGTAAGTTATTACATAAATCTTTAGGTTACCTTTTCATAACATAAATTAAAATTTGTTCTTTCATAAATATGGTTATTAGTGAACTATACTGTTTAGCTCGTTATGTCGAAGTATGTAGATAATTAAGTAAGCAAATTTGTTATAAGAATACTTTTATAATTTTCAGAACTCCATTAACATGTTTTAATATTGTGTTTAATTTCTGTTACATACAACAGGTAAAAAAAGATTTATAACAACTTTATAGCATCTGGAAAAATCCATTAAATTTAAAATTGGACCTAAGTACCTTGTAATGACAATGTGATTTTGATGCACTTTTGGCTTTTAATTTAAATACAATTTTTATTACGAGTAATGATTAGCAATAAAATAGCCGATGTGTAATTTTATCTTTTTTAAAACAGGAATAAAACTAGCAAATTTATCTTTTCGTGTTTCTTGGTTAGTTATACAAATTAAATAGTAACAAAAAAAATTACATTACGCATCGCGTTTCATTCTAGAAAATATCGGACAAACACCTGTTCAAGTTCAGATATTTTTAAACGATATTAAATTTAAAGCATATAAGTTTAAGGTATATTTTACTTTAAACCGATAAATTTTTACACCAAATAACTCCGTAAAAAGTATTTAGTTTCACCGAGTTTCAGTTAACATATCGAAGGATGCAAATTATTATTAGTTTAGCCTTTTATATGTTCACGATTGGACCAATTTGTGTGCATGCAATATTTTAACGTATATACTAAGTAGATAGGTAGATAATAAGATAAATTTGGATTAGGTTATAATCTAAAGAACCTGTAGCATCCGTATGGTAGTCTGTCATACGTCTCAAACAGGATTCACATCGTGAGGAGATCGACATGTTCCAAGAACAGCTTCCGTGTATATATGATATTTACCAACACGCACTTGGCCAGCGCGGTGGATAAACAGCCATGATTTTCTACTTGTGAGAGAACCCAGTAAATTTAGGATCAACCAACTTAAAACACATCTTAGTTATAATTTAATTTCAGTATATTCTAAAACTAAGCTAGACCGTGATTTATGTAATACATTACAAGAAGCCAGTGGACGTACGTCATCTGAGATGATGATAATAATGATATTGCTAAAAGTATGATTGAGAAATATAAATTGTGAAATATTCAGGAAAACGTTCAACGCATTATTTGTTTTACTAATAATATTTTCGTATTTATGACCGTCATTCAAGTATAAAGGCGTCATCCTCTGCGCAGGAGCCGATATATAAGCCGAGAAATCCGCTACTTTAAAGCATCGTTTCTCACCGCTTACCAGTGATGTTGACTTAGCCCCGGCGACACTATAGTACAGTCGCGTGCAGCGTTTATAAAGACATAAAATATATTAACCGACGATATTCCACTTAGCAAAATAAAAAACTAAATTGCTCTAAAACCTGTATTTTTGGAGAAATCAAAATAGTTCGATCTGAAGCATTCACAAAATGTTATAGTGTCAAGAATTGTATAAACAGTACGCATATTGTATGCCTGTTTAATTTTTAACACTGACATGGATTTGAATGTTTGATTTAAAAAAAAATCTTTATTGAACCCATATCTTAGCTATTTGTATATAAAATTAAATATGAAATAGACAACAAATCATTATAGTAAATAAATATACCACTATGGCATATTATCCTCGTACGAGGATAGGAGTTAAAATTAGATGCTTCTATTACTTCGATTAATAATATCTTATGTCTAGCAGCTTTTTTTGTTCTCGACGAGACTAAAAAGACGTTCACGTGACAGCAAGTGAACCGCCCTCTTAGAATATTTTAGGTGTTAAGATTGCACCACATTGTGCTCGTCTCATTGAGACATAGGAAGTCAAGCCTCGTTATCCCAGTAATTTCACTAGCGACACCGTCCTTTAAGCTAGAACATAGTAATGTTTGTGTACAATTGTTTAGCGGCAGAAGTAGGTGCTGTGGTACCCATCCTTACTGTCTCTGGCAATAGAGAGCTACCACCAGTAAAAAAAACTATCAAATGGAGTTATTGAAGATTTTTTTTGTTACAAAAATTGTTTGGTGCGCGATTATCCCCCGCCCACGCAGTCTCCACTTGGGATCTGTTGACATGTCGAACAGAATGATGCCGCGCTGTTTGCATATTTACATTTATTATTTTCAAGCAGTTAAGTGACAGTCGGGATTTAATTGAAATTTAACCAGTAAACTTTATTAAAGATGAGCGTGCGTTGTGTCATTTTCATATAAATTATTGCCGAAGAATTATTTCCTGTGGTTTAAAATTTTTATAACTATTTTAAAAAATAATAATGCGTTCAGAGGAATTGTGTATTTAAAGCCGCGCTTAACCTTTCAAGTGAGCATTAGCTTCAAGGCATTTAATTTTACTGCGATGTTAATAAGTATTTTGCAACAAAGTATTCGCTTAGAGGCTCACCTGCACAATATTACATTACTATAATAATATTCACGTATGCGTTAAAAGTTTTAATGGCGTTAATAAATTGTTAGAATATTTAGTGTGTAAGCTCTAGAGGACGTAACACGGTGAGCGGTGGGTAGGTACAAATGGGGCTATTTGTCGGCGTGGCGCGGAGGCGAAAATCCATCGTAATCCGCGGCCTGGCGGGCTAATCGAAATATCCACGAGGCTTATTGACGGCCCGCCGTCAGTCCGTCAGTCCGCCGCTCTTGACCGTTTACAAATACCTGTTTAAACCCGTCAAAACTCGATCGCGTCGATAACGCCCGGTCGATGTCTAAACATGGCGTTTCGCCGTGTTCCCGTCGCCGTTATATTATATTATCCGCTTCCTGTCTTCCATGTTAATTTTAACGTTGCTATCAAAAATAAATATTTTTTTATGAAAACTTCATTTTGAACTCACATTTTTAATATCCAAACATGTATGCAAAAACGTTATGATTCCTTAAAAGTAAACGTGTATGCATTTGTTTTTTAATTAGTTTCTAACGTTTTCTTTGAATACCCCACAGACGTGCGAGCGGCTCAATAGTCAGGAGCCGTCTGGCCCCCACCGTCAGCCATGTTCCGCTCCTCCCTACGTCACACCCAACGCCCCCCACCGCAATTACATCTATGACCTCCCTAACACAACCGTTCCATATACTATCTTACTTTTAAGACTTTAAAGATTAGTTTCGTTCAAATTGTTATCGGGGGGAGCTTCGTGGGTTGAACGCATCCCTTCACAGCGATCCAACTCGTCGACTCATACTTGTTACGTTTCAACAAATCTGTAGATCAAAGACTTACGTTTGCCTAAAGGTCAAACGGATTCCACTAAATATAGAGTATCGGTTATCACATATATCTAATTAAATGAAAGGACGGTAACTTGGACGCCTTCTCTGTAGCCTAGTTTAGATCAATGCTCTACATGCATGCTAACATAATGGTTTATTAGTTGCGTAAATAATAAGATAGAATATATTGATTTTTAAGGTTAATTTGTTAAGATATTTATATTAATTTCTTGATAAGTTTACAGTTTGGCAAAAAGAGGTTTATTAAACGTGTATGACAAAAGTTGTTTTCTATGCTATTCCTTTCAATCCATATGAAAGGTGGGTATAATATCAGGTCACCTAAATTTGAGGAACTATGGTTGTTTAAAACAATAAATATCAACATCAAATAAGGTAATGAGTTAATGAACGCGAAAGTAAGAGATATATCGCCTACATGTCACGAGTGTGACATAACATGACAATTTCCTGTAATGAGGCTATCATGTTACATGTAGACATTATTCTATCAATACCTTTTTTAGATTAACATCGCCGTAATCATTTTATAGTTATTATTAAAAATAAACCATGAGAAATGACTCCCATGGCGCATACGATAATTCATTAGGACGCAGGTGTGGAAATTAGAGAGGCGCGGTAATGACTCGGGACACGCCCCTGATTCATTCGACTCTCCGACTGTACAACACTGAGAGACACACACACGTGCAATAGCAATAGACACACGCAAGTAACTGCTTAAGTCTGTATTGTTCATTGTACTTTAAGTAAAAGTTAAGGCAAAAATAACGCTGGACTCTTTTCAACAAATGGAGCGACGATCTGCGCAAAGCAGCAACTGGATAAGCCTTACAAGATTTTACAAAATCGGACTGTCATTCCTTGGAAGAGGTCTTTGTAGACATCCGTGGATCATAATGATGATTGTAATCTAATTTCTTTATTCTTCTATAAGTTAGTAGTCACAAAATTAACTGCGTCCGTAAAACCAAGATCTCTTAATCGATTTCGGCACTATATGTTACCAAGTTTGGTTGGTGGTAGTATTATTTCGAACCTGTTTAGCTTCTCTCTATAATATAAGTTGTTGTTTGAATAGCAGTTCTGTATTGCGGAAGTTTATAACAGCTGAGAGTTCTTCTGGCGAGTATGCTTGAACCTTCACGACCTTTATCACCATGAGTAAACATGATCAAATGTTGAACTATTATAAGTAAATTTCCTAAACAAGGCTAGTGCTTATCCTTCAAGAGGATAAAGAGAATCTTTAAGTTTATCAATAGTTTTGACATATTAATATTTAATTAAATATAAGTTGACATTATTAGAAAATAGAGTATTACTTTCAAGAAAAATAAAGACTTGAATCTTAAACCTGTATATTCGTAAATAATGCCATATAAATAAACTATGGTTCCTTTTTAATTAAAAAATGGATACGTCCCGTTATAGGCGTCATTTTATTAACGCCAATGTTACGGACAACGATTGGTTTCTTTTTCTTATTGAACGATCAGTCGCGAAGCTGATTATGAATTGGAAACTCTTATCATATAAACAATTTTCATTATCATTACGATCCCCGATTGAATTAAATGTTTATCAAAACATTGGAAAGCCGTAGGGGTCCGATGATATTTTCGTTTGTCACTGCTTGATATTATTAAAATCGATAACACTGTTACCATTTACGTTCTCGCATTGAACATCGGATCTGCAAATAGCAATTCATACTCCTTCAAAATGCAAGAATGTAGAGTGCAAAGGAAACATTAATTTAAAAAAACGTTTAGTCAATTTGATTTTGGTAACACAAAATTTTAATTCAACAGGCAAAAGCATTTTGTAACATATTCTCATTATACGGGGCAAATAATGTAGTTTGTTTATTTATTGTAAAGTTTTAAAACAGTAACGGTTAACGTAAAACTTTATGCAAATTAAAAAATTTGGTAAATATGTAATGGAAAAAAATTACAGTTAGATATATTTAATTGTTTAAAATATTCACTGGGTGTGACGGTTATGACTTACTATTTATTTTGCAATACTTAAAAGTAGCTACCGTATGTAACTTAATATTATTGTACCTTAAAATTTCATCAAAATTTACATTTCGTTAAATTAAACGAAATATGTTGAGTCAAGATAATCTAATCATGTTTAAATTGAGTTAATTAGCAAATTATTTAATATAAATAACATAAAACAATTTGATATAACTAAACAGCCTTATTATTATTCCCACTGCTGGGAGTAGCGCCTTCTCTCACAAGGAATGAGTGAAGTGTATTTTCGATCAAAGAAGCAGCGAGGAAACCGAAGGGTTCCTGCCGGCAAAAACCCGCTATGACCCTGTACCAAATCACCAGGACAGGGTTCCTCTTTCTACCTTCAAATACAAAATTAAAACATTATATTCCGCAGTCATATACTACAATCGTACAGCAGTGTGATTCTAAGATCATTATAAGTGTATTCTCAATGCTCATTTGTAATCTTCTTTGTTTTATTTATAAAACATGGCTCTACACAGTAAGGCGTTATCGATATGGAAGCAAGCCGTTCGTCGTGTAATCACTTGGAAATGCCCAAGTGTAAATGTAAACAATGCACACGAACAAGGCAAATCTTGTTTTGTTTACGCACTGAAACCTTAGGGCGTGAAAAGCTGTAACGGATTTGTAAGAGTTTTAAAGCTATAAATAAATGCTATTATATATGTATGTTAATGCAGAAAAAGACGCGCGTATTTCTACTACAACATTATGACTATGACTTCTCAAAAAAGATATATTTCATACACAAACACAAATTATATCGGACAACGATTTTTCGTCTACATGGACGTTATATTTGCGACACTTTTCAAACCGCTGTAATTTTTTGAAAAATTATGGCCTGTATGGTGAATAAATAGTATAAACTCTTTATTAATGAAATGCCCCCAGTCTTAGCAATGGCAAAACTGAGGCTACTTTTTAATTATTTATTTGTTAACCAAAAAATCATATACAAAAATATATTTTTCAAACCTTATTTGGTTTGTGTGAAACCTACATATTCTTCTTTCATCACAAACGAGATGGTCAATTTTACGAAGGCTGATGAAAAATATAAAAAAAAACGCCTATGTACGTACCAAGTTACAGATAGAAATTAATACTACAACGTTGGTTTTTTCTAAGAAATCAGAAAGGCGAACTAATTAATTAGTGCATATTTAATTATATCATCAGCGGCGTAAAGTCATGAGCAATTTGAGAGCGGAGGGCTATCGGCGCTCCTCATCACACCGGCAGCGGCAGCGGCCCGACAATTAATTACCAACAATATAATGTGATGAGGAATCACCGACGATATCATCATAATAGATACCTGTGCGCACATTCACGTAATTAATTGGCCACATGCCAGCTATGCATGTAGTACCGTGCTTATGTGCGTACGCCGGTACGGCTCGTTAACAATAATTACACGCCTCGTGCCCGTTTGTCCTTTCTATTCTATTCTGGCGATGGTGGTACGTACCATATACATAAGAATTAGTACCGCAAATCGAGCGTAAATGATAGTATTTATTCTGTTTTTTACAAATATTTCATAGCTAGTTAGCAGACCTTTGCAGGACATAGATACATTCGTTACATTTAAAAATGGTCGCTTAAAGATTTGTATCTAGACTAGATTGTTATTTTAAGTATTGTCTTTAGATTTTTTACGTAAAATAAAACACATGCTCATGTTTTGTGTATGAAAGTTTTCGGTTAAAAACTGGTATAACGCAATGCAATAATTTCTAGCTATTAACGCAATCGTTCGTTTCGACTCGAAAGAAAGTCATATTTTTTACAACACTAGCAAAAATCTTCTTGGTAAGTTTTCATTATCGTTAATTCATAACACGAGTAAGTGATTTTACTGCAAATTTCATTCGTTTTTAAGCAAAACCATACTACATATTCGCATAAAACAAAATATTCTTGTCCATTACCACTTTTACAGACAATAGAATATATTAGTCGGTTCTCCGTGATCAGTAGTACCTATTGGTCAATTTATGGTCATATTAACATATTCGTGCAGCCTTCAGATGGGCTGAACTCAGCACATCTGCCTTCCGATGTGAATTAGTTGTTTTGCATAATTTGAACGCCGCCACGGGATGCGGCTCGCTTCAAAGCGATGTTACCGGTATTAATAAAGCCTTTAGTTAGCAGGTTTGACTAATTAAGCTGTAATTTTACTTGCTCTTTTAAATACTACTACTGTTTAATACTCCACCATCATTACTTAAGTATGTTTATTGCTTATACTTCCTTAATTTTTGAAAATAACGTGTATTTTTCCGTCATTATGGTTTTGTTTCCGGGAGAATATTATTTGGTGAATTCTTCATTGTTGTGGTAGCGTGATACAAATCGAATTAATTTTGTGTAATAAACAATGTAAGTGCCGAAAGCTGTCTTATGCAGCTCATAAATTAGCGACATCTTTTACTGGATACCGAAAACAATATTGACTCATAAAATGATTATAGATTAAACATACCAAAAAAATTTGGTAAAAGAACTTGAAAAATTTCTTTACCATAAATTAAAAAGTAAAGAAATTGACCATCGTACATTTTCCCCAGATCGTTCTCAACTCGATGCACCGGTACCAGCCCCGCATCCACTTGGTGAAGGTACGAGAGGGGGGCGGACCCATCACTGACCTGTCGCGCGAGCAGCACAGGACCTTCGTCTTCCCAGAGACAGTGTTCACAGCAGTCACCGCTTATCAGAACCAGCTCATTACGAAGCTGAAGATCGATTCGAATCCGTTCGCGAAAGGCTTCCGGGACTCCTCACGGCTTACAGACTTCGACAGGTAAGAAATCAAGTAGCTAATTGTAAATTATCGGTTTAATTAAAAAAATTAGTCAAAAAGTAAAGTTTCATATAGCGTAAAAACGTATTTAATTTCTTGATGGCCCATGACCAGCCTATTAAGACTGACAAGATACATTTTTTTTACTCCATAAGTAAGAAAAAGATACTTAAATATATTATATTTCATTGTCATTATCAACTAATTACAATTTATTTTAAAATCGCTTCGTTATGATTGAGATTGATTGAGAAAAAATTCCCTTAACGACAACGCCCTTTGAACTGGAACATAGCCTTGCCAACATGCCTAGTACATAGACCCTTATATAGATAAGTAGTACATAGGTACTACTATACACTATATATTCTACTATACCCACTTAAATAATATAGTTAGCGTATTTTTTGTGAGGATTTTTTTGAAAGAAATGTATCGATTGTTTTCGTACCAAAAAGGAGTTAATTTTTTTTCAACAACTGTTTTATTAAATACTCCATCGCATGTTTCGAATATGCAAAAGGATCTTAATTTTATGTGGTGTAGCAATTGTAACATAATTACCCTCAGGAGAGGAACATATATAACATGGCGCTGCAATCGAAACGTCCGCAAGGTTATACTTGCGCGGATGACGAGCGTCCGCCAGACCACGTGTTGGTAAAATTGGTGCTCAATAGATGGGTTACCGCTCGAGGCGAATTTGATAAATTGGCAGGTTATTAACAGCAGTTGAAAGGCATTAGGTCGGCCGCCCTGCAATTTGCGCGGCGAGCACCTTTTGGCGTTAAAAAAGGTTTAAAAAAAAACATCGCCTGATTGCGACCGATACGAAACCGAATGATCGGAGAAACGTTCTTGGGATGCCCTGTGCGGTTAGACCTGGAAGATTTTTTCAAACTTTACAACCACCGTGACGCTAACCACTACTAACACGAAGGTCCCTGTTTCAATACTGGAGCAACATATGGAGAGTTTGGTTGGTGGGAGGGTTTTTATAACCACCTGTCTACTATCATATTGTAAACCTCTAACAGCTTTATTGAGTTCCAGCTGTCATACTAGTACAATATTTTGGTCTAGCCTGCTTCACTATTCACAGCCTCATTGTAACTTAAAACTAAGTGCCCGTTAGCCCGTTGTAGGTACAAAAAATAAATATTTCTTTCGTATTGAAATATATGCATGTGAACAAGGAATATGGGTTCTGTGGGTCTAAATAGTAAATGGCAAAGTATAATTTGATAATTATTGCAACCGCTAACAATATACGCACTGTGAACAGTAAAATTTTATTTTCAATGTAAAATTCAATAATCATTTCTTATTTAAGCATCGTGTTAAAGACTACTTCAATTACATTGTTACGGGTTTTCTTTTTATATTTACCGTTAAGTAAATGTCCTGATCGCATTGCTGCTTAATTAATGTGGTAATTTTTATGTAAGTATAGAAAATTCTTTAATAGTACTAACATACAGAGTGAAAAATAAAGAGAGTTAGTTAAAAAAGCAGCTGTGAATTGCGTTGTCGAGGGCCATATAAAGGCTAAAGATCATTCGTTATTAGTTTTTTTGCTTGTCCTGCCCTAAGGATATTGTTATCAGGTTTATCGTGTTCAAACAGTATCTTGGAAATAGATTATTTATTAATAGAATCAGAAAAATTATAATGATTCATATATACAACTGTGTAAACTTGACAGAATATATTTATCATCATGAAATATGTTGCACTTGAATCTACATACGTGAATGTGTGTATCAGACAAATAAAGTATGAAATTATTTTCAATAGAAAATGATATTCACTGTAAGTTATTAACCATTTGAAAGCTTTTTATAAAGCACGCATCCAATTTGAAGCGGTTTGAGGCGACGGGCGGAGTGAAATAATGCTACAACTTATAAAGCTACACAAGCATCGTAGTTCGGTAACGGTAACGGTGTGTGGTCGTGGGAACTATTGGGAGCTGTATATTCCGTCACTGGGTATATTGGAAATTACTGAGCTGATGGTTTTACAAAATTAAAGAGTAATGGGAAATTTATTTACTTTCTTAAGAACGAAAATTGTGAAATAAGTTTTGAATTTTAATGACAATAATATTGATCGTTCTTTAAAAATAAATTGACGCAAACTAAATTACTGTGGAAATCAAAGTTTTGTGTAGAATACTCTTCTTACCCGCACCTGGGTAGTATGGTGAAAAGAAGCTATTAGAGAACGAATTTGTTTCAGCAGTTATTTGGCATTGAATGAAAAATGTAAATATGAATCTATTCTCATCAAATCGTTGTTGATCAATATAGTCACAATTAAATATTTTTAAACTTCTGAACTCTAAACTATTCTTAAAATCAGCATTAGAGATCGATAAACAATTTATAACGTAACTAATGAAAAGTGATCTGGTGAAGTATACACATTAGGGCGGATTAATGCCATCATTGTTAGAAATTTGACTTAAAAAAAATAGTTGAATATACTCATTTAATTAAGGAAGTAATTGTTATTTGAACTGTACTAAAAACCTTTCAAATACCGAAGTTATGATTTTAATTTATAAAGCATTTTATGGGTAGTTCGGAATTTATAGTAAGCAGTTGTTTCTCTTTGCAATGATCATTGGAAGTTACAAGTGGAGTGAAATGCGTTGTGGAAGTTGAAACTTGTTAAATGTTAAGTTACTGGTACAAAGGCGAAAGACTGCCGCAAGGTATGTTGTCACATTACTGCTACTATTGACTACCGAATTATATATGAAATCTATTTTTTTGTAAAGAATAACTCAAAAGCCAAACAGATACTGTTTCCGAGTTGTATGTTAGTAAAGTGTAACTCATTACTAATAATTGAACGTCTCGTTCGTACGTTTAGGGTTAAACTTCATATTGATATTAGAAGCATCTATTCAAATATAAATTTAATCTACCATACGTCTCATATTCACACGTCACCAGTCACAGAGCTCTCACAGCTCACACCTCGCACACTGCCCAAACACGAATGTTGCAAAACTTAGTTATCTGTCTTTTACAGTGAAAGGACGTTACGTCATACCCTCCCTTTTTTCATTTTAATCTTTTAAAAAGTTACACCTAATGTTTTACAAACAAAATGTTTGTAATCACATTATTTTTCCTCGATATATAACATTGATATTAACTATTATTAATTAAATTCATATAGTTATTCATCGCAAGCGTAGATGTTATGAATTATATGAAATGGCTGGCGGTGTATGTGCATGTAGCTGGGCGCGTCGGCGATGCGCTCGCGAGCGGAGGGACGGCGTGTGGGTCGGGAGACGGAGCGTCAACAGGCGAGCCGGCGGCGGCGGCGCGTAATCACAGGGCCCGCTCTCATTATGCCCTAAACGACAAATTAAAGCGCATTTCTATTATCTGACCATCGGTGCGATGCCTCGGACCGGTTGCCCGCGGCCCCGAAGCCAGCACGCTCGCCCGTTCATCCGCCCGCCCGCTCTCCCGCTCGCCCCGAAATGATCTCACTTCGAGTGTCGAAAACTTACAGTAATTCCCTACGAGCCTTTAATGACGTGTTAAGTTAAATTGCCTTTAGTTATATTCTCTGATATAATTATCAGATGTTTGTTTATTTGTAAGATATATGAACACAGATTAGTTTCGTGTTAGTTCTTTCGAAATTGCATACGACGAAAAATATTTAACGCTGATAACTTTATTTAAACATATTTTAATAGTGACTATAAAAATAAGTATTTGAAATTACGTAAATATAAAGGTATTTTTTTGCAATTATAACACCGCAATTTCACCTGAAGTTATAATGACAATTAGGTTGGCAAGGTGTTCTCGGCCACTAAACTCTAGTTCTCACATGTTTGCATAACACAATAATGGCGGCAGATTTACAATATGAAGGAGGTGGATAATTCAATGATCCTAAAAATAGTTTTCATCAAACTCCATGACGACGACGGGACTTAACACCTTATAATGTCTCAGGCTACGAGCGCAATGTGGTACAGTGTGTACCATCTTAACTAGCACCACGTTGTCATGGGCAAGCGTATCACTTACCATCTGGTTAACGTCTTGCTCGTCTCGTCGCATAGTAGTATAGAAAAAAAAACCCCGTAATAAAATCAGGGACATTCGTGTAACAAAGCAAGGGTTTAACCACTGTGCACGTGCACTTATATGGTTATAAAATATTCAAATACTGGATCAACAAAGTAATAATTTTCTAATTAGAATATCATAATACATACATCGGTGGACTCGTGTAGCGTCCGTAGCTAACGTGACGGGCAGAATTATTGAACCTATTAATAATCCAATCTTCGGGCGCGTCACTACGCTGCTACCGATTTGTATTAATTGATACTGCGTCGGCGTCGGCGTCGGCTCCGGCGTTGATAGTTGAGCACGGAGTGATTGAAGGCTAATTCGAGATGTTATCGAAGCAATTACCGCGGCCGCTATCCGCGCCGCCTCGCTACCGCGACGCCATAGCCACGCTCGCGCCGCGCTAAAAACGCTTTCGTCGTGCTATGACACGCTCTCTTTCGCTCTTGTCCTACCTCGCTCTCTAGCGCTATCTTGCTCTCTCGCTGCGCTGTAATACGCTTTACAGTGATAATCTTCTTCTTCTTCTTAGTCGTATTTCCTCATGACTGAGGGTCGTGGTCATCATGTTTTTAATGAAACGCACGACGACTCTCTTGGCAGTTATAATGGAGTGGTTTGCCATTGCCTTCTCCATTTTACATACTAGTCCGACCACGGATGGTCACGACATAGATATGCAGGTTTCCTCACGATGTTTTTCCTTCACCGTCAAAGCACGTGATATTAGTTGGTGTTTGATGCTAACTGCACATAAATTGAAAAATTCATTGGTGCAGGCCGGATTCGAACCCGGTACCTTCGCATTGGAAGGCTGGCGTTCAGACCACTAGGCTATCACGGCTTCGACAGTGATAATACACTACACTAAATATTTAATTATTATTATCTGTTTTACCTTCACATAACTACCGCCCCGTTTATTTGTACGATTTTAATCTCGCATGCGTTTATATTCATTTTACATCTTTTCACATACAAAAAACGCGAAAAAAACTGCTAACGGGAAGACGATGTAGTACAGGCTAGATTAACTCACTATGAATCCATTAGCTAATCATAGTCAAGAGAAACCTGTAAAAAATTACAATTATAAATAAATCTGTACTTAAAATGTGTCATTTCTTTGGGGACTTTAGCATTATTACATTTTTTTTTACGAATACTTGATGTATACTTGATATATGTAACTGCTATAATTATTTATTTGCGGTTTATTTCTCGCAGCCCTCGTCTCAATCTAAAGTCTCTCCCGAGTAGCAGAAATAAGAGCTCCAATGGTTAGAGCCTCTCGTTACGATACCTATTTGAAGTCAGAAAAAAATAATTTGGATTTAATATTCATATATAAGTTTGGTAATATTTATTATTTGTATTACGCTCATATTTGTATGTATGCATTTTTTATATACAAAAGACTAACAGTTGATTTTAATATCATGGTCAATTATGTTCAGTGATAGACTAAATTTGTGCTCGTTTTAATAATAATTTTGTGTTGTGTGGTATAGTAGTAAGATGTCAGCAGCGACTACTGAACTCGGTCGATCGAATAATCCAGTTCAACGCGTTTAGATGTTATCTTTACGATAAATTATTAGCTTAACATCTGTCATCTCTTTAAATAAGAAAAAAATGTTGTTGAACCGGTTAGTTGATGACGTTATTACTAATAGTTGAGTGAGGTATATGTATGTTATTCGTTGATATATTTCGCAACTGAACTAAAGCTACTACGAGATACAAAAATCTGAAAATAAGCTTATAAAATTATCAAGTCGTAAAAATTGTCAGGAATATTAATTTCTTCATGTTTCTGTACTATCTTATATCTCAAGGTGGAGCCAGAATTGTCTTGACATCACTTTGACTTCATTGGATCTTTTGTGCTTAATTACAGGATGTGCTTTGTTATATGTTCCCACTAACCGTCGTTATAAGGTTCTATACCATTTTAATCAATTCTCATTAGAGTAATTGGTACCAACACTAGCAAGATAAGGTCTGTAGAGCTACTTTAAAATATATTTGTTAATAATATTCCAGTTAAAAGCAAAGTGTAATTTTAAGTTATATGAGAACAATTGTTTACACTTACATTCGTGTAAACGTTTGCACTAATAGTCTTCGGTCTTAATGACTTCCATCGCTGACGTCCGAAATCGTCAGACAATAAGTATGATAGATCGCCAGTGTGGTGGGAATCGGAGGACGGTGTTATTATCGTGAACCGGCTTTTCGTCCATTAATTAATGAGCCACGCCCCACTCTCAGACTCCACGGTGTTTAGGTCGCGTTATATTTATGCGCAGGCGCACCTCCACTTTAATTGCCAGAGTCGAACCTAGTATATTAGCAGTTATGAGAGTGCACCGATGAGTTATCTATGTCCAAAATACTGTAGTGTTAATTAGAATTCAAATGGATATAGCATTTCGGCAAGGAGGGGGAAGTCTTTAAGTCGAGACCGTGTACCGTCACCGTGACCACATTAGAAGTAAAATGGGACACCTACCATTCTCGGCAATAAAATAAGAGCGGAAGACTGGTAAAGAATATATGATAGCGATGCATGTTTAGGAGTTTTAGAAATATCCCGGTTCATGGTGAAATTATTTAAGATATTTGTCGGGTCTCAGTATTGTAAGTAACAATGGTTTAATTTATTAAAAAGAACTTAAATGACATTTCGAAAATATCTTACTTAATTTTAAATTAATTTCAAAAGAAATCCTAAATATATAATATTTATTTATTTATTGTTTATACCTTTTTTTTCTCATACTTAACATCTTAACCGATATCCCGTTTTAGTGATCAGCGTGTCTTAGAGATGAAGATCTCTAATACTGCCGTTTCTACTCTTTTCGATTTTTCGAGATAAAGCAATAAAATCCTTTAATAATCATACACTAAAAGGTAATGCTGAAAAGGCATAAAAATACTCGTTTAAAATTTTGTTGTTATCTGTTGAAATGCTCGCTAATCTGTCAGGTATACGCTAGTAATGTGAAATCTTTCAATATCATTATATCGACAGATCTAATAATGTTTTTATGGAAGTTAATAAGCATTTATTGACTCTAATTTGTATCTATTGTATTTTATCCCTATCGGATTCACACATCGGACACTCTTAAGCTATTCCTACTTTTACTTAAGTTGGCCCTTTAAAGTGAACTCTTCACAAGTTCAACTTCAAAGTTTTTAGCACTACATATTAAAAGAAACATAAAACTGCAAAAAGATTATTATTATTCAAACTTGCAAGCGTTAACCAGTTTCTGTTATAATAAGTGATATATTTGTTGCTATTAAAGTTGTTATTCAAGAAATTCTAACACTTTCCATTGAAACTGATCAAAGAGAATATAATTTTATTAATTACCATTTTTTTTAATGAAAATGGCTTATGTTATGCTATATATGATCAGTTCCTGGCAATTTTATCACAGTCCGTACAGCCGTTTAAGACATTACCCGAAACGCACAGAATCTTTTTCAATTAAGTTTTTTGTATAATTATCCACTAAACATTTATATAAACTGATTAAAATTATTTTAGATAATTGCGATATATATAGATAGAACAAAGTGACGATACGTGGAGGTCACCTGGTGGTAAGAGACATGCTTACCATTAGAATATAGCGCTAGTTAGGGTTGTATAGCATTACAATCATAGTAATCTCACTATACAACTCTTTTAAACTGAAACACAATAATGTTCGAGTGTTTGGAGGCATTAATATGCGCTGCAGTGTTAACGACATCTAGTGAAATATTCTTAATATAATCGTGAATATCGTAAAGAGATCATGTTTTAAATTTAATGTAAGATAAGAACGAGCAACGTGCATTCGCGTCTGTTTATCGATATCGCAATCGTATTGTAACATCGATAACTGCGAGAGCTTGCTCACACCTAGCGGCAGGTCTGTAAGAGCCGCCGCCCTGTAATTTGCCGGCGGAGAGTGTTGGCTATTACAGCTGATACCGAGATCATAATAAATACGCCATTAACGCCCCCACAGCACCCGAAACGACATAACCACCCGATACAGCCTGAGTCTTATATCGCCCTCCAATCGATACGTCTGCCAACTATATTTATGTTATTAGAATAATCTTGGCATTGCAATATGCAAAAAAAAATCTATTTTCGCAAGTCCATCACACAAGATAATATTAATATCACAATCTATTAACATTTGTAAGTTCTAGACGTTTAGATGTATATACAGGTTTTAAAACTAGTTGCCGTAATATTACATCGAATTAACACCATAATCAATATAACTATAAATAATTATAATCTTGAAGGTATAACTTCAGTCATAACTTGAAACGTAATCAATATGAAATTTTACTCGTGTTTATTACCTTGTTGTTTGTGTTTTATTATTTCACACATTGTTGCAAGTGCCACGACTCGTTTTGTTAAAGTTGTAGCCTTTTCAATATGTGTGTGTGTGTAGAAGTAAACGGAAATTTTGTAAATTAATACAATATTAAATTTGAATAACATAATATTAAAATTGAATCGACCGTGTGAAGTTGTTTTGACGTAGGTAGAATGCGTGAGATAATGTACGGTTACGGTGATATTGTAGCGGTGATTACGTTTTTGTGGAAATTAGGCAGCTAATGAAAAAAGGTCTATGTTTCGGTTAGCGTGTGTGGGCACTACCTGTGTTCGCCCCGGCCGGGCAGAGCGCGCCGGCGCCTGCGGCTAACCGGCCCGGTGATAGATTAAATTCGTCACGGCATCTCGTGATGTCATGCCAATTCCGAGGCTCGCATCCACTCCGAAGCATCGTCACGCTAATTTCCTCTCGCACGTTCGACGCTCGTATTTCAATACGTACGTTGTTAATAACCGCTGGACGTTACTCCGGGCGACATAAAATCCTTCGTCTCCGAAGCTCGGAATCTATTGAGCGGGCGTGAATGATGTATACTGCACGCTTACGCATTACGATTATTTCGTAGAGAGGCGAAAATAGCCAGTTAGCGGGAAGCGTGCTCGGCGGCGGTCGCGACAGCCTCCTGGAAACGATAAAGGCCATCACGCACTGCGTCGCTATACAGAGCCGAGACGAGCTGCCGGCTCGCCTCGTTAACAACGAACTGTGCTCTCGTAAATATGATTCGACGAAACAATCGTCACTAAACTCATATCATCGAATTAATAACGACACAAAGTTCAGTTGATTACTTATCAATTCTTTAGCGTTTACTTATAAATCTTGGTGTTAAACAGTGTATCACCAGCTCAACGTTCGTAATACCACCCAACCGTAAACGACAATAAGATTTTATGAGATTCGAATACGCCACGTGGTTCGCCGGTGGCCGCGCGCCGTTCCCCGAACTCGGTTTTATAGACTATGGGCCGCTGAAAACTAACGAACAGTCGAACCCGCGAGACGTACCGTTCGCAGAACTCGAAAGTATTCGCACACTCGCCGATACTGTCGGACAAGTCGCACCGAAATAGGTGTTATTGCAATACGAAACACTTCCCTTTCCTTAATATGTGTCATTCTTTGAATACATATGACGTATCGCGATCGCCGGACGCGATGCTTAATAATTGCGTAATTTATTTTTAAAGTGTCAGACTGTTTTGTACTTATGGAGAACTGTACTTATCCTAGGCACGATTATTTCTTTGAGAGTTTATAAGTATATATTCTTGTTCTCAACTACGGTTGTGTTGAAGTCCGCTCGTTGTAGACAGCACGAGCTAGCGTGTCGCACTGCTAACGTATAATTTCATTTCCTTCGCCTCGATACTAATTGCTGGGAGCTAAGGCCATTAGCTGAGGCTTTTGCTAGTTGGTGTTAAGTAGTTCAAGTGATTCTTAAGTGTAATACCAATAATTTATAATTTCTCTTATCGCCGCCTTTCGCGTAGTGAAATTGACTATGTAATTTCTATTTAATTGTATTTCTTAAACTTTTTCAAGAATTTCTGAAGGGTATAATATATTTATGAAAGATCAATGTTGGTAGTTTGCCATAAAAGATTATTCTCTTATTCATTTTCACCGCCAATTTTATTATATAATTAATAAGTTACATTAAGATTGCATTGCTATTTTCTTTTGAGCAACAATAAAACAAGTAATAAGTCCTTTTAACATATAGTGAATAATAGTATTGTGAAACCAATTTTGGAGCTTAAAGTTTATACAATTATATCACCTTAATATTTGTAACTCTTCATAGATTAAAATTCAATGTATATACACAATTGTGTCGTAATCTAACATAATTTAATTTCTGTCTTCCCAGAGATCCAATGGAGTTGATGCTAATGGAGCAGCAGCTGTTGCGGTCTCCCTTACGTTTGTATTCGAGTGGATCCAGCGTGTCGGGTGTGGAGGAGGAAGCGGAGAAGCGGGCGGCCTGGGCCCGTTCACAACCGGCTCTTCAGCTGCTGGCCCTCGGCGGCCGGGCGTGGCCCTCCTGGCCGCAACCCCTCGCTCTCCCTCCCGACCTCTGGATGCAGAAACCAACGCCTCCACTCAGGTACTGTCCTTATCCACCTCCTTCACACCCGCGCCCTGACCACTCACCCTCGCCAAGACATCCTATGTGAATTACTTGTATTCACTAGTGTCTACCCATGAAGGACAAGTAACGTGAGATTCTTGAACTGGCAGCTTTCAATCGTGTGCTTATGCTGCAAGTTCAGTCGTGCAGTGATGTAAAATATTTTGAAATGGAATAAGACATTATCGAAAAGTGCTGTGAAGATATTGTATTGGTAATGGTGTTTGACCATGTTCAACTTATCCATTGTACAGTGAAGAGTCGAATGTGGTTAAATAAATCCTGCAAGTATTATGACATATTTAACGTAGATTACATAGAAATATAATAGAAAATTGTCACTAATTGTTTAAATATAGTTGTCTATTTAAGGTTTAATGTGAATGTTCCTACCCAAGAGTAATAACTTTAAATGTATAGTTAGATCAATTTAAACAATAGTTACCTGCGCGGATAACGGCCGTTATCCTTGAGAATTATGTTTTCTTGTTGTTCATAAATTTATTTTACCTGCTATAATTAACTTGAGCCTGCAATAAACTTCGTATGAAGATTATTATTAACCAAAGAATAATAATTTACATTTTACTAACGATTCCATATAAGCGTGTTTTTTAATGTTACTCCGCAAAACTGCGCAGAGGGATATTTAACTACAAAAAATTCATCAAAATTAATTGGATATTATTTTTGGCTGATTGTTTATATCGTAATCTAATACAAAACGTAAATTGTTTACATCATATACTCTACTAAGAAATCGATTTATTTTGTAATTACAGGTAAATCAATTACCACTGTATCTATTTCGTAAAAATATACCTGAAATAATATCTATAATTATTAAAGACATTCCAAAAAATTGCTTAAACAAATAAATTCGTAATTTCTTTAAATTGTTAATAAAAATAGGTTTCCCCAAACACTAAACAATTTTTGATAGTTTTTTTAAAAGTCTAGCGTTTTTAAAGCCTGGTTTTAGTTAAAGAATATGAATAAAGTGGTCGCGAGAACATGCTGTATACGATGTTTTATGTTTGAATTGTATTTTGATTATATATTGTAAGAATAGTGCTGTAACATTGGATATTTTTGTTTTTACATTCATACAATTCATTTATAAGAACGTACCGTCTCTTAATCAATGTCTTCATAAACGCTGTATCTCCAATTTAAACCGATTTTAAATGTATGTTATTTTTTACATAACCTAAAAAACAATCCAAGTGATATATAAATAAACTACGGCGGTGTTATTATGTGTTTGTGTTAAAAATTTTAATTTTTAAGACTATTTATATTCCTTTTGTGTATAGCTTAAGACGATGTATGTACTGTATAGTAGTTGAGTAAATTATTTTTGTAGTAATAAGCAATGTAAATAAGCATGTAGCTTAGCAGTTAGTAATAAGTTATTTAGAGAAAGCATATATGTTAATTAGAAATGAACAGTCGTGGTTACTGCTCACTTGTTTTCCAAATGATAATGGAATATAAAACAACTTATAATGTATGTTATAGCAATCTTTCGGTATTTGTTAAATTCATTAAAAAAATTGTTTAAGTTTTTTCATTAAACTCTCATCCAAATAATTTCATGTTCATTTAATTTAAGTATTTAAAAATGGATAACTTATTTCAATAATTTGATAAGTAATTGCCTAGCAGTGGTAGCAATGTTTTAAAATAACTTTGAAAACATCAAAATATATTATTAAGACCCGAAAAACACTCTGTTTTAGTCTTTAGTCTTTTAATTTTGGAGTTCATTTATTACTCAACAAAGTCAATCTGGTCTAATATCTGTTTTCAAATGTATAATAGTTATATTCCACAATAGTTATAATTTTATTCAATTTGTATTCAAACACTCTTAATAAATTTATGTTAAAATTCTTCATACCTTTTTGTACGGTTCATTAAATGTGAGCAGTGCGCGAAAGTAGAGACACATATCAGGGTTTTGCCCTAAGTGTTAATAAATGAAATCAAACTGTATCGTTGTTTTATTTCACGTACGAAAGTAAAATTTTATTTATTGTTTATACCCCGAACCCCCAATAATGCTAAAGAGTATGCATTTAATTCGTTATAATAGCAATTTAAAAATATATGGTGAACGAACAAGTTGATATTGAAATGCACTATAAATTGTGAACTAAGGTATACCAAAGCTAGTGCTTAAATTTAAACTGTATACAGTTGCAGGATTATTTATAGGTAGAAAGAAACGATAAAATATCTACAAAATACCAGTCTGAAAGAGAGGAAATAATATACAGAAAATGGTTTAAAACTTTATGATTACGAGCAATAAAAATTAACTGTAATGTTGCCATAAAAGGTGTCCTAGAACGCATAACTTCAGATAGATGGCGCGGAGTAGCAATATTTTTAAGTGACTTTGGAACTGAATATTAATTATTGTTAATAGGCGGTATGGAGAAAACCGACGGCGTTATACTAATAATAAAAAACCTATAGTTATTTTTGTATGCTTGGCTGCTATCTACATTTTTGAGGTAAAAAACTTAGTATTTCTATATTCATTGCCAGTAATGCAATGTGAAGTTAAGGAGAAGTGAAGTGCTTGAAATGTTTAGATACCTGATGTGTCTGATCGGTGTTTCCGAAACTTATTACTAGTAAACTTATCTTCAGTGAAGTAACATTATTACAACAATATGGAAAGATGGATGGACTTAGCAGATAAGTTTATGATAATATTGCATATAATAACGTTGACAATAATATTAATAGAAAACAAATGTAGTTTTATCCTGCATTATTTTAGTATAATTTACAATTTGTAAGGAGACTATTTGCGAGAACGAAGTTTTTATTAGCTCAGCAATCTTACTTGTAAGGTCTTTTAAATTATCTATCTATTGTTGAACACGATTTGACGTCTACGCAGTTCCGTTTCAAAGATTTAAATATTATTATTTTAATAGTGTACGTTACTAGCACAATGATAAGTTTATAATAATCAAATTATAAATTTTATATTTGTATTACTTTACATATAGTGTCTAATGTGGTATACAAAAGATATCAAAAAATTTGTTAAGCTCACATCTAATCTTGTTTTTTTGCGTATTTTGTTGTAACTTAAAACATTAGATGGCTATTATTAAATATTAAAAATACGTCACTTCAAATAATGAACCAGCTTCTGCAAATGTTTCTTTCCATTAAGTAAAATTAAATGCCAGCTTATGTATTGATCGAAGCAACGAGATGAGCTCTTCGCCTTGATATTAAAAAATGTTTAAGTTTCATTCCCCCAGTAATTTCACTAGCTACAACAACCTTTAACCGAAACACAGTAATGTTTATATACTACTATTAGACGATCCCCGAAATGTACCATCGATAATAAATTAAAGATTATAATTACAAATTGAAAACATAAATTTAACATGTTTAAACAAAGTATCCATTGGAATATTATCTCAAAGATGGCGGAGCCGTGGAATTTACGACGCGCACAATAAATAATGGTCACAGTTTTATATCTCGTCTTTATTAAGTGTCATTAAGCATTATTAAGGACGTATACCGTTGATGATCGGCCTTCCGTCTGTCGGTAATTGGCGATGTAAGCGGCCTACAAATTGAATGCGTCCGTGGCCCGGGGCAGGTATTGATGGATATGCCGCCATCGCGAAATTATACACGGGCCCTTGTGACAGCTTCGCAAATTGTGCCCGTAATGCTAGTACATCACGCCGAACTGGACTGACTTCAATTTTTATAGGACCATTTATAAGTCGATGAAGATAAGATCAACTGTTTCACACGTAACGTTGTATTTTCAGTTATTAACGATGAGTTACACAAATGTAATTTTATAACTATGTTATAATCATTTATTAGAAAATTTCAAGTATTAGTAATAATATATAGTACACTGTTGACCGTAGCGATTTCAATTGTCGATCATTTAAAATACTAACAATATAAATTCATTACTCGTATTACTATTTTTTTTATAAAGCACGATGTGAAATTATTATCTTAAACTGTTATTTTTTTATAGGTTGCAATTTAGTCTAATCAAAATATTGTTGCTGTTAAACGTTTTCATAGCCCAAAATGAACCATTTAGCGATTAAAAAGATGTCGATAAAATTTTTAGAAAGAGAAGAGAACACAAAATTCAATAGATACTTTTTAATATGACAAATTGAATTCTCATAATGTTCAAAAACATCGAATACAATTGGGGTACCATTAAAAAGTCGCGGCGTAATATTGATTGCTATGAGTAAATATACACGAAATGTATTTTCGCGTATTGATGTGGGGTAAGTGTTAAATAATCTGTTGCTTTAAAAACAACAGTCGTCATGCGACAGAGTGGGCGCACGGCGCGGGTTTGATCGCCCTTTGTCCGCGAGGAAGGCGCATTAAGGACCGCGGCCCTGCGCGCTCGCCACGCATAAATTAGCGCTGACGCATTTCGCTGGACCGACTGATTGACTCCTTTCATTACTGTCCCTCATTGTTCGGCACCAGAGAAAAATTGCACATCCTTTTGGAATCACAACACATTTCATAATTATGGACTATTGTGGAGTTGTCGAGACTAATTCCACGGGGACGTGCGCTCTCCTCGCCCGGGGAACGTTCGAGATATATTAGCGGACTTAAAGACGCTCTCCGACTGATCCCGTAATGGCCGGCACTGATTAGTTTTCGAGGGAAACACTAGTTCGAAGAAAGGTCTGAGCATTTAATGTTCTGTCAGTTCAAATGAGTTGGTACTCTTAAATAAACGATTTCGCGCATACGTTCAGGTTAGACAAATGCATCGCTATTCTATTTTGAGTTATTATTCTAAAGGTTAAGAATCGACGACCTATTAGCAGAACCTTAAGTACTTGGATCCGATTAATAATTTATATTGGCAGTAATTGTGTTTATTAATCGGTTATGGCAGTATTGTTCCTTTGGTACGGCTGTTTATCAGTGATTCAGATGAACGTCGTCCCTGCCCCACGTGCTATCGGCGTGCCCGGTCATGCCCGGGGCACGAACGCGGTTCGCTCTCGGCTCTGTGGGAATTATCTTTAAAGTCAAGCGAAACCCGCAATCTAGCCCTCTAAAAGTCTCTGCCTAAATTAAATCCCCTCAAATAAAGTCAACCGGTAAGGAGGTTAGAGGAGAAGTTGAGGCGAACCGCTAAATGCGTATTCGTGTAGCGTTCAATCGTTTCTGAGTACGGTCTAGATGTCTATGTCATTGGTTGGAATTAGCCCGGACAGGCCGGTTGTCCGTGGCAAACGTTTTTCTAAGCCGATGTTGTAATTGTAACGGTGCCCGTATGTCGGGCGCGTCCGGCGTCAGCTGCCAGCTCTAGCCGATCGGATAGACAAGTAAATAGAGCCCGGCTAATCGTCGAGCGAGGGAAACGACGAATTACTCCGTCACGGAGTTCCCAACAATTGCTTTGTTATTGGCGATAGATGTCCGAACGACTGGCCGGTGCAACGTAGCACATCACTGAACTCGGCGCAGCGAACAATCCCGACTGTTTGCAAAATCTCGGACAAAAAGTCTACATTGTAATGCCAATAAAGTTAAACTCTGTTTTTTACGGAAAGATAGTTTTGCTTGTAGAAAGAAATTGGTATAATTGTATTTAATGAATTTTTGATTTAATGAATCTTATCACATTAAAGATTTTGCTCTTTAAAAAATTTACTATTTACAGATATCGAGTATAAAACAATGTGTATTGACGACTCTAATATATTTTCCAAATAACGCAGATTCCTTTATAACATTACTTTTAATAACCTTGATCACGACCAAGTCTTTTGTCATCACGACAATATTTTTTCATACATTTTTACTATGATAAATTTTCAAATGTGTGCTTTTTACATATCATTTATTAGTATACGTTTAGCAGCAAATTATTATGTTAAGCTACTTTTTTCTCAGATGTATATGTTGTATATTGATAAACAATATAGAGGCACTATTCGAAGTCGCACGCAAGTATTGCGTCGGCGCTGTAGAAATAATTGTATACTGTTGGTTTGTTTGATTGACAGTGTAGTTGGTGCAAAGTAGCATGATCGCGTAGTCCGTGTCGTGACCGAAGCGGTGCGGAGAGGAACCGTCGTCGTAGACCCCTGATCGGCGACGGACAAGTTAACCGCCGGGGTCTATGCGTCTCACGGCGCACGCTTTTCAGCTGTCAACGCCTTTCGACGTGCGCCTGTTACATGTGGTGTCATGCGACCTTACTGCACCATAAACAGGTCGAGCAGCTAGGTCATGATAGACTGTGAAATAGATTTAGTTATAGTAGCCCACACTCCATTAATTTTCACTCCGTCATGATCTGTGTATACGTTTAAAAAAGTAGTGTTTAAGTGAAGATACATTTTTACACATTAACTCATAGTTTTCCAAGAAACTCGTCTACAAAAATAGTCTCGATATAAATGACAATCTAACACATATCTTTTAAACTGCTATAAACTTTGCGGTTTTTAGAGAAAGTGAGTAAGGTAACAAACAATACCTTTTAGAAATGACCGGCACACATTTGAAAGGTGACTGTAATTATTGAGATAAGAAGATTAAATACACTATTTTTATATCGATAAGCGTATAAGCAATATTTGTAGGTATTGGTACAAAAAAGCTTTTTATTTTCCGAAACATTTTCCAATATTTGTCGTTATATAACTTATCGTTTTTTGTTATTAAATATCTGCTACTTTAATTTAAGTTACTAGTGGTAGGTCTCTGTTGTCGAAGACCGGCTAGGTAGGAACCACCGTAGCCCCTATTTTAGCCGCCAAATACTAATGTGCAATCATTACTGTTCCGGTTTGAAGGGCGCTGTATGCTAGTGTTATTACTGGGTTAACTAGACTTAACACCTTATGTCTCTAGGCGACGAGCGCAATTCGGTGCAGTGTATACTATCTTAACGCCACGTTATTATAGGCAAGCGTATCACTTACCATCAGGTGAACGCCTCGCTAGTCTGCTCGCTTCGTCGAAAAAAAAATATATGCAAATACAAAAAGTTCTTGTGTAAATAGCTTAAAATTAAGCACGCATTACCATTTCAAGTCAAACAACCCACAACAATCGTGGTAATACCGCGAACGGAGCGCGACGACCCATTACGTGGTCCATTGTACCGAGTTTCCGAATCGCGCCTCTCAACACGAACACGCTCCATAACAAACAGTGTAAGGAAAAAAATCAACTCGCAATGATTCAGCAGCGCCATTACCGCGCATTTATTGTTACAATAGAAACTGTTTTTATCACCTCTGTAATGATTGCTTATTCGTGTTATAATCAAGTTTACTGCGAATTTTGATTTCCTAATAGTTCTAACCCGATGAATTTTCATTCTTCACTAAAAATTTTTGTTTTTGGTAATCTACAACTGTTTTACTGCCCGGCTCTCTATGATAATAATTTTCACACGTTTTCTTTTAAGAATTAAGGGATCAATTTATATAGAGTTATTGTTAGTTAATGAATCTTTTTACTTCTCTTACTATTAAGATGTAGTTTATATAAAATATTTCGGGATAAATTTTAAAATACTTTCAAATTACTCATCTAAGAGTGTTTGAAAAGTTGCTTGTACGATATCTAGAGACAATAATGTAAAAGCGTAGTAGTGGATGCGCATGCGCCTGCGCCGGCGCTACGGCGACGTTGGTATCGCGAGGTGATCCCTCAGGTGCGCCCTCGGAACCCGCCCCCTTGTTTATTGCTTATTAGCGGGCACCGCGGCGGCGCGTTTGAACTGCGTCCCTTTGTTCTCGCCGCCGCGCCGACCCCGGCACCCCCCTCCACCCCCCACACACACACCCCTCCCGCGCTCCGCCCGGTCACGATGCGAACCGCCCGCATACTACGCGAATCATAAATCCATTCTATTTGACGTCCGTATGTTTCATATCGATCTCAGCCGAGAGATATCTAGAGGGAAGGAAGTGCAATGTTCCTTTCTTTATAAATCATTAATGATAGCATCATTTCTTGTTCAATCGTTAAATTCACTAAATTATCTAAACATTTAGAAAAGGCTGTCATGACTATTTATAATAATTACTCATTATATTTAATAACATTCAAGTATAAAGATATTAGTTCTGAATATTAGAAATGAATAAACGAAACCTCTATATACTTTTGCTAATATATTAAGTTACCTTACATACTTAATTGTATTTATTCTCATCAAAAAATTCCTAAGACATATCACGAAAGTTTTGTACAACTTTTCGCAACAGTAACATTATTTGTAGTACTCGCACATTGCAAGCAATATACTTGATGCAACAAATTAAACAATTTCCAAATAATGATTTTGATCACGAGAATTGGAAAGGAACGTATAAGTATTATTTATGACATTAATATTTCTCATAACAATACCGACTATCTTCTGGGAAGCAGATCGATATCGGGCATTATTCAATAGTCGATGCATTAGGCACCTACGTAGAGCTCGGAGCGTGGGTGAAACATTCCCCGAATAATTTCTTAACAAGAGAGAATGACATAAGGTTTGATGGCTGCCGTCCCAACTGTTACGACACAACGGGGCCTATCATCGTCGAAAACGGCTGCATCACGCAAATTACGGCCGCGATATCCATCGCGATTGCTCTCACACGAAAATCTACTAACGGGGAAAAAAGTCGGCAAACCATATTACAGAGCTATAAGTTTGTATGAAGAAAGATAAGGCCCGTGTCTCGTGCACTGCACAGTTTGTTGTTTATCTCGCTCCCGGGTTGAAGGATTTTAAACTTTATCTCTAGGGTTTTAAAGTACGACTTCCGTGTGTGTTTAATGTATTTTGTGATGTTTGTGGTTTCGTTAGCACACATGATATGGCAGATAGTGGCTGGGCGCGGCGCTCGCTAATGGGTGTGATAAGATCGGGCAACCACGCCTCGGCCGCGGCGCGGAACCACGCGAACACTATGCGATTGTGGTACAACAATCATGCGGCATCAGATGCTGTAGCTAACTACAAACTGAACATCATTTATAGTTAAAAGACATTTTCATAAATAATAAGTTTTTTAGTATTGTTTATTACACATATCACATAAACAAAGACTTAGGAGTTAGGACTAATAGCTGGCACGACTATAGGCAGACATAGCATAGGTAGATCCTGTATTGATTATATTAGTATTTTTCAATGCAAAACAATTTTGAGTATGTTTGATTGTTTGTTCACTCAATTTTAGTGATATTTGGTTAATGAACTAAACTATCTCTTTTATTAGTCATAGAAATAAATATGTATTTAAATTCGATCTGCTTTTCCTTCTGGTACACAAGTATGATATTAATTTCACCGATACTTAACGGTATTCGCATTAACTTAACGACAGGAGTCGGCTTACTAACTACTTTACAACAAAGTTGTTAATCGAGCAGCGCGATTTACGAAGCGTAAACTGTAATTAAGCCGGTCTAATTGTAAAAATAACCTTAAATAAGGCAACGAGGTATCAACTATGTTACAGAGTTGGTGCAATTCTACCTCACTAGCGATCACTCAACCGTACTTTATCATGTGTATTACAGCCATCTAAACGAGAAGCAATAAAACTGCTGTAGCAATAAATTAATATATTATATGATAGTGTAATAACCGCTTCCGGTGTATGACGGTAAAAATTAACTTTTACTCGTTTCATACCCTTGATGTGACCCGACTCGTGACAAAACAATACCTTTAAAAGCTTTCAAATATAAATTTATGTCCTCAAATTTACAACGATCATGAACCAAGTCTAATAGTTCCATTGTTTTTAATGTACGTTTGAAGCAAAAAAAAAAATTATTACTACCATACCAACATAAGCTAAATTTTTGTAATGTTGTGTAACATTTTGTTATTTTATGTAGTACGTAAATTAAATTAACAATTTTGCCGCTTATGTCGGAAGAAGGTTATGTACATTACTTCAATTACCCCATAATGGTTGCAGGTTTCCGATCTACAGGATCGTCGAAGTAAGCACCGCTATGGTGGTAGACCATTTTGCCGCCAAGTAATTGCTATAAATATGTATTCCAGTTTGCATGACAGTATACCTAATGAAATTCTATAGATATCTCTCAGCGTTTAATTAGTAGTATTTATTACTAAAAACTAGTATTCAGGAATACCTTTTGTGTTCGCAATAGAAATAATATTTTATTACGTCTATAATGGGCTGATAATGGACTTGAAAAATTCATTAGGTTTTAAATAAAAATCAGCACGAAACAGAGCAATATTATGGCAAAAGATTATAATAGGAGGACAACCTGAAAAAATACTTACTAATGATTAAACTCATAACGTGGCCCTGGATTAGAACCGGCGACTTCTGTGTTATAAGGCATGCGCTTAGACATTACTGCCTCTAAAGCAATAATCTTGGTATTTAATAAAAGAATTTATAGACCCTTGCGCTATCTTTAATAATATGCGATATCCAATCACAGGAAGGCGCGCACTTCCTCGCTCGATCATGAATATAAAACGTTAAAGCGCTTGTCGATACGAATCGTATTCTGTATCGATTGCGCTCTTGTATCCGCGGGGCTGTAAATACTTACGGCTGCGATCACGATCTACCATGTTATATAACAGTACGAAGCGTTAATAGGGTATTTATGTTTAACAGCGTATCCGTTTAGCGCTTTCAAATATAAATCAGAACCGCTACAGCCTCCAGCAAATCTCGAGATCTCCGCACGTCTTTTGTAGGTAGGTGAAAATAATTTATATACATACAGTGCAGAGGCTTAATAATTTTTAGAAAATAAAAATTTAAAACGATTCCATCCATAAAAGTATTAATTAACTTGAAATATTGATTCAATATATATAAACAATTTAAGAAACAACAAAACAAACAAAAATATAATATTGTTCAGTATTAACAAGTTCTCGAAATCGTCATTACTGTAATCCGAGGTGACATTTTGTCGATGGTATCGTCGTGGCCGACGACGGTGACGGCGCATCTTCGCCGCAAGTTATCGGGTTTGATATCTCGGTGAAGCCGCGACGGGCATTGTTCGCGCCAGGACCGACTGGATGCTTAGCGTTGCCATCCATCATTATTGAGCTAAGCCCTCAAGGGGAAGCCGCCGCAGAAACGAAACCTGATTTCAAAGTCATCTATGATAAATAAAATAAACGGGCTTCTAAATTTTAAGTACGGATAAACAAATTGCTGTGTCGTGATAGCTTGGTAATAGTTTTAATTTTGACCATACAAAAACTAGAAGATCGAATGAAACAAAATCAGAAGTGATTTCAAGTGTAGATTCATAAACATAGACGAAAAAATAACGAAACAATTACTAAAACTAAATTTTACCGAATTACATCGCGTTTAATTAAAAAATTTAATCGTAAGACGGTTCCAACAATATTTGGCGGTGATATTCTGCTACTACCGTCAGCTTGGAGTCCTGTTATTAACAAAATTAAATCAACAACCAAACATAACACTATTAGACTTTAAAACACAATAAACATATACTGCGTAGATTGGATTAGAATAATAATTAAAATCTAAAACTCCTCCGTGATAACTACGACATCAGGTCATCTGTCACCACATTTATGTTATAAACAGTTAAAATAAATGCGTCAAAGACATCAAGAGTAATGGAAAAATTAATGAGCGCATATAAAACTCTGGCTGTAAATTGAAATGGGAAACGGCATTGCGATAATAGAAACGTTAACATCAACGAAACAATTTATTTTAGATCGTAAACTAAGACAGCAACATATTTATTAAATGATTATGTGTAAAGACAAGGTTATTGATACATTTTCAAGTCTGCATATTCGTTCCGTTGTTAAAAATTCAAACCGGCAATTGCAAATAAAAACAACGTCGGACTGTTATTAATTGAATATGAACAAAATTATTAACGATGCATTATCATGATTGGGAAGCAACGACGCCGGGCCGCAACGCTGCCGTTGCTCGATAAAAAATAGTGCATATAATTAAATTGCCTTAACGTTATTTGCATTTTATTCATCATCACGCTAGCACCCACTTTTTCATCGTGAAATTCCAATTAACGCGGCGACATTTGCTTAATTGCGAAGGTAATTAGTCTTTCCGTGAAGTTCGTTGAGCAGCTTATATCTCGCGCCCGCCCCGGCTTCCCACTCGATTAACTTATTGATAATTTGTGATCTTTTTACAGGCGATATCCACTACAGGTAAAGAAATTCCTACTTAGGTAGGATTCGATTTGTTTCTGGTATTTGCTTTTTGAAATCCACTTTCAAAGCACGTAGTTAATAGGTTTAGAAATGAAAATCAGATACGAAAAAAAGCATCTACATAGAATTATTAGATTAGTTTAAAGTAAAAAAAAATCCATTATTACTACGCCAACTTGGCGAAAACTCTATTTAAAATTATTTAGTTAAGATAGGCTCCAATTTGATTTATAATTTGTTGCTATATATTGCTTGTCGCTCTCATAGAAGATTCGGTCTTTTTTAGCGAAAATCTCTCGTTAACGATTTTCACGATCTTTTTCCGATATCAATTTCTTAACAATAATTTCGAAATCTAATATTTTTTATCTAAAAATTTAATATCTATATTTCCGTTTATTGCTCAAGTACATTATAACCGTTTATATATATAGTACCGCAATATATTTCAAGTACTGCACGGTTAAGGATTTATGACAATGAATTTTTTGCTGGGATAATTTTTGCTGGGATTTATGTAAAGCTACAACAAAACTAAGGATAAATTTCATCACCAGACGTTAACTTTAACAACTCCCCGTGGTATTGTAATAACGGAGAAAAACTATAGGACCGTAGTAAGTGAATTTTGCACTTTTTGGATTTATTGAACTAACTTTAATCTCATAACTGAATGTATCGCGGTATATGAAAATGGTGTCTAATGCAGTAACAATTGTGTCGTGTTTCTCTCCTAAACTCTTCTAATGGGATGCTGGTGTAAATTCAGAGGGTCCAATTAATAGGGTTTTTATAACCTTGCATGTCTATGCTTTGTGAACGGGGGTCCATAAAATTTACTGTGTAGATGTATGTGAATTTTATAAATACGTGAACAAGTTGGCCGCCAATCGTGTGTTTAATTAATTTATTTCATTATACTAACGTATAAGAAATTAATACAGAAGTGTTTTTTTTAAATAGCTTAAAAAGTTTTCAAAGCATACAATTACTTAATTTATATAACACGCTGATCTAATAACTACCGGTAATATTAAAAACTTTCGTATCTGCCAAAGAATTTGTATCCCTACATAGAAACAACGAAAAAGGCAGTTAACCTGTGTTTTGTATAATATACGGAAGACCTGGTTATTGAATATATGTGAATATATCAGTGCGCTATTTACCATTCCCTTGGCACAACGGTTAACAGAGTTTTGGTGTAAAACAGACGTTATAGGCAATCTAAATATGGTTGGCTACAATATTAGTTTTGCTATATTCTAGCTAAAAACTTAGAAGAGATAGATTATTCTACGTAAGAATGCTTTATCATCTATGAACTCATTTTTACATGAACCTATATAAAATTGAGGTTAAAGTCTTAGTTGATAAAAAAATCGTTGTTATAATTTAATTATATTTCATTCACTTGCCGTCATGATAATCAAAACGATATTGTTTTTTTTATATAAAGTATCATTACTATTAATTATTTAATAACGGCTTCATAAATGATTTTTTGTAATGATTATTTTAAGGATAAGTACACTCGAATACAGTTGAACTATAATAACAAGCAATGTAATAAAGGTATCCATTACATTTTGGCGATAGG
This sequence comes from Byasa hedistus, assembly GCA_029286795.1. Classification (NCBI taxonomy): domain Eukaryota; kingdom Metazoa; phylum Arthropoda; class Insecta; order Lepidoptera; family Papilionidae; genus Byasa; species Byasa hedistus. The sequence continues at coordinate 8,059,153 of JAGSMW010000020.1, read as the reverse complement.
CATTATAACAAGGATACGATGTAAGAATCATAAATATTTAATAGACATTTTCCCACAATGGGGTGGCCATTCACACCCGTTAACCCTCAAGGGCGCAGTAAAAGCAGGGCTGATCGGAAAGCAATAAATATCATCGGGCCAACCCTTAAGAGCTTACTAAGCAAAATTGTTTGCTTGTCTCAATTACTGTTAACGTTTCCAATCACATTATTTTGTACCGCAAGTAATAACATGTAATAAACCAAGTAGTTTGTACTAGTGTTGTGAAAATATAACCTGTTAACAAATATTACTATGTTAAACTTTGGTATTTGCCCACATCTCAATGTGCTAACGATTCTAACGCTCTTCATCTTGATATATAAGACCTGAAGACTCATTATCATAGTTATATCATAAACAACAACAGTTAATACCAAAATAAAGTAATGTTTGTACACCGGTCGTTGGTTTCAGAAACAGGTGGTACTGTAACCTTAATTAATGTATCGATTTTAAAGGAAAAATTAATACTGTTTATGTAGGAAACAATATATTGAGCTATTATAGTTGCTAGCTTTTCACCTGTCATCTTCATTCAGCTCAAACACTTGTCATAGGTTAAGCTTGTCGTACGTCCGGGATTCACACCTGTTAACGTATCAGTGTAGTGATCTTTAATCAAGAAGCAAAGCATTATACCTTTATCTAATTAATATATCTTAGAGTTTCAGGTGCGGTAATTGATCATCATCTTCATGATATTCAAAGTTATTTGCTCCTTTAGTCGCCCAAATTACAGCTATATATACGATTAATAATTTTACTGTAAACAGTCCCAATATTGTAAACATGATTACTCTCTGATCTGTAATTTACCTAGTCGAAAATAATATTCCACTCTCGAAATTCATCGCATACACAACTTAAAGATTTTTTTGTGTGTGAATAATATTCAGATTTGGTAACTTGGTAACCAGTTGTTACATTAGCTGGAAAGCGTTAGACAATTGCTTTCTATGTTGTAAGGTACCTCCTATCAGCTGTTAATTGCCGCCCACGTGTCTAATGAACAATTTTGGGGTCAACGAGGTCCTGTCAAGCCGAAGCTGTCACGTCACTGTCTTTCTGTGACTCCGATAGCTACCGGTTCGGGAAATCGATGCCGAGTCCACGCCCACACTTCATTTAACCTAGACGTACTTGTATAAAGAAAAATGTGTAACGAGTAATTTTATTTTTCGTATGATTTATTAATATTGGCAGTTCTTTGAGTTTTTTATTGGTAGTTAGTTACTTTGAAAAGATGTCCTGTTTTCTGACGGGTGTGAGGGTTATTTACAGATTTTTATCAACAAAATGCCTTGATGACAAGCTCCGTGGAGGTTCCTATATTCGAAGAACACGTCCAGCCATCATTCTCCTGGGAGTCGTTGTGATTAGAACTCCCATTCTTACCGCTTACGTAAGTTTCACTTTAAAATTGAAATCGTTATTATTTGGTAAGATTTAAAGTGTAGGTTAACTTTTGAAATAATGACGATAATATATCATAATCCTCATTAATATTTTGATGGTCGTCTGAAATTGCCTAGTGTTTTTACAATAAGTTACACCACAGTAACAAAGTTAGACAAACACGTCAGAAGTGGCACGTGTACGCCGCCATTAGACAGCACTATTCACGCCTCCACTTACTATCAATACAGGAATCTTAATGTCCAAATAGTTTTAGGAATTCGTTCAACAGTTAAATTTTACGCTTTAATTTTTGCGTAATAAAGTTGAATATCGTCTGTGAATATAATTCTTTTCAATTTTCCTCCAATCGAATTTGGCCGTAACATCAATCCAGTTCCCACATTTTCCGGGAGCACTTACACAATATCAATCAGGTTTTATTGGTGTTATCGAGGTGGGGGTGTGTCGCGGGAGGGACGGCTATTTGTATCAATAACCTGTGAATTGGGCCGCGCTCCGGAGGGACTCTGCCAGCTTCGAGAGACCTCTGTTTGTGTGTGACCCACCGCACTGATTTGGTTACATATCTATTATTAGACGTGTGAAAGTCAAGTTACAAAGTATCTAATACTTTTCACTATATGATTAACTGTATTTTTTTTAAATCGGCTCATATTTTATTTAAACCCAACATATATGATGCACATTTTAACTAAAATCTTAAACAACACAGTTTGGTTACGAACATTTCTTTAACAGAAAAACTTTGGAGCTATAAATATAAGTTAAATGTTGATGATAAAAGTTGGTACATAACTATATCCAATTATTTGCTATCAGCGTCGGTCGACAAAGGGAAATTGGGGATACCTTATTTTCCCGGCTGGTTTGCAAAACACGTTCGCGCTTCCCACCTATTCCCACATCTCAACGCTTACAGGAACATTTACTTCTAAAACGATTGAATATTCCGCGATGAGGAACAATTCGCAATACATTGCTCAGTCTGTTAGGTACAGTATTGAAACAACTAATTCAGGGAGAGTAAGGTATTGTACGAAGATGTAATTTTCGGTATCGCGGGTATGTTTTTAGTTGCAGTGGTGGTGGATCAGGTGGGCGCCGTCTTCACTCCGCCGACGCCGATAACACGCTAATGCCCTCAACTTTGCACCGCAACGGGCGTCCGAGGGGTGCGAACGGTGTGAGCCGGGGTGGCAGGGGGGCAGAGCGGCCATTCGTAGACGAAAAATGGGAAAAGTCAGATCATTCGCCTTATTGAACGCAAATAACTTTATCGACTTGCAATATGCGCCGGCGATGCTTAAATTTATAGCTTAAATAACGACAGCGTTTATTGGACTGCTATTGTAAACCAAAAACATACCGTAAAGAATTGTTTCTTAGATTGAATTCGCAATACAGCTAAATTAAATAACATTTCGCTTAGCATAAACATCTACGTACGAAACGGTAACAGTGTCTGTCTGATTAAACTATAACCGTTCAATTGCTATTGGTTATATCGTTTACATAAACCAACAACATTCCATCGGAAATATTTCTAATGAAATATGGTGACATGTTTAAGTAAACGTGAACCCATTTTAGCGGCTGCTATTACTGTAGTCATGAGAAAAAGGCTCATAAATACACTGCTAATTATAGTCCTTAACGACTAGCTGTCAAAATATCGTTCTACCTACATCGATACACAGCAATAAATAAAAACTCCCGATCCTATTAACGAGCCGGTTTCACAATGTGCCCACCGCAGCGACATTGGCACGTCGTTTTGTTTTTGACAATATTGCACAAATAAACGAAGCTTTGATAACTTAGTTTGTACCGTGGTCATAGACGCTATTCATCTCGAAGAGGCACAGGTTAGATCCCCACTGAATCTCAATATTAGATGAATGAAAGCATCGCGAGAGACATGTTACGTTTACAACAGCATTCGCAGTGTGATATCAAACCGCACAAGGTCCGTGTGACAGATAAATGACTTTGACTCTCTATTTGTGAGACAAAGCCCCAGTCCCAGTAGTGGTAACGTTAGAAGGGCTGTTTATTTATATATTTAAACGTTAATATTTCATACGGCACATTTGGCGCGTTCCGCGTAAACGGTGGCGCGACGATTTGTTCCGGTAGCGACCGTCGAGGCGAGCCTACTCATGTATGTATGTGTACTTGGCGTAATAAACGTGAATTTATTACCCAGTTACGTTTGCAGTTTTCGTGAAATGTGAAGATGTGTGCGTAACGACGACATTACAACGCCCCAACCGCGGGCGCCGCCGCAGCGGGCAAATGTCGCATTGATAAAAAAAAGTTACACCTCTCCCTTCCGCATTGCAAATCGAGCCAAAAAGACAACTATTACCTATGTATAGCATATGATAGATACTTATATACATGTTATTAAGTTGCTTACATTCAATTAGGCTTTAACACAGCAATGAAACAATATAGACTGTTGATGATATAGTTATATATTAGTCTACTTTACATTTACTGTATAGTAATTTACTGTCTCACGTCTGCCACGTGTCGACGGCTTGACATCACAGGTAAGGAGTGCGAATGTTCACGAACAGAAAAACCGCCGCATAAACATTCGCGGCACGCTCGGCTCGCCCGGGTTCCGCAGTTAAAAGAGGATTATGAGCGGAGTGGCCAATAACATGGCATTACGTGCGATACGCCCCGACTCTCCGCAAGGAGCCCTGTCAATAATCCACGCCAGGCAAGCTTTTGTTTCACCTACCTACCTACAGCCATAGACAGACTACCTACACATCTATCAGATCGTGTTTGCAATAGCAAATCGTGAAATAATTGGACATGTTTTCATTTAAACGCTTTACAACAATATGATTTGCTCAAATTATAAATAATAGATATTATAAGTCCCATCATAACACTGTGTACACAGTGTACACACTCTATGTATGAATATCATTACTACCTGAAACAAAGATTATTATTATTAGAAAAAAGTGAAGTGCTACAGTTCTTATGTTTGACATTGTCAGTGAAATCAAATCCAAAAATAATATTGTACAATACCACCAATTTAATATTACTTCTTGCTGGTATTAAAATTGGTTTGTAATTGAAATAATGCTTATATTTCGATGTAATAGGTAAAATAACAAAATGCTTATCGGCGTGTAATTGTAAATCGCTCACAAGTCATGGTGTAATGTAATTAATACGCAACGGGAACGCAAGTCACACGACAAATTCAATCAGAGCACCCGCCGGCGCCCGGACAATCTCCGCGATTGGAAACAGTTTTACAAGCAATAAATTTTTGCAACCCGCGTCAGTGGATACAACATTTATTAGGTACAATCCAGATTAGATTAGCGTTGCATCCCCCGAGCTGGCCACCCTTGGGACGTGAAATTTGTGCCGGTAATGCGGCCACGCGCCGCACTAATTCGATGTTGTCCCCGGACCCTTCTATGTGACTCGAATGACGCCTCGCCACTGTTTCATTTTAATTGAATAGTTGCCGTGGGGCGGCGGCACTGTTCTCCTACAGATAACTTCATACTTGCTTTGCATAATTGCCGCTCGTGTCCTAATAACTTGCAACAATCTTGCAATCTGTCATGCTTTGTGTCCCGATCTTAAATAAACGATGTTTGCGAAAAATACGCAAACAACTCATGATAAATATTGTATTGTTTCTATTCATTAAGTGATACGCTTGCGTATGACAATGTGGTTGTAGTTGACATGATATATACTGTACCACATTGTGCTCGACGGTTTAGGATATTATATTAAGTCTCGTTAACCCCGTAATTTCACTGGTTATAACGCCCTACAAACCGAAACACAGCAATGTTTTGAAGTACCTAGACGATTTCCGGCATAAAATACTTTCGACCAACAACGTCTTTTTCTCTCTTCCTACTATAAATATTTATTACACGTATTTTATAAACCACATTTAATAAATGCCACGCATCACCTACTCGTATATGCAGTTTTAAATTACTTATACACCACATATAAGTTGTCGATCTCTATATACATTAGTGCAAATTAACTTTGATATCCAGTCACAGTTCATGTTGTCCGTGTCGGTAATTTGCTCTTTCTACAAGTGCTCTTCAATTTACCACCACTAATGAAACCAGTTAATAAGAGTACAAGTAACGCCATCTAGCGGCCCCCTCCCGGACGACCACAGAACCGGTTCGCACGGCCGCGGGGCGTCTGCTAATAAAAATAGCTCGTCGGAGCTCCAACGTGCATTGTCATATCTTACTGATGGATTGACGGCTGTGACAGGCCGTAGTAGTTAACTACCCTACTTATTTTCAATCGTGAAATGTAGGTAAATTTCAAGATACGGCGATTAGTAGGTGCGTAAATATTTTGTATTCATGTTTGGGTTTCTTACAAAATGAAAAAGTGTAAATCAAAGTCAAACTTTCTAATTCGCGGTGACTACATACACTAGCGCAGATATTATCAACATCGCCATTAGTTCATTATTTTAAGTACAGAGATTTTTTCTTTTAATTAAAACCTCTTTTAATTTTTATGATATACATAAAAAAATTATTGAGATTTTAAATTTTTAATGTGTTTAGTATATTATTAAAATAGTTAATTTAATATTCACTCAGTTTTCATCTGTCGTTAATTTATTTCAACCACTCCCAAAGTTGACTGCTAGAGAAAACCTAAGGTCATTGAGCACGTAATTAATCAATGTTTAAATAATTAAACGTAATTTACTAAATTTTGATTTTCTTAGTAATCATTTATATTTTATTACAGAATGAAAATTATACGTAAAATTAAAAAAAACAATATTAACAAAAAATTCATGGTAAATAGTAGTATTGGGAAAAGCAGATGGATAAAATTGTTATTATTATTTTTGGAATATGTTAAGACTATATCGGTTAAATAACTCTATGGAATTTTTTGTAAAGAATGTTAGTACCAATAGATATTTTAATAGACTTATATAAGGTTTTTTACTTGTGATGGAAAACTGTAAAACAAAACAGTCAGAACCTGAATTACGACCTGCGACTTTTGATTCAGCACCGTGAACCATTAGGTGATATTATTATATCCCAGTGACTACTTTCGTTGTTATAACTGCTTGAAAAGATCTCGATGATATTTTAATGCTTTTCTTTTGTTTATTACCATTAGAATAGCGAAATCAAAGAATTATCTGATTAATATAATAAAGTTTACTACATTACGCGAAATCATAATGGTAATATATTTCATTTTGAAAGTGTGTGAATAATAAATTAAAATATTAACACGTTATTTTCTAAAACTACTTAAAACTTTAGGTAGCGTGTATAGTTCAGCTAATAAAGTAGTCTCTCTACTAAATATTGATTATTTCGAATTTTTTATTTAAATAAATACACGGGGACGTAAAAAAATACCTTTTAGCTGACTGATACATAAATACTATAAACATCTGATTACCAAATTTTGTTAAAGTAATTGCCACAAAAATATCAAGAAGTATTTCTGTATTATTTGAATGTAATCTTAATTTAAATCTTTGCATTAATTTTACAGAGGCTCAAAATAAAAAAACAGTTTTAAATATTTTAACAAACATTTATTTTTTTAATACTTTATCAATATATTATTTATAATAGTTATAATTTAACTACGAGTTAATCACGCAGACCGGTCTATGTGCCCGCACTAACATCATACTAGTCCAGTTGAAGTAAAGAACCAAACACTGATAGGGAATATATTCTATACAATTTAATAGTACATCTATCTTAACGCAGACACTAAATTTTCTAGAACATTACGTTTTTGTCTCTCATATTGCACATACCTCACCAAACAATACCGAACAAACCAGATCGGAAGGGTACGAATGAATGTGTCTACGTTGACGCCTCCTTCCGATCGCCTCCACTTCTATCCAGCTAAAGTTTTTTCTAACGTGAAAAAAAGCGTGACAAAATCATTAGGAACATAAAATGATAATTACCGTAACAATTATTACTATGTAACACTAATTCTTTTTAAATAATTTATACACTATAATACAATTAATGAAATAGCGAGACAGCTCTGTACAAATCACCATAGTCCGTGATTGGAATTGAACAGTTTATAACATCACACGATTGTTTTAATTGGAAATCACGCAAGTCCGTCCGCACCAAACAATAAAATTCATCACCAACACATATCACTTTGTAACGCATCTAAAGTTATTTATAAATAATACCAGTAATTAATAACGTATTTATTAGAGATCTTTAGATTTAATCGGTGGGCCGTCACTAAGTGGGGCTGTGGGGGGTGTGCGGCGTGTGCGGCGGGTGCGGGGGCAGCGGGTGGGGGCTCGCGTCGCGCAGGGAGTCCGGCGAGGAGCCGGGCGAGGAGCGACGTGGAGGATAAGGTGAGAAACGGTGTTGAGAGAGCGGGGCGGGCACGCCGCCGGGGTACACCGGTCGCGGTAGTTGCAACCCAGAGCCGGAAGCCAAGTGCTGTTGCGCGAGCAGTTGCGGAGCTAAACACGCCCATTGCCCCCACAGCGCCGCCGCCGGAACCCCGTACAGCGGGTACGCCGCGCGCAGAAACAACTGCGACCTAGCCGCCAGAATAGCCTTCTCCTCCAACGTCAAGTTGTTATTATGTTGGTCCAAGTCGAAGGGCCGCAACGGGGAGCGCAGGTAATGCTGCTCCGCCAACATGGACTCCATCGTCTCCCTGAAACGAGCAACCGTTCGCATCAAAACGTTAATTTCACACATACATGCGAAGCGAAATGCAATATCTACCTAGTATTGGCGGCGCCGTAGCGCGCATCATCGAAGACCGATGTTCGTTCGTGCTCGCCCGTGATATAGAATCTCAACAAAGAAACAAATACAAAATAAAACATCATGCTCTAAAAAATACGGATGTACAAAACGTTTTATTATTGCGGAGTGCGCCATGAATTATTAATAATGTCACGCTAGGCGAACGTTCAAAGAGAAATCATGAAATTACAAATCGAGTAGACATGGAAGTTATGTCGGCCAGTGCTAGCGTTTATCTCGATTCGATTGCCTATGAACTAGTAGATGGAGACGTAATTGAGTACGCGGGGCATCAATCAGTGTCCTTCATATCATATTTGTTTCTCAGAGCGTATCCAATGAACTATTATAAAACTAATGAAAGTTGTAAGATAGTTAACAAAATGATAATACCTATTGCATATAATGACATGCTAATACATTTTATATAGTAATTCATTAAATACATTTAAATTTACATAGCAAGGAAAAAAGAAAACAATGCTATTGGACTCTCCTTCAAAGTGTTTACTTACTAATATTATCTTTTCATGATTTTTTTAATAATAAATCGTTTCTTTTTTTTCAATAAACGTAAATAGTGACGTCGTAAATGCTTACCTTTCGAATTCAGTGAGACGTGAAGAGTCACGGAATCCCTTGGCAAACGGATTACTGTCGATTTTCAGTTTTGTAATCTGAAACAAAAGATATACGTAATGTTATTCTCCTGGGAGAGATATTAATTTTGTTTGTAATATAACTTCATTGAATTTTTACAAAGTAATCCTAACAGTTTTTGTAAGTGAAAGTTCTAGATTTGATGATAATGCGTAAATATTAATTTGGTATTATAATTTAACGGAATGTAATTGTACAGTTTGGACGTATGTGAAATTATTTTTGTTTAAATGAGCTGAATTAAGTGGATGTACTCATAAAGTATTACAACTTCTGATTTAAGCGTTGGGCGAGGTGTTAAAAAATGTGTGTTGGCAAAGCGGAGGCAAACACGGATGAGAAATCGCCCCCTCGCTGAGCGCGGCGCCCCCGCTGCGGCCGCGCACAATTTGCGGCCGATATTTACGACAAATCTCCGAGAAACCAGTCGTCATTATAACTGCGAACGCCTAGTGTCCGCGGGGTATGCATTAATTTGTTTAATAATATCCCCAATAACTCGCAAATGTGAATCCGGGGAACGTACTCGCCGCTGGCATGCGATAAACAAACGGATTGCATTCGTACACGTGTCAATCTTTCAGCGGCTGAGCCAGTCGACGGCAGTAATTACCTGGCGATTGAGCCGGGCTCCGGTGATCTGTGCTACGGACCGAAGTGTCTACCTACGCGGCGGTTAATTGTGCGGTGTTTCGACAAGTTCGCACCGGCCACGCATTTTAGAACGATGAACCCGACGAACGAACTCGAAACAACAATTTATGTAATCGGATTCTTTAAATTACTTCGCAGCGAGGGAAGCACGCCGCGCTCGCCGCACTGTACTATTTTCAAACTCTCCTATTCGGCGGAGATTAACTAATAGTTTTCTTTGTTGTCGTTCAAAATGTTTATGCATCCGTTTGATGTGTGCCGTCGCGGGGGCTCGTTAATTCACCGAACGTCTTGATAAACGTCGCGGTTAGTATTGTTCGGGATCAAAGAAAACAATAAAAATCTTAACAAAATATTGCAGCATCTGTGACAAAACTTTAGTTTTAATTTCTAATAGATAACGTTCCTAAAATGGTTATTAAAGAAATTTACGAGATATATTGTATAATTCTTTTTAATTTACACGACTAAGACTGCTTCAGTTTCAAATGGTGATATACGTGGAAAAGAAGCCTTGGTACGGGAAGCACTCCAAAATCTTTTGACTCTAACACCTTAACAGGCGAAATACTGCAAAGTATTTATGTTATAATAATGTGTGATGGTTAGCAAATTCAATCCTTAGTGGCTTTAGATCCTGGGACAGTTAAAAACAACAGTTAAAAATATTGAACGGGATTGTTATTTGTTTTGAAATTTAAGGACGAATATTTGTTTAATGATAATTAAGCTTGTTGATAATGTTTAAAAAACTATTTTGTGGTTAGCAGCAATTGTCTCTGTAGTTGCAAGGCGAGAGCCAGTGTCGGGGGTCAGCGGCGAAGCTACTCAACTTGCACACCCACTGGGCGAATGTCATTGACTACAATGGCCTACTCCTGTCGCACATGCGCATGACTTAACGAGTGCATCTAAAGTGCAGCTAGCCTAGACCCAAAACGATATTTTAGTTTTGTCGTGCCTAGCTCGTACGAATATATTATTTACCAGGCAAACTCGGTAGGCGATGTACAACTACCAGTGTATATTTATTTTATTTATGAAACTGCAACGTAGTTTTCTTATAATAAAACGAAAGAAGTTTTTTACAATAGTCCCTACTAAATTTTAATTTGAGTTAAATAGCATTGTAATTTACATATAACAAAAGGTAATTTATATTTTGTTTATACGCGTATATAATAAAGTAATTAAAAGAGGATCAAACACGTTAAATCAACAAACGTAAGTGAAAAGAGACATCGTTTTAATAATGAATAGAATTCTTTCTCGCTACCGACGTTTATTAGATTTAGTACAAACATAAGGGTGAGGCGTGTCAAAACAACCTAATTTAAGTATCAACAAACGTTCGCCTTGGGCGGCGGCGGCGGCCTGACAACATTAAAGGCGCCATAATGACATTATTCCCGGGCGAGAAATAAAAAAATACACAAAAAAAGACAAGGAGTAAGAAAATGAAGTCACTGAACGCAAACTTTCGCAAAATCTACTTAAATTGCTAGAGATAAACTGTTCACACAACATTTTGAAAAATTAAAGATCTCGAAAAAAATTTCAATGCAATTATTGTATATTTAACTAGAGAGTATTTATAACTTGACGAAAAGCACTCAATAAATATTCAAGCAACTGAACATGTATAAAGGCGTCCGACGAACGGAACAAGACAAGAACATTCTGTGGAATAAATAAATGTCACGGTGCTGCGGGCCGGGCTCGCTGCTTCAACTTTGTATCTCGTTATTGATTGATGTAGGACAGCGATAATAACTAACAAACAGAATAAAAAATGTTTGCTATTAATTGCTAAAATTTATTTTACAAACACAAATTGCCAAGTCGATCATTAACAGCATTTAAAAAATCCCCTCTTCTTCATCGAACATCCTAATTAAATTTAAGCTCTCTTTAACAGTACCTATGGATATTATAAAAGCAACTCTCCGTAGATTGTAAAGGTCTTCGGCGATCGACGTGGTAATCTTCATAATTAACGTGCAAATAAACATTATATCCGAAATTAAATCATCAACTGATAATTTTCTTGAAAGGAATTGCTTCGTGCAATTTTACACTTTCTTCATTATTTAGTTTGTAACCAATCTGTGATTAGAATCCCTGTTCAATCTGGAAAGCAAATCCATTATTGAACCCACAGTCAGTATAAGATCAACTTTACACTCGTGGCCATAATTGCAACTGTAGATCCGAAAGATAAGTGAGTAAGCAATTTGCCACATTTTATCCAATTGTCTTAGTAACGAATAGCATAAAAGATCTACAGATTACATTTATTATAGAGTGACATCTGTCAAGGTTGAAAAGTTTTTATGCAGATTATAAATAGCAATAGATAATAAATAGGAGAGCAATTACTATAAAAATTGTTTGTTAATTTATTACAAAAAAATTACATTTCTCAACTTTCCATCATTCTAAATAATAGTTAATAATTATTAGTGTCAATAATAAGAAATAAAGACAATTATCGTTAAGCTATAATGGCTGGGTAATGGATCAGTTCATAACAAAATGAGCAGAGTACAGGCTAATAAAAACTGCAGTTTAATGGTCTACCAAGATTTAGAGTTAAAATTATTTAGCTTAAGTAGTATTCAATAGTTTATTATTCTGTATAGGACAGGATACTATTAAATTAGAATATATAAAATACTGACAGAAGATGCGCATTGTAACCTCAAATATTAAAAGTATTTTTTTGATAAAAATAGATTTCGTGTTAAATTATTATTGTGTATTATCGCGTGTAGGTATGAAAATAATTATAAGTTTTATCGTATAACAAATATAGTTATTCGCCTTGCTTTGGTGCGCAGAGGCAATAAATTCACTCGGGCCGCACACGACGGCTCTGCGTGACGTCACACCTCGCGTGATCGATGGCAAGAGAGAGAAGGAGATCGCATGTAACAGCAAACCTTTTGTCAATTTGCGGGAGCGCGATGTGGGAAAATAAATAATTTAGCGTTAAATTATTTTATTTCCTTTCATAAGCAAAACTTCAAGAATTTTTGACTTATGTTTGTTCCGTGTTATCGCACCATATTATTCATTAAATAATGCGCACTTGGGGTGTCAATGAAAGTCATATGCGTATCGTGACCGTTTAAAAAAATAAGTTTAATATCGTGCAACACAAAAGTGCGAACATTGCATGATCTCAGTGTTAAGTGGTTTACTCAGTAATATATTTACTGCTAAAATTATAACGAAAAACTGAAAACTATTTATTTACTTAAATCTTTTTTTGCACACCAAATATACAAAAAGGACAAAAAAGCCGAATGGCATTCATTCCTTCACAAACAAGGAAGTATGTATATTTTGTTTATAATTTTTGGTGTGCTCTTATTTAAAACAAAACCACAAACATCCAGTAGCATTCTTAATCGTCAACGTGTCATCGTTCGTATAGTTTAATTAATACGATTATTTTTAAGTTTTTGTTATACTTGCAAATATGAAAAAAAAATATATTAATTTACTTCAAAACTGGTTGACACGATTTAAAAAAAGGATCGCCTTCGTAAGAATGAATCGATTATCGAAGAATGAGGTGCGTTAAGGCGAAGGCGCGGACTAAAGGGAAACCTCATGACACCTGACCGCAGCCATTTTGGGCCTGTGAAATATGTTTATTTGTCATGGATGCCTTTTGTTATTGAAATTGTGTTTGCCTTTACTCCTTCATTATATTGTTCGATTATGTTGAAGCTAGAACTCGTTTGAGCCCGTTGAATAAACGAATAGATACGGATTGTAGATTTTATAATATCGACTGTTGATACTGAGAAATGAGAAATAAATTTCAATTAAGCCGCTATTCAAAGTGTTTGCGCGCATGGACGTGGACACTGAGGGACAGTAATCGTAGTTACATCTTCTTAAACTGCGTTGTATGTGTATGTGATAACTAATATATAAACATTTAATTGATTAATTCTATCGGAACTATTTTTTACTGTTATATGCAATAGTTTTATTAAACCGTATGTATAAGCATTTTACGTCTTTATTTTCTAAGAAGTTGGGTACAGTGTAATGATGTTCATATTTTTTTTTATTTTAAGATTACTTAGACAGTTATAACACTAAGAAAATCTCCAAAGCCACGATCTTTAAATATATACTCAAAGGAACAATCAATCAAAACAAATTCACAAGTCATCGCCTTTTAAAAAACGCATTGTGTGCATCGAGGATGCGTAAACTCTAACAAACATTGTCACCTCGCAGCGATTCGAATATCAGACAAAGGAGCATTCACAAAACGCACAACACGACAATAGTGTGGTGGGTGTAAAATTGTTAAATATTGAAGCAGATCGGGCCCAGTCGGTGATATTTTCCAGGGAAACCATCCCGCAGCGCGGGCCGCGGCGACTCGCCGTCTCACACGGAGAACACACAAAAACTCATTTCTCGACATATTTTTTTAACCAGATTTTATCTTTAATATCAACGTAGCATAGTAAAAAGAAATAATGATGTTTCATTCTAAATTGATATGACAAACATCGCGCGATCAAAAAAGATGGTGACACTTTTTTATTGAGTTTAAGAATTCAAATTTCATACGATTAATCGCCGGTTTCAGATTTGTATCTATGTAAAAATAGCTTCTCCGACGTTTGTGATCAAGCGGCAATATACGCATGCCTTTTTTGTAAGATGTAAATTGTGCGGGCACGGGAGGTATCGATCTCGGTTGGAGCGCAGGTGCAAACATGCTAAGTGTGTTCTTATTGTTGTAAGGGTTTGCGTTATCAGTGACACTATCTCCGTCGTTCGACAAATGTTTTAGCTGTCAAAGGCGTGACGTCAGCTAAATCGGTCCCGCGCGCTGCGCTCGCGCCGTTTGCTGCCCTGTCGTGATCCAAGTTCAGATAGGACGCGCTTTACGCTCTGCGGTAGTACTGACCGTAGACGTTTTTATAATTCAAAAACAAGTTTTTCTTTTCGTTTATAACAAAGTAAATATTATAATAAGCAAGAGCGTAAATTAAGGTGCTGAAAATCTGTCTGCAATTATCAGTTGTTAATAAAACTTTGAAAGCGATACATTCAATTGATATCAATAGTGGTCATCCCTAGAGAGCCGTTAGATTTAGCAACGATAGTTATGACGGTAGTTTACAAACTTCACGCGTTGTGTTAAAATCGCAATAATCACCACCCACATTCAACGATTTGTAAATTAATTTAAAACAAAAAACGGCCCCTACTCGTGTTTGTAGAACCCGAAACAGCTAATTAACGAACGAATGAAGATTTATGTAGTGCGTTGTCGATATAAAGTAACGCTTCCTTTATGAACCTCAAAACGTCCTAATTACTGGCCGGGACGGAACAAAACGAGAAGCTCGGAGACGCCCAAACGCTCTTGTGACAGAGAATTAATTGCTCGTGGCGACACATGCGGCGGGTGCGCTGCGGTCGCGAGGCCCGACGCGCGGAGCGGTTAGCGGGCCGGTAAGCGACTAGTCAGTCAGTAGCGGGTAAACTACCATATCATATTTATTTCACCAAAAAATAAACAAATGTTTACATGTAATAAATACTATAAAAAAAAAATTCTACATCTTGCTGTCAGTATAATACAATTTAACGAAAAATGAACCAACAATAAGCAAAAATTTAAAAATACAACAAAGTATCACAGGAAATTGTTAACATATATGTAGAATCAACTTTGAAATCAAAATCTAGTAGAACATATAAAATGTACTTTAAATTCTATATACTCAAATTAATTATAATTTTAATGTGTTTATTTGTTTGTACTTAGTTTATCATTCATATAAGTAATTACACATGCTTATAGACTGTCTGCAAGCGGAATTATGGACCGCTGGTGGTATTTAAAACGATCATTAAACGAGAAAATTGCGTGTGATGGTAATATGACTCAACGGCTATATAGTGAGCACTGATTAAAGAAATAGTTATAACAAAAAAGATCAAGAGAATATTAACAAAATTTTAAAACATCTACTTGTCTTGATAATGAACAAACACTGTGATTGTGCTGTTGAGATTATTGACGCCTATCCTATCCTTGTTAGAAATTATAATATTTTTAGTAATACTTATTATCGCTGATAATGTATAAAGTACTACAGAAACCATTTTAGTATCTTTATTTAAACGAAACGTATTACTTTATTAGCTTTTACTTTTTTGCCATCTCTTATTCTTTGTTTTACTTACAATTTATGCGCGCTTTGTTGACTTCCTACTTCCATTGTTATATTAAAGCGTACGTTTTCGCATTAACGCAATTTTTCGACATTTATTTGGTTGAGACGACATAATAGCTACCTGTGGGCGCCTGCAAGCGTCTTTTACTTATTAGAGCTGTAGCAATCGTGAATTATCGCTACCAATTCCCAATATACTTTTTACTAGTGGTAGATCTATTGCCGAAGACCGTCTAGGCGGGTACTACTGAAGCTTCTATTTGTGTCAAACAGTGGTTTGCAAACATTACTGTGTTCTTGTTTAATGAATGTTGCCACTAATGAAGTTACTGGGGTAACGCGATTTATCTCGGGCGACGAGCACGGTGTGTTGTGTACATCATAATTAGCGCTATTATGTTGTGGGAAGGCATATCGCTTATCATCAGGTGAACGTCTCACCGGAGTCGTCGCTTCTTCGATTAAAAAAATGTATGTTTGTTTGGGGCTAAAATCTAAGATTTATGAACAAGTATGAGGTTTTAATGAAGCTGAAAAAGAACAATGTGAAAGGCGTGAGCGTCGTCGCAGTGAGTTGCGAGCCGGTAGTCATTGGCGACGCGTCTCGCGGAGCGCGCCGCGCCGTAGGTACGAGTACGTGTATATTTAGCGCGGCTGAAAACTTTAATCGTCACCATTGTGCACGCGTCATGCGCGCCGTCCGTCCGTCGTCGGCGGGGCGCGCGTGTGGCCGCCGCTTGATACAGAAAAAATGATGTGCCACCTCCCTTTGTTCGGACTGGACATACCTTTCAGCGGGATGCAATTAGTGCGATAGGAATAGAAACCGTCGATAGTCGGCCGACAACGCGCCGCGATCTCAAACGTTCAGCTCTCTGATCTATTTTAGATATCAAATGATCGAAAGAGATGTCTAATAAATTCTCGGACAACTTATTTATAGATATATATTTATTTATTTCATACATATTTATTGGAACACTCCAAAATTACCTATTAACGTAGAACGCGGAGAGTTACAAAATATGAGAAATGCAGAATATATAATAAATATTTAAGAAATCATTATCACTACCATCACTAAAATTGTATTAAATGGATATTTGGACTAGAAAAAGGTTTCACGATATCCGGTTTATTGTAATTTGCAACCAATTGACGCTGGAAATTCACCGTCCAACAATATCCACGAAATTTGGCATATACTTACCATCCATCCATTTTTAGATTTATTGTGATAAACAAAATATAGATTTAAATGGTACAATAATAAAAACTTACCAGTTGATTCTGGTACGCTGTGACCGCTGTGAAAACGCACTCGGGGAATATAAATGTCTTGAATTCCTCCTGCTCAAGGTCCACGATTGGGGCATTGATTGCACCTTCTCGTCGCAACACAAGATGGATTCGCGGTTGATACTTGTGCATTGAGTTCAGCACCAACTAAGGAGGAAATGGTTATCATCAATGAACATGTTGCAGAATACTTTTAGTTTATTTAAATTTAATATTTTTGGTACAATATTAATATTATTTTTCGAACATATTTATATAAATGAATTTTTAAACTTTTCTACCTATAATTTTCTTTAAAATTTACGTTAAGCAGCATCTTTCTTTTCTCAATAACTTGAATCAACGTTATTGGCAGTTGTCGAAAATAATAATTACTTAGGATTCTGAACCCGATTGGCAGCTACACGCCAGTTGAGTTGTTATTACTTGGAACCAAATGATCTATTAACTCGTGACGATACATTTTTCATTAAAGCGTTTCCATTGAGTATTCACCTGTCCATTCTTGTCCATCTCGTTGTTGGTGAGCTTGACCTTCTCGAAGGAGACGACCTGCTTGCGCAGCTGATCGCCGGCGAAGGGTGAGTCTGGATGTGGGTAGAGGCGTGCGGGGGCAGGCGGGTCCGCCTTGCCCGCCACCAGCCACGAGGAGCGGTGGTACGCGTAACGGTAGCGCTTGCCGTCCACCGGCACCACGTCCAGCAGCACAGCATACCGCGCTTCTGAGCGGCAGCCCGCGAACGACACTCGCACCGTAGGGAACATGCGCCTGAGTGAAAATAAATTAATAATCATCACCAACTGTAAAAAATCTTCCTCTGCTTCCTTAAATATCTCTTCTCCACCGTCTTCACCGTCACAAGTTCATCGGCTCGTCTACTGGCATACGGACGGTTAAGACTTGGTCCTAACCGTCCGTACTTTGAGCTTTGTGCCTTCAATTTTAAACTCATTTTAACCGTTTTTCTACTTATATTAAATTACAAATAAAAACGAAATGTGTTATTTCAGCTTCCCCTTTTTTCGACATCTCATATTCTTCATCTTTATTTACATTTTATACGCCCTTTACCGACTTCCTACTTCCATTGTTATATTAAAGCGTACATTTTCACATTAACGCAATTATTCGACGATTACTTGGTTGAACTGAAATTATTGCTAACTGAGACCGGCTCCAATCGTCTTTCACTCATTAGAGCTGGGCCTATCGCGAATTATCGCTAGCAATTAGTAATACAATATGGTTGCATGCAATTTGATAAAACATATAAAGGATAAGTATTATTTTAAACCCATTTATTTGTTCTATTTATATAATTTTTTATATTATATAAATATTCGTTCGTGAACATTGTGCGTCTTTTCGTTAAAACTGTGGCGGTCGCTTATATTTACCTTCCCCTTCGCAAGACACTGTCAGCAATAATAAATATTTAGAATAAAAAAGTAATAAAATATACCCACGTTAAACGTTCATAAAGTCGGAAATCGTATGAAGTTTTTTTAACACCGTAAGCAAATACATAGGGTTTATTGTGACTGCTTTTATACGACTATGACTTTAAGGCATTGCTCCCCTTCCCCTCCTTAACGGAGACATTCTTTAACGTCTCCCGCTGGAGAAAGATGAATGGGTAGACATTTTTGTAAAGGCATACGTTTTTGTTTACTGTTAGTGAAATTGCTTGTGGTTGGTTGAAGTAATGGCTCTTATTACACTCCTTGGTGTAACTGCGGTTTCCTGCCATCATCCTTACGCTAACAAGGGGGAAGGTTATGTGATAGCAAAAAATAATATTAAAATATTAATGCGATATCTTTACACAGTAACAAGAAACAGAACATAGACAATTCGATAAAGTAAAGAAAAACATAGACATAACAAACTCGTTGTGCACAGAAAGCAGAGACACAAAAAGTGGTGTCGGTAGCGGGTGCGTGAAACACAATCTCCTAATCGACACAAAATGGTAGTCATTGAAGCGGCGTGAACGGAAACAACGAATCTTTACTTACGAGACTTCGGCCCCTCACTTTTTGTACGGTTGGGAAAAGCGATTGATAATCTGCTATCAGACCATCGGTTCTTCTACAAGAACGTCTTGACCTGCTATGTGAATAGCACACAATCAACTCCTCGACCACCCAAGTCGTTAAGTAAGCATATAAACGCCCGCAATTTACGATACGTATTTTATAATTTACAATATGATATTGATTGGCGTCTTTCGTAATAGAAATTTAATGGCTTGCGGTCTCTGCTGATATGTGTTGAAGTAACAAAAGAGTTCTCTGTACACTAACAGATTGTACAGATCGAGGGAGGATAGAAATAAGAATAGCACTAATAAGATTTATGCATGTTAAGTCGCAGTCGCGTGCGTCGATTTGTGAGACGCTTCTTATAGCATTCTCGATGGTTCGCGCACGAGCACGGGCAATTGCGCGCATGCGTTAATGGCGACACTCGGCGCACAGCACGATATATATTACCGCAATGATATATGACCACCGACGTCGTCCATCATTCTACCACCCGAAAGTTAGCGGAAAAGCGAACGCGAGCAAAAGGATGACGGAACACGCGTTCGCCGGTTTTAATGAGCATATACCGAAGACAGAAATAAGAGGCGATCGTTTACAGCGGCCTCATTACTGTTATGACATTGTTAAAGTCGTAGCGAGGCTTAGGTTTAGATGTAAGTCGTAAATCTATTCACAACCATCTTATCTTTATTCCCTCAAATAGATGTGAAGAATTAATGGTGCAGTTTAACTATGGTTAAGTTGCTTTAACTTGTGGACTAAATTAGCAACAAGTGCCTGAATATTCATAAGCGTCATTATTAAAATTCTTATATAATTATATTCATTTTACATTTATGAGTAAGTAAGTTTCGCAATCTAATTTTACACTTGTAAAACATCGTCTTAATTAGGTACGCAGGACAGAGGTGCTAACTCGTCAATCATTGTTGCCGGCGGATCGCTTCGTTGCATCTACTGCACGCACAGTTGCAACTTCAGTCGACCGTACATCCATATCAAACTCATTCTCAGTTAAATTTGATTTTAAATACAACTCAAACAATTATTTTTGAAATAGATTAAAAAATATTACAATTATATTTAAAATTTGATGAGGAAAAAAAATTTGATTCTTTGTAAGGTACAGTTATTCCATTTACATGTATTTACGGGCTATTTAGTTTCTAAATGTATATAAAAATAATTGAATCAAAATAAATTTCAACATTGCAACGATTCTTCACTAAGTTACAATATCAACAAATAGTTATTACGTTAACAACGGAAGCAGTATCACGTGAAAGTAAAGGCTGTTCTGAAATAAGCACGGCGAACGCCATTAGAGCAGTGTTATCACGTCGTGATTAGGGTCCGCGGCGCGACCAATCCGCGCTCGCTGCCGTCCAATTATACAGGAAAGCGCTTTATTAATAGCAATTATGCCTGCCGCCATATTGCCAAAGCGATTTAATTAACTCCAATCGTTGATTAGAGGCAGATGGCGCGAGATTGCGGATTCCGGCGACGCGGGCGCCCGTCAGCGCAGCGACAAACCCGCGATACGCGCTCCTATTGGCGAGTTTTGTGTTTCACTTCACAACTGTCTCGTCACGTCGAACATTACTAACTAATATTACAGAAGAAATCATTCACGGGACTTCAACAACATTATTTTATGAAGTATTACACATTTGAAATTGAATTTCCTTGTTCTAATAAGAAGATATACCATATTCGAATAAGTAACGTCTTTTCAGTTAATTTTATGTGTATAATATTTTCATTATGTTTACTGTCTTTTCTTGACGAAAACTGTTTAGGAATAAATATTTAGACGTATTTGAAGTTCAAACTTAAATAGTATAAAACTACATGTCTAATGAAACGAGAACATCGTTTCTCCTAAAATAATTGAACACGACTTACAAAACTTAACTTGGTACTTTATTGGGAACAACACTAATGGCCTCTTAGTATTGTAATTTCTGCACCATTATAAAATCAGTAACAATCAGCGCCGGTGGTCTAATAAGAGTTAATGCTGATAAATTACTACCGTTTAGTGAAAATTATTTTTACGCGATAAATTGCAATGAGCGATCAACATAAAGATTACGTGAATATAATGAGTAAATGCTCGACCAAGCAAAGAAAACTTAAATGAAACAGGAATTAAGGATGTGAACTTGCGTATTTGGATTTGAGATTCATTAAATCTAAAAATTCAAGTAGTTGCATCGGTTAAATACTTTAGAACAAAATAAACTTTGAACGATATACTTGCAAATATTTGCAATTCAGTCGCTAATGAATTGCCGCGCTTCCATGCAACTGTTTGACACTGGGGGCTCGTTTTTCCACAGCCCGTCATGGTTATCATCTCATGATGGATGTACCGATGCACGCTCATAACACTAAGATGTTATTTGAGGCGGCCCAAGCAAGACAGAGTCACGACTTGTCGCCTCCCAGCATCCGACAGGCGTTTGAAAATGTAAACCGACTATCGCTAGAGCATGCTTTTCGTGATATTTAACACTGCTATGTGAAAAGGTGAATTTGCTATAGAAATTTGTGATGAGGCGATGAATATTGCTTATTATAATTCCTTCTAATACTTTGCGAAACTAGAATAAAACATTTTTTCGGTAAGCAACAATGATTTGAATATGAAATAGCTTTTGTTCAACATGATAAAACGACGGTAAAACTGATTCTTATCAAGTCAACTTATAAATTAAAATAAGCTGTTACTGTTCCGCTCAAAGAACGTTAAGACAGAAGTAGCGTGAACTTTCTGTGTCACGATGATAAATTACATAGATCGCGTCTAGTTACATTTGAATTACAAAGGCAGATTCAAACATTATCGTATTATTACTCCCATGTAGTAATGTTGGACCAAAGACAGTTAGCATTTTCGTCTTTGATACATGCTACTTTATTATGAAACTCAACAGCTAGTTTTATAAGATGTCTGATGAAAATCTATTAACAATTTAGATCATTTGTGCACGCAACAATCTATTGGAATTTTTCTTAATAGCTATTTACATAAACAATAAATAAAATGTTAATCTTGTACAACCGCCGACAAAAATAAGTTATTAATATTTAATTTTAACTATCGTTTAGACTTACTTAATTAAACTTGGCGGCAAAAAGTAGCACAGCTCATTGCGTACGGTTATAGACAAAAAAAAGTTACCTTCCTTCTAGATGTGATCGGCAACAAATATCGATGCGCTACACGCGTGAAGGAATTTGTGAAAGATTGATGTGAATTAGAGTCAGTTAATGAGGTGGGAGGGCGTGGTTGGGCGGCGGTGTGCAGGGTGCGCTGCTCATCTTGGGAGGTCCGACACGAGGTGCGTCAGATTTTCGACACTAGCACGATTTTGTCAATCCCATTGATTAATATCTCGGCAGCTAGACGCCGCGGCGAGATGCGAGATAACGAGCGCTGCGCGGCCACGACGCCGACTCTGCCCAATGCTACAACGAATCGTTTTTGTTACAAACATACAGTTTTATTGACCTTTGAACTACCGACTGCTTAATAATTGAAATAACGCTTTTTTTTATTCAACGCCCGCAATGATTTAAAGTGTATGTTGTGTGCAACCTGTAAATCTTTTGTTATGTAGCCTAACACTATTTAATCTGGTTTACTCAGTGTAATGCTATCTATATATACTTCATCTGATTGAAAATATAAAAAAAACTCGTGTCTAAATCAAAATAGACATAAATCAGTGACATAATGTTATTCAAAACTTATCTAACGATTATGTGAAATGTGGGCTAAATGGAGTTCCGGGGGAGAGGCTTATGTCCAGTGGACTGCCGCGAGCTGTTGATGATGATGATATGATAAATTAGAGTTTTATTATGTACCTGTAAACTATATTTTGAAATTTCATTACCTACAATATATTCGGAAACATTATCATGTTTTTTGCCGGGGTTTTAAGTAATTCATACGATGAACATGGAAAGCGTGTTCACACGAACAGAAAATTATAAGGTAGGTGGTACGCACGGAACAAACAGAACATTTCTACAATGCAATACGGCCACGTATTACATCGCAGCAGATGTTGCGTGTAAGTATTTATTACCGGTATTATAATTACTAATTTTAAACAAATATTACTTAAAGCGTACAACTTTAATTACGGTGCACTGAGGTAATGACACACGGAAAGCACGGTGACTCTACGGAGAGCGACAGAAGCGCATCCGTTTTATGCCTTATGCTTAATTGAACTTTAATTTGTTCTTAATTAATTGAAGCTTTTGTTATTAAAAAAAAAACATTGCAATAACAACTTAATTTGTTAAAAACGGCTCAGTACTATTCGTTGCCATAAAAATCAGACTTTTTTAAATTACCAAAGTAACTTTTAATATTTTTCGCCTCAGTTGCGGTATTATGCAGTAATAAAGTTCGTTAATAGCGGCAACTTTGTAGCTTAATTAAACTGCTTATACAATAAACGGAAAGTAACGGGCGCTTTCCGAACGTACAAACGTTACATGGTGACCCTTCATGGTTATTACGTAAATAGGCAATCAAAAATATTCTCGCAATAATCACGCGTTAAATGCGATTTTAAATATAAAAAATCATTCAAAACTACTTCTAATTGTCGCTGATATAGGTGAGCCAAAATAAATCACCCTATTGGAAACCCAAATTGAATCACCAAATTGTGGCGATGCCCATTTGGCCGATACCATCTTCTCGACTTAACCAATAAAATTTTAAAGGTCCAAATAAACATAATCAAAGTTTTTCATTAAGAAAAAAATGACAGCTAAACAACATCGGATGACTTCTTTTGGCCCGCCTTATATATCTTTATAGATCATCATTTATATATAGATATATATAGATCTGTATATATAAGCCGTGATAGCCTAGTGGTTTGAACGCCGGCCTTCCAATGCGAAGGTACCGGGTTCGAACCCGGCCTGCATCAATGAATTTTTCAATTTATGTAGGAGTATATGTAGTAGTAATTTATGTAGTAGTGCAGTTAGCATAAAACACCAACTAATATCACGTGCTTTGACGGTGAAGGAAAAAAAATCGTGAGGAAACCTGCATATCTATGCCATGACCATCAGTGGTCAGACTAGTATGTGAAATGGAGAAGGCAATGGCAAACCACTCCATTATAACTGCCAAGAGAGTCGTCGTGTTTCAATAAAAACATGATGACCACGACCCTCAGTCACGAAGAAATACGACTTAGAAGGAGAAGAAAGATCTGTACCTATTTATATGGATTATTTGATTGGAAACATTGTGCGATAATCGCTATATTAGTCATTCGCAAGATATGTAATAAGTCCGCGGCGGAGACGATGCGTTCACGCTACGCGCCCGTCGCGAGAAATTCCCGCCGCTCGTTTTGCTCCCATTGTTCCCGCGTTTACTACGCTAATGGTGTCACATTGCATGGCGAACTATGTCAGAACACGCTCGGAGTTTCTTTTATTGCTGTATATATTTCCGTCGCTATAAATTGCCGCTGTGTAAGCTGAAAAATGGCTAACGGTGTAATCATAACGGTACCAATAATCAGTACTTGAACAACTACTAGTAAACGCAATAAAGCCTCTAGCCTAGGGAAATATCGACTACAAACGGCTGTAGCGACTACAGTATATCGCTTGGGAAACCCGCGTGAAGTTTCACAATGTTGTTTATAAACATAATTTTTGTTCGTAATTATGTTTATAAACAACAATTATTTTAATGGAGCATGGTATAAATCTTTTATTACTTTATCAACAAACTATCTGTTTCTACATGTGGGTCGGCCTTTGTATACAAATTTTGTCTCTGTAAATACTTAAATGGATATTTAAACATATACTAATTGTCGCCATGAAAATTTGTTTATGCTCGTAGCCTGGCGGTTTGGAATAAAGCATACTACCATCCTAACTTCATAACGGAATCGACAAAACAATTTTAATTAGTTTTTCGTTATAAGTCGATACATAAAGATTTTGTATAAACAAATTATTTATAAATGTGTTACTCATTCTTATATGAATAAGATTTTTATCATAAAAATCAGCATGCTCGATAACCTTACTGAAACTGATTACCCGGTGCCGAGGTTTTATATCCGAGTATATTTAGCTACGTATGTCAACGTCTGGCCGGGGACGTGCCCTATGTCTGCGGCTGCTAATGTCGTCAGCTCCGGGCCGGGGAGGGGCCGCAAGTTCCAGGGTGTGGGGGGTGCCAGGAGGAGGAGGCCCGAGGGTGGCGCACGTACGGACTGTTAAAACGGTACATGTCAGCGTAGCGGGCGGGGCTCTGGTCCTCCGAGTTAGTAATCGCTACGATCGAGCTTGATTATGTCATGACCTCAGCCAGCTGATAAAAGCGCCACGGTTGGTGATATCAGAGAACAACTACAGATTTTTTTGTTAATATTATTTTTTAACTCGGCATAATGACATCGGAAAAGTAAAGAGAATCTTAACTGATCACTATATTACATTTTTAATTGGTTTCTTTCGAAACGAACTTGTCATATATTATTTGTACTGTACTTTAATTTTCCGGTAAAACTAATCTTTTTTTGTTTATGTAAATTGGCTTATTTTATAACTTATACCTCCAGGTGCTTGCCATTGAAAGTCCGGCCTAAATTAGGCTGACCGTTTTGAAGTTTACTCGACAGAAAATTTAGACATAAAGCTCAAAAATTAACTAAAAATGTGTTTTGTGTATTACAAATAGATTTATCAAATTTCATTCATTAATTACTGTAGTTTTTAAGTTTCGTTACATTTTGTATATAATTATTTTACTTATCTGATATTGAGTAAAATATAGATTTTATACAATATTACATAATGATTCGGTGAGGGGAGGAAATTATCACTAAACATATTAAAATATAAAACATCGATCGCAACTATAACGAGTTAATAGCTAAAGACATAATTGACAGACCGCTAAGAAATGGATCCAGGTATGTATTCAGCGGAGGAGCTTCGCTACAGATGCATCAATCGTCACAGAGATCCTGGAATGGGACATCAAAGAGAACGCGTCGGCGCAATGTAAATGACTATTCTTTATTTATATTTCGTTAATAATATTGTCAAATATATAATAAGAGAACCATTACATTTTAAAATTGTTTAAATGGCATCTTTGTGAGTCCGTTCCAATTGTTATTAAGTTAAAGTTCCAAAAAAAATTAGTAACACTCATTTAATTAAAATTGAAAAAATTGCTTAATTTTTAATAAACAATTTTAAATTATTTAGCAAATATGGTATATATTATTTAGAAATCAAGCGTAGCTTATGTTTTTTGATGCCGGCATGTATCAATGAACAGTGACCATCAATTTAAACGATAATATCAAAGTATTTATGTTATTACTCGCTCGGTATATAAACACGTTTCCCCCCATTCTAAAAATAATGCGCATTAATGACATTACAAAGCAAACCGCAGTAACCGGCGATTATTTTCGCGGTTAGCGGGCAAATAAAAATTACTATAGCACATAGTAGGATAGCGAGTTCAATGTAAATGCACTCTAATGGCACGCACATAGGGAGGCTACCGGATGTCAACACGAGAGTGGGGAGAGTCCCAAAGTGGGTACATAAACATTTTCCGCGTACTTACTTCCATAAATTAGTTCCCGAGAAGGCGCGGTATAAATACTCGCGAAACGCACGGCCCCGCGCTCATTAACAACAAATAGTTTTATTTATTCGCATCCTGTTATTCACAACAACTGCACCTATTACGGAAATTACTGGAGTACAGTCATAATCCGTGTATACCTACGACATAAACAATTACATTATTATAAATTAAAATTCAAAGAGACTGCCTAGTAACTTACATAGTCATGTCCGCGATTCATGAAGTTGCATTAAAAGTAAAATATAATTAAATTTTCAACTATAATTAGTATGAACAGTTTTCTATCCCATACAATTTATTAAACATTTCTGTTCTTTCATGCATAAAGAAAGAATAAATAATGAAAGTATAATGAGTACAAAAAGCGTTACAGTAAACGGTATCTTTCAGTTAGCATAACTGTCGTTCAGTAATAAGCACCTCACGTCGACAAACAACAGGCGGCTGTACGCGTTGCGGCGAATTTTCCAAATTACACCTTACAAATGCTTCTCAAACGCTTATGAAAACGTCGTTTCCGAATCACCTATCATTACTCGAAGGCGCCGTTTCACCCGTACAACAAAGGGTGGTAGTGAGACGACAAAAATTAAAAGTTTCCACCAAACAAACCAACAGCTGTCATATTAAACCGTCAAAGTAAAGATTACAAATGAAATATTCACGATGAAAGCGGGGTTCAGGCCGTGGTTATGTAAATAAGTGGCTACGAAAATGTACATAATTAGTTTACAGGTTTCCGGCGCGCGGTGGTGGGGCGCTTCAGCCCCGCGTATCGGCCGCGGGTGGGGGCATCAGCGCGCGATACACCCGCTAAGGGTACATTTACATGAATCACACATCTAGTACACGTTGCGTTCGTACTAACTACATGTGTTCACTTCACACAGCCCACGCACCACCTACCGATGGGGTTGAAATATTTTAACGGATCCCTAATTAAAGACCAAATTATCTTCATCACCCTCTGTTTACATTTTACTTTAAAAAATATCTGCGGTTACTAATTACATTTGGTTTTAATCACCAACAATTTGAAAAAGAAAAACTAAACGTCTTATTGCTGAACGAGTCGTAGTTAAAATAATAATACTTGTAATACACTGTATTTTTAAGAATAGATACATGGTTAAATGTATAGTCAATGTAATTTCTGAATAAGAGGCACATTAGGGCAAAGTGAATTCGCGTCATGACGGTGCAAGTGAGAGGGTCCGTCGCCATCGTAACCGCGGGTGCGGGGAACAGGCAGCCACCTTAATTCTTTTGTCGTTTTCAGCTTCGTCAAATACCGCGTTCCGCGTTTGCATACATTTTCACTACTCCCACATCCCACCCTCCCAACACCCCGCCCTGCTACCCCACCGCCGCCAGACCCACCGCCGTCTTTCACGAATAAAATTAGTGTCGGCAGCGTGACACCAACTGAATTTAAGCTTAATAAGATATTTATAAAGAAATTTCCGATTCAGCGGCAAAGTTCAAAATTTGACTCCCAACTACGTAAAGAGTTCGGTGGCGTTTTCAATTTAAACTTGGTACAAGTTAAATAATGTGCGAGCTCTGGCCAACTCGTTTCATTTAAGGTTTTAGTGAAATTAGCTTTTGAATTCGAACGACATTAAAATGTCCGCGAACTTTGCCGGCGATGAAATTTTAGGATACTTTAATCCGCTATTTGTGGGATTCCCTTCAAATCTGCCAAAATTAAAACCTGTTTTGTTATGGTCGCAGTAATTGCAATAACTCCAATTTATTTTAAATAGGATAATTTTTATTTAACATGTCTAGTTTTTGCAAACAAAATACTTAAACCAAGCTTTTATCCATGATAAGACTTTGTTGATTATTGATTTTATTGGCAAATTTTAAAGTATTCAAAATTTACTCCTCACCCGCGTTTGTGTAATACGTTTGTGTAAAACTTAAATAAATACATGATGACCATGCAGAAAGAACCACGCGATGCCTTTTTTTATGTTAACTGTTTGCAACTTTATAAACATATGTCATCAATCATCTAGTTAGTATATATGATACAGAAATCATTGATTAAAAATTAGTAATAAAATGAAATGAATAGCTACTAAAAATAACTAATCGAAAGTAAATTTGTTTTTTTTTTATTTATATAGTTTAGTACGTTTAGTATAAAGCGTAGCGGTCGGTGGTGGAGACGAGCGGGTGTCAACAATGCCTTCGGTACGTGTACATTTGGCGCGTTGGGGCCACCTCGGGTGTGACGCCGCTCATAAATCAGAAGGAACCACCCCGTGCCACCTCGCGCCCGATAAAATTCCAAATTGTTTCCTCGCCCGGCGGGCGCCGCCCTCGGTTAGCTCTTAAACGCCGTTTCAACTTGCAATTGCGAATAGCACTTCTTGTTTTGGAATCGACTGCGCGGATTTCCTTACCTAGAATACGCGTGACACTTTAAAGAGTTTTCCGCAGCGCTGTGCGTGTGTGCGACACGATGGCATTGGCAAATGCGAGCCAATTAGAAGATTAAGCGTTGACAATTACGGTGCCGGGTCGCGGGCGTATATCAACAATTATCGTGCGAGCACAACAAATGGCGGGCCGGTACGTGTAAGCGCGGTGCGTCCGATACAGTTGTAGCGCAGGAAAAATTACAGATTATTTGCTACACCAGTATATTTGAAATAGTTCGCCTAAATCAGATTGACTTTTCACATTTATTTTTAACGTGCAATATAAATAACGGAACAGAGAGAGAAATACACTGACAAATCAAACATGTTCAATTATTAAAAAAGTATTTAAATTTTACTAGACCAAAATCTCAACAACCGATGGATTCTGGTGAATCACATATATATGTAATAATTGATATAAAGTAAAAAAAATATGAACCAAATACTAAGTCCAAATATTTTACATTACATTGATTTCAAAAAGTAAAATCTCGCCGGAAATTTTGTTATAAGCGATTTCGACAGCGTGTTATAATATGTACGGAAAGCTAACAGATGTGAGGTGATCTTAACAAATCCATTTGTTGTTAACTGGCTCGTTATTTATTACTAACTGGCCCGTCAGTGTACAACAGAACAATGGTGGACAAATAGCCGTAAGCCGAGAGGCAGGAGCACTGCACGCGGAGTGCTGCGGACAACGATTTGCAATCCCCGTGCCGCACTTCGATTGTGCCGACAATCAAAATGAACTGTCGATTGCCTATTATATATTCTATAAACTTAAAATATTTAAATACGTTCACATCTGGAATAAAAAAGAATATGCACTTAGTTGACGGAAATACTCTTCTCGAAGGTGGATGTGTATCAATAACGTGAATAATAGTTGAAAAATAATGATAACATTTTTTTTCTTAGAATAGCATATATAATGCTACTATAATATTATAAAAGACACAATCATCACATTGTAGTAAAATAATAAACATAATATTTGCTAATTTTCAAAAAAAATCTAGATTTACTCAAAACACTGAACTGTCAAACAAAGTGATCTCAGATATATTTGAGGATGCAATTATTCATTATTTTTTCGTTTCAAATGAATGAATAATAATGAACAAAATGTATCATAGGATAAAGATATAAAAACACTATTAATTTAAATCATAACGATAGAGACGACTCACTGCCAAATTCAGAGACCATAATTTGCAGTCAATATATTTAGCATTTTTTGTAAATGATTTTCAACATTTTTCCTGTACCTCGTTTCGTACCAATTTATGTAATTCGTGTTTACATTTGTGGAGACTATAAAATAAACTATTACAATAAACTCATAGTTCATAAATTGTTTTGTACCAACAAAATACTTGGAGACATCAAAGTATCTGCGAGAATAATGATCCATAATTTTGTATATACAAGAGTTATGCCCGCGCTGCGGCACATAAACAATACAAGTTTGTCACAATCTACAAAGGTTAAATATTTATAGAGCATTATAAAAAAAGATTATTTATCACATTTACAGACGAGCCGCGTATATTAAGAGATATGGTGGCGAGAACTAAATCAAATACGTCCGCTCCCTGCCAACTCCATGATTACAAAGTGTTGGCAACGTTGCAATAGACATCTTCACTATAATCCAATGATATAAACCCATTTTAAATTACACAAATATATTAAATAAGGTTCGCATCGTTTAATTTAGACTTGTTTATGATAACCTCATGACGGCAGCCAGTTTCACTATATGTTTGTCGACTATTTATCAATAAGGCACACAATTATCATTACAGAAATCAAAACGGCGGTTTGTACAGAACTGTGCAATCATTCTACTTTATTAATCTAATAATTGATAAAAGATACGATAACAATATCTATGACTAGTAACCGTATACTGTTAAAGGTGTATCTAGTTAGTTAGTGAAGTGTTAATAGAGCTTTAAACTTTACCTCTCCAATATATAGTTTTAATATAACACACACGTTATGCTCAACAGTTTTTATATTTCCCATGACATAATGAAGTCATGGTAACTCAGTAAAGCCGTGATAGCTCAGTTTATAAGACAACTAATTTCGAAGAGATGCAGGTCCGATTGCCATTGAGCTTGGACTTCCGGTAAAGCAAAACAACACGAATGTTTCAGGAAGAATTGTTTTGGTGGAAATGTGAATCAAGTTCAGAAGGGTTGCGCTAATACAAAAGCTGTCGGATATAAAGCCGCGCGGTGAACATCAAAATATTTGCGCGTCGGATAAAAAATGATGCGGGGGGAACATAGTTTAAAGTGTCGCGCACAGAGATAGGTTTAAATACACGGCTAACCGCGTTAGATCCGCGCCCGATTAGCATGCCAACTAGCAACCCACGGACAGACGTATTTGCATTACTCTATTACGCCTGTTATGATAATCTCCGAGGGGTGAGTGCAGCTAATGTGCTTGGATTTAATATCAACTAGTTTTATCTCTGTATTATTAAACTTCTCGTCCTCACGAGTAATAATAAAAAATAAAAATAGCATACAGCTGTGAGTTAATTTTCTGTAACACAGATCGCTGTATTCGTTTCTGAAACTATTTAGCGTACATAATGTTTGGCTGATTGTGAGAACCATCTCAAAAAATATGCTATTCGTTTTATATAATTCTTTCTTAGAGGAGGGCGCGTTACTAACTTTAATAGTAATGATTGCCGAATGAATTCACAAACAAAATTTTGATAGAGATAAAGTATGGGCATGGAAAAGACTTAGTTGATCACCATAAATTATTAAGAAGTGATACAAGACGGGTAATTTTTAAAATTGCACCATGTGTTGTTTTCTTATGATTATAATATTGTCACAAGTGCTGTATTTTTAGTATTTTTTTTGCGAAAAAGAATTTACCCCCCCGCGCAGCTGACTCGACGTAACGATCTCGCGACAATTCGCCGGATCTCTGCGGGGCAATTCAATTACATTGAAGGATCCCTCATAAGCGAATCGTTTTTCCGTGTCATTAATTTTTTCCGAACGGGCACGGGGCCCGGCGTGATATGGCGGGGTGGGTCCAGGCGCGGCTATCTCGCGAGATAATGCTGATTTATGCGGGCGGGCGACGGTTGCGATTTGTCGCGCATCGTCGGCACATCGTGCTTGCGTCGCGACCGCCCCGCACCCGCCCCGCGACCGCCGCTCATTTGTGACGGTTAGTTGGCGAGATTTATGCTAATCGACGGGGCGACTCGGATAAGCTCGCGTGACGATGTGTGGCAAATTGTCTTCTATTGCGACTTTTCCAATTCCCTCTTGTCAAGATCGCCGTTTCATCGATTATGAGAGCAGGACGAAAACGATTATAATGCCTTCCACAAACAGACTAATCGTTTCTATATTCCATCCAAAAAATTTACTGAACATGTCGAAACAATTCTAACCAATACATCATTATCGTCAGATTTACTATTCTATCTTATTGTGCATTGTCCGGTATAAACAATATTGTTCCGATTTGTAGAGCACTTTACTTTTCATCACCTAGTTTTAGGTGGACGTTCTACTAGTACCGTAGTTTCGTTCAACACAGCCACCAAGAACGCTACTTGCGCTGTCCGTGTTGTTGCAAGCCACCTTGTAATTATTGTTACTTTCATTTGAATGCTGAAGTGGAAACTTTTTGGCAATATGATTAAAAAACTTTAATACATCAATTGCTTTTTATGACTACAGACTAGCGTTTGACTATAACTCCACTGACAGTAAACGGCAATGAAGAATTTGATATTAAAACGCACTAATCCAAAACAAGCCTATTCACTCTTCCCTTAATATCTGGTTGGAAATACTGACACCAGCAGACTAGAATCTCTAACTGTTGGCGTTAAGAAGGAAGAGAAACGGTTTGTTTGGTTTGCGTATTGGAAATACCGTGGTTCTATCTGTATCGGAGACTCACAGGCGGAAGAGTTTATCATCTTCATATAGTCATTCATATAACATAATATGAAATTGAGATCTGGTCTTGATAAAACTAACATTTTACATACAAACTGCCATTGTTGGAGGTCACTTGCTTTCAATGTAAATGGGAGCGGGAAATATTTTCAGATGTATTTTATGATGCATGGTGGAAAAAACTGAATGCCTAAGACGTCGTTAACTCGAGAACATTATAAGTAATAAATAAGTGAGGTATTAATACGGCTTTATAGTCCGTGAAAGAGACTTCATTGTTTGCGCAGCTTAGTCTTGCTTTGTTCACGTGTGTATTGCACAGTTCGCGCTTAGCATTAAATACTTCAGTGCCTTCGAGATAAATATTCCGTATGCTAATAACCAGAATAAAATAAAGAAACCTTTAGATTTTTTACACTTAAAAGCAAATTAAGTATGATTTAAATTTACAAACTAATTCTTTGAACAACTGCTGGTTACTTGTTTTTACAAATTTTCCTCAATATTCGTCTTGTGAATTAAGTTACTTTGCCAATTAATTATGATTTCTGGTATATTTATTAAGTTAGGAGCAGTTTTTATTTTTTTAAATAGTTGATATTAGTTAATAAAAACAAAATTCATAAAATTCCTATAAGTCTCAAGTGGTAAGTTTCGCTTTATTCTTGTAAAGATCTCGCGGTGTAACTAGTACGCGGTGAAGTTGATATGAAACCGTAAAATACCGTATACATGAAACTAATGACGTGATAATCAAAGTCAGTGGAATGTATTAACAAATTTGACACGATCGGTGAGAAGTCGTTGTAATTCACGTCGGCGGCGATAAAGTCGAGGCTCCGTTGCCTGACGATAGCAACCATAAAGAAAGAAACTCTGTTAACTTATTACGGGAAATGTGCCTGCAGAATCGAAGCGACCAAATAGTCGAACCGATTGAATTTATGTTTTTTTGTTTGTTTCTTAGCTGTTATAGAAAAAAATGTTTCCAGTCTTTTGGATATAGTATTTATTAGATTTGTTTCTGGCAGAGGCTTAAACTTTTTCGACCATTTTGGTTTTATGAATGCACATGCATCAATGTAAAGAAAACGTGTACTCTGCTTATTGACTGCAATCAATAGAGTTTTGGAATGAAGTTAATTGAATGGACATTTGTAAATGCGAGGGCGCGGTGTCGGTGGCGAGCGGAGCGAGTGGTGGCGGCGCGGCGGTAGATTGCCCATTGTTCCGCCGCGAGGCGTGTCGGTCGCGCCTCGCGCCGCCGCCCGCCGTGCCACCTACCTTATCGTCAACGCGCCCTCGATACCACCTTGATCTCGTTAACCAACAATTGCTCACCTACCACCGACAGTTTTTAATTTCACACCGCGCTCCACACGCACGAAACTTAATAGCCGATCCGATTCGACGACTCCGCTGCGTTCGCGCAACGGTTACACGATTTACGACGGCGGAGGCCCGGTTACTTGCATTGTTAAATTTAAATTACCTTCCGGTCTTCGTGATGATCATCTCGGTGCCCAGTTCGTTGAATTTGTCCCATAGCTCTTTCGTTTCGAGATGACACTGTATGTGTCTCATGTCTTCGCTTGACCAACGTTCAGCGAGTTGAGGGTTACGGGGGGAAGGTGATAATGCACGGGAGCCGCTGGGGGCTCCGCTTGCGGAACCGGCTTCGGAAGTTGAGGATACATCCACGGGCGAGTCTCTTTCATATTCCGCTAACGGAGGAGACGGCGACCCCGACGCCGACGCGGCCGCGTCCACAAACTTTTCTGAAAGTTATCAATATTACTTTACATTTCCGTTGACATATTTTATGTATCTTTTTTATATATTGATACATAATATTATATGATACACAAAATTTGTTAATTTTAAGAACAGTACTGTGCTGACAGCAAAAAAATATTCCTTATAGAAACATGAAAAAACGTTTCTCCGCAAAAGGCGATGCTAGTGGATATACTATAAAAGAGTTATATTAACTACTATAATGATAGCTATAACATGTAGCAAGCAATAACGATAAGTGCTAATGAATACTTTTTTAAATTAATATTAAAATTCTGTGACACCTAGTTAAATTAACCAAAAAGATACAAACTAAATAATATAAGTATAGATATAAATTACGTGAAACATCGTTAAATTATGAGTACAAGTTTTGAAAACAATTGACTAATACGTTACTAGTAATAAATAAAAGATATATGAAAACAATTGCAATAAAAAATTACAGCATAAATCTTTAAATTAAATTTTGACAAATTTTCTACGGTTTTACAAGTCTAAATCATTTAAGTGATATGAAATACATCAGAGACGGGATAAAAAAAACTTTTTACGAATTGTTCTCTGTTGTAACACAATCATTCTTAAACTAATAATTGATCACGGAATTAGGTTCTTTTTATTATTAATGCATTTAGAGTTTAGCATGATTTTATAATGTTTTATCACCGAATAGCGAAGTTACACTATTACAACCAATCTTCGTAATTTGATAATTACAAAACAAATATAAAATATAAAGAAAAAATATAAAGTTGATACTTTATATCATCTACTATAAAACCTCCATCAATAATAGGTCTTCTACCATGGCTAATTTCTGTTCAGTCTGTTTAGGCATATACAATCTCATCACCAATCAGTAGTGTGTAAAGATTAGCTACTTTAATATTCAATTATAGGTTGCAGTACCTCGAAATTACTGAGGTAAAGAGATTTAATATATTTCATTTGATCTCGTCGAGCGCAATATGCTGTAGTGTAAATAGCCTAACATTCAACACATTGATATGCAACACTATCACCATCTTATAATTATGCTTTTTGTCTTGTTACTTAGACAAAAAAAAAATATTAATAACTTAGTTTCTAGTCATTGCAAAGGTTTTAATCCATATTTTCTTTAG
Organism: Byasa hedistus; assembly: GCA_029286795.1. Lineage (NCBI taxonomy): Eukaryota > Metazoa > Arthropoda > Insecta > Lepidoptera > Papilionidae > Byasa > Byasa hedistus. The sequence continues at coordinate 8,022,989 of JAGSMW010000020.1, read as the reverse complement.
ACTGGTGTAATAATGTTTACTATTATATCTAAAAGTTTTCTTTGTTATCTAACATGCTTTCAGTTAAAATAACATTATTACACGAATTAAAAAAGTATTAGTTACGATATGTATTATTACGTAAATCGAAATTATAACAAAAATTTCTAATAATTTATGTTATAAAAAATACCCCTTTAAAAAATATCGATGAATAATGGTAACTATTTTTAATCATACTTTTTTTTGTAACAAATACTAGTGTAAAATTCATTTTATATTTATATAAATATCATAAAAATCACAAACAAATTAATACAATGTTTTAAAAAGTGGACAATTTAGATATATTACTTGTAAATACTTAAAAATCCCGATTATCTTGTAGGTTAAATATTCATTATCCAACATCGAACAAGAATCAAACTTGCAACACTTTGCTGGTGTTCTATGAATTCCGTAAAGGATGCTGCATGAGTAATGCATTATGGATAATTCCGTTCCAAAAAACAATACAGTGAAATATAACAGCATATCGTAAAGCTAAAAAAAATGTTTGAACACAACTTTTTCACATCCGGTTAGAGGTTACGTTATTTAACAAACACATTATTAAGACATTAATTGTTTCACTGTGTTTTGTACTTGATGAGAGTTTCTTACTGTGGTTATTCATAGAAGATCTACTTAGAGAACGAGCTACTTCTAGCATACGAACCGCTCACCATCAGGTGGACCGTAGTCAAGCGTTAGTCGATTTTTTAAATAAAGATTTTTTTAAGCGACGAGAAGAGCAAGTCGTTCACCTGATGTTAAGTAATATGCCTGCCTTCTATAACGTGGCGCTAGTTAGGTGATATACACAGCACCACATTGTGCTCATCGCCTTGAGACGTACCCCAGTAATTTGACTAGCTAGAACGCCCATCAAACTGGAACACAGTAATGTTTGCGTACTACTGTTTGACGGCAGAAATAGGAGCTGCGGTGGTAGACGGTCCCCGGCAACAAAGACCTACCACCATAAAAAAACATTGCTGCTATTCAATATGTTAATAGTCTAAACTCTTAAAAATAATACAATATCTCCTAAACAATCTTCCCTTTAATTTCTTCATCTTTTAAGATAATTTCTGTCATTTAACTTGTACGAGTGGAAAGGTTTCTGGGATTCCATTTATCACTGATAGATTATTTTGAATTTATTGCTTAACGTGTTATTATTATTTGAATAATCATTTAAACATACTAAACGTAGTTTAATAATTAACTTAATATATATTTTATGTTGTGTGTGATTGTAACAGATGTATATAGTTATTTTATACTTATTAACAAAGTTTGGGAGACCTGTCTTCAGCAGCAGAGTGTCGCAGGCTGATGATGAACAGATTTGTAGATGCTATTGTACAAAATTAAAATATTGGAAATCTTTTATATTTATCTAATAGTTACATAGATTATTATTAATATTTACCAAGTGGTGTAAGTGTGTCTTCACGGGGATCTCTGTGTCTTCGCCTTTCTCGCCTTTCTTGCCTATCTCTGGCCATGATCGCTGCAATCGAGAAGTCAGTGGCGCAGGGCCGCACAGAGCATTCCTCCTCCATTGCCGGCCCTGGCCGCTCGCGGCCCTCACCTTGCAGCAGCATCAAGTTAATAGCCTCTGAACCCAGACTGCCTGACCGCAAGCCGTCACCGTCTGAACATCCCATCGGTGGCACAACTGTACATAATCTCTGCAACGAGGTGTGATAAGGGTTTCGCGTCGTGGTAGTGCTTGTTGTGAGAAATTTAGAATCACAGAATTGATATAAAACAAATGATTCACAACCGGTGGTATTGTTTACCGACGTCGATCGCTCTGTGGTATGATTCGAAGCAGATTTAGGCGTGTTGTGAACGCGATTGGAAGTTTCGGAGCAGTGGTAAACTTTTTACGCGCGCGGTGGCAGCGGCGGGAGCGGACCGGTGCGGCGCCGCGCGATGTCGCCTCGACTGAGGCGGCGGCAGGCGGCGGCAGGCGGCGACCGGCCGCAGGGAGGGGCCTGCGCCCGCCCTACGCCACCGCACCGACCACGCACACACGACCGCTTTTTTTATTACTTCTTTCTTTGCGCTCCCTCTCGCTCGCACCGCACCCGTCTCGCTCTACCGGCGAGTTTTTCACAACGCGATAACTATTGAAATTCGCTAAATGGCTCACCGCGGCACTGAAAAGGCACTCGTTAAACGCCGACTCGATCCTATCGAAATATTTGTTCGGGAACTCGTTTCGATAACGAGCCGCATCACTATTAAGCAAGTAAGTTGATTGCATGGATGCGGCTAGCCGCTTCGTGGTTATACGTGGAAAGAGAATTCACATCGAAAATATTGCACAGAAAAAAATAAGCGAACGCTTGCTGTAATGTTAAAATAGTTTTTGTATGTACTTCGAAATTCTCAATTGTTAAAAGCAAAAAATACATAACAAGCTTCTAATCAAAAGTATTTTTTTTTTACAACTCAATTGTTTTTTCGTATATTCATAAATTATTCTTTAAGTATTATAAATAATAAATAATGAATTTATATAAATAATGAAATTTTATGTTAAATATCAAGATTGTATAACCTTGATATTTAACATGTAATGAGTTTCTTGTAAAAAAAATACAAATATATTTGTATTATTTATTAATGTATTAAAGTAATGCATAATGGGTATTTATTGCAACACAAATGAGGTGTGATTCATAGTTTAACAGTAAATGTTTAAAAATATAGAAACTTACCATTCTACGAAACAACAATGAACAACTGGTCAATTACAGCTCTTTTATAAACATCGTAATAACAGCCACTATGTGTTCTGGCCGACAATACAGGTTTAATAATGGCTGGGATCAAATTTGCGTAAAATTGGACTTACAGACTTACGAGTTTCATATTTATAATAATTTATAACGTGCGAGGAGTTCAAACTAACCATGACGTACTGCACTAAACCTTATCGACGGTAAGCCGGTAATAGTAGCACGAATGGCTTCCAATTCGCGACTTGTGACGAAGCTTATTAATTATTTACACAAGTAAAGATTTTTTTAACTTCAAATCGCAACATTCTTCAACATAATTGCTTTTGATTCTGACTTTGACTGATTCTTATGAGCTGATGTTTTGTTATCTACACATAGCTTATGCGACTAACTAAAACGTAAAACTATAACATCAAAAAAAATATTTTCTCAACTATTTATTATAAAGCTTTTATAGTTGTAAATCATTGTTCGGTCAGGTACCTACGTACTATTTAAATTTTGAATTTCTTTCAGTTGTGTTTTGCTCCATATTTAGCGAAAAGAGTTAAGTTGGTAAAGAAACCGTAATGAAGTACAATAGTAAATGTTTTAGTAGACATGTCCGTCGATCCACAATAATTATTAATAGTGTTATACCCTTGAAAATGTGTTTATTATCTTTTTAATCTTCAATACAGTTGGTAATGCGTAGTATAAGAATAATTCTTTGAAACTGAAACAATTTGCATCTTTTTAGTATTGTTTCACAACTTGAAGTATGGTTCTAATTTACAGACACAAAATATTTTTATTTATAAGAAATCATCACCAAATTATCAAAATAAGGCCACATTGCAAAGATGTAATCTCTGCGTATTATTTAGAAGCCAATTCTATAGGTACGCTTTCATTCGGGAGAGAAAACTTTTAGAAACGCCGACTTAGTTATATGAGCATGTTAATTCACTAAAGTTTCATGAAATTAAACTTTTTTGTATTTACTTACTCTCAAATTATGTTTCTAAATTTGACAGTGACTATTATATACATAAAAACCAACATAAGTACGTTGAATTGGAATAACGAAGAATAAGTATGCTGACGTAAAGTTGTATTTTTCCCGGTAAAATTTATTTATGTTTATGTATTTTACGTTTTAATAGTTTACTATTTTTTATTTGTAGTTATCTGCTCAGGAATAAGAATATCGAAATAACAATTTAAATGTACTATATAACACTTTTAGATATAAATCTCTCCCCGATATACATAGTGTATTGTAAAGAGTTGTCCGTTGTAAACAGTTGTATTTGATCGTACAAAATTATGTAAAACAAAAACAAGGTTATGGATAAAAGCTGTCGGGGAATACCGTAATCGATTGACAAATTAAAGGGCCTATCAGAAGCGGGCTTTTATCTTGTCACTGGACTCGTCCATTTCACTTTTTGTTCGTATCAGCGGCGAAGTTGTGATTAAAATTTAAAAAGTAAGCAAGTCGTGTGAACGCGCTGCGCTGACGGAGGGGGGAGCGACGCCCCCAGTAGGCGGGCCGCCGCCGCGCCCTGCATTTCCGACTCTAACTCGTAAGCAGTAAGATATATTACGCTTTACGCAGTATGGATGCATCAAATGCAGGCAAATATGGGAGTGAGGGACAGGTCCTTGCTAAGTAACGTAATAAGCATCTGAGTATGAGACTTGGATGAAGGTTTTTTAACTTACATCTTGATACTGTCAAATCTCTTCTGTTGCATATCTGCTATTGAACTGTATTACTTTTTCTTGGTAATACGAGACCCGAAAAGATGACATAACGTGTAATAAAGTAACATTATTTTGATAAATTTTTATTAAAAGATTAAATAATTTCAAAATCATTTTCAAAATCAATTTTTTTTCAATAAACATAAAAATCAGTGTAGATTTTTTTAAGCTGACACAAATTGCTTTAGCTCACTGCGTCTCCCAACGTAGTGATCACAATTCCTTAAGGTATCTCCAACAAAACTTTCATATAAATAATACCTTTTTTTCCTGTTTCAAATATTTAATTTTCATCAATATTAAAAAAAACGTTATAAACCTTATAATAAAAAGTTCACATTAGGCCTAATATTAGTAGCGCAATAGCTGTAGAGAGTCCATTTTATTCGATAAAATTATTCACTGTAATAAAAACATTACATATATGCTTAAATAACTTTTTCAGTTGCATTTCGGATAACATAACTTAAGTCAATAACTTTAGTTAACAAAATATACAATTATGTTTTTATAAACAATTTAAAGATTTTTTTATACCATAGGTTACATTTCAACCAAATCTTTTATTATATAACCGTTTATATTTATTTATATCTGATGCTGCTTACACGGAGGAAAGTTAATGCAATAAGGAAACATTACTATTGAGCCCTACCAGAATAAGTTTCACATAACTTAACCTACAAACTCAATTGCACCACGTACCTCCCTTTACTAACGTTATCGGCGAAACAATGAAATTTTACTATCCTTTGATATTGAAAACTCTAAATCTACTGGAAAAAGCTGCGCACCAGGAAATACAAGACAGATGTACCTGTAGGTAAATTTAGCAGCCTTAAATACTCTTAAAAACGCAAAAGTAATTTTATTGCCATTAAAACATTTCAAACTATTTATTCTTCAGTCCTATACCTAAAGCAAACTACAAAACAATAATCATATAATAGTTGTAGTCTAATACTGCGTTTTGCAATGAGTACTAGTAATACATAAATTATTAATTTCTATCCTTTTCTTACCATGTTTTTATTTATTTATAAAACATTAAAAATTAAATATCAGTGATTTAAGGAGCTATCATTAAAAAGCTCTTAAAAATCTTTAAGCTAACCAAAAAAACAGAAAAAAAAACGCGCTAATAAAAGAAGTTTTAGTAGTGGCTAGTTATGTTTTAAATGGATATTTTGAAGTTGAAAATTTTATTATTTGTTTCCTTTTTTATATGTTTGTCGCAGTTCTCAACAGATACATGAGCGTAGTGCGACAAAGGAGCGGCACTGAGAGGAGTAGCGCCGGACGCGGCGCTCGGCGGCCACTTCCCGTCACCTGAATAAATTAGGACGGTCCCAATCTTAATTAATGGACCATACGCCCACTATTACTTTTATCGTGATTTACTGACTGCATACGCACTTACTCACCGGACCACCAGCCTGCCGCACACATTCAATAAACGGGAACATTACATTCAATTGTATTTAAATTTGATCACAGCATATCTTTTCACGCGAAAATTATAGGATAAATGTTAAAAAAAATAAGAAAACTGAAGCGTGAGTAAATTCGTAGTAGAGACTAATAAATTTAATTATTAAAGCATAATGTACTTTCTTTAAATCTATGAACAATTTCAAAGAAAATTGTAACTTCGTTTGTTAAAATTCTACACTTGTTTGTGATAATAAAGCGTATATATAATTATCAAAAATAAGTAGATGTTGCAGATGTAGTAGATGTTGCAGATGATGTGAGAGTAGATTTAGTACGTAATTCTTATCGACAGACAATACGAAAATAACCCACATGAAAAAAATCGATTAACACGAATTTACTTCTATATCTTTTTAAAGAGTCAAACTTTAAACAAAAATGTAAACCTGATCGTATGTAATCATTATAAAGTCCAATGTGCTTAAGTAATTACCACCGCAGGTCCTATTTCTACCGCCAAACAGTAGTATTTAAACATTACTATGTTCCAGTTTGAGCTCTGTAACTAATGAACGTTTTCCTCCTCTCCTGTGGCTCAAAGCGATAAGCTTATCATCCTTACTAGTTATGGCGTATCGATTACCATCAGGTGCACTTCCTGCTCGTTTAATCGCTTCGTGAAATAAAAAAAGCTATAATGTTACCTTATAATCGACCTAAGTCTCGTCATCCGCCCTTGGGACCTCGCAAAGATTTACTCAATGTACGTAACGTTAATAAATAACCTCAAAACATTTCTTTAAAACATACATTTGCCATCCACTCCGTCCCTGGCGGAGGGTGACAATACGGTCTTCGTTAGACAGACGATCCCTGACTCCCCCGGGAACTGCTAAATCGCATCGGTTTCCCTGCCTTTTCGTTTGTACGGCCTTTTTCTTTTTAAAAAGCGTAAATTTCGATCGAACCTAACATGTCACCTGAGTAACATGTTCAAGCATTACATTTATTTTGTAATAGTATATATGTTAATGTCAATCATTTTTGTTTTGTTAAATAATAAATACATTACATTTATTCATCTCTGCATCATTCAGGCTAGTCTAGGTCTATATGTAAATATAATAACTTGCCATAAATACTTATTTCAACTAGTGCTATTTCCTTGAAGTATTAAAATTTTAGTCAATGAAAAATATTTAAACTATCCTCAAAAACCGCTGTTAACGAAGTATATAATGACAGGTTTTCCGTTATTTTTTGTTATTGTTTTCATAGTAACTTAAACGACTTGACCAGCCGTTAAATTCACTTAATTTTGACCTAAATATGATTAGTACACGACAATCATGTAATTAAATAGGTAACATCAAATTATAAAGTGTATTAGTTAAATGTTACGGTAATTGGGAAATAATAACAAGTAATTATGTTATATTGTTTTCATAATGTCTACATACCCTAGTTAAAAGAAATTTAAGTAGCAGCTTAATTAAAAATCATTTGTTTGTTGATAAAGGTGTCTTTCAAGGCTAAACAGTACCGTGCTGCATAATAATATAAATGTATTACACATAATAATGTTTTGTAAAAGCTTATAAACATATTTAAAATGCAACATTTAGATTCATTTTCTATTTATAAATAATTACGAAAATGAACTTTTAACAAAAAAAAATTATGTTTTATAATTTTTTTACAGTTCCCATAAATAAATAACAGTAGCAGTGTAGTGTAGTTATTTTTATCTTCTTCTATAGGAGAGAAAAAGAAGCGATCTAATAGCATAACGTCCACATACTCATAATGTGCAAACGTCGGGCTCTCCGCGTTTGGCTGACAGTGTTCCAAGCGGCTGCCAGAGATCAGGCACACTGGCAGCGTTGAAGAAAGTAATACATTTATTACGCTAACAAAAAAAAACTCATTCACGTATAAATAATATATGAAATCAAACAAAAAATGCATACAAAAGATATAGCTACAAAGGAAGAAAAAAATAAATGTGTTAACATTTTGGGCTCGGCAACGTGTATGATATCCTTACTTAGTTAACTCCTTACCATCAGGAGGGCGTTATGATGAGGCAAACGGGTTTGCTTAGTGTGAAAAATATGTTAGTACCTAAATCAATTACATTTTTTTTTTCAAATAAAATTAACGCTGTTAGGTTTATTGACGACTTTTACAACTTCATCGGACATGGGGCTCGAGGATCCGGAATCCACGAGTTAAAAGATTTTGGTACATCTTTAGTATGTGTATGAACGGTATTTTTAATAATTAGGGAATTGTTTCGTGTATTCGCTATTGTGAAGCAGCTACCCGCTGGATGTGGGGACTGGACAGTTCAGCGGTGCACAGCAAGGCGCGAGCTTGCTTTATCTGCGCTGGCTCGGCGCGAAACAATATATTTATTGGACAGTAGCACGCGGCGCGGGGCGATCCCGCCGGATGATCTATTCGCCGCACACTTACGTTGAACCCACAGACAAATATCACATCCAGAGACATAACAACACTGCGACAACACGGCACTCAAAAGAAAATTCAATCGTGATTGCATTTTAAAAAGGAACCGCAAGCCAAAAGGGGTTTTCTTAAAACTTGTAATGTGTATATCTTTCCCAAATATTATATATGCATTACAAAATAGCGGAACGGTATAAACTTAACAACGTCAAAAAATATAGATATGTACAATAACACTAATCGATCTCTTATGATTTTTTAAAATATTACAAAAAATCTTTAAAAAAAATTTAATAGTAGAATGGTTTTGGTATATCGTTTGGCCGTTAGTCTACAACGCATCCAGGCACGCGTCGTCCCTCATCCGAGGAGGTCACAGTTTGCGGAGGGCGCGAGGAGGTGCGGAGGCGGAAGTCACGGAGAGATTTACAAAACCCCCTTTTTGTTTTAAGATTAAGCGAAACTGTATCGCTCGCATGCGCTGTCCGCTGACCTGACATTTATTTCTTGCTATTGAAAATTTTTAGAAACTGTCAATTATATGTAATAAAACTTTTTTACAGAAACGACAAACGCACAGTGGAAAAAAGATCAATTCTGTATTATTTATAATCACCACCACAAATACCTATATTCAAAGCGGGCCTTCAAATATTTACTTTACATTTCATGACGGAAACACTAAACATTTAACGAATTGATTAATGTTACTTGTACTCGTATATAGTATGCATCAATATAATTAACGATATCGGTATTAAAGAAGCGTAATTAATTTGTATCAAAACTTCTATAAACGTAATGAAACAGTAGTCTTGTAAAAATAAGAGCATAACAACCGAGAAAAACAACAGATTTCATTCCACCTACAAATAAACTGGGAAGATGTTTCAATCACGGCTCTATTTGTTCGGGATCCAGTCTCCGGAGAGTCGAACAAGATGGATCGCGGTGTCAACACGAATTTGCATCCCTTGTTTGTCTCCAGTGTTCCAGTGGAAAAAAAACAGAGCAATCTCATTGGCCGGTGCAGCCAACGGTTCGCATCAGTTATTCGCCTCTGCGGCGGGCTAACACGATTATCCTCCGTTTCCACCGAGATGCTTCTTTTTTTCCATTCCCTTGTTTTCCAACTTCGTGTCTGCTCCATGTTTTTCTGAATGGGAAATAGGATATGTCAGACGAAAAATTGACAAAAATATGAGCAAGCCTGATGGAAAATAGTGGCTTCTGTGATATCATCTCTCTGATCCCGGAATTTACTGTTCGGAAATTTTATTTATAAGATCGTTTTCTCCTTTGTCAGGGATTGTATGTGTTTGCTAGGTTTCATAACAACAGCTTAATAGTTTTGTTACTATGAATGAAGGTTTTACATAACAGATTTTAAATATAAATAATAAACTAAAGTCTATTGGAACAACATAAAAGAGATTTTTTTTTTTAAACTACTAAGCGACGAAACGAGCAAGACGTTCACCTGATGGTAAGTGATACGCTTGCCCATGACAACGTGGTGCTAGTTAAGATGGTACACACTGCACCACATTGCGCTCGTCGCCTTGAGACATAAGGTGTTAAGTCTCGTTACCCCAGTAATTACACTAGCTACAATGTATCGTAGAGATATCCAAATCCATCAATGTGTTCACATTTAGTTGTAGTAGACGGCTAAGATCGACAACTATTGTTAGCGTTATCACAAAGAATAGTAAAATATATTTTGTTTTATATTACTGGTATAAGTATAAGTTTAATTAGTTAGAGGCAGAGCACCCATGAGGTGGACTGATCAGATTTTTTTTAATGTGGCAAAAAAAGCATCATATAGGGAGGAGTGGAGGCGCCTAGTGGAGCGGGTCACAGTATCTACTTGATGACCACGACCAGTCTGCCAAGACTGATGCGACTGAGAAGAAGATAAGTTTAATCTCTGTTCTCCGGTCCAAGTTAACGCTGTAATATATAATTTAATACTTCTAATAAACATACATGCTACCCACATTTAACAAGTAATTAATGATACTGTATAAATCCATACGTACATACAACAAGGTTGTGTAAAGTAACTTTGAAGCGTATACCGGTCGTGATTCAACAGCGTGACATGTCACTGTAAGACAGTCTTTTACTGGAGCGTGGGTGGCTAAAAGATCGTGATGGGTTCTAACCTTAACTAATGTAGGTACTACAACTACTTCCGACCTAAAAATATTAAAAACTATCTCAAATTAGTTTTAGTTTTACGATTAACAACAATGTTTTTTAAAGGTTATATTATTTTTTATTAAGCTAGAAGATGGGCTGAATTCAAATTAGATTGCGGATTCATGCTTGCGTTTTCATGTTTATTTTAAGATTTATCATAATATCGGCTTATAACTCTTCTGATCATAGGCCTCCCAGAAAACGATGACCTTTTACGTATTCTCAATGAATAGGAAGCGGGTTGTCAAATGCAGTATGATGATAACATTCACACAGAAAGCATTACCTGGAATTATTACTTTCAAAGTCAGCTAGTGCTTTTCTTGCACAAAAAAAGATAAAAAAATGATACGTAATTACATCTACGTGGGGTATAATACAAAGGAACTCAACAATCAAACGGCTTAGTGTGCCCAAATAATTCTCGACTTTGTGCTATATTAATAATTAAGTATTACATATATGCATACCTGTTTTATTTTTCTTTGTTTTAAATTAAATACAATAATCATTCTAACAGTATCCACTGATCAGTCTCGAGGTTAAGCAGGCTACCCAATACTTCATTAGTAGTTGTTAATGGCTTAGGCTTAGATATTGCCATGTTCTAATCTTTAGATCATAAAAATAAGTTTCTAGCGATATCTTTAACAATTCGTTATTACTACACATTATATTGATATTATGAAATTTGGACTGTAGAGTACTATAGTAAAATGTATATGTTTATCGGTTCATAGTTAAGGATAATTAATTGTTTAACAATCTCTTTCAAAAATCTTACAAACGGAAAAGTAACGTTTTCAAACAGTTTCCTCTCGGCGCGTTATCTCATTAACTTAAGCGGTAGCACAAGCGTAAAAAAATGGTCGCCGCAAAAACTTACCAGATGAAAGATACGATTCTAAATATATCGGCGACATGAAATGCTAGAAAGATCCTCTCCACTTTGATTTATTATACAGTTTAAAATGTAACAAATTGCTTTTCAAACTTTGCTTATGTTTTATTTTATTCGAGGAGAAAAATCAGTGCAATCAATTTATGAACTGCAAAAGCGTAGTTAGTCTATAGAGAATATGAAATTATTTTTTTTTGTTATGATTACAAATTTTCTTTGTTTATTATTAGTAGTATATATTTTCCCTCAAACAATAAACATAAGAAAAAGACATAAAACAAAACGTCTGCATGAACATGGCGATAACTAAAATGTTAATATACAGAAATCTATAAAACAGGTTACTATTCCAAGTACCATACAATGACATGACTTTTTACTTGAGTTAACACAAAAAGTCGAGACTAATAATATTACAGAAGAGATTCAGTAAAGTTTCCGATGAAATGATATATAATAGCCATATGAATTACACGTGAAAAAATCTATGAGACAGCTCTATAATATCTTTATTTTCTCACCACATAAACACGATATCTTACAATAAACTCCCGGGTAATAATTTCCTACCATTGAATTTGACCCACACTTACTATCCTAACCGATGATTACGTCTTGATTGAAGCCAACAAAAACGTAGCCCGGAACTTGTAGTAGCCGAAATGTAATTATTGACGCCTCGTGATGATAATTATCACCCATCTGCCATTCAATCTGTACTTACGAGCTTAATGACTTGTAATTTAATTAAAGAAATAATTTTGGGGACTGTGAGTACATTTTCATTTAAGTTCTTGGTGAGTTTTTAATAAGAGTGGAAACTTCGAATGTGTAGATGTAAGTCATGCCTCTGAAACGGCTCTCGGACCACTCGCGTTTTGCCTGCGACCGGAGGCGTGTACATAGACAGGGCTGAACTTACGCACGCTAGATGGTTTTGATACAGGCGGATAACACCAATAGAATTTTTCTTAATAAAAAAATCATAAAATTACCTCACCATACATATACAAATCAGACAATGGATACATTTAAATGTCATAAATTCATCTATCACAGTTGTTCGTCTTTCAAAACTTTGTGAATTCTATTACATTCAAAAATATGAAAATGTTATGTTTCGATTAGATTAGGTAAATATTCAATCACCTGTTTATCTTTTGTTTAACGAACAACGTAAAGTCTTTCTGCTTTAACAAAATGTTATACAGAGCCGAGATAGAAATCTCCAACGTTCACCATACGTCGTCAAGGTTGGCCCAAACCACCACGTACCCATTCCGGTGTGGTCCCACATCACGCTGTCGACGCGGGCGAGTGGCACGCGCGCTATGCGCCAGGAAAGCGCACTCCATACACTGTTAATAAATGACTGAAGCGCGGCATTAGGCGGTTCAAATACATCATTTATGTAAATTGTGACGAAGACATATCTAGTTCGCTTAGTCGGAGCCTTCACTCCACACGAGTCGCATTCCACGTCGCCTTTCTTAATAAATTCACAAGAGTTGCCGCGTAACTGTCTTGTTTCGATCCTTGCTTGGATAAACCTGGCTGGATTAGTGGAATGTATCTCATCTGAACTAATCGGAAATACTAACATTTTTTAACATTGCAAAATAGTTATTAGAAACTCGCTGCTTCGTTAGTCCAACAAACTAAAATAAATTCAGATGTATAAAGTTAGAACATATCATAGTTGTTATAAATAGAAAACGAACACTAAACATATTATTAAGAAAAATGAGAACTTATTTGTATATCAACATCAGTATATTCCATAAATGTATTACGAACCTGCCTTTTCAAATGATTTACTCTCCCACAAGTGAGAGGGTTAGAAAAGAATATCATTTCAAAATGAAAGTATATTTTACATAACAGGCGGTTTTTATCTACCTAGAACTATTCTCAAAATTTACCAAGTCAATGACCTACAAGAAAACGTGTAGGCAAATACTAATGTGTGATGTTGTTTGTCCTCCTAACATTACTTTGGAGTGTTCCCAGCATGATCGACCAGGTGCTTGCGCACGCCTCTCCAGCTTAATAGATTTCAAATACTCATTGTTTTCTATTATAGTGGTTAAAGTTTATAGCAATACATTTTGTCAATTGCCACGTACACAATAAGTATTGTAGTTTGTGGAGAGCATCGCCATTGTTATGTTGTGACAACTGTTTGTGACTCAATACAGCCAAGATTGATTTGCGTATTTCAAGTTGATGTTGATTTATAAAGGAAACTTATGTGATATGTAACTTTTCAGAGTTATATACTTAAAACTACTTGTCAATTCTTGAAGAGGAGCGAAAAAAAAAGAGTATATATCTATCATAAATATATAAAAAGAGATATTAAAAATTATCGAGACTCAAATATCACTTGGCATGAAAACTTTTCTATTTTTGAGAGAAAAAATAGCCATGACTTAACTAACATTTTCGTAACATAACAATAACTGAAATTTGTATCGAAAGAGAGTCAGCCGAGACACCTGAAGTCTTGACCACGACCACTCTGTCAATAGTGATACCGACAAAGAAGAAGACAGTTGCAAATAGGAAGCTGATTGAATTATTTACAATTCTACTTATCTCAACCAATTCTTTAATAATAGGAAATCTAGTAATAATCATATTGCTTTCAATTAAAAGATTTTCAAATGTTTGGAGGCATGGCTTTCGTTCAATGAAATTTGTAAACGAAAATTGGAGTTGTAAATTCATTTATGTTGCGTACGTTACATTGCTCTGATAAGACCAACTTGGTAAAAACATTACACAAGAATAAAAAAAATAAGACGCAAAGCTCGAAAATCGACAAAAACAAATCATATAAAAACCAATCCATATAAGATGTGTTCGCAAAAAACGGATGTATGTGTGAAGGAATGCTGTCGGGCTACCCGCCACGTGGCCCGCTCGTCTACGGAGGTCCATGTTTGGACACGTTACCCGCTATTAGCGTCCCGCACCCCTGCGGTTTCGCGAAACTGCCCGTTTTTTTTTTTACACAACTCGTATCTCGGTTTGTCAACTGGCACATTAGCCAAGGTGTTTCCACCGTGGTGGTCTATTTTTTACTCGCACGATGTTAATTGATGACAATTGTGGTCGTCGACCATTTGGGTGAAGAGAGATGTTTCCGAAACAGGCGGAGTGCACCGTATAGTGATGATTTAAGAACGTTGCATTAAATAAATCAAGAAAAGATTTAAGATCTGGTTAGTTTATAGTCGTTGTTGTGAAACTGTGCTGTATCAGCTTTTTTGCGATCGCCAACCCGCATGACCAGCACAGGGAATTTCACAATCACTCGTATCTTGGAAAAATGGTATCACACATAAAATGTCTGACATACGCTGTGATTTGCAATCACAGAAAATGATTCACTTAGAGCAAAACTACAATAAGTTTTAACTTCTTAAAGTTGAAGCCGAATAAAGTTGTTGTAATTTTCAAGATTCTCTAAACGTATTTTCCTAAACAGTTTTTTTTTTATTTTAAATGAAAGAAACTGCAAAATTTGTTTATTACCATTTTAGTATATGATAGTAAAAACTAATCTAACGTTTTTATCTATTAGGGATTATTGGAATACATTTGCATTTTTAGTTTTCTTCCGCTAAACCATAATAATAAGTCACTAGTAGTCACAATAGAAAAAAAAGTGTTAAACGAAATTTGCACTACAGATATTTTTAAGATAATATAAAAGATTAGTGAAGACGGTATAATTCTTTATTCTCTTCTTAAACATTTTGTGAATTTGATTTACCTTTGTCTGTAAAGCAATTATTATCGGCAGATAATTCATCCTGTGCTGTTATGTTTACAGATTTCATTTCGTAATATTTTGCGATTGAGTGTAAAGGTAAAGTGCGTTTAAGTGTTCCTCATACGCAATAGCAGCTAATTGCGCCGCGTCCGGTGGCGGTGTTGATGGCGAGGTTTTTGCCGGAGTTCCGCGGCAGTCGCGTTATGGCACATAAATGGCCCGCCTCCGTAATCACGCTGAATATATTGCGCGCCGCTCGCTCGGAAACTGCGCCGCGCTCGCGACTTAATTGTTCTCTACTCCAATATTCCACGGCTAGAATATGATCTTACGATGTTTATTTTCGTTTATATTATTTAAATTTTAACATTATCGTCTCTTTTAGTATTACAGTACTACATACATAACCGTACAAGTCTGCAACGTTTTTTTCATTTTCCACCACATTTTTTAGCTAATACCAATATGGTCGGTAATCGAAAGATTGTTTTTGATTCGATTATATCTAAGAGGTTTGGGGCCATAACAATAATCTTTGACTTATTACATGAGGGTGCACTTATTGAAACTTTAGTACTAAAAATATCCATCCATAAAGACCTATACGTATAGATAAGTAGGTACGTACATTACGCGTCGTAATTACGCCTGCAGAATTGGGCCGATGAAGTACCGCAACGCATTCCGGCTAATGGCCGTTCACGCTTATTGATCGGAGCTGGCAGGCTGGTAATAAAACGCGTCGGTGGTCGTAAACTGGCACTCGGAGCCTGGCTACCGGCGCCCGCGCATCAAAGAACCGCGCCGACAAAGACGCCGCGCTCCCGCGCTGTCAACGCTGTCGCGGCGCGCGAGTAATGCTCGCCCTCGGCTGAAATTATGGGCGATGAGAGCTATCGACAATTGAATATTAATGGGCACATTTGCATAAAAATCACATCAAAACCGGCTAATGTTATACGCGCATTAAACGATATCGCAGCAATCTCGCGAAAAACACAACTCTTCTCCGTTGCTGATACTTTCAGATTTAAACGAAATTTGTTTAACGAACGAGCAAAACATACTTGACATGAATGCAATTTCAAGACGGATGTGTTGTTGTTTCTTAACATGCAAATCTCATTGACGTGAAAAATAATTGGTGAATAGCGATATTTTGGAACACAGTACGTTCGCCATATCAAGTTAGTGTCGCCAAAGTAATCCTAATCTAGCTGGAACGAACCCAAAAACTGTGGGCGTCTTAAGACAAGAGTCGCCGTTTTAATTGGTCGTATTAGAGCTGAGCCCCTTATTAATAGGTTGATTACTTGCGGACCCGCTGCGGCGCGAGGCGGCTCCGTGCGGCCGGACGGCGTATACACGTCTTGTAAGGCGACATTAAGAGACTACACTGCAAAACAGTTGCCAGTACTAATAATCCACCAATAAAGAACTTCAAAGAAACCACCACAGCTACATTGCCCGCTTATCGACTTTTATAAATGCTCATCGAACGCCGCGATTGTTATTCATACCGTTTATTTCGCTTTAAGAAGTACTTTAGCGCGTTCGAAGTTGATAGGCGCTGGAAATATCAATATTGTACGAAAATAAATGCGCTATCTGAGCTGTGGGCATAAATCTGCGAGGTGTCGGCTGATAGCGCGCACCCGTTCTCCGGCTGATGGTTTGTATCATTTGCAAAGCAACGCGCAAAGTATTTGAAGTGTAAAGCTTACGCAAAAATAAAATAAGGAAATGAAACTTAGTACAAGTTTAACTGTATCTATATTATTAACAAAAACAGTACAATTAGATGCTGTCATTACCTTCAAACCATCTTCTTGGATACTACCGGAAATCAATTGATTGATATCAAGTTAAAATGCCAAGCTGCTATTCTAATAAATGTAAACAATGCTACACAAACAGTTTGCCAACCTTTTCTTCAAGAACCTAAGACTTTATGTAAATAGTTAAACGGTGTGAATTTTTATGCTTATCAATCATAGCAACTGCAGTTTTAATTTGAGTTAAGTTCTGTATGTAATCTAAAGTAGGTACCTATTGTTATGTAATTAATTCATAGTACAAGGTTCTAACTAAAACGTTGATAGTAATTTTAGTTTACATTTTATAAATTTGTTAGTTTCGTGACATAAGACGAGACATGTATAACTATTTTATAAAATATTAGTTAAAAATAAATATAGAGTACTACACAAACATACTTTAAGCGCATTCTTTCTTTTATCATGGGACAATGTAGAACAATGTAACTAAACAATTAGTAACTTTTTAAGATTACACAGATTGTTAAGAGAGGGGATGGCGAATAAGAAAGCGCGAGATAAACTGAAGACTGAGATAACTACTCCATCCATTGCTGCTGTCCTTACTGCAGTACAATAAGGCACGGGCGCGTTTGAATCAGCACCATAAGTGCTGCTCGCAATTAAGATTGCGCTGACGAAGACACGCGCTGAAGTGTTTTCTAATTACGTCCACCATCAATCACGGCTCAGCCGGAGCCAGAACACCGCCAATCAAGTAATTGCATCGCGTGCATCAGCTTTTCGGCCCTCGATAATAATAGGCATTTTATTGCCCGTAATGGAGTCTCTAGGGCCACCCGGTTAATGCTCCGCGTTTGGTAACCGCGTACGCTTTTAAAACGGATTAATACATTCAAGAAGCCAGGAAGTTAGGCTCTTATGTCCACGCGATGGTTACCGGTTTCCCAATTGATTGAATATTTTAATTTACTATTGATACAGTACTGTTTTAGATATACGATTAGATTGATTTCCATCAGACTAATTCATAACAAATTATTTTCAACCCTCACGTAAATCTCTTGTGAATTTGGATTACTTTCACAAATAACACGAACGTCGGCCTTCATAGTTCGTTATCTTGGAATTATGATAAGTTTTAGATAAACTTTAATACTTTAAAATAATGATAGCTCTATAATTAAAACTAAGCGACCAATGACGTAAGAAGTAGACCAGTAAATGTGATATAGATTATTTACAAGAAAGAATTTGTATTTATAAAAAAGAAATCAATACACCATAATGCTAAAATACTAATTGCATAGTTGCAATTTACGTATCACTGCTGAGCGTTTGATGATTGAAAGTTTTTATTTAATTTTGTTGAAACTGAATCATTAAAAACCTATTAAATATTAGTCATCTAATCTTGCAGTGTGTATTTCCTTTGCCTCTTTCAAAAATCCTAAAAAGGAATAGGTTTCAGTTCGTTCCGCATGACCCTACAAAATAGACAATGGTAATCGGACAGGTGGGTTGACATGGGCAGGCTTGAGTCCTGATCCCGATGTCAGGGGCTCGTGATGAGGATGTGTAACGTATACACGGAGGGATTTGAACACGTGATACAGAGGGCTTGTAAATTAAATAAAGCATGGATCAGACTGTTTTAGCTGCGTAGTAATAATATAGAGGAAGTAATCATATCTATTATAAATTATTACATCAACAACATATCAATCATATCTATTATATATAATTTTAGAAAAATCAATACAACTTTTTAAAATGCAAACTGCTGCAATAATTTTCAACCTCAAAATAGTTTAACAGAGAACATAAGTTATATCATAAAATAAATGTAACACACGTTGTGTTTGAATAATGTGTTGCTAGAACAGCGGCTCATGAATAATCTTTTCCAAATGCATTTAATAAACTACAACGCAATGATTTTAAATTATATATTACGCAAATCTTAACTGCGGATTATTTGTTATACTCGGGAGCTTCATAAAGAACTTGACCTATTACACATCGATGCCTCATTGTTCGACGAAAAGTGGCACGCAGCGAGCGTCACTGTGACGCTGATCGTTCACAAAATAAACTACGGAGCTCGTAAAGTTACGCTCCGAACTCCCCAAAGCTATCAGTGATCGGAATTGTTAGAATCCAGATCAGCTATCAGCGTGCGATGTGTTCGTAAATCATGATCAACCGATGATCGGTCGCGATGCGACGTCAGATTGGGAGGCTTCCAGCCTTTTTGTTTGTAATTTGTAATCGCCGCCGAGATGCCTGAATGACTTGCGCAACAATTGGAGTGACCAACATCCCAGAATACGTTTCCATATTACAACGTTCAAACAAAGGCAATTTATTAAATTAACCTACAATGTTTAACTGTGTTATAAATAATAGGTAATCAACATTTAACCTTAAAATACGTATGTATATATTTTCATTAAAGAAAGTATTGAAAGAAAACTGAGCTTTGTTCTTTAACAAGCACAAATTTTGTCGATCATCTTCTCTGTCATATAAGTCTATCTAACGCAAAAATTATTATTTTTGTTATTAAAATTAATATTTCATAGTTCAAGGTGTACTGAAAACTATGAAATAAATATTTGTGGTCACCGTAGCCCGAAGCTGGTGGGCGGCAGCAGCACTACTAACGTCTTCGCCGGCGTTCTCTCCGCTAACAAAGTTAATTATTTATCAATTATCGTTTTCACATTGTTCTTTTGACCGCAAAAGATGCTATTTCGTCGAGTGACCATTAACACACTCGAACGAACTGATTCATTTAAGCGTCGCAAATCTAAAAAAAAATATTCTAATTAAAAGTTTAATATTTTTAGTAATTTTGAAAACCTTAAAATAAGGTATATGTGCAATTTATATAACTAGCCCGATAAAAAATACTACTTTTTCCCTATCTGACTCTGTTGCCGGAGACCGTCTAAATCACATATTACCGCAGCGGCCATATCTGCTGCCAAGCAGCAATCAATTCATATTACTGTGATCTGGTATGAAGGGCGGGTAGCTAGTAAAATTACTAAGGTAACGGACTAAAAATATCCTATATCTCAAAGGTATGGGCACCGCGCTGTACAGTATGTCATCTTCACTAGAACATTGTAATGCGCAGGCGTATTACTTCACCATAAAATGTACTTCTCGCTTATATATGATAAAAAGAAACTTTTTGGTAGGGCAATCCAATTATAATTATTCTATTATATTAGACAGATAAGGAATACTTCGAATTAGGAATGAATTAAAAAAAAAATTGGCAAAAAATTGATTTTGCATCTGTCAATAATTTTTATGTTTCTTTCAATTTCCATCAATCATCTGTTCTATTTTTTTTGTGAGAAAGTATTATTCGTACGTACAAAGCATCACTGACAAACATCCTGGGGGCTAAGTGAGAGATTGCCGGGATAGCGCCAAAGCCGCAATTACTGACGGCTTTGCGTTCCGATGCTGCTGAGAGCGCCCCGGCTTCTGTTTCTAATCGCCAGGGTCATTCCAGTACAGCTCTAATCCACAGTACACTCACACGTGACTCCATTACATATAATCTTTTTCGAGCTAATTATATTTACAATTAATTCTTACATAACAAACCACGCATTTATTAAATATATAGCAAAGTTTATATGATATTATGTTTTCTTTGTTTGTATGTAATAACAGGTTAGACAGCTAGGAAGGAAGTAAAAGAATTGCTCTGCAATAATCCTGAACTGGTCGCAGTAAGTTAAACTTACCTCATTTCATACAATCAGTTTCATTTCCATTTTTCAGGTTCGTGTTGTGGGCACACATGTAGATATATTTATTTACCTATATTTAGGTACATAAGTATATCCTATTATTTTAAAATCCTATGGATTTTTCTCCTTCTCATATAATTTTTTATTTAATCTTTTCTGTAACATAAAAATTTTGAGCAATTTTAACCAACTTAACAATGCGTTATGTGGCTATAAAATGTTACGCCTTGAAATCTTTATATATATTTTACTATGAGTATTTTGTATATAAATTTATATGATGATGTATTATAATTAGATATATCTATTTTTATTTCTTAACCTCACTAGTTACTTTTTTTATTTTATACCTTTTTATTCGCCTACCTCATAACATCTCTGCACCACTTTATGTAATGTGTTTAAAACTGAATAAATACATAGTTATTCTTTGTTACACATATTTTTAGTACATGCTTATGATGTATATAAGCTTTTAACATTCCTAAATTAAACAAATGTCCATTTTTAGTCGAAGGAAACATATTAACCTTTTCTTGTAATTTTTCTCAACGTTTGTAAATAAATAACAAAAGTTGTTTTAAATGCAACATGCAAACGTATATATTGAAAATAATTATTTCTTTAAGTAAGAAAGTTTGTAAGGACTGTGAGGAGTGTATGATTCATAGGTTCAAGTCGGCATCAATCAAAGGCGGTATGTAAAAGGCGGGTGTATCAATAAGCGGATAAACTGCGGTAATCCGTCACCTCGCGACACTCCGCTTCCTTGACGCACACACAAAGAGACGTGACGCCCGTGTCGCCCACCAACACAAACTGTCTCATTGAGTAATACACTATTACTAGTACTTTAGATAATAATTTTTTTTTCATTTAATATATACATGAATAAAACAGCAGGTAATTCACAATGTTTCATAATTGTTTATCTTCAGCAATGAATTCAAATGATATCTTTTTTTCTAAAACTTTTTACAGGAAACAATTTAATTATGTGTGTGAGAAGAGGTAAAGAATATATTACAGTTGCTCTAAAAGTGGACTATGGAATGGTGAGCTGAAATGAAAAATATTCCATAAAGTTTATTTACTAACTAAATTGTTTTTCATGTTGTTTAGTGTTTTTACAATTAGTACTAAAGCCAATTATTGCACTAAATATCGATGAGAACAATCTTGTCAACTATTTATCTTTTTGTATTACTATTTTCGTTTGCCAATAACCTTATTTATTACTTTACATTTAAATTCAAATTCTGTTAGGAACAACTCTTAATAACATTAAGTTTTAATTTACATAGAAATATTTCATAAAAAAAATTACCAATCTGAACCGAGATTGGCATCATCGGTCGCAGCATAAAACCTAAGAAACAAGCAGCGGACGCAGACTGAATCACGATACCGTAAGGAAAACGATTGTACACTCTTGACAGTTTCTGTTGATACTGTACCAGTCTTCTTGCTTAAAACCTATGCAAATAATTCTATTTAAATACACTTTATCTTTAGTTCTGATACATCTAGCTGTAAACATTTTTAATAAAAGAAATTTAAATAAAAATCTGAATTAAAAAGTACTATATGAGCGTCGTGGATAAATGACCCAGATCTTTCCTTGTGAGAGAAGGTTTGAGTAGCAGTAACATTAATATAGATATACAATAACATAACGGTATACATAAAAATAATTCTGTTTAAATTTCTAACCTCAAATAACTACTTAAATTATAATATTATTCTGTTCTAGTGGCAATATTTTTGGTTAAAACGTGATAGTTTGCGCTTTTATTAGTGTATTTCCTCGTTTTGATGCTATTCATAACTTTATTCTATTGTCTGAATGCTTGTTTACACCCGATAAAAGGGACAAACAAATGGTGTAACACGTGATCCGTTGTCAGTTCCACATAATTCTTCATTGAAAGTAACTGTCACTCAACTGTCAAAACATTGTATAATCCCGCAAATTTCGCCGTCAATTTTCTCTCATATTGTTAATTTTTAATGTGGTCGCGTCAAAGTTTACGGAATGAATGTAACATACAAATTGGACAAGGAATTCTCGCTTTTGAACGGTTATATAGGTACGTAAATGTAATAACTCAAGGAAAAAAACTTATTTCATAAAATGATGACTTGTCAGGAAATTTTAAACGTGAAATATTTTTTTTAACTCCATAAAACGACGGGACGAACGGAACGTTCACTTGATGCAAACTTGGAGCAAGAGATATCGACCTCCACTTTAGTGAACCATATTTATAATAACTCAATCTTTTACTTTGAAGTAAAATAAACTTTTTTGTCATTGATTAAACGATATAAAAACAATTCAGTGACTAACATCAGACTGATATAAAAAATTTATTTTCATATTTAGATTCTCTTCCTCTATTTCTAGCTGTATATCCCATGCATGTAAGGCTATTTTTTTTCTCTTCTACTTCGTTTTGTTCTAGAAATCGTCATCAGTTACTCGGCACTATCATATATCCCATGACACTACAACTTTTGACGTTGTCTTGTGACTACCCCTGGGACTTTGACCGGAGAAAGAAAAATTTGCAAACGTAGTCAGGCAGGCACCTTTTTACATTATCACAATCGATAGACGTCGACTATTGCGACGTAGGTTTCTGATACGATATTCCATAAAACGCGGTGTTGAGTTTATTTTAGTCCTGAGGCAGCTATTCTTTCAATGTCGTTTGTCCTTCTACATTCGCAGATTATAAATTAATAATATATTTAGTCACTTGCCGAAAATTTTATTAAGGCCGTAGGGCTAGGTTAAATTTTTTGACAGTAGTGTCAAAAAAACTGAGCTGCCTGCATAGCATTCGTATTGTGGAGTGTATTCATCGCGCCGGCACGCACGCACACGAACAGCGGCGACCTGCAAATTATAGACAAATCTCGATGAGGTATTATTTTTTCAACGCGGCCGGGTGAGAAATGCGTGATTGGGGGCCGGCGCGAGATTACAGGCTGCGGGTGCACGCCACCGGCCGCGCTCACACTCACTCACACACAACTAACATTTAAACAATAATAAAACGTAAGCGACTAATTACTACCACCCAAGAGAAAATCAAAAAAAATTACATATACAGTTTATTACAGTTGCACTGGAACCCGTGTGTTAATCTGTTAAATATTGTAGATGATATAATCTGCTAAGGATTCGTACAGTCACTCGCACCGAAGGCTTCATTGGCCCGTCATTACTTAATTTATGCAAATTTGAATGCAGATAAAAGGTTATGCAAATTATAGTATCGAAGCGATGCGTTATAACATGACTTTAAAAACTTTTAAACAAACCATTTCATTTTTAGTTATAAATTTCGACTGCAATTTGTTTATATAACACTGATTTTAAAACGAGTCGAAGTTAAGGTAGTTACACTTATAGCTACGTTTGTGGATGTGAATGTTATATCGTGTAATAAACAACAATGACGCGAATCAATGAAGAGTTTTTTAATCGATAGTCTTGCCACTTCTATAGAGTTTCGTAACACAAGCGAAACTTCGCTAACAAATTAATATGATGTTAATATGTGTGTTTCGAATGTTGGACGCAGCGACCGGCTCGCCTGATTACAAGGCGGCCGGTAATGGGCCCGTCGCGTCCCACCCTATACTCAACTTAATGCTCTCGCAATTTCACTCGGAATAATGAACGCAATAAAAAAACAACGTTTTCGGCGCATCCTTAAATGAGAGTTGGCGACGACTTACTGATTTTCGGACCCCGACGCATTGATCCAACGTGGTACCGTCCAATCATGTTAATAATTTGCTTCTAATAACGTACAAATGGCTTATCGTAAATTGATTTCATTTTAATCAATCGATCGTCATATCGGTGGGCAATCAGTCTACCTAATTCGATTCTTTAAAAATTACTATACTTAATATAAACGAATAAAGTAACCACCACTTAAACGTTTTTATTTTTGTTTTACGTGTGACTGGATTTTATTTCATATAAATTCAAAGTCATATGCGAGCATTGCCTAATGGCAAAAGCTGTGATGTTTTAGCAATACGTCATTAGTTTACAAATTTTTTATTTATTTATTTATTTATTTATTTATTTATTTATTTATTTATTTATTTATTTATTTATTTATTTATTTATTTATTTATTTATTTATTTATTTATTTATTTATTTATTTATTTATTTATTTATTTATTTATTTATTTATTTATTTATTTATTTATTTATTTATTTATTTATTTATTTATTTATTTATTTATTTATTTATTTATTTATTTATTTATTTATTTATTTATTTATTTATTTATTTATTTATTTATTTATTTATTTATTTATTTATTTATTTATTTATTTATTTATTTATTTATTTATTTATTTATTTATTTATTTATTTATTTATTTATTTATTTATTTATTTATTTATTTATTTATTTATTTATTTATTTATTTATTTATTTATTTATTTATTTATTTATTTATTTATTTATTTATTTATTTATTTATTTATTTATTTATTTATTTATTTATTTATTTATTTATTTATTTATTTATTTATTTATTTATTTATTTATTTATTTATTTATTTATTTATTTATTTATTTATTTATTTATTTATTTATTTATTTATTTATTTATTTATTTATTTATTTATTTATTTATTTATTTATTTATTTATTTATTTATTTATTTATTTATTTATTTATTTATTTATTTATTTATTTATTTATTTATTTATTTATTTATTTATTTATTTATTTATTTATTTATTTATTTATTTATTTATTTATTTATTTATTTATTTATTTATTTATTTATTTATTTATTTATTTATTTATTTATTTATTTATTTATTTATTTATTTATTTATTTATTTATTTATTTATTTATTTATTTATTTATTTATTTATTTATTTATTTATTTATTTATTTATTTATTTATTTATTTATTTATTTATTTATTTATTTATTTATTTATTTATTTATTTATTTATTTATTTATTTATTTATTTATTTATTTATTTATTTATTTATTTATTTATTTATTTATTTATTTATTTATTTATTTATTTATTTATTTATTTATTTATTTATTTATTTATTTATTTATTTATTTATTTATTTATTTATTTATTTATTTATTTATTTATTTATTTATTTATTTATTTATTTATTTATTTATTTATTTATTTATTTATTTATTTATTTATTTATTTATTTATTTATTTATTTATTTATTTATTTATTTATTTATTTATTTATTTATTTATTTATTTATTTATTTATTTATTTATTTATTTATTTATTTATTTATTTATTTATTTATTTATTTATTTATTTATTTATTTATTTATTTATTTATTTATTTATTTATTTATTTATTTATTTATTTATTTATTTATTTATTTATTTATTTATTTATTTATTTATTTATTTATTTATTTATTTATTTATTTATTTATTTATTTATTTATTTATTTATTTATTTATTTATTTATTTATTTATTTATTTATTTATTTATTTATTTATTTATTTATTTATTTATTTATTTATTTATTTATTTATTTATTTATTTATTTATTTATTTATTTATTTATTTATTTATTTATTTATTTATTTATTTATTTATTTATTTATTTATTTATTTATTTATTTATTTATTTATTTATTTATTTATTTATTTATTTATTTATTTATTTATTTATTTATTTATTTATTTATTTATTTATTTATTTATTTATTTATTTATTTATTTATTTATTTATTTATTTATTTATTTATTTATTTATTTATTTATTTATTTATTGTACACACAAAAAGGACAAAATATAAGTACATAGATAAGATAAAAGTACAAAGGTGAGCTTAACCCTAAAAGAGTTCTCTTCCAGCAGACCTGTGAAGAAAGGAAATCAATGAAAGTATAAAGCAGGTAGGTGTATACAATAAGAGGAAACATGAATTCAGAGAGAGAAGCATAGGAAATACTACTACATACACAAATACAAAATACAAAGGAGACCAACATGAATATATAACAAATACAAAGAAGAATGAATATATACAATACAATATAACAAATATTATTGTATAGGTGATGAAAGGAAATACTTTTTAACTTTCATTCGAAAGATAGTAAGGTTGGACTAGCGCGTATATCTTGAGGAAGCGAGTTCCAAAGTTCAACTGCCTGCACAGTAAAAGATTTATGATACCGTCTTGAAAAATGACACGGTGTTTTGAGAAGAAGGGACTTGTTGCTACGACACACAGTACCAGTCGGTTGCAAGATATTCAAAGCGCTCGCAAAGGTAAGGAGGAGCACAAGGATTAGAGAGTAGGAAATAGACAAAGGAAAGTAGATGTAAATTACGACGCTTTCGGATAGGAAGCCATTGCAATTTAGTCGGTAGTGGACACGTGGTCATATTACGTAGCCAAAAACTAATCGTATACATACATTTTGCAAGCGTTCTAATTATTTATAAGCTCTTCTGTAGCGTCAACATAGCAAATATCGGCATAGTCAATGTGAGGAAGAAGAAGAGTTTGTGCTAAAGTAATTTTTGTTTCGAGGGGCAAAAACTTCTGGAGGCGTTTTAGCGATTGAAAGGAGTAATTTACTTTCTTACTAACCGAGTTTATATGAGCGGCCCAGGAAAGATGATTATCAAAGATAACTCCTAAATTTTTAGCGGTGTTGGTGTACGGAATTTGAATATTATTGTAGGAGACGGGAGGAAGCTTTGTAAGGTTTAGTAAGTTGGTCATGTGGGAACTACCGATTATCAAAACTTGCGATTTTGCTGGGTTAACAATAGACCATATGTCTTAGCCCAATTGCTAATATTATTTAGCTCAGTATTAAGCATATTGACAGCTACATCTGCATCGTTAACATTGAAGTGACGGTATATTTGTAAATCATCGGCGTAAAGATGAAAATTAGAGGAGATGAAAGGAGTAAGACTATTAATGAAGATGGAAAAAAAGGATCGGGGAGAGAATTCCACCTTGAGGAACACCAGCGGTCAGTTCACACCAATCAGAGAAAACCTCATTATGGTGGACGCACTGTGAACGTCCTCTTAAGTAGGAATCAAACCAAGTAATTACATAGGGTGAGATATTTAAGGATGACAGAATACCCAGAAGTATATCATAATCTACGGAGTTAAAAGCACTGCTGAAATCAGCAGAGTTAAGATGGTGAGAGACTGTTTTTCCATGGCATAGCGGATATCGTCTGATACTTTAACCAAGGCACTGGCCGTGCTGTGACCTTGGCGAAAACCGGACTGATATGGACTCAGCAGATTATAAGAATTTAGGAACTGTGATAGCTGATTTTTTACTATACTTTCCAGTACTTTAGATAGGACAGGAAGAATGGAAATTGGACGAAAATCGGATATTGATGAAGGGTTGTTAGTTTTAGGAAGAGGAATGACGTATGCCTTTTTCCAGCAAACGGGAAAAGAACAAGTGGTAAGTGAATATTGAATGAGGTGAGTGATAACAGGGATGAGTTCATTGATGATGGGTCTAATCATTTGGATAGAGAGATATCATAACCAACAGCCTTAGTGGATATGGAAAGAAGAGATTTTTTAATATCGTCCTCAGCAACTTCTTTAAAAACAAATGGAGAGCACGCCGGTTTGGGAATACTGGACAAGTAGTTAAGAGTTGAAGACTTAACAGAGTCGATAAGAGAAATAGGGATTTTAGAGAAATGGCCATTGAGCGCATTTAAATCATAGGGAATATTAGCATCACTGTGTGACTTACCTATCCCGAAAGTTCTAAGCAATTTCCACATCTGAGCAGAATCGGAAGTTTTAATAGAGTCTTGAATATGTTTTTGTTTAGCATTTCGACACATTTTACTGCAACGGTTGCGAAGCTTTTTAAAAATTGACAAATTTTCATCGGTAGGATATTTCTTATAATATCTCTTCGCTTTATCACGTTTTGACATTAATATTTTAATAGACTGAGAAAGCCAGGGAGCCGGAAAGTGCTTTACTTTTATTCGTTTAACAGGTGCATGCACATTATATAAGCTAATTATAATGTCATTAAAAGCGGCTACCTTGCTATCAATATTTTCACTAGAAAAAATAGAAGACCAATTAATCTTGCTCACATCTTCTCTTAGGCGCTCCAAGTCAATAGTTTTAAAACTTCTTAAAAATAAATATTTTGATTTACGTTTAGGGCGCTGAACTTTGTAGGAGAGGAAGATTAAATCGTGATACGAAAACGAAGCAGACAATTGGCCATGTAGAGCAACACGATCGACATCAGAAACCAATATAAGATCTAAGAGTGAAGGAGAACAATTAGGAGAATGATGGGTGGCAGAAAGTGGAAGAATATGTAAATTAACGGAGGAGACAAGAGAGAGTAATTTGTTGCTACGTGCGTCATTCTTCAAGAGGCATGTGTTAAAATCTCCTAAGATAATAGTATGATCATATAGCGGAGTAAGAATTTCTAATTTAGCTTCTAATGAAGAAAAATAGTCGATATTGCGAGAGGGAGGATAGTAGACTCCAAGCAAGATCTTAGAGTAATGGAATATTACCTCAATGAATAAATGCTCTGCAAAATTTGAGTATGGGCTAGGCGACTGATCAACAATTTTATATGAAATATCAGCTCTTAAATAGATTGCCACACCACCATAGCCTTTGCCTACTCTATCATTGCGTATAAGCAAGAAACCAGTAAAGAGTACTGTACAGAAGGTAAGCCAGGCTTTAGAAAACTTTCAGACACAAGAATTGCATCTATATAATTACAATCAAATGAAGATATAAGATCCGCGTAGTGCGCGGGGATGCTTTGTGCATTTATATGAATAACGTTAAAGTTTTTATCATTATTACAAACTTAGTCAACAGTTGATCTTTTAAATGACCAGAAATGTTTTCACTAACAGCGCTAGTACAACTCTCATCGGATGATAAAGAAGAATAGGATAAGAAACTTTCATTTAGTACAGCGTCATACATACTTTGAATGTTATACAGTAAAATTAATTCAAAAACTTTAGAATATAGTAAGAGCAAAAAAGAAAATAAAATAAAAAATATAAATAAATGTATATAAGTAAAAGCAAAATAAAATAGTGGCCACTGCAAAATTTGTAACCACTTTATCCATGTTGCCTGCCCTCAGTGTTATCAATAAGTATATTATTGCCTGAGTTCACAATCACAACTTATAACATTGAAATACAAAAAAAAAAAACAAGAAATAAACACAAACTATAAAACAACATAGGTAGATTAAAACGGGATATACATAATATTAACTTAGTCATGCAGCGGAGTTCAAGGCGTGTTTAACGTAATTTGTAACCAGTGTCACATCAGTCTATGTCCAGACCAGTGCCCAGACTGATGCTGTATCTAATAAAATTATTAGCCAAATGAGATCTCGCGAATAAAGGAATGAAATTAAAGTTATCACTAACCCATACTAGAATATTACTGATTAGTAGTAGAATATTAGTAATTACATGTATATATTTAGTTAATAAGTACCAAATTATTTATATTAGCAGTTTTGAAGGCTTGATAACAACTCACATTTACACTACTACGTTCTTATTTAAAAGCCACGAAAATGATACAGCGAACTGCGCCGATTATCAAAGTGCATTAGTGAACTTTCAGGAATGACAACATCAAACAATAATTTAGGGGAAGGCAATTATCATTATCCAGATAGAGGGTCGGAGGCGTTCGCATTAACATCATAAAACGGGGGACGAACTTGTCTACGCGCCCCCGGGGCACCCGTCGAAGGCGAGACAGTTACATATTACGCAATAAAGAGCTGTTCTCGCGAAAGGAAGTGTGAAAATGAACAACATCAAGGGGTTATCTTGAATTACTCACTAAAAACTTATTGCGGGAGAGTCGCGGGTGTGTGAGGGAGTACGCGGGGGAGTGTAGGCGAGGGGGGTGGGGGGGGGGTGGATTTGCCGCGAACAGATAAGGGCGCGCTATTGGGATCGCGTCGTTCTCATCCAATTACACGGTCGAGCGAGCGCGGCGTGGAGCGGCGTGGAGCGGCGCGTAGATAAAAAGCGAACTTGCCTCGCTGTCTCCGCCGGGATTGTCGCTCGGCTAGCGTTTTCACCTACGACCCCTGTTTGCCTGATGCCGAATTCTCCTTCCAGCTTTCTCTATGCAAACAAACGTTTTTAATGCAATCTAAGCACTGTTTGCCTAATCGATTTTTGGTTTTATAATTAACATAGCAATTTCATTAACATCAAAACAATTGTAGGTCGTTGCGAGTTCAAAAATGAACAGCATGAAGTTTTATAAATACTGTGTTATAAAATCTAAAAACACTCAAGAAACCACCAATTTATAAAATGTATGAAATATTAATCTCTTTAACACAACAAAACATGCTGTTTGTTAAAGATAAAGGCAATTTCCTGAACCACAAATTAATGTCAAGGTAAAACAATATGTATTAATCGATGAAGTTTTTTAACGTAGAAATGTGACATGTTATTAAATGTACATGCTATTAATCTTGATATAATATAACATAAATACTATTTGCAAACCACTGCAGAAAGCAATTTAAGTCAATGTGCTTAGGGAATTGCCGCAGCCACAAGGACGCGAGCTTCCTATTCAATTAGAACAATCGTCACGGGAGCACCGCTCCAACGTCTACTTCCTTATAAGAAAGGACCTCAACAAAAGAATTGATAATCCGTATGAGTACAATTGCTTTTTAACCAAAGTTACAAACGGCTAAACCATAATTCTCGTCTTAGGCTTAATAGTAGTGTAACCTAATAAATAACAGCGACATTTGTTTTCTGTAGTAAGCCCCACCCTCTGTCACAACGGAACCCAATCCGACAGCGCGACCGCCGGCGTATGTAAATAGTTTACCGAAAGTCGCCGCTCGTCCATCACGCGTTGTCACATAAATTATGCCGCGGCGAATCCGCGGTCGAATCATTGTTTGACTTTTATCTTATTACGTATATCTCCCGATTTTGTTCGCGTCATATTTCTTCCGACTTATCGGCTTTTATCTATCGTTTTGTGGCGAGTAACGCTATCGATCACGCGGCGGAGGGCGCAGGCCGACAAATGCGTCCCCGTACGTTTTGAGTAGATTAGGCAAACTGTCGCTACGAGCCGCCGAGGTGACTAATGCACCTTCGAGCTTATTTAGAGCGCGCACCGACTTATTGTCTGCTTATCAGATGATGAGCCCGGCTGCACCCGTGCACCTCCATGTCCACCATCCTCGGTCATCGGGACGTAAACGCCCGCTCCGCATGGCAACCTCAAATGACGTATGGTAACTCTTAACAAATGTCTTACCACAAATGCCTTAGTATTCCCCGCTGATCGTTGCAATAAATTTACTCACGTATTTGACTTCCAAGAATTCGTTTTAGATTTTATATTATATTAATGGTTCAAAATCTAACACAAATTGTAACCGAGACTTCTTAAATGTCAGTCATTCAGTAATCATTTTCAATTTCAGTCATTAATTTGGAATTTATAAAAACAAAACATTCTGTGCTATGGTAAATATATTGTCAATGTTACGAAACAGTAGTGGAAACACGAGCGTGGCTATCAGGAGATCTTTCCGACGTAACACCCGAAACCTCGGTGGCATTTCCAAATCCGAGTTAAATTAATGAAAACATCCATCCATAAAGAGCCGAACGCCTCTACGTTCTTATGAATGAAATTCCAACCTGCACGGGTTCGAATCCTTTTTTATGATCATCATAAATTAAACGACCAATTTCCAGCGAGTGTCACAGCGCGGATAAAGGAATCATTTTTATAATGCCCTCAGCGCTTAACAAGGGTACAAATAATGCCCACGCATATTCACGCGGCCATAAGTCGGGATCGGGCGGAGTGGCCACTGACTGCTAAACTGTTAATATAAATAATGAACTGCGTTATGGGCATACGTGGTAGATAGCCGTCTGTTGACTAACAGGCTTTTTGTTGGCGGACTCATAATTTGGCCCTGGCCATTATACATCGGAAACGTATACTGTCGCTCTGAGCGCGGATTATCTGCTACTCATTGCACGTTTCAGACTGACTCAATACCGGCACAGATGAATCTTGATTTGTTTAAGATAACATATCACATAAGAAATTTATCCTTTATTTAATAAAAACTTTATGTCATTGAAAAAAAAATATGTATGTATCTGATTTTTAATTTCAATTCATTGTAACTACACATACACATGTACTCCTTAGTGTTAAACTAATTTATTGTTTCAATTGTAATCTCAACATCTATGTAAAAACATAAAATAATTACAAGAAGCTTAATTGATGCTATTGAAAGAAGATTAGTTACATTTATGGAAAGATTAAACTAATGAAGCTAAAATACTGTTCAGCAGAACAATTAATTTTTATTTTCAGAAAGGTGCTGTAAAGGTCAGAAAGTCTTAAGGACAAAAGATAAAAAAAGATACTGGTGTTGTGTAAACATCTTAACTAGTGCTTTATAATTATGAACAGGTGCTATACCATGAAGTCCAACTAACTTCCTGTTTGTCTCTTCGTCCTATTAAAAAATGTACACGTAATCCAAAACAAAATTGGAAATGAGGAATAGTAAAGGCCCTTTCGACTAATTTATAAAGCGCAACGTATGTAACGCAATACAGAAAGCCTGAGAAAAGTCTAGATTTAGCAGGGAGTGCCGTCCCACGCCGCAACACGAGGCAAGCTGCCCACCCTGCAATTTATTATGCCACCTCCGTCAGCTGGCTGACTTATGCCGACTGCCGCGCTTTGCCCATTTATGTATTTACATTTCAATGTTAACCCTTTATCATTTTGCGGCGTAAACTTTAAACTTAAATGTTACAACGTACGTTGAAGATGATCCATTAATTCTAGTACAAATGGTAAACAATTTCTTGTTTTATAATGGCCATTATTTTTACCAGTTCATTAAGTATTAATTTGCTTTTACGTATTGCATTATAAATAACTGTAGTTATAATTAGTGTTTAACATAAGCTTAATTAACTTATGTCTTATCCTTGTAAATATAATTCCTTTCCAATTATCGGAACATGTACTTAGTAGCTTTGATGATAATAAAAGTACACCTATTAGTAATAACAGGAAACTAAGCATGAATAATAAAAAGCATATTGATCTTTGTTGTAATATAATCATATATTGTACCAATTTTGATTTATTAATTTTAGACAACTAGTATATCACTTTAATGGCTTTTGAGTTTGTATGGTGGTATAGCCATTGGTATATATGTTTTGTTTTACTTAATATTCAAACACTTATTCCGGAAGCCACTATTGAATTCAAGGATAAGGAAGTAAAATCACAGTTGAATCGACATAAAACTAAAACTGTTTTGTACTATCACCTTATATTACTTTTTTTCCTTTATTACTTTATATTGCACAAAAGACAAAAAATTAATATAATTAAATAGAGATTAACTTAAAAATATTTCATTCTACTAATTTTAACACAGAGGTAACTTCAAATATACAAAACTATTTCTCTTGATAGACAAAAAAATCATGAGTTTTGAACTGAGGTTCTTAGTTAAATAATAATATTTCTGTTTAGTGTATATAAGAAACAAATAAAGAGTTTTATGTTTTCATCTTGGAAAGATAAGAAAATCATTCGCCGCAGGAATTTTGTTAATATGCAATAAATGCCTAGGATAACATTTTTTTCATTTTTCAAGCCCTAACGTAGTATCGGACTGATGGAAGCGCTATTAGTAAAATTATAGGGCAAGGCAACGATTTCCATTTACAGTCTATATATTACCCGCGCAGGCATTATGAGCGACAGTGAATCGTAAGGCCTACCCTGTAGGACACTATAAAACGTCCAGGAAAATGATTAAGTGCTAAGTTACGAGTCTCGCAGCGCGCGCGCAGCGTGGCGTCAGCGTCCATTCACTGCCCGCAGTATAATATTACCTTACCGCCGAAAATATCAAATCGACAGTCCGAGATGTTATCTCAACGAAAATGTTATAAAATTGAATATTTTCATATATGTTAAGTACGACATCACCCCGCTGTTCCTTCCGCCGCGCCCGCCGGTAGACGCGCGCACGATCTACCACACAAGACTTCTACAGCCGTCCATTTTTATGACACGTTTTATTTTGAATAGAGATGTTATTTAATATCGATGTTAACGTCCCAACAAAATTCCCAACACGTTTATGTATTTTTTTTGCTCAGTACGTTTACCTTTACAGAGGTTTATAGGCTACTATAAATATTGAACAATAAGAAAGGCATCGGTTTGTACAAAACAACACTATTTTATATATCCCGTCCTGCGGCCACGCTCTCGGGGACAGTAATAAATTTTAAATTAACCCGTTAAAACTCGTTACCTCAGCACATATGATTCATTAATTTAATTA
Organism: Byasa hedistus; assembly: GCA_029286795.1. NCBI lineage: Eukaryota > Metazoa > Arthropoda > Insecta > Lepidoptera > Papilionidae > Byasa > Byasa hedistus. The sequence goes on along the minus strand of JAGSMW010000020.1, from coordinate 7,987,626 downwards.
TAATAATAAAATATGATTATTATATATTTACTTCATCCCATAAACATTAATATTTTGTACAGGGCTTTCGAGGGATCTCTAGCAAACATAACAAATTGCACAGATGTCTTTATTTGTATCTCCGATTTTCTACCTGTAAACATTTTAAATAACTAATAAGAAACAACTTCGAACGCACAGATTTCGAAACATTTAACAAAAGTCAATGTTTGTTTTTATTACCTTCCAAAAGTCGCGTCGAGAAATCACTAACGCCCAACACGGCCATGTAAAAAAGGAATCACAAATTGATAAAACAGTTAATTGCAGACATTTATAAGCCAACGTCTAGCAGGTCCAACGTTCGCCCATAAAGCTAAATTGTAGGCACTTTGCAATCATTATCGCTACAGGAGATGAGGTAGTTAGCATGCCTAATTGATTCGGGCGCCCATGTACGTACCGTACGATACCGAAATTGTAAAACGTAGTGTCGAGTATTTTAACAGTTTAAAAGCGCGAATTGCCGATGCGATTTTATTTGTGAAAACTGGTATATGGATCGGTGTGTGCGCGTCGCACCGAATATCAATTAATAGGCATTGGTGCGCGCTGCGCTGTAAAAGTGTAAAGTGCAGTGAGGCGGGCTGCGTTATGTAAATCACACTCCGCTCAACCTGTACCGACGGTGCGCACATCATGCTTTTATCATATACACCGACGGACATGTAAAACTGTTGACACATAATGCTTTTTATTGTTTGTTATTGTATATAATACTTTACTCCTCTAGTATAGCCACCCAAAGTGTGATCTTATTCTTCAGCGTTCTGCTAATCACACCCGGACCGATCATCAGGTTGGCTGCCAATCGGGGTTCCGAGACAAGTTTTATTGACTCTAACCAACCCGCACGTTGTAGTGCACTATTTTTCATTTCCAAAGATTGACTAACCTGAAAAAGTTTTGGAAATATTTTTCTGTTAAAAAGAACGGCGAATTGCAGAATACAGAACGTAAATACAGTATCAAATATTTCAGGCGACTTTTGCTGTTTTCCAAGAAGTATCGAATAAACCTTTACGAAAAAGGGAAACAGAACAGCGGCATTTGGCACCGGGCGGCGTGAAAAACTGCTAGTATGTACGCAGCGTAAAGAACACCGCGGGCGTCAGGCCGGCACCCACGGCCCATCGCGCTGCACAACACATGGCACTTGAAAATTATTGCCGCTCGGATTTTTCGAAAGCATTAATGCAAATTTATCGAGCCGCGCAGCGCTAATTGCGAGCGACGCGCTCCCGCTGATTGTTTTCTCGCCCGATTTATGGCAACACCTATTGCAGATTTAAAGCTTTAATTGTATACGATTCACGTGTTTTATTGGATAGTCGGCTAGCAGTATTTATTCGGGCGGCCACATTCGCTGCGGTTACGTTTATTGATTTTCCAACGACACTGTGTGACTCACCCTTTTATGTGTTTTATTTTTTCTGTTATCAAATCAAACGTATAATGTACCGATAGGAAAAAGTCTGGAGCAGTAATATAATAAATTTAAATAAGAAAACTACACAAGAATCTAGAGATTGTCATAAATTATAAAACCACTAATATAAGTTCTTTTTTTTATACTACTATGCGACGACACGAGCAAGACGTTCACCTGATGGTAAGTGATACGCTTGCCCATGACAACGTGGTGCTAGTTAAGATGGTACACACTGGCACCACATTGCGCTCATCGCCTTGAGACATAAGGTGTTAAGTCTCGTTACCCCAGTAATTACACTAGCTACAGCGCCCTTCAAACCGGAACACAGTAATGTTTGCACATCACTATTTGGCGGTGGAAATAGGAGCTGCGGTGCTGCGGCTGGTGAAAGTTCTTATCGCAATTAAATGCGAATGTTATAATAACGAGATAAAAAATTACGAAACCTATTTCACGTATGAAGCATTGCAGCGAAAGTCTAGTGGACTGAAAATTTTCATTTGTACTTAAAAATTACCTCTCAACGATGCTACAGAGGTGTTTATAAATTAAGTGATGTCGCATTCAAGCGGTTTAGCAAAGTTAAGAGCGACGGCCGCAGGCGTCTGCCGCCTTTTTCGCGAAAGTTCCCGCGCCGCCGGCACCGGAAGTTCGGCCATTATTATTTTACGCGGGCAACAAGCGGCGCGATAATATCCCGCGCTTCACTCGCCCCGCTTGCGACTGCCTTTAATGGCCGAACGTGTCTTCTTACTTCTCGCTTAATAGGTGTAATAACTTAGGCAAAAAAGTAAGATCTGAAATTAAACTCGGGCTCATTTTGTATCCGTGATTGCCCGGATTTAAGGTGAAATTTACTACCTAAGATTATCTTGGTCTCTTTAAATCGTTTCTTACAACTATAAATGATGCGATTTATTCTCATATTTCATTATAAGATTATTAAAAATGCAAGATATTTTAATACAGTAAACTTATCTACATAATTCTTACATTGATAATAAAAATCACACGAAATTTCTACATATATTCTTAGTATAATCACAGTACAATATTTTGTCTTTTTTTACATACAAAGTACAAATTTTGTTCGTAATTTTCTTTTATAATATCCTTTCAAGCACTTCAGAATATCCACCAAACGCAACAAAAAACGATTTAAACTTAAAATTTTGTAATAAATGCACAATTTTTAGTAAAAAAAAGTAAATATGTGTTTTCAATCATGATCGCATCGGAATTTCATTTGTCGTTGTGAGCTTTGGTTACATTTAAGTATATTTAAGTTTTCGAGTGTATCTATCACAGACGAAAACCTATGTAAAATTATGCGAACTTATGACTACTTAGTTGGGTTATTTATAGTATTTATAAAGGCGAGAGTATTTTTTAAAATTTCATGATTTTTCACCCCGATATTATAACTGCACTTAGCCTGGCACTCATCCTCCTAAAAAGATTGTTTTTGTATTTAACCGCATGAGTCCTACTTTCATCCCTCATCGTTTTTCATAACTTTCATACATGATTATCAATCAGTTGTATTTGTAAATATGTCACCGATCTTTCTTGCCGTTTACAAACCGAGCGTTTAAACAACAATCTAAAAGCAATTACGACGCCGCCCAAACGACGCGTTCTCGTGGCAGGTTCCACGGCGCGGTGTAATAGAATAAAATAGTTGTCAGCCCATTGTCCGTTAAATTATTCACGAATAATATCCGTCGCTCCAGATCTTCAACGAGATCGTGCGATATGGGACATTACACGCGTTTCCATTTCACGTTTCGAATAAAACCACACTGATGACAATCGTGACAACATTGTATCGAAACACACTCGTCATTCGATTTTAATGATATCGATACGTATGTGTTCCGTAAATTGTTGGAAAATAGTAACATTGCTCGCGTTACTATGAAAGAATTCAGTATCGATATGACTAGGTTTTAAATAAAAATAATTCAAATTCGACGTTTGGAAACGGGTTAGAATATCTCCGCTAACACCACTAGGCGACTATAAAAGAAAAAGTGTAGGAAAAACGGTAGCAGTATTTTCAGTGAGTTTTGTCAAAGGTTTGGGATAACCTTATATATAATTAGCAAAACATATTCAATGGTGGACATTAATAGACTAAAGGGAATCTAAATATATCAACTCGTAGATTTCTACAGTTACATTACGATTACTAATTGACAAAGGGGTATAGTTTTTTCACAGGGCTATATTTCTTTTAGTCTTACATTGATTGTATTAAAAATAATAAAATTTTTGGTATATCTATTTTTTTTATCACGTGATCTGCTCTCACAGTAGTCTGAATTCCGTATATGTGTTCCGGAAACACTAAAGCCACTACGGATAGGAAGGTGGATCCGAAAAATACTGCCACTATCCAAAACTCCTTTGCTTATGCCTTCGGATTTTAATCAGCGATCAGCATGATGCATAACTAGCGATTAACCGTTGCGACATGTCTAATTGAACACATCTCTGATAAAAAAATAATCGAAAAGTAAATTTATTAAATTTAATATTTTATACCCGTATACCGATATACATTATTGTAAATAATAACAAAGTAAGAACATCTGCTATTGATACGTAGCAGACATTTACTTAATTGCGTGTTGTAGCAATTACTCAATGCATGTTCGACTTTAAAAAGAAGCAGTTATTACACGAACGGCTATAGGTTTGTGTCTACAAAGTTAAGAAGCGGTTCCGTAGTAGCCGGAGGGTACCGTGGGAGCTATTAAAAATTAATCGCGAGCTTTCATTGATATGTGGATAATTCGAGAGCGCGCATCCGCCGCGACCGCTGTCCGTCATTACAACACCGACAATTCAATTCGACACATCTTCAGTGTTTCACCTCGCCCAATAATTACTGCCCACTATCATTAAGCGAGCACAACAAAATGTAATAACCTTGCAATTAGACGGTGGCTGTCATTAGATCGTAATAGAGTTTCGTACAACGATTTGTGAGTTGAATCGTCAAGCGTGTCACATTACGACGGCTCCATTAGGGCGTTTACACAACGGAATTGAAACTAGCGGGCCACAGATTATACGTGATAGACAAACAGAACGCTTTGTCTCGATAATAACGGCACCTACGGGATGCTCCGTCACCTATTCTCTTTGTTTACAACAAACAGATATAATCTTTGAAATCATTTCGACAGTAAATATTTTTTAAAAGAAACGTAGAAATAATGTTGAGGTTTTCTTTTAATATATTCTTTCTTAAATGAACGATTAATTTCTAGCGAATCTATTTGTATAGACAAAAGAAAACATTCTGTATATACAAAATAGTAAACACGGCCCATATGCCGGTTATCCGCGCGTATCCGGACGATTTCGGCAGGTAGCACGATAATATCCACACATCGGACATTAGGATCGACGCGATAAGATCTAATCGCGGCAACATTAAATAACATGTTTCCTGCAATCATCGCCGTAATTTTAATAATATAATTACCATTTTCTACTGTCGGCTTTTCATAGCCTGTAATGATGTACACCAACGCAAACAGCTTGCCGATTAAACAGTAAGGCCCTCCCATGTTTGTGTCTATCGTTTAGTAAACGAATAAATTTTAAACAAAACTGCAAAGGTTTTGTTAGATATTTTTAAAAATACTACAATTTGATATATTGCTACGTTGATAGTTAGGTATTGTATTTATTTCCTTCATTTTTTATGTACATAGTATGAAGACTATAGGGATCTTAAAATACATGTACAGGCGAGAATCTCGATCGAATCAATTTTGTAATAAAAGTTTAAAATTTTAAAAAGAAAATAATTATTATAAAATCAACAACATTACTAATACATACTAATACTACAGTAGTAAAAAGTATTATATTTATTTTGTTACATTATTAATCTTTATACAGTATCAACTGCCGGTGATAGGTATCCGTTGCTGAAGTCCTTTGAAAAGGTGTTACCACAACAGCGCCTGTTTCTGCTGCTAAACAGTAGAGTGCAAACGTTATAGTATTCTGGTGTACAAGTGTTTGTAGCTAATGAAATTAGGGTAACGAGATTATCCTGTATTTCAAAGCCACGAGCCTAATGTAATGCAGTTGTATATCCTAACTAGCGCCACATGGTTATATGGGCGGGCGTATCATTTACCATCAGTTAAACATTCTGCTAATCCGGACGCTTCTTCCAATGAAAAAATAATATTGTTTTTGTACGCAATCTGTTAAGGAAAATTGTTATTAAAAGGAAATAATTTAAAAGTTCGTTTCCCTTCCACATTTATCTCGGGTCGCGTTAGTAACGGCTACTGAGCACATTACTAACTTGAAAATTATTAATTAACGATTTGATTGCCGGCTTAACTTTTTTTAAACGTTCGTGCACATGGTGTTACAATGATTAAGCTGCGTGATAAATTTAATCGGTAATTTTTGTGATAAAATGCTTTGAATCAACGAAATTGCTCATTAAAGCAAACTTTTTTATTCTAAACCGTCCGGCCTGCGCCAAAGTTAAACTTGTTTAAAACTTCATATGTATGTCAAATGTTAAGCTTGTTTTTAAAACACAATATCATGATTAAAAAAATGGTTTACAATATTGGAGTTAAGAAAGCTCATTAAATAGGTATATTAAAAAAAATATGTTATTTATCTAGAAAATATAGTTTCCAGTACAGTAAGACTGCTCATTGTGAAATGATATACGTAAACTCAAATTTATTAGAATTTTTGATATTAAAAAAAAATATGAAATATATGTGTACATGTTCAAAAGGAAATACGTATGAGTATATATTTATTATATACCGTATAACGTAAATGTCTAAATCAAAAATCTTTAAAGTAAAAAAATATTTTTTTTTAACATAATAAGTTATCTTTCGTGCTATCTCTATCTTATTATATTTCATCTTGCTATTTAATCTGTATTGTAATAAACATCATAATATCGTCACATTAAGAAGGTGAAACCGGTAATACGCAACCGACAGCGGTCACTAATGACGGTATCAACTTATTGTTTTAAATCGTTGCCGCCCTCTAATTCGGTGCATCGTTTGTAATTAAGGTCTAACATGCCGAAAAAAAAACATCAAATTCACCCCTTCAAGTTTTATCTTCAGTTGATGAACGGACAAAATAACGGTTTTACAAAAATCGATTGTTGAAAATAAAAAAGAGTCCCGAAATAACACAGAAGTGTCCCAACTTGAAATACTTTTAATTGACTTTGTGAAAGTGGTTGAAAGAAAAAATTACTTCATAACGGCTGTCCATTTCGTTTAAGAAACCGCGCAGAAGTGCCCGTCGGCCCTAAATTTTTCCCCAATTAAATGCAAAACTCGCCCCTGCGCAACGACGGTGGTTATATAAAAATTTAAAGTCCACACAATTCGCGCAACACAAATTTTCATTGCGTACGCCCTATGAGTAAGTAAACAAAAGAAACAAATTAGCCAGAGCCGAGGCAGAAGACGTCGCCCGCTATATCCCGCTCGGGACACAAGGGTGTAAAAAGTAAAACAATAAGGATTCCGTGCGGCGGCTGCGGGGGGATATTTATTGTTAATGAAAACGGCGGGATTTGAACTAACGTCTTGTAACTAAATACCCTCTCACGGTTAAAGCGGGCACTAATTTGGTTTTTATAGCGCGTCCTTAATTTGATTTGGCGGCATGGCGGGCGTCACTATTGCCAGTAGGAACAATTAATTTGGCCAGATTATATTTTTTCCGGCGCGCATCGCCCTACGCTACGCGGCTCGCACTGACGGGGAAAAAATAAAATAAAACTTAAGCCCCGTTTAATTTGAAGGGTGGTTCTGGGCTATTAAAGTAACACGCTTATGTATTGCAAATTATATTGAAATTTGTCTTCCATTACTGAGCGCCTTCCTCACACAAATGTTGCCCGCATTACGAGCGGGAGATTTTTATTCCGCGCTACACCCACCCTTGTCTCCCGCTTTTTTACGTCGGAAGTTTCGTGCTGCCTTTTTTCTCGCTAATTAAAACTCTTCCGCGCTGTTTCCTCTCAGAAACGAGATCCAATCAATTAATTTTTAGGCGGCGTAAGCCGTTTCGAAATTTAGTGGTCTACTAAAAACGTTTCACTCAAAAAACAATTTGTTAAGGCAAATGATTAAACAAAGTTACGTTTTTACGTAGCGCTGTAACTGTTACATCAAATTCGAAATTCATATTCTAATCGATAACGTCAAGATTCGAATAATAATGGTTTCTTTTAAGAGCGTATTACTCTTTCCGCCAAGTATAACGCAGTGTTGAGAAGCGAACTCGGTTCCACGTTGGCGCTGGGCGGACACCTCTTCACTGCGATGTGGTCACGCACTCCATTGTTTCCAACATCGAAATTACTGGCTGCTATTCCATTTCATAAACACAAAGACTATTTCAATTCGAACTACTACTGTTTCGATTATACGTCTTATATAGAAACCATTGCCAATTACATCTTGTAATTTATATATTCTTTGTGTAGCATTTTACAAAGTATTAAATTTTTCCTCAAGCAAATGACAAATATTGTACATAAGATATTTTACGTACTAAACAATTACGTTACCGTGGAAATGTTTGACGTGAAAATTTTATAAGAGTTTTTCTCCAAAGTACCTACTATCTGTATTAGTTATTCGCGATAATGTTTACTATAATAAATAAGTGTGTACAGAGATATTCGTAATGCGTATTGAGACTATCTGGCCTGCGAGAAAGTTGGTCCAGAAGATATTCCCTATCGAAATTACTATACTATGCTACTATAATAATTTATTGTTTTCGGTTCACCTTACTCACAAACAAAGTTAAGAATAAATCGATCTCTCTAATCTTAAGAAATGAAGACGGGCGTGGAAAGCAGCAACCGGACGGCAATAGCTAACGTCTGCGGGTAGCACGCGCCGGATTAAATGGAAATCGATAGCAATGGAGCGCGTGACCTACGACCCTAACATCCTCCGTACCAGATGGACTCATCACTTATGAAGTCCTACCGTTCACAAATTACATTCACAAATATGACACAATTTATGCCTCCTTTTCTGTATAACGCTCCGGCCGTGCCTATTGTAACAAAAATATTAAAAAATACTGTAAAGAATTTATGATAATATGTACTCCCGCTCGTTCCGAACAAAATTCTTAATTGAATTTTAAGTATTTTATTTTCTTACTCAAAAATGTATTAGGAATTCACTTCGCAGGCAATCATCATAACAAAAATACATAACAATTTAACAAATCGAAATACCATAATATTACATAAAATAACTTAATTTTAATTCCGCTCGATGTCTAAATTGCATATACCATCACATAAGTATACGAATGTTTGTATTACTTTTCTGTAACCAATAATTTGGTCATTATTAAATGCAAATCCTCGACGCAATTGCTCACAAAATAAAAAGTTAAAGAACATTCAGATTGGAATAGCATTCAACCGGTTCGTTATTGTTTCTTGTACAAATTACATATAAATAAAATCGTATTCAGTATAGTTTCATTGGTTTGAATTACCGTTGTCTGCACATTAAGTCGGTATCTCTGTACGGGAGTCCGTCGAAACAATTCCTGCTGAAATCACTACTCTCCATCACAATGACGGAATCAATCGAAATCGCCTTCGATTACCTCTCGTCATAGAGTATGTAGACGATACAGATAATAAGTCATTGAAATTCTTGTTAAATCCTCCAGTACATATTTGATATAGAAGTGATGATATTCTAGTTTGTAAGTGCGGTCGAACTTGAGGAGGCAGCTTGAACTTTCGGTGAAGGAAAATTTCATGAGGATATTAACATTTTCTAAATTAAAAGTGCCTCTGTCCATAAGCTGTCTACATCCGTCAACATGGACAACGCTATCGTGGTGGTTAAAATCCTATTTCTCATCTCGAGAAGGAAGGCCTGGAGAAGAAGTGGAAACAGTAATTTTTTGCTTTTACTATATAGTAGATTTTTAGTGAAAAGTCGCTTCTGCTACCAATGTGTGTGAAAATTCTTTGCAGTGGTAACAGTCCGAATGTTGGGGGAACACGTCCGCGGACAATGCGCCCCGCCGACCAGCCACCACTTCCTTCGATTGTCGGCCTTCGATGATTGATCAATCAGTGCATTAGAAAGGCGAGCTTAATTGTACCAATTTCCTACGTTTATTTGAACTGATTACAGAAGTGTTCAATACGCTTAAATTGTTAATTCACTCACATCGAACTACTGAGCTTTTTTATTACACAGAGATTCACTTAAGTGTTATCTACCAAATATTCCTAGATATCATAAATGATATAATATACATTGTTATACATATTAACAGGTAAATAATTTTTTATACTACAAAGGAAACTAACGTTCGTACAGATTACCTGACCTGAGATAATATTTACATTATGTAGTATCGAAAGTCGAGACACACCTGCTGTTTCACACGCTAGCCTATAAGAACAGTGTAAGTTATATTACGTATTGCAATCCACGCTTTAAAGTATAAAATATTAAATCTCGTTATCATATTAATGGCTCTAGGCACTACCTACATAATTTTTTTAGCAGGAATAATGTTTGGCGGCAAAAACAGGTCATTGTTATTCCAACCACCAGTAAATTATAACCATAAGTAAAATAACTATTAATTAATATACTAGATAATGATATCAAGTGATGAACAAAGTTAATCAAATCATTGAATGGGCAAGGCATTAGAAATGTAGAAGATCACCGAGTGTAAGTTTAAATCTATGTGTTAGTTTACGGCGCCAACAAAAAAATATTCAGTCAAAACCTATATCCAAAATGTACATTTGTAAAGCTTCACGCAAGACATGGACCCCTGCCATAAGTTGCGCTGCTTGAAAACGTTAAGCAACAAAGCGGCCGTCGTAGGGGCCAGTTCGGAACATACCTCACAATATTGCATTTATATTCGACCACTTACATCGTAGCTAAAGCAATATCTGCAAAAGGACAAAATATCGCTGCAAATAAACATTTAACTTTATGGACTCGAAAGATATTACCGATTCGTGATCTACTTTTTCTTTAGTTTCGAGCTCCGACCGGGCAACCATCTTGGCGACATGCGGTGGGAGATTTAGGCGGGAAACGTGCCCTGCCATATTGGATTATGTCGGAATGAATTGAGCGCTACTATTGGATATGTTATTGACGTAGATTTGCGATCGTAGGAACGAACTGATATTTCGTATTGTTATTAAAGGCGCGCCGCTCCCGGCGGACGTGAGCCGCTTCCCGAGAGCCGGCCCGCCCGATACGCAGCCCTCCTGGACCTCCTATCGTTTAGGCTTTTTATATTTTTCTTATGTAAATACAGTTTCATATCCGATGAGCTTTATTTATGTGGGAATCGTTTTAGTGATATAATTCTTTTTCTTGTATTAGTATTCGTCTATCACAACATATGCAAATTCATTTACTTTACATATCGTATTCTGCTTGTTTTTGCCATAAACTTGAAAAATTGTTTTATAGTTTGCATTTTCTACTTAAACGTCATAAAAATTGTAACTAATTAAAAAAAACTATAGTAAATGGACACAGTTCGAAGAAGCTTCTATTGAATGTCTGAAGTGTCGCTTAAGATCAAAGATTGTGTACGCCTGTTACAGAGTGCTGTTAAAACGTCTTCAAGGGTTTCAGCGCGGTAAACAGTAGCTGAGTATGTGGTACAAGCGGCGAAAGGTAAGCGATAATAACATTCAGATAATCCAAAGTAAAATTAAAACTTGCTATGATCTACAAACCAAAAAAGTCTGTTTTATTCTAATTGGACTGTACTAGATACTTATTTTTCCTATAGATGACTTTAATAACGCTTTGAAAATCCCAACTCTTAGGTACTTTCTGTCCATTAAATAAACGGTTCACTGACCGATAGTAACAAATTCTTCTGAGTCGTATTTCCTCATGAGTGAGGGTCGTGGTCATCATGTTTTTACTGAAACACACGACGACTCTCTTGGCAGTTATAATGGAGTGGTTTGCCATTGCCTTCTCCATTTCACATACTAGTCTAACCACAGACGGTCAATGACGTAGATATGCAGGTTTCCTCACCGTGTTTTCCTTCACCGTCAAAGTAACAAATTAATAGCAACAAATTCTGTATTGTAAGCAGCCTCCACACATCATCGACGGCCACACCTGCGATCGACTACAAAAGGCGGGTGCTCGAAAGTAGTAAAAATATAGTATATTCTTTGTACTAGTACATACAACAAAGATTTTAAATTTGTTCCTTTTCGTCATAGCAAAGAAAGGATTCACATATACTTTTTAATAATTAAATTTTTGCTCTGATCTGTTTTTTTACATTGAATAAAAAATTAAAGTTATACAAATCATTACACATATTTACTAAGGTATGATGCGGTAACCTGGGACTATTGGATCTGGAAGGTTTTTTTGGTGGAGACCCATGACTAGCAGTGGATTTTCATTGGCTTATGATGACGATATCTACGGTGTTTTCTATATGAAAAAGTGTATTTTAAATAACCTTTACTATCTGTAAAAGCACATTTTCTAACAGCTTGTTACTTAAACTCTGAACTAAGAAAGGCGCACGCGCATGGCGGTCTTCTTTGATGTCACAAGGGTAGTTATGAAAATTAATAAAGCGACGTGTAATTGCTTCCGATAATACCGTGTACGCGGGAACGCATGGTTTTTTATAAGAAGCGTTTAAGTTTAACGAGCATCAGCAGTTCTTGCTCCGCGTAACTAACTATAAATAAAAATAATATTAAAAAAACTATAATAATGATCCAAAGTCTTCGATCATTATAAAAATGTAAAAAAAATTAAAGATGTGTTACGACTTCAAGAATTACAACTCAGAGGTTATCAGATTTTACTTATATTATTACAGACAGATACACTAGATTTTTTTCACGACTAATCATAACTTTCATACCTTAATGAATAACTTATTAAGTAATCATTAGCCTAAACTTTAAATCAAACTGTAAGTACAATAACTTTTTATGTGTGCCCATGCGAATATTAAAAACCAACAAAGCCAGTCACTGCGAGTTTTCAGTAGCTCTCATAGACAGTATCTAAATAGTTTCAATTAAGAACTTAAAGCAATGAAAGTGGAGCGGCACCTGTCGATATTCGATAGGCTTATCTCAGACACTGCGCAACACACGCCGTCGGCGGCTACATTAAAGTTGCGCCCTCACTTAGCGAACGGCAACTTAGTTAGCTATCGGGAGGCTCGCTCTCAGCTGCCAGGCGCCACTCACCTCTTATAAGTGTCAATGTATTATTAGAACTCGCTTACTGTTTAAAAATAAACCAGTACACTCGTATTTATTCCGAATAAATATCAGCCGTTGCACAAAAATATCAAACATGCCAACACGCCAATCATATTCAGATGAATCATTACGAATTCCCTCAAAACATCCCGAGTCGACCCAACTCGAGAATAATATTAAAAGGTGCCTATCAATAAAACCGAACTTAACGTGTCCCGAAATAAAACACTTTGTTATTAAGTTGACAAGCAACCGTAAAAATGTTCCTTTAAAATGTAAAATAAACAGATCAATCATGTTAAAGCGATCCCACCGGGCCCGAGTGATCCCCGAAAAGAAGCCTACGTAAGCGTCTATTATAAAGCACAGATGTTGCCATAAGACCGATTCTGTGCTCTATTCCCTTCGCACGAGCGTCGCGCAAACTGGACAGAACAGGATGGAAAATAAAAGTGATACGTATATTTTTTTATACTTTTTCGAAACAAGAATTGTTCTACATTCGAGAGAGTGATTGACACGCGGTCGCCGGCGGCGGCGCCCCCCGACGCGCGGCTTTGAACGTTTCACAAGATGGCCCTAACAGTATTATCATTTTATAATTTATTACGCTAATTACGAAAGGGCCGTATTAAAAATGAAACAAGAGCCCGTTTCGCCGTGTAAAAACACCGTGGACACGTATCGCGTTACTCTTTCAGGCAAATAAATCTAGGAAGGCACATCAATCAAGTTGTCGGGCGGACGGGAAGTCCCGCTTCAAATTATTATGTAGATCCGTGATTAAAGCTGTTTAAAAAGTAACACAAATACGCCATGTAGATTTTATATTAACGGGCCGGTTCACGAGACTTTGACTGGGGAGGTTTAGCTCGTCTCTTTTAATAAATATTACAATTTAACCGCTTCCGTGGCGCAGTGGCTAAGCGCTTGCTTTATAACACGGAAGTACTTGGTTCGATAACGGAGCCATAAGCTGTATAGTTAGGATGGTTATAGAGCTACCCACTAGGTTAGATACCATGCTATCTTCTAAGTCGTATTTCCTCATGACTGACGCTCCTGGTCATCATGTGTAATGAAACAAACGACGACTTTCTTGGCAGTTATAATAGAGTGGTTTGCCATTGCCTTCTCCATTTCACATACTAGTAGTAGAACTGCAGGTTTCCTCTCGATGTTTTTCTTCACCGTCAAAGCATGTAATATTGGTTGGTGTTATACTAACTGCACATAAATTGAAAATTTCATTGGTGCAGGCCGGATTCGTAGTGGAAGGCCGGCGTCCAAACCACTAGGCTATCACGGCTATATGTATACCATGCTATATATTGTAATGAATCTGCCGCCATAACAGTGTTGTTGTGTTCCATCTGTCATCATATAAGAGCCAGAACATTCAACATATTTTCCATCCAAAGGTTGTCTGGAAGAAATCGCTCATAGTGATAAGACCGCCCATTGTGCATTTATCATATAACAAGCAATGTGATTTGTTAATTTTCTGTATTTTTTGGTGTGCAATAAAGTATTTTGTATTCTATTCTATTCTATTCTACTATCTACATTAATATTGTTACTTAACACTAAAAAACTGTTAGCCCAATATAGCTAAAATTAATAAATGAAGACGATAATATGTCGCAAATTTACAACTAATAAGAAATATTCTTGCACAGGGAGATATAAATCTTGATGTCCATAATATATTCTTGTTTATCCCAGACCCTTAATAACAGACGCAGCTTTTCACAAACTATATACGGTAACCATAGAACGTTGTGTTATGTATTCATGCGATATAATACACAATTACACGATTCCGGTGCCCGTTCTAATTGAAACCCCCGCACCCGGACGACGTGAGAAGACTGAGCATCAGCTAATCTTCGGACCTCGGCTGCCCGCATACTCGCAATTGGTGATTTCACGAGATAACACTATGGCTACTAATTAAAGACCAGCTTATCTAAAACAAAGACCCACATGAATAATGTATCGAGACGATATCCCGCAACGGTTATAACTATGAAGTTTTAGTCACAAATAATGGTTAATCGCAAAGAAATAATTAAAGTTTTTTTTTTTATTTACTTAGCCTTTCCAACAAAATCATATAAAGTTTCAAAAAGAATTACATGTCTCGAAATTAATCTATCCCAATCTCTCTTTTACAGTGGTTTATGGAGGCATTTACCTTCATACTCCTTTATATACGAAGTGTTTTTAATTTCAAAATTGTTATGTGTGTGTTTTACGGATACATTTTATTTTGAGACATTTAGTTATATTTAAATTATAATACACTTTACTCGCATAATTGTAGTGGGTCACCTGAAATTATTAATCGGTCACTCATTAAGCCTCAGGTCAAAGATTGCTGATCGTTGTTATAAACGCACAAAGTTGCAATTCTACTATTAAAATGTAAATAATTGTTTCAAATCCTGTTTATATGTAAACTACATAGCCACATTATTTGTTATTGTTAATCGAATAAGAGATTATCGTGGCTAACTTAAGCTCGTTCACCAAACTCTGCCCATTTGGATCCATCGAGCGTACGAATTTACAATC
Source organism: Byasa hedistus (assembly GCA_029286795.1). NCBI lineage: Eukaryota > Metazoa > Arthropoda > Insecta > Lepidoptera > Papilionidae > Byasa > Byasa hedistus. The sequence continues at coordinate 7,972,252 of JAGSMW010000020.1, read as the reverse complement.
AACTTAACAAATATACTGAAGTAACATCCGTCGACTATTCTATCCGTAGTAAGTTAAATGTGTCTTTCGAAACAAACTTACCTCCACAGATTAAAATCGTCTAAGTATTGCGTTTCACGAGTTTAACAGTAGACGAGGACGGCTTTGGCGTTATTTTTAGTCTGTGACGAGTTTCAAAGTTAAAGGTTGAATGTTAGTGTATACCTATAGATCTAAGGATAAGTGAAATGGGGATTTGACGCGTATTTCGACGCATTTCCCCACGCTCCGCTTCAGACGGTAATCTGTCGGCGTACTTACAATTGAAACATCGCCGACTTTAAAACATTGGCTTAGCGCTTCTCGAGCCAAACTTGATACCCGTCTTCTAACTTGTAATTTAAGACTTAGGCGCCGAAGTAACGCAAATTCGCGACTCAAATGGAAATTCGCTATGTTTGTAGACAGTTACGTAGATATATTCTCGTAGATGTTCAAGATGATTTTAAAGGCGTGGTTTTAAAGAAAATCCTGATCGGTGCTTGTATTTGAAGGATCACCATCGTCTCTCCTGTGTTCCTTACAACGTGGTCACTGACTTAATCCTTATTTATGGTAAGACGTCTCACGACGCGTCCAGTGTACTGACTATTTGTCAGGCAGAAGCGGCTTGAGCCAGTATCAATCTCAAGTCCGAGCTTAGCGCGCTGTACGACCATTCTCGACCGGCGATCCTTAACACGTCTCATATATTGTGCCCCTTATCATTCCCTCCATACTCGTAACATATATGCCGCTCCAAATAAATAATAATCGAGATCGAATCATACAACACTGACCACCAAATGACCGCACGTGAACAAAACAGCAACCCCTCAAGTACAACACGAATGGCGTCCATCATTCCGGTAAGCAATAGCCCCATTTTTCCGTTACGACATCGCTCTGAATTACGTATAACAATTGGCCATCTTTCATTATTACGACTCTATTTTGGCAAGTCACAACAAGGCGGGTGTGATCGTAACGGGCGGTCAGCGGTGACCATTATACCTCTATTACGCCTCTGGTCATTTTTTCATCGGTCAGTCCGCCCGTTGTACCCCTATGCGGGGTGTCGCGAGATAATATCGTAAATTATAACCCAATTCCATAGCTGTTAAAACTTGACAGATGAAAAGGCTTACAGACGGCCAAGAGTGCGTCGTTATACGTTACAAATGAAAAAAACACTTTACCATGCATACAGCAAATACGCATTACTATTAAACAATAACTTATAAATAAACATGTTTTGATGTAATAAAGAGGTACACAAATAATAATGAAGAAACAAATGCATTTAAATGTTTTAAACGTCTGTGAAATTATTAACTTACTAATATTTTGTAGTTTTGAATTGTAGTGTATAACGTTGCTATTTTCCATAATTTTTTCTCAAGTTTTCCAAGATATGTTTTTAGTCAGTAGCAAAATTAACCATCGACATTATCTTTAATTTTCAAGTCAAGATTTTGTAAGGTCTTTAAAAAACATTCGTGTAATGCTAAAAACTAAAATGCTCGGATATAATTTCTTTTAAAAAGTAAAAGATAGTAACCCACCCCATACATAAATTCATCCCAGTACATATATAAAAACAAGAACTAACAGTCGTTTCGCATTCGCTCCAAACTTCTGTCGACAAATACTGATTAAAATTAAGAAACAAAATCCTATTCAAATGTTTATCTAGTCCGTTTAAAACGCGATTATTAAATTTAAGAACAAGCGTGGCGCTGAATGCTGGACCCCCGCTGCTCGCAGCCATTCTGTGCGCCCACAAACCGCTCTAATGTCCAGCCATACACAACTACGAGTTTTGATATTTTACATGTTAAACACAACGTAACTGTTAACGGTTTTTTCAATACATAAGCCTACTTACAGAGACATACTACTATAGGTAATATGTTTCTGTTGTCAGAACAGTATTCCGTAAACATTACTGTAATTCGGTTTGAAGGTCATTGTAGATATTGAAATTAATGAGGTAAAGAGTTTTAACGTCTTGTCTCTCGAAGCGAAGAGCACAATGTTTAATGTAAGTTCACAATTATTGGTATAAACATCAATGAAACTTACATTTTACGTGATGAGGCAGAAGTGTTCTGTAACCTACCTCCTTAATCACTGAATCTGGTATGGAAGCTGGTAATAGTTTAACACAAGTATAATATCTGAGCTTGGCACGAAAAGTAATTTTGCAATCAGTAAAAAGTAATAATTTTAACAAAATCTGTATTAAATTAAAATGTTCTTTATTCGTGAAAGAATTAATGCTGAAAATATCGGAAAAGTTTTATAAAGCCTTTGCGATTAGTATTGTCACAAAATGTCCGGTCTTTAAAATAAATAATATAGGAGAGAAAAAGAAAGAGCAGAAGAAGTGTTATTTATGTAAGTTGTTAATAAAATGAGCGCAAAGTATCACATAAATGACCAAGACAGTGCGATCGTTGTATAAAATAACCATTAGAAACTGTTTGATAATAAAATTGACCATCGACAGTGGACAAGCATTACACGAACATGCGGGGCAGATGACTACCATACACTTAGTTATATTTATTGCACATTTAGTATATAGTTTAGTAAATCTTTGGTGCTATTACATTGTACATTGCCACAAGTCTTATACCGTTGAGCAACCAAAAAATCTATTAATTCATTTAAATAAAAGGTTAGTAGTATGTATTTACATATTAAGTGCAGTATTATCAAATATTATTATTATTCTTTATAACACGGTATGTATTTGTTATTAATATTGTATTTTTTTAATATATTTGCTTCAGCTCTAGGGTATTGAGTCCGAATACAATAGCATTATTATTCCGTTTTTTAAATTATATTAATAAATATGTTTTCATTTAAAAGATAATTAAACTCGTAAGCTATGCACTCATAAGTGCTAAGATGTGATTGAAAAAAAACGAACGGCTAATTCAAGCTATCGCCTATAATTTTCTTTTTAAACTCAAAGCATAAATGTTTAGGCGCTATTCTTTAGTACCAGATTTTTTTTTACAAATAATTGAACATATAAATAACTAAGAATAAAATTTCAACAAAAAAATATTGTCAGCTTCAAAACCCATTCTCTTATTTTTCTACCCTGAACAAACAATTTGCACGATTATGTAAATTGTAAAATACAGAGGAATATTTCAATTTAATTAACATTTTAAAAAATTATGTGAAATTTGAATAAAAGCAGCGTATCTTTTTTTTACCTGTTCCAAAAAAAATGAATTTACTTAGACTTTTTACAATACCAATGTAAAATAATGTTCGTCTGAAAACCATATTTAATACATATCATAAATTTACAACGAATGAATTTTATTATATAACGTTTAATTTATTTACTTCACTTCCATTCATTATTTAGAAGGAGTTATTACGTAAAGAAGCAACCGGCATTATTCGCTCAATTGTTGCGAAAAAAATCCTATTATGTAATTGGTCGTTTAGTCGTTCGATTATCATAAATACTTTTATTTTGTTACATAAAGCTACCTAACAATAACGTCATTAATCCCTGATAACAAGGTATTAGAAGTTTAAGAGCTAAAATTTTGTAGTCACTAGTAATTCGGGAAATAAATGATAAATGCACGGAAATGTTTGCTTCTATTTATCACCAATAGTTCTATATTGATGTTGGTAACAAATGGAAGCAGTGCTATCCCTAGACGTGGAACATAACACGTGTACCGTAACATTAATAGATTTACCCGTACATGAAGCGAGTTCGTTCCCATGTTGTGTTCAGCGGTGATATGCAAATTACTCTGCAAATTGCTGTGTTACACAATCTTCAGGTTTCTCGCGGCAATTTTTCTCTGCGCCATTTAAAATAATACATGGGCATTAGTGCTGCGAACAAAAAAAGTTCAAGAATTATTTGAAGAAATGTTATATGTGAAAATAACTGTGTACTAGCAGCTACTGGTAATTTTCATAAAGGTTCAATTAGTGATCGCCTACGTGGTAAGTAAACCGAAAAACTTCTGTAAATCTATTAACGTATATACGAAAAAGAATTTGTAGTGTTTCACATAGTAATGTTGATACAATTAGTAAGGTATATGTTTCTTGCTAATATTACAAGTACCTCTGGTTAAGAAGAAATTTCAACTTTAGGAGCCATTGAGGATGATAACTTATTCGTAAGTATCAATGACTTATCTTTTACCCTTACTTTTACGAGTAATCATTTTCTTAATAAATCAATCACACAACTTGGAGTTAAAATCATTTGATAAATAACAAAGCAACGCCGATTTTACGAGCTATGACAAATTCAAATTACAATCGTAGCATTTGTCCAGCGCATTCGGGCCAATAAAATAACTCATGTCCAATTTATGTTAATACAATAAATAGTCACATAAATAATTCTGAGTGAAGGCATAGCGGACGATTGGAATTTATGTTGATAGTACCTACTTACGATCTCATACTCTCTTTAAACAAATGGTTTAGTTTAGTAAGTGATTTCTGGAAACAAATTTATGCTTATAGAAAAAGAAATATCACTGAAACAAATAGAATAAGCACTTTACTATAGTTGCAAAATAAGTACGCTTATTCGACTGTAAAAAGTTTTCAACTGGTAAAAATAATCGTAAATAAAAAGCTTTTCGCCTATTGACCTAACTTTCTCGTAAAGAGCTTAATCTATATAATAAAAATGAATTGCTGTTCGTTAGTCTCGCTAAAACTAGAGAACGGCTGGACCGATTTGGCTAAATGTGGTCTTGAATTATTCGTGGTAGTCCAGGGAAGGTTAGTAAGGTGAGAAAATATGGAAAAAGTGCCTGGAATATGGTAAAAACAACAATTTCTCTTTTTCATTGAGGTGACCAGATTTTTAGATAGGCAAAGCGGGACAACTCTGAAGGAATAATAATATCGTAATTTTTTTTTAGTTTTAACATAAGTACAGTTTATAAATGTTTTTTTTTTATATAAGTGAATTTGTTTGAGTAGATTGTAGTAATTTTGTAAAATATTGTAAAAATCTTCACAAGAATTTGATAAATTAGTTTGATTGACTTGAAATATTTGCAAAATTTTATTCATATATTACTTTCTAAAATTTCTTTCGAGGTTAAGGTGGGTGATACACGTTTTGTCATCAATATAAAGTATGAAGACTACGAGTATTTTAAGCTAAGTTTAAGAAAATTTATGCATTTATGAAATATTTAAATAAATTACTTACTTTATTTTTCTATGGTAAGAAACAGATTTGTAATATTTATTTGTTTAATTATCTTGCTAGCACGCAGTACGGATACAAAGTGTATCATTTGAGAGACAAATACAATGTAACTGGGTAGCAAAAGCAATATGTTACGCAAAACAATGATTTTCATAAATTTAAAATTTTACTTAATTCTAAAAGTCGGGACTTTTGAAAAACGTCGCGTGACGCGGGATTAATAGTAAAAAAATCAGGACTGTCCCGCTAAAAGCGAGATGTCTGGTCTCCTTACTTTAGATACATAAAACGTCAAAAATTTGAAGTTCGTCCCGTCATTTAGACACCAAATACAATTTAAAAGAATATTTTTGATTTTGACATTTGATATTGACAACCAACAATTACTCATTGCAATTATAATATTTCACGAGAAAAGGGAGAAACATGGCGGACGAATTAACCACGCAGATAATATTTTAAGGATTTTTATTCTTTTATTTTATTTGTCTACACATGACACTGGCTCACTCACAAACCGTGCTCATGCCATCAATTGGGAAGAAGAAGAATATTTTACGAACTTTAGCGGGAATCTGGGCGTGAAGGTCGCGTTGTCTCGGTTGAATTTTTATTTTTTTGTGCATAATGCAGTTGAATGTTCAATGTGAGTGTAGTATCATGCAGTAAATTAGTGTGTTCGTGTGCAGCGATTGTAGAATTCAAGCAGGAACACCACTGTCCTAGGTTCATTGGTTAAAATTGTAGTTAAGTCTTAACTTTACTTTGTTGATCTTTTGTGATGGTGACACTATTTAACGTTGAAAATTGAAAATTGAAAACTGTAAACAGGAAATTGAAAATTGAAAGTTGAAAGTTGGAAATGGGCAATGGGCAAAGGGCAATGGGAAATGGGCAATGGGCAATGGGCAATGGGCAAAGGGCAATGGGAAAAGGGAAATGGGCAATGGGCAATGGGCAATGGGAAATGGGCAATGGGAAATGGGCAATGGGAAATGGGCAATGGGCAATGGGAAATGGGCAATGGGCAATGGGCAATGGGCAATAGGAAATGGGCAACGGGCAACGGGCAACGGGCAATGGGCAATGGGAAATGGGGAAAGGAATATTGGAATATTGGAATATTGGAATATTGGAATATTGGAATATTGGAATATTGGAATATTGGAATATTGGAATATTGGAAATTGGAATATTGGAATTTGGAATATTGAATATTGGAATATTGGAATATTGGAATATTGGAATATTGGATATTGGAATATTGGCATATTGGAATATGGAATATTGGAATATTGGAATATTGGAATATTGGAATATTGGCATATTGGAATATTGAATATGGAATATTGGATATTGGAATATTGGAATATTGGAATCTTGGAATATTGGAATATTGGAATATTGGAATATTGGAATATTGAATATTGGAATATTGGAATATGGAATATTGGAATATTGGAATTATTGGAATATTGGAAATTGGAATATTGGAATTTGGAATATTGGATATTGGATATTGGAATATTGGATATTGGATATTGGATATTGAATATTGTATACAGAATATTGAAAATGGAAAATAAAAAATTTTAATCTGACATCTGAAATCTAGAAACCAGTAACCAGAAACCAGAAACCAGAAACCAGAAACCAGAAACCAGTAACCAGAAACCAGTAGCCAGAAACCAGAAACCAGTAACCAGAAACTAACTAACAAAAGTTTATATTCAATTACAAGCTTTCACTGCTGTCTAAGCAATGTAGGCGCGTTCGTAACGCTAAAGAGTCAAATATTAAAACGAATGAATTAATAACATAAATAGTCACAAAATGTAAGAGCTAAAGATCCACCATACTGATTTTCAATTTGGTGTCGGCTTCGCGATATTATTTCTTTTGTTTTAGTTTCGGCGCCCGACATAAAATGCATTCGTTTACACGTCAATACATCAGTCGAGCACAAACCGCGTTACCATCTGGCGGACCTGATAGACTACATTCTGTCAAAAAGATTTGGAATGTGACAGTTATTTGTTCCTAAAAAATTATTATAGTAAATATAACTTATGTACTTTAATTATAACTTTGGCCACTCTTCTGGAACCCACTAATATCTAAATATTAGTTATTAGATGAATACATATAGTGCTGAACCCCACACACTGCCCATAACCAGGGTGACGGTTCTGTTCAGGAGATTTTTTTGCCCCGGCTATAAAATAGGCAGGAACAAAGAACATTCCATTTTTTTTTGACAGAACGAAGTCTGTCGGGTCAGCTAGTAAGTAATAAAATCCATGTACTAGATATGGTAACTTTCGTGTTAAATTAAACAAGCATAAACATGTCGCAATAATTCTTAGCAATTTAAATAACTCAAGGCATTCTCGGTCGGGGCGAAAGTGTTCCCCAAACCAACCCCAACCGCAACAATAATGCAAATAATTGTATCAAAGTAGGGTTATTTAAAAGGAAAGAGCGACAAACCGACAGATGCTCGCGGCCATCTTGTGGTCGACGAAAGTATCGCATGACGCTTTTGTCAGTTTGCGGTCGCAGTGTCTCCGCTTAAAATCAAATTTCGGTATGGATGTGCCATCGAAATTACAGTGTAGCATATGAAAGCTACATGTTACGTATCACAAAGGTGCCAATGGTATTACATGGGCGTCGGTAACAACAGGATGTGTGGTGTGTACGTAATGATATATAATTAAGTCGCAACATCCATTTCAAATATTTATTAGTAAATTGGAATACTAAATCATAGAACTTTTTACATTTGCAACTACTTTATCTCGACGTTCATTTACAATCGTAATCCTTACATTCTTTGTATTTGTTAAAACCAATAATTTAAAACATATATTTGAAGACATATTTGAATATGTATAAATAATAAGGCATCAACTGTTCAGTGTTAGGTATGTAATACGAAACAGCTGATGCCCTATTTTTCAGTTATAAAACAATCCCCCAAGTCCAATTTTTTTAAAGGCAAGCTCCTTTAACGTAGACATAGTAATCGTGGGTTTATTAATCAACCGGAGGGACATCTCGGTGGCATTTTTCTAAAAAGGACAGCTCACCCATTAGTTCCCGAAGAGAGCGTGATGAGAAATTAATCCAGGGTGAGCAGGTGCCCGCCGCAGGTGTACCGCACGGCCAATTTCACTGTGATCATCCCAATGAACTCGCTTCTCGCCCACTACTCTTATACGTTTCTTCAACCTTAAAAAAATCTTTTACAATAGTTACATAATATGTAAAGAAATCTGCGGCCGTCTGTTATTAACTATAGCAGTGCTATAAAAATGATTCCTCACTTGCTCAATTACTGGGTATTTGCACTTCCCTCAAGTAGATACTAAAACAGATATTCTAAGATATTTTTTTGTTTATAAAAGAAAAACATGGCCCTAAAATAGTTAACCAATTTTACACAGCGAAAGCTAGAGCGCGGTACCGTATTGTTCATTGAGATAATTTAAAATTGTCATCCTGTTTATGTAAAGCGGTTTCAGCTGTGAAACTTCGTAGAAAAGCAGCAGATTTGAAGTGGAAGGCGGGCGCTGCGGCTCGCCCTAATCCGGACATATCTCAGTACATTGCTCAGCGCGACGCAGCGGGACTTAGCGGAGAGCCGCGCCGCGCAGATGCTTATCTCAATAACAGTTTTATTTATTTTTGCAAGCGCCTGATCCGCCCCGAGCGGCTCCCGGAGATGAAAATGGAGGAGGACGCGCTCAGCGGACGCGAACGCCGGCTCGGAAAGGCCCGTTCTTCATGTCAAGCTGCGCCTCGTAATAACTGTTTCAAAAAAAGTTTGCGCAGTATTAAATAAAAAATATACGCCTATATCAGTTCAGTGTTACTCCAAAAAATTTAAAAACAATACAGTTCGTTATTTACTTTGTTTTTCAGGCATTATTATTTTTTCAATCAAATTATGCAACTAAAGAAACATAAACTATAAACTAAAATCGTAAAAAAAATAAAACTAAGTTAAAAATGGCACGTATTTATTTTGAGGACTGAGGCAAGTTCAAATAATATACAACATTTAAAACTGTACCAGATATAGAGCAGTTTGCAGATACGTTATTATGGTCAATATCAGGATTTTCGAAATTTCAGTAGAAAAACAGAAGATAAATCTTCAAACATATCAAACGGAGAAATCATTACGACGTACACAATTTTTGTTTAAATGCTGCGTCTGGTAGAGGCTGGAGTATACTAAAATGACATCTAATTAGGTAATTTGCCGTAATTGCCAGCTCTAGATTGGTTTTTTCGCGTCAACAACGTCCCACGAGGAGCCCGAGACATTTGGTCTAATGAACACGTCTAGCTGCCGTTGGAGGTTGAAATAAAAATTGTTCGGGCAGCCCCCGCAACGCTCTTAATTACTTTTTGTGCCTTTTTACACTGCTTACACCAGACGTAATTAACCAGAGAGGTCGGGATAACAATGTCACCATTTAATTAATAAAACACTGGATAATTATGCTCTTTTCATAAAATAGCTTTAGTCACTGTTGTGACGTGTAGAGAAAACACCAACTTTTTATAAAAACTAATGCTATAGCGGAATAACAGTCTACATTACGCTTTTATGATTTTTTGTATTAACTTATAAATTTACACTATTATTATTTAAAGAAACTTTCTCATAAAAACGTTGATTTGAAATCTAACGTAACATGTGTCATTGATATCTTTTAGTAACAAGATTAGAATTCAAATGCCGTGCGGCACCAGCAGACCACACTGCCCATGGGTATCATAATAGGCCACTAAGGTATAAAGATGGAAGGACGGTTAGCGGTATAAAACTTTGGTAGTACTGCCAATTTGCACTGCTTCTTAAAAGGCAGCAGTTCCATCAACAATAAAATTTCCTCAAAGGACTGGCGACAAGCAGGTCATATAATACATGCCGAAAGTTTTTTACATGGCGTAAGAAAACATGATGTGCCGAATGAAGTAGGAACAGGGCTGAAAGATGAAGTCGGAATTAGTGTCCAGATACGCCCAGTTTTTAGGCATAGACAAATAAATAAAAATAATTATGATACTGTACGTATGAATCTTAAAAATGAAAACTTAGTGAGTGATGTGATGACTAAATGGACGCTGACTCAGCACATGCTTTGCAAGGATTGCTACACAGCGCTGGTTTTCAGCGGAGCCCAATTTGACTAATGCTATATATAGTTTTACTAACTTTTTAAAACTTTGGTGTATATTTACACTAAAAGGAAATTATAAAATTTAAAACATATTCATCGTTTTAAAGTTATCACTGAATGATGAACGGAGATAAACTTCTGTGCGATCTCAATTTTCCGTTCTTACTTTTACTTTACTTTTTAACTAAGGACAAAAAAGAGGGTCTCAATTCCATTTATGTTTGTTGTTTTTTTTTTATTTCTGACTACATATAACTTATGGCAAAGTATTTGTCTAGATATGTCTTAACTAAAATTATATTCCATAAAAGTTTTAACCCCGGAGTTTATCAGTTAACTTTGCGTCTCGTAATAATTTCTATTTTAATTTATTAATTTTCCGTTTCCTTTAGTCGCTTTTTTGTGGATTGATATTGTCCTGTAATAAATATACATTAACGTGTTTATATGAAAAGGCAATTAATATTAAATAGAAATACACTTATTTTGAAACCTTTATTTCACTTTTTGATCACAATTGAGCTCTATTATCGGTGAAAGAGTTCTGTTTTCATTCCACTGCCGCAATTCATCTTGAAGGATAACTAAGGCCTCGTAATGATCTTTAGAAGCGTCGAGTAACTGAAGGCATGTCCTCATGGTGGTTGCTTCTCGTTCTTTCTCAGCTTCCATCGTCGAGGCGGTTGCGTTTTGCACTGTAAATACTTCTTCAGTCATGTCGTCTAATCTAATTAGAAATATTAAACAATGTTACTTTCGTATTGTTACAATTAGCAACCAAAATAGTTTCTTTGGAGTCGAACACAATAGACAATTCTGTATTATATTTGACTCTATAATATACTTATACTATTTGCTCCATATATACCTACAAAGCATTTATTTCGAAATTTTCATAAAAGATGTATTACGGTACAGTGTACAAAATCGCATTAGAACATTTTGATTATTTTAACGGTTGTAATTTTTTCAGTCAACAATTATCGTACGTCCCCAAACCTCTGTCCTATACATATTTTTTTAAATGTTGCAACTGAATAACATGCACAACAATGCAAGCATGAACAACACTAAATAACTAAACAATATTTTCTCACTGAACAATTCATAAAAAAAATGTATGACAGAAATTGTACTCAATATTAAATTGAAACAAATAGACCTTACATTCGCTTTCGAAATTCCAGACACAAACAGAAGAGTAAGAACGCGATCGTAACAATAGCGATGTTCAGCTGTCGCCAATCAAAATGATGGCTAAGTATATGGAAGCGATGAACTTGAATCTTGGGCACCAAGTCCCATACCGAAAAATCTGGTATAAGAAGTGCCAGCGGAAGCCCAAAGACTACTGCGGCACCGAGTATCACAGTAGCATCGACCCCGTGACCACTGTTTTGCATGGCTCAATACTTAATTTTACATTGTGAATATCTTGAAATATTTTTAATTGTCAATCGAGTTAGACATTGCGAATAAAATATGACACGCGGATAATGGTAACCACAGATAAAGAATAGTTCAAGTCGTTTTTGTTTGACGTGATATTACCTTGGACATGTCGGTGCTGTCTATTACATAAATATTATTTACAATCCGTTTTCATTAATCAATTTTAATTTAAACTTTAAATGTTCCGAAATATATTCCACTCTTTACAAAATTAATCGTTCAATAGTCATGTATATGTTCTCGTAGTGCAAGGTTTAAATTTGTTGTCATACTTATTTTCGTTTTTTACTTTAAAATAGTTTAAATATTTAGGTGAACATGATAACTTTATTAATACTATATCATTACATTTTGTAGATAAAATCTACATACATATCATTCTTAAAATGCCACAGTGTTATTATGAAGATAAAAATATTAACAGGCTTGCTTTCGCGATTTACAAATTTGTGTAAATGGTGGTGTTATAAATCCAGATTATAATTATATAAATCAGGACTAGATTTAACTCGAAATTCTTTTTATTTCTAGTGCTATCGTTAATTGTAGACTTTAGATAGTACCGGACTCACACGTAGTATATAAGAGTAATAGATTATATATACATAGGCGGCAGTAATTTTAAGCTCATTTGAAAAAAAAGGCAAGCAAGGCAGTAAATGGGTTCGAGCCGGATGTCCGTCACATGCAACGTAAGAGGCACCACTCCCGCGGCATATCAATTTCGACTAGGTACACACAATAAAATTGGACGGTCTCCGGAGAGGGCTTAAACGATTCGCCGTTTTGTCTCGGGCCCAGCTGCGTAATGACCGGAGCGAGAAAAAATTGTCAGCAAGAAAACGCGAGGGTAGTTCGGGTTTATGTGCGCGCAGCAGATGGCGGCTCCAGCGGCGACGCGCTCCTAACGGCCTCTGCTTACCTCGCAAAAGCCGCGCCAATTTTATTTATCGAAAATATAAACCGATTTGCAGAGGCCTCTCGTAAACCCCGCTCCGTCGATTTATGACCAACGCAAGACGTGCCCGTACAATGTTGCTTCTTTAAACTTGTCGTCGTACTCATTTTTGTTGCTTTACTGCAATTTTAGGGTTTCACTTTGTGTATAAAAATGTTTTTTCTTATACCATATCATGCTCAGTAACGTTTCATTAGTTTCATACAAAAACGACAGAGCTTATGCTTCTATATTCCTTTTCTGTCTAGAAGACGACTGTTCTCGACTAATTAGTTCGCCAATAAAGGTCTTCATCGCAAAGTGAACGACCCTAAGAAGGATAGCAACAAGAGAGTTATGGATCCTTTTTTTTAATAAATAAAGCAACGAGTCAAAAATTACGTTCACATGTTGGTAAATTATACGCAGAATTCGGGTCCTCGTGCCTAGTATAAAGTGTATAAGTCGGTCAAATGACTAGCAGCATTATAAAACGTCTCGCAGGCGAAGTAACTATGTAACAGTCGGCACAATATTATTGTAGCCGTCGTGCAAAATTTGCTCATTAACAATGTAATGAAGTACTATAGAAGAATTATAGCGGAAAATCTTTCACGTGTAATGTAAACAAATGAAGCGATATGAATACAAGCTATAGTTTATTTCTCATCAGTGTTCTTCAAACAGAGCTGGTTAGAACAAAGCTAACTCACAATTCTCCATTGGTTTTAACCCGTTCATTCCGTTTTGAACGAATGCTAGGATAACAACATTAAATTATAGCATAAAAGCACAAATATGCTACGAGATATGTGTATAGTAATAGAAACATTAAAGAGTCTTTAACTTAAACATACCTTTACCAGAAATGTTTTATTACAACTGCCATTTATGGATATCGTATGTGCTTCCTTTAAAAGAAAATTAAATAACACAACAACTCATCGAGGCCATTGAAAAAAACATAGCATTTTAGAATTCCCGCCATTACATCATGCGAAGGGTTGCGGCATAGCGTGTCAAAGTTCAATTGTCCCAAACATCAACTACGTTAAATAATGCTAACTATCACAACTACTTGTTGAAATTACATTGTATAAACTTATATAATGTTTAAATTTAATGAACTAGCAAATGTCGTACGCACTGTACATCTCAAACCGGGGCGAGTACGATCCTCACGAAGTTTGAGGTTTCAGTGAAGAAAAATATTGTGAGGAAACCGACATTTTACGTAAACAACTATTGAGGGCATACGACATCCACGTGCGCGTAGCCAAAGTGGTAGATAAATCACCTAGACTCTTTCCTTATGATAAAAAACCTTGTATCCCGACAGCGAAAATGTTAAAAGGGCTGTTTACTTGCTATGGGCAATTACATCGTACCGAGAAAATAACATGCCGCGTTAAGTACCAGCGAAATTAGTTACCAAGCTTTATTAAACATATGTGAGTGAAATTACGCAGCAATCAAACCGCCACGATATGAAGAAAACACGATTGTTTCTATCCCATTACTACCGTAATTGGGGCCGATTTCATTACATTTATGATGGGTAAATTGTTTCGGTGAATCCCTTATCAATTTACTTAATAGATTGGTTTTATGATATCGTGCGCCTTTATGTGATTGCGTCAGTTTTTTTTTGGTTACAAATTTATACAGTAAAGCACTTAGTTACACTTAAATTATCTTAACATATGTTGCGTAAATAACATACGCACATACGCTGCATAAATAACGCGTTCCATTATTTGGATACTTTATTCCTGTCAATAACGAAATCAGTTTTATATATAAATACATTGGGAAGACGTAATAAAGAGAAACTAAAACTGTTTTATTTATAATATATTGTTCAAAATAGTTAGGTTCGGTAATAAACATTCATATACAAATTTGTTTCCAAAATACTTTGTGTCCGTTTGTAAAAGTATTTCTTTATATTGATATAATAATAAGCAACTGTGTCAAATATAGTGCGGAAATCGACGTTTCTAGAACGATAGCTTCCGCGAACATGTCTTCGACCAACCCGCTCTTAGCCAGTGGTAATTCAATGTCCTTAACAGTGTCCTTGTGAAGAAGGCTCCGAATTCCTATAATGAGTACATTAAGTAAGCTGTTTTAACATTTTTTCCCCTTTTACTACATTATTCACATTAAGAAGTAAAGATTTTTTTATTTAGAGAAGACTCTAAAAGATATAAAAAAACTATTATGGCTGGATTTTGAACTGCCATCTATTGGTAAGGGTATAAAGTTATTACCACGTTTTTTAACACAGAGTATATAACCGGGTTTAAAGCTTAATGCATTACTTTACTTGCCTTGTCACTTGTATAAAACAATGTTATATGCCTAACAATGAATGGTAATACATAAGTAAACAAATTAAATTTTCCTATTAATAAAACTTTATAATTACTAAATTATAAGTGATTCCCGATTACAATCACACTTAGCAGTGAAATGAAACAACGGATGTGGTTACTTGTATATTTTTATTCACCGAACGTCTATAAATGTATAAAATATCAGTCACCGCAATATAATTATGTATAACAATGTCATGTAAATAATAATAATAATAATATGATCCTGCTAATTAAGATTCCTTAGGTATGAGAAAGACTTAAGATTTGTATAGTCAAGTCATCAAGTTGTCTTTTATCAATATTTTTAAGACTTGTAGCCAATGCATAATTTTTAATATTTTAAATTTCAATATTTAAGCTTTGTTTAAATCGTACATAACTAAAATTTGCTTTCACATCTTTTTCAATTGGGTTTTCAATGCGAATATTGTTCGAATTGCATTTATACTATACACAAAATGAATCTTATCACGTTTTTATTTAATATTTACCTTCGCCTTTCGAGCGTTTCGAATCGCCCAGACAGTATTAGCGAATATACCCAATATCAATTATTAGTAAAAGTATCTAATGTACTTGGCTTTTAATAAACTTTATAACATCACCTATCGTTGCTACTTAACAAAAATTATTAATTTTTTTTTATTTACTTACACGATATTTAAAATAATTATCATTTTCTGGTTACGTTACCTTTCTAATAACTTAAAGTTACAAAATATTATTTTTATCACTTCAGTCCTTAACTGCACGTAAATTTTATAATATATTTGTAAACAAAGAAACAATTTCCAGCTACTTATTAAATAAATTATCAAAATATACAAAAAAAAAATGAAATCTTTAATACTTATCAGTTATTAAATAACTAGTGACAGATATTTTGTTTTAATTTAAATTGTTAATATTATTAATCTTATAATTTTGAAAGCAAGTAATGACTTGCTTTAAAAATTATAAGATTTTTAAAGCATTTTTCATTTACACAATTTAGATTTCATTAAATCTAAATTGTGTAAATGAAAAAATCACAAATAAAAAAAGAGATCTGCAAAGTGCATATATATTATATAATTAAAATTGAAGCGTGCAAATACACCTACTTTTTGGTAAAACAAAATCAAAAAAATATTCAAATTTGAAATTAAGACAATTATTAACTTGATTTCTATAGATTGAGTACATTAAAAATAAAAAAAAATAATATAGCTGTAGATAGAACTTAACTAAATAAATATTCGATTATTATATGTTGGTAAGAGAAACGACTACCCCATTAAAATGTGACGCTAGTTAAAAGGTTATACTCTGCACCACATTGTACTCGTCCATTTGAGATACAGGATATTATTCATGTTACACCTGTAATATCACCAGCTACACAGCAAACTGGAACTCAGTAATATTTGCAAATTACTGTTTAGCAGCAGGAGCAAGAGATGTAGTGGCAACTACCTAGACGGTTACCGGAAACAGTGATCTACTATTTCTAGTAAAAGTATAATCGTTTCATCATATAAATAAACTTATTGCAAATCATTTACTCCTATTAACAATAAATCATTAATATCGTTATGAGTTAAAAAAAATTACATAGTTTTTATTTTAAAGACTAGATACTGTTATACATTTTCGAAATAGTAATCACGATGACTGCATCATGGTTTGTAAATTGCATTACATCACTGATTATTATCATGATTGTTTTTATCATAGTTTAACTTAATATTAGTTTTTTTTTAATACAAATTATAACATTTCATAAATTTGCTTTTCATACTTTTCTTTGTGACGGAAATTTATTTCCGGAATACAGAAATTAATACTAGTTCGGGAATTAGACCTTACAAATCTGTAACTACGATTCATGAACAAAAGAAAAAAATATTTTCAATTGTTATTACAGTACAAATGATAGTTTCAATTACCAAATTTATTAAGTCATCGACATGTACTACCTCCTTTAAATTTTTTAATTGCACATTGTTTATTAAATTCATTACATAATTATGTTATTCTTACACCATAAATATTAATAAGAAGTTATAGGCACATATATTCAGTGTATAATACAAATAATCTCCAGCTACCATAACTAGCAACCCAATTTTGTTTTCTTCGACTTGGACCATTTTTACCTGATGGTTTTTATATATATATGGTAAGTGATAGGCTCGTCCATAACATACAGCGCTAGTTAGCATTATATACACCAAAGTGCTCGTCGCCACGAGATGTTAAGACTAATTACAAATTCCAGCAACAGTGATCTACCAGCAATAACATGTATATCCTATTATAATTCTCTATTCGCTAAAATTAGTCACCAATGTAAATATAATGCCCCGCTTTTAAAGCAAGATAGTCAAATGTAATCAAATCAAATACTAAACAATACAATATCAAATACTAAACAAAACCTGAGATTACAAATCAATAATACTTTAAAATGAATATAAAACTAAAGTAAAGCTAAAATTTAATTGGATTTCATAATTGATCTAGTTAGTCAGATTATTAAATATTTAGCTCAATAAAAATAAGCATTTTCTAAATATCACAATATTATGTCGATTTTTAAAATATACTTCTTAATAACTAGGGTATTAAATAGTTGGATTCAAATCATCCACAGCCTCCATAAGACTTGGTACAGAGTCCACTTTCATACCTCTCCTGCGAAGTCCATTCAGTTCTTCAATTAATTTTGATTTGTCTCTACCCAATGTCTCCCTGAAAATTAAAAATAAAATTACCTGTAATAAACTGCTGCATGAAAACTATTTATTGGTTACCACATTTAAATCTTACAATAACTGTATATATAGAAATAAAATAATAAAAACAGACATCCCTATCTATTATAGTTCCCACTGCTGAAAGTCATATGTGGTGTTGAAAGCTAGTGCTAAATAATGGCTTTTAAAAATGATAAATGGAACTGAAAAAAAAATCAGGTGCAAATTCATTATTTTCCTTATTAAGATATATAAATTACACATAATCCTTATGGATGGTGGCACACATTTCTTCAAAGTTATACCATTTGATGTAATGCATATATTACAAATATTCATTGAATTAAGTTTAAGAGTATTTATTAAGAGTCACCTAGTCTTAAATTCAATAAAATATGTACTAACCAAATTGATATACAAGTATGTAGTAGAGGTACATAGATGAGCAACAAGTCTGAGTCGCTAACAGCCTCATATCGCCTCAATGCCAGCTGAGCCCACCTCTCCACAGGTCCAGCTAATGCCCCTCCACTGGACCCGGCACAGGCTACGATACGGCAGAGCACACTTAGAACCACACGCGATCTGTCCGTGTACACCTGTAATTTATTATATCTAGTTGAAGTAGGCATAAACATAGCATAGTTTATATAAGACGTTCGTTATGTATCTTTAAGGTACACACATTCCTCCATTGTGATTATTACTACAATCAATTTATACAAACCAATGTTTTACAGATATATACATAACTACCCCTTTGGCAAAGTACCAACCAGCTACATGGAGGTGCTTAGTTTATTCCTGAAGCCACATGTTATGGAGTTTGATCAGCGGTAGGGCTTTCTGACCTTGCCTTTCTGTTTACATTTTATTTATAATTCTGCCGCCATAACAATGTTGGTGTATTCCAGTTATAGACGCACAATTCACCATCCACAGCCTTGTCATCACTTAACACCATATTAAATTAAGTCATCGAGGCTGTTATTAGTATTTTATACACATTTGACATTCCTGATTTGTGTTACTATATATCTAATCATGCAAGGTATTAAATAAGTTGATTCTTTAAGAATAGTTTTAGCCCAGTATCCAATGTGACATGTAACTTGCATAGAATTATAACTTTTATGTCAACATGTACACAATTTTACAATACATCATATACTCATTTAGATTTCTATGTGTAACTTTTTGGATTACACACACAATATAATTTTTGTATCTACTTAGCTAATAACAAATATAAATATGTCAATATATCGTTTTAAATTTGGAACAAACACTCTAATCTTTAATAGTTTAAATTGTTTATTTATCAACAAATGTAGTTCTAAGTACACATTAGCAAAATAAACCTAACTAATGCAAGATAGTAAGCAATCACAAAATAGATACCATTTAAATGTGATTCAATATAACAACTTGAAGAAATATTCTGAACTCTATTTTGCAACATGGAAAAAACATTTTTGGAGCAGCATAGAAAACATTGTGTAACTATGTATATTTGGCACTTAATCCTTAAAATGTTTATCCAACCTATCTTAATATTTTTTAATCAAATCAATTTAATTTGTAAGGTAGAAATAGTGTACCTTCCAGATAAAAGCCCTTAAAGAGATTAAAATATGAAACCAAAACCTCATAATTATGTTTGTTAACAAAGTTTTTATCTACATGTAAATTTGATACCTAAAGTAGTAGAAATAAACCCTTGTTAGCTTTATGATAATGACTATATCCTGTCAGTCATTACTCATAACACAAACATGCATGTTGTCATCTCATATTTTGTAACTGATATATTACTTTATCAACTACATTTACGTCTTCACATGAACATTGATAGCAAATGTTTATGTTGAAATTTACGTTCTATTACATCAGAATGAAATTATTAAGAATTACAAAATCTACTTAACACATTTTATGTACAACAGTGGTTTCCAAATTCCATGCAAATGTGCAGTTCTATTGCAAAAAAAAATTACATGTAGTTTATATTTTTTTCTATGTAGAGAAAAAAAGCATTTTTTATTAGGGGAGTTTAATGTACAACAAATAAAAATATGGAAACCATTGAAATACAATGTACAGGCAGTAGTTCATTCAAATAATGTCACTAAAGAATATAGAGGTCAGTAAGAATTCCTGATAAATAATTGAGAAACTAAATTTTGCATTTTTTATACAAAATGATCTCAAAACAAAAATAAATCTAGTGAGTTATGCTCTGGCTAGCTGGAATAAGAGCAAATCATGCAAAAGTAACTTTTTCATATTTTGTAAAATTGACCTTTTTATTTTTATTTATAATTTAATATAGAAAAAATATTGTATATTATCAAAAAATATTACATAATAATTACCTTGTTTAACAATTTAAAACTACTTTCCAAAACAGATAATGCTTGATCAAACTTGCTCTCATCTATAAGTCTCTTTGCTTCTTTCAACTCTATATCCTGGAAAAATGATATAGAGGCAGGGGCATCTCTGAGCCGTGACTCACTTGCTATCAAATTTAATAAAGACTCAAAGGCAGAACATCTGGTAGATATTAAATTGGGATCAAAATTTCCCATTACAATCTGTAATTGAAAAAAATAGTATTTATTGTTTCATTTGTTTGCTAACACAAAAAAAAACTATATCCACATAACAATCTATTTTCTTATTTATAACTGTGATGTCATTAGTAGTCTGTAATAAAATAACTGTTTTATTAATATTTAATGTCCTAAAAATACTTTAAAATATTTTATTTTGTTTATGATATAAATAATTTTGGTTTTAAAGAATTTTGATAGCTTTTTTTGATGCATAAACCACCAATGTTAGTTAGAAAACTCAAATTACAAGTAGGCTTCAAGAAATCTTTTTCTTAGCTTAATGATCTCATAATCATGGCATTTAAAAAAACATGCTCAGAAAAAAAATTGCAATTTTTAAAGATCAAAATAAGCAATCTGCTGAGGTCCAATTTTCTATTATTATTGACGTACTCAAAATATATAAAAATATTTATCAAACATTTACAAATAGTTCACCGAAATTTCCCTAACTTGTTTAATAAACAAAGGATTATTTCGTTAATACAAATTAAACTTACTTTGCGTGGAAAAGTGACATTGTTCAATAACAGGGGATGTTCTTTCTTTAATCCATTGTAAAGATCCAGAAAGTGCGTATACCGTCGCTCCACATTTGAAGGATCAGGATCTAGCATTCGATCATCTTGTCTAACTTGCATCATATAAGCTACAAACTTTTTATCTTTTTCTCCTCCTTCTACAGTTCTAGACGAAACAATTTCAAACTTCAACATTTTTTAATGAGAGATTAAGAGAGACTTATTAATTTTCAATATTTAAAAAAATAAATCATTAATAAACACAGTGCTCAGAGTTTGATAGTCATTGAATTGAAATTGATATTTGTATTGTTCGGAGTTCTAACTAGGGATGCACGCAACTTAAGTAATGTTCGACTCGAGTCTGAAATATCGATACAATCGATATTTTATAATTGATAATATCGAATGTTATAGTTCGACTACAATATTTTGGCAGGTGACTAACACCGCCATCTTGGAAACGTCACTCCAACCAAGTCAATTCGCTGCCATTGTGGTAATCGTACGATTTTTGGTAATTTTGCTGTAGAAAAATTATATACAAAAGCCGAAACTTATGTTAGACATGTTTTAGTTAAAGGCAAAAGTTTTTAATAAGAAAAAAACAATTCGTCGCTCCGATATTTCTGTTTGAAAGTGTTGCCATTAGAACAGTTAAGTGATACAGTAGGTAGTTTTAAATTTTGCACCATTTACAATTAATATTTTTAATCTATCAAAATTTAATTTAAGTATTAATTAAGAAAATTGTTTCAGGTATTTCTTAACGTTTGTAAAAAGGTTTACAAATGAAGGAAGGATAGCTGAAACAACTTCAAGTAATACACAAAGACCAGGAAAATCAAAATTGTTTTGAATTATTTTGATTTTGGAGTGCTGCGAAGAAGAATTCAAGAGTTTTATACTGTAAGGACAGAAATTCCTAAAGAGAAAAAAATTCACAATATACTTACAAAAGAAATTACTTTCTTTTGCTTCGTTATATTTATCTACTAATCCAGGAAAATTCGCCCGGCGATCAACCTATGTCGATTCCAATAAATCAATAAGAATTACTACGATTAAAAAATTGTTTGATTTTTAGTGCCAGAAAACTCAAAATTTCATGAGTAATCGTTTACAATGTTACAACTGGCTGCTCTCTGTTAGAGTCGTTTTTGAGTTAAGGGAAAGTTAATTTATTTAATCCTTTCTGAACATACACAGGATAATAGGTGCAGTTAGAACCGCGTTATAGTAATAGATAAGTAAAGTAAGTAAGTATTTGCAATGAAAAGTAGAGGAAGCGAAAACTACTCAGTTCTAAGGAAATTACCTAAACTGTTAACTCAAAAAACATATGTCTCCCAAGGTCATCGAAGTATCAAAAGATCCTTTCATACTGTATTTAAATTATCGAAGAAGATTAAATAAAAACGATAGTAACATTGTTCATCTTTAACACTTTGTATGCAAAAGGTAGAAATCGAATAATTTCGAAAACCCTGATTTTAAAAATAAACCTTATAGCATTTTATTATAAGATCATAATAAAACTGACCCCTTTGAATTCGAATTGATTCCTTATTGAACTTAAATTTAAAACAAAAACTCATCATTATCATGAAATGCCTTCTTCAAAATGTATTTTTGAAAAATGAGAAATGAAACAGCAATTCTTTCGAAAACATTTAGACTTTAATCTATATAATAAAAATGAATTGCTGTTCGTTAGTCTCGCTAAAACTCGAGAACGGCTGGACCGATTTGGCTAAATGTGGTCTTGAATTATTCGTGGAAGTCCAGGGAAGGTTAGTAAGGTGAGAAAATATGGAAAAAGTGCCTGGAATATGGTAAAAACAACAATTTCTCTTTTTCATTGAAGTGACCAGATTTTTAGATAGGCAAAGCGGGACAACTCTGAAGGAATAATAATATCGTAATTTTTTTTTAGTTTTAACATAAGTACAGTTTATAAACGTTTTTTTATATAAGTGAATTTGTTTGAGTAGATTGTAGTAATTTTGTAAAATATTGTAAAAATCTTCACAAGAATTTGATAAATTAGTTTGATTGACTTGAAATATTTGCAAAATTTTATTCGTATATTACTTTCTAAAATTTCTTTCGAGGTTAAGGTGGGTGATACACGTTTTGTCATCAATATAAAATATGAAGACTACGAGTAATTTATGCTAAGTTTAAGAAAATGTATGCATTTATGAAATATTTAAATAAATTACTTACTTTATTTTTCTATGGTAAGAAACAGATTTGTAATATTTATTTGTTTAATTATCTTGCTAGCACGCAGTACGGATACAAAGTGTATCATTTGAGAGACAAATACAATGTAACTGGGTAGCAAAAGCAATATGTTACGCAAAACAATGATTTTCATAAATTAAAAATTTTACTTAATTCTAAAAGTCGGGACTTTTGAAAAACGTCGCGTGACGCGGGATTAATAGTAAAAAAATCAGGACTGTCCCGCTAAAAGCGAGATGTCTGGTCTCCTTACTTTATATACATAAAACGTCAAAAATTTGAAGTTCGTCCCGTCATTTAGACACCAAATACAATTTAAAAGAATATTTTTGATTTTGACATTTGATATTGACAACCAACATTTACTCATTGCAATTATAATATTTTCACGAGAAAAGGGAGAAACATGGCGGACGAATTAACCACGCAGACAATATTTTAAGGATTTTTATTCTTTTATTTTATTTGTCTACACATGACACTGGCTCACTCACAAACCGTGCTCATGCCATCAATTGGGAAGAAGAAGAATATTTTACGAACTTTAGCGGGAATCTGGGCGTGAAGGTCGCGTTGTCTCGGTTGAATTTTTATTTTATTGTGCATAATGCAGTTGAATGTTCAATGTGAGTGTAGTATCATGCAGTAAATTAGTGTGTTCGTGTGCAGCGATTGTAGAATTCAAGCAGGAACACCACTGTCCTAGGTTCATTGGTTAAAATTGTAGTTAAGTCTTAACTTTACTTTGTTGATCTTTTGTGATGGTGACACTATTTAACGTTGAAAATTGAAAACTGTAAACAAGAAAATTGAAAATTGAAAGTTGAAAGTTGGAAATGGGCAATGGGCAAGGGCAATGGGAAATGGGCAATGGGCAATGGGCAATGGACAATGGGAAATGGGCAATGGGAAATGGGCAATGGGCAATGGGCAATGGGCAATGGACAATGGGAAATGGGCAATGGGCAATGGGCAATGGGAAATGGGCAATGGGCAACGGGCAACGGGCAACGGGCAACGGGAAATGGGCAACGGGCAACGGGCAACGGGCAACGGGCAATGGGCAACGGGCAATGGGCAATGGGCAATGGGCAACGGGCAACGGGAAATGGGCAATGGGCAATGGGCAACGGGCAATGGGCAATGGGCAATGGGCAATGGGCAACGGGCAACGGGCAATGGGCAATGGAAATGGGCAATGGGCAATGGGCAATGGCAATGGGCAATGGGCAATGGCAACGGGCAACGGGCAACGGGCAATGGGAAATGGGCAATGGGCAACGGGCAATGGGAAATGGGCAATGGGAAATGGGCAATGGGAAATGGGCAATGGGCAATGGGAAATGGGAAATGGGCAATGGGCAATGGGCAATGGGCAACGGGCAACGGGCAACGGGCAATGGGCAATGGGAAATGGGCAATGGGCAATGGGCAACGGGCAACGGGCAACGGGCAATGGGCAATGGAAAATGGGCAATGGGCAATGGGAAATGGGCAATGGAATAATGGATTATTGGAATATTGGAATGTTGGAATATTGGAATATTGGAATATTGGAATATTGGAATATTGGAATGTTGGAATATTGGAATATTGGATATTGGATATTGGATATTGGATATTGGATATTGGATATTGGATATTGGATATTGGATATTGGATATTGAATATTGTATACAGAATATTGAAAATGGAAAATAAAAAATTTAAATCTGACATCTGAAATCTAGAAACCAGAAACCAGAAACCAGTAACCAGAACCAGAAACCAGAACCAGTAACCAGAAACCAGTAACCAGAAACCAGAAACCAGAAACCAGTAACCAGAACCAGAAACCAGAAACCAGTAACCAAAAACTAGAAACCAGTAACCAGAAACCAGTAACCAGAACCAGTAACCAGAAACAGAAACCAGTAACCAGTAACCAGAACCAGTAACCAGAAACCAGAAACCAGAAACCAGAAACCAGAAACCAGAAACCAGAAACCAGAAAACTAACTAACAAAAGTTTATATTCAATTACAAGCTTTCACTGCTGTCTAAGCAATGTAGGCGCGTTCGTAACGCTAAAGAGTCAAATATTAAAACGAATGAATTAATAACATAAATAGTCACAAAATGTAAGAGCTAAAGATCCACCATACTGATTTTCAATTTGGTCGGCTTCGCGATATTATTTCTTTTGTTTTAGTTTCGGCGCGCGACATAAAATGCATTCGTTTACACGTCAATACATCAGTCGAGCACAAACCGCGTTACCATCTGGCGGACCTGATAGACTACATTCTGTCAAAAAGATTGGGAATGTGACAGTTATTTGTTCCTAAAAAATTATTATAGTAAATATAACTTATGTACTTTAATTATAACTTTGGCCACTCCTCTGGAACCCACTAATATCTAAATATTAGTTATTAGATGAATACATATAGTGCTGAACCCCACACTCCGCCCATAACCAGGGTGACGGTTCTGTTCAGGAGATTTTTTTGCCCCGGCTTTAAAATAGGCAGGAACAAAGAACATTTCAATTTTTTTTGACAGAACGAAGTCTGTCGGGTCAGCTAGTTAGTAATAAAATACTACAATGCAGTTTACGAAATATTGTTAGACCTAATAGGCAATACGACGATTTAAATTATGAAATGAAAAACTTAATGTCTGTACTCAAAAAGGAATCACAGATATTTTCTCCGTGTCAACAATTTATATTAATAACATATTTGCAAAAAATCAATAATAAAATCGAAGGTTTTATTGATCGATAAAGATGGACTGTGATGAACTATAATAAAATTTGCTTTAAAGAAAAATAAATCAATGAACAATCAAATAATTAAATAAAACATTGAAACTTCAATAAATTTAAAGATACGTTGTTCAACGGTCAATATCACCAAACACAATATCTATGGTAGCAATAAGGATAGCTATATCGGCAAGCATCAGTCTTTTCCCCATTTCTGCCAAACCAGCTAAATGATTGTACGAACATGGTCGCAAATGTATACGATATGGCTTCGATGTACCGTCAGAAACCATGTACAAACCCAATTCTCCTTTAGGACATTCTACGGTTGTATAAGTGGCTCCCGGCGGAACCAAATAACCTTCAGTGCACAGCTTAAAATGATGAATAAGTGCCTCCATAGAGGTTTTCATTTCCTGTCTCAAAGGGAGGGATACTTTGGAATCGTCAGTACGAATTTCTCCTTCTGGCATTGTATCAATGACTTGGTTAATAATTCTCAATGATTCTCGCAACTCATACAATCGGAGCAGATGTCTATCGTAACTATCTCCAAATGTTCCAACTGGTACATCAAATTCGTATAAATCGTAACCGTCATATGGGTGAGCAATTCTAAGATCCCATTTTACACCAGTGCAACGTAACATCGGTCCACTAAAACCTAATTGAAGTGCATCTTGAGCCTCGACAGCACCAATCCCAGCAGTTCTAGCATAATACAGTCTGTTACCGGTTACGAGATCCTCAGTTTCATCACAACGTTCTGCAATTTTGCTACATAGTTCATAAACGTCGTCTAAAAAGCCTATAGGTAAATCTATTGTAACACCTCCCGGCTTCATATAAGCGTTATGAACGCGTGCGCCGCACAGACGTTCAAACAATTCGTAAATCTTTTCTCTTTCCTCACACATCCAGAAAAATGGAGTTATACCACCTGCATCTAAAATTGTACCCGAAATATTTAAAAAATGATTGGCTACTCTTGATAACTCAGCACATAACACTCGAATCGCTTTGGCTCTGGGAGGAGCTTCTATGTTAAGCAATTTTTCAACTGCTAAACAAAACCCTTGCTCGTTAGCCATTGTAGATACATAATCCATTCGATCCATAAAAGGCAAATTTTGGTTGTAATGTTTGCTTTCCATAAGTTTTTCAGTTGCTCTATGTAAGAATCCTATGTGCGGGTCAACTCTGACTACTGTTTCACCATCCAACTCTAGAATAAGCCGTAAGACGCCATGCGCTGCTGGATGTTGTGGACCGAAGTTAATCCACATATTTTGTAATTTTCTCTCTACGGGTCTTACTGTAGAATTATAATATATCTTGTAATACATATCGGATTCTTTACTTTTAAACATAGTTGGTCCACAAAAATCCTTAACATAGTCTGTATCTGGAAACCACCGATGAGCGTATAATGGCGCGTGTACTTTAATCCGCCTGATATGTTGTAAGTTGTAGGAAGAAAATAATTTCAGCAAAAGCATATTTTCAGTTTTGACTACTTTAAAATATTTATGCCACATTTCATTTGACATGAAACAAATTTGTTAATTTTACAATGATTTGCATATTAACTGCCAGTAATATTTACACATCTATAAGTATGGCCTGCGCATGTCCAAGAGTTCTTATTGGTAGAAATAATGATGATATAGGTATAAGAGTATACAATTATGAATATATCGTGTAAATAAAATTCTTGTTTTATCCATCGTTTATTTTATTAGCATAATTTATATAGTTTTATTGTACTAATAGCTGTGCGCTATGCATTTGAAGCACTCACAAATTACTTACAATTTTAACATATCAATGTAAAATTCTTCTTATAAAATACCATATTATAATGGTGGACCGTTTTGATGACAAAAAATGTTCAATTGTTAAAATTTATTTAAGGAAGCCTAATTTATGTCAGTTGATAAATTTTTATATATTTTGTTTATTTATGGTCAAGCATAATTATCATCGAAATATTTTTTAAACCTTTTGCGAGTTAAATAATTCTTATTCGTTGCCACTCTAAGATTTGTTCGAATAGAACTCGTACAGATTTAAGCTCGACATTAGCATCATTGTTTAAACAAAGAATTAATAAATAAAAATTTTGAGTCATGTTAAAATTTATGATTAAATAAAAAGTAATTCCCCAATAGGATAAAACGCGCAGGTCATACACCTGATAGCAGTAAACAACAATAACCAATAGTTACGTAGTATGTGTAATAGAAATTAAATTAGGAATTAGTTTTAATTTTTTGTAATTTAGTTTTAACTTTTACACTCGCTTTATATCTGCTTAGAAGTTCATACAAAAGTACATAAGATATATATTATATACTTTGTGACCTGTATTTTTATATATTAAGTATTTAGAGAGCTTTTATTGTTGCTTAAGATTGGACCTCCATTTGGATGAATACTTAAGTAAACCTTTTAAATAAAATATTACAAAAAATATGAATTATTTCTATTATAAATATCAAAAGTTGTCTATAAACTAAATAACATATGGTAATAGATCGGTTGCGTATTTACTTAACTACTAGGAGTTGTCCGTATGAAATTACTTATAAACTATTACAATAAACGAGATAAGAAGTAACTTAAAGCTATAAAATTTTTGTGGCTCGATTCATGTTGTTGCTCGAAAAAATTTAATATTTTTCAGATATGAATGAGTTATGAAATTTTATTACAATGTTTAGATTTAAGAGTTTTTTTAATGAATTTAAAAATGAATGAAAAGGTTGTTAAACTATTTTCTCATTTATAACTAAAATTCGAGTTAAAAGCATTTTTAACTGTATGTTGTCCTGCTTATTTATTACATATTTATTTAATATTTTGTTAAAGTACTGATTTAAGTTTATATGTTTTATAACATTATATGGGTGATAAATATTCAGTTCTCGCCTTCTATAACCTTTTTTCTATCCATTTTAGTTACGAAATATTTTAATCCAGTGTAGTAAATTTTATTTGAAATGCAATAACTATTGTTTTTCCGTGTACTGTGGTTTGATATTTATAGAAAGCATCATCAAAAATATAATGGATGTTTCGGAAATCATGGATGTATGATGATATTAGAACTGTTTATTATCCTTTTAATAAACTAAAAGAGGATTGTTATTTATCAACTTCAATAATAATTTACGATGATTTTTATAACGGACATATTTTTAATAAAATATGAATATAAACAGATTTCTTAATGTTCCGCCTTTTGGGAGTCTGGGCCAAGTCTGGGAAAAGTCTTAATTTTTATTATTTTATGGGTTCTCCCATAAAAAAATAAAAATTAAGACACTACGCTGGCTGAGTGCGGTTTAAAGAATATCACATCTCCTCGGAAGCCGTTGTTGTAACATGGTGGCTTCTACACAATGTTTACCTTCACTGGAAGCTCAAGGTCCGACCCGAGCATCTTTAAAACGTATAGCGCATTCTTAACAAACAATGCTATCACTGCTAGACAAAAATTAATTCCTCTTAATTTTAAATATATACGGAGAAAATATACATGACTTGCGACAGCAACTTTTTGATTTATTGGAATATTATAATAAGTATACAAATCGTTGGGAATAAAGAACCAGGAATTCAAATTAACAAAAATATTGATATAATATTGGTTCATTGCTTATTACAAGCGTAAAAATAGTATCAGCTAGTTAGTCATTTTCTCAACAGAGTCGACGTAGATGCAGGAACAAAGTTTCTGCATGAACCTAAGTATGCAGCCGGAGAACGTGTGATAACTATCCGGCTTATTTTTCCATTTAACACATAAATAATACACCGGTATCCCGGACAACAATATCGCTATACCAATGCCGGTATCCTTTGGATTAGTTATTGCAGGTATTATAACGAGACAGCCGATGGCGACGAGGAAAAGGTAGGGAATGATTATGTTGACTCTGATCGGCCTCGGTATGTCGGGTTTCGCGCGTCTCAGCCACAGCATACCTACGACTGAAGCGCCGACGGACAACCAGAGAGTTTGCGAGAAGTAATTTATTAAGTCGAACACGTTGCTCGTTGTTAGCATGAGAAGAGAGATCAGACACTGAAAATAAAAAATAAATCAAATAATTAAGCATTTAAACAATTATGGAAATAGATTACTGGTGGTAGATGTTAACTGTTAAATTTTTTATCTACTATTGATTAACACATGACCTTAATTACAAATGGTATTATACGGTCGTAGATAGTAAAGCGTGCTCGGCTAGAATACTCTGGTTCTCATACATTAACTGACTGAAGCACAACAAGCACAGCAATGCTGTTATGATGGCAGATTTACAACCAACTAAGCTCCCCAAGTATATAAGTATCTGTTCTATTTGTTGTGTTCATTAATTACAGTGGAAGTGTTTTTTAACAGAATTTTATACAAACAAATGCAACATTTCATTGTATTTTGATGTATTAAATAATTTACAACTGTATAGGTTAAAAGCTCGAACCATTTGGAAAAAATACAAAAACTTCGCCATAAATTTTGCCATACTAAAAAGGGAAACCTTCAATGCATGTATTATTTATGCTAGATGTCTTAAATTATCAGTTTTTTGTTGTAAAAAAATTATCATTTACGAATGTAAGCTAAAAATAGCATCAACATTTAGAATGTTATGATAACTAAACTCAAAACCAAAAGTGAATACCGAATAACTAAACGTTACGTAGTAACTACCTAAAAGATGAAAAGAAGTAATTGTAAAATATAGATAACGAGTAATACTGGGTAAAGAGACTAAACATGTGCCTAAAAGCGACGCAGCTCCTATTTCTACCGCCAAATGATAGTGTGCAAACATTACTGTGTCCCGGTTAGAAGGGTGCTGTAAATTAGTGTAATTACTGGGGTAACGAGACTTAACACATTATATCTCAAGGCGACGAGCGCAATGTGGAGCTGTGTGTACCATCTTAACGAGCGTCACATTCGTACCGGCAGTCTATCACTTACCACCACTCTCATCGATCCGCCAAAAAAAATATGTTTGCGGACTTGTATGTATTATAAAAACATGAATCAATACTTAAATTAGCACTTACAGTGAAAAACAGCGAAGGTATAGGTGTCTGCTTCTCAATGTGGAACAAGGAGAAGAAGGCTGGCATGTGACCCTCTTGCGCGCCGGTCGCGAACAAACGCGCCGATGTGAACAGCACACCATTAACCCCGCCGAAAGTCGACAGAGCCACGAAAACAGGAATCATCCAGCTCCAACCACCGAACAGACGATCGCCAAACACCTGAATTTTATAAATTAAAAAAATTAGAACCCTGTTCCAAATGAGGAAAGCAAGGTTTGCTTGATATCGAACACCTGCTTCATCATCATCATCATAAGGTGCCTTCTTCAAACTGTAGTTTGGCGGTCAGATTGAGAACACCTGCTTACTAGTAAATAAAATAAAAAACATTATAATGGCATGAGTTCGTTCGTGGTACCTTTTTTTAACTATAGATATGTAATACTTTTTTTTTAATAAAACAACTGCCGGTAATAATCGTAAAAGACGAGACAACGCTAATTTCATCAAAATTTATCTACTGCAATTTTATTCTATTTTCCCAAAATGGCTAAAAATTTCTATTTAAATTTTACGAATCTCTATTCGAAGTATAGTTTTTATTTCTTAGGAAAGCTACTTTTAGAAAAGAAAAAATATACGCGTCGAACTAAAAACCTCATTGTCACTTGTTAATATCAGAACAGTGTTATACATCCGGAAAGAACAACTAAAGTTAAGAATTTAATTTGTCTGTGAAGTTGTAATGAACATTAAATTAAATTCATACATAAACATTCATGAGATGTTTTGATCTGGTTATCTTTGAATATTTAATAAAAAAAAATTATCATACATTGTTATAAGTAAATAATGTTATACAACATATCTATTGCGGCTGGGACACAATTTAGTTCAGCTATCAATAACAAATGTAACAATAATTCTTACTAACGATAATTCAAGTTTAACACATACACTATAATTTGGTACAACATAGACAACAATTGTTATAAGATTATGTCAAAAGTTGACTATATTCGCTAAAAGAATATATAACCTACGAATAATGCTAAATAAAAGCCGAACAAACGACTTCAACAATTACACTGTTTTACTAAAAGTGATCCTTATCAGATTATGGATGTCCACTGCTGGACCTTGTGCACGGCTTCCCATTACTACGTCTACCGGTAAGCGGACGCCACTAAAGACCTTACCACTGAGAGCTGATGTAATTATTACATATTCAATTTTCTATATACTCATACTGTAATCTAGTTGCAGCGTAAAAATTTTGTTCTGCGAATCTCTAATTATATTATAGACAAAACTTTTAATGAATAAGAATAAAAAAAAAATTATACTTACAGCGGCTACGGCCGGATTTGACATCATTTCCATTTTAGACACGACTGCGAAATACGCTAAGTTTGCCATCACGTAGATGATTGTAACCATTGGCATTGCGATCCAGATAGCACGCGGCAAATTTCTGGAAAAACACCACAATCAATTATAAAGTGTTAACTGCTTTCGAGGTGCACTGTCCAAGCGCTTGCCTCGTAACGCGAACGTCTCTGGTTTAATTTCGTGGCTACATATTGTGGAGTTTGATTGGTGGTACGGTTTATTCGAACCCGCCTGCCTAGCTACCACAACAATATAAACCTGTCGCCATACCATCATTTACTGTATTTAGTCGTTAACATTCGAAAGCCGAGGGCGAGTACGCTTCACCGTACACGACCACGATATCGTCACTAATTGCAAATATAAAATAGTATAATAAGTATAAAAGTAATACAAAAATTACTCAAGAATTGTGTTGTGTCTAAAATCTTCAAGAAATATCAAATATTCATAATAATATTTACCTCTACGTTAATTAAAAAGAGAGCAAGGTTTCTGACATTTTATCTTTCAAGACCCTTTCATCGTTATGTGCCTTCACTGGGGTCGATAAGTAACCTTGGCGGTTGAATAATTCATACAATTGCCTTAGTGGAATACAAATGTAAGATAAAAGACCTGTATGTTTTCTAAGCAGTTGTTTTTACTTCGGTCAATTTTAATATGCAATTTTACTGGAATCTAAATTTTATTTCCTCGTGTTTTATTCATTTAAAACCCATCAAGTACAAGTAACAATATGCCACTCTTCCGGACTCTCCGTCTACTTAAAGTAAAAGCAAATAAAGAGCTTTTAAGTCAATAGCATTTGTCGAAGTCTCAGGAGAACCACTTCAAGTAGATTAAAAACTGAAATGACCTTTTATTTTTTAGCTATTTTAAAAATGTTGGACTATTTTTTTATCACATTTGATAGTTTTGCAAAATAAAGCTGCTTATTGAAGTTCCGCAAGACTATTTTACTTCTCATTCTTATATTTATAGACCTACTTTGATTAAAGAACTTGGATAAATAATGAAAGGGACCCTTGCTAACATTAAAATAAATAAATTAATAACCTATAATTGATCCACTTCAATGAAATCTCAAAAAGAGAAATAAATGTATTCGGTAAACAACATCAACAGAAGTTTTGTTGTATATAGATAACATATTTTTTGTAATGGACAACAAAGCCCAAGTTTTGGTCGGATCTCAAAACTTTCCATACCCATTCCAAGTACATTATTGTTATAATAATTGTTGATACTATGGTACGTATTAAATACGAAAATAACTTGAGAACCTGTTAATTTACAAACCAGATATATACGAGTACGTCCGTCCTCTCGCACGCATACATTTAATGGCTTTAGTAAATAAGAAAAAAATGTAACTACAATATAACTAAAAGCAGGTGGTGACTAAATAAGTAAATCTCTTTAGTTCCACTTATTGTGTATATACTTAATTATAACAAATAAAATGTCCAAATTCATGTAACTATTCCTCAAACATAATATGTACAATTGTCATTTTTCTAGCAATTTCGTGAAAATACTATCTATTTCTCAGAATTTTAACGAGAAACTCAAAGACGAATTTAAACTTTTTATTAAACACATTTCCGCAGTAATATTTTAGTGCCACGATCGCGGTGATATTTTTAGTGCTGCATGTCGAATTAACTCGATACCGATTATGAGTAAGATAACAATGTTTTAATTAACTGATAGACAAATTCATTTTAATTTTATACACTTGTTACTATTACACATATTTATAAGAAAGTAAGATAGAAAATAGCGGTGTTTATATGAAATTACTAACGTAGAAAAGTGGTGAAATCTCAAATATCTGTGATGATCCATTACATCTAAGAAAGCAACCATGCTTTCTATGCAAAGGCAACTATCTCTTCAAATCGACTCTCACTTTCGCTGTGCTTAATATCGATGTTTACACATTTTATTGGAGTTATCTATTGTAATGGGGTACCAACATTATGGCTTTCCTTTTGACTACATGTAACATGCTACTTTATAACGGTGACAGAGTATAGATACAAGAAAACATCATATTGCGGGTACGTATTTTTTATACAAATATTTGATTGAAAATTTAAGCATATTTATTTATTTATCCTTAAATAATAGCGTGTGCAAATGTGAATTTAATGGCTTTGGCATTACCTACCAGTCTAGCTTGAGCAATAAATGCAAATGCATTACTTACTGCCATTTCATTTAGAAATAAAGATAATTGCACTACACAATGACTAACCAATTTTCTTATTGTGTAAAGTAAATCGCAATTACATAGTATTATGATAGAGATAAAAAACTGCTTGTTTGTTTCTCCAATATGTAAATATGTATATTTTTAAAAGATAAACGAAAGTCAATGAAGTTTGCCGTACATTTAAACAAGCAAGTTAAACTAATTTCCAGGCGCACTAAGAACTCGTCCCATTTCCAGTTAATAACGAAGTTAAGACCGTATCAAAGTTAGTTTAGGTCAATGTAAAGTTTAGAATGTTTTAGTCTTATTTGTCGTAGTAATATTCATTTACTCAAGAGATGTATTAGTTGATTTTAGAATAGAATTGATATCGATTCGAAACCAAATATCTTTATTATTTCGCACAGAGTGGCTTAGATAATAAAAACGCTATTTAAATATTAGTATAAACATGAGTTGATAATAAATAAGCGTGTCAAAACTAGCATATAATGTCATATTTAAATGAAGACCAACTTCATTTGCAACGCCAAAGTCTTTACATTGTGTTACCTCCACGTGTTAATGTGCATTGTATTTATACATATATCTCAACCAGATTTATAAAGAATTATTCATTGAGTTTATTTATACAATACCTACAAACTTTGTATTATTTTCATTTATTTATTTTGTTAAAAGAAGCTACATTTAGCATAATACATATTTCATGGTTTAAATTTTATAAAACTGAAGTCTCATACTAATAAAGTAATATAGTATACGTTTTTTAATTAATAAAAGATAAGGAATTTGAGATAAAACTTTATTGTAACAACGGTAAACATTCCCATTAGGTGAACGTCTCAATCGTCGCGTCGTGTCGTTGAATGAAAAAAAATTATACAACAGAACAAAAAGGAATTTTCCGTTCAAGGTAAACCTTCAATGATAGTAAATATAAGGCTAATAGACTAAAATATCAAAAAGCTGTCAACATCATCATCATCCTCTAAAAAGCTGGATTATCACAGAATCACGAAATATGACAACTCTGGCATCATCGGTTATAAACGATTATTCCAGCAGAAACGTTAGATTTTACTCGTGTATATTATTTTTGTTTTTTAATTTATTATTAGTTAAACAAAAATATACAACACATTTTATCACTAAGCTTGTAAGAAACCACAAGAAGTTTATAGGACAGCTAAAAAAATCAACAACAGAAGCATAACAATAGCCACTTATTGGTTACTCATAAAGAACATTTTCAATTTAAACTTATAAAATAGAGTAATTTTTAATTAATTACATTCGCAAATATTAGTAATATTCGTCTATTTACAATATATAAGAGCATTAGGTAAAATATTGACTTTTTTTTTTATATACTATTAAGCGACGAGACGAGCAAGACGTTCACCTGATGGTAAGTGATGCGCTTGCCCATGACAACGTGGTGCTAGTTAAGATGGTATACACTGCACGACATTGCGCTCGTCGCCTTGAGACATAAAGTGTTAAGTCTCGTTACCCCAGTAATTACAGTAGCTACAGCGCCCTTCAAACCGGAACACAGTAATGTTTGCACACTACTATTTGGCGGTTGAAATAGGAGCTCCGGT
Organism: Byasa hedistus; assembly: GCA_029286795.1. Classification (NCBI taxonomy): domain Eukaryota; kingdom Metazoa; phylum Arthropoda; class Insecta; order Lepidoptera; family Papilionidae; genus Byasa; species Byasa hedistus. The sequence goes on along the minus strand of JAGSMW010000020.1, from coordinate 7,935,867 downwards.
GGTACCCATCCAGACGGTCTCCGGCAACAGAGACCTACCACCTGGTAAAACATAACTTGAATGTATGAATTTTCAAATATACAACTATATAGCACACGATTAAAGAACTCCATTGCAAATAATTTCTGCAAGCCAAAGTAAATATATATATAGTCGAAGGTGTAAAAATCATATTATGTTTGCCTTAAATTATGACCGAAAACAAGGAGTCACATAACTAAATTGAATATCAAAAATATGTACTGTATCATATTACTATGTGTGCAATTTGTTTATTAAAAAAATACGACAGACGTCGTTAACTTTATTAGGACACCAAAGCGTTTTATCTGTATAAATGTATTAAAACTACGTTTTTATCAGTTAGGGACAAGATATACGTGTCTTTATGAAACAACGCTTATTATAGACTGCTCTCGCATCAGCTGAGAACAGATAACGATGTTCCTGTTCCATTTTATTAATTCCGCAAAGCAGAAAAGGAACTACGTAATTACTTTAACATAAAAAATTACGGATTTAATATATTTTGTATTACAACAAAAAATTACACAAACAAAATCTCTCATTTTCACGCAAAAGACGTTTTTCTTAATTTTAAGCTACTTTAACATCTCATTCGAATAGGAGGAGAATAATCATAATCTAATTATCGCGTAAGAGTCTACATTGTCATAAAACAAAAATCAAAGTACAAATAAAATTTATTCAAAATAAAATCAAAGTACAAATAAACCTTGCTTTTGGTTGAGTTTTCGTAACTATTTTTGCCCTCTAACAGTTTTGTACTGTCTTCCAATATTGCTGTAGTTTGTGAAATTACTGATCTAAAGACTTAACATCTTGTTTCTTAAGGTGACGAGCACAATGTGATGCAGTGCGTCACCCTAACTATTACAACATTAATATAAGCATATATTTGTTCAACGTTTAGAATGTCCATCTCGTCATCCATAAAATAAAAAAAGGTTGTATTTTTACACATGGGTCTACAGCTTATACAAATATATTTTAAACGCTGTTACTTTCATTATTCAAAACGCTTGGTGTATGATAAACTCAAGTGACGCGGAAACATCAATCAATCATATAAAGCCTATGACAAAATAACTTTAGTCCAGACAAGATAAAGCGCGAAACTGTTCAGAGATACGCATGCACTTGACCGAGTTTTACACGCGAAGGGGTTCATATAACCTCGACTCGTTTTGTTTTATGATGATTAAACCGGAAATCATAGTTTAGTCATATTTTATAAGGAAAATAAACATAGCAAACATTATAGGAAATGCCACGGTTTCAATAGGGAAATTCCTGCTATAAACATATAAAAAGATATATTAATATTTCATGTTTTAAATTTTCCACGAACATCATCATCATCATAAAGTTGCCTTCAAACTGAAGTTTGACGATCAGATTGAGAAAACTGTTCCAGTCTTGGGCTAGTCTTTTTAACTGATGGTATTTAAGCCCGGTACATTCGTTAATGTCGTCAAACCATTATTTACGCTGTCTGCCAGGACCACGAACATACGTATTATAAATTACATAATAATATTTATATGGGCTGTTTGTTAAGTAATATTTAAAAAAAAATTATTTAAACACTGTCAATCACTTCACACGTGAAATAATCTCTGCACACAAACATAACAGTAATATACATACAGTGTAAGATATTACTGCATTTTGATAGATATGTAAAGGCCACCTATCAAATAACAAAAACATCTTAAAGTAATAAATACTAACTTGTATGGATCCTGTAGTTCTTCGGTAACAAAGTTAAGATAGTTCCAACCACCGAATGCGAACAGTCCGGAGTAAAATGCGAGTGCAATACTTCCAGCATCGTATTTCCCTTCGAACGGTCTCTCGAAGTTTTCAGTGTGACCTTAAAATTTATTAGAAAATAACTACTACCATATAATGCAATGAAAAAATCCTTTTCATGTATGATATCATTCATTATTTAACAAAATGAATATGTGTTATATAACAAAACTATAAAATGAAATAATTTCTATTATAGGCATTTAAATTGTACAAGATTATACGTAACTAAAGATTTTTTTAAACGAACAATTGCGACTTGTTGCGGACATACAGATAGTATTCATGTGCTTTATTATTGTTTTTTTTTATCTTTATCGATAACTTAAATTCGTTTTATTATTTTAAAAAGTTTAATTGCCGCCTTTCTTTTTTACTAACACGATACGCTGTCAAACGTAAAAACTACTTTTAATAAAAAAATTGTGAAAGGCTTAAAAGAATTAAATAATAATGCGAGTGTAATATTTTCTTATAAAGTGTAATGACTACGAAAAGTAAATCTTTCAATATAGTAATGTATTTATATATCACACGGAACCAGTAATACATAATATAGTTATATCTTGCTAGAGAAATATTATAAAATACATATTCAAGATACATGTTGGAATTATACTTACCTATACATATATAATACAAGCCGGCGATAATGATGATGATTAACGCTAAAAGCTTGGAGGTAGTGAAAACATCTTGTATTCTCATAGTCCAGCGTACACTTATGCAATTGACCGCAGTAAGAATACCTATAAGAAAAAAAGTATATAGTATAGTTTTTGCATATCAATAACATTGCTAACTTAACTTCATCTGCCTTATATTTATTGATATACTTCACTCGTAATTATTTAAAAAAAAACTTGTTCGAATTTACAAAAATAACGATAAACTTTTTGTATCAACGTTCAAAACATATTTTTAACTGTCTCTGTGGCGCAGCTGTTAACTTCACGGAAGTTCCTAATTCCATTCTAATACCATATATTGTAATTATGAGCATCGCAAGACCACACGTGTAGTTTTAAAATATAGTAGCCATTTTACTGCCAACATCCTCCTATTGTAAAGCTATATATGAAACCATTGCAGTTTTTTTAAACATGTCACTTAAAATCATGTGAAATTGAGTTCAAATATTAGCCCATTGGTGCATAAAAATTTATGAGAAGCGTTTGTACTAAATGGATTATAAATCTGTATCTGATTACTTCCAGCAATAAAACAAGGTGACGTAAACTTAGCAATAAGTATCTTGGATTAAAGATGTGAAAGCATTGCCAACAAAAACTTTTTTAATAAGGAAACAATAATATACGATAATTATGTATACTATTTAGTTTTATAACAGCTTAAAGAATAAAAACTTTTCTTCAAATGCTTAGCGGATTCTTCTTCATTTCTATTAATTACAATTTTAATTACATTGAAAAATAAATAAAACATTACTTTTGTACATTAACTATGAATTCCTACATTATTACTAATCTTCATAATAATGTTCAAATATTTTAGAATTTTTATAAGATAAACACTTAACATAACTTAATCGCTTGCAAGTTAAACACAGTTTGAATGCTAAATATACGTCTAATTGGTATTCGCAAACCATAATATTTATAACTGTAACTAACCAGTTGAAATCCTGGTTTACGGTAACGGTTCTAAACAGGCGAGTAATATATTTTAAAGTATAGTATAATAGTAAATTTCTTTACTTTTAAAGTATCAATAAAGATTTCTGCAATAATTCATTTGTTATAACAATTTTAAACTTGCCCATTTATATCCACGATACCTACTCAATAGTAACATGGAAAAATTTATGAATTTTTTGATCACATTACATAAAAATTAAGAAAATAATCAGAAATCAACCGATTGTGCTACGTAATCGATTGATGGCTTGCATTCATTGAGAACATCGATCCTTTGACGAATAATTAGGTTAAAAGGGAGCTTCCGCCTATGTAACAAACGAACGCAGACCAATCGTGTAAGTGGTGTTTTATTCCAATTTATTCCCAATAGACGTTAACAGAAGACTATTAAACGATTGTTATATTACGATGAATTTGATTTTTATAAAATCGCCACCGGCTAAAAACCGCAAATAACTAAAAAGGCATGGTGAAAACAGCCATAACATATATTCAGTAGTGGCTAACGGACTTACCTTGTAGCACGAAGATCTCAGTTCATATCCGCTCTACAATATGTAGAAGAAAGAGTGTAAGAGTACAGCTAAAGTTTATAACAAAAATAAATAAGTTAAAATAATCTTTTGCATTTAATTATCACATCGTATATTTTTAGTGTTAAACGCAATAACGAAGGATTGATGCAGTCTACGACGGTTAATGATAAACGAGACATGAGAGCTCGTAAATATGACTCGTGGAAGATATTCAATTACTGCATTGACATACTTAGGGAACGAATTACTATTTGATACCAAAATATTTACATTTGTTGAGTAGAAGAACTACATTGTCAGCGGCATGACTCGTTTAAATACTGAACGGTCGTTTTAATTTATTAACTTACTCTAGCTCAGTTAGCTGCTTGCCTTGTAATATGTAGCTTCCAAGTCCAGGTGTTGGGGTTTGAATGGTGTTAGCCCTTTCCAAACCCGCCTGTCTATCACCCTAACATTGTAAATCTGCCGTTATAACAGCATTTTTTTGCTCTGGGCTTTCAACACAAGACTATATGTGTACAAAACAACATTGTTACAGTTCTGTAACCCGCAGTCGTACTGAACACTGTGTAAACATACTATGATATTAATGAAACAAGTTCTTATGAATCTTTTGTGTCTTGGAGTAGTCAAATTTATTTCATATTTGTTTATATTAAAAGTGACAATGCAATTGTAACGTTTGATGTAACACATATAATCAATATAGATATTTTGATTGATGATTATTTCGATATTAACACATATAAATAAAATAGAAGAAATTCTAGCACATTGATGATGATTGAATAATGCTTATTATATCGAATATAAACGGAGAGACAAAAATCACTGCAAAAATATAATGTATCTAGAACAAATATATTAAAATTAACTTCATAGTACCTTTTCTGAAATTTACGATTTCTGAAAAATAGAATAATCATATTGTTGGAAATTGGTATACAGATTTCATAATATGTTTATCAAATCGGGTCTTTCAGTTCCCCGACACATCGGCGCAGTGTTTTGGGAATGGTGTTTATTAACCGGTCGAGTACAGTACAGTCGCTTTGCTTACTGTAAAATCCACATTTAGCATCGATTAGCAAAAAAAATTGTCTACAGCTCATTTATTGTACAAAACGAATTATTAAAATTACAGAAAACATTATGTATTGTAGCTATGCTTTCATATTAATTTGTTTGGAAGTCTCCAAAAATTTCTTTATTTTGAGACAGACCTAATTCTCATCAATTCGAAACCCGGTTAAAATAAATTAATTAAAATCTTTTTATAATCAATGAGTAAAAATCAACGGTTACAAATAACACAGGCTTTGATTCGGTAATCTCAAACGAATAATTGTTTACTTACCACACTTAAAAAGATAATGATCGTGAACGATAATCATTACGTCAGAAGTGCTTTAGCATTAACTTACTTAATATTGAAAAAAACATATAAAGATTGTAGAAAATATTCGGGTCACGACAACTACGCATATCTGAAGACGTAATGGCGATCTTAATGTCTTTGAAAGGACGTGCCTTGATAATGCCGGCCCCTGTCGACGGCAGACCGACGCCGAAATTACTACTCCGGCCATAAGGAAGACAGTGTCATATATCGTTAAAGGTATAAATGCCTTAGAGTATATTATAAATAAACTCATAAGTTGCTTTGTATGTAAATAAGAAAATTCGTTATAATTACGCCAATACGCTATAACATTATAGACCACGACATAGAAATAACGACGACGTATGTTATCGTTCGTTTTGAAGGCAAACTTTAACAATAAGGAGTTCTTCAAAAAGGGCGTGAAAAATGTCCATTTATCAAAATGTTTATATTTAATTCATCAACTCGTCATTATTAATATACTTTATATATTATAGTTATAGGGATATCATTAATTAGATTCTGTAGGCACTTTTTAATTTGTGTAAAATTAAACTTTAGAATAATTGACCTGTTCAAGGTTACATTTTAGTAACTAATAACATAGATCTCAATAATCCCAAACAGATTATTTATTTTATAAACATTGGTATATGTTGCAGTTGTCTTGTAATGGGTAATTAATATTTAGGTGTTTTATATGACTTTTAATGATTTTAGTTTTAAATGCAGCAAAACGCAGTCATTACGATATCACGTGATGTTTTGTTGTTACTAAAGCGTATATGCATTTATATTTCGGTGACACAATATATTATTGTTAACGTAAGTATATTACTATTCTTGTGTTAAAAGTGGGTCGGTATATTTTTATTCGGCTGCAATTAATTAAACAAAGAATTTTTGATTCATTTTGTTTGAATACTTAGTGACTCTCTTCTCTATACCATGACAAGATAACGATGAGATCATCTATTTTTTAGACGATGGTAATAATGTTGATAATCCACACCAATGAGACGTGTTACGTGGTTTGTTACTATACGAAAATTATCTTTTCTTGAATATCGGTCTTCAGTGACACATTTCCCTTCCATAACATAACTAAAGAACTAACTCTTACACGTGCAGACAGTGTGTGCTAGAATTTAACATCTGCTTATCAGTTTCGGACATCTAGACTCGCGACAGGTTACCATCCATTAGTCGCGAATATTCCCCTCAACCGTATGAATAATTTCGTATCGTCATATATAAAACCAAAATATTTTGAACATTTGCCAGCGTCAATGATCCCGTTTAATTATAACGTAGATGTCCTCAAGCGTAAAATGCTGCCTTTAAGTTAATCCGCGTTACCGACTAAAACCACATAAAAGTCAAACAAAAACTTACATAGACAAACAGCGGCGAGAAGTTTCACAGCATCTTGCGGTGGATCACATTCAGGGAAGAAAGGCTTTACGACATAATGTCCGAACGTCAGCGCCACAATTGCTTGAGTTGTCGGTCTAATAATAAGAAGAGCGATCCATATCCTTAAGAATGCTGGCAGAGGTCCGAACGCCGTGTAAATGTACGCGTAATCACCGCCAGACCTCGTGATCGATGTACCAAGCTCTGCATAGCAGAGTGCACCCAGGGTCGACAGTAAGCCACAGGCTAACCATATAATTAGTGATGCTGCTACCGATCTGAAACAATATAAAGTAATACAGAATTGTGCATAGAAAAAAATCTGGTAACTCACTTGATCTAGATCTAAGTGAAGACGCAGAAAAGTCTGTCTGCGTTAAACTGTTTCTTATACTCCATGTTTACAAAAGAATTATTTCTTAAAAAAAGTACTATCCTCTTTTTAACTACTGAAATGTTACACAGATTGTAAATGTCTATGATTATAATATGTACAATGGCGATGAAGTTGGGTACCACGGCAATTACCTTCTGTTGGAAAACATTACTGTATTCCGGTATTAAATGTTATGTATCTAGTGAAGTTACTGCGGTAACAAGACTGCACAGCTTACCATGCACCGTTTGTCATCCTAACCAGCGTCATACTATCAGGCGAACGATCGAGATATATGTATACAAATACTAATTTATTAACTCATAAGAAATTTTTCTGTTATTAGGTTTCCGTAATGTGCTTTTAAATATATTAATAAACATTTTTTTAACAAAAAAAATTGTTAAACAAATAATTAACATAAAATGTTTATCACTTTCAAATTACCAAGGTAAAAAGTGTAATTTTATTGGTTAATTAAACAATCACAACTATTACCTATAAGTTTAATTCAATAGTGTTTGAGGCCAATTAAATCTTGACCCCATTAAAAACTTGTTCACCGAGTACGTTCACCATTGAACCTACAGACATGGAGCACGCTAACTGGCGATCATTTATACTTCCAATCTAAGTAATTAATATGCATTAAGATGGAGACAATCGAGTGCTTTAAATATTAAATATTATTTACTCCTCAGCAAAAATAGACATGACCATAAAAAAATTCATGGAGATATAACGGTTTCATTGAAAGTTTAATAAAATATAAAGAAGCAGTGTGAACTTAAACGCGACTTGAATCCTTACTATGATACGTTTATGCGATCAGGTAATAGAGACTAGTGCGCTGACATAATACTCCGTAACGGTTGTAACTTCGAAAAAGGAAGAGCTTCTTGAATACTATTTCAGGATAGAGTGGAGTACAGGATAACGAGATAAGAAATCCGAAAAAAATATTCAATATAGCTCTTGCGATAAAGGAAATGTGAAAAGTAAAAGTCAGCACTGTGGAAGGGTGAGAAAAGCAAACAAGAACAATATTACTGAGAACCGAACTTATGACCTTTGTGTCCAAAGCATAAAAATTAACCCCTAGGCGATTTCGGTATCTACTCTGAATATGACTGGGGTAAGACCTGCCTGTCGTAAAATGCGACTAAAAGGGTCTATGCGTTTCGCCAACCTTGAGGGAGGGGGCTCTTATCAATCAATAAGCAAACCCGCGTGGGATAGCAAGTGCGCTGTGTTTCTGTAGTGATAAACAGAACACATAAGAGAACGTAGAGCCGTGATAGCCTAATTGTTTGAACGCCGGCCTTCCACTGCGAAAGTACCGGGTTCGAATCCGGCCTGCACCAACGAATTTTTCAATTTATGTGCAGTAACATAAAACACCAACTAATATCACGTGCTAAACGGTGAAGGAAAACATCGTGAGGAAACCTGCACATCTATGTGATGACCATCAGTGGTCAGACTAGTATGTAAAATGGAGAAGACAATGGCGTACCACTCCATTATAACTGCCAAGAGAGTCGTCATGTGTTAAAAACATGATGACCACGACCCTCAGTCATGAGGAAATACGACTTAGAAGAAGAAGAGAACCAAGAAGAGAGGAGAGTCCAGAAAAGAAGAGAACTATACATAGCCATACATGATTATGGTAACAATACAGTCAATATGAACACAAACTGAACTGTTCGCAATGAGTAACTGTTACTACAGATTTGGTTTCATTTGAGAAGGGATGTCAATTAAATTACTCGACCGTTAGTTACTCTTATATGATACGAGTGAATAATTGATGTTGGAATTTAAAACACAATTAACAGATATTATTCTCATATGTAATTTAATAACAACGTTTTATGTATTTCAACGCTACTGGTATTTAACCTCATTTAAATAAACTTTATTGAATTGTGAAGTTGTAACAAATCTGGTAAAGGATATCAGAATGAACTTTTTGTGCTATTTATGTGGCAAACGAGCTAGGTCCCGCCTGATTGTAAAATGTCGCCGTAGTGTACGAATGTAATAATATGAGTACGTATGGAGATCGAACAGAATCACTTACAGCAAAGTATTTTAATAATAATGTATCCGACAATAGATATATTATTAGGACCTCGTGCTATAAAGCGACAAGCCCAGTCTTGGTATGAACGCCTCGTATCATTTACCGTAAGGTGAACGCATCCCAACAATTTCAGTATTGAATAAAAAAAAATTGTTTACCATAGAATTAGTCAACAGCTTTTCTCGAATTAATATCATTAACTTTAAAATTGAGAGACCAAGATTGACTACATTGCAATAAACAGCTTTAGTTAATTTATATAAGAAATAAGTGAAAATCAAAATATTCACATGCAATGTTTGCAGTGTATATCATCTTAACCGGCGCCTCATTTTTATGAGCCGTCGTATCACTTACAAACAGGTGGTGGTGGAATATTTTACACACTGCTCGCTACGAGTTAAGATAATAATAAAAACAAAATATTTTTATTACTAGTAAAAACGGTTAATTCATATTTTAATTAAAATATTAAATTACATTAATATAAAAAGCGGGAAAAAATTATTACTCACTCTGTGTAAATAAAGACCCCAGTCGGAGATATAAAAATACCGGAACCTATAATAGTTCCAATTATAATTCCAACACCATTAAAGAGGGTTATTTTTCGTTTTAAAACTACTTTGCCGTCGCCGTTCGGAATTTCTTCACCCATAACGTAAAAAATCAATCAAATACACCAGTAAACACAAAACACGGTGGTCTTATGACAAATAGTAATGATTTTATTGTCCACCACAAAGTTTATCCGTGTCGTTTCCAACAAAACTATTTAATTTTTCGTAAGCATTTTTGTTTGATATAGACATGCGTCCGCTATCAAGTTGATGTTAAACTGTAAAACACAAAAACTTACAACACGCCACGCATCACTACCGTACCGAGCAAACGCCGCAGCGCATGTGTGGACTAGGGATGAGACGTACTTAGAGACCAGGTCTTAAAACTAGCTATTTACTTCCAAGTACGCACCTAGTGCTGGTACAAAGAAGATATAAGTATAGAAACAAGTATTTTATACTGTTTTCTTCTTTTGTCGGTGTCACTCTACAATTTTAAATTTTTTTCATGATGGCAAGAAGATTTTTGTTTTTGATGTACATTTCTTACTTTTTATTTTATTGGGTATTAAAAGTTTTTTTATCTAGATTTATGTTCCAAATACTGTGAAGTATTTTAAGACTTGGTTTCCAGCCCTGTTATTTAAAAACTTGTGACATGCCGTATGAATTCGTGTGGTGTTCACGCGGTACTTTTTCACCAGCTGTTGCGTACGGTCTAAAAAGAGACAGCAAATAGCAATTGTTAAGCAAATGAAAGAGACGACGTAATTGTAATGTAGAGGGAAATCGGCCCCGGGAAATTTAAATGAGATTATATTTTTTGAGTTCATAATCAGATTCCGTTCTATATTACAAAGACAAAAGAAATTATAAATGATGAATGTAATATGCACACTTTTTGTTTGATTTAATATCGCTGTGGTACGTTAACTACTGAGAAAAATGATGTCACTAAGTAACTCTGTTGTGGCATTTACAGTACTTATCGTCATTACACAGTATCATGGTACTCTGAAAAATCATTATCAAGTTTTTACTACCTTTCAGCTAAGACATTTTAAAATAAAAAAAACTTTTATAGAATTTCTTTTTCTGTATAAAAATTATATCGATTGCTTAAATTTTTACCATAACTTATTAATTTGTTTTAAACTCTCGGTTAAAATTCTGCGGTAGTTTTCTATTCACAAAAAAGAATTATAATTTGTTCGCGATCTTTATCAAATTATTAAGAATTTATTTTTGATATTTTTATAATCATTGTAATCTTGCATATAGTAGTAACGTTACGACTTAGTTGAATTTGGATTAATATTTTGACGCTGTTTACTTAGTTAGTTTACCATTTAGTTTTACCAATAAAAACCATCGTTTAACCAAAAAAAATTGTTATCTGTCAAAATTTTACATACATAAAGCAAAATAACGATGGGCACTTATTTTTGAACTATGCTTCACTATGCACTGTTCCAATTCCGGAAAGCAGGTAACAAACAACCTTAATATTTTATTGTTTTCGTATTATGAAATGCCTTTATGTAATAGCTTTAGAATTTTGAATGAGCTATATAAAAAAAATAACAAACACAGTTAAATATTGCTCGCTAACAACAATAGATGCCAATGCGCTCTCTACTGAGAAAAACTGACAACAAACTCTGTGGGGGTTTGTCTTTTTTTTTTTTATTGACCTTTTTTACGAGTTACCATTCACCTCCAAACTTTAATAGTCACTTAGGTAATCGTTTACAGTAATATATTTTAGAATAACTGTATAACTTCTAGAATAAAAGTTAAAGCTCACGGGTAATAATACTGACTCTAGTAAAATTTTGAACAGCCACATGTATAACTTTTTTTTTGTACAGAAATATTAAAAAGGTAAAGTAAGTATCACCCTTCAAAATACCTTCTTGCAATGTCGGCTAGCAGATACGTTTAAAACAACATGATGGTTGTTAATAAAGCAGAAGTAACAATATTTCTTGATAATGTAAAAATAATTGTTTGACTACATATCTACAAATTCTTCACTACGACGTGTAAAACAATTCATGAAACAAAGCTCGAGAATACCTTTTATATCTATTGTACATTATTAAAAACCGATTTATTTTTACTTTGTCCCATATCTATATTGAACAAAAACTAAGTTTAAATAAACTCATTTTTATTAACCATGTTCTCCAATACTTCTAGTCCACGAAAATATTTTTAATTTCAAATTGTATTTAATTGGTATGGTAACGAGACTTAACTCCTTATGTCTCAAGGCGACGAGCGTAATGTGATGCAGCGTTTACCATCTTAACTAGCACCGCGTTGTCATGGGCAAGCGTATCACTTACCATCAGGTGAACGTCTTGCTCGTCTCGTCGCACAGTAGTATAAAAAAAAAATATCGCTATCATCCGACGGACGTCAACTTCTGGACCATAGGCTTCCGTCAAAGACCTCCACGCCGATCAGTGCTGCGCTGCTGGCATACATTGGCTATTTGTGACCTTCACCAGATCGTCGTCACAAAAAGTCCAAACACTTTATTCAATTTATTTCCATTCGATTTTTATTTTAGAAGGTAGTGTTGGCTGGTTACCTATAATAAATAGATCTACCATCTATAGATTGCTTTCCATTGGAATAAGATATTCAGCTTCGTGAAAAAATACTCTTCTTCTCTTAGAAATTATGATATTATCTGCTGAAGATTAGGGGCAATTTTAACAAAACGTGTAGGGATTTCGATTAATTTAAGTAACCAACTATCCAATTTTATACTTTATTTATAAAACAGTTTTGTAATTATTAATCAGTAACAAACCAGCAATATGAAATTATAAAGATCAGGGTTAATAATAACATTGTCAGTCCTATTTATGTTCTTTCTATTATTTTAAAATTTTTTATTTATAAATATTAAACATTATTCTGTGTTGTCGTTTGAAGACTTCGCGGGAGACGTCCTGAAATAACATGAATTTGCACCAGAAAGATGCGCCCGCGCCGCGGCGCTGCCGTCGCCGTCCCCCTTTTATCCGACGCCATTTTCACACAACCCGCGAGCTTTCCCGCAATCAGGTACGTACTTCATGTACTGAATAGTTTTAAAAATTTCTATGTGAACATTATAAAACGCTACCAACATTGTTACCACCACGTAATCTATTTATTTTTTGCTAATTCCAAATGTACGCTGCTAGTACAGAACATTGACCTCGATAGTCCACGTAACTGTTAACATGTTTTTTGTTTTTAATGATGATTACTGAATACAATAGCTTGAAACAAAGGCATTCCGTTAAAGTTCATAACGTAGCCCCTAATAAAAATCAATGGTACATACGATTACTAAATGTTAAAATCGTATTAGAGGAATTACACTCAAGAATTACTAGTTTAATCTGACTATCGTGTTTTTTTATACCATTGCATAAATAAGGTGTCAATGTGAGACGGGATAAATCGATTGAATGTTACACTTGCTTCGATCAAACGTACACTTAAAGGAGATTCTATTTATGTCGTCTTGTCTTCATTTTTTAATAGATCACTAATCATCCCCCACAGCGACAGTATTGCGGGCCACGAGTAGTGTCGCAAGGAACGGTGCCCTCGCACGTGCTCCCACTTAGCTGGTGACTTATTGGAACAAAGTGTTTTCTAAGTTATATGTGTTAAATATTGATTTAAAGGAGAAATTAAATTCTTCTCCAATGACACTTATCCAAAAAGAACAAGAGATGAAAGACGCAAATATGGATGTAATAACACCATCTAAAGAGGATAGCGGAAAATCCTTGAGACCAGTGCGCAACAGACGATACACCCGGTTAGTTATTGTTGATGACTCATAGTTTTCATATTCTCTTAAATATTTTATTTTCTTTGTGCGTCATACTCTGAAATTCATTCTGTTAAGCTACTTCATCGTTCATAATACTTAAACACCTATCTTTATAATAAAGTCATACATAACATAAGCATTTTTTGAAATGATGAATAGGTATTAAATTCGGATTACATTTCAGTATTATATTTACAGGAGAAGTTTAGTCGCTGGACAGAGGCCACAAAAGAGGCTGTTCACGCCAGAAATAAAACGGTATTTGAAGGATTGGCTCGTACGTCGAAGGGACAATCCTTATCCCAACCGAGAAGAAAAAAAGTATCTTTCACGAGAAACAGGACTCACATACATTCAAGTAAGATTAAACAAATTTATGTATATAAAAAAAAAACATTAAAACTATTCGAAGAAGTTTTTCAGTAAATTTTCAAGTGTGCACATCTATGTTCTTACATGCAACCTATTTGGATTTATGCCAAGAATTGCTGTAAGTACTTAAATAGGCACTATTTTTGTCACTGCTTGGTGGAACATCACCAAAGAAGCAATCTTGATTTGTAAATCAACAAGTAAACCAGGGATAGTATTAAAAGATCCACGTGATAAAATAATTAGGTAAAATTGTCAGTAGACAAAATATACAAAGCTGAATGGAATATTATTCTGACTTTAAAAATTTATTTAAAAAAAAATTACATTTAATTTACAAGGTATTTTTCTAAGGAAAATCATTATTTCGTTAAAAAAGGATTTGTTTCATTTTCAGATTTGTAACTGGTTCGCCAATTGGCGAAGAAAATTAAAAAATGTAAACGCCGATCGCAATCAACAAACATGGGGTCATCTCATTCGCACATACAACGACCGTGCCCAAGGAAACGTGGAACAGTTCAGTATTTGTTCTGATGACAGCATATGGAGTGAGCATGAGCCCACAAGTCCTATTCCGAATCATTCGGATATTGACAATCGTCTTGAAAGCAGCCCTGACACAAACCCTGAATATCATCAACTTGATACTGACTCATCCTCGTCAATGGAGAAATGCGAAAGCTTCAATAATAACTCTAATGAAATTGATCGCAGATGCACAAAATCTGAGAGCTCCAAGATCACGAGTCCCCTATTACTTAGCAAGTGGTTAGAAAGCGCGGCTCGGTTTCAACCGAGTGAAGCTAATTATTCTTGGTGGGCAGAAGGAAGACGGCGTAAACTTGATTTGAAGTCGCAGCTGTCAGTAAATACTTTGCGTCACGATCAGGATGAAGTAGAAGCAGCCGTAGCGCTGACCGCTTTAGCAACCGCTGCTAATCGAATTACTGCACCCTAATTTGTGTTCCTTTACTTAAACACAGTCATAAATTTAAAATACATTTAAATAACAAAAAAGTCCTCAAATTCTTGTTAGAATACGTGTTGCATTTTAAATCTTGCTCAAATTTAAAACAAACCAAATATTATTATAAGATAGTTGTAATATAATGTTTTGATCTCTTTTAGACTGGTCATAAGTTAATAGCGTATACTTACCAAAGATCGTGTTTCATACGAATTACAAAGTATTATAAATTATCGGTCTTTTATTATAAGTTGACATATCTAATGTTTAATCTCTACCTTGTTCATTACCAAAAAAAAAATCGGCTAAGAAAACATGTTTTACTTTGAATTCATCTCTAATGATTGATATATACACATAAACTTGTAATACTCCGCCGCTACTTCACTGCTTAAGACTTTATAACACTATTGAATAAAATGAATACAAGCTTAGTCGGATTTTTAATCGTATATAAAAAATCAGAGAACCTCAGAAAATATTGCATACAAACAAAAAATAAACTATTATTTATAATTGGGCGCGTATATTTTTATTCGCTAATAGTCAAGTACAGCACCTTAATTTCGAACCACGACGTTCGCTTTTAAAAAGGTTGTTGCGTTTTCTGCCTACGTAGCGCAACGGCTAAGCGCTTGCCTTAGCGGAGGTGCATGGTTCGATTTCGAAGACATATTTTAGAATTCGGTTTTTCAAACCCGCTTGGCTCACATTGATGTGATGCGGCTGTCAATATATAAGAGCTAGAGAATTTTAAGAAGTCACACTTCAACAAATTAGAGCCAGAGAATTTTGGACGAGCACGCTTCAAGCATGTGAAATTGTGGGCAAGTGTAGTTAGAAAAAGAGAACTCGGATTGCATTTTGTCGCATAAACAAACTGTTACGTTTATAGTAGTTTAAGAAAAAACGATGATTTCTGTTAGATTTTATTCTTAATAAAAAATAATAAATCATTCCTTTTTAATTGCATAGTTTGAATACCACGTGAACGCGACACCACAGACGCATCTATACAAACTGTGTTCTAAATCATCCAGAAAATGTCATCAATAATATAATTATAGGGTGCCTTCTTCAAACTAAAGCAGTCACTGGCTGTCGTACTGGCAGTAATATTGTGTAAATTATTCCCGCCTTTAGCTATTCTTTTCAAAAACTAGCCCATCACAGAAAATAGCACAATTAAAAGAAAATGTGATCTGATGTGATAACTATCTCCTGATAAAGTGGTAAATAACTGGAATATTAAATTCTTTGACAATTTTTAAAAATCTTATTGATTTTTTGCAATCAAAAAACTTCCAAATTAGCCAATAATAAGAAAGTCTCTGATCTAAATCTCATATTCATGAAAAGAAGCATGCCCAAAATGTAATGGAGTATTTGGAAGGGAAAGGGTTCTGTTGCAATGATCATGAAATAAAACAAATGATGAATTACCACACATATTTTAAATAAAAATTTTAATCGTTTTCTATTTACAATATTTTATTGCATTATCTATTTATGTGTGCTGTTTATCTCCTTCACTTTGAATTTCCACATGTTTTTCGAGATGCGACACAAGTGATTGTTGATTTTGGTTTAGTTGTCCAACAAGACAAGATGCAGCACTTTGGAGAACACTACACAGTTGACTTCTTGCGACTTCTAAACTTGGAAGCTTGCTATATTCTACAAGTTCATTTTTAGACATGAAGCGGTCTTGAACTATGCCGGCTGCAAAATACTTATAAGATTAAGTAAGCCCACAATATTATTACCAAAATTAAAGTAATGGACTTAAGATTATGATTTTAATTCAGATCTTTATTATTATATATTCTCTAACAAAATAAATCTCTAAATATATTGTATAATAAAAGAATTTTCTTGGAAGATCTCTGTTGCCAGAGACTGTCTATCTCTATTGACACTCTAAATAACCTATAACCTACTATGCCCTTATTTCTGCTGTCAAACAGCAGTATATACCATTACTGTGTTCACATTTGAAGGAAGCGAAATTTGTGGGATAACTAGATGTAACGCCTTCTGGCTCAAGGTGATGTAGTGCTGTGTATACCATCTTAACTAGATATATACACAGCACCACAATGCGCCTTACAGAATAAAAAAAAATGGTTTCGTGAAAATCAAAACTACCAAACAAAAAAAGTCAAGAACACTGCAGGGAAATATATCTGTCTTGTGCATGCACATAGGTGACAGACATCATTTACCACCATGTCATGTCAACTACTCACATGTTTGAACACCTAAAATTTTACTGTCTTATATTCCAAGTTTGTATCAATAACTTATTTGCGTTGTGGTATTCACATTTTTGTATATATGTTAAACATTTACACATAACCATGTTCAGTTTTCAACTTACCCATAACTACAAGCTGTGGAGCTTTCTTCAGAATTTTAAACATTTTGTCAGCATTTTCTGGTTGGCCAAATATAATGTTCTGGTGAGAAATAAACAAGCAATTAACAGCTTCATATCGAGTCCCTGTGGTAGCCATACTTACAATTTTTTTACCGTATGTCCTCAAATGCATATTACTTTTTTTTAAAGCAGCAAATATAGGTGTTTTATCTTCCATACTTATTGAATTCATGTGTAGAAAAACAATCATCTTTGAAGTATTAAACCAATCGAGACATTCTTTTGCTAATATTCTTTCAAATGGGTTATCGATTTCTGTTTTTTGTTTACTGCTCGTATTATCACAAAGCACAATCTCAGGTAGAGTGTACTTGGGAGGGCCGTATATGGGTTTTGAAAGGTCTATCAAAAGTTGTCTTTCAAAATGAGGTTTCCTCGGTTTTTGAATATTAATTTTTCCACGAAATCGTTTAGCAAGTACCAACGTACAATGCGATTTTAGTAACGCTGTAAATAAACATTCAAGATATTAATGAATATTTAGAAAACAAACTCAAAAATAAACCAACAACTCAAAAATTACCATTTTTAATTGAAGCCATTCTTTTATTATTTTTTGCTTAAATAATGTCACGAAAGTATTTCAAATTCTATTTTAACCTACACAAAACAAATACTTCAGATTTGTCAGTATTTTTTTTTTCGTTATAAAAACAAAGACAGAGTAATAAATAGTTTACTGCCAATTCGCGACAATTTTTTTTCCCTTCTTATACATTTAATATGTGTTTAGTTCAAGTCAAGATTGGATCGTGTGTAATTATAAAGATACATTGTATCATTTTATTTAAAAATCAACTAACATAAACTATTTATGGGGGAAGCGTGTATGGTTATAAGATTCGGGAGCACAGAGAACTCCGTTAGCCAGGACTGAATCAAGAATGTAACAGGATCAAAAGTAAATGGATAAAAAGTGAATATACTTAGAAAATATTGGAATTTATACAAAGTACATTTGTCAGAATTAATATTATTTTTAACAAATTTGACAATCATTTAAAATTAATGGAATACTGCATGCAAGGAATTTGTAAATTGTGATAACATGCCGCTACACATTTAACTAAAACCAATAAGCCAACGAAAACTGTTAATCGAATAAAAAAAACATTTATTATGTGTTGTACGTATATCATTGACTAATAAGTAAGTGGTATCCAAAATATACGTGCAACACTATTTTGTTATGACATTTTTCTCATATTAGTGTAATGTGATTGCTCAAAAAATTTTAGGTTTGTGTTTATTAATTTTGTTTTATACAATGTGGTTTATACTTTTTTATTTTCATTTTATATGTTATTTATCGTAAGAAAATAATTTATTACAAAGGAAAAATAAATCTAAATCAAGTAATACAATGTAAAAAAAATTATTATTTTTCTGCAAAGGTTAAGAGGTAGTATGTAATTTCTAAAGTACTCGCTAACTTTTCTAATTATAATTTAATTCGTAGAAACATGCGATTCAACCTTGAAGATACTCCACCATCCTCCATCAATGGAGATGAGATTACAGAAGTGGAAGATGGTGTGATTTTGAATAATATGGTTATGATGGATGATTATGAGATGGAGGAAGATACAGACCAAGAACAGGAATATGCTGAAGTGGAGCCTCCCGAGGATTTAGCCATTATGGTTTTCAATAAACATTCTGGATCAGTGTTTTGTTGTAATCTTCATCCCAGTGGTAAAGTTGCTGTAACTGGTGGAGAGGATGACAAAGCATATGTTTGGTCTGTTGAAACTGGACAGATTGTCATGGAATGTACTGGTCATAAGGATTCTGTTATCCATGTCGGCTTCAGTTTTGATGGTGCTTATTTGGCAACTATAGATATGAGTGGTGTAATAAAAGTATGGAAATGTAATCTTGATGACACACAACAGGAATGGCCAGTAGTATTTGAATATGAAGCAGGTGATTTAAGTTGGGGCCTGTGGCATTTTGGAACGAGAGTACTCTTCTGTGGGTCTGTCACTGGTGATATTTTTATCTTTAAAATTCCTTCTGGTGACACCAAGATATTACCAGGTTCTAATATAAAAACAGAATGTGGCAAGGTATTTTTCTTTTTTACTAATGAAAGTTATGGTTTGTTATAGTTGCTACTGAACCAGGTTAGGTTAACCAGGTGGTAGGTCTCTGTTGCCGGAGACCATCTGGCTGGGTACCACCGCAGCTCCTATTTCTACCGCCAAATAGTAGTGTGCAAACATTACTGTGTTCCAGTTTGAAGGGTGCTGTAGCTAGTGTAATTACTGGGGTAACGAAACCTAACACCTTGTCTCAAGGCGACGAGTTTCAAACTTCAGTTTTAGATTTTAATAGTTTTTGTTAAAAAAACTAAATTGCATTTTTTGCAGCTTTTTAAGGATGGTGTACGTCTAGTAGCTGGGTATGAAGATGGTGCAGTGAAAGTATGGGATTTGAAAACAAATTCTGTTCTTCAACAAGTGACAAACATACATGAAATTAGAGTTACAGATATTGACACACATCCTGAAAATAATCTCATGGTGTCCATATCTACAGATGGTATTTATTTGTTTAAATATAATGTTGATATTAAAAATTATAGCCTAATATAATTTTTATCTACAATAGACTAACACTTCGCCTCTAGTTAACACAGTTCTTAGTGACAGTCAAGCTGTGTATAGTAAAATGTGTTCACACAGAGTACTCTGGCAATTATATACACTATAAAAGCATGGAAATTAGATACTGACAATTTATCAATATTTACTAAATTATATTGTAATAATTTTGCTATATAACTTTTGTGACAGGTAAAGCAATATTGGCAACATCAGTTAATGGTAAAATTGTAGCACAATTAGAAGCCGAAAATGATTTAGAGGCAGTGGCCTTTTCAAATTCGCAGCTGGGATACTTTGCTTTAGGTAATTTTTATTTATATTAAATAATTTGAAAATATCTATATATATATATATTCTCTTATAATACTTTCATTTTAATTTTAGGAACATTAAATGGTTCTATTACAATCTGGGATGTTGGTAGGCAAATGTTCCGACATCACTGTTCTAAATCTGAGGATGATGTAGCAGCTGGGGTCACTAAAATATTTTGGGTAGAAGATAAGCTTGTAACGGGTTGCCTTGATGGTTCAATCCGAGTGTATGATGGAAGGTCTGGAGAACGATGTATGGTATTAACTGGACACTGTTCGGAAATACTAGATTTGTGTTATAATGATAAAGAAAACCTGATATTATCTTCATCAGATGATGGCACTGCAAGGATATTCAAATACAATAAAATATAAGAGTCATTTTGTTTTTAACGAAAAAAGTGGTACCTAGTTAAACATGTATCTACTATATTCTTTTTTAATAAATACTTCAAAGTTATTTCTTTTATTTTTTTACTGGTTATGAATTATTCAATATGTTATACAATAGAAGGTTGAGGTAAATATATCACAGTTCACGAAATATTATAACAATTGCCCATAATGTTCTTTCTCCTCAGTCTTTATACATTGTTTACTGGATATAGGCTTTCCCTAAGCCAATTGTGGATGGCAAAACAAAATTATATTTTTTTGTAATGACCATTAAAAAAATATCTCGATTGTTCTAATAGGTATGATTCAAAATTATTTTTGTGGTTCTTCTACAATTACCTAATCCCATAAAGCAGGGTCTAGCATACAATTATATTAAAATTAGTAATGTGGGTACTATAATTTATTGAGGTACAGCAACTAGACAAGAAAGGATAAAAAAATGGCGCAGTTGTCAGCTACTGCAAAATTAATTCGCTAAACGTTGTTAGTTAGTCCTGATGAACGGATTGGTCTCTAAGAAAAGACAGTTTTACTCTTTCATTCGTCACTAGAGCAATTAATGATAAATGAACAGAGATTGTAGCTTTATTACTCATTGTATATATTTATGTCGGCAGTAGACTATGGTAATAAAGCGACAAAATCTACAATTGAATTATTGACCTCACACATATTGGTTTATGAGACTTAATATTGCTATGGTATTCACAAATACTGTCATTGACCTCCGCAGTAGGGCTTACACATAAATTGATTATATCCTGTGCAAGGAAATCGCATCGGAAGGAGTTATTAATGAGATAACTTATAAGTAATCTCATTTAAGATTATCACCTTATCTATTTTAAGTGCACCTAATTAATTTACATGAAAAAGTATGCCAAATACACATGCCTGAAAAGAACGAGACCGACATCATATCAACCGGTTATTCAAACTTGGCAGTGAATTCACATGACGAAACCAAATTCCATTTCAATCTTTGTTTTACAGCAATAAAGTTGAAAATTGTGCGGCGTTTTAAATAATTCACGACCTTTTAAACACGCTGCGATGTCATGGCGGTAGACAGTCGTGGTAACTTGGTTTAGTGAATAGTAAAGTGGGGACGCGTTGAACGTGTACATATCGTCTCGTGTCCATACGAAGTTTAGATCGTATTCTGCACTTTCGTACAACATATTTGTATAATTACATTTCTTTTCTATGTAATTCCAATCGGTTTTTTTTTATATTCTTGTTTATTAATGTGTATTAAATCGAACCTTGTGTTTAATTTCTGAATATTTTAACCTGATCGTGAGTACATTTGTGACGCTGTTTATAGTGCGTTTATGTTTTAACTTGCGTGTTATCTGCACGTATGGTGTGGTTACTCATTTATAGTTATTATTATCAGTCAATGGTTATTTTATGGTGTCGGAGCTCGCACGTGGTTTTTCGCGCGGTACACTCAACGTTATGATGCAATGTCCGCATAGCGGAGGATCAGAATTTGGAAAGTCGAATTATGCTATCACTGTGACTTTTCTTTATATCTTGAATTGAATTTACTATTGGATTTTTAAAATATTTATATTATTGATTACGTTTGAATTTAAATTTTGAAATGGCCAAAGTGTCTGCAACGGAAGGTTTGCAACCGAAGGCAATTGATGTTGGCGAAAATGGTGAAACCCACGATAAGGAGTCGAGTGATGGGGTTCGTTTAAAAAAAGAATTAAGTCTTTTTAACGGTGTTGCTATTATCGTCGGTGTGATTGTGGGATCTGGTATCTTCGTATCTCCTAGCCTTGCGCTTAAATATGCTGGTTCAAAAGGAATGGCCCTTATAGTCTGGGTGCTATCCGGATTTTTATCCATGATTGGTGCGTTGTGTTATGCCGAACTTGGTAAGTTGTATTGATATTAATTACCACAAAGCACTAACTGATTTTTGAATTAAGAAATAATTAAATGTTTTAATATATTAATTAATTGCATTTGGACGTTTATTTTTGTGGAAAATTAAATTCTTTACTTACATATGTACAAAAGTTCAGTAATTAATACTAAATTGTTTTTACCTGGTCTCATTACGTTTTTTTTAAGTTTATTCATTTTTATCATTTCTAGCCTCAATACATTATTATACTTTTTTTATACATTCCACTCTATTTAACAATATTAATATAGCTATGTTAATCGTAAATTATCATTAGAAACAATTTATGCTAATTGATATAATGTAAACTTAATTAGCTCCAATGTTTGCCGACCTCATTATATTTAAAAATTATCAAAGTTTTTTTTCATTGCTTGTAAGAGAATTCTAATGTATTTATAATACGTTTAATTGTAGGTTATCCATAATCGACCTCTTAACGTTAATAGACGTAAATATTTATAATCTTTCGTTTGTTTATATTTGAGTTTATTTACTTTTTTTACAATTGTATATCCAATGGTTTTAGACTACGTAGCTAGATTTTTGAAGCATTTAACAAGAAAAAAAATATGTTGTGTATGTTTTTTATTGTAACCCTGTAATCATTATTCACTCAGCTATTAAATTACTACAAATTGAAAAGTCGTGGTTTGGTTTAGTGAATAGTAAAGTGAGGACTATTTATTACTTTAGATACACTTTTCTCTTTTGTTTTTCTCAGTTTTATGAAATTTATTAATTAACCACGTTTGACTTAATACATATTTATTCTGTAGCATTCATAAGTTAATTACCACTTCGTTTATTTTTCTTTATTCCGATATATTGTGCATATATCTTGTTTGTATCCCTTTGGAAACAAAAAATACGTTTTTATTTTTTTTCTCATCTTGTTTTACAAAATTTTTATGCAACCATCTGTACCTAATCCTTATGTATAAAACTCACTAAGTTCGGCATGTGTACATTAATTAAAACGAAAATGTTTATTAATAGGTACTCCGAAAGTAAATTTAAACACATTGTTACAGTATTCCTGAAACTACACGAAAAAATCGTATGCTGCTGTTAACAGACACCAATAAAATTGAGCACGCAACACGAAATTGTATAAATATCTTGGCAGCAATCACCTTATTACTTGAGTTTTATATATTTAGTAAATGTAGTTGCCATAAATGTCACCCATGTCAAGGACAGGGTCTTTTAATACTCTTTTACATAAAATTACAGTTTCTTATCTTCTCTAGGTCACTAAGAACCTATTTTTGTTTCTAAGATTTTTTTAATATTATTTACAATATGTGGGGTGACAATAGCTGCCATCTTAAGATGAGCAGGCGTTCTGTATGCATCCTAATTGGCTTCATTGTTATGGGTAGACGTCCTTTGGTTGGTTTGTATAAAAAAAATATATATTTTTCATTACTATTAGCGTCATAAATTGTATAGGAAGTAGGTCAAGTATAGCAACTACAGTATTGATCAGGTTTTTGAGTAATTATGTATCAGTCGCAGTCCAGTAAATTTGTCGTTACAATATTGTACGTAAAATGTTTTTTGGTAACTTATAGAATTAACATTTTATGATTATTGAGTAATATGCCCTATAGTAGGCGAATACCAATGTTGTACCTATACTTTCCATTACTTATTTATTAGTAAAGTTCGTCTCCGCAGCGAAGGAGTAAACCGCTTGCTTTGTAATATTGGCGTTCCAGGCTTCATTCTGGGACCTCATGAGTGATGTTGTTTATATATGAGAGCTAATTTATTCGGAACAAGCACGCTTCTCTGTGCTTGATTTTATAGTCATTTAACAACTGGTGATCATTGAGATTATATTGGACTATTGTAGATAAAAAACAATGTTTTTTTTATTTATCAATATTTGTGAGTGGACTACGATTTTATTTTACGAACCGAAACCTACTTACGGTTCACATGGGAAGCGAAACGAACGATTTACGTGACCCAGTTTTTACTAAATTACAGATAACTCGTTAGTTTTGTCGTAACAGTAGAGGCTTAAAGCTCGTAGATTTATGTATTGTGTTTGCTCAATTTATGTTGTTTTTAAATAATCAATGTCTTCGCCAACGATTTAATCGGCCAAGAAAATAAGTTTTGAAAACAAAAAAGTCTTTGAACTCTACAAGATATCTTTTAAAAAAAATATTTTAGATGTGTGTTTAGGTACGGAAGTTGATGCGATGTTAATTTAGAGCTCTCTAATTTTACATTTCGCCTTCCATTTTTGCGTGTGAGTTACTTATAGAGACCAGCCAAAATTTTTACTGTAAAAATGTTATCAGAACAAAATACGCTTAATTGCTGTATATTTGAACTGTTTTTTGCGAGTTAGCGGATACAATTCTGGAAGTGGTTAGTCAACATATAGATAAATATGTTACAATTATTTCCTTTTATCATTTAGAGCGGTACTCGTGGTGTAGCCACGGAGCTCTTTTTTATATTTATAACATAATCTTCACCAAATATGGAGAATAGAAAAGAGGGAAAATGATTTATATTTGTAATAAATTATTTCGATACATTATTTAACAGAAGGATTCCATTTGTGTATAGAATGCCATTAAAACTATTATCATGTAATATGTGTAAGCATCTTATGTATTGGTATCATATATGTATATATACTCCCGGACGCATATATCGGCTCACCACCCAGTGTTTAAAGTTTCGACGGTGTCTAGCTAAAAATAATTGTTAGGTGGAGCAATAAGTTATAATGTAGTTTTGAAGCAAATTTATTGGTAAAAAAAAAACATACATAGGGATGTGTTTTTTTTTTTGTAATTTCTAATTGATTTGGTCTGCAGAATTGTTATAGCTTGGGCGAGAATTTCGGGCAGAGTATCCATATTTTTTGGTCAAAACTGGCTCTAAGTTTAGATTTGCCTTTTTATGGAACCAATAATCAAAAACATTAAAAAAAAATCCAACTTGTGCGAAATAAAAAAGTTTTCTCCATTCCTGGGTCGTTGAAAGCAATGAACAGACTCGAATTTTCGGTTTTTTTTTTCATAATCCTGAATTCGAAATTAAAAAAAAAAACGTACATAAAGGTTGACAAAAAATCAGCTTTAAAACTGCATTAAAACTTATTGCTCCACCTAACATTTATTTTTAGCTAGGCACCGTTAAAACTTTTTACACTAGGTGGGCCGATAGATGTGTCCGGGAGTGTATATAATACAGAACGGAATATTACAGTGACACGACAAAAATAGTTTTATCTAATAGTGAAATCATAAAATTAGACAAAAATTCGATAAGCCTGCGTTATTAGTTTTTATAAATCTATTTATAGCTTGCAGCTTATGCTATGTAATATACAACTACCATGCAGTTATCGCGATAAAACAGTCATAAGCATTTATGAATATAATTTATTCGTCGATTACTCACTACGTTAGTCGTAATAATAATATTTAATCCCGCCAAAATAACATTACTATTAAAATATTTGTTTATTAAGGAAGCAACCTTAGTTCTTTAATATCTTGCCAATTTGAAAGAAACGTATTTTAAAGTAACCTCTTATGACAATTTTGAGTAGATGGAGTTTTTAAGTTAAGGTACTACTAAACAACTATACTATCAAACGATTTAAGATATAACTAAAACAAATTTAAATTTGAAATTTGTACATTATTTTTCAGGAACAATGATTCCAAAATCGGGTGGAGATTATGCGTATATTGGGGAAGCTTTCGGACCGCTGCCTGCGTTTCTGTATCTTTGGGTTGCCCTCTTCATATTGGTGCCTACCGGTAATGCGATCACAGCGTTGACCTTCGCTCAGAACATCCTTCAGCCTCTGTGGCCAGCTTGTGAACCGCCTACAGACGCCGTCAGCCTCATCGCCGCCGTTGTTACTTGTAAGTTCATTTTCGTAATAACAAATAATGAAGCACACAATATTAGTAGTTTGTTATCAACTCTCATAATACATTAATTTTCAACACTTAATAACAATAATTTAAAGAAAATAATATACTGTACGTCTGCGGGGTTCAAATTGTGGCCTAAAAACTGCTCTGATATTAATATCGGAGTTGAAACAATTCGTTAAATTTTAAGTACTCTCTTTTCATCGCGAATTAGTAACTAAGAATCAAACCTTTTGCAAGTCTTGAGAATTAGGATAAAACTCATTGCTTTTTTTTGTCATCAGTAATCAAAAGCAGAATTAGAATGGAAAATTTTATTAAATTACATAAATTGTATTTATCAATTAATCAAAAAGCGGTATTTTAATACGGAATAATTAACATCGTCTACAATTTTTGAATATAACTTTAAGAACTGCCACTATGGCATGACGTAGGCCTGTTACTTGTAGCAGCTGTATTTAATATCACTCACGGATTTCATCATGCTCACCACAGTATCGGTAACCTTCAAATTTAGACAGGTGCAACGTTATTAACAAAGAGCGATAGCGCGTGTTATATTAAATTTCAGCAGACGATGTCCTGCTACTATTAATAATTTATTAACGGTGAACCGAAATTTGTAATAATTAAGACAACTCGTTTAAGTGTATCGAAGTTAACATGTTGCGATATTTTTTTTAAACGAAGCGTTATCATGTCATTCATCATCATCATCATCATCATTATCAGCCGGATAACGCCCACTGCTGGGCATAGGCCTCCCTCAAGGATCTCCACGCCGATCGGTCCTGCGCATGTCATTCACTTGATGGTAAATATAGGCCCAAAACAAAAAAGCGTTAGTTAGCATATTCACACCACAATGTATTAGTCGTATTAAGCCTTACTCTCTCTAGTGATTGCACTAGTCAAAGCTTCTTTTAATCGAGCAACCTGTAACGTTACCACATTACTGCAAGATTGGTCTTAACGTATTTGTGAAAAACAATTATAATTTAACTACCATCCGGTATTGAATTATCGTCTCTTTTGCATTCCCTGAACACGCCATCAATCCCAAGGGCTTTCTTGCATTTTTTGTTTTTCCTTTAATTACAAGTTTGAGATATTGCTAAGCGGGTAAGACTGCATTGTATTGCATCACCCCATGCTGAGGACCGGTCCGTTTCTTTGGAAGCGAGTTTCGGTTATTTATTTCCGACACAACACGACTCATTCCCAGAATCGTGTATTAAGTATTTTGGCAATGAAAAAGATTTGATTTGTGTTTTATACACTTATGTACTGTTTCCATGGAAAATACTTAACTACAACAGCTATAGATAGTTATCGTACAATGATATTAAGTTTTATACAACACAATCGTAATACATAGCAGTAATTACGTGAAAGAAAGATGATGTACTACAATCCAAAACGCTCATCATAGAGAAACGCCTAAAATCTGGCACAAGCAAAAGTTAACGCAAAAGTTGTAGTCGTGAGTATTTAGTGGACCAGTGCAGGTGCCATAAAGTAAAGCTTCCTGAGACCCGGTCCGACAATTACGGCATTTGTTACTAGTTGCAAACTGTGATGGAAAAGCTAGCCATGAATCAAGTGAGACTGCTCTAGCCCTCTGCTGCTACTTTACAACGCTAGACCCTATACTTCACGTGAGACGGTTGTTAATTAGTGGAGATGCTACTGGAATGTCGCCGACGCCCTTATGCTCCCCGGCCCTTGCTCCGACAAATAACTACATTGTTCGGATTTTAGTACTATGTAGTCTATAACGATTTTCCAAGATTTTATTAATCCTTGCTCTCATATTTTTTTCGGTAAACAAACTATTTACTACCTATAAAAGCATACATAATAATGGTTTATATTTTGATTGTATTACTATATAATTTCATTGCAAAGCTGTCAAATCCTGTTAAAATTTTGACAATAAAAAAAATCATATTTTTGACTACGTGGAAAGCTTGTGGATTCCTATATAAATAAGAAAAACATTAATGTATCATTTATGTTGTCTTATGTTCTCTTATAGTTATAACGAGAAGTGCAGTAATTTGCCGTCTAACTTACTAATAAAATGGAATCTATTTACCATACGCTAATGTTATATTTTTATTCCAAAGTAGCAATAAGCTGATAGATGAAAACAATTCTTTTTAAGATTATGACGGTTGTATTATTCTGGAGACAGTGTCATGGGTGAGTCAGTTGTGTTCATGTCTTTATGTAGGCGCGACGGAGGCGCGTTGTGCTGATTGCGCCTGACAGGATAATGAGGGCTTCCTCCCGCATCGTGCTGTTACACTCTTATACGGAATCATCGTGCTGATTCTACGGAGTAAGGGCACATAATAGCATTACGTATTTGACACGGGATAACAATATTAGTTATAAAATCTCCTGCCAAGATCATTAACACTTTGCAAGAATAAAAAAATATATCGAGTGTGCTTAAAACCTTTTGATATTGTTTAATAATCAACCCTAGTCAATAGAGAGAGTAGGAATAGTAAGCTCATACATCATCATCATCATGTTTTTTTATTAAATAACGAAATATTTCAACCATGCTTTGGTACTTTTTACCTTTGTAGACTGTTTCTTTTCGAAAAAATCTTGCTTTCATTGTAAACCTATTATTTAATTTGTTAACAGTTGATATTCAAAGAAATATAAAATGAAAATAGTTTCTGAGTTTAGTTTGTTAAGATGGTGGGAATATAAACATACCTATTACTTTTTATTCGAAAATTATATCTCAACAATCGTTAACCTTGTTAGCGTTTGAATAGGCCGAGCGCTGTTTATTGTATTGTAGTTAGTCGTCTTTATAATAAACTAGCTTTTACCCGCGACTTCGTCCGCATAAGTTTTTTTGTTTTCTCCCGGCTATAAGTCCCCCTGCAACAATGTCCCACTATCGTGTTCCAGTCCTCAACTTCACATCAAAATTTGTTCAAAAGCAACCTAAGCTACATAATGGATAGCTCCGAATGTTTCCTTAGTAAATATAAAAAGTAAATAATGTAAATCGGTTTAAAATACTACTAACTACCTACCTGCCAACCCCCGATGTTAGACAGTGTGACATCCATAACATCGTCTGCGTAGGAAGTACTAACTTAATTAGTTTTCTGCCTACTGCCTACCCCCTAAGAACGATGGCGTGATTATTTTGATCTTATATCCGTTTTTAGGTAACCATCTATTACCTTACTAAATTTCATCAAGATCTGTTCAGCCTTTTATACGTGAAAGAGCAAAAGTCCCAACAAAAACGACTAAAAATCACTAACTCAATTCAGTTTTCTGCCTACTTCCTACCCCCTAAGAACGATGGCGTGATTATTTTGATCTTATATCCGTTTTTAGGTAACCATCTATTACCTTACTAAATTTCATCAAAATCCGTTCAGCCGTTTAGGCATGATAGAGCAAAACTCCAACCAAAAACCATAAAAAAATCACTAACTCAATTCAGTTTTCTGCCTACTTCCTACCCCCTAAGAACGATGGCGTGATTATTTTGATCTTATATCCGTTTTTAGGTAACCATCTATTACCTTACTAAATTTCATCAAGATCTGTTCAGCCTTTTATACGTGAAAGAGCAAAAGTCCCAACAAAAACGACTAAAAATCACTAACTCAATTCAGTTTTCTGCCTACTTCCTACCCCCTAAGAACGATGGCGTGATTATTTTGATCTTATATCCGTTTTTAGGTAACCATCTATTACCTTACTAAATTTCATCAAAATCCGTTCAGCCGTTTAGGCATGATAGAGCAAAACTCCAACCAAAAACCATAAAAAAATCACTAACTTAATTAGTTATCTGCCTACTGCCTACGCCTTAAGTACGATAGCATGAATATTAATAGCACATATCCTTTTCTAGGTTACTATCTATCACCTAACTAAATTTCATCAAAATCCGTTCAGCCGTTTAGGCATGATAGAGCAAAACTCCAACCAAAAACCATAAAAAAATCACTAACTCAATTCAGTTTTCTGCCTACTTCCTACCCCCTAAGTACTATGACGTGATTATTTTGATCTTATATCCGTTTTTAGGTAACCATCTATTACCTTACTAAATTTCATCAAGATCTGTTCAGCCTTTTATACGTGAAAGAGCAAAAGTCCCAACAAAAACGACTAAAAATCACTAACTCAATTTAGTTATCTGCCTACTGCCTACCCCCTAAGAACGATGGCGTGATTATTTATAGCCTATGACCATTTCTAGGTTATCATCTATCACCATACCAAATTTCATCAAAATCCGTTCAGCCGTTTAGGCGTGAAAGAGTAACAGACAGACAGACAGACAGACAGACAGACAGACAGACAGACAGAGTTACTTTCACATTTATAATATTAGTATGGATTGAGTATATAAGGACTCGTCGACCTTGAGCAAATATTTAGGGTGTGTTGAACAGATGTCAAAAAACGTGGTCCGTGATTTCTTACGTTATCAATATTTTAACTCGTTTGTTTCTTATGAGTTGAAGCAACCCTTACATATAATAATTCATTTTATTTGTTTAGTTCTAATGTATTTTCTTTAATTTTTGGATAATATGTTATCAAATTAAAAAACCTCTATCAACGGTTTGCATATTTTTTAAATTCCTATACTGAAATTTTTATTAAGTGTAAATAATTATCAGTATAATACGAGGTAGGCATGAGTAGTAGTCGTAGTAAGTATACTAAACTCGATACCAGAGCACCAAACCAAGTTTCATCAAAACACGTTAAAATATTTAAAATATTCGCGATATAAATCTGAAAAGTATAATCTTATCCAATACACAAAAAGTAAACATTCGTGCAAAACCAAAATACTTGAATTTTTCAATTTCCATTAAAGTATTTTGTAAATTTATCACGTTTATGTACATTACGTCGGGTACCTCATACGAGTACTTGGAAGCAAATACCTGGTTTTAAAAGCTGGTCACGTAAAGATCCTTCCAAATTCTGAAGAATGCAATGTAAGGAACAATCATGTAAATACAATTAATAAAAACAAAAATGCATACCTTTTTAGAAATGGTTGCCAAAACAATCGTGCATAACTTGTTTCATGTTGTGGTTGTTTTAAGGGGCAACTCTTTACATCACAAGATTATGCCTTTTTATTCATGTTGGGAACATATCGATATCACTGACGTGTAAATAATATTGATTCAAAATATATTTATACTTTATCCAATAAGACTTAATGATCATGAAATATTTTCAAAATATGATTATTATCGTGTTTTGTAGTTTTTATGTATGTTAATTAATTTAACATGACTTCCTTTTTCAATTTGGTCTATTATCGCTATCCAAGATTTCCAAATTTTACTCTGAATTAGTTATACAAGTATGTAAATTATCGTAACGAAGAGATTTTTAAAATCAGTAATTTCACTACAACTAAGTATTTGTTATAATCAAATTACTTATATTTATAATTTCATTACATTTCCCTTTCCCTTATTAATCAATAATCTTAATACAAAATCCTTATTTTTACCTTTCAGGTTTTCTAACTGTTATCAACTGTTACGATGTAAAATGGGTGACGAGGGTTCAAGACTCGTTTACTGCCGCGAAAATTCTAGCGCTTCTTGTCACATTCTTTGCCAGCCTCTGGTATTTATTTTCCGGACATACGGAGAATCTCGAAAATATGATGGAAGGTACAATTACAAAACCTGGGGAAATCGCTATCGCGTTTTATTCTGGTCTCTTTTCATATTCCGGATGGAACTACCTTAATTTCGTCACTGAAGAACTTAAACAACCATACAAGTAAGTTTTCATCGATACGAATTAAAACTGATGGTCTTGTCTATCAGTAGTGTAAGTAATAATTAAAGAGAGATTTATTTATTACAAAATAAAAATAAAAATTACATGTATGTGTTACAAGCTGTGACATAATTTTTTTTTCCGGCAAATAGTAGAACGTAAACATTGCTCTAGTACGTTTTAAGGCGCGCATGAGCATAAGTGCGTATCAAATTCTACTACTGAATAATTTAATAACCTTGGACATTACAAGGTTAGCAAATTATTCACCGATTATATAACTGTCTCCTTGGCACAGCAGCTAATCTCTTGCTTTGTATCACGGAATCTAATATTTAGATTCCAGGGGCACATTTTGTAATAGCATTGCTGTATGCTCATGTGAAATTCATGTCACTTGTTAGATGAAAATGAAAAAATGTAATCATCCATTTCATTTAAATACATAAAATAGCTAATATTTAATTTAGCTCATCATTTTATTCCAGGAATTTACCCCGTGCTATTTGCATATCGATGCCGGTAGTGACATTGGTTTATGCGCTGACGAACGTGGCCTACTTTGCTGTACTTACTAATGCCGAGATTCGAGCTTCGGAGGCAGTTGCTGTAACATTTAGTGAGAAGATCCTAGGAGCGGTGTCGTGGATCATGCCTCTTTTCGTCGCTTTATGCACTTTTGGTTCATTAAATGGTGCAATCTACGCATCATCGCGACTATTTTTTGTTGGTGCTCGTAATGGTCATTTACCGTTGGCGATATCGCTGATTGATATCAGGAGGCTGACACCAGTGCCCTCGTTAATATTTATGGTACGATCAGAGCTCAAATTATGTCAAAATTCTATAGATATTGCATTTATATACACAAACATACATTGGAATAAGAGAAAGTAATACAGTTTGGAGACCGTCACATGTCATACAACACTACCACCCAGACACTCACACACACTAACACCCACCCAGAAGTCCCAGAACAGAGTCTTGCTCGTCTCGTCGCAAAGTAGTATAAAAAAAAAAACTAAAATACAACACAATTCTTTGTGTATAACATTAGAACATAAAACGTTTAAAAATTTAAGTGTTGCAAAAAATTAAATTTCAATAAATGTTACCATGATTTTATTACAAGCAAAAAAATCTTTTTTGTTATTTTAATTAAGGCATATTTTTTTACAAAAGTACGTTATTAATTATTCTATTTTTTTTTTTATGTAATCGTTTTTTTTGTTTCAGTGTCTGGTAACACTTGTTTTGCTAATGTTCAACAATGTGGAGTCGCTG
The DNA here is from genome assembly GCA_029286795.1 of Byasa hedistus. Taxonomy (NCBI): domain Eukaryota; kingdom Metazoa; phylum Arthropoda; class Insecta; order Lepidoptera; family Papilionidae; genus Byasa; species Byasa hedistus. The sequence continues at coordinate 7,902,101 of JAGSMW010000020.1, read as the reverse complement.
ATAGTTTACGTGACCGCTGTTGAGGCGCTCTTCACCCTCTGCTCCGTGACCGGTCTCCTCTGGATGCGCTACACTCGCCCGCACCTGTCTCGCCCCATTCGCGTTAATCTAATTCTGCCTATAGTCTACCTCATAGTCTGTACATTCCTTGTGGTATTCTCCTGCTTCACCCACCCCGTTGAAGTCGGTATTGGCATCGCCTTCATCGCCCTTGGCGTGCCACTATTCTGCGTCTTCATCATGTGGGAAGGAAAGCCTCAGTGGTTGCGAAGTGCTTGTAATGCATTTAATATTGCCTGTTCCAAAATGTTCCTCTGTCTTCCAGAAGATTCTAAAGAATTATGAACTTAAAAACGTACCAACGGTACACAACTATTGAGTGATCTGATGTTATTATTGTTTGAATTATTTATTTCCACTGTGTTTTGAGGCATGTTACGAAATTTAATCACATTAAGTAATTTTAAGTTGGCAATACTGCTTTCTATTCTTTTACAGTTTAAGTTTATATTTGACGTGGAGTGCGATCATAGTAATAAATTTCGTATTGGTACATTCCTAATGCTTGAGTCTTATTTTTTATTTAGTTAAATTTGTATTAATACTTTATAATTTTTTAACAGTATTTTAAAAATAATAAAGGTTCATTGCTAAATATGGGGGTTGTTCAATATAATATGAGAAAAAATGTCTATTTAAAACATGTACAACCTATGTAACAGTAAATAGGTGTCAAAATTTTACGATAATGATGAACGGACTCCGTTTCGCCTTTTCGGGTCTATGTATAATCACGCCATCTATCGACATATGTAATAATAATATGTAATAATTCATTCATAATTTTGAAAATGTTAGAAAATTATGGGATATTTCTAAATGGTAAATATAATATAGTGTTTGCCTTCTATGAGTCCGCCACACAGCCTCTGTGACGCAGAGGGTAAGAGCCTGCTTTATAATATAAAGGTCCCTGGTTTGATTCCGGGTACATATGAAGAGTTTTGTAGGAGGTAGGTTATTTTCGAATCCACCGGGCCGCTGTATCTGTTACCCTCGTTTGAATCTGCTGCTATTACACATTGCTATGTTCCAGCTGTCCAAATATGAGCCAAAGATTACTCCTCGAGCACGCTTAACCACCCACGGCATGATTGTAACATAACACTGTGAAATTGACCGAAACTTAACCCGTTGTTCTTAAATAAAAAAGCGTATACGGGCCCACGGTCGGAAGACTGCTGAAAACTTAAGGTTTTATATCAAAAGCAATGAAGCGTGGTGGTAATAACGGTTGCAACTTTTGTATACTCTCCGTGGTTAGTATAATATAATGAGCACGTATTTAAGGCACAATTGTGTACCAGGCATAGTGCATTTTTTGCTGACTAAAGGAATTGTGTAAATCATAACGGAAGTATGATATTTTATTTCCTTTTAACTATAATAGATACTTATCAACCTGGAAGTTTATGAAAGATTAATTTCTAAATGTTAACGAAACAGGGCTCATAAACCGATTAAATAAAAATATATTTACTGTTACTATTTATCTTTTTAGCGCATTTTCTTATAATTTTTTTATATAACTTAAAACGAAAAACAACCACGACGTTCAATTGTTGATGATTCTGTCTATACCAATATGGAGTTATTAAGTATTATTATTTAGTAGTAACATATAAGGATGCGATCTACGGGAAGAGTCTGTTATAATGTTAGTACATGGAGACTCGGAATTGTGTAGAATATGGAAGAAATTACTGGCAACATTACAGGACACAAACAGGAACAATATAGAACAGAAATTATTTGAAACTGTTTGTTAATTCTAAAAGATGATTCAAAGTAAATTTTATCCAGCAGATAACTACAAGGCGGGTCAAAAGTAGCTAGTGTAATTACTGGGGTAACGAGACTCGACACCTTATGTCTCACTGGTACGGATGGTACACACTGCACCACATTGCGCTCGTCGCCTTGAGACATAAGGTGTTAAGTCTCGTTACCCCAGTAATTACACTAGCTACAGCACGAAATTGTATAAGCCATCCATAATTTCGAAGACTAAATCTTTGTCACGCTGTAACCATTTTTTATTTTTCTACAAAAAATCGATAACACTAGAAGGTCGTTCACCTAGTAGAAAGCAGTACGCTTGCCTATAAAAATGCGGCGCCTTCATGATGCAGAGGTTAACTTTTTTATCTTGTAACAAGTTCCTCGCTACTTCGACTCTTTTCCAATATATGGTAAAGTATGGATAGTTATGAGCTTTTTCTGGAACTGCTTGATCAAGTAATGCATACAGATTCTCATACATGAGGCTGTGCAAGATGAGCTATGATAGCGATGCTGCGTTCCAGCTGTGAATTTATGAGAGCCAGTGTATTATGGATGAGCACGCTTCACCATCTCCGATCTGACTGCAACTTAACATCGTGAGACAAAGGTTATGTTTTAGCTTTTAAAATTAAAATATGAATTTAAAGCAGCACCATGTCTTGTTACCTTAATAACTCTACTAGGTGTAGCGTTTTTCAAGCCGGAACACAGAATATTATTTAATATTTTTTATCTACAAATGTTATATTTGCACAAAACCGCTCGGCAGCGGAAAAGGCGTAACAAATTACCAAGACGAAGTAACAGTAAACATTTCAACTAAAAAGCCATATACACATATAAAATTTAAATTGTTTTAAAGAACTATTTTTTAAAACGTAAACTTTACTTTTGCAAAGAATTTTTTATGAAAATAATCTCTGTTGTACGTATTTATATTCGCTAAGAATTTTTCCCGAACAGTAATAAATATCCCAACGGTATATTAACACAACGATACCGGAGCTATTTGTAAAATTTCTCTAAACACATGGAATAAAAAATTGTATAACTGCTAACTTTTAACTGTTGAAGGATTAGTGACAGCAAAAAGTTGTAACAAACAGTTAAAATACAATTCAGTACATAGTAAATCGAAAGATACAACGAACGTACAGTTATTGGCGACTTAGTTATTGCTTATTTTTTAATCAAATGTCTTTCCAAACGGTTTGCATATAACTTTTTTTTTCGTCAGCTTCAAAACTTTTGTCAAAGCGCAAGAGTTTGCCGATCACTAACCTAGACGATCAACGGAAAGTTTCTACCATAACGAGCGATAATTTTTCTGTTTTAATTAACGAATTGTACGGAATGTCACTAGAATGAAATATATTTCACCTTCTGTAATCAAGAAATTAATAAAATTAAACCAGTGATTGTAAAATTATTATCCATTTCATAAATATTCGATCGTTTCAGTCAGTGCTTTTTAAATTAAGACTACATGTTACGTACACGTTACATAAGATCTTAACGTATCAGAAAGGTGCGCCTGCCCTAATTTACATAAAACTCGTCCGATTTGTTATTTGATTTTGAGCATTTGGCAAATATAAAAACATGTTTACAGTACATTATATTGATATTGGTTATCAATGTGGGCGTCAGGGAATATTTGTAATTGTGATCAGTAAATAAAATACTTATTCATGCTGCAACTGATCGAGTAAATTGATTGTTAAGCAAACAAAATTGCGGTGTGTGTGTCTGTAGAGACTTTACTTTATCACCACAGCGTTATTTATTTATAAATAAACCAACTGCTTGATATAAGTACCACCAATGAATCTGGACTTGGCTGAAGTAAATTTTAAAATTCTCAAACGCTATAGAAGCAAGCACGAAAAATTAAAGCAACGGTCAAAGCAATTCGTTTATTACCTTGATGTTACTAATAATTTGATTAAAATATTTATTTCTTATCTGTTTAGGGTTCTCGTAATCACCAAGAGATAAACTAGTTGGAAATGTTAGAAACATATTGTATTTGGAATTACTTGTAACTTTTCTATCTCTTATATAACTTTTCTATAATTAGATTTAATTTAGTAAGTTCGACCAGAGATTTCTTTGTTTTACTTTTAAAGTTGGTATTATACGAGTAGATCTATTTTATGTTTCGAGACATCTTAATGTCTTGTGATATAACAGTGCAATAAGAATGACGAAATGAACTACTAAATTGATCACGATACTTTTTAATTCTTGTGCATTTAGATCAGGAGTATATTATGTTTTCTCTTCAACTAATCGTGTAGAGAAAATACTAATACACAGTACAGAATTTATTTATTTTCAAACCAAAAAATCATTTTATGCAATAAGATCATTGAGCAACAGCATTAATACTCTTTATCATTTTTTTATGTCTATTAAAACAGACCTCAAAAAATAGAAAACATCCACAATACAGGTTAAAATTTGAAATTTATGCACCAAGTTATTTATAAATCCTCTGCAACTTTAAATAAATATTATTATTAATATGGAATTCCACAAAAGAAGTCAATCAAACTAAGTTCCTTCTCAGAAAAACATTGACATTGCATGTTATTATCTAAGTCATGGACGGCCATGGCTTGATATATTTAAGGATCTAAATCACACTGATTATGTCTCTGATAAATATGTTATTAATACTCGAATTAACTAAATGCGTAATATCGACTTTTACTATAGAATTTTTTTCATAATTTTCCTAATGATAATTTTTATTATTCAGACTGTACGAAAACATTGATGTCTATTTTTTTTTATACGACGAAGCGATGAGACGACAAGACTTTTTCATCGCATTGAGAAGTATAATGTTAAATCATTTCGTTTGCTACACCTATTAAACTGGATCATAGTAATGTTTTTACACTGCTATTTGGTGTCAGCAATAAGGAGGTGGTGTCTGTACGCTCTCCGTTGCTGGAGACCTATGACCATTAAGTGATAGCCTTTCATATATGTGCAATACATTGTTTGCTGGCTATAAGCAGTGCTTTGGTCTGGCATGTTTTGGCTGGTTTTGCCTCTGGCAAGAGCGACTTCCTCCTCTTCCTTAAGATTATGTTATAGTCAAAGCAATGTTTAACGTCGGTAAGTATTTTTTCGTTTATCCATATTAATGTTCTTTTATATTTATTAGGGAAAAATACGTAAAGTAATCTGAAAATGTTGAAGATTTTCTTTATTAAATATTTGATTAGTGTTATTTATTTAAGGTCGAATCCACTTAGATCAGAAGCCTATAAGTGCTGCTGTATCTTATCTGTGGTACCCAGGACCTTTTTTGTAAACATTTATACATTTAAAGTCTGAAATTAATATAATTTTATTCATGCTACAAATATATGGAAAAATGCGTGTCTCAACCATAAATATATCTTCAATTATTATTTCAAAATACGGTTTATATTTCTACCATTGAACATGATGGTTATAATTGCTTTTTCGATAGTGATGCATATTATAACGACCAGATCATTCAGGTTGAGGATATTTTGTCATTTTCAGCTTCATTGTTACTCAATATTAAGTAGAATTGTGCTCAAGTGCTAGCACATTGTCATTAAGAAAACATGTTAAGGAAATTAAGAGAGAGTCTTGTCCTTCTTTACGAAAAGCAGAGTATCTTTTAAAGAGTTCCTTTCGATACCCAACAAAAAGTCTGCTCTATGTGCACGGCAGTAACATTATGTTACGTACCGTACAACTTGGTAAATGCATAATAATATATATAATAAAGAAAAAAAACATCGGTATAATAAATTATGTAGGATTTTAAATATATATGGTTTATCTTTTCGCTCGAACTGTTATTGGATACAGGCTGGACAAAATTGTAAATAGAGATTCGTGTTATAGTTTATAAGTTTTAGAATATTAGTAAATTTGTATGTACTATTTATAAATTAAGAGTGCCGTTGTGATAATTATATAAACAGATCTCAATTTTTGTTGTAGATTTGCTTATAAAGTTCTGAATTATACCTATCAATATAATTCAATTTAATGCTTTACCTCGGAAAATAATTAAATTAAATATATGCATGGTAATGTTTTTGTAGACGATGTCAGCTTTTGTTAATTTAATGAACTGCCGATGACAATAATTATATAATTTCTGTTATATAGAATGTGCTCTAATCGTTAACTTTGCAATGTTAGTGAAACAAACGCTGTTGTTCTCTATGTCGGGCTTCCTAACCATCCGAAAGACGACTTATGATCATCTTAAATAAAAACTAAGAAATATTTTTTTATTGCGTATTAATTTGTCTGCACATCATCGAAGTGCTCCGTAGGAATGCCTATGAGAATTATAATTGCATCATTTACGTGTCGGGAATAATAAACAATAATGCGAATAAAAATAATTACAGCACTACGCATCGTACTAATGTCTAATTAATTTAAATTTTATATAATGAGACAATGCAAATAAATAGTTTTGTAAAATTTTGCGTGAGATGTAATCCTTTTTTTTTTTAAACATTTTCTTGATTATTGCTTTATGTTTAGAAATATTATGTTATGATTAATAATTATAAATATAATATAGCTACATCTTAATTTATTAGTTATATTTCAGAAACGTAATGAACAAGAGTCCACGGAAGCGTAGCTGTCATTGACTTATCATATTCATTATTATATGTTAATTATCTTGAATCAATAACGTAATTGTACAATTATCTCATTACCTCATAACAGTGTATGCAATTGAAATATTCACAAAGGACAATAGTTCGAAATAAAATAATGCAACATGTCCTCCCAATAAAATTCGATATTTTTCAATAAGGAAATCTAAATAATAGAGAACGTAACGCCCTGTGATTAGTCCTTGAAATAAAGTAGATACTTTCGCATAATAGATTTAATTTTCCAGTCGCCAAACACCACTCCATTACACCTTTTTATCAATAACGGTGTTCAAACCGGCCTCGAATACATTAGCCGGTGACGGGTGAAAGTATCAGACGCAACGCGAACTTCAATTGATGAACACGTTGCTGCTGGCATTAATAATTCGCCTCTTAATGGTGATAATAGTGTGCGTGAAGGAATAAATAAACAAACACGGTGTTCGTAAACAACGCAGCGTCATATCTCGGCTGGCAAGGTACGGCCGATAGTGTGGTGCGCGGCGCGGGACCGCCGCCTGCGCCGGCTCTCGATCAGTCGCCACCATGTTGACGGCCAGTGTCCTCGTGGTGCTTGCGACGGCCTCCTTCGCTACTCCGGACCTGAATTCCGTCGCACAAATCCCGGACGTCAACAACACATTACCCGCTGAACAATATTTCATTGAAAAGATTTTCGACAAATATGGATACAAAGGTGTCATCACTTTTGAAGTACGTACCAATGTAATTTATTTTATAAAACCGATTGTTTTTAAAAAAAGGCTTACAATGCTTTGTGCTTTTTGATAACAGATAGTTTATATTTATTTATTTTGGTATTAGAAAACGAATTATCGTTTTATAACATCTGTTCCAGCTTTCACATTTATATTCTACTTGTTGGTAGACGTAACTCTATTCATGCTTAACGGAAAATTTCTAAAACTATTTTCTATAATACCTTTCCCTGTTTCGTGAACGTAAGTTCATCGAACTTAACCGTTTCTTCGCAAAGTGTATTTTAATCGATCACTTATCAAAATCGAAAAAATATTTCGTTATCTTTATTTGGTTAAAGCTACTGATACGATATTTAGGGCTAACTTGTAAAAGTAATAAAACATCATGTTATATTTGATTACATTTCAAAACATCCAACGTGTGCTATTGTCTGTTTCATTCAATCTCCGATTTGTTTTTAAAAATGCCTCCACGACATCGTGTTAGGACAACGTATAGTAAGCCGCAATGTATCAGTAGGCGAGCCAAAAATTTAATAACAATACAAAACAATTCGACTTATATCTCAATACGTATGTATATGCCGAATTATCTATACATAGAGGATTGTACTCATGGCGTCTCTCACAAAAGATTCGCTGAAATAAAATTAATCACAGAACAAATATTTTAGGATTGAAGCAGATTATTAAGATCTGTAATAACGTGATCTTTATTGTAAACATTTTTATTACTGGCGTCGATCACGAATCAATTTCGACCGTCAATCACGATATAATTGAACATTTTCATATTGTAACATTAGTATTGGTAGGTTTTGTTCTCTGGGCGTTGATTGCGGAAAAGGAAGTCGCAAATTTGAATCCTAATAGCGGACATTGTAAATTTGTACGAACCCTATCGTCGGTTAAACAATATTTTCATTTACAGTTATAAATAGAAATTGTATGAACAATATTTGTATTTACAGAAAAATAATGATACTGTAGAAATGATGTCTGTGTTTATTTTTATTTAGCTAAAATCCAGATCATACATAGATACTTAAAGTTGATATCTATAATTATACGTTATTTTAATGCTATTGTTACATATGTATGTATTGTGGAGATATTTATACAAAATATATTAGCAATATAAAATGTATGACGGTGCATAAAAAACAAATCAGAGTTTGAACGAGCGAGATGTTTCATTACAGCTATTTTATTCTCTGTGATGTTATCAGTGTCCTAATGAAAGCAAATGTAGATCTTTCAATAAATTTATTTAAAAAATTATAAACAGTTAATATCCACCTCTCATACGTTTTAAGCTAAATATTTGAAATTAAATACTCATATGGCTTTACAAAGAAAAATTCTAAAGAGACCATATGACTCTAAAACAGATATGTCTGTGGGATATTTACCTTCCACCCTTAGTAACTATATAAAATGCTTCGAACTATTTCATAAAAGAAGTACGGTCACTCTGCATGAGTGATCATTATTCTTGTCAGTAATTGTAGAGTTGTATTTAGAATAGTTCATGACAGAAGTAATACACCAATATACACTTTACTTGCGTTTTTGTTTAAATAAGAACTTTGTATGATTCTTACAACAGTACAACATCAACATCTTTTTTGGATTTCTGAAATCGTCTTGGTTATTAAACATTTAACTTGTGTCATTATAAGTGGTTGTTAAAGAAAAATAAGGTACTAATGAATTGTTTTAATTGTAATGTCAAATTTCAATCGATTCTCCTTATTTTACTTATTGACATGAGTATAATGGATTCTTCATTGCAGTGTGCGAATTTATTTATGAAACAATAGCTATTTTCTAATAAACCTTTCACAAATTCTCATGCCATGCAACCGTATGCATGATTTTCATATTAACAATTTCATTAATGCTGTTGTTCGATAAAATTTCAATGACGCCGTGTCTATGTTTTGTTTATACACGTAACAGGTGTTAAACGGTTGATGTCTTTTATTTTCAAAATTACTTTGAGCTTGAAAAGCGTGAAAATTTCGCTCAGATAATGGGCATTGTTCTCTGCAGTACGCCGCGATTTATAAGAATTCCTAATATCTTGTATTGTGGTTTTGAGTCTGGTATGCTGGTGAATATTTCTATGTGTGAAATATTTGGATATTAATTATTTATTACCGAGTTTAACTTTCCGCATTGTATTTTCTAAATTTATAATTCATTTATTTCACAAATTTTATTAAAATATTAAAAGATACTTAGACTACTTACTTAGACAACAGTCACTTTTGACATATGTAACTTAACTACTTTTAATATATAAGGAATTATAACAATTAATTAGAAAGATAGCAAGTCCACTAGAAATCATAATGATTATTAAAAAAAAAATTTTTTTTATTTGCTTTTATATACAACACGCAAAGGTAACTTGATGTTTTTAACTAAATTTCCTATCCATACAGATAGTAATGGTTTAATTTTAAACATTTACTTATTAGATTTGGAGTGAGTTGGTGTAGTTTATTACATTATTCTGAACAACAGCAAAACAAATTATGTTAAAAATATTATAGCAACTTACGGTTTTACTTATGTACATAATATATATTTGAGTACAATAAAAATAGATATTCACGTACTGAATTGTACACATGTTTTTCACCCGGGACTAATAAATTGTATTTAAAATACCTACGTTAAGAGACAAATACCGCAATGAATTAAAAATAATTGCTACTAATATAATTAATACTCAGTTCTATCAATTCTTACAATTATATAAAACTATTTATTTCAAAATAGAGTATGCGGATGCGTAAAATTTTGTGTAACGTTGAACTCGGGCGAATCCACTCCTCCCACGCGCTTTAAAAGTTCTTAAAAATATACATCAGACATACTTTTCCAGTACCGTTGCCAGGCACAAATAGTAATAAAAATACGATGGCAGTACTATTTTCATAAAAAATAGTATCGTATGATGTATCAATCAGTTTAATGAAACAATGAAATTAAACACTAAGTTCACGCTTTACACATCTCTCTATACCTTTTCTGTCTATACAGAGAAAAACTAACAGCTGTCTTTTGCCCATAAATGGGTAAAAGTCAGTTGTTACTTTTTACCTCTTTACAGTAACTTGTACCTAACTAAATCTTAGGCGACTAATTCAGTGTTGCTTCATCTGTGTAAATTAAAAAAACAATGTAACTGAGTGGTTATTCTATTTGTAAACATTGTCACAGTTACGTCTTTCAAATAAATAGCAATTGTTGACGAAAGAGAAATATATGACGGGATATGAATGACTTATCATGAAGCGTTGTCATTGATGATGATTTGATGATGTTAACAATGTTATTTATCAATAAACCAATGATATATACAAATACAATTTAATGTCTATTACAATTGTTTTAACGTTAAAATCAAACTCTCTAGGGGTGAAGAGATGTGAAAAGTTTGATTTATATTTTGACAAAATAAACTAAAAAATGTTAAGTAATTAAATGCAATTAATATTGAAATTATAAGACAATTTCCATTTCATGAAATGCCTGGACGGATTTGTTTGTTACTAAAACATATATGATAAAATTACAATGATAGCGTAATGTCAATCTGTAAATAAAAAAATTAAAAAACTACTAATAAGATTTTAACATGACTTTTGATATATCTTACACATTATACCTCCGCAAAGTTATAGGCCTTTTTTTCTTATACGATCAAGAACAAAGCTGCTATTAAAAATCATGAAGATTTATTTTCTTTATGTATTTAAAGACAGAAAGCGATGTTTAAATTTATCTAGACAGCAGTGAGTCAGTCAAGTTCGTTCAAGAATATATATTTACGTATGTACAATGAACGTTGTTATTAATAATTGAATAATAGCAAACCAGGTAAAAATAATTACAATTTTTTTTTTAAATAAATCGGATGAAAAATATTATTTATCAAGAAGCTTAAATAATCGGTGGATAATTATCTTAATGATCACTTACGTTGTTTATACAGAAGTGTTGTAATTCATAATACAAAGAACACATTATTATTAAAGACAGTTAGTCGGTACGAGTATTTTCTATTAACACTTTATCTAAATTAAAAAAGGACTATAAAACAAACAAATTTTACGAGAGAAGCATATTTGACTGTACCAAAGGGTAAAGAAGGCATTAATAATATAATGATAAATTTCAGCGAGTTACAAAACAATCTTTCTATTTTACTTTTTCATTGTTTCTTTGTACATTCAAAATGAGTTTCAAGACCTAAATTCACATCGTGTTCTAAATTAATATTGAAAGTAGTTGCAATTTACGTCATCATCATCACAATTGAGTAAAGAAAGGACCTATTTTTTTGTAATCGAATCATTTTCACTTTTGACAAAAATAACGAAACCTGTAAAATCACCAGTAGTCTATTGTCGCCATTTATGTAACAAAACATGTAATGTTTTGTGAATAGTTATAGAAAACACAGTTAAAATTATCATAAGAATTTATTGCCTACCCTAATAACAATTACTAAATTATAATTACCAAAGCAAATTAGTTTTCATAAACATCGTAACCAATTACCGCATGTTAATCGTACGTTGACAGACGAAGAAAAATTTAATTTTGAATGTTATGCTAGTATGTTATTAAGTTAATTTTTACTTTAAAAATATGTATTACCCGTCAAGGATGTTTCTAAAACTATAAACCTATATGTTTCGCAAACGGATCCTTAAATTGAAAACATATCTCAAAGAATATTTTTATACGACCTTTGCAATAACATCACTCACCATATATTTCTTTTCGTGTTCTCACTTTTATTGTAGAAAAAGTATGCTTTTTTTGATGATTTTATATTACTATATTATGCCAAATTTCTAGCATCTATTTAGTACAAAGGAATAATATCCCGCAAAACCTAAGCAGCGGACAAACGGCCGCTCATATCGAATTTACAATTTTTAGTATAACACAGATGATTTTGGAATCTTGAAAGGCATTTTTGAACGTTGTTGGATATTTTTACGATTGCTATTAGTGTCGTTTTTATCGATGTATCTCACAATATCTACTCAGACTATGTTATGAAATTGGCTTTGAAAAGTAAGCAGTAACTTGATACTGTCGACCAAAATCGAGTAGTTTGTAAAAAAATTGTAACGAAGAACCTGAAAAGAAACATTGAATCATCATGACTAAGACAATATCTTCAAGTATCATTTTGCACAGAAAGTTGTTATCAAAATCTGCGACGTTGCCTTCCGTCTATTCTTTTACTGAAATATGTCGCCAAGATAAAATATTTAAACTAGTGTTTCACTACAAATTCAAAACAAAAACCATTTTGTGCTAATTTTTTATAACATTAACATTCAATTTGCGATATTAATCGTTCTTTTTTGTATACATTTACTATAATATATCCAAGTACATTAATTACTTTGGTTTTTCTACAACTAATAAAACTTTTATTACTTTTTCTATTTGTATTGTGATGGATGCATTTGTAGTGAGATGTGCAGCCGACCGTTTATCTTTTATGTACAAAGGTGACATGTGGAGTAATACTTCGTATGGTTTTTTGTTGCATTAAACCTGAACATAATTTATCTTCGTTCATTCCACTATGATAATTTGTGTGTCGTCAACCACAACAGTCAAATTTCTAATAGTACCCATTAAAACAACTTTTTAAGCATACATGACTATTGAGCTAACCTTACATGGCAAAAGTTCCATTATCAACTACATCTATCTTTAAATTGTATAATGTTTATGCCCTTTATTTTTGTACTGAACAAGTTAATTAGTTTATATGAAAAAAAAAAAGCTCTTAAAAACAAACAATAACTAATAAAACTAAAAAATAACTATTAGATGGGAATACAAAACCACATAAGATGAATTGATTTGGCTGGGAACTTAATATTTATCAATATTAAAACGGTGTAAACTTGATTGTAAGTTCATAACTTCAAAAATGTTTTATTAAGGACTTGATCACAACAAACAGTAGTGAATCGATATCTTCCGGGCTCTGGAAAGTTTTTTCCGAACCCGCCCTCGACAGCTACCGCCGTCTTATTAAAAATCTGAATCCATGACAGCATTGGTTTCTGTGTTTCAGTTATCAACATATAAGACAAAATAATTAGTTAAGCCGTGAAACGTTCTGTATATAATGGCGGAACAGCAATTAATGGAATTGCTGAACACTTGTGCGTACATTATGCATTATGTCATCCAGCAAAAAAGATTATTATAGATCCTTTTATTCCTATTATAGATCCTTATTATAGAACCTTTATCATCCATAGCCTCATTGTCATTTGACACCACGTAAAATTGAGGTCAAGAGTTAGTCCACTGGAAACAAGAAAGACCTTTTGAATTGTTCGACAAATTACTTAAATACATAATAAATCTCATTTAATTTTCAAAAATGTTATCACTCTGTTTTTACGGTAAAATACGGAACCTTTATCAAAATGATCACTTACTAAAAACAATTTAGATTTAGTACATATATATATATAAACTAATTGTTTTTCATCATCATAGCCTGCAGAAGTAAAGTCCGATATAAAAGTTACTATTTGAGATAATACGGTGTCAGTGACATATTCTTTGCAATCTGTATTGCGAAATCGTTATCAATTTCATAAAACATATTATCTTCCTATAGGAAGCTAGAGATTAATTTAATAATCATTACGTGATATTATTTCTAATACAAATTGAATTAAAAAATATTTTGAATTGTAATAATTGACTACTTTAAATTAACAGTATTCTCGGTTAGTTATGAATGCATGCATCGCTTGTAATGAATGTTTCTAGTTGCAATTTACAATTGAAATCATTTAATTGTATTGATTTTAAGGGTTTTGAACACCTGCTGGACAGCCTCGGGTTGGGCGGGCGAGTCTTCACATCTCCCCATGACCTGGCGATACACCGCGTCAATGGAACTTTCAAACAGATGCACGATACCCAACACAGGCATAAACGATCGCCTACTTTTAGTAAGTATAATTTAACATATAAGTTTACATTCAAACAACATCGACAACATTATTTATTTATTTCAAAGGTTCCAAAAATTTCAAATTCATCATTTCGACACGCCTTCGTCGTGATTCCGACACGATTCGCAATCCAAGTGATAGGTTCTTATCTCATTTCTTTACTTTGATAAATAGAGGCGATTGACAGGAAAAAAATTCAATAATAAAATCAGCCGAATTTAATATTTTTGTAATTAAAGTTTTGATAACATATATACAAATGAAATGTATTAAAATTTTATGATTTACCGATATATGAATATGGTAAAAAAAGGAAATCAACATATTGCAGTTGAAGGAAACGATACTGCTCTATATGGGATGATGGTTAAAAATAGCGTTTTTAATAATTAACAATTACGCTTTATGTAATCGAAATGAGGAAATAAAGAGTTTGTCATTGTTCAAACAAAAATCAGATACGTTATTGAGGCTGCATGTACTTCAACGTGGCCATTATACTGAACAGAGAACATTGCCGACCTTTACGGTAATTAGTTACACTAAACTATACAATAAGTAGTAAATGAGGCTCAGTGCATGACAGCAACTACAAAAACGTTTTAAAAATAAAATATTTTAAGGAATAGGTGGTTCTTTGAATCTATAAAGGAAATGGAATTTAGTTATTTTCATCGTACACATAGACACATATACATAGGTACGAATTGAAGCAATTGCATTAAAAGTGCCGTTCTTATGACAATAAGCGAAGAAATCTTATCCCGTCACTTTACATAAAAAAATTATATAACAAACCTTAACTGCTGATAACTTGTGTCATGAAAAACAAATACTTGTAAATAAACATAAATTTGCACTTTTAATACAAAACTTTGTACTTATAGAAGAAATCATTTGTAATTATATAGTCAGCAGAGATCTGATGTTGTAAAAACTTACAAATACACATATATTTACCAAAAAATATTAACTGTTTCTGTTCACAAATATTTGAAAATTGCTATTTTGCACATTTTTTGTTATAGTATGTCGTTGCGAAAACCAAATACTAAGTTTTTTAAACAATTTTCGCACGTTCTCAAAGGATCAGTTTTTGTAGGTCACAGCCTTTGTTGTCGCAACTGAAATATAAATTAGAGATAGCCTTTCCGGATAATAGAACGCTGTTGCACAAAGTTGCAATTTTGTTTTATTATATCCAACTAAGAATATCTATCTTATTGTCGAAGAGTTTGCAGATAGCCGTAACCATAGTTCCAAAGCTTTATTTGAAACTCAATATTATGCAATATGAAACGAACGATTCTATATATCTAAGTAAGGCTAAATCCAATTAAACATTTACCTGATGTTTTTGTGTTTTCGTACAATAATGAATTATTGTCAACTTTTTAAAAATAAAGGTTTATTCTATTTGTCAAACAGCTTTTTAAGTAATGTACATGAATGTTTTGATATCAAAAAATACTATCAGATATCCTCTATCCATATTACTGATGAAAAGTATACTATCTGGTTCAGGTTATCTCAGAAAGCGATAGAAAGCTTTGCACGTGTAATATTACTAGCTTTCTCGACGTCATGTTTGTTAGTTATATCGTTGTAGAAATCATAAAAAGTATCGTTACGTTAAAGTGTAATAGCTAATTATATAATAGTAAAAGAGAAATCATTTTAATACTGTTTTAATTTCTAAATTAAAAAAAACATGAGTTGCAACCTTAATGCAAGTGATTAATTAGCAATATTTAAATATTATAATTAAAGAATAACATTTATATCTCACCTTAAATTTGATATTCTGCTATCGCAAACACATTAATCAAAATTTTCTTGACTGCTTTTATTCATGTAGGAGTGTCCTAGTAATGAAATTACTCGATTACTGAGCTAACATCCATAAATCAATTACAAACATGCAAATATTTGTATAAACACCTATCGAAAAAAACGCTGTCAACAATATCATAGCGCAATATCATATAACCAGCTCTTATCTGCTGCATAAAATTTTTTGGGGTAGCGTTAATATTAAGGCAAATGTTTGTACCCAGATCTATGAATGACGTGTTTCAAAATAAATCGCTCAAAACAGAATAAAGCAAATGATATAAATTTTGTAACGTACTAGGATTGATAGCAGGTACAGTGAACAAAACTCCAGACGCGGGCCACTCGCTGTTATAAGCCCATTATCCTATTATGATGCTGTGGGTGAGACCGACGCTCCATTAAACATGCGTCGACCCCTGACGCTCGACCTAAGCGCAACAACTGAACGATCTTATTCGTACCTGTTAAAAACTAAGTGGTCTTTCGTTATTTTGACCTTAAACTAATAAACATTTTCCAGTTAATTCACAAAGATATCAAAATCATAATGCGGAGCTCTGTTTATCATTCCGAATAAAAAAATCGTAATTTATGTATAATGAATAAAAAAATTTAGTTGAAGCATAAGCACAGGGCTTTCCCTACTGTTTTCTTTTTAATATCCGTAACTTTTTATCAAATTTCTTACTACGAAATAGCCAAAGGCAGTTTTCTGCCATTAAATATAATAATAATTAAACGAAGATTAGAAATTGAATTCGTACATACTTCAAAAGTTTAAATAAACAAAACTATTGTGTTTTTTCCACAGCGGACCCGATTTTAAAGAAATCATGTCTCTCACCAAAAGAAATACTCGAGGTCTATGGAATGGAGAAAGAACCCGGTGTTATCACTATCAATCCAAAAACTTTTCTAGAAATGTGCCCCGCGCTTGTGTATCAGCTGGATCAACGATCCTGCTACAAGTCTGAAGTTCCACCTCCCAAGCAAGAAAGATATTTGAGTAAGTTCAACGCTATTACAGAAAAGACTCAACAAATAGATTCTTTAACACCGAATGAGATTTCGTTACAGAACAGCGTTAGCTTTAAGCCATTATTATTAATTATGAACCATATTCATTTCATTACTACAAAATTTATATTGTATTTGTTTTGATTGCAAAAATGTTTAATGTATTACTAATATTTTTTTATATATATTATATTTTTATATTTACTGAAAACATTCTCAATTTCAGCGTGGTTGTACGCAAGCTTGAGCATCCTGGTAATCAGCGCGACCGGTCTTTTCGGAGTTGCAATAGTACCTTTATTAAAGTCAGTTATATTCAGTCACGTACTACATTTTCTGGTAGCAGTTGCAGTGGGCACACTATGTGGCGATGCTTTACTACACCTGTTGCCTCATGCTCTTAAATCTCATGGATCGTCCTCTGAACCTCAAGAAGAGACCGAAGTAGTACTCAAATGTAGCGTTACTTTTATGACAATATTACTATTTTATACTGTTGAAGCCGTCATGCAAACAATTAACGGTGGACACTCACACTCCCATGATCACTCACATGGGAAAACAGTTGAAGAAGTAAAGGTTGATCCCGCGAAACAAACTGAACCAATCGAACTTGGAGCAATGATGCCTGGATCACCTCCGCCGCCAGTAGAGCGTCCTATGACATCAACTGCACTTATGGTCATTGTTGGCGACGGGCTACACAATCTAACTGACGGTCTTGCAATAGGCGCTGCTTTTAGTGGAGATCCAGTAACAGGTTTTGCGACAGCTCTTGCTGTGTTTTGTCATGAATTGCCTCATGAGCTCGGCGATTTCGCTGTTCTTCTTCGTTCGGGAATGAGTATCAAACGTGCCTTATATTACAATTTACTATCATCAGTTTTGAGCTTCATGGGAATGGCTGGTGGCATATGGCTTGCAGAGGACCATGAGTCGGCATCACAGTGGATATACGCTGCCACGGCTGGAACATTTTTCTACATAGCCCTTGCAGATTTAGTTCCAGAGATTAACGAAAATAATCATGGAAAAAGTATAAATTTACTTCTTGCAGTTCTGGGCATACTCACCGGTGGTGTGATTATGCTATTGATAGCGTTACACGAGGACTCTATACAATATTTATTTAGGAATGCTGAACAATGAACAAACTAAAAATTGAAGTACATTTTGTATTGTGATATTTCTGTTAAGAAAACTACTCATGGTTGTTTAAACATAGTTAAAAAATAATTAAGTTGTGAATCTAAGCAAAACATATTGAGATGTAAATCGCTGTCGGGGGAAAGGGAATTATATCCCAAGTACAGCGTTGCAACTTCAAATAATCTATTCAATATTTCGTAGCATTATCTAAGATTTTGGGGGTACAAAAAAAATTGCGCTATCTCTAGGTGGAAGTATTCTTTATGGTAAATAATTAAGAATAAATTTGTGTGAATTATAAAGATAATTTCTACAAAAAGACAAATATACTGTTTTACTATACAAGCTTTAGATTAATGTATTTATAAAACATTCCTTTACTGGTTTAATTTATTGTTATTACGATTTTCTGTGTTAAAAAAAAGGCCTTTCTGAGGCTTTCTCTAGTTAAACCCTAAAATATTTTTATACCATTGAACAAAATTAATTTCTTTATATGTTCATAACTTTTTTAATAGATATGAATACTAAAAGAATAGTTGATAGGTATGATATCAACACAAACCCGTTTTTACTTAAATCTAAGTCTGTGCACATACTTTACCATTTAGACATTAACAAAAACAAGATATTTTTGAATTCCGAGATTTACTAAAAATTTAAATATGTAGTATTAAAACTTAGTCGAGTATATTTTTAAGGTATGAAATACTGCGCCATACTGTAAAACAAATCAAAATAATATTATTATCCGAAAATGGTACTAAAAATCAATAATTAACGAATGTAGTATATGATATACAAATTAAGAAGTACTTGAAGATACTGGTACAAGTACTGTGTTTTAAAATAATAAATTATTATAATAAATAAAATGTATGCGAAAAATATAACTTTTGTTGTCTTTTTTCACCACTTCTTTTTTGTTTTGTCTTTTTTTGACCACCAGAACACAATGGCATATATTTTAGGTCTCGGACCAAAATGAAGTTTTGGTGATAATAAAGTTTATTTTACCTAACTTTGCTACTATTATCAATCCGTTGCCATAATAACATTGCTACATTGCAGTAGAAAATATAAGAGCCAGAGCATGTTATCATTGAACATATAAAATGAAAGACAATATTTATCAATTTTTTACTGGTGGCAGGTCTTTGTTGCCGGAGACTGTCTAGGTAGGTACCACCACAGATCCTATTTCAACCGTTTAATAGTAGTGTGCAAACATTACTGTAAGCTAGTTAAATTACTGGGGGAACGAGACTTGACACCTTATATCTCAAGCCGAGTCGCAGATTTTTGAACGAAATTAACTATAAATTCCAATCACATATATTCAAACACATTATTGTTTAGCGTGTTCAAAATAAATATAACATGTTGGCTAAAAAAATACTAATAAGAAAAAATGTCTCTCTTTTTACACGATAGATACATTCCCGAATAAATCGTATAAAAATATTAATGTAAAAAAAGAATGTAGTGTAAACAATATTAAAAGTTGTTGTTACACTTCGCCTAAGAATTTTTCAGTACATTTTAATTCATTGAAAATATTATAGAAAGAGAAAAAGATTACAGAATTTTAATTTTAGTGTTTAGATACTAAATGAACGCTGAAAATCGTGTTAAATCAAAACAATTCATGTACAAAAGAAAATGCTAATAAGGTTGCTGTATAATATATTACATATACATTACATTGTATTTTAATACAGTCTACGTACTTTGTACTCTAACTATGTAAATTATTTTAAGGAAATAACACTATTTTTTAAAATTCACATTCTGTCAATGCTGTTTAAAAATTAATTTAATGGTTTAATTAACACCTATTTGAATCCTAAGGATTTCAAAAAACTCATGTTTTGTATAATCTTTATAGTTATTTAAATGTCTATTGTAAATTGTCGATTGTCAATTTCTTGTATCAATGTCAAGTGTCAATATGTAAAGAAATTTTCAATCAACATTCTCTGTATTTTCATCATTTATTCATCTAGAAACACCGCTACCTTGTCTTCAAATAAATATCGAACAATTTTTGAAGACTTATAAAAATGTTGAAAGGAGTGGTAAGTTATAATTGGTCTACACAATAATGTTTAGACATTTCTTTGTTGCAACTACAGAAACATTTCAAATTATTTGTTTACACCTTATCAGGTGGTGATATCGTAACACTAGAATCGTAATGTTTATTTTTAAATAATAATTATTACAAAATTATTTTCGTATAAACTGCTAAGACAACTTTAGCATTTTGTTGACAATACCTACATAGGAACTTCTTTTTCAAGCCTGTTTAAATTATGCAATGCTGAAAACATTTAAAAATAGAAAAGTCATAGTGACATTAAAATAATATTATCAAAATGTTTTAAGTAAATGTACTTAAAATGTCTATATTGAATTTAAAATTATTATAAAATGGGAGTTATTAGTAAGGGTGCTTGCATTTGGTTTCTTATAAAAAATGGTGTATGTAATTAACTCATTACTATATTAATAATGTGACTAAGTTGACAATAACAATATGACTATTGACACTTAATGACTTAAGTTACGGTTGTAAGACATTAAAAAATCATAACAATATATTTTAGCTTCTTTATGATCTTATGAATGATAAGTTTTATTTCAGGTTATATTTGGGACTGGAGTCTATGCAGGTGTTTATATAGCACAAAATTATCAGGTGAAAATTTATTGCTTTTATTTTATTAAAAGCTAATTTAAAACAAATATGATAAAAAAACAATTCTAATGTTTAAGGAGTAATTTCTATTTACAGTATTTTTCTTTGGTTGAAAAAGTGTAGCATGCAAAATAATAAACCTATTTTTAATTTGTTACAAAAAGATTTTGTTTGCATTTGCAATAGTGCTATATTGTGTGTAACAATGAGGCCATGCCTTTTTGATCTATGTTGGCCTATAAAATTCATCAAAATTATTTATTTAGAACACCTTAGTTCCTGGTTCAATGTGATATTATAATTTTTTGGTATGGCCTCTTTTGTTAAAGCTCTGAAATAAAAGAAATACTATATTGGTCAAGTTGTACATACCTTCTGAAGTGTTTTAATAGACCATATATATAAATATATTTTCTGAACACAGGGTGCGGTATCATTTATTTGTAAGAAAACAATTAGGGAATGTGACAAAGCTTTTGGGAAAAAAAATGGTTTGTTATTTTTTATTATTTTACTCCAAAGGTAGAACTAGTATTTATTGTAACATTAAACCAGGAACTTTTTATATTACTAGTTTTAGGTAAATGTTAATTTCACACTGTGTACTTTTCACTATACCTAACCTAGTCAAAATTGTGTAAAAAAAAATAAATTCAAAAATCTTTCCAATATTAATATACAATTTCAGCTCAGTGGTTAAAATGCCTTACTATGGTGGTGCAGTAAGTTTAATATTTTTGCTACAATATATTTAATTTATAAAGATTGCAGGAATTTTGAATTTCCTATGCATTAAACACATATATTTTGTTCCACAGATTGATAAAGTTGAAGATCCAAAAGTGCTACTGGACAGAGCACAAAATTTCATCAAAAGTAAACTAGGTGGATCTAATGATGGAAAGAAAGGGAGTGAATAAGTAAAAGTAAATAAAATGAAATGGCTATTGGAATAAATTAAAATTTTATTATTGTATATACCACTTACCATACTAGCTATAGTTAAAAATAAATTAAACAATGTTCAATTTGCCTATGTTTTATAACATTGATATACCTCCACCTATATGTTCCACTCTTGTTAAGGGTTCCTCAAATGCTAACCAGTCACTTGAATGTGTAGGTAGAAGTCCCATACTTTGACATTTATAAAGAGCAAGCAGTATATTTACAACATTTCCAATAAAATAGACAAACTTTTGGCCCACTGCTTGTGTGCCCTCAACCATTTTGAAAGTGCTTTGTGTAGCAAATAAGGCTTTTACAGGACGAACAATCAACATCCCTACCATCATTATAGGAAAAATAGAAATCGAATTTCCTGCCATATACATAATGAACAGATTCATAGGCACTTGCTTTAAGGGACCCAAAGCCACATCCCATAATTTCTTGATTAAAAGCAAGTTGGAATCAGTATCTTTGGAAGTTTCAGTATAACTAGCGTTAGCAGACTGGCTGTACCCAGGAGGTGAAGGCAGATCGTGCATCAAACTACGGGACCTGAAAAAATTGTGATAATGTATAACATGAATGTCTCGCCGTTATATGACCTTAAATAACAAACTTACTTTTGTGTGAAGTCTAAAGCCCATTTAAACTTTTTATTTGATTTAGTTTGCGACATTTTAATAATTATTAATATCCGTTAAAAGTAATTGAAATTTTCTTTACTAGAACTGATCTTAATCGCAATTGACACATACCATAAACCACAAATAGTGAAGCTTTGCTTGCTTAAAGTTGACAAACAATACAGATTATGTAACAGAATTTGGAAAATATTGTTTAAATAAATTTTTAGCTACACTTTCTTCGTTATTAATAACCCTGAACTCGTGTTACAATTACTAGAGACAGCTATGCATTAAAATGCAAATGTCTGATTTTTTTATCCCACACTTTAAATGCTTTTAGTCTTATCAATGGCTTTTATTGCTTTATCTGTGCCAGACTGCACATATCAGCAATTCACAAGCTTAAAAAGCAGCTGTCCTGGTTCCCCTAACCTTTACGCGATATAACAACTATTTCAGTTCCCTTATAGGGCTAGCCACTTTAATCGGCATTCAGAGTCTTCACCATACATAACTCAAAGAAACAACTGTAGTACTAATTTGGATAAATACTGACAGATTAATAGGATAAAATAACCCTCCTCACTTAGCTTGCGTGGTAGATTCAAGACATGTCTTTTTTCTTGTTCGAAAAGTTTCTAAGTCAGTTGTGGCAACATCAAGAAGTCATTCTATGTTATTTAAGAGATGAACTGTTGAATGGCTTAGTGGACTTTTGTTTTGGACTTGAAACATGGCGGACGAATTGACCACGCAGACAATTTTTTAAGAATTTATATCCTTTTATTTTATACGTCTATATATAACATTAGCTCTCGCTGTCAATTGCGAAGATGAAAAGATGAGAACATAAACGATTGACCACGCAGACAATTTTTAATGGATTTGTATTCTTTTATTTTGTAAATCTACACATGACATTGGCTCACGCACAAACCGCGCTCATGCCATCAATGTTAGCATTTTTGCTCTCATTAATTTCGAAAGAAATACGAGGCGAAAAAGAAACAAAAAACAACCAATTTTGGGATAAAATTTTATTTGGTGCAAAATATTACAAGAAAAGCAAATTTTGGAAGTCATTCAGAAAATAATATGAAAGTGGTTTTAATCTAGTAATAAAACACTAAACCGTAGCGCATATTTTATATTAATACAGTATTTATAATAGATCATTTGTAATAACCTAATCTTCACAAATAAATTCAGTACCCGTTGTCAAAGGTATGATGTTGTTGTCTATTTCTTTACATTTCTCTTCTATATTGATATGCTCTTTACAAAATATTACGACCCTCTGGCATGCTTCACGGAGAATGTCTTCTGGTACAGTTAGAACGATCCGCATGAAATTTGGGTATTGAAAACACTGAAAGTAAAATAATAAAAATAGGCGGAAAAATTTTACAATTTTAGATTACTATAGGAATACATTTATTCAGCAATATTATACACGGAAAAGGATGACATTTATATAGTTTATACACGAACAATTGAAAATGTACAAATAAAGATTGTACAAGGAACTTACTTTAAAATAACAGAATGTTAATAGTACAATTATTTGTTTTTATTTAATTAGTAGCGAGAAAAAATTAATCCCATTGAGGAAATACAGACATAACTACGGAGGGACGAACCCTACAACGGGACCGATATCAAATGGCACAGAAAATATTGTAAACAAAATTTATTAAATAGTTAAGAAAGAGATAAAAAGAACAGGAAGTTAATAAATTCAGCCCTATTTATTAAAATTACACTTACTCGTCCCGGTAAACAGAATACCGACTGCTCTGAAACCATACGCTCGACAAATTCTAATTCGTTCTTAAATTTGGGGAACAAAGCTATCTTGATCTCAATCATCATATACATTGCCCCTTGCGGCATTACGGGACGAAGACCAGGTGCTCTAAGTAACTCTTCGTACGCCAATTTGGCTTGGTTCTGAAAATTATATTACAAATATCAGGAAGCATGTCGTCACTATTACTTTTAATTTTTAATACAACCATGGTAGCAATACCCGATGGTATATTCTTAGTCTGCTCGTAATAATAACCTTCTCGGAGGCTATGTAAACAGTATTGCGGACATTACGACGAGAATTAAAATGGTAGAGGATACCTCAGCGATTTTAACAGTGATATTCATAAATCTATTAAAGCAAAAATAATGCTTTACAATAGTCCTTTCCTTCTTTTAGGTGAGGGTATTCCTGAAGTTTCACTGCCATCTTTTTGCAATATATCAGTTCAATACTTCTAAAAGCCTTTTTTTCTACAAATAGCTACTACTCGACCTAAATTCTACATAGTGTTAAATGACAATATACTGACTTTGCTTAGGAAAATTTACTGTATGAGTACTTACCATGAGGTATAAAAATATCCTGCCGCCATCGAAACTCATATGTATCCTCGGAATCGATTCCGCATTTGTAAGTAAATTATACATATTTTTTTGTAAATAATATCTTGGTAAATTTTGTTAAAAGAATTTACTAATAATATTTGACAAAGACCGATAAGATTTGTTTATAAAGTAACTTACCTACTAACATAATTACTGCTACAAATCTATCTACTAACCTCAATAAATAAGACAACGCCATCGAAAAAACTCTGTGGGGTATATCTTAATATCGACGGTAACGCTCGTTGCAACAATGTGGATGGTCCAAGAATCCTTGTCGATAAATTAGATAAACCTTTACGAACTTCTTTTCCTAATACATTGTGTCTATCATGTATTATTACCCAACCCATACGCCATCCGGGTACTAAAAACCTCTTTGTAAGACCTCCGCATGTTAGAACGGGAACATCTTTAGAAAGAGATGAAATGGCCTTAAATTCATTGCCAGAGAAAACAAAATGTTCATATATTTCATCAGCAATAATTGGCACTCGATTTCTTGAAGCTATGTCTAATATCTCACATAGATGATTCTTATCATATACGGACCCACACGGATTCGATGGATTTATAACAACAATTGCGACTGTGTCGTCGTCAATCTGATTCTCTAAATCATCTAAGTCCACCATCCACTGTTTATCCGGCTGCGAAAAAAAAACTCATAAATGGCAAAAAATTCAGACATTCCTTGTCTTCTAATATTGCCTATGCTTTTACGTATTAAAAAATGTAAATGATCAATATGCAAATACAATCCACAATAAACTGGAAACTTGTTCTGTTTCTAGAAACTTGTTCACGTGGCTGTGTATATCCACTACTTCTACATATAACGATCTACAGGGTTAAGCTGTACACATAAACTACAACGTATACCTACAAGTATATAATAATCATCGATACATACTTTAATTTTATTATAAAAATTAAAATAATAATATTCATTCAAATTCTACTATGGATTGTTATAAATATCTGTAAACAGTTCAGACCATATAAACAAAAACAACACGTTTGTTTGCCTTATTCACGCAAACAAAACACACTTATTCACAAAAACATCTTATTTTTGTTTACATGTCTATAAATGATTATTAATTTGCAATGTTGTTTATCGTGAATTAGATTATAAGTACGTCGTTTTCATTGAAATAACTGCAATTGCCTGGTTTAATTCCATTGCCAGGCAATAGTCCTCTAAATAATGTAATTGTCATAATGTTTACATGCTGCTAGTAAAAAAAAGTTTTGTTGTAACGTAATTGGTAAAACATATATTACTTACTAATAAATTGTAATACTTTATAACTATTCCCAAACCTTCGGCTAATGTTTTATATATCATGAAACCTGGTCTAGGTACAAGAATATTCTGTCCGGAGTCGCCGAGGACCGATATAACAAGTTCAATTGCGTGTGAGCAACCACTTGCAAGTATAACATCTTCTGCACTAATATTTCCTTGATGCGCACTATATTCAGCCACTGCTTCCCTTGCTTCCTGGTGGCCTTTCGCAGGACCGTAACCTCGACTAGTATGCAGTTCGATACAATCTCTTACTGCTTGCAATACTTGTTCCGGTGGATTAAGATTTCCAAAAGTTGTGGGATCACCTGGTAAAATAGAATGATTGTGAAATTTTTTTAATGTTAATCTTTTTGTTATGTGCATAAAGGTTCATAAAAATACGAATAGATACTAGAAAAAATATTAATACACTACAAATTAATAGTCAAGTGTAGTGTTAATTGTTGTGGTGTATTACGCTGGGCAATAATGTGTATACATCAGTTTGTTCTAGTGTAGATACTAAATAAACCACCGAGGAGGTATTGTGGACATGGTGTTATATCGCTTGTCACTAAGGAAACTATGTCCTTTCGTCGTTTGTTTTATTAAAATAACTAACAAAGATTATTTTATCATTACATAATTACACCACCCCTTTATTCATAAATTTGTACATTTAACGAATATTTATTATTTTTAGTTATTCAAATTTAGTAGAATGTTTGTGAATAATATTTCTACTGAAAGGGGTTTGTAGTTAAAGAAAAACTAAACAGCGGAGAGCGCGTAAAGATAAATGAAAATACCCTCAGACAAAACTGCAACAATTTTCTTGATACAAATATAGAAAAACTGTCATATGGGTTATAAATTCACAATGATCTCTTGTTTCCCATTCCAGTGTTAAAAGTTAGAGGTATAAGAGCCTTGTCGCTCAGTTAGTGTATCAAATGAATTCTCTATTATATTATTCTATATATAAACAAGTATATTATTGTTATATAGCTACGAACAATTTCGATTGAGTCTTCTTAAGCAAAAAGGCTAGATTAAGATCGACCAATAGGTGTCATAGACAAATAACAAACCAATATTACTCTGTTTTCAAATCCATGGTTATACTACCACTTCCATAATTGTATTGTTTATTTATTTAATCTTTGCGTAACACCTTAACCTAAGAAAACAAGGGCGGACTTAATGCCATAGGGCATATTTTGCCAGTCAACTCAGGGGAAGAAGTGAATTTTGAATGTAGGTGTAAAAGAAAGAAAAATAAAGAAAGGAGACAAGTAATGAACACATATATATACTTCAAAAAATATACTGCGACATACACATAGTCCCCGAAAATTACATACAAAATATTACTAATATATAAATTTTACTGTTTATGTTGATATATACGCATTTGTTAACATAAAATTGGTGAAATAAGCAATAGCAACGCTCTGCGTTCTTGATTTATTTATTTTGCCGAGGTGGTGACAAAAAAACAGGATTGCAGATTTTTTTTAGCAACAACTTTTCGGCTTACAAACTGGAAGAGGAATTTTACGAATAATTCCAATTAAACTGTTTTACTACTGTTCAATAATTTGTTTAATTTGTACGATTGCAACTGATTAATGTTTATGCTAGTACTTTTAAAAACCGAATAAAAATATAAATAATATATACGGTACTTCTATAATATTCTAAATTATTTACTAAATATTTTAACCCGTAACGAAAGACAAGTAAAAGAAAACTTATTCTTCAAAAATTAAATATTATGAAATCTAAATCCTGTTGGCCTTGACTTAATTGCTAGTTCATATTTAAATAACAATCCTGTTTAGTTTAAAAAGATCGTCTGCGCATCTTATTAAAAATAGGAGTGACGAAATAAGTTAGCCACTGCGTAAATACACTTTCCCAATGAAATAATGATTTAATTTTAAATAATTATTAATTAAATGATTATTTAATTACAATAAATAAAAGTAAAGTTTAATTTAGAACAAGGGATAAACATTACATATCTTATGGAAATATACCAAGGCGAAAACGATTTTTGCTTCCGTATGCTATACTACCCGTGCTTAGCAAATCTATTACTTGTGTTATGTGTAATTCAATTTTATATAGTAGAGTGCTTGTTATGAACAGTTACTTAAAACTTTTACTTTTTTAAAATTTGCTAATATCAATGACTACTCACCAACAGAAAGTGCAATGAACGGTTTGCTTGGATTTGGTTCCACTTGTAGATTGTCCACAATGTTTCTGATTAAGTTATGGGTATTGCGAGCCAGCGTCGAAGCACGCACATCCCATTCTTGACTCTGTCGTTCACGTCGCGACATGGGCACAAGGCTTGCTGAATATACTGAATGCTGTGTCAACACTTGAATTGAGAATAGCGCTCGCCTTTCGATACGCCTCAGTTTTGTACGGAATCTCGCGTTTGACGAGCCTGTGGCTCTCGAGCTACGGAACTGGTTTGAAAATGTATTTGTGATGACGACAGTAAAACAACTTATTTAGACATGCCACCCTTGCAAATAAAACTGTATTCATTATAATAGAAAAGCAGCAATGTTTACAAATAACACAACCACGTTTTTGCACTGAGTCTGGATGCGCTAACTTTTATCCTAATAATATATTTTCCTAGTTTCTTTTTCATTTATTCTTATGCAATCGATTAATGTTTTGTTAGTAGCAAAGAGCAATGTTATTGCTACTATGTATCATAAATTAGATTTCTCTTCATTGATTCATGAAAAATAAATATATGTTAAGATGTATTAAGTTTAGAGCAATGGCTTCATATTTTATTGTGAATAAGTACTAAACACAAACGTAATAGCTTCGCGAAGACTGACAGAAAAAGCGTTTATGGCATAAGCTGGACTTTTATTTGCTTTAAATTATATTAAAGAATTATCTTTATGTTTATAATCTCAAATTTCTACATTTCTTGGCTTATAAGTTATGAAACAGAAACATTGTAAAAGATAATATAACAATTGTTAAAAAATATATATTGGTGTCTTAAGCAAGTGGATGCGATAAGCGTTTGGCTTCAAAACAACCTCTTTATACATATTATAATAAAAAGAGTTTTGTTTATATGTTCATCTGTTACGTAGATTAACAAATTAATGATCATATTAATTTTAAATACTTGTATTACTAATTCCTTTTATATTATCTAACACCAGATCAACTTTACACAGCACAACCTTTTTTGAACTAATATTTATTTTTATACACAGTTAATTAGTCGTCTTGAATTTCGTACGATGTAACAATGTGGATGAAGTGTGCTCGCTCAGAATATTACAGCTCCTTCGTTCTGAGAGATAGAAAACACTAATGATATCTGTAAAGGAGTTTGATTTTCAATACGAAGGAGCCACGTGGGTTCCATAAAACCTTGGCACCATACACGACATTTAGCCCCGGAATAGAAACAGGTAGCCTCCACTACATAAGGTATTATACATACAATACATACATTATAAAAGGTTTCTTTGGGCTATTTTAAATTTCGCATTTCAGAATGTCTTCTTTTTAAAACACGACTCAAAAAGGAGGGTTTTTAAAGTTCAAAGCATGAATGAAAGTGCCAGTCAGCTTCATGTTTAAATATTGTAATTTTATAACTTCTATAAGGCTAAATAAATTTTTTCGTTCCATAAATACTCCTAAGTCAAACCGAAAACTGAGACGAGAGAATATAATCAGGAAAAAGTTGAAAATTAAAAATTTTGAAACACTTTTTATATTAAACGTGAAATTTTTACTTCAACTCTGATATCATACGTAATTTTAGACCCTTTATTTGGGAAGCCAAAGCCACTAGGTACGATACCTATATTTTTTCATTAATTTTGACAAATTATCAATTTACTTTCTCACATTGGTAATTCAGATAAAATTTTATGAAAATATAAGCGATATTGTTTGTGTAACCTTCTTTTTCTTCTTTGTAATCTAATCTAAGTTAAATATATTTATTTACATATCAATTCGCAATAAAGGTGTCTATAACAAAAATAATTAATAACAAGTGAAATGAAATGATTAAATAAATACTCTTGTGTTAGTAGAAATTTAGGTTATCTTTATCAGAAAGGTACTTATGTAGAGGTCGGTGTTCCAATTAAAAAAATTAAAGCTATGAATTATTTATTTGATTGTAATTTCGTTTAAAATTTTGTTTACTGCATCACTACGGGGCACACACGCGCTTTAAAAACGTGTGCGACTCCGTTATATCCCCAGCTTTAGAGCATATTGAAAATTGATGGTCTAAAATGTACATAAATTAGGAAATGTATTCTATGCTGTTAAACGTGACTTGGCTAAAATTATTTTTAGAGCGTCAATAACGACCTGTCATAATCGTGAAATAAATTCTATATCTTCTGTACGTCAAAGTCAGCATTACATGTCTAAGACGAGAGTTCGTGAAGAAGGGTAACCTACCCATCCTGGATACGGCATTGCAGAAGCTTTCCCAAGCCCAAGTATGAATTAGTTCAAAGATGTAGTAGTTCTTTTATTATGACAACGAAAACACTTTTTCAAGCTTTTTTTACACAGATCCTTCTCCACATATCCAAGTATCATACGGAGTTCAAGCAGTTTTTAGTGATTGATATATAGGCGCATAAGCAACCAGTATCGTTAAGCGGTAGAGATGGAATAATACTACGCCCAACTTCAAGAACTAAGCATGCATGTCTCAACTCTCCCCCCCGATTCACGATTTCACTCTGTGATAAAGACCATTTAGGATAAAGTCATCAGAAGAAATTATGTGAGACCAACCCTCTATCAGCTAACAGTACCCGAATGTTAAATTGATATTAATTAAATTCACTTTAAGGAAGTTCTTCCACTTTTGATCTTACATAATATGAATGTTCAGAAGCTCTTTCTGGCAAATAAAATAAAATTACACTTTTTTAATATTTTAGACAATAAATTATAATAAAATTTCTTACAATTACGGCAAAAAACTTTTTTGCTAAGTTTAGTTCACTGTGGGGAATTTTTATAAAACCGACTTGCGCTTGCCAATTGTTATGTCATAGTTGTCAGTGGCGAGTAGCGAGAAAATGTTATGAATGTTTTCGTACGAAAATTATTATAGAGATAATGTTTACCTTTCTTAAAAATGTTAAAACATTGCCTGCGTTGATGCGATATAATAGCAATAATGTACCATCTTACCATGATGGCTTGAACTACTGTATGAACATCGTTAGGTAATTTTAAGTTCAGGTTTCTGAAAATCTATGATACATATAATTTTAAGTTTTTCTGGTACTCTGTGTTACTTTACAGGTAGACAGCACGACTATGAAAACTTTTTAGCGACTCTTTTGATGACTAAAGAAATTCGATCTCCTGCACTAGTTGTGAGGGCCTTCAATGTTGAAGTAGCAAGAATTCAGGATCAAACAAGTGATCCACAGACAGCAGCTTTTAGAGTACAGTTCTGGCTGGATACGCTTAATTATATTTTTAAGAAGGAACAAAGTTTAAGTACTGTTCCTGACAATCCAGTTGCAAAAGAATTATTCAAGGTAAAAACTATAAATATCAATGAATTGTCATCAATCATGTGGTTGTGAATTACTTTTACGCCTCTCCAGTTAAAACAATATTCAAATTATAAACTCTTAAATAATTTATACTTAGAAAACAAAAATTGAATTTTCAGGTTTGTAAGAATTATAATTTACCAAAGAGACACTTGGAAAAACTTGTTTTATCTAGAAGCAGTTTAATAAAATCCAGATATTTTAAAACATTAGAAGACATAGAAAAGTATTCTGATGAAACAGTATCTTCAATATTCCACTTGTTATTAAGTGTTGCAGGAGTAACAGATATACATGCAGATCATGCTGCATCTCACTTAGGAAAATCACAAGGGCTTACAAATATATTAAGGTAATAAAGTACAATCTTAAAACTGTATATTTTTAACCAGAAGTTGCCTGCTATCTTACTATCATTAGATGAATAGTGTATTATGGTTATCATACTTAAAAAACATTTAGTTAATTTGTTTTCACAATTTATAGGCTCAAATTGCTAAAATTTTCTTATTTTAACTTGAATTGATTAAGACATATTAAGAAGTTTGATTAGGCTGCCCGGTTAACTCATATTAGTTTTTATAAAAAAAAATTGTTAATAGTTAATAATTTGGTTTAATATGTAATTATAGTATTATAAAAACACTAATAATAGTTAAAATTTCAGGTCAGTTCATGTTTCAAATTATCACAAAATGGTAGCTCTTCCAATGGATATCTTAATGAAGTATAAAGTAAGTCAAGAAGAAGTATTGAGAGAAATCGACAGTGAAAATATGAGAAATGTAATATTTGAGGTAGCTAGTAGAGCAAATAGCCATTTAGAAAAGGTAATTAATTTAGAGCTTTTATCTTCAAATATTGCATAATTTATGAAGAAATAGATGTTTTTTTAATAAATTAATGGCAATAAAACATTTTATTCCAATTCTTAAAAATTAAATATACTCAATACTAACTAAATCACCTTATCAACTAAAACAGTAATGTATGACAAAAAAAATCACGCAACTATTTGGTGGTTAAAATAGATGAGTTGAGATGAGACAGAGAGAGATTTTAAAGCTTAGCTTTAGTTTGACATACTAAACATTTATACTTATGTAGGTATTAATATAATAAAATGTCTTTTCAGGCACGACAAATTAAGGTACCAAAAATAGCCAATCAAATATATTTGCCTGCCATTTCAGTTGAATCTTTCCTATTAAAGCTGCAAAAGAATAATTTCAATGTGTTTGATAAATCATTGCAGCAAGGTAATACAATTTTGCCTTTCAAACTTTATTATAATAGGCTGCTAAATAAATACTAATTATGGTAAACAAAATGTTGTATAATTTGTATGAAAACCTTTAAAAGAAAAGACTTTATTTCTAATATGGTGAGTATTTAATATATGCCATACTGTATGTGAATGATGTGTGCCTCTGTACCAAAAATTCAATAATTCATTTAAATTGTACACATAAATTAATAATCCTTTGTTCATTCAAAGAAGCAACATGGAGAATGTTCACTTAATGATAAGTTCCCATAAGTGTCCTGATTTGCAACACATTGTGATAGTCATCTGGAGACATGAGATGTTAAATCTAGTTACCCCAGTAATTTTAATGCAATGCCTTGGTTTGTAGCAGAAATAGACCTTGTGGTGGTACCTACACAGACAAGCTTCTACAACAGTAATTTGGCAGGTGTGCTTAATATTGTATTAAAATTAAATGCTTATAACTGTAATATATGTAATGATATTCATTAATAGGTTTTTATATTTATATATACTAATAGTAAACAAGATAAACACAATACGCTCATGGTAGGTAGTTCGTCGATTGTTTTCTACTATGCTAGTACCTCGAATACATTTTACTTTTACCCACAATGAGGCGGTAGATGATCAAGCTTGTTCGACCTAAACGAACGTTGATTTTTTTGGTAACGAGACTTTAACACCTTATGTCTCAAGGCGACCAGCGCAATGTGGTGCAGTGTGTACCATTTTAACTAGCACCACATTGTCATGGGCAGGCGTATCACTTACCATCAGGTGAACGACTTGCTCGTCTCGTCGCATAGTAGTATAAAAAAATATATATATATGAAATTTATTTCAAACACTCACCCAGATGTTGTTTGTTATATGCATCAAAAACTGTATAGACTACGAGTGCAACACCTGAATTTATATCTCATTAAACCTCCATTAACTTTATCTAATTGCACTATTTGAGGACCTGGATTACTGAAGTTAATATCAAATCCCTTTATACACTAGGATGCGATGAAAATGCAAACAACTATCTGATAAAGCTTGGAAGTTATTTTTTACATCATTACAAATTACTTAAGATTTTTTTCTGATTTATGTTAATCAAATTGATCACCCATGCAACTTCGTCCACGCAGTGAGTTTATTTATGCCTTTCCTTTATAAATCAGTTGTACCGGATATAACAAATTTTTCGAAGACATTTTGTAATGCCTATTATTTATTGAACAATTTCAACAACAGTATAATCGCAACCCATGGTTATTATGGCGGATGAGGGAGAACTTCCAACCCCCTACTTTTGTAGCTTGAAGACTGCCTATTGTGCAGTATAGGGTCGCGAGTTGCATTGTAACACGGAATACCTGGTTCGATTCCAGAGCTGCATGTTCTTCGTAGGATTATTTCGGAACGGTCCGTGTAGCTGCCACTCCCATATTCTAATTCTGCCGCCATAACAGCATTGTTGTTTTTCGGTTGTCAACTAGAATATTCGTGGTAAGTACGTTTCACCATCGTCGACGATATAATCAATTGAAATTAAATTTTGGTTTAACCCATTGTAAATAAAAAAATTCACTACTTCCAACATTTTAGATATGTTTGTGTAATAATACAGGTAATATGATATTAATAAAACAACTTCAAGAAACAATTGCACTGTTTACTCACAAGCTTTTCCATGCAAATAAATAATCACATACAAGATTCAAGCAATATATTTGGCAACTTGAGTACACCTTCTAGTATCATATATAAGTAACATTATTGTAATGGTTAGATACTAACTCATACAAATTTAAATACGTTTTAGGAAGCTAATGCATATTTTCGTGTAATTTAGTTTATATTGTAATACTTGTTTCTTAAATGATTATGAGATGTTTATTACTTTAAATGTATATACTCGTTTGGCAGATGTATTAACATGTTGTATTACGGAATATAATAAAATGTGCATTTCACATAGAAACTTTGGCTAAATTACAACAAAAAATCTTTGGCTTTACCAAATTTCAAAGTGATGTGCAAAATTCTAAATACAAGCAGCATAATACATTGGTTTTCTTCTTAACATATTCCTTATCTTATAAAAATAAAACTAAGTATCATACAGGAAATACTTTCCTAATAATTATGAGCAAATTTTAAAACAAAATAAATGCTGAATTTTATTCCTTAAAATAAATTACAGGATGGAGCATTAACTTTAAAAGTACAAAAATAATCTTTGCCTATTGATAAAATTTTTGACTACTTAGCACATAGAAGTCTCCTAAAGTTTCTGGTTCAATGGCAAAGTGACAAAATAATATTAAATAACAAAAATTAATCCATTCATTGTGAGACTTTGGGAATCTTTAAATCAGAAAATTATAACTATTAATTTTTTAATCTCATTACAGTAAGTGTTTATTTACCGATCATAGATGAATAATCCTATTCAATACACATATTTTAAAATAAATTCTTGCTATTGTGACTACAAGAGTTTCCAATTTACCGGGCAATATTAACAATTATATGCATTGTTTAATTATAAAAACACACAATCAGTTATTCCTAACAGTATCATTTAAACATTTAAGACTTAATTTTAGCACCTCAGTGATTGTGATATCTCAGATCCTGAAAATTGTATATTAGGTAATACAATAAAAGACTAAGTGTTTAAAAATTCTGTAACTCAATTAAAAATAATTATTGCATGAGTTTTTGAAAACATTAATGACGTTAATTACAGCAAAAATTATCAAAAGCTCCATCTTTTGATAACAATTAACAAAAGTGGTGAACAACTTTTGTTAAAAAAATATTGTATATCTCAGATCATTGGAACACAGCCAAATAAATAATTAAACATAAAGTAAATAAAACCTGGAATGTAATATTTAAAGCAGTCATTAATAATAATTCAAATGCTTAAGCCTAATGTAAAAAAGCTAAAAGTAAGTACTACAATACCATCACAATGAGCTTTCCGCACAATAAAAAAATAACATATCAAGTGTTACTCCGAGGGTGTTAAATCCTTTTCTGGCTCACCCTCTGACAAAATTTGCTGGAGCAGGTCGTAAATAGGCTCAAAGGCTTTCCGACAGGCAGTATTGGTTGGTATAAGATAGTCATGCATGTCATGATGGCTGATACTACCATCACTTTGGATGAATCCTTTATCTATGAATACCATTTCAACCTTGTTCATACTCATGACTTTTTCACGTAAAAGTTGATTAATTTTAGCATTTTTTTCTCTTAAACAGTTTGGATGTTGGCCACGTGGAAGAAGACTCTAAAATATTAAGGAAAGTTATCACAGGAAACGTTCTTTAAAATGTTTATGATATTTTAAATATACTTACTGGTAGAACAATATAAGCATTTGGATGTTTACCCTTAATTGTGCTAACTATTTCAAGAATGCCTTCACATATTTCCTCCGCAGTGTTTTCAACATTGTTGGTACCAACATGTAATACTACCACCTACAAATGCCACAAAAAAATTAAGTTTAAATTAATAAAGTATATTTATACAATATATTTATATTATAATGTATTTATATAATATTTATACAATTGGAAATTAGCATACCTTGGGGTCCACATGATCTAATTCTCCATTTTTAATACGCCATAATACATTTTGTGTTTGATCCCTATGAATACTAAAATTAAGGCAGTGAAGTGGAGCAAACCATTGGTTCCAGACTTCTGTATGTTCCAAAGCTTGTAATATTGAATCGCCAATAAAAACTACATCTGCTTCTTTCCCTTTCGCATCAGACAAAAATCTATTATGCTAAAAAGATAAATGAGGCATGATAATTCAAAACTGAATCAGAATAACTGTGCAATGTCTCATTTGAAAACAGTTTTTCATTATGGTCCATTGCACATAAGACACGAATTTAATTAATGCAATCAACCAATACTTAAAAGCCATGCACAAAATAGCGAAAAACTTACAATGCTGTTCCAGCGGCCATCACCCTCTGTATCAAGTTGTGGAGCGGCATCAGAACAGGGATTCATGCTATCACTTTTAAATTTACTTAAATAAAAAGTTTTCTGTACGTTGATACAAGAAATTGTTATGAATAAATTGTAGGAAGTTTTAATACGTTCGTATATGGAAGAAAGTTTAATAACCTTTATCAGAATGTTTCAAAATTATTTTTTTGTTAAAATATATAAAAACTTCACTACGTAAACAATATCATGTACTAAGTAAAAAGTGTAAAAGATATGCGAAGCACATTCGAATTACCTATTATATTATCTGTTGAATTTTAATTTTTTTTATAGATTATGTCAGACACAAAGTTTAAATCCAAAAGTCAATTACTGAAATTGCAAAATAATGACAAATATTAATATTTAAATTGTTTCTTTACTTGTTTTAGTTCACGTAATCTTATTTTTCTTCATGTTGTGCTACTTATCATAAAAATAACAATGATTATTTAAAAAAAATGCAATACTCAGATTAAAGTATTTATAGCCTATAAAAATGTAGGACATCTGTTTTGTGTTATCTGTATATACTAATATATTGTCTCTAGTATTACAGAGCCGGTAAATATCTTTTATAAATAAAAAATATCAAAAGTTCTGAACGATGGAAAGGCAATCCGAAGAAAATAATGAATTAGAAATACTAGAGAACAAACATCGGAGAGAAAAAAAAGAATTACAGGCGCACATACAAGCATTAAAAAAGGTTGCAAAAAATGATAAAACAAAGAAAAAAGAGCTTACTGCAGAAATTGCTAGGTTAGAAACAGAATTAGAACTTAGACAGAAAAAGGAATTTGAACTGGCGTCAAATGAAATACCACCTGAAACCAAAACAGAACTAATAAGTGAAAATGAAGAAACGAAGATGAAGTTATCAAAAGCTCATAAAAGAAGAGTGAAGAAAGAATATCAAGAGAGAGAACGAGAGAAAGAAATTAGATTACAAGAAAAAGAAAACATCAATGGACCTCGAAATGTTGAGAACAATGCCATTTGTAATAAATTAAAAGAACTCAATCTCAAAGTTTATTCTATTCCTTCAGACGGTGACTGTTTATATAAAGCTATTTCACACCAGTTATTACTCAAGAAAAAACGAATCCTTTCAGTCGAAGATTTACGAAAGGATACATCTAAATTTATTAAAGAAAACAAAGATGAATTTATGCCTTTTTTGAGTCACCCAGAGACTTGCGATATGCTTAGTGATGATGAGTTTGATGAATATTGTAACAAAATAGTCACTAGTAAAGTTTGGGGTGGACAAATAGAAATTCGCGCCTTGTCAAATTATTTAAAATGTCCAATAAGTATTGTACAAGCAACTGGACCTCCTTTAATAAAACAAGGGGAAGAATTTGAGGGACCATCATTAGTTCTCACTTATCACAGACATATGTTTAGTTTAGGGGAACATTATAACTCAACATTAGATATTGAATGTGAAAGTATAGAAGCTGTTTAAGGTGTAAAGAATGTATGTATATAAAAAGACTTATTTTTACTTTATATTTATTTTCAATTAAAACCTTTATATTTTGTTATTTTATTCATGTTTGCATTCATCATAGTTGTATTTTTATTCAGTCAATCGTTTTTTTTTTAAATGGTCATATATTTGCTGACTTCTTATTGACAATTAAGCAGTTTGTAACTGTTGCCAGTGAAAGTCTGGGAAAATATCAACACTGCATCTATTACAACCAAATAGTAGTGTCCAAACATTACTGTATTCTTGTTGAAAGGGTGTTGTAGCTATTGCAATTACTGGAGTAGAGACACAACATTTTGAATGTCAATCTTTATTATAGGTCATTGTTATTGGTGAGTAATACCATCAGATGACCATCCTGCTCTTCATAAAAATTACTGCTTCAATATATATTGACTAAATATAAAACTAATACATCTGTTTATGCTCTTAGTAATTTTAATTTTACAGTGTTCATTTGAAAATGAGTGAAGTTAATCAATCTTTTGGGATAACAAAACAACAATGTTCAAGGGAGCATTGCCTTACCTTTTTGAAGGAAACAGTTGCATTAAAATGATAATGTGTGTTTAATTGCAGAGTTTATATATGTAAAGAATAACTGCTGTGGGTTGAATCATCATTATTTATTTTTAAGCAAAATACAAGCTTGTTACTTTGTTTAAAACAAGTATTCTATTATTGTATCATTGTGATCCATTAACAACAGCTGCGCCAGCTTCATTTTCACCCTCATTCTGATGCTTGTTAGGGTCGTCTGGTTTCATAGCAGGGAAAAGCAAAACTTCCTGTAATGTTAAATAAATATGTTTAATGAACACAGACTTATTATTTTTTGTATATAATTAGTTTAAAGTTTTAAAAAAACACATTTCTACTAATTATTGTTAAGAAGATGCTGTTGCAAACAGTGAAATAAAAGTGTAATGAATGTGTTATGCATTTTATCGCCTATGCAAAAACTAACCTTTATATTATTAGAGTCAGTCAAAAACATTGTAAGTCTATCGACTCCAATACCCCAACCGGCGGTTGGTGGTAGACCATATTCAAGGGCTGTGCAAAAAGCCTCATCAGTTGGTGGTGATTCATCATCACCAGCGGCCCTGTCTTTGGCTTGCTGTTCAAAGCGCTCGCGTTGTGTTGCAGGGTCATTCAATTCAGTATATGCATTGCATATCTCTTTCTTCATTACAAACAGCTCAAATCTGTGATTATATGTAAACATTGAAGTCTTAGATCATTAAATTGCACACAATATTTTACAGTTACAGATCAAGTTCAGGAAATAGAAAATAAATAACAATATACATAACTCCAATGAATTGATGGTTTTTGTATAACATACCACAGTTCAAATACACATGCCAAAAAAAACAAATATCTCGATCCTAAACCACGTTAAAAGAGGATTCTGGATTATTATGGTCATATTGTTCACCGCCCACCCGATAACTTAGACAAAATTATTGTTGTGGGCAAGGTAGAAGGAAAAATGACCACGCGGTCGATTACCCACTCACTGGTCTGACCAGGTGAAATCACTCGAAGTACTCTCTTACATCAGCCATTAGAAAAGCTGAGGTCCGGACTGAACAGAGATGTATAATGAAGGCCGCAACAAAGGCACTGCAGTGCAAACACAACCTTCAGAAATGAAGAATGCGAAAACGAAGAGAAGAGACATTCCAAACACAAGCATACTGTTATGTATATCAATGTACCCTACTACCATATTTTGTTGAATAATAAAATAACGGAAGTGGGTAGTAAAATATAACGCATGACAATGTCACTTCCATCTTGTACTTGGCTACCTAGCACAATAAATATAATTAATACAACATTGTTTCACTGACCATTACCCACACATACATTCATGTTTTTACTACAATCAAAAGTTGGTTGTGTATTGGAACTAGTAAAAAAATTATATGACAATATATTAAAAATGCAGGAATACCGCTCAGTTAGTCCAGGGACTTCTCTATGGTACTTGGAAAGTGGACTCATAATTTGTGGATGATCTAATATAAATGTTGGGTTAATACATTTTTCTTCAAGAAACTCTCCGACAAGTTTATCGAGAAGTCTTGCTGTGGTTCTGGGTGCTGGACACTCTACCTGCAATAAAAAGATTTTCTTGATGAATAAACATGTTACATCTGTACTTTTTGTGTTCAAGTAGTCAAAGTGAGTTCATAGGATTATGAGGGATTTCCAGGAAAACCTCTGATTAGCAATTAATTTTCATTGTTAAAACTATAAGAATGGTATTTTAATATATTAGACACAATTTTGTTTCTTTTTTAAGAAAGTGTTATAGTTTCTGTTTAATATCTTTTATGTTTGGCTAAATAAGAAGTGATATGGAAATTGTGAATCAAAAGCACATGCTGAAAATAAGATAAAAATGTAAAAACATTATTTACAACAAATTGTGTTTTTATGTTTTAATATGTCCTATTATTATTCGGAGTAATAGATTTTCTAGTGAATGGAGCATAGTTAGAGTTATAAATACTGTTATATGAGTCATTACAGGTCACAGTGGAAAACTTCAAATGCATCAAATTATTATTAAATTTACATGTCACTGTTTCGCCACATTTTAAAAGCAAACACTGTGGCTTAACTGAAAAAAAAACTCTAAAAGAAAAATGTTTACTATGTAATCTTTGTTGTTACTTAATATTTACCTCATGTTTTGTGCACAAGTCACTAAGAAGTGCATTAGCTTCTGGAGTATCTAACTTGTCAGCAGGAGGCAGTTTTACATTAAGAACTTTTTCCAATGTTGCTATCATAGGTACTCTGGCAAACGGGGGTGTAAAGTCAATTTCCACCTCTTGACCTTCAGGACCATCAGGATGATATTTCACCTTAAAAAAATCATTGTATCTAGGTAAATTTGGTAATGAAAAGTAATAAATAAAAATACGATAACAGACATTAAAATATAATAATTGTAGTTTTATTTATGTTTTAGTTTAAACATGATAAATACCTTGTAAGTACCATGTATATTCTTGACCATTCCAGAAACCATGGTTTCAGTGATGCTAATGAGATCATTATAATCAGCATAAGCCATGTAGAATTCACAAGTTGTAAACTCTGGGTTGTGTGTCAGATCAATGCCTTCATTTCGAAATTGACGGCCTATTTCATACACACGGTCTAACCCTCC
The DNA here is from genome assembly GCA_029286795.1 of Byasa hedistus. NCBI lineage: Eukaryota > Metazoa > Arthropoda > Insecta > Lepidoptera > Papilionidae > Byasa > Byasa hedistus. The sequence goes on along the minus strand of JAGSMW010000020.1, from coordinate 7,860,255 downwards.
AACCACTAGCATTTTATGGTACAACTCTGGTGCTATCCTCATGTAAAGATCCATGTTCAGATCATTATGATGGGTAACAAAAGGTTTAGCTGTAGCACCCCCTGGTATCATATTCATCATTGGTGTTTCAATTTCAAGGAAACCCAAACCATCCAAAAATTGTCTAATATAGGAAATTATTTTGGCTCTTGTATAGAAGGTTTGTCGTACCTGTAAACATTATTTTTGTGAAGTAATCATTAAATTAGTCAAACTATGTTTTACAATGGCTTTCTTAATCATAACTATACTATATACAAAATTACCTTATCATTCAAAATAAGATCAAGGTATCTTTTTCTAAATCTAGTTTCCTTGTCTTTTAGACCAAAATGCAAGTGTGGTAACATATGCAGGCATGGTGACAAAAGTTTAACAGTTTTTGGTACAATGGAAAGCTCTCCTTTCTTTGTTTTTCCCGGATGACCCACACAACCAATGATATCACCTCTTCTGAGCTTATCAGTGTCAGCAATAAACTGGTCCTCTGATTTATACATTTTTGCATTGGCCATAACCTAAAAGATAATATACATAAGTACATATTAGTAAAAACTTTAGTACTATTAAGATTCAATATTGTTTGTGGTATATATAATCAAGTAAATCAGAGTAAGTACTATTTTAATATACTTAAGTACACAGCATTTTAAAAAAATATGATATAATACTCTGTAATGTTATAGAAATCAGAAACTAATAATAAGTAGTTACTATAATTTATTTATAAAGTATTTGCACCTGTATTTTTACACCTTCTGCCCTTAAATCATAAAAGATTAACTTGGCTCCAGATTCACGAATAGAATGAATTCTACCAGCTACAGACACAGTAACATTCTCTAATACTTCACCACTGTCCAAATTATTATATTTTTCAATGAATGCTTCCAATGATATTGTCACAGTGAATTTATGGGGATATGGATGTTCTTCCTTTGGACCATTCTTCAGTGCAGCAACCGCTGCTGTTCTTAGTTTATAATATTCATTGGGGCTTATTTCTTCTTCGACTTTAGCTGATTTCTTTTCTACTGTTGGAACCGGTTGCTGAGCAGCTTTTTCGACCTTCTCTTTTAATTTTTGCTCGGCTTTCAAACGACGTTTCAACTCACTGAAACAATGATTAAAAGTAAACATATAAGTCACTTTCTCTGTTTTTATAAATTTAGTAAAGAAACAAACCATTTGCTTACTGCAGTTGAAAAATTGACAAAACGATTAATCGTAAATAAATTCTTTTGTACCCAGTTACGGGATAAAATTGTTAATGTCTTCGAAGTGAACATTTTGTCTTCACTGAATACTCACTTCTTTGATAATTTTTCAGTAGAAGGTTCAGCCATGATTTGATACGATATTCTACAGAAATATAGTAAAATAGAATAAGTTTATAACCTAAATCTAAAAATGTATTTTTCTTGACATCAACGACACGTTGACATTAGCATAATAAATATTGTAGTAACTTTTAATATTAACATGCTTAATTCTGTCTTAAAGGGACTATCCTTAAAAAAGAAAAAAAAATTCTGCCACCAAGTATGAATGTATGCATATAACATAAACAGTTCGAAAAAAATTATTAGCATTTTGCATAGACATGTTTATTTATTAGTATTTTTTCTTTCAATCACTTACATAAATTAAAGTAAATCATTCAAAAATTACACGAATTCTTAAACTTCGTTACAATTATTTGTTGAACATTAAGTATTAAAAGAAAATTGTCAATATATTATTTACTCTGGCAAGTTAATATTGACATCACAGCTGTTCGTTCGTCTGGCTGTGGTCTGTCTTGCTAGGGTATCTAAATTTTTATTATCTGAAAGTGAGTGAGGTTTACTTTAATTAGTGTATTTTAAGGTAATAAATTTAGAAAATAGAATATACTCCGCAAAAACAAGCATAGTAAGATCTATTAACTTTTGTCGTCGTAGTCTAATGTTATTTTTATTTCCCTTGCATTCTCTTGAAATCAAGTACACGAACATGGTGATATGATCTTTTGATTGCATGTTTTTGTTATTGTCGAATAATAATTTCAGGTGGAGTCTTATGTATACAGAGTTTTCGAATATTCGTTGAAAATTATTGTAATACTATGCCTCTTTTTGGTAAATCTCAAAAAAGCCCCGCGGAGCTAGTGAGATCTTTAAAAGATGCTGTTACGGCTTTAGAAAGAGGTGATAAGAAAGCTGAAAAAGCTCAGGAAGATGTTAGCAAAAACTTGGTGAGTAACCATTCTTTATGTATTCATTTGTTAACACTATCTGCAACTAAATTAAGTGATATTTCCTATAGTTGTTAATCAAAAATATGCTGTATGGGACATCTGACGCAGAACCACAGACTGATATTATTGTAGCTCAACTAGCACAAGAGCTTTACAATACTAATCTCCTTCTTCTACTGATACAAGTAAGTTATAATCTACCATATCTGCATTATTATTTGAATGTTATGGTCTGTTATAATTTAATAAAATGTTCAGTATGGTTTTTAATATCAACACTATTTATTTTAGAATTTGAATCGAATTGACTTTGAAGGAAAAAAAGATGTAGCCCAAGTGTTTAATAATGTTTTGCGACGTCAAATTGGGACCCGTTCACCAACTGTTGAGTACATATGTACTAAGCCAGAAATATTGTTCACCTTGATGTCTGGGTAAATAATGATTAGACTATTGATTTTATATCACGCAAAGTGACATGTCTCTACTTCAAACTTGCTTTTGATATATATTCTTACTCATTTGATGGGCAGTATCCTAACTTCAATTACCTTTTTGTGAAAGATATTCTGATACAATAATGCATTCAAAAGGAAATTCTTGTTTACCTTAAATAATTTTTTTATTACTTAGATAACATTTATTTGTATTTTAGTAACTTGACTAGAATAAGTGTTTTATTTATAACAAAACTTTTTAGCAATTACTCAACTTACTCTTGTCAATTTTTATAGAGTATTGCCAGTCACATATTCTGATATAATATTTTTTAACATTATCCTACTACAAGCTTTTTGCTTCTCTACAAAATGTATATCTTATTAATAGTTTAACTTTATAGGTATGAACATCAAGAGATTGCATCAAATTGTGGAACTATGTTACGAGAGTGTGCAAGATATGAGGCTTTAGCTAAAATAATGTTATATTCAGATGACTTTTACAATTTTTTCCGTTACGTCGAAGTTTCCACTTTTGATATTGCCTCAGATGCCTTTTCTACTTTTAAGGTATGTTTTATCTATGTAGCTATTGATATTCATTATTCCATGTTATTATACAATGGATGAAATTTTGATGTGTCATAAATTTCTTAAATAACAATGTTTGTGAATATACAAACATGGTTTAAATATAGCGGTCCCTATTGTCCTTATTTATAATGGAGTGAATGGTAATGACTGATTCATAGCTTTTGTATCCCATTATGCAAAAAAATAAAATTGCCAAACAGTAGTGATGATTAAGATCTTTAAATTAAATCTGTAGTTTATAGGTGATGAAAATTAACTAAAATGTTATGTAAAGATGCTGCAAAGAATCAACTTTGTTGTACATTAAGAGAACAAAAAGTGCACATACAGAAGTTAGTGCAGATTTATGGGCTTTCTTAAAGTATATATGAATATACATAAAAAATAACTGTGGGATGCTTAGAGATTTTAAAGAGTATGTAAAAAAATTAAAAATATATCTGGTTTAGATATATTTTATATTATAAAAATAAAATAAAAAATGTAATTAATAGTGGTAAATACACATAAATCATCAAAAAATCCAATAACTATTTTATCATAAATAATAAACAAAAAACAAATTGAGGGGACTTACTTACTATCGAATTCTTAATAGTTATTGATGCAAGTTGTGTTTGTACATTATAAAATCATTAGCCTTTGTTTATCCATTGTTGGAATTAGACCTACCCGCATGTCTTCCATCAAATGTAGCCCTCAGCATCTTCCATCCACTCACTTTTGACCGCTCATTTGAGCTAGGACACTCTTCACCTTTTTCTTTTTAAATTCCACTCTGTTTCCGTCATTACCACAACAGATGTGGCTAGCCCGCTGCCACTTCAGCTTACAGATTTTGAGACTTAGTGTCGACAATTTGGTTCTACACCGAATTTAATTATTCCATATCTTTTCCCTTAAGAAATGGCAACCGTAACTCTCTCCATCACTTCTAGTGTGACTTTTAGTTTGTGGCTCAGTATTAAATAACTGATGTTAAATTTATTCAATTAAGTTAAATTGATAAATTAATAAAGCAGATATTTTATCTTTACCTTAACGAAATTGGATTTATTCTGTTACAGGAATTGCTAACAAGACCTAAGATGTTCTGTTACGGCTTTAGAAAGAGGTGATAAGAAAGCTGAAAAAGCTCAGGAAGATGTTAGCAAAAACTTGGTGAGTAACCATTCTTTATGTATTCATTTGTTAACACTATCTGCAACTAAATTAAGTGATATTTCCTATAGTTGTTAATCAAAAATATGCTGTATGGGACATCTGACGCAGAACCACAGACTGATATTATTGTAGCTCAACTAGCACAAGAGCTTTACAATACTAATCTCCTTCTTCTACTGATACAAGTAAGTTATAATCTACCATATCTGCATTATTATTTGAATGTTATGGTCTGTTATAATTTAATAAAATGTTCAGTATGGTTTTTAATATCAACACTATTTATTTTAGAATTTGAATCGAATTGACTTTGAAGGAAAAAAAGATGTAGCCCAAGTGTTTAATAATGTTTTGCGACGTCAAATTGGGACCCGTTCACCAACTGTTGAGTACATATGTACTAAGCCAGAAATATTGTTCACCTTGATGTCTGGGTAAATAATGATTAGACTATTGATTTTATATCACGCAAAGTGACATGTCTCTACTTCAAACTTGCTTTTGATATATATTCTTACTCATTTGATGGGCAGTATCCTAACTTCAATTACCTTTTTGTGAAAGATATTCTGATACAATAATGCATTCAAAAGGAAATTCTTGTTTACCTTAAATAATTTTTTTATTACTTAGATAACATTTATTTGTATTTTAGTAACTTGACTAGAATAAGTGTTTTATTTATAACAAAACTTTTTAGCAATTACTCAACTTACTCTTGTCAATTTTTATAGAGTATTGCCAGTCACATATTCTGATATAATATTTTTTAACATTATCCTACTACAAGCTTTTTGCTTCTCTACAAAATGTATATCTTATTAATAGTTTAACTTTATAGGTATGAACATCAAGAGATTGCATCAAATTGTGGAACTATGTTACGAGAGTGTGCAAGATATGAGGCTTTAGCTAAAATAATGTTATATTCAGATGACTTTTACAATTTTTTCCGTTACGTCGAAGTTTCCACTTTTGATATTGCCTCAGATGCCTTTTCTACTTTTAAGGTATGTTTTATCTATGTAGCTATTGATATTCATTATTCCATGTTATTATACAATGGATGAAATTTTGATGTGTCATAAATTTCTTAAATAACAATGTTTGTGAATATACAAACATGGTTTAAATATAGCGGTCCCTATTGTCCTTATTTATAATGGAGTGAATGGTAATGACTGATTCATAGCTTTTGTATCCCATTATGCAAAAAAATAAAATTGCCAAACAGTAGTGATGATTAAGATCTTTAAATTAAATCTGTAGTTTATAGGTGATGAAAATTAACTAAAATGTTATGTAAAGATGCTGCAAAGAATCAACTTTGTTGTACATTAAGAGAACAAAAAGTGCACATACAGAAGTTAGTGCAGATTTATGGGCTTTCTTAAAGTATATATGAATATACATAAAAAATAACTGTGGGATGCTTAGAGATTTTAAAGAGTATGTAAAAAAATTAAAAATATATCTGGTTTAGATATATTTTATATTATAAAAATAAAATAAAAAATGTAATTAATAGTGGTAAATACACATAAATCATCAAAAAATCCAATAACTATTTTATCATAAATAATAAACAAAAAACAAATTGAGGGGACTTACTTACTATCGAATTCTTAATAGTTATTGATGCAAGTTGTGTTTGTACATTATAAAATCATTAGCCTTTGTTTATCCATTGTTGGAATTAGACCTACCCGCATGTCTTCCATCAAATGTAGCCCTCAGCATCTTCCATCCACTCACTTTTGACCGCTCATTTGAGCTAGGACACTCTTCACCTTTTTCTTTTTAAATTCCACTCTGTTTCCGTCATTACCACAACAGATGTGGCTAGCCCGCTGCCACTTCAGCTTACAGATTTTGAGACTTAGTGTCGACAATTTGGTTCTACACCGAATTTAATTATTCCATGTTATTATACAATGGATGAAATTTTGATGTGTCATAAATTTCTTAAATAACAATGTTTGTGAATATACAAACATGGTTTAAATATAGCGGTCCCTATTGTCCTTATTTATAATGGAGTGAATGGTAATGACTGATTCATAGCTTTTGTATCCCATTATGCAAAAAAATAAAATTGCCAAACAGTAGTGATGATTAAGATCTTTAAATTAAATCTGTAGTTTATAGGTGATGAAAATTAACTAAAATGTTATGTAAAGATGCTGCAAAGAATCAACTTTGTTGTACATTAAGAGAACAAAAAGTGCACATACAGAAGTTAGTGCAGATTTATGGGCTTTCTTAAAGTATATATGAATATACATAAAAAATAACTGTGGGATGCTTAGAGATTTTAAAGAGTATGTAAAAAAATTAAAAATATATCTGGTTTAGATATATTTTATATTATAAAAATAAAATAAAAAATGTAATTAATAGTGGTAAATACACATAAATCATCAAAAAATCCAATAACTATTTTATCATAAATAATAAACAAAAAACAAATTGAGGGGACTTACTTACTATCGAATTCTTAATAGTTATTGATGCAAGTTGTGTTTGTACATTATAAAATCATTAGCCTTTGTTTATCCATTGTTGGAATTAGACCTACCCGCATGTCTTCCATCAAATGTAGCCCTCAGCATCTTCCATCCACTCACTTTTGACCGCTCATTTGAGCTAGGACACTCTTCACCTTTTTCTTTTTAAATTCCACTCTGTTTCCGTCATTACCACAACAGATGTGGCTAGCCCGTTGCCACTTCAGCTTACAGATTTTGAGACTTAGTGTCGACAATTTGGTTCTACACCGAATTTAATTATTCCATATCTTTTCCCTTAAGAAATGGCAACCGTAACTCTCTCCATCACTTCTAGTGTGACTTTTAGTTTGTGGCTCAGTATTAAATAACTGATGTTAAATTTATTCAATTAAGTTAAATTGATAAATTAATAAAGCAGATATTTTATCTTTACCTTAACGAAATTGGATTTATTCTGTTACAGGAATTGCTAACAAGACATAAGATGTTATGTGCCGAATTTTTAGAAGCAAACTATGATAAAGTGTTTAGTCACTACCAACGGTTGTTAAATTCTGAGAATTATGTAACCCGACGGCAGAGCCTTAAGCTACTTGGAGAGCTGCTATTGGACCGGCACAACTTCTCTATAATGACACGTTATATTACTAATCCCGACAATCTTAAGCTCATGATGAATATGCTTAAAGAGAAATCACGTAATATACAATTTGAGGCCTTTCATGTTTTTAAGGTATGAATAAATATAGTTATGTTACAAACATGTATTGATTTAAGATATGCGTCATGTCATATACACAGCAATAGTAGGTACAGCCATAATTATAAACTCTGTATCCTTTTTGTAATATTGTCAAAAATATTAAATTATAGTAAGGTTAAATTGGTGAGGCTCCCTCACATTACTGCCAATATATGTGTAAACATTACCGTCTAGTCTATAGAGCATGTAACTAGTTTAATTATTGAGTTAAAGTGGCTTATCATGTAATATCTTACTTTATCGAGCGGAATTTATCACTGTGTAAAAGATGCCCCCTCATATCATGAAATTTACATAATTGATGTTATATTTTATGATTTCAGGTTTTTGTAGCGAACCCTAATAAACCAAAACCAATTCTGGATATTCTTTTAAGAAATCAAGACAAGTTGGTTGATTTTCTCACAAAATTCCACACAGACCGTTCTGAAGACGAACAGTTCAATGATGAGAAAGCTTACCTTATAAAGCAAATCAAAGAGCTTAAACCGTTAGAACACTAACATTTACTGCATTTTATTATTGCCACTTCCTCCTCCAAAAGAAGTTAGTATAGATGCTATCATATTTAAACGCTTCTAAGTCACCAGAGGGTGTTGTGCGCGCGAGGACACGATGGCTCAGTTAAAAAAAGGAATTCTGATGGATTTTACATTTGGTCTGTGATGAGTCAATGGAGATAGTATATTTGTGCTACGAGCAAATTAACATTTTTAATAAAGATTTGTAGGGATTAGTGTTACTTAACGGTTTCACTTGTATCTTTTGTAAGTTGTTAAAACCATTTTTAGTTTTTATGACGTGTTTAGTGACAGGCCCTGAAGTCACATTGCAAATAATATAATTATTATATCACAATATTTTACAAGCATCTTATTATTTAGACCCGTTAATTTATGATTTGAAAGTAAGAATCTGGAAAATGTATTGACATACGTCATATTAATTGTTAAAAATAATTATATTTTATATATATTTCAATATTGTCAGTATTGGTTATTTATTATATAGTATTATAATTGGTATATATTTGTCACACAAAGATTCATATGCGATTCAGTTAAGCAGGTGTTATTTGTAGACATTTTCATAACTTTAAACCATTTTTTTTGATGTTTATTATCTATTGTTTAAATTTCTGTAATGTCCGGTATTATTGTTTAGATTTATCTTGTCAGTTTAGTTTTGTCAAAACTTAATAAACCAATATATATATACACCGCAATATTTTATTTTACTATTCGTATTTGGTTTTGATGTATCTGATCAAAATCAACTACAAATTATATTCCGTTTCTATTTAGTTGAGACCTTCATAAGAAATGCGGTGTAATAGTTAATTGATGCTAAAAAATTGTATAAAATAAAAAAAAACGAGTCGAAGAAAACGTGCCTTTAGTATATGAACAATAAAATGGATACAAATATGACGGTAGTTATGTTTTTTTATTGTTTAACAGTTCATACCTATACATTTCGGTGACGGGTAGGTTTGATTGAATACTACCCATAAAGAATGATAAAACAGGGAACGGAACAACACTTTAATCAAGGTTGTTATTTAATTCAAACTCCAATTCGTCTATTCAAAAGGACAATTAGTGATATATTTTTTAGTTGAATAGACTCTTTAAAAGTTAACAATTCAATACTTTACATACATCACGGAAATTATTTAGGAAATGATTTTAATGTGTATTCAGACATTACAAGCATCGGTTTACAGTAGGTCAACTAGGTTATATAATTACCATTTAAAATATATGATTTTACAAAACAAAAGAAATATCTTCGGCTTTATTTGCATACCATTTCAGCAGCTATTTTATTATTACTTATGATGCGATTTATTCTAGTGAAGGAAGAAATAAAACGATTCAGATTATAATGTTTTTTTTATTAGACACAAGCATAATATTCACTGTACATTATTTCTTATTTAATATCTGTACAATGTTTTCGAAAGTAAGTTATCACAAACTGTCCGAAGAGGGATAAATATTTAGTTTGTTAATGAAAACTTTAATAGGTTGAGTATAAAAGGATAGCTATAAATAGATTTTTTACTTATTAAAATAATTAAAATATATCCATAAATTTGATTTCTTTCTGTAGGGTTGTTAAATAAAAGTTATCATTAGCAGTAAGTTGTTAGAAGCATGAAAATATTTTTTATTAACGCGTGAAATTGTTCATATTTCGGGTACACAATAATTTAGTTTATTTTTTTGCTTTATCGATCAAAACGTTATTTTATAATATTTCCTCTTATAAATTAATAAACACACCACCAATATGATTTTTTTCTTTTACCATAGAATTTTAGGTAAACAAGTAATGGATAACATTAGTGATGACATTGAAAAATTTATAAATAATATATATACAGAAACCATAAATTTTGCAAAGTGAGAGAATACTTGTGTATCTAATAATATAGAGCGACACATAGGCTAACATTTCTTATACTCTGTATTCGAGAGGGTACTATTCAATCATAACGGTGACGTGACGTACAGTTGTGGTTAATAAACCTTTAGTGAAAATATAAAATTAGTAAGGAACATAAAATGAGCGACGAACGTGTAATAGCTATTAAAAGTCATATGTGTAAGCTTTCAGACAGGGATTGTATCTAATTAATAATACACTTTTTTTATTCGACGTATCAGCTAGTTTTACAGTAGAGTGCGGCGGTAATGCCAACTGCCATATTCATACAGTGTTTGAGCGATCTTTGTTTTTGGTTGAAAACACGTTTAGTAGTCGATTCGGCACGTAAAATACTATTGAAGCAACACTAAAGAAAAGTTGTTTCGTTTAATTAGAAATATAAAATTTTAATTGTTAAGTAAGCGTAAACTGTACAGGATTATATTATAAAAAGGAAACTGGAATTTTAACACCTATTTTAAAAATTACATAAAGTAATACAAAATAATTTCAATACATATCAAAAACTTAAAACTCAGCTACTAGTTCAAAAGAAATGAATATTTAAAACTAGCCTAATCGATTTAACGATTCATTTTGATTTGCATCAGATTAAGAATTACTGCCTACTTTATCGCTTATACTGAAACAGACAATTTAAACTGTACAAATTACATATAACAAATACTACAAAGCGATTTTAAATATAAGCAATGTACTAAATACATTTTATCGTTAGCTAATTAGTTGTGATAAATGGAATGTTCAGTTAATTGATTGTGTTGCATTAAAATTATGGTTATTAAAGGTTTCCTAAAGAGCAGGCTTCTTAACATGCGGCGGTTGTTACGGACTTTTGTTTTCTCCAAAAGTAAGGCTGACCTTGCGTGGGTTTGTGTGACTAAAAATCTGCATATAACCCTGAATTCCGTCCAGAAGGCAGGAATTTTTGAAGAGACCTTACCTCTGATACAAAAAAGGGCTCTTAACATTTCTAAATCACCCATTTCAAAAACAGACATTTATGAGTTAAATGAATATTAGTAATTTACTTTATTATAAAGATACATATATGTATTTCGTAATTACAGGTTTTTTCAGTTTCATCATGAATTATATCCCTCTTCAGAAGGTTTAAATAAATCTTAGCTTCGTCTATCATTTTCAATAAATATGAACAAAATGTAGATTATTTTCCCTTTTAATCTTAAAGTATATATTAAATGGAGAATAAACAAATGAAAAGAGTTAAAGGAACAAAATATCACTATGTACTTTTTAGTATTCTTGAAATAATTACATATAAAGGGAGCCCTTTTTTTCGTTTTATTGTAATTATATTATAAAATGGAAGAACTGAAATAAACGTAACTAAAAACAATGATTTTATCGATAAAATTACTTTTACATGTTCTTGTATGTAAGGAAATTAATTATAATATCGCTATAGTCGACGCATTTTAACTGAGTCGTCGGGTCATGAATCACGTTTATCTGTCTGGCTCGCTCGCATTTACAGGTTTTATGGGGAGGTGTAGTGATGTGCGTAAGAATTGTAGAGGTGATATCGATAACAAAAACCTTTACTCGTAAGGACCAATCAGGAGTCAGTGCTAATGAAGGTCACGCTCACGATGACACATCGACCCCGTAGGTAGCTAAGTATTGATAACGGATTGCATTGCGCGCACAATCCCACAGTCAGTGACATTTATTGCCCAGCGACTCAGTTTAAAATGCGTCGACTATAATAGGGATATGCCGTTAATAATTTGTATATTATCCATTGCATAAATTGAGATTCACAACAAACTTGTGAGCCTGATATAAAAAAATAGGATATAAATTGAAACAATGATTAAGTTAAGGTCATTAAATTGTACTCTTAACAGTGTGTACTAACTAATGTGCCAGCTTATGTGGTGTTTGTAGATATTTTATTCACCCTAATATTTAAAAATTATTGTTTGCATGTTGTATGTAAACATTAAAAAATTGCATATTATTTTCAACATTATTCTGATACTCGTTTAATAGTAAATAATCAAATTAAAGATCAAACTCTAAGTAATTTGTTTGTAATAAAAGAACGAAACACGTTTTGGGTTGGATGACTACTTGGCCACGCAATCATCGAAGAGATCGGAAAAATACACTCTGCGTATAATTTTCCGCCTCCAGTGGAATATTAATAACTTATTGTAACATGGATAAGTACTTACTAGACTACGTAAAATTTGTTAAAAAGATGTGAAGAAGGTGTAAAGTAGAATATATAAAGGATGTTTTAACAGCTATCGTTAAAATCTTGTACATTTAACACATTATTCCATTTATACACCAGAGATTTCATAACTAACTAACGTTATACAAGTTAGGAGATCAGAAAGATCATAATTTCAAATTCATAAATGACATCATACTAAACTATTTAGTTAACTATGCACGTTAAAACTATAATTAAAAACAGAATCTACTTGGTAAATGTCGCACTTCAAACATTTCCGACAATGAGAATTCCAAAATAGCAAGTTAATTCTTTGTACGAGATGTTTGTTTTTTCTTTTAAACTAATAAGAAAATCGGTATTTTCATTAGCAGAATTGGCATTTTTCCTATTCTTTCTAATTGAAATTGTCATGCCCTGTCATTATGGTAATTCGATTACATGTGGCAGCTTGAAACACAAGTCAATAAAATTTGTAAGAATATTTTTGTTATAGTCAAATGTAATGCATCAAAAAATTTAAAAGTAGATGTTGCACTTAGTAAATGTATAAATTGATTTAGATTATGTTTTATGCCAAGCTACTTAGCTCATAATAATCAGTTGGCCTGTGTTGTTGGCGTAGACAAGCCCTTGACCCGGTTGTGGGGCCCAACGTAGACAGTTGAGGCTCGTGAAGCCATGCTCCCAGTTTTGTTCCAATTCTTTGATAGGCGATAATCCTGTCCTGCTTGTGTTTTCTGTAAAAACAATTTTAAAAGATTCCAATAAACCGAGCAGTGATTAAAAAATATTGATACAATATGACTTCTGACAATTTTTAATTGACTATAACCAATAAGCAAAAATTTTTTTAAAAGAATTGTCAATGGAAAATGTTACGGAATTTTAACAAAATACATTACATTTAGAATGATTAATTTGTTAAGGAAGTTTAATACCATTATTTTTCTTCATACTGTTCTAGTGGATAAAAAACAATTTTTTTTTACATTGAAAGTAAATTAAACGTTAACAAAACAACTATTTCAACTAACCCAATGGCTCAAGGCGGTAGAGTAGAGCGAAGACATTATTCCTTGAATGAGGTGTGGTTGTAAATCGGCGCGAACCCAATCCCACAGCTAAGTGGCGCGCAGTAGGCGACAGTGCAACTGATACGGCGCTCTGTTCTAGAACGGCAGTGTGCAAGCAGTGACCCAGACGCGACCACTCCAGTGAATACACGCCTGCAAACCAAAAAGACATATACAAATGAAATTTTTTGTTACTTTCTGTAAGTTAGTAACTTTCAGCACTTACTAAGTATTCTTTCAACACATGATAACATTGCATAGTTATTATTTTTATTTATACAACAAAACGGCCCAGCTGATAAAAAAGTAACGCTAGTTAAAATGATATACTCTGCACCGTACTGTGATCATCAGCATGAGACAAGACATTCAAGTGTCATTACCCCTGTAATTTCACTAGCTACAGTGTCCTTCAAATCAGAACACAGTAATTTTTGACCTTTTTTTTTTTTATACTACTAAGCGACGAGACGAGCAAGACGTTCACCTGATGGTAAGTGATACGCTTGCCCATGACAACGTGGTGCTAGTTAAGATGATACACACTGCCACCACATTGCGCTCGTCGCCTTGAGACATAAGGTCTTAAGTCTCGTTACCCCAGTAATTACACTAGCTACAGCAAACCTACCAAGCGTTTAAACATGATTGTTAAATTTTAAACCTGAAATAAGATTATTGTTTACACCCTTAATGGGAAAGTAGTAGTAAGTAGTCCGATGCATAAATATTATAGCTTGCATTCAAATGTATGATAGACAGGACTATGATAACTGCTTGACATTTGAAAAATGTGGGCAACCATTAGATGTGATCAACATTCAACTTATCTAGGTGGAGATGCCTATGGAAAACATCTGCCCGTTAGTAAGTATCTGAATTAAAATGATTATGTTACAATGAAACTATCACTCACAAAAGGCCTTCTAGATCAAAAGTATTGATTTGATAATGATAAGTTACTCACCTAACCAGTGATTTGTGTTCCGGAGTCGGGGCACTGGTAATAAGGCTACTAGGAGTCTTCCATCTTTTGATATATCAATGCTAGCATCGTTATGAATTCTGCATCTTTGTACCACAATATTTTTAGTACCTGATTAAAAAAAGCATCTTAAAAAATTAATAACAATATGAATAAAAATTTCTGGCAAAGAATTGCAATAATTTCTACCAAATTAAAATAAATTGATTTAATTTTATTAGCGATTGTAGAGAAGAAAGTCGATACATATGCAAAGACAGAATAAAAATGAAAAATTTCGTATCATGCCCATCACATGAACATTTAAAAAGATTTTCATATGAGGTGTACAAAATATGAATAATGTAATATGTTAAGGATTTTTTATATTCTATAAACTAAGATATTTTCTAGAATACCTTTAGGGTAAGTCTACGCCTATGTCCAAGGGACATGCATTCGTTGTGTAAAAAGATTTAGACTTTATCAAAAAGGGCTAAATGGGTTCTTATAGACGAAAGTTTTACAATTAGTTATAGTTTATATATAATCTGTATAAAAATAACATACTATCTCCAATTTCAGGGGTAGCTCCAGAGGTGAAGTCCCATGCTTGCACCCGATGCGAAGGCGCAGGCATTGCTTCAGATATAATACCGGCGTCTAGCAAGCCGGCCATGCCGCCTATTCTGCGAGCACCCAAATACCTTCCGCCAATTTCTCCGCCGCCATTACCACCACCTCCGCCACCTCCACCACCGCCGCCGCCATTTCCGCTATTGAGGTCTTCTTCTACAACCATTGCGTTCTGAAAATTATACAGAAAGTATTATTGGTGATAGGCATTTTAGATTT
Source organism: Byasa hedistus (assembly GCA_029286795.1). NCBI lineage: Eukaryota > Metazoa > Arthropoda > Insecta > Lepidoptera > Papilionidae > Byasa > Byasa hedistus. The sequence goes on along the minus strand of JAGSMW010000020.1, from coordinate 7,844,951 downwards.
TTTTTTGCGTTTTCTATAAATTAGCTTTGCGTGTTTTACCTAGAATTATGTAATGACTATAATCAATATATTAACATTGATTTTTATAAATATAACCAACGTTTACTTTTGTGTGAATTATAACAATAAATTCTAAATAGCACGAAGTCATCTAATAGTTTCGTTTCATAACTGCTTCTGTTGCAAATCGACTAAGCCCTTGCTTTGTAACACTTAGGTATGTGTTCCGAGGACATTGTGGAGTTTGGAAGTTTTTGGAAACTTCCTGGCCAGTTACCATTCTCATATTATAAATATATCACCCATTGGGCTTAATTGTATTCCTGTTGTCAAGATATTTGAGCCAGAGTGAGAACACACAATGGCTGGTGGTAGGTTTCTGTTGGCGGAGATCGTCTAGGTAGGTTACAGTACAGACTACTGTACTGTACTTTAAACCGGAACACCGTTTCGCATACTAATGCGAAACGGTGTTCCGGTTTAAAGCGCGCTGTAGCTAGTGAAATTACTGGGGTAATGAGACTTAACACCTTGTCTCAAGGCGACGAGCGCAATGTGGTGCAGTCTATACCATTTTTCCCAGCGCCGCGTTATTATGGGCAGGCGTCTCGCTTACCATCAGGTGAACGTCGCGAACGTCTCGTCTCGTCGTTTAGTAGAATAAAAAAAAATACGGCTCCATTATCACTTAACACCATGTAAAAAAGTTCAAGTATTTATGATAATAAATAATAATATCTTTCAAGTTATTATAGCCGTTTAAGTTACTGAACATATATAAAAGCATATTGTGAGTGCTTGGATATAAGAATTATTTTTTCCTTACCTGTGCAAGAATAATAGGTTGCAAGTATTCGTGAATTCTTGGAAGCCTTTGCTGAGTAGCTGAAGGTTCAAATGTAACTGGAAGGTCGTTAATATGCACTAGAGGCATTGGTGCATTGTTTGACACGGTATGGAACTGGTTAGACTCATCATTAGGTACATCATTTGAATCTGCACGGAAAGTGAAGACTGGCGGTAGGTATGGACGATTGTTCCCATCCGATGAATTTTGCTGGGGAGGTTGGTTGCGCGACCGATTTTCCGGATTGTTTGCTTGTAAAGCAAACATCTCACGGACAGAAGAGGGAGTATAAAGTCTTATCGTCTCTAAACGCCTGTATCTTGCTGCGTTACGCATCCTTACAGCTTGTAAATGTGCCAATCTGATAAGATTTACTCTGTGTTCCAAATCGTTTGGCAGTTCACTTCTCGGAGAATCTTGGTTCGTTGCTTCAGCACCAGGAGCTAAACTTGACGGGCCAGCTACGGGTTCTGCATCTAATAATTCTTTTGGAGGATATGAAATTTTCGGTGTGACGGGCTTTCGAGGCATTGATCGCAGCACAGGAATCTTGTTATTTGTCACCGGCGGAAGAAGTCTTTTCTTTATAAGTGGATGCGCGATGGGATTTGTCCTATGTAATGCTTTTTGACGTTTGCGTTCTAAATATATTTTGCGTCGATTATTAGCAGTAATTGAATTATTTCTGTTTGCTGCAGCTATTTGCACTGCAAGGCGATTACTCCATCTTTGGGTAGAGATGCTAAGAGAAAGCGAATTTTCTTGAACGAATGTGAATTGAGGGGGATATTCTTGTAGGGGATCATCAATCATTTGTGATGCTGTCGAGTTTTCGCTTTGTGTGGTTGTAGACGTTTGTGAAGGTACTTGGGACATTACATAAACATTTCGTAGTGGTTCTTCCTCAGATCCACTAGTTATTGAATTAGGAGATTCATCTGGTTCATCAACATTAATAGGTCCTGTATGGTCGATATGTTCAATTCGAACTACATTAAGAGCTTCCATACGACTTGTCTGTTGTGATGCGCTGTTATCAGTTCGAGTATTGATTCTGTTTGACATTAACATCAAACAAGTCAATGCTAAGGCCTTTTTCAAGGTTCTTAACATATTAATGATAACATGGCTTAAACCACGTTCTTCTAAACACATCATCATCATATTAAACATTACTGATAACACTTGCATAGCTCGCATTCGAATTTCGTGTCTTGTGGCACTAATTTCCAAAGCCCTCGCAAAATCCCGGCTAGGTCTGTTTGCATACCTTTGGGTCAGACGATTTATCGCTGGATTTCGAATTCTTCTTCGCAGTTCATCTTCAATTCTCCATCTAGGACTTGATAAAACTCTTCGTCTGAGATGGGGTGAAGAACGCGTGGAGGGAGAAGATCTTCGCTGTGATGAACGCGTCGAAGGCGATTGTCTTATATTTCTGTCACTTTGTGTCGATGGATTTTGTTCATTTTGATTTGCTTCTCTCGGATTCTGGTTTCTATTATCAATTTCATTGTTTTCAGTCCTCTGTCTGCCTGTGTTTCTATTAGATCCACGTAAATTTTCAGACACTTGAGTAAGTAACATACATCTTTCTAAAAGAGATCGTGTGTATGGACTCGGTACATCTTGATGTCCAGTTTGTCTTTGTAGCATTAAAACTCGTCTTCGTAAATTATCCCACATGTTGCGTAGTTGTACCATTGTCGTGCGATGGCCATGTAGCCACAAGTTCGTCAATATTAACGTATGTCTTTGCAGAGCATTTACAGCAGCTTTAACCTTTTTATAAATTTCACGAGGCGGGACAGCATTACCCCTAGTTCGAGATGTATCTCGACTGGTGGAGGATACATTGTGTCGAAATGTAGTAGAACACTGAGTGCGGTTTTCGGATGTTCCAGAGCGCTCTTTGGTCGATGTGCTTGGATCCTCACCTGCAGCATTTCTTTGGGTGCGAACATGAAATCTACTGCTACTCGCTGAGACGTTGATTCCATTCGTACCCGATTCGTTAGTTGTATTCTCGTCTAACTCGAATGTCATTCTATCAGTGGGTTGCTGTGGCCGGTCATTAGGAGTTATTGGCGGCGTGACTGGGTCCCTATTTTCATCCTCTCTAAAATTAGAATTTGGCGTTCTGAATATATTAAGTTCTAAAGATTGATCGCTATCAGAATCAGAAGTTGATGACAACTGTGTATCTCTTGGGACTTGAGCAGCAAAAAGTCGAACACGCGACCTTATTTCATTTAGTTCATTGGAATGTTCGGGATCATCAACACCATGTCGAGGACTATTTCTTTCCATATTTGCCAAAGTCGCAATAGACATATTTGTGATTAGATTTAATAGTCTTGTGCCTGAGTCCCTAAGAATATCGCGAATTAAATCTAAACTTTCATTTATAGTTCGCGCTTCCACCGGTGCAGATACAGGGCTCATTTGCGTCGATGAATTAGTCATTCTTGGTCTTTGACAATGACTTGAACGAGATGGTGGTGGCCAACGGGTAATAGGAGTCAAATCTTCGAGTGTGATGGGCATCGCCCTTCGTAAAGAACTGGTTGAAGGTAGTGAAGACGAGCTTCGATGGGATCTATGTTGAAGATCGTTTGGATTTAATAATATTTCAGGCCTGGTCGATGTAAATATACTTGTGCGAGAGGAGTTTGTTGGATTACCCCTAGGTTGTAAATCTCTCCTGGCCAATCTATTAAGGTTGTTAGTGGAAGTAAACAGGTTTGGCAATAATCTTGTTAAACGTTCATTTTGATCTACCGTACGAAAAGATCGCTCAGTATAATCATTCAAAGGTTGAAAAGCCGAGGCTCTCGAACCGAATATCGTCTGCTCCTCTCGAGGTCTATCTTGATCACTAGAAAATGAAAAGAAGAACCAGGGCATATTAAATAGTAAAATAATAAAGAAAAAAAAAACAATGTTTAATTGGAAGCCAAAAATATTTACCTGGTAGAGTTATTACCCAAAGTCAGAACATCAAGATTAAACAAGCGACTGTTTGTTCCTCCGCCGTCGGCATTACCACCACTATCTTGTGAGCGGGAAGTACTGGGCACAGGATTTTCAGCTGCGGGATATGTTATGTAACATATGATTATTACTATACAGTGCTGATTTAAGGCTTATATAAATAAAATTTATTTGTACATTTAAAATCGAAGGCCAGGGAATTCAGTTATACTTTTTTACTGCATTTTAATAATTTGCTGGAATCCTAATTATTAAATCTAAATACAAATCTACTTAAAAACATGTAATAGATTTCATATTTTTTATTTCGACGAAAATCGACATGTTTGGAATGTTTACCTGATGGTAAGTGATATGCCTGACCACCGTGGCGCTATTTAAGATGTAGTACACTGACCACATTGTGCTCTTCGCCTTGAGATATGAGATGTTAAGTTTCGTTAACTCAGAGTAATTATCTCATAAAGTTGTAATTTTTGTAAAATATTAGGTATTTGATTTCGAAACTTTGTAATCAAATGGGCTTACGAAATTAGTAATAATTGTAATATTTTTTTGGCCAATAATAAATAAAAGAAACTCTGTCCATGGTCAGTAAAACAGAGTATTATCTAAAAATATAGACCTACAGTCAGAACATCTACTTTTGACATTTAAAAAATATACTCCCGGACATATCTATCGGCCCACCACCCAGTGTTTAAAGTTTCGACGGTGTCTAGTTAAAAATAAATGTTAGGTGGAGCAATAAGTTTTATTGGTCAACCCTTATGTAGGTTTTTTTTTTTTATTTTTTTTGTAATTTCGAATTGATTTGGCTGGCAGAAGTCTTACAACTTGGGCGACAATTTCAGGCAGAGTATCCATATTTTTTGGTCAAAACTGGCTCTAAGTTTAGATTTGCCTTTTTATAGAACCAATAATCGGACAAATAAAAAAAAAATCCAACTTGTGCGTAATAAAAAAGTTTTCTCCATTCCTGGGTCGTTGAAAACAATGAACAGACTCGAATTTTCGTTTTATTTTCATAATCCTGAATTCAAAATTAAAAAAAAACATACATACAGGTTGATCAAAAAATCAGCTTTAAAACTGCATTAAAACTTATTGCTCCACCTAACATTTATTTTTAGCTAGGCACCGTTAAAACTTTTAAACACTAGGTGGGCCGATAGATGTGTCCGGGAGTGTAGATATATAAGTAACGAAATTATAAACATTAATAACAAAACCTGCCCTAAATGATGCTGTAAGAATGAACCCAAACCTCTTATTTAAAACTGTTTTCTAATCATTACCCTCATTTTGTTGTCCACTTGATGTAGTTGGTCGGGCAATACGCGTAACACCGGCCGTTGTGGAGTCAGTCTCCATGGGATCGGTGCCACGGTCGATCTATAAGTCATTTAACCTGATAATATTAACGTTAGTAACGGACTTTTATATGAAAGACAAAACGTTCCTTTGTTGGTAAGTAAAACGTTCCAGATAACAATTCAGCTTGCTCAGTAGCGTTCGGCTTCGAATTACGGAAGAATAGGTATTGTTTTTGTACTTTTCGAGTGGAGATTGTGAAGTAATACTTCGCGATAGAATTAAGCTTTGCGATCTTCTTAGTCGTATTTCCTCATGACTGAGGGTCGTGGTCATCATGTGTCGTGAAACACACGACGCCTTACTTGGCAGTTATAATGGAGTGGTTTGCCATTGCCTTCTCCATTTCACATACTAGTCCGACTACGGATAGTCACGACATAGATATGCAGGTTTCCTCACGATGTTTTCCTTCACCGTCAAAGCACGAGATATTAGTTGGTGTTTTATGCTAACTGCACATCAATTGAAAAATTCATTGGTACAGGCCGGATTCGAACCCGGTACCTTCGCATTGGGAGGTCGGTGTTCAAACCACTAGGCTATCACGGCTCTAGCTTTGCGATAGAACCCACTAAAACAGCTACTTTACTTAACCAGTATTAAGACTTGAAAAGATTGTATCACTTCATAGAAAACAAAATTAGAAAGAAAACTCGAGATATAATAAAACTCATTTGTTTCTTCTATTAAGAATAATAAAAAAAATTAAATTTAATTACCGTACTAGGGGGAGGAGGCGGTGTATTAGTAAGTCTATGCCTGACCATGTACAGCCTTTGGTAATTCCTGACTAAGCTATCATAACGCTGGACCAAGTTTTGGTAAGAATTTACAATCATTTCTTGCGCAGAGCCTGAGTTATCTTGTGGTGGTCGGTTTGCACCGTTATTATCGTCTGCCGAGTCATCTCTTCTAAGAAGATTGGCACTATTGGTGGGCATTGGTGTGTTCTGTTGAACCGTTGTAGCGTTGGCTGCGTTTGGAGATGTCCATAGTGAAATTCCTGTGATTAACTTGTATCCCAAAGAATCAAATGCCACATACCTGAAAATAATTTTGATCGTTAATATTATTGTAGTTAAAAAAAAAGCAAACAAGAATGATCAAAGGGGTTAAATATTTGGCAATGAAGTTGTTCAATAAATACACAGAACAGCTTACATAAACCTTTGCATTTACAACACTGACTATTAAAAAGTATACATACCTAACTTTTTCATTTACATTGTTTGTAGTGACCTTAGTAAAAGGTGCAGATTGGTTCCAATCCCAAAAGTACAGTTCATTGTATGTGGCTATCACTAACAGTTGCTCCCGGGGATGGAAGGCTATCGAGGCTATGACAGTTTCATTACGTACATTCCACACTTCACTCCCTCCCTAACGCAATAAAATAAGATTTTAGTTACGAATCCAAAGAATATAGTAATGAGTGATACTGCTTCTCATAAAAATTTGGCGACAAATGCCGCTGCATTGATACAAACCAGTAGACAGTTATGCATTCACACTACTTTTCGGCGGCCGAACTAGCGATTGTGGTGTATTGCAGGTACCTGTGTAGACAGGCTTTGCTACCATTGTTTTTTTAATCAATAAACCTTACATATGTACAAGTGATAAAATAAAGGTAAAACTCAGTAACCCAAAATAACATAACACTCAGAGAGCTAACAATTTGCACTAGAAGTATTACATAAGTCTACGAAAAAAGAAATCTTACACCGGAGATATCCCAAACTCTGACTTGACCACCAAGACACCCACTGCCTATTAACTGCGGATGTGATGGGTGAAATGCAATACACCATGGTGTGCGTGGATGACCTTTGAGTATGCGCACATGTTTTCCACTTGATAATTCCGATACGTAAATGTTGTGGTTTCCATGTGTAGATGCAACTTTAGTTCTGGAATAAATTATAGTATTAATTAACTAAACACTTTATTTTGGTAAATAACTGATCAGTGTGATAGTTAATTTATCCTTTAAATTAATATTTATTGTACAACTGTGGGTGTTTTATACCAATAATGGTTAAACCATCACTAAATAACAAACTTGTCATTCTACAAATTATAATAAAGCCAAATATCACTAAGCAGTATTTGTATCACAGAAACCTGAGACACAAATCTACACATAGCAATTACTACATACACTATTTCCTTCATATATCCAAATTTGCTTAAAATTGGTATGGAACCTTAGTGAAACCATTTTGTAATTTTGTTTATACATAAGTAGGAAAATAAACATTTGATAATACTTTGTTATAAGATGAGTAAGAAGGCTCTATTGGAAAGAACCATATTCAAATAAGTAACTAATTACTGGTGCTTTATACTATTGTTAATAATTAAATTCAAAAATTGGTAACATCAATTGATAATAAAAAAAATGCTGCCTATGTATTGAACTTACCCATCAGGACTAAAAACCATCAAAAATGTTGATCTTGGATACCCTGGCAGATCACAGCACTGTAAAAAAAAATAATAATACAGAAAAAAACATTTACATCTTAATTAAGATATTTAACTTAGTTATACTTTTATGTATTTAATTACTTACATTTTGTTTGTTATTAGACATATTATGTATTATTTATATATATTGGTATGTATGTGTGTATAAAAACGCTATCATATATATTTTTTTAAATGTGAAATTGTTCAATGTCTCCTACCACTGCATCTCCCCATGTCTAAGGGTGACAGGTAGAGAATGCCCACAGGTATTTAGTATACCTGTTGTAACGTAATTTTTCATATTCCAATAAAGATTTAAATAAGATGATATAATTAAATTATTAATTTGTGAGAAATTTGTAAAGTTTTATGATAATAATGATTCTGCAATAAAGAAGTTTGTGCTATGAATGCTTACCACATAGTCACCTTTCTGTTATAAAGAAAAAATTGGAATGTTTTCCAATCACTGAGGTAAAATGAAAAAATAACATACAAAAATATTCATTCCAATTGTGAAAACAGTTATTAAATGAAATCATGTTACAAACCATATTAAAGGTTATAACATAAGTTAACAACTTACTCTAATTTTAAGAGGTTTTTGCACAAGAATATCTTCAGCAGCATTTTCTAGTACTTTCCTATTGCTAGGATAATTTGGAGGTTCTACTCCTCTTTCTCTCCACTGCCAACTGCGAGCTACATTGCCCAGATTTGGTACTTCTTCAATATGATCATTTTTGTAGCCGAGCCATTCACTATCAATTCCAGGATCCATCACTAGTCAAAATGAAAATAAAAACTCATGAAAAGCAATAAAAATATTTATATATATAGTCATGATAACACAAATGTTTTTAATTTTCTTTAAAAAGATTGTTAGCAGTTGTTACACATAAAGGGAAGAGTTTCATTTTATCAGAACAAAAATAATGTAGATTTTTTTTAAGGAATAGCACAATATACATTTTATTAAAATATAGTTACAGAATGTATGAACAAAACCATCTGAAAAGAAAAAAACAAGTTATAGATGTATCAACAATATTTCATCATTGTTTTTTAAATATTGGTAATAACTGAATAGAGGAACTTAAATTGGTCAGGTTATTAACATTGGGAAAGGAAGATCTCTAAAAGAGTACGTTAATATGTAACCCTTAAAATATATAATAACGAAGGTATTTAAAAACCAAAACCAAATTAAGTTTGTAATGACAGTCAGCTATTCAAATATTTAGAAAAATTTGCATTCAAATTGTACGATAACTTATTTTACTACGTTTTGAAAAAATCAATTACATTAATCATTAAAAAAGGTTTGTTGTACAATCTAGACATTGCGTGAATAGCAATACGGTTTTTACCTTGATCATGTTGTACATCGCACTCTTTGCCGTAAGTTTATCGATTAAATCGGTGTTTATTTATAATCACTTGCAAAATAAATGTTTTTTCTGAATAATTATGCAGCTACGACACAAAATCTATAAACGAATCTTAGTCTTACGGCATTCATACAGCTGCGAATTGTCAAAAATTAGGGCTGTGACTGCGACTGCGTATAAAATAAAACACGAATTCTGCGTTTTGTACATGCATGTAAGTATGTATTCTATTACTTTAACTACTGAAACGACAAAAATTTATGCATAAGAAAAAAAAATACTGGAGTGTTTTTAAGTCATTGATTAAAAGGCTATATTTTATCTGATAATGTTTGATATTAATATAAACTAAGAAATGTTAATTTCGAAAAAAGAACGCTATGCACTAAATACATCCATAAATTAAATTATACGTAGTAAGTTTTATTTTTAACTCTAAACAAGATAACATTACTGTATAATAATTTTATAAACTGAAATATTTGGAAATATTTAGAGAGAAATAAATTATTGTTATTTGTGATCCGCCTAATTTAATTTTTTAAAGTACCTACCCAATGTGTTTGAAAGATAAAATCAAAAAAGGTCGCTGACATCCAAAAAGATTAATTCCACGCAGACAATTTTTTAAGGATTTGTATACTTTTATTTTATACGTCTACACGTGACATTGGCTCACGCACAAACCGTGCTCGTGCCATCAATTGGGAAGAAGAAGAAGAAGACATCCAAACAAGTGAACAATATTGATGCATTCACGAACAAATGCTGTACACTGGAACTAGTTTCCGCGCTTTAAAGACGAAGTAAATTGAAAAAGACGACTTACGGTTGAGGCAGCTTTTATACCAAAAAGGTATCAAATCCAATTTAAGTTTAGGAACTAGAGTGATACAGACATAGTATGATAAGAATATTACATCTGGTTTCAATATCTCCTCCGTCTCCCAGGAATGTCTTACAGAGAATGTCACCTATGCATTAAGACCGCTTTTTGCACATATAGCTGGGTTAAAAAAAGATAAATAAATATATAGAAACTATTTGATGTGCTGGTCCAGCAATAAAAGTCACTCAGCCTATCATTAAAAGATCTATAGAGGCAATTCTCTAAAGAGCAAAACTCCGAGTTTGTCTAAGCAGTACTCACATGTAATCTGCTCAAGATTCCTCAAAGAAAGTTGATTAAATGTAGATAGTCTAACTTGACTGCGAGTATTTTTTACAAGGAATTGTATGCTATGTATGTATTGCTATGATTATGTTACTAGGCACTTTAAAATCGGCAAAGGTTGTTGATGGGTCGGTGTATAAGCATTTACTGACTTAAATATACCAATCATTAAGTAAGTAGGTACTCTCCTTACGTCCTTGTCTTTGGCTTCCTTTTCCGATGCAAAATTATCTTAAAAATTAATTTAAGTTTAATTTTGTTAATATGTAATATGCTTTGAATTTAATGTTTATTCCATTAATACAAATTCATTTATATATTTACGCACTATTAAAGTATTAATTCGTTATTCGGCATTCTATCAATTTCTACTAATGGCTAAAACAATCTTGAAGATAATGTGTCGATGAACTATACCAAAAATAATTATTATTTCTATAAATATTCTAAGCGGGGCAGATCTGTAAACGAATATGAGCAAATACAAATAATTTGAAGAGATTTACGCGTATATTTAGATTTGTTAGGAAAGTAAATTTAAGTTGTGTAATTATTTCTTCAACATATTCAGTTCTGATTGTTTAACACCGAATATTATAGCTTACCTCCAGAAATAGAAAACATTATATCTCCAGGATCACAAGCAAATCTGTCTAATGATTGTAGATAATATCCATGTAATATCATAAATTTCGTTTGTGTTAAAATTTTGTGTGAGTTGCTTTTGTGAGTTGCTTTCTTTAGATATGAAAATTGCGAATATATTTAGGTAAATAGCTGCTAGCTAGCAAGGCTTATTAAAACCAAGTAATCAATCAATGTCCTGTCCATTATGCTCGTGGCATAATAATTCTTGGGTAATACATTTGTTATTGATTAATGTAGTTATTAAGGTAAGTTCAATAATTATAAAAGACAAATTCCTATATTATGATGAATTAACTTTGCATTTGCATACATTTTCTAAAAAAATTCAGTGTCTTTAAACTGTAATATTAATAAACCCTAAGTGCAACTAAAATATTACTGTCCGAAAATACATTGTATCAACTGCAGACTTGTTATCGATCGATATCGAGAATTAGAACTGCTTCATGTCTATAAATAGAGCTGGTAAAATCGTGCAGACATGGTGATTATTTTTAAGTTTTGTTACTATTCTAAACAATGTTGTTTCAAGATATTTGTAAATACAGTTAATAAACACTGATACATTCGATGTATATTAAAAACATGTAAGTAGAAACGGTTTGTACTCATCCGAATTGCTTACTCACAACCTATTTACAAATATGATACCTATATTTTTCTATAACAGATATACCCATGATTTGACTTTGTGTGATAAGGTAAAGAATTTCGGTTTGAGGACAAGGAAAAGAAGGTTAAAGAATAGTCTTGTGATTTAGTCTTGAAAAAAAAAAACAATCTAATAGTTACGTACTTGTATGTAACATAAAATAAAAAATAATTTAGAATTTTTTATATTCTAAATAATTTTTTATTGATTAGTAAATAATTTTTCTATTTATGGTGCATCTTTCAACCATGTTCTACAGTAAAAGCTAACACAACAGTTAACAACTTTGTAAATCTGCAAGTGACACCATCAAAGGATTGTGATGGTTAGTAACTTTCGTTTTAAATTGTATGCGGTCGCGGGAAAATTGTTTCCGTTACAGTTGCGCTTATCGTTTGTTACTGGGATGAAATCTTGTGTAGGTAAAGAAACTAATTAACTATTCACAACAGGCATAACCGCTGTGAATGGTTCCAGTAAAACATGACAACACAACTTTTCTCTAAAGATTTATACTAGAAGGAATAACACTTTAACATTTATTTGATACATTAAACTATTTTTTGACTGCCTTCATGACGCAGTCGCTAATCGCATATTTTGTAACATGGAGGTCTCTGGTGTAGTTGATTGTCCTTTAATGTTTGAAAATTGGCGTGTTTACCCTGTTGTAAAAAAAAATTTCTAGGAAGTTTTTTTAACCGTAATTCCTGTTAAAAATACTTTTTTTTTAGTGAAGGTCGAAGTCATAATCCAGCTTTATTTGCTTCTATTGTATCTAAACATTATTAAAGTCTCCATTTATGGCACAAATTATACAATGTAATAGTAATATAATACTTTAACAAAATTTAATGCTTTTATAAAACATGATCTTTATTAACTCATCGCTTTTAAATAACTCTATAATTTTTTGTGAATCTTTACCGATAAAACACAATGTTACTCAAAGGCACTCTCTTCTTACACACTCTCTCCTCTCCACCACGGATACGATAGATACTATTCGTAAAACAGAATTTTGCTCACTCTAGTCTGTTCTCGTAACCCTTAAGTAGGCTTGTTGGATGCAACAGCCGCATTCGGTCAATGAATGTAATGTGGCGTCCGGGTTCGATTCCTTAGACGCCAATTGTGGGTAGGAAACTAAACCAACCAGTGGTTGACAGAAATAAAAATGTTTATAACCCATCATTCTTGAAGTCGTAATTCCTGTACTTTTTAATCAATAAAACTATGGATTTATGTACTGTTTATATCCAGATAGAAAATCTTTATTTAAGCGAATGGTTTCATAATATTACATAAAATGAAGTTATTCACGATTACATTTTTGAATATATACATCTATTTTTTTTTTTTTATTGTTGAATGATAATTTTTATCGACGGACGTATATATGCCATATGTCTTTACGGCAAGCATTAGTCCCTACGTTGTAGATATTCCGCGGATTAGGACAAAGCGTTTCGTTTCGTTTTTTATAATGCGAACAGCGAAGGATTGCGACAGTCGGTCGTTGTTAGTGATATGGTTCAGATACGACGAGGGAGTCTTTAAGAGTAACAAGACTTGTTCTACTAGTGTGCTTTAATCATTAAAGATTACATCGCCGCTTACCTTTATGTAGGTCGTAGCAAGCGCTAGTCGGTATCACATAAAAAAACATATTCATCAATAAACTCTAGGCGTCATTAAATTCTAAAATAATTTCTGTATTTATTCTTTGTGTCTTGAATATTTTAATGTAGTGTCGCCTTTTTGAGAGAGGTTTATTTTAAAATGATATTTTACATTTATAACTGTGTATTACGAAGCCATCGAGTATATAGACTCTGTTATAAGTGACCTTGTATAATTTAAGTACGTAACCATTAATTTGTTTTTCGTATAAGCTAGTGTGCCTGAAACGGCTGTGAAGATATGAAAATACGAAATGCGAGCACGCGTGAAATGACTTCTCTAACCCTTTTACGAATAAATCCTTAAGCATCATTCACAATTGCGGTCCCTTTGTGGGAGGAATCTTATAGGATTATAGCTTTGGGATCTATGTGTATTGTCCTTCTAATATTAGTTTTATACTTAATAATCCTGAAAACGTATTGTACAATGTTATTATTTTAAACGTTGTAATAATGTAACGCCGTTTATTTTTAAAACGCTACAAACACAATTATAAGCGATCATTATAGGTGTCACAAGAGATATTATGATGATTGATGAAAGAATGTAAGGTTTTTAAAATCTAATTTTAACGTGTATCTGATAAAAATATTTAGTGTGAACTGGGGATATTAAATAATTTAGTACGAGTATATCTGTGTTTGTCTTTGATTTCGTGTATCAAAGCACAGTATGAACGGTATTATAGAAAAGAATATGTGATGTTATTGATAAGGCGAATTATTTATTTATGAAAAAACGTGTTATAACGGCAATGTGATGCCACTTGTGTTGCTTGAATTGTCACTAAAATATCATTGCCTGAAAACAATACGATAAAATATTATTATTCATAGTTCTAAAGATTAATTCCACTGTGATATATGTTGTCGTGTTGCAACGCATTCATATTTCAGGTTTTATGTCGATACGAATATCCTTTTTGTTTCATAACTTTATGTCTAAAAATACTTTATGAGAATAAAGCAAACCATTTCTATGGGCGAGATATTGCACGTGTCCGCATTTTTATTTTGCAGAATTTCTGATACTGCATTTTAGTAATTAAAACTCTTGATCAACACTTATTCAAGTTTAAAAGTGACAAATCAAATGTATTTCTTGTTTGTTGTTACATCAATTTTTAATTTTTAACTTTTTTTCATACAACGAAGCTATGAAATGAACAGAACGCTCGTCCGCCGATAAGAAATATATGCACCTGCCACTAACACTGTAGAACTAAATAATAGTTAAGATTAAGACATGCCCTGAAATTATTTTTGGTAATTTAATTAACTACAGCGCCCTTCAAATCGAAAGAGTAACTTTTCTACTTCTATTTGATGCCTGAAATTTGAGAGATCTTAACAAAGTTCCATTGCTATGTATCATATTTTATTTACCATTAGGAGAAAGAACTACATGTCGCTTTACATTTTTACATTTAATTTTTTTTTTAATTTACAACACCTTTCACTCAAGCCTCTTCTCGTAGGCACTCTGGCCATTATGTCAAATTATTTTCTTACTAACTTAGTAAGGCGGTCAAGAGTTAGTGACCCAAGCGCAATTAGTATACTGCAGTAGCTATGAGACTTCTTACTAGTACGCTAATTAAAAGTAGAAAAAACGTTACTTTAAATTTTTAAAGTCCAAATATAATATTGTTAAATACTTATCTGTTATAACTAATAAGCGATAAATATACAAAATCGATGAAAAATATATTTTAAGCTCATTAACACACTCTCACATTTTGCTACTTATAGTGATCTTCAAACTGAAACAAGTAATATTTCTACATAGCTGCTAGGCAGAAGAATTGGACGACGCGGGTCTAGTTACTTAAATAACCTCTGTCAAAATAGACCGTTCAGATAATTACACTAACTGTGAAATGTGAATCTGGCAACAATTACAAGTGGCTGTAAAAGTTAAGATATCAACAAAATTTTATCAAGGTGACAAAGTGTGTACGATCGAATACAATGCCTGTAACACTCAGGCAACGGCTCGTGAAGCTGGGGGAAATAAGAGGGCACCCTCAGCCGAATCGCTCGTCGACCCTTCATTTTACTTTACCTACTCGACCTTCGTTGAGCATCAGATGTTAAGTTCGCTCAGCATCTCCCCCTTTATTCCTTTTGGTTTTCATTTAGATTTTTTCGCTGCACTTTAAATTTACACTTTACAAAGAAATATACAAAAAGTATTTTTTTAATTATAATGGAAATATATATGTGATTTTATATCAATTTATGTAATACTAAAAATAATATTCAAAGCGTAGTATTTATAGTTTTTATATTGGGTCACATACATTAGTTTAATTTTTTTAGTCCTGGAACAATATCCAATAGCTTGGTATGATTTCCTTTATTGTTAATATTTGATTTGGTTTCTTTTTGTTAATGTTATATTTAAAATTTTCATCATTATAACTGTAAATTTATTTGTAGCTTTAATATAATTAAAATCAGGTGTAATTGGCAACAATCTTAATGATTAGTATTTTATTGTATATGTTTTGACGATTCAATACCTACACGTCTAATAAATAAATAATAATTTAATCCAGCCATTTCATTAATTTTAATCATGGTTATGAAATTATAAACCGTATTTAGAAGAGGACCTATACGCATAATTAAAAACGTTCAATTATGAGCTCATTTCTACTTTTTACGACGAACTGTAAATTAAGGCATTAAAAATAATTCGGTGCAGAATTACGTAGTCTGGGGAATGGGATTTTTCATATGATTTGTGACTCGGGTCAATTTAATTATTCGCGCCGGCGACGTATTTTCTCTCTTTCACTCTTTAGCGTACGTTGCGTGGTGTTGTTTTCTTTCATGAAACTTTTTTGTCTTTCATAGTATTTTTCCACACGTAATCCGGCATTACTAATTAGCTCCATGAGCTGGTATAGTGAGTTATACAGATCAGTCAGTTATTTGAGCAAAGAACAAAGAAAGGAAATATTAAAAGCATTTTTATTAAAAGTCTTTTGAAAAAGCTTGAGGGAAACATGCCTCTTGTGGAAGACTTATTGGAATATCTCTACAAACGATGTATCGCAAAAGATGACTAATGACGGAATATTTCCGAGGGAATTAGGAATAGCTTTTACTCCGATATTTACTAACAAAATTACGACTCGTTTGGAGTTGGAGGATGTCCATGGTCGACGGTGATCGTTTACCATAACTTCACCCGTTTGCTGTTTACCTTCCCTTTAAAAAAGAATCATATAAATAAAAAAATTACAACACAAAATTTACTAACCGCGATACGAAATGATTAAATGCGTGCACGCGTGAAATGGCTTCTCTGATCCTTTTTCAAATAAATCCATAAGCCTTTTTGAATTTTGTGGTTTCACGCATGTTACTAGTATCTTGAAATCTGACATGTTTTTTTAGAAAATATAAGGTTTTTGCTAAAAATTATTTTATAGCGTTAATTTAAAAAAAACAATTTAAGGCTATAAAATAATTTTAAATTGAACAGTCAACGTTATCGAGTACGATTAATTTTTTAGTTTCAAGCAACCGGTAAAAATGGTATCGGTCGGCAATTTGTTCGGCGTGCTGGTCGTTTCCAATCCTGTAACTAGATTAAATTCCTCCTTTATCAAATAAAGCGATTGGTTTAACTCGCACGAAAAATTTGTTTTAAAATTTGCGATTTTGCATTTAGTTCACCAGCCACTAACACTTAGTAGTTTATTTACGAATTTACGTAATGTTAAATGTAATGTATAAAATTCCTTTCTTGAATAATTTCAAGTATAGGGTATTGAAGTAGTCCCAGCCTTATTTGCCTCTTACTACACGTCGAGAGTGGCGATTAAGAATTTCTAATTCGTGCATTATTTTATAGTGTTAATTAAAAAGAAAAAGCAAAATTTTTACTTTAGTAGTTTTATTATTCTGATCAATTTGTGGCTTCTTTTAACGCCTCTAATTTTCATTAACTATCCACTTGATGATCCATGCCAGACAAAAAAGCTTTGCCCATTGGAGATTCTTCTTCTTCTTCACGTACCTCTCCGATTAGCGGAGATTGGTGGTCAGTTCATCATATATTGGAGATTAACAATGGATTTATTTAAGAGAAACGTTCTTAGCAAATTGTTTGTACTTGATGACAAAACGAGGTTCTCTGTTTGTGCATAACTTTTTGATGAGAGGACAGTTTTTGTTGACGTTTTCTTGTTGGAAAAAAGTATTCATATATGATTACGAGATGTGGATATTTTGAAATAGTATATTATTTTTAATTATATCGAATTTGATGCTAGATAATAAAAATAAAACAAGTCTAGTGTGGAAAGTTATAAAAGTTTCCAGTTCCTTTTTATTACCGGTTCCGTTTTTTGTTTTTGGTATAGTATTGTTCGATAATAACACATACGTCTTTAGTTTCGTATTTTTGCAGTATTATAAGGTTTCTGCAAATAATGTTTTTATTTTAATCATGTGTCATCTGAATATGTATGTCGGCATTCTACAAACAAAACAATGCTATCTTAAAGACAAAGCTCTGACAATTAGTGCACTGCGCTCGTTTCTTTATAGGACCTCTTTTAGAAGCTGCAATGAATATCCAGAGGATAAGTGACAAAGGCTTACTTTACTGCTGGGTCAGTCGTAAATCGCTGTCATAGTAGAATTTTTCGATTCGTGCAAACCAAATTGTAATGATTATGCAGAGGTAAAGAAAATACAAAATTGTATCAATGTTGTGGGTAATCATGTTAATTTTATACTAATACGTAAAAAGATTTTTCCTTTGTCTGCAACAGAAATCCCCATTAAATTGCAAACTTCTGTACTTCAGTATAAGATTATTTTTACATTATTATACAATACCAGCAGAATACATTATTTATATGCATATATAGCCATATTGGGCCATCCGCCTACTTCTCTAAGTGCGATATCAAAACAACACAAAACAGCGTACAGAAGGTACAACGTGTCCCGTAACGTTTCTCATCGCCAAGAGTTCCCAACAGAATTCCACTCGATGTAGTTGTGAATGAAATTAATTTAAGCCACGGACTCCAAGTCCACGTGCCGATATCCAAAGAACAGAGTAAGTCAGCCAAATGACTAGCAGAGTTGAACACCATAAGAGAATAGAATATATTATTAACAGATAAATTACTATTTACAGGAATATCCCTCGACAAATAAAAAAAGAAGAAACTGTGTACCCATACAATGTTTGTGAATTTAATTTGTTGGTTTTAAGACATATTATAGATATTTTGAATTAAGAAAACTTCACTAGCAGTCATTTTATTACAGTAAGTTTTTTGAATGTTAGGTATATTTGATTGGTATGTAGGTAAATAATTAAATGATTAAACAAATATTTAAATTATTTGTGCATGCAGGTTTCTTTTGCTTGTTATAAACTTAAATAAAAAAGTATGAACTGAAAGAAAAGAATTAGCATGACGAAGAAATGTCAATTTATGTACTTGAATTCAGTAGAGTGCGATTCTGCTCTTAAAAGCGTGAACTTTTAGCGCAGTCCGCCACAGGAGAGTAGTTTGAGGACGTGCACCGGCGTTAATTGTAAGTACCCGTCCTCTACGACACTTTTGTTTCCTTTGAAGTTCGTAACTAGCCGGCTACTTGGACTGTAAGGTTTTTTCAAAGTCAAGAAAGAAATACACATATCCATATGTGTATATTTATATTTACATAACATGTATATTTGACAATTGTTAAAAGAATCTGCTCATCAAGATTAAGTCTTTAATTAAAATTAAGCACGAAATATCCAATGTGATGCTGCCGTAAATAAATCATAGCTTGGATAAAATATGTTCTTATCATACTTAACGATGTAAGTAAATTATGTGTAAAATTTAATATAAGAAAACGAAAAACAATATTTTTACTTCTCTGTATATTGAGCACAATGTTCACCAGGTAAGTGATACGCCTACCCATAACGATGTAATGCTAGTTAGGATGATAAACATTGTGCCACAATGTTTTCGTCACTTTGGAACACAAGATATTAATAAATCTTTTATCTAGGTAAGCAATAATGAATTTTAAACGGTGTAAAAAAAAATACTTCTATAGTTTTAATTTATTGGGATTAACTATGATTTCATTTTCTTCCTATATTTTTCGCTGTGACAGTTACTGAATATTCCGGTCATTGAACTTGGGCTCGATCACGCTTTCGTTTTCCTGCTCTCTTTTGGAAAACGAATAAAAGCCTTGGATTTACTCGGGGCTTGCGTTCCGGATATTGGCAGATGAAATACTCAATGTGCTCGTTTTTCAACACGAGCTGGACTATTCTTATGCCGGTCTTAAAAGATCAGCAGAAGAAGGTAACGCTTGTTCTAATCACTTCTTTGTTTGTACAAATGAACAGACTGGAGTTTTAGCAGTTTCGCTTTGTTGATAAAATTTTATGCATTACGAAATGCCATTTGTTTTCTTTCTTAACTGTATCTTTTATATATATTGTTAAAATGAAAATTATGAAAGCCAATTTACAGTTGTAAATGAACACATAGCAATCTGCGCGGCTATGTGGAGCTGGCAATTGGGTAACTTAATTGACACTTGCTTAATCAAGTGACGAGGTGAATGGAGGTCGAGTGAATAACGACGTTAAAAGTCGAAGTAAAAAGTTTGTTCGTCATTAAAAAAGATTTTTCTTTCTACTCAGATCTGCGGCGTGCTTATGATCACGAAGATGTTAAATCTGATGCGCCCTCGTTAATATATTTTATTTTTACTATGAAAACGTCACCAATTAATATTTTATGAAAAATATCTTTGTACAAGTTTCTAAAGGTAAGTTAATCTGAATAAATCTGCCATTATAGCATTGTTGTTTCCCGGCAGCTAACATGTGAGAGCCAGACTATTCTGTCCACGCTCAACGTTCAGCCTCATTTTTATTTTACACAATAAGAAATTGAAGTGTTAGCCCATTGTCAAGTAAAAAAAACATGTCCTTGATAAAAATGTAAATACTAGTTTAATAGCAGAAATAATAACAGCAGGCAGGCACTTTTCCAAACAGTCTAATTAACTGACGCGTCTGTATTATTTTCATGTTTGCACATGTGTGTGTATCCTCATTGAGTTGATATTGATAGTCAATGAATGAATTGACTAGTTCAACCAAAATTGCTGAAACCTGTGGAAGTTAGTCTGACAGTGTGCATAGTTTTTTTTTTAAGTGTGTTGTTTTTGGAGTCGGTGATCAAAATGTTCTTCAAAAAACACGTTTAGCGGTAAAATTGATCATAGAATCATATTCTGACCTCGATTTTAAAGGTTTGAAAAAAATTCGTATTGTGTCGTTTTACAGTTTTTCTTGAAAATGGTGTAAAATGTTTATTGAAACATTTCCCAGAGAAAATTTAGTCAGACCAGAAAAACTTTACTAATTAAAATTCTGTCATCTATATAATAAAAATGAATTGCTGTTCGTTAATCTCGCTTAAACTCGAGAATGGCTGGACTGATTTGGCTAAATGTGGTCTTGAATTATTCGTGGAAGTCCAGGGAAGGTGTAAAAGGTGAGAAAATATGAAAAAAGTGCCCGGAATATGGTAAAAACAACAATTTCCCTTTTCCATTAAGGTGACCAGATTTTTAGGTAGGCAAAGCGGGACAACTTTGGAGGAGTAATAATAACGTAACATATTTTTTAGTTCCAACATAAGTACAATTTATAAATATAAAAATGTATAATATATTATTCCTTGACATATTTCTATCTACATTTCTTTTAGGGTTAAGGTCGGTGACATACTTTTTGTCATTAATATAAAATATTAAGACTACGAGTACTTTAAGCTAAGTTTAAGAAAATTTATGTATTTATGAAATATACAAATAAATTACTTACGTTAATTTTATATGGTAAGAAGCAGATTTTGATATTTATTTGTTTAATTAGGTTGCTAGCACGCTATACGAACACAAAGTGTATCACTTGAGAGACAAATACAATGTAACTGGGTAGCAAAAGCAATATGTTACGCAAAACAATGATTTTCATAAATAAAAAATTTAACTTAATTCTAAAAGTTGGGACTGTTGAAAAACGTCGCGTGACGCGGAATTAATTGTGAAAGTGCGAAACGTCTGGTCACCTTACCTTAGATACATAAAACGTCAAACATTTGAAGTTCGTCCCGTCATTTAGAAACCAAATACAATTTAAAAGAATATTTTTGATTTAGACATTGACATTGACAACCAACAATTTCTGATGCAACTATAATATTTTAAGAGAAAAGGGAGTAACATGGCGGACAAATTGACCACGTAGACAATTTTTTAAGTATTTTTATTTTTTTGTTTTATACGTGTACACATGACATTGGCTCACGCAGAAACCGTGCTCATGCCATTAATTGGGAAGAAGAAAAATATTTTACTTTAGCGGGAATCTGGGCTTAAGGTGGAATTGTATCGGTTCATTTTTATTTTTTTGTGCATAATGCGGTTGAATTGATAGATGATTGGTTATCATGCAGTAAATAAGTGTGTTCGTGTGCAGCGATTATAGAATCCAACCGGGAACACCGCTGTCCTGAGTTCAGATTGGTTCAAAATAGTAGTTAAGTGTTCACTTTACTTTGTTGATCTTTTGTGATAGTGACACTATTTACCGCTGAGTGCGCGAGAACTTTCCTTACTTTGATTATCTACAATTTATAATACCAAGGAGAAGACGTCCTGACTTAGGTCGTCGAAGTCAATCAACGTGTGCATTTAAATATAATAGAAAAACCAAATTAATAACGGGGATTTTTTTTTATTACCAATTATTTTTTTCTGGTTAAGTTTTCACCACATTATTTACTAAAGTTGAAAAAGCCTGGAATTATCAATAAGCATTTTTATTTATTGATTTTGAGGCAAAACGAAGTTTGCTGGGTCAGCTAGTTTTATTATAAAAAATGCCAGCGTACGTTTAAGATATCCAGTATTTCCTTGATTTTTGGTGTACTGTGTTTAACTCGTATAAGAATATATACACATACTAGCTGACCCGACAGACTTCGTTCTGTCAAAACAAATTGGAATGTTCTTTGTTTCTGCCTATTTTATAGCCGGGGTAAAAAAATCTCCTGAACAGAACCGTCACCTGGTTACTGGTTACGGTTACTGGTTACTGGTTACTGGTTACTGTTACTGGTTACTGGTTATGGTTACTGGTTAATGGTTACTGGTTAATGGTTACTGGTTAATGGTTACTGGTTAATGGTTACTGGTTATGGTTACTGGTTAATGGTTACTGGTTAATGGTTACTGGTTACTGGTTAATGGTTACTGGTTAATGGTTACTGGTTATGGTTACTGGTTAATGGTTACTGGTTACTGTTACTGGTTACTGGTTAATGGTTACTGGTTACTGGTTAACTGGTTACTGGTTACTGGTTACTGGTTAATGGTTACTGGTTACGGTTACTGGTTACGGTTACTGGTTACTGGTTAACTGGTTACTGGTTACTGGTTACTGGTTACTGGTTAATGGTTACTGGTTACTGGTTAATGGTTACTGGTTAATGGTTACTGGTTACTGGTTACGGTTACTGGTTACTGGTTAATGGTTACTGGTTAATGGTTACTGGTTAATGGTTACTGGTTACTGGTTAACTGGTTACTGGTTAATGGTTACTGGTTAACTGGTTACTGGTACTGGTTACTGGTTCTGGTTACTGGTTCTGGTTACTGGTTACTGGTTACTGTTACTGGTTACTGGTTATGGTTACTGGTTACTGGTTAATGGTTACTGGTTACGGTTACTGGTTACTGGTTCTGGTTACTGGTTACGGTTACTGGTTACGGTTACTGGTTACTGTTACTGGTTACTGTTACTGGTTACTGGTTAATGGTTACTGGTTAACTGGTTACTGGTTCTGGTTACTGGTTAATGGTTACTGGTTAATGGTTACTGGTTACTGTTACTGGTTACTGGTACTGGTACTGGTTACTGGTTAACTGGTTACTGGTTAATGGTTACTGGTTAATGGTTACTGGTTAACTGGTTACTGGTTACTGTTACTGGTTACTGGTTATGGTTACTGGTTACTGGTTCTGGTTACTGGTTCTGGTTACTGGTTATGGTTACTGGTACTGGTTATGGTTACTGGTTACTGGTTACTGGTTACTGGTTACTGGTTACGGTTACTGGTTACTGGTTACTGGTTACTGGTTACTGGTTACTGGTTACTGGTTACTGGTTATGGTTACTGGTTACCTGGTTACTGGTTACTGGTTACTGGTTACTGGTTACTGGTACTGGTTACTGGTTACTGGTTACTGGTTACTGGTTACTGGTTAATGGTTATGGTTACTGGTTACTGGTTACTGGTTACTGGTTACTGGTTACTGTTACTGGTTACTGGTTAATGGTTACTGGTTACTGGTTACTGGTTATGGTACTGGTTACTGGTTAATGGTTATGGTTACTGGTACTGGTTACTGGTTACGGTTACTGGTTACTGGTTACTGGTTACTGGTTACTGGTTACTGGTTACTGGTACTGGTTACTGCGTTACTGGTTACTGGTACTGGTTACTGTTACTGGTTACTGGTTATGGTTACTGGTTACTGTTACTGGTTACTGGTTAATGGTTACTGGTTACTGGTACTGTTACTGGTTATGGTTACTGGTACTGGTTACTGGTACTGGTTATGGTTACTGGTTACTTGGTTACTGGTTACGGTTACTGGTTACTGGTTACTGGTTACTGGTTACGGTTACTGGTTACTGGTTGCTGGTTGCTGGTTACTGGTTGCTGGTTGCTGGTTGCTGGTTGCTGGTTACTGGTTACTGGTTACTGTTACTGGTTACTGGTTACTGGTACTGGTTATGGTTATGGTTACTGGTTACTGGTTACTGGTTACTGCGTTACTGGTTACTGGTTACTGGTTACTGGTTACTGGTTACTGGTTACTGGTTACTGGTTACTGGTTACTGGTTACTGTTACTGGTTACTGGTTACTGTTACTGGTTACTGGTTACTGGTTACTGTGTTACTGGTTACTGGTTACTGGTACTGGTTACTGGTTACTGGTTACTGGTTATGGTTAATGGTTACTGGTTAATGGTTACTGGTTACTGGTTACTGGTTACTGGTTATGGTACTGGTTACTGGTTACTGGTATGGTTACTGGTACTGGTACTGGTTAATGGTTACTGGTTACTGGTTATGGTTACTGGTTCTGGTTTCTGGTTCTGGTTCTGGTTTCTGCTTACTGGTTTCTGGTTTCTGGTTGGCCATGTATAATTGATGTTATCGAGCGGGACAAATCATATTAAAATGACTATTAAAAAGCAGGAGTTGGTGATAGAAAAGTGAAAATTTAGGGTTGTATGTATGATGCCACATAATCTTATATATAAAATTCTCTTGTCACAATGTTCGTTCCCTAACTCCTCCGAAACGGCTTTACCGATTCTTATGAAATTTTTTATGCATATTCAGTAGGTCTGAGAATCGGTTACTATCTATTTTTCAAACCCCTAAGTGATCAGGGTTGCCCACACCAAAAAATTTTTTTTTTTTTTTTTTTTTCTTAACCAGTAAACCAGTAACCAGTAACCAGTAACCAGTAAACCAGTAACCAGTAAACCAGTAACCAGTAACCAGTAACCAGTAAACCAGTAACCAGTAACCAGTAACCAGTAACCAGTAACCAGTAACCAGTAACCAGTAACCAGTAACCAGTAAACCAGTAAACCAGTAACCAGTAACCAGTAACCAGTAAACCAGTAACCAGTAAACCAGTAACCAGTAACCAGTAAACCAGTAAACCAGTAACCAGTAACCAGTAACCAGTAAACCAGTAACCAGTAACCAGTAAACCAGTAACCAGTAACCAGTAACCAGTAACCAGTAACCAGTAACCAGTAACCAGTAACCAGTAAACCAGTAAACCAGTAAACCAGTAACCAGTAACCAGTAACCAGTAACCAGTAAACCAGTAACCAGTAAACCAGTAAACCAGTAACCAGTAACCAGTAACCAGTAACCAGTAACCAGTAACCAGTAAACCAGTAACCAGTAACCAGTAACCAGTAAACCAGTAACCAGTAACCAGTAACCAGTAACCAGTAACCAGTAACCAGTAAACCAGTAACCAGTAACCAGTAACCAGTAACCAGTAACCAGTAAACCAGTAACCAGTAAACCAGTAAACCAGTAACCAGTAAACCAGTAAACCAGTAAACCAGTAAACCAGTAAACCAGTAAACCAGTAAACCAGTAAACCAGTAAACCAGTAAACCAGTAAACCAGTAAACCGGTAAACCAGTAAACCAGTAAACCAGTAAACCAGTAAACCGTAAACCAGTAAACCAGTAAACCAGTAAACAGTAAAACCAGTAAACCATTAAACCAGTAAACCATTAAACCAGTAAACCAGAAACCAGTAAACCAGAAACCAGTAAACCAGTAAACCAGTACACCAGTAACCAGTAAACCATTAAACCAGTAAACCAGTAAACCAGTAAACCAGTAAACAGTAAAACCAGTAAACCAGTAACCAGTAACCAGTAAACCAGTAAACCAAGTAAACCAGTAAACAGTAACCAGTAACCAGTAAACCAGTAAACCAGTAAACCAGTAAACCAGTAACCAGTAACCAGTAAACCAGTAACCAGTAAACCAAGTAAACCAGTAACCAGTAAACAGTAACCAGTAAACCAGTAAACCAGTAAACAGTAAACCAGAAACCAGAAACCAGTAAACCAGTAAACCAGTAAACCGTAAACCAGTAAACCAGTAAACCAGTACACCAGTAAACCAGAAACCAGTAAACCGTAAACCAGTAAACCATTAAACCAGTAAACCAGTAAACCAGTAACCAGTAAACCATAAACCAGTACACCAGTAAACCAGTAAACCAGTAAACCAGTAAACCAGAAACCAGAAACCAGTAAACCAGTAAACCAGTAACCAGTAAACCAGTAAACCATTAAACCATTAAACCAGTAAACCAGTAAACCAGTAAACCGTAAACCAGTAAACCAGTAAACCAGAAACCAGAAACCAGTAAACCAGAAACCAGAAACCAGAAAACAGAAACCAGAACCAGAAACCAGTAAACCAGTAAACCAGTAAACCAGAAACCAGTAACCAGAAACAAACAAACAAAAGTTCATATTAAATAACAAGCTTTCACTGCTGTCTAAGCAATGTAGGTGCGTTCGTAACGCTAAAGAGTCAATTTGCACTTTATTACAGCTGCACAAAGTTCAAATTCAATTATTCTATCAAAATGGTGTGCGTATGCGCGTCGGAAGATCGCCGCGAGCCGAAATTAAAACGAATGAAATAATAACATAAATAGTCACAAAATGTAATACCTAAAGATCATTCTTACTGATTTTCAATTTGGTCGGCTTCGCGGTATTATTTCTTTTGTTTTAGTTTCGGCGCGCGACATAAAATGCATTCGTTTCACGACATTACATCAGTCGAGCACAATCCGCGTTACATCTGGCGGACTTGATAGACTACATTCTGTCAAAAAGATTTGGAATGTGACAGTTATTTGTTCCTAATAAAATAATAATAGTAAATATAATTTATGTACTATAATTATAACTTTGGCCACTCTTCTGGAACCCACTAATATTTAAATATTAGTTATTAGATGAACATATATAGAGCTGAACCCCACACACCGCCCTATCACCAGAGTGACGGTTCAGTCCAGATGTTTTTGCGCTGGCTATAAAATAGGTAAGAACAAAAAACTGCCACATTCCAATTTTTTTGACAGAACGAAGTCTGTCGGGTCAGCTAGTAAAAATATAAAATAGAAAAAAAATATCCAAAAAATTGAAAAAAATTTTTTGGAGTGGGCAACCCTGATCACTTAGGGGTTTGAAAAATATATAGTAGCCGATTCTCAGACCTACTGAATATGCATAAAAAATTTCATCAGAATCGGTCAAGCCGTTTCGGAGGAGTATGCGAACGAACATTGTGACAAGAGAATTTTATGTATTAGACTAGCTGACCCGACAGACTTCGTTCTGTCAAAAAAATTGGAATGTGGCAGTTTTTTGTTCTTACCTATTTTATAGCCAGCGCAAAAAAAAAATCTGGACTGAACTGTCACTCTGATGATAGGGCGGTGTGTGGGGTTCAGCTCTATATATGTTCATCTAATAACTAATATTTAAATATTAGTGGGTTCCAGAAGAGTGGCCAAAGTTATAATTATAGTACATAAATTATATTTACTGTTATTATTTTATTAGGAACAAATAACTGTCACATTCCAAATCTTTTTGACAGAATGTAGTCTATCAAGTCCGCCAGATGGTAACGCGGATTGTGATCGGCTGATGTAATATCGTGAAAACGAATGCATTTTATGTCGCGTGCCGAAAACTGAAACAAAAGAAATAATACCGCAAAGCCGACCAAATTGAAAATCCGTAAGAATGATCTTTAGCTATTACATTTTGTGACTATTTATGTTATTATTTCATTCGTTTTAATTTCGGCTCGCGGCGATCTTCCGACGCGCATATGCACACCATTTTGATAGAATAATTGAATTTGAACTTTGTGCAGCTGTAATAAAGTGCAAATTGACTCTTTAGCGTTACGAACGCACCTACATTGCTTAGACAGCAGTGAAAGCTTGTTATTTAATATGAACTTTTGTTTGTTTGTTTCTGGTTTCTGGTTTTACTGGTTTATGGTTTCTGGTTTCTGGTTTCTGGTTTATGGTTTATGGTTTATGGTTTACTGGTTTACGGTTTACTGGTTACTGGTTTAATGGTTTACTGGTTAATGGTTAATGGTTACTGGTTTACTGTTTACTGGTTTCTGGTTTACTGTTACTGGTTACTGTTTACTGGTTACTGGTTTAATGGTTTACTGGTTACTGTTACTGGTTACTGGTTTCTGGTTTTACTGGTTACTGGTTACTGGTTTACCTGGTTTTACTGGTTTCTGGTTTAACTGGTTTACTGTTTACTGTTTACTGGTTACTGGTTACTGTTTACTGGTTACTGGTTTACGGTTACTGGTTACTGGTTTAATGGTTTACTGGTTACTGGTTACTGGTTACTGGTTACTGGTTACTGGTTTATGGTTAATGGTTACTGGTTATGGTTTACTGGTTACTGGTTACTGGTTTAATGGTTTACTGGTTTACTGTTTACTGGTTACTGGTTTATGGTTTACTGGTTTCTGGTTTTACTGGTTTATGGTTTATGGTTTATGGTTACTGGTTTAATGGTTACTGGTTACTGGTTTACGGTTTACTGGTTTATGGTTAATGGTTTACTGGTTACTGGTTTACTGGTTTACTGTTTACTGGTTATGGTTTACTGGTTACTGGTTACTGGTTACTGGTTACTGGTTACTGGTTACTGGTTTAATGGTTTACTGGTTACTGGTTTACTGTTACTGGTTACTGGTTTATGGTTACTGGTTTACTGTTTACTGGTTACTGTTTACTGGTTACTGGTTACTGGTTACTGGTTACTGTTTACTGGTTTATGGTTTACTGGTTTACTGTTTACTGGTTCCTGGTTTTACTGGTTACTGGTTTACTGGTTACTGGTTTCTGGTTTCTGGTTTCTGGTTTTACTGGTTTCTAGATTTCAGATGTCAGATTTCAATTTTTCATTTTCCATGTTCCATTTTCCATTTTCAATATTTTTTTTTTTTTTGGTTGGTTTGATACGTGGCCATGTACAATTGATGATATCGAGCGAGACAAAAATATTAAAATGTCTATTAAAAAGCAGGGGTTGGTGATAGAAAAGTGAAAATTTAGGGTTGTATGTAGTTTTTGATGCCACACAATAATAAAATAAAATAGAAAAAAAAATCCCAAAAAATAAAAAAAAATTTTTTGGGGTGGGCAACCCTGATCACTTAGGGGTTTGAAAAATAGATAGTAACCGATTCTCAGACCTACTGAATATGCATAAAAAATTTCATAAGAATCGGTAAAGCCGTTTCGGAGGAGTATGGGAACGAACATTGTGACAAGAGAATTTTATATATTAGATAATACAAAAATAAACTGTTTCCCATACTTCCATCTATAACAAGTTTTCAAATTTAAATTATTATTAGTACTATGTCTACCGTGAAACAGTAGTGGGCGAAAATCACCGTTTTCGATATGAAAGGGCTTTGAAGCTAATAAAACTACTGTGGTAACGAGTCTGAACATCTAATGTTTCAAGCTACGATGTGGTGTAGTGTAAACATTCCAACTATCACCACACTCGTTACGGGTAAGCGTGCACGTTCACCAGTTGAACATCCTTCTCGACTCGGCTATTCGTTGAATTAAATAAATCAATATCGAAATATAATAAACATTTAATGTCCATTCTCGCGGTTTTATTACCTATAGATACTGCCGAATTAAATGAGAGAAATAAAATAGCTACTTTGTGATGGAGATACAATAGAGGTGGAGTAGATTTATCGGCATCGTTTATCCGGCTGATCCTGTGGCACAGTAAATTATCACCTAGGTAACTCTGTACTTTGCCCTTGGAAGCGGCTTATCTGAAGGGAGGGAGCGACCGGCTTATGCAAAAATCAATATTATTACTCTTTATTCAATGCAGTTTAATTTGTTTGTAAGTAAGTGATATACTTTTATCGTGAACCAAACAAAGTAAAAGTTGATATCCTGTTACAGTAATTAAAAACGTTCATTTACTAAATAACTTTTAGCAACTTATCAATAATTATTAACATGTATCTTAGATTGTTTATTATACTATTAACTAGCGACAATACCTAATCTTTAAATAAGACTAATCAAACAACGCGAGTTTGTAAAAGTTTAGCTCGTAACGCTTACTCGTAACAAAACACAAAGATTTTTTCGTATACAAGAAAACGAAATCTCGTATCAGTGCTATCTTCCGCTTTCGGTTTCGATAGCGCAAGTAATCGTAAGAAAGTTCTTGCGATCCAATGACGGGATAAATAAAACTTTAAGATACGCTATGTAATTGTTGGTACGTCAGCATGTTACACTACTTGGTTATTTACTTAGTGACTTACACGACTAAGTTATCTGAAACTGGTGTATTAAGTAAGAATATCGTTTAGATAGACGGATTTCCTTTTAGGCTTGGCTATTGAACCATTAGAAAGTTGTACGAACTGGAAAGCTGATTTGTATCTATGGGAATATAAACACCTTCCTAGGAAAAGAGAGTATCTAACGATTATGATATTTTTAAATTAGTGGCAAAGATCGTGTAAAAGCGCCTTCGCAACAAGAGAATGCAATTACCTTTATGTTATCTACTGTAAGTTGCATGAACTTTTTGTAACTAAATTTGTTCCCTGATCGTAATTCAATTATTAATAGTTTTATTCAGACGAAGTGTGATGTTATAATTTGAGATGAGTAAATAATATAGCCTTTAGCCTATTTGTTTTCTTATTATTTTTAAAACCCTTTTTTGTTTAAAATAAAATGAAGATTTTTCCGGAATTCCTACTAAATTTGAGATTGCTTGAAAGGTTTAATATTTCTCTTCCTAAGCGTAAGCGTGCGTATGCAAAGTTTACTTCATACGTTGTTTTATAAATATCTTAAGTAGTTTCTCTGAAACAAACTCGTTATCGAAAGTGAAGTGAAAACTTTCAAAAATCGTATAATAATGTAAATGTAAATTATGAATATGTCGTCTCTCCATCACCGCTTACCATCAAGTGAGATTGTAATCAAATGCTGATCTATGGTAACAAAAACGTACCTGTTTACATACCCAACTATAAAAAGTATTCACGACATGTAAAGGTTTTTGTTTCGATTATTGTAGGGAAAAAATCTGTTTGCAAAGCGCGAAAAAGCTAGAGTTTTGATAATTAGTTAAAAGACAAAGTAAATCATTTATCATAGCGCTATTAAGCAGACTGTCGAACTTATGTGCGAATGCATTGTTGTTCGTCTCGAATTCAATTTCTATTTGTCCCAGTTCACACAGCAGTTGAAATGTCTGATGATATCAGCGAGAGAGCGCGCTCCCTCGTGCCAAGTGCGGAAACTTTGTCAAATCACCGCTCTAATCCTCGCGCTGCAGCACTGTTTACATTCAAACTTCCAGTGAAATTATTAAGATGGAGCGATTGTGCTAAACTTATCGGAACAGTGAAACGACTTCTTATTCAAATGCAGATTCGGGTCAAAAGTCAATTGATTAAAACAATATAATTAAGAGAGTTCCTGGAGTTGGATCGCTTTACTTTACTGTGTACGTGAAAGAAAATTATGCAAATTTATTCCTTTTAGAAATAAAAGCTTCCTTTTTAGTACTTTTTTATTCTTATCTCCATTTCGATTATGTTTTTTTATATTTAAGTAAGAAAATTTGTAAGGGACGCACGACTTTGAGACATAATAATATGTATTTTAAATATATAATTACTTACACTTCGGAGATCACATAAATCAAACCGTCGACAAATTGATTTCATATTGCGGTACTCTTTGAAGCCAGGATCCTTTCTACAGAGGAATCGACCTTTTTTAATATCGAACAAGACAGAATGTAACAAGCAAGAAACTTCAATTCTGATCAAGAACACTAATGCAGTAAATCCTCAATTCATTTAAAAATAGATGAGATAAAATGATAACAGTGAACTCTTCTAAGAGCGGAGCTAGTAGATCATTTAACAGTCAAAACGGGTCAGCCGTTTGGTAACTACGATATAGACAGTAGTCTTCTTCTTCCCAATTCATCAAGTACATGAGCACGGTTTGTGCGTGAGCCAATGTCGAGTGTACGTCGTGAAACGTACAAAATTAAACGAAAACAAATCCATTAAAAATTGTCTGTGTGGTCAATCGTTCATGTTCTCATCTTTTCCTCTTCGCAATTGATGGCGAGTGCTAATGTTATATATAGACGTATAAAATAAAAGGATACAAATTCTTAAAAAATTGTCTGCGTGGTCAATTCGTACGCCATCTTTCCCCGAAATACGACCGACAGTAGTCTTTGTGCCCACACAGATACACATTTACAAACTTTAAAGTTCGAGTTGAAAGTCGAAAGTTCGAGGAGTAACGAAACTTAACACCATATGTCTCAAGTTTTGCATTTTTTATTTAATTTAGGAAGCGAAGACACAAGCAAACCACGATAGTAAATAATACGCTGGCTTATAATAATTTGGCGTTAGTAAAGATTATAAACGTTACAACACTTTCGATCCGTCACACAAGTTGTTAAGTCTCGTTAATTTCACTGGCTACAGCGTCTTTCAAGCCGGAATACGGTGATGTCACATTACTGTTCGGTGGCAAAACAGGATGTGCGATAGTACCAACCCAGAGTGTCTCCAGTAACCGAGTAGTACTACCAGTAAACAAATATTATTATAAAGCATATGTGCGCGGAAATCGAAATGTCAAATTGAAAACAATGAGAGTAATCGTATTTCATCATAGCTAAGTAAACGGGCGCACGCATTTGAGTGACATTAATAATTTAAAAGGCAAAGTCGTCGATTTCTCCCCCCAAAGGCTGTCGACGCCGTTATCGGATTTTATCGTCGGCCGACAGCTGATTGCATAGAAGTCAGACAGTTTATTGTCGCTCTGTTTGCCGAACGAGATAGGCGTCTATAATCTGTCCAACGTAAAATAACTACGGTGACAGCTGACAAACTTTTCCTTTGAAGGGTTAGACACGACATCGATCTATAGGAAAATAATTAAGAGAACTAACTCTTAGCTCAGACGAGCGCAACAGGAGACAATTTTCTAATCAAGTGGAACCTAGCTGCCCTTTACTTAAAAAATGCCTTTTTTAATTATCGTTACAACACAAATTTTACACAAATTTCACAGAACTTCGTCATTCAATTTTAGTCGCGGAGTAAAGTAGAAAGTAACTAAATAAAGCTTTTGCTGTAGTGCAAAGTCTTTTATTAAAAGAAAGCACCGAGTATTATATCATTATGAATGTACCTTAAATATATTCCATTAACTTTTTATTTTTTTAACATAAAATGAATAGGCGAGTTAACGGTGAATTTATGTCGTAAAAGTCTTTCTATAGATTCTTAAATAAGAAATTCCTGAAATAAATTTGCTTGCACATAATTACGTCAACCCATGAGCTGACATCCCCCGTTAGCAAATTCGATGCGAACCATATAGTTTATCGACCAAGGTTACTTTGTTGTCTGTAGATATTCTGTTATTATTACTACATGCATTATTGAATGCCTGTAATACATATTTCATTTGTATGTATCAAACAGGTAGTTTCAATATTTCATCAATTTCTTATAACTCGATCTAAGCCCGTCCGCCCGCAAGATGTTATCCATCATTAGTCATACACCTCGAGCCGCGGCTGTCCGACTAAATAATTGATAGCTTCAGCTACAAGAAGTCTCTAGAGACAGATTTATGACTCGCTGCGATTGTAGCTACCCCTTTTATTTTAGGCACCTTTAAAAATAAAACTTTGTTTCCTTCTTATTCATCCGTAACATAAAACAACACTGCCATCTTGTTAAGTATTTTTAATGCTTCTATAGCATGTACGTTCTAAAGATTAATATATACGTGTGTGCACAAACTATGTATGTTTGGTCTATTTCTTCATGTGCATGAGCAAATTAATTAAAATTAAATAAAAATTTAGTGCCTACAAATAACATGAAGAAGACAAAATTAATATTTTAGTTTCATCTAACACTTGACCTTAAATGACAATCAGACCGTATATGTACAGCCAGAACACAGTCGTGGTGTTATGGCAGCAGATTTACAATATGAAGGTGCTAATGAAATAACGGTAGCTAACTTCACATTTTGTTGCTCCGGTATCGAACCAGGAACCTCCGTGTTATAAAGACAAGCGCTTAGCTACTGTGCCAAGGAAGCAGTTGTTATGTTGTTGGTATAATATTGATAAACTATTATGCATTGCAATGAAATTTTATTCAGAAGTAAGAAAAACAAAAGGAGCGCATCCCCCATATGTTTACAAATGTGTTTAATATACGGAAGTAGGTTTATCGCTTTGTATCAAGTGCAAACACAGTTATCAGGCCACGGATGGTGGTGTGCTATGTATTACAAGATTTGTGAAGGCTATGCAGTCGGCCCGGAGGGGCCGTCGACCCCATCACGCGGGTCCCCCGCTCCACATTTTTCTTGTCGGCCACACTACGCTGACGGGGCGCACGCCTCACAAAATATGCTACGTCGTCGCCATGCTGAATATACAGCTATTGTTTCCATTCTGCAATCTCATGTGTAATCTCGTCTTCTCCTTGTTTAAGGATGCTGATGAAAATGAGATGTTTTCAAACAAATATCTCATTTCATGCTCTAAAATTTAATGACATTTTTTTACCAATTATGAAACGAAAGGTAAAAAATATTTTATTCTACTTTTATTTAAATCGTTTACACGTTATTAAAAGATGCACATATATACGAGTAGTAAAATTTGGTAGTTGTTTTAATTATGAAAGATTTTATTATTAAGTAATACAAAATATAATACATTTAAATTTATTATGCAAAGATCTACATCAGGATTCATTTCAGACTGCTTTGTCTAGAGGTATTTATGTTATACGTATCGCTCTAACAATGTATTTATATTTTAGATACAGTTATAACTACTTAAAATGTTTAATTGATTTCAGAGTAAAATTTTAAGCTACTTAGCTTCTTTAAGGACTTTATGAAGATGCTTTAACTTTCGTTATAATGATATTTTTATCAAGTAGGCTTTAGCATCACTAAAGTTAAGTGAGCTTATTCTTCGACTTCTCACAAATATCGTGTGAAAAATAATCCTGCGTATATCATCAAATTGAAAATAAATATATTTATTGGTATTTTGAAACAGACGAAGATTCGTGCTAAATACACCGGAGACTGTATAGGCAGGTATGAACTGTGTTTCCGATTGAAGATTGCTGTAGCTAGTGAAATTATTGGTATAACGAATGCTATACGTCTGACTTATAAATTGCTGGTTAACAGGGGAGGTAAACACTTAACCATCTTGTGTTTCAAGGTCACAAGAACAAGGAGGTGCAGCGTTTATCATGCTGACTAGCACTTCATTATTATGAATAGGTATGTTCCTTCACCATTAGCGGAATGTCCCAAAGAACGTTCAATGTAAAGACTGCAAATACTATCAATCATAAAAGAAGTAAAAAATTATATAAAATCATATTTACAAATTATTTTCAAGACAACAAACAAACGCATCGAATTGTGGCCAGTAATGAGTAATGTAATAAGAGTCATATTTTCTAAATGCCTTCGTAGTTAAAAAAGAGACACGCCCTTTTCCACAAACCTTTATTGCATTTCCAAAGCGTTTACTCTCTGTTAATTAAGCGTGTATTTCCTTTATTACCTTACAAGGTTGCCTTAGTAATGACGAACTTTCTTATCTAGTTATAAAATTGAGGGTAATATTTTTAAAATTAAAGAGCAAATTCAAAAGAAATCATCTTTAAAGATTAAGCTGTAATATCAATACATGATATAAATGCAATGACAACCCGTTTAAATAGCTCAAAAATGTTATGTCGAAAAAGAGTTGGTGGTTATTAAAAGTGTCGATTTCAACGGATTTTAACTAAAGTAATGTTTAACTGTTATACATGAACTTTTTTAATTTACTCTAAGACCTCACTCAACTCGGGGATCACGTTCTAGTGCTATACGAAATAGTGTTGCGATTATTTTAACTTCAAAAATATGTCTCGTTATTATTAATATTACGTGTTGGCGTGTTGAAGACGGTTTTATTACTTTAAATAGGTTCATGTATTGTAATTCATAAAAAACATTCTGTGTAAAATAGCGAACACGCTAGTATTAATAATCTATTTCATTTAAGGCAAACCTTCGTATTATTGTAAATAATAATTACGTATTAAAAAAGTTTTCGCTGCTCTATTTTTAAATCGATGTCGTATTCACTGGTAAGGATAATTTTTTCAGCCAACTTTACCACCATTAACAACGTTTCCGCCGGCGGCTAGCAAAAAGTTCACATTGAGTAACAACCTGATTTTTATTAGCATTCTACAAGTTAGTAAATATAGTCTATGGAATATTAGTAATCCATTCCTAATACACCATATAGTGCACGGTTTAAATACAATTCGATATAGATATTTTCGAATTAGTAATAATTTATTACAATAACTTTTATAAACCATTACTCTGGTCGTTAATTACGTATTATAATTATTAATTTAAATAGTAACTTTTAGTGGAAAAACTGTCAACGAAATAACGGTTAAAGTGGGGGAAATTAGAAGTTAATTTCTGATAAAAAAATTGTATAGACACCAAAAGGAAAAGACGTTAAGTTAGTGAGCCAGTGAAGTATAGTTAAACCGGAGTGGTAATCTGTGTGTAAAATATATAAGTAATGTTGTAATTAATACTTGTGAACGTGCTGGTGCAGTGTTATTACTTGAAACGGTTGAAGCTTACCTTTCAATAACCTTCGATTAAAACACTTTAATGAACATGAACAACATATTTACTACATTGAAATCCAGGATTGTATTGTTTTCCACGAGTTACTGTGAGCAAGACTTTCATCTGATGGTAAGTGATGCACCTAATATTTTTGCACACTAGGTAGAAATAGAAACAGCGCTGATACCTATCTAAGTGGTTTTTAGCAGTAAAGATTTAGCACCAGCTTTACTGTTTAGTTTTTCTGACTGTTGCACTTTTATGAATTTACCATCAGATGTTTAAAGAACGTCAATTAACGCGAAAGCACTAAAGGGTGAATTATAAACATGTTCACATTGCGTATAATAAAAGAGCAGGTTAAAATATGTAAACTGAAGAACTGCATACCTCTTGAATATATTAGCATATATTGAACTAGTAACCCCGCGGTTACTCGAGAAGTTCTAAGTTATATTTACATACTATTATGTTCTAACTTTATACCGAGGTTGTTTCTAAAGTAAGTGTTTTAGTGTTTGTAATTGATTTTTTTTTCTTTGTCTTTAAATAGCACAAAGTAGATAATATATATATATGTATAAAATATGCTAATCTTTATTTTAATCTCAGTATTTCTACTTAATTCGGCTTATTTACAGCTCATAATTTACAAATGTTCATGGTATGTCATCTATTGTTTTTTTTTTGGAACTAAATATTTCTTGTATGGGATGGTACCCCATGTTAAATAGTAATGCTTAGAAAGAATTTTAATAACAATTTTATACAGGAACTATTCAAAATTATACAGTAATAGTTTTTTTCTAATATCCTTGAATATCTACCGTGTAGTATTCTGGATAAGCAGTCATCATATGTTATTAAGTTTTACAGAGTTATATAATACATTGATTCTGTAATCGTTATACGTTTTTTTTAAAAATTGTGAGAAGTACGCCGTTATTGTAAAAGTTGTACTTTTTTTAATTATAAAGGAATTTTTAAGCGATTCAAAGTATATAACTCACAAGTAGTATTTAAAATTTTCATTATATACGTTTAGTTTACTTTCCTATTTATACAATGATGATGATTATTGTCACTTTTGCTATGTAGTTAATATAAAAATGCTCGTAAAAATTTTCGAAAGAGTTGTAATAATTTTATAAAGAAGCGACGATGAAGCAGTCTCAATTACGTGGCATTCAGGGACTAACGAGCGAGGGTGTGATTCCAACATTCATTCCATAGTATCCTCTTCCACTTAGTATCACTCGCCTTTGTGCCATGCTCCTTACTTATTTGCCCCAAGTGCCCACAATGTTTGTTCATCTTAATCTACATTCAGAGACTCCTTGTCTTCTGGTCTTTTATAAACAGCAAAACTGTTTCCAGCATCTTATGGCATGACAACGGCTTTTTATTTTCAAAGACATATTTAAACTAAATTAAACTATGTGCTTGACTGACTGAGCTCGGCACATGTACATTTACGAGTGTAAGAGGATTTTTTGCGATCAATATCTCTTCTTTTGGTAATCTCCATCATCAGATAATGATGAATAAAGTTTTTCTCCTCTTGTCGATAGTTACCAACTTACTAAATACTAGCAGACGCCATGCATATGTCGATTTTAGACCGGGGACAGCGTGAGGCGAGTGAGTAGTATTAGTCGTTCACACGACTAGTAGCATTAAAAATTATAACAGAAAATAAGCCCTGTCCAATGCACGTATATTTTTATTCGTAAATGGGTGCTCACTACTTACTGGCGATAATCGTATCATATAAGTCGTAACTAGTACAATGCGGCGCAATTAGAGGGCAAGTTAATTCAAAAAGAGTCTTAAAAACGTATTTTTCGTTAAAAAATGCGTCAAAATTTGTAATCCACGTCTTATAGTTATGGTGTTTAGCGATCTCAAACTTTATATTATTTGAGATTTGTATCTTTTGAAATCGGTTTTAGGTACTTACAACTATATACTTTTTGTCATTTTTTATACGGTGTCATACACGTTTTATATACACTGCCTATGCAAGTACTTAAATCTGACTAGAAGCAATTTCTGAACGGCGTGCGTTTATAGAAAGCGACTTCCCGAAATAAATTCAGAAAGTTCTACAACATAAGACTACGCTTGGACCGTTTTGGATGGTGTCTTGATAATTAAATACTTCACCCGGCCCTTCAACGGCGGCCTGCATTTTACTTTAGAGCACTTTACTTCGAACATGGCAACAGCATAATTATTTCCGACTTTAATTTTAGCATTCAATTAATATAAACGTCTGTTTCTTATCAAAACGTAATTCACTTCAATCGTGTTGGGAGGAGGGTTAATATAACAATAAATGTATACGGACGGGATTCATATGCTCGCAAATTCTAATGATATCATTTTAAACATAAATTCGTCGTTTTCAGTTTTGAACAAAATTAATTCACGTTTTGTTATTAATATTATTACCAAGATAGTTATGTACTAACATTATACTGGTCCGTTTCTATTATCGACGTTTTTAAACATTTAATTTTGAGCATAAATTTATAACTAAACAACGAATCAAAAATGTTTAAAGGGTCAAAAATCTAAAAATAAAAACCAATGAGTAAGGACCGAGTGTTTAATTCGTATAATTGGCGTTTCGGATCGCCATTAGTGAAATCTCCCGACACGAATTAAGTCCCTTCAGGTACGGACACCATTTTTTTTATCAATTTTTGGAACAAAGTTTTATGGTATGCATTCTACCAAAAGCCCTTTTCAATTTTACCTTATTTATTACTTACTAGAAACCTTTTTTAAAATCGGACTACAATTACGGTACCGTTATTAAATATTTATAATTACAGAACGGTTTTAAGTGATAATTATATTTAATTAATTAGATTTTTATCCTACACTGTATTAGAAAAAATTATATTATATTACGATACACTTTTTTAACTTTCATCAAGTAGTTAAAATTGTCTTATTTCGCAGGTAGTTTTAGCCTTTTTTAGTATATACAACATTGTAAAGATAACGAGTAGACGTTATTCGGCTTTTTAAAAATATTACGCTATGGCATAATGAATGAAATGAAAAATATTTATCTTGTAGTAAACAATATGCTTGCACATAACATTAAGATGCTCGTTATGATGAGTTTTTAATATACAAGAGTAGAAAGAAAAAACTCAATATTGCTTACAAACGTTATAATGAAAATTTCTTCTATTTTTTTGTAACATCTTGAACCTATTTTTGCGTGGCGTGATAATTGAAATCAAGGTCACACACACCTTGATTAAGAAAAAAAATGAGCACCTAAAACAAACGAAGATTTCTGTTCCAAATTAAAAACCAAAGTGAAAATTTTAGTTTTATATTGCTAATTGCATCGTATTAAAGAAGTACTAGGCGATCTGGTGTTTTTTAGTTCAAATTGTTTGGACACAATTTTAGTCACAAACCATTATAGTGATTCAAGCATTTAAACATTTAAAAAACTGTATTTTTGACAATGCTATAGCATACTTCCGTATAATTAAAGGGATGAATATTTCTTTTCTTTATTTTATTATAGTATAAAACATTAACAGAAGAATCTAGTCGTCAGCAGCTGTTGTCTTTAATAACGATCTATTGTTTATGTTTTTTGTTTTTTATTATAATAGTTAAAGCATTAGGGAAATTGAGCATTGAACTTCGAAATTGAGAACAACCTTCGTTTCGGTAACATTTGATAAGAGCAAATTTAAAAAAAAAATGGAAAACATAGTTTTCCATTGTAATGTTTTAACAGCATAACAGCTACATTTAGACTTTCCTTCGCAATACCGCTAATATGAATTTTGTCGGAGACTTTCTAGGTAGACGAGACCATAGCATCAATTTCAGTCGCCGATAGGAAAGTACAACTTTATTATTATACAGCTCGCCGGTTACTGAGTTTGCGGACTCATAGACAGTGGCCTAAATTTATTACATAGGAAATGCAAAAAAGGTTCATTGGATATTCACACTGCACTGTGAAATCTGCCTGTCGGTTAAACTGCAAACTGACGCATCATTGTTATGGTATATATGGTTGTAATTAACAAAAGACATGTATTAATCTTGGTGAATCGCAGGTAATATTTTAATTCCTAAAATTTATTGTACTACTAGCTTTATGTAGAAAATATTTTCTGTTATGGGCCTGAAATTAACAGCATGCAGCTGAGC
The DNA here is from genome assembly GCA_029286795.1 of Byasa hedistus. Taxonomy (NCBI): domain Eukaryota; kingdom Metazoa; phylum Arthropoda; class Insecta; order Lepidoptera; family Papilionidae; genus Byasa; species Byasa hedistus. The sequence continues at coordinate 7,804,018 of JAGSMW010000020.1, read as the reverse complement.
CGACGTGTTTGTAAGTAATTTACCTTCTAAAATTACGTAGAAAATTTATGAACGAATACAAATAAAAGAGGGGAGACGAAAACTGCAATAGCGGTAGCTTGGACGCCGAAATGAAACTGTCGATGAAGATAACTTTTTATTACTCTTTATTATGTTACCTTTGTCTTAAAAGAAGCTATAAATTATATTAAATGTATACTCTTTATAAAGTTTTGATTAGGTTTATTTTTTCTTTTAAATGGTTAAGTTTGTTAACCTTCCTATGAATTTGAGATTGCTTATAATAAAATATAAAACTATAATAGTTCTGAAAAAAGTGCAGTCAACATATTCGTAAAGACAGCATAGAACAATAGCTGGTCCTATTAATTCGTAGACCATTCTTTACCGTGTTAAGTCTACTTTAGCTAATTAACGGTATTCTCTAAAGAGATTCCATATATTTTTTTGCTCAAAGTATTATGGTTTTATAGCGACTCAGTGGATTTGCTTCAGTCAAAGCGGTGTTCTCTTATTATGCGGCAGGATAACACTGGATAAATACCAGGTCCGCGGCGGGGGCCCCAATGCAAATGAGCGTTTTTATGTCTCCCGTAGCGGCGCGGCGCGGCGCCACTATCGTCTCGGCTGGAATTAAAGCAAGCGTCTGAAAAGGTTTAAGATGAATGAGAGTCATGCGCTCTCACAATGAAACCAACAACAGTTTAGAAACAACTTATTTCTGTGCGAATGCAAACAGTCTGAGTTTCACCCGTGCTTATATTTACGCTACTTAGCATACATGGCGCATTTTACATCCGGGTACTTTAATTAAAACGAGATTGAATTTTTGTATAGTGATATTTTCATGCTATTTAAAATATGTGATCCAATAATATGTATAGTTAATAAAGTATTCACAAAGCTTTCGAATTTGTAGACTTAATCATGTATTATAAAATTTTGCTTTAATACATTTAGCGATTAAAACCTTCACGTATACAAGTAATAATAAACATTTGAAACTATATTTATGTAGATGTATACGAGCGAGACGTCTGAACCGCGTCTGTACAGGAAATAGGTTGCAGATGAGTTTCGATTGGAGGCTCGGTTCTAATATTAACATTAGCTGAACAAATTAAGGACAAAATAGATTATAAATAAGAACATATTGAGGAAATTAATAACTAATAGTATTATAACCCTCGCACGGAGAGATGATCCCTTTTAGTGGTATTTAATAGGACAGTATGTTAGGCAGTTTTGTTAGATATTTTTACAGTTATTTGTTTTTATTATTTTCATGTTCGAGGCAAACATTTCTTTTGCCATTGGGTGGTTGACTCGCTCAGATCTAAACGTATGTCCCAATGGTGAAACAAATTTTATCTTTATTTGATCTTGTTATAGGCGTGATCTTTTTTTGTGTGGTACAGTGAAATTATAACTACTACTAAATAGATTTTAAAGCAACTCATTTTTTTTTAAAGTTGACTTAAACAAAGGTTCTCTTTAGGTTTTATTAAAAAAAAAAATATTTTGATGTCCAAAACATATGTAATGATTTAGGTGAATATTAAACATTTATTAAAACTAAATTTTCTGGTGTTTTCACGTTTAACTAATAATATGACGTTTCGCATATTTTACAGTAATATTTAATTTTCTTTATTAATAAGTTACGAACGACATTCATTGTTTTCACTTCTTTTTTTAATTAATGTAATACCTTGAAATATAATTCGGTCCGGAATAAAAGATGTCAAGAATATTTCGTGATAGATGTAACTCGCATCCGTCAAGTGACACTTGAATAATGGAGTTGTTGTAATAGCTTCAGGAGAACGAAATAATATTGCGGAAGAGGTCGCATATCAGAGTGACTATGTTTTGAATCGAACTCTGATTGAGTATTTTGAAGATTTAAACATATCTTCTGTGTAAAAGATAATTTGAAACAGGTATTCACAATTAGAATATTTGATCTGACAGAATGGGAGAACGGATATTCTCAGTGCCACACTAAATTCAGCGTGTCGTAAAAGACAACTAGGTAGGGAATAATTCCAGGAAAATAGCTGCATCTTTCTCCATGAACGTCACCAAGCTCGGTTAATGAAAGATTTAAATGATTTTGTACATGAATGTATAAGTTTTCGGATGTAAAGAATTATAATGTTGACAGATAAATGCTCATAATGTTATGTAAATTTCAGTCTGAATTTAGATTTGAGTAAGCTTAGTTTGTTAATAATCTAAATTATTAATAGTAATAATCAATGCTTGTTACACGAAATTAAATTGCATTACTTAATTTTGTACAGGTATAACACATCGGTAGTAAGTAGGTGTAATTCAATATTGTTTATACATTACTTGTAGATATAACGTACATTGTTTGTTTATCGATAAATCGAAGTTTATCATATTAGTTATTGCTGATGACTCACAAGGTTAGATTCTATTGTATCTCCAACCTTTTTTTATATCGTGTGTTACAATATTAGGTTATAAAAATGTTTTAGTACAAAAACGGATACAGGCAGAAGTGTTCGTGATAAATGTATTATCAATCTCTTTTATATTTACAATTTAGTGTTAAATTTTATGCTTTTTATACTCTTTACTCCTATAATCGTTATATCCTTTATCGCGGCCATCGTACGTATACAATATATTAATATACGTTGGCATTTTGATTTAGAAACCATAGCACTTCAAATTAACTAATAAATTCCGACCTGTCTTTATTCAATTTTACTTTTTCTTTTTATACTACTTTGCGTCGAGACGAGCAAGACGTTCACCTGATGGTAAGTGATACGCTTGCCCATTACAACGTGGTGCTAGTTAAGATGGTACACACTGCACCACATTGCACTCGTCGCCTGAGACATAAGGTGTTAAGTCTCGTTACCCCAGTAATTACACTAGCTACAGCGCCCTTCAAACCGGAACACAGTAATGTTTGCACACTACTACTACTATTTGGCGGTTGAAATAGGAGCTGCGGTGGTACCCACCCAGACGGTCTCCGGCAACAGAGACCTACCACCTGGTGTTGCACTCGCTTAACTCTTCAGAAAATACTAGAAGTAAAAATAACACTGAATTAATATCGTATTACAAAGCTATAGTCGTTTTTGTTTCAAGACACCATTTTAATACGCCTTGTTACTTTTCTGTTATTCTTTTAATTTTATTATTTTACCTTTCTTGGTTTGGTTAGGTTAGGTTAAAAATACAGTGTCTTAGTAACTGTTTTGAATTATTTGGTATAGTTTAGATTTATTTCAGTCCGGTGTAAGGAAATATTGAATTAAACTGATAACATATGATGTTTTTGTTATAAGTCATGTGCGTAGAGTGGCGCGCGCACAGGGCGGCAGGCTCGGCGGAGTGCGGGGTCGCACTTAACCAGTCGCCAAACGGTCGGCGGCGTCCTCGCGGCTCAGTCTGTACCTGACCGCGAGGGGAGTCAGTTTAGTTTTGTTTCGCGACGAACGCTCCTCTATTACTATTCACGAATCCCTTCACAATACACCATAGACTCATTCAGGATGTACAAACTGTAAACACGTATTAACTTCATTCAACTTACTTTACGAGCTCTTACCGGCTCGAAACTTTACCAAGTGATTGTTTGTCCGAACTGTCAGTGCGCGTGTTGTGCTTTATCGATAACATAACCTGTACGACTTCAAGGGCATGGGAGAGCGACGTCGTTGTGGTTTGGATGCGGTGTTGTAGCGCAATACGAGTGAGTCCTAATAGTTGATCTTGTAAAATATTAAGTGGGCGTATTCAAAAGTTTGAGAATCGATCGGGAGAGGTGCGTGCGTGGGATTGCGTTTACGTAATCTTTGTTTACCTTGGGTATATGCATTGTGTTAACAGTCCGCTGTGATACTTGTTTCCTAAATTTTATCACTTTCGTCAACTCTCCTGTTAAAACTTACCTTTCAAGTACGGGTGAGTGAAACGCTTCGACGTTACTTTTCTTTTTGTTTATTTTCTTATTAGTAGCATCTCATTCATTGAATCATTTTGTTATTTTTATTAAAATTGATCACACAGATTACACCAATTTTTTTTAATTATTTTATTAATGACAAAGGATATACGACGTTATATTAAAAGCTATTGTTCGCATTTAGAAAATAAAGATTGCTATTTACAACATAATAAATTAAAAAAGAAAACATCTAAAGAATCATAAATTTACTTAATTCAATTTTCGACTTTTAAAGCATTTAACAAGAAGGAATCATCGGTGTGCGAAACTTTTTATTTGATGCAAAATGCCTTTCAATCTATCCCGCACGCCAGCGCTAGTTTCCAATTAAAGTTCGGCATTTTTGTTACCACTTATGTATGTACCTATCAACGCGCATACTCACTTGTACAGACTACACAATTACAGGTGAAATTGCTTGGTAATAATAAACGTGGGACTGTAATTAGATAGTCAATTTACCCTTGCTTGTTTTATGGTTAATAAAGTTAAATTATAGTGATAAAACGTCTACAATTGTAGGTTATGGAGTTTGAATAACTTTTTTTAATGAAAAATTATAGTTTATGTCAATGAGATTATTGGACCTAAAACCAGCAAAATTTTTTTACGGTTTGGAAAACGAATTGCATATAACTTTTAAGGCATTCACAGCATTACTCGCGTTTGAGATTTATTAGTAGTGGTAATTCTATGAATTCACAATGCTTTTGTTGTCTAAAGCAAACTATTACAATTAGTTTTTTAAAGACGATTAAACGTATATAAGTTAAATAAAAGAATTTTTAAATGAATATAGAGAAACCATTTACTCATATCCAATCACATCTGTGGACAGAAATAAAAACATTTTCGGATGTTGTTCCTGTACAAGTGCGTATAAGCAAACGATTTAAATTTTGCAAAAGACTTAATGACTTGACAACGCAGTTCATAAATTCTGCACTTGTTGTGTTTGTTCCTGGCATTGTGATATGAAGAGGTCTGTTGCTGAGAGGCGGCCTCTGAATATTTCAGTAAAAACAGCAATGTCTATTACAGTATAATTTGTTACAATATTTACTGCGTAGTACGGCGGTCAGATATCTCGAAAATATTACATGTGGGTATTTACTTAAAATAAACAACATTGTCTAGATATTTCGATTAAAGGAAGATGAATTTAAAAACAATATTTAGTCAAGTTTGAATCTCGGATCTTTTTATGCGGTATATCAAAGACTGTTTTTATTGGTGTACGGTACAATGAAGACCGGTTCGCACGAGTTTGTGTGAGAAACAAACTATATTTTGAGATCAAGTTTATTTTAGTAAATGGAATTGTTAAATTTAATGTATGTGAGCATTTTTGTTATTAGGGTCTTTAGACAAACACGCCAGGGGTTGGACGGTCTTTCAGGCAATCCGTTCATATTTCATGAGCAACGGTCGCAGGCACAATGGCGTCGCGTTGAGGTCGTCGGACGGGGCCCGTCTTGCTTTTTACTCTATAACTACAAACGTGTTTTGAAGTTCAGCATTGTAGACACATTAACGTATCATTTACACATTTAGAAATGACCATGTATAGATAAACATTATGCACACTGCCTGTACCTAAATAAAGGTAAGCTTTAAGAACAAAATTATAAACTTCACCTAGGTAAGAAATTTAAAATGAAACTGCCTCGAGACACTTCGCAACCGTGTCAAGAACCAAAATAGCTCTCAAGGATATCATTAGTCTCTTGGGAAATTAGGATAAATTTCGTAAATATATACGAGATTAAACGTTTTGTAAGCGAACGCGTTTTACAAAAACTGAATATAAATTCGGAGCAAATGTTTTAATGGGTATTATGCTAATGAACGATTTTTAAATCAGTCGCAGTAGTTTCGGAACATACATTAAAAGCTGCTGTTTGTAAACATAAGCAGCCGAGGCGTAAGCTGCCGCCTCGTGAGCACATCGGGCTATGAGTCAGAATGATGCCATCAATTTGCAGCCACGAATACTGGGATTGCATAAACTGTGTAAATGTGCGCAGTTTGTACGGACAGGATTTATGCTTCATATACATATAAAGAGAGAGAAAAAAAGTATTCTGCTTTAAGAATGCCCTAGTTAATCAATTTTAATGTATTAACGTTAAAATGGTTGTTTTAAAAAGTGTATTTGTATACTATTAATATTACACAACCGCTGCTGTGTGTTAAGAAAATCTTACAACAAAAGTGTATAACAGAAACTTGTACATACTGCAAAAGTATCATAGTACATACATTTAAATTTATACATACCATCAAAAAATGGAACAGAATTTATAATAAATGTATTGTAAATAAAAACATAATGATTTTGATTTAGACGTGATAGTTTCACGTACAAACATAAACTCGACTGATCAGAATTTATAAGCACCACATACGTAATATGTCCGCCGAGATTAGATCATCATTAGAAAAAATTATTTAATATTAATGAATTAATGTATTTATGTTTATTTAGTGTTATAATTTAGTGTTATAATTTTTTGAAGTTTACTTATATTGAAATTTTATTTATACTTTTATTGGTAATTACGTAGGTAGGATTCATCATTGAAATGAAACGTTTATAGTTTATCGCGTTTGTTTATATCAGCCCGTTTCATTTGGACATTGAAAGCTGCTAGTGATAACTATCAAAATGTGTCCTCATACGGAATATGTTACCTGACCTTTGTAGTTCGCGGATCTATGGACAGATATCATTGTGATAGAAAGTGTGATAGTGTCGATAAGTAAAAGCATTAATCTGTATTACTAAAGAGCTATTATAATTTAATTATCTAAATTGTGTTAAGTTTGACATTTTGTACCAATTGACCATTTATAATTCATATTTCTAACCTTTTTTATTATAGGTTTATGAAAAAATCTAAAAAAAAAGCAGACAAGTTTAGTCGTGAGGACTTATTAAAAATATGTTAAGTAGATAGTAGATATAAAGTTAAAGGTAACCGTTTGGCATCGCAAATCACGAAATTATAAATGATTTCCATTACATTTAATAAGCATAGTGAATAAATATAAAACAACGATCCGATGACTTAACTTCTGTTCTATATTTTACAATAAATAAAGCAGTAAATAATAAATTTTAATCTAATACTATGATAGCTTTTCTATTAGATAAGTAGCATATTAAACATAATGACACTGTTCTGTATTCATTTGAAATCGTTTTCTTGTAATAAAAAATGAGTTTGTTTGTCGATACATGCAGACATTTGTTAAAAAAAACATTATCGTAATATAACTTTGCACCCACGTCTGATTTAATGTTTCTTTTAACAAGAGAAAGTTCTGATTTGGACAGTAAAAGTGAAAGATTAGAGAGAACCAAATAGGTAATCGCACGCACTTGTAGTTATATATATTTTGACCCACAAACGGTCTATAAACGTATTAGTCGAGAGTGGTCTTTTTTAACAAACAACACATAATCAGTACAACATTACTTTAAAGGCATTGCGCTTTATGTTATTTTTAATCAAATTAATTATAATAGTCAAATAATAATCGCACAAAACGAAAGTGGAGCAAATTTTTATTCATGCCAACCTTTTATTATTTTTATGACGTCATAATATCTTCATACTATCCTACAATGAAAATTTCCTTCGTTCAGTAAACCCTATATGGTATTTTAATGGCACATATGCCAGACTGTACGCAATAAATGTTAGGAAATTTAATAGAAGCTGATATGAGCAGATTTAAGTGAGTGGCATATGTTTCAGAAGTTTATGATCAAATGAATTTTTAAGACAACAAAGCTCCGAGACTTTACCTTACTAGTGGTGTGGTTATGTCTCGTTATTTCTTATTTGTCACTAACCACAGCCGCCTTCAAACCGGAACACGTATTTCCTACGTAATTTATTTATTTATTCACAAACATAAACATATGGTAATAGACCTCAATGTTCATTAATTTATTCTATTCTAACTTAAAGTAATGATGTAATAATTTTCATAATTTTTTTTTTATTATGCAATATAATAACTTTTTTTATTAACTTTGTGACGTAGTATTGTTTGCATGTTACTGCTACTTTCCGTAAATCATGTAAGACATTTAACCACTTACCCTCGTTATATTATTAAAGCCGTAGTATATCTCAATATTAAAAAGGTCTATAAAAAGAAGACCTCCGACGACGAAATCTCATTATTTATGGTTCAAGGGGCCCCGCTTTCTTTTTATCCTTAACAAACGTGCTCCCCCTTTTACCTTTCAACGCATTCATCTGCCATCAAACACTAAGGACTTTCTTGTCCAGCGTAAATTATTATTTTTTACGGACCCTACCTCCTGCATATTACGCCACTGATAATAATAGGTCCAAGTTTAATTAGTTTACACGCGATTCTGTTCACGTTCTCGCCGTGTTTCAGTGTGCGAGACGGGTCGAGGTCAAATTTATCATTTTTATTAATCCGCCTTGATTAGGGCAAGGGCAACTTTGGATAGTCAATTAAAAACAATTGTATATTTATATGATTTGATAACAGTTTCGCAGTTCGCCTTGACGTGTGAACGGTGGAACTAAATGGTTCACTTTCACTGGTTCACGATATCGCCGCAATGATTAAATTGAATTATTAAAAAATGTTGGTAACTAATGTGGAAGGTTTAGGGTAATAAATACCTCCCGTATTTATTGCCTGATTAGCTGCCACAGTCATGTTTGAAAACCAAGCTTGACCATCTTTGTTTTCGTTGTCTCTTAACATATATACAAAAAAAGCTGATCCTACGACAGGTTCATGAGAAAAGTAGAATCGAATTTACCAATAAATATACACAATACGTACTCTAATCCATTAGGTTATTAGTGCTTGAAAGCTATTAATATGTAAATTGAATATGTAACATCTTAGGTAATACGTAATGAGCTCATATTCGAAGTCATACCGGAACTGGCGAGCGCGGTCGGACGAGCACAGCCCAAGGTCGCACACATTGCATTTAAATAGTAATTGCGTCTGACTTCTCACAGTCACTTAAACAATATTATTTTTAATCGCCGACCCTAAAAGATAGCATTTTAAGATTAACGTGTTTTTTTACCTGAGATACAGAAACGTCGACCATTGTTATGTAGAAGCAACTGTATCAATTATTGTGTAAGTTATAACTTCCGATAAACGATGCCGATTATATTTGGATATCTTTACATCCTTTGATTATTTTAGTTACGTATATTCACAAAAATTTTGAGATTATAACATTTCAATGAATAGACTATAAATCCTATGGAATGGAGGTATTATAAAAAATACTAACAAAGTAGGAGCGTCAATTTGTGGGTTCTACATCGTTAGCTCAATGTTATTGAAAAAAAATATATCGATACAATTTATCGCAGATGTTGAACCTGGGTGATTCAATTTATAGTTTCTGTTTTTTTTTATCTACGTCGTTCCACGTTTTCAAACTGAAACACGGATTTATTCCAGTATGGTTGGAGCTAAATAAATACCGACATTTCATTTTTAATCTCAAACTTTTTAGAAATTTTTACTGTGTTCATACATCTATCGTCTATTTTTGATGAAGCAATCGAAGCGATTCCGTTTTCAATGCATAGCAAAAATGAAATGTTTTTGTAAATCACTTACAATGAAAAGAGTTAAACAAATCATTTCATGGTATAGATGTGAAAGTGATTATCTCATGGTGGTACAAATCAGATTGGGCGTGATTGTTCGAGATAGAACCAAATGCGAAGCGTGACGAGGCAGCAGAATACAACCGCTTTCTTAGTGCATTTATTTATTATTGAATGTGGCTGATAGTAGTCATGGATCATTAATTTAAAAATTACTGAATCATATCTTGTTAAATCATTAAAGAAATCATTTTTTATTCAACGCGATTGCGGTATTCGTTTTCGAGTCAATAGCAAACATTAAGCCGTTGTCCAAAGTTATAATAATATTCCTTTCATCTCTGAAATTATTATAATTATTTGATAAAATTGTGTTATAAAAATATATTTATATAATGATGTATATTATCTTACAGGTGTGCCTTTAAAACCTTTGTATTTTATCGAAACGTCATTGCTTTCCATATATACCTCGTACAGTTGATCGGCGTAATATATTTGAAATTTATTTTAAAATGAAATAAATTGGCCAAGCTAATGTTTACGAGTGATCGCGTGACTGTTGTAAATTATAGTGAGATTTCGCTGCAAGACTTATGAAAAAAAAAAGATCTCTAATTATGGATATTACGCGTTGAATGCCGAAATATTTCTTTTTGTGTGTTATTTCTTCGTGAAAACTCTTTTTGAACATGCGATTTGGCCATAGCTTGAGTCATTTTATTTCCTCAATTCCGTTAACTTCTATAATAGAGCCCGTTTCGACAATGGATGAGTCTGGTTAGTGTTTCGAAAGTGAAAGTGTCGCGTACACTTTTCAGTGTAGTGATGAGAATGTCACTGTCCTAGATCACGTGACAAACGTTGTCCTGTCCAGCTAAAAATGTCAGTGACTGATATCAAATGCGCACTTCCAATGATCTTTTTCTTAATAGTACCTGCAATAGAAATTTTGTATAAAATACTACTCACAATGTAATATTTAACTGTAATAAAAGTTTTTTTGCATACATTATCAAACGGAAGACGCCCACTGCTGCATAAGCCTCGTTCAATAATTTCCACACCGAGCGGTGCTACTCTGCCCACATCTGGCTTCAAGGCTCAACATCTCATGTGTTAAAGCGACACATATTGTGATGTTGAGTAAAAACTGTGACCACTTCTAAAAAGGTAGATAGGTACATAATGTCAGGTGAACATCTTCATCTCGTAGTTCCGACGTAAAAATGTTTGCACTTAATGGTGCCAGATCTATAGTTATCTAGTAAGAGTTATTAGTAATAATACAATGATAAAAAAAAAATACTTTTTAAATTGCAAATACCTTTGCAAAAACGGGCGGTTAAACGTTCGTATCCGGTCGGCACAATATTCAGAGCGCGTTGTGCGTATCAACTATCGATCTGGTGAACGGCGAATCAGCTCTGTTCCACATTTCACGCTCTTGGATATCGCGAAGACCGACTTATCTGCTCAAGATACATACAAACTTTAATATATATTCATATTAAATAATTAAAAATACATAATTTAATGTCTGCTCCTATAAAAAAATCTATTTGTAAACTTTTTAGGGCACATTTATTATAATGCCGGCTCTTTTATTATACGCTTCAATCGCTGTCAGCAAATTCCGTGTTCAATCAACATTCATCTAGGACAGCAACCGGATCTCTAATTCGTTTAGGTGATAAATGTACTTCGCTATAGTTGTATATTATAAGTAAAAATATTACGTGTTCTCTTTCCCCATTTATATTCTAACAAGGCATTTCGCGTTTTCATCTTTTTCACGGCGCCGCTTGCTTTATCATGCATGGGTTTTCATCTATTATCGATATGTGAATAGCGCCGCTCTATTTCGGTTCCGGATTCTTTATTTGCCTTTCATGAAGCGGTGTAGTACTTGTAATATTAACTATGCTCAAAATTATTCGCATTCGTCTTTAGATGACACAAAAATGTGGTATTTAACTTGAAGGGTTTAATTGTATGGAACAATTTTGCCATAAATGTCTTTATAGGAATGAATCATACTACGTCGACAATAAATATAATCCGCTAAAAATTAAAATTAACTTTAATGTACGTTAATAAACATTTAAATAAAAACAGTTTTAGACAGCTCAAAGTAAGAGAAATATGGTGAATTAAATGACTGGGATCTATGACCGTGTCATCTAACACTATTACTTAAATTTACCCACATAAAGAAAAATTACATTATAATATCGATAAATACTTGTAGTATACTTATTTACGGTATATTTTTATTTGACATAGTGGTATAGGCGAGATGTTAACCCGATCGTAAATGAGCCTGCTTATAACAACATATTATATACATACCACTAAGTGGTATTCGTCGCCTTAAGACTTAAGATGTTAAGTCTTATTACCCCAGTAATTTAACTAGTTACAACGCGCTTTAACCTGGAAAAAATGTTTATTTAAAAATAAAATTTGTTATTTGTATTCAAAAGAAGTTTCTAATGCTACAGCCAGTAAAAATAGTTAAATAACTTTTGTCTGGTTAAGGAATAAATCGGTTTCATACGGTTGGTGAAGTCGATTATTCATGATATCAGTTTTTATCGTGAAAGTGAATCAATATGCTTTAACAAGGATCGCGGCGGTTAAGTAAAACAACGCCAGATGTTCGTTGAGTCACGGCAGTAGGTGTTGGTGCCTTTGCCGCGGCTATACGTCGAACAATACGAGCTCTCACTATTGTTAATAAGCATATGTTCATCGCATTGCCTAAGCTGTCATGTAATAGCGTTAAATTATTCTACGTAATCGTCACACGCACGTGTTATATGCTTTATGGCTACCGGTTTTAATTGTATTATGATTTGTACTAGACGTACTATAAGCATTAGACTAGGTCTATTTTTGATAAATTATTTATCAAACGTCACATAATTAAAAGATACATAGATAAACTGAAAATTTATATTTTTTCTAAATTTATAACAGAGATCATATAAAATTATTGAAAACTTCGGGTAGTAGCCGTATTTTTAATTTCCTAAAATATTTAAAGGTTTAAAAAATTCAAAATGTTCCCATAGAGTAAAATTTTACGAAAATAATAGTTTTCGAATATATAATCTAGTAAATTATTTTTCATTTTAAGTTAAGTTTTTGGTTTGTACATATAACAAAAATATATTTTTTTTTGTATAAAGATTTTTAGCGGTATTTAATAATATCGCGAAAACAGACGAGTATAATCGATTAGTTCAATAAATTGTAATAATGCAATGAGAAATGGTGGCTAGTTTTCACTGCGTGTTATTATCGCAACATTGAACTTTACCAACTGTTTATACGTAATGAAATCGTCAAAAAAAATTGTAACAAAGAATATTTCCGTTGCTTTCTACACGCAATAAAATATTTACGTAATGTGTGTTAGAAACTTTTCCTTTTTTCGAAACCATACACGATTGTATGCATTTCTGTTTATATTTGCGATTTCAGAAGCGAAGTATTAATTTTTATTATATAGATTTGGCAAGACATATTTTAATAAAATTTGTCCATTAAATCAACAAGAATAGAAGCTGAAAAATATTCAAAAGAAATTTGTTACATTAAAAATAATTTTTTAATTCAGTTTAGGAAAAAAAAATATGTGGGAGACAAATTAATACGAAAGTAACTGGTTTTCTATCAGGTATAAATCCTGTAAAAGGTCAAAAAGACCAGTGAAGTTTTCAATCACAGTTTTTCCTGAATCATGCGAATGGTGTAAAGGTTTAATTATATGAGCATATTTCAATATAAAGGATAAATATTAATATAATACTATTTAGGAGATTGTGGGATTACAAAATATGAGGTTTTGGTAACGCAAACAATTTGAGTAAATCCTCGCCGCGGTTTTTCCGGGGCGAATAATAAACTGCTATAATATGTCTGCCATAATTGTTTGTTGTTATAACTAAAGAGGAAAGAAATTAAAGATGTGTGTAGTTTATTACAGAGCAGATAAAATTTTCCGCTTTCTCATTACGTTCTTGTGATATATATTCGAGTGCAATAATAACATTTTAAGATTTTATTTTTCACATCCCGTTATTGAAATGTTCTGCTGAAAAAATAACTACAATTTTAATATATAACTTGACTTTTTGAGCACGTAGATTAATGAAACAAAATATCATAATACAACTCTGAAATGCCTGCAAATCTGAACATCATTCACTATATTACTGTTAAAATGTATTTCATGCCTAGTCTCATGTAAGTTCCTTATTTTAAACTCTAGTTATAACCTTTATTGTCAATCTGTCAACATAACATCATGGCTGTTACGGCAGCCATGTGAGAGCTAGAGGATTCTAGACTAGCATGCTTCAACATCTTCGGTCTCTTTGACATTTAACATCATGCCATATACAATTGTTTATTTAAAAAATATAATTAACTGCAAGTGTTTTTATCGTTGTGTACTTTAGTAAGGTGTGACAAGGTCATAATGAGCAATGATCTCATACATTTGTGGTCTGTGGAGCGTAATTCAATCAGCCGTACCCACTAAACATAGGTGCCGATGACGAATACGATATAAATACTGCTTAACCATTTAAAAAATGTTTTTATATTTTAAACTATTTTTGTTATCTCCTTAATAAGAACTTTATGGAGAGTACAGTTAATATATTCACCCATACATTAGTCGCTGTTCTGTTAACTGTGTGGGTGCTTATTATAATTGATAATTCATCGTCACCTTTACATCCTATTGTCGTCCACTAGCAACTATAAACAAAGCAAATGTCTTGTGGCTAATTTTTTTTCTTTATTTATTAGAAATTTGAACTATAATACGTAAGTTAAAAGTAAAATACATAACAATGTTAATTTTCAGCACATAAAACTCGTTAACTACTTATTATGCATTCGCTCTGTTCTGGTTAGATATTATATAAACGTATAACGACGCTGCTAAGATGTGAATAAAATTTAAATAAAAAAAAGTCTACAAAGCAGCCCGAGAACGGCCTGCTGTAGCTAGAAAGTGGAGCATCAATCTATCACGCGGATGCAGTTATAAAACCTATCGACGGCGCGACATAAAAGTAAAACGAAAACGTTGGAAGTTCGTGCAACGAAAATATTATTTAATTACATTGATGTTTCCGTTACAAATATAAAACATTTCGGTGTATTTATTAAGATGTATTTTGGTAAATTTAACTGTTTGTTTAGTGGTTAAGTGCACGCTTTGTAATACAACTTGGTACGATTCGAAGTCGCCGGGCCAGTTTAGAACTAACCACCTAGTTACCACTATCTTATTGTAAGTTTCCCGCTATTATCGACAGAGTACTATCGACGAGGAAAACATCAGCAATTATTATTTTATAAACACTCGACACCATGACAAATTGAGAACAAGTGTGTAGTATGGAGAGTATTGTATTTATGCCAAACGATTTACTTAGACTGGTTATGTTTACATTCTCTTATAATTCCTATACAAGCAAACGATGAATAAAGACAAAAGCAACATAAAATTATAAATTTATTTGTTACTGCAGGCACATGTCTATCGGCTAATGATGACATTATCAGTTTATAGTTCTGTTGATACTCGTTTTCAATACAGAGCCAACTGAAAAGTACTAAATAAAATATATGCACCGTGTAAGAACTTTAATCGTGAATGAATATTATATAATTAATATTTTGATAATATAACGTTAATGAGTTCGGCTACCAGTATACACGAGGGGCTTTTGGTACGGAAAAGGAATTGGTTAGGTGATTGACATATTACCGCTTATCCCGCGGCGATGGTGCACGTCACACAAACTACTGCGGTTACCCTCTGACACGACCCTATTTGGTTTTTATCCGTGACAGTTTTCTTAAAATTTCTTTCTCTTAAATGTATTATACTTTCCTTTCGAATTAAAGCGCTCTTGTGTTATTGAATGTTGAAAAGATTATTGTATCGTGTTATCTGACCCCCGTCAACTTTGTCTTTTAGAAAAAGATTTTTTAAAACACAATTTATTGACTAATGCAATTCATGGGATGATTATAATTTTCTGACGCAAGAATAGGCAAACAAATCTAATTGCATAAGTCTTCATATTAGTTTTTAGGAATGTCTGAAACTAACGAAAATTTGTGTTTAGTACGGTGGTTGTTTATTACAGTAATTGCTTCATATCGTAACCGATCGGATCACCATTATTCAGTTATTATTTCACACTATTATTAGAGTTTCACGAGCACGGTAACAGCCGTTCAATGGCTCCGTTGTAAGCGATACAAATCGCCGCCTCTGACACACGCATTTACCGGCTGACGGAGCGTTCTTCTTTAACAACACGCCGCTAGATGCATCGCACTCGCAACGAACGCTATTGTTACGCTTTTAAAACGCTATTTCCTCGGCCATTGTACGAGAACGTCGGCATTTCCTTATCGATATTCCGTTTAACGTACCTAGGTTATAACTTTAATCCTTGTACTACAAATTAGGAATTCCGTACGCGGTTTTAATAGATACTTATTGAACACGACAAAATTTACTGTCAGTGTTTATTTATATTATTATCAGTGATAAGGTAAAGTAAATATATTTTTTAGAAATTGAAACACCCGCCTGTAAAACTGATTTTAATGAACAGAAATTTGTATAAAAGTTTGAGTTCAAATTTAAAAGTAGTATTTGCTTTGATATACATATATATTTTTACAAATGTGGTAAACAAAGTGTTTAAAATCTGTTAAGTTGTTTTGACAGGAGAAAAATTATTAAGTGGTAAAAGCATTGTGTAAACATACACACGAATTAAGTAAAAAACTGTTATTCTAATATTAGAAAATAGCACTTGTATTTTTTATTTGCAAAGTAACTAAAATTAGATTGGAACTAAATTAAGAAGCAAACGAATAAACATTATATTACAAGGCAGCATAATTTGATGCGAGGTATGAAATTGCATACGTGTAAGGGCAGGCGTCCGTGGACTGAATAACAAAGGGTCCCGTTGTGCAGCGAGCGGAGGTCACGTCCCCACCACCCGCGTACCCGTTTGATGCCCGGCTTTGAATTTATTCGCGAACAAATCAAAACAAACATAGTCCAGGCGATTATTGAAATTTTAATGAGAACAAAAGTGTGTTACCAATTTCTTATTGTTACCTAGCTGTAGATAAGCGTGCTTAGAGATGACAAAGAAATTATTATGTATACATTTTATATTCAACGAAGCGCACAGAAGGTTCACCTGATAGTAAGTGATAAGCCTGCACATATCTATATACAAGTTAGGTTCAAACATCACAAGGTATTGCTGGGTAGGTACCACCACAGCTACGATTTCTGCCGCCAAATAGTAGTGTGCAAACATTAATTACCGTGTTCCGGTTTGAAGAGCGCTGTAGTTTAGTGAAATTACTGGGGTAACGAGTCTTAACACCTTATGTATCAAAGCGACGAGCGTAATGTGGTGGTGCAGTGTATCGCTCGTCTCGTCGCTTCGTCGAATAAAAAAAAACACACTGTGCTCGACATCTTTAGACACCAGATGTTAACTCTTGTTACCGTAGTAATAACATTAGCTACAACCCACTTCGAATCGGGACATAGTAATGCCTGAAGAGTACGGTTTCCCGGTAGAAATAGCTATTATATTGGCTGTCTCCGGCAAAAGAGATTTACCACCAGCAAATCAAAGCATATATTTAACAACAATATTGCATTAATTATAGCTCGTAGTTATGAATGATAAGTAATCCATATTACTGATAGACTGTGATGATTATGTTTTTTAAACCAAAACATAATCAGCGAACTTAGATGTGCCGTACAAATATATGATTTTTGCGTTGTCTTGTAATGTTTTCTGTCTTAAAAAGTACAGTTACGAACTTATCTGTTAACCGTGTAACGATAATAATTAATCTAGATACTATAAAGATTTTGGACAACAACGCCTATTACGATGATACATTATCGTAAACAAAGTTGTACTTAAATAATCTTAAATCCTAGTGCTATGCTGAATACACATCTAAATCGATTTAGGAATTCAATAAGAGACTTTATGTTAAACTTAGAAAGCGGTCTTTTCATTCGAAAGAGATTTACTATTTCAAATGGATCGGACAGTTCTCGGCGGTGTCTGGTGTCACCGGGAGCTTTCTAGAGAAATCCTTTGACCGTTGCCGCATCCATTCGTGACCTCGCATTCTCATCCATCCAAATAAGACATTAGTATTTGGTTCCATGAGTTTTTTACGTTTTATTTTTAGATTATATGCGATAAAAATCAATATTTTTTTGCTACTTTAATGTTTTAAAGTTTCTAAGTTTGTGCTGAATTTGTATTTCGTTTCACTTATTGTTATAAATATCTATTGTAGTAATCTATCCCACTGTATCCATTGTGCTCTCAATGAATATAATAATCTGTATTCGTAGTAAATCGATGTAAAATGAAAGTGGAACAACTCTCAGTAGGCTGTTTACGGTCACCAGGGTGTTGATAATCATAGCCGGCAGTCGACTTTGTTCCTATGCACGATTACTTACTCTTAACTGTTCGTTGCTAACTTTCTTTCTCACGACCGTCTGCACGCAACAAAAGTAAATGTAATAATAGAAAATTTTGTTTTAATTCAGTTAATTTTATAGTAACTTTAATGAATAAGCTTTTTTTTTCAATCTATTCACGATGTAAATGTTAATGTTTATTTTAGAAATCCCTTGGACACTTTAAATGTAAAAAACTGCAGTAAAATTCAGTGTGAAATCATTTTATCACTCGAGATTTACAAGTTACATGTGGGATAGTGAAGGCGGTGCAGCCAGGGTATATATGGAGTGCTCTTGAATGCATGGCGTTTGCAGACGACACGCTGTTATGGAGCTCGGCTGCGCGGACGAGGTCGGCTACCTTGTCATCAGCGTAATAATACACCGCATAATACTTTTCTAGCAAATTACTTTTCCTCATTACTTCACTATTATCTAATATGCCTACTTTTTGCTCAGTTCGCATGTGAACACTTGCGCTTTTCCCGTATGCGATTAATTACTGATGTTATTCAACATGTGGTGCATTATTTCACGCTCAACATGGCCGACGGTTTCCGCCGCGTACAACCGATAGTGTTGTACCCAAGGCGAACTGTCGGCACGATTTTGACATTTGTAGCGGAGCTACATTTTGCGTCACTTCACTTTTGAAATGTCGCGCACGTGAAATTGAGTCGCATGTCGCAACTCGTTATTTCCATGGTGATTAAGATATGGTGGACTATTCACCGTCCACACTTTATTAATTAAAAGTTCTATATCTTGATTGAATATAATTTGTTAATTCAAAATATTTCAACTCATGTTGACGCACTTTTCCAGCGTGGTTAACAAAAAGTCTTCACTATCACCCTGTTAAAGAAGACAGTAGTGGGAACCATTAAGAAGAGTCTGCTTATTATTTTCTTTATTATGTTAATTATGTGTAATTAAAAGTAACATAATATATCTAATATATCATCTTAGTAATTGTAATGAAATTTGTTACAATATTATTTAATTTAGGCCCTATTACATGAATCAATTACATTATTTTATGAAATTAAAAAATTCATGTTATTATAGTCGTTCCAGCCTTTTGCGTTTAATAACATAAAAAAATACTTAGCCCCGACTTCGTATCCATCAGTGCATAAATATCACGTCACCAGTCTAGATCTTTGTTAATGTGTGAACAGAAATACAATTGTTTCGTTTTTTAGAAGCTAACAATGCAGCCATTATTTTTGAATACACTATAATGCTCGTTTAATTATTTTCTCAGGTTCACGGCACTGAACCCGCGACTTTTTATTGCGAACTTCGTGTAAAGTGTGAAAACAATAACCGTAAAACGATTCTCTTGCCGAAAAACGCGGAAACTCTCCGCATCGTGATAAAAGGAAATGCATTACATCACCCCGGAGGGTGAACGGGGATTTTTTTTAAGATGGCCCTTCCAATGGCCACGCAAGACATTAATGTCCCTCTCAAGGGACGTACAAGTTTAAAAGTCCACTTTCAACTAAGGGTATTCTTGTAAGTACTTAGCTAAACATTGGGGGCCCCAGCTTGTGATTTGTACTTTGAGTTTTTAATGAATTTCTTTATATAATATCGTAATATTTTTTACTGAGCCCCACACGCAGTTGGCTGGTTTTAGTTTTACATTACGAGTCTAGGCAAACATCGAGACTAGTCTCGGATGAAGTAAAGTATCTAGAGATAATTAAAAAAAAAGCTAAACACAAATGTGAATGCTTTATTGCGCTTATTGCTCTAGCGTGCAGATTATAGTCAATTGAAAAACCTAGCGTTCTGGGTTTTTTTCGTGGCGTGAGTATTCTTTACAGCGGTTCGCGCGTCGCGGTCGTGCTGGGTTATTTAAATATCGTCGGCAGGTTCACTCGCATGCCGAGTGCCACTGTTTGTCCCCAGTTACTTGTTATGTTTTTTTTCCCTGAAATTACACACCGCGCGTATTTTACGTGAGGCTAAATTGCTTTCAACTTCGTCGTTATGCGACGAAACTTTCGTGTGGCGATAAAAGCATAAACTAAATGTGAATGCACAGATTACTAATTAACCGTTAGACAATTGAAATTTTATTATTTAAGTTATATACAAAAGTCACACAATCGGTTTTCATAACCAGAGTTAGAAAATAATTATGAAACTTGTCTATAAGATTCGGCGTCTATATGTTATACAAATAAATACTTATTAAAAGTTGTGTTTATATATTGAATGCAGAAGTTTGAAACATATCTTATAGGTATCTATGGTATTCTAATCTGATAGAAAGCGGTACATTACCGTAACTCATCACGAATGTATCAGAAACAAATGACATGAAAAGGCACTGCAAGAAGAATATGTCGTAGAAACCAATAGGAAATTTTACGATGTAATTTTTAAAAATCTTATACTTAATGAATGTTACTTATTCGCACGGTGCAATAACTGAAATTTACTAAAAAATCAATTTTAAATAAGTTTAAAAATATAATGTTACAGTATGACCGTAATTTGCGCACGTTACAACGTAATATACCCTGACCTTCTTTTGACCATTTATTAACTCGTCTGGCAGCTCTGATATCTATAGAATCAACATTTGCAAAGGTCATGCACCCGTTAGTATAATATATAAAGTAACGAAGTACTTTCGTCGGTCATGTAGGGACCTCTTCTAGTATTTATAGATTTTATAATAATCATTGTTCCGCTTTACATGTGTTATGTACTTATTCAATTTTTTTTATTACATTACGTGAAATATGCTTAACTGAAATCATTATTTTATATAATGATAAATGTACAAATTTAAACAAAAGTAGAAGTAAACAAAATATCTTCAGAACAGGTGAATATCCATTAAATAGGGAAGGTATATTAGTTCTAAGTATTTCTCTTTCAGAAGCGCTAGTAGCACCTACTGAACAGATCTAAACGTGAAGTGAATTCAAAATTATTATAAAGCAGCATATTTTTTCGTACCTAAAATATGTGAATTTAAAACAACGGCAATTTTCACTATCACAATATTATGCCGTTATTTGTTATATAAATAATTCAACACCAACAAAAACATTTGGTCTATTACAGTACAAAAAAGATCGAGGAATATTAGATTCATTAATTCGAATGCCGCTGGCACGGTATCATAATACTTTCGCGTTGATGTCAATCAACTTCAGATTCGTTCTCCTACTTTACAGGCCGCTGCCATAAAATGTTTGACACGTGCCAAGTCTGTGTCCGGTGTATCGGGATTTGTTTTATAGCGTAACCCGTTCAGCGCCTAGCCCGATTCAGCTAAGATTATCGCGGAGCCTAATTTTTTATTATCGTCGCACCAAAAAGGAAGTGTAGACGTAAGCGGGAATATCAATAATGAAACTAGCCGTATCCGCGCGTTATCGAGGACCTGCGTTTACAGAGCCTTCAATCCAAAATTAAAAAACATCCTAATTTTAATAGAGAAGATGGTTGGGTAATACCACCGGCTTGGGATCCCATTGTTAATAAAATTAAACCAAATCCCATGCAAACCACTAAAAGACTTCAAGACACAGTGAGCTCATTCTGCGTAGATCGGACCACATACAATAATTAAAAAGTTATAGGTACCATGTGATAGCCGTGACGTCAGGACATCTCAGTCCTCCCGTGACCATGACCGCTGCAAAGCGGTCGAAGCGTCGGGAATAAATAAAATTAAACAATAAACACGATAAAATCCGTTAAATTGAGTTTTATTTAATGTGTGACATTCGCGGAAATATAAGAAATCATTATAAGAAATTTCTGGTTGTGATATACACTTATCGTTAAAAAGCTTTTCAGCATAAAGCGTTTCGGCTACAGGTATTATTCATTCTTTCAATGGGGAAGCATACCTTTTACTTTGATATACATCAGTAATTTTTTATCCTCAAAATGTTCATTGGGTGATATATAATTGAAATTAGGGAAAGCAGTAATAAAGAAGTAGTGAGTTTTAGAAGAAAAAATATTATTTAGTACTCTATTCTTAATGTAAATCAAGGGAAATGTATATTTTGATATTTATATGCTGTTCAACTAAAGATGTATTTAACTTGGACAAGACGAGTGCAGGTCCCTCACGGAAGGATACCCGTCACCCAAATATGGGTGACCCGGCACCGAACGTGTTAAGGATGGTTGTTAAAATGTACGTAGTCAAATCGGGGGCGATGTAGTCGTTCAAAGGTGCGTGAGGCGTAGTATAACCAGCGCGAAAGTGATTAACGGTGCTGTGAAATTACAGGTCTTTGACCGACCCTTGATAGGGGCACGTGGTTACATTTGTGGTCGTTAACGGCGTTGTTTTTAATGAAATTTAACTAACCTAGTTATATGTTACGTAGTACATGATTACTCAATATTATATCGTAATTCAGCTGTGTTTAAATGTTACGATAAAGATTACAACTTTTTACTCGTTTAAGCAGTAGTATTCTGCTCTTAACTTAATAGTAGTGTTCTGGCTATAGTATCAAATGTGACTAAGTGGATTAAACACATAATATATATACATGCATTTTATTTATTATTAAATTAAGAAAAAAAAAATCGGCGCTATAATTATTTTAATTGAGCGAACTGGGAAACACAAACTAAATAAAAATACAGAGATAATTAAATTGGTCCGGGTTGCGTTGGTAATTCATATAAAAGGAAGATTGAAACAGCTTTGAAATATTACTGCAGTATAATCAACTAACCGAATAGGATTCATCCTTAACGAAACGTTCGTAACTTTAATAACTTTTATTTAACTTGCATTTCGTTGTTTTTCTTAACAAAACGAAATCCATCTTCTAAATTGGAAGCGCGTCCCTTCTCGTTATATACATGTATGTGTGTATACATAAAATGTGAAAAGTTTTAATGACTTGGTCATTTGTATCAAACATTGTCATGTTTTTGTATTTTCTTTCCCGTTACTTACTTCTTTTCAACAAATAGAACTTTGGTCTCGACTTATATACCGAGATAAACATATATTATATATAGTGTAAAGGAACGCTTTAATGTTGTACAAAAAAAGTTGTTATTTGAAATAAATAGTATTTTGTGACATGAAAATGTGACTTTTTTATGATTTAAAACATTATCTATAAAAAATTATTTTCTCCTTTTTGTATACAAGATGAAGCTTTTCGTTTGCTAAACTAAACACAACGCTTACAATATAATTTTTTTAGTTTAGTAAGAAATCGAATTTGATATTTTATTAAAGAATTGACAACAACAGAAACAAATAGTTGTAAAATCACTATTTTCTATTTTCCAACCCACAGGGCTAAAATTTTTTAAATGGTTAACTGGCGTATGAACAAAAGAAATTTTTAAAATCAGACCATCCTGTAAAGAGGATTGTATAGTACAGTACATATATAAAAAATGCCTTGGAATAAGAAAGAATTTCCGTTAACCAGTTAAATTTTTTAGATAGACAATAATCTTCATGTTGACAACTGAAACACAGTAAGGCAGTTATGAGGATGATTACTAACCAGGCGGGATTAAAGAAAATTCTACCAGCAACCATACTTTTGCGGCCTTATAAACAAACAAGGGACTTCCATGTTACAAGACAAACGATTAGAGAACATAATGTTAGATATTGAGGAAAATAATTGTGATTACAAACAAATTGTTAGTAAAATGAAAAAAAGGGTAAGACGTAACATCGTTTCACTATAAAAGACAGAAGACTGTAGGTCTCGCTACATTCGTGTTTGGATAGTGTACGAACTGTGAGCTCTGTGACTGGTGACGTGTGAATGTGAGAACTATGGCAGATTGAATTCGTATTTGAATAGATGTTTCTAATAATAAGAATGTATAATAAAACATTCATTCGTGACACGGAAAGAAAATAAAGAAACAGTGTATTACTTTATTAGGTAATTATTTAAATAAGTTACAGAACATTTAACATTATTAAATTTTACATGTTACGACAAAATTGTATTCGTTGAGAGGTGAGATGTTATTGTATTGAGGTAAATATTTTTATATTACTCAATGTTGGTTTTAAAAATTCACACAGCATATTTTATTAGTTAAAGCTAAAAACTAGACGGCGTTTCTCGGTTGGATTAAGATATGCTCAATACATAAGACTTGGATTCATATACACCAATATCTATAGCGATATAAACTAACACTTTTCGACTATGTTGTAAAATTAGGAATCTAAATTCCTTAAGTAGACAATTTCATTACTCCTATGAGACCCATGTTACGATCTGTTTTTTTACTAGTAGCTAGTATTTAAAACTTAGTAATGCGGTCTTTAGTCCGACGTCTTGGCCATATCAAAGTTTCAAGATTTATATGTAATAAATATTTTATCGACTACTGTGAGCGCCCGAAAATTATGCCGCTTACTGTTTTTAATTTTGACCTAAAAATAATATTAAGACATTTCATTACTCTTGCTTAATCAATATAATGAAACGATAGTAGATAATTGGAACAGTCTCGCCGTACCCAAGGCGTTTAAGAAAGTTGTAAAGTTTTTGTTGTTCATTAGTAAATCAAGTTTTCTCTTTTTAAATTACCTTAAACACGTTTTAAATATTATTGTTAGAAAAATTGATTAAGTATATAGTTTTTTTAGGTCTCCTATTTTAAGTTTTATAAGGCAACTACTCATTGTAAATGTCTGTATTGCCAATTTTACGCCATGTATAAAACTGGATTGCTATTGATCTCCAAACTAGACGTGTGTTGACTCAAGACTCGGAACCCTTTTTCCGCCTACAAGATCACTACACCCACCGGTACTACACTACTTAAAATCTATGCCAGGAGGGCCAAAACTCATGAGAATCTCCAAAGACCAAAATTAAGTGGACTAATAAAAAAAATTGGTTAGACGCTGTTATTAATTGGCAACACCTTTGTACGTAAGCATAATTTGATAATGCAATGACTAATTACTCAAAGACATTTTTATTCAGCTGAATGTTATCTTGACATAATTTCCCCATTTAGATAAAGCCATTTCACATCGTAGGACATTTTAAGTTTCCGTCCTTTCAGGAAAGTCCCCTTCCATTAGTGGTTTCAAAGGACCGTTCAACATTCAGAGGGCCGTCAGTTTACAGCCTGTCCTATAAAAAGTTTCAGGTTGTCGTTTCACTGCCCTGGTAATGTGAGTGGTTTTGAAATAAATACTTTAATCACTATGAAACACAATGTGCATGTTCGGATTACACTTCGCAATACTACGGAATTTTCTGCCCGAATCGTGAATACCAATCACACAACTGGTGACGGTGTACAATCCAGTGAAAAGTTTGATGTTGTATAATAGTTAAGAACGAATGTTGAAGCAATGTTTTGTTCATTCGACGAAGCGACCACACGAGTATACAGTTCCGTTATGATTAGTGAAACGCCTGTCCATAACCACGTAGCGTTAGTTAAGATGACGGCATCCCATTGTGCTCGTCGCCTTAAAACATGAGATGTTAAGTCTAGTTACTCCAGTAATTTTACTACTAGTTGCGCACTAATATTTGACAGCAGATATAAGAGCTGCGGTGGTACATTTTAGATGGTTACGGCAACATATAACTACCATCATAGGACTAGTAAATCGTTGTGTTAATATTCTTTATTTTACAATTGATCCCATAAGAAAATATCAGCCCCGTGGGCAGAGAGACAAGAACAATTGAATTTTTGAGCAATTTTAAAGTCGATTTTTATAATTAAAGAGAAATAACACAATTTTTGCGTGTGGAGGCAGGAAGGATTGATTTTGCACTTTAAATAAATTAATATTTTGCAAACGGCATTGAAATATTGTATTGAAAATCAAAGTTTATTACTTTATGATAAAATAAACTAAACACATGCACATAAACTTTCATTTCCGGAAAGGAAAATTTAGCAGGACCTGCCATAAATTAAGAATATTATCTTTAAGAAGTTGTCATGTTTCTCCTCTGTTATTATTCTCATCGGCATAACCTTTACGAAGCACGATGTTAAAAGTTACGGAGTGCTCATAATCCCAAACGTGGTACACTAAGTTCCTCTCATGGTTTATTAGTGACGTCGTATCTCCGGGTCCAGCCGACGCAATTTATCACTAGTAATAGTTTAGTTCCATAATATAGTAAGAAGTTCGAAAGTCATAGAAAAAATGTGTTGTCACTCTTCATAATTTTCGATTGTTCTCTACTGTCGAACAATCTAAATGAAGTTCTATAATTTTGTAATCGCATCATCACATAAAATATTTCCAGGTCTAATTTTTTACAATCGGTTCTGGTTGCGAATTTGTCTAAAGAAATGCTTTCTACTACTCTTCACGCCTAAAGTTGCCTTTATACGGTTATCAATAAATAATTAGACAACGTTTGAGGTTAGCTTAAGCAATTGGTACAGTTTCGTTTGTGAAAAAATATCGCTAAGTTTTCTTTCTATTAGCCAGATGTAGATGTAACATTTGATAGATAATGATAAGTAGAAAGAATTAAATGGAGACCGCTTAATTAAAACTTCAATGATTGTCTAACTAGATAATACTGTCTCTGCCGTTATGCAAACATTAGCATTTACTGTTTCGAAGTTAATTACTGAAACCACAGGGTTAAAGAGACGATCTAACGATTTGTACAACGCGGTGCTCACATTCTAATGTTGTGTACCCTGTAGTATATTGTGTAAGGGTGAACCATTAAAGTATTCTACCGATAATTTATTTAATTTTACAAAGTTAGTACTACTCTCCAACATTATACAATATTTGATTTAGGTTTACATTTTGTTTTCAAGTCAATTCTTGGCTATCTGCTAATATCATTTAGATGCATTTTCCTTATGATTGTGTTTATAATAATAATTAGTTTTACGCTATATTCATTATTATTTGATCTGTACAATATTGGTAAAATAATACATAAAATATTATTAGGAAATTAGGTCATCGTGTAACGCGAGATTGGTCCTGAAACCACCACGTCACTCCCTGATAGCCGGCTCAATCATAATAATTTTATTTGGCTGCTCGGCGTCCGCGACAGTTATTGATGGTATCTATTGGAGACACGTACATATTGTATAGAGCTACGATGACATACGAGTAGCCAACTAATTGCTTGGGGGTGTTTTATTTACATGGCAATATATAACACATCATTTGTTTTTCTACGAATCAATCGATAGCGAGCCGTTATGTTTATATTGGTTGGAAAACCCTGGAAATTCAATTTAACAATACGTTTGTTTTATGATATTGAATCAATACCATCATTATTAGCCGAGAGACGCTTTGCTGTACAATAAACCTTTTCCAAGATCTCCTTACCGATTGGAACTGCGCTCTCCCTGGTGGTCACAAAGTCGTTGTCCGGATCTACGTCCAAATGTAAAATAATCAAATTTCGCAGTTAGCGTAGTAAATATCTATTGAAAATGTACGTAAATACGATTTTTTTTCGTAAAACTTGGATCCAATGTTAAATAAGTGATGCTGAAGATCTATATGTAATCTCTTTTTTCCTTTTGTCATAAAAATGAAAATGTTCGTCATACTTATTGTTACTTAAAGTTTATTGTTTTTTTTATATTATTGTAAATATTACTTTTTATTAGAACTTTGAGTAGAAAATAACTTTTAATAAATCTATTATAGAACCCAGGGTGTACTGGATTCTTTTGGAAAAGCATTTACGAATATTTTAGCTATTCAAATTAATTTCTTTTACTAAAACAACATTAAGGAGATAAAAATATTGGTATCAATTTTAAAAAGAGCTTTATTTCTTTTGAGACTTAGACTTTAGTAATGACCTATTCATAGAGATTTAATAAGTCTATGCTAAATACAATATAACAATTGACAAACATAGTTTGTATTTATATCTAAGACACAATAACCACAGTTTTATAAGTAGATTACAGGTTAATTCTGTATTGATATACAATGGTTCAAGCTTTTTAATATACTTTTACTGCGACTTCTTTAACGAATGTTTCGCCTTGGAATGCTAAAAAAGCGTTTTTTTTTTATTGTAAAGGATTAAATGCGCGGTGTTATGTTCACCCGAGTTGCGTTACTCGTGGGATTGCCTTCGCTTGCATAAAAACGGAGTAACATTTTTTTTATGACATGTGCATTAAGCTTATGTTGATTTTTTTCGTTCTGATTTATCATGATCGCTTTGTGTTACTATAAAAAAATACGCGTTGCCGCTTATTTTATAATAAATTATATAAAATAATCCGATAATGCTGTACTGAAATATATGTTAAAAAGATATCAAGAGAAGGTATTAATATTATGACAGATCAAAATTGATGAAACTGGAACTTTAGGGCCGAAACTCATTCCAGTACCTTATTGTACAGGAATATTTTTATATTCCCTTCATCACCGTGCACTCAATACACCTTATTACAAGAACGTGAGTGAAATTTTGAAGGGCGCACCTTGAATTAGATATCCGTTCCGAATATATCTTGTTGTGTTACTTGGATCTTTCTTAAACTATTTTACTTATTTCCTAAACTCAATACTTATTTCTGTTTCAGATAGCCGACTACTTTTAACTACCGAATAATCTAGGTAAGTAATTATCTGCATGAAATAACGAGTACAGTCATTAAAAGCGATAGAACAATGAACGGAAGTAGCATCGTTTATACGAATCTGTTTACTTTATTCGGTTTGAAGTAAATACCAAGTATAGGTGCTAATTCAGCCTCGTTACGCTTTTCTCGCTTAACTTACCGAAGTGGGTTAGTCGGAATGAGATAATGGCTGTCGGTGCCGCTTATTTTGCTCTATTGTTATTTGTATTCACCGCGTTCGCCTTCGTCAAAAAAACTTTTTGAAGTTAATAGGTACGCAACGTTTGAACTTTTTTCATCTGCCGATGTTATTGGCATATACAAAGTGGTTTAAGTGATGCTGATAAAGTTAAATAAATGGTGATTGAAACGTCGACGTTATGACTATTTATACCCAAATATGTCTTTTTATCTACGTATCCATAAAGGATTAGAGAATCTATTTTTAGTCCTCTACAAAAATGTCAGTTTATTATATGGTCAATATTTATCACAGTTTACTTATACTAATAGCTATGAAAATTTTAGTTATATCTTTAGGTTGTTATTTAGAAATACATACGATTGAGTATTTATAAGACATTTAAATTAAATTTATTCAAATCACGCTCAAATGTTATATCAAAAATTTCTTTAAATAGAAGATACACAAATAATTATTAAAATTACTTGTGTTACATTATTATGTACTTATATTATGGTTCGTAAGGTAAATATCCTACATGACTCTTTGCTCTGTTATTTGTACATAGTATCATAAAAATATACTAAATATCGTAATAATTCAAATCTTGTCAAACTTATAAATCGCTATTAACAAAATGTTCACGTAATATTAAATTCTTCGTATCTTGTGTTCTCTGTAACAAAAACGATACATAATAATGAGTACCTAAACTCTTTATGACAATAACGAGTTTGTTATTCGCTTCCATATCCGGTACAATATGAAATTTCCGCCGGTCACCCTTGGAGGTAGTCGTACAATATTCGAAGGTAAGAAGATCAGTTCTATATTGCTCGCTTTGCGGTCAGGGCTCTACCTGTGCGGTCAGAGGGGCGAACTATCGCCGCCACGTAATGTATTATGTATTAAAACGCTATCTCCAGCAATATATTACGTCCTTTCTCATCCCGACTGGACATAAAACATGCGGCCCTATATCTTTACATTTAGAAAATTGATTTATATATTATAATGTTGTAATAAATATCTCATTCTATTACTACTTTTATCCAACACTAACATGAACAATTTTATGTTCATCCAATGTGTAAATAGATTAAGAGCGGAAAACAATTTGTTATCTCTTTTACCGTTTGTTATTTTGTTAATCAGTGATTTTAGGTATATAAAAGGTTACTGTAATTAGAAGACAAAGCAATGTTTGAAGACAGGAAACCGTAAAGTCGTTAGCTTATTTTCTCTGTTACAAAATTTGTAATATTAAGATTAAAATTACCTTCTAACCATTTTCACCGGTGATATTGTTTCTTTGTGATTTTGCCCATCGCGGCGCGGATTAGTAGCAAGGTAATATTATTTCGTTATTATAAAAAAAACCTGCTTCTTATAATAGATGTTTCTTTCTAATAGGTATTTAAGCAAAAGATATAATAACTTGTACATTCAGGCTCCGTAATATTTTTGTAAATAAGCTTACTTTCAGTCTTACAATTTGAAAGAAAGATGAGGTCGTGTTTACCTGCATTAATTTAAGATTGCAAATAACAGACGGGTTGCGACATTAGCTGCGAAATATCATAACAAAGTAGAAACTTGGGGGTCTTTAGATTTAAATGAAAGTTTACTTGGTGCTCAAGTATGTTTATACTAAGGCCCAGGGCGATGGCTCCTGATTTGGAGTGAAACTTTCCTTTGTTTTGCATTTTACATTAAGGCGGTGAGTCGCCTTTGCTGACATGAATATCTTATAAAAAGGATTACTTTTCTCAATGCATCTATGGTACAACAGTTCTCATATCCAAGGTTCCAAGAAAGTAAAAGTGGCATCCCCTTTCTGTACTCAAAGAAATTCTCTTACTTCCACTTATTTTATAGGTAAAGTTAGTTATATGTAAATGTAAGAGCTAGATACAAAATAGAAATTATTTGCTCGCTTTGTTTCCAGTCCCGAGGCATCAACATCGCAGGTCAGACTTCATCTGCAGTAGGTTAAATAAATCGCTTTTCAAAATGTAGCAATGTAAATTTCACGTTCAGGATCGAGTTTGCACTTTATCTCCGCTTCCGATTTTAATTAACGTTGTTTCGATTTTTATGTTGTGTAGTTTCCGCCTAGTACTCTGCTTTGTTCATATATTGCTTTATGTTCTTTATATTTCCCTTTTGAAGTAATTTCATACCGTATCTTCACGTTTTTATTTACATTGGTTTTAGATAGCTCTGTTGCATATTTCTGTGAAGGTAATAATTACGATAACTTAATTATGAATTTTTTATTAAAGCTTTAAATTACTTATTTTATAAAATCAGTTATAGTCCAGTCAAAGGATTCAAATAGCTCAAGACTGTATTTTGTGGAATACATTACAAGAGACCTTTGTCCAGCAGTGGGCGTCCATCGGTTGAAATGATTATGATGATGATGAGTTATAGTCAGCGGTATTTCAGCAGTTTCAAGGAAAAACCCCGCTACTTTCTCAGTGGTTTTACCGATGGTACCCCTCTGATGTTGCTGCTGTTCAATGACAAAATCATCATATGAGCTGCTTGTGCGTTTGCTTTCATATCTACAACATTTGTAAATCTGGATTTGAAACATGAATGCAAAAAATTCATCCAAATATATCTATTTCCGTATGTATAAGTAAGATAACTTGAATTGTTAACATATCATATTTATTTCCGGCAACATACACGACGCCGTGTGGGGCTGCAATTGCACCGGTTCCGATGTGAACAGCCGTTTTGTGCTATTAATTCTCATAGCTTGTATTTCATTTCCGTTTTACAATACCTTCGCCAATTTACAAGTGAAAATTCCTATATTCCCCAAGGGGTATTATACGTTTTACTTTAAAATTTCTTTGATACTGATGAACAAAATTTTAATAAATATGAATATAAAATAGCGAGACAGTCTTTGTGTAATTCAGCTCATGTGAAATTACAGAAAGAATAGTTTTTATACTTAAAGCAATAGTTTGCTCAATCAACACTACTCTTTTTAGCTATATTTACTATATGACGTTATACACTTAAAGGCGACAATTGAAAAGTTCTTAATACGATTGGTATTTTCTTAATTTATACATTTTCAATCCTTTTTTAAAATTATATAAGCATTATCATGACTATATTATGTACAGTAAAACTAATTTCTTTAACAATGCTTTTCTTCAAATGTTCAATGTATAATAAAAAATCGCATCGATCTTTATTGTGGTCGGTTTTTTTTTATTTGAAATAGAGTAGATTGGTTCAGACCTTTTTCTGTTGTTTTATGCAGACGCTTTTCTTTTGCAATGCCGCCGACTTTCCCTACCCATTGCCAGTGTTTTATTGCTGCAATAATTTACAAGATAACCTGAATATTTTTGCTTTATGGAGTATCGCAATTAAAACTGATTGTAGCACCAGGTTTCAGTAACAAACGTTTCGAGAGCTCATTAATAAAAATATTTGTAGGGGATTTTGTTACTTATAATTTTCTACGTGTTGTGTTATATTATACATTTGTAAAACGTATTAAGAAAGTTAGGTACATCGTTAATTTAGTTTCAGCATAGATATACTAAAATAAGAATTGAACTAAATATTAACTGACACATTCGAATGATAAAAAAAAAATATTTGGTTGCGTCGATCCTGACATCGGTTAACCACTTAAAATCAAAGAAGAAGGTCCCAGGTTCGATTGCGGCGCCACATGTTGGATCAATTTGGAGTTGGATGGAGTAAAGATTTTTATGAATTGTAAATTTGCGTCCATAGCGACGTTGCTTGGTTCCGGCTATAAAAAATTAAGAGCCAGAATATACTCGAGGAGTACGTTTTACCATTTTCGGCTTTATTATAACTTAACATTATGCGAATTTTGATGCGTGTTAATTATTTTAGAAATAAAAGTTATATATTATCTACTAGAAATCAGACATGTTAATAGTGAAGTACAAAGACGGTTAATAGTGTCGGCGAAGCGAAGTACACGGCTGTGATATATCTTAGATAACGTACGACCTAATGATGTGTGAGGTTGTTACTTAGTCCCAGCTTAAAGTCGCCTAGACGTTGATGAATCTGTATCGAATTATGCGCGAGGCGGTAGGAGGTGGTAGGCATTGGCCCCTACCCATGCCACCGGCCAATAATCCGGTTAGGGCGACCGCACGCGCCGCGGGCGAGCACCTCTGATCGAACCGTAATTGGGTGTACTCACCTGCCGCAACACAGATTATGAAATAAACGTTTGTAACGAGACGTGCCTTAGACTTTATCAGCTAATTTATCGAGAATGTGGCGACGCTCCCCGAGCGTATACAATTCATTTAATAATCATGTTTATTCTTCATTATTTATTGTAAACACAAAAATACAAAAACAGGTAAGAGAAAAAGTATATATAATAGTAATTATCAGCCCAGTTTATATTCCTTCTATAACTCGGTGCCTTCTCTCACGGTAAAGGCCTTTATCTACCACGCTGGCAAAGTGCGAATTGGTTAATAACCAAGTTTAACCTTATGGGAGTATTTCTTCTGAAAACCTGGTATACAATAACAGGAACATAATTTGAAGTAAAAAAATCAGTAATGGAACATAAGAATATAATATATATGACATAAATATAAAGAAACCAAACAATACACAATGAAAGATTAATTACAAACATATATTTACATACATATATGCACTTCATTAATTATCTTTATAGAATTTTTAATGCTCTGTGAAATGATGTCCAATTAAATTAACATGGAGTGAATATAAAAAGGTATTAAATTCCGTATTTCGCATCGTTTGCCCACAATTTTACGGCATGTAATTCGAAATTGAATAAACATTTCACTTTTACATGACACAAACAGTAAAAACATACTGATTTGAACGATGTAGAAGCATGCACAAAATAACTAAACCCAAAATTCAAAGTTTTGTAGACTCTTTTCTTTATCTACAATGCTAACAATTGACCTCAATTTCACGTGATGTCAAGTAGTCGACGAAGTCATTAGACCGATGATGGTGAAGTTAGTTTGCCCGAAATACACTGGCTATTATATGTATTACTGCCGGAACACAGTATTTGTAATATAGCGGTAGAATTAATATAAGGGAATACTTTCAAATCAAGCGATTACCTGCTCCACCAAAGTATCAGTTATTATTACTGTCTAGTAATGGTAAACAATTTTAAAAACTTTAAAATGAAATAAAAGCAAGTAACATTTCAGCGCTGATAACTTTTAAAATCTATTCCCATAGCTGTATTCCTTAATTTAGTAAAGAAGTTAAATGAAAATTAATAATGAAAACACTTTTTAAGTATAAAAGGGATTCAATTTTTATAAAACAGTGTCTATACAGAAGAAATAAATCACTAGAACCAAGTTTAATAATAACCAAGACAGACAATAATAGGGTATCGTAATTGAAAGTCTACCTATTCTTCATTCTTAACAAAAGGACAACCTTGTGGGATCTTGCAGAAACCTTGGTTATCCTATACAGTCTGGTTTTGATTTAAAATCACATCAACTTTAGAAAAGCGAGAAGTTTTTATTCGGGGATTATTTGAAAGAAACTTTGAAGCTTTTAAAATATTTTAATACTTGTATTATTTATTTAATTGAGAATCCATTTCTACGATACTTGAGAAGACAGTTCTACAGATACAATAACTAGTAACGTACACTAATTAAATAAATGATGAATATTGTGCAAATGTGATTGGTTTTGTATTCATCATCAACGTAAGCAAATTACTAATCACTATGTTCAAGCGAACGTGTCGCGGTCGTTTCATGCTTTGTTCGAAATAATGCAATATCCATTTGCAAGAGGTACCCAATTACTAATAATATTGGTAATTAAGTTAAATTTTAACGTGATGGACGTGAATAGTTTCAATATTATTTACAATGTAATCATTCTCAACTCGTTTTCGTGAAAATAATTTATTACACGAAATGGAGAAACATTTATTTAAAGTCTTTGCATTAATTTAGAAAAGTATTGCTGATCACTTCTTATAAAACTTAATATATTTCTTGTAGATATTGTAGATATTTATGTAGTTGTTGAGGGATTGTTGACTGTAGCTGCGTTTGTAGTGATAATTTATCAGGAAATCAGTTTGATACCACACTTGGAGAAAAAAGTTTTAATAAAATTCATTAAAACACAGCGCATTTATTTGCAATTTGAATTATCATTTATTATCAGATGGGGTAATAAACTAAATTTTTTAAAATTTATTAGTTTTGATGTATTTATTTCAGAAATAACGTTACACAATATTCTTTTAACACATGCAAGTTATTCCCTGAGCTTTTGGTTAGCTCCATTAATCAATACGGTGTTGCTGACGGTTAATAAATACAGCGTCAACTAGTGGCCATATGTTAGTGTATGAATAATTTGGAAGATTGACGTTTCAATTTGACTTTGTTGCGCTCGATTTACACTAGCCTGAACGCAGGTAGTTTTACCCGATAGAGTAACGCGAGAACAATTATACGAACAGGCTAATTTACTGTTATACTATGTACATTTGGAAAAAGTAACCGTGGTTACTTTTATACAAAACGTAAGAGAATGAACCGATTTTTGACCATATTACAACACTGTCTTAAAACAATTTGTTAAAATGGTCATTCATTTCATGATAGTTTATTTTTTGAGAAATTGTAAGTTACCAGAGTGATAATGGGCAGAAGATGGTGAAGCGTCGACGTACAAAAATTTCTTACCCACAAAACGATATGGATACAAATAATGATATTGTTCAGATGTAACCAAACTATCAACATTTTTTTATAACGTCTCTCCTCATTCTTTATTTTTATACTTAATGACTTCTTTTAAACGGATTCTGACAATGTAGTCATGAGAGTGACAGGAGATATTTCTAACCTCATTCTCTCTTTAGCAACTTTAACTTTGACAGCGAAGTTGTTACAATACAATGACAGCTGAGGAAAATAAATAGAAGCAACGTTAGACTATTGAAATGATGAGTATAGAATATGAAGTGTGTCATTCGATTCCGGGACATCCGTCTGTATCGTTGTTTGTTTATACTGGCCTTGCCCGACATTAGAACGCTTTCTAGAGCTTTTGTAACGCCGAGAGCGGCGCGTGTAACCTTTTACCTTTATCATTGAACAGTGGTAAAATAATCATGTGGGCATTTGTTACACAGGCGGCTGTCAGGGTATAAGGTCAAGTGAATTGTCGGACATATCTATTCATAGTAATCTCATAATGGTTAAATGTAGTGTGTTGTTTAATGGGTGAATAGTTAAATGTATACTTGCTAAAATCTGCTTTGAGCCGACTTAGATGTACTAAACTTTAAATTTAATTTAATAACTGAAAAGTGTTGACATAATTACAATCGATTGTGAGGCATTAGTTATATATTTTTTAAATGAACGATAATATTTACAAATACTGCGGGAAAAAAAACTTTCGTGCTTAAATGAGAAACATCTACAAAATCCGCTTTTTTATAATTTTGTGAGCTCTTGACTGTTTATTCATTATATTTACTAGAATCGAATACCTTACTAACCAGTCGAAACAATTCTTTATGCAAATAACCAGCAAAATATATTAAACGATTTTTTTTAATTCTTTGATCAAAATAACTTGGGATGGCAAACACATCTATTAAGATTATAAAATAATCTAAGAACTTCTGCCAAAATTATATTCAAGAGGGGTAAACAAATATTTGTATTACTATGTATTTAAAAGGTAAACAATCTTTTGGATCGATTTGGCGTTACCCAATACCTTATTTACCACTAAATGTCTTGTAAGCTTTCTCTTATGATCGGCATACTGTTCGAACTACTATTAACTGTAACTTAAAGTGCTTTGATGGCTCTCAGAAGGTTAAAAACGTGAGGTGAGTGGAGTTTTATTTTCTATTTTAATATTTGTAATGGGCAATATGAATAGTTGCTTTTTACTATCTGAGGTTAACTGTAACATTTTAGATTTCACTTAGCGAGAGATTGTTGTTCAACAGTTGTGCTTATAATCATCGAGTAAAGTACCAACTAGTATCAAAGAAAATTATCTTTTAAATATTTTTAAACAAAATCGAAATACTGTTTTTATTTATTTTGATTTATACTTTTATAATGACAATAACAGGTGTTCCCAGGATTTTTTTTACATTAAAAATTTTAGTTCATACCCTTGATAATTCTTACGTGCATATGTTAAACCTGTGAAATATTTATTTAAACAAAATAGTTTTAAGGCTTTAAGAGTTAGAAATGTTATGTTGCTGAGTTTTGAGTAATGGTCCTGAATTATATTTTTGTCTCCTGAAAGTAAACATAAATCCGACATTGAACTAATGAAATTTAGTATTGTACAGAGGAAAACCTAAAAATACTAACTTGTTGTAGGCATCATGTCACTACCGTTAGTATTTACAAGTTTCGTAATACTAGTACAATTTACTTCTGAAAAAGTTATTTTCTTTTCATAGAGCGATACTGGACACCGGAGATAAGTTAAAAATAAATGGGAAGGGATCTCTTTTTAAATATAGACTTGATCAAATATCCGTTACACTTAAAAGCTTATTTCTTCCGACGTACCGGAAGGTCCAAGTCAACTTGTTTATTTCCTCCTTGGGGTTCACTTTGGTCTGTCTGATCTTCTTGTGATCGATTGAACATGTTGGACGACGTAAACAATAATTTGGCCGTTCCCCGGAAGAGTTATTTCGAAAACAGAAAAAGAATAAATAGGTTCTGCCTAAGTTTTTAAAGAAATAAATTATATTTGAAATAAATCAAAGTATATCGTTCATTGACGTGTTACTTCTCTAGCAGTGGCATTAAATATGTAATTTTTAGCTAGTTTCAAATTTTCATAGCTGTTGTAATCCATTGTAATAAAAGATATTATTGATTATCAAAAAGTTAAATATACATTGTTAAAGTAATTATTCCTATTTTTCTCTATTTAGCCCCTTGTATTGTTGGCAATCAACAATTAAAACAAACACACACATTCAAATATCAAACATCGAATGGACTATTTTAATATCGTATAAATATAACATGTAAAAAAAAATTGTTCATTTTGCTCTGAAATCATTTTACTGATTACTATAAAAGTTATCACGCGGAACATATTTTTCCACGAAGTAAAAAGATTTTATTATAAAAACCTTCTTTTTTGTTACAAAAATCTAATTGGAGACATGATTACTATGTATCAGCCCATCCACCACTATTATAATCAACCTTCCAATTGCTGGATCAGAGATAAAATAAATATACGCCAGCAAGAATGTCTGCGGAGATCAAATTTTTGTACATAGGGTTGTTTATGTATTTTTTTATATACATAGATTATAATTTTTATTTTTCAACATACACGTGCGTCGAAATTTCTATTAGTTAAATTTGAATGGTCTATATAGTATACGTTTCAAAATTACCATATGTATTTGTCAATGGATTTATGATCTATTTTAATAAACAATCCAATAAACTTGCGACTGATTTATGTTCTAAATGGAGCCATGTTCAACTAAAAAATATAGATAACTTTTTAGGTAATTTACGTCTGAAACCACCTTGACCAATCTTTTTATATAGAGATAGATGTACACTGTAAAAATTCATTCGGAAAGTTTTTGAACGAACGTAACCGCAATTTTATTCGAGCCAGTTTCGTTCGTTCGATCGGGAATAGCGCTAAATATAAATTTGACCTGTACAAGATATATATAGATGTAAAATATTCAGCTTACACAATTTTTTTACGTGGTCGTCTATTGAGGTACTTCCTGAAAAACTATTTAGGTTACAAAATAATTCAGACAACTTTAAAAAACTTTGAATTATTTGTAAACAGATTAAAATTAAGATAAAATATCCACTAATTATGCTTAAATGTAATTCATAATTTTATAATAATGTTCATAAATTATATGAAATCTAATTAGACTTTTCATATTTTATGAAACTTAAATAATAAAGCCTCAAACTGACGTGACTCAATTGTAATGTAAATAATGGTAAATATTCATGAAAAATTATCATTACAAACCGTCATGATTTTTAACCCATATTTAACTAGCTCGCTATACTGACTGTACTAGTCTAAAAGCATAGGTCAAGTACTCCTGTAAAGAGCCATGCGTGTTAAATACGAGCTCAAATAATAATCCGGCTTTTGAGCACTCTCGGTAAAACTTTTTTTTTCAGTTCAGCTTTTATTTACGCAGTAAATCATCAGTGGAGGGTATTAAATGGTTTCTATGTGCGTTGATTTTTTTTCAATGC
This sequence comes from Byasa hedistus, assembly GCA_029286795.1. Lineage (NCBI taxonomy): Eukaryota > Metazoa > Arthropoda > Insecta > Lepidoptera > Papilionidae > Byasa > Byasa hedistus. Next base: position 7,764,699 of record JAGSMW010000020.1, on the reverse strand, counting down.
GATATATTAATGGCTGCTGCTTTGCGCTCGGGTAGTCCGTCAGATTTGAATGAGCCTTCGCATTGATTCTATTAAGCTGGTGTTATAGAAATCGGATCTAACCGGGGCTTGGTATAAAATTTGTGGAGTTAATCCTGATCAGCTTAATTTAATTAAAATGTAAATTAATGAAAAGTATTTATTTTGGGCAAGAAATCAAATTTAGACAATTTTTTTGAAACGTTGTTGATGCTATTAGTTTTGTTGACGATTCTTAAAGCTTCTATGTGCTCAGGATACTGAGGACTAAAAAAATAATTATTACGTAAATAATATACATTTAATCAGTGGAAACGACAGCGCGCTGCTTTTGTCAACGTAGTATTGTTACTCTGCGTTAACATTATGTTATATATCAAGGTGGCAATGTAATTGGATAAAGTCTACATCAGATTTCAGGTTTTGACGTTGCATGCCATTGTGTTACAGTGCGGTCACTTGATGGAATTTTAGTCTTCGGTTTACAATACAGCACGACGAATATATCCATTATTAATAATAGTTTGCAAAATTCGCATATTTTTAAAGCGTCCTTTGAATTCGTCAAACGCACTGTTTTTCAAGAAAAATTAAGCGGTTTGTCATAAATTTTATTTAAATTTTTTTAGCATAAAATATAACAGCACCGCTAAATCATATTTTTTGCATAACAATAGTACTTCTGTATGTTCAATGTTTATAATTTCCAGGTGTTATTCATTGGTTTAACTTTTAAATGAGATTTGAAAAATCAGTATTTACTTTCAGTGCATTTAATTTTTATAACAGTGAAATGATGCCGACTTTTTGTAGTTTAGTCCACATATTACAGAAACAGCGTTACCGTTTAAAATTGAAAATCTTTATTAAAGTTGATACCCTACTAGCATTGAATAAACGATGGAATGAACATTAAAAGCTATATACTATATTTGTTCAAAATCATTCATTTAAACCATTGACCAAAATAGTTTGTTAAGTAGAGCATACTTATATTCTCATATATAGAGACGCAAAGCTTACTACAACGAGAAAGAAAAATATGTAAATGAAGATGAAGCAAAGGGCCAGATAAACATATCATGTGAGTACCTAATGCAATTACTGCAAATATTGATCCCGCCTACAGAAGAAATTCAGTATTTTTCACATAAAACTCGTCACTGCAAATTTATAGGACATGCAATAAATACCTATGACGTTTTAAAAATCACTAGAAGTTTTCATAGCCGCATTACGCCGGCAGTTTGCGGTATGTTTCATACATGCCGCCGCAAAATTATTAAGTTCGTCTGGGGTGAGCTTGCTACGCCTGATTATCCACAGAGCTTCCACCCACGGTAAATAAACGTTTAATCCTAAGCTTATAAATTTTCCGTTTAATGCCATCCGAAAGTTAAAACTATTATTACAAAGTGCTAATTATTAATCGAGGAATAATAAGTAGCATAAAATAAGTTTCTGTGTTAATAATAGTTTAACACAGTAATTTATCATATAACAAACGAATTTTTAAGACAATTCTTTTGTTAGACACCATTGAATTTAAATTTTAAAGGCATCAAATAAACGTACTAGATTTAGTGAAACCACGACCTACAACTACAAAGACTTCGTTTTACTAACGTTCACTTGATGTAGAATTAAACTTCATTGTGTTTACTATCATTTCAACGGATATTACATAATAGAAACAGGCGTATATGTTATGAATTCCCATCTTTATGTCGTGATTACCGCGAATTATTATTTCTGTTCTTGCAATGTTACTTCATCTCGTTCTATCTCCGGCTATTTGGAGAGCGCCGTGTGTTGCGCATCATTTTCCTTCCACTTTCTCAGCAATCACCAATATTTCAAGTTTATCTCTGTCTATTATAATATTACGAAATTATGTTGTAATACGACAAAATGGTCGAAGGTTGTCATAGTTAAACCTATGATTTTTATTTGACATAAACCATACACATGAGTTTAAAGATTAAGGACTGTCCTGCTTCTATTGTATGAATAAAAATTATATTGGAGTGTTAAATTTTTTTCATGTTTAGGAACTTTACTTACCTACACTGAAGTCCGATTCTGGTATATAAAAATATTAGTAGAGATACTAAACAATAGGTGAATTGCGAAACGGAAACTACAACCTTAAATTCGAGGCCGTACCCTCAACGAACACGTTGTTGGCGGTTGTAATACATACGTATAAATGTATTAATATGTAATAAACTATAATATATAAAATTGGTGTTTCATATAATTTTATTTCAACCAATACATAATTGTGTTTAAGTCTTATTTCATCACAGAAAATCTTAACATTAATTTTAAAACTTATTGGAAAAATTATTCTTTGAAATTAGATGCCACTTATCCTCGCACTTAACAGCACCGACCGTTCTTTTGAACTTTTTCCTGAATTTTATTGAAATGAGAAATTCAAACCTTGCTTGCTGTTATTATTTTTCAACGCACCTCTGGGATCGCTCCGATTTGCCCCCATAAAGTTCTTGCGTTGACTTTTTATTACCAATCGACGTTTTTTCCTTAACTTTTCTGCAATTTTCAATCCTGCAGGTACAAGTATTTTAATCACCTAAGTAATTTTTACTTTTTCTTTTAATTAATTTTTTACTGGTTATAAGTTATTAAAATGTCGCACTGCATTCTAATAAACGTAATCAATGTATATTGTTTAATAAAATGGCTATAAAGTAAGTTAAAGATTCTTTGTTACCTCGTCTGTTTAAACCTTGTCCTTCTTCTAAGTTCTTAAACATTACTGCAAATAATTAAATTAAGCTCCATTCAATTTATATCGATTCGACCACATTTATGAAACATTAAGTGTATTTATAATCAAATTTACTTGCATATATTCCATTCGATTGTTTTGCTGAAAATTTATTATCGATTATTAAAGTAAAAATAATTCGAGCGATTCTTTAATGAATTTTTATTAATAGGCCTAAATAGCGTAATATAATTGAAATACAAGAAAAGTAATACCAGTATTAATACTCGAGAAAATATTATACTTGAACATACTAAAATGCTTTGATTGTATTATAAAGCCGAATAATCAAACCATTAGGCATATCAATATTATAAAAATTATAGTTGACATAGTTTGGTGTCCAAAATATTAAATGTTCTTATACCTAAAGTACATAGCATTTCTAAACTGAATTTCAGTCAAACTAAATTAAAGTGAAAAGTGTTACAAACAAACCTTGAACACTATTCAGAATTGTTTGCAATATTTCTTTTGCAATCGCATTATTTGACTCTAGAAAAATGATAAAAAGATTATTTTACGTTATAAAATGTTTATAAATTAAGTTATCCGCTGATATAATGTTTACCTTCAATGAGTGCTAATGCCTGAAGTGCGTCAAGATGAAGTACGTCTGCATCTGAAATTGCAACATTTTTTTTTCCTAACAGTCGAGAAGCGCAGTTCGTTCACCTGTCGTTGTAATGAGGCACTAGTTTAGTTGTTTACACTGCACCACATTGCGCTTAAGACGTAAGATTTTAATCTCGTTATCACTTAAGTAACTTCACAACCTACATATATATTATGCTGGCAACTATTTGCCGTTAGACATAAAACATTTAAATTACGATTTATTTAACGTTTGTACCTTTTTTGAAAAATCAGTACGTATCTGTTACCGGGAATCGCTTCGATCCTTACTAGTTATCTCGTCTAACATTTTTTTACATGTTTGAAGAGCTATAACTAGTTAAGTGACCGGGGTAAGGAGACTTAATTCTTAAGGTGATAAACTCGGGCACAGGGTTTAGCATCCGGTGAATGTCCTGCCCGTCTCGTCACTTTGATGAATTAAAAAACTCTTCATCGATTTCTAATAGACGTTCTATTTCCCTCAATAACCTTACTTTGATTAACTTAATAAAAATCTACTTTTTGCTTTTCTTTTTATTTTCACTTAAAGCAGTTAAGATTCACCGCATCTGATGATAAGGCTATTCGTATGAAACAAAACTTTGTTTTAATGGAACGGATTGCAGAGGGAAGCGATGAAGTAGCTATTGTTTGGGTCCTCGTATTGTGCCTGTCTATGCATTGTATTCAGGCTGTGCTGATAATGGAATGGTATTTGCTTTGTCACCAGCGTTCCACTACCTTGTTTTACGTTTGTAATCCTGCGCCGATCTGTGATTTTCAAAGAACGCAACAGTTGCTTTTCGTTTATCCAACTCTCAGAAGGAAGTAGAGCGATTAATATCTGGTCTTTATTATCATATAATAGACAAATTGAAGTTAGTAATTTACACATGTTTTGATCATACACGCATTTTTATTTAAAAAACTAATAACTATTCAATTTGTTACATCTATCCTTTGATAACATGCTTTGTAATCTCGCAATTACTCTTCTGTCGTCGTGGTTTAGCAGATAATACAGAGTTAGAAATAAATTTCACATTTCGGTACTTATAGTCTTACTGTTACAGCATCACATTACATTATGTTAAGACTGGCTTATTGTGGTAATTCAATAACATATTACGCAAAAAATATTATACACAGATGGCCTACATAATAGGTTTATATCAGTATATTGAACATTAGAACTCTGTAATCACTTTGTCTTTGTGTGTGGAAAATATAATTTTACGATGATTTAACATAACCATCCCTCTTAATGTCCCCACTGTTAGGTCTCGCAACCTTCAATCCCTAAGAATCATTAATGATTTTACCTACCATGCTACCTGCGGTCTAGCGCATCTCGCATCAAAATGTTATCCTTAACCTGGAAGTAATCCTCGCTGTCTTATGTCGACAGTCTAAATACAGTAATGTTGTTATATTGGCAGGTTTGCAATATGATGGTGGTAGTTAGCCGGTCCGAAAAAAATATAAAACTTCTCAACGTATGACCATTGAATCGAATTAGTCACAAGGCCGTTTTACAAGGCAAGCGCTTAGCCACTGCTGCACCGAGACAGTCAAAATTTATGTTAGTTTAAACAACTTAATACTTGCCACTTTTCAATGACGCGCCTTCTGAACTTAAATATGTAAACACGTACACCTATAAGCAGATTATATATAGAATAACAAATTACAAACGTTGTTTAAGTAAAATTACAAAGGTGGTTACAATTATACGTGGAGCAACTCACAAATTCCAATATTAGTAAGAACGGGCGAAAAGCGATAAAGCGTCCCTCCATTTTAAAACACCTTCTACTTTCGGTCCGTAACGAAGTTAAATGCTACTCCGGAAAAGCAATTACTATCGAAATTAAAAAGCAATGAGCATGTAATCTATTAACTAGAGAAGATATACATGCGTATACATACAAGGTTTTGTTATGAATATTAAAAAAGGGTAACGAATGGGTTAGGACTTGATTATAAATTACTTCAAGTCTAAACAAGTTAATTAAACGTACGTCAATTTATTTTTCTACTATTTGGAATTAGTTTTTAAAAAAATATCTCCTAAATCGATGCTTGAGTGTTTTAAATTATAATCTATAATATAATAAAAAAACAGCGTACAAAATAGAATAATGTTGCAAGTACAATGGGATTCACGTTTTATTCACTCAAAGGTGAAAATACTCAAGGACTCAAAGAAAATATTGTATGTGCAAATATTAGGTTGTCAAATATCTCCCTTCCGCCTTTTTGTCTTTTGAATTTCGCGGCTATGTACAAAGCGCTACAGAGCTCGTATCTAGCAATACTATACATAATTTGAAAGGTCTTGACATAACCTACAAAACGACGCTATGCATAATTAGTTTGGATATTGCGTTCAACAGTTATAGACGTGTAAACATGGAGTTCACTAACGCCGAAATTCGCGCTATTTTAAAGTTTTCCTTCGTTAAAGGCAAATCCGCTAGAGAAACGTTCCGTGAGATTAATGGTGTTTTGGGGGATGGTACTCTATCACTTCGAACCGCGGAGGAATGGTTTCGACGATTCAGAGCCGGTGAAAACGACACCATGGATAAGCCAGCCGGCGGAAGACCTGTGACGACAAATACCGATCAAATCATGGACTACATCGAGTTAGACCGGCATGTGGCATCTCGTGACATCGCCCAGAAGAAGGGAGTTAGTCACCAAACCATTTTAAACCATCTGCAGAAGGCTGGATACAAAAAAAAGCTTGATGTTTGGGTGCCGCATGATTTGACGCAAAAAAAAAACCTTCTGGACCGAATCAACGCCTGCGATATGCTGCTGAAACGGAACGAACTCGACCCATTCTTGAAGCGGATGGTGACTGGCGACGAAAAATGGATCACATACGACAATATCAAGCGAAAACGGTCGTGGTCGAAGGCCGGTGAATCGTCCCAAACAGTGGCCAAGCCGGGATTGACGGCCAGGAAGGTTTTGCTGTGTGTTTGGTGGGATTGGAAGGGAATCATCCACTATGAGCTGCTCCCATATGGCCAGACACTTAATTCTATCATCTACTGCGAACAACTGGACCGCTTGAAGCAGGCGATCGACCAGAAGCGTCCAGAATTGGCCAACAGGAAGGGTGTAGTGTTCCACCACGACAACGCCCGACCACACACTTCGTTGATGACTCGTCAGAAGCTACGGGAGCTCGGATGGGAGGTTTTATCGCATCCACCATATAGCCCGGACATAGCGCCAAGTGATTACCACCTGTTCCTGTCCATGGTGAACGCCCTTGGTGGTGTAAAGTTGAACTCAAAAGAGGCTTGTGAAAAGTGGCTGTCCAAGTTCTTCGCAAATAAGGAGGAGGGGGGCTTCTACGAGGGAGGTATTATGAAGTTGCCGTCTAGATGGAAACAGATTATCGAACAAAACGGCGCATATTTGAACTAAATCCGATCACTGTAACACTGTTTATAAAGCATTGAATAAAGAGCAAAAAAGCGGAAGGGAGATATTTGACAACCTTATACATCTATTTCTTCATAATTCTTATAGCCAGAACAAAACTGATATCGCGTTGATTTTTATTAATAATGGTTTGCAAACACATATTCTTATTTTTTTTAAACAAAGAAACGAGCACGAGGTTAATTTTTAGAAGGTAAGTGTTACGCCTGTCATGGCAGTATACCGATGGTAACGATAACATACATATAAATTGTCGCTTTTATTGTACTCAAGTTAAACATTAGTTATGCCTATTTTCTTTTATGTAAACATATTGGCAAACACATTAGCTTTAATTTCATCAAACCAACAATAATATATGGAAAAGGGAGATATGTAGGTATCATATATGGGTGATACTGATAATAATTTAAGCACGACAAACATTTCTGTAAGCCTCATGGGCTTAAATATTTATGAAGAGCACAAAGTTGAGCCAAACGCAACTTGGTGTCTTCGTTTATAAATGAATCAACTTCTTATTAAAATCAACACCGCAGGCGGTTACGTACGCCGGAGTTATTCAAACCGAATGAGATTCAAAATACATATATAATTGACGAGGGGAATGATTTGGAATTATGCTAATGCGGTTATTACTGTGAATTTGACTTACTTTTCTTGTATTTTTTTCTTTCCGTAGTAAAATATTTTCAATTTTGTTCCAGTTAGATGTTATTTTTAAACCAGATTACAACATACACATTACAACATTAGTCAAACGCGAAATTCCAATTTTTTGTGTAAATGTAAGCTATATAAAATGATAAATAGCACAGGATAATTTACCTAAGAAATTTTGAAGTTTAACTTTAATTATTACGAGTACTTTTATACAAAATGCCCTAATTTTATCTCTTTTATATGCTTAATATCTTTCAGCAAACATGTCTCGACGACGTTGTGTTTATTAGGACAGGGATGACCTAAATAACCCATCGCTAACAACTTTCCTTTCTTCTACGTCAGCACAAAAATTTATATGACCTAAAGATATTTTTAGTGGTTACGTATATTCTGATATTTTATTTTCATTTCATTTGGAGAATAGCGTTTTAATTCAGAAATGTCTACAAATTTCTGGTTCAATATAATGAATTCTAAATGATAAATGCTTTTGACTAACTACTTTTTGTACTCACGGAGAATGTTTGTGATCAATATCACCACGTTTTTATTACGTTCTGTTTAAAATACTATATTGAAGTGTACTTTATTGTATGTGTTTATATCCAGTAACAGTTACAATACTGAATAATATGATCATTCTTGTATGACAAGTGAGAAAAAAACTGTTCTGTCTTGCTGAGCAAGGCAGTGCAAGAATATCGTTTTGAACTATATTTCCATAGTCGAGTTCATCAATTTCCGTTAAAACAAACAATGAAAAGCGTATATCTCTTTGACGTGTAAATTTCGGAGTTAAATACAAACTTTCTAATAAACTTCTAAAAAAGTTTATTAAGTTGTAATTACTTTAATAATTCTTGTCGAAAATGTTGATATGATAAATATTACAAAGTTAAAAGGCGACCGATCAAATAAAATAAGATTAAAAATGAAAATGGCGTTCGTGCGTGGCAAGATGTATCGGCCGTAGCCGCGGGTGTTGCGGCGCTGCTGGTGAAAGGTTGCTGCGCGATGACCCGCAACGAAGCAGATAGTAGCTAAAAAACCAACATGCGAATAAATGATAGCAAACGCCTCCATTGTCCGCATACTGTTTCACCACTTAACAACTCTCACCACAGTATGGAGACGGCTCAGAATATTACTCACTTGTTTTGTAAGGAGCGCATTGTCCGTTCGATCCAGATTTCTTTTCTTTAAAATCGTTTCACCGGAGCCATCTATTGTTTTCTAATTGCGTTAAAGTTCAAAAGGTTTCACTTCACTTTTAGCACATCTAAAATGAATAAGAAGTCGCTGTGTTATTTAATTTCAACGAATGATTCATCGTGCAGTAAATAGAATTTATAAATTTACAAACACCACATTGTTTATTATTGTACAGATAGTAACCTTCATTTTCTCTTAATGAAGTCAGCAGAAAATGCAAGCAAAATATATTTGGTGTTAGGAATACAATTTTTTTCGAAAATAATATTTTTTTGGGCAAGAATTGCGTTGGCATTCTTGCAGAAAATAGTTTAGTTGGTTAGTATGAACGGAAACTCCCCTGAGTTTTAAGCTTCCACTTAGAGAAAATATAGTGATCAAACTAACATTCTTCATGATCCAACGGCTATCGTTGACATGTGACATCCACCAACCCGCATATAGCCAGCTCTCCTTTTAGAGAAGGCTACGAGTCCCAGCAGTGGGGTCGTTATATGAGCTGTTCGTTATTACTATTTATACCTTTCCTAACAGCCTAGATATCAGCTTGTTTCACTATTGTTGTATTTACTATATTCATTTCATGAATTTAACAATAGCAACGTATGCGGCGCTTGTCCTTTTCATGCTGCCAAAATCCAACCCAGGCGACACTGCACTTAAATGTGGTTGAAATATTATATTCTGCAGATTAATGCTGCAGCATAGCTGCTGCACCCGTAACCGGGCCCCACTCTGTCGCAGACAGTTGAACATTTTATATCTTAAATTTGTTTAAGCTTTGCGCCGCTCGGTATGGAGTTGTTTGTACAGGGTAAACCTCTAACGGTAACGATTTGGGACAAAGTTACGCGAACCCCGGCGTTCCTCGTGGTGAATAATGGTACACATTTAAATTTACGCTGTAAGCAGAAATCTTTAACAGGAATAAGCAATGGACTTCTGTTGATTGAAAAATTACCTTCAGTCTTAGTTATTACCATTACTATCCTTAGATAAATTGTTTCATGATTTACTTTAAGTGTTATTTCTGATTTAAAGAAAATTCATACGGGAACTCAAACAAATTCAAAAAATAATTGAAAAATACCATTAACTCATAATTATTTAATGGTCCATTAGTTTTCTAATCTACTTTACGCCTGCATGAATTATAAATATTTAAATGAATTGTAACTTTTTAGATATATTTTAATTATCACTACTACTACTCACTTTTTTCTACTTTTGTTACGTGTTGTTCATAATTCATCTAATTATTCAATTATATTCAGTGAACTCGCTGCAGTTATAAGCATATTAACAATTAGAAATGATAAACGTTCGTGCAGAAATGTCGTTACTGTATGTATTTGTAATTGAGTATTTGTAAATGTATGTATTTGTAATTTTGTTGTATAAACGTTCATTAACTTTCGGAATATGCATTTTGGTGTTTTTTATGTGAAAATAGACAGCTGTATACCGTTTTAGCTATAAGATTTAGTGTAACTGCACTGAAGTTCTTTTGACCGGAACACTTGTTTTTCGCAATAGGAGTGCAGAAATCTACGCCCAACGCTCTACAGCGATCCATTTAAAGTTTGCTGCACATTTTAAAGTTGGTCCAATTTTTTGAAGCACATTGTTATTACTCTGTACAATTTTATTTGGACAAAACTCAAAGTACTTTTGGTTTGAATTATTATTGCAATTTATTTGTGCAATATTTAGCACAACACGGCGACGGCGATTGCTATAATGTGATGCGCTTGATCTTTTCTCTGCTTTCTACGTAAAAGGAAAAATTTATGGGCTCTAAACGGATTATTAAGGTTAAGTAAAAAACATAAGCGTTATTTATTATACATAGAGAATAACTTGCTCGTGTAACCAGAACTTCACAACCTTCGTCGTGTCTTTGAATGCCTTTAAGAGGACTACATCTGTACGAAAAAGCAAATTCTATTATTCTAGTAGGTGGTAGGTATTTAATTAACACATTTTTGTGCAGTTATTTCAATCCTAACTCTGTTTTTTCTCTAATAACATATATATGTCATAAATAGTCCTTTTCTAACATTTATCTCTGATGATGGAAATAATGACTCATTAATTTTAATGATAGTAATTTAAAATCATAAGCGTCGCAATAAAAATTGATTAAACTATCACGCAAGAACGCTATTCGTCAAAAACAATGTTACATTTTAATATCATGCTCTTTTTGGTTCGGTTTATAAATAAACCACCGGATGGAATAACCGGATCGAATCCATGCTTAAAATGATAATGCCGGTATAAACATTTATTTAGAACATCTTATTTGACAAGGCCGGAGGAGTGAACGCGAAATCGAATTTACTTGTACATCTTAGAAGGGTACCTCCATCGCTCACGTCACATAATTTTACCGAGCTCGATAGGGATCCGCCGCGCCGTCTAGACGCGACTCGGGCTCTAGACTAGTAAACCAACTACCGTACTACTTCCTAGGCGCAATGCATCTTCCCCGGATCTATCCACCAACAGATCCGAGTGAACAAGTAAAAATGCGGATGCTACCGCTACTAAGGTGCTATTCTCGTCTTTCGTAGACGGTACGTGTCGTGAGTGCACCTGAGATTCTCACGTCAAGAATATTGACGCATTGAGCGTTTATCCGGCTTTACAAACGCCTTTAATACAATTACATTCAATAATGAAAAGATTATCAATGCATAATAGTGAGTACAGTAAATTTGTTAGTACAATTCAATGTCCAAAAACACGGCTTATAAAATGATTTAAATTAAACTTGGGATAATATAGCTCTTCAAAATTTTACATTATGTTTCTAAAACGAACATGGGGAACGAAAAACAGAAAAAAAGATTATTTTAAACTAATTAGGCTCCAATCGGTCGTCTAAACAAGATTAATAAATATAAACATCTCAACTAAAGTTAGACTTGGGAAGCGCATGCGCCGGTCGATAATATAATGTATGTTAAGGAAATAAAATACGAATAATAAACGCCGGCTTTCTTTCGCGTCAAATTCTATAAAGTAATTCGAGCGAATAACATTCGTCCACTTACCGTTAAACAATGGACCATTACGACTTACTTGGTAGCACGACTTTACAATACAAATGATTTCAACCTCTCAATGAAATAAACTTGGCACAGTCGCGTTTTCTCGAAACAAACACTTTTCTACTTAAGTGTGATTGTTCCTGAAAGAAATGATTGCTTTAACTTTAAGAAACAGACACTTTTTTATTCAAACAATGGTTGCTCATTTTCGCGTTTGCAATAGTACAACAAACACTTTCTCTTATTTTTTTATTTGATGCATGTCTTACAGTTTCTGTTTGTTTGTCACAAACTAATCAGTTTATATAAAAGAAATTAAACAAGAAATGCCAATGTCTTCTTCAAAAAAAAATACTCGTTAACAATCCTTGCCATGATCCTTTTTTTTTTTATTTTACATAGATCTTGATTATGAACCGCCTGGTTTTTATTTCTACTCGATATATCTGTTAACGAATGCTGTATGAATTTTCATAGTGGTTGAATTAATCGCGTTGAAGTTGATAAGTCGCAGCACAATCTGTTGGTAAATTACAACAAATGGCGCCTACTACATGCAACGCATCATTAAGAAGTTATTTGTTAAACTATGTTAACATCCATTTTTACCACATTAAACTACATTTAACCGTTTGTACTTAATAAGCTTTCAAGTACCTATCTTGTTAATAAAGGCTCTTCGCAGTACAGTTGTTCAGTTACTTTAGTTTATTCGAAGATAGCCGCAAGTGCACTCGTCTCTAAACGCATTCCCATCGTCTCAGCCAGCTTTTGTCAAAGCGAATTGAAATCCACAAGTCTCTCGTTCGTAATGGAGCGGCCCACAGTAGCTTACTGCCTGCATACGTTGTGCAAAACAAAGAAACGAAAAGAATTTCGCTGTCTATTTACGAAATCCTGTAAGATTGTTATTTATGCCGTGGTCTGTGTTTCGGTCTCAAGTGCATTACCGAAATAATTCTGCGGTTTTCTCTCATTACTGTCAATGGATCGTATCTCGTTGGCAACTTTTTGTTTTCTTTGTTCTTTAATTACTTTCATACTTTTCACAAGGTGCCTTTTTATGATACCTTTTTTTTTTTTTTATTTATTGTTGGACATTAATTACAATCACAAGAAAATTAGCTTGATACTACATGGAAACCAGTACGGTTTATCTAGGTGGTACAGTCGTCGTGATTATATTTTAATTAAACATACATCCAGGCTGGTTTTCTATCAGATATCTCTTTAATCTCGCTCGGCATGATCCCGAAGATACAACAATGTCCTGGATTTCAAGAGGATGGTAAGGTTAGGTTACCTATAACAATTGAAGAAATGGTTATGAAGACTGATGAATGTAACGGCGTGCTTCATAATGATGTGAAATGTATACAAACTTACCAATGCCGATTTATTATAAAATATGAAAAACAAAGATAATAATAGTTAGTTTTATATTCGTCGTACCATTCCCGTTGCCAATTGAGGCAGAACTTCCTAAATGAATACAGAAACAATCGTCAACGTTGCTTTGTCCCAGTTTAACCGAGTTCCATGTTTTTCATTTCTCTGTCACGAGCACACAATGGTTAAAATACAGTTTTGAGAATTAAATTTTAAAAAATTGGTGCTTTTTGAGTTTATAAATAAAGATTGAATAAGTTATACCTGAATAGGTACACCGACTGATAACTGGGTTATATTAGAATAAATCAAACAGTTATAATTCATCCTCATTACCTATTGTTAGTCATAGCCCTCTCCAATTGATTTCCAGCGTGATGATACCACGCGCAGCCAGTTTCCCTTCGATCTTCTCCTGGTCATTGGTCCTTGCCCATCATTGTAACATTTAATTTTACCTCAAGCCTTTTTCTTGATTTTTTTATTTTATTTTTTAATTAATCTAAGCTATTAAGCACAAATGTGTAAAGAAGATATGAAAAAAAACATGCGTAATTAATTTTCGGACCTTTACCCGGTGATAAAAGTTACACATACCCACAACAATGTGGCGCTAGTCAAGATGTTAACTTGTGCTAGTCGCTTTAAGACTTAAGATGTTAAATCTCGTCACCCCAGTAATTTAACTAGCTACAACGCTATTTAAACCGGAACACGGTTTGCACAATATTATGGAGTATAAACTGTTACGTTCTTTGTGTTAAATACAAAAAAAACATTTTTCAATGTATGGTCCTAAAGTACATAAGAATTTGATCAAATATTGAAGCTATAATCAGACGTTATCCCAGACATATCCGTTAACGCGATCACGGATACGCGCCGAAATGGTTATTGGTTACAGAACCGTTCAATATATGCTACTCCTGCGTAATTTGCGCACATAGCCCGTAGCGATCTGCAAATTTACTCAAATTTTGCTTTATCAAAATCAGTTTCGCATACTGTTCGCAGGCATTTTGCACGGTAGTTAATTGGTTTTATGAAGAGTTGTGTAAATTTGTTTAAATTATCATTGATTTAGTTTATTTGTGCACAAAGCTATAAGACGAGCAGGTTCTTCTTCTAGTAGTAAACGCTTGCTGTAACAATAAGGCAAGCATTACAATCACATTGTGCTTAACGTTTTGAGACAAGATGGTAAATCGTATTGCCACATTTCACCAGCTACAACGCCCTTCTAACTGGACTTAGTAACGTGTCGAATATTACTGTTTGGCTGTAGAAAAGTCGTACGTTAATTTGCCTCTTTGATAATGATGTTTTTCATTTCCGAAAACAGAAACCCTTATTCTGGTGTATGTAAATTTTAACACAAACATTTATCCTTTTCTATTTTTATTAGTTTTTATTCTAAAATCTCTTTAATAAACTATGCTTTACGTTTCTATAAGTGTTAACGTTTCATTTTTTTTAATATTAATTAACTTTTAACCTCTAGTTAAAAATAACAAGTAATATGCTTAGTATACCTAATAAATTTAAACTCACCTGGACGGTTCTGTCTTGTTGACTTGTGCATACACTGTAAAAATGCTGACTTTCCTCTATAAAGTCTGGATATGCATCTAAAATATTTGCATTTACATAAGAACTACTTGTTTTTCAAATAATTAAAATACATTTTACCATTTTTGCAAGTCTTGTAGAACGTGAAAACATATACAATTATAATATATATCTTTTTCTGAATAATATTAAATTCTCTGCTTCTGCAAATATAAACATTTGCACGTAAACAATCTCGGAAAATATATCAGAGAGTAACAAGTTTTTGTTCCATGCCGGATTTCCTCTGCCCACAAGGCTGGATTTAGATAACACACTTCACCGCAGCCGTTCAACTAGGAAATCCAAATATATGAATAAAATTCATCTCTACCTTATCTATTTATGTAATACTAATCTTTATATTGTTCTAATCTTCATTATTACTTGAGCGGTATATGCAATATGTTATGGTATTAGATAATGTATGGTACGTTGGCGAATGATCAATTTAAACAGTACGTACTAGTACAAATATTTGAAACCGTTTTACAACTACTTCTTTTCTATGCTTACATATTATTGGATGTTATGTTAAGTATATCTACAAAACAAATAATGCACTAATAACTCGAATCTTTTCGCTTTTTTCTCTCAATACTTCTAACTACTTAAAGGTGTATAAAGGGCAAAATGGATATTGATATTAAAGTTGATCTGAAGTGTTTACATGGGAGAAAGGCGTTCGTAGCGGTGCGGGCCGTTATTAATACAAAAGAGCTGAAGGAAGTGTGTCAAGTTCATAATAATCAACGTTGAATGTCATAGCGGGCGGGCGGCGGTGAGAGCGGGCGAGGGCGGCGATTTCCCAGGCGTCTCGCCAGCTGCGTCCGGGAGCGCTTACGTCACGCAGCGTGCACCGAGCAGCGACGCACGCACACGGGACAGCCCTAACACGTCGACTACGGCGTGCACCACCCGTGACCCAAACGCGAACCGTTCATCCAGCGCCCTTTAGCACCGGCGGTACACAACAGCTATATAACATAATAGTATATAGCATAGTAGTTTTGTTACATGAATTTTAGTTAAAACAATATTGAAACAATATAAATCATCGCCCGATGAAGCGACATAGCAAAAAGTGAACCGTCCTTAACGTGTTAATCATCCCTCCTTATACAAATACTTCTGTATAAAAAGGTTCATAACTGAAGTAATTTTTTACTTGGTAGACGCGTAAGTCTCTGGTGTTATCTGACTGGATCCATTTATACCTTCATAACGGCTCTTGTTACACTTGACTGTGTGTAGGGGTAAAAAAAGTTAATTGCAAACCACGTTAATTTGTGCCAAACTATATAATTTACAAATTAATTTAAATAATCTATGGTACTTCTGTAATTTTTTCGTGTGTCCGAAATGTATACATATAGCTTATCTCACTTTGAAAAGGTCATCGCCTAAAATATCACAGTAAAAAGACATTTTCAAAGAAACGTTTTCATAAACAAATCTGCTTTTCGTATCAGCAACAGGTGTGACGAAAGATTTCGCAATGTACATAAATTTAAGTGAAATAAGTAATTTACATCTAACAGTATCAAGATTGCTTTTATATGTATTTATTGTTAGTATCATTAGCATCATTTGTTATATTATAATATAACGTATATCAAATTCACTGTTTAACATGAGTGTGACGGATAAGACAAGTTGCAATATTTTTTTAAATCGCTGGAATATTCGAAGCCTTTCCATTACTAAGTTCTCGTTTTAATTAAAGGAAGGGAACAGGTAAGTAATATTATCAGGTAATAACTAGAGCATTGCAGACGAGAACTATAAAGTTACCATTTAAAAAAAGTTCTTGCTTATATTTACTAACGAGTACTGATCTAAAATGCTTAGAGAATCTGGTGTTTTAATACTGTAGTATCGTTCATTATATGTTACTTAATTCCATTTAAATATTATTTTACATGAGATTGAAGATGGATACGATATTAGCTATGTCTCTTGCTGAAGTCGTTTGAATAGGAAAGTTAACATGAACGTCAAAATATTCTGGGCGACCACAGTTTGCATTTTACTACCTCGTTATTTAACATCGTGTTAAAAAAGAGTAAAGGGTTAGCCCATTTTTAAATAAGAGGACCTTGTGTTATTTATCTAGTACCTTTTAATGAGACCGGGTACAGCAGAGGTAATATAGCTACTATACATGAAGTATTAATTAACAGAAATTATTATACATAAGTGGTTTTCTCTTGACCCTAAAAATTATCAAACAGTGGCGTCAAGCTGTTTCACAGACCCTTGACACTTTGCTTATCGCTAAAAGTAATTTGCATGATCTATTCAATATTTATTTTTTAAAACAAATAAAAATGCTAGTACAGAAAGGAAGAAAGTTTTCACTTTGTCATATGGTATAGTAACGTAATCTATATAATAAAAATGAATTGCTGTTCGTTAGTCTCGCTAAAACTCGAGAACGGCTGGACCGATTTGGCTAAATGTGGTCTTGAATTATTCGTGGAAGTCCAGGGAAGGTTTAAAAGGTGAGAAAATATGGAAAAAGTGCTCGGAATATGGTAAAAACAACAATTTCTCTTTTCCATTAAGGTGACCAGATTTTTAGACAGGCAAAGCGGGACAACTTTGAAGGAGTAACAATAACGTAACATTTTTTTTAGTTCCAACATAATCTATATAATAAAAATGAATTGCTGTTCGTTAGTCTCGCTAAAACTCGAGAACGGCTGGACCGATTTGGCTAAATGTGGTCTTGAATTATTCGTGGAAGTCCAGGGAAGGTTTAAAAGGTGAGAAAATATAGAAAAAGTGCTCGGAATATGGTAAAAACAACAATTTCTCTTTTCCATTAAGGTGACCAGATTTTTAGACAGGCAAAGCGGGACAACTTTGAAGGAGTAACAATAACGTAACATTTTTTTTAGTTCCAACATAAGTACAATTTATAAATATAAAAATGTATAATATTTTATTCCCTGACATTTTTCTATCTAAATATCTTTTAGGGTTAAGGTCGGTGACATACTTTTTGTCATTAACATAAAATATTAAGACTACGAGTACTTTAAGCTAAGTTTAAGAAAATTTATGTATTTATGAAATATACAAATAAATTACTTACGTTAATTTTATATGGTAAGAAGCAGATTTGTAATATTTATTTGTTTAATTAGGTTGCTAGCACGCAGTACGACCACAAAGTGTATCATTTGAGAGACAAATACAATGTAACTGGGTAGCAAAAGCAATATGTTACACAAAACTATGATTTTCATAAATAAAAAAATTAACTTAATTCTAAAAGTCGGGACTTTTGAAAAACGTCGCGTGACGCGGAATTAATTGTGAAAAAGCGGGTCGTCTGGTCACCTTACCTTAGATACATAAAACGTCAAACATTTGAAGTTCGTCCCGTCATTTAGAAACCAAATACAATTTAAAAGAATATTTTTGATTTAGACATTGACATTGACAACCAACAATTTCTGATGCAACTATAATATTTTAAGAGAAAAGGGAGGAACATGGCGGAAGAATTGACCACGTAGACAATTTTTTAAGTATTTTTATTTTTTTGTTTTATACGTGTACACATGACATTGGCTAACGCAGAAACCGTGCTCATGCCAATTGAGAAGAAGAAGAATATTTTACTTTAGCGGGAATCTGGGCTTAAGGTGGAATTGTCTCGGTTGATTTTTATTTTTTTGTGCATAATGCGGTTGAATTGATAGATGATTGGTTATCACGCAGTAAATAAGTGTGTTCGTGTGCAGCGATTATAGAATCCAACCGGGAACACCGCTGTCCTGTGTTCAGATTGGTTCAAAATAGTAGTTAAGTGTTAACTTTACTTTGTTGATCTTTTCTGATAGTGACACTATTTACCGCTGAGTGCGCGAGAACTTTCCTTACTTTGATTATCTACAATTTATAATACCAAGGAGAAGACGTCCTGACTTAGGTCGTCGAAGTCAATCAACGTGTGCATTTAAATATAATAGAAAAACCAAATTAATAACGGGCATTTCTTTTGATTACGAATTATTTTTTTCTGGTTAAGTTTTCACCACATTATTTACTAAAGTTGAAACAGCCTGGAATTATCAATAAGCTTTTTTATGTATTGATTTTGAGGCAAAACGAAGTTTGCTGGGTCAGCTAGTATCTTTATAAAATAGAAATAGTGGATTTTAGAATATATTACAATACATTATATGTAACAGATCTAAAGATAGGCTGAAAATTTCACTGATTTTAATAAATTTATTACAAATTGCCTCTGTTTGTGCTTAACCTTTGGTTTGTTAGCGAATGTAAACTCTCTATTTTATTTGCTTGTTGTGTATATATTTATAAGTTTTGTATTGTATTTAGTTTATTTTAGACATGTTCCGCGAATTTAAAGTTTACATAAAAAAACCTAAAAATGTACGTTATGTGCGACCCCTGCGCAATGATCTTTTTTTGTTATTTAATGTTATTAATATTTCTTTGCCCGTCTTCTTTGCCAGAATTTATTTATGAATTCCATCCTTAAATTCCTCCCTCGATTTTCAGTTATTCTTGACAAAGCAATGTGACACAATTTGCCTTTCACCAGTAGATTCATTGAGTGCGCTCGAATTTTCAAGAGTGCCTTCTGGTAAACCCGCTCGAGTACTCTTTGAAATATAAAACCTAAAAATATTGATACATCTTGATATCCTATACATTCCTCAATTCAAAGCAGATACATAATTTTCATCATACAAGTCAAGTCATTTATTTATTTATTACTTTTATATTATTTACATCGATTGCAAAAAAATTCTATTTCCTCTTGCGTCCTCTCGCTAAGAAGTCATAACATACACTAAACTATACCGAGTATACAGCGTAAAATTAATCAAAAAATCAATTTGAAAACGTAACTCCATTACCAAATCTTGATATAAATTTGATAATATTACTGCATCCGACGCAGTAAATTTTTTAGAGAATCCTGTTCCAGACTTGGTGAAGGGGGCTGGCTAAATGCCAACCAGAAGACAATCCTGGCGCCGAGTCAGGACATTTTGATACTGCCGGCGTTATCCTTGAAATATTGGCCTTTCTATCTGTATTGGATCAATGTAGCGATGCAATTTTCAAATAATTCTAAAACTTATTTTAAAAGGAAAATCTCTTTACTTACATAAAAATTATATGTTGAGATCTTTTGAGGGACATCCATGTCCGGTAGAGGATGTCTATCGGCTGACCATGGCGATGAATAATAATTTGATATAATGTCTATTGAAGAAAACAATTATTATCTTACCCTAAATTAAGCTATAAAAGTTGTGCATATTATTTTTATTTACTATATAATATAGTTATTTCCATGCGCGTCATCTCGACTTATTAGGTATGGTATACAAATGTAATTCAAACCTAGAAATTAACTTATGAAACGTGAAACTATAACTTCTCTAGTATACCCGTATATGAGTACATTCTAAGATCACCCATGAGAGTCTGTTCCGAGGGCCATTTCTAACATTTCCTCTTACGCTTTAGCGAACTTGCTTATTATGTATTAATTATATCTCAGCGCCGCTACAAACAGTTTCGGTTATTCTCCACCGGAAGAGTTGTTATTTAATCGCAATCTCAAGAGAATAATAATAAATAGTTGGCAATGAAAATAGATGTGTAAGATTTTCATTTCATGTGGGACAAATGTTGTAAGAATCAGTATGAAAGATTAATGATATTAATCTTATAAAACTAAACATTTATTAGCTAGATTTTTAATATGTAATTAAAACATATATCCTTCATTTAATATTTAAAACATATGTTCTTTGTTTTTATAATAAAATTACTAAGCAGTTTGGCTTTCATGTCAAATCATAAAAGCATATTCATTATAAATTGATTCAATATAATAAGTAATACCTTTTTAACAATTTCAATATAATTTCCTTTTAGATAACACCAATAAATCATAGATAATATTTAATACACTTATCTGTAAGTCTATTGCTTTAAAAATAATTGCTCGTACGAAATACTAAATTGCAACGATTTACGTAAACTTTACAAAGTTTACAAAATATACCCGTATTGTCGATAAAACAGTAACAGATAGCTCCGCTCTGTTTTATCCTCTAAACATCGCGACGGGTGATTGGCAGCCTTAATCAGTACTGAGTGAAGTGCACCTTCTAATTTCTCAACTTAGATAGCGACTCACCTGGCTCGGTTTCGTTAGGGTAGCTAAAGGCTTAATGACAATGTTCCCCGTTCATTAAATCGACGGTGCGAAGGTATTTTGTCACATGTCTCTGAAATGCTAATCGGTGCCGTAGCACTCAATATATGCGTTGTAACACCCGGCGGCCTTTTTCAAGTTACGCCTAGCTTCCGAAATTAATTCAAGCTCGTTTGTTTATGTTAATATAGCTAAAGCAACATCCAATAGTTTCACTTTAGTCTATCATTGCTATGTGACCGATACATTAATAGTTGGTTGTGTATTCACAGTGTGGGGGCTTTTAATAGTTTCGCGTGGTTTGAGATAATATTTTGCGGTTTTTCCCACTAAGTAATAATGTGACATTAAAAGCTTGTTTATTCGTTTTAGTTAATTGTTTAAAATAATGTAACATTCCTAAATTTTTACCAAAGCACATTATTAATTAAGTCCATTTCTATAGAAGTTGCTGTATTGTTTGTTAATAGTAATAAGGTCGTAATCACGCTTTAGTCTTAGTACATGAATGCGCTTTGTTAAATAATGATATTAACAGAGATTGCTGTTATTATAGTTTGTTAAGTAGATTATTGAATATAAATATTTTAATTTTACCTTTTCAACGCACCTATAAAATCTCATCCACATACATAAGCAATCTCGCTACGTCCGCGTGCAAACTAAAAGGATTCCTCATTACGTGTTTCATAATTTTGCCATCCATTTATTTTCACTGAGCTACATTAATTAAAATTTCACAAAAATGTCACAAACATGCCTAGAATAATAACATTGAATGTTTCGGCTAATTAAAAGTATTATTATGGAGTCTTTTGGCAATATTAAATAATGTAGTTGTATAAACCTAAAATAACTTTATATAAAATGAAAAACCTAAAATTTAAACAATCAATGTTTGACAGATAAATATAACTTATTATGTTTTGTTTATGTGTATACAATATAGTAAGAAACTTATTCGTGCTACCGTTCAAATTGAGACAAAAATTATTTCAAGAAATATTATGGTGTCACTGAAAGTAATGCATGCGTATTTATAAAAAGTAATAATTGATACAAATTTTGTTATTTTTAACAGAAAGTTAATTATTCGTGTTCATTCAGTGGCGTTAGTATTATTAATATTGTCATATGTGTAAATGAGGTATATAGCCTGAAACGCAAAAGGCTTTGTATTAGGTCACCTACGCCGTATCTAGGTCACTCAGTTCCCGGTGCAACCGGATAACCGTTGTTGAATCAATATGTTAACAGTCCGTTCGATTGTGCCGGGCGATATTAATGGAACGACATAATCTGTAGTATATGAGCAGAAAGGGGATATATCAAAATATCTAACACAATAAGGTGTATAATAATATACTATGTATTTATTGTTGATGGTAGAATCGAAGTAGAGTTTATTTATTAACCTTATATAAAAACTTTCGTTATTTGTGTAGCACCGCAAATAACATGTAGTGGAGCATGCAATATTAGATTTGTCTATATCCGTAAATTGGGAACAATTCATAAGCTCATAAACGCAATAAATAATTGAAAATACTTTAACAGAAATTGGTATTACGTTAAATAAATACTATAGATATGTTTATCACATGTTGTATTTACATAAAACGACACAGGTTTAAAAAACAAATATCAGTCTCCGTTTCAGTGAAACTATTTTTAGTGAAGAATACAGGAAAAACAAAACTCACAATAAATAATCTGGAAAGTCAAAAGCTCCAGGGCGTACACAAATAAAGTTGCGCGGTTCGTTTCGTGTATATATAAGTGACTTTATCCAATTTACAAAGTGAACAATACCTGCATTGTTTCCCAGGCACAGTATATTTACCGTCCGCTCTCACAAAGGAGCGTTACTTTCATTTCAGTTTTGCTGCTTGATCCATATCTCAATGCTTTGTTAAGAAACATTTCCTTTTGGATTTAGATAACTGATCGATCACCTTCCCCCACATTAGTATCCATTATATTTCTTAAAACATTCAGTCCGTACAGCAGTGTGTAGTCAACCTGTGGTTGTAAATCAGCCCAATCGATTCTAATCTTTCCTCCTCTACCTACGCACGTATATTTCATTCCCTTTTTTCCGTGTAGAGAATTGTTATATCACAGTACGAACTTTGGTTAATACCAAAAGTAGGTAAATGTTAAAAATACAGTTGTGTAACTTGTTGTGACGTATCCCAAATCGGTTTTATTTTTAGCATTACATGAGTTCATATTTAACAATAATGGAAAGTGGATTTCACGGAATACGTAGTTCAAATTAAACTTCTTATATATAAAATAAAAAAGTAAAGGATATACTTAATGATTTGTCTCTCACAATCACAAGTTTACCAATGTTGAAATCACTTATAATGTTGTGAGAAAATATAAATTCACGATTGACATTTTATATACTTTCAAATACTATTAAGATATTTTATCTTAAGGAATTAAAAAAATCGCAAAATTAGACATTTGTTCTAGTCTTAGAGTAATGACCGACTAATGTGTACAGATAGACATTTTTATCGCTTACTTATTGTAGGGGCAATGTAAGTATCAAAGTTAGAGATAATAAAGTATACAAGTTTGGTTTTACATATAGATTTTCCTGCCATTACTTGGCGGTTTATGCGGGTTGGCAAGTGTCACAATGATCATATGTATAATTATATTATATGATTGCTGTATACTGCTTGTCGTATGACATAATCTATTATTTTTAAATAGTGTTATCTAGTTTTACCTTTTTGAATCTCTTCATGACCTCAATCCTATTTTCAAATAAGCTATTTCTGATATTCAAATCATTTACGTCTTCTGTTTTGTAATAACAAGACTACGTTAGTTTAAGTAAGATCGTCTTATGTATCTAAGTTTCGATGTGAAACTTTGCTGAAACTTAATGCGCTAACGTGTTTAAACTTCCCCTGCCCTTCTAGCCAATTTACGCTACACCGATTTTTTACTCCTGAGCTGTATGTAAAACTTAAAACCTCTACCGCGTAATTTCATTTCCTACGGATGGTATGAGTTTACCTCGTAAACACTGTAAGATAAGGGTGACCCTTCTGTAAGTTTCCTGTATATTTATCGGTATTTCGTGAGAGAGTCATTAATTGATACGTTCAACCCTCGCTTGTCACAAACACTTTCCTAAGTTGCGATCCCGTCGTGTAAATTGTCCATTTATTATTTACAATGAATTACTCGCCGTCTGAATTTTTACGTCTCAGCGGACTTCACGTGCCATTTTATTTATTCACATCTACTCCAAATACGTTTCTGTTCAGATGTTCTATTTTTATATATTCCTTGTTATCTAACATATAAGTAACTATTGTATCATGTGTAATAATAAACGTTTAAATATCTGTTCATCTTTTATTACTAATACGTGAATTGATTAGACATTATCATTTTACAACCGACTTCTTTGTTTTAAGTATTCATAATTAACCTTTGAAGTAAAGCTTATTATCTAAGCTAAAGTATAATCTTTAGCTTAGATAATAAGCCGTATAAAACCCTTACTAGTAATTGGAAAAATTATCACTATCGTTGCGTGTTTCTCTATGTGCGGACTTTTAATAAATACATATTAATTTTCACTGCATTTAAAAAAGATATTTTTTCATATCTCAGTAAGAAATGTATAAGAACAGAGGCGTAGATTTATCAAAGTAATGTTTTTCAATTATTATATTCGATATAATAAATATTTAATAAGTAATCCCTACACCAAAAGATGTTTTGTGTATGTGGTTCATTACAGTTTAAAACTATTACGATATATCATCAATACCTAACGTGCTTATGCATGAATGAAATCAATAAAGCTCTATATTTTCGTCTTACATCGAGGACAAAATTTGAATTAGACATCAAACCCTCCTGATATTGGAGGGGCCGCCCCAACGCATTCCCCTGCATGAAGCAAAACGCCTCTTTGATACAAACCTTTTGATGTCTGCACAGAACACGCTATAATGCTACTTTCACCTCCGCCTCACAAATAATTTACTTTGACTCTCAAAATGGACTTTTTAACAGTATTTTCAATTTGCTATTTAAGCAGTATCGGACGTAAGGATAAAGATTACTCATTTGCCTAAACTTTACACGATTATATTAACAAATTTTAAAATTGAACACGGAGAAAATATTATGCGAGTACATATATTGTTTTTTCATTTTTATTAGATGAAGAGCAAATACTTTATGAGGTATCTGTTCTTCAGAATATAGATATAGGCTGGTGTCGGTTTACGGGGTATCGGGCCTTGCGTGCGGATACCGCTACCTCATGCATAGAGAAAAAGGCAAATGTCTGTCCTACCGAAAATGATTCTTAACTTACGATGATTTTCATTTCGACAGTAAACTTATTATTCTTTTGGTAGTATATAGAAAATAAATAAATAAAATATCACTGCAATTTTTTTTCTGTGCTCGACAGTATAACAAATAAGGCAAAATATTTCTTATACATTTAAAAATATTCTTTACAGCAAAAATTATTTATCTGTAAGACTGTATGAAATACGTTTGATAAATGCGAATCGTGTAATAAAAATCATTATTTAATTTATCACAGATTTCGTGAGCGGTACACAAACTTCAACCGATAAAATTGAATTTGATATGTTTGACATTAAAATAACATTTGTATTTACATATACGATGTATTGTATTGTTCGCTAAAGCTTTTGTCCTCATTTACTAAATACACGTATATACATATGTAAAAAACATTTCGGAGGCCATATTTGCATATCAAATGCTACCGAATAATGGTTTTCTCATGTTTATTAAAAAGCTCACTTTTGTTCAAGGCTCGGATAAATAATTCAATTATTTGTGAAGGCATTTAAGGTGTCTTCAATGATAAAAAAAATGTGACATAAATATTTATTCTTTGCCTACTGAAAATATTTTTATACATATTTAGATCTTGTTTTGTATTACATGAAACGAATTTTTAACTTATTTTCTGCCATGCATTTTAAAAAATATATATTTCTTTCACTAAGTTAAAGAAAAGTACTTGCAACTGTTATTTTCATCAAACTAATAAATATAAGAAAAGAAGTAATTTATAAATTTATAGTTACATCGTCAACAATGTTAACTTTTAAATGTAGCCTCTAGTTCATCTTTCCTAATAATTAATTAAAGCTCTGCATCAAGCGAAGGATATATGCTTTTGAATAATTGCATATGTTGGTTTGAACCCGACATTCATTCGTCAGTTAGTAGAACTGTCTAGCAAACCTGAACATAACTGTTGGAACTCTTGATGTTCTAACTTTGAATATCTGAATAGTTTAACTTAAACCAAAAATAACTGCAGCAGGTGTAAAAAGAGGGATACCTAACGTAATCTTTAAAACAATTCCAGTCGATTACTCTTAAAATTTGCGCGCATAGTTATTTTTTCGTATAAAGGGTTTTCTTATTTATTATAACGTGTTAACAGATTGTGTTGTACCACACACACTTTTATGCCATTTAATCAATTATGCATGAGGAATTTATTTGCCCAATCTTTGTTACAACTTCTCTATTTGATAATAAACAACATTTTTGTGTAACAAATATGTAAACATCTATTTTAAGATATGTTGATGTAAAATTAATAATCTCTGCGGAGATCAGCATGTTTATATTATGCAAAATATCTACTTTATACAAATTGTATCTAGACCTTCTGTTTGAAGATTAGTATGCCTACTTTCAACATTTATTGTTTGCATCATTTCCTTAAAAAATTGGAAAAAGATGCGTCAATACGCAATTTTATTTATTGCTAAACAAAACATTTGCTACGCAAATTCACTTATATTGTGTCACTCAAGTCTTTCCCGGCAATATAAAGAGAAAATGGGCATTAGTACTTTGGGAAAATGTAAAATACTAATCAAAGTAAATTTGAATACAAAAACGTTCTACATTACTGCACTTTTTGTTACAGGGTTATTTTGGTGCCGCTCACTAAGTTTCATTTGGTGCAACACACCAATGGTAAGTAAAAGTATATTTTCATTATAGATTAGAGTATATATAGATTTTCCATTTTCTCCCCGTTCATTTTGCTTTCGGATGTATTTTATTCAAGTACATTTAAACTTAATAATAATAGTTTAACGTAGAAAAGCTATATGGCAATTTATAAAATTTTGTTTGACCTTTGTAATTGCTTCTAGATACATTGAGGTAGTTATAAATTATTTGGTTACTGAAATTAAGTTATATCTTTACACAAAGGGAAAACTTTGAGGTATTTATTTATGGTCTGTTGAGGCTCACCGAGTCAGCAAATCTGATTGCGGGCAGCTCGGCGCTGCAGGCGACGGCCGATAAGGAGCTCAGGCCGACGTCTCCTAAACACAGTTCATTATTAAAATTCACTAACATTTCACTCTGTGCATTTCCAAGTCGAAAAGCTTTTATGAGCTTTTAGCATCTCCCGCTTGAATTATATTTCGATCGTAACATAATAGTACTTTCGCCTACTTGTCCCAAGTCCTACTGCTTTCATAAAGGCTTCATTCGAAATACGTTATAATATTGTCACATATATTTTGTTCTTTGTACTTATTTTACATGTTCTTTACAATTTAAATATTTTATTTACAAATCATCCCACAAAGACAAAATTTCTTTTTGGATTAAGTGTTATAACTTTGTACGCTCCTTCTTATAATAAAAGATAATGTGTATTTTTAAAACAAAATCATGTTAAAGTAAATTATTAACATCAATATGCTCAAAAGTAAACGTGGCTTAGAATATGTAAAAGAAATATTAAAAACGTGTAAAAACTGCTAAATCTATCTGATTTAGTATCAAACAATAGTGTCAGGTTCAAATTAAATTAATTTTAAACAGATTACTTAGCATTACATTAAATTCTAGAGAATTGTTAGAACACGAGACACTAAGATCCTCCATCGAGTCTGCTGAGATAACAATTGTCCCGTTGGATTACGAAAATAGCTATGAACAATCCTTAAGCGCCTATAGTTTGAAGACGTGCTCGGGACTAAACTACTAACACCATTTTATTGTGTTAATAAAAAATAATAACAACCCGATGAACTGCAAAACGGCAATCAGCAGTATTTTTTGTAATCAAATAATTATGATGTTTAATGAATTTTTTTGTTGATAATATCGAACAACAAAGAAGCGTAACTTTAATATTCTCTTGCTCGTGTAAAATATTTACATTTACTTTTTAACCAAGAACAGTGAGGTAGTACTTAATTCGCCGGGCAGACGAAATTTGATGACTCTTTTTTTTGTTGGAAAGAGTCTATACCACGAACTTTGTCCGTTAGTAACTAAACGTAAATTATACTTCTAGTGTCGCAAAAGGGATTGCTATTGAACTTGTTAATAGTTTCCAATGAGACTGATTTTCAATTTCGTTTTTATCGTCAGTTTAATACATTTATAGTTTTTTTTAATCAATTTTATAGCCGAATAAAAGCATAACCATTTTAACCTATATCCGGCAACACTAAATTCGATGCCAAAAATTTATTCCTGTTTTCAAATGACAAAACATAATTTGATGTTTTTGTAGATACTATTTATTATTACGGTGTATCGCAGATAGTTAATGGACTCAAAGACCGCAAAACCGTGTTATTTATAATAACATACATGAGACCTAAATCCAGCATGATGATGATATCGCAGATTATTATTTATAGCGTCGTAGATTTTAATGATAGAAAGCTTACGTTAATTATCTGGGCTTAAGTGTAAACTGAAAATGAATTCTTTTAAATCGCGGAACACTGAAGCTAAGTGAGATTAGTTAACTCTAAAGCAGAAACACTGCACATTAACCCTATTGTGATTAAACTGGCGTCAGTAAACGAGCTCATGTTAAAGACGCCTTGCCATTCAACTGCGCTCTCTTCCATCGGCATGGCACCACTTTGTTCTTTTATTCAGTGGAATCATTTATATTATTTAATTATTATTTCAGAATACAAATATTTACACTTTTAACTTTTTTTTCACTTATAAATTACATCTGCACGATTTTATACAAATTTTACAATTAATATTCACATGTGTATTACGTTTGTATTTATAGCAAACTTTTCTTTACATATTAATTCTTTTAATAAGCCAGATTTACAATTTCCAAAAAAAAAATTTGATTATTTTGCTTAATGTCTTCATGAGATATTTAGTAAACTATTCATCTCATTCGCGGAAAGTCAGTTTTTCATCTATGTAAGAAACCTATTTAGAGTAGTGGGCATCTGAAGGCTGATGATGATTCTCTTTTTTAACGATGATAAACAATTACTTTTTACATAACATATATTGCTTAGCACATTTTTTATAAAAAAGCCTAGTTTTTATATTTACATTTATTTCCAATAATCGAATAATTTACGTCAATGTTAACATATTAAATTAAATGCAGGCGGAGCCGTGTCAAATTCACGCTTCGCACGTACCCGATATCATTTTCATTACATTTCCGAATGTTGTTATCGTATGATTAACGAATAATTGCAAAACGAAATTATGCAATTTAAATAATTGCAGTTATTCTACTTTATATATATTTCACAGGAGTATCACTTACGTACATTTTTTATCACTATAAAATATTTTTTATAGCGTTTTGTTTTTTTAGTCAAGGTGCATTTCTGGTAAAGAGTCTTTAAGTCACACGTCAGGAGAGACATCATAAGCCATTTATATGAAGTTCTATTTAGTGGCAAATACAATTAACTGTTTTAACCTCAATTTACGTACGCCGTTTTCTCTGATAATGTGTGCGAGGTATCAACATTATCTAAATGTTAGTGTGAGAGTTAACTGCGTGCACCGACCTGCGGCGCACGACCTCTTTTCTGTAAGCCTTTTCATATAGCTGCAGCTTTTTTCACTATACCTCGGTTAACTAATAACAACTAAACTTGTTAACACATGGCCGACTCTGATGGCTCTTTCCATTGTCGGCTAACTGGGACACGAAGCGGCAGGATGTGGGACGCTGGCAGTGGATTAACGCTGCTCGCTAACTATGTCACATTTGCTCTGCAATTCCCTCTTCCTTATTTAGGGTGAAAACATAATGAACGTCAATCGTTGATATACGAGCCTCACTTCCCCTTTTGTCAAACACAAATTCAATGTAGTATAATGTTCGCATAATAACAAATAAAATAGATACGACATTTCTGTAATACTTTTGTAACTCAAACAGAATTTATGTTAGTGTACTAAGTTCCTAAGAAGCAACGATTGTTACACTTACGGTTTATAAAAATGATGTAGACATGTTTAAAAATGAGTATGAGTAAAATAAATTCATAGCTAAAACTCGAAAAAAGTGGGATCATTGCATTGAACTACTTTTAAAAATATTGGAGAGAAAATAATTGTTAAATAACCGAATAATAGACATTACTAGGAGATTTTTGAGCAAGAAGTATACGGAATAAATATTAAAAAAAAAACTCTAGTACATATTTTTATAACAAAGTGCTTATTAGTAACAGCAAAGTTAACTGCTGTTTGCTTGTAGCATTGCTTTTATTTCGTTTTTAGGTTAACACCAGGTAACTTTTTCATGTTGTGTGCTCTTTATTTTTGGAAGTGTACAACCGAGTGAGTGCAAGCGTATGGTCTCTAGTTTCATAAAAAAACTACTTTTTCCTCTTATTTTTTGCATTAACTAAAAGTTGCGAAATCCTAAAATATAAATAAAAATGTTTTCTTGTTAATTTATCAATCGAAGGTTAAAAATTTTAGACAGTGTTGCTGTATCTAAATTTAAAAATTGTAAAAACTATATAAAAAAATTGAGAGACGTATTATTAAAAATGAATATTATTTTTTTCTATAAATACTATTGTTCGAATATCTAAATTAGACAGTTTACGTATAGAATAATCTTTTGTTAAACCGTTGCCTGTTCTTGCATGGTATAATTAGTATTTTGATAGAAAGTAGGTTACTTTTTCTTTAAATGAAGTATAAATAGAGGTAGCTACTGTATGTATACGTACGTAAATGGCCTGATTTTATGTATGAGCACATTGACGGTACACTAATACTTCCGCCATTTAGGTTTCCGTGGCCGTTACGTGCGGCGTAATTTAGTTATGTGAACATACGTAACGAAATTGTACCTACGTTCACCCGCAAGTTATATTGTCACACCGTTTTATGTATTTTATTTCAAAAAGAATTGTAAATTGTATTGTCATCTATAAACAATATTTTCTTAATAGTTATTGTTCACACCGAGACGGTCTTTGGCAACTGAGATTTACCACTATTACAATAAGTTGACCATTCAAATGTTTAAATTTTGATCATGTCTTTGTATGTTTTAGACACATTTTCTAAATTATCGCTGATAATAAATAAAATTATAAAAAGCCCCTTTACTATGTCAGCAATAAATTTTTTAATAAAAAAAAATCCTTAATTATGTTTTACGTTGATATAAAATCATTAACACAGTATCGTGTACTATTAAGGCTTCCGAAAAACCCTAGCGATTTGTGAAGTAAATATAGAAACAAATTCAATACAATAAAATATGGTGACGACCTAAATAGAATAAGATTTCCAGGATGTAGGCCGCATGACATAAATGCCTTTGTTCCTGCCTCGTCGTAAACCGTAACGTTCGTTTCTATTCTCAATCATAACTTTATATTAATGTTCAATTTCCAGCGGTGAAATTGTCATTTCCCTTTGTACCTTCCTGCAGGAGTAATTAATTTACATCTCTAGCATTTAATGCCTTATATACTTAACTAAAAACAATACATTGTGATACACGTAACTTTGTTTAATTTTATAAGACGTATATAATAAAATAGAGACTATAATAATATAAGTAAATATAAGCGCTTGTTAGGACAGCTTTGGAGCTAATAAAAGCTTCAGCTGTGTTTGGAACCAAAAAAAAAGCCAAAGTAATCTACAGTAAACAATGAAACGACAGTTTCATAATTTTATGTAAAGGAAATAATTCATGTTGCTATTTTGAACGTAAATATTGGAGTGTGAGATGTGACATTAATAGCCGAATTTCGATTACGGAAAACGTTATTAGTTTATATTAAATTAAACATTGCACAAATAAGAAAATAAACCATAAGTGACGAATAAATTTGGGTATATCTTTTTGTATGTGATTTATCGCCGCGACGAACATTGGAACTGCGTAACATTCGTCTTGGTGTAATTCGTAAGTTATAAGGCTTTTTATTACGGCCGCAGGTGTTGCATGGGTGGGCAAAGTGGTCGTAAAACGGGGTTTTGATATGCGGCTATTTAACTTGCAGTGAGTCAAAACCGCCAATGACCTGACTTTGTTAATGGTTGGACAGTGTATTGACCCGATTAGGTCCGGCTTCTAAAGATTGCTCCATGAGGCGGTATTAAACAGGTCACGCTGTCTATCGAGATCTGTGTTAACAGGGCATAAGCAGCTGTGACGGTCGGAGCACTCTCCGCTATTATCGGTGAAATTGGTTTTATATATTATAAATAAACAGCCATAAAAGGTATAATTCCCCATTTAAAGAATTTTAACATGAAAAACTGTGATTAAAATAGATTACACAATATAACAAATTATATACGATATATTACAAATTATAAACAGAATAAATAATTATTCCTTGTTGTTGAATATTTGTGTAAATACGCAATAACCTTAATTTAGTTCGTCTTTTAGTTTTTATTCGAATCTTATACGAATTCATCTTCTACAGTAAATAACTTACCAAAAATTTATTACATTAAAAAAAATCAGAACGGCTGTCTGTAACATATGCGTTTTGAAACTAAAAGGAGATAAAAAAATCCAATTATTATTAAATGATAAAACAATGTCCAACACAAATACACGTACTAAAGTAAATTTTATGACACCACTCTTTGTACGGTAAAACAAACCTCTTAGAAAATACTAATAATCCATACTGATTATGAATTATTGAATGACATGAGAAATCAGTTTACTGCTAGATATAACATTTTATTGAACTATAAAGTAACTACTATTGACCTGCCATCAATTTTTATAACGCAATATATAAATTGCGAGCTATCGACTACAACCAATATGGGGCAAATATTGATACCACAATACACTGAAGTATTGGTTATAAACTTTGAACTGAATATTCTCGTGCTATTTATTTCGGTGAGAACGGTAAAACTGTATTTATTCGATTGAAAAATGAGTAGTATTTTAAACTTCCCACACGTTTTCGTCCACTCGTAATGTAAACTGTTATTCCATTAATTGGTTCTCTCTCATACATTCATTTTATATGAGTGGCCGAATTTTCATATACAAATTTGTCAGCTGTTTTATAAATGAATTGTTTCCAAACATTTTTCGATAAAACAATGAATTATTTGCTTCGCTGCAATTGAGCCGTGAATTTGTTGCAGGTATCTGGAATGAACAAAATTAAAAACCAACTGTACCGACCACCGGACACCACGTCCAGGTAAGCTAAACAAATACAAGAACCAAAAACCATATGACTTCTCTCTCATTTTATCGTTTAATATAGGCTACAAAAAAGCTTTTTACTCTTTTGATAATGACCATATACAAAAAGAAAATCCGAAGCACAATAGCGCTTGTGTTGCAAAATGAAGAACCGGATGGTTCGATTCCAATGCCATATTTTGTGGTGTCTGGTAGGTTGTACGATTTTAATGGATGGTTCTCGGAGTGCCTTTGGCTTCCTTGACCTCATTGTTACTTAATACAATTTGTAGTTGAGGTGAAGTCGAAACTTAAAGTGATGTTTGTTGTAAAATTTAAATAATTTAAAAAAATCTTCACATGGTTAAACAATTAGTGAAATATTACGCAAAGAATATACTACATCCTATTTTTGTAAGAAGTATTATTAAATGATAAAACAATGTCCAATACAAATACACGTACTAAAGTAAATTTTATGACACCACTCTTTGTACGGTAAAACAAACCTCTTAGAAAATACTAATAATCCATACTGATAATGAATTATTGAATGACATGAGAAATCAGTTTACTGCTAGATATAACATTTTATTGAACTATAAAGTAACTACTATTGACCTGCCATCAATTTTTATAACGCAATATATAAATTGCGAGCTATCGACTACAACCAATATGGGGCAAATATTGATACCACAATACACTGAAGTATTGGTTATAAACTTTGAACTGAATATTCTCGTGCTATTTATTTCGGTGAGAACGGTAAAACTGTATTTATTCGATTGAAAAATGAGTAGTATTTTAAACTTCCCACACGTTTTCGTCCACTCGTAATGTAAACTGTTATTCCATTAATTGGTTCTCTCTCATACATTCATTTTATATGAGTGGCCGAATTTTCATATACAAATTTGTCAGCTGTTTTATAAATGAATTGTTTCCAAACATTTTTCGATAAAACAATGAATTATTTGCTTCGCTGCAATTGAGCCGTGAATTTGTTGCAGGTATCTGGAATGAACAAAATTAAAAACCAACTGTACCGACCACCGGACACCACGTCCAGGTAAGCTAAACAAATACAAGAACCAAAAACCATATGACTTCACTCTCATTTTATCGTTTAATATAGGCTACAAAAAAGCTTTTTACTCTTTTGATAATGACCATATAAAAAAAGAAAATTCGAAGCACAATAGCGCTTGTGTTGCAAAATGAAGATCCGGATGGTTCGATTCCAATGCCATATTTTGTGGTGTCTGGTAGGTTGTACGATTTTAATGGATGGTTCTCGGAGTGCCTTTGGCTTCCTTGACCTCATTGTTACTTAATACAATTTGTAGTTGAGGTGAAGTCGAAACTTAAAGTGATGTTTGTTGTAAAATTTAAATAATTTAAAAAATCATATAGTTCAAGGAATAAGTGTCAGTGTAACAAAAAATCAATGTGATGCAATTTGAAAATAAAAGCTAAACACGTAAGCGAAAATTGTAACAAAATTAATTAAAAGAATATGCTTTAGAAGTCAGTTAAACAAATTCACAAGTCAGAGCCATTCACGTATCAACTAAAAAGATATCAAGTAAATCGAAATATAATAGAAACATTAAAGCAACCATTTTCATAACCCAATATAATGCATAGGAACAAACTATAACCTTCTGTTATATTTTATTATCTATAAAAATCGTAAATCAATTAAATTGCTGCGGGACACGTGTCGCTAAGTGTTGCCAGGTTAACGGCAAAATCGCATGTCTCGCTAAATAACACCCTGAGCATTTACTACATTACACTTAGTGCTAAATTTTCGCTATTAATAACACCCATAATCCACTTAAAGCGTTATGATAATTATAAGCATTCACACCATTTACATTTACATTCACACAATTACATTGTTATAAAGTTTGTTTATCCTAATGTAGCAGCTTAATATATATCGCTAAGACAATACCACGTGGCATATGGTCTCACATTGTCAAGGTAATTTATCAAAGATTTTTGTATTTATTTCAGAATAAAAATCATTTAACTGGTTATTAGGATGAATATGAAAATATTGGTTTGATTGTCCGTTTAATTTTATTCATCATAAACGCCCACTACTAGACGAAGGCAATCAAGCGACCTGAAGATTGATCGTTTTTGTGTTTGCCCATATCCTACAGCTTTTACGCGTTCACCAAAAAATTAAAATGTAAGACTGTTATGAAGAGCTATTTAATATAATAAGTTCTAATCAATACGATAAGGACTTTAGTCTTTAATTTTTAGTATATAGATAACAGATAATATGAAAAAAATGGTTATTGAAAAGTCATGTGGAATATGTGTTCAAAGCCATTTATAAGTACAGAAGTATTCCACTGTTTTGTAATAGATTGAAAAACAATAATGCAGCTATTTGCACAGCCAAGCAAAATTGCTTATGTTGATTTATATTTAGCATTTTCTTTAACATCAACCAATGAAACGAATAGCTTGAGAATAGTCTCTCATAAATTAGCGCCGTGTCGTTTAATGGGAACCGTCCGCGGAACGTCGTTATTTAACAAGCAGTTGCAAGGCGCTGCGACGCTGAAATATTTTCCACCGGCAATTTATCAAGCTCTCTCCCGCTTAATTGATTGCTGATTAAACTGTTAAATAAATTCTCTTTCATCTTTCTTCCGAACTACTTAATACAATAACAGTGCTAATTGATGTACAAACATCAACAAAACTATTTACATGTTATAAGTCACAACAACTTTTCTTTAACCCTTTGGGTACATTTTTACTATGATATGAATAACCAAACTTACAGATGACGTGGCTGACTTTATTAGTTTTTTTATGTTTGTTTATCTCATCTTGTATCAATACGTTTTCTCAACAATTTTTTTTTTGTTGGTTACGTTAATAATATTAATGTATTCTTCATAATATTACAGTCAAAATAAATATACGTATAATGTAATAAAAAAATTCAAATAAAACGTGACTCAAGAAGTTTAAAAAAATATGGTGCTATCAAGTTTACGCAGGGCGGTAGTTGTCAACAAAAAATTACTAAAAAACATTTTAGAGAGTGTAGTTTCAGCTCTGTATCCCCTTCCTGTTATAGAAGACTACTACAAAGGGCTCTTAAGATTCGCGGGTTTCTAGGGTGCCCTTATCGTACACAACGAAGTTGTCTGGTTTTTAGCGTAGCACAGCAATAGGGAAACGGAAGGCTATGCCCTTCGCAAGAACGTAGTGCAGTTTATGCAGTGTTTTTTTATACATGCACAGCTGACAACATGTTTTAATATTACTGTTTCCAGTTTACTTTACAAAGACAACTATTTTATATGTCAAGACTTAAGCAAGAAGCATTATTTATAACGAAAAAGAATTTTAAATTCTCTTATTGAATAGATTTAAGGTTTACTTACTTTGTAAATACACTAAAAAAATGTTGTTATGTCACAATAATAAAATTTTCATGCTTTTTCTATTTTGTCACCTCATTGAACAAAATTATTTTCGTTAATAACCTAATAAAATCTGGCAAAATAATAAGATTTTGATTGTAAAAATATAACGGTTCGTTAAACCGATTGGAATTCTTTGAAAAGGGAAAATGGAATAATTAAAAGGTAATAATGCATTATTTATGTCGGAAAAATTGGGTTGAAATTGGGGTCGGTATAATTTGCTGTATCGCCTCTCTAATACAGGATAAAGAAGGTTCATAAGCCGTATTTAGTGAGCGTAAAGATGCGGAAAAACTCGTGAACATCTCGACGTTAATGGATCGGCTGTTTTTTTTTTTTCAGGGTGTGGGCGTGAGATGGCACGCGCGGGCATGTTGCACAGGGGAGGAAAAAATGGAGCCGAGTGAGTATTAACACTTTATTACAATATTTACTACCCACATAATTCGATATTAACAAAATTTATGCTTTTAATTAAGCAAAAGTATATATAAATTATGTTTCTCTTTGTTTTTACTGAAATAAACTGTTATTGGGTTTTTATGATAAAAACACTACGTATACATTACAACTACATATTTATTTGAATCTTTGTACAAAAAAAAAACTTGAAGAATGTTTGAGTAATATATAAGAATAGCTCTAGATCGAAAAAGTTTTCTCAATCTGACCACCAAACTTCAGTTTGAAGAAGGCACCTCATGATGATGATGTAAAATATAACTTTTGTACCAGTTAAGTGGAATGACAAATGAATTGATTGTTAAATGGAAGAAAGTGTACAGGAGGAAATTTTGATACATAAAACAACAAACAAGTTATATTAATTTTCGATACACTGAAGTAAGTATTGATCTTTCACGTAAGTACTGATCTGCTGCAAAATATTCATCTAACGTTTTCGTTAGAGCAAGCGTAAAAAATTACTAATATCTTTAAAGTACAAAAAGATTGTTTTTATAAGAAAAACTAATTTTCGGAATGTCTGAATTAAAACACTGCAAAAAGTTCGGACTTTTAC
Organism: Byasa hedistus; assembly: GCA_029286795.1. NCBI lineage: Eukaryota > Metazoa > Arthropoda > Insecta > Lepidoptera > Papilionidae > Byasa > Byasa hedistus. Next base: position 7,726,666 of record JAGSMW010000020.1, on the reverse strand, counting down.
TTACTACGTCTATGTTTTTTTTTTTTGGGCGTTTAAAGCCGCGCGATTTGATACGCGGCACTACGTCTATGTTCTACAAATGCCAAAATATCTGCGTTGCTAACTTTCGTAAAAAGACAAAACCTAACATATTAAATAATTACCAGTTCTTCTGGTTTACAGTATTTGGTAACAAGATTTTTTCCATTTTTTTTTTTTGTATAACATTTCAGTATCAATGTAATATCGGTCCCTTTATAAATAACAAGGACTTTTTAAAACAAACGTCCAAGTAAGGTAAAACTGAAGTAGAAGGCTCACCCTTATCACAAAGTACTTGGGTGGGCATAGAAAGGACGGAGGGGAAGCCCGGTTGAGAGGCAGGTGCAGACCTGATAGCGTAATTACTTTTATATTTTTAAACCAGCTTACTATAAAACTGGTGAATATTTCTTGGACGTTATGTAATTAATCTGTTATATTGATTCAAGTATAATGTTATTCATAACCTGCAAACAATTGTATAATTGATTGTTGAATGATCATTAAATCGTTTCTATGATTTTACGATTTATTCAATTAGTTTTTCTATGATTAAGTCTTAATTTTTTTTGATAGAATGTATTACTGTTTGCATTTAATACCAAAACATTTAATTAATAATCAATCTAATGAGTTTTTTTATGCAGTGTCTTGAATTATGATAACTTGCGACTCTTTTTCGAATATTATTGCAAATATAAATATTGGTCTCAAGAAATAAAAACAAGATTCTATAGTTAATATATTTCTGTCATGTCAACTTCAGTTCTAGATTATATTTTACACTTGTTACACTAACGTCTAAATCTTGTAATCGGTTTATGAAAGTTAATTTCTCAGTAACTGTAACCGAGGTTGTAATTAAACCGGAGCATTTATATCGAAAAGTAGAGCTATAAGAAATTGTATCATATGTAGGCGTCGATAATCTATCACACTTCATATTACTTTAGAGGCTATCGTAAGTTTATTATTATCATTATAATTTATTATTTTTTTATTTATATGGATGAGAAAGCTTTCTCTTTCATATTACATTGTTCATTAATGACACCCTCACTTTCATTCGAATATTGTTTAGAATGAATATCAAAAAGCAACGATACGGACAGACCTCACTTCCGGAACTCGCGCAGGCAGTTCGGATATAAAACAAACTTTCCTGCGTTACTAGTTCCAGTAGTAAGTGAGTTGGTTAGTGACGCTGTAGTAAATTGGCGCCGCATCAGTCTTCTCGCTACATTGCAAACTTTGCAGACGCGTCCCCCGGGACTGTACGTTGCTCTTTGATGCGATTTATTACTAAGGTCGAGTTAACGGATTTCACTTATTTTTATTGAAAATACATTATATATAAACAACCATTATTATCTTACGACAATGACTTTGCGCATATCTTTCATTATTTATTTATTATAATGGACATACCATAATTGATTTACGTGACAAAATTTTGTATCTGCTCTACAGAAAAATAACAGTCGTGCAGGATGGAACGATTTGTACCCAAATTAAAAGTTCTAATGCTAAACTGTCTTATTAGTTAATTTGTTATTAGTAAGATGGTTAACTATAAACAATGTTTGCTGGAGACACCACTCAAGTTGCAATTCTGCCGGACCATGACAAAGCTACATGGCCGGCGGAACTTTTGAACTATTTCCAACTTAGAAACCGTTTGAATGTCCAATACGATGGTCTCCGTACCGCTTTCCGCCAGACACCCCCTACCCAATGGTGTACTTTCTCACCTCACTTTGGTCTCAACTCCGCTAACTTTAAATTGTCAGCAGCATCTTCACTTCCTACTTAAATGAACTTTCGTTCTCGCTCAACCGTAGCTATCAGTTTAAGTTCGTCCGGATTTCGCTTACATGAAAACTTGGGTATAATTTATGTTTATTTAATGAAGAAAGTTTGTAAACAAAAAATATGTAAAGGTTACTTTTATCACGGAAGCTGTATATATTTTTAGCAAGTGTTATTTCATACGTTACACGAGAAAGACTTTATGTATACGTGTCCGGGAAGAAGAGAGTGTTTGATTCACTCCCTAGTGATCCGTCACGCACAGTATCCCTCCCCTGCACCCCTTACACATACATTGCTTATGAAAAATAAGTCCGTAGATGAAGCTCTTCGACAACTTTTATAGGCAATATGTTTGAAACACATAGCATTTACAGTCAGCGAAAAGTTATTTTCATGTGCTGTCTTTAGTACAATATTAACACAATTCATTTTTTTATACTCGCTTTCGAGAAATTGTGATAATTAAAATAGAGCATGTCTGTCATAAACCAGTATCTCTCTATTACGGTGAGGAAATAGCTCGTATCTTTCATTGGGCGATTGGCCTATAAGGTTTGTTGTTACACGAAGCTCAAGTTTGTTGATCTTGACGGTTCCTTTGTTCAACCATCTACAAATATGTACAACAAATTACTTCTGTTAACTTATAAACTCATTCTTTTTATGAACAGTTTCGACAAAAATATCACCTCTTTTGCAAATTTTTCGACCTTAATTACCAATAAAAAATGTATAAAAACAAATACTTAACCTAGTATTATTCAGTACAACAAACAATTGCCAGTTATACAAAATAACTTGAAGGAAAACAATTTAGATAGGAAGTACCGAAAATGAATTCGAATCTGGTGACTCTCTAAACGTATAATCTAAATACGTTTTCAAGTTGAGAGAGCGAGTCAATGTAGCAGAGAAATATCGATTCGCTTCATGGGGGTACATGTTATTCTACATAAATAATGTACTTAGGTTGTTTTTAATAGGGAAATACACCACACAGTTTTTTATATACACATGCAAAAGTTTACACGGTACACGAACTTTAAATGTCTGTTGTTACGTTCCGGGTAATATCGGCAATATAACATTTGCAGAGTAAAACTACTATTATCAAATAATTGTAATAATTACAATATTGTATGGTAAGATAAATTTTGAAAGAGGGAAAAGGCCTGAAGGCCAAGAATCTCAAGGCTATAGAATCGACGACGATGAATGTCTCAACACACTCTCCCTTTTTCGTGCTTGTAGACTTATGTGAAAGTTTCCTTATAATCGCCAAATTTTCAGATGATGAGGCACGCTGAAAATAAAAAGGTAATTCTGTTTAAAAAAAATATTTTTTTCGCTAATTCTCTTAAAAATTCAACTAAAAACTTGTGTAATATTAAGATTCCTAAGTTAAGAAAATATTAATTCATAAAAATTTCGTAATAAAAAGTACTAACTTTACTTACTCTGTCGCAGCGACCCAGAGTGAGTCTAGGCAAAAATTAATTAATTTTAACAACTATCCTTAGAAAGTAACCTTAAGCACATTCTGACCAAGTACAAACAGTCTAAAAACCTTCATTAAGCGTTCCAAAACTTTGATTCTTAAAGAATGACAGCATGACGATATACTTTCGCTTTGTTCAGAAGTGGGCCAGCGTCCCGTGAAAGTTTCCGCGAGTGTGGTCCGCCATCCCTATTACCGCAACAGATCAAAGCAGACGAGGACCCTTGTAAAATCGCGTACCCCATCGTCATACACTCTTATAGCCGAGAATAACCAACATTATAATCAAGTTTCATTGTAAAACTGCCATTGCAATAGAATTTCGATTTGGTTTTGATATTTTACTAATGTTAGAAGCTAATAAATTTGTACAAAAAACTGTGTAAATATTCAGATTTCCACTGTAAACAACAAATCGTGACTGTCTGTTAGTTATTCTTAAAGTAAACCCCAACTAACTCCGCGCTCTGCACTCTACCGCAATATTAATTCAATGTTTACAAAGCAATTAAAAAGCTCACTGACTGTTTACAAACAATTATTTTCAGTTTATTAAAAGCGGTGAAACAGCTGCATAAAGTTATTTACGAATTAATAATAATACTGTAAAAATAGTACAAAAACTTTAACCACAGAGATTTAGTATACAACAAAATGATTTTAAACTGTATACACAGGAGAATTGTTCTAAGATGAACTACAACTGTTTGTCTGATTTTCCTAAATTGAATTTTTCATTGACAAGTTAACAGTACTTAACCGCTTATAAGAATTGTGGAGTTTGCATGGTGGTAGATTTTTATTTCGATCCCACCTGGTTGGCCACCACGCCCATTGTCACTGCTGCACTAGTAGCTGTGTTTCGAATGTCGTACAGAGTGGGCGATTTTGGGCGACCACACTTCGCTGTCTCCAGCCTTGTAGACGTAAGTTAACTTCATTTTAAATTTAGTCTATGTGATACAACACCATATGTTACATATATAAAAGGTATTAAAATCATCCTCGCCATTTAAGTTATATTCTATTTGAATAAATAAAAAAACAGACGCACAAAAAAAAATCAGTTCATATTAATAGATACAGTAAAATAGCATTAGCATTTCTGTTCTCATTCTGGGAACATACGTACAAAACTTACCCGAAGCAAGTTTCGCAATTTTGGGATAAAGGTAAATAATGCTCTCGCAGGGCCATTCCTACGATTTGCTTAGGATTCAATATTGTGGCCTGACCACGGTAGTAAGTAGGTGAGCAAATTCGTAGAAAAAATACGCACTCCTAAATATTGTTCTTAAATACAAAATTACTATACTGCTAATGATAACTAACTGCTATTGTAATTAAACAGTATAATGGTATAACCTATCAGAGTTTCTTTAAACACAGTTTGGGTGCATCGTGTAATAATTTAAAAATAGCACTATTTTTTTAGTAACGCAGTGAGAACTGAAGAATTTTTTAAAGGTAAAATGGGTTACCCAAACTAATTTACAAACTTCATAGCTAACTATGGCATGGTAGAAAAATAGGAACAGAAACCCCTAAAAACATACCTTTAAACAAAAGTACCGATTTTTTTCGATTATAGCTAAAAGATCGATATCTGGCGACTTCTAGATTAAGAAAAAATACGTTGGGGATCTACAACGCCACAGACAGACACTATTATTACGTATATATGTGTGTTTTAAACTAACAACTTTAAAAAGTAATTCGACTCTCTTAAATTTCCAAGCACTTTAAACTTGTTAGTGTTTAACGTACCAAATAAAATCTTTTAGGTTGTTGGTAGTTAGGTAAAAGCTAAAATCATATTTCATTGCAAATAATCGGATAAGTCCTACTGTGCATTTTTTCTCTATTAATAAACGTGTTAAATATAGCGTTAGCATTTAATATAGCGTCACAAAACATTCACAATGGACTTTTTGTTAACAACAACCAAGGTCATCTTAAAGAGATTCTTTGTCCCTTGAACATTGTAATGTTCCCTCAGGTAATAATAAGGTTAATCAACAAATAACGGCAAATATGTTTACAAATATTTTTGTACTTAAATATTCGTTGAAGTATTTCTAGCAGTAAACCTTTTTCCATATTTTTTTTTACAATTACATATCCAATAAAACACTATATTGGTAAAAACATAAAACAGTGTATTGGATTTATTAGCGTATCTAAATAAATTTAATACAAACATGTGTCGACGTATTTACGCGGTGTAATATGTACAAATGTCGAAAATCACGGTCTCGTCTCGTTTCCGATTTCACCGATTGCATACCTACAGGTGATTTCCGACGTCTGATAGCAATTTTCGATATCATTTACCGATGTATTGAATGTTCCTATTGCCTATAGTACAGCCACATCGCTTCCTTCGTTCCCCTTACGTTATGTATATTTATTACGAAATTCCTTCATGACATGTGAATATAAGTTTTTATTAATGAAATGAACTTGTAATACATTACAATAAATCTACATTGGAGAACGATGATTCGTGAAATACAAGGTTAAAACTATGTTTTAATATGACTTTATTTCGTACCAAAAGTAAAATATTATTTCCGTCCTTTCTTCTTTCACGATTTCATACTTAATACATAAATCAAAGTATTTTCAAATTGTTGCTGATATTTTTCATGAGGCTATTTCTCTTCATTCCAGCTGACTTACTGAACGTGTAATAAAAAACCTGATGTTGCACGGTCATGGTTTTAAAGTTCGTAATAAGCGTAAGTGTTTACAACGTAGCCGATGAACAGTTAATCGTAGGCGTATAGATTATTCGTAAAAAATCTATGTTCAAACAGCTTTTTATAACTTTACTCTAAAAAAATAAATTCAGTGTAATGAAACGCTTTTTCATTGCAAGTGAATAACTTTAGGTCGGTGCTACGATCATTGAAATGAATATATTTATTATTAGTTAATATTTTGAAAGTAATCGCAGCCTCAACACCAAGAGAATGGAAAACTATGCTATATCGCCTAGTGTTACTTGATTTAATACCTACATGATAAACAGTTATGAGTGGGGATCAAATCCGCAACACTGAGCTATACTAGGTGGATCACTGCTATATTTAAAAACAATTTTAGCTCAAAACGGTTACACAAAAAAAAGGCCGCGTCTGTTCAAAAATATGACGCAGACCACTAAGGGATCATTACCATTTTTCTCGTATTAAGGGACAACATCCAGTGGAACGTATTTAGACTCTTACCTTCCCTTATTTATTCAATAACAATCAAAAAGTCGACCTCGACAGAGTTTTTGTTTTTATTTTGGGTCAGGCATTTTCCATTCCATTAGAAGTTGAAATGGGATACACCGACGTCAAATTTATATTTAAAATAATTTTAATGTTTTATTTTTATTTTTAGATGAAGTTCTTAATTGGAAAGTAGAAAATGGAAAAAAAATTAAGAAATGTTCCAGATAAATTAGCGTATTTATTTTATTCTAATACGTCAGTGATTCAAGAAAAGTAGTTGGAAAAGGGGTACTTACAATATTTACAATGTACATATACAACATAATATACACTGTACATAAATCAAAAATGGGTGAACAGTTGAAATGACAATTTTTTATCATCATGACTGACTTGTGTTACAGCAATTATAAGTGTAGAGTTAAATTGTGAATTAGATAATTTACTTGTACAAAACAAAAATATTTTATAGAAAGCATTTTAATAAAATGTATATGCCTATTAGACCCATATACAAACTTTAAAGTTTATGTAACAAATTTGTGGAGTAGATATTATTTTTTCAATGCAATATATAATATCGTCTGGAAAGCAGTCTGTCGACGTTAGTTATTGTTTAAACCATACGAGTTTATGGATGAAAGCATCGAAGTTATTTATAAGCATACTGTATCGAAGATCCACTCAAGCATGTCTTTAAGTGCAAGTCAGCAAATCGTTTCTATAATGATTACACAAATATGCTGAGTAAGCTATAATTTTAAGTCGTTGCCCTGTCTATATAACAAGTCGGCAACCTTCAGTTCTACCATCCATAAGCTTAATAACTTAGTGCATAGCCATCTCCTATATATAGTTTACAATTTAATATGAAGAAAAGTAAAATGTGGATCCTAATAAAAGTATGCGAGAATAATAATAAACGACACGTATATAGTATTCGAGCATCATTATATACCAAATGATTTAAGACAGACTAAAAGTAAATTTAAAATAAAAGTTCATTATAAAATGTACGATCAATGTACACCTTCTAACATTTTATAAGCTAGTTACGAAATGTAAAAAGCCTTGCAAAATTCTGTTTGTTTAAGTATAAAAAGGGATAACAAAAATACAGAATATTTGCTAACGGGTCGATCGGTTTGTTCAGGTCCCCTTGTTACCCCTCTTCACGAACTTGTATCTTATTTTGTCAGTTTAGCACAAATGTGTTTAACATTTACACTCACGTACTTGTAGCCATTATTTGAGTGAAATTTACAATTTTATAAGTTATACTCACCGTACTGTTTGGGTAAGTCAAAATTAATTTCAAAGTTATGTGTATGACATGTTAAATTATTGTAATACTTAATACACTGTATTTATATACTTCTCCATAATTGATTCTAATTTAAACAAATGTAATTATCAGCTGTTCTCGAAGTTGAAGCTAATATAAATATTAATACGATTAATATATACATAAAATAAAATTATCATATATTTTTTGATCAGCCATGTAATCTTCTATGGAAGATACTTGGATTTTATTTGCAATTATATTATGTACTTAAGATTATTAATTTTAATTTTACGAACATACTGAGTTTATATACCGAGTAGATTCAACATCTGTTAACACAACTTAGGCATACATTGTCAATGACCAACAGGTTTCTGCGTATTCGCTATTATGATTAACTGTGAATTATGTTTCGAATTCAATTAAATTTTCTCTTACAATTGTAATATTTAGTTCGAAAATTAACCAGAAATTTACATAGTCGTGTACTTGTGGACAATCTGCCGATTATTTTTCAAACTCTGAAATCTTGTGCACAAATTGAGGCAATTATTAAAGCTACAGCTAGTCTCTGTATATAGATTGTATTATATTTACAACAAGAGGGCGCAACCCAAACCCCACACCTGTCAATTTCCATAATGGAACGGTATCGCAGTTTCACTGACCAGCTAATATAATGCTCTACAGGCACAAACTCCGACCTATACAGGAATACGTATCTACAAAATAAAGAGTTGAATTCATAAGCTAACGACCATTGTTGGGTTGGATCGATACACTAATAAATATAGAAGCTTAAGCCATCCGATTTATTAGGCTTCGTTCCCATTCTTTATGTATGTAAAGATAAGGTTTTACAAATAGTGTAATGGTGTGCACCATTTGTAAAATATTTATCTTTTGACTTCAGTGTAACCAAGCATTACAAAAGTAACTAGAGAAATATGTATCAAAACCTACATGTTTTTATAAAAAAAAATTCATCGTCTCCCACAGGTCTAGATTTTATATTCAAGTTATATATTACAATAATTATATAATATAATCTAGCAAGTTTTTTAGAGTTATTAGAAAATCATTTTCTTTTTTACATATTTTTCTGCATACGATGCGACATGCTAAATTTAACCTTTTATTTTTTTTAAGGTGTAGTTTCAAAAACATCAAAGTTACATATACAAAAAACGTGAAATTAAAAAAGATCTCACAGAATTATCAATACTTATTTACTTTAATAAATGTGGTGAATAATTATTCTGTGTAGTGTCTCCATTACTGAATGTCATGTTTGTGAAAGTCTTGGTTTGCATGAGTTCTTATTTTCATTCATTACCTTAAACTTTTTGTTTATCTCAGAGCATGGCCAAAGAGCTGATTACTAGCGAAAAGCTCAAGGATTCTCTTATCATTTCCACCACTACTAACTTTTCAAAATTACCATTGAAACCTGATCAAACTGAGTTACGATAACAGAATTTATAAAATACCTAATGTTCAGTAAATAAATAAGAAAATAAGTGTAAATGTTCACTACATAAATTTTTTCTATAATAAATGTTCTCAATGTTGAACGGTTATAATATATTCATCATTACAGTAGTAAAATTTTTAACTTAACTAGTTTATATTATTCATCGTCTGTGTACGTTACAATCTTGAATTATTTGTATATTAACATATATACACTGAACGTAGTATTTTATGCAATTTAATATCTGTGGAAGTGTAAACTCGTTACTCGACAAGTCGATGAACCGCCTCCAATTATTGCTACCTATTTGCAAATATTGGTTTTGCCACAGGACCCCAAGTAATTGCTCCATGTTGCTAACCTTTCGGACCATTCAGTGATACTGGAATACTAAAAACTCCATATGTTTGATAAAAGTAATTAAAAAGCACTTGCTATGGTTATTAAACGTCAATTAATTAATATAACATGAAAAAAATAAAATTCATTTTATTTCAAGGGAGGGTTATTAACACAGGGTACTAATATTCTGGACTGCCCCTCATTATGTTCGTTGCGTTGTGCCGTAAGATATAATATTCGGATACCCCACTTAGCTACAATGCTCTTCAAACCTGAACACTATAATATTTGCACATTACGTGTTTCGCGACAGGAAAAAGTGCCGTTGTTATACCTAACTACAAGACCGATAATTAAGAGTCAACCGAAAATAATTATATTTTAACAAATCGATGAGAATTAAAATGTTGGTGGTATAAAACTAATGTAAGTTAAAATACATGCAAGTACTTTAAATACATTATTGACTCTGTAATATGAACTGATTGATTTAAATTTGATTCTCCATTAAAAAGCCTTTTCGGTCTCAAAAAGTTTTAAGTTCAGCCTTTAACGATTTAGCGGCACTAAAATTCATTAAACTATTTACACGTTAAAAAAAACATTTCAGTTCAACAAATTTCTAGACATGCTTTTCATATATTTGATAAACAGATACTCGTATTTTACAAATTTATAATATTACACTTGTAAATACCATTTCGACTTCAACGTGCTAATAAAGCGCGCAAATAGACGGAGAATTACAATTTAACCTCTCTAGAGATGTTTTAAAAAGTTATTAGATTAGTGTTGAATAATAATAGAGAGCAATAAAATAGTTTTAGCAACGAAATTTTACATTATTATTTATTCCTTACGCTCCTCCTCGATACTTACGTCTACAATTAACATCTATCTGAATATATTCGATTATTAGGGGAAGTACCAAAATAATGAATTCATTGGGAAAGTTTTTTTCCTCCACCAGCTTCGCAGACTACGCTTCTGTTACAATTCCCCGGCACAACAATTGAGTCGATCGATGAAACTTTATTGGGAGAAAGACGTTGCGAGAACATATCCTGGATGAAAGTGAAGGTGGGGCCTCCCGAGCGGCGGACCCGCGCGATCGAAACCGCAGACGTCGGGGAAAGTAGACGAAAGGGAACTGTTGTAGGGTATCGATGTTATTGTATGATCATTACAACCGTAGTTGCGGCGTAACAGTAGCTTCATTACCGACATTGATATTATGTGACCACAGACAAATTTATCGTAAATACTAAACAAAAACAATACCAAACAAAATTATTCCATTGAAAAATATTACGAACTGTACTGTATCAATATTACTAAAGACGTTTTTTAAGCTTTAGTAACGGTGAAACGAAATAGTAACGTTTTATTAAATCATGAATTTTCAATTGACTATTATAGCGTTTTCCGCGCAATGTACTATTGTAAACATAATGGAATTTTAAATTATCTTAACAACACAGACGTAAAAGAGACGATCAGAAAACAAATGTTGTCTACTCCTTTTTTGTATCCTCACCCTCCTGTCTCGTAGCGATGTTTGCACTTCGTTGCAGTTTCTTGTTAGTATCACAAAAACGTATCCGCGTTATAGTTGTTTATGTTTACATCGCAAGTTAATTTTTAAAGTGTAAGTGGACTATAAAAATACGCCTAGGTATAGATTTTAAATTACATCTTTTTTTTTTCAAAAACAAGGATACATCCAGACGATGCGTAGTTCGTTGAAAATAAATAAAAACTTGTGCTACAACTAAGGTAGTATAATTTCCGCAGCATTTTAAACTGATTGATTTGTGAACATTTTAAGACAATATATTTGTGCATGTGAAACATATGAACATACAGATAGATGCGTGTGTTAAACACAGATGAATGCAAACTGTGTCGAGTTTCAAAGATATAAAAATAAACGAATGCCCTAAAGAGCTCTCATGTTTGCGAAATTCATTTCAAATATAATTTTACCACGTTTAATTTTTATATACAGGTACGTCTACCGTGTTCATAAGTAACTTACGCATGTAAGAGCTTCCATAGGGATCTAGCATAATTTAAGCTCTCTCACTAACGAGCAGCCACTCAAGTCAAGCCTCCTCACATATTGCAGTACCCGCAGACTAGATATTGTGAGATTTGTAAGCGCATTGTTTATCTTGCGCGCTCCCAGCTAGCTCCAAGAACGCGATTGAACCCGATTGAACGCAACTTGCATGATATCTCCCAAGGTTTGTCATCAAATCAGAAATATACCATTAAACAATAATCTTACCTTATGTTACTCAGAATAGGCAAAGTTAGCGATGCATTCGTAATGCCTAAGAGGACAAATGAAAACCATATTTAAGACATGAAATGTAAGATTTGTATATCCTGTAGAAATATTCACTTAAGTAAATTAAATTATTCAATTAAGTGAACGTGCATGTTGTTTTTTATGATGCTTTATTATATGTTAATTAAAATCAAACGTAATTTAAATAAAACGTATTTATGATATCTTTTAATAGAGAAGCTTCTAGCATTAGACATACTGATTTATTTTTTTAAAGAACGTCAAGTTCACTTTTATTTACGTAACGTATATTTCCTTCTAATACTTTTTAAAGTTTATAATCAAAAAGCTTCTAGTAGAGTACATGTTGCACCATTGATGCCGTAAAGAAAAAGTTCGCGACAAACTGCATTCAACTAACCAGTTGTTGGCACGAAGTTTAAACTTTTTTTATGTACAAACGTGTTCTGTATCCGGACATAGATACGCAACCGTATACAAATAAATATGCAATCCAACGTACTAGTTATATGATAAAAAATCATTTTATAGCGAATCTAAAATTACATTTTTGTAATTGTAGATGCCGCTGTTATATATCCTTTAAGAGAAATCATTTTAAATTGCATAAAGGTTAGCATAGAAGTTTCATAATACATTTTTCGTCTTCAAGCATGTTATTATTCTTTTTAATTATTTAATACAATCTTATTTAATATGCAAACGAGAGCTTGTAATTTTTTTAATTTATTTTCTCATAATTTTTTTTATCTTTTGGTTTCTTTTAAAGAATGCGAGGAGAGGAAATTGCGTGAACTTAAAGATGTCAAAGGTCGACGCGACGCTAAGGGCTCCGTGACTGACATGAGGGGTTCATGGTTGATTATTAATGGTAATTGCGAAGTGTTGCCACACCTGCTAACTGAATAGACGTAAAAATTCAGTAAAATGTAATCTTATACATGATTTGTATTTTTAAAAAGTTATTAACATTTTAAAATATTTTTTTTCTTAGAATGAAGTTATGAATGATAAACTTAATCTAAGAAAGAATATAGTAGTACTAAAATAATTCGTGATAAGCCCCTTTTCCTCATTTAGTAAAATCAACGTTGATATTTTATAAAATTACAAGAAAAAATGAAAACACAACAATTTACGAGTGTATTGAAGCAAAAAGCATTTAAACATAAGAGCTATTTGTGCGGGGCTCATGTTAATTCACCCCTGCAGTACTAAATTAGCTTATTTGTATGCAAAGTAGCAGTGTTAAACTGGCCTATTGATATAAACACGGAGTCTGCTGTACGTCGGCGGAGTACATCGTTATATTCTCTGTTTCGTTCACATCAAAAATGTTTTACGAGTGCGATGTAACACGGTCGTATTGAATTTTACGACTCAAGGGCGCGTCAACGGTTAACGCTTTAGAGGTTCTACAGCGAGTTCCATTAGCACCTGGCCACGCAGGCGGCCGTGATTAATCTAATATATCCGTTTGAAGCTGGAATTACGCTCCCGGTGTATACAGGTGGAAAAGAGGCCATTCTTTCAAGCTTATCGTTCAGCAACCCTCGCCGGTGCCATGGCTGCATCACTTATACTAATGGCTTACAGCACATTTAACGTTCCCTACTTCTTATGGAATGGCGCTTTTGTTCGACAGTGCGATCTTATTTCTTTCAAAACTCCCTGCTTCTGTATTATCCTAAAAGTTACAAACTTTTTGTTTCAATCCTTTTCACTACTCTGCATATTTAAAGTTAGACTAAACTGTCGGTGTTATAGTTGTTACATGTCGTTACTGCTAAACTAAATCCTGTACAGTCCTTCTTATGAAATGTTATTGTATTTTAAAGCAATTATAAACCCAAATCATTCCGCGATACATACAATATCATTAGTTAAAGTAAATACGTCAATATAGCAATACATGTTTACATATATAACTTTACATAATCCGGCAAACATAAATATTATTTACAAGGATAGGTATGTTTCCGTTTCGCAACGAATTTGGATATGAGTTTGCTATCTCGATAATTTTAATTAAAACTAATAACAAGACCCACCGTTGCGTTGGCGAATTCGGGTACGTCTGACGTCAAAATGGGGGAGATGGCGGCATTCGGAACGTCTTCCCCCTTCGTTTCCCTTGCAGATAATTAACTGCAGATACCCGTAGGGTTACGATCAAGTTTTATACCGCTTTTTAAAGAGGCGAGAGGATCGGGGTGGACTCGAGTGTGCCACAACAGTGATAGGGTTTGAACAATTTGTAAGGGTGGCGAGGTAAGCGGCCGTGATTTTATTGATTTTTATAAACGACATCTCTCTTTAGCGACCCTTTACTAACTTCCAGCTAATAGTTGCAACCAATTATTTATCAATTTTCTATTTATATTAAAAATATTCATGAACGGAGTTTATTTAAGTTAGGTTTCAATCTTGGTACAGAATCTCAATTCTTCTTCTTGATTATTTTAAATGATATAGATAGAGTATTGATGATCATATTTACTAATATTTACCAGAATTCACTTATTGAAATTGCGATTGACATGTACCGACGATAAGTGGTATAATTTGCATACACATGATAATTTAATATTTTTGCTTTGCGAATGTGAGCGGTTGGGGCATTCATTCGGTCACATCGCTCTATTCATTGTTTGTAGAATTAAGCCAATGCATGTACACACGCCAGACGTATAAATCAAGGGGCTAATGCTGCAGCATCCGGCGACTCTCCGCTTATTGTCGAGGAGCGGCGACATTTGCTTAATGTTCGGTACTTGTTCACCCTACACGCTGGCACCCTCTTGCATCTCGCCATGGCAACGACGCAGGAAGAAGGGCGCCGACGTAATTTATTAATTCTAGGGAATTGTTTTTCAAACGCTCCGGGTATTCCTTTGATTTCAAAAATTTACATACATAATGCTACGAAATATTTCGGAGTTCGTATATATAAATTTTCGCTTCATAATCACCAACAATTGTTTGTAACGTGAAAATGTGCAGTTTTATGTAACATTGTGATTATAAAATTAAAATTAACCGTAATCTCTTTACTACATAAATTGTTTACAAATACGATGTCTCCTTTATTATTCTTAGTTAAATTTCGAAAAAACATTTTTTTTAACAGTTTTCAATTTCTTAAATCGGTTTTTAGTTATTTTCCGTGCCAGGTATACGTATCGCATACAGACCATATATTAATAAAAGATTACACAATATTTTTTAAATCGCCAAATATGTGTAACTGCGTAAATGATTCACGAAAAATAGTTACAGCGAAAGTTATGGAAATAATGCATAGTTTTTCATTGGCGCGTCGGTCGTCTAGCCGCGGTCTGGGATCGATAGCGGCGCCGCTGCAGTCCCGAGACCTGGACAAATTCCGTTCAGTCGTTCATTATGTATCAGACTAATTAACAAATTAATTTAAACTGTTTATAATGACATGTACCTATAGACAGTAAGTTACGGTTAATACTAATACCAAATTTTAAGAATTAGTACCACGTATTTAATAGCGTTAGCTTATTAATTATTTCGTAATATTTATAACTATTTCATTTATTCATGCTGGATATAATTACATAGATTTATGCCTTTTACTTTATATGTTTTTTTAACTGAACTGTAGCTTCTTTAAATTGCTGTTTGTATTTTTTTCTTGTAAAAACATAGATAGCAACATGAGAATATTACAAAAACATATAAAGAATTAAGGTCAGTGCTATGCAAACATTGCAACAACAAATCTAATCTAAACTATGCAAGAGGTGACAATGTCACGCGAAAAACTTATTAACACGTCACGTTAAACCCTCCATTTATTTAAACAACGCTAAGCACTATTGTAACCAACGATTGTAAACTTGATTTAACCTCGAGTCGAGAGTAATCAAAACTTTGTATATATTCCAACTTGACGCAATAAAGTAACGAGTTTCAACGAGGAATAAAATGTTCCTTTTGAACCATTCCATTATTATAAATTTGAAATTTCTTTGGGAAGAAGTTTAGGGACACACTTCTATGCATTCACGGAATAATAATTTTCCTTAGCATATTATACTATTCATTCAACAAGAAATTTTTTGATTGTATGAAAAATAATTTTGTGCTTACCGCATAAGAGCTGTCGCTAATAGTATATTTATACATTAAAGTATCTAATTAGTGAAATTTCATATTTAACGTAACCTTCGTAATAAAAGAAAACTATATTACAGTAGATAAAACAAGCGATGACTAAAAAATTCAGTTAAGAAGGGTTGGCTAATCATATTTATGTATTATATGAATGCCGCAATCATAAAATTATGAATGATCATAGCATATCATGCCATTACCATCCATCGTTCCTAACGTCTTAGAACTGAATGATGATTACCATATTATATCTTTCTAAATGCAATATTCTTGTAAATCTGCTCGTTTCTACGAATCCTATTTCACGGTTGTGATTGCAGTTTATAAAACTCCACAGCTGTGAGTTTTCTGCGACAAATTTCCATTTTGCCAATAATTATTCGATATCTGAATGAAGAAAAAGTAATTGAATATGTGTTAATTAAACTAAATTATGTCTTATATTTCCGCGAATGTTACACATTTATTAAAACTCAATTTTACGGATTTTATCGCGCTTATTTGTTTAATCCCGACGTTTCATTTCATTTCGTTCCTTTAAAATGATTTATAGTTATTATAACATTATTTAATAGTTAACAAACATGTTTAGTCCGCATTAAAACATCCATAATCCTCTCCACACTAAGGTTGCTGGAAGGGAACCCTTAGAGTTAAGCTCATCTTTATATATTTTAGGTTTACCATACTCTACACATAAACAATAAAATGAAATAAAATTAATGTTTTTAATAAAAAAATGCAGTAGCAATTAGGTCATAAGCAATTCATTTGAAGGAGAGGGGGGCTTCAACACTGATGACAAAACAAACAAATATTACACGTATTGTCAAAATAAGGGGTAACGTTAAATTCGTCGCGATATTGCTCGACATTTCGAAATGAAAATGTCACCGTGATACAACATAAATTTTACGCCACTTATATATAGGCCCCGCGCATTGTTACGCATACGAAATTGTGATGCCTGTCTTGGTACTGTGATACATCGAAAGAACGTAATATACATAAGGGAGCGAGAATCGGTATTAAGTACATAACATTGCCCATTTATTATGAAAGTATTTATTACACATGTTCTTACATTGGTCTCATTATTTAGTAGAGTTTAAATATTAAATTAACCTTTAAATTATGTAAAGCTGAATAAGAAATACTTTTTTTTGTATAAAACAATAAGACAAATTGATGTTTTACTAAATTATTTCGAAAATTTTCCTACATTTATAAACTACATTGATAAAGTTGAGTTTGAAAAATACTTTAATATACTTTCAAAGTTAAATTTGTACAAAAGCATTTCACTTAAATTTCAACTGTCTTCAACTTAGATACCATGTTTTCAATAATCTAATTATAAATAATGTTTGCTATCATCATACTTTAAGAAAAAAACTACTGAAAACTAATTAATATATGATACACATCAATTCAAGTTTTCAATTGTTGATAGAAGTTTGTACAATTGATATACAAATGTTATGTTTGCTAATTCTAAACTTACGCGATATAGAAATCCTAAGACAACACTTTACATGAACTGTGCCTATACCATTAAAGTGCTTCACCCACACGCATAGATATAAGGGTGTTAGTTGAAGGTTATGGATGTTTGTTAAAGGCCCCTAGGAGGTCGTCCGCCGTAATTTCTTAACGAGCATTCCGACTTGCCCGGCGGCAAAGTGAAGAGCAAGAGCTAAGCTAATTGCTTAATTAACACCTCAAATCCAAGATTGCTTTACGTCAATATTACATTTAGGTATGTGATGTATTTTAAGTCGTTAGTGGTAACCAACCGGATACTTACAATATATTCATTCTCAATAATTATCATTGTCAAAATCTAAAGAGTTCTACCAGAAAAATAATCTTTACTCTTGTTATAAGAAGATATTTCAAAACTTTTGCACCTTTGTGTATTGGTTTAAATTAATCGAGGTAACATTTTTAAATTTTTTAACAGTCAGTGTGGAAACAGAATACAAAAGAAATTTGTTGTTAAATTTTCTGCCTTAAAAATCATGTCTTCTATATTTATTATATGGTTCTCGAAAGAGCTACTTGTCGATTCTTAGACGAATCTCACTGTACAAATGCATTTAGCTGCTCTAACACAATATTACATTTTCCAACTTAAAAAACATCTCAACGTTATACTGATTAATATAAGACGAAAAACCGTCGTTAACATTATAAAGGAAAATTAGAGCCTAATATTATTAATGGGGGAGTGTAAAACTTTAAAATTGTACTAGTAATCTCGTAGTCGATTTATTTGAAAGGAACACATCGCTCCCTTGAGTTGAAAAGTTCAATATTGACTCACAAAATTGCTTTAAGCCGCTGCAGTCGATAATAGTCGTCGGTCACAAGGAATGTCAACCTTATAGCCTGTGCCAAAGGAACGGAATTGCTTCCGGTACTTGTTCGAGCGAAGTGTTGTTACAGTTCGCCACGCTTATTGGCATGTCCTCAATGCTTCCTTTCGCCGTGACACCGGGCCCTAAAAGATTTTTCACTAAAACGTCTACTCAAATTTAGACCAAATCGAATGCATTTTACTTAACGTAGCTTCTTTTCACGACAATTTTATCGTTTAATATGAGCGCGATGTAATTCCAGAGACCAAAATTTATATTAGAAATTAAAATAAATGTTATGAAAACAGTCTATTTAAACTTTGTGTGTGAATGTTGCATTGTACAGACTTCAATACTAAATTAAGAATACAATGTCCTTTTTTAATTAAAGATTATATTTTCGCTGCAAATCCACCTGTCTTTGAAAGCACTATCGGCACTAAGCATGTGCGCCGGTTGTCCTCTCATCCGAGTAATCCCACACAGCGTTCATGTTATTCAATATATGTAAAGAGACATTCAAGGCTCATGCAGTTCAAATCTGTTAATACCATTTGTATGTTACGCTTCGATACGCTTGTTTATTAAATTTTCCTTGTTTTGTTCCATAGCTTTAATTGACATTGTCAATTTTATGTAAATTATATGCCTATAAATAATTTCCCAAATATATTTATATTTACTTCTCTTACCAAAGCAACGCCAATTTCCTACAAGCAAGCAGCGGTGTACAAACATTAAAGTTTTCATGTGGTTCTCATTCTTATCCGAAAGCCGTTGTGATCAATCAAATTAAGGGATAAAAGAGAATGTGACGCTGTATGTTTCATAATTCCCCAATGTATGTAACAGATATTACTTACGACTAAGTACGTTTATCTGCTTCTTGTCTGATCTTTCCATTATAAAAAAATTGTTAAGACGAGCTAGAAATTCAGATGTGCGTATGTCAGAAATTCAACATAGTTATTACATCATTTACAACCGTTCAACCGGGAATGAAAATCAAAATCTATATATATTTTGTTAAAATTGTCTCTATTAGTTACCCGTGTATCTTGTCCTGTAGAACCATTTACCTCAATACGATATATTTTGACCAAACATGTCCTTATTATTCATACTCATACACTTACAAAACCACGACATTTTATATGCTTATACAATAAAATCTCTGCTAATCCTTTAAAACCTACGCATTGCGATATACATGTATCAACGTGCCATAACCCAGTCTACTTGCGCTCGCTAAAAACTTCCACTTATGTACTCAACACTAGAGCTATAATAATCCAAGCGGGGTTTTTGCATCTATACGAGGTTTAAGCTTTCCTTCTTGTGTTCCGCATTACTTTTACGGCTTCTAATAAGTGACGTTTCAAAACTAACCAAATGAAGTACAATACAATCTTAAAGTAATTAAAATACGATACGTTTAAACACAAAAACTTCAAAGTTGAACTATTTAATTGGCCAAGTTTCGTGCACTTTGAAAACTTGACGGAATCGCGGACGAGATCGGATTAAGCAATTCGAAGGCGTTCGCGAATAGAACCTTCAATCCGTTATTAACCTATTTTTTATTGAAAGAGAAGTAATGACAAGTATCCAGCGATAGGTTGCGTCAAAGGAACATTACCTGCATGAGTATTGGCATTCGAATTCGTATCAATCTTGGTGACAGTTCTAGACGAACCGGTTGTAGAGAAGATGTAGCTATTCAGTCGTTACCTGTATGCGAATGTGTGCGCGAAGGCAGCGTACGCTCGACATTACTCGGGGGTCGACGCCCGGGGGTGCAAGGGGGTGCTTTGCACTTCCGCCTCGCTGCACTCATTTCCGCATAAACAGTGCCTACTAGTATCAAGATGTAGGCCTGCGGATAACGCTATCAAAGTTTATTTTTTTTACTTTATTACCAATTCTGTAACAAGTTGAATAAAACTTGTTTTACTATCACGCTATGTTTACATGATATATTATACCCCAGAAGTGGTATTTGTTAACGATGTTGTAGGTTTCCAAAATGTTTAAGTTTCCGCTAAAAGCGTAAATAAGTGTAACTAATCTGGTTGTACCCAGTGCTGGTGGAGAGAAGGAACGCAATTTAAAGACCCCTTTAAAAGTTTCGAAAGCGAAGGAGTGTGGGTGATATAAAACAAAGGCAGGCTCGCGCCCACCGCGGCACTCTGGCTGAGTGCTGCGCATTGTGGTAGGCTGTTGTACAATGCATCGCACGATATAGGCACACGTCCGTCTCGCTGCAGCCTCGCGGAGTCACTTTCTAAAGCTTATTAGAGCACGTTATTGAACATGAGAAGTTCATTAGCCCACAACTGTACGTCCGTCTGAATTTCTATTTACATCTGTGAGACTCATTATCCTAAAATAACGTTTCAAATTCAAATTCGTTATTTTCACATCAACATAGTCTAGCAATGTTTACAGAGAGCAACAATATTTTAAAACAACGTGGAAATGTATAAATGTAATGGCAAAATATCCCGTTTCGAATATTGAAAACAATCGGCGGGATCGCGATACTTTTAAATTTATATGTGAAAATGTAAAACGTTGATTGTTAGTGCATTGACAACAGCGGGGATCATTAGTGAGGCGAACACTAATGAACTCTCGATAGGACCTCCGACAGCAAGTGCAAGTCTGTCGAGATATCGCAGACCCCTTGTGGTATCTCATAATTCGAGACTTCTCCAACAACTCCTATCATCCAATCTACAAAACAATAAATTTTATCATGTACCTTTCAGAAGCTTGTAAGGTACTCATAATATTTTATAGCGACAATAATCCCTATGAGCTTTGCCCGCGGGATATTATACTTTTAAAAAACGGATTAAAAGCGGAGCAAATTTTGACCACATAACGAGGCTTCATACGAATATGAAAACTCTTTGAAAGCAGGTTAACAACACTCATTACCAAATGCGTTTGTAGCTTTGGACGTAAATATCATGGTTTAAAGGATTTTTTAAAAATATAATGATATTAAAATACTTATATCAATTTCCTAAGCTATTGAATTTTATGGTTTGATATTACTACTACTTAATTGTTTAATTTAAATTAGACGAGTAAACAACAATGAAAGTGTTTTACACGAACTTAAAATTTAAGTTATCTTCTTTAATTATTTCTTATATAAGGCATGATTTAAATTTTTAAGTCAAAATGAACTATAGTTTATTGAGCAAACATAAAGACTAGCACCCCTCAGTGGTGAGGGCTTATCGAGAGACGGCGTGAAAGCGTACGCCTCTTCTTCCATAAGGGTCGCTTTATACTCAGCACTAGAACCACTTTCCAACGGAGAGGACTAACTTCCTTTTAAATATAATGAACTCGCTTCGAAATATGGCATACTGTCTCGACAGGACATTTGTACTTAACAGCAGTCCAAATTTGAGACCGACTCGATAAAAAATATATAATAAAGTATTAAACATTTTTTATTAATTCTGTCGAGAATTTTTTGTGTAGATCGAGTTATTTTGCATTACACATAACTAATACGTAATATGTATATACATATTTTAAGAATGTATTTTAGTGCTATTCTTACTAAAAGTCGAATGCGATGTTTTTTTATCTATCAATAATAATTTATTTGTATTGAAATTAACAAAAGCAAATAATTTATAAAAATTGTAAAAAAGTAATTTAAGTTCTGTATATTGAAATTGGTGAAGTATTCATAATGCAGATAAAACAAAATACATGATATTTTTTTATTCAAGGTAGGACCATTTTGCAATAAAAGCGTAATGAGAGAATGAAATAAAAGGAGCACTCAGTTATTTTCGTTATTGTCTCTCCGACTGTCTTCACTCATCTGACGTACAAACGTTAAATGGATTTAGAAAGTACTTGATACTTTAACGTCTAACCCGAGAAGTAATTTTATATTATACTCCATTCTGTCAACGCGTTGGCGAGTAAATTAAAACAAATTAAAATTGTAATGGTGAATTTATAATATTTAATGATTATTACTCTGGTATAATATTACTCGATCAAATAAAAGAAATCCTGAATTATAAATATCTGTTACACATAATTATTAAAAGAGTTTTTCGTAATTACGATCTCTTGCGAATTTCTACTCGTATTTACAATTACCTCGAAGCTAAAATTTGGTGATTTACGTGGTAAAAAGGAAAACAGTCGGATTACATCACCAGCAAATGTTACCAATGTATCATTATTTCCTAATCCGTTTCCAACGTTATAGTTGAAGAAGCGTACCGGAGACAAGCGTAGTGATGCTCGTGAAGGAAATGAGTTCAATTTAGCATTATCTCGGGGAATTGACTTCTCCGGCCATGTCCGCTTGTTACATTGAATTATATACAATGAGAACTGTGCTGGGAAAGCTATTTGAAGATAACGCAAAGCTATATGAACAGCAAATTTATTATTACTGACACAAAATTGATGCTTTGTTTATTGTATACAATTTATATTCAATTACGACTTACATGTTAGCAAAAGACGAAATTGTCTTTTTTTGTTCAAGTAATTGTTTTAATAATCTTCCATTAAACCAAAAAAGGATATTTTTGTGCGCTATAATAAAAACATATTTAATCTAATTCTAGTGGGTGCGATGATGTGCAGCGCTCTTTGGAGCTACTGGATCAGGTGCTGAGCGAGTACGACGAAGGCGAGCCGCGTTCACTGGAAGCTCGTGCCGCTGCTACGCCTGCTGCTTCTGCCACGCCTGCCACGCCAGCCACGCCTGCCACTGACGACGACTCCCCACTCACCGGACACACCTCGGAGGACGATGGATACATGAGCATGAACGGCAGACGGTAAGAATCCAGTGTTTTTTAAAATGCCTAATATAAAAATAGCGTGTATTGTACAATACTAAATATGTTTTATTTATTTATCAAAATACAAGATCCACAAATAACGAATCTTTTCTTAAAGAACTTATGTACCTATTAAATCATTTCATAATAAAACTTCACGGTTGTCAGTATCAGGCGTCGCTCGTTATAAATCATATCACGTTGCGAGATATAAACTGAATCGAATAGTGAATACGAAACATAAGGAATAAGTATAAGTTTTTTGCTTTGCTATTAATTTATAATTTCAATATTATAAGGATTTAAAAATATAGGAATCTTTATATTGGTAAAGGATATGAAACTAACTATGAATTCATATACAATAATATTATTGAATTTTGTTTAGTTTTCCCCTTTATTTACAAAATGTTAGTATATTGCAGTTATGATTCTCCTTTATTTTTTCATTCATGTTTGAATGATTAACAAACTGCTTCAATTTCTAGCTATCTCTGCGTTGACCAGTACAAAAAATATTAGATTCGTTTTTCATTTAACACGTCAAAATTGTTACAAAAATGATAACAAAGACCATTAAAGTTAAGAGACTATTACGAGGGTTTATTTTGTTAATGACGTTTATGTAAACCTTAATTTCAGAGCGAAATTCGCGCTGGGTTTCCGTCCTACGGAGGAACGTGAAGAGCCCTCACCACCGGACCCACCATCGCCGCAATCGCCGCCGCCGCCCGAAGAGGCGCAGCGTATCATTTCTACATTATTACCAAAGTACTTTTTTACACATTATACGAATACTCTTTTATACAAATCGGTTTCGAAATATCGACTGTCTATAAACGATTATTATCTTCTAAACAAACACTTTTTACACTTTTATAACGTTTTATACGACACAACGATGTTCACTTAACGGCACCACTGCCTGCATACATTAATGTAGTGCTAATTAAGATGTTTACGCAGCATTTTATATCACTGGTTATAATATTTTACTAACCAATACTTACTAATGTTTGAACGCTACTGCTAGGCGACAGAAACTATTATATGTTAAGACAGTCGAGCTTCTAATAAAGATAACATGAATCGCTTTAAAGCCGTCTAATATATTTATTTCATTCGAATTCGGCAATACATTACTACCTTGTAAATTGTAAATAAGTTAGTGAAAAATTTAAAAAAATAATAACATGTTAAAAAAGTTGTAGGAAATGAATCTGTTATCAAATTTTATTATCATAATTTTGTAGTGGATTGGTGAAACTAAGGAAAAACGATGTTATGGAAGTTCCGAGTTTACCTTGTACAATACCATGACAAGTTGTTCTATTACGAATGTTTTTTTTATATGCAAGATATCGATGATAATGTTTAAACGTTTGTCTATAATACTAACCTTAGTTAACGCGATTTAATCGCAAATGAGCCATTATTTAGGCTTTACTTCATAAAGCTGAACATGTACGTTTTGTATTTCCAGAGTATCGCCAGGAAATTCTGGTAAGCGCACCATTTCTGTTGAACAAACGGAAGGCGCAGAAAGACTGGATTCCATAATTAGTTATAATGGAATTACAACTGCCACCCAGACAACTTTTGTAAGTGACATTAAAAAATATAAAATTTCTTGTTTTTAATTTTATTAAAGTTATGTGAAAAATGTAGTGTATCGTATTCGATACACTACATTTTTCACAACACATTTACATTTTTTAAATACAAGAAGACATACATAGACAACAAGATAATACATTTCATAGGTATTTTAAGACAGTGTCATTACTAATATATTTTTTTAAAAGAACAATACAAAGAGTGTTAATTAAAATAAAATATACTCTATAAATTTATGTGAACCACTTATAAACGTTATTTTTGTCTGACTATATTATAAATGTTAAAGCAACTTTACCTTTTTGTTACTTTTATACGTGTACCACCAGTCTACCCATTCAGACAAATTTTTTCGTATAAACAATAAATGGCCTTTAAAAATACGTAGGCAATTTTTTTTGTTAAAAAAATAAAATAGTTATAACGTGTAACAGGGAATAAATGCTTTAACGAATACAAGGCTGCAAGAAAAAAATGGGTGTGAAACTGCTGACCCCAGATGATGTTTTATATGAAGTTCTTATAAATAAATATGATATTTATTTATAAAAATTTTACTTTAGCAAATACTTTCTTTTGCAA
Source organism: Byasa hedistus (assembly GCA_029286795.1). NCBI lineage: Eukaryota > Metazoa > Arthropoda > Insecta > Lepidoptera > Papilionidae > Byasa > Byasa hedistus. The sequence continues at coordinate 7,701,150 of JAGSMW010000020.1, read as the reverse complement.
CTAGAATATAAAACCTAGTCAATGTCATTAATTTTAAATGTTACTAAAAAACAAAAATCTAATTTACAGTCCAGCCCGTTTTTTTTAATTAGCAGCCTAAAATTGTAATTAAATATTTTATCAAAAAGTTTAATTACACATTAAAATCCATGCGAAATGTTTTATCTAAGTTATAAATCCTCAATGTTATTGTCATAGTTTTAGTAGCGAATTTGGTTGATAATCACCGCATTTATAGAATGGACCTGATTTTTACGTAGTAGCTCAAAATTATTATTAAATATAAATGGAGCGTCTAATTAAAGTTCAAAAACGGATCGACATTTTTTAACAAGAGTTTTTGGTTTTGGTTTGTTGGCGACAGATATTGCTTTTTCCATTTTGAGCTGCTCTCATATATTAAAAAACATACTACATATTTGATTTTTAAAAACATAGCGGTACTTATAATTGTTATTAAAATAATGTTAAAAAAATAATGTTTATTCTCTATTACAGCCAAAAACCAGACATCAGCGGCCTTATGGCTGGGAAAAAGATGTTGAAACTAATGGTTTCCAGCTGCAACCCGCCCCGGTGCCTCCATACAAATTTGCCTCACTCCAACACGGCGTACGACCGCCGCACTCCGACACCACACCAGCGTGGTTGCCGCCGAGACAGTCAGTTCCTCAAGTTGCGCAAATGAAATCACCCAGCTTTGAAAACCCACCAGTATTTCCTTTTATGGGCTTTTCAAGTGAATTTAGCGATAAACCTTACAATGAACACCCAGTCACAATATATCCTGGACCAAACATTCAATTTACAAGACAGTCTCATTCTCCTACTTACAATATTCAAAAAATTTCACCTTCGAACAGTAAAAATTTAGAGAGAAAGAATAATATGAAACGCGATAGCAGATCCGATGGAGAAATGCTATCGCCGAGGGGTAAAATACCTCCGCGAACTCTCGCCGGTTCTATGGAGAGGCATAGAGAAGTGTGTAGAGGTTCGACGGAGGATGTAATGGATGGGCGGAAAACGAGAGGTTCCAGCAGGAGCAACGATGACGATCATTTCTCAGATGATTCCTTAGAAGAGTCGTTCCCGCCACCGCCGCCTACTGCTACCACGCCTTCGAAACGTAATTCCATAGCGTGGGAAGTGTCTCTCGATAGTGACGATCCACTGCTTACTCCGGGAAGCACTAAGGTATTGCAGTCTATTTGACTTTGACCAAAAATCTTAGCTATTATCACAAAATTATTTTAATTGTAGTGAGCCGTTACCAAAAAGCAATATGTTCTCCAGTGATTAATAAAAATCTTTATGCATGTCGGTACTTTATTAATTTAATAAATAGGTTCAAATGTACCGTTGAAACAAACTGTGAACAGGAATAAGTTGTTCCAATTATTGTAAAGTTTTATGATTCTAACTTTATCCATCAAAAGTATTGTTCGTTACAAAATATTTAATCTATAAATGTTGTGCATACCTGTAAGTGGTATGTATGTCAGCCAATTGTTATATTCAATATTTTCTAGATCTAGGGGTATGTATGCATTTAATGTACCATATTAAATAAAATAGCATATATACTTGCAGGTCATTGGCCGAAGGAGACGAAAATCTGGCGACCAATCACATTCAAGTACAAGTTCCATACCACAACGGTTAGACGATGACTGGGGTGAAGAATACTGGCCTCCGCCTCCACCGATTGCACAATGCGATCCTTTAGCGTCGCCCACTTCAGACGTCGAACATGAGAACCGTCGTGACCTAGCATGTGGTACCTATGTGATTCGAAAGGGCAAAAACAGGAAACAATTACCGACGTTTAACAAAAACAGCAACAAAACGGCAAATACAAACAACTTAATCCAGACCCACAGCCTAAACAGAAGCACGGATAAATCTATCGATGGGTCTAGTATATCGATAAGCGGGTCTGGATCCGTTGGTTCATACAATTCCAGGCCTAGTTCAGATTTAAGTTTGCCACAATCCAGATATAGTGTAGATCTAAACTCACGTCTGAGTCGTGAACTTAATACTCCTAACTCAAGATACAGTATAGACTTGTGCACTCCCAATGCAAGAATGAGCAAGGAAATGATTTCACCTAAATCTCGTCTTAGTTTAGATCTTAATAACGGACAAGATCGATACATAAACCCCGAATATTTTGGGCACAGTCCCAAAAGCAGGAAATCTAACACGGACAAATGTGTAACGCCTAAAAGTAACGTAGTACAAAGTAAACTGTCACCCCAGAATAGATTTATTGATTACAAAAAATATTCATCCACATTTGACAATATACAATCATTGATTAAGGAAGGCAAAGTAGAAGAAGCTCCTCAAATAGAATGCAATGAAACTGTTAATGAATTGACCACTGTTCCTCCAAATATGGTACGTGTGATATCATTACCAAGTCTTGGAGAGAGTGACGGGAATAGCGCTAGTCGGCAAGCGCTGATTACTACAGTAGAAGAAGAAGAAGACCAGGAAAGCGGGGAACCAGGTTCCAGTGGTGATACATCGCCGTTGCGTAAAATTGAAAATAATATAAGCGCTATTTTAAGCCAAGGTCGGGACCAAAAACATTTTACACCATACATACCTAAAGACTGGAATATACATAAGGATGAATACTGTGATGATGTATCTAAGGAGATATTAGAAACCAATTATCGTTATAGCTCTAGAGACAAGCAGAGGAGACACGACATTCAGAAGTCTTCTAGCCATAATGAGATACAAAATCAAAGATCGATCGATCGTCGCGATCGTTCTTCGGGGAGACGTTCAAACAGTATGCACAAATCCGCAAGTTCGAAAGACGTGCCAGTTAGTTTAGTGCGCCAGCCATCGTCTTCAGATTCAGCTGTCTCAAGTGGAGGAGATTTCCCATTAAATGTTCAAATAGTAGAGCATCCTTACAGTCCTCCTTTGCCCCCTTCACCAAACTTGGGTCATGAAAAGGGGCCTCTCCCACAAACTCCGGAGTCACCCAAATTTCCTCCATTACCTCCTTCTCCAGTACAAGAAGTAGAAGATGAATATACAGAAATCATGCAGCCGACTGAAAGACGTCGTATTAAAAAGGCAGACACTTTGCCAACTCCTACACTGGAGTCAAGAAGAAGGTAATTATGTATTATTTTTTTAAAGCATTCCAAAAGTTATTCAAGAGTACTAGTAAAACTAACCTTTCTTTTTCAATTAAATACTTTTTATATTCATTTATCACATATTTATTATTATATAAATACAAACAATCTATGAATTGTTAAACTAATAAGATCTATGTCTTCTTCATCTTATAATATTTTAGAAATTATCACTGATACTTTTCGCAAGGCGTGCATTTTCAAATCAGATTGAAAAGGTATCTTATTTTTATTTCAGACCTTCGGAACCACCAGCGGTGCCTCCTCATCGAGACACAACTAACAGCCTCAAAACGCGATCCATGGAGGCTAGCTATAATAAAAACCGAAGAAATAGTAATTTTAAAAGTGGTTCTACAGATAGAAGAACTTTACCAACGGGTAAGTTGCGTTCTTATCGTAATGTTGTAAAGTTTACTGTTTCTAACAATTTTTATCCAACAATAAATGAATTTCCTTTATAAATGTTTAAACGTATATGATGTTTGTGAAACAATGTTATTAAGAATAATATATTTATAGCGATAAAAAGATATTTTACAATGTTTAAGATCTCGAGTTTAAAGTAATACATTCATTACTGGAATTTGTGTCTGTACCATTGCAATGCTTATTTCTACCATCAAGAAAAAGTATAAATAAATATTACTACACTTGCGTCTTAAGGGGTCTGATAAATATTAAAATTCCCTAACGTCATCAAGATATGCAAAAAAAACTGTAATTTACTTTTAATACTTATAACACTGGACAACAAAACTACTCATCGCCTTACTAAATACATTTAAATTAACACTAATTATATATTATGAATCAATTGTAATTTTGATAACAATATAAGTGATGGATACAGGGCAAGTCCAGATACTTGTATTACCCCTAATACACATGATCACACATTTCTTTTTATATTCTTTGCACAGATGTCGGAGCCAGTGGCGCTCGGCGGCGCACACTTCAGCGGCAAAACCGTGATACTTCAGCTGGAGGCCGCGGTCCTCTGCAAACTTCGGCTAGCTTGCCCGAAACTCCGGTCTTTGCTCGCGGCTGTGACGTGCCACGCACACCACCAAGAAACTCTACGGGACCACCACGCAATAATACCATGAACACAATAGGCGAGTCTATTTTTTAACTATTTCATCAAAAAGTAACAGCAGCATGAAGCCACATCATCTCATAATAAAAATTTAATATTCTGTACCACAAAGACTTATGAAAAGATACTTAAAAGAAGATGAAATAAAACTTTTCACGAAATAAAAAAACTAACACAACAAACTAACCTTTTCTCTATTTCCTACCGATCACTATACGATCCTCCACTGTACGATGAGTATTATCTGATTTCGAAGACTTTACTACGCGTTAATCAAGTAGTTGTTTATTGTAATATTCAATTACACGCAATGTAATATATTTAGTGTATATAATGTGTGACTTTTTAGAATTTTTCTCTCTATAACAGGAAGCAGTGCTACTCTGGGTGGCTACGGCCGCGGATCCATAATGGGTGCAGCTTCTGGCGTGTGCACCGGTGCTGATCTACTTCGGATGGGTGGCCCACCCCGTGGCTGGTATCCTCGTCAGCGACACCGGTAGAATATTTAATTATTATATAACTTAATAAGTTACTCCTTACCTTTACCAATAATGACGCACCAAAAATCGAAGCATGAAACGACAGAGATTTGTTTCAAGACTGTATGTAAAGCCTCTTGAGATACATGCTCTAAACTTTCGGATTAATGGATATCATAACCAGCGCCACGTTTGTTGTAAGGAATTATTTTAAATCACAAATCACTGGGAAGAAGTGTAGTATTGGAAAATCAAAGCAAATTTTTCGCTTGGAATTGTTGTACAAAAATAATTGTTAGGTACTAAAAATTATAAAGACATTAAAGTAACGAAACCATATTGATGTTTACCGTAATTTTGCAAAAAGTGTAAACAATTATTACTTTAATTTGGCATTTTTTAGATTGTCAGCATGAAAATATACAAAGGTGCGTAATGAAAGATGTAAATAAATTAATACTGTAAAAGAAATTTTACATTTTTGTTTTGGATTTAATAGTTGGATGCATGTGCTATCGGAAAAGGCGTTCTACTGAAGCGAAGGAATCATCGCTGCTAACTTATTAGTGATGAAAGGATCAAATTAATTAATGAGCGTTCTTTTTTAAAAAATAAGGCGAAAAGAAAATTGTAATTAAGGGAAGAAAACCTTACTTTCATAAATTGTAATTGAGTTTTTATTTACGTCATTAATCATTAATATAGATTATTAATATTAATTATGTACTTATAAGAGAGAACTCCCAGCCATTGAGATAAAAGCAATAAGAACTATTTGCAACATTAGACTTCTATGATATGTATTATATATTCATTAAGTCATTGTCAAACAAAATAAGGGCAACGATTACTTCTTATAGTTATGTCTATGGTTGTAAGAAAGTGTACTTCAAAACACTTTTGATTATATTTCTAATAGAATGGTACCATTGACCATATATATAAGATAATCTGCATTGTTAACAGGCCAGCATCAACAGAGCACCTAGACAGACTCACGACTTCATCAAAGATGGCGGCAGATCATCCCGTCCCTTGGGATGGTGCGGGCGCACGTAAACCTTTAACGTTGCCGCCGAATTTGACGCCGAAATTCTTCCAAAAGTCACCGAGGGAAGCACTACGTAGAGTTACGAGCTTATTAATAAGAAAAGGTAAACTGTTTATGTATATTATTTAAGTTTTCAACTACAAAAATAATAAATTTAACGTATTAAGTAGTAGCGTCTTAGTACTACTCAGAGCGGTACTCATCTCGTCTTTTCTCATAAAGAAATACAGATATCTCTTTATCGAAATACAATATTTAACTTTCGAATAAATCTTACATGCATTAATATATATTTTTATATATGTAGTACATATTATGTATATAAATAGATATAACTATTTGTGTACAGTTTTTGGTTTTAGGATTCTAATACAAATAAGTCGTATTACTTTAAAAAAATTATTCCCTGTATTTCAATTAAAATTTGTTTTTTAACAACATATAAAGTTCGCTTAAATGTTGCAAAATGTAATTGCTCCTTTCATCACTTGATTCAAACTATTTAATTTATATTTAAATAATACGATACCAAAAGTCTGTGAAATGCCAAAAAAGTTATTACATTACATTTATTAACTTATTTAAATTAAGGTGGTCGATGATGCATTTGTGATAAATTTTTACACAGTTATTATTTGCAACATTCCGCTACAAATAAAAATTAACGTATTTAAATTATTGTAACTCCCTGCGTACTTATTTTAAAATTTCGATTAATATATTCAACTTACCTGTTCTGTGAAACTCCCACCTCTATTTTTCTACTGATAACATAAATATTTTGATGTCCACATAAAACTATTCGCAGCACTAGATCTTAACTTGTTTATGCGCATTTCTGTTAGGTAAATTACTCATAAAAAAACATGCTTAAGCATTATCATTCCTCCATTATGCAAATAGTACATTTAATAATTTCAGTGTTAAAAGACTATTTTCTTAAAATTTGTTATTGTAATATTTTTATATACATTTAGAATAAAAACTGAAACCCTGAACACCTTTCTTGGATGTAAATTTTAAAATGTTTCTTTTTTTATTACCTAATAAGCTATTATAATAATAACTCCCATGATAGTTTAAATTATTGATATAACTATGTTAATTATTTTACGAACTTATGTCTAATATCCGTTTCACACAGAAATGCAACTTAAGAAATTCCGAATGGAATTAATACACCCCAATTAACTAGTATTCCTCACCTTGTAAAATCTGTTAAATTTTTTTTGGCTTATAAATACTAAGTACTAACGCAAATTTTTTGACCAAAAACCAAAAACTGCCATTAATAGACAGATTGTGAAAGAACTACGGAACCATAACCATTATAACAAAATTAAAGACTACAATTACCTATTAACTGTACCACCAATTAATTATTTTCGATTGTAATGTGTTACGTATATGTTTTTGTGTAATGTATTCCACAAATTAATGAAATACGTAACAGGAGATCTATATCCAGCAATGGACATCCATCGGTTGTGATAAGTACTGTCTTCGTTTATAGCTGCGTATTTTCAACCTATCAATTGTCATCTTATCAAATGTATCGTATTAATTCGTAAATGCAAATATGGATGACGTAAATTCCAAATTATTAATCCGTTAGTTATAATTCCCGTTGTAGTACATATTATTTAATATTTTCTTAAAAAAATACCAAAAACTATAGCTCTTTCCATTTTTTAACAGAAGATGAACTGCTGTTTCTTTTATCATTTTAGAAAAGGTGTTTGAAGTGATGGAATTTTTTATTGTTTTTATTCTCTATCCCTTTAATTCTCTTTGATTAATCACCACCAGTTATATATTACGCAGAAAAGTATACTCACTGAACGCTAATTACTATTGTGCATTATACAAGACAGTTTATACTCTCTTAATAATATGGTTAGTACAGAATTGAGTAATACAGGTTTTTTTACTTTGGTCCCTCAACCAGGTCACCTAGTGAGTACAACGATGAACACATATCTTTTTAAATTTGAACAGAGCTTCAACCAATTTTGATTATTAAAAACATTCCTGTGCTGTATTTCTTATCCTACTTATACTAACAAAAAAACTGTTGGTCTTATTGGTTTTTCATAACTAATAAGACTTTCTTTCACCAGTTGCACTGACAAGCGCAAAAGCACTTTTTTCCTTAAAAAACGGTTAAGCCGCAAACCATTTCTACTATAGCTTTACAGTTTTTAAGACATTAATATCATTGTCTTTTTAATATAGTGTGGCTCTAAAAATAAAATTCCAATTCAACTTAAAAAAAGATCTCGCGTCAGTCATGGTAAGCATCTAATTAAAAAATAAACGTTAAGTAAACAATTCGTATGAGTCACGGAATAATTCCGTTGAATTTACATCAAAATAACATGTTGCTTATGTTCTACAACATACATTTTAAAACTACTTAATATCCAGTATATGGACATTATTCACTTATATATTGTTATACGCATACTAAAGTAACGACCGTTAAATATTTTTAAATAAAAAGTTGCGTATGTTTAATAACAGATGGCATCGTATGTTTCCATCGACGCATCGTCGTGCCATCAATGGTTTTACACTTTAAATTTTGTTATATCTTTGCAATATTTCCTCAATACAAATTTTAGATTTGTTTTAAGAAAAACGTCTATAATTGTATTGTAAAATCTGAATTAAATCTACTATCTTTACAAAAAATACGATGAAATATTTTTCAATTTGTACACGCGCGTGCCATACCATCCCCCTATAGAAACCCAAAAATGGGGTTCGAAATTTATATCCAGGACTGGCTTTGAAGCCTTCAAATAGGCGCTGTTATTGTTCCTATCTAAATAATGAACCTACGCATTCGTATGGTGTAACAATACGGCATTAACAATCGTTTACGGGGACCTCAAAAGTTCGACTGTACAATAGAGCACCGCATACAATAGCGATTCTGTTACCTGCGACATCAATATGTGCATAATGGTATGGAATGATTCACAGACGTCCCTCGCTCGCTCGCCCTCTGTGACTGCAGTCCGCTGTGACTCACCGCACAACACACCACACGACAAACTGCTAAGCATGCCAATACACCCATATCCCATGATTAATAGATTCGTGAGAGGAGATAGTTACGATATCTGACTCAACTATTATTTACTGCAAATGATAAATACAATTCTCGGACCGCTACTGTTCATCAAATTGCTTAGTTTGATACTTCTATGATTTATTTTAAAAATAAACAGTTTACAATTATAATTGTATGATATACACGCTTACAATAGTATAAGTAGTTAACTGTTATTGCAATGAGTACGTATTCTGTCAAAACCGGTCGCTGTTCCAAAGATGGCAACCGGTCAGGCGTCGAGGCCGAGGTGCCCGTACCAGCGCCCTACATACGATCAACCATTGCTTGATAGTTATTCTTAAACATTTCCATTCTTTTCAATCAAACTCTTTTTACCTTTTATACATATCTTACGTAGTAATTATAATATGCCACTTAAAACTTTCACAAAATATTTTTGTCATTATAACGGGATGTTTGGTACATAGCCAAAAGATTTCGTTAGTTTAAAAAATATATCTGTATTTTAAAGTGGAAATGTACTTTTGATTATTTACATAAATGATTGAAATATTTGTAAATCTTTTCTAAAATTTTATTTTTTTCTTTATCATCAAATTGTGACAATTCCGAAAATAAATTGAATTACATTTAAGGCGTTCAAAAATGTATATGTAGCATTAACGTTTAACACGAGAATAATTACTACGCTTTTCAAAATACACTTCGTTTGTACAAACAGGAACCTTCCAAATTGATATACGTGCTGCTATGCAACCTACTGTCGATGTAATATATTATAATAAATCAGATATTTCATGTACAGAATTGTCCCGCTCCGTCATTTTCTATCATAAAGCTCTCGTTAAATAATATTAAACACTGAATCGTTATATGGATTATGTAAACTCAGATACCTTTTATAAACAATCAGCAATTGCTATTGCTGACTTATTTGTAATATTATATGTAAAACATATGAGTTTTGTCGGCTTTATTCTTATCCGATGCTGATAAACAAACCAATACTATCGTTATCATAGAACTGATAACTTTCTACAATCATCGTGTTTCCCGACCATCTTTATCATCGGTTGATTTACTATAGTATGTTTGAACGTTTCATATTTCAAATTAATTTTGAAAGTTTTTACTAAAATCACTCAATTTCTGATGAAGGTTAAATAATTTTTCTACACATACAACAATATATTACAAAAATAAATTTTGTAATATATTGTCAATGCACAATGCAATAGTGACAATACAACGATTAAAACAAACTTTTTAACATATTGGTTCTGTTTGTTAGAATATTTGGGTGGTTATTTGCATGTATGTACAAACACAGTGCCTATCCTTCAAAATTACAACACCGAAAAATCCTAACCTTACTTAATATTATGTTATTTTAACATAATAGTCTTATCAACAAAATGCTATCGTAAATTTTCCATTTACATAATTTTTATGCTCATATAAATAATATAACAATGAGTATGTATTTTCATATTCATTCTGTATAAGATTTTTCGGAAAATCATTTTATTAATTAGCATCGAGAATTTTTTAATAAACTCATTTTCTATTGCTGGGACTTGGGGCATTCTCATATAAAAATACTGCCAAGACCCGAATCCACGGTATCCTGGTGGAAGTTGGCGGATATTACATGTCCGCACAGAAACTGGTATGAGCATATGCTGCGATAAGGTAGTTAGCGAGAATCACTCATACTTCCAATATAAAGTATTACAGCATTAGGAATTATTGACGGCACCTTTTCAAAAACGATTAACAATAACACCTAATGATCACTTAATACGCTTACATTACAGCAATGGGATCTCATTATATTATACTACCTTAGCCACAGTTTCCTTTCTGATTATTTCGTATTACATTATTGTGTCGCAACCGCAAAATGCGTTAGTTTCCTAAAAAAATTACACAATTGAAAATTTTTAAATAATAAGCAGGAATGTACTTGGTGTGTGAATACTTATTGGTACATAACTAACTTCCAATGTACGCTTTGTTAAAATTTTTTAGATGAAGTTCAGGGAAAAGTTAATATTTAATTGCGTGTATGAAATTCTTATGTTCATACACAACTACACATTCGTGTTAATGCTTTTACAAGCATAGTCTAGAACTCGGGATGATTTGAAAAATAGCAAAATTAAAAGAGCACTTAATATTAATAAAAATATATAAAGTTAACTCGTATTCTAACACATCCATTCATCCGGTTTTATGTTTAATTATGCAATAAACTAGTGACATTATCTATATTGTAATTCCGTCGCTAAACACGCAACTGTCTTGCGTTTGTATTGCTTCAATTTATTACTTCATTGTTATCTTTTTTAACATTACGAGTTAAAGGCAGACCCACCTTACAAGTTTGGAGAAATTCTAGAACTTATCGCAATTTTGTCACTACTTTTACGTTGACATGATATGTTCACCGATACATTTCTTGTGGCATACGAGTAAAAACAATTACACTGTAAACTTTGAGAAACGTTAAAAAATTAATGCAGATACCTTTGTTGAATTAACATTTAATTACTAAGTAATTACCTAGTTATTAGTAATGGCGCAATTGCTCTGTTAACTTAGTACTCACTTAAATTACTTAATAATAATTTGTTGATTTAAATTAACAACAAATAATTGATTTAAATAATGGACGAACTCAGTTTATATGCTGGTTACTTCTTGCTTTACCACCAGTGTTTTATTGCGACACAAAAATTTATTGCTGCCGAGATACTATCTAACAGTGGTTTAGCACATATGTACAACGGTTCATTGTTTAAGCTAGTATATTAAGTACACAATAGCTTTATATTGTCTGAAATATTTTATACCTGTAATAGAAAGAGAAAAAAAATATTTAGCCTACGTCGCATTTGTTATTCCGGTATGAGTCCCTTTGCGCATTGTCGCCGGCGCCGCGACTTGAATGCAAATGGCGGAACATCCGTCTCCTACCAAATCTACGACTACATCCGGTCGATGACATACCAAGTCCGAGCCGAACGTTCATCATATCAAAAATTCGTATCGCCATACACCATTTACCATGTGTGACTGTGGCACATGTAAATGGCCAACAACCCCGAATTAAAATCAACTTATGAGCCGCAAATCGCTGGAAGAAGTACCTATTTTTTACGTTTGTTTTCCTTTTCGCTGTCAGAATATATTTTTGTAGACTTGTATTATAACTCAAAATTATATCTAATTCTTTTGTTCTCTCCAATTGTAAACGAGAAATAAAATAACATTTTACAGTAGATACACATTATTATTAAATAGTTATACGACTTGTATTAAAATTTAACTTTCTTCATTGAGTTAAACTAGCTTTTATACAAGCAGTTTTAGATCACCATACTTTTCATAATGTGTAATGAAATATTAATAACAAAAAGTATTATTATTAAATAACGTTAATATAATCTTTCATCGTTTTTAAAGTTCAGAAACTTTGTAAGAAACAAACGAGGCAACATGGTTTACAAAAACCAAAAGGTCGCAAGCATATGTACGTCCAAGAATACGTCTGTGCGACATTTATAGTCAAGCAACCTAAAAGCTTTTACAAGCCCGTCTCAGCCGAGGCATGAACGCCATATGGCACTGTACAGTCACACAAACATTTTTACTTGCAGTTAATGATTAGTATACATATCTACTCACTCTTATATACATTTATATTTTACATGGTAACAAACTCTTCTTGACAACCGCTTTATAAAAGTTAAGTATTAAAGCATAGTTACAATAATAATACCTATTTTTAATATGAGCTTTATTACTTAGTTTTATTAGTAATTTAATAGTAAAAGTTCAAAGATATAGAAATTCATTATTTTCTAATATCCAACTAAATAAAAATATATTAAAATCTTGAGTTGTTTATTTAACAAATGCAATATATTTTGTTGCATGTGTAGTCTCTCGTTCAATACTTAATATTCATTAATAACGACTAAAGGGAAAAATAATTAAAAAAGGCTAGCCTTTTCATCTGTGATCGTTATCGACATACTGCACTCGCCAATTGTGGTGAATACGGCAATTGCGAAAGTTGTTTTGGGCAGGTCAGTAAACACTGGACACGAATGTATTGAAATTATTATTTTATTTATAACACAACTCTCTTCAACCTAGCTGTAAAGCGTTGAAACATTAAAAATAATGCAGAGCAAGTTATTGTGCGTGATATTACTAAGCTTAACCTTACTGGTATCCTTTCGTGTCACACGCTCGAGTGCGGCCTCGTAGTAATCCAATATGGCGAGGCGCCGCGCTTCACTTGTAGTATACTTATACTAACTTAAATTTCGCTGGAACGTACTGCTTAAAAGTAATTTGACAGCCAAAATGTAGTTTTATACAGAACATGAGTTTAGAATTATCGATCATAATTAGGTTATTAAAATTTAAAAGTACTCTCTATTTACAGACTTTTATTTTTAGTCTATGCACAAACATTTTAACGTCTATGTTTTGGGTCATTAAATAAAAAAAAACATGTATTACACTAAATGTTTGACAATATTCTAGTAATTACTTAGAATATGAAAGTGCAATGTATGTTAAGTAAATAACAAACAAGGGAGAATTAAATTTTTATTAAAATTTTAAATACCATATTGAGAATACAAAAAATAAAGTCATGTGTACATGACACCGTACATATCAGTTGCGTCAATTCTATTTATAGACCAACAAATATAACATGAGTTATTTGTTTCTTTAAATCGTGATGTATGTATGTAAAGGGCTTGATTGCTGAACAACATAGACCACTCGATGTTAAATATTATGATAATATAATACTGCTTGATGAACTGTTATTATAACATTTTCCATCGATATACTATTTGCATTCGTCTAGCTCGGTCAATGATAGTGGGACGAATTCAACTGAATGTAGGCGCGATGATTCTATTATTTGCTTAAGTATATTAATAGCGATTGCGTTTTTAACGGTTAGTGGACATATGACACATAACAAGGGATCTGATGTACAGATGGTGACCCATGTGGCGGTTGTCGCAGCGCGTCTGATCGGCTGGATTAAGGCCGCGTAAGTCAACGCCACTGTCAAGGTCGACCCGCGTTCGTGAAACAATCGCTGTTTAGATACGATGCATCAAATTATCGCTATTATAATAAATACGTATCGATTTTAACGTAACATTAAGTTACGAAAACGGGACAGTCGTTGTAATAATTATTGAATAATGTTTGATTTAAATCATAAGCTTAAAATGTAATGCTCGGGTGGAACATATTTTAATCGCGACAACGAAATCATTCGTACAAGCGAGCCATGATTTTGCCAGGTATTGTAAGTTATTAATAACTTTTATTAAATGTGCTTTATAAGGATGCATTGTGGGGTGTAGGTTTGATTATTGTAAATTTGCGGATGGCGCGATGTAAGTTGAACGATCGCAGCGGACCGGTCGCGCAGGCAGCGAAGCAAAAAGGATGGTCCCGGGAATGCGCCGATACCCAGCCACTCCGGCTCTACTATCTGTGCACAGACATTTCCGGCTTAGATCGAAATGTAACTGGCTTTAAAACTGCACCAGACTATAAATCCCGTGCAATACTTGTGTTTAATGCACAATATAATGCTGTATTACATATATTTTTGTATTAAATCAAATTAATAAATGAATTTATACGAAAAGTAAATATATGTGTTTGTTGTAGATTAATTATAATTAAACGTGATTTATTTTCTCTCAGGTAATAATGGTAAGGAAAAAGAAAACACCCGAAGCAAGGAAGCAACATCGCCCGCTACTCGCTCCGCTAACGGTCAGTACTTAATATAATTGATTACTTATTATAACTTTTTAAAGTGAACATTTTCTGAACGTCGGTATAGTAGGTTGCCATAGCAATTACAGGGAGTTAGAGCTTGAATGGGTGCTTAATAATCGAGCGGGGTAAGGATGAGGGGAGGATGGAGGGTGCAAGGGATAAAGTGAGGGGGAGGTGTAGTCCCCGGGGGTTGCGTCGCCTTTACCGCGCAGCCGCAGCCGCCACCCTCGCGTGAAGCTCTCCTCCGCCGTGCCCCGCGCACACCCCGCCCTGCAGGGGCGCGAGCGACTCCGCAAGACACCCGGTATTTTTGCGGAAATTAGAATTCACCCCACACAACCGCTCGATGCTTGAAAATTGAGCCGCCGACTCTCTCGTATGAATTAAATGTAACTAATAATGTGACGGTAGTCGGGACGATGTTAACCGCCGATCTGTTTATATTATTGACGCTGTTTAGTGTCGACGAACAGCCATCAATCATGGAGATAACAATAATTATCGCCTCTCATAAGGCGAGAGACAAAACAACGAGCCGCCGAGATGCCCCTGTAATATAAACATAGCCGACGCCTGAGCTTTGCCAATAACTTGTATTAAATATAGTTGCTGTACGTGCACGGCCAAATGCCATGGGTTTTAACGATACCAGATATAATTTCCCTGTCGCTGCAAAACAAAATACCTTCGTACGGAAATATTAACACTGCAATAAAACTAAATAAAAGAATAATGTCTCATATTTAGTCACATTGTTACACTACGTAATTATAAGTAACTGTTGCAATAATCTGGTGTCCCATAGTATTATTATACCGCTCCCAATTTTACAAATTCGAGCTAGCTTTTTAGCTTTGTCAAAGCCCTTGTATACGTCAATACATTAATAAATCCCTCAAAAAGCTCCCCAGATCCTAATGTAAAAATAATCAAATGCAATTGAACGTTAGTGTAGGTTTTTATATAATAACAAACATTGGAAACAATGGATCCTGAACACAAAAGCGGTCTAATGATAAAACGTTGGAATACAATCTCAACATGTCATTAGACGTGACATATCAATGGGACGACCGCCACTACGCTGATAGTGCGACATCCGTCTAGTCACTCGTGTAGGTAAGAAGCATACTTGGAACATAACAATGTACACCAACTCTACCCCAATGATGATTAATGGTCACTAAAACATGATAATCGTACTCTTTCTTTTAAATATTCGTTAATGAAGCTCACATATATGATTAAACTGTTGATATTTTCATTAATATGCAACAATATCATTAAAGATAACGATTATTTCGTACATATAATTTAAAATCAATTCTCAAAAACATTTGATGTTATTTTTAACTAGTATTTTATCTTTTTAACATTTGATTACCCATGTACTTAATTAAAATTAAATTATAACGGACAATTTGTCCTGATGTTAAATAATATGTGTGTCGTCATATCTTTCCTGTTCCATGACAACAACAGCTTAATTGGTTTGAGTCTAAACATCCATTACGCGTATCTGGTGAGGCAAGTGGCGTGGTATTCGTTAATTGGTGTTCTGTCTCGTTCCCATTATCTGCGGGATAGTCGACATTTTGAATCGTTTAACGCACTGTACAATTTATTGACATGTTTAAACGTCTGTTTTCCTCAACCTGAACCAATGAAAGAGTAATAATAAAACTAAATAAAATATATTGAAAACTGACTCTAGTGCTTCGTTTGCTGGAACGCGTTTTCTCACAAAGAGAGTCATGGCAACACCAGTGGGCAGTGTTCACACAATAACAGCAATAATGTTATATTAATTATTTAATAAATAAAGAAGAGCAGATCGGGAAATTGTATTTATTCTTTTATTTTGCTTACTTTTTTGTGTACACAATATGAGAAAACTTAGTGAATAATATATCTATTCAAAGGCCATCTTAAATGTAATAGATTCTCTTCCATGAAACCTTAGCGTGGAGAGAATAGTGAATGATCTATGCAGACAGAGCATATGTACACAATAAAGTAGTACAAGAAACTAGTTATAAATAATATAACTAATACAAATAATTTAAATAACCTATTTTAATTATATGAAGTATATACATATAAGATATCTTAATGTATGATAGATAGTTATTTTAAATAAAAATACATAAAATTGTTATAATACCGTAAATCTCACTTCTTTGGAGAAAAAGAAAGTAAAGATTTTAATTTTAAAAGCTGTGGGACGGAAAGTGAGACTCTGAATTGCTCGATTATCTTGTAGAAGCAAGTTCTACATGCTACAAGCAGCTTGGGTATTAAAAGAGGCAGTGTAACTTAAAGTATGTTTATATACCCGTATGATGTAAAGAAATCTTTAAAACAATTGGCATTTGCTTAACTTTAATTAACTTGACAGAGAGAAACAGACAAACCTCGCTATATGCTATACGTAACTTAAATAGATAGACAAATTGATTCGAGTCAATAACCGATTAACTACCTGGAAACTAGTTATCAAGTTAAACAAACTTCGAGTCTGTATAATATACCGCAAGGGTAACGCATTGCATAAGAAATAATCATTATTCGTAGTTATTTATAAGCATTTTTTTTATATTATATGAAAAATATTTATAAAATATTGTAATACTTGTATAACCGCGAGTAATGAGGACATTTCAATTGACAAGCACATAAATCATTTTTTTCAGTACATTTTTCACCGTCCTTTAAGCCGCCCACGTTATTTTATAGTTATTTCTGTTGTACAGCCAACCGGTGGTAAACTTTTACATAATTTGGATCTGTTCCAGTAAATAGCTCGACATGAAATTTATTCATAGTAAACTTGAAGACTAAAGTCAAACATCATTCAACATTTTGTAAGTTATTATGTAGCTATAACATGTACATGCTTTAGTGATAAATATTTAACCACTATTAACATTTGACTGGAAACTGACACAGTTAGAAATCTAAACTATTTAAGAATAAGGTGAAATGCTGAGATTTTTTATGACGTTTAAGAGGTACTACGGTACTCCGACCATATCGAAATATTAGGTGGATATAAGTGAACACGATAAAAAATATTCTTTACATGCATGTAAAATTATGAAAGTAGCTAATTAATTATTTCCTAGATCATAAAAATCGGCCACAGCATCATAAGACGAGAGCATAAGAGAATCAAGTTCCCGTTAACTGTAATTAATACCAGCTAATTAACTACTATAACAACTAACATTCACTGTTACACATAGATTTTGATTAAAACTTTTTAGACGGCATATAAATCATGTTTATAGACTATGTTGCTTACTCAAAAACTTTTTGAAATATGGAAGTACATTAAAAGTTTAGTTGCAAAAATTAATTAAAATATAAACTTAATATAGTAAACGATTTATAACAAATCTTTACAATTAGTAAAACAATAGAAAGTGAGCAGTTTATATGTAAGAATACATTTCATTTGCATTCATCGTACCTAAATAATAGACAGATGTTTCTTTTGATAATATTTTAAGTATCAATAGTCCATACTTTAAATATTTGGTATGCGACATTTGTATTTAGTGTAGTAGTATAGAAAAGTCACTTTAACGTTAATCCATAATTATAAGAAATCCACAGTAATAGAGGTGATTGATAAATAACCTCTGTAATACAAAGATGTAAGAGTATGTTGTAAGGACAACAACTGACCGTTAGCGGCGATGACCATGCTGCTTACCTGCTAACAAACGAGTTCAATAAACTTGTATGTACGTCTATTATTAATAATTCATATTGCAGTAAATTTTTAGCACAGAGCGCGATGTAACCATGACGTTCTAATTATTATAATTAAACGCGAATTTTTTATTACGGTGACTTGCTTTTAAATAATTTCTTATTGTTTCAAATAATAGTTTGTGGTATAAATAAATATGTAAAACGTTTCGTGAAGTATGTGACAAAACAGTTTTTTCACAAGCTCAAAATCGTTTTCTATGCAAGGTTTACAACGTTGCATTGCATCGGAACGCAATTGTAAAGAATGTGCAAATGTTTTCCTTGTAGCCATATAGACTGCGGGTTGTAGGAAACTAGTGCCGTGTGAAATGACCACCATCCTGTAGCACACTGACACCTAAAGAGAAGCCATTAGGCTCGCAGCCACAAGAGCGCGCAACGGTATTCACAATGCCACTTCTCAAGGAGGCCCTAGATAGTTATGTAGGAGAAGGTCGGTTCCGCTTCGACACCCTGATTAGTGTATAAATGTGACTCACATTCGCATTCTATATGCAAAGATCCAGGCGAGTTGATACTACGCTTCGAGGTAACCCGATTAATACGTAAATGAAGCAATCCGAGGTCATGACTTAAAGGACTAGTAAATTAACAGTTTTAAAAAAGTATATACACTTGTAACGTGCGCGTTTGTATAGTCCACTAACAACAACGTCCCAAAAAGGTTAATAAATCCAAAATTGGTCGATAAAAATGGTCGCCGCGCTGGTCTTCATTGAAGACCTGCTATTTTCTTACATATTCTGCAATTGTATGTATGTGCAGAGCTAGAACATTAGTTAAATTAATGTGTACATTATTACTATGGCAAATACGTTAATGAACTTCAAACAGGCGATAAGGGGTCACGCGACGATCAACAGCGTGCAATGGCCCACGGGACGGCCACATGTTGTTACTGAAATAATATTTTTATTTGTATATTTTGCGATAAATAAAATCATTACACTAATAATGAAACTTGGATATCATTAATATGAAGAAATGATATATAGTAATATTTACAATGTTATAAAGATCGTCAAATGCTTCTTTTGTGCAGTGATACCTCGGACTTTGTCACAAAAGTCTTGCTCGTTAATATATCTTCAAATTCTGGCGTTTTTAAAAGCGTATATAATAAAAACCTTACCGGTATATTGGAAAGATAGTCCAAGTTTTTAAATAATTAAAAAATATCACAAAATTAGTTGTTAAATTGTTTTCTACAAAACATTAAACGTTATTTAAAACAGAATAAATGAACTTCAATGCGCTATTGTTATTAGATAATGCTCCATGTCACTCATAAGATTTAAATTATTCCAACGTCAAAATACTATTCCTAACACCTAATATTACTTTGTTGCTCTAACTAGTGGATCAAGGTATTATTTGTACCTTTCAAATGTATTACATACGAAGAAGATTACAGTAGATCCTTAACATATCCGATTCAAATTCTGTTAACGTAATGTAAGCTTGAAATCGATTTTCAATCAAGACAGTGTTCTCATAATTTCTTTGTCGTTGAAAGAACTGAAAACATGATCCTGAAATATGTGTTGGAAGAAGATATGGCCGTCTTTAGACGAGATAGAAAACATACATGAATCGTTAGAAAATTAGACTAGTCGCATATTAGAACTTGTTAACTCGATCCGAGACGAAGGTTTTGTGGATATGGCAAATGAGAAGGTACAAATTTATCATTGGAAAAAGATTTTGGCGAAGCGGATTTGATGGAAATAGCATCCGATACTGTAAATCAATTTGATTCTGAGGACAGTAATACTGATGAAGTCTGTGCAGTTAATAATTTACATTAAAAAAATATAAGCAGACTCGCCTTGGCACAAAATCTCTAGTCATTTTCTTGAATGCAGTCCCATCCGCTGAATGAAGCCGGAAATTCAAAAAGGAGCTGCAATACTGTCTCCATTCCGAGTAATTAACTTGTTAAGAACCGGCAAACTTAGTGAAATTAAACTTTAAATAAAGAAAAACTTCTGAAAGCAAATATAAAAAAAATCAGCAAAATATCCTTGCGTTAAATTGAAATAACATTTTTTGTTTCGTGTTGTATATACGTTTGTATTTTTAATGAATATTCATGTTTATGCAGAATTAAAAGAAAAATATTTGTTTAATAATTTTGGAACGGAACCGTTCTTTATATACTGGTTAAAGGCAGGTTCACATAATACGACATTTTCTAACCTATCTACCGTGTTATAGAAGGGTTAATCGTACTGATAAAACTTTTAATTCTTTTTTCATTTACATGTTAACATAAAACATTTATTACGTTGCAGAATTTGCCTAAGACCTTTCTAGTCGTAAAATAAAAACCCCGCAGGGGTGGATCTCTGATACAATAAGCAGTTATCGTATAGGTCTGCGTCGCGTTACTCGGGCAGAGTCGGCTGGAGGGAGGACGGAGGCTGCGATCAATAGGACCCCGACGCCGCGCGCCGACGAAAGCGAACGCTCCGGACCCGACCTCGCTGCCCTTCACCAAAGTGTCGACGAACCCTGCATCCCCTCCATAGCGCGTCCCCCGACACCCCCCGTTAGCTCTTCATACTTCCCTAAGACGATCTTCGTGACCCGATTAGATATTTAAAACTTTGTTGTCACCTTTGCTCATCTTCCAGTGTTCTCCCAAGCAGACATCGAAATGATTCACTTAGCCTGATTCATATTTAAGGCGAAAGCCATGACATGATTACAATGAATCATTATCATCACTGTTAAAAAAAAAAATACAGAAGGTGACTGGAATTTTGGGAAATGTTAAATTACAATTTACAGCCGATAATTTGTTTCGTATAGATATAAAACTGGTGCGCATATATAACAGGTAAATATTTCACGATCGGTGTTGGAATTATCTACGACTTCAAATGTTTAGAATTTGTGTGAAGAACAAAAAGACTCATGATCTCAAGTTTTATTGAATTTGTGAAGGATACTTATTTGATCAAACTTGATTCCCTTGTTATCATGGTTATTATTGAACGGCATAAAGAATAAATGCAAGCACATGACGTATCCACAATCTTTGCGGGGAATCTAGCCAATGAACTTGAATGGGGCAGGCCACCACTGCGCATGATATAAATAGACTGCTTTGCGATAACTAGATACGGTGCAGAGAAACGATACACTTTCAACACTGCACGTGATTTACTGTTTGATCTTTACCGTGATTTTCATTACATCCAAGTCAAATCAAAAATAATTGTAGAGATCAAATGGATATAAATCAAATTAATTAATTAAGAATTGGTGTAATTTTTTTTTTATTTGTACGGAATGAGATGTAAAATAAATAGGGGAATACGAAAAGTTCAATCTTCGAAACATTTGATCTGGCGTGAAATATCAGAACGGAATCACAGCAGCTATTTCGGTCGGCGCCACATTTTGGGACGGTCGCTGGAGTACATGCGCTACATAACACACTGCACTATTCCTGGACGCCCTACTAACAACGCGCGCCATCTTTATTACAGAAATATGCAAATCATATTACATCTGTATTTCTTTCAATCATCATGA
Organism: Byasa hedistus; assembly: GCA_029286795.1. Lineage (NCBI taxonomy): Eukaryota > Metazoa > Arthropoda > Insecta > Lepidoptera > Papilionidae > Byasa > Byasa hedistus. The sequence goes on along the minus strand of JAGSMW010000020.1, from coordinate 7,679,111 downwards.
TTTCCAACTTTTGTTACCTTAATCCAAATATTAATAAAAACAATTAGGCCGAGTGATTACATTAGAAAAAGACTTCACGGTCTCATAGTCTTCAAATTAATTCATGTCTTTATCCACAATGATATAAATGCAGCTAATTACTGTTTTAGTTGCGCAGCAATTCAATTGCAAGACGAGGAAACGAGGTTGCGTCTGAATAAACGTTTTCATCTAATACGATATGAAGTAGTCAAAATAACGGTAATCGTGAACTATTAACGAAAGCACACGATCTCTACATTTTATACTTACTAAGTCATAGTTACTCTTTTAAATTCTATTTAATTAACGTGTATAAAACCATGAATAATCGCAGCTGCGTACGTACGAAAGGTCTTCCATTTAAAACCCATTTAGAAAATTTATGAATTATTACATAAATTCGTCAAGCAGCTCAGATTTTTGTATAAAATATTGTGTTTGTTTACTCGCCCTTATTATTTTTTACCGTAAATTACAAAATAATGTGTTGCTCTGTTTTTATACAAAGTATTGAATAAATATTAGTTAAATTCATTTACTACAAAAATTTCAAATACTGTATAAATAAATATCACTCTAATTTTCCTAATTAATGGAAGAGTACAACTTTCAAAATTTTTGTCGTTATCGGGGTTAAATTTGGACCATATGAAAATGTTCATGAATTTATGAAAAACGTCTGTGTGTGTGGGTCTGGTGAGCGCATTCGCGGTGACGATGCGACGACAATATCGACCCTCCGGCGTGCCCGACAGACAGAAGCGTACACTTGACATTATCGTTCTCATTCCTTTACCCCTGCCAAAGGGTTCACGCTTCCAGAAGTAAAAATTGTAATAAAATACTTACTTCGGTCAATACCAAGAGAAAAACTATGGCTTTTATCTTGTAATTATCATTTTATTCACCGACAACAAGAAATGTATTCCCAATTCATAATTTTATTCAATTATTTCGTGACTATGAAAGTTTTACAAACTGCTCCTATTTTAATTGTTCGTTGTCGTTAGAAACTATCAAGAAGTTGATTCTGTAAAATATTGAAAAAACCTAAAAATTTATGTCTGGGCAGTCTAATATTTCAGGAAATATATATTGTAGTCACTAAACAATTCAGCATTAGTCCATTACTACCATAAGTAAGTAGCTTTTGTAACAACAGGAAAACGATTAATCACACATCATACCATTTATATAAACGGAAATTCATTATCTAACATGAAGTAAATATTGTTATTACTGCTATGTTATGTAGTAGACAGAATCTAAAATTAGTTTTTGTTAACAGGGGACGAACATCCAGGCCAAAAACAACGCAAGGGATTCTTCCGAAGCTTCTGGAAGAAATCTCGTCATTACTCCTTGGAGCATCCGTGACGAGATAACTTGAACTCTTACTTGACCATGAAGTCTCTTCCGTAGGCACTTCAGATATGGAATGAAGACCTACGTGACAAGAGAACTTAAATATTTCTTAAGTATGTATACCATGTCAACAGCGCGTAAAATAAGTGATTTCTATTGTTTTATCTAAAAATAATAATGTAACTTGATGGTTTCACGCATGAAGAATGAATGATATTGGAACTAGAATAATGTTTGCCATACAAAATACATGGGACGCTACCAGAGATTACTGGTTCGCACCTTAAGCGTCTTCGTCTGTCTTATAAACCTTCACGTTTATGTTAAATCAAATGTATAGCGATATTTATATAGGTTTTACGACGCATAATTTATTTCTCAAGATTCTACAAAAATCATGAATTTTGTGCAATCACAAACTTTCTTTTCCTTATTAATAGATATGTAGAAATGTAGATAGAGAACAGTGTAGCTTTATGTACATCCAATTCATTTTATAGGTATTTGCAATTGAAAACCAATCCCTTTACAAGCGAACATTTATTTATCTTTAAGCTGAATTATTAAACTTATGCTTTACCAACTCCACAACGTATGTAAGATAATATTTAACAATAATGTTAAATACTAATTCCTTTGTAATGTAGGATAATTAGATCGTGCAAGATGATCCTCGTGTGTTGTAATCTCGAAGAACCAAAACACTTGATAGGCATTAGCGTCGAGTTTTAACATTTTATACCAATCCTTATATTCGAGTGTACTTAACTCCTATTGCTGTAGATTTTGTCAAAGGAAAATAAATTATGTTCATTAGCAATTACATCGTTTTATTTCACCCACAGGATGGGAAATGAAAAGAAAAACTGTAAGGTATAATACAAATCATTTTATTATAAGATAGACACAGTTCCCATCGCTTATCAGAAACAATGTACAAAGCTATAGTAGTAATATCAAATATAAACAATATGCACCCTTCGTTTACTGCAAGCCTTGTTTGAGGATACAGAATAATTGAGCGCTTCTAGTTTCTGCAGTTAAAGAGATAGAATAGAACAGAATGCAAATGTTTATTATTCACTACACAAGATTATAAAAATGCGGCGTAATTAAAAAAAAAGGAAGCATAGCGAAATGGCGGCGCCGCGGCCCCGCGCCCGCGACCTCCGCCGCTTCAGCTCGGTGATGAATCAAATATTTTCACACGATGGTTCCAGTGGGACTAGAGATTTTCAATTAAAATCGTAATATTTTACTCGGGTTACAGTGTCTTTCAAATTGTAACAAGCCCTTACACGAATGCTTATATGTAATTACATATATAATTATGTTGTATATCGTTTACAGTAATTTCATTACGTGGTTATTACAATCGCCCCCGCCGAGCATCTGTTACGCGCTAAATATGTCCGATTTTGCAAACTTCCACGATTTAAAAAATACTACACTTATTACGTGACGACGAGATGACAAGTTCAACGATCATCAGATGGCTTGAAAAGAAATCTAAAAAAAAATCTCTATACATCATTGTTTGAGACCTGCCTCACAAAGCGATATATGCTTCACTGTACTGGTCGATAAAAGCAAAATTTCAAAAGTACAAATTTGAACGCCAGCGCAGCGACAATTACTCCGGGGAAGCGGTGAGCGTGTAAAAGTGTCCAGGATCCGCAAAGTAATTGCACCTGTGCGATGCCGCTGCTGCGCGCACCGTGGTACTGACGGTGCCGCCGTTATCCATCAAATATCAAAACAAATGAACGGTCCTTATCACTTTTATAGAATATACAAAATGCAGTTACTTATTTCCCTGTGGAAAAAATATTATCTTATAGTATCTTAGATCACGTCGCGCATCGATCTGCAAAGAGGAAACCAACTGTTAATTGTACAAACTACAACATTCAAATATATATATAACATTATAGAAACAGACAAGTTATACTACAATGTATTATTGACATGTTGCATCTAGAAATTACAAGATAGTCCACATCTTACCTCTAATAACCACAGCCAAGTAAATATTCTCCTAATTTCTCCACTACGGATGCAGCTTGCTGAGGTTGGATGGGATCTTCATAGAGTGAAATTACGACGGCTGCAAAGGAAATTTTGTTCAGCCTCTTTTACATATAAAAAAATTTATAAAATCTATTATAACAATTATAAGAAGTTTCACGAATAACTAAATTATAGTTTGAAATATCAAAGAACAATATTTCGATTTTTTTTATTATACCTTTCATGTAAACTTTTGATGGCAAGACAACCCCTTTTTCCAGTTGAGGTCTTAAGACAGTGGGTCGGTACCCAATTACGTTACAAAATTCGTGCTTTCGATTCGAGAACAGGTTTAGTTCGACGGACAACGGTACATTGGACTTGATAAACAAGATAACTCAAGACCAGGTGACCAAGAAGGTGGTGCTTATATTCTGGATTAATATGGATTTCGAAAAACATACTCGTAATTGTGTGTTTAAATTAAATTTTGATTATTAATGACTAGATAACAAAATCCTCTGCTAAATGTAATTAATAGACTAATCGCGATAAAATTGGACGTAATTTTAAGACTCGAACCAGCTGCAAAACTTTACCATTGAACGCCTTTAAGTTTTATTAGGCATCATCATCATCCACAGCCCGCAGCAGTCTACTGCTGGACATAGGCTTCTCCCACGGAACTACTTAATCTAAATAAAGTATTTTCAAAAATGTATATATTAGTGAATTTGTTTTGTTCATCGCTTATCATGAAAGATGAGAAACAATCAATGGTTCAAATTTTGTCTCAATTTTTTTTGGTTCAAATTGTCTTTTTGTATTGCTGTCAAGATTAAAGATTTCGATCGTTTAGGGTAAATGATACATGTTATTTATTCAGCTAGGCGATGAGAGTCGTTGACCTGATGGTAAGTGAAACGCTTCCCGATAACAACGATGGTATAACACTTTACCACATTGAGCTCGTCGCCTTAAGACATAAGATGTTTAAGTCTCATTATCCTAGTAATTGTTCACACACTATTTGGCGGCTACTATAGGAGATAGAGGATAGAGCCGTGATAGCCTAGTGGTATGAACGCCGGCCTTCCTATGCAAAGGTACCGGGGTTCGAATCCGGCTTAGACCAATAAATTTTTTAATTTATGTGCAGTTAGCATAAAACACCAACTTATATCACGTGCTTGAGGGTGAAGGAAAACATCGTGAGAAAATCTGCATATCTAAGTCGTGACCATCCGTGATCAGACTAGTATGAGAAATGGAGAAGGAAATGCAAACTACTCCATTATAACTGCCAAGTAAATCGTGTGTTTCACGACACATGATGACCACGAGCCTCAGTCATGAGGAAATAAGACTAAGAAGAAGAAGCTGCGGTGTAGGATGGATAGACGGTCTCCGGTGAGAGACCTGCCAGCAGTAAATGAATTGAGATGGTATGCTCACCTTGCTGCGTCTTCATGCAATGCACGCCGACCTTGCCTAGCTTTGCGCGTATGATGCGGTCTGTGCCACTGAGGTAGATGTACCGCGTGCCCGCTATCGTCACACCGCCGCCCGTCAGCAGTGATTCATTCTCGAAACCGGCCACTATCTTTGCAACTTCATCTTTCGATATCTAACAACAACGAAATACATTTACTGAAAATTATTCTCATACAAAACAAATTAAAACAATTACATTTACATTGACCATCTTATTTTCTTTAGTCTGTCTACATTATCGGCGAGTCATTTTCAATTCCTGGAAAAACTTATTTAGTGTAATTAACTAACAAGGCTTATAATGTTAGTAAAGTTGTATAAATAATTATGCTTCGGATGTAATAAAAAACATTACCCATCAGTGGAGTACAGGCTATCTTTTTACAAAGAATTTTAGATATTAAAAAGGTATTGAAAAATCTGGAACTATTCATATTGTCGAAATTATACGTTTTCAAAGCACTATAGCCTTAATGTGATTATACACATAATTAGGAAGAAAATGTAATACATATAGAATGCAAATTGATAAAAACCAAAAATCGATTATAAATCTTTGATTTAATTGAATATAAAAACATTATTTTATTACTTTAGTCTGTTGCTCATATCAAATGTAATTATGTTTAGTAGCGAAGCAAAATAATCTAACATAAAACTTTGTATTTTTACTTTAAATTACTTTAAGAAATTTAATCTTTAATATTATGGAAGAATAAATCTCATTACAACGGATTTCAAGCAAAATTACTTCGGCGATGATTAAAGTAAGAATTAAGTATACAAAAGACGTTATATCGTTATTGCAATTTAAGTCGTAAATAGTGATAAGAAACAAATAAATCAAATTCGAAATATTGTACTAAACTAACAGTGGTATTGGTGAAAAATGGATTATAATAGATAGTGTAGTTTTATAATTTTCAGCAAAGCAACATTATAACACTTCAAATAAACTAACGTAACAGCTACAAAATGTAGAAAAAATCATTGTACGGATTATTTTTTTAAACTACCCACAAAGTTGCATGAAAGAGTGAGAACGGATTGGAGAACATTCTCCTTTCAGTCCTTAAAAAAAGAATGTCAAGAAAACACGTGTATTCAAGATCTGCAAATCATTCCTATAAGTATAGGGCTATTAGCAGTGTTAGCACTGAGTTTTTCTGGAATAAAAAGTAGACGTTTATAAAAAAAATTTAACGGTTAACTTGAGACATGCGTTAATACGACGATTATTACATTTAACCAGCAGTACTAACACTCTGCTTAAGCAAAGCCATTGGAAAGTAACTGTAATAACAATTGAAAATACAAAAAGCTGATAACAAAACTTGCAACTCAAACAATTCATGCATTAACTTTAGCTCATTATAACGAATTACAGATAATCGATGTATATAACATATGCGACACATTTTCGAACAGAAAGTGAATTTTAACAAATATCAAAGTAGTTTTTGTTAAGCAACTGTATGGAATATTAAAATAATATTGAAAGCTAAAAATTACTACTTACCAGCCCAAAAAATCTTAATATGACAAATATATGCATATATTCATTAAGTACAAATGGATTAGTATCACTAATCACTAAAACTTGTTACAAAGTGGGCATTCTCTTAATTAAATATAATCACAATTTAATATAAGAGGAAGTTAACGAAATATCTGGTGAATAAAAAGTATGATATATCTATTACAAGCAATACAAAAAACGACAAATATTTATTATGCAGTTTTTATGGTTGTTTCTAGCTATTTTAAGTAATAATACATAGTTTGCAATAAATCTAGACATAAGCTGCGACGTGTAACTATAACCAAGACCGGCCGGCGTTGAGAATATCTATTTATCTATAAAACAAGTACGAATTTCGCACATACTCACATATTGTGCCAGCTTTAAATAACATAATCTACTAGACAGTAACAAGAAAAAGACGAGGACATGAGAATATCTATTTTTTTTTTAATCGAGTACAACCACATGTCGCCATCTTGTCAAACTTGCCGGATTCGTCATCCAACCTGATAGAAAATAAAATAGCAATAGAAAGCACTATTTAATAACTAAAAAGGTCTAATTACATACAATAAAAGAGCAATTCACTGACCACTTATGACTTAACAAAGCGACAAACTTACATCGAAGCCTTCCGACTTGGCCCAGACATTTCCATCGTGACCGGCAATCGCAGCCTTTGTAACACATCTTGATGCCAATAACTGTTTATCGACATAATCTTGCCAGCTCATTTTGATTAAGTTCGTATAAAATAAAACTAAACTTGACTAAAACCACGATCTAGTCGTCGCAACGAGCAAACGCTCCACACGAACAAAAAGCACTGCCGTTTCAAAATGGCAGCGTACTCATAGACACGACAGGAAGTACAAAGCTGCCAACAAAATAAAAATTATGGGAAGCGTTCATTTTAAAAGCAGAGACACGGTTTTATTTTTTATAAAAGGAGAAATAAGCTACAATAAATAACCAAAAAAAAACCTGCTTAATATTTTTTAATATATGATATCTTGACTAGTTCGGACGATAAGTTCCTAAGTTGCTATCACATACCTGTAAACATTATGTTAATTAACCACTAACAAAAGGGACTAAAAATCTGGTAAATTCCTAAAAAGCATTTGGATGTGGGTAGCGTAGAATCGATTGTTGAGAAGAACTCCTGTTTGTCGACTAATTCTGATGAGGGTAACTAAATACTATTTATTTTAAATATGATCTAACATGAGAACTATCTATTTTACAAGTGCAATCACTATCAATATTTCGATGATGCAACCTGCTGAGGTTGTATTAACCACCAAAGCCATTACATACATATTTATATAGGTATATTACATTACATAGCCATGAATTTTTAGAATGTTTGATGATTTTATTCATTTTAGGGACGTCGTTGCTCTGGTTCTCTCTTCTCAATTATAATAACAAAATCTGTCGCAATTTAAAAAAAATTCTGGGTTATATGTGCAGGGCACTTATGTATTTTAACGTGACAACGTCTATTAATTATATCACAAAAAATTTTGATAATAAATTTTATTATTCTTGTTTGACATGTTTATCGGGTTACAAATCAAGTTATACTAACTCTCAATTATATTTGTTAGGGATTTTATTTCTAATTATTATTGAGCAATAGAATACATCTTTTACTTTCAACCAATTCGGGCAAACGCATACCGACTTAGCGGTCGGCGTAAGCCACGCCCACTTATGTGCGGGACATTTCTCAGCACGCGCGTCCTATCTTATACCAATTTAATAGACGTTGTCACGTCAAAAAATATCTTTCATGACTAACAAAGTAAACTGAAAAGCAAATATTAATTTAGTCTTGACTACTTATCGTCGAGCACATAGTTTTTTATTCTTGAATGTCATTATCTGAGTGTTAACAAAATATGTATGTTAGTCTATTAGCATAAATGAATTTGTATTTTTTTATAAATGTTTGTTTCATAATTACTGTACTTAATAACAGAATATTGTTTTTTAATTAATAGATGACCGCTGATTTATATACATTTCAAAGAAGGAAAATAATCATGACTAATAAAGAAAGGTGGTCTCCTTATTGCTCTTTAATAATCTTAAAGCATCTCAAAGATAGTATTGTGAATACATACATGTTCATAAAACTATGTTTTGGTGTACTTTTCCAATTAAATAATCACAACACCGGTCAATAACAGTAAATACAGAAAAAACATGTTTTGACCACGCAAAAGCATGATGTTGTAAATTTTTCCTTATTTAACAGTTGTTTGTTCAAATTAAATAAAATATACATATGTTTGGTAACAGACTTTTGCATAATTCTTTTTAATTTATCCTAACATTAATATAAATAAATTTTAAATGATTTGATAATATTTTTCTAAAACTCATTTTTCATTTCGGACTTAATTTTCTATTCTGTACAGAAGCCACCAGGTGTGGCAACATTTTATTGCTGTCTCTGTTTTTCCTGTTCGTGTTATATCAGATTATCCTTGTCGTACTTTAGACACAAAGATTTGAATCGTAATTGCGTACTTCCGTCGTTTTATTTCCTATTTAATTAGACTCGTACACCCTCTTGCGATACAGACAATTTACAAAATTTTTTGCATTTCAATATTCATTTTAAAATATTTCGTAATCATATTTGAAGACTTCTTATCCAAAATTAGTCATCAGCAATATTGCCATAAAAAAGCCTGTGTTAAACTTAACTTGACCTTGCTAGTTCTTTTCCGTTCAGCTACCGCGATTGGAACATGTCCTATTCACCTGAAAGAAGGTAAGTGTAGTTTTTGTATTATACTATTATTCATTTCGGTAAAACTATGGTTAAAAACGTTAGACAAATTGTCTAGTAATTTAAGATGCTCGGGAAATTCTTTACATTTTTTAATTGACGCATAAATGTATTCTCCACGGCCGTCGATTTGCCAACATGGCGCTGGTAGAACATACTAAATCGGCTTAACACACGTGTATTGCTGATGTAATTATATATTTATAGCTTCTTCCATGAAGAATAGATTTTGTGATTTGCTTTTAATGTAATATAAAACTTAACTGTTTCGTATTAATGCCAGAAACAGTGAAATGCCATTTTGACAGCAGTGCGATTATTAACGATTTTTGCATATTCATTATTTTATTTCGCCATTCTTTTAAGTGAGCGTTTATAATATTTTTTAATTTATGTAATATTATCAGTGTCCACAGATCTGAAGAGTGGCCGGAAGATTCAAAAAATGGGCCGTCAAAGGATAACTATGAAGGCTCTCCCGGCGCTGAGCACGAAGCGTTGGATACTAACTGGCATCAAGTCGTGGAAAGCTTTGATGACATGAATTTGAAAGAGGAATTGCTACGAGGCATATACGCTTATGGTTTTGAAAAACCATCGGCTATTCAACAACGAGCTATTATGCCATGTATTGAAGGCCGGGATGTCATAGCTCAAGCTCAGTCAGGAACTGGGAAAACTGCGACTTTTTCAATTTCGATCTTACAACAAATTGATACTAGTATTCGTGAATGCCAAGCTCTCATTCTGGCTCCAACCAGAGAACTGGCCCAGCAGATTCAGAAGGTAGAAGGATATTGAAATTTGAGTGAACTATATTACATGGTTTTGAATTTGTGTTATCTTGAACAGAAATTTAGTGTAAATTTGTTATAGGTGGTTATTGCCCTTGGTGATCATCTGAATGCTAAATGCCATGCTTGCATTGGTGGAACCAATGTACGTGAAGATATGCGTCAGCTAGAAAGTGGAGTGCATGTTGTTGTAGGAACACCTGGTAGGGTCTATGATATGATATCTCGTCGGGCATTACGTGCTAACACTATCAAACTGTTTGTTCTTGATGAAGCTGATGAGATGTTATCTCGTGGGTGAGTCATTAATAATTGTCTTTTCTGTCTATATTATTTTACAACTGTGTGAATGCAATGTCACAATATTTTTACAGGTTCAAAGATCAAATCCATGATGTTTTTAAAATGTTATCAGCTGATGTTCAGGTTATTTTACTTTCTGCTACTATGCCTGATGATGTGTTGGAAGTGTCTAGATGCTTTATGAGAGAGCCAGTGCGCATCCTTGTGCAAAAAGAAGAGGTACAGTAATATATTTTTGTTTATACAAATAAAACATTTATTTTAAACTACATTGGATTTCCATAACTTATAAACAAATAGTCAAGGAAAAGTTATTTAAATTATTTATGTATAGTTTTATTAGTAGGGTTTCCTGGATTAATTATACATTACCTAGGATCCACTCAATTATCAAATAGTATGTTTTAGATCTTCAATAGGATTTATTTAATAATCCAAAACTACTAATCTATTAAAAATTATAAACATTTAAAGAAAGAGTTATTCTTCTGTTTAAATCATGGATTTTTTCATATTTTCTATTTAATGTATCTTTTTAAGTTATAAAAATGTTTGGCAGTTTTATCACAATAATTGATATAATTACTGCTTGATAAAATTGTGAGAAATTAATGTTTTCTTTAAAATACCTGTTTTTAAAATTTTGTAGTAAAATTCAGTGCATTTTATACTATTTAATAATAATAATAAAAAACCTAATATCATTTGTTGCAGCTCACTCTGGAAGGTATTAAACAATTTTTCATCTCCATTGAGCTTGAGGAGTGGAAATTGGAAACTCTTTGTGACTTGTATGACACCCTCTCAATTGCTCAGGCTGTCATTTTCTGCAACACCCGCCGCAAGGTATTGTAACTATTGTGGTAGTTTTTGTTTGAAGTGCAGAAGTAAGTTGTGGTTATTTATTTCATTACCTTGTTTAATAAAGTAGCCGTGTAAATCTAAGCACTCGATCAATATTAAAAATGAATCAATGTTAGAAATTGATTGCACCCATGATGTATTTTACAGGTTGTTTAAAAAAATTGGTTTTTTTTTAGGTCGACTGGCTCACCGAATCCATGCATCAACGCGACTTTACCGTGTCCGCCATGCACGGTGACATGGACCAACGTGAGCGTGAAGTGATCATGAGGCAGTTCCGTACAGGATCATCCCGTGTACTTATTACAACAGATTTACTAGCGCGTGGTATTGATGTACAACAAGTATCATGTGTCATTAATTATGACTTGCCCACTAACCGCGAAAACTACATCCATCGGTAATAAAACATTTTCAATATTTAAATTTTTTTTTTATATTGTTTATATATATTAATGTTTCATAATATTTATAAATATTTTCAGGATTGGAAGAGGCGGCCGTTTCGGTCGTAAAGGTATCGCTATCAACTTTGTAACCGAAGCTGATAAGCGAGCACTCAAGGATATTGAGGATTTCTACCATACAACAATTACGGAAATGCCCAATGATGTGGCCAACCTCATCTGAGGTGCCCTACGCATTCCGGTTTATTCTTTGTGTCCTGCATTCTATTGCGATATTAATACGGTGTGAGTATTAGGAGGGGCCTCCTAAGTACCACTGTGCTGATTATTTTCATTGGAACTCATTTAATTTGTACCGATATCTGTTTTAGTTTAATTAATGAATACATTATACTATAGTCGTATTAATATAAGTTTAATATACCTAGGAATAAGACCGGCTCGGCCGGATGGCCCCCGTTCCGCGTAGACCCCTCTGCCGCTTGCAGAGAGGTCTCATCGGGTACTGGAGAGGCTATTTCAATTACAAAAGTACTAGAAGGAAATATTGTATTGTAACCTTTTTTTTTTCCAGTTGTACATAATATGGTAACTGTTTTTGTAATACGGTAAATAAATAAAGATAAACATAATCATCTGTATTGTTATTGACACGATACTAAAGCACTCCACTCCCGATCGGAACCTTAATTTCTGGTGCCGCATTTTACTCAATTGTACAAATTTTGTTTACAGAAGACCTCCCCACTCAGCCTGTTGAAACGCACTTTGGACACAACTATGTGGAAATAATAAATCAAAATTTCCCCAATAAGTTACTTTTTTTGACAGGTCCTTTTTATAATCCTGTATCCTGCCCATACTGCTTTTTGCATTTTATTGTTTTCTACATGGTTTTATGTTCATTTCGATTTATTTTTTATTTTTGGAATAAATTTTGTTCAAAGTATAAATGAAGTTGGTAATTAAGGTTCCTAATTTACTGATTAAATAAGGTTTAAAACGGAACTGTCATAAAGAAAATTATTATTGGATCTAGATGTCAACTTTGTTTCTATAACAATGTTGTAACATTATTATAATGTAGTCTTTAAATATAAGCTTAACACACGAACACTACTAATATTGTTTACTATTTGTTTATCAGAAATCATTCTACCAGTGTAAATGTGCGTGCTAACATAATTTAAATGATATAAATAAACTGCTACCATTAGTTGCTACAAGATTTCTAATTTCCTTTGAAAAACATACCATTACCTGTGTACTAATTCTATATCCGAGTTAAACACTTTTTAATAAAAATAATTATGTCAAATTAATAAAAGACAACAAAGATTAATAATATATTTGGATTGATAACAATGGAATAAATAGATTAACATGTCTTAAATTGACTACTTAACACAATATCTAATTTAATAAATTAATATCACATTTCTGGTAATATTCACCTTGACCAGTAAAGAATATGACCATATTTTTAAGAAATATCATAAAAATGCAAAAAGAAGTATTAACAACAAAACTGACACTGGGAAAAATATGTAGACAGATGTTCGTGGGTGACATACTGAAGTTAATATAAAAGAATTATCATTCTTGAAACCATCAGTTGTAGGTACTTCCACAATTACTAATTCATCACTAAAAATACTTATATCAAACTCACACTCGGTGCTGTTAAGACAAACCTTGGAATCTGACATATTAGTATATTGGAATGTTGGTTTATAAATATCAAATATTGCATGAATATCATTTTTGACCATATCATTGTCACTATAAAATATATAGTAATAGTACCCATCTGTTTGGATTTTATGTTCAACTTTCAATGTTGTTGTGTTTTCTAAGTAATTCGTATTATTACATTCCTTTGAATTGGGAAAAAAGTTATTCATAAGGATGTTATCTTGATAACACTCATGTAAGTTGTTTTCAAAACTTGAAACAGAAGCATCTGTTACATTTGGAATGTTATTAGCATTACCTCCATGATATACACCAGTGTCTAACACGGTATTTGGATTATGCAATGGCAGACTTCTGACTGTTCTCTTATGTCTTCTACTGGAATGTAGTTCAGTCATATTTTCATGATTATCAATTATTTCTCCTCCATTTTCTTCTTTTCTCTTAGAGTTTTCATTGTAAACTACAGAAGAATTTAATGCTATTTCATCATTCCCTTTAGGATTTTCCAAAGTTACAGATACTTGACCTGGTTTATCAATTAAAGTAGGGTCTTTCTTATATTTACTTCCATCAAGAATTCCACAAGTATCAAGAATCTTTTCACCCTTTACAACTAATATTTTTGAGCCTTCATATCTAGAACAAGCTTTTAGTTCAACAGTTGCACCAGCGAATAGGAAAAATCCCCAATATTCCAAAGTGTCATCAGGAAGTGACATTGACTTTCTTAACTTTATATGTCTTCTTTTGTCAGAAAGTTCAGGTCTACCTTTCATTTGGAATGCATTGAAAGTATTATTCATTTTCAAGGAATGTTTTTCACAAAAAATTGATGACTGTCCTTTATGAATTTGTATAACATCAGAATCTGAAATTTTATACATAACATCTGCATATCTAATATTTCGTAGATATAATGATGACACTATTAAAGTGGTAGGCAGAACTGTTGTCAAAAGACAGAAAATTATCACTCTTTGAGATCCATGCATTTTCCCTCCATCTGCAACATACATTTCAATAAGAACTGTGCACATTAATTTAGATGTTGAATAGAATATACAAAAAATTTACTCTTATTAACTATGATTCAGTGAACATCAAGATTGAAATGACAATTTAATTATATTAGATCACAAAGTTTCACATAAGTAGATGTTATTCATTGGTCACTGCAATGTATAATTTAATCATACAAAAGAGAAGTTATACAAGCCATTATTTTGGTGCTTCTGAATACTAAGGTCTACCAACAAAGTTAGTGTTTCTTATCATTTATACAATGAGAGGCAAGACATAAAGTACTTTAATTTTTCTCAATTGCGGGGACTCATTTATATTACATTTGATTTGTTATCCACATTGAGTGTACTAAAAAAATTATGTTATTAAAAAGAGGATAACTCAAAATACACACATTAATACTCATAAAAATAATTATGTTCATAAGATTAAACAATTAAAAACCATGATCTAAAACTCTTATTTTATACTTATAGACATTAGAGACAACAATAATACCTGTTAATTCCTATGATAATATAAATAATTTATTCATTTAAAAACCAATAAAATTCAATTATTTTGCGCTCTAACCATTTTTTCCACTTTTGACAACTGGAAATCTTTAAACTGACACTGACATTGATATTTATGGATCAAGTTTCCATTGTAGTTTTGATCTGAGCTATATAACCTCTCCATATATATATTATGCTGTACTATAAATTATATCAAAATAAGTATTTAAAGACGCACGTAAAATTGGACCAAAAGCAAATTTTATTAATGTACGGCAATTGTTTTTAAACTTCATAGCATCAATCAAACAAACAAATAGCCCTCTTGTTCCCACTGCTGGGATTTGGGTGCCTTCTCTCTCTCACAAGAGATTGGTGGATATCGCGTGCTCACAAGTTGATGTTTATAGAATACATCGGTTTCTTCACGATGTTTTCCTTCAACAGAAGCCCATACTCAGTGGGAATCGAATCCGAATCCTTTCAATAAGTAGGCGATCGCCATAGCTTACACGGCTTCAATAATAACAACTAAAACATTCCAACATTTTTCATACTAAAATAATTAATTTATGAAATATTGTGCGGATAACTTAAATTTAAATAAAAATGTTATCGGTATTAAGGAGGTAGTATTGGAAAGATAATGTAAAGGAAGAAGACTCTACTTGACAAGATGATATAAAATCTTATCCTTCAATTTATCACAACTTAAGTACTATAGTAACGTACGATTACAAAATTAAAGAAAATATAAGTAGTAACAAGCGAGACTAGTGAAATATGGTTCAAATAATTACTATGTATTTGGAAAATTCTAAAAATATAACGTTAATCTCTCGGTATAATGGTTTGAGATAAGATATACGATCTTATCTATAAGTAAAAAATTACAAAAATATTTAATTAACAACTTTTTAATACCATCTATTTTCTTGATTAAAGGAATGTCTAGTTATAACGTGTTTTATAGCGTTTTTTATGCCGTTTAAAGGTTGTCATCGCTTTCCGAAGTATGCCATCATGTAATCAAAAATATTTGTACACTGTTGTTGCTTGACGATAGGAATACCCTGCAAATAAGTCTGTTACATATAACATTTGAATATCCTGCTCTAAGCTGCAACTCGAATGCTCTAAGAGTCTTCATTGATAATTATAAGTTAACCTGGTAACAGTGAATTCTTTTTTTAGTTAAAAGAGTTAGTGCTTGGCTACGATCCCACTTGGTGTTAAGGTTAAACAGTGATATGGTCTGTAGTGATAAAGCGCACTAAACTAGCAACAACTTATTCACTCATTTCTTGAGTACATCCAAGTCATATTTGGATGGGATTAATACAGCTGCGCTTTACTAACAAAAATAGTCGCATGACATAGATAGTACGCATTTTTCTCATTAGAAACAGCAAAAGATGAGATTTGATTTATCACAGTTTGTGATTTAGTTATTATTTTCGTCAATATATAATGTAACAAATACAAAAGGTATATGTATTTATTAAATTGTATCTATGTTTATCAATAGTATAGTTTTACTGCGTTACCGATAGTACAATTCAAACGGATCACCATTCAATATATTGTTATGTTATTGTAAAAATAAGGTCTCCACGGGAACTTGAAAACACATCGTTTCGGTAGCTTAGGTATTTTTTAAGTATATCCTTCGTTCCGTTTCATAATTTTTTACAGATATATGATAAAATGGTTAGTAAATTCGTAATAAATTTGTGGGTATAATGTGAGTAAAATATTAGAATAATATTGGTCCAAAAATTGTTTATTATGCTAATTATAATACTATTATTTTAACATGTCGTTGAATCTAGTTTAGAAAAATCCCTTAACGGTAAATTACCATATAATTGCTTAAATTTACTAAAGCTTGTATATTAGGCGTTGAAACTATTTTAACACTTACCATTTTGGTCTTTATTTTGAATAAAAGTATATTGATAATTAGCATTGTGGTAACTTAATACAGATCTTGGACACTTTTGACTCATTATTACATTACTATTAAAACATTTAATTGAAATAGAAAACTTGTTCTCAACAATAATAAATATCAGTAGTCTCGTTCCGCGCACTGTACTAAATGGACAAAAGATTTTGATAAGCTTATCGTATCATTAAATAACATGTAGCGCTAGGTAAGTATTGGATGTAATGTGACGTTAAATAAATATCACTATCTTGAATGGTAACTTTAAAATGTTTATATTTGTCAATTTTAAGAAACAGAGGAAAATACATATCTCTAACATCGGTAAATAATATTATTTTAACATGTCGTTGAATCTAGTTTAGAAAAATCCCTTAACGGTAAATTACCATATAATTGCTTAAATTTACTAAAGCTTGTATATTAGGCGTTGAAACTATTTTAACACTTACCATTTTGGTCTTTATTTTGAATAAAAGTATATTGATAATTAGCATTGTGGTAACTTAATACAGATCTTGGACACTTTTGACTCATTATTACATTACTATTAAAACATTTAATTGAAATAGAAAACTTGTTCTCAACAATAATAAATATCAGTAGTCTCGTTCCGCGCACTGTACTAAATGGACAAAAGATTTTGATAAGCTTATCGTATCATTAAATAACATGTAGCGCTAGGTAAGTATTGGATGTAATGTGACGTTAAATAAATATCACTATCTTGAATGGTAACTTTAAAATGTTTATATTTGTCAATTTTAAGAAACAGAGGAAAATACATATCTCTAACATCGGTAAATAATATTATTATTTGCCGAGAAAAGTATTAAATAAATTATTTCCTTGTAAAATATGCATTGCTGTTGATAGGCAAACTGGTATTCATAATTCATTCCGAGCATCGTTTATTCTGCAGTTTAGGTACTACTGGTACTGGGTAAACCACGAGGGTCTTAATTTTCTGAGTTTTCATTGAAGTGTTATGCAATTAACTTGTTGGCAAATATTACTTGCTGTGTTAACGGCAAAGGTATAGTAAGAGGTATGCAATAGGTAACATATATACAAATTGTATTAATACTTTAAAATATTAAATATTTGTAAGTTTTTTGCTCCGCAGCTGGCGAAACATAGTTCGAAGAAATATCTGGATCGGTCAATGCAGTCGTCCGATTGTGACGACTCTGTCGGTAACAAGATGTCAATGTCAATCAAAAATTAGTTTGCGGGGCTGTAAAATTACTTATTAGTTATTTCATATTTACATGAATAAAACTAAACTATTTTGTTAGTAAATTGTTAATTTTTTCAATAAACGTCAAGTTTGATTATATTCTAAAATTTTATTAAAATGAACGACGTTCAGAGACCTGAATTGTTATGGATTGAGGGGCGATGTTACAGAATAAATGATCCAAATACGGAAATTTCAGCTCTTCAGGAACATGACTTATATGAAAATGGTTAAAATATTCTTAGTCTTATACTTCCTTAAATACTAATTCCAAGACAACCATGTTTGCATTGATAATGAAGTAATATTTTTTAAAATACTAATCTTATGCTACACAATTAATTTATTAAAACAAGTACGTTTTTCTAACATCCTAGAAGGGTGTATCATTCAAATTTACACTATAAATGAGTACTTTTTTAATGTGGTTGTAATTGCGTAAATCCATATGAATTTTCGTGTTAAAAAAAAACAATATTGGGAGTTTATTCGCAAATTCATAGAAAACAGTTTTTTTTTATTGCAGAAACTACTTTTGAAGATGTGGGTGATGATGATTCAGATGATAATTTTGATTTCATTGAAATAGAAAGTGATAGGTACTGTACAAGCCTCCATGTTCCAAAGTGAGTAACAGTTTAATAATTTTTTAATACATACAATATTATTTTCTCTGACCTGTTACTGTCTATTTGTAGGCATTATATTGGGGCAATTATAGGCAAAAAAGGAATAATGAAAAGTAGAATTGAAAGAGATACAATAACAAATATAAAAATCCCTAGACATGGAGATATAGGGGATGTTACTATCTTTGGCCCCAGCGTGTCAGTAAGTATACTTTTCATACAGTTTTAATTTATTTATGTGTAAAGTTTTATAGTGACAAGCTAGCACAATAATCATTAAGCACATTTAAGTCTAAAGATCGAAAAATTCGGTTACTAGTTTAATATCATGAATGTTCTAATTTAGTTTATTATGTGGTGTATATAAATCATGCTTAATGTAATATGAGATTGGTGTGAAAAATATAAAATTGACAATATCATGGTTTTTAGAACATTAAAGCTGCTCGTAGACGGATTAACATTATTGTAATATCATCAAGGATGAAACAAAGACCAACTCACTTCCTTTCTTTACCACTAAATGATCCAGTCATTATTAAAAATTTTGAAAGATTTAAGGTAAGTTTTAATTTATAGCTATTTGAAAATGAACATTTCTATGCATATTGTTATTTATTGGATATTTATCATAATTTCATCAGTTTAAAGAAAGATATTAAGGAAACTTTTTTTCAATATTAACAATATTATTGACTGATGATTGATTTTTTATTTTAAAACTTCTGTTATACACACAGTTTGTGGATATTATTATAATATTATTCTTTATTTCTAGCAACAAGTTTTGGAACAATTTAATAATAAAGGTATAGAAGAATCTTTATTCATAAGAGCAAGTAAATTACATGTTACCATAGCAGTTATGTGTTTAATGGATAATGAAGAGAGGCTACAAGCATCAAAGTTGTTAAGTGAAGCAAAAGAAAATATTGTAATGTGTGTACAGTGTTAAATCTATTAAGAATACATAAATAGTTTAAGTTACGGTAAAGATGAATCAAGTCAAAAATGAACAATGTAAATATTAATAAAAAAAATCATATATTATGTGGTTATAATCTTATAACAACATAATGTATGATTGTAATGATGATCTATCTAGAGCATCATTAAAATCCATTTTTAGATAATTTTAGATTTAGATTATTCAGTCTGAAAAAAATTTTGAATTTGTAAAAGTTTCTTTTTGCCGACTGTGATTTTCTCATAATTGTTTTCTCTTTTTTGAAACTGTGTTGCAGACCTTTATTTGATGATAAGTTACCACTAAAGATAAGGCTGAAAGGTTTGTCATATATGAATGATGATCCAAAAAATATTCATGTTCTGTATTGTTGTGTTGAAGATGAAGATCCTTCTACTGGTATGACCCAGACGCTAGCTGATGCTTTACTCAATTACTTTTACAAAGCAGGTAATAAATGACTCTTTTGTACATTTGTATGTATTCAAGTATATTCATATACTTTTTATGTACCTATACTTCATTAAACATGTAATAAATTTTGCATGCACATTGTAGGATTTGTGAAAAATAGAGAATATGACAGAGATAATATAAAACTACATGTCACTCTAATGAATACAAAGTACAGAAATAAATCTTCATTAGACAATGACGAAGATACTTCTTCAAACAGAACACAAGCACGAAGACCATTTGACGGTTCAGATATTTTGAGCAAATTTGCTGATTATGACTTTGGTGTGGTGGAAGTAAAGAACATACATCTATCACAAAGAAACACAATGGGAACCGATGGATATTATCAACCAACATTTGTTATTACTCTTAATAAGGAATAAATTAATGTTTTTTTTTCATTTTTGTTAAAAAGAAGTTATAAACCATCTTAAGTAATTTAAGTTTTTAATTATTTAACTGGTGGCAGATCTCTGTTGTGTCTAGGTAGTTACTAGCACAGCGGTTTCCCCTGCCGCCAGTGTTCTGCAATTACTGTATTATTAACATAATATGCCTTAGGGTGACGAGCACAACTTGGGGCAGTATATATCATTCTAACTAATACCAGTGTTATGGATAGGCTAATGATATCAGGTGAACACCCTACTTGCTTCGTTTCGTCGAATAAAAAAAACACATTTTTAAAATTCCTTCATACTATTTTCAGTGATTGCTTTTGTAGTATATACTGTTTATAGGTGCGTATCTCTTGATACCAGGCTGCTAATTTTGTTGCTGAATTGATTTTATAAAATGGATTGTATAATAAGTAGAAATCGAATATAAACGGTTTTTATAAGGTACACGTACACTTTTTATACGGCAAGGTACGCACACAGTAGTGAAGAAGCGAGCAACCGTATTCCGCGTGTCTAACGAGGTCATTTTCCATCCTCGCTCATGGTGTGGTTGGGAGTTTCTTATTGGGGCTTAACAGAGGTACATTTTTGTGAGAAAGGTATAAAAACTAATGCAGTTGGGTATCAAAATAAAGTCCTGACGAACCTTGTGTAACCTGTTTCTCATACCATGGTCAATAACAGGCACTGGGTATTCCAACAAGATTCGGCGCCAGCTCATAGAGCGAAGGGCACACAAGACAGGCTGGCGGCGCGTGAAATCGACTTCATCCGGCACGAAGACTGGCCCTCCTCTAGTCCAGATTTCAATCCGTTAGATTACAAGATATGGCAACACTTGGAGGAAAAGGCGTGCTCAAAGCCTTATCCCAATTTGGAGTCACTCAAGACATCCTTGATTAAGGCAGCCGCCGATATTGACATGGACCTCGTTCGTGCTGCGATAGACGACTGGCCGCGCAGATTGAAGGCCTGTATTCAAAATCACGGAGGTCATTTTGAATAAACTTTAGTGTCATAAGAATCTATGTTTTGTTAAGTTCATTTTGGTATATAAATGGATACATAATGAATAAACTTGTTTCAATTATTTTATATTAAACATGTGACAGAATTTATGACCTGACTGGGTATAATAAGTCTTAATAACTCATGAATAGGATAAAAATACACAAAAATGCCACAAAGAATTATTATGAACAGAAAAATGTTATCGGCTATAAATATAAATATTAATTCAAGTTTCAGAGGACTACTTTTTATTAAAGGGACCTCTGGATTCTTTCCAACAAAAAGAATAAAATTACGAACAAAAAAGATCACCCGTAACAGGTTATTTATGATGTGCAACATTTTTTTTAAAAAAAAATTAGAATGTTCATCTTATAATTGGTTAAAAATGGTTTATTAACTTTAAGGTTTTCAATTTATAAAAATGTTAAGATTTTTTTTTATAAAGTATCCTTTTCTGGGTGACCGTGATTTATGACCTTTTAGGAAAACAGATTTCATACCAGTGCAGGGCTCAGTGGGCAGGAATTATATTTTTGGAGACCTTGCGGCGTTTTCATGTAATTTCTAGTTAATATCCTGCAGACGTGTTGACAGTGTTTGTTTTATTTATCTCTGTCATTTTAATAAGGGTCGTTAAGTATATGTAAGGACTCGACAAAAATTATTTGAACAAAAAAAAAGTTTATTGCAGCGCCATCCAGTGTAGTATTTTAACAAACGAGAAAACATAAATGCTTTTTAAAAAAAATCATGTACATATTTCATAATCTCTGTAAAACCTTCGGTTAAAGAAGTATTATCAGTTTACGCGTGAAGAGGGAGAATTTATCTTTTTTCTTTTTAACGTTATATGAATTCAATAAAATAAAATATTTGTTTGTTGCTTTTCATTCTGCTTAACAACTTCGATCTACAATAGTATTAAATGCCGGAAAAGAGGCTTAAAAATGGTGCAAATTGTTTTAAATTGCGAAAAGCATCCAAGAAAGCATCTACATTATAATTATGTGCATCTGCACATTATTTTCAACTTTTAGAGGTCCACATTTCTTTTAAAACATACACATAATTTCGATTTTTTTTAAGATTTCTTCAGTCGAGCTGATGAATACCTTAAATTTTATCTACATTGAGCTTATTTAAGTTTTCATACGAATGGGCTTATCGGCGGGCTTCCTGGTAGTAAATAGGAGAAGGGGATGAACGTTAAGTTACGAAAAACTACGTCCCGCGATACAAACTATTGCGACATGTGTCATTTATTTAGTTATCCAGTAATTCGAAGCACCTAATAAAATAAACAAAACTAAGTTTATAATGTTTAAATTACATAGTTAAATAATAATCATGAAATATGTCTAAGTAATAAATATCGCAGGTATATACCGTAAACGTAAATAAATAAAAAGGATTCAAATAATATTATACAACGTTAATATCAATAGGTTCAGTTCCTCGTTCTTAAAAAGAACAGCAAAGGAGAGTAAGTTCTTTCAAGCATGCCGGTGTCAATGTTTCATTTGAAATAAACGTGAGTGTTTTCAAGAAACGAGTGAATAGGCTGTTATGGGGTTATCGCGTTTTACCACAGAAGACTACTTCACTCATTACTATTAGGTGGGAACGTAGTATAGCACCAACCTATTTGATTAATAATAATAAAACCATAATAAAATAAATTAATTTAAAGAATACTTATTTAAATTATACAGTGTTCTTAATTTCTTAATTATAATAATATAAAACTAAATAATTTCTTAATATCTTCGTAGCTCCGAGTTACGGAACGAGCTACGTTATTCGGGTGGGGTGGTTTGAGTCAGTAGAGACGCATTGACTACGCCATTCGCTCGTCTAGCGCGTCGGTTACATCTCCATCGACGTAACAAGCATTTACTCATAGATGTATTTGTTTTTACATCCACAATTTAAAATATTTGGTGTGTAAAAGGGAGTTACACCGACTAAGTAAGTACCTATAATTTTTTAAACATTACTGACTATCTTTCACAATCAAAAATTTGGTCAAACACAGGCAATTTTTTAAATAATTTGGATTGATAAATATGTAAGGCCTTCCTTATCATACAATCTTATTTAATAATGTTACGGATATAATCTTGATACTTAATATTAGTAGAATTCACAACGACATAAACGTTATTAAAACCATACTATTTAATTTATCCGTTTTCTTCTTCGGTAGGTAAAATTGTTTTATAAAGATTGTTTAATTCTTTTATTTGTTTGTAATAAAGATAATATACCCAATAAAAAATACGCGCTATATAAACTATTTTCTAAGTTAATCGTTCCGAATAACAGTAAAAGCTCTTTGAAAAAAAATATTTTATATATTTTTAAAATACAGCGAACGGTAATAAAGTTCAAACAATACTTATCGCTATACTCTATATAGATTAAGCGAATGGTCTATACAGGTAAATATTCATGCCTATAATAACATGTATGAGCAATAAAGTGTGTCTATGAGAGTATACTTTATCTGATCAAGGCTGTAACAGAACATACAGGATCATTTGTTATAATACATATGAAGAAATTATTTTGAAATATCACCTTATTACACCTTTAACCCCATAAATCTTAATATAAACATCACTACAGTGAATTTAAATATTGAATATGCTTAATATTAGAAAATGCATTTTATGGAATAAATGAGGTTAATGACTGGAGTAACTACTGGTACAAACAAGATCGTTATCGTCGCAGAATTTGAAAACAATATTAAAAGAATTAATGGCTCTTAGGAAATAAAATATTACAGCCCACTGTAAGATAATTGTAGAATATTTATTCTACATTTATTATACATTCTGCAAAATAAATAATAAAGTACATAAATCAATATTCGTATTAATGAACTAAAAATTTGAGAAAACGGTCAAATAAAAGCAGATCTTTTTAAAATTGTAGAAAGGCAGAAAAATTAGAGATTATTTAGATTAGACAGTTTTACCATTTTTAGTTAATTGAAAAAATCCTTTGAAGAGTTACCAAAGCCTTTACTCAATGACCTCGATCAAAAGTGTGTTCTATATAAAATTAGATTTTTTTTAACAGTGCTATATTATTTACTAATTAATATTTTCAAGTGACAATTTTGAATAAATTATTGCAAGATATACATAGAGGTCCTCTTTTCAATTAACTCATATTTTAGGAAAATGTTACCTATATATACGCACAACTAACATACAGCATATAAGTCAAGAGATACTCGCTATAAATAACTCCCAGGGAGCTGAAATCAGTAGCCTTTTCCCATTTCAGCGACGCATGCTGAATGTGTCAGACAGAACACGGTCGATGCCACTTGAGACAAAATACTATGGAAACACTTAGTTTCGTTATGTTGCAAGCTTTAATGTGGGCGTCAGGCATTTTTTGATGTTCTATTACTATTTTCTGAAAAAAATCTGGTCAAGTGCGTGTCGAGTGCAGTTTCGTAGCCGCTTATGATGATAATCTCTTTTTAAAAAGCACAGATGGTTATGTAGTATATGTTACCTATTTTACACTAGTAAATCAACTTTAGGTAAGTAATTTTTAAATTAGCCCACTTCATTTCTTGTTGTAATGTAAATATTTAAAAATCCATTCTCTATAAATTAGAACATCCTTGAATTATCCACAGTTCAAGGTTGCTTTAAAACATTTTTTCACCATTTTTAAAAGTTGGTTTATTTAAAATTTGTAGTTCCGCAGAGCACTTTAATCCCAGTTCCGGACGGTTCGCCAAGCATTTTTGTGTTATAATAACTCTCAATTTAAATGCTTTTGGAGAATTTGTAAGCGCAAAATAAAATAGGTTTTGGAAAATAAAATTTAAAAATACTTCGAAATCTGCTGAAATTCTGAAATACATTAAAACCGCGCCGGTTCATAAATAGTTTGGTGACAGTTTTACGAAAAATCGCATTATTATATACATATTCATACATAGTGATATGAACAGAAAAAGTTTTGAATTGTTAAATAGTTAAATATAATAAAGATCAGAAGGACATCCTAATCATAGTAAAATAAAACAAAAATGATTTTTGAACTAAATTAATTAATGCACGAGCCTAAAGATGCTCAACAACAATTATTCTTTTATAATAGGTCTATTTTAATAGTCAAAGCATCATTATACTTAATAGCACAGATATAGCAGCAGCTTTGAAGCTTTCTTGTACTCTTTCTCAGCAGTGTTTAAGAAATAGCCGTGAGTCACACTCGTCATTCTTATTTAGACAAAAGAGAATAGAGCATAGCGAAAGTCTCGCATCATTAAAGTTTGAAATGAAAAAGTCTTCCAAAACTTAATTTTTCAGAACGTTTCTTTTTAGTGCCTCTGCAATATAGAAATAAAATCAACTTCTATAATAATTATGAAAGAATTTTCTTATTCGATAATCGGTAGACATACAATTTATTCTAGAGAGTTGCAAACCACTTGTCTTGTAACACAGACGTATCTTATTCGATTTCGTCGTCACATAACTGACAGAATTTTGATGGTGATAGAGATTTTTATAACTTTAGCTAGCTATCATACGCATGTTTTAAATCTAATGCCAAAGCCAAAGATATCTGAACACACGCCTTACCTTCTTCGACCTCACTGTCACTTCACGTAAATTGAGGACAAGTATTAGGCCATTGTAGATAAAAAACGTTATTGTTTGTTATGAATTTAAGTTTTCATAGGTTTACCTTTTGCAACACACGAAACTAGTTCAACTCTTGACCTTCCAAGGAATTGTTACCAGTGACAGCTAGTGTTAGGAGAGTTTAAATTTTATAAAAGAATGTCATGTTAAATGAAAAGGAAAATCTTTTTATAAACTGAAAACAATTTATTTTTGAACAATAATGTTTCCAAGGTTTTGGAACAATTTACATTTTCACTGTGATTTATTTTTAACTAAGATTTTAATATAATCTTCCCGATAAAAATGTGTGAACATAGGTTTCATAGTCGTTAGCAAAATTTAGTGCCATTAAAGTTAATCTTGTAGACCATGACCATTAACTTTATCAACACTATTTCTAATCGTCATTACATAACGACCTAAATACTTTTTGTTAAAATTTCAAAGCCAGATTCGAAAAGTCTGAATAAGAACTCACTCATCTTGTGCGCGTAAATAAAACACAATAGAGCTCTCTGGAGATTTGCTTCATTGAAATCGAAAAGAGAACAGCTACAATAACATAAATGAGATTTTCTATAATATTTATTAAATATTTTAACATTTCAAAACTACTTTTGAATGAAAAAAGTTATTTAGGTGTGAAAATCTGTTTAACATCAGATGATAACAATAAAAACGGTTAACCACTCCTAAATAATTTTGTTGAAATTTATTGATTTATTTGATAAAGAAATTTTGTAAATTCTTACGAGATTCGGAGTTCACCTACAATCTTTGACCTACATACATTTGAAAAGTTTTTATAAAAGGTATACCAGTACATTAAAGTTATTTGGAACCATTACTTTGCAACGAAGTAAATTAAGACGTTAGTTATTGATTTTGTTTCGTTCTCGTATACATCCTACAAAGGTATCGATTTGTCGTACCACGGTACAACGCTTTGGAAGGACGAATAAGAATTAGTACGCGTTTTCGAAACACTGCAGTGATTTTAATAATAAGGGAATCTCAAGGTTATCTGTAAGCCTCTTGTGAAATTCAAATTAGTTTGTAATTTATAAACATTTGTGTAAAAACAATATTTAGTACGTATACGCATATAATATTAGGCATAGTTTATCCTTGTTTTAACAACAAATATTTATTCTACAAGAGATTTGCTTTTTCCTAAAGTAGACTATTTGTGAAGAAATGCATAATTTCTATACTACACTTCTTTTTTTTTTTCTGTTAATTAATAAGAAAACATTTTTTACAATTATTATACCAGGTTTCCGCAAGTTTTTTCTGATAAAATTAAAGCATTTACAGAAAATACTTGTTCCCAACTCATTTATTTAATCCATCACGTTTACTGGAGGAGTTTGAATCTTAATGGAGAAAGTTTGAAAGAAAATGCTTTTGTTATTGTTACACTTATTTCCGTTAACTTTTTTTTGACATTATGATCAATAAGTATTAAATACTGATTTATTAAAACTCGATTTTTCGGATTTTATCGCGTTTATTATTTGTTTGTTTATTCCCGACGTTTCGACCGCTTTGCAGCAGTCATGGTCACGGGAGGACTAAGATGACAGACGTCCAAATGTCACAGCTATCACATGGTACCCACAACTTTTTAATTATTATTAATGGTCCGATCTACGCAGAAAGAGCTCACTGTATCTTGAAGTCTTCTAGTGGTTCGCCTGGGATTTGGTTTAATTTTATTGATAATAGGATCCCAGGCAGGTGGTATTACCCAACCATCTTCTCTATTAAAATTAGGATGTTTTTTAATTTCAATAGCCTCGCGAATCATCCTTGGCAGGAATCGGTGTTCTTTGGCGAGGATTTGAGGTTCATCGAATCTGATGTAATGGTTGGGATGATCCAAAACATGGTCACAGATTGCAGACTTCTTAGTGCGCTGATGTTTCAAGTCAGCTATATGTTCCTTCACGCGAATCTTCACTGATCTCTTTGTTTGACCTATATAAGAGAGACCACATTCACAATCTAACTTGTATACTCCTGCATCTTGTAGAGGGATATTGCACTTGACAGGTGGTAGGAATTGACTTATCTTCTTGGGCGGCTTGAAAAAAGTTTTAATTGAAGCTCGCTTTAAAATATAGCCAATCTTGTCCGTGACTCCTCTGACATATGGTAACACGGCAGGTACACGCTCGACTGTGGCTGGTTTCACTCGGTCCCTGCGACGTTGACGCGGCACGCTGAGCTTGTTGTCCTGCAGCACCTGCTTGACATGCTGAAGCTCGGCAGCCAGGTGTTTCTGGTCGCAGATCCCTTGTGCTCTCTGAAACAAAGATTTTCCCACGGTAGCTAACTGTGATGGATGGTGGTGAGAGTCCCCGTTTAAATACCTATCTGTATGGGTCTTTTTTCTGAATACACTATGACCTAGGGTGTTGTCAGGATTTCTTATTACTAAAACATCTAGAAAAGCTAGACAGTTATTTGCTTCTAACTCCATAGTAAATTGTATTTTAGGGTTTATGGAGTTAAGATGATCAAGAAATGCAGTTACTTTATCAGATGGTAATATTGTGAAAGTATCATCTACATACCGCTTGTAGAACCTTGGTTTTACTGGAGAGGTACTGAGGGCTTTTTCCTCAAAATCTTCCATATATAAGTCAGCGACTATGGGAGATACTGGAGAGCCCATCGCCACACCATCTACTTGCCTGTAGTACTGTTCCTTCCACAATAGGTAGCCAGATGTAAGGCAATGTTTAAGTAATTCAGCATATTCTGTCTGCATGTTATTATCTGCTAACTTTCTACTAACAACTGAGATGCAGTCATCTACAGGTAGACATGTGAATAGTGACTGGACATCAAAGCTAAGCGTGCTAGTTGTGGGGTCTGCTAGGCTGTAGCACGCTTAAAACAACTAGCGAGTTAGTAAAGAAACACTCCGAAAAATTGAGTCTGGACATAAACTCGATAATACCTTCTTGCCGTGCGTGCGTGTGTGCGTGACGTGCCGCGTCAACGTCGCAGGGACCGAGTGAAACCAGCCACAGTCGAGCGTGTACCTGCCGTGTTACCATATGTCAGAGGAGTCACGGACAAGATTGGCTATATTTTAAAGCGAGCTTCAATTAAAACTTTTTTCAAGCCGCCCAAGAAGATAAGTCAATTCCTACCACCTGTCAAGTGCAATATCCCTCTACAAGATGCAGGAGTATACAAGTTAGATTGTGAATGTGGTCTCTCTTATATAGGTCAAACAAAGAGATCAGTGAAGATTCGCGTGAAGGAACATATAGCTGACTTGAAACATCAGCGCACTAAGAAGTCTGCAATCTGTGACCATGTTTTGGATCATCCCAACCATTACATCAGATTCGATGAACCTCAAATCCTCGCCAAAGAACACCGATTCCTGCCAAGGATGATTCGCGAGGCTATTGAAATTAAAAAACATCCTAATTTTAATAGAGAAGATGGTTGGGTAATACCACCTGCCTGGGATCCTATTATCAATAAAATTAAACCAAATCCCAGGCGAACCACTAGAAGACTTCAAGATACAGTGAGCTCTTTCTGCGTAGATCGGACCATTAATAATAATTAAAAAGTTGTGGGTACCATGTGATAGCTGTGACATTTGGACGTCTGTCATCTTAGTCCTCCCGTGACCATGACTGCTGCAAAGCGGTCGAAACGTCGGGAATAAACAAACAAATAATAAACGCGATAAAATCCGAAAAATCGAGTTTTAATAAATGTGTAACATTCGCGGAAATATAAGAAATCATTATATTAAATACTGATTGAATAAAATTATAATTGTTAAATTTGTTTTTTTTTTGCGCACTTTTTTTGTATTGCAACACAGTGCCTAAAATAAACGTGTGGACTAGGTAAATGAATTAAAGGAAATGGACTTGCAGTCAAAGTCAAAGTCAAAGTCAAAATTTTTATTCAACATGGGAACAATAGTTCACTTATTGAACGTCAAAATCTACCACCCATTCGCAAAACAAATGCCACGGACCTGAGAAGAATGGGCAAGAAACTCAGCGGGCAGTAATTTCGAATCTCCTTAAGATGACGTAAGATGTATTCTTCTAAGCCTTATTTCCTCATGACTGAGGGTCGTGGTCATCATGTTTTTAATGAAACACGACGACTTTCATGGCAGTTATAATGGAGTGGTTTGCCATTGCCTTCTCCATTTCATATACTAGTCCGACCAGGATGGTCATGACGTAGACATGTAGCTTTCCTCACGATGTTTTCCTTCACCGTCAAAGCTCGTTATACTAACTGCACATAGATTGAAAAATTCATTGGTGCAGGCCGGATTCGAATCCGATACCTTCGGATTGGAAGGCCGGTGTTCTAACCACTATGCTATCACGGCTTTCTAGGCTATCACGTCTTCGACGTAAGATGTACGACTTTGTTATTACAGAACATATCATAAATACGATTAACATTTATGTATTAAAACATGTATTTTCGGTTTGTTAGATTATACGTACTCGTCAGAAACATATTTAGTACATGCTTAAATGTAAAAAGTTTAAAAATTCACATCATCTTTTAAATGTTCTGGCTGAAATTTTGTAATAAAACACCAAGTTTTTAAATTCCAACACGTATAAACAGTATCTCATTAAGGGTCTGAGAGCTTCTCGTTTCCGAGTCGCTTACGGAAAACTAAAAAAGAATAATTATTCTGCGAATAGCAAAATCCCTGTTGCGTCGTCATTTTTCTGCTTTTACATTAATGCCAAAGTAAGTAATAAGATAATGTTTTGGCATATTATTTAAGACCTAATAAATTATGCAAACCGTATGAGGAAAAAAATGAGAAAATAATGACTTTCCCCTTTTATTTCCTTAAATTACACTTGTTAACGTTTATGAGAGTCCTCTTCAATTTATTATCATCGTTATCATTTCAGTCTTTTGATGATAATTATATGCCGTTCAAATTTTAGGTGTAATTGTCGTAAGAGGTCACTGGGAAAGCTACTGCTTTTTCTGAGGCCGTCTTCATTATTTTGAAAATGATGCTTAGAGTTAAGTATCTATGGTACTACTACTGTCACGTAATACTTTATTTTTTATGTGCTTGAAATATTATTTGTATTTACATAATTTCAGTAATGCATATAATACATGTTTTATTAAAGGGATCAGTACTTTTAAAATCGGCGACATCTAGCGAGGGGTAGTTAATATTACTATTTTTGCCGAGGAGTTGAAAAGATAAATATTATAAGCGCCATCTTAAAGATTGTATAAAGCGTTATAATTTTGATCTAGAGGGCGTACTTTGAATGGTTATACCAACATAATATACAATAGCTACTACAACAAACTACTACTGAGTAAAAGCGTATTTACGGCGATATAGTAAAAATTGGGGGTGAGTTCTTTACTATGAATGAAACAAGGAAGTATTGCATTAATTCAATATTATTTTTCGTTTATAATAACAATTAAAATGCGGATCGTTATATGCTTATAATTATTACTAAACCGGAAAACTAAATTGGTTTAATTACAAAGCATTTATAACATCCAATTGAAAGCAGTTTTTTTTTAATTCATTGCAAATTAATTAACAGAAAATAATTGTTATATGGAAATATAACCGCAATGATAAAAATATCTACAGTAGAGAATTCGAGTCGAAGCTATACGATGTTATTTACCATGGAAAGCCGCCCAAGCTCGCTACCGACGGCAGTGGGAGGGCGGGCGCCGGCGTTACGTAGGAGTGGAGCCACGCGACCATTTTGCAGCGAACTTCGCTCGGGTTGCACGCTCGTATTTGCCGACCCGCACCACCCATATAACCCATTCCTTACAATAACCTTGTTCAGTGACGTAAATCTTCGTTATATATAGCTAAATACAGCGCCCGATATTGAGGACGTGTCTGTGCTGCGCTACATTCCAAGAACTTTAGACATAACCTTGTCCGTTATCCGTTGCATTTATTATTTAGTGACTGCGCTAAGCAATTGCCAGGATGGCGCTCTTTACAGGTATGATTTTGAAAATAGATAGTTTACGTTCATTTTCCGCGTTTAATTTTTCCATGCACATCAAAATAATAGTTAGCCTTATAGTCATAATTACGCGACATGTATTACATTTTTCTTTTGATAATTACAACGAAAGATTTTTTTTTTCAGCTCATAATACATGTATGTTGCTTTTTCTGTTTAATTGTACCATTATAAGCCAGTGATATTATCATGCATACCGTTGCACATATGTCACATTTTCTGTTCTTTGCTAACATCATAACAATCATTGTCATGTTTAGTAAATATTTTCTTACATATGATTCTTTTATTGAATAAATTCTTTGCTTCTTAACAACTAAACGGTATTGTTTTTATACCTCTTATTGTAATAACTCACGTGCTTTTCGTAATGTATATTTGTTAAAATATTTTACAGTATACAAAGTCTTAATTTTGTAAAAACTAGAATGCATGATGTTGTGAGAACTTTTTATATAAATTTTAAAAAGGCAAATCTCAGAATTGCGGCATTTCCTTTCATAATACATTTTGTTAACTACGTAGTATTAATACAAGAACATCGATTGAGAACATTCGTCGGTAGCGTGGACGGCGCCACCAGTGAGCGCTCGTGAGTGTTTTTTATAGCCTGAATGGTTCATTCGGCGTATTTTACTTTAAGTAAGCACTGCCTTTACTTAACGAACTGTTAAAATACTTAAAAATACGGGATTTTACAAAAAATAACTAAATGTGCAGCAGTACTATAATATTAAGAATCAATGAAAGGAGAGTATTTAAAAAATAAATAATAAACGCTTGTTTATATTAACTTATTACAAATAAAAATTACGTTGTGTATGTAATTATTGCCTAATTTATGACTAAATTATGTTTTTAAACATTTAAAAAAAATATTTATTGATTAATATTTATTTCTGATATTACTTTGGAGTAAATCAAATGCATAGGCAAAAATGTGTAATCTAGCTACTTATTAAATAAATGAGTTTTAGCATTATATGCTTGAGTACGCCTATTCGTAAATCGACTGACATTTTTAAAAATTACTGGTCATCTTTTACATTATAAGTTACAATACTTTACCTCTTTATTGATAAAATGAATTATTTCGACTACATTATTTAGGTCTGTATTCCCGCTTTCGATTTCCTCAATTTCTAAGTACCGCTATAAAAGAAATTGCGTGTGGTGTAGATGAAAAAGTATTTCTTTATTCAATTGTAAATAGATGACCTGTTAATAGTTGTTAACTAAATAACAATAAATACTTTATTAAATATAAGCCAGTATTATTTTAAAGGATTTTATAATATCGACACAATTTAATTACAGTTTGTGTCTTTGAGGTATTTGTTCCATGTACTCTTCTTGATGATTTGTACAACCGTTATACTGCCCGTGTATTTAATTTATATTTTTAATATTGTTATTGTTGACAAAGGTATACTCTACGAAATATTTAAAGCAGCTATCTATCATTTTGGAGGCCATTATCGCGAAGGCTCGGGGCGAGGCGGGTCACGCCATCGTCATTCACAGGCGACATTGTTTTTGTTTTATGTATTCCATCGTCGTAGCAGGCCGGCGAAATGTTTATAAGTTAACTAATAACCTAAATTACAAGAAAGAAAAGAATACATTTACTTTTTTGCACATATTTAAACAGTGCTTTATTTTCGAAGCTCCTGTAAGTTTTACTGAGTAAATTGTGTGATACTTTGACAATACACTTGGCTCTATGTAAAGTGACAAGTAACTTACTAAAGTAATTTTTTTGTAAATAGGATTCTTGAATACAAAAAAAAAGTTTTCACATAATGGTTATATCATTGAACGTCATATTCAGAGATCCGATACCGTTTACTAGCCGACATGAAATCATAACCTTTTATCATATAGATAGAGCAGAACCCCGGAAATTTTGCAAAATTTTTTTACAAATTTTTGACTACATTAATATATAGTATATGTGCGAGGGATTATATATATATAGATATACTGTTGACTTTTTTCATTATAAATTGAGTGTAATAACATAACCAAATAAAACTTTAATCAAAGTAAAATGAAGTAATGGGTGTGGTTGGGATAAATAAATAGCCATCTCCAACCTTGACTACACCAGAGATAAATATGTCTACTCGCTTTAGGGATATCAAAAAAACGTTTTAAGCAATCGATAATATAAACATGTCGATGAAAGAATATATATGTTTGTAAATTTATGTTGTTTTTTGTATATTTGTTTTAATAAACATGTAATATTTATTTTCATAAAATACAAGAATGCAGCAGCAATAATTTCGGAAAATAAATACTTATCTTTAGGATTGTAGTTAATAGTTGCGTTGTGTACATTAAAATACTTAAGACGAGATCTATTTAATGTCTTTTTTTTTTCAAAAAGTTCTTTTCACGAAAATATTTATGGTATAACGAGAGTCTTGCTTGCTTTCATGTTACCGCGTGAAGGCGTATTCGTACCGGTTTCACATGAAGAGTGTGAATAGCACAAAGTAAAAATGATTACAAACGTACTGACACAGATGTAGCGAAATGCAAAAAAAAAGCAGGTATGCTTTTTTAAATTATAATCCTTTGTTTATAATCACAAAAACAATATAATTTCTTGATAATTGTTATTATATAAGCTGAAAAGTTGCATAAGAAGCATTAGGCTTCATGAGCGAAACTGAAAAGCTTTTAGTGAGTTTTAGTGTAAATGACAATACGATACGCACGATGTCATATGTTGTTTGTATAATTGTTTGCATATAGAACAAAAGTTGGGAATATTTTTTTAATTTTACATTGAGTTGTGTTACATCCTGTTTATTAATATTTTTACATGTAAATCAAATACGTTACTTGAGTGCTATTAATTAACTTTATACTCTCTGAGCTTTTATTTCTCTCCGGGTTTTTATATTTATTGATGTGTGTTCAATTCAATTGATAATTACTCTAAACGATTACAGAAAATATAATAATGAGAGTTTTTACAAAATTATAAAAGAACTCAAATTTTACTTAAAAAAATTTATAGAATTCCAAAGAAATATTCATCAAACAAATTAATCAACTAATTTTATTTATCTTAATAATTAAACATATTTCTTAGTAAACCAGGAAGATTTCGATCTATATCAAATATACACCTGGATAAACTACTTCTTCTTCTTCTTGTCGTGCCTGAACGTTGACTGTTAACTCTGAAAATACTAGAATTATGGAAAATATAATCAAATATGAAAGAAACAGTAAATACTTTAGTATTTAACAAAACACTGTACACAAGAACAGTTGAAAGTTACATTATAGTTTAATGATAATTAATATAACAATGTTCATATAGTCGTATTACGTATACGTCATCGTTATTATCAGCTAAAAGATGCTCACTGGTAAGCATAGATCTCACTGGGATCTTCTGCTCTGACCGCCACCAAATGGTTAACCTAAACGTAAATTATTTAAATTCATTTTGCTAAGTCTTAAAGTTTACGCTGTGATTTGATTTGATTAATTTTTTATTAGAGTTTATGATAATAAGTGGAAGTTCCAGAAGTCTTATAAGAAGTTCATCCGCCAAGTCGCATTTGGCCGGCATGGAGAAAGAAGACTCCATTTCCCAATAGTGGAAACATAAAATTCGTTTTTTAATAATATTATTTAAAAGAAGTTGTAGGAAGTATGAGTTTTTCTAGTAATGAGTTTTCTTGTCGTCTCAATAATTTAGTTCAAGTAATACTCAATAGTTGAAGTTCTTTTGTACTTTATACATTTATTAAAGTAATAGTGCAGACATCTCTATTGTATGATGGAATATAATAGAAAAGAAAACAAGGGCTATTATTTCATTGAATAATCTTTTCCTGCAATAATTAAAATATCAAATTTATTTGGGATAACATTTTTTCGTTTAAAAAGAAATGGTTATTCCGTAGCAGAAATTGAAAAATAAATTTGTTGGCTGGTAGCCCAATGCAGCGAAAGAGCAAGATCATTCAAATATTTATATTATTTATATTTCAGAATTTTTCGTCAAGTCCAACTTTTTTGTACCAACACATAACTCGCAACCGGTACGGCCATCCTCTTGGATTGTAGAATTGTTTTTTAAATTTACTTTCATCAAACATATTTATTTATCGGTTAAATATAAACTTATTAGGATAAACGTCGATAATGCGACTAGACAAATAGGACGTGTATCTGGTGGTTTGCCCATAATTTGGTATTAGTTAGTGTATATTATGATATACACTGCAACATATTGCACCCGTCACCTCGAAACATAATTCTTAAGACTTGTTATCCTAGTAATTCCATTATCTACAACATTCTTTAAACAGAAACTTAGTGATAACGATGATAATCGTCATCAACCGATGTACGCCCACTGCTGGATAAAGGCCAATAAGAAAAATACTGTTTGCTAACAAATAAAAACTGCTATTACCTATATGGACCATTTCTTATTTTCGCTGTTATTTAAAAGTCCTTTATCTTAGGCGATGTTGCAATTAAAATTAATTAGTTTTTACATTTGTATATGTAAATTGTTTGCTCCACCAAAGCTTTTGAAACTTTCCACTTTTAAAGCTATTTAACATAGTTCTACTTATAAACAAGTGCGAACCCAATTATTTTAACTGTGTTCGTTATCTTTTTTTCTAATTGGTACTTGCGTAATTAAATATTTTCAAATGTATGTTTTTGTGATCAGTATATCAGTGACGTAATATTTTTTTAAGGCTCTTTAAGAAAAACCTTTAGTAATTATTAGACACTTATAACATTAACAAATACTGTGGCAATTTGAAGACTGTTTTGATGTTCATTTCTAAATTCACTTTTTGTTACGGTATAAATTTTCAAAAGAATTGAATACGTAAAACACAGCTATTATTAAAAAAATGTAATTTTAGAACTGAACAAAATTGCTTTATTGTTGTTTGTATTGTTTAATGAAAACGAAATTGAATTGTAAATTTTATCTTCTGCTATGAATTTTGTGTTCATCTAAATTTATACAATGCCATGAAAAGTTGCTTCGTGCTCTAAGTGTGTCACGTGTCACTTCAGAACTCCGTTTATTATGCAGTGCTACGGCCGGATACCTGGGCTGATGTATTACTAAAAACCATCCATTACTATATAACTGAAATATTGCTGTAGCATTATTAATGGCTCCCGCTCATGTCGTTTATTTAATCGAGAAGGCACCATATTTTTTTCTTAGTTTTATACTATTAATGAATTTAGGCAGGTAAATAATTTTAATGGTATCTATTTTTTTGAAAATTATTTTTTATCATAAGTTATTATTCTATATTGATAAAATATAATACAAAAACATGCTGTTTTAATAACCTTTCTCTTATATATATATTCAACAACAACTCAACGTCATTAAAAAAATTATAGTAACTATCCATGGAACGTAGCGGTATTAAAATATGTGGTTAACGTGAGGAGCACATAGAAAGCAGGATTCTAGCTAAAAATTTCATTTTTAAAATTATAAATTTTATTATTTAACACTAACAAATCTGTAAACAAGATTCCTCAATTGTGGTAGAGTGTAATATTATGTACCTACTGAAACAAGTATCTTGTGTCAGTAAGTACATAATATTACACCTATTACGTTTTGTATTTTTAAAAAATTATAATCTTATCGATAACATTTTTTTTTTGGTTGCTGGGAAATTATTAACAGAAAAAAAAACAAGTATTTTAGATTATAATTGTAAATATTGTACATAAATAGGTTTTAGATACAATTTTTATACGCGGAGCGTAAACGCTAGTCACTCATTTGTATAACTTACTTTTGTTTTAATAGACAAAGTTGGTTTGGAGAAAAAAATATGGCCTTTGTAAAATGACTTTTATAAATATAAATGTGATTTTTTTAAAGATAGACACATTTTAATATTGTTTTATTTTACTTTTCTTTATATTAAAATAAATATTTTAACTACTACTTTCCACTTGGACTTTATCAGGCGACTATACGGATTATTAAATTAAGGTCGGAGGGTGCAGTTTCGCCCACATAAGGAATGTTAAACATTTTTCGTATTGATGGTTCTTGTCATAAAAACTCTCAAAAATGCAGATAAAAATAAGCCTCTGAAATTTTAGTTATTTTGAAAAACGTGTTTATTGTAATTACTATAATAAATATACAGATAAAGGGCAGAGTAACATGTTAGGTATGGTGTAATATATTATACAAGAACACGTAATGTAACTGACTGATTGAAGGTATAGGAGTAACTAATTAACATAGTAACACGAAGTTAAGCTGGTAGAGCTTTTTGGTAAAATGTCTTTGGTAAGATGTTCATGTAAGGTTTCATGTAATAAATAATTTGGTACTTTACCGTTAGTCGGGAGCAAATGTCTCAGCAGCCAACGGAAAACGTTAAACTATAAATAAACGTTAGTAATTTTAAAACAAAACAGTTTTACTCAGAAAGAATGCATTAATTATTTGGTTAGGTTAGAATTTTTTTGTTTGGTTAGGTTAAGTTTTAATTGAATTTAAAAAATAGAGCATAGGGCCCCAAATGAAAATTTTCCATACAGTTGCAAGAAATTTAGCAAAATTGTATAATATGTGGCAGTTTTTCGCTTACGCTCGGCTAACAGAAAAGTACCAATAATTTAAATAAACGTAAGGACTAACTATATTACTTTATGCTAGAAAATAATGTATAAATAAACACGTATAGTTATGTACACGTGGAAGCAATATGTACAAAGACGGACTAATGACTGTATTGTTACTGATTGAATTCATCTTAATGAAAATATTCTTTATTTCAGAAAATCATGAGGATTTTTCAGAACCATGACAACGACAATTTAGCTGTTGGAAAGATAAATGGGGTCGCTTCGCATAGGAACACAGACAATAGAAGTTGGCTTCACTTGAATAATACAACACAGACCCAGAATACACACACTACTTTTGACGATCAAAATAAGAATTGTAACGTTTTTAACCTAAGAAACAGTACAGAGGTTGGAGATATACGCACATTACTAAATTCGGATGAAGAGCACGTTTCGGACGCTATTTTAGGAACGGGAGTCTGTAATAAACAGTACAGAATAAATAGCGCTAATAAATTAGCAATCACATGTACAATCTCTGGATCAGAAAAACTGACTAGCAACAAACAAAAAAATAATGTGAATCAATGTGATAGCTCTCCGGGTGAGTAAGCGAAATTTATTACGAAATAACCTTTGTACTTAGTTCGAGTTTGAGGTAGCATAAATTATTATCGATTTATTATATTTACGCGAATATTACACATCTAATAAAACTGAATTTTCCTGCGGACGGGTCCTCAGTGACTACGACTGCTGTAAAGCAGTCGAAACGTAGGTATAATAAAACGAACGCGATAAAATCCGTAAAATTCAGTTTCATTAAACTGTTAGTGAGAAATATATTTTGTCTAGGTTATTATAATTACCCACCATATGACAATGCATTTGTTTGCTTGTCGGATACCTAAGTGCCCGCCAAGCAGCATGCATCGTCTAAACACGTTTGTTACATTTTTAATGAGCTGAGAAATTATTTGGGGAAACAAGATTTAATACTTATGTTTCAGGTTGATGTGGTGTTGAATAAACATCTTAAATAACATTATTCTTTTTCCATTTACTAATATATAAGTACATCTTAAATAAATATACATAAAATAGGATAGATACATAAGATATACTTAAGAATTTAATTTAATTTATTCGGAAAGTTTTTGGCATGTATTCTAAATTATTTATAATCATAATTTTTTAAGTCAGTAAGTATTTATTTGTGAAGAGCTCTCCTGAATATATTTGAAATAATACTAACGAGAGCATAGCGCTGTATCATCATCATCAGCCTTTATACGATGCCCAGCGCAGCATGTGATCGTATGTATAATTGAAGGCACATATTGCAAATATTGCGCAATCAATTTCCAGCATTTTAATCACTTATTTTTAAACATGATAAAATGATTTGTGGTTCAAAATGTACATTTAAGTAAAAATACATTTAGGGAAGTTGCACTGGGGTTCATGTAATACTTTTAAAAGTGTTGGAATTATTTTTTCAAGTTATTTTAGTTTGCATTATATATTTATTTATATCAAAAAAAGTTTTTTTATTCCTATTAAAATTACTTTCAGATTGTACGCCTTTGGATGAAGAACGAATATTTGAACAATCCGATACAGATGAAATGTCTGAAAACGTTTTTCATCCTGTACCACGAGGAATAGTAAATCCTAACTATCCTGGCTTCCAACATTTAGCGCATACCTTACAGGTAAAATAACACTTTTTCTGAGAAACCCGTAAAGTGTTAACAGGTAGTGATTACCTAAGAGAAACCTTAGAAAATTGTAGTAGAATTCTTTCTCCTTTAAAAATTATGTAATGTACTTATTTTCAAACGACCACCTCGACAAGGTTTTAATTTCAATATATTTCCTTATACCCTTTTTCATGCATGATATGTTATTGAGTGGTAGACACTTATTTGTAAAAATTATATATTTTACAACTCATCCCATAAAAATTAATACCTATTACAAACATCGACGGTTCTAATAATTTTTATCAAAAAGTATTATACTCCTTTGTTTTAATTATAAACATATAAAAAGTACAAAAGATGCAAGAAATGCGAGAACTGCGATTGTTGCTACAATTATGCATAAATTCCATGTTGTACAATAT
Organism: Byasa hedistus; assembly: GCA_029286795.1. Taxonomy (NCBI): domain Eukaryota; kingdom Metazoa; phylum Arthropoda; class Insecta; order Lepidoptera; family Papilionidae; genus Byasa; species Byasa hedistus. Next base: position 7,638,189 of record JAGSMW010000020.1, on the reverse strand, counting down.
ATAATTTATGATTAGGACAGTTTGAATGCTATTCAACATTGGGTAATTTTAATATATAGAGTATTATTTTATTATAGAACAAAATTGTATAATTTTCGAGGATATTGATGTATTTTATATTACAATAATTTATGTGTTTTTATTGAAGGACTATTCAACAAATATAGAAACATTTTATCACTCGGATAATGAAATGACAGATGATGATTTAGAAGAGATTGTGGATCAACGAAATATAAATCAAAGCGAAGTTAATATAAACAATAATAATATAGTTACAAACAATAACAAAGAATTAAATCACGATTTGAAAAGTGATATTCCTGATTTAATAAAAACATTGTCTAATAATAATAACATTGATTCCGCTAATTATGATTGCTCAGCTACGGACATAGAAAATAATTTCCATGCCAAAGACATAATTGGAAATTTTAATAAAGAGATTGAAGATGAGATTAAACAACTTTTAAATTATAACATAAATATACAAGACGATCTAGAAGAGCTAAGAAAAGATATTAAAGACACTTTTGCGAAACCTATAGAAAATACTATAAATAACATCAGCGACGTCGTTAATCATGTCATCAAGAAATTAGTAGAAACACATAATGACTCCGGGGAAAGTAGTGAAACTAACACGAAATTAGTTAAGTTAAACAAGCAAGAAACTGAAGAATTAAATAACATAAACAAAGACAATGAGACAAATACAAGAACAGAAATGAATCTAAGCAGGCCGACATTTTTATTAATTGATAATCACCCAAACAACGATATAAAAGATGCGATATTATCTGACGGTAAAGATGAAATAAATTTTTATGAAAACGATTATGATGCAGAGGCATTAAGTCATAATGTAGAAAATACAATAAAACAGTTAAGTACAGAATTAAGGAAAATTATACCAAAATTAAATGAAATGCGCGACCGTGACCGTTTTTGGACAGAAAAAATTAAAGAAAGACCGTCTATTTTAATTGATAGCAATTCCAATGAAATTAGCAATACCTTTAATTGTCCAAATTTGTCAAAAATATCAAATACTGTATACAAAACAGACAATAAAAAAGAAAACAAATACGAACGTAATTGCTTCAATAAATTTAAGAAAAACCCTTCAGTATTTCAAAGGTAAAATTTTTCGCATGTATTCGGAAACATTTTATTATTTTAAAACACATACAACAATCTTTGCATCGTGAATAGTATCATAATATCTAGTCCACATTGCAGTCGAATACTCTTTATATCCAAACTACAAATAATCGTAATAAATTATTAATGTATTCAATTAGTTGGCAAAAGTGCAATACAATATTTTATCGAATTTAGATACTTATTCTATATATAAGATTTTTAAGCAAATGTTACGATATGTAAGCAAGATTAATAAATATAGTATATATATACGTTACGTAACTTATACATGTTAAAATATGTTAACCGAGATTTGTTTAAAATGTGTCGTCATCGGTATGATTTACAGTGTGCAAAAGACTTGTAAAGACAGGCACTTGAATGCGGCTTCAGCAATAAAGGCACCAAACATGCAGAATGCCGCCGCCGTTATTGAAAATGAGTGCTTGAAGGATTCCGATTTTGGTAAGTTTATTTAAAAAACTTTTAGGTAAGCCAAAGTACAACATTTTGATAAAAAGTTTTTTCATTATATTATGGAAATTGGATAAATAATGGGTACATCTACAAAATTATGATTTTTTCCTATGATACAGATAGCCACAAAATTTTGAAACAAGTCTTCTGTAAATTTAAATAATTGTAGACTTGGGATCTAGATGATGTTTATGTTGTTTGTATAATCTTCAGTTATTTTCAATGTTCTTTATACTGCATATTCGCTTAATATTATGTAAGGAGTCATTTAAAACCAATGAAAGACATTTAGACAAACGTTTTAGGCCTCGACTTTTTATTTTGGTTACAATGATTTTTTTTCTCAATTTCAGGAAGTTTTGATGTTTATAACATAGAAACTGCATTACCAGAAATAGATTTAGATGCTATAGAAAATCATTTAAAAGCCGCAAAAGAGGCGGAAAGGAGAGTAAGTTCTATTTTAAAACATTATGCGCCTCTGTTTGTAACATAGCAATCGGAAAATTATACAGTAATTTTGACTAAAATAAAATCAGGTTTGTTCTGTACGTTTAAATTGCCGCGTTTAGTCAGGTAACAGTGACTGCACACATTCACATTCCCTTAGCTGTTGTAACCGCACATAACAGTTACTTGTTAATGAAGTGCAACTTTAGCTTTCTATAGTGAACACAGTGGCGTGGGCACATTGACTGCCTTTATGCACCACCTCATTCGTAGTGGCGGTGTACTTACTGACGTGACGTAGTTCCATTGTCCTCCTAACAAACGTTTATATTTTGTGATTGTTCCGAAGTGATGGCGTCAATGCCGTATTTTAATTCCGAACAAAGGCATTATAAAAAAGATACTCGGTTTTTACTAGATTTATACACCATTACTTACGACAATCATGAATCCGTCGATAATATTTGTTGCCTCGTAAGTATTTTATTAAATATGACCACGAATTCAGTATTTACAGTTAAACCATAATGCACACATAAAATAGAACAAGTCTATTGGGTTTGTCCTTGCCCTATATGTCAAAATGTGACAGGATTGTGGCTTTTTTATTTTCTTCCTATTGTTAAACACTTTCTGAAGGCGGAGATACTTTGTGCCATAACTAATTGCCTTATTTTGCCAAAAACACAAGACTGACTAATATTAAGATGTTTGAAGAGTTAATTAGTATTATTAAAAGAAGATTTTCTAAAACATCAGATGATATTCCTGTATACGTGGACACTGAAACAACAGGATATAAACGCAAATTATGTTTATTTAAAAGTAAACTAAATAATTCTGGTGGACTAAATGTTCCTGCGAAAAATTATTATGACGATCCTGTTTTAAGCCCTAGAGCACTGGGTTCTGCTGAATGTGCAGTTACTGAAATTGCTTGGCCTATAACAACAGAGAGTAATCCCAATATCTTGGACAAATTTACTAAAATAATCACGTTATCAGATGATTTTTCTAATATTTGTGATGTATGAGGTATTATATTTTTTAACATAATACAATAATGTAACAATCATAAACAAGTTATCAAAATTTATTTTTCAGAAAAGAAATGATAGAGAAGAGATTAGGAAACGTTTAGCAATGGATGCAGACAGTGAAGAATATTATAGCTTAGGGCACACTGATAGACCTGGCAAGAAACCAAGTCTTCATTCACGTCTTCAAAATGGTATGCTAATTAAATTAAATTTAAGTAATTTCTGTGGGCAGTGTAAACTATAATTAGCTATTGTGTAACTTTGTATATTTCATTGCTAATAATGTTTTCTCATTTTTTTCATTGGTTTGTAATTTTTTAAATGAACCATTTGAACCCCTTAAAGTGTTCTTGTCAGTGTGTACTTATTATATATATCTGAAAATGGATAGCTAATATATACCAACTAACTCTATGTAAATATAATCTAAATATTCAAAAAGAGTATATAGCACTATTACATTGTTTGTCTTCAAATTAATACATACACCATTTTGAGAGAATTGGCTAAGAGGTACAAATGTTGTAGTTATCTAATAGCAAGTTACAATTAAGGAGGTAATAAAAAAGAATTTAATGAAAAATAAATGTACATTAATTTTTGTTGTAAATAATCTCTTCATTTTGTCGATTAGCATTTACTAACAAGTCAAACCATCACTAAAATATACAGATATTTGTGAAACCTTTAGTATAAAAAATTTAATTATATTATACTTTGAACTTAATGAGCTAGCTATTCTGTATGAAAAGATTTTGTGCCTTCCTTCCTCATTTTCATTTCATTATGTACTTTATCTAACCTTTGTGTTGACTGTTGATGTAATTATGCAGGGAAGAACCTACAAATTTGTTTCATGAATGAGACTGCATCTGATAATGAATCACAAACATCTGATATAGAGAAAAACTTAAATTGCTCTAGTAAAAATTTATCTCGTACAAGTATTTTTGGCAAGAGCAGTCATAATCATCCATATCAGACTAAACCACTGTCAGTAAATGTTGCAAAAAATGAAAAACTTAGCATGGAGCAGTGTGGTAAGTCTAGTAATGTGTAGTACATTGTTGTTGTTTTTACTAAACATTCATTGCACAAGTCCATAGATTCTGCTTCAGGAACTCATACTTAATATTAATAAATTTATGTGGCTATTTATTTTAATTTTTAATTGCCATTTTTAAATATACTGAAGTAGACAACTTCTTTGTTGCCAGGTTCATTTTTTTGTTATGGATCATTATAAGAATTTCATTAAATGTTGCTTTCTTTGTTGTTTAATGGTTTATCCCTGTTGTGATTAATAACAAGCAGTATTATGATTTTTATAACTAAGTAAAACTTGACTCTGTCTTATTTATTATTACTATGAATATCTAATATATGAGCAAATTTATGTGGTGGATAATTTTAAGTTGTAATAATTACAGGTACCAAATTACGTCCATCTCCTTTTATGATAAAAACTTCAAAATCGTATTCTACCCATTCATTAAATCATATTGATATTAAAGAGACTGATTTCTTTACCTTGCAAGCAAGGTTACAAACTGAAGCTAGGATTGCATTGGCTCAAGCGAAAGAAATGGCTCATATACAGATGGAAGTAAGTTGTAGATTTGTGATGCAATTATTATATATTTATAACATTCTTAAATTTTTGAAAAATCTTAGTTTACAAAGACATCACCTTATAACATTTTATAAATTTTAGTCATTTTAATAACTTTCATAAGTCAAAATTTTTTTTAATTATTTACTATAAAATGCTTCATGGCTTAAGTATGGACTAGATCTTTTTCTTCTACATTGTTTTATTCCACAAAGCAACCAGACGAGAAAACGTTTACCTGATGGCAATTGATACACTTGCCCATAACAATGTGGCACTGGTTCTTAACCAGTGCCACATAGGTGCCGTGTATACTATCTTTAGTATACACGGCACCATACAGCGCTCGTCGCTTCGTGACAAGTCCTCCATACCCAATAATTACACTAACTTACAGCGCCTATCAAACTACATAAGTAATGTCCATACTTCTGTTTGGCGGCAGAAATAGGAGCTGTGGTGGTACCTACCTAGTCGGTCTCTGGCAACAGATACCTTCTACCAGTCAATGTTAACTATAGTGTTTATTCAAAGTAAAACTTGTTACATTATTGGTAATTTTAATGTTCTTAATACTTTATAGAGGGAAAGACACAGCCGATCAGTGTCACCTGTGACTGAAATGCTTCGCCACAGTATGGAGAAAGCGAACGCACCGCTAACACCGGACAGGCGACGCGTTTCACGACAGCTTCTGACTGACATGAATATTGCTCAGTTACAGGTAATTTTGTCATAATACTTTCACTTTAATGTGTAACATTTTATACAATAAATATAATATTTTAGTAAGATATTTGAAATTTTAAAAGTTGCACTGTATTCATTATATTGTACATTAAAACACTAGTAGACCTTATTTGTGTGTGGTAGGTCTCTGGTGCTAAGGTTCCATCTTGTTTTTAGCATTGCAGCACCTATTATTGTCGCCATTTTGTAGTGTACAGTGCAAACTTTACTGGGTTTGTGTCTGTATGGTGTTGTAGCTAATGAAATTACTGGGGTATCAAAGTGAACACAATGTGGTGCAATGTTTATTATCTTTACTAACTGGACATTGTTATGGGCACGGTTATCATTATCAATTGATGAAGATTGAATGAACCGTAATAGCTTAGTGGTTTGAACGTCCGCCTTCCACTCCAGAGGTACCGGGTTCGAATCCGGCCTACATCAATGAATTTTTCAGTTTATGTGCAGTTAGTATAAGACCAACTAATATCACGTGCTTTGGCGGTGAAGGAAAACATCGCGAGGAAACCTGCATATCTACATCATTGACCGTCTGTAGTCGCACTAGTATGTGAAATGGAGAAGGCAATGGCAAACCACCCCATTATAACTGTCAAGAGAGTCGTCGTGTGTTTCATTAAAAACATGATGACCACGACCCTCAGTCATGAGGAAATACGACTTGGAAGAATCATTATCAATTAGTGATATTGCTTGGCTCATCACTGCGTCGTAAATAAAAAAAATGTTATTTTATAAAATTAAGTTGATACAATTTAAAATGCTCTTATTTTATCTGTATACAAAAAATTTAAAGATATTTTGGGGGGTTATTATTGAGCTATGTGTCTTCTTTAGACTAGTAAAATAAGATATATTTAGTGTCATACTGCATAATGTTAATAGTAAATATATCTAGTCCTTCTTCCTGGGGTGTGTTTGAAAGTAACAATGAGGTTTATGTGCTTTAAGATTTTTAAGATATTTTTTTACATTTGATAACATTTGTTTCATGGCAAGTTGTTTTATAGGTGTAACAAAGTGTGTTACATTATAATTCATTACTGTGCACTTCAGTCATAATAACCATTGTTACGATTGTTTAATATAATAATTTATTAATGATTGACATGTTGTTTTGTTATACATGTATTCAGATTATATATGAAGTTTTCCAGACAAATTCATACTTGTCATTACTTTGTTCCACCTTTTAATTTTTTTTGGTATTTACAGGTTATCGTTAATGAGTTGCATTCACAAATAGAGGCTCTTAATGACACACTAGTGAAGCTGTTGATGGCTCGTGATGAACTACACATGGGACAGGACTCGATGCTTGTTGATATTGAAGATCTCACACGTTATCTGTAAGTGTTAAGTAGTTATTTTGGGTAACTTCACCATTTCTTAGCCATAATATGCATTTTTTAAAAAAAAGAGGTAAACAGCTTGTTGCAAAGCATTAGCACAATATGGTGCAATGTATATCATCCTAACTATTACATTGTTAGGAGCAGGCATATCACTTACTATTAGTTGGACGTCATATTCGTCACTTTGCTTGGTCGAATAAAAAAATCATTAAACTGTTCTATCCTTTTAAGTGCATATATACGCTCAAATGTCCCAAAATAACTTTTTTCTTATTACAGAGGCGTCAAAGAGCAGACAAAGAAAACCAAAGGTACTACTAAGTCAGGTGTGAGACGACTAACATCATTAGTGCATAAATAGGTTCCTTTATGTACATTATTAAACTACACCAATGATTGATTATTACATGTAATAACAACAGTGGGCTGAAATGGTGATGATGGAGATGATTGCATGTCGATTTAAACTAATGGGTGGTCACTTTTAATGTTAAACACAATGGTGAGATAGTTCTGTATTTGCCAGTAGTACAATTTGATGTATACATTGTTAAAAAACAAAGCTTTGTGATTTCAGATTTATGAAAACATGTGATTAAATATACTTTGTCCATAATCTTAGTAATGTTTATTATAGTGTATTCTACACTTATATATGTCTCGATATTTAGAGTATATGTAAATCAAATTATTGTACCGGAAGCGGGCATTGTTAATATGATTGTGTATTCCAATTCATATATTACTTTGTATACAGGAGTACTATCTCCGTCGCATTTGTTTATATACAAAATTATATTAGCGATGTATTCACGTTCCCGCTTTTGATTGGATCCTTAGCTTATCTAGATATAGGTTATCTAGTTATTGGCAAATTAAAGTAAATAAATATTTTTTCATTGCAATGCTCACTATTACATTAGTATATATCCTAAAGTCTTTGCACGTTAATGAGGATTCAAAAATAATTCGTACTTAAGTAAAACTATATACATAAACTACTACATACTATATAATTTTTTGTGTGTGTATGTATATGTTAATGTTATAGTTCCCCGTACATACCGGTCGAAACCAGTGAAAATATATGCACTAAATATATAAGCTACATTAAGCAGATCATCTTGGTCTAGAAGTTGACAGATCTGGTAAAATGGTTGTGTAATCTGCTTAATTGGATAACTATCTGGAAATTCCTTTCACATTCAATCAATTAAGTCATTACTTTTTGAGGTCATAGAGTATTAATTTCAGCTACTGAATAAACACTTGTCTGGCTTCAAGGAATTTATTTAGTACCACAATATGAAACTTCCTAATTAATCTTTAAAATATACATTACGATTACCTTCATACATTTGATCTCCTATCTTTGTAACTGGTTCGCTTATCTCTTGCCTTAACTTGACCAATCACATAAAATGGTTTCATGGTACGACTGTTTTAACGATACAGCAACATTTTAAAATCGTTCCTAAATATCCATATCAAAGACCGAGTGAATGATTATACTATGTAGACACAGTTTATTTTTTGACATAATTTATTATTTCAGTCATAACATCGGTTATATTACATATTTTATACATAAATATTAATAAAAGCGATAAGGCAGTAACAATTAAAGTAAAAAAATAATAATTTGTGTATTATAAAGTCGAGGAAAATTAATTTTTGTTTAAATATTTGCAAGCAAATGAAAAATGATAGATTGTTTATAAAAATTATATTCAATATTTTTTATTTTAGGTTTCCGGGAATTGTGTAACATTTTCCATCTACATTTTTACAATAGTTTTTGACAGTTATTTACAATTATGAAAACTTCAGGGGATTACATACAAAGTAATAATGTATATTTTAATTGTAAAAGAACTTGATATTATTGTATGTATTTTGTTGACGACCGTTAAAATATTCCACATTAGTTATTCGTTTGGGGGTTAATTAATATTCGGAACAGGGTGTCTTAGTGTTTTCTTTTAATAGGTTATTGTTTTGTGTCATGGTGTATGTTACCTTTTTTTCATCTATTGTGTTCTTTTAGCGTATTACATAGTTACCATTTGTTATCATTATTAAAGAATCATAGTCGCATTGAATGATCTAAGAAACAGTTTAGTCATTTTTAAAACTTCTCTGATATATTGACAATTTTTATTAATTTTTCTCGAATAATTTTAAACACTGCGCAATTTTATTTTTGTTTATTACTAAAATATATTTATTTTATTCAACGATGCGCCGAGACGAGCACGGCAACCTGATGGTAAGTGATATGCTTGCCCATAACAACGTGGTGCTAGTTGAGTTGGTATACACTGCACCACATTGCGATTATCGCCTCAAGACATATGTTAAATCTCGTTACTCCAGTAACTTGACTAGCTTACAGCGTCCTTCAAACCGGAATACAGTAATGTTTACACACTACTGGTTGGCATTACATAACGTTTCTTATATTATTTATGATGCAATCCTATGCATATATCCTACACACCTGATATCAATTCTAGGATCTACCTGCTCTGGAACTATTGTTGAGTTTTATTATATCGGGTATATTTCATTTATTGATCATTATCAATATTTCTGTTTCAAAACAACGAGTGTTACATTATGAGTTATTCTCCTTGTGTTTTAATACTCGTTCTCCACTGATATTACAGGTTAATAATTTAGTTCCTTCTTTGGTGCGCTTTTTAGTTTAAATTTTTTAATTTTACTTTCCATTACATTTTAGATATTAAAAGTAAAGATGTTTGTTATATTTTGAAATAGGTAAGTGGGTTTGCTATTTTTTATGTTTCTTTGTTTCTGTTGTCTTTAAGTTTAGGATACACATACACTTAAAATCAATCAACTGCACATGGTATTTCTTAAACACATTCATTAAAAAAATTCTGACATGTAATACACATTGATATCATATTCAACGCACGTAGCATGTTGTAAAAAATAATACTTGTAATTAACTACGGTTTCATTTATAGATAACCAATAAAACATATTTACGAAATCATTTCACCGAAATACTATCGAAATCGTGACACACAATATATGTAATAAAAGTAGTGTTACATATTTCTTAGCACTATGTTATATTATAATTTACATAAAGTATTCAAAGGTCTTATTCATAGTTAAATTGGTATTCAATACAAGCGAAAAAAAAATATCGCACGTTTCATTAAATGTTTCTCATAGTACATAATCTCTCTAAATATACAATATATGAACGGCGGCTGGCACATATGGATAGATTTTGCTGTTATGTCGTATATAACCTACTTACTTTTAACTCGATAGAATTTTTACCGGTTGAATAATCTAATTGTTCAACTTTCAGATATTTTCAGATTATTCAATCGATGACGTAACCACTATAGGTTAAATCAACTTATATTCAAAAGTTATCTTATATACCCGTATCGATTGGCAAGTACTAATGTAATGTATAATCTCTTTAGTCTTGATGTACAAAGATCTGGTTTATTTACTTTAAAATCCTTACAGCTTCTTAAAAATACTTTATTCTAATTGTATAGAATATGTACGGGCATAAAAGCAAAAAATTTTTTTTTTATTTTAACAAAATCTTTGTAAATCAAGTTCTACAATATATTGCTAATGCAAACGTACGCTTGGCTTGTTGAGAATATCTTACAGACCATGTGATAATTATCTTCTTTTGATGACTATTCCAAATAAATAAAGACTAGGAAAATGTATTGTTCTTTTATTTTAGTTACCTTTATTTTCCTGTAAAATACCCTTATAATTATTAAACCCTTTAATTATTTTTAGCCTATAAAAATTATGAAAATTAATGTTATTATAATGTGGTGGTATTAGTACTTTTAAAACTAAGTTACATCTTAGATCTAGATCGCAGATATGTGTATACATCACGTGTGTATTAAATGTCGATGATAACAAAATATTTGTTGTTTTGATAAGTACTAAACTACTAGTAATACGTACTAGATGAATGAAATTATCACTGTTTGATATGGTCTTGTGATGCTTGATATTAATTAATCCCATGTGGAAGAACTTTTATTTAACAAAAATTTAATTATGTATAATTTTAATTTTAGCTCGCGGATTCCGGATCTGCGAGCCCCGAGTCTGATGTATTTATGCTGTTTTTAAAGTCGTCAAGGAGACTCACGGCGCCAACATGAAAAAAAAAGAACTGAAATTTTTAAGAATGGGTTTCACTTTGTGGTGGAATACAGTGGTCATGATAGGCATAAAGAGTGCAGTGAATCTTAATTATTGACTTACAATTAAATCTTTTACTCGATTCATAAAATTATTTATATGCCGAATGCTTTAAATTTTGCTCTTAAAAAATATCTGTACGAATGTTACATCTTCTGTCACCAAGTTTATTAAATAGTCTTCTTGTATTACGAAACATCTAACACCTGTCTATTGTATGTACTGTTTTAATAATCTTTAAACACCTTGGCTGCGTTTAAGGAGCTTTCAACAAGCAACGATGCAGGAATGTACCGTTTATGAAGTACTTGTGAAAACATGTTTTATAACACAAAGTGTAATAGTTTTTTATATATTTTTTACTGCGATAGGTCAATAATAATGGAATGTTAGTAAAATGTATAGTAAGTACATAGATGCTACTTTTATAATATCACAGATATTTTAAACAGAAAACTTAATTATATAAGAAAGAACTAACCGTTAATATTCTAAAGTATATAAGATTCAAGTTCTAATATTATCCACCACTTGGTACCAGTAAGACTACCACAAACTACTTTAAATTATTTAATTTTTTTTCGAAGTTTTTATTATAACAAAAGATGCTACATGAGCGTTGGAGCGCTTTAAATGCAGAATGATTAACAATAACGTTCGAACTTTATGTACATTGTGTTGATTGTTAAATATTTTGAGATAATCGAAAGTGATAAAAATCAATTAGTTTTGCGAATGCCATCGCAGTTATTTAAAACAGCTTTTTTAGTGCAAAATGCTACTTAAGTTATGTTAGCAGGTATTCGGTTGAAGTTCGGTGCAAATAGCTTTTGCAGCATCTTCGAGCTGTTACTTGTGTTATATAATTTGACAGATTTCTTTTGATAAAATCATATATAATAAAATAAAAATAAATTGTCCATATCTTAAATCTGTTAGTGAAGTATTAATTATTGAAATAAAATTATAGTACCTTTTATGTTTCGCAATTATAACACCATAGTTCAGAGCCGAAATTATAAGAACGGTAACATTAATTAATACAGGGCGACGGGTCAATTCCCACAATCCTACAGCATATCGTTGCGATGTCAAAACCACCGCTGACCCCAAATTGGAAGCGTCACCTGCGCTGCCCAGGTGCGTCCACGCAATTAATATCATCCAGCAATAATTAACTAACTATAATCAAAATTTTATTTATTTTTATTGTCTTTGTCGCATTTGGAAAAGAAATTAGAAACACCCATGAATTAAGTTAAAACGTTAGTTTCTTTGCTTGCGAAATAAGTTTGATAAAAATGTTTCAATTTATTGAGCAGCCCTATCTTAATTGAAAATGTGAATGTAGATAATTAATTGTAGGGATGGGTACATTTAATGGTGAGAATAAAAGCTTGTTTGCAGTTTATCTTCTCTTTATGGCCAATCGCTGTTTTGGACAAATTAATTTCCTGTGGGAATTGATGTTAGCTATTTTAATGACGATAACCACGTAGCGTCCAACTTACTATGTTTGTTGTTTTCTATAAAATCTGTTAGTACTCAATTAAAATATTTTAAAGCTTGAAAAGCAGAAGCATTTGTTCTTAACCAACGATAAAAATATTAGTAATTTTACGCATCTTTGTTTTCCAATTTTTATGCATGTGCGATTTTAATTTGTTTAAATTTGGTATCGCCAAATCTAACTCCAGCTTTAACTCTTACAAATTTTTACATTATTTTTATTATTACAAATTTTTGCTTAAAGATTGTTTTTTTCAGTCTTTATTTATAATCGGTTCGGTTTGTTGTCAAAAAGTTTTCTTTATTACTATAAATATTCCGAGTGTAATTCAACCTGAAAACAGAAGTTACAGACACTAACTAAGCTGTCTGCGTTTACTAAGCTTTGTTATTCCTGCTTGCGTATAAAATTTTAAATCATCTCAACAAATAGGTTGTGTTCCGAAAAACAATTGTTTTGTAATCGTATCATACTTTAACGCGACGAAATAAAACTATTCTAAGTGCGTTTTAATTTTACAATGAATTTTGTTTGTGTTTTGGTTGAGGAAGTTGTTTACTGTCACGTAAAATAAGTTATCACCCGCGTGATCCGCGGCGGCTCGGCGACGCATGCAAATCACCGCGCGATGCATGCGGGCGCCGGCGGCGCGCACGACGTCACCGCATCGGCCACAAAAGGGGAGACCGCAGCTATTTGAAACACTTTGCCTTAAGTTTGGTTATTGTAAGACGCTCACTGGTGGTAGGTTTCTGTTGCCGGAGAACGTCTAATGTCGGTACCACCCCAGCTCCTTTTTCTGCTGCCAAATAGTAGTGTGCCGACATCACTGTGTTCCGGTTTGAAGGGCGCTGTAAGTTAGTTAATTTACTGGGGTAACGAGACTTGACACTTTATGTCTCAAGGCGGCGAACGCAGTGTATACTATTGTCTGGCGCGACATTGTTATGGGCACGCGTATCACTTACCATCAGGTGAACGTCTCGTCCGTCCCGTCGTCAGGACCAATAAAAAAAACCTAAATTTTCGTTATCCTCGATTTTTTGCACTTGATAAAAACTGAAAATCGTTCAGCAGCCACCATAGAAGAAAATAATATTTCAATAAATTGAACATTTAATTTTATCAATTTACAGCGGTTTTGCACTTTCGAAACATTGACTTTTTTTTTCTTTTTTTTTTGGGGCTTTTTTCCCTTAGGGACATGTCAGCCTCATTGACACAAAACTTAGTGAATTACCTACAAAAACCCATATTATTCATATGTACGTGCGTATATCTTTTCCTGTGCAGTGATGTATTTATTACACTCAATAACCTTCAACAGGGTTTTTTTAATCAAAATGTAGAACACATACGTAGTGTTATGTGAAATGTCTTAACATTGAGTGTTTGCTAGGTTGGTTCCGTATCATATTGTGCTGCTTTGATGAAAAAGGTCCTGTGACTCGTTATTACATTTTACACAGCGCTATTAAAAATATTAAACATAGCTTGTGGATTTAGACGTTGTCTGTCAAGTGAAACGTGCCATAAGTTTGTATTGTTTAGTATTTAACCCGCACCTCCCCAGATTGAAGCTGAGTTCAATGTCAATGGTACTTTGTGGCAGTTGAGTTATAGGGGCTTTGTAACTTTTGATGCTAAATACGATTTTGTTTGCTATTAACTTTATATTTTGTAAGTCGATTCAATGCTTCTTACTAAAATAGAACCTGCATCGAGTCCTGATTTGAAAATACTGTAATTTTTCTCCAATGTAATTCGTTATTAAGTTATCTCTATTTACTATGCAAGTGTAATTATATTATACATTTATATAGATGTTCACATATGTCATATTCAATATTTAAATATTTTTATTTAAGTGTACATGTTATAATTTCTAGTGCTCCTATTTTCCCACTCTTTGTAACTGAAGTTAGAAATTAATTTTTTCTTCTTTTTGACGAATTGACGAAACGTCCACCTGATAGTAAATGCTTTGCGGCTGCTTTAAATAATATTGCGCTAGATAAACTGATACAACACCTCACTGTGCTCGTCGCCTTGAGACATAAGAGGATAAGTTCACGTTATATCTGTCATTTCACAAGCTACAGCGCCCTTGAAGATCGAATACAATAATGTTTACATAGCACAGGTTGGCGGCAGAAACAGGAGTTACGATGGTACTTTCCTAGACGGTCTTCGGCAACAGAGACCTACCACCAGTGGCAGAAAACTCAGTATGTGATATAATTGGCCAGGGTATAATATGTAGTATGTAAAACATTCAAAGATATAAAATGTATAAACTAATTGACTTCTCGAGATATACGCAACTCCTCTAATCAGAAAGCTGATAATTTTCGTTTTTATTTACACATTAATTGTTAGAGTGCAATGCCTGTTTGCCTGCCTTTCTAAAATTAGTCCAAAACATTATGTCATAAAGGGTCGTTGCTTTTATGTCACCACATAATGTTGAAAAGGACAAGTTTAATCTCTTGTTATCAAATAGACCACTTTGAAAGGAATCCTATAGAACCATCTCTACAAGTAAAAAAAGTTAAAGTTTCAATATTATTGTTATGTACCCAGTACATGCTAGTTTAATTACAATTAAGAATTCCAAAGTCCACTTTGTTGGCTTAATAAAGCCTGTGACAGCGTTTACGCACCTGTTATTAATCAATGTTACGAAAATTTCGGTTTTCGAAACTGTAATTATAGTGCCGTTTTGCTTTAGACATCAATTGGTGTACCAAAAATTTATGTAAACTTATTTTACAATATAACAACCCATAATACAACAGTCATAAGTAATATAAATGCAAGAAAGGAGAAATTTTATACATTGTACAAAGGCAATATGCATATTAGTTCATACATTCTCCTATATTTGAAATAAAGAGACTACTAGCTATTTAAATGAAAGATGAACGTTCAAGACGTATAACGTACATAATTATTCATTTGTTGAAAGTATTATATTATTTGTCCACTACAGAAAACTGAATTAGATTTTTTTAGTTATTGATAATAATCATTCTAGTAACATAATAATATTAATGACTTTTATTTGTAGTTCGTTATACCTCATATAAGGTTTGTTCTTAAATTGCACGTTTCACTCTTTCTTATTAAATAACAATAATTTATCATCATTCGACCGAGTGTAAATTCGAATATGATGGCAGCATGTTTGTGTTGTTTCACGTCGTAGGGTGGATGACAAATCAGCAATATATCAGCCATTAAACGAGATATTCCTAAAATGCATGCTTAATTTCGCCCATGAATAATCCGTGGACGGCAGCACAATGAACCCCATCAACCGCAAAATGATTAACAAGCGATTATACTGACGGATGGAAAGCGCGTCCGCCGTGGCTTCTCTAACTAGAGATAATATTATCTCACAGAGTTGACATCAAAACTATTTTTTTTTTAATGACAATGTTTTTGATCGGCTACTTCCAAACGCAGGTAAAGTTTTATTCGTTTTATTACTCTTATTTATACTTATAAAAAATGTGTTAACAGAATAAATTATTACTGTTTTGTTTTTTACTCCCTCTGAATTTTAAAAAATCCAATCACAAAATCCAAGTACAAAATCCGTTACAACATTGTTCTTAGTACTATTTTCAGATTAAAATTTAAATGTTACATTTTCCAAAGCTTTGTCATAAATGTATAATGCCTCTAAAATGTGTGTAGCTTTGTTACTTTACACGCTCTATAGTTTTATCCCTGAATGCGCAGCGCGGGCGATGCGCACGCGCACGTGCCACGACATATGGTGGCACCATACTGTTTGTTTGCCAATCATAACGGACATATTTCATCAGATAACGGCTTGCCGCGCCTCCGACATATTGGCTCAATCAAAAAACTTTAACAATCAAATCGTCACCACAGGGTCGGATCGTTTATTAAAAATTCGGTCCACTAATCATCACTGGTCACTTTTCAATTATTTATGCTATTATTCATTAATCTCCTAGTAAATACAAATTGATATAACGCCTGTGTCAAAGTATTAAGTGCATTTGAAAATTAATTAATAATATGAAGTATTATTTAATTAATTTATGTATAAAATTTTAACTTAGTATTCATGTATATTGTCGTAAAATGTCTGTTGCCAGAGACCGTTTAGGTACATACCCACATAGCTCATATTTTTGTCTTTCAACAGTGGAATGCAAATTTTACTTTGTTCCGGTTTAGAAAAGATACAGTATATATAGTAGCTAGTGTATTTACTAGGGCAACAAGACAAAATCTAAGGGCGACAAGCATAATGTAGAGCAATATATATTATCTTAACAAGCGTCATGTAGCCTTATGGCATTGAGTCCGCTCTCTGTACCTTTGGCCTAAGATGTTACGTGAAGAATAAAAAAATAAATATTGTTATGAATAGCTGTATCACATATCATCGGACGAACACCGTGAAAGTACCGACGCTGCAGCAAATAAACAAAAATTTGCTCATCACTTCATTTAACGATAGTGTTAAAATAATGATGTTTTGATTAAATTGTAGCGTCATTTTTATAACAATGTTATTAATAATAATAAGAAAAATAATTTCCATCCTGTTATAAATTGTTTCAAAGATCTAGAAACTAAATCCTTGCATGATAAGGATTTAGTTTCTAGATATAATAATATTATTAAAATGCACATAACATAATTCCTTGGTATAACCGTACTCAATGCTAACAGAATTTAGTCAGTAAGTTACATATTTGTATATTGGTTACATTTTATCTAATAAGTATTCCTCAAGCTTTATAGCTATAAACCTTCAAGTTTCTTATAGAAATAGGCTACCTAACAATGTACTTTAAATATTACGTTACTTGGTTAGTGGAACAACCTACCTATCTTTGATTATTATCTAACATAACAGACATTATAGGTTTTCAAATAGTTCAAAATTCATTTATAAAATTTTTAAGATAAACTGTGCGATGGTAGAACTGACTTAATCTTGCGTAGGTTTTGTAAGTGTATCTCGTCTACCACTGCATCTCCCCGTCATGGGTTGATTGGTAGAGAAAGCTATAGGTATTAAGCCGCCTCGTATGTAATCTCACTTTTCAGTGTTACAATTAAGCTTTGAAATCATTATTTTTATGAGAATATTGTAACAGAATGTCATTTGGATATTAAATCCACCTTTTGCAACCAGATGTTTGATAGGAAAGACAATAAAGAGTAAATGAATACAATCTAAAAATATATTTGTAACAAGAGACGTTACGGATTGGTAGCCCTCTGTTTTAATTCAATGATTCCAATTGAAGTAACCTGTAATTTTGGACAAGCGCACGAGCGGTGCAGGGGGCATGTGGGCCTCCATATGGCGTAAAACCATCGTTGTCAGCCCGGGCGTCGTAAGGTTTTCGAAACTTGCACTTACAGTAAGATGTGTTACTAGATGAGTCATGGTATTTTAATAGTTTTAATCAGATTGATAAACAGATAAATGTTAATATCATTCATTGTAGACAAATCTTTGTCGTCATAGCCATCTCAAAACACGAAAGAAAATAAGGTAATCACTGGTATTTATTTTTTAAACGTTATACAAATGCCGAATATCCGTATTTTACAAATTAACTAAAAAAAATATATTTATTTTATTTTTACTATATAAAATTTGAAATTTTTAATTTTTAGGTTAAACTTCTTTTATTGTTAATTTCTGATCCATGTTTGAAGCCGTTAGTCTCCATACTTTTTAGATTAACAAAAAACAGAGAACAATTTTTTACACTATCATAAGGCGTTTTAGAAAAAACTGTCAATGTGGTTTCGCACATGCGCAAGAACGTTTAAAATATTTTGTACAGGGTCTACTGATATTTCGTGATGCTCGTTGAACTCTTTTTTATAGAAATGTTTTCAAATTTATGCAAATACTAACCACATATTATATAATATTAAACAACATGTAAAGAGTATGTCATAAACATCTTGGCATTCATATAAAAATAAATTCTGTATAAAATAAATGAACTAGGGAAAGTATTGCATTCATTGCTAAATATTTCAAGATTTCACTGTTTCTATGTTGACTTTTAAAACATATTAGTTGTTTGTGGGAAAATTTTCTAAACAATAGCACCAGTAAGAACGTTGCGTCGGTTAGCCCCTATCCTTTTCCGTAACGCCTAATGCCTACACATCTTTAAGTGCAGTTGCTTGTTACAAACCACGTGCATGTAATATAAATCAATCTAAGTTAACGACGGAAATAAATACTTTGAATATCTTAACACATGCAAGAGAAATTACAATTCGAAGAAAATTCGTTGCAGTAATCGAGTTTTTTTAATATACTTTTTACTTACATAAAGTTTAATAAAATATTTAGTTAAATGATAGATAATAATAAATCAAAACACGCTAAAGAAGTCCCTCAGGCTAAATAAGAAATAAGCAATAAACAGATCTGAAAATGACGAAGAAAAGTTCTTTGTTGCTTAAAGGTTCTGGTTGGTCATTACAAAAAATGTTTCTTGGAACAAATTAAAACTTTTACGGTATAATTGTTTTTGAATAATTTAAATCAAATAATTAAATACTTTGAAAAGTTAATTTTAATGTTGCATAACAACGTTTATATGTTTGATCGTAATAATACATACTTTGTTGCGTTCGACTGCCACTGCATTCTATTAAAGTACCGTAACAATAAACAGTAAACACGTTGTAAAGATGTTCATTGCAATGTTAGCATTCGCAAGATGTTCTGCAAACCCGTTGTATAAACTCAAGAAACCGATAGAATGAGTCGGCCAACTTGTCTACACTGACCAATCATTAGCTTAATGTACATACTAAACTTTTATATCTTCATATAGCCCTTGCTTAAAGGTTTTGCATATCGTAACATTTAAACATAAAAATAATGTCTCCATTTCCAGACCAATAAATTTTAATAAGGAATTTTATCTTTCCATTTAAAATAGAAAATAAATATAAGGTCTTTAATTTCTAATCTTAATAATAATCAATAAAATATAAATACAAATATAAAATGTGTATTTATATGTAAATCTACGTTGTACAACATATCCACAGACAAAAAACAAAATTGTGTAGTCAAACTTCTATAGTTAAGTTAATTAAATCTTATTATTCATCCTTTGTACCGATTTAGACTAGATCCCACCACTTACCGCCTAACCCATTTATACTGGGGGAACATTGCTATGAAAACAGGATTAAATGAATTAATGCAAATTTATACTATAAAAATTGTCGCAGGTGCACGCGGACGAGTTCCAACCATCGTCGGATTCGATTTAACGCGCTTGCATTGCGAAAGTTTTATTTATAGTATCGTACCCAGCGCAACTATTACGACCCTCGATAACTTTTAATAAAATTAATAATCTACCGTTATTTTAATTATTATTAGAGGTTTAGGTGAAAGTTGTATTGTGTATATTAATTTTACGCCCTTTAGCGAGTAATCTAAAAAATCAAAGAACATGAATGGGGGTTTAAATATAGTCGTAATATATAATAGTCGCCTATTAAAATATGATTTTATGGTCAAATCTTGTCAGCATAACTGGAATAGTCATAAAGTTATTTTTCATTACAGTTTTTTATTAAAGTACATCAGCTTCTGCTACCATAATTATAGTCGTAAAATTTTTTATCTTTGTCGATAGTTATGATTTTACTAATAAAATCTATAAAATAGTTAATATGCTAGTTGATAGAATAAAATGTATTTTGTAAACAAGGCCTAAGGTAAAAAATGTGAACAACGATCGCTTTCAAAATGCTATGTATTTCTTTGTAATTGGACGTATATTTTATGTATACTGTATAAGCGGTTATTATTATTAAATATAAGCACAATTATTCAGCTTCGAAGTTGGGTTTATCGCGAAGCAGCTCATCGCAAACTTTTGTTGTAACAAATTCGTCCTGTGCACCTGCCGCTGACAGATTTCTCAAAGAATTAATTGGTGATTTCGGTCTGGCTGTAATTGTTTGTAGACACTTAATTAAAAATACATTACTTTATTGCACACACACGTGTACATAGACAAAATATTTTCCTCGAAAATACCTCGGAGACTTAAAAGGGTATTCAAATAATACCTACCATATTCAATTCTTATAATTTAACCATAATCACTAAAGACATTTTTTCTATTAAAAGTTTTTATTTTTATACATTATTGAAATCGTATCTAAAGATATTTTAGTAGTAATGAAAGTAGTGGCAAAACTTTATACCACATAAATCTTTGTATCTTTTTTTCTACCGAACTGCAAAATTTATAAATCAGATAAAAAACGGCAGATGTCGCACCTAGTCAAACTACACTGCTTTTCTTGCACAATCATAAATGAAATTCACGGCTATATTTAATTGAGGCTTTGTTCTGCCACCACATGCCGTTCTCAACATGTAATTGCAATAGGTTAGCAATAATTAATACGACAAGTTGTATCGACTGAAAATTATACACAAATATTTTATATGTCAACGAGTGATGGATTAAAGACCGATAATTGTTAAATGACTTGTTATTAAATGTAGATTTTATTCTATACCCATTTTACATCAAGTCTGTGAACATTTCATTTAAAGTAATGTTAAATAATCAGAATGGCTTTTATTTCATTATAATACAATTAGTTTTGTTATATATTAAAAATGGAGTAACTAAGTTTGTTCCAAATTTTCTTAATGCAATATATTTTTTTTATTTTTTAGGTAGATGTTAAAATGCATTCGTAATAAAAGTTAATTAAAAAAAAAAAATAGTTTTTAATTTTTTATCAACTCATTCGATTCTCTTCAAAACATACGAAGAATTTTGAGAAATTACAAACTATTGAATTATATAAACGTCGCAATGATGAAATTTTAATCAGTACATATGTAAGGGGAAAAGATACCTACTTTTTATATACAAAAACAACATTTTTGAATCATGTTAGCGCCTATCTATAAAAAGAGTCATCAGCGTAACAAGATTATAACACTATTTATTTAATATTCGTAACAACATCTACTTAATACATCAATGTCAAGCTGGGCGGTTTTTGCTACAACTGAAAGCATTAATTTCGAAGCCTGACATGAAGTTCGTTACATTTTACATATAAACCAGCTAAAAACAATGTGTTTCTTACTTAGTGACAAGTATATCTTATGACCTTTTGTATCTACATCATCGATCTTTTAATAACCGAGAATAATTAAATATTTATACACCCCCGGAATATGTTTTATTTTTGAATTTATCTCTTAATAAATGGTCTTGAAATTGTTATACTTTGAAATAATATCCCGAAAGTTTTTTTTCGCCAGCTAACAATATGAAAACGTCACCATCCTAACTACACCACATAGGGTCTTTTGAAATCGAATCCCATGTCCTCTGTGTTAGAAAGCAAATAATTAGCCGTTTTATGATTTAATCTTAACTAGTCGTAAAAATGTTGTTTATGGATGAATGTGACAAATAGTTGTTATTTAATGATACTTTAAACATGATTGTACCATAAATTAATTTGATTCTTCTTAAACAAAGATTTTCTTATTTAACCAACCAGTATTAAATGTGAAATTCAAATGCTTTTTATTGAAGTTTATACCTGTTTATGTAAGTTGACGAGCAATGCCCATGACGTAGAATAGGCGTTGGAGTCGCAGGCGGCGCAATGTGCGCGCGCGACCTTTTCCCGCTAATTATTAGGCGCGTGCTCTCCTACGCATATGTATAGTTGTACCATAATGTTGGTAATATTTAAACAGTCCCAAATTACGAAACTGCTGGCGGGCGGAAAAAGTCATGGTTAAATAACCTACGGAAGTGGACCGGCATCACATTCACCGAGAAACTTCTCCAACTTCCACATGAGTCCTAACTTTTTTCGGAATTAATAATCAATCTCCAGACAAGAAGAGCCACGACAAGCAGAAGAAAATACTAAAAGAGATACTGATTAATTGCCTGAATACATTTAAAGTATACAATTATTGGATTTTGTTTTTTAAATCTGTATTGTTTGTATACAGATTCGTTTTCATTTTCGAATCACATCCTCGTAATGGATAATTTTTTACAGTTCTTGAGTCAGATACGACAAGATCTTAAAAAAAATAACATTCATATTATATCTAACATAAAAATCAAGACTAGAGTCCACGATCTTTTTATTACTTTTAACCTTAATTGTCTCAATTTCTTATCAAAAATTTGAGACGTCCTATTGATGTACCATTTGCCTAGTTATACAGTTATTCTCCTCGCCCATCTGTATTTTTTGTCCTTGATTTTAATCAAACCAGTTACAGTTAACGAAGCATTTTTCACAGAATAATTAACATGAAGTCTAATACAAATATAACAACATTGTTCTTTGCTATTGCAGGTTTGTTTCATTAAACTATCAATTGAAATAATAGGCGTTTGAATAACTTTAAATTATTTAATAATTCCTTTTTATACCTTATCCATATTATTAATTAAAGAATTCATACTGAAATATGTCATAGCAGGATATAGCAATACAATTAAAAAAATACAATCACAAAAGTCTGAGTTATTGTTCAATATTGATCTGTACGGGTAGTCATTAAAATCATTTAAATAAATTAAGTATCCCTATTAAAGTAATTCTCACAATAAAATTGAATATGTCCACTTTAAATAGCCACCAAGTACGGGATATGGTTGCCTTCACGGATTAATGATGGTCATTTAATCGATGCTTTGGCGACGGCGACCGTCGTCAGCTTTTGTTACGCGACCGCCGATGTACGCAATGTACTTAAATTTTACTTAAAAAAAACGCTATTTTTTTTATAAATAAATTTTTTTAACTAATAATTTTTTATTCGTTATACTAAAAAAATATTATTAATGGAACATGTAGAGTATTTATTTATATTTGTTTTAAAATATTAACATTCTTCTTAAATTCTATATTTTTTTTAACAAAAAACTAATTTTCGTGTGCTGATATATTTTTTTAATTTCATACTATACAGGATAGTCCAAAGAGTAGCTATGTATGAGTATAATATACCTCCTATAAAAAAAATCCTTTCATAATATTTTGTTATTTATATATATGAAACTTTATAAAATAATAATTAGGTATGCATTTCTTATTCGATGTCATTATCGTTTTTATAATAGACATTATTACATAAATATTATAATTAGAGTTTTGACCGATGTAAATAATTTCAAAGGTTTGTCGTTGAGATCAACGACAAGTATTCATTGTAGATACAAACAGTTATTAAGGGATCTAAGTGCGGAGCTGCAATGTTGATTTTCATTCTACCAGACTCGAGATGCATCAGTACAGAAAAACCATTAAAAAGAAACTTTAACATAATTTCATTTAATTTACTGTTTTTTTAATATTATTGTTGAAAAAGTATGCTATCATCAAAGAAAACTCTTTAATAGCTTTTTTTTATTTAGAGTATAACTGGCCATAAAGAATAATACATACACCGGCTATTAAAAATATCGATTAACGCAAACCTGATGCAAATCCAAACTGATTACCATTAAAAGGTTTGATGTTAATAATATAAAGTTAGAGCATAAAACGCTTTATGCACCTTACGAGTACCAATCAATTATCAATAAATGGCGTATAAAATAGGCTAAAAGCGCGATAGCTCCACAAATTCCGTACTTCACAACCTGAAGCGTGTGCCTATTTTTTGCAAGGGCAGGTGCATGCGCACATGCTATTAAATTGTCAAAGAACACACGAACATATATACCTTTAAGAGCTTGATAGATACCAATACAATAATCAAAAGTCAATGTATATGCAATGCCCTTCCTTCTAAAGGCATTCCATGAAACATACGCCCGAAAAAACCTTTGATTGCAAATGTCGTACTAGCCACCGCAAATTGTTAGTGATGTTTATTTAATAACTCGCATTAAATGATGCTGTGCGCATTTAATGTAAACGTCTTTTTCAATGAGGTTTTCATGGTTATTACGCACGGCGTAATCGAAAACCACAACAGTGTAGTAGCGGCCTCGGAGCGGGAACATGTGCTTATTCAATGTACGAGTAAGAGTTGGTAATTAGGCGAATGTGCAGAATTTTACGTAGTAATGGTCGGGTGCTTTATACGATCACAATGCACATCTTTGTAAGGCTCGTGGAGACTTCACATGTCTTCACATGTGCACGGAGCTTTTACGGTTTCTGCCGACGCCCGCCATATGACTCTAACTGTTGTCTCGCGGCTCCAAATATACTCTACCATTATCTCTAACTTAAATTCACGGGCTTTTCGATGACTGCTAGTGTTTACACCTTAACAAAATATATTTTAATAAAAGTAACATCAAGGACCGGAGAACGTTCGATGTTAATAATTAATTTTAGTTAGTAGTATTTATTGTGCAAATGCAGTCATTTAATACAAAACGAGTTTGAAAATAAATTATTCGTGGTACACTACTATAACTTAATATTATTTTGACTATAATAACACAAAAGAGAACTCTGAGTATCTGAACATATTTTTCTGAGGATAGCCTGTTGAGAACTGTCTTAATAATATATGATTTTTTTCTTTTATTAATAAGTATAAATAAAAAATTATTGTAAAGTCCAATTAAATGAATATTTTTCGTATTAAGATTTAAAATAAATTTTATTAAATTACATATGTAAATATGGTATGTATAATATCTACATTGGCATAGTTATGTATTCAAATAAGAATCATTAATAATTGTTTCATCTTCCTAGCAGCTTATCATATCTGGACATAGGTATCGTGATAACGTTATTTCAGTATAATTTTGTGGAACATGTATATTATAAGGACATACTTAAAACATCATTTGGAATATTAAATTTAATACAAGAAATTCAAATCCCTTGATTTATTCTCTACGGACCTACTGCGAGATTTAATATACTTCATGAGCATAAATTATTGCTGCCTTATTGTTGGACATAATTCTTAGTGCAATTTCAAAGTACTTCTCATATACTTCATGTATGAGCATCGTTAATAAGAATAATTTTTTTAATGCTATGAATGAAATGAAACTTTGGGGACATCAATTTTGTCCGCACAATTGACATGTGAAATGGTTAAAAATGAATGTGCATTATTTTACAAAAAAAAAATCTGCACTCTTTTCTTTCAGCAACAAACTGGTGAATTTACGTAACAAAAACGTACATGAACATAGAAGAACTATGTTTCTTAAAGTACACCTAAGTTTATTAGTTTAATAAACCAACCTGCTCTCCGACATAATTTATTGATTAAAGAATTGATAGTGTATTTTACTTAAGTTTTCACAGAGACATTTTGTACAGAGATCCGTAAATCTAAATAAACATTATGTGAAAGATATTTATATTGCAACAGCACATCGCTGTTTAAGATAAGTTGCTTTATTGTAACTGTAAATAATAAAGTTGAATGGAATCAAGTTAAAGAAAGAAAAAAGAGCGTCCGTTTGAGGCGGTGAGTCCGCGCAGACGTTTGAATAAATCCGTTAAGGGTGCACATGCCGCGGCGAGGCGGCGCGAGCCTGTCGCGTGGTGAATCTTGTCGACCGAGACTGAGGGTGCCCCCACTACTGTTACTCACTACGCTATCGATATCACTCTAAATATATCATTTATTAATACTAAACATTAACTAATTACTATATTTATGTATTAGGTTACTTTTAACTTGATTTAAATGAAAAGGTCATGCTTTGGCAGAACAATAAAATTTTACGTCTATGGTCTTATGTCATTAGGCCAGACTTTTGTTAATTTAATCTGTTACTTAATATACATAAAAAAATTGTTTAAAAATTACTAAAAGTTTAAAAAAATGGACAAAATGAGAAAACTTCTTTGCACTTTCAGTTTATATTGGTTTCTTTATTACATTAATATGATTTAGCATGGCCAGCTGTTTGTATATTATCTGCCCAGACAGTAGTCAGTAACAGAAACAAAGAGTACGTGTTGAATATTTTTTTATTTGTGACAATCTAAACGAGTTTCGGAGGTTCTCAGATTTTTTATCGGTTGTCAGGAGAATCGGGATTATTAAAAATAGGAAAGACTGCATTCCAGAAGCACACACATCGATATCAAGGCTTCGCATCCCTACACTGCAGCCACCTGCCACCCGCACCCCTACGCTATATTTTATTCCACTTAATCGTCCTTTCCGTTATGTTGTCCGTTTTTTATCCCGTACTTAAAGCAAATATTCCTGTTTCTGTAAACCCTGTACTGCCCGATCGCCCTATTAACTATAATAGACACTTTTAATTGAGAATCTATAAAAGGTTTCGCGAACTGTTGTCCGTATAAGGCTGAAGCATTCATCATGGAAGCCATGGTTCTCATCTGCCCAATTAATAAAAGTTGACTGTAAGGAATGGCAAACGACTACGGCGACAGCCGCTCGCGCCTGCCCAGCTCGGGTACCGGTTCTGGACGCCTGCAGCTGAAACATAAGCACATACCCACTGCCGTTTTATTTTGATTTACTTATCTATCAAACGTGTACCTGTATGCATTACGAAGGATTTGCGCGGCACCTATAAGATAACACACAGATTCATTTACGAGCGCTTTAAGCGGTAATTTTTTTAATCGCTTCTCTGCATCTGCTAACGACAGACACTTGAAACTTATTTTATTTGAACCTGTTACATTTTCTATAGAGGGAGAGGTTTTATGGGTAAAAAAAAGGACCGGGGTCATCGTGATACCGTCAATCCCATTTAATAGTATCAACCGAAATCGAAGGAAGATTTGAATTCGTAAAAAAAGTCGAACAAAGGGAAAACAAAAACAGAAGAAAAAAAACCGATAAAAAGGTAGCGCGGGCGCGTGCCGGCGCGACATGTGCACGCGTCGCTCATGAGACGAGACCGGAGCGAGGGGCCGGGCGAAGAAGGAGGGGAGCCCTAACGGGCCACACGCGCCACGCGCTGCCGTTATATTTACCGTGAGCCACCAGAGGGCGCAGGGGTGTTTTCCCCTCATTGATGCACCCTGAAGTACTTCCTCCCTGAAACCATATACACTTTATTCGTAACAGAACACCTCGTAACCAAAGCAGATTACCTGCGTAATTAGATTTCCCGAGATTGCAACAATGGGTTAATTGAGTGAAAAATTACGTTAATTCTTGTGTAAGGATAAATTTTCGATTTCGTATTTAAAACAATTTAAGTGACTTAATTATAAAATTCCGCACAATAATAATTTTAACTATTGATTATCCCAATCCTTGGGAATTGAAGAATTGTTATCATCTCTAGTTATATAGATAACTGCACACCACACCGACGAATTTTTTTTCATTATTGTTAATTTATATTTATGCATTTAAGCAATGAGACGAGCAGGTCTTTTATATGGCGGTAGATTATAAACTTTACCTTGACAATATGGCACTAGTTAAAATATTTGCAGTGCACCATATATGTATCATGTAATTCTAGTCTTCTCTTAAGGCAGAAGTTGTTAAGTCTCATTATCTCGTAATTTTACTAACTACTTACAATGCCGTTCATACTCGAACACAATAATGTTTATGCACTACTAATATACTATATACTAATTTCATTGCTACACCACGAAGTTCTCTTTCACTTGACACTCAGAAATTCTGACACAAGCGAAGGTAGTCGGTGATTCACACCCCTTGTATTACCCGAAGCTGTACAATATCATCTCGTCTATATTGCATATTTTCTATGTGAGTATTTTATACTTGATGTATTATTGCGACATAAATAAAGTATTCTAAAGTAAGATTTTGTATTCAATTATCATTTAAAACATGGGTCGTATATGTTTTTAACACAGAACCTTATATTAGTCTTACACCATTTCCACTCAAACACCAGTTAAGCAATTTTTTTTTGAGAATTTTGATTGTAATATAAATATGTAATTTTTTACGGTTAACAAATAAAATTGTTACACTTATACTGTATGAATATCTTTAAAACTTGCATAAGCGTCATAAAATACTTAAAAACATTTATGAGAGCAATTAAAAAATATCTAATAGCGTATTTTTTTAGATTTGGTACCCATAGTTAGTGGTAGCAATAAATGGATTAATAGTTTAATTCTTAAGACATCAAAAATATATGTAGCAACAATTGACAAATTTGTGGTGCTCAAACAAGAAAACACATCCTTAAAGAAAAATCTCTTTACAATTTCATTTCCGTTATAAATTAATAATACGCAGCTGATAATTAAATTATGCATTAGTAAAATTATATCAACATTTAATACGTTATAAAATATTTTCACGATTAGCATCCGTCTCATCGATTACGTCACAAAAATACATTGCGTCATTAGACAAATATGAAACTAATGCAAATATAACATTACGGTATTTTTATACACGATTATTTTGTCCGCATCTATATGGTTAGCATTAAAACAATTCAGAAAACAGTTTAATTTATCAACAAAAGAACCATAACATCAATGTCTTGAAAGATAAATTGTACCCGTGTAGTAACATAAAAGTCTGAAAACTGTACAGATCTCAATGTAAACAACAATCGCGGTAGTTTCGCAAGATTTCTAAGTTTACATCTAAGCTACGCCCCGCCCGGCTGTGAGTAACGGCCAATAGCGCGGGTGGGCGGGGCGCGCTTTGAGGAAATCTAAGCTCAAACAACTCGGGCAGCTATACACAAAATACTCATATTACAAATTCAACCAAAATGTAATGAATAACATATATAACTTCACCGCTTCATAATAAAAAAACCCGCAACGCGTTAATGCAGCGATCAATTCGCTACCAACAGCCGTGATACGTAACGAGCCTCCATAATGCGACACATTAAGAAACCTTGCATTTGCCTGCATTAATACTCAAAAGATATATTTCAGCTTAAGCTCTGTCTGCCGTAAGCACATACAAACCGACAATTAGCTGGTGCTTGAGTGGTTGCGACGCGGGCCACCTGTCAAGTGGCCATTTCATCAAATCATTTCTTTATGGCGCAGCCTCCGCCCGACCTGCTCTTTTTTGTCAGAGTTTTGAAAAAAGAACGTTATTGTGGATGAGTCGGGTAGGTCGGGGCGCGCGAGCCTCGTTTCAGTCAGGTGCCAGGCGCCGAACACGAAACATCGTACCGTTACGCAAACCGACCCCACGCAGCCTTCAATACGTCGTCCACGTCCATTCTTATTGCTTCTTGAAATCGAGAGGGAATAAAAAATGATAAATAATATCGCGATCGGAGTTGAATTTTATCAAAATTAATACAGCTCAGTGCAACTTGGCAGTGATTGAGTGAAAATTTTCGTGTCGAGATTTGCCGCCCAAGGTAAAATTTTAATATTTACTATAATAAAATTATTTAATAAGTTTGTAATTACTATGTTATTTACAACAAAGACACAGAGCTTTAAATGTTTCTTTAATTACCCACGGGGAAAGGATAATAATTACATAAAAAAAGCTTATGATTTTTTTACTTGTCGCAATAAATCAGTTGTTAAGCTAGTACTTTTTGTCTCTCTATGTAATGTGTTTGTTTATTTTTACCATATATTTTTTTTAATTTCTTATAGATTAATGGTATAATGCTAAATCGTTAGTACCCATATATAATAGGAATACTTAATTTTCTAAGGCTAATTTCGTAAAATTAATGTTGGAACTACTTATGATTTGACGTCGAAATATTTCTGCATCTGCTGTGCTTTATTTTTGATATTATAAAATAACTGAACATTTTTTACTTCTTTTTACGTTTTCTATGTAAAAAAAAATTAACTCCCATAAATATTCACAGCAAGTCTTTAAATATATGCATGTACGTATTGTGGAAGAAACAAATTCTATTAGTATACATAAATACAGCCTTGCTCCGATTTGATAAAGCAAAAGAAATTTTAAGTGTACTTACTTTAAATATAAGTTTGCGATTAAAAGTGTTTTATTCGGCATGTTTAGCTCAAAAATATTGAATTTTTTTAAATTTTGACCGACGGGCTGTCACAAATAGAATCCTTTTCTTGAATTTAATCGTCATCATTTTAGCCTATTGTTGTCTATTACTGATGAAGGCCTTTCCCATCGATTTTCAACGATATTTCATATAAAATGATATTCTATCATCAGGTCGTCGGTCTGTCTGGCAGTCCTGACTGGCCCGTCCCACACTGGGGTTGCCAATAAGTGCTATTCCTTGTAAGATCTTTTTGGCACATTGGTCGTCGTCGTGCTATGAGGCTTACTCTCTTCTGGCCATATCAGCTTTCATTGTTCTTGTTAATAAGAATCTGTGGATGTAGAACTAAGATTTAATCCTCAAATGGCTCTAAAGATCGTCCTGGTACCTTCTAAATAAAAAAAATATATTTTTTATTAGTATTTACTGGAGGATACCAAAGTATTTAAAAAAAACAAATTCGGGCGTATTGGAAAAAAATTGGTAAATATTTTTACGATTAAGTACTTCATAAAAGTTTTTAATAGTGTCTCTAATAATTTAGCTCAATTGGAAATGAGAAGCAGCATACATTTTGATTATGCTGCATTATTTAAACTAAAACACAAATTTTTAGTAATTGCCCATAATGTAGTCGTGGTTAGGGTGTACGTATTGAGTAGCTGACGGAAAGTTTTCATGTATTTAAAATAACTCATTAGAATAGTTAAAGACTCATTAAATAAAATATTAAAGGGGATCTATTGATCAACTATAATATTTGTGATGATCTATTAATTGTAACAAACACATAGATTGCATTTTTATACAAATTACATAAATAGTTATGTCAGAAAGTAAATGAAACGAAACTGTTTTTATAAAATCACTTAATTGCGGTAATGATTTCGCGCTGATTGATTTCTTTAACACTTGGTCGAGTTCCCACAGCGGGCGGAAGGAAAAAATGGGTGGCGACGGACGCGCGGCTAGTAATTGCCGCCCGGCAACTAATAAAGACTTGCTTTATTGAAACAAGAAATTGCGACATACAACCCCCGCATAAGTCCACTCGTTACTCAATTACCTTTAATAGCAACAGTGAACCACATTCTGCTGTTCTTATATATTAATAGAATCTTCACCTACAGATCTATACAAACACGATAATTTATCATTTCCCCTATACACATATGTGTGGCTTTGTTATACGCCTAGTGCAAACTATATTGCTTTTACTTATGAAATAAAGAAAATCATCTACATGTTACCGCTGTAATCTTAATTAACTAACGTCGGCAAATTAAAGTTAATTAGTAAGTAATTAATAAGTATTCCGATATTTTTTATTTAATAAAGCAATTTGGACATACAGCAGGTGGTAAGTTATACACATTAGGTTGTAACAGTAAGACGCTAGTTAAGATATTTACTTGAAACCGCATTGCGTTTATCGCCGCAAGGCATAATATGTTGAGAACTTTTTACATCAGTAATTCCACTACCTACAGCGCGTTTCAAACCGAAATGTTTACACATAACTGTTTGATGGCAAAAATGGGCTATGTATGTACAAGTTTTTACTTAGTTTACTACAATAGAGGTATTTTTAAAATGCACAAATGCGTTTAAAGTGAAAATAAGTTAATGTACGTTTTAGTTAATAGAGTACAATAATAATGTAAAAGATTCCATATAA
Organism: Byasa hedistus; assembly: GCA_029286795.1. Taxonomy (NCBI): domain Eukaryota; kingdom Metazoa; phylum Arthropoda; class Insecta; order Lepidoptera; family Papilionidae; genus Byasa; species Byasa hedistus. The sequence goes on along the minus strand of JAGSMW010000020.1, from coordinate 7,605,942 downwards.
TCATACAATCCACCCGTCCCCACAATATTTCCATCACGATAATTACAAAAATTTAGCAAATCATTTGTAGATTGTAATCTCCTCACGATTCGGTCACGTTGGTTTAAGTCAATTTGACACCGTTTACAAATTCATTCCATAACGTGTTACACGTTTTAGACTAATGAAGATTGTTTCAGTCGGGTGTCTGTGCATTATTAATACGCGTACGCACCGGGCGCCGCGGCGACTCGGCTGCTTCCATTATTGTGATTCTTCATTTACTTGATTGAGCTTTTAATGTGATTCGATGTCAACAAACAAGCGACCGGATTAATCAGGGCTAGAGCCGTCAACAAAACTCATACCGCAATCGACGTTAATAGCAACGGTCACGTCATAAAGCACTATTTATTATAAATATGTATGTACAGAATTACGGATTAAAAGAATACGTTTGTATGAGTAATTTTCAAGTGTGTTGGTGTTTATATTTTACTATATTTTTTAAAAAATTGTTAAGTTTAGATACCTATTTTATCTTATATTATATTATGATAATTGCTTAATACAAATAATAAAAATTTCAAACAAAAAAGCTTTAAATAATTAAAAGCAGGGTAACCTATACCTCACACAGCACACCTTCAGATTGACTCATAGAAGTAAATTGTCTGTTTGTCTATAATTACAAAACATTTTTTGTTGTTGTTTATAGAAATATTTGTTTTCGCCAGTCATAATAAATACGTTGTTATGAAATAGAGATGGGGGACCTTAACTAAATGGGAAATTCAACGTGATAATAAAACTATTTTCTGTTTTCTATAGGATGTCCCGACACGTGCTCCTGTCCCGACTGGCAGAGCAATTTCAGTCATCATCACCGCCACCCGCACAGCGTTTTCCGTCACCGAACCGGACTCCTTCTCCCCACTCACCTATTTTTTCACGCTCACCTCCACATTCACCAGACTCTATAAATCACCCTCGATTGGATCTCTTACAACTTGGTGACATTGAAATAGCAGGCAGAGCATTAAAGCAGTACGCACGAGCGACCGGTAAGATTTATCAGTTTTTTTTTAATCTTTAGACAACTTCGGCAAGACTTCCACACTAATTATTTTAAAGGATTGGACTGCTGAATAAAGTAGTTTGATTAATTTATTGAAATTTTGGAGTCAAGCTCTACAATGTTCATTGCACAAGGTTTAAAAGTTAACTCAGCACCTTTACCAAAATCTACATCTTAACAATATAAACTATAGCAAAACGAAATAGGAAAATATTAAAAAGCCATTTTATTTACGACTCCTTGTAATTTTAATAAGTAGAAAAAGTTATTTACTAATTGATGAAAATATTGTCAAAGTTAGAGACATTATCATTGTCTCCGCCGATGGACATCTACTGCTGTACATAGATCTTCTGTAATTATATCCACACTACACGAACTTGCGCTGTTTGAGTCCAGTAATATGTGTGGTGAAGTTAGACTTATGTCTATTCATATTTTATTTGAATGTTCGTTGTTTTTTAGTTTGGGTATTGCTATACAATACATAAAAAAAATAATTTAAATTCCTTATTTAGAACTTGGAGCGCTGATGTACTGCAGCAGCCTGGGTGCGCTGTACGGCGGAGCCGGCGTGTGGCCACTATTGATGCCGAGAGCTTCGCCACAATATCCATTGCCTCCTCTTGAGCACATGAGACAGACTCCGCCCAGAGATGGTAAGATTAATTTTCTTATTAATGTGCTAAGCGTTATCCTTTAATTAAATAACGAATATTACTTTACAGGTAAATCTGAAATACTTTTAAATTAAAAGAGCAAACTCATTCATATTAAGACTAAAATTAAAACATTTATTTCCAACATTATATACCAGAAAATGTTTAAAAAGTTATTATTAGATGTACATTACATGCATGTTTTTAATAATTCTTTTTTTAAAAAAATCGTAGAACTCCTTTTTCGCGCGCATCTTCAAGGCAGTACTTAGGTAATGAAGTTTCACTTAACTTTTCATGTCAATTGCAAAATTAAATGTTTAATTTCGACAATCCAATCCAATGAAAATCGTACATATTAGCATCAGGTCATTATGAAACTCGTATTTACCTCGGCCTCCTTACGCGACTTCTTCTATACGTAGCTCATTAGAATAGCTATCTGTTGTGTTTGACGATTAATAACTCGTACCGCTGATACGTCGCCGTTTACATGTCGTTTACCTCCACAACCGGAGCAAACTTACATGTTTCCTACACGCCAAGGAAAAGCAGTTCATGCCTACAAAACAAGCGCCATTCATTGTCATTGTGTTCAAATTCTTTATTTATTCAAATTGCTGCTTATCCGCATACATACCGGTTCCAACGGAACGCCCAAGATAATGAACCAAACGCACCTAGATTCAAAAACAACTTGATTTTTTTAAAGCATTATATTGAATAAGTGTTGTTAAGTAATAAACTATTACTGTGTTAGTAAAACTAAATGTAATCCATTTATAGTTAACATTTAACTTGATGTACATGCAGTTAAAACAATTGTAACATCAAATCACGGAATACCTAATGAAGGGAACGATTTAATTTTTTTATAATGACAGTGTAATCTACTATCATATAGATGTAAATATTTCGTTGATGAAATTATATTTGAAATAAAAAAAAAACAACATGAAACTATTAAAAATATGTAAATGCAAAAATGGATGTAACAATAGTTATTGCCGCGTATATTTATTATGTTGACGCAATCACTCGATAAACATTCGCACACCTGTACAGATTTCATAAGTCATTTCACAGACGTCCTTTTTGACCCGACCGACTTTAAATTTGACTATCACGCGTGAAGATCATTGAGGTTAAAACATTAACATCGAATGTTTGTTTTAGATGAAGAAGAAGAGTTACCGCTGAATTTATCAATGAAAAATCGACAAATTTGGTCGCCGGGCAGCGCATGCGAGCGTGAGAAAGAAGAGACAGGAGAGGACTCGCCTCGTTTTCGATGGGAGAGCAGAGATGATGAGGAAACTCCTTTGGAATTAGTTAAAAGGTGTCAGAGCAGCCCGCATGAGTCCGAACGAGCTGCAAGCACCGAAAGACGCTGTCCGTCAGCTCCCGTTTACCAAACATTTCCTCCACCCTCGCAATCCGGGGACATGAACTTCACACTTCTTCTCAAAAACGAAAGCAGAAACGAGAAATCTTTCCAGGTAATATTCATGATAGTTTATTTTTATAGTGCGTCGCCTCTCCGTCGCTGGACCAATAAATAGCGACATCCTTTAATAAGATCTGGATAACTGTACTATTTCCGTTCGAAATGGTTTTAAATAGAAAACCAGTATCGGTTTTAGTCTTTTTTACAAATCAAATAGCAAAAACTGCCCTTGTCTTAATAAGTACTCTGGTATCGAAACAAGTCGCGCGTCCCTGCATGCGGCTGACTCGTTGCTCGTCTTCTCGCCTTTTTTATATTACTCCTTTTTTCCATAGCATCATTATAAAAATCCGCATCGGTTTTAATCAAAATTCCAACTTTTAATATCACGGCGAGGCGCTTTGTAATTGGCGGAATAATTACCTTGTGTGTCATACGATGATAACAGCAACTAACGCAAGTAAATATGTTAAATAAAATTTCGTTTTAACATTTATATTGTTAAAAAACTTTATTTTTAATGGCATTAAGCCAAAGTCAGTGCTTAAATCGGTGTAGATAATAGGCCAACAATACATCGAAAATAGCGGCAGTACCATCATTTATAAGCTGCGTGGAAATAGAATTTGTAAAATAACAAAAAATATGTATTGTACGTAAATTAATAAAGTTTACAGGTGTGAATTAAGTTCGTAATAAAGTATCATAAATGTAATTGTTAATAAACGTTTAAATGATACGTGTGGTGCGCCCGGCGCATGACGGCGGAAAGAGACGCGTGCGGGCCACGCGACCGCCAACGCTCCTGCCTAATTGCCCATGCCGGACAACACACTTTACGCAATTTACGTTATTTAATAAGCCTTTTGCTAAGAGCATATAATAATTTAAAAAGTCAATAATTTCATAGAAATGAAAGTAAAACTAAACGCTTCATAACATACGAATAATAATCGTAAGAATGACAGCATAAATTATGCATATTTTATTTGCGAACTATATGAGGTTATTACAGAATACGTTTCATTTCTTATTAATATCACAAAAAGAAAACACCAATTCAATGTTTTGTTTAATTATCGTGCATAAATTTCAATACTAAATCGAAAAAAATAGCGCAAGAAAATTTTCTAATTTATTTGATCTATTCAATTGTATTAAGATAAGCAAACGAGTACATTTTAATTTAATCATCACTTAAAAACAATTTTCATTAAATTTCAGGGCAATCACCTTTTAGGTAACTCTTAAAATACGGTTACCGAAAAGGCCATAAATATAACTGAAGAACCAGCACCTTAGAATTTTTAATTCGAGAGGCTTGAATAAAAAATCTCCGTCTACGCGGGGTATAGTCGATAACCATATGTGGATGGCTATACCCCGGCACCTGTGTTGTTTATAAGAGAGTCCATCGACGTTATATTGTAAAACGACCAAAAACCTGTCAGTTTTTATAGGGCGAGGCAGCTGCCCTGCCAACTGTCACAGCGGCCCGCTACGCGGATTTGTGCCGCGGATTATCATTCGCCGCATATTTAACGACTAACCTCCCGACTAATGGCCTCACAACTTTCTTTTGTAACGTGTTAAAAGAAAGCCATGAAAATCGTTATTACACGTGTGACAATTTTTTCGGCAGTCCACAATCGATCAACATTGAAGAGTTATCCTCAGATTTTCAAAATCAAAAACTATACTATGAATATAAATAGCGATTCTATGTTCCTTAAGAAATTCTTTAACAAAGCCCTGTCGCGATGTATCCTATAGCTATAATATATAACAATCTAAGTCTAAGTTAGATTTTAATTAACCAACATTCGGTTAACACACGAAATGTCAGTTTTTTTTTTAATAAGATTACTGCAAAGTTTTCTCTGTCTATTAGTAATATTAAAAATAGAATACTAGTAGTACATTACATACTTTTTCTCTTTACTTAATAAACTATTACAAAATAGACGCTATGTTTTCGAGTACAAAACATCTGAGCAAATAAATCTACGCGTCGTGTGAGCGGAATATTAAAACAAAGTACTAAGAATTTGTATAATGATCCTGAAGGTGCACACGTGCGTTACGTTAGACATTGTTAACGTCACCTACAATTTGAGAATAACTCAGAAACAAAATAATTTCTTTCTGTACTATAAAATGGTGTAACCATCACTTAGCTAGTCCACCACGGCCGATTACAACTCCTCCGTGGTAGACTGTAGGTATTAAGACCATATTGAAAGGTAAAATATAGTTTGATCTATCCAGAAAAAGGCTGCTTTCATTATAGTCTTAATCTTTAAGGATGCCTAAACATGTTACCAGTAATTTAAAATTCAATAATAGACTTTATTTATTCGCCTCTTTGTCAAAACAACTTAAAAAAATACAAAAATTTGCTGAAATTTACATGCTTAATTGAGTACTTAGGTTTTATGACTAATTAAATACAAACAAAAAGTGACTAAGAGTATATTATTTGGGCAGACTAAAAATTTTACATAGACTTGTATCAAAATCAAGTTCAAGTTTATGGTTGAAACAGTATTATGAATTATAATTAGTTCCTCCTTTTAATTTTATATTCTATACTCGCACTCAAAATCACATTAGCAAAATAATTTCTTAGTTGGGATTGTAACTAAATCATGTAATGAAAAGGAAAGTTTAAGTAAAACGAACACAAACCGTTAATTCTTATAAAACAATTTAAACTATCAGTTGACTTGTTGATTAGTAGGCAGTAAAAAAGAAAGAAAAAATGGATCACGGAAAATCAAAGGAACGTGTAGAAAGGAGTTTGAAGTGGCCTGTTATTACTACACTCAGTAATTGAGACCGACACTGACGAATACCGTATGAAATCTAATTATTTTCACTAACTTTTAATTAAAAAATAGTGTACCATACAAAATTATATCTTTTTAAACAGTTTTAATGAAATAAAAAACAAACCATAGGATAAATTATAAACAAAAGGAAATGATTAACTGAATTACGCAATAGCGTGCTGCCCAGAAATACTAATACTGAGCGGGAAATGTCACTTACCGTCGAGTTAACGTCAAACTTTTCCCATAATTTTGCACTATAACAGAAAAAATAAATTGCTATATTTTTACAATTTTTACATATAAACACAACAGTGGCGCAATTTAATTGCACGCTTTGTAACAGAGAGGACTGGTTTGATTTCGGAGCCACAAGTGGGGGAGATTTCAATGGTGGCAAGGTTTTTTCTAATCCACTCAACTGACAGCATTGCTGTGTTGCGACTGTCAACTAATGAAAGAGTAGAGTTATGAACGAGCTCGCTTTACCATCTGCGACCTCGTTATTACACACTATCATTTGAAGTGATTTCATTATTAATAAGAAAATTGTTTTGTGTACAGTGTAAACAGTGCGGTAAATGCTTCAAACGGTCCAGTACGCTATCGACTCACCTGCTCATCCACTCAGACACGAGACCCTATCCTTGTCAGTATTGCGGGAAAAGATTTCATCAAAAATCAGATATGAAGAAGCATACTTACATACATACAGGTAAGGCTCTTGCATGAACAATATCATTTTGTCTTATTGTATGTTTTATTCTTATTTAATACTACTTCATACAACGTGTAATAAAAAGTCTTCCTGAATAATGCATAGACACAAGCGGGAGTAAATTGTTAATTTAAGTAAAATAATCGCATTTAAGTATTTACGAATATCCCCTCAAGGAACAGAAAATTATAGCTCAAGTGTAAAGTTACGCGACATAAACGTCGTAATTGTAGTTCAGCACTCGGTGAAGTAAATTTGAAAATAATTTGTATGAAACTAGAAACAAGCTTGTAACAGAACTTTATATTGCTGTGTATTGTGTATCACGAAAACTTAATTGAAAGTATCTTTTAATAATTCCAAAATTATTACTGTAACGAATTTAAAAGGTAGATTTAGAACGTAAAACAGACTGCTGAATCTCATGTTTATTTTCTTAACCGTTTAAAATTATGTGAGGTACTCTAAATTGATGTAATGAAAATGAATCAAAATCAATTAGCTAAGAAAATTTTAATGGATGTACTATCTGCTACCAAGGGAACATTTAAATATTCGTAATTATTATTTCGTCGGCAAAATGCAGCCGGTTCGCGTGGCAATGAATTGTCAATGAGCAAAAAATATGAACTGCCAAGAGCTTACCGGACCGCAGTAGCTCTTATCATCTTGTCTGAGGTCGCGTTTAATATAAACTTTGCCTGATGTTTTGTTGCTACCGCTTATGATAAACAATTATCGTACTCTTTATTGACAATTAACTAGCCAACGATACGATAAAGAGCCTCTTCATTAAATACCGGATTAATGTAAAATTTGATAACAATTAGTCTTGTCCAAATTAATTCTGTCATTTTAAAAACTTGCTGAATAAATACCGAAAACTTTAATAATATTATTGTAAAAATGCATCAATTGATAATATGATGCGTTTTTAATCAAATTACTTAAAACCACAAAATTTATACTAGTATTTGCTCAGCCATAATACTTTTTTTTTATCTCCATACGAATTGAGTCCCAAAAAAAATGTCGCCAACATATTGGCCGTGGTCTGCGACGTCTCGTCACGTATCTGCGTCGTTTCGAATGATTTACGGTGGCCGTACATGGCCATCGTCCTCCGATAAATGCCTCATCATCAATATTCCAAAATGCGGTTCGTCTTGCAATTAGCCGCGCAGCCTTCACAGACCTTCACATGGCGCGACGATCACTGCACAAACAAAAAGTCCAGTTAAATCCTGTTCTATCTATAAAATTGCATCTTGTTTTTTAACGTTATTTATTGTCGTCGTACCGTAGGCATTTGTCAAACAAATTGCGGTATAAGAAAATAACTATAAAAAAACTTTAAAAGTTTTATATATAATGAAGAAAAATGTATTCGTAACATTTTTGTGTATTGTATTCTTGTTGTGTTATTTTAAACAACTGAACAGTTTGCGTCGCACATACTAATATTAAAGTCATTAAAATAGTTTAATATTATTTTTGTACCTTTTGCTTTTATAATGGTAATGTAAATTACATAAAATTTAAGTAGGTATAGACAAGTTTTAGTTCGTATGTACATAAAGGTATCTGTTGCAGGTGAGAAGCCGCACAAGTGTGTCGTATGCTCGAAAGCGTTTAGCCAGAGCTCAAATCTCATCACGCACATGCGCAAACACACTGGCTACAAGCCCTTCTCTTGTGGACTGTGCGACAAGGCGTTCCAGCGCAAAGTCGACTTGCGCCGCCATAGAGATTCCCAACACGCAGACTCCGTCCCAGAAGTAACCACTCTCCCCCCACGTTACAAATTTTACCGTGACGAATCGCCTACACCACTAACACCGCTACTTACAAACTGAATTCATTTTTCACTAAGTGTTTTCTTTTAAATGTGTCTACACTTGATAGTAAATAAGTCTAATAGTTAATAAACACTTAATATAGTAAAAGTTAGTTACTGTATAACAAGTCAGGATCAATACATAATTAAACAAACAATATAGATATGTACAAAATCAATAATATTCGTAATATAAGTTCGTCTTTAAATTGAATTGAGCTTTTTGGATCTATTCAAATGTAACCAAAGATTTCAAAATGGATACCGTGATCAGTTTAAGTGGCCGTCCATACTTTTATATTCTTTTCTATAAAAATATTTGTTTACTAGAAACTAAACGTGCCTTAAAAATTGCCTCTTACACATGTTACATGGTAAAAGTTATAGAGGTATGTATATATTTTGGATGGTACTTCAAGATATCAAAAATAATCAATCCGTCCGGTTATGTGATATTTTTAGATCTTGTTTTCCCTACTTTATTGTAGTTAAAGCTATTTATGACATTAATATATTAACTGATATGAATTTATATCGACTATCAAATTTTTTAACAAAATTTTCAATGGTTCCGATTCCAAAAAGTATTAGTCTAACACAAATTGTCAATTATATTATGTGTAGTATTTTTTAAGCATAATTGTTAGGTTAATTTTTTTTTAATTTTAAGTGATTATAAGCTACAGAGTGATTTGCGTATTTTTTGATAAGTTAGATGCATGTAAAAAAATTGTGTGTTAAATTTTTTTTAAAAAAGTTACAGGTTTTAATATATTCGACACTTGTAAATCTAGCTTTTAATTAATGGTAATCTAATTGTAAAATTGTTATAATATAAGAGGTAAGATGACAAAGCGATCTTATTTGGAATCGCATATATTTTTCATTGATTTTATTAATTTACTCATTAACTTCAAAAAAGGTTCGGTTTGGACATTGTACTGACGATGTTTCTTTTACGGTCATCCATGTTGAAAATGTTTCCTTCACATGAACATTAAAGAAATCCAAGTGTTTACACAACACATAAATATTTTGAAATAACTTTAATGAGATTTAATCTATTCTGTACCTTTTTTTGATCGCAAAATAAGTATTACGTGTTAAAAAAAACTTTTTAGGTTTATATAAACATTAGGCATCTCATAAGGTTGCCACAGCTACAATTACTGTTCTAATCGTACATCAGTAACTTTATCATACAAAAGAAAAAAGTCACGAATTGAACATGTATTTTTTTTTATTGTAATTTTATGTTAAGATTTTTGGATCAAGATTTAAGTTAATAATAAACCAAAGTGAAGTGTGTTTTAGTCGACTTTGAGACGCTTTTATAATTTATATCTAGTTGAAGCAATGGTCATTATTTTATATGTACACTTCGACTAGTAATTTATGTAAACATGTTTAAAATGTCTACGATAAGCAAATTTAATAATTTACAATACCATAGGTTAAGTTTAATATTTTACAATTCATAGGTAATACATTGAATGGGACGAAATGCCATTATTTGAATAGATTTTATTATGTAAGGTTCTTGTTATTATTTTATGTACCACGACCACATTTCTACCATCACGCTGGTTACCATTAAAAGGTTCGGTTACCACAAGTTAAATGGAAACAACGTAAACTATAACTTAATGTAATTCTGTCATTCACAGTAACATTTGCATTGATTAATGTAATTTTAAACACTTATTAGTATGTTCACCTTACTTGTTAATTTGCCTTAAGCGTAAAGTTAGATTTTAAGAAAATCTGTGGTTTACTTTTCCTCTTGTAAATATAATTATTAACATATAATGTACGAGGCTTTTTTTGTAAAAGACTGCACGTCACTATTTAATAATAACTATTATTTAATAATTAAACTGTTTTTTCTAGGATTATTCGGCAGATCAATTATGTTCTGTCGTGTTTAGGAACAAGTGATGATGAAGTGATTTTTTTTTTCATATAATAACGGTGTCAAGTTTGGAACTACACGTGCAATGCAAATAACGGCTAGAGCACCAAAGACAACCAACAACTGTGTTTATTTAGTGTATGTATACCAATCGTCGTATGTGTTTTAATTAAGTATGGGGTATAGTTACTTTAATTTGTGTACGTATTGGAAGATTGCACCCTCGACGTCATCGGAACTTGCACCAGTGGTTGCGCGGTTAAACCGGTATCATGCAGCTTTGATGTTTCTATACATTTATTGTGAATATTTATAGCGAAGAGGCGATACATAGTTTCGTCAAAAATTCATTTACTTTGGATTGTAATGTGTAATTTATTAAGGCCAGTTTAATATAAATATTTATGAATGTAAATTTCTGTTTTATTTCATTAAAGTGTATTTAACCACCAAGAAACTATTTTCAATATTATTTAAAATAAACAGGCGCAACTGAATAAAAATATTAACGTCCATCTAATATTGTTAAAAATTATAAATGAGGCATCGGCGTGAATCGTAATATTACGATTACTGTTTTTCGTCCGTAAAACTGCTTTAAGAATCTAGTGTTGATACTGGCCAAAAGGATATACTTTGTGTATATCACATAGTCACAAGTATAAACACATCGCATTAAAAAAATTATAATGTTAAAACCAAGTATTGTAAATACAGTCACAAACAAGCCTGTTTTCATCTAAAATCAATCATATTCAATAACATCTTTTTTTTTACGTAACAAAAATTTATCAATACCTGTAAAACAAAATAGATAATAAAAGAAAATTTTAATTGTCTATTTGTTTTAAAACATTACCTATACCAAATCTATTTTATCGTAGTAAAAACATTAAACTTTTGAGCTCATATTTTATATTATTTATTAAGTAGATAACCAAAAATTTTAAGAGATAGAAAAGCTGACAAAACCACTTCAATTATTTATTAAAAAAAAATAATATTCAATACTTTACAAATTTTACTGCGGTCTATTTAATTTTTCATCTAACCTTCTATTACATAAAGACAAAGTTAATGCAATTGCTTTGCACTTTCTGCGCTGCAAGTATTCATAATCCATTAATCTAAGTAATTCCGAAGACTGCTTTAAGTACTGAAATGAACTGTCCTTTTAGCGTACATTTGCCATAACTATACATTAAATAGAGGTACATGCTGTCGATATAAAACAATAAACACGTAGCCTTCGCCACGTTGACACCGCAATGAAAACAAACAATTACTGTGTATGGGCCAGTAGACATTACCACAACATGCTTTCTCACAACTCATTCCGAGTTAATAGAAATTGTTATTGCGTTTTCATTTCATTTCTAGCTTTTATGTGTGTAGCAATGAAATCAAAATAACTACGGTCGCGTGTTCGTAATCAATTACTTTGTTTATTAAAAAAAGTTTGTACAGTATAACAATAATACGTAAGTTAGATAATGAATGAAGTGGATCGCTACTTCCGGCAACGACAAACTGAAAAACGAGGTTATGGCGAGTAGTCGCTAAGTCAAGTTGCAATTTTGCATAAAATGAAAAACTGTAAATAATAATTAGTAAATTTTCCTGATGATGTCATTTAATTAAGGATAGACTGCACAAAAAAGATATGAGATGGAAATTATAATTGTTTCGTTGACACGTTGTAAAAAAAATCAATGGAGTATAAAAGATAATGTATAACAAATATATAATAAATTAATATTATATATAAAGTATAACAAACCTTATTTTTTTTTTAAAACTAAGATTTGTAAATCAATTGTTTTGTCCGCTTAATATTAGCATAAAACTTTCACATATTTTTCTAAAGCACAAGTACGTTTTTATTATATATGCTGTTTTGTACTTGTATATTGGACAAATAAACTGTTTCCTTTTTTTGTTGCTACTGGTGTAATAAGATTTCGTCCACGACGCAATGAGGTGCTGTGCAAACGTCTTAACCAATGCCACGGTGTGCGGGTTGTGTCAATTATCATGAGCTGAACGATCTGGTCGCCTGATCGTATGTTAGAAGAAATGGTGGTAGATTTTGACGTTCAATAAGTGAACTATTGTTCCCATATTAAATAAAAATTTTGACTTTTACTTTGACTTTGAATGCGTTAATCATAACTTCCTAAAGACTTCAAAAACACCTAATAGAAAAATATACTTCCATATACACATAAAATATACTTACATATATTAACTCCTCTTTATACCTACATTTCCCTATTTAAAATAAAAAGCATGTGTTGTTATGTGCGTTCATAAGGTTTCAACGTCACAATTGTTATATTGTCTTAGGTAGTAAACTATCGCTTACCCCTTTGTCAGCCGCCATCACGATTTTTGTAATACAATTAAGCAGGGATCAAGAAACGACAACTGAATCCGTATAAAAAGCTAGATGCAATAGAAAATCCCTAATGAGATTTATTACGATGTAGGTAAAATGGCCACTCCTGAACACATTTTTACATCTACCACCCTTTATGCTTAAACTAGAACAAGTTACTATTTATTACGTAATAACATTTTTATTTCATTAAATATACCATACTTAGCACAAAAATAATGTTATAATAAATCTTTTAATTCTGATAAATTCATAAATTTTAAAAAAAATTCAATCAAGCTCTACGTCGGCTCGTTTCCTATCACAGTTGTAATTAATTTCGAGAACGGAGAGTATTTGGGCTGATCGATATTTATGGTAATATCTATATTTGTGAAAAGACTTTTCTTGGTTATGAAATGATAAAAGTCTTGTTCCTCGTTACCAATCGTATCTTACGATCTAAAATCGGGTTTTGGATCCAATTTCCAAAAATTTTATTAAGTCGCTGCACGTATACAATTATTTTTTTTTTAATCTACTATGCGACGAGACGAGCAAGACGTTCACCTAATGGTAAGTGATACGCTTGCCCATGACAACGCGGTGCTAGTTAAGATGGTACACACTGCACCACATTGCGCTCGTCGCCTTGAGACATAAGGTTAGTCTCGTTACCCCAGTAATTACACTAGCTACAGCGCCCTTCAAACCGGAACACAGTAACGTTTGCATACTACTATTTGGCGGTTGAAATAGGAACTGCGGTGGTACCCATCCAAACGGTCTCCGGCAACAGAGACCTACCACTAGTGAACCATTATTGAATCCCAATGCTAAAAATATATACTTTTAATTCAAAATGAATGTCCAAAGCTTTAAGCATTCTGTCGGTCTATGTTAAGTAATATGATAGTAAATTTCGTCACTAGGTCCGCAATGGTTTTTTTTTGTGCTTTCCCTTTTCCCAAATGCTAAGTAGCTACATCGTTACCATATTCATTTTTTTTTCTACCTACATAGGTTATAACCAACATAGATAAGGGTAATATTTTTTAAATTATTTTGTGCGGTAAACTGAATTTCTACAAAGTCTAACTCATGTTACTATGACAATTTTAATACTATATAGATACATCTTTTTTATAAGAGGACTTTTCATTGGTCGTAGGTCTCTGGTGCCGGAAACCGTCAAGGTTGGTACCACCGCAGTTCCTATTTCTGCTGTCAAATAGGAGTAGGCAAACGTTGCGGTTACGGTTTGAAGAGAGCTGTATGCTTGTAAAATTGCTGGAGTAACGAGACATAACACCTTACGCCTCGAAACGTAGAGCGCAATGTGGCTGCAGTGTATACCATCCCAACTAGCGCCACGTTGTTATCGGCAAGCGTATCACTTGCCATGAGGGTAACATCATGCTAATCTCGTCGCATCGTAGAATAAAAAAAATGCAAATAACTAACAAAGTTTGTACTAATCGTTAGTGGCGTGCAGATTTTGACTAGGGAATGCATTCCGTACCTAAAATTTTTGTACTTATCTATAGTTAAAAATATAGTTATAAATTTCAATTCACTATAGTTTGTCGTCAACCTTTAGTCTGTTTATATAAAAAAAATAGTTTTGCGTACCTAGTCAGTGACTTAGGGGATTATTACTGAGATAGATTCAGAGAGCCATAGTATGCAGTGCATATTTGACTGTATGAAGCGCAGACCCCTGAAAATGGTGGCCGGGATAATCGACGCTCTGACCATTTAACAAATAATAAAAAACATTCACAATAAAGGTTTCGAACAGTACATTTAGCACTGGTTGTCTGAAAATGGAAGGAACCATCGCTGATGTAATCTGGAATGCGAGGTGAGGCAGACCACAGAGTACAAATGCTTTTTTTTTGTTCTACAGGAAGACGAAATGGGCAAGGCGTTCAGATGATGGTAGGTGATACGCTTGTCCATAACAACATGGCACTGGTTAAGAGGGTATATACTGCACCACATTGCGCTCCACGCCTTGAGATATGTGGCGTTGTGTCTTGTTACTTCAGTAATTTCACTAGCTTACAGCGCCACTCAAATCGGAACACAGTAATGTTTGCACAATAATATTTGGCGGCAGCTGCGGTGGTACCTACCGCAGTCTCCAGCTACAGAGGCCTACCACCAGTAAACCGTGTGTTTTCGCATTACCAAGTTCGCTTCAAGAAGTCTTACTTTCATCCTTGTTGGTTTTTTTTTAAATTAAGGGCTGATGTTTATTGGTAGAGATCAACTATTTATATAGTTACCAGCGCAGCGTCTATATCTGTAGTTGTTCCCTTGAAGTGCTATCCTATTCTAAACCTCAATATATGTTCATAAAGAATTTACATACTTTTCTTTCAGCTGTTGTATTGGTTTTTTTTTGCAATAGATCGGGCACGACCTCACATCGCTGACACACAGAAAAGATAAAAAACTAGTTCTTTCAGATGTTTAAATTCTCAGTAATATTTGATAGAAGAAAAGTCGATTCGCTTGTGCTGATTAGTGACTAGCCTCGTTATAGAGATAGTGCGACCGCAAATACTTAATTATATCTATAAAGTCTTGTTTGCGTCCATATGTATAGATTAAACTGTTTATACAAAGACATTTTAACATCCGTTTAATAATTTTGTCACAAAAAGAGAAAGAACTTATACACATACAATTGTTTTTTTTTTTTACTTTTTGCTAACGAAATAAAATTAAGAATAAGGTATAATTTCCCATGCACGTTTCTATAAAACACAACGGTTATGTCAGCACTAGTCTTATCTTAAATGTTGTCATAGAATTATTCATATATTTATTATTTATGTCTAATTATGTAATATGATTTTTGTCCAAAGCAGAACAGTTTCAGTGTTACATTTACAGGATTTTTTTTTATGAATTACGTATTAGTAAATTTTATTAAAAATTTTAAATAAAAAAAAATAGTTTTGCGTACCTAGTCAGTGACTTAGGGGATTATTACTGAGATAGATTCAGAGAGCCATAGTATGCAGTGCATATTTGACTGTATGAAGCGCAGACCCCTGAAAATGGTGGCCGGGATAATCGACGCTCTGACCATTTAACAAATAATAAAAAACATTCACAATAAAGGTTTCGAACAGTACATTTAGCACTGGTTGTCTGAAAATGGAAGGAACCATCGCTGATGTAATCTGGAATGCGAGGTGAGGCAGACCACAGAGTACAAATGCTTTTTTTTTGTTCTACAGGAAGACGAAATGGGCAAGGCGTTCAGATGATGGTAGGTGATACGCTTGTCCATAACAACATGGCACTGGTTAAGAGGGTATATACTGCACCACATTGCGCTCCACGCCTTGAGATATGTGGCGTTGTGTCTTGTTACTTCAGTAATTTCACTAGCTTACAGCGCCACTCAAATCGGAACACAGTAATGTTTGCACAATAATATTTGGCGGCAGCTGCGGTGGTACCTACCGCAGTCTCCAGCTACAGAGGCCTACCACCAGTAAACCGTGTGTTTTCGCATTACCAAGTTCGCTTCAAGAAGTCTTACTTTCATCCTTGCAAAAATGTATATTGAATCTAAAATTTCCAGAGACTTTTTATAATAATAAATGATGAGACATAATTAACTTGGTAATGTGTAATACACTGCTTGAAATATGCAGTGTTACACATGAAGTTTCCACAGTGCAACATTACTCTTACGACTATGAGACAGATTTTTTTTTCACTTTTTCTTATTATACAGAGTGCTATAAACTCAAGTAATGCATCAGAGAAAGAACTTATACACATACAATTGTTTTTCAAGACAAGAGGGCGAATATTATTGCGATTTTTCTCCTTTTTTTTTACTTTTTGCTAACGAAATAAAATTAAGAATAAGGTATAATTTCCCATGCACGTTTCTATAAAACACAACGGTTATGTCAGCACTAGTCTTATCTTAAATGTTGTCATAGAATTATTCATATATTTATTATTTATGTCTAATTATGTAATATGATTTTTGTCCAAAGCAGAACAGTTTCAGTGTTACATTTACAGGATTTTTTTTTTTTTTTTTTTTTTTTTTTTTTTTTTTTTTTTTTTTAAATTAAGGGCTGATGTTTATTGGTAGAGATCAACTATTTATATAGTTACCAGCGCAGCGTCTATATCTGTAGTTGTTCCCTTGAAGTGCTATCCTATTCTAAACCTCAATATATGTTCATAAAGAATTTACATACTTTTCTTTCAGCTGTTGTATTGGTTTTTTTTTGCAATAGATCGGGCACGACCTCACATCGCTGACACACAGAAAAGATAAAAAACTAGTTCTTTCAGATGTTTAAATTCTCAGTAATATTTGATAGAAGAAAAGTCGATTCGCTTGTGCTGATTAGTGACTAGCCTCGTTATAGAGATAGTGCGACCGCAAATACTTAATTATATCTATAAAGTCTTGTTTGCGTCCATATGTATAGATTAAACTGTTTATACAAAGACATTTTAACATCCGTTTAATAATTTTGTCACAAAAAGAGAAAGAACTTATACACATACAATTGTTTTTCAAGACAAGAGGGCGAATATTATTGCGATTTTTCTCCTTTTTTTTTACTTTTTGCTAACGAAATAAAATTAAGAATAAGGTATAATTTCCCATGCACGTTTCTATAAAACACAACGGTTATGTCAGCACTAGTCTTATCTTAAATGTTGTCATAGAATTATTCATATATTTATTATTTATGTCTAATTATGTAATATGATTTTTGTCCAAAGCAGAACAGTTTCAGTGTTACATTTACAGGATTTTTTTTTATGAATTACGTATTAGTAAATTTTATTAAAAATTTTAAATAAAAAAAAATCATAATTTGCGATTTCTGATGACGAAACATTTAAAATTTTAACGAAATTCAAATCTAAAAGATATGCGCTATTGTATTATAGTTTAAAAATAACTACATTTATAACAAAACAGCCTAAGTTTTTTTTTATATTTAACAATGCTGATAAATAGAAAATATGGAGAGGATTGTTAATAATGGCACACTAAACATAAATGAAACAAATTCTAAGGAAGTATAAGTGTTAGGGTAAAACATAAAAACTGTGAAGGTTAGTTGTTATAATAGTTAGATATCAGAAGTAGCTTTCATTTATTTTCATAATTTTTACTCACATACATTAAATTTCGTTTTATGTACATTACAAATCTTGTTATCAAATTCGCTTTTGCAAATAAGGTATACATTAAAGCATTCATATCACTTTCATCCTTGCAAAAATGTATATTGAATCTAAAATTTCCAGAGACTTTTTATAATAATAAATGATGAGACATAATTAACTTGGTAATGTGTAATACACTGCTTGAAATATGCAGTGTTACACATGAAGTTTCCACAGTGCAACATTACTCTTACGACTATGAGACAGATTTTTTTTTCACTTTTTCTTATTATACAGAGTGCTATAAACTCAAGTAATGCATCAGAGAAGAGAGGGACATTCATCTTGGTGGACAATATGCCTCATGTTATGATAAAGAGATACCAATTAAGAATAACTGTTCAACACCTCTTTACATTTGTCTCTTTAAGAAGTGAGATATTGTCTCATTACCTCTGTAATTTTACTAACCACAGCACTCTTTAAATAAGCACTTACTAATGATTAATGTACACTACTACTTGATAGTGGTAATAGAAATTGCTGTCATACCCACCTAAATAGTCTACGACAACAGATACCTACCTACCAATATAAAATAACAAAAGTTTAACTATAAAAAAATCAAAGTTTATTTTTGCAGAGTAATATAATAAAAACAATTTCAACTTATATTATATATTAATTACATTTTTAGTCTGTGTGACACTTAATTATATCACAGGGTGTTAACAACAACTTGGCATGTTATGATTCTCAATCATCCCAATTGACTTGATGACAATCATGCCACACAAAGGTGCCTTTAAGATTTTGAGGGGCTGCTAGAGCTAAGTGAAGTGGTGCACGAGCACCACGTTCCGGTGTAAAGTCCCCCATCCCATTTGTCATATCTGTTTTTACAAATCCTGGATGAACACAATTTATTGAAATATTTTTACCCTGTTTGTTGAATTCACGCTGCTGGACAAATGTTAATGCAGACATTGCTACTTTTGATACTTTATAGTCTCCATAATGACCAGCAAAAGATATATATGAATTTTTACCATTCTTTGCAGCTTGAAGAAAATCATCAACAAATTGTAAAATTTCATCTACTGTCAAATCTTCTTTAATCAATGTGTCAAGCCATTGTTGTTTTCTGATGTTTGATAGTAATCCCCAATCACTGCTTATATTAATCACACGGGCATCATTATTAAGCAGAGGATGGAGGATTTTTGATATTGTTAATAAACTATAAAAATTTGTGTTTATTAATTTTTTTGCATCTTCATAGGATGTTATGGATTTATCAAAGTCCAACATGCCAGCATTATTTACTAATATGTCTATACCAGAATGATGATCAGAAATAAATTTTGCAAAATCTTGAACACTACTTTCATTTGTAACGTCTAGGACGTGAAATAAAGGTTTTAAACCTAATTTTTTTAGCTTCTCAATGGCTTGTCGCCCTCTTTCTTCGTTTCTAGCTGTAAGGTACACCGCACCGTCGAATTTATTACACAAACCCTTCACGATTTCAAATCCTATACCTTTGTTACTTCCAGTTACTATTGCTACTTTGGTAACCATGTTGCATAAAACTATTCAGAAACTATATAAAAAAAATGTACAACACTGTAAAAATAAATATTTATTGTTTGACATTATACGACCCGGTTTTTTTGACATTATGCATTAAAAAAGATATGGACAAAGGAAACATCACAACGTTTTGTTTTCAAAGTTGAAATGAATTTAAAAGTTAATTGATTAACATTATTTTACGTCATTTTTCGTCCATTGTGTTTAATTAAAAAAAAAAATCTGTGGAAAATAGTGTTTTTTTATTTAACTATTAACATAGTTAAAATCAATAATTATAATAGTAAACGTATAAGAGAGCCCACAAGAAAGTTTTATTTGATTAAATTACGTTTTTTTACTAACCACAGCATTTACTTTTCAACCTGAAAACTTCGTTTAATTAGCTCTAAAGAGACATGAGTTATGTCGCATATTTTTCACAATATCAATATACACAAAATAAATAGAAAGAGATAGTTGGAAATGAGAATCTCTTCCTTGTCGACGATTAAAAACTCGTTCAACATGTAACCCTAATTAAAAGTTTCTGAAAAAACGATTTCAATGTTATGCTGATGTAGCAACGTAATGTGTATATATTGTTTTAAGTACAAACTCCTTTGTCACGCAAATTCTACTAATTTTTAAATCATTGTCAAACTTGAAAAATAATAGTAATTCTATCAAATGAATTTTGTATAAATTCCAATGGGTTTTTCAAAACAAATTTACTTTTACTTTTACAGTTACATTCTTGATTCAGTTATGGTCAATGGAAGTTCTGTAACTCTGTACTCCCGAACCTTATAAGCATACAAGCTGCCCCATATCTGCACCACAAATCTCCAGGTGAAAGCTCGTCGCAGGCCTACAGTTACAGTTACTTACAGTTGCAGGTGAATCCAGCCATCCCCAATCCAGAACCATTTGCTGCATATAGTTCATAGTCAGTCTTGGAACGGACTTGGTAAAGAGCAGATTTCGAATACACACAAAGGTTCGATCCAGTATCGACGAGGTATGACATTTTTGTAGATTTATCCGTGACAAATAATCGGCCTGATTGAGAGTGGCAGTCGCTAGAAGCTACATCCGGCTGCCGTTTGCGTTTTCCGACGAATTAAACTTATATGGCGTCGTGCATCTAGTAGCTCGGTTGCCGAATCGGTGATGATACCAACAAAAATCAGCATTGCGTTGTCTCGAGCGTGATCGACTTCTAATTGATCTTCGGTGGCGTTGTGTAAGTGCGTCAGGTCTATATGGACTATACGAAACTTGACTTTTCAAGGCTGCCATTTCACGCTTCAGTTCTGCAATCAGTCCTGCCACGCTATTAAATAAAATCTGGGTAATTGCCACGGCTGATGCTGTTGCCTCTGCGGTTCCCGTTGCGCCGCCGATTGTAAGCGATAGTTTTGTTTCTTAAAGGCGTTCCATAATTTTCTTTTGTTCGTTGGATCACGTCGGGGTCACCAGATACTTTCTCACGGTCATCGGTCGCTTTACTCGTAGGCCTGAGGCATACCCTCTGCCCGACATCACGGCGGAGACATGCGCCCGCGCCTTCATCGCTGACTGGGTGTTTCGCTTCGGTTGCCCATGCAAAATTACCACTGACAGAGAACGGCAGTTCGGGTGCGAGCTCTTCCGCACCATCACCGCTATTCTTGGTACGCAACATCGACCCACCACAGCATATCATCCCGTTTGCAATTATATGGTGGAACGCTTCAACAGCCAATTGAAAGCTGCAATAATGCGCCACCAAAACACAAGCTGGTCCGAGGCACTTCCACTTGTGCTGCTGGGTATCCGCAGCGCCTGGAAGGACGATGTGAAGACTTTGGCATCGGAGCTCGTGTATGATGAACCCCTTGGACTACCAGGTGAATTTTTTGTACCTTCTTAAGTCCACCATGACGTCACTGATTTCGCATCGCGCCTCCGTCAACATATGGCTAAGCTGACCCCAGAGCCTGCAAGTAGACACGAAAAGAAAGTTTTACGTACCTAAAGACTTCGCCACAGCAGAGTACGTCTTCCTCCGCCAGGATGCCGTGCGGCGCTCGTTGGAACCTCCGTACACTGATCCCTACAAGGTATTACGAAGAGGAAACAAGACCTTCACGCTGTTCATCGACGATCGTGAGTCTACTGTTTCCGTAGATCGTCTCAAGCCAGCATTACTTATGCAAGAAGACAACAAGACTGGTACAACTACAACAAATACATCGCCCCCTTATTCACAGACTTCTCAACCAGCGCTACCTGCTACGAATGATAATGCCCCTGTCTCAGAAGCTGATCAATCCTCGTCGCATAGTAAGACACGACGAGGACGGCATATTCAACTTCCAGTTTGCTTCTGTGACGACGTCATTGGGGGGAAGTGATGTTTATATATTGAACTAGCTGACCCGACAGACTTCGTTCTGTCAAAAAAAATTGGAATGTTCTTTGTTCTGCCTATTTAAAGCCGGGGCAAAAAATTCTCCTGAACAGAACCGCACCCGGGTTATGGCGGATGTGTGGGGTTCAGCCTCGGTCCGCACTATATATATTCATCTAATAACTAATATTTAAATATTAGTGGGTTCCAGAAAGAGGTGGCAAAGTGAGAATTATGATACATAAGTTATTTACTATAATAATTTTTAGGAACAAATAACTGTCACATTCCAAATCTTTTTGACAAAATGTAGTCTGTCAGGTCCGCCAGATGGTAACGCGGTTTGTGCTCCACTGATGTATTGACGTGATAATTTTCCATTTCCCATTTTCCATTTCCATTTTCCATTTTCCATTTCCATTTTCCATTTCCATTTTCCATTTCCATTTTCCATTTTCCATTTTCCATTTTCCATTTCCATTTTCCATTTCCATTTTCCATTTCCATTTTCCATTTTCCATTTCCATTTTCCATTTCCATTTTCCATTTCCATTTTCCATTTCCCATTTCCCATTTTCCATTTCCCATTTTCCATTTTCCATTTCCATTTTCCATTTCCATTTTCCATTTTCCATTTCCATTTTCCATTTTCCATTTCCCATTTTCCATTTTCCATTTCCCATTTTCCATTTCCATTTTCCATTTCCATTTTCCATTTCCATTTTCCATTTCCATTTTCCATTTCCATTTTCCATTTCCCATTTCCCATTTTCCATTTCCCATTTTCCATTTTCCATTTCCATTTTCCATTTCCCATTTTCCATTTCCATTTTCCATTTTCCATTTTCCATTTTCCATTTCCATTTTCCATTTTCCATTTCCATTTTCCATTTCCATTTTCCATTTTCCATTTCCATTTTCCATTTCCATTTTCCATTTTCCATTTTCCATTTCCCATTTTCCATTTCCCATTTTCCATTTCCCATTTTCCATTTCCCATTTTCCATTTTCCATTTCCCATTTTCCATTTCCCATTTTCCATTTTCCATTTCCATTTTCCATTTCCATTTTCCATTTCCCATTTTCCATTTCCATTTTCCATTTCCATTTTCCATTTCCCATTTTCCATTTCCATTTTCCATTTTCCATTTCCATTTTCCATTTTCCATTTCCATTTTCCATTTCCATTTTCCATTTTCCATTTCCCATTTTCCATTTTCCATTTCCATTTTCCATTTTCCATTTTCCATTTCCATTTTCCATTTTCCATTTCCCATTTTCCATTTTCCATTTCCATTTTCCATTTTCCATTTCCCATTTCCCATTTTCCATTTCCCATTTTCCATTTCCATTTTCCATTTCCCATTTTCCATTTCCATTTTCCATTTCCCATTTTCCATTTCCATTTTCCATTTCCATTTTCCATTTCCATTTTCCATTTCCATTTTCCATTTCCATTTTCCATTTTCCATTTCCATTTTCCATTTTCCATTTTCCATTTCCATTTTCCATTTCCCATTTTCCATTTCCATTTTCCATTTCCCATTTTCCATTTCCATTTTCCATTTCCATTTTCCATTTCCATTTTCCATTTCCCATTTTCCATTTTCCATTTCCATTTTCCATTTCCATTTTCCATTTCCATTTTCCATTTTCCATTTCCCATTTTCCATTTCCCATTTTCCATTTTCCATTTCCATTTTCCATTTCCCATTTCCCATTTTCCATTTTCCATTTCCATTTTCCATTTCCATTTTCCATTTTCCATTTTCCATTTCCATTTTCCATTTTCCATTTTCCATTTCCATTTTCCATTTCCATTTTCCATTTCCCATTTTCCATTTTCCATTTCCCATTTTCCATTTTCCATTTCCCATTTTCCATTTCCCATTTCCCATTTCCCATTTTCCATTTCCATTTTCCATTTTCCATTTTCCATTTTCCATTTCCATTTTCCATTTCCATTTTCCATTTCCATTTTCCATTTCCATTTTCCATTTCCATTTTCCATTTCCATTTTCCATTTCCATTTTCCATTTCCATTTTCCATTTCCATTTTCCATTTCCATTTTCCATTTCCATTTTCCATTTTCCATTTCCATTTTCCATTTTCCATTTTCCATTTTCCATTTTCCATTTTCCATTTTCCATTTCCATTTTCCATTTTCCATTTTCCATTTCCATTTTCCATTTTCCATTTTCCATTTTCCATTTCCATTTTCCATTTTCCATTTTCCATTTCCATTTTCCATTTCCATTTTCCATTTTCCATTTTCCATTTCCCATTTTCCATTTCCATTTTCCATTTTCCATTTTCCATTTTCCATTTCCATTTTCCATTTTCCATTTTCCATTTCCATTTTCCATTTCCCATTTTCCATTTCCCATTTTCCATTTTCCATTTTCCATTTCCATTTTCCATTTCCATTTTCCATTTTCCATTTCCATTTTCCATTTTCCATTTTCCATTTTCCATTTCCATTTTCCATTTCCATTTTCCATTTCCGTTTTCCGTTTTCCGTTTTCCGTTTTCCGTTTTCCGTTTTCCGTTTTCCGTTTTCCGTTTTCCGTTTTCCGTTTTCCGTTTTCCGTTTTCCGTTTTCCGTTTTCCGTTTTCCGTTTTCCGTTTTCCGTTTTCCGTTTTCCGTTTTCCGTTTTCCGTTTTCCGTTTTCCGTTTTCCGTTTTCCGTTTTCCGTTTTCCGTTTTCAATTTTCAATTTTCAATTTTCCATTTCCATTTTCCATTTTCCATTTTCCATTTTCCATTTCCATTTTCCATTTCCATTTTCCATTTCCATTTTCCATTTTCCATTTTCCATTTTCCATTTCCATTTTCCATTTTCCATTTTCCATTTTCCATTTCCCATTTTCCATTTCCCATTTTCCATTTCCCATTTTCCATTTCCCATTTTCCATTTCCCATTTCCCATTTTCCATTTCCCATTTTCCATTTCCCATTTCCCATTTTCCATTTTCCATTTCCGTTTTCCGTTTTCCGTTTTCCGTTTTCCGTTTTCCGTTTTCCGTTTTCAATTTTCAATTTTCAATTTTCAATTTTCAATTTTCAATTTTCAATTTTCAATTTTCAATTTTCAATTTTCAATTTTCAATTTTCAATTTTCAATTTTCAATTTTCAATTTTCAATTTTCAATTTTCAATTTTCAATTTTCAATTTTCCATTTTCCATTTTCCATTTTCCATTTTCCATTTTCCATTTTCCATTTTCCATTTTCCATTTTCCATTTTCCATTTTCCATTTTCCATTTTCCATTTTCCATTTTCCATTTTCCATTTTCCATTTTCCATTTTCCATTTTCCATTTTCCATTTTCCATTTTCCATTTTCCATTTTCCATTTTCCATTTTCCATTTTCCATTTTCCATTTTCCATTTCCAGTTTACAGTATTCAGATTTCAGTTAGTGACTATCACAAAAGATCAAAAAAGTATAGTTAAGACTTAACTACTATTTTGAACCAATCTGAACTTAGGACAGTGGTGTTCCTGCTAGAATTCTACAATCGCTGCACACGAACACACTCATTTACTGCATGATACACTCATATTGAACATTCAACCGCATTATGTACAAAAAAAATAAAATGAACCGAGACAATGCGATCTTCACGCCCAGATTCCCGCTAAAGTTCGTAAAATATTCTTCTTCTTCTCAATGATGGCATGAGCACGGATTGTGCGTGGGCCAGTGTGACGTGTAGACAAATAAAATAAAAGAATAAAAATCCTTAAAATATTGTCTGCTGGTTAATTCGTCCGCCATGTTTCTCCCTTTTTCGTGAAATCTTATAATTGATTATACCATGAGTAATGTTGGTTGTCAATATCAAATGTCAAAATCAAAAAATATTCTTTAAATTGTAATTGGTTTCTAAATGACGGGACGAACTTCAAATATTTGACGTTTTATGTATTTAAACTAAGGAGACCAGACATCTCGCTTTTAGTAGGACTGTCCCGATTTTTTACAATTAGTCCCGCGTCACGCGACGTTTTTCAAAAGTCCCGACATTTATAATTAAGTAAAATTTTAAATTTATGAAAATCATTGTTTTGCGTAACATATTGCTTTTGCTACCCAGTTACATTGTATTTGTCTCTCAAATGATACACTTTGTATCCGTACTGCGTGCTAGCAAGATAATTAAACAAATAAATATTACAAATCTGTTTCTTACCATAGAAAAATAAAGTAAGTAATTTATTTAAATATTTCATAAATGCATAAAATTTTCTTAAACTTAGCTTAAAATACTCGTAGTCTTCATATTTTATATTGATGACAAAACGTGTATCACCCACCTTAACCTCGAAAGAAATTTTAGAAAGTAATATACGAATAGAATTTTGCAAATATTTCAAGCCAATCAAACTAATTTATCAAATTCTTGTGAAGATTTTTACAATATTTTACAAAATTACTACAATCTACTCAAACAAATTCACTTATATAAAAAAACATTTATAAACTGTACTTATGTAAAACTAAAAAAAAATTACGATATTATATTCCTTCGGAGTTGTCCCGCTTTGCCTATCTAAAAATCTGGTCACCTCAATGAAAAAGAGAAATTGTTGTTTTTACCATATTCCAGGCACTTTTTCCATATTTTCTCACCTTACTAACCTTCCCTGGACTTCCACGAATAATTCAAGACCACATTTAGCCAAATCGGTCCAGCCGTTCTCGAGTTTTAGCGAGACTAACGAACAGCAATTCATTTTTATTATATAGATATGGTACAAACTCCTTTGTCACGCAAATTCTATTAATTTTTAAATCATTGGTCAAACTTGAAAAATAATAGTAATTCTGTCAAATGTATTTTGTATAAATTCCAATGGGTTTTTCAAAATAAATTTACTTTTACTTTTATACTGTTACGTTCTTGATTCAGTCCTGGTCAACGGAAGCTCAGTTACTCTGTACTTCCGAACCTTATAAGCATTCATGCTGCCTCATACTTTAATACTTTATTTAAAAAGATTAATTTAAATAAATGCTAACCTGTAAAAGGTGGTCATCAATAGTATAAGAAAAAATACTTAAGATTAAATAATTTTTTCTGGATTTCGCTGTTCATAGTTTTTTTACATTTTCAGCAAAAAATATAGGTTAAAAGCTTTGCGTTAGAAATGTCAAAACATAATCTATTTCTTATAATTTAGTTTTTTATCTCAGTAATCCCGATTACATCATTAATTATTATATAAATAATCATTAACGTCATGTCATATTTTTGTTATTCGACGTGGCGAAGAGATGAGTGGGACATTAACGTGATAGTATACGCTTGCTCATAACGAGGCGCTAGTTAAGATGTTACCCCAATCATTTCACTTACAGCGGCCTTCGAACCGAAATGTACACAGTAATGTTTGGCGACTGAAAAAAGAGTTGCGGTGGTACCTACCTAGACGGTTTCCGGAAACGTAGACCTTTATTTTTTTGTGTCGGGAACGGGGGAGACGGAATTTTCAAACGATAGCCTGCTTTTGGGGAAAAGACGGGGGCGTCCGTTGCCGCCACCTCGATGTCTTAGGCAAAAGAGACCAACCACCAGTAAAATACACAATCTCAATTTTGTGATAACTTAGCAAACTGGTATAGATTGGGTATCACAGAATCATACCAAATTTTGATTGAATTACTTTAGAGGTTAAAGTTATTTGTCCTATACACACGTCCGACGCACGTCTCTATTTCAAATCATTCGCAGTACTGCTTCAGCGACGCAGTAATTAACTGCTTGCTTTATAAGACGATAGTCCCTGGTTGGATTCTGGGCCCCATTTGTCGCAGAGTTTGTTTGGTGGAAGGCTTTTATTGAATCTTTCAAGTTAGCTACCACTACTTCTATCTTTCTTGCTATAACCAGGTAGGCAAATTTTTAATAATACGATTAATACGATAATGAATAATGTTAATGTATACAATAAACTTATTCAATGTTTTTATGGTTTATTTGAAACTTAATATATGTTAAATAAAATTATGACTAAATGTAAAGCTGACTTAATAAATTTATTACAAATAATCACAATAATAAACTATATACAAATAACCTAATCAGCAAGAAATCATTGATTATAACACACACTTAACACAATTTACATAAAAATAATGACTTATCATAATCAATGTGAAACATGATGTATTTATCTATTACTAAAGTTCACTCAATCGATTTTAACAGCGGCATAAATTTTCCTAATGAAAGTGTAAGCCGCAAAAAATCCTATTGTACCAGTAAGCAACCAAAATGTCATCACCATGAGACCTGCAAACACAAAAATTATTTATATGTTGGAATAATAGGTAAATTTCGTTCAAAACGTCATGTAATTTATAAAATATTTATTACCTGTGTAACCAATATAAAGCAAAGTTGGAATAAATTCAGTGATCTCCAATTTTGTAAAGAAATAAAATATTGAGTATACTAAAATGTATACACTAGATCCCCCGGAGACAATAAAACTTTTCCACCACCAGTGATAATCCTAAAACAATAATGTTTTTTCAACGAGGACAAAGAAGAGAATAAAAATACTTAAATATGGAATAAAGTTAATAAAAATTATTGAGTTCCCGCCTGGCGATGACTAGAGTAGGTAGAGGCCATATAAGTTCAACGCGGCCTAATAAAAGAAGAAACGGGGAGGAGTACCACCTCTAAATTAAAAAAAGCGTGAGCAACACGTAAGTAATACTGGTATTACGCGTATGTGAAAGTTTTTGTGGCTATGCAATAAAGTGACGTAGAATGAAGGACCAGGAGAGTTTTAGTAGGAAAAAAAGTACAAAATAACTAGTGCTTGACCCCATTAAGTCAGTTATGTTAATATAATAATATATTGTGATTGATAATTGTAATTGAAAAGTATAGATTTTTTTAATATATGTTATTTACCTCTCCACAAAGTTGAAAATACACCATCACTATTGAGATTTGTGATACAGATACAACCAAAATGCAAAATACTAAGAATAAAAATCCAAACAGGTAGTAAAATTGATTTTCCCACAGGGCATTAAAAATGAAAAATAATTCGATAAACACAGCACCAAATGGAAGTATACCTGCCATCAATACACTGAAAGTAAAATATAAATAAATTAAGCGAGGTTAAATTTAGTAATTTTCATTATAACATGTGATGCATGATTTTAATCTTACCAGATAAATATATTCATATACCAAACTTGTTCTGGTACTTTTCTTGGAATAAAATTGGTTCTGACTGGATGTTGGAATGGTTGTTTTCTACATCCAAAGTAATAACCAAAATACACTAAAGGTAATGATATACAAAACCATAAGCATAGTAAAGCCATCATTGTTGAAAATGGTACTGCACCACTAGAATGTTTGCCCATAATGAAAAAATTTAGAAAAAAGCAGGTGCCAAATACAATGGCTGGATACAGGGTCGCCGTAAGAAATGCTGCTTGTTTCCATTGTTTTCCTTTCATAGTATTGTATAAGCGAGCAGAATAGTATCCAGCAATGAGGCCCATAAACACATACAAAAATATTGCCGCAGTCATAAGTGCACCTCGGCTAGCAGGTGACAACATTCCCAACATAGCAAAAACTGTAAAAGTAAAAGTGAACATATAAATTACAAAACATACAATCAATGTTATATGAATACTAATCTTAAAGAATACATACATATCGTAATAAGAGCCATCAAAAAAATTTGTATGCCACTTCCAATAACTGCTGCAAAAAGCATTCTTCTAGGTGGTGGCCTAAATACATCACCATGTACCAATTTCCACCCAGTTTCTTCAATCATGTCATCCATACATTCATCTGAATTATAACGTGCTATATCCCTTCTCAATGTTCTAACCATGATCATTGTTAATATACCTTAAAGTGAAAAATACATTTAAATTTCTTATTTCCAAAAGTTATATATAGCCTGCCTAATTTTCACTTTCAGACTTTTAAATACAAACTTGAGCAACATATAAATTTACCTATATTCCTTAGCTAAATGATATTCCTAATTTTGTCACAGTTAACATCCAATTATATGCTTCACTAATTTGAAATTGAAAATGAATTTCTGGAGAAAAGTCAAATGAAAATTATTGTATGTTAGCTCTATTGTTTCAGTGCAGGTGACTTTGTAAACCAAGGATAAGTGCATGCTAGCAGCATACAAAAGCAAATTTCTAGTTTTTTATTAACTATCAATAAATTGGGCAAACTTATTTGATTTCCAAAAGATTATATTTAAAAGGTAGCGAAAAAGATAAAATCATGTTATTTAGATTATTTGACAAAACAAGTGTTCAGAAAAGTCAACAAACCTGATAAAAAGAATAGCACAACAATAGAATTGATTATGGAGAACCAGTGAATTTGGACATCTTTCATACTTAAATATATGTCCCACCTAGAAGCCCATCCTATCTCTGATTCACTCCACTCAACTGAATATGTAAAATATAATTTTGTTCCTGTGTCTTCATTGACCAATTGAGGTGCTGCACCGGGAGAGATTTTACAGGAAATATCATCATTAAATGATATGTCATCTTTGTCTATAGAGTATGTTTCTACTTCAAAACCAACAACTCTGTAAAAATCCCTAAAAAGGAAAAGAAAATCATATTAGTCATAAGTTAGCTAATAGAAATGTTGTATGAACAAAGTACATTTAAAAGCATTTGTTTATAAATTATACTAATAAACATGATAAAATGCATTTCATATAAAATCATTACAACTTAGTAGTTGAAATAAAAAGTAATTTAAAATTAAATGGTGACAAATCATAATTATTCAAATATTATCCCTGAATGATGAACTAATTTATTAATGACAAATACTATACATAAATAGGTTTAATAGGAAATATTTAGGAAAGTTTTCTTAATCTGTTTGTTTGTTTTAAAAAAGGGACATAAAGAAGTAGAATTTGGATAATTACTATAATTTTTAATGAAAAAGGGAAATAAAAGGGTATATTTAATTATAAAGCTCTAATAAATAATTGCTTTAAAAGAAATTAGCAATGATCTGTTCAGGGGTTAAAGATTAACAATACAAACCTTATTATGCATGCACAATTTAAAAAGATAATGTATGTACACCAGCAGTAACCTTTGTTCAAGTTTGATTCCAATATTTCACAATTGAGTTAAATAAATATTTTAATGTATTACTGTTGATTACGAAAAAGTATTTTTCTTTCTTTCAGAAGTAGGTAATAAAAACTTTGTACTGATTTACCAAAAAAAAAATAATTATCTGTAAATCATAGACATATAAAAAATTTAACAAACAAAACTTACTGACTGTGCCTATGATACTTGAGCAGTAGTTTTAAATGGTTATTAATATATGCTTTTCCTTTTGACATAAATCCTAAACGATAGCCTTGTTCTATGATTCTCTCAGATGTATCACTGTTAATAATCTTTGTAGCCACTGGTAAATTATCAACCAATCTGAAAGTAAGTAAATTTAGATGTAAAAGTTATATTTACTACTAAATTACTAATAAATAAACAATATTAATAAGCTTACAAATGAACAAAATATTCATGTTCAATTCGACTTGCAACCTCTTCAGATTCTTCTATACTCCAGTTCATTGGATCATTTCTTTTATGGCACAAAAGTCTGCATTTGATATTCTCTGCCATATGCACTTTATATGGTGTATTAACTATGCGATCCCCTCGCAATACCTCACCTAAATTCTCAGATTTATAAGCAAAAGTTCCATTTATTGGTAAACACAAGGGCAATGAATAATACTCATAGGGCAATTGTGTATGAATGCTTGTCATTTTTACGGCTTTAACTTCAATTTTTTGTCCTTTCTTAAATTCCACGGGGGCCACACCGGGAACATAAAATCCATTACTAAGACTATTTAAACTAAATAAAATTATAAGCAGCGATAAAGACACCTGAAAGAACAAAAATAATTATTTGTCTATTCTCTGATACATGATAATGTTTTTTTTTATGAATGAATGATTACTTACTGTAAACATATTTATATTAATCCGAAACGCTATTTGTACTCAAAATAAATATATACAGATACGACCACATAACATTTTTAATTTTGCTCTTAAACTTTTATAACTGAAGAGACGTCAAATGTCAATAAATAGACAAGCTCTTTACTCTTTGCCTTTACTAGAAACAATTTGTGCAACTTAAAACATATTATATAATGTGTGTATAATAACTAAAACTTTATGTTATGTTTAAAACAAAAAGTTAAAGTCGTCTGAGGTAGAACCACTAGTTCCTAAAATAACAACGTAAATAAAAGTGATTTAACTGACTAATTAAACTTTATATTATATACAGTTCTAGGTTTTAATTGCAAAATTGTCTTGTTTTACTGATTTCCAAATAAATTAAGTATCCCGTTTTTAGCAAAAGGCATTAAAAACACCAATACTATCAACAAATTTTTTCGTAGCCATTAATCGGTTTTTTATTGTTTTATTTGTTTAACTTTACATCACAGGACAATTCTTTGTGAAATTATATTCATATATATATATATGTATATACATATATAATCGATAAAGTTGTAGACTTGGTTAGAAAGACCACCAGCATCGGCGTCATTCGAAAAAGACTTTACTTAAGAACTACATAATTTTTGGTTTTTACTAATTTATTATCATAATATTAAATTAGTAAATTTATACTTACAAATGTATATTAAATGAGTGTTTTTCTAAAATTTTATATCAAAAATAAAATGTCAATTAATCTATCTGCAATTTATTTATATCTGTGCAATGCAAAATGTCTACTACTGCGCAATGTATCTGTGGACTTACGCATGGTATAGTGATGTGGATCGAAACGCGTCGATTTTTAGTTAATGTTTTTTTTGTTTTGTTTATATGTTTAGTGACTTGAACTTCTTTAGGTAACAATTAGTACGAGAACAAATTCATTGATCAGTTTAACGTTATAACAATTATACCGTAATAAGTACAAAAGGGAATTAGGTAAAGAAAGATAGTAGTTTAAATAATCATTCAATGCAATAAATATTGTAACTTAGAGGTTAAATTAAACAGCTACGAATTAGGAAGCAAAATGGTTCAGGTAAAATTATTTGTAATTATAACATAAAGTTAAGAAGTGATAAATTTCAATATTTTGTAATCGTTTTACTATTTCTAAACATATTTTAGTTTCGGTATTATTCTAAAAGTGTTCGATCTAACGTTACATAAATAGTTTCTATATCTTCATCGAAAACGTTTATTTAATCACGTTTAAATAAAGTTTATTAATATTTTGAAAGTATTGACCTGTGAAAGATAGTTTTAGTAAAATTAATAAATATGCTGCATGAAAAAATAAAATATAAATATCACATTGTTTAGTTATAAAGTTTTAATAGGTACATCCAAATTTTTAGTTAAATCTAAATCAGTTAAGCTACAAATATATGACTTGAACAATATATTGATGAACAACCACTTTCATATAAACTGGTGTTAACTCCACTTGTACTGGTTCACTTACGTTCATTTATGTCATTGTGCAGCATTTATCAATAATACATACCTAACCATTATTAACATAATATTTAATAGTCTTATTACACTTTTCATGGTAATGATATAAATTTTGACTATTTGAAAAATAGATAACCCCATAGTTATTATTACCTTAACAATTAATTTGTTATTTACTATGTATTATTTATTAAAAATGAATACTTCCCTGAAACTAGTAATAAATGTTTTCCAGGCAATGGATGAAACTGAAAATCCTGATCTTCCACAAGCAGTGAAGTTATTAAAGGAGATGAATACAAATGTGCAGCAGGTTTCGCAACTTGTGGATAACATGTTAGTCAGAGTGAGAAATGGAGAAGTATCTACAGACAAAGGATTGAGTTTTCTTGAAATGAAATATCAAATGTTATTAAGTTATTTAATAAACTTAACTTACATTGTTCTCCGTAAATGTTCAGGGGAAAGAATAGAATCTGATCCATCTATTGATAGACTTATTGAAATAAGAACAGTATTGGAGAAAATTCGTCCTATAGACTCTAAGTTAAAATATCAAATTGATAAACTTGTGAAAACTGCAGTTATTGGTTCCATTACTGAAGATGATCCCCAGTCCTATCATGCTAATCCTGAAAATTTAGTTAGTAAAATAGATGATATTAATGAAAATACAAGCGGTGAAAGTG
The DNA here is from genome assembly GCA_029286795.1 of Byasa hedistus. NCBI lineage: Eukaryota > Metazoa > Arthropoda > Insecta > Lepidoptera > Papilionidae > Byasa > Byasa hedistus. Next base: position 7,571,728 of record JAGSMW010000020.1, on the reverse strand, counting down.
AGGTGGAAGAATCAAGAAAAGAGAAAAACAATAAGTCTAATATTTACGTTCCTCCAAAACTGGCTGCTGTGCATTTTGATGAAAGCACTTCAAAAATTGACAGTGATAAGAAAAATAAAGAGAAAACAAAGAAACAATTCCTTAATTCAAGTGTTATGCGGGAACTTCGTGAGGAATATTCTGAAGCACCTCTTGAAGTTACAACAGGAAATCATGTTAAACATTCTATATCAAAATATGAGCAAGAAAAGACTGAATACGAAGAAAGTTATTTGACACGTTTGCCTGTCACTAAAGCAGAGAAAAACCGTAGAAGAAAACTAACAACAGTGGGTGTGCTTGCTGATGAAATAACAGGAACTAAACAGACATCTAAAAAACACAAATTGAAATCTAAAAAAGGCAAGGGATTTAAAAGAAGGCGTATCCACTGAGATGTGTAAATCGTTGTCATCTGTGTTTTTGTTATTAATTAGAATTGAAGAACATGGATATAATTTGTAATACTAATTAATTCAAAGCAAATATTAAGTAATCTCTGTAATTATACTAGGTACTTAGATACCTGAAATTTACCATCTGTCAACTATGCTTATTTGCAAGCAAAAATAGAGTATTTTTTAGACTATATTTTGCTCTGTTTTGAATTTTAAAGTTTAAAACAAATTTGTAAATTATGTGAAGCTGCATCAGATAATAAAAATCTCTTTTGTTACAAGGTGTGGGTTCATTAATAATATAATAAAATATGCTGCAGAGACTAAATATAAAAAATGTAAACTATATCAATTTGAATGTCACCATTAATATTATTCGATTTTTAGATGTGTAATACTTGTCTCTCACAGATTTAAAAAACCTATAGAAATATCATAGGTTACAAAATGTTCAGTTTTGTTTTTATGAAAATAATTATTGTTTTGCAGAGGCTTTTTCATATCCTGAAATTCATGAATAAATATTTATTTTATGAATATTATAAATTTAATAAAATTAAGTTTTACGGAGATCCAAGCATAGTATTCCAAGACTTTGTGACACAGTAAGCTCATTTCTTGTAGATTATACTAAACAATAATTAAAAAGCTGTAGCACTCTGTGATGACTAGTAAGGTCTTCTGACATTTCACCACCCATGACAAAAATTTACTTTTATTAAATGTTGATTTGCAATTTTAAACATATAGGTATAATATTCATCACATTATAAGTACTGAAAGCACAGTTCATATTTTTTTAAATAATGAGGCAACCCTGATTCATGAATATTGTGTAATTGATTACTTTTATTTGCATACATTTAAATATCCTAACTGGGAAATGTTTGAATTATTAATTTAATAGCAATTGTATATTCATAGAACCATATTTCAAAAGATATTAGTAAAACAGAGTTGTATCAAGTGTTATAACAAATTAAAAATTAACTGCCCTCATAATGTGCTCCCCTTTGGGAAATTTTTAGACCGTCTCTCACAAGAAAAGAGTTAAGGCAGTGCAACAAGTGTCAATAGCAGCATGTTTCATGTACTTTTGTTAAATAATGCAATACAGGAGTCCAAGTGAATATTATCTAAGGCAATCCTTTTAAGTACAGTTGTACTTTCATATTACAATTATCTTTTGTTTTGATAATTAAAATATTGATTAAATAATTAATTCAGCACAAACATAATAAAATAAGAAAATGTTAATTTATACGAAATCCATCTCTTGTGGATGGTTTTTTTTAGTTATATTGTTAAGAATGTTATTACATACCTGCTAACATTGCCACATTTTGGTACTTTTTCTATTGCAGAGAATTTTTTGTATAATGTTACAATAATTTCAAATTGTAAGAATTTTGTGTCAATTTAAATACTTTTATACTTGCCATAGTTTTTAAAATAGAACAAAGAGGAGATAGTTTCCTTTTCCTAACAATTTTTCAAGTTATTCATGAAAGAAAGTATTTTAAAAAAAAATTCAACACCTATGGTATTCTCATAACTGTAGTACTTTTCGTAATTGTATCATTTCGATTTATTACTTTTGATCAAATATTAGATATATAATTGTTACCAACTTATATTTCAGAGACATTATCAAAGATGATAAATTTACTACAGTACATAGGTTGTATAAAGCGATTTACTAAATTAAAAAAGCAAAAATTCCTCAGAACACTAGAATTATTAGAATTTTTTACCTTGTTACATTTGATAGTATAGCTCTGAATTACTTTTACTTCTATTGTTTATCTATATAAGAAATCTCGTGCTTTCTTGGGCCGGTTACCACAGTGGAAGCATATGCAATGTGTCCAGTAAAACTTCCTCCCTACATTTTGTATCTTACATTCTGCATGATTGCAAATCATTTATTCTATTCTGTTATTCACTGACCTTGTGTACGGACAACGTTTCGGATTCATGCGATGAGAATTTGAAAAAAAAAGTTTGATAATTCTTACTACTGTGGAACCCATTCTTAACCCTGATTATCACCTTTATTCATTCTCGTATTATTTGGCAGCATCATCAATAAGATATATATGTATGTATGTTTTCTATAAAACGTTCAATTAAATGTTAAGCCAGGGGAAGAATTGCCGTTTTCGACTAATTTTAACAATCGTGTTACTCAACCAGTACTTGCAATAGATAGGGCATTAGTTCAATTGCCTGTAACTATTTCGTTCTGATATTAAAGCAGTAAGCTTTACAGTCGAGCTTTTTTAAAGTTATATAACAAATATTTATAAATAGCAGATTGTATAATGTATGTTTAACATGCTTTATTAAGAGTTCTAATACATTTTGTAAGACAGTTTAAAATAACTGACCTCCATTTTTAATTTGTGATAGTTTCGACAACGATTATTTACAATTTGAAGGCATTATTTTATTTTGCGATACTTTATAGGATATGAAATTTAAAAAATAAATTGCTTTGTAATATTGTTAACTAAAATATTAAGCTGAAATATTACGATTCCTTATATTATTATATTTTTACAGACCAGTTAGTTTTGATGATTAAAAACAATAACAGAATTAAGCGTGCACTTACGTTCGTACTTGAGACAAGAGTGATCTATAAGTAATGGTTTAGTCATTACAACTAAATACATTATATTTATTTCTATGTGTTTCATCGAAATCGTAAGAGGGTCAATTTGTTAGTTTATGTGAACGTATTAAATTGTAAAATGGGGTTATTGACCTCGCATATACCCAATGTAACATCGCAAAAAAGTGGTCTTGTCTTTTGGTAAAATTTACTGCATCTAAAAAACGCATTTTTTCTTCTATTTAATAATTTAGTTGGAATAAAATTTTACCAGCGATAATATTTTTAACATTATAATTGTTAACCTCAAAAAGTATATTATGTACACATAAAATTGAAGTGTTGTTCTTTGCGTGTACGTTAGTTATTTTTTATTTTGATCAGTTAACGTTTTGTTTCTTGTTTTCTTATTTTGCTTTGGTTTGTTTCTTATGTATCAATGAAAAATATTAAATAAAATATCTAAAATAGTCACTTTTTTATTTAATGCATTATAAATTGGGAAAATCTTGAAGACCCGAAGCCGGATCGAATGATTGGCGCCGAAATAGTCTCATTTTTCTTATGTGGTCTATTGGAGTGTGAGTGTCCAAACATTGATAATCTCCACGAGGTGGTGCCGTTCCATAGTTTTGTGTCAATTGCGAACGAATAACACGGTTCATTAACCATATCGGAGAGGGCAAAGTAAGCTGTAATAATATCTTGAGGTACATTATCGACTTTTACAGATATATGATGATGTACTCTATGCCGATTTCGGCTACGTTAATTGTTAGTTTTAATTATATTATAAAATAATCGCGCGATAAAATACAAGAAACACTTAAAATATTATTATGTTGAAATACTGTTACCGGTTTTGTTACTGAAGGATTAGGATTTCTGTAATCGTCTTGTTGAGTTGAAAGATAGTCCATTACACCGAAATCCGCTGGCAATTGAGGTAAGCCCGCGGTTTTCATTAATCTGTTTCTACCTGGTGTACTAAGATAAGAAAAAAAGCCTATACACAACAATTAAGAACATTGTTTATTTCTGGTAGCAATGAGTAAATATTAACGTTATTAAAGATTACCAAATTCTGCCTTACAACACGGTTTTAATATAAAGTTTAAAAAATGTGCTTCAGAGCCATACCATATTTAAAATACTGTTAAGTTCAAAATTGAAAGGGTGTTGTGTAAAATTATTTGTGTAGCATGATGCAGGAACTATCTTGTTTCAAAGCTTTTTTCATAGGCAATCTTACTACAACATGAAATTTTATAGAAAATTCTTTAGAAAATATCTACTTCAAATATATTCTATAGAAAATTTTTGTATTAAATTTTTTGGTGTTTTAAGTTTTTATTGGAATACAATTTATTACAGACAAATTTCGAATAACAGCTGCAAGTTTTCCGACTTACTTTCTTTTTTATTTTACTTACTCAGTACAAGGGTATGAAGTGAAATTTACAAGAGGCCTATAAGTATACACGGGATTAGTTTTTGTAAAAACGTCTTCAAGCATATGACCAGTTTCACTAAGTCCAACACCTTGATCACTATTTCCCAGGCGTAAATAAGTGCTTAAATGATTGCTCAGTTGATCCCGGTATACGTAATTATCTTTTGTTTCTGCCAGCATTGCGAAATCCCAATGTTCCACTTTTACATGGGGTCCGTAAGTATTTTTTGAAAACAAGATCTGTTGAGGCTTTTTTGCCATTGGATTTTTAAATCTCATTTTGATAAAATGATTTAGTATTGTGATACAATCCAAAAGGTATAAATAAGTGTAAAGTATATGCTCTCACTAAATGACGTTAAAGTTTTGCTTTAGCAAATTGATGTCGATTTAAAAAGAAAAATTAAATATTGTTATTACAGATTATAAATTTAATTAATGCTACACAAATTTATTATAGTTTGGTTACATTAAAGAAAACTGGTTTGGTTAATCAAAAAAATAAAACACGAAACAAATTTCGCATACTTTTGTGTTCAATATGCAGCAACAAGTTTAATTTATTAAATCGCCTTGAATTAACTATTACATAATTCAACAATTCAAACACACATTGAAGGGCAGTGTCGGTTATGGAGACTATTAAAATTAGTGATGTTTAGTTCTCGGTTTTTTTTTCTTTGAACCGCATTGTCGTGGTGGAGTTAATCAAAAGGTAAGCAATTATTGGTTTTTTCATGTTAATATAGACCAGCGATTGACCACAAACTATACAGAATTGAAATTGAAAGTTTATTTTAACTACATATAAGTACCAAGATTTCAGATGGTACGCCATGCATCATACCCTGCACGAAATCTTTGTGCGGCCTCTGCATGAAGGCAGGTAGATATGTGTAGAAAAATACGAATAATATTTTTAATCCGCTGTATAGGTAAATCGCTGGGAAATACCAGACGACTTTGTATTTAAATATTATACAAATGAATTTGTAACATATTGATATTTGCTCCCGTTATGAAAGTCTGTATAATTCGTTGTTGGAAGTTAAATTCATCCTAAAGAACATTTATAGGAAATAGTGGTAAACTTCCGGATATTTTGTTTTAAAATTAAATAAATGAATGTGTTTCAATGTGTTTAATCAATTTAATATATTAACAAATTCAGTTGGAGTTTGAGGCGGTGCTACTGTGCCCACATCTATAAATGAGTTCTGTAACTCCGATTCTCCCACATTAAAACTTTTGATCGCACATGCAACGAAAATTTCAAAGAACTCCAAGAATGTAATTTCAATGTTTAAGTTCATTATTTTTTGATCTTTTTGCACTTGGGGAAATATTAAAGAAAAAATATCAATAACAGATTTGCTTGATAGATTTGAAAATTTGGATAGTTTCAATTCCCGACATTGTTCCTTAGTAAGCTTTTCTGGTGTTTGGTCCTCAAAGGAATCTGGATTAAAATAAAGTATAAAAATGAGAGAACAAGTTATTTATAAAGGGTGTTTTTTTTCGATGTATAGAACTTTAAGTTGCAATAAAACAACGATGGATTATTCGACTGACATGAATTTTATTTATCCGAAAGACAATCTTGTGGCATTACATTTTAAATATGATTTCTGGCATATGACCGCCACGGCTGGCGCGGATGTAGTCCAATCTGGACGTCCAATTTTCGATGACTTTTTCCAACATTTGTGGCCGTATATCGGCAATAACACGGCGAATGTTGTCTTCCAAATGGTCAAGCGTTTGTGGCTTATCCGCATAGACCAATGACTTTACATAGCCCCACAGAAAGTAGTCTAGCGGTGTTAAATCACAAGATCTTGAAAGCCAATTCACAGGTCCAAAACGTGAAATTAGGCGGTCACCAAACGTGTCTTTCAATAAATCGATTGTGGCACGAGCTGTCTGGCATGTTGCGCCGTCTTGTTGAAACCACATCTCCTGGACATCATGGTTATTCAATTCAGGAATGAATAAGTTAGTAATCATGGCTCTATACCGATCACCATTGACTGTAACGTTCCGGCCATCATCGTTTTTGAAGAAGTACGGACCAATGATTCCACCAGCCCATAAAGCGCACCAAACAGACAGTTTTTCTAGATGTAACGGCGTTTCGCCACACACTTGAGGATTATCATCACTCCAAATGCGGCAGTTTTGTTTGTTGACGTAGCCATTCAACCAGAAGTGCGCTTCATCGCTAAAAAAAATTCGCTTATGAAAATCGGGAACAACGGCAATCTCGTTTTGGGCTCATTCCACGAATCTACGCCTTACTTGATGATCGTTTGGCTTTCTTCAATTTCACGCACGAATTCTTGCACGAGTTGGATTTTGTAAGCACGCAAACCAAGATCCTTCCGCAAAATCTTCCATAAAGTGGATGGACACAGATCCAATTCCTGTGCTCGATGGCGGATGGACTCATTCGGGTCTTCCTCAATGCTACGCTCTACAGCAGCAATAGCTTCTTCTGTACGTACCGTACGGCGTCTCTGGGGATGCGAGTTATCAATAAGAGTAAACGTGGTGCGAAAACGTTCCATGGTCAATCGAATTAACTGCTCTGATGGATGATTTTGTCGACGATAAAATGGACGGAGTGCGCGATACGTATTCCGCACAGAACCATTATTTTCGAAATAAAATTGCACTATTTGCAAGCGTTGTTCAGGCGTAAGTATGATGAATTGCCAAACCAAACTGAGAATAAATCACTTGACAGCTGTTAAATCGATCGCCATCTTGAACAGTAATGCCAACTTAAAGTTCTATACATCGAAAAAAAACACCCTTTACATATCTTGATTCAATAAAGTTAGATCATAATAATAAATATGCGTACGTATACGCCTCTTATTTCCTCTACTTATTTACCCGTCTTATTATAAGTTTCGCTGTTGTTGTCGATGCTGTCAGTTATTAAAAAAATATAGAGCCTTTTATCCACTTACTAAACATGAAAGTTATTTCATCTCCGAAAATGTAAATATTCCTTCCAAGAGCTTCGTTGTTTGATACTTCCATTACTTCGGGATGAGTTTCTTCTTGAACGTGAGGTGGTAAACGAATGGCACAAAGGAACCTTAATAACGTGTGAGGTTCACCTAAACTTTGATAGAGCTTGTAAAGAGTTTTTAAAGGAATGAACTCGCCATAACCCTGCGTAAGCCGTCCTAGGTAAGAAGAATAATTATTAATAAACTTCGCATAAATTTCTTAAATATAAAAATCGTTTTAAATTAATAAGCAATAATCTTTTCATGAAAATGTGTATCTTGCAAATTTACATTGCGGGCATGTACATTAGTTTAAACACAATTGACTTTAAACGAAGGTTAAAAAAAATTAAGCACCTCGACCCATGTAAAACAGCAAACAATGTTACCTAGATAGACATTTAATAAAGTCTTACACCTCAGAAATGGCAGTGGGTCTCTGTGAAAGATTTATATGAAGAATCTAGCTGCCCGTCTTAGATGAGAGCCAATATCTGATCACTTTTACCGGTATCGTAAAGCATATATGAAAAACCGTGCGTGTTTATATTGTGTTATGCTGGGAAGTTAAAAATTAAATAGTTGAGTAATATACCTTTTTGGCGATTTACTCCAGGTAAAATATCTTTGTCCATAAATGTTCGAAATGCGTTTGCTAATATTGTATCAGGTTTTGGACCTGGAATTTCTTTTTTTGAGTATAGTTTATCAGCGGCAGAAATAAGGCTGTGTACGAACTGCCAGAAAAAGATTGGCTCGAAAGGATCATGCGGCGAGCGTGCAAGCCATTTCGGGTTTCGTGAAAATAAGTTATCGATTTCAACTAATGTGAGTCCTTTTTCATGAATATTACAATCGTAATATATTTGCCATAAATAAAGGCGACTTAAAATAGGAGTGAAAGTTATTTCTTTCCAGTTACACAAAGTGCAATATTTATAATAAATTCTTTTTAAATCACTTTTATAGCACTGCAAGGACTTTTGCAATGATCTCAGTTCGAAAGTGATTAAGTCATCGGAAACATCATCATCGCATAAATCTTCAGTTTCTGGCAGAGAGATTTTTCCAAAAAGGTTTTTATTTGATTCAATGAATTTCATTACAATCATCGTTCTTATTTCTTGTTGTTTATCTATATTTTTGATTGCTTGTTTAACATGATAAGAGAGGCCGACTGTATTGTCAATAATATCGAATTTATAAGGTTCTAATACTAGTTCACGTTTTACCATGGCTATCGCATTCTCTTCGTCTTCTAAAGCCACTGTATCGAGATTACCATCTCGAAACAACTGCTTACTTTGTAAAATATATCCATTGTTCGAGACCAACATACCCGCTCCATGCTTTTGATCGTTTTTGAACTCTCCGTTGTAATATGCTCCAAGACTAAGACCAAGATTTAATATACCATATCCGTGGCGTTGCCCTTTGAACCATTGCCCTCGGTACATAATAAGGGAAGGCTGTGACATAGAATCGTTACGGAAAGTATCCCAAATGTACGTCCCATTACCAGACATAACTCCATTTTTCCAAAGTCCTCTATAGAACTGTACAATAAAAAGGTTTATAACTCATGTATCAAAAAGAATTGGTAAAAGCTCTTTTAAAAAGTTAACTTACATCATGATTAGGCCATATCATCAATCCTTTACCTTCCCTAACATATAGATCCCAATTTCCTTCGTATCCACTGAGAGGACAGTACTCTCTAGATCCAAACCCATGACGTACATTCTAAAATAGTTATACTAATTTTACACTATTTAAGTGAATAAAAATATGCAGACCAGAAGTGAGAGAAGTTTTTATTGATGTGTATGATGCTTGTATTAAACACAATATTATTATGTGTTATACTTACATAAAGCCATTGTCCTTCGTAAGAGTTTTTAAAGGTATGCGAGTAATATATAACACCGTGCCCATTTTTAGTTGCACTGTGCCATTGCCCTATATAAGAGCGCTGTTTTCGCGAGTCCACGTACATACCCTTGCCGTGACGTAGGTTCCCAACAAAATCTCCTTCATACCAAGTATCGTCCTTCCATTGTATTAATCCTCTTCCACTCATCTCATTATCTTTAAATTTGCCCTGTTCTAATTGTACTTTAGTTTTAATTGATTCAAAAAATTCTTAACATATAGAAAATTTATTTGTATTTAAAAAGTACAACCCTTGAATTTTATAATTTTATAAAATACAATAACGTTTCATGTAACCGAAGTCTTTTACCGTATAAACAGTTCCGTCAGCCCACATGAAACAGCCATCACCGTGCATGAGTTTCATGGATATGTTACCTTCGTATATGTTACCATTTTTAAATCGGATGGTTGCTTTTTCATCTGGCGCCGACCACCAAGATATGGGAAATGTATCATCCTAAATAAAATTCCGACAAAACTCTTATGAATGAATACAAAAATACTTAAGGCATTCAACACCCATTTATATATTAGTATTTCTGTTTATGACACCAACCCATGATAAAAGCAAAAGGTTCATATGAGAGTAACATGCGCCTGCCGATATGATTGGTACCGGGTAACGAATAGTATTGTCTGGAAGAGGCATGGGTTACGCAAATTTGTGCCGAATTCAAGGCATATTCTACTTCATGATAGATAGTTATCACAAACTACAGCCTTTTCAGGTTTTCATGCAATTAAAAACTTAGCAGACAAGTAAATAGACGGTGGTGTATTCGCTTTTTCGCCTTGAGGCACAAGATGAAAAGTTAAACAGGATTAAAAAAATGTTCCCTCTTCACATAAGGAATTAGAAAAAATACCCCTAGTAATAATTACCTGCGTGTCATCCATTAATTCATTCTTTGACTTCTTTAACTTTGATAATTTAGCTAAAACAAGTTTTTTTTTATTTTCATATTTTAATCTAATTTACATTAAAAATACAATGGTTAAAACAAACCAGTTGACTTTTTTCTCTTTTGTTGAAATATGGCACTAGACGCTTTGATGGATTCCTTGTTGTAAGAGCTGTCTTCTTTTTTAACCGGGCTTGTTACTTCCCAAGATTCAACAATACAATCCAACATTGAATTGAATAAAAGCGTAACAATTTCCTTTTGTACCGTACCGTTCGGACGATTCACAAAATACGTCGCAGAATCACCCCTGAAGGCTAAAGATTGTTTACTTGTCACGTTATGTCCCCAATATGATTTTACTTCTGACATCGATCGCTTTGTTAGTATCAAAGAACTATCACGACGTGTCATTATTCTTGGAGAGTCCACGTAGCGCATGTTTGCTGTATATAAAATTAAGCTAGAGGGTATAATCTAAACTATGGACAATATTTATCTCTTTTTCTAATACCTACAAATTATTTAAGTGTATGAAGGATAACTTTTGTTAATTAATTTCAATTTTATGCTCAATGATCGCGTAATCAAAAACAACGTAGATGTCATAAGTTGACTTATGTCATTTGAAAACTGATTTTTGAGAAGAAAAAATAAATAATTATTATGCGTCATCTACTTATAAAAAAAACAAATGAAAACTTAAATTTACGACATTTTTTGTGCCAGAACACTCGGCATCTACTTTTTTGCTTTTTACCGCAAAGCCTCGGGTGTTTCACCTAATTAAAAATATGTATTAAAATCGGACGTTTGTACAACTTATGCCGAGACAAAGAAACAAAAAATTGAGACGGCACATAAAGTACATCTTCCTTGTTTACAATTAATACATACAATACAAGGTGCATTGTAACGCCCTATTGTACAATGAGACTTAGTTGCGACTTAAAAGAAAAAATACAAATGTGGCACTGAGGTTAATGTTATTTACAAATTAACTAAAATATACACTACACCACTTTGTACACGATACCATGTCACAGTAAGGCAAACCCCGTTAGCGCGGTAATTTACCAGATACACCGCCTTTCAGATCAGAACACAGTAATATTGGTGTAGTATACGCAGAGAAAGACGTCACAGGTATGAAACAAACACTATGAAATTAAAAATAAACATTTTATTGCAACATATTTTTATACATAAATATATATATGTACATATTTTAATTTCAATCGATAATAACAATGGCAATAACAATTTTCACGTCATAAATAGATTAAGAACAATAAACATAATTAATAAGCGAGAAAAAAATGCAAATAGTATTAAAAATAATATGTTAAATCTAGCAGTTTTCGCTATATCAAAACGTAATCACAATTTTAATATCACACAACAATACACGATTCGAAAAAAAATAAATAATCTCAGCAATGATTTTATGAGTTTTTGCATGAAATCACTTTCTCAAGACATTTAAATTTGTTAATATTCATTTTTCATTCCAGATATTACGTGAACTGTTAGTAGTATGTTTATCATGCATAAACTTGAAATGTTTATTGAATTGAATTAGTACAATAACTTAATCGCCAATAGTTTAATATTAAAGTCTGTTCACAACGTGCTCTTATATGAGAACTGACACAAATATTTTAGACGAGCGTGCAGTAAGCGCGTTGATGGCTCTCAAATGTTTACAGCCGGGGAAAATAGTAATATTTGCAAGCCGCCACAAAAACAGTAAAAGTAATCATCTATACAATAATATATTTTTTGCATAAAAACTCTCGACACTTATAACGTTACATATGTACACAATCATATAATGTTATTCTTAAATTAAACATTATTAAAATTTTTGGCAAACCAAATTAAATAACATTAATCTCTCTTTGTAATGGCTAGCTATCGACTTAAACTGGCTAAAGGTAATATAAAATATAGTACAGAGGACTGTGAAGAAAATTTCATTTCTTTACCTGATCCTGTTTATAGTTAATTAAGGTAATATTTCGAAATCAGCAGATCTGACATTTAATGTCTCATCAAAAATAAATTATCTACTTATTATCTTATGGTATTACTAATTTGGCAAGAATTGGCCCCTAACTTATTACCAGTAAAACTAACCAATCACATTATATTCATTACGAAGTTAAATTTAAAAATTTCCAGTTTCCCATTGTAGTCCCAGAAACAAATTTTGGGGCCATAATGGGAATTTGTCACTATGGGAAATTTTTAGACTTTACGTTTAACAATAACACTCTTTGTTCTAAAATACACAAAATGTTAATCATTCGAAGAACAGTTCAAAAAAAATGAAAACTGTGGCTACTTCAGCTATGCTAACATTGGTTTCTTTAATCTAGCAGTACAGTTGAACAAAGGCTTTTGTGTTTTATTTAATACGAAATAATGTATTCAAAGCGATCCCTCCGTACTTCAGCTTCCGGTGAAGAATACCATCTAGAGGAATCTGACATATTCCAAAAAATAACATCTTTTTACTTGCTTCTGCAGTGCATATCCCCCGTATTTCAAGAACAACGACACATTTATTCCATTATGAATGAAAATCATATTCGTGTAACTAATATACGGAAGGCGGAGAGTGGCTACCGCAATTGTGAACCAAATGGGTTGTTTTTCATGGAAACCTGCAATATACTTATAAACAAGTTCATGACATCCGCCAACCAACGTTTGGCCAAAACGCTAAGTGCCTTTAGTCCTTGTGAGAGAAGGTCTCGAATTCCACCAAGGGGAATAATAAGCAAGTTTGATTAATATATTATTTCATTCACTAATCGAGTTGTGCTTTTTTCATTTGGCTAACTTATTTTAGCCTATCTTACCAATTAAAACTAAATATTTTCTTAATAATTCTTTTATATTCGCAGCAGCTTTTGGACGAACAAGACCTTCACATAATAATATATGTCTTCCAATAACAAGTTGTGGCTAGTCAGGAAGTTGTTCAATGCACTAGATTGTGCACGTCACCTTGAGACAAGAGATGTTAACTCGCGCCATCCGCCAGCGCGGTGGTAGTGAGCCAGACGAAGTACTTATGGCGGTTCCACGACAGGAACGACGTAGGGCTCTTTCTACGTGGCGCTCTAAGCTCTCGGAAGAGAGATATGCGCGCAAACGCGTTGTGGGGGCGATCTTGCCGGTCTTCGAAGCTTGGATGCAACGATGCGGAGGAACTCTCACTTACACAGATATTTACCGGTCACGGGTGTTTCGGTGATTATTTGTGTAAGATTGTGCGCGAAACGACGGCGAATTGTTTTCACTGTGGAGGGACAGAGCAGGATTCCGCAACGCACACGCTCGTTGTGTGCCCGGCTTGGGAAACGGAGCGGCGGATCCTGGTAAACCGGATCGGACAAAACCTCTCTTTGCCAGCAGTCGTGTCGGTAATGCTGGGAGGAGATACTCCATGGAGGGCCATAGCCTCCTTTTGCGAAACTGTTATGGTACAAAAGGAGGCTGCTGAACGGGATCGAGAGAGAACAGATCCCACTCGTTAGCGCCCAGACGAAGCCGTCGTGGCGCTAACGCGCGTTGTCACGGCCCACCGGCGAATGGTGTTCCCCTGCCTTAACGGGGCCTTTGGGTTCGTGGGCGGTTAGGATGGGGGTCTTCATCGTCTTCTAAACGACTCCGAGGAGGACGAAGGCTGGACGTGGTCTCCAGCCATTGTAAGAGAACTCACGAGGGTATTGGGGACAACATCAATCAGTCCCCGGGGCGGACTATCCCAGCATAGCGTTAGAGAGGTGTCAGTTGTGTTCCGAACAGAGTTCCTGTCACCGCTCCAAACGTTGAGGACGACCACCGAGGGGGTTTTAGTGGATAAAAATCTCCACATAACCCTGTGTTTCCCCCAGAAGACAGTGTATCTTTAAAAAGATTTCCCCTCGAAAAAAAAAAAAGGGATGCTAACTATCGAGCAATTTCATCTGCTACAACGCCCTCCTAACCGGAACACAATAATGTTTGCACACTAGTGGTTAACGGCATATAAATGCGCTGCGCTTGTACCTACATCGAAAAATAAATAATCATTCATCTACACTCTTTACCACATTTCATGAGTTATGGAGGTACTCACATCATGTAGTCACTGTTGGAATTGATAGATATAGAAACTCCTTAACAAAAAACCATAGACAGACAGTGACTATAGGTGTCTGGAGTTGTAAAAAAAATCTGTTGGTTCGTGAAGTAAAACCTAAAACAAAACTGTGATTTCGATAAAAAAAATCTAAAACTTCCGCGTAATTAATTCTAATTTATAAAGTGTGTTAGTATATTATTTGCATATCCTCCACGAAGACCATGACCATGAAGATGAAACGACAGTTCCAGAAGAATTTTATGACACTGAATCACCGCCAACCGGCTATAATATCAGAGATCGCTCACCGATTCTACGTCTTGAGAGACTAAGAGCAGAGCAGGAAAACTCACACCTGGTCCAATTTATCGTCTGCACAGCCTTTCTGAATGGAAAGCTCGAGGAAGCAATATACGATCAACCGCAAGAAAGGTGCAACCTCGTTGAAGGCACGTCTACTTGTACCGTTTTCAAGCATATCCGTAGCCTGTACGGACTTAAACAAGCACCAAAGTACAAGAAATCTTGTTTTCAAAAGATCCTATTGGATATGACTTTCAAACAGTCCGAAGCTGATTGCTGCTTATATTCAAGAGGAGTAAACGGAAAGAAACTACTGATCACGTTACATGTCGATGACGGATAAGTAGCTGCCACTGATGAAGACACGGCTAACGCCTTCTTAGAAGATTTGAAGCCTGCGCATAACGACGAAACCAGCGACATATTATCTCGGCCTTCAAATCCATCGAGAAAAGGATGGCTCCATTTTCATTAACCAAGAGGCATACGAGAAAAAGGTATTAGACTGCTTTCAAATGAGTGACTGCAATCCCGATTCCACACCGACTGAGAGAGAGACTTTTCAAGAAGGAAAAGAAGAAACGGAAGCATCCTGTTTCCCATATAGAGAAGCTGTTGGTGCTCTGGCATACTTAATGGTTGGTACTCGGCCTGACATTGCTTATGCCTCGGAGTAGTTACAAGAAAGTTGAAGAAACCTGCAAAAAGAGATTGGGTCAAGGTAGAACGTATCCTGCGCTACATCAAAGGTACCATTTCGCATGAGATCCCTTATAAAACTGGTCTCAAACCTAGAAGGATTTAGCGACGCCGATCACAGAGGTGATCCAGGAACTGGACATTCTACGACGGGAGTAATCTGTCGCTATTCTGGAGGCACAGTTTTATGGATCAGCCAGCGACAAACATCGGTCGCTACCTCCACTACAGAAGCCAAAATTGTGGCAGCTAGTGAAGCCGGCAGAGAACTAATGTGGCTTGCTAGAATATACCAGGCATTGACTACAATTGAGGACGTACCGGTTCAGCATGTGGACAATGAAGCTCCTGTTCGTCTTGCTCACAACCCCGAGTTTCACAAGAGAACGAAGCATATACGACTCAGACATTTCTACGTCAGAAAATTGGTAACTGAAGGTATCTGCAACGTTGTAAGGATCAGAACAAAGGATCAAAACGCAGACATCCTCACCAAAGCAATACCTCGTCCGTCATATGCAGTTCTACGCCAAGCGCTAGGATTGTGTATTATGTAATTGTTTAGGAAAGTGTTGGAGTTGATAGATATAAAAACTCCTTAACACAAAAATGTAAACATAGATTATAGGTGTCTGGACTTGTGGAAAAAAATCTGTCGGTTCGTGAAGTAAAACAAAATAAGAAAACTGTGATTTCGATAAAAAAAAATCTAAAACATCCGCGTAATTAATTCTAATTTATAAAAGTGTGTTAGTAAATTATTTCGTAACTGCCTGTGCTCTGCGATTTAAAGATAGGACTCTGGTAAGATCTTTAAATTATATCAGTCACGAAATAATTATTTATTAAGCGTTAATATAATATATATAGTATTTTTCTTACATTATTTTAAATCCAAGCACTAGTTCGTAGATTATCCACGATGGTTGCTCTCCTGCGATGGCACACTCTAATGCATGGCTCGAAAGCCAGTCTTCGCCAGGGTCACGAGTCGTGTAAGAGACGCTGGTAGTGGGGGAACACTTCGTACGGCGGCACATGAAGACCGAACTCAAGTGCCACTAGCACCACGAACTCGAATTTTATTAAATCCTTTCTGTTTACGCGGAATGTAGTCTCGATGCGCTATAAATAAATAAAAAACTATTTTTTAAGTTATCCCAGGAAACACATACACTACATATCTTACTTTTATTAAAATAAAATTATATTTTTTATGTGGCAGACAGGGGTCCAACGAGAAGCCGGGATTATTCTCGATTAGTACGCTCCACTAAACACGGCATTATTGTTAACACCTTTTTTTTTTTTATACGAGGGGAAATCTTATAAAGATACTCGACACCGTGGGGAGCGGCGCCGGGTTATGTGGGATTTTCACCCACTAAAACCCCTCGGCGTTTCCTTCTCCGCGCGTTTTTACTGGCGGCAAAGCGAGATCGACAGGGTCATGCTATCGCTATGCCGCCCGCGCCTGGTCCTTGGGACTCCACCTTTGTTGATAGGCTGTGGGCCAGCCATTTCCCCTACTCCAGAGCAGCGTGCTGAAAACGCCCAGCATACTGCTCGCACTCCGAGCCGTGATGTTACCGGGTGTCAGACTCCCCATCCAACACCCGCAGCTCCGCTCATAGGGGCGGCATCAGGCGAGCGTAACCTCGCCGCCTTCGCCCCGTGCAACTTCGGCGAATGCGCGCCGTGAAGGGATCTTTCTCCCTTTCTCGCTCGGCGGCCTCTTTTTGCGATATGACGGCTTCGCAAAACGAGGCGACCGCCTCCCACGACCTCTCTCTGTCCACCATGGCGCGGATCACACCAGGTAATGAGAGGTCGTTGCCGATCTCCGCACAGAGATTGGCTCGCTCCGTCGCCCACGCGGGGCACTCCGCCAGCGTAATTATTGTTAACACCTTGAGAAATTAAGCTTGAGCTAGCTTAGTAGATAAATAAGTATGTTCACTCTTAAAGTAACCATCATAAATAATGTGAATAAAATAAGCATATTTTACCTCAATCAAAGCTTTTAACATTTCTCCTTTAACATCATTCAACTTTGCAGATAACAACAGGCATGCTCCGGCGCATAACTTTCTATTGTCTTTGTTGATCAAATTAGCGAGGATTAATTTTTCAAAGTAAACGTACGCCTGCGCAACTGATAATAAATCTATTCCGCCACAGTCATGTTTTGCAATTTTTCGCATTTCCTTTTTAATACTGAAAAAAAAAAATTTATTGAGTATCATTGTACTAAACAGTCCATCACTATAAAAATAATTATATTATTTTTTTGTCAAACAGTACAGTTCAAATATTACTGTGTTCCGGTTTAAGACGTGCTAGAGCTAGTAAAATAGTTGTTGAAAGGAGACTTAAAATCTTATGTCTCAAAGTGACGGGCATGATGCGGTGCAGTGGATGATATATCCTAACTAGTGTTACATTGTTATGAGGAAACATATGCTGACCTTTTCGTGTCTTACAATGAAAAATAGTATGGTAAAAATCTCACCTCCTAAGTTTACTTAACGTTAGTTTAATGTGAGGAAATTTCTCCCTAAATTTATCGTTGAGTTCTTTTTTGAGATCTTGTGGTCGCACATAGTCAATAATTGAGGTCATATATGAAGTAAATGTAAGCAGGGTTCTGTGCTTGCCTGCTATTAGTTCGGGATCATCAAGTGTGTTTGGGCAATAATGGACCTAAAGAAAGAAGAATTGGACAATATCTGAATAAAAAAACATCATATGCAATTATTGTGTAGCACACGTAACAATGATAAGGTACTTAAAAAAATAATGTATTTTTCAACTAACAATTAAAGCCTAAGAAGTAAATTAGTTATCAGAAAACGAACTAGTGGTTTTCAAATAATAAAATTAGGTTACCCTATGTATTAAAAAAATAATAATTTATCATCTCTTTTTTTAGTCTATTGCTGTTCAGTGCGGAATACAGCCCTCTCACATAGTTTCATTTTATACTCAATTTTTACTGGTTACGATTCTCTGTTGCTAAAGACCATCCAGGTAAGTACCATTGCAGCGCCAGCTTATGCTGTCCAAACTACTGATTGGTACACAGTAGTATTTAGCGGTGACACATTTACTGCTGGGAGGTCTCGGTTGCCACAGACCGTCTAGGTTGGTACCACCGCAGTTATTGTTTCTGTTATTGTAAACTAATGAAATTACTGAGGTAGTGAGACTTGATATCTTGTGTTTCAAGGCGACGAACGTAATGTGGTACAATGTATATCATCTTTAGTAGCACCATGTTATTAGAGGCAAGCATAGCACTTACCATCAGGTAAACGTCTCGCTCGTCTCGTCGCGTCGTCGCATAAAAAACACACACACATGTATAATGTATAGCGATGACACATGTACTGTGTTTAGCGGTGATCCGTATAGTGTGTTTAGAGGTGAGTGTATTCTAACTCATCAACCAAAGGAAAAAAAATACTTACAAATTTTTGTGGAAGTATTGCTCCTTCATCCCAATCAAATGTTTTATTTTCTATAGACGAGTGTGGAGGCGATGATGCTATTGTTGTACGCTGGGAGGACTCATATGAAAAGCACCTAAAATAACGTTCATACATACATACTTTAAAGTTTGACTCGTTTTTTCGGCATGCATTTACACTAGCTTCCCCATGCTACTATGCTATATGCATGCACAAGCATTTGCTACGCATTTTTGTTGGTTTGATCAAAATTAATCTAGCAAACCTAACGTCCAACCTAACAGCCAAGATCTCTAGAGAAATAGGAAAATAGCTTTTATGTATTAGCATTACAGAGTTTTGAAAAGTAATTTTTCGTAAATATAAGTATTTAAGTGCTATTGTGATTGATATGCCCTTGGAGGCAAAAAAAAATATATTTTTGTAACAAACCCTCTTTCAAAACACAATTAATTTACATTGTATAAAATAAGCATATGCATAACATAATTAACAGTATAAAGTTTATTTTACTATGAATGGATTCTACGTAAATATCAATCAAAGGTTAAATATGACTATCAGTAACAATGTCTACTGCATATATCAGTGTTGAAAAGTTTTAACCTATATAAAACCATGCCTTAATAATTGTACAATAAATAGTTATCATTGTGTAAGTTACATTATTTAATTACTGTCTAACTATTATGTGTATCTACCAACCCATACTTAAGTAGTAGATAAATGGCCTATACTCCTTCCTTGAGCGAAGGTCTAGAGTATATTTGTATTTAATATTTATTAACAAATTATCTTTCATTATAAATATTTAGCATTTACTAGCAGATAAAGTATTCTTGTAAAAAATATAATTATTGATTGTATTTCATTGTATGTACAAGAAAAATGTTATAAAAACACCTGCCATATATGAAGCTTTTAGATGTGTTGTTATTTTAATATATATATTCTTAAGCTATTGTATTTTTGTTTACCATTTTCTATCCTTGTGTCTCGTCAATAATTTTGTCCTGAAATTTAAAATGTTAGTGATGATATGAGATGATGATTGGTAGTGAAGGCACCATTCACAATATAACAAGAAATTAATAAAAATACAACACATACACACAAATATAATTTGAACTAGTAAATGTTGTTTGTGAAGAATGATAGATGACTTCAAATAAAAATGTTTTTAAAAAAATTAAAAGGGTATCAAGAAAACCGGAAGTACATGCAAGATATAAATTTATAAAAGTGATCATCACAAACAGAAAACCATAGTAATTTTTTTTTTAACTTTGCAATAAATATGACTAGTTTTTAAATATGAACATACTGACCTAGCTATTACATGTGGATGCCGATTTAACATCTTCCATGATGGCTTGTCACTTAAGTCACTGTCATACATTTTACGATATTGTTCTCTTGTACATACTCGAGAAGGGACTAACAATTTTGAATAAGAAATATCTTGACCATTCTCTTCTCTCTCCAGTCCTAGGAGGTTGAAGGGATCCATACCATTGTCTGTGATAGATGACAGTGGTCTAGGGCCAGAAGTATTACGCCTACGAACACCATCTTTTCTGATATCAGCTCTGAAATTTCATAGAAATATTTAATGTGATAAAACAATCATAATTCTGCAAATTGTTGCTGCATACATTTACTAAATGGAGTAGAACTTTATTATATTCATAGTTGCAATATAAAATAACATAAAAGAAATCTTTGCTTTACATTTTTAATATTGTGGTCTCCACAAATAAAAAACAGAAAAGTACAAAAATTGACAAGCAAAAGTATTTTCTTAGGGAGTATATTTTCATGACACTTGTTAATAGGTACTAATCAATAATAAGTACATAAACTCCAATAAGATAACATCTCTGCTATGTCAAATTCCACAATTTTAAATAACATAAGTAATTGATTACCTTGCACTGCGAATGGTTTTGGAATACGGTATTGTACTAAACAAGGCACAAGGTACACCTTGTATTGGTGCTATAGCCAACCTCTCATCTTTGAATGTAACACCTTTTGTTTGACGAATTACTCTCATTTCTTTTCCAAATAAATGATTCTCTGGTATGCAAGTACTGCTAGTCCTAAATCGACCTAAAAACATCAAAACAATATTTATTAACTTCAATTGTTTGAACATCCAAATTATATGTAAATGTAGATATAACAAAAGCCAGAGTATATTTTCTTCTATTGTATTAAAGATAAATATATACCAATGTTAAGGCTTTCTGTACTGCTTTTTTCATCTTGATTGACATTAGATGGAAGATGATTTTTCCGGTTTCTACTTGATGTGTGTTTTTCTTTGTATACCTCTGCAGTTCCAGATCTAAACAAAAAAGATTTTTTTAAATAGAATTTTTACCTCATAACTATTATGTAGGCTGTACATTTTGGAATGTTAGCTGCAAATCTCTACAGCAATACAAGCAATATGAGCAAGTCTTATAATAATAAATATTTTACCTTTCTCTAAAGGAATGGCCGCGCGCTTTTATTGGCGTTAAAGGTGCATGTTCCGAGTCTGAACTTAGAGAATGATTATCTCCGACTGTACGATTAATTGGGCTTATATGATTTACTTTATTGCTGCCTCGAACACTGTTTCGTAATAAGCTATCTCTTTCGATGCTATAACAAACATCGCCATTTTTCACAGCATTATATTTGTCAACCTTGGATGATTTTTCTAATAATTGACAAAGTTCTGTATCTTTAAACGTACCGTCCAGAGATATATTTGATAAAAATGTTACTGCTGCTAGGCGTCGCCGAGCTTTTTCATATTTATTACGATTAGTATTCATATTCAAATAATATGTAATTGAATAACTTCTGAACTAATTCAGGTATAGCTAAACGAAATGGAAAATTCGGTGTTTATATATTATGAAAAGCAATACCATTTCATAATTTTGACAACTGACACAATTAAATTATTAGTTGCCATTATTCTGTCTTACATAATTTGACAGTTTACATACGCAATAATGCGTATTTAAAAAATCGTGTTCCTACGCACTCGCAGCAAAGTTACTAGTTAATACTCGGTAGATACATAGTTTTATAAACTGTAACCCCCTATTTCTATGCAGTTAGTAATTAAAAGCTTATAGATAAAATTATATTCCCGGAGTTTGTGAAAATTATTATAATTTTAAACATTGCAGAATATAAATTATTGGTTAAAGACATTGAACTATGTGTTTTATTAAGTTTTCGAGTGTAGAATTCTAATTTAAGTATGAGTAAATATTGTTAATTATTATATCTCTTGTAGAGGAAAGTACTCTTAAGAACTAATTAGTATTTAAAGATTGTTTGACATTCATATGTATCACATGACATTCAATTTAATTTTCTTTTTTAATATTCTCTCATGATTACGAATAAATTTACTTGTGTTGTTTTGTTTACATAGGTACAGATTATTTTTATGTTATCAAAAAAGTAACTTAATACAAAAACTGATATCTAGCGGCAGAGTGTCACTTGTTGCATTAGACAAGAGATTTAAAAACAAAACTGTCAAAAATTTTGTTGACAATAATAAGTATTTTAAGTCTTAATTATCAAGTTTATAACTTTTATTTATCTCGCAAAAATTACAGCCATTGAGTCGACTAATGTCTCACTTACATCAACTACATCGAGAGTTATTAGATTTATGATGGAAGGTGTTGGGGCTCGTGTTATTCGAGGTCCAGACTGGAAGTGGGGCAAACAGGTACTTTTTAATTTAGTTTGTTTTAAAAAGCGTACATAACTTTAAAAAAGCTTGTTAACCCTAAACTAATTATTTTAATCATTACAGGATGGTGGTGACGGTCATGTCGGTACTGTTAGAAACTTTGAATCTCCTGAAGAAGTAGTTGTTGTCTGGGATAATGGAACAGCAGCAAATTATAGATGTTCAGGCGCTTACGATTTACGCATCTTAGACAGTGCACCTACTGGAGTAAAACATGAAGGAACAATGTGTGACACTTGCCGCCAGCAGCCTATATTCGGTATTATAATCACTAATTAAAGTTTTTAATGTTTTATAGTTTAGGAGTGTTAAACTCTGAAATTCTGTTTGTTTGAAATGTGAAGTTTTGTTGTCCGATTTGTTACGTTTTTCGTGTCTTGATTGTATCTGTTAAAATGAAATATGTCTAGGTCATACATATTGTTTGTTAATACTTTAGCAGATACTTTTTAGCAAACTTAAGTTTTAAAATATCCAAAACAAGACAACAAATATATAAAAAAAAATCTTTGTATGTATCTCATTTTTCTATCCTTTATGGGTATTTTTGATGTTGCATTAAAAAATTAAGTTTTATTATAAACAAAAAAAAAATTGTTTAACTGCTAAGGAGATTAAAATTTTTAACAAAAATGTAATTATTATTTACAATGATTTTAGGTATTCGCTGGAAATGTGCCGAGTGTAGTAATTATGATCTTTGTTCTGTGTGCTATCATGGAGATAAACATCATCTACGTCATAGATTCTACCGAATCAGTGCACCAGGTGCCCAACGCTGTCTTGTTGAACCAAGACGTAAAAGTAAAAAGATTGCAGTTAGAGGTATTTTCCCTGGAGCAAGAGTTGTAAGAGGTGTAAGTAAATAAGTTAAATAAATTTTATTTAAAAACTGCCCATGTTCTGTTAACACAAAAAAATATTAAAAGAGACATTTATCTGAGTATGCAAGGTGAATACAGCCAAAGTACAAATACTTTTTGTAGTGAAGTAATTTTTGCGAAAATTGTGAATTCATTAAATTTAAATGAAACTTTCATAATAGTAATGTAAGTACAAGTACCAAGTTCGATAATGGGGTATATTTGTTAGTAACTTTTGTGTATGTAATAATTTTTTTGAGAACATTAGAATACTGGTCATGAATGAAAAGTTTTATAATTTAAATTTTGTTTCATATAACAATATAAATTTTTGGTTTTCAAACCTCTTTTATTTTATTTAAAATAGACCTTTAAAAAAACAACATTGAAGCATTCAGATGATTACTTCGTGGTTTATCTATAACAATATGGCACTAATTAAAATGATATGTTCTGCACCACATTGTGCTTGAGAGATAAGAACTTTAGTAGCATTGCTTCAGTGATTTCTCTATCTACAACACTGTTAAATTTTGAAAAGTAATGACTGCACATTACTGCTTAACTTTTGAAAAGTGACTTGCCACAGGTAAAGTTTTTTTTTTTCAATTAGTGTTGAAAGTTATTAGTAATATTTTAGGTTGATTGGCAATGGGAAGATCAAGATGGGGGAAATGGCAGGCGTGGTAAAGTTAATGAAATTCAGGATTGGTCTGCAGCTAGTCCCCGTTCAGCGGCCTATGTTGTATGGGACAATGGAGCTAAAAATTTATACAGAGTTGGTTTTGAAGGAATGGCTGATCTTAAGGTTTGTCAAAACTTTCTTTATTTATTAAGATTAAGCATATAAGGTAATTAGAATGATCTTTTTGAATTATTAATAAATCATTTGTATTGTGCTTCAGGTATTGAATGATGTCAAAGGCCAAAATGTTTATAAGGAACATTTACCACTTTTGGGGGAACTTGGCCCGGGTCGTACAGGACCTCATGGCTTACAAGTTGGAGATCAGGTAATTATATTCTCATTAGCAAAATATTTATGACTTGTGTGATTTTTTTGCCTTAATGATAAGAACAGATGCAGTTGCTCGTAACATTATGGTTCTGCTAAGAACGACATATACTGCACCACATTGTGCTTCACATTACTAATTAGCAATAGATATAGGCGCTGCTGTGTTACCTACATGGTCTTCTGCATCAATGATCTGCCACCAGTAATATAAACTTTAAACGCTTATACCCTGTTATACAATTTTAGATTAATCAATATTTTCTACAATTTATAGGATATTATAAACAAATAAAAAGTTTGTAAGTTCTCCTTTGTCACATACATTTATTAGACATAAAAACTATTATTTGAAGATACAGATGAAAAACTATATTTAATTACTGCAAATAAAATATTGCTTTTCAGGTGAATGTTGACTTAGATTTAGAGATTGTACAATCCCTTCAGCATGGGCATGGTGGTTGGACAGATGGGATGTTTGAATGCCTTAGTACAACTGGAACAGTTAGTGGCATAGATGAAGATCATGACATTGTTGTGTCATATCCAAGTGGCAACAGGTGGACTTTTAACCCAGCAGTGTTGACTAAGGTAATTGCTTTTTTTAAATATTTAATTCATCAATCATACAACAATTAATTTTTAACATGTTGTTAATTGATAATGAGGTTTTGGCTTGTGACATGTTCTCACTCAGAATATTCTTTAACATGTTAACAGCCAAACACAAACGATGTTATGGCGATAGATTTATAATATGTGGGTAGTAGTTAGACTTCTTCTTTTAGGCAGTTTCAAAAAATACCTGCTACCAACTTAACTCAACAATGTGTGTTTCTGGAAACAAATTGGGCAACTCAGTGTCATAGAGACTGCTTAATCTAAGTGTAAATGAAAATGAATATTTTAAAAAGACCACATAAAACGAATTTCAACTTCGCATTGCCTCTTTGTTTATGGCATTGTTTATTTGTTCTTTGAGAGTTATTTTGATTGTAATGAAACAGAACGAAGTAGTTTATAAACATACAGAGTAGCCTGTTTGCCTTTTTTTTTTAACTATAATCATTATTATTTAATTATGAAAGTTTTGTATTAATATTTTCAATCAATTAAAGGTTAAGTTTATGTAAATTTATTACAAATTTTGGAGATAATTTTTCGTATTAATTTTATCTGTAAATAGGTTTGCAGTGGAAACTTAAGCACTTCAACATCGACAAGTGGCGCGGGAGCTAGCACAAGTACTGCTACTGGATTTGCAGTCGGCGACCTCGTAGAGGTCTGCGCAGACCAGGAGAGAGTGAAGGCTCTACAACGTGGACACGGAGAGTGGGCCGCAGCTATGGCACCAGTATGTACCACTTATAAGACGTTTATAGATAGAAACAAGTATAAGGGCAGATGTTTTCTATGTGACCTTCGCCATCAAACTGCTCACGCAAACGCGAATACTAAGTTCAGCGATTAGGCGAATGCTTCTGTACTGGAGGCTATTTATATTCTACAGTGAACACTAAGTATTTGTTAGAGAGTCGAACAATCTCTTGACAATGTAAATGCAATGTATATATCGATCAACGCGTTACTACTGTACGCTTCATTTTGCGAATTTTGTTAATGGGAGGATAGTGACTTGCTATTTACCAATCTCATATTGAAATATGCCGCCATAACAGCCTTTCTATGCTCCGGCTGTCAACAAATGAGACCCAAAGTACTTTAGGCGAGCGCGCTTTGACATCTTGAGCCTCATTTTCACCTAACACCATGCGAAGTAGAGGACAAATGTTACCCAAATAACGAACTAATCAATAATCATAAATGTTTCTGTGTATATTTTAAATAATTTACTTGAAAGCATTTTATCACAAATCTACAAAATATTTCCTACATTGATTTTTTGCTCTAAGCAGGAAAATCTAAGTAAATTTCAGTCACGGAGTGCGCTCGAGTTTTTAAATTGAGTTACTAATACCTTTTTTTGGATGGAGTGAATAAAATTTTTATGGAACGAAAGAGAGATTACAATAAATGTAGTTACATAGTGCAGGTTGAGAAATATTGAGACAAGATTTAAGAAAATGTAAAACAATACTTTTTCACATACAATATTGTATTTTGTTGCAGACGCTCGGAAAAATAGGCCGCGTACAACAGATTTATCACGACAACGATCTTAAAGTGGAAGTTTGCAATACGTCTTGGACTTACAACCCTAATGCTGTCACAAAAGTGTTTTCATCTGACAGCAGCGTACACGGAAATTCTTCAGGTAATAAAAACTGAACAAAAAGGTATATAAAAGAAATTTCCTTTTTGAAATTTCTGCTATTGAGGGTCATCTATTAAATATTATAATATATTCATCTTTCCGCTCAAATTTATTCGTTATAAAAATTTCAAAGTGATTTTTGGCTATTTTTAGGTGACCGTTTGTCGGTGCTTTTGAAGAAACTGTTCGAGTCACACGTAACAGGTGACGCTAATGAGGAACTCGTAAAGGCAGC
Source organism: Byasa hedistus (assembly GCA_029286795.1). Lineage (NCBI taxonomy): Eukaryota > Metazoa > Arthropoda > Insecta > Lepidoptera > Papilionidae > Byasa > Byasa hedistus. The sequence continues at coordinate 7,544,591 of JAGSMW010000020.1, read as the reverse complement.
GGCAAACGGTGATGCAGCGCGGTGTGCCGACATCTTGGCGCGCACGGACGGCGCTCGGGCGGATGTTAACGGAGTGTATGGCGGGCATACTGCTCTCCAGGTAAGGTTATAAATGCACACTCAAGACGTGTGTCTATAACGTACACTAATATATTACTAGTAATAAGCGTGTAATATACACCTATACCTATATACATCTGCTCAATCATGATTCGCTACATATGTAGTAGTTTTGTAATTCATATCCGTTCTGCAGCAGACAGGTTTTTTTTTAACCCACGTAGCAACAATGCGTTCATCTGTTGGGAAGTAATATGCCTGTTTATTAAAATAAGGTTGTACTTAAGGATATAAACATAATATATCAAATTACAGCCACATATCAAATAGCGTGGCTTTAGCCCTCAAAAAAAATATATATATATCAAACTGCACGTGGCTTTAGGGCTATATGTTAAGTTAACTATAACGAAATAAACTTACAGGATTTCCTAGTAAAAAAAATATAGTCTCTTTATACAATGCAATTGGTTAAGATAACGAAGCTTCTTAATTTGTTATAATTCCCTATACATAAATAGATTCACTCAAATGGTTTGTAGAGTATAGACTCTTAATTAAATTTAGAGGAATGTGAAAAGTGGTTTGATTTTTTCATTTTAATTATTCTGCGTGTTGGCCACAAAGAAGCAGAAACAAAGGGTGCCAAAAAAGAAACTTTTGGAATAAATTAAGTTTATTCAGTCTTACCTTGTTGTTTTGTCTATTTATTAATGCGGTCTTTTTTCCCACGAAATAATTTATGAACGTTTGAATCAAGGATTTGTTTAAATTTTGCCTTGATTTTCATATTGCAAAATTGAAATGTGAAAAAAAGGTCTACAAATGTTGATAAAGTTTTGTTCTGTGAATCCTTTTTTGGTTTGCGAACATTCAACGGATGTAGTATACGCTTCACATATATAAAGGTTTCGGGTAGATTATGCATACTGTATCTAAAATCTTTATACTCCTCTATAGTTGAAAATAAATAGTAAAAATTTAATTCAGCAAAGTTTGTAGTCTAGCGCGGTGCGATTTTTATTGGTGGAAGGTCTCTGTTGCCGAAGACCGTCTAGGTAGGTACCACTGCAGCTCCTATTTCAACCACCAAATAGTAGTGTGCAAATATTTTTGTGTTTCGATTTGAAGGGCGCTGTAAGCTAGTGAGATTAGTTAGGTAACAAGACTTAACACCTCATGTCTTAAAGCGACGAGTGCAATGTGATGCAGTGTATACCATCCTAACCCGCTCCGCGTTTGTTATGGGCAAGCGTATCAGCTACCGACAGGTAGCCTTATTAATAGAATGCCTTGCTGGTTTCGTCGCCTCGTCGAGTAAAAAAAAATTTTTTGAGTGGCTTACGAGAATATTGTTTAGATAGGTTTACGAAGCAAAGGTATCACTGTGTGTTTGCCTGTATGAAGCGCATGCGCTTGAGTGCGTACGATATATCATCCACATATTAAAGTTGGGTCTTCAAGGCGAGTACGCTCAACCATTTATTCATAATAATTACCGGGTTCTTCTAAAACTGACTTTGAAAGCAAACTTGGAAGTGCCGCGTCACATCTTTAGACCCCGAGGTGCCATGTGAAATATTTCCGCTTGAGAATTAACCTGTATATCGTTATATGTAGGTTGATGGGTTGAAAGTACACTCTGAGATGGAGCCAGTCATAAGTGTGTGGAATGGTTTTTTATTTCTGACCAAAAGCTTTAAAGAAAACTCGTGACAATTTAGTCGATAACAGAGCGTCATAATACTTTTTAAAGGTTAATGCAGAGATAGGGTATCATAAATAAGGCTTCTTCACAAAAACAAATGCACCAACATGTCTTTGAACAAACACATCCTCTCCTCTTTACTATTTTCATGGTCTTCTAATATTTGTAACAAATTTACCAATCACTCTTGTGTTACTAATGAAGGTAAGTAAACTACGCAATTTCACCCGATAGTTACAGGTTAATAGCGTGTCATTACTACGTTCTTCATGTTAAATCTGATAGGGAGGCACTTAATGATGTGGCACAAAAATTTATTATCGACTCTCTTACAATAAGAACTATTAATTTGCCGTATTTACTTTTGTTCTTCACGCAACTTTGATTTAATCGAATACATAATCTTTTTTGTTTTGATGATAATAGTGATTTATTTATTTTGTACTCCACATTCCATTTTCGGTAAAACAACATTTTTGTAATTATAATTTACATGAAATGCGAGTTTTTTTTTTTATCTACAGAAGGGTCAATGACATTATGTAGCATGTTGTTTTAATCGTAATTATTTCGACGTTAGAAAATCCCTTAATTAGAACAGTGTAAAGGATTAATGTTTTATGTAATTTAATGTATTTTTAAAGCACGAGTCTGCTCCCGACTTCTACAGTGCTTGCTCTATTGTTTTGATCCTTTAATTGGTATATCTCTATCAGGCTGCGATAACATTTATTTAACAAGAAAAACCTTATGGTAACATAACACACTTTTATTACAAGTCGCTATTCTAAAACGTTTAAGTAAACCGGTAACCTAATTTGTTTTAAATGTAATTAAAATGTTGGTTTTACATTTATAACAAATATTTAATGTATTCAGTAACATGATAAAATATTGTTTTTGTTATTTTAAATGTAATATCCTTTGCTGTACCGTACGTACTTACGATTAGATTACTAGTCTTACTTCAATGTTAGCTAAAGTTATTATCACTTTCCTCGCCCGCAGCGTGTTAACTAAACGATAATTTTTAGCTTTCATCGTATACACGTGTACTTACAAAAGCACTTGAGCCCAACAAAGGGTCATAGAGCGCCCCATTACCCTAGCGGGGAAAAGGCTTCTTTAAATTTTAAACGTTGCAATGCTCTTGTTTTGAAATAACACTTCACTACCTAGAATTTCCTTTTGTGCTTACTATCTAGGGCATGTAGAACTTGCTAGGAGAAGATCTCAAGCATCGTCCTCCCTAGATACTCTTTTATAGATTGTAACAGAATATTTTATTAATATTTACATAAATAAAATATATTTTGTGTAAAGTTGTTAAAAACTAAAGGGTGCTTTGATAATATTACGTTATATAATGTTCTCTCTGTGCTAGTTTAGAACTAGACCAAAACTCAAATTATCCGTCAGTGCCGCCGGTACAGCAATTTCGTAATAAAATCTAGACTTGAAAGATTAAATAATTTGCTATATATATATTTTTCGTATAAGTGACCAAAAAACAAATCTTCTAATGCAGTAATTTTTTTTTATAAAAAGATTTTTCACGCTCCGCAATAAAAACTATTGTGGTTTATTAGAATCTTCCAAATTGTTTTCAATTAATTAAAAATTGGGATCTGATGTGATTGAAATGTTCCATAAATGAAAAACTGCCATATGCAATTTAAAAAAAAGCCTATAAAATTAAAGCTCAGTAACATCTACCTTTTTGCATTTATGTGTAAATTTATTTTGATAAACCATCAAGCGCCTATTTTTTTGTTCCGCGAACCCGATATGTGGGATTTCGTGAGTCATTACCACATTAAATTGCCTTTTTATTGCGTTCCGGCCGTACGTGGTGTAATCGCGCTGCGCCATTATTTTGATCACAATACTCTTATCGTCAGTGAATGGGGTAGAATGCTTGAATATTTTAGGATAAAAATGTGTCATGTTTATGGACGAATAATTGCTTAATTTATTGTAATGCAATATACTTCCTTTTGCTTTACATTATTGCAAATAACATGTAATAATATGTATTTGTTATTGTAGTTTAGTGACCCAATTTATATTGTTTTACATATACTTACCGAATTAGACCGAGTGACTAATCATTAAGTGGCATTTGAGTTTGTTTTTGATGTTATAATGTACATAAATATTATTTTGTCATAAATTGATGTGCACATCTTGTAACGACGTACATGTAACTATACTACACTCGAACTTTATTTCACGTCATGTGAACGCTAAGAATATAATTACTCATATAACTGCAGTAACAGCGATCCTTTTGTAACGGCAACACCACCACAAATCCACCGCTTATGTGACCCTCTAAGTGAACTAGAGAGCTGCGAGTTACATTGGAGTTGCCTTTTTTTACTGTACAATTAAAAAACGATCGATTTGAATTTATAAAAAAAACATATCATTAAAACATTTGTTGTCTAGTTCAATATGTCTGATAAATGTTATGTGGTTAAAACAGGCCGCTGCACAAAATGGCCATGTGGAAGTAGTCCGGGCGCTAGTGGAAGCGGGCGCAGAGGCGGATGCAGAAGACCGTGACGGAGACAGAGCAGCTCACCATGCAGCATTCGGTGATGAACCAGCCGCGTTGCGAGCTCTAGCCGCTGCTGGGGCCGATCTTAACGCTCGCAACCGTCGGAGACAAACGCCGTTACACATCGCCGTCAACAAGGGCCACCTTGGTGTAGTACGTACGCTATTACAACTCGCCGTACATCCCAGTTTACAGGTATGTTGATATCTATTCCATTAAATAAATGTTTCAGAAAAACTTCGCCATCAACGGTAGTATGGTCGACATCTGATAACATTGTCTTTATTTTAAGGATAAAGATGTTGCATAACAGTGTATGTCAAAAAACGCATATATTTAAAAAGAAAAAATTTAAAAATGCACGCTTTGATCAAAGGTTTTTATGACTTTTTGAGTCTAGGAATTTTTATAACATAAGGTAAAAACACAGGTGAATGTCCTGCTCGCCTCGTCTCTTGAAAAAAATGTAATGAAGATTGGGTATTTACTATGCACATAATTGTAATTAAAATGCATGTTTCATCATGTTAGACTTTGTCTGAAAAGTGGCACTTGTTATTTCTCCAATTATCTGAAAATTTATTCGACATTTTTTATTCATTTAGCTTTATTACGAGAGAAAAAAAACTCAATATATTAATTAGAGACATTTTGATATCGTGTGAAAACTAAAAAGATTATTCGTTTTATATCTTATTTTATATTTATATGTGATAAATATTAGTTAATAGCGATAAATGAATCCACTATTTTTACTAAACATAATAATATTAAAATAAACAGGCGCGATTGCAATTTCGTAGTATTCCTTTAAATCATTTTTATCAATCTCAATCATGCCTATATCAAAATTTGACAAGGAAGTAATGATTCAGCTGTTTACAGTAGAAGGAAAAAATCCCTTTGGCGAGGGAAAGAAAAGTAGGTAGTAAAGTTCGATTAAGCCCGGCATGCCGGGCGTTAGTGCAGGCTACGGGCCGGGCTCTGTTGTTTTTCTTTTCCTTTTTGCCGACGACTCAGATATTTGTGTAGTCGAAGTAGGTATATGCGGGACGTAATATACTTATTCTTAACCGCAAGATCTGTTAGCGAGGAATCTTGTTTACTATTAATCTATGTTAAAATTTTTCTAGTAAAAGTAGCTATTATATATTTATTAAAACTCAATTTTACGGATTTTATCGCGTTTATTATTTAATTTGTTTATTCCCAAAGGACCATGACTTGGACATGGAGTCCTCCCGTGACCATGACTGCTGCAAAGCGGTCGAAACGTCCTGAATAAACAAATTAAATAATAAACGCGATAAAATCCGTAAAATTGAGTTTTAATTAATGTGTAACATTCGCGGAAATATAAGCAATCATTATAGCTATTATATAATTAGAACATATACTTTAACGTATGCAAACGATCCATTGTTTTTATTAACGAAAAAACAAACTCCTTTTTCGATGTCTAATAAAGTTAACAATGTAACAACAATGCTGGTAAATAATACACTAAGTTGAATTATTATTTAAATTTGAAGGATTATGTAATAGAAGTTTAATTAATTATGCACAAATAAAGACCGACGTCTAAATATGATTTACTAATTTACTTTAAAACAATTAAGACCGTCGTGAGAAAAAAATTTTTTTTTACACAAATTATTGTAAAATTGTTTTCTACTCCGTAAAAAAATGCGATTCGCACTGCAAACACTGTAGATAGATATAGAATGACATTTTATTTATTGTACAGCAAACGGATATACAATGGGCGATCTTATCGCTAAAAGCTCTTCTACAAGGGTCTTTGAAAGGAAAAATCTGCTATAAAAATAAAGACGGTGGCACACATTGAGTAATTTGCTGAAGAAAAATGTAATATAAAGTAAAACAATGCCGCGTAATAAAAAGTAACGAATTGTTTCTTGACAAAATTTAACACTTGGAAATCCTACACAATCAATCATGGTCAAATCTATTTTAAAGCTTGCATTAGAACTCGATTTCTAAAAGTCGGGTTTCAGGCGTGGTAATACAGTTAGTTTTCAGGATTCCCTACGTAATATAAGCATTTCAAAACAATTATCTACAAGTCACTTGAGTTGATATCATAACCATATAATACACATAATATGATTTCTGTATCATCACTAACCATTTAAAAAACTGCGTAAATAAAATTTCACCGCTGCGTAAAGACAGGAATTTAGCGAGATGTTTTCTTTTTTGGTATGTATTTATATCTACATTGATTAAATTAGCGTCGGGTCACTAAATTGTATTAGTTTCCTGGCCTGTTACCTGAGTTCGTCCCTTTATTTTTGGAAGGTACCTTTCGTTGTTGATTTTTACGAGTACGGTAAGGTAACATCAGTTACCGAACAGGCTTTGATTAGATGGTAGTTTACAAACTTTGATTAAAATAATCTGCTTATGTGTTTTAACATCTTGACAAAAAAAAAATGTTTTGGCTAATTATTGTAGATTTAAAACAACAATATTTCTCTAAAAGTTAAATATCAGCTTATATGTTTGTTCCAGCTAATGTTAGAAACGTTTAGACAGATTATGAAAAAGCTTTCAAAGCCAATGGTTATAAAGATTAGATAGAGCTAATATTATTTTGAAAATAGACAACTCGCACCAAATCACTTAAACTAAATAAATTGTAAACAAAATCTGATTAGATAATTAGTTTTAAGAGAAAGTGAATTTTTAAGAGCTTTTTGTAGTTTTTGGCATTGATAGGTATTATACACAACGATAAAAGAAACATATACTTGCATGATAACATTAACCATTTCTTTACCTTACATATAATTTAGCTGTTTAAAATGAAAATAAGGTAAAGATAATTTTATATAAATCGTGATAACACGACCGTAGCCTCTGTATAGGATTCTTCTATTTCATCTAAACTTCTGATCTCGTTTGCTGATTGCGTTTGTATTTGTTTAGGCATTGATTACGTTTTCTTTGATGTCAAATTGTTTTAAATTTATATCATGTAACCCGAGCCTTTCTAATGTTATTCTTTGATGATTTTCGGGAGTCGGGATTTTCTTCAATAAATTCGGATTACTTATAATTTTTGTCATATCTGTTGTTATGTAATAATTGATAATTTACATCATATGTATGCATTTGTTAATTGTTTATATTTATTCAAACACTATTTAGAAACCAAATTGTTGGTACCTCCTATACCAGTTTTCTAATACGTTTACGCTGAGTCGTACATCGCCGGTATTTCGATGGATAGCGAGATCAAAAGGTTGTTCAGGCTTGACTATACAACAAGAAAGACAGATTTTAGCGATTGTATAAAATTAACAGCTCCATATCAAACAATAATCTGAACTAAATTAATAAATCATAATCGGTACAAGGGCTTGTTACGATGGCGAAAGTACGGTAAATATATCACATCATGTTATAACAGTCATATGTATTTAAGTGTCTGGATTTGTTTTATAGGTACACTAATTGGTTATACTTGGGTTCAGAAATGACTAAAATAAATTTTAGTTAATTTCAATATGGTGGCACAATGATTGTATAACACAAATAATAACATTTAATGTTGCAACTGGAATTGAGCCATAGTTTCTGGGATGTTCGGCAACATTGAGTCAAGGTTTAGGATGGGGCTCTAGTTACTTCTAACATCGTGAGTTGTCTGCTTTATATTATTCGCGCTTCAAGTAAGTGATAATTTAACACTGTAGTTCACATTAAGTTATAGTATCTAAGTCTAAACGTCTAATAATCTGGTTTTAAGCAATATCCTAACGAATACGAAAACTTAAATATCGTTATTGCAAAAGGAGATAGCGCAGAAGTCGATGTCTATGATAGAATATTATTTATGGTGATGTATCGACTGCTGCTGGATTGTAGAGATATCTTATATAATACTACTAATTTAAATTTTTATATTTGCATTTATTATTAAATAAAGCCCATATGCATACTAAGTATTTATTAAAAAAGTCGCTTATTGTGTCACCCAAAGTTAAATTTTAAACTTATTCATTTTAGTAAAGGTTATTTAAATTTTATGTATGTAAAACAGTTGACAGAGTTTGTTTGGAGGCTTTTGTATCTTTTAGTGAAAAGAGTTACGAAAATTGCAGGTCAGTAAAAAATTTCGCGTGTGTTAAGTATGAGTTAGTAAATGAAGACAAACACTAAATTGTGTATGTTTTTCAAAGTTGCAATTTTATATTTATCTGAGTGTATTTGCTCATATACAAGAGTAAACCATGAAAATATTTTGCTGAATTTTGTTACAAATTTCTTAAAGGACTCTCCTGCTAAAATCTTTAGGGACTCAGGGATAAAAGCTAGGTATAGTTTTGCTATAAAACGGGAAGAAGTACCTATTTTCTTATGTTTAAACTTTCGGGAGATAATCCGCTTACGTTCGGGAAGAGTTGAATATTCATTGAAGGCGTTCGTTTAGTGTATACATAGCGATAATAAGCGAAATACAGAAAAGTTATTTAGATATTTTAGGAGGAGTTGAAGTTTTATTCAAAGTTAAAATCTAATTATAATTTAAATTTGCATCGATTTAAAAACAATGATTTTGTTAAATATTTTTTCTACACATAATCTGAAGCTTTTAACCATTTGTTTTTGAATTTTCTTATACATTCCTTAAAGTTATGTTTAAGTCATAATTATTCTATTATTAGCAGGTGCTTTACGCAGGTAGTTAAGGAACTAAACGGAATAATAATAAACGAATTTTTCTAATTTTAGCGAAGAATTTAAATTATTTATAATTCAGTCTAGATATTTTGAGGTTCTCTTTATTTTGGATTGTTACGCTTTTTTCACCACATCAAAAACTACATATTTGCAGCGTTCGTCAGCGGCACTCGTTAGCAAACTGTAATTTCTGAAAAAAAAAAAAAAAACGTAACGAGCCACGAGCTTTATTGCGCCCTTTAAACCCAGCTTTTGTTGCTGATCCACAGGTGGGTTTTACTGTCGAAACAGTTGTACAACGGGAAATAACTTACTGGAAATTACTGTCTTAAAACAAAGCAAATAAATTGAGTAAGAGTTGTGTTTTTAATTACTGTTTTTAATGATCTCTTATATTTACAGAATATTACACACTTATTAAAATAATTTTTTACGCATTTTGCGTTTATTATATAATAGTCACATTGAAATTTTACATATTGAAAACACATTTTTGTTAAACGTAAATACTCAGCTTTTTCATTAAATATACATGACTTATTATAAAGAAGTACAAATGTACGTATTAATGTCTATTTTGTTAGGAGTTTACTTAAATGATGCGACTTATTCTACGGGTCGGTCCAAGTTTGAGTACATTAAACCAGTGGAGAGAGTCATGATTGAGTTTCTTCATCTAATTTCAATCGAATTCACGTAACTTTCGTGCTGAGTCACTCGATTCATTACGACGGAAACCATAGTTACATTGCAGCACTTGAGTATGTACGAAAATTTTATTCGAAATTCTATTTATTGAAGAATTTAAAAGAGCTTATAAATCTTTAATAAGCCATTTACAAGGTTGTTCGTCCCGATTTAATATTTTTGTATTTAAACATAAATACGTTTTGTAAAAGAGGTTGAATATTCTTAACTAATTATAATTATCATTCTTAAACGATCTAAAAAAATATAATTAATACAATTTTGCTATTGTTATTTGCTATATGTACTTAAAAATAATGCTCATTAAGATTATTAGATTATTAATTTTATAAGCAGTATTAAATGAACAAATATTTTAAAATAGTATTTCGGAAAAAATGTAATATGTAATAAAAAATTGTAAAAAAAAACTGTGTATATAGTACCTTAGTATCTTATAACGTGAAGTTATTAGCGAAGTGGGCGGAACCAGTTTTATTATTCTTTTTAAATCTAAAATAGTTTATTTTTACTAGTATATACTATAAAGTAATAGCGAAAATATATAAATAGAACAAATTATATTTAGAACATCTATAAGTTTTTGTCGCATATAAGTTTGAATACGGTTAACGTAGCACTTCTCGGGACCCATGTCTCTTGGACTTTTAATATAGACGAGTTGAGTTTTAGTCAGTAATGAGTGTAGCGACGCTCTCAGACATGCGGTCGCCATAATTGCCAAACTTTGTTCCAGTCCCTGGTCCTTCGGAGCCCACAACTTGTCGCGCTCCATTGTTTTCATAGTGATATTCCTGTATGTGACACATTATTTAAATTTATTTCATTTACTACTTTAACATAACTAGATAAAAAATTCTACAACAATTAAATGCGTTATTTGTTTTAAAGCTTGTATTCAGTTTTATATAAAATCGAATAAAATAAAAAAAATGTTCTTAATAAATTAACTAAATTTTCGGTTATTTATGTTACATCAAAATTTACTGTAAAGATGCAACTCGGTTGAGTGCATCGGTTCAATTATTAAACAGAGCTGTTTCCAACAATAAGTTATATATCGCTTTGCGCTCAAGTTATCTATGGAATTTTTGTGTAATGAAATAACTATTCGTGGGAGATAACGGCACATTGAGAAGCAATTGAGCGTGAAGCTATTTAAATCTGAATAGGGTATTATGAACGCGCGTCACCTTGATTCAGTGACGGTGCCAGCGTCTCGAGCTTAATAAAGTTAAAGCGCCTCCGCCTGCGGACAAGCACCTCGCCTGACTTACACTGCTCCCTGCGGCGCTCCAGTAATTCATATCAACCAAGCAATAAACCAGCAGTATTGTTTGTATTTTACTGCAGTCATTTTAGTTTGATTACAGGCGATGTGTAATGAAAAGAAATGGCATGGGTGTACATACAAGAAAGAAATTAATGATGAGTTGGTATATATGTTGTGTAAAGATACAGTGTTCATTACTTGGGTAAACATTGTATGTACTGACTGGCGTAAAGAAGTAGGAGCCGGTGCCAGAAGTCAGCGGCGTTTGTTACGTAAATACCGACTGGGCGTGTTGCGAATTGGGCAGAATACGCGATGAGGGGGGGCGCACGTACAATTTCTGCTGCATAAGTGTTCAGTTTACTTTTCTCCGCTACTTATGTAACAGACACTGTAGTATATTCAGTCACGAGATAACGATGTTGGATACAATTAAGTTTTGCCAGTTTCACTAATCTTTAACTATGTAATTCTAGATATCTATTTAAATAAATAATTTCTGTTTTGAACTCTACCCCAGTTTCTGTAGAAGGATTATATTATATTGCATTAAATTTAATTATGCACATTCCCCATTTGTAATAAGATCAGCGAACAATTATATCTTTATAAGCTACAGTTACTTTTAAATCAGATGACAGTAACATTTTAGTATAAATAAAAGGCGACAGCTCAGGCGTTTTTCTGTATTACTTAACTAACTAGATGTTTTGTGTCATAACCATATTCATGATATCGGCATGTTATTTAAATCCTTTAATAGTGTAACAAAAACATAAAATCAGTTTTTTTTTTGTTTGAGCTAAATACTATGTATTAGATTTTCTAATTACAAAGTGACCAACGAATAGACCACAGTGTTTTAAAATAGGCATGTCCCTTACATTTACTCTTTTTGGTTTGAGGGCAAAAACATTTTATAGTATAAAATCAAGTACGTTATTAACGCCTCAATAATGTTATTATATCGTAAGAAATACCTGAACCCTAAAACATTTAAGAAATGGATATAAACGACCCTAAATATCGCACATCTGGCTGCTGTAACATGTATAAAGTATATTTACCACAAAAGCTTTCCCGCGTAACAAAAATGCTGTATATCTACAAAAACTCTCTGTGTTTGCGTTTATGTGAAAACACTTGAACGCCATCGTTCACCACCGCTCACCATGAAACGGATATTCACCGGCTTTCCATTTCTGGTTATGTGCCGATTTATATTCTGCGCCCACTCGCCGGCTGAGAAATCTCATGTTGGAGGTGCTCTTTCAATTTGAATCGGAACACTCGGATCGGGGAATAATGTATTTCGATATCGACCCTCCGCTCGGAACGAATCTTCCTGTTTATCGACGTTCTCATTTATTCGGGCGTCGTCGCGCCTTTATTTTTTCAACAGGAGCCCGCCCGGTGTAGCTAGCGGTGTGGTGTTTATCTGCGCTGCTGTTGGCAGGGTTTTTGTTTTGAGGGGACAACTGAATTGTGGCGCTTCTTCTAATTAAATTGTTCACGCAATCTTTATAATATTTTATTATAAAGTTTTTTTTAGGAATACATACATAATTACGTAAAATTTTAATGCACTTAATGTTTACAATTCGCGGCATATCTTTAGTAAAATTATTTTATGTATATGACGTCGCACAACATTTTACAAATTGATCCGATTTCAAGGTATTTTGTTGTTGGAAGACCCTGATGGTCAAACAAAAAGTTAATCCAATAAAAATAAAAGCGAATCCTGGGCGTGGAAATATAAGAAATATTGATTATGAATGAAGTACTGAAATATTCATAATAACATAAAAATATCATCAATTCACCTGAAATTAGATTTACTATGCATAATTTTTACATTATGGTCATGCACTGATTCAACGTTGAGCTCTTTTTTTGTTCTATTTTCTTCGACCAATAGAAATACTCGGTGGTCATCCAATGCCCAAAAATACAGAAGTGTTCTCATCTACCATTCGTGTCGCGACTCGATCATACTGCGGACCCTTAACCCGTATCGTATTCTTCCAGCGCGACGACTATTTACGTCGTTTTGTTTCATAATCTTCTATTGTTTTGTTGGCTCGCCCCGCCCAGCGCGAATTAAGCCAGCTATTTATTGAGTACGTGTTTGGCATCCGAATATGTAATGAATAAATGTTTCAAACATGACTGAGCAGTACAAAAGACGTCTTACTTAGTTAATTATGGTTATGGATATAGCAAATAATTTCAGTGGATTTTATTATTTATTATCACTACTTAGTATGCATCCATAAACAACCATCTCACTTCCGTTTTTATTGCTATGTGTTTTCTGTTTTCCTTTGCGGGAAGAAATCACAATATAGAGATGCTTTTTCAATTCGAATCGAAACGACCGAATTGGGGAAATAATTTATTTGGGTTTCGACCTTTTCTATTCAAAACGGCTCTATACGTTTAACGTCTATTGGACGTTCCTATGTTTTGTTATCTATAATATTCTCGTTTTTATCTATTTTTATCAGATGTTTATTTAGTTTGAAGTCGATGTAATACTTTAAATAACACACACACGTGTTTGAGAAATATTATAATACGTACTAAATTTAAAACTGTCTACCTCAACTTTAGTATTCCTCCCCAGGTTGTTCACGCTTTATATTCTACGCGCGTTAACATGTTTGTACGTATATATATATATATATATATATATATATCTATTCTCACTACAATGTTCGCCAAGTGTTGTTGTTTCAGTGACTATAAATTTTCAACTACATCTTAATCTTATGTAACATTGTTGATTCATTCATTGTATACTTGCTAAATATTACATTTTCGTGAGCACGTTAATGGTTAAAGGCCAACACTCTTTATAATTTTGAAAATGATTAAGCGCATATACGATACATTAGGAAGGTATTGGCAGGACGGACGGGATCGGCTGACATTGCATTAAAAGGAGAAGCGTGACCGTCTTCGTATTTCCTAGCTTCGCTTCAGATTTGTTCCTCGCTTCGCTTCAAGCGTCTTATTGAAATCTAATTTTCCTTAATCCCAGGACCGAGTCTAACAGGAAACGAGGAGCAAGGGTATTAATATTTCCATTGTTGTTGGTTAGTGAAATGCTGAAACGGTTATATTTTAAGCTGTTTACAATTTTCACATATGCTTCCATGAAAAGGAATACACTCTTGCGATACAAGTTTACAATTACTGGATATACGGAAAAGATTTTAGTTGGCGTTGAATAAACACAAATGCAGGGGTCCATTGGAATAAGTAAACTAGACAACGAAGAAGAGCAACCGTATAAATTAAAACCATTAACTAACTATTACATTGATATTCAAAGTGAATTTCTTTGGCTTTGGAGATCATATATCTTTTCAATTCATTGTTATTGAAAAAATATGACGCGACGGTCACGGATTAGATTGTTTTTTGTATTTTCAAATATGCTCAAAAGTCCGAATAGGGATGAGCAGTTATTATTTACTTAGTTTGCAACACAATGTTATACATGTCAAACATTTTTCACAACTAGTTAATATATTTGAACTGTTTGTTTGTTATACTAAAATATTTTTTTTTTACTTAATATGAATGTGAATTGTTACTTATCATCAAACAACAATTTTGATTATTTATGTCCGCCTGCCATAGAATAAATATATAAAACGCAGTATAATGCATATAGACCATTAACTAGTGATAATTAAAGTCAATATTACTAGTTCAACTTATATTTAGTTAATTCATTAACGAGCTATAGTTTATAATTTATTTCCATTAACGCTTATTATAATTGTGTACTCTTTCATTTTATTGCTTAATTATTGCTGTTTGGTTACGAGGTGGTTTAAATCCGTGCTATTGTTTTCACAACGCTTTATCTCAACACAAAAAAGATAAATCTGCCCGCCCAGACACTTGGTAACTTTCCTTTGCCTTTTTCCAATTAACGGCTTAGGATACTTCCATCACGACAATTTTGTTATTTAGACACTATTCAGTACATATGTTTGTAGAGGATATTTTTATAATAAAAATAAATATTTCAAATATTATTTTATGACTGTATAAAAAAACAGTTTTAAATTTTTTAAGAATTTCAGAAGTTGATATGTTGTTATAATGCTAACATAAATTTTTAACTTTTCTTTCAGTAAATCATGGCTTTTCATATTTTTTAATATAAACACCAAAAATTATGTGGTCTTACATAGGTGTTTTTTAAATCCACAACGGGATAAAAAATTACCTAAATTTCTCATGATGCTTTTAAGGCGGCAGATTCGAATAGTAACTAGCCAAAGAATACCAGCATTTCACTTCCATCACATGTGCTTTCTAGAACAAACTTGGAACCTCCGTATGACATGACAACTGGTTATTCCTTGTACCGCGAAATTAAATTAATTCGATTCATAAATAATATCGATCACAAAGACAATCCTCTAATATCCTGAATAGAAAAACTATTAGAGAATGTTTTTATCTTTCCAATTATCTGTTGTCGTCCATTTAATAGGTTTTCATTTTATGGATTATTATTAATTGCTTTAAATTTTACAATATTTAATCTGTTCTTCTAGGAGGACATATGAATGTAGCTTAATTAAAAGTCGCGGCTTGGCTGTACGTCGTTACTGTCTTGCGGTGCGGCGTTTCTGTCTGATTTATGATATTTACGCGTGTAACAAAATTAATGTCTTTATTACTCTTTCGTGTGTGTTGATCTCCAGGACTGACTTGTAATTTTAAATTTGTGTGTCTTTGATCAAAAACATGAAATATTTCTTAAACGGAATAGTTCATTACAAATTTCCTTACGTTTGGGGAGGGCTGTTAAAGGTTACTGCTTAAAAAAATATTGAAGTTTTCAAGAATTGAAGTTTCTAGAAAACAAAATTAAATTTATGAATTTATGTTTTTAATTAAAATTGTTCCAAATAACATATTGTTCGGTATTGTTTTTAAATTAAAAGGATGTTATATTTTTCTTTGTAAATAACAACATTTAAAGCACAACTTTAGGTAAAACAGCTCACTAGAGAGAGACATTATTTTACTTTCGATGTCAGCTCTGAGGCGGGTTCTTGAGTGCGCACGGTGTAACATGTGATTAAAGATGGCGGGAGTTTCATTACGGTACGTCATAATTCTTGTGTAAGTAATATTTCGTGTGGCACATATTTCCCGGCGGTCGGCGCCGGTACGACTTGCAGGTGAAAAATTTTCGCTCCGTCTCGCCGCGGCATGGGCTTAGTGTTTTATCTCGGCTTAGCGTTACGAGGATTTGTGGCTCACTAAGTAAAGTTTTATGTCCCCGGAACGCCTGCAACTTTGCTCCTTGGATAAAAATGAACTTTCATTGTCGTCTTTCAACTTTGCATTCCTGCGGTACGGATATTGCTTGTGTTCATGTTTTAATTCTTCAATGTTCATTAATATCTAATTAATGAAATATAATAATGTGTTGGGAATTCGTATAAATAAAAACGCCGGTGAATATGAAATATTAAGTCACGAAACTCATTGGGTGCAACTAAATAGTTTCCTGCTACTAGTCTCAAGACTACCGGAAGCACAACTCATTAATAATGTGCATTGCGCTCTTGCTTCCTTCTTGTTGTTATTAGAGACTATTGTTTGAGTATCTCTATTAACTTTACCAGTATCATTGAAAACAATATGAAATAATAAATTTTTATTTTATTTCTGAATAATTACTACTGTCATTTTTACAGAAGTTTAGCCTTGTTTTCGATTCGGATTTTTTTTTAGGCAAAAAAAAAATGAATGTCGAGTGGTTACTGCATGTACCTTCTTTGAATTATAGAACTGCTAGTCTATTTGTACTACAGAATATGTTACTTGACACAAATTGTATAATTATAACTTACATATAATATGTAGTTTAAATTGTATATACCTTCATATTGTGTAAAAAGAAATAAAATATCATTTTAACTCTGCATTTCAGTTTGTAGTTTGTTAATTTAGAGGCTCTTCATAAACAATTTTAGTGATCACCCTTTCGTCTAAATTGCATTTTATTTTTATTCAGTTTTCGCTACGTAAAATGAAATTATCTACTATCGCTAAAAACTTTTTATATATGATAAAGTGATTTATAGTCATGTTAGTGGAAAGCTGTTGGAGTGTTTTTTAACTATCTTTTATTAAATTGAATTCCGTTAAATCAAAAACGTATTTGAGTTATCAAAGATATTGTTAGGGTTGTCTCAAGCGTACGTACGGGGCGAGGTGCCGTCTCACGGAATGGAATGCACGCGACGCGCTCTCCGTTGAGCAAGCGTCGACGGCCGCGGAGCACGCCGCAGCTACGCGTAGCAGCGAACCCAACGTGCGGAATGCGGAATGCTGTACAGATGTTCCTCATCCTATACAAATTGTATGTTCAATTTATATACTCGATTTCCACTTGCGGTTCCTTGTATTTTTTTTACAAAATATGAAAGTTCTTTACATCGAAGCATTAAAACATAGTACATAGTTATCATCTATAGCCAGCCATCTCTCGCTCTGCGCATATGTATTCTTTTCATTTAGAAGTATTTAAATTTTATTCTATAAAAATATAAATATGGAAGTATTATTACAGTATAAAATCAAAATGATGTTCAACAATTTTGTATTTAACTTATTTTGCTAGTGGCAATGTGTAATTATATAAAACAAATTTTTTGTAAATTTTAAATTAATCATTCGTTACAAAAAAATACAATTTTTCCGGTTACAAGGGTCAAAGGATTTGTTAATATTTCATGCGGGAACAGAAACAGCGGTACAAAATAATCAGATTCATCAGTCCTTTGTCTTGAACGCGCCGTTAGCCCGGGTCTCCGTGGGACGCGTATTGTGTCGATTGTTTACTTCGTTAGCGGAGTCTCTATCCCCCCCCTAACCGTACGTACACACATAGCTTTAACGAACTCTGATCGCAAGACGCAGAGTAATCCTTATATAGCTGTAACCTAAGTAAACTGAAAAACAGAGCTCCTTTTATTACTCGAACATTTTTAATGAAACGACAATAAAAAATAATATATATTTTTCACATAGTGAACTATGTTAATATGTTTTAGATACTGTAGCCTCTCTGCCTGTGACAGTGCTTCAAAGCACCTGCGTCCCTATACTGGCAACGTCGTGTAAATTTATGAATGCTTTTAACGCTTTTAACGTGTGCCACCTGACCTAACAGGCGGACATTTTGCCGGACAAATGCCTTACAGTCTTTATTTATATTACATACTTAGTCTAGTTTATGTTTAATACAGCTTTACGTGTATGTTTAGAAATTTTAATCGTCATACAGCACATGCACAAGAGTTGTTATTATTTATTGTTTTTAAATTTATATTCAAAACTACATCATAACATACATCAATATATTAATAAAAAATTATACTCACATTAACATTACTTAAACAGACCACGAATATTTATGACTGTAAGCAATATTAATCTTTTTATTAATTTTCCTAGCATGCGGTGAGGACTAAGTAAATAGAGAATACAGCGAATAAAGTTAAATATTTGATATAAGTATTATTATAAGCAGATGTGACAAATCATTTCAGTCGTTCAAATGAAAATCCAAAAAGGTCTCCTATAAATATGGAATAAGAGGAAAAGACTTTGATTGTGATCGAATTTTAGTCTTTTCCGTATTCTTAGCCCTTATAGAAAAAGTTTTTTAATATCAGATGTTACAGTCTGTCCCTTCTACGAAAGACATCCGTTCAAGAATAAAAACAAATTCTACTTATTTTTAATTGTTTTTACCTAAAACGTCTTATTTCGTCTAAACAGTAATTAAAAAATAATAATGCATTTTCTTGGTTAGCAATATGTCACAATATTTCAAATTAAAAAAAAATAACTTATGCATATAATAATTGCTAAAGATAGAAAAGCAAAAAAACTCATTACACAGAGACTACGGAAAAAACTTGTTTGCAACTAAAAGTTTTATCATTTCGACGCTAGTTTTGGTTGAAAAGCAATACTTAGTAACCATTAATATTGTAGTGGTTTGAATCTTTCTTTTTGTCAAGGAAATATTAGCGATACTGTTATTTTAAACCGCTTGTCAACTTCTTTCTATTAAATTCCAGTCTATGTGACATTTCTAGGTTAGGTTGTGGGTATAATCAGTGTTTTAGAAAAGGAATGATTAATTGTGGTGCGGGAAATTGTACAACTGGGTAGGTAGTCTAGTGTTTTATATAAATCTTGGTAATTTATTTCGCCGTCTTGAATAATTTAGTGCGGATCAATTATTACATGAATCACTTGGCTCGATTTGAGTTATATGTGGTATAACTTGGTTTCTATCGGAGATGTGATAATACTAACAAAGGTTATTTAATGATTAACATTATCCACCAGACGTGTTCTGTGATTTCCGTTTTTGCTTTAGTCCCAATGCTATTTTCTTTTCAAAATGTAACCCATCTTAATCGCTTGTCGGCTTTGTTTGCTTCGCATTGAACGTGGTTATTTTTTAAATAGATTTTAACTCACCGAAGGCTTATTTTACCTTATTTATAACCCTCGACAAGAATTACATAAAGTCAAATACTCTTATAAACTTGATTGTTCGTTTTGTTGCTTGTTACATTTCGAAATCCAGCATAATTAACCAAGCAGAATGGGAATCAATATTTCTAATTTAGCAAGCATAACGAACTTTGTTAATTTTTTAACCCCGCATCAAAAACACTAATCTCTGTACAAAAATGATATATTAACTAATGTTTCAAGTTGAACAGTATTAACCATTGGTATGAGGGTATTGTTTTCAACAAGAGTACAACGATATTTTGTAAAAACCATTGCACATATCAGTGCATCGCAACCGTCTCTGACGTTGCGTGAAACAAGAGCCGCTGCAGATGCGATTGTGAGGCTATCAAGCTCTGTGAAATTTAGTGCACTGAGCAACGCTACATTTTATTATCTTACCCTTCCCAGCTATACTTGCACTACTTTATTTTATTACTTGAGACAATAACCTAAAATTTCACGTATTATTACAATCCTAACGTTAAGTGATCGCTGCTGTTTGTGAACACCGACGTTGATGGCCGGAGCGTGACTAAGACCATATAAAGTAATATGAGTGATTATTGCAGTATACTGTACGGTGTTGTTTTTTTAGCACCGAAACTGAACCTTATTATACTATTTCTATAACATTTTACTAATATAAAGGAAAATACTACAGTTCTTGATAAATTAATTAATATACCTCATTTATATAAATGTGTTTACACTATTGAACGGCAATTTGAACATATCGTTACCTCACAAATAAAAGTTAAAATAATAAAAAATCGTTATAAATTGTATTGTATAATTTGAAATAAAACATTTGGTATCACTGGATTCCATCGCAATTTACAGATAAACTGCGCTTCCGAACTAAACCACTTACTAAACTAGTCTAAGATACCGTTTTTGCAGGCAGTGTAGTTTACCGTCCGAGAAAAGCTTGTAGTGCATTTATCTTTATAGAGAGCTTAGTGGTTTAGGTATAGTCTGGATTTAGACTATACTTACCGTCTCTACGAAATGTGTTCAATTAAACTAGATGTCAACTATCTTGGAAGTGCAAATACTGCTACATCAAAGGGTTTCTAAAAGGATTAAAACACTGGGAAAATTCTTTTTAATTTTTAATTTATTTAGTGCAAATATGATAAGAATTCAAACGATGCAGACTGATGTGACCGGCAAGTAGTGGTTTCAATGATCTGCCATGTAGCATCGAGCTTCTACGCAATAAACGTAGGTAACTTCTGCCTTTCGTAGAAGGCGACTACTACTCGTGATTATCCATTAAGCGAGCCCCATAGCGAGAAGTATCTGTCGTAGCAGCACGGGTGCAGGGAAAGGTTTCGACCCTCTCTGGGATGTGCTTAGAAGTAACTGAAGGTACCGGTCTTTTTTTTTTGTGGGGTACAAATCCCACATAACCTGTTGTCTTCTCCCGAAAAAAGCAAGGTATCTTTTGAAGATTTCTCCCCCGATAAAAATATAAGTTCGATCTCAGTTGCTGCACAGGGCTTTCGAAAATGACAAGGAAACGCAACAAAGCCTCGATTATCATTTAGTTATTACTGCGACGCTGAGTAAATTCGCTTCGAAAAGATTACGAGGAGCAGAGAACATTAAAAGCGATTCTACGAGCACAACGACATTACGGTTTATGCTTTCCCATTAGCGCTTCTTGCGCGGGAACTATTTTATGGGAACACAAATTACTCTTACTAATTTTTTTTTCGAACGCTTTTCTTAAGAACAAATTGTATGTTAAGATAACAAGGTTGAATTTGGACGATATTTAATTTTTTTTAAATAAATCGCCGTAAGTTAGTTTTAATTTTGTATGAACAATACTAATTGATTATGTTTAATTTTAATTTACCACTGATTAACTATTGTAAGCTATTTGTTCTTTTGACTCTCAGTTCATTTTTCGTATTGTATCGTCGCCAAAATACGATATTTTTGTTTTAAATTATTACCTACATAGAGAGAAGGAGCAATTTGAATTTTTATGAAACGAAAAAGAAAACTATCAATGAATTTTCAGGCAGTAAGAGAATGAGTTAAAAAAACTATTCTATATAGTATCCCTATTCTTCGTGTTATCTTTGTGCTATTGTTCGTAGGGTCCCCAATACTATACCTTCATCTACGGGCAATACACGGATTCAACATGCCACGGAGACTTATCTCCATTCTGTGTACACTCTGAAGAGATAAAGAGAGAAAAACGTTGAAATATATACTACTTTAGTAATGTACTACCATTCTTTTAAAATAACGTGTTACTACGGATGTTTCATTTTATCTCCCTAGCTCTCTCTTTCGTTCTTTCCTGCTTCGATCATCAGTATTCATCTCATTTGCTTACAAATTAAATAGAATACACTTTTCACTTCTATCGTATGTCAATTCAAATTAAATTTTTTTTAAATAAATCGCCGTAAGTTAGTTTTAATTTTGTATGAACAATACTAATTGATTATGTTTAATTTTAATTTACCACTGATTAACTATTGTAAGCTATTTGTTCTTTTGACTCTCAGTTCATTTTTCGTATTGTATCGTCGCCAAAATACGATATTTTTGTTTTAAATTATTACCTACATAGAGAGAAGGAGCAATTTGAATTTTTATGAAACGAAAAAGAAAACTATCAATGAATTTTCAGGCAGTAAGAGAATGAGTTAAAAAAACTATTCTATATAGTATCCCTATTCTTCGTGTTATCTTTGTGCTATTGTTCGTAGGGTCCCCAATACTATACCTTCATCTACGGGCAATACACGGATTCAACATGCCACGGAGACTTATCTCCATTCTGTGTACACTCTGAAGAGATAAAGAGAGAAAAACGTTGAAATATATACTACTTTAGTAATGTACTACCATTCTTTTAAAATAACGTGTTACTACGGATGTTTCATTTTATCTCCCTAGCTCTCTCTTTCGTTCTTTCCTGCTTCGATCATCAGTATTCATCTCATTTGCTTACAAATTAAATAGAATACACTTTTCACTTCTATCGTATGTCAATTCAAATTAAATTTTTTTAAACTGCTTACTGCACCTCGCGGTTATTTTACTTCCAGTTCCTACTAATTTGTTTCTGAATTTATTGAAAAAGGTTTATATTTTGTTTATAAAAAAGTTCCTGTGATCGGTTTTACTGTGCTAATATTGAAATTGAAATTCAACAGTGCCATCAAGAGGGAAGTTATAATAAAAGACATCGTGATTTTTATTTCCATAATATCTAAAAAATGTTTATTGCTGTACAATAATGAATTTAATTTCGCATTACAGGTGGAAGTTATTCCATTACAGTAATATTCACCGTGTATATTTGAAATATCGTAATTACATAATACAATACAATCCAGTTTCCCCAACAATAGCGTGCACCGCTCGTTATTCACGCGTGAATTACCTATTGTTGTTATTTTAATTTGTATCCGACCTTACAGTGAGTGTGGGCCGTCTATTTGACCCAACTTACTTTTGTTGCGGAATAGAATGGAATATTATATTTGTTTTTAATGTTGTTTCTGGGTACAAAACCAGTTTTAGAGTTCCAAAACTGTAATGATAAAAGATTCACTTCATTTATTTTTTAAATTTATTTTAAATGAAATGTCGCAAAACACGTATTCCCTGTATGCCAATTTTTTTTTGTAGACCCCTGGTTTGTTTATTGCAGAGGTTTGGCTCGTAAACATTCCTAGACCGGCGCACTAAATTTAAGTTGGCCTTCTTTATTCCGGATCAAGAAATGCTTGTATCGAACTACACGCGGTTTGTACGATTTCGTAACGAATTTTATTACTTTCCTTTTACTTTACCCTTCATAATATTTAAGATTATTTTTCATAGTTTCACGTTATAGAAATGAGAAAGAAATATCCGAGACGCATTTAATGCGGAATTGTTAGATGGCGAATAATAAGACATGATGGCGCGCTACTTTTTGCTCGGTAGGTAGCTCCTTTATTTACTGCCACAGTAACGCCACTAGCACGCTCCATATCCACCGCGTTATTGCCATCTTGGAAATGAGGAAACCATACACATTTTCTTAACATCTCTACAATTTGAACGTTTGTGTAAATATTTATATCCTTTATTTTTCTGCCACTTGTAAATTTTTTTAATATTCTCATGCTTTTCTTAAATTGTCTATACATTCCATGTTTATTATAACGTGAATCAATTGTTTATAAATTCATTCAACTTACTGAATTGTCTTGTTTGTTTATAAGAAGTCATCGACGTTTATAACTTTTGCTTATGCCAGAATGTTAAGTATAATGTATACCAACTTTTACAAATTGGTACGAGACAAAAAAAAATCATTTTCGAACTAAAAGTTTTAAATTTTTGACCTTTACTAAATATGAACTATGTTAAACAAATTTAAGTTAAAATAACGTAACATTTCTACTTTTGACTAAATATTCTGCTCTCAGATTTTAGATTAGTTTTAAATATAGATTTCTTATGCTTTAAATAATAACAACAACAGGAGAGTTCTCAAATGTTGGTTTAGGCAGTAAGTTGAAACCAGCCCATTGTCCAATTACTTAAGATGTCAATTACGCAGATATCAAATCGGTCGTGTTCCGAAATACGCCGTTTCCGCTGATCACGTTGAAGTCTGCAGTGGCGAGTAATTATAATACTGCTGAACTCATGCCCATTTATGTTGAAGTTCTGATTTAAATTATGACAATTTTAATACAAAATGTAAGACTTCGTTTTAAAATGACTCGTAAACATGCATCAGAACAGGTGAATTATTAAATAAATTTCCTTATGGCGTGTAAGTAACAATACGATATTTCTATAATTCTTAGTAGTTTTTATATTTACCTTGATTTTACTGGTATTTTTCTAATAGCTGCTTGTGGCACAGTGTAGGGCTGTGTGTCACGCTCACGACACTTTTATTGCTCCACAGCCAGACTTCGGCACTAACAACGCTCTTTGACACTTTTTTTAAGAGCCTTACGTCGCTTAAAGTAGAAAACATTTTTCACGACTTTTCCAAGCGAACGCATTTGACCGCTTTAGTCCAATGGAATATGAAGTAGACGAGCACTAGCTAGATTTGAAGAAAAAATCTTGTCTACATTTGAAACGTTTATTTAATTCAAAACTGTTTAAAATTGAAGGGGTAATAAAAAAGCAGGGGTTAGTTACCTAAACTACGTGAATGTGGTTATAACTTCCAGACTTAATTACTTTCAAGAGCGAATATAACTTGGTAATATAAGCAATTAGAAACTTATTTGACGCTGCCGGTCCGCCAGTTCCGCCTCGGGCAGAGAAATCGTGAGCGGGATGAGCCATTACGTTCTTTCGCAGAACTTTTCCTTTTAAAAGTCGTCTCTTACTCTTTTGAGAGTTAATATTGGATAAATCTGCCGAAAATATGAATATGAAGGTACAACTTTAGTAATTTTAGTCAAGCGTAGCTAAAAATGTCTGCGATTATATCATGAAATATGACTTCCTAAGCTCACCCCGTACTAGACTTTATGAGTATCCGTTGTATTATGACTGCTTTCAGTAAGCATATCGAAGCGTTTTTATAAATTTTATAGTAATAAAATTGGCAAAAAATATTACACTTTTAAATTTATGTCTTTTATTGATAGACGAGAAAGTATAATAACAATAAAATTTTTGAAATAACATTTTAAATGCAGTGCATAAAAAACAAATACAGCGATCCTTGCAAACTGAGGATATTTACGACGAACCACGGAAAAACAGTTGCTAATGTTACCTTAAACAAAAATAATGTCTTTTTATCATAAACAAGACCGATTCTACATAAGTTTTCTACAAGATCTTGATCTTTTAAAAAATATAGCAAAATTCTAAGGTAATATAACTTTTACAATGTACACATTTCATTTTCAAAGCTCACCAAACGCTGCTTTATTTCGCTTTCTTCAGTTTGTTGTTAAAGTTCTCAGTAGAATTCTCTGCAATCCATTCAACAAACTTTGCAGCCAAGATCTAACTTTGCAGCGGCTAGTGTCTACTACGAGTATAAAATCAACCGTACCGGAAAAACTTTAAACGCTATATATATACAGCAGCAGCTATATATTTACATATGTAAATATTAGTAAACCGTATGGTATCAATGATAGTGTTGATTCTTTTGAAACTGATATGTTTTATTCATATCACAAAGAAAATAAATCTTGTAAATAATATATTTCCATTTTCAGTAATAGTTTACAATTTATAATCGTGTATTTAGATTGATAAAAAATATATTATAATATTATGAAATATCTCGTGTGTAACTTTCTTTGTACTTGTGATATAACTAACAGCTTCCCGTGGTGAGTTTAAAAATACTGATAGGAGTACCGTCCATTTATTATATTTACGTAGGTACTTGTATTACCAATTATGCAAAGCGTCTTCCGCGTAGCGGTGCGCGGGCGGTGAAGCTGGCGGGGTGTAGTAGGGCGGTTGCTGTCGCGCTCTTTCCTCACTCGTAGTGAAATAACGACCTCAATTTGCATAACAATGCTCGTCACCCCTTATTCTCTACCAGCGGCTTTCGCAGGCTACACCGCCACGTCCCACCGGACCCGACACCTTTTTTGTACATAAAATCTGTCCGGCGCGAATTATCCATTAAAATTCATTTCTAAAATATAATACGGTGAAAATATATCTTTTTGATTATTAAACAGTGATACCAGGTACTCAAAATAGACGACATATACAGATTACATGGTTTAAAGTAAAGGTTAAAGTTGTTTTGCCATCTCTAGCAGGTCGTCAGACAACTTGCAAGAGATGGTGTACTCGTTTACTATTTTATTTTCGCGTTGGACATTCGGTTGTGATAGTAAGTTCTTCTTCCGACTTTGTGTTTTAATTGAATCAAAGTTTTCGGGTTTTTGCGGCCGGCGTGCCAGCCACGCACGCTTTCCTAACTTCAACAAAGTTTCTTTATTAAATTATTGGAAGTTCAGAAACGTTCGCCTTTGAGCGGCAAGCAAATTAGGGATAGCCGTGAATTTCTGAACAGTTTAACTTATTTCCGATATAAAAGAGTACTTAACAGTTATATATCTTTTGGCTAAATTTCATTTAGTGACGACATATTAATGTTGTTTGGTTTAAACATTGTACATGGATAAAAGATATGTAAGTATTTTAATGAAATTATATCCGTTTAGAAAATTCACTTAATTTACGAATTATCTCTAGAGTCAGTACCAATTATTTACATAAAAATAGGTTCAAAGATATGTCATATTTTCAATTTTGTGGACCTTCTAGAGCCAAGTATCACACGTAACGCATTATTTCAATTATTTTTATAGCAATCAGATGGACAGTTATAATAAAGTAATTAAATTATAATAATAATTAAGTGGCTTTAGGATGGAAAATTGATAATTCTTATTAAGGTATTGCTGACAAAACTACCTACTACTGAAATCGAAATAATCGGAAATGAGCCAAATTTGACATATTGACTGTAACAGATATGCAGCCCTAATTTGACTAGGGTTTAAAACCAAAATATTACTTTTGAACTAATTGAACAGCTTTAAATTTTTCGAAAGCTAAATGCAAAACTCTTAGAAAAACAAACTGGTCCATATTTTTAACAAGTTTTATTCAATTTTACGACTAGCTGTACTCTAAAATAATAGCTTGGTGTTTTCACAAGAATTTTTTAAGTCACCAATGGAATCTTCATAGTATTTTCTTTGTTATTATTCGTTTCGTAATTGCCTATATAAACACTAAGGAAGTTATTACTTAAGTTATTTAATTATTAATCATCGGTAAGAGCACAAACTCATAATTAAAGATATTATTAAAGGGAGATTGATTTACTTTTTTGCGGAGGAATGAGATAATAAGAGATTATTATTATTTTTTTATTTTGAAAGATGGAGGGAGAGTAATCGAGTATAAGATTCGTTAAAATATTTAATTATCTGTGTTTGTGCCAAGTTAACAGTTCATAAAGATACGAAAGTTCGTTCTGTAACGAGTGACGCATTCGTCCGGAGCATTGTTTTGCGGTAGGGCTTTATCTGGCGCGGAACGAGATGTCGTATAAGTAATTTATAGATCCTCCCCCGCCCCAGGCCCCAAGTAACAATTCAGTCCAAGGAACTGCCTCCAGAACCGCTATTGCTGATGTTTCCACGGAATTCTATTAACGGGTACTCTAAGTCATTTGCCCAGATCGCATTGAAATTTGTTTTAAATTTTCTATTCAAATATTGTTCATTTATTATAATAAATACGACGTAAATTTGTTCTTGTAAACTATTAAAAAGTAATTTTGTGTGAATAAATTTGAATAAATACATTCTCGTTATAATAAAATATCATCTATAAAGTACCATTACTAGAAACATTTACTGGTAATTATTCTTTACAAAAATACAAAATAAGGTGAGTAATATTTGGTAACAAAAAAAATGTTGACAGTTTCTTTTTTTAGTAAAGTTATTTCTTTTAGTCCTCATTTTTTTATTGTGATCAAATACGCAAAATTCTAACAATCCCTTTAAAATGCTAATTTACAAACTTTTAGGGCAAGAGGTTCTTTTTAAATTCGAGTCCCTTTTTTCTTTGTACTTCTCTAAAATATACAGGCGATTCTCAACGGTACGTTAAGCTTAACGTCGTAAAAACGTAAAAAGCTACAACGATAGACTTAACGTCGGGGTAAGTGCAACCGGCAGGTACGTTGGCGCGATGACAGTGCTACGGCTCCCTACGGGCCCCTTCCGCGATCCTCGTAAATTGCGAATATTAGATTATAAGTACGGACTGTGGCGGGCAGCACAGGGGCCATCAGCCGAATACTGAACTCGTTCGTTGCTTAACATAGCGGCGTGATCTGAGTGTGCTTTTTAGTTATTCCCCATTGCATCATTTCCTCCTGCCGCTGCTTCTATTTTAACATTTACACCGATACTTTTTTGATCATACTTGTTTGCAGAGTGTTTGATTAAAATTTGCACGTTATTTCTTTTAGTATTATTAGGAAATAAATGAACCATAAACTCAAAGAGGGATTACTATTGTACTGAGCCCCGAACGACTGAAACAATTGTAATCGACATATCATGTATAAAAGGTGACTTGACTTGATCGGTCTAGAACACTCATTTGAGTTAAGACATCTTGCCATACCACCAGCCTAAAGGTGTGATTTAAAAATCTGCTCCGCACACAACAGGATAGCAGAGAAGGAACGGTAGAACGATACAGTATTGCAACTTAACTTTATCTAGTACTAGCTGACCCAGCAAACTTCGTTTCGCCTCAAAATCAATAAATAAAAAAGCTTATTGATAATTCCAGGCTGCTTCAACTTTAGTAAATAATGTGGTGAAAACTTAACCAGAAAAAAATAATTCGTTATCAAAAGAAATGCCCGTTATTAATTTGGTTTTTCTATTATATTTAAATGCACACGTTGATTGACTTCGACGACCTAAGTCAGGACGTCTTCTCCTTGGTAGTATAAATTGTAGATAATCAAAGTAAGGAAAGTTCTCGCGCACTCAGCGGTAAATAGTGTCACTATCACAAAAGATCAACAAAGTAAAGTTAAGACTTAACTACTATTTTGAACCAATGTGAACTTAGGACAGCGGTGTTCCCGGTTGGATTCTATAATCGCTGCACACGAACACACTTATTTACTGCATGATAACCAATCATCTATCAATTCAACCGCATTATGCACAAAAAAATAAAAATGAACCGAGACAATTTCACCTTTGTGCCCAGATTCCCGCTAAAGTAAAATATTCTTCTTCTTCCCAATTAATGGCATGAGCACGGTTTCTGCGTGAGCCAGTGTCATGTGTACACGTATAAAACAAAAAAATAAGAATACTTAAAAAATTGTCTACGTGGTCAATTCGTTCGCCATGTTCTCTTAAAATATTATAGTTGCATCAGAAATTGTTGGTTGTCAATGTCAATGTCTAAATCAAAAATATTCTTTTAAATTGTATTTGGTTTCTAAATGACGGGACGAACTTCAAATATTTGACGTTTTATGTATTTACGGTAAGGTGACCAGACGTTCCGCTCTTTCACAAATAATTCCGCGTCCCGCGACGTTTTTCAAAAGTCCCGACTTTTAGAATTAAGTTAAATTTTATATTTATGAAAACCATTGTTTTGCGTAACACGTTGCTTTTGCTACCCAGTTACAATGTATTTGTTTCTCAGATGATACACTTCGTGTTCTGCTTCTTGCCATATAAAATTAAGGAATATTTCATAAATACATAAATCTTCTTAAACTAAGCTTAAAATACTTATAGTCTTAAAATTTTATATTAATGACATAAAGTATGTCACCGACCTTACCCCTAAAAGAAATTTAGATAGAAATATGTCAAGGAATAAAATATTATACATTTTTATATTTATAAATTGTACTTATGTTGGAACTAAAAAAAATGTTACATTATTATTACTCCTTCAAAGTTGTCCCGCTTTGCCGATCTAAAAATCTGGTCACCTTAATGGAAAAGAGAAATTGTTGTTTTTACCATATTCCGGGCACTTTTTCCATATTTTCTCACCTTTTACACCTTCACTGGACTACCACGAATAATTCTAGACCACATTTAGCCAAATCGGTCCAGCCGTTCTCGAGTTTTAGCGAGACTAACGAACAGCAATTCATTTTTATTATATAGATAAACGAAAATTTATTTAGTAATTTTTTGTTTACATTGTAATGATTTTCTTTTATTTTCTGCCTTTTTTTTAATCTCTCAACTGAAGAATCTGTTTTTAGTGATAGGACCGATTACTTCGAAATGATTAAATGGGCTATGTAAATATTTTATCTTTGTAATCAAGAAAATTTATAGCGCTGTAATCCAAAAATATGTATTCGGCGGTTATCACGTCTTTTGTAGCTTAACTTTTTAATGATATTTTGCTTTTACTTTAAAATAAAAATTAAATCAATATTTCCGTATTATTCGTATACTACTTATACTTCAGTAGCCTCAGCATTACTGAATGTGAATTAGAATAGAACTTGAATAAAAGCAACATAGTGTCATACAATTTCATGCTGTGATCAAGATAACAGCAGCTGTGCGGTGCATGGTGTCAGTTTGCATATTCTCGTTCCTTTACGACTTCATTATGCTAGCAGCGGGCGTATTCATACGAGCGGCGAGCTTCTTATGTACACCGCCCCCTTATTCTATGTATTAATTTTACCTTCAAAATTTTGTTATTCAATTGCTGTCTAATTTTAGTTACATTTTCATTTGTTTAATAACAGATAACATGTTAAATATACGTTCCTCCATACAACAAATATCTGCATTTACATCTTGAATATGCAGTAGTCGTAAATTATTTCAGCAGAAAGAATATCGAATGATTTATGTCATGTCGAATAAGAATTTATGAAAGACAAGTAAATGATACAAAAATTTAAAATTTTTTGTAGTTATTTACATTGCAGTGTGTTTTAAGAAAGTTTAGTGAATTGTGCCATACCAATCGGTCAGCGAATAAATAATTTACTGCTGTAATCGCTGCAAAGAATTATTTCTCAGTTATTTACAAAAAATGCTAATTGTTTGATTTTGCTGTTTGGTGAGTAGAATGAAGTGATGTTGGAACGTAGTTATAGAGGCATGGCAACGCATAAATGGTAGCACTCTGTCGGGCGGGCGGCGGGCGGGTGTTTCCACGGTACGATCGCCGGCGCTCTCCGGCCCCGCGCCCTTTGTGAGCCGCGCTGTGTAATTACTCTGGGACTATGGGAAATAGCTCAACGGGCGCTAAAGCACTTTTGTATTATTAAAGTAAATTAATGCAGATGAAAAAGTAAACGAAATAAACGTTTCACAATTTTGTGTGACCCTCGCATTTTTAAATGTAATATCGTTTTACTCTTTGATTTATTTTCATTTATTCATTAATACCTTTAAAGAATATGTGATCGAACAATAATTGTCCATTTCTTTTTGGAAACCACTATGTGTAAGTTTTTTTTATATATTTACTAGCTGACCCGACAGACTTCGTTCTGTCAAACAAAATTGGAATGTTCTTTGTTCCTGCCTATTTTATAGCCGGGGCAAAAAAATCTCCTGAACAGAACCGTCACCCTGGTTATGGGCGGTGTGTGGGGTTCAGCACTATATATATTCATCTAATAACTAATATTTAAATATTAGTGGGTTCCAGAAGAGTGGCCAAAGTTATAATTAAAGTACATAAGTTATATTTACTATAATAATTTTTTAGGAACAAATAACTGTCACATTCCAAATCTCTTTGACAGAATGTAGTCTGTCAGGTGCGCCAGATGGCAACGCGGTTTGTGCTCGACTGATGTATTGACATGAAAATGAATGCATTTTATGTCGCGCGCCGAAACTAAAACAAAAGAAATAATATCGCGAAGCCGACCAAATTGAAAATGAGTATGGTGGATCTTTAGCTCTAACATTTTGTGACTATTTATGTTATTATTTCATTCGTTTTAATTTCAGCACGCGGCGTTAGATCCTCCGACGCGCATACGCACACTGTTTTGATAGAATAATTGAATTTGAACTTTGTGCAGCTGTAATAAAGTGCAAATTGACTCTTTAGCGTTACGAACGCACCTACATTGCTTAGACAGCAGTGAAAGCTTGTAATCTATATAATAAAAATGAATTGCTGTTCGTTAGTCTCGCAAAAACTCGAGAACGGCTGGACCGATTTGGCTAAATGTGGTCTTGAATTATTCGTGGAAGTCCAGGGAAGGTTAGTTAGGTGAGAAAATATGGAAAAAGTGCCTGGAATATGGTAAAAACAACAATTTCTCTTTTTCATTGAGGTGACCAGATTTTTAGATAGGCAAAGCGGGACAACTCTGAAGGAATAATAATATCGTAATTTTTTTTTAGTTTTAACATAAGTACAGTTTATAAATGTTTTTTTATATAAGTGAATTTGTTTGAGTAGATTGTAGTAATTTTGTAAAATATTGTAAAAATCTTCACAAGAATTTGATAAATTAGTTTGATTGACTTGAAATATTTGCAAAATTTTATTCGTATATTACTTTCTAAAATTTCTTTCGAGGTTAAGCTGGGTGATACACTTTTGTCATCAATATAAAATATGAAGACTACGAGTATTTTAAGCTAAGTTTAAGAAAATTTATGCATTTATGAAATATTTAAATAAATTACTTACTTTATTTTTCTATGGTAAGAAACAGATTTGTAATATTTATTTGTTTAATTATCTTGCTAGCACGCAGTACGGATACAAAGTGTATCATTTGAGAGACAAATACAATGTACTGGGTACCCCCAAAACCCCCAGTCAAAGCAATATGTTACGCAAAACAATGATTTTCATAAATTTAAAATTTTCTTAATTCTAAAAATCGGGACTTTTGAAAAACGTCGCGTGACGCGGGATTAATAGTAAAAAAATCAGGACTGTCCCGCTAAAAGCGAGTTGTCTGGTCTCCTTACTTTAGATACATAAACGTCAAAAATTTGAAGTTCGTCCCGTCATTTAGACACCGAATACAATTTAAAAGAATATTTTTGATTTTGACATTTGATATTGACAACCAACAATTTCTGATGCAACTATAATAATATTTTACGAACTTTAGCGGGAATCTGGGCGTAAAGGACGCGTTGTCTCGGTTGAATTTTTTTTAGTGCATAATGCAGTTGAATGTTCAATGTGAGTGTATCATGCAGTAAATTAGTGTGTTCGTGTGCAGCGATTGTAGAATTCAAGCAGGAACACGACTTTCCTAAGTTCAGATTGGTTCAAAATAGTAGTTAAGTCTTAACTTTACTTTGTTGATCTTTTGTGATGTGACACTATTTACCGCTGAGTGCGCGAGAACTTTCCCTACTTTGATTATCTACAATTTATAATGCCAAAGATAAGATGTCCTGACTTAGGTCAATCAACATGTGCATTTAAATATAATAGAAAAACCAAATTAATAACGGGCATTTTTTGTGATTACGAATTATTTTTTTCTGGTTAAATTTTCATCACATTCTTTACTAAAGTTGAAACAGTCTCGAATGATCAATAAGCGTTTTTTTTTATTGATTTTGAAGCGGAACGAAGTTTGCTGGGTCAGCTAGTAATTTAATATAAATTTTTTTTTGTTTGTTTCTGGTTTCTGTTTACTGGTTTTCTGGTTTCTGTTTCTGGTTTCTGGTTTCTGGTTTCTGGTTTCTGGTTTCTAGTTTCTGGTTTCTGGTTTCTGGTTTCTGTTTCTGGTTTCTGGTTTCTGGTTTCTGGTTTCTGTTTCTGGTTTCTGGTTTCTGTTTCTGGTTTCTGTTTACTGGTTTTCTGGTTTCTGTTTCTGGTTTCTGGTTACTGGTTTTCCATTTTCCATTTTGCAATTCCCAATTCCCAATTCCCAATTCCCAATTCCCATTCCCAATTCCCAATTCCCAATTCCCAATTCCCAATTCCCCATTCCCCATTCCCCATTCCCCATTCCCCATTCCCAGTTCCCAATTCCCATTCCCAATTCTCAATTCTCAATTCTCAATTCTCAATTCTCACTTCTCAATTCTCAATTCTCAATTCTCACTTCTCACTTCTCACTTCTCAATTCTCAATTCTCAATTTACGGTTTACAGTTTTCAGATTTCAGTTTTCAGTTTTCAATTTTCAATTTCCAGTTTACAGTTTTCCGATTTCAGTTAGTGTCACTATCACAAAAGATCAAAAAAGTAAAGTTAAGACTTAACTACTATTTTGAACCAATCTGAACTTAGGACAGTGGTGTTCCCGCTAGAATTCTACAATCGCTGCACACGAACACACTAATTTACTGCATTATACACTCACATTGAACATTCAACCGCATTATGCACAAAAAAATAAAAATGAACCGAGACAATGCGACCTTCACGCCCAGATTCCCGCTAAAGTTCGTAAAATATTTTTCTTCTTCCCAATTGATGGCATGAGCACGGTTTGTGCGTGAGCCAGTGTCACGTGTAGACGAATAAAATAAAAGAATAAAAATCCTTAAAATATTGTCTGCGTGGTCAATTCGTCCGCCATGTTCCTCCCTTTTCTCGTAAATATTATAGTTGCAATCAGTAATTGTTGGTTTGTCAATATCAAATGTCAAAATCAAAATATTCTTTTAAATTGTATTTGGTGTCTAAATGACGGGACGAACTTCAAATATTTGACGTTTTATGTATTTAAAGTAAGGAGACCAGACATCTCGCTTTTAGCGGGTCAGTCCCGATTTTTTACAATTAGTCCCGCGTCACGCGACGTTTTTCAAAAGTCTCGACTTTTAGAATTAAGTTAAATTTTATATTTAAGAAAATCATTGTTTTGCGTAATGTTGCTTTTGCTACCCAGTTACATTGTATTTGTCTCTCAGATTATACACTTCGTGTTCTGCTTCTTGCCATAGAAAATTAAGGTATATTTCATAAATACATACATTTTCTTAAACTAAGCTTAAAATACTTGTAGTCTTAAAATTTTATATTAATGACAAAAAGTATGTCACCGACCTTACCCCTAAAAGAAATTTAGATAGAAATATGTCATGGATGAAATATTATACATTTTTATATTTATAAATTGTACTTATGTTAAAACTAAAAAAAAATTACGATATTATTATTCCTTCAGAGTTTCCGCTTTGCCTATCTAAAAATCTGGTCACCTCAATGAAAAAGAGAAATTGTTGTTTTTACCATATTCCAGGCACTTTTTCCATATTTTCTCACCTTACTAACCTTCCCTGGACTTCCACGAATAATTCAAGACCACATTTAGCCAAATCGGTCCAGCCGTTCTCGAGTTTTAGCGAGACTAACGAACAGCAATTCATTTTTATTATATAGATTACGTTTATAAAATAATCACATATGTCAAAAATGACACAGTAAGCATTACAAAAACCACAAAGATTTGTCAACCATGCTATTACCTGAATCAGTCATCGATCACTTATAATATCTAATGACAGTATAGATGTCTATATGAAACAAGAGCTAAGTAAGTGTAATAAAATAAGTTCAAAAAGGTTGATGATATTAAAATGGAAAAAAATAGGATTTCAATTTAGATTTAATTATTGTGTTAAGTAATCACCTGACTTCATTGTGTAAAGTACAATATATATTAAATCTGCTATAAATTTTTCCAATATATCCGCGGTTCAGTATTTTAAACATAATAATGTACATCACGTAATGTAAATAAAATGCAAGGTGATTTCTCACATTTATTTCCATATGGGGGCAAATAATAACATTATTGCTTGTGCTCCGTAAAGGATGTGAAAGCCGAATTAACTCGATATATCCTTTCTTCTATCGAGTCCAAAATGTGGTTTACTACATTTAAAAAGTTGCAAACAGTAGGTATCTTTTAAAAATTCTTTTTATTTGAGACAACCTAGGTGAAGTTCCACTTAGTTTTACCCGTAGCCATTTCTTACCGTATACACCTAAGTAGGAACTGCGCGAGTGGTTGCAAAGTCCAGAGACGCTTTTAAGACGTTTTCATAATAAATGTTAGCTACCAATTGCAGCGGTTCTTTGCATTTTAAGGAATTATTTCAAAAACGTAGGAACGGCGTACGTTTTATTCAAGAAAATCAGTTATACGAATATGTATAGTATTTTTTTTTGTATGATGATTGATGGGAACTAAAAAGGAGGTTCATGGCCAAAGGGGATACAGTAAGGCTGATATAAATATAGATAGATATGATGATGATATGGTGTGGTATTTTTTGTCTATTTAGATCTTAATAACGTTCGTTATTCCCTTTCTGGTATGAACATTTGTATCCGCCATTACTTAAACCAAAATTTAAATAACATGTGTTACGTACTTTTTGACTGCGAATTGGTTAAGTTTTTCAAAAAATTATATAAACAAAGGTATGTAAGTGGGTAACACTAAATATTAGCAGCAGTTTAAAAAATCAGACAAAGTGAGTTGATTCGACTCGAAACTGAAATGTTTGATGAATAGTAGCACGAGGCACTAGGCATCCGGTTTTCGCCCCTCGCTACCGACTCCACACCCTACACCACGACGTGCGGTAACCGACTCCGGCAACGTACAGATAAAACGTATGTTCATTTTATTTTCACATTTGTCAGCGTTCGTTTTGTGCCCACTAACATAAATTGGATGCGGAGGGAAACCTGGCAGGTGAATGTAAAATAGCCGGGTTTTCCCAAGATAATGCCGCCGAAATTTTACGACACCATTATGGGATTTATTGGCCGCGTCACATTCAGCGGGAATGATATTTCGTACAATATTTTTAAACGATGAAACATTTATCTGAACAAAAATTTTTCTGTGGTCGAATTAAATTTTACTAAATATATCGCCATGTCTAAAACCACTTTCCGATGTGTGTAGGTAGGAACATCGGAATCTCCCTTATGCATGCTTTTCCACAGACTTCGTGTGATCTGTGCGCCCGGATGTCCACCCAATGCCAATAACTGTTGTCCCGAACACTAATGGCTGAAACAGGCGTTCAATTAAACGTGCCAATTCGGTTGGAGATAGCTCTGTTAAACGCTACGCATGGAGTACTATGCAGTCTAACGCCAGCCTCGATCCATTCCAATCGGACGCCTGAAAATACCCTAACCAAAAATGTTATAGTTGCCCCGT
The DNA here is from genome assembly GCA_029286795.1 of Byasa hedistus. Lineage (NCBI taxonomy): Eukaryota > Metazoa > Arthropoda > Insecta > Lepidoptera > Papilionidae > Byasa > Byasa hedistus. The sequence continues at coordinate 7,507,280 of JAGSMW010000020.1, read as the reverse complement.
TAATTGTTTCATGTAAAACAACATAATTTTAATTTAAAAAAATATAATTCTGTTATATTTCACAAACACTACATAAAAGTATTTCATCCTTTACTTCTTAATAAAAATGTAACGGATGAAAGTGACCTATTATGGATTTTTTTGCTACCATCAATAAAAAAACTAAATGTTTTCGACCGCTGCTGAAACCAGGACTGCTGCAAAGCGGTTAAAACGTCCAGATTATAAAATAAAACAAAACAAATAAAATAAACGCGATGAAATCAGTCAAATTTAGTTTTAACTAATGTGTAATATTCGTGTAACTATAAGAAATCATTATAAAATAGTTACACTGTGCGCTAATGTACATGTCGTGACAATTTACATATAAATAGTTTTTGTGTTATAACATACCGTATATATTATGTAAAACTCTTATTACAGAAAAAAAAAAAAACGTAATCCGTCACGCTGGTATGCATGTAAGCATTTGTAGACTTTTGTTCTCATTTTTTGTCAAACTTTCATTAACATAATGATAAATACCATATACGTAACTACATTCATTATACTCGTTGTTTGAAAAGTTTACTTAGTATCTTATGTAGGTGAATTTAGCACCTGACACTGAAAAGTGATACTCATTATACACGTTAAAGTAATTGTTTTATTAACAAATTTCATTAATATTGTTATAATATAATAGAATTGAACTTTACAATTAACACGAAAATGTGTAAAACGCAAAATATGTGAATTGCGTACATTTATATTCATAGTATTTACGCGGCTTGTGTAACATTCTCACAATCAACGTACCTCAATTTATGATGAAATGGAATACATTTTAGAGACAAAGAAATAGTACACCCACGTTTGTATATCTTACTTTGTGTCTTATGCACACAAAATTAAGCGGGTAGCAAACAATAGCCAGCCACCGTTGTACTAATACCGCGTTATGGGACCGCAGTGCCGGACTTACTACTTCGACGATTTAATTCTACTACGTTAGCTGCAACTTAGTATGTGCTCATATTTGTCTAGACAGCAAAAACAGTTCATTCGGAAAGCCTGAGGATAATTTACGGCTGAAGTTAAATACATATTAAAAAGCCTATTTAAATATCCTCTCTTGTTACAAATACTTGCAATTTGAGCAGTGTATCAGCTTAATACATTTTAATGAATTGATACAAAATATCTTGTGGTACATGCTAATGATACTTTTATTCTGTAACTGTTAAGTATAGGCTACATTTTTGGTAGAATATTTTTAATCTGTAGCAAAATTACTGTTGCCTGATATTCCGGTTCGCGGTCGGAACGCGCGCGCAGCTTTCCTCGAATATCGCAATTAAAACGGTCACAAATAAAATATATTTAACGATATCGGAGCTTATTACACATTATACGCTACACAAAATATACACAAAGTGCAGTGTAAAGCGGATTGGGGTTCTCACAGTGACCACAAGTACACTTAATTATTATTCCAGCTTCGCGTATCGCGGACGTCACTAACTATTCTGCTCTATTACTAAGTAATCACTAGCAACAGCTAGGGGTAAAAGAGAGTGGGAGTATTTAGGTTAAGTTAGACATGTGTTAAACTATACATGTCGATAACAAAATAATAAAAAAATGTTCTCTTTTATTAATTTTTCATGATAATATCTTTTCACAACTCATAGAAAAGAGGCTGAGAGAAACCTTCAATAATAAGATATAGAACGCACATTTACGCGACCGCAAAATCAATAAAAATTAACGACTTTCAGCCTCTTGCCCTCAAGACCTGATAATTAACTAATGAAATTTGTGCTCTCACAGTTTTACTTCATAAATATTTTCCTTATAGCCTGTTACTCCGAGCTGTCGATAAATTTATGGGAGGACCGACGTCACCTGAAATTTTATGTTTTCCTCTTTCGCCTCTGTACCTATCTTTTATTACGCGTTTCCTTTTTCAAATTGTTTTTTAAATAGACGTTATTTATATTTTTAAATTTGAATAAAAATTACAATAAAATTTGTTATTGCAAATAGAACAAATTCTTTAATTCCAAGAAATTTATAGTTTGTTAACGGTATACAGGTCCACCGGTACTTTAATGTTGATACATGGATTTATTGCGTAAATGATTGTTGATAAATCTTTAACACTTTAGAAATATGATAAAATTTAAGCTATTCAGATGAACGTGATATTTTGACCCTCGATTACGATTTGTGTGACATAACGGGCACCTGTCGCCTGCACCGATAGTAAGAAAAAGGCATTGTACGTATCCCGAACCGTAATCTCGGCCAACACATTCGCATCACAGCAATATTCACCTAATAAATACTTTCCCTTTCCGTTTTCACAGCTTAACTTTTTGCAACGTTTCCTATCTGATATTGGAAAAGTAGTTCTATGATTATTTACATTATTCACTTGATCCTATTTCTTATATAGTATTAGCTGCTTTAGGAAGTGTAAATGTCTGGATTTCTGTGAACAATTTGGAATGTATTGAACTTGATAATAGCCTTTCAAGGAAAGTTTAGCTTTTTTATTTACTTAAATATTTGACTGTGAAAGTACAAATACAAAAACTTTTCGACTTTATAATCTCAGCCTTAACTTGTATTACTATTTAATGACGTACAATGAATTTTTTTTATCGATGTGCACAATATCATAAAAGTTTGCCGAGAAGCACTAGAGGTACATTGAAATTTACTTTTTATTAAAATGCTATAAATAATTAATCTTAATTAAAATCTTCAATAACCGCAAACCATTAAATTCTTGACAAATTATATTACATAAAAATAGGTTAGTTTGAATGAAAATAAAAAGTACATTTGTTTAAAACGCAAGAATCCGATCGCTTACTAATTCCCACGAAGTAGTTTATATTATCGTTTTCCAATATCTATGGGCAAAGCAAAGCGCCGCGACTGCAGTCTCACTGCATCAAAAGATTTACGTAAATGAGATATTAAAATAGCTACAGTCTCTCGCAATGGCAACCCGTTATAATTTCTTAATTACTGATAATTGTTATATAACATAATAATAATAACAAATTATCATTTTACCATCTAAAATCAACATCATTGTTTTCATATACAAACGTATAAACTTTAAAAGATATGGGCAGTAAAAAGTATCTTGTACAATTGTACAAATAATCATTATACATTTTTAAATTGACATCGTAAATCAGTCGCCGTTTGGCAGCTGCTTTATTCCTTTAAATCTCGCAACAATATAGGATTGAATGCATTGGGATTATTTATTTTACTTACATCGATAAATTTTAATTGTTTATATTCACATGTAAAGTCGCATGCAATGGAACGACATAGGCTTAATTCCGGACAATCAATCAAGGCGGCTGATGAGGGTGCACCCTGTTGGTGCGAAGGCCGCATTGCTTAACTCTTCGGGCCACTCGGTAATTGCCAACGATATGAATTGCCAAATTAATTCGGTTAATTAATAACTCCGATTCTGGATTTCACTGTTCAGTAAATATTTTATCTCTTGTCAAAATTCCATGAATTTTAAATTACTTCGTTTGCTGCCATAATTGGTAACTAACCATTTATTTCCAGAATTGCTCTTAACTCTTTTACAACTGATTTTAATTGTGACGAATGTATTTCAATACCATTTTGGGTATACTAGGAAAACATTTTTTAAACGCAATGCCGATCATTATTTTACAAAATTACATACTTTTTTTTTATATATTAGTGTAATAAGGATTCCAACTCTTTATATATATTATATTGACAATTTTGTAAGCATCCATTTAATTTACAAAGAGATGTTCGTCGTGTCTAATGTATCGTGATAAAAGCAGAGTTGAATGAAGGTGGGTGTTATGCGCGGGCGTTGCGGGGAGAGGCGCCCCGCTATATGACCCGTGAATAATCATCCCTTAATACTACAGTTAATGGTGTGGAATTAAACAATTAGTTGGTTTTCTTTCTACACCGACAGTGGCTTCGTTTCTTTGGAATGAATTTTATTGGTGCTAGCTGTTGCCGGATACCGTCTAGATAGATACCACCACGGCCCATATTTCTACCGCGAAGCAGTATGCAGACAGTATTGTGTTCGGGTTTACTAAACTGTGCTGTGTATTATGTATATAACTAGTATCTTATTTATACAAAGTTTATATTGGTGTAAGAAGTTATAAGAAGCGATCGACAATCTGGTGGATGTCGTGGGATACTGCTGGATGCAGGCAGTGCAGTACTGATAGTTATGAGAGATCTTCGAGGGATGCCTAAGTCCATCAGTGACCGTCTATCGACTAATGATGATGATGACGTTTACTGTTACGTTTTCTGTTCAGAACTGTGTGTAGTAGCTGTAACGATTTTCGAAAAGTTAACATAATGATTTCTTATATTTATGCGATTATTACACATTTATTAAAACTAAATAAAAACAGAACTTGACTAAAAACAGCTTAAGACCGTGTTTTGTGGAATTCCTTACAGCAGACCTATGTCCAAGAGTGGACGTCCATCGGTTGAGATGATGATGATAATGAATTAATGAAATAATAAGTTTCGAACACCGTTTTGAGTTTTCTATTTGACGTATTTTCAATTAATTGGTTAATAAATTTACAACTATCATTATAATTTAATTATTTGATGTAAATACAAAGAAAATATCAATTAGTTTAATTTGCAAAGATGAAAGCGGGTTTATCAAGCTTACCTACATTTCAGGCGCTGTGGTATCAGTTCAGGCATCAGTATTGCGACTCTCCCCCACCTCCCCCACACCGTACCCCGGCTCGTACATTTTCTAACGCGTTGTTCTTATCTTTGAGTAATTACCTTGCTGTTTTGTGTTGTTATTGTTTGGGGAGTGGGTAGCTTTTTGTTTTTTCGCTATTTGATTCCAGCACAAAGCCAGTTATCCCGTGTCTCTGGCTTATTTCGAATTGCTACCCCAGCGTAATATTACGTCCAGTTTCAGTGTTTTCCTTTACATTTTTTTAACAGCGTTGTTATAGAAGTTTAGTAATAATTAAATATCATGCGTTAGCAGTAGGAGAATGACTGCATGCTTGTATGAATATAAGTATTATGTACATTAAATGGCAGTAGTTTAATCTAAACCATCGCTATCTTACAATTTTAATTGAAAAAATAATATTGCTAATTACTAATATAATATATGAAATTTCTTAAATATACGAATGGACATTCTTTTAAGTAATCGAAATTTAATGTTACTGACATTATATTGTTATCTATGTGTCAAATTTTTCGCAATACACGTAATATATTATTTATATGAATATTAAAAATGTTTATACTGTATATAATATTGTTTAAAAATGTAGGATACTAGAAATACCCATCCACATGTTTACTAATACGTATTTAAATATGAGTAAGACAACATGTTTTTAACTAACTTATGATCATTCGGATCGTTCTTTAAAGAAACTATTAATGAATTTATAGACATAGCAGTTTTCAAAATTATTTACTAAAATAATAAAGTATTATTTTTTAAAGTCGGCGTAGCCGCAAACCAGCCTGCATTATAACACGAAGGTCCGCAAAATCAGGGTACTAGTAGGATATTTTTTGAACCCGGCTCGAAAGATACCTCCCTGACCATGTCATTCTGCAGCAATAATATTATTATTGTGTTAGATATTGAAGAAAAATAATTGTGATTACAAACATTTATGTACATTGACTTTTTAAAAGACAAAAATGAAAAAAGGGAAGGTAAGACTTAAAATCATTTCGCTATAAAAGACAGATGACTAAGTCTCGCGACATTCGTGGTTTGGGCAGTGTACGAAGTGTGAGCTCTATGACTGGTGACGTGAGAACTATGGCAGATAGAATTTATATTTGAATAGATGTTTCTAATAATTGTGTTCGGATGTATGGCCGTTGATGGAATGCATGTGTATCGGAGTCAAGTATTCTACGCGAGCACGCTTTACCAACTTAGATCTCATTGTTTTAAAAGATTAAGTTTAAAAACTTTTACTATGTACATACACGCCACCGATGTGAAAAATACGGCGGTTGGATCGGTATAAATTACTAAACGGAAGTAATCACCGGTAGCCTATTAAAAGCATTATTAATTGATTCATCCAGGTGAAATAAATGTATGCCTGTGTCTATTTAGCGTATATTGATAGTCGACAGAAATTGGCAGTGTTCCACGATTATCTATATTATTAACGATAAATCAATGAGTCTCACGGATGGAATACCATAAAACGATCTACTTGTGTTATTGTATATAACGGATGTTTATTAATTTGTATTATATTACAAATCATTAAATGAATTGGTGTTAATTGATAGGATCGTAATTAACTACAGAAATGTGTTTATCGCTTTTACACAAGCTAATTATTTTTTCCAGTTTGTTTTTAATTATCTCAGTATCCCAACCAACCAACCTATATGCTTTTGAATACCGGATGCTGTGCCTAGTTGCAAGAGAATTTTGTTACAGCCATGTTTTTTTTTTCAATTTTTACGGTAGCATTTTGTTACGTGCTAATGATATACATCTTCTTTGTACGATAAATTGACAATTTTAACTGTATTTGAAAAATTACAATTCCAGTGTACTTGCTGTCGCTAATCTGCATTAATCATAAATAGTAACTGTGTTATTGACTCGCTACTTTAGAATATCGCAAGACAGTAAAAGAATATATAAAGTGTTTATTAGAATTGTGTTTGTTGGTTAATAAAAACAAAACACACAAAACAATGCATTGTGAAGTTAAGTGCGCTCTCATAATACACATTGTTATGGGCTCACATGTATTTCAATAGTATAAAAGCCGAGATTTAAATAAAAATGTGTGTGATAGATAATCATTCCAAGCAATTATTTACTTCTAAATCACTAAAAAGTCTTAGTTACATATTATCTTACCAAAGAAACCCTATGGTTTCATTAAAAACCATTTAAACATTTTAACATCATTGCAGCAAACATAAAACTCGTTTTATTCCTGGACCAAATTCATTTTTGCTACGGTATAGGCAGTAAAGAAAGGCAAATTAAAAATATCTTCAGCTTGTTTGCAACAGTGGCGATACTTGCGGTCTGTCGCAATTTTGCAAATTAATTGTAAAATGACAGAGCGCATCGCGCGGCTCTCTTAATGCGCTCTCACAAAGTGAAGCGGCTCCGGCGACGACGTGGCACCACCGCGTAGCGTAGTGTAGCGTAGCGTAGCGGCGCGTCGCGTCGGTGATTATGATAATGACGCGGTGGCCGCGCTTTTTCCGCCATTCGCCCTATATTGCACAACTCGACACCGTTTCTGATTTCGCCCGGGCGCAGCGCGGCGGATCGGGGAGGCCGAACGAGCATGCCTCGCCGTTGCTTGCCTTAACTACTCGGAGACGCCTTTAAATTATGCAGCTCTCTATAATCCGCGCCCTAAACGCTTTCTACTCCGCCTCAATTATTCATTCGAGCGGTTTGATGTTTTAGAAAATTGTCGCGATACTCGAGACTAGCGCTGCTGTATAATTCAGAAGATTCGCTCTCGTCGCAGCTGATACCGAACGCCATTGCTATATCTGATGAAACTAAGCCTGCTGGATATTAAGTTTTTATTCAGTTTCTGAACAAATTTTTATGATAAGGAATGGAATCAATTTTTCAATTAGTTCATGCTTTGTTTTACATTTCTTTAAACGTTTATAAATTTCTCCTATATAGATTTTCATAAAAATTATTTTGGTAATTTTCTTTTAAAAACTCCGAAGTTTTACTTTTAATATTTCCGTGAATTTCAAAATCGATTGTCTCGGCTTATGTGAATACATTTGAGCCGATTATATTTCTATCTATATATTTTTTAAACTTATTTAGCCCCATTGAATACATTAAACATTAATAAACTTATCAATTTTTCTTGAGAGGACAAATACTATGCAGCAATGGTACAGTGTATATCATCGTAACTATCACCACGTTGTTATGGACAGGCGTATCACTTGCCATTAGGCGAACGTGTCGCTTCATAAAAAAATAAAAATACTCTAATTTTTTTAAATTTCTATTTGTTACAGGATTCTGAAGGCGACACTCCACTCCACGACGCTATTTCCAAGAATCGGGACGACATATTGACTTTGCTGTTGGACCACGGCGCCGATATGACACGAACAAATAACAATGGATTTAATGCACTTCACCACGCCGCGCTACGAGGCAACCCGAGGTAGGTGACTTTTCTATTCTAGATGATAAATTGCAGGAAATAAAGCTCTAAAAGGAAAACAAAATGAAGCTGAAACATATTTCTGATTTTAGTGTTCTTTTAATAATGATAGCGTAATCATCGTAAGAATTGTTATCGATTATACAAGGTGGGCCAAAAGAAGTGATCCGATGTTGTTCCGCTCTCATTTTTTTTTCTAACTGAAAAACTTTGGTTCTGTTTATTTGAACCTTTAGAATGTTATTGGTCAAGTCGAGAAGATGATATCGGCCAAATGGGCGCCGCCACAATTTGGTGATTCAATTTGGGCTTCCGATAGGGTGATTTCTTTCAGCCCACCTTGTATGTTGTTTTACATCGAAGACTCGTTTAATTAGTTTTGTGTAAATATAAGGGACTCTCACTCGGTAATCACGTGTACATGTGAAACATTATGTCACGGACTTTGTTTGAAATGAACATAACATTGCCTGTTGCCCTGCGTTATGTGTAGGTAAATGGGAAGTTATGAGCGAGCCTACCGCGCAATAAACTGCTACGCCGTAGCCCGAGAGATTACTCGTCCTACGTACTGAAACGACTCTATCCACTAGATTTTACTAAACGCTTTAAAAATAACGTTTAATGGAAACTGAAATGTCGTACAGTGCAGAAAAAATATTACGTCGAAATTTCTAATATTCTTTTTGGACGGAAAATTTTTATTAAATTGACTTTTGGAAATGATGTTCGTGGTTTCTCGGGGCCAACTCTGAATTAGTTACTTGTAATAGTTTAGTTACTAAAACGTCTATTTCGATACAATTATTTTTTTTAACATCCTGCGTCTTTTATAAAAAATATTGGAAATTATTCTTATTTTACTTTCCAAAATATTCAGTGGTAAGTAATGGTAATAATGGGAAGGATACTTGTGTATATTTTATATTACTTTTTTATTTTTTTTATTCATGGATAACTACCTTGGTTTTAGTTTCCTTATATTGAATAAATATTACATAAACAATTCGTGGACAAAGTACACACTTCGTGGAGGATATAAAACTTTAATACTTAAGAATTTCGAATAATACTTTAAGTTAATAGGTAATTCGTTAATATATCGTTACCTTATAACAAGTACAAAATTTATAAGTTTTTAAACTTAATTTATTGTGCTAGGCACTACTTTAACTATATCACCCATGGCTTAAAAATAGTGTTGAGTAGAGATTAATATTCACTACGGGAAGGATTTCCGGTTTTGTAAAGGATTTTATGATATCGAAAGGAAAACTTGGAATAATGAATCTTCTCTGGTGAACCGTGCGTAAAGCGGTTTATTTGTGAAGGGTCCGATGAGGCTGAAGCCGCTGCTGTGACCGATGCCTACATTATTCTAGTCACGTGACGCGTCCTAAGGAAATAATACGAAATGGTCCTACGTGACCAGTTCATTATACGGCTGAAGAGTAGAACAATCCTCGCAGCCATACATTATTAGACGGTTCCTTTTTAATTCTCCAGCAATAACCACATACACCATTAAGCAGAATACTTTTTTAATATTCACTTATTTAAAATAAAAAAATTTCGACTTTTCAGCCACAAAGAAAATGTGCTCATTTACTACAAAATATTATTAATTATCTAACTCTGAAGGTGTATTGTTAACGATAATTATCTTTAGTTATTCATAATCCTATTTTATTTTAATTATGATTAATCTTAGTGAAGGCTATACAAATTCATGTTAGTTTTTTCAAACTTACTTAATACTGTTACGTCGGAAAGTAGTTTAATCTTTTTAATTCTTATAATAGATCAAAATTATAAGGATTTCCCGTTTTGTATCTCAGAAAGTTTTTCACACGAACGAGGAGCTTGATGGTAACGTTACGAGTATATAGTGTTTTTCACACTCGTTGCTGGTAAATATCAGAGTTTTGGTTTCTCCCCTCAGTAATTTCATTATCTACAGCGCCTTACAAACTGGCACACAGTACTGTTTGAGGACAAAAGAAAGAGCTGCGGTGGCGACCACCTAAACATTTTCACCGACAAAATACAAATTTGTTGTTTTTCAATTTAAAATAACAAAGTTGTATGCAATATTGTAATAGTATCTTAACATTTTTTTCTATATCTGCCTATATAATGTGTATATATACACACCAGGTTTAATACAGAGTTTCATTAAATGAATATTTTTTTTTAACAATAATGAAATTTTTAGTATCGCCATAAGCCCGCACGCCCTCAATTTTGCATAGGAAAGTGAATCAAACTTTTTAAAGATTGTTGTTTAACGGTAATCGAATAGAAGATTGTCGTAAAACGTTCCCGATTTTATCACGGAATGAGAAGTCGCTCGCTACTTTTCCCATTCGACAAAAACGTTCGCTTCCCCCTGGAGATGTAAAATCGTTTTATTTTATTACTTCCGCCGGTATAGCGTTATATCAAAAGTATCCATCCTCTTCGGTTGGAAAACTTCTTTATGAAATGAAATTTGTATTTAATTTATCTATTTTGCTTTACTCTTATGTACATGTGTATATAATCAATTTAATTGTTTATATTTATGTTTGCCGCAAAGAAATGGTAGTTTTCCAAATAAGGATGGACAAAAATGCAAAAGTCATGTACCTATATATTATTAAATTCGGTTGAGTAATAAAATAGGATGTTATTATTATTTTTATAATATTCACTTGTTGTATGGATTAGGATTGTTTAGTAATGCGTTGTGTGTTTTAGTTACGTATAATGTAAATTAAACAAGAGATGACACGAGGAGCAAGGGAGGCGATAGCGATGCTCCGCCGACTGTCTCGTACACCGGCGGCGCGAGGGGGCCGTGAGGCGGCGCGGCGCTGTGTCATTATGTCTGATTAGAAACAGTTATCTCGTGCGGTTATCGTAACAGCCGCCCTAACGAGCCCTTGTAAAACTTCTATGGCAATTTCATGATACATAACCCCAAGACGATAAGCTTCCGGTTAATCATTCGCGTAAATTATGTTTTAATAGGCAATCGCGGAAAGACGTAGGCAAGATAAAAATTTATGGAAATTTCATTCCTGTGTTACAATTCTCGTTTTACTAGTTTATTTTGCCGTCAGTATGAACATTGGCAGCCTAGTCAAATGGAGGATTTTTGCCGGTGGCGGAAAACTTTTTTTTTTAAGTTTTAAAAAATGTTTCCGGTGTGTAAATAACAGATAACTTATCAGACTAGGCAGCCGTCCATACGTATTTCAGTTTTTATATTTAGAAATTTTCAGGTATACCGTGAATAAAAGTAAGCATTTGTCAAGGATTTTGATAAAATAATACATAGCGGAATCCTGTGATCACCGGTCGCTTGAACATCTGCGCCTTGCTCTTAGCACGCCTCAGTTCGAAAAGACGAGAAATTCCACACAATTCCGACATTAATCGTAAGCTTAAATATTTTAACGCGTCGTAACATTGATTTATTCGGAGAGTAATCTAAGCCCGCGGCTTGTTTGTTGAACGGCTCGAGACGTATAGGTAAGATTAGGTAGCGCCCCCAATCCACATCAAACAAACAATTCTAATTTCTTCTTCCACTAATATCATGATTATTTTGTGTTATTAATTGGGCTCCTTTTATCATACTGAAGTAGACATAGACATTAATAGGGACGTTTCGATAACTACATGTTCGCGTCTGTTGTATGTGTGCGTTGTTTCGATTTTAAGGTTAACATTCTATTCAGAGAAGATTTATTTGAACATACGTATAGTGGATTTGAATAGTGTGCAATACGTTTTAGTTTTAGCACTAGATAAGTTTTGTTATTTGTTGGGATACTTAATTAAAAGTTAACTGATTATTTTTAATAATTTACGATCTATTTTATTTATTTACTAAAGTAGAAGTTTACAGACTATCTTTGATTATTATTATTTAAAAAATGTTAAAATTTTATTTACTTTTTTAAATATTTAGTAACGTTTTCAGCGATGTAGATAGTGATGTCGACTAGTAACATATTCAAGTGGGCATAGGAACAGATCTCTGTATGGCAGATTTATGAGATTCAATGGTTATATAGGCGCAGGGAGGCCGCTACGAGGAGGGTCGGCGGCGTAGAGCCGGGCCGGGGTGGTTCTGTTATTGTACACCGTTTGATTTACGCACGCATCGCTATCACCCTTTTGTTTGCTCGAATACTGACTGCTGTACCAGTTCCGCCGCCCGGACCTTACATTGCCTTCCATTCTTTTGCTTCGTATAATTTGGTTGGCTTTATTCTGTATACTTATATTATAATGGTATATTTATATCATGCCGAATGTTACTTAAGTCATTGCCTGTACATAATCAACTGAGTTGTTTTAATTTGAACAGTAAAATCGAATGGTGAGGGCGCGTTGTGATTGCGTTTCGGCGTAACATTCAGGAGTGAGGCTGCGCGGCGGAACTGTCGTTACCCGCAATTAGCGGCTCGACACACGCGAATAATCCATGCCGCCGCCCCGCCCGCCCCCGCGTCCCCTGCGCGCCCAGCCCCGTCCCGCGCGGCCCCGTCGCGCGCACACGGATGCACTGCGGATTTAGCGAATAAATTCATTTGTACGCAAATTGTATCGGCGCTTGCAATTAAAACTTTGTTGGCGCTTGAGCTAAGATAAATAACACTAATACATTCTGCTTATTGCGGGAAAGTTGGCGGGCGGATACAGAGGATATATTAATGTTGTTCCTAATTTGTTCGGGCGGATTAACTATGCTGCCCTATAAACTTTCGAGTCCCTTTATCCCTATAAAACATCTGACCTTTTTAATCAAATTAACACTGAAATAAATGCAAACCTGATGTTGTAATAAATTTAATTACGCTTTCAAAATCATTGTGTTATTCCGGTACAATTACATTTAGACATTAATCTTTAACGTTTCGTGTTCATTAGGAAACCAATTAGTATGCTTCTATTTATTTTTGACGCTACACTGAATGTGTCTTACGGTTCTAGCCTCAGTTTCCAACTCAAAAGTAAATAGAATTGTTATTGTTATTGTAAATATTATTAGCATTACTAAAACGGTTCATAATATATCGTTGGATAGTTTCAAGTATTAGCGCATTGCAGCAAAATAAAAAACTTTAGAGCTTTATTATATTAGTATAGATTTATGCATTAACTTATTTCGATTAAAACGTCATTAGATCAGTAATTTTTGTGCAATTTTTATCAGTGTCCTTTATGAAATTTCTTTTACTGCAAATGTCTACGGTGACCGATACTTTCCTATATTGAATCAAGTACATTTCTTACTATATTTAGTTTTTAAATATACCAAAAATTGTACACTACATAATGTTTTTCTCTTTCAATTATAATTAATAAATATAAATTGAAAAATGCAATTCTTGTTAAACAATTTAATTTCAGGTAAAAGATTATGTAAAGTCGTAACGAGTATTTGTCATTCTTTAAAGTAGAACGTGTTTTCCTGCAAGCAGATAATATAATAAAACGTAAACTATTAGGCCAGTTTATCTCATTTGTCTTTCGTAAGATTTAACAATTTCAAGACAAGCGACAAAATTGACCTCGGCCTCTATCAGATACTTATAAATTAAACTGAAAACAGTACGTGTAAGGCAGGAAGAGGTTTTTTCCTGAATAACAATCTTTAGTGAAGATGAGGGATATCTAGTCAATAATCAACGGATACTCATGTTTCTTCTATTGTCCTGTTTATGAAATGAATACATTATCATTTTCACAATGTACTACCAAAAGCAGTGCTATTTGTTAGTATAAATATTTAAGTCGCTGCATGATGTATTAAACTGTTCATTTTATTATAGGTATGAACACTAGAGGGTGAATGCAGTGTATTTTAAAATATACGTGTAGTACAACTTACGTACTAAGAGTACATAGCTTGAATCCAACGCTTGTCACCGTGTTCCGCTCCTTTGTGAGCCCCGCCATTGTTCCGTTCGCTAATGTTGTTAGTACACTTTTTCAGAGACTACGCTAATTTAAATACCTCTCCTTCCTTTACGAAGAGACTCGTCTTCCGTTTTCCGCGAGCTCCTCGCTCCCTTTGCGTTTGAGACGTCCGCATCGGGAGACTGCATTTAAATGAGACACTTAATCACCCGAGTTGGCCTCGTGTTCTTCGGAGCGTTTGTTGTGTCTTCATTCATTACACGCTCACTGTAAAATTTACTGTAATATTTATTGTAATTTCCAATTTATTTTTGTCTTTGATAATTTATTTGCGTATTTCCTAAAATAGTAGCTGATATTAACGTACGATGAATAAACGTGTATAAAAATTGGATACAGTAAATTTCTATTCAATTCAATTAGTCCATCCCGTATGGTGTACCAAGTCATAACTTCTACCCACTGCTTGCTTGTGAGCGTATCATACGTTCCAGTTATTGCAAAACCAGTTTTTTTAATGCCTTAAATTATTAGAATGTTTTTTATAATGACAGTGAAATGAAAAGCATCAATCGTAGCATTAACTAGTACTATTTTCCCTTTTAAAATTTCAGATTGATGATTAAAGACCGGAAATCTTGTAAGTGTACATATTTAAAAATAAGAAGCAATTTGAAAATTTATCTATGAACAAAAAACGTCTACAATTAATCTCCTAGACATTTTTCTGCTCGTTTACGACTCTTATAAAATCATTAGAAATAGAAGTATAAGCTACGTATATTACAAATTAACAACAAAATGAGAATGTTACATGGGCAATGTGTACCGACTCAAAGTCCGGTCTGCTTTGGTCCTTTGATCTGCGAAAGCCCTCCAGCCCTACATGTAACAAATAAAATATATCTTTACATGTCGGAATATTTGCTCTCGAGAAGAATTTTGACTTGGTAACATGTACCGAGGGAAATACGTCGTATTCGTCGCGTCGGTCGCACGCCTAGACCGCTAACACCCACTCCAATTGTGTAAATATGAGTAGGGTAATAAACTCCCGGCGAACCGTGCTTGAATTTCCCCGTTTGAAGTTCTCTACGTGTATCCCCCTAGAAGACTCGGTTCTATACACCCGCTTCCAACTTTACTTAAACCTTCATGTGTATGTACGTATAAAATTTGCAATCATAAAACTTTCGGAACTTTCTTGGAAATATTTTTCCTCTACTTTATCATTAATGTTCTGAACAAATCTAAATAGAAATTTTGGAAAAAAAAATTTAAATGATAGGTCCTCGTAAATTGAATTTGGTTTGCAGTATATATATACGTATTCCATAGTTTTCAGTAGTGTGTTCGTATAAACCTATTTATAGAGAAGGTATGCAAGTGATCCACTTGTTTGTTTGCCTAGTAAGGTTAGTGATTACCGTCGCTTCAATTCAGTTGCACCTCTAAAGAAGCAGCTGATATAATACTATTTAAAAATAAGAAGCAATTTGAAAATTTATCTATGAACAAAAAACGTCTACAATTAATCTCCTAGACATTTTTCTGCTCGTTTACGACTCTTATAAAATCATTAGAAATAGAAGTATAAGCTACGTATATTACAAATTAACAACAAAATGAGAATGTTACATGGGCAATGTGTACCGACTCAAAGTCCGGTCTGCTTTGGTCCTTTGATCTGCGAAAGCCCTCCAGCCCTACATGTAACAAATAAAATATATCTTTACATGTCGGAATATTTGCTCTCGAGAAGAATTTTGACTTGGTAACATGTACCGAGGGAAATACGTCGTATTCGTCGCGTCGGTCGCACGCCTAGACCGCTAACACCCACTCCAATTGTGTAAATATGAGTAGGGTAATAAACTCCCGGCGAACCGTGCTTGAATTTCCCCGTTTGAAGTTCTCTACGTGTATCCCCCTAGAAGACTCGGTTCTATACACCCGCTTCCAACTTTACTTAAACCTTCATGTGTATGTACGTATAAAATTTGCAATCATAAAACTTTCGGAACTTTCTTGGAAATATTTTTCCTCTACTTTATCATTAATGTTCTGAACAAATCTAAATAGAAATTTTGGAAAAAAAAATTTAAATGATAGGTCCTCGTAAATTGAATTTGGTTTGCAGTATATATATACGTATTCCATAGTTTTCAGTAGTGTGTTCGTATAAACCTATTTATAGAGAAGGTATGCAAGTGATCCACTTGTTTGTTTGCCTAGTAAGGTTAGTGATTACCGTCGCTTCAATTCAGTTGCACCTCTAAAGAAGCAGCTGATATAATACTATTTAAAAATTTTATTCACGTAAGACTTCTTTTACTTCAATTTAATAAAAACAAAGCATTGACCATCGATACAATATTGGTAGTAAGAAAAGTAATTTTATATAAATTTTAGTAATTTTATCTCATGAGGAACATATTACCACAAAATATTAAGCAACTTAAGTGGATCATGGCGTCTACGCCTCCTCCCTGAACGTAACCTATGATGCATGGCGTGGCTTTGCCAAGTTCGCTTAATGAAATATTCGCAGCAAGAGTGGAACAGACAGCGCCATCAATCACAGGTGATGCTCTTGCACTGACCACTTGCTCGATGATTTATACTCATACATCATCATACATATACAAAGTTTTTGTATAAATACATAAGTATAAACTCAGGTTTGTGATAAATTACTTACAATAGTTTGTTTAAACTTTACTTTAACAGACAATCTGTCTACAAATGACGGTCATGCAACGAATTTCTTAAAGTTTAAAAAAATTAATATTCGTTACAGAGTAGGTAAGAGTATAACCGGTTAACTACCTAGAAATTGAGGTTGTATTAGCTTTATTGTTCTAATGTAATGCTTGTACTAATGCAAAAAAAAATTCTGCACGCAAAATTACTTAAGTATTAAGTACATAAAAATAAACAAACATTGTTTTTTACCACAATACATAAACAAGTAAATGTAATAACACATCTTAATTTTTGTATTGTATGGTCTGTACCCTAAACAACAAAACGAAGGTCGTAGAGAAATGTTTTCCCGTTCGGTTTTGTCTAAAAAGTTCTGAATACATTTTGAAATGTTGTTGAGATCGAAATTGTTATAAATTTGAACAAACATTAAATACAGTGATAATGAAATAAGTTTCTGTACTTACCGCTAGTACTTTATCAGATGAATTGATCACATAAAATATACCTTCCAAAAGTTAGTTATCTATTGTACATTATGTAATTATTCCGTTATGTATTGGGGATATAATGTTGTAGTTTGTTGTTAAGTAGCGCAAGGAAGTGAAGTGGATCAACGGCAGTACAAAAACGTACCAAATAACAGGTCACGTATGTAACATAACTTTGTTGCTAACGTTATTACTTTAGACGTGAAAACAGTAACTGAGCGACGTGACCGCAATAGCAACAATCAATTGTCTTACGTTTTATTACACGAAATCGCGCTCTCTTAATGCGGGGAGACTTGATTTTTTCAATAACATTTAATGAAACAATTTGTTAGTTGTACCACAAAAAAAACCTGTAAATGTATGATAATCGATACTTTTGAATCGACAGTTAGATAACGAACTCGTTCATGTAATATAATAGTCTAGTGTTGTTTGCGGAATTTGCCCTCTGATGATTTTTAAATTGCAAGAAGAAACTCGGTAATATTACTATTTCGTTATATTTCGTCTTAACTTCCTTTTTTTTATTACACGCGGCACAACTATTATTTTTTATTCGTCATGTTTTATTAGATAATAAGACTATATATGAAAATGACACTAGGGATGCAGTATCATCACTATCCGTCAAGATGACAGTAGTATTTTTCGCGATCAGCGGCCGACGCTCAGGCGCCAGTTTCATGTCATTTATCATCGACTTTATTCGCCGCTCTGTCCAAGTTCTCATTTATGAATACAAATACTGAAAAAGTCACTAGTCATTTATATTGGTGCCTCGTGAAATCTCAATCTTTATATTTTCAAATGTTAAAAATATATTTAATTATTATGTGGTACATAATTGTTTTTTCGTCAATTACAAACGGTTTTTTTAATTTTTAAATTGCTTTCTTATAATGTTTTTTAATTATCAGTACAGTTTTAAATCCGTGTACTTTTAAATATAAAATATACTTTGAAAACTTTCGTTACAATTTAACGTAAATAAAAATCAAGGCGGTGCTGTAATTTTCAATTTTCATCACTGGGTCTGTATCGTTAGTGCAATTGAGCTGGCGACGTTGGGGTTGCTTCCGGAGTGGAGTCAGCAGCACGTGATGCAGCATTGCGACGCAATCGACTCGCGTTCGTCTCGTCGTCTACCTTTACTGCCGAGTGATTGCTAACCTGCGTGATTGGAATTGCCAACCATCGTTTTTCGGAGATACGAACGAAGAACTTCTGTTTTATTACCTTTTTATAGCATGTCGCGTGATTACTATCAGTAATACATACAAAGCTCAAGGTTATTGTAGCTTGAATATTATTTCGTACGTAACAGTAAACGTTTTAAAGTCTTTCTATAAGTTTTAGATAATTCTCAAGTTCAGTTTTTGTTCAACTCTATTTTATTTAATTCATCGAAGAAGTGTATCGTTCATCTGATGATACACATGCCCATGACAATATGGTAGATGATACTAGATAGTAAATTATAAAACATCTATAGAAATTTTTTTTAGTTATGACTAAGAACACTTTCGATTTTTTTCAATATTTGTGCGATATATGCTAAACGTATCTTTGGGACGTCGTCACGAGTGCCAAGGTTTGGTTGCTTCTCTTCGACTCGGGCTTCTAGTAGGGGTAAGTCTGAAATATCGGCGTGCGCGGCTTAATCGCTCAGCGTGCGATATTGGCGTTACATCATGTTGTCAGCGGAGAGAAAAATTGCCGCTGCGCTACCCGCCGTAACCCCCGTCGCCCGATGTCGACAGCGCGTTTATATTACTAGTGGATTTATTGTACTTCTACGAAAGAACATTTATCCGCTTCTTTAAAACATTGTTAGCGATATCTCCATTCCTGTAATTACAAAGCCAGTGAAATTTGCTTTTCTTTATTGTTACGATTGTTTAAATGCTTATTTCTCTCCAACAAGCTTTATGCTTATGTATGGATGTTATATTAGTTACGTATAATAACAATTGCTATCAATTATCACAAAACCGAGACATATTTTTCCATTGTTAGTACTAAAACAAACAAAATTGAAACTTTTAGCTGAATCATACATACACTTCAAGTAGTTTGGCTATAACTAATATTGAACTTTCCTACATGTCGTATATTTAAACACCTGTAGGTTTCTACAGTGTTCTTTGGTCTGATAAAAAAAAATACTAAAAGAAGAAAAACGAAGCGGTATTTTGTCAAAATTTTTACACGTATGTTACTAGTTAAGTGCAATATGGACATAATCATTTGGTATGTAAAATTTATAACTTTTTGACTGCTGTTCTAAATACGCTAAGATATACACAAAAACTTGTATTTTGTAATAACATTTTTAAATCACCAAAGCGTGTGGTTTAGAATTAAATGGTTGAAATTCAAGAGAGAAAGATAAAACTGAAACTAAATCTTTGGTGCCTGAAACATCCCCTACTTCAATTACACAGTTCGTTACACTCTGAAAGAAATAAAATGAAAAGAAAAATCTACACTAGTGATGAGCAGTGTACAGGGCTGATTTAAAAAGATAATAAATGGCATTACAATTATTTACTGCATTTCTTTCCATATGATTTTTTGTTATTCGTGTGTATATATAATCTTTTTATACGTCATTTATGCGGAATATTTTGTGGAGATATCAGATGGACCTGTTTATAACAGTTAGATGCTAGTAACTTATTTACATAATGCTGCAATGTGATTATCCCGGGATTGTAAAATTAGTGGTTAAATCTTGTTGCCGTAGCAATTAATTAATGTACACCGTCTGTCAAACCGGAACACATTAAAGTTTATGTATGCTACTGCTTAACGGCATTAATCGACGATACAAATAGTATTCACTTAGACCTTGTCTGACAAGAGAGACAATACTGTTAGAGAAATTTTTATTACTAATGTTGAAGTGAAATAAAGTACATTTTTACTTTTTAAGCAAGTTTCCATTCTTTTTTTCCCAAATAAAAAACATTGCAAACATAAGGGTAATTCAGTTTGAAGGGTATTGGTATTGGAATTAGCAAAGCGGATTTAACAAGTGTAACTTAAGTGAAAACGAAAATATTCTATATTAAAGTTGCACATGAAATTTTATAACAGCGTTCTCTTTCTGTAAATGACTCTGAGATACCCTGACATCAATTGATTCACGATTTTCGGGCTACGATTAATGTAGTCTGGCGTTGGCCCGCTCTATTCAGTGGCAGCCACACCTGCTGGATTTACGAGCTCCGCAAATTCATTGTTATTCACACTCAATAAGCATGATGCATGATTCTCTTTATCATAATTTCCTTTCTGGAGATCGCTATATATTAACAAAACAATAAACTTTTGCATTTACGAAGACATTTCTGGATTACTGATATTAAAAAGTACAGTTTTTTTTTTCAATAATAAGTGGTAATTAAAAATAGTTTTATAGTATTATGAACAATAGCTAAGATTCTCTTGTAAGAGTAACGGTGACTTATTTTTGTTATTAACGTATTTGCTAATTTAAATATTTTAGTATTTATAAAATGTTTCAGTTCCTCAAAAAAATCATTTGTGAAACACATCGCGTATTGAAATTATTACTTCGTATATACTTATGTAAATTTTGTATACATGTATTCTATATTTTAGTCTTGTAACCAGCGACTAATAAATCTTTCAACCTAATTAATTCTCTCTTAACAGCCCTAACGTAGTTAAGCTCGAGTTTTAGGAGAGTGTTACTCTACGAAGAAATACAATGGCTGTATACATATAAACCTACACTTAATGTAACTTTGTACAATTTTCAGGCTTTGCTTAATTTTGGCCTTTTAATTTTATATTTTATGAACAATGGTTTAATTAATACCATAACTATTGAGAGTTTATTTTACCTAAAACACTACACTATTCAACATTGCGTTTTGGAACCATATTTGCATTATTACTTGGACCCGAAAAAAAATTTGTATTTTCGATTGATTAGCCAGCGAACCAATTTCAGTGGTAATTCATTTATATTTCTGTAGTGTAGTGTAGGCAATAGGCAATTGCAGTAGTAGATTGTCGTGGTCGAGTGTTCGATATGGTCCGCGTGGCACAAGATTGCGGAGGCGCTGTTTGCTCTTTGGCGAAGGCCGCAACGGGCTCACGGTTCAGCGAACCGAACACCGGCCACGGCCTCCCGGGTCACGTCTCCGGCCAAATTGAAATATCCCCACTGCTAAGACTCCCGGCCCTCGATCTG
This sequence comes from Byasa hedistus, assembly GCA_029286795.1. Classification (NCBI taxonomy): domain Eukaryota; kingdom Metazoa; phylum Arthropoda; class Insecta; order Lepidoptera; family Papilionidae; genus Byasa; species Byasa hedistus. Next base: position 7,485,705 of record JAGSMW010000020.1, on the reverse strand, counting down.
TACGCCATGCGACCACCGCACCGCCTTCTTCTCCCCCTTTCATATACCGAAGACTGAATGATGCGATAGCATCTGTTGATAACAATATTGGCCCACTTTGAATTTTTCACGCGTTTTGAACGATATCTTGTAGATTTTTGTCTTTTATTTTTAAATTTCAGAAAAATAATCAAGAAATTAATTTTTAACAAATTTGTACCTAATAAATTTTATGAAATTAAATTATATAAACATACCAATCACTGTCTATATTTACGTAATAGCATCTACATATACAGCTAAATGAAAAAGAAGTGTTATCGACTTGTTTAAAGTACCTGCTCTTTTAAAAATAATAACAATAAAAATTAAAGAATATTCCGCTTGCACACAATGTTTAGATCAATAACTTTATAGAGGTGGTTGCCTTACGGGAGCCCCTTTGCAGGTAATCCTGCCCACTTGGAGTTATTGCCGCCGAGGGAAGGAAAGATTACCTCGGCGAGAGATAAGGAGGTCGACGGGGCTTCAAGTGCGATTGTCCCCGAGTCAGGCGTCGAATTGTGTCAAGTGAAGCGGCAAATTGAACGGCCGAGCCTTGTGCGCACCCTGCTCTCTAATCGTCACATAAACTGATGCTGCCTGAACGTTTAATTACGCAAAACGCTTTTTACCAGCAGCTCTTGACCTCTGGACTCACTTCAAACTATGCCTATTTAAATTGTAATTTATTCCAATTACTATTCGACGATACTACTATTTAAGGTTTTTTTTTTTTAAATGTATTAATAACCTTTATTAAACACTAAATAGCCATATCTTCAAACCAAAAATAATGTTTATTAATTATTGTTCTAACATTTTAGATATACAATAGAAAAATGTTGTATTAATATTATTTAAACAATTTTGTCACGCAACCTATCGGCAAATTTTTCAATTTTATATCTCTAACCCGCCGCGTTGTATCGTACTCGTTTAGCATCTTACTGAAGAAATCTTTTACCGTCTGTGTATAAACTATTGAGATAAAACCGGCGTACTTTACCCAGATATAACGTTACCATCATTAGACCGTTTGAATATTTTTACTGGCGGACGTTAATAATTTTGACTTTTATACTAATAAACATATGAAAGTTTAAATTTTTTTTATTGTTGCGCATTCGAAACGGAAGTAGAAAATGAAGAACGGAGTAAACATGTTATTGTGAGTGACGCTAATGATAAGGTGCTCAAGAGTCGTAGCAACACGTAGCATCGTTCCAATTATGTTGCACGTCGCTTACGACTGCTACGAACGGCTACGTCGCTGGAGTCAAGCTGCGTTCCAACCGTTAACGGGACGTGCCACTAACATCTGGACCGGTGGCGGCCGTGTCATAATTGCGGACTCATTTCCTACAATGAAAGCAATTCAATATTTTTAAAAACCAACAATTATTTCTAATTTACTAAACCAGATCATAAACAATTTGAAAAATGTTACGTATAATCTGTTTACTTTCTTACGACATATACAGCAAGTTTAAGTTTTTAATTGTACTGAATTAACAAATGCATTTTATAATGTAAAAAAACGCGACAACCGACTAAAACCTAAAGCCTCGGAAGGTTTGGATATTGTAGTTATTCCTCAATACCCGGACTTATTACTCAGTGTGCTCTGTTCACTGGTTCATGATCCACCTGCGCTGTCATGCGCAAACAGTGATCGAATTAGCATCCAAGATATTTAACCTGGCTTTTCCACTTAATCGTCTGACATGGCAACTTAAATAAGGGTGGAAAAACCCCCCTGGTTACATTTGTTATTGACTGCCTGCCATTTATCTGACCATTCGAATAGCAGTGCTAGTATTAATTACGCGAAGTATAATATTTAGTTTTCATTCACTTGCATAAACTTCTCAACAGTTTCGAGTTTTATTATATTTTGTTTAAGACGCGACACTAAATCTTTAGATGCACCATTAAATAGTACCTTAAAACTTTTGAAGCATGCAAACAAAATTATAAATTTAACAAAACACTCCACGTGGAATCCTGTGATAAGGTAAAACTTTCCCCTCTCGCAAATTACGCTCTCGAGTTTCGTTGATAGAGAGAAACTTTACTCAAATGAAATCACTTCTACAGTCTCTACATTGGTCTATTTTCTTTCCGCTAAGACGCTGTAACAGAATCCTTTATACGATTCCTCTTTTTTTTTATTCGACGCTGAAAACACCTCCAGTTTTTTCGTTGCATGTATATACAGATTTAATTATTTTCTATCGTGTTATTATACATGTATGAATTTAACGTTATATTCTCTTAAGTAATTTTAAATTACAGAATAAAAGAAAGTTAAAACTTACATTTTATCTGTTTATGGGACCAGGTATGTTCCACTTACGTTTAAAGGATTGTTACCTATGTATTTCTTAATCGATTTTACTGCCAAATATCAATTGTAAAACTTCCAATGTAAAGTGTACATTTCTCACATTTAAACTTTTTGATGTCCACTGAACTTAGACCTCGATATACAAGTTGGCGAGCGCAGTATGTTTTAAGTTTACAGGACAAACTGCTGCATCTTCCGAGGTTGTTGCCTTTTATGACGTCTTTTACGACACGCTGAGTGAATATGGTTGTGAAATTCTAATTCGTCTCCCGCAAAAGGTTTATAGTCAACAAAATTTTTAAATGAAGTTCGGTCTCGAGGTTTCTATAACATTCAAGACGATGGTCTAAAAGTAAAGTAGACTAACAAATTTGATAAATATTTACCACCCCGAGCATTTCACTCATGGGTATTAGAAAACTAGCGGTTCGCATCCTATTGCTACGTAGATTCAATGCAGGTATTCATACAAAGTAACCCATTCCATTATGATATTGCACTCCCGGCTAAATTTGTATTCATGTGCTTTAGAGCATTTTTTTTCACTAAATGATCAGTATTATATCATGTAATAATACATAACTTCTTTTATTTATATGTTTTATGCATTTTCCAGAACAATATTATTTTCTGAATTAATACTTTCCATGAAGAACTCTATAATCTTCCATCATTTCAACTTAATTAACAATGTACGATATCTTTATTTATAGTTTTTAAGCTCGTACGAAAGTAAGGTTTAATAAATTTAATGTTTTTAACTGCGTGAATAATGGCTTTAATTGCAATATTAAGTAGGCTCAGCCGCATGTAGATTATTTCTTAGCCGTAGCATTGAAAAACATTTTAGTTAACGACTAGAAAATTATAAAAAATTTTCTGAATTACACTGTTTAACTAGAGTCAGTTTTAAAATGTTCTTTGGTGTCGTAGCCCATGACTCTGGTATGCTGTGTTAGAGGAGTAGTAGTTGTTTTAAAATATGTTATGTCAACATTTTTCCAAGCATCATTAATATTGACATTTATGATTTTGATTACGAAGTTAAGTGATCTGAGTAACGGTTTGATCGGTTAAGTTGTCAATGGCGTAATTGCCGATGCGGCTCTTATGCCGCGCCGCCGCCATTCAGTCTGGCGGCTCGCTGACACAGGCACTGCACTTGACGTGAGGCACGTGCCGATCGTCTGCACTTCGCACCGATATACTATCGCCTACGCTCTACTGATCACGAAGTATATACCACCACCACCATACCGTTGCCGGCTTATCGACGAATCAACACATGTGCAGTCAAAACTTAACTGACAACCGTGATGAATGACGTTCGACCATACATTTTACAGAGTAATCTGATTTTGTTAATGCATTTAATATATTCCAAAGTTAGTGCTGTGTATATCTTACGTTTTCATTTCGTTCTTTAAAGTATCAAGATACGTACGACCCATGTTATCAGGAAATCTATTTAACATTTTGAATTTTGATTTTTTTTTCTAATATCCTATTGAAGTATAGTTCTATGTAGGTAAAGTTTTATTAAATGTATGGAATATTAATGTGTTTTCAAATAAACTAAAAGTTCACATTGGCCCATTATTCGTTTAGGTAATATTGCGGGGGATTACGAGCGTACGCAGAGCGACAATTATTTCCATATAACATAACCCTGGCGTTGCGAGGTGTGCGGTCTCGGGGGACGTATGATTTGGTCCGGCCGCCGACCGGCCCTCGCGCCCCGCCGGCCCCTTGCCCGCACCGCCGTCGTCCGTCGCGCTTATGTTCGCCGAAACGTTGCCACGTCACACTTGCCTCCGGATAACATGTATTAATATAAATTGGTATAATCTTTCCTTACTTACCCTACCCGTCTGTTGACAAAATGCCGCTGTGTATTTTAAAAATGAAACCTTTTTTGGTTCACGAAGGTTTACCTACAAAATACTTTAGGGAGTTTTAGTTTACATGTTGTGGTTTATTATTATGCATATTGATTTCCTATTTAGTTAAATGTAACTAAGTAACTACACAAAAAAAAATATCGTATACGATTTTTTTTTTTGTAAATCATATCAGTTAAAATTTTCAGGAATTGTTAGCATTATTTTTATTTAGAGAAGAATTTAAATTTCAATTTAACTGCGAGCTTATGAATTTGATTTGAATATAAATCTCCAGAAGTTTAACGTAAAAATTGGCATTTGTTTCTGTCGTCATTTCTCAAGATACGCAGCCCGCGTTCGCTTAAAACTCCCGGGTAAGAACGGGGACATTTGATTTTAAGCCTCGCAGACTATAAGTGTTATTTCTTCGGGAAAAGTATTATTCTACGAGAGCAGCGTAGCTGCGCCGTCTCGAATGCTCCATTTAGTTCCGAAGTTTTTCTCGTTTATCACCGCTGGGTTCTCAGAGGCGGAGATTTTTCCTTTAGATTTGTTGTCACGCCAGACCTTTTTAATGTACCTTTCTTATCGCAGGGTGATTAAGATGATTATTTCAGATTTAAAACTTCTCTACCAATTATTAATAATAGTTTTCTGTTTGGTTTTAATTACACAGGTAAATAGTTTATCTTAGATAAAATATTTATGTATTAGATAATTGGCTAACCACTAGCTTAAATAAATTCTGTCACTGTTTAATTCTTACAAGTAAATAAAAGTATTTAACCTTTTTTCAATTAAACTTTAAATTAAATCGGTTATCTACGTGCGAGAATTACAATAACTTACGCTGGCGTTTATTCAGATAAAACAAAAACGTTTTTCGCTCCTTTCTTTTCCGCTATCGCGCTCAAGTACTGTGCTAACGTTGAAAAAAAAAAAAAAAACTAACCCGCCACTCTAAAACCCGCAGGTTCGGAAAAACTTTCATTCAACTTATATCGGCAAAATTGTTTCTTTTTCGTAATTTATTGTATTTTTTTTTTGTAAATAAGCGACGAGAGCACAATGTTGTAATGCATGAAAACGTATAAAATATTTTTCTTATTGTTAAGGTCATCTAGTTTAAAAAAAATTAAAGCACAGAGAACATAGACGTAGTAGTTGTTGCGGTGAAGTACTCGAAGGGTTCTTATCAAGGCATTCACCACCAAGAGATATTGTTTTGTCGGGCGCACGAGGCGCCGCAATGACAAATCTTCTCCTGTCAGGGCGTTGGCCTACGCGTAAGATTGGAAAATGCTTCCACAACTTTTCTACTTACCAAAAACAGTTAAAGCAACGTCTCTACTGATTGTTCTAGAGTAGACATAAGTGCGTTTTTATTATATTGCTACGTAAGAGGTACAAACCTTTATAATTTTGTATAACGTTTCTTCTACAAAAAACAATTATTACACCCATTCTTTTTTCTTCGCAAATCTGCCAACCTCCAGTAATGGAGAGGCACTTGAAGAAGAAGAATACCTATTCTTGGAAATTATTTAAAAAAATACTAGTAAATTCTTAATAGAGTTTTACACCACTTGATACATTATTTTTTGAAATGATGTAATTTGAAAGAAAAATATACTGATTCTAGTAAAAATGCCACTCAAAAGGATTGAATTATTGTATGAATACATCGCCTCGGCCGAAAGAGATTCGGAACAAACAAAAGAAATCATGTAAATTATTTAACTTAAATCCTTTTTGCAAGTTAACTTCTGTGAAAAAGATTCGCCATTTCGTGTAAAAGCTTTACAGCTACTTATTGTATAAAACATGAGTTCTTATGACAACGCTCTAAAAATGTTGGTAGTTCGGACGGAGAGTCGCGTAAACAGCTCGGTAAATCACGACAACTGTACGCCGCAGCTCCACTTGGACAATATTTGTGCCAATAAAATCCTCTCTAACAAAGCTGTTGTTGTCAACGGAAAGTCGACTGACCCGATTTTCGTCTATCACAGGAGTTTGACGCCGTATTGACCGAGCTTAATACTTCCCGTAACATAACAATTCCGGTATCTTTTTTATTTATTAACCATTTATATGTAAATAAATTATTAATTGCTTTCTTGAGTCAGTTATATGGTTTAACTTCCTAAGTTTGTTGTTAAGAAATGTCTTTGTTTTGCGACGTAAGTAAAGTTTATATCTTAAGAGAATAGCTCGTCTGGGAGGAGACCGTACGCCGCAAACCCTCCGGCGACTCGCGCGTACTACTTGTACTGTTTCAGCGACAAATTTGAATCTACATGTGTTAATAACTTATTCTCAAGTTTAATACATCTCTGGTCCAGACAAATCATTGAGAAATATTTTAATATAATTTAACTAGACGATGATTAATAAATAAACAAAATTATTTAATAAGGAAAACCATTTATCTACTTAATATTTCTCAATTCATTGCGTATATTTCTATGTAAAACCGAGTTTAATGAGAGTGGTATATTAAACATAATTTCTTTTCTTAGATAATGATTTCCGGGTTAGTCTCATAAAATATAAAGAAAAAACCCAACCCATAAAAGAGAGGAAGTAACTACTGATCATTTTTGCACTAGTTAAATTTCTGTTGAAACTTTGCAAGTTCAGTTCTTTTTACTTTCTTTTGTTTGAAGGTTAGTTATTTTGTGTCTAAAGTATTATCTAACCATTACTTGAAAATTAAAATGCAGTAATGAAAAGATGTAGCGAAAATTAAAGATGTCTCTTTCATATCTCTAAGACGTGTATTTAGTTTAATAAGTTCATCGTATCACTGCCTCCGTTCTCAATAACTTCTTACGGTAGCTTTCGCGGGTAAATAACTAATAAAGTAAGTTGGAGAAGAAAAGTAAACTAATATCGGTAGGTTCTGTGCAGCGACCGTCGCTGGCCGCTGCGCCACCTCCTCATACTCGCTACAGATTTATTACTTCAATATCAGCACTCCATCCGGTTAAGAATGTCATCTTTATTCCAAGCATTATAAAAGTATTACATATAACACTTGTGCTTTTATCATACATAAAAATTTTAGCCAAATTAGGCTGCATTTTTTTTCGGGTTCTATGTGACCTTATGTAATATATTTTCTATGATAGTTAAAATAATTCAATGTGGTTAAAGCAAAGTTATTATTTTGCTTTCTCCTTTCTGTTTGGATATTTCATTAAGAAACAAACAAAGTAATAAATGGAAAAATATGTTTGGTACATGATAACAACCAGATACATATAATAACAATTTTAAATTATCCTCAAGGATCGTCAAGAAACACAAATTGAAGAGAGCTCATTTCAAAGAAAAAACGGGGAATAATAAAAACAGAACAATAATCATTAGCACTTCTACCATCTTTCTCACTTCAAAAGTCGTTTAGTAAAGTTTCTTAAATTTCGCGAAAAAGTTTTGGTACAAATTAAGAGCAAATTTTACTTCGTCCCTTCAGCCATTAGTAATTTCAGAGTTCTAATGAATTTTCTTCTTTGACATTGAAAAATGAATTTTGGTCTTTACTTTTGTGCATCTGTGTAAGCTTTACATTTTATTGATTTTTGATTACAGCGACGATTTGGTTAGTATTTTAAATGTTCAAAATTTCAATGAACCTAACGTTATCTTCTACAGATAACGTTAGATTTAGTTCAGTTGTGACTTCAAACCATAGAGATGAATTGTGTTCTACAATTTTTAATAATGAAAACTTTTGGCTACATTGTTAAAACCAATTATCTTTCAAAATTTATTTATCCCTATATATACAACAGTAATATAGAGTTATAAATTTTTGTACCTTTTTTACATTTTTATTAAAACACAGCAAGTATCTTTTGTAACATTTGTAGTGGTTTTTAATTCTAATAAATTGTTAGCGCTAAAATTAATTTAAACACGGAAATGGTAAACGTTTGAAGAAGCGATTTAAAGTTGAACGGGGTGCATGTCCACCCTCCCCCGCTCCCCCTCATTACCCATAACGGTGCCCCATTAGGCTCACGGGCCGAAGTGCTCCGGACCGTAGTTAATCCACATCCTCATTCACTGTTATTTCGAAGGTCTGATCTAATCTAAACAGGGCTTAGGATCCTACAATGTCAGTATTCCGTGCGACTCGTCCCTTTTATGTTTATATTTGACTACCCTTATAACCAATCCCGCCGGTTAGTTGACGTTTGCATTTGTTGTAAAAGAAAATAACACTTCTGAAACTTCCGCCCCGATTTCAATTAGGTTTTGATAAGAAACAAATTGAAAAAATCAACAGCATTACTGTTTTACTTCTATTAAGGGATACCCCTATTTTAATTTCGATAATACAAAGCTATAAACATTATCGATTATTTTCACGCAGCTTACAATAGGATTTCGGAGGTAGGGGTGAAATGGTCAATTTAGAAGCTATTATACGTAGCCGTCAGAGGCCTACTTCCGGCGGCTGCACTAAGCTGCCCTGTTCCAATCTACCCGCTCAATTTCGGCCTTTCTGCAACGCTATTCTGCCAACCAATATTAGGTGTGAATACATTTACATCAAGTTACAGGAATTGGACCGTGAGTTATTCGTTTAATCATTGCTGCCACCGAAGCTTGTCTCCGATATTCCTTAGAGTTAGTGAGCAGTTAAGTTATTTTCAGATTATATTTTAGATTTTTAGTAAGTCTATAAAAAAGTTAGGAATTTAAACTGAGTATTTATGGATTTCAATCCGATATTCATTTATAGCCCGGTCGGAAGCACACCCGGTCCCGGCGAGGGTGCTACGAAATGTTCTAAAAATGACTCCTGTATAATTTACATAGTTCTTGTATGTTTATTATGAGACCTTATCTAATTTTTTTTTTGTTTTCACAAATACACGATAGTTTCTAAATTGACCTCAAACAATATAGACTATATTTATTAATCTTTTTCCGTATAAAACTAATGAAAAAGGTTAAAAGATTTTATTTAAAATAAGTTTGCAATTTCACCATGCAGCAAGTGCGTGAGTTGCGAGATAGAGTCGGCGCTGGTAAGAGAAGGCCGTGGCACATTGTAGCGGAGCGGCAACGAGAAGTTATGACGGCGGCGGAGGATTACGTGAGTGGATGTCGTAATAAAGCTTGCGATGAAGTCGTTACCCGAAGATAAACGTAAATATCTCCGAGCGTAGACGTCGGTTGCTCGCCCCCGCCCGCCTTTAGCCGTGAAGCCTCTTATACTTTCCATTCTATCGTTTCTCACCACCCTAATTTGATAAATTTATTTCCTATAGTAGCTACACTTAATTTTTTTATCTATATGCAAAAAAATATCTACAATATTTTTCTAGTACAATATTACTATTAAGTGTTACATTACTTCAACTCTTAAACAGACGTCACTAAAATTAATATGCTTTGTTAAATTAAACATAAAGAATATATTATTACATATGAAATTTTGTTTTTGTATGTACGGTGGTTGTGTGCATGGCGGTTGGCTGTAAAACAGGTTTTAACCAAACACGGTAGTTAATTTATTTTATAATGTTTAAGCATTACCATGTCAGCTCGTTCAAATTTTCTGTCGATTTCCGAACGATCCTGTAATAATATACAATAGGACTGCTTAAACAATATTATTTCAATAATATCCTCTATGTAAACAATTTAATTTAAAAAGTAATATATTACGATAGTTATTATTTTAGTACTACAAACCTTTTCGGAAAACCTACTTAACGAAATAGGGTAATAACAAACAGAATAACACTTTGTTTTCAAAAATTAAAATCAATTCTGCTTATAGAAATGGTTAATATAAACAAAAATTACAGTATTCTCTTTTTCTTGAAAATATGTAGATCCAAAAAACGCGAATTGCCATTTTCGCAACGTAAAACATAATGCGGCCCTAGTGTTGGTGAGACTGAGACACAAACTTCACGTATACAAAGTCTGGATGAGTCCAATAACGTCTTACGCAAGCGTAGTACGCCCTCTCTTCCGAGACTCGCCACAGACCTTACCAAGTACTCCTACTCCAAAATCGATTCACCCGAACCACTTCCGGCACTTAATGGTAACAAAGTGAATTTACAGTGACCTCGAACTCTTAACCAAAGCCGGGTACTACCACGACTGTTCTACTTCAATAAATTGTCCTCTCACCCCAATTCACTGGTGTCAAGCGCGGGCAACTACGAGCAGTTGCCAAAACCGAATACCAAAGTGCGCAGACCACGGCACCCGCTAATCCCTTCATCTTAAGACGTTCCCCACACCACGCACAAGCCTCTGACGTTGCTGGTACACGTTTCATCGCTACACACCGCGTACATTACGTACACCTGCGTCCTGGAGCAGTTCTTACCGCTCAGTTTCCGGCACAAGCGGAGGCAGTAAGATAAGTTTCGCCGTTACAAAGCAAAATACACAATCGTGCTAATATCAAGACGAACTACTAGAAGTAGTTTAATTTATATCTAATTTAATATGCCGACACCTGGTCCGCGTTCTCTGTATTCTATGAACTGTATAAATCGGTGTCAGTATTAAACATCATTAGAGAACAGAGTTATTAATCTTCTTTGTTTCTCATATCAATGAAAATACAGAAATATTGTTACTAATTAACAAAGATAAAATGTCAATTAAACATTTTAAACTATTATGTTGAAATAAGCAAAATCCAGTTCACTGAGGATTGATTCTCGTAGTTGACGCCCATTGTCTGCTATACTAGTAACATACATACATGTGTCACAACTCCCGCTCTTATCTCGTAAATTAATTACATAAATCTTGTTTGCGTACGTCTTAAGCGTATGACGCGCCGCCATAATTCAACCTGGATGTAGGTTTACACTGCTAATGAAAGGCGACTACCGGGATACGGAACCCCGGATTACTAATGATTTGGGAGTTAAATTCAAAATACGGCTCGGCTTGTACGTATTTATAAGTAGCACCACACATGCCTACTGTTTGATAAGGTATGTATGTTTATGTATATAAAGTACTTTATATACAGCAAAGTTATCAAAAGGTTAAAACTTTTGCCTAGTGGTTAGAAATACACCTGGCTATGAAGGGCTATTAGTATTATTAGATAGTCAACTAAAACATTTCTTCTCTCTTCACCATGCTCTATATACCATTATTATTATATTTCAAAATAGCAAACCATTATAAACAATAATATACATGTACATTTATATAAAATGAAAAAGCACTTAGCAAAAAAGCGAACAAGAAAGTAGAAAAAAGACAATTATTTAATACCTATATTTATAAGTTTTAAAATTATTAAGATACATTCCAATTTATATGTTTATTATTGACCAAATGTTTACCACTACATTCTCGTATTACAATATCACTTTTTGTGATGCAAACCTTATTTTATTACATTAATGAAAACAGCATTGCCGCATTTTGAAAAGCTAGAACAATTTTTCGTCAACTAAGTCACTAAAAATATCAGTTTAAATTTGCTGTTGTTTGCGTGCAGTGCATAAATCGTTTCATACTTGTAAAAACAATGCATTAAAAAATTATACAACTATTTTCTTTAGGCAAATAAGATTAGTAACCAAAATCTTTAAAATTTCATAACGAAATTATTATCTAACAAACCTATTTTATTTACAGATGCTAATCTATATTTATCCAAAAATGGTCAATTAGAAAGGAGATTAAACTTTTAGGAGATTAACATTTAACCAATTGCAATAACATTGCCATAACTTATTTCTTTTTTCATTGCTAAGATATGGCATGTGTTATTTAAAAAGTATTGATAATAATAATAATAAATACAGCACCTTCTTCAATTTGCGAACAAATCTGATGCGTTGTTAAAATTACAAATTTATGATGATTTCGATTTTCCACGATTTCGTAGAATTTGAAAATGATAAAATGAACAAATAGATAAATTTTGTTATGACTGTATTTGGTTTATGATTCGTTATTGTAAAAAAGGTCTCTACATCTATTCATAAAGTTTCCTTTAGTTTGTAGCCTGACTACTGGTGTCAACTGAACAACGGTCATGATTTCCCTGGGTGTGCGCTGCTGGGAGTTCACCGAGCAGCACTAAGGTAATGCATTTGGCGTCTGTGAAAACTCCTTTAAGCAACTTATCCCATTGCAATCAAGTCACTTTACATCTTTTCTTTCAAATAGATTTACATGGACAACAAAAAAAATATAGGATTTTACTAAAAATTTTTTTTGAGAACTAATTTGTTATAGAAATTAATAAGACTTACGAAAATTGGACCACGTTCATCTAAAAAGCGAAAACGGCTATATTAATATCCATTAGTATGACTATATTCGACATTTTGAAGTACTGTAACGAGGAAACGTCAGCGGAGTAGAATATATGCATATGTAACTTGATAATAGCTGCGGTAATGTCGTGAGGACAGATATCAATTCAAATTCTAAATATTTATTCACTAAATTACATTTAACATTAACAGTGGAATCCCTTTAATTAGTGATAAATTTTTTTTTTGGTGGTAAAATAGCAAAGATGGTGGCTAATTTCTTATATTCAAAGATATTTGTATAAGTTGTTTGAAGGGTACAATTAATAGATGTTCAAATGTTATCATGTCATCGCTACGGCTTGAACAGTTTCGTATAACTTGGGATTATCCGATAATAAGCGATTACGCAGTAAAAATATCCTTTAAACATTACTTTTTGTGCAAATAATTTTTTATAACATCGGACAGTCGCAACACCAGAAGATCAGGGATGGCTTCTTTAAGTAATTTTTAATCTCGATACCATTAGTTTTTTAGATACTGGAACTGAAAACAGTTGTTTGTAACCTGTTTAATTTATAAATGTTGTAATTACCAAAGGATATAAAACGTTCGTCTCCAGATTTAAATCGCAGACAGCGGCTGCACGGCAAAGTAAAGAGAGTAAATGAAGAGTTGCTCGCGAGTCGTTCAAATATTCCGTTGGCGCGCCGCAGCGGGCCCGCGCGGGTGCGCCGCCCGCACTCGCGGTAATCAGCTTTTGTGCGCAGTAATTGGGTGTCTGAGCTGCCAACCGAAGCATTTATTCCCGATAAATTGAAAACTGCTTTGTGCTCGGAATCATTTGAAGCTGCCGGTAGCCTTTTTCTTACTTTATAGACACGTTACGTGATCGGACTAAGCTTTACAGACGGATCTTCCTTTGCCACGCGCGCTGCGCTTTCTTCAATCAAAAGAAGTGCTGTAAGCGTGACGACTTTTATATTTTATTGGAAAGATGTAGTGGAAAAATTTTCATATGAAATTATCTTTTTTTATACACCACGTTACCCAATTTAAATTTTCTTTATGACATAACCGGCGTAATTACGAAATTGTATAATACAGTCATAACGTTAGTAACAGCCTCGTTAATGAAAATATAGTGTCGCAGCAGTTATCCTCCCTCGCAATTGTGAGGCCCTTACCGTTGTATCTTCTCGTTGGAACGGCGTCATTTACATATTTTAATAAAATAATATCGCAACCGAATCGTAACTGAGAACTTGATTTAAGTTCTTACCGCGATGAATGTAAATTCGCCAGCGTTGCCGCCGCAATTCGAGATTTCAATTCTGGAATTAATGGCAGCCATCGTCGGTCGGAGCTCGTCTAATATTTGCGTTACTTCCGGAGGCGCTCTTACAATGAATAAGGAATAAATTAGTATCAATAATAGCAGCCTGCTCTGAAACTGCTGGCGCTAAACCTCTAATAACAGCCTTATAGGTTTTCAAAGGTCGCATAAACTCTGGATCGAGTAATTTACATCGATTCTTTTATGTTTTTACAATATTCTGTAGGCGGTACACGGCGTCGCTTGGCCCTGCTAAGCGTGCATTAATATTGTCAATAGTTGGAGTTAGTGGAAGTGAAGTACGTGTTCCGCCTGCCGCTATCTACGGCGTAGCGCGCGCAGTGAATTCGAATGTGCTCCCACCCGGCGGCAGCTCAGCCTCTCCGCTCGCCCTCCCCACCTTTCCCCCCTACCCCCGTCGCCCCCTGTAACGCCCCATAAACTCGCGTCTTAATTTTAACTTTATTCCTTACCGCCACTGTTCTAAGAAAATTAAGTGCGAATGTACCGTTCAAAGATTCGCAAGGGTCTTATTACACTCCTATTATCCTAGTAGAGATAACAATAGTTAATATTTTTTCTTCATCATACATATTTGTATTAGTGTAGACACCTTTTGTTAATAAAATAGCAAACAAAACGTTTCCACAAAAAAAAACACAATACATTTTTTAATCATTATCTTTTGAGTCTTATCAACAATTATACTTTTGTAAGTGAAAGCAACAAAAAGCTTTTAAAGTTAATCCGTTTATCATCCTCTCGCTTCGCAAATAAGTCTGTCAATGTATACAAAACTAAAAACAAGAGTGAATAAAGAACAGATTGGCAATTTCATATCTGGCTATAGCGAGTTTAGATCGGGGGCACGTCGGAGCGCTAGGAATTTTCTCAAAGGTTGAAGTTTTCTCGGGCGCATGCAATTTGGAAGTTGTAGAAGAGGCCGCCCGCGTCTGCCCGCGCCTGCCGCCCCAGCCGGCACCCGCCCGCGCCCGCTCGCTCCCGCCGCACCCGCCGCACAATAGCGATTATTGGGGCAATCGGAGCCGTCGCCTGCTAGCCCGGGACGAGCCCCGCGATGCAAATAAAATTCGGAGGAGGCCACGGCCGGACAGCGCTGCCCCTCGTTATTATTCGCCTCTCGCGGAATTGCTTTTATGTCCTTAATGGAAAAGTGAGATATTTACTTCGGGGTTTGTAAAAAAGACTTCCATTTCGCTTTTTTCTTATTCCACCACAAAGAAACGGTATGAAATTACGCTATTCCGTTCCTCAATTTTATTTAATGTTTACATCGCTGACACTTCCATAGTCTGATTTTTATTTTATTTTTTTGAAATACATATCGAGATGTCTTTTCCCTGGTGATAAGTGAGATGCCTGTCCATAACGCAAAATACCACTCACTGCTATGAGACATTGTCGTTACTCCCATGATATCCTTTAATAGCGATATGAACTACGATTAACATTAAAATTAGTAGATTATTTATCTCGAGACGCACCGACTATGGTTAAAGTGGAAAATTCACATTGTATACCTGTATCGTATACAATATTTACAAGTTTTTGAGCTTATCTATGGGCCCACTACTACCACAGATTTCTGCTAGATATGGGGAAAGGGAGATCCTGTTGCACCTACCGTATAATTTTTTTTATAATAAAATATTACTGCCAATAACAACTTATGACGAGATAAAAAGTCAAGTTGCAAGTTTTAATTTTTTTTTCTTGCTCATAGAATAAAACACATTTGGAACTTAAATGTAGACTAACAATGTCGGTTCAACAAAGACGTATTCATTAATAATTTATTACCGACATTTTCGGTACTCTTTTATCACAAGCTACTAACTAAAATCCTTTTAAATTCTACGTCGTACACTAATATCAAGGATGGCGGGTTCACTCCGAGAATTTCTAATGAGGAACCCCTTGTGTACCAACCAACAACCCTGTATACTTTTTGTGTTGTTCATTAGATAAACCCTTTCTCTTTGTTAGGTTAACTTATAAAAGTTTTGTTTCCAAAAAATATTCGTTTGCCCTCGTTTGACAAAATTGGACATCAACAACTTTTGGTGTCCTTCACAAATTAATGTTTTGACTCTTCTTCTTCTTCTTAAAGTGCCTCTCCATTACTGGAGGTTGGCCGTCAGTTCTGCGAATTTCTGTCTATTTTGACTCTTATAAATAAACAATTCCAT
Organism: Byasa hedistus; assembly: GCA_029286795.1. NCBI lineage: Eukaryota > Metazoa > Arthropoda > Insecta > Lepidoptera > Papilionidae > Byasa > Byasa hedistus. The sequence continues at coordinate 7,469,632 of JAGSMW010000020.1, read as the reverse complement.
GAATATTTTTTCACATCAACTAAGCTCGTTATAGTAATATTTTCTTTTATGCATTATTATTAGTAGTCTTATCCGTAAAAAAAGAGCTAAACATTTGTTATGTGATATATATTATTATGTTTAATACATAATAATATTTGTCATGACAAATTTTAGTTTTTTTTTCATACACTGTATAAAAATTACCTCGTTGGTACTTATCCATTAACATCATTAAACCATCAGACATAAAACGTATACTTTTAATAAATACAATATAAAATTAGATGCCAAAAATTTCCGCTTATAAATATAACTCTAAATTATTTATTCTTTGCTAAATATAATAGCGATGAAAATTTAGTTTTAAAGTATAATCTCAATGTATTTTCACAAAATCATTTAAGTTTTTTCTTCAACACCTAGAAATGAAACAAAGGTTTTGCCAGTTAATCCGAACTGCCTCTTTAATTATGAAAATGTATGCAAAGCATAGGAAAGTTTGTGCAATTATGGCATAGCCGCTGCGCTGCGCCGTGCAGTGGCCAGCCACGTCCTTAACTGCCGAGCGGCGGCGTCTACTACGCTTTTCAATTACCTACCTACCTACCACGCTCTAGGAGAAATTTTCAAGATGCTTCTATTAGACTTTCATATAAAAGCGTGCTGTCTCACAATTTTAAACTTATGATTTAAATTTATATAAAATAAATTTTTCTACTATTGCATATATTCCTTGAATTAAACGAATTTTCGACATATTTTTTTTTTTTGTTGTAAAGCATGTATATTTATGGAAAGTTTGAATGATTGTTCTTGAATGTAATAAAATTATTACTTTTACAACTAGCGAAGTTACTTTGCTAAGAGAGCCAAAGAAAAATTGGGGTAATTATGTCGCTATAAAATTTTTATTGCAGAGCAAATTGTCGATTTGGACTCCCTGACAGATGATCGCAAGCCTGGCGCCGGCAAATGAGCACACGATAAAATTATCGTTAGCGGTAACGACATGAATAAATGCAATAGGGTGGTCCGAGGCTGCAAATCTGAGGAGCGAGGTGAGCCGCTCCCCGGTAGGCACTCGTTAGGACTTTTGTGTGCACCGCACACGAAAGTCGATCCCGCAATTCAAATGTGGGGCTCCATATTATTTTTGTTTTACACGAAAACCTCTTTGCAATGCTATTCGGAAATGTTGCTGTTCGCTTATTCACAAACACAGTAAATGTCGAAGTCGGCCAACACGGAAATTAACGCTCCTAGTTATTATCACAAGTGGTTGTTTTGCCAATAGCTTTCATTCCACTGCTGCATTAATGCTGTACAAATCCGCTCTGTTACTGCCAAATACGTTTATGATTTACAATATGGTTTACTGTTACGTCTGTTTACTGACAAAATTTCGTGCTGTATATATACGATACGATACTGGTATATATCGTAATATTTAAATATTGTACACATCCTCTGCTTAAATTTCTAATTTACCACACAACGCGAATGATTTAAATCTTTGTATAAAACAATTTAACGCTCACGTTGTTTTCATGCAATAAATTGGGCATTACAAAACATTTGCGGTTCTGCCATTAGATGTGAAATGTGCGTAATGAGCTCGCAATATGCTGCTGCTGTGTGTCCGATAAACTAGCACGTAATTATTACTCTTCACCCGTGTAAACCGGAACCATGTTAACCATGCAATAAATATCAACTAACCGACGCCTAAATTATTGCCCACATGAGATTTTCCTGCAAAACTGTTATATCACTTGTATTTAACGAATTGTAACAGAAATTTTTGGACGCTAACTTCGCTCTTAATTGTGAAAACATTTTCAAAGTTACTACGTGCATTTTATGGTAATTTATACGGAAAATTTTAAACATAGAGGTGATATAGTAGCCCACTCCAAACTACTGTTTGCTTTGATTTATACGCGGGCTGCCCGGCCGGGAGGTAGAAAAATTTAAACGTCACGCGTTTATGATGAATACCCGCAATTTTCTCGCAGGGGTACGGGGTTGATAGCTATGTGACTTTTTGACGTGGCCGTGTTTTATTTCAAGGCAGCTGCGTGCGTATAATCAAGACAAAATGGAACCATCAGCATTTTTAACACCAAGTCATCAGTGAATGGAAGAAAAATGCAAAACAGAAAAGAATAAGTAGATAGCGATGTTGCCATCAATATAACAAATACTTATATGGTAAGTCTCAAAAAGCAAGTCTATCAAAAGAGTCCACAATTTATTAAAAATTAAATATATAGATGTATCTTCTATAAAGAGAGAACTTTTACTTGTATACCACATTTGTTCAAAACACGACAAGTGTAATGTTTTAACTTTGTGATATTCAAATACGTAGTCCCTTTGATTCCATTATGACTGCTTATTAAAAATGTTCATTATCAATAGATATATTATTTTCCAATAGTGTCTTTCTAACATCGCCGCATCTTTTTCACCAAAATAAAGCGCTACTGATGAAAAATCATAACTTAATTTCTAAATGCAATAAAAGTTGTCAGCAAAAGGTTTTTGTTTCCAAAACATATATTCATCATGTGACAACAAACAACAGTTTGATAGTTATATATCTGAAAATATTAACTTGAAACTGCTTGATTGGATTTATCGTGTATTTGCTGCAGTATTAAAAATAATTTATCTCAAGTTACCCCCTAGGATTACGCAACAATATGGTGTAAGCTCTGTGCTCGCTTGATGTACGAGTAAAGACATGATCATGGTGCTCTTTTCAGGCGGCCCCGCCCGCAAGCTCCCTGCTCTTAACTGCTTTTAATCGCATTGTCATCGTGAACTTTGTGTTGTGTCGCTCCTCTTCTGTCATAAATCAGTTAACATCCCTGTAAAGGATGATACGCAACGTCCTCTTTCCAAAAAAACCTACACGTTCCAATTTTACATAAGATATACATTTTATGATAGAGTGTAACTGAAATCTTTCAGAATGGTAATACTTGCGCTATCGATCAAACTTCGATATTTATTAAGACGAAAAGTTTTACGAAAGTTATATTCGAGTACGATGATAAGGCGGCTGAAAATGAAGACTAACCTTTCCTCCGGGCGCCTCGCGGTCGGCGATTGCTTTTATTGTCTTAGAAACTTTGTTATTTTGGTAATAACTAGCATTGTTTTTGTTGTTGCTAACGCCGTCACGTAAAAGCTCCTGAATATCTCGTAATCGTTAGTTGTAAAAGTTTATTAGATATTTTCATCGTTAAGCCGCTACGGTCTTAGCAAATAAATTTGGAAACTGAGATGAAGCGCTTGTAGATTGAAACATCTTAACATTACAGCGTCATCTCCGTGAATAACGGTATATTGTTAACTTACCGTATTAATAATTTTCATCGTAAGTGATCGTTGATTTTCTTTTATAACTTTTATTTAATAGATACAAAAAGTATAACAGGATATTTATCTTTGGGATGTTTAGCTATTGAGGCTAGTCTGCGTATTGAAAATGCACACCCACTCGTTAAGTGCGGACGGCAGCGGCTGCGGTCCGGCGCGTGACGTCACGTCCGCCGACCCCACCCGCCCTCATTAGCATACATTATATTCGCCGTTACGCCCAGCGCTGTTTGTGGTTTTTTGTAATATTTTTGATGATACAGTCGCGCAAGGGTGGCACTGTGTTGTACATGAAGTCATTTTTTGACTGCAATGGGGCTTGTTTGTTAAGTATTTAATTAGGTCGCGTAAATATGAAGTGTATTCCCCTTGGGCGTTAATTGATATGCGCGACTTCAATTAAGAATCCAGTTAAATTACCGTGACAGCGATAAAGTCACAAAAGTAGCGTTTGGAAGAGCTCCTGCAGCATATTGATGGACGTTTCGCATGCTTTCGTAGACACCAACTACTCGTTCTATGAGATTCTTCAGATCTTATACTTGTGTACAAATTTAGTTTTCACAAATTTAAAGTGAACGCATGTACTATATCTGAATATATTTTTAATATTATAGAAATGGCTTGATAAATGAATTATAAAATTCTCAATCATTGAATAGGTGCAGACACAGAAGTAAAAACTATTTTGAATTATTTACAATCTCGCTGGAAATAGTTTGGTTAGACTTAGTAGTTCAACAATAAACTATATTACGATGAAACGGACTTTATAATAACTTTAGTAGATTATGTTTGCGTTGAATACTATAAATGTGAATGATTTATCGGGTATTATCATATTGAGAACACATTTTGAAACAAACGGTTAATTTTTAATAAGCCATCGTAATTGCATAAACCAGCGTCGCGACACGTAAATCACTCGGCCGCCGGTCAGCGAGCGGAGCTAATATTTGCATTTCGCGATTGATGCGAACCAATCAATACTGCAAATAATGAAATTGTCACATAAAATCGGCGGATATGATTCAGCTTGAATCGCGAAAAAATGTTTACCAACAGTTTTATTTTACTTTAAATATGTCGATCGCTATTGTTTAACTTAATTCACAACGATGTTAAGCGTGTGATGCTCGCCTGCTGAAACTCGAAGTCCGTTGGGAGAACCACCGAACTTTAAACGTTGTTTTAAATGTACTATTAACAAATTTATGTGTTAATTACAGTTCATTCCGTATTAATAATATTTATTTTGCTAATACAATGTAGGTAAGTAGGGAAATATTACCTTCATCAATTATTTAATAACAATTTTACAAACATACGCTAATCTTAAAATAATCATATATTGCATCTAACCCACAATAACTTAGTGAATATCTTAAAAATAACTTGTTAAGTAGGAGTAAAAAATCATTCGTGTATTAGTTAAATTAATATTAACCATTCGTAGCTAATATGAAGACCAAAAATTCCAAATTTGTGAAATGTTTAATAGAAATTATAACACCTTGTAAAAAATACTTTGAATTACTTTAAAATATAATATTAAATTGAATTATATATGAATAAAATTTCTTTTGAAGTAAGCAAAATACGGCATTTACGTCAGTGTTTATTTCTAATTCTAGTCCGCAACACTAAGTATATCTTTTACCATTTAATCGATATCTTTTAATTTTATCATTACAAGAACAAGAAAAATATAAATAAACTTCATCATCAAAAGGAAGTTTTCCTTTATACGTTGAAATCTTAAACGAACATAGTTATCGTCTCGTTTACCCATTTCGTTGAAATACTTATAGAATTTGCTGTTAGTGTTTTCTTCGCTTCCTTTTTTTCAAGAAACAAACGTAAATAGTACACCTATAAAATACGTAAACAGGTGTACGAAAGTGCAAACTGGTGTACGTTAGTAACTACGGACTCGTTAGCCCTCAACTTACAACAGTAATAGGTACTCGGAGAACACACAAGGGTACTAACCTGTGTTACACCTGCAAAACGAAAATGCGAACTCGAACAATGGCTTATTTCTAGACAAACATTGTTTACTTTAAAAAAGTTATACAACTAATTTAGTTACAATAAATGATTTAAAATTTATATAATGTTTTAAATGCTTTCATAATTTCAAAGATTATTATAAAAATATTTTTTACATAACTCGGATCGGGTTTGATTTATCATATAAATATTTAAGAATCAATTGTACGTATTTAAAATGGCACCTTTTGTCAGGATGCCTTTGATGAAACCTAAATATTTTAGAGCATTGTAAATCTGTTTTGCAAACGCTTGTGCCTATTAAACTGGTTATTTAATGTAATGTCACTTGAAGTGATATGTCAACTCTAAAAGTCTAATCAATGAGAGCTTCAAAAAATTAAAGTGTTATGTAATATTCTACAAAATAACTATTGATTGATTCATGTTGTGTATGTCACGTGGTGATTTTAAAAGTGTTTACCACATGATATACACCGTTTTTGTTCTGTAATTCAAAGCTAAGCTGGGCTTTATTTTCGTCTGAACGAGTTGTCAATAGCGGTTTATCGCAGTTAATGTTACATCCTAATTTTATTGTGTTATTAATGATAATAAAAAACGAACGATTCTGTTAAGATCTTTTAACTAGGAGTCTAGGTAAAAGACGACTACAAGCTAAAACGGTTTCTGTGTGAGTGAAAGTATATTTGAATATTCAATTTAAATCATTGAATTAATCTAACTCCAAAGCATGAAATATTTATATATCTTTAACGCAGCTGATAATATATAAAAATTCTCATAGTTTACATCAATTATTTGAAAACAATTTTATATGTATGTTGAATGTTATTGCTTTCCAATGCTTTCACTGGTATAATCACATTAATTAAAGCCATTTATTGATTAGAAAGCACAAGCAAATAGAATTATTACTAACTATAACATTGCCTTCCATAAATGCGAATATTGACTGATCATTTAAACTTCAATACGCGCTCGTATAAATTATTTTAAAAATATTTTTTACATAACTCGGATCGGGTTTGATTTATCATATAAATATTTAAGAATCAATTGTACGTATTTAAAATGGCACCTTTTGTCAGGATGCCTTTGATGAAACCTAAATATTTTAGAGCATTGTAAATCTGTTTTGCAAACGCTTGTGCCTATTAAACTGGTTATTTAATGTAATGTCACTTGAAGTGATATGTCAACTCTAAAAGTCTAATCAATGAGAGCTTCAAAAAATTAAAGTGTTATGTAATATTCTACAAAATAACTATTGATTGATTCATGTTGTGTATGTCACGTGGTGATTTTAAAAGTGTTTACCACATGATATACACCGTTTTTGTTCTGTAATTCAAAGCTAAGCTGGGCTTTATTTTCGTCTGAACGAGTTGTCAATAGCGGTTTATCGCAGTTAATGTTACATCCTAATTTTATTGTGTTATTAATGATAATAAAAAACGAACGATTGTGTTAAGATCTTTTAACTAGGAGTCTAGGTAAAAGACGACTACAAGCTAAAACGGTTTCTGTGTGAGTGAAAGTATATTTGAATATTCAATTTAAATCATTGAATTAATCTAACTCCAAAGCATGAAATATTTATATATCTTTAACGCAGCTGATAATATATAAAAATTCTCATAGTTTACATCAATTATTTGAAAACAATTTTATATGGTCCATAGTCCTTTCAGATCGTATGTAACAATGAGATTAATCCTATTAAAACGAACACATTGTGCTACAACTCTAGCGCGGTAGCTTTGGTCTGTCGCCTATTTCATCGGCTTTCTGCCCTCTCTAACCGGAACAGGACCTTAAACAGAATTAAACATGGTTTAATTTCCCTGTCGAAGTCTCGCTGAAAACTCCGCCTAGTTGAAACACAACTGTACTGAGAGGAAATAAAATAGCACGGGAAACGATGCGGGCGTCGGACGAAGCGATTATGCAGTCGAGAATAATGGGCGCCGGTCCACATGCACGTTTTTGTTTGTGGTCTGTGACGCGATTTATACGTACGAATTTCTACCAGCTCTGAAGTGAGCACTATTCACAATAATTGCTTTGAACAAAATTCCCTCGCACGTATCTTTTGTTCGGGTTCACATTCCGTATTTTACACCATAGACAAGAGCGACCGTGCCGAAATATAACGCAGCCGGTATGGAAACCAATATTACCGCATCTTCGCATTGTTTGCTCTACGTTTACTCGAATACATCCTCGCACCTAATTTTATATGTATGTTGAATGTTATTGCTTTCCAATGCTTTCACTGGTATAATCACATTAATTAAAGCCATTTATTGATTAGAAAGCACAAGCAAATAGAATTATTACTAACTATAACATTGCCTTCCATAAATGCGAATATTGACTGATCATTTAAACTTCAATACGCGCTCGTATAAATTATTTTAAAAATTTTTTTTTGGAGTGGAAATGGTATTTTATGCTATTACTTTCTCTTTTTCTGTCATGATTATAAACATTATCAACCAATAGACATCCACTGTTAGACTTAGACTCTAAATGAACTCGTTACCAATGGATCCTGCTTACACCTTGCTCATACACGTAGTTAATTATACAAAAGTCGATTACTTTATTAGACATTATTATAATATACATTTGTATGTATAAATTTCATTTGCATACATAGTTCTATTAATTATCATTTTATCAATTCAGTATTGGCAAATTAATTAAAGTTCCTCTCTCTTTCAATTCAGAAAAGGGAAATTTTTGATAAGCATATTTATCGTGCGTTGTTGATGTCGTTGTACTCGTATCTACAAGCAGCATCAACTTAATCGACTCGGCTGTCTATAAGCACGAATTTTAATAGCCTTATCAGCCGCGGACAGGCTGCGCTTTTCACCTTGCTTTCCCCTTCCCTGGCGACTGCCTGTATCAACCGTTATTACAAGTTGCACAGATTCAGCACCTCCTTTATTAACATCTTATTCAGTGTTCTCATTAATTATCAAGCTGTTAAACACAACTGTATATTTCAATATACTTTGTCCTTATTTAACAGACAAATAATAAAATTTTGTTCGAATACCTAAAGAAAATTTTTGTTTGTTAGTAGACGTTGCCTTAATCTAAAATACATATTAGTTATTTTTATTATAATTTTTTTATGATACCGCAAAAATGTTATGTTTGAACTTAAAGTGAGAGTTACACAAATTTTGTATAAGACATTATTGTCGACATATTTGTCCATCGGCTAACGGTAGGATTGTTTTACGGCATCGGTAAAAGAGTTGACTGCCATTAAATCTGTTATATACCATAAAATTTGCATTTATTGGTCGGTTTCAATGTCGTAAATTCGCATAGAGCGATATGCCAACGACATTTTGATTGCAACCTTTGATGCTATTAGAGTGGAAACAGTACATCGAAAAGAGACCATTGGTGAATCGAACGTTGTGCATTAATTGAAATCACCAGTCAATTAAAGTCGGTGACGGCGTCGGGGATGCGATGTCGTGGCGCTCCGCGTGCCAATTATTGTCATTTGTTCAGCCAACCACTCGATGCCACCCCTCAAAGCCACGTCATGCAGACACGCAGCAGATCGCTTCCACTTTAGTCCTTATCAAAACAAAAATCATCTTTATTTTTTATGTCCATACACATTTGAGTCAAATTATGAGTTCATAATATTCTTTTTATTATTACACGAATAAAACTAATTTAGAGATTTTCGCCAATTATATGACGCTTGCTCAAAAATAGCAACCTACGAATTTGATTGCTAATATTTAATCAGTTAGGATTTGGATAATGGTTTAACATCGATTTCCTTTTTTTTAGTGCCTTTTTCTACAATTTTTTAAAAAAAATATGTTTGTGGAGTAAATAATTTTTACCAATAAATTACACAATTTTTTAAGCGGATCTCGACTGATAAATAATACAGTTCTTTTGAAAAAAAGGAAACTGTGAAAAATTAAACATGGTTTAATTTTTCACAGTTTTGGAATCTTTTTCTTTATATGAAATAGTAAATAAAAAATTTGTCCCAAAAAAATAAATAGAAATATAGAATAGAAAATAGTAAATAATAGAATAGAACAGCTCTAAAATGAAAGTGTAATTTCATATTTGCACAAAATTGCAACTGAGCCAGTTGCAATTTTGTGTTTGTTTTGATATTTCGTTAAATTTTTGCTGTAAGTAAAAAATATCGTAATTGTATAATTAAGGTCTTCCTTAATTTTTTTAGTGATCATCATCTTCAACGATAGACGAAGTATACGTCCAAAACCTCTCACCGGTTAGTAACGAATTTCGCAAAAACTGAATGAGTGAAGGAAGAGTAAAGTAATGAAGTTTAGATTGCCAAGTGGTAGAGAGCGGAGTGGCGCTAAGGTACAATAGAAGCGGCGACGACGGAACCGGATAGCGCCTATTGCCGGGGAGCTCGGAGCCGATAAGAGTCCGCGTCGACCGAGCCGCGCCGCGCCCCGCCCCGCCGCACCGCACCCGCACCACCGCTGACGCCCGCTCCTGATTTATGTACGACGTGTCTCCTTTTTAATGAGTCCGTAAGAAGATATCTCCTGAACTAGTACAATAAATTTCCACGATCTTACCCACCCAAAGGCTTCCACGTCGATATCTGCAAACAAACCCTCAACCCTTTATTTTGTTGACCGTATGAATGGCGTACATTCATAAATTGTGCTTATCTTTTATTTAAATAAGTTATTAAAAATACTCGTAACGTCTATAAACATACTTTAAGGCTTTTTTTTATAAAGTGAAATCGATTATGTTATGAAAGCTTTAATTTTATTAGTTTGTTAAATTTATATGGCACGAGCACTTAAGAATAATGTAGACTTGTTAACTTGGTCGTTCAATAACGGATAAAACTATATGACAGAATAAAATCCATAAAGATTTTATTAAATTTTGTTTAATAAATGGTTTAATTAACTATTAATCCTCCCACAACAGTTTTATTTCGCTGGTTGTCTATTTCTTCAGGTTTATGATATACAAAAAGGAACTATATATGTACGCTCTCTATAAAATAAAATCGTTGCTGCGAATATTTTACATGCATTACGTATTTAGACTTGAAAAAAATATTTCTCGAATGTAACTTTATGCGGATACATGAGTAATACATTAATCATTATTGTATTGTTCAGTAAAATGTTTATGGCCGCGACCGGTGCGGTAGAGACGGGATAAAAAACAAAGGGCGAGTTGGTGCGTGCCCCTCGTTACGGGCGCGCTGGCCGGCGGCGGACGAGCGCGCGCCCGCTCGCCCGCCCGCTCGCCCGCTCGTCCGCTCTGTGTAAGTAGTGCGTTCATCCTGCTAAATTTATTGCCGCTTTTATATCAGCCGTTACACAGAGATCCCCTTTCGTCCGTATCAGACCGCGCGGAGCCCAGCTTAGTGAAGTCGCAATTACGTTTTACCGGCTTTGAGTCTAACGGAGGCGACTTTTGCCATCCATCGAGTCGTAATGGAATTAACGTTCCAGCGTTCTTTTAATTTGTTTCCTATCCTTGTTCTAAACGAATCTCCTACGAGTGCCATTCGACCTTTCAGTAAAAGACGGAAAACACTTTTTCTATTTAATTTGTCGCTTCTAGCTCTTTATGTCTTATTACACTTACACTGTTTTAAAATTAAACACCTTTTTCAGAAATTTTTATTACGTTTTTTTAAGCCTGTGATGTAGTACTTCATTTATATAATGAAATAAAAAAATTGGGTATGTATATTATACATTAAGCAATGCTGTTGTTACTGTTTGTAATTAACCGCTAATCAGTTGTTAAAAAATTTCAGTGCTTCAGTTATAACGCTTGTTGTTTTGGTTTAAAAAAATATTTACTGTCTGTGGCCGCCAATAAACCTGTGCAGACTGAAACAATATATACATTCAATCAATGATAAAAGTTCTTTATTTTATGAGAAGTATAGATATGAAATGTTTGTTTATCCCTAACTTGAGAAATTATTGCTTCCCTGCACAAACTTTTATACCCTATTTCTCCACTTGTATTACGTGATTTATTTTTGACACAAAAAGTAACTTATGTTCATATCCAAAGTCCCCTGTATTTCTAATATAAAAATAAAATAAATACATACATAAAATTCTATATATACACTAGCTGACCCGACAGACTTCGTTCTGTCAAAAAAATTGGTATGTGGCAGTTTTTGTTCTTACCTATTTTATAGCCAGCGCAAAAAAATCTGGACTGAACCGTCACTCTGGTGATAGGGCGGTGTGTGGGGTTTAACTGGTTTACTGGTTTACTGTTTACTGGTTTAACTGGTTTACTGGTTTACTGGTTTACTGGTTTACTGGTTACTGGTTTACTGGTTTCTGGTTTCTGGTTTCTGGTTTCTGGTTTACTGGTTTACTGGTTACTGGTTTACTGGTTTAACTGGTTTACTGGTTTAACTGGTTTACTGGTTTACTGGTTTACTGGTTTAACTGGTTTACTGGTTACTGGTTTACTGTTTACTGGTTTACTGGTTTACTGGTTTAACTGGTTTACTGGTTACTGGTTTACTGGTTTAACTGGTTTACTGGTTTACTGGTTTAACTGGTTTACTGGTTTCTGGTTTACTGGTTTACTGGTTTACTGTTTACTGGTTTAACTGGTTTACTGGTTTAACTGGTTTACTGGTTTACTGGTTTACTGGTTTCTGGTTTCTGGTTTACTGGTTTATGGTTTACTGGTTACTGGTTACTGGTTTACTGTTTACTGGTTTAACTGGTTTACTGGTTTAACTGGTTTACTGGTTTACTGGTTTACTGGTTTACTGGTTTACTGTTTACTGGTTTAACTGGTTTACTGGTTTATGGTTTACTGGTTACTGGTTTACTGTTTACTGGTTTAACTGGTTTACTGGTTTAACTGGTTTACTGGTTTATGGTTTACTGGTTTAACTGGTTTACTGGTTTACTGTTTACTGGTTTACTGTTTACTGGTTTACTGGTTTAACTGGTTTACTGGTTTATGGTTTACTGGTTTACTGGTTTACTGGTTTCTGGTTTACTGGTTTAACTGGTTTACTGGTTTACTGGTTTAACTGGTTTACTGGTTTAACTGGTTTACTGGTTTCTGGTTTCTGGTTTACTGGTTTAACTGGTTTACTGGTTTACTGGTTTAACTGGTTTACTGGTTTAACTGGTTTACTGGTTTCTGGTTTACTGGTTTATGGTTTACTGGTTTACTGGTTACTGGTTACTGGTTACTGGTTTACTGTTTACTGGTTTAACTGGTTTACTGGTTTAACTGGTTTACTGGTTTACTGGTTTAACTGGTTTACTGGTTTATGGTTTACTGGTTTCTGGTTTACTGGTTTACTGGTTTACTGGTTTACTGGTTTACTGTTTACTGGTTTAACTGGTTTACTGGTTTCTGGTTTACTGGTTTAACTGGTTTACTGGTTTACTGGTTTCTGGTTTACTGGTTTAACTGGTTTACTGGTTTAACTGGTTTACTGGTTTAACTGGTTTACTGGTTTATGGTTTACTGGTTACTGGTTTACTGGTTACTGGTTTACTGGTTTCTGGTTTCTGGTTTCTGGTTTACTGGTTTCTGGTTTCTGGTTTCTGGTTTCTGGTTTACTGGTTTATGGTTTACTGGTTTAACTGGTTTACTGGTTTCTGGTTTACTGGTTTAACTGGTTTACTGGTTACTGGTTTACTGGTTTCTGGTTTCTGGTTTACTGGTTTACTGTTTACTGGTTTATGGTTTACTGGTTTAACTGGTTTACTGGTTTAACTGGTTTACTGGTTTACTGGTTTACTGGTTTAACTGGTTTACTGGTTTATGGTTTACTGGTTTAACTGGTTTACTGGTTTCTGGTTTACTGGTTTACTGTTTACTGGTTTACTGGTTTAACTGGTTTACTGGTTTAACTGGTTTACTGGTTACTGGTTTACTGTTTACTGGTTTACTGGTTTACTGGTTTACTGGTTTCTGGTTTCTGGTTTACTGGTTTAACTGGTTTACTGGTTTATGGTTTACTGGTTTACTGGTTTATGGTTTACTGGTTTCTGGTTTACTGGTTTAACTGGTTTACTGGTTTATGGTTTACTGGTTTAACTGGTTTACTGGTTTAACTGGTTTACTGGTTTAACTGGTTTACTGGTTACTGGTTTACTGTTTACTGGTTTAACTGGTTTACTGGTTTCTGGTTTACTGGTTTACTGGTTTACTGTTTACTGGTTTATGGTTTACTGGTTTATGGTTTACTGGTTTACTGGTTTACTGGTTTACTGGTTTCTGGTTTCTGGTTTACTGGTTTACTGGTTTACTGTTTACTGGTTTACTGGTTTAACTGGTTTACTGGTTTAACTGGTTTACTGGTTACTGGTTTACTGGTTTAACTGGTTTACTGGTTACTGGTTTACTGTTTACTGGTTTAACTGGTTTACTGGTTTACTGGTTTAACTGGTTTACTGGTTTAACTGGTTTACTGGTTTAACTGGTTTACTGGTTTAACTGGTTTACTGGTTTCTGGTTTCTGGTTTCTGGTTTCTGGTTTCTGGTTTACTGGTTTCTGGTTTACTGGTTTCTGGTTTCTGGTTTACTGGTTTACTGTTTACTGGTTTAACTGGTTTACTGGTTTCTGGTTTACTGGTTTCTGGTTTACTGGTTACTGGTTTACTGGTTTACTGGTTTACTGGTTTACTGGTTTACTGTTTACTGGTTTAACTGGTTTACTGGTTACTGGTTTACTGGTTACTGGTTTACTGGTTACTGGTTTACTGGTTTAACTGGTTTACTGGTTTAACTGGTTTACTGGTTTACTGTTTACTGGTTTACTGGTTTACTGGTTTAACTGGTTTACTGGTTTACTGGTTTACTGGTTTCTGGTTTCTGGTTTCTGGTTTCTGGTTACTGGTTACTGGTTTACTGTTTACTGGTTTACTGTTTACTGGTTTACTGGTTTCCTGGTTTTACTGGTTTACTGGTTTACTGGTTACTGGTTACTGTTTACTGGTTTACTGGTTAACTGGTTTACTGGTTTAACTGGTTTACTGGTTTACGGTTTACTGGTTTACTGGTTTACTGGTTTACTGGTTTACTGGTTTACTGGTTTACTGGTTACTGGTTACTGGTTTACGGTTTACTGGTTTACTGGTTACTGGTTTAACTGGTTTACTGGTTATGGTTTACTGGTTTACTGGTTACTGGTGTACTGGTTTACTGTTACTGGTTTACTGGTTACTGGGTTACTGGTTTACTGTTTACTGGTTACTGGTTTACTGGTTTACTGGTTTACTGGTTTACTGGTTACTGGTTTACTGGTTACTGGTGTACTGGTTTACTGGTTTACTGGTTACTGGGTTACTGGTTTACTGGTTTACTGTTACTGGTTACTGTTTACTGGTTTACTGGTTTACTGGTTTACTGGTTACTGGTTTACTGGTTACTGGGTTACTGGTTTACTGTTTACTGGTTTTACTGGTTTTACTGGTTTAACTGGTTTACTGGTTTACGGTTTACTGGTTTCTGGTTACTGGTTTACTGGTTTACTGGTTTACTGTTTACTGGTTACTGGTTACTGGTTTCTGTTTCTGGTTTCTGGTTTCTGGTTACTGGTTACTGGTTACTGGTTTACTGGTGTACTGGTGTACTGGTGTACTGGTTTACTGGTTACTGGTTTACCTGGTTTTACTGGTTTACTGGTTTACTGGTTACTGGTTTCTGGTTTTACTGGTTACTGGTTTACTGGTTAACTGGTTTACTGTTTACTGGTTTACTGTTACTGGTTTACTGGTTTTACTGGTTTACTGGTTTACTGGTTTACTGGTTTACTGGTTTACTGGTTTTACTGGTTTAACTGGTTTACTGGTTTACTGGTTTACTGTTTACTGTTTACTGGTTTCTGTTTACTGGTTTACGGTTTACTGGTTACTGGTTTCTGGTTTTACTGGTTTACTGGTTTACTGGTTTACTGGTTTACTGGTTTACTGGTTTACTGGTTTACTGTTTACTGGTTTACTGGTTTACTGTTTACTGGTTTACTGTTTACTGGTTTACTGTTTACTGGTTTCTGGTTTCTGGTTTCTGGTTTCTGGTTTCTAGATTTCAAATGTCAGATTTCAATTTTCCATTTTCCGTTTTCCATGTTCCAATGTTCCAATGTTCCAATGTTCCAATGTTCCAATGTTCCAATGTTCCAATGTCCAATGTTCCAATGTTCCAATGTTCCAATGTTCCAATGTTCCAATGTTCCAATGTTCCAATATTCCAATATTCCAATAATCCGTTTTCCTTTTTCCATTTTCCATTTTCCGTTTTCCATGTTCCATTTTCCAATAACTGCCTCATTCCAAATCTTTTTGACGGAATGAAGTCTGTTAGGTCCGCCAGACGGTAACGCGGTTTGTGCTGGACTGATGTGATGTCGTGAAAAAGAAACTAAAACAAAATAAATAATACCGCGAAGCCGACGTAATTGAAATCAGCAGTAATGATCTTTAGATCTTACATTTTGTGACTATTTATGTTATTATTTCGTTCGTTTTAATTTCGGCACGCGGCGTTAGATCCTCCGACGCGCATACGCACACTTTTGAAAGAATGATCTAATTTGAACTTTGAGCAGCTGTTATAAAGTTAAAATTGACTCTTTAGCGTTAGGAACACACCTACATTGCTTAGACAGCAGTGAAAGCTTGTAATTTAATATGAACTTTATGAATAGCAATAAAGCTCAAATTGACCCTACATTTTAGTTAGAGAACGTTTGTATAGGAAAAAGAAAAGCGCTGTTTTTAGGGCCTTCCCGGCGACTATTCGAATTTTTCTCAAATTGGCCAAATTGGTCCTGGCGTTGTAGAGTGATGCGCTTACCGACACATATTTGTATTATAGATTAATAATAAATTATATTCAATGACATTAGTTATTAATAATAAATAATAAAGTTGCTTGAGAATATATTTATATGTAGAGGGAGTGACAAAAGGCATAATGTTTGAGAGATATAGAATTCGTTGTCATCCCCACTCCGTGCTGTGTACTGGTGAGAGGTGACACCGGTACACACGTGGAGGGGATCACTTACCAAGTGATAATATTTTTTTTTTTGAGTTTACAGCCACGCGGTTTGATACGTGGCCATGTACAATTGATGATATCAAGCGAGACAAAAATATTACAATGACTATTAAAAAGCAGGGGTTGGTGATAGAAAAGTGAAAATTTAGGGTTGTATGTAGTTTTTTGATGCCACACAATAATAAAATAAAATAGAAAAAAAATTCCCAAAAATAAAAAAAAAAATTTTGGTGTGGGCAACCCTGATCACTTAGAGGTTTGAAAAATAGATAGTAACCGATTCTCAGACCTACTGAATATGCACAACAAATTTCATAAGAATCGGTAAAGCCGTTTCGGAGGAGTATGGGAACGAACATTGTGACAAGAGAATTTTATATATTAGATATATACATACATAAAAAAAAAAATACATAAAATTCTTAAAAATCAATACATTCGTTATGTTTTGAAAATGTGATATATAAATAAAAATTTTAGTATGAATATTCTTTTCCTAAATGTACCGAAATCAAATAAAATTAGTGAATAAAACATTCTATTTTTACTTAGGGGCATCATAAAGGTGAACTCTCGTGACTTATTGCAGTGTTTCCATTTTAGAGATTTTACGTAATTACGTTATTTCTGCTATAGCATTGGGAAAAACAAGCTCAGATACGAGGGAAAATTATTAATATTATTTTGACAAAATTGATAATTTCAGTTTCGAATATAGTAATTTTTTAGGTATACCTTTATTCGGATATACAGATATAAAGACTGAGTAGTTAGCTCCTTGAGGGCCAAAAGGTTAATTTCGTTACTTTGTGACGTTATAAAATGTTTATGCCTACTTACATAGGCGATTGAAAATTGGCCACGATATTACATTACATTTAAAGGTATTATTGTGACTAACATGATATGGGTTTATCGGGCCTAAATTAAATGTTTAATATTATTGTTAGATTTAGTATTCATTATTCAAATATATCATGTGTTTTAAAATTCCACATTCGCATTAGCTCCTTGCGTAAGAGGAAAATTGCAGTGAATGCGATGCATTAAAAATAAGGCATGCGACACCTGTACAGCGGCGGCTCATCTAACATGCATGTCCTCGCGCCTGCGTCTCCCCCACCTGAAACCTGAACACATGAATTTACGGCGATTTGCTTGTCCCAGCGACCATTACTTGTGATTCATGATTCATTTATGTCATCGTCTCATTCTACTACAAATCATAGCACTGCATCAACCTTATTATAACTAAAAATATATATTATGTTTTATCAATGCCGTTGAAAAACTGGCATCCTCCGGCAATCTTAAACTATTTTAACATTTCGAATCCCAGGCCCACAATAATTTAGAAATATTTAATTTAACTATGGTTATGATGCTAAAGGAAACTGTAACATTTGTTTTTTAGTTCAATAGTGATCAGAGTGTCATCACTGTGATTAATAAAGTCGAAGTATGCTTAGTGAAGAGGTTATACAAATACAAAAATCTTTTTATAAAACAGATTAAATTTATAAAATAATTTTAAACTAGACACAACAATCTAGATCTTAGAAACCGGATTATAGACGAATATTGCCCATTTCATCTATAGTTAGTAAAATAAATCCCAATTAAAACTTAACAAAATATAACAATTTATTATAGCTTCTGCGTTGATCATATGAAATATACGAGAAAGGCAACATATGCATAAAAGATTTGACCGGAATGTAAAATCGACGCAAATAATTTACGATCGCTTCGCCGGTGCATGAATATTCGACGGTTACCCTGGAAAACATTTTTCATCTCGAGACGAACGCCGCAGCCTCGAAGACGGATATTACTCTTAAAACTTGAACATCGATATTGTTACCTCGCCTCGATTTTAATACTGGTGTATGTATTTATTATTACAGCAACCCCGCCGCCTGCAGTTAATGTCTAAATTCGTTTTAGAGTAGGTAATTTTGAAGATTTTTTTGTTTGAGCTGTAGGTTTTTTCACAAGACCCTCAGTGATGAGATCCGGCCGGACCCCGGCCGTCGTAACGTTTGTAATACCGTTTTACGACCAGCTTAGGACGTAACTTATACATATTTTGAATAACTTTAGGCGCTCCTTAGAAAAGAATTACTGCTGTCGGTCTCGCTGCGATAAACTAACATGACTATCAATTTAGGCCGTGCTGCTTTTCATGTAAATTTTCTGCTTTATAGACACAACCGAGTAAGGAAAAATAGACGTTCTTTTAATAATGTATTTATATATCATTAATTTATTCACAGACATTGTTATCGTCTCTGGGTAGATGAGAGTTAATTATCAGTAAAAAATTGGGATGAAAATCCCTTGAAGTTGGCAAATTAACTTTAAAAAAATAGTTATTGTTTCAGCATTATTGGACGCTCGAATATTATCTTTTCGTTATATTACCTGTATTTTATTTTACTTATAACGAATTGCAAGAAATTGTTGCTTTTCTCTTATAATAAAAGTAAATATAAAACTTGTTTGCTAAGTTATTGATTGTCAATTTCGCATAACACGGTCCGATGTTTATTATTAATTATACTTTCAGTTTGTCATTGTTAAATAGAAAGTTTGCATCATAATTTAAGTTATTAACGTAACAGACTTTCACAGCTTCTAATATATCCGCTGTACAATGTGATTGTTAGAACTGGACTGCTTGTTTAAACCGGGTACGATGCTGCTAAAACAATTTGATTAAACCTATAAAACTATGGGCGGGGTACGTTCATTCCGGCCACCGCTGTCGCTCGGGCCTTGAGGTAGAAAAGTAGAAGTTATACGCGCCCTACCCCTTAATCCGACCCCATTACCTCATCAGTACTACCGCCACCTTTTAATAACACAGTCGGCTGATTCCACGCCCAACATTAACATAACAGATATTATTATCTCAAAATTCATATTGTGTCGAATTTACCTCCGATATACTTTCTTGATATTTCTCGATTCATTGAGAAGTATTTTCATTATCTTTTATATAAATAAACTTTCCCCATTAATAAATAAATAATAGTAAAAAAGCCTTTTAAGAATTTTATTGCTTCATTGTAGCTATAGTTTTACTTTTTCTGATTATAAACTATGCTTCAAGTAATGGTAGGTTTAACAATTCATGGAGTCAATTTAATATTTTCTTGTAACCATATATACATTAAATTTATATTGTAATTAAGGTTATAAATAATGTTCTTAGGAGGAAGTCGCAAATCACCCAACATCATTGTACAACTTTAGTTATTACGAAACATTTTAGAAGTTTAATTCGGAGCGTGAATAACGTTCAATGTGATATATCAAAAGTTACTATCAGGTTCTCCCGGGGCTTAATATATTGTATCATTTTCACTATTACTGATTGCATCCCATATATTGGATGTTGTTACTTGTTACTAAGTATCGAATCCCCAGGATTACGGTGCGAGGCGCGTGCACGTCAAACTTAGCTAACCGCCCTTAAGAAACTTGTCAAAGTTGCCTCCCGTCGGAGATGTTCTGTGTCGTGCTGCTTTGCGACGCTCCGACCTCGTGTAAACTCTAATCCCGCAGATGATACTCAGCTTAAACAACTTATCCATCCACCGTTACAAGTAACTTGATAAATATTCAGTTATTATCAAATATATTTAAAGGAAATTGGTCGTTATCGTCTAAAAAGAAATCATTAACGAAGGTGTATAACCAACGTATTAGTTGTACCTTTTCCTACAACTTTTTAAAGTTTAAATATTTTGAAAGCAAAAACCAACGGCTAACTTTTGCTACATCACACGTTGCTGCGCATGAATGGTGCCCACGTCGTATTATCTGCCGTCACTTCAGTCGACAGGTGTCGCCTTCAGCCAACACGGAAGTAAATTACTGCTCTCGAAGTTGCTGAATATCTGCGCAACTTCCTAATCGATTTTAAAATAATTGCTAAAAGTTCGATGTGCTATCAGTATAACCAGTATTACCGTCTATAACAGAGCCTTACATATACTGATGTGCTTGGATAGAAGTTAAAACATAATGTCTCAAAAATATATGTTTACTTATTAAATTATTATTATAGATTTACTAACATTAATCAATATTTTTGTACTTTTAATTAAAGGTTCATGTTAATAATTAGACAATTTCTTATAATAATAATCATTAGAGGTTTCAACGCAGAAAGCGCAGAACATATTTATTATTCATAGTGCACACAGGTGTCTGATCATATTGTCACTGTTCCTACAATGAACAGTAACATCTTGCATGGTGAGCGCGAGCTACGAGCTCGGTTTTGTATTTAAATAGGGAAATGGGAAACAGACTCGGCGAGTCGACGAAGCACTGGTGCCGTGGTATTGTTTTAATTAAAGTAATTGGAGGAGGCACGTTGAGAGCTAACGCTCGGTTGGCATGATCTGTGCCTTGAGGATTTACACCAATTTAAGACCGAGCCCGGCGAAGCCTCAATTAATGCCACGAGAAATACTCGATCGCACAGCGCATTTTAAATCATCCGTCCAACATTAATTAATTCTTGAATAAAATTAAAAGGACCATTATCTACGTTTTCTACAAAATACAGCTAAGACTAAAAAGATATATATCGCACATTCTTAAAGCTTTAACATTAATCACATTATACAATGCGAAACTTTTAGGTTTCTACGATTGCGGGAAGTTCTACGGCGGAATGTAAGAATGAGGAACTAACGCAAACAAAAAGCAGCCAAAGATAAACGGAAACAGACCCGTTCATAGAGAAAAGTAGAGACGCTCTTGCTACAGAAAACTTTGCGGACAGTCAGTCTTTACCCATTCTTTTGTAAAGATACGTGCGCCTCCCCGCTAACAACATAAAGTTTAGAGCAAACCGTTGTACGTATGACAAGTACAATTTAGTGAAGCGAACCGTCGGACTCTTGCATAGCATTATGTCCCGCCGAACGCTTTCAGTGTGCTATTTGTTTTAAATAAATAGCTTGTTTAGCTTTTGCACAATAATATTTGTAGCATAACAGTAATCGTAACAGAGACCTATCTACCTACCTACCATTACGTAACATATTTGTTATATATTTATGGATGTATTTATCTTTATACATGCAATGAAATTATTAATACAGTGTACAAGAAACGTAAATAATAGGTAGAAAATAGATTATTTATCTGTTAGATATATTCTGGTTTCTATAGCACGAATTTTAAGATCACTCTGAAACTAAGTTCGAAATTAATTATAAATTAAGCAATTATTATTTCAACGTAGTTTTTTTAGTTAAATTTAATTTTAGGTGAGCTTAATATATGCAACGGTATTTTATACAAACAAGTAAACTGACATTACACATAAAATTCATTAAACTACTTAATATATGTTTTATTTAATACATTACTGTAATATAAAAAAATAGGAAATGTAATCTCTACAAAACATTTAAAATGTTTTTTTATAAAAAACTACGATTATTTTTCCTTACTTTACTATAGAAAAATAATGTAGTGGTTTTTAGGCCTTTATAATAATCGTGTATTTTAGACTATATAACTGATATTGGCTTTACGTTGGTAGTTTAGATTTCGAGGTAAGATAATGTAGGTATTAGACTATAATTCACAAACGGTTAGGGATAAAAGTACTAAAATTTTATTTGTGATTTCGGCCCGCTCTGCGAACAGATATTTTAGAGTTCAGAACTCGGATATTAATGCGCACTTACAAGTTCCGATAATATTTACATTTTATGTATGTGGTTATTTGAAATATTTACTTAGGAAATTTAATCTCAGTAGTGCAAATCATCAATTAAGTTACTATTTAATTTGTACTTAAAACTGATTAATTCTTGCTTCTAAAATCTGTTAGTCATATATTGCATAAGATAACTGTACATTTGATGTTTCTATTTGAAATGTCTGTAGCTATTAAGAATAAAAACTTTCAAAACTCATTTGTTGTAATTAGTTTTCCTTTACTCTTCAAATGATTATGAACTAAGACAAACACTAGCCACAAACACGCTAACTGATAACGCATTAAATAGATTACTTTAAATAGATTTTCGCTAATGATTCACTAAAGACAAGCCGATAATGTATTTTTATAAATATATATATTGTATAAATGAAACTGTGAAATCGCGAAGTGGCAAAACAGAATTTAATATTGGTAAAAGGGTTGACGGCGGGGCCGGGGCAGCGCGGTAGTTGACGCGTGCCTTTACTAGGAGTTTTTTTGGCCACATTCCAAAATCAATATCTTCGGATGTACATCCGTCGCGCGTTTTCACTAATCTTACCAAAAGAGCAGGCCGCTGTTGAAAAATAGCCAACGAAATTCGTTACCAAAGCAGAACCGACTTTGTACTGCGATGTGTAACTTCTAATACAACTGTTTAATTTCTTTTATTGCTTTTACACTCACATCGAATGTCTACGACATATACTTATACTGCTATTTAGAGTAATGTTAATAACATATTCCTTAATATTAAATTAGCCGATGCAAGAACAACAGTAAGATCAAAATTTTGTAATAAAACGCAATGGTTTCTTTTTTATAATTTTAGTAACTACAATAATACTAAACCGATTATTTCTCTGCTCGTTAGCAGTAATAATTAGTACGTTATGTTTTACTGGATCTGACTTAATTCATGCAGCAATCTAATGTTAAGCTTAATTCTATAAGAATACTTGAATACACGTCAGACATTGTAGAAAAATAACAGGATTCTTTTTTTATTATATTATCATATACACAATACCTACTCTCAATGCTTCCAGTTTTATATCCTAGCTGTAAGTAGATGTTATAACGGCTTTTACGACAGATATCATTATCGCGCTGCCAAAATACCGCATAGAAATGAAAACGTTCGAGGACACGTGAATGAATAATACATGAAAATAAATCTTTCCGCAGGCGTCTCTTTTTCTGAGTTGATTTCGCTGTAGGTAAATACTCGTATTCTTTGTGATAAGATCAACAAAAGTAATAAGAAGAAGATATAAACTCGGCGCCCTCTGTTTACATTTGTTTTTCATCCGAATAAGTATGTTAACGTGTGTGTATATTAAGATACATCTATCGTATTTGAAATGAAAAAGATAAAACAATCGCATGGAATCAAATTAACAGGTAGGTAAAATGGCATAACGGAGAAGAGAGCGCAGTTAGGTGCGAAGCGATGCGCCGTGCTCGAGAGCTCGGTTCATTTAAAGGCACTTGTCTGTAATTGCAGAGACACTAAGACAGCTCGACTCAGCGGCAACCGTTAGCGGACGAAAAAACTTTTTAATGATATGCCTTTATCGAACACATGGGATCGTCGCTATTTTAGACCTCCATGATAGTGCGCGCACGACAAATAGCAAAATAATTTCTAAATTCAATAACATGCACCAATATTCCTTATAAATTTTACCTTGGCGCACGAAAATGGAACGTTTGATTTTAAAAATCTTGGATAGCTATTGCAATTTAGTCGGAAACGCAATAAATAGCACGGGCGGCGCCGCTTGACCCACTTCCTGTTACATGCCGAAACGCCCGCGATTTAATCGTGCCCTGCCCCACTCCATCCTTCCGCCAAGACCCCACACGCTTCGCTTCTTTACCCCATAATTATTAAATCCATTCCTTGCGAGACAGAAAGAGGCACAACCAAAATAAATCATGGCTCCAAAATTAATGTGAATATCCTCCTTGTGGACATCCTTGTGATAGAAATATGTAAACCAATGTTTAAGGGACAAAATTCTTGGAATTCTAAATAAATTACAAATTCTGTTAAGGATACATAAATATGACACTATTCAAAATATTAATCTCACGGAAAAACGACTGGACTAAATTGTTCAGTTATATTAAATGTTTATTTTGTAACAAAAATAGATATTTACTAAGAATATAATTTTTTTTGTCAGGTAATCATATAATAGTTTTTATAGAAATACCTGCCAATTGTATACTCTTGAAATTCTGTATAGAATTTTAAATCGTTTAGACTATTATTCAATTAAATAAATAAGAACACTTTTTGGTTTTCGTATAAAAAATATGGATCAGGCAATCTCCTCAATTTTATTTTAATGTCAATTTTAGTTATTGTTTCCAAAGTATAAATTCACCTGGTATCTACTTAAAGTAAAAAGGCATTGTCCTAATTAAAATGTAAGAGTGAAACTAGAAATTTAATATTACTGCTTGCATTTTTTATTTTAACTCTTAATTGTTAATTTTATCTTTTCTGTAAATCTTCCTTCTTCTAAGTCGTATTTCATCATGACTAAGGTTCGTGGTCATCATGTGTGATGAAACAAACGACGATTTACTTGGCAGTTATAATGTAAATCTTGAGAGATTACCAAATATAAAATTTTATGACATGATGTGCAAGATGTTTATTGTTAATATTCTTTATATATAAAAGTATACTGGTGGTAGGTCTCTGTTGCCGGAGACCGTCTGGATGGGTACCACCGCAGCTCCTATTTCAACCGCCAAATAGTAGTGTGTAAACATTACTGTGTTCCGGTTTGAAGAGCGCTGTAGCTACTGTAATTACTGGGGTAACGAGACTTAACACCTTATGTCTCAAGGCGACGAGCGCAATGTGGTGCAGTGTGTACCATCTTAACTAGCACCGCGTTGTCATGGGCAAGCGTATCACTTACCGTCAGGTAAACGTCTTGCTCGTCTCGTCGCATAGTAGTATAAAAAAATAACGAATAGGTAGGCTGTGTGTTAGAGAGATGTACGGGGCGACGTTCGTTCGGTTTCGGTCGGGTAGCGAGCGAGGGCTGTGCGGAGTGGGCAGGGCGGGCGTCGCGGGCTTCACGGGCGTCGCGTCACATCTGACGAGCGAGCGGAAATTGCGCGGCGCCTCGCGTGCGCCCGCCGCCGCGCGCCCGCCGCGTGCCCGTGACATGCGCTCCCTGTTTCTCTGCGCTCCGCTGCGCCCTTTATAACATTGAAATATTCCAACCTCCTTTTGCTACTCTACTATTTCAAAATATTTACTTTCCATTATAATTATTTATCTACGTATTTTCTCGCCGTTGTAAATGATTTATTAAAAACAATGTACTGCCGATCAATTGATATACACGCGTACCATGTACAGCATAAAATAATTAAGTTTTACATGTTTGTCGTAACACAAGATTACGTGTGTACACATATCTATTGTGATAACTCCTACAACAGAATTCAGGGACGTAATATTGGCCACCAATTATATATTTTGTTTTTTTAAAAACTCCCAGTGTTTGGACAGTGATTTTTTTGTCTCCCACTACAAAGTCACGCGATCAAATGAAATTACAACATTTTTTTTTATTTTGCATTGCCTAGTGCTTAACTACGATCCCGCCTGATGGAAAGCAGAGCTGTAATCTAGGTGGTAAAACGCACTAGTCTAGAAAAAACCTGTTCACTTATTTCTTGAAGACCCCCACATCATACCTGAGCAGGAACACTGACACCGGCAGAATATTCCAATCCTTCGCTGTTCGCATTATGGAAGACGAAGCGAAACGCTTTGTCCTAATGAGCGGAATATCTACAACGAAGGGATGAATGTCTGCGGAATGTCTATACATCCAATGATTGAAAGGCGAAGGCGGTATCAAATCAGCGATTCTTGTCCACACTCTCCAAAGTGCATTCGGTAGAACACCAAGAGACAAGCTACCCTCCGTTGGTGACCCAAGCTATCCAGTTTTGCTTCTAACAGCTCCTGGTCTCCGATTATCCTCATGGCGCGCCCCTCCATCAATCCCAGAACTACCAAACTATAACAGACATTATATTGGGAGATCTATCTTCAGCAGTGGGCAACAATATGATTATTTTTAATAAATATTCTCAAAACATTATATCAATATTTTGTCAATACCGTTAAATGAAATACGAATTTCCGTAACCAATATTTATTTTTGTTAAATAAACAATGTTGTTTTCATGAAGTTATCAATTTGGCAAATGAATCATACATTTAAGCCGCAGGCGTGGTGTTATCGCGATCGTAGACCGTCGTTGTCTTACTCTAAAGTCGGTTTATTGGCGCCATTCATATAGAACTTGGGAACGCAATTCGTGCGAGCGCCATGAACGCTACCATTTCTGTTTCGCTTTCGCTAATATCTTTTTATACTTTATACCTCCGTTGTTAAATAACTATGACATTAAAATAAAAAAAAAACTATTATATTATAGTTTTTTTTTTTATTTTAACACACAAAAATTACACAAACAAACATTTTAAATAGAATTCGGTTGAATATATTTTATTTATATAAAAGTTATGAATTTGTAATTCACTTTTCGCACAATAACTAACTGATCAAAATCGTCCAGGCGCTTTTCAGCAACGATTCAATAAACCCTTTATTGTCTGGTAATAAGGCAAGATTGTGGTTGTAAGAATTCTAGCGTCTTTCAAAACTAATAAAAGTTTGCCTATCGGTTCGTCTACTTACCTAATTTAAACCAATAAACAAATAACGAATAAACATTCTTTCCAATTTATATAAAATGTTCGCGATAAAATTTATATGCACTGTATGAAATAATTTTTTCATGAAATAATGCTGGTTTGACATATAATGTAATAATATTTCATTTATGCTATTATTCACACATTAGACCGCTCGTCTGCAAAGACATTACCCAAGGCCGTATCTCAATATTAGCTCGATACGGGCTCATGTTTCGCCTGTCGTATTCATAACAAAGAGGTTGCTCAGAAATATTTTTACGAAACTTTCATGAATATATTAGCCATAAATGTGACTAACGGAATCTATTCCCCGTTGCGGACGGCGGCGGCACCCCGCGCCCGTTCTTCCGACACGTGAATAGTAACGCGGCGTAGCCTCTACACCGCTTCAATTATATGAAAATTGTGTTTTAAATTTACTACGGGTGTATTTTATTAACTTGCAACCGTCAACATTTTTGTGAAACCATCGGTCGTATTATGACACAATAAATACTATCGTCAATTTTAGAAACGATCTACTAGTAATGCAACGCTTACTGTGTTCCGGTTTTAACGTTACTACCGAAATTTCTACCTAACTAGACTATCTCCAACATACAACTAGAATAAATAATTATTTATTTACAAATATCAGTATTTGTTAATAGCGACAGAACTGTGATTAACATAGCCCCCGAAGTTTTTGAATTACATATATAATTAAAAGGAAAATACTTTCTCGTGTAGAATGGACATATTTAGACACAAATTATATTCAATATTAATTTTTGCAGCACAAAAAAAATGTACTCCTACTGATAACGAATAACATCTTGAAAAAAAAAATCAAAACGCCGTTTTGATTTCTTTAAAAATGTCGCACATGCTGAGTTTCTCAAAGTTAAAAGTTGTCCGAAGCTTTATAGGAGTTGGGGGCGGGGAAGCGAGCATTGGCAGTGAATCGTACTTCACGTAGTACAGCAGACAGAGGAGACAGGTGCAGCGTAAGGCGTTTATAAAAGAATTTCGAAATATTGTTTCCTCGCCTCGCGTCGCCTGTACTTTTACGTTGCAACGATTTTTCACTTTTACACTCTTTGTTTTAATTTTTTAACATATTTTTTTTAGCTAATTAAAAGCTAGATGACATTACTAAATCTTAACAGGAGTTGACAGTGAATAATCATAACAGTAAATTTTAATTTTATTAAAGAAAGCCTTGTGAATTATTAATAGATTTAAACAAAGTTGGTGAAATATTATGAAGTACCAAATTAATTATATGGAGTCAATTTACGACATGGTACATTTATCAAATGTTACCAGTTCTTTCGTTAAAATTTTTGAATAAATTAGGATTTTTCAGATAAATTGTTCCGTAAATCAAGAATCAATATCAATATTGTTAAACCTGAAACCATAAGCTTTTCGTTACTTATAAGTTTAAGTGCAATTTCTCTCAGCTTCAGGCAGATAATTTCCAAATTAGTTCCGAAATATATCGCGTAATCATAGTGTAAGATAAAGCTGGGCTATGATTTGCAAAGGAATCGATTAGTTAGGTAGGTATACCGGGGGCAGGTCGCGTGCACGAGGGCCATAGCGGCCCGACGGGCGGTGCCTTCCGGCGAAACGCGAGGAATGTTGCCGATAGATTAACTTCTGATCTCTTTTCCGATATTATAGCGAAGCGCTTATGTAAGGAATTCTAGACGCGTCAATCTGGTTCCAAGATAAAGGCAGATATTTGTTTCGTAATTCAAAATCACGAAATTATTACAACGAACGTACGATAAAAGCATCTAAATGTGAATCCTTACGAACACAAGAACTTTTATGGGGAAATTACCTTATATATATTCTGTGAGCATTTTTATTACATTATAAGCAAATAAAACTGAATAAAGTACCATATATACAATAGTAGAAAGACTCTCTTGCTTGTGTTCGCCTAGGTAGATGAGGGAAGATGTTTATCTCGTTTATTAATTCATTAATTTCAGCCTGCTGTATCCACTTCTAATCATACGTAAGGCTAAACAATAGAGTGTAATAACTGTACTAAATACGCAAGAAATTCGAGAAAAAGGTATGTTGGTGAAGGTCATAGAAACAGCGTCTGCTCTATTCCTCGAGTTGTTCCTCCATAGTCGCTTTTTACGACACGTCAACGGCAGATAGACGAAGGGGACATTTCAATCCGTTTCCCACACGAAATATCCCAGTAATTTTCCTTGTAAAGCATTGTTCGCAATCGACTGCTTAGAGACAAAACATATGCTGCGGTATTAGGTTTCTAGACAGTGTCCGGTAAGCTAAAACTTGGTAGCTACTCAGACGGTTTTCTCAATGAGATCTCTTCCATATAGGCATAACTTAAACTTAGACGTTATCCAAATACTAAACGCTCTAAAGAAATAAAACTTCTCCGGAACAGGAAAGTTGTGAACCTCTACGATTTCGGGAGTGTGTATGAACTTCCTGCCGTATGTGATAAATTATGTCGTATTTCATGAGAGAGAAATTTATTCCGCCTTTGACACCATATGTGGCTGACTAACGCATATAATACCAAAGGCGGAAAGAGAAAAAAAATATTTTGTTACTTCATTTTAATATGAGATATAAAGAGTGGAGGCGAGGCAAAACAGTTAATTAATATTAACAAGCAGAAGGTTTTGGAGCGATGTTGTGTGATCCGACGTACGTGGTACGAGGACGACGTTAGCGCTCTGCTGCTTGTTTGCCTACAAGTAAATTCCATTAGAATCCAGATTGTGTACTGTCGCCGCAGTCTCAACCTCTCGTTCCTCATTGATATACCATTAGCTGATCGATTAGCGGCTGCCTTATTTGTAGATCTATATGTGACTACAGAATGTATTCAGATTTCCACTAAAGGATTTTATTAAAATTTACTTGAATAATATGGTGTTTCGTACATTAAGTTTTATAAAAATGTATATATTTATATGTTTATTTGAGCCTCGTGCAAGTGAAGGAATAATTAGATTTTCGTTCGAGTCCTTGTATGAAGTGTCCCATTTCATCAACTACAGTACTAACTCAAAGAGACGGTACGTCGCCTGAAATATTTAATTCTATGCAGCGTTTGTGCCGCATTTCACCGGAAATAAAATCTTGCGCCGCAATTATTTGTTTCTTTTACCATTGTACATTTATTTTGTAATAGTATACGTGTGTCATATACACTCATAATGTAATGGGTACACATAATGGGGATATAAACCATTACAAATTTACAGAAAACTAATTTTTACAATAACACACAGCATTCCACAACATGTAAAAAACTTATCATTTTGCAACAATAGTTTTTCTGACACGAAATTTCCTAAAATTATCAACTCATTATTACAAAACTTAACACGTCTCATATTGATAAAATTGTCTTCCATAATGATTAAAAGCAAATAATAAATAATCCCTTTCAATAAAAGATGCGTAAGACGTATAATGTTGATAAGTGATCTTTTAAACAAGAACGTAGTAATGTTTGCATAATACTGTTTGATGGCAGAAATAAATGCTGTGTGGAGATATTTATCTACTCAGACTCCGGCAACTAAAGTCTACCAACCGTAATGTACAATAACTAAATATAGTATAATATAAATGAAGTAAAAACACAGTATTTCAAAGAATTGGGTGAAACAAAAATGTTTATTTCTTTATGAAACAAAAGCCTTAACACAACGTTGTCATGATGAGCTTACTTAAGAAATTATACACACAAAGAGAAACAGATAATTTAATTGCATGATATAATATTTTCTTATTAAATGTAAATAATTCAAGAAAAGCTTCGGGGTGTGCATATAAAATACTTATCAGTGTACCTCGTGACGAAGTGCGGATGGCAATGATTGGCCCGGTTTCTTCGTCGCTGTCTTATTTCCATCTTATTACCGGCACCGAAGCGATATTAAAGCGGGCGCAACTTTGCCACCCGCGTCTACGCCCCTGTCTTTGCGTTCGTGAATTAGGTTAATGGCTTGCCAGGTGATTTCATTTTAAGCCTTATTTCGGGTAAGAAGTCTCCTCCTAGATACAGTAATGTCACTGAAACAACACAAATATTAAAAATTGATCATGTGCGTTGATATGACCATCAAGTTCATAGTGTATATCGACGGGTACTTGAAGGGACTGAAAGTATTTATGATGAATAATATAAATTAGGTATGATTTATCGTTGCGAACATAGAACATTGTGTATTTTATACTTATTTGATGCGATCGTCGGTACCCGGGGACGTTTGATTTATGATACGAAGTCGAGCAACCGGCGGCTGCTAACGCCACCGGCGTTTTTGCAACCCTCCGCTCGCATCAGGCGCTCTGTCAAAGCAACTCGGATATAACCAATCATTTTGCAGTATCTCTTTATGTCTAAACAATATTATGTAGCATAATACAAGTCCTTTGTTCATAGTGATCAAAGAAATTCATGTGCCTCGGAATTTAGGAAAGCCTTAAATTGGTTAAATAAACAAACTGATTGAATTACGTCTGTCGTGATAAATATAACAATTAAAAATGTCTAATAAAGTATTCCAGTATGCATTAATAAGTACAATATTGTTGTACGTTTTGAAGATTGCAATTTGATTTAAAATTAATGTATTTAAGGAGGAAGCTATTTAACTTTCGTTGTTATCAATTTTAGAATAAGCCGTGAGTTTTTATTTATGTTGTAAAAAACAGAAAGGAAAGAATTGTTCACTATAAAACTACAATAGAACATATAATGTTTTCTACATTGTAATGCGAGAGCAACGTATTACTATAATTTTTTTTTTTACAAGGTACGAGTAACACTTTGTTCTTCATACAAAGATTTTAATCGGTTACTTTATACTTATGTTTATTCAAGTATAAAAGTTACTTATTGATTTTATTAGTTGTTATTTAAATAAATGATATTTAAAGGTTTCTAAAACATATTTTTTAAAATTTGTTTATTTCCTTAAAAGAAAGGCAGAGGTTGTGGTGTCGCAATGTTTTTAAATTTTTCAGATTTTGCCCACAAACGATGCAAATATTTAAGCAAGTCACTGATATTTTTTATCTAACTGATGTTTTTTCGGTTACACGATTGTCGTTATTACTTTAAAAACCAGTATTGTCCAAAAACGTTGAGTATTTTTTTAATTAGCGTGGAACGTGTATTTTTTTTTTTGTTTTTTAAATAATAATTATCCATAATACTTATTGCTAGGACAGAACAGTTGTTCAATTATAAATTTAGAAGTATAAAGTTGATTATCTATAAATATTCGACAAAATGATTTTTAGAAATACAACCTGAAAAGTATTCTTTTTAACTCTTTTAAATTGACATCTTATCAAAAAATTTTGCTTGTTTATGAAATTTACTGCAGAGTGATTAGTTTATTTGCAAACTTTTTATTATCCCCCATATTTAGTTCCAAATTACTCACTTACAAGAAAAATAAGAAAATGTTGGATAGCCCGGTTGTTATTTGAACGTAGTATCGGTAAAACACTAACACAAAATTCTCATTTCAAACTTTGTTGCTTGCATATTTTCACTTTTTTTTGCAAATTTATATTCTGCAATAAACCACTATAGAATAAATTATGCAGTCAAAATGAAATATGTGCTGATAGCAACTTTTCAATTATCATCTTGATTTCTATGGGCAGGGACCTTAAAGCGTTTTACAATGTACGCTCCTAATCCTTTTTTAATATGATTTATTTAAAAAAAAACTTACGTTTTAGAAATTTCAAATCATATATCTTTTTATGAACATATATAATGATTTAAAATGTGTTAGTACAAAATAAATTTTTATTTAACCTCTAACAATTTTTTTTAAATGTTTACACTTAATTCTCTTTGTACACGAGTTTTTTGGAGACGTATCCATCGCGTAAAAAGAGCATTCAGTGTATATTCCGATAGTTGTTAAACCAGAAAAAGCTAGCTTTACGAGTTGTGATAAAAGATGTTCCTCGTTACAACTAAAATTAAAAAAAAGGTGTATGTTATTTTTGAGCATTAATATATTTAGTTTATATTTTATACTAAAATATAATTAGATATTAATTATTCCAACTTGAGACAAAATTTGAAAGTTGGTCATTTACACTGAGCAGAAAACATATTCATTTTTTTTAAACGTAAATTAATTACAAGTTGACTTTTTTTAAGACAATTTTTTTGTGTTAGTAACACAAATGCTTCTATTCAGTTCCACAATTTACTCTTTTTGTCTTTTAAAAACATTCGTCCTTGATATATGGTGGTAAATTCCAACCAGCTTTTAACTTAAGCAGCATAACTTAAACAGAAAAGTAGATTTATGTGTTGTTGAAAAATTTTAAAGGATTTGTAGTATTTTCAGGTATGAGTAAAATATTTTTGACTTTAATTATGAAATCATTTCGGTTTGATAAAAATGTAATCGAACCTTAATTTCTGACTGAAACTGTCATAGAATATTAACTTAAATTTATAAAACTTCAATACAATATTTAAAAACTTGGTCACATGATGTTTAATGTCTCGAATTTTTTATGAAAATGTGAACTAGAAAGATTGTAGATTAAATTAAGATGTAATAAAAACAAGTCGGAATTTCATTCATCAAGGAACTCAAATGCAAATTGGCCTAAAAAGAAACTTTTTTCCATTACGGAATTCTCTTCAACCTGTTTTATAAACATCCATAGTAGCGTAAAGTACCAAAGCAAAATAAAAAACTAAAGCAAAGCTTTGAATTCATATTTAACTAACATTTTGATATTATGAGGCCCATGTTGTACACACCAGCGATAAAGAATAGCAAATAATTAAATCATAATGTTTTGTAATCAACACTAAATCGTATTGATTTAAAATCAAGTTATTCAGAAATATATAATGACTTATTTACAGGTGGGTACTACTTTATAGTAAAACTTTAAAAAAACTCTTCTTGCATACAATTTCTCTAATAAATTTTCTATTCTAAAAAAATTTATGCAATCTTTTTAAGAACAGTCGTAATGAAACTGGATATATTAATCAAATGCAAGTAAGATACATGTAATATTTTTTTAAGGAATCCTAAATAAACACTTTAATCACACATCTAAGAAAGTTCAATTAATACATTTCTATACTTGAAGATGTATATATTCCGATATAATAAAACACTATTCTTCTGGTTTTGAATTCTTCATCCATTCCTCATTGCAGGAAAGAGGAAAGCGAAGCAGATGTTAACTACAGCTGGTTGAAGGGGACCAAATGATACGTTATTACAATTTGACCCGAAGTCAACCAGCTAAAGCGAACAACGCTAACACTTTCGTTTTTCTCATCCTTTTCCTGTTAACACATTGATCTTCTCGGTATTCTTTGCCGAATCTTCAGTATTTCTCTTTTCTTGTAAAAACAAAAAGCGCTACACATCGAATATTTCATTATATGATATAATCGTGAATATGTCCACGCGTATTATGAGTAGATAGACAAATATAAATAAAGAGAAGGCAAGTAGAATTAGAAACATAGAATTGAACGTGTTTATAGTATAAAAGATGAGTCCAGGAATAGGTGTCGGTGCGGTGCGGTGCGGGCGGTGCGGGCGCGGCGCGGCGCGGAGGGCGAGCCTGGGCGGCCGCGGCTCCACATATAGGGCTGGTCGCGCCGGCCTGCAAGCAGACGTAGTGTAAGCTTACCGGCGCAAGGCGAGCGGCGCGTGCCGGCGCCGACATTGACGCGCCGCGTGTAACCGTACACGCCGCCTCGCTATTTTGGTCCCGGCCACTGCACTAATTCGGGCAGGGTTAACACGGCGGCCTCCCCGATCTCTCTTGGACGTTACACACTTCCGTCTTCATACTTCATTTTATCACTTAATCTCTCAGCTTAATCAACGTTCGTAGAATTAGAACGGAAAGCACACGCACAAGTCGGGTCTCGATCGAAAATTATTAGAATTTGCCTTATCTATTGGGGTTATACGAACGCCGAATTCCAAAGACCTCGACGTCATCGACCTGACATGAGCCCCCAGACGAGAGGTTCAATGACATCTAGCTGATTGACCTTGCATAAAATTATTGACCCAAAAATTTTATATAATAATTTAAAACCGTAAAATTGGGAAATAAAAGGTAACTTCTGAAATCCCGCTAGGTTTTCGTTCACAAACGAGGTGACCGACCTCAGGTGCGAAACGCGACGACACCTCAGTTCGCTACTTTACGTCCGCGAATGCATTCCGACCAGCGACGACACGATATCGCGAACCTACTAACCCCGCGCTGCGAGGGGTCCTGTACCCCGCGACCCTCCGATTCCGGCGACCCTTCTCCCCCTCTCCATCCGCCCCTCCCCACCCTCTCCCTTCCGGTCCATCGGAGAGCTTCGAAAATACCCGAAGTCTGTACGCGCGAGCTGAACGAGACGTCTGAGAAATTAACGCTACTGACGTTTGTACAATGAGTAATATTTGTAAAGTATGCGATGCGATAGGCTAAAAACGACAGTTAACGATCGACGAAGTCGAGTAATGCTAGAGATGAAGCGTGGTAAAGCACGCGGGGCGGGCGGGCGGCGCTTCGAGCGGCTAGGGCGGGCGGGCCTCGCGTCTCGACTGAGAGGCGCGCAGCATCGCGCCGCCGCACCGCACCGCCCCCGCACCGCTCGTTCCCCGCTGCCGCGAGCCGCCTGCTGTCCCCGCGCCGCCCCCGCACCACCCGGAGCCACCCCGCGCCACCCCGCGCCTCCCCGCATGGCCGATTATCACCCCGCGCAACTCCGCGCCGCCCCGCACCGCGCCGCACTGTCTACGACGCCTGCAACCTCGCCGGCCGCGCTATACGCCAACCACAATCCCATATACACACACGTCAAAGAAAAGTTAACTTACGTTGGGTTTTCATCTTTAAAAATACTAAAATATTTTTCATTCATTACAATGAACTACTCACGACAAAATTGCACAATTTAGGCTACTGGATCTACCCTTTAATGAATATAAACAAAATGAAATATTGTGAAAGTCTACGTGCTTTGAGTAATGATTTTCTTTTATGGTTTTAGTATTTCTTTTACATTAAAACTTTTATCTCGCATCTACATATCCATAATTATGAAACAAATATACGAATATATATGTTTGTGTGTACGTGTGTCGGATTTTATTAATAATGGATAATAGAATTTCAAATGCGGTAATGTTGATTTTTTGCAATATCTTGTTGTATTCAAGAATGGATCCAATGATGTAATCTGTGCAATTTTATTATAAGCGGTTCATGATTAGTGATATTCGGTCCCGTTAGTTATTTGCGGCGATGGATAACAGATTTTTAGGTGCTTACCGCGTTAATTGAAACAGCATCCCCGTACCGCATACGTCCCTGCGTTTTCAGCGCATACAAACATGATCAGGTCCGATATTCTGTCACAGTCCCCGTGATTATTCCAACACGAACGCAATTAGAGAGGAGTGGTGAGCCGCCTCCTGTTTGTTTTAATTACGTGGAAATAAGGTGGAGCGCAGCCCGCGACCGCACCACACCACCCCCGCCGGCTCCATTTTATTGCAAATTGCAAAGCCTGCTTATGATTAACAAAAGAAAAACAATCGATTCATTTATTAAAATCGAAAGCTCCACAAAGAGGTAAAAACGTTACATAATATGTATGTACATTACAAATATCATTACTAATACAAAATTTTCCTAAACTATTTTTTACGACGATAAGAGCGAAGTTTTCTCTTGATGGTGATACGCCTACCCAAAACAACGCTACCCAAAAGCGCTAGCTAGGATGATATATACTGCACCACATTATATAGATAATAGGTAAACATCACTGATGGTAGGTCACTGTCGTCGGCGACCTTCTAGGTAGGTACCACCGTGGATGTTATTTCTGCCGCCAAACAGTAGTGTGCAAACATTACTGTGTTCCAGTTCGAAAAGCGCTGTAAGCTGGTGAAATTACAAGGGTAATAAAACATAACACCTTATTGTCCCAAGACGACGAGCGCAATGTGGTGCAGTGTATATATACCTTCTTAACTAGCGCCGCGTTGTTATGGGTAACCGTATCACTTACCATCAGGTGAACGTCTCGTCGCATCGTTGAACAAAAAAAAATCTCATTTCTCCAATAATTTCACAAGCTACAATACCCTTCAAACTGGAACACAGTAATGTTTGCACACTAATGATAGGTGGCTGAAACAGGACCTGCGGTGATACCTACCTAGACGGTCTCCTGCAACAGAGACCTACCATCGGTATATTATTTACACTAAGCAAAAGTACATTTAAAACATGAAAATTAAAACGGTTACATACATTATATAAGTAATTATAATTAGAAAATCTAATCGTCCAGATATGGTCATCGACAGTTTAGAATGCCTGTTACGTGAGACCGCTGCCTTTAGCTTTGCTCAGAAATGTGTGTGTGCGTGTCGCTGCAGGGGAGGGGGGGGGGGCTGGGGGTTGCTGTCTCTGAATGTGTATATGCTTACACAAGCAAATACACATTTATATGGACTTGCGAAGGAATTTATTTAACATTAGTTATATTTTTTTATTGATACATCACATAAGTAAACTTTTTTTTTTCTTTTTATTGTAAACCCTACAAAATGAGGTATACAAAGACGGGCTTAATGCCTGAGGGCATTCTCCACCAGCCAACCTTTGGTGAGGTGAGATGTTATGGTAGGTGGTAAGATGAAGAGAAAGACAAAAAAAAATCATAAAATAAATAAATACATCAAAAGATATAACAAATAAAAATACACACATATATACATATAATTTTATACATATATAAGCTTCAATGAAATAAATAGAAAATGCTTTCAAAAGTAACATTAAATTCTACTGTTTTTTTTTTTAAACAACAGAGGTGCCAAATAGGCATGTATGTTGTCTTTTGTTGAATCGTAACCGCAGCGCATAAACGCCGGCAACACCAGGCTCCTCTTTTATGATGATCATGTTGCATAAACAATTAATTCAATAATATTATTTTTTAACTTTCGTCACAATACTTAGTTCTCAATAATAGTTCTTTCAAAATAGCTGTTTTCAGAGAGATATTGGATTAACTATAAAATTTTACCATGAATAAAAGAATGTATAATGTTTTATCCTTTATGGTGGTATATACCACCCCCACCCTGGGTGTAAAATTTATAAGATATTAATAGATTTGAAAAGTGGTTAATATTTCTAAGTTCCGTAACTCTTATATTTCTCAGTTACTTAACATAACTTAGAAATTCTACTAGCTCGGTAATAGATTTGTTACGCAATTGTTTTTTACTTTTCCTAAGTACATTTTACTTAGACATCTCTTTTGTTTCAGAATTTTTGGAGACGTTCCTTTAGAATTGTCACTTTTTTATTTTCTCCCAAGCTACGCTTCTCTAATGAACAATTAAGTGATTCGTTTCAGACATTTTCCATCAAGTTCTTTTTAATTACTTCCAAGTTATATGTAAACATTCTGCGTGTGTTTAAAGCAGTGATGGTATTTTTTATAAAAGTCATAGTAATAAATATTACTCTCAAAAATCAATCTTTCATAATGATTATTGGGATAGTAATGATGTGAGGACATAGAAAAAGTCTTGAAAAATTTAGTGCCTTCAAAAGTATGCAGTTAACCAAAATTTCACATGTGAATTCGCTTTAGACATTATTTCTCTTACTTATTTTAAAATATACAGAATGCTTATAAGAGTAATATGTTGCGCAGTTATCTTTTAGATTAAAATGAAAAATTAATAAATACTTAGCCATATTCTGTAGCTTATACAACATTCTTAAAAACTGCGTACTTTTCGATAAGTAATTACACGCTCAGTCTGTAAAGTATCCGGTAGTACACTGAGAGCCTAGCTAACTTACGTTGGTGATCAGGTTTTCAAGTTTATTTATTTATTATTACGGTCTGTCCACAAAAACACATGTATTAGTTACTTCGTGTATAAACATTAATTAACTCTGGCAATAGACTACATATACTTTTAATTACAAACAAACAATGCATACGTTCAGTATGGGTGCATAAAC
The DNA here is from genome assembly GCA_029286795.1 of Byasa hedistus. Taxonomy (NCBI): domain Eukaryota; kingdom Metazoa; phylum Arthropoda; class Insecta; order Lepidoptera; family Papilionidae; genus Byasa; species Byasa hedistus. The sequence goes on along the minus strand of JAGSMW010000020.1, from coordinate 7,430,597 downwards.
CGTATTTAGGGAAAAGGGTAGAAATTTATTTGTTTAGAATGAAGGACAAAAATTTATTTTTAGTTGGCACTTAACAGTTTCTGGTCTTCACTCTGATCCACAAGCCTATTGGCGTGCCTCTACATCGAATCCAAAACTACAGGCTTTAGGTCCCTGCGCTAGAGGATTATATTATTCCAGTTAATTACTCGGTCTGAGTAATTAAATATAAAATTACAGAAAAATTAAGAAAGAATAAATCATAAAATATTTATTAACTCAAAAATATCGTACACCTAGAAACCAGGTTACAAATAGAGAACCTAATGGTTAAGTGGCATTCTCATCCAAACAATCCAACAAAGGTGTACTCAGAATTTAAGGTAGGCTAAATAAATAGCGAAAACTTTCAAAAACAAAAGGGTGAAGGATAAGCTTTATACTCTTTTTTAAGTACTTGCGATAAATTGTTGGCTTTAGCATCCATAATGTGAAGAAGAGGCATAGAAAGGTAATGGTTAAATATAATATATCTTATTGCTACGTTAAAAGAAGTAGAATAGGCATTTTATGTTTACTTATATTGCTGCGATCTCAAAATATCAAACACAGAAACATAAAGTGATGTTATGCAATAGTTTATTTTTTTATTCATTTCCGTCTAATTACGACAACTAATGAAAATTATTGGACTAGCTAAAATTCCAAAACTGAATTAGTTCATTTTTGGACACTACAAATTGGTTTTCCTAATTGTTTGTAAATGTTTATTTAAATATCTTGTATCTGTTTATACAATTGATGTGGTATATATTTCGTGTAGAGGTAGATGGTTGATTAGGAAATGGTTGAGGAAGTGGGATGGTAGCGAGTGAGAGGCGTTTAACAGGCTAATTATCAAACGGCTAATGAAGTTTGTATTCAGCGAGGGGCAGGGGGCGGGGTGGGGGCGGGCGGGGGACAGCGTGGGTAGCCGGGGGGGGTGGTGAGGGCGACGCGGGGCGCCCGCCTTACGTGCCGCGACTGGCAACGCTCCCCACCTGATATCTCCCCGCCCTCAACAGAAAAATTGCAGAGAAAAAGTTTCATCGCGGGCGGACGTGAATGAAATGAGGAATTGTGTCGGTCGCTTTCGGGATTATTTCCAACGTAAAGTTCTTTGGGAACCTTTTCTTTCTTTCTATTTCAATTCATCAACACGCTCCTTTATGCCCCATGCTCGTGAGTGTTTGCTCATTTACAAAGAAGTCAACATTATTTTTAAACTTGTTATATAGATTAAGTGAGCTCTCACATAAATTATTTAGTATTATACATATCCCTATTTAACTCAGTAGCACGTACGTAACATAGGCGAGCTATTGAGTTTCATTGACTTAACATGGTAATTTATGGTTACTTAAGTAATTTGCACCAAACAGGGGAGCCTATACGTCTTGTTTAGAGACGCGAAATTAATTATCTTAGATATGATATCGTCCTGCTGTATTTATTTACGTATCCTTTCAAATTATTATTCCATCCAATGAACTATATTTCCTGTTAACAATAAATGGAAATGCTACATATTTGTACATTGTAAGACTTTTAATATAAAAAATGTAGGTTATGTTTACAAACAAATTCGATCTTTCATTAATTTTCTAAGAAAAATATATGAACATAAGGCGATAACACGAATAAGTCATTCATTATTAATATCTAAAAGTAGGATGAGATTGTGTCGCGCTGGTCTAAATAAATCATAAACTTCTCCATACAAGCCCACGCTCTTGTCGTACTAGTAATTTCACTACCTACATCAACCTTCCAACATATCGACAGTATGCTTTAAAAACTCCTTTTTACCGGCAAAAAGGAAATTGTCTATGGGCAATTTCTAACGCGGATTTTTAACTATTTAAAACTATTGACTGCGTAATAACAAAATATTGAGATGTTTTTATTTTTAATTTGTGCCATATATGTTATTCATAAATAGTAATTTATATTGTACAAAGAAAATTTAGGAACTTTTATTCGGTGCTTTGGATTTATTATCTTGGATATATATTAGACGGCTGCGCAACTAATACAATATAATTGGACGAGTTTATGAACTAAAATTGATATGAAGTTATAATTACATATAATAAGTATTTGATACACGTAGTGGGTAAAGTACAACATATTTTAATGGTAATCATACGCTCGTTAAATCAATGCGTATCAAGCCCCTGTCGAGCAATAAATGTTAATGACAATAACGCATGGGCCTACAGCAGCCACTGTGTTTTACTGATCAATTTGTCCTCGAACGCGTGATATAGTGCTCTATAAATAAGTAATAAAAAACAAAACTTATTTTATTTACTTCCATTTATCGGCACAATTATATGACAGAAAGTAAAAAACATTTATTCAGTAAATGAACATGTAAGAACAAGCAGACAAAAATGAAATAACAAAAAAGATATATTACTCGGATTATGCCAGTATAATAAAAGATATAAGTGATTAAAGTATAAGAATATATAAAAATTTATTTGAATAGTATTAATTACACCGTTTATAGTTTTGTTCAATGAAATGGTTTACAGACTAGGATTCGGTTTCTCTTAATTATTTTTTTAAATTATCCGTGTAGTTCAAAATTCAACTCAATGGGTATTATGTAAAAGGGTAAATTGTGGGTAATTGTTTTAAAAGATAATTTGGCGTCGCTTTATTATCGTTTGGGTGGGCTAACGCAGTCCGGGGCAGGCGGCGCGTTACTGATGGCTCCGAGGCACGTCGCCCGGGGCCTGGGGCCCCAGGCACATGTGCTGCTAATTACTCATTTAAGATTCGCTTACCGAAAACATTGTTTAATAGATCTCCGTACAATATACCATCAACGGTATATTATACTAAGAAAACAATACAAATTTAACTAAAGTAGGCAAGTCGGTGCCAACAAGATTACTTGCAGAAATATAACTAACGTACGCAATTTGTTAATTATTAACATGAAATTGAAAAAAAAATATATTCATAGGCGATTGGTAAAAAATTATGTCCTGGACACTCAAGAATAGTTTCTTGCATATGTACAATGTATTTATTTATACATCGTATGTATGTACGTGTATAAATATAATATATTGTTAATATATGTTAAAAATGTAAATTGTTCTTCCCCACATACCACTGCATCTATCTCCCCACTTCCCAGGTTAACTGGTAGAGAACGCCCATAGGCATTAAGTCCGCCTACTGCAGCCCAATTTTATTTTAGACGTTTCAATAAATATTTTAAGTAACATTAAAAATGTAGTACAGCACATACATTTCGGAAAATGATTTTAGTACAATCGCTATAGGATTATGAAACTTTATCAAAAGGTACGGTCTTAATTTATCAGGTATGTTATATTTTTATATATTCCAAAGCATTTAAAACGGTTTTAAATTATTCTTTTTAAACATTCTTAACAACTGATCAATAAAATGTTCCATGGCAAAGTCATAATCATAATTCTCTATTATCATAATAGGTAAATTGTTAGTAACAATTCCAACTGTCGTTTTTAAAATTAATTATATGATAATTTCTATTCACACTTTATTAATATAAATTACCACTCACATGGAGCATTGCCTGCGCTGTTAGCGGAAAACGTTTAGTTTTAGATTTACTAAACTCTCTGCATGCCATCTGTCGGATGCACAGTAAAACACTACGATTTGAGCACTTTGTGAAGTTTAAGTTTTGACTGCATTTCATATAGGTGTCGCAGTTAGTTTTTTTGAATTTTTCAACAACTGATAACCTATATCATTTGGCATCTTTTTGTTTAGCGATTTCAACTAAGCTACTAAGCTAACTAAGCTTTTATTGTAAAAAAGAATGTACCTTGAAGTTCATTAAAAAATTCAACTGAAAGTTTCGGAAATGATTATTCTGTTAAGAGTATTTTTGAACCTATATATAATCTATTCAAGTTTTTTTCTATTAAAATCATAAAAACTTACAAAATTATTTTTGTGTTCAATGTTTATCTTGATAAATTAAGACATTCTAATTCGTAACAAGCTATAACATTACAATAATTATATTATATTATAGTAATATTCAAAAACACTCGTACCGCGAAACTTAATGTGTATAGATTCAAACTTTTAACACTATAGTATAGAAATGCTATAGAAATAAATTTCGACCTTTTCACATATTTTAACTAAATTTATACTCCTTCTGCTTATTTTAACATAGCTTAAAATTTAGTCCCACACCGCATACTTAATACATTATCGTATACCTTCTGTACTTTATATCCCGTAATGAAATTCACATAAAAAAGAAAAATATTTGTATCGTTCTCTATGGGAAATATGTAGGTAGGTTATTGAAATTTTTTATTAATTTTAATTTCGTAAGTGTATTTATTTCTTAAATAACTAAACATATTTACATAATTTTTATAGGAAACCTATACAAAATGTCAATTAGCAGAAAATTTAAATTAGTTTCTCAAATAATAAATTTATTTTGTAGAAATTGTACATAGATTTACATGTATTGTGATATGGTTTTTGAATTGATTGCCATTGGTGATACTAATTTGATTTAAGAATTTGTTTTGTTTGTTATTAATATTTTTTAACAGAATATAGTTACAAACAAAAATTACATACTTCAAATAGCAACAGATTTATTTTCTTAAGAATACTATTGATATTTCTTAAATTAAAAGGAAACGACGAAAGTAAGACCATAAAATGTTAGCTGTTTATCTCGACAGGAAAGCTTTGAAAAAACATTCATAGATAGAGCATTTCAATGTAATGAAATTTTATACGGGTGGATATTAATTTTAAAATGCACGTGGATGGAAATGGCAAGAAGGGCGAAGCGAGACAGGAGACGCTTCGTGGCCCCTGGAGCTTTGCCAAAGATTCAAATGCTGCTTATTTTAGATCTGCCCACCCGAATGCCATGACGCGAATGTTACCCGTGCTCGTACTTAATGTCTTAATTTGTAACGAGAAAACGCAATCTGTTCTTTTACTAACCCTTAATCATACAAAAATAAAAACTTGTTAAAGCACATGTCCGCTACCTCCGCCAGACAAAAGAAAACTTTACAAGTATTGTCTGTATCCTTTAGTAACAAAAATGCCGCACATGACCATTCACCCATTCAGTTTAAATAAAAATAATACAAAACCGAATTACACGTGAATAACGTTAATAAAATGGCTTTGACTAGCTTTCATTATCCCCCTGTCTAGTTTCAAATTCTTTTGTTAGAAATAGTCGTTGCCGAGATGCATGAATAAATTGTTTTTCAAAGCGATATTTATAAGTTGAACATTCTGTACGAACTGGTAGGTCAAGATCCCTTTCTCATAGAGCAGCCCTTTGTGCTTGTAGTTAAATGCATGCGTTATTAAAGGGCGCGGACCAGGCCGGCTCTGGTTTATAACGCGGAACGCGATGTGCGCTATTGAATGCAGTCATTGCATCCCAACAACACGTAGGATTCATCGGTGATATCCGGGCCGTGGGATTCAGTGTCCATGATCGCCGGGACTGAGTTTCGGCGATCATCAGACGCAAGAATCATTACGTCAGTGTCGGCGCCGCGCCTCTATCCATGCTGATTTCCTGCAATAGCCAGCGACCTATTGAAAAATTAAACACTCAATTGTTATTAAATGTTTTTCAAAATTATGTATTTTATGGTTGACAAAATATTTGAAGTAAAATTTTGGGAATGATACACATTAGAAATACAAAAAATTGTGTTACTCTATTTATTAACAATACTGATCTACATTTTGAAATCATACAATAGATATTTATAATATAACAATACCTAATAAATACCTAACTTTTTATTAATTTAAAAATGAGTCATATTTTCTATATATTTTGAAAATGTGTCAAATATATAAAAGTATATAAAAATGATGTACTTAATCAAATTTTTATGAACTTTATCTGCTTTGGTTACTATATGGTATTGTACAAGATCGAACACAAGTTTTTTTTATAGATGTTTAAAACGTATTGTTTGTGGTAACTGTAATTTTACTCGTCTTAAACAAAAAAGCTATTTATGACTAGTACACTGCGAGGTAAATTAGGAATGTTGCGACGGGAACAAAGCAGCAGCGGGCTGGCATGGACGCGTGAGATGGGCGGCACGAGCGCGCGCGTAGGAGCGCGACGGCTCCGCTTGATGGATGCAGGGCACAGATGCGGCGCAGGCGCGCCCCACACGATCTCTTTTTGCTACCTCCCCCGTTTTTTTGCTTACGCCCGAACACTTTGACAATATCATATTTCTCGCAATGAAACTAATTCGGTCTATTTATCTTTGTTACTTTGTTTTAAACACATATTCCCCGTCGATTTATTATTCGATCGAATTTATGTTAATTTAATTGTTTTTCAAAAAATGTGAAAAGATTCATTGAAATGTTATAATAAAAATCAAAAAATTATGAAACATGCAATAAGTTTTCTGTGTAAATTTTTTGTGGGTAATTCCCGCATTACACTCTTTGCTCATAGCTAAATATAATTTGGTCTCCAGAGAAGTTTCGAGCTCCGGTCGCCGTCAGGCCCTCGTTTATTTATGTTTCCTTAGTCAGAACTGTTACTTACACTGCGCCAGATGTTATTTTACGACAACCGGCCACCAAACAAACAATTCTCGCTTTTACTTCAACTTTAAACATTTTGAAACCGCACACTGTAAAGCAAAGTTAACGCTTTGCTTTATAAAAATATGCTTATCTATAATGTTCTCAGTTTTGTTATTTACTTTCTCGTATAAATCACAACCAACTACATTCACAATTAAATACAGGCATTTTTGAATATTTACCACAATTGTCCAAAGATTTTCACACTTATGTACATGATACACAAATACTCCCTCAAATCTGTGTATATATTTAATTATTAAGAGTAATATTTCCAGGATTGTAGACACACCCGCGCAGCTCCATACTTCTTTACATTCCATATGAATATAAGCACTATGGGAAGTAAGGAAGCACGGAACTAGCGCAAGGCTCAAGCTTCTGTCTTCATAGCACGATTTCTTCTAAATTATTCTTCATAAAGCAGTTCACACAATGCTACGTTTACATTTGATGACGCACATTTTAGTCAAGGAATAAGTAATTAGCCCACACGCCACAGGACTCGAGAGTGATGCATGATATTTGTGATCTCTAACGACACGGCCTGGTGGCCGCTCGGTGAACACTGGCAACGCGCTAACAGCGCACGCGCAGACCAGCTCTAAAAATGGATTCAACCGGCGGAGTTCGCTTTCGACTCGCGAGTATCATCCATTCCAAATTAGTATTTTCCCGAAATAAACCGGACGACGGGCGTCCGTCGGATCGGTTTCTCGAACGTGCACCGACCTGCAGCTGCACGGACAGGGCCTCTGCTGCGGACTTGGAGAAGGCTCTTATGTAAGAAACACTGTAAACCGCGCCGCATGACGACCGTTTCGAAAATAAACGTGGGCACAGGCACGGAGCCGCCGACGGGCGCCACATGTGCGCGCTCCCGTCAGCGATCCGATCATCGCGCTGGAGGGGAGGCTATTATTAGTTGCGCACCATCCACCACTGTCACCTCCCGCGGGGTAGTCAAGCTATACATAGTTCCGATCACAACTTCAGGCAATCTTTTGGGTACACTGACCCCTGAAACATTAAAACTACATACATTCTTTAAAGCAAAATTAACATCAATACATAGTAGTAAATAATACCTACATGTTGCAGCACGTCCGTATGCGAACATACATATAACGTAACAGATTTGAACTATAGAGCAAGAGGCAGCGTATTGGAGCGGAGAATTCCCGCCTCTGGCTATGAGGCATACCGCTACGCCTGCTCAGTCAATAAAAGAATTTTGGCAAACTTTCGTAGACAAACAAATGGGACGACGGCCAACTTATCTTTTGTCTGCTAAAAGTAAAATAGTTATGTTAGCATCACGATACTTGAATGTTAAAACTTGTAAACATGAAATATTTATTTGTATTTATTCCATACAATATTTTAATATATAATACAATAACTGAATACTAAACATCACTAACACACATAAATACGTTTATAGTAATTTTTACTGAATATTCCTTTTTTAATTTAATTCTTATGTCCCCACAACTGGAACTCGGCGCCTTCTCTCACAAGGAAAGTCAAGACCATTTATTAAGAAACTATTCATGCACTCATCGCATTGGTTAAATGAAACGTCCCTATGGTTCTTACTGTCATTCCCGATTAGATGTCACGCCATTAACGACCTACAATAAAGAATTGTCTTTAAATCTTTAAGCCCAACGTTAGGAAATATTATTGGGCTTAGAACCACCTAAAATTTTATCTCAATTTACAATTAAAATTTAACGTCTTAGCTATAACAAGGTATCTATAAATGTGCCAAGTACACTAAGCTGTAAAATAGTGAATATAGTTGAAAGGAAAGTCATTATAAGTTAATGTTTAACCTGACTAGTTTTCTGTTTTGTTTTTTCACTATTATATATTAAACAGATTCATCGAAAAATCGAGAAATATTAATTTTAATCTAGAGTAAAGATTCGTGGGCGCTACTAGTAAAATAAAAACGTCCAAAGATCGTCTGTTGAATATTAATGTTTCATTGTTATTGGCCACAGTTGTCCGTGCTGTCCCAATCGGACATTTCCATAACTTACTATTCTGGATCCGTGGGGAATCAGCTCACTACCGTAGAAATATGGTCATTTATGTCGACTGCTCGCATTGACTGTGTAAATTATATGTAGACGCAGCTTTGTGTAAATTATTCAGTGAACGAAATGTTAAAATGGGTAGAACAGCTCTCACTACGTAGGACAGTGTACGTACACACACAGCTAGTGAAATGGTGGTGTGTTGGGCCGCGGTGATTCATGAGCCGATTGTTCCACAGCGCCGCGCCTGCCGTCGGAGACAACGTTTACCGTCACATCGTCCCTGCACGCCACCGCACCACCACTCCACCACTCCACCACTTCGCCCGCTTCCTCCTCCTGTCTTTGATTTATGACAACTGTAAAGCATAAAGCAGAGCAATGAACGCACTGTTATTTTTAATACATGCTTAGGATTTATTGTTATAAATAATTCTAGCCATTGAGTGGTTTATACAACACCATATTTCACAATAGATGAATGAAATTAATATTTTTTAGATAATTGCAACCAAAAAGTAATAATTTCACCAAACATTGAGAAATTTTGGCGACAATAACTTGCTTTGTCAATTACAGAGGTGGCTCCAAAATTTTAATGATTTTCTATTCACTAATTCATAAGTATAACAGATAAGTTAGGATATTGAACCACAAGTAAACATCGAAGATATATATTAAAAAAAACTAAATAGTAATCTCCGTGGCTACAGAACTTAGATGAGTTAGTACATAGATTTTTTTTTAATTATAGTCGTAAACCTGTATCTATATTTTACATAAATATTACATATAAAAAGTATCTTAATTCTAATTGAATTACTATGATATTTATTTACATTTTAATACAGCACATTCAATACGAATATATATTTATTATTGTTACTAAGAATTTAGTTGTAAACTAACCGATGCTAGATAAGTTTTTGTAAATTCTCCCATATAAATATCTTTTATGCTCATTTATTATCTGTCTTATAAGTTTATAATTTATTTTATATACATCTCAACATATTTCTTTTCGTCCCGTTAACGCTGAGTAACTCTGAATAAATCGATAAAGTTTAATTGAAACCTAGTTGTTATAAATTATTCTAACAAAAAGTTTTGTATCATTTATTTAAATTATCAAGACAAAACTTTGGATTAATTTCAATTGGCATGTCTAAGAAAAGTTACAATCTATATGTACAGAATGCGATTATTGTTTTACGTTATTTTTATTCGTTAACGCGAAATCACATTTTCATAGGGTTTTATATTTAAAAAAAGTAAATATAACAAACTTTTGATCACACAACGACCACTTCAACTATTTATATGTCTACGTAATAGTAAGCATAATTTGTGCTCCCTTTTAACACATCAACATTAATACAATGAACCAAATGAATGCTGTCATATTAATTCAAGTAGCGGAACGAATGTGTGTTGCTGTGTTTTTAAGTTTTGTTTAGTAGCATTCGCATTAATTTCCATAGCTTTGTGCCTATTCATAAAAACTGAATACTAACTAATAACAATATTTTCAATAACATGGTGAACGTGATTGTCAGTTATTTCTTTCATGTAAAATTATAAAGTATGTGTAATAATCTTAAGAATTCCAATTAAAACTAAGAAAAGTAATATAACTTTTTACTGTGAACAATTGTAAGAAAAGCTTTATTAAATTTTTTGTAACTACTCATTACATTTCCACCCCCAGGACTATATCGACCATCCGGCACCGAAATTCAGGTCGCTCGTAAATTTCACTAACTTACCGAATATCAGCCAACCGTTTCTTAGCTATTACATAAAAAAAGCTTACGAGTTATACCACAGAAAGTTTTAGTGCGGAAAAAAGTATATAAATTTATGTTATAATATTCCTATTACTTGTACTTTTTTATAAGAAACAGATCGTTAGTTCAATAAAATATAAACTGTATCCGATCCAATACGTTCATTAACAGAAACCTGAAGTGTACTGTAAACTTTAGACAAGATAAAAATAGTTGTTAAGTAAATAAGATATAAGCTAAAATTAATTCAATTAAATGTACGAATATCTAGAACACAGTTTATAATTTGTTTTATCAATACCATATCTGTAAATACAGATATTGACAAACCGTACAGTTTTGTAATGAATGTATGATGAAGTATTTCATTACATGAGCCATTGTTTTAATTAATAAGTATAGGTTGTGCGGCAGTTTTTATATTCGGTTACAACATAATTGAAAGAACATCATTCCAATGGCGTCATAGAAGCGGGGAGCGATGCGCAGGATTGTTGCGGTGCATGCCATCGACGTTTTGCAGATGCGTTATTAAACAGACACTCATTCCTTATATTAAGTTTCACGTAAATAAACGCCTAATAATATATTTCATATTTTGTTAAAATAAAGTATAGAATTATCTATTTTATTTGCAACTACAAGGATTTTAAAGTTAACGAATTAACGTTAATGACGACGTCTCGATCTGTGATTTTTTACTTACCATTGTTTTATAATTTATGAGTTTTAGGTTAGAGCAGACACGTATCACTTGCGAGACGATCACATTTTTCATTGAAATAGTTCGTTTTCACGGAATGTGTTAGTATGGTTGTGAAGACAACCCGCGTGGGGCACGGGAGCCGCCGTTGGCGATGGCGGTGGCGGCGCGTGGAGTCCGACTGTAGCGCGTTTTGACGTGATCGTGCGTCGGTGCGCCGCCGCCGCCCGGCGACGTTTGACCTTATTTAATTAGTTCGTTCGTTTTTACTCTTTGAACGTAACCAAGCGTATTAAAATGTATGCCGCTTAATTTATTGTCGGCATTTACTCCATTATTAATGGTAACTTATAACACAAACTCATTACCTACCGCTAACCCATCAGAAATACGCTTTTCTTGAAAGAAATTTACTGAAGAACATGTACTTATGTATGAACTTGCTTATGTATCGTCAACAATATGCTAATTTGCGTGTACTGAACGGATAACATCGGTATTAAAACCATAGCATCTCGGAGCAGTTCAACCATTGCATTTATATTCAGTTAACAACAAATTCAACGCTTTCATCTATTTTTGATCCGAGTTCATTCACACCTTACCGGTGTCGATTTCTGCAGTTATTAAAATAATATTCTTAACTTTGTTTTTGAAATATTTACGTACTTCTTTAGCTGTTATATTTTGTAATTATGATTCTATATTCCAGAAGATAATAACAATGACTTTAATTTATAATAATCATTTTCGTAATTTTTATGAATAAATGTTTGTTCTTCTTGTCGTACCTCTTCATGTCTGAAGGTTAGCTGTTAACTCCGAAAATGGTTGAGTCTCTTGTGCTAGGTGAAAAAGTTTTTCAGCGGGTGTGATGTCGGTTCATTCCCATATGTTACGTAACAAAGTCTTCTTCCGCCTTCTTTTGCCTTTTATCTTGCCCATTTATCAGCCGCAAGAGGCTTAAAAATACTTACGAGTACATGTATCAATATATAATAGTATTCAAAAACGTTTGCAACGGCATTAATACCACATACATATAAACTGTCAAAGGTTACGTAGTAAATGAACTGTTAAAGAAGTATTTACATGAAAATACAAAAATTTACATATTATGAGTCATAAGTCATTCACAAAAGTTTTATCTTCCCCTTGAGTTTTAATCACAGGATTTGCGGTTCAGTAGTCCGATTCACCCACACTGTACATCGTATTGTATATACAAAAAAGCGGCCGAGTTTAGATATATTTTTATATCATTCTTAATTACAATCCGTACATACTTAAAAATAAACATTTAACAATTATGATAATTCGCTTGATTACTGTTCCGCATTGAATATAAATTTCCAATCGTATCTGCCAGCTACCAATTAATTTTCGGTTTTGTAGCTACTTTTAACTGACCAGCATTATTGCATTGACACAGTTCTACACGACCTACTTCGTCGTTTCAGCTTAAACTTTACAAAGTTAAGCTTTAATTGTATTAAATCTCTTCAAAATTAATGTATTATATACAGACGTAGTGCTTTTACATATATACATGGACGTTCTTGATTACATTGGTTTTCTTTTGACTTTATTTAAATGTAACATGAAGATATAATATAGAAAACAGTAACTAGTATTTTTACCACAATTAGTACCACTATAGAAATCGTATAAATATATGCTTTGCGTCCAGAAAATTATTCCTTTAGAGAAATGGGCAAAAATTAGATAGTATAAGCTAAAAATATATCTCAGCAGGAGGCATAAGATTTAAACTATCCATGCGGGGGTGTTAAAAGTTGAATTGCTTTGTGAAATGAGAGAAACTTCGACTTCCTCGATTCAAGTTCGTCCGTACTTTAAGGACCAATCTCATAGAAGGCTCGGTATAACACCATCATGTAATGACAGTTTGCCACTCCAATTTTCATGTAATGAACTTAATTTCTGTTATTTATCAATAATGAAAAATTACACTTTTTAGAGTATGTTTATATTAAACAATAAAAACCTTCCCCATAAGAAATCTTAAAAAATATTTCATTTTATTCTACATAACAACAAGACGAGCCGGACTTATCAGATGGTAAGTTATACGCTTACGTATAACAATGTAAGGCTACTTAGGATGATATACACTGTTCTACATTATGCTCGTCGCCTTATGACATTGTAGTTTTACTATGTTTTGTAAATTCTACGATTTTGCTCAACTCATTGTTTTACTTTCACCTAAAAGAGAGTAAGGCGCATATGTAAATTGTTGTATGTAGGAAAAAGCTTTGAAATTACTTATTCTTCCAGTGCTATGAAAATAATGCTGGGCAAACTGCCGAGGCCGTGGATTGTGGACGACGCCAAGGACGACGGCTATACCGCGTTACACCTGGCGGCTTTGAACAACCACGCGGAGGTGGCGGAGCTGCTGGTGCGCGGCGGCGCAAGACCTGATCTGCAGAACGCAAATCTGCAGACAGCATTACATCTCGCTGTGGAACGACAACACACGCAAATCGTACGCTTACTTACAGCGCACGGTGCAGACTTAAATATCTGTGATAAGGTAACATTATTTTTTTTATTTTTGCAGATAAATACACCTGGTAAGACAATAAACAGAAATAACAACAACAAAAAGAAATATTTACTATACGGTTGTTTCTATTTAGTCTATGTATTAAAGAAATAATTAATTAATTTACTTGTTTAAGTAAGTATATATTTAGGTTCAATTTATACCAAGTTCTTTTCAAATATGCACTTAAAACGTGCTTATTGTAATGAATTATATTAAAAAGACATGTATTAAAGTATTGCATTTAATCTATAAAGTAGAAAATACACAACATGATACTAAGATCTCTCTGATAACGTCGGAGGAACTATTGAATAAGTGTCTTTGTACACAATCGCCAGGGCAAAAAGCCCTGGCGGTAGGAGAAAAAAAAACACGTTTCGAATATTTACTTTTCAGATATTTTTAAAATTTTAAACACAATGATTGTAGTCGGAGTAAGGGGGATGTCATGAGCACGGTATTGTTGATTTTTTTTTTATACTACTTTGCGACGAGACGAGCAAGACGTTCACCTGATGGTAAGTGATACGCTTGTTAACAACGCGGTGCTAGTTAAGATGGTATACACTGCACCACATTGCGCTCGTCGCCTTGAGACATAAGGTGTTAAGTCTCGTTACCCCAGTAATTACACTAGCTACAGCGCCCTTCAAACCGGAACACAGTAATGTTTGAACACTACTATTTGGCGGTTGAAATAGGAGCTGCGGTGGTACCCATCCAGACGGTCTCCGGCAACAGAGACCTACCACCAGTAAAGTTGATTTGATATTTATTGTTTGTGCGGTCGATTGTATCAGGACGGCGACACGGCGCTGCACGAAGCGCTGCGACACCACACTCTGCAACAGCTGCGACGCCTGCAGGACGCGCGCGACGCGGCTGCGTTGGGCGCGCTCGCACACGCACACGACAAGAAATCCTCCGCCTCCATCGCGTGTTTTCTTGCAGCTCATGGTGCCGACCTAACCCTCAAAAACAAAAAAGGTTATCAACGTTCTTCCTTTTATTCAACGAAGCGTTCAGATCTACAGGACATTCAACTGATTGTAAATGATACGCTTACCCATGACAATGTGGGGTTAGTTAGGCTACATCAAAATGTAGCTACGATAAAAACATCCCCAAAACTTTACACACCTCTCTTTTTAGGTCGGCGTTTAAAAACATACACTTATAATTAGTAAAAAACAAAAAGTTTAATTAAAAAAAAAACCTTTTTGTGATAATTTTGTTATAACAATTTTCAACAGAAAATCAAAAGAAAAAGAATACCTGATATGCTAAAATCTTTAGTTTAGATAGAAAGTGAAATACAGCAGAATTATTGCCTCATTAGAGGAATGACAATTTGACAGTAACAATGAACATAAAAAAAACTGAACAATAATTAAAGATTATATGAAAATGAATGCCTCATTTATTTCGAAATAAATTAAATGGCGAACGAAATGAGAAAGAGGAAAATGATACAAAGCAAGATCTTCAACTGGTTCTCAGTAATTGCTAATAAAACTTTTTCGTCAAGCGCAAAAACTTTACGGCTGCTCCTTTTATGCGGACATTTCAAAAGAAAATTTATCACAATCTCTTTCGCACCAAAGAAAAAATAATTGTACTCATGGGAAAAGTGGATTTTAAATTTGTAAAACATGTTTTCTGTCTTCAAAATTATTTTGCTTAGCGTTTACTATAACAATACGAATGGTTTCAATTATGTGTTATTTTACCTTAATAATCGCTAAAAAATTATAACTCGACCGATTCAGCAAAGTTATCAGTATAAAATGTTACCATTATTAGTAAAAAACCTATTTAAAGTTATTGTAAACAATTTAAAAATTAATGCCATATTTTTAAGTACTTAAAAGTTTTAATGACTAAAGGTTTTCTTGACTTCCTCTAATCAAAGAACATGTTTGCTCAAAACGTTTGTGTAGCTATTGTTACATATTTTTATTAAAAATTTGCAAGTATCTCTTGCGTCTCAGTGGAAAAGCTCATAATTATAATAATTTAATTGCAGGTCAAACTCCGCTTGATCTTTGCCCTGATCCGAATCTTCGCAAGACTTTAACAACATGCCGTAAAGAAGGTTCTGCAATGGCGAACGACGGCACACTAGAAAGCGAAGTCAGTTCACTGGGTGCGGCGGGTAGTGGTGCGATAGCTACCACCAGCGCCGCAACACCAGAGACATCTATTGGCGAACCCACGCAAACTCCCGACCCAACAGCCGACGAGTGTCTCGTATGTTCCGACGCCAAGCGAGACACCATGTTCCGTCCATGCGGTCACATATGTTGCTGCAATGTTTGCGCTGCTAGAGTAAGCTACTTTCAAATTATTCATAATTTTCCTTACAACCGAGTAAAAGCGCTTGCTATAAGAAACGGAGACACTGTTTCGATTCCGGACCCACATTTTTAGGAGTTTGGTTGATGACGGTGGGGTTGTTGTGAATCCGCCTGGATAGCTATCAGCAATGCTGTATTCCAGCTGTCAACGTATGAGAGCCGGTGTATTCTGGGAGAGCACGCCTCATTGTCTGTTAACATTGTAAGAAATTGACTTAAAATGTTATCTCTCTATACAATAAATAAAACAAATACTTAATTCTGGGAACTGCATAATTGATATTAAAATCTATATTTAATTATAAACTAGGTGAAGAAATGTCTGACGTGCCGTGCGGTGGTCTGCGGCCGTCAGCGCGTAGGCGAATGCGTGGTGTGCTCGGAAGCGCCGGCCACCGTCGTATTCCGTCCTTGCGGTGACGTCTGCGCCTGCGCGGGCTGCGCGCCCCTGATGCGCAAGTGTGTCGAATGCCGCACGCCACTGCAGCCAAATGCATTGCTTGCCCGTAAGTATGCTACCGTTACCTCTTCTCCACATTCACCTATGGTGGATAGAGAAGGCCACCTTACTATCGTATCGTAATATCGTTGTTGACGTAGCTCCTAAAATCTTCGAGCTGAAGTAGCAGTAACCCGGCCACATGACAGTCTTATAGTTAAGGCCGCGTACGGGTAATAGGAGCGTTTAGTCTTCTCCACTCAGATGGACCGACAACCACATAATAGGGACCGGTAATGGTGAATGGTGGAAGTAGAGTACCGCAGTAATTGATAAGTATTTCAGAAAATCTATATCCAGCAGTGGATGATGATAACGGAGTGTAGTAAAACATTACTGCTGTAGAGCAAATAATTACTAGATTCATGCTTCCCAAAAGTAACTTATTTTAATCTTTACAAATCTGTTCTATTTTATGATTGCCTGTTGTAATTATGAAGAAGTTATGAAAAGATTTTTTGCTGCAACTAGACTTGTTTCTGTAATATTTTGATTAACAAATTTTAAATAATCATATTTTTTAAATACCAGAATACAAAAATTAAAATAGAGGTAACACACATGAAACAGAGATGTATTACAGGCACCTTTAGAGTTAGATGCTCAATGAATGTGTAGTAATCCGAGTTTTTCTTTCTATATAGTTGAGAAAGAGAACAGCAGCAGCAACCTGGCGCAAGTGCAGGTGAACAAAGGTCAGCCGGCGCCTACGCAGGCCGCGCCGCACCATATGAACAACGGGCTGCGTTCGGGCCCACCTGCCGCTGCCCCACCAGCTGCCGCCCACGCCGCGCCCGCCCCACACGCTCCCCCCGCACCACCCACACCACCCGCACCGCCCTTACCTCCAGCACCCCCCGCCGCCGATGTGCAGAAACTGCAGCAACAGCTGCAGGACATCAAGGAACAGGTACTAAAAGCCTAGTGTTTGACTCCGAATTTACTTTGATAAAAAAAAAACAGTATTTTTTCAGCTATATTGTTTATTGGCTTGTCTACGTGTACTCCCATTCCAATTTGTTATGTGCATAAACTTTTTTCATTCACTGAAACAACGAGACGAGCGGGACGTTCAACTGATATTAAATGATACACTTGCCAATGATAGTGTATCGCTATAATTAAGATGATCAACGCTGCTCCACATTGTTTGTCACCATGAGATATAAGATCTGATTTTATTAGTTACAGCACCGTTCGAACCATAAAACAGTTTGCGCTGAAAATAAAAGTTGAGGTGGCTCCTACCCAGACTATCTCCAGGACCAGATACCAACCATTACTCAAATCAAGAACTGATACATACACACACAATGTTCATGTTGCAGAAGAAGACTACCGAATAGCAAATGTAACAAAGCAAAAAAGCCGTATCATACACCTAAATGTGAAAGTCCCGCTCGTTTGATCAATTCAGTTACCCTTCTCCTCCTCCCAAATGGAAATAGTAATATTATTTATTGAATAATATTTTATTTTTATGTTCGTAGACCATGTGCCCAATCTGCTTGGACCGGCTGAAGAACATGATCTTCCTGTGCGGTCATGGCATGTGTCAGATGTGCGGCGACCGCATCACCGTGTGTCCCATTTGTCGGAAACAAGTCGAAAAACGTATTTTGCTCTATTAGCCTACTTTAATTAAGGAAGTATGAGCCTTTAAATATTTACAACTCCCGTATATAATGCAAACATTATTTTAAATTAAGGCATTTCTTAAGGCTATGTAATCCATTTAACGCCGCAATTACATTATCTTTATTTATTTTATTTAAATTAAAATAAATGAATTAACAACTATTTTATATTTATGTGTTGATTACGTTCATTAAATGCGCTTTCCGTCTAAACATAGTTTTTGTTGCACTACGCAACTATGGCATAACCTTCAAAAAGGATAACTTTATGTTGAAATCAAATAAAACGTTGTTTTTGTAAGAAATATAAAATCAAGTATATAATTGATACCTATAATAATATATAAGCGTATAATGTTAAAAACTCTTTGATCTGTGTATGCAATCTTAATTGTTTTTTTTTTTTCGATTATATTGATTAAATATATTTTAAGTTGCACTAAAGTGGTAACTTCTGAACATTTAAAAAGCATTTTTTTTTTTTATTATAACAATCGGTGAAATACTATAAAAGTTCAAAACATTTTTTTTTGTTTAGTGTGGAACATGGATTAATAACTTTTGGCAATATTTTTTTATTACTAAAAGGCATATTTCTTGTTGTAAATCTGGGGATATTTATTTTTAAATACTCATATTCAATCAAAATATGTAATGTTTAACTGTTATCCCAGAGACTATTTTTTTTTTTAATATTTACTGCAGTAATTGTTTTTCGTTAATTATACAATTCATAAATTGAATAACATTAATGAATTATAACTTCCTAATTATTGAATAGTTGGTTTATCTGGGTTATTCGATTGAAAATAATCGAGATGGACTTTGTTTCAAATTTTTGTAGTCTAATAATTTTTGTGGTGGTAGGTCTCTACTGCAGGAGGCCGTTTAGGTACCACCACCGAAACTACTGTTTTTGCCTCTGAACAACAATTTACTAACATTACTATAGCTAGCAACATTATTGGGGCAATGCGAGACCACATTGTAGTTGTCCTATAGCGACACGCACAACGTGGTTCAGATCATCCTAACTAGCACCTTGTTATAGGCGAGCGTATAACTTACCATCATGTAAACTTTCTGATCGTCTTGTTGCTTTGTTAAATTAAAAAAATACTGTTCGTTTGTAAAATATATTAACAAATTGTTATTTTCAACATTTGTTAAATAGTTCAATATTATCTGTATGCATTTCTCTTTATATACTATAATGCTTCGTATGATTATAATTAATTGATAATTAATAAAAATAATTTGGAGAAAAAAAAATTGTTTTATTATACTCTCTGCAACAAACTTGAAATAAATTTTTTCAACAAAAAACACTTCTTTATGAGTAAATCATAACTTAATTGAGTAACATGTAGTTAATTGGATAAATTTGACAACAAAGTATTCTGTTCCATTGCCTCCTTCTCGTTTTCGAGTTCATCGACGTTACGCGAGGCGTTGTCGACATCTCTAA
Source organism: Byasa hedistus (assembly GCA_029286795.1). Taxonomy (NCBI): domain Eukaryota; kingdom Metazoa; phylum Arthropoda; class Insecta; order Lepidoptera; family Papilionidae; genus Byasa; species Byasa hedistus. The sequence goes on along the minus strand of JAGSMW010000020.1, from coordinate 7,410,872 downwards.
ATATATCGACGAACTCGGGCGCTCGTTCGCATAAAATGTCCCGAGTTAAATCGTTAATTCTGAAAGACAAGTGTGTATCCATCGCAAGGTCACTTTCGTCGCAACGTCGACAATCCTTAAAGTATTGGGCCGACACCCCATTCAGCTCCGGCGAAGTGGCGCAATAAATAATCGTACTTGCGGCTTGACGCTGAATTATTGAAATGCATAAATTTATTAAATACTGTTACACAAGGAATTGCCCTCAAAAGGTCTTTTAAAAAATACTAATAAAAGGAACATGACTGGTGTGTCTATGCAAAAAATTGCAATTATATTACGGCAAATACGACTAATGGAAACACCGAGCTGTAAAACCTTACTCATCTTATTATTTTTATCAACATCGAGCTAACAATGTCGCTGTAGATGGTGAAGCGTATTCTGCCTCTCATATGTTTATAGTAGGAATATAACAATGCTCCTATGGCACCAGATTTACAATATACGGGTGGTAGCTAGTTGGCCGCGTTCACAAAATCCCTACCACCAATCAAACTTCACAACATGTGGCTCTAGAATTGAACCACGGGGCTTCTGTGTTACAAGGGAAGCTCTAAACTCCTTCGTTATGGAGACAGTAAAAAAAAATCCTGTCTAATCAATCTTGCAAAATGGGGGAACGACAAGGGATGCGCTAAGTATATCCATTTTTAAAAATTATACCAATAAGCAAATAGAAGATTTAAAAAATTTTTTTGTGACAGTTATGTTAATCTAAATTAAATACCGAGCGTTTTAGGCTACAAATAAAGTAAATATAAATCTATTATATTCTCCAAGAGAATGGTGTCAATTATTAAAGAAATTAAGTTGTAAGTTAAAAATTTGCTTAATACACCATTTCCCTCCTTTCTAAAACACTATACTCACAATGGTTTTCGAGAACGGCAACATTGACGTATAGAGAGCTTCATACACCCACCAATTGCGACATAACCTTGTCTTGATAAAGGAGCCGGGATGGGCGCAAAAAACCGATTTAGTGGTGTTCAACCATCGATAGCCCAAATAATGCATCGCCAAAATACAACATAACTTCGACACATTGTAAGCTCTGATAGATGTGTACTCTTCTTTTGGTATAGACAAATGCTCGATGCTTGGCGCCAAAATTTTGTTTACGTTCCAATTTATGTTTCTAAAATTAAAAATAAAAATGTTATATATTTTAATAAAAATAATTATGATCAATAATTTTGTAAAGCGATAAACCAGTTTTTGAAAGTTTTCATACAAGACTTGTTTTAAACGAAAAATCTATCAGAGACAAGAAAATTAGATTATTTAATTTTTATTCTATATCTGTGTTATGCATTTGTATAATATAATACCCAGGATACTATTTTTATGTTTGGGTAATAAAAATTTCAAGTTAATCTAGTTGAAAGAAAAAAAAAACCTTCCAATAATGTTCATGTTTTAAGACGACGAACACACGGTGATGCAGTGTATATTCTAACAACCGCAATATTGTTATAGGCCGTCGTATCACTTAGGTACCATCAAGTGCATGTCCTCTTCATAACGTCGCTTCATAGATTGGGACAAATAAAACAGACCTGTGTGATTCTGATGAAGTAAACACAACTCTAACGTCCGGAGCAAGAATCTTTTCAATATTCATCAGCAAATAATACTGACTCAGATAGTTGACTTGGAACGCTGTTTCCAAACCATCTTCCGTAAGAGTCCACGGTATCCCAAAGACCGCAGCATTTAAAATAACAATATCAATTTTACTGAAAACAAAACACAAAATGTTTAAAAACAGGTCAGTAAAGAAATTATAAGGCATTTTATAGGCTCACACTTACTCGTACTGTTTTAAAATATTGTCCGATAATTTTTTAACAGATGAGAGGGAAGTGAGATTGACCTCGTGGATACTTATTTGATTGTCATTTTCGCACATTACATTCTTCACAGCAATATTTGCGGCGTAAGTATTACGGCATGCCATTAAAACATTGCAGCCGCGTGCAAGAAGACATTTGGTGACCTCTAAACCAATCCCGCTGTTTGCTCCAGTGATAAGACATGTTTTATTTTCCAAATTAACATCTCTAGTTATCTAAAAAATAACTTATGGTGTATTTTAGCAGAGATAGTTAATTGAGGGTGAATTTTTTTAGCTTTAACGTAAGCAAAGTTTTAGATAACTTGTTCGAAGTTTTTAACATACAGTAATTAATGGCGGACCACCATATTTTTACAATAAACAGACAAAATAGAATAATCTTGAATGGTCCCTATGACTTCAAATATTAAAAGAGATATTCAGCGTATTCAGTTTACTATAAAACATTAAAGATGACCATTTCTTCATTGCTAATTGTTTTAATGGTTGTTCGTCAACCATCTTTATGCTATTGACCGCACTGCAAGGTCACTAAACGCTATTATGCCTAAGATGGCGATTATGTGGAAAACCTTTATTATAAGCCATTGTAAAAAGACCTGATTAAAACGGCATTTACGCTAGCGGCAGGGTTTCATAGTATTTCATCGACTCCTTTGTGAATGGAACCGAGGGCACAAGAAATTAAAAGCCGCTCGGCGTACTAAGAAAAAGTTTTTCTGAGGTATCGAATCTACTAGGAGGATCCGTCAGTGTATAAACTGTAGAGTCAATAACTTTTATTAATCTAGGAAGAGGAAGTGGCAGTGCATAGGCCGAACCTATAACGTTTTGTTAATATGAATTTTTATGTGTAGATACAAACTAGACGAAGCAACGATTAAGAATGGTGTAACGACTATGACCGAAAATCGTGTTCTGACGCGTGTACTTGGAGAAATCTACGTACTGTCTTGGTCTTATGGTGAGCATAAAATAATAATTAGTGTAGTAATAGACGTTAACATCTTACCTCATCTGCTGTTGGTCCATGTATTCTAACAAATTCTACATTTTTTTGTATAAATTTTAGGGAATTTTCTATGATATTGTCTTTCCAAGACAATATATTCATATGTTTTATATGTATTCGACTAACCACAGTCACTTTTCTAAAAAAAAAATGTTTTTGTATTAGAAAATATAAGTAATAGATATTAAAATTATAAAAAAATTATTACTGATTATTGATTATATTTTATCTTTAACAAAAAAGAAATTACGAAGACTTCACTTATTTAAGAAAATATAACGAAAACCGCCCACAGATTACTATTTTTAAATAAACTGAATTTTATTTTGTTTGAAGATAATTTTGATGAGAATATTATCAAAAATTAAAGAAAAACAATAAATATACTCTAATAAAAAGAAAGCTATTTTTATTAAAGCTATTTTGCTATATCACACGATTTCGGTCATCCGTTATTTTCATTTAGGATCCGTTATCCGCGCGGAATGCGATCAAATTTTTTCTTTTGCAAAAGATCCTCTGGATTGGTACTACCTCTGATTGTACAGTTCCCGTCTTGTCATAGCAAAAGGCATATTTACAGGCACACTTTACAGGGAGGTATTTTAAAAGGCATATTTTACAGTGAGGCAAAGGAGATCCTGCACGACCAGCTCGTGCTATGGTCTAACTCATGGTGGACGCTCCAGGTGAACTGATTGTCGGGTTCGAGGGAATCCATAACCCAAGTTTCGGAACAAGAGGCCAAATATAAAACGACAGCTGGGGCATTTACCACCCCTAAGGTGGGCTCGCATGTTGTGGCCAGCGCTGGCTACACTAAAGACGCATGCAAAAAAACTAGGTCTGTTGTGGAGCGGTAAAAAAGAACTATCGCAGTGATTTCAAACTGTCATTGTCCATAAGAGTTGCGACATTTTCTACACGAAAAAAAAAGGAAGAGAAAAATTTATATAAACAGTACCTACGTTTGTCATCAAGTGTAAAATATAAAATTTAGTATGGTAAAAATTATCGAAGCTGTGGTTTAAAATAATATTGAGATTATCCCTTAATACGTTATTTCAAGTCCACAGCTCAATCGGGCTTTGCGCATACATTTGTTGATCGACGGGGTAGTTTAGTCGCTTTATTTTAGAAAAAATATATATATATTTATATTAGTGTTGCAAGGAACAATAACCCGTGTGTAAAGGCATAAGCAGTAAAACATACCTAAATACGTTACAGCAAAACATATCTTAAATCACACCCATACAATAAATATAATTGACACGTCATTGACTTTTCAACGGCTAATTACTTTGAAATGTCAAAACGTTTAAATACCTTTTTTAGAGCAAACATTGAAATGTTTGATACTGGCATACTTCAATAAAATATGTAAAACAGAAAATAATATTTAAGACATTATATTATGCATTTACAGTAATATTTAGATAAGCAGATATTTAAAATGTATTATCTACTTTCCTAAATCGATTTTGTACATTTAGATATCGAGATTATAGATATTTATGTATAAGAATGAGTTTTTTTTCATTTCTACCGCAAAAATCAAAAGACCAACTTAGCTAAAATTCTCAAATATAACATTATATTTTCCTTACCACTGTATCGTTTAAGGAGTAGTAACCGTAAACAAAAAATGGCATAAACAATAAACGTCGGTGTATGAAAAAAAGTCAATGTAATGTCATCACATATAAAGCGTGTAAACAATTTGTAATTGTTATTAAATATCTTTTACCAAGAGTATCTCTAAAACTACGTATATATTTAAAAATAAATTTACAAACACATGAAACCAACTTTTATTTAGGATATATTTAACAAATACGGCAAAATGGAAAAACGTGGAAAACGACAATATTCTTCGTCAGATTCAGATAGTGCAGAAGAAAACCGATTAAAAGACCTTAAAGAACGCGACGAGTTTGCTAAAAGATTAAAGAAACGCGATGAGGAAAAAGTCAAAAAAGTTACAGAGTCCAGCAGCAAACGCTCTTATGAAGAAGCTGCTAAACGTTTGAAATTGGAATCTGAAGACAGGTCAAAAATTTTACCAAAGCTTCGTGTACAATCAAGACGAAAATATTTAGAAAAGAGAAAGGAAGATAAAGTTATTGAGCTGGAAGCAGATATAGCTGATGATGAATATCTCTTTGATGAAAGTATGTAAGTAATTTAATTAATTGGAAACAATAAGTTTCTTAAAAATACTTTCAAGTTCCTTATGATTAATAATAATGATATCACTTTTAAGTGTGAGAACAATGTTTTAAATACAAAAAACAACAATTTATTATCATGTGCCTATGGACTACCCTTCTGTACCATTAAGTTCTTTGTTATCCAAAACATTATCTATGTGATTAATGCAACATAGTTGAGGTTTCGGTAGATTGACACAAATAAACCTGTTAATTCCCACACACACAGAAAAATGCTGTTAGTTATAGAGTTACAGATATGATAAATGTAACAATTATTAATTTATTAATAAATCATCCATAAAAAAGGTATTTTATCAATATATGATACAGAATGGATTTTTATATTTAATATATAGTTTTTCTGGAGGCTACTGGACTTGAAACAGTATAAAACTGTGTATTGTGGAATACATTGCAAAAGACCTATGTCTAACAGTAGATGTGCATTGGTTGAGATGATTGTTCATGTAAAAATGTTTTAAACTTGCTATACACAATCTCCACTAATTATACAAAAGTCATTTACTTTATAGGCAGCCAAATAATGGCTTAATAGTACCAAAAGCTTAATACTTTATAAAAATATGTGTTCTAGATTAACAGAAAAGGAGAAAAAAGAAAGAGAGCATAAAAAAACTATCCTACAATTAGCTAAAGAACATGAAAAAGCAAGGGAATTAGAAAATGTACAACGGTACCATATGCCAAGAGATTTAGGCAAGGGTGAAAAAGGTATGTATAAATGAAATATATTTTTTTTATTTACTTTGAAATGAAACCACAATTTCTCTTATTGTTTATAATGTAAATTTATATAAATAATTTTTATGTAAATGATTCAAATTTCAAAGCAGTCTATTCACTCTGCTTATTGAAAGAATCTGTATATGTAAATATATATTGAAAATCTGTATATTGAAGATACTTTTATAATCAATTGAGAACATCAATACCTATGAATAGTTTCAATTTTTTGATGTACTTGTAAAACTTGCAAAACTGCTATAAGACAAATAATACTGACTCCTTGAAATAATATGTCAAAAATATAGTTTTTGTGGACTTATTATAAATGTGAACAGAATCCTACTTTTTCATAACTAACAAAAATCACTACTTTAACATTTTAATGATAACATTCTTCTTAACACTTCCAGGTGAATACATTGAAGTTGATGAAAATGAAAAATTGCCACATTCAGAACAACGCAAATGGGAGCAAGAACAAATAAAATCTGCATTTTTTAAATTTGGAGCCAAAGATGCAAAATCGCAAGATGAATATGAACTCTTACTTGATGAACAAATAGATTTTATCCAAGCTCTTCAATTAGAAGGTAATAAGGAAAAACAAGAAGACAAAGAGAAATCTGAGTATCAAAAGATTCGCATGACCATTGAAGAAACCAAGAAATCACTTCCTGTTTATCCCTTCAAACAATCTCTTATTGAAGCAATATCAAAATATCAAATTCTAATTGTTGAAGGTGAAACAGGATCAGGTAAAACAACTCAAATACCGCAGTACTTACATGAAGCTGGATTTACCAAGGATGATAAAAAAATTGGTTGTACTCAGCCAAGAAGAGTTGCTGCAATGTCTGTAGCAGCAAGAGTTGCGCAAGAAATGAATGTTAAATTAGGAAATGAAGTAGGATACAGCATTCGATTTGAAGATTGTACCTCTGATAGGACTGTCATTAAATATATGACAGATGGAACATTACACAGAGAATTTTTATCAGAACCAGACTTGGGATCATACAGTGTTATGATAATTGATGAAGCTCATGAACGTACATTGCATACTGACATTTTATTTGGTTTAGTAAAAGACATTACTAGATTTCGACCAGATTTAAAGTTGCTTATATCCAGTGCCACTTTAGATGCTGAAAAGTTCTCTAACTTTTTTGATGAGGCGCCGATCTTTCGAATACCGGGAAGAAGATTTCCTGTCGATATATACTACACAAAAGCACCAGAAGCTGATTATGTGGATGCTAGTGTAGTATCTATTTTACAAATACATGCTACGCAACCGCTCGGCGACATTTTAGTATTTCTTACAGGTCAAGAAGAAATTGAAACATGTGTAGAAATGTTGCAAGATAGAACAAAAAGATTAGGGAAGAAGATTAAAGAGCTTCTAATATTGCCAGTGTATGCAAACCTACCCAGTGACATGCAAGCTAAGATCTTTGAGCCAACACCAGAGGGAGCACGAAAAGTAGTTTTAGCAACCAATATCGCGGAAACCTCATTGACAATTGATAATATAATATATGTAATTGATCCAGGTTTCGCGAAACAAAACAATTTTAACTCTAAAACAGGGATGGAAAGTTTAATGGTTGTTCCAATATCAAAAGCATCTGCTAATCAAAGAGCCGGTCGAGCAGGAAGAGTAGCACCAGGAAAATGTTTTAGACTTTATACTGCATGGGCATACAAATATGAACTGGAGGATAATACGGTCCCAGAAATCCAAAGAATCAATTTAGGAAATGCTGTTCTTACTCTAAAAGCTCTGGGAATTAATGACCTTATACATTTTGACTTCTTAGATCCTCCTCCTCACGAAACTTTAGTTTTAGCATTGGAACAGCTGTATGCTCTTGGAGCTCTTAATCATCATGGGGAATTAACTAAAGCTGGCAGGAGAATGGCAGAATTCCCTACAGATCCTATGTTGGCCAAAATGTTATTAGCCAGTGAAAAGTAAGTATAAATATTAGTTAAATTTGATAAGGATTGTGATGTGAATAGATTTACTAACACTTAAGCCAATAATAAGCCAATATTGCTACACTAAGTACAAAAGTTGGAACTTATACTGGCGATTTTTCATATACATTATAACAATTAACAGCTAGACATGTTCTTTTTCTTACATACTATTGGCTGACAGTTAAGCTTAAAAATACACAAATTTTAGTGACAATGTGCCAGTACATGGTAAAGCATACCCAAAAAAATGTTCCACTGATGGTGGTTACACTTATTAACTTCAAAAATCATTAATAATAATATGGTTAAAAAATATTTACTTCTTTTAAACTTCTCACTATATATAACATTTTTCATTTAACTTATGATACACTTTTTTTAACACTCATATTTTACTACATTTATAATGTATACTGACATTCGTAGTACTTACTTTAATTTTTTTATAAAATTTATGTATTTAATTTTTATTTAGCCATAGACAATATGTTCTTAATTAAATATTAATTATTTTTAAGGTATAAATGCTCAGAAGAATTAGTGAGCATTGCTGCTATGTTGTCTGTCAATAGCTCCGTTTTTTATAGACCTAAAGATAAAATAATACACGCCGACACAGCTAGGAAGAATTTTTTCCACAGAAATGGAGATCATTTAACATTAATGAATGTGTATAATCAGTGGGTCGGTTCTGATTATTCAGTGCAATGGTGTTATGAGAACTTTATACAATACAGATCCATGAAAAGAGCTCGCGATGTACGTGAACAGCTTGTTGGATTAATGGAGAGAGTAGAAATTGATATGATATCTAGCTGTTCCGATGATACTAATATACGAAAAGCGATAACAGCAGGTTACTTTTATCACATAGCAAAATTTTCTAAAGGCGGACATTACAAAACTGTGAAACATAATCAAGTAAGTATCAATCATACTCAAGAAACCAAGACATAGTTCATGTGATGTTAATACATTTTTTGTATTTTCATTTTTTACAGACTGTAATGATTCATCCCAACAGTGCCTTGTTTGAAGAGCTACCTAGATGGGTGATTTACCATGAACTTGTTTTTACATCAAAAGAATTCATGAGACAAGTAACCGAAATAGAAAGTAAATGGCTGTTAGAAGTGGCACCCCATTATTACAAATCCAATGAATTGGAAGATTCAACAAATAAAAAGATGCCAAAAACTGTGGGTAAATCTGCAAATAATTAATAAAACTCATTTACAAATTAACAATTGTTTTATTTTCAATCTATTAATAATAATAATTTATAAGTAACCATTTCCATTTTTCCATTCTACCTGATTTTAAAAATCTGAAACCCTTCCTTTTCTCTCCCAATCACCATATCGTGTTGGTTCAGGACCTCTTGGCCCTCCAATTTCTCCCGTGTGTGGATTAGTATCATTAGGCCAGGGAGGTAAAGCATTTTCTTGCTTTGCAGGGTTTGTGAATGGCTGCTCACCAAGGTCTTTAATAGGTGTAGTTTCCCTTAACTTTTTGCGAAACTCAGCCATGCGTTTTGATTCACTTTTGGCAAGTGCATCTGCATCAACTTTGGAATCATGAGAATGTTTACATATTGAAACAATACGAACTGTATCACCTAGAAATAAAGACTTGATACAATAAGATCTTAAATGCCATATGAAAGAATACAAATACCTAAAAACCATTTAGGCATCATAATCATAATTTTATTGAAGTTTTCAATGCAAAATTTCAAACAAAATTAATTTTATGTGTTTTAAATATAGACAAAAAAATTGTAAAGCAAACTGTATGCATAACAGAAATAGAAATCCCATAGCATTTCAATATTCTATTAAGTTTATAATAATATTAGTGTTTAGAAGGTAAAAGAACTCCATTTTTTAAGTAAAATTAATTATTCCCTCCTTAATGGTGACCTTGATTATAATATGCAGTCACTTTACTTTAGCTGATAGTTAATATGCTGCAGTAATGTAACGCAAAAGATTATCTATGCAAGACCTGATCCTAAAGACTGATGCACTGATTTTGAAAGTTGTTTCAATAGTAAAAACTGATGTACGAAACAACGGGGATAATACCCTAATCTGTAAAAAACAACTAAACTTACTTCTTAATAGATTTCTACCAATAATAGAATTTGCAACCAACAACATAACTAAGAAATTAGGTTTTATAAAGAATAGATTAAATTCGAAAATAATTCTTTTGATTTATGACAGTAAACAAACATTGACATTCAAAAAATCGATCTACCAAGATTTTAAAAACTGCATTCGAAATTATATTAAAAATTTCTAAGAGTTAATTAACACTGATAATGATGGAATGGATCAGCTGAGATACATAATGTACGCTTTGAAAAAGGGAACACGAAAATTAAATAACAAAAAAAAATCTTTAAGTATTTTTAATTTTAACAAAACTTGTATTGCAAAATGAGCTTAATATTTTATTATTTCATTAAACCATGCACATACTACTTTTATACTGATAATTGAAAAGGAATGCTCAGAGTAGTATTTCTTTAAATGTTTTAAAAGTTATAATTTTATCAACTTACTTTAAGACAAATTAAATTAGGTATCTATAAAATGTTATTATTGTTTAAAAACAATGAAGAATTTTCAAATTATTCCGTATTAATAATTACTATCAGCTTCTTATTTTATAAAACATATTTATTACAGCACAATTCATATAGAGGTACTATATGAGTTCCACTAATAAAATTAATTACTCTTTGTTAATAACAAAATACGGGAATAGAAAACTGATATTTAAGTAATTAGCTATCGTTACAAATTAGTGATTAAAATTGATAAAAGTTTGGGGTGAAAAATATTTATAGAAATTGAGAACATTTTTATATTAATAATACGCGTTATTTACAATTTTCACGTCAGTAACTATACACATTTGATTATTTTTTGTGTTTATCATGAACATTAACAGGAAAAACAAATTGTCTATAGTTGATATTCGTCTATGGATGTATCATATGATCAATCGTTCTCATACATTTCCATCTTTCCTTAGTCTGCAGACATAATCGATTTAAACTTCTACATATCCAAAAAAATTGGAAAGAGGTTCTTATCAAAATGAAGGGGTGCATTTTTAATATCGATGCAGGATACTTAGAGGGATTGTGTCGTGGTTTCAAGTGTGGGATCTTGAAACAATCCGATTACTTGAACTTGGTGCAGTGCGAAACATTAGAAGGTAAACTATTAATTTAATATATTATATCGTTGGTTAATAACGTAATATTTTTCTAACACTACCAAATCCTTGTAACTTTGCTTAATATCATTAAATTCTTAACCATGAAATTCTGCAAACTTCCGTCTATTTAATCAATATTCCATATTCTTAAAAATATACGTTTTTTCTAGATTTGAAGCTTCATTTGCAAGGAACTGATTATGGCACTTTTCTTGCCAACGAACCTAGCCCGCTATCTGTGTCAACTATTGATGACAAGCTTCGCGAAAAACTTGTTATTGAATTTCAACATTTAAGGAATCATTCTGTGGAGCCATTGTCCACTTTCTTAGACTTCATCACTTACAGCTATATGATTGATAACATCATACTTTTGATCACTGGTACTCTTCACCAGAGACCCATTTCTGAATTGATTCCTAAATGTCATCCATTGGGATCATTTGAACAGATGGAAGCTATCCATGTTGCTGCTACTCCTGCTGAACTGTATAATGCTGTCCTTGTGGACACTCCTCTGGCTCCATTTTTTGTTGACTGTATTAGTGAACAAGACCTTGATGAAATGAACATTGAGATTATCCGCAATACTTTGTACAAGGCATATCTGGAAGCTTTCTATCAATTCTGCAAGCAAATTGGTGGATCAACTGCAGATGTTATGTGTGAAATATTAGCTGTGAGTAGAATATAATGTTTTATTGTTTTCACAGAAAAGTTATTGTATTCTTGTTAGAAAATGGAGAGTAAAATTTATTAACAAGCAGATATTAAAACTGTGATTATAGTTCAAAAATCCATATAAAAATTTACGAAAATACCTTTTTTGTTCGCTGGCGGAAATATTATATGAATAAAAACAAGTTACTGCAAAATTTATCACACAGATTGTACAACAGATAAAATCTATAGCAAAGATCATTAATGTAAAGATTTTCCTTTTTTTGTATTTATAGAAAAGACTTTTACATAGCCTAATGCGTACTTTATTGACACATAATTAGAATAAAATCATACAAATAATAGCTTATACATTACATTTCACTTCAGACAATAAAAATTTTACTTTTTATTTTCAGTTTGAGGCTGATCGCCGTGCCATCATTATTACTATTAACTCATTTGGAACAGAGTTGTCTAAAGATGACCGTGCTAAATTGTATCCGCGCTGTGGCAAACTTAACCCTGATGGATTGGCTGCTCTTGCTAGAGCTGATGACTATGAACAAGTGAAAGCAGTAGCTGAATACTATGCTGAATATGCAGCTCTCTTTGAAGGTGCTGGTAGCAATGTTGGAGACAAAACTCTTGAAGATAAGTTTTTTGAACATGAGGTAGAGTAAAAGTATTTACTATTTTCGTATTTTTTTATAAATTGAAATTTGCTACTCAAATTATAATTTTTACAGGTCAGCCTGAATGTTCATGCCTTTTTGCAACAATTCCACTTTGGAGTGTTTTATTCATACCTCAAGTTAAAGGAACAAGAATGCAGGAACATAGTTTGGATCAGTGAGTGTGTGGCACAAAAACATCGTGCTAAAATTGACAACTACATTCCAATTTTCTAAATGCTTAAGAAAGCCTTGCACACAATGTAAATATGTTTATTATGCTTATTAACAGATTACATAAATTATATTTGAAAATAGTAAAAATTATATAAATTATAACATACACCCATTAATGATTGATTTTAACAAGTTATGTATGTAAGCATTCCATAGCAATTTAGATGTGCAATAATTGTCATGAAGTAACTATGAAAGGAACTTCTTGTAGTGGTTTGTTCAATTATTTCCATTTAAAAATATTCTACACATAAAATCAAAATAGCTGCAGGACTCAAATAATTAAATTTTAACTATATTTTAAATTATTATTCATACAACTGTAGTAAATGTATGAAAAAAAAAATTATATGTGTATTCATAAATATATTAAATATCTTTTGAAATGTTATGTAGAATTACCTTCATAAACTTAGAATCGCCTTTAAAATTGATTGGAAGAGTTTTATTTATGTTAACATGATGTATTATTGTATTAGATTAAATAAAGAATGTTTAAACAGATATTTTTTATTCAAAATCACTTGAAATTGCTCCAAATATCTGTTACTTTACAGAAATGATCTGAAACTAAAAATATCATTAAAAATCCAGTTATCCTTAAAATTATTAAATTAGTGACTTTCATAACCAATAATGCTCTCCGTATTAGACAATTTTTTTATATAAAAATGGGAATTTAGTTACATAATTATATACATTTTGCTGGCTATAGTGTCCTGTGATTGTAAACGGAATGTAATGTTTAAAATAACACTAAGTAACAGGCAGTAAAGTTATAGTACTTCTATAAACAGTCTTCTATGTCGTATTTCCTCATGACTGAGGGTCGTGGTCATCATGTGAAAATGACACACGACGACTTTCTTGGCAGTTCTAATGGGAGTGGTTTGCCATTGCCTTCTCCATTTCACATACTAGTCCGAGCATGGATGGTCATGACATAGATATGCAGGTTTCCTCACGATGTTTTCCTTTACTATCAAAGCACGTGATATTAGTTATAGTCAATGCACACAAATTGAAAAATTCATCAATGCAGGCTGGATTCTAACCCAGTACTTTCACAGTGGAAGGCCAGCAGCGTTCAAACCACTGGGCTATCAGGGCTCATAAAGAATACTATACTATTAACATTTTCAATGTCACTACGATTTTCTCTGTCTTCATGGATGTTGGATACAATTAATGACGGTCTCGAATACTAGGCACTACGACATAAATTAAATGAATTTAACATGAGGGCCTAGGTCGACAAAATTTGTTTTATAATTGATGAGATGATTGGTTAGTGCCTTTTAACTTAAAAATCTTAAAGTATTAAATAAAAGGCAAATATGTTTCATAGTTTAGGCAGTAGGCAATCACGCTGAACCCCTCACAGAGTCACCATTATAAAGTTAATATGAACTTGAATGGGTGAGTCAGTGGCAAAGAATATGTCAAGATTCTATCACATTAGACATTATGTAAAATTAACCTAATTTAAAAAAATAGTAAATTGTTTATAAACCTCGGTCATGTTTATAGATGCAGGACAAACAAAAACTTCATTTATTTACTTTAGCAAACCATAAATTTATTAGTTACAAAACAGATTTGTTGTATGAGGTGTCTACAGATTACATCATGTATTAGACACTAATTGGATTATTAAATATCTTTAATAAGACAACTAATAATCATGTAGTTTAGTATTATCAGCATTCATGCGAAGTTTGTTTTGGTAAGTTTTTATCCTGTAACTGTTCCTTAATAATATCTGATAGGGGTCCTGTATGAATGAACTTCTGGTTAGATTTCAGAAGAAGTAAATCTTTGTGATCTCTCCAAAAACTATCTTTCAACATATCATCATGAATATCTACTATTACAGTTTGATGTTTGCTTGAGTCATTATTATCTATATTCTTCTTTAACAGTAATGTACCCCTTTTAAAAATTTCCAGTTCATTATTATAATTAATATTAAATTCCTTAAATAATATTTCATTTTTGTCTGCAGATACTGTACCACATAATCTTTTCTCTGCCTGCAAGAAAAGGAAATATTATAATGTAATAATTTGACCCCTTTGTAAAACAAAGTAAATTTCAGGAAGGACAACAACGAAAGACGAGCAAGACATTCACCTGATGGTGATACACCTGCCCTTAATAATGTGGTTAAGATAATATACACTGCACCACATTGCACTAGTTGCCTTGAGACATGTGCTAAGTCTTATTACTCCTGGAAATACACTACCACTCACTACAGCTCCCATCAAACTGGGACACAGTAATGTTTGCACACTATTTGGCGGCAGAAACAGGAGCTTCAGTGGTAACCTACCTAGACAGTCTCTTGCAAGAGAGACCTACCAACAGTAAATATTTATATTTGCTAAACTAAGATACTTTAATATTCAGGGATATCCAGTCTTATGTGATTTTACATTTTCACTATTACATAGTTTATAGACCACTGAAATTTACACCTATTTTGTTCTGATTATCCAAACATAATTACTTATTATTATCTAATACTTATAAACATGTTTTTGTAAGATTACCTGTACTGGGCTAAGATTTCCCTGTTGAACAAGAGTCCAAAATGTAGTATTATACAAATTATTTATATGCACATCTGCTTGCCGCCATTTCATATAATCAATTAAATTTTCTTCATTTGGATACAATATGACCCGGCCATCAAATGAAGGAGGGTATTTTAACTGTTGTTCTCCAAAATACTTATTCCAATAAAAAACATATGAAGCAGAAAATTTACTAGTGATTGTAGTCATAAGTTTAGCAGCCCGTCTTTTATACAAATTACAATGTTTTTTAAATATAAATGAATATTCATCACTTTGTCCAAAAGCCATCAGTAAATCGTTAAAGTCCCGGAACACAGTAAACGCAGCAAAATTCATTAGCTTTAATGCTCTTAAATCATTAGGTTTTTTAAAATTGTGATCTTCGGAAAACTTATGGAAACATTTACCATCAAGTCTGATAACTATCCACGTGTTAGGTAGTAATGTGTCGTCTGATTCATAATTTTTAACATATTCAAAAGAACTTTTCGCCATTTTAAAAAATAATTGAGAGGTTTTTCGTTTTGAAAAAGTGAATGACAACACCTTGATATTGTTCAACATACTTTTTTCTATAGACAAGAAAGCTGTATAAGTACATAGAGCCCAAGAGGTAGACTTTTTGCAATATTTATTTTAGAACATAGAATAGGCATCGCCTCTAAATGGCAAAATTCTAACTCAAATATTTTCAGTCTGTAGCGGCATAACACTAAGAATATTTAACCAAAGTATGTCTATGCAAACAAAACAAACTTACGTAGTAATAACTAAATTTGGAGACTTAATTTACTTTATAGTGCCCATACAGTATTTACACTAAAGGAAAATTGTTTTTTTCGGTCTGTTCATCCAAGTAATATTCGAAACGACCACCGATTTTAAAACAGTAGTTATAAGTCATATACATTCATTTACAGGTAAGCCTCGATGACTAGATACATATTGGTGAGATATTTACAGCATACATATACAGATAGATACAGATATTTACAGTAGTTATCAGCTAATAATCAATAAAACTGCATGTATTATTAACCCAACCCACAATATCAACCCTAGATTTTCTCTTTTATATAATTTAATGTATGAAAACGTTTTCTACTCGCATTATCAGCTCCAGAAAATTTCAGAAAAAAAGGAAGCTAACATACTTACTTTCTTTTACTTATTACCCATTCAAGGAATGACATTACAGTAAAAGCTCCTTTTTCGCGTTTTCACTATTCGAAGACTAAAAAAATGCGTCTCAATTCCTATATTCGCGGATCTAATAAGTACATACATAATAATAAAAGGATTTCAATAAGTCTCCAACCCAATGTCCTTTGTAAACACCGTCAAATGGACTAATAAAAAAAGGAAAATAGATCTTATTACAACTGAGCCTAAAGTATGTTGTTAAATGATATCGCCGGGCAGTTGTACATAAGACGTCTTCGCTGCGATCGGTGTTTTTGAGAATGTAAACAAACAGAATGAAAGCAACCTTATACCTCGAACAATAAAATGTAATTTTATATGTTGCTGTTCCGTTCTATGGTAAAAGCCGCTTTGCGTGTTTTGCCTTTCACATTCGTTACAAAAATTGTGATCTAGTAACACGACTCCACCGCTCTTTTCCTATTTATAATGTTAACTAAAAAAAAAAGTAACGAGTTTCGTCACGCAAAAGGTCTGTGTTACCGCTTAAAATAAAAACAGAAATAGTTGATCCTTTACGCCTTGGAGTCATTTGCATCCATATCACGCTCATTCAATGTCAACGAATCAACTGTACGACCGATAAAAAAATCCGAAGATAAAATAAGGTCGTCTGTAGCTAGATAGAATCAAGCGACATTAAGGAATTGCTAGAATCGCAAAATGAATATTATTTGTTTTTTTTATATTGTCACCTAGGAACGTATCCCCTATAATACCATATAAATCACCACTTACTGTACTAAACAAAAAACCGAAACCGAGAGCAAGAGGTATCAGATCTTTGAAAATAAAAAAAAATATGCAGAAAAAGAAATCAAAGTTTAAAAAATTATTTATTTTTGAAGTGATTTTTAATAACATTTAATAGAATTTATTAATGAATATTTATTGATTCCAGATTAGGAAATAAATATTTTTAATCCATAAAATAAAGACAAAATATTAATAGCACTCTAAACTGTTTATTTAGTAGTATCAAAGGGGGAAATAAGCAAGATGTTTACATTATCACCGTTACATATTATATAATACTAAATAGAATGGTAATTCAAAAGAGAGCAACATGTAGATGTGGCTTCTTTAAAATATGAAGTAAGCTTACTAAATACCAAACAAAAATTTTACTATGGGAAGAACACAACAAAAAGTTTATCAATTCATAAGAATTTTTTTTACTTCTTCAGGTGTTCTACGTAATATAACCTGTGGATCTACATATCCATTAGTAGGGTCAAGTATAGCACTGTGTAGTTGTTCATAAATGGCAAAAATAACTTCGAAAGCTCTCTTTTTAATAACTGATTTATGGTTGTGACTAATAAGTAGATTAAGTTGTGGTAAAATGTAAACATCAGGTGTCACTAAAAACATGTCAAATTTGTTTAAAAAAGTTTTCAGAGTGGATGTGTCCATTCCAGGTATAGCAGATAATGGACCATTGATTTTTTCTTGTAAAATTGTGTAAATGGGTCCCATATTTAAATTTGCAACAAGAAAACTAGCTTGTTCTGATGTTAATGTATCAATTTGGGCTTCAGATTGGGCTTGCAATCTCTCATTATAATCATCCAAAATTGTGTATAATGACAAAGTGCACTGAATGTGATAAATACAATTTAACATATAAACAGACATATCGGTGGAGCTAAGATGACAGGCAGTTTCATTTATTGCATGTAATAGTGGATCTAATATATGGGTGGTTACAATTTTTTTGTCAGTTGTATTGATATTGTTGGACAAATTTAATAAGTCTCTAAGAAAACTAATTAAATTGGTCACAACGACCGATGGATTTAAATCTAATGGAGGAGCTTTCACACCATGACTTAATTCCTTTTGCACTTTATTATCCAGAGTCATTTGAAATATTTCATGACTTTTCTTTGCTAATTCATCAAAAGTATCAATCAAGTGGCCTTTTGTTATAATAGACTTAATGATATCTTTATAGTAGATTGTTAAATTAGTTATTGACCACAATACCAAAGAATCTTTATCAGGTGTTAAGATGAGCTCTGCTCTTACTTTTAATAAGGGGCATAGAGCTTCCATAATGTTTGTCAAAGCTGTTGTTATTTTCTCTTCTTTATCAAGCATTGTGCAGTATTTAAACAAGGAATGAAGATTGTCTTTCTCTATAGGTATTATCTGGTAAACCCAAGCCAAAATATCTCCCATATATCGTTTTGCATCATTAGCATAGAACTCAATTGGCTTTGTACCATTTTGATCTCCTTTAGTTAGAACATCAATAAATAATTGCACAACAGTAGCTTTTCGGGCTGAACAATACTCATCAATAATATTTGAAAACAATACTTGCCTGTTTTCAAATTTACCTAATGCTTTCGGAACTAAGGCATTGTTTGGTGAATCGACAAGAAGACAGGCACCAATAGTCCAATGGTATAATTTTTCTATAGCAACTTCTTGTTGTAGACCTATCATCTCCATTATTTCAAAAGCAGGTGTTTGGTACCAATATTTAACTAAAATCTTGCAATTTTCATATAATCTCTCAATCTGTGATAAAGTATTAAAGAAATCCATTGTGAGAGGTGTCACATTATAAAGAATCTTTATCTGCTCTGGTGCTATTTGAAATTCTTTTACAAATGCATTAACCCACAAGAGTTTCTTTTTAGTTTTCTTTCTTTCTTCTTTTAACTTCGTAGTTTGGGTAATAATATGGTGAGTTTTTGTTTTAGATTCTTGTAACCTATTGGACATGTCAGATACAGCAACATCTAAAGATGCAATAGAGTTGAGCAAGTCTTGTAGGTTATCTTTAATTTTATTATACTCAATGAGAACAGCTTTATTTACTAAGAGATCTCGTTTTTCGATTTCATTTACTAAAATTCTTCTTGTATATGAAGAATTAGCTAAACACAATCCCGATACTGTATATAAAGCTTCGCTGTTATCAGTTATAAGATGACTGTCGAAAATCTTATTTATTTTCTGTCGAATCGGATTATTATAAAACGAATCCATTTATATTATTAAGTAAATTTAAAATAACTCAGAAAAAGTTAACGTCTATTTACTAAACCAATGTAAGACGTATCGCGAAAGTTCATTTGACAATTTTTTTTTTGTAATTTTTTTTTCGGCTCTTGATGCAAGCCCTTTTGAGCTTTTGACAATATCAGGTACAAAAAAAACAAATAAAAATTTCTGTTTTTTTTTTAACTGGAAAGGATGATCAAAACAAAAATTATTTGAATTCGAAAGAGATGTTTGTCTTTATTAACGGTATCTATTCTTTTCACTGATAGGAAATTGTATGAAAATTATTTTAATTATTTTAGACCAACTGTGGCATTACTTTATTTATTGTATGACATTTACCTAACCTTAAAAATAGTGAAGTAACAGTTCACAAAATAAAGTATACTTTTTGTCTCAATGGGTTCTCGGCAAATAACGGAAAAGTCTTTATCAATATTAAGGTCTTTGCCGAGAATATCTCTTGGCAACATACGTGATAATCCGGGTTCTAAAATTACAGTAAGTGAAAATAAAAAGTAAAACAAATTTCTTTATAAGTTTCCAATGTTTATACATTTTACGTTAATATATCATTCAATATTACAATTGTTTACTAGCAAAAACGTGGACGTGGGCAACACGGCGGAGATAAACATGGTGCTGGTAATAAAGGATCAGGTCAAAGACAGAATTTCATGAGATTAGGTTATGAAACTGGGAACAATCCGTTTTATCTTCGCATTCCCCAGGAACCCTATTATCGTGGGCACCAGTAAGTAATGTATTATAAAGTAGGTAGATTGTAAAAAATGTGTTGTTTATATGTGGACACCGTTTTTGCTAGTGAGGATATATAGCTTCTATTTCTGCCACCAAATAGTAGTGTGTAAACATTACTGTGTTCTGGTTTGAATGGCGCTGTAAGCTATAGAAATTACTGGGGTAATAAACTTAACACCTTACATCTCAAGCCGACAAACTAAAAAAATCCTTACTATATACTTTGTTATAAGTAAGTGTATCACTTACCATCAAGTGAACATCACATTGGTCAAAAACAATAAAAATGTATTGCAAATCTATAGAGCACCTTATGTTGCTCTGTTGTATAAATAAAAATTTCTTATAAAATGGATAATTGGACATATTTGGTATGTGCTAACGGTTTTCCATTTATTATTAAAATTACTGATACAACCTTTTATTTGTTACAGTCATAGAAGACAGTATCCACCATTATCATTATTAGAATTACAGACCTTAATTGATAAAGATAGGCTGGATATATCAAAACCAATTGATATTGCAAGTTTAGTTAAATCAGGACTGTACAATTTTTTTCCTGATCAGAAACATTTTGGTGTACAATTAACTGATGAGGGAGCAGACTTATTTTCAGCAAAAATCAATGTTGAAGTACAATGGGCAAGCGAACAAGTTATTGCCGCCATTGAGAGGAATGGTGGGGTAATCACAATGGCATATTATGATCCCCATAGTCTCATACTTTTGAAGAATCCAAAAAGATTTTTTGAAACTGGCCAAGCTATTCCCAGAAGAATGATTCCACCGCCAGATATTATTGAATATTATACAAACCCTGAAACCAGAGGTTACTTAGCTGATCCGCAGAATATTTCAAAAGAGCGGTTAAAATTAGCTCAAAAGTATGGTTATGAATTATCAATATTAGAAAATGATTTACATTATGACATGCTAAATGAAAGAAAAGATCCTAGGCAAATATTTTTCGGTTTAGAACCAGGATGGGTAGTAAACTTGCAAGATAAATGTATTCTTAAACCTCGCAATGAGGAATTATTAAGGTTTTATTCTTCGTAAATGAAAATCTTAGGACAATGATTAAACATTTTATTTGAGGTACTGTCATATAAATACAAATCATTAAGTAAATACGAAATTTCAACTGTCTCTGTGGTTTTATTGTTTTCAACAAAGATTAAGTAATTTAATAATTATGAATGCATTTATGGTATATTGATACATCAATATCATCTTCTTTAACCAAAAAAAATTGACAATTTTATTGTTGAAAATCAGTACCGGTAGTGATCTGGCTTAAAGGGACCTTCAGCAGGCACTCCTATATATTTTGCCTGTTTGGGTGTAAGTTTAGTAAGTTTGACACCAAGGTGGTCTAAATGAAGAGCAGCTACCTCTTCATCTAACTTCTTGGGTAAGGTATGTACACCAATGGGGTAAGCATTGTGCTTTGTCCACAATTCAATTTGAGCTAATACCTGATTAGTGAACGAGTTAGACATAACAAACGAAGAATGTCCTGTGGCACAACCTAAGTTAACAAGTCTTCCAGCAGCAAGTACAATAATGTGATTCCCATTTTCTAATTCATAGCGGTCTACTTGGGGTTTTATATTTACTTTCTTTGCATTGCTGTCCAACCATGCAACATCAACTTCACAATCAAAATGTCCAATGTTACAAACTATTGCATCATCTTGCATTCTCAAAAAATGTTCTTTGCATATGATATCTATATTTCCTGTAGTTGTGACAAATATTTGACCAACTTCTGAAGCTTCTTCCATAGTTGTTACTTGGAAACCTTCCATTGCTGCTTGAAGTGCATTAATAGGATCTATCTCCGTGACAATGACTCTGCCACCAAAACCTTTAAAAGCTTGTGCACATCCCTTGCCAACATCACCATAGCCTGCTACTACACACACTTTTCCTGCAATCATAATGTCTGTAGCTCTTTTGATTCCATCTAATAATGACTCTCTGCAACCATACAAATTATCAAACTTGCTTTTTGTCACAGAATCATTAACATTTATTGCAGGAACTTTCAGATGACCCTCACGAAACATTTTGTACAAGTTATGTACCCCAGTTGTTGTTTCTTCAGAAATACCCTTGACATTCTCTAAGAGTTGGGGATACTTTTTGTGTACCAAGTTTGTCAAATCTCCTCCATCATCCAGTATCATATTTAGAGGCTGAAATAAAAGAACATTCATACATTGAAACAAGACAACTTCTTAGGAACTTTTGTTTTGTTAGCTGATTTGATTATTTTAATAGTGCATTTTCTTTAAAGATAAGATTATAATTACTTTATCATCTGGGAAAATCAAAGTTTGCTCTATACACCATGTGTACTCTTCTTCAGTTTCACCTTTCCAAGCATAAATAGGAATTCCTCTGGCAACAAGTGCAGCTGCAGCTTCATCTTGGGTGCTGTATATGTTGCTACTTGACCATTGTACCTAAAATGAAATTGTTAGAGTAAATCAAAAGCATGTATGCAGCATAAGTAGTTATAAAAAAATACAGTTTTTTTTTTAATTGGAAAGTTATAAAACATCACCTCAATATCACTCCCCATTGACATTTATATGTCGCAAGCATGTTTACCTAATTTTCTATTCCATTTTTGCTAAAAATTTTTTGACATGTCAATCTGTGTACTTCCTTTATAGTATATGTGTATTCATCAGATGTTTGTCATACAATTGTCAGAAATAGATAAAAATGTTGCATCATTTTCTTGGATCAAAGGTTACATGTTACGTAAAGATAATACATGTTAAGTAAAAGAGATAACAAATTATTTCAAATATAAATAGATAATTAAATTTGTTATTATAATCAGACTATAAACTTTAAATAACAAATGATAATCTATTGTAATAGAATATCAAAAAATAAATACTTCTATGACATTTCAAAGATTAAAAAAGTGAAGAGATAAGATTTGCTTGTACTCACTTATCTAAAAATATTGACAAAGGTTTGTAACAAATCAAAAAATTATAGTGAGGGCAAGAAATGATTACAAAGTGACATGTGACTATTAATACTTTTGTCAGGTATAATCAACATCAACTTTGCTTCCTTTTGTAATATATAATCCATTTTTCAGTACCATATTTATTTTATGTAACAAAGTAAGAATATTACAAGTTACATTGTGTGGTTCTTTTTCTACTACGGAATTAATAAAGGTAATCGTTTTTGTACAACTATTAGTACACTTACAATATTTTAATGCTATTATCACTTCTAAAAACATAATTTGCGGGTTTTATGTCCACTAAAATAAATAGACTAAACTAGTAAACAGACTTACCTCAGCACCTAACTCTATTAGTGTTTCTATCAAAACAGCAGTTTGAACTGTCATGTGAAGACTTCCAGCAATTCGAGCTCCTTTAAGAATTTTACTCGGAGCATATTTGCGACGACATGCCATTAGACCTGGCATTTCTTTCTCTGCTAGCATAATTTCATTGCGTCCTAGATTTGCCAAGCTTAAGTCAGCTAAAAAAAATAAAAACGCTCTTTACAGTAACATGGAATAATAATAATTATTGCTAAGATTCATTCAATATATTATTAAAAGGATTTGCGATGCCACAAAAGATAATACTAATTTTAACATGATCACTATCATTTGTGGTTTATTCATTAAATGTACTATCGGAATATCTTAATATTATCTGCATCTTATATGATTAAAATATTATGATGTAATCTTTGTTATTGTTGGCACATGGTGTTAAGATAACCTATATAACTGAAATGCAGAATTAATAAAAATAATAAGAATTAATAACATTTATTAAGCAATGAACGACATCTGTAGATTTAAAAGATTTTTAGCACAATTTTTTTTATACTAAATAATTAGTTACTACAAAACATTTATTTTACCTATTTTGTGAGGAGGCTTCATTTTATGCTTAATGTTAATACCTGAAATCAATATAACTATTTAGAAACATTGATATAATTATTAAATAAATGTTAAAAGTAAAATATAAATACATTAAATAAAATATTAACCCTACTTTAGAATGTTAAACAAGATACTGACAAAACTACACGGAGCAGTATCTCAATTGAAATGACAGATTTAAGTTTGCGTGCTGTTGAATAAACTGACAGATCAACTAAAGAGATAAAAAGTAAACCCACAGCACGAATGACAGTGATAAAAAATCAATTTTTTAAAAAATTTGCAATTACTGCATATCTCACTAGCAAGTTTGCGAATATTGGTAGTTTTTAAATAAAAATTGGTATTTATAAAATAGCAGTTTGTCATTATGCATCAATAAAAAATCAAAATCTCAAAACCGTTACAAGAGCAAAAAAGAAAGCAAATAGCAAATTTTTTATGTCATCTATTTCCAATATGTAAACATTCATTTTATTTTTCCATCTTACATTGAAATATACTTTAGACAATTTTTTATTATAAATGCACAAAGAAGTATATGAGCACATCTTTAGATTTTTTTACTGTATTATTTTATTCAGATAGTTCAGTTAAATTAGTACATTGTAGTTTTGTTCTTGAATATATTAAGAATAAAAATCTCTGATATTTTTAGATGATATATAATAATCGTCAGTCTATAAAAGCTTAATTTGGGACATAGATCAAATAATTTCCTTACCCATCCGTCCTGATTTACCAGCTAAACTTGAGTGTTAATAACACCTACTCGCCAGAAATTACTCAGTTTGCAATTTCCCCATTATACTATTTTATTTATTGGTGTTGGAATCAGATAAAAATTTTATTTGCAAATCATCACAATAACATTTTACTGTCCTAATGTATGTATATACAATATCATCTGCGAAAACCTCAGCTACCTGGATCTATCTATTCTGTATGTTGAAATAAAATAATATTGTTCTATAACATGACTATTAACTAAACGAAAATTCTGAAATTTTTCTTACAGCTAATAAATTATGTAGAAATATTTATTTTTATGGGTATGGACAAATGAACATTATCAGCCGGTATACGTTCACTGCAGGACATAGGTGTCCCCCAAAGATTTCCACACCGATCGGTCCAGCGCTACCCGCATTCAGCGGATTTCCGCGATTGTCACTAGAACGTCCGTCCACTTACGCGGGGCCTCACAGCAATATGTTTATAAGTATATGCGGCCACCACTCGAGAACCTTATCGTCGCCCGCCGGTACTTCGAGAAATGTGCCCCACCCATTGCCACTTGAGTCTAGCAATCTTTTTGGCTAGGTCGGTGGCCTTAGTTCTTCTACAGATTTCCCCATTTCTGATTCCAGTATTGTCCTACAAGCCTATTCATTTGACCCATTGTAAGTAGCAAATAAACGCCTAAAAATAAACTTAACGAACCGCCCGTAGATGACATGACGACTTTTAAAATTTTGACATAAAACTGCTGCACAAAATCTTTAATATTTTGCGACGTGATAGACTGCGAGTTCAAATAAAGGGAATTAGCAGTTTGCGTTAACGTATTGAAGGGTTTAAAGAATTTTATTACTATTTATATTTAAAGTATCCATCCAAAAAAAGGGGGGCGAGGAGAATTTGTTTTTACAGTGAAAAGAAATGCCGGTTTTGGAAGCAATAAATCCGACAAGTCTTTCGCCTTAAAGGTTGCCTGTAATGCAATATTCAATAACAACCATGCCCTATTTCAGACTGTACTTCATCGCAAATTTTCCACATATATGTCTTTTTTTATTCTACGAGGCGACGAGACGAGCAATACGGTTATCTGATGGTAAGTGATACGCTTGCACTTAACAACGTGGCACTAGTAAGGTTGATATACCGCACCAAATTGCACACGTCGTTTTGAGAGATAAGATGTCTAGTATCGTTACTCAAGTAATTTCATTAGCTTACAGTACTGTTCAAACTGGAACATAATAATGTTTACACGCTATTGTTTGGCGGCTAAAACAGGAGCAGCAGTGGCATTTACTTACTGTCTCTGGCAGTAGAGACCTACCAACAGCAAAATTTCGCACAGAAAAATGTCTTTCTACAAGTGTGCTGCCATCTATGTATCCAAAGGTCTTAAGAATGAACAGGTCATTAATGTGGAGACAAAATATAAAAAAGATCCTTGAAGAACAGCTTGTCCTGGAACCATTATCTCCTCCTATAGAGTGGCGATGCTTATAAGTATTCTAACAAGTCTCCATCACGCGGTTTTGTATTTGGGGCTTATTCTTCTTCAAAATTATTTGTCTAAAGTTGGATTTACTATCATTAGATGCAGCGTTAAAGTAGAAATTAAAATATACATGAAAGAGGTTATGAGTTCTTGTTCACGTACAATAGGTCCTTGGGGGGAAGTTTGTTTAGATTTGTCATTAATCGATAGCACACGCGTAACATGCATCAGTAGTAATTAACTGGCATAATATTGCTTTAATCGAAAATGAATACTTAAAATGGAACGAAAGAATAGATTTGGACCATAATAATAAAAACAGAGTACGAATTTTATACCTTCTTCTACAGTATGAGAATATGCTTTATGAATTAAATTTAGACTATTCGATTGCTATTTTAATGAGTAATAATTCTACCTGGACATTTTCCTTAAGAATATCTGGCAAATTGTTCGTGCCAAGGGTAGGTACTGACATTTATTTGTTGTACTTATCTAAGGAAACCAAAAGGTTATGAGTTGGCAAACTAAAGCTCTGGTCAAATTAAAAAAAAAAATTATCTTAACTAATAGTAGCTCGAAAGACCATCTTGGCGAGTGTGTGAAGACTGTGATGCAAGTTCAGTGAGTTATAATAAGACATCCGTTGTTTGAAAGCCCAGAGGATAAAAAAATTTTTTGAAAGAAAAAAAAACGTTGAACTTTGAAATTCTTTTATTACAGTAGAACAGTTTACAGAATAGTTTTTGTTGGCGTAACAAAATGAAATAAAGAATGATAACATAATAATTTCAGTTAATGTTTATTTGCGCAGGAAAAGTGGGTGGTATTCATTGACTCAATGCCTATGATTCTACACCAGAACCTTTCATGGCATGGCACTAGTCCTCACATATATTCTCCTATCATCCCTGACTAAATTAATAATATGATAACGAGAACTGCGACCTTACAACTGTTTCAAAAACATTTACGTTGTAACGTAATACAGCTAGACAAATAACGACATACTTCTCATTAAACAATCTTGCATAAATCTCGCAAACATCATCCCTGTCAGTGATGCTCACAGACTAGCCAGACACTACAAATTTAAATTGTAAATAAAGTTAGACTTGCTCAAAAGAGGCCTCATTTACTTAAATACAAAAACGAAACCGCTGGAGTGAGAGCTGTTAGAATTTTTAACTCGTCACATATTGAAATAACAGACAATAATTCGATTTCGTAAAAGGCACTCATTAGGTATATTGAAGAGAAATTAATTTAGTATGCTTTCCTTAATTTGTCAAAAATTTACAACTGTTTTTGCCGGTTGCCAAAGGTGTCATCGAAATTTAGATCAAATTGAAAACAAACCGGCTACTTTAGTGCAATTTACATGGCCTCAATATATTTACCAGATTTGTCGTTTAAATAAACTGTGGTTATAAAAGAGGTATGAAAAACCAAAATAAGTTGAGATTCATATTGGATTTTGAAATGGATGTATAACTGAAAATTACAAACAGAAACGTTATTTTACGACACCGTTAATATTAAATTGTTACAATTGGTTAATATTGTAAATTAAAAGATATCTTTTTTAATTACATATGTACAAATTATACGAACTTTTGATAAGAAGGAAAGTTACTCTTTAACCATCACAGCAAAAATTATACATTGCAATAATTTTAAATTGGTATAAATAAAGACGAAATATAAGTTTAAAACTTGTTTGATAAACTTTATTGAAAATGTAAAACATATTCAAAAGTATTAATTTACTAAAACTAGGTATTTAATTTTATACATATCATGTAAAGATACAGTTAATGCCAAAGGTATAATCTTCCAGTCTACTTTAGGTGATGCAGATATGTTATGATAATATTATTTAATAGTATTTGCTTGTACTAAAAATGTATCTATGATGGTTAAAGTAATAATCACCAATATGGCATCCTTCAATCTTGCTCGAATAAAGTTGACGGAATCTTATAATATACCAACCTCTTAAAAAGATTGACACAGGCCTAAATTTACAAAATATCTGTTACGCTCAGTCATAACATCACACATTTATACATTACTTACGTTCATCCTTTCATAAACCTTACATAACAATAATAACAATTTATAAAACTCACAGTCCCTTGCATATGTGCATGCCTTATAATAACATTCCTCAACTTTCATGCTAGCACACTTTCATAAAAATCACTTTTGTGTCACATAAGTAAAGATACCACAGCCACTGTCTGTATCTACAATACCAAATAGGAAAAATGCTTTGATTTTAATTAAGAATATTATGGAAAGATAATGGTGAGGCATGTACAAATTATCAAGAATGCTGTGTTGGGTACACTGTTCCAAGTCGAAATCATCAATCAACATGTAGTTTTCTAGTAATCAACAGGTCATAATGATAACAAAAAAATGCTACATATTTTAATAAGCACAAATAAATTATATAGAGATATCAATGCCACAAACAAAAAAAAATCTGAAATTTAAATGATTAATCTTGAAAAAAAAAAGCGACTTGGAAGTAAATGCACCAAACCACACACAAATAATGACATGTGACCTCCCAATAAAGTTTACCAGCAGCAAGTTGACTGAAACTTTGTTAAATAAGTGACATTTTCTGGCATTCCGAATCTGGAAAAAATATATTATTTTAAATAAGAATAAGGATAACATTTTATTATATCAGAAAACAAGAATAATTTTAATGATTTAGTAACAATAGTCCCATCTCTACAAGATCTATAACTTTGGCTGTAAATAATTTTACAATCCAGTGTTCGTACAAAAATATTTATAGCAATAAGAAACTTAAATGGACAGTATCAACATTAATGCAGTTTAAATAGTAAAAACGCTATTGCAAGTTACTCACCAGCTAGTGAGTGCTGTTTGCTGCTTGAGCTTGCGGATTTCCTTAGTGGCCCAGTTGGCCAATGTCTTAGTGCGCGGGGTACGCGATCGTCGGGCAGCTTGCAATAGTTCAAGCAACGGTGGCGTCTCCAGAAGTGGCAACACCCTCAGCCCAAAGACCGTGCATAAATCTCCGGTCAATCCCGCGATCACCGACATATGGCCGTCAGTTCTCTCCGGTTCAGATGCAACTAATCTCATGAAGTTTACGATGGCAGGCACATGCGGTTCTACAAGCGCGACATCAGATCTTACCTGGTAACAGAAATTTCAGGTCGCCTTTAATAATTCCGCTCTTTTTAGACAACAAAGTAGCCAAAATATCAGTATATTTAGTTGTAATTTATACTCCTTGCCATAATAAAGTGATGTTTCTTAACACTTTGCCGAACGATCGGGAAGATCTCCCCTTTTTGAACTCCATAAACTACAATGTTTTGAACGATACCACACAAGAAAACAATATTAGAATAAATTACTGTTTTTGTATTCTATGTTTGAGTCGTCTTATTTGTCCTTAGTCATATTTAATGTCCTTAATTTCCTGATTTTTGCCTATACTTTTCGAAAAACGGTTAAATAAATAATTATTATAGCCTCTTAATTTTATGTTTTGTCCAAATAAAACGAGAAAGAAATAGTTAAACGAAATTATTGGCATGATATATAATTGCTCATATGACAAGTTTTCGGACTTTTATTAGTTCATATAGTGAAATTCAGTCCGTGCTACATCCAAAAAATGCATGGTGGAAACCGAGCAATTCTCTGTTCGCTATTTTTATATTTCAGATGAGCTCTGAGAGATTCCAGGGGTCACAATAATTTAGTTGGTAGTAATTTCATACATGCCAGACTGGCTATCACCCCATGTTCTAAATCTGCTATCATAAGAATATTTGTGTTCCAGCTGTCAACATATGTGAATCTCATTATACTGAGGGCGACACTGTGTTAAATTGAGGCCAAGTGTTTAATAAAATCCACTTATAATATTCTTTATCTGATTATTTTACCGATATACCTTTATCCGCTATTCAACCGCCTTACAAACCACACAGCTAGTTGTCAGCATATTTATTCATCATTTAATACCATCGTCAATTTTGAGCATGTGATAATAATAAAGAAAAATCACAATATGCTCAACTAATTAACAGGCTGATTACACAAATTAAACAGCAAAGTGTAATAAAATATTAATTAATGTCGGTAAAATATTTGATACCGAATAAAATTGTTACCTCTCCTGTTGAACCTTTTAAGCCTTGAATGATTCCTGTATATGCTTCCAGCACACTTTCTCGCAGTTCTCCTAAATATTCGAGCATGTCATAATCATTCCGATCAACTTGCGCGTTGCTAGCCTGTAAATGAAATAATCAATATATAATGTATGAAGCAGAATGTCACCAGATATTTAGGTTAGAATAATGATTATATATATATAGATGAAAAATAATTTTGATACAAAAAAAAAATTGTAATACGATCTCATTACCTGCAGCAACATCTGCATAACAATGACAAAGTATTTCGCAAAATCAGGACCGATGCTCAGGGCAATATCTCCGAAAACTGACAGAATTTGGGGTTTTACTGAACGATGAATTGATGGATCACCTAAGTTTTCTAATAGGAGACAAATAATGTCATCACAATAAGGTAAAACCTGTAAAAAATAACAACATTCTAAAGTAAATAAATAGTGCTTTAACTTTTTAAAAGAATTATCATCAATCAATAGTTCACCAAAAATTCAACCATATAGATTAAATAAAAATGAATATGAAAAATACTTTTTAAGAGCTTTATTATAATAAATATATTTTCAAAACAAAATTAGGAAAGTGATTGAATTATCAGAAAAAGATATGCCATTTTTGTGTTACAAAAACATGAATTTTTCATCCTGTTAATATTTTAGCAAAAAAAATAATTATGTAACACATGTTTATGTTTAAAAAGGATTAGGTATGTTTGATATTTATATCCTCACCTTACTCTTTAGAGCGCGGCAAATATCACCTGTGAGACCGACAGCTGCTATGCAAACTTGGTACTCTTGATGATTTTTAAGTCCAACATAAAGATATTGTTTAAACGCATCCATGTACTTCAAGAAGCCCTCACCTAAAACTTCAACTAAAGTGGATACAGCCATTAAAGCATCTTCTTGAACTCCACCAGCTTTGCCAGCGTTACCAGCGAACATTGTTAAAAGTGCTGTCATAATGGCATCTGATATTTGAGGTGCGTCTTCCGGCGTTACTTTACGCAACACCGACTGTAAGGTGGCACATAGAAGACTCTGAAGGTCGTTGAATTGAGAGCGATCAGCTTGACTAGATATATGATTTTCCATCTGTAATACTTGTTGCAATCGCTCTAAAATCACCATTGTAGTCTTTTGAACGGTAACATAACAATCAGAGGGAGAATTTTTAACCATCTCCATTAATGCTTCATAAGCAGCAGACCTTAAATTATGTTGTGCAGCATCTTGGCGATCTGTAGTCTCTAGAAGTCGCTGGACAATAAAATCAAAGAAGTTAGACATACAATAGGTTTGTGGCTGGTTAGAATCTCCAGTTTCTGCGGCTTCATAAGCAGCTTCTGCAAGACCAGTAAAAGCCCAGCAAACATTTGCGGCAACACGTGGCTCTGCTTTTAAGCCATTGACAAGACTTTCCAGTAATGGTTTTAGATATGTATCATTGATTGCAGCTTCAGGAACAATTTCACATATCCTTCCAAAAGTCCATGCAGCTGTGTCTCTCACAGCAACACTTGAATCATACATTGCCTGAATTAGAGTGGGCATTGCCTTTTCAACTAGAGGTTTAAGGGTACTGGCTTCTAGACCTCCTAATATGGAACCAAATGCCATTAGAGCTGCATCTCTGTACCGCCAGTTTTCACTTTTAATATTTGAATTGATAAATGGTAATACATGTGGTACAATTTCATCTTCACAACAATTGGAAAGAAGCATTAGGCAAACTGAAGCTGCTTTTGAAGGATTCCATTCCAATTCATCATCAGAATCATCTTGTTTGGTAAGCTTTTGCATAAGTATTGGTGCTAAGTATTGTAATGCACCTCGTGCATAAAATCTCGAAGTCCTAACTGGTGGGCGTCCTAGAAGTAATTTAATTCAATTAAGGAAAAGGTGTAATTGCAAATAGATGAAACAACTTCAAGAGGATTGATATTGTTCTTGGTAATTTTTAAATGAAAAAATAACTGAGCTTTTTGGAAATTGTTAGCTCTTTAATAGTTTCTTCCCATGAGCACTTTATAATATTAGTTTTTTTGGTTATGCAGGAGCTGTTTTGATTCAAACAGTTCTAGCATTATTTAAATTTTATGATTTTCATAAACTAGGCAGTTATATATATTTAACATTAAAACAACGCCATAATTATGTTGACATTCAATGAAGTGTTTTGATGCCGCCTAATCTGTTGCAGCTTCAGGAACAATTTCACATATCCTTACGAAAGTAAAAAAAAACAAACAGTTTACAATTACATTATTAGGTAAGCAATAAAGTTAATCGAATTTTCATCATCTACTATTGTAATAACTAGTGAGTATTATTATTGTAGTCTTTAGACTGTTTAACTAAAAATTTACAAATTCTAGAAAAAGCTCAAAGGTAAATTGTATACCAAGATCAAAAAAAACATATCATTTTTGGCAACATATCATCTTAAGACTAGATAATATTTTTAAGTAATATGGAAATTTAAACTTTTCGGTACAAATATTATTGTATTATGAAATTAAAAGTAACAAATTTTATTGCTTAACAATTTTAACTATTTCTGAATATCATTCATATCTAGTAGCTCATTGATTTAAAAACCATGCTTTTTCACTAATTAAAAAATTAATTCAAATTGTAAAGGTTTATTTCATTCAATATGTTTGTATCACAAAAGTCACATAATATATACATAGAAAAATGTAGACATCTGTAAAAATGTACACTATTTAAATTGAAACAAAGTATAAGACCTTACCAGCTTCTGCCGCTTCTGCTTCTTCAATTGCAAGATCTATTTCTTCATCACTAACATTAGACCAAAACTCAATGCCTTGCAGTGAAATTTCATCCACATCAGATTTCATAGCTTCTAAGGTAATAGGGAAAAGAGCTTGACCCATATATGGTTCCATAAATTGATAGTAAAGAGAAAGTATTTTGACCTGTTAAATGAGATAACAAAATCAATACTTCCACATAGATTAAAATATTCTTATGGTTTTTTTTAACATTTGGAGGTAAAATATTAAACTTTTGTCCTAAATTACATACACTTCTTTAAATTACACTGATAGACTATTTTTACCCCAAAAATAAATAATTTTAAAAATATCACAAATACTCACTAAACATTGTAAAGCTGCTACACTGATCCTCATGTCAGTGGATTGTGTGGCTTCACAAACCACTTCCATAATAAAGTTTCTTTCATTTTCTTTTTCAAAATTTGCTTTAGTGAATTCCAGTGAATTTAATAATGCCTGAGTTGCTGCAAGTCTGACATGGTTACTGGGCTCAGTAGACCTCATGCCATGAATAATAGCAGTTAATATTGGATTACTTTGTTCGGTTAACACTTCTGCATCAATTTCCTGGCAGAT
This sequence comes from Byasa hedistus, assembly GCA_029286795.1. Taxonomy (NCBI): domain Eukaryota; kingdom Metazoa; phylum Arthropoda; class Insecta; order Lepidoptera; family Papilionidae; genus Byasa; species Byasa hedistus. The sequence continues at coordinate 7,376,881 of JAGSMW010000020.1, read as the reverse complement.
GTAACCTAAAGTTGGAATAGATAAATTTGTAACATAGCTTTATTAGTAATCATGCAAATATGCAATAACATTAACATCACAGAGCATATAGCAATAGCAAAACTAACCAGTAGCAATCTACTACTAGACTGACCTCTTCTAAAGACCTAACATTTGTTATAACACAATATATGTTTGAAATGGGGCTTAAGTTTACTAGTGGCATCTTATGGTGTGCCTGTTTTTCATACTCAATTTGCAACATGAAACATTGCAGCATTATAGCAATTGACATATTTGTGACAGGTCTGTATTTAATGACTCTACTGTATTGTTACAGGTTTTTATACTTCTTTTCTACAATTATGTATGTACCACCAGTAGTTTATACTGTCCCCAGGGATAGTCAAGAATATACTACTGGTGGTACACCCCATCACAAACATATTAACAAATATTATTTCTCATTAAATTATAACAATCTTTATTTACCAATGGCTTCCAATGTTGCTTCTTTTTTTAATTCTGTAGATTGAGCATTAACAACATTTTCTACTAGCATAGGTATGAGGTCATTCCACTGGCCAACTGGAAGTTCTGCTACTGCTACATATGCAATACACTGGGCTGCTGAACTAGGTCTGCTATTTTCAGTACCAACAGCTGTTAGAATCTGAAACCAAAGGAAATATTTTGTAAATATAATATGCTTAATGAGACATGAAATCAACTTTATAATAAACAATAAAGAAAAGGAAATTATGAAAACTATTTACATTTTTCTTAATATACAGTCTTATATCCTCTGGCAATGTTAGCCACCTTTGTTGATATTGTTGCTTTAAAATGGGATCTTTTGAGGTGAGGTGGTTTTTTAATTGGAGTCCTGCTGCCATTTGTGCCACCTGGCTATTACCACCCTGCACCAGAACATCTGACAGCATTTTGATGAAGGTCGTAAAGTTTGTGACTGCTGCATGGTCAAGGTATTTTTCTGCGGCTTCCAATTCATTTCGATCTGTAAATAAATAATAATTGTAGCAATTAAATTCGAGTAATTCAAAAATGTTCAGTAGTAACGAAAACATAGTGAAATATGCAAAAAACAAAAGATGGCATATATTTAGATTTTTTGTGTGAATAGAAATTAACTAAATGAAAACAAAAACTGTTTTTTTAACTTAAGTTAACGAGAAAATTTTTCTAATAAGCCCGTCGGATATCAGATTAAAAATCTACGTGTACCTAATTTTAAATAACGTGCAATGTGTAACGTTGAATAAATTATAACATATAGTACCTAAAGTAATCACACAATTGAATCAAAAGCGGTTACATGCTACGTACTAAAAGTCAGTTGACAATAAAGAAGAAACGCCATGCCTTTGAAAGAAAATATGTTTCAACTTACCTGGTGATATAGTTTTTTCTAATATTTGTATAAGTGATAACGTCGTTTCCGCGAGCATTGTAAATTATTCTCTTTTCACAACTTACAGATACTAGATTGAATTCGTGTAACAGAAGAAAGAGGAAACCGGCACACGACGGGAACACTCACAAAATGTAAGTCATAGACACTAGATAAAGTTTTTAACATAAGTATATAATGACATCAGATCGCACAGAGTCATCCTTTGATAAGTTCATTATTAATATTAGTAGTATTATGTGTGATATTATATCTCTAACGAAGACAGCGCCAAAGACAAGTGAATTTTGTTAAAAATTTTATTATTATTAATGGTCAAATTAATTTATAAACAAATATTAATGTCGGTTAACATGTATTGTAGCTTTAATATTAAGATACTAATTAAAAGAAATAATTTGAAGTAAAATTTTAAAGCAATCTCTTTAAATACAAGAAACACGTAAACGATAAGGATATATAATCTTTGAACGTTAGTTTTTTGTTTTAATTATAGCATAAAAGTTTAACCAAAAAAGAATACAAAAAAATTATCAAATAATTACTAGTTTAACAAGTATTCTGATATTTTATTAAATGTATTTTCTTATTGCACCCAGCATATATTAATTATATTGAACTTATAACCAAATCTATAATCATTTTAATAAGATGTGAGAGATATATCTTTTAAAAGAAGCTATAAAATAATAAGTAAACAAATTTATTTTTTTCTACGGAGAAGGAATCGTTATGGCTGTGCTGTTTGCTATTTTTACACATTTGTTAACTTTTTTATTTATTTAATCTTGACACATATGTGAGTACAGCTACTTTAATGCTATTTGGGACAGTGTCATTTTCTTCCAATTAATCTGGGGAGACGGAGGAGATATTGGAGGAGAACGATATGAACGAGAATGAATAATATATACTCTGTGTAATAATCATATGCTCTGTGGTTATTTTGACGTTTAAAGTTTCTTTTAATGTTGACTATTGTCCTTTTTAAGACGTTAGGCTAGCAGAAATAGTCGCAATGGTATTTAATCTTTATTTTAAAATGAAATCGATGAATGATAAGCTTTTTAATTGCTTTATTGTGAATCCTAGCTTTTTGATAAAGGTTATATTATAATTATTTTTATACTAATTGTCGAATTATTGTTGCAGTCGCTCGTCATACCAGACAAGTTTCAGCATATTCTTCGTATTATGAATACGAATATTGATGGCAAACGGAAGGTTATGTTTGCCATGACTGCTATCAAAGGAGTAGGTCGAAGATACTCTAATATTGTCCTGAAGAAAGCTGATATCGATTTGGATAAACGTGCTGGTGAATGTACAGAAGAAGAGGTAATTTCTGTTATTCTCAGCAAATACATACTTTTTTAAATGTTATTGTCTTGTTTAAAATGATTATTTTTCGATGATTATTTTATAAAATAACATCTTATGTGTAGTTATTACAAAATTTTATTCATTAACTCAAACTGGAAATATATGGTTAACTATTATTCAAATTAAAAAGATGAATTCTTATCTATATCGATACATAATTATTTCAGGTTGAAAAAATTATAACTATCATGTCAAATCCTAGACAGTATAAGATTCCAGACTGGTTCTTAAATAGACAGAAGGATATCGTTGATGGCAAGTACAGTCAACTTACATCCTCAAACTTGGACTCCAAACTTCGTGAAGATTTGGAAAGGCTGAAGAAAATTCGTGCGCACAGGGGTATGCGTCATTATTGGGGTCTTCGCGTGCGTGGTCAACACACCAAAACTACAGGTAGAAGAGGACGTACTGTTGGTGTATCTAAAAAGAAGTAAACAATAAACATTTGCATACATTACTACTTCTTTCATTGATCCCTTTTTTATGTAAATACGTCATAGGCTTAAGTTTTACAAAGCTAGTGGTAGTGGGCTGTGTATATTTTGTTAAATAAATAACAGAAAGCAAATCTGTAAAGTTTTCAAATCTTTATAATAGAAATGCAAGCTATATCCTATTAACGTATATTAATTCATAAGTGTTGTAGTGCAGGTATAATATGAAATTACTAGAACTTCAGTATATTGAAAATTTCCGTTGACAAATTGTTTTAAACAAACGTAGATGAATAACTACAGTTATGATTACTCTGGTTAAAACTTCTAAATGGGGAAAATGAGATGCATTAATTTCAACTTTTCAAAAGCTATGTCAGAACAAAGTTTGTACGAAATACTGACATGTTAGTTATAAGTCAAGGGAATATATACTACTCTAGTGTACCCATCTACGTAATAGTAAAAAAATATACTAAGAAATTTTTGCTTTAATAAAAAATGCGGCAATTTAAACATTTTCGCACGCTTTGTTTGTCGTTATTACATAACTGACGTGTCAATAAAGCTATATTCCTTGAAGTAACACAAAAACGCCTTTGTTTACATAAACTTTTACGACACATTTACTCTGATCAATGATGTGGCTTTTTTGAATATTTAAATTCTCACCGTTTTCTAAAAACAATAATACATGGTCTGATAGAAATTACAATCAAAAAATTATTATTGGAAACGCAATTACATATCGCACATTCGAAAAGTATTTAAATTCTCTTTTATTAAACGTTCTTAATAAAACTTGAGGTCCAGAACATTTATTGCTTGATTTCATCGTTCTTCACCCTAAGCTCTATAATACATGTTCTTTAGTCACGGGATAATAAGAACAGGACCAAGGTAAGCCCTGCCTGTTTTAAAAGACTAAAAAAGCTTTGAGGGTGAGACCTTTATCGCGCAATAAGAGAGCTTGTGCGGAACGGCAAATACGAAGTGATATTTGCCATAGCACAGCGAGGATGTTAAGGAGGGAAACAATTTGAGACCTGCATCGGTGCATACCGCAGGAAACCAAAAAGCCTCATAACGCACTGAAGAAGACCACGGAGGGTGTTCAGGTTTAAATTCCACAAACCTCTCTTCACCTAGAAAGACCTTACTTTCCTCCAAAACCAGGATATCCTGAAAAATTCTCCCCTCCAACACAAAAAAAGACTTGTACATTTAATATTTTTTTTAACTATCCAAAAGTTTAAAATTGTTCATGTAAAAAAACAATTGTCTTCAGTAAACAAGCAAAAATTAACCTATTCTAATTTACATATTAATGTTTTATTTATTTGTATAGATATAAAATATTCTTGGAAGAGGGTTATGTGAAAAGTTGTTCCTTGTGTTCATTGAAGTAGTAGTATTTCATGTACTAACATTTTAAACAAGGTTAAAATTGTTACATACTTTTTTACAAAAACTTTAAGTGTCTTTAAATATGTGAAAAGAATCCATTTCTTCAGAAATTTAGTTCTAAAACGGTTTCTTTTCTTTGTCTCTGCTCACAATGATGGCTATTTTATTTTTAACAGGATGGACTTCTATGAAAGTATTATTCCCCATCAGTCCAAAAAAAAAAATACTGAAAATTAGACTATTGTAAGAAAATCCTTGTCGTAAGTACATTATATGAGCAAGCACTACTTCATGATATGATGAATTCCAATTTGTTTGACTTAACAAGCCATATTAAATAATACATAAAGAAATCATGGATTTTAGACAAACTTTTCAAATGTTGAAATAACTTACTACCTAGTTTATTCTCAACTGGTGTTGAACAAGTATAAGTTATTCCATGTTATTACTTTTTGTAATAAAATTCAGAGCAACAAAATTTTACTAATTTCATTGTGTTCATGTTTTTATTTAATACCCCTGTAAAAAGTCTGGAATTGAAACAAAAAAAAAGAATCTCAAAGTTTTATTTCTGAAGTATATTAGTTACAAGATTATAAAAAATTATTATGTGATGCAGCACTTATGTTCAATTTCTACTAAATTAATGATGATTTTGCATAACAAATTATTTACAAAGTTGAATAAATCTGATTAAGCTATTCATATTGAGCAATCAAAACCATCATGTACACTCCAGCTAATAAGGCTATTATTTCCTTAACAGATTGTGAAAATTTATTATTAGATCCTTCTAATAATTCTGGAATAACTGATACAGTTGCAATATATATAAATCCTCCTGCAGTGAATGGTAATATAAGTGATGAAACTAAGCTTTCACTTGAACCTTGAAGATAAATTGAAATGACTGTACCCGAAATAGCTCCAAAGGCTGTTAACAGTTGCAACATCATAGCTTTTCTTCTGGAGCAGCCAGATTGTACAAGAATTGCAAAGTCACCTATTTCATGAGGAATTTCATGAAGTAATATGGTAATAGTAGTTATGTAGCCAATATTTTGGCCTGCTATGAAAGAAGCTCCAATTGCCAATCCGTCTGTAAAATTATGCGTAAAATCAGCAGCAAGGTTAAGGTATCCAGCAATTTTAATTTCTTCCTTTTTTGGTTTATTTGATCTTTTCGATTTTTCTCCATCTTTTCTTTTATCAGTGCTATGAGAATGCCCATGTCCCCCACTAAATAAACGTACAGTCTTCTCTACAACAAGAAATGTTATAATTCCGCCAAGAACCCCCAGACCAACAGTCATATCATGGGGTTCATGTTTGTCCTCATTGTGTGAATGACTGTGGCTGTGACCATCACTATGCGGAGAAAGAGCATGTGGTATTAAATGAAGAAACGCATCGCCGAGAAGTCCACCAGAAGCAAACGATAACAGTATTTTCAAAAGTGGTTGCTTTTCAACAGTTCCATCGATGGGAATAAAAAACAAAATGAAGAATGGTACTATACTTATGAAAATAGTTGAACTTAGCGCTTTCACGTATAAATCATAGTTACTTTGTAAATCTTCTCCGTGATCAAACCTTGGTTTCTGGTTTGCACTAGCAGAATATTTGTACGCAGGAGGTTCATCGACTGTTGAATGCGAATGAGAATGTCCAATTACAAGAACTGATATCCATAAGAATAGGAAACAAAGAAGATATATTCTATTTAAATAATACATATTCATTTAAAAATATTATGTTTAAACTTAGTTTTTTCTTATATCATTAAAGTGATTGTCTGACAGCAAAACACAAGGTGGCCAAACCAACATTGGCGACTGTCAGTGACCATAGATTATTATAACATATTGATCGAGGTCAGATACGGACTTTTTGCTATTTTTGGTTATGATATTACCCTAATTTTGATATAATTACTGTGTTAAAAAAACAAAATTTCTTGTAATTGTGAATCACATATAATAAAAACAAAACTAAAACTGTTTTACAATAATGATGAAATGGTTTTTAATTCTTATTTTAAATTCTGAGGTGAATTTGAGGCATTAATATTTATTACGTAATTTGTTTTGTTGTGATTATGACCAAGTAAAAGAAGAGAAAAGAGAAAAGATTTCAGTTTCTTACTTCAATGCTTACTGCTACATCAGTAAAGTATTTTACTTTTCGTTACTTGGAACCCAGCAGATGTTTTACAATCAGTGCATATTCTGTTTTTTTTATATTTATTTATCAGAATATTTTTTTAAGGTAATTGTTTTTTCTGAAATTGTTTATAAATTTATTAGTTTTATTTTCTTGCGCGATATGGTTTTTATAATTAAAAGGTTATGTCTTCCATTTTTAGCTATTTTCTAGGGAAACTACTGACAAAGTCAGTACAGCATTGATAGAGATTATCAGAATAAATGGGACGAGCACAGTACAGAGTTTAAAATAGACATTTCTTATAGAGTTTAAAATATATATTCCATTATCTTTAGTATATTAATTTCTTACTCATATTTATTTATTCTGACTTCTCACATTACCCTGCTATTTATTTATATATTTTTTTTCTCCTGTCCTACAGGGCTGCCTGGTAGAGATCGCTCATAGCAATAAGGCCGCCCTTACCCACATTTAGATCGTAAGCCTAGTTTTAGTAAATTTTCCTTATTGTGTTATGTGTGCAATAAAGAATTTATCTATATATCTATCTTCTTTCATATGACTTCAGAAAAAGCACAAATACTGTACAGAAAGCTGTGATGGTTTGTTTTTTTCTGGTTCGAATAATTTTGCGTAATTATCGTGCGTAGTGGAGCAAAAATTAGTAGATCCTGTAATAAAAAAGTTCTGGTCTTTGTTGCAAATTTATTTTTATGTGATTTTACCGTATTATTGTGTTCGTTTATATATACTGTGTAAAATTGGTAAATTTTTGAAGCGAGTTCTGAATAGCCATTTAGGTATTGTTTTAATTTTGCCTCCACTTCATCTTGCTCAAAAGTGAATATTTATTGCAAATGTGAATTAAAACCAATATGTCATTTTCATGTTTCCATCCAAATCTCTTTGAGTTTCAACAACGCTTGCTTGACGTACAAGTTTCCGCATGGAACTGCGCCTAATGTTAGGCATTTCTGATAGTTCATCTTCCATTAACGGAGGTTGAGTTAATTCTAATTGATCCAAATTTTCGTATGATTCTGTCTCTGCTACAGGTCTGTAAATAAACATTAATATTTATAAAAATGTTTAAAAAATTTGAAATTCAAATACCAAGCCGACTACATTCGTATTATCCAAGTATTTATTTGAAAGTTTATGAGATATTACTTAATACTAAATAAATTATATTTGCGTAATAGCTAAAACTGTTACAATTAAAGTCTTCCTGGGTAAAACAAAGCACTATTTTAAAAGTGGAGTTGCCAAATGAGTACTTAGCTTAGCCATAAAGTTGTATTTGTGAACTAAAGGATTTTATAGCAAAAAAACTGCTTCAATAGTAAACATTAAGATTCACATAATAGCTTATTTCTTAGTCATCGATTGATTTGTATTAATTACCTTTGTCCGCCACATTTACAACAATCAGCATATGTCCAGTCTTTTCCGAATTCCTCACCTTCTTCCGCTGTTTGGGGTAACGAACAATGCAAGGTTTCTGGTAGTCTAAGTGCGGTTAATCCACCCACTACCGACACGGCACCCATAACAACCAGAGGCAGTACTAAATTACTTGACCCCTTGAAATACGTTTAATAATTCAAGGTTATTTTTTAGCTTAATAAAATTTTAATATTTTTTATTAGGAATTATCATATAGGTTTGAAGAGAGTTCAAAGTAGATGCTACATAAACATTGTTAATTATCTCCTTTATCTTTTTGCCCCCATTATTAAGTAACACAACAACATAATACTTATATGCTAATTAATATAACGAATGTCATCATAATCATCATAAAAGTCTTTTAATTTTAAAAATAAAATTAGTTAAAACTAAATAACTTAATAAATATACTCACTAGATAATTTATAAAAGGAATAATTATTAAACCCAGTCCTCCAATATATGCTGAAGTTCCGATCCCTATGCCTCTTAATTCAGTAGGGTACAATTCACCAGCATAAGGGTATATTATCAAGAATGATGCAGAAATAAAACATTTTGATATTAAATAAAGTATGAGAGTTTCCGTTTCAGCATCTGTAAATTGTATTTAGAAATGTTAACATTTTATACTTAGAGTAGTATTTTTTAGGAAAAGCCTGTTCTGGTAAAGTTCATTCTACAGTTTGGTATTGTGTTTATTATTTGGGATAATAAGGATAAGTCTATCCAACTGCAAAATCATGTATTACACCGACTGGCGATATGAATTGGAACTGTTAATCGATGTTAATATCTAGTTCATGTTAGCAGTGGCGTAATAAAAAAAGTAATAGGCTTTGACGTCAGTGAGAGAATTGTGTTACGTCTTGGCAGATTTGTTTTATAATTAATAAATAGATTATGTATGATGTTTTTTATATGTATGTATAGTTTAGGTAACAAAAAAGTTAATAAACTCTGGTAATGTAAATATAAGTTTATCAAGTGCCTAGGTGTAAAAAGTTACAGTGCAATTTACAAAACTTGGATTTTTTTAATAATACTCACCGTTTGGCAACAATACAGTTACAATACAAAAAATTCCGCTTATGACCATTGACAAACACAATGGCCACCGTCGTCCAACTCGGTCCATAAGCACCCAACATACAAGGTAACTTGGTATTTCTACAGCCGATGAAAGAAAGAAACTCATGTATTGGTTGCTTCCAATGGCTGGTCCGTAATAGCTTAAACCTACATATACCATTTCCGACGCACACCAATTCAAAGTGATTAAGCAAGTTTTAAGTCTCATGTTAGGTGTACGGCATAAAGCAAACATACTCGCCGTTTGTTCCTCTTTCTTACCATTCATAGCCTGTTCCAAGACTTGCTTTTGAATTTTATTTGTGTATTCTAATGGCAACTCTTTGCCGTTTACTTTTGCAATTGACTTCAGGATTTTGTTTGCTTCTTCAAACCTCTTTCGCATTAATAGCCATCTCGGCGATTCCGGCAATACAAACCAATATAAATAATATAAAAAAAATGGTACAGACGTAGCTAATGCCAACGACCTCCAATCACGTAACATATATGTAACTCCAGATAATAATATTAAACCCAAAGTATAAAATATACAGGTCATAACTGTTACGAAGGATCTATAATTGGGTCCTGCTAGCTCTAACGCTGAAATAAGAAAATAAAAAAATTGAGACAGTTTAAAAAGGCTTTCTGCTATTAGCAATATTGAACTCTACTTACAAATTATGAAGGGTATTTGATACACTGCTGGTATAGTCAGTCCGACTATTGTTCTCGCCAGCACCCAAAACCAAAACGTCTGTGCGTATGCAGTCATTAAGCTCCCTATTAAAAGTGTCGTTAAACAGGTAAAAAAGGATTTTTTGCGTCCAATACGGTCATTTAAAATTCCAAATGTATATACACCAATGGGACCTCCGACATTGAGAGCCACCAAACCCAGAGTTGGGTAAACATCGTAGTCACAAATCAAATCAAACTGTAAAATTAACATTTAGAATGTAACATTTGTGCTTATTGTTAAAAAAATAATACATTTATTCTTATTATATTGTATTTATGTGCATTGTCTGTAGCGGCTTCCTCGTAACATCTTCTTGATTTAGCTTGAGACAGGCAGATTCTTTTTCCCAAAAGTATAAAGCATTATTTTCAGGCTATTATGTTTAACCGTATATAACATGGTACAAGAGTACTTAATCAAAAACAAAAAAGTTGTCATGTTTTAATATATTTATACATTAACATTTGTTACTTCGTAATAAGAAAAATGGATTATAGGAAAAACTTCTGCTAATTATTTTTACGGTAATCCCTAAACGTAAAAGAAGATAAATTAACAAGTAGTCTACGTATTTATGATGTTTTTGTTTATCAAATTTAATGTAAATGTTTATTTACAAATTAAAACAAGAGAGAGCTATTTGTCAAATAATATTTGTGTTGAGAATATGAATAAGTAACACAATATAAAAATAATTATTTTTAATTTATAATTCAACTTACATCAATAACGACGGAGGATATTACTTCTGATTTGTTGTATACATAGCCATCCCAGCAAGGTTCTACAGCCCAAGAAGAGTTAAATTCAATTTTTTTACCAGTTGTTATAATGTCCGACCAGTTTACAGAATAACGAGTGCATTTCTCAAAAGTCGAGTTGTCGTCTATCTAAAAAGTGAAAACAATTATGAATTTAGGTTAACGGAGAATATCATTCAATATTTTTGGCAATTTTTCCACTACTCGGACTTTAGACCTTTTCCCGCACGGAGAGAATCAAGAGTATTTATCCCCCGCGCTGGCTTAGTGCAAGTTAGTAAATGTCATATGTCCACGAATCTGTTGTTCTTGAAACATCTCGGTTTCCTCACGATGTTTTACTCCACCGGAAGCTCAAGATCAATGGGGATAGAACACGCACTACTTCGAGACTTATAGCACATATGAGTACCTTACAAACTGATTTACCACAGTACGGTCGATTAGGTCGATGAACATATAAAACCTTACATGTTGAACAATAATTCTCTACCAGGCCGCACCGGCCTGGTAGAGAATTATAAAAAAATATAGGGCAATTGTATTCTTCATGTTCAAATACGTATACTATCTTTAATAGTATTTTGATGAACTTTTAAAGGGTTTTATAAAGTTATTGTGCCAATTTGCACGATAATCAGATCAATTGTTATAATATAGATTAACGTTCCTAAAAATTTTTAGTATAATATTTATACAATTAGCTAAATAGGCAAAGCTTGTCTTGTCAGATTATATGTTTATTTTATATCGTTAATTTTGAAAGCTTTTAAAAAAATGTTGAACGGTTTAGAAGCTGATAAGCTGCAACGCCATCTGTTAGTCTGTTACTTACATGGGTGGATAAAATAAAAATCATGCATAAGATACATACATGTACATGCCTTTTATACGATGTAATCAGTAGAGATTAAAGTTTTCTAACAAATAAATCATTATATTTTTAATGTACAGATCAGTGTTACGCAGAAAACATTCAAAAGGCTGTAGATGACCACTTTGTAAATAAAAAAATGGTTTGTAGTTGGGTAATTTATTAAAATTATTTAAAGTGTCTTCGAATGAAATAATATGAATTAACTAATAATTTTTAATGAATAAATTTGAACACACATTTAAATAAAGTGTGGTTTATTTGCTAATAAATTTCAAAGAAAAAAAATTTTTGCTGTACCTTTCGTGGTATTGATATTAGTTTGCGTTCTTCTTCAGTTAAATTCAATTCTTGTAAACCAGGAACTCTGCACCAGTGATCGGGGACGTCTGTCATGAATAGTTGGTTAAAAGCGCAAAATCCACAAGGTAAGCAAGCTGGCAAACATACGAGCCAGAGAAGCAATTTTTGGTAGATGCCGAATTCGCCGATTTTCGGTAACAAATCGTCCAAATCTATTGGGCCATCGTCGTCGTCTTTTTTCTTGAAATTACAAAAGGTAATAGTTTTACTTACATGTTATTTTGGAATCAAAAACACTATTATTTGAACACAAACTCTATGGAGTGTATTAAAAACAACTTTACTATACCGGTATATACTCCTGGCTTCCATAGTTATTTTTACTAGTATTTGACATGATACAGTAATATCTAAAATAAACTAGGTCAAACTGATGCTCATTTAATACTACAAGCGTTGGAATACCTTCGTATGAAAGAAGCCCTACAATATTAATCTAATTGATGAAACGTTTACGCGGAAGCAAAATTAAAGTGAAGTTTCGGGATGGTTTTGAAATATACTGCATTTTTATAATTTACTATCTTTGTTATCTATATAATAAAAATGAATTGCTGTTCGTTAGTCTCGCTAAAACTCGAGAACGGCTGGACCGATTTGGCTAAATGTGGTCTTGAATTATTCGTGGAAGTCCAGGGAAGGTTAGTTAGGTGAGAAAATATGGAAAAAGTGCCTGGAATATGGTAAAAACAACAATTTCTCTTTTTCATTGAGGTGACCAGATTTTTAGATAGGCAAAGCGGGACAACTCTGAAGGAATAATAATATCGTAATTTTTTTTTAGTTTTAACATAAGTACAGTTTATAAACGTTTTTTTATATAAGTGAATTTGTTTGAGTAGATTGTAGTAATTTTGTAAAATATTGTAAAAATCTTCACAAGAATTTGATAAATTAGTTTGATTGACTTGAAATATTTGCAAAATTTTATTCGTATATTACTTTCTAAAATTTCTTTCGAGGTTAAGGTGGGTGATACACGTTTTGTCATCAATATAAAATATGAAGACTACGAGTATTTTAAGCTAAGTTTAAGGAAATTTATGCATTTATGAAATATTTAAATAAATTACTTACTTTATTTTTCTATGGTAAGAAACAGATTTGTAATATTTATTTGTTTAATTATCTTGCAAGCACGCAGTACGGATACAAAGTGTATCATTTGAGAGACAAATACAATGTAACTGGGTAGCAAAAGCAATATGTTACGCAAAACAATGATTTTCATAAATTTAAAATTTTACTTAATTCTAAAAGTCGGGACTTTTGAAAAACGTCGCGTGACGCGGGATTAATAGTAAAAAAATCAGGACTGTCCCGCTAAAAGCGAGATGTCTGGTCTCCTTACTTTAGATACATAAAACGTCAAAAATTTGAAGTTCGTCCCGTCATTTAGACACCAAATACAATTTAAAAGAATATTTTTGATTTTGACATTTGATATTGACAACCAACAATTTCTGATGCAACTATAATATTTTACGAACTTTAGCGGGAATCTGGGCGTAAAGGTCGCGTTGTCTCGGTTGAATTTTTTTTAGTGCATAATGCAGTTGAATGTTCAATGTGAGTGTATCATGCAGTAAATTAGTGTGTTCGTGTGCAGCGATTGTAGAATTCAAGCAGGAACACGACTTTCCTAAGTTCAGATTGGTTCAAAATAGTAGTTAAGTCTTAACTTTACTTTGTTGATCTTTTGTGATAGTGACACTATTTACCGCTGAGTGCGCGAGAACTTTCCCTACTTTGATTATCTACAATTTATAATGCCAAAGATAAGATATCCTGACTTAGGTCAATCAACATGTGCATTTAAATATAATAGAAAAACCAAATTAATAACGGTCATTTTTTGTGATTACGAATTATTTTTTTCTGGTTAAATTTTCATCACATTCTTTACTAAAGTTGAAACAGTCTCGAATTATCAATAAGCGTTTTTTTTTTATTGATTTTGAAGCGGAACGAAGTTTGCTGGGTCAGCTAGTTTTAAATATAAAATATCGTGTACCAAAACGAGGTTTCATTTGTAAGAAGGGGCCTATCATTAATAATAATAAATTGTCTGATTCTCTTCAATGATCACAAAATTTGAGTACGGCTGCTGTAAAGTGAAAATGAAAAGCTTTTCTAGAGATGTCTTTAATCAACAATGATGATACATATTTATTAGATAAGTGCTACAAATTCTGTTTATAAACATAACAAACATTTTTGCTTTATGTGTGCTGCATAATGTTATTTTCCAAATATTTAGGATTTGTTCTTCCATCATACATCGTACATAACTTATTAATTTTATAAGTTTTACGATGTAACAAATGTTGCTTTTACTCCTTTGACAATTTAGATTTTCTTTTTCTTCTTCTTCTTCCCATTTGAAGGCATGCGCACGGTTTGTGCGTGAGCCAGTGTCATGTGTAGACGTAAAAATAAAATAATTCAAATCAATAAAAAATTGTCTGCGTAGTCAATTTGTCCGCCATTTTCCCTTTCCTACATACTAATTCAATTATATCTTAATTACTTAGAAGGTTTAATTCACGAATTTTAAAGGTATCAAAATCTGGTTTATTAAAGACAAGGTTTAGTTGCAACAAAAATAAAAAAAAACATGTCGATAACGATTTTAGTATAAACAGTTTAGCAGATGTTTCTAATTATTTCTGAATATCGATGATGATGATCATAAAGCCGTAATGAGGATCGATTTCATAGCAGGAGTTTGTCTTTTAAAAGATATAATCAACAAATATTTGAAGATACCCTTGGAGTAAATTAAATGCAGTACTGATTTTGTTAAAATATTTTATTTGTGAAACGTAGATAAAATTGATACAAGTAATTAAAACTCTTACAGACGTAACTTACGTTTTTACATAATAATGAAACTGCGAAAATTGTCTTATGAAAATTAGTTCAACTTTTAACAATTGCGCGTTTGTCCACAACTTTCGTTGTAAAAATTACCAACAGTCTCTTTCACACACTTCGCACATAAATATTCATAAACATTATGATATAAATCAATCGATAATCATTTTCTGTACAATTATTTTGTATAAAACGATTCGTTACGTGAAAATTGACATCAATGTATTAAAAACCTACAATTTTGTAAAATTAGTTGTGCACCAATTGTTTATATGCTAATTTCTACAGTTCTAATAATTTTGAATTTTTGCTGTACAGTGTAGGAAAATATTTTTATCATATTTATTTTGTTTACGTTTGACGAGCGTTTGTATATAAGGAAGTACTTTACATTAATTTCGTAATCTATGTCACCGTTTAACAGTCAATAACATATTTACACGTTTCGTACATTTTGAACTCAACAATTCATCATACTACTATGGTTATATGTACCTATTGGTCATTTTAACATATTTAATTAAATTGTGAGAAAATAAAACAACTTCATTAAAAGAATTTGCTAAAGACATACAAACAAAACAATAATTTATAATATTTTTTTATCTCTTCAGGAATTTTTTTCCTATTAACAATATCTCATACAAAGTTTAGTACAAATAATTTCTAAAAACTTTGCCAGTAACAATTTTTTTGTAACAACAAAACTACTGGATTAGGTTCATATAAGGTACCTGATATTTATAAAACCGTGGCGTAAGTCGTACTGATCTATTTTTCAAAGAAAAGTAGACAATAAACACACATGCATAACATTTCGTGCTCTATACACTGGACTTTTTGAATAAAGGGACTTAGGTTTTCACTCTCGCACCTGAAAAAGTCAAATTTTTATTCATAAAGGGTGGGGTATTTTTGCACTTAATGTCTCGTACTGCACATTTACACAACATCAATAATGTATTCTAGCAAACCGAAGTCCTTAATTACAAGTAAATACATAGTTCCTTGCGGTCGTTAAGAAAACAATTCATATTAGAAATGTTTAAAAGAATTAATATTAAACATTTTAGATTTTCACACTAGGGTTCGCATTGGTTGTTTCAATGTATGATATATTTGTCAAGTATGTACAAAAGTGGCTTTTCGAAGAAAAGGCGCGTTTGCGCCACACGCCGACGCTACGTCAGTAGCTTGAAAAACATGATGCCCAATGAAATATTAATGAAGAGCACCAAAATCACAAGTTGCTGCCGTGAAAACCAGTCCTGAAAACAATTTAAGTTAAGCAATTAATTATTTAATAAATTAAAAAGAATCGTGAACGGACTTATGTATCTATACGAAAAGGGATTTTGGCATGATTGACAAAACATTTAGTGTAAAAGTAATCGGAAGTAATTTACTATTTTTATAATTTTTATACATAGTCTTTAAAATATTAAAAATAAATTTGGTTTCAGAAATATATTTTATAGCACGAAATAATAAGATAAGCAGGACATCAATCAGCTGGTAGTTATACGCACACTTAAAGCAAAAGTATCAGACAGAGTATATCGCACCATATTGAAAGTATTACCTTGATTTACTCTTTAATTTTATTAGTTATAGCGTTACTTGAACAGGTACATTTGGTTTACAATACAGCTTGACAGCAAGAGAGATCTACCACCATAACTTGTGGTGACTTAAAAAGTACTGCTTTGATAGGCAATATTTACGAATATTCTGTCAATGGATGTAGTTTTTATTATTTCACAATTATAAGTGAAAAGCTGAAATATTCACTTTTACCTGTAAATCGCTTGTAATATTACACAAAAAATCCAAACATTGCTTTTAAAAATAGGTCTTTTTTAATTTATTACTTGGACCCTGTTCAGGAAACTAAGTATTCAGTTTTTGTTTTCGGTATGGGTTCCAGAAGATGTATCCTCATACATGACCGCTATATTACCTTCACTTGTGGACTGACTAAATACAGCAGAGGGTTAGCTCTCAATTTCTCGGTCTCTTCGTGTATACGACGAACCTCTTCACGTCGTGCCGATCCTAATGCAGACACTTCTTCACGCGACATTCCTCCACCGTCTGGCATCCGCGGCATTCCGGCAACGTCTGGCAGTGATTTCTTACGCTGTAACGTCTGCGGAGTGCTGAGCATCTGTTAGAGAATAAATTGTTTATGTATAGTGACACAAGCCACGAATAACTTGTTGTTTAAAATGTTTTTATTTAATATCAATAAACTTTGTTTACATGTTCATTAAATGTAAACATAGTTTGTTGATTTCTTCTTCAAGGTACTGTACAAGTATACATAATATACCATTTGCATTAAGTTAATGTACAAACCTATTATTTTCAAAGAAGAAATTTGTGTTTTGTGTTACCGTATTTCCCTCAACAAGTAGGCGAGGAAAAGTCGAAGTTAAAATGTTCTATATAAATTCAATCCCTGTTTGTAGAGTTTTAAAAAAGTAATGCGAGGGACATTTGCAATAATTTAAATATCAAAAACGATTGTTGTTTGATAAATTGAATTAAATTATTGATACATATATTTATTGTATGTACTTATACATAGACAATAGGTTACCTCAACAGGAGGCACATTAATCCAACTTTCAGAAGCCCGCCTTGCGAGTATAGCCGGCGAGCACATAAGATCGTCGTCTTCATCGTCTTCTCCTTGATACCACATCATTGTATTTACTATATGAAAAATATTTCCCGGCACCTACTTTTTATAGATTTTATAAGAAAAGAGGATTTATTTTCAATACGGTGGGGATTATTTTTCACTGTACACAATTTTTGTTGGTTTATCTTTTAATGTAAAGCATTTATCTATTTATATACGCGAGGAGGTGATGCGCGGGTAGACGCAGCGAATGACTGTCTCGATTTAGAAATAGAACAGGCTGAGCGCCTGCCGCCGCCCACCGCTACCACAGCCGTCGTCACATTTACTTGTAGTGTATAGCCAAAATTACTACCGTATCTTCTATTCAAATCTTGTATGATTACAATTGTAACTAATTTAAATATTGTAATTAAATTGCTAATTGATCAATTTCAAAATAATTATTAATTAATTTCATATTGATTATTTAAATTTTTTCTATAAATTTTATGAATTTACTTAAAATTTGTATGCAATATAAACCTTTGCCTTGCCTTTTCTTCGTTTAAATACTCCCGGACGGATTAATATACTCCCGGACACATCTATCTTCCCACCACCCAGTGTTTAAAGTTTCGACGGTGTCTAGTTAAAAATAAATGTTAGGTGGAGCAATAAGTTTTAATGCAGTTTTGAAGCAGATTTATTGGTCAACCCCTAAGTAGGGTTTTTTTTTATTTTTTTTGTAATTTCAAATTGATTTGGCCGGCAGAAGTTTTACAGCTTGGGCGACAATTTCAGGCAGAGTATCCATATTTTTTGGTCAAAACTGGCTCTAAGTTTAGATTTGCCTTTTTATGGAACCAATAATCGGACACATCAAAAAAAAAATCCAATTTGTGCGAAATAAAAAAGTTTTCTCCATTCCTGGGTCGTTGAAAACAATGAACAGACCCGAATTTTCGTTTTTTTTTCATAATCCTGAATTCAAAATTAAAAAAAAAAACATACATAAAGGTTGACCAAAAAATCAGCTTTAAAACTGCATTAAAACTTATTGCTCCACCTAACACTTATTTGTAGCTAGGCACCGTTAAAACTTTTAAACACTAGGTGGGCCGATAGATGTGTCCGGGAGTGTACATGATTCTCAGTTATACAATAACTTTATGAAAAAATTAAGAAATTTATTCCAATTAATTAATATAATCAAGAAATTATATATTTAATATGATTAGTGTGGCTACGGACAAAAACATATACTCTGTTACAAAAACAAATTTAGACGTTAGGAGTATTTATCGATTTAAATAAAGAGTTTGATAATCAGCTACGAATTACTGTAAAGTAAGTTTAAAAAGATACATTTAACATAGAACTCTTTATAAAATGTTCAAATCTTACTTAACGAATAAGAAAGTTGTGAAAATCGGAAAATAAGTAAATTTCAGTTTTGTAGTCAGTGTCGCAACGGTACGAATTAACCCTGATCGACGACTATTAGCATTCCTCAAGAATACATTTTTTATCATCTATTTTTCATAACATGCATTAACAATAAAGGCGTCGAAAGCCGCAAAGAAGACGATATTAAATAAGACTATAAAAAGTATGTTGTAAATTACTAGTAAATGTAGAAACATATACATCTATCACCTAAATAAAAATGAAATTAGTAATAGTAATTAAGGATACATAACATAATTCAAATTAATCACTTTTGAACTATCAACTATCAACCTTGTATCTTGTATAAATCAACAATGTTTTTAGTTAATAATTTTTAAAACTCTTTTTGTTTTCTACTTATTATTATCAATTAAAGTAAGAAAACAAAGATTTTTCAAAATTTTAGGACACGTTACCTACTATTTTCATCAGCTATGTATGTACGCAATGGTATTAATTTTTTCGAGTTTTTGCTTGTAACCTCATGAAAAATGAAGTAATGTAATACTTTCTGAGAATAAATATCTAAAACATTTAATTATCTATACTTTAAAATATATTACAATTAAACTAAATCCAATGAAAAATACTTACAATTTAACTTTCATACGTGGCGCTAAGGTTACTTAGTATCGGGAGCATAGTTCGATTCCAGGGTCATGTAAGACTGGAAGATGTTTAAGGGGAAATCACCATATTTATTACCACCCCTAAGGTGACGGTGTCATATTTACTATTTTAGAGTTGTTGTGTTTAAGTGACAAAACAAATATTTACTTTATCTTTAAAAACATAACTGTAATTTAATAATTGGTCTAATCATAGGTTTCTACAGGTTGATATTTGAAGATCGAATTATATTATGTTATACCAGATAAACGTATACATGCACAAGGTGCTATATATATCTTATCTATTGTATACTTATAAATCGTTTGTAAAGTTTGTATAGTTTATAACATGTTCAGTCCTCTTTATTTTTATCTTATACATTATATCTTTAAATTGGCGCACAAAAAGTATCCTCAAAAACACAAAGTTTGGATAAAACACCGGAAGCAATGAATTTTTAGATTGAAAATTTTTGCGTCTATAACACAGCAGCAACTTTTATTACTTGTCGTTTCAGCTTGAGTTACACAAAATTACACCACAAAATTGTCTAAGCACGAGCACCCGAAAGTTATATTAAAAAACTTATGAAAGAATCGAAGAAGTTTAAACTTATGTATTTTAAGCCGCGGACTTCGGGTCCGCAAACCGTGTATCCGAAGAGCTGAATAAATTCAAAGGTATAGTCGTTTGGGCGATTTATGTACATCTGATGATGTATAATGTTGCTAAAAGCATAAACATACATATCATGTGCATTAGTTTTCATAACAAAAATGGGAAATGTCGCTATTTCCCGACGACTACGAATACGTTGTACGGTAAAGCGATGAATAAATTTTTACCAATACTTTTAAGCACACGCCAAATCTTACCTTCCGACCTCCTCCTCCTCCTCCGCCCATCGGTACTGGTGGGGGAGGTGTTGGATTTTGAGCTACGTATAAACTTTCTGTCCGTTTCGGTTGATAAGGTGACGGCGTAATTTCTTGTCCCAGCGTACGCTTTCTAAGTAACGTATCTTCGAAAGGCTGCGATTCTCTTGACGGCGGACGTGAAATGGAACCACGACCAGAGGCTAAGTGACCATTGCCTGCAGGAGTTGCTGCTCGCGAAGGTGGTCGAGATGATGGTAATGGCTGTGGTACTACTGACCCAGCCCGCGAACCACTATTAGCAGGCGCTGCTTCAACTGATGGTTGGCGTGAACGTCTCCCGTACCGATCTACACTAGAATCTCTACTTGGTGGTCTTTTATAATGATCGAAGTAATCTATTGAAGGTCGCGCAGTGAACTGCCGAGGGTCACGTTCTCCATTTATTACGTCTTGTTCCGGAGGCGAGTTTTGCTGTCTATATTGATCTGTTGTAGGCTGACGATATCCTTGTTGATCAGTAGATTGTTGATAAACTTGTGGTTCAGGACCTTGTCGATAATTTTGAGGATCAACAGCTCCTCTTTGATTATCGTGGGGTACTTCAGAATGAAAAACTCCAGTACGGAACTCATTACGACCATATGATGCAGTACCGGTATCGGTGTAAGTATTAATTTGTGGATCGAAAGTTGGCTGTGCGAGTATACTTTGTCGTCGAGGAATTCCTTGCGAGGTACTCCATTCTTGAATCGAAGGTCTCTGATTCATAGATGGTCTCACAGATGGCCTTCGTACTTGGTTGACATATTGTTGGTGGATTTGATCCGTATTTTGTTGTGTTTGTAAAGAGTCTTGCCTACGGTATGGCGTAGATGATGTTGGTCCTCCTTGCTGGGTTACATTATATCCACTAATAGATTCATTTGTCATATAAGGTTTTTGTTTATCCTGAAGCTGGCCTTGTGTGTTTCCCGAGGTCGCCCAATTTTCTTGATTTGGATTATAATAAGGATCATAAGAAGTGCCAAGTGTTCGATCACCGGTGCCATAATTAGCACTATTTCCTAACCGGGAGTCCATAGCTGATACTGCTTTGGGGTACTGTGTTGAGGGTCGTCTTGAATTGATTGCATTAGGAATTTTGTTACCTTGTGGAAGCTGTGAATGTGTCGGAGGGATATGATTTGGAATGCTCTTTCCGTCTACAATATTTTCTGTTTCTTGTAACACAGGTCCTGGTGTTTGTGTTTCATATGTTTTTTGTCTGTATCGGTCTCTTAATCCTATTCTGTCAAAACCGGGGTGTTTGAAATCTGGAGCAAATTGCTTAGCAGTTGCTTGTGCTATATCACAGTCTTCTTTCGCCTGGTCTGCTGATTCATCCGCTTGGTCAGCCTTTCCTCGTGCAGTAGCAGTTCTGCAATAAAGAAAGTTAAATCGTTGTAAAATTATTTTATAGACAGTAGATTATAGTTGTGTGTAAAACATTGATTAGAATAATAATATTAAAACTGAGAGTATGTCTAAACTGCAACAATAAGTATTGGTTTTTGGCAGTGTTTTTTGATGAAGATGAAGAATATTAATCGTAAAATAATTATACTTCGGTACATGTTCGTTTTAATTATAGTAAAAATGCACTTAAGATTGATTTATAAAATGACGTTACGTGCAGTTGGTATTTATTTATAGATTAATAAAATTCTTTTAAGTTTGTGAATGTTACTTTTAAAAATAGATATATATCCATTACAAACCTCGATATTGCAATATCGGCCTTTTGTAATGCTATTTTTGAGGCACGTTGTGCTGCGTTCACCGCTGAGTCAACTCGTTCTCGGAATTTTGCTGATCGCATGAGAAACATGTGTTTGCGTTTCTGACTGGTGATGAGGACGTTGTTTTTATATTTCCCTTCTTCCCTCGTACCATCTCGAAAGGTTGTTACACCGTAACCATATTTTCTATTACCAAGCCATTCTCCCTCATAGCGCAAGCCATCACTACGTTCACAGACACCGAAACCCGTTCGTTTATCATTCTTCCACTCTCCCATATACGTTTCGGTTACACTTGGATCAAGGTGTTCGTCCTGCAAAATAGAGTAAAAAAGGATTGAAAACTGATAAAATTACAGTTTTTAATATTAATTGTTAATTCAATCACCTATTTTAAACCAAAAACAATATTAATATCTTACAACATCAATGATTTAAAGTTAGCGTGATTAAATCTTATACGATATTTTAATTTTTTACGATATTTGATAGAAACTCCTTTTTCTGCTAAATTTGTCAATAACATGCGATTCGTACTGCAATGTATCTATTTAATTATTAATAATACTCATTGTTATATATAATTCAGAAAGTTGTATTATTATCTCTGAAATATTATAATGTTGCGTTTTAAAACAAAAAAACACAGCTTTTTACCTCTACGATAAAACTGGTGTTTGAGTGTGTGTGATGAGAGCCACGTGTGTTTGTAGAGTGTGAGCTCTCCACTGATGAGACCCACGACGAGGTCGAGCCTGCCGAACCGCCTGAACGAACGGAACCAGTACCTCGTTTGTCGAGTTCACCTGTACTTCGGCGCTTCCGAAAATTCTACAAATGTACACGAAAATGTTAATTTATTTATTGGTTTATTATAATTAAAACTCGTTCATTATTAACGCAGATCTTCCAGTGACTATGGTATAGATATACCATGACATGGATATATATATTTAATATGTTGTTTTAATAATCCGAGTTCACGCGGATTATTTAATCAAATAATATTGTAAGCTTTTTAAGGGGCAGATTTATCAGCATTGTGATACTAGATGTACGATACTATTATATAACTGTAGGAATAAATATTTATACTTCAGAACCTCCTTGTATCGTATGAATATTATCTTTATTCGTGTAACGACAGATTATTACGATGTTACCTTAATAAAGTTGTTTAACTTTACGGAGGAAGGTATTCTAGTTTTGATAATAGTAAATATTCATACGTACACGTCTATGTTCGGTGATAAAAAAATTATTTATATGTATTAAAAAATAGAATTTACTTAGTTACATTTGTAGTTGAAACAAATTCAATTTTATCACCACATCGTTACAGTTTTGTCTAGGTGTTTTTCATATTTATCCCAAAAAATTATTTAAACTACTGTTATTAAAGTGGTTATAATGAAGTAAGAGACAGAGTGTGGGATAGAGATGGTCACGACCCTCAGATATGAGGAACAAGATTTAAGGAGGAGCACAGTAAAATACTTACTGGGAATAGACCTTTTTTAGTTTTTTCAACGAGAGAGCCGCGCCTTCCGGCCGGCTCGTCAGAACTCTTTTGGAGAACAAAGCCGCCTCGTGCATCGTCTACTCGTAAGTTACGTCGGTCAGAAGGGTCGGGGGTGCCTACCGCCTCCACCAGCGATGACAAGGAGCCGCGAGTATCCCTCGCGCCCCCACGGTAGTGTGACGCCAAGCCAAACGGCGCTGACGTCCGCACACCATATCCATGTCTGTGACCTCGCATCCATTGTCCTTGGTATGTTCCTGAAACGACAAAAAAATATTATTTATTCAACAACTTTTTTACGTTAGTTCATAACATTTTAAATTAAATGTCCATGTTATTTACTTGTTTATGAAAATATAATTGCATTTAACTTTTGTGTAGAGGTAAGGTTATTGGATAACAATATGAGATACTTTTTTATGACATAAGAAACTTCAATAGAGAAAAAAAATTGTACGAAAAACCAATTATTTTTTGGACTTAAAATTATAAAAATACAACAAATGAAAATTCCTTCAGAAAACATCAACTGCTTTATGTCTAAATCCGACACGGAAAAAGCCGCTAAAAAAAGATGCTTGTCTATACAAATTAGTGTTTCTTTGTAATATCATAATAATAGCTCTTTACCGCATGTACAAGTTATATTAACAAAGTAATGTAAATTTTTTCTTACATTTATATGCATTTTTGACTGTTTAATCGAGGTAATTTCCGGAATGGTTGTATTAATGTTGACTGAACTCTTACTGGATACAGATAAGCTCACGACATGATACATTTACTACTTTTATTTAATAAAAAATTAGGCTTCTAAATTTTAAAGACTTAAACTTATGAATAAATAAATCCCTTGATGATTTTTTGGCTTTTAAGTTTTCTTTCTTTGTTTAAGTTTTCTTACATAAAAATAAATAAAAATAACGCAAACGTGTTCATACACTAGGAGTACGTCTAATCAAATAAAAACTAGTTATGTATGAAACGTACTTATCTTTAATTTTCACTGAAATAATTTAGAGGTAAAAAAAAAAAAATTTAAGGCAAAATTTTACACGTCAGTAAAATTGTTTAAGATATATTATAAGAAATATGAGTATCAATGCATCCAAATTCACTGACATAAGTCATGGTTATATATAGTTGAGATTAAATGCTAAATTATTTATCGTCCATTAGTGGGTCAGTGTAATGACTGTAAAGATTTTTTTGTAGTGAAATAAAATGAGCGGTGGACGCGATTGTGTGTCGGCGCGGTGCGCGGCGGGCGTGCCTGCGCTATATTTAGGAGCGAGGGCCGCGGCGCGGGGCGGGTTGCAGGGCCGCCACACTCTCATCATTCAACTGTTAAACTGCTGAAAAATCCCTCTTCCGATACACCGTTCAAAACACTATATTAATTAACAATCTCGAACAAGAACTTGAATATTTATATTTACCATAAATAACTTTTTAATGTTTATTAAGAATTCTCTGAGTAAACTGGATGTAGTTCTTGGGATCTTGATTCTGTTACCGTTATTATGGCTCATGACTAACGACCAGCAAAATGTTAAAGGAAACGAATCACATCGTTTCTCTTTTCATGAATGACAAATCTTAATACGTCCATGACTCAGCTTTCTGGCGTCAGAGATTGCGTGACGTTGTTTTATGGTGTTACAATAACAGAGCCGCGTCCGCCGTTACACGTACAATTGAACTATACAATATCTATTTATGGTAGTAATTTTCCATACTTAAATACCTCATCATGTAAACAAAATGTATTTTAACTTAGTGGGTATGTATAAGTATTTTTTTAATGTATCAATTCATGCTAGATACACGTACATGTACAAAAATTGCCCAAGCAAAAGCCCATTGTTACACTTAATGTAGGCCATTTAATGTTTTCCACCGAACTGGATCTCTCCTTGTCTAAGAATAAGATACCCAGCTGGCCCGAGGAGTAAGGCTTGTTCGAGGTGGCCGATGCAGGTGAGCTTGATAAGCTCACCAGAGATGTGTGCTGGTAGGAAATAGGGGCAGCAAGAGGCCGTTCGAACTGCCCGTCGTAGCCGACGTAGAACCGCTGGGAGAGGGGAGTGTTTGTATTACTATACGTCGATCTCCCTACCTTCATCAAGGCGACACGAACGTTCTGACGCGTCCTACCATAAGAGGAAAGAGGAGAGTATCTCCCCTGAGATAGAGCTGTACGATGGGGCTAGCATTGGCGGAGTTGCGGATACGTCCGGAAGCCGAAGCTCTGCCGTACAGGGAAGAAGGAGAAACATAGTGAAGATATTAGTCGGTGCAAACCCGACATAAGTTCCCTTTGCCATCGCGAGGGCAATGAGAACTTACGTGCAAAGGTAATTTCCTCCTTGTGAAAAAAGATAATATATTTATACACACGAGTAAGATATTTTGCATTTAATGTTAACATGAGCCAAAATTTATATTTGAATAGAGAAACAAATTTTTTCACACAAACGTTTATCTGTAACTTATTTGTCAGTATGCTGCTTACACATATTATTGCTAAAATAAAATCTTCGCGGTAAAATTTTAAAGTGTTCCATTCAATAAAGCCACGGCCGTGTGTGAGTTAAAATATTTACATTTAATGTGTATATTTAAAAAAAATGCTTACCACCATCTGCGTAAGTTTCGGAGCCATATCCGTCTTGGTATCCATTCGCCCATGTGCCTTCGTACTTGGCGTTGCTGGTGGTACTCTGACGTACACCGTACCGTCCCTTACAACCTTGTGTCCATTCACCACGATATAGCCATCGATCCCTGGTTTCAACGCCCAAACCGTGCCTTTTTCCATTTTGCCATTGACCCTCGTATGCGCTGCCGCTGAAAATGTTTGAGAAGAAATACTAAAACGATATTCAAAGATATTTATTATTTATGTAATACAAAATATGTACTTTAACTACGCGAGAAAATAAATTATTGATTTCTATATACACAAAGTGCATATAATTTTTTCTCGAAAAATTAAGCCTTTGATAAATAGGTACAGATTAAAAAAAAAATTACACAAAGAATCAAATGCAAAGCCGGTAATTTTAGTTGGAAAATTTTTAATATTATGGACAGTATTCATATTTGTAAAATTTGTTTTTGTTTTATTTTGGAATATCAAGTAAAATTACTATGATTTCATAAAGAAAACATGATAAAACTACAGTGAGTTACGTGACGAAAGTTTGACCGAGACAAGTAAACAATGAAACAACTATTTACAGAGATTTTAAGTTACCTTTCCTTTACAGTTTTGATGGTGTGATCAATGTTAATTACAAATATTTTGCCTTTTATCTTTTCTTTTGGCAATATTTTAAGTATTAATTGCCTGAAACTAAATATAATCGAACTGCACACGTAACAATACATAAAAAAATGTTTATTTAAAAACTTTGTAAACTAAGCCTCAAAGAGAGTTGACCTGACAGGCACTTAAGCTCTTTCCTTTACTATAATTAACTGTTACCATTTTATACATAACCTTTTCAAGTTTATAATTTCTTATTTCTTATTAATTAAAAGATCGGTCAAGTATGTATCCGCGGCAACTACGCACTGTGAGAGCTTTTCATTTCACAAAAAAACAAATCATTTTTCACAAAACAAATGTTTTCACAGACCCACAATATTTTTGAGTGGCTTCTGTATTCACAATGAATACTGGGTGGTGACATATATTAGTGAATTATATAAATAAGAGTATGCGTAATTGTATCCGTGGTAAACGTCATGAACGCTAAAGTACCCATAATTTAATAAATAAGAATAAATCCCGTTATGTTTTTTCATATGTATATCTACTGTTTATTATTTGTTTTATACTGGTTAATTTTTTACATTTTTTTATATTAGTCAAAGATACGAAACGAGCGAAACATTCATCTAATGGTAAGTGATACGCCTGCCCTTAATAACATAGTGCTAGTTAAGTTGATAAAATACCACTCACTACTCCTCGATATCAAGTCTTGTTACACAAGTAATTCCACTTCAGATAAGTTTATTTTTATTGCATTCGAGTTTTTATTGCTTCTTTTATTCGGAGGCGAGAATTGTGAATAGGAAAAATTCACACTTCAAACACAATGTACTTTTTTTATGTAAGTGCGTATGTTTTATTTGTTTATAGGCCGTGATAGCCTAGTGGTATGAACGCCCGCTTTTCACTCCGGAGGTACCGGGTTCGAATCTAGCCTGCACCAATAGATTTTTCAATTTATATACAGTTAGTATAGCACCATCTCATATCACGTGCTTTGACGATGACGGAAGACATCGTGAGGAAACGTACATATCTATGTCATGACCATCCGTGGTCCGACTAATATGGAGAAGGCAATGGCAAACCACTCTATTATAACTACCAAGAAAGTCGTCGTGTGTTTCATTATACATGATGACCACGACCCTCAGTCATGAGGAAATACGACTTAGAAGAAGAAGAATGTATCATTTTGTTGTTTTTTAATATAATCTATTGTCTTTTAATACTTTGATCTATAACAGTACTTATTAGATGAGCTTCAGAAACAGTTTGAATCGGTATTGTTAAAATTCATTGTAAATCAGTACAATCTTATCATTAATATAAAGGGTGTTTTTTTTCGATGTATAGAACTTTAAGTTGCAATAAAACAACGATGGATTATTCGATTGACATGAATTTTATTTATCCGAAAGATAATCTTGTGGCAATACATTTTAAATATGATTTCTGGCATATGACCGCCACGGCTGGCGCGGATGTAGTTCAATCTGGACGTCCAATTTTCGATGACTTTTTCCAACATTTGTGGTCGTATATCGGCAATAACACGGCGAATGTTGTCTTCCAAATGGTCAAGCGTTTGTGGCTTATCCGCATAGACCAATGACTTTAACATAGCCCCACAGAAAGTAGTCTAGCGGTGTTAAATCACAAGATCTTGGAGGCCAATTAACAGGTCCAAAACGTGAAATTAGGCGGTCACCAAACGTGTCTTTCAATAAATCGATTGTGGCACGAGCTGTGTGGCATGTTGCGCCGTCTTGTTGAAACCACATCTGGACATCATGGTTATTCAATTCAGGAATGAATAAGTTAGTAATCATGGCTCAATACGGATCACCATTGACTGTAACGTTCTGGCCATCATCGTTTTTGAAGAAGTACGGACCAATGATTCCACCAGCCCATAAAGCGCACCAAACAGTCAGTTTTTCTGGATGTAACGGTGTTTCGGAGTTGCTCAGAGAGCGATGGAAAGAGCTATGCTCGGCGTTTCTCTGGTGGATAAGATTCGAAACGAAATAATCCGCCAGAGAACTAAGGTTACCGACATAGCCTTTCGAGTCTGCGAGCTAAAGTGGCAATGGGCTGGTCACGTCTGTCGCAGAACTGACCACCGTTGGAGTAGGCGTGTCTTAGAGTGGAGACCGCGTTTAGGCAAACGTAGCACGGGACGCCCACTGACCAGATGGAGCGACGATCTGCGCAAGGCGGCTGGCAGCAACTGGATGCGCATAGCCGAAGATCGGGCTAAGTGGCGTTCCTTGGGAGAGGCCTATGTCCAGCAGTGGACTGCCGCGGGCTGTTGATGATGATGATGATGAACGGTGTTTCGACATACACTAGACGATTATCATCACTCCAAATGCGGCAGTTTTGTTTGTTGACGTAGCCATTCAACCAGAAGTGCGCTTCATCCGTACGTCCGATACGTATTCCGCACAGAACCATTATTTTCGAAATAAAATTGCACTATTTGCAAGCGTTGTTCAGGCGTAAGTCTATTCATGATGAATTGTCAAACCAAACTGAGAATAAATCACTTGACAGCTGTTAAATCGATCGCCATCTTGAACAGTAATGCCAACTTAAAGTTCTATACATCGAAAAAAAACACCCGTTACCAAACCAAGCAGGTAATAAACCCTCTTAACTATAAGTAGTTCTTAAATATGAAAATCACCAAATTATATTTTCAACGTTTTATTCTACTTTAATGTTTTCCCTAATATATCTCTATAAATATAATTCTTTAACTTTGGCAAATTCTTGTAGAAAACATTAAATCCATTCACATTTCCTGTTTCTAAATAAATTAAAAAGGATACGAAACTCGCCTCGCAAAGATTAACGTTAAAAATTATTTAAAAATTATACTTTTGATGTAATAATAAGCAGATACAATTTGTTTTAAATTATTAGTATATAGAACAAGATCCATAATCCGTCCGATCCGTTAAATTCTTATCATTTTGACCATATCTATCATGACTAGAATTTAACGTCTTAGCACGAGAGATAAAATATAAGTAATATTTTTAAAAGTAACATTTGTTTATAGTTTAGACTGGGAATATACATTGGGCAATTCAGGTGAGATCTTAGGTGCAAGGTCATCATGGCCGAGATGCTATTTCGAAAGAGCCGGTCACATCCTTTACCGCACGTGGCGGTCGTTGTACCGGCAGGTAGCTTTGACCAGCTACAGGTCGCGGGGTCGTATTTTAAAACCACAATATTACAAAGGAACGGATACTTATTTCATTAAAACTGCAATCAGAGAAGCAGTCCATTCCTATATTTTAATCATCCATCGACAGTGGATCTTCATCCTGTTGTTTTCAGTCTCTTTGAGTGGATCGTCAGCGTATCTAGTTAGTCGACTGCTACACACGATTTCACATATCACAATTAGATCTATTCGTAAAACTGCTTTATTATTGATAGCGTTTAATTTTTTTTGTATATTTGGTGAAAACATAACTATATAGCACATTTAATTTAAAAAAATCGACAAAAGACACGAAGAATAATAATCAAGTAGTAATATACAGATCGGAAAAGTTTCCTCAATCTGACAACTAAACTTCAGTTTGAAGAAGGCACCTCACGATGATGAGTAAATATAATAAAATATTTACGTACAAATCGCGTATGATTCCAAAAATAATTTTATTGTTTTGAACTTATAAATTTGACGAATTATTTCTTTCACAAGACTTAGCCACGAGGAAAGTTACACGTTGCAAAACACGTTGTAAGTTCAACTGCCGACTTTCGACATTTACCTCTGATTTTTTGTCTTTGCTCTTTTACTGGTTGCTAAGTACAGTATAATGTTTATTATACTACTAGTATTATACAAACGTATAATACTAGTAGTGTGTAGAACATTTTTTGTTTAAGATAGCTCATGGTATCTGAAATCCATAATAAATTTTGTTTTGTAGACACAAGAAGAATCAGTGTATTTCTGACGCATTATTGTGTTTTACATTTCAATTCAATCCTAAATTTTTATGCTTAAGATGTATTATTTATCAAACGCTGAATAAATGGTCATTTCATCATTTTTATTTAAAAAAAATATACCAAGCCGGATTATGGATACATTATTATTTAGTACTAGCTGACCCAGCAAACTTCGTTCCGCTTCAAAATCAATAAAAAAAAATGCTTATTGATAATTCGAGACTGTTTCAACTTAAGTAAAGGATGTGATGAAAATTTAACCAGAAAAAAATTATTCGTAATCACAAAAAATACCCGTTATTAATTTGGTTTTTCTATTATATTTAAATGCACATGTTGATTGACCTAAGTCAGGACATCTTATCTTTGGCATTATAAATTGTAGATAATCAAAGTAGGGAAAGTTCTCGCGCACTCAGCGGTAAATAGTGTCACTATCACAAAAGATCAACAAAGTAAAGTTAAGACTTAACTACTATTTTGAACCAATCTGAACTTAGGAAAGTCGTGTTCCTGCTTGAATTCTACAATCGCTGCACACGAACACACTAATTTACTGCATGATACACTCACATTGAACATTCAACTGCATTATGCACTAAAAAAAATTCAACCGAGGCAACGCGACCTTTACGCCCAGATTTCCGCTAAAGTTCGTAAAATATTATAGTTGCATCAGAAATTGTTGGTTGTCAATATCAAATGTCAAAATCAAAAATATTCTTTTAAATTGTATTTGGTGTCTAAATGACGGGACGAACTTCAAATTTTTGACGTTTTATGTATCTAAAGTAAGGAGACCAGACATCTCGCTTTTAGCGGGACAGTCCTGATTTTTTTACTATTAATCCCGCGTCACGCGACGTTTTTCAAAAGTCCCGACTTTTAGAATTAAGTAAAATTTTAAATTTATGAAAATCATTGTTTTGCGTCACATATTGCTTTTGCTACCCAGTTACATTGTATTTGTCTCTCAAATGATACACTTTGTATCCGTACTGCGTGCTAGCAAGATAATTAAACAAATAAATATTACAAATCTGTTTCTTACCATAGAAAAATAAAGTAAGTAATTTATTTAAATATTTCATAAATGCATAAATTTTCTTAAACTTAGCTTAAAATACTCGTAGTTTTCATATTTTATATTCATGACAAAACGTGTATCACCCACCTTAACCTCGAAAGAAATTTTAGAAAGTAATATACGAAGAAAATTTTGCAAATATTTCAAGTCAATCAAACTAATTTATCAAATTCTTGTGAAGATTTTTACAATATTTTACAAAATTACTACAATCTACTCAAACAAATTCACTTATATAAAAAAACATTTATAAACTGTACTTATGTTAAAACTAAAAAAAAATTACGATATTATTATTCCTTCAGAGTTGTCCCGCTTTGCCTATCTAAAAATCTGGTCACCTCAATGAAAAAGAGAAATTGTTATTTTTACCATATTCCAGGCACTTTTTCCATATTTTCTCACCTTATTAACCTTCCCTGGACTTCCACGAATAATTCAAGACCACATTTAGCCAAATCGGTCCAGCCGTTCTCGAGTTTTAGCGAGACTAACGAACAGCAATTCATTTTTATTATATAGAAGATGTAGTTAACACTATTGTTATTATTCTGACGTAATTTCGTCTCCAAAGTTCGTTCTCGTAATTGTGTGAATTTACTAAAAATATCTAAACGTACTAAGGTTCAGATCATTTTGTATTGCGCTTTGGCTTTATTTTAATTCCGAAAGTTTACTTATATATTTTAAAATATTATAAAATAGCATGTCTAATTATATTCTCTTTCATGGTGAAGGAAAATATCGTGAGGAAACCGACATATTCCAAGAACAACAGACGTGGTGTTAACCAACTTGCACCTGGCTAGTCTGATGGCACTTGATGAGTGATGAATAAACTGCCCTGACTTTCTAATTGTGAGAGGACCCCGATTTTCTGCAGTGAATCAGAATAAAGAATTGAAGGAGCTATTTATTTAAATTTTTATGTCGCACTTGATATTTTATAACAATTAAATTTAGGCAGCTTAGCAACGGATGGTAGATAGATAGATAAATTCTTTATTGCACACATAACACAATGTGGGCAAGGGCGGCCTTATCGCTATGAGCGATCTCTACCAGGCAACCCTGTAGGACAGGAGAGAAAAAATATATAAATAAATAGTAGAGTAATGTGAAAAGTCAGAATAAATAAATATGAGTAACGATGGTACGATTAGATTATTATTCTTAGAGAAGTCCTACTTAAGTGTCGTTGTAAAATAGTGAAAATTTGACAATTAGACAAAATCGAAAGTAATCGTTGTTTATAGTGGTACTTTTCCCGGATAGCTTTTCTCAATTTTTCACAAAGTTCTCAAACTAAGTGTTATAATTTTAATGGAGCTTTATTTGTTGAATCAAATAGTGTAGCAAAAATTGCTACACATTATGAACTTGAAATAACTTTTAATTCTTTATGTTATTTCAGATATTTTAATAAGTTGGTGGAAAGATTATATGTAATATTATAGAGAGAACGTAATTTTTTACTGAGAAAATCTTTTTATCAAATCGTGTTATTACATTTTACTTGATTATTACGTAATATTATATGGATACATATACATTCAATCAACGTTATGCTAATAAAAAATAACATTGTTATACAAATGAGCCGAGAACAACTCTGAAATTCCATTAAATTTTTATTAGTTGCAGTATGATAATGGAGTGGTCTGTTCTGTATGTGAGTAGAAACGGGCCGAACAACTCGAGACTACCTCTATTTATATCGCGCCAGTTACACATTCTGGGGTAGCGTGACTGAATATTGCAAGTAAAATCAACAAAGGCTGGCTCAGCCCTAAGACCTAACCTTGAATGACTAATGAAAAATTCCATCATATTTCTACATTACATTTCATGCATATTTAATAATATGAGTGTGAGTTTGTACACATTAAAAAAGGGTTACTTCTCATATGCATATATTCGATATCTACGAAAAAATTACACTACGAACAAAAATATACTATGCTCTTGTACAAGTGGGCCGCGCGTGATGTAACGCTTTTGTTGCAGAATACTACTCTAAAATACATAGATGATTTTATAATCGTCATCTCTAAACAACCATCTCCCTTAAATTATTTACTCAAATGTCGTTTTCTTTTTAATTCACTGTACATTACAGCTATAATATAATTTGAAAACAATACAATACGGAGCTGACTCGTAGAGAATGCTGTGGTAGGCACAACTCGAATTGAAAATCCTTTAATTGGCTGCAGTTTACAGCTGTAAATAAACCATCCTCACACCGTAGTTGCATTGCAAAATTAAAGACAAAAATGTTTGACCTTTTTAAAATATATATGTGATATAACCTTTATACAATATATGTAAAATGGAGAGGTTAATATTACAATGCCAAAGCATTCTTGTCAATCTGCGAATGATATTTATCAGGATTTAATTTATCATCATTTCAGACAATTCATGTCCACTGCTGAAATTAGACTATCCAGAACGTGAAAAGGCTAAAGTTCAATAGTAATTACAAGCTCGTTATCAACGATGAAATAAATTAGTAATTGTGTTAACATGCAGAAATGAAAATATTAGGGTTTGTTTCTTTTCAATTTAGTAAATTTTGGACCTTTAAGTGCTTGTTAAAATTAATATTCACAAAAAATATGACAAAGGGTTCGGTATTACTCAAAAGACACCTCACCACACAAAATTCCTTAGTATGATAGCTTCGTTCAATAATAAAGCTTTAAAACGGTTAGAAACGTAATGAAAAATATTGTTTTTAATTCTGTGTTATACTATCATAAGGTTCTAGGGCAGATAATTAAACCCGGAACTGCTTGTAGGTGAATAATATGAGAATTACATATATTTCTAATCTTATTGCCCAAAATTTTTAAATATACGTATTGTGAACTTTTACTCCTTTTCCATGTTATAAGTGTTTTGTAACATATCTTAAACTGTCTCAAAAAAATACAGTTGATGTGGAAGAAATTCTAATTTTGATCATTTCTCATTACTTACGGTGTTAAGTGGCAACTAGAAAACAGCAATGCTATTTTGACGGTACATAGCGGATTTGAAAATCATTTATCATCATCACCATCTAAATTTTCACAATTTATGTAGATCCGATATTAAGCCACGAACGGTCGGAAGCAAAGCACTGATGTTTGATGGATTCTTACTGCCTGAATGATAGGGGAAAAACGTTTAAAAATATAAAACGAGTGAAGTTCGGCTGGTAGCATTATTTAATGTAGCTTTTCATGTCAAAAATAAATATTAAAGAGTTGCATATGTATCAGGTGGGTTAAGATCTTTAAAAATAATTGTTTCAATAGCTAAGAATATATGCGCTGCAGTGAACGAATATAATTTATTTATGTAATAAACTTCCACTCGAACACATATACATATGGCAGGAAAGCAGGAAAATTATTAAAATAATTTTATATTCTCTATCAATCAGTATGTTTCAAGAGATTTCCGAGATTTAATTTATTAATTTTACAAATAAAGTATGAATTTGAAATCCACAATTTTTATTAAAAAAATGTATACTGTAAGTAATAAAATTATATTTGGTGTTAGAACCATTAAGGTGATATGAAAGTTATTAACAATAAAACATTTTTTCTACACTGGAATCTTAACATTAGAACTTTGAAAGGTTTTTAAACGTAGGTATTTAAGGAAGGGATGAAAAAAATCTTTTCCTTCAAATTATTGTTACTCTTTTGTCATTAAATACAAAAAACGTGCTTAAAATTAAATTTGTTCTCAGAATTTGAATTAAACTTCAAATTGTAATTTAGTAATTATTCACATGTGCATATTATTTAATAGTTTTTCTACACGTTGCAGACCGAGATTTATTTGATATATAATAGATATTTTATAGCCTTTCTCTTTTTCATTTTAATATTTGTAAAAAAATCACTTAAATCTAAAAATAAAGATTCTAAGTTTTAAAACAAAATTCTGCACCACCATTTTTTGTACCAATAACAGGAGTAGAGGACTTTTCTGTGAATTTATGACCATTTCGTTTGAAAACATTTTTGTGTTAAATAGATTAAATCATTATTATTGTTTAACTGCTACATATCTGCCTTTAAAGGCGCAAATATTCCAACAAAACAAACAACTAACCAATTGTTGCTGGAGGAGGGGATAGGTCCTTCAGAGAATTCTATCGATTCATAGGCCAAGTCAACCTATTTTTTCTTCTAATTTAATTACTTTTTACTTATTTCGTTATATGTGAGACATGTTTCTTCAAACTTCGCGAATCGATGCAATACGTTAAAATGTCACTCTGTAATGACGGAGTAATATTGCGCTATAAGGACTATGTAACCTGTTTGTCCAGACATATTGTTTATGTTATAAAATATACACAATAAGCTTTTTTAATGCCAAATTTAGCAACTTTGGTATAGTTTTTTAAGCCAAATAACTATTAATATTTACTGGTAGAAATAATGTGCAAGTTAAATCCATCGAACTTTCAGTGGCTAACCTAAACGAGTTGTGCTATTGAAAGCTCGATTTGGAACATACAATTCTCAGAATATCATTAATGGGTGACATTGGACAGAGCTTTGTTTCATATAATGTGTAAAAGGTATTAAATATAAATGTTGAATGCGTAATTACAAGTATATTATTAACGTAATGTAATAAAATGAACAAAAGTTTTACTGTATGTGCTCAATACTTTTATTCGAAAAATATGATCACTTTAAACTCCACCTCGATTTTGAACTCTTTCCAATTTCTTCGTTTTTGTTCAATCTTTTTAGGCACTATTAATAACTCGAATTTTGATTTGTTATTTATTTCTTTGCTGTGATTACCGAATAATTTAAATTAAATTAGTCATAACGTATAGGGATGATATTATTCTTATTGTGTTATATTAAATTTTACTGAATACAATGATATCAAAAAGCACTTATTACGGATTCTCTTCTAAGTCGTATTTCCTCATGACTGAGGGTCGTGGTCATCATGTGTGATGAAACACACGACGACTTACTTGGCAGTTATAATGGAGTGGTTTGCCATTGCATTCTCCATTGTTATTACGGATATTATTCTATATTATTACGGATAGATAATTTTAATTTATGAGTCCATTATTTGTCAACTTTTTGTCTGAGGATCTGAGACAATTTTGCTCATATTTAAGCGCCTATAATGTCGAGGTTCAAAATTCGTGACTTTTATTTTGTTATTTAGGGTATTTTATTAGCTTTTATTTTTTAAGTTAGGAAGTAACGTAAAATAAAATTTTTGATTTACTTTAAATAAGTTTCTAAAGCCTGAATTTTTTTAATTTTGGTTTAAACGTTATGGTCATCGTAGCATATAGATTGCTAACCGACTTATCGTCCATATACCGTTGCGAACACAAGAATAAAAGGAGGGAATTAATAACGCTTAAAAAATTCCAACATTACTAAAAAAATTACGTTTAAGTAGCCGGTAAATCTGCGAAAACAGTTTAATACATATAAGTTTCCTGTAAGATATTATATTATCGAGCCGAAAAATGTTATTAAACAGAATGGTGGTAACCCAAAAAAACTTATTAACATCTTGGGTTTTAGGTAGAAATCACAATGTCGGGGTACTTTTCATTTAGATAGAGCATTGACCCTTCCGAAAGTGGGTTACGTTGAAGTAGATGTTAGCTAGAAGGGATTAAAAAGAAGGCACGCCAGAGTACTGTTCTGCTCAAAGAATATTATGTAAAAGAAATAAACCACTGTTACTATAAAAAAATGTTTTTTGTTATTTACAAAAAAATATTAATTATCAACAATGCTTTTTTCTATCACGCAAAGTAACACCACTACAATAAACAATTAGTAATAAGATATACTTTAAGTGCTATACTTTATAATGCCGCATTATTAGGTTCCTAAAGTAAAAGTATTCATTACAATAAAAGTAATAATAAGCAGTAGTTATCAGTATCAAACAATTATTAAGCAAATTCTAATTAATAAAAAGTTTTTTTCCTCAATTTTATAGTAATATTGTAATAAAATTTCTATTGAATAGTAAAATAAAACACAGCATTTTAAAGCAATAATGATCAATAGGAAGCTCAAAATGAACTTTTTTAAAAATTTCTTTTGAGAATTTTCAAGAAGAACAAATTTGCAATTAGATAATTCGTAACCAATTTTTATTTTATTGTGACTAATGAATAACGTAAAATGTGCAAGCACATTTATTTGCTTACTAATAAATAACAATAAAACTTTTCTGAAAGAATATTATGTCTTAATCAATGGTGCCACGTCGCCGCTGTGTTTTATATTTCAGTTGGACAAATTTAATAGTCACATGTCGACTTTCATGAACCGAGATTGAACAGCTGCAATATATTGCTCTCAATTACAAGTTATATATTCGCCTTTACATGTGTTATTGAAGCCTTAATGGATCTGTCCATAACAATGACAACAGGTCAATTTACACCGAGGCCAAGTTGTTGCGATAGTTAACACTAAATTATGTTATCACTGTCTTATCAGTACCCACAGATCGATATGAATAAATTCGTTGCGAACGGATCATAAGCACTTTCACCGCGGTTACACGCGTTTTCTAGCGAAACACCGAACTCAATTATAAATAGCAGACTATTTTTGGAGCGGCTTCAGACGCGGATTTCGGGCATGTGCGGAGCCCGGGATAAGACACTATCTCACCTGGGCCAGGTGTAGACGCCGGATACTTCGAATCCGAAGTGCCAGGAGCCGGCGTAGGCTCCTTGTCCTTTAGGTCCAGTGCACACACCGTGGCCATGGGCCTTACCGTCTTCCCACCCGCCACAATAAGTTCCACCATCATCGAAATCGAAACGGCCGCCGTTAAGGCCCCGCTGCGGGGGGTTTCCGCTAGCGGCGTGCGCGGTGTCGGCTGGTTCGCTCGGCTGCATCACGCGAAACCGTGGTGCCGCGGAGGGGAGGGCCTCCCGCGCGCGCCCTCCGCCGAGCTCGCGGTATAAATAAACATCAGCTGGGCATGTCGCGCCGCGGCGCGCCGCCGAGTGAACGCCGCCACGGTCCTGCGCGAGGAGCACTACCGCCCGACGGCCGGCAGCCGCCCGCCGCCCGCCGCGCCCCGCCCGCCCTGCGCATTGCGTACAATCTTACTACTTTGCTCTGAACTCCATCCGTGATGACTCGTTACTTCCACGTTCTGGCTCTAGCCTTCTTATCATATACATACCTCGGTATTACCAAGTGTATCACTATGGAAAATCAATTGTAATTCAATTACGATTCGTTACACACTAAATTAGTTTAATTAAGGTTAATATTTTCTGAATACACACTTTTACTATTGAGGATATCTTTAATTTCATAAATTTTAATTAAAGTGTCTTTATACAAGCGGAGGAACTTATAATTGACCAAGATTATAAGTAGTAATATTGACTAAAGGATATTTTTTTTATATACTACCATGCGGCGAGACGAGCAAGACGTTCACCTGATGGTAAGTGATATGCCCATGACAACGTGGTGCTAGTTAAGATGATACACACTGCACCACATTGCGCTCGTCGCCTTGAGACATAAGGTGTTAAGTCTTGTTACCCCATTAATTACACTAGCTACAGCGCCCTTCAAACCGGAACACAGTAATGTTTGCACACTACTATTTGGCGGTTGAAATAGGAGCTGCGGTGGTACCTATCCAGACGGTCTCTGGCAACAGAGACCTACCACCAGTGAATTCTAATTCCAATTATTGTTTCCAATTCATTAAATTACTTCGCTTATTTTTTATTAATCTCTATACACAAAAATTTTATACGTAGCAAGGTTTTCCATATTAATAAGTAAACCTCTCCTAATAGGGGTGAAAATGAAAACGTTAATACGCATTCCATTGAAAATGTGCAATATAGAATGAAGTAGTAATTGTGCAAAATAGGTGGTAGAATATGCAGTTATTTACTACTTATGTTTATTTATATATATATACATACATAAATAACCACATCATATTAAAAACATATAGGTTTATTTTACTTTAATTTTAGTATCAACTGCAACCCTTTTTAGTCTTTATATTTTATATTATAAATAGGTATTACTACTAATCCCGTAGTACACTAAAGTGTTTAATTGCTATTGTTATCTTAGTAGATTCTGCATGGAAATAAATATTGTATATGCGTGCATCTATAATTTTAAGTGTGCTCCAATTTGTTTAATGGAGCTATCATAGTCGCACATCATAATCGTGATAATCGTTTATCACGACTGCACAGTTGGCTTGTACATGTGACCACCGCTTCACATAACATTGATATTACATTAAATATCATTTATACAGTACTCGCAATTCAGTATTCTAAGCATAGTGAGTATCGCAAATACCCTGCTTTTAAAGTATTCAATGATCGGCAATAGCCTGAAGTGAAAAGATAAAAATTCGTTTTATACTATTTAAATATGAAAAAATTGTTACCAAAATTAATTAAAATACTCAGACAATACTTTCTTGTATATTAAGAGCTCGCTATGTTTCGGTATTATCCAACTTCTTCCAAGTCGTATTTCCTCATGAATGAGGGTCGTGGTTATCATGTGTAATGAACACACGACGACTTTCTTGGCAGTTATAATGGAGTGGTTTGCCATTGCCTTCTCCATTTCTCATACTAGTCCGACTACTGATGGTCATGACATAGATATGTAGCTTTCCTCACGACGTTTTCTTTCACCGTCAAAGCATGTGATATTAGTTGGTGATATAGTAACTGCACCCCTTTTTTTTATTTATCTGACTACATACGATAAAAGAAGGTATGTGTTTTACGCCACCAGTTATTGCTACACCATATCAATTTCAATGCATGCTCTGATTTTAAATTTTTTACTTATTATTTTCAGGACTATAATAAATAGAAAACAAAAGGTAGACAGATTTCACTGCACGCCGTTTTGGCACGAGCTATGTAGGCTGTGGTCAAAAAGACGGACTTAAGTCATGTAACTTCATAAGGTCTTATGTTCAAGCATGAAAAATCATTATAAAAACCGTCATCGTGTTACTTTACAGATTGTTGTTTTTTTTCCCAAACGTGTTTTATTAATTAAAAAGAAAATTTAAAAATTTATTGTATTATGAAATTTAAATAGAATTTGGAATATTTAGAACATGATATTTTTCATACATTTTCTACTATTCCTGAATTTTCTACAGAAAAAAGTGCTAGAATTTTATTTAATAGTAACACTGAAAGACTGGCAAAAAGTTAGTATATATTGCCATGATTATTTAAAATTTAATAAACTACATTGGCAATGCAATTATCATAGCAACACAAACATAATACAGTAATACTTTGTAATTGTCTTTTGTGCTTGATATGCATTTGAAATATATGTGAACTTCAAAATAAAGTAGAAATTTTATTAAAGTTTTATAATATAGCATTGTTTGTTAATTATATTGATTAAATTTTTAGCTAAAATAATTTCTAATAATTCTTTAACAATTATTTAATATTTTTTTAGAGAACATGGAAAATCCTGCATCGAATAATTTTGGAACAAGCCAGCTACCCCCGGAATCATGGTGTCATCCGGCAAACAAAGTTCATAGGTTCTTTGCTTTATTATTAATGTGTTTCCTCTGTTTCGGTAAGTAATTTTAATTATACAAACAAATTTCAAAAACCCCCGCCCCTTTTACAGTATTTCTTTGTTTAAGCAAACAATGTGTTATTGATACTTAAGCTATTATATTTCCTGAACACACCTATATAGATATAGTCCTAAGTAGTTTTTGTATGTAATTATAATTCTGTAAAACATTGTCATGTTAAACTGATTGTGATAACTAATAATATACATTAAATAGGATCTCAAAGAATTGATTTACTAAGTATATGAATACCCGAACATTATTATTTTTCAATTTCTTTTAATTCATTCTATGATAGTTATCTTTGTATTACATCATTTCAATCAAATGGTTTCACTTATATTAAATATACAGAATAAATAAAATTATCAAGTTTTCTTACAATGAATATAAATTTCATTCAATTTTAAAAACTTTACAATAGTGTATGTTCATTTAAAATTATTATTTAGCTTGTAAAAAGTTAAAAAAAAAAATTGAAAGAGTTATGTTTCAGGTTCCTATTTTTGTTATGATACTCCCGGCGCTCTTGCTGATAACTTCAAGAGTGATTCACATTTGAATACATCCCAGTTTGCACTATTATACTCTATATATTCATGGCCAAATGTCATATTGTGTTTCATTGGTGGATATTTGATTGATAGGTTTGTATGCTTGCATTTAATTATGTTATGATAAGTTCATATCGCTTCATGTGATATTATGTTTGTCAAGATAAGCAGAACATAGATACTTTGTTATGACCTTATTTACATACTGCCTGTTATGAATAATACTAATTACAAAGTTCAACTTATGTGTACATAATGTGCACCTATGATTGACCTAAACATAATACATGCAGGTTTGCAAGTATATAATTATGCATCTATTTTGTTTTCATTAGTGTTCAATACTGTTTAGGCAACTAGAGATAAAAGGTGTATTTCCACTATAAGCTTTGGTTCTGTATACACCGTAAAAAGATAATTTATTTATAGGAATAATGTATATTTTCAGATATTTTGGTATTCGTTTGGGAACAATTATATACATGGTCATAGTAACAATTGGTGCAATTACTTTTGCTACGGGAGTTTATTTAAATGCTTACTGGCTTATGATACTCGGAAGATTTATTTTTGGGTAAGTAATTAATTCTCCTAGCCATCACCAAAATTATTATTAAACCTTGGTAATAAAAATTACACTTATGAATAAAGATATTTTAAATCACATTTGTTGTAATAGAAATGTTTGTGATTACAGTATCGGAGGAGAGTCATTACAAGTGGCAGTTAATAGTTATGTTGTGTTATGGTTTAAAGGAAAAGAGCTCAACATGGTGTTTGGTCTGCAGTTATCTTTCTCAAGATTCGGTAGTACTGTCAACTTTTGGGTAATGGAACCTATTTATAGATGGGTTTCAAATTACTATGGTGGCTATGAACGTCTTGGAGTAGCCCTATTTATTGGTAATTTCTCTTACGTTTAAAAAATTACGTTATGTATAATAATTGCAATTAAAAATATTAAAAAATTTCAGCATCATTCACCTGTATTGGATCACTCACTTGTGGGTTAATACTTGGATGGATGGATTACAGAGCTGAAAAGATCTTAGGAAGGAAAAACGAACAAAGCAACGCAAAACCTTTTCAACTTCTGGATATCGTACATTTTAAACCTGTATTTTGGCTCTTGTCTATTATCTGTGTAACGTACTATTTAGCCATTTTTCCTTTCATAGCACTAGGGAAGTAAGTAGCATATAAGTTTTTAAATATAAGAGATTTTGTCACAAAAAGAAATCTTCCTTCTGTTATTGTCTGTCACCAAAAGGAGCCAAAATGTTCACCATGTGGTAAATGATACATTGCGCTACATTGTGTTCATTGTCTTCAGACATTAGATGATAAGTATTACTCCAGTAATTTTATTACCTACAGTGCCATTCAAAATGGAACACAATAATATTCTTTATTAGTAATAAACTTATTTACAATTTATGGTTACCAATAATATTAATTGGCTAATAACTACATTTACTCCTTGTAACACGGAGGTCCTCGGTTTGAATCCGGAGCTACATGTAAAATTACGGATTTTTCGAACCCTCCGGAGTAGCTGCCACCTTCATGTTTGTGAACTTTACTTGTTAATACTGTTTTTTTTTTTAATTTTGAGCACAATAACATGTTATTATGTGATTGCAGATTGTTCTTTGAGCGTAAATTTGATTTCTCTCCACAAGACGCTAATACTGTAAATTCCATGGTGTATTTACTATCGGCAGCACTGAGTCCATTTTTCGGAATTCTTATCGATAAAACGGGCCGCAATGTTCTCTGGGTGATAATAAGCACAATTACAACGATCTGTGCACATTTTCTAATGGCCTTTACATTTATTAATCCATATTTAGGAGTGGTAAGCATTTTGGATATTTTTTTGTTTCACATTTTTTACTATTGTCATTGATGTTGATTGTATAGTAATTGCCTCCATAAAACAGTGACTAAGCACTTGCCTTTTTAACACTGAGGTTGCAAGTTCGATT
Source organism: Byasa hedistus (assembly GCA_029286795.1). Classification (NCBI taxonomy): domain Eukaryota; kingdom Metazoa; phylum Arthropoda; class Insecta; order Lepidoptera; family Papilionidae; genus Byasa; species Byasa hedistus. The sequence goes on along the minus strand of JAGSMW010000020.1, from coordinate 7,332,522 downwards.
TCAGGCCAATATGTTATAAGATGTATAACAAGTTAATAAATTGCCAGTCAGTCTGAGTGTGATTGAAAAGCCAACAATGTAGTAAAGGAGTGTTATTTAAATAGTGTTCCCGCTTAAGCAGTTTTTATTTTAGTTAAAAAATATCTAATATTAGTGCCGAAGGTTTATTCGTAATTTTTACTATCTGATTTATTAAATTCTATGCCTATACGAATAATCCTTCGCCAGTCATTTGATTAACCTATTTACTATTTTGTATTCATTTGTAATCATCTTATTTAACATTTATTCATGTTGCTAAATGTTTTTTTGTTTGTTTCAGATAACACTAGGCATTTCATATTCATTGCTTGCTAGTGGATTGTGGCCGCTTGTTGCACTGATCGTCGCTGAAAACCAGTTAGGATCAGCGTACGGAATGTAAGTAAACTTTTGTTCAGTTTCAGAGTAAATTTAAAGCTTGTTAAGTCTTTTATAGATTTATTGTTTTGTTGCATATTTTTTTAATTGAGCATTTAACGTTATGATTACGTTAATATTGTTATGTTACAAATAAAAATAATGGCCAAAATAGCTGAAATCTCTGACTACACTTAGTTTAAGTAGGGAAGATAATTAAAGTATTGGCGCTTAGGACTCGGAAATTCGTTTCCTTTGGAAAGAGTCAAGGCAGTTGATCCATTATGCTCACCAGAAGTAGGCTGAAAGACGTCACACGTGCACGGAAGCTGTCGTTCTTGGAACATGTCAATTTACTCATAATTTTCCTTCACCGGAAACTCGAGCTCGGTAGGAGTCAAACCCGCCCCTCCTTTAAAAATACGTTTACAAACTGGGCTATCACGGCTTTAATAATATTATTTGTTAATACAATATCATGATCGTTGTTAACTATTTCTTTAAAAAAATCATTCCAACCATGTGCTTCTGCCTTACGGTTTCATGTGTATAATAAATATTCAGTTACAATACAAGACAGTAACTACAAAATATAAATCCAGTATAACATATTACCCAAAAATTTTTTTTTTCAGATGTCAAGCAATCCAGAATTTAGGCCTAGCTACGGTTTTAATTCTTGCGGGTGTAATCGTAGACAAATATGGCTATTTGATGTTGGAAATGTTTTTCTTGGGATGTCTATTCGGTAAGATACTAAGATACACACTAGTCATAAATTTTTAAATATTTCATGTAAATATTATTTTTTTCATTTTCAGTATCTCTAATTGCTGGAGTGCTTATATATATTGTTGATTCTGCTAGCAATGGAGTATTAAATATGTCTCCAAGTAAGCGAGAAATTATGACGAGAAGGTAAACCGCTTTTGAATAAAAAAAAAATAAATTCCAATGTTTTAATAGTTCAATTAAAGAAAATATAACATTTCAGAGTTGAGACTAACGACGAAACTGCTAATTTGTTGGACCGCGACGACAATTCAGATCAAGAGGTTACAGACTCACGAACTCCAACAAATCCTAATCAGGAGGATCCCCATTTGGTACAACGTGATCTTACACAATCACAGTCTGACAGAATACGCAGTAGATACATAACACAACTATTACCAAACACTAACATTTCAGAAAGACAATAGTTAAAATGATTATAATAAAGTTAATTGTAAATATAATATTTTAAAATTTAAACGAAGATCATATTACCATGTCAATTTAGAATGTTTAAGTAACAATAAATATTATTGCAATTTTTTATTTCGTGTTTATTATTTATGAAATTAATAAAATGTGCATTGAAAGTTAAATCTTAAGTACACTGTAAAAGTATGTCCTATTAATACTTGTAATTAACGGCTAATGACTGAAATGCAAGATTAAGCGAATAAGGCACTTGATTTATTGTTTCAATGATTTAAAAACATGACTATTCATTGACTTTTATCATTAACTTCCCATTCTAAACCATTTCCAGGCAGAGGACTGTGAATAAATGGTAATATCCATGTCAGGTACCATCTTGTACCTAAAACTTCAATTATATTAGATTTCCAACCTCTATTGTATATAGATTGTGAAGAATTTTTATTTTCTGGAGTAATTTTTCCTTTAAGAACATTGTTAAAGTGATAAAACACTAAAAAACCTGTAAATAAAACTAATAAAAAGTTTAAAAAAACTAAAAATACGTAAATGCTATCTGTACCAAAATCTATAAAAAAGCTAGCTAAGGGAAATACAAACTTGAAAATTATAAGCCCATGATTCCAAGACACAAATTCTACTAAAAATTTTACATTATAAAAAAATGCATATGACATTGCTATAAATATATCTAAAACAAATAAAATAAAATATCTATGATTGTAATAACCAACACAACAAGCAAAAAATGTACAATGATGATCCCTTTTTATGATACACACATTGCAAGTGTCACAATGCCATGCTCGCGGTGGTCGTGGATATTCACATGCAGCACACAATACCCAATTTTCTTTTTTAGCTAAAATAGTAGTTTTTCTTTTAACACTTGTATCAGTAAACATTCCATAGATCAAATTTCCAACTATATTAAGTAGCAAGAATACTGCACAACAGTAATGAACAATGTAGGTGACACTCCATTCTTCAACTATAGCAGGCAATACTATACAAAGTTCAAAATATAGAAAAGTTGGTATTAAAATAAAAATAATTGCCAAATATATGCTGTGTTCCAAAAACCTTTTTAATCCTTTATTTTGAATAAATTTCATATTTAATAACATTTTTATTGAATCACAGCACATAATATCATTCACTAAAGGAAGTGAATAATTGTAGCCTTAAATATTTGTATTTATAATAAGCTTCTGCTATTTTTACGTAATAGTTAAATTCAAAGCATAATTATTTTATCTTTCTCCCTCCTGCCCTGAAATAAATAAACATTTATAATTACAATCTATATATGTAAGTATTCTATCCAATGATAAAAAATTTCATTGCTTTGGTGATATCATTTTCATCAATTTTTAAAATTCTAGCTGTATTACTGAACCTAAATGTTTTTTAAAAATTAAGTATAACATTGCAAGGTTATCCTAAACTCAATACATACAGTTTTGAGATTCTCATTCATGTAGTGTTTCAGTTATAACATAATTATTATTGTTTTGTATTGATTATAATAATTCATACTGGCATGCTTTACTAAGTTTTAAACAAATTAGAACACCATTTTTTTTTTTTACTCAACAAGTCAAGCAAGACATTCGTTTGATGGTAAGTGATACACTGGTCCATAACAACGTGGTACTGGTTAAGATGGTATACACTGTGCTTGTTGAGACATAAGGTGTTAAGTCTCGTTACCCCAGTAATTTCACTAGCTTACAGCGCCCTGCAATCCGGAACACAGTAATGCCGGCACTCTTTAGCAGCTGTAAAAGGAGCAGCGGTGGTACCTAGGCGGTTTACGGAAAAAGAGACCTATCAACAGTAAATAACAAGTTTATAATAATTTAACGTACATATAAAGTTAATGAAACAGACCTTTCAATTAGTTACTGTAAAGATGGCGTACCTTCGCCATAAAGTAAAGAGGTGCTTAAATAAATTGAAAGTAGCTACTTAAATTAAGGAAAAATTAAATCAATGAATAAATATCTTATATTTTTATCCTTATGTCATGATTTCCCTTTCCATTCACTTCCAATGGGAAAAACCAAGGACTAAAGCCCATACAGCCAAGTTTTGCAATTACCTCTTTTGTTTAATTTTTATTGTTATAATATTATATAACGCATTCAAATTGCGTTAAAAATAATTTTGCAATGTAACAACTACATTATTTAACTGGTTAATTTAATTGAATTGACTTTTTGATTCTATTTTATTACCTTATCCTAAAACACATCACAAAAATAATTAAAATTTATTTTAATAAATTTTGTCTTTGTACAAAATTAATAATGAACTGTAACATAAAAGTAATGTTTTTTTAAATCATCACACAAGGTAGCGGTTTTCCAAAATAAAGGTTATCAATTTGAATAACAGACGTATGAAGGAAAGCAGACTTATTTTTTATCGTATGCCTTCACCTATTAACCCTCGGCAAAGACAGTTTATATCGCACTAGCACCGACACTTTTCGGCGAGACTACGGGAACGCTATCGTATACATCCGCGACTACGCCAGCACTGCTAAACCGCGCAGGTCCACCTCAAGGGCGAAAACTCTCCTCTTCTAATAGAGCACGTTGGAACTTACACCACGTTCTCTTATCCTCACCTAGGTAATGGATCCCCCGAATCCAACGCCTAAAGATTAAGAAAGTGCTCTCTTGGCTCCCTGCAGCTGTCTTGAGCTCATCCGCCAATCATTATACCGCCGCGTAGGATAGGGACCGCGACGAAACGTAATACTTGACATGATTTACAAAACTTATGACACGTCATTTCTGGTTTGAGGATTATAATTGATTATTTTGCTTTAATAAAAGATGTTTTGATAATTAAAACATAACAAAAAACGTTAAAACTTTATTTATGTGCTTTACAAAAGTCGGCAGTCTATCAAATAAATAACACATTAAATCTTTAAAAATACATATATTTATAAAAAATATATTTCCAAACATTACACATGTATCATTATTATATAGTTATGTACTATAGTAACCAAGAACAACCATTATTATAAGAATTGTGAAAATGAATAATCACACAGGAACAATGTTTACATTTAATGTTTTTTGATGTATTCATTATTAAATTATTTATCCATTTACACTTACAATAAAAATTAACATACTAACATATCAAAGCTCTCAAGTAAAATGTGCAATGTGGTTACAAGATTTAGGGGAAGCACCTAAATGTGTATTTTTAGTAAGTAAATACTTATTAACAGTTATTTTACTTTTTGTGGAATTTCTTACTAGTATCTTTGGCCATGTCAATAAGTGTCTGAGCTGGTTTGAATGGTGCTCCATATAATCCTTGAAATTCTTCCATTTTCTTCACTAATTTATTAGCACCATATTGATCGACCCATCTAAAAACATATCATCTAGCTTAAAACAATTGACAAGAATAAGTATTAAATTTTGTTAATATATTATTTTTTGTAGTTATATAATATCAAATGATAAAAACTTCGTCTTACTTTCTTCGGATTTTTTAGTTATTGATATTATACAATACAATTAATGTTTCACTCAAAATTCTCATCATCTCATCAATCATCAATCATTAATCATAAAAATTCATATGATCAATTTCAAAAATCTCTATCGCCAGATATCCTAGCAAGGTTAATATGCTAACTCAGTGTTTTGTAGATGTACATGACATGTTTTACTCTGAATGGTATGACAGCTATACTAAAATAATTGAAATAGAAAGGAAAGGTATAACCAATTCTAAATAACATTATAATTTACTAAAAAGTAGTCACAAATATGTACTCATATTAAAATTACATGTTATACAATTTCAACAAGTTTAAAACCAATGTATGGGCATTCATTGCTTATTGTTGTATCATGTCTGTTTCTTATCATATTGTGTAGTTTGCTTTTTGTTCCAGCATAAAGAACATAAATCGAGCAATGGAACAGTCCATTAAAAAAATTAGCAACTTTTTATAATACAATAGACTGAACCCTGCATCATTTACCACCAAGTAAATGTCGTGCATAACTTATCTATCATTTAATTACATAAAAACAACGATACCTGAAGGGACCACCAGTAAATGGTGGAAATCCAAGACCAAAGACTGCACCAACATCACCTTCAAGTGGGCTGTGAAGAATTTTCTCTTCTAATGATAAAACTGCCTCATTTACAAATCTGAAAAAAGTTTTTAAACCTGTTAAGAGTATGAAATTAAGTTATACTTTCGTTAAAAGATATTCATAACAATGGATATATAACTTTGAATATATCAAAATGAAAACATGGTGAAAGATTTTAAGAAAGATATTGTTGATAACAAGTATTTGTATCTTTAAACATCTTGAAGTGGTAAAGAGCATGGTGCCAAGTTATGGTTGTTGGTAGGGATTTTCGATCCCGTCTAGTTAGCTGCCACCCTCATATTATAAAGTTGCGCCATAACAGCTTTGCTGTTTTCCATCTGTCAACACATGAGAGCTATAATATTGAGGGTAAACACGCTTTACCATTCACGGCCTCATTTTCACTTAACGCCACCTGAACTTAACAACAGGTGCTAACCCTTTGAAGATATATCTAAAAAATCGGATGGCCGACAGGACAGAAAAAACTTAGAGAATACCGTGTGTTGATACAATTAAACATAACATAACGTGCTAAAAATCTAATGGAAAGCCCACATTCAGCAAAACGCAGAAAAGACTGTGATGATGATCATGAAAGATAATGAAAAGCTAATAACACATTATTGTTTCTTATTATATGTTCTTAAACACATTGTGCGCGGCGCTGGTTTCTGGACCAGTGTTGAACTTCCCGCGTGGCTGACATCAGTAGCCTCTATAAATTATAATCAAATTAGATAATAGTTGCAGTGAAATTCATGAAAACCTAAACACAAATAAAGTTTAGATTTAAACATGTCACAAAATGTGAAAATTTTTACGCTTCTACTGCTGGCGGAGCTCTAAGCACAGCAATATCGGCGTAATAGCAGCTCACCTAGAAACCATCCTCAACTGATGATCTTCAATTGTATTGGCCCCTTTAGGTTCCAGAGAGTACTTATCCTTGAAAATCTGAATAGCTTCTTGATTGACTTCTCTGTTTTTAGTGCCTTTTTCATAAATAAAGAAACCCTTTCCAGATTTTCTTCCCATGAAGCCAGCTTTCACCATGTCTTGCATGACGCTTAAGTTTCCACCACTGATACGATCACCAAAAGCCTAAAATATTTAATTATGGATAAAATAATTACTAAAAAAAAAATCATCTAAAAACTGTTAACTTGTATAATCAAACTTTTATTCACATTACTAACTTCGGTAATTATAATATACAACAATAAGTTTTTTTTGTAAACAACCTCTCACCTTAGCTAGATCAACAGCAATGTGTGTGCCCACGTCTATACCAACTTCGTCAGCCAGTGTAACGGCGCCAATAGGGAAGCCGAACTTTGTCGTCACACTATCAAGTTCTTTAGGATCTACACCCTCTTGTAACAATCTAGAAAAACAAAATATTATAAATGCACAGAATATGTTTTTATTATAAGAGGCAGTGACAAGACTAGAAAGGCGCGTTCACCCCGTGGTAAGAAAGACGTCTGCCTCTAAAATTGCAGCGCTAATTAAGACGACAGACCATACTCAATTGTGCTCGTCCTGAGACACATGTTGAAGTTTTTTTTTACCCCTGTAAACTTTTACTGGCTGCCGCGTGTTTACACACTACTGTTTGTTGGCAGAAATAGACACTGCTGTAGTACTTAACTAACACCTATCTTTGGCAACAGATACATACTATTTTGAAACAGAAGAGCTACTGTTATAATTATGAAAAGACATTTAAAAGTAGACAGAGGCAAACATAGAGATCAATTTTACACTATTGTTTATAGGTCAGGCTTTTACAATATAACACGTTACGTCGGAACTGAAACAGGGACCTACGTTTTATAATGCAAGCATTCAAAGCAAAGTGGTGTAGAGGCTGTTGTTGAATGTAAATAATTTTCGTAAATACTTTAGCCTTTCACCTGATAGATTCGCTGAGCATAGTGGAGAGGATGCGTGTGGTGTAGAAGCCTGGACCGTCGCCCACAGTAATGATGACTTTGCCCTGACGCAGGCCGACTGCTACAGCGGCGGCCGTCGTGTCTTCGCTGGTGCCGGGGTGACGAATGATCTCAAGAAGCTGCATCTTATCCACCGGCGAGAAGTAATGCATACCTAGTGATATTTTTTTTTAATATAAATATGATTTGTTTCGGTTATATATTATTTATCATAACTAAACCTGATAGGGTCTGTCTGTTATAGTTTATATATTTTACAATAGAGTATTACATTGAATTTTTTCCTCTTTCATCACAAGTTGTTTTATGTTAAGCCATAATCAGCTACGGACATTGGATATACGTTTAGATGGTTCATAATGTAGTTATAGTGGTGGTGCCATTTCAGTTTATAAATGTATTAAATAAATAAAATATTTTTTTTTTAACAAGTCAAGTGGTAATTTTAGAGAAGCCTTGTTTTTAAATGTTTTTTTGAAATATTTATAATAATGAAATGTTGCCATTACTGGCTGATGCCAAAAATGTTATACAATGGGTCCTGTTAAAGAATTTATTATTACTTTGTATAGTAAATTTGATTTGAAATAAATGGATTACTTTTAAGAACCACAGTTAAATAAAATAAATAGAAAAATATTTTGTTTTGTGTGTAATTGTTACTGATGTTTGCAACTATTTGTATTTATTATAACTTCCGAAAGTGCTATGTGACAGTAAGTAGAGTTATTTATTTTTTTCTTAACAATAAAAGTTAAAAATATAAAACATATCCATATTGACTTATTTTTTCAGACATCTGTCAATATTGTCACGTTAGCAAATGTCCTTGTGACAGCCGTGCTCTCCCTGAGCTGCTTGTACATTACAACCTCCTTACATCTTCCCTCTTAAATTAACATAACCCTTACTAATAATACCACCTTAATAATTATATCATAAGAGCACCCTTACATACTTTAACAATGTATAAATTCCTATAGTTATTATTTACAATTGCTACTCCCTTTCTCCCTTAGGAAAGAAAGAGTTGTTGAACAAAATAAACTAAATTAAATTAAATTCTAACAAATTATTCTATCCCTTAGACCCTGCCTTATCTGCTCGTGCTATAGGCCCACCTATCTGGCGGTCTCACTGTCCTGCCGAACCGCGTAACATAATAATTATTATTATTATTAGTAGTGGGAGCCGCTGTGTTACTTGTATTTGCCGTACATTGAATATCATCGTAATAATCGACACTATATTGGGGAGGATCACGTCGCTGTGGTGAATCTTTAATAATATGACGTCTATTTCTTATAATGACATTTCCATTTACTAGTCTCACTTCATATGAGCGATTTTCTAATATACCTATAACAGTGCCTGATAACCATTTTCTTTTGTTAACATCTAGCAGGATCTTTACCTTTTGTCCAATCTTTAGTTCTTGTAAGTTTCTCGCATGTTGATCATAATAGTACTTTTGCTTGTTTTGTCTTACAATTAACTTTTTATGAACACTGTTCTGTATTTTAGGTTTTAAATTATAATCCGACTCGGTACAATGCTTCTGAGTTTCCTACTTTGTAACAGCTCTGCCGGTGCTGCCAGACCCTTTTCTAGAGGGGTATTCAAGTACTCCAACAATGCCAGCCGATAATCAACCGCGTCCTCTTTACTTTTCTTTATAATATTTTTCACCGTTTGTATCGTTCGTTCGATTGTCCGTTTGACTGTGGGTATCTTGGCGACGACGTTATATGCTTAAAATTCCATTCAGAAGCGAACTCTCGAAACTGCGTTGACGAGAACTGCGGCCCACAATCAGACATTAATACATTAGGAATGCCCTGACGGCTAAAAACATTTTTTAAAATATTTATTATGCTACCTGAACTCGTGCATTGTAACTTCGCTATTTCAAAAAATTTGCTGTAGTAATCGACCAATAGTAAATACTCTTCTCCTTTTAATTGAAACAGGTCTACGCCTAACTTTGCCCATGGCCGCTCGGGAATTTCGTGCGGCTGCATCTCTTCTTTCTGATTACCCTTCCGGTACATAAGACATATGCCACAATTAGAGATCAAGTTTGTCAAATCATTATTTATTCCGGGCCAGAATATTGTTTCTCTAGCTCGCAATTGACACTTTTCTAGTCCCACATGACCAATATGTATTTTTTTTAATAATTCCTTTCTTACAACCTTCGGCACTACTATCCTTTGGTTCTTCCATACTAGACCGTATGCCACTACTAAATCCTCTTTATAATTCCAGTAGGGTTTTGCTAGGTCTAAGACTTCCTGTTTGTTTGCGGGCCATCCCCTTCTTATGTATTTTTTTACTATTGTCAGCTCATCATCTTCTTCCGTACACTTTTGCAACTTAACAAATTGTGCGTCGGTGAGACAGGTGGTCGCGCTCATCGCCGCATCCCTCTCGATCGCGCACACCTCGTCGTGCTGCGCGCCGACGTCCCCCGCGCGCTCGCCGCACCCCGCCGCCGCCGCCGGCTCGTACGCCCGCGACAGCGCGTCCGCTATGAACAGATGTTTACCTGGCTTATATATTAATTTGAACGTATAACGCTGTAGCCTCAGTAGCATTCGTTGCAAGCGCGACGGAGCGTCCGCTATTGGCTTCTCTAATATGCTTATTAGAGGTTTGTGATCTGTCTCAACTACAATATCTGTTCTGCCGTATATGTAGGCGTGAAACCTCTCACAGGCAAAAACACAGGCATACAGTTCCTTCTCTATTTGAGCGTATCGCTGTTCCGCTTTTGACAACGCCCTAGATGCATAACACACCGGCTTTCCGTTTTGCATGAGGCACGCGCCCAGGCCGCTCTTACTAGCATCAACGGATATGGTAATAGGTGAACTTAACTCATAATATTGTAACACCGGCGGTTTTGCCAAGGATTCCTTTATGACTTCCAAACATTGATCATGTTGATTATTCCAATGCCATTCTGTTTCCTTTTTTAATAACTCTCTTAACAGAACAGTTTTTTCCGACAAATTTGGAATAAACGAACCCACATAGGTGATAAGTCCCAATAACCGCTCCACGTCCTTTTTATTTTCTGGTTTAGGCATATTTTTTATGGCCGAAATGCGACTGTCATCCGGACATAGTCCATTTCTTGTTATCTTGTGTCCTAAGTATTTGATTTTCCTGCAAACAAAAGTGGCACTTCATTTTGTTTAATTTTAAGTTGATTTTCCTGCACCTTTCTAGCACTAATTTCAATCTTTCATCATGTTCTTCTTTCGTCCTGCCATATACTAACAGATCATCTATGTACATACACACACCTTCTATGTCATCAAAATTTTCGAATATTCTTTTATGAAACACCTCGGGTGCCGAACAAATACCAAATGGCAACCTTAAAACTTGTAGCGTCCGAATGGTGTATTGAATGTTGTCAACTCACTTGTATCATCCAGGGCCACCTGCCAAAATCCTGACGCTGCGTCCAAAGTGCTGAAAAATTTAGCGCCTGAAAGTTTCGAGACTATTTCATCAAGAGTAGGTAACCTGAAGTATTCTCTTTTTATAGCCCTATTTAGTTCCTTAGGATCTAAGCAGATGCGTAAATCACCATTAGGTTTTTTAACTATTGTAATACTGCTGACCCAGTCTGATGATCCCTCTACTTTCGCAATGATACCTTGCTTTTCCATTTCTTCTAACTTCATCTTTACTTTGTCTTTTATAGCAAACGGTAACTTTCTAGGCGCATGAACAGATGGCAATATGTTTTTATTGGTTTTTATGGTATACTTACCTGGTAGACATCCTATACCTTGAAACACGTCCTCATATTGCTCTAAAAAATTTGGTATTTCCTTGTCCTGTACTGACATCACACGTCTCACCATGTCTAATTCCCCACATGCAAATCTGCCTAGAATAGGCATAGAATTTACCTCCGCAATTTTAAATTCTAATACATAAATTTTGTTTTTATAACATACCTTTAAATAAATTTTCCCTACTACTTTAATTGCTGTACCAGAGTAACCGCTTAACCTTGTTTGCGTTTTCAATAAGTCCTGAACCGATAAATCTAGTCTAGCCAAGTAACACAACGGTAGTATATTTACATCTGCCCCTGTGTCTAACTTAAAGGTAACGAGCTTATTGTTTACAACTAAGTTGACATTCCATTCGTTGTTATTTTTAACAGTACGGACCTGCTCATCTGACTCCTCTACATGATACACGCTAGCGCCGCACACGCGTGCAAAATGGTTCATTTTTTGTACAACGAAGACAATATTTACCAAGTGCAGGGCACTCAAACTTTTTATGCACTCTTCCACAACGTCCACATTTCTTAACACCGAAAAGGGAAGTTGGATACTGCCAATCTTGTCTTCCACGCGACGGTGCACATTGCCCTCCTCCACCGCGTCTCGCTGCCGTTCCGCCCTGCTTGCCTGCCTGTTCGTAGATCGCTCCCTTCATACTGCTCCTTCTGTGCTGTATTTTCCTGATGACATCGACATTTACCTCTTCTTGCTTTTCCCTCATGGTAAACGCTGGTTTATATTGCTGTGTGACGTATTCTGCATTCGCCCTGGAAGCAATCGCCACACTGCATATTTCTCTCGCTTTATTAAGAGTAAGGTCGTCCTCGCGCAGTAACCGTTCACGAATAGACTCATTGTTTATGCCACAAACTATGCGATCTTTAATTAGGCTGTCCTTTAGTTCTCCAAATTCGCATGTTTGGGAGAGCTTCCGCAAATCCAGGATATACTGTTCTACGCTCTCGCTTTTCTTTTGTCTTTGCGTGAAAAATTTGTGCCGTTCGACAGTGACGTTAATTTTAATTTTAAAATGTTCATCTAATAGTTTTAGAACAGACTCCACAGACGTGCATCTCAAAAAATTTTCTTCATTTTGGTTTAATAAATCTTGACATTGCTCACCCAAGACGTGCAGTAATATGTTGATTTGAACACTTACTTCTTTGTGAATTATCTCACAGGCCTTCGCATAAATGACGTAATTATTCCGCCATTTTGTCCATTTTGCACTTACGTTTTTATATTCATTCCCCTCAAAATAAAAAGGCTTTGGGGGTAGTAAAACTCCTTCCATTTTACCACTATCCGATATATGTTAAATCTTTTATAAAAACTTCGTTAAACATTCCATTTCTTACAAAATCCTACCGGCTGCGCCATGTCACGTTAGCAAATGTCCTTGTGACAGCCGTGCTCTCACTGAGCTGCTTGTACATTACAACCTCCTTACAAATATAACTCTTACCAATAACTTTATCTGGACGACTACTTCCTGCGGCAATCTTTGTGATAGGTATAGCGCTCGTGTTTGTAGCAATAATGCAATGCTTTGGAACGACTGCTTCTAATTCTTTTATAACCTTGTGCTTGATATTAATATCCTCGAACACAGCTTCAATCACACAGTCCACGTTTTTAAATTTATCATAGCTAAGTGTCGGCAAAAAATTTGACAAATATTTGTCTTTTTGTAACCTGCAAATAAATAAAATTTTATTTATAATAGAAAACGAGCTTATCATCCTGACGAGCGCCACATTAATATATGGAACTAGTTCGTCGCTTTGAAATGTCAGATGTTAAATCACGTCAGCCCAATAATATCACTATGTAATCCTAAATAACTAAAATGTTTAAAAAATAACAGGCCATTTCTTTACAATATTTATTTTTGTCCAAAAGTTATTAATTCTGATTTCGATTTTTAAAATAAATGAATAATGTTTACTTACGATGAAATTCTTTTGCGTTTTACTGCATTGACTAAACCGTTTTGAATTTGACCCACACCTCTGTACAAACCGGCGTTTGTCGCGTCCTTCATGAGAACAGTGTATCCTTTATCGATAGAAACCTGAACGATACCAGCTCCCATTAAACCAGCACCAAGAACACCAATCTGCGTAATAAATGCAATAATATGAACAGAATGTAATAAATAAACCAAGTTAAATACGGAGTTTATGTGGAAATGGAAAATAGTCATCCATTACGAATATTAATAATTATAAGCGCTTGGCCACTGCGAAAAAGAAAAGGAGAATTATTGAAAAATTAGTGACAATATCAAAACATTTAAACATATTACACAAAGAGTTAATAAGTACTTACAGTTTTTACATCAACTTCTGATTTTCCAAATCTATTTTTCTTACATTCTGTCTGACCTCTAAAAAGTCCAATGAGTCCCTTGCTTTGCGGAGTCATTGCTAATTCACCGAACCCTTGCGCTTCCGCTTCGTAACCAGCACTCGGTCCTTTATCCACACCAACTCGGACTACTTCAAGTATCTGTAAATGATTATTTTTAGAATATTATAATTTAACTGAAATGTATTATTAACAATTTTTGTTAAAATAAACTGCGCTTTGACGCAGTGTTCCGTTGAAATTCTCGATTTTTTTCGTCTACAGTGATTTATCACTTGAATTTAATTGCGTGGCCGTGGATGGAGAAGCATTATCGCCGCTCGAATTCGAACCACGAGCCACCGTGTAACAACGCAAGCGTTTAGCCACTGCGCCACGGACAGTTAAAGTATTAGAAAAAAATAATGATATTATGTCAATTAAATGTTATCTTTTATCCAAAAATATTATTACAAAGATCTGTTTCTGAAAAGTAGAAAAACATTTTTTTTGTGAATTTATGTATTTAATTTATAGAATAATGTTTCACTATCATCTTCACATTTTCGCAATTTTATACGCAGTTTATTGATTTCATTGCTGAAAACAATCAGAAATCTTTGATCAGTTTAGCTTGCCTTATCGGAACTGAGTTTTTTTCTTGGTAAGAAATTGTTCAAATTCAGAAATAGTGGTGATCTATTGGAATAAGGTTTGGGGAGTGTCAGAGACATTCCAATTGCAACTCCTCTAACTTAGCGACCGTCTATGTTGAAGTATGGAGTCTAGTATTATCATGAAGAAGCAGTGGGCTAGAGCCAATTGTTCGTACAATCTAGTCTGTTTAAGGAATAGTTTTTCCATTATGGTTTGCAAATGTTGACAACACATATCTGCCGTAATCGTCTGGGCCACATCTCAAAAGGCTGTAGTGTATAACACTAGTTATCTATTAAACACTAAGCGGTAACTTTTTCCGAGTCAACTTTCGCTTGGGTCAAGATTTAGACGGTTCTTCTGGGTGCAACCACTGCCGTGAACGTTTTCGATTGTATAATAGTACAGTAATTATTTTTCATTACAAATAATGTTATACGATTCAAAACTCAATCGTTATTGTGAAGATTGAATAATGTAACACAGCACTCAATACGTGATTGTTGGTGTGTTTCACTCAATTCAAGCGGTACCCATTTCTCGGGCTATTTCACTTTTCCTGTTAGTTTCAAGTGAATTAAAATTGTTTTGTTACTCACACCTTAGCGGTATATCCGCTTAAATTATGTTTAATTTTTCATTGTCAAATTTGGGCTCAGCCCGTCCGCGGGACTTGTTTTGGAGATCATAATTTTCAGAACAAAAACGTTCCGTGCTCTCTTTTACAGTACCTTTCCCATAAACATCATTAATCCTTCGAGCTGTTTCTGCACCCTTGGTGCTACAGTAGAACTTATATTCATAAATAGCGCGTTTTTCATGTTTTCAATGTTGTGTCCAGAAAGATGTCAAAGAAAAAACAAATGCCGCGAATACAAACGAATCATTAAATTCTATATACAAACCATAAATTGAAATACATTTTATAATTGAAATTTAATTTTTGAAATACATTTCAATTTAGAATCCTAAGGAAACGCCAGAACTTTTAGGATCTAAGTGAGCAGTTTGATAAAACGCTTATTTTATATTTAAGTACCTAACATTAGCCACAAAATATAAGGAGTCGTGTTAGCTTAGTTTTTAAGACGATCATACGTGCATACGTTTTGATGCAAAAACACAAAGGGAGTGGTTTGGATTCCAACTATGCTTGAGCTTCCAATTAATGAAAACATAGAAAACTAACATGTTCCAAGAACACCAGCCTTCTTGACCATATGACATCGTCCAATTCACACTTGGCTAGCATAAGGAACAAATGATTGTGACGTGTGTAAAAAAAGGCCCGGGTCCCAGTAGGCTGTTTGGTGTGCTGTTTATTCATTTAATTATACTTTGTTGCTTGTAAAATGGTAAAGTGATAGATGTTCTAAGAAATGTTACAAAACCGGATTACCTTCAATGGTGCAGGATATAAACCGCGAGAGGCTTTCATGACCTGCTCTTTAGCTTTATTGAAAATAATATTTTTAACAAATTCCCATTGCATTGCTGTCGCCATTACTTTTTCAACTAATCCCTTTTTAGACCTATCTATTTTTAGTTTTCCTGAGGCAATGTCTTTTGCAATCTGTACAGCCACATTTTCCAAATATTTCGTAGTGTTATCAGAAGGGAGCCCCAGACCTGGAAAATAAGCAGTTTTTTTACTTAAGGTAAGTTTATTTTAATGAATACCATCTAGGTGCATTGACAATTACTATAGCCAAACCGGAGTGTGCAAATACTACATTTCTGGTTTGAAAGATACTGGAACTTGTGAAATGACTAGGACACAGACAACTGTATGGATGGTACAAAAAATACTACAGAACCTAATTACGTGACTTACTCTTATTTAACACGATGTTGCCTTAAATAAAATTGTGCCGTGCCTATAATAAGCATAGCATTATAAAAAAACAGCGAGAAGTTATGACAATTTTCAAATTGCCTCCCTCCAACCAGCAAATTGTCCCAATGTGCTTCCACTTTGGGAAACAGTGTACTATACAAATTAGCATCATAGCGTTCTTATTGACAGATATAACACAATACAGTTATTGTTCCCTCATTTTTTTTTAATTCACCGATTCGACTACACAAGCAGAATGTTTACCCGTTGCGCCTGCCCATAACCATATAATACTATTTATAATTGTATTACACCATATTGTATGCATCGCTTGTTAAAGCTATTCATCATAAGACGTTACGTATGGTTACACCAATAATTTTACTAGCTATACCTTCCTTGAAACCGGTAACGTTTGCACACTACTCTTTGGCGGCAGAAATACGTGCTACGGTGATAGCTGCGTAGTCCTTTTTATTTTCTATGGGAAATCTTCTTAAGATACCCTGTTTCTGGGGGGATGGTCAGGGTTATATGTGATTCGTACTCACTAAAACCCTTTCGGTGGTCTTCCTCAGTGCGGTAGGAGTGGTTCCGTGATCTCCTATGAAACGCACCGGTGCCCCTCTGCACTCTTATTTGAATCGTCCCAAGAGAGGTCAAACCATCCATCTTTCTATGTATTACGGCAAATCCAAGACCACCCTGCATTTGCTGTCCTCATGTGGCTCATTAATCGAGCTATGAGGGCCCCACTCCCCAATGCCCGTGAACCCGAACTCTACTACAAAACCCTTTTAGCCGCTTTTAAAGACAGACAGGGCTTACCTTAGTTCTATTCTTACTAGACTACAGGGCTGGGCTACAGCTGCTTAGCCATCAGTATACAAAGATCTAATACAATTGGATATTGCTTACATTTTAGAAAATAACTAACAAAAAATATATGACAAAATAATTTCAATCAACCCACACAATAATTACCTGGTCCTAATGGAGATACTAGTAAATCCACTAATCCGAGTTTCTTAGCTTTATCAGCTTTAACAGTTTTGCCAGTTAAAGCCAAATCCAAAGTTGTTGGCACTGATGTAAGTTTTGGTGTCCTGACATAACGAAAACAAGTATTGTTACAATTGGCCATGGACAAATATCTAATGGTAAGTAGAGGTATGCAGATATGGATTTTTTTTTTATTAGGGTCTGCACCTATTGCTGAGCATTATTTGCGATTTAACCTTTTAAAAAAACTGTTAGTAAAAATTATATATATTGTCTTTACTAGTGTACTAATTTCTTGTTTTAAATATGAACCTTTTTTTTTATGCTTGTAACAAAGCAGCACAATGTGCAAGAATTTCACTCAACAATAAGTATTTTTTTCCATAAATATAAAACATATTGTATATTAAGAACATTGAATGGGATTCTAGCACACATCACTTTATTTTATATAATACTTATTTAAATAAAAAAATTGATTATAATCTTCTATATTTGTCTTCTTTAGCTATATATACCTTTGGGTGCCACCTCCTCCAGGCAGCAAACCTAACATAACTTCTGGAAAACCCAATGAGGTTTTAGAATCCTTGACAGCAATTCTGTAGCGACAAGCGAGTGCTGTCTCCAAACCACCTCCAAGACATGAGCCTTGAATTGCAGCTACATACGGTTTACGCGAGTTTTCCATTCTTTTGAAAATTTCATGTCCTGTTAGCATGTAATATTTTCATGAGATATAAAAAAAATTTGCCTCTAAACAATATTTATTTACAATAGATTGTGTCTACATTATTGTTATACTATTGATATTTCAAAAATATTTAGTGATTACACAATTTACTATTTTTTTATAAAATCCTAGTAATTAATACAGTAAATACAGTCTATGTTGAACAATAAAATACAATTTTTTGTAACAGTGAACATATTTGATCATACAAAAGAGTATTAAAATCTTTTAATTGAAGGTGAAAAAGGTCTTTTAGTTAAGAACATTGTGTTGAATAAAGGAAAGGATAAATGATAAATCAAAGTGGTCTAAAAGATTTGAACTTTTATGAGTCCATTACTTGGTTTATTAGGATTTAATGTGCTAAACGTGCCACCCTACATACCATATAACTTCAATATGACATTTTAACTATTCCGAATATTTTGGTATGAGCTTAGTTGACATGTTTGTTAGTATAAATGTTCTTAAATTTTAGTTTTGCACATAATGATAAAGCTGTTAATTGTATCAAAGTAGTGATCATTATTTAGTCATTTTTTATAATGAACTTACCAATTTTTGCAAGGTTAACAACCTCTTCTTTTGTTTTGCAACTTTCAATCATTGTTATATCTGCACCTGCTATGAAACTGCCAGGTTTGCCAGATATTAACACAGCCGCTTCTATAGCAGGATTTGAATCTACTTCATTTACAATATTTTTGACTTCTTCCATTAATACAGTGTTGAGTGTATTTACCTGAAAAGATAGATTAGATAAAATAGCAGTGTATTCACAGATAATGTGTATCCCTAGAATAGAAGTACTGTAACTTCAATTACAATTTGGAGGGGTACTTATTTTAACAAAGAAAGCCTTAAAATTATAGTGTTGAATTCTCTTAATTTAAAAGTCTCTCTGTCATATTTCAAAAACATATGTAATAATATATATCATATATTTGGATGGGTCACTTTCATTCAAGTTTTCTTTCAGATATGGGATTACCTATTTTAAATTTACTGAAAACATAGTGACACCTGCTTTTACACTGCTTAACATTCAGTTTTTTTTTTATTTTTTAAAATTCTGACATGTTATATCAAGTATTCTTGTTATATTAATTTGTAACTATTCAATAGAATAGCCCTGACATTTCTTACCTTAACATTGGGAGAATCAAATGTAATGACATAAACACCATCAACCAATTTACATTTTGTGTGAACTTGACTTCCAGCACCTACCGCATATGACCTGCAGTTCAACCCTAAAATCAATTTATTAAAGATTTTGATGTAATTTTTATACTTACATACTGTTTTTCTTAATGACATATGTATTTTAAAGACCAACAGCTAGTTTCTAGTTGTAGGTTTTTAAAACAAATAAAATAACAATACCTTAGTTTTAATTAAAAAAAAAAAAAAATCATTTGTTTAAAAAAGTTAACTTACTATTAAGAAATTGCATATTATTTCGGTGTTTGAAGATTTTGAGTGCTCGCAACATTTTACTGTTAGACATTATCATTGAAGAAAAACCAAAATATCTTAAAAATACTAATTCAAATATTAAGTAAGTAAAAATTTTAACCCAGACTTTGACCCTTAACTTTTCTTGTTGGAGATGACGGAAAAGGATGAAGTGGAGGGCAGGAGGGGAGAAGTACGTACAATGTTGCCAAAATAAGAATTTGCGTTATAATAACATTCTCTAAGTTTAAGTTAGCGAAGATAAAAAGAAAATACTATGTAAAATTTCCTAACCAATTTAGTAATTTTATTATAAAAATGAAGAAAAAGAGTCAAATTTATAGTGGACAATGTCTGAAATAAACGATTCAGTCAATACTTTAAAAGATATACATTTTAAAACAACAGTATATGTTCAGTGTTATTACAAATTAACTTTTTAATATTTTGTATCTCCGTTTTAAAAGAGGCCCATAAAACTTTTTTTTAGTAAATTTATGTTTGTGACACTCGAGTGATTTTTATTACCTATGAGAAAAACATATTGAATTCGTGATTCTTACTTTACAACTTTTTACCGGAATGATTGTATTGCGGTCTCACCGGACGTACATTGTACCAGCAAAAAATAAAAAAGCTGCTTTTATAAAAATATAAATATTGATACAAATTTTACATAAATGTAATATCTAAGGTTAATTTTTTTGAATACTAACTAATATGTATTTAGAAGTACACATGTATATGAAATACCAGAACATTTGATTTTGACTAACTGGTGCGCTTCCTAATCGATTTATAGTCGACGAACTTCCTTTGATTGTTTGCAGAAGCAGCGTCGATCGTCGGTGGGCTGTTCTGCCACAACCACTGCTTAAAACTATTTGTCAAAAAAAATTAACTCAAATGTAGTTGCTCCTCCTCAATATTAAGTAACAAAGTGATAATGACACAAATGTACACGTCTATTTCTCTAACACTCTCTAACACTTCGATCCATTTTCAATTGTTTGTTTCTTGTTTTTGCTCATTGTTTTATTGATTTCACGTATCGATGAACCAAAAGCTTCTAATAACCGATTGATTGATTACTGGTCGGGCGTCGATCATCATAGACTGAGTTGTGACCCGTATACTTCTAAAATTAAAGTAAGGAATAATATTTATAATTTAAATAAATATAATTCAACATGGCAATAAAATTATTTACTTTTATTTTCCAATGGTAAGACAATTACTTTAATTCTGTCTTTGAGGTAAGAGAAAATAAATGTGGGTCGTTCCGGAACCCCACTTGTTGCAAAACGGGAGATCTCTTGTTGCTAAGGCAACCGCGCCCACTACCCCCTCGCCCATTCCACTTTGGAGTCGGGCTTCAGTGAAGTTGAGAGCAACGGGAATGACACAGGTCACCAGTAATTACTCCACTTTAGCTTTTGATAGACGGAAATTGCATGAACTGAGAAATCGTCAACGCTGTAATAAAGTTATTTACGCAAACAAAGAATATATAGACTTCATGTCCCGTAAATGTTTGAATTAAAAGTTTTAGTGTATAGAGAAGTAAAATAAGAAATAGTACATTTTACCTGTCTATTTTCTGCTTAAAATATTTTGTTGCATAAAATTGAAGATTTACGCATTCTTCTTCTTCTTCCCAATTGATGGCATGAGCACGGTTTGTGCGTGAGCCAATGTCATGTGTAGAGGTACAAAATAAAATAATACAAATCCAAAAATCGTCTGCGTGGTCAATCGTTTATGTTCTCATCTTTTCATCATCGCAATTGATGGCGAGAGCTAATGTTGTATATAGACGTATAAAATAAAAGGATAAAAATTCAAAAAATTGTCTGCGTGGTCAATTCGTCCGTCATGTTTCAAGTCTATTCAACAATCTTCTTACGTATTCTTAACATTAGAATTAAATTTTTGACACGTGTTTTATTATAATTTAATGACATTTATAGAAATAGACAAAATTGAAG
Source organism: Byasa hedistus (assembly GCA_029286795.1). Classification (NCBI taxonomy): domain Eukaryota; kingdom Metazoa; phylum Arthropoda; class Insecta; order Lepidoptera; family Papilionidae; genus Byasa; species Byasa hedistus. The sequence continues at coordinate 7,310,972 of JAGSMW010000020.1, read as the reverse complement.
AATCTGTTTGCTTTATCAAATTACATCACTCACATAAATGTTAACATGACATACAATAAAAAAATATTTTAAAATTTTTTGTCTTATCCCGCGTAATCTTTAGTAAAATTTTAGCCAGAACAATGGGCTAACTTCTTTATAACGATTAGATTAAATTGACTTATAAATTAAACATGTTTAATTTTTTTGATGTAACCAATTTCCAAAACCATTATTAGTACCAAACGGAACACTGATTAAAAAAACTGTTCTATGAGTATTTTGCCCATATATACTCTGTTGTAATTATCCGTGGCGATGCAGTATATTAACTTCTATACCATTCATCCAATTTTCATGAAAATAGATGACATGTACAAATGTACAGACAGAGATTTTCTTTTTTAAAATAATAAAACACTTTTCTCTTCATAAAAGAAAGGTACATTTCTGAATACCTATAAATCGTCATACTCTTAGAGGGATTTTCATGAGTAGACAGAGTAAAAGAAATTGATTCAATTCCCCATGCCCCGAGAGGGAGGATGGCGGGAGTCTCCCTGTATTACACCACCGCCTAGTGTGCGTTACGGCAGTAGACTCGTATGAATTAAATAACATTTTATTTATATATCCCATCCCATAATAGGCGGTTTAACATAGGTGTCCTGTCAATAAATTTTTTAGGAAATCATTTACTACCCAGAAAAATCGTTGTCACACTTCTATTTCCTTAGCGAAACATAGTTATTAGTTGAATGATGTATCAATTAAAATTGATCTGTGACAATATCTTTTAAATAAAAAGTCTCTTCGATTACCCAGGCAAAACTGTAACATTATTTAGTTCCTTTTTGTGCTTCAATTATTTATAAGTCTTTTTAAACCTCGGCAGTGCAGGTTACACAGACAGTGTTTAAAAATAGGGTTGCTTGGCTCGAAACGAAATAAAATGTCTAAACTTTTAAAAAGTATGTGATAAAATGTTATGGTAAAATTTTAACATTTGTAAATTGAGTTCATCATTCCATATGGGTTCACTGCTGAACTAGCTACTGCGTAAATCTTCGCTTCACTGGGTCTCACAGCCTGCATCTACATCACTTTTTCAGACATGTTTGTGTGTAAACAACCCTAAATTAGTGAATAAAAATTAGATAATGAGCTGTGAAATAAACAATCCTTTAAACTCGTGAACTTCTTGTTTAAAAAACACTGGTATAAGTACTTAAACTTGAAATATCTTGAATATTACTATTTTCAGAAAGCAAAACAAGTTTTAAATTAAAACATAAACTTTGTTTGCTTTGGTGACGGTTAGTCAAAGAAGTTGAATTTAGTGTACAAAAGTGTTATAATTTCTTTTTATGTAATAGATGGCAGAATTATATATTAAAATGTGGGCAAGTCATTATTTCTGTTAAGATGTTGTCAGATCGTGGATAACCACACCGACTAGATTTAACGCCATTGATTGATAAATTTAAACTATAAAAGAACCGGTATGATATGTTAAAGAAAAATTTCAACACGTTTACATCGTCTAGGAGTCTAGTGTGGAATTAATTGATTATTTTGCTTTGATTACTATATCAAAATAGCAACCAGAAAAAGTAATTGTTCTTTAAAATATATTCGTTACACAATGTGCAGTCTTCAGAGCATCTAGGCTATACACAGAAGGTTTTTTTAAAGAAATCACGATTTTTGTACGTCTAGCTTTTGCAAAAATATATCTATTGTATATATTATACCGTTACAATTACATCATTTAGACAATTCTATAAGTTTAAAAACAATAGTAAATATAAACTTCAGTTAAATATTGTTTTCAACCTAATAACCGGATATAGAGCTGGTAATTTTTTTATAGGGAAGTTCTGTATTTAATGTGGTAATAGTGATAATAATGGTGTAATATTGGTCTAACTTAAAGCGATGAACTAGGACATATAACAAAATTAGCTTTTGGAGTACAGATTGGCCCGACACCTTATATATCGTGTTTAATCTTCTAAATGGAGCTGCGCTATATAATGTATATTATGTTGGTTCTTCACACAATATAGCACTGTACCTACTAGTATATAAAGCCAGTAGCTCCGCGCGGCGGGAGTAGTGCGATCAAGGCAGAGCAACCAGTGCGGACGTGATTTTGCGTTCTGTACATTTTATCACATAAATACTTTAAACTAAGATCTGGTTTAAATATAACGACATTATTTCTACTTCAGTGTTTAATAAGCTTCGATATCGTGCAGCATTTAATCAGCAGTAACAAAACTCCGGTAAGAAGGATAAATATTAAAAATTTACGATTTGCTGAATTCTTTTCCAGTTAATTATCAATTATATTAATTACCAAAATTGTTATAGCCATACTCAACAAACTTATACATGTACATACATTCATTTATTTTCTTCCATTATGATTTAATCTTTCATTATTTAATTTATCAGATAATAGTGGTTTTAGTTGACCCTGAACAATTTTATCTCAAGTTGTCAACTCATTGACCGTGCAATATCGACGTACATAAAAATTTACTTTCAAAGACCGCAAGGCCTTGACCTTAGGTGTCGAGATGTGATATTCTGATTGTATAATACATTTTATTCTGTCGAAGATAGAATCTTTTGGTTTTTTTTAATTGTTAATATACGTAAATTTGAAATTTTACTGGTAAACACTAGTCCAAAGTTGTGTTTTTTCGTGGAATCATCAACTGCCCGCGGCTGAATAATTAAAGGAAAAGGTATAATATCGAGGTAGTACCATTGTTCTGTAAATCAACTATGATTTATTAATTACTGATTACTAATACAAATAGTACAAATGTATGAAAAAGGTACTTTTAATAATTTCTCATCTATATGAATTGCTTTATATGATGCCTAATTTTCACTTGTCTTTAGATTTCCTTACATGATTATGGAATGGAGATTATTAAGAATTTATTATTTATTTCTGTTTTTATTAACATAATATTTTATTAAGTATAAAATCGTTTGCGGAAATAATAATTACTACACACTCCTTAGTGTATTAGTTAGATTTTAAAGTATAGTAAAGAAATAAACCTAAACATTACTGCATATGATATAATAGTACTAAGATCAGTGGTATTCTTCGACTTTGTAGATAAAATTATTCGCCTGTTTATGATATGTAGTATATAGTCGTTATGAAAAATCTTTTATAAATTATGCTTTATGATTATAACTACTATACATTAAAAGTACTATTTTTAAATGAACAATTTTCCTATTAAAAATATAATGTGTCTTGTCATTTAGTGTGAATTCAAGTCATTCTTGTTACACGATGCGGGAATACCCTAAAGCGAGAGTCACATTTGCGCGTATTTTCCTTTGAGAGAGATTCTTCTGGGTTAATGGGATTTCCGTGGAAAAATCTATATAAAGAGAATAAATATTTTTTTTTAATTTTTTCATCTTTTTATTTATAATGAATGACATATAATTATTACATAGAACTATGTCACATGCAAATAATCAACATATGTATGTTTTAAACAAATTGTTATGATGATATATTTTTGTATTACATTTTATATTCATCATAATTATACATAGTACAAGCTTCGTTTCTCTTTTAATGATTTTGATGACGTTTTTTATTATATTTACTTTTACAGCATCATCGGATACAGATATTTCGCAAACTCAAGCATAACCACAGCCTACTTACAAATATGTAGGATAGTTTTGGTCTACTATTTTTATATAAGGTTGCTCTGCGGGAAGACCGTTAGGGCGTATAAATATTTGTTATCTATACCCTAATGAAAGCGAAAACTTATACCTTGAATTACGACCTGAGTCGAATATTAATACAGCATACACGCTTTCTTAAAAATAGGTACAAAGCTCTCTGATTTATAACAAAATTGCTTCAAAAGATATTATATGTAGTTGTACTACATTTACAGTTAAAAACTTGTTCTATATCCGCACTGAAATAGGACTTGGATATGGAGACAAAAAAATTGTAATTGCTCTTAAGAACAATTAGTCTTCCACTAGAGGTAGGTTCTCCTTGTGAGAGGGCAGCAACATAGATACTATTTCATTTGGTTTGTCCATAGCCTCATTTCATAGTTGCCCTTGTTCTTTCCGCCAAGCTCCTAACGGAGTTATTTTCGCTAGAGAAATCACTTGGTGAGTATAAAGAGGCAAAAAATATTCTTAAGAAAGAACCTAATATGCCTCTTTCTACTCACGTGGATTTTTATTTCTGTTAAATGCTATGTTCTCGGCGTACAGTGTGTAAATTGGACTTTTTGACTCCAAGCATTCGCTAAGTTTCCAGGGCATAATTTTTTTTATTCCGCCGGATTTTCGGAACTTTTTTCACTTAATTTCATTAGAGATTATATCTATCGTCCGATTGCCATTGTTCACTATTTATGCTGTAATAAAAAAATCACTCGGCAATAAATTCTGCGGTACTCTGTCGACATCAATTTTATCAGTCTTGTTACGCATTGTGTAACCAGAATATAAATTGTAAAAGATTTCAACATATCAAAAAGCATATTTTAATTATTGGTAGTTAAATTAATACATAATATGAGGCCGATTTACATTACTACAGAGAAAAAGATAATAGAGCCAAGGGCTTGCATTTATTCATTATTGTATTTTGCAAAATCAAGGACATTTATTTACAAGGTACGACTAATTATAAAAACTGGTCGACCGGGTTAGTCTATGGCGATCTGTTTTAATAAAACAATAGAAATAATTGAATTTTTAATGTGATTAGCACAGAATTCTCTGTAAAGACTTTTTACTACTGACTGTTTTAACGCAAACTCGCGTGTATTTATCGCAATCTTCTTAGTTGGAAGAATTAACAAGATTACTACAGTATCGCACAATTTCCATTTTTATATTTTTTTATTTATATGGGGTAACACTTGACCTCAATTTCAGATGGTGTTAAGGGATAATAAGGCCCTGGATGGTTAAGCGTGCGTATACTCTCTCCCATATGGTGACACAGAAATACAAAATATTTATTTACAAATTGACTTTAAATGTAGTATTTTAACATTTATTATGATGTTTGTTATGGCGGTAAACGTCACGTCTAATATCATGACAAAGTTATCTACTTTATAATAAATCACTCTTTCAATGAATGTGTGCAGAGTCGCACATATCCTGTTATAATATGTATATTAATCATATATATAAATAATAAATTAAAGGTTCGCACATGTTTTTGAAGACACTCGCCATTAAACTATTCGTTGTTCTAAATATATTTATGATACTACAGTTACAACTGTTACTATATAAATAATCTACAAAATCCACTTTCTAATTAGTTCATAAGTTTTGGCTCGGCTTCCGTGTTGTATAAAATGCTTTTAAAATATACACGGTTGACTAAATTCTAAATTATGATACCGTTAAGGAATTTTGTGTTATTACAAAGACAGGTAACTACGAGGTCCGCTTAACCTCGCACGACTTGCCTATCGTGGGTTATGCAACAACCGCTTGCGCTGTAACGCTCTCTCGGCATTGAACTGAGAGCATTACACAAAACGTAATATATATAATAACAAAATCAAAAAATTACTGATTGTCCTAAAATGTTATTCTGTTGGTAAAACTCATATTTATATCGCCTTGTAGGTACCACCGTAATACCTTATTTTATTCCCAAGCACTAGTATACAATTGAGAGATCCTATGTAAAGCGAAATATGACAAATAAAGTTACCGGGGTACATATCACCTTAATATCCTAAACCAATATTGCAATATAATGTTGTGTATATAGCCTAATTAGTGTCCCAGTTTTCATGGACTGGCATATCATTTGCCATAATTTTTTTTCATTTTTTCATTTAAAATAAAAATTGGAGTTCATAGCTTAGACTACCGATAAATTACTAATATAAGTACAGCAAACTTTTTTGAACGTGGTTTTCTACTATATATTTTGTAATTTCTTGTTAGTCATGTTAATTTATTATGAATCGTGTTAATTGAGTCAGCAATTTACTATAGATTATGTCGTAATTAACAATGATTTTTGTAATATTTGTAAACGATAATACACCTTATTTATAAGCTTAATTACAATCAATCGATTATTATTGTAGAGTTAAATAAGTATTACACTTACTCGAATCAAGGGTTTTGAAAACATTTAAATATAACAAATAAAAAATCTATGGTAAGGAAATAATTATAATAAAGTAAAGTATAAAAATTGTTATAAAATATACAATAATGAAGGCAAGGGCCAATTCATGTCGTCAGAGCCTTTACTGCACGAAGGTTACCAAGATGGCCTTACAATTACTACGTTAGAATAACAAAGAACCAACTGTGAAAATTTATTTACCAACACACGAAAACAATATTCTTAAATGTTATTTATCTGTGTTATACGTAATAAATGCGATTAAACCGCACGATGAGTAACGAGACCACAAAGAATTTTACTATTCCTTACAGTCTCTGAATTGTCTGATTGTCTGGGGCTTCAGTAAAACTTTAAGAAGTAATATATCAACAATATTTTATGTTCAAAATCTACATGTTTATACTTGCTGAGCCATGTACATAGACATGTTTTATATTTAAGAATTTTAAAAAGTCCATTCATTTTGTATAGAGACAATTTGGCCACTTCGGTATCATACAACCAAAACTATACTGTTAAAATAATGTATATCATTTATAATGTTATGAAATATGTATCAATTATTAAATTTGCACGCCACAAAATAAATACGTTATAAAATAATATTTAATTGTTTTAGGTCTTAACAATGACGGAGCAAGATATGAAATTGGAGTTCGGTTTGTTAATAATACAAAGTTAAAAATATTTGATGCGTTTGTTTTATTAGCAATCACTTATTTGTTTTATGAAATTCTCTTTGCATCTACATTTTTTGTCAGTTAACAGAGTTTTTCTGATTATTTTTGTTACAACAACGTTTTGATTTGCAAATCCGCGTCCAATTTGTGTTATTGTAGCTAATTGATTAACGTGTTTTGTAATCAAATAAAAAATTAACTTAGTTGTCTTGGTTAACAGAAACAATGGAAGCGGGAGATTTCAAGGATTTCGCTAAAGCAATGACTGACTACATAGCAGAATATTTGGAAAACATAAGGGACAGGTAACTTAACCGTACTTAATAATATGTATTTTTCGTGTACATAAAAATTAAATAAGAATATCTTATTCACTTTTTTCTCCGATCAGCGCCGTCTAAAACTGATATAGTAGGAAATTAATAATAAAAATACTCTTCGAATATATACTGTTATTTACTTCTGTTTCTCTTTAATATTTTGTACAATATTAAAACATTCTAGACCTGTCGTGCCATCGGTGAAGCCTGGGTATCTTCGTCCATTGGTGCCGGAACAGGCGCCTGAAAAAGCTGAGCCATGGACGGCAGTTATGGCCGATATAGAACGCGTTGTCATGTCTGGAGTAACACACTGGCACTCGCCTCGCTTCCACGCCTACTTTCCAACTGCAAATTCTTATCCTGCAATCGTAGCTGATATGCTAAGTGGTGCTATAGCCTGCATTGGATTTACATGGGTAAGGAGTTGAGTCAGCAGCGAAGTATTTTCGTATTGTTGCGAGAACAAAAACATACGCTAAAATATTTGTTTGTTAAATAAAGAAACCATGACATAGCAAGCATAACTTACTTTAAATATAATGAATCAAGTTGTAACAAAAATGTACAAGTCATTGCCAATGTCACCATTCCTTTTGATTTTGAATAACATCAAGGAAAACCGGTGACTTGTAGTCATATTCTCTCTGAATAACATTTTAACTTAACGTAACATTACTTATTTACATATGAGTTTAATTATTCACAAAAATATTTAACTTTTATTTTTCATTTATTTACTGATACGGTCAAATATATGAATGCTAATCTGTCTTTTATAGCGAAACGACGTTATGTCATACCCTCCGTTTTTCATTTCAGTCCCTTCATTAAAGTCAATACAAACTATTACTACTATTTTACTAACAAAATGTTTGTATTCAGAATTGTTTTTCCTCAATATCTAACATATATATATAGTATATCCTCCGCTTGTCCTAAAAGGCGGCTAAGAGGGAACAATTCCAGAATAACTACCCATCGTGTAACCTTTACCACAAAGTAGATAATATGCCCTTTATAGCCTTTACCAACATACTGTGCTCGCTAAACCGCATGGCAGACACGGCTTGTACAAAAATTACTTCCAAAATTTAAGGTATCTGTGTTTTGCAGTAGACATGCGTAGGCTGAAATCATGACGGTGATGATGATGTTAAGACACACCATTGTACATCTCATTAGTAATCGTACGTTTTCGTTTATCTTCGATCGTATGTGGTGTTTAATATTTTTTTTTAAATTCATATTATATTGACAGTATTTTTGCGTCAGCAAATTCGTCAGTAGTTTCATTAACAAAATATATATATCAAATTTCAGATCGCAAGCCCTGCATGCACGGAACTTGAAGTAGTTATGCTGGACTGGCTAGGTCAGATGCTTGGTCTTCCCGAGCCATTCCTTGCTCGGTCTGGTGGGGAAGGTGGAGGCGTCATTCAAGGCACAGCAAGTGAAGCTACGCTTGTCGCGCTCCTCGGGGCTAAGGCTCGTACTATACAACGAGTTAAAGAGCAACACCCTGAATGGTCTGAAAACCAAATTCTTTCGAAACTCGTAGGATACTGCAACAGTAAGTGATATTTTCCTATTTAAATTTATTATTTTCGTGTTTTAACGTGTCTTTTTCATTTTCTATATTACATGTAAAGTATACGATAAATGAACAATTACTATGACATATTATTTGCTGAAAATAACTCTACTTTAAATTTTTAAATTTAATTTGTTTTAAATTTTGTTTTGATTATAGTTATTGTGGACGTATTGAATATTTGTTAGTCATGTTCGCCTTGCCATATCGCATGCTTACTACAATGAAAATCCCTCTAGCACTAAACATGTAAAATAAATATGCATTAAATTTTAACAAGGCTTTAGAAATTATTAGTATATTTTAAATGAATATTGAAATACTATGCTATTTTTGTCTACAATAGGTTAATATACGACCTCTGTTTCACATGGTGTGAAGTGACAATGAGGCCGTAGATGGGGAAGTGTGCTCGTCCATAGTACTGTCCACATATGTTGACAACCGGAACATAGCAATGCTTTTATGGCGACAAGAAATGTCGATTGGTATACCAACTGTTGGCGTAGTTTTTGTTAACATTTTTAGCTTCATCGGACTAAGAGCTTATATAAAAAAGTACATCAATAGCGTCTACAGTATATTTATATGCCGTAGTGTAATGTATACCTGTAACAAGAGATTTTTTTTATTATTTAGGTGTATGTATATGAAATTTAAATAGTTAAACAAATGCAGTCATAATTTTTAACAATTTGAAGGAGTGGCAAATACTGCAACAATGAGTTTTAAATCTTTACAGAACAAGCGCATTCGTCTGTGGAACGAGCTGGACTTTTAGGAGGTGTACAAATGCGTTGCTTGAAACCTGATGATAAACACTGTCTTCGTGGTGATATCTTGCAAGAAGCAATCGATGAAGACTTAAGAAACGGCCTCATACCATTCTATGTAAGTGTTAAACAGCAATCGAGGTTATTATTAAAAAAACCGTGCGTGTTTTTACCTTTCAAACGCATAATAGAGTTTCATTTATTATCCAGGTGATGCGGTTGAATGTTTGCGTAGATTGATATACAATGTATAATATAGCGGTTGGAATCAATCCGAACAATCACTAAAAACACTCCGTGTGGTAAAGTTTAGGTAAATTGCAAAGAGATCCCCCATTATCAAATGCCATAGATAATACGATTCGTGCTGGTATTAGGATGCACTTACAATAATGGTAACAGTATAATGTACAAGGCCGAACTTGTTTCTTGTTAACAAGCTGACAATAAGCAGGATTGAAATACTGCCCAGATGCCTATATGATAATTTTGGTAACCTTATAAATGAAAGCCCATGTAACGTTTCACTTGTTTGTTATATATATTAAAAGTATAGCGACAATATGCGCAAAAAAAAATATAATATATAAAAATTATAATTATTTTCGGCATAAAAAGACCGGTTTGTTTGATACTACTACTACTAAGAACATCTGTTATATTTAGTTTCTTTTTTAAACAAAAAGACAGCGGCTTTTTTGTTTTCCGTTTTTGATACAGTTTAAACATATGTGTAAACTCGTGTAATATCGCTGTTATAAAAATATCAGAATGCTAAATTCTTTTTGTCACACTTTTACATCTTTATGATTTACGTTTATAATTTTCAGGTTGTTGCTACGCTTGGGACTACGTCCTCGTGTACTTTTGATGTGTTGGATGAAATAGGCGATGTTTGTATTGCGCGAGATATATGGCTACATGTAGATGCTGCCTATGCAGGATCTGCCTTCATCTGTCCTGAATATCGTTATCTCATGAAAGGTATCGAAAAAGCGGATTCCTTTAACTTCAATCCGCATAAGTGGTTGCTTGTTAATTTTGATTGTTCAGCCATGTGGCTTAAACAGCCCCGTTGGGTCGTTGACGCGTTCAATGTAGATCCGCTTTATTTGAAGCACGATCAACAAGGCTCGGCTCCCGATTATCGTCATTGGCAAATTCCTCTCGGACGTAGATTCAGAGCATTAAAGTTGTGGTTCGTATTAAGATTATACGGCATTGAAAACCTACAAAAATACATTCGAAAACACATCGCTTTAGCTCATCTTTTTGAAAAGTTATGCGTATCGGATGAAAGATTTGAAATAGTCGAAGAAGTCCTGATGGGTCTTGTTTGCTTTAGATTAAAAGGAAGCAATATGATTAATGAGGAGTTACTTAGACGCATTAATGGTCGTGGGAAAATTCATCTCGTTCCCTCTAAAATAGATAATATTTTTTTCTTGAGATTGTCTATTTGCTCGCGTTTCTCTGAAGAAAGCGACATTCATTTATCATGGGAAGAAATTAAAATCTGTGCCGACGAAGTACTTGTATCAAAATAAAGATCGTATGGTAACCAAAAATATCATACAGATGTAATATTATAAGTCAATGTAGACTTATTAAAAATATTATATTATTGTGTATAACCTACTATTTAAACTTTTATGAGGCACTAAAAAAAATATCTAAACTTTTGTTAAATGTTTTTTAATTTTAGCGTAAATAATATGTATGCTATTTTTGGACATAAGAAATAATAAAGTATTTTAAAACAGTTCATGGAAATAAAACCTATAAATATACAAATGTTTAAGATATGTATTGTTTATTTAAAGAAAATTTGCATATAAATTGTTCGTAAACATTGTTAAAAATGGTCGTACCTAATCAAAATATAAATCGAAAATATACATTCGTTCAAACTACTGTTTAGCTTAAGCAAAATAGAGGTTTTTATTAAAAAAAATTAAGTATAAATACACATTCTGGCTTGGCACCTATTTCTTAGGCTAATTAAAAATAAATCAAATTGTACTTGTTTCAATGTTGCATAAAGTTAACTAATTAAAACAAGTTAAATAATATTACAATAAGCTATAAAAATAAAGGTAGAGTCGCATTTTCCAAATATTGAGTTAAACGAATGAAGAACTGTTTATTTCATTGAAAAGCCGTTCTGTAATTTTATTAGCGATTTTCAAATCAAAGCTGTTAGATACATTATAGTTATATATAGTGTTTTTTACGTATTTTATTTATTTTCCAGGATAGTACATGGAAAATGAATGAATACAAAAATAAATTTAAGTGTAATAAAAGTTATTCGTAGGTATTATTGTAATTCGTTAAATGTTTATTAAACGTACAAAAATATAAAAAAAACTATGTCTAATATGATACATATTATGTTGTTAAAATGGTAATAAATTGTAGTCAATAATTTAGAAGTCGTTTTATTAAACCCCTGTACCGTGATTCGAAGCCTAGACATAATGAGATGACATCCTTCCTTGTCCCTTCTCTTTTCTTCATATTGCTATCTCTTTCACACTATACGTCACGTCCGGCAGGCAGGTGGGGGCGCGTCGCGCGCGCACTGTCCGATCATTGGCGTCCTATCCCTCGCGCGGTACGGTAGTCTGCAGTGCACCTAGTCGCGAGACAAACCGCGCGTCTCTTTTCTGTTATTAGTGAATTTAAGGTTATAAATTCTGTCTTAGTGTTATTAACGGTTCTCCGTTCGGTAATTTAAAAAAAAAAAAAATAATAAAGTGTTCAATTATTAGTTTTTTATATATATATAAATGCTATGAGTGTTTCTAAAAATCGTAAAAGTGTTTCTCGAGAAATGGAAAATAACGCGGGCGTATCGAACTCGTCGAAACGTGTTAGAGTGATTTCTAGCTCCGATGAAGACTCGTCTGCGTCTTCGTCTTCATCCGGTTCTCCGACCATGGAGAGAAAACGGAGGAAAGAAAGAAAAGAAATCGGCGTTTTTAAAAGAAAAACAAATCAGCGACGACGGGATGACATTCTACAAAAATTAGTTAGAGAGGTAAGTGACTTATGTAATCAGATGCATGATTGTAATAGCCACTGTGAATATGATAATGTCGAGCAAACATTACAACTACACCCCAGCGATGGGGAGGATAAGGAAACCGAATCTCTCGACGGTTTCCAGCTAAATATAGGCACCTCTATTAAAACGCCTACTGTTCCTAAGACAGTAGTAAATTTTTTAGACAAACTTAATAGTCTTCAAAGATTTAATACAGATGACTGGTCTCAAGTCCGTTACGCCGATTTACAAAAAAGTTTTAATACTACCCCCGGTTTTGTCGAACTCGATACTAATGATGAAGTGAGCGCACATGATACCTCTCATGCCTTTAAGTATGCTGAAAAATCCTATGCTGCCTTAACGTTAGCACTGTTTCAATAACAAGCTGCTTTCGAAGGAAGTGTTAAAGAGTTTTATCACGGGTGCGCAGCCTTGAAGACCTTTCTTATGACAAAGTAAAGGAACAAATTAACGAATGCTTTGGCCAAAGCGAATACTCTAGAATCTCATCCGACATATTGCAAATGGTATGTGGGCACAGAGCTGACTTAATTGAGCAAAGAAGAGATGATATACTGTCTTCAGTAAAAGACCCTCTTCTAAAATCTAAGCTACGCAAAATACCTCCTACTTGTAATCATTTATTTGAATCTAAGCGTTTCACTGAAACCTTAGAAAAGGCTGGCGGTGTTCGGCAATCCTTCTGGAATAAACAGCCGAATAGGCCTGCTGCACGCATCATGCACAGGACCACATCGTGCTATCGACACCCCGCGCAGGGGAGTCAGCTACAGAAGTCCGCGCAAGACTTAAACAGGTTTTGTACTCCTGCGCAGGAAGTACTAGACATAAGGCTCACTCTCAATTTCAGGCACGCAACTTTTCAAATATCCCTGCGCAAGGGTTCTATGGACATGCTTCAAATCGTAAAGATCACACTCATAACTCTAACCAAACTTCGACACGAGAAGGGCACAGTGAGCAAAGGAAACAATTAAGCCAGGTCACACGAAAGCGAAACCAATCACCATCCTTTCGTGGCAACCCAAAACGACGAAGATTTTGACGCCAGGCTCTTCAGAGCGGGCCAACTGAGGTGGTATGTAAACAACTGGATCAAACTAGGAGCCCCAGCACATCTTATAAAACTCATTCAAGGGTATCGGATACCCTTCCTTAAAAACCACCTGTAATGTATCCAAACTTAATTCATTTATGCAAAGCTCAAAATGTCACATCGGTGTCGACCGAAATGAATCAAATCATTGCGCAAATGAAAAAAGACGGGGTACTAAAAATAGCTCGGAGCTCACCCAGTTTCATATCGTCAATGTTCCTGCGTCCAAAAAACGACGGGTCTATGAGGCCAATCTTCAATCTAAAGGCTCTCAATCAATATGTACACACATCAAAGTTTCGCCTGGTCTCGATGTTCAAAGTACCAGACTTTCTTCAGAAATCGGACTGGGTATCCAAAATCGACATTTCACAAGCTTACTTCCACGTACCGATAAAAAAGTCACACAGACGCTTCTTGCGCCTTATTTATCAAAAAGAACTATTAGAAATGACCTGCCTACCGTTCGGTCTAAGTTCTGCCCCAGGCGCATTCGCGTCAATAACATCATGGATTGCGCAAATCATGAGAAACGAGGGGATAAGAGCTCTGGTATATCTGGACGATTTTTTTACTTGCGCACCAGGATCAGCAAATGCTGAAACGACATGTAGCTTATTGTGTAGATTTGCTAACAAATCTAGGATGGCAAATAAACCAAGAGAAGTCCGTGTTAGAGCCACAAAAATCCATAGAATATTTAGGAATATCATGGAACCCTTGGCTGAACACAAATTTCTTCCGAGCAAAAAGATGACAAAGATAAAGAACTGCATATCCCACCTTCTAGACGCAAAACATGCGAACTTAAAAGATTGTCAGATCGTTTCAGGACTCCTAAATTTCGCAAGTTTTGCAGTTCCGAGGGGCAGACTACATTGTCGACAGATGCAAAGTCATATCAAGCTTTTCTGCGATGTAAGGCCGAAATCACCCCTTCCACAGGCTGTACTGTCAGAACTAATGTGGTGGATAAACAATTACGACAAAGAATCGGAGATACATGTGCCAACCCCAAGTCATTTCCTTACAACCGATGCTGCAGACATAGCATGGGGAGCCCAGTTGGACAATCAGACCATAACCGGCAGTTGGGAAGAAACAGAGAATCATCTTCACAGCAACTGCAAGGAACTTCTAGCTGTTCTGAAAGTACTGCAGATGAAAAAGCTAAGTCTCTCGAACAAAACCGTTCTTCTGCAAACCGACAATGCTACGGTGATGGCATATATTCGAAATCAGGGCGGCACGAAATCCCAAACACTGATGAAATTGACGTATCAGTTATTCAGTCTGCTGGATCAACACAACATCAGATTAATGGTCTACCACATACCGGGAATTTACAACAGCGATGCGGACCATCTATCGCGTCAGCTGACATCGCCAGAATGGCATCTATTACCCCAAGCAACATCGAAGATCTTTGCGGAGTGGGGAATTCCGGAGATAGATCTTTTTTGCCTCGAGAGTGGCTCACGTAGTTCAGAATTATTGCACATTGGATCTCCGAGACAGGCGGGCAGCGATGTACGATGCATTCGCCCACCAATGGCGTTTCCGGTTAGCATGGCTCTTTCCCCCTCCATGCTTGGTGCCGCGAGTCTTGGGTCACCTAAATCAAGCCAAAGGAGTTTACATAGTAGTAGTCCCTCAGTGGGATCGTGTATTCTGGCGGCCGGATCTCAAAAGGAGAGCACTCGGCCCCCCCTACATAATAAGGAACCTTCGCAAAGTCCTAGTAGATGCAACATCGGGGCGACCTCCCCCAAGAGTGGACGAGATGATACTGGAGGCTTGGAGATGTGGGGGTGGTCGAGAGACCTCGAAGGATGGACAGCAGAACAAAGAGCTGCCCTGAAGTCGAGTTGGAGGCCATCTACATTAAAAACGTACAAACCAGCTTGGAAACGATGGCTAGCTTGGTGCCAAACAAATAATGTAGTCGCTACAAGTCCATCAGGGGCGGATCTAGGCAAATACTAGATTTGCACTTAAAATTTCATCTTCTTACAACACTATTCTTCTCCACAAATCAGTGTTTCAACCTTTTGTAATACAGGTTCGTCTAACTTAAGCTCCCACAGCATCGTGAAACAAGCTCTCAAAGCCATTTCGTTAAAAAACCCTAAAGCCATTAAATCTCCTACATGGGATGTTGATGTATTAATCTCTTATCTAGGTACATTAAATATTCATACTAATAGTTTATATGATGCTGAACGATATACGGCGACTCTCTTATTACTATGTTCTGGTAGAAGAGTCCAGGATCTTACCTTACTACATATAGACGAAGAGCACTGTTTAATAACAGATGACAACACGGTAATTTTTTGGCCAGAATTTGGCTCCAAAACAGACACTTCAAATTATAGACAATCTGGATGGAAGTTATTATCAAATAATGAAAGCTTAGCTCTAGACCCAGTATTTTGGATAAAGAAGGTAAAGTCGTTGGGGAATCATCGAAGAGTGCAGGCGAAGTGCACCAACTTATTTATAACAGCATGTGGTAGGTCTAAGGCGGCATCTAAGACAATCTTGGCTAATTGGGTTAAATCTGTCTTGAGCGAAGCCGGTATAACGGCTACTCCTGGCAGCATCAGGGCTGCTGTTGCTTCTAATAACTGGATTAATAATATCCCGATAGATGACATATTGGCCCGAGGAAACTGGAAATCAGGAAGCACATTTGCCAAATACTACCGTAAGCAAGTTCTATCGACTCGACCAAATTGCATATCATTATTATTTGATCCTGTATAAGTATTTAATTATATACAATTTTCTAATTATAACGTATCGTAATCTAAAACGCGAATGTAATCAAACGTCAGCAATTTCAACACCAAGTAATGATTTTTTACTTAAATTATAGATTTTCTTGATCATATTAAAATAAAAATAATTAAAAATATATTCTCTTTCACCTGTATTTACAAACTACCTACGTCACATTGGCGTCCATCGCCAGGCGATAATAAACAAATCTCATTATGTCTAGGCTTCGAATCACGGTACAGGGGTTTAATAGACGTGTTTTACCTACCAATAAAACACATATTAAACCACTTACCTGATTCGAAGCCTAGATTATAACTCTGCCTGGCATGAGCTTCATAATGAGCCAATGATCGGACAGTGCGCGCGCGACGCGCCCCCACCTGCCTGCCGGACGTGACGTATAGTGTGAAAGAGATAGCAATATGAAGAAAAGAGAAGGGACAAGGAAGGATGTCATCTCATTATGTCTAGGCTTCGAATCAGGTAAGTGGTTTAATATGTGTTTTATTGGTAGGTAAAAACACGTCTATTATTAACTTATATCTAATTAAGGAGGATTTAAGATATGCAAAATTAGCTTCGTAAACGTACGTAAAACGTATTGCACTAATTAATAAAAACCATAAAGTTAAGGCGCAGGCTAGCAATCGTAATAACTAGTGAAAATGCTAGTTATTTCCATTAGCTAGAAATAGTGATAACAGATACCTACAACCAACAATATACACATAATATCAAAGCATCAAGAATGATTTAACAAATTCAGTGCCCTGGGCAGTATTTGTTACTTTCATAAGTCATAATAAAAAAGAAGAGATAAAACTTTCTGTTTATCCTAATATTGTTAGTATTTATTTTTCCAATAACAGCATTACCAGTAATAGCATTTGCAACTAGCTATAGTCTCCTTTGACTGATGCCGGTGATGGTGTACAAAGAAGTAAATATTGGACATTTGTTTGAAAAAAAGTATAACCATCACTCTACAAAGTCATCATTCTGTCTTTTCAATAAAAATATCATCATTACCTTTCGAAATCGAGAGTGCCATTAAAATGTGTTAGTGTGAAAATAGCAGTGAACAAAATTTAAATATGAAATTGTCACGTATAAATTTTTTTTGTTCAAAAAAAATTTCCGCCCCTTTAGTAACTTTAGGCAAATGGGAAGTCTTAGTTACTACATTTCGAATGAGTAGTGCTGTTTCTACAGGACACCAACAATGTATAATAGATTCGTGCAGTATAAAACCTAGCATTAGAGAACCACGTGTCATTATCATAGGTGCCGGTATAGCAGGTTTATCAGCTGCACATCGACTAACACAGTGCGGTATATGCAATTTTAATGTATTAGAAGCTAAAGAAAGGTAGTTATAATTACTACACTAGCGAAATTTATTTTTTCTACAAAATTTTTGTTATATTATATTGATCTTTATCTCATTACAGGCCTGGTGGACGTATTCATTCTTGTTGGCTTGGAGATTCGATTATAGAACTAGGGGCAGAATGGATACATGGTGCATGTTTGCCAAATTCTGTATACACTCTAGCATCACAAGATCGGTTATTACAAGCACCTTTGCCACGGTTGGATAATTCCCGTGGTTTATTCTGTACCAGCGAAGGCCGTGCTGTAGATTTACCAGTTACCATTACCGCTTATCACACATTTCGCCAAATAGAGCAGCAAGCTACCAATTTATTTCGACTAGGTGGCGAAAAAATGCATGGGACCTTGCTTAACTTCTTCGGTTTACGAATACAACAAGAGTTATATAATTTTCCCGAAGACCAAAGATATGACGCCGCACGGGTTATGTTTGGCTTGACTAATATTTTGCGTAATAGATGCGGAGACGATTTATCTCTTGTCAGTGCAGATACCTACGGAAGCTATATAGAACTACCAGGCGGAAGTGTACGCGTTCCTCTTGGGTATGTTGGTGTGTTGGCGCCTCTTTTACGAGGTCTGCCGGATAACAGCGTAAAGTATAACAAAGCTGTAAATATTATACGATGGGGTCGGGGTCAAGCAGGTTCCGGTCGAGCTTTAGTTAAATGTTGTGATGGTGAAGAAATCACATGTGACTATGTTATAGTTACTGTTTCATTAGGATGTCTCAAATGTCAAGCGGATAAATTATTTGCTCCACCGCTTCCTTCGTGCAAGTTAGATGCTATTTGCAATTTGGGATTTGGACTCAGTGATAAAGTTTTTCTTGAATACAGAGAACCATTTTGGGTGTGCCATGAAGGCAACTTAAAATTGGCTTGGTCAGCAGAGGAACTACAATGCCGTAGTGATTGGACAGGTGGTGTTTGTTCAGTTGACGAATTACCCGGTAGTAAACACGTAATGTGCGCTTGGATTTCTGGCCAGGAGGCAGCCATAATGGAGTCGAAAGCTGATACTGATGTTGCTGAAGGACTAACAAAACTACTTCGACGCTTTACTGGCAATCCGTGTCTTCCATATCCCCAAATGATGTTACGTTCTCGTTGGGCTTCAGACCCGCATTTTTGCGGGGCGTATTCGTATATGAGCTGTTGTTCAATGGTAAGCCATCAATGCGAACTGGGAAGCCCCGTGCCGGGACCTTGCGACCCTCAACCTCCGATACTCTTGTTTGCTGGCGAGGCTACTGTTCCGGGGTATTTTGCAACAGTGCATGGCGCAAGGCTAAGTGGTATACGTGAAGCTGAGCGTATAGTATTGTTAACAAAAAAATTAAATGGTCCACCACAATAACAAATATTGAATTTATATTATTTTATCGATTTTTGTAATGTCACTAAACATTTTACAAATTTTTTATTCAACGGATTAATGTTTTAGTAACTATTTTTTAAAATGTCTTTGAAGTAATAAATGATTAAAGAAACATAGATTTTTCATAAATTTCAGTTATTAGTACAACTCGTTTTATGGTAAAAAAAGAAAACCCGTTGTCTAATATTACTTTTATTTTACAATAAATACCAATATTTTTATAAGTACATACTTGTAAGTAAACAGTTCATGATTGTCCAATTGGCGAGATTATTAACATTGTTTTTTTCATAAACAAAATTTTAAACCTCTTAAAAAACCGCCATAATTATCAGAAGATGAAAATATGTCCTCAAATTCTAAATAAATTCTATTGCTAGTGTATGCAGTATCTCTGCATTGAATTCCATATGCATATGAACTTAAACCATTAATACTTGGCCAATGAAAACATATTTTATACCAGTTATCCTTTTTTAAGAAACATGGTTCTTTAAACTCAATATCAATGTTTGAATCATAGTCTATTGTTTCACTGTACTTACAATGTGTAATAATCTTATTATCAGACTCGGAAAGCAAAGAAATTAATATATTTTCATTGTACTGTTTAGGAGTATTGTTACAATAATTCAACACAGGAGTCATTCTAGTTGGTATATTAAGATAATTAAAAAATATTGATTTATTAGCTTTTAATCGACAATGAAGAAAATTATGATTTGAATCTATGATGGCAGGTGTAGCAGATCTCACTGGACTACGATGACATAGATACCACTGTAGTTTTAAACGATTTCTTGGGACTGTGAAGGAACTTAACGTTTCTCTAAATTTGCTGTTAGACAATGTATGGGATTGCTTTAAACCCTCTTTGATATTTTCATATTCTTGTGGTAGGAGCAAGTTATAAGAACTTGAAAAAATTTCATCTATCTCAGATGGAAAGAGCGTTAAAAATCTTAAAAATTTAAATAATCCATTTTTCATCAGTACTTCACGTCTATTCTGAAATTCAGTAGGAATGTTATTAGCTTCACAATAAAAACTTGCCCACTCAAATGTGAATTTAATAAGCTCTTTTTCTGAAATATTCATCGCATTACTTGAAAGTATTTTCTGCAAGCAAAAACTTGTAATATTTTTTTTATTTTCTTGAAGAAGATAAGCTGCATGTTCACAAAACAATTGTAGTGAAGATGTAAGCAGCTGTTTATCTTGCATGTAATCTGGGTAATTTAAAATTGTTATTACGTTATCTATATTTACACTTGACTGGACATGCTTAATGCATACTTCTGACAAATGGTCTAATAAATATTTTCTTGATACATACAATAACTCAAAAGCTTCTTCAATTGATGTTATATTAACCTTGTCAGTATAAATGTAGTTTAACAATTTTTGAAATATTTCTGGTTCAATATCAGTTATAACGATGTCATTGTTAGTTGATAGAGGTCCATAAAACATTGCCTCAAATACAGGACTGCTTATTCCTAGTATCAATTTATGCGCTTTAAATTTCTTATCACATACAGAAAAAGTGCAATCACTCCACTCGTAAGAAACCAGTAGTTTGTTAACGCGATCATAAAGGCTATTTTTTATAAGTTCGCCCATTTTGTAACCCATCTGCAACAAACAAAATACAAAAACCAATAATTTTGAAAAGATCACAAAGTTGACTTAGTTGATGCTTAAACATTTGATATTCTAATTATGCCTATTATAACGGTTTTACCTGTTCTGAATCCGATGCTAACCTTGAACTTGATCGTGTCCTCTGATCAAACCGAAAGATTCGGGTATCATAAATTCTCCCACAATTGTTATCATATGACACGAAAAATAATAGAAGTACTGACCTTCAATTCTATTATCAGGTATGACTATCACGGTTTAAAAGCAATAATATTACAGAGCGTAAAGTACCTCACACCGTAATACCAGACGAATGTTTGCAAACAAAAATGAGTTAATGTAGTATTTTAGAATTAAATTTAGTACCAACATTGAAAATTAATGTCTGTGGATTTTATTGTTATAGAAAATCCATATACATACAGATTATCATTAACTAATATCAAAGTACTATACGTATAACTATTGGTGAAAATGTTCTTAGCATATTGGGTTATTGGGTATAATTTTTAGATATTTTTTTACGGAACATTTACATTGATTTCTTTTGTAAAATTATCTTTCTTCAGGCTGTGGAAGCTTGGGTAACTCATTATTATTTATACATATTTATATTGAATTTATCTGGACATATTTATAATGAGTGTTGAATATATATTTTTTTTGCGACGATGTTCAGAGCTGGTCCTTTAAACGTTGTACATAGCTCCTCTGATACTGGACTACGCATTCCGCAATCCGCGGACTAACAGTATTTTACTGAGCGTGATAAATAAAAATGGGTTAGCTTGTACGTAGTAATATTACTTCCATGGGTAATACAAAAATGTTTTTAATTCTATAAAACATGAAAGTACCTTGTTTTGTGTTGATTAGTTAGCCGATCTCAAGTCGATACACAACAAAAGGTGTTATAAGTTTAACTTGTGTATGACTTAATCAGACATAACTGTCTGCCTTATCATTTAAGTACATAAACCCACTATCCGATTTCGATAGATCAACGTCAGCTCGTGGATTCCGGATCCGCGAGCCCAGGGTCCGATGTTACCTTGTTGACGGTCTTAAAGGTGACCCAAAGCAAGAACATCAATCATCAAAAAAAAAAATACGATAGATCAAAAATGATTTAGCCGTTTAGATAAAATTTAAGCATTTTCATTTAAAAGTAAAAGTACCAGCTCTGCTCTGTTTTTATTTGTACATAAAACTTGTAAAGGGTTTAATAAACTATAAAATTGTAAAGGCAGGATTTACAATCGAATAATTTAAAAACAGTAAATCTTTGATGTTGTCTGTGGTTGTAACTACTTGACTGCATGGCTTGACTGTTGTCTGTAGATTAAGATAAGCCCGGTTCACGCGCGCCGGCTGTGCATTTAAGATGTTTTCAAATAAACACCAATTATGTGATTATTGTTGAAGAAGATATAAGATTGCATATAAGTCCAATTGATAATGTCTTCTACTTTTGAAGACAGTATCTTCAATTTTGATTTTAATTTGCTTAAACAAAGTTCAAAAAATGTTGGGGTGAGTTGTAGGTTATAACTTTCGGAAAAATAATATTTATGTTTTTCGATAACATTAACTATTTTGTACAATGAAACTGTGATAAATTATGTTAATAATATCGAAAGTAAATTTAGCTTACAGTAAGTTTATGGAATTACAAAACAAAGGTTTCTTTCTAAATTTTTGTACTGAAAAACTAGATATTCTTTCTAACTCTTCGTTTGTTAAGTTGAATGGGTTGAGTCCCTAAAATATATTTTATGTAACTATTCATACATTTAGCAACTTGGATAAATAGTTTTAATTTTTTGCATTTAAAAATTTAAATACCAACATAAAAATTTTATCGCAAAAATTTCCTAGTGTGCTTCATAATTAAAATATGGTTTTATGTTTGTGAGTAAATAATAAGTGCATAAACTTGTATTCGCTGTATAGATAATATATGTTTTTTAATTTGAGGTTGAATGCAAGATTGAGAAATTGCGGAAAGACATACATCTCGCCAAAAAGAAAACAATTGCAACTGAGTAAGTAAATATTCGAAAAAATATTTATGAAGTAGTTTTATATTTAATTTTGAATAGTAAAGTGACTTTTTTTGTTATACAACCTCTGTGGTACAACTGCCAACATGATGGATCTTTGTAATCCCTTGTTCCTACCCTGGAGTTCCATCACTGAGACCCACATCAGTGATGAAATTTGTGTGGTGGACAGGTATTTTTAACCTACCAGGCTTCCTACCCTGTTCATACTGATAATCTTTCACCATTAAGGTATTGCTGCAGGCTTAACCAGTTTTAGCCGCATTGTAAATTAACATAATTGTGAATTATGGTAATTTACACAAATAAAAAATTAACAATCATCTACCAACGTTTCTTGTTACAGTTCTCTTATAAAAAAATATTTTTCAAAATCTGAGTTATTAGATCAGACAGAAAAACTTTTAGTGACTGCCAAAGAAGAATGTAAGCAAGTCTGTATTGATTATAATACAACTTTAGAAAAATGTACAAAGAGAGAGAAGGTAAGAACTGTTCTATCCTTTATTTAAAGAATAAAAATTTTAATACAAATAGAAACATGCTGGAAAATGTTTGCTGTTTCTTATAAAAAGTTTGTTGAATTGAGATGTATTTAGTTTATGATCACTTAAGAAAAATTCTCATTAATAAACAGTGAAATTTTGTTTCAAAATAATTAAAAAGTTAATTTTATTTTAAAAATTTGTATTAAATTGGATATTTCAGTAGCTTATTCCTCATTATTGAAAAGTTATTTTCTGTTGATCATTTATCTAATAAAAGTTCTTTTTCTTGTTTCCAAGTGATTCAGGTTAAAACACATGAACTAGAATGGATATTTTCAAATTATTTTAATATAATTTGTATCCCGGGAGATTTGTATAACATGCATAAGTAATAATAGTAACTGTTGACAATGCTAAATATCTTATTGTGAACTTAATTTTTTTAACTAAAACTTTTTTAGGTATATTTATAATCAATTTTAATAAATAACACATCACAAGCTATTTATATTATTTTTACATGCTGTGTCAATACACAAACAAATACTACATCAAAACTTCCAGAAGAAAAAAACTGAAGAAGTTAGTAAAAATTTTATTTTACAGGATGCTCAATCATTATCTCTTCAAAATAAGGAGCTTCAGGAGAGGTTGGTTTTTTCAGACAACCAATGCAAGGCAATTCAGTCTCATGCCAATCAATTACAGGTAATGTATCATAAAATATTTTATTTTATGAATTCATCATTACAAAAATATCATTTCAAAATGTTTTTATGCCATGCAGATGCTGATACGCCAGTATGAGGCACAGATAGAATCTTTAAAAGTAGAAAATCAATTAGAAAAAAATAATAAAAAAGGGCAAACAAAACCAAAAGAAGCACAAATTAATGAATATGATAAACTACTTAATGATGTATGCTTGCTTAGAGACATTGTATTAGGTAAAAGTATGTATTACTTGCCATATACATCTACACTTTTGTTGTATATTTGTCTTTTATAATAATTAATGTATATTTTTAATTTTCAGAGAAATTCCATAAGCATCACAGAAAGATTCTTAAAAAATATGAAAAATTTAAACCAAAGGTTGATGTTGATGATGGCTCAACCTCAGAGACTAGTGTTGAAGAAATGGATATTTTTCATTTTCCGTCACCATTATCAGATGCAATTTGTGATAACAACACTGTAAAGGTATTATGAGTTTGTAAACAGGTGCTTCATATATTGAGGTGCTGTTTCTGAGTCTTTCAGACCAGAAATAGTGTTAACTCAAATAGCATTTACCTATTTTTAGTTTATAAATATTTTGTTATACTGATTAAGCTTATAATTTCATACTCAAACACAACTGTTTGTTTATTATGTAATGTAATTAAGATAAAAAATCTGGAATTTGTTACTACTACTGACTACATTAGTTATTGAGTTAATAAAAGAATATATTATTTAAAATGAAACTAATTGCCTTAAAAATAAATGAATAAAAATTCTTTTCAGGTTAAGGTGCTCTCACAGTCTAGTTTACCTAAAAATATGCATAAAGATATAAATAATGGTAAGTATTTCTGTTAAGGTGGTGAATGAAATATTATTTGATGAATTAGTTGTTTGTTTGCCAGTAAATAAAATATCTTTAACTACTTTTGCAGATTGTTTAGTAGACACAAAAATTGATGATGATCATGATTCGGATTCAGGAAATGAAGTAATCAGTGAAGATACGGGTTGTGGATCATCTTTAGGTTGTTCAGATATGGAAAAATGTTTCAACAGTCCAGATTATTTCATTACTGATAGTCCATTTAGTACTGTAACTCAAAAAGAAAAAAAGAACTTTGCTGAAATAGCTACCAGCCCCATAACAGTGTCGGAAATACGAATAGAAGTAGCTACTAGCCCTATAGTGTTTGATAATTATGTATCCAATCATGAAATTTTAAGTGACGTCAAATTTACCCAAGATGTTGGCGTTACTGCTGATCCAAGTGAATTTATCATTACGAAAAATATTGGCACAAGCACTGTAACAAAATTTCTGTTGCATAAAGCTACAAGCCCTGTACATTTTAAGCCTATTGTTAATACTTTGGACTCACATATTTGTAAGAATGTCCAAGATAAAGCAACTAGTCCTGTTCAGTTTGATCATATTATGAACACAACTGAAATAAATATTCTAAGAAAGAAACAAGATATAGCTACTAGCCCTGTTAATTTTAATAAATGTACTAAAACAACGGGAACAAATACTATAAGAAATAATCAATGCAATGTAGCAATCAGCCCCTTCCACTTTGATAGTGTAAAATCTACATTTGAAGACTTGCCAAATGAACGTGAATGTTTGGAAATAAACAATAGTATTATATTGAATGATAGTCACAATGACTGCGAGATTGAAACAATTTTAAATACTATGAGATTAGATCATGAATTAATAACACCAATTCCAAGGTCACCTGCTAAGCCAAGAAACCACCAAAGTCAAGAAAACGGACAAAACTCTCATGTTTTTGTTTGTAAAGACGCGGCGAAAGTCGCTGCAGAAAACGACGTATTAAAAGTCAATATTGCGGATTTAACAAAAGAAATATTAAATATAAAAGGCTTACTTAAATTTTTAAGCGGGCTTGACAATAGTAATCAAGTTTGTAACAATACAATAAGGCATTCAACTGTACCAATGAATACTTCCAGTGAAAATGTTTCAAGTAGTGCACATAAAGAGAAGTCCGAAACATTAGATACTACAACTAACATAACACAAACCACACCAGAATTTTTAAACACATTGTATATTGATGAACCACAAAGTAATGTAGAAAATGTGGACCAAATTCAAAGTAGAAATGAACAATATGATAAGGACTTACTTAAAACTTCTGTAAATACTTTGGAAAAATCCAAAAAAGCAATAAAATTGACTAAGTTAGATAAATTAAGGAGGAAGTTAATTCCTAAATGTAGAATACGAAGAGCAAGAACTCCCATCAGAAAAGTCAAGAGAAGAAAACAATTTATATTTAAAAAAAAAGTCCTAGATCAATATCCCAAATCTTTACAAGATAATAAGTTAGCATATGAAAATGCTGTTAAAGTGATGGCCGAAATAAGAGAAAAAGAAAAAAATAAACCTGAAAAAAAACCTGTAGTATGCTATAAATACAATGATTGTGGGCAAGAGTTGAAAGTTGTACTATCAAAATGTGATAAAATTGTTCAAGATTTAAAAAATCATTCTGGTCCTTTAACAACACAAACTAAATCAATTATTTTAAATAACCTGGGTGCCCAAAATAATGCCACAGCAAATAACAATGTTACTCCCATAAAAATCGGAACTGTACCATCGCTAAATGAAGGAACTCCTTCATTATTTAATAGAGAATCTTCTATCACAACAAGAAGTCACAGTAAAAGGTTATCATCTGAATTATCTACCAATTCTGATTCAACATTCTTAAATAGATCTGATGCACTGTTTGAACAAGAAGAAAATGAAAGCAGAACAATGCAAGTCACACCATGTCGAAAGCGGTTGAAACCTTTGGTCTACGATAATTTGGAGAGTAAAACTAAAAGACTTTTAAGAAGTTCTGCAGTGCCTCAGATTTCAAACATTGATGATAATGCAGTAAATGATGAAATTAAAAGCTTTACTTTCCATCAGAACTCTCCAATTGTTAACAATAAAAGAAGGACAAGTCAATTATCAACTTCACAGAAAGATGAAGTAACTGCTGTAACAAATTCAGAAGTTCCTAAAGTGATTGTTGCCTATAATGATCTTGATATATTTTCTGACAAAGGTTTATTAGAAGGTCGAAAAAATACATCAAGTGTTGGAAAAGAAAAAGTACAACATCCAAAAGAAAGCATACTATGCAGAATGTTAGAAAAGTATGGAAAATGCAGAGTTAGGTCCCAAGCTAAGAAACTGCCTGGTAAGTTTTATTTACGTTGTTACTTGAATTTCTCCTACATCAATGTATTTATAACATATCTATATACCTCATATTATATTTTAAATCAACTTTATATTATCATATATCATTGTTGGGTCCATCTTGGTATATCCTCCTCCTATCCTCCTGCCTATTTTTCCACGCGGGAAAATCCGCTACCGTCCGCGTCCATCTTGTACCAGCTTGTCGGCAGACATCATCGTACCACCTTTTTGGGTGGTTTTACTTTCCCATGGGTGTAAATGTGCAGTAACCACTCTAAAATATGTTTTGTTATATGCTTTAAAAATGTAATTGCTCAAATAAACCATTAGTGCGGAGACCCCTTCTACGTATGTTTTCTTACGTCACTAATTATTCAATTTATTCTTTCAGAGGCCAATATAAACTTGATTTCAAAACAATTGGAAGAGGGCATTGGACACATCTTAACTATTCCACAGACAGAAACAAAACAGGCGATGAATGATTTTGTTAATAAAATACAGAATAATAAAAAACGATACCTTTTGGCCGGATTCATGAAATACCTGAAAGACCCCGCACGTAAAGACGAGCTATATAAAAAAGTGAATGTGCCGCCTGCACCACCAATGACGAAATCTGAACAAGTACTATTATATATTATGAAGCAACTACAGGCCTTGTGGACTTCTGGAGATTTTATTGAATCTATTTTATCAAACATTGAGTTTGTGCTGTTTCAATTAAATCATACTCCAGATTTTGGTACAGTGGAGAGTTTGTCACATTTCTATGCAGTGGTTTGTCGATATTTAGGAGCAAAGAGTCGGCTACGGCTTTTCATATTAGATGCTATGTATTGCATTCAGTTCAAGTCAGTTGCACTTATAAAGCAGTGTTTGGAAGTGTGGATGCATGTTTTACCCCTGGCACATATGGGAATAGGTAATTTTTTAAATATATTATTTTCATAACACAAAATGATGCAAACAGTAGTGTGCTATCATTTTTATGTTCCAGTTTGAAGGGTCCTGTAGCTAGAGACATTATTGAGGTAACGAGACTTAACATAGTATATCTCTAGGCGAGGATACTATTAGGTTTAGTGTATATGATCCTTACTAGCGCCACAATGTTATAGGCGCATTATTTACTACCAGTTGCACGTCCTGACATTTTCGGCGCTGTGGAATAAAAACATATATATTTTTAAAACTTTCTTTTCCAGCTAAGAGTCCCTTGGTTACCTGCTTAGTATATCTCTTACATTTTTTCAAATGTGATGATAGATTTAATAGAGTACAAGAGATAAGAGATATATTAAGCCGTAAATATTCTTACGAAGTAACGGAATGGACTGAAAGTAATGTCTTGGAAATGTTCAAAAGCGCCATCGACGAAATCCGCGGTAAGAATAGTTTACAAATTTTTCTGACCTAACAACCTATTCTGTTTAACTTTGATCATTCAGAGATCTAACATCTCAGTCTACTTGTGACCATGAGTGCTGTAAAGCACCTGGAATGTAGGGGTAGTATATAATTAAATAGCCGCGATGAAATCCGTAAAATTTAGTTATATGAAATATTTAATATTGCGTATATATAAGAATAATAAAAAATAATTATAAGAATTTATTATTTAACTTTTATCGAGTTATGAAATATCTTTAATATTTAATTATAAATTTATAATCGACGGGGCTAAATGAAACTACGTGGCTGCGTGTTGAGTGTTGTGTGACGAAGGGACAGCGGCTCCGCGTGATTCGAGCTTGTGCGAGAGACTGCCGGCGGAGGGGATCGTCCTCCGCCGTACTGACTACGGAGCATCTGTGGCGCGGTGGGGCTGTCCGTTCGCCTACCCATCTTTATTAATAATATTTATGCTAATCACTGCGTCGCTAACAGACCATATGTTGATTTTTCATCCAACACTGGTCCCTGGTTCGATTACGAAGTCACATGTAGTGAAATTTTGTTGATGGTAGGATTTTTGGCGAGCACGCTTCTCCATCCACGGCCTCGTTGTCGTTTAACATTAGTAAACTCAGGTCAAGTGTTACTCGATTGGCGATTAAAAAATATTGTTTAGGTTAGCACAGATATCTTAAGTATGTTTTATCTTTTCCTTTATTGTGAAAATAGAACGCCAATACGTTAATAACTGCCACGAAAATATATTGTCATCAGTATTAATTTATCCACTGCTGGCCTTTTCTAATTAGTTGGTGGAGAAGTTATAACAACGTGGATAATATCATAAGCTCCTTAATAAGTCACATCATTATCAGCCGATTGACGTCCACTGCTTTCAGAAATCATTTGCAAATAATTTGTATGACCCATGTTCAGCATTGGGTTAATGTTGATGCTGGTTTACAGAAAATATTAGAAGTAACCATAATTCAAACTATCCTATAAGCTTATTACAAAAGAATGGTTTTTTTTGTTTGATATTAAAAAAAATTTAAACCTGTAATTAATTGTAATTTTCTTTATCTAATACTTTTAAAGTATTTCATGAAAATGATGACATTAAACAAAAAAGGTTAACATTTTTTTATTATTTTCAGAAATACCAATTGAGAAGAAAATGCTGAGAATGTCACTGATCATTCTCGCTAAACGCAGAGGTCCGCAATGGACCCAGAAGAACATAGTTAAAAAAATTTTACTGCCGTTTATAGAAAAGGAAGATACAAAAGAAAAAGTAAAAGAGTTTTGCATCTTGGTATTGGGACCATTGCTGAAGCCCTACCCTAATGATATGAAAGTATACTGTGAAGTTGTTGTTAATCAGTTATTAGAAATGTTAGATAGCAATAGTAAGTTTTTTTTCATGTAAATAATGCAATTGATTTTATATTTGTATTTTGCACACTATGCACTTGTCTAATAACATGGAGGTCTCTGATTTGATTTAGAGATTGTTTAGACAAGTATTCAGGTAGCGTCTTTTTCTGTTGTCAAACAGATGTGTGTACAATAAATAATACTGTATTCTGATATGAAAGGTGCTGTAGCTAGTTTTTTTACTGGAGTAACGGTACTGACTCTTGTGTTTCAAGGCGACGACCTGCTCGTTTCGTCGGATGAAAAAAAAGTTTAATGATCTTACTTCATCTTACAGTTACGCCGCTCATGAAGGAGGCCATTATTTCCAGTTTGATTTTTATGAAAAGACATAATCAAAATCGTGTAATCCAAGCTCTGTTAACGTGGAACCCAGAAAAAATCTCTACAGAGCTGGAGCTGTTGTTAAAAGATTATGTGAGAGAAAAACCAGTCAAAGTTTGGAAGACCACCTTATCTAGAATTTCGGTTATTTGAAGAGTTTACAGCTTAAGGTTTTTTAAGAAATCACGTCTTGATTGTAAATAGAAGGTAGCTTAAATTTTTTCATATTTATATTTCATTAATTAAATAATCACCATGGGTGATTTTAATACAAACTTCTTTATTCTTTTCTGCGTTGTACCAGGTTACAGAAAATAAATAAGTCAGTTGGCGTACGTCTGCTGCCTTTACAACCTACTCTCACGACATACAATATTAATTGGGACGACACATGGCTTGACTTTAATACTTACCTCAAACCCTGTCCTCGTCTCCTGATACGTCAGCATTTTGCATCTGGGTTTTCTCACCATGACCTTTTCTTAGTTTGTTACGTTTTAGAACCCCCCTTAAATCCCTTGCTAGAGTATTACACAGACGTTACTTTGGCCGTATGGATGTGGAGAAACTATGTATAGATGCTTCCACTTTAAATTGGGAAACTGTTTTTGAAGCTAGCTCTATTGTTGAAAAATTTTGTGTCTCCAATGTCCTCCTTCACAAGACGAAGAAATAGGGATCTCGGAAATACAGAAATTATCACCGATCCCACTCGAACAAGCATTTCTACTACACGAACCGAAAAGCTGGGTGTTCCCGTGTCTTAGAGATTGTGGAACCATAGCGTCTCGGTCTTATGAGGCGGAGGTGGTCAAGATGATATACACTGCCACCACATTGCGCTCGTTGCCTGCAGATAATATGTGAAGTACCCCAGTAACAGCACTAACTACAACGTCATTCAAACTGATATAGTATTAACACAATAATGTTTATAACAAAATCTCTGATACCGTCGAGAAATG
This sequence comes from Byasa hedistus, assembly GCA_029286795.1. Lineage (NCBI taxonomy): Eukaryota > Metazoa > Arthropoda > Insecta > Lepidoptera > Papilionidae > Byasa > Byasa hedistus. Next base: position 7,279,425 of record JAGSMW010000020.1, on the reverse strand, counting down.
GAGAAGTCACTGTCGCGGAACCCTGCACAATAAAATAGCAATGTGCAAACATTACTGTTTGGCGGCTGAAAAAGGAACCTACCTAGACTGCCTCTGGCAATGGAAACCTACCGCCAGTTGCAACAAATAAATAATGGTCACAGAAAACCCTAACATAAAATAATCCTAACAAAGATGAGATGTAATAAATAAATATATATTAATGATCAGAATAAACATACAAAGAAACAGAGAAAAGAAGCGGTTTGTATAGACTGCTTAAGATTATCAATTTGCTTATATAATTGTAACGTATACGCGTGTACAATCACCGTTGATTAAGATCAAAAGTGATAAGCTGTAACTTATTACACCTGTTGTTACTTAATCTTTTTTTTCATTATTTACTATCTGATCATCATGTAAGAAAATCTGAACTACACAGACATTTGTTTTTATTTAAAAATCATCACTGTCCAAATACTTCAATTTGTATAAAGGATGTCAACAAATGCAATAGTGATATCAACAGTTAAATTTACTATTTTATCGGTTGTGACGTCATTTAGGAAAGCACGTGAAATGGAAGAAATTGTTTTACTGTGCGTGACGATTATGTCTCGCACAGTAAAATGGGTTATGTTTGTGTCTTACAAAGACAGAGGTCTACCCTGAAAGAAAAATTTAATGATTCTTAATGCTTGCAACGACATTAACTTTACCGTTTATACTTTCTGTGATTTACAAAAAAAAAATATACCATAAGAGCTTTAGGTTTTTTTATTTTTTTTTCTGTCCCTTAATATGTTTACAATCATTTATAACATTAAATTATACTTCTACAATGATTATTTATCTTAAATCATAGTTGCATTCATTTTTAATGTCCTTTAAATTAATAATTGGTTTTATATTTTTTAATTTCCACCATTATCACATGAATATTAACAAGCTGGGTGCGTGCATTGGGTGTCAATAGTTTGGCGAACTTGTGGTAGTATTGTACAAAGTTAGTGAGTGCCATTTGTAATAATCCAGATCCAGTGACAAGGTTTGGAAATGATACAAGAACTTCCCTATGAATTTCTTCAAGGCTCTGTTTCCAACCTGATGTAAATGATGCAACAAGAGATATTGATTTCTTTTCTAAGCTTCCTAATTCGTTAGCTTTGCCAGATTCCACTAACTGTTCACCTTCTTTAACAAACTGCATTAGTCCGCCGAAATGTGGACTCAATATTTCTTCAACATACTCTGTACTTCTCGCCTGTAATTGTTCTCTAAAACTCTCAGCTTCTTTTGTATTGTCTCTGGTTCTCTCCATTAATATGCTTAAAACCATGTCATAATTGTTAATTAAAAATATCAGCTGTTGAATCCGTTGCGAAAATTCTGCAGCCATTTTCAGTAGGAAGCAATGGACTTCATCTTGTAATACTAATAACAAGGTATTAAGTTCTTCTAGAGGGAATTGTTCACTTAAACTTAACATTGCTGCTGAAAACTCTGCATACCTTCGAGTTATCTGAAAGGAACATTCACGTAATTCGTAAATATTTTTGAATGCTTTTAATTTATGGATTGTTGTATTCTGACAATCAGAAGTGATTCAAAAGAACTTTTGAATCTCGACATACACTTACATTATTAATGAAATGTAGTGTGTTTACTTAAATGGAATGGTTGTGTTTGTATTTAAGCAGTTATAATATTTATGAGCCATTGTTTTTTTGTTAGAATTATAAAAAAAAATATTGCAATGATACTTATATACTTACATAATGAGGACCAAGTTCTTTGTTAGACAATTTTGCAGGATCACATTCCCTTACACTTTGGATATTTAGTTTAAGTACATGTTCTAATCTTGGACATAATGCACTTAGTAATGAATCCCAGTAACTAAAATCATTATTAAACAATGTTACTTTTAAACAACTATACTAAACATATATGCAAATAAAGTTAGAATTCTATTAAATTTTAAAGGTACCTGTCTAAGGCAGCCACTGCTCTTTTGTGACACATCCATTTATATCTATTTATTAATTGAATGCACAGGAACAGTGCAAGGCAATCATAACATTCCAATACATAGTTTTCAACATTTTTCTGGAAAAGTTTATCATTAAACTATTGCATAATTCAATTATTTATAGAAAGGAAACATAAAATACATACCACAAGCAATGACAATGTTTTTCCCAAAATACGATCAAAGAGCTCTTGAGCATGGCTAGCTTTTACATGAAAAAATTCTGTTGTGAATAAATATTCTCTGCAGCTGTTATCTACTAATGCATATTGTAGACTTCTAAATAATGCTTCATAGGAATACTGTAACAAATATGCACATTGCAATTATAGACATTATTATATTATAGACAGTCTCCTGCAATAGAGACCTACCACCAGCAAATATATATACTTTTAGTTATTGCAAAGAAAAGACATCTTAACTGCTTACAACTCTGGGGGCAGTTTGTGGAACCAGGAATGCAATATGCCAAAAAGCTACAATGGCTACTATTGCGTGAGAAGCCGATTTTTTCATGTTTATAACATTTATGCTTACTTTTATTTTTTGCTGAACATGAGGGACAATAATTGGTGCTTCTAATTGCTGGGCAAGGACATCACCACGGTTCCCTATCGTAAATATAGTGCTCTTGTTTTTTAAATTGGATTTTTGAAAAAATCCTCCTTTGGACCCATCTTCAATACCCATTAGATCATCTTTAGTTGGCATTTCTTCATATTTTAATTTATCCAATCTAGATGCATATGATTTAAAATAAGAGTAATAAACTTTACTAAGTGTATCAATATATTCATTGCATATTTCCTGAGCTACATTTCTTTCATTTGTTAATATGAATTCAAAGAAAAACTTGTATTTAAGCATTGCATTCTGTGGTATTTGATAGTTCGCCATGGGTTTTCGAAATTTATATATTTGTTCTAGTAGATAAGTTCGTATTTTAGATACTGCCTTTATTTTTAACTTTTCTAAAACATCCTTCACATCATGACATGCCTTAGTTTCTTTAAAATCTTGTTCTTTAACAAAATTTAGCTTTTGATTTAATATTGCCAATTGAACCATGAATTCCTTGTCTGTGACAGGAACATTATTGATCCCACTGAAAGAAATGGTTAATGTAAATAAATTATATGAAAAAAGACATTTTTTTAACTGAATTTGCCATTTTTACTTACAATATGAGAGTTTCGGATACTGCCATATCTTCTATAAATGAAGAAAGTGGACCTTTAAGAGCTTGTCTATTGGATAATTGCACTGACATATTTACAGATCTTTTCTGCAAACTGATGATTTCATTACTTATGCTTCCTAAGTCATTCTGTGAAGTAACATTGAGAATTTCAAGAATTCTGTAATCTCTTTAACCTATTAGAATATTAAGATTTATAATTCTTTACTCTACATACATACAAAATATTTCATAATTGATTTTAGTTACAAGACCTGTGTCATTTATATATTTATAATTTTTTTAAGCCTTCCAGTTTTAAATGTTAAGTGCAGGGTAAACTTTTACACAAATATTTTTACAAATAATATTAGTATGATCACACTTTCATACCAAAATTATTTTCAAGAACAAACGGCAAAACTAATTAGATGATATTTTTCTAATACATACTTGGAATACTAATAACATACTTTCCATGCGAGCTAGAATACCATCGCATTCCTCGATTTGCCCATGCAAGGATGCAATATTTTCGCTTTCTCTTAAATAATCAGAAACTGAAGATTTTTCCGCTTCTTTGATTCCTTTATCGATTTGTAATGCGTATTCTCTTAAATCTGTACCATTTTTTAAAACTTCTTGTATTTCGAAGTCTTCTAGATTCTTGTCAAGGGTTTCTTTTACATTCATTTGATCGGTCATTTTAATCGGGATTTGATAATATGTATAAAATAAATTAAAATCACAAGTAGAGTTAGAAGCTAGAAAACGTAACCAAAGTCGATAAACAAAAATACCACAGATCCTCTTTTCATACTGGTAACACTTAGATATAGAATCTTAAAGATATCCGTTAATTATTGTAAAGACAGAAATATTAACTGATTAATAAAAAAAAATATATAAATTTTTATTATTCATCAAGTTTAATATTTTTTTGGTATTTTGTGACATAGATTTAAATGATTGCATATCATCAAAGGTTATAGTAAAATGTGTTAAAAGAAGGTAAATTTAAGAAACAAACAAATTTATTAATTTAATGTCTGATTTTTTTTCTTAACACATTTAAACGCAGAAAGGTGCCATAAAAATCTTGTTACATATAATAATTTACTGGTAAAGTGTGCATGTGAGGCCAATAATTTTCGGAAAGCTACATGGTGGAAGTCAGGGTTTTGTAAAGATTTTAAATTATTACTAAATATATTATTAATATTCTTCTTCTTCTAAGTCGTATTTCCTCATGAATGAGGGTCGTAGTCATCATGTGTGATGAAACACACAACGACTTACTTGGCAGTTATAATGGAGTGTTTTGCCATTGCCTTCTCCATTCCTCATACTAGTCCGACCACGGATGGTCATGACATAGATATGCAGGTTTCCTCACGATGTTTTCCTTCACCGTCAAAGCACGTGATATTAGTTGGTGTTTTATGCTAACTGCACGTAAATTGCAAAATTCATTGATGCAGGTCGGATTCGAATCCGGTACCTTCGTATTGGAAAGCCGGCGTTCAAATCACTAGGCTATCACGGCTCTATATATAATATAAATATTACTAAATATATAAGATTTTTTTGCTGGTGATAGGTCTCTGTTGTCGGAGACAGTCTAGGTGGGTACCACCGCAATTCCTTCTTTTGCCGCCAAACAGTAGTGTGCAAAGACTACTGTGTTGCGGTTTGAAAAGCGCTGTAAGCTTGCAACCTCATTTCTGAGGGTGACGGGCATACCATCTTGATTAGCGCCACGTTATTATGGGCAAGGGTATGACTTACCATCAGGTAAAAGTCTTGCTTGACTCGTCGTCTCATGGAATAAAAAGAACTGAGATTTTTGCCTAATACAATTGTTTTTTTTAGTAAAATATTTACCGTTACTATTATTAACATTTTGGGAATTGCGTGCCCCCTATTTAATGCGATAAAATCCGTAAAATTGAGTTATAAATGTGTGACATTCGCGGAAATATAAGAAATCATTATGAATTAAATATATTAATATTATTGCGAAAAAAATTCTGGGTTATATGTGCAGGGCACTTATGTATTTTAACGTGACAACGTCTATTAATTATATCACAAAAAATTTTGATAATAAATTTTATTATTCTTGTTTGACATGTTTATCGGGTTACAAATCAAGTTATACTAACTCTCAATTATATTTGTTAGGGATTTTATTTCTAATTATTATTGAGCAATAGAATACATCTTTTACTTTCAACCAATTCGGGCAAACGCATACCGACTTAGCGGTCGGCGTAAGCCACGCCCACTTATGTGCGGGACATTTCTCAGCACGCGCGTCCTATCTTATACCAATTTAATAGACGTTGTCACGTCAAAAATGGTACAAAGCGCCCACTAAGTTCACATTTGGACCAAAAATAACTTTTAATGATAAGTCAAAAACAGTGCAATAGCAAGAATTAGGATTTAGTTAAATTATTGATATTTTTTAGCATAGATCTCTATTGCAGTTTTTGTTATAATATTATTCTGTGTTTGTAACTTTTAGCCAGATTGGTAGTTATGGATATAAAGTATAATTTATTTACTTAACAGAGTTACTACTGGTTGTCTTTTGTTTACATTTACATGTATGCTTTAACCATTTACTATCTTATGTTTAGCGTCTAGTGTACCTAAATTAAAATTTTACAGTTTAGTGTACTATAGTGATAAATTGTTTATTCATAAAGTAAAAATATTGTAATTGGTTGGTAATAGGAAAAGAAATAACACTCACTTTGATTAACATTACTAGTATGTGCCAGACCCAAAAGTTTTAATGTGTCCTAATATATAAAACAGTTATGAAAATCGTTGCTGTAACTGTCACTTAAGTAAAAGGTAAGATTGATGGTGGTTTTTCCATAAATATTAACCAGAAATCGAACATGTAAGTTTCAGAAATCTTTCAGTAAATAATGTTCTTATTATTAACGCAGTTATTTTAGTGGATTTTTTTTTATCTTGTAATTAATAATTTGTACAAGTAGTGTCATAAACACGGGTATTAGTACTTAATAGTTTGAAATAATGAAAACAGATTTCAATTGACACATACGCGTCAGTATAATGGGGCAAAATATTTACAAAGAAAAAAATGTAAAACATTTAACAAAAGCACATCAAACTAAGTCGACAAAAAAGAAATGCAGTTATAGTCATAAAATTCACGAAACTTAGAAATTACGTTGGGTTTCTATAAGATCTATTTAGAATTATTACGATACATTATTGATTGTTCTATTCTACTCAGCGCAAAACTACTTATAGATGAACAAGTTCGAGTGAGAAATTGCTTAAAAAGTTAAGATGTGTATTTCCTTTGTTCAACAAATTGATGGAATGTTTCGTCGCATAAAATAAAGTCGAATGGGTAATGTTATATTTGAATCTCACCTACATTAGAAGCATGTGTGAGGTTATTGTAGGACAAAAGAGCTGATTATGAAACGTAACAGCCCATGTAAATACAAATTTAAAATGTTTTAGACTGATACGTGTTACTGTTTAGAGGTTATATCTAACATGATATTATACATATAAAAGGTTGTGCTTTTTAGTTACCCTTCACTCATTATGCAGCTGTGTATAACAGAACAATAAAATCAAATCATACAATAAAAAAGAATAGTGAAAAATTGTTAAATTACATTTAAAACGACTTAAAATTAACTTTAAATTTTAAAGGAGTCTTGGCGCCGAGTAAAAAGTTCAGCACAGTTAAATATTTACAAAAATACATATAAAATTAGTAAAAAATTATTACGTTATTTCCTATACATTTACAAATTTACATTTTACAACTCAAATTACCATATGCCACCGTTGTTTCTATAAAAGGAAATAAATAAATGATGTGTAGCAAGCATTAGTGTTATAATTCTACAAATATTTTATTTACAATCAGTAAGCATTTGTATTCACGTGTTGTTTTTCATCATCCGATTTCCGTAGATCTAATTATGTATAGTTGGTAATTTTGTTGTTTAATTTTTGGTCCATCACACCTTTAATAAAAATATCAAGTATTTTATAAATTTGGTTACATTATATGAACAAAATTTTACACCCTTTAACGATCGAAAACCTTGGGGCGTTGTTTTTAGTTTCTAATTAAGAACAGTGATATGTAATTTTGATATCTACTTAATTAAAATAATTTTAGAACAGCTACAAATTTTCATATTATAAAATATTAGTGCTATCTATCTAGAAAGACCCTCTACAGACACGTAGTTTGAAAGACATTTCTTGTGTAAACATGATGCTGAACTTTTTCTCTAGCCTCGTATAAACACTATAACAAATTACATTAATATCGTATAATTGAAAAGTATTAACGTCAAATAAATTAAACCTAAAAGGTAACTTCCAACAACTCCTGGACCAATATAAATGTGTCGTCGAACGCAAGGTGCTAAGGGCCCTAGCCTCACGGTATGTTTTTATCAACAAATACCTTATCATTCATAACATTAAAAACTATAAAATTCGGTGTTTACAAGCCAAATTTTTGTTTGTAAGTCTTGTGACTAGATTTTTCATTACATAAATAATACACAAGTAAATAACATAGGAATATTTGTACGACGAGATGCCATTGACAACGGTAACTCAAATGCAATTATTATTAAATAGATTATATTATAAATATGTAAGTTGAAACAGAACCACACAAATATACATTTAAAATAAATTAAACTTAAATAAAAAGGATTCATATCTGTCGTAGACACGGTAAAGTAGTCTTCATTTATAAAAATAAACTTATGAAACAAGCATGAACCGATTCCGCCAGAGATCCAATCCTAAATTCTTCAACTAGTCTAAAAATATCTTAGATTTAAGTAAACACTTATAAAAATAACGGAGTCGGCTCTAAAAGATAGAGGGAGTTGCATCACAAAGGCAGGGAATGGTCCTCGGGAATCAGGTGCAAGGCGATTGCATGTGATGCCTAGAAAGGCAAGCTTGCGCGGAACATGTTCTCGATAAGTGGTGGCGGTGGCACCAAGTCTTCGAGTTTGAGGTAAAATATGCGTTGCAGGCCTTGAACCGAAAGCGACCGGAGCTCCGGCAAGGCGCCAAGCACACGGCTGAAGTGTGGTGCTCCCGCAGCGTTATTGCCGTTGCCCGGCATATGGGCGCGTAAACACCCTATTATCTTCATTTGCAGTTGCTCCACACGGTGTGGCTCTTTTAAACCATGTCTCTCTAATAGAAAAAGAAAAATAGACACATAAAAAATATGAATATGTATTATGACAAGAAATAAAAAAAATGGTTTTTAAATTTTAGAAGCTAAAATTAATTAAATGATTTTTTTTATCTTATTAGCACATTGAAATCGTAACGCAACATTTTATTACTGCTTACTAAAGATTTTTAAAGTCAGATTGTTTGAGGTATTATTAAAGTTAAAACATTGACGTCAATACATACCTGTTATTAAAGTCAAAGCGCAAAGGCATGCGAAAGTTGAAATATCAATATCCATTGAATGTAAAGTGTTGCTGAAATCCAGGACTGCATGTAGCCAGTCTCCAAATGCTCTTTGACATTGTCGTTTATCGAGTACAAGTCCATTGCAAAAAGTAAGCTTTGTATCCTCAGGGCGTGTGCGGTACGCCAGCCTGAGTACGAATAACTCTAAGCGTGCTGAAGCAAATAATTGTTCTCGATCTTCCATACACAAGTCCCCATATCCGGGCACTTTTTCTGCGAAAACTTTAATCATGTCAATGGATGTTGTTAATAGAGAATAAAACTGTTGAATCACTTCCAAATCCAATAAAGGTGCTTCCATTGGATTGGGTTCCCTGTATTGAGAGTAGTCCAAATTGGCGAAATCAGGCGAAGTGTCCACATGAGCTCTAACAAGCGCAGTGATTAAAGAAATCGGGGGACTGGGTGGCGATTCTTGAGGACATTTTGGTTTAGAAGGCAATCGTCCTCTTCTACCTTTTAATGAATCAGTTCGAACCACTTCCTTCACCATGCCAACGGCGAGGCATTTCTGAAAACGACAAAACTGGCATCGATTCCGTCTTCTTTTATCTACAGGACACGATTTTTCCGCTAAACACACATATTTTGATCCTTTTTGAACAGTTCTTTTGAAAAATCCTTTGCACCCTTCACATGTTCGAACGCCGTAGTGTTGGCAAGCAGCTGTATCTCCACAAACAGCACATAGTTGGCTAGGCGATGGAGGAGCAGCGCGGTTGCCAATATTATCCTGTGGCGCTCCACCGGGAGAACTCGATGCAGAACTGGGTGCCGAAGCTTGCATACACTGTACTCTGCCGTGGACCTTCGGACTATCGTTCGAACTACTAGATTCTGAACGTTGTATGGGTAGTGATGATCGGCGTTGCCTTGATCCTTGATCTCCAGATACGTGTAAATCGATGGAACTTGGAAATGGAGGCAAAGAATAAGAGTCTTGATTTTGAGCAACACCTCCCGTGTCAAACGTTGGACTGCACGGTTGAGGCGGAGCATAATATGTAGATGGGACGTACGGAAGTGCTGGTTGGTGATATTGGTATAAAAGCTGGGTAGACGCATGACCCTGATGGGAATAAGCGCTTACATTGTAGCAATCTTCGTCCATTTTTATCCCAAATTCAGCCATTTCTTGCTTTGGATAACGGACTGAGTATGTTTCCTCAAAACTCGGTAAAGCAGGGCCAAGTGTTGGTGACGGGGTGTCACTCACTGGCGTTGCACGCTGCGATTTAACTTCAAGAGGAATCGGTGCGTGGAATTCAACGTCCGGAAATGGATCTAGGTTTTCTTCTAAAATTTCCGTCGAATCTTCTTGGTATTGTGGTGATAAAAGATCAGTGAAAGACGAACCGTAATTGCTCTGTAACAAAAAAGATTTGTATTAGATTAATCGATAATGAAGGCGTAGCAGAAAAAGTAGGCGGCAAAGTAGAGCAGGGGCGGTAGCGACTGGCCAATAGCGTGCTTATATCATTACGATGTAATGATTATTACATGTTATCATTAACTGTTGTTAAATTTTGATATTTATGAAGATTGAAAATGTTTTAAGATATTCGATCCCAAGTTTTTAATGTTTACTTAAATGAGTTATGAAACTTACGTGTGTTTGCAGCAGTAGCATGCTGGAGGAGTTCGACGTAAAAGCGCTTGGCGAGCGCGGCTCAACGGCGCTCGGCCCTGTAACAATAATATTTATTTGTTTAATAATTAATAAAAATAATAAACAAAACCGAACATTTCTCATACGTCTATAAAATATGTTAAATATTTACTGATATTATGATTTATGCATTATGTGGTCACTTCACTTTTATAAAAATATAGCCAAATAGTTACGAAGCTTCAAGTGCGAATGCTTGGAGCTGTGGCTGGGCAATGAGTTGCCGGCGCCGTGCTTTGAACTATCACGCTATACAACCCATGCATTATTTATATTTACCCTCGGCGAACATACTTTGATTCCTCCTTCACAACAATCACTCGTAATTGACTAATCAATATACTACAGCAACTTTGGTGATGTGACGCTACACCTGTTTGTCTAACAATGACGAAGAAAATGAAAAGGTCTTCTAATTTATACAGCAATTTTGTTCGCCAAATATTGCCCCTTTTAATACATTGTGTCACGGTGCTTGATTTGCCACGCCCCGAAAATTGAATTCTATGTATACTCTTTATGTATGTCTGTTTAGAATTACAACAAGTGAACTACACTGCTATTTCATTTTCAACCATATTCTGTAGCTTTTAAGATCTATTTTGAAACATAGGTTATGTTAGAAGTTTTTAGGGCAAAAAAGCGATATGTCCCTTGGGAGGTTATGAAATCAGTGACATTTGCAAGTTCTATTGTGCGAAGAACCATTAATTTTTGTCTTATTAGACTATAAACGAAATGGTAAATATTTTTGAAATTTTTGTGTAGACAAAAATAAATAGTTATAAAGCAAGAAAAATAGAATGAATATCACTAAAAATATATTTATTTATTACAATTTATAGTTTAATTATATAACACTATTAATCGGTTATATGTAACCAGAATCAATATACATAGTGTATATTGATTCTAGTTTGGAAATAACCAATATAATGCCTGCGTTGTTATTTGATTGGTAACTTGATAATTTGGCTACCAAATGGTAGCTGTTCACAGAGACACCTCTCGTCATAAATATAATTAAAATATTGTCTGTTATATATTTTTTCTTCGCTATTACTAGTTAAAACTTAAAGAAACGGTCGTATAATCCCCAGAAAATTAAAACAAAAATGTATAGGTAATTTTGTTTTTTTTACATTGCTAAAAAAGGGCGGGTACTTTCATTGAAACTAGGTACAACTAAAGACTAGTCGGCTTTATATTACGAGAAATAAAAACAAAAGCAGTGGTACACCAATTCGTCAGACTATCCTGCTCCAGCTTATTTGAGAGATCTTAAAACACAGGTAGAATTGAACGCGGTCTCTCAAATTTTTACTAATAGTTTGATTAGGGGTTCGGAATACTTCAAAGGCCAATACTAACTAAGTATTGCTTAAAGCCCACGTACATCCGTTTCGTGAAAAAAAAAGTAAAATATTGCGTACCAAAATGTTTCCCACCAGTAAAATATTCGTTTTTTTAAACATCAATTGGGTGTATTTATTACAACATAATATGTTGAAACAAGAAAAATTAAAGAAAATCAAAATAAAAATAAATCATTTGATCTCAATTGCGTCACTTCTGTTATGTGGGTGGTTTACTTGAATCTACACCACTTTCTTGGGGTAGCGGCCTACCTCTTGCCTTGTAATAAAGAGGATTCAATTCCGGGGTAAAGCCTTGCTCACTACAATCTCTATTATTGTAAATCTGTAGTTAAACATAACAGCATCGCTGTGTTCGGTCTGTCAAGATATAAGGACCGACTGAGCGAGCACGCTTTACCAACCCTGTCTACTATCTCGTCTCTTAAAATCATCCAAAAATTAGGACATGTGTTCGTTTATTGTTTTTAAAAAAAAGTAATTGCGGACAAGATTTGTTATGTTATATATTTCAGCACCTTTCGTTACTGGTGATAGGACTTTGTTCCAATAGACCGTCAAGGCAGGTATTACTGGGTTAACGAGATTTCACGTCTGATGTTTCATGGCGACAAGCACAATATGGTGCAGTGCATAGCATCCTAACTAGCGCTATTTTATTATGGACACTTCCATCATCAGTATCACTTACCATTAGGTGAACATTTACTCCTTTCCTTCATTGAATAAAAAAACCTTTCTGATCAGTGCAGCCATGTTTTGATAAAAAAAAATATTGTCTCTTAATTTTGATTATTAAATGTAGTACTATCAGCAAAGGATAGTTGCAGAATATTAAAATAAAATTTTAATAAGTTAATACTTGCCCTTTTTAAGTGAAGTGAAGAAAAATACTTCATCTATTTTAGCTAGATTTCAAAATACAATAAAATTTGTTGTTTTACGACTATTATTTTGGACTAGAGGTTTCTTAAATTTACCATACTGTTACCTCATGTTAATATTACAGCCTTTAAACGCTTTGCATATTAAATTCTTTGCCGTTTCTCTGATCTTTTTTTCCAGATTCTTACAACGTCTTCGGGGTTTGGTTAATGTATCACATTTTTGATACAGCAGCTTACTTTTTATAAACGTTGTCGTGATTTTGAGACATAAGATGTTAAGCTTTTAAACTGAAACACGGTAATCTTTGGACACAACTGGTTAGAGGCAGAAGCGTTGAGCGTTGGTACGGTATCTACTTAGACGGTTTCCGGCAACAGAGACCTACCACCACCACTAAAATCTAGTAAATTAATTTTCTGTTTTAAATGTATCTTTTATAGTTATTCATAAGTTTTAAATTATTTTGTTAATAGCTATTCTTCCATCTCGGCACTTCTTGATAGACTAATATTTCAGAGAGTTTCACTAAAACTAAAAGTTTTTTAAATCATATTTTTTTAGTATTTTCAATGATCTCTTCGCCAGTCTCTCCATTCCCTAAACTAATGTTATATAAATCGACAATGAAAGATCGCCTTTTGCGATAAATAAACTTAAAATATTTTTTATTAGTCATAAATTTTTTGCCAAATATTTACTAACATAATATGTAAGAATTGTTACTATAGAAAAGTGACATCTGTACAACAAAGGGAAACCTTCAGAGGTTTTGGCTTCACATGCTTTAGCATAACTTTTGTGAATGTATTTCACTTATTGAAACATAGATGGCACTAGTTGATCGTTTAGCATAGAGTATTGATCGTCCAATTCCTGCCTCGTGACGTAAAGCAAACTGAAAGTTCTTATGAATGACGGTTACAAAGTGATCGTATCGTTTTGCGTAAGCACCGCGTATTAAGTTTTGTGGTTGACGATTATAAAAATTTTGTGGAATATGCAAAGAAGTATAAATATGTTATACTTTAGGAAGTGTAGGATATATATAATTGATTGATAGTGATTTATGGTCTGCGAGGAATAAATTAGACTAAGATATTTTGCACGTGTACTGAAATTTTTCTGTGTTTAATTATTTATGCCAATCATAGTCTGATATTACCAGTATTGATTTTAATAAAAGTGGTTACTATACCAAGGTGTACAACACAATATATCGAGAAGTTTTTTAAAATGAAATGTACATATAATAATTATCTATGACCACATTTGTGCTATTTTTCTAATTCTAATATATTTTATAGTCTATTGCTTGTTTTTCTAAAAAAAATTCTCTTGTTATAGCACGAAAGGTTCGTTTAATTAATATCTATATAATTAAACAATTGGTGTTCCACATGTTATGCTTCTAATGAGAAAGTATTTTTAATTCTTTGTTAAAAAGTTCTTTAAAATATAATAAGTGTTACCTAACATACATGATCACTAAAGTTTTGCGTCAAACAGCTCTTTAATTTGCGTGCTTTATCATACTAACATATCGCTATAGATTATCAGCTGTGAAAACGATAGGGAAGGAGGGGGAAGGGTGTATTAGTGACGTCATGGCCTCTGACGTTGGTTTTTAAACAGCCAGTAAGAGCACGATGTCTACGTACATTTGACGTATTGAAAAATCAAATTCATTTTAAATTTGATAGAACATTTTTACGTTTTATTTTACCCACAATAAATACGCTTGTAGAGGAGTACAACGTTTGTTAAGTTGGTAATAAAAATAACTGTAAACGTATTTTATAGAAGTTTTGATAATTTATTTATTTTCTTCATTAGAGACAGTCAGAAATAATAAGTACAAACATTAGAGACAAATCATGGAAATAATTACAACAGGTCCTTAAATAGTCTGACTGAAAACACGTTTGGTTTACACAACACAGCAACAAGGAATTAAATAACAATTTGTTGCATAAATATAAATTATAGTTGCATTGCTACAAGAGAAACTATAAAGGATGTGTTTATTATACACAAAAATATATAAATATTTTTTAAAAAAGCTAAAAGTTTTAAATAGTTTGAACCAGGTGCAATAAACATTCGATTTAACCATTACTATCTACATATCGGTACATCACTTGAACTTTATTAAAAATCGAAAAAAAGTAGGTAGAAAAATTATTCAGGTAAATGGACATGTTTTAGTTCGTCGACCTCAATGATGTCCTGTGTGAACATCCCCATTAGCGCCTGTTTGTTACGGGGAGGCATCAGTTACAACCAGAATATCGTCCAGCTTATTATCTTTGCTTTACTTCATAGAAACTGTACAAAACTGTATTTGCACTAACAATAAATATATGAAGTGATTGTTTATATGATATTTATACCAAGTAGACTTAAAAAAATCTGTTTTTCTTTTTGTTATTTCTGAAACGGCTGAACCGGACTATGACGTTCATTGAAAACAATTTTTAATTTATAAGTTAAATAAATTAAAGTATATTCTTGTCAATTTTTTTTTACTTTAAAATAATTTTAAGAAACTATGTCAAGATTTATTGCAGGTAAAATTAACAGTTTCGCCGTCGTAATCTAACGTTATAAAAGGATTTATGAAATCAAATCCTTTTAAATTGACAAAGATCCATCTCTACAAAGTACGGCTAAAAACAGTAAAGAGATAATAATTAGAAATTAATGTATGAATTTTTAAAACGCCTCAACTAATGACCTTGAAGTCCAATCACAGTATTTAACTATTAAATAAAATTATATAACCAGTATATATGGAGGAATAAATTTGAATTAATTTTAATTTTGTGCTCGCTCAAAACGTGTTAGACGTATATCTTGTTTGCAAATTTAGTAAGAGTTTCTTCTCTGCGGTAAGGCCGTTGAGAAACTGATGATGTTAACTTGTTCTTATAATGAACACTTACTTATATAATATACACTATGATTTTATGTATAAAATGTCTCTATTATTCATGTGACAATGCCTTCGCATTTTGATTTCGACCACAATGCAAATTTGGATAATATCATAGTGCTTGGCCATATTCTGCGCGACAATTGCTAAAGTTATGTTTGAAAACAGGATTTTACAAGTTACTTTAGTCGTTGCTAAATACTGATGTATATTAAAGTTTAAGAACTGTAAATATTCAGTTCTGCCTAGTAAAATCAATAAGCTCCAGCAAATTTGTCTTTAGCTAAAATCTCAACATAATGTCAATATCGCATATATTAAATATAGGAACACAAAAGGTAGATTAGTTTTTTCCAGTTATATTAAAAAAAATGTTTTACTGTCATAATTACTACATTGTTATCAAATTTTACAATGGGTTAAACTTACAAGATGTAGCAAATGTTGAAAACTTTTATTAAAAATTAAGACTAGAAGCTACAGCCTTAAACGAATTAGTTAAATCATCTTGTATCCGTGTTTTCTTTGATTTAACAATGATGAATTAATAATTATTGAGTTAAGAAGTTAATAGATTTAAATTAAAGTATACGCTGGTCCGTGCTTGTTGCTCCTTAGCAATAATTCAAAATATTTTCTTAACAGAACAGAGGAACCGTACATATTATCAGAATAAAGAAAAAAATCTCGTTAAAATCAACGATTAATTTAGTGACAGACACATATTTGGGTTGAACAGATATGAATTGATGTTTATTAAAGTCATTAATAGTGATGTTATCATGGCTAGGCTATGCGGTTTTACAGATCAAGTTTTGTTTAACACTTTTTTTTACAAGGCATTGAGATGAACAGGACGTTCATCATTGCTTGTAGATCATAATGTTGCCTCGTTATTCTAGTTATTTCATAAACTACTGCTTCCTTTAAACTAGAGAACAATTTATAGTTTGCAGATTGGTGGCATATTTACAATATGGGGATGGTAGCAAGTCCGGTGGATTTAGAAAAAACCTGTCACAAACCAAACTACACAACGTGTAACGTGGTATTGTAATCGAACCAGGACCTCCGTGTTACTAGGCAAGCGCCTAGCCTTTGCGTCACGAAGGCACATCTAATTATACTAATATATTAATGTTTTTTGTAAGCCTTAAAAATACGTTAACAATTATGCCCCGTTACGCTAATTTCCACTTCTCTTAAGAATGCAAATGTTTTAGAGCGAAATTGTACATCTGGCTAAAAACCTGGGTTAAGTTTTATATGAGAAAGTTATTTCAAATGTTAAAAGTTATGTTATAAAAAAATAAACAACGATTTTATTTAATTTAAAGGCACTATACATAAATTTAGATTAGTTTTAAAGTATTTATGCAGAAAAAATCGAGATTTTTATTCACCGCGCAGGAAACCTGTTAGTTTATTGCTGAGATGTGAATAACAAGTTGTTGCGGCGACTTTCTGTGTTCCGTGTACCGACGCAGTAAAGTTTTGAGGAAGTTGGTAAGTATCGGGTAGGCAAGGGCGTCCTTGAAGTGGAGCGTGGATCGATGAATGACGTAACGCGCCGCGTGACGTCACGGGTGATGTTCGATGAGAATGGAGGTCGCGGCCCGGCGCTGCCGACGCCTGTCTCCACAACACCCCCTGTTCCGCACCACCCGCTTATTTTTAGACCTCGTGACGTAATTCCGTTTCAGAAAGCGATAGAGTCGTACAAAATAAATGGCTAAAATTATGCAACTTTGCCAACAGCTTTACTGTGAAAATAAAGACTTGCAGTTTTACTCGGCATCACTACGCTTATTTATAAAAGGCTCTTTTTTAAATACATTTAAAAATACAGAAGGAATAGAATTTTCCACATATATTCAATGGTTGAACATTATAAATAAAAGAAATTAGCAAATTTAATGTTATTTGTCGGAAACTTTACTGTTAATAACAGGTTATTAGTTCATGAAATCTAACATTATAAAAACCTTTTACAGGGTACATTGTTTTGAAGTTTGTTTACGGACATTTTATTACTCATTCCCTGTTCCATGAAGGCGTTCATGACCCTGCAGGGGTAGGGTAATAAAAGTGACGCAGTCGGGATCGCTAAGTTATACTGCCATGACGTCAGTTCAGCTGGCAGCTGAAAGCGTGTTTTATCAATACGCGCTTACTTATATGTACGTAAATGTAAAATGTATGGCACGTCAAACTTAGAACGTATTTTCTATAATACCTACTTCAGAAATGAGGTACAAAAATGGTTCAGAAAAAACCTGCCGCTTTTGCATTTTGACTTTATACACATTCCGAGTGACATTTTCCTTGTATATATCAAATGTTTATTGCATCATGTAATGAATAATCTGTTTAAAAGCTGCCTGTTTGATTTTATGCGCGGCAAACTTTTAGTGGTGTTATATCTCAGACCCAATTCTAATATATTTATGTCTAATAATATTACATGATGCGAAAAGTGAAAGTTGTAATCTATTGTTTGTTCGCAAAGTGGTGGAAAATCAAATAAGAGACTAGTTTTATGTGGTGTTGTAACGACTTTAATGCGCATCGAAGTATAGACATAATAAATTTACGATTTCGACGGACACACGGAAAATTTATTTTTCTTTACAAAGATTTATCCATCAATGAAAGATCTTAACAAAATTTTGCAATTGAGTAGGTGGTTTGTTTTTATAAATTTTAATGATTTATTTTGTCATCGCTGTATTTGCCTTTTTAAGTGTACTGTTAGATTATAGATGTTACAATATAGTACATAGCGTGGTAATTTGCACGGACTCGCATCTTGACAGGTGCAGCGTCTGCCGGTTGCGACAACCGATTGGGCAAGTTGGAAGGCGGTTTGGCTGAGGCCATCAGCTCCGGAGGCGATCGCGACATAAACATCCCATATTATAGTAGTGTTACCTAACTCGCCCCGAGCGAAACAAAAACAGAATTAACTTAGCCGTTCAGCGTCTATTTCGAAAATATTTAATTAAAGTTTGTTTTACCTTACTATCTTCTTATGTACCATTTCAACATAAGTGGGCAAATTAATCATAATACCGCAAGTTTTCGATGAGTGCATAACACAATAATGTACATTAAAATAAATCTAATACTTTGAGGTGTATTCGTGACGATGTTATATTCATTTACGAAGTTTTGACAAATGTCCCCAATAATAATTTTAATGGTTCTGAAAATTTATATAATATAATAATTTAGATGGTAATATAATAAAATAGTTGCTGTAAATATCCAATAAATATTTTTGTTGGAGATGTACAAAAGGATTCGAGTGTAACGGTAACAATCACGTTCATCAGGAACAACATCGCAATAAGTTATAAGCTATTTATGTATATAAAAAAATATACATTTCTTTTAGCTGATATATGAACATAATGATGATTTATTTACATTATTTGATTTTAATACGTACGCAAACTTTGTAATAAAGTCGCAGACGTATCCTTATAGGATTAAGCCTATAAATTAAAAAGATATTTTATTACCGCCATAGAGTGGACCCTGGTAGATAGCGTAAGTAAAGGTTTGGCGACATAAAAGAATAGACCGGGCTTTAATACCATCAGGTAAAAAGAATAGCCGAAGTCCGGAACTGTTTTCTCAATCTGATCGCCTCACTTCAGTTTGACAAAAGCACCTCATGACGATGTTGATGAGAGTGGACCCATATTTAAATAAATAAATAATGGTTACTAAATCAAGGACTGATAACAATTTTATAAGCGAAATGTAGGTATATAAATCTATTTTGGGGATGTGTTACAAAAATGTCAAAAATTATGAGCATATACAGTTTACTAATTACGATTTTTAAAATTATCTTTATGCAATTATTATGAAAAATGCTTATAACAAAATAAAAGTATAAAAAATTTAAATTATTTATGTGAACTAGTGTGGCGGCATGTGTCATCTCAACCGGTCCCGATTATTTCGAAATATATTTCAACATTGGCTTTTTATCCCTCATCCATATTTGCTCGTAATTATTTGCAGACGGTAACAGTAAAAGTTATTATGTGACACCGAAACTTTTTGCATGCGGTTCCGAATACACGTTTAGCGCTTTTTCACGGTGTTAATGAATAATGCGGATGTTTATTTACGCCGGGCCCGTGCCGGTCTTTGGTCAAATATTTTTTAAGTTGCTGCTTGTCTTTTGCCTGCGTAAACTATTTGCATCGATAGCCACTTCTGTAAGCCAACTTTTTGTATAACTTCTTTTAAACTCAGAGGAAAACTGTACTACATCATTTTATAAAGATATGCAATTATTTAAATATTGTAAAATTGGTTAACATATTCTGTAAAAAATACTCGTTAGTTAGTTTTTAAGTAATTTTTTTATTTTCTTACAATTTTTTAAAACATTGTTAATTTTTATGTTTTTCAAAAACTTTTTTTGAAATTTACAAAATTCAATTTAAAAGTGTTCTACTTACACGAATGTGACATTTTCAAACGCAAATTAACATATGTTAGTTTAAAAGAAATATAATAAAAATAATATACAGAGAAAGTAATAAAAATAAAATAAAACAAAAAGGGTTTACATACGTGTGTTTTGGAATTGTTTAAGGCCGCAGTATTTGCTGGAGGGCGTCAGCAACGCACCTCGCATTCTAGCCGATGGCCATTGTCACAATAGTTTCACACAGAGTCTATAACATCCAAAGGTTCTACACAACGAAGGCGAAAATAAACACAGAATTAGGGGATCGCGAAACGTCGTGCGGGCGCTGACCTGGCGCAGGCTTGTGGGGGTCCAGAGAGTCCGTGAGCGGCTCCAGGTTCAGGTCGAGGCACCCGCCAGACAGTCCCAGTTCGCTCAGCAGGATCCTCATGCGGCCAGGCACATTCCACTCACTGCACGCGCACTCACTCAATCAGTCAGTCAGATGTGGACGTTCACGAGGCGAGGGCGCGCGGAAGTACGCACTGGTGAACGGTCGGTGCGATACTGAGGCCGCCGCCGCCGAGACAGGCGGCTATATCGCGTCGTCTGACGTCACGGCCGTGACGTCACGCCGGCTACGTCACTAACGGTACCTCCCACAGCCCGCCCGCCCCCTCGCCGCCCGCCCGAGCCTGCGTTAACGGCACCGCTAGTACACGGAGCTTTCATACGCCCGCGCTGCCTGCGCTACCCACGTTGTCTGTTACCGCTCCATGCTTCAGTAATTATCACTTTCAAGTTTCTACGTTCTTTTATTAGTGATATTTTCATAATATAACATATTCGAACATTGCTAAATTTAAAGTAAGAACCAAGTACTACTCTAAATACATTTGTCAAAATAGAAAGAATTATCTATGATATTTGTCTAGATACGCATCAAGCCCGTCATGAGTGTGATGCATCAGACATGAAATAAGGGACAACATTAAATATAACATCCTAAATTATCTTTACAAAACGATCGCTGACGAAAACACTAGTATCTTTAAACGATATTTAAAACATAGGCAATGGGAACGTTAATAAAATTACTTATAGTTTTGAAGTAAACGGGAAATATTTTAATTCACTTTGTTTGCTAAAACATGTTCAAGTACGTTTCAGGTGATAACGACGGTAATTATGTATTTTTAAATAAATATTCGAAAGAATCAAGCTTTTTGTATTCATTAGGAGATTTTATACAGCAATATCAACCTTGACAATATTGATAGACATGAATATTTTTGTAAAAGAGAAATCGAAAGATAATATTGCGAAATCTCTAGATTTTGTCGCAGCAATAAAACTTTATATTGACATTAAAAGTAATATTAATATTCAGTTTCTTTGTTTAAAGGAAATAGTTGATTCAGATTTGAAAGCCCCATTTCGAATGACCTACTTTTTACTCTAATTATAATGCAAAATGTGTTTACCATTTTTTTTTCAAAAACCTACAAAAATTACATTATAAGCACCACATAAATATTTATACATACAAACATGTTGTAAAGTTATATATAAGTACTTCAGTTTTTATACGAGGGCGGCAATTACAATATGCTTATAAAATTTATGCTTTTGGAGACTGCGAAATTCAAAATTCTTTGTGAGTAATTAGGTGTCATTATATATAATTGCTTTTAACGTTAAATACTCACATTATATGTACTACAAAATGGGATTGTTTTCATACCGAAACACCTTGTGCTGCTACATAAATTTTTTGAAAAAGATTACACGAAAGAAACTTTCAGGCCTCCATTACGACAGTATCAGTACAATGGTATAACAGTTTTATTTACTTACTTTTGTAATATGCAGTTTATACAGTATTTAATATAATTAACAGTATTGATTAAACAATTTATGTTAAAAGAATGTATATTGGAAGTATACGGTTGTAATTAAATGGAGATATTTTTTTTCTCTTTTTAGTGTTGATCCCATACGGGTTTTTCCTTCCAGTCTTCGGTTCACAGTCTACTCTCCTTCGAGGATCTATTATCAGAAGCAATAGGGAGAGTTATTCATTCTCTCCCGATAGGCTTCTGTCTGCAGTTTAGAGGAAAAAAGTTTTTTCTCTTCTTTTCCGCAGATAAATTCTGCGGCATTCCTATATAGCCGAAAAACCACGGGAGGTTCCACGACTTCTAGCTACTTACTATAGCTTGCATATGCCGGGAAAGAGAGGTCTTTCAAGGTTGTGCCGAGATACTAACGCTGACTAGGTTGAGCAGGGTACGATTATGAGGTCTCCTCATCGCGACTACAATGGAAATGTACTAGGTAACTGGAATTTTATCATAGCAGTGATGGAAAAGTTTTAAATTATGTTTACCTTTTGTAATATAGAATAATTAATATTTCACAAACATGCTGAAGTAACTTATTCTCCGCTTCATCATGCACGTAGTTAAATCAAAATATACCGTCATAGATTTTAACGCGTGCTACGAAATTTAAAGCGCCACGAAACTTTTTCTTTAAATTTTGGCTACGCCAAACGGCTTACTTGCTTGCGTTGTAATACCGATTTCGCTTGCTTGATTCCAGAACTAAATTAATGATAGAGTTTGAATAGTGATACAGTTTTATCAAACCCGCTTTACCTTATGTTGTGAATCTGTCGTCATAACAGCATTGTCTTTGTTAAGGATTCTGGGAGAATCGCCATTTTCTACCGCATTTTTCTCCGTCACTGAATATCATACGAAATTAAGGGTTAACAGGTACAATATTTCAGATAAAAAGCTAACTTATGTCTTTATACTAAAGTCCGCACAGTCTATGTAAAATCATGACAGCTAAGTTTATAAGGATCCTCCTAACCCACTGTGGAAGATCACCGAGGGGTTTTAGTGGGAAGATTTACCCCACAGTAGCAAGGTATTTTAGAAGACCTCCTCATCAACAAAAAAAAAGTCCCCATCCGAATAAAGCTTCCAGTGAAGTAAAAACATCGTGAGGAAACCAAGTTTCAAGAACAACGGCTTTCGCGAATATGTGAAAACCCGAACTTGGCCTCCGTGGTAGATAAATGATCTTGAATCTCGTTGTGATAAAAGGGCTGTTTATTTTTTCATAAGTAACATTTTGTCGCAGTAATAATATGAAGTGGTTAGTTGTAATTAGGTTTGGATCGAGGATAGGAGACAAATGCAGCGGTGACGTGGCGTCGCGACGCATCCCGTGCTCCCATTCGGAGCTGACCGGCGCGTCTTCCGCATTGTGCGTGCATCTCGTCACATGCGGACATCTTTAGGGCTGCATTTCTATTCTGTTAGCGTTTAGGACGGTGTGATGGATTACGAAATGATTAATTGTATACCGTTTTGTTTAGCTGGATTATAAGATTTTTCTTTTTAAAAGACTGTTTAACAACCCTGGAAATTAAGTAGTCTTTAATGTAGAAACCGAAATAAAGTTCAAATAAGTTTTAATGTAGTATAAATCCAGAAGCCATACAACTTTTAGAATTCAAAAGATATTCAGAATACAAGATTTTTTTAAATGTACCATTTAAGTACTTGCTAGAAATCGATTGTTATTATCCCATATTAAAATATAGGTAAGAGTTTTATGTGATAAAAACAAGGTATTGTTAATAATTATAAGAAAATATACCATTGATCTATACCATAAGAGACAGTTTACAAAGGAGCAGCGATAGTTAACCGATAAGGCTCCAGTGAAAATCTTACCGTCAAACAGTATTACTGTATGTAAATAGAAAGAAGAACGAAAATTTACTGGTATTAATTGAGTCCGTAATAAACATTAGCAGTTTGATAAGTCTGTACAACTTATTTAATTTGACTGATTGTACGTGATGTTATTAATATTATTACTACAATTAGTGAAAAAAGAAACCCGATATATTTCTTATGTATAACTTAATTGCGATAGTCTAATCCTTTTAAAAATTAAGTATGTAGCCAGTACCTTATGGTTTATATTATCGGCTCTTAGTCAATAAATGTGCCGTCAAAATAATCAATCCAACCGTTACAGAAATTATCAGAGCAAATAGACAAGCAAAAAAATTTTTTAAATTATTTTTTGTTCGCCTAGCGTGTCGAGTACGGCAAGTACCCTCTTTTGTGAAGGCAGTTTACTGTTGATCTAAGTAGGCTGTAATAATAATAAAGACAATAAACCCATTTCCTATTCTCCAACAACACTTGGTTAGTACCCGTGTTGTTGGAATATTTGCTTCTTAAACGGGAGAAACAAAGTAGATTGAAAAAACGAAAGACAATAACGACAGTAGTTCATTATACGGCATTCTCAAGACTGACTTGTTACTGCTATTGCGAGGACGCGTTGAAAATTTTTGCTGTACATAACATTTGTATAAATACAGGCCTGTTTATATCCGTTTGCAAGCATAACTTATTTGAATAATGTTACCTTTCTTATCACTTTATCATTATTTTTTTTTAGAAAATCATATAATTCTACATCGAAATCATTTGTTGACCTAGAGCATGAGGTTAATACATAAGTTTACTATTAAGTTTTTTTGTTTATTAATGTTGAAAAACACGTAAAGCAGCTTTTTCGTAGAAAGCGTGTTAATACAGTATGGGTACAGGGAGAAAAACAAATCTGTCGTTATTGGGTTTATGTTAGAAGCCACTTAGAAGTACTTTAATATATCATGACTCCTAATAAAGGTAATGTTTATAAATATTTTCTATAAGACTTTGCCTTTTATGTAGAAGGGATAAAAACGTTCATATACAATAAAAGGCATTAACATGTTTTTAAATTATTTTCAGAATAACAGTTTTTGGTGTGCGGTAGTTGCTGGTTGTAGAGAAGCTCATGTCTTGCGCAGTGTGTCCGCATTCAGCACGGTGCATGTATTTGTGGCTGTTACGATTGGTCGCATGCCCTAGTACTATTTGTTGCTCGCAGAGCGGGCAAACGTCCAGTTATTCTAATTTTACTTATAATCGATGCCATCGCCGCTGCCGACTCACCGGAGAAGACTTGCTTATCCGTCAATGGAGAAAAGGTGTATAAGAGCCTTTATTTTTTATTGTAACATTATAAAGATTTAATTTTATTATAAAAAATCAGGTGATATGCAGGTTAAAGGCGGTTAATTCGTAATTTTTGTACTAGTTATCATCGTATAAATACAGTTAGGAATTCGTAAATATCATAGAGGGAAATGTAAAGTTTATTAATCTTGCATATCCCTCTATTAATCTTAATTATTTTTTATATTAAATTACACTGCAGCTGAGTTTTGAGCCCGTTTTAAAATGTATACAACAGTATTGTTTTGAAAAATACTTCGTGATGTAATACCAAATTAGATTTAAAATTAATTGATAATCAGCAATATTTAATGTGTATCAATTTGATTATTTTATACAGATTTTTTTTCTGTTATATGTACTGTGAAAACAGATGAGACTTCCAAAACGACAGGCCACGAGGAAAATAAAACATAAATCGGTTTTCGATTTTTGTCTAACCAATAACCAAACCATAGATATTACTGGCTATAATTCTTTTCAAGTTTTTACAAATTTTCAATCCCGATTTCTATCATTTATTAAATTTTTTTAATTTGTTTTAAATATGAAAAATTAAAGTTTAAACGTATGTGTATAATAAACACGTTGTTATATAAAAGGTACATACAAATTTTTGGTACTGCCACAACAAAATAAGACATTGAATGCAAATAAAAAAAAAGATAGTGTTTTACGATAATTTAATATGATATCAAAATTTATTATAAAATAAAACGTTTAAATAGAGTAATAATTACTGTTTTAAATCTTATACAACTGATTACAGAATTGATAAAATAGGCCGTAAGCGCCGGCTGCGCGTCGTCTTCACATATTTTTTACGCACCCATAGATAATTGTAGCTGCGTGCGCGTGTGTGCGCCGGCTCATATTTGAGCGAACGCAGCGGCATCAGCGCCCCGTGAGAGAATTATAGCGTGGACGCTGACTTGTTTCGATGCCGTCAGCGCATACATTTCAACGTTGTGTGCTATAGTAAATTGTACTAATTGGGCATGGCGGTCCCTTCTGACAAAACAGTGGTTTCATCAACAACTACCCCAGTGACCATATTAGTCTGTATGATCGTTCAGTGAATTGCAGAGTCGCGTTGAGGTTGAATACAAACGCACGCAAAACTATCGTCTAATACCGAGTGTAATATGCACTTTGCTAGTGTGTGCGTGTGTGTAGTGTTCAAAAATAGTCGGTGCGAAATGAGTTCGATGCAATGATATCTATTGTAAGTATATTTAAGTCTAATTAATAGATTTAGAGCATACGGTTAAAGATATTTTGAGGTTATATTTCAAAATTCAGATAAAGTCATACCAGTACGGAACGATCATTACGTGTTATGTTATCGTCGTTCGAAATGTTCAATGTTGTTATTAAATAATAATTTCAGTACGTCACAAGATCCTGCTATTAGTAATAACTAAACTACTTTGCTAAAAACTGCTGTTGAGGCTAACAAGATATTCTATGACATATTAAACGGTTTGTTACAACTATTACATCGGAAGATACTATAATTAAGGTCGATTTTTGCAACAACAAAGAACCATGATAAACGGTATCATTAGTCGGATTTAAAAATAATTTTAGATACTAAATGTCTTTTTACTTACGAACGTCACAATTTGTATATTTAATCTGCATGTCTAGCTAATAAAATACTTTTATCGTTTTTGTTTTTCAAGCATTAAAATTTTATTGTTAGTCAAAGTATTTAATAAAAACAATATTTTTTAGCGAAGCGAACTCGTTGTTTCTTTAACAATAATTTTTGGAATACAGATTGTTATTTTTATAACTGAGTGTTTTAAATATGTAATTTTTGATCACTCGATTTGATCGTTTAACGAAAAAATGGCAGTGTCAATTATGAGGTAATATTTATTTAAAAAGTAGAACGTTCGTCTGTTTATTAGGGAATCATTATTTCTTAAATAACAAAATACTATCTTTGCTGTCAGTAAACCGATGCCAGCGCAATAAAATTATGCATCCATACAGGTAATGGTTCAGGGTCAACAATGGAAAAGGTATAATAGACATGCTGCTGTTTAATATTCATTCTTAAACTATAGATAAGAGTACCTTCTGAAGAAATCTAACCATGTTAGATATTTGACATGAGTTGTCAGGAGATGGTATATTGTTACGATTTAATGCTATATTATTATTATTATTTACCGTTTCACGAAACTTGATTAACCATTTAAACTAAGTACTTATAGATTGTTACTTAATAAACAAATGTTCCGAATAGATTAATGCT
The DNA here is from genome assembly GCA_029286795.1 of Byasa hedistus. NCBI lineage: Eukaryota > Metazoa > Arthropoda > Insecta > Lepidoptera > Papilionidae > Byasa > Byasa hedistus. Next base: position 7,252,040 of record JAGSMW010000020.1, on the reverse strand, counting down.
TCTTATATGAAAAGGCGGCTGGCAGCAACTGGATGCGCATAGCCGAAGATCGGGCTAAGTGGCGTTCCTTGGGAGAGGCCTATGTCCAGCAGTGGACTGCCGCAGGCTGTTGATGATATGAAAAGGAAGTATTTTAATGGCCAAGATGTATAAAAGAATGAAATTTGCAACAAGCACTGTTCAGATTGTTGTTATATTCTGAAATATAAATAAATAATTTCGTATTAGCCTTCAAAAAATCCTAATTATTTTTGCGAAAAATTCTATCAGCAAATGCTTTATTATTTTAGTTACATATGTAGAAAGAGTATCATTTCCGTGTTTACGTCAGATTTTAAGCGCAATTTGACTATCAAAAATCATGTTATATCTTATCGTAAATGATTACTAAGATTAAGTACACATAAGTGTAATTTATCGCTGAGATTGGGATTACCTCACTTCACAGAGATTTAAGTACGGTCATTCGCAAACACTTAATGTCGTCTACGTATCTTAAGTTTATCTGTATTAATAATACTCTTTTCTTCCTTCATGATTTGTCTATTCAAATATTTTTTTCTTGCTTTCAACGTTTTACGTTAGAACAAATGGAATAGTTTTTTTGATATGCAACATCGAAGATACTAAGGCAGCTAGCGTGAAATATTTAAGTTAGCTGGGTACACGTATAAAGTCCACAAACGTTACTGTAACACAAATATCAATAATTTTATGCATAATTTAGATGAAAAAGCACGCGTTCGCAATCGTCTTAGGAATTATTTATACAAATATTTGCGGACGGTGGCTGCTTGGCACCATGTATGTGTGGTGGAAATTGCATAACGGTATGAAACTGATATTTTAACGACGACACTGACAGAAAATGTGTATCTGTTTTCGTAGATTTTACTTTACCACACAATAATACGTTTTCATTCTAAAAAAATATTTGCTCCCACTCACCACTTAATCTGTTATGTTATTACGAAAATTAATTTTGGAATCTAAAATTCTCGGGAAATTTTAAACTAAAACAACTTTTGAACAATAAATGTTAGATTATCATTTAGTAAGCTAACTATTCCTTATGTTTTCATAGATAATATGGTTGTATTCCGTTTTTAAAGAGTCAAAAGTTTCATCACTAATTTAAAATGACTCGTTAGATTTAATTAATCTTTGTGTATGGTGGGTTTTATTTCAATTATAAAACAATAATTGATATGATTCGATAATGTAAATAAAAGCTTGTGTTGTATGGTGGACATGGGTCTAAGCCTTTCCTAATTGTTGTGGTTGCGAAATTTAAAATTAAATACGCCGCTGGGGAGTTTGCTCTGATGGTTCTTGGGCGTCGGGTACAGGGGTAACACACGAAGATATACTGCTTGGTATAAGATGTGTTCCGGTTTGCTAGAAGAGGAAAAGAGATGAAGTCCTCCGAGATAAGTACGAAAGCCTTTCCATGGCATTTCGCCCACGCTACAAGTTAAGAAAGGAACGTTGTTAAGGAAATCCGTCGCTTCTTTTATAAATATGGAACGCTTCACAAATTTTGCGTATCATTCTTACCCACAGTAATCTGTATAGTAAGAATGATAGTTCAAGTAATTTTGATAGCTATTAGTAAGATACATATACTAAGATTCGTCTACTAAGAGGAACTGAACGGAACCGGATGGCAACATACCAATGTGTACTGCCGAAGAATGTAATTGTCCTTTACGTATAGAAATTTCGCATGTTCGAAGTCTTTTAGGTGCATTGTGTCTCAACAGACTTAATCAACTAAGTAAATTAGCTATTTGATTATCGCACGGACACAGGCTAGTTACTGATTCGTTAGAGGGTTTTCGGATCAGCCTTCCGCTTATCACTAACAGTGACCAATTAAGCTTTTCGCTTGTTTTCGGTGATGTTTTACGACAATCGAATGGCGGATACGAACCTGAGTCCTAAGGTTAATTTATATAAAAATCGAACTTTAGTGACATAATATACTTTAGTAAGATAATGTCTTCTGAACTATGTGTGTACTATTTAGCTGAATTTGTAATATTAATACGTGCATATAAATGTTTAAGTATTAGTTACAAACAAAATTCATCTGCATTTTTGAACAGGATAGGTCACTGTCCAACGGTTCAGCGTATCGTTCATAACTAAACGTTAGAATGTCACTACTAATTAACTTTTAGATAAACGTTTGACCTATGTATTTGTTACAAATAGTGCTAGTAGGTCTCACGCGTGAGCTACCGACCCGTGTAATATTGAAAGGCCGGTCTACTCCCGTACAATCATTATTCGAGCATCGCTGCTTCCATCGAATATTATTAGTAACATCATAAGAGTATCGATTGCTATTCTCTCCTCCTCCCTCGTTTACACGTCATCGTTTGCCTGCTTAACGTGACGTCACTGCTTTATGACGTGTAATTCGTCACGGTTTCCCGCGCATGCGCGTTGTTCCTAGTGTTCATCTAAACTTAGAGCGTTTCCTTTAGTTAACAATACATGCTAATTGAAAATTATTAAATGGTTATAACTTTTTATGGGCATTTATTCCACGGCATCATTCTAAAATTTTGCCTCGTACTCACTGATCCTTTTATGTTATACAAAATATATCAGTTATTTTTCGGTTAAAAAAACTATTCTTGTATTTCGGCAACATGAATAGGAATATTTCTTTATGATGGTTAACTTTTTAAATGATTTCTTCAATTAAAATAAGAAATAAAACAAATATGAACATTAAAACAATAAATTTTGATTGTAAATTGACTATTTGCCGCCGCGCAGTTTTCTGTTATTGAAACGTAACCCACCCGCCGACAGATGTCGTGGAAAATCTTACTGTCATATAACAACATGGCGTGCTGTGCCAGCGTGAATATTTCGCGACCTTAGTGAAATGTCTTAATTTCGACTTGTTTTATTCATTTTAACTTCTGTTTTGTGTATATTCAATCTCTCTAACATTTAAAAGAAGATGATTAGCCGGTTCAAATCAGGTATGTTCATATTTTGTCGCTTCTACATAAGACGTCTCCGTACTTCGTCGAGTATTGATTAAATGAATGAGTGCATGCTGTAATTCGTTTTAAGACTTCATGTAGTTTTCGATAAATAATCTTGACATTCTTATTACATTATTTGCAATTTAATTATTATGTAGAAAGAAAGGTTTTGGTCAGTAACCATTTAATGATGTAACAAAAAATGGTGCATTGAAAAGCTGCATAGTTACCTCATCACGTTGCTTAGCAACATCATAACCGAGTTGTCTAATTTATTTCTTTTAGCTTTTCAATTAAATTATTATTTTAGCTGTTTAATGTTTTAAGTATTATTCCAAAAAAAATCACTTGAAATAAAAATCATTTCCGTTTTAATCCTTGAAGTTACAAGTAGTCTTTAATATTTTACACATTTTTATTAACATATATTAGTGTCATGAACTTTGTGTATTAATAATGGTAATATGAATTCGAAAAATTATTTTAAAATTAGGCTTATTACATAGAATATATTTTTTTATATATATTTACAATAAATTTACATCTCTGTCATTTAATATTAATACATGTCAACATTAATTTATTCTCGTTTTAAGCACTAGAATTCAAGTATGGAAAAGAAGAGAAAAGTGATTTCAGTAAATAATTATATAATATGTTTGCTCTTATGTATTGCACTATATCAGTAGAACAATAAATGATTTTGTTGTATTGATACAAAGCTATACTAAATATCTTCGTTATCTTAATTTACAGTAATGTATAATATCTTATAATTTTTTAGTTGCTATTGTTGAAATCCATAGGCAATCATCATCATCATCATCATCATTTCAACCGATGGACGTCCACTGCTGGACATAGGTCTCTTGTAATTTGTTCCACAAAATACGGTCTTGTGCGGTTTGAGTCCAGTGACTCCCAGCTATCCTTTTTATATCGATAAAAAGGATAGTTATTTTATCCTCCATAGGCAATACTTATCGATTAAATGTGTTAAAAACAAGTTAGTGGGCCCTTTAAGGTTTTGTAAGCATAAAAATCATCAGCGATGTAGTGATTTGCTATTTTAAAATAATATTTCGTAAAGACGTAGTCGTTGAAGCGGTGATGAGCGGCTGTTTGTAAATGTGCTAGAATGGGTTATACAATTCGAGAAGGTGCGGGTTGGGGATTGGTTCTGATTCAGAAATACATTTTTCAATAACCATTTTCGTAGATATGGACTTGATGGTAGATAAATGGCCTTTACTCACTCCCTGTGATAGTACGCCCTGAGTTTATGTATAGTTGTTCGACATAGGCATCCAACTACACAGACTAATATTTTTTAAAAAAAAAAATTATCATTATTGGTTAGCATAAAACAATATTTCACAAAGTTCTAATCTCGAGAGAGTCATGAAAGCACTCTTGCACAAATTCTTGGCTTCGCCTTACCTACTTTACATTATCAATTACTGTATTGGTTAGTATAATTCTTCCCTGTCATGTTAGCCAAAGCAGACAACGAAGACAAAAACACTTTAAGCCTGTCGTATGCGAGTATAGTAGTAAAAAAAGCAATATCTGTAAGCGCGGGTCTTTTAAGTCTATTCTAGTATTGATATCGATAATAAATTTAAAAATAGACTAATATTAAAAAAATATGGATTCACCATTTACAGTAATTACTATTATTGTATATATATTGTTACGGATATGTTGTAATTTATTTAGCATTGTATCTTATGATGTCGGAATAGTTAAAAAATATTCTTTACCTTTTGATTTCTTAAATATATTACTTTAATCATAACAATTGTGTCACAAATAAAATACTAATTACATATATTTTTACTTTCAGGTGTCACGGTCTTATCTTCTAGATAATGATACATGAACTAGACATAAACAATTATTTAAGCATAGTATCACTTGACTATGGATCCAATACTAGAAAATGAATCAGCTTCATCCGAGTCTCCGACAAAACATGGAAAATCAAAGCAAAAACACAAAAAGAAAAGGTACCAAACTGAAATGCAAAAAGATGCAGAAGGACATACTGTGGTTGGTGAAAAGAAGAGGTTCGTCGTTACTACATTATCTACATTAAATGAGAAAGAAAGTACTACCGATAGAATTGCGCAAAATAACGTACACACAATACATTTTGGCACCCGAGGAGTCGAATCTCAACGACCCCATGTGCGATCAATTTTTAAAGAGAAACAAGCGGATACATCAAGACCGTCTAGCACCGAAAGAGATTCTGACAAAAAAGAATATGAAACGTTTCATGGTACATCTTCTAGTCCTCGAAGTTCAATTTTCGATATATTTCGATTGAGAAGAAAAAGTGATGCAAAAAAACATCAATCTGTTATACAAAATGTGAAAGATGCTGCAGCTAGTATTTCGAAATCGAACGACACTGACGATTCATCAAAAGATGAAAAAAGCGGAGAATCTAAAGATTCTCACAAAAAATATTATCATACAGTGACTGGTGTTTCATCTCGAAAATTTAGTCCAATTACTAGGGTAATGGATATTTTCAGGAATAAACCGCATACTGATGTAAACCAATCTCCTGCAGACATTACAAAAAAGAAAAGTACAAAACAGATTCGGCGGTCTTCAATAGAAACTACATCACCAACATACCATAAAAACTCATATGCGTCACTAGAACCTGCACAAGCGAAACAATTATTTAGAGAAGTTCGTGGTTTACCTAAATATGATCCCTATTTATCTATTGTTCAAATATCAATTGGGGGACGAGACAAAACCAGACTTTTGTTGAATTTTTTTAAATATCATAAGTGTTATGAAATATTACCAAAATCAGCAAAAGTTATTATATTTGACACTCAATTTCCAGTAAGGAAAACTTTTCCCACCCTAGTATCTCATGGTATAAGATCTGCACCGCTTTGGGATGCTAATAAAAAGATGTTAGTGGGTATGATTACAGTAACTGATTTTATAAGAATTCTTCTTTACCTCGAAACAGAAAATTTATCAATGGAAGACTTAGAACGACATACATTGCATAGTTGGAAGAAAATTTTACGACCCACGAGAAAACCTTTGTGTAGTGCGGGGCCGGATCAGTCCTTACATGAGGCTATAAATTTATTAAACAAAAATCGTGTCCATCGCCTTTTAATCAAAGATCCAATTTCGGGGGATGTTTTGTATATATTATCTCACAAAAGAATATTAAGATTTTTATTTGTATATTTAAACGAATTTCCGGAATTAACATTTTTCCATAAAACATTATTAGATTTAAAAATTGGCACGTTTGATGGGATTTTGTCTGTTACAGAAAGCACTACTGTTAAAGAAGCTTTTAAACTGTTATTAGAAAAAGATATATCGGCTTTACCGATTTTAGATGACAATGGCACACTTATTGACGTTTATGCAAAATACGAAGTTTTGAACCTAGTAAGTGAAAAATTGTATCTCAATTTATCACTGACGATATGTGAAGTAAGAAACAGAAAAAAAGACTGGGAAGAGAAGTTACATAAATGTCGTTCAAGTATTACTCTTTACGAGGCCTTAGAAGTTATAGTTAGAACTGAAAGTCATCGATTGTTGTTAGTAAATAAGGAAAATAAATTAGTGGGAATTGTTTCATTGTCTGATATTTTGGTGTATCTCAATAGGATTATACCTACAGAAAAGAAAGTTTCTTCACTTCAAGAGATATTTAGACCACTCGAGGAGAATAAAGTGCCCGAGTCAGTAAAAGAGAGCGAGAATGAAGTAATTTCAATAGAAGTACCAAATATAATAGCGCAAACTGTACCTGAGTCTAATGAAGGTGTGTCAAAATCTAATAGCACTGTTAATATTACTTCTGCGGGTATTACTATAACGAATAATTTAGAGACTGACATTGAAGGCAATAGTAATAGGTTAAACCAAAACGTTAACTCTGAAATTTTATCTGAAACCGGTGATGTTTCAATTGCTAATAGTACAGATTCTTATGTAGATGACCAAATGTGAATAAAAAATGCGATAGTCTAATTATCCCAAAGAAATTTAAATTATTCATTAGCAGAATTAGCCCATTAATCTCAAAGTATGCTTATATGCTTGTATCTAATAATAAATTATTAAACAATAATATTTGAGTCAAATACACGTGATTGCCTTACTCATTGTTTACTTCGTTAAATTATATTGCTACTCAATAAAATATTTTAGCAAATCGTGAGTTTTTGTTTAGATTTAACTTATAAACAACTATGTGAAGAGTAATTGAAAAAGAAACTTGATGTTGAATGCAAAATTAAAAAAAACGTTAATCATATTACATACCACATTTTTTTCTGGAAATGACATAGTATTTTTAAATAATATTTAATAAGTAATGTTTTTTATTTTATAAGAATTATTTATACTGTAATTACAAGTAAAACTTAGACTTATTGAAATAATTCGAAATGTTAAAGATAATTGCACGTGATTGAATCGTGCGTTAGTGACCCTGGTCGTCGGGCAACAATCTATTCTACGATCTATCTTACGATAAATCGTCATGTGTACGATATAAACATTTATTGCCGATTTTTGTCTGATGTCTCGGAGCGGGCATAAACGGCATGCTGCAGAAACCTGTTAAAATGAACGCGCAAGGACACTTGTGTTGACTAGTGAGAGCGTTAAAACGTTTTATTTTTCGTTTTGTGTGCAGGTTTTATGTAAATTGTAGGTCTGCACTGGTAGCTTAGTTTTTGCTATATCTACGTTGTATAAGAAAATATTATACAACGTTTTTGTACTAGCATAACAGTTTTCTACAGGGAATATTTTAATAACATATAAAGTAGCTGTTGCAGTTATTTATCTTTTTTGTAACACGGGGGTTCCAAGTACAAGTAGTATGGTACAAGGGTGTGTGAACCATGATAATGCTTTTAAAACCTGTGAGGTAAGTTATCACTCGTATTATAAATCAGCATTGTTGTATTCTAGCTGTTAATTTATAAAAGCCGGAGTAACTCGAGTGGCGATTCCTCGTTATTGTTAAATATACTGTAAAATCGAGATTAACTGGTAGCCTATCGTTGATAATGCATTGTTTAACTTAATTGCATAGTTTTTATTTTTTTTCCTGTACCATACAATGTTACTTCCACAGCGAAGCAGGGTTTAGAAAGTACTACTTTGTTACTGACCATATGACGTTGAAGATTTGCCCCAAAGCTACGGTCACAGTATGCTATTTTAAGCCCATCATCTTATCGCTTCGTACCAGGTGTATGTTTTGCACTATTTCATCGTTTTGTTGTTAAAAAAAGGCAAAATGATTTTTTTTTTAATAATTTTCTTTAAATGTACATAACATTTATAAATAACAAGCAAACGTATTTACAAACTATTTCATATAGTGTTATATAAACACATGCACATTTAATTTAACAAGGTTTAATATAAATGATGTGGGTCGGTGAGGACCGGTCGCCTGCAGAAGTCTCAACCCGGAATCTTTTTGCATCAAGGTTGCGCCGCTTTTTTTTGTAAAAGTGAATTGTTTTGTTACTGTCTGATGGGATCTCGCTTATAAATTAAATGTGTCGGATATAGCATATTACCATTTGACAAATAAATATAATAAAAAAAACTTTTGATTGTGGTTTTTAAATGGGGCTGAGAGTAACTTGAGGATTGTAGATTAAATACAAATTATCATAAGAGCCAGCAGCGGCCCACTCGTGTGAAACCGGTAAGTCACTTGTCACTGGTTAAATAAATATGGAAGCTTGTTACGCGATTGTGAGCCCAATCTGCCTACGCATGGCCACCGTCCGAAAAGTTGATGTTCAAGAGATCGGAGTTAGGTTTACATATGAATATAAAGTTACCGATTGTTTTTAAATAAACAGACATGGTGTTTCCCGGCGATGTTGTTGAAATATTCAATCCAATGACCTACCTCAACTTTGAAATACCTTAAATCAGCCTCGGAATAAAGTCCATAAAAAAATTAAATTTACAAAAAGAAAGTGTAATTATTTTTACGGTCACTAACTAAATAAGTGTCCTTTCAGTTTCTATATTTGTATATTTATAAATATATATCTCTGTCTTTGAATTCGTTCCCTCATATTTGAGGATCGTGGTCAGCGTTAGTGTTGACGTCCGGAGCGTATACACTGATGTATTTACATTTAAAATATTGTATCCGGTAAATAATAAAAATATTAAATTGCTTGTTCTGTGATTGTTTTCGGGTCTTGGTAATCTAGGTATGTTACTGAATTTCTATAAACAAGTGGCACTCTCAAATAGCCTAAAAGATTTTTTTTGAGCGTTGATCACTCACGGTTGAGATGACTCTACAATAATAAACATAAGTCCTACTGTTTGGTAGCTATGATTCTATAAGGTACAAACAAAGACTATCCGTGCGCAAAAGATACAACTTGCTTTTTTTTGGGGTGATGATGTGTTAAACAAGTAGTCGTTGCGTTGAATCAACAAATTGATTTTAGACTGTCGTTTTCGGCAGAACATCACCCAACAATCATTTGTTTAACAAGTTTCTATTTTCGCTCGCCTTCAAATTGCGATAAATGGGCGTAGTTTGTTTGCTAAATTGTATTACTCATATATAACGTAACGCTTGCAATCTGTATTTACGTAAATAATGTCAACCAAAGAGAAGAAGGTTTTAAGTAAAAGGTTATACGATGATCGTAAAATACATATCAGAACAAATTTTCTGTCATCAAACTGTTCAAATAAGTGTTGTATAATATATGTTGTGCATTTGTTATCTAGAAGAGAAAATGAGATCGTGCCGTAATAGTATTTAAATAAAAAAAAAATCATGTTTATAGTAAAGAAAATGTAAGCACATTTTGATAAAATTTTGTTAAAAATAATGTGTAAAACTAGCTTGCAGTAACCGGTAAGTAATCATTAACAATTTTTCAAAAAAAAAAACTGTTATTAAAAACTAATATTTAAAGATAGTTTTTTAGTCTTCTCTTAATAGCGTTTAAAAATTTAGATTACAGCAACTCGATGACACGAGGCCTCAAGACTAGATCAACATAACTATTAATTCAAATTCAAAAAATTCTAAAATATTTATTAACCAAAATTGCATTTTACATACAACAGTGGAGTCCCTGCCGTCTGCTTTAGCTTTCGCTGTGTTGCAGAAGGCAGAATTGTTTTTCTTTTTACACTATATATTATTTTTTTAAAACTTTTCAATAATTTCCTTACATATTTTCTTTTTCATTTTGTATGCTATAGTTTGTATAGATAATTGTTAGTTATAGGGATTATTGGATATCTAGAGTCGTGACAGGTATTTGCCTAATCAATAAGAACATTAACATGTTAATCGATCAAACAGAGGCCATCGAGTGGACATAACTCTCGATGAGATAAACTAGTTTTGTTACAAAATATCTCAAGGATGTCTTATCTTGCTGTTATCTTTAATAGAATTTTGAAATTTTTGTCGTAAATTATGTCTCTTAGTTTCTAGGTGTAATACCTGAATTTGAAACGACAATGGGCGGTTTCGTCCCAAGTGTTGTAACATTTTTCTACCTACATCATTTGAAAGATCTCAACGAGTGTTATGTTTTTTTGTATCGGCATAACTCCGTATCTCGTGCAGGGAAACTGTTATAGTGGTATTATTAACTTCATAAAAATATTAAATATAACTTAATTAATTAGTTTTTTAATAACTATAGGACTAAGCGATTTAAAAAAAAAAGTGGAGAAAAACACACGACCGACCAGGTGCCTATTTCGACCCAACAGCCCCTTTAGCACCCCGCGCGCCACGCGCTGCCATTTCTTTGTAAGCACAGGAGCAGCGGCAGCGAACGATATTTTCAACTGTGTGTTTATCAATAACTGTCTAAAATAACGATTACCGACTCTACAATTATTATGAACGTAAAAAGTATACGAGTACGTACAACAAAATGTAAAAAAAATATGATTAAAGCATTTTATTCAATACAAAAACTCTTTTTTTCATTCACACCCCAGAACTTTTGAACTGCACACAATTATAATAAAAACTTGAATTATTTATAAAAATAATACTTAAGTGAACATGTTTAAACTAGTCGCAACATGTTACAAGGTTGGGACGCAACCCATATAATAATGCCCATTGTTCTTTAAGATTGAATTTAGGTAGTAATAAAAGTTAGTTATTTATGAAACAAATAATTAGTAAAGCAAAATATAGGATTGTAATAAACTAAAACACTTATGTTTGGTGTATCGTCACTCAACAATTTAACACTCAATGTAATATGTTATTGAGAGGTTTTTGTTTGGGTTTAGAGTATTTTAGAAATTTGATTTAAAGTCATGTAGATGTTCTTAATAATGTAGAAGATAAACATAACTTTCGAAAACTAGACATAGATTTGTTTTAACTTATGTAAGGATTGTTTATTATTGATTTTAAAGTGTTACCTGACCCAAAAATGTGTTTTTGCATGTGTAAATATCTGCGTGATTACAGGTTCCAAAAGTCAACGTCAAAAATCATTTTCTATCCACGGAAAAATGTATATTTTGATTTAAAGATCTTAAGGTGAATTAAAATAAGTATTATGGAAGAATCGAAGCCCCACAAATCTATCACAAACATGAGATAAAATCGGTAACCTAACGATTTACGTCTCCGGTCTTCTAACGATTATCAAAACTTATACTGAAAAGAACTTTTTAGAGTTATCAATTGTGATGTTGACCTCAGTGTCGAAAGTTGGGGATAATCTATAAGTTTAATGACTAAAATTCCATCTGTAAACTTGGTCTCCTATTCCTAACGTTTTTTGATTACCATGTAAAAGTTATACTTATTATGAAAGCTACTTAAAGGATATCGACAAAATAAGAATTGTTAAAGATATTAATTTTTGGTACATTGCAAAAGCCAAATAGATTGATCACTTTTTAAGTTCTATGATTATGTTGCCTGCAGATGAAACGCCCCGGGGTTGTAATAATAGCGTTATCTTCTTTATATTAATGGTTGTCATTATTTCTTAGGCACTGTATTTATTTTGTCTCAAAAATTGACTAAAGCAGTAAATTAAAAAAAACCTGTTTCAGAGATTACACCTGTATTGTGGTATTTTCGCAACGATTAAGATAAATCAGTTTTGCCCGAAAAATTATAGCTTTGACTGGTTCAGTTTTGAAATTTAAATAGTTGTTCAAAAAACATACGCCTAGTAGCTTTACTCTTGAGTTTTTGGCAAGTGAATGTTAAATCTTTGAAATAGTTAGTTATCGGCTTAATTACAATGGAATTTCATAGGGAAAAAATTATGTGGAGTTAATATTTCTTTACCATATAATTAACGAGTAAAACCCTTCAGTATGTATTTCTTATAAAAAGTTATTTTATAATCGATCGAGTTCATCAGTTCATCGCATAGGGATTACATTGATACCTGTGCGAAATTACAGCTTTCTGGAAGGATGAATATCTGAGCTGCTGCTATTTGAAGATTTTCCGCCACAACGGGCGTTAGTCCTTTGAGGAATGATATCATGCTATTTGTTTTGACTTACTCAGCAATGTTGGAGACCTTAGTTTTCTTATCACTCATTTTGAAGGGATCGCGTAGAGAAAACAAGCTCTCTCCATTACCCTTATAAGGTGACTTTAAGAGTTAACATATAATAATACCATATAATTAGACTAATTACGTAAGTCAAAACAAACCAAATACAATTTACCAAATTTTTTACGTAACATAATTTTTTCCTTGTATCTGTCTTACATGTCTATTTTAATTGTAGACGCCATAGTAATTTCGAAGTACATACAATTTTTTTATTACACCAACCTTGTAGTCTTCTACTTTTGTTCTTGGTATTTGATTTCATTTGTTAATAAAATTTTATGGGATTCCGAGCCGGTAGCGGTGTATGTATAATCCTTTGCTACCGTCGGTTTCGCTAGGTCCTCCCGTGACTATAGGCGGTTGTGTAGCACTCACAATCGAACTTAGCATCTCGTAATAAATAACTAAATAAACGCGATAAAATCCTTAAAAATAGCTTAATTATATGTAATGTTTACGTAAATACAGGAAATCATCAGAACTATTTCCTTTTTTTTTTTTTTTATTACAAACGTTAACTTCGGAGCAAAGCCTAGATTTGAAGTAGAATAATATAAAACTTAGCTTCTCTCGTGTAGTTACGTGAGTGAGAGTAAGCATTTTGTAATTCTAAGTAGTGAAACTGATGTCATAGCGATTGGGAGCCAGTCGATGACCTCCTGACACGGCTGTTATAAACGCCTGTACATCACAGATGGACAGTGACCGATGCGTTAATTTTAAATAACGCGAACTCACAATACACCTTATGTTAATTTTCTTTACCATCTTCACCATTTAGATTCCAATGACAACATCATTAAGCGGGATTTAGGTGGACTTATCTTTGTTTTATTTTTTTTCTTAAATTTCAATTTGCATAATGCTTTTTGAATAAATGACCATTTGAATTGGTAATAAATTATAATAGTTTCTGCATTTAGATATGACGCATATAAGTTAGAAAATAATTTTTAAAGACGAACTGCATATGTACGTTTGCATGAAACGAATTTGGGTTATGTTATTTTTTTTATATTGTTAAGGAAGTAAAAAGGCATTGCGATGTTAGTGAATACCCAATTACGTAATATAATTCTGTAAACAACAAAGTGAAATCTCCTCGCCGATGATATAATATACAACATATTTTGACGGATACGTCTCGTTTAAGATTTCAGTTTTTTTCATCTTCCTTTTCTGCTTTGTAATGAATAGACGTTATTTTGAACAACTGTAGATCTAAAATTATATAATATTGGTTAAATGTATATAATATCTTAATTTGTTTAATTAAATAACAGATACAACTTGTTGCTATTTGCAAAAAATATGAAGATGATAATAATAATACACACTAATTACAATCGTCTATCCTCGTGTCACAGTGATTAAACGCTTGCCACGTTTTAAGGAGATGTTTTGGGTTTATATATACTGGTTATAGGTCTCTGTTGCCGGAGACCGTCCAGGTAGGTACTACCGCAGCTCCGCCGCCAAACAGTAGTGTGCAAACATTACTGTGTTCCGGTTTGAAGGGCGCTGTGTGCTAGTGCAATTACTGGGGTAACGCGACTTATGTCTCAAAGCGACGAGCGCAATGTGGTGCAGCGTATACCATCTTAACTAGTACCACGTTGATGGACAAGCGTATCATTTACTATCAGGTGAACGTCTTGCTCGTCTCGTCGCTTCAAAAAAAATCTATCGTTCCTAACTGGCTACCACTCTCGTATTGTTTTGTTGTGTTCATCGTTTCATAAACGTATGGGAGCCTGAGTATCCTGTCTATATAGCCTCCGTCATGTAGATACTGTGTTACTTAATTCATATTAACGACTTTAGAAAAATACAAGAACAATTTCATAAAATTATCAAATACAAATTCGTCATTTACCATCTTCGGAATTGCGTACAATGTATCGGGATCATATATTTCTTTATGAAACTTTTATTGATAATCTAGACTCCCGTCATTTGCTGTGATTTAAACGACCTGTGTAAAATAAATTTGTTTTCCTTATTCTCTCTTGTAGTAATTATGGTAACATGAGTTTTTAAGAATTTGATATATTCTGCAATTCTCTAAACGACTTTAAGAAACAACAAGGGAGTATATGTGTTTGATGTTATTTAACTAATTACGTAAAACAATGTGACAAAATCAGTGTTATCATTTATCCTTTTATGTAGTTAATTTGAATGTATAATTAAATTACTTCTTTTTCACAATCAAGTGGAATTTTTATTAAATTAATTTAAAATATCTCCATAATTAAATTAAATTGGTGTTATGAGGTAGTTACTATAACTTGTTTATATTTAAATTATATGTTTTATGTTAAATGAAAGATTAACTCGTACATTTAATAAATAATGAATTGAAATTTAAAGAAATATAACGAATGTTTGCCGAATCTTATAATTATTTTCCGTATTTGATTAAAACTTCAGGGGATAGTTCGTTTTTGCAGACATATAACTTTATGTTTCACAAACTATTTAACGAACTGAATAATATATTCACACAAACAACTTAAACTTAATAATTTTACGTAAATTCCTGTTTAACAATAACATAAATACATATAAAATTGCAACAGAAATTGTTAACAAGTGTAAAATCATTTAATCAATTAAAAATATCAATGTTTTTTTCTTATTTTCGCAATACTGGTGTTAAATTTTTACACTTTTTAATATATTTCATTTAACCTTTTAAAAAGGGGAATTTGTAATTATTATAATTACAAAGTTTACATAATGTAACGTACATGTTTAGTAATATGAAACGAAAACATGTGCCTTTTACGGATTTTCACCAGTAGATCATGAATATAATTATTAATTCTGGTAATAGTGATCTTATATGACCACCACCAATGTACACTTTCTCGAAAAAAAAAAAAAATTTAAACAACAATTCGAAAAATTCCTTTGAAAAATTTGTATTTATATGTATTAGTTACTTCGTCATCTGAACAAATATAACTTAACGTTGACGGAAGCTATTGGAAATAAGTAAATCATCTTCAATGAGTATCATTGAGTACAACTTTACGTATGACTAATGCGATTAACATATACGTTAATTGCCGCGTAATGGCTTACAATATATTTCCGTTTTCGATACGAACATATTTCTCATGTGATTAGCTCCGCAGGTACCTATCATCCGCGTTATGTGAGAAATATTAATTCATTTATGGTATGAATTGTCATGACAAATACAAAGAAAATTTTTATGATCTCTGCATTATGGTAACAGGGAATATTTTTTATTGGTTTATATAAATACTTCATTAAATACTACCGTTTTATAATTTACTAACAGTCAAACCATTATAAAGATCTAAATAGTTATTTGCCATATTTAAAAAAAACAATATTTGACAATTACTTCTACAGTGTATAAGATTTTTCTTACAAGAACTTCTCGACGTCTACTAGACGAGTATGCTTATTGCATAACAACTCCTACCGGCATCGTCAATGGATGGTTATAATATCCCTTAGTACTACGTCTAAGAAAATGCAGATCTTAATTTACCATCCTTGTTATGGTATGACTTCGAGTCCATTCTCTGTCGCTGTTAACATTACTCTCGCTTTGATGATAGGTTTCATATAAAAATACCGGTAGAACAAAATAACTGACTAGTTTTTTTGAATTTGCTCTTGTGAAAGAACAAATAAAACGAAACCGTTTTTAATCAAAAACATATTAATAGGAAAATTTTAAAAATGGAATATGTTTTAATTTTTCTTACTATGTTGTAGTCATCTGCAAGTTCTGAGTAAAGCTACAGAAATTGTTAGTTCACGATTTTATTAAAACTTGTAAAACATTTACAACTATTCTTTCTATACATGTTATGTATATGAAAATATTACCTGATATGTTTTTATGTTGTAATTTATTATTGCAATTTATGCCATAAACGGTTGTATATTAAAAGCCATCTGATTATTCATTATCATCATACGTAACCTCCGACTTAGTGAAGGTAGTAACTTTATTGCGCTATTTTAAATACGGAAGGCAAAGCGAACCGAAAGGCAATGGATATCATTAATCTCCTATTAACATTTATACAGTTGGACGGGAAATAACGATATTTTAAAAGATGGCTTTGAAGATCTAACATAATATGTTTATAAGATTTCAAACACGTATTAAAATATTTATATATGTTAATGCTGCAACAAAAATGTATGATTGCTACAATAACTTGAGATAGACTCAA
Organism: Byasa hedistus; assembly: GCA_029286795.1. Taxonomy (NCBI): domain Eukaryota; kingdom Metazoa; phylum Arthropoda; class Insecta; order Lepidoptera; family Papilionidae; genus Byasa; species Byasa hedistus. The sequence goes on along the minus strand of JAGSMW010000020.1, from coordinate 7,235,171 downwards.
CTAATATTTATTAATTTACTCTTGGAAAGTAAAAAAATCATGTAAATTCCAGGAAATAGTTTAAGGTTTGTCAATAAATTTATGTACAAAAAGTTTGAAACGAGTCTTTACAAAATGACAAATAAGATCAAAAATAAAAAAAATATGTTTAAAATATTGTAAACGCCTTGGGATTGTTTACCGCATTGTAAAAATTTGCGACGGTATGATCAAACGTTTTAGCTATGGGAGAAAATATGAACAGTTTTTTTTTGTTTTGAGCATTCATTTTTCAAGTTATGAATGTTGAACAGAGTACATGCTGGGTTATGCAATGTATCTATCTAAACTGTCTTCTTGATCTATGGAGGTCATTTTTATATAATGTGACTTTTACAATTGGAAGTATATAACAAATAACTGTCCTATGCCTTGTGTGCAGAAACAATAATAATCCATGACTTTATCTTTTTTTTGTTGCGCAACATCGATTAATACTGTTTTAGTTACGATTGTTATTGCTAAAAAAGTTATACATCATATAATTGCAGTGGTTGTCTTAAAAGTAACGGATATATTTATTATATAATACAAAGAAATTGCTAATCATTTTGGATGATATGTAATAATAACTTATATTTTAACTTGCTTTAGACTCCTGTTTTACGTAACTTGTGGTATTGAGGTATTAACAGGAAATGCGGAAAGGACTTTGATAATAGTAACGATATCAACATCCTACGATCAAATGAAGTCATTGCAAACTGTAGCATATCTTCAAGGTTGTTTAAATAACTGCGTGTTTGTGATTCATGTATATTAGGAATTCTAAGCAGCATTTTCAACAGACAAAGCGCTATTTTAAAAATAAACACAGTCTTATCAGGTAATACGTTAGTGGCATAACAAGGACGTGTCCAGTTTTAATAAAACTCTTATAAGACGAATTGATTTTTATGTAAATATTGATATTTTATATTTATCGATAAATAATCGTGTATATAGTAACTCACGATTAATGATGGTGTTAAGATTAATAAATTAGAATTCGTTACGTAACTTGTGTAAAGTAATATTTTAACCTTTGCTTAAAGGCACATAGATAAGAGATTTTTGAACATTATGTTATGGGACAGTTAGAACGTTTCTTTGATTGTACACACTTTACTCGTTAAGTGAGTTCAGAGTACCCACACATAAAGAAAATATTTATTACATGTGCACACAAGCAATCAAGTTTACCTAGTGATCGTGGTATATAAATGGTACAAAAGGGAATACTAGTATAAAAATTAATTTCTGGTCTCTTTTACCGGGATCGCCTAGGCATGTACTAACACAGCGTCCATTTCTGCCGCGAAACAGTGGTAGGTTAGTGTAATTACTGGGTTAACGTGATATAACGTCATGTGTCTAAAGCCGAGGAGTACAATGTGGTCTAATATTTAAAATAATCTCCTCACTGGCGTCTCATTGCTATAGAGAAACCTTCCAATCACTGATCTGGATCAGTCAAAAATCTGATCTTATGAATATCAATATTTACGTCTTTTGTAAGTAAAATAAGCTAAAATATTCTCTGATAACTGAATAATGAAAGCAATACCGAAAATAAATTCTTTCATACAAAAATAAACTTAGATGTGGAACAAAAATAGTAAAAGATTTGAATAAAGACAAGTAAAAGAGTTCTGGTAACACAAGATGTTGCTAAACTACTAACTAATTAAACTCTTTCTATCTCTACCCAATTTAGTTACACACAAAAAAATTTATGTAAATAGTCCCGCTTATAAATTTACAAGTAGTGACAGTAATAAAGTCTAAATGATGATGTGTAATATGACACAACAAATTTCAAGACGTACAAGCAGAAAACGTTTATGATACTGTAGAGAGAAATGCATTAACTTTTTAATTAAATTCACATACATTTTGTGCGTTAACTTTTACTAAGAATATAAACGTAAAGGTTTTATGTCTTATAGATGTTAATATAAATGGAATTAGGATATTTGTTGTGTAATATTTATGAAGATTTACTTGTAAATTTGTTTACATATCCGGTGAATTTAAATACCCAAAGCTATTAATAACATCCGCTTGTTAGCAGTTCTTGTATAAATTTCATATTTCATCACATGCTATAGACGGCATGTTTGATCAGTATATACAACTGCTTAAACATCAATTATATATGAATGTAAATCAACAAATGATACGAGCCTTAACGATATGATTAACATTGAACATCTATTTTTTTTCTTTGTACATAAGCCTTTACAATTTAAACATGTATGTTGTTTTTGTAGTTTATCGAGTTACTGATATTTGTAATTATACAAGACAAAAAGTTTAAAAGGTACAAAGTAGCTTAAAGTTTCCATGATCTGTGTATTTACTGCTATTTTCAATAAATATATGTTTATATATAAAATAGTATGTAAATATATTAATAATAATATTATGTATGAGTTATATCATATTTTGGAACAGTAGTCATATGCGCACTACGGCTAATATTGTATTAATATAATATGTTTTTTTTTTAAAAAAACTATGTACTTTAAAAAACCTGAAAGTTTCTACAGAAATTAACGAGTATGAAAATCCATTCAATAACTCGTAATTTACAAAATTTACCTCGACTTTTCATATACTCTTTAGCACCCATGGTCACTTGAAGACTGCAGTGTGCTGAAGTCATTATTATCACAAAGTACACATCGCTTTTAATCAATGTTTGTTCACTGTGTTTTTAAATTTACTATTGAATAAGCACTCAAGCAAGTACAGGATTTTGATTTAATTGTATAAATAATTGGATCTCTAGTCCTGGTAACATCTATCCATCTCCTCTAATTAAACATATGAGCAATAGATAGATGAAAAGATGAGGTTTTAGAAAAGGTTTTATCTGTAGGTCAAGTTTTTTTTTGTGACGTTAAGAGCTTCTGGACACAGAAAAAACTTTTATATGCCACGAACTAAACAATTCGAATAAAAATAACAAGGTACATATTATAATGCAGAAAAAATTGTTTTTTTCACAAAGTTCTTTAAAAAAACCGTCATTCATAGTTTGTGATTTGGTGAACTGTTTGTTTTCTTTTTAATAATACCGTATTCAGTTTGGTTTTTGTCGAAAATTTAATTGCAATAAAACAGCCTTAACTATGTTTTATTCTGTATTATTACATTCTTCTAATGCAATCATAAGTTTTTTTGTGAGTTTAAAAATTATACGTTGCGTACAACGAGTAATTTAGGACCTAAGTAACCTTCACGTACAAAGTAGGAAACTTTGCTATATGTGTTATTTGTTGATGTACTATAATAAAAATATGCAACTTGGAACTCGTTGTCGATACAAAAGTTACAGTTTTAAAACTACAAAACTAGAAATTTATAGCTGTAATTTTAATTAAAAAACCTGCTCTAATATAGACGTGTAGTGTATAATTTTATATTTATTATGATCTGTATATACAAATAAAGCAAATACATTTTATGTCTTTTAAGAGGAAATATTGAAAAAAAATATAATCAACTTTCCAACGGCATTCAGTGCAGCTGCATTATGTTCGTTCGCTCGATGTAGTTACAACCTATATTCGTATAATATAGACGATGATCTAAAAGATTGCGATCGGGCCCGTATTCAGTGGCAGTGCTCAAGGAGGACCGGAATATTCCGGAGCCGGAACAAACTCGCACATGGATACTCGATCTCAGCGCAGTCTCGTCGGCCGAGAGCTACTTTTTAAATAGGTCCGTGTCTGCCCACATGCAAATAATCTTTAGCAGACTATAAAGTTAAAATGGTAATATTATTTTATTCGAAAGCTTCGCTCAGATTTTTATGTACCGAAGGTCGTACTAAATTTGATAGTACGATATATTTAAATCAATAATAAAGTAAATACTTTATAAATTATTTCGCCATGTAAGTGAAAAATTATTTTTTTATTATATTTTTGTAAAAGTTGTTGTTATGTATTATAAAAAACTTTTCTAATAAATTACATGTTTTTTGGGACGTTTACTGTAAATATAATCTCTGCTTTAACTACTTGAAAACTCCGTAAGAAAAACTAAAATTATTAAGTAACACCGTACTTGTATAATATGTTTCGCTCCTCCATAACTTATAAGTGCATGATTTAGAAAATGTAATGCATTTAATATTTTCTTAATTACAAGTGTATTTTTGTGTATACATATTTTTATTTACGTGTGCGTATTTGTGTGTTTCCGATGACTTTAATTCTTCGTTGTTCAATAATACATCAATCTGGTTTCAAGTATTGCCATGGTTCATTAGGTGCGTGATTATTTTGTTAATATTATAATAGTAAACAGACCTAATTACGTTATCTTGTATCTAAACTGACAAACCTTACCGAAGCCTCAATGTTGAAAGATATTTTTTGTTATGTTTCTGTTAAAATACAGAGAAATGTAAAATTTGTGTTTTTCTTACATCGCCTACAGAGTTTTACTATATAAAAATTATTTTGTATAATGTGCATAAATTTTAGTACGTTTGTACTGTTGCTAATCTTAAAAAAATATAAAAACTTGAAAGTTTATTCAAGGACATGATGTTGGAGTTTACATTTTACTAATACGGACTTGACTCGCAGACTGTGTTGCTATCCATATTTAATTTAATTTTGTTAGGAATGTTTGCTGTAACACATTTTATAATCTTTTACAATGGAAAATGTAAACCATAAAGGCCTATTGAATGTTATTATATTATTATACAAACATCGGTAAATACATCCTTCATTTTATTTTAGGAAAAATTTTAACTAAGTACAATTCAATCATGAAATATTAACAAAAATAGATCTGGGGTGAATATTAAAGTAGTTGTTCTTTAAGTAAAGGAAAATACCCAAAACGCATTAAAATCTTTATTAACTGCAGGACAAACGACACTATCACGTCATTAGCGGTTCAAAACGAGTTTTTGTATCTATGAATAATTTAATATAAAATCCTTACTCGAAGTTGGTTATCAAACAAAAAAAAAAATGTAAATTGGCGTCTAGACTTGGGTTTGGGTGCGGTTGTTATAAAAGCGCGTCGCAAGTGCGGAAGAATTGTGATAGTAATAATCAATAGCGGTCTTTACAATGTGAACGACTCGTAGTGAGCACAACCTTAAGTAAGCTTGCGGAAAATAAATATAAATGATTTTGAAACCTAACTTTGAATTTAAAATGTTTGATTCATCGAAAAAGTTCCGAATATATGATTGTATTGTCTCTAATCCATATTTTTTTATTAATTAACTAGGAAACACAATGAAAACGTATAAATGGATGATATTACCATAAGCGAACTATTTTTGTTAAGTTTTTTTATTGTAATTATATTATATATTGTTAGTAAGTTTATTATTGTTATTTATATAAAGTTTAGCACTTGCCTGTAATCCCACTTTATGATAAGCGGCGATATAGTCTTTGTTGATAAAGCGCAATCGTTTAGATGTAGCCTGTTAATTTTTCGTTTAAAGAATATGTGGACGGAATCACTGATGTTTGCAGACTCCACCAATCCCTTACTGGTCGCATTATGAAAATCTGAAGTACGAAGCGAAACGCTTTGTTCTTAAGCGCGAAATGGTAAAAGAGCGAAGAAGGTATATAAATAACACAGTTTTAACGCACACTCTCCGAAATGCATTTGGTAGAATACCGAGAGTCTTGCTACCTTACGCAGATAACTCAGGCTACCAAGTATTATCACCTCATAGTCACTTCTTGAAATCATGATGTGCATCTCCATCGAGTCCAAAAAAGCCAGTAGGTATTTGGTAGCAGCTATCAAAAAAAGGCAGCAATACTCCCAACACCATTGAAGCTGCGTGTTATATATTTGTTTAAAGCGACCCCGGTGTGAAGTAGTGTCGGCCTTGGGCAGGAACTCCAAGTTTTCTTGCAGCAATTTTTGGTTCATCTCGATAAACTGCCCCAATATGAGGTTTGATGATGTTTAGATTCCTAACAACTGTAGGTGTTCAAGCTTCTCGTACTTAGGGAAAGTCTCTAATGTGTGATTGAATTATTTAACTATCCTCTCTTTGAATTTGTATTTAATCTTGACCGATCTGTGGATTGGCCAGATACTCCTCTAGAACTGTGCTGTTGACAGCATACTCAAGAGAAGTAGGAGACGGGCAGCAGACTAAAATTTTCAAAGAAAACGGACCCCCGAGACACATCGGCGACAGTCTTCATTGACTCAGTTCTTGGAATTCATCAGATGCATTTTTTTTTGAGTATTCTAACATAAACACTTATTCTGATTATATTATTGAGCGTTACTTATACAAGCAAATAAATATACATAAACAGCCCTCTATGTTCCCACTGTTGGAACCTGGGTCCTTCTCTTACAAGGAAGGGAATCAACGTCTTACCCACCACGCTGTCCAATTGTGTGTTGGCGATAGTTGCGTGTCCTTGAAAACTGTTTCGTGGAAGCCGTTTTTTCGACGTTCTGCTCGAAAGCTCTGGAACGAGAAGTTTACAACGTGTAGTTGTCCTAAAAAATGGACTATTTTTGATACGTGAAGACAATTTTCATAAAAACACCCGCTGAAATTATTTTAACCACCTTTGAATGTTAAAACTCGCGTATTCTACAAAGAATAGATTTTTGTATACCTGATTTGCTAGTTATAGTACAATTCACATTTCCAGTTTGTTTTGCATAAATTTAAAATGTTGTCACATAAGACGTTAGATACAAAAACAGGGTCTTTAATTAATAGGGACTGTAACTGACCCGGAAAAGCGTAATTTATACCGATCCAATAATTTATGGTATGATTAATTTGACTAAAAAATTTAATGTTAGTAGTCTATGTGCGAAACTAGTTTCACTTGTGTCACGTTAAATGCTTTACGAAGCACGAAAGACAAAAAAATTAAGAGAACTTAATTCACTAAAATAAAACAGATTTAATTAAAGGCTTTTATCTTGAGTTAAGTAAATGGGTTGTTATAATGTAATGTATAAAAACAACTATTAAAATTTATATATATATTTATAAGAACGAATTGCCAATTCACCAACCAAAGAGATAAAATTAATTTTCACAACAACAAGGAAACGTTGGCCTGCCGGGCGGCGACTTCTATCTCATGTTAAGATCAAAGAATTATTCAACACCGTTGAATCCTAGCTTCGTTTATAACTTTTATTGTATTTTATTGCATATTATTATATCGAACAATAGGAATATATGCTGTAATAGCCTGTTCAAATCAATGCGTGTGATTATGATAATTGTACATACGCGGCCTACCTGGCTTCAAACTTGCATATTTTCCTCTATCATTAGAGCTAGTATCGTTCGCTTTCACTAATACTCATCAAGTGACGATGTGACAGCATAATTAAGCGCACCGAACATAATCACGCACGTCGCGTGCACTACAGTGTTGGGCACAAAAAGAACGGTCGTGACCCCGGGGTCCGGCACCAACTGCCGGATGTATCGAAAGTGCCCATCACTATGCTTCACTCGCCCGCGGCGCAAACCATAATGCAATTTTGAGTTATATGACAACAAATTTTTCGTATTCGTCAAATACATCAAATAAGGTCGAGCTTATTTATGTTCTTTAATTCTTTGAAATAACTCGTAGAGCCGATATTTAAAAATGAAAACAAATTCTTTTAATTATAAATCAAGTTTTTACTCTAATTTTCCATCTAAAACTTAAGTTTTTTTTTTGATTATTTGCAAAATTCAAAAAGATAAATAACCGTGTACGTAAATAAGAGTTTAACTGTAGTGGTCATCTCCTAAGCTAAAATTTCGTTTACTCGAAATGGAAACGTAGATTTTACTGGTCAAGACTGCAGTGTAATACATTCTACATAATATGCAATGACGATTCTTCTCGAGACTGACTGAATGGACAGTCACAATAATTTTAAAAAAAGTACTGTTTATAAAGTAGTTAGTTTTTTTTAAATAGGCAGAAGATTATTTACATGATCATAATTTTCGCGGAGCCGAACTTTTCCCCGGTATCAACGGCGCATCGGTACGATTCGCTTGTACAGCCGTGTAGTGGGCGAGGTTAAGCGATTGCTTAGATCCGCGTTCACCTCTCATTGTGTAACAGTGAACGAGAGGCGCTGGGCCGAGCGGCGTGTGCGCGGGGTGGGGCTCCGTGGGAACCGCCGAAAGCTCGCTATGCGGCGGCTTCCGCTGTCGTACCCGAATTAACCTAACGACGCATCTCATACCATCGAAACGAAACTTATTGCGCTCTTAACACAAATTGATTCGCTCATTATCTTTTGTTACAGGAAATTTTCGTCTACGCTTAAATGTATTGAATTGCTAAAACGGCAATTGGCGATATCTGTGCAGCATAATGGTCATGCTTTCAAAAACGCTATTATTAGCCACAGACAAAAAACTTAATATCTTATATAAGTAATCCTCAAACTAATGTATGAACTGCAATGAAATAAAGCGCTTGTATCAAATGTAGTCATTTATAGTAGCAATGAGGACGATTAGTTACACACTGTGTTGCCGCACCGGTGTACTGACAACTATGTAATGTTGAAGGCTTACAAAGGGCTCTGTAAAATTTATGATATGAATTGGTATTGTTTTGTAATTATTTCAAAACGGTTCAGAGCAATAGAATAATTCATAAGTTGTTCCCGGCGGCGGCGATGCTGTTCACGCGAGGACAGCTGAATAGGGCAGTGGTGGCGGGCCGTTAGTGAGAGCTGGAAAGAGGCGACGTGTGAGGGGTATGCGGGGCTCCTTGCGGAGGGCGGAGCACCCGAGCGCGCCCTGACCTGCGACCCGCGGTGAAAGGCGCCGCGCACGGGCCGCACGGGCCGCACCGACGCGACGACATAGCATCGTTGCACTGAGCTCTTAGCACCTTCATAGTCTGTGAAAACTCTTGCCAAGCTCCAGTACTCTTGCCTAAGTTTTGCCTGTTAATATTAAATTATTGCTTAAAACTGTCTTTTTTATACAAATAAATAATGGTTAGGTGAGTGAAATATTTTAATTAACACTTTTAGAAAAATGTTGAGGTCAATTGCGATTGCCACAGGTAAATCAACTTATTATCAATATGAACATATACATCATACTAAGATATCTTCACCGGTTCTTATCAATAGGAACATTTAACGGTAAAATTTAATTGATTGTAAAACATTTCACGAATTGCTAGTTATATCAAAAAAAAAAAAAAAAATTATAGACTTGTTAGTGGCTAGATTTGTTTTTATTATAACCATGTTTTTGTGTAATTAATCCAAGCAACCTTGATGTATTAGAGAGCATTTATATTCTAAGATTATAACAGCAATATTTATCGTAATAAATAAATTATTCAAACATGTAAAAACTTTGTAGATAATTTTTTAGTTTAAGTAATGTTTGAAAATTTTTTTAAATAGTATTTTTAAATAATAAAAAGCGAAGAAGTTGAAATTGTCGATTATGTAAAAACGGTGTGAACCATAATAATATTACTTTCACTTACCTGCAAATTAAACAAATCGCCAGGCCCCGCTTACCGGAGAAAATGAAGATTGATGATCGGGTCAAACCAAGATTAAAGAACAATGTGCTTCTTCGGATTTAGTTCCCATTGTCCTTATGCCACATGTTATCCATTTCTTTAAAAAAAGCTAAATAAAATAACGCGTAAGATATTATGTAACAGATTTTAAGTTACGTATCTCAATTAATGGCTAAGAGTCATAGGTCATGTTTATAAAAATATCTGAAATTCTTTTTTTTTATTACTAAAGTCCTCTTTGTAACTTGTGTTGTAATAGATTAATGGTTGACCCAATTAACAAAGCGAAAGCTGTGTAGTTTGCAGATTTCAGTGGTAAGACAAAATGTTTGTATTTAAATAAACATAGTTAAAATTGTTTTTAATAATGGCTTCGACAATTAACTCTAGCAAATTTCTATTCACTAGTTTTTATCAAAGCAAAAAGTAGAAAGCATCAGCAAAGTTTCATCGAACCTTTTTTTTTTTTTTTGATATCGGTGGTGGAAATGCTGTTACCGCATACCCAGCGTCCTTTTCATGGGGGGGACGCCGGGTTATATGGGGCTCGGGGCCACTGAGATGTTGTGCGTGACCCCCATACCCACTAAAACCACCACCGCTTGTCCCGCCATACGCATACTGGAGACGCCCGGGTTTCAGTCAAGCAACTCTCCGGGCGCCTCCGCGTATAAAACTCCTCCTGGCGGGTGCCCGCGGGGAGCAAAGGCACCCGCCTGCCGTCCCGTACCGGCCCCTCGCGGGACCGGCACGTTGGGGCCCCCCGACCCTACAGACGACCGCGCGCGCCCAAGACGGAGCGCATGCCCGGCCGCCGCCCTTCCGTGAAGGAATTGGACGGCGGCCTCCTCCCTCCAGACTCCCCCCCCCCACTTCGACGAGGGAGGGGGGGACGCACCCCCAGGGGAAACACGACAAAAGGCCCAAAGGGGGCCACACCTAACGGCCCGAAGGCCCCCTCACACCGTGCCCGGCTAAGGGGCCCGTCGCTCACGGCGGGAGGAAGCGGACGGCGTGGTCCTGCCGCCGCGCTCTCCCGCCGGAAGTTTCATCGAACCTACGTTGGTCCTTTGTTGCTCCCGCTGTCGAATAGTGTAATAAAAACATTTCACAATTCATATTGTTATGCTGGATATAACAGCCCACTTAATATTTCCATGGCTAGTACTTGAAGCCTTCTATCAGAAGGAGGGGGTAGATACCATTTACGCACCATGCTGGCCAAGTACAAGGTGTCACTTGTCCACGGAATATTATGTTCTTAGTACATATCAGTTCCTTCGTGATTTTTTGCTTTAGATGAATGTTAGGTATAATATGTGCAATTACAGCGTCACTCAATATTTGTCATTTTTGTTAGGTTAATGTGTAAATTAGTATGCTGTAACATATGGAAGAGGTTTGGATGGAGTGTGCACTGACATTATATAATACTCAGATGCGTACGTGAAAGCGGTTAGATGTTAATGATATAATAAAGAAAATGTTGGTGAAATATAACACATAAAATGTAATAGATTGATAATATGAAATATATTTATTAACAGATATGAATCGTATGTTACGTGAGAATAGGTTGGAACGGAGAGCTCTCAAGGCGTTTAATTAGTGGAAAATCTAAAATACTAGAGAATTTATTCTAATACAAATTAAAAATCCACTATTAACAGATTTTGTTTCACTTTAAAATTAATAACATTTTTATAACTGTTTAATCTTTGAAACATTTATTTGGATTCATCTCAAATTAATGTTCTGCGTGACCAGAAACGAGTATAACCATAAACACATGTAAAACAACGATTGGTCGATGTCGGCGATTTTGAATAAATTACTTACTGCAAAACGGCAAAATCGTACTAATTATGCATGTCATTGCTTGACCTTTGACACTGCACTAGGAAAAGCTTAGTAACATCGTTCAAGTCATAAATTATAACTTGATTAAGCCTGCATAAACTCAATTTCGACATTGTAAATTTAACGTTAGTAAAAATATTTGACAATTTTTTTTAAATATATTTCTTATTAAAGTTATTATGTTTTTGACAATATAAAAATAGACCTATTTTATGGTACTAAACCAATGTCAATTTCTGTATACGTTTACTCCAAAAGATTTTCTACAAGAACTCAATTTGAAAATGTCGTAGTAAATATCTTTTATGAAATTAAAAGTAATAGAATATTAGTAATCGATAGATTTTGTTTAATTTATAAATTTGAATCGTCATTCTTTTAATAAAAATGTATCTTTACATTAGGTACTGAAATATTGTACAATGTTTAATTTGTTTATTAAAAAACAGATCGTTGCACCATCGCTTTGTGTGTTTAAAAAAGATCTACTTAAAATAAATAGCGGCATTATGTTCAAAGTAAAAAAAAATTGCTGATACGTTTCTCTCGTGTCTTGTCTCGTGTTAGAATCGTTTTACAAATGTACTTTCCGGTTCATATGATTACTACAAGTGAACTGTTTGCGTTGCGGGTCAGCGAGAAGTGAATCTTTATGTTTTTTGTTAGTGAGCGGGTCACGCGAGCCGCGGGCGGTTCCCAGCCGAAATCTACGCCGCAAGCCGTTCACCGCAAACGAACTCTTTAAACAACCAATATATTTATAATGCTCGTAATCGTCACCATCGTTATATGCTTATATATTTATAGATTAAGGAAAACTTTGTACCCTTCTATAAGCACGATTCGTTTAAGGAGGAGAATGGCGATGGGCATACTTAACGACCATAAACAAAATTGTGTAGAATAACAAAAAAAATACGTATGTATTGTAAAAATACATTTAATTAAATGTTTATTTTCGAAGATCTATAAATGTAATGTAATGTTGTAAGTGTTAAAAAAATGTACAGATAGGTTAAACTTTTATAATTTAATAAATAACGATCGAGTTTCGATCGCTATCGGATCGCTAGTACCTACATATAATTATGCATGAACAATACTGCTTTTTGATACTCGTTTACTTGCCTGTTATTTTGTCATCGAAAACAAGTCTGTTCAATATCTTTTAGAGCTACAATATCCAAGGTCGACGCCGTCTTATTTCTTTTTTTAATTTAACTGTTGTTGATGTGGTGCTTGTTTTCAATTTTAAGTGGATCTACTAATAAAACGAATAACAGGAAGTGAAAGTATATATTTAATTGTAAATGCTACGCAGATACATTTTGATGTATTTAAATATTACTATTAATAAATTCTCATAAACTAAAAATATGTTTCACATTGGTTTTTAATGCAACTGCGTAGTATAACTGTTGTTACTGCTTTTACATATGTGGAATTAATAATTGTTTTAATACAATCCAATTCCAAATCATTATTAAATCCAAATATGGTGTTTTATTTTTACAGAAGTTGAATCCATTTGAAGGTGGTGTGGTAAATCTTAGTCTTTTGGATTGAAGGGCGTTGTAGTTAGAGTACCTATACAATTACTAGGCAGGCTTAATACTTACCACTAGGTGAAGGTCTTTATTTGGGATTATTTGGGACAGACTAGTGCTTGACTACGATCCCACCTGATGGTAAGCGGCGATGTAATCTAGGTGGTAAAATAATATCACTTTATCATAACTTTACTTCAAATGATGGCTTTAACTAAATCAGCAGTAAATTTAATGTAATTTACGCATTTTTGGTCAATGTGAAATGGTTTTAATTCGAAATCGATTCCATTCTCTATCAATCCAATGTCGTTGAATTAAACTTAGTAAGAACAATAGAGTTCAACCCACGTTAGTTACCGCATCGCAATTTAGGAACTTACATTACGCTTTTAAGCTTTTACGTTTATTAGTATACGATTATTTCAAACTCGATGCTGATTTAATTTCAAATCAATAAGTACAGTTATAATAGTTTTATATTAATTTATTACTTAAAATATGTCCACCGCCACTGGTCTCGGCATGTCTTAAAAGGCGACTAAAAGGAAATAACCTCAGGAAAAGAGCTTTTGTAACACCAACATATTGCGTTCGCTAAATCGCATCCCAATTGGAGATGGCTACGATGACCAATGGACATCATTATAAGTAATATAATAAAAACCTTGTGGGATTATATAATATACTTGTTAGATTTAATGTATTCGGTAACTTGAATTAATATTTTTGTTTGTAACTACCGTTGTTTCGCGTTATAAATGTATATTGTTGATATTCTCGTGTAAGTGAATTATCGTAATTATTTTTGGAAATAAATATCTTAAACCTAAATCATTAAAGACAGGAGTTGTCATTTAGACTATTTAAATTTATTAAATTTAATTTAATTTTGTAACTTGGGACTTAAATTAAACTTTTAACTTCTGGAATTAATTTGAATTAAAATGCTTTAGTTACAAAGAGCCACTACTTATTCATTATTTTAGACATAAGAGAGCTTATGTTTAGTCCAATAATTATACTATTTGCACCTTTACGCCGTAAATCACATATTTTAATACAATTCGTTTTAGCGGTATCAATATATGTTATTGTGTTATGGCTATTCTTCATAAGAAAGTAAGAAAACTATGCATTATATCAAGTCGTCTAGTTGATTTGTCAGTATTTTGGAGCAGCAATTATTATATAAATAAACTGAAAATGTTATAACACGACTGACACTATTCTCCGCATTGATTACTTGTAATTTTAAACAAAGCTGCATATTTCGAAATATTGTTGCAAGAAAACCGTAACCCTAAGTAAAACCGTAATTGCGAATTGCCGGAATAAAATTACACACCGCCGTTTACTTAAATATACATTTAATAATTATAAGTTATTGCCTAAATTTATGTTAGTGCAAATCTACAATATAAATAAGAGTGCATAGTGCTTACAAAATTTCCATAACAAATCGCATTCAATGTATGTATGACCTTGTTTGGCGGATTTGATTACTTGCTAGTATTAGCAGTCAATAAATTTTCAAATTTACGAGTTATTATTTATTACTAAAATTAACTAACCATTAAGATTTTGATTTCAAACATTTACATATTAATAAGGATATAGATGAACTCGAAAAGGATATAAATTTACGATATGTACTAGTATTAAAATGAACTGACTCGTGAATTCCAGGAAATAATCTCGACGACTTAAACCTTCTTAAAAGCAAAAGCCTCGCATTTAAAAATTGTGATGCAATTATTTTAAACGCTGACATTGAAAACGACAAGTTAAAATAATCCGAGAATTCCGAGTGCCCTTCACTTTGTTGCAGCTCTGATGCTTTGTGATGGTTGGATGTGATCGGTAGATTTAGACCGTATAGTCATGTCGCATTGCTTTGCTACTTGACCATACTTGTTAGGATTAATAGACGCAAATCCTTTGCGAAATTTCACATTACAGATTTTTCTAATTTTAAAACAATATCAAAACAGACCGACCGCCCATTCTACATTTTTATGTTCAATTGCCGATTTTCTTATAATTATTTCTTTTGATACAATTAAGAATATTATTTTATCACCATATATCAGTTAATTTGTGTGAAAACTATAATGAAGACAATTTAGATCGTGGTTTGTAGGTCCAGAGTCTGTTTTATGCTGAAAACCGGTGTTGTACTAATTTGTTGATGACATTAATAAAAGTTTCGAGGATTTGCTATTAAAAACAGTTAATCAGATAAATATAAATACCGAACAAAAGAATATTAAAAGCAAAAACTAAGTTAATGTTTATTTGTAAGCATTAGTATTGAATTATATATTTTTTCATTTTAGTTACGTCTTTATAAAAGTAGACGACGTACTTATTATATAAACACAACATTTAGGTGAATATAAGAAATTCTCTTTTTGTCTCATATTTTTAATACGGAGAGAAGGATAAATTTCTGCAGATTTATTATATTTGGACTAATAAAAAGTATGTTTATAAATCGGTCCACTATATAGACAACGATGTAATTTTACGGAAAGTAATAATGTTATTTTTCTTGCGGAATAAGCTTTGCTTTAACAAAAACATAGCAACGCGGGTATTACAGGCATCCGCTACGGTGTACTTGTTTGTCGCCTCAGCAGTATAAAAAAAAAGAATAAAATATGAGATTTGTTGATCTATTTTATCGATTCTAAATGTTTTTAAAACAAATAACTTTCAATAAAATTGCTTTCTAAATTATGTCCTAATGAACTCTTACATACATTTTGGTATTTAAGTGTATTATTTGTTAATGGTTTCCAAAGT
Organism: Byasa hedistus; assembly: GCA_029286795.1. Classification (NCBI taxonomy): domain Eukaryota; kingdom Metazoa; phylum Arthropoda; class Insecta; order Lepidoptera; family Papilionidae; genus Byasa; species Byasa hedistus. The sequence continues at coordinate 7,219,384 of JAGSMW010000020.1, read as the reverse complement.
TTACTGGTCGTTGATAGTTCTTTGCAGATCGATCCACTCAAATTATTTATAGATTTTGTGTCCTGTTGCAGGAGCCGCCACTTAAGGTAGCATAAACATTTACAAAACCGTTCAGAGAAATACATTACGAAATCATTATAACTTTTAAGTGCTAAAACGGTCTCATGATGAATCTAAAGTGTAAGATATCGAGTACTTGACAGCTTAATGCAGTCGCCTCAGCTCACCTCGTTGCATTATAAAAATTCGACACCGTATCTCTATAATTAACAATCTTAGACGAAATGCAGACTTGCTGACATTAAGTTATCGTGCGCTTGACGTCTGCACCTATAAACAATTTGCAAGTGAAAGTACCACTGTCTGGGAATATGTTTAGCTGTTAGTCAAAGGCAGACGTATAAAAAGCGATATTGAATTAGGATTAGACTAATAAAACGGCTCAGTCAATCTAGATGTTACCTGCATGACAGATCTAAATAGATACTGCCGCTAGACTAAATGCCAGATTCCCAGTGACTAAGTCAAGTAATAAATAATTTGAAACTATATTTTTAGTTATTTATAATATTTTAATCCTATTATAATTAATTAAAAACTGTATGTTTTTGAAGATTATTGTTTATTGATATTTTGTTACTGTAAAATCAATGCTTTAATTTTTTTATATTTATGATTTAACAGGAAAACTGAAAACATTGATTTAATTTTCCTCTTGTTAAGTGGAGAATCGTTTCACTGTTTATAAATATTAAAGTTTCTTGGTAGGCGGTCAATTTAAAAAGTTATAACTTTTTTTTTAATAGTAACCATTTAATATTCTTGTGAAGGGGAAAACCCTGCCTACTATTACCTACAATTCATTCTAAATATTTTTTCCTTCTTATTTTTGTAGGTGTTGTAATCTTTCGTCTGGTGTTCTGGTAAGTGTACAGTCATCATATAAACAATGATAACGGTGACTGGTACGTTCGTCATTTTCTTATGTAATCTTATAAAGTTGATTATTATATATGTTTTTTTAGCTTTGTTCATTATTTTTCATACAAATAATTGAAGTACGGTAATTAAAACGTTTATGTATAAGTGTGAAATATCATATCTTGGTATTAGGTATGTTTAGAAACACTTTAGCAATAACACAAACGTATTACAATTAAAATTATTGCAGGTGTAGTTCTCAAATGGAAAAGTAATATCTGGTAAAAAAAGTTTATAAGGAAAGTTTAAATGCATGCGGAAAAATGTAAAATAGCATCAATCTGATGACATCTTTATCATGTGTACCAAATTAAATTGTACGCAGTGTAAACTCTGTAATTATTGATTTTACTACCATTGATTTAAAGGAAGTGATAAACGATTTCCGTACAATGATTTTCCAATCGACACCTTTTAGTAATTATTGTTTGTCACGCACTCTCGGGTGCGGAAAATTAAGCTTAATCGATTTGCAATACAGGTTTTCACAATGAACTGAACCGTCATTTCTCCGCGCCCTCGGTGTGGTAACCTCGATGCTGACGCCGCATTATCCCCGGTCGGTTCTCTCTTGCGGTGTTTTTATTAAATTACACTTGGAGTTTATCGTATCCTTGCTTCACTTTTTTGTCGACTTGGAATAATTACTGACGGAGGCACCTCAAATTTGCTCGCGCGGTAAGAGCGCGTTGACGGCTGCGCTGCTCCCAATCTGATATTTCAGAAGCGACCCGAACTGTTATTCTTTTATATTTAACCTTATCGGTGTCGAACGACACTAAGTTATGCGTTCACTTATTTGCGTAAAGTATATGAGGTCGCGTTGTTGTAAGTTTAATGTTTACTACAGTGCCATAAAACACATTTTTTATGGCAAGTATTAAAATCACAAAATATTATATATAATAGTAACAAACTATGACATTCATTATCATATAAAATGTTTACATTGTAAACGGTTTTATATGATAATTACCCGTTAGCATCCGGTCGAGTTGCGACAGATTTCTATATGGATGACTTGTTAACTGGTTGTCAATCTGAAGAGGAAGCACTTTTAATCTATGAAGAAATGAATGCGTTACTGAAGAAAGGGGGATTCATTTTACAGAAGTGGAGCAGCAATAAAATAGGATTGCTGACTAAGGAAGATGAGAATACTATAGCGACTAGGGAGTTTAAAGAAGACGAGATAACTAAAGTAGTTGGTCTTATTTGGAATCGGCGGTCAGATGATTTTGTTTACAATGTTAATATATCATTCGAAGGTGATACTCCTGCGACTAAGCGGCAGATCATGGCTGAAATTTGTCGGCTTTATGACCCTTTGGGTTGGATCGCTCCATGCATAATAAGAGCTAAGATTTTCATACAAAGGTTATGGATTACGGGGCTTGACTGGGACGACCGACTACCGGAGGATCTTTTACAAGAGTGGGCGCTTTACCGAATGGAATTGTCGAAATTAGTGCAATTTCATATACCTAGATGGGTTGAAACGTCTGCTAACGATATAAGGGTCGAGTTACATGGTTTCAGCGATGCATCAAATGCAGCTTACGCGGCAGTCGTGTATATTCGATGCGTTGCACAGGATGGTACCGTAAAAACGCATTTAATATCTTCTAAAACTAAGGTCGCTCCTATTAAGCAGGTTTCTATACCACGACTGGAGTTGTGTGGTGCGGTTTTGCTTGCCAAGCTGATATTGGAAATATCGGAGGTCTTAAATATTTCCAAAGCTATGACACATGCCTGGACTGACTCGACGGTCGTGTTGGCCTGGTTAAACGATCATCCGAATAAATGGAAAACGTTCGTAGCCAATCGTACTTCCGAAATCCTTAATATACTCGATCCATCACAATGGGCGTATGTGCAGTCGAAAGATAATCCCGCTGACCTAGCCTCACGAGGGATTTCAGCGTCGGATTTAATGAGCAGTATATTATGGAAATACGGTCCAAACTGGCTAAGCCAGGACAGTATTACATACGAGAAACCACAGTCAATATGTAAGAAAACAGAATTAGAGTTAAAAAATCTCAAAGTACATATGTTCGTTAAGAACGGCGAGGAACCCGAGTTATTGACAAAATTCTCGTCTCTAAAAAGATTATGTCGGGTAGTAGCTTATTGCCGAAGATTTCTATGCGCCAGGGTGCCCACAGCTACGCAAGATGTTAAGTTTCCGCATCTTACCGCTTCTGAAATTGAAGACGCTCTGGTCTGTTGTGTACGAATGCATCAACGTCATGCGTTGTATGACGACTTCACCAATTTCCAGAAGGGTAGTAAAAACAACAAGTTATCAACATTAAATCCATTTAAAGATAATCAAGAGCTATTAAGAGTTGGAGGGCGTATCGAAAATGCTAATTTACCTGACATTGGTAAGCATCCGATTATTATTGATGGTGATTCTCACCTAGCCAAATTAATTGTGGCAGAAGCTCATGATAGAACAATGCATGGTGGCCAGCAGCTTACCTGCAATTATGTACGGTCAAAGGATTGGGTTACGAAACTGAAGAATGTAGTACGGGCACAGATTCATCATTGTGTACCATGTTTACGTAACGCGGCTAAAACCCGCACCCAATTAATGGGACAATTGCCGATGTGCAGGGTGTCACCGAATAAGCCATTTCTGTATTCAGGTGTGGATTATGCAGGACCCGTAAATATAAGGGTTTCAAAGGGTAGAGGTCACAAGTCATATAAAGGTTACATTTGCCTCTTCGTATGTATGGCTACAAGGGCAGTGCACATTGAAGCAGTAACTGACCTCACAAGCGAAGGGTTTTTGGCAGCCTTTAGAAGATTTGTATCTAGGAGAGGTCGCGTTGCGCAACTTTGGAGTGACAACGGAACTAACTTTGTAGGGGCAGCAAAAGAGTTAAAGAAATTGTTGGCAAGCGAGTCATCTCAGTTGACTGCTGAAATTACAGCTTTATTAGCGAATAACGGGACCGAATGGCGCTTTATTCCACCGCATGCTCCAAATTTCGGAGGTTTATGGGAAGCCGGAATAAAGTCCACTAAACATCACCTAAGACGAGTTCTCGGCAATGTCACGCTAACATATGAAGAATTTACTACCGTCTTATCCCAAGTAGAGGCGTGTCTTAATTCACGTCCACTATCCCAATTAAGTAGCGATTCTGATGATCCAGTACCGCTGACGCCAGGACATTTTCTGGTAGGAGAACCGTTACTTATGCCTCCTGATTATAACTATGAGTCAATGGCTACTAGTAACTTACGACGATGGCAAGTAACACAGCGGATGGTACAACAGTTCTGGAGGCGTTGGTCGAAAGAATACTTAACGCAGTTCTTCCAACCGTATAAATGGAAAAATTCAGTTCCGGAGTTAAAGAAAGGTGATGTCGTGTTAGTCAAAGAAGATAATTTACCTCCTTCCAAATGGCTTTATGGGCTTATCGTGGACGTCCATCCAGGCAAGACAATTTGGTTAGGGTAGTGACGGTAAAATGTAAAGAATCTCTTAGTCAGCGTCCAATTTCCAAGCTATGTCCACTATTGGTCAATGATAATGATTAAGTGTATTTGTAGTGTATTTATTTTAATGTTTGCTAGAATAATTATTTGAACTGTAATGACCATGAGCGGTTCAAAGCCAAAAGGTTATATGAAAAATTTAGTGTGCAGATTGTTAAAGATGATTTTAGTTAAAATAAAAAAACCCAGGGGTGTTTACAGTCCACTGAAGGAAATATTCTTATAAGAATGTTGTTTTTTTTGTAAAATGCTCGTAACAAATTATTTTGAGAAACTTTGTTGATCAGTTTTAATTTGTTTAATAATGTAGTTAAGTTTTAGTTACTGCCTTTTGAGATGTAAGTTAGGGGGAAGGACTATTCGTCCTTGGTGGGCGGTATGTTCAAGCTGTTTTGACGGGTAAAGTCATGTAGTTGCGCCCATCGTTAAGTGATGGCGCTAAATCAATGACTTTGTAGAACTATAACGCGGTGTAAAGAGTTGTTATATCTAATGTATAGGATTATCATATTATCAATAAATTCTCTCGTGTTCCGGAGGTTGACTTTTATTCAGTCGCGTCTTCTGGTCGCTCGGCTCCGTGAAGAACCGAAACCTGCTGCAATGCTTTCACCGCTAAATAAGGGGCACATGATGTCCCGAAAGTAACAGTCAACAAACGATAATCGCGTATTTCCTCGTTTACATTCTCCCTCCACACTATACGCTGATAATCTACATGTTTTTCTGCAACTTTAACTTGCCTGTACATTTTAACAATGTCAGCGATAAGACACACCGGATGCAGACGCCATCTCATAATGGTGTGACGTAATTCAGGTTGTAGCGTCGGGCCGACCATCAGTGTCGAATTCAACGACACTCCATTAGGTAGTGTACTAGATGCATTGAAAACAACTCTCGTTCTAGTAGTTACCTTGTCCAACCGAATCACTGCGTGATGTGGCAACCAGACTCTTTCTTGTTCAGTGTTCATCTTTACTTCCTCCATGTGCCCCAGAGACAGATACTCCCTTAACACCTGCGAGTATTCTCGCTTCTGCTCTGGGCTCTTAGCCAATCTTTTTTCCAAACTCATTAACCGCCTCACTGCAATATCTCTGGTATCCCCGTAATCCTTTCTTTCATTGGAACGGAACGGCAACTCTACTATATAACGACCTTCTTTATCTCGTCTAGTAGTTGCTTTGAACTGGTCTTCGCACGCGTGTTCTTCTGGCGACAAAATCTTCCGTTTTCCTGAACTGGGTTCAGATTCCAGTTCCCAAAACTTTTTGAGCACTTCGTCTTCTTCAAGCCTAAGGTGTAAATTAACGATGAAGTTATGAAAACATTTACTATGGCCGCCAACCCGACCCGACAATATCCATCCGAAGTAAGTGTCTTGAGCAATTGTTGCCCCATCCGGGCTACGAATTAAACCTTGCTTCAAAATTTCACAGTAAACTTCGGACCCTAACAATATATCAATCTTGTTGGGGGTGCTGTATTGAGGGTCGGCCAACTGAAGACGACTCAGCTCTGTCCATTCCGGCTGAGTGAATTTTCTTTCGGGCAACACGGCGGTTACGGATTTTAACACGTGTGCCTTTACTTGTCGCTTAAACGTAGGGTCACGAAGGGATTGTATGTCAACCATAACAATCGATTTCGATATTAAACCTCTTCGACTGTCCCCTAATCCCGATATACAACTTCTAGCTGTAGTTTTCTTTAACTGTAGTAGCTGTACAGCGGCCTCTGAAATAAAGGATGCTTGCGATCCTTGATCCAGCAAAGCTCTTAGTATTAATTTTGAACCATTTCTAGACTCAGCTTTTACCAAAGCTGTGGCCAGCAAAGTCTGGCATTGCCCTGTCGCAAAATGGTTGCTGCATACCCGTGTGGTCTCGTTCATCTCTGATGATGATTCCGGTGGTCCTTCTCGTACATTTTCCTGAGTTTCCGATTTAGGCTTTCCGTGCAACAATGTGTGATGACGCCCTCTACATAGCTGACACCTTGTCTTTACCCAACAAACTTTCCCGAAATGATTGCTTCCTAAACAGTTAAAGCATAGTTTCAAATCCTGGACAATACTTCGCCGTGTAGGTACCTCTTCCTTCGTAAATTCACTACAGGACTGCAGTTTGTGTCCTCCATGGCAATGTGGACAAGTAGCTGTAGAGTTAGGCTGGGAAGCAGCATGCAAAACTTTGGTGTGACTACTAGTGTTAGCGGATTTAGGTGCGTTATTAGTGTTTGTGAACTTATGTTTGTTATTTCCCGATTCTACAAATTCCAGCGCGCGAAAACGTGACTCTAAAAAGGATTGAAATGACCTGAATGACGGTAAGTCTTCCCCTGAATTATTAATAACTAATTCCCACTGTTTCCTGGTTTCAGGGTCCAACTTTAAGCTAACAACATAAATAATGATTACATCCCAAGAATCTACCTTAATCCCCAAATTTGACAGTTCATGTAAACAGTCTGTTGTTGTATCTAAAAGCTCCTTGAGGGCGTGAGCGGATTCGCTGTTCATTGAGCGTTGACCAAATAAACGTCGAAGTATGCAGTTTGACATGAACCGTTTATTGTCATAACGGCACTGTAACATATCCCAGCATTTCATGTAATTGCCCTGTGTAATCGGAATATGTTTTATTAATTGCTCCGCCTCGCCTCTCAACTGAGTTTTTAGATAATGCAAACGTTGCACATCATCAAGCCTAGGGTTGTCATGAATTAATGAATTGAACAGATCCTTAAATGAAGACCAATCAGCATAGTTCCCGTTAAACAAGGGAATAGAGATCTTCGGTAATCGGATGTTTGTATCTCCTTGGCTCGTTGACGCACACGTTTCCCTGGGACTTGGTGTTACACTCTTGAGCGCCGCATTCAACTCTTCTTTGTATAAGAGATATGTCTCATATCCCTCATCATACCAATCGCTTTCGCCGCCTTCGAACTCTGCTAAAACTTTCGTGCTATAAGTGGATATGATGACCTGATGTTGGTTCGCAAACTTTTGGTACAGGTCCTCCACACCGTCTATCCGAGCTCTGATGTATGCGTCAGTTATACGATCCTTTGGAGCCTTTTTAAAATTTGTCCTTCCTCTCTCAATTTGAGCTTTCAGGTCTTGCAATATTTTCAAATCTTTATCCATATTGTTGATTAAACTACTCTTACAGCGGTACGAAAGTTAGTTTCAAACTCAATTTTAATCCAAAATTTTCTAAGTCCAAATTTTTTTCCGAAATTTTCTATGTCCAAACTCGTTCGAATTGTTTCAAAGTGTTAACGACGTTTCTCCGCTGTGAGTTCGGGCATAGGTTCCCCGTTCCGTCGTTTTTTCTTAAATTATTCTAAGTCCTAAATTCCTATTCTATTCCAACACTTAGCACTTTCACAACACTATTTACTCAAATTTTTCTACGTCTATTTCACAACACTATTTTTGTCAAATTGTACTCACACCTTTCAGTTTGTCACTTCACCTGACACTGTCTACGACGACGTTATCCGCAGCGCTCCTCTCCTCTAGATGGCGTCACCGTAGCTCCTCGCTGTACTTCACCACAGCGCCACTGTTGCCGAAAACCGGAACTAGCACTATTTTCTACGGCTCTTCCATAAAGCACTGTATCATCCGGCTCGAAGGACCATGTTCTTCACGGAGCCGAGCGACCAGAAGACGCGACTGAATAAAAGTCAACCTCCGGAACACGAGACAATTTATTGATAATATGATAATCCTATACATTAGATATAACAACTCTTTACACCGCGTTATAGTTCTACAAAGTCATTGATTTAGCGCCATCACTTAACGGTGGGCGCAACTACATGACTTTACCCGTCAAAACAGCTTGAACAGTAAACTAAAATAATAAATAAACATTTTCCACTTTTGTTTTAATTCACCATAGTTTGCGGATTCTCTAGGCTAAATTACCATCAGTTAAAGAGAATAGCTGAAGACCGGATTAGTTTTCTAAATCTGATCGCCAAACTTAGCTTGAAGAAGGCACGAGAGTTGGTTATTAAAGAGCGATGTATTAGAAGCAAAAACTGTATCTGACAGAAAATAAGAACAACGCACAAGTTTTATCTGTGTTTCAAATAAAATTTAGGATGTCGATCCTAAAATCTTTAACATAAGAAATAGGACTTTGACTACGTATTTGTTACTTCAGCCATTTTCTTTGCTATTGTATAACATTTAGTTTCAAAAATCCATTTTTTAACAAAAAAACGTTACAATTTATGAGGGTTTGAAAGTAAATATCAGTTGATAATGTTAATTAACAAATAAACCTACTCAAGTCCTTACCTATGCCTACCAAAATTTTAGTGCGAATATATCATGAAACAAGGAAGGACGTGTTAAGGTGCCGAAAAATGTAAAATAATTGTAAAGTACAATGTGAATTTAAATTGTCGCCTCTGTAATTTCAACTACTTGCCCTTTAAATGTGTTGATGTTCTTGCTTGACATTACGAGACGCTTGTTACAATTTTAATTACATTTTACGTTTAAAAAAAAAACTTGTTTTAGGTAATCAATTAAATGTATTAAATTAAAACAATTTTACTATATATTAATATATGTTCATACTTTGTGATTTTAGGATTCTTTAGAAAATAGTTTTATTGTAATAATTTAAGTCTTTTAATAATACCGTAGTAATATAAAAAAATAATTAATTGCTCTAAGATCTACCGTTATACGAATGACTTGTAGTATATAACAATAAACATATCGATCAAGTATTTATTGCGACTCACTCTATAAACAGATGTGTGCCCAGTAAGGTAAATGTCAATTTATGTTGTTTACGCAAAATTATATGTCATGTGCATTACAGATAATTACCTACAACACCTTGATGCAAGAGGTCAAAAAGAAATTCACTTAAAACTGTAACACGCCCTTCGTGAGAGTCGCACCAAGGAATTTTTTAGTTGGGTCATTTTCGAAAACCAGTGTCCGAGAGTGAAATCACTTGCGCATTTATTACCAAGTAAAATATGTAGATTGCCAACAAGATAATAATGATATGTGCTCGTGGTAATGAAATTTCCCGCCGTCAAACGGTGCCAAAGTAATTTGCGTTGCTTGTCTCTGGCAACGAGTGCCCCAAGGGCCGCTTTCGAGCTTACGCAAGGCGTTAATGAGAGCCGTGTCAGCTTTTTATCGGGAGTAAAGCTTTGTCATAGGGGCGGTTGGTATAAGAAACACTTTTTAGGTAACCATCCGCAATAGTTAAATAATGATTTATCTAAATTTATAATAACTAGAAAATCTATCATATTTACATGCTTCTGCATTAGTACTTAAAAGTAACATACAGCTTCTACAACTAAATTTCTTTAGTTTTCTCGTGCCCAGAGTTTAAAAGATTGGATAAAGTATTTTTCAATTATTTAGAAACAATAATTTGCAAATCAATGGTTTTTATCTGTAATATCGAATCCATTTTAACGAAGTTATTCTTAGCTTATAAAAGTTTAATAATAAAGGCCTGGCTAAAAATGTATCGAGAGTTGATAATGTAAGACCATGCGTTTTACCGGATTATTATATGTATTAGGCATTTGATAAATGTAATACATGTATAATAATAATTCATATTAGTTTAGGTAAACTAATTATAGCTCATCTCGATTCATTTTATTCTTTAAAAAATGGTAAGAAAGAAAAACTTCTTTTTGCGAAATCACATCACACCAAAGGCATCGGGAAGTTCTTAAATAATCAACCTTAATATATTAACGCTTATGTACCTGTATCACTTACTACGTATATTTTATGTTCAACAACTGGAAATCGAACTGATCGAGGAAACGCGGCGTAAAATATTTTATCGCGAGCAAACTGTAAAGCGCTGATGTTTGTATTGTTTTTAAATATAGCCTTAAAGTTTTTATTTATGCTTTCGATACTTTCGAACCAATGGAAGTCATTAACCCTGATCATGTTTATTCACTTCTCTATATTATTTGTATGCGAACGAGCGAAACAACATCATAAAGTGCGTTTACGAATAAAAAAACATCTGGATATTTAATAAAGTGATTCCAACAGCAATTGTTAAAGCTTACATGGACATGCTTAAATTATAATTCGGCACTATAACGTGAAGATTTCGCGGAAGAGCAGCGCAACCACCGTCCATGCTCCTCCCATGCCATCCGTTCATATTTGTTAAATCATCGGAACCCTGTAATTTTGATCGATATCTTTATTGGCGGCATAAATTTATTGATCATTTCTTCGCAAACGCACGATCCCCGCGAATGCAATGTGATACAATGCGGTGGCCGTAGAGCTGTCGCAAGACGACGCGAGAGCCGAGACCTTTTTGCGAGCCGATTATTGCTATGGTTTCATTTTTCAATGGGCGCTTTATATCAGATTGGCCCACTTTGTCTCAAAGAAATTGAATTTCTTGCGGCTTAAAATGTTAACTGATCACTTACGAAAATAATCATTCTCTTCAATGACACCTTAATTAGGCAATCGGAAATTTAATTTACATGTATAATTAAACGGAATTTTATTTATACTTCATTGGAAACAGCAGAGGTAATTTAAAAAAGGTTAAAAAAATATTGGATCTGAGAAGAAGGAAGTGCAGTAAATATTAGATTTATTGTTTTATTTAGATCCGAAAAGAGCAGAGAAAGATCTTTGCAATGTAAATACCTAAATAGTTTTATGTACTTAACTGAAATCTTTCTGTGTGTTTGAAAAAGGCGATTGTTATAAAAAATTTGTATTTATTTTTATGTTTCATGAATACCTTTGCATATCGGAATATATGAACATACAATTTTCAAACTGACGTTCCGATAAGACAACGTCCGACGGGGAATAACAATTAAACTTGCAGGTTTGTAATTTTTATTTTCAATAACTATTGTGATAATAATAACATACATACTTCGTAACACATACCGTGTACATAGAAAACGTCAAAGTTGAGGCTCAGCAGGTGGCAGGTGAAAACATCTGAACGCAAGTGACCGTTGCAACGTTGTTTCGTGTTTCTTGTCTGCGTGTTTACTAAATGACACCGACAATAGTACGCGTGTTCCACCGGCCCTCTTATCTACAACTAGGCTTCGTACAGCTGCGATGATTTATTCTTACTTGGTTGTCTGGGGCTCATTTGATGGAGGAATTGCATGTTAAATATTTATATAACATGACTACGTAGTACTTATGTATTATTAATATCAACATGGAGAATTTCATCATCTTCACAATTTAAGCCTATTGATGACCACTACTGAACATAACCACCGACAATAGGAGGTTATTGCTTCATCACGCTTGGAAGTTCACAGGAAAAGTTGCTTTGCATTTCCTGCTGTTGTTCTTTTACAGAAAATTATTCTTTTTAAGAATTTAACTAAACAAAACAGCTTCTTCAATTTCATATAAAACTTTTGTATCTAAATAATAATTGTAATCTACATATACCACAAACGGTACTAACGTTAAAGCTAAAAACTATCTTTAATTTTAATTCAGTGGTAAACTTCGTAGCAATAAGTAGTCATAGACAAAATTAAAAAATCGTTTTAACTAATCATTTAAAAAGAAGTATAATTTTTACCGTTATCACAATGCATGACGGTTTAACAATTTCAATCAATAGGCAACAGACATTAGAATTAAATTATTACTCGTATATGTTCTTTAATTTTACTCGTAATGTCTAGTAAGCGATTTAATCATATCCGATTGTTTAGCAAAGTGAAGTCAAGTGCAAGATTGTGTTAGTCGGCTCGGCGTAAGAGTTGCAGCAGCACAAGCGTTTTTGAACAAAAATTTCAAGTAGTCTTAACGTTCTCCGTACTATATGTACATGTTGTATACTACAAACATTTTACATAAACACTGTAATTATAAATTTACATTGCTTATAAATTTAAGTTCACATTATTTGTTACGCATTGTCTAAATTATTTCTCAATGCCAAATCTGCATTGTATAACACAGTTATTGGATTAAGGCATGACATACGGTTCCTTTTGGTTACAAAATGCGGTAATCTGTAGCTTCAGATTCTAGGACGCGATTACTCACTCTTATGTTAAATTACGATAGTCTTATTTCGATCATTAATTCTATTTCATTCAAACTTTCAATATTTACTATAAATGTTATAATAAATTATGCTAATAAATATTTATAAATCCTACCGACTTTGACGTATGTCATTACAGAGATGCAAATTATATTAGAAGAAATATAAAAAATGACGGCCGTTTGATAATTTAGTTATAGAAGATTTAAATTAGATTATAGGATTTTTTAATCAACTATGTTCCTTTGTGTTAGATTAATTAACAATTTAAAATAAAATATATAATATATCCGTCATGTTATGCAATGACATATTTTATCCTTATTTATCAATAATGAAAAAATTACAGGCAATGTTGAAATTTAATTTTTACCGGTGTACATTAACACGATGGTATAAAAACGTCTGTTGCATTTTGAGCGTAATCAGTAATGAAAATATTGGTGTTTTTTTATACGTGGGTCGGTAGAAAGTGTCTCGACCTGCGTAAGCTTTCGTTAAATTACCAAGGCGGTGCAGGTCACTCGAATTTCAAGACATAAATATAGCTGCCACTTGCCCCTTGCGCTACTTCGCCAACGTATTGCCAATTATATCAATCCGAAATTGCCAATGTCAGATGTCAATTTCTTAATATCTCGCAAAAGATATGCACTTCGTTGCATTTCATTGCAAGGCTTGATACATTTATTGAATTCCTTTGATTCGTGATGGTTATTAATGATTTAAGCCTTTTATTAGGTTTCATTAGTTCTTATAGAATGCAGAAATTTCGTAGTTAGAAGTATTATTAATTTTTGATAAATATAAAAGTAATAATGCGATGGACGTAATAAATAATGAATAGGTGGTTACAAAACTGATAGTTATCCGAAAAATTATTCTCACGGTGAGATCGGAGGCCGCGGCGATGCGCTGTCATATATCAACGTCACTGTCTATTAAAATGACGTCATATTGTCTATTTTTTCCGCTTATATTTTTCTAATGATATATCATATCAATAATTAATGTTATCAATTTATAATCAATATTACGAGTATGCTACTTTTAGCGACAAAAATTTATGAGCGAAATATTTTTTTTATAGCAACTCCATTGAATGACTTCCTGTTCCGGTTTTTTATATACTGCTAAGTTTGTTATAAATAGATATTCTCATGAAACATAATATTGATTTATATGGCAAAGTGATTATCAATACTCTTTATATCATGTTTTAATATTTTTAATAGAGTTATAACATGTTATGTGCTCGTATTGTAAAGTAAAAGTAGCTATGTAGTGCAGGTTAAGTAAAAAAATTATATGTACATAACACTCACGGAAAATCATCCGTTTTTTATTTAAATCGTCTCAAGAAACACTTAAAAGGGAAATGGAAAATTTATGTATTTAATATATATTTCATGTTTTATACATGTTTTGATAAAACAGATGTTAATATATTTTTATTACAATGTAAGGAAAATGAAAGACGACTAATTGATAAGTTTGCATAAAAGTAGCTAACGTAAAAAGAAATTTTAAACTAACAAATAAGTACAATCCGATTCATAATTTAAAATAAACTAGTAATTAAATTTTGGCTATTGAAACTGGATTGTTACTTTCATATAGTAAAATTTTATTGTTTTGTAGTTTCAATCTCATTTATGAAAATTATTAATTGTTTCACCAGTATGTATGGTAATAATTGTTTAAATGTTGCGAGTTCGTTTAATTTCCGCAATAATGTCCTACTTTAGCCGATTCAGCTATTGTTTTCAGTGTATTCGACGGAGCGCCGCAGGGCGCGGCGAGCGATCGTAATTGCAGCATATCCCTGCCTCGTCCTAGAAAGCTCACCGCAATGCTTCGTTACGGCCCTTAAAGACTGATTTATGTCCGCAATAAATATTTTTTGAAAGTTCCAGTGCGATAATAACTCCATTAATTTTGATTAATGACAATTTCTTAAAAGTGAATTTTAAATAACTACCACGAGCGATCCGCCGTCCGACCTGTCTCGCCCCGGATGGCTGTGAACTTTTTACATTTTAATTATTATTTTCTGTTCTTATTCCACTGATTGTTCTCGTTGCGATTGCTGTTATTTTTTAATGAACACTGAGTTTGGAATAATTTATTGTTATTAATGTTACTTTCAGAGCAAAGTTGTCAATTTTCTTTTGAGCGCGCCAATACAATTGAATGCGGTCGTAGTAAACATTAACCTTATATAGGTAACATTATTCCCGAAACAAGCTTGTTGTTCCTCGGGAGCAATACATTGGCGACTTATCGCGAACAGTTCCATGCGTTCAGCGGATTTGCAATGCGCGATATTTTGCATTACCATAAACAGTACAAGCTGGAGGGCACACCGTCTATCGCGTAAAGACATATAAATTATTCAAAATAAAGTATCGCTTAACCTCATGACCCGCGCCGCGAGCCGCGAGCCGCTCTGCCGCTGTCGTCGTTCCTCTGCGACCACGCTCTCGGCTACCGTCGTGCCGTCACACAATCTTTAAATCGTGAGCGTCACAACGATAACTCTATAATAATTGTTTATTGTTATTTTTAGAAAGAAAATTTTACTCTGAATAATTTTTACATTTACAAATATAAGTTTGCTAATTTAAATTATTTAGTATTCTTCCAGTAAAGAAACTGGGAGCATTTATTTTAAAAGCGTTTTATTTGTGACATTGATTATTTTCTATAACTTGATATTATTCAAATAAAAAAATACTTCAAATTTACAATGAAATTAATTTATAAAATGAATATGAATCTTTTTCTTCTGTAACCACTCTCTGTTTATATATTAAAACACAGATAAATGTACGCACGGATTATTAGTACGGGATATAGCAAAACTAATGTTGACATAGAAAAGTAGACTAAAGTAGAGAATTTATGTGTAATACATGATAAAAAATTATTAGATTATTCAATATTGTTGACATATATACATGCGAGTCATTAATTTCAATCACAAATTGGTATTGAAGAATGATGTTATGGAAAAGGAGATCGCCCTTTTTCGTCCATTTAGTAATCACTAATTTAAATAATTTTGCGAAGCGGATGCTGTCCCGTTTTTTAGTATGAATATTTCATCCTTTTTATTTAATAAGACAACAAAAAAACAGTGTACAACGATCTAAAATGCGATAGATATTTTCCAGGCGGCATGTGAACGGAGTTAATAACTTGAATATCAGGTATTGTAACATTCGAAGGTTAGTATTAAGCAAAAAACGAGTCTTAATATATTTGAATGTATACACTGTATAAAATAAAGTCTTAATGATATTTTATTTATCACAATAGCTGAGGATACAGCCTGTGATGTTTCGCTACACATATCGCTGATTTGAACAGAATTCGTCAACTACTCTATTAAATTCACAGTGGCACGATCACAATAATGATGGAGTTTTATATCTGAATAATTATAATCAATATTGGTAAAAGTGTTAAAATAATGAGTACTTTTTACTTCGTCCTTATTATTAAACAAGTTGTTTTATTACACGAATCATACATTTTGTGTTTCAGGATAAATTATATTATAGAAAAAACATACAATTTCAAAAAATATAAATTTAGTATTCGTTCTGTGATTCCTAATAAAAGAAGTATATTGGAGGTGATAACTATTATTTTCTATGTAAAAAAACATTTAGCAGTCTTAAAACGCTATATTAATTCATGTACGAATTTTCATATTTTCATCATTCATATGAAAAATAGTTGAAATGTACATACAGCAGTCGTTGGTTACAAAAGAATTGCGGTTCATGTTTTGGATTCCTGTCGTACATTCCTGACTGAGGCGTAAGAGGGGATCGCGAGGGAGGCACGTGCGCAGCCGTCGGGAACCGCAGGACGAAGCTTATTTACTTAACAGCTTTCGCAAAACGGCCCATTAAGGATAACTGTACTAAATAATTACTGCAATGTGGCTTTCTATTTCTATGCGCGCGTAGCCATGCGCGTGCGCGTCCACCTGCCGATGATCACTGTAATTATTTACTATGCATGAATGCGGCGCGCGGCGGCTGTCTAGGACGAAGCGGACAAAGAACGGTCACTTACTGCACAACGGACTGCCCGTGGACAGGTTCCGATATCGACCTGGGTGTGCTGCACAGCCATTTTTAAACGAGCTCATTAATTCGCATTCGCGTGAAGTGTCTTCGGTCGGACGTTACGAATTAATTGCTTTTTATCGTTTTAATTATTTTCTACTTAATACTTTTTAGGTGCACATGAAAAGGGAAAATACATTCATTATCCTGTAAAAGACATCAACGAGTTTAGCAATTGTAACCGCAATACTTCTAATTGTATTATAATAAAGGCAGCTCAGAAATAAGCTTTATTTATAAAATAAAATATTTAAAAAAAAGTGTATCTTTAATTATTCCCACGTCGTGTGCCAAAGTAACCTTGTCAAGTGCTTATTCAAATCTCAAACCTTGAGTTAATGATAACTGTCAGGATGTACCAAATCACTGTTCATTGAAGTTATAGGAGGAACCGTTTAAAGGAAATAACAAACAAATTGCATAAGTTACGAAAGGTCGATGTCAATAATAATCATTTGAATGATCTTATACTTATCTATACATACAATTTATGCTTATATGGTTACATCATTTGTAATTACATCGCTTCAATTTTTTAACGTGTATCGGTTAAGACAAAGTAAAATTTCATATCTCAGGAACCTGTAAGATTGTTATTAATGTCGGATGTTAATTATTATCGACAAAATTAATTGAGGTACAAATTTCACCTATACATACTAGACGCACAAAGAATAAACAGTTTCCATGGATATTAAAAAAAAAAAACGAAACTGGGTCAAGAAAGAATTATTGCTTATTAAATTTATTGAAATATTACAATGGTATATAGGCCCTGCCGCATCAGTCCGCAAGGCGTGCGGGCGGGGCGCAGACAATTGAATTGATAAGTGACTTTCTAGCGCAAAGTAAAGACATAGTAGACAACAGGGTCGGAGCCTCTATTGTGCGAGGCGTCAAACGCAAGTTCGACACAAGGAATAAATTTTTACTGGAATAGCTTTTAGTTTGTTTTGATTAATTAAATTGTACGCCAAGATCTAGAAAAGAAAAAAAAATACCTACCACTTATTCGTGAACGCGTTAGGAAAACATTTTTTTTTATAAATGAGCAGTAGTATCACGTATAAAACATTTCCGTCACAGTTAAAATATTATATTAAGAAACAATTCTTTAAACTTAAAACGTTCTATGAAATTATTGGTTTGTGGTACTTCAGTCATGTTTCACATATAGTATCATATTAGTAGTCATATTAGTTTATCAATATAAACTGTGTTGGTTTCTATTAATAATTTATGTTACTTATTAAAGCTTCGGTTTATATTTTCACATAAGATCAGGGAAGTAGTCTCTATAAAAGTTTTTTAAACCTATAGGTAATAGTTTTAGGTTATGGCCAGAAAGGGCGATTCTCTGTTACAGATTCATCATTCAGGCTTGAAATAATTAAGTAAAAAAAATCATAAAATTACTTAATAAAGGAGAACATTAACTAAAATAGCGTGATTTTCCCAAATAATTTTACTGTTTGTGGTTGATGTACTGTTAATCCTTCCGTAACTATGTAAATGAATTAGGTGTCTGATATACAAGATTTGTGTAAGTAGGTACCCGAAGGATATTACATGTTGTAAATTATGTCAAAATTTGAAAATAAACAATAAAAATTTAAAAATAAGTTTTGCGCCGTTTCTATCATTATATAGATCCATAACTACCGCCCAACGCATTCTTTTACGCTTTAAACGTGTATCGTATATCGATAATATTCGAGAATGGTTACTTATTTATTAGCGACGGTTACGGTGAAACTAAATTTAAGATATAACGATAGTATAGACCCGGTTACGACTGAACACAAGGTAATGAAGAATGAATAGCAACGTAATGTCCATGGGCCACTGGTGTTTTATAGGCACATCGTTTCTCCTACATTAGAGACAATGATTGTGAAAATAGAAACTAACCACAAGTTTAAATGAATTTAAAATCTATTTGCATTTTGGAGACTTTTCATTGTCATATGGTGAAGCGTTTATGTAAAAATGTTTTTTTTTAACGATCGTTTGGGATGTTTATTGTTTTTTGTGTATATCGAAGTAATAAGTTTAAAAGTACATGTTTTAGATACGCTTTGAAGTTGTTTGTAACATATTTTAATAAAACGTGATGAAGAAATAATAATCGACAATAAAATTAACAATTCGTACTTCATTCGTATAAAGAAAGTAACAATATAGTGTAAATTTACTAAATGTTCTTCTCAAAAAACAAATGGTACAAGAACAATAATACAAATCAATGGTTTGGTAAAAGTATAGTACCATGGTCAGAATTTAACGCAAATTTATAAGTAAAAATTGCCATAATAATTGTCAATCTTTTTACAGTATCATCCTGCATGTTTCGGAGAAGAAAAATTGTTTTTTTTTTATGTCGACTACTTTAAAAGCTGTTTTATTTTCCTGTTTCATATGTTTTGTTTGTATATATTGTTGAGTAGAGAAACGTAAATAAAACTAACAACACACTGGACAAAATTGCTTAAGCAATCTTCATTAAATCGCACCGGTAATTCTAGAAGCTTCACTATATTTTCACAATATTGATTAACTTATGAGCGTGTATTTTCAATTTTAAATTAAATTACAGTCGCAGTGGCCGCTGTTTATTGAGTTATTACATTAACAATGATAAATTGCTTTTATGTTGATTTAGAATTTAATGGGACTATCATTTCCAAAAGCTTTTATAAACATAAAATATTAAAGATATGTTTTGTTAAAATCAAAATAAGTTTTATTATAAAAGCGTGTGTTTTAGTATGTATTTAGTTTTCACTTAATACCCATATCACTTTAATCATGAAAAATTATTGAAATGTAAAACAATGAACGCGCACTGCAAAGAAAATGAAGAAGATTTGTGAAATTACATAGATGAACTGGATTTTTCATTATAATATTTAAAAGAACAACTGTTAGCTAACTGGTATGTAAATTTGTATATTTAAATTTTTGTAATTTTATACTAATTAGTTGTGTTATAATTAGATATTTGTTAAAACTGCACTTCTAGTTACATTTATTTTGAAGTTCTCCTCTCTGCAAATGTTAAAACACGTTTCATAAATTTTTTAAAGGTACGATTAAAATTAAAAATTATCACTTTTATCATAATTAGCAGTGTTTTTATTCCATTTTTATATTATGAATAAAACAAGTCCGTAATGACATTGCTTTTTACTAGAAAAATACATTATGTGATGCTTATAATTTTAAAAATTGATAAAGCAGAATCTACAATAAAATAATAACAGATAAATGTTCACTGTACTATATTTTTACCCAAAACTAATGAACACAAGTACGTTTGAAATAAACAAGGTTAAAGCAGCGACCAAAGCTTAAATAACCATTCTGTATGATGGTCGTATTTCAATGCGCAATATTTGATGTAAGAGTAAAACATTGAAACATTCAAATGGTATGACTGATTCTATAAAAAATCTAGCGTACAAATGTAACTGGTTACCGAATAAAAGTAAAAGTGAATCTTCGCAACGCCTAATACTGAAGCATTGAATTGATCTTTTCGCTATAAAACATTCCGCATCCAGGAAGCATTAAGATACGTGAAAATTAATTATTGTTTGTTCGTATCGACAATCTCTACGGCTTGCTTTAATAGCGGCGATTCATCACACTCTCCGGTTTTTAGTAACTGTGTATCACAATCGGTAATCTACTCAACTGCAAGGTCGCCGGGTACAAAAAACGGCAACCTGTTTTTGCTCTATTTTTGTTGGTTAAGAAAAAGAATATCAGAATACCGATTTGGAACTCAACGTGCGACTGGTCTATACAGGAAGTTGATCCAATTGGGCAACAAAAGATTTATGTGTTTTTCGGATACCTTTTTTATAATTAGATTCGGACCCCGATGAATACTTACTCATTATTAATATAACTAAGTTGCTGTACGTTAATTACAAAGTAATGAAATCGAAACGTAGTTGCAGGTGCTTTTTTGCAACTGCAACTAATTAGTAAGTTGGTTCAAGCTTTGTGCAGTAATTACATTTAAGCGCCGTCGTCGATATACCTAAATATTAGACCTTACAATTTATTGTAGTCCCGGAGGCATTGTTCTGCAGAACCTACTAGCGTTAATGCAAAATACGAGGCGCCTCTCGATTTTGAGATAACTATCTATAAATAAAGACAGGCGATCGTGAGACCGGTACAGGTGAGCGGCAATTTTGATGTGTTCTTGCTCATAGCTTAACGGTGTTGTTTATAACAAAAATATATGCAACTGTTAAATTTTTTACGACTCACAAAGTAACAATTCGTATTAAATACAATCTAATAGATGTAAAATGTAGAGACTGTTGCAGTTTCTATTGTGAGGTGATGATTAATACTTTTATATAATTAAATAGCGATATCGCTTTCAGAGAACCATTTGCAAGATCGTAAAAGTGTTGATAACAATCGAGAGATCACATTAAAACGTTTGAGTAGCGCTCGCTGATCGTGCTATATCTTTATGATGCATCTCTCACATCGCCCCTTTACCATCCTGTAACGCCCTGCACATAAATACGCATTGCTACATTAATTTAAACTTAGATCATGATAGATAAATCATACACACAAATGTTTATCCCGATTTAGAGACACTGTATAACAAAATGTTCATACCATGTTGTGATACGAAATTAGAAGCACAAAGTTAGCTAATTTCAAGTCGATTTCTGTTTTTATTCAAATCATCTTGCCATAAAACGATAATTGCCTAGATAACTTGTTTTAAATTACTTTTGAGTCTAGATCCAAGTAACTTTATGTTTTAATAAGTAATTCTCTCTACGTTGTAAACAACTTTTGTTATTACCAAAAAAACTACAGTTAATTATAAACAAAAACATATTTCATTATGATTCTTTTGTTATTTTTCTCTTAAAAATAATCATAAGATTTTTACTTTTAATTTGATGAAACAGAATTAATTTAGAATTAAATTTTAAATGTCTCATCTCAGTAAATTGTATGTAAAAAATCTTACTAATTTATTTTTAATTATGTGCTTAAAGTTCTTTGCTGAAAAAAGGAAAATGTTTTGAGAGGTAATTTGATTTGTTTCGTAACCTCGTAACTCGTCGTAGTGAATTGATTTTAAAATTCACAAAGCGAAATAGGAGAGACAATATTGTTCGCGGGTCACAGCGGGATATCGAGATGACATCTCGCAGCATGCAGCCTTACGTCTGTACCCATGCGCCGTTATATTTGACATGGAATCATCGACACAACGGTCTATACGATTGAGTTCAAATTTCAAAACAAGTACAATCAACTTTCAAAAGCATCTTTAAAGTACCTATATTAGAGTTTAAATTTAAGTTGAGTGTTATATTTATCGAAAATAAAAGCATAGATAAAAAAGACAGATATAAGTAGTTACGAAATTGTGCAACCAAATGGTTTTGGATTACAAAGTTCATTGTTTGATTCGCGACTTAGTTCGTACGAGTCGCTGCGAGCGCGAGCGGCGCAGGCGCAGGGTTATCTCGGTTCGGGCGCCCGTCACGGTTCCCACGGAGAGCGGCATTTTAAATACCTATTTATCTATGTACGGCGACAGGACCGCATGCATTCTATTTGAGTAGCCTCTTCTGGATGGGTCAAGGATGCGAAGGTGATTGCGGATCCACGTTCGTTTCCACTGGCGAGCGACCCGGCCTTGCTCTCTTGCATAGCGGCGATATCCATTACTTGGTACAGATAACTAGTTCACTATGTGTCCGTTATTGATTTACAACATCCTAGTCATAAAGTATTTTTATTATCCTGTCATAAATCGAGTTGTGTTGTTCATTGACTTACTCATTGTTTAATGAGACCTTTGTTAAGGAATCTATATTTATATACGTACTATGTATTCATTCTTATATAAGCATTGATTCCATCTCCTTAAATTTTAATAATAAACTCATTAAGGTTATCGTGTTTTTCAATGCACTAGTTATAAAATTGGTTAAAAATAAGCGTTGAGCTAATACTTATTTTAAGTTAGTCTTATTTATATATTTTTTAATAACCAGTATTTAAAAAAATCAGCTATAACGTTAATATTTCCATGTTTAATTATTGATTCGTTTGATGGTTAATACTAATGTAACAATTGTCTAAACAACATGACTTTGATAATGTATCATCATCTTCTTCCTATTGTGCCTCCACGACTGGCGGAGGTTGGCCTAAACAACAAGTTATTCACCTGGTGAATAGTTATCACCATCGCTCAAGAACTAACACCAAAAGGCGACGTTAAACAGAACGAACTGCAGGTGTATCGCCACCGTATTAAAGAAAATGTTGCTTTTTTAATTCTTTTTATTCAAGTATCGGTATATAAAGTAACTTTTGTTTCAAATAGACAATATTTTTGATACAATTTAAAAGTATGGCGCAATGGCAACTGTTTAAACAACTTAATTCTTACTTTAAAATGGATCTTGCTGTATAAAAATTATGTGCATTTATTACCTCGGCGGTCGTTAATCCGCTTGCAACATCAGTTTCATATTTATAGTTGAGTTTTTACTACAGTTAAGGTTGCATACGACGAAGAGGATGAGCTAAATTTAAGAGTTATGGCTCGTTTCAACTATGTACATGCGCACTTGCGTATTGTGCCATGCTTTGGATTAATCATATCCTTCTAGTTGCAAATGGGTTTTATCGTCAACAGGTGTTTATAGTAACAAGTCTCCCAGCTTTTTTTTGTATTACTCACTACGTGCTTATATTCTGACGTTGATATAAAATAATCAGGGTTTCATTGTTTTCTTAAAACTCGAAACCACGTTTACGTACACTTCCAGCTTTCAATTAAATAAAATGTAATAGTATTTTTTTTATATTAAAGTTAAAATTTGTCTATATAAGTAAATATAATTTAAGTACCAAAATTACATCATCTTTTATATATGATAATAATTCTTCAAAAAAATAAGTATTTTTTTCGTTGTCTGTTGGCTTGCTCCGGAAGATCCGAAAGGGTTGCAATGATTTTATCGAGACTTTCTCTGGCAGAAAGTTGAAGATATGTAGTATAACATATGCTACTTATGAAAGCGCAAAAATATTGAAATTAAAGGAAACTACTGGTTGGTAATAAAAAAATATAATAGGGGCTTGGGGGAGTGAATGATGTTAGTCCCAGAATACTCTGGCTTTCATATATTGACAGATAAAATAGCAATTCTGTTATGGTGGCAGTTTTAAAATTTCAGGATAGTAGCTATCCAGGCGAGTTCAAAAAACCCATACATATTCGAAAAAAGGACCTCCTGTTGATATTATATAAGGAAACGAAATATATTACGTCAAAACAGGCGATAAACGTTTTATAAAGAACATAAATGTGGACGAAAACTATCAAAAAAGTTTTGTTTTTATTTATTCATTCAATGTATTGATAATTTTGACGTATTTTACTTTAAATTTAGGGATTTTTCCCAAAAAGAAGTTCTATTTGTTATCATTGTATTCAACATTAGTAGTTTTAAAGTAAATCTAACACGTTTCTTAGTATACATTGCATGCATTGTTGAAGCGAAATAAAAAAATAGACTTACCGGGCAGTCGATCTAGCGCAAGTGGCTATTTAGGTGCTCTTAATAAGTTCTAAAAGGAGCAATATAAGTTGTATTCACGTTCATAACAGGTACAGTTAATTCCTATTGAATGTCTTATCTTAGATTGAACGGAATAGGCAGTTATATTCTGTAACGTGGGAGTCATCATTGACTGGCTCCGGATTACGTAGATGACTATCGACTATAAAAAATGTATTAATAATATGAATAATAGACACTTTTTGATTTTATCTTAATTTGCTTAATAACGTCAGTAGATTGATTTAAGTGCCCATTATTACTAATAATCGGCTATTAAAAGTGTGTCCACTGTTTAAAGCCCAATTGTGCTTAACTACATAACGTGGTATCGACAAAAGATCTGTACTACATGTCTAAGTGCAAGTTTCACTTAAACTTTGTTATCTCCGCATAGTTTAAATTATATTGAAAACCTTATTAACATGTGTTTTGTTATTATCCAATATTAAACATCCCCAGATTTTATACTAAAAGGTACTGAACATCAAAGATATTTTTACTAGAGTGTTTACATATAAGTGCGAAGTACATATATGTATGTCACTTAAAGTTTACTGAATAGTAGGGCTTTTAAACCTCACCTTTCTGTTACCCCCGTAACAGAAGGGTATCCAAAGCAGGATTTCCCCGCAAAAAAAAAAAAAAAAAAAGAAGGGGCTTTTAAAATATATTACGTTTTTGAAGTACTAACTACAGTTCTCGTAAAACATTTAAGATAATTTAATAATGCATATGAAACATAATTATTTATTCAGTTATTCTCAGGGTTCAAAACATTAAAATTAGTTTTTCTATAATTTTTAATTGAAACAGAATATTATTTTATATTTCTCACATAATTACATTAAAACGACCTATCAGAAAAGGTAGTTGACATCAATTTACAGTAAATGATGATAAGCGATAAATATTTAATTAAATTCTCTGCTTGAAACTTAATACTTGAAGCAACAAATTAACCATAATATAGCAAAAACCCGACTATAATTGATACGGCAATATCCGATATAAGTGTGCGATACCATCCATATGTTAACGGACTTGGATGCATCTTATATTTAAGTTATAGGTTGTGTAAAAAAAATTCTTATTGTTACTGCGTATGGGAAGAACACTGTAAATAAAATTATTAGTCTATACTTTTATTTTTTTTGTGTAGCATTGTTGTGTGAACATTAAAGAAAAATAAGAATAGGTAAAATATACAAAATACTTTTAAATTAAATTTGCTAATATAATAAGGGATACAAGTACTACTTAATTGCTTGTAAAAAATATACATTTTATGATAAAACATTGAGAATAAAAATTAACCATATTTTATATTGAATTTGTCGAGTATACGCTGCTGGCCTGTCGCCCTACCGTCCACGAAATATTCATAAAAATAAGATTTTATTCGAAGTTAAGATTTTGAAAACAAAAATCATTTCTTATGACGTTTATAGTTTGTAAGGCGGGGCAACTGTCCGTAGTAATATGTTTAAACCTTCAAATTTACGATTACTTATGTTATAAACAATTCAATAATTCGACTTACATGGTTTTATTCAATGTGCAGTAACAGAACAGATACAGACTTCTGTATTTTTTGTATTTAATTAAATAATTGGTAACGACACGGAAACTCTACCTATCTGCGCTTTAAGTATCAGTTGAAAGTCTTGAAGCTTGAACGCTAATTTATAAATTAAACTGTAAAGCAGAATATTATAATTACAACGATTTCTTTCAACCATCCATGCCAAGATGTTGTTAACTTTTACTTGGTGATCAAAAAATAATAATTTGTCAAGCATTTGTTCCAATGTCAAATTGCGAATTATAAAAGGAATAAGCGTGCGTAATACACGCTGCGTGTAACAAGGAAAAGCTTTTAATTTTCACTTAAACTCATTGTCGTGGCCGTAAACTGAAATACTAGCACAGCAAGTAAGCGATAAAGAGTGGACGCTCAGTGACCGCGTGGCCTCGTCGCAAAATAAATGCTGTAATTAAGAGAAATTATTACAATTCTCTCTCAAAACGAAACCGATTTTCGCCGCAAACATCGCATTCTCCAAGTGTCTGAAATTATGTTAATTCCTTATTTTTGTCATGTAAGTAATTACAGTCGGTATTCATTGAAACTATAATACTTTAAGGGGTTTATAAATTAATTTGTTTTTTATTTAAACTTAAAAAAAAACTATGGTGCATTTCATGGAAATAGTACCGCACACAAAGCTAGAATAATTTCTTCTGGCATAAATGAAGACTACATTTAAATAGTCACGTTATATCGCTAAGTCACCGCTTGAAAAATCACTTGAACTATATTGATTATCAGTCCATTATGACCGGAAACAAATGACACGGCTTAAAGCTTTTTATAAGAGCGCCGGTCGTGATTTCTCGGTGGAGTAATTAACTGTTGAAACGATAGCGCTAAATTACCGCTTCTTTAATAAGTAGATTTCAAATGAAATATTAACATACAGGCCGATGATTATTTTTGCTTAAGAATCATTTTAAAAATTGTTTAATTAATAAAAAAAAAGGCATTAAAAATGTGATAATTTAATATGTAATGTCGGCTCCACGCTTTTATTCTTTGACCGCACTTAAGTGAAAACGTATTCAATTTTGAGACAAATTGTCAGATAAGAGCATAAGTACAACGTATAAGGAAGCACAAATTTGTTGGCCTCACCGCAGCAGCAATGGTCGCTTCCGATGGAATTCACCGCCTAATGATGTGGTACTTGTCTCGTTTCCTTTCGAAGGCAAAGATGAAAATAGTGGTGCATTTAAACGTCGGTTTGATTGTATCTCAAGACTGCAATAGAATAGGCATATTCCTAACGGATATGTACAGCTTTGCACATTTAGTTATTTTATAAATATCAATCGTGTCAATTGCATTCGTTATAGACGACACGAGACAATCCATAACATAATCATTTATTCCATGAAATAAACTAGTAAATGTCGTGTATTTAATATACCTGAAAATGAAGTACATGAATTGATTGAGAACGCTTTATCTCTGAAATCATTTGACCGA
Source organism: Byasa hedistus (assembly GCA_029286795.1). Lineage (NCBI taxonomy): Eukaryota > Metazoa > Arthropoda > Insecta > Lepidoptera > Papilionidae > Byasa > Byasa hedistus. Next base: position 7,191,969 of record JAGSMW010000020.1, on the reverse strand, counting down.
TCATGTTTGGTACTCGTGTATATTTTTTTTTGCCAGAGAACGCCGTACCATTTAAAATTCTTTACTGTACAATTATTCGCCTTGAAAATTGACATGCATGCAAATTTAAATTCGAAGAATATATTTACGCTATCCATTATGTTATAACTTACCACCAGGTGACGCAGAAAATAACTTTTTATACCGTAAAAGTCTGCGGTATTAAGTTAGTTTCATATATTATTGACGAGTTTTTTAATTTATTTAAATCATTTGCTAATTTTACATATTACGAACAGTTGGAACCTAAGAAAAAAGGGATAACAAGGAATCGCGCGGGTGGTAGGTCGCTGTTGCTGAAACTCGTTTAGGGAGTTAATACCGCTGTGCCTTTTTCTGCCACTAAAACAGTACAGTAAAAATATTATTGAGTTAAAAGACGTTGTATATAGTGAAATTACTGGAGTAACAAAACAATATACTATATCTCAAAGCGAAGTGTACAATATGGTGTTGAGTGTATCATCCGAACTGTCGCCAAATCGTTATGTCGTATGAACACCTGTTCATGGCAAGTGCTTCGTCGAATAATCGTCGAGGTACCACCGCAGCTCCTATTTCAACCGTCAAATAGTAGTGTGCAAACATTACTGTGTTCCGTTTTGAAGGACGCTGTAGGTAGTGTAATTACTGGGGTAACGAGACTTAACACCTTATGTCTCAAGGCGACGAGCGCAATGTGGTGCAGTGTGTACCATCTTAACTAGCACCACGTTGTCATGGGCAAACGTATCACATACCATCAGGTGAACGTCTTGCTCGTCTCCTCGCATAGTAGTATAAAAAAATAAATAAAGAAGTGTTGCAAAAAAATGGAATACTGTTTTAGTAGAGGTGTGTTAGGAAAGTATTTAATAATTGTAATGTCTCCTAGATCTGAATGCAGTACTATCTGTAATCCATTTTTACATCTTACGGACTTCTTCAGTTATAAACTTACTTAAATTATGAAAACGGAGGAGTCATTGCATTATTTGATGTAACAAAATAACAACTTTAATCATATAACTAACGGTTTCGTATCATTCTCTCATTTCCGTTACTCTATTGCCAATCAAATACTGATTTTCTCTTCACATGTAAAAGTTATGTAACTAAATTGAACAGGAAATTCTGACGAAGTAGTAAAAGTACAAATATAAGTGTTAATAAGAAAATAAAAATATTCTCATAATATTTTTAATCACTTCCAAATACTGTTACAAAATAACACGTTAAATAAATTACGCACTAATAATATGTATTTGTTGTGTAGACGGGGAAAAGCGTACGTAACAATGCAACAACGTACGGCAAGGGGCATTTTGCGTATATGAATATATCAAAGCGGCAACTGCATTCAGTGTTCGTAACGATGTCTATAATAAACGTGGCCGACTGATGCAAGCACTCTGAATAAGCATTAGCGTCGCTTTTCTGGAGCCGGAGAATGAATCGGGCAATCTCATCGCACATCAACTACCTGCATTCGTTTCCTTGTACATAAATACTATTAATACGTAACAGTATTAGAGTTTCACATTGCATTAGTGTTGCATTTAACGGAAATGACTTCTATTATCGGCCGTAGCATCCCCAACTTTGTATGTGGAGTTTAGTCGGGCGGCGACGTGGTCGAGATGAACGGGTGCGATACCATTCATTAGGCGGCGGCAAAGCGCTCGCGCGTCAAATTAGCTAGGGCTGCGCTTAATTAGACAGCGCAGCGCGCGCGAGACCCGCCCGCCTTCGAAATACGACCACACGACGAAACTACCGCTTCGCCTACATACACATACAAGTACTCAATACCCGATTAACGTTGGCCGCATAATGAGTACCGACTTCTAAAAAGATTACGTTAGTGGGAGGGAAATACGTAACCAAAGACTATTTCGTTACTGACCAAAATATTATTTTTAATAAAGTTAATTTGTGCTATGACCATACTTTAATTTATTCGTATAAAATTATATGTATGTTATAAAAAGGATCTGCATTTTGAAAAATATTTTGATCTAATAAAGTTAGTGAACCTACGTTAAAAATTGTTATAAATGAAGATTTTTTGATAAGACTTGCTGCAATAAAACGTAATGTATTAAACATTTTATTAGACCATTAAAAGATAAACTTATTACATTATACTTTAATAAACAGATAATCTGCTAAATGCATCATTGGTTATAATTGGAGAACAGCATGGATCAGCTGTGAGTCAGTTATTAACGGGGCGAAGGCGGCGAGCTTACGCTCGCCTGATGCCGCCCCTATGAGCGGAGCCGCGGGTGTTGGATGGGGAGTCTGACACCCGGTAACATCACGGCTCGGAGTGCGAGCAGCATGCTGGGCGTTTTCAGCACGCTGCTCTGGAGCAGGGGAAATGGCTGGCCCACAGCCTATCAACAAAGGTGGAGTCCCAAGGACCAGGCGCGGGCGGCATAGCGATAGCATGACCCTGTCGATCTCGCTTTGCCGCCAGTAAAAACGCGCGGAGAAAGAAACGCCGAGGGGTTTTAGTGGGTGAAAATCCCACATAACCCGGCGCCGCTCCCCACGGTGTCGAGTATCTTTATAAGATTTCCCCTCGTATAAAAAAAAAAAAAAAATGAGTCAGTTATTAAAACATCGGGTCCTAGTAACAGACTCGCAGCTGTAGCTCTAATGTTTGTAACTTAGCCTGCAGTAGTAGACGAAACGAACCTGCAACGTAAGACCAAAATTCTAATTACACCAAAACATGTGTACATTTTACCAGGTGGTAAGTTTCTGTTGCCGGAGACCGTCTGGGTGGGTACCACCGCAGCTCCTATTTCAACCGCCAAATAGTAGTGTGCAAACATTACTGTGTTCCGGTTTGAAAGGCGCTGTAGCTAGTGTAATTACTGGGGTAACTAGACTTAACACCTTATGTCTCAGGCGACGAGCGCAATGTGGTGCAGTGTGTACCATCTTATCTAGCACCGCGTTGTCATGGGCAAGCGTATCACTTACCATCAGGTGAACGTCTTGCACGTCTCGTCGCATAGTAGTATAAAAAAAAAAAAAAACTTACTTCGTATACTGACATGTCTACGGAATTAATAGTAATCGTACGGACCATCAAAAGAAACTGATAAATTTAAGGATTACACACGAGACGAAGAAATAAAATAGTTTTCAACATCCTTGTGGTTTTTTTTTTTGTTAAATATTGGCAGTAAAATATAATTAGGACGGTTTTTGAATTAGTTTTTACGAGAAGCATAAAATGCAAATTAATTTACATACACGTTTTTTTGCTTTGGTCTGCAATCAGCCCAGCTACTTACGTAACTATGTCGAAGTATAACAACAACGAAGACGTTAACACGAAGTACTGTGCGTGGTTTCTACGTTTCGTAGTTTTTGGCCCTTTTTAGTTTTTGGGGATGAAATCTTCAGAAAATACTATGTTTTTAGGGTAAAACAGGGTGATGAGGGATTTGTACCCACTTAAACCCTTTCGGTGATCACCGTCAATGCATTTTGACGCGCCCCGAAATCTTTTTTGGAACGCACCGGTGTGTTGGTAGGTAGCCCTACTAATCCTTGTGCTGTTTTTCCAATTTACCGCTTGATATCGATGCTAATATTTTTCAAGACGCTCGCCTCTTTAGTAATATGAAGGATGTCAATTACTATCTTGACATGTAATAATTGTGACGCCTTCTCTATCATCATCATTATCTACTAGCCAGCAAACATCTCGCCAATATTAAGCAACAAGGTATATGACGATGGAGTGGCGATGTCATTTAACGATAACCTTCAACGATTTACATGAAAATTTACTCGTCTCTGTTTTATTTTTATGTTTATATTATAATTTGTTCTATTTTCTAAAATAAATGCTGCAAAGTACTAATTTTAACTGAAAAAATTCTATTAAAGTGAAGTAAGTTTTTTAACAAAATAAATTAATTATAGTTGCATTATTCAAGACATTTAAAGATATCATGCTAAGGTTTAAAACTATTTTTAATTTACTGGAAATGTGGAGGACGAGTAAGAAGTAATTTAATTTTTTTTAAATTCTGTAATTTTCGAAAATTTTCATCGTTCATAACTATTTAGAAAAACTCTGACCTGCTATTATACACAAAAATTTATCGCTATTGGTCTTTCACGTTTTACATAGTGAATGAATTTAAGACAGACAAATTATAACAGTTATCTATCTGTTTAAATGTAATGCGACTATTTAACATTAATTGAAACGGCACATCTAACCCTAAGTTTTTAGTCTCCTAACATAGTCTATGAGTTTCCGTTACACATACATGTAATTAATGCAATGTGCTCCTGTTAATGTTATTGAACTTATTCAAGAATTTATACAAGTAGATTCCTTGCCACAATTAACGTAATTACTAGAACGGTTTCATATGCAGGTGTAAAACTACGACAAGCACTCATAATTCCTAGTAACGGAATTGGCTTAAGGCTAACGCAGGGAAGCCTGCTTGTACGCTGCAAAATTACCGGCTTACTATAATCGATCCCTAAGCAATTCTAAGCTTCTAAACCTGACGGCAACTATAACGGCAATTGTCTACTAGTGCTTCTAAATAAAGTTGAATTGTGGTAAAAACTGGTAAGTGTGCATGCTACCTATAATATTTACTCGTATGTAAACATTTCACCCTGTTATCAATAAATGTATGTTTACAATGAAGTGAATTGTCTAATTTATCTGCTTTATATCCTTTGAGTTTAAAAGATACAGTAAACGCTTCCAACACTTGATACTCAATGAATTGGGCGAAGGTTTCTACCGTCAAGCTAGGTATTAACGCCCATATTCCTGCCACTAAATAGTAGTGTGCAAACATTACCATGATTCGGTAAGAAGGGCGCTGACGCTAGTGAAATTATTAGGGTAACAGAGTTAATTTTTAGTGTCTTAAAGCAATAAACAAAATGTGGTGCAGTGTATATCATCCTGACTATTGTCATATTGTTAGCGTCTCAGCGTATCACTTAACATTGGGTGAGTGTTCTGTTCCCTAGTCGCTTCATCGAATAAAAAAACGCATCTGGAAACAAAAGTCTGTTGTTTTATACTCCGTCGGCAAAGATTTGGTCTATTATTTTATACTATCCTATGCAAAATATTTATATTAATATTTCCACTTGAGTATTTTTTTTGAACACTAAAAAAGTTTTTTTTTTAATAAGTGTGTACTTTTCTTTACATAATGTACAACACGAGAGAGCAGCATTTCCTTTTAAGCACAGGACATGCCGAAATTATAGTAAGTAATATTATACCCAGACATATTTTAATCAAAGACTCAAATAGATTATTGTAGTCCTAGTACAGATAATAAAAATTAACCCGAAATTCGGTCCTTTTGTGTTTGTAAAAGATGAGCTGTGTTAAGCAGACCAAGTTGTTACCTCTTTCGTTTATGTTAAAAAGGTAAACCTAATTACGAAGTCGAGGTTACAGATGAAACTTGTAGTAATATACAAAGATATTGCAAAATTTAAACCGATAGTACGTGAAGCCTAACTACGCAGGCGATTATAAGGCGGTTCGCTTCTCGTGAGCATAGTGTTGGCTCAATCTGGCTGCACATAAATTTGCCAGGTTCCGTTGTGAAAGCCAATATTCTTTGTAGCGCCGAGCGAGGTCTATTTCTTACATTAAATAAATTACTCCGATATTACAAGAACGAATCGGTAAAACTCGTTTTCGTCGGACGCGTCTGACCCGCAGACTTTGCATCGCAAACATCAATTTTGCATTATCTAGTTTTTGATTGTAAAAGTAAATTTGTTTCTTAATATTAATTGAGTTTTTTATTGTTTTAAAGTTATTGCCATTGATTGCATTTGTACACATTTGTTAGTGATTTATAATAAATTAAATTTAAACATTTGTATAAATGTATAATTGTATTCCTTTTAATGCATCTATTTTGAATTAAAAAAATTGGACTTGTCTTCGATTTAGATTATAACTTCATCGTTCTCGCTGTATAATTATAATGGGTGTTATTCTTCAAATTAAAATATCTAGTTAATGTAATATAACCTTTATCTTAATTCCGCTTATCGAAGAAAACAGTTATCCAGTAACAGAAATGCTTAAGTTTAATCTGTATAATTCCGACGATCTTACATGATACGTGCTTGTAAGAACCTGGAAACACTCGGTTTACAAAACGAATTTACAAGTTAGAATATCTCACGACACTGGTCGCTAATGGTATTCCGCATCCAACCCAAGTACTTATTCGAAGCCATCGAACAAATGCAACATTCTTAACAACTTTATGGTTCAATTGGAAAAAGAAGAATGCGCTTGGGAAAGGCATAAATGCAAATATTCTCTGTTCAATTATTTACGCTGGAACATAACACCGCGGGCATAATGTTTCGTTGTGTTTATGAAGATCATTACATTTTACAGCTTACGTTTAGCTCTATTGATTATTAAAATATAATTGAATTCACCAACTGCTAAGATTAACATTGTAGAATATTCCTAAAACACCTAAGAAGATATTAAAAAAAATATTCAAAATAAGACTGTACAGTGTATATAATGTAACATTCAAAGTAATTCGCAATACGTAACTTTTAAGAAGTAAACTCTTTAGTTATGTATATTTAACCCAGTTTTTATTAATTATACATACATTAAAATATATTTAGGTAATGTAAAAATATATACATATAGTTTTTAAAAGAAAAAAATTCATCAGCTATCCTAATAGATTAAAAAGTTAATTAGGCTTTAATAATGGCGATCGAGATGTAAACTTTTATAGGCCTATTAATTATAATAACCTAGTGATATCAATATTCTGACGGGTTAAAGTAAAACTCATCTTTCCATCACGTTTGTCTGCTTTCTCACATTTAGCCATTAAAAATTATATAGAGGATTAGGAAAAAATATATGACTCTAAGCGTTCATCATGAAGTACATCGTAATTTAATATCAAACAAAGTACATTTGCAAAAAAAAATAGTTGGCAAGTTTCATTTAGAGGCATACTGATTGATGTAATGTTTAATTTTCGTTAAAATAAACTTATTCATACGGAGCACAGAACTAAAAATCGCTAAAATAATTTCCTTTTTGCTCTTAATTTTACCGTTTTTAAATACTATTTATTCTTACGTTTAAATCATTAAAATTCTAACACTTAAAACTGAACTCATGATTATAAATAAAATATATTCATGTGGCATAGTTGGATGGATGTGTAGTAATGAAGTAAACTGTGCTGAGGTAGGACAACGTCTACGGGATTTAGCTTATTGATTATAAAAGATAATCAATTTGCTTATAGCTTTGCCATAAATAGTTATAAAATCTCAGTAGGTATTATAGCAAATTATAAAAACAAGCAATGGCACAAGAATGTAGTAACCGTATAATAAAGTTTTTGATGCGGTCATTGACGTTAAATATAGGCTTTTAATTAACAGTCTTAAAACTCATCAGCTGACTCAGAGTTAGTACAGCGCTATTTGTGTCAATGCTAATAGGAGAGCCAATCTTGTATCTCATAAAACACTTAAATTTTGAACTACGCAGCGTAAATAATATAATTTTACTACATCCACAATTATGAACTGCTAACAAATTACATACAAGAGGTTAATGTGATTAGTTCTCGATTTTAGTTAGCGGAGCGCAACTTTGTACAGGTAATTTTTTATACTTTATTCAATGAATCAATAAAACTTTCAGCAATTGTATATAAATAAAACACATTGTTCGAAAGAGAAGTATATACTAAATATACATACTTGTTTAATTGTTTTTCTCTTAATATATTTTTATTTACTGAATTTATGTTGTTGAACACTCTTCAAATTAGTGCACGCGGTGGTTATTGTGAAGTTACAAAAATAATTGAATGAGAACTTATTAAAGTCTTATAAACAATAAGAATATGTAAAATGTTCGATACCATAACGCTTCAATGGTACTATATTTTAACGAATGGAGAAAATAATATAAATTGTGTTAACTGAGCAATACAAAAAATATACTCGCCTATAGTTTGTTACAGCGTCAAATTAAATAAATAAAAATAGTAAACGGGTGTAAATTTTTTCTTTGGTTATGTATTGAAAATGCCGGTATTTATGCTGTTTTTTTGGTACGCCGCTGCTGTAAAGGTATGAACAGTATTTTGTATAAAAAAAAAATTCTTGTCTTATAAAAGCGAACGTTATTTTCAGAAGCCGTGTTGTCGGAGGACTACCTGTATATATAATAATTAAAAACTAACTACCCTCAATGGATAGAACATTTAACTGCGAATTAATAATAATTATGGGAATATTGAATTTCTCACCGTGCACCTGTTATGCATAGTTGGTTAGCCCAACCGCAGAATCAATGGCGATAATAGTGCAAGGGGAGTTGCTTCCAAAACTGACTCACGCTATACCGCTGCACGTGTTTAATGGATATTATAGTAATTTTCGTGGTTTTATATAAAGTTAATTACGATAATCAAATGGAAGTTACGGGCCCATTGTTGTTACTTACCGCGCGTAACTTTTTGTTGAATAAGGGAAGCGGTGAGTGCGCGATTCCGACGGAAACAACAAAAAGTATTAATAATAATGAAAAAATATAGATCGCAATTAGTGCAACACATAAATGATTTAGATTCTTAAGGTAACATTATAAAACCACTTTCAGGCTGTTGTCCCACAAGGTGAGAGCCAAGGTTCTAGTCCACTACGTTAAGTGCAGGTAGGTGGACGCCGAAAATCTTCGTAAGTTGTTTTTAGGACTCGCCGGTTTTCTGACATCTTCTGTCATTCTTTTTAAGGCTTCTTTGGGTCGTATAGCGCATAGTACGACAGCACTTTAGTATCTTCTTTGTTTTCGTACACTTTCTTCTACCCAACATTCAACTCAACAGTCAGATATATAAGTTGGAAGTCACATTTGAGTTAAGATCACTTATACTTGTTAATTTTTTATTTAAATTTTCTTTATGTTCTTTTTTGTATGAACATAAAAAATGTGGTTCTACATGTTTGTATAATTATCGTTAAATTTGAATGTTGCGTTATGTATGCTCACAGCGTGTTATTCAGAGTGTGAAATACTTAATTCAAATATGATTTTTATATATTACGAAAATATTTATTAGGGCGATAGGCGCCGTTTGAATAAAATCATGTGGCTATCGAAAATCACTTTACTAACGGCTAACGTTTGAAGTGGTCAGCGAGGCTATTTGATAATGTAACATCTTTTGTTTTTATTGTCGATTTGTTGTTTTAAGTTATTAAAATTCAATATCACTGAATACGTTTAGCATGCGAATTAAAATTAACAGTATCACCTTCTTATAATTGAACAAGATTTATTTCTTCTATTACTCTTTTACTTTATTCTACTCGGTTATTATAATTTTGAAACTTTTCAAATTTTTAAAGGTAATTGAAATATATTTTACATAGCATTATTAAAAATTTTAATTCTTTTTTAATTACACTGCATTTTTGTAGTTCAAATTAAACTAATTCCTTGCCATCTAGACACGTTAGTCTAAATATTACATGTGTCTCCTTAGTTGATGGACGCAACACTCTGAAACCATTATTTTGTTAATAATTTATCAGCCGCTTGCGACGTCCTTTATCCGATGCCGCGGATGAATTTAATTTTGTTTTAACGGCGTCAGTATTCAAATTTATGTAATCAATCACTGGATTGTTATGAAAGTGTGCGATACGAGACGATTTCTCGGCTATATTTGCATCATCATCGCAACGAGGTTAAGTGCGCGTTGCACCCACACGCGCTTACGATTATATATTTATATATATAAATATCTCTAACAGACGGACAATACAGTTTTTTGACCGACGGGCTTTGTGCACTTTGTTACGTAAGATTTTTGTACGTTCCTTATTAACGAACGATCGCATGATAAAACTAACTCACACAATACAATCTCTGGTTAACTTGCAACTTGCGTTGAAGTATACTGTAATTTCGTTAATGAAATATTTTTTAACAATGTTATCTTATGAAATAAATACAAATTGCTATTTTCTTGTTGGCATGATCATACGTATTATGTGTTGTCGGAAAAATTTGTTTTGATACAAAGAGAAATACAATTCCCAAAAAACATTCTTACTTATTTAAATAGTTTAGAGTAACAGTATCCTTATATACTTGATAATATATAATTGAAACGGTCGTATATTTGTATACAATGAAGATGATAGCTCAGTTAGTAAAAAGATCGTATGTGCTATACGTTTCGTAAAGGCGCGGGTATAATTCCTATTGAAGCTTCCAATGAAAAACATCTTGAGAAAATATACCTAGCAATTATCCAAGAACGACAGCTCACGTGGTCATGTGATAATCACCAACCCGCCCTTGGAAATGTGGTGGATAAATAGCATCGACTCTCTTGTAAGTGATTATTTTTATTTCACCATTAATTACCATTAGGTATCGTCGACAAGGCAATAGGCATTCTTCATGTTACAATTACTTTTTAGAACTCAAATAATTAAAATATCAAAACAAAGAATGTTAAGACTTTTATTAAAAAACAGTTGCATGCGATCGTGGAATTTATTCAGTTGCGCCGACGCAATGTATTCGCTGAATAAACTCTTGTGTATTTACCGAAATAAATGACGTTGTAAGGTGTAAGTTGTTATGCACGAGCTGCTATCTACGTAACAGATGGTTTTAAATGTTGAAAACTTACAATAATTAAGTACAATGTCGGTTACAGAGGCCTCGAGCCACCCATTGAGCACTTAATGAACCTAACCAATAATAATATCATATTACATGTCTTTACGAATTTCGATAAAAAAATTTCATCAAAATATGGTTTATACTTATAACGTGCAAAATATACTTATAACGTGCATAATACTATTTTAAATGTATATTAACAAATACATTACCATGCATAATTTGAAATATAGCGCAGTATGTTATTTAAGAGATTTTTTTTATTATTTTACGAAGCGACTAGACATTCACATTAAAAGAAAAGCCTGCCCATAACAACGTGGCGCTGGTTAGGATTGTATACACTGCAACATATTGCGCTCGTCGCCTTGAGACAAGATGTTAAGTACACACCAGCGTACAGACACCACAGTAATTTCACTAGCTACAGCGCCCTTTAAACCGGAACGAAGTATTCTTTGTACACAGTTTGTAAAGTTATGTATAAAAAATTTCTATGCACTTTAATTGCACAGATACAATAAAATAAAACTAGTTTTTTTTTTTTATTATTTTACGAAGCGACTAGACATTCACATTAAAAGATACGCTTGCCCATGACAACGTGGTGCTAGCTAAGATGGTACACACTGCACCACATTGCGCTCGTCGCCTTGAGACAAGATGTTAAGTACACACCAGCGTACAGACACCACAGTAATTTCACTAGCTACAGCGCCCTTCAAACCGGAACACAGTAATGTTCGCACACTACTATTTGGCGGTTGAAATAGGAGCTGCGGTGGTACCCATCCAAACGGTCTCCGGCAACAGAGATCTACCACCTAGTAAAACTAGTTTTATAGATGGCAGGTCTTTGTTGTAGGAAACCGTTTAAGTAGGTGCCGCCGCTGCTCGTGTTTCTGCCGCTGAATAGTAAACTGAATGCTGAATTGTGCTAACATTACTGTTTTCCCGTTTGGAGGGCATTGTAGCTAGTAAATTACTAGGGTAATAAAATTTAACCTCTTGTGCCTTAATGTGACAAGCACAATATGGTGCAGTGTACAGCATCCTAATTAGAGCAAAGTTGTTATGGAAAAACGCTTCTAGATTCGTCACAAAATATTAGAACATAGTATTTTTAATCCGAGAAAACATGAGATATACTGATTTTTTTACTGTAATGTTTTAACATCATGAATAAATGCGAACTATAGTTCACAAATTTTATATAAATTTTTATATTATATTAAAATAACTTACTGCAATAGAGTATACATGACCTCAATACTAGGGAACCTTTGTCCTGCATTGATAGTCCGTGTCGTGCCAGCCGGTGTACTTGTACACTAAAGATGATAGATATTGATTTAGTGTGTGAGGATTAATTGCTAACATTTGTCTTGAATACTATAAACAAACGATTGCGTTCTCTCGATTAGGTACATAATTTCATTTATGTGCACTGCTAGTTAGTACCTGACCTTATAAGGTTAGATTTTTTTTATTTTACTTGTGAATGCTTATTAATGTTTAATGTTAATGACGAGAAATTTACAACGCATAATGTCAATCGAATGGATGGAATTTAGACGGTATATAATATATTATAACATTAATTAAGAGAAACCATAATTGGAAAAGTCAATATGTATTTTTTGCCAAAATGTAATTTGATGCAAAACATATTTCTAACAGATGTTATTGTTCCACTTTTAGCTTCAATTCGGCGATGCTTCGAAACGCGTAAGTTATAAATAGTTAGTAATAATGAAAAACTTTAATAAATTACTGAGTGATAGATATGATCTTATTAATCTAAAAACTTATTTTCAGATGTATTATAAACCTAACAATTGATTGATATTGGAACAGTATGCTAGTACGTATTCGGTACATCAATAAGCATACAGCAATTTCGATAAATGAGCTATTATGCTTGAGACCGTTTCTCTTTTAGCCTTAACTGATCTGTAGCATTATTGTCCTACACATCAGTCATCTGCAATCTTATCTGCACATCGTGGGAACATGGAGGTGACGCACAACGAGAATACTAAAAGAATGTGCACCAATGCTTCTATTTATTTAAACATATTGTAATGAAGATACGTAGTGATATTAATTACAATATGTTAAAATTTTTTATTCGTCTGGACTTTGCAATAAGCTTGAAATAAGTATTCATATCATAACATTAATGTTATTGATCCTATTTAGAGAAACCCAAACAAACACATAAAATACAAAACATTATTTTATTAAGTAATTGCCTTGCTCTAACTAGAATCTCCAGACCAAGTATAATCTATGTATTAAATGAACGGATTGTGATGTGAGTAGGCTTTTATTGGAATAGGTATACTACAAGATCGGTTCACAAAATTTAAAAAACCGTTAGTGTGAATATAGAAAATATTCGTACAAGTTCAAACTTTGTGTTCACTTTCTATTTCGATGCGATCAGTTTGAAAGTGATGTATTACTTTTATTGTAGGAATGGTTATTTTGTTTGTTCATAGGTACATAAACGATCCAAAACAACTTCCTGATTTCTTAATTTATTTTAGTTCCGTGTTAAAATAATGGATTTTTATTTCATTTTAGTAAAAAGATTCGTCGATTAGAGAATACATCTTATCGTCTTTAAATTCTTTTAAGGCATTGGTCGGTAACTTTTAATGGTTTTAGTAGATGTAATTCATAGAATCATAAAATAATTTTTGAGTTGAATCATAAAATAATATCGATTTGCTCTTTTAATTTTCCTTTGTTTATATTCTATTTTTTCCATATTGCATAAACATAATAATTAATGTTTTTTTATTGATGTTTCTAAGTATGTTGATGTGATAGATTAAAAATCATATACAGACATTACTTATCAAGTGCGAGCGAATACAGATTGTTTTTAATATTACTGTTTATTCTTAAAAAGTAGACAGTCAAATCAAATAAAGAAATAATTTTAGAAAAATATAAAAGCTGGATGTTCGTAACGTTTCACATTCATTTGTCGAATGTACAATGTATGTTGTAATGGTGAGGCGGTGAACAGCGGTGGCGGCGGTGCACGCCGGTAGCCGCCCGTGAGAACTGAGTAATTGATCTCACTAATCTCGTCTTTAAACCGTCAAGCAGCTTGTCGGTCATATCGACTGCTGTTTGACGACCGCACACGTACAACTGACGTAATCTTGTAGGAACTCATGTGGTATTTTCAACTTAATTTTTTTTTAAATGTATATATTTATGTAATAATATATGTAATAATATATATTTATAGATGTTTTTAACAGTTGTACGCCTCTTTCGATTTTTATTTATAATAGACTAAAGTTTGACTTCTACTTTACAAGATGTAAATGACAATAAGGCTGTAGACGGTAAAGCATGGTAGCCAATAATAATTTCGCTCTCACCGGCTATATAGTTATGGTGACAGATTTATAATATGAAGATGGTAGCTATCCAAGCGAGTTCTAATAAACCCTATCACCAACCAATCTCTATAACATGTGGTCGTGAAATCAGACTCTTCGCCATGCAGTTAGGTAGATAACTACATATTGGGTTCCAATTAAAATATCATTATTGTTAATGAAATTATTAAGGTACGACGGTACGGTACGGTACAGTACGGTAGGTATTATCGTTTGTTATGTTTCAAAGTGATGAGTGCTATGTTACGAGGCTTGGATCGACGGTTTATGGATTACAAAAGTGAGAAAAATCGTAACTTAAATAGAGGTTTTATAATTCCATTACCGATACCTTTTTTTATTTAATTCTGTCAGAACTCTTTATCTTATCAATTTACTATAATGTTATGCGGTAAAATTTTACATATGGCAAATCGCTTATAAAACAGAACCTTGCACAATGATGTTGAAGTGTCGAGGACTTTCATGATTTTCCATATCACAATTCTTTGTGAGACGTTTACTGCAAACATCGATTAAAAGTGACCCGTAGTGTGAGTAAAAGTATTAAAATACATACAATGTTCTTTTTTTACTTTTTACTTACTTTATCATTTTTTACCACCGTTTAAATAATTTTGCTTTAAGTAATAATTCGTAATATTAATCGATGAATAAATAAATATAGTTTTGTTCGAATAGCCCGTCGTCATACCGGAATTTAGATCAGTGCCCTCGTCTGTTTAAACAAACTTTCATAAGACTGGCGTTAGTCACCTCGAAGTGTTCATTCAAGGATTATGTAGCACGTTTGACGTATTAGTTTTTTCTCAGATGACTGTCTGAATTGCTTACAGACGTTTTATTGATTATTGGTTGCCATGTTACTATATGTATTTAAAAGATTGTGTTACATAAATATCTAAAAAATAATCTTAAACGTCTTATTCCTCCTAACCATGAGCGAGTTATGTAAACATTTTAATTAACTCTAAAATAAACGGTGTGTACCAAATGTAATCAAAATGTCTATATGTAACATACATGTTCTCCCAAAAAATATCGATAATTGACTTCCGCGGAAACGTGGAACCGCAAGTTGAATCGACATCAACAAAGCGTATCAATCAAACCGCACTGCATACGTGCGGTCAGCAGCAGGGTTACCAGTTCTAAAGTAAAAACTTTTGAAAGTTTAACGGTACTTTGACGTTAGCAACGGAAATGATCTAAAATACTTCGGAGAAAATTTAAGAATTTTTTTTTGCAATGCTACACATACAGTTATAAGAGTTAATATTATTTTTTGCCATTACCTATATTCATTTTTTTTTAAAGATTTAAATGTAAGAAATTAAATTTGGTTCTCTCCAAATGATCAAAGAATGATTCTACATATTTTCCATTTTTCGGTTAACACTATTTTTAAGAATAAATCTTTAACCGCAACTTATCTTGAATTTAAAAAAAATCGGAGCCCACTGACAGCCCTAACCTGCAATCAACTGCAGCGACCGCTGGCCTTGTTACGTTAATGCACCCTAATTTCACCACCATAAGTGCTAACCGAAAAACCAGCACGTCATACTGTTTGCACGACTTACCGATAAATTAATACTGTCCGAGTGCTCCCGTGAAGGCGCGCACGAACCTAACCATCCCGCTGTGTCCTCGGCGGTTACGACACACCGCGACGCAACTTTATACCTGACAAATTACCTTAATATAAACCGGCTGATGCCCTGAAGACGTTTTCTTGCCAGTGTATATTTATTTCATCTCTTTATATATTATAATAGTATGTTTACGACATGACATCATGAAAGTTTGTTAAGCATTGTAGAAGTTGTATATCAAACTATATTATGCTACGTCGCCAGGAAATGAGTTACAACAAAAGAAATAATATAATAAACATTATCTGTTAAAAATACATTTATTACATATCTGCTCATAGCAGTCCAGCTGGACATAAGCTTCTCCCAAGGAACGGCACTTAGTCTGAACTTTACATATGCGTAAATATATATAATAATATCTAAAATCATTGGTGTAATTGTTCGAAGATAGATCTATTATTATGATATATTTATTTGTGATAAATTATTTTCATAAACTTCATTATAACACAAGTTATCTTAATGAAAGTCCGATGAAATCGAGCCAGCTGTTTCTGAGCATAGGCAGCAAATAGAGAGATAATTTTTTCCATTAATTCAGTTTTTAAGTATACCTACCGTTAAACGTAAGTTACGAGTATATGAATATTTAACGTTTTTAACTTTAAGGTAAAAAGCTGTATTTTTATATTAAAGCCGGAATTTTATTTTTGTAGATACGGAAACGTTTCTGAGGTTCTAAATGACAGTTATTCAACGGAACAACAAGATAAGTCTTTGGGTATAAGATGTTAAAGTCTCATTGTAATTTCATTATTGACTTAACCATAAGTAATATTTGAATAGTGGTTTTGAGGGAGACAATAGTGTTTAAATTTTTTTAAAGTAGTTAGAGGAAATGCAGCAATAAAAAAATCTGTAAGTAAAATATTAATACTAATTACCTTAATAAAAAACACTCTTTTCATTTTGGAATGTTTGGGTTAAAAAGTTATTTCATCGTTATTTAGTTGTGAAAACCATTATGATTGTCGACATTGCTTGTCATGGTCTAAGTTCTTGCGAAAAATTCGATTACTCGATATTACTAATACATAGTAATCAATATTAGGATTATAATTTTTGTAATAAATAGTCTTTAATTCTACTCTTACTTTTACACATTTTTGTACGTAATATTTTCAATGAATGAAATTAATATTGTTACATCAAAACGTTGATATAACGAGCCATTTATACTATCACCAGATTCGCTGACTAGAGTTACTTTCAAATTTACACTCACCAACAATCTATCATCAGGATAGTTGTCAGTAAGGCGATAAGCTTAGAAAATTAGAACATGGTAATGGAATTAAAAAGGCATTTAATAACGGCTCAACTCGATGTTACAACGCAGAGTGAAAATTAATGCAAATGATCCTTTTGTCCTAATGCGTTTGCAACTTCAGGTGATGGTTCATGTAAGAGGATTGAGAGCTGATTAGCGGCTGCGATCGAATCTCGGGCCGGAGGGCAGATTGCTGATAAACTGGCGACGTTGGCAGCGCATGCGTAATTAGAGATAAACAGAAAATAATTGGCCGCAATCACGCGCCATAAGCGAGCGTGCTGGGGCGGCGACGTGCGCCTCGCTTGCAGGCCGACGCGCAACGAAAGCTTGCCTCCGTGCCTTCAGCGCCATCGTTGCTCATTTGTTACTTCTTATCGTGTAAGCTTCAACAGTTTAGCGCTCTTCTTTTAGATAACTCACGTCCATGTCTTGCTTCTTGCGATTGTGTTGTGAACACGTCTTCTTCATCATGGTCATGATTTTATAAATAACGCAAACTTTTCTGTTTCTATTTGGCATTCCTTTCTAATTTAGCATTGATTTAATATCGTTATACTTCGTTACTTTTATTATTATTTATTTTATTTATTTATGCACACACAAAATTAGAGTGGAAATAAAACATGTAGAGAAATAAGTGCAAAGGCGCTACTTATTCCAATATGGAATTTCTTCCAGTAGGCTTGTGGTAGGAAAATTTTATAACAGTGACTGTAAGTCCGGTGCACACAACTAATACAAAACTTATATACTAAATATAAACGAACATTGCTTATAAATACAAAGAGAAAACAATAAAAAAAAAACAGTGTATCAAAAACTGTTTCACATTTATGGACATTAAGATAACTCAAAATAATGGACTTTGACGCGCTTTTTAAAAAGTGCCACTGTCCTAATCTCACGAATTGCAGGAGGTAGTGCATTCCAGAGTCTGATTGCATGTACGGCGAAAGAATGAGAATAGGATTGGGAACGACGGTGTGGAAATTTTAGAATGGTTTTGAGGTGAGATCTACATTCTACATTGGACGAATGAGCCAAGGAGAAACCTACTCGTAAGTACAATGGATATGAAGGGTTGTGTAGGATGTTATGGAGGAAACAAAGAATACGGATGTTCCTGCGAAAGCGGATTGGGAGCCACTTGAGCTGCTTCCGATACATAGAATTCAATTTTATTTTATCAAAGAGCCTATATTTGAAAATTCACTTATATATTTTCGCAAAAAAATACAATATATTTTCTCTTTAACGTAAATTGAATATACCTTCAAACTTTATTGACCTCATTGTAATGTTTAAAGTTCGCCTTGGGTATTACGAACATGAACTCTAACTCTTTAAAACAATGACAGGTCACTCTCGGATCTATATTATTAATTCTGCATTAAACATACGGATATATTTTAAAATTAAGGCGGATATTTAACAAGAATTATATTTTCATGTATTTTAGTGAGAAATTGACAAAATATATTACTTTATTATCAATAAAAATATAATGCTTTAGTTAACAAAGTTGCTAGGTTATTGCAAAAAAATTGATGTATTCCGGCCTTGCTAATGCCTAGATAAAATCGTTACGTACATCTGAAATACTTAAATCAGACTATAAAAATGCAAATTTATTAACACTTTATGTATTTCGAAACGTATCAGCTGTTACAAAAGCTTTTATGTTGCTAGAATTTAGATCATATTTTGTAATATCCTTTGATGTATAAGGCAATTTACTTTTATGTCTATGATTTCTTTATTCAAAATATATTTAAATACAAGTGTCATCCATTACCATATACTTCGATGGTAAGGTTTACGAAGGCTGCTTTAAAAAATATATTTTTAAAATGCGATAAAAATAAGATTTACTTTGTTAATCTATAATCATCATTTTAATGTAAAAAGTTTTCATATATGTAGAGAGCAGGGTTTTAAATGTTTTATAATACATCTCAAAGAATCCGAATGGTTTTGGGCTTGTTATTGTTTATTGCAGCGCCTTTTAAATACTATGATTTGTAAATGAATTTCCATAATCATATACTAATCTTTCTTTAGTTTGCCTTTACTTTATGAAATTGGGCTACTACAATGTACTTATTTATATACGCGTACACAACTATACAGTTTTAAATATCATGTATAAAAAAATGATTATACAAATACCACAGCCGTTAACAATCATCATCAGAAAATTTTCATAGTAATGACTTTTACTTATTAGTTAAATTATTTCTCAATTGTTTTACAAAATTATCTAATCTTTCATCACATACAGTAAAACATACTTTTACTTATATTTACAAGTTCTAATATTTATGAAGATACCGTGAGGTGAGAGTTACAGGAATGGCGGCTTAACAATACGAATCGATGTTTGTACACGTCCGACCTCTTCTGATAATGGGAGCTGATCGATCTCCGAAGTAAATTGCCAACTGCAGACACACTTGGGAAATAACGAAGCAGTTATAGATAATTTTACGACTCTTTAGTAACAATCGTATTTGTATTACGAAGAGGTAATTACCACTAGCAAGCAATCATATCGCTCTTTGTGCAAACTTATGGTACTGAGTTAGGCAACGAATTATATAGTTATCGGCTATTCGATATTACAAACTTTGGTGTCTCGTCATAATAACATCACTAGCAATCGTATAATTCTTAAAATAAAAAAAATTAAACGAGTTATGATGCGCGTTATCTGGAAGATGCCTGTAGGGCAAGTTGTCTCCTAAACGGTCGTATAATGAATCAATCCGCCTGAACAGTTTCCACAAACATGTTGAAGCACTCAATCCTCACTTGGCTGCAAGCGAACTTCTTAATTGACGTGTGTCAGTGAATGTGCGACTGACCCACGGGTCATGCGTGAACAGTTTGCAGCTTTCCGTCAATACTTTCGCCGGTCCCCAACACAAGCGTTGTTAATTTTGATTTCAGGTTATTGTTGTGTCAGAATTCATTTTCGCTTATGAGAAATATTCGTGTGTTACGCAACTGTCTCCGCTGATGGTACAAATTTCAGGATAAACAGGTTTTACATTTCGTTAAAAATATTAATTACTTACAGTTTACCGTTATTAACAATTACGTAAAAATCATACCTGTTATTTATATTATCCACTGTGGTTTCCTTTAATGTTTAAGACTTATACATAATTAAATTAAAATTGCTGTAGTTAAAGTATTAATTATTATTAACTTATATGTATTTACAGACATTTTGCCTGTATTCTGAAATACAAATTCAATACGCGTGTTTTATCAACTTATGACGTTGAACCGAAACCACTGGGATTATAATATTTTAATCAAGATATTGAACTTTTCTTCTAAAGTTTTACATTCATCATGTTAGTGTTTATATAATATCTGTTACCGAATATGTTGTCGACAAATTCAATAAAGTCCTTTGTCAGTAGCAATAAAAATACCAGATAATCGTGATGTCGTAGGTTCGCTGGAGTTAGTACAGCGGCACCTTCGTAAATGTTCAGCCCGCTGCTCCGCGCCTGCGCATTCCTCTGCCTGCTAGGTCCCGATCGTCGTTGAACTTTGCTCTTATTGTCAATTCGTGCCCAGTGCGTCGCACTCCAAAACGTTATACCCATTTAAGAAGACTCCTCAAGATAAACGCCTTTGTTCGAATGTTGATAATACTGTCTTTGAAAATTACGAGAAACAATAGGCATTACACTATCGCGTTTAGGCAGCCACATCAGCATTAGGAGTGCTTGTGAAATATACACCCGGATAAAAGCTATTGTTCGCCTCTCTCGCAGTCTCGTGTTTAAGATTTATTTCAACTTTTCATTAAAAACTGTACAATTAACTAAATAAAATAAACCAATCTAAATCAATAAAAAGCAAGCTAAGAGACAAATATATGATAAATGTAAAATATGCAATATTTAGCAATGCAGACTTCTCGACTAGTTTTTATGTTTTTAATTTATAGCGGGGTTACTGCTGTCAGATCCAAAAGTAGACATTGGCTGAATAAACTACATAAAGATAAGAAAAATGAACGTTCCCTTTAGACAGGTGTTATTGTTTTTTTGTAGTTCTAGCGCTAACGGTTCATACTAGGGCGGTCTCTCTTTTTTTCAATACCTAACTACTTGCAATTAAGCAACAGTTGGTTTCTATTCCTTTCTTAAATTACTATAATCACAAAGAAATTAGTAGATATATTATTAAAGCATTTATTATTTCAGTTGTTTCCTTGGTTTTTCCTAGGAAATTGAAATTGCAACTATTTTTCTTTAACTCATCATTTAAATAAAATTTTAAAAATTGTGTTACTGAAGTCGACGTCCCGCCAAACTGATTTTCGTATATAATTGAACATTTTAGAGAACTATTTGAACTTATCATAACAAGGATGCCTTAATCTATCGTTGATACAATTGCACAAGTTGCTACCTGTGGTCAGTAATTGGCAGAAGCTGATACTCATTGATGTGGATTTGTAAATACCTGTGTACAATTGTGGAACGATGCGAGTTGATGATATGAATAACCACAGTGTAAGAACTCACAGTGCAGTGGGAACACTATTCAATTCATAATTAGATAGACTTGTATATCTCATTCTTTCTTTCATCTCGAGCTTTCAGAACAGTATTTATAGTAGTTGAAATATTTACAGTATCGCCCATGATATTGTATCGTAGTGACGTGCATGAAGATGGAAATAGAAGCTGCAGCAATAACCCTATTAAACGTTTACTCTGCAAGAAACATCTAGTAATGTTAAAAATAAATATATGTAAAGAAATATTATTCATAATGAAAGATTTCTTCGTAATTTTTAATTGTGCAAAACTACCAATTCTCTTCATTAGTATGATTGGGTTTACTGGTATAACTTTTTACTTTCCACAAATTCTTTTTAAAATGTTTTTTTTCTAAAGCTTATTATTAATGCCTTGGAGAAGACAATATGATTTTACCTAGCTTGAATGTAAGGATAACCTGATTCATTGTTGGGAGTATAATAATTGTATCGCATACCATTACAGACGTAATATAAAATAAATTAGTCACGCAATGCTACAATAATACCTACGGTACAAATTCAATTCATTGTATCTCGAGGCAGACGATTCGTTGACGCAACACAAAACAATGGGGTTTTGGTTCAGCGACCTTTCGGGATCTGTGACATCGCCGCGAAAATATGGGCACAGTACATTTTAAACATTCTAACTACCTAGCTAATAGTTAATGTAAGAAAGCGTAATATTTCACAATACTCTTCATTGTAAATTTGTTTTATAATCTTCCGGTAAGCTCTGTGAGTTTCATGGTGAAAGTTTTACATAATTGTGTAACATGCGTCTAATCAAAAGTTGTTTTTTTATTATTTATATTTTTAAATTTTATCTGGAATGTTGTGTCGACTTAGTATTACATAGCATATTTAATGGCGCGTCTTAGCACGTGATCGTGTTACTAAGTAATTAAAGGACAATGCAAATATATTAATACCAGTTACGTATACAAAAATGCATTTTGAGAGACACATGGTCATATACAGATCGGGTACAGTTTTTGATCATTAAGAAAAATAAAGCATTTCTTGAATTTATTGATGTAGTAGACATGCATGTGATCTAACAAGTATATTTACTTAGTCGTTATAACATTTTAACCTAATAATGCATTAAGACATTAAAATTAAATACAAAAATCTGTTGTTTAAAACTATATTTTGCGACTGTTTTACTATTCAAGTTGTAAACCAAAGGCATAACCGGTACTTTAACAAGCAAGCAAATTAAATAAGAAAAATTCACCCGGTTACAAGCGAAAACAACATTTTTGACGCAGCGATAATACGATAATTTACAGTAAGTGCTATAATTTCCCAAGTGTTAAAATATTGTAATTATACGAAAATCATGCCAATTTCTCACAGCTAGACAACCGTGTGTGCAATTTAGGTCATATATTTGGCCGCATCGCGCCACTGACAAGCTGGTTCAGATCAGAGCGGTATACTGCCGCCGTCGGCGACCAGATAATGCGCGCCTGCGGGCTTCAATGAGAGTAATACGACCTCTTTACCGCACTGAACACCGACGTCTTATTTAGACCCAAAAGCGGCGCGAACGCGCTTTAAATTCATGCTTTTCAGCGCAATTCCCTCACGAAGCACGGACGGCGTTTAACAATCAAGTACGATCGTACGCTCTTGCATCCTGTATCCCATTAACATACTAACATAATGTGGAAGCGCTTGAAACCGTTACTAACAATTTTCAACTTTGAAGGAACATTATATATCATAGTGAAATACCCATTCCTCAAGATTTTTTTTCAACTAGTAACAGCTGCAACGTGTTAAACTATTTTTTACGGCCTTTTAGCACGCTACACACGAACACGCGAACGATCGTATTTTATAAAAGCCTAGAAATGTAATCATTATCGCCAGAATCGCATGTGTTTGAACTTTAAACTGTTATCGAAAAGAATGTTAACGGTAAAATAACTGAAGAACAAAAATGCGCAAAAAAAAAACAATTACTTTATGAATTACTAATGTCAAAATTTATGCATTATATTTTGAAACAATTTAATAATCGGTGTTATCTAACGTTTCGCAATGGCATTGTTCGAGGATGTTGGCAAACAATGGAACACCAAGAGCGTACCTGTCGAGGGAACTAGGACGCACGAGGTTCGTGGCGGAGCGTCAACGGCTGCGGTGGTGAAATGCGCGGTGGGCGGCGCCGGGCACGCCGCCCCGCCCAGCCCTTTCACCAACTGCTCCGCCCCACCACCCTACCCCTCAACAACCACCTTCTAAACTAGCCTTACGTAACCCTCTGCTATTCCCTACACAGAATACGCCTGGGGCGTACTGCAAAATGGAATCTTGCAAAACCGACCGGTACTAAAACCTTTCAACCCCTCCGCCATAAACTAATACGTTGCATTATAGAACGGACACAGATTGTTCACGAATACGATGTAAATTATTTTCGACAGACTGTTTGCCGTCAAGATGTTAAAATTTTAATTACACCGACCCCACGAGTCATATCGTGCAGAGCTGGCGTAGTGACTTGTTGCAATTGTGATTCCAGTTCGAAGCGTACAAACAAACATTAATCTTAATTCATGAACAATAACGTTACTTTTTACTAATTATTCGTTCAGTCTTCTTTACATCTTCTTGCCAGCTATATGTAATTAATTCTAATTATCGTAATTGGGTTACGAGTGTCGTATTTGCGCAATGTCATATTTACTATTAATTTAAATAAATTCTGTGTACCTACATATTGTTACTGTTGTAATAAAACCTGTTAAGTAAATGTCGAATTTTTTAACTTTTACCCTTTGGCATTTTCGGGGTCAAGTCAACCAATTAACCAGCGCATTCAATACAGAGTAACAAGTAAGTGACAAAACATAATAGCTCTTAGTCTTACTTGTCTCGGGGTATGGCTAAACAACGCGTAGGTTTATTGTAACCACAATTTAATTGTTTAAGTAAATTGAAAGTTTTAATGAGACAAGTATCCACGTGGTAAACATTAATAAAGTTTATATGTACTTAACAAATTTATGAAACAATTAAGATTTTAGTCACAAAGTGACCAAAGGAACCGAAATATTTTGTATGCGTAAATAAATGACATAAATTTAAGTCTTTCAACTACTTTGAAGTGTACCTTATAAAATAACAAATCAAAAACATATAACGATGATGTTATATTTAACAAATTATATCTTATTTTTATTATACAGTTTTAATAGAAATAACATATTGAGGTAGTAAATTATTTCACAGTCAAACGAACTACGTTATAAGCTTGCCGCAGTTTAAATACGTTCACACAGTAAATCTTTAGCGGAGATTACAGTCGATAAGAAATTTATACTACGCGAAATAGAATGTTTGATAAATTACAACTATAAATATTTTACTGTATTATTACACCTAGTTATTGTAGGGTACTAAAATTAAAACATATTTTCTTGATTTATTAGTAAAGTTAATATGAGTTTATGAAACATGGGATTTTAGAATGATTTCGTACTTTTATGGAATTGAAAACAACAGCACATATAATACATAAAAATATAATCTTAATTCTAGAATTAAGAAAGAGAGTAGTCTTCTGAAGTTAGAAATGAGCTCAATGTGGTAGTAAACAAACAATCTGACTAGTGCCTCATTGTTATACTCGTAAATTGGCGTGTCACTTAACTGCAAGTGAACGCCTATTTGTTTTGTTGTTTAAAAGAGAATATGCTTACGGTTTTAGTTCAATTAACTTTAATTTCACTGAATTTAAAATTTTGGGTGTTTTAGAAACGACGCTATTAGTTGGAACGACATTCCAAGTAATCTAGGGTTTAAATCAAAAATAAAAATACCATATAATAAACAGCAACCACCTTTTGAACAAAAAACAGAGCTAAACCAAACCAATCGTCGTTTTACTGATACTAAACTTTGAATGAAGATGTTAATACTAATGAGCTCGTTGTAAAAGTTCATTCCATAACTATGATTCTTAGTACTCATTTAAAACAACCGTCGTAAAAAGCAAAGTGGTGGAATGAATTGAACAAATGAATAATTCATAGTAAAAAAAAGTACATGATATGACATTAATAAAAGTAAAAGGTATGTTGTATTTGACATGCAAGTAATAATGGTTACATGGAACTGAAAAAAAAATACCGTTTCTAGAGGGATTATTAACAGATAGTTTTTCCTATTTTTCCGAGCATAAAGGATGAATACTTCATTCAACTTTCAGCTAACATCATAGACTTCTGTCGAATAATAATTTAATAACAAAGTCGCGTTTAAACAACAATTAATTGGTAAGTCAAACTTTTCTATCATCTCTCCCCCAGTGAAAATTTTATTTAAAAAATTTTAGCGTGTTCATAAATAATGATAAATTTTTCGTGTCGTCAATTTAAAAATGGTTTGTATTATTGACAATAAAACAATTAAAATTCCTCTTTAATATTAATTTGTTATAAAGTCTGGTGAATATTCTCCGAAATTTTTCTTATTCGTTATAAAGAAATAAAACGCATATAAACAATATGGAAATAATTTATAATAGACGTAAATGAATACAGACTATTTTTTGGTTACAACAAATCTGGTCAAGGTTCACATCGCAATTATAAGCTGGTACGATTCACCATTTATAGGATAATGAGTAATTATTCGTTTAAACCCGAGCACAACTCCCGTATAAAGGTCTCAATTGGTCACGGGGTGTGTAATCAGGTGTAATAAGAGGTTACGTGTACATATAAATATAATTTTAGTGTCGGTTTGTGATGTCAAAATAAATGTTTTCTTCTAATTAAATGCATAAGCACATGTGTTAAAATTTACAAAATGGTCAGACTTAGTTGTAAATTGATATGAGAGGTGCTCCAAAAAAAGAAGTTTTTGGGACTCACGTATGTATTTATTTATATAAGTATTTATTTATATCAGAATGTATGTATGTTTACACATATAATGTAATTTTTTGTTAAAACTTTGAAAATCTACCTGCCATCTCTCATACTCTGTATCTTCCTGCGTTCTAAGGTTACCGGTAGAAAATACCCATAAGAATTAAGTCCGCCTATTGTAACATAATCTTTGGTATTCCAGTTAATATTTAAATAAAAGAAAATATATGTTCCTGGGTCCCTCTTTGAAATACACAAACAAAAAAAATATATTTACATAATTAAATTATAATAATTTTTTACATTGTTGCTAATTTGTTTTCTGTTTTGATTTTTTAGTTTTTCATCATATCCTAGCCTATTTTATCAGGTCCACTATCTATGCCTTGGTTTTTACATACAACAAAAAAAGTTAAACAAAATGAAAGTTATCATAGTTCAGTGATTCATCTACTGGGTGTGAGATGTTGTGCTTTAATATCTAATTAATGACGATCATAGAGATCATAAGAATCAGTTTAAAATTCATTTTTGAATACACAAAATAGAGTTCAGAGGAAAGGTTAAAAAGCTCAAATAAGCGTGCATTAGGAAAGAGGTGGCCCGTCGGGTCGCGGGTAGAATGCAAACTGCCGCCCATACATTAAATCCGCTGCATTCGAATTGCAAAGTCGTGATTTGTCAAAGCATAATCTAAAGAACCGCAATATTCGCACATCGCAATTATTATCTGTGGTAAAATGGCACCCAAATCTTTTGTACCATCTCACGGTTTGCACCCAAGAATCGATGTTCCACGTATCCCTGACCAATATTGCACGACGTACCTAGTTGATCATAGAGATACCGTCACTGTGTTAAACAATATTCAAATCAAACCCGGTTTTTAAAGACCTAAAAATCTTTTTATTATTCACATATCAGATATATATACAGAATACGAGAATTGTGTTATGCATATTTTTCAATAAAATAGTAATAATAATCTATGAGTTACTATAGAACTGCTATTGTTATCTGTATTTATGCGGCAATGTTCAACAATATAAAGCAGAATCTCGTTGCGATGAAATCGTTCCCGTTTTGTTGTTATTCGTAATCCGGACTCCCCTATCGATATCTTTAAATTATTTCCAGGGAGCCTCCGCGTTGTAACCGTTACGACGACGAGCCGCGATAACGCCATTGATTTATTACTCTGAATATTTAATGACAACAGACAATTGAAAATTTATAGGCCTCACATAAATTCACAGTTAGTATTACGTTCGCCATATTCCCGGCGCTGTACAATGTGCTTAAGCCTTGTAGAGCTCTTGTTTATGCCACATATGTAAACGCGGAACTTGAAACTCCGTTCTGTATATCGGAGACTATTTAAATGCACGAGTTGCTTTAATAAATGTATCTATTGGGCCATTTTTACTATGGTTTTTAAAGTTTTTACACAGTAATTAATTTTATCTAATTTAAATCTTTCTCCTTACGAACTGCTTTGGAATTCTGTTTCCAGGTTTAAAGATCAATGGCTTAATCGATTTTCAATGTAAATTAGTCATATTGTATGGAAATGCCCTAGGGTGAACACTGATAATTTCGACCTGCTTTTGTTATACATTTCTATATAAGATCATTGGTTGTAGAATAAAATTAAATAACCATTTTAAATTTTATTGAAACTTAGTGTTGTTTTCAACGCTTTTTAATATGGCCGAATAAATATAGAATTAAAAATTGTGTCTAAGAGTTTGGGTGATAATCTAGTTAACATCTAGTATTGCCTACTTTTAAGCTAATATTAAATAATTAATAACATCAAAAGTAATGAAAATGATAAAAAAAATTATTCAAAGTTACGTAGAGAAAATTTAAGTTTATTCAACAAATATAAATTTGGTACAAATTTGTTTGAAAAAGCTTATCTCTGAAACTGTTAGATCGATTAATAAGAAAAATAAGTATGTATGTGTACTTCTATATTTTTTATAGAGAAGATTGCTTCAATTATATTCTTATTTAAAATATGCTATTAGATACGCTTAATTAACGTCAGCGGTATTGAACTGAACCGACCTACTCCATAAACAAATTACAGAAACACAAATCACGAATACGTTAAAGCAATGCAAGTCGGCGCTAGAGAAGTTTGTTACGGGTTTATTAATAAGAATATATACTTTTGCGCTTTAATTATTGAGTGTTTAATTAAACAGTCAAGAATGGGGAAATAAATTACGAACGATTACCTCTAACGACTAACGAAGTCGCAAATGCCCAATCTTTTATATATTGTAATAAAAAAGATTCTTGTGTGTCTCTTTGTGTAAAGCATTCGCAATTACTTGAAATCTTTTTCGAATTAAGAAAGTAGTTCATGGTTACTTAAAATAATAATATTTAATATAGCATAACACTTATAATAATTAATAAACTATTAGAATACAGTTGTTGTATAGAAGAATAACTGAGGTATGTAAAATATAGGCGTGTGTGTGCATTGCGCGACCTCGCTCCAGTCGTATAAGCTTTAATTAAATCGATATGTACAATATGACAGGTGGTGCGTAGGCGATGCCAGAGGTATAAACTAGTCGTTTGTGTTGCGACTACCACAAGCTAATAATTGAATTTCCCTCTAAGAACAATTGCTTCGATTACAGCGCGGCCCGACACGGATCGACGCCTAATGAATCTCCCCGCTGTCTAGTTATTTACCGAGATAAACTCCGTGTTTACTGGCTACACGCGCATGATTGCACGAGCTCCCAATAAATTAGATTTATCGGGTGAGGAGATATCCACGTACAACTATGTAGGTAACGTCGCCATGCTAAAAGATTTAGCGCCAAGGTCCCGCAATTTGTTATTATAGAACCTAATAATTAGGAACGTCATTTTAAAGCTAAACACAGATAATGTTATTATAATTAATTTAATGATTGCCTGCTGTCCAGTAACGTACGGGAGATTGATTGGACAAAATACTTGTACTTTTGAGAATTTATAAGCGATATATAATAGACTTAATGCTAACTTAAGTATGATTTCATGCATTAATGTAACAGAAATGTTCGAAACAGTACTTGTTGCTAGCAAGCTAAATACGTTTTTTGTAAAAGCATAAAAATTGCATAACTTTTGGGTTGTCGTCAAAATTTAAACCAATGCCTTCGATTTTAGTCGCTGATATACATTTCTTGTGACGTGACGTCACAAGCAAACTGTTAAAATAAAACTTTTTTAAATAAAAAATCGGCTGCTTTGAGTTATCTGCAAAAATATAACAATGCAAATGAAAAGCAATGTTGCAGTAGACTACTTAGCCTCGTGTCGTAAGATGAAACAATTCAATCTCGGGCAGTGCCCCGACGCACGCCCGCCGATCACCGACCACCACTTCAATCAATCGGATGCAAGACCATTTCACGATTTCAATACATTTTAATGAAATGTCAGCACTTAGCGAAACCACCATTGTGTAAGCTAACCGAACCCTGTTACCTCCTGATATTACCATTCAACTAAGGAAAACAATGAAATTTATTAAGTAATTTAAAATTGACTTCTATGCGATGGAATTCGCTTAATAAAATTCGATTATTATTCATGTTTGATTTTATCAACGAAATTAATATCCATTATACAAATGTATTACATACAGTGCTGAAATGCTGATGAGCGATTAATCCATAAGCTTGGAGTAGCTTAGTGAGATTTTTCTATCTACTTTACTTCAGCATCCAAATCTAGCAAACTCAGTTAGTACATACTTACTTATGCTTACGCTTACGTTTATTGTAAAATGCCTTGTGTTATAAATGTGTCTTAGAAAGTAGGCCGGGCTTGTGTAAAAGCACCATAGTATGCGTCTTGGCAAAAATGTGCGATGATGTAAAGATGATGACTGGATGCGGGTAGCTGAAGAATGGGTTATGAATCGTTCCCCATTTCTTTTCAACAGTGGATCACCACTAAAATAAATTTTTATATTCTTTTAATTATATACATTGATATTTGTTTAAAAAATAATAGTTCTGTGAGTCTAAATCTCATAACAGCGAATGTCATAAAAGGACTATCCAGCAATTTTATAATAATGAATCGCGAAAAATTTATTCGAGGAAACATAAACCCATTAAAACAGTGAACGGTAATTTTAACCGATATTTAACTTCCAGTATGTAGTTGATTTTGTTTTGGTACATTTATCTAAAATGGTTTTAATTTATTTTCCAAAAAGCTTTATATTCAAGTAAAAAACTTTATATGATAAATTTCAATTAAACCTTCTTATTAATGAAAAGTTATGTAATTACAAGTAACTAATTAGTTGTAACAACTTTAGCAAAATTTACGTATAGTAGTAATAAAAAAATAACAACTTTTAACTGTATTATAATTTTAAAAAATATTTCTTATTTTGTAGTAAGGATTTATACAGACAAAGCTTGTAGTAGTGCTTAGTAGGTGAACCAAACAAATCAAAATAATCAGAGACAGGATTTATTACAATCCGATAGTAAATGTTGTACAGTATACCAAATTTCTAAAATGGAATATTTTTTTAAACAGATCACTAATCCTGTTTTAATAGTACAATATGTATAAAGCTGTGTTGTGAGCCAAAGAAGTTATTTAACCATTACGGAATAATGCATGCTTTATGAGTGGAAACATGACACAGGCCGCTTCTGCAATAATCAATTTAAAAGCAAATCGAGCACAACAAACGGCGGACAGCAAAAGTGGCGGTGCAGTCGGCGGTAAGCGGCTGGAGGTTCAATATCTATTAGCGGTAATATCTTAGCGGAGAGATGGCTCTGGCCCAGATCCGGAGCCGGTCGGACCAGTTCCACGAGCATCCTTGCGTAACAACGCTCGCCCGCTTCTCTCGCAAAAATGCACTACCGAGCTCCCAAATAACATACGCCCCTTAAAACGCGTAAACATACACGAATAACACTACCTCTTCGCTACAGTCCCGCGGTACATGAAATATGAATCGCACAAAGCTTGCACAATCTGCACTGATTGAAAAAAAAAGCACCGTTTTTGCTTTATTACCTTAATATATTACAGCGAACTCATGTCCGCAAAACCTTGAAATAACATGCAATTTTGTTACGTAAGGCGGCAAGAGCATGATTATTGAGCTTCTTTTCGTCATTAGCATAACTACCTACCTATCAGAATATTTGGAAAGAAGGCGACCTCGATTAGAATTCTAAAAAGTTGAATGTGTATCTAAGTATATTTTGATATAATCATTTGTTGGCCATTAGCCATAAAAAGCTGCCTAAATGAAGAACATTAAAAAGATAAGTTAATTTATTGCATAAGATATCACGTATTGTCTTATCGGGATTTAATTTTAATAAAATTATATACGGCGAACGTGAATTACACGCAAACGTTAAATGTTCATGTTTGAAGTATGTAATTCTTCAATAATCCGGGGTTCCCATGAGGGCAACATACATACCTTCGTAAACTGCAACATCTAAACATAGGCTTCATGATAATTTATAGCTAATGGTTCAGGATGAGTAGAACTTAAGACATACGTGTATCAATTTAACTCTTTGGTTTATTTTCCATGTTTTAATAGATATTAACTCTTCTCTAGATATTAACTCTCAATATTTTTAAAAGTAAACTTCAGGAATTTCAAAAAAAAATATCAAATATTCGTGAAAACCTGCCTAAAAACTAATTTTACCTGTCTATCTACTGGTTTCGAGTTGTTTCGTGGTGTCTGGCTGGAATGCCTGGGTCGATTTTAGACTTCTTCATCGATGAATTGACTATTTTGATATAGAAAATTGAGATTTAAAAAATTTATTATTTTGCGAACATATTCGAATCAGTTTGTATCATTTAACTGGCAAAAATTTGAAATTGTAAGAAATACCAGATATCCTTCCTTACCAATGATAATATTAATATAAAATGGTTTTTAAATTGGGACATATTTCATATATTAACTGCATCCCGTAGCGCACCGGCAAACCGCTTGCCTAAGTAATACGGCTGTCCTAAATTCGATTCTAAGGTCACATGTCGTAGACTTTAGTTGGTGGTAGATTTTTTCGGACTTGGTTGCTTAGCTACCGTTGCCGAATATTCCTACTGTCACTCTGAGAGTCGAGTATTCTCGGCGAGCACGCTGGACCATCCACGACTTCATTGTCTTTTAACCATGTGAAATTGAGTTTAAGTGTTAGCCTATTGCAGATACAAAAATGTTATACATATGTAATACAGAGTCTACCGAGCTTAAATAGTACATAACAAAATTAATGATGACAATGAAGTAGTTACACTTAGCCGGTTTTAAAGTGCAAATATGAATCCAGTAATTACGACTTCTTATATGTTGCGACTCCTACCAACTGTGTACAATTAAAACAAATAAAATTAAACTATATGTCTCGGACCGCACTCAGATAAATTAAAATTCAAGTCTTTTTGCGCTAATAAAAATCAGGAAAAACATGCGAGTTAAAACCGCTATTATGTCAAACGAGCCGGCCATAGTAAAGTGACCGGAGACTTGTTTAGGAAATAAGACTGACACATCAGACGGCCTTGAATGCTCAATTTTTTTTAATATTTAAGAAGTTAATCGGCGCCGGCGACATAACTTTGTGCTTAATTAACACCGGCTTTAGTAAATAATAATAAAACTTAGTATACGGAAACATTAATAGCGTTTACATTTATGCAGCTACCGTGTTTTAATTAGTGTATTCAAAAAGTGGGTTTTTTGGGTTGTACTATGGTTATTCTATTATTAATTAGCCATATGTCGCTGATGTCGTCCTGCCAATATATATATTTTTTTGCTATTATCATTAAAAATTAAGAATGATGTAGAATTCGCAATAAACAGCGACATCTAGTAGTGAAGAGATTAACAAAAAACGTCGGCGTCGGTTAAGAATAATTATCTCAATTTTAACTAATAAAAATAATATATAAACACAGACACAGTCAGACATTGTCTTTTTATATTTAATAAATACTGTATAAACATTGATGTATATCTAGAAAAACTGTAAGTTTGATGTTATACAGACATTCCATATATATTTATTTGAGTAGATTATAACTTGTAACAATCGCGTAAAACTAAAACTAAAATATAACTAGAACTGTGTGTAATCTAAACGTAATAAATCACACAAATTATAGATAGCTAAAGTATCGTGATTTCAAACTTAAAGGTTTTGACTTAATTTATATGAATGTTTGTACTAAGACGAAGAAAGATTTTGTTGTTTATCTGTTTGTTGCTGCTAGGTAACTACTTCAGCAAAGTTTAGTGCGCTAAGTTGTAGAAGTATTAAGTCGATGCTTTTTAGAAATATAACATTACTGAAATTGTACACATATACAAAAAGTATAAAACCATGAATTTTTTTTTCAGTATACTAAAATGTGGTAGTTTCAATTATCAAAAGATTCCATACACATATATAAAGAAATTATAGCGGGATACCGTATGCATATTCAAATTACTTTATAAGAGCTTGACCTATAGCTATTGGTCAAGAGGATAACAAAGAAACGAAAGTGAGATATCACATAGTTATAATGATGTATGTAAGTTATTATTTGGTATTGTCATTACATAGCGGCATAGGCAAAAGCAATTATGTATCACAATAACCCAGACAGTTTACAACGTCGAACCTGTATTAATGATACTCCTATACACTTCAACGTCAATAATTGACAAATAAAATGCAACAGAGGTGTGTCTATTTATCACAAAACACCTGACAGTTAACGGCAACGAGAATACCGTGCGCCTTG
This sequence comes from Byasa hedistus, assembly GCA_029286795.1. Lineage (NCBI taxonomy): Eukaryota > Metazoa > Arthropoda > Insecta > Lepidoptera > Papilionidae > Byasa > Byasa hedistus. The sequence continues at coordinate 7,157,580 of JAGSMW010000020.1, read as the reverse complement.
TTATTTACCGATTGCACGCTCTCAATCTTCTGTACGAGGCAACTCCATCGATTTAAGAATCATAAACTTTACTTTCCTTTTTTTTATGGTCGCAATGCAGACATTGTGTTTACGTCTAGAAAATGTAACGGTTCGCCTATAATATTACCTATTATGTAACGGTCGAACAATTTAACAGTTTCATTTAATACTGACCCATGTACTTTTCATAAATTAACGGTTGCACTTTTATCGTTGCATCTTTTAAAAAAAAATGTAGTGTCCATTTGAAATACCAAAATAACTGCTTTCACTTAACTTATGTTTGAAGTTTACACAATACTTAAGCTAAAAAGAAAAAAAAATCATATTACTGTCTGTTTGTTCCGTGTAATTAAAATTATAAGTTGTACCTTATAAATCTTTTATATATAAATAATCTATCTTTTAATTATATGGCGGGGCCTTATATAAATTGGAATGGTTTTACATTGTTCCAATTTACAATAGAGAGCGCTGCAATATATCAATTTCTGTATCATTCAAAAAAATTAATAAAAGATTGGTACCAAACCTTTACAGATTTGCACTTAGTGTATAATATAATATAAAGCAAATAGTTAAAACTTGTAAGTAGTTGCTCCGTGCTTTATAAAAAAAAAATTTGGTCATCATTTTCATGCATATTACATTACATATAAAGGCAGAGATAGTTAGCCGGTTTTAAACTATATGAATACAGGATTTTTATTTATTTATATATATAGGCAAAATGCATGACCTATTTCCCACAAAAATTGTATTTTGAGTAGGTAATACTTGCGGTCTATTGCAAAAACAGATTTAAGTACAGTACGTAGTAGGTAATGTAACTAATTTAACTTAAGCTCGGCACAATTTACGTGCTTGTTGGTCATTGATTGTGCAGCCTCTCACAGTTATAAGGCATAGCGAGTTTAATAAAATGTTAATAAAATTGCCATAGCATACGACCCGCATTAATATGACCGGTTAAACGCTGTTAAAGTCTGTCTAATCAATTCGTGTTTCGTTTAATTTATAATGCACATTAAGCATCCGATATTAAGACATTCGACACCTCGTTAACGGATGCTTGTCGCACTATTTAAATGATAACTATGCTGTAATGCAGACGACATAGTTATTGGTAAGTTTCAGTTATATTTGTTTTAACACTCGACTACAAGGAGATTTTCGTGTATTTGTTTTTAGTGGCACGTTTATAGGACAAGCCTAAACTGTTACATAATAAGATGTGATTTTTATCCTTCAATCATAATTTATTAAATTTAACTCTTCTGATTGGCTTAGCCGTTTAAATTTTTAAGCTTGTAGTAGTACTCCGACTACTGATGGTCATCATTCAGAAGCGAACAAACCGCAGCACAGATTTTGATTCAGTTTTTTTAAATTTTTAAGATTACTAGATCTGAAAGAGTTTTAAGCTGGATTAAAAAAAAGGTGTTTATTTCGTCAGATTTTTTTCTAGATTGTCTTGTCTGTACTGTTTTTTAGTTTTTTTTTTATTTAATGTTATTAGTTAAAAATACTTGGGCACAATTGTATTGTATTGTTAGATGTTGAGAACGAAAGCAGACTCGGTAGGGTCAGCAGAGCGACTCGTGACCGGGGCCCGCGTACTGGCAACGTACCGTCACGACCGCCCTCGCCCTCGTCGCCTCCAAATAACATGATATTACTCACTAACTGGCCATTTCACGCCACGTTTCCAACTCTCAATAATCCTGAATCGGTAAAACATTTGTCTACACATGCTTCATTGCAAAACTTTACAACATTGTTTAAAAATTGTAAATGCTATATAATGAAAATTAAGACGTAAATATTGAATAAATTATCGGCCACGCATGTTAATATGGAATATTGTATTAAGTACACATAATCACATTAATCCTGGAATGTAAATTGTAAATTGTAGAAACATTCGAATTCTGAATATGTTAAGTTAACGAGTACAAATCTTGCGCACTGTATTTAAGTTTTTGCTTAGCAGAATAGGCAGGCAAATCTTGTAAATTAAATAAGAAATTATCAAATATACTCGTAGAAGATAATTGGATAGGTGCTCAAAGCTTCATTTCTATGCACCTTTATTTCGTTTAAAGTTTGTAATATGCAAACTAAAACCTATGAACTTATTAAACACCTAAGGAGTCTTTTTCCGGTATATATGTAATACATGCTTGGTAATTGAGATAATATGTAAGGTAGGCTTGTGGCAGCTGCCTACATATGTACTTTAACATTCTGTGATCTATATCTAAGCAACAATAACATAAGCGGTGATAGCTTAGTTTGTAATTGTGATCGTAGCTGCTATACAAACCTCGAAGATGCGCGAGTATGATCCGTATTGTGCTAGAGTTTATAGTGATGACAAACATCGCAAACAAACCGATATTTTCCAAAACCAATGATTTTTGATGACATTTATATCCGCCAACCTACACTTGACTCTCCTTGTAAAACTTCCTGCAGAGGGAACATTAAGAGACTGTTCGTGTTATGTGATTTCACAAACAAAAAGTATTGGACAAAAGGAAAAATCTGGGAAATATTAAAAACATTAATTAAACAATTATCGTGTGACGTTTCCGTATTACTTGCTACTTTGTCGATTATATGTACTTTTTAATTGTAAATATTCATAGTCCGTCGGTTAACAAATAAATTGTTAAAATTAAAATATATATTCGACAAATTTGTGGGCTACCGATGATGATAATTAACGATACCAATTTATGGTCCTAATCAATTATTTTGTAATATAAACTTTAAAAGTGTTTTGATTAAACATCTGTTTGAATACATGGATATTTTTAAAATATTTGTACCGTAAATTTATATCATCAAGACGTACGAACCAACTCATGCAGTTATAATACATCTTTCATAATTCGGCTTATCGCAACCTTGAGTTGAATGATTGCATTACATGCGACAATGGAAACTAGACGAAGTTTTGCGGATCCAATTAAACTCTATTCTGTGTTGATTTAAGATAGCTTGGACTATTGTTTAGTCAAAGAGATGACGTTCGTGAACGCCCCGGTAGCTATCGCTCACAACCGGTCAACTGTTAATGGTTGGAGTCTTGGGCGTTACTCAAACCACTCCATCATCGAACCGCCATTTTATTAAATGTTTTCCGATAGAACATTTGTCGAATATACTGTACACATAATAACCTTTATTTTTATCAAAATCATCAGCTACCACAACTATCATTATGGATTTAAAAAAAAAATTCTTAACAAGAAAACACTAATCTGTCTTCTGCACTCAAATAACTTAATACCATGCAATCTTTAGTAAAGCATTAATTGTAAAAAAAAAAGAGTCTGTAACAATAATCATGAAGTAATATCTGTAGTAACTAGAATGAATATAAATCATAAATACTTCGTATAACCTTTTTCATATAAAGTATCATCGTAAATTCATATTGAATGTATGTAAATAGCAGGTGACTAGCCACATACAATGTAAGGCTGCAACTTTCGGTGTCGACCAAGATGTCGCAAGCCTTGAATCAGCAAGTATTAACTAGATACACACACATAATGATTTCCCTAACTACCACAATTCCATAATATTATCATATGTATGGTTACTACGCTCATTTTTTTTTTCTGGTATGGAAAGTCAACATGTAAAATAATATTAAATTTTATACTTATGTTATGTGGCTGATACCATGCATGCAATGGGATCATTAAAATGTGCAATATTTTTCTGTCATAAATATTAATAAGTAGATATGTAATCATTTTAACTGGAGTATAATAGAAAATATTAACCTGTTTGTGCAAAAACAAAATTGGCAAATAGAAACTTTTTTATTTACTTCATGATTTTAACCAGATTAACAAATCTGATATAGAGGACATAGTAATTACTTATCGCTATTTTTAATTATCTACATATATAGATAAGTATATAGAATAAAATGTTGTATGAATATGTCAGTTTTAGAATTGACTAACGCTGAATAATTAAACGTAATAAATTAATTACCTTTTAAGTTAATTGGCATGTGGGTAGTTTTATTGCTGAGTGTTTGCTCCAAGGTACTTAGTATATTTTTACGCTCTATTACTTATAATCCTTTCAAATGGTTAAGAGATGTGACATCGTAAATCTCAAATTTCGTGTGATGCATTTTATTGCACTGGTTGTACAACACTTGTTTTTTCATGTAAGCGAACTTTAAAAAGCACTTAAAGTGAATTATAATTACAGAGAGAAAACAGGTACATTTGCATGATTAAGTGGAAATGTTCTGATTAATGGTTTCTCCGCGTGACCCAAAGGAAAATACGGTGCCTTGTGATTAAGCTTTTTTTTTATAAATATTCATTATCAATTTGGTATACCGCCCGTAATATCCGTCTTAACTGGTCTGTTTTCTCTTTCGACGAAATCGTGCAAGTGCAGGACAATAAATCAGAAGTGTAAAGTTACCACAATTCTCGCTCATTATTTCAGTCGTATGTGCAATTTGCCGTGAGCTAATTGTATTAATTACTGTCCATTAAGTTCGGATGCGTTGTAACCGTCTGTGTAAACATTTTCTGAATTTCGTAAATAATAACACTGCTCTCTTTGTTTTGTTTATACTCATAATATCCGTCATATTTTGAAACAATGAAAATGTTAAATATTATAACAACAAATTAATTTACAATATAATTATCAGAAGTACTATTATTTTTCCCTTTGATTTTCTCTTTAGAATTTCGAAAGCTTCGTTATCTAACCACTGGTTTAAAGATTGAGGGCAAAGTCTTTAGCTACATATCGTACAGAGGAATACCAGAAACGAGGACAGTTTATATTTTAGTGAACGTAAGAAGTGCATTGGATTGCATTGCAACGTACAAGTATGCATCACAGCGGCGTAAAGCGGGACCGAAATTGCTCGTAATTAACAATTATGCACAGCGCTGTCGGCGCAGGGTGGCTGCAATGACTTGACGCTGACCCATGTCACAGGTCACCAAAACCTGCTTGCACCGACCACTGCGCAGCTTCTGATAAATATTACACTTAAATCAACTAGTTTTAATATTACGCCATATTATTCGTTTACATAACTAACAATTAATTATAAAACAAACCGTGTCGGATCTTTACGGCTCATAAAAAAGCGTGAAAACTTTTATGTAATTGTTTGTGTAGTTATAAGCTTCATTGCAAATCATAAAACTAAAGGGCAGACTTAAAAACTAAGCGACATTCTCGCCAGATCACCCCTGGTGCGAGGAGAGCTTTGCTTTATAAATATTGAAAACTGAAGTACAACTACTTCATATATATAACAAAATACTTTTAAAATGTTACTATGTTTACAAATTTACATCATACGAGTATAATATCATATTATATATGTAACGTAAACAGCCCGTTTTGACAGAAAGCATAGAGCATATCGCCGCATATCTTCGAAAGCTGTTTTTCTCGGAACTTGGTAACTTCCTCGCAAAGTTTTTCTTCACCAGAAGTTCAAGCACATACGGATCAAATTTTTGTCTATTCGAATCGTATAGCACGTAATTACATCGTATTTACAAAGTAAACTATTACCGCTTCTGTTAAGTACATATAATAGATAAATAATATATTTATGCATATACTTCCTTGCACTAGCTTAAAAAAAAATCTTTCATTTAAAAGTTAAGAAAATAAAAACTTATCAAACATATAGACATACTGATACCGTGCAGATGAATAGTAAACTACAGTGCAACATCCTTTTTAACAATGTAGGAAACGTATCGTAGACAACGATTAATAATTGAAAGACCGTTGAACATTGTAAATAATTAATTAATGCTTCAATTTAGACCATTGAAACTATTATTAGTTTATAAAATACATACTGTATAGATCTCAGAATGCGCTAACAATTGGTCAATACAAAAACATAGTTTATAAATAATAATATAAAATATAAATGTATATACGGAAAATTGCTATTCATTTTATTATCAATAAATCATTAAAAGTATAATTGTGAATATGATATAACTAATACACACAAATCAATTTTATTATATGTATATAGATATGTCGTTATATCCTTTATGTATTTATAAACGTTATTTTCTTAAAGAAGAAGTCCCTCCTAAGTGGCTTACAGCTCGATGTGATTACACGACGTACACTAAATGATAACATCGTTCTAGTAATGTAATAACAGAGCAGTTGGTTTGTCGTGGGATAATATCACATTAAAATTGTTGGTGACTATTTGGACCGGGGCCACAGTATACGCCTATCCTTCAAGGCGGGGCGGTGTGCCATTGGTTACCGACAGAGCGTGACAAGTTTCATTGGACAAACCAACAAGAAGTGAAAGTGAAGACCAATTTTCGTAACACCTTGAGCAAAAATATAATGCAAAAAAGATAGATCAAATTTAAAGTAAACCATTTAGCGCACTTCATGCTTTAATGAACGCTGGTTAACTTTATGAATAATATCTCTATAAATTGTTTGATTACAAAGATTATAAAAGTTCACTTTTTAACTTTGAATTTATTTATAAAGTACCGTAATACTTATAGATAAGGAAGAAATAATTGTTTAGTAATACGTATAAAACGCAATTGCAGAATTTCTACATACACTTTACTGCGCCGACAAACAAAAAATTAGTGAGAAGATATTAACGTATTGAATTGATCACAGTTTATTAAAAGAAACTAAAAAGAAAGAATAATTTACTTTGAAATTTATTGAAAGTAAATTATTCTTTCTTTTATTAGAAATGAAGAGTAAGTAAAGGTAATTAATATTTTCCTTTTTTTTTCTACCCTAAAGGTTACTGTTTGTATAGAATAAATTTCGTTCTAGTTATAAACAAGTCTTAGTTTGTAGGTGTTCTAGTACCTTGAAGGATGCTACTGCTGTCGATTTAAGATAGTAACCTAAAAAATTCTTATTTTTCCTACTTATTCTTATTTATTTCACTAGCCACTAGATAGTCACCGACAACCTAGGTCTAAATTAAAATATTTTTTCTTTACGATGAAGATAAGGCAAATGAGAAAGTGGCACAAAAGTCATCGCCATCCAAGGAGAATCACGAATCATCGTAGGGTCGCAATGTCGTAGTTGCACTGGCTACGTTAAAGATATTGTTTCAACTCACATTAGTCTGAAAGTTTGTAAAGTAAAAAATACACAATGAAAAACTCTCAAACTATACAGGTTTTATAACTAGTATCTTACTTTAATTTAAAAATACTCGCAAAACACCGGGATGCGTTCTTTATAAAAAGGAAAACGCTTTTGACGAATGGAATGTAGACATCGCCTTGGTTATTATAAACAAATACTACTTCGAATTTGTACTCCGAATCGCATTAAGATGCAAATTGGTACACGTATAACTCGAAAATTAGCATTACGAGCGACAATATCGAAGAGTGACTCAGCACGACGGCTCCGGTTACATTGTGACGCAAGTCACAAGCAATCTGAGTCGACAAGTTGATTGAAGCAAGCCCGCCCAAACCCTCAATCAATAGCCGTGAAATCCTATTCTAAACCCGAACATGAAAAACAAGTGTTGGATGAAAAATATGTAAGCAATGTCATAATTGCAAAAATGTTTTTCATAGACAAAGAAAAATCTAGATTTTTCTTATAATTTTAAGACGAACTATCATGAAGAGCATAATATTCTCCTGATAATAAAAGAAATAATGCCTCTCTATTATAATACGGTTTAGGATGTCTACAATACAAATTTTGCTCGTCACAATGTGAATTTGAATGTTAGATTACATTAAGTTATCTAGGTACAACCCCTTTCAAGTCGAATACATTACCAGGTTTACACACTGTTACACATACACTGTTGGATGAGAGAAATAGAAGATGACATTGTTGTGTAAACTAAGTAACAATATCTATATAATTGTATATTACCACCAGTGAATTAGAAAGTCAAAATCAAATTAAGTGCACTAAAAACCAGCAAATAAAAAACAAGCAAACCCACAATAGATAGATCATCATGAAAAAACTTTTACCTATTTTCTATCAGTTGCAATTGTTTTTAAATTTATTTCATGCCAACTCCATATGTATACTATTTCTACAAAGGTACCACTAAAACCTTTTTGGCTTCATATCACGCGTAGTCTTTTTAACTTAAAAAGGGTACTATTGTCAATTTAAAACATTAAAAATACAAGATGTTAAATTTCATGTTGATATCAAATTAAACAAAGGCATCATCCCCAGATATATTTTAAATCAAGGTTATTGAATGGTTTATGAATCGGGTTGATTGCAAAGTTTTTATTATTAAATTTATCTCCAATTGTGTATTATTTATCGTCTCTATGAATTTTATTTATCGTCGAAGTTTATTTTTACGTATTGTTATAAGAGGAAGAAGTTATAACATATAAAGTTAGTTCATAATTCATTACTTCCATACTTGTTTCACTTTGCTTTATAGTAAATCCATTTCAGTGTGTTTATCTCTTCCTCGATGTCAACTGCCAATGCTACAGCCGCCAGGCTGATTGCAGGTGTACATATTAAAATAATGTAGTATCATAAGTATAACCAGTCCAAGAAAATCAAAAACTTATCCAGTTATTCAGACACTAACACAAAATTTTAAGTGGTTACAATCATTTATAAATTATTAAAAAATATTTGCCTAGTGCTATTGATTTGCTAGCCTAAAAAATTGTGATTATATTTATTTAAAATCGTGGCATTATAAAGTGTGATTCTACATCTCAAACCGTTTTTTAAACTCTAACCCGGAATATATTATTGTTGATCGAAAACTCAGCGATAATACTAATATTAATTGCTAATAAACAAAACCCATAAACTTTAATGGAACAACTGTATATAAAAATAACTCCTTGAAAAATTTGTCCTTTATTTGTCTTTTGGCTATCCAGTTCTTATAACTAGACTTCACCTTGAATTGAATGGATTGCTAGGTTATAATAGAAATAAACGTGATTCACTGCTTTAAATTATTTGTTACTTGACGTAAAATGTAAGAATAAATAAATAAAGAGGATAAATTAAATAAATAAATTTGTTAATATATTCACATATTCTGTTTTCTTTTTATTTAATTATAAATTATCAGTAACTAGTAAATTTAAAAACATTATTATAACGTCGAATCTTATAATCTAATAGTCGTTAATCTTTTTTTGGCTTTAACTTTAATAAACAATATGTATCCATACATATTAAGGAATTAAAAACTGTACTGCTTTATGATTTGACAGATGACAGTTACAGATACAGTAAGAAAATTAGAAACAGACGATCTTATAGTCATATACATTTAAAGCATTTAAAATTTATTCTTATAATGATAACCAATTTTGATAAATTATGTGGAGAATTAGAAAAACAGGAGTTAGAGGTAAACTTTAAAATAATAACTAGAGGTGTCTTTTAATTCTCAACTTATAAACAATTTTTAGGCATTTTATAACTAACGATTCCGTTTTATTTTTTTAGGCGCCTAATGGAGTAGCATCTCCTTCCATATATGCGCAATTATTGGCTATTTATTTATATCAAAACGATTTGTGAGTATTCTTATTACATTGTGAGATATGATCAATTTCAAGTCAAAATGTTTATCTTTTCTAACCTTTATGTTAGTTTCTCGGCTAGATTAATACGGATACTGAATAGTTCTCATTTTAAAAAAATTTAAATTTTGTGTTTTGTTATTAAAACAGAAGTTTTATTTACTGAAAAAGGATTCAATAGACACAATTTATTTAATAAATTTACTTAAACAGTTATATGTTTTGCTACAGCTGAACAACTCTTGGTGATATATGTCAAATGTAATACATTGATATATTTGTATTAAATGTTACGGACCAACTAAGCTTTAATTACTATATATTTATTCCTGAGAATATAGTTCATTAGTTAATATATATATTATTGCAAAGTATGCTTACCATAAATGCTATATTTACAAACAATTAGTATATATAACCATTTTAATTTTAGATGTAATGCAAAATTTTTATGGAAGAGGATACCTCAAAATATAACCGGCAGTAATCCAGAAATAGCAGCGATCTGGGTTATAGGGCAAAAGCTTTGGAAAAAAGATCTTGCTGGCACATATCAAGCATTAATGGCTTACAATTGGACAGAACCCATTGCTAACATTATCAGAGCATTGGAAGGTAAATGGTTTATAAACTTAATCACTCACCTACTTCAGTATGTGGGTAACTCTAGTGTGTTCATTTGTGTTAAGTAAGCTTGCACTTTTAGCCGGAATTTAAATTAATAGGTTAAATATATTCTATATTGAGCATTCATCATAGTCATGCAAAAATTTCCTATTATACTGTTAAGAATATTTAGATTTTCTTGTCTTAAATTTTCAGAGAGGGTAAGAGAACGGGCCTTTAATTTAATAGGACGCTCATATAGTTCTATTTCACTAGAGACTGTAATCTCTATGACTGGACTCAACAATGAAACTGTTATCCAAGTATGTAAAGACCGTAAATGGGAAGTTAGTGATGATGAAGCTACCATCAAACCACTACCACCAGTTCAACCTGCACCACTGCATACCTCAAGTGAAGATCAATTATTCAAATTAACAGACTTTGTATCTTTCTTGGAAAATTAAGTAAGACTTTTATGTTAATTTTATAACATTGCTTCAATGTGTTACTCATAAGATAAAGAAATTGTTTCACATGTAAACATACAAAACTTTTAACGTAATATTAGATAAAAAAACATCTCTGTCAAACTTCTGATTGGCTTAATTAAATAATAGTTTGTTAATAAAATAATATCAATAAGAATGAAGACACTAATTTATTTTTCCTGCTTTTTGTATCCTATTTATCTTGATGTGCCTCTCAGACCAACTCGTTGTTATGGGCAAGTGTATCACTTACCATCAGGTGAACGTCTAGCTTGTCTCATCGCATAATAGAATAAAAATAAAGGCCAACAGAGCTTAGAGGTTAGTTCACCATCTTATTTATATTGAATTTAGAAAAAAATGTTAACAATTTTTGTAAGATTATAATATTATGTATGTCAATAAATTTATCACATATTATTTTTTAACGCACATTCATAAACAACTCTCTTCTATTTTAATCTTTTTACCCTACCATCAGCTCACCTGTCCCTTTATATGGAGGTCCTTGATTCAATTCCTGAGTCACATATTTTAGAATATGGTTAATGGTTAAGTATTTTGAATGAATGCTGCCATAACAGAATTAATATGTTCCCTTGTTAACATATCAGAGCTGGAAACCTCCACACATGACTTTTGTGAAAAATGTTAAGCTTGCCTAACATTAACTTTATCTTATAAATGTTTCTCTGATGTTCTTGTTTGTACAAAAATTTATTAAATGAAAGATAACAAACCATTTAAATTAGACACGCAATTTCTATTAGGTGAATAAAGTATACAATTTCAGATAAATTCCGAAATTAATTAAATTGACCAGAACATCATACTATATTGCAGAAGTGGAATCGCAGGACACCATGACTTTGTATCGGTTTTGAAAAACATTTCTTTTTCTTCAAAATATTTTATTTCTTACATAAATATTGTAAAAATTGTAAAAGTAATTGGCAGTGTCAAATATACAAAACTTATCAATAACATTGAATGTAAGTACTATTAAGTTATAATATTGTATTTCAATAAGAAATCAATGTCTTTAAAATGAATTACGTTGCATTTCCGAAATATATCACAAGCAATGTGATGTATGCATATAAAAGCGTTTCGTTTAATCTACAATGTATCTGGAATCATTGCTAATAGCTATACATAATGAGTATCTACAAATACTTATTTTTAATTTCGCACCTATTGTTTCTCGAACAATTCGGTAACTTTTGGTAGGGAATAGAATTCTCAAATTCCATTAAAATCTACCCTGGAATGTGACTTGATTTTGTCTCGGTTGTAATCTCATAGAGTTCATGTCTTCATCATCACCTAATGTTGTCTCGTAGCCACGATTAACTTGACCTCCGCTGGGTTCACTAAATACGTCTTTAACGGATATATTCGCAGTCGATGTACGATGTCGAGGAGCTACACCATGGTTGTTGTTCAACTAGAATTAAAAAAAATATATATAAAAAACAAAGAATTTTCTTTTTACTTCCTGTTGGCTGTTCTCCGGTAAGCAAATTAAATTAATAAAAATAGCAACGTCGTAAGCAATGTGGTGCAAAGCACTAAAATGTATTCGACATTGCCATCAGGTGATGGGCTGGTTTAATGAATGCGATATATTGTAAAACTACAATGCAAACAATTACCACGCCAGTTACACCATATTCATTGTTTGCTCCAAGTGTCTGCATTTGCGATTTTCTTCTTTCAGCCATAACAGAGTTACGCCTTGTCTCTAAAGCTTTTAGTGTTTCTCTTCGCAAAGTCATCTTCCGGTTTAAAACTGGGGTGCCTAAAATAATTATTAATGCGTTAGAATTACACCTAATCTGTTTTTTAATACTCTTATGTTTAATAACTGCCATTGACTTTCTGAAATATGGATAGGACCTTTGACACCATCAATGTTGAAATAAAAGATTGATGATGATTAAGGACTACTATGTTATCATTTCTTTATATGTTTTGCGTATGTACCTGGTCCTTCATTAGCATTCATATTAAAGAAGCGTTTTTTAAAGGCAACATCAAGGGTTCCTATGTTTCTCTTTTTTTGTCGCGCTTTTTCCAAGTTATGAATAGTTTTTCTTCGTCCTACATTTTGTGGTCCTGATCCTGAGTCATTATCATACTCATCATCTAGCCCATTTAACTTTTGTAAGTCTTTAACTATAGCTATTGCTTTCTTGTCTAAAAGAGCATCTTGAGATAAATCTTCAGACTGAAATGTTAAAAAAGATATCTCGTGAATCATACATTAAAATACAAAATTAATAGACGGAGATTGTGTGACGGACATTAACTTAATAACTTACCTTTTTGGTACAGAACCAATTCAATTCAGTTGATGACAATATGTGCGAAATTGTTCCAAATCGATGGAACAACATAGCAGAAAACTGAATTACTAAGACCAAAGCGAAGAAAAATACAAATACTAAACCTATAGGCTCCAATTGCAGATATTCCTTCGAGATGAGCACCTAAAAATTTTAAATCACAACGTAATTTGCAGTTTTAAATGAGTTTTTGCGAAATTATCAAGCGTTTAAAACAAATTTGCGTTAGCTTAGCCATTTTCCAAAACAAAAATATAATAGCAATTGCAATCACTATGACTCCAGAACGTGGTAAAATGACATGAACGACCATTTAATGAACACTAATTAAAGCAAAACAAAAAGATTAAAGTGCAACAAAATGAAATATAATATTTGTAATGGAAAAATTGTCAACGATGACTAGCTTACTTAGAATTTAAGTATAAAAAAAATATGAAAATTATAAACAGTAATGTTAAACAAATCACCACGTTCTTTTATTAAAATATTTACATGGGAACATAACCATTTAACTAAGTTTAATAGAAAAATCCGCCACCTTAATAGACAGAAACACAACTCCTCGGGGTATTGGGTAGTGTAAACATTGTGGAAAGAAAACTAATCTATTATTATTTTATTTATAGATCCTTTTTATTATAATTAAAGGTAAATTTATCTAAGGAAGGAATTTCCAAGGCTAGGGGGCCCAGGGCTTAAAATTAGATTGTGTAGAACCGTTCTCGCCCAAGTTTGTTTAGTTCTTGGTGTAGAAAAAACTGGGAAATCCATGCTGGTGCCATCCAAAAAAAGACCGGTTAGAAGAAGGTCGTTAGACTTGTGAAGTGACACACATTTGGGTAATATTTGGCTATACCTCGCCTGTATCCTCGATGTACGTAATATTTGTCTTTACTCCCAAAGGCCAAATCACGTGGAGTTGATCTTTGTTCAGTTGTAATAAAAATACTATCAATATGAATAAAGCATTGAACATAACAAATGCAAAAACTGATTTATTGCGAAGCTCTATCAAGTCACGTGCAATTCGTGCCTGTAAAATTACATAAGACAAAAAAGATTATTCGCATCAGCTTTCAAAGTTGACTGGGCAAAGGACACGGTATCATTTTTGTACTATTTTTTTAATAGTTTTATATATTCGGTCGTCCTCAGTCATCGTTGAAGGCCAATTGCCACGTAGTGAAATCTCACATTACCTCTTGCGAAACCTCATCATATGTTATATTAGTTTTAACTCCAAAAGGCCACTTAAAATGAAGGTTGTCCTTGTTCAGTTGTAGTAAAAACACAATGAGTACAAAGAGAGCATTGATCATAAAGAATGAAAACACAGAAGAGTTTCTCAATTCTTTCAGGTCTCTGGATATACGGGCCTAAAATTAGGGGAAGGTGAACACATATAAAACCCTAGTTTAAATGCTGAAAATTTCTAAATATTATTAAAATTTTAAGGCTTTAATTTGAGCATGCACATTTAGCTACAGAAAATAATTTCTGCAGGTAACTATTTTGAAGTTCATAAATATTTAAAACTTACCTTAAATAATTTTATTAAAAATATGATTTTTAATACAACATATGGGCTGTGATATATGCGCACATACAGTTTAAACTAAATTATATTTCAATATTATGTTAATGCAGAAATTTGAAAGTGTATGGCTGCTTATAAACAATTGTTTATAAGTAGCCCGTGCAAACCAGCTTACCTCCTCCTCTTTGTTAGCATCAATAGGGTATAAATATTTATCAATTAAATCTTTCCAGAATTGTGTTTCGGATTGACTTAAAAAGTCGACTTCTCCTTTTTTCAATTCAGGATCTTCAATCCAGTATGGGTTTATTAAATCATCTCTTCTTTCCTATAAGTAAAAAAAGATCAATATTTTAACTTTAACCTTTCTTCCTCAAAACGTTATAACATAATTGTTATTTTCTAAAAATATTCATACTCTAGGAGCTGTTGACATAGTGTCTGCGTCAGAACTTAAATCGTTGTCTTCTTCTGCTCCTTCTGCTAAGGCATCTAGCTGATGGTCACCAGCATTACTTCCCCTGGGCCCTAGAGATAATTTTCTTCCTCTGTTTAATCCGTGGGGATCAACAGTTCTGCAAAAAAAAGTGAAGTTATGTTTTCACCACAAATTCAAATCAATTCCGGACCCATCATGACATCACAATATAAAATGAAAAAAAGACTTGATTGTAAAAATATTCCATGCAAAATTTTGTTTCCGTAATACCTCTCAATTGTGTCTAATTTCTTCTCTAATTTTTCAAGTGTTGATGCAATATGCAATAGTTGAACTTTTTCTTCGTTTCCTTTAGGATGTGTGCATAATAAACACTTGAAGAGTCCGGCGAAAGAAAATTCTATTGAACCTTCTTCTTCATTGCTATTAACGCCTTGGAGGAAACCCAACAGGGATTTTTGTTTAGCTTTCTTTTTTGCTTCTTCAGCGTCTTTTTTTTCTTGTTCAATTTCCTAAAATTGTTTGTTTTAAAAAAAATCTGAATCTCGTACAATTTTATTTGCACTACTACGTCTATAAGAAGTAATACTTTCTTACCTTTTTCGTTTTCTTAACTTGCACCTCACGAGTACCCCAAGATACGACGTTTAAGTTTATAATAGAATATAAAATCAAAAGTAAGTACATAGAAGGTATGGATAGTAAATAGATGATGCCAGGTACAATACACCAAAATTCTTGTGGATGTAAACACGCTGCTATGAAGAATGAACTCGTCAAAGAAATCAAGAATATAGCAGACGGTGATCCTATACCATCCTCCCCTAACTGAAGCGCTGTACCAACGATTACTGCCATCATTATCATCGCGTACGCCGTCGACAAGATTTGTGCCACCAATAACTGAAAATATGATTTGATTAGCATTATTTCTCGAATTATATCTAGACAAAAATATTATAACGGAAGAATGAAGAAGTTTTTCCATAACTACCTGAATTTCGGATTTCATTGTAAAGCAAACAAGCATAAATAACGCTATTGGATATAAATTGTATTCGAAAGAAGTCCAGTTGTCAATTCTAAATGCTGCCACGAAAGCACCCACCAACATAAGAAATATAGTTCCAGGGCCGAGGATCGTGCCTCCCATCAACATCATCTGTAAACATGAGCTTCAATTAAAAAAATAAATAAGAGTGTCATCAATAGTTTTTGACAGGAAAATCATTTTTAACAAATTGTTATTGTGATAAGTCTATAACATATCAGCAACATGTAAATAAAATATTAATAAAACTATGATTAATATAAACATAAAAAAATTATTTGCACACCTGATATGCGATATAAGGCGATGAAATGTTGTCATTGATCTTAATCGTATGTTTGTAGTCAACAAGCAAGTCCATAATGTTAGCAATGGTTGAAGGTACCCAACGGCGACGTTGATTGTAAAATTCGCTGAATCCTTCAGGGCAGTGAGTGTAGGCATCCGATGCTGCTGAATACTCTACGCGATAACCACGTTGGAGAAGAAGCGTACATAACCACCGATCTTCCCCTGTGATTAAAAATTAATAAAACTTACGAATGCAGAAATTTTAGTTTTTCAAATGTAATATTTGTTCATTATGTAGCCAAAACGATTTAACTTTGTTAAATTTTAAATTTGTTACGTCACATCATCAATATGAAGCAACAAAAAACAGGAACAATAACCAAACTATACTTAAGTGGCCTCAAAATCGAACTCAAGACTTCACGGCAGCAGTTATACTTACGTAAAAGAAAGTTTGTTAATCATGTCATAATGATTTTTTTTTTAGTACTTTGCAAAAGGATTTATCTCAGTTAGGATTTAAAATTGCTTTACCTTGATCATATTGTACGTAGTGCCGTGCTTCATCTGATCGCAAAGTATATTTCTTCATTACGTTGTCGTCCATCAAAGCCTTGCCTCTGAAGAGTGAGAAACATCCCGGACTACAGAGTACGCAGCCGATCATATGTTCCGTAGCCTTTTGGAGCCAATGACCAATGGCGTATTCGAACATTTGATACCATACCATAGGACCTATAACATAAATGAGGTTTTTTTCCCATTTTTCTCCATAGACGCAGTTCTTTTTAGGATCAACTATATGAACATTCGTTAGTGGAGATATGATGTTTTTATAAAATATTTAGTTAATACGTACCAGATCCAACTGGATGAATGCGACCACAAGCAGCACCCAGGTTTTTGTTCTTTTTCATCAAGTCGATCAGCAAACGCACAGCGTGTGGCTGGAAATCGATGTCTCCATCTAATGTTAACAAAAAGGTGTTTTCGGCCATGACTTCTTTCCGGTCCACAGATATTGGAAGTTCCATTAGTCGATGCCCCAAGAGATAGTACATGTACATGACCTGTTGTACGTTAAAATTGATAAAAATATATTCAAAATTGATTATATTGTTTTGTATACCTAAAAAGATTGTTTTCTACCTGTGACCAGCGTTTCCTGTGACGGATTTTAGCCTTGTCTTTCAAATGACAAATCATTTTGGTTTTGCCTGGCAACACCCAAGTAAGACGACCACCATAGGGTGCGGGGAATCTTTTCGGCGATCGGATACGAATGTTTGTTTGATGAACGTTCGAAGCAGCTTCATCTATAGTGTCCACTAAGAGTTTCACGAATCGATTTACTTGTGTGTCGTCATCGCTGTGGTCGGAAATTTCAAAAGCGTCGTCCAAGAAAATATGTGCTGAAAACGCCAAATTATATTTTATAATTTATTATCAATAGCCTGACGTTATGTTTTTAAAAAAAGTACATACTTTCGAATTCATAGTAATCAGGATCAACAACACGAAGGTATTTCTGGGCAACTCGTCGAGCACACTGATCCTCATCTAAACGAAGAATAGATTTTAAGAACTCCATCATTTCGTCTTTCGTTTCATGCCACATAGTACAGCATGCATAAATTCTTGTGATTTGATCAGAAGACTTTATAGTTCTAGGAGAAGTTCCAGTGTTATCGGTATGTACTGATATAGTTTCGTAATATTCATCGCCCTTTTCTTTTTCGATTTCAGCGAGATCCTGCAAATTAGAAAATTTTAAAAATTAAACATATGTAAAGTGTTATTAATTGAAATGTAAAAATTATTTTCCAACAGACCTCAGTTTTAACATCTTTTTGATCATCTCTCTTCCGGTTAAGTGCCATACTTTGATCTATTAGCAACCCATTATACATTGGAAGTATGAACAATTTTTCAGTTGATGCCAAACGTTCAGCCTTTGGAGTCCATATGTGTATAGTAATCCAAGTTTGAGATAGTAACCAAAGTAGCCAAACCCATGCCATTTGTCGCGTTATAAAATCACTTAAAGAGAACACTGCAGACAAAAACATTATTGATTTAACATACGAAAAACAAAATGTAAAAAATATAAAAAAAGTTTTATTTACCTGGTGGACTCTCAAAGAATAGGTAATCTGGTATAGTCCCATGGAAAAAGCAATTATCGCTATTTCTTAAACCACATGCAGCAATCAAGAAATTAACAACAAGCGGTATCACAAGATTAATAGGAAACGCGTAACTAAATCCTTGTATAACGATTTTGCAAGCGAACTTTCCAAATATATAGCAGAAGTATGCAGCAAACAATTGGATAAGCATGACGTAAACGGCAGACTTGTGCACAGCGGCCACTTCCACTGAATCTCCCGTCAATGTAGCGTTTACTAAATCGGGTATCACGGTTCCACCTAATTGGATTTGTATCTGAAAATATAAATAAACAAATTAATTGACGAAGTAAAAATAATAAGAGAACCCCATAAAAACTATTTCCCTAATGTGAAATTTACCTCTTCAACGACGATGTTATGGGGGCCAAAACCTGGATTGAAAAGTTGGAAAAACATTGCCGGTTCATCTCCGTCTATCCATATAGAAAATAAGATACACATGAGAAATAGCAGTATCTTCCAGATAGACAAGAAACGGTACATGTAATAACGTGAAGCATTTAACTCTTCTTTTAACCTGCCTAATATTTTTATTATGCCTGAAATTAAAATAAGGAAATCAATTATTATTATAAATACGTTTTGGTATAGGTATACATATGTACAATTATGATGGATACGTAGATTATTTCTATATCATTACTGTTTTACTTAGATTAAATGTATGTTACCATAAATAAAATTTGATCGTAAAGCATTTCTAACGATTTAAATGTTTAGCGGTAAAACATTTTTAAATATTAAAACCTGTTTAAAAGAAAAAAAATACAGTTTTTTATTATTAATTAGGAGTTAACAACTTGAATTCCTTACCAATAGGACTTTGTCTTGTTACATAGTTCTCCCACCATCCAAGCGATATGCAAACAGATGATATCGGAATCAACCATAGCACTGGTTTGTTCTCTGAAATTGGCCACACAATAAAGCCGGTGACTTGCGCGACAATGGCAGCCATGTCTACAATCACTTTCATAAATCGCTTGGAGTCCCGATAGTTGCGTGAGAGTAAGCCGAGAATCGCAGGTATTAAACAAAGGCAATTCGTAAGCATTGCTCCTTTGACCACATCCAGTTCCGGCAATACTATGAAAAATAAAATTCCCATTCCAATTGTATGTAACGATTCCGCCAGAAATACCTGAAAATATTTGTTAAATAATTATATTTATATCTTAGATCTATTGCGAAAGGTCTTGAAAAATTTAGGTACCAAAAATGCAATATAAATATTATTGCAGAATTATTCTTTTGTACTTGTTTGTTTAACTTTACTACTTTTGGTGAATGCTGTTAATTGATAAGAACATTGTTTCCTCTTTTTCTACCAACGACAGCAAGCTAACCTAAATGCTAAATGCTTAAAGGTATGTTATAAATTTAAAAGTACGTTACAATAAGTTAGCTTAATGATTTTATTATTATAGAAGAAATGAATCTTCTTTCTCAAATGTCGACAACGCCTACGAGTATCTAGGGGAGGACCCCTGGTATCGTCCATGGGCCACGGTAGTCACATATCATAATTTGAGCGGCTTGCTCGTTTGCCTATCTTTATAAATTGTCATATAAAGATAGTAAAAAATTGTCCTGTGCTTACCACTATAAATTGTGCAGGTGACGGTTTTTTCGATGTCTTGAAGAAACATATTCTCACTGACCGTATGAATGTTCCTATTTCGGGTACGGCAAAAGCCACTAAGATCGCCCACATCCACGCGACTCGCTCTTCATCTGGCAAACTCACTATAAACTGTTTATCTCTACCTGCAATCCCAAGTTTACATACATAGATGTCAATCAAAAGTTTAAGAACGTTTCATTTTCATAACAGGATTTTTAAAAAGAAAAAATTGAATTCTTGACATTTTTTGTTGCAAGTTTTAAGTTCCGCAAATCAATTAATGTAAGACGGCAATGAAAACAAATAGATAGAAATATTACTCCAAAAAGAATGAAAACAGGTTCAGAAGCTTGATAAAACGAGTCTGTATTTAAAATCCAGTCTTATACTATGAGATTGGATTTTAAATACAGACTTTGTCTGTAGACAAAGATATTAATTATAAAACGACGAAATGAATCAAACCATTCATCGGGTGCATAGTGTCACAATAAAGCATTTTACTTAAAGCATCACGCACATTGTTTTATAGTGTTTATAGCGCCACATTGTTATGAGGAGGCATCTTATTCACTATACCGAGAACATTTTGAAATTTTACATTGGTAAAGGCGCAAGGTAATAAGTGCTGAATAATACACCAGTTTTTAGTACATTTCATTTAAATGCTTACCTAAATTCCTATTACAATACGCAATTCGTCTATCTTTCTTCAGCTGTGACGTCATAAAGAGCACGGTGCCTTTGGCAGTAACTCCTGATGCAAGGACGACGATAAATGTAACAACGTACGCCAACACTTTGAGCATCCGTACTGTGAACTCGAGCCATTTCTGTGTTTCCATGGATATACTGTCCTGCTTCGGTGGGAATTCTCTGAACACATCCCATCCTTTCGTTTCATGTACTGTTCTTTGACTGCAATAAAGATTTTTTTATTTCAATTTTAATAAATCTACTACATTTTTTATTCATTATATCAGACATGGACACGAACAAATAAAGAAAGATTATTAACTTATAAAATCACCGTAAATACTGAATGATTAAGTAATTAAAAAAAACATCCTAGCTTACGTGGTAGAAGTGAAATAACCTTTTCCACAAATTGTATAGCGTATACTTGATTTCGATATCGAAGCGAAAATGTGCAACTTTTTTTCGTGCAGCGTATAAGCGTTGCAATTCGACATTAGCTAAGTAGTGTATTGTAAAATATATCCTTGTTGACTATTAACAAGGATAGTCTTAACAATGACACCTTTTCATTCATTCTTAAAAATACTTTATATGACTAATGATATATGACTCACAGCATTAAACGTTTTTTTAATAAATATCAGTTTGTATTACCCGTTTCCTTTTTACATATAACTATAATCATACGTATACACAAAGTTATGGACACGTTTTTCTTGCGGAGGAAATAGCACAAAGCGGTGATGCGAGAAAAACAACTTTCACATGCATCACGTAGAGATTTCAAATAACAGACTGTAATGGTAGAAGACTAATACTTTTGTTATAAATCCTGTAACTTATAATTTCTTAATGTAGTGGTATCTTTAACATCGCACATTCGTTTGAACAATTTTTTTTTGTATAGTGTTCTATTATAAACAATTTTTATCATTGTTACATCGAATATGTTTTTACAACTCGAGAGACTATTTTTAAGTACTATCAATCATTTAATATCTATTCAAAATGAGTGCACGGAAGTTAAAGTGAAAGCCATACTTGAAAGTATCTCGTTAATAAAAATCTGTCAAGCTTTAATTAGTACAACCTAAAATTATAGTTGCTAATAGGCTTCTGCGCTGAACTGATTTTTCAGCTTTATACTTTACCCAATAATAAATACAATTAAATAGGAGTGCTGTTAGGATGAAACAAGAAGACTTCCGAGTCCCGTTACAAAATCGGTCCATCTATTTGAGAACTACGATGCCTGTAAGATACACGGACAAAACTATACATAACAGGAGTATTAAACCTTTAATTTAATTTTGGCTAAAGATTAAAATTCTTAATAGACTAATCAGATGATTGTACTTACTACAAAACAAAGATGTATGTATGTAAATATGAATTAGTATTAACGAATCGTCCATTTAATTTCTTGCTTAAATTTATTGTCGTTAAAACGATATAAGCTATAAGCGATATAATTAAAATTTTATGATTAAATATTGTAAGCAAATGTAACTTGACTGTCGATTATATCTCAGGTGTTGTATGCGTAGTTATTCAATGTACAGAGATTACGACACATACAGGCTTTGGTTAACATTGTGACAGTAGTCCTTACGCAAGTCGCTGTTGTAAAGCGTAACCCGACAAAATATTTCTAACCAACCACCCAACTATCTGTTTATCTACATAACTTAATGAACTTACTCTTTCCAGCTATATTAAGGACTAAGTATTTTGTATTTGTTCATCTTTACTGAAAAATATAAGCTGTTTTTAAAAGTATCGGTTATGATTTTATTTTTTGATTTACCGTCTAAACGTGGACTTTTGCATGTAATAGCATATTATGGACTATATTAGCTAAATATTCAAATCGGCGAGCAATATTTTTTTTTAAGGTGTATCCAAAACCCATTGACGTTTTTGAAAACAATTGAGTTACTGTTCGCAACGTATTTTTAGTCCCAACATGCAATGAAAAATCATTACTAGTTACGGTTTAAAGAGCGCTAAAATTAAGGACTTTTCCTGGGTACCGAGCTATGCAACGTATGTAAACTATAAATTTGTTATTAATTTGGATTTATACAACCAGTTTCAATTGTCAATACGTTTAAAACAGTTCAGTTCGTGCTATCTTCTGACAAGGTTAGAAGTTTTTGTGTTCGTACTCTCAATTATAAAGAAATATAACTCAAGACATACAAATTCGCAAACCTAACGCCTAACCTTTAGTGAATGAGAGGCACTTAAAGAACATCAACGAACAGGCGAGTCATATACATCACAAGATGAATCTTATGTTATTATATAGAAACTTTATATCTAAAGAGGTAAAGACAGAATGAGCAGTCTTAACCTCTTTATTCATCACTTAGTCAAAGAACGTCTCCAAATCACTATCTTCATTTACCTAGTAATTTCCCTACATCTTAAACCGATGCACATTAACGCTTGCACTCGTCTGATTATTTACAGAAATGGCCGTCTCGATATTTTTGTCAAATGTTCTTTTCCTTGTATCCATAGTATGCCATCCACTTAGTAACATAGAGTTGGTATAGTTTGAGAGAAAGCTGAGAGTCTCTGTTGTAGTATTATTAAACTAAGGATATTTATTTTTATAATTGTACACGACAACCGAAATAAGTTTACTTGAGAAATAATTCTTAGCATTTCAATTGTAAATTTAGATATTTAAGTACGATACGGAATGACAACTTTTACAGGTTTAATTTTTTTAATAATAATCATTTGAAGACACTAACGCGATATTTATACGTCAACCGATGACACCCCAGAATCAGAGCTAAATTCTTTGTGCGGTGCTTCATTCATATTTGCGTTTTGACTCTTATTTAACATTATGATATGAGAAGCTAATATTATATTGTGTTATGGACTGCGACAGTTATGCCGGACGTTGTTAATATTCACGCGATGTTCGCTACCGCACATTAGAAAGTTATGAAATGATTCCGTTGTGTTTCATCTGTAAAATTAAATTTCATTAACAGATCTTCTAGCGTTAGTATTCTTCTTTCTAGTACACAACATGTGATTTATGAAATTTCTTAAATCCCAATTTATAAATGTGTTTTACTACATAAAATAAATACGGCGATTTTATTACACCTATGATATTAAACAGGAACCTAATTGTCAAAGAAACGATATATATCTTTACCTGTAAATGCTACAGTAATGCAAAGTCCCAGTACTGTAAATTGAATTATTGTTGTTAGCGCTGTAAGCTGTTTCACCCAATTCGTGTTTCTCATAATAAATTTTACCATCTTGTTCACTCATGTTTAACACTTCACCATATTAAATGTTAAAGCACTAAAATTCTAAAGTAAAGACGAACTGATTGATACACTAAAGGAGAAATATGTCTTTAAAAAGTAGAGCTAGAAATTATTGACGTTATGTCCTGACTGTCTGGTATTCCATCGAGAAATCATAGTTAAAGTTTTATTGAGAACAGCGTACGATGCGATCGCGCTTGCGACTACTGCGAGGAACCAACGTTACTTGACTACCGTACTCAATGATGATACGTATTGTTTGTCAGCGGACTATACTTGAATAATAATTCTTCATATTTGCAAAGTAAAAAGTTTTGGATAAATAATTCGGCATAGAAATTCTATCTACGGAATTCACTTATGGATGCTTGCTAGATAATATTCAAAAAGTCAACAAGAAAAAAAATTGTGTCATTGTTTCAAAACGCTCATTGAAAAGTTTAATTAAGAACGATAACTAAAAGTATTTTCGATGATTTAAATGTAATTCTGTTTATACTTTCATAACGTTATAAACCGGCTAAAAGAGCGTGTTTAACCATTACACCTAAGATCCAGCAGTGGAGGACCATCGGTTAAGATTAAGATGATCACGATGAAATGAAAAAAAAAAATATTTTAGTGAAGTGGCTTTTCATACAACATATAACATAACAATTATTTAATAGACTCCTTAACATTTAAAAAAAAAATATTTTATTCTGAAACAGCTCATAGTGTTCATCGTTCTGCGGCAGTGGTTAAGAGAAATTACAGTCGACTTTAATAATTATTAAGAACGTACGTACACCATCGTTTAGACAAATTATTTTTCGAAAGTAATAGAACTATTGACAAGTGAAATAACAAAATTTTATAAGCGAATATATAATTACTTCTTTTAATTACCTTCATACACTCATGGTCTTTCTTCGTTAATAATGTAAAACACAAATATTTGTCAATGTTTTTTTACGTACTATTATATTATTAATAAACTCGGTTTTTATCATAGAAAGCAGAGATAGATGAGCACCTGGTGGTACAGATTTCACTGCTGATGATGTTAGTAAGGATGATTACACAGCATTACATTTTGCTGATCGCCAGAAGTCTTTTTTAAATATATTTCATTGCGTCTAATTTTGAGACAATCAAACTGTAAGTATTTGCCATACCTCTCACATTCACGTCACCAGTGACAGAGCTCACACCTCGCACACTGCCCAAACACGAATGTTACGAGACGTACAGCATCTATCTTTTATAGTGAAAGGATGTTATGTCATTCCCTCCCTTTTTCATATTTTATTTTTTTAAAAAGTCGTTATACCTTCTATTTTACTAACCAAATGATTGTAACCACAATTATTTTTCCTCAGTATCTAACACATAGTAATAAAATAAGCCCAATTAAATAAAGAGAAAAAAAAATAGTAACAAATTGATTCCGAAAATAATTTTAGACTTGTGACATATAGCAAATATATTTGCTACTTTACATTTTATATTACGTTACACCAAATAGTAACCATTTCAGTATCGCTAAATCTTTTTTTAATGTATTTACAATATGGAGAATACACAACGACACTGAAATGTTTGCAAGAATTAAAAAAAAAGACTTAAAATGTTATGTTTGTATATGTAGGTAGGAAAAATGTGTTTAATTGTTCCAATCGATTTCTACTGTTATTGCCACATGCCGATAACTTTACAATCCAAATGAATTTTCGCTACGCCAAAAAACTGTTGTGGCCTTACGACTGTCACGATCCCGACGACTATAGTTTTAAACCATAGATATTAGCAATTTACTATATTATACACACAGACATTTTAAAGTAAACTCTTTGCAAACGTAGAATCATATCTCTTCTCGTTGTTACCTGTTTCTAACATAATTTTTTTTATTAACAAATTTCATCGCCGTCAAACTGTTAAAAAGTTAGTATGCAGTCCGTAACTTCGAAATCGGGCCCAATGTACCACGGTCAATGACCAAGCTGATTTACAATACAGCATAATTTCGTTTTAGAAATGTAAATGTAAAATAAGTTAACGCTTTAATACTTATCTTAATAAAAAAGTTATTTAAATAAGGTATACTAAAAAAATATTAAAAACGTAGCTAGATTCCGAAAGCTTAGACTAACTCGTTGAAATCTTATATTCTGATCACGCTTGACCCGATGATGCTTGGTATTTTGTGGGTTACAAACAGTATTTTGTGAAGGTTAAATTTTACTTAAACGAATGGTCTGCTCAATAAGCTGGACAAATAGACTAACAAAAACATAAAAGCGCAACTTTAATTTCTTGTAGCAGTTATATGAGCATTTTTGTGCAACTTACAACGAGTACAAGAATGGTCTTGTTAAACGTGGTTCAATAGCAGTTTTCATATTATATATTTGGTATGTAAAAAATGAAATATTAGGTACTTAAATAACTAAATATTTATTTTATTATTTGATTCTTGAGCCACGAAGGCGAAGTGGGGCGCAAAAATGTGGCGCACTCGGTGGATCGAAAGTTGTGTCGTCAGAGTTGACAACCTTGGCATTTGAGCGGGTTCCGGGCCGCTGTGAGCGATCGGCACCTAACCGACCTCTAAGCTGCACACTAAATTCAGTTGTTGTTCTTTTAATTTTTATATCATCACGACTCGAGGAATATATTAGTGTGTTCCATGAATAGAAAAAATGCGAAACTTCTGCATTGTTGTAATGGTTAAAAGTTTTTCAACAGTATTTATTGCCTACTACGACTACACACTAAGAAAATTTTAGTTTATCAGTAATATTTAATACGTACATACATTTTGTATTTGACTCTACATTTATACTATGTATATATCAATAGAAAACTCAAACTCTCATCTCTATCTTTATCTCCATAAAAGTTTTGTGTAATGAGAATATGATATTTACCTGCCCCCATAGATTTCATTTGCCAGAGGTGTAAGCTCGTCGTCGGAATTGTCGCTCGCCTCCTCCCGCCGCGACTTCCCCCCTGAGGTCGCCATTTTTGACTATATCTGAAACAGTAAAATAATGAAATGCGTAGGTACAAAAATCTAAAGTTAAATTATAAAATTATATTATAAAAAGATAACTGCATAAAGTTATAACTACACAATACGGTGTAAGAAAAATAACCAAAAAGTCAGAAGTTATGTTACAATAACATAATTCGTTGATAGTTACATAGATGTTTTTTTATTTATTTATGATAATTGGAGCACGATCAGAATGGTAATGTTTTTATTTATAAACAATAATAAAATATGCTAAATATTTTATAAACTTTTTATAAAATACTTTTTTCTTTTAATTCTGATTTATTAAAGTAATAACCACAAATTTAATGAGAACTTTTAATTACGTTGCTCTACAAAAAGAATGTCCATCAAACCATGTATAAAGCTGTCTTGTATTGTAAAGGCTATAAGTAATTACTCCTTATTATTATACATTTGTTAATGTAATAATAATAGAATAAAGTTCAATGAATTAGTAAAATGTAATCTTTATATTCGCATCATATAATAGTTAAATCTTACCATTTGACAGGTAACAAAGAAATGAAAGGTTCATTTAACTTTTACTTTACATTCAGTGAATCATTACAAACAAGCCTCTCACATTCCTTGCGATCTCTTGTCCTTGCAGGTCATTCGTCCCAAGCAATATTACAAGGGATGAATGAAAAAGTTATATATTGAATTCACTTAAATCATTATTATGTTGATTCTGTACAAAAAATATTTCATATTTAAATAATAATTTCGCGCTGTTTATTTTTTAATTAACCGATTATAGACGTACAGAAAATGTTACATCGAAACTACATCATTTATTTTATTTTATGATAGATATGTTGTTGTTAAAATACAGTTTGGCAGGAAGAGAAAAGGGCTGTGCCTTGCGTCGTCGTCCGCAAGGTCAGCGACTCATGTTGGAGTCGACGGCTTGCCAGCTCGTACACAGGATTACAATGCTATTGGGATTATAACTATCTGAATTGTCTTTATAAAGATATTGGTCTTATTTATCTCCTTTAAAAAAACAAGTAAACCAAAGTAGTTATTGTATGGTAAGGATAAATAAGTCTAAATAAAAACAGTCATAGGTATAATTCATTACTGTTTGAATATTTAAATTATTTTGTTACTAGTAACTATTATTTTTTAATATAAAATATAAGCTTGTGATATTCCTTATATATTCAGCACTCTCGTGTTCAAAGTATACTCATATAATATAGGTCTAACCGTTACAAAGGTGAGCTTAAACACATGCTCAGACAAGTATTTTTAAAAAGATTTATGTTTACAAAATGATAATTTTGTATTATTTTTTGTACAAACGTACAGATTACAGTTGATCTTGTTTTAAATGTCTTTTCGATATTATATTTATTTATAACTAACGATAATTTTATGTTGATTATTTAACTGATATGTTTGCGCAAGGGTGTTAATCTAGAGCCAACACGTTCGCTTTAGTACAAAGCAACATAGATTTACTTTCACTGCTGACGGCCGCCAGCTGAAGGCTCCCCTCGTACCTCTCAGGCCCCCGCTGTTCCACCGCCACTACGCAACACTGCCTTACATTTTTCATTGCTTACTACCAACTGCAACATGCCTTTAAAAAGACTAACTAAGGTAGACCATTTAGGAACCTGTATAGGCCAAACTATATGAAATGTGTTTCTCTGCTTCGGCCGGATCAACTCAAGATGCCATAGAAGGTAAATGTAAAGGTACGTCTCAATGAACATGTATGTATACTTCCATAAACAGTAAACTAGGTAGTAATTTTATGGTATGTGTTTAAATTGTAATATAAGAAATTCAATTTACATTTTAATAATAACTTTTGAATACTTAGAAAGAACTTGCAGGCGTATATTAAAATTAAAGAAATAATAGTTAATTTTATAGAACTTTTCTATGATCCATAGGTTAACATGAATGAATATTTAATGTTAATATAATACGTGAAATTGAAAAAATAATAATAATCTGGGAAACCTGAAACATGTATAGATATTGTGACTAGTGTGAAAAGTTTATAATGAGGAAGTCGTAATGTTTAACCAAAGCATGTTAGAAGTCAAGCAAATCATGTATCGAGCGCGTGTCGCGAGGAGGAGGGAGTGGACAACGGCCGCGGCTCGTTTGACTTCCGTTTCAACAGTATTCCGCCGAGCTATAAACAGAACTTTTATAATATTGCTTCGAACTAGTTATTTCTGTTTTGGCTTTATTCATGCAGAAACTTTATTACATTAACAATGCCCGCAGCATACCTAAAACTGTTATATTAGAAGTTTATTGTGTAAGAGTTTTGTAAGTTACAGTCGTCGAATAACAACAGACAGAAAACTTTAATACCAAAAACTATTGAAGCGATTGTTTTGAATTGATTACCACCAGAAAATAACAGATTGTTTCACATGTGAATAGAAAGACCGCGAAGATGTTTAAAAATATTTTATATTATTATGAACTGCTCGCTTGTCTATCCTTTGATCTCTATTAACAAATTACATATAAAATACATCAAAAACTTAATTTATTAGACATCGACTCTAGATGCTTGAAAATGGGTCTTATGTGCATCACAAGATGTTAAGGGACAATACGCCATAGATGATGATTATTGCGGTTGATAGTGTCAAAAAAATGGTGATAGTGAGCCAAGCGGATGCGAAAAATCATATTACTAGATCATTCATATAGCCCCGAAATCGAATCGGGAATCACCATGTTACAAGACTAGGTAATAAACGGCTGCTACTCGGGCTGTTCAATCGACACTTATGGTTACAGAAATATTCTTGATTATGGGATCTATTATAAAATGTACCTATATTTTTGATCAATAAAAAATATTATTTTTATATACGTTATAACATTTTGTTATAACATTACATTAAAATAAACTGTTTTCTGTAAAACTTATTAAATTGTATTACTCGCTGCGATTCATCTGTTTTCAGCGCTTTAAACTTTTTTTCTGCTTTCACAAAATTTTAAATTCTGCTCCTGGCCGTCGAAAATTTATAGTGCCCTAAATATATTTATCTTAAAGAAAAAGATCACTTCACAGAAATGTAAATAACTACGTTGATAAAATTGCTATGAAAACTCCGGTTGTTCCAAATGTAGATCTCTCGAAACGTTAAGGTCGACCACGGAAGGAGATTTAATAGGTAAAAATCTCGTATCCCTGACTTTTCCCTAGAAGGTAGAGAACCTGCTATGAATGCTGTTCAAATTCAATTACTAATCTTTTTTAACTTTGCGGACACATATTTCTGTTTAAACATAACGTTCGGTCACTTCCACTACAGCCTCACTCGAAGTGTGACCTACTCGACTCAAGTGCCTAAATGTTGAGTATTAAAAAGTAATGTAGATTAAGTTTTACCGAACGTTGTTTAAAAATTAGTGATACCTCTTAACGATTACTAACTTTGCTATGCGTATTGATATATATCACGAATTTCGGATCAAGAAAGTTGTAAAATTGTTGCACATACTGTTTAATGTGAAGTAGCTCTGTGAGAGTAAAATCTAGTACACACGTCTCTTCTCCTAAAATATAGGACTGTAAGAGCTGGTAATAGTTGATTGTTCGGTATGATTATCCACGTAGTAGTGATATAAGCGCATATAATATTTACAGGTATAATGTTATTACGCCATACATCAAATGAAGTCACGAGAAAATGTGTACAGAACAAAAGAGAAAGTAGGCCTGGCCTGTACATCAGCATTCAGTTGAGATTATACGCCAATGACTTAGAAATGTTCTAAGATATTTTTATTGACATTATAATTACTTAAACCACAAAATGAGGCGGATGTTATAAACTTAATTTATTTCTTGATTGAATTATGATAATGCTTATGTGATTTAAAACGAAATGACCCACCGACAAATGAAATTAAATAATGTATTTAACATTATGATGATTTTGATATAATTATAACAAATAAATTTTTATAATTAAATAAATTCGAAGTAATGTTCCAGGTAGTACATAACTGAACATAAATATTTCACACCCAGTTAACTTCGTGATCGTTATTTCATCGAGAGGCAACAATTCATCCGTATTATGAGCTGCTTTAGTTTTTTATTATTGATGTTTTTATTACTAATTGAAATATTTTAAAATAAACATAATTATTTTATTATTCAATTGACAAAAATTATAACAAATTAGAACAATACACTGAATATATTTTTAAGTATTAGTTTATTTATATGGTCTACATTAAAAAAATAAACTAAAAGTATATGTAGAAGAAAATAAGAGAGGAACAGAATTAAAAACAGAGCAGAAAATCAAGACAACAAAAAACCCGCTAGTGACTAAGAAACATAATTTCAAACATGCGTTGAAGTCTTTTGTAAAGGAAAGGCCGACTAATCTGCGTGTAACATATTATATTATAAAACAGGATGACTCACTGTACACAGACAACATTTTTCCCTTGTTAATCATGTAATCGTTATTTATGTGGTAACAATTATTTATTATTCTAATGGTTAACTGGTCACAGATTTACCAGAATTGCCTTTATTAATAAAACATTAAAAAATAAAATATTTAATTTAGTGAATCGAAAATTACATTCATGATATATGTTATATTTTCTACTTGTTTTGAAAATGACGTAATCCGAGTCTTATAATTTAATAATGTTTAAAACAAAATAGTATTCAACGCAAATTCCAGTAGATGCATGTATTATAAAGAAAATACTGTACCGTGAATTTCTAGCTTACATTGGTTCTCTCCATAGCAAAAACATTGGTAATTAAAAGAAATATAAGCACAATTATGAAATTCCGTTAATTATAATAATAGCTAGATAGGAAGTAAAAAATTGTTCTTGTTCAAAGTGAGAACGACCCTCTGTCGGAACCGGATATAAGCGAGGTCTTAAAGCTACCACGGCAATGCTGCTTATATCTGCTTCGTAATATACAATTTTTTTGCTATTTTTACTTACGCTTAACGACCATTACTGTATATTGGCATTACTGTAAATTAGATAAATCTGTACAGCAATTAATCAACATTTGTAGAACAAAAATGTCGTTTAATTACGAGGAACATTAATAAATGGGTTCATTGAGTAATAATAAATAATAGGTAATAAAATTCTAGGCTTGTCCATGTTATTGTCTATGAATAAATGCGTAAAAGTGAAATCGAAAAATGTCAACTTTAAAATATGTTATTATATGACCTTTTTGAATACATAACGGAAGGTCAAGCGTGTTTTAATGTTAAGCATTGAAATTCGAGCATTATATTTTTAAGCATTATCTTAATATTTGCATTGTGAATGCCTGCTTCCCTCGATCATTGCTCTATGTACCACCTACATTCACTTTTGTTTGCTGCAATAACGCGTTATACACGAATATGCAAAAATTGTTAATAGCATTATCGCAAGTTTCATTTTCAACCCACTTTAAAGGTAGAGTATTACAAATTCTCGTGAGACGGATTTGAACTTTCGAAAACGAAAAGCAAAGTAGAGCCGAACGAATTTTTCGGCGAATGTCACAGAACGCTGTACAATTACGTATTGATTCTAAATGTAATAGTGTCCTGTAAACGCAATAAAATACATTCAAATTAGTAACAATCGCAATCACCCTTGCAGACTTTCGCAGGTATTCGCGCATTGTAGCCTCGGACTCTTAAACTTAAGGTCAAAATTTGTTATAATAGGTTCAATTTATTTTTAAATTTTACGCTTACCGTCTTTTCAAAATAGGCGAAGATATGAAATCCTGTGCTAAATATCACTTCACTATGTTCCAGAGGGTACAGGGCACTCGCGTTTGCGCGTTTTCGATGCGCATTGTGCGCACGGTGCGGTCGCTGGAGTCGCCGCGCACTTACTGCCACACTGTACGGCCCGACACGGGGCCACTGTGACCTGTCACAATCTCCAACTCACTCGCTTACCGTATACCTCTCAACCAAGAACGTAGTTTTACCTGCAGCATCAATACTTGCAATAACAGAATTATATACTTATTACATGTTTGTACTACACAGAGATACCAAGATTTGTTTAAAAATTAAGTTAACAATAGAAATTATTAAATACACTCTTTAAAACTATGTGATTAATTAAAATATAAAGTATTCTTACAAGCTTTATGTAAGCGAGAATTATGCTCGGCTGATATGACGCGTCAAAGCTTTTAAAGTATACTACTCATATAAGTTGATGTTTTTACATTCTACAATAACTTATAAAGGAAACTTATAGTAATTAAAAAAATTATAGAGATCAGGATAAAGTTTAGTGCACGAATATATTATAATAAAATTTAATACATAATCATAAATTAATATAACAGATAATTGAATAAACTAAAAGTTTTCGCGGAACCGCACGGTGCTGCGTCGTGGTAAAGGAGTGCCGTCGTCGTCGCTATCCAGAGCCGGCTCGTAACCTTTGTTGGCATATGCGCCGGACATTGATGACCTTCCCGCAAGATCACTTAACTATAAAACACAAACAAAGGAATATTAAACGATTTTGAATAAAATACTAGTCATTCAGATACAACAAACAAAGAGCAGAAAGTTTAATGCACATATCTCTCTACATAAAGGTGTATTATAGCTAAGAAACTGTGAACCGATTTTAATACGTGATATTTTATATATGTAATTTGGAAGTTGACAGACGTTAAAATTTAGACCAGAAATCGGGCCCTTTTATCTTAATTTTCCTTGTACGGGATATTTTTTTTGAGCTGCATTAAAATTGTAATTAAATGTTCTAAGAACAGTATAAACACATGACAACTGCTACATGTCGGATAGTTCTTATCTAGAAATTAATAAGCGCTTTACAAAAATTATATGCGTGTATAACACGAACTAAAAGCCCTTGACTTAGATATGATGTCGACAGTACGTAACAACAATATATAATAAGTTATTGCATAGCATCATCCTTGGTTTTTTTTTATTTTCTTTTCTAATTTATACTTTGTTGTATTATATATTTTCACCTTATTTTATACTGATGTATTTAAACAGATGTATTTTACATTAATATTAACATTTACGCCGTAAGTTACTTCGCCAATTAAAATTATTACATCGAAGCCTAAAATACTGTTACGTTATCACTTTCTTACTTTATTAATTGTAATTACACCTCATATACTCGGGGCAGGTTATAACAGGTGATTTTATGCTATTCTCAATCGTAAGATACATAAAAATAAAACTTAAATTATCAAGTTATTATATTGTATTAAATTTTTAAAGAGGTCATGATAAAAGTTAATGCATAGTTGTTTTGTAATAAACTAGTGCAAGGCGTGTAACGAACACTCAGTGTGCAGTGGTCCGTTATCGAATTGTTGTAATTAAACAGAGAATGTTAATATTTTAATCATACAAAAGTATTACAATCTATATATAATATATAAAGATAGTATTTTTTGATGCAAAACATCATAACTTGAAAGAATCCATACATGATTTTAGGGAAGCAATACTAACAAATCATCCTTCAAAGTTAAATATTACTAGATGTTTGTTATGATATATTTTTATGGTACATATATTTTTTGTTACCACTTGAAATTGCAAACAAATCAAAATATGAATTTAAATTAATAATCTTTTTAAGAACTTTTGGTTTCCATAATTTTTTTCTCATTGGGAAGTAATAATTGTTAACGTGTTATACTTACGAAAACACGTGATCACTTTAAAGGTATTTTTTTTCTTATAAATTATCAAATCTAATCTAATAATATTGTTTACCGAAACAAAAACTGTTTAACTAATTAGTATGTATTAGTCATAATAAAAAATGTCTCTCTATTTATTAACCATGTTTAATAGAGAGATAAGAAACGTTTAGCCGGTGGTCAGTTTTAGTCTTTATTACCTAATTACATCAACGTAAAAGAGACTGATGCGTTAACTTAAATACTCCGTAACTCTTATAACTTTTAAACCGAAAGGTGGATGCTCTTTTTGGATAAAACAAAGTACATGATAAGGAGATGAGAAATCCGAAATAATGAGTCTATAGCTTTTCCGATTAAAGAGATGTGAAAGGTCAAAATTAACATTATGGAAGGGAGGAAAAAAGTAAAAAAGAACAATTTCACTGAGATTCGAACTCATGACTATTATGTCCAAAGTTTGAAAATTAGCCCCTAGGCCATTCCGACATATTTTAATCTTATAAGGTATCAGAGACCCGGATACAATAATGACACATACGTCGTCTTTCCGGCTTGTTCGTAGTAATTATTATTGTTAGATATAAAAATAAATATGTCCATACCACAAAAATATATTTACGAGTTAATAAACATATATGATACGTACCGTTGTTTTAGGTTCGTCATACAAATAAGTGTTAGAGTCGCGCGGTAGCTGGGAGCGGCGGCGTTCAGCGGTTAGGGACTCCCGGCGGGACTGCAGCGCTCGCAGCGTCGCGCGCCGTGCCGACATGCTGCCTCGTAGTGATGGCAAGCGTGCTATCATCTCTGCACACAGCAATAATAACTATTATTTATGATTCGACAATACAACAACATCTTGATTTGAACGTTCACATGATGATAAGTGCTGTAACAATGTCCCTCTAATTATGATGATAAACTCTACTTCTAATGCGCTCGCCACCTTACGTCACATGATGTAAATTTTCGTTACCCCCATGATTTCAGTAAATACAATTTAATACCGGAATGCAGTAGTATGCAAACACAGTAAGGTTTTTGTTTGGGGACAGAGAAAGAATTTGCAACGGTACCTACCGAAAAACTGCAGGTTTTCGCCAAAAGTTGCTAAGAAATCTCGGCAATTTTTTTAAAATTTTTGAGAAAGTAGAATGTAATGATAATGCCTTTTTTACTTAAATTACTTTATATATTCTAAAACTTGTTAAATTTTATTGATTTATAATTGAGCAATACAATGTTGTATCCAAGTTGACTTATTGTACGTACCCATTTACTAATAATATAATTTCTTAATGCTTAACAAACGTCATAACTCGTTCAAATTACTCACCGGGATCGGCGTTTTGAAGCAATGTCAACCTTCTCTTGAAGTTCGCGTCTAAGTTGATAACACTTTGCTTGTTATCGCGGGTTCGTTCCAGATTGTGTAGAGTCCTGCGCCGGGAAACGTTAGCATCATCCACGCCTCGCCTCTCTAAGTCATCCACATTTAATTTCTGAAGGTCTTTCGCTATCTCTATTGCCTGCTTTTCTATTATTGCCTGTTCCGTCATATCA
The DNA here is from genome assembly GCA_029286795.1 of Byasa hedistus. NCBI lineage: Eukaryota > Metazoa > Arthropoda > Insecta > Lepidoptera > Papilionidae > Byasa > Byasa hedistus. Next base: position 7,121,069 of record JAGSMW010000020.1, on the reverse strand, counting down.
TCAGCCTGTTCAAAGGAATATATAGGATAGTGAAAATTCAAATACCACACGAATTTTATTCACAATTACGATTTTACAACAAAACTAATATAAAGCAAATTGTTAAAGGTGTAAATAATGTGTAACTAAAATTTTACATTTTTTTTATTAAAGTCATGCATGTTTTAATATGTAAATGACAGTTACACTTTATTTATTGAAAAGCAAAGAAATACATATATTGAATGGACCTACCCTTTTAGTAAAATACCAATTAAGTTGTACAGTTGATAATAAATGTGTGAGGGTGCCGAGTCGATGGAGTATCATAGCTACGAACTGAATTAGCATCACAGATCCGAAAAAGATTAGAAATAGAGACCCGATCGGTTCCAACATTAAATAATCGCGTTCTAAATACACCTAACAACAAAAAAGTATATTATCAATCTTCCAATTTATTTAAGAACTGTGCGAAAAAAAAGTTAGATATAAAATGAACACTGCTTACCAAATTGGCTTCGTCGTCATAAACAATTGCTATTTTTTGACCTAACGGCCACTTGAAATGCAATTGATCTTGATTGAGCTGCAGTAAGAAAATCACGAGTACGAAGAGAGAGTTTAGCATTACAAAGGCAAATACCATTGTATCGCGTAAGTTTTTCAAATCTGTTTTAATACGGTCCTAAAACAAGCAGATCATAAGTATAACTTCATAAAGCTCTAGTCCTCTACGGAGAAAATAAAAATAGGGAAATACAAAGGTGGCCAAACTATTTAATTATACCTGCTCCTCTTTGTTTTCATCTATTGGTCTCAAATAGGCATCGATTAAATCCTTCCAAAACTCCGTTTCGGCTGTCGTCAAGAAGTCCACTTCACCTTTTTGTAAATTAGGATCTTCTATCCAATAAGGGTTTATTAAGTCATCTCTTTCTTCCTGTCGAGCGGTATAATTATTAGCAAATTTGTTTGAATTTAATTAACTTATTTTCGGTTGCTACAATTTTGATTACTATATTATTACTATGATTACCCTTGGTATATCTGCGGAATCCTCGCTATCTTCATACTCGGGTAGCATTGATAACGTATCGCTGCGTAAAGGCATAGACGAACGACGCCTGGGTGCTGCCTCCATCTCAGCAGGGGCTCCTCTGAAATATTAATATTATAAGAACATAGAAAAAAATCATTGCTACAAAAATAATAATAATCTACTTGCACCACATTTTGTAAACACAAAATGCGATTCTATTACTTTTTCAAAATGTAAGTGTCGATTGGCATTTATATGTCCTGTGAAGACTTTACTAACATATACGCTATATTATATGCACCCTTGTAAGCTTTTAAGTTAAATGTATTTAAAAAAAATATTATGTGACTTACAAAGACTCCAAGCGCTTTTCAATCTTCTCAATGGAATTAGCTATCTGCAGCAAATGTAAATCGTCTTTATGATCCTTAGGGTTAGTGCAACACATGCATTTGAATAACCCAGCCACGCTAAATTCTAATGATCCACTTGTTTCCTCTGTTTTGTTGCCGAACCATTTCATGATAGTCTGATTATCCATTTTCTTCTTTACGTCTTCCGCCTCCTTCTTTTCCATTTCTAACTCCTGTTAAATGTTTAATACGTATATATCAGACATAATAAAAATATGACACAAAATTCTTATCAGCCCAAATTTAATGATAAACTATTTCAGAGATTTATTTCATAAGTACCTTAAGTGTTTTCTTTTGTGCAACTTCCCGAGTTCCCCAAGAGACGTTGTTCAAATTACATAATGAATAAATAATCAGCAACATGTACATGCTTGGAATCGTTATATAGTAAACACCCAAATATAACAAACAAATTATCTCTTGAGGATGCAGAGCCGCTGTTACGAAGAAAATACCAAATGTGACTATGGTAAATATACTTGATGGCGCCAACCAGCCGTCTTCTACTATTTGCAGAGCTATACCCACAATAACAACCATCATTATCATGGCGTATACGCATGTGATTGCGTTGGCCAGCATTAACTGAAATTATTAAGTAGTTTACCGACATGTAATGTTTCAACATCGAAAATCACACATAAATTTTTGAACAAAATTGAGCGATAAAGATGTTATTTTAAATCTATGTGTAATATTCAATATTATTTCTAAGGAAACAAATGAATTATTGTGACCACACTAATTTATACTAAAAGAATTATTGTTAAAATTTGATGTAAATACATTTTTTCAACAATTTGCTAATCGACGTCCTCAAATTTTCTATAACATTTAGTCACTTCTTTGTTTTATATTAAACCGCAGCAAAACAGGAATGCAGTTATGGCGGCGTATTGATAATGAGGACGGCAACTAGCCAAGCTTATTCAAAAGTACTGTACCATTCTTTTTTTAATTCCGGAAACGAACCATGGGCTTCCGTATTACAAGGCAAGGTTTTAGTCGGTGCACCTCGAAATCAGTTAAGTAACAAATGTGTTTAGAATTTGGTCACGTCAAATTAAATACTGGGTTGATATAATTCTTTTAATAAATACCTGTATTTCTGATTTGCAAGTCATGCAAACAGTAATGAACATCAGCACTGGTACAAGATTCAATAAAAGCGAATTCATGATACTAATGCCGGTGATAGCGTTCATTGCACCAACCATCATAAGAAAAATTGTTCCTGGACCTAATATCGTACCCATCATAAGAAGTGTCTAAAAATTTCAATTAAAGATAATCTTCAAATAAAAATAAATTATGTTGTTGTTTTAAATACAAAACAAAAGCTTTTATTCTACTACTTAAGAAAACATTTTTATTTGATCAAAAGAGAAATAGAAAACGAAAAAAAAAATATAATTTTCATCGAAAATCAAAAAGTAATACAAAGATATGAAAAAAAGAGCCTAAAATTTAAAACTAATAACAATGATTTTTTTAAAATAAAATTCGATTAATATATTGTTTGCGTCTTAAATCATTAATTAATTAATTAATAAAGTACTGTTATACCTGATACACTATATAAAGAGTAGATATATTATCGTTATATTCCACTGTGCGTTTTGAATCGGCCAATAAATCGAAGATGTTGGCGATTGTCGAGGGTACCCAACGTCGACGCTGATTGAAGAACTCGTCGAAGCGCTCCGGACAATGGGTGTAAGCATCTGATGCCGCTGAATATTCCACACGGTAACCCCGCTGTAGTAATAACGTACATAACCACCTATCCTCTCCTAGAATAAATAAATAGTGGTAAGAAACCATATGTTACGTCTTCTTTCACGTAAAAATCGCACTATTCCAAATTTTGTATGAAATTTATAAAACTTATTGAAACAATGCTGATACAAATTTCAATTTTAAAAAGGCCTTATTACCTTGATCATATTGCACATAATGTCGAGCTTCATTAGACGTCAGCGTATATTTCTTCATGACGTTATCATCCATCAAAGCCTTTCCTCTGAATAGTGAGAAACATCCCGGACTACAGAGTACGCAGCCGATCATGTGTTCCGTGGCTTTTTGAAGCCAATGACCAATGGCGTATTCGAACATTTGGTACCACGCCATAAAACCTGAAAAATACTATACACATTAAAAAGAAGAGGTTAAACCAAACATACTTTTTATAATTAACTTCGCTTTACCACATATTTTCTTCTTTGTCTTTTCTTATATACCTGTTTATGAACCTACCTACTCCAGAAACAGAACGGTAATTTACAGAACCAAAATGGTATTTTTTTATGAATTTAAATACATAAATATCGTTAATCAGAAATCTTCAACATCATCATAATTTTAAATCACCATGAAATCATAGAGCATAAATATAAGTTGACATTAACATACACGAAAATTAATAATATCAAAAAGAGCTTCAGCAATATTTCCACCTTAGCCATTTATGGTGTAGTTTTTAATTTTCTAATTACATTTGATTAGTAATAATGGAATTAATAACAGTTTAATATTTCAGATCATGCATTCACCTGATCCTACGGGATGGATACGACCACATGCAGCTCCCAAATTCTTGTCTTTCTTCATTAGATCTATAAGCAACGTCACAGCGCATGGTTTAAAATCTATGTCGCCATCTAAAGCAAGCAAGTAAGTATTTTCAGCTATAACTTCTTTCCGGTCAACGGACAGCGGCAAATCCATTAAACGGTGGCCTAAGAAGTAGTACATGTACATAACCTGAAACAATTATAAAAAATTACGAAGCATATCTAAACAAACAAAATTACAGCGGAAAAATAATACTATGTTTTTAATTGAGCTAAAAAGGTATAATTTTTATAAAGAACTAGCTGACCCGACAGACTTCGTTCTGTCAAAAAAAATTGGAATGTTCTTTGTTCCTGCCTATTTTATAGCCGTGTCAAAAAAATCTCCTGAACAGAACCGTCACTCTGGTTATGGGCGGTGTGTGGGGTTCAGCACTATATATTCATCTAATAACTAATATTTAGATATTAGTGGGTTCCAGAAGAGTGGCCAAAGTTATAATTAAAGTACATAAGTTATATTTACTATAATAATTTTTTAGGAACAAATAACTGTCACATTCCAAATCTTTTTGACAGAATGTAGTCTGTCAGTTCCGCCAGATGGTAAAGCGGTTTGTGTTCGACTGATGTATTGACGTGAAAACTAATGCATTTTATGTCGCGCGCCGAAACTAAAACAAAAGAAATAATATCGCGAAGCCGGCCAAATTGAAAATCAGTATGGTGGATCTTTAGCTCTTACATTTTGTGACTATTTATGTTATTATTTCATTCGTTTTAATTTCGGCACGCGGCGTTAGATCCTCCGACGCGCATACGCACACTGTTTTGATGGAATAATTGAATTTGAACTTTTTGCAGCTGTAATAAAGTGTAAATTGAATCTTTAGCGTTACGAACGCACCTACATTGCTTAGACAGCAGACAAAGCTTGTAATTTAATATGAACTTTTGTTTGTTTGTTTCTGGTTACTGGTTTCTGGTTTCTGGTTTCTGGTTTCTGGTTTCTGGTTTCTGGTTTCTGGTTTCTGGTGTCTAGTTTCTGGTTTCTAGTTTCTAGTTTCTAGTTTCTGGTTTCTGGTTTCTGGTTTCTGGTTTCTGGTTTCTGGTTTCTGGTTTCTAGTTTCTAGAGTCTAGTCTCTAGTTTCTGGTTTCTGGTTTCTGGCTTCTGGTTTCTAGTTCCTAGTTTCTGGTTTCTGGTTTTTGGTTTCTGGTTTCTGGTTTCTGGTTTCTGGTTTCTGGTTTCTGGTTTCTGGTTTCTGGTTCTGGTTTCTGGTTTCAATTTCAATATTCAATATTCAATATTCAATATCAATATCCAATATCCAATATCCAATATCAATATCCAATATCCAATATCCAATATCCAATATCCAATATCCAATATCCAATATCCAATATCCATATCCAATATCCAATATCCAATATCCAATATCCAATTCCAATATCCAATTCCAATATCCAATATCCAATATCCATATCCAATATCCAATATCAATATCCAATATCAATATCCAATATCCAATATCCAATATCCAATATCAATATCCAATATCAATATCCAATATCCAATATCCAATATCCAATATCCAATATCCAATATCCAATATCCAATATCCATATCCAATATCCATATCCAATATCCAATATCCAATATCCAATATCCAATATCAATATCCAATATCCAATATCCAATATCCAATATCAATATCCAATATCCAATATCCAATATCCATATCCAATATCCAATATCCAATATCCAATATCCAATATCCAATATCCATATCCAATATCCATATCCATATCCAATATCCAATATCAATATCCAATATCCAATATCCAATATCCAATATCCAATATCCAATATCCAATATCCAATATCCAATATCCAATATCAATATCCAATATCCAATATCCAATATCAATATCCAATATCCAATATCCATATCCAATATCCAATATCAATATCCAATATCAATATCCAATATCCAATATCAATATTCAATATTCAATATTCAATTTCAATATTCAATATTCAATATTCAATATTCAATATTCAATATTCAATTTCAATATTCAATATTCAATTTCAATATTCAATATTCAATTTCAATATTCAATATTCAATATTCAATATTCAATTTCAATATTCAATATTCAATATTCAATATTCAATATTCAATATTCAATATTCAATATTCAATATTCAATATTCAATATTCATATTCAATATTCAATATTCAATATTCATATTCAATATTCAATTTCAATATTCAATATTCAATATTCAATATTCAATATCAATATCCAATATCCAATATCCATATCCAATATCCAAATCCAATATCCAATATCCAATATCCATATCCAATATCCATATCCAATATCCAATATCCAATATCCAAATCCAATATCCAATATCAATATCCAATATCCAATATCCAATATCCAATATCAATATCCAATATCCAATATCCATATCCAATATCCATATCCAATATCCAATATCCAATATCCAATAGCCAATATCCAATATCCATATCCATATCCAATATCCATATCCAATATCCAATATCCAATATCCAATATCAATATCCAATATCCAATATCCAATATCCAATATCCAATATCCAATATCCAATATCCAATATCCAATATCCAATATCCAATATCCAATTCCAATATCCAATATCAATATCCAATATCCAATATCCAATATCCAATATCCAATTCCAATATCCAATATCCAATATCCATATCCAATATCCAATATCCATATCCATATCCAATATCCAATAGCCAATATCCAATATCCATATCCAATATCCAATATCAATATCCAATATCCAATATCAATATCCAATATCCATATCCAATATCCATATCCAATATCCAATATCCAATATCCAATATCCAATATCCAATATCCAATATCCAATATCCAATATCCAATATCCAATATCCATATCCAATATCCAATATCCATATCCAATATCCAATATCCAATATCCAATAGCCAATATCCAATATCCAATATCCATATCCATATCCATATCCAATATCCATATCCAATATCCAATATCCAATATCCAATATCCAATATCCAATATCCAATATCCAATATCCAATATCCAATAATCCAATATCCAATATCCAATATCCAATATCCAATATCCAATATCCAATTCCAATATCCAATATCCAATATCCAATATCCATATCCAATATCCATATCCAATATCCAATATCCACTATCCAATATCCAATACCAATATCCAATAGAGTCTAGTCTCTAGTTTCTGGTTTCTGGTTTCTGGTTTCTGGTTTCTAGTTTCTGGTTTCTGGTTTCTGGTTCTGGTTTCTGGTTTCTGGTTTCTAGTTTCTGGTTTCTGGTTTCTAGTTTCTAGTTTCTGGTTTCTGGTTTCTAGTTTCTGGTTTCTGGTTTCTGGTTCTGGTTTCTGGTTACTGGTTTTCTGGTTTTTGGATTTCAGATGGCAGATTTCAATTTTTCATTTTCCATTGGCGAGAGGCAAGAGGCAAGAGGCAAGAGGCAAGAGGCAAGAGGCAAGAGGCAAGAGGCAGAGGCAAGAGGCAAGAGCAAGAGGCAAGAGGCAAGAGGCAAGAGCAAGAGGCAAGAGGCAAGAGGCAAGAGGCAAGAGCAAGAGGCAAGAGGCAAGAGGCAAGAGCAAGAGGCAAGAGGCAAGAGGCAAGAGCAAGAGGCAAGAGGCAAGAGGCAAGAGGCAAGAGGCAAGAGGCAAGAGGCAAGAGGCAAGAGGCAAGAGGCAAGAGCAAGAGGCAAGAGGCAAGAGGCAAGAGGCAAGAGGCAAGAGGCAAGAGGCAAGAGGCAAGAGGCAAGAGGCAAGAGGCAAGAGGCAAGAGGCAGAGGCAAGAGGCAAGAGCAAGAGGCAAGAGGCAAGAGGCAAGAGGCCAAGAGCCAAGAGCCAAGAGCCAAGAGCCAAGAGCCAAGAGCCAAGAGCCAAGAGCCAAGAGCCAAGAGCCAAGAGCCAAGAGCCAAGAGCCAAGAGCCAAGAGCCAAGAGCCAAGAGCCAAGAGCCAAGAGCCAAGAGCCAAGAGCCAAGAGCCAAGAGCCAAGAGCCAAGAGCCAAGAGCCAAGAGCCAAGAGCCAAGAGCCAAGATCCAATATCCAATATCCAATATCCAATATCCAATATCCAATATCCAATATCCAATATCCAATATCCAATATCCAATATCCAATATCCAATATCAATATCCAATATCCAATATCCAATATCCAATATCCAATATCCAATATCCAATATCCAATATCCAATATCCAATATCCAATATCCAATATCCAATATCCAATATCCAATATCCAATATCCATATCCAATATCCAAATCCAATATCCAATATCCAATATCCAATATCCAATATCCAATATCCAATATCCAATATACAATATCCAATATCCAATATCCAATATCCAATATCCAATATCCAATATCCAATATTCCAATATTCCAATATTCCAATATTCCGATATTCCAACATTCCAACATTCCAACATTCCAACATTCCAACATTCCAACATTCCAACTTTCCAACATTCCAACATTCCAACATTCCAATAATCCAATATTCTAATATTCCAATATTCCAATGTTCCAACGTTCCAATTTTCTAATATTCCAATATTCCATTTTCCATTTTTCATTTTCCATTTTGTGTAATGCCCAGTCCAGTGGCCATGTATAATTGATGATATCGAGCGTGACAAAAATATATTAAAATGACTATTAAAAAGCAGGGGTTGGTGATAAAAAAGTGAAAATTTAGGATTGTATATATTTTTTGATGCCTCATAATAAAAAAATTAAATAGAAAAAAAATACCAAAAAGTTAAAAAAAAAAATTGGTGTGGGCAACCCTGATCACTTAGGGGTTTGAAAAATAGATAGTAGCCGATTCTCAGACCTACTGAATATGTATAAAAAATTTCATAAGAATCGGTAAAGCCGTTTCGGAGGAGTATGCGAACGAACATTGTGACAAGAGAATTTTATATATTAGATTAGATTTAGTTTTTTTATAAAAGTCTTACTATTAAAGTTGGTTTTCAATTACCTGGGACCAACGTTTCCTGTGCCTAATCTTCGACTTATCTTTTAAATGGCAAATCATTTTGTTCTTTCCGGGTAACGTCCATACCAATTTTCCGCCGTAAGGCGTCGGGTACTTCTTAGGTGGCCTAAGTCTTACATTAGTCAAATGTACTTCCGAAGCTGCTTCGTCTATAGTATCCACTAAACATTTCACGAAACGATTCACTTGAGAATCTTCTGCACTGTGATCAGATACTTCGAACGCATCGTCCATGAAGATGTGACCTGGTTGTTAAATTAAGTTTAGCTCATAAATCGATGATCATTAATGAAATTTAAATAGGTACTATGAATACTATGAATTCGGTATTATGAAATTTGATTACAAGCATACTGAACTTATAACAACAATTATAAATACGATAAAGCATAAAGATCGCCGTTGTGATTAATTTATTAAAATAACAAACTTACATTCCAACTCGTAATAATCTGGATCTACAATCCCCAAATATTTTTGTGCAACGCGGCGGGCGCTCTGATCTTCGTCTAAACGGAAAATAGACTTCAAGAACTCTATCATTTCATCCTTCGTCTCATGCCACATAGTTGCACAAACGTAAATCCTGTGAAAATTCATCTTACCTTTTAAACACATATATGTACGATTTAACATGAAATATAAATAATTATGTCACAAATGTTTGAAAAATATTTTTTACGAAAATCAAAAAGTACAATGTAAATTTTAATTCAAACCCTTTTTGTTAAAGTCCGTTTCTAAGTATTCATGATTACGGCCACATATTTTATCTTTGAAATCAATTTAAATGTCGCATGCAAATAATTCGATTACGATAAGATAAATGCACCAATTTAATAGATCTTGAATTTTAATGATTTACTAACAATTAACTGAAATGATATCACCGTATTTCATTCTAAGATTTATTTTACCTTCCAAGAGAAAAAGACAAACATCGAATCTTTTTAATCCGCATTTTCGAATGTTTGTTATAATGATTATTAATGAATAATGAATTATTTTATACGAATGAAATACACGAAAATACTTGCACTGTACTTAGTTTTTCTTTATTTTGTTACAGCAATATCAAGGAAAATTTTTAGAGTGTTTTATTTTTATCTTATAATTAACAAATATACGTTTAAATAAAAATACCAACCATTGATACAGATATAACTGACGAGAATAAAAACTAGAAAAAGACGTATAATACGCAAATACAACATATTTTACTAATTATTACTGAAAACAGTGAAAAAAGTACTTTTCGCTCAATTAAAAATGAGATATGATAAAGATATTTTTATTTTTCAAAATCTGTCTGCGGATGAAGATGGTGTGCTCAATCACTACGCTATGCGTCGAATGTTGATAAATATTGTTAAGCCAGATCGACGGTGGTAAAATGTTTTTACTACTTTCATCTGAAAACGTACCTTGTTATACTATCAGAAGGTTTTATATCTTTCGTCATTAAGTCTGAGCTTGCACGTGAACGGTCTTCTTCATCTTCAACATCTTGCAAAGCCTACAATCGAAGCATATCTACTGTATAAATTCTAACATGTGTACCAGATTACTTGTTTGGAACTTATTAACAAAAATGATTATACCTCAATTAGTATGTCCCTGTCGTCGTCTTTGGTGCGGTTTAATAACAGTGATTGATCGATGAGGGGTCCGAGGTACCAGGGTTTGGAAAACAACTTGTCCGTGGCTGCGAGACGTTCACATCGCGGCATCCAAGTATGCATGGTTATCCATGCCTGTGATGCTAACCATAATAACCAAATCCATGCCATTTCATTACCTAGGTATTCCTTAAGAAAATACACTGCAAAAAATTTCCATTTCATTATTAATTTTTACAAATGATCTTTAAAACCATATTTTTGAGACGAAAATCCATATCAATTCAGAAACGCTTAGTACATTATATTGCATAATATTTAATCACTTAGACTAATTATTGCTTTAATTACAAAGTGTATAAAAAAATCTAACAGCTTTTTAATGTAAATTTCAGTAAAATTATGGTAATTTTTAAATGTCGGATTCGAACCCACGAATTCATACACGCAAGCTCAACTGTAAACCATTTCTTTAATTATCATTGGAGTGTAAAATGTATGTAAAATTGGGTATTTAACTTACAGCGAAATATTAAATATTAACTTCCTTACTGTTACTGTATAAATATAGTTTACTACGTTCATAAATGTAATAATATATACATAGCGGGCAATTTATTCTAACCTGGTGGAATTTCAAAGAATAAATAATCCGGTATCGTGCCATGAAATGCGCAGGGGTCCGCGTTTCTCATTCCACAGAATACGATGAGCAGATTGACCAGAACCGGTCCGACCAGGCTCAGTGCAAAGGTGAAGCTGACATTTTGTATCAGAATCTTGCAAGCGAATTTTGCACTTATAAAACAGAAATAAGCAGCGGCGACTTGAATCAACGCAACCCACAGTGACGATGTCCACGTTACAGGAAGAGTGAATGCAGCTTCAGTTACATTAAAGTCTAAATGCCCGGCATATGCATCTTCAATTATTATTTGAAGCTAAAAATGTATACCATAAGTACATTTATATATGAGGGAATGGTTTTAATATAAACATATATGCGGCCTTCTTTGTAAGACACAAATCAATGGATAATTCGTATATGCTGAATGCGATTCTTCGCTTCAGTGTCTTAAACAGCTTACACAAAAATTTTCATAATGATTTCTTATATTTCCGCGAATGTTACACATTTATTAAAACTCAATTTTACGGATTTTATCGCGTTTATTATTTAGTTTGTTGATGATTGATGAGATGACCATCATCTTAGTCCTCCCGTGACCATGACTGCTGCAAAGCGGTCGAAACGTCGGGAATAAACAATCTAAATAATAAACGCGATAAAATCTGTAAAATTGAGTTTTAACAAAAATTTTCAAATATGTAACCATAAACAGCATGGTGTGTACCCTCATTCGCCTGGATATTTCTAATAACACGTTATAAAATAAAAGCCTTATTTGAGTATTTACATTTCTACTTTTACACTATCGTTTCAAAAATAAAGAACTCACATTTAATTTAAGTTCTATGTGCCAATAATAATTATCTTAAAGTTATAAATGTTATATTCCAATTGTTCTTACTTCAAAGACACTATAGTTGCGTGTATCGAAGGCGGTGCTAATCGATGTAAAAATAGCAAAAGGGTTATCATTTTGAACATGCAATGATATTATAATGCACACCATAAAAATGCAAATCTTCCACAAAGACAGAGACCTTTGCGTATAATACCTCGTCTTCTTTAGTGCCAGTTTCAGTTCGCATACGTAGTAAAATATAACTGAAAATTCACAAAAAAGTCAAAAGTTACACGTAGTACATAACGTGATTATTTCAGTTAAATTTTAGAGTCCGTGATTTGCACTTTTTAAAATCTTAGGATTTTTAATTGTATATTATTTTTATATTTAAACCGGTTAACTTTGATTTCAACTTAAAATTAATTATTATAATTATAAAATCTCGGATATAATATCAATAATTATTTAAAATTACTTACGAGACGTATGTTTTGTAGGAACGTTAATAAAATTCTCCCACCATCCGAGTGATACAAATACACAAGTCACAGGTATAGTCCATAAAGCCGAAGTACCATCTAATAGCGGCCAAACGACAAAAGCGGTAGCTTGCGCCGATATGGCAAATACGTCCAAGATAATTTTTATAATGTACCGACTTTCAGTACTGTCTCTTGTTAAAGCATTAAGTATACCAGGGATAAAACACATGGAATTTAATAACATGGCCCCTTTCACAACGTCCAATTCAGGCAAAATAATAAGTATTAAAATCGCTACACCTGCAGTATGCAGAGTTTCCACCAAGAACGCCTAGAAAATAATAAATTTTTCATTTGTGCGACGCGTTAGCGATGTTATTATATCGACTATTTAAAAACTAATAGATTTTTCATAAATAAATATTACGTTCACAAACGTTTACTTTTAAATACATAATTATTAAGCAGGAAAGAGGTTTTGGCGGTAGCTCTCTGTGCAGGAGACCGTCTGGATGGGTACCACCGCGGCTCCTATTTCAACCGCCAAATAATAGTGTGCAAACATTACTGTGTTCCAGTTTGAAGGGCGCTGTAGCTAGTGTAATTACTGGGGTAACGAGACTTAACACCTTATGTCTCAAGGCGACGAGCGCAATGTGGTGCAGTGTGTACCATCTTAACTAGCACCACGTTGTCATGGGCAAGCGTATCACTTATCATCAGGTGAACGTCTTGCTCGTCTCGTCGCAAAGTAGTATAAAAAAAGGAAAGTGTTACAGATAATAGTCTACTCTTATATACATTACTTACAATGATAAATTGAAATTTACTCGGCTTTTTTGCGGTTTTAAAAAAGCAGATCCTTAATGATCTAAAAAACATGCCCAGTTCCGGAACAGCAAAAACTATCAAGGTCGCCCATAGCCATGTCACTCGTTCTTCCAATGGGAGAACTGCTAAAAACTGTTTATCCAAAGCTAAAAAAATATTTAAAAATTATAGTATTTATTAATGAATTAGGTACTTTAGTTTAAAAGATATATATCTACCTAGAGCTCTGTTGCAATGACTAACTTGTCGTCCTTTTTTTAGTTGAGATGTTATGAATAGTAAGGTCCCTTTTGCTATGACGGCAGAACATAAAACAGCTCCAAATGTGAGAATGTATGCTAAAACTTTGAATATCTTCATGCTTGTATCTATCCATTCGGTCGATACCATCGAGCCGCTCTCCTTTTTCACAGGGATCTCCCGAAACAAATTCCATCCTTTCGTTTCCTGTGCTGTCCTTTGGCTAAATAAAAATATTTTTAAATTATTAAAGCACCCACATATTTTACCCGCAATGAAAGCAATACTGACACTCAAAACAGTAATATATTTATATAACGAGCAAAGACTCTAAAACAAAGGCAGTCAATACCAGACCAGACCTTGAAACCATAATTTCATTGACAAACCTAGAAATCAAATTTTTATAACCAAGCCTACATTTAGTTATTAACTTTTATTTTTTACTTTAAGAATCGTGATTAATAAAAATGCATTTACTAAAATAGTCTAATAGCGAAAAGCATTGTATAGTGTAAATAATACAAAAAACAAAGTATTTATTTAGATATTTTTTGTTTTCTTCATATTTAACATAAATGTAAAACAACGCTATCTCTAGAGGCCTTAATAATGAGTAATATGTATTATTTGTGAATAACGATTATCGCTAAATGATAAAATTCAGAAGCATTTTCATTTGAATACCGAATAATGTTTTAAATAACTTTAGGTGTTTATCTTTTAAACTAGTTAGCTTCAGCATTAAATTATTAAGCAAAAACAAAATTTAATAAATTTATAATAAATAGGAATCAAACGACGACGCTGGTTGCTATTAAATACACATTTCATATCCTTTCGCTAATAATGTTTATGGCACATATCACAATTATGAACGGTGGTTACAAAAAATTCTTGCTTAAAAAAATAGACTGAAGACATTACGCAAAAAATAAATAATTCCATACGCTACATTATACCACAACGCAAAAAAAATTTAAGTTAAGAAGCGTACTCTAATTCATCAGTGTCATCATAGAGTGGCCGAAATTCGGAGTCCGACTGATCACTGTCGTCTTCCAGGTCTTTGAACCCAGGGGTTGTTGCCATTACATAAAATTCTGAAATAAATTAAGAAAATCATGGCGCAACATAACAGTGTTCTTGATTTCATCCGGGTTTCATTTTAAATGAACAAAGCACCTAACTATACAGAACGTATGTTTACCTAAAAAAATAATAAAAATAATTATTATGTATAGTTCAAACTTTTAGTACCAGAAGCTATAGGCTTCATTTGTACAAATTAATATCAAAATTATAGCACAATTTGGAACTGTTGCTGCGTTTTCCGTCACTTGAACGTTTCGCGCAACTCGTCGCTTTGTTGTGTGAAAGAAAATAAAGAACTCAAGATTGCAAAAACAATAGAATTTAGGATTAAGGTGTTAAGTCAAAGATAACAATGTTTTTAATGATAAAAACTTCTATGCATTAAGTATAACACTAATGCTGTAAACAATAATGTTGAATAAAAGCGATTCAATACACACTTTATAGCTTTACCGTTATTTAGTTTGGCTAATAATAAAATAATTTTAGATTATTTAATAATTATTTCTACAACATGTAAAGTAAATTAAGTTATTAAAAATTCAATTCATTAAAAGCGTTTTCCATTGTTACTTAGCTTAGTACTTCAGCCGGTATCGCATTTAATTTCAAGAAATGTGCTTCGGAACAGGAAGAACACAAGTAATCATAAATATATTTTATAACACCACCACTAAATATTCAGCGTTTTATGAAATATCAATTTAAAATTATCTATAAAAATAACTTATTTCTATTTCTCCCATATGTTTATAGACTAAAGTTATTTACATATCAACTTACACGACAAAACATTAACAGCGTCTATTATAAAAAAAACGACTTCACGTGTCCCTAATGCACACTGATCTTTTGAGTAAACACCATTGAACTGATTAACTTGAAATGTATTATCAATCAACGTCATGTTTTTATCTACATTCGATTAAAAATTATCATTTATCGAGGTTCTGATTGGAAAACGTTCTAAAGAAGCGACATTTAAACAACTATTCTTATCTTTAATGGGTTGATCATACGCTCTCGAAAGTTTTCTTCGATGTAATCATACTTTTGGACGATTGTTTTAAACACTTTACGCGATGTATACTTTCGCGTAAACAAAGAACAACAGCAGTCGAAACGCACTGATCCTTCATTATCTCTACATCATGTTCATCGTTTTGAAACACATTAAATCTCATTATCTAGTAATGTCACAAGTTTCAGCGCCCTACGATCGGGAACACAATGTTTGAAATTACTTGCACAGTATTGTTTGGTGCCAGAAAAACAAGATGTCGTGATACGTACCTCAGCGATCGCAGACATGAGGGTACCACCAGTTATAAATTTATTTAGAATAATAACAAGTTGCGGAAATATCTTACAAATAAATAATAAAACCACAAAATTTAAAACTGAAGTTTATTACCTTAATTACTATACGCGCAATACATTTAGCAATGCAATTATTTAGAAGAATAAATACCTATCTACAATTTCAATGAAAACTAATGATTGTTCTTAAATCGCGGAATGTTTCAGATTATTATTATTACTACTAGATAAAATTTTGTTGGTATTAAGAACATTCATTTTCTCCAACTTCTTCAAAATTCTTAAATTGCTATGAAATGCGGTTACACGGTTACTTTACATAATTATACTATTTAACCCAGATCTTACTAGCCATGAAATTCAATAATAAATCTAACAAAGTCATCTGAAAAAAATGCGATTGATCAATACCAGCTTAAGCACATAATTATAATAAAAAAATCACAAATGAGAGTCAATATTTTTACACAGATAATTGTTTACCTTATTTGCGAGAGTTAAATAGATTAATTATCTTAGAGCTAACTAAAATGCTCAACCATCACATGTATGAAATGAAAAAAATCTTGTATAAAATAAGGAACATAAATTAATAAAGTATTTTTGAAACAATAATTATATTAAAAAAACCTTTTAATGTTGCAACAAATGAGACACGGGCTATCTCACCCTGTGAGATTCAATTCCATTTATTCATCCAGCTGGCCAAGTTGGGCGGATGTCACGTATTCCGCAATTTTTTGAGTTAAGTCGGTCGGTGACCTTTGTTCTTCTACAGATCTCATCATTGTCTTTCATTGCATTGTTTTATTCTATTTTTCAGTCTCATTTGTGGAATTTTTATTAGTGCTATAATCTTGCCCTTTAGAATAGTCCATAACGTCGTCCATTTTTGAATAATTTCCTATTGCCACTTGCGCTATTGTATCTACAATACTAGAGGTATTAGAATACGAATGACTTGATTGCGGTGCAGTCTGGCCTTCTTCTTCTGTCAGTTTCAACGGTTGGGTGTATTCTGCCATATAATCGGGCATAGTTGTCTTCTTGGTAAGTTCTAACATTTGATTCAAAAAGGATTCTCCGCTAACGCGTGGTGGCATACTGAAGTCAGTCGCATGTGGTTCAGATGTTAGAGGAAGAGGTTTGGAAGTATCGAGTTTTGAAGCACTTCCATCTGCATGCTTCCCAATATCTAATGAACTTTCCATTTTACCTTTTCCGATGCTGCCAAAGTCCGGTGGTAAATATTCTTTACTACTTTTTAGCAAATCATGTGGAGATTTCATTAAGACATTTTGATCAAGACCAACTTTTGTAGAGATCGGACTACTGCTTGAAAGAGGTTTTAAAAGTGACTCTTGCATTTTTAGTAAAGATGGAGACAAGAACATATTATTTGCTGCAAGAGTAGATTTCGACATGGGATCTGGAATTCCTAATATACCCGCACTTGAATATTTACTAGCAGAAAATAATGCATTAGCAATATCAGCAGAACTCATCATGAGATTAGAAGCAATACTAGCAGGAATCGGTGCCGATGAAGTTGTGTTGCTTGTCGATGTACTAGTAGATGTTTTCTCATAACCCGCCATACTTGTTAAATTTTGTAAAGATGCGGCATACGATGGCGGATCCGATAATTTACCACTTGTTAAACTTGCTGCCAAATTAGACGACATTCCGGGTGTAAGCCCTGATAACATACTATTAGCTGCAGCTAAACTTTCTAAACTGCCAGCACCTAAAGGCAAGGGCATGTTTGCTGATCCTAAACCGAGGGCCATACTTGTTAACATATCTAATCCTGTAGGGTAGGCTGATGGTAATGAAGAAGTATTGTGTTTTGATGTTTTTGATGAAGTCGGCAGTACGGGAATATTCAATTGAGGAGCTTCAAATTTATGGGGAGATATTGACCCTATGCCCGATGATACGTTAATTGGTGGCACACCTGGCGGCCGGCTAACCATCTGCTGTAAAGTGCTAACAGATGGGAAATTAGGTATAGACGTGGGTTGCGTAGTTTTCGGCGGAGGTATTGCTTGAGGTACAGCTAAAAGAGCATCCAAATCTATTTTCTCATCCTGATCAGATGAACAGCCCAACTCATCACGAATAAAATGCCACAGTAGACCATCGCTTTGCTCTCGAGGAAACTTCGGTGTCAAAGTGCATTTTAATTTATCCAAAAAAGTTATATCTGGTTTATAATTCTCTTTGAAATTAATGAATGATTCATCAGCAAAATTGAAGTAATATTTTATTGTTCTTTTAATGTGTTCCATAGCATGTGTTGATAGATGGCTATCATGAATCATGTTATATTGAAGAAATAATGGCCGCGGATATTCTGTAGGTCTCTGTTCTGGTGGAGGCATTACCCAAAAGAATGTAAGGGATGACTCCAAAACAGGACTTTCAGGATTATAGGGAGCTGAAAAAAGACAATAGTTATAGTCTATAACTTTAAATAAAATAAATATTGTGTTGAAGGTGGTTTTCTAAATAGCTCATAGATTTTATTAATTGTGTCAGGAGTGTGGCAATTAGGATTAATCTTACAACATCTGTAAATCTCATAGTTGGATTATTTAATGGAATATTGACATATCAATGCTGAAAGGAAGTGAAGAATTATTAGCAATTTTGTTATAGAAATGGTAACAACAGGTCTTAATTTTTTTTATTTATTATTCAAAATATGGAAAAACATGGAGATCTTAAAATGTATGTACTAAGGCGAGCTTAACTCTAAAAGAGCACTCTTCCAGCAAACCTTTTACTTAACACAAGTATTCTAAAAAAAATATTAAAAACAGTATATTACATACAGTAAAAACAATATATAACACTTACAACATATAACACCAATGCAAGGAACATAAGAAACTTCCGATGGACCCCTCATTTTTATTTGATATTCAAGTTGATTATCACAATCTCTTAGGCTTGGCATTGCTGGATTTGTTGGATGAGAATGATACCATCCAAGTAATGTTAATCCAAGTCTTTCTATCTCCACTTGGATTTCTAATTCTATTAATACTTTAGGCCGAGTGTCAGTTTTACTTTTTAAACAAGGAAATGTATGAGTTATCATAACAGCTGAAAAATACAGAAAATGTAAACAACATAAAACAAGCTGTCATATTCACTAGTAACAACTATATACATACTATGACTGTTCAAATCCCAGGTTCCTGCTAAATAACCATGTACTTCCTCTTTTTTCAAATGACAATGAAGGTCAAGAACTAGAGAGGCGTTAGAACTTACTGAGACCAAAAATGGCTGTACTTTCCCTGCCGTAGAAAAGGATACAGCCTCTATTAACATATTTGCATCACTGTAACAAAAAATATTGATAGAAATATGGTTGCACATTAAATCCAGACAATTATTGTAAGGCGAAAACATTACTGTTGCATCATTCTATTGGGTACAGTATTGTGTTTCATGACAACTCTCTGTGGTGGAGGTTCTGGAGGATTTTCAATTTCCATTTCATTCTCCTCTGTAAACAAAGAAATAAATGATATTTAGAATTATAGTCAACATTTTGTCAATTATCAATATATACAGTTCTTTAACTGTATCTGTATTATTAACTGCCTCTGTGGAGGTGCATACATGCTTGCCTTGTAACAAAGAAATTCTTGGTTCAATTTCGAGATCACATATTGTAATTTTCTCAAATCAACCTGGCTGCTTTTTTTCACCTTTCAACATATAAAAGACAGAGTAGTCTAGACATGATTGAAAATGCGATTTTGTTTTGCATATATTTTTAATCAAACTTCGTATTATAAAGGTTACATTTAATAATTATGATAAGTCATTGTTCAAAAAAAACTCTGTTCAATCACAATGAAATATAGCATTAAATTAATAAAAACACTATGTGAAAGTAAGGTCAAGTAAATGTTGGCCCAATGTGGACAGAAAATCCAAATATGGGCATAGAATTGTTTAGAAGAAAATTTTATAATACTTAAATTATTTGTATTCTTAATTTATTTGTTGATTTTAAAATTTCTGTACATATTAGTAATCAAGCCAAAGATTTAAAAAAAAAAGTGGTGTAGAATGAGCAAGCCTAATTTATAATGAATATTCAATCTGTTAACCTTATACTGACAGAGAATATGTTGGTACATATATATATATATATAAAAAAATATACAGTACACAAATTTGTACAATTTGTGAACAATAAATAAAGTATACAATAATCTAAATGTATAAACTGTTTAACAGTGTTTGCATAGACTAACTGTTCATTTTCAAATAAAATACAGATATCTTTGGAGTTATGACATTGCTTTGTGTAATAAACTAATAAGAAACTAAGCAATTTTTTGGTAATGAACTGGTTATATTATCAATTTTGATAATTTACCAGTCAGATTGTAAATAGACTACAATGAAATTATAATAAAATAAGAGAGTATTATACCCAGTGGCAATACCATATTCAGAATATACATGCATAATATTTACCATCTGAATGCATATTTTCCCTCTGTAATTGCTTTCTGCGAAGATATGTAGCTTTAATAGTATCTAATTTTTTCCCTCTATATTTTACAGATGCCCAACCACATCCCGATCTCTTATCTGGATTAATAATTCGTTTACAATGTATCGCCCATGCAGAGGGAGAACAGAAAATAGTTTCAGTTTCATGGGATTTTATTTTTCCATCAGGTTGCAAGTCTCCTACAAATTTTTGACCCTGAAATAATATTTTTACTTGAAAAGCAAGGGTAATAAGTAGTGCACAAGTTTCAAATGAGAGGAAAATTTTTTAAAACTATTTAATAAAAGATTTTAACATCCTAGACAGCTTGTAGATTGATATAATCCTTTTCGCTCTACTGGTAACTTAATTTTGGATAGCTATATAAATTTACTATAAACTATACAAAGTTATTGATCGCACATATATGCTTGGTAGTCTTTAAAAACACAAGGCAAAAATGTAGAACAGTTTGTCTGAATACTGATATGTTTACACATTGTTATTTGATGATGAAATAAATTTTACATCTGAGCCTCTAGAACTTCAAACTCAAAACCACTCCTGAAAGGGGGTTCACCAGGAAATCAATTTATTAATATATATTATATTTACAATATATTTACATAAAAGGTAAATATAAAATATTTTGAAATTAAATGTCTGTTGGTAATTATTTATTTATAAACAGGTTTAATAATGTTATTGGCTATAAATAAAACAGATTAATGTTATGAACAATTATTATATATTTATCACTTACACATATATTAACAAAAACACTTACCAAATATTCTATAGTCATTGCAGCAATACCAGGCACTAACATTTTCTCTTCCAGAAGCATTTGTAAGGTAACACCTCTACCAGGCATAGATTTATTACCAGGTTGAGTTTCTGATTCCTAAAATTACAAACATATTTTATGATTTGAATAGTATTTGTAAGATATTTTTTCTTAACAAAAAAAAACTATGTTGCTTTTATTTGTTTACAAGTTATAAAAATTTCTTGTTTTCAAGTACAAATTTGTGCATAACAAAGAAAGTGCTAAAATAAGCGTTTTTTAACATAAGATCGAATAGGAAAATAGATTTTTTTAAGTCGCAACAAAACCGAGAAAATACAATATCCATGAGAGAACAGTTATATCTCTTTAATAATAAATAAATATGTTAAGAAAACAAGTATCTATTAATAATTTATCATAACGAAAAAACATTGTTGACAAAACATTTCACAAATAGGGTACCTCATCGGAAAACTCATCTCCACTTCCAGTTTCTTCTTTATCTTCTTCACAAGTTTCTTTAGTAGGTTCAATAGGTTTATCATTTTTAGTTTCATCGTGACTACTGTTCGAAACAGGTACTGAAAGGTCTGCAGCGGAAACCTTATTATTAAATGTATTTGTTGTGGACATTAAAGCTGCTGCTAAATGAGACGTTTGTACATCCATAGTACCGCTTAACAAATAAAGGGTCTACACTAAAAATATTTTTATATTACAAACAGACTTTATACTTGCATACTTCTAAAAATTCACGTTAGCATTATTTTATTCAGGAATTGTTTGTAGAGTTTTATTTATGCAATGTTTAATTTCTAACGATAGAAAAGGTTTTTTTTATGTGTATAAATGACATGGACCACAGATATTATAACTGAAATATAATAAACATTGAAAATATTTCTTTAAAATTATACTTGTGCACTGTACTCAAATTCATAACCACAGCACGAAGGTTGTGAATATTACTACAGAGCATCAATGAAATAAAATGTTATTAAAATAAGTCTTTTTCCTATTTTTTTCAATAATGATTAACGTACACTAATTTAGCTGTAATTTAATGTTATAATTGAAATTCATTTAATACATTTTTTTTATTTATTTAAAAGCAAAATAAAGTTCAGGAAATCTTATTTACCAAAACGAACATCACCAAATATTAGATAAGATATTTATCAAAAATGTATTATGTTTAATCTGTACTTATTTGTTATCTGTATTATAATAGCCAAAAAAATATTATTAGTTGTATATGTATTTGAAAGATTAATAAGTTTAATTATTACTCTAATTATATCATTGTTGGTAATTTTTGCATATATGCAGAAAAAACCTTATTCGAAATGGCAATCGTAAAAACACCCGTTCTCAAAGTAATTCTGTGCGGAGAATATGGCGTAGGCAAAAGCTCTATTTTCAGACGATTTATAAACAATACATTTTTACCGAATTCAGACAAGCGATCGACATTAGGATTAGATCATTTCGAGAAGGTGTATCAAATAGGCGAAAAAGACGTTAAGGTGTTCAAAAAATTCTGTTAACATAGTTTTTCCTAGTGCTTAAAAATTTGACAAAAATTAAACTAAACATTGCCTGATAATATGCTCACATATGCAATGTTTACATTACATGCATTTTTCTCTTTTGTACTTATAACAGTTTTAAATTTTCAATTTCAGTTACAACTTTGGGACACAGGTGGTATGGAAAGAATTGCATCTGTAACTTCTAGTTACTATAAATATGCTGAAGCAGCTATTTTGGTGTTCTCCTTAGACAATGCCTCCTCTTTTCACATACTAAGTCAACATTTGTTAGACATAGTGACTTATGCAGAAAATGCAAAGATATTTTTGTGTGGAAACAAGTCTGATTTAGAAGGAACTTCACCACAAGTAACTGATGCTGATATAGAAAATTTTTGGTAAGTAACATTTAAACATAACATAGACAAGAGATCAAATAGAGAGAATCTCTTTTCTATAAATAAATGAAAACAAAATTGCATTCTGTATAATATAAAACATAAAGACTAATTAAAGTTAAATATATTTTTGTCTAATGAAATCTCTCCGTATGTCTCCAAATGTCTTCTAGTTATTTTGTGAGGTATAGGAAACTAAATTAAATTTACTCTAAATTAAATAAAATGGTTTGTATATTTTGGGAGACTAGAAATTTTCAATTTATGATTGTTCAAGATAAGATTTTTTTTCTACATTATGTCCCCTTATATTTATTTTTCATATTACAGTGAACAGTGTCATAACCTTATTAGCACTACATATAAAACCTCATGTAAAACTGGAAAGGGATTGGAAGAAATGTTTTCTGACATTGCTTTACAATTAGTGGAGGCTAACAGATCAAGAATAGAGCTGCAAACATTAGATCATAACAGTTTTAAAATAACTCAGCCAGAACCTCCCGAAGATCCACCTTGTAGTTGTTAAGCAGAACATTACATTCCCTATTGAATAATAAGGTAATTTTGTGATATTATCATTTATTTTATATGATTGGAATATGAGTCCCTACCTTAATTTGGATTTTTTTTCATCTCTTAAAAAGGTCTTTGCTATTTCACTAGGTATTACATAGAACATTGTATAGCATATTATTAATTTTTAACAATCATTTTGAAAAAATTACCATCATTCTATTTCATACTGTTTTCCGGGCATTAAATTGAACTTGTAGTAACATTATTTTCAGAGGACATAAAATATATTTATATAACAATCATTATTCGGTCGTTTTTGTAATGATTACAATATTATTCATTATGGATTGTAACTTATACTGATTTATGATAATATTTAATTTATCCAGTATTTTAATTAATTAATTGTACTGACTACCATGTGTTATTGCACATGACCTTTTTTATATTTATTGCAATTGTAATATAACTAATTTATTAATGAGTATAACCATGTAAAATTATAATGTTTATTTTTTAATTAAGTCTAAAATGACAATGAAGCGTATTAATCACTTACTACATATTATAATAAATACTTTTAAGAAGCTTTTGCTAGAAATTTGCTCATGTTAACTTCTATTACTAAGAAGTTGAATGTATACTTGTAAAATTATCAATAAAATCATTGTCCGTGTATTTGTAGATTGATTTAAATAGACTATTTAATGAGAAACATAAACCCATAAGATAGTTTCTTAATTGGTCCCGTGGTGCAGTGGTTATCTGCTTGCAGACTCGCTACGACCCACATAATGTAAATCTGCTGCCATAACAGCATTGACATGTTCCAACTGTTAATATATGACAGAGAGAATTCAGAGTAAGCATGCTTAACTACCCACAGCCTCATTGTTACATCAAAATGGTTACCTAATGATAAGTATTCTTTTACCCATTGAACAATAATCAGATGCACTTAAGATTTTTTTTTAATTTCTTACATGATGAAAATGGCATCATAACCTGCTAAGTTTATTTCTAATAAGAAATTAAATTTTAGCTTATTATTATTTAGATTAAAGTACCTGACATTTCGAATTCATGTTTGTTGTGCTTTTATGTAGTTTTTTTTTTACATTTTTATTGTTAATATATTTTTTTTTTTACTTATTATTATTTCACTAAAACCTACTAGTCAATAATAATTACAATGTTGACCTCTTTATACAGATTATTTCTTTTCAACAAGGTGAAAGTTCATTGTCATTGTGAAGAAATCAAAGTATAGTATTTCTATTCATTAAAATATTATATTATTTATATTAGGTTTGACAAAGCAAAATACAGTTGAATTATATAAACTTGTTTTGGTAAATAAGTATAAATTATATTTTTTTTTTTCATTGTGCATTCAATTCACTATTCACAAAATAAATGGTCCATAAATTATCATATTTTTAATTTGGTAAGGACATCAACACATTATGACGTTTTGTATAATAAAAGATGATTCTCGGTTGTTATATACATTGTTATATTTAATAGTTCTTGAGACATAATTTTTTTAATACTAACTGAAAAATAAAAGAAAGGTTGCTATATAATTTGCAAAAGCATCCTGTTTTCATAAGACCGTTGCAAATTATAATACCCTTTATTATTTAATAGGAAATCAACATAATTAATTTCTTAACATTACAGACCTGTTTGGCCATTAAAAATAAATTTATTTAGGTAATGTAACACATTAGAGAGTTCCTTTTAATATTTAAATTTCTTTTGTGCAATTTCAAACAGAAAAAAATCTCCTTTTAAGTATATATATACTGTGCCTGCAATATTTATTGATATTGGTATTTGTTTATTGATAAGGCCATAAAACCTGATTCAAATAAAAAAAATCTTTATTGGAATTTATTACCAAAAAAGCTCAATTAAAAATATAGGCATACAAAATCATTCACTTTTGGGCTTCTTTATATTTTAATGAGAAAAATTTATTTAGAACAAGTAATATAGCCCCTGGATTAATTTATTATCTAATTTAGCAAGTCGTTAACTAATAACTGATAGCCAATATTTCCCATTTGTTTTTACCTTAATCCCCTATATTCAAATTTATTAGTATTATATATGGTAATGCATCTTTTAAAGTTGTCTGTATTGTACGATGATTGTTAGGTATTATATATATTCTTGTCGTTTTTATACCTGAAAGTTAGCTCTTAACTTCGAAAATAGTCCAGTCTCTTGTGCAATGTGAAAAAGTTACTCCGTGCATGTGATGCCAACGAAATGACCGCTACAGCCTCTTGCAGCTGATAATGATGGGCAAGATAAAAGACGCGTTGGCAGACGTCGTGGTTACACAACATACGAGAATCGACCGGCATTACAGAGGCCGAGGTATTGTATACATAAGTAATTAGTTTTCTACTTCCATTTTATTACCATTTATAATAATGCAAAGCCAATCTATTTACTGTATTCGATAAAACTGAAATTTGTATTATCACCCTGCTTTTTTTTTTTTCATAAATTGTACATTTTTCCCAATTATTTTTTAATCTACAATTGGGGATTGTAAAATATTTTGCTTACCGCCTTGAGATCAATGTTTAGTCACGTTATTCCAGTAATTTTGTTGTTGGTAGTTAGTTACATGGCTGCGACAACAGATCTACCATGTATGTTAAGCTTTAATTTTTGCATCGGATGTCTCAGGTAAGTCTTGGTTATATTTATTACTATTCAGGGTATAAATAAACAGTTACTAAATGTGTTGAATGATTTATTATGCTTAATAAACAGTTTCTAATATAGGTTCTATTTAAGGGCTCAATAACTAGTGCCGCCTTCCATACGTATTTATGTGCAGTAACCTTCATTTGGTTCTATTCAACAAAAGTATTTTGAAGCTATAGGCAGTTAAAGAACTTTATAAAAACTTAATTTTCTGATGTGTTTAACTACTACTGAACTAAATTGCGTAATGGTTTAACATACAAGTTTATGACATATCAATAAATTTTTGCAAGTAAAAGAGTGCATATATATATATATCTAAAAATTATATTTACGTCCATGTCTGTACAACATTTTTAATGTTGTGACCATTTTATTGTTTTCAGATCTACACCCTCTTGCACCATTTCCCAAAGCGGGCTCATTTCACGCAGACGCAGAACATGTCTAATTGTTTTTTCAGCTGTATAATCAACTTCTTCTATAGTTGTAAATCGTCCAAAGCCAAACCTTTAAACATAATTAAGTAATATTTAACAAGAATATACTCCCTTTCTATAATGTTCGTCTTTGAAGGATCAAGAGATAATCTACCATCTGGCAAGGTATCAGAGTTACGTGAAATTTAACCAACTCCCACGGTGATCAACGCCACGTTTAATCTCTTAAATCTAATCTGTTAAACAGATATCTCGTGACCTCTCGGATTTATCAGTTTGGAACAAAATCGCAATCTTACTAACGCTATTGTATAATAGTCTGCCCCAGGGACGGTTGCAGGTTTGTCGAGGTCCACCCACGAGGACGAAGCTAGCAGACGAGAACGAGACATCATCCTCAGAATCGTTATAACAACGATAAGGACAAAAGATCATTTACTTCTACCACATACCTACACATAGTTATTTTTTATTGCAAATTGTTTAATTTGTTTAATTTATCACATAATATTATGCTGCAGTTATTGTCAAAAATAATCTCCTGGCTTTATGTTTGTTTCTTTACTATCTTGTTTTTCCATTTCGCATGACGAGACGAAAAACACGTTGACCTTATCACAAGTGATACATCAACCTCAATGAACTAGAGAGGTACTTAGAATGATTATGGGAACAAAATGTTAACACTCGTTACCCTAGTAATTTTACTTGCTACAGCGGTCATGAGAATCGGAATGCAGTAATACTTGCTCACTTGTTTGGAGGCAGGAAAAGATGCTTCAGTGTTTACTACCTAGATGATCTTTTGCAACAGAGGTGTGCGAACTCTTAAATATCTACAATTTTGTTAATAAATTTTATGTTAATAGTGCTGTACTAGATGATTTTAGATTAAGGATAGTAGTTGAAATTAATTGAAAACACACCTTATTGAACTGTGCGCTAAATCTTCATCAGTACCTATGGCTCGTAGCACATATGACGGTTCCAAAGAAGCTGATGTGCAAGCTGATCCACTCGATAATGCAACATCTTTTAAAGCCATTAAAAGCGATTCACCTGCAGTTAAATTTATCAGTTGTTATCAAATGTATGGGTATACATAAAGAATTAACCCTCTCAATGTACTTGCTAATGGGACCCCTGGCTTTCTCTCACCAGTACTAAAGAGCTAGAGAGATTGAAATAAGATTATTTAACTGTGTTTACCTTCAACATATGCGAAAGACAAATTGATACAGCCAGAGTAAGATTGTTGTGGATCGCCATTCCTGATGACATGTGTCAGTTTTGAATAGATTTTATCAAGAAATCTTTTTGACAACTTCTCCATCCATGCATGGTCATATACCATTTCTCGTTTTGCTATTTCACATGCGGCACCTGCACAGGTACGAAAGCGTCGATAATATTTTCGGTACATACAATTTCTTTTAATCATTTTTATGAACTTTTTTTAATCCATCTACAATGAGTTTGATTTTAATTTCATATAGTATTAAGTGACATTCAGGTCAAAGATAGTGAAGGGAGCTCGCCCATAATACTCTCGGTTCTTTTATATCTTGGCAGCTAGAAGACAACAATACTGTTATGGATATAAAATATGATGGCGGTAGCTATCCAGGAGGGTAAGAAACATCATTGCTGCTAACCAAACCTTTACAGGTCAAAACCTTGGCACTTTTCAAGTAATTTTGAGTGAGCCAAAGTCCTACTCAACAATGGTAATTTTTACCAATTGTCATCAGCTCTTATCCCATAAATTTATTACATTATTTATAAGGTGTTTCAGCACAGCTTTTCATTTATGTTTCGTTTATTTTTGTGCCCGAGAGGCTGAAATATGCCCAAGATCCAAAAACCCCAAGAAAAAGAAAGACAAATGAATTTCAATAATTAGATTAACTTTTATACATAGCAGCAACTATTGTCCTTTTTTGGTATTGGTCCAGAAATCTTAGAAAAAACACTAAACTTTTGGAGTAGGTCAGGGTTATGCGGAGATATTTACCTGTTAAGGTGCCCTTGGAGGTTGTCTTTAGCATTTGGAATAGTTTAAAAATTTGTGTTTGAAACACAACTGCAATGCAGTTAGTGCTGTATTCAGATGGCCAGGCCTGGGCAATGTTCTATACAATTACCCGGTACTATTGCAAATTTAAATTTACTTACCCAACCCTACTGCTAAAGGAGTAGGAACAGTTCCACTTCTCAACCCTCTTTCTTGTCCACCTCCACTTTGAATTGGTTCAACTCGAACTCTAGGCCTTCTTCTAATAAATAACACCCCTACTCCTTTCGGCCCGTAAATTTTGTGACCAGAAAGAGACATTAGATCAATATTCATTTCATTGACATCAAGAGGAATTTTTCCCAATGCTTGAGCAGCATCGGTATGGAAAAATATCTTCCTTTTCTGACATAGAGCTCCAATATCAGCTATTGGTTGTTTGACTCCTAAAAAAGTTCAGGAGTTTAATAAACTATTACACTTAGTGCAAAAAATTAAACATGACAATTACACTATAATTATAGAAAAATATATATCTGTATCATTATTTACAACATACATTACAGTACCACATATTTGCTTCATTAATTCTTTAATATTTTTAAACTAAAATTAAAAAACACAATTGAGTATTCAATACCCAAGTTCTTTTAGTATATAATTATTGTATAATATATTTTGCAATGGTAGTAACTAACAACCATAATAAATATATATATTGTGAAAAGAATAACAAATGTTAATATAAATAACATATTCGAAATTAGGTTACATAACTTACAGAAATAAAATTATTTTATTTATCGTCATGATTACCATTACAATTTTTTGGATATCACTAAATGCAAATGAAGTCTCATAATGTTTCATACATACCTATCTCATTATTAACTGTCATAACTGAAACTAAGCTAGTTTCAGGTGTTAGAGCATCTTCTAAATCTTGCAGGTTAATTATACCATTTGAGCCTACTGGAAGATAAGTAATTTTGAAGCCTTCACCTTCCATAGCACGACATGAATCAAGGACACATTTATGTTCCTGTAATGAAAGGTAAAAATATTAAAAACCAATGCACACACTAACTCACTAAATAAAAACTTTTAATTACAAATGCCATATCATGTAAGCAATGACTAATTGCAGCTAAACCAGGTCTGCAATTAGTAATAAAAAGCTATTGCAACTTGGTTTTTTACAGAGTGAAGTGCAACTGAATGTAATCTTAAAATGTATATACAAATATACAATGTCTCTTTAATTTTTTTAACTATCTTATTAGATAGCTTAAAAAATAAGTGAAACAGTACTATTATACTGTTTTAAGAGATCCTATATATATTAATTAAATATTTAATGTCAAAGTGAACAAATAAGTTGTACTCACAATCTGAGTTGTAACAATATGTTTCTTCCTTGGTGCATAGAAACGTGCTACTCCTTTAATAGAAATATTATTTGATTCTGTAGCCCCTGAAGTAAAAATGATTTCTTTGGGATCAGCTCTGATCAAATTTGCTACCTGTTCTCTTGCCTTTTCCACGGCTGCTTCACTTTCCCATCCATATGTGTGTGTACGTGAATGTGGGTTTCCATAGTAGTTTACAAGATATGGTAGCATAGCATCAAGAACTCTTGGATCCTTAAATAATTTACAATAAGAAAACAAATTTTGTGGAAAACTGGTTACAGAAAATTATAAGTATAATTCTTTACAAAATATTAGTCTGAAAATTTACACATAGTTATACAAATTGTGATATCTAATAATTTTCAGACAATAGTCCCAAAAAAAAAATTATTTGCTAATTATGCTTCATATTTTACTAATTCCTACCAAAAAATGAGCGTTGTATCACTTATTCATATTAGTTTATGTCACTTTATTTGATCATTTGCAAGCTGCTTAGTAACTGCTTACCACTGGTGTAGTTGCTTGAGCGTCGAAGTAAAGGGGGCGACCAATTTCCTCATGTTTTAATGAAAACTTATCATTATCAGCTAAAACATAAAAGTTTAATTTAAGTATGAGACGAGCATATATCATTAGTAATTATAATTATTACTTTAATTACCAATGCTAGTTTTTTTTCTGATTCCATGAACTACCACAAAGACGGCATTTTTCTGTTGTAATATGCGATTAAATGAGTTATTGAAATATAAGTGCGTAATATTATTAATAATACGAAACATTTTAACAAGAGTAAATCGTTTTTTTTACTTTCTGCGTCAATGTCATTATGACAAATGACATTTCGTTTATTGAATAATAGCACAGTATATATACTGTACAATATTGCTACAGTCGCATAATATCCTGGGTCAATTTTCCAAGCTTTTCAAAAATTTTATTTGATCTTGACTTAAAACGTTTTTATATACTTTTAACTTGATAACTTTCATCGCCATATAACAATCGCTATACTTTAATAAAAACTGTAATTTAATTGTTGATAAATAAATAGCTACTACCGTTTTATTCAATTAACTATTTAAATGATGTAATACAGTGTGTAATAACAGTATTTAAACTTCATGTTCAAAACACGAAAAAAAAACAATTTTCGTTTGATATCCATTCTGATAGAAATATAATTACATTAATCAAATATATCATCATAAGTTAATATAGTCCGTTTTGCATCTTTTGGAGGAGGAGTGTTTCGTGAAGTGTTAGTAGGTGTCCATGAGCCTGCCTGAGGACGCTTAGTTAAAGCAACCCGCCAGTTTTCTTCTGAACCTTCTAAAGCTGTTAATGCGTGGGATGCCATTTCTGTAGTCTCAAATGTCAATAATACCCTAAAAAAGACAAAAAAGTTATTATATTCGCCAATTATCATTATATCTATATTTTAATTAAGAACTCTGCAGACACCATTGATACATAACATTTCTTATATAAGTGGGAGACGCACAGACTGTACATAAATGGTTTAAACATTTTTTTCTGTATAATAATTATTAAAGTTTAATATAAAAAAAAATATTTACTTTTCTTCATCCTCTAGTGTGAATGTAAATGGCTCAAATGATGTCAAACGTCGTCTTATTACTTCCTCTGTAACATTAGCACCAGTAATCTGAACCATGCAACTCTTTCCTGCATTTGGATTAACATCACTAACACTTTGGTTTTGTGCTGTCTTGTCTTCTCTGTAATGTTAAATAAATAAAAGCATTTTGAAATCTGCACGTTTTTAAAATACTTTCATAGTATTAATATAATAACTTCCTTCTCTTTATACTTTTCAATAAGAAAAATTGAGCCTAACTTGATTTTTAAATTAATGGTATAGTCAATAAGTTAAATAATTTTGATACATTAGTACCTTCTCCGAACATGATATAAACTAGCTGATTAGTTTTAATATTAATGATAAGTAAAATAGTAAAACATTTGATTAAATTTTTTAAAAAATAATACAAATTACATCACATGGGAATGTTTTTTTCTTTTATTATTATATCATAGTACACCACACCACATCTCTTACATGTTTTCCATAGCTTCTTCATGTATCATAATATACAGTGATTGTAAAATATACATACTTTTCTCTTGCTGTAACAAATGAATCATAAAGGTATTTGACACGCGGTGATGGCTTTTCTTCTGGAGGTGGGGGTTCTTGTGAGGCACTAAAAGGTTGGTATGATGCTACGCCACCAGTTGCACCAGCTGATCCACTTAATTTGCGTTCTCGACCTGAAATATTTTTCATTGTTATCCTATTCTAATTTTTTACTTATCGATATTCTAATTCCTCATGTTTCCGTCTCCTCTGTTCTGTTAAGTATACCTGCACGTGGGCGTTTAAACGTAGCATTTTGTGGTTGTGGTGGAGGACTCTTGATAGCTTGAATAGCGCCACTTTTTATAAGTTTTCGTGCAATTTCTCGCGCATCACGTGCTTCAGTCGGCCGTTTCGGTAATATGGGTTTTTCGGGCTCTTGTTTAGGTGCTTTTAAAGCTTGAAGTGCCTTCTTTTTCTTTTTTAATTTTTGATACTTTGCTTGCAACATTAACTCTTCTTCCGTAAGGTTTGAAGGAAAGTGTAAGTAGACCATGTTATGATTTTTAAAAAGTTTAAAAAAAAAAAAAAAAAAAAAAAAAAAAAAAAAAAAAAAAAAAAAAAAAAAAAAAAAAAAAAAAAAAAAAAAAAAAAAAAAAAAAAAAAAAAAAAAAAAAAAAAAAAAAAAAAAAAAAAAAAAAAAAAAAAAAAAAAAAAAAAAAAAAAAAAAAAAAAAAAAAAAAAAAAAAAAAAAAAAAAAAAAAAAAAAAAAAAAAAAAAAAAAAAAAAAAAAAAAAAAAAAAAAAAAAAAAAAAAAAAAAAAAAAAAAAAAAAAAAAAAAAAAAAAAAAAAAAAAAAAAAAAAAAAAAAAAAAAAAAAAAAAAAAAAAAAAAAAAAAAAAAAAAAAAAAAAAAAAAAAAAAAAAAAAAAAAAAAAAAAAAAAAAAAAAAAAAAAAAAAAAAAAAAAAAAAAAAAAAAATCTTTTTATAATGTTTTTTTTTCACTATGAAATGTAATTACTTTTATAATGTATAATCGATACCGATAGGACTTAGAAAGTGCTTTCGGTATAAAATTAATTTGGGAC
Source organism: Byasa hedistus (assembly GCA_029286795.1). Taxonomy (NCBI): domain Eukaryota; kingdom Metazoa; phylum Arthropoda; class Insecta; order Lepidoptera; family Papilionidae; genus Byasa; species Byasa hedistus. The sequence continues at coordinate 7,087,338 of JAGSMW010000020.1, read as the reverse complement.
TCCGACTAAGCTACTTTATTAATAAAAAAACAGGTCAAGAAAATATAACATAGCACGGTCATTTACTCTTTTGTTTTACTGAGATCCAGAGCAACAGCTTTCAATAAACTATAAATAATTTACATCTCTGAGATTTTGCTGTTAATTTATTTTTTTTATAGTGTTGAATAGAATTAAAGTTAGTCAATTCCAAAAGCATAGATTCTGGAAGGAAATTTAGTGTCTAACAATATCTAAAAAATTTCAAACCAATTCGCAGAAAAATTTATTCAAATCTTTAAGTCAGTATTAAGAAAAGATAGAATACGACACAAAATTGCAGGTTATATATATATATAAAGAGATTTGTGTCTAATATCGTCTTTTTTAAGTAATGTTAACACGCGCATGAACATCGCTCCAGAATATTTTTTTAAATGAGAAAATCTAAAAAGTTTTATTATTTAGTAACTTATTTAAAAGCCTTTTCCACAGCAAATGATTCTCTTCTGCTAAGTGAAGACGGTAATAAATATTTTCTCTGTTATTAAAAAATTAAGTGTAATTATTTGTGGTTTGTGTCCTACAAAAACTTGTTAAATTAGGTATGTAATACTTCTTAGATTCTAATCTGAAAACTAATGACCAAAGTTCCTAATGATTATTAATTAGTAAAGTGATTTAATTTAGGTTAGTAGACTAGTAAAATAACGAGATAATTCGATGTTTGTTCTTTAATAGGGTCAAGGTTGTGATGCATCATGCTGGTTAATTGCGAGTTTACAGATTTAGCTTATTTTAATAATACTACATATTAAAACTTTAATACAACCAGAAATCTACTCGCTTATACAAATAAATGGTAATGTATGGCATGAATTACATAAAAAGAAATGAAAAAATATTTATTATCATATTAAAATTTAAATAAAAACGTAATGTATCTTTGTAAAAAGGATTAAAAATGTAAAAATGAATTGAAACACTAATGTAATCGTGTTAAAATCATTTTCCGAATGTGAACTTAGTGTAGTTGTTATAGCAATTACTTTATTTCCATACTAAAATATTTTAAATTCACTAGGAGCGATTTTCGATATCGACGAACAAAAATAATGAAAATGTTTCGTGGTATTTTTCATCACAATAGAAGTGAGACATAATTTAAAATTACACATTAATATACTATTTTTATATCGTTAACAATTAGTTCACTTATATATGTATGTAACTTGCAACAGGAGTCATTTAAAATAAACAGAAAATTTGTGTTCCTAATACTTATAATTCAATTACGCGTAGGTATAAACGTCATGACGCATCAACATACAATATATAAGGAGCAATGCTTGCTGACCTTCCTAACGCAAGCTCATTAGCTGTCCAACGCTCATACACAGTGATCATTGTTTAAATTTATTATTTTGAGGGTATTAACTAGATAGCAACAAATAATACCGCTGGTAATTAAAATGGAGTGTAAAACGTTTTTCTTATTTTTCGTTGTAATAAGTTGCTTGTTCGCAACAAATGCTTTACCAAAGAATGACATTATTGTTAAGCAAGGTACGGTTTCAAAAGTAGATCAAGTCAAAACAAAAGCAGATCATGCGTCAACCAATGTTCCCAATGTAAATGGTATGTATTTTTATTGTATTTTTTTTCAACTTTTCTTTTAATTTTACATTAATCAAAGGACCATCGAAAAGGTATTTAAGATTTTCTGAACCGTCCTTAAAATATTTTTTTTGAAACATAAGGTTCAATCATTTATATTTTATATATGTATAGTGACTTAATGACATTAATAAAGAAGTTTTGTTACTTTTGTAGTGTGAAAAGCACTTGAAATTAATTTTTAGTATTTACTTTATGTTCTTAAAATACGTGTATATGCAACTTAAATAGTGCTTACTCATTTACAGTATTACGTCACTAATTAAAAAGATGCTATAAACACAAATGCATGCATTTTGACAATTCTTGGTCAGTTTTAAATTAGATAACTTAATAATTATTTATTGTGATATGAGGGATATTAAATTAATCTTTATTAAAGCAGAATAATATTTTTTGCAACTTTATTTGTAATTTCACCATTAATATTTAAACAAAACGGACATCTTTTAAAGATTTTCGAAATAACTTCAGAGCAGTTAATATTTATGACTTTTTCGAAATCTTTTACAAAAAAGAGTAATAAGTACGGTAAAATATAAAAATGCACAATAGCCGAGTCGGAAAGTACAGCTGGTTTTTTATATTAAATATTATAATGATAAGTTGAGATACATGACCCCTACTAGATGATAACACATCATGAGCATATGAGAGAACTTTGTATTCGTTTTTCTTTACTAATTTATCCTGTTTTTTATGAAATACTAAGTGATGTTCGCATTTCGCAGATTATAAAATTCCTGGAAGAATAATTTGTCAGTATGAAGAACCAACAGAAGATGTACTGTGTGAAAAACATTGTCTTCCTAAAGGATACTCTCACGGGATTTGCGTCAATAATACTTGTAGCTGTGTTTAACTTGTTTTTTTGATATATGATCAATATGTTTTACAATATTTTAGGAAATGTCATTAAATTTTTTTAAAATTTAGTATTCAAATGTAGTTTTTGGATGAAAATTTGTATTTGATAAATTAAACAAAAATTTGTATTTTATTTATTTTATTTATGTACGTCCCGAAGGTCACATAACGTAATATTATAATATTATTCTATCTGCAAAATTAAAATTACTTTACCAAATCAAGATTTTCAAATGTATTAGTAAATTAGTTTAAAAGTAGTTTATAATATCTAAACCCATATACTTAAATAATTAAATTGGTAATTTTCAAAACAATTATTTTTACAACTACATTTATTTTATTTTGATTTTTCTTCAGAAATGGTGAGTGTTTCTAAATTGTCTATATTTGATATTTTAGTCTTGGTACTAATTTTTTTCAAACAAATAAGGTCAGCTTCTTGTTTGATATTACTCCAGCTAAATTCAACATCCTCTTTCTTTGTAAAGCGTGAGCATAAAACCCAGCGAATAATATAACGTTCACGATAGGTTGCAGCCACCATGAAAACTCTTTTCTTTGCAGTTAAATTTTCTAGTAATTTTTTCGTCGCACTATTACCATCTTTAAGCCTAAAACATACTAGTGCCATAGCTGGTTCTGGTTCAATAATGAATCTGTCATCAGACCCAACAAGTTTAGCAAAATATTGCGCGAGACTTATATGATTTCTTATATGAGTCCTTATACCTTCCGCGCCATAAGTTTTCATAATAGACCACAATTTAAGAGATCTAAATCTACGTCCAAGAGGCATCTGCCAATGTCTGTAGTCTGGGATTTTAATGGTTGATTTGACATCATCTAAATAAATTCTTTGAACGTCAAAAGCGTTAATCAAATCATAACCATCTTTAACCCACATGGCAGAACAATCAAAGTTTACAAGTAGCCATTTGTGTGCATTTATATCAAAAGAGTCGGCATATTCTATACCTTTCATCCAACTTCTGTATTCAGGGCAAACGAAGGCGCTCCCAGCATAAGCAGCATCTACATGTAACCACACGTTATATTGTTTACATATAGGACCTAGTTCAACTAGTGGATCGAAAGCGCAAGTTCCTGTGGTGCCCAAGTTGGCAACTACATAGCAAGGAATGAGTCCTTTAGCTTTATCATCTTCAAAAGCCTTCTGTAAAGTTGTACCACGTAGCTTACCAAACGCGTCAGATTTTAATAAACGCATCTTCATTGAACCGAGAACCCCAGCTTTCTCCACGGAGGAATTACATTGGTCAGAGGTGTATGCAACGAGTTTGTTTCGTATATCATCAGAATCAAGTTCGGAATTATGATCCGTTAGTTTCCGAATCATTTTATCTTTAGCAGCAAGAAGACACACAAGCGTAGCCTCGCTGGCGGAACCCTGCCGTAAAGAATAAAACTGAATTAAAAAAGAAAATTTGGATGAATAACTATAATGTTTTCTTAAATAATTTCTGCCTACCTGAATGATTCCGCCGCCAGGTCCTGATGAACAATTAAGAAATTCTTCTGGTAAACCAAGTAACTTGCCCAGCCAATTCATCGTTACAACTTCAAGTTCCGTGCACGCGGGGCTCGCAATCTGTAAAATAAAATAGTAGTATTCTAATAACTTGATTAATTTACTGTATATATTTGCCGTGGGGTAGCGGCTTAGAATTCTACCCCCCCTTCTCTTCCCGTGGGTGTCGTAAAAGGCGACAGAGGGACACTTGACGCCAACACAAAAATGGAATCCGACTGATGGCGGGATAATCATCTCAAGTTGCGTCGGTTATAAATACCGAGGTGCCGGGCAGCAGCGACACCTGTGCAAGATGACCGACTCTGCGATCGCTAACCCGCTTGCCCAGCGTGGCGATTATGGGCATACCTCCCATGCAGAACGCCAAACGCAAGAGGCCCCCAGTTCCCGGTCGCCTCCATTCTTACCACGATTGCGGTAAAGGTACAGAAGAGGCAGGGGGTGCTAAGAATCCCCGGGAGAGGACAGGATACCGCAAAAGACTGGACCTGGCGACTTATAACGGACGAAGTCTGCGGCTAGACACTAATCTGCACGAACTGGAGGCAGAGCTAGAAAACATACGTTGGCACGTTGTGGGACTGAGTGAAGTCCGCAGAGAGGGGGAGGACACACTTATCCTGCAATCGGGCAACCTGCTCTACTTCCGGGAGGGAGAACGCCTTCCCAAGGTGGTGTAGGATTCCTCGTCAATAAAGTACTCACTGACAACATTATAGAAATCTCAAGTGTGTCGGCACGGGTGGCGTATCTTGTTATCAGACTATCAGAGAAATATTCTCTTAAGCTGATACAAGTATATGCGCCAACGTCGTCACACCCAGATGATGAAGTCGAAGAAATGTACGACGACATAACTAAGGCCCACTATAATGTTGTCATGGGGGACTTTAATGCCCGGGTGCGTACATGTACGGGTGTTGAGTCGATTATGGGACCACACGGTTTTGGGAGCAGGAATCACAGGGGGCAATTGCTAGTCAACTTCCTCGAAAAAGAGGGGCTTTATCTCATGAACTCTTACTTTCAGAAGAAGCCCCATAGGAAGTGGACTTGGCGAAGCCCCGACAACGTGACTAAAAATGAGATCGATTTCATCATGTCCGATAAAAGGTATATATTCAAAGATGTCACAGTGATCAATAGGTTTAACACTGGTAGCGATCACCGACTTGTTCGTGATACTCTGAATATAGAATTTAAGGTTGAAAGAGCCCGATTGGTGAAATCCACGCTCCGTCCAAACCTGCTCCACAGCATTTCTGGATCCCAACGCTTCCAGTTGGAACTCAAAAATCGATTCGACGCCCTTAACCCTTGTTTGGACATTGACGAGGACCTCGACAGCGTAGTTAACATCTTACGGGAGGAAGGAGCCAGGCTTTGTGGAAGGCAAACCGGAGGTCGAAAGTCCAAGCTCTCTGAAGGGACTCTGAACCTGATGAAGAAAAGACGAGGGAAAACAACAGCTTCGCCATCAGATCAGGCAGCACTCACCAAGCTTATAAAGAAAAGTGTGCGCCGGGACCTGCGTTGCTCAAATGCGCTGGAAATACAAGAAGCCATAAAGCGAAACAAAGGTTCCAAAATCTTTACACAGAAGCTTGGGAGAAGCTGCCCAACGAAGCTCAAAACTGATGATGGCAACACTCTCTCGTCCAGGTTTAGAGTTCTCTCTGAGATCGAGGACTACTACGGCAAATTGTATGCCTCACAAAATCCACAACCTGTCCCATTGCATGACGACCCCAGAGCTACGCTGTCACGCCACTTTACGGATGAGCTGCCAGACATCTGCCAAGAGGAGATCGAATTGGCCCTCCAGCAGCTTAAAAATGGAAAAGCCCCAGGTGAGGACGGAATCACTACGGAGCTCTTAAAAGCGGGAGGGAAATCTCTGCTCAGAGAGCTCACTAGAATTTTTAACACCGTCTTACACAGTGGGAGAACTCCAAGAACGTGGAGCAGAAGCATTACAATTTTATTCCACAAGAAAGGGAATAAAATGCTTTTAAATTATTATCGGCCCATCTCGCTTCTGAACCACGTTTATAAGCTCTTTTCGAGGGTCATTTCGAATCGACTCGCGCGAAGACTCGACGATTTTCAACCACCAGAGCAGGCCGGGTTTTGGGGAGGATTTGGCACCATAGACCACATACATACAGTGAGGCAAATTATACAAAAGACAACGGAGTATAATCAGCCACTGTGCCTCGCATTTGTGGACTATGCGAAAGCCTTTGACTCCATCGAGACTTGGGCTGTCTTGGACTCCTTGCAGCGGTGTCAAATCGATTGGCGATACGTCGAGGTGTTGAGAGATCTTTATAGCGCGAATACCATGTCCGTCCAACTACAGGGCAGTCAAACAAAACCTATCCAGTTGCATAGAGGCGTTAAACAAGGGGACGTCCTTTCCCCGAAACTGTTTACAAATGCACTGGAAGATGTTTTTAAGATGCTAGACTGGAGCGGACGCGGCATAAATGTAAATGGCGAGTATCTATCACACCTCCGATTTGCGGATGACATCGTTGTCATGGCAGAATCGCTGCATGACTTACGAGAGATGCTGAACAGCCTAAATGAGTCCTCCCGTCGTGTTGGCCTGAGTATGAATTTAAGTAAGACGAAAGTCATGCTTAACAGTCACGTCGTACCAGAGGCGATCTCAAAAAGTTTAAAAAAAAAATCCGAATGGTTAAAGCACATATGTACATGCACATATAACATTTTATTTAAATAACTGGGTGCACAACCTTTTTGCTATCTATGTGAGAAACCATAGAATTGCTGTATTAGATTATTACGGACTAATTGATTTAAATTCAATTAAATACCTCCTGTGTTACTAAAAGTGTTACTGAAGAATTAGGTAACATTCGCCGAATCTCGACCAGAGCTCAGATAAAAGGTGAACGTGTCTGTATACTACAACATCGCACAGGAAAGCGTAGCGTTGGCAGACCTCCCACTAGGTGGACAGACGATATCAAAAGAATCGCAGGGAGTCACTGGATTCAAATAGCACAAGACCGTATTTTGTGGAATACATTACAAGAGACCTATGTCCAGCAGTGGACGTCCATCGGTTGAAATGATGATGATGATGATGACTACAACATCACCTAGTGGCAAGTTATCAAAGTAAATTTTAGAAAAAACCTTCCCTACGAATAAAACCATCATATAACAATGTACACAGCTGAATTCTGGCTTTGCCAAAAATTTTAACATTTTCGACAACTCCATTGTTTATAATATGCGCTAATTATAGTTATGGTGTTCTAACTTTGCTTAGTGTTTTCGACGATTTATACTTCCTGTGTTATACATGAATAAAATAATTATTTAGAAATATGTTACACACCGCTGAGATACTGCATCACACGGTAGAGTATATAAGCAAGCTGCTTGTTTTTTTTTTTGTAATAACATTAACTGTTTAATTTTTAATAAAATTAATCAAAATCGTCTACCCTTAAGAAAAACACTTTTATAACAAATCATTCAGTATAGAAAAAAACTAGGAAGTATAATCTTACCCAGGTAAAGCCAACAATTCCAAGACCATCACTTAGTAGACTTCCGACAAGGCTGGCAAAAGAAAATCCTGTTGGATAATATCCGTGAAATTGTGGTGATTGCCAATTAGTAATCTAAAACATACATAAAAAATAGACATTATCAATAGTTTTTCATATGTGGAAACGTAATAATGTAAGAAGATCTTTTGTAATTTAAGAAGTTATCATATGCAAAATGTTCTGCCGGTAAATTAATAAATATGGACTTTTGCTTCTAACGCAGACAATTCTATGAAAATAAAAATTAGTTTTGAATATTATAGCAAACTATAATAATTAATATAACTTTCTCATCGATTATTTTTATATATTAAAAGTAATAATTAGCGTAAAATATTTTTAACACTTAAATAAAATATAGCTTGTACATTCCTGTATTGTCTGCTTAATTTTATTAGCTGTATTGTCCATAACACTTTACCAATACTTTTTTGTTCCTACTATGAGATTTGAACACCAACATTTAAACGCTAGCATTAAACATTACGCGTCGAAAATAACGTTATAACCGTCACATGTCTATTCGTTTGGTTTTAACAAATCGTTCTGATTAGATTACTAACATAAAACTTTAGACTTAATTTATTTTGTAGACGTAGTTGTTAATTTTCATTTCACATAAATACATTTTTTTTACTTACACCTGGTAGGATTATGTCGTTGAAGTCTTTCAAGACATCTTTCCACTCCCCTGGTTGTTCTGGAGCATCTTCAGACATTTGTCTTATTAAGTCTCCTGGTTCCACAGATGGCAGGACATTTCTACACAAAAGTTTTTGTTTTATGTACGGGTGTAATTTAATAATAATAAATTATAAATAGTATATGGTACCTAATTAAAGTATGCCGTTTACTTGTATGGTAATACCAAAAAGGTTTAATGTTAATGTTCTACTTATATATCTTTTGAAAGTCACGGTGTCGGTGCTACATTTATTAGATAAAGTGGATAGATAATCTCTTTATAACCTCATAATTTCTGAAAAGTTTTCTTAGTCATTTTGTTATGCAATTAGTATTAATTTGTATTGACGATTGATCTTATTTGAATAACAGTATCCGAAAATTACGACTCCATGACACTGAATCATTTGTAAGATTGCGATATTACCACCATAAGAGACGACACTAAAATAGCGAAGATTTCATCTAATAAAAAAAAATTACTTGATTCATGGTTTGCTCAGCAGTAAAAAGATATTTGTGAATGATTTAGTCAAGAAAAATTATGTAGTACACTTTAAGAAATATGGATTATGCCTAAAACTACAGCCCGCATACCTTAGCAGTATAGACACATCCTGAACAGAATTAAGAAAAAATCAACAGTTAAATTCGAGAAATTAAAAATATTTTTAACACTTAAATAAAATATAGCTTGTACATTCCTGTATTGTCTGCTTAATTTTATTAGCTGTATTGTCCATAACACTTTACCAATACTTTTTTGTTCCTACTATGAGATTTGAACACCAACATTTAAACGCTAGCATTAAACATTACGCGTCGAAAATAACGTTATAACCGTCACATGTCTATTCGTTTGGTTTTAACAAATCGTTCTGATTAGATTACTAACATAAAACTTTAGACTTAATTTATTTTGTAGACGTAGTTGTTAATTTTCATTTCACATAAATACATTTTTTTTACTTACACCTGGTAGGATTATGTCGTTGAAGTCTTTCAAGACATCTTTCCACTCCCCTGGTTGTTCTGGAGCATCTTCAGACATTTGTCTTATTAAGTCTCCTGGTTCCACAGATGGCAGGACATTTCTTCACAAAAGTTTTTGTTTTATGTACGGGTGTAATTTAATAATAATAAATTATAAATAGTATATGGTACCTAATTAAAGTATGCCGTTTACTTGTATGGTAATACCAAAAAGGTTTAATGTTAATGTTCTACTTATATATCTTTTGAAAGTCACGGTGTCGGTGCTACATTTATTAGATAAAGTGGATAGATAATCTCTTTATAACCTCATAATTTCTAAAAAGTTTTCTTAGTCATTTTGTTATGCAATTAGTATTAATTTGTATTGACGATTGATCTTATTTGAATAACAGTATCCGAAAATTACGACTCCATGACACTGAATCATTTGTAAGATTGCGATATTACCACCATAAGAGACGACACTAAAATAGCGAAGATTTCATCTAATAAAAAAAAATTACTTGATTCATGGTTTGCTCAGCAGTAAAAAGATATTTGTGAATGATTTAGTCAAGAAAAATTATGTAGTACACTTTAAGAAATATGGATTATGCCTAAAACTACAGCCCGCATACCTTAGCAGTATAGACCCATCCTGAACAGAATTAAGAAAAAATCAACAGTTAAATTCGAGAAATTAAAAATATTTCTTAACACAAAATCGAAGTGTAATTCCAATCAACACCAATAAATCTTAATAATCGTGTCAACTGAGAATAATTAAACATTTTACTTACAATAATAAGCAGCGTGAATGTCAAAATCGACTAGAAATACTGTTTATAAAGAACACTTCGAAAAAGTGTATTAATTCAGTACTTTTTCAACAGTTTACTAGCGATTGCATAATTATTTTTTTTGAACAGGACATTGACGGATCAGCGGATGTGTAATCAAACGAACTGTTACATTAAACAAAACATGGAAAATATTTCACAAATGACTAACTGTAAGAAATCATATAATTATGTTGTGTGAACAGTAGCCGAAGATAGTTCAGTACTTGGAATGTTTCGTGACTTCGATAATTAACTTTGCTCATTGTACGAAGGTACTGTAAACTTGCCGTTGAATTACCATACGTTTCTACGTTGGATATTTAATTTATTATTGTCTTGTGTACGTTTTATGTTAAATCATTGTACACTACACGCAAATAAATTACTAAAACCAAATCTATGAATCTATGTTTTTCTATGTAATTCTTAAAACTTGGTACCAAAGTCATTGTTTTCTAGAAGAATGGATGGGAGTGCTGAGAAAAAAAATTAAGTTTAATAATTTAGACACATAGATTTAGACCTTGGATTACATTTCATTAACTTTCTAAAAGGGTACAGCTTTTCAATGTTGACCAATGACCACCTTCACTACTGTAGAGGATTATAAGCTGACACAAGAAAAATGCATGTAGAAATAAAAAGAAATATGTGCAAAATCAAATTGTAGCGTGTCTTATAAAGTCCGATTGTCTTTTAATTTCATTTACAACAAAATAATTACATAGTACTTACTTTTCACGTATACCTTCGTAGTAGTCTGCAAGAATATCTATGGCAGCTTTTCCGAACTCCCGAAATTGTTTGATGTCCATTTCCATGATGCACTTTGACACTAACACGGACACACAATAAATATCTTCGCAAATTCAAGTTGTTGATGCGCTCTAATTTAGTAAATAAAATTGTTAAGGTATGATATGAAGCGACGATGGAGACTTGAGAGACAATGGAGGCTCGAGTTGTCGGGAAGTGGATTTATAGGCGGACACAAGCTTTCTACGGTGCACAAGCGTCTGCAGCACTTACTTTTACAAGTTGATTTTTGCAATTAAAATACAGAATAATACACTAGGAATATTTATTCAATGTTCTCCAAATTGCATAATTTATTTTTTAAATTAATAAGTTTACGTTAAATTCAATATTTCTGATATTTTTCTCAAATAAATACAACCTGCATATTTTGTCTCGATGTAATGTTTTGTGCCAATTGAATATCTGTTTATTACAAAGTTTGTTTACCATATAAAAAGTTATAATAACACGTAAAATATGCACTATGACTAGTAATAAATATCTTGTATAAGTCACAATTATTTTTATTAAATTTAATTGAAATAATTATTAGTCCAATTCACTTCGTTAATTGCAAAACACAGTTAGTTCCTCATGTTGGCCTGAAAGTTAGTACTAATAATATGGACGTGGTATTTAGATCAGTTCACCAATTTTGGAGAATAATTAATCTATGTACTATTGACTACACATATTGGATATGACGTGCTGCTTCGCAAAAAATATAATTTATATACATTGGTATATACAAAAAGATAAAAAATACTCACTCGGTGTTTTCGTTAACACTTTTATAACAATGAGTTTAGTAATAATGTAGAGTTACAAAGTCTACACTAAACAATTTTATAATGTCAAGAACTCTTCCATGAAAAATATATTATCGTTAAAAGTAATAAAATCTGAAAGTTTGTGTTTTGTATGTACAATCGTTTAAGTAAACGTTGTATTTTTTTAACAAGCTATTATTACTTAAGTCATAGTTGCCGGTCGGATAAGCATGGTCCACTGGCTCGGTCAAGGCGGCAGGCGACGCGGTGCGGTACCATCACCTCTTTACTTCCGAAGACCGCTTGAACGGTCATGGGAATCTATTTCCCGAGGCGGTTTTTTTATATTAATGTTACATTGCAATGGTCCTAATAATTGTTTTTATAAGCAATGCTTGCGTAAAAAGATAAACACATGGTATAAAATATATAAACACAAAAAGGAACAGGCAAACGGATATCAAGTGCGAATGTCTAAACACATATTGCATTATTAAGAGTTTTTCTATTAATTAATAAATCTTTTAAATATTTTTAATGTGCAGCAGTTAATAAATATTTATAAATCATGAAAATATTCTGTACAACAACGATAAAAAATTAATTTTCGCTGCATTTTAAAAATTGGTCAATTGATTAACTTAAAGTAAAATCATTTATAAAAAAAATTATCGGCGTCGATGGATTCCACACTGTTTTGTATATACAATATAAATTATCAGCAAAATTGCCCACAAGGTCGGATTTATATTAGATTATTAAACTATATTTAAAACAGTAAAACTGATAAAGTAAATTTTTATACATTTTACGCAGCATTCTTTGATTTTTCGGAATAAGACGAAAATACCGACTTGTCAAAATAACCAATGAATGTACGACAAAACAGGTGTAACAAATATTATTCTACAGTGCTAAACACTTGCCATTGCTTTTTACTCATTCGATTGGACGTTTGTAAATACAGTCCAATTGGTAAAAGGCGTGTTCATTGATATTAGAGAACTAAGTGGAATGAGACAAGAAATTAGAATATTAGGGTGTATGAAGTTTCACTATTCATTAGTATTTATACCACGCAGAACCCTGAGATCGATAGCACCAAAAAAGTAACGATTAAACGGTGCCCGTGTTTTTGACCCCAATTTCAAAACATATTCTGAATAAATAATCTCCTTACTAAGGAATATAAACGAACTATAACGGAAAGCTACTTTTATATTTAAGTCAATGTTGTTTGTTGGGTATGAGTTTTGTATGGAACAAATGTAATTTCAAATTCATTATTTTACATTTTTGGCCATTACAACATAAAACGTGTTGTAAATAAACATTAAAATAATCTATTACAGTTTAAGTTGCATGCTTATTTATTTTATATCCTCAGTCACAGCACAAATTTACGGCTCTAACAACCGTATTACTTCGCATTATATAACAACCAAAGTTAATTATTTTTGTAAATAAAAAACATTAATGTTAACGGAAGCCTTTGTGGTTATTTGATTGCCAGGGTCCTAAACTTCAAGGTCAGAGTATTATTATCAATGCACTGGTTTCCTGCTGAAATTACGCTGTGGCAATTCTCAACAGCACGCGAAGTTTATGTTTGTGTTCACAAGCAAGGAATTAAGGTAAAAAAATGTGTTGATGAACTCAAACTTAGATCGACTCAGTTAAAAACTCATGAACTTTTATTGTACAACTGTTATAATCTGAATTATAATAACAAATATAAATAAAATTAAAAACAAAAAAAGTAACCTAAAAAAATGCTAAATATTATTTAGACATAAACAAAGCACGTTTTGCGATTCACTAATAAACAAGTTTCGAAAAATTTATTCATTCTCTACAAAGAAAACTCTATAAGTACGGACGTCCATACCGCAATCTGAAGTGAAAGTGACAGAAAATTTCTCAGGTTTATCGTGCGTTGGTACCGTTATCGGCAGCGCTAAAGTGTCGTCAGAATGCTGGGCCAATGTCACTCGGTCGAAGCGGGGTTCTAGAGCACGAGCCGTAACCCGGAAGGAGGTCTCATTACGTAGGATGTGTTGCACCTCTGATATATTCGTGCCGCCTTCTACTAAAAGCATTTCGAGAATAATCCTTCCTGTAGCAGTTTCTGTAAATTTTTATGTACTTTAATTTAACACAGAATCTCTATTGTATTTAACTTTTTATAGTTAGTTCAGTTACAGAAATGTAAAAGTTAGGGTTGTATAATTTTCTGTTATTAAACCAAACTCCTCCCTCTCGCTCTTATAAGCAATATTTTTATCTATCATCATTATTATTTATCCATAACATAACTGAAACAAAGAGCAGACAGTCACTTTGTGTTTTAAAGGTGCTATATAAATTAGGTAAAAAAGACAAATTTTGTTCTATTTTTCTCGTAAATTTCGATTGCGTTTATATTAAACTCCGGTGCGATTTGATCACCGGGTTCATATGTTGTGGAGTTTAAGTGGAGAGCCTAGCCTATCATACTCATATTCATCTGACACCGTATCAGCATTCTGTGTTCCGTCTGTCAGCAAATGACAATACCATTGTCAATACCGTTTGAAATTGAGGTCCAGTGTTTAGTTAAGTATTTGAGAAAAAATAGAATTTAAAAAATAATGTTTAAGAGTATTTGTTAAGAAACGCATAATGAACAGTTCCAATTTTGCCAAATACATGGTTAAAAACTGCTGACACTTCTTTCTCCCCGCGATTTCATTACGGTTGAGAAGGGCAGTGTATACGGAGCTTCGCTGACAGTATTCGCATTCGCTACTTCAGAGCCAGCCTAATGCCATGACACGGCGGAACAAGAACAGGGGGACAACATTCCAATCCAGGACTACTTTTTTTTATTTAATAGATACAAATTTGTAGTAACGCAAAATTAAAAGAAATAATTATTTTTTACATTACCTATTAATTGGTCGAAAATTTCTATCATCTTTTCTGATGCATAGTCTAATAAAGCACTGCGTAATGATTTTATCATCATTTCGTTACGATGTGGTATAATCAGAACAGTTGTACGATAGCATTCACAAGATTCTCCGCAATTGCAAGGTACCATTGGCCATGTTGCAATATTTGCAAATAACGTATCCAGAAATATGTCGCAACGAGGTTGCGAAGTCACTTTAATAAAAAACTCTCCCACATTGCTTTTGAACCAGACCCAGGCATTGCTGACTTGGGCATCCAAACAGATTAGAAGGAAATATACTTTTTGTTCCAAAACTTCCTGTCCGCTCTCTTTAGGTATACCTGATAACGTTATTTCTTTGTCTATCAGATGTAGACGGGTTGCATAAAACTTAGATTTTGGATTTTCTTCCAGACTTAAAGGAATTGTAGGTTCTTTGTCTAGTACATACATTTGAAAGGTAGCATTTGTTGTGAAAGGTGACGCTACTAATACATCTACTTTTTGCTGCCTATAATTTGGCCCTGATACTTTGCATTTTCTTAAAGGCAACAGAGTTTCTACACATCCAGAAAGTATAAATATAATATAGGTATCAAAGAGACGTGTTTTGTTATACCCGTGTACCAGTAAAATCGATTTGTACTCCTCGACAAAATTAGCAAAATATGTAACATTTACAATTACTTTTTTTCCAGAGTCACCAGGTAAGACTTTTTCAACAGCAAAATTATTTCTTGAATTATCCAGTAGGAAATATGAAGGGGTTAAGGACTCTTGACTTGCAGGATTTATAGAAATTCTCCGCGAAGAACTTTTTAAAAGTGGTGGATTGAATTTAAGAACATCTTTAGGTTTGAACATCGGCAAAACAACATATAAATTAATAGAAAAAAACAACATTTGTAAAAAATTTGGATCAAGAAATTCTGTAGTGTTAATAGGGAAATTGAGGCGCAGTAGATTAATTGCTTCGGCAACAAGGCATGCATTATTTATTTTACCGCTATCTGTTTTACATTCGCTTTCATTACTGGATATTGAAAAATGATTTTTTAAGAATGAACAGTGATTTAAAAATGCAGCAATAATAGCAAGACCATCAGACAAATCTGTTGTAATATTTTTAATACACTTTACAGTTTTATCCTTAGTGCATTGTGTATTATATTGTAATAGTAGTTGTTCATTATACCAATTTATTATTAATTCGAGAATATTTCTGGGTTGTGAACTTACACAAATGCAGTCAAAAAAACAACTATCTAATATAAATACTTTGTAACTCTGCAAGATAAAGTCTATCCAACTTTGC
Source organism: Byasa hedistus (assembly GCA_029286795.1). NCBI lineage: Eukaryota > Metazoa > Arthropoda > Insecta > Lepidoptera > Papilionidae > Byasa > Byasa hedistus. Next base: position 7,071,351 of record JAGSMW010000020.1, on the reverse strand, counting down.
TTATTTAATCTTTTGTATAACGAAGAATCATTTAAAATTTCTTGTGTAAACATATCGTCGGCGATATTTTTTGGGGGTACATTTCCCGCATAGATAACGAATTGATCGTAACTTAGAAGAAACTTTGGTTCTATCGCCCATAAATTAGCTCCCCGAGCTTTTAATAGTTTAAAAATTTCTGCGTATGTTTCATGAATGTCCTTAACTTGTTTAACAGTTTCATCAGCATCAACAGTTCTGAAATATAGTAATTTATAAAAACAAAACATCCATAACTGTGCTATCAAATACACAGAAATGTGCCAAATTTGATTATAACTATGTAGTATTGAAATTGTTTTACATAGATTCCGTCTTTCTCGAAATATATGTTATTATGTTATTTAAATAAAAAAAATAGAGGAAATAAAAAAAATAATAAAATTAGATTAAATATTATCACTATCGGCAAGACGCGGACCCTACTGAACTAACTGTATATGTTACAATTAATACATATGTAAACTATATTAGTTGTAAAAACTCTTCTCGCATATGATACTAATAATATATTTAAAAGTTTTTACCACAACGCGCGCTAGTACATTAAATGACTATTTTAGATATCTTAGTATATTTTTTCATACGTACGTTACTTTATGAACGTGTTTCATCAATGGTCCAGCAATTCTTCGCATAAAGTTTAATAATGAGACGTTAATTCCTTTTGACTTTTCTTTAACTTGAGAAGCTAAAGAAATAGAGACTGCGTTAAGCGTTTCGGGAATTTTAGGATAAAGCTCCTTTCTAAATCCTTGATAGAACATCCACTTTTCAATAAAATTTGAACTTCTTTCCATGTAGTTATAAAAATCTGTTTGAGTATGTAATGGGTAATATGGATACGGGTTATCTTCAAGTTCAATTAATGAGTCTGCGTGTAATGTCAGAGGACAATATGTAAAACAGAATTTAACTTCAATATCACACTGCGAACCACTGGAATGTTTAAATGTAACTATAGAACAGGTAACTACTGGATTTTCGCTTGTAACAGTTATCTTTGCATTTATTAAAGTAAATTTTTCTGTTGTTTCCTCTTCCAATGTGCTGTCATTCAGTAACTCTATTCTTATTAAATCTTCTTTGTTCGATGTTAATGAAATAGAGTCTAAATCTGTTTCCTGATCTATTTGAAAACTAATATTGCTTGACATTGTTTGACCGACAAAAGCAGATGGAAATATTATTCGGTAAGTGCTAGGAGTTATTACAGGTTTCTCGTTTACACCAATGAATGTTAAATTATAATAAGGTATAGTCATGTTTGTATCGAGATGAAGTAAAGCTGTTGAAACAAACCTCCCACGACCTTTTGGATGAAATTTTAAACAAAATTCAACTTCACCTGTTGAAACTAATTCAAATTTAAGATAACTTTCTGATGTAATTAATAAATTTTCTTCAGATAATATTTGTAAAGAAAAATTTGGTGATAATTTCGAAATCATAATTGTAACAACACGTTTAAGTTTTGAAATATTTTTCATTGAAAATTCGATGTAATTTTCACTATTTGCATCATAAAATATTTCAAATTTTTCAACAGAAAATTTTAGTTGCGGTAAGCTAATAACACCGTTTAGTCGACAAAAACTAATTTCCTTGTAATTGGATTTTACTTTTACTTTTGGATTGTTTTCATATAATCTGGAAAAAGAAATATTTTAATAACGTTTATAAGGAATTTCTATACAGTGTCTTTTCACATTTTACGTTAGAAACTTACTGCTCGTTCTTTTCAATGTAGTAACGCAGATCGTGTGTTTCAAGATTGCTATCAGGGGGGCCTATTAAATCATTTATTCTAAAAGGCATATAAAAATCGAACTCTCTTCGGTATATACCATACACTTGTATGAAAATAGTCTTACTTTGACCTCCGTCAACATCAAATTTTGAAACTCTGCATTTTTCATTACCTTTATTTACGAAAACTTTAAAAGTATTATCCTCGTCGACGTCTAAAATATCAATTTCTGCTTTTACATCGGTCGTATTTTGTAATGTTATTTGTACATATGTCACCATATCACAAGGAATCCGTGGCATAAAAACATTTTTTGGTTGTATATTTATTTTCGGTTCTACTACATTACCACTCACTGGTATAGTAACGTTTTCTTTATTATTAATTTTAACGGTCAAATCAAAAGCGAATTCCATAACACAAGAAATTTTTACATTTATGTCAAAAGGTATAATCATTTTTGGACCTATTACCCCGCTCATAGGTTCTATGTTGAAACCGGGTATCAGAGGTTCGACTATATAAAAAAACGCAACTTCACGTGATGAATTTTCAAGTTTGAGTTTTTCTTCTATTTCTAAATTTAAAGAAATGTCAGTAAAAATTAAAGATGATTTTAAAAATTTTATTGACAATTTTCGGGTGACGACATAGAGTTCAACAGGTACCACTTTTTTCTCAAGGTTCAGATCAATTTCGAAAACTTTTGCTTTAGTAGGCTTACACTTATATATAACATCGCACATTCTGCACGTATTTCCAGGAAGTGAACATTGATTGGGAACTACCTCAAACGGTACATCATCATTAAGAGTGCTCCAATTAAAGTCTACACTGACATTAAAATAATTATAAATTTTTATTGGTAGGGATGTGATAAAGGCTTCTGTAGTAACCATTCCCAACTTCAAACTTTTATCTGGTAGCATCAGCGTTGCGTTACCAGTTTGAAGTGTATATGTATGTTGCCGGAAATACTTTTGATTTATAGTATACTCGAATTTTTTTGTGTAATTTCCTTCCATGTAACCAAAACAAAATAAAATTATTTTTATTTCCTTCGCAGCTTTTAACTTAATTTTTAAGTTGCGTTCTTTCTTTTTCGTGTAGTAAATGTTACCATCATGAAAAAACTCTATCGTGATATCAGAGACACTACTATTAATAATACTTATTTCTCTCTCAGCGTAAGATGATAATGCAACACGACCGAAGTCAACAGTTGTTGGTTGGGGCAAGATGTTGAAAACGTCGAAGATGGATAAAACTTTACGTTCTTTTTTACAAAATGTGTTGGCTGAGATTGGTATATTTGATTCTATGTAACATTCATCTTTTCCAGTGACTTTTTTGTCAATTACTGTTTTAGTAATTCCCGTCATTTTACAAATAGCAAAAAGTTGGTCTGTCTTCTTTCTTTTCTCTATAGCTTTAGATAACTCCTCGTTTACCAGTGTGTATGAGGGATTTAATTCATACAATGTATGCAATGATCTAACACAAACAGGTCTACATTTTTTAGGACAAATTACTTTAATTCTACATGTGACTTTGTAAGGTATTACGTTATCGTTGCATTTGCTCTTCATACTGTCCGTATTTACATTCCCAATATGTTCATTAGGATTTAGTATATGGAAAAGAATTTGATTATCTAATTTTAAACTATTAGGCTTTACAGTAATTAATACCGTTTGCATAGAATGTGGTTTAATACAGAAAACTTGTGGCATTACATCGATGCTCACAGATTTTTGGTACTGAAGTTTAGCTGTTGTGAATTGAGAATCATTTCGTATTATTAATTGCTTTAATTCCTTTTTATTTAGTAAAACTTCTCCAAAATCTAAAATTTTCGGTTCATGTGTCATTATAATGTACTCATATCGACCGAAAATGTAATATCTGCCTATTTCTGCGTGAAACTCACTATTACAGCAAAGTGTTCCATCCACTCGAATAAGACGCATATCAACAACAAATATGTTATCATTACTTTTTTGTTTGGAGCCAACAATACATTTATTCGTTGGTTTAAAGGTAACTTCTATTGTATGATTGTCAATGTAGGTGACAATGAATGCTCTATGCGAGGCAGATATATCGCGAGCTTCTTCAAATTTCTTAAAACAAAACTATTTATTATTTCACGAAATAGTAAAACAGGTGAAGATAACAAAATAATAATAATTTCTGTATTCATACATTAAACGTATCCTTAATATTTTACAGGCATTTGATTTTTACGAAAAAAAATACCTTATGCACGTAGATAAAAACAATATATTGTATGTACTTGTAATGGTTAATTTAACTTTAATGTCAAGCATTACTAATTAACGTAATTAAATGTAATTCATACCAATAAAGATCCTTCGTGCATTGTCTTGATATACGCTGATGTATCCAAATCACACTCTACCTTTATCTCCTTTGTAGTAGATAATCCAACAAAACATATTGGAAATTCAACTAAATTGAAACTTTTGAAGATATTGTCCGGATCAAAATTGTTACAAATTTCCATTATATTTTTTATTCTAGCTGTATGTTAAACATTTTTACATTAAATATAAATAACAATTAGGAAACTTAGTATGACTATAAAATGTCTGCATGCGTTGTCTGTCAAATTGTTTTATTTTTCTATGACGTTATGATATGAAACATTTTTTTCATTTAAACATGGCTTTGTACGTAAAAAAGTAATATAGCTGCATAAATTATTAAATAAAACTGCTGAAATGTATCACTTAATACATTTCCTATTTAAATTCCTAAGGATTTTTTTTTATCAAATTTCTTGGGAACAAACTTCATTCAAAAAAGTATCACTTCTTTCTAGCCAATAATAATGTAACGAATATTTATACTAACAACAATATTCATTATTGGCATTAAATCAATATTTTTTAAGTAACACCGTCTCTTTTAATTTTCACTCTGTATTGAATATTAAAAACATATTTTATTAACAGTTACTTCTTACATGTTAGTAATATTTTTGTTATCATGAATAATATTAATTTATGTTTATATTATTGCTGCAAGTTCAAAATTCTTTTCTTGTCAACAGTGCCAGATAAGTAGAAACGCAGTGCCCCCGCGAACGGGATAACGCGCCGGAGTAATATTGCAGATGGATGTAAGCACCAGGGGTGTGTCGTACGACTCCTGCAAATTAGTTCGGGGCGGGGGAGCCCCGGCCGCCCCCTCTTGCCCAAGGGTTTATCAGATTCGGGGGTAAAAAATGACTTCTCAATGGGAGGTAGGAGGGTAGTGCGCAGTGCGAGCGGCGTGTAGGGCGGGTGTGGGCGGTGCCGCACGTGAGGCAGGCTTTCATCCGCGCCGCGACGCGTGGTGCAGTTCCCGTTTCGTTATCCCGTTTTAGAAGCACGATCAGCTCAAGAGCATACTCGCGAACTGCACGGAATGCCAGATCATCGCTTTAACGAACAGTGTTTATGTTGTGTTACAAGGACGTAGTAGTGATAAATGGAAACTGTATACAACGAGCTAGTGCAGGATTGTGGAACGCGCGGCGACTCCATGGGTACCACTCTTGATATGCATTCACTAGATCCGCCACCGCCCGACGTACTCCTGGCTTTGTTGGCTAGAAATAAAGCATTAGAAGGTGAGCGTAGTTAGCAGTTGTAACGGACCTTTTTAATTTTTTTAACAAAAAAAAGATAGTTTTTAATCAAATAACACCTTATTCAATCTTATTGTTGTCAAAAGTCCATAGTATGTTACCATTATGGAGGCAGGCACGTGGCCGGCGCCACGCGACGGGGCGGTCATGGGATGTGCGTGCCCGCGCTCCCATACTAACCTAGCTTTTTGTGTCGGCTGCGGGTACACCAGTGGGCTGTAGGGCTTCGAGTAATCAAGTTAACTGCTCGTACAACACAGGAGCGTCGATGAGCTCTTTTCGATTTAAACGCCAACGCGCACCTATTATATCGATAACGTCGCACTTAGTAAATTGTTGTTATACGAGGGTATTGTTCATAATGTTTGTATTAAAGCTCTATTTTTAAGATTGGTCGTTTCATTTTTTTGTTTTGTTAAATATAATTTCTGAATTTTATTAAATATTCATTTTATTTCATTATATTATCACTTTTGATCATAGTTTTCTTGAAACTGATAAACAAAATTTCCTGTCTTTAAATATTTTAATGCTAGAAACTTCTTGTCTTTAATAATACGTGTGATAATAATTGTATTTCGTTATATGTTTGGAATACCGTAAAAGTAAGAGTTTCTTGAGTATACCTTACACTGTTATGAGAATCTTATCCATTGTTACATTTTATTACATAATGCGTTGATTTTCTAACAGTACATTACACAACTCGGTAATACATTTTGGTATTTAAAAAAATAACCGTTGAGTTTCTTACGCCTATTCTTCTTAAGACTGATGCGATGCGATTTCTTTTACGAATGGATAGTAGATTCCGCCAAACAATAAGTGAATGTATCTTCTTGTATTGAATAAAAACAATTAGTGAACGATGAAATCAATTATACAAGAATTGTTTTCTTTTTTCATTTTGCTATAGTTACTAATTGTCACTTTGATAATCTAAATTCATTTGAATAATTGACTAATACATTTGACTTTCTCTTGATGACCGGAGTGAGATATAAAAAGGAAACTTCGTCGAACTAATCAGTTTAATAATCAATATAATTATTTGTAATGGCAATGACTATTACTTAGAATATTAACATAGGTTAATATTATGTATAGTAGTAATTTATTTCGTTCAATACTGATATGCTGTATATATATACATGCGTATTTAACAGCGAAAGATCAATTGGAGTGGAGATCCTTGTGAGAGGCGTATATCCAGCAGTGGGTGTCTATCGACTGATGATGATATATTTAACAAAAGAATAAACACAAATATAGTTTTCAATATTTTCATAGACGAGGAGATACAATTTGTGTATAGACGATGTATGAATAATGTACATTAAAATAGCAATAATTTAAATTGAACCTCTTATATCCAGGATATATATAGCTTCTAATAAATAAAATAATTTCATAACCACCTGTAACACAAACAAAATTCAAAATGTTTTAAAATATCAAGCGCTGTGACTAATAATTATGTTTATTAATGTTTTCATCTTTCTAAAATTAATAAAATACTGAAAGTCATTAAAATTACCTAAAGTACTATATTTTAATCTAACTTTTTTAAACATAAACGCATGAAGAAAGTGGAGATGTCTCCTATTATATTACCACATTATCGCCGGAAGTGAGCACGTGGCGACGCGTGCGCGGCGAATCGCTTCCTTCCGGGAACCAAAACAAGATGGGCTCAAACAGTTTGAATAAAACTAACGTGTTATTGTTACATCAATTTGCAATGGTAGTGTAATCGGTCCTGTTAAATATTATACTAGTACGAAAAACAATTATATTTATGTGTTCTGCATATAATAACAATTATAAATTATTCCATGTCTTGAAAAGTATAAATAAAAAAAGTAAATTTTGTAGACGTTATGAAACGGATTTCTTATGGATGTCATAAAATGTTTAAGCTTGTTAATATCCGAAATTACGCCGCCAAGTATCTCAGAAATTGGCTTTTACTTATATGCGTAACTATTTCGTAATAAGAGTTTATGTTATTATGACTTTAAGCTTACAACATCATTCCGCTTTTTAACTTCTTTACTATTCATCTGATCTCATAATTGTCGGTATTCTAGTCAAATAAATATTTTCACAGTATTTTACTCGCAGTATTTATTGTCACGAATTTATACCAGATGGTGTTGCAGCATGATAAACTTTATAATTTTCAAACGGCGAAATTCCAATATAGAAAAAATTTATGGAACAATTATATCTTTGAAGAAAAGGGAATAAACATATTCGGTGATATTATAGATGTGATGTGAAATAACAAAAACATCCATTATATTTCTTCAACTAATTATAACTCAAAAACATGCTTTAATGTTTTCGTAAAAGTGCGCAATCACTATTTCGAGCAACAGTTAATAAAGTAGCAATTGCTGTATTGGTTCCCGATATTTTAAAAGATACCGCATGTTAAGACGATTTTTTAAACAAAAATAATTGATGATAATTTGTGGGTAGTGTGGAATAATGGGTAGCTAGCTGTACATTAGTTATTAAGAAGTATAACAAACGTACACTAGCTAGACACCAGTTCAGCTCACTTTGACATAGGAAAGTATTTTTATGTAAAGTAACTATTGGAAAGATTACCATATTTAGTTCACCATAAAGCTTTAGCGATCATCAACCGCTCGGCGGGGGGTGACATCTGTCGACTTCCGACCCTCGTGTATTAAGAATCTACCTTCATGGCTTACCTGATTTTAATAGCTCTTTCTAATAACTACTGTTTTGTTATGTTAAATAGTTGGAGCATATATACAAAATATATTTTTCATTAATGTCAGTATGTATATTTTGTAATGTCAGTATACATTTTTAAAGAACAAAATAACCCATGATTAAAATAAACAACGTTAAAACATTCTTAATGAAAATATAAAGAAATGGTGTTAGTGTTTTAAGAAAAAAAAATATATTGAGAATTATCAGAAGTTTTATGTTCAACGTCTTTCAAAAATTAATTATTATACGTATTTACGTCAATGCTAAATTATTAATACGGTAATTTGTTATAAGCGTAATGTGATACTTGAGAATTTGTAAACTATCTAAAGTATTGACCGAAAAATTTGGTAGTTTTGCTCACGAAAGAAGGAAGTTTTAAATTCTACAAAAGAATGGTTTATTTATACCATTATTTAATCGCCCATAATACATGCAAAATATATATACATAGTAGCTAGAAGAATGTAATGTTTACAAACATCTCTTGCCGGAGATTGTAATGTGCAGTGCTAATTGTATATGTATCACTAATTGTATATATATCACTGTAGCTAGATTACAGTGATACATATACTATAGTGCCTATAGTGCCAAACAGTAACACGTAAAAAGCACAAGGTGGACTTTACAAACAGTCTCTCAAGGCAAAGAGCGCAATGTACCTAGTAATAATTTTAACTGGCACCACAATGTGAGAATGCATACCACCAGTAGGTCCTGAAAGGCTTGTCAGTGTAAAAAAAAAAGATTCTGTTACAAATTTATATGACAACAGTGGTTTTGAAATGCCTGACATAGACATAACAGTATAATAATAATATTTGGAATAAGGTACAGCTATGTCATGAAAGATTAAAGCTTACTCAAAAACCTAATAAAGCAAAGTATACCCAAAGTTTAAAAATTAATCAAACCACAATTCTTTCTCATAAATGATCATAAGAAAAAATCATATTTTCGTTCAATGATTTTGTATAGGGTGAATACTATGATTACAGAAACATAAAGGGCTTCTCTGTACAAAGCTCCCGGTGATCAGCGTTATATCCCTTTGTTAGAGTTTTAATCAATCAAAGAGATGGCGGACCGTCTGTTCTTGCTGGTGTATTTCGAGCTTTTAGTTTTAAAACAACCGTAAAAATTTTAATTTGTTTAAAGAAATATTGAAACAGCAAGACGTCAGATCAAATGTGTTGGAATGTTTTAAAAATGAATTTAATATGCTATTTTTTTTTTGGTAAGTAATATTGACAAGGTGTAAAAAGTAATTATCGACTCATTAATTATTATTGTCTTATGCAATAAGTAGGTGTGTGTTTGTTTCAAAGATAAATCATTGCGAATTTTTTTTTAAATTTTGACAATATTTGTTGTAGGCTTTTGTTGGAGGTCATATAGGTTTTTAGGGTGCTGTTAAAACAGCTAATGTTATTAGCGAATACTATTAGCTGTTTAATTGGACTGTATTATGCCCCAAGGCGAGAAGTGTAATGTGGCGCTGTTCAGAAATCATGATATTGGGCAGGATGTATCGTTTCCATATGGTTATAAGCCTACGTCGCGATTTAATGTTATAACCCATAAAATGTACTTTTGTTTGTTTTTTGATAATATTTTGTAATTACAACGTTCTCCGTGACGCAGCTACTAACCGTTTGTTCTGTTACACGGAAGTCGCTTGATCGATTCCGGGGCCACACGTAGTTTGAATAGAAGTAGCGTTTTTTCGATCACGTCTGGTTATCTACCAACCTTGTATTGTATTTTTGCGGCCTTATAGTGTCGCGGCTGTCGACGTATAAGCTTATTCTGGCTTTACCATCTCCGGCCTCATTGTCTTAAACTCGTGTAAAATTGTAGACCCATTTACCATTCTTTATTAAAAAAAAACCTACTAAAGCGTTTAATATGATGATTTCTCATATTTATGCAAATGTTGCGATCTTTAACACCATGACGGTTGAACAAAAAACTCGCAGTTTAAAAAACATAAAATATTACTTCGTTTTTCATGACCTTTTTGTTTAACTAAAATACATGTTTTTTGTTAAAATCGTAAAAGCGCATTTACGTCAAATACGTTAATATTTGACGTAAATATCTACAATAAAACAAACTGAGTGTAAAAATATCGTTTGACAGTATTATAATGTACTTACCATAATACATTAAATTAAAAAAGTGATACATAAAAATGTCTTCTATAAGTATAGCATATAGAATACAACGTAACAGCTAAATCTAACACAAGGTCTAAATGAATTTTCTCATCGTTCACGATGAATTATGTTTTCTCGCTTTTATAACATACAGTAGGTATATTATAGTAGGCAATAAAATTATCTTAAAAAGCTTTGCGCACTTATACATAATACAAAAGGTAAAATTAAACAATATTCGCACTTAATTAATAAACACAACAGTGTTATGTGCGACAATGAAGCCTTGGACGGTGAAGCTTGCTCGCTTATAATATTCTGGCTATCAATATCTTAATATACGGTACACAGAACTGCTGTTATAACGGCAGACTTATAATATAAGAGCGTTAATTCGACGGGTTAAAAAAAACCCTGCTACTAATCCCATAATATGTGGCTCTGTATTCGATATAAGGAAATTTGTATTACTAGACATGCGGTTAGCCACGGGTTCATGGAGTCAGTAAAGGATGGTGATGGTGGCGGTGATATAAGAGTTAATTTATAAGAAATGAAAAACGTTTTTAAAATATTTCAGAAACTATCCAAGTTTTCTGTATGACATGAAGTTTTGTTTACTACAAATATATAAATTAGTAAGAAATTAGAATAATAATAGTAAAATGTATTGTAATCTTGAAAATATATTGTAGATGCGTTTTATTAAAGACATAACTATAAAAAGACTGTAAGAATAAGGAAATTGGTAATGATTCATTCTATAATTTATTAAATTTAAGTATGCCTTAATTTTTGTAAACTCTGAAACTGTGTGTAAATGCAACTTTTAATGCTAAAATGAAACGCGCTAACCAAGTGATTTTTATCTTAACAAGTATAATTCTTTTCCCTACTAAATTCATATCAAAACAAGGTGGGTGCAGCATGGGGTAGGCTAGATGGTGAGGGGATCGACCGTTGGTTGGGTAATTATGTAGAGGTAGCTGGTTTTTGACTTCTATTGTTGTAATTTGAATAAAGGCAAAAGTTCTGGATGTAATCTAAGTTAAGTGGGTATCTTCTTCAATCACACATATATGGCTTCTTTAAACAATACGTATCGTGACTCGGAGAAGATCGACAAATGTAAGAGTTCCGTCTAATTTATTTTATTTACATAATTAAAATAAACAGAGTCGTGACATACATTATGTACAATCGTGCAAAAAAAAAAGTTAGGAAAAACTTTGATTTATAAGATATACATATTATAAAAATCTCTCCGCATTTCTTTTAATTGATTTTAAAATAAAAATGTGAAGTTTATCCTTTTCTCTTCAACCTTAATAAATTTTTCAGGAGTTGAATAAATTGTTTTGGATATTGAAAATGTTTTAAGTTTGTAAAGATTTGTGCATCATCAAAATGAGCAATTCAAAATAAAGTGCTAAACATGTAAATCATTTTCACAGAAAGAAATTAGTCATTGTTTCAGTGATAGCTTAAAAATTCCGATAAAATATTTACCCAAAATCACTTTCTAAACGTCCTCACCTTGACCTCATTAAACAATTAGTAAAGACTCTCATCCGCTTGAATGGGTAGTTGAAGAGAAAATTAAGAAGACGAGCGATCTAGGGATGCTCATTACAGCTCTGTATTAAAAGCAGAGCCCTTCTGCTAGAATATGTATTTTTACGAGCGCCCGGGTCGGGTGTTCATGCAAGTTTGATGCATGCAATCTCAGCCTTGCCACCTGCGCACCCGAGGCGGCACCCTGGGACACCACCGCTATATAATTCAAGCTCTTTACGAATTTGAGCTGAAACTTAAAAAATATATTTCAATAACGTAACTAAATTAAATTTTTAACAAAAGAAAAAGATCTAAAATACATTTATAACTGTTTCATGCACATACTTGATACAGATTATAATTCTAAAAAATTGTACAACTAAAGTTAATTGTTGATCCATATACAAATTCATTGCTTATTTAATTTGTCTGTAATTTTTAAAAACTTAATAAGAAGTTATATTATAGCATTTAACGATCAAAATAGACTTTCTTATTGCTGTTGCGATTTAAATAACAACGTAGTTCTTAATATTTTTATTATGACCATATCGAGAATAGTGACTTGAATAAAGATTAAAAAATATGGCTTGTGTTAATGATCTAAATTTAGTAGACTTAACGTAAAGAATGTTAATTTAAATATTTTTTTTTGTTATAAAAATGTAAGAAGGCTTTGTCCATATTTAATATCCATATGAAGAAGTATACATTTTTAATTTTAAAGTTTAAAATTTGTATTGATATCATATTATTTTAAAGCATATACCATATTGTTAAGATAAAATTTGTTGTGTAAAATTCTGTAAGTTTTTATTTAAAACATTGTAAAAAGACTATCAAGAGTGTTATAATCGTTGTCTTCTCGCTACCATAACTTTCCAAGGTTTCTGAACCAGTCTTTTTTCTAATATTGCGATAAGGCAGAGTTTTATAAACCTTATTATCACCATTGCTTTATAAAATATGTCTATGCACATAAGAAACTTCTTCGGGAGTTTCAATCAATTTTTTCACGAGTTAGAGATTGCACTCGTCGCCTTGGGAACATCTTCTCGTTACCGCATCATAACATTGAATATCCACAATGTTATTCGAAACTAAACAGAATAATATTAACAATAGTATAGTTGAGCAGCAAAAGTGGGATAAATATAAAAATCACACTCTAAATGGGATAAATGCTACCAATCTAGACGGTTTCGACAACAGAATACTAAAGTTTAATTATTTAATCATATTAGCAGAGATAATTAATAAAAAGTTGTATATAATACTGCGCAGGTATGTTTCTAGTGTAGCTGGGAACTATAAGGGGGATCAGTGCGGGGTTGTAGGGCGTTCTGTAATCAAGAAGAGTACACCCGTCCCCAGACACCACCTCCCCGCGTCCCCCGCCCGCCTGAAACCCGCGCAGAACGTCGAGGGCGATGCCTCAAAACCTCTATTGACTTTCTTGTAAAGACGGTAAAGAAATATTCCAACGTTTCATTTGTTTATTCAAAATGTCAATACTTTCTAAGACAAGCTGTCAAATTAAGAAAAGGATTTGTGCGTTGTTTTTATAACAAGATTCGTGTGTACTTTATGTACTATATTAAAGTGTTGATAAAATAAATTGAAAGAATGTTTAAAACACTTCCAAATTAAACCTTCGAAAATATAAAAAACTTTTAATTATATAACATATTTGTCCATGCTAAAATTTAAATTCAGGACCCGGAAATTTTTTTAATGTCATAGTTCAAGAAAAGCATAAAGAAAAATATTTGTCTAATATTCTGAACACTTTCACTATAATAAACCGCTTGATTATGTGTTTACAAATTGAAATTCAACGAAGTGGTTAAAACAGATTTTCTCAAACTTAAAATACACTCACAAAAATAGTTATTACCTCAGTAATGGAAGGATTTAATTTAGATTATGTAAAAATTGTTTTATAATTCCTTCTGGTAAAAGGTATGGTAGCCGTCCGACCAATTTTATGAGTGCGCACGGTTACGTGGAATTTTAACAATGAACCTCGGTAAAATTATTAAATTAATAGCAAACAAATCACTGAAAGGGAACGCCAGTATAATGAATTAGAACTTGAAATAATCATCGGCAAACATAAAATGCTGTGTAATACCCGACATTTGTGCCAACAATCGGACTTGTAATGCACGGCTTTTGTAGAACAACAAAAGTTAACCTGTCTGCCCATCCGGCTAGACAGAAAGGAACCCATTTAGGGTTAGGGAAGCAATGACAAGCGGCCTCCCTAAAATGCAGTCATTTTAATGCAAATAATTTTGCTGTTTAAATATAATATTGCCTTCAAATTTAAACTCTATGCATGGAGTTAAAAGGCTTATAGTATTGTAAACCGAGCGATATGTTGTGCTTGTTACTCTACAGAAGTTGGCATATGTACCGAACGCCGCGTGGTACGATGACAGCACGTGCGGTCATTATTATGTTCACTGTACAGAGTAGATATTGACTTTTGACTTAGAAGTAAAAAATTCTGAAAGAAGAATTAATAAATGTAAATTATTCACAGTTTTGTAAATGTTTTAAAACCTTATTGACATAAAGTACATACTTAAGTATCTAACTACCTTTGTAGTTTATTATTATGGATATTTTACTCACCTGTACCCGATGATTGTACTAAGTAGCTAAATAACATGATTACAATCAGTTAACATATCTTTCATAAGCTATAATTTATACTAAAATATAGTCGTTTGCATTACGAAATTCATCTACTGTTATTTCGTAGAGTTTTTTTTGTTTTGCTATATTATAAAGTTAATCTCTGCTCATAAAGTCGCAAATCGAGCGATTAAACGGTCTAATAGCTAATACCATTAAGTGATAAATGCACTGGGCCACGTATGAATAATTCCACTGCATGGATACAATGTACGGCTTTCGCTAAACGGCTCCATATTTTCAAAATCCCCATAGAGCAATAATATTCAATGAGGCACATGAGATGGATGTATTGTCGGCTGTGGCTGGAGTGAGACGGGGAGTGGTGAGGGACATCGGATGGCAAATCCTGGAGATTAGCGAGACGAGAGCGACATGTGGCCTCGAAGCACTTAGCACTCCCTGTGACATTGCCTATGCTTGTCCCCCTTCGCTCACGAATGTTCAACTTCAATGATGCAATTTAAGTATTCACAGATATTTTAGATTTTTTTTAAACAGCACTATTTGTAGTTAATGTATACTATATTATCTAATTCGCAAATAAAATAATTGAAACCGGTTTTTCAATTTTTTTGCCATCTTCAATTTATTGTCCTCCGAAAAAACTACGAACAGAAAAGAATTATATAAAAAGAAGATTGATTTAACGTACATTTGCTTTATGTTTATTTGTGACAATTATCTCATTAATTTAGGTATTTTTTACAGCATGGTATTTTATAATCAAGCTTTGTATTTAATTACGATTATTTATTTCCCAAATAAAAACTCTGATTGATATGTCAGTCGAAGAAAACAGCAACATTCATTATTTTTTTTAATATTCCGGGGGCAAACGGATCTTCATGTTATTAAATAACAAACAATGAACATTTAATTATAGTTAACACAATACAAAACATAGTTAAGAAGTAAAAATTAAATTATTGAATAACTTGTTATTATATTATTATTTGTTATATGTTGAGTTTTTAATAAATACTTCAATGAATGCGGGTTAACAAAAATAGAGTCACTGTGACGGAGGGCGCATTTGTTGCTGATTTCGTAGTAAGATTATTTGGACATACATTATTTGAACGTACTATAAAGGTGTCCACTTGAAGTGATATAATCTCAATTTTGGATCGTCCCTTAAAGGTCGGTGCGGGTCACTTAGACCCGGGAGTATTTGACGGAAACCAAGCGTAACGACTAGTGTAGTGTTGCCCGTGCTGTCGCCAATAACGCCATATGCCCAACGCATTATTCGACTTCAGTAGCTCTATATGGGCACATACCCCTTCGAGATTGATGACAATTCTCAATGCATATTCAAACGCCATATGATCACTCACTTAAATAGCTTTAAAAGTTTAAGATAGTTTCAGTTGGTCTAAATGTAATTATCCAAATGTAAAGTTTTAATTTATTTACGTCGAAACAAACTTTTTAAATTAAGAATAGTTTTTTCGTGAAATTAATAAGGCTTAATGTTACTGTAGACGCACAATAGTAGTAGTTATGTTCATGAATTGTGTCTAAAACGAAAACCTCCCGGAATTACTTTCCTTTCGAAAAAACATTTAAATTTGTTAACCGAACTTCAAAATAGAATAATAAAAATACTTTATACATATAATAGTATATAAATACTTTATACATAATTTAAATTCTGTATAAGACACAAAAGATAATACAAGATTAAATTCAAGATTGAGGTTCCCTATCTACCACGTCAGAGGAAACAGATAAAAGTACCTACCGTTGAAAAACCGTACATTTATTGACACATAGAACAAAACTGTTCTAAAATAAATTTGATGACTTAACAGCACCCATAGTCCAAAAAAATGCAAGGGATTAACCAAGTTGCCGATTTTTAGATGAATCTACGTAATGTTCGTAATAGCTACAACAAAGTGTATAATTACAACATACAGTTTTACTATAAATAAAGGAAGACCAACTAAATGTTTTCCTTTCTCACCAGCGATAAAAACAGAGGCTGTTGAGAGCGTGTCATTCGTTTTGTAGGGTCGTTTTCACCCTTGTTATACCACCAAAACACTTGGCACAAAAAGTGTAATGGAGTTTAGTAATGACCCCTCGCGGAGAGCAGCAAAATACGGGCTCTAACCCGCTGGGAGAAGTTACATTGTTTTTAACTATTTATAAAAACGCATGTAAAAATTAAACTATCTGTATCAAACACGAGAAATTGTTTGATTTATAATCATTGTGATAATAGAAACTCTCTACAATTGAAATATCTTTTATATAAGTTAAAAAATAGTTGTTATTGAGTTAACAGTTTTAATTACTTTTAATTATACCTTTAATTAATATTATCATTGGACTAGTAACAAATATTTATCATAAGTATTAATTGTAGAATATTTACCGAGTTTCAACAAATGTTTTATACTACATTAATAAATTATGTAGTGTAAATTGGGTTTTTTCAAAGATGTATTTGATTTTTTAACTTGAAAATGTAGATTAATTTTATTATATCTTGTGTGTCATCAAGTTTAATGCAGATAAAAAACTATATTATACGCATTACTTAACCAAAGATACATGGAGTAAAAAAACTATATATACTAGATGGAAAACATTTTTCTTGTCGATGTAGAATTAATAACGAGTAAAGATGTGAGACACTCTCAATAACAATTGTTGCAGGTGCATTTCTAACTTGCGAATATTGATGATTCATGGGAATACGGTGAAATAGTAAATGATAACAAATTGATCCTTGATGATTTTGTAACTAGCATGACTTATTGAAGTCACTTAAGTCATCCCCTAAACAGATGAGAATAGTTCTGGTTAGGGAAGCCGCATATGAATTAAATGAAACACTAATACTAGCCCGGGGTCTCTCTGACCCTCGCAATTCAATTATCACGCGGGGCTTACATTGATCTGCCGACGGGTGAAAGCGATACTTGTGAGAGATTGTTCCATTGTTTTTTCTCGCGGCTAAAAAGCTGTGTGTTCAATTTTTGGGGGTGAATCATGCTATCAAGAATTATAAATGTAATATTAGTTGTCATAAAATAATAATGAATGAAAGAACTTTTTGGATAGTTCTCGACAGAAATAATTCTTGTTCTCTAATCAATGGTATTGTTAAATATCTTTATATTTTACAAATATTTTTTTAATGTCTTTTATCGACCTTGTCTGATCATTTATAGTCTGTACTACATACACTACAACCAAACACATTAAAAAAACTTTATATTGCTTGAACTGATTAATTTAATCAGAGTACTTAACCTATCTGTAGTGCGACGTAGATCGAAAACGTTAAAAAAAATGGATTTCTTTTTATTTTATTTTCGACAAGATAAAGATGAAGAGTGTAATTGAAACGATGAAACGAGTGCGTTATAAATAAAAGGAAAAACAGGTGCGTGGGAGAACATTCGTGCTGCAAATACATATGGGTCTCGGCGTTGGAAACGGATTGTTTACCAAATTCAATTACGACCTCACCACATTCTGACTTCGCTTTGATTCAACAACAAACTGCTATGAATCAACCTGTCTGATTCTCGTGTGAAAGTTCATTGTTTTCATGTATAACTCACCAAATTTTTCCATCACTTACGTTTAATCTATACATGCATCACACTTTCATGTTTTTGGGAACGTTTCATTTTATTCACATTCAAAACAATGCTTCAACACCCGTTGTAGAAGAACGCGTCTTATAAAACAATACGACAATTTTAATGTTTCTGAATAACGGATTTCTTTTTGTAACATGTCAGGAAGTTTAATTTTTGTTTTGTCTATTGGTTAGACAAAAATTACAAAGGCTGTGTGTGTGTATCTTTTTACAAATAAAAAGTAGAAAATCATCAGATTTTAAAATCTTTTGATAAACTTGAATGATTGTTATTGTTTTCTTTCACTGTTTAGCTACAATTGTTTTTCAATATTTGTTGAGCCCTTACAGTAATTAACGACAAATTTGAATTCTGGGACTAAAATTATGATTTGCAAAATAATTTTTTGTTGATCATTTCACATCATCACTTCATCCTTGATGACAATCTCAAAATTTTTTATTGTAGAGAGCTGAGAGAGTTTTAACAAAGGCTTGTGAAACGTTATGTTAAAAATGCAAAAGACTTTCTGTAATAAAGACTAGCTAAGAAAAATCGAAGATGAATTTTTTTTTTTCTCGCGGCTAAAAAGCTGTGTGTTCAATTTTTGGGGGTGAATCATGCTATCAAGAATTATAAATGTAATATTAGTTGTCATAAAATAATAATGAATGAAAGAACTTTTTGGATAGTTCTCGACAGAAATAATTCTTGTTCTCTAATCAATGGTATTGTTAAATATCTTTATATTTTACAAATATTTTTTTAATGTCTTTTATCGACCTTGTCTGATCATTTATAGTCTGTACTACATACACTACAACCAAACACATTAAAAAAACTTTATATTGCTTGAACTGATTAATTTAATCAGAGTACTTAACCTATCTGTAGTGCGACGTAGATCGAAAACGTTAAAAAAAATGGATTTCTTTTTATTTTATTTTCGACAAGATAAAGATGAAGAGTGTAATTGAAACGATGAAACGAGTGCGTTATAAATAAAAGGAAAAACAGGTGCGTGGGAGAACATTCGTGCTGCAAATACATATGGGTCTCGGCGTTGGAAACGGATTGTTTACCAAATTCAATTACGACCTCACCACATTCTGACTTCGCTTTGATTCAACAACAAACTGCTATGAATCAACCTGTCTGATTCTCGTGTGAAAGTTCATTGTTTTCATGTATAACTCACCAAATTTTTCCATCACTTACGTTTAATCTATACATGCATCACACTTTCATGTTTTTGGGAACGTTTCATTTTATTCACATTCAAAACAATGCTTCAACACCCGTTGTAGAAGAACGCGTCTTATAAAACAATACGACAATTTTAATGTTTCTGAATAACGGATTTCTTTTTGTAACATGTCAGGAAGTTTAATTTTTGTTTTGTCTATTGGTTAGACAAAAATTACAAAGGCTGTGTGTGTGTATCTTTTTACAAATAAAAAGTAGAAAATCATCAGATTTTAAAATCTTTTGATAAACTTGAATGATTGTTATTGTTTTCTTTCACTGTTTAGCTACAATTGTTTTTCAATATTTGTTGAGCCCTTACAGTAATTAACGACAAATTTGAATTCTGGGACTAAAATTATGATTTGCAAAATAATTTTTTGTTGATCATTTCACATCATCACTTCATCCTTGATGACAATCTCAAAATTTTTTATTGTAGAGAGCTGAGAGAGTTTTAACAAAGGCTTGTGAAACGTTATGTTAAAAATGCAAAAGACTTTCTGTAATAAAGACTAGCTAAGAAAAATCGAAGATGAATTTTTTTTTTCTCTTTTTTCTGTTTCTTCTTTAGACTAACCCATACAGGCTTATTCTTTCTCTAAGGTTACTGGTACCAAACTTAATGTGAGTTACGCTAGCTTTTTCTATTTCATTTCCGTATATTAATTTTTTTTTTTATTTGACGAGATGACGAGACGAGCGAGAGGTTCACCTGATGGTAAGTTATACGCGTGTTTGTTTATGCATTGTTTGAATGTACAAAATAGTAAAATAAAAAAAAAAAAAATTGCCGTTATTATCTACACAGAAACATTATCTCTTATTTCAATATTATACTATAAAAACTGCTAAGAACGCGGATACAATTGTGTATACAATTAATTGAGCAAAAAGCCAATTACTTTAAAAAAAGTAGCGGCGGGTTAGGCTGTCATATGGCGTTGAGTAATAACAAATCACTTGTGATGATGCTACGGTAATTATCATTAGACTGTAATAAAAACAATAGGGAGTAACTGCGGTGCGAGTGCGCGCTCAAAGTGCATAATGTACTTTGAACACTGACGGAAGCAGTTTTTCCACAGAATTCTTTAACGTAATTGAAATCGATATAGTAATTATTGGTTTTACTAATGCTTGTGGTATATTAATATATAACCTTTAACAATAGTTATTATAAATTAACAAACTTTGCGACTGATAAAATTATTTTATTATAAAATTACAATCCAAAAAGTTTTTCATGGTTAGAATGATTTAAAGCGCCTCAAACAGTTATAATGTCTTTTTTTTTCATGTAAAATTACTAATACATATTGGGTTTATAATTTAGCTACTGAAATCTATTGGTAGCACATTCGTTGTTTTGGATCGCCGGAAGAGTTTCTGGCGTGCGTGGCGTGCGATATTATCTCTGCGCGGGCGCCATCTGTCGGGCAGATGCGGCTGACGTCACGCGAAGCCCACAACCCACATAGGGCTTCGTCCCGCCTCGCAATTGCCACGCGCCATATCTCCCTGCAACAGCTGACCCATCCTGATTTAATAACCTCCTGCACTTTTTGATTTCCTATTTAGTAACAAAAACCTTAAGCGATTAAATATCTTTACGAGAAATTAGGAAGTGACATTCGAGGAAATAATGGATATTGATGAGCATATATTATTGCCTTTTAAATTATTCGCTTATAGAGATGGAAATAAATAAAAAAAACAGAAAATTTTGCCAAATCAGCAGTTTTTGAAGAAATAAACGCAGGTTTTCTTTTTTGTTCGCCTGATCTGCCGATCAATATAATTAAGAATTGTTAAGGATCATTCAATTTGTTCATTGAATATTAATTAACTAATTTAGGTTATGCAGGCACTAAAACAATACGCGTAGAAACAAATGTGACGTTGTGTTACAATTTCCAAGCAAAACTACAAAATTTTCAAAGATCAGTCATAAGTAAAAAACCAACATAACATTTTTATTTATATTACATAAATTAGGTATTTGATTTCTGAATCTATGACCGGTATAAAAAGGAATTATATATTTGCAAAGTACGTACAAAGCATATAATAGAGTATTTGTATCTAAACGTGTGTATGATGTCGAAAAAGTCTATTTTATAAATTAGTAGATAAGTATTTTTTTTAGTGATGGATTACAAAATCTTAAACAAAATAATCCACTTGAGAAGTCTTTGTTATTGGTCTATACTGGTTTAAACTATTGTCGGGTATACTTCGTTATTGTGCCGATTCGTTAAGAAATGGGTTTTGAAGCGCTAAAAGCGAAGACACCAATAGAAATTTGTTAAACAATAAAATAATAGCCAAGTTGAATGAGCTAATTTGAATGTGTTTATTACTATACGCTTCATTGTTTTCATGTAAAGGCGGCTTCAGAACGCCATCATCAGCTTGCACCAGATCTACTAAGAATGTAGGTCTAAAACCAAGTAAGTTGCAATACAACTCGTACGTAATTTACATGAAGATTTTTAATGAGTTTTCCAAAATTAATTTACTTTCTATTCAAGTCATTAAAATAATTCAGGTACTGCTAATTTGCAGGCAGGTATGGCTCGAGTTAGTTTTTTTTATATATGTTGACGAAATTTCATTTAAAAAAAATGTAAAAGTGTATTTATTATAAACATAATAAAAGCTTGAATACTACACAAACGTTGACTTTTTAAAGACTTTCAGTGACTTTACTTACAGTACTGACAGTCACAATAAGTACAGCGTGCTAACAAAAGTATTACAAGGGCAGGATCATCAACAAGATTATATTGAGTTCCAAATAGCTTTAACATTGTCAACTTATGACATAGATATTCCTTATAAATTTGCTTTAACGGATTGCTTCGAATGCGATGTAGCCATGGTGAAACTTCTAGAATATGTAAAAGAAAACGTAATACTTAATAATGTTATTATGCCAGAAAACGAATAAATAACTTTAATTTCTTTGTCGTCAATACAAGA
This sequence comes from Byasa hedistus, assembly GCA_029286795.1. NCBI lineage: Eukaryota > Metazoa > Arthropoda > Insecta > Lepidoptera > Papilionidae > Byasa > Byasa hedistus. Next base: position 7,048,899 of record JAGSMW010000020.1, on the reverse strand, counting down.
CAATATTAGGATAGGCATAAAGCGAAGACAATAGGTAAATTTTTTATTTTATGTGTATAATTTAAATGTATCAATGCTAACTTTGAACGCATACAATATTAATAAAAATTATATTAATATTATCATTGAATATTATGTTATTTAATAAAATATAAAATTTTGATTATTTTTAACATGCCCTATTATTACGGTGTTTATAAATGACTATTGTAATCTATATGTTTAATTATTATGACGTCTGACACGAAGAATAGCTTTTATAAATATGAGTACTTTTTGATTTTGTTTGTGTTTTCTTAGCATCTAATAAGAAGGCTACATGTAATCGTACGAGAACACTGCTGTGTACCTAAGAACTAACGATGTAAAACGCTTCGTCTGAATGAGAACATTCACTACAAATGCATAGTAACACAACATTTGTCTAGACGGAGAAATTTTACTGTACATCTCCGACGTATTATTATAATTAAATAAATATCGCCGAATATTACTATGTTCTAATGATGTGTAATGATAATAGTTATTTTACTAATATTTATTAAGCTCGCGTACTCGGAGTGGCGAGATAAGATTACAAATGCGCACACAACATGCTTAAAATACAAGTATGCATACATCTATTGTAGTGTAATTATTGAGTTATTAGGAGCTAATAACCGCCACTAAGTAATTAAAAATTATTAAAAAAAATGTATCATTGTTCCTAGTTTTTATTTATTATTCACTTGTACTACTCTAACATTGTAGTCAAGTGCAAAAAAAACGTCGAAGGTAATATTAGATTTATAGAATAATTTATTGGCGAATTATTTTAACTGCCCAAACTCGTAGGAATGATAGAAAACCGTTTTCTTAAATTATAAAAATAAATTTTCACTAACGTTTTAAAATAAAAAGAGTTTGAGAGAAGAAAGAAAGAGTGAAACGAGAGAGCATTATTACATCGAGTTGTATGTTATTGAGTAAACGAAAAGAAGTTTCAATAAATGCGAAAGAGAAATTACTATACATAAATTAAGTGAATCAGTAGAAAATAAGGCCCCAATATCAAACATTTTAAATTACAGCAAAGTTATAGCCCGTAAAGTGATTATTATAAATAAATATGATATAAATAATTAGTATGAATATTATTAAAGTATATAAACAGAACACATTCAAAGAAAGAGAAGAAGTAAACTCTGATTACAGTAATTAATTTATTAAACAGAGTATAAAGAAAGAGATACGTAAAATAATAATTAATTAAAGTTAAAAATGCCCCTGGCAAAATTTACAATTGAAAAGTGTGAAAAAAATGTAAAAAGTAAATGTAAAGTGTAAAAAAGTGAAAAAAATATAAATGGACAGTGTCAAGTTGGCAAATGTCCGTCTGACAACTCGCCTAGCTGCAAACTCCTTGTTCTATATCTTCTTACAGTCAGTTATAAAAATAAGTGTGATTAGTGTGGTCAAGTATAATATAAACTTAACAAGGAACCATTTACCACTGGTAAATTAAAAGTTAATACAAGACGACATAAAATATTAGTTTCACCTTTTGCACATTGCATGGCAGTGCATGCTTATTTTTTTAAAAGAATGCTCTTGTTTATACCTCAACATTAATAATATAATCAGTAGGAAGTTTTTATGATGTATGTAGTTAAAAGAATTTTACATTGTCTTTAATAAGTTCTCGGCTTTTTAAATTCTAATTACCTGGCTAATTACTGTTCAGTGAGGTCGATCATAATTGGTACCTTTGTAACAATTAAGGAAGCCTTCAGATATGAGTTAAAAAATACTATAATTATTTTGCAAAGCTCTGGTTTATAACTGAACTATTTTTGTACAAGCGGGACTTTAAGTTTTAAAATAAAAGCCAACCAATAATTACCAATTAATTCTATTTTCTGAAAATAATTCGGAATAACTTGTTGATTATAATACTGTTCTTTTTAAATGTATTTTCGGTATTGCAAATTTAAAGACGTTTATTATAATCGCCAAAAAAAAAAATCATATATCTTCTACAACAAATAACGAGCACACGTTTAATGGAAACATTTTCTTGTTATGGTTAATGGAAGTCTACAAACATTATACCTTTTAATTAGATTCATTATAGTGTTAATCTAACTACAATACTTTCGAGATATAATTAATGTTAAACGTGTTCTAGTATCATAAAAATACGTTAGTACACTGAACAAAATAATTATCGATATTAATTTATGTCTAACACATTGACAAGGAAAATCTTTTGATTATCTCCGAAGTTTTTTACGTCTAGTTTTTGTTTACGGTTACAAAAACTATGAGGAAATTAATGTATTTTACGTAATTAATAGGTTTTGGTTTAAAGGCTGTGCAGATAAATGGCATGATTACCTATTTCAAATGTGATAAAATGTTTTTAAAAAATGTGAATACGTCATCGCCTTGAGACAAATGGTGTTGTCTTCTTACCCCCGTAATGGAGATCCTGCTAACCTATCGCTGATAAGAAAAAGTACAAAACGGTGAATGTGCAAAATGTGTTATGCTTTTTTCTTAAAGACAAAATTAAAGTTTGTTTAATGACCTCTGGCGATTTGCCGTTGTAATTGAAATAGGAGTAAGCAGGCGTCATTCACAAGTAATCATCATCATCACAGGCTACAACAGACCAGTGTTTTTATTTTCGCAATTTTTTTGTAATCTAAGTTGTCAATAAAAACAGCAATTGATTTTGGTTTTAAACAATAACTAGTTTATACCTGTACATGTTTAAAGTTGTGAGATACACGTTTCTGATAAATCGAATAAAATAATTTTAAAAAGTATTAAGGGTACAGTGAGTCCTGTTCATGGCAAACTAACCTCTGGATTGTACAATCGTGAAATTTTACTTTTACGATATTTCACTTCGACAACCAAAGCACCACAGAATTCACATTACAGTTATAACATCGTCGTTGTAAAAATGCTTAGCTACTTCAAAATTAAACGAAATTTGGTATAACGGACAAACGTATGTCAATGTTTCATGTTAACCATATAAAAAGGTTGTTTCAGTAGTAGTTAATTGGCAGTTATAATGGCGAAACCAAATGCATTTAAAGTAGGTTTTTTCGTTCGAAGTTTGCGGGGAAGCATAACTAAATGCGAAGTGGTGCGAGCGGCATGCATACGAGATTCAATTTCAGCTACCGGAGCCCCGGCAGCCTTCGACACGCTTACGTCATGGTAGCCGCTTTCTTCTTAATGTACCTCATTAACGAACGAAACCCTGGTTGCGCAAAAACAACGTAAACACCGATCCGACTCGAAATCCGGCTGAAATCACATATTAAAAAGATTCATTTATAAAATACACCGCCCGTGCAATATTTTCGGACCAGTTATTATAACTTATTATAAGACAAATAGAGCGAGTACACTTATTAAAAATATTTATATAGCAAACAAGCCACCCCTATACTATAGCTGCCCCAGAGACGGGCCTGTAGTGGTTAGCAAACAAAGGTAGATCAAAGAGTCGAGTAGGCACTTCGCTAAGCAAAACGTTTCAATTAATTTTTACGGACAGTTAAAGTTAATATTATAAACATGAATAAATAATTTATTGGATAAGATAATTAATAAATTATCTTTGTCTTTACAATAATGCAACTTTGTGAGAATAACCAGCGCTATAAATTGACCACTAATATTAACATAGTGTATTTCGGACCTGCGACCACTGAGCCCGATGAAGCTACATCCAATCGTCATTAAAATAAACAGCACCAAAATTTGTCGGATTTTTTTTATCTTAGTTATAGAACAATTCAATACATTGTGTAAAGGCCTCTGATAAATTGTTATTAATTTTTGTAAATACTTATTTTTAAGAAATTTTTATAATAATAAATACATTAATAAAAAATTTATGGCAGTACTTTTAAGGGTAAACATTTTTTTTTTCTTAAACTGTGATAATTTAAGCAATGGCACTCAGTTTTTTCTTTAATAATTTTTCATAATAAGTTTATACATAATTTTTAAGTTTTGATATGAAGTAAGATTTTCAAAAAGGAACAGGAGTATTTCCAAAATCCCACAATTTTTTTACAAGCCGTGTTATGTTTACCAAAGTCTGGTTATGGTGTTTACCAAATATATTACACGGTTATTGACACAGTGTGATCATTAATACAGACGAAGGACCCACTTATTAATTTTAATAAGTAGGGTGACTCGCTGTTTGAAGGGGGCTATGATAGAGCCCAATGTTGGTTTTAATAGTTTTGATTTTAGAGACTAGTGCTTCGAAAACCTATAACGGACTAGTTCACAGAGTAAAAAAACACTTCTTATCAATATATGAATACATAAAGGTTTCGAGGTTTTTATATTCATGAATTTAAATTGTTTTTACTAACTTACGGATGGACAAATGTAAAAGACCGCATACAATTTTTGATCTCGCCCTGATAATGATGGTTCTTACAAAAAATAAATAAACTTTGAATGAATATCTCTTCTAAAATATAACCTTTTATATAATGTTAATACATTATGAAAGGTTTCTTCACAGTACGACAAATGTGGCCACCTTTATATATTTAAGTTTTAGATAAGGAACAATTCAAAGAGATTTTGATGGACATTTTGTACTTATTATATCTTTAGCTGTCTTTTGTGACTTTTATGAAACAATTCTGAAATGTTTACGTTAAGCAATTTTTTAAGCAAAATCAAAATTAATAATTTATTACACGCAAATATCCATGTTGTTTTGTTTTGTAGATATCTTAATTTTTGCGCTCCTCTAAATTCGTCCATGAGTTTATAGAAAAGAGAAAAAGTAATCAGAGATAGAGTTCAGTTATATTATAATATTACCGTCGTTTTCTTTCTTGTAGAGATCAAAGAAAAAAAAGATCGATCTAAACGAACATTAAATAATATGCGCCTGTATAGTTTATGTAGCAAACATGAATAAAGTCAACTAGCATAACAAAGAAAAAAAAGATCGATCTAAACGAACATTAAATAATATGCGCCTGTATAGTTTATGTAGCAAACATGAATAAAGTCAACTAGCATAACAAAGAAAAATACCTATTTTTATTATTCTTTCTAAGTCGCCATCGCGAATTTTGGAAGATGTTAAAATCTTAACGTTTATTTTAAACATTATTTTCTACACATTTAATATAATTATACTAAAACCACAAAAAACTAATTCTGTACAAATGAAAAATTGCGGTTATGTGAGTGCTTTTGTAAAAAAATATTACAAACACAAAATGGTATAGAGGCTATGTGCTTTCTTACGGGAGCCCCTAGTTAGATTGCTATATACAGTTTGGTTGGTAGTAGGGTTTTTTCGAATCCTCCTGGTTAGCTTCCACCCTTAAATTGTAAATCTCCCGCCATAACAGTATTGATGTGCTCTCGCTGTCAACATATGTAAACCGGAATATTCTGAGCGAACACGTTTTACTATTCTCAACTGATTTTCACTTAAAACTATCTGAATTTGAGGTCAAGTGTTGTAGATGAAAAAAATCTTGTTTAGTCCTTTTATTATAGGGAGATAACGAACCCCCAGTGCTAGATACCATAAAACTGTCTGAGTTGAAGGCGCGTGCCGCCCGCGGCGCGTCACTAAATTGCATTTTAATTTAATTAAGGGACGATGTAATTTTTCGGTTCTGTTATAATCTAATAATAAAGATATTATCAAATTATACCGAAGTCTGCAGCGGGCAAGCTGGGACAGCTCTCCTCTGCCATATTTATAATTTTCCGTCTAAATTAACACACAAAAAGTTATGATTCTTCTAAAATTTGTATAAAAGGACGAGCAAACGATACAATAAATTAGTTTAAAAAAGAATAGTTTTTTTACGAATTTCAGACTTTTATAGTTAATATGTAAGCGAAATTATAAAAGACGTTCTGAATTCTGCGCATTAATTCTTATGTATGATCACTTTCGCGCTTTTTAAGGTTTTCAATACTTTTTTTATCGAAGAGAATACACCTTAAAGTAAAATATAACAAAAATGTTTAATATATAATAAAGAAATTTCCAATAAAATATGTTTTTCATCTTTCTTCTGCCATTATACAAATCAGGGGAAGTAGGACACAACATAATTTATTTACGACGATTTAGTTAACATGACTAAGTTACCGTCTTTTCGCCCGGTTCAATATTAACATGGGAGGTAAAATTCTTGACCGTAGGTAAAGTTAGGCTGTAGTTGCCAATTAAACATAAAACATAGATTACAAAGCGATAAGTAACATAACACGAAACTTGATATTCATTATTCAAACTCGGTCTTTGCGGTACATTTAACGCCGTAACAATTTTTTTTCTATTGTACTAAACATTACTGCTAAATCGATATTGCTCAAGTCAATTAAGTTAATTAAGTTCAAGTTCAATTCTACTTATAGAGAATGGTATAATGACTATTATTTTATTGCTTTTTAACTATTTTATTAACCTTGTCGTACAGTAACAATCACTGTGTTTAGTTATGGCTACTTTGCAAAAACTGCTAATAGCATTAGATTTCTGAGTATAAGGTACCTGTCGGATAACAAGTCCTTAGTGCCAAAAACCGTACTAAAAATTACTAAAGTACTAAGAATTCGCACTCGAGGTTTCAATCGCACGTGTATAAATTGTGCCCAAGCTCCCATGAAGCGGCGGATGCGCAGTTCTTCAGCTCTTTACACCAGGGTTTTTTGAAACTACCCAAAGGGCGGTCGCTCAGCACTAATTAATACGAATCAGCTAAGGTAAAACGTAAGTATTTGTTGTAAGTACTGCACTTAATATCTGTTTGTGTGTCTATCTGCGCTTGACATATCATAGCTAATGATTTCTTATGTTTCCGCGAATGTTACACATTTATTAAAACAAATTTTACCGTTACCGTCCTCCCGTGACCATGGCTGCTGCAAAGCGGCCGAAACGTCTCAAATAAATAGAATTTGTGAAATAAACGCGATAAATTCGTAAAATTTAGTTTCAATAAATATTATAGCTAATTAAATAATGAACCATGGTCGGGATTCGATTTGTTTGGGTTTTTTCATAGATATCTTTCACTCATAAGTTATTTTAACAATTTAACACGAGTGTTTTAGAGTATTTAATTAATTTATCGTTGTTTATGTAAGAAATGTAATTAATTACAGAGGTCCTCCATTTACTGAAGACCAATTTTATAAATTCAACGAAAAGAAAAAAATGCTAAAGAAAGTAAAGATAAGAAAAGAATAATGAAATAATGGGCGTCCAATGCTAAAATATTAGATAGACAAAGTAGAACTATAACATTTCTATATAAACATGGATATTTGTACTACATCAAGATAACATTGCATTATTTTCTAAACTATTGTTACATATATTTAGTTTTGTTAATAAGGGTGGTTGCTCAATACGTTGGTAGTTTCCCATAGAAACTTAATACCATAGCCCGTCGGCGCGGCACGTGCTTGAGAGGAATGCCTGAGGGAAAATCAAAAGAAATGCGACAAATATGGTGATGTTAAAAATAGGTGTTCGGTCTATTCAAACGACATAGAACTACCTACAATGGTGTATTTATTTCCATTATGTTTTTCCTGATCAAACGTATTAAATAAGTCTTTAACTAGAGACTGCCTCCAATCCCTCATAAAGTGTGTTATGTGTGAAATGTCATTTTCAAGAGTTTACTAATAAATTATCATAATCCATTATGATTAAGGATTTGTCTATATTTTAATACACATTTTTGGTTGACTGTCAATCGCCAGTTTACGAAATTTTAAATGTACATTATATACACTGTGACATTTAATTTGAACATTTTTATCAAATAATATAAATCCGTCCAACTGTTGAGACTATTCATTCTGATCTTAAGGCTTATGTTGTGATAGGTAATCACAGTCGCCCATGGAGACCCGCAACACCTGGCGATATGCAGCTGGTTTGCTAACCAAAAAATATTCTCATTTAAATAAAAGCCATATCATAAATTTAACACGAAGTTGTCATTTATCTATGTACTTAATAGCTAAGTTCATCATTTATTCTACTTTAGTTAAATGTTCAAAAAGAAAATTATCATTGTTATGAAATGATTTAAATTCGTTTATTTAGAATTATTTGATTTGTTCTTATGGATGTCTCAAAACAATGATTCCAATCGAGTACACGCTTGTCAATGTTGATCAGTAGATTAACCAGGAGTAAAAGAAGGGAAGCACTAGCAATGTGTATCCCGTCGCAGTAGCACAAAGTAACCCTCCATTACCGCGCGGCGCCCGCGCACGCGCCTACGCCCCGGGGGAAACCGCACGCGTCTACCCCAATAATTATCTGGTGAAACGTAAATTTAAAAAAGAAATACCAAAATTTATTTTATGGAAACAATCGGCAATGTGGATCTTCATGCGGTGTTCAAAATTTGTGCTGATCGTGCTGTAAACCAAATCTTAGGAAGACCTTTTTAAAATTAATAAACGTAATTTGTCATAGAATCAATAACGTAAAGAGAACAGAAAAGTAAAATCTTGTTTGTAATATTTTAAATTTCTTTCTTATGTTGTTTACTCCCTTTTACTGTAAAACAATCATTTAGTACTCAGCAGGTTTAGTACAGTTATAACAGAGAAAATGTGGAAAAACTGCTTAAATTTGAATGTAACGAGTGGAAGTTGGAATGAAAAGAGCTGATTTTATATAATAAGTACATATTGGTGCATAGTAATTTGTTGCTTACCATGATAATCTCTAAAACAATAATTATGATTAAACGTATTATCTTTGTTTTAAGGCTGGCCTAATGTGCAATAAAAATTGTGAAACTTCTTGTATTTCAAAGATTATCAGAGACTAGTATGTAAACAATTTCTTTTAGACAAGGCTTCGGATATTTAACACTCACGCAAGAAAATGTAGGTTCTGCGTTACATGTTTTTCTGATAGCTACAAACTTCTTAATTAAACGTTTATAACTTTTTTGTATTAATAGGCTATTAAAGGTAATTAATTAATTTGCATTTACCTTTTTGTAATAAGAAAAAATACTTATAATTCTACATAAGATTTCTTACATATAATGCTAAAGAGGTTAAATCCTATTATGAAGCCCCAGCCTACTTCAAATGTTATCCTAGTTTTTTATAAGAACAAAAAAACTTTTTTCTTAAACTAGTTTTAATAGCAAGAAAACATTTTCGTTATTTTACCTTGTCCGATTTCACATAATCATTGATTTTTTTATTATCGGTCTTATGAACGGCTGAGTCGTGCTTGCAGAACGAATGATTTGTTTTCCTTTATATCATGTTCGGTCTGGTACTGGACTTTGCTGATCCGAAGGGTGGGAAGAGTGACGGTAGAGCTCTGATTTATGCCCTCGTAAAGTTGCACACGCCGCTGCCCTCGCGCTCACTTGTATAATTTATAGTACCAGTCCACGTTACGCTTTGCCTTAGCTGCACAGGTTTGTTATAGTTCATCGGTTTCAAGAGTTACTTAATGAGGCAAAAACTTAAATTAATAGATAGTCTAGTCCTAATATCTACCTACATTTTTTCCGAAGGTGATTTATATTGTCACATATGCTATTCTGAGCTATATGTCTAAAAATAAAATAAGCTAATCGCCATTGTGGAGTAACTCTGCTTTCCTTAATTTTTAATTGTTATATAAATGTGATGACTCTGTGTCAAAAACGAAAAGTATTTGTATTGAGAGGTATTCAGGCTTTCTAATAGAGAACATTTATCGTGTTGGATATCATTACCAGTTTTATAGCAATGAAATGTAAGAAAAAATTAATGAATCTGCTTTTGAAAAACAGTAATTGACAATTTTATGAACGTCTTCTTAAATGCGATTCACTGGGACATTATAAAAAGCATCCGTCTGTAAAGCACTTGACTTATGTAAAACGTTCAATAACGTACAGGAGCACTGTGGAAATTTGCAATCGATCTATGGGAGGACCGGAGCTGCGTTTGTATTGGTTGGTGGGCGTGGTGGTTGTTATCATGGGAGATGCGACAACCAATGGTTGCGAGGTAGTGATAAGAGGGTTGGGGTTGCGTGGCGGGGTGGCGGCAGTGCGGCTGGCGGAGTACTGTAGGGCGGTCGCGTGATGCTGGGTGCAATGATGTACCCCGGCGATGACGCCGACCTCACCGACATGCGTGTACCGCCGATACAACTAGAGCATCTGCCTGAAGTGTTCCTCTGTATGTAATGTGACTGTGTTGTTTTAAATTCATTAAAATACAGTGTTATCATTTTTGGGTTATTTGCCGAGTTAATCGATTATTTTTAAATATAAGAATATGTGATGAGTAATAATATTAGAAAAACAAATTGTGTAAATGTTATAATACTCATGTTCTGAATGCGGTGTGCAGCCAGTATCCCGAAATGCGGCGGCTGTCACGAGATGATTGTGGACCGGTACGTGCTGAAGGTGTCTGACCGCACTTGGCACGCGGGGTGCCTGAGGTGCGTCGAGTGCCGCGCCATGCTCTCCGGCAAGTGCTTCGCCAGAAACAACCAGCTCTATTGCACAGAGGATTTTTTCAAGTAAGCCTCTTTACATATTACAGACCTACCGTTCAAATCATCATCATAGATTGCCATCTTCAAAGTGAAGTTGGGCGGTCAGTTGGAGAAAACTGTTTCGATTCTGTGACATTCTCTTTTATGTAGTATATCATAATCATGTCCAAATATATTTTATGAAAATTCATATTATTTTTATAACATTTAATCAGAATAAAATGTTTTTCTTATATTTTTTATAGTAAAAGAAAGTGTTATTGAATTAAACACACACAGAAATAAAGAAAGGAAAGATTATATTAACTAATTGATAAATATCAGAGCAAGAAAAAGTAAGTTGTCCGATTAAGATTACTGCGATCTCTTTTTACTCAGAGAAATGTTTTTAATAGATGGATCAAAAAAGTTGCTAATACATTTAACATTATACTAAATTAAAATCGGAATACCATGTCTCTCGATATGAAACTTCTGTTTTTAATTAATTGTTTCAAAATCCTTTTGATTTCTTCACCTGAAGTCTTAAGTGTATACAAATCTTAAATAAGGACCTATAAAACTTTAGTGACAAATGTTTCAGAATTGTTTTTTGTGGGTTATTATCAACAACAAAACTGGCAATATTTTTAACTGATATCCGGCGAGTGATGATCGACCGTTCGATTTATGTTAGTACTAAGTAAATGAATATTTAGTTGTGGCATATTTGTGAAAATATGCGCATTACATTGGCGAATCAAACCAAAAGACACATTAAACGGATCAGTTCATAAATTGCAAATATTGTGTCATTTTTGCTTATACTTATCGTTTGCAAGATACATTATATCCCCGTCGTGTTTTTACTTAACTTCTATTTTTCTCTTTTATCGACACGATACTAACCATTATATTATTTTGTTACATTAAGGAGTTGAATATCCTACTATTTAGCATATATTTAGCATTAAATAGGTCAGCGATAACGGAGACTCTTCAATTATTGAGCCTGTTTATAGGCAACGGTGATTAGGTACTTACCTCGACATGGATTTCTTGTATGTTATTTTACCTTTCCTGTAAACAACAACACGATACGCATTACATTGACCGGAACATTTATCCTCGATAGTCCTTTGTGTAGTATCACATATAGCTCTTCCTCTGAAGACAGAAGAAATAAAAACTGCCTATGAATTTGGACCGTTTCCGTCGGCAACTGCTAAACTTATTGTTGAACTATATCGCATTATATTTTTTACAAAGTAGTTAATTGGGAAAGTTTAATTTTGACAGATGAAGAACAAATGTCACGTTGATAATGTTGTTGTGTTTGCGGCTGCTGTCCCAGGCGGTTCGGCACCAAGTGCGCTGGCTGCGGGCAGGGCATCCCGCCCACGCAGGTGGTGCGCAGGGCCCAGGCGCACGTGTACCACATGCGCTGCTTCGCGTGCGCCGCGTGCGCGCGGACCCTTAACACGGGCGACGAGTTCTACCTCATGGAGGACGGCAAACTGGTCTGTAAGCCGGACTACGAAGCAGCGAGGGCAAAAGGTGCGTACACTAAACTGCAGGAGGCTGCAATGTTGTATGGTGATGCATGACTGGGTCAATACGTCATGGGCGTGCTTAAACAGTAATAAATTATAAACATTCACCTGTAGCTGTATCAATTTTGTGTAACTAATTCAGATGATTGTATTACAAAAGTGATTCATAATGGTCAATGAAGATCAAAGTTTCCGACCGAAGTGATGTTGTTCTTAATAGTAATTACTTTCACCATCAATTAACATATTTTGCATTCTAAAAGGCGGCGAAGGCTCGCTGGACGGTGACGCAGCTAGCAAACGGCCGCGCACCACCATCACCGCCAAGCAGCTGGAGACGTTGAAGAGCGCGTACAGCAGCAGCCCGAAACCAGCACGCCACGTGCGGGAACAGCTCGCGCAGGACACCGGCCTGGACATGCGCGTGGTGCAAGTTTGGTTTCAAAACAGGTAACAATTTTTACCACTTACAAGTTTCATAAGCAAGAAAATTGCATAATCTCTTGTTAGGTTAACATCCTTAATCTTCATTCGTTTATATATAACGTGTGTAAGTATGTCTATATCATAGACAGTATTTCTTTGCAATAGCAATTTTTCAATAGAAAAATCGATTTTGCTATTTTAAATGCAATATTGTCTATTGCAGTGATTTTAAATTTTTTATTTATTTAAATATTTTTAATGACGTCGGTAAATATATAAAACATTGATTTTTACTTTTGTTGAGTTATTGGTTAATTATATAAAAATTATCTGTGTAAAGAGACGTTCTTTATAATCACACTTGATAAGGTTTCTTCGAATATTAATAATAATTGTTATTGTTAAAAGCTATACTATGGATGTTATTTAATTGATGAAAGTTATAATGAGTGTTTGAGTTTTGTGTATAAGTGGTTGAGAGATATGTTTAAGAAAAAAAATTGTAGACAAGTAATAAGTTATCCATAATAAGTTTTGGTTGAAAAAACATTTTTAACTATTACCGTTATGCAGATTTTTTTACTCAGTTTTATTTTGTCAAAATCTTTTACGGATATCTGACACGCTTTGCACCTAGTATTCGACCATTTAAAATGAATAAACCGATATATTCCGTATATCCATAATCAATTTTACACACACATTTCTTGTAGGCATGCCGAGTTACGACGGTTGATTTTGAAATGGTCACTGATTTAACAAGACGTAAACAGAGATTAAGATTTTATGAGCCCTGGCAGCTTTACGTTAAAACGGCAACATAAATTAATTGCAATATCTCATTAAACCTAGTGAAACTCACGAAAATGCCTTTAAAACCTAGCAAATAAATGGCAAATTTAAAAACCCTTCTTGATTGTTAACCGGGCATACATTAAATCAGTCCATGTTAAAATAAGCAAGATACCGGTAATATTAAGTATTGTTAATTGCAATAAATGCAGCTAATATGATGATTTTTTTCTTCTTTGGACTAGTACTTCATTTCGATTTTATCGATTCGATCAAATTAATTTTGTTCTCGTATATTAACAGCCGGAATAAAGCAATGCTGTTATAGAAGCATTTTTAAAATATGTGCTACGACCATTAAAGATCCACCATGTTTAGCCTTGCAACATCCAGGGAGTTTCGTCTTACAAAGCAAACGTTTAACCGCTGCTCCACGGAAGCAGTTTTATGATTGGTATCTTTTTCTACTGGTTTTAGTCAGTTTAATAACCGGCCTCACAGTGTAAATGAACACTTTGTTAATTAATTGTACATAATAAAGAGCTTTTTAAATTTTGCTAGATATTCAAAATATTCTAAACTGTACTAGATAAACTTTTATCTATAAGTTTTTAATTTTTCTACATTTCACAAAATTTAATTTATTACAGAGAATTTCTTTATAATGAAATCTTTTAAAACATGTTAATTATAAATTTTACTGATGTAGGTCTCACTGATCGAAGATCAATGATGAAGACTCTAACACGACTTGAATTTAAACCTCATATTAATAGTGACCAAACATTACTGTGTATATGTTTGATGAACCCTATGGCCACTGAATTGCGAGGGACACGCTACAATCGTTGTTATAAGCGGATAACCGAAATATGGCACTGTGTAATTCTTAATCAGGACCTTATGGCTATGGGTACCTTCACCGGATGAATTAATTGAGAGTCGCAGTGCTTTATCATAAAATATCCAACCAAAGTCGGAAAATTTAATTTATTCAGTATGGAGTACCCGGACGTTTGAATAAAAGACCACCAACAATTATCGACCAGATGACGATAGAATGGGTCATTATATATTGTATCGAGACCTTGCTATTCACTATTGATTAATCTTTAAAATGGTACCATGTTCGACAATGTCACATCACTATGCCGCCGTTCGGGACATTTGCTAGTACAGACGCGTAACGATGTTTTGTCGCGCGCGATCGGCCGCAGTCACGGCGGCCGTCACGCTTTGCACTTTGGCCTCGCCTCGTAAACCTGGCTGCGTTATCACAACGCTCGATTTCTATACCTCATGTCGAACAATTGCATTTACAATGTACTATTGCTTTTGTGTGTATGTTGCCAACAGCGAAATCCGAGTTTTCTTCGTGTTAACGAATTTTTAACGTCTCTTGCCCATCTTATTTCTATTCCCTAGCGTTAAAAATGAATGAACAAACGATATGCCCATTTAACAAAATGCTCTATTATCAGCTATGTGATCGTTATCATTTTAGCTTATTATTGTTATCTTTATTTTCCGGATGATGTTCGTATTCTAGTCTTATTCACGACTCTTACAATTTCTTCGGACTCGCAGATTCGGAATTCGTCATTTCCAAATTATAAGATACATTAATAAATATATAGATAGTTTTGTTTGAGAAAGAAAAGAGAATATTGCATGCGGGGAAGGATGAAGGGTAAGACAATAGTATGAGTGGGAAAGGAGGGGAAAATTAAGGTTCACTGCTGAATACAGCAACAATTAATACAAAACATTTGATATGTCGGTTGTAGAGTGCATTTGTTGCAATGTTGGCAAAGTTCAATAGAAAAACTACTGCCTTTTTTCCTGAAGTTGTTCATTATCAGCCCCCTTTCCAACATGCTGAAGGTAAAATGGCGGTGGGGATATTCTGGCCAGTTTATTACGAGCGATCGGTTGTATGCCAATAACGCGCCTATTTTTCGCCGCCGAGCAATAGCTCGCAAACGTTATTTTGTTTTCAATAGTTCTGGATTATCGAAACGTGAAGTATAAGCATGCTTAATTTTTCGTTACTAACACCAAAATATTTTGTATCGTGCAGTATCACTTAAAAAAGTAATCGCTCCTCTCGCCGCATAGTTGTATTAAAACGATAACCATAGACGTTTTTGTGTCTTTTTCACCTTACGTCTTTCGTTAGCTCTAAAGTAAATACAGTCTAAACTTGATACTCAAAAAGTAAGGTGACTATTTAGAAACTTACGGAATTATCATACAATGGCAATTGAGGGCAAAGCTCCAATAATCCGCCATACCTATATCGCAGCACGCGCGGTCCCGACGGACAGGGCGGAGGCACTTTAATTAATCAAGCCCTTTGTTGGAGGCCCGCGCCGGCGCCCCGTCGCTCCGCTAATAACGGCGCACGCAAAACATTCGCATAGGTTGGGGGGTGTTTTGTTTGTGTTACATATTTATTTATTTTAATCGGGAACAATCAGACCGTGGTAAAGTTGGTATTAGACATAAAGTCAAAACCTGGATTGTAAATAGTTAATATTAAACTATTTGGTAATACGCATTTCTCGCAACGGAAATTCGTTCATATATGCTTTTGTATTAATAAATACATTTGATGGCTTACGGAATCTGAATTTAAGAATTATAGGACAGATACGACAGTGAAACAAAAGATTGGCAGCAGCTAACTTCAATAGAGTACACGGAAAAATACAAAAGCTTTTGAACAGTATTGCGTGCTTTTACGACCATAATATTGCGGTATAAATAAGTTAGTCAAATTAATTCAAGGAAATATGAAAAACTTTTTTTTTATATATATAACGACGTTGGTCATGATGATGTAAAACGTATTTAAGAGATTTTCACTAATAAATATCATAAATTTTATTGATATTTATACAGCATTTCTGTCTGGTTTTGTTTAGTATACATTTTAAAATAGTTCCCTTCTTAACAGACGTGCAAAAGAAAAACGTTTAAAAAAGGATGCCGGTCGTACTCGTTGGTCGCAGTACTTCAGATCCATGAAGGGTTCCGGAAGCGGATCTCCACGACACGATCGATTACTTGATAAAGACGAGTTGAAAATCGATTTAGATTCTTTTAGTCATCATGGTAAGTATTGTAAAACTATCTATAACATCCATTTATATATGTATACACTAATTAGTTATGAACCTAAAAATCCAAGTCTAATAGTAATCACACGTTGCATATTTACAAAAAAAAAAAATTTGGTTTCGTGCTAAATCATTATTTAGTAATTTTGAAAAAAAGCTTTTTAAAATATAAAAAACAAAAAGAATACATACACTGGAAATTTTAATTTTAAATGTTTGCTAATATTAATGAAATAAAAATAAAAAGCAAAGAGTTAAAACTTGATATGAAGTTGATTCTATTTTTTATGGTTTTAGACCTGAGCAACGACAGCTACAGTACTGTAGCGTTAGGAGGGGAGGAAGGTTCACCGGCGGGAGGTGGCACAGCGTCAGCGGGCACTCGGTTTGGCGCTACTCCTCCATATTTGCGCGCGCATTCGCCGCCGCATGCGCACTATCATTATCCACCTGATCATCTTGTTTACACCAACATAGGTAACAATTAATATCTTTACCTTTTTAGTAAAATAAATATAGTAGCTAACAAATGTCTCCTTCCTTGTATAAACGATCAATAATTTATTGTTACGTAAACTTTATTTATATTATAAAGAGCACGTAAATATTTTGTTGTAACCATGAATGTAAACTAAGGTCAAGCGATGAGCGGAGCTGGTATCGGCGGAGCTGGTGGTGCATCGGATATGAGTAGTTCGTCCTCGCCCGCAGCAGGCGGTTACCCGGACTTTCCTCCGTCACCAGACTCCTGGTTAGGGGAAGCTCACCACTACTCGCCTCGAGGGTTCCCCTAGCGGCGGCCACCGCCGGCGCACGCGCTCCAGGCGCACCCGCCGCCCCCCATGCACCCCGCGCAGCCACTCGAGCTCGTTGTCAAGCGTGAACTTTAAAGAGTTTTTTCCATACCAGTGATGTGAACAGAAGATATTTGAGAGTAGATCCATGTGTAAATGTGAAATAAAAACTAGTTCCGTTTTAAGAAGAAGCTAATAATGACAATTAAACCACCAAAAATTACGTTTTAAGTTATCCCGTCATAACGAATCTATTTATCTGAAATGTTATAATAAATACTATTAAAATGAATACATTTAAAAGTATTTAAAGAGTAAAAAATCGTCTCTAAATGTTACAGAATAATTCAATTATTTCACAATAGTTGCCTATTACGGTAATTGTAAAGTGAAAAAAAGTACGTGAGATCTTCTAATAAATAAACTCTATTAGAGGTACAATATTTTTCTCGTATACTTTACCAAAATTACTTTGTTATGCAAAGAATTGCTGTAAACGATGTATGTATTTAATGTTATCATAATTTGGACTGTATAAAGCAATGTCAATTTTTGTTCTGTATATCTGTAAATAATAATGATTTTTAGGCCACATGTAAAATTGTGAAGGTTTTTATATAATTACTAAAAATACGATTGACTAGATACAAACTTTTTGTAAATATAACAACTTCTCTGTGAAGCTTTCTTTCATGATTAACAACTATTCAAATACAATAGCTTTCTATTAATAATTACAATATTTTGTGATGTATTGAAATATCACACAATAATATTACACTATATGGAAAACGATCAGTGCAATGATATTATTATAAGTTTCCTGATGTTCAATATATATAACAATTATTTTTATTAATGTATTCACATTACCATTAACTTTAGTTGTAAATAGTTATACCCTAAAACTTTTTTAGGGCGCACAAAAAATTATACGTTAGCCATAAATAGTGAGGTTTGTTATAAATAAATATAAGAATATTTGTATTGTATGTTATTGTGTAGATAGGTACATAATTGTTCCGATAGCAATTATCAAGTCGACTCGTAATTTTGTTAAGATACAAACACATTGTCTTTTTGGGAAACATCAGTGTATTTAAAAGTAATCGATGTTAATAATATAATTAAGTCATTATTATTATAAATGTAATATTTTATTTATATTATTGTTTAATGAAAAGATAATATATAATTAGATAATATCAGAATATTGTACATAAAAATTGTGTAATTAGGTATGTCATTAAGTTTATTACATAAGATCACAAAAATATAACACTTTGTGCAAAAGAATCTAGTCGTCGGATAAGGTACATAAATATTACAATGCAATTCGTGGACATTTTATTTACATCAATAAAATTGTTTTATCTACAGTTCTGTTGTTGCCACTCCCCAATATTGTTGCATTCGACCTTCGAGGTCTAATGATTCTTGTGATTGTGCTCCTTTTTCCTGTATCACAGCAAAATCGTATTCTAAGTGATAAGGCATCAATCTTTGAAGGGAACCAAAATATGCAGCATTCGGTCCTCCATTTGGTAGCCTACCAGAACCAAATCGAAATTCTGGTTTTAATACTGTACCGAATGAACGGGCACTTCCGAAATGTTTCGATAGAAATGGAACGCTTTTTGACTGCTTTCCACTAAGGTGCAGCTGCGGGCTACTTCCTGATAAGCCATTAAAGTTTTTAAGAGAGCCTGCATTTGATTTAATACCCTTGGATAAATTGTCTAACTCCTTATCAAATAACATTTGGGTGTTTTGTTCTAACATGTACTCCCAACATTTGAATTGTTCTTCAGAGGAAGAAACTTCCTCTTTTCTGTGTTCGTCTACTTTATCTTCTTCAACTCGAACTCGTATCGCTCGGGCAACACCACCTCGACTTTTCCGATCGGATGCTCTATTATGCGATCTTACACTTGCGTAATGTTGTGGGCTTACTATTTCCATGGGTGGAAGATCACTTTGACCACTTGGGGAAGATCGATCACTGCTGGGTTTAGGTGGGGTAACAGAATGGCAACAAGGTTCCAATCTCGAACAACAGCAATCGGGCCTGCATACAGATTTATTACTACTGATTGTTTGTCTTAATTCTCTCATTAACAAATCTACATCAGATCTGGTCCCCGTGTCGAAACGAACTATTAATATTGACATACAGTCTTCAACACCATAACTCTGCGCTAAGTCTTGTAATCGTTTTGCTGCAAGAACAGGGTTTCTCTCTGCGCGAACTTCAGATACCGCTGCTTCTACACTGACAGCATTCCAGAATATTCCATTTCCTAAAATTAGGAACTCATCATCTTCTTTAATAACAGTTTGAATAACGTCAGGATCAGGTACTGTATTCGGATAACGAGAGGAATAACCTAAACGCTTGTTGTTCTCTATGCCCAAACTTAACGGACCATTACGTCTACTTAATACGGCACGAGTATCGCCAACGTTTGCAAGTCTCATATTATACTTTTTATGTGTTTGACCAAAACTATTTTCCGGTAAGCTGATAGGTGATAAATGACACATAATTAAGCACGCACCTTTTTTTTGTCCTTTCTCTTTTAACTCTCTGTGTGCTGATAAAACAACGTATTTCATGTATTCGTTTACTGTTTCTTTTATTGATCTTTCTTCCAGAAGAAGCCCAGGTAAACATGTCTGTAAAATTCTAGGAACTTCTGTATCCGTCTCGCCGTCGATTATAGCAAAAAAGCCCTCTTTGTTACAAAATGAGGGAAGTCGTATTTGGGCACAGCATAACTGTAAAGATTTGTTGGGACATTCAGAAAACCCTGTACTCCATGGAGTTACCCCTGATAATTCTTCATGATAACCACTCTTCTGTGTCCAGGGGTGCGAATTTCTTCCTGTAACGTCCACCAAACTCAAAGGTCGTTGACATCTATATGAAGTAAATTGAGAAGGGTCTACTTGCAGTTTTTTGTTGCACGATATATCAAGAAACTTTAATTGTTTTGGAGCTAACAGCCTTAAGTCTATAGTGTCAAGTTCATTGTGAGCAAAATCTAATATCTTAACAGATGCACTGCATGCGAACATAGGTACTGTACGTAATTTGTTTGAATGAGCGCGAACCACACCGATGTTATTTAATTGCGGCAAATTATCAGGAAGTTTAGTGAGCGAGTTCCCTGAAACCATAAGCTCTTCGATTTCAGGCCAAAAATTAAAAGAGTTGTCAGGTAAACTTGTCAAACAGTTATAAGCAAGATGCAGAATTTTTAATTTTCGAAAAGCTATTATTACATCCACAACATCATCTGTTAGGCAGTTCGCTGTTAGATACAAACGCTCGAGACATTGAGAGGACAGACCTCTTGCTCGAGGTAATCGACTAAGCCTATTATTAGACAAATTAAGAACACACAATCTGTCGCACACTGAAAAGAAATTTTCAGGTAACGTTTGGATGCAATTGTTGTGTAACAGTAGTTTTTTCAATGGCGACCTTAAACGAGGCATTGAAGGAATATTTGATATTTTGTTATGTGCAAGATGCAAACTGCAGAGACTGGAAAGTTCACTACAAAACAGATGCTCCGGAAGTGAAGTTAGGTAATTATTACTGGCGTGTAGTGTTGTAAGATCAGAGCATCCATTAAGCCATTGTGGTAAAGAAGTCAGTCGGTTGTGTGATACATCAATTTCTATTAAATTTATTGGCGGTACGGCCGTTGTCAATGTTTCCATTTCTGTAATAAACCAAGAAGTGTGGTTAATGATAAAGTACACGATACATTTTATTGGATAATAAATTGTAATTAAGTATACTAACGATTGTGCGGAGCGCGCAAAATTCTTAATGAACCACCATACAATGCTAAATGCTGAATGGCGTTATTTGACGCGTATAGTTCTCTTAACCCCTGCAGCGAAGATAATACTAAAACTTCCACAGCATTGTGCGAAATGTCTAATGTTACCAGGTGCTGAAATTAAAAACAAATATATATATTAAAATTGCACCACAAAAAACTAGAAAGTTATAAAAAGCAACGTAAATGTGGTATGCATACATATCACAGAAATTACGCTTCGATGAATTTTGCGTGTGACCGACAAGATTATGAACATTTTGTATGTAGATAAATCAAAACATCGGAATATTAAATTTAAATTCTTACGTCATAATTGCCGAGAATAATGCTTCCTTTAAGTCTATTGTAGCGAAGATCGACATTGGTAAGCGGGGACTGATGCTGAGACCTGTTCACGCTATCGGAGCCCATTAGTCTCGAGCTGTTATTCTGAAAATTTAGTCGATCAAAGATTTAATTAATGTGTAAATAAAAACTGAAAGAAAATCAGCAAACTGCATATCGTTTATCTTTTATAGTGTATTTTATTATTATTTAATAAAAGAAAATAAGTTATTTTTACCTCAAAGCTTGTTATCATATTACGGGCGGCGGATAGAGTTCGCAGCCGTGGTAACCGTAACACGCAGTCTAGCGATTTTAGTTCATTGTCGTTAACTTGCAACTCCTCTAATCTAGAAACAAGAAATAATAATCAATATTTTTAACACATAACTAAATTTCAATGACAGTACTTTTGTGTTTAAAATATAAACAAACATTATAATTGATGCGATCCAGGCGCATTTTCGGCGTGTATAGTAATATAAGTGTATAGTAATATAAGCCCCATAAAGAAATGAACAAAAGTGTTAAAATTACTGTATGTGGCGTTTGATATTTACTTTCTCTTGTAAAATTATAACGTGATGGCATGAAGAGTCATATATCCTTGTGTAGTTAGCAGATACAGCATTGACAAGATCAGAAAATATCGGTCACAAAGCTTGCCGCTAATTATCAAGTTCTAATATTTTTACGAAAACCATCTGACTGAAGCATTAATTTTCAATTCAAACAAGACTGAGAAAGCTTACAAAATATAAAAAATAAAAGAAGTTAAGGATGCAGTCTTAATATGTTTTTAAGAAGCGTTAAATCTTAGATGTCATTTCAAATTGTATGTACTTATATTTCCATGACTCATGTTGCTCTAAGTGAATAGCTTAACAACTTTTTTCCTTAGAAAATAAGTACACAGAATATTCGATTGTGATTATCATGAAAACATTTTAAATGAGGAACTAAAATTTAAAGATGACAAAATTACAAAATTTAAAAACTGTTTTGGTAATCTACATTTTAATAGAATTAGCTGGTATCTTAAACTGATATTACATAAGAAGAAGCTCAATACGATTTCGTTATTGTTAAATCTTATACCAGTGAATGGCAAATGTAAATATTTGCCCTCAAAACTTACATACCATGACAACTTAATAAAGAGACTTTAATTAAAAAAAATATAACAAGTTTCACGTTTTATACATAAATTTAATAAAATGTCTCATTAAATAAATTTTTGGATTCATGTAATAAACAATCCATAAAATAAATCGTTTACTTAAAAGATTAATTCAGTTCTAAACATTGATTAACTTAAGAGATAATAATAATATAACATTATATACATATACAAAACTCCAAATACGAACATTTTAAAATGACAGAAATCAATCAAATCTATTAATAATGCAACTAAAAGAAGATTTACTCATTACCCAAACTTTATTAACACTAAAAAATAATTTAATTTATATTAATTTTAACCTACCCAAAATTCCGAAAAAAAACTGCGAATATGTAATGATTTTTACTCACGTCCATAAATTAAATTCGCAAATTATTTCACACGAATTTCATTAGAGTACCGTTCATTTATCAAAAAAAGAGAGCACAGACAAATTGTAGTGGTAACACTTGGAGGGAACGTCGGTGGACTGACCGCCAAGCTGGCCAAGCGTCCGCGACGCACCACTGCTCACATGTCTTTGGCAACGAGGTGCAATGCCATAACAATCGAAGTTATCTACAATTATTGCACGCATAATATTTCGCATGCAATATTCTACGTATAGATGTTAAAACGGCGATAATGTCATTACGTAATTATAGATTAATAAGCAAAATCAAATCATAATTGTTTAATTACTTACTGTCGTGCTACAGACAGCGCTTGGAATCAAACATAACCTCAAAAAAAATCGTTCTATCTACGGCACAAATTTTTGTTAAGTATAAGAAAATTTATGCGGCCATCCGCAAATATTTACTTTACTATTAAAGTAAATATTTCAAACTGTTTTGTGTTAAAGATGATATACACTAATAAATAAAATTAAAGTGTGTTTTTAAGTAATGTGACTGTTTCTGTTATATAAAAATAACCTGTAGTATTTAGAAGATATTAACATAACTATTGCATTATCGAGAACATTTTTACATTTCTCTCATTGTTGTTCCTATCGGATGGCGCTGCAATGTAAGTACTTGTGTATTGTTAAACGAATTTACGTAAAAAAAATACTATAAATCTGTTTACACAAATACTATAGTATAATAAATAAACATCGGCATAACAATTTCCGCACAGTATCAACTACTTTTAAATAACATAACGTGAGATTATCTCATTATGTTATTTACGTAGTCTCTCGTGAGTTCTGCTTCAGCAGCATATGTGAAACTTGTGTACGTGTACTTTATCTATGATAACATTTAAAAAAAAACCGTTCTCATTCAGACATCTAACTATTTTTTATTGTTAGTCTAAGCAAGACACTTAAATCAAGCTACATTGCAAACATGGTTGTATGCAAGTTTGGAAAGAGCTATAGATAACCAGACATACCACATTGCTATTCGCTGTACTTATATACCACGAGGTAAATGACTCCTTTATTATCATAAAAATACATTAATAAACTATTATGCCGACAATTGAGGTTTTAATAATCGTTTGTAATTTAAATAGCTAAAACAGTTACTACAATTATGACAATAGTAATTAGTCAATTAAAAAATTATTATAAACCTATAGATTTTATCCGAAGATATAAACAGAATGCTCATTCATATTCGAAAAAACCTTCAAGGAAACGAACAATTCTAACAAAGAGTGGTTTTAATTAGCGTTTACTGTTCATGATAAAACCGTGCTCTATGTAGGTGTAAAAAAAATAATAAAAAAATCCAATTATTTTAAGAGCTTGTTGAATTTAAGTACTAAGAAAAATCATTATGAAAATGTTTCGATCTATTTCTATGCATAATAGATTTCAAAATATTGTGTAAACAGCAGTGAAAAGATAAGTTATTTGCATTAGTTCGTTTGCGTTTTATCTGTACATATCTAAAATGTTTTACAAACAGAAATAAAATTTATATTGGAAAGAAAACAAAGTATTACAAATACTATAAAAACAATAATACGTTATTATATTACTCAAGCAGGGTTGCGCGAATGGTACAGCAAAGTGAACGTAACTTTACACGGTTCGGCACACAGATGAAGATAGTGCGGTACTGAGACGTACGTAGGCACTTGAAAAAAAAAATTAGCACACAACGGAAACAAAGCGCTTCTTATCAATCCACTGTGACACGTACTCACAATTTGTAGTAACGAATGTTGACAAGCGTAATCATAAATTTTTCAAGACCGCAAACCCATTCAGTAGCGGCATATTCAATCTTACGATAAATTATACCTTAGTTTAATGTTTATTTAGTGGCAGGTATCTGTAACGGGATGTTCTGTATCATCTAGGTACATGCCACCGAAACGTCTATTTTTGTTACAAAGCAGTACACAGCATGCAACCGAAACATCACACTGCTGTTTCTTTTCGAAGGGCGCTGTAGCCAGTGAAATTAAAGCGTTGTATGTGACTCAGTAAACATTTTGCATATTTACAAAATTAAGACCTCCGAGATTTATTTGTAAATAAACATTTAATTTGTTATCACTGAACTGAATAATTTGTCATTTAGCCATATTTTTGTCCACATCTGAACATAGGTTTCGCTTATCATGCGGGCGTAGTATAATGGTAACGATTCCAAAGACATTATTGCACTTTTTTAACCTACCGAGATTAGAATAGAGTAGAGGATGTAATAACACGTGAATCTGTTTTTCTTTGATCAAGATCATACATCATTAAAAATATCGAGCAACCACTAAGTAATGTCTAAATTTGAGTTACGCTACATTTATTCTAAGGCTTACGATATGCAATACATACTTCATAAAATATATATTTTTTTGGATTAAGATCAGAAACACAAATACTGCGTCCCACATAATGTTTAATGATATGGGTAAATCGTACAATAAAAATGTTTATTCAATAAAAAAAAAATGCTGATTTACTGTTCCATTGCGTGTTTTGCAAACTCGAAAGTTTTATATTACATCATATATCGACGTAGTATATAGTAAATAATATTTTTGTTGCTTATATAGCAATTATTTGAAATCGATTTTGAGGTATAAATATGAACAGACTAATGTTAAAGCCACAAAGCGAAGTCTGACGTTTTGCAGAGAGGCCCCGAGATCTTCGCCTCGCTCCGCCAGCCGAGCGTTAACTAATGGAAAACTTAATGGCTCCGTACGGAGATAAGATGCAGAAACATACAAAACATAAGTCAAGTTGTTGCACGTAATCAATTTGTATGAATTTCCTAATAATGGAATATGTAAACATTATCCTTTTTCAATTTTTCATTTTAATACTCAAACCTTATAAAAAGTTTTTAACATTCCCAATTCATGTTGTTATTTTTTAAATATTAATTAAGTTCAGAACTTTTTGAATATACTATGACGATTAAGTAAAAATAATTTCGGTAATTTTTTACACCTAATAGGAAACGACGTAATATCGGCAAAAAAAACCTGTTTAATTTTTTTCTTGGACTCTTGGCTATTCGTTACCAAATATGTTTATTAAACTCGATACGAACTTAATACAGAATTTGTTCAAAGCTATTAATTATGTTTTCATAATACATTATAAATGATGAAGGGAATAATTCACCGATGTTTTTTAATATAAACATTAGATCGCAAGTTTCTGTAGATATGAAATTTCTGTTACATACAGAGTGAAAAGTACCTACTGTGTGAGACGACATATATCGAGAGGTAGTTCGGAAATCCTGTTGTCACTGATGTCGAGGTGAATGAGAGCTGTAAGAGTATACGTCTGCTGTGGGAGCCTTGACAGGGCACTTCCACGCATTCGGAGTACTCGTATTGAAAACTCTTCTGCAGCATGCTGTGATAGTGCAGTATCCAGCGACGTACGACCTCCGCCGCTCAAATCCAAAATGTTTGGCGGTTGCGTGCTTTGAGTGCACTAAAAGAATTATAGGAAACACATCAATAAAATCAAACGGAAACAAATAACAAATTGAAACACGAAACTAAACCATTTTAGATGTAATTTTATATAAACGTAACACAGTCTATAACGACAGATTATGTAAGGAATTTAAAACAAAAAGTTTAGTTAAGTGTCGTTCTGAATAAACTAAGAGTTTAATTGAAAATTTCGTGTTCATTAAATTCTTTGCAATTTACTCCAATAAGAACAAATGTTTCTGATAAATTACTAGTTAAGTCAATTTTTCTTGTAAACTAAAGTACATACTAAAAACAGATAAACTATAATGGCAGATTGAAACAAGAAACCTCTATAAAAACCAAAAATATAAATGATTATAAAAATGTTCAAAGTTAATAAAATTTTATGTTTAAAGACTACATTTTACCTACCAAATTTTCATTTTTTACTTTGAGCGTCACTGGTTCTAAACTGTCTGGAAAAATATCTTCATTGTATTGATGATTAAGTACGTCTAAACTATCTATTTCACTTTCTTCCAATTTCATAACGTTTCTTTCGACCATGATTTAGCTTTTTTATCACCTTAGCCAAAAAATACGCCTAAGTTGATATTATTTACTAAAAGCCACAGCGATTTTTGTATTCTGTCACGATCTGGTGATAACAATGTTCGCTTTCAGTTAGAACAAAAGGCCAACGATGTTATAGCGAAAAGCAAACGAGATTCTAAGCGTAACCGCATGAGGCCATCGAACCTCTCGGAACATTGTTATTCCCAAAGACTAAGAAATAACTCCTGTCTGCGAATTCATTATTCCGTGCACGAACATGTTGCTTGATAAATGACATTTAGGTAGCTCTGATACAAACTCAAACTTATGTGCATTATCGTTTCGATATATTTAAATAACCACTTGTGATTCACTGATGATAGCCTTTAACTGAATTACCATAAACTAGGTTTATTTTGGAATAAATCAGAGCACAAAAACGCGATTGTGTTATGTTCACGCCGTTGGTTCAACTGACTGTAGTTAGGCGGTTAGAACGATCTCTGCGCACGCGCAGTCAGATCACTTAGACCGTGACAAATCTTCTAGGGCGATGTGCATAAAATAATCGATTGTATTTCTAAAAAGTTTTACTCATAAAATTTATAACGTAACCGATTTTGTTAAGAACTAAAATAATAGGACATAGATTTCTGTATTACATTCAATATAAAGTAGAATTTTCGTATTTTTTTTAAAATCAATCGAGTTATAATCCAGTTAAGCGTTTTATAGCTAATGGCTATAGGCATTTTGTAACATTTGTAAACCTTTACTTAACTTGGTTATTACAAAAGTCTTTTATAATCTTCATCCATCGATATACTACATTACATGTAATTTTTATGGGTTTTAAATGTAAAAAAAAATATTATTTCATTACGGATTGTAATAAAAAAGATAACGTACAGAATAAGAAGCTCCATAATGTATCCAAAAGTAATCCTTTACACAACCCTGATAACGTTAAATTTTTAACATGGTCGGCATGTCTAAAATTTGATTAGCGAAAGAAATTTCTAACAATTTTCTTCTGTTATGTCATGGTTCGTTAATTGTGGAAGTGTACCGGAATTGAATTCCCACTGAATTGCTCAGAGAGATTACTTTAAATATAAAAAAAGATAGTGATAAGTTTAACAATGATCAACAAAAACTTACAGCGAGTTTAATAGTACAAAAACAAACAGTTTTGTGAAAATGTAACTTATTTACCAACCTCTTTAAGCCAGCAGTACCACATATTCCTCTCCCAAACTGTGTTGAAGCCTAGGAAAAGGTGGTTTACACCAGTATCAACCACGCTGTTGGTATGGCAACGAGGTTTAACGCATAGCACCAATTTTTGAGCTTTTGGTTGACATAAGTCGATAGATCCTCCGCTTAGTTCGAGAACCTCCCATGAAAAACCTAAAACACAGTATTAAATTTATTAAAAACCGAATAAGAGCTAATATAATATCAGGATAAACATCTTACCAAAAGTGTGCAATCTGGATCCAAGAATAAAAGCTTGCCGTGGTTTCCATTGCGGGAAAACATGACCTTTAAGTAAATGTATAGTGCCCGCTTGAAAAACTCCTCCAGAGAAGCCAGAAGGCCCAGCACACCATCGCAGAGTGTGACGTAGTTCAGGATCCACGGCCAATCGTACTCTTCTTGCGTCTGAAGTCCATCCATTTTTCATCAAAAAGTTGTCTTGTATTTGTAAAGGATATTCGTTGGGTTCCAAACGGCGCCCCTTATCTCCGCCTATTTGAAGCCACAGTGTTAAGTCCTCACCAAAACCGAGTTTCTTGTTCACATCATCCACTGTGTTTTTAGTAGAGATCTTTATCAATTTGCTCGGAGCGTCGACGGCGAAAGGCTCCAGCCCATCAAAAACTCTGATCCAGCCGTATTCGTTGGAATGTCGCGTTTTGAAGCCTCTCGTGGATGCGAGACGGCGAAGAGACTTGCGTTGGATGTGAGGCGATGGGGCGTACAAGCCATCGTCGCAGACCATGACGCGGCGGCAGGTGGACGCGAGGTACGGTGGCCGACGCCGTAATGCCCGCGCACCGGACTTCGTATCCGCCGTTGCATTACAATTAGGTTGGACGCGTAGGTGGGGGTGGGAAACATGTTGCTCGGTCACCCGGGAATACGGTAGAATGCAAATATGGGGAATATTTACGGTCGTCCACGTCATAATGTCTACGTTAATCATATATTGCAATTAAGATTATTGACGAAGAAGACAATTTAAAAAATGTTTAAAGGCGGTAAACACATATATTATAAATATTAGACAGTTAACTGTTAAGGTATAAGATACGCACCAGCGATCACCCTACCCGATGAGTCACCTGTTGCGTACAAGAACCCCAAAGTCTACATTCTAGTACATCCAAAAAAATCATACAAGAGAAAATATCTTCATCGTTACAATGTTTTATTTGTACTGATTAAATAAAACCAATAACAATGAAACATTAATTTTTATTTTACAAAATAACATAATTACATAAAGACATCTAAAAGATGTATGAGTGTTTTTATCGATTGATGTATTACCACGGATAGTTCTTGTGAATGCGTTTGGTCCCGCAAAAGCAAGTAGCATTACACATTCCTTGTTGGCACACATCCGAAATCTCTACTAAGGAGTTACAATTAGAATAGAAATCTTTTCTAGGACACACGTTTGTGCATAATGTCCCCTGGACACAATTTTCCGGACAATCGCCGCACGGGGGACCTGGTTTATATGGATATTGAGTAATAGTGTGATAATTTCCTCTAAAACAAAAATTAAAATATTAAAAATATACACTGGTGATAGACGACAAGTACATAAATATTTTCCGAATATAATCTATGATAAATCCTTCTTGAAAGAAAATTTGAGTAATTGTAAACAGAAACCGAGAAACAAGAAAATTTCAGTGAGTAGCCTAAAATAATCTTCCCAATTTTGCGAGGTTTTTAAAATTTTTAAGAGACCTTCCAAGTTAAATGGATTAACTCTGTACGTATCTGTAAGTCACTTATGCGAGATCATACCAAAATAAAATGTCTAGAATTAAGAACCTCGTCCTCGTCGACGGTTAAATAAATCTTGCTTACTACCTCCAGTGATAGTATCAATCTATACTGTCTTCGGGGTCGTAGCTAATGAAAAATCTTGGGTAACGGGATTAAATATATTACCTTAAAACGAGCACTGTATTATAATGCATAAAATTTTTGACAGGTATTATTATGCGCATGCGTGTCCGCTATGGACATAAAAAAATACACAGCTTAAATATTAGAAACAAATTCGCGTACACGTTGGTTTACTGGTATCCGCAAATAGTACAATTATACATGACCCTTTTTGCATGCACGATACGTGTATAGAGCCTTACGACTTAATGTTCTTTACGTGATGTTACAAAATAGATAAAAGAGGTTTATTAAAAGACAAGCAAGAACGTAATTTAACGTTCTTTTGTAAAGACAGATCCTGACATGATACTCATCTGCAAAGGACATACGATATGTGGCAAAGGTAATTGAGAATACCGACGAAAATGTAATAAATTCATACCTACTATAATTATATTTAACACTTACAATTTATTAATTAATACACAACAAGCCGCTAATCGTGAGGAAACAAACTGTTATATAATTTACTATGAACAGATTTATAAACAGAGTACATGAATATATTTCATAACTAGATAAGACATTGATCAGTACTTACCCCGGGCAGTAGTGGCAGACATAGTTATAAAAATGCCCCCAGGGTCCTCCTGCACAATGGGCCACACCGCAGCCAATTTTGTGACTAGTTGCCCAGACCATTTGAGTGTAATGGCCCACAGCTTTCAGATTATGAATTGGTGCTCCATAGGTGAAGTTTTGATATTCCAAAAACCAGGTTTTCAGTGCGAAAAACCTTAAAACGAGTAATATTTAATTATAATGAATATTGATGTTCATGTTTCGCTATTTAAAAATGTATAAAATGTACCCTTGTAAATTTTAAAATAATGCTCATAACTTTGATGACATTTCATTTTAAAAATAAAGAAAAACACAATAGGCAATGTGAATGAGACAAACATTTTTTTTCCAAAAACTTCTATCAATATTTTAACTAGCACAAATCAAATAATTGTCAGCAACAATTTTTTTAAATAATAATGAAAATACAAGAAAAGCGACGCCACTAGATAGAGCGAATGTGACGCAAAAGTCCATGTAAACAAAAGTCATTGCCCAGGAACTTTTGTATTATTGTAAAAATATATGTTTTCTTTGGATATAACAGTTTATGCTTATAACAACACACCGTGTCGGTTCGCCACATTTAACATTTCAATACATTAAAACAATTTCCTAGCGTAGATTATTTTTTATCTAAAAATTTAAAGTTCAAAGCGATATGAACTATTACATGAAGAAATAAATTATGTCGTGAATACATTGAAGAAAACTGAATGAGGAAACATAAATACTAACAAAAAATATACCTACAATCGTTTGTCTGTTGACTGGCAATTTATCATATCATTCATGGACATGAGGAACGCAAGGTTTGTTCAAGTAATAGGCTCGTTACAACTACATATTAATTTTTATGACCGTTTGTGTTTGTGTATAGGTTTTGATTGATTTTGTTTTGTTACGCTATTAAAAATAAAAACACTGTAACATCTTTTCCTAACATGCACCGCAAATTCCAGAAAAAAATATTGTTTTGTGTAAATAGTAGTAAATTGTTGATAACAAAGTGTTTCATATTTTGGTACATCAACCATTGGTTTTTTAAAAAATTATGCAGGCAAATTACTTATCTTTTATTTAATTGACTCCTAGTTTTACTAAAAAAAAGTACTATTAGATTGAAAAAAATCTAAAGCTATTACGTTGATTATACGGGATACGGATAAGGAATTCACGTTTAGTGAAAAAACCTTAAAAAGCATAGTTCCTTTACCAAATATGTTTAGTACAAATTAAAATGTTTACCATGGAGTTTTTTGTGCCGCAACAAAAAGATTCTGACCACAAGCTCCCAGATAAGGTATTGAATTTTCCTGTGGATCGTTGTGCTGTAGAAATATGCATCGTTCTGCATAATTTTGAGCGTGTTTTGCTGCACCAACATGCCATGACTGTAAAACGAAATATATAAAAAAAAAATAACAGTTATTATAAAAGAAATATTAAGTTCCACATTAATTAATCTGCAAATTAAAGCATAAGTAAATAAACCAGTCATTCAAGTTCAGACACAACTGTCCGGCGGCAAAAATGGGCGTTGCGGTGATCATCTACCTTGACGGTATGCAGCAATAGAGATCTAGCACCAGGTTTTAGAAAGAATTTGCTTAAAAATGTAATAAAAACACAGAAAATAACAATGTAAAGTTTATTTATTAATAGCATTATTTTATATGTTGATAACAGTTTTATTTAATTTTATGATGCTGCTTAACTTCTACTTTCGTTAAAAAAATCCCTTCTAGATAAAAAATAACAAAATTAACAAATGCTCCTGTATAACATTTAAATGTGCTACTGATCGATGGACATCACGTAGTGGTCTTAGTTGAAAGGTTAAAACTAGTGAAAAAACTTTCAACAAAAATTACTTACCATAAGCAACATATTAGAAGCAGTTGGTTGTACTTTTGTTCGGAAAAAATTATGGTACAGAACAATTTTTCGTCGCACAACATCTCTCCGAGGATTTAATCCTTCAGCAGGGATTTTATTCGGAGGGAAAAGTTCTGGAATTTTTTATTTAAATGTTACGAGATTTTAAGAAAACTTTTTAAAATCATATGATTATTTTAAAAATAATTATATGATATTTATAAACATGCAAAGATGAATTAACTAGTTAATACATCTTTACAAAAAATAAGTTAAACATCGCAAATAGCTTACGTTTTAGTTCTAATTCACTGTTTGTCATTATTCTATTCCTAGTAGTTTAATTTAAGTAAATAACTACAAAAGCAAGTTCAAATCTCTAGTTAAAAAAACAATAGCTTTAAAAAAAGATATATAAAAATATATAGAATCTGTAAAACCATTACTTACGTCTGTTAGTCCATTGTCTCACGCTTTGTAATAACATAATTCCGTTTAAAAATAATATGAGACTTAACCATATCACACTGTGTTTCACCATTCTGTAAAAAGAATTGAATCATATTATGTTTCTATGTTATGGAATAATATAATCATATTATAAAACATTGTTAAAAGGTTGAAAGATTAAATGAACAAGCTATGTCTATTCCTTATTTCTAAACTGTCTGTCATTATCAAATACTGTAGGTGTCACTGAAAACATAGTTGTGTTACGGACGGTACACAGCATTTTTTGAATATATTCTATGAACAAAATATTATCTTTTTAATATAAAATTATGACATATTGTCTGTCTTAAATCGTAAGTTTGTGTAACAGTAACCCATGCATGACCAGTAAGACTTAAACAATCCGCGCGATTGTTATTTATTAACCGAATTAATAAGACCGCCAGTCTTTTATTAATTGGACTAAATTGACAATGGTACTCTCACTTATTTCGAACACTCGATACAAAGTACGCCAAGCGAGGAGAAATATTTTAAAGGTGATAGATTTTATTAAAACTATATTATAATGTAGAATTATGAAAGATAAAATTAAAGGCTGTGGTAACAGAAAATGGACATCTATCAAACTAAATTTGAAGAAGTGATAATGTACGAAAAATTGAGAAGCGATAAAATATAGATAAATTCTTTGTATAAAAATGTATAAGTAAAATAAATAGCAATTTTTAATCATTATCGAATTTTAATTCAATTACAGAAGCGTTTAAATCAATTTTCAATAGCGATTTGATTAATATAGAATTGTAATTTCATTTCTTAAAAATAGTATTTAATTGCTTGAAAAAACATCTCTTAAAGCTTTTCGTTTGTTCATTCATTCCTCAATAACAAGATAAAAAATTGTTATAACTTTAACCTTCACTTCATTTACATCCTCAAAAATTACTAGATGTAATATATAAAGTATTATATCAGCAAAGAAGTATAAAATATTTAATAATGCATAACACCGTACAAAATTGAAAATGGATTATGGTGTTTACATTCCACAGGCAGTTAAAATATGTACCTTATATTCATTTTGCAGATTTAAATCCGTAAGTAGTAGTTAAGTTTTCTTTAATTTACCTATACTAAAATATATACCAATTGACAACATATTAATTAGTACTTCTAATGCTAAACAGTTACACGGGTACGGTATTTACAATACGAAAGAACTTCTAACCAAGCCTTATATACTATGTAGGTACATTACTTAACAAAGAAAATAAAAAATATATATACTGCCTAAGAAAGGTTTTGCCATACCCTGATTAACATTTTTCATGTTACATAGGTTTAATCTCGACTGAGAAGCTAGCACCTCATTAACAATATCCAAGTACACCTAATTCAATTTTTACAAGATTTTTTTGTTTTAACACAAGTTTCAGCGATCATTTTAGATACTTAAATTATAATAAATTTTTACAATTTATTTAACGAATTAAAATGTGTAACCACGAAATAAACTTTTAAGTTAACACTAACAAGATTTTTCTAATATTATTCACACCTAAACACTTTTTCTATCTGTAAACAAAGTGTATACCGATCATTCCACAATTAGGCTTAACCAAAAATTGTCCACTCATATGTGCTAAAATAACGAACATTTGTTTACTATTCTTCACGATGCATTTACAAACAGGAAATGGGAACGTATCAGGGCCGGTATAACGAACGTATTGACGTGAATTCTTATTTGTAATTACAAGTCATATGTTAATAACCTTCGTTTTGGACGTGTTAAGGGAAATGAACGAATTAGTTTGCACTCCGCATTTCAAAAAGCTCCTGAATATAATTTTTATGTGTTTTTAATGACTTAGAGAAATAACACACGCGAAGTAAGTAGGAATTTATAGTTGAGATATAGCGATATAACTACGACGTTGCAATTTTTTTTATAGAGTTAACTAATTTGATCATTTTTACATATAACGCTAAACGGTAATCAGGCCGAAGATGGTGACGCGTACTCGTTGCGAATACTGTGGCTTTTATATGTTAACAGTCAAAAAACGGAAATGCTTTTAGGTAGCAGATTTACAATACAAAGGTGATAATAAAATTTTACTATATATGGCACCGAAATGAAACACAGGATCTCCATATCGCAAGGCATGCGGTTAGCCGCGGAATCATTACGCACTGCGACTTCCGTGTGTTCAATTATTAGAGTACTTAACAGCCGAGTCGTAGTTCCTGACTTCGATTTTGGCGAGGTCAATTCATAAAAATCTTAAGGTCCAGTTACGAAATTCAAAGCATTGTTCATGTATAATTATATACATATACTTGCATTTAAGTAGTGTTATATGATTTAATCAACACACATTTGAGTATTTTGAACTATAATTATCTACTCACATTTGTTACTATTTTTTTTCTGTAATTTACTTAATGTTTGTTTTGAAAATTATTAGTTTTTGTCAGGAAACGTGACGGTGTATGCGTGCAAGGCTAAATTTAATAAAGACGATCATATTAGGAGGCGGAATATTCAGGTTTCAACATTCATAGTCTAACATTTTCATCAATCAAATATTTTGGGAGATTATAAAACTTAATTATATTATAAATAAAACAGATAATCACCGCCAATGTAGAATAGTGAATATCACAAAACAGGAAATAAAAAATTCTCGAAAAACTTTTATTATCATTAAAACTAGACAAAAACTTTTTCGTAACATATGTTATATGTATAAGTGTATGTCCTAGAAGAAGCTGTAGATCATTGAAAACATATAGTTAAGTATGACATATTACAATATTAAGCCATGCAAAAATATTCAGAAGAAAATGTAATAAATGTACAATATTTTTTTAATCAAATCGATATACTGATTATGCAATGAAGAAGCGAAGACGTTTAATTTACGAATTGTATTCATTTTTAAATACTAACACTTAAAGCAATTCATTAAATACTGAACGTTTTTACATACTTTGTTATTTAAATCGCTGTTAACGCACGTAACTAATTCTAAGAAACACTGCATGAGCTTTTTTAAAATATGATGCCAGTAATTAAAAGCCGTAGCCTTAAGATTTATAAGAAGTAAAAAACCATTAAAACCTTCCTGCAATGTAGCAGCAAGAAATAGTGATAATTATTAAAAACATGAACATTGAAATACACTCCCGGACACATCTATCAGCCCACCTAGTGTTTAAAGATTTGACGGTGCCCAGCTAAAAATAAATGTTAGGTGGAGCAATAAATTTTAATGCAGTTTTATAGCTGATTTTTTGGTCAACCTTTATGTATGTTTTTTTTTTATTTGGAATTCATGATTATGAAAAAAAAAAACGAAAATTCGAGTCCGTTCATTGTTTTCAACGACCCAGGAATGGAGAAAACTTTATTTATTTCGCAAAAGTTGGATTTTTTTTTATTGATGTTTCCGATTATTGGTTCCATAAAAAGGCAAATCTAAACTTTGAGCCAGTTTTGACCAAAAAATATGGATACTCGGCCTGAAATTGTCGCCCAAGTTGTAGCACTTCTGCCGGCCAAATCAATTCGAAATTACAAAAAAAAATAAAAAAAAACATACAAAAGGGTTGACCAATAAGTCTGCTTCAAAACTGCATTAAAACTTATTGCTCCACCTAACATTTATTTTTAGCTAGACACATCGGGCCGATAGATGTGTCCGGGAGTATATATAGTAAACGTGTAAGCCTTAATTTATATTTCATACATCTCACATATCGGTGTCTAAATGAACACAGCGATTCTGTTAAGTATTTATAAAATTTTATTATAGTAAAACGTATTGCCGCACATTTACAAAAATTCTATTTCAGATCATTTCATTTCAACTTTGATTTAATTAAAATATTTTGAAAGTTTAAAACAATGTATATATTAATTTTAATTTTACGTTTTGTAAAAAAATTAATACTACTGTTCAAATTTATTTTAATAAACATTGTAATAAATTTAATTTTAATAACACAAATTTAAAATTGTCTTGGAGCTTTGTAGCAAGCGCGTGTGGAACGTAAAATGAACTAAGACTAAAAATAGAAAGTTAATCAACTGTTAAGTTTTAAACTCCACAATTGTTATTTATATTATAAGCGGATCCCGTCCAGAAATTAGTGCATTTTTAAATCTACTACATTATTTTCATCACCACACAAAGATTTTTTTTAAATCTTACCTTATATCTCCTTAACTTTGATTTTAAATATGTAATACAAATGTATTAAAATTCGTTAAAAATGAGACAGTGCACAAATAACTTCTGATAAAACAATTACTAGTAATTCATTTTGAATGTATTTGAGTGAATTAATGGCAGCCCACCACCGAATCCGTCAACTGTGTGAATTGTAATAAACGAGTAGCGACCACACTTACTGCTGACCGCGCACTAACCGACTGCAAAATGATCTTTCATCGCACAACTGTTGCATATATTTTTACGTTAAAGGAGATTTTTTTTATATACGACAATGATGTACCAACAAAGTAATTGTTTTAAAAAAGGATATAAAAACTATATAAACACAGAAATATTTTGATACAATCTTAATTGTTTAAAATTAAAAATAAACATGTCTTCTTAACCACATTATGTAGTTAACAAGTGTTTAAAGCTAGACTTAATAATTTTAGGTTTTTATAACATTATCTCTTATTTAATTATAAAATAAACAAGGAGTATAACTGTGTTGTTCAGCCTCCAATCTATGAGTCTTCTGTTCGATGAGATAAAATTGTTATGTAGAAAATTTGTTTGAATTTAACTTCTGGTCAAAGCAGAGGCGTGCCTAATGCACAAGACTTTAATATTGTATATGTACAAAAATAAACACACAAATACTATGATATGATTTTATTTACTGTTTTCTCCCCGTCCTCGTCACATGACCTTAAAGATTTGTTTTCCCCCCGTATATATCTACGAGCAGTAATGTGATCCGCAGGCATAATCAAGGATTTTATTGGCTTTTAATAAAGTTATTGTGAATAATTATGACAAATTGAATCTATTTTAAGGACGTGTGTACAATACCATTAAGGATTTGACTTTAGTTCACATCATTGCATTCGAAGGGCAAGCGACTTCTATGGCAATTCCTCCTCTACTGTGTAATTGCTATGCGTGCGAATTTTCACAGGGTTTTTGTATGAGAGGAATATTAAAAAAAATACGCAATGTATTTATACTAACCTCATCGAAATTTATTTTTTTTGGTCCATCCCTCCTTGATGCTTTGAATTTTTTTTTAGTAAACAATTGTTGCCGTCATCGCTTAAACAATAAACTGACGACTGAAAATGTTCTCACATTACAGACTCATACAATTAAAATCGACGTTGATGTGTCGAGTATTGTTTAAATGGCGCCTTGACCCTTTTACGACTGTGATTATTCTCAATAACTAGGACTATTAACTATTTGGCTCAACATTGTTATACTTATTCCTGTCAAACATTGAGGCGGACAAAAACAATCTTGCTCTATTTAATAACAATATTTATTGTAACTAGGATTTTTCTGCAAAAAGCAAAATTAAATGCTAAAGGAAATAAAATCGTATACTTTTATTTTAATTAAAAATTGACAAAATCAAATTCTCTGTTTAATTTCAGAGTCAAAATCAAAGTCTCTTTGCCCGTATCCCAACTGGCTTTAGAATTATCTGGGTTAATCTCATGGGGAAGTGGTAGTTTCAAGAAAAACTGTGACGAGATTACAGTTAAACTTATTGTATCAACAGTCAGCTCTACGTTCTCTTTTTTATCTCCTGGCATCTTGATCTTCACAATAAGGTTCTCACAACTTGCTGAAGAAGGAGTTTTTAGCCCCATCTGTAAATAAGAAAAAAAGTTTTTTTCAGTTTTATCAATAAAGAAAAGTGTAACGAGTGCGAAACGAGCAGCTCTTCCTGTGATGGTAAGTTATCACTATCCCCCGGGGGCAGCCGCGACCGAAAGGAAGTCGCAGTTGCATTATCAACCTTCAAAGTTGCAGTTATTAAGCTATAAGTACCAGAGTAATCCGAGCAAGTATGCTTCGCCTTCTACAGACTTATTATCACTTATAAGCGTGAAATTGAGGTCAAGCGTTAGCCCATTGTCAATTTAAAAAGTGTAATAAATGCACCATAACGATTATTTAGGATTGCAATAAATTTACCGCATACAACACTGTTTACCTGTAAAAAGACGTCTTCTGCAGTAACGGCTTGCTGATAATTCATAGTATATTCAGGAGTTTTTCTATCACCAAAACCTCCACCAAGAGATCCCAAATTTTCGATTTCTGCAGCTTCTTGTTCTTCGTATTCTTCAATAGTTCGGGGTGTCTTTGTCTCATTATTATTATGACTGGACACTTTATCCCTACTTGACGTAATATCGTAACCTAAAACATAATTTATTTTATTAAAATTCAACAATTTAAAAAAACAAAAATGCGAAAGACGTAGATTAAATCATTGTGCAAATTGTTGTGAATACTCAAGATTTAATTTCATTATGTATTACAAATGTGCAATTTTCATGAAAGTTATGAAGGACAATTTACTTCTCCAAATAATCGCCATTAATTGTGCGTTAGCAATAAATTTTAAATAATAAACGTTTAGTTACAAAAAAAATATTATTGTGACCATCCATAGTCTTTATTCATTAGCCTAATATTTTTTTTATAATAAAGTTAAAAAACAAACGATTTTATTTAGATTTTACCTGAAAAGGGAAGATCATCTCCTTGTATAACTTCCGGTTCTGGTTCTCTTAATAATTCTACTAACTTATCCATAGCAGCACATGTAAATTCCATCTTGTCTTTTGGATATTTGTTAAAATTGCGCAAAAATTGGAAGTAGGTTAGAAGAAGATGGTGTTTTTATATCTAAATTATTGACAAAACATTTACTGTTACCATGGATATTATCTAACTTCGAACAATATTTTTTAAAATTTCCGTACTAAACATTCTTTGTTTTTTGCAATCGAGTATATATTACGGTAGGTATCAATTATTTGTATAGTAACTACATTACTTGAATATTACTTCCAAATTAAACTATCACGTTAAAAAAATTAATAGACAATGGAAATCAGTGGAAACACATTGCAAGTTTATCAATCTGTGCTAAGAATCTCTAGAATATATTAATAATTTTAAACCAATTTTTTTAACTACAATGGACTAACACATAACTACAATTTCACATAAATTTAAGTGACAATGAGGTTGTAGACAGTGAAGGTTGCTTGTCCAGAATACTCTGGGTCTCATATTACCAGCCAGAATATATATATGGCTGCAGATTTAGAACACGAGGGCGGAACAAGCCATGCGAATTCGAAAAAACTCTGCAACTCCACAACTTATGGCTCTAGATTCGAACACTGGAGTGTCATATTATGAGATAAGCATTTAACTACTGCACCCCAGAGGCAATCAAACAAATGGTAAACAATTTATATGAAATCAAATATTATTGTTATATTATTTGTTAATATATCAAGAAATAAATACACTACTTTATTTATATTTCTTTATTTAAAGAATTCAGACACAAATTACATGTTTTTTTTAATTGCAACACTAATACATCATAAACAAATTTAAAATTTTAAGGGAAACCATCATCATCCTCTTCCGCCATTTCCTTAGCAAGTTCAAGATCTTGTTGTTCTCTTTCACGGCGCTCTTCAGCACTTTCTAATTCTTTGCCATATGACTTTGGAGGATATCTCATTGCTTTAACACTCTGGTTATGTAAATCTAAACAGAATGAAATCCGCTGATGAAATGCGAGCTGAGGTTCTCTTGTGCAATATATGTCAGAGCTTTCTTTATTGCTCATGTAACCCTTTTCTGGGTCAAGAGTAGCTTCAATAACTCCATCTCTTATCGCTTTAGCAACAATAAATTCTGCATCTTCTGCCGAGTCCAAACCTAATTTTCTTGCTATATCCCTAGGTGAAATACGCGAATATGAAAGACCAATTGAACGAATTGCAGTCTTAATGACATTTTGTCTCAGTCGCAAAATCAGCGTAAACGTATGATCAGTGCGAAATTGGGGCCCATAATTCTCAAGCACTTCACCAAATCTTTGTAAATTACCCAGTCGTACAGCCTGTGTTAACTGAAAGTATGGAGCTAACGCTTTTCTTAGTGGTGCTTGACGGAATATGGCACGCTCAGGAATATCGCCCAATAACAACTCCACAACAATTGCTAGTTTTTGAACTGTCTGGCGGAAACCCACAGCAGCAGTTTGAGGAGCTTTTCGTAGTGCTTGCACTAAGTGCTTATGAGCATCACTGTATTCTAATCTAGCTGCTTTTATTCTACCAAGGTAGTATAAGAATCTTGCCCATTCATTATTGCTGGCATTCTCAGGAAATACAGACTTGCTAACCAATTTATCCGCTTGATCATATAGGGAATAATGAAGATAATTACGTAAAAGGCAATTAATCAAAACTGCTTGCCCTTCATAATCATTACGAAGAGTTGATGTCCGTAGACGACCATGCAGTAGCCCCCTAATCAAATCCAACTTATTAGTAAGTTCAAAAACACGAGAATGATAAAAGTAACATTTTGCAGCAATCAAATCAAGAGTTCTTCTATTTTGAGTAGTTATTTTGTTCATTAATTGCTGTGAGCATTCAGTAGCTTCTTCAAGTTTATTAGTATCTAATAATCTTAGTAATATTAAAAGATGTACATAGGCATCTACCTCAGGTACTGGCGTTTTAGGAGCACTCCTAGAACGAGGAGTTTCAATTTCCACAGCACCTTGTACAGGACTTTCTACGAAAGTCAGTAAACCTTCTTTATCTGAGCTTGATGGAAACAGTTGATTTACAATAGCGCGTAATACATTGCCATTTAATTTTTTTCTTGTGCTAGGAATTGATCTTAACACCCGCATAGCAAACCGAGGTTCTTTGGATGAAACGGCTTTATCAATTTGTCTTACATGTTCTCGTAAGTCTTGAACGGTGAGTACATCGACATCTTTTTTCAGTTCGTTTGTTTCAACGTCGCTCACTCCTGCAGGGCTATCAGCATTTTTCATTTCAACGTCTTGGTCCACGGGGGCCATTTTTCTATGCTTTGTGAACTAGAAGCAAACAATTTATTATGTTAAGGACAATGCACTAAACAAGAAACCAAAGTGATTTTAATGCTGTCTGTATTGTCAAAAAATTGCCGAGTAACCTGTGTTCGGATACATCTGAATATAGACAAAAAAGATGGCAATACAACATAATTTTGGAAAATTAAAAGAAACAAATTATTATAATGTTTTTATTTATTATGATAATGATTATTAACAAAAAAGGTTATAATGATAATATTTGTTGGTAAAGTTAATTACAAAACAAAACAGCAATAAATTAATTACAAACAATCATATTAATTAAAGTAGTATGAAATGTTTTTTTTAACTGATTGCCTATTATATTACTCAAGAGTGAACGAGTTTAGATATATTTCGTTATTTCTTCTGTCTTATTTCATACTGAGTTTACTAGCTGTTTCTTTATTGTTTTATTACATTTGATGATGATTATTACTATTAATTTACGAATGCAATTTTATTATTAACTTTAAAAATAAATAAAATGAGACACATAAACTTTTATAAAATCTTTAGTATTTCCTGGCAATGAAAGGCAAACTCTATATACTCTAATATTTGTAATAAAAAAAGCACTACTCAACAGATGCATAACAGGGAAAACCCACTCATTGACTATGGAATTAAAGTACTAAAGAAGAAATAAGAAATGAATAGTTTTATATATTCTCTTCTTCATAATGTTGTTCAAAACACGAAAAATATTGCTTAATTTTATTTGTTCTATTAAACATGGAACTATCATTTAATAGAAAATTAATTAAAATGTAATATTAATTTAATTCGTTCCTTTACACAACCGCCGTCTAACTTTTTAAAATTTGTACCTTTCTTTTATTTCAATTAAGTTTTTTATTTAATTTTCAATATATATTTTAGTTACAGAAAACTTTCCACAGAGCAATTCAACTAACTTCTGTGGGAAGGCAGTAATTGTGGAAAAAGATAAATATAACCAAACAGTTGCAAGTTTGTACCACCACGATGTATGTTATAACCTTAATAAATTATTTATTCTGAAATATATTTTTTAAATAATTATTTATATTATTATACTTGTTACTCTCTTAATTATAATAAATTAATAATTTGTCTAACTAAATAATAACAGTAAATTAATATTATTAATTTAGGGTCATTTTCATAAAAACACATAAAAAGATTAAAATAAATTTTAAATAATTTTAATTAATTTTAAGTTATTAAGTAAATTAATTATAACCAGTATAATACTTATGTAATAAATCTTAAATAAATACTATTATCTACTTATTCCATAGATTACTACAGTATAGACAAGACAAAACTATTAGCATTGCTCGTAGTTGCTTAACCAATAGGTATACTACTTGAATACTGATAAAAAGCTTTTAACAGTTCTATTACTAATGTTACAGTTGAAAAGAACTGGATATTTACCACCAAGTTATAACAACAAAGGTGTGTGCCAAAAATTATAAGATAGGAGCGCTGCGATAGCAGGGGACCGGTTGATTCTTTACTTCAAATTTCAATGTGTTCTGGAAATGGTTTGCAAAGAGGACGTGGTATCATGGTTTAAAGAATTGGAAAGCTATAAACGCATAGATGCAATGTGTACATTGTTAAACATGTGCTTACCATTCGAACTGCGCTTTATTGGCACGTATTTGGAAGAGCTCGGTAAACGAGACTTTCAAGAGTTGCGTGGTGCCGAACTTAGAGCAAATAATCCCACAGATTTAGCAGCAGATATCGGTGGTGCTAACACAGATCCAAGAACACGAAGGAAAATGGCTTTATATGTATCATTGTTACGTTCCTGTAATTTTGCGTGTGCCACCACATTGTACAATGCCATGGTCAGTTTAGAGCAAAGTGGTTTGTTGAAAGGTTTATATGGTGATTTATTGGAGGAGATTTTATTACTATATACCATGGCGTTACATCATCCAGCCTTTACTTTTGACCAGAAATCACATTTTGGTGAAATTTTAGAGAAATTGAAACTTGAGGATCAGAGAATACACTATCAGGAACAGTCAGAGCATATAAACATAGCTCCTGTTAGTGGTTGCCATAACCAATCTAGCATCACACCCAATATGTCAATTCCCCCACCCACTTTGTCTGGCTTGGTGCCACCACCAGGTATAATGTTTGTGAAAACATCTGGTTTACAGGTTAGTATTTTACAAATGTTATTTAATTTAAGAGATTTATATAAGTTAGTGGTGGTAGGTCTCTGTTGCCAGAGACTGTCTGGATGGGTACTATCGCTGCTCCTATTTCAACCACCAAGTAGTGGTGTACAAACATTACTGTGTTCCGGTTTGAAGGGTGCTGTAGCTAGTGTAATTACTGGGGTAACGAGACTTAACACTTTATGTCTCAAGGTGACGAGCGCAATATTGTGTGTACCATCTTAACTAGCACCACGTTGTCATGGGCAAGTGTATCACTTACCATCAGGTGAATGTCTTACTCGTCGTGTCGCATAGTAGTATAACAAAAAGAAAGTTAAGATAAAAGTTAATAACTTGCTTTAATAATAAATAAAATTGGCTATTTA
The DNA here is from genome assembly GCA_029286795.1 of Byasa hedistus. NCBI lineage: Eukaryota > Metazoa > Arthropoda > Insecta > Lepidoptera > Papilionidae > Byasa > Byasa hedistus. The sequence goes on along the minus strand of JAGSMW010000020.1, from coordinate 7,004,050 downwards.
TTAACCGCACACTATTGTAAGTTTTTAAATAATAATGGTCTTATATATGTGTAATGTAAATCAATAAAATTATTTTGGTTAAAATATTTATTATACTGTAGTTTGCAAGTCTCATGATTGATGTTTTCTGTAATATTATTATTATATTGAAAAGTGGAAAAAAAGCTTATTAGGAAAATCTAAATGTTAATAATTAATCAGTGATATTAGGATAACAGGCATATATAGATCATCATAGATCAGGTATATATATATACATTTCATATATGACAAAAGAATTGAACAATATTTATTCTGAGTTCTTAAATATTATGTTCTTGGTTTAATACTTGTCTTACATATTCATGTATAAATGTCTGGCACTACGGCTAAATTGCTTTGAAAAAAACAACATTGTTCAGTTTTTTGGAGACTATCAGCTTCTTTGTAATTTAAGGGTTTTTGTTACTTTTCCAAAACGTTATATATTTTTTTGGCATTATTTTGAATATTAATAGATGCTTTCATGTCAATTAAAAAGGAAAAGTCTAAATCCATAGTAACTATTACAAAAATGTTTTCATTTTATTAATTATTGATCTTGTTTGTTGTTAGTTGTATGAGGTTAACTATTTAATTAAATTTTTTATTAATTTCAGTCTACTAGCACAGATGGTGTACCTGAATTGAGTTCGCCTCCAGTCTTAACTGGTGCTGGTGGGGTAGTACCATTGCTAGGGGAAGTAACTCATCCTCCACCTGGTTTGCCACTGCCACAGTACAACATGGGAGAGTTTATAGGACCTCATACATGGCCTGCGAATATTATTGTATCACCAATTAATCAACCACTAGAGGTAATTATGCACATGTTGGCAATAGTCATTACCATCATGAGGTGCCTACTTCAAACTGAAGTTTGGCGGTCAGATTGCGAAAAGTGTTTCAGTCTTAGGTTATTTTTTGTCCACTCTTTTATGTTGTCAAATCATTTTTGGTTCTGTCTACCAGGAGCACAGATTCCGGGAATTTTACCCTACAAGATCAACCTTGGGAACTCATAATAGGATCCACTTTGCAGTTGTTCAAAAAATGCAACCTTTCTCTGTATGATGGTTGACATCAGCTTACAATAGCAGTTAGCTTTCTCAAGAATTTGATCATTAGAGACAAACTGCTTTTACATGATCTTTAACATATGATGGAGTCCCCCCACTTCTCAAATTCTTGTATACGGCTACGACATTCATTCTCTAGAACAAATGTTTTAGACTCGATCTAACAGAACAGACAAAATTCAAAACCTTTTAGAAGTTGTTATCATGTGGCAAACAGTATTTTGGTGGTTGCATAAGGCTTGGGACAATCTAATATAACTATTGTAAAATGCAAAAAATTTGCACAACAAATTTATTGTAATGATTAATAATGAAGCATTTAAATTATTAAACTTACATAATACAACAATTTTACTTTGTTTGTCTCCTTTTTTACAATATATTATATAAAATGAAACATGGATATTGAAGGATTGTGCTAAGTAGTAAAAAGATTTTGGACTCTTAAGCTTGGTGATTATTTTTTAAAATAATGTCATAAGTCAATTATATATTTTAAAACTAATTTCGTTTGTTAATTCACTTTAAATTTTACTTAACTTTCACCTTTAAATTTCTAAAATAAATTCATCAAGCTCAACTCATCAAAAGAAAGCATGCTTACTTTTATTTTCTTGTACAAAATGTTTTGTTCTAGTAATATATTTCATTCCAGGTTCTAAACTATCCTGCACCTGGAGCAGCTCCTCAATCGCCTCTAATGTCGTCACCGGGCGATAGCCGTGCGGGCTCGCCCAGAATCCGAAGACGTCTTTCGCGAGAACGCTCACCGCCATTACCACAACTGCCTACTGCTGTTTCTGAACCATTGCCCTTGCCACACCTTGCTGCCAACTTTGAAAATCTTACAGTAGCTGAGGTATGTTTTTATTTTCAACTATCTAAATCATGACTATGTCGGCCCCACAAACAGAGCCAGTGCCCACTAAGGGGAGGCACCATCCCTTTTGGGAAACTATGATTTAAATTATTGGTATAAAACTAAAGGTGCAACAAATTTTCAATAGTGTTTACTTATTTTAACATTATCCAATAATTAACTGCCAACCAAAATCATTAGTTTTTTTTTTATTGGTAGAGACCTTTTAATTCCAATAATTTTCTATTAGCTACAGAGCTAAAAGAAAAGCTAGTTACTCCTGCTGTTGCTGTATGTGTAGTTGAATTTCATATAAAGAAAAGGTTAAATATAAACTTTTATGTATTTTAGATTCTTTACACACAACATTGTTTTTATATAAAAAAAAGTGAAATCAGAAATAATAATACCATTAAGCAAATGCTCTTTCAAGCATTTGCTTTTAACATGCTATAAAAAAAATGTCACTTTTTCTTTCTTATAGATACGACATAATATTGGTGAAGAGAGATTACGAGAAATTAATGCAGTACACCAGCAATATCGGTCATTAGAAAAGTTAAATGGGGTAAGAAGACGAGCTGGTGCTTACATCCCACCAACCCGTTCATCTTCAGATAGTGGGTCGAGTGCAGCGTCGTCGCCTCCCGGAACGCCAGCGCCTCAGCAGCGTAGAGCCACGCCTTCAGGTCCAGCGCCCAATGCTCCACCCGTACCTTATCTATCTTATCCTCGGCCATTTGCATATCCCACTCCTCCACCAGGCTACCGGCCGCCGCAGCCATCTTTTGCAAATGGCGAGCCTCCCCCTTATCCTAATCCTCCATATGCTGGTTTTGTACCTGTTATATATGCACCTCCTAAACTTTCATGTTGGAATTGTGGTGGAGCGGGCCATGCTGGTCACGACTGTAAGGAGCCAAGCATGGAAGAAATGACCCGTGCGGGTGGTTATCAGTTAGATTTCGGCGGTGCTCCTCCTGAATCGACGGAGAAGTAGATCATGGTGCATTGAGTTAGCATCACTTAGCATGCACATTTCCTGGTCCACACAGGTGAGTTGTTGACTCTTAAGCCTGGAGTATAGGCATTATTACTACCACCTAATGGTACAAACAAGGACTCGCGCCAACTGGAGTATGTTCACTTAACCAGAGCGACAGGAATCACCAAGTTATATGGAATTTGACATTTATCTTTATTGATTGAAATTAACTTTAGTTGTACATTACTAGGCTTGTATGATTATTATTTGAATAATTTTTATATAATTAAAACAAATACTGGAAAGTAAGTCTGGTAACATTGATATAGTACTTTAATTTTTTTTACATTTTGGTAGCCAGGGAAGACAGTAGTACTATTTAAAAAAATATATAATTTTTTGAAAGTTCACCACAGAGATATTTTTAATAAGAATATTTTTATCAATAGTTTTTTTATTAGTTGCAAAATTAAGAGAAATTTGAATGTGCGGTTACATTAAATTATATAATAATTGAAAGGTTTTGTTTATAATGGAGAGGTAATTCCAATGTTTTGAAACTATTACCTTTAATCCAAGCCATTTTACTTTGATGATGAATCAGTTTTGGTACGTTCTGATACTCAAATTAGATATGAATATTTTAATGTTTTAAGTAATTAAAAACCAAAAAAAAAAATATGTAAATTATATTGTTGCTATTTTAAACTATCTACATAGGGTTTTTAGAGTTTTAAGATTTATAAATAACTCTTTTTGTGCCTTTGTAAATAATAGAAAAATAATTTCTTTTTGTCAAGTGTTTATTGCGCTTTGTGTGGGAATAGATATATTAGGTTTTTTTCCAACACTTTCACTATATAGACTTATAGCATACTTGCAAAATATTTTCTTCTTTAATATGTTATTTTAATTTTAATGTTCTGTTATGAAATTTTGGTAACGTCAGTAATCCCCGTGTCAAGATGACGATCAGATTGCGATGCAGTTTTTACCGTTCTAATTACCGCCACATTGTTATGACAGTGTGTATTGTCAGCTGAACCTCGTATAAAAGAAAATAATTAATTATTTTTTTTTTAAATCAATATATTTTAATAAATTAATTGAGGAACTAACTTGTATGGTAATAATAATTACTATTTTTTATCTGATTCAATCTGCTTAAGAAATTTGGTCTGGAGACGGCATACTGTATGACATCTTTATTTGCAATTAAAACAATTGGCTAAATATTCCATTAAATTATATAAAAAGACATAAGAGTTACGGAATTTACTTGTCTATATATATATATACATATATATATATATGTCTATATATATATATATATATATATATATGTCTATATATATATAGTTATATATATGTATATATATTAGACAAACTTAAATATAATGTTTAATAACATCTAATTTACAAGTATAGATAAAAAACTAATAAATTATTTTGTTTTTGTTTTAAATAATCTGTATAGGAATCCCGGTGAAAATGTTGAAGCATCTACTATAAACGACAATTAAGCTATAATTGCCTCATTGGTATAGCAGCTAAATGCTTGCCTTGTAACACAGGTTCCTAGTTTAATCCTGTGCCCCATGTTGTGGAGTTTGATTGTTAGAAGGGTTTTTCCGATGTAGCTTACCACCCTCATTGTAAATCTGCCCCACTAACAGCATTGCTTTCTTGTGGCTGTCAACATATAATAGATGGAGTATATGATATTAAGGTCAAGTATTAGCCCATTGTATATAAAAGCTCATTGAAGCTATAGATATCAATATATATAATTTTTGAAACAGATGATAACATAGATCACAGGATGTAAGGTGATTAAATTTATTAAAGACAGCCCTTACACAAACTGTATATTTATTGGTACTTTGGATATAAAAATATATATTTTGAATACTTCTGTAAACCGACCATACAGTGGTCACTTTGAAGTGTACCATGTATGCCATCACCAGTCTAGATTTCTTTTGTATGTTAACTATTTTTAAATCAGATAATGAAGAATAAATAATATTAGTGCCATAATAAGGTCGAAATACAAAATTTCCTGCAGTGGCTATAACTATTTATTTCTTTCTCATCTTTTATGTATTATAAATATTTATATATAACTATTTTGAGTTTTATACTCAACATTTTACGATGATTTTTATAGCAAGATTTTAATAATTCTAGGCAATTAGTTCTGCTGTTCTAATGAAAAAAAAAATGTTTTTATGCCCATGGTCTAAATTTTGATTTAGTACATACCATTAGTACAAGTAGAGACAGTTATTAGGTGTAATCAGAGTAGGACAAAGTAATTTTAAGCGAGTTTTAAATTTAATTGAATGTTGGATTTCCTTGATCATAAATTGTTTAATAATTATTTTAACACTGAAGGTGATATACTTAATAGATCATTTGTGTTCATGCTCCTTGAATGATTAATTTATTTTTTTCTATGCTGTGGAATTCCCCGAAATTCTTTGTCATTTTTTTTGTATGTTGGTTGGTGGTGGGTACCCAAAAACCTGCTATGCTAGCCTAACTCCCTCATTGTAAATCTGCCGCCATAACTGTATTGTTGTGTTCTGGCGGTCAACATAGCCAGAGTAATCTGAGCGAGCACGCTTCACCTTTTATGGCGTCATCCCCACTTAACACCGTGTGAAATTAAGGTTAAGTAATGCCTATTGTTGATTAAAAAATCCTTCTGTTTTAAATGATTTTTTGTATTAAATAAATAATGTGTGTTACTTAAATGTTATTTTCCGACAATTCAAATTGTTTCCTTTGAGTCAAGACTGATCTCTAATACTAATTGTTTACTTCCGCGATTTCACGATTCAAATGCTCCATAAATAAGAAGTGTCTGTAATTAAGGAGATAAGATTGGAGACAGGCGAATGAAATTTGTTTGAATGTATGACTGATCACATAGCAGTGCGTGTAGTGTGTGTGTAGTCTTGAACCGATTATTGAACAAGGGGAATACTTTGATCAAGCTCATAAAAATGCAATGCTCTTTAAATTAATAAAATAGGTGTTTTATAAATAGTCATTGTAAATAGCGACAAATTTATAAGAAGTGTAAAATGTTTCATTAGACGCGTTCATATTTTGTAAAAATTACGTTCATTTATTTAGGGTTTCGAGTATATTTGTAAATTGTTTTGTAATAATTTGAGTGTCCTCTATATAGTTGTTTGTCCTACATCATGGTATTTCTGTCACAAAACACAATTTTTTGTATTTTCGAGTTTCAGTAATATAAAACGGTTAATAATTGAAGAGTTGCATAATTGTTCTTTTTTTTTGGCAAGATAATTTTTTTTTATGGTTACAAATGTGTTACGCGGCGGTGGGTTACTGCGGGTCCGATTAGTTTATGATGAATTAGAGCAATCAAGTTTGAAATTAGTATAAAGATAATTTAAAGAAAAGTAAAAAAAAAAAAGTATAATGCATTTTAGCTAGCACATTTTGAGATGTTTTTCGATGTACATATTCATTTAAAATTTTCAGCTTTTATTTAAACACGGACAAAAGTACTTTTTACAATTTATTATTACTCAGTTAGTCATATCGGTTCTTAGTTATGTATTTAATGGTGGCAAAGTAAATTTAAATAGCATATCTATTCATTTGTACTAAAATAATCGAAACTAAATGTTGTCCATGAAATTTATAATCCCTAAGACGGCTCCTGTAAAATGATCTTGACATGGCAAATTGAAATATTGGAAAACAGAAATTGCTATTGTAAAAATTATAATAAAATAGTTTAGATGACAATAATTTAATTTTTTTGTGTTTTGTGTTTCATTGAATGACTCTCTTAAGGGATTGCTAATGTAAAAATATATGCATATGGTCTGTACTGATCTTTATGATGGTTGTATGTCCACATATTGTAATTGTGTTATTTAAATCTTAATAATTTTTACTATGATATATAAAGAAGGTTAAACTTAGATTAAATAGGATGATTATTAACTTAATTATATTAATAAGTATAATTTAGCCTACAACAGCGACGGCTTCAGCGGCAAGTTGTAGAAACTTATGAATTTAGTTCAAAATACTTTGCATTGAAAGCACGTGATAAGTACATTTTCAATTCAAACTTTGTGTTATATTTTACCCCAGTATGTTTATTCAGAACCAGTTGTTGCGGCACAGTGCAGCTTTATTTTGTACTAATAAAAGTATGAAAATATTTTTTTACTTTGTACAGAGTGTTATAAATGTGATAAATAAATTTGAAATAATTAAATAATTGTGATTTAGTAAGGTGTAATAGTTTAATACAAACATGCAATGGAACTCGCTTTACTAAATCTTACTACTGCCCTACTGCATACGTATTTATACCGTTGTTTTCCCATATTTTTTATATTTGGGTACTTATGTATAAAGTGCTGTTGTATTGTCTACTTGTATAACAAAAAAAAAAAAACAATTAAATTTTTCAGGAAAATTAATGTTTCGGCTCAGTATTGTAATACCGCTGTATCCCACCAATGCTGTGAACCATTTGCTTCCTGAGAAATAAAAAAAAAAGAAATCTGTTTAAGTTTTGATTATCCTTGTCCTTTTGTATTATTTATCTTTTATCAATGTCCATTTTATGATGTCATCTTTTAATAAAATCAATTTTTCCTGGGCCTCTTCATGTTTGTAGGTTGGCTGTTAAATACCGAAAATTGTCGAGCCTCTTACAAAGTGAACAACTTCCTCAAAGAATGTAATGCCGATCTACTCTCGTGATGTGGCACTTGGAGAAACATTTACTATCGGTACAATAACGAGTTTAGTGATTATAAAATCGATAAAAATCTTTGCATACGTACAGCTATTGAATAATATCGCTCGTGCTTGAATGTCGGTCTGAAGCATACATTTTTAACTATAATATATTTTGTTTTTATTTCTTACATGAGTGCAGAAGACATTCATAAATAATATTAATTTTCTAAGAAAACTACATATACATTTCACCTATTAGTTAAAATTATATTTTGCCTATATATATAGGCATCTAGATTATATAATCTAGAACAATATTTAGGTCATTCTTGCCTTTATTTTTAAAATATTAGTCCAAACGGTATTTTAGTGTTAGATTGTCAAAAAACAAATAATGTGCCAAGTGCCCTATTTATGAATATTAATATGCCGGAAATTACATATCACAGATTATGATGATTTACAATATACGGAAATGATACGGAACTGCGTCATTTGCATATAATTTGAAAGATAATTTAACTATAAATTATCACGTAAATGTCTTCAAAACTTATTAACTTTATAGATATTAAATATATACATTTTAATTTGTGGTGGAATCCCGTGTTCTAAATTTTATTGTAACAAGTAAAAAAAATATGAAGTTTATTCGACATATCTTAGTCCACGGAATGGAATAACAAATGTTAGTTAGTAGCGGCAGCACTGATTGGAAAAAGCATCTGAAGAAGTTCAGCAGAACTGTAATACTAATATCAATAATACATACGATTTTTATTTAAATTTAATTAATATTCCGCTATTTAGGTTCACCTATTTATTCTCTACATTTTGCAAACGCTATTAACAATTAGCTGTTTATTTTTAGTATTTATTGCAATTTTTCTTCATATTGATATTTTTCGTGTTTTGTTTTATTTAATTATTATATGACGGTAAGTGATACGCTTGCCCATAACGCGGCGCTAGTTAAGATGGTATACACTGCACTACGTTGAGCTCGTCGCCCCGAGACATGATGTTAAGTCTCGTTATCCTAGTAATTTGACTAGCTTGCTGTTCCCTTTCAAATCGGAACACAGTAATGTTTGCACACTATTATTTTGCGGCTGAAATGGCGCTGCAGCGGACCCTGCCTAGACGGTTTCGGCAACAGATGATGAGTACTTGTAAAGAAAAAAAATGGTAAGTATTACTTTTGGTAACTAGACCGGTTGTGTTTTTTATATACAGTTAAGTACCATTAATGTTATTTTGAATTCCAAAAAGTATAATAGTAAATAAACAATTACAGTATAATTTAACAATGTTTCTTTAAAAACTAGAAAAACAAGTCGATGCGTATAAAAGAGGCATTTTTGAGGAATTTCCATTACGGTTGAGTAAAACAAAAGGGTCACAAAGGTCAACTTTCTTCTTGTGTATAAATTGTGTTGTAATTGAACAATGAATTATAAATAAGTTTTAATTCAATCAGTGATTCTATATAAGAAAAAGTAATAAATCCAATGACTGTTTGAATATATTATAATAATAAATCCGACCAAATATGTGTCGAGTCATGCAAAGTATGGGGTTCTGTAATTGCCCGTCACAATATGCGGATTTAGACGAGGATTTTTTGTTTGCTAAAACATGTGAATTGTAGTATTTTTTAATGATATTTGTCAAACCAAGTAAGCTGTGGTAAAAGTTGTAACTTTTTGTCACTTAATTTGGCGATCATCGTGAAATTTATAGATTTTAAATTTGAAATATGAGTCAATACTTGTCTGATAAAAAATAATTTGGATCACTACTTCTTTTAAATGTAGACGTATCCATTGCAAATATCAGATTCATTTTATCGAACTGGGAACTTTAGTCTGTGAAAACCGAATAGGTTAACTTCAACCGAATCCACGTATTCTCACAGATAAACCACACCACCGCGCACGTTTGGGATGTTGCTTTATTGTTGATCTTTCATTATAAAGTGTTTATACAGGCTCGATTTGCTGAGACAAATCAATTCCTACCTATCGACTGAACACAGCAGTGCTACTTTACCGAATTTGAGCGAGGACAGAAGGTTTCCTACCATATATAAGCACATTATACTTTAACACGCAAACGTAGTTCAATTTTAATATTTATGCTGCACAAAATTTGTAATTAAAGAGAAGGGAGTAGTCAATGCATATTATTATGCCTTATGAAAATAATCTAATTAAAACCTAAAATATTTTTTTAATTCCTTCGAAATTATAAAAGTAAGAAATCCATTCAATACATTTTTAAATAAGGTTATAAGAAAAATATTGACCGCATATCAATTTCATATTCTTTTTATAAAAGAACTTTGTAAATTGGGATTGTAAAATTTTGACACATTACTGCTAAGTGGCACTGGAACCGGTTTCAGGAAAGGAGGTCTTTCAACTATCAGTATAAAAAATACTACAGCAATTTTCGAAATTAATATCCGAGACGTTGTCGTCTGAAACTTTAAGATTGTTAAATTTCATAATTTGTAATTGGCGCTAATAAATTAAAAACTTAATTCAAGTTTAGCACTCGTGGGAAACGGCCTCAAGGCTTCTTGCTCAGTGAATCAAAGACATAAATTAATGAATAATTAAATTTTCATCAGATCACAAACGATTTGTTTTAATATTATGATTAATGACTTTTAAATTGTTGTTGCTTGATTTTCCGACGTTTCCGCAACTTATAACATTTACTTCAGTTATCTTTAATTTTCTACCGCAAACTCTGTCAGAGCATCTATTTTGACTGCTTTCCTATAAATAATGGGTATTCACAAAAGTGCCTCATTAATACAAAAAATGTTAGAAGTTATATGAAAACATCATATATGTTACAGATTGAGTACGTTGTCTTTAATTTTATATAAGGTACTTTTAAATTTTTTATAAAAAACCGTACCCGGAAATGGGATATTGAAGATTTTAATATTGATGAATTTAAAAAGTCCACGGACGATACTCATACATGCTATATAAAAGTTAATTTCTCTTCTTTTTAATGCGTTGAAATTGGATTTTTTCACAACACTACTTATAAATTTTTAATGATCTAGTATTTTTGTTGAAAAAAAAATATATTGATTTTTTTACCCGTTAAGTCTCGATGAAACAAAATTATTCCTTTGTGTAAAGTCAACAATTTATATAAAAATAATATTATTATCCATTTTTTAGTTAATTTCTAAACCCCTTATTTAATTTTGTAGTCTATAATGATGTTTTCCATTTATTCATTATTGACATAGAGAGTAAATGATTACAATGTATTGTTAGGCTAGTGCGGTATATTTCTTTTATAGGTAAATAAATACTATAAACGACATGAGGATACGGATCTCATTTTATATATCCGTAATAAAGCAAATAATGATACAAATATATTTCTTATTTGAATTATCATTGTAACCAATAGCTAAAATGTTTGTTTAGGTATATTACGAGTTTTGTGATTAAAGTTAATAGTTTGCCGCACGCAAGGGCGCAGCTAGAAAATATTTCTTGTTTCAATAATTAACATATGGTTAAATATTCATGCGGTTTAAATATTTACTGGCACTTGATCTAACTTTCACATGATATTTAGCGATAACAAACCTGAAGACGTAAAGCGTCTACAACAGAAAATCGAAGAAACGTACATTTGAATGTACGAATATGACTGCCGGAAGCCATGCCTGTAACACAGCGGCGGCAGCTTGGTGTTGAATATGGGAGTTAGCCAGAAACGTTTGAAAAATCCTAAAACTATTATATAATACACTTATGCCGAGTCGTAATCAAATCTGGAACATCCGTGTCATATGGCAAGCCGTTACGCCACGAGTTAGTTGTCTTTGTCTAGTTAGATTGTATATCCATACTAACATAGACTGATTAAAAAAGTGTTCATTTATTTTATGAAAATAAATCTGCGACTATAACGATTTTAGTAATAAAGATCTTGCAGACAGAAGTCAATAATATCTTATACAATATTTTAAGTGAAGCGTACATTAAAATTTTAATAAACGTGTTTTATGAAAAAAAGTAATCTGTTTTCGTTTTAAATTGGGATTGTAAAAGATATTTCAATACGATAAAGTCTGATCTTGCGTTGACATTTATTGACGATTGTCGTTAAACTTAATGAATGGAAATGGAGATTCGGAATACAGGGTTATATAAGTCAACTAATTGAGTTTTAAGTGAAATTAAATTCCGCGGAATTTGTGTTACCAGAATTATATTATTTTTCTGTTCCTGCTTTTTCTTGATATTGTTGTTCGGGACCTTTATATCCTACACTTACATAATTTACTACTAATGCTATCTTATTATCTATCATTACTTATAAAACTATTACATACATATAAGACAAGTCATATTTATTTGTCCTTACTAGAATTATATTTAATAATTCATGTTATTGGTGTGTTACACTTATGTTAAGTAATAATAAATTTAAGGGATCACATCAAAACACTTTTGTAAAAGGGTTTGATATAAGTTTTGTACTAACCATAATAAAAGTAATAAATACTTATCATACGTATACTTTATGAATACAAAGTATTATTATAATAGAATTGTTGCGATAGGTAATAGCAACGTAAAACGAAATATCATATGAACTTTCTTGGCGCCATATCTCTACGTTTGCGATCCTAATTAATTTTTTTTATGTGATGTCTCAACACATCTCTAAACAAATCCACGACTAGAACATGAAATTTAAAAGGTAACGTCTTTTGCTATAAATAAAACAAGTCGTTACTATACATAAAACTTATACATTTCTTTTTAATAACTACATTACTAATATACAAAATTTAGGTATTTTTTTGTTAATTCTAGGTCACAATTATGTCTCGTGATGTAGTAAAGGTAGAGGGGCGCCAACTCTACCCAGAGATGCGACTCGATTAAGGCCCGATGCAGACGGATCCGTGGTTGTGTGCTCGTTGCCGTAATTCCGGCCAAGAGAGTTGAGACACTGACATTGTGAGTTTAAGCAGACAAGCGACCGTATTACGACGAAACGATTTCTGTTGTTCCCGTTGTGAGAGGGTACCTAATGTAGTATTTCTCACGAAAAGAAATTTTATAAAGTAGTCAGTGGTTATGGTATAGCCAACGCATATAACTTAAAATGAACACCGAGTGGCGGCTTGTACAACCACTGAAACGTGACTGAATGTCAGCCTGAAAGCTTTTCGTGTTGTGTAATTTGTTGAACGACCTTAATAGGCGTTAGTTTATAATTCTGCTCGCATACGCCGTGCCTCTTAGCCTAAACTTTCAGTCATAAGTCGAGAACTGAAACTTATACTGAATTGTAGTAAACTCTGTCCAAAGTGTATGAAAGTGTATGCTAAGTGCAACATGTTTTCTCTAAAAATGTTCACATTTTAAAGAAGAAAAACTTTTTCGTGATATAAGCGTAAAATTTTTATAAATATTATTGTGCAAACTAGTTACCAATTGCAAAAACATGTTAGGAGTATTTTCTGTTAATAAAAAAGGTGTAAATTACTTCATGTTTTAGAGGCACGTGTGGTGTGTATTATTATCTCATTAAATTGATAGTTTAGTATAGCTTCCGATTATAAAGAACTTTTTTATTGTTTTAGGTAATTATAACTACTTTTTACTGAACATATTTAGATAAACTTTATTTTACTTGTAATAATGAATGCTTTTTATTCATACAAATTAAATTTTAAAAGTTTTTTCGAAGAAAATTTTATTTTTACCGCGAAGCAAATTTTGATGCAGTGTTTTGACGTGTTTTGTGAAATATTAAATTATTCCTATCCATACGTTTGTGTATTTGTGTTAGGTCTGTATTTATACGTCTGTGGTTTGTTTGTTCATTCGTTCGTACATTCATTCATTCATCTATTTATTCATTCATTTCCCATACATGGTATCACATTTGTTAATTTTGTTCGAAAAAACTTTTAAAGAATTTTTTTTCTATCATCATTAAAATAATAAGAGCTGTAAGTAAATTTATTAGCATTGTCCTACGACAATTTTCTGTTGGATACAATAATGTGTCGAAATTAAGTGGATCATTAATTAATATTTGTAACGGCAAAAATGTTAATAAATAACTTTTAATAGCTTTCTCTTGTGGCATAAAAATATATTTGCGTTTATTTCATATTGGAGGAACACGTAAAAATATTTCAATACGATAAAATCAGATTTTTACGTAGACATTTATTGACGACCGTCGTTAAAGTCCATGAATGGGAATGAGACCTCGGGGAAAAATTAACGTTATTGAACTGGACTAACTGTTCTCATGAAATATGTTTGTTACAATGAGTCTAAATCAAAATTAATAAGCCACGATGGCCCTTTGCAGAAAAAAATCTATTAAAAGCAAGTAAGGATGAAAAAACAACTATTACACAGAATAGTCAATATGAAAAAATCTTCGAATGAAAATATATTATTGGTGGTAGGAACTGGTGGTAGGCCTCTGTTAACGGAGCCGTCCGGATGGGTACCACCGCAGCTCCTATTTCAACCGCCAAATTGTAGTGTGGAAACATTACTCTGTTCCGGTTTGAAGAGTTGCTGTAAGCTAGTGAAATTACTGAGGTAACGAGACTTAGCATCTTACGTCTCGAGGCGACGAGCGCAATGTGGTGCAGTGTATACCATCTTAACTAGCACCACGTTGTTATGGGCAAGCGTATCACTTACCATCAGGTAAACGTCTCGCTCGTGTCGTCGCCACGTATTAAATAAAAAAATGTTTTGGCGAAAGAGTAAATAAAAAGTGATCAATATTATGAACGCTTCTTTGCATTCAATATAAATATTTTTTGGCTTGTTTATGAAGTTACGGATTAACTTATATTTATTTATTTTATTTTTTACACACTCAGAGTGTAAGGGTTGACTTAATGCCTTTGGCATTATCTGCCGGTCTACCTTGGGTTGTGCAGAGAATATACGAGGTAGGTGCTAAAAAAAAAGTAAAAAAAAAGAAACAAAATAATAAATACAATACAAATATTATAAATACACATATAATAAATAATACACGTACACAATTTTTTTTTATATATACATTTATATAAATATATACATAAATACAAAGTTATTAAAAAAATAAATAAATACATACGTAAAAGATTAAGAAGATTTGTTCATTGCATCGTTGAGAAGAAGTTCCCGAACTTTTATCTTAAATGTGAGACGATTAGTTGCTGTTCTGATTTCGAGATATATACAAATTAGACTTGTGAACGTCGGTCGGGCTATAAAGAGAACTGACAAGATTACTTAGTTTCCAATCTTTTTGTGTTACAATTCGAATTTTACCATTATTTTCCCAACCATCTACACCTTATCATTTTTTGCACCATTTTTCGTTTAATGAAACATTAATTTGTTCATAGATACTAAAATATATTACTAATGGAAAAAATCATGTCTTCGTATTAAAATTTAAACTGAATCTCGAATACAAATTTCTGTAATAAATATCTGAACGCCAAACTTCAGTTTGAAGAAGGCACCTTATGGTGATGATGATGTAATAAGTGTTACAAAATGAGTCTAACAATCCTTAAAACTAAAAATCTAACATAAATTATAACAAATAAAAATTTATATATTTTGTTAAATATTTATGTAAACTGAAATTTAAATAAAGTAATGAAAGCGTTCAAGTGAACTGGAAGGGTAAAGCTTAAATGTTAGCAGGAGTGGTTTGTTCCAGAGTTTATTTAATTACTTTGTTCATAATACAGGTCTCGTCGGTTGCCGATTGCAGATTGTATTCAAAGTGGGGAAGTTACGAGCCGGTGGCTACAGTATTCAATTCTTAGAACTTCAGTGTTAATATCAAAGTTGTAAACGCTGCAGTTAAGTTAGCTGCGGTGACGGCAATTTATAGCATCATTGAGATATTATTTTCAAGGAGCTTATTACATATGTATCCGCGAAAAAATAATATATCTTATTCTTACTTGTAACACTTGAACAAAAGTTGATAGAATGGTTTTGTTTTTACCAAATAATTAGCAAAGTATATTTTTAATTGTTTTTTTTTCGACATTTAGTAAGTCTACACACATATATTACTTTATTTCATTAACAGTGTTATGGAAGAGCGAGATTTTTCTAATACAAGCATACTCTTGCTTAATAGAAAATCTCAACCATTTTTTGTTATTTGACTTTTGGAAATAAAATAAATATTTTTTTTTAATACGTGTTTGGAAAGATCATATTTTATCTAAACTCTTTTAGACAATTTTTTCAATTGCTTGAATTATTCCTTTGAATCCGTTGTTATGAGAAAATGTTTATATTTTATTTATTGGATATATAACACTGCCAAATCCATATATAGTTACAGTCATTGTTCAAAATGTAAGTAGCAGTACATTATGATATTGTGAGATATTATTTGGTAAGGTATAATGATCCATCAAATCCGTTACAGAATTCGGAGAAATGTTGAATTATATTATTTGAATATCAGAAGCGCGTCCAATATCTAAAGCACTGACAAAGTTGTCTTTGACTACATTGCACGTTATTACTCTGAAATTGAACCGAGTGAGCTATGAAAGTTTGTTAATATTACTAACAGTTTGTTCCATTCATGATGGTCAACGGCCCATTAAATATAATATTAATTGATATAATATTTGCATGAATATTTCGCGACATGTAAATAAAAAATGCGAAGTTAAAATAGATTGCGGTGTAAATATTTCGACTGGGAAGTGATGGGAAGCGTTTTTATGGACGGTAGGCTAACACTTCTTCATATGTTGACAACTGGAACGCGACTATATAAAGGAGCAGATTTATAATATGAGGTTGGTACAAGCAGGCGGGTTAAATCGTAGCACATCAAAAAACCTTACCACTATCTAAAGTCCACACAATGTAGGCCTGGAATAGACAAGGATTCGCGCGTCACAGAGCGAGATAAAATTCAACATGTATATAACATTTTCTACGATGTTTATTAATATAAATTATAAACATTAGTATATTATATCTCGTTAGACAAGACCACATGGCACGCAATATTCACCCGGTTTGCGGTAGTTCGTGATCCCGTATGTCCATTCGTTAAATTGTCACCGAATGTGGCGACCTCAATTCCTTTTTCCTACAGCATTATTTTTGTAAATTTAGTACTAATCTGTACTCTAAATGTTGCGGTAAAACACTGTCTCTTCAAAAGTAATTTATTAAACGCGATTGATCATTTGTTAAAAAGACTTGTACGTTTATACAATATTTCTTAAGATGTACTTTCTTTTGTATTTTGTTTCTCTGTGTTCACCAAGGCTGTAAGTGCAGCTTGAAAGGGAGTAGCAGTTAGCTGCTAGAAATTTATTAATTTGGCTAAAAGCGTTTTTAATAAAGAAAACAGCCAAGTTACAGTCAAAGATTTTACTTATTACTGAGCAAAGCTTGCGCTGTATATTTTTTTTTTTTAAGCTTCATTACAAAAATATGTGTATTAGATATTTTATAAACACTGCAATATATTATGCTTATCGCTTTCAGACAGACGATGTTTCGCTACCAACCTAAGTTATTTCACTACCTCCAACACAATTCAAACCGTAACACAGTAATGTTTGTAAACTATTGTCTGTCGGCAGAAATAGGTGTTGCAATGTTACCTACCTAGACGATAGCTGACAACAGAAACCTATAACCTAACTTACAATTTCTACTTAAACAATAAACAACGCGTTTATTAATATTTTTTATTCGTTGCAAAAATAAAAGCATAGTTTTCTCTTTATAAACATAGTTAGCATATATAGGTCTGTGTAATATTATATATCAATAAAAGCTTATCCTTAAGTAAAATAAGCACAATATATAGAATGGCAGCATATGCTCCGGACTTATGCAATGATTTTCACTTTTTCCGATTCATATGACATAATACAAACAACGTTATTAAAAGGCGTGGTAATTATCAGAACGATCAATTAACTTTACAACTGATTAGGTATTGCAAATATGCTTTCTGTTAACTATTTGAAGGGAGGAATAACTATTTGCTGTTTGCTTAGCGAGTTAGCCGGCCATGTAAACGTTTTGCCCGAATACACTACAATCGATTGAACGATGTGATTGTAGTTAGAATCGTGCACGAAAGTGCCAGTAATTGTTTGTTAAATGCCCGTTAAATATTTTCAGCGTTTAGAATCGCTGTAAATAAAACGAAAAACCTTTACAAGTGCATGTAGGTAAATTTCACGCTTTCAATATTTAAAATAAAAAAAAAAACTGTTTTGTTATGCACAGTTTCCTTCCACTTGTATGAGCTACAAAGTAGTATATAATTTGATCATATTAAATTCCTTTGTATAATTATCTTCTGTGATGTTCAATATAGTTACATCTATCTATGGCATGTTTATACAAATGTTAAAATATTGCTTCTAATCAACCAGATAATACAATAAAATATAAACATATAGTTTAACTACTATCAGTAATTCAACATTGAAGCCAAAGGCCTGCCAGTGACGCAGAGATAACAAACGCGCTGGAAAATTACACAAACGGCGTAACTTTAATCAGTGTCTGAAACACCTACCGTGTTCCCGAAACTAATTTCCATTCATGGACTTAATAGTTGTCAATTCCCGTCTAGTTTTAAACTGGATCGTAAAGAATATATAGTAATATTTGTTTAATCACTCAAAACCATTCTTATCAAACTTTCACATTAATCGCATTGATATCACCACAGCCTCCAATCCACCACCAACTGCGGCAACTAAACATTACTGCAATTATTGAAGTAATGATATGTTTGTAAATGGTAAGTTGCTGTATAAACATTGTAACACCTTATTGTTACGTTATTATCGTTATTTTTGGTACCAACAAACCGGTGAACTTCTTGTAAGATTTTTTGCACAAGAAATTTAAGGTCTAATTCCAAGCAATGTAGACAAAGTAATAATCTTTGGATAATTGGTATATTATTAAGCAAAAGTTTCAAACGAATTTGTTAATAACACGCCGTGACATTAATGGTATTATGCGATTGCTCTAAATATATAAAGTATTGGTCTTCATCAGCTGAGGTTGAAATAACTGCTGCAGGTAATAAATTCCTATAAACTCTGTAAAAATCTCTTATAGTATTACATTATGATATCCTAATGTTTGGATGATATCACAATTATGTATGTATATTATAATATTAACCTTGGCGGCATGTGATAACTGAAAAACATTTATTTATATCTTTAGCGAAACTGGCGAAACGGGTTATGAAATATGGAAACGTGTACGATACACTGGTTAATTAGCGTTACCGCTTTAATGAAATGAGCAGT
The DNA here is from genome assembly GCA_029286795.1 of Byasa hedistus. Lineage (NCBI taxonomy): Eukaryota > Metazoa > Arthropoda > Insecta > Lepidoptera > Papilionidae > Byasa > Byasa hedistus. The sequence goes on along the minus strand of JAGSMW010000020.1, from coordinate 6,984,995 downwards.
CTAAGAGCTTCTCAGATTTTATTAAACACGAGTGAAGGTAGATAAAAATATTTTTTAATGTCTTTAATAAAATAAAGATCTTGTTACTTTCTGTCTTATAACACCATAAAGTATAAGCAAACGATAATTGCGATCATTATAATACTTTTTGAATATCACAAAATAATTGACTTTCAAAAATTAACGTACATTTGTTAATAGAAAACAATAAAAATAAGACAAGAAGTCCTCGTCGATGTGTAACTTTTCTTATTTACAGCTACATATACTTTCAGGAAATTAATTATACTTTGTGTACCGAACTGATTAATTACATTCTTGTTAACGATAATATAGTCGTATAATAGCGGACAAATCATTTATGTAGAAACATTTGGAACATTAGTTTGGCGAATGACGTAAAAAGAATAATTTCAAAAGCATTCTTTTGCAGCAAAGAAAGGAAATAGCTACGTCGTTCCCGACATTCCCTCATTTTTATTTGTTTCATGTAATTTAAAAGCTTTGTTATTCAAAACTTTTGAAAATGTTCTCTTGTGTACTATGGCCACTGTACATAAAATACTTTATATGGTATTTTATTATTGACAAAAAGAAAATAATAGACAGAGAAAGAAGGTAAGCGAAGGGGCGTGAAAATATCAAAGACGGAAGTTATTGCAATTCTACTTTTTCGTTTTCAATCGTATTCCTCATTATTAAATCGCATGTACTTACTATATAATAAAGTGCAGTAATTTTTCAGATTTTAACACTGTTGTAACCTGCAGGGCGGTTTCAAATTAAAGGTATGTCTTACCGTAATGGGTCATGTAGTGAAGACGAGATGCCGCAGGGATGTATGTGACATGTACTTGCGTAAACATGTGACAATATAAGCCTGCTTAAGACTAATTATTTTGAACAATATTAAGAAAAACTTAAACAACGTAAATATTTTTTAAGTCTATTATTGACTAACATTTGTTCTCAATTTCACAATATATGAGGCCGAAGATGATGGTGCTCAGAATACTGGCAATATAGGTACATTGGCTCTTATGTGGATGACGGCATAGCAATACTGCAATGGATTCATAATGAGGGGAAGTTAGTTAAATAGGTATATTCTAAAAGACTTTGTTCCCACTCAAAACTAAACGCACGTGACATCGGAATCGAACGGGAAACCTTGTTGTTACAAAGCAAGCGGACAGCCGCTGCGCAGTGGAGGCTGTTAAACAGTAGAATATATTCAAGTCGTTGAATTCAAATCAGTTTCGAAAACATGAAGGAGTTTCGGAGACTCATTAAAGTTGCGCTGTTTGTACAAACTGTACATCAACGCAGGTTGTAAAGTTTTTAATGTATTTATTCTATTAAACTTTTTAATAGCACAAACAAAATTATTAATTTTGAATTACTTTACTTTTTTATTCGAATATTTATTTAGAAACATTTAACTGATTGTCTATTTGTTATGTAAGGCCATCGGATAATCGCATTGTACTGTTTTCGTTTCATTAAATAAATATTTGGTGATAAAAAATTTAATCGCTGTTTAACTACATATATTATTCTTGTTATTAGCGAAAACCGTCTGAACATAAGTAGAACGAAAAATTTAACAAAGTTATTTAATGAAACCAAGAAAGGTTAGATTATACTTAAGCCTTTCATTTTGTATTGTACTTATTATTTACTTTCCCTAACCACTTTAGAAGTTTAATGAGATTGTAAAAGTGTATGATTAGTTTATGGAACAAAAACAAACCATTTTGTTAACCAAAATGTATTATTATATTACATTTATAAAGAACATAGTGATGACTTATTCCTTTCCACTTTATAACTATGGTTTCTACAAGGATTAAGACGACGATTTGGTGACCTTTCCGAGGCCGTCCGTCCGTTCCGACTGTTACTTACATACCAAGAAAAGCCATAATTTGGTTAGGTTTAACTGTTCTGGACTATTAAAAGAAATTTTTGTGTTTTAAATTTTAATGTAAGTACTCTAATCAATATTCTATGTTAGATACACACAATTATTGAACACTGAGTTCCGGCCAAATATTCAACCACTAGTGTAACATTTTCATAAATAATCAAACGAAACGATTTCCTTTTAAACAGTGAAACAAATGATCTGAAATTTAATAGTGAATTGATAATAATTATGTAAATTATTAAATTAATTACGACAATCACCATTAACGGAATTGCTACAATTTAATTGGCAGTTTGATTATTTGCGGTGGATCATAGAATTAATTACTTTGAGGTCGTATATGGTGGCCGTATAACTATGACTAATGAGATTTAATAACATACTCTTATTTGTCACCACAAAAGAAAACAAATAGTGTTGTGAAGAAAATCTTGAAGTTTTCACGTCTGAAAATACTGCAAAATGTTTGCACATATTTTATACAAAACTTAGGCCATAACTTTAAAATGATTGCAACATATACACTTATACAACAAACTTTACAGTTTCACATGTTTCTATCTCGTATCGAGGCGTCAATAACTCAAATCAAAATATAGTTTACTTGATTGATCATTCCAAATCTGTGAAATTGGTTCACCATGACTAATAGCTCTGTTACATTTATGAATGCTTGTAAAGAAATCGAAAATGGGGCTGTTTTATACAAGGAAACCAAACGGGAAAGCACTGCAAGGTATTTTTAAAGGTAATTAATGTGAAAACTTTTCATGAGGAAGCAAAAATGAGGCGACAAACACTTAGTTTAAGATAAATACAGCAAAACAAATATGAAACTAACATCCACATAATAAGATTATAAGGAGATATCGTAAACTACGCTACACGACAAGGCAATAAGGAAATATTTTACATACACGTTTGTAACAAAAACATTGAAATGTGAATATTACGTGAATGTATTTTGGATGCCTCTCTGAAAATAAGAAAATTTTCAACAATATTGTCTGTCCACTAAAAGTTTATATAAATACTTGCTGTTTTCTTTAAAGTATTTTTGAACATCCAATGATGTTCAAAAATACTTTCGTAAATACGTTCTAAATACGTAATGATGTTCATAAATACGTTCTTTCCCTTTTAATAATCTCATAGCAGGAACTTGCGGCTTCTCACCTGGATTTATGGCAATTTTTCTAGGACTCACGCCAACTGCGGATTTATAAATGTCAAAGCTTCAAAAACTCTGTTCATCACGAAAAATTAGCTTCCTTCACCGGAAACTAAAACCCAATGGTACTGTACACGTACCACTAACACCCGTATTTGCAGTACAAACTAAACTAACGTAAATAGTTAAAAAAAGCTTCGTTAAGCTTTTTCATGTTATAATATTTATTTAGTATTAAATATATCATCAAACTAAGCTAAAAGGTAAAATAAATAGAAAGATAATAGATAGCTAACAATATTTTAAAAGAGCATTATGTGTTGTTCGTTGAAATTAAAACAGAGGTAGACATGAAAAAAATTAAAATAATATTTTGAAATATAGAGTGGGATAAAATGTCGGTAAACTAATCAACCTAAAAGGTTAGTTCATTTTAATACCGGAAGTTGTTTTTACAACTAAAAGCCGAAATACTATGTGATAATCAGTAAGATTTTGTCTCTAGTCAAAAATATTTTCTACGGAATTATTTATCAACAACTTGTTGTAAATATATAAGTGGTTTAATATAAAATTTCACGAACTCTTCAAAAACTACAATTTTTTCGCGGCTTACCTATATTTATAAACAATAATTAACAACAAGTTGTTTTGCCGTCCATAACAAGTACTACACTCATTACGTTTTTACGAGATTTGGCATATTCCAAATAAATGTGTTAGTAATGCATTTAAAATATGCGATCTTTGTTTAATTAAAAAGTTAAAAGTTGAGCTGTTTAATGTTTAGATAAAATAGTTATCAAGAAGTTAATATTAAATAGAGCCTTTCTAAAATCAGTTTTGTACAAGTCGTAGATGTTAATTCTGACATATTCTGCAGTCTGCATAAATGTAATCAGTACATATATACACATTTGTTTCTGTAATTAATTTCCATTGATAGACATAATGTCGTCAATTTGTAGTTAGTTGCAAACTGCAACGCAGGCGTATTAATCAGATTGAAGTGTACTGATACAAGTTTAACGTAGTAGTATGGTTAGAGTATACACATAAATGTAAGATAACCTAAGCTTCTGTACTGATCGACGATAAACAGTTTTATAAAGTTCTATAACTTCTTTTCTAAAATCAGTAATTTTTTGCAATAAAGTCGTGAAGTATAACTGAGTTTATATGTCGGTCTTTGTTCGCCTGTAGATAAGTAAAATTGCAACTACAATCACCAGCAATAGTGTGCAAACAATGTGCTCCGGTTTGAAATTACTAGAGCTGGCTATACATACTTACTGGTGTCTGCGTATCACTCACAGATGATGAACATTCTCTAAATTCCTATACATTTCGAAAACGGAAGCCTAGATGTCTGTTTTCTGTGAATTCTATACCGGACACATTTACTACTAGATCCTACTATTATTTAACCGATGCGGGTCTAGAAACTAAACACCTGGACATCATGATCATGCTTTCCTCGTGCCCTTTTTGAGTAATGTTTCCTCAAGAAACGTATCTATCCTTATCTATCTACCTTAAGAAAACGCTAAAAATAAAATGTTTAACATAAATTACTGATTCAGCGGATCCTTCTTTGTAATAACTTGACCTAATTTTGCAAGTTCGTAGTTTCAATTCTGTGAGAATAATAAGAAATTATTTCCTGTAAGAACTACTTGGTAAATACTAACTTGTACAGAAAACTTAAAGTAGTAGTGTGTAGGTGTAAATATAATATTATTTAAGCATTATATATTTACTTATGAATTAGAACTCGTAAGGAAATTCCTTTAAAAGTAAGAATATCTATGTTTTTTAAAGAATCGCAGATAATACTATGAAAATGAAAAACGAATATATAGCTAAAACGAAAAAATCGTATACGCAACATTTTTCACGGTCCAGATACCACTATTTATCGTATCTATGAAAAATGTGCTGTACTGTAAAAAAATCTCTAAATCCTGGTATCCTAGAAAATTGCGTAAACATTGGATAAAAATGTTGGTGTCGTGGAATGGAAGCGGTTTCAAATGTTCGATGTATGTATTGTGAACCAAAATTATTAAAATGAAATAAGTTAAAGAATATGTTTTAATAAAACCTTCATGGCGGAAGTCCATACGATTTCGGGTCCACATGTCATGGAATTGATTAGTGATAGGGTAGGTTGTTTCGTAACTGCCTGCATAGTAACCATTATCATATCTAAAGCTGTTGTTATGTTGTCTTCCAGTTGTAAATATATAAAAGCCAGAGTCTTCCGAGCAAATTTCACTATCACCAACTCGTAAAGTGGTTTTATTACTTTCAGTTAAAATAAATGTAACTGAAGCGTTAATAGTGATATATAAAGCAAGGTTTGTATAGGTTCGGTTTATTTGTAACGTCCCTTTATCCTAAATTAGAAGCGGAGACAATAGTTAAGTCATGTAATCAATTTAGACGACCGGTTTAAGACAGGTATAATATTAAATCTAAGAGGATTAATCCAATACATCCAACATGGGTTATACAAAGTACAATCGTCTTACTAAATTAAAATAAATTTGTTTTTGATTTATTTATCGACAACGGGCTAACGTTTGATATCAATTTCGGATGACATTAAGTGTCCTCGAGGTCGTCGATAGTGGAGCGTGTTCTTCAAGGTTACACTGGGTCTCCTATTTTTATGTTGTAGCTATGCTTTCACGACAACAGATACGTAATATTTTAAATATCTGTTGTCATAAAGGCATATAATGATGGCATGAAGCATATGAGGATGATGGATGGCTACACGACGAAATCCCGCTAATAAAAAGTTATGAAAATGAAAAACATTAATAACGTAAGATTTTAGTTTATTAAATTTTTGATAGAATACTTATGCAGTCAACAATTACTAAATCGGTACTCTAGTGCAGCACTGTCCTATTTCTTTATTTGTTCTACCGTGCACGCTGCTGTTTGTATGTGGAAAGCCTACATAATAAGCTTGCTGTGAAAGGTTGCGCTGTGTAAGATCCTGTCAAGAAAACATGCAACTGTAAAATTAGAAACGAATCTTAAATTAATTTTAGTGTTATAAGAGAACATTATGTTATGTTTCTCAAACATGCGACGAAATATGGAGTACGATCAACTGATGATCAGTAATCTTTACAAAGCAATCGGGCGCTGGTTAAGACATTTACACTGCACCACATTGTGCTCGTCTCGATGTAATTAGTTAAGCCTCGTTACCCCTGTAACTTGGCTTGTTACAGCCTCGGAATACAGTAATGTGTGATGTAGAAGTATGCATTGCAGCGGCAAAAACAATTTTTGCTTCTATTAAATATTGGGCTTTGAAATATACGTAAATTGCAAGACTAACTTCATCATATCTAATTTGAATCTCATGCGAAGGATTAATATTGAAAAATTTAATAAACCTTTTTAACTTGACCGGTTTTTGCTTTATTTCATACTTTCTCCATAAAACTTTCTGTGGCGGCAAGTACACGAAAATCTCATTCGAAGACGTGATTATATACGTCCCAGATGAGTTGAAAAAGTTGTTTTATTATTTACTTTAATTAAAATAAATCCTATATTTTTTTGATAAAGTTATGTAGTGCAAGTGATATTACCTGTTAAATTTGACGGATTTGAACAAGTTCACACAGTTTATATCTAAAAATAGATGACTAAATAAGTTATAAAACTATGACTAGTTCTGAATCTGCGTAGTATATCGAAACATTAATTAAAATAAACTAATTAAACCTTAGGAGTGTGAGAAATATACAAGGAATACCGAAACAAGGTATTGTTTGCACGCTACTGTTTGACATCAGAACCTTCAGGGACGTGCAGAGCTTTCGTTTACGTTTTGCATACCGTAACTGAAATCTGTTTACTTATCTGTAGTTAAAAATAAAGAAGCATGGTAGCGTATTTTATGAGTGACTTAAGGGATTATTATTTAGATAGGATGAGGGAGCAAGAGCAGTGCCTATTTGCCCGTATGAAGCGTAAGCCGCTGCCTACTACCTATACAACAGAGACCCACCGCATAATGTTGCATTTTTAAAAACATAATTTTTTTTTATAAATATTATGTAATATTTATACGTAAATTTTAGAGCATATTCGTGGCTTGATAACTTGTTACTTTAAAACATGCCGAGTTTATTAGTTGAAATGTAAAAATGCTGATTTTACATTTTTATTACAAACAGGCTGATAGGCAGAGTAAATTATTCTCTACCACACACCATGTAAGTACACAAATGTTGTTTGTAACATTTGTGTACTTAAATAGTGTGTGATGGTATCTTAAAACAGATTTTGATAAGTTTAATGACACTGTTTATTAATTGAAAAAACGTTTAATTTGTGTACTACAAATTTAATAGAAACAAAATTGCTTTGTGATGCTCGTTTTCTTACAATCTATAATACGCAGAATTAAGAAATGAAAACGGAATTAGTTTCAATGGACCACATTTCGATTACGTCATGTAAAATTGGTAAGATTTTCTTGTTTCATTTATTTTAAGGGGGGACTGTATGCTTAATTAAATCTTTCCTCAAAGGTTTTTACCGAAATTGCTGTAAATCAACAATTATTATGAGACGAAAGTATAATGCTTAACCAGTATTTTTTATGTATCTCTAGGAGCTCTGTAAAGGTAAAAAATAGGCTTTTTTGTTTGGAAATAAATATAAGAAATAGGTATATATGCAGTTCGTTTTTGTGTACATTAACAATTGTTCGTTTAAAGTGTAAAAATTTTTAATAAGGTATAAATCGCACAACTTTTTTCTGATTTTTGCAAAACTGCGAAGCGTTCCTTTTCAAAAAAAAAGTATACTTTATAAAATATCTCTGGTCATACCTATAAAACAAAGAATATTTGTATTAAATTGAATACACTTATTTGTAACTAAAAAATAACGTATATGTGAAATAATATGCGACTAAACAAATTAAACATGAAAACTACTCACTTCATGATCACTTCCGTCTAACCTCCTATGACCGATTGTTGCATTCGCTGTCGCAATATGTTTATTGTAATAAGTAATATTTCTGTACGCTCGCAATGTTGGCTCACCTTAATATTATTGTATTTCTCGCCTAAGTGAATAGGTTTGAAGCAAGTGTACATGTTTTCTTAACCAAATTCAATTCACTTACACACTAACTTAATGAACGTCAATATATTCTTCATAAAGTTCGGGAACGCAGCAGCGGCTCCTCAGATGATCCCGTGAGTGTTCTGGCGACGGTGAACAGATTCTTTGTTTGTTTACCTCACTTATAAAAAAAATAATGTGGGTTTACATTGTACTCGTAACAACATTTAATAATTTTTGTATTGTATTATAAAACTCCGATTCCCGATATTGTAGATAATTCTTATAAGAACAATTCCTGTAACTCAAATGATGAAAAGGTTTTTTCTCGAGTACCTACATATTAAAAAAATAAAATACTTTAATGCCCATTGTCGAACATATGAGTATAGTTAGTTAGTCGGTACATGTAAAATGTAATAGAGATGCACATAATTCGCGGCGATAAGCAGCTCAAAAGTAAAACCGAAACTAACTTCCTTAAAATTCTCATTTAAGTTCTATGAAAACTTTTGCAGAGGCGCTGAAGGAAGAACTGCCGTAACACCTATTATAAGGAAAATATATACAAATAAATAAATAATCATGATTATTTTAATCGACTACAAGGATAGTTCCAATTTTTAAGTAAATATAATGCATTTTCTTTGATTAAGAAAAAATGTTCTCTAATGTTATCGCTTTTGTCTATTAGGCTTAGCTTTTGTTCTTTTAGAATTTTTTTTTGGCCTAGTTTTCTGTTGTTAGTGTTTTGATTTTATATTTTTACTTGTTTGAATCTTTGTTTATGCTTTGTTATAATCAAAGTTTGAAAATATATTTCGTTTCCGGTCTCTTACACCTGAAAACAAACCAGCGGCAACAAACAGATATTTGCGATGGTATTTTATTAAATGTTATCATTTAATGGCTAGGCTTTACCATATATTAGCCAAAGCTAATGACAACATTTATCACTAATGATATATACCCTTCCTAAATAATTTTTTTGTATATATTTGCCAAAGTGATATTCTGTCACTCACAAAAACAGTAGCGAAGTATTTCTTCTTTATTGAATTTACATAGTGATTACGTAGTCTTTAAGTTATGTCTAAAGTGTCACAATAATTATATATATCATAAAATCTACAATCAACTATGGGCTCTACTATTAGGGACTCGGCACAACGGTGAAGGCAGCGTAAAGTATTTTTTGCTAAATAGCATTCATACATCTCTAATAGCAATACAAGAAACTAATACATACAAAATAATAATAAATAGTAAAACAATATAAATGATTAATCATACACAGTTAAGTATTAAATCATAACTTCTACGGAGAGGGTAGACAGAATATTTTTTAAAAATTGAAGATCTTTTCGTAAAATGAACGATTCTACGCACACATATAGTTTCGCATAAATATACAATGTCATGCCTCATCAGCCAGTCAGTTACATTTAAGTAGGCAGACGATGTGGATTGCTATTATCACAACAATATTGTCAGACTAGCCACAAAAATGCTTTGACTGCAGCCCTTCTTTATTGAATGACATTAATCGCCACTATCTTGCTGCCTTACCTATAGATCCCAATGTCCGCGAAGAAACACTATTCTACATAGCATCTTTGCCTAGTCTCCCCATACCACTCTTTGAATTTACCCCTGTAACACAGAATGATGTTAGTAAGGCAGTCAAAGCTACCCAATGGTCCAAGGCTGTCGGTTGTGATGAGATCAGCAGACAAATGGTGCACATTATACTAGACGTTCTGCTTCCTGTTATAACCCATATCATAAATTTCTCCCTGGAGTCTGGTCAATATCCGACAATATGGAAAAAAGCCTTTGTACGCCCACTTCCTAAAATCCCCAACCCCACTCTCCCTTCTCATTTCCGTCCCATTTCAATTCTGCCATATCTCTCCTAAGTAATAGAAACCTGTGTTCTCCAGCAAATCTCTGTTTTCTTAAGAAAACACAACCTATTGGACGATTTTCAATCGGGCTTTCGTTCGGGCCATAATACCACCACTGCGCTCATCAAAATAACTGATGACATTAGAAAAGGCATGGATGAACATAAGGTAACCGTGATCGTACTTGTTGATTTCTCAAACGCCTTCAATTCTGTGGACCATGATATTCTTTTAACCATCCTTTCGTATTTGCGTTTTTCGCCTATGGCCTTGGACTGGTTCTCATCATATCTTCGCGACCGCCAACAGTCAGTGCGATCTGGCCAGCAGTTTTCTGCGTGGGCAGACATCGACGTTGGCGTGCCGCAAGGCGGAATTTTATCTCCCATATTATTTTCAATGTTTATTAACACTATCACTTAAATCTTCGACTGCTCGTACCATCTGTATGCGGATGATCTGCAACTTTACGTGCAATCTACCATTCCTAACCTTAATGGTGCTATTACATGCCTGAATAATAACCTCCACGCCTTACGTGAGTGGTCGAATAGTTATGGCGTAACAGTGAATCCATCAAAATTTAAAGCAATGATTGCAGGTAGTGCCAGGATAATTGCTAAAATTGATTATGGAATCTTGGATCCTGTTATTTATAATGGGAATGTAATCCCATTCTCCAGCACGATTAAAAATCTTGGCCTACATATGGATACCACCATGACCTGGGATGTGCAAGTCTCGGAGATTAGCCGTAAAGTCATTGCCACCCTGCGTATTCTTTATCGCTTTAAAAATTTTCTTCCCCATAAAACCAAGCTTGTCCTTATTCAGTCCCTCATTCTCCCTGTCATTGATTATGCGGATGTGTGCTACCCGGACTTATCGCAAAATCTTCTAAACAAGTTGGAGCGCCTCGTCAACAACTGTATAAGATTTATCTTCGGCTTACGCAAGTATGACCATATTTCCTCATATCGTAAAACACTTAATTGGCTCCCTTTTCGTCACCGGCGCAACTCCAGAATCTTGGTAACTCTTTACTCTATATTAAACAACCCTGCTTCTCCGAATTATCTAAAGGAAAAATTCCTACCTCTGTCTTCTACTCAGGAACGAGTGCCTAGATCTCTTAACCGTCACAAATTACTCTTTCCACAGCATAGTACTACGTTTTTTGAAAACTCCTTTAGTGTACGAGCTATAAGACTTTGGAACGCCCTGCCCTCTGACGTCACGAATGCGCCAAGTAAGCTATCTTTTAAAAGACGTTTGAAAAGCCATTTACTGCAACACGAGCACATCTCGCAATAAACAAATTAATTATGTATGTATGTAAGTTTTATGTATGTATAATATGTAAGTAATATGTTTGTACGTATATATGTAGATATTATATATGTATATATGTAAGTATTATGTACGTATATATGTAGATGTTGTGTATGTATGTATATATGTGAGTATTAATTTAAACTAAAATTAGCACCCGCCATTCCTCTCTATTCCACTGTCAAACATTCTCCCGGGGTTGACTGGTAGAGAATGCCACTAGGCATTAAGTCCGCCCATTGTAACGTTTTGGCGTATACAATAAAGATTTTAAATAAATGAATAAATAAATAAGAGAAAAATATTTATCAGAGTATTAGGCTGCGATCCCACTTATGATATATTAACATGGAACGGAGAACAGATTATACACTTACACTTTACATTTAATATTGTTCAAAACACTACATCGTAGCAGTAGTCGGCGCGGCGGTCTAAACGAAACAGAGCTCGGGTAGCGGCTCTCGGCCATTTATAGCAATTTTGGAGAGGGGCGGCGCAGTGACGTATCCACGCACTAGTGCTAACGTAGTGTTGCCAATAATTTAAAATACGATATATTTTACTATTCTTTGTGATAATGCTAAAATTGATTTTTTTTATTTGATTTAAACTTTTCCATCAGTACTTTTCACTTCAAACAATATTTGCTTTATATTAATTAGGTTGAAATGAAACGCCATTTTTTTTCACATTTTATTATTTCTTTTATGTAATTGTCAGAGTTGTATAACTTAATAATCACAGTTAAAACAAAAACAAAACTATTTAGGTATATAATAATTAATATCTAAAATAAAATTAGGTGCACTGGTGGCGGTCGATAGCCGCTTTACGTACTTTGTACTGGGGTTGAGTGCTCTGTTGTCTGATTTATAGTGTACAAGATTAATTTAATTAAAATTTTAACATCAGCTTAAGTGCGAATGAAAGAGATATTCGTTCAGCTTGGAAATGGTACACAGGCAAGGAGCGTGCTTATCGATTATAACTGTACAATAATTACATTATTCAAATCTTGATATCGTACATTGTGGCGTAAGTTAAATTTGGTTATACAGTACTGCGCTGAAAGTTACACCGATTGCACACTTTATAAGACATCAGAGCTTACGGGGAAATTAAAAACGGTTCTTATACAGTGATGTAAAGTAGACCGAATCGGGAGAGTACAGCCTTTATCATAAAAAAGTTCAAAAACTTATAAAATATTATTGTATAAGACAGAAATATAAAATCGGACAAACTCTATAATAATTCGTCTATAATATGTATGATTACTGGCAGTGTAATGACAATGATATTAGAAAAAAACAATAAGTGTGGAAATCATAAATAAGTTGATTTGGGCCTAACTATATATGTATCTACTTATACGAATAGTAATTAACGAGAATTGCTTTATTATTGATAACTCGAGTATTCGTCTTGAGTGCAAACTAGTGGGGTGTCCTTAAAGTAAGGTATTCAAGTTTATAATTAAACAACCGAATCTACAAAAATCTTAGGCTTTCAAACGCATAATAAAAAATCAGTCGTTTTAACACAATTAAGTATACTCTAAAATTTACACAGATCCTAATTCGATGTCGAAGTGAGACAGTTTCATATAAACCTTGAATTAATTTAATTATTTTACTATAAATTCTTAAAAACAAGTTTTTTTAAATTAGTGACTTTCTAATGGTTTTAATAACTATCTCACGTCAAAATCGATGGAATAATCTAGCACAACACTCTTAGTAAGTTATTGATATTTTTCTAGGTGCGACTAAATTTATATGTAAATATACGAATAAATAAAGTGCAAACACTTAATCTACGGTCATTAGCTGCATTGATAACGCTAAAATTGGCACAGTCCCATTCATATCCTCATGTCGCAGTACGGAGAAGCATCCTTGCGCACCCAATCCCTGAAGCACCCATGTACGTTCACTCCCTCCTCCTTGTCAATATATTAAACATTCGTCTGTCATCCTATCGCACGTTCTCATGCACGCTACCATTCAGCTTTACATATTAGTTGTATATCGATAAATGCCAACGCGGAAACCTTCACGTTCAATGATTATTTAATCGGTTAAGAGTAGACCGTAGTCGTTCCAAAATCTCTAACCATAAACTAATACTACATGGAGACATTCGGAAAGGAACGCCGGTTACTGTACAATTAATACAATGTTTTTTTTTGTTAATTTGAATGCTAGTTTGAATTTTGCTAAGTGAGGGGTGGGTGTTTTAATTAATTTCGTATATACATTCCCTTTCAACGTTTCACAGTTCCACTGAGCATTGTCAACCCGCCGTCCGAGAGGACTGTTTAATCTAATGTTATTTAATAATATAAAATATAACATACTTCTCTATAGTTCAATTGATTAAATGCGGAAGGGCCGTTCATAATAGTGATATTACGTAAAGCTGTGAACTTACAAAATACTCGTATAAATTATTCACATTTACAGCACACTATCTACAAACACCCTCGGTTCAGATTCACGTCGGGCCCTTCAGCACAAATCCCTCTTATTACGAAAACTTCTAATTAAATACTGACTCATAATATGGCTAATTAAAATTAAGAACTAATATCGAATATTTGGTGAGTTACACTTTTCTCTTTACCTACATAATTGTCGCAATTTAAAATGTAAAATTATTAAATGCCTAAGTTTAAATGTTAAATATAAAAAAAGTACACAATGATTAAGAATAGACCGTCACAGCGTAATGCCATCCAATTTCACGTGTTAAATATAAACCGAAATGATTAGTAAACTAAACAAAGCGGATTATGGAGCGTCTTTTGCAGCGGCTTAAAGGCTTACTGGATAGTTAGTGGGAGACAATTGACTAAATTTGCGCCGTGCAGTGGGCGAGATTGCGTAGTCGCTCCGTCTACAGTTGTTCGTCGAGATCAGGCCCGTAGAGGTCCGCCAGTTTGTCGAAGCGAGGACCCCAAGCTCCAAGATAGTCGTATTCGTGTGTCTCGTCGTCGGTACCTCCAACAAGCGAAAATCGATGACAAATAGTTATTACAGAAAAATTTAAAAGAACTGATTGATATATAGCTATCGTAGTTAAAAAAATTATTACTTTCAGAATTATGGCAAATTACTAATCGACACGGTTACTTAAAACCATATAAGAACTCATATTACTAAACTTTATGTTTTGGACTAATATAATCATCTAATGACGAAAATAAAAAGTTTCTAGCAATTTGTAAACTTTATTTGCCAGTTCGTTAGGTAGCTTGTTAGGGTAAAACTTTTACGCTTATTCTGACCTACTTTGTTTAAGGACTAAATAACTTACTGCAAAGTTTTACGTGTTTAATTCGCTCTATCTAAAAAAAATAATTAAAGGTGTTGCCAAAAATAATTTTACTGTTCACAGCGATCTAACATAAAGATTGTTTGTTGTTTTTATTGTAATTCATCGTGAAACTTGTTTTATTTTAGAAAAATATGAGATCTTATTTATTGCGGACCTTTCCTATGTTCAAGATGTTTATTTTTTATTTCGTTTATCTTTAGATGTTTCTTTGAAGTGCGTTTCAAAGTTTTAGATTTGGATCGAGCTAAAGAGCTGTAGTTTTTATAATCTTCTATTTATGTTTATATCAAGCTTTAAGAGAGCCTCTTTTAACAAGCAATAATAGATCATATTGATGGGCGAATTTTTTGCAATAAATGAATAATAAAATATTTACCAGATGCTAGAGAAGATAAGGATCCAGCAGTACTGCCGCCGCCCTCATAAGCGTAGTTGCGCAAGTCGTCGAACGGTGGTGCATTTGGGTCACTGTCTGCCCGACGCTTATGCTCCTCGATGAACATACCGACATTGGTTTCACCTGGTAAAGGCATGCTGACGCCAGGCGGTACACCTATAGCCACACCCATCGGACCCACTCCTATACCCACGCCCATCAGCGGATCTATAGTAGACAAAGTTGGATAAAAAATTATTACTAAAAAAGCAACTTTATTGTTCAACAACTAAGTTATTAATTAGTACATTTAAAATAATTTGTTTTTATTCTGTGACACCCAATAATGGCAAGAAGAGGTCAAACTTATATTCATGTTAATAAGCTTAAAATTAAATGTCTTTTTCCGGTATACTGTTGGTAATAGTTTTTTATTTTTATGGTAACCCCAATATGGAAAAAACTACTAAATTAGAAATGTAAAAAGCTTTTGAAATTCAAATAGTACTGTTTGCAAAATGAAAAATGTCGCCGCAGTTGAATAATATTAAAGTTGAACGCGGTCCTTAACATTGGGTTGACATATACACCTTTTGCAACATAACACTTTATTAAAAACCCAGCACGGAATACAAACACAAAATTTTAATAGTATACACACAAGTGTCGTAATATTTTGTATGTACAAATATTAGAAACGTGTTATCTTTTTGTTTGTATCTATTTAATCAGGCTAAGTTATCACATACATATTTTTTATAAAGGTATTCAAGAAAAAGTTATATAAAAAGTGTAAATTAGTAAGACTATCAAACAGACGTACGTTAGTTTCGACAGTTGACTATTAATAATTTATATTTTAATAGCAAATAGCTAACGAAATAAATTCGAAACAAATTGACACAAACATATTACTAAGTAAATACTTCATGAATAAAGATAGATCTGCATAATGAAATGCAAAAAAAGGAGGTAATGTACTGTTTTTAGTCTTGATTCAATAGTCAAAGCTAAGATACAACATACAGTAAAAGGAATTATAGTATAAAAATAGAATTGTTTTCATACTACAATTCCTGTCTTCAATACCTTTAAGTAATTTGCTTAAACGGGAATGAAACAAAAATAATAGAATGTTTTCAACAAAACTTTGTACTGTTTCTGTTATAAAAGTGAAATATCTAAAAGAAAATTAAAAATAACTCGGAACATCAAAGTTAAAACATAGCATTATAATTTCTATCTTGCAACATTTATTTTTAATTAACGTTGAATATAACAATGTAGTTATCAATTCCAGTACCAGTAATACAGAAAAGTGTTGTTTGAATAACAGTCACGATCGAGTAACTTATTAAATATAAAATACTAGATCAAAATCGGTTCAGCCGTTTGAAGAGCCGGCCGAGAGCCGTGCGACTCGCGTTAAAAATATAACACTGCTCTTTTTTGGGTAGGAGTAAGGCTAGACATATAAGATGTCTTGTCTTGTCATGACCCTTACAGAAATTTGACATTTATAAGGGTACAATGTTGATCTAGTTTTGTTACTCAAAACACCCGAAAGTGTATCGGACTTTATTCTTCTTTGCTGTTAAAATTTGATTGAAAAAATATTATATTATTAGTATCAATATTTGTTTTCTTATGGGTGAAATGTTTTATTTGCCTTCTAGGAAATAAATTATCCTTGTAAAATTCATCTGTTCAAAATGGTGTTAGGGATATTAATGGCACTCTAATACAATTTTACATTTTCAAAACGTAATCGTCGGTTGTGTTGACGCAAATGTTTTTTGTTGTCTTCTTGTTATCCACGGTTCAGTGACAAGATGACAAGAGATAAATTACGTTAATGCTTGCCTTATACAACCTACTTCCCCAAAATATATCGTACTCGCTCTTAAGTTAGGAACCTAGACATTAAAAACGATATGAAAAAGGAAGAGCTTTTTTTCTTGGAGTATTAATATTTTAAATGGAATCTGATATTTATAAAGCGTTATCAATTATCTCTGAAGTACTTATTGTTATGAAGTACATTAAAATTTTGTGTACCCAGAATATTATGTTGTTAAACATCGCTGGTAAATGTGCAATGCTTGTTCTATATTGAGAGTCAGTGGTGATAAGAGGTTTTCAATGGTATTTAGACAGCAAACTGTTTATTCGGGCCATTTCATACCTCGTAGATTTCGCACCTGCGAGCCCGGATTCCGATATAGACCTACATCCTATATAACCCAAATAGGTAAATGTATTTTATTTAGTTTATATGCCCCGTAAAAACATTATTGTTGAAAGAATTTGACACAGGCGAAGCTGTTGACATCAACCTTAGCATTAATAACATAGAAGTCGGTAAAGGGAGTTGACGAATGATATCCAAAAAGGTTGAACTATTGCCAGAATTAAAACCTTTTTAATAATTGGAAGAGGGAGAGGGTATGCTGGGGGTAGTATGGAAATAAAGTCAAATACTTACATGGCAGTTTAGCAGGAGCATGGTCGGGTAAAGGTCCGCCGATCGGTATCTGAAGCGGTGTGATGTCGAACGCAGTCATGTCGTCTTCGCCGCCGCCTTCGTCGTCGTAATTGATTATATTCTCGCGGACGTCGTCATCCGGCCCGGGGTATTTGATGTGAGCCTCGCGACGACGGTTATACACAACGAACACTAATACCAGAACTGTGGGAAATTATTGTTTGGTTATATTCTCAATTCACACTTCGACACATGCATCAATTGTTTATGCAACAAAGAAATAGAAGCAATACTGTTTAATTAAATTTAAATTTCAAATGCTGAGAAAAGATCAACAAGAAATATCTTAAAAAATATTGAATAAATTTGTAGTAAAAATTAAGTAACTTAACAACAAATAGATGACATTGTAAACAAATTACTAAATAATATTTTAAGTTGTTTATAATCGGCATAACACAAGGCAACATCATGTAAAACTTAACGACGAAATAAGCCTTTGTATACTTTCCATATTCAATACAATATTAAGTCCAAGCTTCAAATGTATTATTTCAAATATAGTATGTTTTGTGTAAAAAAAATCATAAGATCTTTGTAGGTATTAAGAAAAATATGTTATTATTATTTCATAAATTAAACTGATTATGATTAATAAAAATTGCAATTGAAAAGGAATACAGCGTTTTCAAGTAATTTAATAAAAGGTAAGAAGAAAATTTATTTTATCTGCAGAGGTAACATAATAATTTTCATTAACTACTGAGGAATTGAAAGTTTTACGAGGAACTGTAGTTGTTTTGATTGCTGTGAGGTTTTTACAGTTACGAACCAGTACATAAAAACAAAATTACTAAAAAAAATTATAGAGGAAATTGTTACACTCCGTGTAAAATCTAGTACATTAAAATAGAGTTCATTCCTAGTCAGTTAAAAATGTTTTTAAACATAAGGCGTAATTTAAATATAATAATAAGTCAAACACGTAATAACTTCAGGACAATGTAAAAATGCAAGCAAATGAATTATGTGAAGGTGCTCACCTAAAAGCAAAAACAAACAGACAATGATAGCTATTATGAAATCTCTTGAGGGTGTGATGATTCCAGAGGCGAGCAACTCCAGCTCGCAGTCGTGACCTGCGTACCCGAATGCGCAAATGCAGTCATATCGGCGCGCAGGTTCGCGATCCATACAAGTGCCTCCGTTCAAACAAGGCCTCCCCATGCACTCGTTTACGTTGACACACGTCCCGCCAGCTCGTGTAGAACCACCAGGACACCTACACACCACATACTATACCTTTCTGTTCTTCCTCCAACGAGCGCGCACTGAGCCCCAAATACATGCACTACATAATACAACTAATTTACATAAATATCTATAGATAGGAAGATGATGATGATGAGAGTGCGAAAGTGAGTATGTGAAAGGTAGCCTATTAGGTAGGATCACGTAGAAAGCGCGACTACGCTATGCTCACTCATTATGATAAGGAGGCAGACGAGGATGGCGGCCAGAGCTCCCATGCTCAGCTTGAGCGTGCGGCCCTCTTGGACCAGTTCGCAGTTCTCGCCCCAAAAACCTTCGGGACAGTGGCAGCGGTAGCCAGGTTCGCGGTTGACACACGAGCCGCCGTTGCGGCACGGGAAGTAGAGACACTCGTTCTTGTCTACGCAACTCTTGCCGTCCGGGGACAAAACCAAACCCTCACCGCAACTAGACATCATCGCAATATTTTAATAAATAAACTTTAAAAGCAAGTTATATTCTGTTATAACAATAATATTAGAAAAGTTAAATAGATAAATAATGCATATGAAGCTCATAAATATACACGTTATATTTATTTGTTAGTAATTTATATATTTACTTTTATAGTATCTATATGTAAACAATAAATTATGGTTTTATAAAAATGAGAAACTCAGTGCGCGGTTAAAGAAAGTTACATTAAAAATTTATTTCCATGTATTGTAAAATGTAAAAATTATGAAACCAAACAAGGTTTTGCATAAACCGTGTTTTGTAATAAAAAAGCGTTAATGTTATTAAAATTTATGTTAATGTATGAAAAAATACTCATTCTCTATTTAAACGATAATATATAACAAATTTTTAAACATAATTTTCGAGATTTTACAATTAAAAAAACTTGGGAGTAACGTATAAATATAAAAAGAAGAACTTACGTGCATTCATATTCATTCCACAAGTCAACGCAAACAAAAGGCTCTGTACAGTGCACATTGATGCATGGGCTATTTGATGGGCAATTACGGTCTAAATTCCTTGCCATCGTTGCTTGACCCCATTGAGTGCCGTTCATAGCAGGCGGCAATGGCAAATGCTTGCCTTCTAACCTTATATCATCAAGACAACCTTTCTGAAAGTCTGCGTATACTTCAAATGTTCTAACTCCGGTGTATTCGGCTTTACCGCCAGCATAAACACCTTCTTGTTTATCTACTAACAACCATTGATGTCCTTCAAATGTAAAGGATTCATTGTATCTTCGTCCTTCGCCGCCGTCGATTTCAAGAGTAGCAGCGCTTCCATACCGACTGACGCGAGCAATATGCCACTGACCGTCATCAACGGCTACCGAATTGAGCCAAACATCTCGTTCTTCTGTGCGTAGTGAATTAAGATTATAACGGAAATGTAATCTGGCGTCCTTTACTTCGAGAATACCATATTCCCGATTGTGTTGATCGCTCACCCGGAAGAGTTCACCATGGGGTTCGCGTGTTCTAAAACGTAGCTGTACTTGTGTACTGAATCTGTCTGGTTCAAAACTTAATGCGAACTTAACATAACTTTGTGGCCGGAAACTAGTCGGTGTCGTAGGTAAATTACACGATGGTCCAGTCCAACCCGGCTGACATTGACAACGAGCCTCAGAAAAACTACCAACGCAGTTTCCATGTTCCCAACATCTAGACGTTGTATCAGCTTGGTTACAGATTTCTTCCGTTTGAGGACATCCAGCGACGGAGTTTCTGGATAATCCGGGATGAGCAAGGTCATAAAGTTTACTGTTATGAATTAAATTTCGAATACATCCATCAAAGCCTTTACCGATAGGCATAAATTGCCAATGGTAGTGTGTAGGATCGAAATGATCAATGTATAAACCACCAATTTGCAATGGGGCATTAACGTTCAAGTACTCATTGAAGGGAGGAATAGTACCGGAAGCTTGACAGGATGAATCATCAAATTCTGGAGGCGTTCCATCTTCCATTTCTTGGATATCTGCAGATTTGCAAAAATCAACCACCATTCTAACGTTTTCAGTATCCCAGAAAATGTCGATCCGATGCCATTCGCCATCATCCAAAGATTTTTTAGTTTTTACTCTTAATTCTAAAGTGCCTGAACCAAAGTCAATAAGTAAACGAGGATTACCCCTATCCAGTTCTATAGATATAAAATCTGATACCATTATTTCTTCAGGTTCAGGTGGCACTATAGGTCCATTATAAAGTAAAACACCCTCTGATTTTCTTGTAATAAACTCGAAGCTCAAGTGCGACTGATCGCACATTTCCAAGGCAGGATACCACGCCCAACCTGTACCTCTGAAACTCCTTGATGTTTGTTGACACCTTGGTCCTGTATATCCAGGTGGACATGAGCAAGTTAAACCATATTTTCCTTCAATACATCTGCCTCCATTATAGCATGGAGAATTACGACATGTTTCAGCTTGAGTGAAGTTTCTGGCACCACAAGTACATTCAGCAATCACGTCTACACGAACACCAACAAGAGCTGTTTTATTTGCATTTACCATGTACGGAAGATTACTTATATCAAGAACATTAGTGCATGATCCTTCACACATTTGGTTCTCATAAATACATTCATCTATGCCAACCATAGTTATGTTTATCCCCACAGATTTTTCAATTTCTTCACGATGCATAAGTACAATACCATTTAGTCTAATTGGTTTATAAAAGTGTGCGCCATGGGCTGAGAATCGTATATCAGTAACAGGCGGGTGTTTTTTTCTTAGTTGGACACTAAATACGTCGATATTGTCCCTTTCAGTGTTAAGTAAATCGGCTAATTTGTCCTTAAAAATTTCCAATTTACTCCTCGAAACACTAAGCGTTTTGTAATTCCAAACTCTTATAAAATCTTCGTCCGATATACCAGATATCCGTATCGACCCCGAATTGATAATAGCTTCGTGTGTTATTTCTTTAACATAAACAGTGACGTTAGCAGGAACGTCAGTCTGTGTGTGCTTTCTATCATAAACTTTAAATTTGAGATGATATCTGCCTTCTTTTGTTTTATGCTTCATTTGAATCATACCTGTTTCTTCATTTAATGTAAAGTTTGGATGTTCAGATGTTTCCCAATAGAATTTTTTGTCCGGTAAATCCCAGTCATCAAGATCATATACATAAACTCTTCCGATTTCAGTATCCGGTGCTTGTCCTTGGTAATTATAAACCAGAATATCTTTTGAACCTGGTTGCATTTTATTGTCATTAACGTCGCCTATAACAACAGTAAGAGTACTAGTACCAGTCATTGCTGGATTACCATGATCTTTTATAATAATAGGAATTAGGTATTCTTTTTGTTGTTCTCTATCAAAAGATCTTAAAGAAGAAACTATAGCCATTCCATCTCCATTAGCACCTTTTTGATCTTGTTCTACTTTAAATGAAGCTCTAATAATATCATCCGCACCAGGGTCAAGTCTAAACTGAAACGGTGGTCCATTACTTTTAGACCTATCGTCATCATCGGTAGCCAAAATTTCAGCAACTTTTTTTGGTGTTATATGTTCTGTTAGTACCGGGCGGTAATCTTTTAAAAATGTAGGTGCATTATCATTAATATCTTGCACTATTACTGTTAATGTTGCTGTTGCAGTTCTAGGAGGGACTCCGTCATCGATAGCTAATATTTTAACTTGGTGTCTTGGTGTGTCTTCTCTATCTAATGATCTCTGTATACTAACAGTGCCTTCTTGATTTATAGAAAATTGTCTTTTCCTGTCGGAAGATCTGTCAATAGCATAAGAGACTTTACTCTTTCCACCTTGGTCAGGATCAGTAGCTTTAAAGGTTTCAAGACTTTTACCTACTTCTGCGTTTTCGTAAACTGAGACTTCTATATTCGCACGCTCAAATTGAGGTTTATTGTCATTAATATCTCTTAATTTAACAACTACCCAGGAATAAGCAACATGATATTTATCGTTGTCATTATCTTCGCCTTTGTCGTTTACTTGTATTCTAAATCTAAAACCGTTGCTTTGTAATTGGTCTTCATAATCTAATGGTTGGACTATTTTTAATGAACCAGTTCCGTCGTTATTTCTTACCATTGTAAATTTATCAGCACCGTATCCACTATTTTCAATAACTTTGTATTGAAATTTATTAGTTTCATCTTCATCATGAACAGTCACTGTAAGTATAGGCATTTCTGGCAAATTTGTACCGTCAGTTTCGTCTACTTCAGTGAACCATTCATCTTTAGTGAATTGCGGAGGCATGTCATTTATATCTTTAACTCGTATTGAAGCTGTACCGGTGCCTTTTAGTCCCCCTCCATCGGAAGCTACAATTTGTATCGAATAATCTGGAGTTCTTTCACGATCCAGGCAACAGACCGCGGTTTTTATAACACCAGTTTCTGGTTCTATTTCAAATATAGGTGAACCAGTTTCTTCTTCTATAACATTTTTTTCTATCGAATACCATAATTTAGCATTGTTGCTTTCTGCCGGATCATCGTAATCTAAAGCAGTCATAGTCATAACCACCATGCCTGCCGTACCATTTTCAGTTACATTTCCAAAGTACACTCCTTGTGGGAAAATAGGTGCATTATCATTGATATCCTTAAGATTTACTTGAACGTCGGCGTAACCTACAAGGCCTTCTCCACCCTCATCTTGTGCAAATACTGTAAATCTCCACTGTGGTCTTCCATTTGGTTGATCTCTATCCAAAGGCTGAAAAAAATGTAAATTATAACACACTAAAAATAACAGTCGTTTAGTAATAGAATATAACATTGCACATTTTTTTAAAAAATTAAGCCACAAATTTTGCTAACTTACACGAAGAACGAAAATTTCTCCCGTTGTACGATTGATGTCAAATTTACTGTTTGCGGGATTATCTGCATCTATTCCCTGGCCCGTTAGAAAATACACAATGTTTTGTTGTCTATCCTTATCGCCATCTGTTGCTGTTACCTATACATTGAACACACAAATGTAAAGTTAGTGATACAAAACAGATTTCAAATTATAGGAACTTTTATTATGATTAGAAAATTGTAGTAATGGTTATATATTGTTACTTGGTCTTTTTTTGTATTGCAAAAATAATATTACTGTAAAAGTTTGTTTCACTAATATGTCTAGATTGTGTTCGAAAAATTACAATTTTTATGTCAGTTATCTAAAATTATAATAAAGTAAAAAACTTCTCTAAAGTTTAAACTGAAACAAAGTAAGCATCAATATTAAAAAAAAATCTCAGTACATAGTTAATTACTGGTAAATATTGCTTTTTTACACATAAATCTTTCATCAAGGGAGGAAACTGAGTTTCAGTAAGTAAAGTTTTGATAACTTATAAACTAACTGGCTTTTCAGATTGTTTGTGCCTGACAACGGTAGCGGGCTATGTGCTTTAACGGAACTATTGTGCGAACTTTCTACTTTTCGAAATTTCACCAGTGTTTTATATGAACTTTTGATACAGAGTTGAAGCTAAGCCTTTTTCTCAACTTTATAGCGGAAGCTTATTATAGATTTTTATAAGTTTATACCGAACTAATCTACTTCGAATTAAAATTGGAAAAGTAAAAATGTAAAAGAAATTAATGCATGCTCTCATAAAATACATGACAATTCTAATTATGTCGAATTGGTATAGGAGCCAGAAAAATGAAGAGGGTCGTCGTTGGTATAATTACTTGGATCATTTGTAAATCTCGTTCCAATTATAACAAAAAAAAAACGCCTTGTCTCTCTTAGCGACTGGGGACGAAGGTTTAATTGACTTTTCGAACCTTCCATGATATTGAGTTTGTAAAAATTGTAAAAATTATCTTACAACGATGATCACAGAAATTAAAATAGTTGAAAAAAACCTCACCAAGAATACTTGAATAAACGATTCTAATATAATTGAAAAATAATATCTTTTGTACTCAGAATAGTGATATCAAATTCGTCTTTAGACAGTTTTTATTGCTCTTTGATAGATAAAGTGATTTAATTTTTTGCTATCATTTTTGCAGCCCTTTCTTTTGTCCAGTATATCATTGTGAATGAATACGATCATGAATGGTTATTTATGAATTGATGAATTGGCATTCCAAACCAAGATACGCACCAATTTTTAATTACTAGAATGGTGTCAGGATTGTACATACATAGTTTCTTTTTAATTATATTATTTTGCACAATTTTTGTTCTGTTTGAAATCTAGTTTTGTTGTAACTGTGTTGTATGCATTCCGTAATTGATATATTCAATGAATATGAATCAAAACCTTTATTTAGCTATAATATTATTGTAAGTGTAGTTGAGCATTATATTGTTATTTGATGAAAACGTTTTAAGTCAAACATATAAAGAGAAAATTTTGTATTATATTCAACCACCCTTTAATGATTTATTATTTTGTCTTTAATTTTAATTAAATTAAATAAACACAAACAAAGACCAAGTTTCCATAGACCCAAGGATTCGGGTATAAAAGAGCTTTCGAAATTAAAGCACCTACTTATCTTAAACACGGAGTAAGATTAAAAATGTATGAAAGGCAAGCTTCTACAGAGTACATGCATAAATAAAGAATACATAAACACTGTATTTAGTTGTTTTTATTAAGCCAAATAAAGCTATTTACATGAATGGCGAAAATACCGCGAAGAAATCTCGTGCATACCACTTGCAAAACATATTACTTCCAACAACTACTTAACCTATATACGTTACCTATTTTGTACTAACACATATTTTATAGACCTAGATTTTATAAATAGAACTTGAAGATAATGTTATCGTCGCTTATATTGTTGTTTCAAGTCTTTTAAATGATAATAATTGGGGAAGAAAAATAAAACGTTATGAAAAATAATAAAACTTAAAATAATAACAAACTCAAATAAAAAAAAAACCTGTAAAAGGGGACGAGGGAAAGGTCCAGTCTCTTCTAGGGCTTGGGTAATGTAAGCGCTGCGCGTAAACCGCGGCGGCATGTCATTGATGTCGAGAACGCGCACCACAACCCGTGTGGAGTTCTCGTTGCGGCCGTCCGACGCGACCAGCGTCAGCTCGTACTGCGCACACGCACGAATTAGCACACACCATGCCCATGCAATAAACAACTCACCTACAAACGTTGATCACCTGTCTTTCATAAAACAACGAATATGTAGCCGAAATATGTTACAAAATAATTACTGGCGGGTACCCTCTGTTCACATCAAGGCGG
The DNA here is from genome assembly GCA_029286795.1 of Byasa hedistus. Classification (NCBI taxonomy): domain Eukaryota; kingdom Metazoa; phylum Arthropoda; class Insecta; order Lepidoptera; family Papilionidae; genus Byasa; species Byasa hedistus. Next base: position 6,958,851 of record JAGSMW010000020.1, on the reverse strand, counting down.
AACAATCACCGGATTGTAAAATAGTATAATAGTACGTTCACCATATTTCACTACGAAAGACATTTTAAACTGTTGTCAAAATTTTAATCGAATTGATTTTTTTTATTATTTAATAGAGAGAAAGACTTTCACGGTAAAGCGCATTACTTTAGAAAATAATTATTAAGATTTCAAACGTTTGACTACTAAATATAACTAAAAAGACGACAAGCCTAAAATTTTATCTGAATCTTATTATCATTAGGAGGATAAAATACGTCTTGTATTTTTTTTTCAAATGTAGTTGTAATTCTTAGTTCAAACATCAGCAAGTAATTTCGTAAAATATTGAGTTATTAAATGAACTTACTAATAATATTACATGTATTTCTAAAGAATTTTTGTATGAAATGAATTATAAAATTGTTGTTGTTGTATTATTATCATAAAAGTAATATGAAGAGACGAGATAAAAAGACCTACGGCTAATGGTAAATGATACGCCTAACCCATATCAATGCAGTGTCTACCTAGAGTTTTTAAAATTCCAGTCTTGTATAGCTAGGCGGCAGTTTTTTAGTAATTTAGGTAAACAATGAAAAACAGCAGTATTTATACAATTTAAAACGTTCCGTCGCATAATGGCGAAACGCTTGTCTTGTAATGCAGAGGTTCCAATTTTGATTCTAGGGCCACAAGTTATTTAGTTTGATTGGTAGTAAGGTTATTTCTAAACCGCCTAGCTAGCTACTATCCTCACATTGCTGTGTTCGACTGTCAACATGTGATGCCTCACTGCCATTAACACCATGTGAAATTGAGGGTCAAGTGCGAGCCCATCGTCGAATAAAAAAAAAACAATGCTAATGGAACCAGAAGTTCTCGTAGTGGTGATATAAACTATAAAAGCGTTCTGCAAAACTTTGACAAGATCTTTGACAACTTTTGTTGATAAGCATATAACATTGGTTAGTGAATTCATGAAATTTGTTATTTCTTTATGAACAGACATTCATAATAACCTAAGGTTTTATGGGGAAAATTTAAAACGTTAATGTATGTTTAGGTAACTAAATATATAATTTTAATAATTAATTTATAAGTGACTCTCATAAAGTGGCCACTGCTCTATGAAATCCGTTTCATACAGCGTCACTATAGCTATCGCGTAGCTATTTAACGTTTAAAAGATTTCTCCGCTTACGTACAATAAAGTTTGACCTATAAATGTTTAAAACATACCACACATAAATTGTAATAATAAGAGTATGAACCATTTTTAAAAGTTTTATTATAAATATTACTTTCATTTTGTACATTCATGATACAGTTCAACTGTTACTCGCAGCGTTTAACAAGTACGCTTTTGTTTTATAACTACACCGTAAAAGTAGTTATGATTTGTATTTAATGTTAAAACATGAAAACAAATAATTGTGATATTTCGTACTACCACAAAATTAAAAAGGCTCATGTGCAGCAATCACTAATTGATTGAAATGATGAAAAATTATAATACATAGACTTTTCGTGTATTCGTACGGATCCTCATATAAACTAAGAATATTTTACATCATTGGGTAATATCCTATTTTTGCTAAAATCAATATTACATTGTCAATCATATTAATATGTAACAGATTCAAACGATTTAAATTTGTTTTAATGCATAAAATCCGTTACCAAATAGTTAAATTTAAAGTTACATATTTATTGGGACATAAAATTGCAATAGAAAAGAACACGCAATATACTAAGGAGGCTCCTTTTCATTTCTGATTTAAAAAACAAGTCTATGTTGTGAATACAAAGAAAATTTTTCGGAAGCTTGGTAGGCATTGTAATGAAAAAATAAAACACAGAGTTGGATTTTAAATGAAAGAGTTTTGTCAAATAAAAAAACCGCGATCCCTGCCTGGAAGTAAATAAATGTTGAAATCACTGGGCGATTGTTTAAAGAGCTTTGTCATAAGCGGGCGAGGTATTACGCGGCTCAATGAATTTCAGTAGACTCTACTTAAAAACTGTGCTTTGAGTAAGTGCGCGGTTACAGTTTTTTTTAAAATTCATCAACTTTAAAGGCCTTTCTTTTTTTTTGGGTAGCTGTTAAAAATGAACATAGAGCACATAAACATTCTCATAGCACATAAACAACTCTAACTTAATTAGATAAACTAATTAAATAAAAAACTGGGAAAATGAGAAATAATTATTCATTTAAAAAAATTTGGAAAAGACTCGTGAAAAAAGTTGATTTAAATATGATGAAGCCGAAAACATTGTTATAAAAATAATATGATGACGATAATGATAAAATATTTTCAGCGAGGCGCGTGAAAAAATCTGGTTGTAAGTAGTCCTGTGTTTTATCCTAAATATCTGTAATTTATAACTTCAGTGTAATGCCAGACTTTAAACTGAAAATATTAAACAACTGCGAAACCAATAAAAAATTGCCTCGAACACAATTTGCAGCAGTAACAATTAGCGACAGCAAACGAACTTGAACAATTTGCAAATAAAAAAAAAAACTAATAGCGATACACGCTAACAACTAGACGGGACTGGCATAAGGTACATTACCACAAACATGAGCAAAGTTATACCATGCAAACACAACTTCCAAAAAAACACAACACAAAAGTTCAACCTAACTAAATACTCATGCGTACAGAGAGCTTTCAACAACAATCAAATGAGAATTTGCTTATCATAAAGCGGACCTGGAGTACACGCTTAGGAAGATTACGGTCCACTTCCTCGGTGATCTGCGTACGGTAAGTTGGTCTCTCGAAAACTGGTGGGTTGTCATTAACATCCTTCACGTGGATCACTACTGTGGTATAGTTCTCTTTCAGATTGTCCGAAGCAGCCAACTTCAACTCGTACTGTTTCCCAAATACATTTAAGTGCAATATAATAAATTATATCTTAGAAGGAAAAAGTTCAGTATCAATTAAACTTAACTATAATAAGTACATCTTACCGATAGAATGTACCTATTTCTAACATTCAAAATGAGATTTTTTTTGTGTAAGACAAAAACTTGGATTAAAGTGGATTTGACTATAAATTAGCTTTCGGGAGTTTCGAAAAGTAATCCTTTCCGGAAAGTTTATTTTCGCTGCGAAAATGTAACTAGAAAAAGAAGGGTTAACGACAGGCTGCGTTATTCTGCAATTGTTTGAAATTTTATTTCTATAAAACAGTTGGTTATTGAATATTATTTGATAAATATAAACCTATTATGTAAAGTGAGGGTCGAAGTGACCTAAAAGAGTTATTGCTGTCATCCGTCAGCGTCACTTTGTAATTTCCTTGGTGGGGAAGGGCTATGTTAGTTACAAAAGTCGTATTGCGCATTATAGAAGTTTGAAATTTACGATTTCCATTTGCATTTTCGCTATATCAGAAGCGTTCCTTTCAGCCGCTGAATTTCAAATGCGCCGTCAACTGGATTACAACGGTGACAATCTGACTCGTGATGCGCTATTAACTGGCCTTTAGAAGGCTATAAGGCCGTTAGTTAGTGTAGTCACTTTATCGCTTCATTTGCTTCATGTTACATAACGTTCATTTAATGTTAAATTTCCCGATCCTTTTACTATTATGTAAATTTCACCTGCACTTGGTAAAAAAAACCTGATCTATTTTGATAATAATGAAATGTTATTTGTTATGAAATCACTAAAAAAATCTATAAATTTTTTTGTACAGCTTTTGGGAATACATAAAATAAAATAGGTGAGTATACTAAAATGAATTAATCACAACAAATAACTACACAAAGTAGTTAAATCTTTTGACACTATTCAATAATTAAATGAATGGATGTAATATATTAAATTAGCAAGAAACAAATTTTTAAATATAAGTAATCATTTAAGATATAAACGAGTATCCTCTAAAGATTGGCGCGTTTCGTAGTTAAATAGTAAGTTCGGCGTAAAGTGCACGTTGGTCTGTTTAAATGGATATAAAAGATTAAATAATTTATACTCTGAAAAGTTTGATAAAACTTTCTCGAGGCTAACAAAGAAGAATCTTATGATAGCTCTGTAGCAGCGGCGATGCGACGCTTGCTTTAAGAGCGAAACTTGCTAGCAAGCAAAGAAATTGAAACACTCCGCTCCTTTAGTTTCAGGTCATCTATTTAAACTTTACTATTACATTTTAAATAACTATTAATCCTTCCTTTAAAACGGAACAGCTTAACATACAACGTGTAATTACTTTACTTTTATAAACGAAAATGTAATATGCTTTCACTTATTTTACTTAATAGTAAGTACAATAGAAGAAAATGATATGTAAAGTTACTTTTTTTTAACCTCACTATCTTCACTCTTTACGTCCATTGTTTTTCAAAATTAATTTTAAAACAATTTATTAAATTGCTTATTAAAGCTGTCGTTTAGTATAAACTGTTAGATCAACAATTTGAACAAATGTTACGGGTATATTTTAAACGTAGCACAGTTTACAACAACGTTAGGTAACGTCAAGCAAAGTTGTACTTGCAACGTTGCGGATGTAGGAAGTAGATATATGGCTTCGCTTTGTGTTCGGCTCTCAGTGACGTCAGTTATTTGTAAGTGGTTGTCTCAGCCATTAGGCAATTCTGATAAAACAGTGACCGAACCAACACAAAAGTATTACATCATATGAATGCATTTAGAATACTGTGTATACAAAAACATTGCAGTTAACTATCTCGAATGCGATGTACATAATAGACACAAGAACTCGCAGTATTGAAAGCAAAAGTTTTATTCGCGGTAGCAAAAACGTTTTAATTAGACCTTTACAACTCAAACGACGTTACCTGGACGTTGCTTTTTATTCCTATGTTGAAATGAACTTTTTAAGTTTGTTAAAAAGAGTTAATTCAAAAGCGACGTTATAAAACAGTGTAAGATGTACATATGTGCTAAGTCTATGATTTTGAATTATAAATGTAGAGAACCATTGCGTACATGTAACATAAATTTTAAAATTTTCATCAAACACAGTGACAGCGAACTAAAACATTTTTATAATATGTAAACAATTTAATAATTTTTCTAGAAAATATGTAACTTTAGTTGAAATATTTAAAAAAAACTTCTGCTTCGGCTACGGTTTTCATTTCGATTTTAAAACGTAGATGCATCAATATTCTCGAGACCAACAGCCGGAAGTACAAACGATAACTTACCCGTTTCCTGGTTTCATAGTCGAGCGCTCCGGCCACGTATATGGCGCCAGTCATGTTTTTAACGGCGAATGCACCTCCTATGTTCCCGCTCGTGATCTCGTATCGTATACGCGAGGCTGTAAAAAATATAAACATTAAAAATACCCATGTATAGAAGACTCTTGTTATGTTTAATTTTACTGTATAAATTTTTACAGTGTCCCCCAAGAGGCCAATTGGCACACCCGTTTTCATTTGTCTGTATCCAGTGTTTCGCAAAAATAAATGTTAGATGTCCGTACGTTCAAAGTTTTGAATGGGCTTATGAGATTATGTGGGTTTACAGTCATTTGAAGTTACTATAAAGATAAATATAAAACAATTGTAAATTTATAACAAATAATTTTAATATTGAAGGAAAGTAGGTTTATTTTAAGCTAGTACATTTTATGTTTATATAGTCGTTCCGTCATACAATTCAATATCAATATTATGTTGAAGATCTTTAACTTTTATAATAATAAGCCGGACCTTTTGTTAAGAACTGGGCTAAGATTAAACTGTACGATTCTAAAGAGTATTAGACGAATCTAGATAAATACAAAAGATACTGAGCTGTTGATGTAGTAAATCATTTTACTCCAGTTTCGTATGCCATATGGCGTCCGCTTGCACGACCTATCACGATATTTATATTGTTTAACAGGACATTGAAGATACGTGGGTGATATGTCTGCCTAGTTTCAGCTTTTAAGAACTAGAGTATTCGAGTACACGCGACGTCTACCAACCCGCACTTGACCAGGGCCAAATAATTATAATATCTGGCTTGTTCTTTGCTAAACAAATGTCTATGGACTTACATAATCAATTACATATTACATTATCAATTCCCCGAGCTGCCAGAGCCCCGGGGTCGACATCAGTCAGTAAACATTTTTAGACTTTAATGATAATGATGATAATAATTTGAGTAATCTAATTCAACGTTCTTAGCAAGGAACGACGACGAACTTAACAAGCGTACGGTTTAAGTTATTACTACTAATAACTTATACCGTATATTAGTAAAATATGCGCTGTAGTAATAAAATATTTACGTATTTAAATTTTTCGCATTCTATGAAAAACATGTATTGTTTTAAAACATATAACTAAAGACGAACACTATTTGAAATAAAAATAATTATAACAGAATATTAAAGTAAACTTAAGTTTAACGGTAAAAAGGATAGGTAACTGAAAAACGAATATGAGTGAAACCAGAGCTTTCATTAGCTTTCAAAACTGTGATATACTAAACAACGATTTATTTATTAATCGGAACTTAAAAACTACGAGAAAATCGCTTTGAAAAATCGTAAATATAGAAAGCGCTGGGAGAATTTTTAATATCAAACGAAGGAAATCGTATGTGCGACTATTTTTTCAATATTTATTTAAAGCATCGATTACAATGTCTATGGTTAAAGCCATTTTAAAATTTGATTTCGAATGAACATATATATTTGTATAAAGTGGTAAGTTCAAACTGTCGTATGTAACTTAGACTACGTTTCAAAATGTGGTCTACTGAACCCCACGTTTAACGTTTATCTTACTTAAATAGTAATTGGAATTCCATTACCAGTAATGGTCAGGGTTTGTAGATAAGACCTTTGCGAATAAGAAGCCACCGAAACCCGACCATGATCGTTGGAAGATTACTTTCATTTTACCACTGACCGTAATCTTCGAGAGAATTTTTGTGCGGAGACTGTGCGGCAGCATGTTCCTTTACGACATCATCGAGCTATCATTGTAGTCATAAAGGAAAGATAGAGAACGATAATGCTGTCTTAAATATAAATGTTATAAAATTTAAATAAATTTATCGTATACTTATCTGTATAATTTAACTGGACGTTATATTTAAATCAATAGTAACGTATATGCACAGAGCCGTCCTCGGAGTATAGATTACTCGTTTAACTTGTAAAGAATGCATTGAACCTAAGATAAGATATTTACTGTAAAGATAAACTTAGATATTTAAAAATTTATAAGCTCTAAACTTTTATATCTATTAAATTAGTTTGTAGAACAAAAGGTATGAAACTGTTTTATAATATCAATATGACACTCTTTTAAGGCGAAGAGTTATTTATTGTCAATGTTGAATTAATGAAGAAGCTTAGCTAGCTAAGCTCTAGCTTTGTTGCTTAACTCATAATTATGAGATGATTATGAGCTCAGCAACAAAGCAAAAGCTCGGGCGATGTGTAATAAACTTATTATAATTAAGTACGTACTGTACCCGTGTGTGTGATGCGATTAGCAAGGCAACTGTCGCAAGAGTGACAGGGTAGGCCACTGATTTTAGTACGTAGCTGGTTATGTACCATCACATATTCTTAGATTAATTGGGTCATAAAGCGTACCCCCAGCATCAGAATTTCATTTCGTTCAACATGGTCACAGTGGTTTAAGACGAATGCTCGCATATAAATTGTTGCATATAGGTTATATATATTTAGATTTAAAATAATTTCTCAACGTATGTGTGCAGTTTTTTGAGAATAATATAGCGAAACCTTAATATTTGCCAAATGTACAACAGCTTTGTGCCTTTAAACAAAATTGGGTCACAAGTGGTATGGAACCACTTATTGAACATTATATTGAAACGTTCTCGTCTCGATTTTTGTTCCATTTTTGTATGGAAAATGAAAATTGTAAGATACGTAAAAAGTTAAACGACGTCCTTACAATAATTTTTACGTCTTAATCCCTTCATCTTGAGACGTTTATACCACGTTTCTTTGGTTTATCGTAGTCAATGGCTCTTAAACCGAAACATACTAAAATATAACGATATTCAGCTATTTCTATATTGTCTTCGTGTCCGGAAAGAGTAAAAAATAATTGTAGTAAAGTTGTTTAAAATTGTAAATGTAATGTTTAGATTTACCGTTGGAAATTTTACACTGAATTATGATGACATTTTTAATTAATTAATACAATATTAAAAGTTTTATTATATGCAAAAAGAGACAATGAGCAGATATATAAATTTTAATAACAACGCATTTATGTAACTATGCAGCTGTTCGCGGCGGGACGTTTCCTGTGCCGGTAGTTTGTTTTTGTAGCGTGCTGACGACGTCGCTGTTGGCATCGAAAAAATAATGTCTCTCTAAATATTAATTATTTTAAACCATAATTTTTAACAAATTTCAACCCTTTCGTAAACATTTTTATTAGAATTTATTTATATTGTGTAAAAACTAATGAAATTCTAATATTTCTACATAGATCTATTCTTCTCGAGTTACGTAATTAATAAGCTTTTTAACTGTTTAAAAATGTAAAAGAACCTAGTTATAGTTTTGGTTTAGTGCTAGTTTCATAAACAATAGGTGAATATTAATATTTTCGTCGTTGTTGCTTTTTAATTGTATGATTATTAGTCCGTGGCCAGAACACGTAGTTATGTCAAGATCTCATTTGGCACAATGATACATATATATGATAAAGCCTTCGTAAAATGGGTGTATTTTTCATTCCTCCATTCCATATAAACATTTATAAATATTGTGATTGTATAAAATCAGTTTTTCAACAAAAGGTCATAACAGAAGACTGTTGCCTTTTGTACACTGCTGTTTGGAAGCAGACATAAGTCTTGCAGTTGTATATATCGAAACAATCACCGGCAAGACAGACTTGTCACTATTGTACAATCAAAAATGGTTTGGTAGTTCTATTGTTATTTGTATATAGAATAATAAATTTACAACAGCAAAAACATGTTACGAGCACAGTAAATAATGAAAAATGACGAGTACAACTTTCCTTACAAACGATTAGTTTTCTGTTCCAGTTATTTCAAATAGAACCCAGCTCAATTGTTTTAGACGTGTCTGCCATGCACTCGTTTTACGCGAAAGCGACGTAAAGTCTTTGAAAGAAGTCTGGCATTGAGTGGGTGCACTCCGTAAATCGGGACAAACTAAATGACCTAGCTAATGGTCGACGACAGGCCTCTTTTGTTATCGAGCCTGCCAATCGCCCGCACTCGATATTAAAACCTACTTATCTGTATCGTATTATGTTACTCTTCAACTGCCCACATGTTGTGTCAAAACTTTAAGAGTATTAGTTCAACAACGTAAAGACTGCTTTACATTTCAATAAATTAAACCCTAAATATTTTTTTTTATCTTAATTTACAAGTCAAAACTAGACAACACAGTAATATCCGAATACAACATTTCATTGGATGAAAAATAGGATATGAGCTTGTAGTTAAACAATACTGTCTCGTGGCAACTGGTGTTATAATTACATGTATGTAAGTATATATACCGTTATAAAAGTCATTTAGTTGACAGTATATGAAAGTATAGTATTCACAAATCTTACGAATTTAACTCCGTGATCTTCATGTAATGGAATTGTATTTTATCTATGACTAGAGACTATATGTAAGTCCAAGAAAAGGACCGTTAAAAGAAATCACAAAAATCAATCGTATATTTAATTGCCATTTGTGCGAGGGGATATGAATGGAAGTCATAAATTTCCTTGCAGACACGTCAAATATCCGATTTTTCTTTCGTTGGGCGGAGTATTCAATAATGCAAGAAGCGGTGTTGGACTATGCTTTAAATCATTGACTTGCGCTCTTTTTGAACCGCCACTTCCTAGAGCCCTCCTTCGACCTCGGAATGTACGACCCACTATAGTAATTCCATAAAAACGATTTATTCTTTGAAATGAATGGAACAAAATAATTTATCACACAAAAATTATCTGAATGCCAATCTTAAATTTTAATCTACTAAATCTTAAAAGATGCTTTTGCCGTTGCTGAATCTTTCTGTCATTATAGAATCTTCCAACAAAGACACAAGTTTCATATTATTATCTATATTTAGTATTTTTTAGAAATGGCGGAAGTGTTAATGTTTTTTTAAATGTTATATCGTTTAAAAATACGCTAAATAAGACCTCGAACCTTATTATCTTTATCAGGATAGTGATTTAGTGGGGTTTACACAAGATACAAAACCTCTTGCAGTCTAGATTTGATACTTTTTGATGCTAAAATTTTAAGGACGGTAAACAGTAGTCAAATACAAAATATTTTTGTCGGTGTTATAGGAATTTAGGATGTAAACCTTTTAAATTAATTTAATTTATTGTAGGTAAAAATATTTAATCACGATTTCCACATTTTCTTTACGACTATATCGCCCAGAACTCGAATCAGTTACAATAAACCAGGTACAGACGTAACGATGTGTATATACTGAAAGGTAAATGAAAAGAAATATAAAAAAGTAGAACGGGGTTTGCTAGGGTATTTTCGTGGATAAGTTCAGAATCGGGAGAGTCATTTGGAGAGCGGAAATTGCACACAGACGAGCGGAGGTCTGTATGAGGTAAGCTCTACTCGAAAAGAACCTTCGGTCAAATGTCCCGAAGCGGTAGCTATTCATTCATTACTCGCATTGTTTAAGGCGTAGTTAAGTTTGACGACCTATTTATTTTAGGTATTCGTGTATTAAGTCACCAATAAGTACAAAATCGTTAAAAATTCCATATACCATGTTGTTTACGATCTTGCCAAAAATACAGGTTTACCGGTAAAATGTCGATATAGTTGATGGCATAAAAATACATCGAGAAAAGTCTCGGAAAGTGTACCGAATAGACACTCAGAAAACGGAGCAGCAGATGTCCTGCACTGCTGGATGAAAGAAATGATTTTTGATAACGAGATGTTTAATTTTTCCTGCTTATATTTCCTGCTATAACGGACAAAAATACCAAAGCGTAAGATTGAGCGATTATGTTAATAGTTTCTAATTATGAACTTTTCGCGCAGAATTTTAACAAAACACTGGATTAGTTACTGGTTTGAGAAACTTAAGCGCGTGTTTAATGTTTTCACTGGTTAACAGGGTCAAATTTTGAAAACTTGTTTTGCACCTATTCTGATCGGCAATCAAGTACTGATAGCACTCTGTCAAGATAGCAAGTGTTTTACAAGACTGCTGTATATTTTTATGGCTTTTTAGATGCAAAAGAAAACAATCTTTTGTTACAAAAATATGCACCGAAAAATAACAACTGAAAATGAATGCATCAAGAAAAACAAATTGCACGTATTTTTAATAAGGGCGACTTATCCTAAAAAATTCTTTTTATGAAGAGTCTTGCATAAAAAGTTGCAGTATATGAGTCGGTACTCGCATTTCATTAGTCGGGGAATGAATGAGGAAAACGAGCAGCGAGTTGTTTTTTTTTTTTCAACGGAAAAAAACATGTCTCCTAAATATAAACGTCTATTATATAATGAATACGAGCGTTGGGTACGCGCGAAATCTGAATGTCTTCTTAGATAATCTGTAACAATTTATCCAAGTCCGTTCTGACAGTAAAATATCGTCTTTAACTCATTACGACTGTATTGGTAGACGGACGAAATTCCGCATAGAGTTAGCCCAAGTAGAAGTTTTGAAAGTGTAAAAACTAATCGGCTGTTTGGTATTACTATTAATTATTTCCTCAAGACATTTGTCTTTAAATGATACTTAACGAAGCAGCAACTATTATAATTTACCAAAGAATTATTTTAATTAATGTTTCTGTTATATGAACGTTAATCCTTTTGTATATTAGTAGTAACAGCAAAATGTGTACAGAAATAAAAATCAGTTGTTAAGTATTATCCTTCTGAATACAAATGCATTCGATTACTAAAATAAGCATTTCAAATGTTCTATTGAAATGTTGACATCCTTAAAAATTTATATAGTTATGAAAAATAAAAACATTCAGTAATTTCACGGCGAAATGCATCTGTTGCAAGTTATAATAAATTACAATATTTCCAGGGTTATTTTAAAACGATCAAATATTGTAGAGCAATTTATTTTCCGTTCAGAAAACTTCGAACTATAAACAGAGAACTCATTTTGCATAAAGGTGCAGTTTGTTTAAAATCTCTACTCCTACTTACCTTGCAAAATTTTAACTTTAATTTGCTTAAACTTATAAAAAAAAATATATTGTGGTTTCATTTTTCCCGTAACTTATCAGCTGTGGTTTTGCATATTAATATTATTTTCGATGCACTATATTTGATTAACATAGTAACAGTTGGCTTTATTGGCATTATACGCAATACAACTACAATGTAAAAATTAAAAATCAATTGGGCTCTAATAAAAAAATTAATAAAGCAAAATTAGTTCAATTTCAGTTTTCTTGGAAATCAGCCAATGACGGCGCTGAAATGCCCAACACATATTTGGTCTATAAGGTATAAAAAAAGGAAATACATAATTACATATACTCATATTACATATATTTACAAATCATTGTCACAAATAAACTAATTTCCTGTTTGTTTAAAAGAATATAACTGTATAACCTAAAATTTTAAAAAGAAAATCAATGATTAGTATTTTTTTGCAATTCATTTCGATCCAAGGAGATAAGGGGATTGTAGTTGCTTGGTAAATGTAACCATAACCTTATCCGTATCATGGACCATCATCTTTAAATTACCGAGTAAGTTGTTTAACAATGTATAAACCATAAACTGTTTAAACCTTTAATAACAAATGTTTATTCTGTTGTGTAAACTCTCTTAGAAAATATTTACATAGTCATTGTTTCAACATAATCTCTGCGGATTGTAAAACACAACAATAATTTGTAAGTTAAAAGCCATGTTCACGTTAACACCTTTTATCAGCATGTTATCATTAACCGGTGACTTCATTACGGTTCTGTTTATGGTTTTCAACGCAGTTTCAGTTTCCATTTATTTATATTATTAAACCAGTGAGGGTGAAGCACCAGAACGATGCGCTGTGATCGTGGATTGTTAAATGTTATGAACTTTAATTTTTATTAGTAGGTTGTATTTTATTAGCCACTAAAAATAAATAGGGATTTTTATAAAACGATACTAAATGTAAAAATAGAACATAAATGATATATGTTTTTGATGAGGATCCAAAAATTTTAAAGTAATTTAATTTTTAGTACCAATTTGAGACGATGCCAAAAAAGGTGGATATTTTCTTTTCATTATTCTTTAAAAGTGATATAATCATTATGATAGTTACCTTTATTAATGTAATCATTATTTTCTTAAGATTAATCAATATGGCATAGTTACTTTATACCAAGTATGTAAATTAATTCATGATATATATATACATGACCGTTCTCAAAATATCATAACAGAAGAAATATGAAAACTAAGCGTCCTAGTGGGAAAAAGTTGCTTATTAAAGTTTTACTATTTAACATGTAATATGTTCTATTCTATGAAAAAAAAAATACATTAATGTAAAATTATTTATTTATTATTTTATTGTGGTTTAGTGATTAACTCATTTAAGTGGTAAAAGATCTCTGCTCCAGAAGACCGTCTATGTATGTACTACCGCAGCGTCTAATTCTGTCGTCAACAGTAATGTGCACACATTACTGTGTTCCTGTTTGAAAGTGGTTGTTGCTAGTGACATTACTAGGGTAACTGGGCTTAATTCTCTTACTTTACATTTAAAAATGGTTACATATATAAATTGGGATAAAAGTTTTAAACAATGAAAGTGGAATGAAAAATAGTAAACCTTTAAACTCAAAAGTCTTAAATAGTTTGAAAGTTTTCCAATATATATTTAATTAGAAAATGGTTATACTGTTGAACAAAACACAAAGTGTAAGGCGGATATAGTATAAAGATTATCAAAACTTCTCGGAATATAGCGGAAGTCTTGTTGAAACCCAGCGACAGGATTAGCGAGTGCCGTGTAAACAAGGGTTCTGCTATCAGACGATCAGATGCCGCTTGCCAAAGACACTTCATACATAATGCATGAGCTACCTTAGGTCGCCTCGCCTCGCTACAAACGTTACTTGCTGTATCTTAGACGCCTTCAGTGATTACATTGAACAGGAAAAGAAATGCTATCGCAAACCTTTTCATGAAAACGTTAAAGGAATTTTTATACTTGAAAAATTATTAAATAATGTTTATTAAACGTTACTTTACTACTCAATTTGTGATGGTTAAAATGTTACAAACAGTGTTGTATATTAATCGAGGTTTACCATGTATTCTAGAGCAAAAGTTCGTCTTATGTCCTATCTTTCAGCTTTAAATTAAGCTCTACCGTATGGTTTCCCGCTATGAATTCGTAGTTATTGAAAAAGTCTGATAAAGATAACTAGATAAGAAGCGTTAATGTTTTTAAGAAGTACAGATTTCAATGATAGACACAATGGCAACTTGGAAGAAGTATCATTTGATATTTTTGGGTTGGCAACTAAGTGATTGCCGATTTCGAACAAGAAAGAAAATTAAAATTTTTTGTTTAAAAATATAACTTTGTTAAATTGAATACTGTTTGTTCTAGTCGATTACCTTTTGTCATCGTTATGGCAGTGTAAAAATTCCACATTTGTAAAAATTCTGATGTTGGCTATTAAAAAACTGAATTTAATGTGGTCTAACATCATCAGCGTCGTTATTAATTCTACCATTTAAGGAGATGTGGATGAAACGAAACAATTGGTAATCTGAAAGCGCAAGATCAGGGAAATATGGTGGATGTGACGAAACATCCGAACACAGTTCTAATTATTTTTGCCGAGTGATCAAAGACGTGCGGGACTTTGCGTAATCATGGTGGAAAACAACGTCCTTATGATTTTACCATATCGGCCGGTTTTTTAGAATTGCATCGTTCAGGTTGACGTGTTGTTGAACATACACCCTTGAATTGATTGTTTGGTTTTGTGGCATAAGTTCAAAACGCAAAGTTCCTTTATAATCCCACCAGACAGACAACATAATCTTTTTTTGATGAATCCCTTTTTTCCCGCCTTTGACGTCGTTTAGGCTGGTTCATATTGCATCATCCACGATCTCTTCCGATGAACTTTGTTATAAACTGTCCACTTTTCATCGCCAGTAATTTGGTTTTTCAGAAATGGATCAATTGCGTTGCGTATTTGAAGCAAATTGCAGGTGTTAACGCGTTGCATCAAATGAATTTCCTTAATCTGGTGAGGCATTCATTAATCGAGTTTCTTGAAATAACCAAGCATTTTAATTTTTTTTCAATGCATGTATGCGATACATTGGTCTTTTCTGCAATATCTCGTGTTGTGCTTTGGCGATCTAAACCGATAATGGCCTTGATATGGGTTTCATCGACTTCGACTGGACGGCCAGATCGTTGATAATTTTTCAATGAAAATGAAATCTGACAAACCAATTTTGACACTGCTTTTTTTTAGAGGTTTCATTACCTTATACGGCACATAACTTCTTTTTGTGCTTGCGATGCATTCTTGCCTTTTCGGAAGCAATACAATAAATTATGTCTGAAGCAAACGCCTGTTTGCCATTTTTAAATAGGGATAAAAACAAAATTAAAGCACTAATCGATTTATTTTTTTTACTAAATTGAAGGTAGATGTCCAAACAATAAGAAAAAAATATTGTTTAGATACTTTAACCACGTTAACAAAACAAAAAAAAGTGTTAAGTGCATCTATCTACAAAATCGGCAATCACTTAGTTGCCAACCAATATAATTTTGAAAATAGTTTCCTAGTTAAATAATTAATACTAAAACTTAAAACAAGTTTTTTAATAAATGTTCAGTACCTTTACAGGTCTCAATCACAAATCATTCGCTTATGAGAAAGTGTTTGAAAAGCAATAAGAAAGTGAAATGACAAAAAATACTTTTTGTTTTCATAAAACTTTGCTTTAACATTTTTAATTTCCTGTCTCTACAGAAACGTAATTATTGCAGACGAAAAACTCTTTTAACTTTGAAGACATAATTAAGAACTCAAATCAATCTAAAATCGGAGAAGACAGTAAGGGAATGTTTTTGATTAAACTATTTATTCAAAGGTGATTTGGCTTAAGTAATATCTAAAATGTAAATCTGCCGTAGTATCTGTCATCTATACAAAACTATAACTCGTATTGTATGTCTCATACAAAATTGTATTACTTTTTAAATAATGCAGCAAATTAACGTTATTCTATAGTAGCAGCTTATAACTGTAATATGTATATAAATTTTGATATACTAAATAAAAAAATATAAGTAATAAAATAATTACAAAATATGAGGGAATTACATCAGCGCTAGTATTTAATTGATATAATTATCAACAAAGAAATTATAGTGGACATAGTATATATGCACAAAAATTACCAGAGTTACAATTTATAACGAGCCTAAAATGTACCTTAATTCTACTTCACTACATAATCTTGGCTTAGCTGCTAAACTTGTTATTATTCCTAACTTTCGAAGTTACTGTATTAAATAATGCAATATCCGCCGAAATTTATTACATTATACCTGTCGGCAATTTCCTATATATCAGTAAGAAAAGAGCTATTAATTTCTTTTGATACAGACTCCGTTATTATCTCACTGTATGGTTTATTCCTGAATCCCTTATGCTCCTTATTTATATCACACTAGATATACGTTGAATTTATTACGGTGGTGAAAAATAAGACACAATACGAAATAAATCAAGTAGAAAACATGTAAATGTGTATGGGACGGGAGTAAGTAAGCGTTAAATCAGTAGTGATCGCGCATGAGGGTCTATTTAAATTCAAGCGCGACGTGAGAAGTAAGGTTAGTGTGATTTATGAGGGCTTAGGGGCTGAGCCATTCCTAAAGTTTAAATATGATTGGTGTCGACAGAGCGTCGAATTTTCCGTCCAAATGGTAGTGGATTGGTTTTGGTATAAGTTTGATGTTTAATGAACCGCGTGAAATCGGACTAAATGATACGTAGCTTGTTCGTGTGCTCATGAATGAATAAAAAAATTACATGATTTTTTCTGAAACGTATTACCACTGTCAGGTATATTCAAGCAGTTCACTCCATGTTAATCGATTCTTAATAACATCTACTTAATTATTTGATATACTCATTGCGTGTTGTTGCTGCTCTAAAATCTACTTTAGTCATACCAACCCCGGTTAACATAATATATATTTTTTATATTCATACAACAACAATTGATATAAAATATACCTTTTTCCACCACACTTTTAAATGCATTTCTTTTTTCCTACAGATATCTTTACTTCAACATCTCGGTATTTTTAATGTCTATTCGAAAAGGAAAAGAACCCGACGCCCTCTTGGCCTTGTATTTCAAAGACAACGATAAGCGAGAGACGCCGGCGAAACCTCGCCCCTCTGAATTATTCACGACTTTCGAAGTGTTAAGGAATGTGCGCAAACACTGTAATATTCCTTTAATATTTATATTATTACCCGCAAAAACAATTTAGCAAGATACAAATACTCTCCCGCAAATAGCGGTACACAAACAAGTCTCAACACGGGACGCACTTTGTTGATTACTCATATCTAATAGGCAGTCTGCTATTATACAAAATGCGAGCGAAATATCTTCTTGAGTAAACAAACATAATTTTCATAAGACAATGGTTGAACACAGTATGTAATATTCATGAAAATAAACGCTTATAATATTCTACTATTAACTGAGAGAGAATTGAAGTTACATTGTACTGATTTAATGGATTTGTAACTTTCGCTAAATACGTATCATGAAAACACATTGTGGTAATATTTAAGAAGCTATTTACAAAATAAACATTTATTCAATACATTATTACTTTATCTTATATCATACGAAGTATTAAGTAAAAAGTTTAAGTTTTTGAAGTAAATTTTGGTGTGAAAATTTTAAAATTTACTTTAAAATTTATTAAGATGAATCAATACGCAAACATCAATTTACTGTCTTATACCAATATTCATATATGTATACATGAATAACTTGAGACGTTGCAAATAATTGTAATGGAAATACTATTTATTCAGGTACACACTATCTAGTGATGGACGGATATCCTGTAACCCATATTGAGTCTAAATAGAAAAAAAACAGGAAACCGCGTAAAACATTTTGTACTTTATTTTAAAATTTAAATTACTACTAAGATTCTAAAGCTTGATGAATTAGTTATAAAGAAGTTTGGGCGATTGTAATTCAAAGTATACTTATTTAAAAAATGATAATTTGATAATAAACTGAGTTATTGAATGAAAATGTTGGCTTGGAATCTGTCCAAACTCTTGCAATATAATAGTTTTTAGTTGGGAATCCCACCAGTCCTTGTTTTTTTTGCCCTTTTACTAGTATCGACATGGATTGATTGTGTACTGTTTGAAAGTTTGTTTGAATCGATCTGTGCTCACTTACACTTTTTTGCACTCCGCTTAAAAAAGAAATGAATTTTGCCGATGGCAGTATTGATTCGTGTTCTAAGCAAAAATAATATTTTCACTTATAAGTATTTTTTGCGTTCGCGCAAAAAGTTTTCGTTGACGTAATGTAACCAAATTCTTTCACAGGCTTGAGCAATGTGATAACAAATATTCAGGTTGGGAAATAACAGTAAGCGTATTGTAACACGCTCGGCCTAGAATGTATGAACGGAAACAATCATAGGACCACGATGACGAACGATCATCTATCATTGTAGTTATTAGTGAATGGCTGTATTCGGTAAATGACATCACGTGTTTAAAATAATGACGATTGCAATGTAGCAGTACAAAATGTACAATAAATATCATAATGTTCAACAAACAGGAATTCCATTTCATAAACTGTTTATACTTTCATTAAAAACATGAATTAATTCAAGGTTTGTCTATTTTTTTGGTCAATATATTAATATTAAATTGTTATTAACATTTAATTTTGCGTCGCGTGTTTTTGGTTATGAAGATTATAATGATAAGGTGCAAAAATGTAAAGAATATGTAGTATGTTTGTCGTGTTAATGGAGATAGTTTTCATAATGTAGTAAAAAGCGTCTAAAGGTGTGAGACATAGATAACGAGGCCTAAGCAACACGAAAAGTGATTTTTTTGTTAAAAGTAGATGGTATTCAGAGTTTATTTGACGCTATTTGTATTTATTACAATCAAGTGAAAGTTCCGTTGTTATGTGCTCTTTGCACAAAAGTATTAGCTTGATTTACTTTGTTAATAATAATGCAGAATTTTGTACCAATAGAAAAAGTACATTTAATCAATGGTTCTTAGAGAGCATTTGTTTGTCAATTTAGTGGCAAATTGCAATAACCTAAAATACTTGTTTAGTTGTGCGTGTACTGCTTAATGTTTTACACTGCATTGTTTAAATACTGAGGAATCCATTATATCTTTTTTTATTTCAAAGGATTTAATTAAAGACTAATAGAGGAGTATGGAAAGTTTAGACGTAAAGAAGAAGAGACTAATTGAGTCATTGCTTAGTATTCCCATAAGTGTTTTGCCGATCCGAAGTAAAGAGAACGTCAAAGATACTAAGAAATCAAACGAAAGAGAAAATCGAACGAATAAAACTTTCAAAACAAATGCTAACAAAACTATAGAGAACGAAATGAATTCCTAAGAAGTAATAGCAAGAGCTTTTGAAACAACGGCAGTACGCGAGGGGCTTCTGCCGAGAAGTGGTTGATTGAGGTCCACTCGTAGACAATTTGGTAATAATTAGTTGTTTCCAAATAAAATGGGGTCTGTATTGAATGAGTAATCAAAACTCAGCTTGCTACCATTAATAACAATGAGAAAAACATGAAAATTTATGATTGATTATTGAATTGGTTTATTTAATATCAGTTTATTACTTAGTTGTGACATACCGCTAAGCTTTCTATCAATATGTTATATTGTAGTTGAACTTCCTTCAAACATTTTAGGATATTGGTTTTCGCAAAGATTTACTTTACGTAAATCCTTATTCTTTATGGTTTAGTATCGTGTTTGAACTTAATCCTGTGTACTTAAAACCTATTTGTAGTTCAATCGAAACTAACAGAGAAGTCTGTTCCATTCAATGTAAATAGAACGGTATACAAAGTGAACCCCGAAAATTGCTGCCAAAGAAATTCTGCACTTAAATTTTTCACCAAGTAAAGTAAATAAATCTTTTCATTCGTAATATATTATTCTAGAAGTCTAAGAGAATACTATGGACTAAAAAAATAATTACATTATAGTTACAAATACAACCAATGTATTTCACAAAGAAAAGATATTGAAAGAGTTTATGAAAGTAAATTTTTAAGTTTCTTATAGCGATAATTACAATACAAAAGGTAAAAACTAGACACGTTTAATATTTCACTGTCGAAAATCTATTAAATAATAAATGACATTTCATCGTAAATTTGGAACCCGATAAAAGCAATAACAACTTATACCAAAGTCAGTAAATATTTACATAAGCTCCGAAAAGGGACTTGTTAAACTTTATAAATTATTAAACGCTTAATTGTTGATCAGCAGTATAGGTAATGATTATTAATATTGCTCGATACTGAATTTTGTTGTTATCCGACTGAAAATCTAATAGTGGCGAATAGATATTCCAAACAACTTTTGGCTAAAAGTTTTTACCGTTTTCTTTTTAAAATTTTAAATAACTAATCGCAAGTACGAGAATCTTGCAGTTCATAAAATTTGTTTCGAAAAAAATGTGTATAGATATTTAGATTTATACATAACGTATAGAGCAGCATCGTTAATTAAGTCAACAGTGCTAGCTGAAAACCGGAATTAATGCATCATTCTGAATGGATTACGACTGGCTGTATTCCAATAATATTTCGGTTTTTGCGCTGCGAATTTCCGATTATCGATGCAAAGTTAACCTCCACATGTTAGATTTAAATCGTTATTGTCAACTCATAATGAAAGAACAGATTTAATTTATTTCATAGAGTTTAATCGTACAGTACCGTAAATAAAGTAGTAATTATAAAATTTAAATGAAAATGCAACAGTACTAAAACCACGAATAAAGATTAGTTAGTATAACTGATAGAAAATGTACCTCTGATTACAAGTAAAATAATGTTAGCGTCAGAGGGAAAAGTGAGGAAAAAAAGTTTAAGTACCTTTCTGATTAAGTAATTATGAAATCGTGACTTACAAACATTCATTAACGATCCTAATTTTTTTAGGTGAATTTAACATAACCTATAACTACATATATAATTCCACAAGACATGAATTTTAGTCTTTGTGACGAAAACGGGAATAAAAATCTTAACCTAAGAGGTTTCAAAAGGGTTTTATAAGTAGGAGTATAAGTTTGTAATATCTCCACTAACATTGAAACTGTAGTTAAAAGATTGCATTAAAACACTATAAAGAAAAGGAAAATTTTAAGAAATTAAATGTGAATGAATCCGAAAAACCAGAGTTAGTTGGTTAGTGGTTGGGTTTTTTCGGACCCATCTTGCTAGCTCATTGAAAATTAACACCGTATAAAATTGTGGTCCGATTATATCATTGTTATAGAAAGGAGATTACGTAAATAAGAAGAAATCACATTCATAGTAGTTTTTTTTTTTTCAAATAAAAAACCTGGTGAATTTTAAGAAAAACAACAGTACAGTAGCCGTGGGGACAGAGATAGAAAGAATGGTGATAAATAACAGAGACGTCGACAATTTGCGACACATGTTACACGCGACTACACTCGTACGCTACACAAAGTGTAGCGGTCGGAAACGTTTAATGGATTAAGGGCAGAAATACGCTTTTCACAGAATACACGTATTATTAATTAGCACCTGTTGTTAACATAAAATTATCGTTCGACGATATTCATTAGCTTATCATCTATAAATATAATATGTATAATTAAAGAGTATTTTTCAAAAAAATATAATCCCATATTTTAGATTACGTTTATGTGAGATTGTAAAGTAAACTCTGCGAATATTTGTATTTTAAAGGGTAAAACGAACGGTTAATTAGAGGCCTTTGTGAAAAAATCCTTTATTGTCTCCATGCTCAAATATCAAATACTAATACTTAATTAATTTTGTGAAAGTATCAAGTTTTTGTTAAGGGTATTACAATACGATAGATAGAATAATTTCTTTGAGACATTGTTGTTAGTGATATATTTAAGAAAAACCATTACTGAGTCAATAAATATTATTAGAAAGAAATTCATAATCGGGGACAAAATTGGTAACGGTTCCAGTAAACCTCCGATAATCTTGACAAGGTAAAAAGAATTCATGAAACAAGTTACGAAAACCGTATTTCCATTAGAGGACAAAAACAATCAAACCTTCCCTGCGCCAAATTTAACACAAAATCAATTTAGTAACATTTGATTTTCTGAACCTTAACAAAGAGTAGAGAGAGACTTAAGCTTTTACGACGAACAGTTCTATGTTTAGAATTTAAAAATTTATTTTTGCTCAGGCAATATTCTCCGTTTTGTTACAAGTACGAAACGGTTTTAATACTTAGCCGTTATACTGCGGTTTAGAAGCGCTGCTTGGTGTAATTTTATATAAACTTCTGTGTTTTTTGATTTATAGGCCACTTAAACCGATGTCTCCCGAACTTGAGAGTTTTAAAATGTGTACTAACAGTGTTTCATTGGGTAATTCCATAAAATATTCGTTTAAATATGAGACATAAACGGAGTTTGATAAGTAGACTCAAACAAATAAAAATATTTTTATTATTAACATGATTTATGCAATTATTTAGAACGGTTTTTGAGGTACTGCTACAGTTATGTATATAAGTATATACCAATATTATTTTTAAAAATTATTGACATACAGTTAATGGAAATATTTGAAAAAAAATTGCAGTTACATGATTTTTTCATCTAATATTTTTAGTGAAATCACTAGGTTATCGAGACTTAACATTTTATGTCTCATGTCGACAAACACAATTTGGTGCAGTGTATATCATCTTAACGAGCATCACATCGTTATAGGCAGGCACTGATCAACGGTTGAATCCCTTAATTGTCTCGTCGCCTTGTCGAAAAAAAAATCAATGTAACTCATATTTGTGGAGTTATATAAGTTTATAAGAGACTGCTATTATTTTGGGTACTGGTCTTATATAGAGGCAGAATAAAAATCTCAAAGTATATATAGTTACTAATACGTTGCATATTTAGCGCACCACTTAATTTATTAATAACTAAGTAATGAGAGCGTTAAGCAAAAGTTATAAAAAGCATACAATTTCTAGAAACAAGATCAAGATTCCATAGGATAGTTTCGCATAGATTCCATATGGCAGGCAAAATGTTTCGATTTCACATCCCATTAAATCATCCGTGCAAGTAACAAGCACAAGGGGTTATAAAGCAAAGAAACCAAAATGGAAAACCAGGACTGGACCGCTGTCAGATCAGAATGCAAATTAATACGCGCCTCCGGATCGGGCACATGAATATGCATGATCAGTTCACTAGGTTCCGAATATATTCGAGTTGTTTCGCCCGACGCAAGGGTCTCTTCCTAACCACAAACCCATGTTCGTACTGCACGTATGGCATACGTAATAAATCACATTTTTTCATTACACTATTTTTTGGTAAGACACGGTCTACCAAAAAGTGGTCAGGAGGTGTCGTCTTCATACTCAAGTATAGTGGACAGATTAAGAAAACCTTCAGCTATTCTTTTTAACCCATGGTATTTAAGCCCGGTCCATTCCTTTCATTGTCAAACCATTTCTACCACTGTCTTCCAGGAGCAAGTTTTTCGAAAATTTTGCTTACTTCCATCAACCTTGGGAAATTACAAAGTGATCCTTTCCAGAAGTCCGAAAAATGCAACCTTATAAGAAATTTTACTGTTTGGGACAAACTATTTAATACAATAGTTTACTTTACCACGACGTAGTTTAGTTAAAAAAATATCTCCTTCTTTGTTATTTATTGCCAATTAATTTGTACTTGTTGTTGATGTTTTTGTGTTATCTAAAGAATATTATAAAGATACGCTAAAAAAAGTACTCATGTTTTGAATTAGAAATATAATAAACAATTATTATTATTTCTTAAAGCTCTTTAAGATACACGAATATTTATATAAGAACGAATTACTTCTTAACTATCGACAAGGTTTTAAATAAATATGTACAGTTTTAATAACACTTTTCTGTATATAATAAAAATAATCACGTCATAATAAATGTAAGTCGCCGTCAAAGAATTTTAATAACTACATTTAAATTTAAATAGGTTTGTACTATGTCGAGGTTTAATCGGGGTCACGAAGAATTTTCTTGGGACGTAAGGATGGAGCTGAAACTGCTAAACTCACAAAATGAAGTAGGACGTAGCGGCACCCGCTTGCTGAAGCCCCCGCCGCCCTCTGCACCCTTCCTACATGTTATATATAAAACATAAGTTGGTATAAATAGTCATGAAACTGCAGGATCACGATCTTTACAATTCTGACCGTGCGAAAAGTTCAGGTGCTCCTTTTCTTTCCTTGCCTGTTCATTATTAAGAAGACGAGCGAACGTGAAAAGGACTAGGAGATATTTTTAATTAATAACTAGTTACGTACTTGTTACATTAACGAAAATGAGGTTAAATAAGTTATAATAAAAATAAATGTAATACATATTATAAGGATTTATCTTTAATTCCAATTTAAATTAATCGTGGTGATCACTGTGTTTTAATTAAGCCTGTTTTTTATAAGAATGCCAGAGGCGATGTATGGTCTCCAACCCTCTACTATTCATTACTCCTGGAGGCTACACATGCCGATGTTAGGTTTAATTAGTTTTTGTTAGAGGACCAACGATTTTCTTGTTTCAATATTGGATTCGAATGAACTTGGTCACAAACAATGACTGTTTTCTTTTTAAATTGTTTTATATAAAAGTTGTCGTGACTTAGAAAACAAATGAGATGAAAAATACAATTGTCCTTATAATAATGTAGATTTGCTGTCAATTGATAAAACAAATATACATAGGTAATAAATACAAAGCAGCTATAACTTCTTTTGCACAGTACATTTTGGTTATAAATACTAAAATTGCATTTTCTGTATTATAGTGTCATTCTATATAAGATTTTTAAATAATTCTAGTTCTATTAGAGCACGGTCTTTACAACTTTTTAAATACATTTTTGAAGAAAATCCGAAATTTTGTATTTATTATAGCAAAGTTAGTTGCTAGTCCTACTATTCCAATTTTATAGATGTAATTTGGACCTGCCGATGTCTTTGCCAATGTTATATTTATTTTGTCTAGAGAGACAATAAACATTCAGATTAATATAAATGGTTAGTATTAGCCAATTACACAGGCTAAATTTCTTTGATCAGTGTAGTAATTTAGGTTTCATTGACATCTGCTATCGAATTATATCAACAAACAAAATTGTAAAATGTTACATATATTGAAATAAACACATTTGCTTATTCTTATGAACATCGGAAACAGTTACGTTCCTAGAGATTTTTGCTTTTGTTTTTATGTATCAATAGGTGAAAGGGTTTTATTAACTTGTAACGATACATAATAGTCATGTATATGTTTACTTCTTAAATTGTCACACATAATTTTAAACATAAATAATTAATCAGGAAGTCGAAACCAGGCGATGTCGTTACAAAGAATTATTTTCGTTAATGCCCCTCTTGGCTTTTGGCGGCGAGCCCTGGTAATTTGTCACAGACTCCTAGCGCGAGATGTTTATTCAAACGAGGAGATTTTATTGCAACGACATAAATCTTCGAGGGAAGACGTGGTGGAAGTGACGTGAACTCTTAATCGCACGACATTGTTACTTTCTGTTCTGCTTTCACTTTTTTTTATGATGTATTAATAGAATTAGACATTGATTAGTTGCGCACACGTGGTATTGTAACGCTAACATTACAATTTCTTGTTTAAAAAAACAGTGATCGGTTATAAATTCAATTAAATACTTGTGTTTGTTGATGATTGTAAAATTAAATTTAGTATTAAATGATTCATTTGTAATAATAATAAAATAGTATATTTTTGAATATATCCAGGGTTTAAAACATATATATTAAAAATGTGTAATTTAGCTCTTTACTCTGTCTAACTACTTTTTAAGAAGGAGAAACCCTCCACCTTATATTTGCCGTCCTACTGCGGCTCACTAATCTAGCTACGAGGCCCCACGCTCCAGGCTCGTGAACCTGAACCTGAAAACCTTTTTAGTCGCCTTCTCCGACAGACAGGGCTTATCTATTCTTACTAGCCCGAGACTTCAAGGCTAGTAAGAATAATCATCAAGTACTTAGGTCTTAGAAAATACATTTAACGGTTCGCATCCC
Source organism: Byasa hedistus (assembly GCA_029286795.1). NCBI lineage: Eukaryota > Metazoa > Arthropoda > Insecta > Lepidoptera > Papilionidae > Byasa > Byasa hedistus. The sequence continues at coordinate 6,932,478 of JAGSMW010000020.1, read as the reverse complement.
ATAAGTTTAAATTTCTTAAACTTCTAGAGACAACAGTTTTTAAGTTCATATAATAAATTTTATGTATTTTTATCTAATATCCATATTTATTATAAAGTATTTTATATTATATAGACTTTCAAGTGTTTATGTTTATGGATATAGTATGACTTTACGTACAGGATTTGTGCAACAAATAAAATTTAAGCTTTACGCTCACAACAGCCATTACATTTAAATCCGAATATTTGTAAGTTCTTACAGCGAGCGCGCATTAACCTCGGCAAAATGTAAATATGTATTGTACTCTTTATTGTGATGAGCGAAATTGAAGTAGACGAGTTGATAACTCAACGAAACTTAATAATACTGTCGGATGCGTTTAACCATGTTACATGTAGTAATCATTTCGGACACGAGTAAAACTATATGTGCATTCACACACGTTAATACTAGTGAGCCGCAAACTTCGCTCGTGTGGGAATATTCAAATTAGTATTCGTAAGCGAGTACAAAGCATATTGAGAGTACTAATTATCATATTGCAGAAAGTCCCGTAAGCAGCTTTTGTCGCTGCCATGACACCGAACTCATTTCAGCTACAAAATCACCATTCTATCTAATTTAGACCGGTATAGGTTTCGCTTAATTATTCAAATTATAAACAAATATACAGCGCACAAAATTTTAAGTCCGTACTTCGAAAATAAAATCAATGATTTTTTCGTTGATTAATCCGTCGAAGCCCGCGGGCATCGGGCGATGTCGCGCAAAAATGTGGCCCCCAGAACCATGGGCATCGAGCGATGCCGTGAGTTCCGAACTTTGTTTGAGTGTGTTTTAAGTACGTTTATAGTCAATTTTATATTGAAAATTGGGTGTCTATAGATTCTTTATGAAATTTGTTACAAAATGAGCTCAAAATAATACTGGCCACAATAGAAAAAAATTATAATTTTACAGTCAGAAAGTTTTGTCTGCCTCGGCGTCAACGTGAGTATTTTTTTGTGAACCGGTTCCAAAATATTTCAAGCCAAAAACCAGAGAAAATTTTAAGGAAAAGGCTAATTCAGTGTTTTATTAGTAAAATGGTTGTATAATTTTAGATAAAATACAATGTTTCGTGCTATTATCCCACGAAAAGATTTTATAAACCTAAATGTCGTTCGTGCGCAAAAACGTTCTCGGCCCGTTTTTCACTAATTATAACATTATATTCATGAAGGAAAATACATCATCTTATTGTAAATTTATTGTAGATTCTATTTTTACGTGTCGTTTTTTGAAACAAACACGTAAAATTATAGATTTTACGTGTTGAAGCTGTGCTTATAATTCAGACCCACCAAATAACACTCACACAACGACAAATCTACGTCTGTGTGTATCACAAAATGACCACTGGGCAGGACCCGCAAACAGGATAACAAAAGGACCGCTAGGCTCGAGCGGCAGACGCACAAACAGGATGTTCACCTTTGTGTTTAGATTTGAGACAGGATTAAGATTTTTTATATTTAAAATTTTTATTTCTAATTTTTTTTATCATTATTAGCGGCGCAGCGGCCCAGTTAAAGAAGTGTCGAAACAATAACTACAAAACAACATCTGCGATGGAGTATCATTGTATGCACGGGCCGTCTACTAATCCGCGCGATTTACAAAATATTTATTGTAGTAATAAAAGCCTATACTTTATAAAGTCCGCTGGGCTGTTATTGTCCAACGGTCCACATTTTTTTTTTTTATACTACTAAGCGACGAGACGAGCAAGACGTTCACCTGATGGTAAGTGATACGCTTGCCCATGACAACGCGGTGCTAGTTAAGATGGTACACACTGCACCACATTGCGCTCGTCGCCGGAGACATAAGGTGTTAAGTCTCGTTAGCCCAGTAATTACACTAGCTACAGCGCCCTTCAAACCGGAACACAGTAATGTTTGCACACTACTATTTGGCGGTTGAAATAGGAGCTGCGGTGGTACCCATCCAGACGGTCTCTGGCAACAGAGACCTACCACCTGGTGAATGCGGTGAGCATGCGCGGGTAACGCCAGCGAAAAGTTCTGTTTGTCAAAGTCTGTACATCTGTGTGTAAATACGATTTGTTTACATGGTTGTTTGTGATTTAAATATAATTTCTTTTACTTTATATCAAGTCTATTAGCTTTTAGCGTCGTCAAGATTTGACCCTCTCGCATTTCGCACATAATGTGCTAATAACATAACAAAGCTCGACTTTTAGGTGTACAAACGCCCACGATCGACAAAACCACATGGATTGTCAACTTATACGGTTTGTCAACTCATACGGTTTGTCAACTGTTACGCTTGATGTTCTGTAGCATCACGCATATGTAAATACCACGGTTTTTTTTTTTTCGAGGGGATACTGGCGGCAAAGCGAGATCGACTAAGTCATGCGATTGCCATGCCGCCCGCGCCTGGTCGCTGGGACTCCACCTTCGCGGATAGGCTGTGGGCCAGCCACTTTCCCTGCTCCAGAGCAGCGTGTTGAAAACGCCCAGCATGCTGCTCGCACTCCGAGCCGTGATGTTACCGAGTGTCAGACTCCCCATCCAATACCCGCGGCTCCGCTCATAGGGGCGGCATCAGGCGAGCATAAGCTGAGCCTGCGTATGCTGAGCTGTGTCATCATCGCAATCGCAATGATGACACTTCGCGGTCGGCTCGCTTCCTGCGGTGTGACAGAGATACCTCCCGAAGCTACCGTGCCCCGAGGGGATCTGCTCCAGCCGGAAGGTAGGCGACTTGTGGCGACCGGTACGCCCTCTTTTTAGGAGCGGACGAATAGCCTCTTCTTCGCTGCTCAGCTCTCGGCCCAGCGAGCCGGCGTTTCCACTGCCGCATGATATCCTCATGGGCTGAGCGACGCCTTGCCTCTACCTTTTCTATAGGTGGAGCTACACCTTATCGCCATGACCCGCTGCACTTGTACAACAGGGCCAGACTCTCAGCGGAAGGGACACTCGGCCCCACAGGTGCTCCATGCAGCGCCATCGAGCGCAGCACGCCAGTGTAAAGTTTTGTAAATACCATGCTAACCGTTTTTTTTTTTTAATCATTCCTCTGTGAAGGTGGGCAGGGCTTTGTCATTTCTTTCTTTTACTTTCTTTCTTATTTTATACTCTTTTCTTTTCCCTAACATTTATACATTTTATCTTTCTTCTTTTAATCTTCACTCTTTCATTCTTTCACCAGTTTTTATCATTTCCATTTCTTCTTTCAGGCATCACCTCTCAGACTACCGCCGCATATTCTACTTTTCTATTCTATTCTAAAAATATGCGGCGACATCCGTCATCACGTCATCAGAGAGGCGATGCCACCAGCTGTACATGCTAACCGTTAGGGAGGCAACTGCTGCCTTCGATATGCTTTGTCAAATAGGTAGAAGAACTTTTTATTATATAAACTTTTTTCTTTCGATTTAATTTTACAGTACAGCTAGCTGCGGCTTTTTTATGTAAATGCTCAGAATGCAAAAAAAAATTCACTTTTAAATTGTCACGTATTTTCAACCTCTTATTTGTGCTACATATATGTATATACTTTGTGTCACGATAAACGTGCATGCACTTTTTACATTTTCCTTTTTGTTATTGAACAAATATTTTATTTTATAGATTTTAACCCACTTTTAGTTTCACTACCTTTTATAACAACATCAAAACTCAGCACGTGCACAAAGATAACTAGTGCCATAAGTAGAGTAAAAAAAAGTGAAGTTAAGTATATTCCGGACAGTACAATCCTAAACTTTAAGCACGCTGTATAGCGGACCTCTGGTGACGTCACGCGCTTGGCCCCGCCTCTACCCCAGCACGGACCCCGCAGTCGCTTCGATGTCGTGCAAACCGCAAAGATAAGTTTGTGCGCAGTATCAAATTTCAAGTGCGTGAATGAGTGGTTTATATTTACTATTTCAATTGTTATGATACAGTGTCGTGTAGAGAATTTATTACTCAAGCGATTATGAATAATTCTAGACGCGTTGTTGTGATGTGTATCCCTACAGAAGCCTAAAACCGAACGTCTTCAATTGTAGTGAAGCGATGTCCCGCGTCGGATATTTTGTCTCACCAAAGGTTCATATTCATATATTATAGGCTAAATTGTACAAATTTGTATTTGTGAATATATTATCTTTTTAGTGGTATATAACAATCATACAAAGGTGCTATAGTTTCAACACATTTCGACTTTCAATTCTCGTGATGATAGCCGCCGCATACTTAACCGACCGCGCTCTTAAGCGGTCGGCCGTCTATAGGGTCCGGGTGTGGGGGCCACAACGTACTTTTGACGCCCGGGCTTTGACAGGTTAAAAACAAAGTCGTGATATAATTAATATTTATATGTACACTGTTCATGACTAGCCACTAAAAAAGATATAATGAAGCTATTGATGATATTGTAAAAATTATTACTATTTTACAAATGTAACTATTGAGAAGATTATTATTTTTTTATTAAGAGGTAGGGCACAGCGAATTTATTCGCTCAACTGGGCAGCCCGTCTGGGGAAGTACCTCCGCCTTACAGAATACCACAGCCAAACAACGCTTTTAGCGTTGTGTTCCTGTTGGTGAGTACAGGTATCCAGCGCCCAATCGGGAGTCACTATGCAGGCAGTCGAGGGACCAGCGGCATTACAATCTGTCAATGGGCTGGTGCAGGCGCGACATGTTGGCGCGGCGGCCAGGGAGACCCGGTGAAACGGTTGTTCGCTGGCCGCCCGCAGGCTGAACGGGGTCCCGAACCCAGGGATTACTTAATCTCCGCCCTGGGAGGCTGACCTGCCAGCTTCGCGCATAATTCTCGGTGCAGTAGTCGTGCCGGAGGAGGAGACCGGAGTGGACCCGACTGCTGTAACGGGAGGGGACCAGGGGCCCTTCCGTCCGCCGTGCCAGCAAATTGCACAACCTGCATTGCCTTTGGCGAATAAATGCTGCACTTTGTCCCACCTACTGCTTGCATATTTACTCCCCTAAACCTTCCTTCACCCCACTTTATCAAACATGGCCAAGAGAAAAAAGAGAAATAGTTGTTCCACAGCGACACCCTTTTCCACATTCTCGGTTGATTTCTGCAATATCAGGGGACTCCACACTAATATCAACGCAGTTCACCATCACCTTGAAACTGCAAAGCCGACCCTGCTATTTCTCACGGAGACACAGATATCATGCCCGGCCGACACATCTTATTTGCACTACCCTGGCTACACGCTCGAGCATAGTTTCAGGAGGCGTGCTGGGGTATGCATGTATGTTCGAGGGGATGTCTGTTTTCGCCGACTTCATGGCCTTGAGGATCCAGACCTGTCGATTTTGTGGACGTGCGTAGACTACGGTGGTCACTCCTATATCTACGCATGCCTTTACAGGCTCACAGCGGTGATCAGGACACAGCACATTTATTTGAGCACTTGCAAACGACGACGGGTAGAGTTTTAGAGCAGTACCCCTCTGCGGAAGTAGTGATTTTGGGAGATTTTAATGCACACCACGTCGAGTGGCTTAATTCTCGGTCCACTGACTTGCAGGAAGGTCCGCTCACGAGTTCGCCCTGGTCTATGAACTTTCACAACTGGTTTCATCGCCTACGAGAATTCCTGATATCGAGGAACATACAAGCTCCTACTGGACCTACTGCTGACAACTCGCCCTGATGGGTACACGGTGACTGTTGACGCGCCTCTTGGCACATCCGATCACTGTCTCATTAGGAGCAGAAAGACCATCACACGACCAAGATCCTCACGCCCTGTCAGCCGACGTCGTGTGTGGCATTATGGGTCAGCAGATTGGGATGGACTGCGCGAATTTTATGCATCATACCCATGGGGGCAGCTTTGTTTCACATCCGAAGATCCTGATATATGTGCAACCTCGGTCACAGAAACGATATTGACGGGTATGCACTGTTACATACCTAACCCGTTAGTGACCGTAGGAGGCAAGAACCAGCCGTGGTTCAACAAAGAAAGCCGTAAGGCTCGTAGCGAAAAACAAACTGCATACAGAGCTTGGGCCACGGCGCGTAACGCTCAGGACCCTAACATCTCTGATGAAACGCAGACTTAATGCTGCCTCAAGGTTCAGTAAAAAGGTCATGGCCAGGGCTAAGTGTGACTTTATAGAGGGGATCGGCAGGCGACTAGTGGGTTATCCCTCTGGGAGTCGTGCCTTCTGGTCGCTGGCTAAATCTGTCGAAAAAAACTTCTGCACGTCTTCACTGCCACCGCTACGGAAGTCCGATGGTTACTTGGCCCACAGTGCTAAAGAAAAAGCCGACATTTTAGGCTCTCTTTTTGCCTCAAATTCGACATTGGACGACAGAGGCGCCGTACCTCCCACTATTGCCCATAGTGGATATTCCATGCCAGAAATCCACATTACACAACGTGAGGTAAGACGTGAACTGGCGCTTCTTGATGTTCACAAGTCGAGCGGGCCGGACGGTATTCCTGCTGTGGTATTGAAGCAATGTGCTCCTGAACTGTGTCCTGTATTAACGCGCCTTTTCCGACTTTCTTACGCAAAAAGAACTGTTCCGTCTTCGTGGAAGAACGCCAATGTGCACCCTGTGCCGAAAAAGGGTGAAAGAACAGACCCGACGAATTACAGGCCTATCGCTATAACCTCCCTCCTCTCAAAGGTAATGGAGCGCTTAATTAATGTGCAGCTCCTGAGATATCTAGAAGAGCACGACTTAATCAGCGACCGTCAGTACGGTTTCCGTAGCAGTCGCTCTACCGGTGACCTTCTTGTATATCTCACACACCGCTGGGCACAAGCCATTGAGAGTCAAGGCGAGGCATTGGCCGTTGGCCTAGATATAGCGAAAGCATTCGATCGGGTCTGGCACCGCAGTCTCCTCTCGAAGCTACCATCATACGGACTTCCCGAGAGTCTATGCGAATGGATCACTAGCTTTTTGTCCGGCAGATGCATAAGGGCCGTGGTCGACGGCAGTTGCTCGGACTTCAAGGACATTAATGCTGGTGTCCCACAAGGCTCGGTGTTGTCGCCTACGCTGTTTCTGCTGCATATCAATGATATGCTGTCCATCGACGGCATTCATTGCTATGCAGATGACAGTACTGGTGATGCTTTTTATGCGGGCTGCAAAGGAAGCTCTCGTCACTCTGTGAAAGAAAGTCGGGAAAAACTTGTGTCTGAAATTGAGTGCACACTTACTCGAGTTTCCGAATGGGGACGACTAACCTTGTCGAATTCAACCCCAATAAGACACAAGTTTGCGCGTTCACTGCGAAAAAAACCCCATTTACTGTGGCTCCTTCGTTCCAGAACACACCCTTAACCATCTCAAAAAGTATTGGGATCCTAGGAGTTGACATCTCCAGCGACGTGCAGTACCAGAGTCATTTGGAGGACAAAGTTAGGTTAGCCTCAAAAAAGTTGGGTGTGCTCAATAGAGCAAAGCGGTACTTCACAGCAGGGCAAAGACTTCTGCTCTATAAAACGCAAGTCAGGCCCCATATGGAGTACTGCTCGCACCTATGGGCGGGAGCACCTAAATACCAACTTAGTCCTCTCGACTCGGTACAGGCGCGAGCTGTGAGAATCGTCGACGATCCCGTGCTTACGGACGGTCTCGAACACCTGAGTCTCAGACGCGATTTTGCTGCTTTGTGCGTATTCTACCGTCTATATAATGGGATGTGTTCTGAGGAACTTTTCGACATGATGCCCACAGCCACATTTCACCATCGCACCGTCCGCCATCGGCAGGGAATTCATCCTCATACCTTAGAGCCGCAATGGTCGCGTACAGTCCGGTTTCAGAGGAACTTTCTCCCAAGAACCATCAAGTTATGGAATGAACTCCCTGCCGTGGTTTTCCCAAGAAGCTACAGAATGGGGTTATTTAAAAAGGGCGTGATTAGGTTTTTACGGGGTCGGCAACGCGCCAGTGATACTTCTGGTACTGCAGGCGTCAATAGGCTACGGTAACTGCTTACCATCAGGCGGGCCGTATGCTTGTTTACCACCTCATTAGTATAAAAAAAAAAAAAAAAATTATTGTACTATTAGGGATTTACTACTATTAAACATAGAACTTATAATGCAGATATGTTTATGTTATTACATAAAGAATCACTTTATAGTTTTATTTCTAATATTATTATTAAAAATTACATAATTCAGTTTACCTGTACGCATTTTTAAAATTAACTCTATTTCTAATACCAATTTCAACGTTAAGAACAATGGGCATTCAGCAATCAGCTAAAATGAATTTTGATACAATACAATATTTTTTTCATACATTGTTTGGTACTTAGGATACATGATTACAAATTAATGCACGAATTTTATGATCGTGTTTATTTTCTCAAGCACTTAGCCTCAATTTCACTTGCTAAGTTACAATGATATCGAAGATGGTGAAGTGTATTTGCCTAGAATAGTGGAGCTCTCATATATACATTCGACTGCCCGGATAAAGTAATGCTTTTAAGGCATATTAACAATATGAGCGCAGTAAGAGGTCCGAAGATACTATACCATCTTAAAAACTAGAATTATGTGGCTAAAGAATCGAGCCTCCATGATAGGCGATTCTCATTCCGTCTACTAAATATAAATTAAATATAATTACGAGATATTAGAAAATAAATATTTGTAGTTAGGAATCGAAGAGAGTCTGGTATCCAATAATGTTACCATTTCGCAATGGATTAACGACGATTAATCCGGCAGAGCGAACGGCTGCCATAAGCGGTGTTTCAGACGACGGTAACGTAGTTTATCTTATATATATGATTGCTTTGCAGATCATCCAGATTACAGATAAATAGAACATTTATATCACAAATAATTTAACATGCTGAACAAACTTAAGCGAATTATTCATTACTATTAGAAAAGGCGAAGAAATACTGAAACCCATAACCATTATTGTTTGTGCTATTTTATATAGGTTCATTAAATACATTGGTATGGTGGAGGGTAATCTCTGGAAAGATACCGGGCACTGTGGTTGTATTTCAGCGAAAGGCAAAGTTATGTGGAGATTTATACCAACTAGAACCCTCTCAGTCGTCGTCTTCAACCAACTTCAGAGAGGTCGTAACGTCTCCGTTCGGAACACAACCGCGATCCTTTTTACGCAATGAATAAAGTATAATATAAGTATATACTAGTTGAAAACCGCAGACGCCCCACCTATATATTAATTTAACCACCACGACTGTATATTAATTTAATATCTATGTATATCTGTGGGCGAATGATTGGTACACACTTATCACCGTATTAAAACTTGGATAATCTATACAGAAGTGTGTAAGCTGACAAGCCACCAGGCAGCAAGTTATAAGAAAACGGATAGTAAACAATACCTTTATGTAATTCATCCAAAGGTTTCAAAGACAAGCGTTCCAAGACAATTTACAAGACTTATTCAAAAAAATACCTAAGTTATGTTACTTGACATACACAAGAAATGACTTATCGTTACGTTTTAAAAAAAATCCTTCAGCTATTTATGTGTATGTATTTCATTCGTCTAATGGTACATGAAATTTGTTGAAAGATATTCACTTGGGAAGAAAAAATAAAATAGGAGTGAACAACAGTAAAATAATGATGTAGTATGTTATAGTACTAGCTGAATTGTAACGAACAAAGGAAAATTTTCATTATTTATATTCGAAAATATCTTAAAATGGGAAGTATAAATATTATGAATAGATTTACCTCTTTGGTGCCTTGATAAGGACCCGCAAGACATTTTTATCTAAAATACTTTAGGACTTACTTGTTAAGAAATGATGTTTTTACTACAGATAAAAATTTCCATATAATATATTACGTACAGTCAAAACCAAACATATGTTTTATTATTGACAAAGTTTAAAAGACAAAGTGTCAAAGATTTAAATTAGTTTTGCATCATACTCTTAATTTTAAAATTATTGGTACGAATTGATCAAAGTTTAGTTGTTGGTAATCGTAAAAAGTTTTACCGCTGTTGTTACCGCGTTAATATGTAATATATTTTAAGTAATCAAAAGCGATGGGGTGTATACCTTGTTGCAGATTACATGCAATTTTAGTGTGTAATACAAAAATATACGCGAATAATTTTTTTTAATGGTAAGTCCGTTGTAAGTACTTAATCGTTAATCAAATGAAATATTCATTTCATATGAAAATTATGAATTTTCATAAATAAATTGACGATATTAAACCTTTTAACATAATGGCTGTTGTCACAAAGAGAGAGCGATCGCTCAGTCCTTTGAGTTCTGGTTGTGAACTAAAATGGGGACGTTAAGTACAAAGAGTAAAGAGAAAAAGTTTTTGACATTAAACGCGTTCTCATTATCTCAACAAAAAATAATAATCAGCGTAACGCGCGTACTTCGTTGATAATTCTTGAATTCATTAAGAAGGACTTATAACACGAATAAAACGAAACAAAACAAGACTAATAAAGGGCTTAGTCCGAATCACTTTCCCCGCGATTAAGGAATCTAATAATCAAGTAAATCCATTAAGACGAACTGGTTGTAAGCTAAAGTATGCAGGAAACAGAAACTTTATCACTTAGCATAACACGCGTATACGTTTAAAAATAAAGTTGCAAGCTGTTCCCCACGTCTTACAACAAAATCATAACGCAATTTGTCAAGTGTCGAGGAGTAAACTTATATCTACGTGCTAAGTGAATTTTTTTATGAAATGTGCTGAAATCGTGAAAGCCTGTGAATAAATCACACACATTTTTTATAAAGCTGCGGATATAACTCACCACTTTATTACTTTTCGCGAGCCTAATAGTGGTGTACTCACTCTTATTTTAAAAACACCAATAAATTCGGTAACGAAAGAGAAAAGCGTTTTGTTCAAATACAAGAAATATTTAAAGCGTCACTGTTTACCTTTTATAATGTTATTAGAAACATATTGAAAGGTTTACTGGCATTCATAGTTTCCTTTTTGAAACTATGACATTTTTAATTGTACTTAAAGAATAGATTTTTATTTTAAAGATAATCCGGGAAAAGGCGCTTCAATGAGTCTGTAAATTATATCAATCTCCGTTAATAGCGATTATATGAAGTAATCCCCCCGATTGGGTGTATTCGCAATGTTCATACTTTCATTAGAAAATAATTAAAAAAAATATATACATGGTTCGAGAAGTGTGAGTTAATAACTTTACCATATTAAATCATCGAGATAATCATTCGATTTGACATTATGGACAAACTTAAGCCACCCCTTGCTCGCAATTATTGGCGAACAATAGTACACGAGTGATTTCGAGCCTAAATTAGCTGACCCAAATACAAGCATGCTAGTTGATTTCCTAACAATATATTAATTAACTACACGTCGCAATGATACTACAGAAAATGACCACACAAATTATACATGACGGAAATTGAAAATCTGCTTCAAAATGTCAAATATAACTCCGATTTGCGAGATAACAACGAGGAGGAAGCAATATTCTGCACGTTATAATGACTCTCTAAAATTCATTCTGTCGTTAGTCGCTTTGATGTGGTTTTATCAACCGTTAGTAGAGTAAGAAATCGTTTATTCACATAGCAACTGTAGTAGAAGGGAGAATAAAGAAAAACTTAAACTTTTGTAGAAAAATATAAATGTGATTGTAAAAAAAGAAATCATACGTGATACATGCTTGTGATAAACGACATGCCTGTTATAATAATGTAGTGTTAGTTAGAATGTTATGTACTCATTGTGCACATCGCCTTGAAGTACCAGATGTCAAGTGTTGTTGGGTTAGTAATTTTACTAGCTACTACGCATTTCAAATCAGAACACGGTAGTGTTTGCACACTACTGTCTGGCGGCAGAAATAGGCACTTCTACAATAAAGACGTACCATCAATAAAATTGTTTAAAAAGTATATACACTGCGCCCTTCGTAAGTCAAGATAAGTAAAATAAATTTTCCTCGTGTATTATTTGTGTTTATTATGCGATATTGTATCTTTAAAATGGCTGAATCCATTGACGGAGTTTTGTGCTATTAAAAAATCGGTTCAATCTTTTGACGATTAACAGCACTTATCTAGTTGCTGGCGCGAAGTGTTTAGTTATTTTTATTTGCCATTACAAAAAATTTAGCAACATTGCAAATTTATTTATTTAAACATAAAACTGCATTATTTAAATTTAAAACGTGTATGATATAATGAATATCCAGTAAAGACGATTAGAATGTCAAACATTATATCATAGTTGAGTAGAAAATCCATCCGTCACTAACGGAATTTCCAATGTGTACCTACGGGATCAATAGGGAATATCGTGCCGACAGAGGGCTACAAATAACTTTATCAGGCTTTATTCGTAGAACCGTTATCATAAAGGCCTTTTTACAAACATGATTTACCTAAACGGACTTCAGCGTAAAATTTCAAACTACTTCTGTAAATGAAATTATATAGTGAATGCGAATTGAACTTTAGCATTAGCTAAAAACATTTTACTAAGGTTTTGTGAACGTTTAACTCTCTTAGATATACTAAAATAAAATAAGCGAAATATTTTGTATCCATTAGAATAGACTTACAATGAGAAAATTATTCCAATATGGAATAGACATTACAAAAATGAAAGAGTTTTACAGGCATTAAGAAATTTAAGTATTCGGTTTGAAACCGTTAAAAAATAAAAACACGTAAAAATATTCTACGTCTAATAAGAATACTATTTTAAAATAGAGGGATTTTGGTCGGGATAAAGTAAATTCGAATCGGGAATGGTTGCGCATCAAAGTACTACTATGCTATTTACACACGCAAGTGTACGATTGCATGTGCACATATATAGCATTGCTACAGTGTAACCGCGTCAAAGAACTGCCCAAACACCAGTCAGAAAATTTCAGCAGCAATTTAAATGCCGTGATATGAATATAAATTTAGATAAAGTATACAGACTAATGACCAGTAAAATTTAAGAGGCGTTAAGGCACATAATCGAGTTAACATTTTCGTGAGTTTGTTGAACAGTAGCAAAAACTACTTGAGAACCCTTGCGTTGGTTCCTTTATCAGAGATATTTATATGTAAATAAAATTTATTGTGATGAATATAAACAAAATCTTGTTATTTTTAAAAGGACAAACAAAAGTTGAGATAATAAAATAAATTGTACAGGTGCTTTACTGTGTTGTTTGGACATTGGCCAATTTTACACGCTCGTAGCATTGTTTGACTACCACGTAATCGTTCCTTTAGCTCCAAAGCCAAGTTATAACAACAGGAACAGAGTGAATCTATTGTATCATGTATATATGATGAAATCATTTAACTATTTGTACTTTTGACATATTGTAAAATGAAACGTACGTATTCATTATTCCGAGTTAATAAGCGTCGTCGCTGTAGCGATGAATTGATTTTCCGACAATGTCGCAGTGGGAAACTTGCCTGCATGCAGATACTCTCTTATACACCGCTTTAACATTGCTCCAATATAACTTGGTTACGTTTAGTCATTACTTGTAAATTAACATAACGTATTGTGGAATTTAAAAACATATAAAATCAAGTATCCGTAAACCGAATCGCTACTCATTAGACTAACGACCGCTGTGTAATGATCGTGAAACATCTCTGTTTTGGAAATGGACAACAGCATTTAGTTTCAGTCCTTTGTTAAATGGTGTGCCTGAATGTTACAATCCACGACAAACTAACAATAATTCAAGTGGCATCTGTTACCTTAAACGTCATTAAAGTCAAAAATCATAAGATATTTAGGTGATTTAGATTTCTTTAATATAAAGCAACGACCCTTGTCGAAATTGCTTTTCGATAAAACCCTTGCGAGCCAGGCTTGCGACGAATACTTAGGTAGGAACATAAGTATCTTTTAATTAATTTATTATAATACTTGGCCATGAATTATAAGGCAAGGAGCATTTTAGAAATGAGTTTAATGTTTAATTAACAATAATTTACTAAGAAATATATTCAATATGAAAAAAGAAACAAAAGTTTTTCACCAAGACGGAGTGAAACTGAATGTAAATATTTTTTTATTACAAGTTACTAAATATGTTTATTATCTACTTACCTTTATAAGTGATTAATAAATCGATCGATACATCAAAATTTTAAATACATTGAAGGCGCAGCGGCTAACCGATTACCTAGTAACACGGAGGTCCATGGTTCGAATTTCTTGTCTCGTAATTTGGTTTATGGCAGAGGTGGTTCTGCTTAGAGAACTACTTGCTCCATATCATAATCTACCACTACATTATTGCTGTATTCTGAATATCAAGGTATGAAAGACAGTGTTCTAAACGAAGACGCATCAACAACTTAGCCCACATTGTGACTTAACATAATGTGCAATTGAAGACAAGTGACTATCGCCGATAAAACAAAGAATCTTTATGTTGGCGAATAAAATAAAATAACTCAAGAAATGTAAGCGGTAATCAATTCGACTAGGATCAAATTTAAGTTTCATTCGTCTGCTTAATTTATCTAGCAATTTTCACTTGCGGTAAGGAGGAGACTGAATAACTAGGAAAGTACACAAATTTCAGTTGAGAATTTACTCTTCGACCGTATACAGTGCGGTTAAACGGCCACTATCTCCGCAAACCTAACTTAACAAGAACAATTTGCCAGTTTAACAAGTTCATGAGGATAAGCGTCGCTCAAATAGTTGTCGTGATTAATTATAGCTGCAAGTCAAGATTGTGCACGTCAAAGTATTGAATATCCATCAATGACCTGCTGTACCTAACAATATAGTCATTAACACATACATAAAACTTAAGTTGAAGTTTGTTATAATACTATTACAAACTGAGCATATACTGACAAAATAATACTAGAAATATATTCTCATGCCATGAAGGGATCAAAGAGATCGCGGTTGTTGAGTTATGAAGTAACGTACAAGAGAAAAAATAATAATTCTCTATGTTTTTACAGCAATTTGTTTGATACTAACCGATATTTTCTTATTCTTGTTACTTTATTAACATCAAAAGACGAAACAGTATATAAAAAACTTCAATGCCTAATACATGGTGTAAGGATTTTTTTTACTGATGTGTCGGTAGTTTAAATTAGGTGCAATCGAGGTATCCTTCTTTTCTAAATTTCAAGTACTTATAATACTGATTTTGAACTTTCTATGAAGGAAAATATCTTGATAATGCCGACATGTTTCAAAAACAGTCCAAGTCCATTTGCCATGCGTGGTGGGTAAATGACCTCGACTGTTTCCTTGTGTATTAAGTAGGCTGGTTATAATTAGTATATAAAATATAATCTTTAATACAAACGTATTAATACTGAATAAGCATTAAACAGTTCATGTCAGTTCACAAGATTGACGTCTTTACACTAATGAATCAGTAGTAGCCATCATGCAGCCGTCAAACTAATCTAACAAACTAGCTCGTACTTTGTAGTGAACATTCATAGGTTCTGAGGCACGCTGTCAAAAGTTTCTTTTAGATTGAACCAATGATAGGTACATAAGCACAAACTGTACAGTTTCATATTTTACCTCATGTAGTAATACATCTCGTCATTTCAAATTTATTTCCAACAGAGACGGCAAGAAGTATGTCAATATAAACATGTTTATTGAATGACATACGATAAATAATACAAATTATGTAATGTTGTAATAATTTGATATTATTTTAAATATAAAAATATATTTCGATCATCTGGAATACGTTTGACATTTCAACCACATTATTTGAGATAACTAAACTTTTTGAGATTTACATTAAAGTAAATGTCGGATAATTGGCATATGACAAAAGATAAAGATTAAAGAAAATAATCATACACGTCTATTTAAAGTTACATATTTATCTTAGCAACTAATAATAATAGCAAAATTTGAATTTAATTTAGGGACAAAATTTAATATTTCATCTTAACGGCACGAGCTCAAATATCGTTTGTGGGATTTCTTTGAACGCAAGATTTAATGAAATCTCATTTAAAATATTCTCTTAAATTAAAATACATTGAGGCATCTAACACTGATTATGTTTTCAGAAATTAATACAAGTTTTCTTGTATAGCGGAATGGTGGAAAAAGTCTTGAATACAGGTGAAGGTTAAGCTCAGCGTAGCTCTTTCGCGTATGATATGATTTGTTGACAGTGAATGAAACCCTGCTTATAATTTTTTGATCCAGTAATATGGAAATATAATCAGTAGAAATATTTATTTCTTAAATCTGTCATAAATCGTTATTCATTTTGTTTTTTTAAATATTGGTCGACGACTAGAAGAAGGTTCAATTCTTACCGTCTTTCTTTCAACGCTGCGACGAAACGAGGAAGCCGTCATGAGATAATAGTTAGGTTGATAAACAAGACACCTCATTGAGCTTGTCGCCTTGATATGTTATACAAAATGCAAATTGGAACCCAGTAATATTTGCGAACACGTGTAAACAAAAAATAAACAAGTTAAAAATTATTTAATTATTTTACTTAAGGAATGTTCCATCAAATTAAAAGAAACTTTAAATCAGATTAAACAAGAGTCCTTATACAGGTAAGAAAAAATAAAAATATCAGCGAAGGCAGCCGAAAATAACATAACTCATTGAAAATTATTTGTCGGGAGCTATTACAGAGGCCCTTGAATGTTACTAGAAACTTGAATTTGAACAGATGAACAAAATTTAGCTTTTCTGAAGTGAGTGCCTGATTACATTATCATAAATTACAGCTTTCGCACTTTTAAGAAGCTAAAAGTATTTTTGCCCTTTCACTTCTGTAACGAGGTATAAAATTTGTTTGTTAAGAGTTATTAACTCCGACAATTGGCGGCGTATGAACAAAAGAGAAGTTAATATTGAATCGATTTTATAGATTATGACATTTTAAAGAGCTGTTGGATGAGGACGACGAAGAAGCTATTGGTCTGGAGATTCTTAAGGGACACCTTTGCTCAGCAGTGAACGTCTTTTGGTTGATAATTTTATATAAAAATTATGCTAATTCTGTGAATGCCTCCTCTTTTCATGGAGTACATGCGAATTACAAACAAGTCTGCTTGGAGAGAGCACAATTGTTTCCGATTACCGATTGCTATTTGCATTCGAACCGATTAACACGTGAATAAATCGAGTAATTTTGTGTCTATCGCTGTACACGTGAATTTAATATTCGTATATTATTTATTTGTTTAATTAATACCAAAAAATACTTTTGTCAACATAAAAACTTTACCAAATTAGACGATGAGACTACAGGAATTTTCTCCTAAATGGATATACGAGGGTGGATTGAAAAGTACTCGGCCTAACACAGATCCATTCAATTCTAAAAATCAAATCTACCCTCATTATTTAGTTCAGTTCAGACTAGTTCATTGTGTGAAGTTCGAAACGTGAGCGATAATTAGTTGTGATTTTATAAATTTATTAACAAAGTAATCGGACATAATTTCCGCGAATGGAGCAAATCGAGCAGCGTGCCGTCATTAAGTACCTCCATAAGAAGGGGCTATCATCAAAAGCCATCCATGATGACATGGTCAGTACATTAAGCGATTGTGCTCTGTCATATTCATCCGTCAAAAAATGGATAGCAGAATTTAACCGTGGTAGAGAGAGTGTAAAAGATGAACCCCGCTCTGGAAGGCCTTCGACGTCAACTACTGACGAAAATATTAAAAAAGTACTTGATTTAATAATGGGAGACCGCAGATTAAAAATTAGAGAGATAGCCGAGATTATAGGCATCTCTTATGAACGAACTCAAAACATCATTGTCAACGAGTTGGGTTTCCACAAGGTGTCTGCGAGGTGGGTTCCGCGACTGCTTTTAGTTGAACAAAAAAGGACGCGATTGACTATTTCACGCGACTGTTTGGAGTTATTTGAAGCCGATGCAGATGATTTTTTGTATCGTTTTGTTACTATGGACGAAACATGGGTTCATTACTGTACACCGGAAACAAAACAACAATCAAAACAGTGGAGAAGACCTGGTTCACCACCCCCTAAAAAGGCTAAGTCGATTTTGTCGGCAAATAAGGTGATGGCTTCAGTATTCTGGGACTCGAAAGGTGTGATTATGATTGATTATCTTGAAAGGGGTCAGACTATAAACTTAGATTACTACTGCACCTTACTACGTCGTTTACGAGAGGAAATAAAAGAAAAACGTCGAGGAATGCTCAGAAGAAAAGTCCTGTTTCATCAAGATAACGCCCGTGTTCACACGTCAGCACAGTCAATGGCTGAAATTCACAACTGTGGCTTTGAAATGTTACCGCCTCCGCCGTATTCACCTGATCTGGCACCATCAGACTTCTTTCTGTTCCCTAACTTAAAAAAGCACTTGGGAGGTCAAAGATTTTCGACAAACGACGAGGTCAAAGCAGCTGTAGACGCATATTTTGACTCTAAGGAAGAATCATTTTTTTTCAACGGTCTAAATGCTTGGAAGGGGAGGTGGCAAAAGTGTATTGAACTTGATGGTGATTATGTAGAAAAATAAAAATATAACTGATTTAGTATGTGTTTATTTTCTTGGTTAGGCCGAGTACTTTTCAATCCACCCTCGTATTACATGACATTGACGAAACAGCGAAATGATCGCGCTTTTCTGTTGTATAAAATTTCAGCTTTACATTACGAGGTTATATGAATCATTACAAGTTTAACTTTCCCATTTGCAACAAAAAGTCCTAAGGAAAAAAAAACAGGCTTAAAGTCAACAAAGTCTGAGTTAAAAAAGAATTCATGAATTTTTTCGGAATGTTTAAGAAGTCGATAAAAAATCATTTTAGTTAATTACATTTTCAGTAAAGAGAATTGTTACTCATAGGTCGTTATGAAAACAGAACGGTTGGAGTATAATAAGAACGGTGTTCGGGTGGTTTATTGTGTAAGGGAGGAAATTTCAAGATATAATGTATCGTAGCAACTGTGCGAACTCATCGATCAAACGCTGAGCACGATAGGACGTACTCCGCCGTATACGTTCACGTTATGTAATATGTGAGCGAAGCAGTATCCTGTGAGAAAGTTTCGCACAGGATACATGTGCCAAACTGGCTCTTACACCAAGTGGTGACACTTCGGTGGAGTGCGACACGTGTAATATTAACCTATTTAAATACGTCAGGCAAGTTTACCACGATTCGGATAATTTAAATATCACTTAATTTAATGTAAATGTTTTTTGATTAGACAAGTTGTTCTGTAGTGGGTTTAGTTGTACGTACACACAAAGACGATTATAAAAATAAATCTCGTTAGCAAACAAATTTATCAATAGCATTACATCTATACCAACAATTAATTAATTCAACAAGCTATGTACTGGATTCTAAGGAAAAGTTACATGGCACGAATTTCAAAAACAGATAATTTTAACAGACATGTTATTACAAAAACTTTAGGTTACTTTTAATCGATTAGAATGTCCGTTTGTGATCGTCATCCTCTGAAACCAATAAACCCAGTTGAGTTTTTATAGAGAAGATTTTCGTATTAAGCGATGTGTTGCCATAAGAAGACACTGCAGTTTGTCAACTACTATGTCAAATTTCTAAGTGCAATGCACTATTTTTCTACATTATGTTGTAAAGAGATTTAATAAATATAGAGGCAGTACAACGCCTGCAGAGTTCAGGTAGTATAACCGGAACGATTGTTGGGACACTACACCCTCTTAATCAATTTCACGTTGAAATGGAACAGAAAACCCATAAAAAAACCTTTTGTGTCATAAGTGCGTACAAAACATTAATGTTTAAAAGAAAAATAGGTTGTTTTATAATAAAAATGTGTAGCGTAATTTCTTTGTGCTGAAGCTATGAAATACGTTTTCGGGAATAGCCTTAAAATATTTTACACTTTCATTTAATTATAAAATTATTAGAAATTCATTAAGATGGTTTTAAGTGAAGCAATTGAAGAATTTATATTATTCTCAAAACTTAATATAATGTAAATGAAAATGTCAATATAATAAATGTATTTTATGCCTATAAAATCTTGGTCAAGTTCAAGACCAAGATTTTATTAAATTTATCAAAATTAGTTCCAGCAATGATAACAAGTAAAGTTTGCTATAACTTAAGCTAATACAATGTTACAAGTAATATTGTCGTAGCAGTAATGTACATGGCCTCCTACACACACACTTAGAACAGGACGTGCGTAATTTTGACATTGACTGATTTCATCCATCAAACAACATTTCGCAATAGACTTTTCTACATACAAGTTAATTTAATTGTTTTAAATGTATTTTTAAGAGCTGAAACCATAAAACGGTTCGAGAGCCAATCATTATTACAAATTACTCAAAAATATTACTCGTCGATAGAAAAATAATAAAAGCTAAGCTTACCAATAAGCTTAATCTTCTATATAATTTTATGTCTAACAAAAGTACTTCCGATGGAACTACCTTCTCTCAAAGTACTGATTGGATAGGATATCCTCGCTTTATTGAAACTTGCTTTTATAGCTTTGCTTTACGAGACGATGCAATCATTCAGTTCATTATTTGATTAAATGTACAACGTTAAATTATTCAGATTTATTCAAGTAAAATAAATGGTTATTAACGTATTTTAACTAATAAGTAATCAATTTGTTAATAATAAATCTTTTCACATTTTTTATTGAAAATTAAAATATACAAAAGTTTTATTATACTATAAGTCTTTTTATGTAAAAACTAGTTCACTATAAATAAAGTCGATCAATGTTAAATCCATTTCGTACTCTAGAGAAGTACAAGATATCAGTATCTCCAAGGCGATAGTTTTACAATTTATTGACTGTTTACTCCGGTTTAGAAGAGCTTGACGACACTTGAGTAAACGACTCTGCAAGTTTTAGTTCACTTTGGAAAGCGATAACGGATATGATTTGTGAAGTGCGATCTATATCTACAGTTCCACCAGTAGGTAAATTTAGTGCCAACAGTGATCGTGTTTAAACATGAAACCCTTAGTCTCTCAAACATTGTCCCAAGCTGTCCTAGTTCGAATAAAGCGGAATTTAATCAAATAATACGAAGAAGTACCCACGCAAGGTTTCACTCGATGTAATATTGGAACCGCTGATTTAATTTTAGCAGATATGCTTTCATTAGATTTTGAATTATTTGGTACATTATATATTGATAGATTTCTTTTATTTAAAATTACAATTATACTTACATTCATCGTGATCTTTGGCGGTGACGGTGAGTACAGTGTGCTGAATGTCTTCATTTTCGTCCACTTCCGCTTCGTACAGTTCCTTGTCGAAGTATGGAGGGTTGTCATTCTTATCAGCGATGCCGATGCGGATGAATTTCGTAACTATAAATAATAAAAACAGAGTTAAAATAGGAGGTTAGACCAAAAACTATTTCATATTACACATAAATTAGCGGTTAAGCACGACGCGGGCAAATTTATATAGTAATTGAATTTATTCCCAATCAAATTTGTGATTACAGGCATTTGTTAACATTGAATTGTACATTGTAACATATGTTCGAAATACCGACTATTACTATTATATTCTATACAAATGTATTTGTATTTTGAACCATACAAAATGGATTATCATTTAAATGAACTTGATGATTAAAAAAAATATATTCATTAATAACTTTTTACGTGGATATAGTGAAATTTAAAATCAGGCAAACACACAGAAAGAAATTTTGACGTCTTTTAAAGATATTGATGAAATAAGATGAACAAAACGATATTAAAAATACACTACATAAGATAAGGTAAATATTTTACTCTGTTGTTGATATATGCAGGTTTACGTAGAAAGCTAGAAAAGCTCTAAAATAAACAATCTAGGAGCAATTAAAAAAAAGTCGAATCTGAGCGGAAATTGCTTCGGTTTAACTCAAACTTTAACAATGATAAATTAGCGCTCCGCCGGGCGAAACGTCCGCTGGCTTTATTAGAAAATATACAGATACTTCGTGATTGCGTTTCAGTGATTCAGAGCATGTGTCTGGGACATAAAGCTTGTTGTGGCCGGCGGCAGTACGTTTATAACTTATAGTAAACAATAGAGATACAATTGTACTGTACATCGTGTTGTCGTTGTAATATTAAAACAATGAAATTGGTTTAAAGACAACTTCGCACAATGTGAAACAAAGATGAACCATTATATTTTTTAAAATAGGATCTATCCACTTTATTATAAAATTACTTGCCAGACAATCACTAATAACGAAATGCGAACGGTTTCGATACCGTGTTCAGATATAGTTATTTAAATAACTTGGGTAATCAGAGACGTATGATTTCATGTCTTCTGTTGTTAATGCCATATAAACATTCTTACCAGAGGTATATTGTTATGTGTAGTCCTATTACGAAACACTGTTGAAACTCTCCTAAATTACTAAAATGCAAAGGATTTTCTACAAAAAAAGAGGAGAGAGGTCTATTATATAATACTTTAATTTGTAAAGGTTGATTTGTAAAATATGTTAAACTGTAAAAGTATATAGTAATGTATAATTTTTAAAGTCAGGTTCCGGTCTTTCGTAATTAAGACCTTAAACTCGTGCAAAAACTAATCAACTATCCAAAATAAGTCCCAAAGATCCCACAGGCAATTTTCAAAATAACCTAAGGTTTTATCAGCGATATAAATTTTCTAGTAAATATGTTTTATTATTTATGGAATCTTTTTTATTTTTTTTAAATGTTCATCTCATTGATTAATGTGTATGATGACTCGATTATTGGTTTAACTCCTGAAAAGATATTTAAACCGATTTTTTCATAGGCGTTAAAATAAGTTTAGAGTGAATATTCGGTACGCATACGGGCTTTCTTTGTTGGTGTAATGAAATTCTTTATCAAAAAGTACACAGTAGCAGCCCGAAGCTTGCATGGGGGTCGCGTAATGTTGGACAGAAGGTTTATCGCTACTTTGGATAATTTTATTTTTTAAATAAGTTAAAAAGTTCGAACATACAAAATATTTTTGTTTTATAAAATGCTAGATTTAAAATTTACACCTAACTAAAGAAAGACCTAACATAAGAATAAAGAAGAGCTGAATTTTGAGCAGGTATTCTGGCCGTCACAGTATTATTTTATAATTTGTTTTTTAACATACGCATGTATTAGTTATATTAAGCAACAAAAATTATAATAACAACAAGGGCTTTATTAAGTTTGGATGAAATTGGAAAATTATTTGCAGAATCACTGCTTAGCTTACGTCTGTGTAGGACATCGTGATAAATAACTATGTACAACGATTAGTAAAATCTTTCGTAACGAATATCATCATTGGTACACAACGCAATATGATCATGTCATTGAATAGAGTTTTGAGTCAAAAGCAAAGAGGTTATTAGGGTACATATTCACTTCTTTTGTGATACGTAAAAAAAAATTACAATCAAAACAATTGTATTGATAACTCACCTTAATTCGGTTAAACTAACACTTAGTGGTCTACTTTTTAATTATATAATCACAAGCCAATTGTACTCAACAATGACCGCCATACTTCCCCCTCGCAACTAATCATGACCGCTTTCATAAACACTTACCATTTTAACAACTATACTCATACATCGATTCTTATTAAATGAATAATGTTTGACATTTAATTAATAATAATATATATTATTTGTATTCTTCTTCTTAAAGTGCCTCTCCATTACTGGAGGTTGGCCGTCAGTTCTGCGAAATTTTTTTATTATTTGTATATTTACCTACAATCAATTAATAAAATTAATTTAAATATAATTTACGGCTAGGTGCAAATTGTTACATAAACGTAAACGGGCATTGTAAAAATAATGTAATAATGTTGACTATAAAGAAGTATATCAACTTAGCATATTTATATGACAA
Organism: Byasa hedistus; assembly: GCA_029286795.1. Lineage (NCBI taxonomy): Eukaryota > Metazoa > Arthropoda > Insecta > Lepidoptera > Papilionidae > Byasa > Byasa hedistus. The sequence goes on along the minus strand of JAGSMW010000020.1, from coordinate 6,908,591 downwards.
TTATTTATTTTAAATTTAATTATCACACACGTGATATGAATATTATCAGAATAATAAGTAGTTGCTTATAGACTTTAGGACAATTAAAATATTTACACAGATTTAAATTAAGCACAATCCATTCTGTAACTTTTCTTTTTAAAATCGATACTTTCTTCGTGTATTGGCATTAAGTAGGTACAAATAATTTCCAACGGCGGTTCTGCAATTTTCAACTATGCAAAAAGTTCATAAGTTTTAATGGTTGATTTCGAAAATTCTAAACCTAGTATAATAATGTATTTGGCCCAGTTAATTATATGCTTAACAGGAGGAGGTGTAGACATATAATTTTGTGTAAAGAATAAATCTACATGTAACGTCCTGCTATCCTTCATATAAGTACGTAATACTTTACGTATTTTCTATTATTGATGATGGAGAGAGAATAATCTTTACTTTTAAATAATGAGCACCCGTTTTAAATATTTACAATTAATTCTTAAAAAATAATATTCTTTAATATTTAGTGAGACTGAGTAATTGTGACATATAAAAAGGTCACAAGTTTAATAATGTCCGGATTGCAAATCCAATATTCGGTTCACAAAATGGTCGATCGCAAATCGTTTTGAGATTTCCCAAAAGACTTTCGTGGTATGTGTATGAGCGGTCATTTCCATTGGGCCACGGTACTTCACATCTGGTCCCAATAGGAAACGGCGTTCATCGAAAATCGACCAAGACGAATTTATGAGGGTGGTTAGCCCGGAGCTCATTCCTCTCATGAATTCTATTATTACGTATAATTTAATGAGGTGACTTCTTGTAAAACCATGGGATATTTGCGATGAAAAATGATACATATGTGAGAAAGTAGTAGTAAGTCAAAATGTACTCGCCGTTTATAATCAAAATAAGGAAACAGTAAATTTAGACGTAAATTTAGAGTAATTTATATATTTTATTGTTGATAGGTTTATTTCTTCCAGTATACAGCAGTGTGAAAACATAGCTTTGTTTAAAGGACATTGAAGCGAATAAAATTCCAAGAATGTCATGAATTAAAATATGTCTAAGGCACCTAACGTCACTGTGTTCAGTGAATATGTATAAAAAGCACCTCGATTTTATCATATCGTTTCCCATCAGGTAAAGGACTTGCGATAGTGCGAGTATAAATCATTGACTACTAAACATTCCATAAGCTGCAATGGCAGTTTTTAAATTTTCCAAATTATTTAAAGTAATTAATATTTTCTAAAAGCTTAGTAAAATGTACATATATTACGATTATGCGAATGCATAGATATGATTGATATGCGTTTTATAAGCCAATTGTTATTCATGCTAACAGTTCTATAGGAGTCCCCTTTCTAAATCTAGTGCAGAGAACTTATTTATAAGTAATAGGTACTTGGCATCAATTCAACTGGCTCCTAAGAAGAAAGTTCTCCGTTTCATCCTTTATACCTCGTTAATTTCGTCCAAATATCTCAGTTTAAAACAATTCATAAAACAGGAACCTGTACGTATATTTTATAAGTTATAAATTTATGTAAGTTTTTCTATTGAAATAAAAGTTTTTTTTATAATATAACAAGTGAAATAAAGAAATTTATTAATACTAAAATATTTTCGTGTCTTAAGGTAACTCGAAACATTGTGCACTTGTAAGTTATAATTGAATGGCCGCTTGAGATTTTGTTAAAACAAATATAGTTTCCAAGATTTCATAGACATTTCTAATTTTTGTTTCCTATAGGAAAAACATGTTATAATAGGACACGTTTTTAATTAAGTACCGGAGTCGCGCTCTTACTAGTTGACCGGACCACGTACAAAAACTACTAGTATGTTCCCGCGTGCCACAGACGACCACTTGACATGCTTTCATAATGATTCACTACATGACTTTAGTATATTTTTATAAAAAATTTGTTGTAAAAATGATTGTAAAACTAACCCACTCATTGTTTTTAGCTCTAGATTTAATTCAGTAAATCATATTTCGATACTAAGATGTCTAAGAATGGTTTTTAAGGTAGAGGTTATCATGTTTCCGAAAAAAAGTGAAATTTTTATTAACCTATTACAAATGTAGTCATTTATAATAATTCTTGGTCTAAGTATAACAGTTTCTAGAAAGGAATATTATAGCTGAAATGCCTACATGAATAAATACAAGAATTACACTAGCCAAGCAATTGATTGTTATCAACAACTTTGTTAGGATGTTATAAAAGTTTATATAATAGAAACATATTATTTAATAATAAACAGTACGACCGTCTATTCCCATATGTGTGTACTATAAGAAAACTAATTTTTTGGTGTTTGCGTAATATGTGGGGGACCAGCAAATAAACCTTATATACATATCACGAAGAAATCCCTCCGATATGAAGTTGGTGAATAATATTATATATCAACGTATACACGTTCTTTGGTGTGATACAATATATTTTTAACGTTAGTTATTTACTACTAAAAGACACAAATAGAAAAAAACATTTTTTTTAATATTACTAATAAATGTAATTGTAAACGTACTTTAATTTTATTTCATTACTTCGTTCTTAACATTAATCATGTTGACATTTTCATACACGTGAGACGCGACAAGGGAAGATTAAGTCGTTTGCATGCTTTACAAAGATAAATACCGACAAAACTGACAACATTGTACTTTATATTAATATTCCTTATGGCGGTAGACTGGCAATATGAGAATTTCAGTTGCCTGGCGGATTGGAAGAAAACCTTTAGCCCATTCAAACTCCATGTGGCCCCAGAATCGAACGAGTTGTAAGTGTTACATTACAAGGCATGAGGTTAACCGTTGTAACCCGAGATCAGATTCTCGAGACAATTCTCTGTTGCCTGTAAATGTGAATAATTTACGATTATAGATTTAATCAAATTAATGATGTAAATCTGTCCACTGATAATCTAAAGAAAGCCATTGAAGTCGATGGTTGAAAAATACTCAACGCTTTTCATAATAAATTATCTTCTTTTATGAAAGTGCTAAAATATCATAAAGTAATAATATTAATTGAATTATTTTCTCTTTTATTCGACTAAGTAGGGATATTAGCGAGCCGTTCACCTGATGATAAGTAATGGACAGGCGCTGACCGAATCTGTTTTTTTTTCCCGAGTTTAGAACCGCGGGCTATTATCCTCGTCAACATCTTCGATTTGCTACAACAAGTAAGAGACCACCACGTACATGTCATCTGCCCTGGGCTCGCTTACTAGACAATGATGGCCTTCATCTGCTAAGCCTGCGAACTCAAAAAACTGTTTTAGTCGTTTTCTATGACAACCAGGACTAACCTTAGTCCTATTTTATACTTCTCATTCTTAATAGCCCGTGACTACAGGGCAGTAGCAATAGAGACCTAAAATTAATATACGATATTGATGGTACGTCGTATATTTTATACACTAAACATTTGAAACAGTGAATCCAAATTTATCAAGATCACAGTTCTAACATTCATAATTTAGGTTATTGAAGTTAATTCCTAAACATGGCATTCGCAAATGATTGTATTTGCCGTGCTCGTAGCGCTTAACATGCGGGTTTACTTGTGAAGTGTGCTAGTCAAGGTCATGGGAAATGCAGCAGCCTTTTCCCAGGAATGATTTGATTCTTAGTAAGTTAAGTAAGCACGCCGTGGGTAGAATGGCCCAGGTCAACAATCCGCTTATCTCTATTCCAATTCGTCCGGTCGCAGGTGCGCGCATCTAGTTGCAATCTACGTGGAATACAATCTATTTACGGCAAATTGTATCAATTCTTAGTTTTATCCACATGTTGAGAATCGATCGATAGAGTAAAAAACAAATATACATTTCCTTACTTTTTACACACACAATGATAAACAAAAAAATATAGAAAATTCTGCTCTAGCTCATGCCCAAGTGATTTTGTGTGGAAATCGTAAGTTTAAAAATTCGTTACATTATTTACTGTAACATCCGATACCTTAAAAAACCTAATCTTGAATATGTGTTCTAAAACAAAGCTTTATTTTCATTAAAATAGTGTAAGCAAAATTAAAATAATATTGTAAATTTGCTTAACGATGGACATAACAATTCACTGCTTTTAGTGTAATTATTCGCTTCATATTTCTTAAGCTTCGCGAAAACTTAAGTAACCTAATTTACCTAAGGGCGAACTTATTTTGAGGCAGAACACGTGTTAACTTGTTTTGAGAGTAAGAAAAATGTTACTTCATTAACCGTTGTGGGATTTCCTGAAAATTACTAATGCAATAAACAGAAGCTACGACCCATGTTTTTACGATTCCCCACATCTAATCAACTAGATGTTTTCAAACAGTCAGGGTTTGACACAATTAACAAATAAAATTCTTCTGTATGCTTCTATGATAAATAAAAATAATAATTTTAACTTGTCCGGTTAAAATTCCTTGTAATTTGGAAAACAAATATAAACAATTATTATTTTATAATTACGCATCAAAAACTTTCAAATTGCTTAAAATGTTGAACATATACATTATTTTAGTCATAGAACTTTAAATTTTTCACGTTTATTATTATGACTTATGAATTTCAAATAGTAATGCATTTAAAAGAAGAAAAGTTTTAAAGCGTTAATTATGTAACGAACAAGCGTGTTCTGCTGTTGATAAGCTTAACCATAGTCTTCCTACTGTTGCAGCAATCATCATCTTTTAATTATCAATAAGGACGAATTAAATGGCAATGGTAGTAGAAAAAAATTGCAGCCTTTTTTTTATACTACTATGCGACGAGACGAGCAAGACATTCACCTGATGGTAAGTGATACGCTTGCCCATGACAACGTAGTGCTAGTTAAGATGGTATACACTGCACCACATTGCGCTCGTCGCCTTGAGACGTAAGGTGTTAAGTCTCGTTACCCCAGTAATTACACTAGCTACAGCTCCCTTCAAACCGGAACACAGTATTGTTCGCACACTACTATTTGACGGTTGAAATAGGAGCTGCGGTGGTACCCATCCAGACGGTCTCCGGCAACAGAGACCTACCACCAGTAGCTAGTAACTTAAACAGTTTCACGCAGAAAAGAATCAATCAAATAGATTGTATTGATGATCTATATCTATACGAAGTCCACTTATAGATAACTATTTATACTACATATAATATATGGAAAATCAAGTTTCCCTAGAAAATTACATTAACCATAATGATTCTGTAGAAAGTTGTCGTTTGTTATATTTCACTTTTTATTACATCTTTATTCAAGGTAGCTTTTGTCCATATAATAATTAGGGAATTCAGAAGTTAGTAACAACTTCAAGATAAAAATACAAATTACATAGAAATTATGTTAACAAATGCTGTTTAACATGCTTTTTGAATATAGCCACTATCCTAATCCCCCAAATTTAATTCCATCTCCATCAGTCTTTCTTCATGTAACGAAAATAAGTTAGAAGATTATACAGAAAAATGAGACAGATCTCAGTGTTCTGGTTAATTTTTTCACATTCATTTCATAAAATAAAAAATAGTTTTGAGGTGAAATCTATAATCTATCTATAATTTAATCTTAATGAACTGTCTATAATTTTACATATACAATGGGTATGAAGGTAATAAAGAAATAAATTAAGCCTGCGAAAATGAATTGGAAGTCCTATGAGCTGCTTCTGATATACAGAAACATGGTAAATTTGCTTCATTGCTCAGTGGCTTCCAAAACGTGGTATAACATTAATGAGATAAGACACTGAATTAATACAACTTTTTCTTGTATAGGCGAAAAGCAATGTATTTTTAATGATATCATGGCATTGATAACTCTTTTTACTTAAATTATAATATAAGTAATCCATGACAACTTTCAATCCATAATTATCTCTAAGTTGTTAATAGTATCGGAGTAAAAAAGAACAAATTTAATAGACACGTGTTTCTTTTATTTAAAGCATAACATTTCAAGCTATGGATATGGAGACAAAATAAATCAACCTTTATAAGTAAAAGGTCTAGAAATCTTTTTTTATTGTCTATTAGCATACAAATGAAAGCCGACTCGTAAGTAATCGATAGCTCATCTCCGGTCACAGTTCGCTTCGCTTTATATCAATGTAGATAGTACAGTCGGCAGATTTCCAAGCGAATATTTGGCCTTAGAAACAATAAAGAGAGGAACTTCGTAGTTTCTTATATGATGATATTCCTTATTAAAAATAAAAACAACCATTTTAATATTGTCGCAAGTATAAAACTTAATTAATACTCTAATAATAGGGTACATGTATTCCGTTGTTTTATATTTATCTTCAAGCAAGGATAGAGGTATAAATTCCTCGTTCAATAATGGCTCTGTACGGATCACATAATTTCCGGTAAGAGGTTTGTGACCGCTGCCGATTATGCGAGGTACTTTGCTAAACATTTCAAGACATTCAGAATATGTAAATGTTTTAAAAAAATTGTTTTGTTAATAAAACATTTTGCAACTTTAGCAAGAAATTCTCGAATGTAAATATACATACAAATGTTTATATTATTTTAGAAAACAAACACTTAGACCTAACACAGTAAAACATTTTACTAGGTAATTAAAACAGCTTCGTTTTTAGTTCATAGCGAATAAAGGATTGTCAAGTATAATATAAAATATGCATAATTGTGTAATATCTTAAAATTTTACTTTAATAAAAAGTCAGCTATACCCTGATTTATAACCCTCTTGACGCACAAAAGCTGCTTATACCTTTCCCTAAAGAATAATAAAGGTTTTTTTTGTAAAAAACATTAATGCTTTAATGTTGAACGGCTATGAGTGGTAAAAGCGATATGATATTTGCAAAAGATTGTGTATAAATATTGAATTCATTAATTTAGATTTCACTTTGATGTATTTATTTTTTAATGTCTAAATAAATCACGTTTTATAACGTAGTAAGCCAAAATACTTTTTGAAAAAAAATGTTTTAAGCTTTACCCGTACTAACAAGAAGAATAGAAAAGTTTCTTTACGAGTCAAGTTAATAAAGATTGATTTATTGCGTTGGCTAGTTTGGTCGTTTCAAAAATAAAGGAACAAAGAGGTAAAGCTTTTACGTCAAATTTAGAATGGCTCGTAAAAGCCGACATAAATAGTACGGAGTCATACGAAAACGTAAAGACGCAGCGCGATATGTTCGACGTGTGACGGGATCCTAATCCACGTAAAAAACCTAAAAGCGAAGGCATAAAAAATATGTACCCATGTTCTGTGATAATTAAAGATTTAAAAATAGGATTATTATTATTCTCAAATTTCGCAAAATGTAACGAAGAAAATTTTTCGGCTTACAGGAAAGACGGAACGCGATTAACATAAATTACAAATTCTTGATAATTATAACGGTGCGATACTTAAGACGAAATAAATGTAAGCGTGTATAATATAATTGACGAGTAATTAACAGTCATTAAATTAAAAGCGTTGTACCTAGGTAAGTGCTGTTTGTTAAAACCCAGAAGATTTTCAGGGGGTCCACCATATCAACGGGGGCAAAAGCAACGACAGCACTTTACCGCATGATGCACTTTAACTGTCAGCGATTATTAACACTCGCTGTACACATTCATGTAACTTGACACTGTGGAAGATGGAATAAAATATACGATTAAAGCACGAGACCACTTTTTTTGTACATTATCGTATGGCGAATTATCACGGCAGTAAGAAAAGTGAAGGAGCGATTACGAGAGTACGCGCGAGACGCGCGGCCGGCTCGGAGCCCGATGCAAACTGCCGCCTCACCGGATCCGCCCCCTTACAACCCCTCCTAAGTGCCATAGTAGCAGTCGAGCAGCATTTTCAAAAACAATAATTTGCATTATAATCAATCAAATACATCTGATGAATTAACAATGTTAAACAGATTTTGTTTATATAGAAGAAAAATATCCATTTCGTTGGATTAGAAATCTAATCCGAAAGTCGGACACACAACATTTTAAAATACATATTTTTTAAGCAAATTTAAAAGTAGTACAAAAATACTTTTATTTACTTATTAGTAATGAATCCAAAAACTACCAATACCCCGTTGTACATATAAAAAAATAATCGATATCGGTTTTAATAATAGAGCCAATGAAAACGATTTTAAAGTGGTTTGTTTTTTTGCACTCATACTGTTATTTCAATAACTCGGTAATTAAATATAACTGAAATTTGGTACAAATTATTTTTCAGCATTAAGTATATCGTACTTTTTAATAGCTTCGTATGTTAACGAGGAAAATGTTACATATTTGTTATTTGCAAGTATCCTTGCAAGTTCAACAATTAAACAGTTATATATTATTAAACAAAGTACAAACAATTTAATAATTGTTTATTACATTTGTCAAAATACTTAAAAATATATAGATACATACTTTTTTAAGGAATACTGTCATTAGAAACTAATTATTAACAATTCTATTGTTTAATTAAATACTAAATTTGATTATATAACTGATGAATAATAGTTTACTAAAATCACCTTAAAAGTTGTCCACTGAGATAAAGATACAAAGGTGTTTGAATTACTTTTAACTTTCTCGTGTGTTTTTTTTTTTAGAATCGTACATAAAAATAGACTTTTTATTTTTTTTTAATTTCTGTTTATTACACGGCAAAAATCAAAAATTTTTTTCATACAGATTCCTGTTATAACAACGTTAGTAATTTATAGCCTCACTTTAGACTACGAAGATTTTAAACATATATTTTTACCTACTTTGAAAGTTTTCTATTTCTTTTTTTAATTCATTGTGAATTTCTTATACTTATACATAATCGGATTTATTATTATTCTCAAATTTCGCAAAATGTAACGAAGAAAATTTTTCGGCTTACAGGAAAGACGGAACGCGATTAACATAAATTACAAATTCTTGATAATTATAACGGTGCGATACTTAAGACGAAATAAATGTAAGCGTGTATAATATAATTGACGAGTAATTAACAGTCCTTAAATTAAAAGCGTTGTACCTAGGTAAGTGCTGTTTGTTAAAACCCAGAAGATTTTCAGGGGGTCCACCATATCAACGGGGGCAAAAGCAACGACAGCACTTTACCGCATGATGCACTTTAACTGTCAGCGATTATTAACACTCGCTGTACACATTCATGTAACTTGACACTGTGGAAGATGGAATAAAATATACGATTAAAGCACGAGACCACTTTTTTTGTACATTATCGTATGGCGAATTATCACGGCAGTAAGAAAAGTGAAGGAGCGATTACGAGAGTACGCGCGAGACGCGCGGCCGGCTCGGAGCCCGATGCAAACTGCCGCCTCTCCGAATCCGCCCCCTTACAACCCCTCCTAACTGCCATAGTAGCAGTCGAGCAGCATTTTCAAAAACAATAATTTGCATTATAATCAATCAAATACATCTGATGAATTAACAATGTTAAACAGATTTTGTTTATATAGAAGAAAAATATCCATTTCGTTGGATTAGAAATCTAATCCGAAAGTCGGACACACAACATTTTAAAATACATATTTTTTAAGCAAATTTAAAAGTAGTACAAAAATACTTTTATTTACTTATTAGTAATGAATCCAAAAACTACCAATACCCCGTTGTACATATAAAAAAATAATCGATATCGGTTTTAATAATAGAGCCAATGAAAACGATTTTAAAGTGGTTTGTTTTTTTGCACTCATACTGTTATTTCAATAACTCGGTAATTAAATATAACTGAAATTTGGTACAAATTATTTTTCAGCATTAAGTATATCGTACTTTTTAATAGCTTCGTATGTTAACGAGGAAAATGTTACATATTTGTTATTTGCAAGTATCCTTGCAAGTTCAACAATTAAACAGTTATATATTATTAAACAAAGTACAAACAATTTAATAATTGTTTATTACATTTGTCAAAATACTTAAAAATATATAGATACATACTTTTTTAAGGAATACTGTCATTAGAAACTAATTATTAACAATTCTATTGTTTAATTAAATACTAAATTTGATTATATAACTGATGAATAATAGTTTACTAAAATCACCTTAAAAGTTGTCCACTGAGATAAAGATACAAAGGTGTTTGAATTACTTTTAACTTTCTCGTGTGTTTTTTTTTTTAGAATCGTACATAAAAATAGACTTTTTATTTTTTTTAATTTCTGTTTATTACACGACAAAAATCAAAAATTTTTTTCATACAGATTCCTGTTATAACAACGTTAGTAATTTATAGCCTCACTTTAGACTACGAAGATTTTAAACATATATTTTTACCTACTTTGAAAGTTTTCTATTTCTTTTTTTAATTCATTGTGAATTTCTTATACTTATACATAATCGGATTTATTATTATTCTCAAATTTCGCAAAATGTAACGAAGAAAATTTTTCGGCTTACAGGAAAGACGGAACGCGATTAACATAAATTACAAATTCTTGATAATTATAACGGTGCGATACTTAAGACGAAATAAATGTAAGCGTGTATAATATAATTGACGAGTAATTAACAGTCATTAAATTAAAAGCGTTGTACCTAGGTAAGTGCTGTTTGTTAAAACCCAGAAGATTTTCAGGGGGTCCACCATATCAACGGGGGCAAAAGCAACGACAGCACTTTACCGCATGATGCACTTTAACTGTCAGCGATTATTAACACTCGCTGTACACATTCATGTAACTTGACACTGTGGAAGATGGAATAAAATATACGATTAAAGCACGAGACCACTTTTTTTGTACATTATCGTATGGCGAATTATCACGGCAGTAAGAAAAGTGAAGGAGCGATTACGAGAGTACGCGCGAGACGCGCGGCCGGCTCGGAGCCCGATGCAAACTGCCGCCTCACCGGATCCGCCCCCTTACAACCCCTCCTAAGTGCCATAGTAGCAGTCGAGCAGCATTTTCAAAAACAATAATTTGCATTATAATCAATCAAATACATCTGATGAATTAACAATGTTAAACAGATTTTGTTTATATAGAAGAAAAATATCCATTTCGTTGGATTAGAAATCTAATCCGAAAGTCGGACACACAACATTTTAAAATACATATTTTTTAAGCAAACTTAAAAGTAGTACAAAAATACTTTTATTTACTTATTAGTAATGAATCCAAAAACTACCAACACCCCGTTGTACATATAAAAAAATAATCGATATCGGTTTTAATAATAGAGCCAATGAAAACGATTTTAAAGTGGTTTGTTTTTTTGCACTCGTACTGTTATTTCAATAACTCGGTAATTAAATATAACTGAAATTTGGTACAAATTATTTTTCAGCATTAAGTATATCGTACTTTTTAATAGCTTCGTATGTTAACGAGGAAAATGTTACATATTTGTTATTTGCAAGTATCCTTGCAAGTTCAACAATTAAACAGTTATATATTATTAAACAAAGTACAAACAATTTAATAATTGTTTATTACATTTGTCAAAATACTTAAAAATATATAGATACATACTTTTTTAAGGAATACTGTCATTAGAAACTAATTATTAACAATTCTATTGTTTAATTAAATACTAAATTTGATTATATAACTGATGAATAATAGTTTACTAAAATCACCTTAAAAGTTGTCCACTGAGATAAAGATACAAAGGTGTTTGAATTACTTTTAACTTTCTCGTGTGTTTTTTTTTTTTAGAATCGTACATAAAAATAGACTGTTTATTTTTTTAATAGAAATTTAAAAAATCATTTAATATAGCAAAATGCTTATTAGTTATCATCACCATTATTAGCAGCGGACAGATGTTTACTTGTATGCATTTCCGGTACTTGTTACAGCACTATCATTATTAATACCGGCAAGAATCGCCACTCGAGAAACTGTTTGACGCAATGGTTAATGAGTATTATACTCTATAATTAGATATATACCGCTAGAACACTACACTGGCCTGAAGTAAAATATGTTTATAAAAAAATCTGGCAAATTACATAAACGAACCAATAATCGCCGTACATCCTGTTTTGAAATTGCTAATATAAATCTCTAAGCACCTTTTAGTCGGAATGTTATAGCTATAAGTTATAACGATAAAATGCTTTATGATAATCGTTGGTGAAGTTTTTCCTAATAAACATACGAGTATACTAGTGTCGCACTAAAACCATACATGAAAAAAATCTGATAATAGTAACTTTGTAATTTTTATAATAAGTATCAGTTATGCCTATCACATCACTGTAAACATTTATACAATTATAATTAGTTTTTACATTAATATAACGACACGAATAAATTTTTATAACTCTTCTTTTTTTTACATTGAGTAATTTTCTTTAATAGTACTGTAATTATTACTACACCCTCCGTATATAACTCAAGTCAAAGACATCAAACATACACATATTATGTAAATAAACAACATTTTTGAACTCACAAAGTGAATTGAAAAGTCGCGCCCTTGGAGTAAAATATTACAAGGAATCAAAGTAGCGAAGTGAAATCGCAGAGGGCATGAAATAAATCCAAAGTTTAAAAAGTTTTGAGCGGAAAATCTCTCTCGACCTTTTCACCAAATGTCCTGCTTACTTCAAAATAATCATTTAGTAAGTAAGAAGAACAAAGTGAAAGTTTACAGGCGTTAAAGATTGATGGTTTCAAGCAAATGAAACTTTTCATGAAATAAGACCATAACATTTCAATATTCTAATTAAAGAGTCCTTTTGAAATCGCGAAAGCATTATCGCTACCTAGGTAAAGTATTTCTGAGAAGAAGGAAAGTAATCAGAATTTGTGAGAAACTCTTTACATTCATTATTTCTAAAGTAGATTTTCGTTTTCTTTTAATACTTTATTATTCTCTTTAAACCTTGTACGACACTTATGAAAATTGTTAGAGAAAAAGTATGGTTTTATAAATTTTTATTCATCTTTTCCTCGGTGACGCCGAACAAATACAGAGCCTGTTATATTGACTCGCACTAGCTATTGTGTGATATTGTTGCGGGTACTTACTTTCTCGTGATATTGATGTACAGGCCTGGCCGCCCACACTTCCGCAACGATATTGGTCGTTGTTTAGCGAGGTTTCTATTTGTGTAGTGATTCGAATTTCGCTATACAATACTTATCAAGAAATATATTTATTTACTATAATAGCTTTTTTTGTTAGGTAAATTATCGATTCATTATGAAAAATAGCGTCGGTGAAAATACTGTCAAAACTTCTCTAAGATTTATAGCTAAGTTATGGATTGCCGAAAGTTTTATTATAATATAGATTGATAGATAGACTTAACATTATTGTACACCGCGGAAAAAATGCACATACCAAAAGTAGTATGGGGCCATTCATTAGCTTCTTTATAGAAAAAAAGCATTTTCTTTCAGGTAATGTTTGAAAGAAAACGTGGAAAGTAATAGTGGCAACATTTTAAACAGTAAAACTGAAGCCAACAAATATCATTAATTGCATGACGACAAACAACATTCTCAAAGGCGGGGTCTATATTCGATTCAGTAAATGTACTGGCGCATTCGCTTTATATGTGCTACCTTATATGTGTCACTTACAAACTTTAGAAAATGAGCAGAACTCACACCAAAGTTAATATTATTATACGTCGTCAAATTCAGTTTCTCTCTCATACTTTCGCAATCTTCTTCATTCCTTGCACATACATTTGTGGGGCTTCATTACTTCAATATCCGAACAATATTGCAAAGATAATCTAGCATATTGTATCCTTACTACGGAAGTACTATTTATCTTGTCAAAGAAACAAATCACACTGTCGAGAAGCGCCAAGCGCTAAAGTAGCGGCGCAGGTTGTTCAGAAGAGAGTCGCCGCCGGCCGGTTCTTGACTTCCGACAAGAGCGCTGCAAGCCTCGTTCCCTCTGTTACATTACACAACTCTTGCATTAGCCTTAAGTGTTTATTTGACACACATCCTTCAAATAATGAAAGATAACATTGATGTCAAGTCACAAATTGATAAGAGAATGAATGCACATCTCTTTTAAAGTATATACACATCATAAGAAAACATCGTTTGCACTGTTGAGATGTGTTAATGTCAAACGCATTGTCACTAAGAAGTTTTATGATTATGACTACAGAAACGTCACCAGCACGTTTAAATGTTTCGACAGAAAATACAAATTAATCATAAACCAAAGAATTTCGAAATATATAAACGCCTAAACTATAATTATTTTGTAGGTAAACTTAAACATACAGTAGCTGTTGCTCGGGTTAATAACATTTCAATATAGTGTAACAGCGTTATCATAGGTTAATATATAGTTAACTGAACACTGATACCATGTTCCTGACAGGCACAAGCGCAAGATAATTGTGGGGACGTGCTATGAATAATAATTTCATTACAAGATAATAAGCCGTGTAAGGGGGCCGCTGTGGAGCGAGGACACTACGTTGCAGTCGGCCACAATGTCTCTACAAACAGACGGGTTAATAGGATCCACCAGCTTTAAATTGAGTTTTAAAATCAACTTCCGAGATCAACTCATTAATATTTAACTACATCTTTACATTAAGTTTTTTTACCGGCAAACACTAACCTAACCTATGCTAAACAATAATATTTTGAAAGATCGTAGTACAAATTTTCTTAGATGACTGAAAATTGCATTGACCAAATTAAAAAAAATGCAAAAATAACGTAAATTATATTGTTTTTTTATAATATTCTAATAAATGCATGACAATTCTAAACGTAGCACAACGTCCTCGAGGATTCAAGCCAGCAGAAGAGTGAGTGTTATTTCGTTTTTACGTTGCACAACCCGCAAAGGAAATGCAGTGCAATAAAGTAATTTTTACTTACATGAAACAAGTTATCATGTATGTAGCTTTTAGATGCACGAACTACGGTGCTTACACGAATACATTGCATGGCCTTGCAAAATTTTACGTCAGCAAGAGTTGACGTAACGTATGCGAGAATGCAGTTGGCTGCCCAACTGTCCCCAATTTACTTCTGTTTACCTCGCATATTATGAACTCGCTTGTGCTGAAATTCAGGGTCTATGAACCGAATGCAATCTCGATGACGCGTTCATTATTTCATATGAACTATAAAATTAAATAAATTACGTAAACCAATAAGTTTTTATCCAATCTGTGGTCATCATACAGTATCTTCTAATTGAAATTCGGTGATGAGTAGGCGAAAACTTTTTCGGCTACTTTTATAAAAGACATTTCTTAAATTTTATTAAAGGAGTTTGTAATCAACTAGTTATTATTTCTCTTAAATATTGCGCGTTATTGTATGCAAATAGTCAAGTGCAATGAAATAAGGTTATTCGTAAATAAATCAAAAGAAGTGTGATCCACTGAAAAATAAGTGTAAGCCTACACACACAAATTACCCTTTAGAAGCCTGCATCCGAGATAACCTTTTCGTACATTTTTTCTATACACAGTTGTACAAATATAATAAATTGCCGAACATTCTGAGAAAACATGAAGCAGTCTTTCAAGTCAATATTGTATAAAAAAACAATACGTTAACTGAGGATCGGCATGTTATTTTTAAATCAGAAAAACTACGAGTATTAATGTAATTTAAGTCACGAAATACACAGTCTTCTATAATTCCGATTTATGTTTTACTTTACATTACAAAACTTTATAATTGTTTGGCAAGTAAAGAAAATAAGTTGGTGTAAGATAAAACCTTAACCATAAAAACTGAAATTTAAATCTTGCGTCTTAAGAGAATTTGGTAGGGAACTCTAGGCCGGTTATGTAAAATATATTTTATATTGAAAACTTTTTAAAGTATTATTTGTCTATATTAGAACCGATGATAAACGATAATTTTTTTTATGCATTAGGAATGTTTTTTTGACTAATCGCAAAAAACGTTTATATCAAATTTGAGGAGAAGCTTTATAGTAATAAAATGAATCAATGTGAGTGATTTTGTCGTCGTGAATTCGTACACAAATTTAATATCAAGAAATCAAATTCATTTACGATGTTTTATCGCGAAACTTTTCTGAATTCTTCGGCACACTTTCTTGTAAGGGTAGTTTAAAATACGACGAGATAGGGACAACGAAAAGAACACAGAGTTTATTATAAATAAGATGGCCCATAAATTTACTGCCCGAGTTTATCGGCCTGTATTCACAAGAAAGAAACTAAACGCGGACCTCAAAATCACGGTCCCAAATAATACTCAACAATAGCTTTTTTAAAGACAGAAATTATCTAGTTTAAAAACATCAAATACTCTCAGCTCAAAATTATCTTTGAGACTATTAACAAATGTAAATAATACTACAAAAAACGAATGTACTTATTAGATACATTGTATAATATTAACTCGGTTGTACTAAATGTTTCAGTTGTATCATAAAAGTTCGGTGTTACTTGAAAATAAAGTGACGGTTATATTATATTTTTTAAATAATAAAATTTAATACAAAGACCCGGAGCCTTTTACGTGTAGACCCGCATAAGAATTAGGCAATAAATGTTGATCAGAGCGAAAGAAACAATTTGGTGGAAAACTATTATCACTGGTATTTGAAAAGAAAATACGTGTTTTGCCAACGCCGTTCTTTTATGTTACTCCGTGTAAATTCATTATTTCTAAATCTATATCGTTTTTAACAATTGAATTGTTCGGTATTGTCGTATTAAAGCACAATATAATAATGTACTTGGATATAAATACGGAAATTTTAACGTTTAGTAAGTGCGATTGCGTTATTTTTCGGAACCGTCAAAATCCTATTGAGACTAGTACAATAAACGTTAACTTCATCTTTGTGGTATTTTTTTACTGTTTAGGGGCCAGAGCACTTGAATAAAAGATTCCTGTATTATACCAACTCACTCCGAGTACAATGGAACAACGACAACGCATCCACTGTAATTCAGTGAGCAGCCGGGGTACTGTATTTCATTACTATATAGAGCTTAGATCCTTCAAATTAGACATGATCCCTAAGAAACCAATCATGGAATTTATTAAGAATAAGATAAAAGATAACATAACATTTTTGTTTATAACGTATAACATTTTAAACAGAAATCTTACCGATACATCATCATCACAAAATCCCAACGAAAAATTTAAAACCGCTTAGAAACCATATTTGGGCTCAATATTCCGATTGTCTTAAAACAAACCGAAAACAGAGCGCTGTGGAGGCAGCTGGTTGAAACATCCGGCGTAGGAATTTCAGAACAAGCACAACGTTTAATAATAAAGCGCTAGTAAAAGATGTGTCTATTGATAAATTGTGGAATTTTTTTGTTGGAAAAACTGACCAAAACGAAAAGAGTTTGAATTTACAATTATTATTAATTTCTTTCAAAATATTGTGTTTGTTTACAACAATTTCTATTTAATGCTGGTTTAGCTTTTTATAAAAATATAAATAGTAACTCAAAGTTATATTTTTATATATATCATAATCAAAACTACAATCTTTTTTTTAGTAGCCGTCCTATAGCATTCCTACGAAGCAGTAATTTTATTTTGTTATAAGTTGAAAGCAAAAATAACTGTTCATATTACAATATAAAAAAGAGAAAGGGATAAGAGGGGGAACAAATACAACCACAGCACTCGCATCTTATTACATTTATACAACTAGGGAAGTTAAAGGTTCTGGTCGGAAGAAAATATTTATCGACTCAATTTCTCCAAATGAAGGGCAAAAGTAAATAAAAGACATACGTTACAAGAATACACGAAACAAGATTTGGGCCCAAATCTAGAACACGGTACAGGCAAATTGTGATTGTCACGGAAACGGCGTAGGTGACCTCACATTATTTGAGACTGAATCGAAAAGCAATTTCGCCTAACACGGGACTATTCATCACACATAAAACGTGATCAATGACGCCTGCCGCCGTAACATCCGGGACTCCGATACTTCCTCCACGAAACAAATCAGAATACATTGAGAAAAATAGGTGCACATGAATATTGACTTATATATATAGATACAAATATTAAGAATAGTTGATGTATAACCTACTAACCGCTTGCGTTGTAACACGGAGGTCTCTAGTTCGATTGCAGATCCGCATAACTCTAATGGTGGTGTTAGGTATTTCTGAAAGCCGCTAGTAACCACACTCGTATTGTTAATGAGCTTCCATATTAGCTTTTCTGTATTACAGCTGACATATGTATGAAAGCCTGAGTATTCTGAGTAAGGGTTTGCATTGTCGGCCTTACTTAATGTGAAATTTAGATTAAAAGTTAGCCAACTGTTAATAAAAAAGGTGTAGTAATATTTACGTATTAAAAAAGATGAAAAGAATTTTATTTTATGATACAGATTACTATATGTATTGAAAGTATTAGTGGTTTATATATTTATTTTCTTTTAACAGACGTTGTATTTTTGTATACAAAGTTTTAATAAACTATAAACAAAAAATTTTCACAGATTTATAGAAAACCATTTTATTATGCTGATGCAGCAAATTCGATTCATAAATTTTCAATTTGTATTAAATTGCTATAAAATATTCACATCGTCTATATTCTAAAAACTCATAAATATTAATTTAATATACGAAAACGGGTAAACTGTTTTAATATTTGTCGCCGTGAAATAATAGTGTACTTCAGGGACTCTGAGCCACGAGAGAGAAGAGCATATGGTCCGTAACAGCTTGGTCTGTCGTCGACGCAAAGTACTTAATGGTTTCAGAAGCTTTTCCCGTACTAAAGCTGGGCTTAACAAAATCACTTCTGCAAAATACAGTTACCACGTACAAAGTTAAAAGAAACCTATTTACCTATGTGAAATAACTTTAATTTATTCTCTTTTGATGATTTTATTCATATTTATGCACACATAAATTATTTTAAAGATACTTAAAAACTTTTCATTAACTGTTGTCTAAAATCTGATTTAAATCTCGACCCTTACACTTCATATACATTCCTGCGGCGATAGGTTTTAGTAACTAAATACATCGTTTGCAATGAAACCATTTGTAAACTACTTGAATTGCCTTTGATAATTGACTCCTTGGAACTACAGGAATTTTTTTTTGGATTGTATCTAACAATAAAGATTTTCTGTCAAAACAACGTTATTACCACTGTGAACTAACAAATAATGTAATATCATTTTAATAATGACTTGGTACTGTATACAGAAAACTTAAAAAAATTGTATATTAAAAATAATATTCTGAACAAAATATATATCAATAATTAATATAGCTTCAACTTTACAATTCAACGAACATTTAAATTAAATACAAAAACTTGAATAGAATCGGTCCTCTTTCAACGGTTTCTGTAGTTTATTAAAATTTGCGCCATCTAATTAAAGTATTGTGAGGCCACATCAATGGAACAGTTATGTTAAATAATATAGGTACATACAAGCATAAAAATAATGATATATTTTATTTCTTTTTATTCTACTTTTTTACGTGCATCCATATAAATATTACAGAAGCATAGTTCTCTCGATCGATAAAAAGATCGATAAGCTAATAGGTCTCTGTTGCCGGAGACCGTCTGGCTGGGTACCACCGCAGCTCCTATTTCAACCGCCAAATAGTAGTATGCAAACATTACTGTGTTCCGGTTTGAAGGGCGCTGTAGCTAGTGTAATTACTGGGGTAACGAGACTTAACACCTTATGTCTCAAGGCGACGAGCGCAATGTGGTGCAGTGTGTACCATCTTAACTAGCGCCGCGTTGTCAGGGGCAAGCGTATCGTTTACCATCAGGTGAACGTCTTGCTCGTCTCGTCGCATAGCAGCATAAAAAAAAATGTGAACAAAGCTTCAAAGTCCTTAATATTTTCTTTATTGCGTAGTTCTAAAAATCTTTAACTTTAGATCCAAGCTGCATTGGATTACAATTCATTTGAAAAATAGCAATTTAGTTGCCGATGTGTTTCATCAGAAGATTCAATGGAGAGTGACTACAATTGGAGGTACTAGACATATGTGCAAGCTGCTTAACATAAACGTGTTTATAAATTGTAACGTATAATAGTGTAACGTTAACCTTAGTAAAATTTAAGCCTTATAAACATAAATATAAAATAAAATTGAACTTCTTTAGAATTACCTTTAATTATAACAAAAGGGAATGCAAGAAGGCATGATGGAGAAATTAGAGCAGGATTGTGTGCGTGGAGACAAACGCGCGCAGGCTGCTCCTCATTAACGCTAATAGAGCCACATTTATCTATGGTGATGTAATAAAGAGTTTCATGTCTTACAAATCGTCGAAAATTTGTCGCAGACAATTTCAGGCGAAGCAGTGCACACACTTTTCAAGATGACAGCATATTTAGAATACACGTGCATATTGTTTCGATGCTGGTTCACAATTAATTCAATAACAAGTAAACAGCAAGACTTTCTGTATAATTCAATTTCTTGTATAAATAAATACATGTGACCTTTACTCTGTTTAACATTACATCGTTATATACTTAATATTTCTTAGAAGTTTAGGTTCTAACTTCTATAAACAAGTATTTCTCAAAATGTTTTTCAAAGACTCGCTTTAAGTATTAAAGATTCTTTTAAGAATTACAAAGTTGTTTACCTAAATGAAAGTCTGAAATAATTAGATGTTTTCTCGTTAATAAATTTAATATGAAATTGAGGACAAGTCTTAGCACATAGCCGATAAAATAGTCACGCGGATCTATAATATTAGTAACTTAGTTTTAGTAAC
This sequence comes from Byasa hedistus, assembly GCA_029286795.1. NCBI lineage: Eukaryota > Metazoa > Arthropoda > Insecta > Lepidoptera > Papilionidae > Byasa > Byasa hedistus. Next base: position 6,887,910 of record JAGSMW010000020.1, on the reverse strand, counting down.
TTTAAATGGTATTCGTTCTATTAAGGTGTGAGGTTTCGTTTGCGAACACAAAATTGGATTCAGAGCTCTCAGTGAAACAACTGTGAAGTTGAATGAAAACTCATTTTAAGCGGCAGCCGGCGATTTAGCAATAGCTTGCGGCTGGTTGTAGTTTGGCCGGCAGACACTAAGTAGTTCAAAGTGTCAGCTGCTTTCCTCCACCTAGGTTTTGGACAACGGCCATCGTTTATTATTTTACTTTACAAATATTTACTTAATTAAATCAAATTTCAATAAAATAATAATCTTTGTTATTAGCAGTGTTAAGTAACAAAAACAAATAGACTTATTAAAAATACATAAGTCCATTGTAACTAATAATCTTAACTACTTGTTACTAACAATATGTAGTCAACTATAGACAATCAACATCATAATCTCTCTGTTCTTATTTCATATCGGGACAGAACAATATATCTTTTAAACGCCATGTTGTAAAAAAAACCATTAGCAATATTACAATATCTCTTAAAGGTTTTTTTTATAAAAATCTCTATACATGTATGATACTACTGTGCACATGTGTATGGTTCGAGATTATTTCCTAAAATTGTCGGACCGTTTTAGCAATTGAGCTTTTTGATTATTCTTACCACATCTTCAAATATTCTTTGTCAAAATTACGAAAAGGTAAAAAACGAATGCGTAACCCTATTGTATAAAGGATAGATTAAATATAAAAATTCCCAACGCGGTCTGAATAATATGTACTTAAATGACCAAAATGTTGTTTCATTAAAGGTAAACAGGTTCTTTGTTCGCGTCGTTTTAATGGCTTTACGTTGAAAGTATAATAAATGTCGGCTTCAGAGCCTTCTAAAGTGAATACAAATAACTACGTCGGATAAACGGAGAAACGGATCGTTGTTCAATATAAATATCCATTAGAGCGAAGTTATGAACGATTAAATGAAAACGCGGAAGTTTCGTTTGAATAATTATTTTACAAGATTTTTTTTTTGATATAATGCCTCGTAAAAGTTATATATTACAGTCTCTTTTCATTTTCATTAATTAATGACGTTATATCTTTGTTATGTGTGTTTCTGTCATAAATAAAATTTAATTCTTTCACGAACTTAGATAAAGTTCTTTATTTTTCACTTACCCTAAAAGTAAATTAAATGTGAACGACTTTCTTCAAAGAACAATCTAATTAAAATATTTTATAATTAACTCAATAATAAGAAAGTCTGTTAAGTTCTGAAATCCTTATACACTGAAAATAACGTATACTATTATTGATTCGGCGAAATTGTATTTCTAGTTACATTCTTTCAAAGGTAAAGTAATAAATTAATTCTAACAAAGAAAACTTCGCAACTGCTATTTTTAGCGAGAAAAACATTGAGTTGTAAGCAATTAACGGAAGGCTATTCTTCTTTACGATTACATTGTTAGATCACACATTTTAAATTGTCTGATAAATTTCTTAATAATCTTTGAAAAATGTTGTTATGAATATAATTATAGAAAAAGATGGCATGTTAATCATTATTTTCAGTTATAATAATAATCAACTGAAATAATATTCAATTAAGAAATAATATATGATTAAATCAAACAAATGGTCTTTATATTAAAAAAAAAGTATTATACGAGTACAGTGTTAAATTTTTTTTCAATGAAAAAGTTATAGGAGTGCAGTGTTTTATTTTTTTAATGAAAAAACTAGGTTGAATTTAACTATTTTGTTTTATAGAAAGTTGTAGTATATAAACAATAATTTCAAATCATTCCCATCATTTTAAGCGTCAAATTTGTAATAAATATTGTTATAAAATCATAGAGACAAATTTGTAAAATTAATCAAAGTCGATACATTTGGTTCGCGTTTGTGTACTTAAGTTATAACTTTGTTATAACTTGTAGTTTCCTTTTGACTTAACGCTATTAGACTCCCAATGTTATATCAACCACTGTTCAAAATTTTAAGAATATATTTTAATGTGATTTCCAAGTCCTTTCCAAGTCTTTGTTTTATATTATGAATTTGACCAATATGCTGAGCCGAAAATGCTTGAAAGGCGCTGTTAGGAGTAAAATTATTGAATAACATAATCTAACATGTCATGTCTCTAAGCGATAAATATTATGTAGTCATACGCAAACATCCTAAGCGCCACATTGTTGTAGGCAGGCGTATTACTAACATTTATCAGCAGGCGAACGTTCTGCAAGCCTTCTTGCTTCGTTGTACAAAAGAAATATATTTGTACTTAAAATGACACTATAACTGATGAAGTTACTGTACTAATGGTTTTTATCATCTTGCAACTCAATACGATAAAAACAGTTTAGATATGGACGAGATCATTCTGTGAAGTCTTTTCAACATTCGCCGTAGAAACATAGGTACTAGATGCATTCATACATTTTTTGTCGATACTCCGCTAAAAAGGACAAAGCATTCGCAAACTTGGGAATTTTCAAGAGAAAAGTGAGTAGACTACTTCTAGACTACTGCGCTTTTCTATCAAAGACTACATAGCTGCTTAACGTCAGGTAGGGTATCAAATAAAATAGTAATGTCTGTAAAAACTGTGATTTATATAACAGCAATGCGAACTTATTCGTGTGTGGAACACGCCTTGTAGTTAGGAGAGCGGATCTAATTTAATATTGAAATTATGCGAGTATATTCGTATGAAAACAAACGAGGGACGCATCCTTTGGCGATAATTTAATATGGGATTATAACAGCGCGCCTGACCGCGAACGTTCTGAATATTACGGAACCCGCGTGCTGTTTCGTTAATAACTTATTTATTATACAGTAATGTAACAACGATTAAACTTAGGAAACGCTTTTAACCGACGGAAAGAGTAAATAATAAGTTGACTTGTTCCCTAACCTCTGTGATCATGAGCAGTTTATAGACCTCCACTTTTGGGCGTGGCCCTGCCGCAAATATCACCACATCACATACAACGAGGGATCTACGAGGATTACGGCTACTAATCGCGGGTAGGAAAATAGGAAATTTAATTTTGATCTCGTTGATTTATATTAAATCTTCGCGCCTTTTTAATTATTTCCATTTCTTTGGAATGTCCGTACTTTAAAGTTTATCACGTAAATATTTTAAAAAGGATCTCTGATAATTTTTAAATAGAAAACACGTTAGATTCCAAGGGACTTTGGCTTAAGTGATCTTTGTGACAACTTTTTAAGCATTTTTTTAGTAAGTAATAAAGCGAAACTAGAACTAAAAATAATATCTTTAAGTAGAGAACCGATTTTATACACATGTACTTCATAAATTTTTCTTGCTTGATCCTACAATATAAATGGAACTCGAGTCGCTTACGCAACGTTAACGTTTTCTTCTTATTTTTTCAATTGTAGCAATTCCTTTCGCTATATCCTAAAAAGCAGTTAAGTGGCCTAAAAGTAAGACTTTTTATTCGTTTTAATTCTAAAGTATAGGCAAAGTGGTTCATTTTAACGTGAAAATGACAAGGCAGGCTAATGGTACCGACGTTTAGTTGTGATAAGAAAATATGTCTTGTGTTAATTAATGTTCATTAGCATATTCGGCTTTCCACTTATCACGACAACTTTTTTGCACAATATTAAGGTTTTGTTTAATCCTATGTTTATTATAAGATTCTTATACGAAAAGGTTTTGTACCTATTTTGAGACTTAACATCAAATAAGCGATGCCTGAACTGAATAGAATGTATACATGCTCATTTAATTGGTAATCAAGTTACACTATTACAAAGGGTTACCACTTCGCTCTACGTCTGAATTAATTTGATGTTAAATGATCTTATTTATTACGAGTTCTATAGTTACGTTACGTTACCAGTCATTACTCCTTTGGATCAATGTACATTAATGGAAGTTTAAATATAGTCTAATTTATTAATTTTAGAAATATCTTTCACAAAACGAGATCTATTTTATTCCTGTAATCGCGAAGGATGTTCGTTTGATGATACATGATGTACCTGCTCGTCACAATGTGGCGATAGTTCGTCTGTACATACTCCATGTCATTGCGATCGTAAGTCGGAAACGTTACTTCAGTAATTACACTAACAGTCAGCTAATACAATACAATTTTGCACAGTACTGTGTAGCGGTTGAAAAGTAACATGACGTATTCTAATAAATACAATTGAAGTGTCTGTTTGCAACACCAATACAACAGATTTCACTCAAACTATATGGATTGTTTACACAACACTCATACTAAAGAACCGGTTTTTAAAATGTTCGTATGCCTGTATTTCTATTTGTTTGCGGCGGGTAAATTCAGATACGATCAGAAACTAATAAATCTGAATCATTTTAATTATCAAATACTTTATTTGATTGAATTTGTAAGAAATAACCCCCAAAAATTATAACAACATTGATAGCCGAGTTCAACTAATAAACAAGAACATTGGGATAATTTCATATTAACCCTAATGTAGCCTTAATATAGTAATAATTTTATATATGGAAATAAAAGGCAGCGATAAGCCAAGCATGATACGGATATTGCAAACTCCTCGCTGCTCACGAAGGATTCAATGAAATATAAAATTCTTCACGATTACACAGATGCCGTTTGCACCATTTGCTTGCTTGAATTTCATTTATTCTTTCGTGACAAACAGGAGAGGAAATTAATATGAAATTTTATAATAAGGACTAAATTTTTAAACAATCGGGGTTAGGACAAAGAATTTTTCATTACAACAATTAATATTTGAAGACATGCCATTAATTACTCAGCAGCACAAAGAACAATGATATAGAGTCTAATCTAAACTCTTTAGAAATATTGTTACAGAAGTTAAAATTAAGAGTTGCTATAAAACTGGAGATAGAAAAATTACATCTAGTAATTGGTAACATATAATTTTTTTATTAAATTCTTTTAATAACAATTTGACAAAAGAAGTAGCCAAGTTTATTTTGTTTATTGCGCAAGTGTTATAAGAGATATTTATAAAAAGTTCACCGTGGGCACTTCTGCGATAGAATATTATTACCAAATTACTTTAGCTCATCATCACTTTTATCGATAAACGTCCACTTCTACACATATGTCATTTGTTACACACTATTTACAACTATTTAAGTCCAGTGTAGGTTTACAGTTGTTTAAGTTTTTAATAGTGTATTTAAAACATTCACTGCAATTCAAAACAAATTAAACACGATAGACATTAAATTAACATTATTTAGATAAATAAAGCTAATAAGTATTATTTAAATGTAACACAAATAGATGTAGAGTGAGAATAAATAGGGACTGAAACATTTGGCGACAATTTAATATGTGGTATAAAAGGGCGCGACACTCCGCTAACGGTGCGGATATTGCGAGCCCAGCTTCGCTGGTTTCATCTAACGAGACACATATGAGAAAAAACGTCAAAATACTTTTAAAACAAAATCAAAATCTCATATATATTTAACCGAATTAAATTCTCAACGTATTCAGTTACGGTAATAATTAACAAATTTTTGTATTGTTCTTGCTTTAATATTTCCGTAATGATGAAGCGTTCAATGCCTGCGGCAAATGCAACTATATAAAATCCAATTACAATCGAAGCTTCGAATTGCAAGCTTTATATTTATGGAATTATTACTCACTCTGATCTCTATCCGACACCCACCCCCCTGTCCGAAACCAGCTAGAATACCTCCACCGACTACCTAACATCGGCGTGCCGGAAAAGGCCACTAAAAAGGGAATAATTCCAGGGAAAGGTCGGCAAACTATCTTGTGACCTTTACATGCATATTGCGCTTGTAACTCGTATGTCAAGCTTAACAAATATGAAGATCCTCGTTTCTTAGTAAAGCTTGTGTTAAGCACTGGACATGCTGGCTGGCTTGTTAAAAATCAATAGTCACTGTGTACGTGTACGTAATCAAATATTGAATAACATTTCGAAGAAAACAGTTATTTTTAAATGAAAGAGCTTTTTTCATTACTGTTTGATTATATTAGTTTTGAAAGCATGTAGGATACATTAAAAAAACCTCTTTTTTATCTGGGGGGTAATCTTTTATTAGGTGAAATCTTCAGCATTTTAATAGAAAATTTACCTATAAAGTGTTGAAAATACTACACTTTTTTTTAAAAAAGGCATGCAAACAAAAATCACACATCGGTGGTTAAATTTTAACAATTTAAAAAAAATGTTATGCTGTATCTGTATTGCTTTATTCTCGATTTGTTATCAACTGAAACAGTTACCACAAGGCAGATGCGCGCAAGCTGTCTCTCGTTAACGCTAATAGAGACACATTAATCTTTGTGTGTTTGAATTACTTGTAATTTAACTGTCCATGAAATAATTGTCACTAGTTTTTGTTTTTGAAAGTATAATATAAATTCTTATTATAATATGATCTGTAAAAATGTTTCATAAGGTGTGAGACTATAATAGTAGCATCTCGTAAATTCAATTGATAATGTATAAAAATTTAAAATATAATACAATAATAATTGTAAGCAAAACATGCAGTAATTTCAAAGTTGCGACGTGAACTTCTTTAAGACTTTTAGACAATTCTCGAATAGAATTGTCTAAAAGATGTAAATAATAAAGCAAACTTATACCAAAAATATATTAAAACGCCAAACCAAAACTTTTATACAAACGAGTAATTATTTCAAATAATACATTGTAGTTAATTTAATGAATTCATGACATACGTAACTTTATATTAAACAAGTAGCTAAGTTCACTTGTTGGAAAAAGTTTCGTGTTCATATTAGTTACAGAACAAACAACAGAATTTCAGCTACGTTTATCAAAAATTTCAAGTTGAAACACCACAAAGGAATTAAATGAAATTTATATGCTGCAAATGCTATTCCCGTTTACCGAGGTAAACTTATTTGAATAGAATAAAATACGAGCTGTTTGTATCGAAAGCGTGAAATAGCAAAGCGCAGATATCTTCACTTTTGTCATTGTGACTAAATATTTCATAAATATTACCACAATATACATAGATTAGTTATTGTGTTTATATAGAATAGTTTCCATTCGCTATGGCCAACCATAAGCTTGGTCAACTTAAGAAGCGTAAACAACTTTTGTTCTGTTATTTTCCTTGTTATTTGTTAACCTTATATTAATTAAATATTCAAAATAACAATCGTTTCAAAATCATTTAATAGATTTGCTTCTCGATTCATATTAAATATTTAATACAAAATATATGTAAAATTAATGTATCAATGAGAATTACTATACGCAGTTATTATTATCTAAAAAGTTTTTTGTACATTCGTGTGAAAACAAACTTCAGTATATTACATAGAAAGAGATCTACGTTTTAAACTGAATCAAATATATTGTAAAATTTTCGATTTTACTGTACCCTTCATATTATATTGTATTGTTTGGCCCGAGTTAAATAAATAACAAATTGCAAGCGATTTGCAACCCGTCGCGCTTTAAATAAACTCAGCATGAATAAGTTAAAAATCAAAGTACTGCGATATGTACAGGTTTATCACTGCCAGGCTCCACAAAAGCGTTTAACAAATTAAAATAATTGAGACAGATTCAGATAACGATTCAATAAGCATTGTTGTTATTTATTAATCATCGAAAGTAAATAGATTACATTACATAATTAGTTAATACACGATTAATGCATAATACTCCCTCAAGGTTGTCATCAATACTGATCGATCCTGCGCTGCCCTTATTCAGCAGCTTTCACGATCTGCACCAGATCATCGTCGGTCTACCTTTAAGGGAGCCTGCTAACACTGTGCCTACCGGTACATGGTCATTACTTTATAACCTTGATGCACCATCAACTGTTAGTCCTACGAGTTCCCTGCTCATTGCCTCTTAAGTTTACTTCAGCGTCTCACTTCATTTCTGATTGGGTCATGCAGGGAAACACCGAGCAAAGCCGTTTAAATTGCTCTCTATTCTACTTTGAGAGTAGACAAATGTTACAAAAATTGTAACAATATCTTAATAGATTTTAATGGCCTACGCTGATTTCCAAGTTACCGCAAACACAGAAAGTAGAATGACATTCCACACACAGCGACCGTCATGATCCCCAAAACTTCCCAACGGTACCTAATATTAACAAAGTTTTACTCCAACAACTCTGCTTGTGAACAAAGTGTTACGTAGTCAAGTCACACGGGAGTACATAAACAAAGATTTTTTTTATTTTTATCTAATAATATTTTCATTACCGATTACACTGAACATTGCTTTGCATTGCTTTGTAGGAATTTAAAACACAAATAATTTAATGTCATCCCGAAATCTCTTGCGTGTTATATAAGATGCATTAAAAAAAGCGATGAAGATTTAAATGTGCATTTATTTATGAATTTTATAATTGCAAAAAAGATCCTTCAATGAAAATTTATAATATTTATTATTCAAAAAAATTCACCTAGTCGGAAATAAAACTATGTGATAAGTCTTCACATAAAAATGTGGCGCTAGTCAGGATATCAACTAAACTACATTGTGCTCGATGCCTTGAAATGTTAGAAGTTTGTTTACTCCGGTAATTTCACTACCTTCAACGCCCTTATAGCCAGAGCACACTTTGGTTTGCCGGTAGAAATAGACGCTGCGATGATTAAATCCAGAATATCTCCGACAACGTAAATCTATCATAAATTCTTTATATATTCTTAACTACAAAAAATTCTAAAACAACTTTCCACGAGTCACGATTTTGCTGGGAATCACAAAGGAAAAAATATCCGCTTTGAACATCATAGCGAGCATCAATTTCATAGCTTTAATTTGAACGTACATATCAAAACCATTGCGAAAGTAGAAGCATACAAATAATCACAGTGAATTTATGTAGAAGTAGAAAAGCATTCCACATTTATTTCCATTAAAGCTTAGTAATACGCCGATAGCTTTGATAAAGGCCCATTGGAGGCAATTAAGAGCAAACATTACGGTACCTTTTGAATCATTTTGATATATAAAGTAGAACCTTTTCCAATAAGACCTTCTGAGTAACAAATCAAATTATTTTAATTAAGATTCTTTAAAAATATCTGCTAAGCATACAACATTTTAAGGGCTTATGGCAGCAGAATGTAACTTACACTCCTCGAGGCATAGACGCGCAGATTGTTCCTCATTACTGCTAATGGAAATAAATTAATCTTTCTAATGTAATATCGGCTTTCACGTCTTACGAATTCATTTAAATTCGTCTAATATACGTAATTTACATTTTAATAGTTCAGTTAACAATAAGTATTTAGACAAATTGCTAACCATATTTTCTTAATTTAACCACAGTTAACACTATTTTTGTTAAAAAAAAAGCCGTAAAAACGCCTCTAGTTTTATACTTGTATTGTTCATCCAAACACAAAAATAAGAATATCTTAAATTTAAAATTATTCATTTTAAGTTTCAAGAATATATAATATTTACAAGATATAGCTTTTCATAGTTTTATTAGTATTAAACAGATAATGCTTCAAAGTATAAAGTTAAAAGCATTAAGAAGTTAAAACTACGTAAAGAAACAAGTTAAGTAAAAAATATTCTTAACGTCTACTTTAATGTAGAAAATAAATCTGGAAAGATCATTAAATTAGAAAAAAAAACTCATGACATCGTACATTTAACTAATAGATGTCAACTTGTCTGGAGGATCATCTTAAATTTGATTACAGAAAGAGCAGACAAATTTTATTATATGAACTATAATTACATCAACTTTTTTTTATTATAAAGGTATTCATTATCTTTTTTATTTACACAGCATATTTCAGTTATATGTTTTTCGGGTTATCAAATCTATATTTATATAATCTCTTCTGTTTAATTAATATTCATAAAGAAAATATTAAGGTTTTTCACAGTTAATAATTGAAGAGTATTTAAAGAAAGATAAGTAGTGTAAACTTAATTCTCGTTTTAATAGATGAAATATTACAATAATTCTAAACATCGCACACTAATCATAATGCCTATGAAAACAGCACCAGAATTAGAAACTATTTTAAATTTGAGCAAATGCAGCAAATATTTCCTATATGGATTTTACAACACAAGCATGATGATCTGCAGTCCTAGCAATAATTGTTCTCCACTGGTTCCTTGCAATAAATATTCAAAACTTCAAATTCAAATTTGTATATCATTTTAATTTAGTACACAGATTATATTGTTACCAATTAATAAGCTTTATAAAGCTCACGAATTAAAAATGAAACTTTAGATCAATGGTTAAGTTCAACTATAATAGTTTAAATAATATCAAATATTTATTTTCCAGTACAGCTCAGCACAAAAGTATTGTTTGTACACTTAACTCTTAAAATAATATTGTTGTAAATTTTGTATCCATGAATCAAGTTCTTCCACAATAACTCACCGAGCGATAAACTTTAAATAAGGCCATCGTGATGATAAATTCATATTTAACGGCGTCGTCGCCGGCATTCAGTGCACTGACCATAGTGCGCAATTTTTATTTTAAACTTTGTCTTTTACAGTTTTCAGAAATAATATAAAAAGTCAACTTAAACTCATAAGGAAGCGTTTTCGAGACTTGACTATAATTAAGGAGTGTTAAGGACAATAATCTATTATGTACTTTTATTCTCTTTTATACTCCGTTAACCTTGTTTTTAACACATAAATATGTATGAAGTCCATTTGGAAAATATTAATACACCCAAGTATATTACCATTATCATCGAATTATCATTAAAGAAACACTGCATAAATATACACTAACACTTCCGCAGTAAATTAGCAATCATACACTAAAATTATAGTGAAATATGTTTGTAATTAACAGAAGATTATTATACCCACTTAGGAAATAGGTCGTATCACGTGTCATAATTAAAATTCCGTTTTATACTTTCATGAATGCGGTGAATGTGACTAATTAAATTCTACATTACAAAAATATGTTTCAATAAGTTAAATAACACTTTAAATTTTATTAACTCACTAGTTGAACTAATAATTTGTATAATCTTTGTATAATAAATTTTACTTATATTGTTATTATGCTAAAAGAGTAATAAGAAATTGCACAAAATAATTAAGCACTCATATAAAATCCCCATTCGCTAAACAAAGAAGTTTAACTTGCCTAACATTAAACCTGGTCTAATATACCCGTCTAAATATGACGTGAGTATCTTCTAGAAAATATATAAGAGGCTGTTACTATGTACGTTAGTACCATCGCAGGCCATCAACTTTTAACACGTGATGGGATTGTAGGTTAACATCTATTTGAATGAAAAAATGTCGTAATTTTTTAAAAACTGAACTCTGTTTTATGGTTATTATACAAGAGTAAGTTATTTATGTCATCGGCTAAGGAGACAAAAATTAGGTAACACTTCCATCTCACTATCCTGTATTGAACGAAACCTATAAGAGGCATAATTCCACAGAGTTCTATTTCTTTAAAAAGTAAACTATACAGAAAACACTATACATTTTAGAAGACTGCACTGCTTTACTGCATTTGCTCCATTTCTCATGAACTGTTGCGGCAAATTATGATAAACGGTGCACGTATTGAAGCGGCTAAGTACAATGCATTCCTATAATTACGGGAGAAAGCTTTGAAAAGCCGTAAGAGTCAGAAAGCTAACTAATGATATATTTCATATACATACAACACAATAGTATATTGTTTGCTTTATATATGACAGCTTTTTCAGAATACATTTCATTTATTCAACTATTACTAAAAACAATTTAGATAAACAAGTGTATGTACGTAAACATAAGACTCCACCTACTAGTATATTTCTCAGTAGTAATACTTATTTGTATTAGATTATTGATAACGTCTAACAAACATCGAAATTACTAGACTGTGTTTTGCCGTCATCTTCATTCGAGAAACAATAGAAATTCTTGAATCTCATTTTGAACGAATAATGAAATCATAATGTAAACGTGGTAACCGCTCTTGTAAGGTCGTCAGCCGTTTTAACCATGCATGTAGCTAATAAATATTTCCATTCCTCAAAGTTTGAATCCCTTAGGTATCAATAATATATTCGATGACCTCTTAATCTGTAATTCCACCGTGTTGATCGAATAGTTTAATTTTAAAGCAAAATGAATAATAAACCTAACGATATATATTATTTTTAAGTAATTATTGTATGAAAATACCACTAAGCCCAAATTTACAAAAATAATTAGTTCTTTAAAACACAATAGTTTCTCTATTTAGTTAAAATAATAAAATTGAACCGAAGTAAATTTTAAATTATGAAATATTTTTATACTATAAAAATGGTTGAAAATTTCTCTCCACTGTTGATGAAAATTGAAATAAAATTAACAATCCGCAAAATAATGAAGACCCAATAAGTTTGTGCTTTTGTTTTTACTACAGTACAAAATGTTTCGTGGATTGGGACCCTACCAAATACTGATCTCTGGTAACTTTAATAGTGTTCTCTGCTCTCACAAAAAACAGGATTCATTCGCTTAATAAAATAAAGCCCGAAAAACACTATCTCTTTTTTTTGTGTTATCAGTGGTTTCGGTAATAACGTTCATTATCATTAAATTTAATAAATATTCATGAAGTTCCATTTTCAATATCAAGATTTCATTTGTTCATGAATATAGATTGATTGTTGGTGAGTAAAAGAGTAGGGGTATATTCCATATTACATAACTCACGATGTGGACGACGGAATTACGAGCGACCATCAATGGCGTTCTCTTGCATTATCTTATAGAAATCAAATCCGGATGAATCGTGAAGAAAATCTTGGCACAACAATATAATGGAGAAGAGGACATTAACAAATGCTAAGAATTGAAAATAAATTCCATCGTCTCTTTGTTGCACATCAGCATCTCAACAAACGGTACATTTGTAAGAATGATGTGAAACATAGCCAATGTTCCATTCAAACTGTTATACAGCTCGTGTTCTATATATCCATTGCACTGTATCTAAGATAAATGGCTCCAGTCTAGAAACTAACCATGATAAACAGCTCTAACTAATACTGTGTCTATAGAATTTGTTCGACAATTGTTAAAAATTGCTAGTAACAAGTATTTATAATTTTAATTCTATCTCGATCGTTTTGTAAAAGTCTAAAAGTCAAAACGTTCATTTAAAATGTACAACGGTTTTATATTGACAAATTTACAATGTTTAATTGTACAAAATCAAAGTGAGAATAATTGTTTGTCCACCCTTAAATTAAAAAAAAGAATTGTATTGAACGAATTTTCAATTGGAATTTAGTCTTTGTTACATTTACGTTAGGAAAATAAATAACAAACAGATTGTTTTAAAAAACGATTAAAAAAAAATACTGCATTCTATACGTGGTAGCAATAAGTATTAAACGAGCTTTTTTATGCTTCAAACTGCAATCAGTATTTGGAACGATTTCTTCTCGCAAGAATGTTGTTTTTTTTAGGAAACGCTTCGCATTCAATATTTATTCTCATAATAATATTGTATCATATAAGGAAGCCATCCTCCGTTAGTCAGGGAAGCACGATAAGAAGAAGAAGAATATAAGGAAGAATACTTAAGAAATCGTAACACTTTTAGCAGTAATCAGAGACTTCGTTTCAAACTTTAATTATAACTGATAAAGTATTAAGCACATTAAAAGTTGCTGGCGGCCATCACACAATTTTTTCAACTTTCAATGAACTAACGACTGCGACCTGCTTGAAATTTAGACAAATAACATCATTTAAGAACTAAAAACTTATGTAATAGTCATTGTAAAGAATATTATTAACTTGAAACATCGTTATAAATAATTACTTACTTGAGTTCTTTTAAACGCTCCTGAAGTTAGGCTTAGTACAGCTAAAGTAAATACATTTTCTTTTTGGCCGCTTACCTGTAATAAAAAGACACAGTTTTGAAGCAATTTTTAATATTTCTTCATAACATATTATAATAACGCCCGGAATCCCATTTTAAGTCCCTAAACTTAAGTTTTATTAAATGAGAGATAATGACCCATGCAACTTGGACAGATAAGGCAGGAGGTGATTAAAACTAAAAAATGGGAACGTTAAGGACTCTAACTCATAATAATTGGAGTAAACACGCCGCTGCAGACTGTGCCACGTACTCTCCGTGCGATCACATCCAAGAGGCTTAAAGTAATATTTATAATTTATATGAAGAAGAAATCAAATAGAAAAAGCTGGAAAAGACGATATTTATCTTATATTTTTTCGCGAACTAAGAGCACCAAAAAAGTAAAGTGTCGCTATATGTTAGGCGTTACATTGTTGTCGGCTTTTTTACGCTCTGCCTAATCTTGACATTTTTACAGCCTAGTTGCTTTTGTTAACAAACCCTAAAATATTTCTAGCGACACATTCTTAACGAAACTAGTGTTTAAAATGGTATAACGAAATCATCAATAAGTGCTAAAACATTCCTGGAGTTTCTACGATAAAACGTATGGTTTTGACGTGTGACTAGTGTTTTTTCTAGACATTTATACAAGATAAGAATTCGACAGATATATACATATATTTGTCTTGTACTGTTTACTTTGATAAATAACTGTTAATATGTATAATATTAGTACTGCGGGAAATTATAATTTTTTACTTGTTTTAAAATTTAATTATTCTGATTTGTAAATCACAAGCGCTATATAAATGTAGTTACAATGTATCTTCAACTGAAGAGCGTTTTTTCTAAACTAGTTTCGCTTTACTAACAAAAACGTATATATCCGCTTATCATCAAGAGTCTAGTTCTGATTTGTATTATCTTAAAAAATGGGTAAAGAGTAACGCACTACGCTTTCCTCTATTCTGCTCACGTCCGCGCACCAGCAAAAATATGATAACAGCGCACAAAAGCCGCTGCATCACAATGCGTTTCAGTAATCACACGAATTGCTCTAAAATCTGCCCTGAGCACATAAGCTCGTAATAAGCCATCGAGTATTATCATATGCGTTACAGCACACACGATATAATAACCATTATTTATTACATCATCATGTGACGTATAATACGAAAATTTCATTATGTTTATAGCCACAATTTATGAATTATTTAATATAGTATGTTGAACGCCTAATTTACTAATGAATGTGTTAGTAATATATTTACATTAGTTTATTAATTAATGTAACATGAGATAAGTATTGAACATTTCACCATCATAAATATAGATCATTAACGAAAGTTGAATGTATTATGTAACATAATCCATGTTTTGATACTAACCAACTAATATGAACGACCACCTTTATATATGGCATATGAGAAATCGTATCAAGCTTTAAATAATATTTGCGATGACGCAAGATATTATGCACGTGAATTCAGAAGATTAAGGTAATTTCTTGCATTAAGAAAAAATATTCATAGAATCCGACTTGCCATATGTTTACAAAGAATGTAAGTATTAAAAATCTATCGAAAATCTGACGGCCAGCTTCCGGTAATGAAAAAATACTTTAAGAAGAAGTATTAAAAATATGAAGATTACTGTTAGTTTATGTAAAATAGATAGATGCTACCTTTAAGCTACGCTACGTACTCTTAGGTTTTATACTATGTGAAGTCGCAAACCAGAAAAAAACATGAATTCCTTTTGGTGGCCCATATTCTGAACTAACAATCTTTCAAGGCACGCACTACGTGCGAATGATTTTAGCATTTTTGGCCGTGTATTGGAACCCAATTAAAGGGGAGCAACTAACCGTTTTGCCAGGCAAAGGGCCGCTCCGCTGAACAAGTGAATACGTTCACATACTCAAAAATAAAATAGCCAGTGCAATCAGGAACAATTGGAATTCTTTTCGATGTCAGAATTCTAACATTTCGTGTAGGAAAAAAACCTTTCTATGATAGCTTTACAATTTCTATCCAAACTTTATGAACATTTTCATAGTTTTTATAATCATTTAATATTATACATACTGATGAGGATGTACATTAAATAAGAGGAAGCCTGCGACGGATGTAATAATATTGACACTACACAATATTATGTCCGTAGCACTAAGACACCAAATTATAATTCTCGTTACACCAGTAAATTAACTAGCTTGCAGCACCCTTCAAACTGCGAAACAGTAAAGTCTTTATAATACTG
This sequence comes from Byasa hedistus, assembly GCA_029286795.1. NCBI lineage: Eukaryota > Metazoa > Arthropoda > Insecta > Lepidoptera > Papilionidae > Byasa > Byasa hedistus. The sequence continues at coordinate 6,871,783 of JAGSMW010000020.1, read as the reverse complement.
ACCTCTACCGGTTCATTTGTTTATAATTATTTAATATAATTATGTAGTCATTTCTTATAAATTTTGTCTTAAAAATTGATATAAAACCATATCTTATTATAATATTGTGCTTATCTTATAATATATATAATATTCTGCTTACAGTGCAGAAAACTTGAATAAATTATGTCTTAAATTAGAATGTAGGCAATGTTCATCTTGACATGTTACAATGTTGATCTTTATAGTTCACCGATAATTTTATGCGATGCTATGCAAACGTTTGTTCTATCTATAAATTGGTTTATTCTTCATTATAGTATTACGCCATTAAAACTAATCGGAATATTCAAATAAGAAAATTGGATTGCAATGTAATTTCCATTTCTATAGTATACCGTTGAGACAGTGAGATCCGAAGCTAGACAAGTGTCGAGCTAACAACCCCGTCGTAACAATTTAATCAGACTACAAACATTGTTATTTCTTTAGAAAATTGTTAGAAAGTTCTTACATACACAACTATATGATGTAACGGGTGACATATTATATCGGGTTTGCTATCTAATGAAAATTTTAAAATGATACCTTATCCATGTCAATATTCGGATCTGACTGAAAATAGTCGTTTGGGTTTTTATTATTACAAATAGGTTGATTTAAACAAAATTCAGGTGTTACAAATATATTGATTTAAAGAACACATTGTCGAAATGTAATCTTTACAAATTAAATTTCTTATCCGTAATGCACTCTTTGATTAAATAAACTCTCAAAATGTTTAGTATAATTATGGACACGACATTTTGATGTAGCGTCATCAGATATCGCGAAAGTTGGATGCGACTGAAATTAAAACTGTCAGAGATAAGCACGCTAACTCATAATAATGGCTTCATGCCGGCTACTATGTGACCAACGCTTTTGTATTGATAACGACGTAACAGTTTTTATTTCTGTATCAAATGCTTTAATTTTCATAATAAACATGTAATGTTTAAATCAGATCTAACTTATTTTATACAGAATCAAGATAATTGCTTTAATGTTTCCATATAAATTTCCATGTTTAATAAAAGTTTCCATACAAAACTAATTATATATAATAACACTAAATTTTATGTATTTTTTTAAGTTTCTCATCTTTCATATGTTAAGAAAAATGTAATAGTTGAAAGTGATATTCGTATTAACCATTCGTTTCAGAATATTAAACGTATATCAATACTAAATTTTACGGATTTTATCGCTTTGATGTTGAACGCGATGAAATAAAATTTAGTTTTATAAACATACAAAATAGTTTTTGCGTTTTGTTACCTTTAAAGGCCGCAACATTTCATGTGCTAGCTACGTCTTTTGAATCATATTACTAGCAGCAAAAATATGTATCTAGTGCACATCAGCGTAATAACTACCATGTCGTTAGAAGCCGTAATAAAATAGCTTGAAGCACGATAACATTTCTTGTACAGTAACAAATTAGAAGGTAAAGCATTTTTTATTCGAATCACAAAGGAATCAGCACTAAAAATACAATTACTTAACTGTCTCATCGGTGCCGGCACCAGGTTGCACGGGTATTATAAAAAGTTTGTGCCCGACTATGAAAAGAGTATAAATTAATGAATAAATCATAAAATCTGCAAGTTGGCTCATTTTTATTTAAGCTATTTATAGTACAAAGTTAAAATAGTTTGCAGATGTCGCGTAAAGTAGAATGAACAGCACTTGTTTGCGTTGCTCTTATAATTTAGAATGCGCAAAGAGCATGAGCCCGTGAACTGCATCCAACAGATTTCGTCGGGCACTAGGTGGGTAAACAAATTTCAGTATTCAGGTAAGTGCGTTTCCTAAAGTAGAAGTGTGTTGAACTTCTTAACAAACCGGGTAAATCTACTTCACGTATATTTTTACAATAATTTACATGTTCTTTAAAACACTCCACTAGTTTTTTATGTGTACTCCAGAATATAAGCCTTTAAATTATTATGATTATATTTGAGAAAACTATAATTTCATATTACGTACATACAAAATAAGAGAGAAAAACAGTTTAATTTTACAATGCAAGATCTCACTATTAATATTCCTTTGTATAATTTACAAATGAAAGACAATTTTCTGTTATTTATAAAGTGATAACAAATGACGTCAATTATACATGGTGTTAAGTAATAATGAAATTGTGGTTCGTGCTCGCCAAGAAAACTCTAATTCTTATATGTTAACAGTCAGAACACATCTTTGCTGTTATTATTGTCTTCGAAGGTGGTAGCTATCAGATTTGTAAAACTCTACCAACAACAAAAATAAATATATTTATTGTTATGCAAAGGCAAACGTTAAATATTAATTTATCCACCGCAATCTTATTCAATCCAAACAGCGTGACATAAACGATCCTCGGAAACAATGTTGATGCGGCAAAACGAATTATGAACGCCTGATTTCAAACACATTTCATAATCTGACGTTTGTTTCCGTGTCACTACCGTTCACAATGTTTATTCAAACGAAAAACCTTCAAAGTCTCTCAAAGCTCGAATAATTTTTATGAAAAACTTTAAGCAATTCAAAATTTGTGCTGGTAATGAACAAATATAGTTTAATAAATAATAACAACCACCCTTTTAACGCTCCCACTGCTGGGACTCTGGGTCTTCTTTGACAAGGGGTCAGTGATTTATCTACCATGATGAACAAGTGAGAGAGCTATAGTTCTTGTATATAACCTCACAATTTTTTTCTATACCTGGTGCTCGTTCTTTTGCCATACTAACTGAACAAAAGCTTCGTTATATTATTTTATTCGAGGATATCTCCGGGTTCTTTATAGTTGACTCCAATTGTAGGATTCTTCCAAACACAAAGACACCCGTACCTAGATTTAATTTTGTAGGGACATTCTTACATATCTGCCACGATAGAATGTAAGGTTTGTACCGAGTGGAATGTCCTTAGTGGAAATTATAGGGACGTTTTCGCTTACTACTGACGTCAGGATGTTTACCTATTATCTTTTCTACGACGAAAGGTTTTTTTATTCAAAGAAGCGGCGAGATGAGCAAGGCGTTCACCTGTTAGTTAGTGATATGCTTGCCCATAAGAACGGGGCGCCGGTTAAGATGGTATACACTGCACCACACAGCGCTCATCGCTTTGAGAAATATGGTGTTAAGTCTCGTTACTCCAATAATTTCACTAGCTTACGGCACCTTTCAAAACAGAACACAGTAATATTTGCACACTACTATTTAGTAGGTGCAGTGGTAGCTACCTAAACGGTCTCCTGTAACAGAGACCTACCACCACCAGTAATATTGGGTGTTCTTAAGTAAAAAAAAACAATATTTTAATAAAATAAGTAAGCTTTCCATATATTTCTTACTGAACCTTTAAACAACAAGGTCCATCTATATATAAAAGTACATAAACATAATTACAACATGAAAAGTTTGTGTTAAATCAAATGGTTGGTATACTAAAGTGAAATAAATATTTGAATGGTAGCTTTAATTACTTCAACGGTATCGTTTTATGACTGCACAAATTAACATTAGTGGCACAGGTACTGCGGAGTACAATGCACTTCTGTAATTACTGAAGAAAGACCTCGCTCCTGAACAGTGCACTAGAAAGCCGTGCGACTACATAACGTACGTTAGTTTTAGACCTATTGTAAACGGAAAATTTGCGGAATATACTCCACCGTTACCCACGCCAGTGCGGGTCATAAAATGAGACGAACAAAACCTCTCAAGGAAAAGACAGCTTTCACTGTGACATTTACTCTTATACTGTACTCGACAACTCGCATGCCGAACGTGGCTAGTAAAATTACCTTTTTTATCCGTAATTGGCTAATATCTGACGTCAATATCACATGATGTTAAGTGACAGTACAAATGTGTCAGTTAGCCGACTAAGGCAGATAAACTCCTTTTCGAGAGAAAATAGTATATACGTATATTATAAATATCGATATTTCACAACTATATTCATCATTAAACTATATAGTATGTAAAATTATTTGGTTTTCAGATCGATAAATTGTAGTTTTACAACTTTTTTCCAGTTCATAAAGACGTCCAATCTTTAAATATGTGTATTTAAGATATCTCAAGAAAATCTTCACACATTCACCTCGTATTTTAAAACTAAAATTTAAATTACAGCAAATTGAGCTAAGGATAAAAAGTACACTTAAATCCATTTTCCAAAGAACTTGTGGAAATAAATTGCTTTTACTTATGAAATTGGCAGAGATCTACAAAATCGGTGCCTGTTAAACTCGCTCTATTCATAAGTGAACCGTAGATTTAATCTATAGAGAGGAATAAAAGAGAAAAAGATTTCGAGAAGTCGGTTAAGAGAATTCGAAGAAAGATTAGTAAAGTTTAAACCAGCTTTGTCAGATCGTTGCATCTTCAAACACATCAATGGTTGTTTATAATTATATGTTACATATCCATTTTTAAATTATCAACCGTTATCTTGATCATGAAAAAAATTCTTCGTAGAAACCCTTGTATTAATACGAGTATTTTTATATATGTGTGTTAAAATTATTTCATATCGCTTACTATATTGTAAAATATTAATGTTTTTGGTCTAATTTTATAGATTCGGTACATATATGGACAATGTCGTCCTTATTATAACAAATATAATATAATACCCATGTATAATAATTCGGTTTACCTCGTATTTATAATATAAATGTTATAAAAAGCATCAATTTCTAAAGAGTGAATAGTCAAAACAAAGTTATATTCTAAATTGATTTATTTTAAAACATAAACTAGTGTCAAAATCGGTACATACGTCAGTACCGATGTACTCTAATTTTGGTAGCAAAATATACTGTAAATGTTAGCAGCAAACCAAAAATAAATAAAAAATATTATGTTTTTCTAAAATTGATGCCTAATAGTTAAACCAGGCGCCGAAGCGAATCTTCTTTCTAGACTTGTAAGTTATTTTAATTAATTAAGCTAGGTTCTGACCACGTCCCATCTGGAGAAGTATAAAATATACAGGAACATAGTACAAGCTTACGATGGTAAAGCGCATTAATATGTTACATGTGTATGTGGTAATATTCGAGATGGTACAACGAATTTAGATCCAGAGATTTTCAAAATACAGAGGCTTTATATTTACACCAGTGAAAGCACTCCAAATATGTCGTTGTTATTGAAACAATTGATATGATGGAATCGTGGAAGGCACTATTTCCATATTCGTGTTTAATTCCCCAAATTCAACTACGGCTATCGATCTTTGCATGGCATGCATGATATCGTTCGTTTCAATCTAATAAGTGATTGAATCTTGTTTGAAGCCGCAAAATAAAATTATCTTAATTAACTTCAAACCAAGCCCGTCTTAAATGTATCAAAATGAAAATTACTGCAGTAATAATTGCAATCACATAGATGAAGTAAGTTTTGTTATGACATAAATTAGAGAAAAACGTGTGTTTTTATTACACATTTATTTTTATGCCAAAAAAACTGACAACGTCGCTTAAATTGGGATAAAAGCTTTCAAAAGCTCCATCCGCCGCACAACTAACGTTCGTGCGCCGTACAAATTAAAATTACTGGCGCACGTACTGCGGCGGCGCCGTACAATACACTTTTGTAATTATTAGAGAAAGGCGGGCGCCCAAACTGCACGTGAGTGCACAATACTACAATGGCCAGAGTAAGCAATAGAACCGTAATAGTCATTATAACTCAGCATATCATTTTTATTGAATTCAATATACAATGATTCAAATAAATGACGTAATGTGACTTATTGAAGCATTTGTAAATTATAACAATAATTACATTCTTTAAAAAATAAAATTTGTTATAAAGAAATTTTACTAATCACAACAGCGAAAAAAAGATAAAAAACGTCTACTTAATAATTCAAAGAATCAATAAAATATAAAGCAAGGTTGCTGCTTAACAAACCGCAGCAGTGAAGTGGGTACAACTAAAGATCATAAAATAAATATAAATAACATAGCATATAAATTAAATTTAGCGTTAGAAAATAATGAAAGGAAGTTATTTTGAATAATTTTCAAAGGTGTTATTCTGGATCCATCGGACCTAGTTTAGGCATCACGTCACCAAAGTCTAAAACACGTGTTTTACTTCTGCAATGTGTAATTCTGTTATTATTATAATTGTTAAAAATATTTTGAAAATAACGGTATTATTGTTAAGACAGCTCATATTCGATCCAAATTTCAGGTATTACGAAAGGTGGTGAAGCGTGATCACCAGAATACCCTGATTTTTAAATTATTAAACACCGATACAATCCCAGAAGACAGCAATGCTATTATGGCGGTAAATTTACAATATGTGGTTGGTAGCTAATCAGGCTGAACCGTGATAGCCTAGTGGTTTGAACGCCTGCCTTCCAATGCGAAGGCACCGGGTTCGAATCCGGCCTGCACCAATGAATTTTTCAATTTATGTGCAGTTAGCATAAAACACCAACTAATATCACGTGCTTTGACGGTGAAGGAAAACATCGTGAGGAAACCTGCATATCTATGCCATGACCATCAGTGGTCAGACTAGTATGTGAAATGGAGAAGGCAATGGCAAACCACTCCATTATAACTGCCAAGAGAGTCGTCGTGTGTTTCAATAAAAACATGATGACCACGACCCTCAGTCATGAGGAAATACGACTTAGAAGAAGCTAATCAGTTCATATAGCTACGCAAATGTGCAGTATTATTTTCTGTCTCAAGACAATGAGCGTAAGGTAGTACTGCATGAATTTGGAGAAGCAGCGCCTCTTGTAATTTAATACGAGTATATCGCCAGATGAATAGTCTACTGTTCTCACTTAATTTTACAAAAAAAATTGTTGTGCAAAAAACTATTTATCTTTTAAATAGACAAGAATATTGTTTTCTTTTAATAAAGGCAGTTGGCAAACGGTTCACGCGATGGAAAGTGATCACTGACGCCCGTAGACAGTCGCAACACCCGAGGGGTCGCAGCTACGATGCCGAACTTTGAGGAACTCAATACGACCCATATCGTATTTGGTCAGAAATACCAATAAAAGTATACCAGTAAAAGTCATTAAAAAATTATCAGGACCGTGATTTTAAAAAAGGTTTAATATTTTCTCAAACAATGCAAAGTCCCTACACCTTATCCAGTATTCGAGACTACTAAAGGAATTCATAGCACTCCGAGCATTATAAATCCTCCGGGTTCCTTCTAAATGCGTCGCTTGCATGTAAAGCATTTGGGACAAGATAAACGGGTATAGACTGAACATGCACAGAACTTCAGCGTCTTAAACAATTATTTATGGCTGTCTAGATTTTGAACGGAGAAGTATAAACGTTCACAACAAGTTACCGAAAGCGGGATGATTCCTCACAATACATTCTTTTAAGTAAACCTTTACTAACATATTGTATAACTCTAAGGTCGTAGGTAAGAATTCGTTGTTTCGCTTTTCATGTTTGCCGTTTTTAAAATAGGTTAACCCTACAAGGCTCAATTTTTTTTTTGTGGATTACAAAAATATATGTGATGTAGTTAACGATTTGGAGTAAGGAAAAAATAATAAAAAAAAAATTATTCCAATATTTTACAAAAAAACCTACTTTTTGTTTTAGTTCCATATACGGTACACTGAGCCTTAACGATACTTTTTGGTACTATAACCTAGCTCAATTTAATTGTTTGGGAAACGGTTTTCTATTTGAATTTTTTTAATTTGCTTCTTATAATTTTAAAGAAAATTTTTAGAAAACTAAAATGTATAATTTAATTAAAAATACCATCTGTTGAACAATTTTTAAACAATTATTATTTTTACTCAAGCTAAGTTCTATACTACAATTTTTACATGATATGAAGGTTTCGATTTTACAACCAGGAAATTTCCAGGATTTTACAAGACACTACCTATCTTCTTTTTTCACCCCAAACAGGAACATGCTCAAACCCATCAAGTCTAACATCACGAGGAGGTAGACTGCTGTATTAGGCTTTTCCTTCTTTTCGGCTTGTTTATTATCGTATCACATAACGGTGACGAGATCTGTGTTATCTCAATTTTCCATCAATTTGCTCTGAATAACCTCTCAAGTAACTCTTCGTAAAGAAACCATAAAAAATATTGAAGGAGAGTTTCAAAGTCTATAATCGGTTACTGTAAACTTCTGTGTTCAGTATAAGGAAAATCTGGTTATTGAAAATCGTTTTCTTTCAAATAAACCTTTTTTTTCCTTTTAGTGACAGGGTGACGGTGATAGAGCCTGGAAATGTAGTGTTACGAGCGAGTGTTACTCATGGTTGATGATCGTTTAGAGGTTCGAGATTGTCTAATGGTACCAGTAGTTTTTCCTGAAATCACACCTGTTATATTAGGCTGAAGGTCTGATATTTCTGGCTAACGACATTCACTATTCATGACAATCTCGTTGACAGGAAAAGAATACTGATGTTTCTGCCGTGATAAAAAAGATTCCACATCTCTAAGTAATACAGACGAAAAGTTTTGGATAGACTGGATTTTATTAATGTCTTCCATCTCCATTCCACCTTCCATCGTCAGAAAATTCTCCTTCGGCTTCACTCCCAGAAGGAATATTCAAGAAACCTTCTAAATCTTCTTCACACAATCTTCTTCGCAACATAATCTGCAAAAAATCTTAGTATTCATAAGAAAAGTGGCCGTAAGTAGGTAGTAGTAAATATTTGCGCTAAAGCTCAACGTACCGTAAGTGGAACATAGGTAAAAATGTCATTTACTGAAACGTTTATTGTAGTAATATAAAAAACAACTTACCTCTGCAAAATATACACTTTGATCTAAAACACAATATTTTTTTCCAAGTCATAACTGTTTGGTAACTATTTTTTTTAGATTTTTGAATTCACACAAACGTCTGACGTAGCACTTTCACCAAAATTTCACATTAAGTGCTCAATAACATAGACAGTAATGACATATATGCGTAATCGCTTATATGACTACTTTGCTAAATGTCTTAGGTTTCTTCAAAGTTGTAAGAGTTGTCACTATTAATAATTTTATAGCTTTTAAGAAGGTTAAAAATCGGTGTTCCGCATATGGCACTGGGTGCCTTGTAGGGTTAAAATTGTTACTGAAGCGGTGTTGGAAATTTTATTTTAAATGAAATTGTTTTTTAAAGGAGCTAAATATCTTAGAATGATAATAAAGATTTATTTTTCAAAATTATAAAACAGAAACAATGTTATATGTTATTCTGATAACTAATTAAAAGGTCACTTTGAAAGTCGTTTATCTACGTATATAAAAGCATTCGTAAATTTTTATTTAACCAAAATGAAGTATATTTACACTTGGCATGTTATACACAATATGGTTGCGTGGAATGACATATACAATGATCGATATACACAGACGTTTCAAATAACCATAACGATATAATAAAGCTAAATCGCAACAACTTTAAGTAATTTAGTCTGTATTGCCATTGTTTCCAGCACTAAAGACAAGTTTTAAGGTTAAAATACTACTTAAAGTGGATAAGTAGATGCCACCAATTTCTAATATTGTAGGCGTGAGCATCGTTTTGTATTATTTGGTTTAATAAATCACCCAATCATAAGCAAGCAGATTTTCATAGTTTCAAAAAACGCATTCATTCGTTTAATAATATTTCGCGGACAAATGACAGCAAAAAGCCATCCAAGTTTTTTTAAAGTTGCAAGCGCGACACGCAGTCATCCAATACAGTATAGAGCTTCAATCTATCACAATTTTTTTAGATAAAACTGTGTGTCATAGTCATTAAATTTGTTCTGTTCAATGAACACACACATTTTGTTCCATGCTCATCTCTCAACTCATTGATTTTCGTTTGGTCGTAGAGTTACTACGTCTCAAAAATTATTAATGTTACGCTAATTAATTAGAAGTTTTTAGTGCAGGCATCAAAATGTATTATCTAAATTTGTACTAGCATTTAAAATTTCAAATATACACATTTTTTTCCTGGTCATGATACGCTCTTGCAGACCTAAACTCGTCTTTATACATACATACTATAATCATAGTATTCATCATACAATGTACATAGAGATTATGTATAAATCCAAGTTAAATATGAAATCAGGATTAAGAATGGTTAATTTTTTTTTTTTATTTATTTTAGTTTTGGGATTTTTGCCCCGAAGGAACATAACAATTCCATCGTACCCTTTAAATCATAAAACCATATTGATATTCTAAACTAAAGAATAAATCACTTAAGAGCTATTATCCTTCAAATTCGCCAAGGACATCAGGTCTTTGGCGAATTTGGATGTTGGGTCTGCCAGCGCGGTTCGGTTTAATTAATATCGACAATATTATATATCACCCTACTAGCGCCACAATAAACACACTAAGAATCTATAATACCTTCTTGCAGCCAGTTAAGGCGAACATGTTCAATATATTTAAAAAAAAGGTTCAAATAATTAACTATTCATACATAAATTTACAATAAACTCTAGTATTCATCTAGTAGTATTATTACTTAGTAAAAGTTAAGTACTATTAAAACCTTTTATAAGCTGGAAATTAGAAGACAGTGAAAAAAAAAAAAAGGTTCAAATAATTAACTATTCATACATAAATTTACAATAAATTCTAGTATTCATCTAGTAGTACTATTAAAACCTTTTATTAGCAGGAAATTAGAAGCAGGTGAAAAAACTGTGCTAAAAAGTTTAGTTTTGTTTTTGGCGCAGCTTAATTAAACTGGAAATGCGTTTTTCGTGGCAAGAATTGTTTTTGCTCTAAGTGCTTTTAGTTACAATAATGTTTCGTGAAAAATATGTAAATGTGTTTTAAATGTTGCCAGAGCTCCGGACGAATTTAAAGTACATTTACATCAATCATTTCTGTCAGGTGAAATACGTTATTGTAACAAATATTATATTTTTGTGAAGACAGAATGATTCTTTAAAAAAAATCTCCTGCAATCGTAATATTACTCAAAAAACTTTTTATTCACAAATGTTATAAATTATCCATTTCCTGTTATTTTAAAAGTTAATTTACTTTTAATGTCACACATAAAGCTATAGAGAGCGCGAAAAATTTAACGTCACAAATAGGTCGTTTTAAACCTTAACCATTGATCTATTTAAGTCATTAAATCTATATCTCATAACTAAAAATTATTATTAGTTTATAGCATGTATTATTATAGCACGATCGCATTTAGAGAATGAAATGTTACATTTTTAGCCTATATACATTATTATAATTGAAGCAAGTTTAAAGAATAAGTAACCACTAGTGCATATCTCAATTATTAGAAAAGATAGCGGCATAATGATGTAACTACATAAAATACACTTTTAAAAATGTATTTACGTTACTTTCCGGTTTAACTAAACAATATTTTTAAACCTTCCTTGGCCTATATATATTTTCTTCACCATGAAAAAGAAAATAATTACAACAGTGAGATAAAGTACAAATTTTAACAAATTGCAAACAAAACAAGGTCTCTGTGTATTCGAAATTATTTTCGACCCTCATTTCTGTAACAAAAAGATTTTTAATTTTCCGCCCTTACAGGCAGTACAATTAAAAGTGAAAGGTTTCATTCCCCTTTTCAACTTGTTCACTTTTAACTTAGTAGTGACGGTAATTGAATGGAACAAGTGTCCTAAGGTTTCGGTTTTAACAAGGTAAATGTTTAATAAAATGCCTTTAACAGAAAACAAAAGAAAAAGGCAACTATTTTATTTTACTTCTGATTGAATTTGAATAAACCATAAAATTAGACCTTTATACTTTAAAGTTAATAAATATAAATATTTTTTCAAATGCCACTACGACACAATCAATATTGAGTAAACAAATTGATTTAATTTTTAATAAATAATAAAACTATCTTTTAAAACTCAATTAATGAAGAAATTACTTTAATAATAAATTTTAGTATTATCATTATTAAAACTCATACCTTTTAATTTACTTGTTATTTTTCGTTTTTGTGAATTTATTACATACGATATTATGACAACTACGAATAAGAAATTGTTATAAATGCTTATTATTAGTTTAAAATATCCTAACCAACTCAACAATGCTAGCGATTGATCTGAAATATAACAGAGACATCTTCTTTATGCTCAATAGCTTCTTTTAAATAACTCTGCAAGAGACATCTATAGCCACCTTCCGGGACTAAAAACAAGCTATTCTGTTCGTACAACGCCATCTATTGTGGGGTAGGCCATTTAAAACAGTAACTGAAATTAGCTTGTAACAAACGCTAGATGGCGACACTTGCCCGAAGTGGTTCAAAATTTGGTAAGATGGCGCTGTAAACACTAAACCAGAGTAACGTTTTTATAAAATTTGGCTTAAGGAAAAATTGTTATAAACATACAACACATGCAAATAATATTTAATACTTCATAAAAAAATCTACATTTAAAACGTATTTTTGTATAATTTTAAAACGTGTTGTCTAAAACAAAATTAAAAATTTGTACGTAATGAAAGCGTCGGTTACCGTCTTCTGTTTAAATCATGGTAACATTAATGGCGTACCGGTTGAACAGGAAAGTCTGGCTGGGACAGATACATGACATGGATAGGGAGCCACAACCGCAGCCTCACACAAAATGGTGCGGTCTCACCTAGAAAACCAAAATGAAATTCCAAAATACTCTAAACGATCTTTAACAAAACTATGATTACTTACGTAATAAAATCTAAATTAATTATTGTCGCCATGTAAACGCAATGACTTCTTCTTTATCGTGAACGTCGTTCGTTGTTACGTGGTAAAATATTTAATTTACCTTATCACTTTTATTTGATCTTATAGGTTGTTTTTGAAAATAGCCGTAAGGGCTAGATTTATCATTTTATGTTTAATGTTTTTATTTGATAATATATAATAGTTTGTTACATCAAAAACTTTTACCCCTAATTTCATTGGCGCCACATGGCTCGAGCAAATAGGAAACAGGAAAGTAACTATGAAACTTTTACGTTACGTGATTCGTTAACCAGTTAACTTAAAAATCAAATAGTTAGTATATTTGTGATTATTATGTTAATTTTGAATTAAGTGTGTAAACGTTACTTTGTAAATTAGACAAAATAACTTTTAATTCAAATATTAAAATTAGTAGTGTAGAAGTAAAGTATTATAGCCTGAAATATTATAATGTTGAGATCGTTTATTTATTAGCTGAACTATATATAATAAATTCACAGAATTTCGGTTTTATATAGATTATAAACAATTTCCGAATTTTTTTCAATATCACGAAACTGATTTTACTTCTATAGTTATTTTCATATAAGCCGTATTTTTATTTGAAAACATTCAAACATTAATAAGATCAATTTATTACCTCAGTTATAAAAAGAAGGTGAAAATCAAAAACATGAAAATTATTCTTCCAATATTTATGCAAATAAAGATCTCCGCAAAACACGTTTTCGCTTGCGAATTAAAATATGCTAACGTAATGAAATATATGTAAATAGACACATCTGTTTACTTTAAATAAATCCCTTACATGCCTTATTTATTACCCAAAGGATTCGACACTGAATTTGTAAACACCTTTTTTCGCTCCTGCTGACTAATATTTTAGCTACGTCTTATTGCCAACGAAAATGTTGTTTTACAGTGAATGGTACGTTTTACAATTTTTTTAATCATCACTAAATATATTTTATAAACTTTCTTAAATATTATATCGAAATAAAGCAACCATGGACCATTTATTAGAAAATGCGTTTCTTTCTTATGTCTCTTAAATACGAGTAGTAATTTCTGTAAAAGCATGTTTTTTTTTACTTATAATTTTATCCTCGAATTTTTGGTGGGTATTTTAGAGCGATGAGAATAGTTACGTTTGTGTCCTTTATCACCAAAATCACATCATCATTGAACACGGGATGAGATAGTGGTTAAGCTACGACCTATACACATATCGTGCTTTCGGTTACGAAAACCTTTTACAGTTATTTTCTGTATGCGTTCAGGCATAGCATTCGTCATTATATTATTTAAAAAAAAAACAATAAGCAACATTATTGTATACTATATCTATATATGTGCTTTTTTAATTTCATGTAACGATTCTAAAAGCCCTACATGTGGAGCTTAACTGTACGATGGTTTTAGACAATTTCCATCAAATTATATAAATACTAGCTAACCCGACAGACTTCGTTCTGTCAAAAAAAATTGGAATGTTCTTTGTTCCTGCCTATTTTATAGCTGGGGCAAAAAAAAACTAAAACAAAAGAAATAATATCGCGAAGCCGACCTAATTGAAAATCAGTATGGTGGATCTTTAGCTCTTACATTTTGTGACTATTTATGTTATTATTTCATTCGTTTTAATTTCGGCACGCGGCGTTAGATCCTCCGACGCGCATACGCACACTGTTTTGATAGAATGATTGATTTGTACTTTGTGCAGCTGTAATAAAGCGCAAATTGACTCTATAACGTTAGGAACGTACCTACATTGCTTAGACAGCAGTGAAAGCTTGTAATTTAATATGAACTTTTGTTTGTTGGTTTCTGGTTACTGGTTTCTGGTTTCTAGTTTCTGGTTACTGGTTTCTGGTTTCTGGTTACTGATTTCTGAATTCTGGTTTCTGGTTTCTGTTTTCTGGTTACTGATTTCTGAATTCTGGTTTCTGGTTTTTGGTTTCTAGTTTCTAGTTTCTAGTTTCTAGTTTCTAGTTTCTGGTTTCTGGTTTCTGGTTTCTGGTTTCTGGTTTCTGGTTTCTGGTTTCTGGTTTTTGGTTTCTGGCTTCTGGTTTCTGGTTTCTGATTTCTGGTTTCTGGTTTCTGATTTCTGATTTCTGGTTTCTGGTTTCTGGTTTCTGGTTACTGGTTTCTGGTTTCTGGTTACTGATTTCTGGTTTCTAGATGTCAGATGTCAGATGATTTCAGATTTTCCATTTTCAATTTACGGTTTACAGTTTCCCGATTTCAGTTTTCCATTTTCAATTTTTAATTTTAAATTTTCAATTTTCATAAAATTTTGCAAATATTTCAAGTCAATCAAACTAATTTGACAAATTCTTGTGAAGATTTTTACAATATTTTAAAAATGACACAAATCTACTGAAACAAATTCACTTAAATAAAAAATATGTCAAGGAATGTGACACCGGTACCTACGTGGAGGGGATCACTTACCAAGTGATAATATTTTTTTTTTGGAGTTTACAGCCACGCGGTTTGATACGTGGCCATGTATAATTGATGATATCGAGCGAGACAAAAATATTAAAATGACTATTAAAAAGAAGGGGTTAGTGATAGAAAAGTGAAAATTTAGGGTTGTATGTATTTTTTGATGCCACACAATAATAAAATAAAATCGAAAAAAAAATCGCAAAAAATAAAAAAAAAATTTTTGGTGTGGGCAACCCTGATCACTTAGGGGTTTGAAAAATAGATAGTAACCGATTCTCAAACCTACTGAATATGCATAAAAAATTTCATAAGAATCGGTAAAGCCGTTTCGGAGGAGTTAGGGAACGAACATTGTGACAAGAGAATTTTATATATTAGATATTAGACGTTGTTTAAAGAAATAAGATTATTAAATAATAAATATAGTGGAATAATTCGAATGCCGCCCATTGGAAAGTATTTTCAAGGTGAAGCTAGTGTTTAGGTTACTGATTGGGTAAGCTGATCTTATCATTAAGGAGAGATCAAATTCGAGTGGAAGGTGAAGCCAAATTAGAAATAGAACAACCTTACTGAAACGAAGTGTTGTTTTTACGAAAAAAGGCAATGAAGTTAAACTGCAAGACTTATTTATACTATATTAATCTTTAAGTTGCTTTTCTGCACATTTTGAAATTGTTTGTCAAAATAGTTATAACTATCATGTAAACTTTTTTCAGACAAATGTATTCGTTTCAATATTTTTTTATGTTATTTATGAAATTGTACCCAAATTTAAAGTTTATGTTGTTTATTAAATGGTATTAATATATATAAACAATTGTGATTTTCTAACTATTCATGAAGTTTAATAAGAACTTATATTTGTGTTTATGTATTCTGTTATAGTTTACGCTACATATGTTTAACACAAAGGATTAGAAAGAGTCACCACATAAGATTTATCACCTGGAACCTATCAATAAAGCTTTCTCGGCCAAAAAAAATGTTCTTAAATTTTTCCGATCTACATCTAAATGCCTGCCGAGCCACTTTCGGATACGAAAGAAATAAATTTGTGTAAGGGATAAGTTATGCGGACAATACTTTAGGAAAGTTACGAGAGTAAAGTTTGGTGGAGTAACTAATACAAAATACTTAATCTACGCTTCCTTACTACCACAAGATAAATTAATACTGATCAGCATAAATAAGAAAAGAAGGTACCTTGGAACCAAAAGTTGTTGCGATACAAATGTTAGGGAAAAACAGTAAGAGTATCGATCAAATTTTTACTTTTATCTACCCATTATTGTTCGCAATGATCAAATATCTTGAACTGTTTAAAGGTTATATTACCTAACAGGTGGCAAGCTTAGTATTGCCATGAACAGGGTGTCCGATTACTCACGCTTTAAGGGTTTCAAATTGCAGCCTCTTACGTAGAGACATTATATAGCTTTGTGGTATCAGCAAACGCAGATTTGTCGAAATGGAGCTCTTATATACATATACCACGTTAGCAGACAGAAATTTGCACGGTTTAACAACATTTATATTCATATTTGCGGAAAGAACTAACGAGTGATATTTTATGCCTTTGATACTTAAAATGGGGTGTTTTCATTTTAAAAAGAATTGACAGGTGTATATTAAACAGCAGATCAAGTATTTTCAGCAGATCAAGATGTTTCAAACTAATATATGTATACTTTTTTAGATTAATTTTTTTTTTAAAGTGATCAATTTAATAAATGTTTATTTACTTGAAAAGAAAGAAAATTCACTAAAATCCGAAATGAATTAATGTCATCTTTGATGTTTGAATAAGCATAATTGTTAATATATCTAATAATTTTTTGTATAAATAAAAACTCTGACCCGTGTCAGTGGAAGACATCGCAATAATGACAAAAAAAAAACGGTACTAGGACATTTTTCCGACAGACATCTGGCCCGTAAAGAAATTAAAATTTTGGTAATTGGCTTAATTCTGATTTATAAAAAATGTAGTTAAAAATTAAACGTTGACTGTCTTTCAATAATTACACAATAAATAAAAGTTATTTAAAATACTATTATGTTATTATTAATTTTATTTTCTATATAATAGGAGAATCTATTTTTAAACTTTTTATATTATAAACTCTAACTTTAACTAAATCTTTAATCTGATCATAAATCGGTGCGATTAGATTTTGAACTTTGCAATGTTTACGTTGTTTTATGTATCATCATAAAATTAATACTTTAGTTGTAGATGACATTGTAAAATAAATTTACCAAGACTTGCGTTATAAAATAAATTAATTATTATGTACAAGTTATATAACAGCTGTAAACAAGGTTACTTCATTAATAAAGTAATAAACTTCAAAGAAGTGATAGTAACCATTTTTATTTATTTGCAACAATGTTACAGTTGACATTGTCAGCTGAAATTTTTAAATGTCTTTAACAAAATGTCTTTTTTTCGAAGTGTCTGTCGGCCAGATGTCCAGACAGGGCAATGAAAGGTACTCCGTAAGATGGCGCAGCGATCTGGTGAAAGTTGCCGGAAGCAGGAAAGCACGGGATTTTGAAGGTCTTTCTGATGATGACAATAATCTGAACTAATGTTTACTTACAATCTTATAGTATCATCATATCATAGTATAATAGTTAACCGGCGCTATTTTAATGTAACTATAGAATCTAATGTGTAACAGAAATTATGCATATTCAGAAGTCTGCTTGCTACTTATGTAAAATCAAAGTTCAGTGAGTTTGTTTTGCGGAGTTATACTACAAAATTACGTCAAATAATCTTATTTCCACGTAACGTGTTTATTACATAGACAAAAGCGATAATGGTTGTGGTGGTGTAAAATGTAATACGAGTAATATTTTGTTATTTCTCTTTTATTTGTGGTGTCAAATAAATGATGTTATTCAAAAGTTCTTTAGTTTCAATAAAAACTGTTTTCTGCTAATACAAACCAGGAAGTTTTAATTAATTTCAATTCGCATTAGTGCACATTTTAACAGGAACACTTAGTTTTTAATGAAAACGATGTATGAAGACTTACTCCCTACGTCCCTACGTTTGTGCCTTAATGAAAGCCACTGTTGGATTAAGAAATGTTTAAAAACCGTCGTAAGGTGGCGGCGCAGGTCGAGGGGCCTACATAGCCCCTTGACCCGGCGCCGCGACGACGTGCCGTCACCACTTAACACTCACTTCACTTTGTTGCTGTTTAACTTTAAACTAACTTTAAAAAAAAAAGTTATTAAAAGCTCTAAATGGAGAGCAGCCGCGACAAGGTTGTTACACGCATGATGTGTATTCAAAAAACCATTGCGCAATTAACGCGATTTAGAGTGTTGACATAATTAAAGGCTTTACACGTTCTCTATACAGTTTTAATTGAAGTAAGGTTGCAAAGGTCGGCCCGTTAGGCTAAATGAAACTTGTTGCAAAGCATGGCAACACACGCTCTCTAAGGGAGTAATAAGTATAAAGCGGATATTTCCTAAGAGACATTTTATAGAATGTTTTATTACGGGTAAAGTTAAAGGACAGAGTAACATTGATATGCAGTAAAGTATGTTGTTACTCATGATGTTATTTAACTTCTGAGCATTATTCACAGACTTCAAAGGGTCATCTTTTTATAGAATTCATTCATTAGATACTTTTCTCTTGCGAAGGCATTTAAAATTGTTGCCTTGGATTCTTATTATCTAACGCCCATGGAGTTTTTTAGCCTAAATATTCGGAACAACTGGAACTCTTTATTATACTAATACAATGTGTTCTAGACTGTGTAAACAATATATCTTTTATATTCAGTATTAAGTTACAATAATCGCAGAAGT
This sequence comes from Byasa hedistus, assembly GCA_029286795.1. Classification (NCBI taxonomy): domain Eukaryota; kingdom Metazoa; phylum Arthropoda; class Insecta; order Lepidoptera; family Papilionidae; genus Byasa; species Byasa hedistus. The sequence goes on along the minus strand of JAGSMW010000020.1, from coordinate 6,852,750 downwards.
TTAGAAGAGTACGTAATTTTCTTCAGAGACAATACATTACGCAAGCGTTGCGACCAGCAGCGCATACATTAATTATCAGCCGAAGTTAATAATTAAGTTTAAACTTCAGAACGTGCCAACTTTGGCACCTCATTGTATGCTCCTACACATGCTCTATAAATTTTCTACAGTAATTATTCCAAGGTGTCTTTCTTGGTACCATTACTTGCATTTTTAATGCAAACGCGAAACTATTTATGGTAATATGTGATCGAAACCTCAAAATAAGCAGAAATTAATATGCAAAAAGAGAAAAGAAAAAGTTCACTAAACACTCTTCCGCTTCGGTTCGCGTTTTCTCTTAATAGTACGTCTTCTGTACTACGCCGCTGGTTCCTGACTATGACAATCGTAAATGCAGAATCGGTGTGAATCTTATTGATGAACGCATTGGCCTCTTCTCTGGAGACCTCTTCCTATAAGTGTTTTGAGATTAGGAGCCAACATCCTGCCGTGAAAGGGCAAAACATTTGACGGCTGTAACTAACCCGATAACAGCGGCAAAATGCGACCGTGGAGAATTAAATCTCTTATAAAGGACTGGCACGGAATGATGTGGGACCTCGGATTATTGTCACAAAAACTTATAATGTCTTGTAAATACACGCGAACATAAATCCAAGCTTAATGTTCCGATTGAGTCAACAATGTTTGTATTCCATGTAAATAAGAATTTTGTACACGTAAACTTACTGCCTACAAAGACCTTAAAGCAAATAGAGAGTTATGTAACGGTAAAAAACATACCCAATTCTAATAGATTTTTCACAATAATAATGCCAGATGAAGGATTAAGATATATGAAATAAACCTAATCCTTCAAAGGATATTTTAATAGAAATTACTTTATTTAAATTTACGTCATAAAAAAAATTACATAGAAATATATTCACGTTTATAGCGAATCATTATTATTAGTGTTACGATATTACGATGATTTCTGGGTAATTGTACATTTAACGTTCGCATTATAGAAATTGGTTTCCCTGCGATGTATAAGTACAAACGTAACAATATAACACCTCCGAGTAGCTTCCGATACGTTTGACAGGGGCTTAAAATAGAAATTCCAGGAAACTCATCAAAGAGGATTCCATCCAAAGGAGCTGGAATATAAAAATATAAAAGAAGCATTTTTATTTTTTGGGAAATCTATTACACAAATGTTAAAATAGATTTTACAGTTCTTGTACGAATCTTTTCTTATTCTCTGTCGTTGCAAATAATACTACTGATAAAAACAAAAAATTATTCGTCACATCAAAAGACAAAGAAGAGATAAACAGTTTTTTTTAAAATTGCCCACTTAAAGTCAGGTCTCAAGGCCTTTTTTCTCAATGAGAGGTAAGGCCATTCAGTCATCGTTCTGGCCAAGTACTAGTTGGCGGATATCGTATATCCGCGAAGGCAGGTGTTGTTGAAACATGTCAGTTTCCTCTCGACGTTTTCTTTTATCGGAAGCTCAATTTCAGAGGCACCGTTGGATGATATTTTACCTTTTTTTTATACTACTATGCGACGAGACGAGTAAGACGTTCACCTGATGGTAAGTGATACGTTTGCCCCTGACAACGCGGTGCTAGTTAAGATGGTACATACTGCACCACATTGCGCTCGTCGCCTTGAGACTTAAGGTGTTGTCTCGTTACCCCAGTAATTACACTAGCTACAGCGCCCTTCAAACCGGAACACAGTAATGTTTGCACACTACTACACTACACTACTATTTGGCGGTTGAAATAGGAGCTGCGGTGGTCATCCCATCCAGACGGTCTCCGGCAACAGAGATCTACCACCTGGTGCTAACTAGGATTCCATAATTTTAGTTCACTTGGTGGATATAGGGATAGCTATACTTTTCGACCAGTATTATTAGACAGAATTTACTTTCTTAAACACATTAGGTGTCTAAAATCTTGATTAAATATTAGTACACCAATTAAATTCGGGTAACATTTTCATTACAAAGCGAAACGTTTTCGGTTAATGTTTATTTCTATTTGAGAGGACGAGGACTACAAATTTTTTTATGGGTTACGTATCTTTTTGTGGCAGCCTGTGTTGACACGAATAAAAAACGTTAATTTTTAAAAGTATGTGACGTATACGCAAACAAACTGATAATTAAAGCAAAGCTCTACACAGGCTTTTCTTTTAATTAACTCTGGTAATTTCATTTCTACACCGTGTCTGAATTTTTAATATTTTTTTTCTCTCCGCTTCTTAATTTGCTCGGTATAATCACTATCATGTAAAAAGGGTAGAACAACTTTCATAAAACATTGATTAAATATTACATTTTTATTAAAATCCCTTCGTGTTTATTAAATGTCTAGAAACGTGTAATTTAAAAAAAAAAAATAGGTCCCGAAATATATACATGGAGAGTTTCATGAACAGAGAGAAATAAATAATATAATACAGGACGATAACCTCAAACCTTTGCTCATATACAATTTCATACTTCAACGAGTATATTATTTCGGGTTATGGTTGTTATCTTAAAAGCTGAGCTCATTACAAATTCTTTTATTGGGTTAAAATTACAATACATGCCATATAATGAAAGTGAATATTATTTTGATTAGATTTAAATAAATACGGCATAATTTTAAAAAATACCCAAATGAAGACAATTTTGCAAGTAACTCAAGTTATAAGCTAAAATAATAATAATAGTTTATCTCTGTTGAGTCAAAACGTTTATAGGGATAGTGTAATATTTTATTGAGGCTCTAATTAAAAAGCACGGATTAAGACTTCAAAAAATTGTTTTTAGTGCTTACAATATACTGTAACAAATAAAATATGTATTATGCTAAAAAAAATCAGTTAAACGATGAAAGCAACGCAAATTACACTTAAACATTTGTACTTTTTCACCATAGGCTCTCATTTGACCTAACTTGACATTTGTTAAGTGACTATGATTCATGTTTACAAAGGAAACAGCAATGCTGTATTTTTTAATTTTTTTTTTTTTTAAGCTACTAAGCGACGAGACGAGCAAGACGTTCACCTGATGGTAAGTGATACGCTTGCCCATGACAACGTGATGCTAGTTAAGATGGTACACACTGCACCACATTGCGCTCGTCGCCTGAGACATAAGGTGTTAAGTCTCGTTACCAGAATTTGAAAAATGGAAATTAATCTGTGGTTCGATAGACAGGATCCCCTAGTATATTACATAAAAATAGATGATCTCTAACTGGAGAACCCTAATCTCCGCAATCACTGGAGCGATCACTAGTAATAATGGTAAGTACATTTTTATCCTGGAAGGGGTTTTATTTATATTCCATTTTGAACTAACCTACAAGTGGTAATGGACTATATATATTACCGTACAACCTATCATAATTAAAATACGTTTAAATTCGAAGACAAACAAAATTTTCATCTTATCTATAAAACATAATATCGCCATCTGATGATGTACATTAATTATTAAATACCATCCGAAGGCATCTTATAATAAACACTTCAGTACTGTGCATAACACTTTAAGGCTATAAGTTCTTTGTACTATTATTTATTAAACAATGCCAGAACATCATTAGATTTGTTACTAATTGTAAACCAAAAAGGGTTAGGTACTTGAACGTTCACGTTAGTCATATTTATCGTGATAAATGAAAAACAATTACGATTTTTTGTGAGATAATATATCATACAAATAAATCACTACCATCTGCTCCCGAGTCAAGGAAAGCCTTTAAAAAACTAAAGCTCGGGTGAAATATGATACAATAATGTAAGATTGTAAAAAAAATCTTTAGCGTTCCGAAACTAGAACAATTATTTTAAGGAAAAAAGTATGTAGATTTAAGCCACAAATTCTTGATACTTTTTTAATAAGGACAGACATCTGTTTTTTCATGTACAATGCCTAATATAACACACAATTTCATATAGAGTTGTGACAATGAGGTCGTGGAAAGGATATTCTGGCGCTCAAATATTGGCAGCCGGAACATAGCAACGCTGTTATGACGGCAGATATACAATATGAGAGTGGTGATTAGCTAGGCAAGTTGAAATTACAAAACAACAGCTGGCCCTGGAATTGAACCAAGAAACTCCTTGTTACCAGGCAAGTGCATCTATTTATTACACATTTTTTTTAAGTAATTGAATAAAACATATGTTTCTTAAAGTATATTTTAGTATAGCAAAAGTTATTTTTTTAATTTCAAACATAACCAAGTCAACATAATTTTTGTATACAAATAAATAGGTTCAGAGAACTGTAATTCTAAGAAAACTAATTTCAGTAACACAGCTTGGTAAGAACGTAACGAAGTTCCTTCTAAAAAGTTTTCCAATAAAAATGCTGCAAAATTGTTACGTAGTTATTTAATACACGTGACAATGTTTACTCTACTTTAATCAATTTAAAATCTTTTTAGATTTGACTATTACAATCTGTAAAATATGTTTTAATTATGGAAGAATTTACAACGGTACTTATCCTATGTAAAAGTTGGATTAAAATGGAGACATTGATACTACTACTTAACTTGACGTTCATAGCGATTATAAGCATGAGGCACAGGTTCAGGAAAAGAGAAACACCTTTTCGATGTAACTATTATCATCATACGTAACTTGGCAACTCGCATGTCAAGATACGGCGTCTACAGCACAGTATATAAACCTAGTTTTTTTGGGAGTCCTTATACACTTTAGTATAAATGCGATCAATTATTGGGTGCTTTCACCTTACTACAAGAACTAACACATTCTTCAGTGTTAAGCGAAACTATGAGCTACAATTTTCGTTTTTTTATTCTACGAAGCGATGAGACGAGCAAGACATTCACCTGATGGAAAGTGATACGTCTGCCTATAACAACGTAGCGCTATTTACAATGACAGACAGCAACACATTTTGTTCGTCATCTTCGGATGTAACATATTCAGTTTCTTTACCACCAGTAATATCACTCTGAATACTTGCTGCTAATATAATATGTTTGGCTTCAGGTACAGGAGCTGTGGTGGTACCAAAGCGGTCTCCGACAACCGTGACATACCACCAGTAAGATTTTGAAGATGATGATTTTGCACGGTTTATGATCACTAACAAAATGAACAATGGTATTAGCAAAATATGCAAATATGTAATTTGGTGTTAACGAACTAGTCATATTTCATAGATACGACGCAATATTGCATTTATAACAATAATTCTATTATGATGGTGCCAGTTGTAAAACTGCCAGCAATAATGAAATAACGGCTTTATACGTAACACTAACACCCGCACTGAACTATGCCGAAACTAAACAGAATTTGATAATGCTGAAACGTCGAATAACGTTTGAAAATAGTTTTATTTGAAAACGAAATTAAAATAGACAGATAAGTAATAAATCCAACAACAAAATCAAATCAGCCTTAAAAGCTTGAATTCCTAAATAAATAAACGTAATGGTCCGCTTGTATTTGAAAAATATTTTAGTAAAGAGATCTCAGAACTGTTTGATGTAATTTCAACCTATCCCCACGTACCAAAGACCAATGTTATAAAATAAATTATATCAATATTGACATTTCAATAGCAAACGATATCAAATTACTATTTGTTTCATAGTTTTTATACGTACAAAGTACAATAACGCTGCGGTAAAAATTCGTGTATACCGTATTCGCAACATGAATTGAATTCATACTCCCGCTACACAATATAAGATTTTATATAACCTTGTACTATTTAAAGTTAATTTAGCAAAGAGCAAATTATATTATTAATAAAGGATACTTAAAATTTATTTAATAATAAAAAATAGTGCGTAAGATCGCCACGTCAACTTAGCAATAACTTCATTCTAGTCACAATAAAATTGAATTCTTTAAAGAGTTAAATTATTTTTTTATTTAACTAAAATACATACGTATCAGCTTTATCAAAACTCATAAACTATTTACATTTATTAACACTATAAAAATAGACCACTTTTCAAAGATTTCTTATATAAGTATGTTTATATATTTACACAAATGCGTAGCCATAAAAGTTGATTATTGATTATTTACTTAACGTTAAAATTTACATAAAAAACTAAAGTATCATTCGTGAAATAAATAAATGTAAATTCTGTAGACAGCTGTCATTCCCAGCACGAAAAACTTGTTAAAATTCTTATTTGTAATGCACGGTAAGAGCGACATTTACCTTTTTCAGAGTAAATTAAACGTTCTGCTCGTGTTAACAACAACGCAGTTATAAAAAAAACTTAATATTCTTTTAAAAGGGGAAATTAAATATAAACATAGTGCGGAGCATAAACGAGTGCGACCATTTGTAAAGTGTGCGCAACAGAGAATGCATTAGCGAGATTAAAATTTGCAAAAGCAGGCGAGGGCGGTACTGTTTTGGGCTAGTCAGCAGTTTCTATGCGGCGATTGTGTGTAGAGACCGTGTAAGATACGCGGCACGTCAATTGAGTTGCGGACGATAAAACCAACATGTTGGTTGTCCGTAGGGGGAATTTACAAGCAAAACTCTTTTCTAGATTTAATAACAATGGTATTTTAGTTTAAATTTTACATCTATTCTGTTATATTACTGAAAATGCCTCTCGTCTCGGCATTAATGATTTAATATATCTCTACTGTATGATACTTGGACATTAATGTAATGAGAGAAAATTTAGATAGCACTCTACAGCGCGCTGGAGAAAAATGCTTGCCAAAATCTGGACACTGTTCTGAATAAACATTTCAATCTTATAAGAACTATGTATTAAATAGCGTCTCTCGTCCATTAATCGTAATCTCACTTTCTTTGGAGATATTACACGCTGAACCTACATTTCTGCGGAACGGCTTGAGGTGCAGGGTAAGATCGAAGGCACGCGGGAGGACACACAAACGCGATGGACAGACCAAGTTAAAACTGCACTAATTGGTGAACTCCACAAATGCGCAGAAAAACCACAAGTCGCAAAAGACAACTACGATCAAGAGTGTAACGACATAAGAATAATGATTAAAAGTACTTATTATAATTTCTATTTAATACTGTAATAAATGGTTTTGAATTAAAATATGTAGTAATTAGGACAAACTATATTTATACATAGGGACAGATATTAGTAGATTTTGTGACGTATTGCTAAATTGAATAGCTCACTGCAATGAGTTCTCGGTAGAAATTACAATAATTCTGATATTAATTTCCATAATACCAATGGCAAAAATGATCAATTCAAACAAATTTAATTTAGTAAATTTTATCCCCATATCATACGTTATAGTAAATATAATAATAATAGTTTATATTCATTAAAAATTTCCACGAAAAGTCTTTTGTCGTGTAAAATAACCACACGTGCCCTCCAGATAGAATTTTCTATTCATTGTTTGACAAATATGGAAGCCAAATAATAAATTTTATAGGTAAAAGATTTTTTTACAAACACAGACTGTTTTTTTTATAAAAAACGAATTTACGTATAGGTTGATTATACTCACCGATTATAAGCCGAAGCAGGCTTGCAGCAAACAGGCCGAGGTCCGGAGAGTTAGCCATTGATCACGCTACCAAGTTCATTGCCGACCTCGGCACTAGCCATTACAATTTTCGTCAAAATAGCACCAGTATAATAACTACAGCACAAAAAGTTCACTGTCCGTAATGATGAAATAGGGTTTTGTCTTTATGGATAGCAAAAACATAATACTTGTATAACATCACAAAAATTAAAGGTTGATAAATAGACACTAAAAAATCTTAAATTACTAATTCTCTATATATATCTCTGCTCACACTGAGTAAACTGTGTAAAAACGTAGTGTTCCGTTGTAAAAGGCGCTATAGCTAGTAAAGTTATTAGGATAAGAAGACTTAACACTTTGCGTCTTAAAATTATGCCTACAATGTGGCGAAGTGTATATCTTAAGCCATAAAAAGTTGGTTTCCCTAAGCATATCTTCTAGTAAACATCCGGTTTGACTCGTCGCTTTGTGAAATTATATAAAGAATCACATTTTCCTAAACTGAGAAACGATTTTAATCTAATTTTACGAGAACTTTCACCGACGATATGTATAGTAGCTAACAAAAAAAAAGTATCATCAAAATTGGATTACAGTCTTAAAAAAGGCATACATGAAAAACGAAAACTACAAAACGTAAGCTATGAATTGATAACCTCATCTCTGCAATCGGTAAAAAGCGGAAGTGCTTTGAATTAGTATAAATAATATAGTCAAAAAATCAATTATCATTTACAGGTAAAAAAAAATTGGACACAATTTATACCCATGAGACTATAAGAGAACATTGCACAATAACTCATTCGAAATTGCTGTAACTTTTTTAATTTAAGGCTCGCAGTACATGCAGGCCTTGAACATGATTTATACGAGATAATACTTATAATTCTTTTTAATAAAAATTTCGTAACCACCAAATCCTAATTACGATGCTACGCTGAAACTCGGATTGCTGAAACGAAAAAACTCGTCGCTTAGAAACACAATGACAACTAATTTATGTCCTTGTTGAATATAAAAAATTCTATTAATAACTTTACAATAATATTACGCAATTAAAAAGGACGTTATAGTTATAGAAAAAACGAAAAAGGTTATCCCGTAACCTACTTGGACCTGTCAATGATCGTGAAATCGAAAACTATCTGAATTGTTTCACCAATTTCCCGAGACGTTTTATATTTTAGGAGCCTGTTACAATGAGACAAAACGTGGATTAAATTTAATTCTCTTTTATCCTTATAAAATTTGACAAGAACGTGGTCAAATTTTATCAAAAGAAATTCAGCACAAAGAAGAAAGTAGTACGGAACTAAATTATAGAGCAGTTTTATCTAGTTTTGTTTTGCAATACCAAATGTCGAAGAAAGATATAATGTTTTCTTTGGAACGATATTGTGCTTTTTTAACATTTGAATGCATTGGTTTGTGTTATACATGAGCGAAAGCTTTTGTTCGTGCATCGGGCAGACGATATGTAGACGATCATGCCAACGACGCTATACGATAGAAGTAATGGCCATTATTTACAACTTTCCAAATTAACTCGTGTAACTTGGAAGAAAGAAGAAGACGACGTCGTGTTCGTTAAATAATTTATGTAACAGAGATAGGAAAATATAGCTTGTGTGTAAATAACAACTGTAACTACTTAGAGAGTTTATAAGAAAAAAACTTTGCGGTACACAAATGTGTGGTTGAGGATATTCAGTGATGTATTTTAGGCAAAGGACGGTGCAAAAACGCATATATTTTCTAGACCTCATTTAGATTGACTTTATCCTTAAAGTGTTAAGTACTATACAACATTCTTACAATTTAAACAGCTGTAATGTCAAAATTAATATTTTATAATTTTCATTATTTTTGATCAGGATCAAAAATAATGTTTGTGAACGATTTATTCGCATTTGATAAGAGATAAAACTTAAAGCCCGTTGTCATGGCGAAAGATATAGAGCCCTTTTATCCGTGACCTCCAGTTAAGTAAGAAAAATACTTTATCTCCATTGGGTCCAAAGAAAATTAGAGGGTAAGGCCGGACGAGTTGGCACGGTTATCAGTTAGTTAAAATGCAAATTGTTGTGCTTTGTTTATGCACGCCCATACATGACGAAGAGCTCTGTCCGGACAGCAAAAATTCTAAACAGACATTTGTAAGCGAGACTGACATACATCCCTCACATCGTTAGCATATTTACAAAAACGCCAGACACTTCCACAAGTTTATGAGGTTTTTTTTAGAAAAAACCCTTCGTATTCTTTAATCTAAGCAAGTATATGCTCCTTTATCAAAAGTTTTATTATTTTTTAATAATAAAAAGTAGGCAAAAACTTTAACGTTCTTCTTGCATTTGAAAAACTAATCTAACCAATTTTTTTATAACGGCGATAAAAAAAAACTCTTAAATAAAAAATTTTGATAAATATCTTTATCTACCAAAAATGAGTGTATAACCAATCCGCAAATATTCGGGATTGATAAAACCACCAATATTCAACAGAAACGACTACGAAGTGGGGTATAACTTAATTACTGACTGAATGATTAATGAAAATAATTCAGTCAGCTATGTATATGAATATATAAAAAAAATCATTTTCGTTTGTGTACATATTTAATATTATTATTGATCTACCACTTCGCTTTATATAGCAACACATAATATATGTATGTATTCAGAACACCAATACAATTGTAGATGTATGTACAAACTAGGATACTTAACAGTGATAAACCTTAATAGAACATTTAATATTAGAACAAATAATACGACTTGAATTATATTTATGTTTTAAAAACACGACGGCCAATATAGGAACCCAAATATTTAAACAATAATTTTCTTTTGTCTGATGAGCGTTCTACATTAAATACATTTCAGAACAAAACAAACCCAATACCAAATAAATAACACTATTATTATTAAGGACTAAAATTTTTAATAAATGAGAACAATGTTACTTTGGTACCGGTGTTACAGAAAGAATTCTCTAACTCTTCATTCCGCTCTCGAGTTGCTAGGTTGAAAAGAAAACTAAAGAAAATAAATAGATACAAAGGACAACATTAATGCCATATCTCAATGAGCAAGATTCATAAATAAATTTATAAGGAAATATTAAAATGCGTTAACGGCAGAATCTCGCGAAAAAATGTAATAAAAGTGAAACACAAATCTTCTTTACTGCTTAAAATTTAGTGAACCTTAACGGGTCGACTTTGACATTAAGACTCTCTCTACGCACATTGGCCGCAAAGAATTTTATTGAGCCATTTTCAAAGCCTTATTCAATGGGAACTCTTAAATCAGTTCCCTCTACATCTGTACGTAACCCTACAAAATAATATATTCTGAAAGTTCGTGAACAAAATACAAATAGGCCGGGGGTCGGCTGAAGTGGCGCAGCATGAATGGCCTTCTAACAAAGCGAGCGGGTCGCCTGTCGCCAGCCTCTCGATTACTGGAAATTTACCAACTATTACTGAAATCTTTATTTCTTTTTTAATTGATTACAAGTACTAGATTCAGTAGTTATTAATACAACATAAAATCTACTCAAATAATATTGATTTGTCGGTTGAAATATTCACATTATACTCTTGTTAAACAAGATTAATTAGAATTTCTGGTAAAATTTGTTCAACGTTAACAACGCGCTCAATTAAGTTCTATAAATGTCGTGTAGTAGGGAAGGATAATGTTAATTACAATTTTAATTAACTAATGCGGGAAATTGACGTGAAATTGTATACTTAAACATAACTTTAATGTTTTGCAGGGTTCGAATAACATACCGACAAGACACATCGCCCTGACTTCTCCACAGAAAAAAAAACAAACTCACATATAACTCAACGTTTAGGAATATTGTAATAATGAAGGAAGATTTCTTTGGTCTTGTAGAGTAATTAAGATAATGTTAAATTTGCTAAAGATAGCTCGAAATAAATCAGCGCTTAAAAACTCTTTTAAAGGGGTGTGTCGCACAGTGATTTGTGTGGTGAAACGAAGCGGGGATACACGCCCGAGACGCTCTCGAAATCGACCGAAGCCTCTTCGCCTGTATTGTAAAGATAAAACCTTTCTACGCAGCCATTTGCGTTTGTAATCTTGTCAAAAAACCATTAAACGAATAAATGTACGTACCTTTCGTAAATAATTAATGGCTCGGAAGGAAACACTTCAGTACAAAGTTGGCGCAACAGCTTTCCTATTTCAGTCGAATAGAAATAGGTCAGAAGTAGATTACAAGAATGCGCTTTTCGTTTCTCACTCGGCGTAAATGTTTTAAAGTGTGTAATGTTGCCAAAACTAAGCGAAGAAAAAATATTTTTATGAAAATAATAAAATGGAAGAAGTTAAGATTGAAACATAAGAATACCGAAAAAGAAATTTTTTTAAACTTTTTTCTTATTCAACCAAACACAAAAATTATATATATGTCGTCGATTATAATATATTTTTCTTCAACATATATAATAGCTAATTTAAAAAAAGTCAAAGTATACGAGTATATAACACATTAAGTCGCTACGTCCCTACTGCAATCTCGAAACTACTAAAAATTTTTAAATTTCTGGAAATAACACCTTTGTACTTAACCATAGGAACTTAAATGGTTACAGACCGTAAACGAGATGTATTTCGAGAAAACAAATAATTCATATTCTCTTTATATTTTGTGAATAACTAAAACAAAAATAAATATTTACCGACTAGAAAGTACATTCGGAAGAATTAATCATTCCACAGTCGAGTGTACGCAATAATTTTTAGGTCTTAAAAAATATGGTATGGAATACAGCTCAAACAGTTTTTCCATTTCACAAACAGTACACTAGTCAAAAGTGTACATAAAAAAATACTTATTTAAAACTGTTATAATGATCCGAGTGCAGTGTAAATACCCAGCATGCAGCCGCAACTCAGCTTGATGTTTATCGTACGGTGTTTGCAATAAAGCTTCGGCGGGAGTACCGACGAGCGCTAAGAACAACAGGAACGTACCACGGGGAGTTTTTACTCCTTTTTTATTAAAACATGGAAAGTGGAAAAGTTTGGTTTTTTCGAGAGTGAATACACTTTTTCAAGTGATAATCATAATACTTTTATTTATCACCGGCATTACATTTCATTTTCTAAACATTTAACGTTTTATAATGTTAAAAAAAAACTTCACCGGATTCTTTTACGTTAACAATATTATTTATTTTCAAATTATCTGTTCTGCAAGAGTGATATAACATATTTACTAAATTTCAGCTGTAAAGAAATGAAGTCTTTTTATAAAAGTATACATAGAAAAATTTAATGTAACACTGGCAACAGTAAATATAATACTTATGTATAAATAACATGTGAGCTGTTATACTAATATTAATATGCTCACCAACAGTTCATGAAAAGACATCATTCTATATAAACATCATGCAAAATATTACCTTTCATCTATGAGTAAAGAGTGGATAAAATAACGGTAACGACATGAGACATGTTTCAGTTTTTTAAACATTAAGATAAAAAAGTAAGCACCGATTTGTTTATTAAATCAATATAATGCTAAACAAGCATTGCGTTATTGCTAAAACTATTAAAAGTTATATTCCGGTAAACAAGTATTAATAGTCAGACCATCCTAAAATTATATAAGAATCTTAACGTACAAAATTAGTGATTTAAATCAAACTTGTGTACAATATTAAGAAAAGTAATAATTCTATTGTTTCATGAAAAATTTCATGGCTTTCTTACATACAGACATTATTATTCTTTCCACGCGGCGACCAGATATTAATTCTAGCAATAATCTATTGTACTGTCTCAAACTTGGACAGCGAAGCAAAATTAGGCCGTTTGGTAAACTGTCTATTCGCCGGTCCATTTTTATACGAGCGGTGATTATTTTTCTTTCGAAACGCGAACGAGTGGTCTCTAAGAGGCCAATAGATACGATAAAGACGTAACAATAAGAGTGCTCTCAAGAGGAAATGACGAAAATAGATATAAAGTGTTTACTCAAACGATACTTGAAAACATTTTCATACCTACTTATTACGGGCACAATGTACAAACTTCAACAGCAATAACATATAATATTTTAAGAAAATTGTAATCAGTTAATTTAAGATCGTGTTAATGTTAATAAAAAAAACGAAAACGTATTTTAAATTTGCATTGGTGAATATTTGTGTTCCTCATATTGAACCTCTTATAAATCCATGATTTTTACAGATATACACTTTGTAATTCCAAATCAAGAAAGTAATAAAGACAACATTTATATTTTTTTAAAATAAATTCTTTCATATTTATTCGATATCATTAACTGGTAAAGAAAGCTAGTTGTTCGTATTGTTTAAAGAGAACAATAAAGCAAGTTCGGCGTACAGAATGTAAGGAAGAGATAAAATAATCCGAATTAAGTCGAACGTGCTTTTGTCAAATGAAAATTACGTAAAGTAAACGCTGCAGTTGGATCATAATGAGTTACTCACAGGAACCGTAGATGGGATCAGGAAAGGTCAGTACGTTCTGAGAGATTATTATCGCTCCACGACTTCTATCAACCGCCTTTGCATATTAAAGACTTCGGTGCTCTGGCGTTTATTACCAAGAGGCTAAATGCAAAATTTCTTTAAAACCTCAAATTAACTGTATTAATTAAGGAAGCATTTTTGATTCTTAATGGTTTATAATTAAATTAATGCTCAAATCTTGCCCCAATCACAGAGGAAATTATCCAAAATACACACTGGTTTCGGATTCGATCAGGCTGTGCTATTTCCACAGCTCATTTGTTATTGTTCAATTAATATCTTATCAATTAATTAAGTCCAATATCAATATCGGCGTGCAAGATAAATCCAGGTGCGTAATTAATGATTTAGTATGCAACAAAAACATACGTATTACATAATATACTAGCAATGATGAAACGGTAATTGCACATAGACAGGATAACTAATGTAAGATTATTCCTGGCTTTGGTCAGCAATGCAGATAAACGGTGTTATATTTCTTCAATTAATGTTCACGATTGAATCGTACTGTTTTCAGTACACGTCGTTCCTGTATTCTCTAGTTATGTTCGAAACGGGTGTTATTATTTAATAATATATACCGTAATAAGGAGGAAGTTCTAAATACGATTCCAATATTTTTGTGTACATTTTATAGACAAAAAAAGGCTCTCATGATTTAAAGAGTATACCTCAAAGTTCTTATAAACATTAAAAATATAATTATCTTCATATAGGAACTGAAAAAACTCTATTTGAACAGGAAGTAAAAATAGTGAATCATAGAATGGGTTTTTTATATACAATGGGCTACCAAAAACAACATTAGAGAATTATAACATTGTTAACATAGTTACCTGATTTTGTTCATAGGAAATATGTCACATAGTATATATAGCAGAGTCAATCACAATGTCTAAGCAATTACGTACCATTTACTTAATGTTAGAACATAAACGGTAATGATATTGCATTCAATCGGGGATTGTTACACAAGCCATTGTTCCGGAGAGAATAGGACGTTCTACGGTATTACTATGCACGTACATACCACTTAATGAATTAGAAGAACGGGATTAATAACTTACCCTGTAGTTAAATGTAAAATTTAAAGCGAATAGGACTTATAATAAACTTTTTTAAGACTCCAATAATGCTCTTCATCTGAAAATAGTTCTATATAAGAGATACATTCTCTATAACAAACAACGTAGCGTCATTTAAGATGTTATACAACATTGTGTTTGTCGCTTGTTAAGTCTTGTTACTCTAGTAAATACACTAGCTACAACTACTCATAAAACACAGTAATATAAGTTTCGCCGCTTCGTCAAATTAAAATATCAGTATATATAATACCAAGAATACTAATATTCCGATTGTTATTAATTAACTGTTTAATCCCTCCGACATTTCTATTATTAAGACAAGCCATTAAATGTAAATAATATCGAAGTGACAGATTAGACCCTTTCAATGTTCGGCCTTCAACATGTCACCCCGTATACTGAAACGGCTCTAACAAGTTTTCACTTACAACAATAAACTAAGTAATCGGTATAAACGAAATTGCTAGTAGACACAAATTAAATATTAGGTAGTCTTACAATAAAATTAGGTATTTGAATAATACTGCAAGAAGGTTTCAAGTATACAATAACAACAAACCAAACTTTTTAAATCTTTATATATACATTTTAAAACATTACATGTATATGATAATTTTCCTAAATAAATCAATTATACGTTATGTCCTACAACAAATTTTAGGAATAAAAACAAATGATATATTATTAAACACCACTCTCTCAGTATTATTGCAAAAAGCTCAGATGTCGCAAAATCTGTGCCCAATACATTTGCAAAATGATTGATGGTGTAACTGTATACAAATGTAAAGAGCGAAAGCGAATTGGAGAAATGTGTGAGGTCAACCGATTGACGGCGGTCTTGTGTTGTTATATGGATCACCCAACAGATTACGGTCTCGTTTAAAACTTTATTCAACACGAGACGTAGGCACTGACAACGGCTCAATAGATCTTGATTTGAATGTCCCGGTGGACGACACATCTTAAATAGAAGACTGTCACTACCACGAGAAACATTAGTTACGACTAACGACGAATGGGTATACTCAAATTTTGAAAACAATCAAATTAATGTCAAATAAAAATGTTTAGGAATAGTTTAGTTAGCGCTAAGAATTTTTGAACCCGTCTATCTAGGCATGGAGAAGGCAATGGCAAACCACTCCATTATAGCTGCCAAGACAGTTGTCGTGTGTTTCAATAAAAACATGATGACCACGATCCTCAGTCATGAGGAAATACGACTTAGAATCTAGGCTATCACCCTTATTCTGTAAATAGTCTCCCACAATAGGATAATTGTCTTTCGACGGTAAACACAAAAGCCAGAGTATTCCAAGGGTGCACTTTACCATACACGGACTCGCTGTCACTTAAAACCATTTGAAATTGTGACAAGTTGGAGCCCATTGTTGATAAAAAAACGTATTAAAAAGTTCACTATCAGCAAATCAAATAATAAGCCCCATCGGTCGATATATATACCTTACCACCAGGTAAACTGTAATATTGCACAAACATATTGTTGTCAAGTTATATAAAAAAATCGATCATTTTGAAATTAAGTAACATGGTATTAATTTGACACATGAAAATAATCTCTTAAATAATTAGCTGCTTATCATTTTCTAATTAATTATCGTTAATTATAAGCGCTATTAATTTGTTACAACACAGAGCAGCCTAAATATATTTCTATCGTATTAAGTCTAATGGTGAGTTATAAATTAGTTTTCAAATTTTCAGGGTAATATGTTGAGTATAAAGTAGTTATCTATACTATTCGCTGACATTTTCTCGAATCGATATCATTTGCCCTTGATCCTCTTAAGATGTTTTTCGTACCATATTTATTTAAGACTAAGCAATTTCCTCTTGGCGGAAATTTCTTAGACAGGTGTCAATAATAATATATGTGCTAGTATTTCCAACCTGGGAGATGTAACGTGTAATCTTGTCAATAAATTATACTGGAAAGATAAAGACAGTAGTTAATTATTTTTTGCAATATTTGTTTAAACTTCGTGGTTCCATGAAAAGTAGCATTATTCAAAATTACTAATTATCAACGAATTTATGAGAAAAATAGTCACCCACACATTGGTATAATTATAAAAGAGAAAAGAAAAAATTATCTTATTCCCTTGAGTACTACGAGCATTTAACCTTTCTAATATAATCAGCCATATTTGAATTCACCAGAGAAGGCAATAAATTTTCCGTTGACGATGAATCGAAGAATTGAACAAAAACGGCTTCTGTTGAATTAAGGCCTGTACAATGGATAATTTATCGTGGTCGACTCAGATACGCCATTACGTGTAAAAGAAACTTAAATACCTTTAAAAAAGATCACTTATTTTTCATGCCATTTCATACTAACAAAGAAAATTTTATATGAATTGAACATTTTGTAACATCACCGAAGAGTTAATACACTTTTGTTAAAAGGAAACAATTATAATTCTACAACATTTTTACCAAATAATACTGTAGCGAAACTTTTAACTCTATATATATTTAATATAAACGATAAAACTGAACATTATGGATAGCGGCTATAAAATAATTTTATAAGCGGCTGTGCAATAATTTTCTATCGAAATTTTTAAGTTGTATTAGTTAAGAGCACTGTTTTACTAGTAAAATAAGTTCGTTTAAAGCGTCAATGCGTTCCAAAAAGATACATAAAATTAATTGATAATTTAAATTCTTTAAGATTCCTTTTAAATTAAAATTTTCAATTATACCAAATAATTTGTTTTTTTTTCCCAGAGGTCTCTAAATAATTTATGTACTTGTCAAAATAATTTAGTGTAGAAAAGGATAATTAATCTCCCAAGCATTTTTGCAAACTAAGCTTGAAAATTCGGATTCATTTTTCACTTTCGCAGTCCTTTCTGCTAATTTCCTACACAGTTTTTATGCATACAGCCGTAACCATTTTGCCTTAGACTGAACATTCTTCTGTTTATTTTGTTTTCATGTCGTTACCGCGAAATACGAAATGACATTCATGAAATATTAATTCAAAAAGTTGAAATTTCACCTAGAAAAGATTCATAATTCAAACATTTCGCTTTCAGAATTTATTTCAAAGAACGCAAGTATAGAAATTAAAGTATTTTAGAAAAATCCGTTTATTCTATTGCTATAATTTTAGATTTTGCTATCATCATCATGGAGGCTTCAAAGACTAGTGTATAGATTGAAAAAACTATTCCAATCTCCGGCTATTATTTTAAACTAAAAACGCCTATTCTAAAAAATGTGCTAAAAAGAGCTTTTGTGATTGGTATCTTAGACTCTTTTTCTATATTTTTGTGTATACCTTCACCGGTCATAGTACGTTTATAAAAGCTTTATGAAAATCGTTGTATGCATTTATTTATTGAATTTGTAATTAATGAATTAATTATCAATTTTAATGTCGACAGGGTCTCATAAAAGTATAAGTTATTGTTTCCAAACACAATGGTAGTTTGGCAAAACAAATACATTATTACGTAGTTGTCAGTCGCTTGTGCAGTGCTACGTAGAGATATTTTCCGGCGCAAATTTTCGCCTCGGCTCGAATCCAGTCGATTTTCAATTTATTTCCTCGTTTTAACTGAGTGAAGCCGTAATTACGGCGCCACGTATACCGCATAATCGACAATCTATTTTTTTTTTGTTAGACCATAAAAAACAATGTAATATATATAAATTTTTATAAGCTTTAACACATCAAACTTTATTTAATAATGTTTGTTATTTACTATCATTGTTATTGAAAACTTTAATATGCAAATACGCATTAGAAATACTTGGTAGTACTACTAAGATTGCAATATTTAACTGCAATATAATAACAAAAATATGTCTAGTAGATTAATTATTGCTTTGTAATAACACTATAAAAACTGTGATGCTTAACTAAACAATCAATATAACACTTTAAAAATGTAACATTCACTTGATTTTTCTGTTTTTTCCCCAAGTTAATACATACATAAGAGTATATAAGGGTGCGTGTACTTCTCAGTAGAAACAACTGGTTGTTCATGTATGTGATGCTGTGATATATAAAACGTGTAGTTAAGTAGTCTTGATGTATAAAAGAATTCTTTGTCTTGTTTTATTAATGATATCCTACTATTCGCATTTTTCAAGTAACTCTAACGAACTTGAATGGATGATAAATGGATTATAGATAGACTGAACAAGTTTAACATAATTTAAAGGGAGAGCCGTCGCTCGAGCTATAAACTGGCGGGGATAGGTCGCTCATTTCTCGGCTATAATGCGACGATAAAATATATTGAACTTACTTCGTCCGTAATAAGCACTCCTAGTTGCGAAGCGAACTCGAGACGGGCGCCATTTCAATCAAAAGTATTGGAAAGATACCTACGTACATTTAATTACATCGACTAAAATGGACTTACAACTTTTCGCACAGAAATTTATTCACGTTGAACTTGATATTTATTTAGAAGATAAACGTTTTTCTTATCATGAAAAGACATGTGTTTCCGGCAACATTCTTAAAAAAATATTCAGGATATTACGTTCTCCGTGTAAGTTCGATGTCATTTTTTCTGATTCTATAAAGATATCTAAAGATGGATCGAGATCACATAAAACTAGTAAGATAACAAAATTCAATCTTTGCTGCTAGAACTTTTCTTGTATTATAAAAAAACCATTGTTAGCACCTTTAAAAAAAATTGAAAGTGTACTTCATTAAGAAAATAGTATACCTTCATGAAACCATTTTACCACGGATTTTTTACATTAGCCAGGTAACGATCAATAATAATTGATATCATAAAGTTAAAGCTAACGGCATTGAAACGATAAAAATATTATTAGAAATAGAAGAAAGGCAAGAACATATATGTAAAAAAGGTAGTAATCTGCTAAAAAATAATAATCCTATTTATATAACGTACAAAACATTGGTCAATTTCAATCATAAATATTCTACCGGAATATACGATAAAACGTAATTTAAAAACCGACTGCATTGTTTCTATTGAAAAATGTTTTACATAAGGATGTACGGAAAATATATTAATTTGTTACAAACTATTTCAAGAACATGAGATTCAGGTAATACTCTCGTAATTTAGTATGACTAATGATAACATCAGAGTGTAGAACACTCTCATTTCTAATTTAGTAAAACAATGGCTGCTCGGAGTATCGTGCCAGAATCCATTAAGGAAAATGTGTGGACAAAAGTTATGATCAATAAAGAACACATTCGTTAGGTTTGAGTGAGCCTTAAATAAAAGTTGGCCAAAGTGACAAAATAGAAATGATTTCACTTTTATTTTCATTCTTGCACAGAAAAAAAATTATGACAGCCTTTTTAACTTACTTCATTTTATTGCTAACAGCACCATTGGGAGTGCATCTCATGTTTCACTTCTCGAATACGAATTTCAAGCGAAGATATGAAAAATGGTTTCGTAACGTGATGACAGATGAACCAAAAATAGAAACTTATAATGTTTAAACACTTACAACAGTGCAATAACAATATTATTTGTATATCTGAAATATGTAAGTGGGATTCAGAGTATGCAATACATAAACGCTTATTGCTATAAATGTCAGTCGCGTCGGGCAAAACCGGTTTTGCTCCCCTATAATTGAACAGACAAAATTCGCATGAAAGGAGATTGTGAACAGCAACAGAGAGATTTCTACCCCTGACCGACGATTATCGAATATCGGATAAGAGTACTTCACAAACGACTCGACAACAATTTTACTTTGTTCCATTTTACTATATACTTATACATACACATTGACAATGTCTTATATTTTAAAGATTAAGGTAGATAAATATAAAGATCAAAAGACGTAATTACTTTAAGGCTGGAATTTTATTAACAATATTTAATTGATGATTTCATATGTAATTTTTATCTTGGTATAAAATATAAGGACTCATATAGATCAATAATTATAATATTTGAAAATAGTTTCATTGCAATTTTAGACCTAAGCGGTGACATACAGTTTTTAGTCACAGGCGACAGCTGGGTGTATGATATATGGTCAGTCGAAGTATGTGGCCTTGACTATAAACCTTGCAAGATAAGGTCTCGAATGCCAGTAATGTATTGTCTTATATACAAGCAATAGTTATATGAAATAAGGGAACAATCATTTTACCATATTTTCTTCACAACGTCATCTCTCCAAATAGGTCCTATTATACAAAATCTACATTTACATAGGATTACATTGTAATATTATAATATAACGGAGCTGAACTTCGACGTGGAATATTTTTATAACACGTTTATATATTTTTATAAATACGTGAAGACCCTTGGTTAATACAGAAACATAAATATGTTTAATCTATAATATTTATATGCATTACGGATCATGTGAATCCTTTGGTAAATTATACATGGTCCAGTGAAGTAATATTAAGTATTACATCATGCAAGAACATAAGACTTTCGTGTACTAAAATCTCTGCTAACAAAGTTAATTTAACTGTTATACAATAAGGTGTTTCTGTTAGTTCATAAGCGTAATTCTTTAGCGTATAACAAATAAAATTTATCTAGCGAAAGTATTTCTAAGCAAATGTGTAATATTTAACTTCAAATGGTAGTAAAACGGTTTGAGTTTTTTTATAGATAAAAGTTGTACCAATTTAACGAAGCATTTTTTAAAGCAAACAATTTGGTGGGACAATAATGCTGTCAGGTATTTTATGTGTGAAACAATGATTAAAAAATATAACCTGTACAAGTTTCGTCTATGGAAAAAACAGTCTTATACTCTATATATTTTCGAATGATTTTAATATTAATTGGATATATAGCTTTTTATTAAAGATTTGAATGTAGTCCCAAAGAAAATGAAATTACTTCTTCATTGCAGAATAACTATAATTAAAAATACACATCCTGTGGCTATTTGTGGCAAAGGGGCTTAATGGCAATAAAATGATTACACAAACTACCGTAACATAATACCTAAAGTTACAAAACTACCGTAAATGGTAAGAGATTCAGATTTCTATTTTTTAAAATAACACCCTTTATTACTTTACCTACTATATTTTTCAAAGTTTTGGCAACAGCAGAAAGTCAAATTTATTAAAGTGGCATGTAAGTTCACGTATTCCGCCCAAACATAGTTATTAAAGGAACTTCACATTGCAGAAAGTTTCCTGCATTTATGCGGACGCCTTGAGCGACATTAACCCGTCGCCAACTTCAAAACTTTAGAAACCTCGTATCTATTACAGATGGTTCAAAATGCGAAACCAAAAGGAACAAATTTTCACATCAAAAAGTTAATAGAACGAAGTGTAAACGTTTGTTATTTACTATCATTAGCATCATCAAAATCATTTATGCATACAATTGGTTTGCTTTTTCTACTGAAATATGTCAAAACAAACTCATATTTTAATAGGAATGTCCAAGGTTGATCTGCAACATAATTCACTATTATTCACCGTGCATTTTTTACTTCACTGCAGTACTAAGCGATTTTGTAAGTATGATCAATGAAACACATGCAAAGATTTCATATATTATTTATAAAAAAAACTTGGAAATACTGTTTTACCATTTATTTTCCTAACATATACTGATATAGTGATTCCGTATGGATTTCTAAAAAACGGGAAGCGTACAGCTACGTGCGCCGAATATCTTTAACCACACAAAAGTGAAATCTCTTTATAATATTCCGTCATGTCACAGTGTAGCAAAGTATTCTACGTACAGATATGTGAAAGTTATTAAATGTATTCATACGTATAAAAAGTATATTTTTTTACTTTTATCTTTTCTTCCTTTCCTTTTAATATCTAAATTTCACAACCGCTGTCCGAAATATTGGACAATTGTGTAATCATAGCATAGTTGCGAAAATTTGATCTAACAATAAAAAACCAACGAGATTCGGATGAAAATACAAAAATATAATAAATAAGTGCAGCTGGGCAAAACTTCTTAACATAATATATAAATGTCCGACGACCTGAATCATACATACACATAAAGAGAGAAGACGGAACTCATAAGCTATTTTATGTAATGTCACTTCAACTACGTTTCAAAGTATGTCGCCCAGAACTTTCCTTGAGACCGTATATGAAAGTACTAAGTTGAACAGCAATCATAGATTCTAGTAGACTCGTACGAGTAAAGCAGAATGGTCTAGGATATAACCATTTCGTGGAATCGATGTGCGAACGCTTAACAGCGTTTCCTCGGGGCTGTCTGTCAGCTATAATTTAATTTGACTTTTACCAAAAGCCCCAATTTCGCTTGCTACGTGAAAGCAAATAATAAAGTGAACAATTCCATTTGGTATTAAAATACGAAATTTTTGGTAGCAAAATGAATTATGAATTTGTGAGTAGACCGGTACATTAAACTGCTTAATGAATGAGACTGATTTTTAACAAATTAAATAGATGTAACATGTGTGAACGCTAATGATAAATGAGTAAATCAGTGTTTAACGGAAATATTTTATTGTCTGTTTTATTACAAATAAATAAATAATCCTCTTAATGTTCGCACCACAGGGACTCGGCGCCAACAGATAGCTTTGATTTCCTTCTTTCACTAGAGAAAACTCAAATCCATTTGTTTGCCACACTGACCAAATACGGCTTGGTAGGTCTCTCCTGTCCAAGCGCGCTTTCTTGGAACATGAGAGTTTTGTTGGCATGTTTTTTTTAACCAGAAGCTCAAGCGCGGTGTTGATATACCCATGTATTTTCGAGACATAAAGAGCGTGTACTTAACATACCTTACTAAGAAAGCTAAGCTATCACAGCTTTATTACAGCCGACATTAATCCGCAGTGTTACAAGTCTAACACTTGTGTCTTCCTTAATAATATATCTGGTTACAAAGGATTTAAAATTTCAATACCAATATCATCCTCTTCCTAGAGATGAACTGAGAACGAACATTACTTAGCGCAAATATAAACATTCTCACATTTAATTCCGAAACCGGATCACGTCTAATCATTAGTTGAAAAAGATTAGTTGAAGAAGATCAAATAAAAGCTTAACAGCATACTTGAATTGGTAAAACAATGATAATCATTAAATATTAAAAGATATCGCGTTCTACTAACTCCAATCAATACCCAACGAACTCATAAATTTTAAATAATCTCTTGTAATATGATTGGGAATTTGGATCGTTCTATCGTAAATAAAAGTATTTTAAGACACCTACAGTTTCCTTCGATAAGATTATACCATTAATAAAGAATCGCCAAAATGGTAACGGTTACGAAAATAAACATTTTGAAAAATACAGACGAAACCTTTTTGTAGATTTACTACTTAAATTATTAACACGCTATAAACGTTAATTCTTGCAATAATCTAGAACTAATAAGTTCTGAAAGAAAACTTACTTTAAATTCGAAACGGTTTTTTATGAGAAGTAAATTCACTGTAACATATCTCAGTAAAATAAACAGCAAAGTAGAAAAAACCATCAGCAATAAATTAGGTCTGTATAAACTTGGTATCGTGAATCTTTTCTGTTTAATTTAAAGTTTCACACTACAATTCGGTATCGACTCGTCGGGAGATCTATGAAACTAAAACAGGCTTGTGGGCCAAAGTTATCGCTTGTTGGAATAATAAATTGTCGAGGCCAAATTGTAGCCGTGAAGGCTTAATTGAGATATCATTTATTCTTTATGTTATCGCATGCGGATTATGAAACGATTTTTCAAATAGAATTCTCTGTATGTTAAGATAAGTGCCACGACATTAATCACGGAAAAACATTAATCAAAGAAGAAAGAAAAAATGGCAAGTTTGTCAAGAGCAAGCCTACCGATAAGCTGCGTAAAGCATAGGGTCATGGAAACGGTTCTGACGGTCTCTAACAAAAGTGAACTCTCTCTCATAACAACTAGGAGACATATTCCTTAGTCATTTGTTACGATCATATTTTTGTTCATTGGCGAAGTACGCCCAGATACAAAAAATATTTTTAAAACATAAACCACAATCGCTTGTTAAAACAAGTACTTTTGGACCGTCTATTTATTCACAACCGTTCTGTTTTATGATTGCCACTATTACAACATCACGGTTAAGAATCATTTTTGATTTATAGTCAAGCATTGTGTTAAAGTTTATCAGTATTATTTTTAGAGCCTTTCAAAAGCACGCACAACTATGGCAAGATGATGTGTTTTAAGATGATAATAGCAGTTATTATTATATAATGCTAAATATTTGACTTGGAATTTACGTTCGATAACAATAGCAAGTAAGGCAAGTAGACGAAACAAAGTATCCAAACACGGCTATAGTTGTTCGCGGGAGTACAATAAATACGTATCATTTATTTTCCGAAGTGGAGTGAGCTTCTTACGACTTAATACAAGTCGAGACTTACAAACGTTCAGAGGAGTGCACGGCAAATAAATTACTTTGTAATAATTAGCCCGATGAAGGGGAACAATTACAGGGATTTATCTACAGAATCAAAGTCTTGTAATACCGCGTAATTAAAATTTAGTAAGATTAAACTTGTCAAGATAAATCTTAGCGAGCCTTCATCAGCATAAAATGAGGCAACATCACAGTGTATACATACAGAGATTGTGACCAAATATTTGTTAAAACAAAATGTCTTAAATGCAGTTAAATGTGTTTATTACTAAACTTTTACCTACTTAAGATTTTCAGTTTTACATGCGTTTCGTAAAAGCTATCGGTTTATACAATGTTTACCTGAGAATCAATCTTAAATAGAAGCTACTACTTTTTTTAGATATCGTAAAAAGCTACTCGTCACGACTAAAATCTGTGAGACAGAAATGAATCTCCACCTTATTATGCTATTTCTGTAAGGAGAAAGTACTCATTACTAATTTCAATTCATGTGTGTACGTAGTGTCTGACGGGTTTAACTCATTGAGACACAAAAGAATTGACACAATTTGAAAAGTAGATAAAAGACTATAAACAAATTATTTTAGGATTATATTAAACATATAAGTTGCTTTCACAGATAATTTTTAAAACGTAGAAAGTTTCGGGTGATATTTAAAAAATATTATTTAGTGCCTTAAAGCGTGCGAGTATATCTTAAATAGTTCTTCAAAGTTACTCTCCGGGAGCTCCTCGCATGTAGTACACATAACAATTAAAACTACTCCTCTATTCAGCGAAAACCCGCTCTAGTAAACGTCTAAAGAAATACAACCAATCCCCATGTGTGGTAGAAGTTCGTCACATTCTTTTAGACCCAATGTTTTTATTTTATGAAAAATCTATTAAGTAAACAAAGTTTATTCGTTTAAAACTATAAAAAATCTTAATTCTCTCTCATCATTCATTATTTACTCTTAAGTCAAGCCGTAAAAGAAACTAATGATAAAATGTAGTATAAATTCCAAGTTATAACGAAGATTCAAAGTAAGAAGCTGATAAAATTTTCTTCACAAATTTTCCAACAAAGTGATTTGTTTAAACATCTTAACAGTCTACATATTTTTCCCAAATTATTAGAATTGATAAATCGTTTCGCAAATTATTACGGAATTGTTTGACAAACAAAATAACGTGATAAACCATTTCTTGAAATTATATGATTATTTATCAACTTTGAAAAGCGTCAGGTGGATAAAATGATTTCTCTGGCAGAAAATGAATGGAATCTATTCGATAAGAAAATTTTTGGAAGGTTTAATTTGAACGGAGGATTTTACATTCTATTTTATCGTCCACGAAAGTATTGAATCGAATTGTAAACCAATTTTAGCCTTTTGAATACACAATAAAAAAGGTTAAATCTTTATCTTTCTCTCGTAAATATAAAATGATGAGTTGAATTTTGTCAATTTGTTAAGTAAAAATTGAATCATGTTTATGTAAAAGAATCTGAATTTCTTAATAAAAGCAAAATGTGAGCCACAACTCTGCGTTACGAAGTTAAACTTTAGTAATTTTGTCAATAGTGCCGGACCCTTACATGCCGCAAGTTTCGATTGCAGCCATCTCTGTAGATCCGCCTAATTAGATTGTTAAGAACAAGCCTCTCTTGGTTGGAGTAATTTATTGCTAATGTTATTCGGGATATCTTAAAATTACAACATTGTGAATTATCAGAGCATTCAATTTAATATCGACAAAGCTACAAAACTTAACATATATACGAGTATAAGACTCTTCGCAAACGTGTGCAATAAAGTAAAATGAGAATTACTATACACACTATATTTTGGTTATAGCTGATTTTAATACTCATCGAGTTTGAATACAAACTAATTATTACAATTTTTGACAAACTTCAAATTTTTTTTATTAAGTATCTATCAAAAGAAAATGTTGATAAAAAATTGTCTTAATTATCATGTACTTTAACCATAGAAAAACAGTAAATCAACAGCATCATATTCAGGCAAAAGCCAATACAATGTCTAGTATTTTGAAAATAAATATACCAGTATTTACTAACACCGTATAAACAGATTTTTGTCCTTAGAAGAGGCTTATTTAATCAGAACATGTCAAGGATCGGGATATCAAGATAAGTAAATTGTGTTCCTGAGTAGATTGAAACTAAGGATTCAAAATTCAGCGGTAAATTACGATCCCTCCGCGACGCACATTGTCACCAAATAACGACATATCAGATATACAAAAATATCACATATTGCTCATTTTATCAGCTTCAGGCCACATATTGATCAGCAAAGCTGTGTAAGAATAGTAGCACTATTATATACTTGCAAATTTTGTTTAAAATTATTTAAAAAATTTACAACACAGTGTCATGCCTTATCACCTTTTAGCAGTATTTTATTAAGATTTTTTGAAATAACCTTGTATATATTTGTATCAATGTTGTGTTCATTAGACGTTTCAATTGAAATCGCACACTTCATAAAATTTTACCTTTTTATCTCGTCTTTATAAAGCGTGAATTCTGACTTTAAAGTATTTCTATAGATTTAAGTTTCGTATGAAATTTGTGAAAGTCGACCCAGTTCCATGTTGTCCAATGAATGCTTTGTGTGTTAAAAGATCCAAAGTTCTCATAAATAACTATAGCTAGACAATTTACTTTGTAATATGCCAAGGTGAATTTTAAGATAACACTACCTCAAGTGAGTAAAGATAAAGAGGTATACACTGAACCCAAACTGAGATAATCTTTAAACCTCTTTGCGAGCAAACAGACAATGTAACTAAGAACGTGGTCCTCTATTATACATAAGCGGCCCTTATTTAGAATCAGATAGTAATGGCTTACCGCCGCCGGAGTGACTTAGATAACAACTCATATGAAATATATGTAATTATTTGGAACGTAGCTAAACTTTTATAACAATTTTTATTTAAATCTATGAAAAGAAAGAGTTTAACATTAAAGGTTATCATATGAAGACAATAATGAAAATAAATGAGTAAGTTACTTCGTTTAAACACAAAGTAAGAAAGTCAATCAGGTTTACTAAAGGCGCCAAAGCAGACGGTACTGAGTAGCTTATATGCTAAGTACCTGTAAAGTCTTATGCTTATTCTCATACATATAATGTTATACTGTTTACTCATTTCGTTCTCAGTTTAACCATTGATTAAACGAACAACTAATTAATGTTTTAAAATGTTCTTCAAAGCTTTAATATAAATATATTTTACACATGCTTACTAATAATGATAGAGGTTCATCAGATTTTTTTCATTTGCAAATTAAATACAACAATAACTGGTGGTAGGTCTCTGTTATCGGAGACCGTATAAGTTAGCCAACTCCTCTTTCAACGACCAAATAGTAGTTCTCAAACATTACTAAGTTCCGGTTTGAAAAGTGCTGTAAGCTAGTGAAATTACTGAGGTAACGAGACTTAATACCAAGACGACGTGCGCAATGTGGTGCAGTTAATACCATCTTCACAAGCACCACGTTGTTATGTACCATGTAATAATCATTCCTCAAATCCTCAAGTTAAATTCCCTAGTTAGTTATAAAAAGTAATAAGTAACATAAACGTTGCAAATGCAGAGCAAATTAATTAGCAGTTATTTCTAATATAATATGATTGGTTGTTGAATATGCATAGAATTAATCCATACCATTAACGCATTCATTAGAACGTTCTTATACGAAGTCATAAGTACTATTACCAGTACATATTTTTTTTAAATATAATTTCGCATTTCACGTTTGGTTAACATTTTACAGCTTTTTCAAATAACAGTTTCATGAGTAATATCTTATGTATTCGTTCATATATTTAGATATTAATTTAAGTACTTACCTATTTAGTTTTACACACAGAGATTGTATAGCAGTTTAGCACTAAGGTTTTAATCAAAACTTATTGGTTTACTTTAGAAGAAAAGATCGTTAATTTTTGAACCAAAAGAAGTTTGTTCATACAGTTACAATACCGTAAGTTTTTTGAATTCATGTAGCAACGGACGGTCTTATTAGTAAAATAGATAAAGAGAAAAAATAAGCGAAGTTAAAAACGTTCATAGAAGATTTTCTATGTATATTTAATCCGGTACGCTTTTTGTTTTCACAATGGCGACGTCTTCACGTCTTCAGAATAGGTATATTTATTAAGTTCATACTTTTAACACTGCACAAGTATGAACTTAATAATATACCTAAAGGGAGAGATTTACAGTAATCCGCCTTCTATATCGAAATCTTCTATCCTTTCTTTATATCCCCTTTCATCAAAAACTATTCTATTATTTTGAATACTAATTTTGTAAAAATTATAGACAAAAATATTCACTTATTATACTTGATAAAATATATTTAAATTTATTTTGTAAATTAGAGAGTGAAATAGAAAATTACTTTTTAGATATTTGATCTCTTTTCACCCTACTGTCTTACAACTCAGATGAATCCCTATTTTTCTAACAAAATATTTGCAACTTTAATTACTTTTCCGTAATATCTAACATTATTATATACGATTTTACACTGATTGAAAAATAAACCCGTCACTTAGTTCCACCCATCATCATATAAGCAAAAATTTACACACATTGAAAATAACTTCAACGAGTTTTACGCTGACCTCAATCTAGTTATGTTGTTCATTAAAGTTTAAATAAAAAAGTCACATAGATATTAAATTATCGTTGGAAAATTATATCAATGATTTGAACGTTTAAATTACGAATACCAAAATAAGTACAAAAAAATACCGAAAAACATAAAGCAAAAAATAAAGTTTTCATATGAAATAGGAATTTTCGTATGAAACGAAATTAAAACCTAGAGGTTAAATACTTTTAATTCCTTGCCCATAACACACAAAAAACCTGAAACTAGAAACCGGAAAGCTTAACAGAAATGAATTTGCCGTTATTTGCATATGCATCAAGAAAATCTGCCAGGATTAATTGTTATCATATTCTAGAACAAATATGTTCCAGATATTCTAATTCATTATTCATATTCTGCCAGTGCTCTACAAGCTTGCGTAAAAGGCAGTAGTTATTCCAGTGATCTCTATCAAGATACTGTATCTGCTAATCCGTTTGGCAAACGTGTTTAGTACAAATCACAAAAATTAAGGAGAACTAGCTAGTGAGAAATGTTATCCTTAAACGTTAAAAGCAAATTACATTTGTATTCTATGTTAGTTTCTACAATCGTTTATATCATGACGGTCTAAGCTTTAAATTCTGTAATGTTACCCATTCTTCCCGTTACCCTTTTCAATATCCTATTTCGGGCTCTTTTCCAGTAGCTATCATTACTTCCCATGCAGCTGTTACACTTTACTGCCGAACTTGTATTATGTTCCTAGCATCATTAAGAACTTCTGTGACAACGCCCAATTCATATTAAAAAGTTGAGACAATATAGATTTTTATTAATAAATGATTAAAAGAGGAAGTAGTTACGAACTATCTTTCTTTCTACCAACACAAAATATTAAACATAAAAACAGTAAATACTTAAGATATACCCTGCAGATTAAAATTGCTAGTAGATGAAAAAAATTAAAAAAACATTTTGTTAAATTCTGAGATTTTAAGCGCTTTTGTGACTTATCTAACTTTATCTGAAAATTACCGGAAATTAACTACAACAGTATCGGATTTTCTATTTTTATAGGAAAGGAGATCAAAATTAAATTTCGTTTATTTTCCAGTTTACCGGATCGTATAAAAACCGATAAGGGGACCCTTTTATGTCAAAATCCTCTATTCTGTAACGCGATTTCACATTTATGTGGATAACAATGCCCTTTGTTTCCTTTGACTAATAATTCAGAGTTGCTATTATATAAATTGTCTTAGAAACAGACCAGAGGATCTTGCGCGGACAAAAGAATGTTTGTACAGCAAAACGTTTTTAATGGACAAACTCCTTGTCTATGCAGAAGAAAGTAATTTCATTTCAGTAAATGAAACTATTCTTAACCATCTGAACCGTACGAAACTTCTCTTAATTGTCTGAATACAGAAATATCAAAAAATAATTTGTAGAAACTACGTTATAGCGTAAATAAAAATCTCTGCTCCGAAAATAATTCGCCCGAATTGAATAATAACTATTTCAGCGCTAAATCCTTTAATCCCAAAGCTTTTTTGGTCTAAAACGGCAATTTATGCTGGAAATATTATTCATCCATGGCTTACGTATCTCATGTTCACGTTACTATATCAGAGGTATGCGACGGACGACAGTTTCATATAATATCTGTCATCAATATGCAGCATCCGAGCTACGTCAAACATATTCATAAAAAAGTAATGAAATGCTTATTTGATTTTTTATATAAACCTATTCATTAACCACTAAACTGCATAACGACAAAGACTGTGTGGATGAATGTCTTCGATGAACATGTCTCTAGTTACAAATTATCCTTGTGGACCATGGTCTGGGTCTGTTCAGATACGTATCACGTTCAGATAAGCATTCTAGGCGAGCTCGCTTCACCATCTTTGACCACATTAACTTCCTGTTCAAATCACTAACCAACGTATGGAATTGAGGTCAAGTTTTAACCTATGGTCAATTAAGAACTTTTTTTAGGAAATTGTTAACTGTTTTATGTTTACTTTAAGAGATATTAATGTAATTCGTGATCGCCACAAAGCTTGAACTTCGTTGCACGAAAAATAAAAGTGGGTAAACCATCATGTTCTAAGATGATCTAGAGAGAGCTTTCATTGAGTTGCGACCTCCACACTTGACCAGAGTGGTGTACAAATGGCCTTGACTTTCTCCTTGTGAGAAAAAGTAATTTCAATCAGATAGACAGAAAGAGAAGAAGAAGAGGTGCTATGATATCTATCTATAATAGAATACAACAACGAAATTATAATAACTAAAAATAATAAATTTATCGTTAGCAACAAAACATGAAACCAATGAATATTTCATGTGTGGGTTAAATTGTCATTAATATTAAACGCCACGTGAGTACGGTAGCGAAATACGTTTTCAGCAAACATTTAAAAAAACTTGGCATATTAACGATTCGAGTTATTAAGTAATCATAAATCACTTCATCAAATTGACAATTGACAAATAGCTATTAACGTCCAGGCGGATTCAATCAACTTGCTCCGTCCCCTATGTACTCCGTAAGTTACGTGTTACGGCTGAATGTGAGCCGACTGTTAGTTTATTACTAACTTAATCGAATTCTTAGATAAAAAAAACATCAATTCAATGAATAAATAGAGTACAAATCATAGCACATTTCTAATTAGAATAATGTGATTTATTAATGCCATATAAAACTATGTATTATTTACGCGTACGTTACACATTTAACAAAATAAATACGGTTTTTATTACGTTTACTTATTTGTTAACCCTAGCGTTACGAGTGATATGCAGCAATCATGATCAAGTGAGGACTGAGGTGACAGATGTTCTGTCGTCGTGGTCATCACGGAGATTTTTAATTATTGTTCACAGTCCGATGTACGCAGATAACATTTCATGAATTTAAACTAGATATAATTCTTTAAACGGTATACCAATTTTTTTTTGCAGTAATAAAAGGATTTTTTTTTGTTGCGATACGGCTAGACAAATAACGTTCACGTTAAGTTAATGAAAACGTCTATTCATAATGTGGAGATAGTTCGGATGATATAGACACAAAATGTTAAATTTTGACTCTAATAATTTCACCAGCTTCGATGGACGCGGAATAATTTTTTTCTGAAACAAAACAGATTTTTAAGAATATAAAATACACTAATGACGTAATTTAAAAGTGCTCATACGTAAAGTAATCTGCTCTTTAATGATTTTCATAATACAATAGCCAGTCAATTTTTTTTTTGTTTTATATTAGATTTGTTTTTCCGTTTGGACATCAATATGTACTATGTTTAAACTGAATTATGCTAACGCCCATTTACAAAACAACGTACTACTAATGCCTTATTTTAAAACTAAGTATAATTAACGGAACCTAATACATTTAGTATTAGTAAAGTGATTTCTTAATTCATTTCGCGATTACAGCAATTAGGAGAGTAAACTCAAAAATATTTCTTCATCGTAGAGTAAAAGGGGAAGTATAAGACGTTACAGCGCCCCCGGCGTTGTTGTTAGCTTTATTTGCCTCAGTGAAAAGATTTGGATTTAATTTCTGCCTTTCAAGCAGGATTAATCAAAAACCTCTAGTTTAGTAATTAAAGAACCTATAAATAGAAAAACATTATACTGATAATAAGAGGAACTAGGAGCTAATTAAATAAGCTCCGTTTAGATTGAACCGATCGAAATAATCCTATTTCTTTTATGGTCCACAGAACGTCACAAAATAACTGACACTTAAATGGCTCACTGAATAATGGGTGAATCACTGTTTTGTGGAAGTGTTTGAAAGTCGCGGGCAAACGGGTTTGAACTTGCGTTACGTGGGAGAGGAGCGACGGGACGCGCGCTCAGTCCGCGGGCCGACGTGTCACTGGCCGGCGCCCCGCCCGCCTTCGCGCTCAACAACGCTACCACAATACCTACCTCACTAACCTACAGGCATTTATTCCATTTCATAAATTTCCTTTATAAAATAGTTTATAGCCGAGACGGGACATATATCCGCCACCAGCTCATTCCTATCTTGACATGCTATCTTTGTTTCAAGCCCTATAAATTTTTTGTCCTCACGCCAGGTGAATTTCGCAAGAAAATTTGTGGTGAAATAACACAACGTTACTATTATAGCGCAATATTTCATTACACGATTGCTGATATTGTTATAAACGCGATCCTTTGTTTACTAAATAATTTGTCTTAAGGAACCATAACGTAAATTTTATTTACATCTTTATTAAAACGTTCATCAAAAGTTCCGTACAGTATGTTAAAGATGCTACGGTTTCTTAACTTTAAATACAAAAGTGGGCCCGTGAAAAGAACAAAACCACTAACTAGGTTACGGCACTACTACATGCATATATTTAAGAGGTTAACGTAAGAACAAAGCGTGTCGAAAGTTCGTCTAGGTAATACAAAATATTTTATTCAAGATAACATTAAAGAGGGAAAGCGTGATTTTTGTTACGGTGTGTTAACTGGGTAGATTCGCGTCCATTTTAATTAATTACACAGCGACCCGTGTATAATACATGTTGTTAATATTCATAGAAATTCGCTCAACTAGTAACTTCATTTGAAATATTGACATGACATGATCAGTACTAACATTTTTATTCCGAGCCATTACACTTACTGGTAAACTTAAGAAACAATAGCTTTTCAATTCCTAATGGCCAAAACATAGTTTTAAATGTAACAATTTACGACTACACGGTATTTTTTTAAACAGTTAATTAACATTGTGTCGACTTAAAGTCTGTTCACTTAATACTAACTTTCATGAATTCAGCAACCTGCGTATTATTCTCAACGTAAAAGCTCACAGTCTAGTGTAAATAGCGGTCCATTAGACCCAACGATCGGTTGTCGGAGTTGGACGTTTCCTCTGCAAACGTGAAAACAAAGAGCTTTACGCTTTTTATAACGCCGGACGTTTCTTGCCGTGCTTACGGCGGCAGAGTGATACGCACTGATATACAACGATCCTAGCTGTGATTTACATATATACACAAAGTAACACCCATAAAACCAATTAGTGAAATTAATTATAACTCAGTCGTCTAATAGTAATAATCAATTAATGTTATAAACGTCATATCACAAACTGCTTTATAATGTACAGGATTAATAAGGCAATTCACAGCGAATAGTACAGTATATTTATGTATATACAATATTTATAGATTTAAAAAAATATATTTAATGTAAATATATGTAACCTTTCGAGACCATGCGGACTTTCTATTACCTCTATAGATTATGATGCTCTATCAGTGATTGGATTCACAATCACAACCATAAAAACATAAGAGCAAAACAAATAGGAGTAAGATGTTGTTCCACGTGGGTATTACTGTAGAATTTTAAAAGCGTCGAATAAATTATTATAACCTTTAGTTTACAGAACCATTTTTTATATTCCTATATGAAACGCATGTAATAATGGCCAGAATGAAATGAAAATTTTCAAATTCGAGATTATGTCCAAATATACTATGCAAAACTTTTAGGAGTTCTATTTTTATAACGTTTCGAAAATCCAACCTTGATGCTAAAATGTTTCTGAAAATCGAAGATTTCAAGATTTTCGATTATTACTAGAGAAATCAGGCAGCTCCGAAGCTCAGTTTTCCTATAAGCTTAAATCTGAAAACCTAAAAAAATCACCCAGTTACGCCTGAAATTTATTTTTACAGCATAACGTTTTGCATTTTTATTTGGTTCGAACAAATCCTACATTTTAACCTAAGCAAACTTTTATTTCTTTCCAGAACATTTCATTTAAGCTTTACTGGAGTATGCCAAGTTTGCTTTGATAAGATACTGATGTTACTGCCGCTTGTATTTAAATAGTTAAATAACAACACTTACATATACATCTTCATAAACTTCACATACCTGAAACAAAATCAACGGATAATGGTTAAAATAAGTGAAATCGTTTGTTTTTGATCATATGTCCATACTGTGAGTAACAAAATGATCCTTGTTAGTGAAATATGTAACGGGGATTGCAGCTTTACGCATCTATAGCTCTACACAGAATCCGACTTCAAAAATTTATTGCGTCACTGTATGTATTCCGGTAGAAAGCAGTTGACGTCAATATGCGATCGGATATATATATAAGTCCCGTCAAAGTGATATGAACAAATAAACAAAATGCTGAAATAAAGTTTTACCGATAGATATTTGTTTACTCTTTTTTAATTAAAACGCAAAACGTGAAAGTTTTTTCTTATACGACTGGATAAGACCTTTTCACTTTAAGATTATCCTTTGTGTACGTCGCATTACTTATTTCATCTTAACATTTTTACATTCAAATCTAAGTGTTACATCAACGTATATCTGTTACTAACATACAGCGCTTACTAAATTACGTCCTGAGCATGAGAATTGCGGAAGCATATGGTGGTGATGATATAACAAACATAACATAAAATTGCTACCATCAAAAATATTATAACATGCTTGTGGAAAGAAAAGAAATCTGTGAGGGCGCCAATGCATGTCAAATAATGTTATAAAGTATTTTTCATCAAAATATTGGATTCAATATAAGTTATGCTCGAACCATACGCTTCGTTAATACTGAGCTAACCCGTATTGCAAAAGCTCAGAAATCCTAAACAGCTCCTATTGGCTTTATTCCAAAAGAGGAAAGACCTTTTGTTTTAGTTCAGACTACCCTTGCATTTTTAGGATATTAAACTAAAATTTTATATTTAACGAATAAAATATTTTGTAATAACTTAAAATAATGCACCTTTTCTATGTACCTAACTGTTTCCATGGATAATATATTATTGAACGTGAACTGATAAAAAGATGTACATTTTTCTACAAACACACCGTTCTCTACTTCACGTGGTCACACAGTTTGCATATCAACTACTAATAAATTTTACGAGTTGGCTCAAAATATAAGATAATACGGTCAGTAGCAATCGCTTATAAAATATTTACAATAAATTGAGCAACATCACAGTATTTCATCTACGTATTTACATCAAGGACACATTTGTAACATAGATATAGAACTATTAATAGAGCTGTCTATCAGGCTCTATCACGGAGTAATCAAATGAACTATTACTACGAACTTTCATTTATATTAGAACGCTGCTCATAATAATGATATTTAATGTTTAATGGATCATTTACAGAGGAAAAGATAGAAATTTCGCTATACAATATATACTATTAATCAAGTAAAATACGATTGTTAGCATGCTGTGTTGGAGACGTTCAAATCATTATTTATTGTTTGGTTAACGAGCGACGAAGAAAAGCAGGTCGGATCCGTGGCTTACTGGCCGTGCGCCCAGACCCCAAACTGACGCCACGAAACTGCCATATTTCAACTCATTAGATGTTCTCGAGTTTAAAATTATAGAAGCAAATGTTAAAAGGATCTAATAAACTCAATCATAAACAAACTTTTAACTATAACAAAATGGCCGAAAGTATTCATAATTACGAATCAATTTTAGTTTTCACGAACAACCTATCCAAAACAGTTAAAAAATCTGTAAGTGACTATTCTACAAGAATACACATTTAACATAAGCACTACAAGTAAGTAAACAAATATCACATTAAATATCATTTTGCTCATAAAGTACGTCTTTAAATACTCGTATTTTTATTAGTAGGAAATTAATATTTACTTATGTGTTCAACGTACACTCTTAAAGTTACACAACTGTAATAAGCTACAAAAGAACAATTGCAAATTGTAGAGTAAATAATTTGCTTAGTTTCTTTATGAAGTATTCTGTTATTTCAGACAAGAGATGATTCCAATTAAGACTATTCAATGCAACGTCAATACTTAAATTGTGAGTTAAAAGCGGCGGGGCTGCAATGTCTCTCTTCATAATATCATAAACCTATGCAAGGCTTTGAATTGCGCGATATTAACCTTGTTAACTAGGCTACCGACGGACGTTTCCTGTCGCCAGACGGTGTCAAGCCGGCGTCTAACGAAATAACTACCCTACATTGGCTCTTCTACGTATATACGAAAACAATAAATCTTTATACTTTATATCGTCATAAAATGTTTTCGAAAATTGTTTATTTTTTGCGCAAAACCAATGTCACGATAGAACTAAAGATATCATTTTCATTTTTTACACCAAGAAAATGCTAGTTGTACAAAAGGACTATTAAAAAAATGTGCGTGTAAGCAACTTAAAATACGGAGAAATGTGTAAAATAAATTAAACTCAAACATAAATACGCACCTTAATATCTGTTGATATTTTGAAATGTCAGAATATGTATTTTTCACCATATTACTTTTTGTTTAATATAACAAAGTGCTCCTGCATTCGGAAGGTAAATGTTTTTCGCACTCAAAACGATTGGGGGTTCGCTTCATTCATATGAAAGTTTTTCAATTAGAATATACTTAATTAAAAAAATACGAGGATAAGTTGAAGCACAGAGGCGCACATGCCTGAATTTACGAGAATCGTAAACTCGTTTTATACGCATCGTCGATAGAGTGCTGACTTCGTAATTCGTGCAGGCACCCAACAAGACAGGAACGATCAAACTTTTTGGAACACTGCGGGCCAATGAGAAAATGTTGGAGAAGTTGTCGCCAGTAAGACGAAGAGCCCGATATATGTGAGTGTCGGGACTTGAACACTTATCACATAAATTTCGAGATAGCGCGAATAACAATGTTGCTACTTGTTAAACTGTTCTATTATGACTATAAAGTAATGAAAATGTTTGGGCCTATCGCGCTGGTATTATATTAGAGAGAGAATGATTTGTAGTAGTGGAACGGTCATGATAAACCAATTAAAAAATATGTCGAGAAAATACAAAACAAGTAAACTTGTCTACTTCACGCTAAGTACACGCATGTATAGATTTACTTTTGAGAAAGTCCTCAATAAATGTCGAGGAAGGGATCTAAAGTAGAGGCGAGACCAGCATATGAAACATGTCTAGTACCCACAGCAGTAATAAGCAGCACTCAACTCGATCATAAATAAAAGGAAAAACCAACGTTACAGGCGTTCGATGGACGTCAACGACAGCTGACGCGCCTGCGAACTGTGCAGAGATCCGCCGCCATCAGATAAAAATATTGATCCGCACAATATTGTCATCTGTTCGTTCAGATATTGTTATAAGATCGTTCACAAACAATTACTTCTTTTTTTAATTTGTAGTCAACTTGATGTTTTGAAAGCGGGTCTATCGCAAATGTGACGTATGACGTTTATGACTTATTAATAATTAAATTTTATTATATTGGTTAATTATCTAGGAACAACAACCCTTTCTAAAGGTTTTTGTGGATATCATTTAGGGATATATACTATTTCTGCAATTCAAATTGTTGTGAGGTCCTGTTTCCAGACAACTGATGAAAGAGCTAACTAAATAAAGCATCTGATGTTGGTATGAACTTCTTCCTTGTTTCGTTTCTTATTTTGTTTCTCTTTTAACAAAGAAAACGTTTCAGTGCGATATAACAAATCCATTTTTTCGAGTTATGTTCAAGGTGTGGAAGTATTTTTTTTATTTTGTAACTTGCTTTTCTCTTTTTACTCTTTTCTGATATTTCTGCTATTTATTAGGACAACATGTTTTGAGGGTAGGCGCCGCGACGATGACACAGTAAGCTTTACTTTCATGCGAAATAATACAAAACGGTTTAATTTATTTTACCTTTTATCGTATTGTTTTATTTTTTATTATTAAAGCATTATTTTTATCCAAAGCTTTCACTGCGACAGCAGTAAAGTTAAAACTGTCACATTATGTCTGGTAATCCAGAACGTTGCTTTGTGTTTCTAAGAACGTGAACATCAAATAAAATAAATCACGTTAAATGAATATATTGCTATTAGCAACAACCCCTGTTTCTATATTTATTGCAGTTAAACAAACTAAAAGCACATTAATAATTTCCGCATGATGGGCATGTATTATTGCTTAAACGTTAATACTGCAAAGTAACATTTTGTGATAATTATGTTTATATATCTTGTACAGAAGCCTCAGAATATTACCACGATAATATTACCTCCACTGACGCAAAAAGCGACTTCGAGATTAATCTCATAGGAAGCTTTTTCTAGTGATCTTTACCGGCGTACAGTACTCACCATATAGAGAAGGACAGAGAACACGTAAAACGGTATATACGTTAGTATTCCCTTGACAAAACTTTAGCACAACAATGCTGTATGTCATGAAACAAATAAACAAAAAAGAAATAAACATTCTGTCGGTAGATCTATGTAACATTAAATATTTGATATGATTTGGGAATATTTATGACAAGAGAAGTCTTTTTTGAGACTAGAGCGTTGTACTGTCAAAGACTACATCGCCGTTTAGCATCAGATGCGAACGCAGAAAAGCGCTAAGCAATGTAATCTTTAAAGAAAATCTTATACTTTATTAAATTGAAAACACAATGTTTTATGCTCTATGTCATTGTACTAGTATCTTTTAAATGTTGTTAAAATTAATTTCATATTATGTATTAATATTCTTTTAATGTAATCACGGGTCCGAAGTCCAGCAAAGTCGCTCGTTTGCGTCATAAATTTTTTTACGAGATAATAATAAAGAACTGCTGAAGTATTAAAAGTCGATGAACGTCGCGTTCCTCATAAATATTTAAAGAAAAGCATAGGGATTTCACTTTGTAAACTAGGCAATATGCTATGGATTATAAATATGTAAGTTATGTAAATACATTCTCTATAAATTAAGTTATAAAATTCAGAATAAATAAATTTAATGTTATTCTTTTTTTTCTGTTCTTCAACTTTTAAATTATATGTTTCATATATATGTTATCTTAACACCGGAATATTTTATATTAATATTTCACAAAATTTCGCTACATGTAACTCACAATTATTTCATCATATCAGTTTAATATTTTTGCCGATTGATATTGAATTACTACCGAAACTAGTTTTGATTTTCAGTTATATTTTTTATGGACAACAAAGAGAAGGTACTAAATTTGTTATTTTATTCCGCTCCTTTTTTGAAAGTGTAACTTTTTACAGAGTGGTCGGGTTGCAATGATTCTATTTTGTTGGAAAGACTAAACCTCTATGTGGTTCCATAAAATAAAGCTTTATGGAGGGAAAACACGAGGCGTTTTGAAGCTGTCAAAAATTTCTATAAAAATATTTATATCTTTTTCTATTGGGAAAAAGTATCAATTATTGTACAATTCTTAACAAATAATAAAGTGACACAGAAACCGCGCTTGTCTTTAATTCAATAGTTTTGGAGAATCAGAGATTCATATCAGAAATATTACAAGTGAATAAGTATTTGTTCATTGAATATTGAATTGACTACAAATGAATGCTTAAACAAAATTTCATAAAAAGAGCTTTTGTCTAAAATTCACGACGAAAGTTGGAAAAACATTTTCCGAATTTTTTACATCAACCGAGCGTCAGCTGGAAAATCTAAATATTTACAGCTCTTTTAGAATATTTACTACCTTTGCGACAGAAATACGAGGGGACGTTTTTTGTCACGCATGAAAATAAATATTTTATTTAATATTAGGAACATCTAGATAAATTAAACTTGTTATGTCTGAGTATTTATTCATTCACTCTTCTGTTCACTTGAAGTACTCAATTAACTTGAAGAGCATTGACTGGTGTATTCCATGGGATATAATAAGGTAAGTCACATTACTACACAAAGAACTGAATTTAATCTAATGGATCATTCACAACGGGGCCTTATCCTTTATAATCAAATTTGCTTTGATATCATCATATAGATTATCTATTCAGAAAAGTCTGTACGAAGTAGACCTGTCCCAGGGAACGCCACGAAGGTCGTTCTTCGTGGTTACTAAAGCAAACGTAAACCAGCTTATCACCGTTTTATATTTCATACTATTTAACAGGCCATTTCGATAACCTTCACTCTTATATATTTCTTTCTTATATATTGTATAAGCATCTTCTGTGTCCACGTTTCGAAGACTAAGGTTTAGACGATTACGTTTAAGCGTTAGCACGTTTAATGTTTTGTAAATTGAAGTTAAGGTTCGGTAAGCAGAATAGGAAACGGATGTTGTGATGATGCGGTTAGGGGAGGTCCGAATTGGCGGGCGGCTCGGAGGTCACGCACTCTCCGTACAACGCTGGCACGTCGCGAGGCCTTAATTGATATTGCCCTAACGAAGACACCGCTACGCTTTCAATACACCACATGCTGCTATGCACACTGCGAATACATAATTTAAAATCGGATGAATCGGTAGTAATATTTAAAATATAGTAAAAACGTTTTTAGTGTCACTTTTATTATCGTACATTACAGAGAATACTCTAGAATATTTGCAACGCAGAAGATGAGATATTAAATTCATGTTTGCTTTTTTATACTAAACGATACGGAATTACGCGATTGGACTACTAAAATATTTACACAATTCACCTACAACCAATAATATTAGTTTTGGTTCTTCTAATGCATCTAAATACTTTACTTACAAAACAATCAAGTAAAGTTTTTATCACATATTAATACGAATATGCCAAAACTGAATAATGTCTTTAAAAATCAAATCGCATTGATTCATTAACAATATTATAAGCTTGGAAGAAGTTTTTTTTTATATTTCAAATCAATAAAGGAAGCAACATCGATTAATTAATTGAACTAAATTGAAAAAGATTAAGATAACCATTGTTTAAGTGGAGATATAATCATTTTGTCGAAGAGACATTCCACTTCCATGGTCAAAGCACCTTTAATTAAAAACCTTCTCAATAGAGGCTTGTCTAAATTCCAAGCAAAGGCGATTTTATCTGATTTTTTTTTCCGTAGCAAGATTTAATGAAATACGTTTTAGGAAAATCGTTTTCTGTTTTTCTATAGGTTTTTTTTAGCTTTACTAATCGAAATCTGTCGAACGAACGGATTTGTGCTACAACATGGCTTTGGTGTGTACTTTTATTTATTTTAAAGTTAAATAAATATTTACATAAAATGTTTACTAGATTTACATTTTTATTCTATAAAACTATAAATGAAAACGATACTGAGTGTTGTAAGTAATTCACTTGTTTTTCATAATATATCATTTACTTTTCATACTATAAACCATAATTTTGAAAATAAAACATACGTTCGAGTTCGTTTTAACATTCTGTCCACAAATTTGTGTTTTTGTTTTGTATTTATTTAAAAGTCATGAAATCAAATATATATATTTATATTGTAATATTACACATAGTCGTTTCTGTTGCCAGAGACCGTCTAGGTAGGTTCCACCGCAGTTCCTATTTCTGCCGCCCAACAGGCGTGTACAAATATTACTGTGTTTCAGTTTGAAGGGCGCTATAAACTAGTGAAATTATTGGGGTAACGAGATATAACACTTCATGTCTCCAGGCGACGAACGTAATATGTTATGTAGGTAAGAGTAACTTTGCATCAGGTGAACGTCTTACTCATCTCGTCGCATCGTAGAATAAGAAAAAAAAATGTGTTTTGAGAGATTTGATAAAAAAAAAGATCACTTGAAAACTATTGCTTCCATATAACTTCTAATTATCGCGTAAAAACCTCATTTAAATAAAACAAATACAAAGCAGACCTTTGTACAAACTTGATATGTAATATGTACTTTAAAGTCCACGTTACAAATACGAACA
Source organism: Byasa hedistus (assembly GCA_029286795.1). Classification (NCBI taxonomy): domain Eukaryota; kingdom Metazoa; phylum Arthropoda; class Insecta; order Lepidoptera; family Papilionidae; genus Byasa; species Byasa hedistus. Next base: position 6,808,829 of record JAGSMW010000020.1, on the reverse strand, counting down.
GAAAGATGTATTAACATATGTAACTAGAACTCAGTTGTTAATGATATACTTCACATTCTCTTTGTAGTACGAATAATTTACAATAGGAGGAGTAAAATAAAAATGTAAAGCATTTACAAGAGGAGAGTGGACTGGAAAACCAATCAACTGACTGGTACAACTGGTCTCGGGTGATTAGTGACCCCTATACAGCGTCATTTTCCGCTATCTATATTTTGAGTCTTGGAACAGTTCCATTTTGTACATTGCTACTGTACATTAAGGCTAATCGATTAGAGCAGACAAGCATGCAAGGTAATATTAAAGTAATCATTGTTTCCGACATTTGGCTTCCCCGAGATATTATTATCATCATCAGCCCTTTAATGCAACAACCTCCGCAAAGATCGATTTTCAGTCGTCCCAGGGTCCAGGTCGTCAGTACACCATACGTGGGACCATTACTATATATGTACATGTACAAGATCACGCCTGAAAAAATCCACCTGTACCTGCAAAAACTATACTACGTGTATATCAATAACTAATAAATATGTTAGTGTATTGAAATTAAAATACATTGAAGAAAGATTATCATTTAACAGTTTTTATAAAAAAAAAAAAATCTTTTCCAAATACAATTTCGATTGTAATTTATATGTATATCATAATAGAAACATCTATTCAAATATAAATTAAGTTAGTAAGTTGAGTAAATATTATTTATACGTCACTCGTCACAGAGATCACACCTCGTACACTGTCCAAACACGAATGCCACGAGACGTACAGTCATCCTTTTTTTATAACGAAACGATGTTATGTTATAACCTACCTTTTTTTCATTTTAGTCTTTAAAAAAAGTCGTTACACCTACAATATCTAACAATTATTAATGAAATGATTAAATTCAATGTCAAACCACCATTTTTTTTAGTCTATATTCATAAGACTCATTTTAAGAATAGGTATGTAGGTAAACTAAAGTGCATTCTAAAAATATTGTTGAATTAAACTGAAAAATTGTATTCAGCGTTCTCGAAAAAAAAATCTGAAAAAGCCATTCTCTACGGTACTCCGCTGAACGCAAGTGAATTGAGTAACTTATTGAGAATAAAAGGATGCAGTTAGGGGTAGCCGCCTACGGAAAATTAAATTTACAGCCGTGCGTCCCGCCATTATTGATTGCTTTATACATACTATCGAATTTCCACGACACGATAGTGCAAAAATATTCGTATAGTGTAAAAGACTAGTTGAGGTGTGTGAATATGGGACATACATTTTATATACTGCAGCACCTTCGAACAATTTACAGATATAATATACATTGTTCAACATATAGTCACTGAGATTTTTAAAAATATTTGAAAATAACAACTGGTCGCTGCAAAACGCGGTTGGGAAGGCGAATGGTAACACAGAATAAAATGATGACGAACCAAATATTAAAGTTTGTGTTGTTGAAAATAAATATATGATTGTTTTTTAAGAAATATATATGAAAGTAGATGCAGCGTAGCCTTTATTTACGAGTGACCGTGTCAGCGTTCGACGATGCGCCGTCAACTGTTTACGAGCTGGCACCGTTCATGGACATTAACGCAAAACGAATTTATAGCGCAGACCCATACACAAATCCAAACGGAACACAGATCAAGGAAAAAAATCTAATTTCGTATAAAATTTTGTAACATATCCTTGTGATAAGTTTTTAAAGAATACTAAACGATGAATCAATATTCATTTTTCTGTCTTGTTTACGAAGATGACCTAGTAACCCATCGTAAGATTAAATTGGCAAGCCACAATGCTTAACGTGCAAGTTTGAAAAGACAACAAATCTGTTTCACATTTTCTAAAACACGAAGGAGCGATAAGAAAGTTTCGATAAACAGGATGTTTTCTGGGTACAAATGGGTACTAAAAGAAAACGGTTTAAGTTTATAAAAGGCCTGTCGTTTGTATGATGCGTGAAAATACAATTATTTTAAATAATTTATATATAATTTTTATTAATGTAACAAAAAGGTAGGTCTGATCAATATCAGTATAGTATTATAAATTTACAAAATAAATAAGGCTAATAATTATAAAATGTGCATACCTTTTTAATTATCCCGTTTTTAACAGGTTTATATACTATTATTACTGTAGCAATACAGTATTTTCCGTAAACTTTTATTTGAAAACTTTTAAAATCCTCTTCCAATTTTCATATATTAAATTTACTAATTCGACGCAGACGTATAAATTACATGATTTAATTAATACACTTCTCCCAGTTCGAGATAATAACCTCCGAGCTATTCCAGATGTTGACGATTTGGTTAGCCAAGTTATGAATTTTAATGTCCTTCATACTAAAATCTGGTATGAATATTGAGCACGATAAAAATTCTGCTAAAAAGGCAATTCCGTCACAAAAACAGCGGAGCATGTTCTAAAAGAAAATTGCAAATAAGGGTAAGATAAATTAGGATCCAGCAAATGGATCGGTACCAGTACATACTTTTCTTCATACTTTTTAAATAACTAACATTAAAATTGTCTTTCTTATTATCAATGGACTTCGAGTTCACATTATAAAATAATCATAAAAGCATTAAATAATTTTGATGGATAAACTAAATTTATACATTATAAAATATTTATTAACAATTTATAATTTTATAACTCATAAGGATTTCTTTAAACAATACAAAAATAAGACAAAATACTCTTGGCAATCTATGTCATTCACTATGACATTCATGTGTTGTAGATAATACAAAACTAGGACATGTTCAACGTTAGACACATGCAAGGGCACTCTTCAAAAGACGCCTTGAGTGTAATGGATACATTGTATGCCTCTATGGATTGCTATGTTCGTTCCAAATCAGGAATGAGGGAAAACAAACAACGGAGCCTATTGTATTCTTACTGTTACACGTTTATATGACACTTGTATGATTCAGTATTTTCAAATGACGGCAGCACAAAATGAGAGAGTAAAAAAGTGAGTTCAGTAATAAAGTACGACATAACAATCATTCCTGATAGATGCTTGATGGAAAACATGAATGTGAAATTTTTTTTTGTAGCGGCATTATGATGGGGAATTAATTATTATTATATTCGCGATTTATTAAGAATACTCGCCAAAAATAACTGAATTACTAAAACGTGGGTTTTATAGGTAATGACATAACAATGAAAATTTAGAATTTCATGAAAGTTGCGTTACAAAACGTGCATCGTGAGGTCCCCGGGGTCTCCCGGCGCGGCAATCATGCGCCTGGCTGCATTACCGATGGCTGGCGTAGCAGCCAGCCGCCTTTGTGTACTCATTCGAATGCCGCTCATATCGCCCCCGCCACGCGCTACGTTACGCCAATAACGCCAACAACACTCCATATTAAAGGCCCCAAATAGCAGTTTAATTTATTCGGAACGTGTCTCGGCAACGGAATCGCAATAACCAGTAAAACAATACCATCATTTATTGATGCCTGTTTGATTGCACTTACGCGCGCCTAATCAAATTTTGACACTGTAAATTAATGATAGCCCTTTTTGACATTGTTACATCTTTGCTTTTCTGCACACAAACTTCAAAACCATCGCGAATTCATGCGTTACGAATGATTTCCACCAGGACGACGGAGTGCGATTAATGAGTTAAACGATCGGTTGTAAACTGAATAATTTAGTGGAATTTAGGACATCTCTACAACACAAAGTATGACGTGAATCGATGGAGTTGTGACTCGAAAGGTATCTAACGAACAAACGTGTCGCTTGCCTGTCCTACTTTTCTCATCATAGGCCATTTTATAGTATTACCACTCCTATCGACAATTATATAAATAAGGATGTTTTTACTAGCGGTAATTGCTAGATGCATATTTTTTTTGCTGAATAAATACGAACTGTACAGTTAGCCATTGACTTCTTTTCACACGAATCGACATACAAATTTCACAGATAATAATAACAATTTTAATTTAAACTACAATATTTAATTATTAATACTATGCAATAATGAAGAGAAATTGTACCAAAATAGACCTGTATGTCAATTTCGGCGGACGCCTTACCGTGTGGGTATATAATAAGAGCGGAGAGATAACAGACATAAATTACAATTAGTGTAATGAATATGAACGAGACCGGACGCAAAAGGCGAAGACAACCTGAGATAAACGAAGTTTATAAATATCATTATATATGTAGTACCACCTGGTTTACGAATGTTTAAGAATAGTAAGAATGGTAAAAGAAAGTTAGTGTCTCGTTGCATTCGTGCTTAAGGAAGTCGTTAAGGTTTTAGCAGATCGCCTATTACTGTAAGCTAAAAGCACTGTAACTATTGAAATTACAAGGCTGATGAGATTATTTATCTTATGCCTGACCACGAGAAGTTGTTATGCTATGTGTCTATACCAACTAGCAACTAGTAATGTAACAAATGTTCACATTTGTGTTTACAACCGCAATAGATAATGCGAAAATTTTGCTAAATATTTATTAATTCATACGAAATTAATGTTTCTATTTCTTACATATACTACGAAGGGATGCGAGGAGCAGGACGATCATCTGATGGTAAATGATACGCACGCCAAATATAATTAGAATGACATACACTGAACTAAATTGAGCTCGACGTCTTGAAACATGAAGTCCATTATCCCTGTAATTTCCCTAGCTATAACGATCTACAAACCAGAACACATCAATGTTTTCACACTTCTCTTTCGCAGACGAAAACGCTACTGTCTTTCCTAGAGGGTCTGCTGAGAACATAGTATTATTATTATTTATACTAAATATCTTGAAGTGTTACATTGCGCCTAAAATTGTTTTTATGTTTGAAATTGAAGGGAGTTAACGAGAACCTAATATTAAGAGTCGTAAATTTAGTTAAATATATTCGTTAATTCAACGACAATTCGTTAAATCTATGCGCCATATTATAAAGCATGGTACTTTTACATTCAAAACGCGACGGTTTTATATGACCAGTCAGAAAATGTGATCATTCATTAAAACTGAAGAAGTAACTGCAGCTTTAATACATCAGCTTGAAATACTATCTCCGAGTAAGCTGCCCGGAACAGTTACGCTGTGACACTACTTTAATTCCAAAGCCACGGTAATAAGTAATTTTTCCTGCCATAACAGTAGTTAACGCAAAGCTCATTTCATGAAAGCTTCCAACTGAGATAAAAGGTTATTAAGCTTTTGTCAACTGAACTAATTACTAACTCTTTTGCAATTCATTATTTTAGCGAATTTCGGAACTGTGGATGAAAGTTTAGTAACAAATATAATGAGACAGAGAAATAATTAATTCTATGAGTGAAATATAAGGTACTGCTATTGATTTCAAAACAAAATTAAGTAGGCTTTATGAAGTAACAATCGTCAAGCCAATTACAAATTTGCAAATCGTTTTATACCAAACAAATTTGAAACCACGCTACCTTTATTAATATTATTGAAATATCTCTAAGCATTAGAAACAGCGCAAAAACCATTCTAACTTGATTTTACCGATCAAGGGAGATTTTAACAAAACGGAAGCATATAGGCATAAATTGCAACTAGTATTACACAGTAATAATTTCAGCAGATATAGCCATTAACATTATTACCAATAAATCACCTAGTGATAGACAAGGGTCTCCCCTAAAGATCTTCTCACGGTAGTGTGCTGCTCATACTCACTAACTTCTCGTGATCATCACCATGATGACATGATGACCGAGACAATGAACGCTATAAAAATAATCAAAACAGATTTACTGCTATCTTGGTTAGAATCTCAAAAGTCAACCGAGTAACGTACACTGGGGAGTATATACGCACATATATATTAATTTCAGAAGGCTAATATCGCCGGGAGTCGACAGGAAATTAGTTTGGTAGCGAAGTAAATTATTATTTAGAGCATAGTTTGTGTGAAAGGTGACAGGAAGTGCGGGCGCAGACTTCCGCTTAACAGTAAACAAGCACTCGGGGAAACATTTCTGATACCCGTATTAACTGTTTCACACAATTCCGAGATTATAGCCGTAAAGTAAGAGGAGTGTTTATTTCAATAAAAGGCTTTTTAAACATTTCGATAGCGCAGGTAAATGTGGGTTAAATAAATGTAAATCTTTGTTATAACAATACAAAATATTAAAAAATTGTGTTAAATAAATAAACTTTTACAACTCTATAATCTAGGTCGGTCGCCGAGATTTAATTAATTACTAACTTCTTATATATAATTTACCAATGGTAATAAAAAAACTAGTGTATTTATGCTATAATTTCTTTGGAGAACGGCAAACGGCAAATGTACATAGATCTATGTAAACAAATATTTTGCCAAATACGTATAAAATTTATATTCAATATCTTTAGTTCAAAAATATTAAATAAATTGGAAACTACCTGTCTATGTGAATATATTCACCTACTGTAATTTATACGTAGTAAATTTAACAAAATAGTTATTAATATAATGTTGGTAAGTTTCTGTTGGAGACCATTTTGGTAGGTTGTTATGGTATTTCGGTCGGTTCATGTTGTAGCATTTAATTCTGCTGCGAAAATACTATGTCTTCTTAAGAGAAGTAGGGGTTTTACATCAAATCCCTTATTCATTCACTCAAAGCGGCATGTTGTTATGGGCAGACGTATCAGTTGCTATGGTAAATGTCCCGCTGGTCTCGTCGGTCCGACGAATAGGAAAAACAAAACAATAAATATAGTTCTTTTAAATAATTAATCATAATGTAATTGTTTTTCTCTCGTCACGTGAAATAACACGGGCACTGTAAAACGGGGGCCTTAACGTGACACCGTTACAAGTTGCGTCCCCGCGCTAACCACTCGCGCGTTAGTCATCATTTTTCATCTCGACATGCATATTCAACGTAACTATAAATCATTCGGAGCCATCCCCATGCAGCCGTACGAAATAACGGACCGTACCAATGCCAACTGAACGAGAAATATATCGCGTAAATATAAGTGAACAAACGAAAACCGACGAAATATCACGTTAATAATTACCAACACTCGGAACAGTTGATAAATAGGGTCATTATTATCACCAACGCTGTGAAAAATTATACTCGTCTTGATATTTATTCAAATGGCAGCCCCACGAGAATTATATTTATGGAGCTCGTGATTTTTTTCTTTCTCTCTCTGTTTTAAATTATGCACCATCGCTTTTTACTAAGCCACTGAATGCTTTTTATTAAATGTAGATAGAAGCTTTGCCAATCATCGAGGGAATTACAGCTTTTTACATATACTGCCTAGTGGAATTTTCATGAATTATAGTTATTTTGTATCCTTTTTCCACGAACTTGTTAAATAAATATCATTGCACAAAACGCTTAAAGCTCTTATATGTATTTTATTACATCCACGTTATTTTAACTCTCAAACAGACGGGATTACTGTATTTAAAAATTACAACTGATTTACTCATTTTTATTTAGTATTTTACAAATTGTTATGAAAAGGCATGATGGATGCGAAGAGATAAAACAAATAAACAGGCTACGCCGTTATAACGTAGGATTTGAATTAAAACTTGCTATCCATAAAACTTTTTAATTCATTGAGAAGAGAAACGCAAATTACATTATGCAAATACTAAATAATGAAACGAATTAATTAAAAGCATAACCATATCGTCAAAAATTAAAAAAGGTTTTTCTTTCGCTGGAGTTACACCTGATGATAACAATGCACGTTAAGTCCCAATATTCATTTCACTAGTTACCCAGACCCTTCAATATTGAACAGTGATATTTGCTGAGTACTGGTTAGCCGGCTGAAATAGGCGCTGCGTTGGTACCTACCCACAGCTAATAAGCCGCCGGTATTAAAACAATACCTTTGACAAATGCTTTGAACACGAGACAGAGATAAATACAGCGAGTACATTTTTAACGCAGTCTGCAACTCTTAATATTAATAACATTTTCTAGAGTAGCCATTAGATGGATTAATCTGTTACACTGCTACTACGAGACTGCATACGTTATTTGCTCTGAAGTGCAATTCTATCTACAACATGTAGAGGTTATTATAAGACAATACGATTTTGCCTTGTAGACATTCATAAACCAATCACAATGCAAAACAAATTTAAATGTTTTAAATTATTTGTCCTTGGTAGAGAAGTAATCTTGGAAAAAACGTCTACCTCTAGGTTATGAGGGTCATATGAGATTTCTACTCACTAAAACACAGGGTGGTCACCTTCAGTATATTTCGTAAGGACCAGGGTCATCCTAACCTTGCATTACGCTTCAAAGAGAGAAGTAATCGTCGTAAGTAACCCTGGCTGTACTACGGTAAACATAAGATCGCTTCGTATTGGTATCATCCTTGGGCTTTGTATTTTTTTGGCCTGGAATATATTATTATTTAGGAGTAATAATTCATTACCTACTTACCTATAAAAGAAAAATATCCCTGCGGAAACTAGGGCTAATAATCTTCAAACAGTTAAACTACTTTTTCAATTATAGCTAAAATAATACATAGCCATATAAACTGTATAAAAATTGTTTCATGTGTTTCAATGACGAAAATATCATGTAGATTCACGATTTGGTAGATGTATCGATGTAGAACATTTCTATTTTTATCGGAATTTCAATAGTATACCAATTTAAGTACACATACTTATGATGGACAAAAGATTCACAAATATGTAGGATCATTATAATACATGGCCGCGTCCTATTGTACCGGTTGTTAATAACTCTAGATCGGTCTCGTGTGTGGCAGGCTGCGAGCGCTCATTGTAAGTACGTTATTTGCACTTTACAAAGGTGACATATTTCATAAGCTAACGCATCAGCGCGTCCTATTTGCATAATTATTATCAAACGCGGCCGTAACGTCCTGCAAGCCGACTGCGATAATTAAACTAATCATTATTACACAAACAGCTTTTACTGTTGGACATTTTAATGCAGGTAGTTTAATCGGGTGGGGGCTTAAACCGAAACAGGCGTTATCTCGCTGCATTCAAATTATGCGCTCGTTGTAACATCGAATAATTCTAACGTATTTTATGATTTTTTGCTACCTTAGCCAAACAAAAATCTATTCGCGTAAAATCGCGAAAGAACACGTAGTAGCGGTACCTTTTAGTGATTCGTGTAGCGACAACAAGCGAAGTATGACAATGGCCGTATATTTTATGAAAATAACGACTACAACGAATAACAGTAGCTGGGCCATAAAACTTCTTTTATCTTTTCGAAATAAATACTTGCAACAGTTGTATTCTTATTTTATTGCAGCTGATACACAGTTTTACTTTCGAGTTACCCAGTGTTATTTAAAGTTTTAAGCAATTTATGATATCAAATAGCATCAACACTGTATCACAATTGTTTTAGTGTAGTTCACTAGTTTTAACGCACTTTAATCTAGAAAATAGAAATGTATGTATACGTTTGTTTGGTCACAGAAACCATCGTCGGGGTGATTTGATATCCAGTAATAGCTAATGATCGAAATTACTTTCTGAATCTGACTGCCATACTTTAGTTCAAAAAGGCACTACAAGATGATAACTATGAATCTAGCGACACGGAAAATAAGATTGATGTTTTGTACAAAATCTGGGAAGATTAGATCTTTTATTGAAACAAGTCCATTTTAATGTGCTCTGTTTTCATTTAAATGAATTCAGAGAGTTTGCACTTTTAGTTAACAAGCAGAAACACAAACATAGTTCTAACATTTTGTTACTACACAGTGATTCAGCGGATGTAAACTTAAAGTAATGAGCCGTGATAGTACCTGTACCCAGTCCGGGTAAACGATTTGTAAGCTACAATGAGGCCAACCCTTGAAATACCTTCCTTTCCCTCTCGCACCACGCCCTCATTTTCGAAGAAGCGTACCTATCGTTAAGTACGAGATAAACGATTAAATGGCTTAAGTAAATATTTCAGAATTTTCGACGTTTCTCAGCTCGTGTTGGTTACATAGTAAACAAACAAATTTGGTCTAGACTGTTAGATGTTTTCATAAGAATTACTTTTACAACTTAAACACATAATAATTTTCAAACATTATAAAACAATGTTTTCCGTTACATTAATATTCTTAGAAGCACACCATAAGTTTATTAATGAATTTTGATAAAAATTATTTCATAAGGATCTTTGAAAGTCTTTCATCTTTAATTATGGTTAAAGTAATTTTGTGTAGACAGTAAGAAGCCATAAAGTTACAAAATATTAATAAAACCATGAACTGTGATTGTAAATCAAAATCGAAGCAAATATTAATCCTAATGACTTGTAGCCACAGTGAGACGTCTAAACCGTTCGGAGTAAGGAACAGCTTGTAACTTCGACCGACCCAATAACAAACTAACAAATGTACTAAATCGCAGCAGAGCCACAAGTGCTAATATCTACCCAAACTAACCAAACTATTAACGATGGCGTAACAGGCATTCTGTTGTAAGCAAATTTGTGTAAATGTTAGTAAACGTAGCCTCTTGAATTACGTATGACACTGAAAACATTAACCAGAAATTTAAATTTAAATGCAATATGTTAATGTGAATACGCTAATGATACTAATGGATTGTATTCACCGGAAATATTTAACAATTATTTCATGCAGGTAACTCGTTTTGATTTTTGCTCAGTACATATCTGCTGTATCTGTGCTTATTTCATTATTTCTCCAATGACCATATTTGAAACCTACTAAAATTAAAATGACTGTTTTAAATTAGAATTTTTCGCTAACTATAATACTTTTTTTTATTACATAGTCTTTGTGTTGTTAATATTTGCAGTTTAATCTATGGCGCACCTGTTTATATGTGTAGTTATATTAAAGGATATATAATGAGAGGGTACGTACATTAAACAAACTTTAACAGTTTTAACAAATGTCCCCTCGTGACGGTTGGATCCTACTGTGTTTGTGGTTACTCGAGTAAAACTGTTTCCACTTTGTGTTATCCATTAACTAAATTAGATTTAGTTCATCATTATGCTACAGTCACACGAATAAAGTTCATCTAGCAAACAGTAGATGGAAAACTATCATTTTAAAATAATTAATATGCGTTATTATTTTATTTTATTTTATTGGAAAAGGATTGCTGACGGAGTTAACAATACAAAATTATGCTACACACATATGACTATGGTCGCTTACACAATTGCAACTCTGATTATAAGCAATCACAGCATGAGCCACAATATAAACAATAAAACATCATAATGACATTAATGTTCAGCAGTATTTAAAATTTTTGACTTAAATTGCGACAATTTATCCCCAAATATGTCGATGTCGTTACTTATACCGACTAAGTGATTATACAGGCTGGACAGGCGAGGAACAGGTGCTTGCTTGCCTGTGTTTGTTCTGGTGAATCGAACATGAAGTATAGGTCCAGGTTTACGAGGTGCTCTACTAGGCACCCTCAATGAGAACTTATTTAGTAAAGATGGTGCATCTATCGTACCATTAACAATTTTATGGAGAAAGACTAAATTTAACATATCTCGTCTGTCATTAAGTGATTTCAACTTATAGTGTTGCAGCCTATCTTTATATGTCTTTATGTGGGGAGGTACTTTGAAACGATAGGACATATGATAGAGTAATCTTTTTTGAACTTTCTCGATTCTGTTTATGTGAACTTTGTATAGCGGTGACCAAACAGCACTACAGTAATCCAACTTACTTCTAACATAGCTATTGTATAGCATCAATGTTGTAGATACGTTTCTGAATTCTTTACCATTTCTGAGGATAAATCCAAGCGACTTATATGCAGAGCTAAGAATCTTATCAATGTGGGTGGTAAATTTTAATTTCGTGTCAACTGTAACGCCTAAATCATTAATTTCTGAGCCTCCTTTATCCGTTTCGCTGGAAATGGCATATGTAGTATTGTGTGTGTTCTTTTTAAGGGAGAATTTTATATGGAGACATTTAGCTGGATTTAAATACATCCTGTTGGATCTGCACCACGAAGACAGACTGTCCAAATCATTCTGTAAGAGTTTTGCATCATGTGCACTTTGCACGTTACGTGTTATCTTGAGGTCATCTGCAAATAAATAGCAATTCGAATTTTTGAGAGTACTTGTGATATCATTTATGAATACATTAAAGAATAAGGGACCTAGATTAGAGCCTTGTGGAACGCCAGAGTATGACACAAAGGGAGTAGAGCTGTGGCCGTTGACAACAACATTAGATTGTCTTTTATCCAAGTAGGAACTGCACCATTCAAGCAAAGAGCCTGAAATTCCAAATCTCGCAAGTTTTTTAATCAGGATATGATGATTAACCTTGTCAAACGCCTTTGTAAAGTCTGTGTAAATAGCATCGACTTGGTTACCCTTGTCAACTGCCAATATTACATCATCAATATACTGAACTAAATTTGTACTGGTGGACCTCCTAGTAATGAAGCCATGCTGATTTGTGGTTAGTTGATTTCGTACATGTCTGAACAAGTGAGGGTATACTATAGATATATGGATATTATTATTTATTATTATTATAGGATATTATGTAGTAGTGACTGTGAATGTAAAGTTACGATCGAACGATCTATACAGGAAATAAATCTTTATAATCAAACACCACGGAACACGTAAATTCGTCAGCTGTACTAAGATTATTAGACAAATCTGTAGAGAATGGTTCAGCAAAAAGGAAGTTTTCTCCAAAAATTTTGCGAACGCTGTTTAATTGCACGGAAAGTGGAAGCGGACTTGGAAAGTTGTCGCTAATTAATGGAAACGCGTCAACACACCGTTGTTACCGTCCGACGCAGATTAATTATGTAAATTTAGTACGGGCTGCAACTGCCGATAGTCGACGGATCGCTTACAAAACGCCTACGAGCCCCCGTTCCCTCCATTTGTAAGTTCACTCCAGTTTCAATAGGGCCACGATTAATCTCTGATCCATTATAATCTACAGTGATTCGTACAACATTCAAAATATTATAACATTCTTAACAAGTTATACAATTCGGCTTAAAACTATATTTTTTCATTATACCATTAACTATATAATATATCAATAAGACAAAATTAATCGTATTCATCCCAAGTATTCTTAACGCTTCAGACGCCCGAGAATTCCGTAATAAATATTTACCACCGATATAGTACTCTATAAATTTGTACCTAACAGAGAGCAGTAGCCAAAGTCTCGTAATATAAAACTCAATAAGCGTGTACTCAGAAAAAGTAATAAAGTACAGAGTTCGTACTAACTTACTTACAACAATTTTATTTCTTGTTATAATCCAACCTTAACGTGTAAGTTAAAAATTCAGATTCTGCCTCGTGGCCGTTTAATACAGACGGTAAAGTTCTCGCAGGCTTTTTTCCTTAAACTTGAGGTATCCTTTTACTTTTTAACAGCCGGTTACTTATTACGGTAAGATATTAAATCGTTTAAAAAATACTGAAGTAAATCCATTGTTAGATGAATTATTTACTTCTTTTCTTTAATTATTTTATTTATTTATTTTAATTGCACATAAAGGTGTTCCATTATACTAGTAACAGAAAAAATCATCATATTAATCTTAAAGTTAATGTTAGGTAGACTCAAGTTCTATTAGTACTTTATTAAAAGGGGTTTAGGCATTTAATAGTAGTTTGTCCGGACTGCTATCATTCTTAGGATGGAGTTATTTGACGAAGTAAAATTCTTACGACAGTTTGCATCGTATGTGATGGTTACATACTTTATAGTTTTTATACTAAACAATAATTCTAATAATCGCTTCTGTTTCACAATAGCACAAAATGTTTAAATAAAAACTATTGTTATTGCTAAAACGTAACAATAAAGAAAATATACAAATTATTAAAAGTAAAATGGACTAGAAAACCTCATTAGTCAAAGTACTATTTTGAAATAACGCTTACCACTTTTCGAACTTACAAATTACCACGGCTTAGTTTTCTTAGAATTCGTTAAGTTAGTTACCTCGTACAGAAAATGTTTTTTTCGGGAAAACAAGACACAATGTACAAGGTGGACCAAAAGAAATCACCCTATTGGAAGCCCAAAATGAATCACCAAACTGTGGCAGCGCCCATTTGGCGATATCACCTTCTTGATTTGTCCAATAAAATTCTAAAGGTTCAATTAAACAGAATCAAAAAACAGAATTAAAGTTTTTCATTTAGAAAAAAAAAGAGCTAAACATCATCGGATGAATTCTTTTGGCCCACTTTGTATGTATTTATGGTAATAGAAAAAACTCAAAATGTACAATGTTTTTATCATAATAATTGTATATTACCATTAAAAGATATACTATTGCGCGAATTCAATGTCTAAAAGATGTTTCAGTTGTGGGATATATAATAGTTTATATCTATTAGTATAAGCATTACAGCGTCCAATTATTTCCAATAGATTAATTTCTAATCCCTTCATAATCCGCCTCAATTATAGCAAGTCGCACACGCCAAATTCAATGTTACATTATATATGTTGGCATCACTATACATAAATATATGTAATGTAGAATAATTTCGAATACTTAATGCAATAATACCTTCCGACTACGCCGGAACTGGAATGAGAGCCATTTCGACATTCCTGAGGTAAACACCGGAATGCCTGAACCCTCTAAATTAAAGTGACCAATCAAGGCTTCAGTTATTATTATTATCTGTATTTATATATGCCATAAATATTTTACTTTAAAAACTCTTTTCAATAAAAAGTATTTTATTTCATACCTACATGTGAACGCAATTAAGAAAATTAGTTTAAATTCGATAAGAATTATAACATTAATACTGATTGCTATTGTAATAATGACTTTGCAATTTGCTATATTAATTTTAAAGAAAAAAGAGTGAAACTATTTCTATTTTCCCTTTCCTTGACTAACTATGAAAAGTTGGCAGTGGGTTATAAGACGTCCTTTCTTAATATATGCCGGCGATAAATTACAAAATCCATTTTCATCTAACTCAAATGACAAAAGCTTGCGTAATGTACCTAAGTGTTTACGATCTATGCCTCGGTTCTACGACATCGTTTGCTTTTTATGGCTAGCCTATAGTAAGACGTCCTTCCAACGTGAAATTCAATATACTTTCTTTGTACATACCTATAAAATATAGTTGTAAAATGGTTGTCTATAAATAAACATAATTTGAATAAACTTTTATCCGACTGTCTTAAGATAAGCTGTACCGCATACAAAGCGTTATGGAGGCAGCCGATTAATATATCAGTAAAGGAGTTTTGAAACAGGCGGATGATCTTCGGTAAAGCGCAAGGAGAATAAGAAAGAAGATGTTGATGTTTTTCAAAAACAACGACTAAATAATCAAGAAAAAAAAATTGTTATAAACGCTAAAAAAACTCTTATTCCGGATACGAGTTACAATAATAAAAAGAATAATCTATGAGAAATACAAAAATTATAACCAGAAAAACTAATACTTTACTATACAAATTGATATGGTTGTGTTGACACATTTTTGAATTTTCAATGTTTAATTCAGCTAAAAGAAATTATCGTCGAACCTTGTCTTGATTACGAAATATTACATTAAAAAGTATTACAAACTCTTTTAATACACCAAAAGTATAAATGCTATGAAAATTTCGAAATCTAACCCACAATGTGTATTTATGTAAGAATGAAATAATTGTAATATTCCAGACTTACCTTATATAAAAGAAAAATCTGAATTTGAAATTTCTAAATAAATAAACTTTGAGATGTTTATGTTTAACGTTGTTCTCTCTCAAGAAATATATTTTAAATATTGCCAGTGTGACAGGGAACAGAATCGCAATATTCTTTCGCTAATTTGATCCAACATAAAGCACGATCAATCATGCGAGCGGGCGCGAGGGGGCGCTGCCGCTCCTCGCGACACACTCATTCATCACACTTCGAGCGTTCCTAAGTGCTTCAGCGCTGCTCGGAGCCAGATTCAACTCCTTATATATTATACACGAACACCGCACACCAAATTGATTACACCTTTACTGAATGTTACATTGGGTCGATTGTTCTTTCAAGTGGTCATTGTACTTTAACCAACCGGAAGCCTATTTTTTATTCACAATGACCACAATTTTTGAGTAAACAATCAGTGCTCTTTAAAATGACGAGCGCAATGTGGTGCAAAATCATCCTAACTAGCATCAGGTTGTTATGGGCAGACGTACCACTTACCATCATGTAAACGTCTCAGTTCTTTAGTCGGTTTGTTAAATAAAAAAAGCCATTAGATTTCTTTTCCAACTATTATAAGGAATATCTTTTCTCATTAGGCAGGATAATGTTTTTAACTTGTTAATTTACAACAAAAATTTTAAAGGGAAATTTTCTTATATGTTAAATAATGGCAACTAATCGTAATACGATGAAAACGTTCAAAGGACCTCGCAATATAAGAATCAATACACAGGCGTACCAAGATCAAGTTTCAATAGATACAAGCGTGACGGGGACGGGAACGACGTAAAAGTTAGTGAGCAGGAAGCAACTTGTCTATAGCGGCGGTAACCGCCCCATTCAACCCGTCACACCCGACTTGGGCTTCCGATCAGGTCCTCCCTTGTGCGGCTGCGGCCGACGTGATTTAGACCGCTATGTTCTATATTTTGGAGATGAATAATAGCGCAGATACAGAGTTTACACGTATAAAGTTCCAGAGAAATCACATCCGACTAAAAAGGAATAAAACATTTAAATTCATACAAAGACACAAATTTCTTACAGACATCATAAATTTTTGTCACGATGTACTCTAAATATTTTCAGTAATTCATAGCGTACATTCGAATGGCAAATTTATTTGAGTAATTAATTCATTACCAGCTGAATCGCACACGTCGCTAATATATTACACCCTTTGTTGTAAATTGTATTACTCGTCTCGATTACAAAGGGATCCTCGGATCTTAATTAATGTCGATAAGTACCTTGAACTACTTAAATTCGGAGTTTTTACTTTTACTTCAATTCTTCTTTGAGATCTTTATCACTCGGTAGTAATACACTGGACTGTATAATAAATCTAATAAGATTTAACAAATGCAAACATTGTATGAAAGTAACATGCTAATAAGATTAGAGAATATAAGTTATTAAGTTTAATAGCTTTAAGAAAAGCTTCAAATATGTTAATTACGGCGCAATATGGGTATGACTACAGTAGTTGTGGCGGAGAATATGACGTGAACCCTTATTAAAAACAGACAGCGGTCGAGGGCGCGACGAAGGGTAGAGTATTAGATCCATGCATTCATCTAACCCTGACCTGATACACGTCTTCGCCAAAACATATATTAAACCCCGCATCAACTCAATATGCAAGGAGTCAAATTAAGTCAACAACATTAACAAACTAGATTTATTATTACTTAATTCTCTATGGGCAATTTGTTTCAAGACAGAGCTATTAAATACAACGACAAACTAACTCATTACTTCAGCCATCAGAGATTTACGACCGAGCATAACTTTAACTTCTTTCACAATATAAAAATATTAAATTATGATCCACCGACGTGAACAAAATAATGCCATCAAAATATTACGCATTAGAGGAGTTCAAAAAGCAAATACATATAAACGTATCTTTTAGAAGTATCATAGTCAATATAACTCAGATATACTCACAGTATCGAAAGTAAAAATAAACTTCTCAGAGAGGAAGGAATGCAAGTTCATTTAATTGCAATTTCGACTAAGCCAGTGATCGCCACATAAGCCGGCAAGCAGATAGGTCGAGGGTCTGCGGGCAAATTCAGATATACCCGACCGTGCAAGCTGACCGAATGCACTAGAAAATACATAGACGCATGCTAAGTTTCATAGTATTTAACAGTATAGAACATTGAAAACCGCAAGTCCAAGCTTTGTTTTCATAGAACCAATACAAAGTGTGATAAGCTCTCAGTGTAAGAGCAAGTGATACAGTTCACTTTTAACATTAATACACATAAACGTCGTAGTAACACGAGTACGAAGTTTGTTAAATGCTTTTCTGTCATGTAATGGAATATCGCATTAAGCTATCCGTTAAGTGCACAGCGGTAAAATAAAATGAACTAATGATTGCCGAGCTCGCAAACGATAATGTCGAACAGGGAATACACTGAGAAGAACATTTATACGATTTTAATTTAAACAGATAACAATAAAAACTATGCTCATAACAAATTTCTGAATATTGTACAGTGTGTGATAATACTTTTCGAACTTGATTTTAATCAAGATAAAAAAAATCATTACTATTTTCTATTTGTATGTAGGATTTAGGAAATTGGATAGATAACATCAAAGATATTTTTTCTAGATAAATTCATATTATATGATGATAATAGCGTTCATACAGAATCCATTGTCGCAGTTGACCCGTGGATCTCGAAAGCTTGCTACGTTATTAATTTATTATCATACAAAGCGAGATTGTATCATGAGATACTCTGTAATTTATATTTTACTAACAATAATGTTTTTGAAAGGTTTAAAACAAATTGATATAAATAATTATGTAAGTAATCGCTGAATTTATCGTTTAATTATTAGCTAAGAATTGATTGAAAACTGAATTATTTAATATATCAGTTATGTATATACGAACATCTTTAATAGGCTCATGTGTAACCTGTAATATAATTATTTGATCCTAGGGTCCCTACAAAGTTCACTGGACAAAATTTGAAACTTGTAAAGGAGTTAAAAGAAGAGACTGCGGCTCAATTCATCTCGAAAACAAACAAAACATGTCTAATTTAATTTTCATTCTAGAAATTTCGAAAACTTGTCCCATAAAGAAGGTAAATTATAAGTTTCTTTAAATTCGTACTAATCAAAAGGCAAAATGATAAAATGAGCTCACTATTTAACAGGGAAAAGTAATAGCCGGGGCCGTCAATAGTAAAAACAAGACTACGAATAAGTTATGGAATTATTACTTAAACAGTCCGTGCCAACACTTCGTTTTAGGTCCCATATTATTAAAAACATTTAACCTTACTAAAAGCTGCCAAATAACAAAGGTAAGTTAACAATTTTTCATATACAACAAAACTTCTTTTAAAAGAATACTCAAAATTAATAATACTTCAACTTAAGGCCATAAATTTCATTATGTTTCTCAATAACTTAAATATCTTTCGCAGGGACATTATGAAGCCCATCTTAATATGTACGAAACCAACAATTATTTTTTGGGTAAAAACTTCTTTTATGGTGAGTACGTCTTCAAAATAATGACGTTTAACAATATCGAAAACTTCTTCTGTTTTGAGACTGAATTCGAAGTTATAAAATTGTAAATGTATATTAATGGAAATAAATTAAAATCTGAGACCTTCGTTTAAGTACGTATGTTTAACCACGTATCTATGAATTACAAAATAAAGGCATGAACCATACTAGTATTTTATTCTATTGTGGGGGTCACTGATGTCTGAAGGCGAAACGAAACGTACGGAGAGAGCTTGCAATTTCAAGCGAAAATTCCAATTGTAAAATAAGCAAAAATCTACACACATCGTTCTTTTTCATTCAGACCAATGTTTTCTATATCGTCCTTTTCTATTCTCACAGTCTCGTAAAACAGTTGAAACATATAACCCAATACTTTTCGCACTCTTGATTTATCTTCAGCGATTGTTAACAAATGAATAAAACGGAGGAAGCTGAGATACATAATGTAACTAATTCAGCGTCACGATTTAAACTCGTTACAAATGGCCGCGGCGAAGGCTTGAGGATCTGTCACGATTACCGCAAAAACAGCAGGGTACAAATTACAAATGTTTTATTTTTTTCTCTTCTGTATAACACCGCTGAAAGCGAGTTTTAATTTAATTATTTTATAAAGTTATCTCCGTACTTTTCATGTAATTTTTTTGTTTTTTGTAAATAATGAGGTTAAAGGAGAAAACAAGGTACTGGATTTAATTTTTCCCCGGGTATATGTACAGTGGTTATTTTTAAAAAACGTGAATTTAATATTTCAAAATATAATATGTATTATGTTTTTTTGACCATAGATAACTATTTTATGAAAGACATTAAAGATAAACGAAATGGTAAAAATTCTTGTTATTCGACGTATTACAAGTGAATAATTCCAAGTTAACAGGCAACAGCTGACCCTGTGACTTCCACCATGCCAAGTGCGGCAAGTAAAGCAAATACCTCCTTGGGGAGGCCTGTATTTTCAGCACTTCTATAAATTATAATTGTGTAAATAATAAAACTCTATTTTATCTTATCACAATAAGCTAAGTTAAAAGAGCAAAGCTATAAACTTAGACTTACATAAAAATCATAAATTAAATGCTCAAATATCAAATTTTAAAATAGTGAATTTAACAAAAAAGATTTGTTATCACAAAGTTATCGAAACAATGAACATTTGTATAATAGGGACTGTTTTGAATAGTTTAATGGTCTAAAATGCTTCATAAGAATATGGAGTCACAGGTTCAATTTGACCTTTAATATATAAAAGAATTTGTCCTTGTGAGAGAAAGGCCCGAATTTCCGCAATGGAACGCGGGCTGTTTATTATATGTAAGAACTACAATCCAGCACAAGCAAAAAGGTTAATTCACGTTTATAGCGAAAATAACTTCATTGGACGAATTAAAGGCGATTTTTAAAACATTAATAGACAAGAATCGTTGAAATAATTACTAATAAATTTTCTTATAACTTTGCACTTATAGTTTTGAATAAAATCAATCCTAATTAATATACAAAATAAATATATTGGTACATCAAAAAGAGTTTTACAAATGTATTAAACGTATAATATTGAGAAACTGTAAATGTAACAGAAAGTTAGCTTAAAATAAGTGAACGTCAAATTATTCAATGTCAGGAACATATCTGTTTAGACAACATGCTGTTACCATTTCAAAAGGCAAACAAAAAATACGAACAAGTTAAACGCACAAAAAAGCAAAAAAATATTCTTCATCTTCCAAGTTATTTGGTAAGAACTTGTTCTACATCGTCCTGTGAATGTAGACGAAATGAACACGGATACTTAGCAAATTTTATCTGTGAACTTCAACAACAGTTTAATGTTCCGGCAGAAAGTACTATTTGATATTGAAGCCTTTTTAATAAAAACTTATAACATGAAATGTTAACAAATCTTAAAACGATACGTTTAGTATAAAGTTACACAATATTAAACAAAGAAAGTTATTTTTAGTTTTTTTATTCGATGAGGAGACAAGGCGTGCAAGACATTCATATGGTGGTGTTAACAGGATTAACCTAAACCAAATTTGACAACAAAAGTAATACGATCGGATAAAAAGTTAACTAATCGATTATGCAGGTGAAGTACGCATTTAAATTCGCTTATCTCATTTCAATCGCCCATTACATACATTTTCACAGAAAATTAAGTATATTAGCATTTTAGATTATATTTAATAAAAACCTGTGTAATGTATGCATGTAATCATTTAAAAATTTTATTAAAAAAAGGACAGGAATTTTATCCAACATACCTAACCTAATCTTTCATAGGACTCTTATGAGGAGCTTCTTTTTGCATTACATCCGTACAGTTCTTTGATGCGAGTTTAATATAGCAATATTTGAAGCTAACTCTAAAAAAATGTTTTATTTTAAATTTTTGGTTATATAACATATAAAAAGCCCGTAGACCCAATAACGTACCGTTTTTTTAATTACAAAGTATATTTTGTGGTATTCGATTTGTCGCACAAAAAATAAAAGAAAACAAAACAAACAGTAGATAAGGAATCAAACAACATTATTTAAACAGCTCAAGGGGATAATAATTACGTTGCTATAGTTTCAAGTTTCCGAATTCTAAGTCAATAGTAGGCTTACGCAAATTTACGTATAATATAACAGTTGATGAAATTTAATAATACTTAGGGTTGAAGAAAGTTTTGTTTGTTAAAGATTTCGGAAGCTTCTAAGTTTTTGGTACTACGGCTTTTGTCGAGTCAGGCGGTTAATTATTTTCGACAGACAATGAGTTGCCGAAGTCAACTCATTATCTTAAAAGGAATCGATATTTTTTAGAGAATTTGTGAACGTTCCTGATAAAAACAAAATTTAAGTATCTGCGACTCTAAAACAGTCCAAATCAGAACGATGTGTTTAGAAAAAGGATATTTAACTGAAAACATACGGACTGGTTGATAAATGTATATCATTTTATGGGATAAATCATCGGAATTTAACATTATTTAGATGAAGATAAATAAAAGATTATTTTCGTTGCGAAATATCTTTTAAAATCGTAAATGTTGCAGTTGTTTCGCCATCATTGTTCTGTTTTTTGCTCTAGTCTGTTCGTGTCCAGTTAGTTCCCTAAAATTAAATTTGCAAGAGACCAGCCATTATGTGCTTTGCATTTGCAATTCCCTATTTCTTACTAGTTTTATATTATAGAATAAAATTGGTTGACATAATTTTTTTTTAGAAATTAATAAAAAGAAATATTTTTTCTCGCTGGCTTTTAACAAAAATATTTCATTTCGTTATTTCGTCTTCTGAAAAACTTTTGATTTGAAATATTTTAATGTCAGCATTCATTATATTTCTTAGAACAATTTTTTTGTGTAACATAAATATTAAAAAAAAAGGCTTTCATGGGAATTATAACATCGCAAAAAATACTGTAATGATTCGTCCTAGAAATGCCATACATATGTTTATTACGTTGAAGGCAGAAAAATCTCATCAGGAACTAGCCGAAAAATCTGAAAATGTAGGAACTCTAGCGACCAGCAATTAGATTTAAATTCCCTTGTGAAATTATTATAATTTCACAGGCTTACTTAAAAAATTTACAATATAAAATAAAAATATTATTTGGGTTTCACTTTACGAGTATTCAATATATTTACATACTAAATTAATTGTTGAGCACAAATATCATGAGAAATCAGATCATCATAATAATATTCACCCGTATCCGTTGAACGAGCGATATTTAATAAATGACCCGATAATTTTAATCCATTTTTTTTTTGTGTTTATGTCATGTTAATATTTATAACTATATTTACATAGCCGCAACTCCATAACCAACTGCAATTAATTTTAATCATTTGGGAGCATAGTTTAAAAAGAAATCAGATGAGTTTTTCATACAAAAATAAGTACAAAAATTTTAATTCTCTTTTACAGAACTATACGCCTTTACCACTAAAGCTGAATCTAAAGCAAAACGACTGCTAAATACATGAACAATTTTAGCAAGAAGTTTGAAAAGAAGCCCTTTCTCTATTTTTAGCATTGCATAGCTTTCATAAATGCATTTTTAAAATGGGAACAAAGAGTGGAACAAAGAAATTGGATTGTAATTTTTCACGCCTTTAGTGTTCTGTCTACACAGTGTCTTAAAGCACAAAGATAACTGAGTTTCTGGGATTTAACGACCTGCCAAGTTAGACTTATAATTTAACTTTGCAACGTGTGAGATGGACAAAAACATAAGTTTAAAATTGTAATATTTAGAAACGACTGAATGTTTAAAACAAATTAATGACCGTTGAGGGTCGGAAAAACTATTTTCAGGCGAGTGAAGACACCGACAAGAGCTCGGGGAAACAGCATTTAATGAAACATCTGCTTGCACAAATCGATACGAGCAATTCCAAACCTATCGTAGACTATTGAACGTGTAGAGCACTATATTCTCGTTGTACAACAGCTTTAATCCAATTAGTAACGTAAGCACCGATACTATTATAAGATCAATATGATGTACTGACGATTTGTTTATTTTATTACAGCAGGTTTTAAAGTTTCCATACAATTCTCAAAATCAATCTTCACTGTTTTTTATCCGCGGTGTAGAAGCTTTTTTTTACGTTTTATGCGACATATTTTTAGGTGCAGTTTTTACCTTTACAGGCAAAAAGCAAAGCATCAAATCTGTACAAATATGTTAAGAGTTACACGTATTCATATTTTAAAAGCTAAAAAGAAAATGTGCGTCTAATTGAGAACCTCTTTGTTATAAATTAAAATATACAATTACCAATGTAATAATATATTTAAATATACATTTCGACTGTGGTTTAATTGTAATGAGATTCCTGAAAATCAGCGTAATGACCATGAATATTTTTTTCTATAACGGGATATCTTGACCTCTGTATCATATGATGACATATGGCATCGAGACCAAAGACGTATTCTTGCTACTGGCTCTCAAATTTTGACGAAAAATAGCTATGCTGTTATTGATTTTTAAGGAAGATTGTTAACCATGCAGGTTCACCCGCACATGTGGCCACTAACCCCCCAACAAAGGACTTCCGCGTTGCAAGGTTTAGCCCATCCGTTACGTAATCATATAAATATCTACATGAGTTAGTGTTATTGCTTTTAAGCTATTATACTATTGCGGT
The DNA here is from genome assembly GCA_029286795.1 of Byasa hedistus. NCBI lineage: Eukaryota > Metazoa > Arthropoda > Insecta > Lepidoptera > Papilionidae > Byasa > Byasa hedistus. The sequence goes on along the minus strand of JAGSMW010000020.1, from coordinate 6,784,406 downwards.
GAAACTATCAATTATATAAAATATAATCCCATTACAAAACAACTCAAGTATCAATTTAACATACACATTTAAAAGAAATCATTATCATTTTTATTCGCGACTCTGACCAGAATATTTTTTAACAAAATGCCATTTTAAATGTGAAAAGGTTTACGGCCATTACCGGTTTCAATTAAGCCTCAGTACAATGAGTAACTATAATAATTAAGCGGTTAAATATTCAATGGAAAGTTTTCTTTATTATTATGCTCGTTGTTTTCATACTTACAGGGTATTGTTTGCTCTTTTGAAAATAATTTCTTTATAAAAAAAATTTAAAACTCTTTGTTGAAGCAACGCTCACAGAACCTTACGGACAAATTCCTTACTTATCTTATCTAATATTATCTACCCTTTCATTACTTTATAACAAAATGTGGCAATTATAATTGAATATTTCACGCTTAAACATTATCATCAATAATACATGTTTTATATTATTTCATTTAAACTTATAATCGTTACTAAAATTAATTTATCCTGAAGATAAAAAAAAAAACACCGTGAAATCGGACTTTGATTCCATAACGAACAATTTAAAGCTTGATTCCGTGCACAACTTAGTTTTCATTTTGCGGTTGCTTGCTGTCTTTCCTTTATTTTATATTTCCCCCGAGCCTCGAAGAAGCAAAAGTTTAACATTGTTTCATTCGTGACAAAAACAATACAACGCTTAAGAAACATTAAGTTGGTATATTTTGGCACATAACTAATATAAAGTAACTTGTTTACACGTCCTACTGCAAAAAAGATTCGAACTATTTCATGTAAACACGGATGACAAAACTTTTTCACTTGGAAGCATTTGCTTATCATGATGGCTATTTTTAGCTTCAATTTCGAACTTATTTTATATATACACGAAGCGTTACTTATTTGTTTGTACAAAAAAGGCAATAACTAAATATAATTTTCATCCTATTGTATAAAGCTTGATCTCGTAGTATACGCAGAAAAATCTCTATATTGACTTTAAAAGTATATATGTCACAGCATAAAAACTATGTTGACTCTCTGTGAATATAATGAGCGAAATTATTATAGAATGGAGACAAAGGAAAGCCGAATTATGAACATACTTTCATGCATAACATGAGGTTACTGAATATCTACGTATTAGGTTATCCGCTTACTCATAACTAGATATATGAATTTCGTATCCAGGAAATATTTCCGACTATTCCAATTTAACCGTTTGTAAGTTGGCTTAAACCACTCCGTTAGTTAACGTAAAGCTCACGAGTTTTAAAATTTAATGATTTTTGCTAGTTTCGTTTTACGGCTTCATATGATTGTTTTTTGATTTTTTTGTGCAAAAATTTAGCGAAATGTTTTAATTTAGTACTTTGTGTAATGTAAAAACTAATTTATATCTTATAAAGAAATAAAAAAAAAATCTTGTACAGAAGCAAATCGAGATTTTATTTATAGAATGAAAAGAAACTATAATTTTCTATAAACACTTTTAATTGCTTTTAATGTACATAACCTGTATAGTATTATTTAAAAGGTATAGCACAAAAGATACAACGAGGTAGAGGTACTATCCATGTTAGATTCTGACTCTCCAAATCATCACAAAGACAACGATAGTAAGTTGTTATTACTGTCCAGAGATATCATTCCAAGCTGAGATAAATAAGTTAGGATTAACCTCTATTTACACCTCTAGACAAAAATTATTTATATAAGACCACTGTCAATATGAAAGTTTATAGATACCAGAAACAGGCTCTACGTTTTCGATACTGCGTCAGTTACAAACCTATTACATCGTGTGCACGGAGAGTGAGCACGAGGAGGCTGCGTTTATTGGAACACCTGATTACACGCAGCATTGGAAGCAGCTGCTTCAACTCAACCGTGGCTATTGAACGTATATTACGTATGTTCAATATTCTTAAGTAGATCTACTAACAATTTTGTTACACGATACTTTAATAAGAAATTCGTTTTATAGAAGCGACGTGTTTTATGTTTTACTTACTAGTAAGTTTTGAATGCAACGATGTACTAATTTTAAAATTTACTGACTAACAAAATTGTATATATAGTAAGACCCGTTACTATTCAAAAAACTTCTGTTATACCAGACATCAAAATTAGTACTTAGATTTTTAATGTATAGATTATAAAACGCAGACCTGCTACTGTTAATATAACATTAGATTTTATAAATATAACATACATGAATGAATGTAACAAAACTTTTTGAACGACTTTTGTTGCTCGTTTACACCCCTTAAAGCTACGAAACTAGACAAATTCATGCCTATTAAACTTACTCAACTCAATTATAGCCAATGTTAACAAAACGTAAATTAAACTATAGTAGATAGTTAAGGTTACGTTTTGTTAGATTTAGTAAAAACCAAAGAGTAAATTATGTTATCAATTTATTTAAATGACTACTTCTCCGTTGGTCACAAGATAGTATCTACCAACAGTTACTGGCATCAGAGATTTACCACCAGTAAACATATATTTCAAGAGATTCTTCCTTTAACACACATCTGTTACCAACAGATGCCAGCAATAATGTTGCGTGAAATATTTGAACGTATTTGCTGTGGAAATAATTATTCATGGTTGTGAGAATCTCGCATTCTGCCTCGCTACAGATCCTATATGAAACGCTCAAAATTAATTTAGTATTCGAGGCGCGATTGAGTAGGAAACAGGCTGCTTAAATGTCCCCACAGCGACTACACTAAAATGTTGACGGCGACAAAGACCACCATTGTTAAAAAAACTTCCATTTCAATGTTTTCATTGCATAATCAGCCAAAAGAAGTCCACTGCTGGACATCGTCCATACCTCTCGCAATCTTCACACCGATATCTCCCGTTTGATTGTAACCCTTTTAATATATTTTTTAAATAAAGCATTATAATGAATATTAATAAAAACATGCTAATCACTTTGTATATAACTAACTTTAACGATGATTTTTAAATAAGAAATCCAGCACAGATTTGCAATACGGATATATATGTCTAAATACATGGCATACCTCTCGATGAGTAGGCCTATTACTTTACCACGTATAATTACCTAACATTGGAAATTAAACTGGATTTCTTTGAATGTTCGTCTATACGCAAAAAAACGGTTCAGATTTATCATCGACCCTTTAACTTTTTACTAAGTTAGCCCGCTTTTTATAATCATTAGCCACGAGTGTATTTACTCAAAAAGGAATCACATGACTTTCAGAATTTAACTGAGAGTTTATATATGTACATATATTCACATATAATAATTAAACTTTTAATATCACTGAAAACACTTTGTTTTATTATGATAATGGTTTTAGCACAACGATTAAGATTAGCTTTGTGCTAGCTATATGATTACCTAATGATATTGAGCTATGAATTTCACATGATATTACTACGCTAGTTAAACTAATAACGTGTATACGTACACTTTTCAAAATATGTAGACTAGATGAAAAACTGCGACATTTTTTTCGTGTATGTCAAACGTAACACAATAGTGCTAAGTGATTTGTGAGAGACAAACAAGCGAAGGCGTATTTCCCTGAGAAGTAGAAACTTGACAGTTGACATATTGATGGGTGGTAACACATAACAGACCTACACGTTAACAATATTTTTTTGCGGAGATTTATTCTCCGATGTTGAAATAGCATTAAAAATATGTGAAAGCGACTTCTAATCACAGCGTCTGTTACTTTTACTAAAATAGACGTACCATCAAATACTTGTTGTCACAATGTCTGCTGTAAATGTAGCTTACCTGAAAATAAGAAAAAAAGTTATTTACACAATTTTTCATATTTCAATAACAAAATTCCTCTTAATATTTTTTAATAATATCAAAGAACTTGATCGCAATATTAATCTATACATGAGTTTTAATAAAATAAAAATGCGATTTGCTTCTTTGCAGTTCGTAAATTTAAAAATATCAGTAAAAAATTTAAACACTCGCTATTAAAAATATGCTTACTTGAATACATTAGATCTGAATATATCCTTGGATACGTACTATCTAATATAGCTAACATAAAAAGAAAAAACTTCCAGTTCCAATTCTTTTAAGCAGTAGTAAAATAATAACTGAGAAAAATTATTTCCCCGTTTTGGTTTTAATAAACAAACTAAAAGAACATACAAAAGATTTTTTTGCTAAAATAAAAGTAATTACTTTCCAGTAATATAATCTTGGGCCATTTATATTCAAGGGTGTACTTTTGAGGCAGTTTAGAAAATAAGAACTTATTAGGTCACGTGTGGGTTAGCGTAATGTGTGGCGGTCCCATGTTAGTCGGAATAAGTGCCTCATATGCGCAAAATTCAGGAGGCGGGACACCGCAGAAAGATGTCTATGGTATCATCTTATTGCTCAATTTATTGTCATATAACGTCCAGCCGGCGTAGTTATAAACGTATATTTGTAGTTTGCTTGCTACGTTAAGCTTTATGGGCACTTTAATGTCTTACTCTTTTCTTGTATAAACTGTACTACAATATACAGACTTCATTTTTATGTTTATCTAAGTAATCTAATCTAATACATTTCTTCAATCTTTTAACTATACGACAATAAATATTTGTATGAAATTGTATCATGTATAATTGTTAAAACATGACATTATATATAATTACCTTTAATTTACTATCATAAAGTTACAAACTACAATCTGTTTTGTAGGCAAGTGAAAACTTGAAACGCGCTAATAATACGATTGTATTCACTTTAGTTTTATGAGCTCATAAATAAATTTAACAATGCGTCATTAGTTAACGTAGTTTCATATATAAATAATTTACTTTACAGATTCGTCCTTTGGTAAGAAATAAAGATAGTTTCAACTATTTTTATGACTTAATTATCAATAATTATACTTTTCAAATCTAAAAGTTAAATGATAATATTTGTTTCCTTCGCCACGATCCGCTTAAATCGTTCTTTGTAAATTTTTTTATGTATAAAATGTGTTTCTGCAGTTTGTTTCTAGAAAAACATGTTGCAATTAAGGAAAACAAAAAGAAACAAAGAGGATTAGCCGGATTTAACATGTGCACAACCGGAAACCACAGAGTATATGCGCAATGCGACTTCCTCATGCTTACTCTAAATAGGGTACACAAGATCAACTGAAAGTTTTTAGAACATTGGTTAAGTAACGAATTAGCTAACTGTCACTACTATCTAGCGATGTGGAATGTGTAGATTGGTTTAAATCCAAATTACTTAATTCCCAGTGGTTACAGAGTTTGGGTCTTTTTTTTTAGAACATACTTCATCAAATATACTTGCGTTGGTAAGAGCGACGAAAAGTTTATCCCTCATACCAATTCAAACCCCTCGGTATCAATATCAACACCATTGGCAGGTACTTCGTGATTACCTTCACACACTACTATAGTTCTTACTTATAACGTTTACTATTTACAGGTTCCTTCTCCCAAATTAGAGTCTTAATGCAACATTTTTAATTTGAATGTACTTATGTAATACACATAAATAAAGTCGAAACTCCGGCGACACGTAAGCATAGATCTTTTATATTCATGTTAAATATAACTGAAATATGCTACAGATTATTTTTCTAAAAGATAAAATATGTTACAATTTAATAGTGTTATCAAAAAATCATACAACTTTCAGTTAAATGATAATGCCGTTCATTTACGAGTATGATAGTTGCCGATCATGCCGTTGCTTAATTTGGTATAATTACTGTAAATAGCTTACGCATGATTTTGGATACAATTATTTACTTCTAAAGCGAAATACTGATTAATTATACAAATATTTATACTAAACTTTCTGAAATGTAAACGTCAATGTACTATTTTTTTTTATACGACAAAGCGACGAGACCTATACCACAACGTGACGACAGAAACAATGATAACATATCTTTACATAGTGCTTATCACCATGCTACCACCATAAGATGCTATCGATGTCTCGTTAACCCAGTAACTTCACTAGCTGCTGCGCCCTTCAAACCGGAACACAGTAATGTTTTCAAAATAATACCTGGCGACACAAATAGGAGCTGCGGCAGAAAAAGATCTGCGAGACCTTCCTAAACGTTGTCCGGCATCAGAGACCTATCATGACCTAACATGAGAAGGAGACAACCACATTGTTTAAACTCAAATATAGCTATTTATTAAATATGCATTAACATCAATAAATCAAATAACAAACCGAGTTACATATTATTCCTATTTAATTAGAAAAATATTACGTACGTAATTCCTCAAAGAAAAAGGACTATTACTTTATTTTATCCATTTTCCGGTTCCATGCTCTCTAACACAAATTAGCCTTTGTTTTTATGAAATAACAATTTTTTTGTTAAATACGTACGTAAAAAAAAAATTATAGGTTATTTAATCTTGTACATGTGTAGAATTACAGCAGAAATGTATTTTTAAAATAACATGAGGAGTATAAAAGTAATGTGAAAAATCCGAACTAAATAAATACAACTATACTCTACCCATTAAAATCATAACGCTTTTCCATTAGCTTAGAAGAAAAAATAGAAATACTAGACTATTTTACTTTAGATTAATTTAATTGTTGCATTACTTGTATTTAAAACAAATTTTGCAGCTTTGATATATAAAATGCAAAGCAATGCGCTTTTGCTTAATATTTCAGTCATATTACAAGTACATGTTTTTAATAATTAAAACATTTAAGTATAAAATTGCTAACTTAAATAAATAACATGTTTTTTTTTCTTCTTTTTTAGTAGTAAAAACAGTGCCATGGCATTGTTTTTTTTTTTTTTTCAAATTAATGAAAATAAATGTAAAACAGATTCTCTAATTCTACCTCTTAAATTATGCATGGTTTGGTTGTTTGATGATAATCATTGATAATCATAAAATCTTTCATTTTATACCAAACTCGCATAACAGTTGAATAAAGATGATCTCCAAGTTGTTAAAAAGAAGAAATTTAAAATCAATCTATTCACTTCTCCCTTGAAGGCATTCATGTTATGATCATACAGAAGTACGAACGTGGAATGTTTTACAATCCTTTACTGTAAGCTTTATATGCGAACCACTCCATCCGAATGCTGGGAAGATTAAGCGCTAGTGAATGAATATCCGCTATGCGTCTAGACATCCGACAGTCCAATGAAGATGAGGAATTTGTATTATGGTTGACATCAGTGCCTATTATCGTCGTATAAGTACGAGTGAACATTACGTATAATACAGACCGTATTGTACAATACGAACACAGAACTTTTTTTTATAAAATTGTTAATAAAAATTTAAATCTATTCTGAACGATTACTCTACTTTTTTATGTCCGAACTTATAGAGAATTAAAATGTTTTTATTTTCATTAAGATCATGATTTACTTTAAAAGTTGTCGGCGTCTTCTTTTCTGCTTAATAAGAATGTCACTAAATGATGTAAAATAAAATATTTTTTAAACACAGGTCACTGGATATTGCTTAATGGAATATGGCTGAAGCAAAGCTTAAAAGCTATTATTATTTCCAGTCGATTTGAATCTACATTACTAAACCAATGCATGCCAAGTCTCTTGGTACTTTTTTATTTTCTCCGATTTTTTCAGCTGCCTTTTTAAAATCAAAACTTTTATGTCACTGTTTGTCATATACATGTAACCAAATCAGTAAGTAAACGTATTGTTGGTAAAACTTTCGTAAGTGCTTAATCAAGTTAAGAATCTTCATACATTGCACTACATAAAGCACGCCGAGCGTCTTCGTGATTTCCAAGAACTATTAAGAGAGTTAGTGTCATTGTTACAAGCATAAGAAATTTAAGCTTATTACCTTATAAAACAGAATATACTCGTACATATAATATGCTTTCTTGCACAAAATACTGAAGAAGCTAAATCGTTGGAAAAGGTAAAAACTATAAAGAAATCTTGCACCGAGTTACATTCTTTGTAGTTTTGAAAAAGAAGTTTGATCAAATATGATAAAGAAAAATAGTTTTTCCTATAACACAACGGCGACAAGTTCCGCTGACAATTTTCACTTTCAAAATTAAAACTTTGCACACAGTTAATGTGTGAACTTTTCTATATTTGATTAAAATTACATTTATAACATCAATTTGTGAAAAATACTAAAATTTTCGTGCTATTAATATAATACTTTAATAACAACTTGAACTAATAAACCTCTATTAAATATGCTTTATTTAATTATCCTAATAATTTTTTACTTAGAATTTTATAATTTACGTTAGCAGGCTGAGTTATTTTAGGGTACAAAGAAATTATCTTTACTTTTTATTATTTATTTTAGGAAACTTCGGTCGTTTAGCTTTTATCACATTTGTTACGCGTCTATTTAGACAACGTAAAAAGCATTTTTCATCTTTTTTGTCGCGAATTTAAAATAAACAAATGTTCAATACAGAATAGAAGATGGTAATATAATATAGAATAGAAGTTGTGGTAGTAGGCAGTTTGTTGGAGATTGTAAACGTTATGCGAAGAGGCGAGGGTCCGCCACTTATTATGAACTTGAGGAATGAAGAAAACACCGTGAGGACACTGGACATGTTCTAAGAATCAACAGTTTCCCTGGACATGGGACATCTACCATTGCACACATGGTCTGCGTGGTGAATAAAAAGCCTCGACTCTTTCTTTAAGCGCGAAGACCCTCAACCACGGGAACATTGAGAGTGTTTTTTATTTATTGTTATAATATACAAATAAATATTACTGCAGAAATCGTTCAAGATACATCTTTTAAAGAAAGTCCTTTAACAGGAAAGTTTCAAAGACTTTTGGACTAAAGCACTACTGAATGAACTCATTAGTATTCTCGTCCGCAAGGTGCGACGTCATTAATTTACATTCCTTTTACTATCTCTACCTTTTCTTGAAATATTTAAGTCATCTACTAATTAAACGTTTCATCGTTTCAGTTCAAAACAATATGAACTTATTTTATGAAGGGTATTACAATACATAAAAAATTACCAAATGTATTTATCTACGTCAACTCCTGTCACTAAAAACCACTCTGCAAGTAAAATTCTGTATTCAAACATAACGTTGACAACAATAACTTTGTTTCTTTTATTAAATACTGAAATAGGCGAGTTAAAATCAGAATATTTTATATCTCGTCATTCATAAACATAAGCGATGACAAAAAAATGTTTTCTGGAATTTTAATACGTCATTTGAATTGCCTTAAGGACGACCTGATTTCTTTAAAGCAACTTTTTGTCTTTACTTTATATAAAAGCTCGGCGGTACATCATTATTAAACTTAAGGATATAAATTTTACCTAAATACAGAAATAAATATGTTTGAACCACATATTTATTAAATATAAATTAGAGTAAAACAATATGCGTAGTTTTCACACCACAGTGTCTATAAAGAAAATTAAAAATTTGTATTTTATTGCTGAATTTAGAATGTAGGTGTAGTTAAAAAAACAGCTTTGCTTTTTTTATATTAATCAACTAATGTTAGCTATAAAGAATCCTCTGCTTAGCAGTACACAGCTAAACGCGCGTGAATTTTAGATTTTGAAATTATAGCCCTTAGGTCATAATAGTGAAACATAAAAATTAAAAAAAATGTATTAACCAACAAAAGTTACCCAATCGCATCATAATACTCCTTCGTGATACAAATTGCAAACCCGTAGGCGTTTTACATTGTATAGACTTTGAGTGCAAAGCTATAAATATTAAATATATTACTCCCTCAGCCACTACGACAATAAGCAGCAGCCATTTCGCATCTCTATCGCAAATGTTTCACGTGATCGTGAGTTACGCTCTCCACTCGAAAGTGCAAAGATGTATGATAATATGAAATATTATATTTTTCGCTGGTTCCTATCTAGATATGCAATGAAAAATTGCCCACTACCGACGTTAAAATATAGCGCAATAAGTTAAGAAAAAAATGTATAAACTCTGATGATAGGTCTCTGTTGCCGGACACCGTCTAGGTAGGTACCACCGCAGCGAACATTTCAGCCGCCAAACAGAAGTATGCAAACATTACTGTGTTCCGGTTTGGCTGGCGTTGTAGCTAGTGAAATTACTGGTGTAACGAGATTCTTATGTGTGAAAACGAGGAGTACGTTATGGTGCTGTGTCTGTCGTCCTAACTAGCGCCACGTTGCTATAGGCAGGCATATCACTTACCATTAGGGGAAGTTCTCGCTCGTCTCTTTAAATAAAAAAATACAATAAGACTTTGATAATAGATTATTAATGTTTTCTTTTTCTATATAGTAAGGAATTACTTCATCGTAACCTAAAATTTCCTCTAACATATTTCATAATATGGAGTACGAAACATACAATGAAACACTTTCACCCACTCAATCTGTGATCTCAATATCCGCAACCTCAGTTCAGATTTTGCTTCATTTGCTTCTTGCAACAATAATAAGATAAGGCTTCTTTCGGATGTCTACGAAGGCAATTAATTAGTAAAGATAAAATGTTCTATTAGTCTGTAAGAAAGTTAAAAAAATAACGCAGTAGAGTTATTTCCTAGTTTCTTCTAAGTGCTTGTATTCATTATCCGGTCAGAAATTTATGAAACTTTACTCAAAAGTCTTTTGGTGGCCTTATGAATGAATAGAAAGTTTCTCTGAATAAAGAGTCGAGTAATAGTCCTCTAATAAATTTTGCAATTATGTCGTGTGTAAGGTTTTTAGAAAGCTTTATTAATTCTTATTCAAGTTAATAATTAAAACAAACTTTGTACACGTTTTGAAATATATACGAAAAGGTATTTACTAACTTCTCCATGAAAAGGACTTTGGTAAATACCATATCTTAATAATAAATACATTTTCATCAAAACTTTAATTCAATTTACTGGTAATATGTTAATAAATCCTCATTGGTACCACTTATCAAAGCAGCAGTGTTCAAACAGTTCAATGAAAAGATTAAAATTACTGGTCTTACAAAACGTGTTAAGTACGATGAATGCTAAATATAATTGGAAGAAAATAACATTGGTAAATATCTATTTCACCCCATTCAAATTATAATTGTGAGAGTAAATTAACGATCTATCGGCAGTTCAAGGGAATAATACTTCCGACATCGTATTTTGCATCTTGCAGCGTCATTTCCCCAGCGTCAGCAATTTGTCGACTTTCATTATCTGAGTAGCATACTTAATGACGAGCAAAACCTGTTACGACAAAAATTATGCAAGAAATGTAAGATTTATGAATACTAAGGAAAGTTTAAAAAGTTTATGATTTTACTATGATTACCTCGACATAGCCGATAATAATATCATACCTGACCCTTGCAAATTTATGGCCGAGATAATAGTTATATGTAGTAGTCGTCAATGAGTTCAACGTCACTTTATGATTACTACACATTGTATTTGGTAAGGAGAGACATTAACTAAAATGAATAACGAGTCTCAACAAGCGATTTTTTTTTAGATTATAATAATCTAAAAAAAATCGCTTAGAATATTTGACAACTCTGTTGATCAGTTTATAATGTCTTAATCTGTATATATAAAATTCAAGTGTCACAGTGTTTGTAACCAACCTCTTCTTAATCTGCACGGCCGATTTTTGCAAATTTTTTTATGTATATTTGATACGTAGACCACATCCCCCCCACACTTACAATAAGTTAGTTATTTTTCATTTAACATTTAGAATATTCACTAGAAATTATTTATATGGTAAAACAACGTTCGCCGGGTCGGGTAGTAAAATAGAAGTACTCCAGGTGAAAATTAAAAAAAAAGTAATGCTCATTCTCTAGTAATGTGTTTAAATAATTAAACATTAATATATATCAGATAATGAAACCGTCGCTGTGAAGTCTACTTATTGTTGAAACTCATGTTTGTTCCGCACAGAGTGAACAATTTGTGTAGACTGCACCAACACAATATTATTGTTTTCAGAGACATGTGACGCATAGGGATGGGTATACACAGGGGGGTGGCCAGCACGCCGCACCTGTCGCCGACACACGCCACGAGGGACTTCGCTACAAGCTATTATTTCGTATTTTTACTACACTACACAATTTAAGTTTCGTTTTATCCGTTTTCATCGAAAAGGCAAATTGTATCACAGTCAAATACTACAATTTGAATTTTACCACTACATACTATAACTACCACTAAATTTAACTCAAAAGTTTTGATACATTTACAAAACCAAATAATTTAAAACTGTTTTAACATATGTTATAGTCTTCATTACGCATTTAATTTCAACTGTTTTTAAATTGTTTATCTCGATTTTGATTTTAACAAAAATATAGTAAGTTTGCACTAAACTGCGCCGAAACGGGCATAACTTTCAGCAATTATGGTAAACCGTACCATTTTGAAAACTCTATCGTAAGTTCTTGAGGTGGACCAAGACCAAACTTGAACAACTTAAAGTCTCATTAGCATTCGTATCTACAACGGGACTGTGCAACTTTATTAATTAGCAGCACACAGTGAAAAAAATAATACAAGTCTGTTTAAAAAATTCCGCGCGAAGGCTAATTTTCATTTACGCGATAGGCAACGCAATACAAAACAATTTTAGCTATTAAAACTCATTATTTTTTTCTAACAATCTCTCCCTCTCTAATTAATAGTTTTTTTTATAATATGTTTTACATAATGTTGTGAAATTTCGCCAAGAATATTCGACTTTTTAATTATATGACAATTAAATATGCAGATTTAATAATCGATACCTAAATGACAAAAACTGCGGTTAAATAACAAGTGCCAAGGAGGTGCAAAACAAAGGGAACATTCTTTAGGACAATTGACAATAAATGCACATGTAAAAATACTCATTAAAATAACCATAACAAAAAATACTTTTGTTTCCCTCTGCTTTGTCCAGTTGGAAAATAAATTTTTTGAACAAATGTAGATGATAAAAAGAATAGTTCAGAAAATTCTGTCACAAAGTTAATAGACACAACAAATAATCAAAGAAAATTATTATAAATACTCTAAAATAACTAGTACAAACAAACCAGATTCAGTAACAATCTTACGTATAAAAACTCTTCAGCTCCACATGCCCCATAAACTTTGTTTATAATTGTTATACAGTATTCAAATAGATATTGCGAACGTCGTGCAGCGCTGTGTTTTTGTACTCCGTTACATTATTAATCACATCATTCCATGTGACCCTCTTCGTGCGAGGCCTAACTTTCATTATTCATAATGCCCCGCCTAGTACAGATTCATCATCTAGAGCCACTTGAATAATAACCTACTTTGATATCACTTTTATGAAAGATCATTGACATTCTTACTACAAGCGCGTCTTAAATCTTAGCAAGTTTAAAATCTTCTCTTCTGTTTTAAAATCGCTGACATTCACCGCGTTATAATTAAAAGATGGCTGCGCCGACTATTCGCGCTATTTCTCGTCCGGAAGAGAACCACGTCTTCCCAGAAAGCAATAAATAACTATTGTTGCGTTTGGTCAATGGAAAATATGCGAAACTTGATTTCAATTTAAACTTAACTACAGCAAGACACTGAACTGATGTAATTGAATTAATAATTAAAATTCCTTTAATTATCATTGTTTATGCTTAATGTAGTAAAATTACTTAGTAACAAGGCACACGCATCGAGACGATTTGCAATTTGTGCGGTTACATAAAGATCTTAACTACCAATATATAAAGCAAATATAAAATGTTGGTATAAATACACATGTTTACAATAATATAAAGAAAATATATGAAAAGCAAATTTATTACAGTCGTAATTGGCAAAGATAATTATTTTATTGCGAAAACTATTACTTTGATTGATTTTAATGAAAGATTTACCGCAGCTAAGTAGCTAGCCCGGCCACAAAATACAGATACAGCTCGATTACTTTTGCGGACAAAGTTTTGTTTTAATTTATCTTACGGTCACAATATTTGATACTGGATACTATTACAACGGTTTTAACAACAAAACTCAATTTATTACAAAGTAGAAATATAATTGTATTTCATATTTAAAAGTACAAACCAAAAATTTATATCAAAAAATACTTGTGAAAATAGTAAAAATGCGAAGAAACGAGCAAGACGCTCTTCTCATAAGTGATACGCCAACCTATAAGAATGTGACGCTAGTTACGACGATAAACACTACATCATAATGTGCTTGTCGCTTTGTGAGACAAGATGCTAAGTTTTATTTCGCTATAGCGCTCTTCTTACCGGAACACAGTAATATTTGAACGCTACTGTTTGGCGGTAGAAACAGGCGCTGCGGTAATTACTACCTAAACGGCTTTCGATGACAGCGACCTACAGTAGTAAACATTACTGTCTAGTTGCAAAAAAATGCGTTAGGAAAAATTAAACAATTATAACAAAAAAAATTATACTAAACGTCCACACTGAAAATACAGATACAGTGGTAAGACAATATCAGCAAGGTCAATTAATAAAAACAATAATGTTTTTATTTTTTATTAAACTACGGCTGTACCGTAATTCCATGAACATGTAAAAAAATAAATGAACTTTTTTTCACCCCTCGCAACACCTTCTGACATTATTCAATTTACTGTGATTCATACATGAACAGAGTACGTAATGAAAAATAAAATTCGTTAGGTGCGATATTGTAAAGGGAATTGAGTTATTCATAGACACGGAGATATTTCTAAAGTATCCCCCGCCGTAAATAGGCCGATATTCAAAGCTCACGATGTTATGGAAAACCAATTATTAAACGCAATGGTAAACTGTTATATTTCCTATATATTTTTATCGGTACTCTTCTCCCTTCTCAAAAAGGAAGGCTTCGAGTACAAGGAGTGGAAATATTAAGTGAGCTGTTTGTGTTTGTTTTGTTAAAATTACTTAATATTTCAAAACACACAAAACCGCGTTAATTCTGCTGACTAATATTTGCTGTATAAAATAAATCACTGAAGACTAATTAAATTGTTTAGTTTATTATTTAGATAGTTCCTTGGTTTCCCTTTAATCTGTTGCGATTTGTTAATGACCCCAAAGCTCAGATTGTAAAAAAAAATGAATTGTTTGTTCATAAAATGTTTGTAGAATATAGAGGGTTCCTTTCAACTCCCAATAGAAAATCCAAATACCGAAAAACACAAAAAAAAAATAAAACGATTTCGATTCCTGTGCATTTGATCAGTATCAATAGTTGGACAGAATCCGTTTGACTTGCATTGCAGCAAATCTACTCAAAATTTAATGTGAATCGCTTAAAGAAAACCTTTTTAACCTATCATAACTTTTCAGCTTGTTATTTCATATTATACGCCATGCTATTTGTTTTTGGGTAAAAATGTAATATCAAAAACACTAAAACTGAGAGGGAAACTTTAGATATAGAATACTATATTATACACCAGGCTTGCTATCGGTCTCTCTGCAAGACTATTTCATTTTGTGTAAACCTACGATCGAATTTTTAATTGACATCCGCAAGGATTAATATTGAACCCTATAAGTAGAAATTGATCCTCGTGTTTAAGTACATAACAGAAACGAAATAATTGATAGGTCACAACATACATATCAACGACTTCGTGAAAACTAAAATGTATTTAACGAAAGGTTACCTAGAAAACTGTATTTTCTCTACGTTGCGAAGGTACGAAGGCCCTTAATGTAAAATCAAGTTCCTTACGTAATGTCAGGTAGCCGGGACCGATATAATCTGGATAAAGGCCAGAGGGATCAAGATTACTTAAGAAGAGACTTTTCGCTGTTATTTCCTCGCATTAATATTCTTAACAAGGGTTAAAAACCGGAGAAACTTTTGTAAAATCTTGTTACTTGGGCATGCTTACATGTTAATAGTTAAGTAAATTTATATTCATCATCTCTAGATACTATTAAAATTAATATTAATAATTTTTAGCAAGACGGATTTTTAGGTCGTACCGCCGTTTACTTTTTTATAAAATTTATCTAAAAGAAAATCAAAAAGTAACTTTACTTAAATGGATCGTTAATCTGTATAATATGTTATTGATACTATAGAATAGCGACTTACCACTATCACACATAATCAACACATACAAGTATACATGTTTAATCAATTTCAAATTATTATTTAAGCAAAGCTTGATAAGGTTTCATTTTCTATTATCAAGAGAAATCTCTCTAGTCTTGAACCAGTAGGATTTTGTTACGTCTATTTAATATAGTTTTCTTATAGTTAAATGATTTCTATGTATTTGTAAACAATGAAAATTAGGTTTATAAAATAACGATAAAGCATTTAAAGTGTAGAAACTATTTTTTGCGTTTTCGTGCGTTTTTCTTCGCGTTAATTATGTTAATATCATCTCTTACTTAGCATATGTTTAATAAATATAACATAAAACAACGCGAATTATCTATGAAGAAATAACATTTCATGCAAAGTTATCACGTATAAGCACAAAACTATCAAAATTTTATTACGAAATACTCTCTTAAAACTATCATAATATGTTACATATATTCTAGATATTTAATAATTCTCTTTGGAATTGTGTTTTTATTGGATGATTTAAAACTAGCAAAAACAATGGTTTCGCCTAATTGATGATCTTTATATTTAATACACGTCGCAGTAAATTTTGATATCTAAAATATAAGCCATTAGACCGAACAAAGGAGATCGATATTTCATATTCATTGAATCACGCAGACTTAAGCTGAAAGAAAGCTCGAAGAACATAGCTTTTATTGAAATAGCTGCTTACACAAAACATTAGCTGTAAATAAATATTTTGAGACATTTAGATTTGACTATATTTAAATGCTCAAATTTACATTCTGCTATTATACGTATCTTTTATTCGAAAGATAATATCACCTACAAATAAAATAAATAAATAAAATGAGTAATGTATTCTAAATTATGATTATACATTTACTATAGTGTAGTATTTTTATTACTTATTATAATTAATTCTTTTGCCAAACTGTTTGTCAAGCGAAATGTTAGCGTACTTGAACTAGACTTGTGTTAAAATTCCCAACGACATTGACAAGCTCAATTATTTATGCTCAATTCTCTTTAATATCCGTCTTTCAGCTTTTTCTGCGTATTCTGTTTCCTTATTGTCACAAACACAAATAATCGTTTTGAATTGTTTGTACTTAAAGGAAATCATTAAATAAATAGAAACGTTATGATAAGTATACAAATAAGTATTTTTTTCTTTGAAGAAACGAACGGAGACGTTCATCACATGAAAATTGATTCTAGCCATAACAGTGTCTCTCTCGTTAGGATGATAAACACTGCACCACATTGGGGTCGACGCTTGTTTCAGTAATTTTACTAGCTATAACAACGCCCTTGAAACCGTAATATTTGCACGCTGTTATAGTTTGTGGCTGAAACAGGCGCTGCGGTAACCTGTCTAAACGGTCTTCCTTTTGCTGACCATCCTCTAGTTAGGTTCCTATTTCAACAGCCGCATAGTTAAATACAGTCACTACTCAGGTCATAACTTTAGCTAGGTAAATGTCTAGGATAATAAGTATTAACGCCCCGTGTCTGAAGACGACAAGCACATTTTGGTACTGTTAGAAGCACCACATTGATATGCACGCTAGTAGCTTACGACTAAGTGAACTTCCTGCTATTATCATCATTTAATACAAAAAACTTTTCATAAATTCATAATATTATAAGTAATGCTAAAAACATTAATTAATTAGCAAATGAAGAACATAATAGCAAATAAATGTCTACAGCGTTATTACGGTTACTAAGAGTACAATTAAATTATAAAGAGCAGCAATAGATTTTTTTAAATTAAAACGAAAAACGCGGCAATTTGGCACGGCGAGCTAACATCGCTTTGCCAAAAGAAAAAAATTCGCCGCATAATGTATTACAAAGACCAAAACTATACTAGTTCGAAAGAGGATTTTTTTTCAGAGGATTTTGTTTTACTATCATTTAATGCAATAATTATTACAAATTACCACTGAAATTACATAATTTTTTTCATAAAACGTAAGATTTCGTTAGACACTAATTACGTAAATTTTCCATTCTATATTACTTATATCTGTAATCAAAAAGCATTTATTTTCATCTCGACTTTATCAAAAAGCTAACGCGTTAAACTTTCAAGGTGCAGTAAATATTCCTTAAGTTCATTAGTTTAAACTTAACAAAGAACTCCAGATAAATTAATTAAGAAAACTTTAAGTAGTTCTCTTTTTACACGATTTTAGATTTTCGGCTTGTAATAATTTTGTTAATTAACTAAAGATTTCAATTTAGTTTTCTTATTAAAAAGTTTCTAATGTTATTAACTTATTCTTTACTTTGCAAATATAATGAGCTTACCATATTACTAATAAAACTTTATTTATTTATGTGTATGAGTTCGTAATGTACGCTTTAAATATATTATCGCCATTTAAGAGAAGGAAGAAAAGATTAAAAAAAAATATTTATGTATTACGCTCAAAATAGTAATTTTTCCTTTGAAGATTTTAAAAAAATTAATACATATATTTCCTATTAATTACTACTAAAATTGAAACAAATTTCTACGGTGCGCTATGTAATATTATTTCTGAAAAGGAGGCAGTTGGACAAAAAAGTATGAGAAAATCTGCTCTACACCATTGCGGTCTAGATTTTCTTTTAAAGTATACTAATTATTATCCTTTACTTGGTTGTAATATTTTTAAGTTATTTTAATGTATATGCTGTATAAATTATTACTCGAATGATCTAATAACTATCTACGTAAATCATTCGACTTATGTTTGAAGCGGGTACAGACAATATTATCGATGCAAATAAAAACTGCCATGGATCATAATAATAGTATCTGCATAAAAAAAAACATTATTTAATATAACTTCTGCATCGTATCGTGTCTTATTCATCACAAAGCTTGAATTAAAGTTGATGATTTATCATTATAACACTGAATTTACCTGTGATTAACGTTTTAAATTAGAATAGATATTTTAGTGTCGGTAAAAACTACTAAATGATGCTCTACTTAATTATTAAAGAAACAATTTCATACACTTTTTTTCTTTTTTTTATATGCTACAAATCTAAATCGACATTTATATAAAAATTATAACCTTTTGCTTCAAACGTGAAATTTAAGAATAATATATCTGTCGTCTTTCTTGTTTAATTTTAGCTGAAAAGATCATCACGTGAAAATGTGATCAAAATTTGTGTAACGAAAGCTTTATATTCTCATTACACGAGTCATTGTATTCTATAGGCTTTAAAGGTCTGCTATAGGATGTTATTTCATCTGCAAACGCAAATAACGAAGAATATTTTTTAATTCGCTACATTTTTTCTTTTTTTATATATCCGTTCAAACATGATGTGATTTTTGTAAAAGGGTTTATATTTTTTCTCTGTAATGGATTTTGTTTTATATTGCAACACCAAAACCAATCCACGCGCAATTCCAAAAAATACGTAAACATTACAGTAATAAAAAGTAAACGTTATATGAAGGAAAAAAAAGTATCCTTTTCAATTACTTTAAAAGCAAATATTATACTGCTATGAAAACTGCATACATTTGCAGCATATTAAAACTGTACGCCTTGAGCTAAGTTTCACGGGTGGATATTTGGTTATTCCGCAAAAATTTTAACAAATTTTTTATAACCTCCGTTCAAAAGTGTTACTTAAAAGTTTACGAGTTTTTTAATTATGTCTACTCAAATTACTAACAGAGGGTTAAGAAAAGAATAAAGTTTAAAACTATTTGCAAAGTATGAATAAGTATTATATATGAATAAATTATAACTAAAACATTACAAACAAGTTAAGTACTTTCAGATTACGTTAGTGCGAAGACGTGAACGGCTTGTAAAGAGAGACGTTATTGCTCGACACCTGCTTACGGAAAACGATAAATAAGGACAGTCCAAAGATATTGAATCGCTAAATCGCATTTATTTGATATAAAATCGTTTCAATATTCACGCTTTCATTAGTAAAAACAATATTTTATCAAATATAACATACTATATTGAATCTGAACAGAAATACATAATTTTATAATTTCTCTAACTTGTACTACTACAACGCATATTACTCCGACCAATAATTAGTGTGAAAATATTACAGTTTTTCAATGTAAAAGGCAATGTAAATACTGAAGCAAAGAAACTTAAATGTCTTATTATTATAGGTGATGTTTGCAAAATACGAACATCCTTACTAACACTTATACATACACAGTGCCCGTCTAGTAAAACAAGGTAATAATTTTATCATTATAACGTTCTGTAAAATAAGAAAACTTGATTATTAAAAAAAAATACATAAAGTTTTTATCTTGTTTGTGTAAAGAAAGATAATATTTTTTTTTATGTAGACAACAAAAAAAATTAAATAGGCAAGGCTTATCGCTACAATTACACAATTTCTCGTTTTAACCTTGTCTGGAACTGTAAAGGGCGAAGCCCTGAACATTCGCAATATTTATTCTATGGAAGAGGACAAAAATGTTTAGTTATTTAATTCAAGTTTCAGATAAATTCGGATATTCGAGATATCATTAAACATTTTAAGATCGTTAACAACGGTGTTTCGAGGAAAAATCCATTAATTTATTGTCTTAAAGAAAAAGGCCAATAGTTTAAGCATGGTAAGTATGCAGGATATCTTGACAAAGCTGATTACTTTTCTTCTACGTCTCTATTTTAGTTTTAAACATTAATCATAATACATTTAAAAAAACCGATCTAGACCTAACCTTTTGCTTCTTTAAAATAACTTTGTTATACTATAACTCTTAAAGTAAAAACAAAACTCTTAACTTAAAGTAAAAAATAATGTTTTGTACATTCAGTACGAGTATGATTTATGACTAAACGAAATTTAATAATAAATATTAAAAATTCAATAGACTATAAATAACAATATACGCATTGAAAATACAAGAATATTAAAAACACAAAACACAGAAACGTTTTAACTTTACAATATATCACGAGGATCCGATGTATTCAGCAAAAATTTTATAGAGATTTGCGACAACTAGAAAAACTTTTTATATCAAATAAAAACAAATTCAGACCATGCAAAAGTTTTGTCCGGACGCTTAAGAATTCTATCCAGAGAACAGGGAAATTTGAATTTAGACGCAGAAACATTTTGCCGCTAAATGAAAAATATTTATAATATAATAGAGAATGTAAATAAATTGTGTGATTCCTCTTTTATTTACGTTTTAATATAATGTATAAGTTATAAAGGAAACCTGGATTTGATTCGCGTTCGAATGTCCGACTTTTTACGTTATATTTTATATTTATTTTATTATTACAATGGATAAACTGCCATAAGACAGCAACGCTACGTTTTTTAGCAGAATCACAAAAGGGTGTATATAGGCAGATGTATTTTAAAAAACCGTACTATCATACAAACTTTCAGGCCCCTGGAAGTTAAATAAAGACCTCCGTGTATTACAAGGGCTAACCGCACTGGAGTGGTAGTTAAATATAGATACACGAATATTATAATTATGGATTCTATTAGTGTATGTTTGCAATGTAACGTTTCATTGTCATGTTTAATCACAAGCCCCCGGGCAATTGTCATGTTCGCTATCTATACAAACAGACCCGACTATAACAATTGTTAATTTAGAATTTATTTGCGATACTGAATAATTTAAAAATACATACAAAGCAGGTATACACTGAAAATTCTCTCATATTTCCTCAGGAATTTTAGAGTATCATTTATAAAATTATTAGTAGAAGTAACTGTTATTAGAACTAATATTTTTATAATCATGTTGTCCTCCTTGTTTAGTCTGAAACGCCTACGAGAGAGAAACGTGGGTGTCTTACTTTACTAAAAATAGAATATTTCATTTACAAACTGAGGCCAAATACTTCTCGTTTCGATTCTTTTTACATGTGCTGATCTAGGAATCAGGAAAGTTTTATGTAGGGGGTTGTGGTTAACAAAAATTACAGGCAAGAAAATAATCTAGAGCAAAATTTTTCTAAATACTATTTTATGTGCTACAGGAAAAAGCTTATATGAATTATAGATTAATTTGTATGTTATGTATAATATATTATTGTGTTTTAAGTTCGTTGTTTAATTTGAGCACTGTGTGTAACAATATATTAAGCAAAATGTAGGAGGATTATGGTCGGCTTACGTAAATTTCGATGCGCATCGCGGAGTCACTGAGACGACTCTCAATGCTACTCAAGTTTATTCGGCACGGTATCAGAGATTTAGCATAAAGTACGAGATTTCTATTCAATTGTTACTTTAAATAAAGTAGCAATGGTTTTTTGAAAATAAAACCGTGATATTAGCATTTTTAGTTTTATAATTCCGAAAAAACTACGAAGACGTACAGCAAGTTTTTTATTAAATATAAAAAAATATTTATGCAAAGTTTTAAACAGATGATTTGATAAATTAAACTCTTGCTTAAATTAATTAAAAAAGTACTTATGTTTTTACTATCTGTGTAAGACTAATTAAATCAATTAATTTATTTAAACTAAATTGTACTAATTATATCGCGTTTATTTATTTTGTATATTTAATCCCGACGTTTCGACCGCTTTGCAGCAGTCATGGTCACGAGAGGACATCAATTGATATTGGATATGTCAACGATTCGTTAAACTATATCTATTACTATTTAATTTACATGAAGTTCGACAATTTTCTGTCACATTGAGCAAATATTACTGTATTTCAGCATAAAGTGTGTTGCAGTTAATCAACTAAAAGGATTAACGTGATTTAACATTTTATTTCACAATGCAGCAAGACAATTGTGGTTCTGTGTAATATCCTATCTCGCTGTATCGCTTACCACCAATTGAACGTATCGCTCGCTACACCGTGTTATCATATAAAAAGCACAAGCATTTATAGACTTAAAACATTACGCACGTTTTATAATATCAAGATACATTATCAATCATACCATTTCACAAAGTGGACCCTCATCACTTGCGCTCAAAGTTCCATTATTCACTTAGTCCCGCCCACAACTGATTCCTTATCCTTTGGCCAGTTCAATAACCACTTGCTGGCTTTTCACGTCACCGTCAGTATATGATATATATTTCAGATGGCTGCTAGGCACAGGCATCCTCTTAGGGATTGAATAGAGGCACATTCCGATATGTGGTTAATAGTTACTTATACTTTCTGCATCGGAATAGCAATCTCTGCCACTCAACCTCGATAGGCGAGAGATATTCACAGGCGCAAGATCAAAAAAAGTAATTACCTAATAGCATGAATACATAAAAAATACCATTAGAAAATATACGGCGATGTAGTTACAGAAGTTACAAATTAACTTATAAATACATAATATATGTACCAGAGCGATCGGTTAAGAGATACTTAAGGACTATGCTCAACAGTTGGCGTATTCCGGCTGATAATGTATATAACGTAATATGTAAATGTATAATAATATATAAGTAAAATCGTAAATTCAGTTATGTTATTTAATAAAGTATTTTTTTTATTTTACCGCAAATTAAATATTTTATACTATGGATATCTCGGTATAAAATGTAAAAAGAAAATACTTTTGTTTTGAAAATATAGATTAATTATTATTTCTTTCGATATTGGCCTAGTCTCTCTAAGCCCCGATAAAATGATAAATCAACACTTAAAATTTGATTGATTTTCAGGCCGTAGATTAATTTTGATTGGAGTATCATGAAATTTCAAGCGAACACTCCTTTACTATTATCTTTTACAACTTGTTATTATAAAATATTTTAGAACATCGCAACAATTCATTTATTATAGTGAATTATTGTATTTATTATTTAAAAGTTGTAACATTTATGAATGCTTATTTAAACTGTTATAAAATAACGAGCACAATGTGATTCTGTGTAAACATCCTAACTAGAGCCAACAAGAGAAAAGAACATATAATAGTTATAAGCAAGCACTTACTATTATACGTCTTCGGTCTATCTCATCTCATTGCTTGATTAAATAAAAACAACATTGCAGTAGATAAAGATAGTGATTAATATTGTTCCATAAACAGAACTTTAATTATGACTATTCTTAAAGGAATAAATACTAGTAAAGTTTTCCGTTTCATACTTTACAATTGAATGCCCGCTAAGCGTTATATTTTATGTTGTAGACTTTTACGGCAGCGCTTTTTATTTGCGATGTCTCAGGAAGCTAAACAGCGAACTGCTAAGAAAGGCTGTTCTACCCCTAATGACAGCTGGAGAACAATGGAAATAAGAAGCTTAAATGCTTTTCGTAAGCAAGTTTTATTATAGCCTAAGAAATAATGATTTCCTATGGGATTTAGCGAAACCGGATATATATCTTTTTGACTGCAATCTCGTTATTTATGTACAATTTACATAATAACCAAATAAAATACTTTTGAATCAGGAGCCACGAAATTCCGAACAACGCAAAACATACACGCGTTGATACCAAAAGTGTCACTGTCTTTAGACAATTGTAACTGAAGACCGTTATAAAGATTTAACCGCATCCGTGGAGGAATGGCTAACCGCATACCTTGGTTCGATTCCGGAACCACACAGGAGTTTAGATGATATTGTCAAATCCTGGCTAGTATTTCCCATATTTTATATGTACAAGGTTGCTGTGTACCAGTTGTCAATATGATGAGAAGTATCCTGAGCGTAAGTATATCCTTAAAAATATGCAAACGTATGATAAAAAAATACGAAAGTATAAGTTTATATATTTCAGCCTATGAGGCGGATTAGGACTACGACGTGAACGTGGTTCGTTGAATGATAGTCTTATGCGATAAAAAACAACCTCGAGACCTTAAAATTCTCGCAGGCCAGAGGCGTAGTCTGGCAAGCCGAGCAAATTACTCAATACATTCATACAGAATATTCTAAGCTAGCGCGCTTCACTATCACCCTCACTTTATACTTATTTCGTATAAAATTCAAGTCAAAAGTTATGCTAACATAAAAAAAAATAACAGTAAATTTTTGATACCATTTACAACCTTTAATTAAATCGTTTTAAGGTACAAGGTACTTGAAATACAGGGAACGTGGCGAGATTATGGTCGGCTTAAGTAGATTTTGATGTGTGTCGCAGTGTGAAGGATAAGACAGACATCGCGACTTCGGCTTATTGCCTTCACTACACGACAAGGTATTACATATACGAAATTGCCAAGGTTGAAGTTTAATAATTTTACGCGCCTTCATGTATATGTAAACATTATTAGACTAATTCTTGTATTCATTATTTCTTATATTAAAGCATTTAATAAAAACTTACGAATTTCATAATTTTTATTTAGTTATTTTATAACCATAATCCATTACATTTAAAAGATATTATTTACTATGTTAATTATATAAAAAGTTAATTTTGTATGTTCTACTTTGATTAACTTTAACAATGTTTAATGAGTTTTAATAAAACTGGTGAACTAATTAAAAAGTTACGAGCACACTAGAAAAGCTTTATAAATTCGAATAATCAACCCGATGGGAATGTTGGAAACTTTGCGACATAACGAGGACCAGGGAAATTCGGTGAATAGTACATAAGGTAATGATTCAGATGTTAACAGCGTTGTAACAAATTAATTATTATTAGTGTTTAATTAGAGAAGCTTATTGAACTGTCGAATGGAGGCAAGCGGGGGCCCTGTCGCTCAGCAGGACGTCTCGTTTTAATTAAACTTACGTACTAAGGCGACAGATTCTTGTAAAATCGCCACGCAGCTGGAACCTTGTATTTTGAATCTTTTGGAATTAATTAAAATGTAATTGCAACAGAAATAATACTCCCTAATTAATAAAAAAATACATGAGTCGTTTGTCAATACCAAACCTATAAGATTTATTTCGTAGCGCTAAAAAAATTACCTTACAATAAATAAACGGTTTGCAGTTCGTCGCATATTTTATTTGTTCAGAATAAAAATGCTTCAATTTTTATGATTCGTTTGTCATAAACAAAAACCCGATTCGTTCATCTATATTGCTGAAAGGTATTTAACTTTTTGTAAAACGTACACCGGCGGTGCTTCTGCTGAATTAACTAGTAACGGATAGAAGGTTGTTGCTTACAAAGGCTTGGTCCTTTTGTTAACGAAAAAATGTGGTTTTTCATTGTATGGACACTACACATTAGAAACATTTAGTTAATACAGTTTTTATCTCTTAATTTTAAATAATTTTATCAAAAAAAAATATTATTAAACATAACGAGTATAATAGACGTGATTTACATTATCAATTTAAATGAAGGTTTGAACTTGTCTTTATCCGAATAATTCAAACTACAAAGTATCTCAGGTAAATAACAATTTATTTTGTCACAAATTCAGAATATATTAACATATTACAAGCTACTTCAAAACTTTAACCAACCTTTTATTTAAATTAACTAAATACGTATGCAAATTTATAAGTTTATCATTCAACCTAACGTCAGATAAACAAATTTAAAAAAATAAAATAATTTCTCTCGATATGTTACTAAATAAATTTATTTCGACTTAAAATATACACCGGCTATACTTCAGTCTAATAGTCATTGTCGACCCTTTCAACCTTCATTTATAATCAAAACATTTAAAAGTAATCACCACTTAATTTTACCTGCCGGGTCCGGTTAACGTTCAGTTGCCACAAAACTTACGCTATAGCCGTAACAGTAAAATCCCGAAACGTGACAACGATTTCATACATTTTAACGCGTTGCTGTGGTTTGGGGGATAGTTTAAGATAAATAAATTTAACTGCCTTAGTAGCGCAGTAGCTGAGCACTTTGCCACGAAGGTCCCTAGTTTTATATTTATATTGTAAATCTTGCAACACAACAGCATTTCAGTGTTCCAGCTATTAATATATAAGAGCCAGAGTATTCTGGTTAAGCACATTTACATATGCATAATTGTTACTTTGAAATTGAGGTCAAGCTTTAGCCCCATAGTTAGTGAAAAATAAATACATTTATCAAGTAATCTGCTCTGAATGAAAATTAATGAGTTTTACAAAGCGACGAGAACCGCTCATAACGCCGTATAGTGTTGGTCGTCTTGAATCATAAGACATAAGCTTAGTTACCCCAGTAATTTCACTAGCTTACAACGCCTTTCAAACCGAACACAATACTGTTTGCACACTACTAATTGGCGATTTAAATAGGAGCTGCGGTAATATTTTACTAGACGGTCTCAGAGAAAAAAGACATTCGGCCAGTAAAAAATGTTTTATTTCCATTCTAAAATTTTCTTGACGTATTTGTACGTCATAAATAGATTATATTTTATTTATTCAAGTTGCATGTAAGCCCTTGTTTTATATTTTATTCTAAATTCATTGTCAGTAATTTGTAATGAGTTTCGGGCTAATGAATTTGAGAATGGCAATTGGACGAGATCCAAATGTTTCAATACGTTTTTTTTGCAAATGACCATAATACATTATACTATATTTTGAACAAATTAAACGTTAAGTTCCAACAATTTTTTCTATAAACATTTAAGATAATGTATTTTATTATTTTCATTACGGTTCTTGCCTTAAATGTGTCGCCCCGTTCTTTTATTAAAAGTATCATTTCTTATGATGAAAATGTAATCCTATTCTTGTTTGGTCCGGATTTCATTAAATATTTATTTATAATTTTTAGTAAGTGCTCAATAGGATTTAAATTTAATCAATTTAATTTTAGAAATATTAAATAATAGGTAGGTTAGAATAATATACTGTTTACTAATATCAAACAGCCACTAGATCTTAAGAAGGCCATTAAGTGATTTTACGACGCCTTTAGCGAATACTTCCTTAACATTATCCTGCCTATAAACGCTTTTGTCAGGTTGGCATTTTAAGTAAATTTTCCTCCGATGTCGCTATTTATAGCCTTTTAAACCGATGCCTCGCCTTCTGGCTTACAAATTACAAGGATTCATTCACTGAACAGCGTTTATATTGAAAAATATAAAAATAGAATCCTTTATAAAACGAACTGTCATGTCTTACTGTAATAAAATAAAATGGAAGAAATAACCGATTCGGAATAAAAATGTCGCATGAAAGACAAGAGAATCTCATAGATAGAAACATTTAAAGACCATAATATCAGTTACCATTGATCTCATGAAAAATATTTTTCTTTCTTATGTCAATACGTTTGTTTAGACAAGATTGTAATTTTATCTGTACTGGGGTTCACTTGTTCAATACGGTAAAATTTAAGATAAGATTAACAACATGCAAAACAAATGATGGTAGTATCTCGAAAAATCCTCACCACACGTATTCTCGGTGACAGTAAAAGTGTTGTAAAAAATAAACCGACAAATCTAATGTTAACAAGACAATATGCAAATGATTTATAATCTCATTACAAAAACCGCATTGTATATACTAGAGACGTTACGCCAAGAAGCCAGACAAAATTGTTATTAACAACTTATTTATTGATTAAAATATATGAGAGTTATTAATAAACTGTGATTTAATCAGTATTAGTTAGTAGTTTGTGACAATAATCCAAGGCAAGCAATGCAGCGGGGCGCGTCCTCATCACGAATTCTCGAGGGCACTACGACAAATGTAGGCCACCAAGTTCTCGCTACCAGCCACTAGAATATTGCTTTGTCACTTCGCGACATCTCACAGCTTCCCTAAGCCCAAGTAATTAGAAATAGTTGAAATAGACCAGTCGAAGTAACATCGTTCCGTTCGAGAGGCAGTAATGTCACTAAACGAAACGAGACATACTTATTGCTATTAACCGACCATAATTTTCCTTTGATATGATTTTTGAGTTTTTTTTTCACACAAAATTATAATATTGTCATGAACTGTGAATATCTAATTTAGTTACTACTACATTATAATCACCTTTTATGCTATCCTTAACACAACGAATTAAACAAATCACTTTCGGGTCACACGAGATACCTTTTGTTGTTATTGTGTACATAAAACTTGCGTGTTAGAATATCGCGATAGTAAGATAAGAGTTATGTTAGATCCCGCTTTGTTCTCGAATAACAATTATTTGTCGTGTTTGTATTATTTGCTTTTGTGGGGGAAATTATCGATAGCACGGGCGTGTAATGGAATGCTTAGTATGCGAGTCGCGGACGCACTAGCTGCTGCCGTTTCTCGGCTCACTGCTGCGATGCAATATGTAGAAATTGCTACGTGGCTCGTAGCGAGTGACAGCAATGCCTAACACGTAAAGAAAGATTCGCGGAGCACAATAACTTACAGAGAATGCCAATATTTATACAACAGAAAAAAAGTATTACTTCGTGACAAAAAAACTTGATTGATGATCGCGACGTTTTTCTCTTCGGGAATGCTATAACAAACAGTAGCAGTTTTTAAATACATGTTAAACTATAACAGCTTCAAACGATCATAGTTTTATTATAAACTTAGTACTTTTCATTTATTTTGTTCCTAAGTAGGTCACAGAATCACTAACAAAAATGTGCACTTTTAAGATGTTTCATGAAAATATGTCATAACATGTATGTTATGAAGTTTATTCATGATACATCATAGAAGTGTGTACTTGCGAGCTAGATAAGCATTAAGCTGGTTCAAAGCACGCTGTTGTGCATGTGAGACAGTAATAGGGATGGGAGGCTTAACAGGATTAAGCCCGAGGCGGTTGATTATGCCGCCGCTTGATTTACGATGACGCGGTATTCTGAGCGCCGGGAACTCCCGGGACAACATCGAAAACGAACAATTTATGGTGTCGAAACACTCGATATAATCAGGTCAGAAAAGTGGACATGTGTGAAATATGAGGACCCCACTCTGTCAGCATTCGAATAGATGAGGGTCGCTGGATATTATTATCAAAACGCTTCGTTTTAGAAATGGAAGTCAACATCGCACGAAACATTTCACACCGGAGAGTGTTTTCAGAGTAAAACAGGCTGTTTATATGCGGGTTGCGTCAGTGATTAGCCTTAGGTAAAGACACCTTGTAGCCCAGCCAAATTTCAGTCGAACGATTTCTATAGCTTTCGTCTACCATTGGACTTTTTTCATTAATTGAATTGAGCTGGAACTAATTTTGTTGAAGTAATTTTAAGCTTATATCCTTTTATACATTACTATTTACTACTTATCATTACTAACGAAAATTTCAAGAATTTAACTGATTTTCTGTATATTATCTGAACTTGAATGTCTTTATCGTTTCTTTAACTAAATAGAAAAATTTAAAACCTACTGCTGGTAAGTTTCTATGTCCGGAGACCGTCTACGTAGAATACTATAGCTTTTATTTCTGTTGCCGAACAGTAATGTGTAGTAAACATTACTGTGTTCGGATTTGAAGAGCGTTGTAGCTAGTGAAATTACTGCGGCACGAGACTGAACATCTTATATCTCAAGCGACGAGCATAATGTGGTGTATTGGACAGCGTGAGTTGCCATAAATTTAATGTTTCTCTGGTATCATCGCTTTATTGAATAAAAAATAAGATAGTATTGCTAGTTATAATAATTTTAAAGTTTTTAAAAAACCTGTAGTTATATACAAACGATAAATACCGCTTTATTAAGTCACACGAATAAATCACTTGACCTAAATTTTATAACGAATTTTTTAAAAAAAAGATCGGGAACAATCGCAGTTTTTTATTTTGTATTATTTGCCAATTCGATAGTTTTCTAATGGAACCAAATTCGCACTTAATAAAAAAGTTTGTATTGAACTAGTCATCGGGAAGTTCACTGCGTTCATTAGAGATTCTGAAGTGGTTTCGATTGCGGAGTTTCGTTGTATGTTTCTGCATCAGTGCCACGTGACGAAACACAAATTCCTACCCAGAAACAAATCAGTCAAATTGATATGGGTTTTGTAATAAGTCAAATACAGAACTAGTGTATCAAATTGAAATCCGTTACTTGAACTAATATCATCGCATTTTGTTCTAGACACCAAAAGATATTATTAGAAGAGAAGTAAACAGTTTTTCTGTCAATTAACAAAAAACTAATTTCACATACAACGTCAGTAGTGAACCCTGCAAATCTTAGAGTAAACGTACCTGAATTCGGTTCATTGTCGGAATTAGGTCGCGCCGAGGGTGTACCATCACGAGCCTCCACTTCCAACGCGTAGGCTCCTTGTTTCTCCCTGTCGAACACCACCTTCGTGAAGATCTCGCCTGTCTGCACGCTGATTTCGAAGAAGTCTTTGCCCTCGTTCCGCGGCGAATCCACGATGTAATAAAACACCTAAAACAAAAAAATCAAATAACTAACCAATAAAAACTAATTTCTCTAAGGCTGAACTAATCCCCATCGATTACTTTATATCAATGTGGATCTTTCTTTTTTCGTAGTTCCTAATCAATTGTATTCTAAGCGAATAAAAAACATAAATACACAATGTCTTCTTTTCAATAGCGCAAGTAAAAGAGCACTGGAATTGTAAAATTTGATTTACTACGACGTACTAACGAATTGTATTATGACAACAAGTTTTTCACGCATATGTCGTAAAGAATAATAATTTGTGTATACAATCAATTTAGTAACGTCAAATTTACATATTAATTTGTAAACACAAATGTATAAATGAAATCAGTGGAAGCTGAAAATTAAAACAGTAAACATTATGCCGTTTCCAACAGTTAAAATGTTTTTTTTTTTAAACGTAAGGTTGTTGATGTAACGTGTGAAAGTCCAGCTTTATGATGTAGGAGTATTATAAATTGTTTGATTGATATCAAAATCAAGATAGTTTATATCTTAAAGAGAACACATACTTATTACTAGATTATTACCCCTATCCAATTATATAGGGAATCGGACAATAAATTTGGCGTCATTATAAATAGTTCGTATAAAAAACATTACATATTGCAAATTTATCGGTAAAACTGGAATTTAAATAAGATTAAAATAAAAAAGATTATATTCATAAAGACGTTCGTCTTAGACTTAACATTTTCCGACCAGAACCGTTAGTATCAATAACTACAAAATAATAGAACCGTAAGCTAAAATAGCAAACTTCAAAATGAACATTTGGTTGTAAATAACCGCAGCATTAGCGAGCATACCACAGCGGGCAACTAAACTCTAATCAAATATTCAACACCACCCCCGAGGATTTCAAGTATCCTGTGATATGTAAATCAGCAGTGCACCTAGTCTCGCTTACCTTAGATACATATGTCACTTAGTGTAAGTGAATTTTGCAGCAGAGAGGTAACTTAATTCCAATTGCTACTGGACAATCTCGAATATTTGATATTTGGATTAAGGAAAGCCGTTTCAATTTAATTCGTTCAAAATTTTATCTTTAATACTTAACTGCACACAAAATTAAGTTTCATCAAACGAATAAAGAACTGATAAGTTTTTGGATTATGCCGACATTAACGACAATATTGGTGATTAGATGATTATCAATTAATGGAATGCCTGTAGTAGATTTACAAATATGTCAATCCGATCAGAGTCTACGACGATGTAATTATCAACATAAGATGCAAATTCCTCCTTTCTTTTCTATGAGAAATGTGGGTGAAATTTTTTAGGATTAGCAACTAATAATTCCTTCAGTACAGTCAAGAAAATATAATTAATTTACTGGAAAATAGCTCTACTTCTAACTTAATAAATACTTCACGGTATATATTATCTAAATTAAATCATAAACCGACGGAGTTCCTCTAGGTGCTTGCATATAAATATGTGATTTGTACGTAGATATAAAACCAACCCCGCATCAATTTCAACGCCGTAAAAGAAAGAATCGTAAAAGTTACGATCTTCCTTTTGTTTTCCGATAAATTAAAACGGTCTAACATAGTAAAACAAAGTTGCAATTTCCTTCAAAGAAAAACGCATAACATTCAATACTTAGGATGATTGCTTTAATCTTATTAGAACTTCAATCGCAATTACAATTTTCAATGTAAAATAGTGAATATAAATGAGTGCGGTCAATGAAAGTAAAAAGCTATTACGTCTGATTTAGACTTTTAAGTTATAGCATAATTGATTTTCTTACTGTTAATTTATAAATACTCTCCGTACTCTAAGAAGATTTGACCTCTTCAATTGTATGTGCACATGTAAAATTATTATATTAAGTAAGATTTATATTTTATGTAATACGATATTCTCTCAGTAAAACAGAGTATATTAAATAAAAACAAATTATACTGGTTGAAAATCAAATAAAGCCATGTTAAATAGTGGCGCGTATTTAACAGATACACATGTTCGGAATTAATAAAGCTTTTATTATACTACGTTTGTTACATAGTAATAATGCAAATAATAATACATATGAAACGTATAGCAAATGCTATGTGGCAAAAAGTTTTTTAAATTGTATTAACGTCTGTTTTTAATATACAAAACTATTATAAATAACGACGTCATAGTTTGATAACGTAACTTCAAAATTAGTACTATAAAACATATTTTCAAATAAATTGTTTCTAGAGCTTTACCGTCTACGTACATACCGCAGCGCCGAACAAAATTACTCAAGTAAAGAGATTTGATATCTAATGTCACAAGACAACAAGCAGAACGTGATGCAGTGCCTATCATCCTAACCAGCGCCACATTGTTATGGGAAAACGTACCCCATACAGGTTATCATAACATGTTATCATTTGCTTGTCTTATCAATAAAAAGAATAAGGTATATACGATGCCACCATTTTCTCGTTAGAATCAAACATTCTAAAGTTATGCTATAAATATTTAGCGTTGTAGTTACGCAGGTTCTATTCCATTAATTTAACTCCTTACAGCAATTATTAATATATGTATTTTAAACAAAAGCAAAGTGAGATTTTTTTATAAAATCTATTTATTTTTTAACTAGCAAGATATACAGATTGTCGTTATCCAGGAATTTTCAGTTACAAACCTTATGTTTTTCGATAAAATGTACAGGTATGTATATCAAAAACAACAACTCCTTTGAGGTTATGTACAATAGTAAAAGAAACTCCTTCGAAGTTATGTACAATAGTAACAGAAACTCCTTCGAGGAAATGTACAATAGTAACAGAAACTATAACAACTTTTTTAATCAAAATCTAATCAACCGCATATGCTTGCTA
The DNA here is from genome assembly GCA_029286795.1 of Byasa hedistus. Taxonomy (NCBI): domain Eukaryota; kingdom Metazoa; phylum Arthropoda; class Insecta; order Lepidoptera; family Papilionidae; genus Byasa; species Byasa hedistus. The sequence goes on along the minus strand of JAGSMW010000020.1, from coordinate 6,750,253 downwards.
CGCAATCATTGAAACTAGTAATTTCATCGTCTCTACAAAGTAAAATACATTTTTAGACCTATGAACATACATTTTTATGGTTAAATCGAGTTACGTTTGAAACTGCAAACATTTCTGTTTACTTTACTCGTACATATTTAATGTTTCCGATGATTTTAATAATTCATAATTAGCATTCATTATGGTAATTTTTAGATACCGCAAATAGTAAGAGAAATTAACCAAAATAAAATTTATCAAAGTGTCGCCGTATGACTTTTTAGGGTTTAATATATATGTACATAAAACCGAAGAACAATTTCTATATACAATCGATCTCTTTAAGGGGTACTACAGAGATGATTTTTTTTCTAAAAACACTGAATTCCACATGTAGAAAATAAAGAGGGAACAAGTATTGAATAGCATCCCAAGTGTATGTTCAGACGAACTGTTAGTTATAACTATATTCATTATGCAAATTATTGGTACTTTTAAGTTTCTCTCAACGGAAAAAGAAATAAATAGGTTAATTTTAAATGAGGTGTGTTTAACAAAAACCTATAATTTCTATCTTGCAACTTATTAATAGATGATTATTTTTGAACCGGCGTCATGAAAAGCATAAAAGATTGTCAAGCGTGCTCGCTTAGAAAATTCTGGCTCTAATACGTTGACAGCCGGAACGCAGCGATGCTGCTATTGCTCTAGATTACAAATAAATATCTACGATCACACATCTCAATGGAAATGAATCATCTCTTTCTGGAGTAGTTCTATATTAAAAAAATCTGTGATAGGAAAATGGATACATTTAAACGTAGTGCTTTTTTTAGTTACAATTTATTCGCGGTTAAATTTTATGTAAAAAAATTACATTATTTCGGTGTGGACTTTTGAGAGAGCTTTCCAGTTTTAATGTTTTCTAATAAGAAAAGATATGTCATTTATATAGAAATAACGTTTTTAATATTTATCTTCAAAACATTTTATTTTTATAGTAGCACAGTACTAGTTAATACTCCCATTTCAAAACATTAAAGAATCCCAAACCTACGCAATTATGTTAATAACCTAGTGAGGTCGCAAGTCCACACAAATATAAGTGCCTTTAGTAAAAGTACGGACCGTCATGGTACCCACATAACATTTAAACGGTTACAATGTAAAGTATTCACGACTTGCCTGGGTCAGGTAATAGCCACAGCGTCGTAGTTTCAGTTTCAATTACTATATTATAATACCAAAAAAATATAAACCTAAAATTTTGTTTAAGTGCTATCAATCGTTGTATACTCGCATTAATAATAAAGACTTCTTTACGACGAAAGCCAAAACACACTTTTTGGATAAAACAACTGTTTAGTTAAGCAAGTTTTTGGGCACTGTCTCCTTTTCGAAAAACCGTATAAATGGATACCGCTTAGTGGCAATATCTATCATTAATAAGTCGTTTGCAAATATTACTGTTACGATTACATAGATCTACGCTGTTAGCAGTAAGTTCGTGGTAAGCGACGGCAGCCATTGAGAAATTGTACACATTTTTAAAAATAACAGCTTTTGTGTATACGTGTAATAAATAATAAATTAGTAGTACAATATAAACGAGGTTTATTGTACTCCAACACTGGATACCGCTATATTTATTCCATACATACAAGCGTATAACAACATAAGTTATGTTATTTGCAAAATATATGTTCATATTATTTATAAACTCTGCATTTCCCTTTTTACGATCCGCTTCGTGAAATACGCAAAAAATTTACAATAAAAGCAACGCTCATAGCTTTTTACTTTTAGTGAAATGAATAAATCTAAAGGCTTCGTTTATTTTCGCCTTCCATGAATAATTTTTCTCGACTGTAATATATTCCCATTTACGTATTAAGCTTGTGGCTTTTTGGAAAAAGTATTACTATTTATGTTTTTCATTTTTCTTATATTTTAGCACTGAAGCAGCCTGTCATTACAAAACTTAGACAAAATAATGAACAAAATGTAAAGCAAACGTCATGAAAATATTATCTATCAAAGAATTCTGATACTCCGGCGTCTGCCCCTGAATGAAGATTTCTTTTTCATATTCCATTTTGCTCTCCGTAATCGTGTTTAACTGAATCACAAATAAAGTTAAACTTACTTGATTGTTTGGATACGTTCCGTCCTTGTCAATTGCGTTCACTTGGGTGACTTTCGTACCAATAGGCTCCCCTTCCAAGACAGTCTCTTGTTCCCTCTCCGTGAATAGAGGTATTTCGTCATTCACATCTTCAAGCATTATGTAAACTGTTGACTCTGAAGCTAGTTGCTGTGCGCCATTGTTCTGTTCATGTTAAAATATTGTGTTAGTGTTGTTTCTATACGACTTATGAAACCTAATTTATTACACAATTGTTAGTCTACTAATTACTTTCGACACCATCACTTATTATAAAAGCGATTATATAAGTAATGTATTCATAAATATTAATTTTAAACTGTTATTATGTCTACATGACAATAATGTTTATGTTATTAAAACGTATTGCCTATCAAACCTACATCATACGAATATTATTTTCATATTTATTCAACCATTGATCGAGATTATGATTGCTTTTTCTAGTTGAAAGCACAACGGATCCTAACCCTAACCTTTAATATTATGAGAGCAAAACGTTTACGTTCGGTTATAACTTCCAAATACCAATGTTATTTTATTACGACGAATATAATTTAAATTCTGATGTGAATATAAATAATTAGACCACAGGTTTAACAGAGATGTGATGGTTTATACGATGTGTGTTTGGAATATCGCCCAATGATAAACATTTGAATTTTCTGCATTTATTGCAAAAATTACGAATTCTCACATCTTTATATAGATCAACTACTATAACTAAATCTCAGTCTAAATCAAGAATTTATCACCTCTGACAATCAAATATAAAAGTGTAAAATAAACTTTCATTGATAATTAACTGTTCGACAGTACATTAAAGAATCCAAGTAAAAGTGGTTTGATCATGGATGACGATATCTGCCGTCAAAAAATTTAAACAGTATGGCAAAAAAAACATTTACTTAAGAGCAGACCGTGTTGTTTTTGAAGTAAACCGTTAGATGGCGCTTGAGTCAAAATAACGAATAAAACAATCTCATTTAAAATTAAAACACCTAAAAATGTGGCTGTAATACTAAGTAATTTATAATATAACGTGTCTAGTTATCGTTCCGCAATTATTATTTTGTATTCACAATAATTTATATTATAAGCTTTTATTTATACATAAATACAACAAATCACATTTGGTTTAAAGGATTCCTAAAAAAAAAGGATACTTTAACAAACAATTAATTGCCAAATTATTGAGATGATATCTTACCTCGACTCGAATTGTTAAGTTATATTCCTTAATGCTTTCATAATCCAAAGGATGATTGACTTTGATGTCTGCCCACGTAAATCCATTATCAGATCTTTGTTGCAAGTAAAATGTATGAAACTTGTTTGTTTGTGCGGTGGAGCCAGGCATCAACCGATAAAATACAGTCGGGTTGTTTTCTATTCCAGAACTGAAAATATCACCAAACGTAGTAGTAATATTACATATAACAAAATTATAACGAAATAATGTAATTGCTACTTTAGGCACACGACGACATCAAATGCGAGATTAATGGAATGAACTAAAAGAAACAAAAATGAATGATTCAATGTATACTAAACTCTACTCATTCAGAGTCCAACAAAAATCTATATTAATGCAGAAAAAAAAAATTAATATGAATTTTCGAAAAAGTTGTTTTAAGATCAACGCAAAACTTTTTTTAAAAGTAAATGTTCTATGAAATATTTTTTGGCATTAGTAAATTAAACAAACTTTTTTTATAAAGTTTGATGACGTCGCCTGTTATCCACAAAAGTGCGCTTAATGAATAAATATAATCTAAAATAAATATGTATTAGTAAGGTGAGTTAGTATGGTTTCGTCTTTTTTTATTGACATTGTAAGTTTGAAACGTGTGTTTTAGGACGTACAAATAGACAACAGAGATGTGAACCAGGCTTGTTGACACTCAGTGTGATTGATGCACTATAAAAAACAAAACAAAAATGCAAATACTTCAATAGCACCTTCAGTAAATAATACACATTCGTAAATAAACAGGAAATCTATTGCTAATGACTTCCTATTCGTGAACATGAAAGTTCAGTTACAGTCAATTTGAAGATGAAAACAAGAAACAATGTGGAAGTAAGAATATAGAACTTGCAACATTTTATAAAATTTAAATAATAATGAATGTTGCTTGTAATTCCCGCTGATTTTAAACAAGTTATATCTACTAAAATATCTTAAACGACAGTCAAACTTTATTTAAAAATAGGTAGACTTTACTTTGAGGACGTATTTACAAATTTTTGGGCTTCTTCGAATGTTAGTAACACATTTGTAAAATTGTATATGAGCAAAATAAAACAAAACAAATCATATTAATTTATTATATTAACAGTTTTAATTGAATTTAAAAAAATTAACAAAACGGATCAGCATAAGTTTCCAGTTTGACGTTTATACCCCAAACTAAAAGTTATCATACAAATTTGAAGTAAGAATAAAATTTATTTAATTAGGTGCGGTCAGCTTGAGGATTTACTACTACATACTCCAGAGTAAGTTTGGCTTTCTGGGAAGAGTTGTATGAAATAGTTGTGTTAATAATGACACTTATTTCGTAATTATAATAAAAGTTTTCCGTCGTTATATTAAATTATCGAAAAATATACGTCAATGAAGCACTTTGATTGACTCCTAAAAGTATTGGAACGGTTTACAAAAGTTAAAATAATATTAAATGGATTTTTAGTATATATATAAAAAAAAACAATGTTAGTAAAATTCCTATCCATACAATACTCTATAGTGATCTAGTTTTCTCAAACCCAAAAAATGTTTAATAAAAACTAACAGTTTGACAGATTTGCAAATACGTCCGCAAAATTATTTTGTTAAAGTCTTTTAGTTATATTAAATCGATAACTAACTAAAATATCCAATGATTATTCACTAACATTACCACCTATTCTATGAAATACTATTAGAAATTAACATTCAATGTCTGTCTGACATGCTTGTTTGATCCGTATGAATTTAATATAGTGAAAAACAACGATAATAAGTCGACTGATGCACTTACAATTCAGCCTACATGCATGTAACGGATAATTATTATTCCCATACCTACCATTTAGTTCACATAATAAGAGATGAATTGCTAGAAAACATTTGTGAAGCCATTTTTTTTGAATTCACCGATGTTTTAAAGCAAATGTTCACTGTTACCCCGATCCTTTAAAGCAGTGAGCCCTTCTAAATGCACGCTTGTGAGTCCCGTTAGCACCAGATGTGATGGTGACGATGCATTTGAAATTAACGAACGAATACGTAACAATACTCATCACCAAGTGAGAGACAATACGACAGTCGAGGACGCGGCGCGCTGGCGCCCTACTCGCCGACCCGATTCTCTATCAGCGTCGAGTTGTTTCCGGTAATGGCGTGTCGTGTGCACGCACGCGCTCGTCCGATAGCGAACGGGCGGGGGCGCGGTAGGGGCCGAGCGCCGCGGCGTCGCACACTGCGTGCAGGTGTCGGGGCTGCGTGCGGTGCCCGTGCCGAACATTAAGCCACGCACCTTGCTTTAACGGACACCACTTTGGCACCCACGGGCAAATTCTCTCGAATGTAGATTGGTCCGTACACTGTGTGGTCCCACACAGGTGGATTGTTCGCGCGATCCACTACGTCTATCTGGACCTCCACGGTTCTGGACAAGGGGGGGAAGCCCTTGTCTTGAGCCATAGCCTCCAACTTGTACGTTTCTCGCTATTGGAGAAAGAGTCGATGGAAACAGACAAAACCACGTCGTTAGTAGTGTTAAGGAGTGGAGGAGCGGCGGGCCCTTGGGCCCGCTGCGCCTTATACCAACCTTGCTTTCACACTGGTCACTACGGTACCCACTGTGACATTCTCTTTGATGTGAACGGGGCCATACGTGGACATGTCCCAGATGGGGGGCTTATTGTTCCTGTCTACCACGTCTAATTCAACGTCCACGTCTGCAGAGGAGGGTGGGTCGCCTCTGTCGGAGGCACGCACGCGCAGTCGATACCTGTCCCGCTACAGATACACGGGTCAGAGGTCAGCGGGGACAAAAAAAACATAACACAACTCAAATATAAACACATAAGTACTCATTGCTAAGAATAAATTAAAATAATATAAGAAAACAAATATTCACTTCCAGAATTAACCTATTGGCTGTAAGATATTACTTTGTGGAAAAAACTGAGAATAGCATACGTTCGTCGCCCATACATTCATAAAGCCAAACTAAAACAAGAGAAGAATTGCAGGAATTTTACTACATATAAGAATTGAATCCACTCACATCATCTGCTGCCGCGTCCAAGCTCCTTTCGTACGTACTTACAATATAATTGTTCATTTAGCCAATATTAGACGGTGCAAGAAAAAAATCGGAAATTATAATAATTACTGTATTATACATTTTTTTTTTGTATGTACAATGAGGAAAAATACGAGCTGTACATTATATTACATTTTATAATAAAAACTAAACTAATTTTAAAAACCAAACAAAACTTAACCAAAAAGCAGGCAAATGCATGCAGCTCTGCATACAAGACATGGCGGAAAGGTCAGGTTGTCATAAGAATGTTTAATGACCTCTTAATGACTACAACAAAACGACACTCATTATAATGAATATATTACAAACGATGGACGTTACTGTTAACTGTACAAATTTGGTTTTGAGAACGTTGCCCCTTTCACAGAAGGAATAATGTCACAACTGGCTAAATGGCCAAACTGCCTTGCGGGCAATCTGACCATTTTTTATAAACTAACATTTATACAAATCATAAAAATACTGGTGCCCTGTAAAAAATTCATAGTTATGATGATTATATTATATGAAATATAATGTATAAATTACATAGGAAGTTCTATGATAATATGAGTGGTCGTCTAGCGCAGCGGTGACAGATCATGAGGCGAGATTCGAACCGCCTTCAGCGAAAGATCGCCACGCAGAACGCAAAAACAAAACTGGAGATTAGTAACAAAACATGTACGTATATATAATAATACTGAAATGTATGTTCAAAAGCGTAAGCTTCCCAAATTAATCAATCGAATATGTACTTACAATAAAATAAATTTCAAAACTATTTTGTGCGAAATATACAAATGTGCGTTACAGAAACTGTACATGTTTTAGAACTAAACAGGTCTTAATGGTGAAATATTTACAGCAGTATTGTTTTTAATTATAAATATTTTACATTAGTCGCAATTATTGGTAAGTTAGTAGTTATGCAAGATAGTGCTGCGGAAATTAATCTTAACGAAGATTTAGTGCGGAGCCGACGCTGGCGGCAACTGAAACTAATTGTGCTGCAAGAAGAACAAGCCCCCGGCGCGACGGCCCGCAAGATCCCCGCCCTGCCAGGCGAGCCGTCGTTCAATGGACAACTACTCCTCACAGCCAGGATTACCCCTCTTCACAGCAATTTACAGCAGCAGACAATTTAGAACTATTTACATGTAAATAAACTTAAAGTATGTGCCAATTAAATCCTAGGGTCTGTAGGTAGCACTCATCCACCAAACTTTATGGTTAGGTTGACACATTCACTCATCACTCTTAGCATTTCATATTAGTGGTACAATGGTGGTGATTGTTAAATTAATACTTACGTCCAAAGGCTTCTTAAGAACGATCCAACCTGATTCAGGTTGAATCTCAAAATATTCTATATCGGCAGGATTATAAGGCGCACTTAAAGTGTAAACAATGGCGCCATTGTTGTCGGCATCTTCATCAGATGCGGAAACCCTCAGAATGTTAGTGCCTATACTGGCATCTTGTTTAACATTCTCCACATATTTCTGTAATTCACAATTCTCTGTTGTAAATATAAATGCTTGGAATTGTCTACAAATATGACTTCTGAGGAGGAAAAGCATTTCAATTGTGCTCACATGCAAGTATGTGTTGCAATAAAATAACTATTACTTAAACACTTTGCTTACTTACCTGTCTGTCAAAAAGTGGAGGATTGTCATTTACGTCGGTTATTTCTACAGTAAACGAGCAAACACCTTCTAATGACGGTTCACCTTGATCGGTCGCCTTTACAGTCACCGATACAAATTTTCCGTCATCACCTTCCCTGTCAAACACTTTATTCGTAGAAACTTCACCGGTTTCTTCATCAACTGTAAACTTGGTGCCTTTTTGATTAGGTTGTTGAACAATAGAATATTTAACTTGGCCGTTAACACCCTTGTCTTCGTCTGTTGCGTGAACCTTTATTACAGGACTTCCATTCGGAGCACCTTCCTCCACTTTAGGGAAGTAAGTGGGACAATCTTTGAAAATTGGTTTATTATCGTTAACGTCAGTAATAAAAACAACTACAACAGCAGTCGACGTATGTATTGTTGTATCTCCGTTAACGCAACATGCGCCGTCATCCATTGCGGTAACGTTCAATTCGTACTTATCTCTGTCTAATGATATAGGCTTATTATGAAGCCGGATTACACCAGTGATTTCTTCGATAACGAATTGACCCGAATATGTCCCTCCGCCGACAAATCCAAAACGGACATTGTCGCCATCTTTATCTGAAGCGACTACAGTTGTAACCAAGGTATTTGGTCCAGCGTTTTCATCGACGTTTGGTGTGTAGACTTGCTGCGAGAATTTTGGTTCTTCATCATTTTTGTTTTTAGTATAAACTCTGACCGTAGCTGTACCAGTTTTTGCTGGCTCTCCTTTATCCCTAGCAGTGACAACAAATTCATAATATGCGTTATTGTTGTCCGCATCCAGTTGTTTATTATTTGTTATTATACCATTGTTGTCAACAGCGAAGTGGTCGTCTGAAAATTAATAAATATGTGTGAGAGTTAATGACAATTCTTAAAAAAAAAAATTAATACTAAAGTTATTAAAATCTTTAGATTAATCATTAAGTTGCACATAAAATAAAATAATATTTAATTTAATGACTAGTTCAAAAAACATTTATTATTTATATATTTGTTATAGTTTATCTCTTACCTGAAACCAAATATTCTATTTCTGCATTTTTCCCTGAGTCAGCATCCATGGCTTTAACTTTCAAAATACTGGTGCCTTTTGCTATGTCTTCATCGACATTATGCGCTTGATAGTCTGGCAACTCGAATTTGGGTGCATTGTCGTTGACGTCAGTAACACGTATAGTTAACTGGAAAAAACATATTAATTAAATTAGATAACATTTTTAAATTATAGTTAAATATTAATGTAGCGGTTTGTTATCATATCCAACATAAACTTTCAAAAGCAGAAATTGATATGTTTAACTGCGTGACTGTAACGATGCATCGATTATTTATGAATAGATAACATAACTTTAAAGTTGAAGTCAGTTTAGATAATTTTTAATTAATCTAATTTTTTAATAAAGCCTGTTAGGTTATTTTTTAATTGACGAGGCGCTAAGACATGCAGAACATTCACTATAATTCTAAGTAATACGCCTGCTCTTAATACTAGGACGACAAAGGACCCGCTAGATGGAATCCAACAAGCGAGTCCTACTAGTAAATATCCAGAAACAATTTTTTTGGAAAAAAAAATTATAGTACTAATTTCAGAGTCGTGTTATCAGTCTTACATGCTGTTGTTAGATTTTTATCTATGATAAAAAGTAACAGGCATTTTAATAATTTCCGAGAAAAGACTTCATAAGGACAGCGCATCATTAATTAATTATTATTGTATATTAACCTCAACAGAAGTAGAAAATCCACCGGAATCCTCAGTTGCGGTAACAACAAGAGAATAAACGTGAGGCTGCCGAAGGTCTTCGAAGTCCAGTTCTTTGGCTAACTTAACTATTCCTGATGTCGGACCGATATTAAAAGTTCCTGCTCCTTGTCCTTGCGCCTTCAACGTATACCTAATCTCCCGATCCGCAAACGATTTTGCTTTTACCGATATTATACTGGAACCAAAAAATATTAGTTTAAAAAATATTCTTATGTAAAATATAACAATTAGTCGAGTTAAGAGACATTAAGCATTTCTCGGGTTTAAAGATTTAAATTATATTACATAATAAAATTCATGGCCTTGTATCACTAAATACATATACTCTTTAATTATTATTATTTAAGGTTTAAGTTGTATTATTTAATACTACTATAACCATGACGATTACTATGTCTGAAAGGCAGGTGAATAAAGTTGAGGAGGAGTCGTGTGGAGAAGTAACTTCGTTATTTTGAGGCGCACCTTTCTTCCATTACAGGCGTACCTTACTATAAATTTAATAGCGGAGTTGTTATTCTTTAAAAAGAGAACCTAGGTTGCCATTGACAGAGCTGATAGGGTCACAGAGGAATACAAAAGCGTTTCCGCGGACATGTATTCAAACGTTGTTTAATACTATCACGGATTACACAAACAGGCATTGAAATCGAAATATAAATTATTATACTTTTTTAAAGAGGATAACAATATTAGATAAATAAAAACAAATTAAATAACATAGTATTATTTTTTTTATTATGAATCTATGGTAGTCAATAATAAACTAGTGTCTTTGTTGAAAATCCATCAACGTATAATATTTAATGTAAAATTATTAATCTTTGAAACATTTAGACGGAAGTTTTACAGCCACGCCAGAATTTTGCGAAATAAAAAACATTTCCGGTGTCTTACATACACATTTCACGATGCAATTCAAACTATTTTTATGTGCCAAAAAGCCCCCACGGGGAAAGAGGCGAAAAAGTAAACATCACATTTCAAGCATCTCACTTACTCAGAATCTTTCTTTTGGTTCTCGGCTATCTCCGTCTCGTAGTTGGATAGATAAAACTGCGGCGCCCGTTTACCGCCTACAATGCTCAGCCTTTCTTCCGGCGTAGACTGAAAACGCCTCTCGTCCACACGGCCACTCTGAAAATTTAGTTTATACTTTGTTAAAAAAAATTATATTAATTGAACTCGTTTATAATTTTATTTTGATTTGTAACTTCCTAAATGAAATTACGTACAAACAACGTATGTCTATTAAATACGTCACTGTTATAGCATAGCCTCAAGTAGTTGTGCCCATTTTTAAGGTTTTAAAAGAAATAAACAGTGAACATTTAACTAAAAAGGGTCTTAATTAAAGTACGTGTAGAAGAGCGTGGAACAGCATATGTTTAGGGTAAAATGAAATTTAAATAAATTATTATTCTATGTCCAACAGTGGACACTCGGGCTGTTGATGACGATGATACATTATTTTATAATTACTTAAAAATATAAAAGCAACACAACGGTTCGTTGAGTTAGTTGAGTTATTATCAATTCTAGATTTTACAAATCGATTATGAATGCGGTGATGCTCACCTGGTCTTCGGCCTTCACATACAGGACGTACTCCATATCCAATTGAAATGGATCCGTTCCCCTAGTACGGACGACGCCTGACCTCTCATCTACTTCGAAACGCCCACCAGTACGATCTCTGACAATGAAGTAGTGAATGTTGTGGTCTGTGTCGGGATCTCTAGCTTGGAGAGTGAACACTGGAGTGTTGGGGGCTGCGTTGAGCTGCACCACAGTCTGCATTGGTAATGGCCGATTGATGAAATAAGGTGGTTCGTCGTTGACATCCTTCACGTGAATTATTACTCGTTGATTGTCCGTATCTGTAAATTGGAAACGTTAAAAAATTGTTAGTTTTATTAATTTCATATACAGACTGAATTTGACAATTTATGATAATGTTATTTATATGTAATAGGATGTTATGGCTCAAATCTGTACTCTAATATGATGATTTTTTATAGAAACGCTTTGTAGTAAAGTAAAACTAGAATATCCAGGAACTAACGAATTTTTTCAATAACATGACGGTATATATAAACAGTGAATTGTAAACAGTAAAAAGTGGAAGCAAAGTAAAATTTTTAAGTTCAGGAAAAAGATCTCCTAGTTGTAGAGCCCATGTAATTGTTATTGCTAACCTTTATTTAATATAGAAATAATTTCTGAAACAAAATTTTATAACAAATATGAAACAATATTTTTTTGCAGATCTCATTTTTATATGACAGCTCCTAACATCTTAAACGATAAAATGTGTACAGTATTAAAATACACTCGCTTTAAAAGCGGAAGCATAATAAAATGAACATGAAAATACTGTGCGAATAATTTACAACATATATGTATACTTTTATACGGATTTAACTGTTCTAGTTAATTTTTAACAATGTAGCAAAAAGCATTTTATCTCCGTGCCCCAGACTGGCAGGAAATGTTAAAGCCAGCGTTACTCTAGCTGTTTAGTTAAAGTAATGCTATATATGTAACTGTTTGTACGTTATTCTGCCACTTTAAATTTTATTCAATTTAGGACAAACTTAATTCATTCAGAATGTTGACCCTGATGATAAGTGCTATGTTAGCATAGAATGTACTTAACTTGCTAATAAAGCATCAAATTGCGCTTGTCAAAGGTAGGAATTAAGATAATGAAGCTATTACTTTTGGTAACAACTGAATTTTTAAATGGTATATATTTCCAGCAGTCATTAACATATTTTCATAAACGACCTCCGACCAGAGACAACGACTCGCAATGTTTTATGGTATATGGTAAAAATATAAAATGGTTTAATATTAGTTACTTATAAAATGAGAAAGTTATACTTACATTTTAAAGCCACTGGTTAGTTGAGCGTGAAAAAACAATACATATAAATTAGTATATTAAATTTTAATATAATATAATCCACTCTTTAAATACAACTACTTATCAAGTATAAAAATATCTAAAAAAAATAATATGCAGCATATATAAACTATTATAGTTTAACAAATATAAGAAATAGAATACGTTTACTCTGTTACTTAAAACTACTTTTATCCAAAATATATTAAGAAGTATTCAATTATTTTCAGAGTAATTTTATGGTTACAAAACGTTATTGGAATTACAAATGAAATACAAATAAAAAAAAAACAGTTTTATACCAAATTACCCGCAAAAAGAGAAACAGCCAAACATATTATTCATAACAGAAACATACAAAATAAACGATAAGGCTATTATTAGTATCTTGAAAAAGATGCGCCCAATACTTTCTTAAAGATCCCCAAAGATCCTCTACGTAAAAGCAAACTCGACAAAATATTTCCGTCACTTCGGCGTAAATTCTCTTAATAAACGGAAACAAAAACAGCTTTTAAAGGTCATAGCTCCTTTATCATTATCATCACACAATAACCATCCACTGCTGGTCATAAGCCTCTCCCAAAGATCTCCTCGCTCATCGGTCCTGTGCTTCCCGCATCCTACTAGTCACCCTCACCAGATCGTCAATCTTCTCTTTAATCTTTCGTGCTTCATATTTTATACAATTACTATTACCAAAGATTCTTTGCCTATATTAGATTTTGAGTTTTAGGCTGGATTTTGGAAGAATGAATTGCTTTACTGATATATGATTTACACTATTGATGCATATATTATATTACTCGTACATAATATTTTATTGTAGTTAACGTTCGGCTCGTGAAGATGATGTTAATGATATTATTTTAAACAATGAATAAAGGACTTCGACTATAGTTCAGTTAAGCTGAATTCGTTTTAGAGAGTTTGCCGAGGCTTATTGTGAAATAGTTTTAAATTATTTCAATATCGGGTGAAGTATAAATTTGTACGTGTCTAAAACGGTAAGTCTAGTGCAAAAACCATAAGCAACTATGCTAATTAATGGAGTTAGTATAATTTAATGTATAATGCTAACTGACAACAATATGGGCGAATTCGCTTTGCATTTAGGCCAGATATTCTGGACGGCGGCCAAAATTCAACGAATATACATTTGTATGGAGACCTTGTTTGTTTTGAGACCGCGTCGCATCGCAAATCTGTTCGTTTGCTGATCATATGTGTTTAGTATATGCAGTAATACTTAATGGGTTTTAATTTTTATTGATTCATAGAAAAATAAATAAGCTGAAATAAATATAGCGCAAGCTCATAGCTTCTTACAAAATATCTAAAAATCTTTGATGACCATTAATTATGGTGACCGTAAATAATTATTATGACAATTACAGAAGCTATAAAGTTCCTTATTAACAACAGATTTGTACAAAGCTTATACAAAAATTCTGACTATATTTATTTTTACTCGCTTCTTAATGGCAGTTTTTATATATTTATTGTAATTTTTGTTCTGACCCCTCCACTATATGGGGTAATGGCCAAGAAGAGACAAAGACTTTTAAATATCACAATATATTTTAATAATGATATAAAAACCCATTCCAGAGCAGTTTCAGGATTTAATTTTTTTCTAAGAATTAATAGTACATTTGTATCAGACTCTACCAAATACTTTAAAAAATTATAAGTTAAATCGAGTATTGGCAAAAGTACAGCCTATTCCCATTTTACTTTCGAAATGAAAAAAACACACAATAAACCTTTTAAGGCATCACGTATTCAATTTCGGACGTCAAAATGAACGATCCATTTTATCTAACTTCGTTTATTATTTATGTATTGACTAGTCGAACCTGGCAAACGTTATACACCAATACAAATATATTTATTTGTATTATTATTGATGCCAAAGGAAACCTGAAATGTTTCTCTAAAATTGCATGGTTTACCAGCAAAATAGCAATTGATGAAACTGAATAAGAATTCGTTTTATTTTAGTTGAAAATGTTTGCTTTCCAAGTTCTCTTTCCGAAGCCCATCTAAAGTAATCCATCGGCTTGAGAGATTACTAAAGGAAGAAACAAAAAAAAATTTATAGGTGTCTTTCAAACAATCTATAGTATTAAATAAAAACCATTTGTCTTGATATTACAAACAGTTGCAAAAGCTTTTTTTAATCTCTTAGATATATAGACACCGTATCTGGAAATTACTAATAAACAACCAACAACCCAAAATACGATAATAGTTGACCAAAAATGCACGACTTCCTTTTTATTTTGGTTTAAATTTTAGTTTGACTAATCGGTGTACAAATAACGTAGTAGTAAATAATCTCTACGGCACAAATAGCTATAAAAGGTTGTAAAGGAGAAATGCTTTCTCTCCTGAAAACTCAAAAAACCTGCGTTGACAATGGAAGGTGGCTCGATTCAACATACAGCATATGAGAACAGGGATTTAATACTCAATATGAAGATACAAAATTCACATTCTTTGGAAGATTAGCAAAGGTCGCTGAACCTGCACTGTCATGAAAGCAAATATTATGAATATTTCGGCCATTAAAATAAGATTAAATACCTCGTACCCAAAACGAGTAAGGTTCTCTATTCCTCGAATGAGTACAGGTACATAAATTATAACACTTTAATGTTAATATTATAAAAGGAAAGTACAGTCTTGGAAATAGAGAAGATATAACATTCAAAATTTCGAAAATTTTAAACTTTAATAAGACCTAAAACTTCTGGTATCGTATTTTAAAACAGGATTTAAAAATTTTAACGAGAACCTGAAGGAATTGGAGCACGATAGCGAGTCGCTGCATCAGCTCCTAACATTCGGCCTGTTGGCATCGCGCCAGCGCCATTGATAATATTTGCCATTGCCCAGATAAAAACTACTTCCTTTAAGAAGCATTTATTGTAAACTAGAAATTGAAATGTTATAGATTTCATTGTTATTTTATTCGATTGGAAATTTCAAAGATCACAACAGTTATCGTTGTAGTATTTGAAGTTTAATATTTTTTTTTTTAAATGCATCTATTACGAGATAAAACTCTGATGACATATTATTTAAATTATAAAAAAAATTCTCTCATACATTTATTTGGACCACTAGAAAATGTCCATCAATAAACAGAGATCGATGAAACGAAAATCCGAAAAAAAAATTACATTTATTTGCCAACTTTGCGTGTTCTCGCCATTGTATATACAGATATTGTTAACAACCTTATAATTTAAGATACGGTATACGAAATTAAAAATACAAATGCGATTTTTGGCCATAAAACATGCTCTTAAACTAGTTTTAGATTAATTGAAGGATTTCAAGACATACATTTCTGCAAACTTACTCTTCATTAAAAATGTCATTATTAACAATAGCTGCCAAATCTGTTTTGAAAATGGAAATATTGAGATAATATTTGTAAATACTAATTCAACAACTTCAACAATAACGTGTTAAATCGAATAATTAAATAGTTATCATCGACTGGTCAATAAGCATACATCTATCTAATGACGGTATACGAGTAACGAATAATTCATTTCATATTAAACTAGAGCAGTTTTAATTCAGGACAGCTATCGATCAATCAAACAAAATCAATATCACAAATCCAATTTTGATTCGTTGATTGCGAAGAGAACAGAAGCATAAATGACACTCGTTGGTACCCGAGAAATACGGCAGGTTTTAATATCGCTGGGGAAAGAGGTGTGAGGGAAGGTGGAAGGGTGGCAGAAACTTTGGAGGTGTTTGGAAACGGTGGGAGGAGGGGGTCTTGTAGATGCGCAGGTTCGGACTATTCGCTCGTACTCCCGCCTCTTACTACGCATGCGTACACTACAGCCGCGTGCTTGCCTCGTGGCCAACACACGACGGCCATGACGATTGAAACTTAACCTTACAATAAACTACGCTGTCTGTCGATCGTATTTGCGCCCAGAGCCTATGAAACACGTTACGCCTTGTTTCGAATCTACGTATTACTACATATTTAAAATAGTGATGCTCACAGGTATTAGAAAATTGTTAAGTGTTATAATTAGATCGTTTCATTTTACGGTTTCGGCTATTTGATGTTATAGGCCTTTAATATTACACTCTATAGTCTGTACCCTGGTTAGAGTATTAACTATAAAATTATATTATTTCATAGTTTTGATAATAAACGCCGGGGCGTAACCATCGAGGACGAGATAGTGTAACTTTAACAATTTGGATTCGTGCTCCGAAGTAATAACTCTGATCTACGAGCAGGGTGTTAACTGGACATGTCCTTAGATGAAATGTGCTCGGTAATATTGAGTCAGACAAATGGGAACATTTGCGGTCAGTTTGCAGATGTGCAAACTTATACATTATTAATTCTTCGTCATAACTTTGACAGATTCTTTTAAGTTTTTTTAAGGATTTTATAAATAATCTTTGCTAAAAATATAATAGAATACGGGGGTCCTTATTAATAAACTCATGTTTAATATATTATATTGAACAATCGCTAGATAGAATCCGTTCAAAATTATCAGTCCCTGGGATATTGCCTTTTCAACAAAAACCATTTATCGCATGATTTAATTGCTAATTAACAAATTCAAAATCAATTCTGCCCTTCCCTAGCGATAACTTTTTTAAATCTTTATGAGATCAAGTTTTAACGAAAGAGAAACAATAAATTACTTACGTTAATTTTATACGGCAAGAAGCAGATTTGTAATATTTATTTGTTTAATTAGCTTGCTTGCACGCAGTACGAACACACATACATCATCTGAGAGACAAATACAATGTAACTGGGTAGCAAAAGCAACATGTTACGCAAAACAATGATTTTCATAAATAAAAAATTTAACTTAATTCTAAAAGTCGGGACTTTTGAAAAACGTCGCGTGACGCGTAATTAATTATGAAAAAGCGGGTCGTCTGGTCACCTTACCTTATATACATAAAACGGCAAGCATTTGAAGTTCGTCCCGTCATTTAGAAACCAAATACAATTTAAAAGAATATTTTTGATTTAGACATTGACATTGACAACCAACAATTTCTGATGCAACTATAATATTTTAAGAGAAAAGGTAGTAACATGGCGGACGAATTGACCACGTAGACAATTTTTTAAGTATTTTAGTTTTTTTTTTTTTTTTTTTTTTTTTTTTTTTTTTTTTTTTTTTTTTTTTTTTTTTTTTTTTTTTTTTTTTTTTTTTTTTTTTTTTTTTTTTTTTTTTTTTTTTTTTTTTTTTTTTTTTTTTTTTTTTTTTTTTTTTTTTTTTTTTTTTTTTTTTTTTTTTTTTTTTTTTTTTTTTTTTTTTTTTTTTTTTTTTTTTTTTTTTTTTTTTTTTTTTTTTTTTTTTTTTTTTTTTTTTTTTTTTTTTTTTTTTTTTTTTTTTTTTTTTTTTTTTTTTTTTTTTTTTTTTTTTTTTTTTTTTTTTTTTTTTTTTTTTTTTTTTTTTTTTTTTTTTTTTTTTTTTTTTTTTTTTTTTTTTTTTTTTTTTTTTTTTTTTTTTTTTTTTTTTTTTTTTTTTTTTTTTTTTTTTTTTTTTTTTTTTTTTTTTTTTTTTTTTTTTTTTTTTTTTTTTTTTTTTTTTTTTTTTTTTTTTTTTTTTTTTTTTTTATTTATTGATTTTGAGGCAAAACGAAGTTTGCTGGGTCAGCTAGTATATTATATTGAACAATAGCTAGATCGAATCCGTTCAAAATTATCAGTCCCTGGGATATTGTCTTTTCAACAAAAACCATTTATCGCATGATTTAATTGCTAATTAACAAATTCAAAATCAATTATGCCCTTCCCTGGCGATAACTTTTTTAAATCTTTATGAGATCAAGTTTTAACGAAGGGAAACACGAAATTGAACTGTTTTATAAACAATGACGTGATCATGCATAGAAAAAGTAATAAAGATACGCGAAGAATTGAGTACCTCACAAACAACATCTGTGAAACATTTTAATCAAAGTAAAACAATTGAAATCTAAAATAAATCTTAATTAAAACGAGTAAAATGGAAATTTTGCTCAAAGACTATAATAAATTTCGAACTATATGAATAATGAGATTGTGTTGGCGTCCATCTAAAAATATACGGAAGCGCTCTTCAACGCAATTACAAAATCCATAAATTCCGACTTCCAAAATGCCTGTTCAACCCGAACCAAAATGTACATAATTAGCTTAATCAATCCTTCCGCGCTTGGATAGTCCTTTATTACAATTCGAGTAACTTTCGTTAAATCAAATCGGTTGTAATACTGTGATTAATTACTAATAATAATTGCAAATTTAAACTGATCATTATTTCATGTTAAATAATATCTGGCTGTTTCCCTGGGCGTATTAGGTTACCAAGACCTCTATTTGTTCAGCAATTGACGACGTACCTGAAAAGACAAAAAAATATTATGTAACAGAAAGCTCTATTAAGTATAAAAAAAAATGTTAAAATGGAATTCTGCCTTTTTGGGTGTTTTGTCACAATGATTATTTACTTTACTCTAAAATATAGAAATGGCTTTACTTGAAGGGATTAAACATTTCCTTTCTCATCTTAAAGTAACAAATTAGAGCGAAATTAATTGAAAATCCTTAGAAAAATCGAATAAAAATACACTAATGACTATTATTTTATATATTTGAACGTTGAGTTTGGGTGTGACAAATCATATATTGTCTGTCGCATATTTTAAATCATATCTTTGGATGCAACTACTCGTAACTGTGCCATTTAGAAATCTTTGATGGTAACGTGAAATTTGAAATACACCTGTCAAAGTAAATAAATGGCTCAGTTTCCTTGTGCGAATATATCATATACCAATATCAAAATTCAAGATAGCAGTAACAAAGCCATATGCAAGTAAACATTTCATCCGACAACTCGAGCTCGTGTTTGAACAGAAGATCGAATCGACTCTCGCGAAAGCTTGAACTAGCGTCGATTGAGAATTCAAATTAATAAGTTTTTCGCGACACAGCACTACGGTGTATTGATTTTACAGAGATCTTTAAGCTACCGACGAATTGTTTTAATTAAATTTCACTCTTAACATTTATATGTAGAGTACTATATTAAGAATGTTAAATAAAATCTCGTGTAGGCGGTTTTATTGTAAAGAATATGATACGATAGAAAAACATGTACATTGGAATGTGGCGCCTCTTATTAAACAAAGACTCCGTTCTATTGCTTTTACAAATATAGATTGTAAACCTACACTCTCTTTTCTTCCACTACCTTTCACGAATGTTTGTGTCTATTTATTAATTATACTTAAAAAAACTATTTTAATATTAAAATTCACATTCACTGTTATTTATTCACTATTTTTTTCATATTTTATTTTATTAAAATGTAATCGTATACGTCTCCATTGTAAGAAGTTAAGTTATATTTATCTATCTTCTATTTAAGGAGAGGTAAACTTATACAGTCTTTACATTAACATTAACGTTTTTATGTAAAAACTAAATGTTACAAGGATTTATCTAATATTTTGTTATCAGAGGGATATGTTTTTTGAAATATCTTCAGAACGCTTATGTTTTCCTGATGTCCTTCCGCCATCCTTAAGACGTTATCCCTACTTAAATTCGGGATGCTTTAAATGAGAAATACGTGCTCTGAATATAAACCATAAATCGATTGTGGGCAGGAATTTCGACATTTATTTGAAGCATTACCTTTAGTGATACTCATATTATATTTTGTTCTAATTACGTAGAATAGACGGTTGACTGCTCTAAACCCGTACCAGAGTACATATGCCGCCATTTTGCCCCACAACAATCAACCATGCGTTATGAAATTGCATAATGTGCGGTCAATGAATGAAAAACATTGTACCTTAACAAATATACATAGCTCTAGTTATTACGAATACACCAAATAGCGCCCCTGAGTAACAGAACATTTGGCACTAAAATTAGAGTCACCAGCAACGAGTTTAATTAATGTTTAGCCAACACGGATGTTAATTTGCACATGAGACTATTAAATTTTAATGAAAACTACATAATTTCATTGAATTGTACATTTGAATAAAAGTTAAAACATGTATGTTATATTTTAATCTACATATGTATGTTTATCTTTTGCTGGGATACCTTTCACAACATCTTACTTCACAAAAGGTTATACAGTAGAGAATGTCCACAGGTATTAAGCCCGCCTTTTGTATACCGATGTAAAAAGTATTTACTATAATGTTCTTAAAATTAAATATATTCATATATATATTACATGTCGAGTTTCACGTTAAAGTTTTCGTTTTGTAATAAGATTCGTACTTTAGTGTGCTTATAGATTACGTAACAGTGTAAAGATAAATACACCGAAGTCAGTTCGAAGGAAGGTGTAGCTAGTAAAATTACTATAGTACTAAACATTTTATGTCTCAAACCTACTCAATGAAGAACAATATAACAACTGGCAACTCATTGTTACCGGGTATATCCTTCGTTGTATTGATCGTTGTAAATATTTCAATTATCAGTTTAATAAAATGTATAAAAAAAAATCAAAGTCACGCGAAACCTATTACAGAGAAAAAGTTACGAAAAATAAGTTAACGTTGCGTGTTGCGGTCAATTTGTCGGGTCATTTGACAGCGGCTGTATGGAATACGGGCCGCTACTGTAAGGGCAATTAAAATAGCAGTGCAGGGCTTCATTAGTCACGACAGGAGCCACTCGGCCGTCTCCATAAGCCCTACGATTACATTTCATTCACACATTATTCGAAGTAACGAAAATACACAAGTTTTAATCAAACAAACACAACTATAGTCATACGGATTCATTAAGAGTCGCCGAGTAAAGGAAAAATGTTAATCCTTTTACATTGGTACATATATCTATTTAAACTTATTTACAACATAAAACATTCGTTAGGAGAGTAGTAGTGGACTGAGGATGATATTATTAAATTTATGGTTGATAATAAGTTAATTTTTAGTCTTAATTTCCAAACCTTTTTTGTCCCTACAAAAATTCAAAATAATTACTTTACTCATTCAATCATATATTTTTTATTATAGCTATAAATTTTTATCTGAAAGTCCTTAATAATGTTTAATTTACTTAGTTAAGTTACATGAAACACTTTTGTTAAGCTGTTTGTAAATTATTAAAAATATTAACCACATTGGTATCCCAGTTGCTTATTGATATCGTTTAAAGTATTAGATTTAATCAAACCTTCCATTATAAAATGAGTTCGATTCAAATTATTGTTTTATATTTGTTTCTTCTTAGAAATTAAGCTTTACTAGCTGGACTGTAAAACGTATTGTCACATGGAATTCCAAATCGAAAACATATATGTACAAAAGTAAGAAAGCTAGGTGATACGTACATTCAAATGCGACCGAAAATAACTCAGTCGCAGTTCGGAGAAGTAAATTGCGCTCGAGGGAACTAAGGCTGTCTGGAAGACCAACAGTGGAATTTATTTAACAGATCCATACTATATAAATACGTATAAAATTGTCGGTTTATGTAATCGTATTAACTCTATGGCAACGCATGGCTTAATATCGATTACAACGGCAGACGAAACTTCACGATTGTTATATGCTTATTCATTACCTTATGTGGCGTATTTTTAATACGAATTCACAGTAAAACTGTAAGTAACATCATGTTTGGAAATATTAAATAACCGTATAATAAATACTTTACGTGCTAATCCATAAACAAATATTAAATAAAGCTTGGTAGGTAAGTTTGATCTCACCTACCAAATATTAGTTATTGAAAAGTTTCTTTTAAACGTTGTCGTTGGAATTGGTTTGCTTTTAAAATATTTAATCTTTTTTGTAAACCTAAAAGTCAACAAGTAAGGGAAAAAAAAACTGATTTACTGAAAATACATACTCACGTACTATTCGCCGGACGATACAGGTGCTGCTGTAAATATTTACTCTAATGGTCGAATTTATTGGACGCGAGTATGACAAAAAAAAACATTAGTATGTTGCTACAAAAAAATGAAAACTCCTGGCAATAAGGCATAAATAAACAGATGCTTTTATACTATGCTCCAGTTCAAACACACTGGAAAGCCTAATTGGAACTAAAATATGCTACGGCAGGAACAAGTACAACAATGACAGGATAAAGTATCGCATCAAAGCTTTGTATTAAAAATTATTGCTCAATGCAACGGATTTTGCTTCGGACATCTACATTATTTTAAAAATTTCAATCATTACTTTCAAATACACACGAGAGTTAAAAGTTAATTCTTAATAAAATTTCCAAAATGCAAACGGTGAGCCATAAACAATTAAATTTTTTTTTCAGTTTATACAATCACCGTAAATAATAAAAATCTAAATTTATAATATTGTATTATAAAAAAGCGATGAATAATTTTCTTTAAAAAATCAGCACTATTACAAAAAAGTGAAGAGAAAAATCTAAAAACTTTGCATCGGTTTTTTACATTGAAAAAACATTTAGAGGCAATAAAAATGAAATGAGGGTCTGGGTATAAAGGCGTGGGAAACTGTATTCTGTGACCTCGGGAAATTGATTCAATTGCGAAAACGCAATGAGACACTTTCATTACAGCGATGTCCGGCGCTCCACAGTTCAATGTCCGGTACGATCTATTTTAAAACATCACATGTATACGTGTGCGTACATCGCATGCATATACTGCACACGTGTTTGGGCACCAATAAAGAATACTTAACAAACTTACACCTCGACCTCTGGGCTTTTGAAAACCAGCATATACATGCTTATGAAGTTCATGTAACTTTAGCAATTGATAAATTTTATTATAAATAAATGTAAAAGGGAATTATACTTAAACGCAAGAGTATTTACAAGATAATATTATATATATGAAAGTATATCATAGCTACTTATACAAAATTTAAATACCAAAAAGACTGCTTACCGATATAGTATTTAAAGATGTAAATACACGTAAATATATTTTGGAGAACATAACTTCGCTAAGGTTATGAAGAATTCCAAATTACCAAGATCAGTAATTAGAATTTAGAAATGAGAATATTTATAATATAATACAAGCGTTTTGTCTGAAAGGGAGGTCCGTAAAAGTTTGCGAGCTCGCTGCGCTAAAATCAATAATTTTGTCTCACTCAGAGTTACGAATATCGCTCTTACGTATTCAGTTTAACTTTAACTGTCTTCGCGAAAAACTTATGAACGGTAGCAGGTAAAAGTAACTCGTCCAGACGTCTTAATTTATAATTCGGCACCGTTTCCTCTAACCCGTGAAAAAAAGAATGTACACTTTGTAATGCACCTTAAAAGATATTGAACAGATTTTTTTCTACACGACAGATTAATTATTACACAAGACAAAGTAAAATATATCTGGTGTAAAGGACTTGAAAGGACTTGTATGTATAATCTTGATATTTATGCAGATTAAGACAAAAATATCAATAAATAGTGGAAACAGTATTCTATTAATTTTATATAAGCAAACAAAACTAAGACCTGCGAATTTCTTGACAATGATTTAAAACACTCGTATCATAGACATCTGTATAAGCTTAAGCCAGGCGATTTTACATTCAAGATCGTAACGTGTCCCCAATAACAAACGAGGGAAAAGCAACTTCCTAAACTCATCAGTAGAGGCCCGGAGCACGCTCGCGAGCTTTACTTGCGCAAAAACTTTCTCATACACATAATATATTGCGCAAACTGCCCGCGGCTACGAGGGAATCACAATAGCACAGCATTAAGTCCGCAAAATTTCCATAAAAAACTACCGACATTCATTTTATTTTAAGTACTGACTACTCTTTATTTTTGAGAATCAACCACAAATTTTAATAAAAGCTTAACTAAAACTTAACATAATTTACAATATATACTTATATGCAAACCAATCTAATTAAAAACCCTAAAAATTTTTCTTCCGTGTCATTGTTTTACAAGTTTAACGAAGTGGTTAATGTTTACCCCAGATTACAGCTTTCTGAAACATTTGAATGTTGCCGATTAAGAGACTGTTGGACGGACACGGCAAAAACGTTGAAAGATTAACTCGATCATTATAAATGAATGAATAGGGGAGCATGCCAACTGCCGCATGAATGTCTATGGCAGATCCATTGTAGACGTCTCAAAAGGTTGTTAACGTAGACAATGTTAACGTATGCAACGACACCAAAAGTTTTATACCTTACGGCCATTCTTTGCTTCGCACTCGAAATTCTTTTTGAAAAACTACCATCAGAAAATGATTGCGAAATTTTTCTTTACCACAATAATTACAGATCTTTGAATATACCAAATAAACAAAGGTATATTAAGGTATAACATAAAAGTGATATCTAACAAAATTATCGCAAAATCATAAAAGCCATGGGATGAGCAATAAAAGCACCATAATACGTTAAAATAGAAAGAAGAATTATTCCAGTGCTTCGTTTAACGGCCACTAAAATACGCTTAGAGGATAATTATTCTTTAGTGCGTGTTTTATCACATTCAAAAAGATAAAAGTATACTACAAAGTAATAAAAAAAATTGTTTTCCTTTACTTCGCGTATTGTTACGAAATACATTGAATATTCATGTATCAAAGCAAAAGAAGGGTTACGTGCAGAGATTGTCACATAATATCTGATTGCTAATATTTCTTTTTCTATTCATATTATAAAGCAATGACATTCTTTACTGATAAAATTAGGTACCCTAAATCTTATTTGACTTTCACGGTTCCGTCCAACACAAATCTAGAGTCCACGAGCTAAATATAAATTCCTTTACCACCGATACTAAAACTGCAACTCCCCAGCGACGTCCAATCGCTACAACTTGTCAGATTTGTAGTTGCAAACGTTCTCGATTTACAATAGATTCTATCTACCACATCGTCTAAAATCTTCGACTACTTTAAGCAGTATTCAAAACTTAAAGAAAAATCTAAATCGATTTTGATGTGGATTCCTTTGTTCAAAGAAATAAAGAAATTTGTTGGGACTCGCAATATCTGCAGATAGTAAATGATGTAGTGTTTACATCGGCTGCTATACAACATTTAAAATTTCGACGGTTTTCTATTTATTTCCTAAATATAAACATTAGATGATATTAATAAAAAGGCAGTTTTTATTCACCATTGAAATAGAAAATTAAAGAGTAGTCCTGACATAAATATACCTATAAATATGGTAATAAGATGAATATAGAATATATTTTTCGGCAAACGAATAAAAGTACAAGGGTCACGAGACAACAAAATCGTTATTATTGATTTTAGTGTTGAGAACAATCAATCTGAATGCAGCATCTCCGCCGCAGCTAAATCGGCGACATCCGCCCTTCTCCCCCAAACTAGTCTCGTACCTAATCAAATACGAAGTCAAAATCAAATGCGAGTACGCCATTGACGATATTTACTAGTTAGAAATGACACTGTTTCTGTTTGTCTTCCTCCATAGTCTACTGTCTGTAACATAAACTTCGAGATGTATTCTGAATTTATTAAGGTATATATATACTCGACTGTTGTTACAAGAAAGTTTTACAAAAATAATATAACTGATTTTTATGTATTTTTTTTTCTACTTTGATATCCACTGTTGAAATAAGGCCTCCATAAAATTATATGCAATAACTATTCTTGGTTTGCGTGTTTGCAAGCGCAATATGCTGCTAACGGTCACACGGAGGTGTAGTCTTTTCTCTGGTATTATTCTATGTTTAGTCGCTTTTTAAAACACGCCAAATTAAGTAGAGAGGTTATGGGAATACTTCGAGCTTAATCCCATACAAGTAATTATGTTAAAATAATATTCTAAAATATTCACGAGCTATTGTTACCAAGAATTTTCTCTCAAACGTAAAACATTATTAACGTTTGTGGATTTGGCTGATAATTTTATCTGTTATAAAAATGACATTTATTTATAACGTAAATATGTTGTTGTCTGAAACAAAAGTTACAGTTATACAATGAAGGAAAGAAACATTAACCTAAAGATACTTAAATAGCATTCTTTGCACTTTTAATTGCGCTTCATTATACAAAATGCGCTTACTTAGTCCTTTATCCTTTTCCGCCCATGCACCGATGCAATGGCCGACCGTTCCTGCCACCCCATGCCATGCAAGCACCGCAATGCGGAACCTGAACTATAATTCATTTTTAGTATGCGAAATAGTCGCATTATATCATACCCATTGTGAAAATTATATTTTATGACTGATTTAACGGCGCATGTCTGTAGCATTGTAGATAGAGCGCGGATTTAAAAATTGATTTAGCTATTAAAAGCTTTTATAGTACTTTGAGGTTTTATTAATACCCATATTTAAATATATATAATCCTTTAACTTACTAGTAACTGTTTACCCTTACATAAAGCCATTTTTTATCATTAGATATAGCTATTACGGAGAGGTCATTAACACTGTACTTTTTGCTGTAAGTGCATAAACGGAGAGCTCACTACACATCTTCATTTATACAACGCGAGATCTTTTACAAGTGTTAAATGCTATCTACACATGCACAAAAATAATAGATTTAGATTTTTTTTTGATTCACTTGAGTGTAATACCTTAAATTCTTATTTAGATTTAATTTCAACCTTTCTAGTTCAAAAATGTGATCGTAAGGTTCTTGAACTATAACTGCTGTCATTTCTACAGTACTTTACATAAAAGGATTTGTTAATCCACGTTTTCTATACCACCACGTTTTCAAATTTTTACTTATTAAAGAAAAGTACACAAATTTATCAAATTCTTAATAATTAGTAAACTAGACTACATATGTATTTATCTTGTCGTTTATCTACTTTTATATCCTTTTTGTTTAATATTGTGCACCATGCTGAAGACTTTAATATTATTTTTATTGCTTTCATAAGCTACGAGGACCGCTTAACAACAGGCAAGCGATAAATCTTGATTGCCACCCGTGGTATAAATATGATTTTATTATACCCAAATTATATTAATACTAAAACTACACCAAGCAAACACGTCACATTGTTTATAATAGTTTCAATAAGTTTAATAATATTATTTCAGATAAAAAATCATTTATGAGGAATGATCACGGATTGTGTTAAAATGGATAAACATAACGCATAAATCAATCAAATGGTTTTCTTTGCTTCTTTGACAGCGGCCCACCCGTCCGCAACTTGCTAGCGAAAGTTGGCTGTATCGCGTGCTACGGGCGATATTTCTCTTAGAGAGCGGCGATATATCACGCCACCCCTCGATAACGTGCTTCCGCATTTCCGCTGACCGGACTACGACTGGAGGGATTAAACTACGTAGCTACATCGCAGACACGAATAAACTGAAAATCTCCTTGGCATTCACTTTGAACCTTTACATTGTATTTATACAAAGCGAAAAGACAAGTGGGTCATTCACCTGATGCTAAATGACACGCCTATAACAATGTGCCGTCATGTAGGATGTTAACTGATCATCACCTAGAGACACAAGGTGCTGAGTCTCCTTACAATAATTTTAGTAGCTAAGAGTAACACCCTAAAACCGGAACACGTTAACGTTTATATCCTACTGACTTGCGGCAGATATAGCCGCTGCGGTCGTACAATAAACACACATACGGATATATGGAATTGCAACATCTGAGTAAACTGTACTTATTTAAATTTATTGATTAAAACAGTTTTTTTACGATTTCTTATTTTACTCATGACACGTGAATTTAATACACCGAAAACAATAACGTATTCATCTTCGCTTCATGTTTTAATTGATTTTTTAACATAAAAACAAAAACCTTATGAATAATTGTGTTTTTAGCAAATTATCTTCTTTGAACATACTCAAAGAGTAGTTCGCTTAAAAGCAAAAATAATATTTTCATGTATCTTTTTCGTATGACGATACCAATGCAATGCCAAATACATCTACGCTTTAATTTAAACCTTTCTTACCATGTAATGTGAATAAAATATTAAATAGATAAACATTATACTCTTGCAGCAATATTATACGTTAATATATAAACACACAAATCATTTTGTTTGTGTTCGTGGTTGATATTCATTTACATATTTTTATTTAAAGAGAAACATGAACTAAAAACAATGTAACTCTTACACAACCGTTTAGAAAATAGGAATGTTCATTACAATAATTTTGTAGGTTTGAGATGTAATAAGGTGGATATAAAAGATACGAGAGATCTAATGAATAAAAAAATATCCAGCTTCATCCAGTACCTTTTACATGATGTACACATAACGTTATCTAATATATAAAATTCTCTTGTCACAATGTTCGTTCCCATACTCCTCCGAAACGGCTTTACCGATTCTTATGAAATTTTTTATGCATATTCAGTAGGTCTGAGAATCGGTTACTATCTATTTTTCAAACCTCTAAGTGATCAGGGTTGCCCACACCAAAAATTTTTTTTTTATTTTTTGGGATTTTTTTTTTCTATTTTATTTTATTATTGTGTGGCATCAAAAACTACATACAACCCTAAATTTTCACTTTTCTATCACCAACCCCTGCTTTTTAATAGACATTTTAATATTTTTGTCTCGCTCGATATCATCAATTGTACATGGCCACGTATCAAACCGCGTGGCTGTAAACTCCAAAAAAAAAATATTATCACTTGGTAAGTGATCCCCTCCACGTGTGTACCGGTGTCACCTCTCACCAGTACACAGCATGCAAAATGGAAAATGGAAAATGGAAAATGGAAAATGGAAAATGGAAAATGGAAAATGGAAAATGGAAAATTGAAATCTGACATCTGAAATCTAGAAACCAGAAACCAGAAACCAGTAACCAGTAAACAGTAAACCAGTAAACAGTAAACAGTAAACCAGTAAACCAGTAACCAGTAAACCAGTTAAACCAGTAAACCAGTCAACCAGTAAACCAGTAAACCATAAACCAGTAAACCAGGTAAACCAGTAAACCAGGTAAACCAGTAAACCAGTTAAACCAGTAAACCAGTTAAACCAGTAAACCAGTAAACAGTAAACCAGTAAACCATAAACCAGTAACCAGTAAACCAGTAACCAGTAAACCAGTAAACCAGTAACCAGTAAACCATAAACCAGTAACCAGTAACCAGTAAACCAGTAACCAGTAAACCAGTAAACCAGTAAACCAGTAAACCAGTAAACCGTAAACCAGTAAACCATAAACCAGTAAACAGTAAACCAGTAAACCAGTAACCAGTAAACCAGGTAAACCAGTAAACCATAAACCAGTAAACCAGTAAACCAGTAAACCAGTAACCAGTAACCAGTAAACCAGTAACCAGTAAACCGTAAACCAGTAAACCAGTAAACCATAAACCAGTAACCAGTAACCAGTAACCAGTAACCAGTAAACCAGTAAACCAGTAAACCAGTAAACCAGTATACCAGTAAACCATTAAACCAGTAAACCAGTAAACCAGAAACAAACAAACAAAAGTTCATATTAAATAACAAGCTTTCACTGCTGTCTAAGCAATGTAGGTGCGTTCGTAACGCTAAAGAGTCAATTTGCACTTTATTATAGCTGCACAAAGTTCAAATTCAATTATTCTATCAAAATGGTGTGCGTATGCGCGTCGGAAGATCGCCGCGAGCCGAAATTAAAACGAATGAAATAATAACATAAATAGTCACAAAATGTAATAGCTAAAGATCATTCTTACTGGTTTTCAATTTGGTCGGCTTCGCGGTATTATTTCTTTTGTTTTAGTTTCGGCGCGCGACATAAAATGCATTCGTTTTCTCGACATTACATCAGTCGAGCACAATCCGCGTTACCACCAGGTCGTTACCAGGTGGTAGGTCTCTGTTGCCGGAGACCGTCTGGGTGGGTACCACCGCAGCTCCTATTTCAACCGCCAAATAGTAGTGTGCGAACATTACTGTGTTCCGGTTTGAAGGGCGCTGTAGCTAGTGTAATTACTGGGGCAACGAGACTTAACACCTCATGTCTCAAGGCGACGAGCGCAATGTGGTGCAGTGTATACCATCTTAACTAGCACCACGTTGTCATGGGCAAGTTGTCACTTACCATCAGGTGAACGTCTTGCTCGTCTCGTCGCATAGTAGTATAAAAAAAAAAAAAACCATCTGGCGGACTTGATAGACTACATTCTGTCAAAAAGAATTGGAATGTGACAGTTATTTGTTCCTAATAAAATAATAATAGTAAATATAATTTATGTACTATAATTATAACTTTGGCCACTCTTCTGGAACCCACTAATATTTAAATATTAGTTATTAGATGAACATATATAGAGCTGAACCCCACACACCGCCCTATCACCAGAGTGACGGTTCAGTCCAGAATTTTTGCGCTGGCTATAAAATAGGTAAGAACAAAAAACTGCCACATTCCAATTTTTTGACAGAACGAAGTCTGTCGGGTCAGCTAGTAGTATTGTATATTTCATAACAATAAAACAATGAGTGCAAACATGAAATTTTTAATTACTTTTATCTAAAAAAAATTACAGTATTCATTTAATAAAGTTACTCTGCGTCATTGAAAATTTTTGTAAATTCTTTAGTGTATTACTTTACGCCAATTTGCTCTTATTTTATTTATATTTCACGAGTTGAGATATATAATGGAAACTACCACACGAGTGGCTCCTGAATTACGATAGCTCTCAACAGATAAGAGGATATACATCTCTTTCCATTTGCAACATTACCCGTGATAAAATGGTGCCTATTACAATAACTTTGATAGGTTTTTCTCCTTTTTACCATTCCATTTGCGGTTTATGTGAAGAATTGTTTCGTATTATGCAGAAAATTGAGTTTAGTTTGTTATTTATAGCGAAGGATATATGAATATGAGACTAAAGAAAATTTAACGTATTATTTATAATACTTACATCAATGTTTTAAATGAAGACTTTAATTATGACAGTAGGTGTATTTCACTAACCTGTAATCGAATATAAGCCGTGTAGCAATGTTGATTAACACATCTGAATTAATTATGAACCAAACCATAATGCCTACGATATGTTCCAAAGGAGGTCCGTATGTTATTTACGTGAACATATCATGGACATAATGCAAACTAGGCGCTTTTTGGACAAAAGTTTTAAATAACAGTTTATGAATGTAAGTTGCCATCACATTCTATCGAAAAATAAATATTTCAAATCGTACCACAAAATGTCAAATTAGTTTCTATTAAATTGTCAAAAACCTACAAATGTCCGGTCTCTCGTCACAATATGCAAGTCATTCATTTCGAATATTTTAACTACAAAAGTACACTTGAAATAAAGACATTAGAGATTTTTAACAAAATTATAATTGTAACATAAAAGTATCAGGGATGTCAGATTTCAAAACAAAAAATACATTTTGATTTTTTTATTAATAAAAATTCGAACGCACGTCATACTTTAAGCCATAGATAGACTATCCATTAATTTAATAAAAAATACGAAAACCATATATTGTAATAAATTTATATTAACGGCATATACAAAACAGTAACAAACATATACTATACAAATCTAATTTTTTTTCACCGACCGTAAAAAGTAATAGTAGTATTTTTTTGTCTAACATCGACTGCTCGTTCCAGTTAACTTGCCTACTGCTATTATGTATATCTATGTATTGTAAATAACAAAAAAAGATTGAGAAAATAAAGACTATTTACAAGAACCTAGATAAATTGTTAAGTCATATCGCCCGAAGATCATTTAAATAAATTTTGCACTCTTGTCTATGCCAGATGTAATCAGTGGCAGGAACGTATTTCACTAAGTTAAATGAAATGAAAACTGTAAATGGAGAATAAAAAAGTAAGTTTACTGAATAAGTAAACTTCGGTGAACTCTCTTTGTATAAATAACTACAACAATACTTTACTTTTTTTTTTGTTGAATAATTTTTGCCACAAAGACTCAAGTTTTGAATAGCAATATGAAACTTCGTCAATTATATGCATAACGAATAAAAGAAATGTCAATTAAAGAGTTACTCATAAAAGAAAATCTTTAAAGAATATGCGAAGCTTAATTATATTGCCGGGACTGCGAATTCAAAACATTTCAGAAGTTTAATCGTTAACAAAAGATTGTATGTTAATGTAAAACAGGTACTAGAAAATCTATCACTATAAAATAACTTGTTAAATAAAAAAAACAGGAATTATAAGACATGTATATATTCATATATATTAAATATAGCATCATACTATTCAGAATTGTACCATGTATATATAGTTATGCAAATCAAAAATTGTTAATCGATTTATAAAAGTGAATATTGAAAAAATATCTAAGTTCAATTATTTTACTTTTATCAATAACTTTTACTGAGAAAAGGTAAACAATTTCCAGCAATTTCATTTCAAGATACAACTGTTTTTTAAATTTTATCTCGCGGATTAAATGAGATTATAATAAATGAAACATAACCTTAATATGTTTTAATAATCGAAGACAGAGTTCAAGACTTTTACTGAAACCAATATAATTAACGTAAAATTGTTATTGCAGAGATATTTTGCTGACGTAATAAACAAATGGTAATACGAGTATATAACTCACTTTGCAGCAGTAGTTCTAGCGTGATGGAAGTTATTAACGTTGACGCGTCTCAAAGGCCTTAATATCTTATCAGTGAAGAGAAATACATTGCAGCCACCCCTGAAATGGCTTCTCCGGTTAGCTTGGGGCAAGAGGGCGCTGGGAACAAAGAGCCGGCCGTTGACACAAATCTCCATTTTGTTTGTGTATCCCAATGGATATTTTCTATACACGTACGCCGGACCGCCTGCGCACAAATGGACCGTATTGTTTTAAGATTTCATCGCGTGTGTAAGTTTTAACTGCTTTTATTATTCATTTTTATGTTTAAAAAATTTGTATCGTTATCTATTTTTATACTTTACTTTTTACTTTAGGGTACATGATATAAATTAGGCATATAAATTAAAAAAAGATACCGACTCACAAAAAGTATGTTGTATGTATGTACGTTAATATAAATAGTAATCACTGCGAGTCCAATAGCGTATTATTTATATTTTTAAATATTTAAAAAAATAAAAGCACGTTATATAAAAAAAGCCTTAAAATCAGTTAGGTACGTTTAACAGCAGATGAGAAATCTTTAATACTGGTTTTCGTTAATAAGAAATCAATAATCAAATATCTAAATAAATTTAAATCATTTTAACTTTTTAAGCTAAAATTACTATATTCAAATAAATAAAATCGTTTACGTCAAAGCAACTCGAACTATTTTGCGAGATAGCTGTAACTTTTACGTAGGTTATCTACCCTTTTAATTGGTTCGAACGAGATACTGAGACTGACGTGAGTTCACTTCTAACTTCCACTTAATGCCATTTCCGATACTCACGTCGCCAATTTATTTCATCGAAGCCATTATTGCGCTAAGTTTGTTCCTCTAACTCATCTCAATCTGCGGCCGGCGGTACGTCACCGCGTCTCACTCATTGGCGGTGTATTTATTTTTGCTTCAGCAACATCTCTCACACACACACGATGTTAGTGGTCTGCATCATTTAGACGTTACACAAACATACATTTAGAATAACACATACCATTGCGATGGATAGCCCTCTGTACAAATTAGACACGTCATCAATATAAAAGTAGTTCAATTCAATTATTTAAACCATTCATTATAAGCCATTCTTTATAACGTTGAAATAGCAAATTGGTAAGTATACTTCATTTGGTTATTAATTAAAGCGAGGAGTTGTTAACTATTAATAGTTTTAATCGAATTCAAAAAGGAATAAATCTTTGTGTTGATTTCGTACGTTCTGCTACTAAAAGTTATACTATATACGCAATATTATCGTCCTATAGACATTATACGTACAAAGCGAGGTATTCACAGATTAAGCATATCCGAGATTATAAACCATAGCTAGTACTTATATTAAACATTCTAGCACGTAGAGCATTTCAATATTAATTTTGGATCAAGATTATGAAAAATATTTACACAAGGCCCAATAAAGGTATAAGAAAAAAATGTATTTAGTAAGAGATAAGCTCTTCTAATCTACAATAATTTATAACTCGTCTTTATAAAGCAAATGAAACATGACGTCACTAGCGTCAAATTATTTATTGTTCTTGTTCAAATAAATCAATTTCTATGCAGCAGTTTAGCTAGTGCTCGTAAAGCTTAACTAGATTCATTTATGCAAATTGCCGGTCGATGTTTGAGCGAAAAGGAGTTCTACAATCTAATCTAGTTGTAAAACTAGGGCTTCTAAACATAAAGAGAAAATAAAGAGAAAATATCTTGAACGCCGCAAATAATACATATTTTTATTGCAATGAAAAATGTCTTTCAAATTAAAAGATATGAAGTATCCGAGTACTGGAGTACAAAATATGGAAATTAAAATTCTGTTTAACATTTACGAACCCGACTTTTATTATAAATTCATTTAATAGAATACAGGCGTTTTGCAAACATTTGATCCAACCATTTATCTATATATAATTAAAGCAACAATCATCTA
The DNA here is from genome assembly GCA_029286795.1 of Byasa hedistus. Classification (NCBI taxonomy): domain Eukaryota; kingdom Metazoa; phylum Arthropoda; class Insecta; order Lepidoptera; family Papilionidae; genus Byasa; species Byasa hedistus. The sequence continues at coordinate 6,714,935 of JAGSMW010000020.1, read as the reverse complement.
ATAACATGTTAATTTAGTTACAATTATTTATCTGAAGTAAAGAAATGAAAGTGTTAAACTTGTTAATATTTAAGGAAAGAAGCTTTTAATTTTTGCTCCAAAAGGGATACGGTTTCGTTAGATTTTAAAATGCGTATTTTAATTTCCTGATGAAGTACAGCCATCGCGTCACAATATATTAAGTCGCGAAGGCTTCGTCGCATATTCTAGTGTTATAAAACAATGTTACCTGATAGACTGAAATAAAAAATCTTTTTTCATTTTATTTTAAGTTGAACTTTTATTACCGTATGATAGAACCGAGGTAACTGATGTATCAAAGCGTGAACATATTGAAACATGTAACGGAAGCTAATGAAGTAATTTACATGTAGTAAAGATACACTTTTCATGAAATAAAAATATTTTTGAATACCGTCAAAGATGCATATAGTAGTTAAAGTTTAAGAAACCCACATGACATAGCAATACATGCCAAGGGTGGACATAAGAATATTTAGGAATTGGAGAATGTTTTATTTTATTTGTTTAGTTTAAAAAAAATATATACGTCAATTCATATTTTCAGGGTTCCGTAATAAATGGAACCCTTATAGTTTCACCTTGTCCGTGAGCGTCTGTATGCAATTTTGAACAAAAACTTTTTCAATAATAGAATATTATGTAATAGACAAGAATAATTTATTCATCTATTGAATATTTAATATTAATTATAAGCTTTTTCAAAAAATTCAATTTAACACAAATATCTGAAGGACTACACCCAGTGAAGTTTTAAACAAATTATTTAAAAAAAAATTGTACTTTTTTCTACCTGCAACCTGCCAAATTTTAAAAATAGTGAAACGTATCTACGATCAGATAATGTTTGTACCAACATCACGAATCTTCACATCTAGAGCCCCATCTAAAGGCAAGTGGTGGATATCTTCGTTCCAGATCGTCAAAGCGGTCACGTTTCCGCTATTGTGTGAACCACAAAAGTATCAATGGTTGAATCATGGTATAGAAACCTACTAGGCTCGCCGAGAATATCGGAATGTAAGCAAATTTGAAATTGACAATAGAACTGATCCAGGACACTTGTACATAAAGTAAATATTGATTAAAGAAGCATTTTTTATCTAGATGTTGAAGAATGCCCATTATTTTCACATTGAAATATTTAAATTCTCACAAAGAATTTAAAAAAGTTAAGCTTTATGTATATTTGATCAATTATGACTTTTTACAATTTACGGTAATATTACATTGATTTTAGACTCTCCTTCGTTAAAATTATTTAAAGCTTCTTATATAGCAATGTGTAAGTTATGGTTTTACGAATTCAAGCAAGTCGATTAGTTGGGAATTATTAGAAAAATTCATTTAAAGAGAATATTAGGGATTTTATCGCACCCATGGTCGCGTGAGCACCGAGGAGATAGATGTCCTGACGTCATAGTCATCACGGAGTACCCTACAACTTTTATTAATTATAGCTTATAATCTGATCTACGCAGAATGGCTTGTCTTGAAGTTTTGAACAAAGGTTATAAAATCCTTAAAATTTAGTTTAATTAAACGTGTAACACATTACAAGAGACCTATGTCCAGAAGTAGGCGTCAATCGATTGAAATGATGATGATGATGACAATGAAACGTGTAATATTCGCGTAAATATAAGGTAATCTTATTGTTTAGATTATACAAGTCGAGAAATAACCGAACTAACTGTTGACATAGTAAAACTGATATACCTAAATTAGCAATACATTGTAACTAAAATAAAATCCTGTTCAACTTTGTATTTAAAACAATTTTTTTGTTATGAATGTATTTACGATACTGTACAAAAATCCAAAAAAAACACAACTAATATTTCTATAAACTGCCTAAATATACTTATTTGTACAAAATCAATACAAAATTATCATTTTATTTATCGTATTAAATACGGTCTTCATGCGGCCGTAATCAAATTATTATAGCATTGTTTTGTTATTTGCGAATCGCGGTTTTAGCAAACAACGGCCATATTGATTGTAGCGTTAGTGACCGCGCCACAGCGTACGTCCACCGGTCGGTAATTTACCCGGTCACTTCCTTCCGGAGACGCCCGCTTTAAAAGCCATCAAAGCGAAACATTAAACGGGATTCCGATTCTTTTTTCCACATATAACAACAAGCTTTTACGTGTAATAGAAATAGATTATAAATCAATCACCGGTCATGTAAGTTATGTTTCCGTGACAGTTATCAGGAGGTATACATCTATCTTATATGACTTCTTTCATCTAAAAAATCAAAGTCGAAAAAATGCATTAAACACTGTATACGAGCGCCAAATATTTGTGAATGCATAATAATCATTTGCATTATTAACACAAATGAGCTAACAAACAACCTTGAAGTGGTATTTACATTTATAAAAGTTAATATTGTTTGCCGTTGCGTTATAAAATGAAATATTTTTTTATTATAAGATAATATCAAGGCGTCCCTTGTGGCAATTGAACAAGTCGCAAGTTACCTCGAGTTGGTTTGTACCCCGCCGCGCCGCGCCGTCTCGATCGATGCTGACCCCGCACAATACCGCTCTCGCCTTTTTAACAACAACTCTTTTGACGGGTCAAAGCATACTTCCGCTCGAATACGAATTTTTATTATTAGATTATTATAATTCAACGCAATAGATACGCAACGCCGCGGCTATTTCTGCCTTCAATTGTAGTTTATAACGTAGTTACTGGTGGTAGGTCCCTGTTGCCGCAGACCGTCTGGATGGGTACCACCGCAGCTCCTATGTCAACCGCCAAATAGTAGTGTGTAAACATTACTATGTTCCGGTTTGAAGCGCGCTGTAGCTAGTGTAATTTGTGGGGTAACGAGACTTAACACCTTATGTCTCAAGGCGACGAGCGCAATGTGATGCAGTCAGATGCCATCTTAACTAGCACTACGTTGTCATGTGCAAGCGTATCACTTACCATCAGGTGAACGTCTTGCTCGTCTCGTCGCATAGTAGTATAAATAAATAAATTATAAACATTACTGTGTTCCGGTTTAGACGTTGATTTCTGTGGTAACGAAATTTAACATCGCGCATCTCAAAGCGACGAGAACAATATGATGCAGTATTTATTGTGTAAGATATATCTATTAGTGCCACATTGTTATGAGCAAGCGTATCACTTGCCATTAGGTAAACATCCTGCTCATTTTTAAACAGAAATCGTTCTTTTCAATTACTTATACGTAATGACTTGTTATACAAAATTCCACATACTGAAACATTTCTTAGCCTACAATACAAAAATTTTATACGTCCAAATCCCGAGGTTTTTCTTTTTATATTCAATAATATCTTTTGGAACACAACTCATCGGCTTGTTTGTTTCGACAATAGAAAATTTAATTTATATTTTAAAAATTCCAATACAACAAGTGAACTAAATTTAATTTTACAGCAAATGAAACGTATACAGGAAATTTTAATTGGCTACGATCTCGGGACCCCTTGTACGGACGGTTACTAATTAATTATTAAGAAATGCCAAAGTTGATATAGTCGTAGTAATGTTGATGAAAGATAAATAAAAATCATTACATTCGTCCTCTTTATGGTCGTAGTAACATGTAAACCCTAATTAGATGAATTCGTTGATATAAGTTTGATATACTAAGTTTAATGGTTGGCTAAAGGGATTTCTGATACCCGCCTGGCTTGTCTACAATTCTCTTATTGTAAATCTGCTACTATAAAACCACTGCTGTGTTCCGGCTGTCTACATATGGGGCCAGAATATTCTGGGCCAGCACGGTTCCCCATGAACGGTCCCATTGTCATATATAACAATGAACTTAACATGAAATTCAAGTCGAGTGTTAGCCTAGATAAAAAATGTGAACTTTTAAATTCAATTTCAAATAACTAACAACGTTATTCAAAAAATGCAGGATTATAATAAACAAAGTTTTACTGAATTTATCGCGTTTATTATAATTATTACCCCAGACCTTTCGAGTGCTGTACAGCCTCTTTGGTAGAACCCCGATGCCCAGGCGTCATATCTTCGTCATGTCTTTTAATTATTGTTTACAGTCCCATGTACGCAGAAAGCGCTTACTGTGTCTTGAAGTCTTCCAGTGGTATGCTTGGTATTTTATTTAATATTTTTTTAAATAGTATCACAAGGCGTTGGTATTAAATTAAGTCTTATAAATGTGTAATGTAAGAAATAATTTTTATATGTTTATACAATACTTTTACAAATCAAAAAACTATTATAACAAAAACGTTTTAAATTCGCTTCTGTGTAATAGGAAGGAGACGTTACAATAATAATAGACATTAAATGGTGAGTATTATAAAAGAGCAAAAAAAATGCCGTGACCAAGTTATTTATTTTGTTCTTCCAATAATCTGTGAACGAGGTCCTGGAGAGCGCACGTGTGACGGCGGGCCGCGCGCATATGCGCCGTCTCGGCTTTGTTTGGAATTTCACGTTCAATATGGGGCGTAAATATTTCGACAAAGCATTAAAAGGGAGAGCCCATAAAGAACAACAGATATCCGTCCGCTCCAAAACTGCTCTATTTTTTGATGCATTGCTTTGGACCTTCGCCGTATTTCATTGTTATATAAATACAAATTAATTGAAATGTTATTGCTATGTCAAAAAAAAAAAAATTATCTAATACATTAAGGTTATCTTGTATTAAGGTGTAACTTTATGTATTTGTTTTATAATAAATTTAGGTATTTTTGAAATATAAGGAATGATTACATCATTGTCGAAATGACATAGCGCATTAAAAAAGAGCTATTTACGGACCTAAATCGCGTAGGAAACCTAAGTTGCGCTACCTTTTTTACATGTTTTATAGCATCATAAAGCAATCAGTGTGCGGCTTACTCTGTTAACATATAATATACGTTAAATGGTATACACAACGGCTGTTTCGCGGATGCTAGTTCGGAAGCGTTCAGTTGGCGGGCAAATAAAAAGACGCCGACTCTGTCCTGCACGTGCATCCGCTCGTTAATGCGCGAAACTTGCTTTAAATTAAGGCATTATTTTAAAACTTGTACGCTTTATTTATACAATGACTACACTTACATGAGAGCTTTCGAAAATATAGTTTGTTCATAATTGTAAATGTAGCACACATTTCTATTCAGGTTAATAGGTGTACACGATAAATAATAAAACGCTTCGACGGGATTTAGTATACTAATTAACAAACAAGTAAGTTTTGCACTAAGAGTTACATAACTATCTAATAACAAAAATTTTGTTATGTAAATAAACTTTTTGTGAACAGGTTTTATTGTTGCAGGTTTTATTTCATTTAATTGTATGACCAAACGGGAAATCTGAGGCCTACTATCTCATAAATTTACAAGCGTTATGAAAACGATAAAAAAAATGGCAGTTTAACTGATTCAAAAATAACAAGTAAATTTATTTAAACTGGTTTAATAATATAAAAAGTAGATTCTACATCATCTGTCTATCGCTTAAAATATACTGATGTTCATGTTTTAAGCGAAATAATGTAGTCTTCATCACTCCTCGTTTAGATATGTTTTACTCTTGAACTTAATTTTATTTGCATAAATTTTTACTGTGAGAAGACAAGAAAACTATATATTTAATACCTATATATATGGAATTGAAACAGATTATTAAGTTTTATTTTTAAAACCAGTGCAACAATACTATCTATGTACTACATCTATTTTAAATATAAGAAACAAAGTCGAAGACTGTCTATTTTTTATGATCATTTCCCGCGAGAAGAAACTAAATTAAATATTCATTTCCCATTCATCTGTAGCAGGAAAACCATTACATTTTATACAGTTATAGTTTTTCTATATATAGAATATAAAGTATGTTCCCATAAGTTATACGTTACATGATTTTTTATACTTTTTATACAATTTCTACTAGTTTAATCGAAACTTGTAATTTCAATATTCGTAAACAGTACTTTAATTATGAAAGAGAAGTGATCAGTACTTCTATCGATCTGTTAGTAAATATGTTTCCAATCTAAAGTTCGAACTTTGATTATCAATTTACGACGATACACATGTGATATAAAATTATCCATGAAATTACTAAATTATTCATTTATTTCATTATTATAACTTTATAATGATATAAAAATTATAATACCTCGAGAGAACAAAGAAGGAATGATGATAATTATAATACCATTAAATACTTCCTATGAGATAAGTTCTAAGTTAACCTCTAGTCAATATTTCAATGATAAGTAACGACAATTTTTGTCTCAGGTTTATACAACCCATCAAAAACAATACCATAGGTTTTAGATCCGATTCAAGTTAAAGTAGGCTTAACTAACCTTTTGAAACTACATTTGTTGCTTAATTTTGAATTATTCATCCAATGTACTTTAACATTTTATTAAAATTAGGAACTATGCAAAAACATTGTTTTAGAAGAAGCTAACTAGACTTACATGAACATACAAAGCAAAATGCCGGGATCATGAAAATTTTTTTCCCTAACCGGAATCCCTTTTAAGATATTATTATAAATAATTATGTATAATGAAGTCAATGTCCATTGTTCCTGACAGGATACCCTAAAGTTCCATATATACTATGATTCACAGAAAATTATGTAGCAGCTAAATTTCAATTAACTACACGTTAGAGTGGTGAATTTTTTACAAAAAACTAAATTAAGCTAAATTACAATTATAGTATCTTTCAAATGGGACATGTAAATAATCAACATGGTTCCATAACATGAGCATAAACCTTTATTATACCTACGCACAAGTAATAACCCTAACCTTTCTGACACGAAACATGTTTACGATCAATCATGATTACTTCGCAAATAACGTTACAGCCGCCCGAAAACCATTCGTGTATTGGCAATTTCTGTTGCCATGCTTACTGTTATAGACTTTCTGAATTTAACATCTCTTCAATAACTCCTATAAAATTCATGAAAAAGCCACTAGAATTGTTCTTTTATTTTTTATTTGATAATGTCTCAAATATTTTTAGTCCGTTGTCAATTTATTTAAGTATTTAAAACTTTAATAAACAATAAAGACTCATTGTTCTGACCTTTATAATCCCAGAAGTACTTATAGCCGTAAAATAAACAATTACTGCTTTCCGGCCCCTCAGTACCGATTTAATTATGATATCAAAAGCTGCCTCAACTAGCACCGTGTGCGTTCTGTTCTCATCTCACTTTTAACGCAGGATGCATCGCCAACGTCGACGATTAAACACGATTCTATGCGTGGTCTCGTATTTTTATTTCACCAACGTTTCACTACGGCCATGCATCAGGGTATAAAGAAATTGCTTTAGTAACTAAAAAATAAAAACAATGATAGTTTAATGCGAAGATTAAAATTACAATATTGACGTTTTGGTTACAAAAATGTCGTCAAAAAATATTGCGATGACAAATGCAATATAATGCAGTGTAAACATCCCAACTTATACACGAATGTATAGTCAGACGGTATGATTTATCATCAACACGTCGACCTAGTTTTATTGCTGTAGTTGTTTTAATAAATATAATGTATTAGTTTTCGTGCCAACTTCATCAATATTTCAGTCTTTTAAGCAGAACATAATGTAAGGGGTACAGAAATTACTAGTACGGTATATTTATAATTAAATCTTAAACGAGCGAAATTTCGTGGAGAATTGGCTGCATGGTTATTAGAGATATGATTCACTATCAGGTAAACAACTTACTTGCCATGATTATAAGTATATTCAAGCTTTTTCCTATATAAGGTCGATGTAACCGCTCATTTAACCCCTTGTCCTGGGTTCATCGCTTTATAGATGGACGCCCTACACTCGACCTACATGCGTCGGTGAGATGTGAGAAACAACATTGAAAACGACCCTTCTTTAATTTCTTTTCTACGCTGCTGGCGAGGTCGACCCACATGAGACTTGGATGACGATGCAAAAATGAAACATGTAATGAACAGAATATTTATCAAGCTGTAATTATGTACTTATCAAGTAATAACGTATATCGGTATATTTGTATTATTGACTCCTACAGCAATTCATTCATAACTATATAAAGATCATTATATTAAGTTCATTATCCAATATTAACGACAAAGATAGTATGATCTTGAAGTAGTTCCCAATATACGTGTGCACATTGGGTTTTTTGTGAAATATTTAAAAAACGTACATTACATAATTCTCGTATAGCTCTAAGCAATGTCAAGTGATAACCTCTTATTAATACCGACTAATAGTGTTATCGCCTCTCATACTGTACATGTTTTATCTTAACATTTACTAGCTGTCAAGTTAGTTAAACACTTCATAACTAAATAATAATCAACTGGCAATAATATTTAAGTTAATGCGTTTTTATGAACTTTTAGATTATTCGTTTACATTTTCTTATTTTAAAAATTTGCCTTAATTTTGAAGAAAAATTAAAGGATATGCTGTGCATGTAAAACATGTTTACACTTATTCCTAATATAATAAATAACAGAAAGAGTTAAATCCCTTTAATTTGATCAAGAATTTTAATGGATAGTTGGAAAATTTTTAACTAAGTGGAGCCTAACAATATTTGAAACTAATCTTAACAATAAACATCGTTAATACCTTTTCACGAAATATCTGTGTTGTAATAAATAAGAAATGATCAAAATATTTGCTTACCTAAGCACGAGTTAACATTTGTGAACAGTAATAGTATCATTATAAATTTCATATCATAGTTTTCGTCCACTCAATATTGACACAATATTGTCGTTAAGACGAAAACTTCTTACCGGCGAATAATTGACAAGGAACTTTCCTCGTTACTACTTAACAAATAGTTGCGTCATGACTTCACTGTAGAGCAATTAAAGCGCTTGTCTACATTGCAAATGAGCAGGAGCAAAATTAATTACTTTTTGGCTTACATTTAATAAAAGTGAAAAAACTAGGTCCATACATAATGCCACGTTGTTCTGACCTATTTTCATATAATTTTGTTTCGTTAAAAGCAGACCAAGCTACATCACAAAAACTGTGTAAACGCAACCGAGACTTGTTTTATTAAGAAATTAAAAGCTTTAATATTTCAGAATCCATTATTACTAAAGGACTAATTAGCATTCCTTACATTTTCCCTTCGGCAAAAATAACGCCTTTCTTTGAACTTACTCTTTGAGAAACTTAAGCAACCGCTTGCAATACTTTCTTTCATTTCATATAATACCATGTTGCCTACTTACAGCTTTTGCATTGCTTAGGTTACTGTAAATAAGTATAAAAGCTGGAGTTGTATGAGGAAACAGTTTGTTCTGATCCCTTAACATTAAAATATATTTCTGCACCATATAACAGCTGTGGATATCACAATTCACATATAGTAACTATCTTTTTTATATTTATGTTTTATAGTTGATGTTTACATTGACAGTTGATACAAAAAGAATAGAACATTTTTTAAATTAACTTTATAGTTCCGAAACGCATTCACACAGTAGGTTAAGTGCGAAAGCAAACATTATGAGTTCCAGATGATAGTTTAGCGTGACGACCACAATCCGTATCGAACTTGGCATCGGGTTTCGCAATCCAAAGTATTCTGTAATCACCGGGCACGAATCGGATAAATAGCTGATGCACGACAACCACATCAAAATCCGTTAACTTTGAAAGTACACTCACACCTCTCTACAGCGATACAAAAAACATGATGACGATTAAAACTTTATCTATTAAAAACAAATTCTCTATAAATTATATTGTAAATAAATCGACTTGTTAAACTTACTAAATGTACTAACCAACCATACAATATCAACATCGGTATAAGTTGTTATAATATTATGCAGTTGCACAAAAAAAGTAAAGATTTTCGAAAATTGGTAAACATATTTTTGTAATAAAAGCCATGTATTATCTAATTCTCTTCAATAAATAGCAATACATTACGTAGACCATAGGTACAGTTAATTACTATATCCCGGAGGGTGATTATCAAGTTACTTCTCTCGTGATATTTCCCATGGGCTTAGGAGCCTACTGTTATATTCCGAACAATACAGTCGCCACATATGTGGTACAGAAAGTAATTTCATTTAACGCAGAATTTTTAAGATCTGTTATTATGAATAATGGAAATTTTTATGTCTAATAAACAAAATATTGTTAAACCAAATTTAATTAAATAATTGCCTAAACTTTTGCAACTGAAATTTTATAAGCAGATTTCAAACAACACTGCAATTGCAAGAAAATTTGAAACTTTACTGTATTTAATATATGTGAGCAGCTTGCAACGTAATAAAATGGAAACGTAACTAGCATAAGGCTTCATTTTTTCTGAAACTTCATAAAGTCAACAAACATTATTCTTAAATTAGTTTAGTATGAAATATTTTAATTATTATACATCTACTTCCCTTACAGTAGCATATTAAAAACTATAACATTCACACAATATAGTTAGTTTTAAAAATACACAAATAACATTGCATATTTTATAATTAGGTTTATCCGGTTATTCCAATTTTTCCTATTTACTAATACTAATCATTCAATCAATTTGATGATGACTGGTCGTCGACACACTTTGGCCTTAATGTATAAAGAAGTCTTATCCTTTGTATTTATTAAACTGACATATATTACATTGATATCCTTGGAAAAATTCCATAATTGTGTAAAAAATTGTATTTGTATTCATAGTATGTAAAGAACATTAATTAATACATACTCAAAAATGTAACCAAAAGTGTAGAGTAACGCACGTCGTTACACCATCGATCACTGAAAGCAACACGTAGAGCGATGTCTATAATTAGAGACACGAAGTAGTCGTTATTCTTTTGAGACAGACACGAACCGGAGCCCCTTTGACCTTACGCTTATTTCATATGTAACGGTATAAGTTTAACTTTAACTCAGTAAACCAAATCATTAAAACTAATCAACTTTTATATTCTACGAGTGTGACAAGCTGTTAAATTAGATACAACTGATTAGTGAAGATACCAGAGGTGAAACAATTGTTTATGTATTCCATCTGGGAGTTATTTTGTATAGGGGTTTTAAGGACTTGTTACTGTTATCTTCTTTGACAAGCGACTGGACTAGTTAGTAATTTTAAACACAAATTTTCCCTTTTCGTGTTACTAGATCGTAACCGAAATGACTATAAATATGTAATGTGTACGTGTTATAGTTTTGATAATTGTGTAATATTAGCGAAAACCTAAGAACTCATTATCCAAATGACTATAAGATAAAATACAAAGTAAGAAACATATACGGTAGCCAGCGTTACTTTACCACGCATTATAGGTTTTGCAAGACCTATTCACACATTGTTTGACACTGGTGCCGAGGGCCAAAGTTAGTAATTCGTCAGGTACTAACTGTGAATATCAATCAGCGGCGTAAAGGGCTCTCGAGAACCACCATTGCCGTACAGAACAATGCGAAATGAAGTGCAGTAGCTAGCTCCACATCTGCATTGTACACCGTTGAAAGTACGATTCCGAGCCACTTACTAACCTCACCCTCTGTATATTTAAATATACATGCACAGTCAACTAAACTACCTAATCCAGTATTAAACGTATAAAAATTACAGAGTTAATTTTGTTAAAAAATACTTTATAATAAAACCAGTAACAAAACATTCGTGTATTGAATAATATTCAAAAAGTTTAATTTTATCCTGTGTCGCAATTTCAAGACATTTTTTCTTAAACAATTGAAATGTAAACAAAGGACGCAGTATTTCTTGAGCCCTAACGCGAATCATTGAGCACAAATATTTACCTATTGTTACACAAATACGCAGGAGTGAGACTTGTAAATAGATAATCTCATTTTTAAGTGTGGAAAACCTTTAATTAATCCGGAGTTATTTAAACAAGGTTTTTTAATTTCAATTGTGTTTGTAAAGCAACAAGAGTACGATAGTTAAAAAGAGGAAATCGCGTATATTAACTACGTAGATATAAACATTTCCACAAAACATAATTAAAAAACTTCAAACCATGTTTTGGAAGTGTATTGAAACGTATAACTGCGGTCTTTAGTGAGGCATTTAGGCAGAAGAGTGGAGACCACAATCCCTACACAGTTCACAATCAAAAGCCTATGGTTTCGTTGCGGTAGAACATAACATTCGTGCATTGAACCCCCTACTGTTTACATTCACAGTACGTTAGATCTAATTATAAGCGAGATGCGCTTGCATCACTCCCGAGTCACGACCGAAACCTTCGTTATTAGAAAAACTCTGTTTTATGTCCTCAGAAAGTCCGAATTCATTCTACAAAAATGACACTCGTATTGATCTCTACGCAAATGTTACCATACCCACCATTAACTTTTGGTATAATAATGGACAGTGATTTTTAAAAGAAATCATTAATATTTCGTTTCTAAACCTAACTTTTTATCCGCCATAGAACATGCAGCACATAAAAATTGTGAAATTCTTACATGCGAGAGATATCAACATACCAAAAGTTGTGGGGAACCATAGGACCCCTGCTACTTCGAAGTCATGGGGGAACCATAATGCTTATATGGAATGAGGGTCGGCAAATTTTATTAAAGGATTTACTGCCAGGAAAAATATATTAAGATAAATAGACGAAAAGCAAACTTTGGAAATCAACAAAGATAATATTGATGTTACTGAATTTATTATTGTACTTAAAAGAAAAGATTTTTTTTGACAAAACTGTAATGGTATTTTCATCGTATCAGTAATTAAAAGAGAAAATAAATGAGAACATGTGATGGTCATACAGTTCGTGGGGTCAGGCGTAGGAAGTGGGAGATATGTAATTGTTGCGAACGGAGCACAATGAGGGGAATTGGCCAGAACGTCAATTGTAGTGCGACCGATGCCCGCGCCCATCTCCATTGAATGAACGAGTAAATTTAACAAACAACACAAAGCAAAAGAGCGCAAATCGTTCGCTAGTCTTTTCTGCATTTTCATTTAGTATTAAAAACTTATAAGAACGCCGAAGGAGACCAACAAATACACTAAAAAAATACTAACTAAGCGTGTTATGACCAATAGTTACGTTATCCAAAACATAGATTTAAAAGAAACTTTAAAAAGAACGTATGAAAATTAACAACTTGTGTAGAACTCGCATCGTATAAAAAGAATAATGGAAGGACCGACTAAAGCAATCACTTATAAATAGTTACATTCAGTTGTATTAAGCCTTTTTAACCGACGACAAGTTGGTGAAGGTGCGCAACAAGACATTTATCTTTTTTTATTATGACCACGCATTTCATAAAGAAGTTATATTTCATGTAGTTATATTTTGTTCGAAAAAGGTTACTACTTAAAGTTCGTCACACAAAATTTTTTAAACGTAAATGTACCACTAGCTATCTAATTTTATTAGTATGTATGGGCTTAATAATTCAAAAACCAAATTATCGAAATCATTTTGTTAAAACAACAATAGTTTTATTAACACGAAAAACTATATCAAAATGTTTTATTTTTTGAAAACACAAACTATGTTATCTGAAATTAATAACCTAGAATTTTGTTAAAACCTTACTTCATATAGATTTCTTCAGCTAAAATACAAAATATTAACCAACTGCACATCCCGGATATTTCAGGTCTGCCGATCAGTAACGTAACATGTTAGTACTGCAGAAGGGTGTCATAATCCGGATATAGAAATGACGATGAAATGTTATTTCCGTTTAAAGTCATGGGCCATAAATTGTGTAACAAAATTATTGAAGAATTTTTAAACATTATATATACTGTAAAACATTTTAATCTCATTTATAACGTCTTTATGTTACGTAGTTATGACAAATATAAAAATTGTTTATTAGTATTTTTTTTTTCAAACAGTTAACGAAAATTATAATTGAACTAAATATATACATAAACTTTAAATAATTTCCTCAGAGCAAATAATATACGAAAATATAAATGTACGAGTTTAACTATATGGAAGGTAACGAGCACAACATAGATATCCCTAGACAGTGACTGGGGCCCATTTACAATGCACATTCATCCGTCTTGTAGCATTAAAGTGTCTCCTTGATCCGAACGAGGACTTGTTTTGATCGATTATCTAGTAATATAATAGTTTAATTGAACTTTCGCATAATTCATCATACTAATACTTAATTATTTGCACGTCAACCTAAAACTACGTAATACCTTCCTAAAACCAGAGTAAAGTGCATACTAAATTAATTTGCGAACAGAGGAAAGGTTTTGACATAAATTGTATCAAAAGAAGCTTTGTGCCTGCAGCCTTTGGCTTTACTCTCGTCTCTTTATCGCTTTAATGAAGTTTATTTAAAAAGTTTTTGTCTCATGTTGAAACTGACAAAATTATTCTAGGGTAAATATACGCAAGGTAATAAAGGTGTACAAAATTATTATAAATAAGTAAGTTACACAATGTGAGTTACTGAGAATGTTACGTTTATGTTTAATGCAACTCGGAATCCGAAATCAAGAGCGAATAAATAATAATTATATTTTTTATACATATTACAGTAATTCCATGGGGATCGAATTGCAACATTATTTTCTGTAAATAAGCGTAAACATTTTATAAGTATCATTGCATTCCTTTCAAACGTCGTGATCTACGGCGTAAAGAATCGAGAAGGAGGTATTCGGGACCGTGCGACAGGTCCCTGATTTTCAACGCATTCTATAACATAGCAACAACCTGTCACTACTATTTTTTCTTGCTTTTAATACCTTTTATTTGTATTACTTTATTAAGACTAGTTTAAATGCACAAGTCCACATACCTACGCCGTTGCGAGCATCAATTATTTTTTTCTTTTTTGTTTTTAATGTAAACATTACTCGTTTACATGACACTAAATACATAGAATACTAAATATCGTTACAATTTATAAACTTTATGAATACGTAAGTAACTTTAATATCTTTGTGGGAGTAAAACCCGATAATAATCGTAAACTTGTGGGCTATTCGAAATGACTACCCAAAATAAATTAGAAATGGTGATTTATAATTTATATCAAATAAACGGTTCACGGCTCACGTAAAACACATTTTTGAATTTTTTCACCGTAGAATGACGAGTACTACAAATAATTGTTGTAAAACTTACTTAACCTCTCATTACTGACGACACTAATACAACCCTAACGCTGACCACGATGTTTAGATACGAAGGGCCTACCCTGCAGCGAAGCCTAATGATCTGATGGAAACGTCGGATTGGCCTTAAATAATTAACCTTCTATGAACTGTATTCAACATACTAGTAAATTATATTAATAATACAAATATATATTACCTCCATTTCCAGCGTTGGTGATTGTTACCCAAAAGTCGATTGTTTTTTCTGGTCCCAACTCTTCATAGTCCCACTTCTTTTTAACTTTCACTACACCACTAGGTTCAACAGTGACCCACGGATTTTCGTCTCGGATTTTAAATGTTTCGCGATCAGTTTCTTTTTCGAGCGTGAAAACCGCACGTCCCTCTACTTCACCATCAGCTTCCGTGAATTCGATGCGCTTTGTTGGGCGAACTGCTCGTGTGACACGTCGCTTTTGACGATGCAGAGCGGTTAGGTCTTTTGGATTACGAACCACAAACTCCAGGAAAATTTGTGCCGGCTTACTTTTACGCGGAGGAGAGCCAGTATCATGGGCGAGAACCTCCAATTCTGCAACGTGACTATCGGGTTCTCCAGCAAGAATTAATTCACCTGTTTGTGGTACTATAACTGCAAGATTACTAGGCGATTTCAAAGAATAGTACACTCGGTCACCATCAGCATCAAAAGCGTGAACTTTGCCAATATTTGAAAATCTTTGCCAGTGCGCTGTAGCGTTATCAGTGTTTTGATCTAAGCTACCGTTGACTGCAAAATAATAAATATTTTGTTCGAAAATAGGCTCATGATCATTTTCATTTATTATTTCAACTCTAATCGAAATTCTTGCCTTGTTACTGCCTCTTAAATCCGTTGCTTGTAGTACTAAATCATACGAATTTTTAGTTTCAGCATCTAATGGTTTCAAAGCAATTATTTCTATATCACCTTCTGTGATGACTGATGCAACTTCAGGCAGGCCTGTCTTTATTTTCTCGCGTAACGCAAATACAGATCCTTCATTCCCATCAATTATTTTGTAAGCTATAGGTCCTACATTAAGCATAGCGGCAGCTCTTATTGGTGGAAGGTCCACAACAGACCCAGCTTCTGCATTTTCTTGAATTTCACCTCGTAACCCTGTGGCAGTTGGAAAACTTAACAATTTCCGACGGTCCACAACAAGGAGATGTACCGAATGAGCAGAACTGCTAAACGGTGTTTGTTCTAAAATAGCAAGATTCAAAGATTGATCAACAAGCGGCGCCAAATCGGCGGTAGTCATTAAAAGTCCATCGTCTAGAAGCGTAAAGTAAGAGGCATATTCTGGAGCGAGCAGGGTGTAGCGAGAGTAGTTTCCCACAAAGTGTTGTACGGCATGACCAGGGCGAACGTCGTGCGGCAATATTGTGAGGGCATGCGTCTGTAGCGACAAGCTTAGAATATAGAGCAAGGCTCCGCTCGCCAGCACGATGCGTGCCATGGCTCTCACTTGTAGATTGATTCACTTATCTCGACATTTCCACCTAAAAACAAAATTTTTTTTTAATAAATAACAATACTTTAAAACCTAATAAAACCTATTTCATGCATTATTATAATTTTGGAAATTTGGTGCAGCCTACTTTTCCGATTTTCTCCTATTGGTTACGAATTTAACACTTAACCGAACTATTACTTTCTAGGCATCTATAACAAATAAATTTAAATCTCGCACGTGCGTAGAATAATTTAGATAGCAAAAAATTTAAACTGTAACATTAGCAAAGAAGTGATTACAACGAAGAGTAGTATTTCATTAATTCAGTCATGAGTAACTGCATAGTAGCAGAAATTACGCGTCGGCTTGACGGCGGCGGCGAAGGCGACGGCACCGAGGTAGGGCGGCACACATGCGGAGCTTTATTTAGGCGGCAGGCGGGAACGCCGCCGGCGTCTCGCGACCCGCCGCCGCCGCCACCACCGCCGCCGCCGCCGCCGATCAATACCCCCGTTGCGCCGTCGCGCGACGTTTTGCGAGCCAATTTCGACTGTATGCGCTTTTGGTCATGAACACACTATCAACTATTAACGCACATGTTTTCCATTGCTACGCCACGCTTTTTTCACCAAGTCACTCACTACACTACACCCAAATGAACTACGTAACAAGACGATCGTAACTCATTTTGATTTTTACAGCAGTATTAGATTACCGAGGTCTCAAAATCATTCACTTGTTCATCATAAATGAAAACTAATTATAGAGCTATCACAACAAACATCTATCAAGAAAACATGTATAACGGCCGTTAATTGTTTCGGTAAGTCTGAAAATATATTTAGTGAATGTAAACAAATTGTGAAAAATGCATTTCCATTTTTGAGATTCCAGTATATCTAAATTTTATCGACGACTTTAATTCACAAATTTAATAAAAATTATACTATTTATATACATAAGTACGTACTTATCGTTGGTTTTGAAAATATCGGTATCGTAGTTGTGATGAATGACTGTTATGAGCGTCACGAACCGAACACACGGGGCGTTATAAAGCGACTGACAGCGAGTTGCGCGACGCGCGCGCGTATCGAGCGCAGACCGGCCGGCCCCCGCCCATTACCACCCCATACCCGCTACAAAAGCATGCACCGGCCCTCTCCCCCTGGCTTAGCTGCACTGGTTCCCCTCATCTCGTTTGTTTTTCGCTATCTACGCCTTACTCACGAGATGCTGGTAAGACACGAGGTTGACGGTTGTAGAGTACGTTGTTTACTGGTGGTAGGTCTCTGTTGCCGGAGACCGTCTGGATGGGTACCACAGCAGCTCCCATTACAACCGCCAAATAGTAGTGTTCAAACATTACTGTGTTCCGGTTTGAAGGGCGCTGTAGCTAGTGTAATTACTGGGGTAACGAGACTTAACACCTTATGTCTCAAGGCGACGAGCGCAATGTATACCATCTTAACTAGCACCACGTTGTCATGGGCAAGCGTATCACTTACCATCAGGTGAACGTCTTGCTCGTCTTGACGCATAGTAGTATAAAAGAAAAGGTGCGAACTATTTGAAAAAAGGTAGATTTTATACCTCACATCTTATTTTAATAATTTCGGTATATTTATAAATAATATAATATGAATACCTTCATGACACGTTAAATTCTATCTCAATTACTAATAAACACTTAAGTAATTCTTTAAATTACAACCATAGCAAATAACAGGTATCCAAATGGTTTGATAAATAAATATGTTAGTAAATACTAAAGCTTCTACAATTACATGTATTAAGAAATATTTGTGTACCTTCTAATTTGTTACTAATTAATGATAATTTTAAAAATGAAAATGCAAGTCAAATGTGTTAAATTCGAAGTACATAGTTAAATAATATATTTGGAAAATAAAAACAAATAAATCAATATTTTACTTGTAGTTCATTGGAATATGGTAAATACTAATAAATAGAAATACCATACAAACAATGAAGAAATATCTTTTAATTTACGAATATCGCCGATAAAAATGTTAATTATTACTAATGATAACTAATTCGTGCATTATGTTTGCTCGGAGTTCTATTATCTGTCTGCTATCTCTCCTTCACTGGTGTAAAAACCGAAAATCCTAATGGTACCGAATTTCCATCGAACCCACACGAGCACAGTACTTGATGATGAAACGGTTTTAATAATAAGTATGTAACGATGTGAAAGGTAACTTTGTTCTCAATCGCCTAGTTCGACTTGTCATGGATGTTGTTACTAAATGGTCTCATTTCTGCTTAAGACATAAAATTTTATAATTAGAACCACATCTTCATTTTTATCACTATCTACAATTTATCACAGTGTGCAAATGTAGCCGGTGCACATTTGTTGTACAAGTAAATAAAAT
This sequence comes from Byasa hedistus, assembly GCA_029286795.1. Lineage (NCBI taxonomy): Eukaryota > Metazoa > Arthropoda > Insecta > Lepidoptera > Papilionidae > Byasa > Byasa hedistus. The sequence continues at coordinate 6,695,908 of JAGSMW010000020.1, read as the reverse complement.
CTAAGTATATGATGCCAATATAAAAAAAATTACTATACGTTTTGAATGTTTACGAGCTCATATTTTACATAGATATCAAAACAATAATTTTATAACTTATTGCTCGTTCCGAGTAATCTCCGAAAAGAGTAAACCGGGTTAAATGAGACTGTTACTAGCATAATAACTATATTAGAAAATAAGCATTTATAGATAAAAATACATCCGTGAATTGTTACTATTCATCAATATTTTCATAAATACTAAATTTATAATTTTCCTAGAAAAACTAAACATTTACATTAAGAAAAAAAATGTGTGGGAATCCGTAACGTAAGGATGCGCTTCTTTCTAAAGGAAGTCAAGATTATCTAAAGATTTTTGTACGCAAAACCCTGTTTCGTTAGTCTTCTGTTTGGAAGGTTCACAGCAACTCTGTTCAGAACACAATGACTGGAGGCGCCCTCTCTACCTCTAAAATAGTTGAGCACATTGCGTAAATAAATATATAAAAGTAGAGAGGAGTACATTATAACATTTTGCTAAAGTTTGGTAGTCAGCATAAAGAATTTGATTGATAACTTACAATTGCGAAAAAAAATTTGCATACTTTAAATATTGAAGGCAAACATTTATAGTTTATTTTGTGGTTATCATAGTATTGTTGTTATTAAATTGATTCAAATGGGACTGAATTCCACTATTAAACTGTTTCTTCATTTTTTCAAAAGCATCATTTATTGTTTCCTTATAATAGGTAAGGGCTTATATATATATGATATATTACAATATTTTTTTATTAATGGTGTAATTTGTGTTACTAAACTATTTATTTATTTTTTACATATTTTGTGCTAAACAAAGAACATAATGGATATCATCCATTCCAGTTTCAAACCTGACCACAATCCTCCAACAAGGAGATTTGACCCTAGAACCCCTAGAACTTAATATTAACAAAGTAAAAGCCTCCCAGAAAAAATACAAGTTCTATCTACTTTAGTATTTATACCACTATTTTTTTATTTACGACATTTATACAAATCAGAGTATCTTTGGGTACAAAATGGAAACACTTGAAATTATCATTGGGATATAATCCTAAATAAGTATCTAAATTTCCGATGCATAATAACTAATACTATTTTAATGAAACTATTTCCAATTTAATAGCTTTTGCTGATAAACATAATTATTATAAATTTTGAACAAGTTATTTTGACTCATATAAGTATCTTTTATCTTTATCAAACCTTAACTAATTAAAAATGAAACAAACACAACTATAATAGAAACAATTTTAATACGCTGAAACAGTCATATTTAAGACTAGTATAAAAATAGCAAAAGCTACAGTAATGAGCAAATTCATTTGCGACTTACAAAAAATTTAATAAATATTTTATCTACTTTTTACATAATATGTAAATAGGCTATGAGTGATTACATTAATAGGCATTTTGCACCTAGTACATAATATAATAATAATTGCATTATTATATGCTACATATTAGATGTAAACTGCTTTGAAACTGTGTCATTGTTGCCTTTGTATCTGATTTCTTTAATTGTCAATTGTTTGCCCTGATGAATCCTTTGTAAATGACTCCTCATGTCATAAGACCTTGAAAATGACCTGTGACATACTGGACACTGTGTTTTCCCTGCATGTGAATCTTTATGTAGAGTTAAAGAAGTTGGATGTTTAAAGCCTTTTGGACATAACTGGCATCGAAACTTTGCTAAATCAGAGTCTGGAACAGAGAGACAAAATAAGTTTCAAATAATTATTCTTTATTAATACTTTGCACAAAAATAATTAAGTTGTGATGTTAATTTTATAATTGAATTATCCTAGTACAGTGCTTATTGATATTATGTGTAAATTTATGTTTTTCAAATAACTGTTGCATGCACTTAAACACCTCAGTTTTGTAGAGCAACTGTACAGTCCCTTAGCAGAGGTAAAATGATTTACAAGATTCTAAAATTATAACATTACCACAAAAGCTCTTTTCTATTGTTAATAACACTTAACAATAATTATTAAAACATTTGTTTTACCATACAATCTTGAATAAATACTATAACATGTAAATTAACCATTTCCATAGGTACATTTCATATTTTTAAAAAAAAATTACGAACCGCTTGCTTTCTCTGTTAGATCTTCGGCAGATGTAGACTGCATGTCAATTTGCATCTCTTCATTAGGCAATGAAGTTTCTTTTAATCTCACATTTGCACTCTCTTCAGCTATTACATTGTCAGTAGTAAATTCAGTATCAGAAATTACATCATGTGAATTTTTTTGGAGAGTAGTCTCTGGAATGGTTTCAGCTCTATTAGTCTGTATGGTAGCAAGATTAATTGGTTCATCGCTTGGAATCGATATTAAACCATCATTTATTCTACTTGACTTTGAACTTAAGTCTAATGAAGTATTATCAATAAGCATTATTTGGGTTTTAGATGTTTCTTCCTCTGTGTTGTCAGTTAAGCCTTTTACCTCTAACATTTCAGCTGTTATTAGAAATGATTCCAATTGCTCTTGAAATATATTCACTTCGCCATGGTACATAAAATTAATAATCGCGTTAAGATCCTCAAACTTAACATTCCTAAATATGATCACAGGGTGCTGGCACGGATTTTCCTTAAATATTTGTTTGAAGTAATTACTACATGCCGATAATAACATTTTATGAGCTCTGATTTTGCCACCTTCACAACATAAGGTGACATCAACTAAATCATTCGAAAACCTGAGTTCGTTAAATGCTTCCGTAACATGGGAAACATAATTATTCCATCGTAGAGAGAATTGTGATGCATTATTCATTATTTCGCAACAAATTCACATAAACTTAAAAATAGTTCATTAAATTGTACAATTGAGATAACAACGCCTGGAACTGTCACTTCCATCACTCAATGTACATAGATAATAAATTTTTAAATTCAGGACTGATTTACCCATAGACAGATTGCATTAAACAAGTAAAATAAGAAATTATGGTGTTATTAATGATGAAATTATGATAATTTTACACATTGAGCTTGTCGCCTGGAGACACAAGATGGTTCATTAGCCAAATAATTTCACTAGATATCATGCTTTTTATACCGGACGCAGTAACTTTTGCATAAAACTATTCCAATGCAGAAATGGCAGTCTTTATAAAAAAGAAATACTTAAAGTAAAGTTAGCCACCGTGCACAATCCCTGTAAAAAGTTTAACACTAAATTAGTAATGTGATGTAGCAGTAATGTATTGTGTTCTAAAATCTAATATATAAAATTCTCTTGTCACAATGTTCGTTCACATACTCCTCTGAAACGGCTTGACCGATTCTGATTAAATTTATATGCATATTCAGTAGGTCAGAGAATCGGCTACTATCTATTTTTCAAACCCCTAAATGATCAGGGTTGCCCACTCATACTACTAATACTACTCAAAAAATACATACAACCCTAAACTTTCACTTTTCTATCACCAACTCCTGCTTTTTAATAGTCATTTTAAAATGTTTTTGTCCCGCTCGATAACATCAATTATACGTGGCCACGTAACAAATCGCGTGGCCATAAACTCAAAAAAAAATTTTTTTTTTTTTTTTTTTTTTTTTTTTTTTTTTTTTTTTTTTTTTTTTTTTTTCTATTTTATATTTTTGTTATGTGGCATCAAAAAATACATACAACCCTAAACTTTCACTTTTCTATCACCAACTCCTGCTTTTTAATAGTCATTTTAAAATGTTTTTGTCCCGCTCGATAACATCAATTATACGTGGCCACGTAACAAATCGCGTGGCCATAAACTCAAAAAAAAACTTCAATTATTATCACTTGGTAAGTTATCCCCTTCACGTGTCTATCTACCGGTGTCACCTCTCACCAGTACACAGCATGTAGTGGGGATGACAACGAATTCTATTTCTCTCAAACATTATGCCTTCTATCACTCCCTTTACATATAAATATATTCTCAAGCAACTTTATTATTTATTTATTAATAACTAATATTATTGAATTTAATTTATTATTAATCTATCTATCTATATATATATAAAATTCTCTTGTCACAATGTTCGTTCCATACTCCTCCGAAACGGCTTTACCGATTATAATGAAATTTTTTGTGCATATTCAGTAGGTCAGAGAATCGGCTACTATCTATTTTTCAAACCCCTAAATGATCAGGGTTGCCCACTCCAAAAAAAAATTTTTTTTTTTTTTTTTTTTTTTTTTTTCTATTTTATATTTTTGTTATGTGGCATCAAAAAATACATACAACCCTAAACTTTCACTTTTCTATCACCAACTCCTGCTTTTTAATAGACATTTTAATATTTTGTCTCGCTCGATATCATCAATGTTGGAATGTTGGAATGTTGGAATGTTGGAATGTTGGAATGTTGGAATGTTGGAATGTTGGAATGTTGGAATGTTGGAATGTTGGAATGTTGGAATGTTGGAATGTTGGAATGTTGGAATGTTGGAATGTTGGAATGTTGGAATGTTGGAATGTTGGAATGTTGGAATGTTGGAATGTTGGAATGTTGGAATGTTGGAATGTTGGAATGTTGGAATGTTGGAATGTTGGAATGTTGGAATGTTGGAATGTTGGAATGTTGGAATGTTGGAATGTTGGAATGTTGGAATGTTGGAATGTTGGAATGTTGGAATGTTGGAATGTTGGAATGTTGGAATGTTGGAATGTTGGAATGTTGGAATGTTGGAATGTTGGAATGTTGGAATGTTGGAATGTTGGAATGTTGGAATGTTGGAATGTTGGAATGTTGGAATGTTGGAATGTTGGAATGTTGGAATGTTGGAATGTTGGAATGTTGGAATGTTGGAATGTTGGAATGTTGGAATGTTGGAATGTTGGAATGTTGGAATGTTGGAATGTTGGAATGTTGGAATGTTGGAATGTTGGAATGTTGGAATGTTGGAATGTTGGAATGTTGGAATGTTGGAATGTTGGAATGTTGGAATGTTGGAATGTTGGAATGTTGGAATGTTGGAATGTTGGAATGTTGGAATGTTGGAATGTTGGAATGTTGGAATGTTGGAATGTTGGAATGTTGGAATGTTGGAATGTTGGAATGTTGGAATGTTGGAATGTTGGAATGTTGGAATGTTGGAATGTTGGAATGTTGGAATGTTGGAATGTTGGAATGTTGGAATGTTGGAATGTTGGAATGTTGGAATGTTGGAATGTTGGAATGTTGGAATGTTGGAATGTTGGAATGTTGGAATGTTGGAATGTTGGAATGTTGGAATGTTGGAATGTTGGAATGTTGGAATGTTGGAATGTTGGAATGTTGGAATGTTGGAATGTTGGAATGTTGGAATGTTGGAATGTTGGAATGTTGGAATGTTGGAATGTTGGAATGTTGGAATGTTGGAATGTTGGAATGTTGGAATGTTGGAATGTTGGAATGTTGGAATGTTGGAATGTTGGAATGTTGGAATGTTGGAATGTTGGAATGTTGGAATGTTGGAATGTTGGAATGTTGGAATGTTGGAATGTTGGAATGTTGGAATGTTGGAATGTTGGAATGTTGGAATGTTGGAATGTTGGAATGTTGGAATGTTGGAATGTTGGAATGTTGGAATGTTGGAATGTTGGAATGTTGGAATGTTGGAATGTTGGAATGTTGGAATGTTGGAATGTTGGAATGTTGGAATGTTGGAATGTTGGAATGTTGGAATGTTGGAATGTTGGAATGTTGGAATGTTGGAATGTTGGAATGTTGGAATGTTGGAATGTTGGAATGTTGGAATGTTGGAATGTTGGAATGTTGGAATGTTGGAATGTTGGAATGTTGGAATGTTGGAATGTTGGAATGTTGGAATGTTGGAATGTTGGAATGTTGGAATGTTGGAATGTTGGAATGTTGGAATGTTGGAATGTTGGAATGTTGGAATGTTGGAATGTTGGAATGTTGGAATGTTGGAATGTTGGAATGTTGGAATGTTGGAATGTTGGAATGTTGGAATGTTGGAATGTTGGAATGTTGGAATGTTGGAATGTTGGAATGTTGGAATGTTGGAATGTTGGAATGTTGGAATGTTGGAATGTTGGAATGTTGGAATGTTGGAATGTTGGAATGTTGGAATGTTGGAATGTTGGAATGTTGGAATGTTGGAATGTTGGAATGTTGGAATGTTGGAATGTTGGAATGTTGGAATGTTGGAATGTTGGAATGTTGGAATGTTGGAATGTTGGAATGTTGGAATGTTGGAATGTTGGAATGTTGGAATGTTGGAATGTTGGAATGTTGGAATGTTGGAATGTTGGAATGTTGGAATGTTGGAATGTTGGAATGTTGGAATGTTGGAATGTTGGAATGTTGGAATGTTGGAATGTTGGAATGTTGGAATGTTGGAATGTTGGAATGTTGGAATGTTGGAATGTTGGAATGTTGGAATGTTGGAATGTTGGAATGTTGGAATGTTGGAATGTTCGAATGTTGGAATGTTGGAATGTTGTAATGTTGGAATGTTGTAATGTTGGAATGTTGGAATGATGGAATGTTGGAATGTTGGAATGTTGGAATGTTGGAATGTTGGAATGTTGGAATGTTGGAATGTTGGAATGTTGGAATGTTGGAATGTTGGAATGTTGGAATGTTGGAATGTTGGAATGTTGGAATGTTGGAATGTTGGAATGTTGGAATGTTGGAATGTTGGAATGTTGGAATGTTGGAATGTTGGAATGTTGGAATGTTGGAATGTTGGAATGTTGGAATGTTGGAATGTTGGAATGTTGGAATGTTGGAATGTTGGAATGTTGGAATGTTGGAATGTTGGAATGTTGGAATGTTGGAATGTTGGAATGTTGGAATGTTGGAATGTTGGAATGTTGGAATGTTGGAATGTTGGAATGTTGGAATGTTGGAATGTTGGAATGTTGGAATGTTGGAATGTTGGAATGTTGGAATGTTGGAATGTTGGAATGTTGGAATGTTGGAATGTTGGAATGTTGGAATGTTGGAATGTTGGAATGTTGGAATGTTGGAATGTTGGAATGTTGGAATGTTGGAATGTTGGAATGTTGGAATGTTGGAATGTTGGAATGTTGGAATGTTGGAATGTTGGAATGTTGGAATGTTGGAATGTTGGAATGTTGGAATGTTGGAATGTTGGAATGTTGGAATGTTGGAATGTTGGAATGTTGGAATGTTGGAATGTTGGAATGTTGGAATGTTGGAATGTTGGAATGTTGGAATGTTGGAATGTTGGAATGTTGGAATGTTGGAATGTTGGAATGTTGGAATGTTGGAATGTTGGAATGTTGGAATGTTGGAATGTTGGAATGTTGGAATGTTGGAATGTTGGAATGTTGGAATGTTGGAATGTTGGAATGTTGGAATGTTGGAATGTTGGAATGTTGGAATGTTGGAATGTTGGAATGTTGGAATGTTGGAATGTTGGAATGTTGGAATGTTGGAATGTTGGAATGTTGGAATGTTGGAATGTTGGAATGTTGGAATGTTGGAATGTTGGAATGTTGGAATGTTGGAATGTTGGAATGTTGGAATGTTGGAATGTTGGAATGTTGGAATGTTGGAATGTTGGAATGTTGGAATGTTGGAATGTTGGAATGTTGGAATGTTGGAATGTTGGAATGTTGGAATGTTGGAATGTTGGAATGTTGGAATGTTGGAATGTTGGAATGTTGGAATGTTGGAATGTTGGAATGTTGGAATGTTGGAATGTTGGAATGTTGGAATGTTGGAATGTTGGAATGTTGGAATGTTGGAATGTTGGAATGTTGGAATGTTGGAATGTTGGAATGTTGGAATGTTGGAATGTTGGAATGTTGGAATGTTGGAATGTTGGAATGTTGGAATGTTGGAATGTTGGAATGTTGGAATGTTGGAATGTTGGAATGTTGGAATGTTGGAATGTTGGAATGTTGGAATGTTGGAATGTTGGAATGTTGGAATGTTGGAATGTTGGAATGTTGGAATGTTGGAATGTTGGAATGTTGGAATGTTGGAATGTTGGAATGTTGGAATGTTGGAATGTTGGAATGTTGGAATGTTGGAATGTTGGAATGTTGGAATGTTGGAATGTTGGAATGTTGGAATGTTGGAATGTTGGAATGTTGGAATGTTGGAATGTTGGAATGTTGGAATGTTGGAATGTTGGAATGTTGGAATGTTGGAATGTTGGAATGTTGGAATGTTGGAATGTTGGAATGTTGGAATGTTGGAATGTTGGAATGTTGGAATGTTGGAATGTTGGAATGTTGGAATGTTGGAATGTTTGAATCGTTTGGATGTAGAATGTGGCCCTGGTGGGCTGTTTTCCTCTGATTGGCCTGTCTGCGTTGGCCTTTTGGCCATGATTCCCTCTTGTGCCTCTTGCCCCTGGCCCCTGGCCCCTGGCCCCTGGCCCCGGGTGAATATTGAAAATGGAAAATGGAAAATGGAAAATGGAAAATGGAAAAGGGAAAAGGGAAAAGGGAAAAGGGAAAAGGGAAAAGGGAAAATGGAAAATGGAAAATGGAAAAGGAAAATGGAAAAGGGAAAAGGGAAAAGGAAAATGGAAAATGGAAATAAAATGAAAAATTGAAATCGGACATCTGAAATCTAGAAACCAGTAAACCAGTAAACCAGTAAACCAGTGAACCATTGAACCAGTGAACCAGTGAACCAGTGAACCATGAACCAGTGAACCAGTGAACCAGTGAACCAGTTAACCAGTGAACCAGTGACCAGTGAACCGTGAACCAGTGACCAGTGACCAGTGACCAGTGACCAGTGACCAGTGAACCATGAACCAGTGACCAGTGAACCAGTGACCAGTGAACAGTGAACCAGTGACCAGTGAACCATGAACCAGTGAACCAGTGAACCAGTGAACCAGTTGAACCAGTGAACCAGTGAACCATGAACCAGTGAACCAGTGAACCAGTGAACCAGTGAACCAGTGAACCAGGAACCAGTGAACCAGTGAACAGTGAACCAGTGAACCAGTGAACCAGGAACCAGTGAACCAGTGAACCAGTGAACCAGTGAACCAGTGAACCAGTTGAACCAGTTGAACCAGTGAACCAGGAACCAGTGAACCAGTGAACCAGTGAACCGTGAACCAGTGGAACCAGTGAACCAGTGAACCAGTGAACCAGTGAACCAGTGAACCAGTAAACCAGAAACCAGTAACCAGTAAACCAGAAACCAGAAACCAGAAAACTAGAAACTAGAAACTAGAACTAGAAACTAGAAACTAGAAACTAGAAACTAGAAACTAGAAACCAGAAACCAGTAACCAGAAACAAACAAACAAAAGTTCATATTAAATAACAAGCTTTCACTGCTGTCTAGCGATGTAGGTGCGTTCGTAAACGCTAAAGAGTCAATTTGCACTTTATTACAGCTGCACAAAGTTCAAAATTACAATTATTCTATCAAAATGATGTGCGTATGGAGTCGGAAGAAGATCGCCGCGAGCCGAAATTAAAACGAATGAAATAATAACATAAATAGTCACAAAATGTAATAGCTAAAGATCATTCTTACTGATTTTCATTTGGTCGGCTTCGCGGTATTATTTCTTTTGTTTTAGTTTCGGCACGCGACATAAAATGCATTAGTTTTCACGACCTTACATCAGTCGAGCACCATCCGCGTTACCATCTGGCGGATTGATAGACTACATTCTGTCAAAAAGATTTGGAATGTGACAGTTATTTGTTCCTAATAAAATAATAATAGTAAATATAATTTATGTACTATAATTATAACTTTGGCCACTCTTCTGGAACCCACTAATATTTAAATATTAGTTATTAGATGAACATATATAGAGCTGAACCCCACACACCGCCATATCACCAGAGTGACGGTTCAGTCCAGATTTTTTTGCGCTGGCTATAAAATAGGTAAGAACAAAAAACTGCCACATTCCAATTTTTTTGACAGAACGAAGTCTGTCGGGTCAGTAGATATATATAAAAAAGTAATAGCTGTTCGTTAGTCTCGCTAAAACTCGAGAACGGCTGGACCGATTTGGCTAAATGAGGTCTTGAATTATTCGTGGAAGTCCAGGGAAGGTTTAAAAGGAGAAATGAGAAAATATAGAAAAAGTGCCCGGAATATGGTAAAAACAACAATTTCATAATTCGATTAAGGTGACCAGATTTTTAGATGGGCAAAGCGAGACAGCTCTGAAGGAGTAATAATATCGTAATAATTTTTTACTTTTAACTTAAGTACAATTTATGTATAAAAAAAATGTATAATATTTTATTCCTTGACATATTTTTTATTTGGGTGAATTTGTTTCAGTAGATTTTAGTCATTTTTAAAATATTGTATCCACAAGAATTTGTCAAATTAGTTTGATTGACTTAAAATATTTGCATAGTTTTATTCGTATATTTCTTTCAAGGTTGAGGTCGGTGATATACTTTTGGTCATCAATATAAAACATAAAGACTACAAGTATTTTAAGCTTAGTTTAAGAAGATTTATGTATTTATGATATATTCCTTAATTTTCTATGGCAAGAAGCAGAACACGAAGTGTATAATCTGAGAGACAAATACATTGTTACTGGGTATCAAAAGCAACGTGTTACGCAAAACAATGGTTTTCATAAAAATAAAATTTATTTTATTTCTAAAAGTCGGGACTTTTGAAAAACGTCGCGTGACGCGGGACTAATTGTGAAAAATCGGGACTGTCTTGCCAAAAGCGAGCGTCTGGTCACTTTACCTTGGATACATAAAACGTCAGACATTTGAAGTTCGTCCCGTCATTTAGAAACCAAATACAGAAAATGGAAAATGGAGAATGGAGAATGGAAAATGGAAAATGGAAAATGGAAAATGGAAAAACGAAATGGAAAATGGAAAAACGAAATGGAAAATGGAAAATGGAAAATGGAAAACGGAAAACGGAAAATGAAAAATGTAAAATGGAAAATGGAAAATGAAAATGAAAATGGAAAATGGAAAATGGAAAATGAAAATGGAAAATGGAAAATGGAAAATGGAAAATGGAAAATGGAAAAGGAAAATGGAAAATGGAAAATGGAAAATGGAAAATGGAAAACGGAAAACGGAAAATGAAAAATGTAAAATGGAAAATGGAAAATGGAAATGGAAAATGGAAAATGGAAAATGGAAAATGGAAAATGGAAAATGGAAAAGGAAAATGGAAAAGGAAAATGGAAAATGGAAAATGGAAAATGGAAAATGGAAAATGGAAAATGGAAAATGGAGAATGGAAAAAGGAAAATGAAAAAGGAAAAGGAAAATGGAAAAAGGAAAATGGAAAAAGGAAAATGGAAAATGGAAAAAGGAAAATGGAAAACGGAAAATGGAAAATGGAAAATGGAAAAGGAAAATGGAAAATGGAGAATGGAAAATGGAAAATGGAAAATGGAAAATGGAAAACGGAAACTATTAAACAGAAACCAGAAACCAGAAACCAGAAACCAGAAACCAGAAACCAGAAACCAGAACCAGAAACCAGAAACCAGAAACCAGAAACCAGAAACCAGAAACCAGAAACCAGAAACCAGAAACCAGAAACCAGAAACCAGAAACCAGAAACCAGAAACCAGAAACCAGAAACCAGAAACCAGAAACCAGAAACCAGTAACCAGAAACCAGTAACCTGAAACCAGTAACCTGAAACCAGAAACCAGAAACCAGTAACCAGAAACCAGAAACCAGAAACCAGAAACCAGAAACCAGAAACCAGGAACCAGTAACCAGTAACCAGAAACCAGAAACCAGAAACTAACAAACACAAGTTCATATTAAATTACAAGCTTTCACTGCTGTCTAAGCAATGTAGGTGCGTTCGTAACGCTAGAGAGTCAACTATTAAAACGAATGAAATAATAACATAAATAGTCACAAAATGTAAGCGCTAAAGATCCACCATACTGATTTTCAATTTGGTCGGCTTCGCGATATTATTTCTTTTGTTTTAGTTTCGGCGCGCGACATAAAATGCATTAGTTTTCACGTCAATACATCAGTCGAGCATAAACCGCGCTACCATCTGGCGGACCTGACAGACTACATTCTGTCAAAAAGATTTGGAATGTGACAGTTATTTGTTCCTAAACAATTATTATAGTAAATATAACTTATGTACTTTAATTATTACTTTGGCCACTCTTCTGGAACCCACTAATATTTAAATATTAGTTATTAGATGAATATATATATAGTGCTGAACCCCATACACCGCCCATAACCAGGAAGACGGGTCTGTTCAGGAGATTTTTTTGACCCGGTTATGAAATAGGCAGGAACAAAGAACATTCCAATTTTTTTTTTTGACAGAACGAAGTCTGTCGGGTCAGCTAGTAATACTGTAACATGAGAATTTAAAGTATTAAAATTTTATTAGATCCTCACAAACAATGTACCATATAAAAAAATAACAATCTACTGTTGATAACATGGCATTATAATTTATTTTGAATTATTTTCACACGAGTTACATGGCCATAAAGCTCCGATAATAACAATAAACATCTTGATACTTTAAACTTGCGAGCAATAGGAACCCAGTCTTCAAACAACGTTACATTATGAAAGCAACAAAAGCCCGTTGTTCCTGGTAACTGCACTAATTATAAATAGCCGATAAGTTAACAATGAGGTTCAGTTGTAATATAAACATATTTCCTTTCATTTAAACATATCCATGTCAGTAGATCATAAGCTTAGAGTATATAAACCAATATTAAAATGAATAAAGACAGTTCTCTCTACACCATTACATGGGACAGTAGTCCCAGAGTTTTATTTACAAAAACTCATCCGCCCGATCGCCCAACATAACTGGCGCAGTCGGTAGGATAGCATCTCCGGAAGATTCGCAACAGCAACAAATCGTGTCTACGAATCCGCTCAAAATCGCGAATACGTCCGGCATCGATTCTACAAAAGAACCTACAACGAGCATCGGGTGGAGTAGAGAAACTCACAACAGCAAACTTCAGCTTGTTCCTGGGGTAAGCATCAAACTCTGATTACTCCAAGACTCCTGAAACCCATATTCCTTCATTACAGAAAATTTTTCAATTTATTTTATTTGTACTATTGTTTTGTGTTTTTGTACGTATTAAAAATGACGTCGGAACAGAAATCAGTAATAAAAACGCAGGAGATTAGTTATAAAAACTTTATCTATACTTCTGCCTACTTATGATGGAAACAGAAAAACGTTACCATTATTTATTAGATGTGTAGAAAATATATAGCTCAAATTGACGACAAAAACAATACAAATATAGCGTCGTTAATTATAAATAAACTATCTGGAAAAGCGATAGAAGCTTTATCCGAAAACAACGATTTCAAATCATGGAAAGATATAAAGAAAATATTAATTCAACGCTTTGGTGAAATTAGAGACGAAATACAGTGTATGCAGGAGTTAGTAAAAATAGAAAAGGATAGAATGAGTTTAGAAACGTTTGCGAAAAAAATTCGCGAGTTAACTTATAGTTTAATAAATATAGATAATACAAAAAGGAAATATTACGAAAAAATAGCGATGAATGTCTTTCTAGACCAGCTAAATCCGATTGTAGCATTAAATGTACGAATCCAAAATATAGATTGTTTAGAGAAGGCAATCTCGGTTGCTATAATAGAAGAAAATAAAATTAAAAACCGAAAAACTTTAGATATTAGAGCAAAACCAAATATCGTTATGCCTAGACCGAATTTAGTAGCATTTAGCGGCTATAGGTATAACACACCACCAAATCATATACAACGTTACCCAAATAATAATAAACCTACATTTGTACCGAACGGTTATAATAAACAAGTAAAGCCATTATCTAACACACGAATTAATTTTCAATCAGATCTAAATGTTGATGAATATGAAACCGATCAGCAGGAGGAAAATACTGAACCTATTAATACTCAACAATATGATGAATCTGAAAATTTTCAAATACCTGGCGAACACGAAATAGAAATATAGCGTTTATAAATATTAATAATCGCAATATGTTACCATACATTTTTATTAAGGAGTTAGGCGGTCGATTTCTTATAGACACAGGCGCTTCACAATCTCTTATTTCTCCAGAAAATTGTAAAAAAAATTAACTGCAAAACTAAACGTGAATCCCATCTAATCAAGACAGCTCATGACATTACTCAGCACGATTTAGTAGCGTTTATTAAACTTCCACAAATATTCCACTGTAATAGAACTCATAAATTTTTATTATTCGATTTCGACAAAGACTTTAAAGGATTGTTAGGAGTAGATTTATTAACTCCTCTAGGATGTAAAATCGACATGGAAAAAATGATACTTAAAACCGAATCTTGTCAAATCCCCATTAAAAACGACATTAAATCGACGCAGACTATAGAACCAAAAACTGAAAGAATGTTTGAGTTACTTTGTGACTATGCGGAAGGAGAATACTTTTTAGATGAACAAAATATTAAGGAATTAACATTGCCTTCAGCATTTATAAAAGTAAAACAAGGATCTTTCTTTACTTCCATTACTAACACAAGCGATGAAAAAATTATCTTCAGAAAACTATTAAATATTAAATTAACACCCTTAGAAACAGACTTAAAAACTGTCCAATTGAATTATTTTCAAAATCAAGATAAAATTACAGATAAAATTTTAAAGCAAAATTTAGATAGACTTAGAACTAATCACATGAATGACGAGGAAAAGCGTCATATAAAACAGTTATGTTATAATCATAGAGACTTATTTCATTCAGAAAACGTCCCTTTAACTTTTTCACATAAAATAAAACATAATTTAAGACTAACAGACGACACCCCTATTAGCGTTCGAAATTACAGACAAGCACCAAAACAGCGGGAAGAAATACAAAAGCAAATAGATAGTCTATTAAAACAAAATATTATTAGAGAAAGCATGTCCCCATGGTCATGTCCAGTTCATATTATTCCAAAAAAAACTGACGCTTCAGGAAAAACCAAATGGCGTTTAGTTATCGATTACAGAAAATTAAACGAAAAAACTATTTCTGACAAATATCCACTGCCGAACATAACCGACATTCTAGATAGGCTTGGTCGTGCCCAATACTTTAGTACCATAGATTTGGTGCTTCTGGATACCATCAAATAGAAATGGACCCCAAAGATATTGAAAAAACAGCATTCTCTACTGAAAGAGGACATTACGAGTTCCTTCGCACCCCCCCCCCCCCCCCCCCCCTTGCATTCGGTTTAAAAAACGCTCCAAGTACTTTTCAGCGTTTAATGGATATAGTTTTGAGAGGTATAGATGGTGTGATGACATATCTAGATGATGTTATTATATTCACCACTTCATTAACAGATCATATGCAAAAATTAAAAACAGTTTTTAACAGATTAAAGCAACACAATCTCAAAATTCAGCTAGATAAATCGGAATTCTTACAGAAAACTGTTAAATTTTTAGGACACGTACTTACAAGCGAGGGAGTTAAGCCTAATGACGACAAAATTATAGCTATTAAAAAAATTCCGATACCAAAAACTCAGAAACAAATTAAATCATTTTTAGGACTAGTAGGTTATTACCGTAAATTTATACAAGATTTCGCGAAACTAACTAAACCAATGACAGCTTGCTTAAAAAAAAATGCAAAAGTAATTCATACCGAAGATTTTGTAAAAGCGTTTGAAGATTGTAAAAAGGTACTTATTAACGCCCCAATCTTACAATACCCAGATTTCAATAAAACATTTATCTTAACAACCGACGCTTCTGACGTAGCGTTAGGCGCAGTACTTTCACAAGGCGTAGTAGGCTCAGATAAACCAATAGCGTTCGCTTCACGAACTTTATCAGATACCGAGCGTAAGTACTCGAAAATAGAAAAGGAATTACTAGGAATAATTTGGGCAATAAAATACTTTAGACCATATTTATACGGAAGAAAATTCATTATATATACAGATCATAGGCCTCTAACATGGATCATGTCATTAAAGGACCCAAATTCTAAGCTGACTAGATGGCGACTTAGATTAGAAGAACATGTTTATGAAGTTATATATAAAAAAGGAAAATTAAATACCAACGCTGACGCCCTATCACGCGTAGAAATAGTATATAATAACGAAATAGACCCTATGCCAAGTACTTCAAAAGATCCGTCTGAAATACCACAACAATGCAAAGTAATAGCTCTGATCAGTTACAGTGCGAGGAAGACCTAATAAATAACATTCCGAAAACATCAGATGCAATAGATCGTCAATTAAAACAATTTTTTATACGAAAATGTCCCGGAAGTAATTATAGAGTAGAGGATAGATCAAAAGGTAAAATAGTTATTAATGATGTTTTTATACCAATTAACGATACGGAAAAAACAAATTATTAACTTTCTTAAAGAACATACCATCGCCGACAGATTATTTATTGTTATTTCTATGACGAAGAATTATACCCCTTATTTTGCAAAGTAGTAAAAACTATATTTAATGAAAGAGGACCAAAATTAATACGGTGCAATAGTAACGTGACATTAGTAGAAAATAAAGAGGAACAGATTAACTTAATTAAAAAATACCACGAAGGAAAAACTATCCATAGAGGAATTCAAGAAACATATAAACAACTACATCGTAATTATCATTGCAAAACATGTTATTATCAGTTCAAAGTATATAAATCAATGTGAAAAATGCCTGAAAAGTAAATACGAACGTAACCCGTTAAAGTTACCCATATCTCTTACAGAAACCCCAAGTAAACCCATGGAGCATTTGTTTATGGATTTATATACTAGCGGAGGTGTAACCTTTCTTACGGTAATCGATAATTTTTCAAAATATGCACAGGCCATACCACTTTCAGCATCAACAAGTATCCACGTAGCGGCAGCGTTACTTAGTTAATTTCAAACTTATAGGCCATCCAAATCTTCCCTCGTGCCGTTAGTCTTTTTCATTCCTCCCCCATTCGTCATTTCATTGGCTTTTAGACCCTTGTGTCTTTCGTCCTTTTTCCCCCTTGCTTTTGTTACCTTCTTCAGGCTTCGTTCAGACTCATCCACCTGTGTCGCTTAATTTATTTTTGTTGCACTTCTCATGTTTCGTTTGCACTCCCCCCCCAATAAATTAACCACAGACTCAGATCATAAGTTCGATAATGACGTTATCATAGAAATATGTGCTATACACAACATACATTTACATTTTACAACCCCTTATAACCCTAATTCTAATTCCCGATAGAACGTTTACATTCAACTCTTGCAGAAATGATTAGAATTCAACGAATAACGGACAAAAGCGATCCAGTAAATTAATGAAATATGCTATTATTGCATACAATAATACCATCCACTCAACTACAGGATTACGCCTTTTGAATTATTATTCGGACATACGAACAGTCGCAACCCACTAGAATTATACATAACTAAAGAATATTATCAAGAATATGTTAACAAACACAAACAAATATTAGAAAATGTTTATAAATTAGTCCAAACGAAATTAACCGACCATAAACAAAATGTAATTGAAAAAACTAATCGTAACACAGAAACTCCACCGTTTAAAGTAGGTGACAAAGTTTTTAAACAGGTGGCAAAAAACGTCTAGAACCAATAAATTAGAACCGAAGTATTTAGGACCGTACACTATAATACATATTCACCCCGAACAAATCGCCGAAATAATAGGGAAACATGTAAACTCTAAATCAATTAGAGTTCATTTTCTTTCTTTTTTTTTTTTTTTTTTTTTTTTTTTTTTTTTTTTTTTTTCTTTAGCATGGTAAGACGACCTGAAAATGTTTCAGGCACACCGCCTCCCTCCTCATCGGAACCCTCTGGCTCACCGGAGTTACCGCCTTAATAGAACCAATCGACAGCCACAATGGTGTGATAGTTATTAAATAATCAAAAGTATATCATCAAACGGATACATACCACTTCATTGTTATATACAACATCACACAGTTGCGTAACTTATATACAGAAGCCGCACGTAATTATTATACATTAGATTATAAGAAAAAGTATTTACTTAATTTTAAAGATAATGGTATAATTAGACAACAAATAAAATATCTCATAGAAATTATTTAAAATAAGTTAACATATTTAGGTGCTAGAACACTTAACAGAAATAAAATCGTGTAATTAGAAATAAACGAGGTTTGATTAATGCTTTAGGATCTATCGTAAAATCAATAATCGGTAATTTAGATCAGGATTATGCTGTTAGGATAGAGAGAGATATTAAGGACAACAAAATGCAGATTAAGTAGCCAGAAAAGAACATTAGGCATTATGAAAGATTTTATTAATCAATACGAATATAAAATGCACACTATCATGCAAAATCAGGAAATAGTAGCTAAAATTATAGAGGAAAATAAAGAGTTAGATCTAAGTACTATATATAAAAAGAGATATGTTTTCAACATATATATGATAGATTAAAAATGCTTGAAAATGCAATAACTTTTGCTAAATTAGGCAGATTATACTCTAGTATAGTGACACCTCAGTATTTAATCGAGGAATTGTCTAATATAAAAAACGATATAGATTTAAGTTTACCCTATTCACCTGTGTTAAAAAACATACAAGAAATTGAAAATTCTATCACTATCAAGACATATAGTACAAACGAGACATTGAAATTTATTCTTGAAATCCCTTTGGTAACCAACCATCCCTATAACCTATTACATCTTTATTCAATCCCGAATATAAACAACACTATCCTAATCCCAAAGAATCCTTACCTAGTCTTGGGTAGTCGTGTGTTTGCATATCCACAGGAACCAAGCCGACCTATAAGTGAAGAGGAAATCATTTGCAAGCATCTAGAATGGCAATCCTTACGCAAATCTGAAGACTGCATCGCCCAATTAATTCAACATAAAAATTCGCATAACTGCACATACGCCACTGCGCGCTATGAAAATAATACAATCAAGCAAATAAAAGAAAACAGCTGAATAATCGGTTTAGGAAGAAGCGGTAATAAAGACCACTTGCGGAGAAAATGTGGAGTATCAAAAGAACAAAGGAGTTTAGTTAATAACCACGAACAATAAATGCACCGTAGAAGCTACAGGACGCATCTTAAGGAAACACCACAAATTTCTCCAGATAACCGAAACAATACCGTTGCCACGAACTTACAAAACACCTAGGAGTGCATCTACCAAAATACAAAAGAAGAATCAACAGAAAAATAAGAATTGATGATGTTCAAGAGCGGCAAGAAATATCTTAGCCCCAGGTTCAAACTTCCGCAGGCTTCACACTTAAGGGGGGAGGAGTTACATGGCCATAAAGCTCCGATAATAACAATAAACATCTTGATACTTTAAACTTGCGAGCAATAGGAACCCAGTCTTCAAATAACGTTACATTATGAAAGCAACAAAAGCCCGTTGTTCCTGGTAACTGCACTAATTATAAATAGCCGATAAGTTAACAATGAGGTTCAGTTGTAATATAAACATATTTCCTTTCATTTAAACATATCCATGTCAGTAGATCATAAGCTTAGAGTATATAAACCAATATTAAAATGAATAAAGACAGTTCTCTCTACACCATTACATGGGACAGTAGTCCCAGAGTTTTATTTACAAAAACTCATCCGCCCGATCGCCCAACATAACTCACGGCCATAAATTTTCTTAAAAAAAATTATGGTCGAGCTTGTAAAAGAAATCAGAAAATTGTCAAAATCTATTGGCTGCCAAAGATATAACAATCGCTTATTGACAAAGCGACTGTCATCTCAAGCCCATTTACACTGATGGCTGTATGGACTGAAATCCTTTGCCTTCATTAGGGAAAAATTAATATCATCATCATCTTTTACATTATCACTGAGCGAGTAATTACTACGTTACATGATATTATTAATTTGATGTTAACTTAACCTGGCTTTGAACACGAATAAATATTTATAATTATTATTTTTTAACCATTAACCCAAGAGATAGGTTATTAATTTTTACAAATTTTAAAGAATCTGTTTTTAAAAAACAGAACAAGTAATAGAAAACTTAATAAAAACAATTTATTTTACCAAAATGGTAAGAGAACCAGTTTTATTTATAAAACTTTAAGGACAGTTTTTTTTCGTTTGGTTTTACGAAAATTTTTATTTTTAGCATGGAAGAGTAAAAGTTCGAACATCAGAAGAAGAAAAGGCAAGAAAAGAAAAAGAGAGACAAGAAAAGTTGAAAATTTTCAAAAATGTTATGCAAAAAATTCAGCATAAGGTATGTAGGAATCAAAGTTATTTTGATAAATGGTTTATACAGAATTTAAATGTTTATTTTTTTACATCTTTCTTTGTTTGTCGTAAATATACCCCCTTTAATTGTTTAAATTTGAATAAATTATTAATATTTTTAACAATACTGTTTTAAGGGACTTTATGTTGTATTTGGAACATTATTATAATTAATAAATATTTGCCATTTCAGAGAAAAAACAATGAGATTGATAAAGAATTATTGGAACTTACAGGGAAAGTGTTAGCTTACAATCCTGATATTTATACACTATGGAATATAAGAAGAGAAATATCACAATATATATGGTATTTTTAGACATTAATTGCTTTTAAAAGCTATCATAATAATTTACATGTAATTCATGAATGAATGAATGACATGAATGAAAATCTGTAGAATATTAATTTTAAACTAACTTGAAGAAAAAATTGAGTAAAAGAAAATTCTAATATAAACACTAAAAATACAATGTCAGAAGTAGTTCATAAATTTTTTAAAATTTCAGGAAAAGTGTTTCTGAAGAAGAACTCACAAAACTATATGATGATGAATTAAGCATGACAGAGTATTGTTTAAAAATTAATCCAAAATCCTACTGTGCCTGGCACCAAAGAGAGTGGGTCTTGACAACTAGATCAGACCCTGACTGGAAAAAGGAACTAAACTTGTGTAACACTTACCTAAAACTTGATGAGAGAAATTGTGAGTATTGACAGTTATTTTATTACATTTTCATTCAAAATGTGGTAAACTTTTTACGTATATGAAAACATTTTTTTATATTTTTTTGTGCATATGAAGCATTTTATATCTAGTACATAGTGTAGTGATATCTTATGACAAACTCTGATAACTGTTTAATAATATGATTAAAATACACAAGTTGTGAATTAAAATTTTGCTACATTAAATTTATAATAAGAAAACTAGTTATAATTTCTTGTTTCGTGTCTGTTTTCAAACCAAATATTTTATTTAAGTTCACACTTGGGATTATCGTCGTTTTGTTGTAAGCCAATGCAAGCCTCCTTTACAAGAAGAATTTGATTTTACAACAGAGAAATTACTAGATAATTTCTCAAACTACTCAGCATGGCATTACAGAAGCAAAATGCTACTTCAGTTATATCCTGATGTAAAAGGTTATTTATAATATTTATGTTTAATTTGAGAATTACAATTCAATGGAAATAGCTATAAATGTTAAAAATTTCTAAAAATATTTATAGGTGGGCGGCCAATACAAGATATACATCACAAGCATGAATTAAAAATGGTTCAAAATGCTGCATTTACGGATCCTGATGACACTAGTGCTTGGTTCTATCAGCGTTGGTTATTAGGTGATAATGCTTTTTCTGCAGTAGGCTAACATTTCACCTATATTTTAAACGGTTTTAAGTGACAATGAGACTAGGTGGCAAAATGTTCTCTCACTTGGAATATTTTGGCATTCATACACCGAGTCTGAAAAAAGCAACGCTGTTATGGCGACACATTAACAATGTGGTAGCTAGGTATGCAATTTAGAAAAACCATACAACCAACAACAAAATATTAGTTAAACAGTTTGCACAAACAAAAATTATATTTTTGAAAATAATATTTATTTTATTTTCAGGTGCCGTTAAAACTACTATTAGTTTAATAGTATGTGTGGTGACAAATTTAAAAACTACAATTGCATTTAACCAACATGTTCGTGTTGATTATGTACAATCAAAAACAAACATTTTAATCAATGGTGGTGCAATAAAGGGTGAATGGGTTCCTTGTAATGGTAATGATTATGATAGTTTATGGATTCTAAAACATAATGTAAATATTGCTAATGATATGAATATTGAGGTATTTTGTTGATTTTCTTATTATTTATTTGTTATACACAGCTTTGTTGATTATTTCAATTTACACCTTTTTTCAGGTGGAGTATGAAAATGAGAATAATGAAAAAGTAGTTATCACATGCATAAAATATAAACCTATGACCTATATAGGAAGAGGGGAAATTAACTTTAAAAATAAGTATTCCCAGTCTGTTATCGAAGAATTAAATGAGCAGATTGAAGCATGCCGTCAGCTTCTACTTTTGGAACCAGATAATAAATGTAACTATTTAATTAATTTATTTAATGCGTTATTTTCTCTGAAATGGGACAGAATTTTTATTTTTTTTTTTTATACACAATGTGGTAACACTTGACCTGAATATCACATGGCCTTAAGTAACAAGCAGTGGATAGTGAAACATGCTCTTTCCGAATACTTTGGGTCTCATATATTGACAAGATCAAAGCAATACTTTAATGGTGTTAAATACGCAATATGAGGGTGGTAGCTAAAGTCCACCATCTACAAAAAGGTTTTATTACTAACAACTTTGCAAAGTACAAAAACATAACATAGTAAATAACAATCCATTTTTTTTGCTTAACTTTTACTTTACTTACATAACTCAAAGTAATTTGAGGAGCATATAAATATTATGGTACTTGAATTTTGTTGTTTATAATTATTTATTTTAAACTTTAATCTTACAAAGTCTATCTTGAAGTCCTTGCTGAATAAATTATTTACAAATTGTTTCAGGGACTCTTTTAACAACCACTATCTTTCTGTATTGTATCGATGCAAACTTGCATCACAAAGAATCCATTCTCAATTTACAAAATCTAAAAAATCTTGACCAACAACGAACTGGATACTACAATGGCTTAATATCTAAGTGGAATATGGAAAACCAATTAGCGCAAGATTTTAAATGTAATGTTCAAGTCTTCAAGCCGGTATTTATAGAAAAACTTACAAGTTTACCACATTTACAGTATTACAGCTTTTGTGAAGAGGTGGATTTATCAAACCAATGCTTAGGTTCAAATATATTACCTTCTTTAAAGTTTCTACAACACTGTAAGGTAATGTGTTTTTGTTTAATCATTACATGACCATATTTTTATAGATACATAAATATCAGCTATGATATATTCATTGTTTTCTAAAAAAAATATTTTATCATTCCAAACTAAAAAATCTCTCCAAATCATTCGAAACGAAAAGTTTTTGTCACTTACATTATTTATTAGAAGGTTTAATTTTAATCATTGATG
Source organism: Byasa hedistus (assembly GCA_029286795.1). NCBI lineage: Eukaryota > Metazoa > Arthropoda > Insecta > Lepidoptera > Papilionidae > Byasa > Byasa hedistus. Next base: position 6,672,533 of record JAGSMW010000020.1, on the reverse strand, counting down.
GTAGGTAGGTGTAGTGTATACCATCTTAACTAGCTCCACGTTGTTACGAGCAAGGGTATCAGTTACCATCAGGTGAACGTCTCGTCTACTAGTTGAATAAAATAATATTAATAATTTTATCTGACTGAAGAAAAATAAACGATTCGATATTCAAAATGATTACTTAAAAGTATATTATTCAATACAAGTTATATCATCGTGAGGTGCCTTACAATTTGGTGGTCATATAGTGTATATGTTATAAACCATATTGGACAATGTTTTTTTTTTGTTTAATCAAGTAATATTAAGTTAATTCAATAATTTTCAGATATTAATTTTATGCAACAATAAAATTAACACTTTAAAAGGATTTCCACAAATGGATTTAGAAAAATTGGACATCAGAGAAAATGAAATTGAGAAAGCAGAATTAAAACAATTCAAAGAGAATAATATATTCATAGTAATCACTTAATAGAAACATTAAACATATTTAATGTAAAGACTAGAGAATGTAAGTAATAGCACTTGTTGTTAAATTATTTTAAAGATTAATAAACAATTCTGGTTCATGTTTATTCTGCTGATTTTATGTGTAATTTCTAATCCGAAAAATACTATAAACAGAGGGAGTCATAAAAAAACTTTGTTGTTAATAACTATCATACTTTATTACTTCAAGTTCAAAGGTAAGACATAAAACTATAAACAATGTCACATTGTATAAAGAGAAACTTGTATTTACAAACATTTGTTTTATTTTTAAAACATTTTATAACCTAATTGAAAGGTACAAAAATTATGCATAAATGTATATTTTTTTATATTGTGATTTTTATCAATTTAAACTTCTACTTTGTTTCCTTTAGTATAAGGCTAACAAACTATGCATAAAGTATTCTGTATCATTCTTTTTTTCAAAATGCTTATCTCTCGCTATAGACAAGCGGTTTTCTGGAACTAAATTTACTTACTCAAACAGGCCACAGCAGGATAATTTTGGAAATTATAACGATTTTATAAGGCCTCGAGGTTCCGGTAACAGTCCAGCTTAACACCTTTGTTGCACCCGCAATGAAGATTTATCAATGCAGGATTTCCCAACGATAAACAAAAGGGAAATGAATTTTAAAGGATGCTTCACTTGTAAAATAATTCATTATTACTACAGCAACATGTACTATTTTAAAGTTGTTATTGTTAAACTACTGTGATTTTTGACAATTGATTACAATATACATTTAAACTCTAAAGTTACAAATGCGAACAGGATATACAGGAGAAAGTTGGTTTTCTCTATAGAAATATCTCTTCTATAAGTCATAACAGGGTGCATTTAATTGTTTATTCAATAGTTGCCACAATAATTTCTTCATTTATGCTTTGAGAATGCCACTAACTTAAATATTTATGGAGGTATAACGAAACATGTATACTTTCATAAACTTAACTATGATTATCTTGTCCCTTCAAAAAAATCAGCATACTTATTTACTAAATTTGTTTTATAAAACAGCAATTTCATTTTCTAAGTATAACATGTTGTTAATGTGTGTAGGTAGAGTTACACAAACAAAATTGGGCATTTCTATTATTAATAAAACTTCTATGACTAAAACATCAATGAAAATTTGAAAAGGACAATGTGAATATAGTTTACATATAAATATATATGGCAGTATACTAAGTTGTGATACTTAATGTAAATATTTATCCTATACCTGAGATTTTGTACCTTAAGACTTCTCTAATCAACAATGCACACTGCACAAAAAAATAAAGAATGCATTTTAGCAATAAGGAAAGAATCAAAATCCTGCTTCAATTGATTATAAACGTTATTAGTAAGAATTTCATTGTTTAAAATTTATTCACTTTTAGACACAGTTCTAGAGAAGGAGGCAAAAAGGTGAATTAAATGTTTTCTAAGTTCTGTTTAAGTGTTTGTGGTAATGGCTATCTATTAAAACAGGTGCTGCTCTCGTAAGTTCCTTAATAAATGTGCATTAAAAAAAATTGCCTTAAATTATTTAAAAAAAAATACACAGTGAACCTTTACACATGTAGCGATAACCATGTTTTAAACTACACTTAATACATAGGTTTTATTACTCTGGTTTTACCTAGAACATTAGAAATTACATTGATTAAAAAAAAACGCTATTGGGTCTTGGAACCATTTCGAAGCACTTATCTGCTATTCAATGCTATTGTTGACCAAAGATTGTGATTAAATGTGTTAGGGTAAAAATGTCTTAGGCTAAGTTACTACACTAATAACAGCTTTATATAAATCATCACCCTCCCAAAACAGTCTACCACATGATTCACAAACAGTAGCCTCTTGTGGAGATGCAATTAGTTTTTGAACATTATGTATTTGAAGAGGCATACCTTTACTTGTCACAACAACATTATTTCTAACTGTATCTGTAACTGGTCCATATATTATGTCGTCATCATCATCATCATCAAAATCACTTAAGAATTTATCATAATCTGGTGTTTCGTCTTCATACTTAACATTATTTACATGGTTATTTATTTTATTAACCAAACTGTATTTACTACACAAATCCACAACATCTTGAACTGGCAGTTTTTTTAAATCTAGATTATTACAACTTATGCAACGAATATTAATATTATTTACAATTAAATTAAAATAACCTTTAATCTTTTCTAGCTGCTCACAAATGTTATAATATTTTTCTACTTGTAAAATAGATGTTTGGGGGTAATTTTTTGTTGGTGTTGTCTTAAATTTTGCCACAAGAATATAACGGTCTTCAGATATTGCTAGATTTATAATATCATGCCATAACATTGTGGATGGTATTATTGCTGTGTCACTTCCAATGTATCTTAAATATGGTATTAAATTCATTAATTTAATATCTACAAAAAATTTTACATCCTCAGCTTTTTTAACTTGAGGGTGTGGCGAAGGACATGGGTTTTTTTCAAAAACTTTTAACTTCCTGGCACATTTAGTTTTAGAATCTAACATCACGTCATTGCATATCTCTTCAAAATTTATTCCTTGTTGTGAACATAGCTTTTGAAGGAAATTATAAAGTTGTAAAAGAACATGTGCATCAAGAGCAGCATACTGTATTTGTGTATTACGTAAAGGTCTGATTTCCCAATTAGAACATTGTTCTGATTTTTGTAGTGGCAGACCAAAACATAATTTAACCAAGGAGCTAAGACTGTTTCCCCCATTACTGTAGTCACTTTGCAAGATTAAGCCTGAATTAATTAAATTTTTCCACAATATTGACAAATCCAACAGTCCTTCACCTTTCACTTTAATATTACTTAATCCTATGACAGAAGCCTTGATTTCTTTTAAATCCTGTTCTAAACCAAATCCTAACTTTATTATTTCAGCATTATCTAGTAATATTTTATTCAATGTATACCAAAAACTGGAATACTGCTGTTTATTAAGTACTAAAGTGTCTATCAAGTACACATAATCCTCTACAGCAATTTGAATCAAAGCTACTTGTGATTGCGTGGTACCAAAAGATGGTTTCCATTCACAGTCTATACTGATAACATTATGATCCTTTAAATACTTAGTTGTTAAATCATAAAACTTTTCAGTAGAATCTATTATTACTATTCTATCAGGAGGTAAAGCAAATTTATAATAGTTCTCATCTGTATCCCAGCTTTCACTCTCTGAAGATACACTTTGACTTAATGACATATTTTGTAATGAATTTGGTAACAAAGTTTCAGGTAAGTTGAGATATTTAGCCCACTTTGCTGCCTCAATACTATCATAATCTATTAACATGTCAATAAATTCTGTTGCCGATACAGTGTTTTGTTTTAATGAATCTTTAACTAAATCATCCCATACAGCCGTGCTTATATTGTGTTCAACATACTTTTGATGTATGAGGTACCTCAATCTTCCAATTGTACGATTTTTACTGAGGTTCTTACATAGCTCAATAGGAATGTTGAATTTATTGCAAAGTCTTGCGACTAATTTACCAAGAGGTTTATAATGTATTTTATCATACTTAACATGACTTATTTTATATTCATCTATATATTTTTGTACATAATCATGTGTTCTAAAACTTTTGTCAAGAAGTTTGTCCAAAAACAGCACTAAATTTGTTACTTGATCAGGACATTCAGATAAATATTCATCAATCATGTTATGTTTATCTTGAAGAATCAATGGAAATAACAAATCCTCTACTGGTATATCTTCAAATAACTCCATTGCTATAATGACTTGTGAAGCTCGTTTTGAATTATCACCTTTTATCATATCTTTAACAATAGGTAAAATTGTTTCCTTAATTGTATTCACTCTAAAAGTTTTAATTACTATATTAAGGAAATGTTGATTCCTCTGCTCTGTAGCTATATGAAAAGCTGGTAGTTTTAAAAAATCTTCAGGAGCTATTCCACTGTTAAATGACCACTTTTGTAGTGTTTCCATTATATAAAAAGGAAGAGTTTTTGGTTTACTATCTTTAAATTCTTTACATTTTATTACAAAAAGAAGCACTATTCTATAAGGATCCGGACTAGTCTCAAAAAAGAGCTTAAAGTGGTGTTCAATAGTAGGATTTTTTTTCCATGTTTTCCAAGTAAATTTTAATTGCTCGAACCATGTTATAGAATTCGGATCGAGCTCAACGTTTAGTCCTAAAGTTTTTAAAGACTCCTCTAGTGTTGGTACTACCTTAATGGATCGATTGCATGCAACAATATTATCCATTGTTGCTATTACTAATATCACTATTTTTCACACAAAAAGTAATACGGCTTACTCACTTACTCTAATGATTGACAATAAACTTCTTCGCAAACATGTTTTTTTAAACTCCAATTTAAAACACACAGAATAGTTTAATTGCGTCCATATTATTATGAAAACGGTGTATGTGTATAAATTGAAAAGTTTATATACAGCACATATATACTATTTGACAAGTAATGTAAGGGTCAATGCAAAACCATAGATTTTAGTTCGATGTTCGTAACCTTTTCAGATTTCACAGGGTTTTTAAATTAAATATCTAAAAAGATTTAATTGTTTAAATAACTGCTTCTAAAAAAAAGGTGTTTGTATTTTTTTGTGTTAAGTCTGCTTCCTTTTATACGTCTGTTGTACGTAGTAATTATTACTTCAATGTGTAGTTTATGCAAAATATATATTAATTTTATATTAAAAATGTATTCTGTCAAGAAATGCATATACTTTCGATAAATAAACTTCTTGAATATTCTATGATGCAAACGTAAAGTGATACACATTGAAATTATACATTTATATTCTGTAAAATGAATGAATGACATTGTATATTTTTGACGTTTACTTGCTTTGACCAAATGTATTCTCATTCTTTTTTAAACTCCGCATAACTAATCAACTCGTAAAGTCTGTTACTAAACATAACGTAAAATTATAATTTTTATTTCTTTTGAAAAGAAGAGATTCTTCATTAAAAATGGAACTGTCTGCAGAGGGAAAAACTCCAGAGTACATGGCACTAGCAGGCATCAAATTTAAACTTTCTTTACCTCAATTTAAAGATAATCAACAGCTGAAAGACGAACTATTTCAAGGAATTAAAGCGGGAAACATGGCACCATATTATAAAGAAGTATGTTCGGATTTAGGGTGGCCAATTGACCAAAAATTGTATGATGAAATGGCAAAAGAGAATCATAATAAACTATCAAAGTTTCAAGAGGATGATTCGGAAACTCCTGTTTGGCAAGACAGGTAAAGGTTTTTTTTTTATTATTATAAAATAAAACTTCTAAAGAATGTTAATGCAAACACTTTTTAATTGTTTTAATGATATTTGTTATAGATTGGACTACTTGTGCTCTATTGGGGACAAAGAAGCAGCCACAGTTTTAGCCACAATGAAGTATGAGGATGCTACTTTAACTACCAATAGAAGATTAGATGCTATTTTTGCCTTGTTTAGAATTGCTTACTTCCATGGGTGTAATGTAAAAGATATGGGAAAAGCTATTAACAAGGTATATACAAAATATATTTTTAGGAAGAAACATTAATTGTAAAAATTATTAATTTAAATTTTAATTCTTCCAGGCTCATGAATTAGTAGACAAAGGTGGTGATTGGCGTTCAAGGAACAAGCTCAAGGCTTATGAAGCAATTTATTGTCTTGCTGTAAGAGATTACAATCATGCAGCTGAACTATTTATTGATTGTGTTTCCACATTTGAATCATATGAGTTGGTTGATTTTGGTAAGAAAATAATATATCAAAGTTACATATGTTGATAACCTAATAGCAGGTTGTCTCATGAATTCTTAGTCATGATTTTTTAAAATGATTATAAATATTTACGATCTTGTTTCAGGTACAATCATACAGTACTGTGTCCTTGCATGTGCTCTGGCTTTAGAAAGACATGCATTGCAGGCAGCTTTAAGAAGGCAAGGAGCAGCTGTCCAAGCACTGAGGTCCAGGTTTCCAGAACTAAGAGAGCTGGTTGAGTCTCTTCATGAGTGCCGTTATGCAGACTTTTTGAAAAGCCTTGCATGGGTATGTATATTAGTTATTGGTTAAAATGTACTATTTATGAATTACTAGAAAATTTTATCAATAGTTCTTTCATTTATTTGTTGTTGACACTATTTTAATAACTGTAATGTTCAGTGAAACAATGTTGTATTAATTATATTTATTGTGCTAGGTAGCCAAGTACAAGATGGAAGTGACATTGTCATGCATTATATTTTACTACCCACTTCCGTTATTTTATTATTCAACAAAATATGGTAGTAGGGTACATTGATATACATAACATACCTTCCCCTTAAGAAACAACATAATAATCAAAATAAACTAAACAATATTATTTCCTCTTAAAACTACAATTGCCCCAAAACTAAAAAAACTTTAAAACATATAATTTGATGCATCCTGTCTATCATATGGACTCCTAGAATGGATATTAGTTCTATGTCTTATTTTGCCTCCAGCTGAGCTCTTTCAGGCTCAGGTATTCCAAGAATTTCAGCCCATTTATCAGAACTAGGAATTTCAATTATATCATCATCATCTGTGTTATTTTCTTCTCTATATTGTTCTTCTATTCTATTTTCCCTTTCTTCCTCAACATCTTCCTCAATGTTTCAATCCAATGTACTTTATTTCTTGTATCATCATCCTGTTTGGAGATTTTTACTATTTGGTCGATGTGGCGATTTACCACTGCACCATCACTAGTTTTAACTTTATAGTGTACTGGACCACTTTTGTATACTATTTTTCCAGGTAACCATTTCGGGCCACTGCTGTAATTTCTAAACATGACTTTTCCATCTCTCTGTATTTCTCTATTCTTTATTGAACTATTGTCCATAATTTCTTTCTCAACTTTCTTATTCTGCAAGTTATCAGGGTGAACAGTGTCTAATACAGTTCTTAAACGCCTATTCATTAATAGTTCCGCTGGACTTTGATGTGTAGTTGAGCAAGGTGTTACTCGTAAACCCAGTAACATATTTGGTACTTTTATGTCCCATGGTACATCATTCATTCTGCGTAGCTTATCCTTAACTGTCTGAACCATGCGTTCTGCGAGGCCATTCGTAGCTGGGTGATATGGGGCTGAAGATATGTGCCTAATGTTATTAGCAGTTAAAAATTGTTTTATCTCTGTGGATGTGAATGCAGTCCCATTGTCTGATACTAAGGTTTCACATAAACCTGAGTAGCAAATAGCATGCGCAAGTTTTTTATCACTGTTCCTGAAGAAATACTATTAACAATTAACACTTCAGGCCATCGAGAATAGGCATCAACAACAATTAAAAATGTTTTATTGTGGAATGGTCCGGCAAAATCTATGTGTATCCGTGACCATGGACGAGTAGGTGTTACCCATTTATGTACAATTTTGGAAGGCATATGTCTATTTTCAAGACAGTTGGTACAACCCTTGATTACAATCTCTATGTCTTCATTTAAATTTGGCCACCATACATAACTTCTAGCTAATGCTTTAGTTTGAACAATACCTCCGTGAGTAGAGTGTAGAGCCTGTAAGGTTATTGTACGCTGTGATGTGGGTATTACAACACGACAACCCAAAAGCAAACAACCATTTTGTAATGATAATTTATCACGATGTAGCCAATAAGTACGCAAGTTCAAGTCTGTCACTCTTGAAGGCCAACCCCGTTGCACATAATGAACTACTTGTGATAAGATCTTGTCTTTTCTTGTCTCTACTGCAATCTTTTCAGAATCTAAAGGAAAATCTTCTGGTTTTTCAGCCATTAATAGTATTTCACTTAATTGTTCTTCTGCTTCATCAGGAATTGGTCGAGGCCAACGGCTTAATGCATCAGCATTTACTATGTCTTTACCTGGTCGATAAATAATACTATAATCATGAGACGTTAACGCAATAGCTATTCTCAATAACCGTGGTGACATCATATTGGACATTTGCTTTTTTGGATCAAAAATACCTAAAAGTGGTTTGTGATCAGTGATTATAGTAAATGGTCTTCCCATTAAATAATTGTGGAATTTTTGTATGCCAAACATAATTGCTGTTGCTTCTTTGTCGATTTGTGCATATCGACGTTCAAATGAATGTAGTGTCCTTGAACTCATTGCAATTGGTCGCTCTTTTCCATCTTCCATCACATGTGACAATACCACTCCTACACCAAATTCAGAACTATCACATGTTAGTACCAATGGTTTCTTCAAGTCATAATAAACTAGAGTAACATCAAATGTAAGAATCTTTTTTGCAATGTCAAAAGCTTTCCTCTCACTATTAGTCCAATGCCAATCCCGCCCTTGATCTAACAGTCTGTGAAGGGGTTCCAATATAGTGGCTTTGTTAGGTATAAACCTTTCATAAAAATTATAGAGTCCTAAAAAGGCCTGTAATTCCTTTTTATTTCTTGGTTCAGGGGTCTTTGCAATTGCTTCAATTTTACTGGGAGCAGGATGTATACCGTCCCCATCAATAACAAATCCTAGAAACTCTACTCTTTCTTTTGCAAATTTACATTTATGTTTATTCAACCTTAATCCAGATTGTTTAATACGTTCTAAAACAGTGTCAAGTCGTTTATACATTATTGCTATTGTCTCCCCACATATAATGATGTCATCAATAAGAACTGCAACCCCTGGTATACCAATCAATAAAGATGTCATTAATCTTTGGAAAATTCCTGGGCAAGCTTTCACACCAAATGCAAGCCTGTGTACAGTATACAGTCCTTTACAAGTGTTAAGAGTCAAAAGTTGAGATGTTTTATCATCAACAACCACCTGGGTGTAGGCACGATCCAGGTCAAGTGTTGTAAAAAACTTTCCTCCTGCTATTGTCGCAAATATTTCATTAGTATTAGGCATTGGATATGTATCTGATTCTGTTGCCTGATTCACTGTACTACGGTAGTCCCCACATAGACGAATTTCACCGGATTTCTTTATAATAGGGACAACCGGTGTAGCCCATTCAGAAAAAGAAACTGGCTGGAGTACTCCTTCTTCCACCAAACGATCTATTTCTTTCTCCACTCTTTCCTTAATTGCGAAGGGTAAAGGACGAGCTTTTAAAAACTTTGGGGTAACTTCTTTCTTTAAATGTATTGTGACTGGACGGCCTCGATATGTACCAAGACCATCTCTAAAAACTTCTGTGTGTTTTGAAATAATTTCATCAACTTGCATCAAATCAGTATTTGACAGAAAATTTATTTTCATTGTAATATTAAGTGGTGCAAACCAGTCACGTCCCAATAAATTAGGACCATTGCCCTTTGCAACAATCACATCCAGGTTGCAACTGACATCCTTGTAAGTCACATGCACAGTTGTCTGACCCATTAGCTGGACTGGTGTCTCAGTCCACGTACGTAATGTAAGAAACGATCTGTGTAGTGTGCGCTTTGGTAGGTGCCTTTGTAATCTACGCCATGTATTTTCATTAATCAAAGAAAAACTTGCACCCGTGTCTATTTGAAACATTACTGGAAATTCCTCTAATAACAATTGCACTTCGTATGGGGCACTCGAGACGTTGTTGACACATAATATATTCCATTTAACTGACCCTCAGTGTCCTCATTTATCAAGTTAACTTTTCTCTGCATGTTTTTCTTCTTTGTCACACAGATTTTTTCCAAATGCCCTCTTTTGTTACAAAAATGACATACTGTATTAATAAAACGGCACTCTCCGGAATGACGATCACCACACCGATAACAAAAACGGATTTTGTTTTTAACTTGCATAGCATTGATATCCATTGGTTCTGGAGTATCTGACGATTTCACATCCTTTTCGGATGGCAATACGCCCTTTCTAATCATATGTAGATCTTTGCCTGCACTTTCTGAAGATAACATAGCGTCCACTACATCTTGATAACGCAAATTATTTTTTTTTAGAAGCTCAAATTGTAACCTGTCGTCAATCATTCCACATACTAATCTATCACGAAGCATTCGCTCCAAATCTGAGAAGTTACAACCAGAACTTATTTTCCTTAATTCTGCAATGTAGTCAGACGCCGTTTCGCCTTGTATTTGGTTTCGATTATAAAACTTGTACGACATTGAAATTTCATTCGCTTTGGGGTTATAATGTGCGGAAAGAATAGTTTCAACTTCACTAAATTTTACGTCACTTGCTCTTCGAGGTGTAATTAATGCTAGTAATGTTTCAAACACTTGTGTACCACAAATAGTAAAGAAATTTGCTCTTTTAACACTGTCCGAAATTATGCCATTTGCTTCAAAACAAAACTTCAATCGATCTATGTAACTGTCCCAATTGTCACTTTGTGGTTTGAATTCCGGAAATTTTATAGCTTTGTGCTCCATTTTTCTTTGTTTTAACTTTTATACTCGTCGCCAATGTAATGTTCAGTGAAACAATGTTGTATTAATTATATTTATTGTGCTCGGTAGCCAAGTACAAGATGGAAGTGACATTGTCATGCATTATATTTTACTACCCACTTCCGTTATTTTATTATTCAACAAATATGGTAGTAGGGTACATTGATATACATAACAATAACTAAATATTGGATGTATTTAAGTTAGTGATACTTAGTAATGTGCATTTGTAAGGTTGTGTTCTGTCTCAGAACAAAATGTATTGATTAACAATATTACATTACATGGCAATTTAAAAAGAGTTTAAAACATTGTCATAAATTCTTTATGGCACTAGTCTTTAGGTCTATTCAAAGAGAGTATTTACCATGCACCCCATGTTAGGCATGTGTGTGTAGCTTAGTACTAATCGAGTTCTAAAATATCTGCAATAAGAATATCTCAACATTAAAAATTTATTGCTTAAATTAATACTTAATTTCTTTATTAAATATCACTTATTAAACTTTCCCTTTAACTCTTTTTGTCATGATTGTTAAAAAATTCTTTCCTATAACCAGTGCGAAAATAATTTACAAATGGTATTATCGAATATATATTTTATTTGAGAATAAAGGTTTTTAACATTTGAGTAAAATTTTAATAATTATATGCCTCATTTTGGAATTTAACTATTGTCACTATAGTGAGGCTTTCTTTGTTTTTCCAAATATGAAATCTAAATGTACAATTGATTGAAGATCACAACGGGTAAGGCTATCATGATGTTCGAAAGGTTATTACACATATGTTTTTAATAGGTGCTGCATCTCATATCAAAATAGAGGGTGACACTATATTATTAAATGAACTATTCATATGAATATAATATCAGGTAAAAATAATTTGTTGAATGGCTTCTTTTCGTCTTTTAATATAGGTGGAGACACAAATCTGTGTGGATCCCGTATTTCGACCACATTACCAGCACTACGTTCGCGAGGCGCGCATCAAGGCATACGTGCAGTTACTACGGGCATACCGCTCGCTGAGTCTCGACAACATCGCTGACACCTTCGGCGTCACACGGGAGTTTGTGGAAGAGGAAATTTCCACGTAAGTGTGCATGTCAATGTTTAAATGTAGCCATCATAGATTTTAGTTTCAATATTGTCCGATTCCTAGTGAATGGTGGCGACGTAATTCAATGTCAAATTAATATATTATTTTGACAATGAATTATTTTTGTTTGTATAGACAAATATAATTCACTGTTTCACATTGTGTAAGTAACAATGAGTCCGAAGTTCGTAAATCGTGCTCGCCTACTATTGTAGGCCAAAGGCATTCTTTTATTTTGATAGCCGAATCACAGCCCCTCGGCCTTTTTGTAATATGGGGGAGGTAGTTAGACAAACCGTTTCGGAAATTCTTAACATTTTCAAACTCCGCAATGTAACCTCTGTGTTGCGAAGAAACTGCGCCGTAGAAGCAACTAAATAAGACATTTTTAAATAAATATTTAATTAGCTAAAATTGTTGTAACACAAACTTAAGACCTATGTATCCAAATGTTTTTCTTTAATTTTTCGTTGAATTTTTTATATACATTTACTTTATTCCTTAATATTTCATCCGTAACTTAATATTTAATCCGCCTTCTTCTTTTTTCTTTCATTGTGTCTTTTTTTCCATGATGTTTTTTTATGCAGTTGTCGTGCTGTATCAGGTGGCTTAACTTCGTTCTTCTATTCTTGAAACTTTTTATTTTACTCTGTATCTCTATCTCTTCAAGCATTTATTTAGAAATTTCAACCTTTCTATGTTATGAACGATGATTGATAACTAACATTATCAATAATTTTTCAGTTTCACCGCTGCGGGGCGGTTGCAGTGCCGCATTGACGCGGTGGCGGGGTGCGTGGTGACGGGAGCTGGGCGCGGTGCCGATGCTGATCGCTCCCATCTCTACCAGGCTACTATTCGCGAAGGAGATTTGCTCCTTAACAGAGTCAAGAAACTAGCCAGTGTCATTAACTTCTAAATTTAGTATCATGTCCAAAATCAAGTACTTTTTTTGTTATTAGACAAAGGTAGGTTTGATTACTATAATAGCTTTAAGTTGTTTATTAACTACCCAATTCTTCATTTAACAATTGATTAAATGTTAGTCTAAAATAATTATAATCATAATCCGGTAGACGCCAACTGCCATTTACAGGCCTTGCTCAAAGATTCTGCGGCGTTCACCAGATCGTTGTTCCTTCTCATAAATCATTTGTTTTCAGCTATCACAAATTTCATGCTAGTTATTTAACGTTATTTAAGTTTTTAGCCAGAGCATTGTAGTCGACTGTTTGATACATTATTAAGAAAGAATATGTTGTTCTGCATAACTGCAGTTTTGTCTAGTTTTCTGCTTTCGACTTTGTTGTTTTTAAAATTAATATAATAATTCTTGTTTCAGTAATTCATACAGAGATGTATAAAAAAAATTCTAAACAACAAGAATTTTCTTGAGCTTGTGACATACACTAACCCATACTTGTTCGGCGTGGTAAATAAATGGCTTATACTCCCTCCTTGTCAGAGAAGATCCTGGGTCCCAGCAGTTGAAGCAATAAGAGCGCTGATTACGATTATGTATATTTTATGGGCAACAAATGTAACAACAAATAGATTCTGCTATTGATTAATTTTTATAAATAAATTTCTTCATATGTCGTCTGTTTTTTTGTATATCAACATTAAGATAAGAAATTAAGTTGTACTCAATAAGTAAGTAATGTAAATGTATGGCTCTTTTGATTCCTCGAAGTTACGAGATGAGCAGGACGTTTATCCAATGGTAAGTGATGTTTGACTATATACATGGTCCTAGTAAGAATGGTGAATACTGCACCATATAGTGTTGGTTTGCCACAAGTCACAACATGCAATTGAGTCACCCAAATTGGACAATTTTCACACTGTTAAGATAATTAATATTAAACTATTAAAGTGTTTAACAAAAAGTGGAGAGTCTGGGAAAGGATAACATAAAAGAAAAGAATTATTAGTATAATTGTTTTTTAAATAATTTGAATACTTTTTGGACATTTACATAAACATTTAATAATTTACAATGATTATTTATACTGACATGACATGACACATCATATTCATGACTAAGTACTACACTATTTCTATTTGCAACTTGTAAATTAATAAATTGTAGGTGCTATGAGAATTTATTCTAGTCAACTAAATTGTTGTGTGCGGCCTATCGCCCCACAAGCGTTCCTTTAATACTAAGAGTGTATGCATGATTTATGATTCAATAAATAATTTATTAGGACATTTATACACCGACGCCTAGGCTTTGAGAATATAAAACATTCATTTTTTATTCGTTCTGCAAGAACGGAAATGAGTATAAACTTAGTAATTAATACAATATTGTTAATAAATATTCGTAAGCATTGACAAAATGCACATTTGGAAAAGAATGTCATTGGGAACAGTTTCATTTTATACAGTAGTTTGTTGAGACAGTGCTTATGACGCCTTAAAGTATCTATAAACGTTTTAAGTCTGTTAACACCAGTCGCACATTTTTTTTTTACAAAGATATGTTGAAGTATTCTAAAGCATATAATAGCTATGACTCTAAATACTTATAACTATGTAGACCTCAAATGCAAATACTTTTTTAAAATTTACATGATATGAATATGTCATTAACCTCTGTAACAATTATTAGAAGTACTTGAATATCTAAGGGAACAAATGGTTCAATCTGTATACGTCCATTTAATTTGTTCAAACATCGAATTGAAAACAAAACATTGCAAAAAGAAATTCTAGTGATATCATAAATATTTTTATTTTGAATTCTGTTCTTATAGAAAATAGAGAATTGAGTTGGAATGTGGTACAAAATGGAAATCATGCATATCGCACTCCGGTTGCAATGTTTAAATATAAAATTAATAAAAAATTTTATCCTGTTATTTTAACTATTTGCTTCTTTGCTACTATCATACATTATATATACATTTAAAGATAGATAGATTTATGAAATTAATTTTTGGGATAATTTATAATTACTTTTGATGTTGTATAGCACATTAGGCTGCATTCGGTACTGTACCATCCGATATATATTCCTTGATCTATCAGGTCTTCTGAATGCAACCATTGAATGTGCACTATCACAGAGTAATGACATAAACGTGGGACTCAGGTGAGCCCCCGATTGCCCCAGGCCCGTACTCGTGCGTATAAGTTACTTATATTAATACTAGGCTTTATAACACATGGAATAACAACTCGTTACATTGCGCTACATTCAGCACTTTACTTCTTACGCTAATAACTGACACATCGTCTCGTCGTATTATTATCAGTCCTTGTTTTATCGTACTGCTAATTTGTTTGTACATAAATATGAACATTTCACTGCGCTGTGGCGACGCACTCGCGAATGGTGTCCGTGGCTTCGCCCTTCTAGTCCTCAGTCGAGTTGCTCTTCGTAATAGTTGAAGTTGGATTATAATGGAATGTGTACAGAAGTTCGAATTTTTCACAGTTAGACGGTGAGTCCTTCTGTGCGGGCAGGTGGTGGTAGAGAAGCGAGGGGGTGTGGGTGAGGGTGATGTGGAGTAGGAGGGGATGGCTGCGCAGAGGGTGGCTGGTGGGGAGCATGCGCAGGTGGGGAACGGTAGTGTTCACTTTCCTCGCGCATTTGACGACTTCGTTCAGCTAGTTCCCTGCCGCGTTCAGCCAATTCGCGCATCGCCGCCTGCCTTTCATCACTACCCTCTAGCGAGGGAGGTCTCTCTAGAGGCGATGCGGCACCAGGCCGTCCTCCGCCGAATGCGCCAAAACCTAGGAGGCCAGGAAACTTGCTAGCGACCCCATTTTGTCCGGCGCTCTGTTGTATCACCGATATCTCGTTCAGCTGTGGAAACAAGTGCAATTAAAATAACATCAAATCAAAAATACTAAAACCTGTATGTTTTATAGAATCACCGTAAAAAACGAGTTTACTTTAATTTTTCTCACAATGTCTACTGTGAGAAACCTTTACATGGAGCGTTTTTTGATTAATATTTCAAATGCAAGAGATTGTGATAGCAAAATTATTCAGATTCTTTCGTTTGTTGACAATTTATACGTTATTCGTTAAACTAAAGCGTCATGAGGAACGCCGTTAATCTAAAAAAAAATCTGGATTGTTAAACAGGAATAGATGTTTTTAAATTTAACGTTTGGCGACGAGACGACGACGAGATGCGACCGTAATCAGCAATAGAGCACATGTTGTTGGCTACTCTGTTTACTCAGAGTGGAGCTCAGGCGGTATAAAAGAGGACACAGGTAGACCAGAAAACGTCTCAAGTTAATGAAAAATGTTTTTTGGGGACTATTTAATTCTGCAAGCAAACGAAAATGATAAGTGAAAATCCTGCTTGTGATATGTAATAGTAATGAGACTGTTAAAATATTTATACGTCTTTATTTTCTTGAGACATAACTTAAGTTTTCGTTACCTTTATTATTCCGCTTAGCAGATCGCTACTTAAAACGGAAAACATTATTGTCTGTGAAGTTCGAGTTTGTTGTGGAAATAGATCCTATACAATTAACGTAGACGTTCATTCACAGACAGAAAAGAACAGTTAAACAGGAAAATCAGTTTTAATTACCTTTTGCTGCATGCCGTTGAGGAAGGGCGCGTGTAAGTAAGGGTAGAAGAGGTCTGGCCGCCGAAGTAGGTCGTGCGGCTCGTGCAGCGGCCGCGGCGGCAGCTCCAGCGACATGCGCCGCCCGCGCCGCGACGCGCCGCCGCTCCACATGTGCGTGCCCATGTGCACCTGTGCGCGCAACCAAACTTTACGAATATTTTATATATACAGGAAGGTATCAACAGCTAGTGGATAAAGATAGCAAATGCTGCTCTACTGATTTCACGTGTAATATGCTTTATTAACAGTCAGCCTTCATTCGTCAAACTATTTATGAAGAATCTATCAAAGTAAATCAAGCTTCAGCTTAAATCTAATATTCAGTTCTTCTATTTAACGACCAGACGAGTGGGACGTTCATCTAATGGTAAGTGACACGCTTGCTCACAACAACATGGCTTTAGGTAAGGTACACTGTAACGTATTGCGCTCGTCGCCTTGAACCATAAGGTATTAAATCTCATTACTCCAGTAATTTCACTAGCTTACAGGTCTTCGGAAAGAGAGACCTACCACCTGTCATATACATGTAATTATAAATGACTAAAAATTAAAACAAAAATTTTTAACCAAAAAAAACATTGAAGTTACATTGAAAACAAAAAGTAAAAGTAGTACAAAGTCAGTAATGCCAAAAATACTCAGAACACCGATGACTGTTTGCGTCAGAGGTTAAAATACTTTTTATGAACGAAGAGATATGATTGTAATAAAAAAAAATAAAAGTATCAAACCTTAAGATTTCCTTTGGTTGTAAAAGCTTTTTGGCAGACGGCACAACGGAAGGGTTTGTCGCCGGTGTGCGTGCGCATGTGTATTTGGAGCGCAGAAGACGACGAAAAGTTTTTGCGGCATACGCCGCACAAGTGCTTCGAGGAGGCAGACGGCGGTGGGTGAGTAGGGGTACTTGGTACTGCAAACAAGAGATTCAATTCAACAACTAACCTGAACATGTCTATAATGTTTGGATACGAAAAAGATCTGTTTTGATACCAGATTTATTATTGTATCGCACACACGTAATAAGCTTAGTAATGGAATTGAGAAGTTCTGAATATAGTATCGGTAGCATGACGGATTAACCAGATTAATGTGTGGTCAGGTATTTATACCATCTTTGTAAGCTTATGAAGCCGCAAACAATTCATTTAATTATACACTTGCATTTTAATATGGCAGCGAAACAAGTCCTTAAATTAAGCGAGGTGCCGTTCTGGTTTAAGTTAATTTAATTGACTTTGGTCTTACCGGTCGGCCGTTTAGGCAGGGGCGGCATATCTATGGGTGGCGCGTGATTCATAGGCGGAGGCGGGTGAGCGGGAGGGGATCTCTTTAGGTCCAACTTGTCTGGTGACGAACGTCTGTCCGGACTGGGCTCTCGAAAGTCTTCGTTAGGTCCGTTGCCACCCTTATCGAAGCCGGGTGGCATGTCGCGGATCTTATGCGTCAGCATGTGTTGCTTCATATTCCCCTGCAGAAGATGCAATAATTCAATTATAGTATACGTAAAATATAATCAATTCTAGAATGTGCTAGTATGCCTATATTAAAAGTTTAAATTGCTAAGTGGGTACAAAATGTATTAAATAAGATCGATTTTTACAATAGTGAAAGATATATCAAAATGTTACAGCATTAACTATAAAATGAAAAATCTAATTGTATTACCGGAAAATTGTAATCAACAGTTTCTACTTTTTTAATTCAGCTATTTAATATTGAATAAGTCCTAAAGTACTATGGATATGAGCGGTAGACCAATATAAAAAATGGAGTGTCTTTAATGGTTAAACAAGTGGATACGTAAGAGGCAATCCTTTCCACCGCCCACAATTGTTGTTTTGTGTAGGTGTTAGCTTAGTAGGCTGAGTTCACGCCCAGGCGTCGCTCTCGCATACCGGATAGACGAAGGCGTTCCAGAGGTCCAAAGCAGTGGCGTGCGGCGGGCGGGGTGGGCGCGGGCGCCTACCGCACTGGCAACCGCCGCCACTGCTCTGGAACCACAAAAACGCGAAAGTTTTACACACGCACCACATGCCATACACCACGCACACACCATACATAGTAAGTGGCGTTAGTATTCGGCATTACATGAACTGTTAACAATATGTCAAGTTAAAAAAAATATGTTTATATTGAACTACAGCTGTAAACAGAAATCAGAGCAATTGGACACTTGACATATTAAATTTTATGTAAATATACAGTGTTAATAATTTTTAATACTTTTTCATGTAGAATTATACAAAATTAATTTTTCAGTAATATTCAAGTCCAAAAAGTAATATTCATAAGACATATTGTTATCGGATCAATTTAACACCGATGTGAAAAATGTTACAAAAACAAAATATACATATAAAGTGTTTTCATTAGGGAGTAGAGAATGTTTGCCGAGAAGTTTCTACAACATTTTGTTTTACATAACACACCATGAAAGTTCTAAAACGTGGGACAACTATCGAAATTGATGATTATTATAATTAGCTGCCTAAAATTTTTGTGAGTTATAGATAAGGTGTGTAATTTATGAATATTGTAGTCGAGGTTACAACTGAAACGTAACTCGAAGTTCGATTTTAAGTAGGTGATTCATATGCATTGTCGATATATTTATTTATCTTTTCTGTCTGTATAATTTATGAAACATTAAAATTCTACATTAAGCAATTTAATAATGTATGATAACGCAGGCCTATATATTTATTATTATGTATCTGTCCTTACTTTTTATGTAACGGAAACATGGGTCTGAATTTATCTCGGTAATGGTTTAAGGCGCAAAACAATTATAAATTTTTAAAGGTTTAATTGTTATAAATTATTGTATGTAAAATAATACTGTATTTTAAATAATAATAAAAAATACTGGAAAAACTGGTTTGGCGCAGATAAGTTAATCGGCATGTAATTCACAAGGTGTTATTTCAATTCAATGTAAAAAGCAACATTTGCACTCAAAAAAGTAACCCGAATTAAGAAGTGCGATTGTGCAATTTTAAAAATAACGAACACCGCCTTGTCCTTTATAAGGCATGTCAAAAATTGTTATTACAATGGCGGTTTTCATAAGAGCAACTTATTTCTAGGTTATAAATATATTACATTCAGATACGAAAAAACGATGTTTATCAAATAATAAATAAGTTTACATTCGTCAAAAGTTATAGTCGAATTGACTTTTGCTTGAATTACGTTAAAATTGATTATGTCTAGATGAAAGCCATTAACTTTCATAGACAGAAAACAACTTGTGAGCGTGTGTTTATGTGTAAACATGCTTGTTTAAACTTAGGTCTCTTAAACAGGTTTTCATGGTTTATTTCTCGTTAGAGCTTCAATGTGCAGCTTCAATGTCCTTTCGACGCTTTGAATGCTTGCATTTTAACGCGTTTCATTGATTATGCGTAATTTATTATAAATAATTAAGAAAGTGTAATGAAAAAGTAAATATGATTAAAATCCTCGTTTAATTTTTAGCGTTGCGCGAATAATGTGTTAAAAGTTTATATTATTTTTTTATGTTTTCTATGGCAAACAAATAACCTACATAATAATGTTTTTTTTTAAGCTAATAATCACTATGTCACCAGTTGATGTAGGTCCTTTTGTAAAGTAATTTCATTAAAAGATGAATCATTTATAGTTTATTAGTTCTTTTCTGAATTCCAAAGAGACTATTATGTAATTTTCATCATCATTACAATAATCTTTTCACCTATGATATCTATTGCCAAGATCGGTGATTTAATGCAGCAGTAGGTTGGTAAAGGACACATTTTAAAATTTAACTTATAAGTGACATTCATTACGTTTATCGTAGTTAATATTTGTGTTTAAAAATTTCGACTTTGTGAGACAAATATTGCTTTTATTAAAGTTCTGAATTGTGCAATGAATGAAAATTAGGTTATGATGTATCCATTGATGCGAACAATTTCAGGTTATTTACCTAAGCATGTAAACTTTCATGGTCGAAGCAATTGATAGATGTTTATTTGTAATTTCAAATGCGCTTGTTGGTGAGCAGTCGACTACATCCTATAATTAGTCGCTGCCGGTTTTTTTATAGATATTAACACGTTCTTGCCGAATACAAAAGTGCAATTATGAAAAAATCCCACAAACGTTTCAGTTTTAGCGTTTTTAGATAATTTAATTTTACTATACGAACGTGAGATATCGAATCTTTCACGATGTTTAATACACTTTGTACGAAGTATCTCTTGCACTACATATATCTTATAAAGAGAATGGTCCATTTGAAATAATTGCTCAATTCCCTGCTTTATTAGATGTTAGATTTGCCTTTCAATTTATATCTGGATAGTTGTACCTTTCTAAAATGATTTATTTCAGCACGCGGTACGAAGTCTTATTATGTAAGAGTAAAGCTATAAAATGTTTATTGACCTCTCTCCTATGTTAGATGAAGAGTATAATTAAGAAGATAGGGATAAGCATGACATGAACACCTTTGGAACTTACTATAAATACGTGCAGTAACCTTCTACTTAGTTTAGATCAAAGGTTGTAATAAATTCTACGGTATGATAAACGCAAAATAATGAGTATGATATTTTGTGTTCGATATCATTTGCAAGCATATTCGTGGAGTGTAAAATATAGCATCATGTACATATTTCAAATTATGTTGTATTGTTCTCTAAATGTTAACAAAATTTTTTGAATTTTGTTACTAATGGGAGATGACGAAGAATCATCTCCAGCCTTCCTAATTAAATAGACCTGTATTTCGAACAAAAAAGCATTTAGTCAAACAGAAATTAAAATTACAACGGTATGCAAAAGTACATAATAATCTGATGCAAAATATACCCATTTCATTATTACACTACAGTATATTTAAGTATTTAACAAACAAAGACCTTGCGATATTGTTTATAATATCCATTTACTGTTAAATAATTGAAATAAGCGACGCTGGTATAAAATTTTATTATATGCTTATGTATTCAGACCTTTTTGTGTCTATAGCTAAATCTTCCTTTAGGTAATAAGCAAAAAATCCATTATCAATGAATTTCTAATATTTTTTTAAATTAATAACCGCGCTAATCGGATTAATTTGAGTTGTAAAAGTATAAATTGTAATCAGTTATTTGAAATTTGTGACGCTCTTAACAGCAGTACATTTTACAAACTAGTATTGCTAGGGGCGTATTAAGAAATTAATTAGACTTTGGGGTCACTGCTTATGTAAATCATAGGTATGTGGCTAACTTTTTATATGTATTTAAACGCCGATACGCACACGCACCGAGTTTAATTAAACAAAAGTAGGTGGTGAAGTAACAGAAATTCCTTTAAAGTGTAAAACGGCGCCGCAATAAATAATCTATATTTTATTGAGAAGACCGCTGCATGGACACTTTCTGTATATACGAAAAATGTTACTTTGTCAAGCATAAATAATCTTTTTATGACGCGAAGCGTAGGTAAAGGCTCAAGGATTTATAAGCAATAAATATTTTACGACATGAATTAATATTCTGATCGTTTTCCGTGACGTTGTTTTTATGAGTTATCATTTTTGTGGCGCGTCGAGATGGCCCGCGACGCATGCGCAGCTTTTGTACACTTCAAGTATCGGCCCAGCTTATTATAAAACTTGAATCACCATAAAAATGAAAACACTTTAAACAACGTTTATTTATTGAATATAACATTGAATTAATTTCCTTAAGTAGACCCCAAATTGCTTTATTATTTAAATATAAATTATGATTACAAGTAGCGGCGTTCGTCGCGATCGTTTATTGCCGGATAGCTGTACTATTTCGAATATCAAAATATTTTATAGTAATTTACTTATATGCGTAATATTACTATTTTAGTAAGAATAATAATGTGCTTTTATTGAATAAACTGAAACTTAATAAATACGACAATTACCAATGTCTTACTAGGTAGGTGTTAAGTTATTGCTTATTGTCGCCCTTACACTATAAAACCATTATTTAAAATACAACATCAATATTTTTTTTTGTTTTATTATTTATATGAATTATTATTGTTTTAACCTTCGGCCAAAGAATATGTTGTAATATGTTTGTTGGGTGTATTTGTGGATGTGTACTTTTGTACCTGTAAATTTGTATGATTCTTTGTGACATTGTAGCTCTTTTAAACCATATGTACGAGTAGAACAGAATTTAATTTGCCTCCGTTACGTAGCCGTTAACCCACTTGTTTTGTAATACAGAGGTCGCTGATATGATTCGGTGGCCACATAAGTGGATAAATGATTTCGATGGAAAAGAGGACGGTGGAAAAGAATTTAGCAGCCGCTTAGCTCGCTACCTTATTATCAAACCATAACAGCATTATTGTATTTCGAAAGGTGTATAAGCCTGAGAATCCCGATCGAACAAGTTTGACATTTCCGACATTATTGTCATTCATCAATACGCGGAAATAAGTATAATTGTTAGTCTATTGTAAATTATTAACAGCTATTTTAAAAGGTGAGAAATATTATGAAAATCGTTTTATACGAAAATGAGCGAACGAGCATATCATTATATATTAATTTTTGGTATTATATTACACCTATTTTCCCAGTTTATGTCAAGTGTTTTATTTATATTTTGTTGATCTAGTTTACATTTGTAGTTAATTGAACTATGTGTTAACCTAAAATTATTTATTATTTTTCTAGTCACGCAATATGCAGACAAAACAAATGTATCGGAATAAGTAAAAAAATATTACATGAAATATGTATTTTATGTACGTAACAGAAACATTTGCATGATTTTGATTAAATCAGAACAAACGAGCCAAGTTTGTGGAGTTGGTCGTCAATTACTCGGCAAGTCGACAGCGGCTCGGATGTGCTGTTGGAAGACAACGGCTGAACTAATGCGAAGTGGGAGCGTCGACTAGAGACTTGTAATTACTGCTTGCAAAATTAATGCACTGAAACTTGGATGAAATGAAACCAGAGCATCAAGTTCGCTGCAGCGCGCTGGCAACTCCTAGCGACTTGTCGGCTAAACTTGTGAGTTAGATGTGATGTCATTTGATGTAAGTTGCGAGTTACTGCGAGAATTACTCCTTATTTAATTCGTATCCTTAATATAAACAGAGTTATAAACAACACAACGTAATGTTACTCAATACTGTTGTTATTGCGGTTAAAGAAGAGAGTGTGACAATTAGAAGTAATATCATTTAAGTGTGCCGCTATTTGTGAAACAATAAAGTAAAAATTGGCAAAGCGCCAACAGTTTCAATTGGAGCCACGCATTAAGGCACGCGGCTATAAAACACCGACTTCGCGGTGCGTTTAGTTGTTTAATTAAATAATAATTCCGACACTGTTCGATCGTCATTCAGCGATCTAGTACATGTTACATAAGGGACAACATTTTACTATAAAATAAATAATTTTAGGGGTATAATATGTAAAGTAGCGTACCTTTGTAGAGAAGCCACGGTCGCAGACAGTGCATTTAAAGGGTCGCTCCTTGGTGTGGCTGCGGTAATGGATCTCCAGAGCGGAGTTGCAGGCGAATGTCTTGTAGCAGATGTTACACGTTGTGTTGCCGCGCACTGCATACAAATAAATCCACCGTTCAATGTCACTATTATGGTCCGGGAGCGCAGAAAATCTCATGGAAGTGATGATTTAGGCAATATCTTTCAAGATGCATTTACAATGAATACTTTCAGCGTGTTATCAAGCGCCCGGCAAGTTGGTTATAACTAGTTTGTATTATTAGGACGTATTTGGAAGGAACGGATGCACGGACGACCGGGGCGGACAAATATATAACATCCCGCTATCGCATACCTGCGGGAGGAAACGCAAGTCCTAGTGGGCTGAAGGGTGATCCACCGAGAGCACCAAGCGCAGCAAGAGGCGTGGGCGGTGATGGCAGCGGTGAGTGCTGAGGCAGCCGCGGGGGCGTAGACAGCGTCGACAGCGATGGAGACGGTGGCGAAGCCCGCGCGCTCCGCCCGCTCTCCGAACCTGTCGCCGATGGGAGGGAAGCCATTGTTGTCATGGTTTTAACTTCGCATTCGGACGCCGAGGCGCAGACGGAGAGCGGCGAAGTTCGACGAGCCTTCATATCTGAGTCGTCGTCGAACTCCCGAGTAGCGGGCTCACGCTCGTCCCGGCCGCTCTCATCGTCGCTTCCGCGGGAGTCCGCCCGTCGGTCGCCGGGAGTGGATGGGGTGGGAAACATAGAGGGTAGGATTGGCCGATAGTGGTGAAACTCAGCGGTGTCGGTAGAAGTACAGAATTGGGGAAAATAGTTAACATCTATACCGCGGGCCTGTACGAAACTAACATTTTCCCGTTCATTGGTATGTAGCCTTATATGCTGTTGCAATATGGTAGGATCTGAAAACTTTTTATGACATACTGGACATTGATGCAACATTTGTGACGGTGGTTTAATACGGTGTACGCCCATGTGAGTCTTTAAATTCCCTTTGGTGGTAAAAGCTCGACCACAGAGTTTGCACCGAAAAGGTCGTTCACCAGTATGTGTGCGATAGTGCATTTGTAAAGCACTTTTGCAAGATAATACTCGATGACATACTATGCATTCATTAGGATCAGATACCTTATTATCTATGTTATCAACTAATTGTTGTAACTTGGCAGTTTCAGAACTTTTAGTTATTTCTATTAAACTTTCCCATGAATTATCGTTACTTCCCGGCCGCGGTAACAATGAATTGTAATATATAGGATCGCGAGATAACTCTGGCTCAACAACATGATGAGGAATATTGTGAAAAGGTGTAACGCTTCCTGAAGAAACACTACTAGGAGGGGAGTGTGGGAATAAAGGATATGCAGGAAAAGTACGAAGTCCCGTTGCTATTGAAATTGGTCCAGATATCGGTGAATTCTTACTTGAGAGATTTTCCGGTTGATCTGGATCAGGCTTCACGTGTGGACTTTCACTGCCAATCTGATCTTCGTTGCTGTATTTTGAATCCATGCTGCAGTCGTCGTATGGAGACGTTGACGGATATTGGTCTTGTTCAGCGTCTTGACCACCATCATTTTCTTCTGGTTCCCGTTTTGGCGTTACACGATCATGGTCCTCAAAGCTAGATTCACGTTGACATTCATCATCTTGAGGTTCAGATTTAAACATATCGGGTCCACGAGGTGGACTTTGCGCAGAAGGTTTGCTGAGATCAGCAGGTACGTCTTGTTCTTCTCGCATTGCGAAAAGCGGGTGCGGCGGGAGAGATTTATCACCAAGTGGTCGCGGAGGTAATAAATCATGGTGCGGTGGTCTATATAACGGCAAGCTTGGCGGAAAAGGCGCTGGAGCACCTGGAGGGAATTGAAGTGGATGAGGTGGCATTCCAGGAATCGGCCCCGGCGACAACTGTGCTAATAATGGGGGATGGTACTTATCCAAATGTTCTGGTATTGGATTAGGATTCATTTTTACATGTGGGAATTTCGCAGTATGTCTTTGGAAATGAACTTTTAAATTTCCTTTGGTTGTAAATCGTGATCCACAAACATTGCACTTAAATGGTCTTTCACCTGTATGAGAACGAATGTGAATTTGCAGCGCAGAGTCACTACCGAAAACTTTTCCGCAGTATCGGCATCGATGTTTGAAGAACGGTTCGTTTCGCCCTCCAGATTTTCCGTCGTACGGTGACATCTTTCCAGATTTACGAAAAGCTAGTTCATCGGCAAGGTTATTCGCTAATAAACCTTGTGAAGCATTATCAAGTACTTCTTGTGCTCGTTTTTGAAGCATTTCGAGAGTATTAGGCTCGTTCAAGGACGGTGGTGGATCATTATTTGTAATTATAGAAGACGCTAGCGATGACGATATAGAGCTGTATGGTGGATGAGACATCATTGGCGGTGATGAGGTCGGGAGCTTGGGAATGGTAATTGGCTCCGATTTAGGTGTTAGGTGGCCATGGGTCGACGGCAAGTTTTGGCTTGCAGGAGGAGTAGGTACAGGAGGAGATGGCTCCCGTGGCGGACGAGGCGGTGACGGCGATCGGGCCGGAGGCGCTGTTACAACTGGCTCAGGTTCATGAGGCGGGGGGCTCGGGCGCTGATCATCTTTTCGTCTTGTCAATGACAGTTGATTTTGTAATTGACGTATTAATTGCAGCTGGAACACTTGCTGATGTTGCAATGTAAATAATGTGCTTTGTAAAACTGCAAGCTCATGTAATGCTGCTTCATTATCTGCATTATTAGCCATTGCAGTTGCTGCAAATTGAGCTACAGCTACTTTCGTGTTTTGTAGAGCTTCTAACGTCACATGGCCAGCTACGGGAAAAGGTAGTCCCACTGGCGGTACATCAGCTTCAGGTACATCCGCCTCGCCATCTTCAAGACTGTTATTATTTTCAGCATCTTGTCTGTGCCTTCGTACTTGTTCTAAACGTTTATTAGGCCCATCCATCTCTTCATCTCCCGAAACAACCATTTCTTCTGGGTCAGAGTGCATTCTCTCTTCGCCCATTTGAATTGCCTTTTCATCACAAAGTCTTTTGTGATAAAGAAAATCGTGTAAATTTTCAAATTGTTCTTGACAGCGTGGGCACATATGTGCATCAGGGCGGTCTCTCGCTTCTTCTGGTAAAACATTACTTATTTCTTCTTCTGAACAAGAGCCAGAACTTTCACCTAGAACAAAAACAAAAAAAAAAAATTAAAAACTGTCAAGTTAAAATTCCTCTCCATAAATTGTATTAACAATAGTTTAATGTAGAGTTCAACGAATGAGAGCCGTGTAAGTTTTCTTATTCTATGTGTACCTAAAACGTCTAATACATCAGTACCCTATAAAAAAATGTGGTGTAGTGTGGTTTTTTATCATAATTTAATGTAGTTTATACAGACAATTAACATAGATAGTAATATTAAAAGCATGTTGTTATAACATACATCTTGTTAAAATACAAAAAATCCATTTAATATAAGCTTAGTGCTACTCAGCAACAGATGTCGCTAGCAGTCAGCAAAAGACAAATGACGTATGAAATTTTCCGGTTTTTTTAAATATGCTTTAAAATAAATGTGTGTGTTTAAATTAGTCTTTAAAACGTAAATAAAATTGTTGGCTATTATGATTGACTTCATACTAAGTTTTTTTAATATTATCATCAGGTTTAGTAGTACGATCTCAAGGTTCAGACCGCTCTGTAATAAAATATTAGTCTCGATAGGTTTAACTATTTTTTTTAAATAACAGCAAGTATAACCAGAACATGGCAAAACCTTAAAGAATAAAAAAAACGCAAAAATGATAACGAGTTTCTTACAAGAATTATTGACAAAATTTGTATCTACATTATTTGCAGAAGTCTCTAATCTTGTTTCATGCCACTATATTGAATTTGGATTATAATATCCAGTCTTTTTCGACAAGAGCTATAAACCAGGGAGCGTTAAAGATATTTTTTACCCACAGCGCTTAAAACAAGC
Organism: Byasa hedistus; assembly: GCA_029286795.1. NCBI lineage: Eukaryota > Metazoa > Arthropoda > Insecta > Lepidoptera > Papilionidae > Byasa > Byasa hedistus. The sequence continues at coordinate 6,644,482 of JAGSMW010000020.1, read as the reverse complement.
TGCACTTAAAATTATTGAAATTAAAGACATCCTAATGAAATGAAGTTTGGTGCTATTTAAACAACCTCAAAACTGCTGGGAGAGCATTCTTTTGGGGGATGCTCACTCTTTGACAAGACAGTACTAGTTTTGTTTATATCTTAAATAAGAAATGGTAGTTTACCTTTTTAAAATATTGAAATATAATAATAGGTCTGGGTTACCATTGCTTGTCTTATAACGAGTATATTGAAGGTTATAGCAGAGTATTTAATACGATAAAAATGTATAACCCAGAAATTCAAAATAACACCTCGTTTACACGTTACAAATGTAAATAAGAAGTGTTATAAATAGCTGCGATAGGTGCTAATTAATACGGCAACAAAACAGATAAAATGTTTATAAAAGATATGTATATATATAGTACAAACTATATGTATGGTAGTTTCAAACGATAGCTAAAATTAATGTAAGTAAAATAATAGTAGTTATATAGTCTTAGTCAAATGCTTCATAGCAAATTTATTTGCTCTGTTTTAATTTTTTAGGCATTCTGAATATCAAGTAGGTTTCATTGCCACAATTGATAGAACAAAACGTTTTGCATACGTAAATTTAAATTAAAAAGAATAGTTACATAAAAATGTATGTACCAAAACTATTAACTAAATAAATAAACGAATGTACATTTTCAATTTACAAGGATAATTTGGTTTAATTTAAAGAAAATTAAATTCTTAATTGCACATTATTTTATACAATTACCTAGTTATATTTACCTAGTAGTAGTACCTAGTTATATTTATTAATATTGTAGTATATATATTGGTATCCGGTGAATAAATCAATATTGATCGAAATGACATTTCACTCGGTGTCAGCGGTTAAAAATATTGCATTTTTGTTACAACAAGTTTTTATAGTTAATTTGGAGTATGCTCGACCACAACTAAATTTAGAAGGTGGACCTGCCGCTCTGGCGGACACCTGGCGGAAAAAATTCAATGATAATTTTGGTACAAAACAAAATACTACCATCTCCAGGTTTAAATTCTTCATGAGTTACCAAGATTCGGGTGAATAGTGAGTTCGAACCTAGTTAGTATCCGCACTTATTATAATAAGAAAGCACATTTGTCTTATATCGATGTAGTTATAAAATATTAACCTGTTGAACACTATATTTTCTGTATTTGGAATCGATGTGATTGATTTTGAATAAAATACTAAAGTTAAACGCTTTTAGTGTGTTTATACATTTACATATAAATGTATATAATATGTAAAACAATAATTAAATGTGATGCTTGACTACCGTTTCTATTCTAGCAATTGTGTTGTTAAATATTTAATTCAGGACACATTTCAAAACATTCGTTTTTTTTTTCTTTTAAAAGAAAGGCGTATAAACCTCTGAATTTATTAAGAATTGATCAGTATTGTATTTATTATATGTAACAAGAGATTTAAAGATTTTATTGTACGTACAAGTTCTTATTTTTTAATTAATTTCCGTTTTATAAACGATTAATTTGGTTTCCTTATTTGCTTACCGTAGTGATGAGCAAGATGTTCACCTGATGGTAAGAGTACCCCTCCATATAATACGACATTGGGTCTTCGCCTTAAAATATAAGTTGTGAAATTGTTGACCCACCCCCCAGTAATATTGCCGTGTATAGATAATTATATTTTAATTCTACTGGTTCATTTTGGTGGTCTTCCTGAACGGTTTTCAGCAACCGAGACCTACTATCCGTCGTGTAATTGCTGTATGGTCCGTGTAGTATGAAGTCATGTTTCAAAATTAACATCAAAATACGCATATTCAGCATGATGTCAATGTTTTCAATTGATAAAAAAATTACATTAAAATTATTTAAGATGCTTATGGCTTGCGGTGAGCTATGATAATTTGATTGTAATTTTAAAAGTAGCTAACATTGTACTGTGCTATGTAAATGCAACTCCGTCTTTAATGGATGTGCGGTCTTATTCGTATGAAAGTATCTTTTTTTTTAAGTCTTTCCGGTCAGTGCGGCTCGGACCTCAACTAAGACGTAACCGCATTTTTCCATAGAAAAACTGTTTTTTGTCGAAACACCCGATATGGAGCCGATAGCCATAATTATACGTCGTTCCTCCCGTCATTTTTAATTCTCGCGAAGTGGTACTGTTAACATCCATGTGAGATATAATAAACGTTGATATGTGTATAGAAATGAATTTTTCTCATTACGAAATATTTATCGTTTAATTAAATGCTTTTTTAATGTATTCGCTTTGCTATAGAAGTTATTTATGTTGAGTAGTAACTTCTCGGTATGATAGAAATGTCGCCAAGGTGCAGTTAATGACGGTACTACTAAATGATCTACAAAAATATCATCGTGTATAGTGGTATGGTCTCGGAAGTTAATTAAGTCTTTTCTCTACGAACAGTTTTTGCATTTGTATTTATTATAATTATGCAGAAAACTGAAGAAAAAAAAAACTCATGAAAGCAAAGAATATCGATGAGTGAAAAAAGTGCTTTTCTAACAAAACGTGGAACTAAATCCTTCCAACCTTTGTTCAACTGCTATATCATAAAATACACTAAAACAGGTAGAAGCGTTATTCTCATACTACTCAGTTAAAAATTGCTGCGCGTGAGACAGTTTAATTTAAGTTAGTATATTAGGCACAAAGTTACGTACTAAAACAAATTTAATAAACAAATCAAAAATTTTGGTAAATTTTTCATCTAAAATTATCATTAAATGTTACAATCTCAAAGAACTGTTAATGTATGAACAAAAACTTATCAATTTATTGTTAAGTTCTGTACTTACTAAGTTCGTATCCGAATTCATCATTTCAATTGGAGCGATATAGATTGAATTAATAAATATTTCAGTCGGTGGTAAAATTAAAAAATTTACTTGTAATTACTCTCAATGAAAAATTTACGGATCTTTCATTATTTATTACTATTTTTCTTTTTAGCCTTTTCTTTTTTGTCTATGACACTTGAGAACCTCAGAAGTTACTTGTCCATTGAACATCATCATCGTTTTCATATTGTTTTCCTATTATAATCATTTAGCCCTATAGTAATGTGTAGAATTATAAAATAGGTCACCTGTTTACCAAAAATCTCGTTACTATCCTAATTGTTAATGAACAATTATAGTTTTTTGTTTGTGGTAAGAAGTTAGTAACTAGTTGTATTCAGTTATTTACTATTGATTAAAGTACGTATGAGAAAAACGCGATATCATTGTTTAATGGAATTCGTGTAGGCAACTAATAGTGTATACGAACATTAGCTTTTTGCGGTAGCTCTTTTTGTTAACTTCGCAGGAAGTTGCTGCTTCTGTAGATACCTATTTTGTTTTTGGCATTTGATCACCACTTTTGGTACGTATTTAATTCTTCAATAATTCATTGGTATGTAAACTAATGAATGCAAATCATTCCATTAATTACAAGTGATATTGAAATTAACTAACTTAAATATTTGCGAGCGTTGTTAAAATCTAATACTATATGTTGTGTATATGGCTTAAATGCGACTTAAATCTCATACGATTTTAAGGTATACAGAAACCGATGACGTTGTAGTGTGCTAGCATAGATTATTCAGGTTCTCTTATTCATGATTGCCGGAACAGTAATTTTATTATTACAGTAGATTGACTAAGAGAGCTAGACAAGTTAGATAAGCCTTAATACCATCTAAACTACTTATATAACTACAGAACTGATGCAGCAGCCACCGTGTTAAAAGCAAGTGGGTATCCGTACCGGAGGCAGTTAATGCCCTTGACCATATTGTTAAAATTCTAAAATCTTTAATGTTAACGTTTTTGTCAAAAAATTTATCAATATTACATTGAACTAAACATCTGTATTCAACAATTCGTTTCGGATGCGGGCGAACTTTCATATGAGCTCCTCGAAAGGAAGTGAGTGAGCTTGCCCGATAAGGCAACTTGGCAAAATTCAAATCGGGAGAGGATGAAGAAATAAAAACTGAATTTAATTAACAACAATTGACATGCCTGTTAATTTCCCCTGCAAAAATGTGAACTGTTTAATTTTTAGTACAAGTAAAATTATTTGTTCATCAACAAATACGAGTAAGAAAGTTAAAAGTAAGATTTTTTTGTTAAGGATAAATCGTTTTAGTAAATACGGTTAAAAATATTGATATTTCTTTGTGACTTGTTTAATGTTATCGAGTTTTAGTAAAATAGGAAATCAAGAAGCTGTTGGTACTCCGTGATGACTATGATTACAGAGCTTCGGTTATCTCAGACCCCGCTTATGGGTTTGGTTATTCCGATCACAAACATGGGAGGATCATTAATTTTTAATTGTGTAAAATTAATAAACGCAATTGTGTTTTTGCTTTATATGTTGGTTAATATAAACACAGCCGAATAAATGGAGCGCCGTTGTGTGCGTAGCAAAAACAATGTCGTTGGGAACTGCTATTTTAAAAGTAGCTTTCATTAAAATAATTGAACGTCCGTGTTTTTATCATATGCGCAATGAAGAAAGCTTTGATTTTTTTGGATGCAATGTGTATTACACGCATTTCTACCTTATCACACGATTTGAACTTAAACGAGTATATTTGTTTATTACATAACACATCCAGTTAATATGACGGAACGAACCCCTCGCAAAGTTTAACTAAAGAAAATATTATCTTAAATGTAAATGAGAGAAGTGTATGTAAGAGTTATTGAAGATTAATTTTAGTGTTAGATTTTAAAAATCACCTTTGTATCGGTATTCGTTACTTCCAGGTTCGTCGTAGGCACCGTTTATTAGGCGTAGATGTATTATTTTAATCAACATGGCGTCAAGTATATTAAATGTTTGCTTATTACCTATTATATTAAATTCATAGTGACGGAAATCTATTTGACCTTTGATTTGGGAACACAACTAATCACCCATTGTTATAATTCAAAGATGGTACTGTTGCTCGCTGTTGTATGTTTTATTTCTTCATTACGGAATATAAATTAATTTACTGACATATAACACGGCTTAATACATTGTAAACATGACGAATTAAAAATATTTTTATGTTTAATTTACCGACCGCTTTCTATAACTTTTTACTTCGTTATATGATTTTTTTAACAAACTTACAAGGTTGTAATAAAGGAAGCGAATTGAATCATGTAATTAAGATTCAACTCTGATTTTTAATATATATAATTTGATTAGAAACAAGTGAATGAAATCAATAAGTTTAGAATCATCAGAATAAATTGTAGTAAATTTTTAACAAAAAAATTACTTTTTGTAAATTATGAACGTTCGTTACATTACTCAAATAAAGATCAAATAAACAAAAAAAAATGCTGTAATCATATTACATTCAACTAATCTTCAGAGTTTATGAAAAGTTAAACGGTAAATTCAGAATTTTAATTTAATTTATTAAAGTAACGAAATGTGTCTAGAAAATGATTAAGCTAAATAAATAATTATTAGAATTAAGATTTTTGTTACTTCTAGATGTTATAAAGGGACTATTAACTTTAAATATAAAATCAACAGTTGCTATAGTATGTATATAAGACTATAACTATAATAGATTTATAGTAATATCCATTTTACATATATGCTTACTATGCACGAGGAGACAGTTATGTTTGATATTAATAACTTCTTAAATGGAATTTATCTTTATGGTATTATAATTTGGTTATTAAAAAGTCCGTAATGTTGTCGAATAAATTTTCTTATCGTTATGATTTTTAGACTTTCACCGAAAGTTTTTAACGATTATGGCTGAATGTGATCTCTTACATCGAAGCATAGGCAGGGAATTTGGAGACGCATTTGAAGATTACATTTAGTCAGTTATGATTATGGGCAACCTTTTTTTCACTAGTTTCGTTGTTTACGTCGTTGCTGGCGAAAAAGTGAACACCGTCACAAAGCGGTTGTTATAATCCGGGATGATGTTGCGGCGGGTTTTGAGCCCATCGTTTGTACCCGGCTACCGGTGCGTTTTAATATTTAGCTGTAAGAAGAAGGATTAGCAACGTCTGTTTGTCGCAATTTGACTGCGGTGTAAGCCTCCGGTCTTTTAGATAGCGGCGAGTTCTAAGGGAGCCCGCGCACTGTGCGACAGCGTACTGCCGCAATGAGCAAACAAAAAATTAAGTACACGAGCTTTACGATACAAAGGTTCGGTGACCGTCAAAATATTTATGAATCTTCAGATCTGCATTTGAAATAAATAATTATTTTTATAACGAAGAACAGACTATTTTTATTTCCTCGTAGATATCTTTAATAAAGTTGATCGAGGTGAAATAATGCGATGTCACCTGGTCATATGTCTGGACTCATTGAATGAAACGCAATATTGCATTGCGATGTCGCAATTATATTTTGTTACCATGACGTCATTTACTAAAGACATATTATTCAACATAATTTTTTAAATTAAACTACATAAGGTAATGGGACGTCCTCCGTCCTTCGTCCTATTTTATATAAGACTTCCGTAACCAATAATTTTACTTCAATCGCCGACGAAATTATATTTTCTTATTAAAAATTATACTACATGCGGAAATTTTCGTATTCGTTCATTATCAGCATGGAAGCTATTCAAATATTTCAACTTCGTAATTTAAAAGTAAGCAATTAATCCACTTACAGAAAGTCTATAATTTAAACATCAACAGTAATTATTATTCATCATTCAAGGTAAATGGACGCGATATGCATAGATACCAATATTTCATTTTCGGTACGAAATAGAACCGGATCATTAACGAGTTTTTTTTTCTGTCGACGAACATTGTAACAAACAAATACTGTCTACTCTAATGTATTTCATAGAGAATATGATTAGGCGGGTTGTTTCAATCGTTAGAAGATAAAACGTCGCTTAAAAAATTTATAGAGCAGTCATAAAAGAGCGGAGAGTTAGATTAATAAAATTTGACGGCCCGTCATGCTACAATATAAAGCCACTTAAGGCCTCTATCAAAATGTGTCAAATATAAATATTTGGGCTTAATCAAATATCAACTTTATTTTTTAAGCTTCAAGTTTTATAATCAATTCAAATAGATGAACGCATATTTATCTATAGTCGGCGATAAATTTTAACCTTAAATAAACATATTACATAAAATATTCAAACGTAAATTATGTATAATGGTGCTAAATATAAATGTTTCACCGTAATACGTGTCTTTTGTGTGAAAGAATAATAAATATTTCAGGTACTATATTAAAAAATTGTAACGTTTAAATAGAATATAGAGCAAGAAAATTTCAGGTTCCTTTGTTACTCATACCTGCATACACTGACATTTGTATGTTATTTGTAAGGCATACGTTATAAAAACCCGCATAAAATAAATTAAATACATTTTAGTTGTTTCCTTAGTTTTTGCACTTGAAAACGCGACAAGTTTAATTTATGTATCTCAGAGCTTTAACACTAAAGAGTTATTGTGAATTTGCTTACTATTTCATTCAGCAATAGTTTATTTATACCAAACAAAAAACCGGTATTACAAAAAATATTGGTAACGTACAAAACACAACGTGAGACGCTAAAATGTTATTTTTTAATTAAATTCTCGTTCTTAAGAGGAACGTTAAAAAGAAAAGATTAAAATTGTAATATCAATATTATAACCATGGTATCAAAACATTAACTTAATTTCATTAGCTTTAATAAACAACAAAAAAAATAGTTTTGCTAAATAATTATCTAAGTATAAAATAAAAGTTTTAAAAGATTAGTTAAATCTATTAATATCGCTTCCGCATAAAGCGATGATTGCTTTGTTGCTAAATACATTTATTAATTTTCGTACTTGGCTCATTCCTTTAAATTTTGTAAGCTCTTTTTCTTAAAATTACATGAGATCTTAAAACGTTATTGATTATACACTAGTTATCTAGACTTTTCGTAGAAAGGAATGAAAAAAATATTTTATTTTTATTGAAATGAAATTATTGTTGCAAAAGTTTTGTAATTTTCGAAGCTATTTAAATAAAAGTGCATCCATTTTTTACCTTAATAAAATATGTTGAATTAATTTGATTTTGAAATGTAAAAGTAATCAATAATTAATTATAGAATATATTTCAAATTTGTTATGACAGGTTGCTGTCACCGTAATGAGTATAACTTGTATAAACACCTGCCTACGAACTGCTGTGTAGAAACTATTGAACAAAATATTTGTATTGAAATAAGCTCTTAAATTCACTGCACTGTTTACTCACCGCGCCGTGGGCGAATTTTAGTGCTCACTTTTTGATGTATACCGAACTTTATCGTGGCGAACTGTATCATTTTTGCAATTGGTAGTCACGGTGTGGTCCGGACAATTGACAGAGTTGTCAAGTGTGAGGTGGTGTGGTGGATGGTCGTGGTGGAGTGGTAAGTACCGATGGAGACGCGCCGGACGCAGGCGGGCTTGACGCGCGGCATGTCGAAGGTCGGCGCGCTGGCGGCTCACCGCCGGCGCATGGCAGGCGTCGGAGCACTCGTCGAGCACGCAGCTCGCGCTCACTCGCGGCGGTCTACTCGGATGGTTCGGGGCGCGGGCTGCGGATCGGCTGCGGAGGCGAACTGCGGCCGGCCGCACCACTCGCCACATGAAGCGGGACTGAGCGCGAGGCGTGCGGCGGGCGGCGGGCGGCGGGCGGCGCGCGCGCGCACCAGGTACTCGGTTATGACGGGGGGGCGGGGCCGCGCGCGGCTCATAAATCAAACTTCGCCCATTCGCACGCGCCCGCCGGCACCCCCACCTCCATATCCATATCCAGGGCGGGGCATATTTTCATAATCATAACGCCTCATATTCATAATGACATGTGGCCGCGGTCTTCGCTCCGAGGCGGCGGGTGGGCGGCGGCGACGCCCGCTAGATGGCGGCTGCCGCTGCCCCGCGAAGCCTCCCACATTCGCTAATTGAAGCTACACTCCGTAAGTTATAATCTATATTATCAATTTTCTTAAAACTCCATAGTTAGATTTGATAAAACTGTACCTTTATTATTTTCATGCATTTTTCCACTATTATTAGAAAATAAACAAACTTTCTATCTTCAATTGTTACTTTTGTTTTAACGAACCGAATATAATTTCGGTAACACTACAAAAGGCATTGGATGTAGATAATAATATAGCAAAAATCTAAATTACATATGTTACTACAAAAACAATGTTAATTAATGTCTATACGTCAAATACGTCGTTTGTTGCGGTTGATATGGTGAAAAGGAACATTTAAAGACTGAAATTGATAAATTTGTAATGTGGCGCGATATTCTACTAAAATACATTATTAAATTAATATGCTACGGGAGGTATAGATTAAAGATGTTGCGAAATGTTTTAAAATTTACATTCACTGAGATTATTTGATTAAGAATGTATATAGATCAGCACAATTTTTTTTTGATTTACATTTCCCGCTAGTATAAATTAAATAAAGTTTTTAAAATTTTGGATAAGTAAGGAATAAAAAAAAATGGTAACGATGACGATGATGAATAAAATGACTCAAATGGAACGGAATAATTTTAATTTGATTAAAGTAACGTATATTTAAGATATTAACAGTCCTTGTTGATGCGTCCAAAATAAATGAATGCAACGGATAAATCGTTTACAAGCGAGCGTGTTTCCTCCAAACACACTCGCGGTGGGTGTGTGTCGAATCCTCTCCATTGACATCCGTAACTACATCTATTCGAATTTAGACTTTTAATTTTTTAAGCATTGCAACTTCTTTATCATAAAGCCGGGGCATGTCAATCGCTTTGTGTGCCTTAAATTAAATAGACGCTCAGTACGCGAGTTCGACTCCCGGGGCGACCCGTATCCAATATTAACGTGATGGAAGCAATTTGGATTGTGCCAGTCATCGGAGCAAGGCTCCCGTGAAGCAACGGGAAGACCCTCGTTACGTGATCTGCAGCTAACAGGACGGTTTTTTTTCGGATTCGAACCTCTATAATTTCATAATGCAAGTCATGATTCTATACATTCGATTACGGTAGCTGTTGTAATTAGTTCTCTAGATATTTGAACAGAATGTTGCTATTTAAAAAAAAACTCCGTCGAATAGACTGTCATTGTGTTTATTGCCCACTGTTGGGCATAGTTTTAAAAACCGGATCGGAATTTCAGAACACCTGTCGGCATGCATCACAAAAGGTAGAACACAAAAGGTCTCTTTTAAACAAAGTTGCCCTTGGCATGACTTAAAAAAAACCACCAGGTTGTCAAGCACTAACATACTCGTACAAAATATAAAGAAAAGAAATTTTCATAGTGTAGTAAGTAGTGCTTTTTCACATATTTCTTTTAAACATATATAGTGTCTTTACTGAGTTGACCACTGTGAACATGAATAAATAGCAAAACACCCAAAGAAATAACCGAATCGTTTTTAAAATTTATAAAGCTAAGAATTTATTTTCAGCTGTGAATGGAAACCAGAATCGGCAACTCAATGTAGCGGTATTTTGATTTACGTAATACGATGAATGATGCCTGACGGTGTAAAGTTGTATTAAATACTTTGCCTTTAATTAGGTCACTGGGCCAATAAGACACAGACCGGTCGGAAAATAAAACACTACTGAGGTCAAAGTACCCTGCTAGTAGACCACAAACCTTGAGTTTTGTGTGTTGCAAAGTGGTTTAAGACGAGTAGTATATAAATCTTATGTGTTATTGTTATGCTCCTTTAAATAATAAAATTACAATTACAACAGACATTGATAACAAATATTTCTATATTACGGTAAGAATATATAACAAAAAATTTGTGATACTAAACAGACTTTAAAATACTTTGAAAATTGTGTATAATTATTAGTTGCATTTATTTACTTGCAATTAAACTGTTAATTGCCTTGTGGTAGAATTGCAAACATGCAGTACGGTAGTTGTCCCACGAAAACTTGAGTCGAGTTAATTTGTGTTACCACCCTCTTATTGTAAATCTGCCGCCATAACCACATTGTGGTGTTCCGGCTGTCACACCAATCAAAACATGATAACCAGAATATTCTGAGTGGGAACGCATCTTCATCATTGGAAAACGAGGTCAAGTATTAGGTAAATGTGTCGATAAAAAAATGTTACAGTAGTGACGTTTTCATGTAAAAACAAATTTTGCGCTTAGACATCTCAGGTTATCTAAAATTCATGATAAACCATAATTAGTAGAGTACGTAAATTAAACAACGGTCGATAAACAGAGACCACAATTCGGTTAGCGGTGGCCGCTGTGTTGTTTCTAACCTCAGTTGACTAAATAATTCCTGTTTATGATGACACCTAATCCCGTATGAATTGATGCGAGTTCCCTGAACGGCACTATCGCGAGGTGTTATTTCAGATCCATCAGTGCGGCTGTTAAGACAGGAATAGCTTCAGTAACACAAGTCACATTCGATTTAAATATACAAATTTTTGAAAACGTCTGTTTACTTAAGCAAAAGCACGCGTCGCCCGAGCGCCAGTATTCACGGAGGGTTTACGTCCATTATTTATTTCCTTTCTTGTTACTTATGAAATTTTATCACCAACTTTATGGACGTCTAATTCTTAACATTTTTTTTTTATTTTGAAGACGCGTCGACTAATACTCAATTCAACACGATGTTAAGCGAGATCATTGATGATTAAACACATGCATATTTTGGCCTTCTAATGTTGACAGATTCAATATAAGGGTAGTTTTTGACAAGGCGGTATCGACGAAACACTGCCATGATCCAAGTTCCACTATTGAGGCTCTGGAGTCGAACCAGGTACTCGTGTTAGTAGCGGTAAGGTAAGCGGTTAATCGCTGCGCCACTGTAATAGTTATATTAGTTGATTACGACTCGAACCAAAATCGAGACTCTTTTAAAGTATACGGACCTTATAGTTTAGTATTGTGTATTGTAAAAATTTTTTTTTTCTGTAAATGAAGCGACGATATGAGCAAAATGTTCACCAAATGGTAAGTAACACGCCTGGACATAACAATGAGGCATTGATATACCGCATCACAATGTGCTCCTCATCTTGAGACAATTTGCCAAGCCTCGTTATCTCAGTAATTTCGCTGGCCGTAGAGCACTTCAAATTGAAACACAGCAACATTTACATTTACCTAGACGGTCTCTGGCATCGGAGCGCCAGAAAATTGTTGAATTGTGTACATAAGTTGTAAAGTAAAAGGTTTATAGATTCGCGTATACGTGAGTTCGCACATAACAAAGCAGCCGCGTAAATTTTCGCGCTGACGTATTCCGCAGGAGGTAAAACGAGGGTGAAAATTTTAAATTTATCGTCAAATTTATTATGGCGATCGCTTAAATGACCGGTGGGCCGGCGTGAGTGGCGGGCCGGGCGGGCCGCGCGGCGCGGACGCGTTCATAAATTTGAATATGGAAGTGAGTTCTAATGGCGTCGCTGTTTATTTTTACTGCACCCCCAGAGCCGTACGGCCGAATGCGACGCCGAATTTATTTCCATGCATTTTAATATCTCCCTCCGAATAGCTATTGCCGTTTTCGCGCGGTTTTATTGTCGCTTACATATCTAACTATATCTACGTTGTTATATATATAACAATATTGTGGCTTTATTGTATGTTTATACGGCCCTAGACGACGCTTAGACATCCGTACATATCATACCTATACACGTATGTACGTCTATGCCCTTTGTTCTGTACGCGCCTTCCGATCGCTAACTGTACTGGCCGATGAAGCCTCACAAGGTTTCGGGGTAATGTGAACGTAATTAGCTGCGAGCCGGAACGGTTATTGAGGCGATAATAACACGTAGGTAACTGCGGCTGATGAAAACCTTGTTTTTTTATGAAGTGCGTGGTTTTGACAAAATTAAGTTATTAAATGTGGACATTGATTGATTGGGGGTGTGGAGAGTATTCGGTGAAAGCACACGCACGGGCCCTGAACTTTGTGCACTCCGCTGTTCGTTTACCGATGGACCCGTAATAATTTTAATGGTTTAATCATGTTTAAGTTTTTGTACGTCATATTACTAACTATAATGAGATAAAGAATCATTTGTGTAATTAGGTACGTAACTACGCAGTGAAGCTACTTATTATTGTTATAACCATTATGCAGCTCTATCTTTCTAATGTCATGTAAAGACAAGGTTTCTTTCATAGAATATATCCAATTAGTGCACGAGAAAGAAACAAATATATGTAATTTATGCAGTTACAAACAACATATTTTGTAATTAATTTATTATAAAACTACCTTCAACCTGTACATATTGTTGATTAAAAAAAAAGAGATATGTACTCAAACAGTAAACTTTAGTTTCCAGTGGTACACGAAGTGATTTTTGAATTGTAAAAATCGTGAGTTGTGCTTGTTAATAAATGTTTTACCGTAGGATGATATTTCAACATGTTAAAATAATTTGTAAAATTATTCGCGAAAGTAATCTTGTCATCGTTGAGTTCTCGTACAACTGCCACTTACGTGACGAGTAAAGCGGCCTCACCATGGCCTGCCGACCAGCGATTATGTATAGTCATGTGTTATTAACAAAGTGAAAGAGGAGTCATTATACATTCATGTTTTTATTTCGGCGATGTGTTCATTTTGAAAATGACAGTGTGAACATTGAAAGGGAAACAGTAAGCAAACATCTGTAAAAGTTACACATATTTTATATGTAACTTAAACTAACAATTTTTGTTATGTTAAATCGTAATGATAACGTTTTATCATAAACTTTTTGAAGTCCACTGCTGCACATCGCCCTCCCCAATTCAGGTAATTGCCGCACTTCTCACGCCGGCAAGTGGTTAGCGAGGGTACCTTGGTAAAGGTCACTGGAAAAGTTGCTCGGAGAACGTCTCACACACGGAGACTAAATACAAGTAAAACAAAACATAGTTATTATTAATAATTGAAATTAAAATTATTATGAAACCTGTCAGTACATATTTTGGTTTCTTGATAACAATTTAGAAAGAGTCAAAGTGATTTTTCTTTGACATAAAGTATTCAAAATTGATTTTATAAAAGACTTTATCAATCATAATAATCAAAAGAAGAATTGAAAAGATTACATAGGCTTTAGAGTTAAGAAATATAAATGTAGCGAAGTTGTATCGCCGCGATTCGCTCTTGAAATATAAAAGTGTCCGGGGGCACTCCAGCGGCCGGACGCTCATATTTTGTTATTTTATTTATATTAAAAGTAATGGTCGCGCGCCGCATAATGCTCTAGACGGTTTTGCGCATTTTTCTCTTTTCCCCCGTCGTATATTTTCACTTAAATGACAAAGGTACGTGACCCCCAGTTCTCTTTGTTTCTGGTTGTATTGATGTCTTGTGCGCTAACGACGTTCTCGATGCCAATCCGCACACTTGTAGGTTTTTTATTGAGACAATAACTTGAATTTATAGACAGACGTTATAAATAGAGCGCTCGAAATTAACATAAATTTTACTCGAGCATTCAAACGAAATCGTTAAACCCACTGCTTATCTTTACTTGGTAGTTGTATTTATTTATTTACGCCGACCTGCAAGGTTAGCGAAATGAGTGAAGTCACACCGGTTGTTGAAAACCAAGTGATCATCATAATCGTACCTAAAAATTATAAAACATTATTTCTTTCGTCTCTTTCAGGTAAAATTAATTTGCTTTACGTAGCTTTGTGCTCTCATAAACAAGAAATACCGACATCTTTACTGTAATTTGCCGTAGGAGAACGCACGGTCTTTGGTCAGCTGAAAACACTCGTGTCATATTAAAGCAATATCGCCTTAACGCTTTAGTAATAAAAGTGAAATCGGAATGTGACACGGCAGCCTGAAAGTGCGAACTGGCCGCAATCTCTACTAGCAGGAACGAGGTCCTGCGATGGCGTAAGAGAGTCTGTCGGCAAGTAATATTGTGTTTTGAAATACAAGTGTAAAGGATTAAATTTGCGTGACGGGGTGGTGGTGCGGTGGTGCGGTGGTGCGGCGGTGTGGTGGTGTGGTGGCGTGGTGGCGTGGATATGTCGCGCGGCGGTCGCGGCGGCGTCGCTCTTCCGGGGAAGGCACTATCTCGGGTGCAGCGGGCGCCGGGCGCGGCTGCCACCCTCTCGTAAATAACGCGCGCTGGCGAGCCGGCGGAGCGCCCGTGCCAGATTCTACAGCTAGAAACAGTTAAACGCTCATAATTTCGTGCTGGTTAAGCTTATCTTTGTCTTGTGTACGAAATTTCGCTGCGCCTGTCCCCCTCGAGCTTCCGTGGACATATTTTATATGTTGCGACGGGCCGTACCGCCGCGTCCGAGCGCCGAGTTATAATTGTCGTTCGACGTAACCACCTAAACTGCAGCTTCTGCGTGAACTCACCAGACATTTACATTGTTCAAATAACTTCGTCAAGTTAATTTACAAAGTTATCTTACTCATTTTCAGTTTAATCAATTGCAAATATTGTAAATTTTTTTTAAAATTTGAGTTTCTTTTGAAAATTTCATTATTTGTAGTTGATGATTTAAAGAAGAAACTCGTTGAAATTAATCTTATAGATCATCGGAAAATGCAACATAACATTTAGCTGTTTAGATTGTGTAGAGGAATAAAGTTAAGTATAAAGCTTGAAGCAAGTTCATGTATACGTTCAGTGGTAAGGCATTCGAGTGGCGTGTGATAGTGGTGCGGGGGCGTTGGGGGGCGGTGGTGTTAAGCCGGTATCATCCCGCCTTATCGTGGAGCGCCTGTTTCATAATAATTTTAATACTCTGTGCTGCGGCGTTAAGCAGTTCTATCTTATGTAACTTCCTAAATATTTTACTTATATATTTACTACCTCTCTATCGAACTCAGTATTATGAAATAAATTATTTGTTAGTTAATAATTCTGGATAAACTCTTGTTTATTGTTTAAAAAAATCATGAGAGTCATTGTATTTTTTTTCAAGTTTTTTGCATTTTTCAAGGAGCCGACGGCACCCTCGCTGGCACCTTTTCATCCGCGCTTCACTTCGACTGCCTAAACACACCCTAGAGGATTTAGATTTATTTTGACGTCCCGTTCCACATACGCGGAATAAGCCTGACGTATATCTTTAACCTTCAAACTTGGCTTTTACGTCGCTCCACACCAAATAGATACATTCATAAAAGTAAAAACGGTCATAAAATCTGTATCCCACTCATTAGTGTAGATTAAGTGAATTAACATGGTTTCAGTTCCTTGCTAATTAATTGGATATTCACGTACCTTAACGACCTCGTACGAAACTTCTATCATTCTCCTTTACTGTTCATTAAAGGTTTATATTTAGAAAGAAGTAAAAGCAAATTACTAAAAATAGCATAAAGCTCATGCTTTTTGGGTAATATATTTATTAAAAATTTACAACTATCTCATCGTTATGAACAGGCATAAAGTTTAACTATGACTATTCAATACGTGTCTGGATTATAAATGTTCGAGCATTAGTCTATACAAAATACAAAAGACTTTGTAACCTAAACGTGTGTGTAATAAACACAGTTTTAAAATTAAATCTCAAAATCTGCAAATCCTTAAATAATTAGGCCACAGCGTCTAATTTATTTCCACCCTCGGATCGTATTATGCGAGATCAGCCAATTTGGTGGAATGGTTATAATAAATGACAGCAGTAATAGAGGCTCTTGAGTGGAACATTAATAGAGAGGCAGGTAGAGGGCCGCCGAGGGAGGGCGGGAGGTTCTAACGAGCGTTTTTATCCAGGGCGGGCGGATGATGGATGTTCCTACTTCCGGCCGCGACGACCGCCGACCGCTTGCTCCGTATATTTATCAACATTAATTTCAATGCGCTACGAGTATACCCTGTGCAATATCAATTCAACCAAGCTCTTCGTAAAAAGTTAATCTTTTTGCTCTAATTGTTTTTTTTTTAATTAAATATCCTGCTATACTTAGTGTCTAGCAAGTCTGTTATAAGATTTTTTTTAATTTCTTTTATTACTATTACTATATTAATATTAACCCTAACTGAATGATCAACAAGTTACAAATACAAAAAATAACAAATTTTGTTTCATTATTTGTATACTTCTTAGTAAGTTATCAAAACGAAACTTAACTTTTTATACAGATTCCATTTTATGATAACTTGTTTAAGAATTCAATATACCTTTATCATAATTATGATAATATCATTATCAACTATATATACAAGTGGAGCAACATTTGCATCAGAGTTCATAACACGCTTGCTACGAAAAACCGTCGACGTCAGAACTGTGCGAATATAAAGCTATTCTCCGTTGTCTGCTGTTATGTTTGATACAAATCTTCACATGAAAATAAGTCATGGTACACTTGGAATAAGAAGGAAGATAGCCTGTACGCTTTCTATATATAGTGCAGCCATCTATGCAGACGATTGTAAAGAAGCACAAACTGCTTAATTGAATTTATTTCCACGTTCTCAAATGAATATGAGTGGAAGGTTGACTGTTCTATACTTAATGACACCCTATTATGTATTCATGGCGCCTCCGCTGAACGGTGAGAACCTCGTAACATAAATTTTGCGTATTATTTACGTTGACAAGCGTGCATTATGAAATTATAATGACTCGTTTGATATGCGGCGCTGTACCGGCGACGTGTCCATCGCTGTCCGCACGTTGTACACTCGGTATCTATGGCCCGCAAACATTGTATAGCTACGATTCCCATGGATACAACAACTAGAAATATGTTTTCAAGTACCCACTTCTCGGAGCCGGACTATTGTTTATTTACATTTTAACAATTTAACGCGGGCAGTTAAAGATTGTTAATTTATTTGCGCTTGCACGTCATTCTATGCGAGTGAATTTCTCATCAGCAATTACGGTCTAGATTTCTCTTGTGAATTCATTGTTATTTACTTTATTAGTAATATTTTGACTGGTTCTTAATTCAGATTATGTAAAAATTTTAAGTAGTGATCACAATAATATAATAATGTAGAGTAATAGTTAATGAATTCAGGCTAACTCGTTGCTTCAATTTTGTTTTTGGTTTGTAATCGCAATGTAAAAAATATAAATTGTGAGTGTGTCCATACAAAATTGAAAATAATGGGGTCGTCTAAATTACTATTGGGTTTATTTACAATGATTTCACAACTATAACACTATGATAACATTTTTTTTAATACAATAATAAAAATCTGTTACTTTAACTTACATCATTTTATCGTTAAGTATGATAGTTTTAAGTTTGTGCCGTGTGGATAGAGTGTTAATAGTTTCTTGATTGCTTTGCCAGTAGGAGCGGTGTATCTAACTGACATACCTTAAGCTTATTAGGAAACGTGCGGTTTCACTTCATCTCAAATCGCGCCGGTGTCTAGTATAACACCTGTTGATTTATGGACACGTTTTTAAAAGACATTTTCTTAATCGATTATATTTTTGCAATAATATTGACCGTGTAATGAGAAGTGTTATGTGGAATTTTATTTGGATTACTTGTATTTGATACTAGAATGGGAAAAGCTTTTAATTTTTCATTAATGAACATGATTATTTAACATGGTTGTATAATATAAATACATTTAGTATAAATTAAAACACACGTTTTCTGTTTTCTTAGTGTATCATAAAAGAAAAGTGTAGCTTTCTTCATTTAGTTGAGCGTCATGTGATGAACTAGTTTTGTGGATATATTCGCGCGAGTCGAAATAAAGCGAGCCAATCAATATTAACACGCCGCAAACAGCGTAAATTGTTGCCTAATGCCGTACACGCACACAGACGCCTCCAATCTGTCCGTGGCGCGCTTATATTATCAAGGGTGTTTTATTCCATTCGCATCCTTCACCCACACACGCATATACACAAAATGTGATGATTTATACATAAGTGGTTCTGTTTTGACCTGATAATTATTACCTTTAATAATTGTGAGGTATTAATGAAAGCAACACAGTTCATTTGAACATACAGTCGCAAGCGAGAGATGTGCGTTGTACGAATGGTTTTGATAACATCCTGTATGCGTCGCGCATTACATTTACACAAGGAGTTTACGCACACATACGATCGCTAACCGTGCACGTGAACGCACGCACACGGCTGTCGGCGCCCGGCCTGTAATAACTCGGAACCACAATAAATCAATGTGATTAATGTCATTAAGCACTGTGTGCCGGCCTCTCTATATTCCGTCAATATGCACTATTTTACGACGCGCCGCGCCACGATAATTAGTCAGTTTTGTTAGGAGGCATCGTTGGATGTTATTACACGTAACAAATTATTATAACAAATCACTATATTTCATAAACACACACTATTTCTACACTTCGTTACACTGTGTATCCCAATTAAATTTATTTATTAACTTTTAATGAGTAAGGTGTTCCTCTATTTTTTTCTTCTTAGTCGTAAGTTCTCATGACTGAGGGTCATCGTGTGTCGTGAAGTGAAACACACGAAGACTCTCTTGGCAGTTATAATGGAGTAGTTCGCCCATGCCTTCTCCATTTCACATACTAGTCTGACCACTGATGGTCATGGCCTATATATGCAGGTTTCCTGACGAAGTTTTCCTTCACCGTCAAAGCACGTGATATTAGTTGGTGTTTTATGCTAACTGCACATAAATTAAAAAATTCATTGGTGCAGGCCGGATTCGAACCCGATACCTTCGCATTGGAAGGCCGGCGTTGAAACCACTAGGCTATCACGGCTTAATTAATTACTAATTATTAATAGCTAATTTTAATAATCTCTAATCAAATAATGAATGTAATATGGACGTTTAAACGTAACTTTTAATATTTAACAAGCCATCTAAAAGATCAAAGACAAACTGAAAGTTCATAAACACTTCGCTCTTTTAAAAATTGTGTCTGTCAATGATCGAACATGGCGGGCGGTGTGTCGAGTGATGTTAACCATTTCGTGCTCGGACTCTAAAGTCGCATTATCATACGTCCGTTTGATGGATAAGTCGTAATTATAACGATTAGAACGGCATCGCAAATCATGGGAACGACAGGAGCGAGCAGCGGTAGTTGACGTCGCTATCGGTGCCTCAAATCTCGATTGTTGGCTACGAGATCGGGTACCATACAGCTCTTGCAGCCAATCACCATCATACTGCATAGTATATCGTTCATTAATGTTTCACAAACGACCACTATCTGTGACATTACTAATGAATGCGAACCGCTTTATTAGATCGCTTAACGAAATCCTTCTGCATTTCAGTTATTTTATAAATGTTAAAGTCATACACAAGGATGGTTTTCAGTCCAAGTATAAGTAATGTGAGTCAAAGTATATTATGGATGTAATTAAAAAATTAAAAGGG
Organism: Byasa hedistus; assembly: GCA_029286795.1. Taxonomy (NCBI): domain Eukaryota; kingdom Metazoa; phylum Arthropoda; class Insecta; order Lepidoptera; family Papilionidae; genus Byasa; species Byasa hedistus. The sequence goes on along the minus strand of JAGSMW010000020.1, from coordinate 6,624,142 downwards.
TTATGACGTGGGAGTAACTTTTAGCAATTATGGATTCGTTTTTCTTCTTGTATGTATTTTGGCAGTGTTACTAAACGATTAATTATTATTGTATTTTTATTGTTTCTCTTATACAAAAATCCAGAAAAGTTAACTGTTTTCTTTACAATTCAATTGGTGGTAATCTAATGGCGATACTTGCAAGTATCATTAGAAATTTATGTGTTAGAAGATGGTTCTTGCATTTTTCGAACATAAATGTATACCATACCACACCACGTGTAAAATGAATATCTTATTGCGAACCATCATTCATCTTGATTGTTACTTCAATTTAAGGGTAATAATTCTAACAAGGTGAAGTATTTGTATAAAATAAATGGATTTACCACTTAATTTTTAAGATTATAAGCGTGTGCTAAGTAGGTAATTATTACATGATAGTAGTTTCGAGCGCGCGTATTCGAGTAACATATTTGATATAAAACTACTTTGCAAATATAATTCGGCGGTCAAATTGAATAAATTGAAAAGGAAAAAAAAATGTTTTAGTAACAGTTGATTAACGATACATCATTGATAAATTAGACAGAGGTCAAAAGTTAGCATTAACATTTTATAATTTAATAAAATGGCGCTGATAAAAAACCGTTGACGATTATAGATATTCTCATGATACTGGATACCTAATTCTCGCTCCAGGGACGGGAGGCGGCGATGGCCATTGTGGTCGGTGTATGGATGCCGATGACCATTTCGGTTGCGCGGCTGCGCTACAAAGTTTGCAATCAAATAAATATTTCGGCACAATTAAGAAAACGTTGGAGAGGGTAGCACTCGTGACAAACGGCCGACAGACTGCCGTAGAGTTGGTTCACAGTCGTTGTGTTATGGATTTCATTATAAAATTATAATAAATGTTCCATAAAATGTACCCATAAGTGACTAAAGAATCCGGTATCATTTTTAATAATTATTTTCTATTGATAAAGTTTATAATTATCATATTTTTTTAAAATTCCGGTATAGATATATGGTCTTGAATAATTACTATTATGACATCATTAAAAACGTTTCGAATTAAAAAAATAAAAATCGAACTAAAACTAACGCTTCGAGCACGATGACGATAAAACTAAAAGAATGTAAATTTTGTTTTTCTAATAAAATTAAGTTATGGACGTCAGGAAATAATATATTCGTAATATCATAAAATTTTAGTGTCTCTTCCACGCATCTCGGTGTGCGCGCGCATCTCGCTCTGCCCACATCCGCTGAAGTATTTTGTTTATTGCTAATGCGATTTTATTTTTTATTGCTTTTTATTTATCTTTATTCAGCGATTGCGGTTTATTGTATTAAAATAAATAAGAATTCTTGACTTTTTAATTTTATTCGCGACTGAGTACACGACAGCGCCGCGAGCAGAGAAAGAAATAAATTTTAATAAGCGTTCCTTTTTTAAGGCGTGATTCTTCAGTTAAAAGCGATTTATTTTTTATATAAACTTGAAGATAAACCGTATTCATTAGAGATCGACTGGAAAGGGACTAAAATAAAAATAAATGTGGTCAAGTCGGTGTTGTCGCCGAGTTATTGTCGTTAATCAGCCCTCTCGCGGAGGCGCGTTGATTGGCCGCCCGCTACCCACGAGCTCCGTTGTGACCTTATTAAAAATTTGCTTTGTTACATAAATCATAAGACGCTGTACATTTCTCGGTAAAGGGGCGTATTAACGGCCTTTAACATTTTTATGCTAATAACGTGCCTTGTGCCTGTGTCATAAAATACTTGTAATAGCTCATAGATAGTTTGTACAATGCTTATTTGAATTCAATAAGCGATCATAGGTAGGTTATACACGGGGCGCATACATACCGAGACGCCGCATACTTCAAGTATTTCAACGTCAATTTAAATATGCAAAGATTTCGTTTTTAACACCATAAATTATGACTTGCATTTAAGGAAAAGTTTTTATTATATAATAGTTTGAATACGCACAGAATGTTTAGTAGAAAAAAGCGCTGGAATTTTATTGTTAACGAAATATTTTCAAAATTAGTTAACTTATTATTCCTATGGTACAAATGCGTGTTACGGTCAACGGAAGTACATAAATAACGGTTATCGATCGATCATCGCCGGGGCGCTGTGACGTAGAGGTTAGATTTATGCGGCCTTCATTGTCAGCGCCGTAAACTAGATCTCCATAAAAAGTAACATTTCCTATTTAAAATTTATATCAAAGACAATGGCTGACAAAAACACGGCGCCCGCTCGCGATGCGAGCCCGGCCGCCTCGAGAAGCACGGCGCCAACTGCCAAATCTCTATCGGACGCGCGTAAATTACGCCTTTTTACCTGGATTCCTGTTTTGACATATTTAAGGCATTAGTAATAATTATGAGTGCCCCCTCCAACCCGGTAAGTGTGCGCCAGTGAGTTTTGACACTATCTTAATGACTGACGCCCGGTGACAATAAATATTGAATCGTTATCGGAACCAATCCGGGCTTGCGTCATCCGGGATACAGTACCGAACAGACCCCCCAATTTGATGTTCTATGATATACCTACTACAGAATCAACGTGCATTTCAGTTGTGTTACAGTGTTATTTAGAAAATGTTCGATGAGACACCATTACTTGATAACTAATTGGAATATTGGGGAGCACGGTTAGGTCAGAAGGGGTCGTGCACATCTGCCAGTATTGTCCTCCCACACATTGATCTTTTGTCAACAAATCGCTTCGGATAGCTTTAATTGTAACACGACGCTGACTGCACTAAATTAAATTTTATTTTATACAAGCTATGTATATATGCTATGATATCAAATATTCACTATTATCGTAGTCGTTATTTATTAGTTACAACTATAAGCATTTTAAATAATGAACATATTGATTCCCAAGATCTCATCTTGGATAGTTTTATAATATTTTTTTTACTATTCGAATCGTAATTTTGTCGTATAGTCCGACTTTCTGAACAAAGTAACCATTTTAGTTTATGAGTAAAACATTTCCGCAATTTTAAAGGATTATATTATTATTAATTATGATTAAACTGAATAAAATGAATATTCGTCTAAATTAAATATCAATCCTGTATGAGCTGAGGTAAAAACAATACATGCTCAAAAAACCGCTACCCCAAAAAGCGATCATGTGTTTCGGGTTTTATGAATAAATCAGATGGAGCGGCGCGGCCGGCGTAGGCGCCTAGGGAGTGAGGGAGAGCCTCTCCCGGCCGAGTTATAAAACCTTTTCAAAAAGCGGCTGAAAGAGTCACGCGTAAATTTTAAGGGTTTACGATTGCTTATTCAGTCATTAGAGTTTCTCTTTTGTTTATAACCGTTCGTAGAGTTGTCGCGAGACCGAGATAAGATCGAGAGCGGCGCGCGTTCATTATTTATGTGAATTTTGACAGAAAAACTATAGTCGTATTGGGTTGCAACAAAACTAGAATTATTTATGGCAAGTGCGGGCAGCGCTTGCCCATAAATTATCCGCCATCGAATTAAGACAAAAGCTAGCGTCGATAAGGTACGCGATTAGGGCACGCCTCGTTCCCCTGATGAGTGAGTGCAGTGCTTTGACGTGGCAATATATCTCCGAGACTCTTTTCCATTTATCGTTATTACATCAGTTTCATGTTAAATCACTTCTCTTCATTTGATTCATGATAAAAAATGTTTTATGTAGTAAAAGTAAGTTTATTTGGCCGAGTGGCACAGAACAGTCTCCATTGCCAGCGACTGTCTATGCAGGTACAAAAGAAGCTCCTTTTTCGGGTTAGCAAACATCTCTTTCTTCCGGTTCCGAAAGATACCGAAGCTAAAAAACAAACCAGTTATTGTTAACCATGCCGAAGAATCATACCTTAATATGAGTACATTTTGTTGTAATAAATGTGTATCACTTGATTTTTATCATCAGTATATAATTTTCAGTTCAGATCAGAAGCAGAACCAAATATATTTCGTAAAATTGAAATACTTCCATACACTTTTATAATTAAATAAAAATTTTATGTACCCATAAACATCCGCCGGCATTAAATTATAGACGGAAACAATGTTACAAAATAGCAACCCCTTAATAGGCTTCCATAGACAAGGGTGAATGAAATACGGTTAATGATAAATCCACAAATGAGATTTGCCGGACGTATGGCCACTTAAAACCGATACACTATTGTCATCGTACATACACTCACCTTACATTGACACTGATCAACAAAATTTTGAAGCTTATTGTTCATTTATACAGGCTGATTCAAATAAAATTTAAACAGAAACTTTAAAAAGAGCGAATATCGTATATCGCTTACCACCGGTGGAACCATAATTAAAAGCTAAGTCTATATAACTAAAACATGTTAGTAATTTTCATTATCTTCTGATGTAGGCTCCATCTGCTAAAAAAGTTGTTTAAATATTTTTTTTAAAGCGAAATTATTATTAATGAAAAAAAGAAGTACAGAAAATTATATAGACCTTTCCTGAGCTTTTAGCTGTGGCTTAGGAAAATGTTTGAACCGCGAGATCATATTTTGAATTTTGTTATTGCATGAAACACTTTGATCTTACACAACTAATAACTTCTATCTTTAGTGTAAACCTTTTTGTTTATTATAAGTTAGGATTTTCGTTTGTATATGTAACAAAACATATAATTTTTCTTTTTGTACATATATACTGTAAACATCCCTTTTTACAGTATATATACTAATAAGCAACTTTAATTGAATTAAATTTATTTGTAATTCTATTCATATGTATGGGAATTATACATAGTAACAAGATCTGTGAAACTTATGCCCAAGCTGAAGATAGTGAAAGTAGTATTATCTATCTTAGTCTGTTTGAAACATATTTCAGAGTTTTCGATCATATTGACCATTGGTTAAATCAGTTATTTGGGAGCACAATCATCCTGTAACCAGGATATAGGTGCTGACGTTCCAGATGGACGCGGGTCAGCAGCTGCGCGATAATTAAGAGGTGGCCACTGAAAGTGGCATGCGCCGGCGCACAATACGCTTCAATTGAATGAGAGTAATCTTTGCACCCACGCATCTTTTGTGAGCGTGGGTGGACCGCTGACCATTCAACGCACGCGAGGTCCTGTTGCTCTACTTTAAAAACTAAAACCAAAATTTATTGCACCAATCAAAATTGTTTACAAAGTATGAATATCATTATGAGTACTTGTGTTTAGCTTTTCCAAATGAATAATTATAAATGCTTCAATAACATTTAATATGAAAAACGAAGTAGAGTTTTAAATTTAAAATGTTGAAATTATGCGAGTTATTTTTAATAACAAATTTATATAAACACTTTGATTTTAACTGTTTATTAATAATTAATATAAGTAGAGCAAACATTCGAACGAGGTCCTTGTTCAAAAGCGAACAATAATTGTAAAAATTGCCTTAATGATAAATTGGTGACCGTCACTAATGGCTATTGGGGCACAGAGCGATTCGGGCCGGAATATAACCCGTAGCAGTCATATCCTACTCCAAGTACAATGAAGCCATACTATGATTTATCTCTTAATTGTGTTCATCGCTCACATTACTTAAAGGTGGTTTTTATATTATTACAGCCATAATTCTTACGTATATCCTCCGCCAAACCACTTTTGTGACAATGTCATTTCCGTTGCCGTATCTTCTGTTAAATAAGCTAAAAAAATATTAACTTAATGTATTATTTATTAAAAGAAAAAATGTATGTGTATACTTATTTCAGATAATAACTTTTATTTATATAGGAGTCAAGAGTCTATGACACTTATCGCATAAATTAAAATTTTTTTTCACGTTTTTCATTCAACCATTAAAATCGCAAGAAACAATATTGATAAATCAATTTGTTTTACAAAACGGTCATATAGCCTTATCGGGATTACTAAAGCCTTTCAATGTGTGTAATTTGTGTGATGTAATACATTTTCAATAATATTTGATCACAAAGGAAATTTATTTTTTTTGTAAACTTTGCATTGATTTTTCAATTTATGTGCAGTTAATATAACATCAACTAATATCACGTTCTCTGACGGTGAAGAAAAACATCGTGAGGAAACCTGCATATTTTTACTTAGAGGAAGAAATACATTCGTTTTTTCGAACAATTACATAAGTATTGTACAGTTTCTTAATGAAATGCTCATTACGGATACTGAGTTGACAGACGTAATAATTAAAAACTGAAGGTACTCCATGTAAACTTTGACATCAGCATATCTCTCACCTCGGTCATCTCATGACCATGGGCGATGGACTTAAAACCGCGGGATAATAAATAGTTAAAGTAAACACGATAAGAGTTTAGTCTTGTTTTTATATTTTATATATTAAGTACAGCTGATCGAGAGTTCAAATATTAGATCCAAACAAATTTGTTGTATTCATTTTTAGAGGTTTCAAAGGTAGATGACGAATGTCGGGACAAACTGTTGACAATGGATACTATAAAGAAAACTAATAGTACCAAACTACGTCAATACGTTATTACGACTGTTTTACGGTTCTTGTCGTTACAGAGGTTAGCAACAATTTTGCTGTTACAATATTAGTGTGTTTTTATTACTACTCTAAACAAAAACAATAATTATTATTAATAAATTATGATACTAGGATATCTTAATGAATTTATATAAATTCAATAAAATCAAATTTATTACTAACGCGTTTATTGAGAGGAGCAAGGTTTTATTTAAAAAATCATCCATTCATGGAAAAAACAACTACATATAACAAAAAGGGACATGTTTGAGACTGTGGGTACAGTAACACAAAACAAATTTTTTGTATGTAATATATTATTAAAATTATGTATATACAATTTATTAATAATTTTAAATGTATAAATAAATTTTAATGAAAATCCGTTTTAGTTTATATTATTTAACTGTTCAGGGATTAAAATTTCATCTGTGTTATCTAGTACTAACAAATTTTATGAATTTTATTAACAAGTTAAATGAATTTTAATGAATTTCATTAAACTGCATATCTCATGCAGATAGTACAGTATGTACTTTAAAGTAAATAAAAATCTTAGTTAAGTTATAAAAGAAAAACTGTTTACGATATCTGATACTGCCAAAGGCGAATGGGGATTGTCATTGAACTATGGATATCGGTATAGGGGAGGAATTTAATATTACTCTTATTTATTGAAAATCATTCCGCGGTCGAACTAAACTAATGTTTGTTCTCCGCACAAGGTAAGTTTCTTTTGATTGCGGTTATGACTTAAAATAGAATTGATTGACAATTTTAATATAAAATTAAATCAGAGTTGCGGAAGTTTCTAGTTCGATTTCGGACCGCAGATTGTGTAGTTTGGTTGGTGATGGAGTTATTGTAAATCTGCTGTTGTAACAGCATTGCGGTTCAAACTACCAAAATATAAGAGCCCGAGTATTCTGTGCGCCCTACACCATCCGTAGCATCATTGTTACTTAATATCGTGTGAAATCGAGATCAAGTGTTATAAAAAAAATATGATGAAATAGCCTGCTGCATGTACATCCAAATGAAATGCAAATAAATATAAATCAGTTAATAGATTATTATTCAAATATGTATTTAGCTCATTATTGTTAAGTACAGATAGTAGGAAATGACATTGAGCTAGGGACAGTAAGCAGACGTTCTGTACATTGACAATGTGATCGCGAGGGGACCGTGTTTGCCCGCCGCGGTATGAATAAAGATATTCCCGTTATTTGTAGTACAGATGTCATGTAATTTCATTGTGTCGCAAAATATGTAGTGTAAACAAACGGGGAGACTGCGCCGCGATAAGATCTCATAGTTCCGATGCCCGCCGCGTATTTATTGTCAAATAAACTGAATTTTTATACCGCAATGGCAAAAAAATGTTTCCGTTAATAAGGGATTTGTAAAGATTTATTTGTCTTCATATAAAAGAGATTAAGTTTTTTTCTCTCATCACAAATGTATTTAAGTAGCTTTAGTCAATAATAAAGGAGAAATGTAACTATTTTTTTGAGTTTTTGAGACTCTTTTTTGAGAATCTTTACTTCTAATGTCCGGTAATAAAATGAAACATGTTATCTTTCTAAAAATATCTCAATACAATATAGATAAAACAGAAATTATAAGTAAAATAACGCAGTCGCAGCGATGGACATTTTGTCTATCATTAGCATGTCAAACTTTCTAAAAGAACGAAATTTCGCAACAGTTCGAGTTTCATTTAAATGTAGCAACGCATTATTAATTCAAACTTAAGAATTATGAGTAGTTTCAGTCAAAACATATATGCGTATAAAAATACGAGTATCTTTTCCATCCATTTCCGTAATACAAAATTGTTCGTGGCATATCGGCGCATCGATACGGTATTTAATAAAATCATGTCAGTCATAGGGAATCGGGACAAGCCCAACGAACATGAGCCCTCCATTAAATGATAATCCGGCCAATTTATCGACAGAGCAAAAAATATACGGCATTGTGTCGCGAGTTGTCGAACACGAAAATTATTTTATATAAACACATTGAATATTCCCGGGTCGCGACCTCCCCGGATTTCGGAGCTGTAGATTGTATTCCCACTCTTCCCCAGTCATCATCGGTTGACATATTTTTTTTAAATGGGGGCACCGCGTAATGGAATAATAATAAGCAGGAATTTACTTTTTGGTCATCGCGTCGCGTTGATTCAAAAACAGAAAGGGGTGTAAATATATTGGTCGTGTTAGATGTACTCCATTGTCGTCCAACGGACCAATGCTGTGTAATCAACGGTTGGATGAAATGAAATGGATTTCCCAGTCTGAGCTATTTGTCGCATGTTTGACAGCAATAACAGGGTTCGCTTCGCATCAAAGCCACCATATGTCGCTCATATCAAATTTATTTCTATTATTTTATTGGTTTTGGTCGATGATTGCCTTCATTACCTTTATTGACCGCCACAGAGAGAATTCAAATTTATGGTCAGCGATAACTTGATGACCATAACAAAGTGAACAAAGTAATAAAGGTAATAAATTGGTTGAACGCTGTCTTCTAGTTCCAAAACAGCGTCACTAATTATATTTTTTGTGTCTTTCTAACACTTTATGTGTCTTTTAATATATATTACATATAATAGATCTGATTTTTTTTCTGTAAGCTATCAATTCAGATGTAACTGTATTAAAAGGACAATAGCAATATTAAGGGAATGGGCTTAAAATCATCCATTTAAATAACATTTTAAATAAATACTGCGTAGATAATAGGAACAATGCAATATTTTGTCAACTGGTAACTCCGGGCTACGGAGAGTGCAGCACTGCGTGAAGCGGAAAATCCTCGGGACATTCGAGGACATTTTTTGTGGGTTAATATCCGCACGACATTGTCAACCGGCTATTTAATACATCAAGTAACACAATACTTTAAATACGACTAGATTTGTGCAAAATTTCAAATCTTTACGCCTGGTGATTCTGTATGAGGCCTATTAGATTAATATCCTTCTTGGATGTCGCAACTAATTCAGAGCATTGGTAATCCTAAAACCAAATATTTCATTACAGTGAAATGTTCAATCGATTTTTTCTTAACAGAAATTACAACCGACGAAAAATCTCAGCTTCAATTTCTTATATTTAACTGCATGTGTGACGCACAGGCTTATAGCTTGCTTTGTACGACATTGGTTTCAGCATCGGTTCCGAGGCCACGTGTTCTGTGGTATATATATGTGGATAGATAGCTACTAGTTTCATCTTATAAATCTACCGTCATGACAGCTGTGTTCCGATTATCAACAGAAAGGGTTACATTGTATACTATACACTGAGCAAAGGCGCTTTACTGTTTTCGATCCCATCATGTGTAATTAAAAGGAAGTGTAAATCTTTTGCAAAAATATTTAAATGGTTTAATTATTACTAAAAAATAAAATATCTAAAATTCTTTTCAATAAGGGTAAGATACCTATTAAAGTCAGCTAATTCTTTGCCAGGCCACAAATTTTCAAATCCACCCTCGGCACATCCGTCGCAATGTCATATTGAATGGCTTTTCTGTACATGAAGGAGGACGCCGTAATTCTCTATTGAGACGCAATAAAAACAGATATGACAAAAATATCGGGTTTCATAAAGCTTTGGTTTCGTGACACGTAATATTATTTTAAGGGACGTTATTATGCTTTTTGTTTGTCATTCTCCTTCGAGATTTGCTTCGTGAAATGAGTTATAAAGAATAATACGACCTTTAATTTTTATGTACAACGTTTTTTACATCACAAGTGGTTTGACGAGAGGCCGCGATGTTACCTGTCGGAAATCTTTTATAATTTTTTACCTTCACTTTGTTTTTTTTCATCGTTCTTTTACATAATCTTTTTTTAAGTACATATGTTGTACACAGGTGATATACGTTTTATTGTTTCTTACATAGGTTAAATAAAATGTTAAAATTTTGATATGTGTTCGATAAATACCCTCTTTTCTAGTAAACTGTGTTCGGTATCACATAGTAGTAATGACGATATCTAACTTCGATTTCACGATACGTATGAACAAATATGATACTGTAAAGAGCCTTGATACATTGTCGTCGGCCAAACCTGCCATCGCCGGGTACATAGAAAAAGTGGAGCCGCTGCAATCACCTGTAAAAGGCGGGTGCTCGACAGTATTAACAGGAATTGGTCGTCAGAGCTCGAAGTGTATGGATGTCGTGTTACCTGTGTTGGTCGTTAGTAATGTCACGTAAGCTATTTTGATATTCCTAATGTTCTTTATTTATCGAAGCATGCAGTATTTAAATTTTTATTTATTTAAAATTCTTGTGATGCTAAAAATAGTTTTTTACTTTCGTGTACTAAAAGCGGTTCATACCCAAATGGATTGAGGAAGCTGATTGTTTACGAAGTACAGTTCGAATGTTATAACAACAAAGTATACTGCATTGGTGTACTCGACAAAGACTTCATGTTCTTTGTCAACTTTCTTTGTGGACATTAAACAATGTTGTTCGTTTGAATCGAGGTTTTCGTTGAAGGTATCCGCTCCTCGTGTAATAAGTTTTTTATGGTCCTATTTAATTAATCGGGCCCGTTGTTCAATGTATATCAAACGGCGTTTATGGCCTTATTGCTTATCTAGGAGTTAATTTTACTACTGTTTAACTTTAACGCGAGTCGTTGCGTGTAGGAAACAGTGATATAAAGTATTTATTACTAATTTTTTTTTATCGCATAGTGAGTTGGAACAATTCTTAGAGGTAATGATAAGCTCTGTGCTTTTATAAATACTAGTACATGCTGTTTGTTTCAGGTTTCCTTTTTATATTTATCTTTAAGATAGTTCACAGGAGAGTAGATAATTGATACTATATTGTGAAAGAAACTTTACCAACGTTATTTTCAAACTAGTTGAATGAATTGTTTTAACTAATTATATATTTTTAAGAACTGATAAGCAGGTAAGTAATTGCCATTTGTAGCAAATCCGTTTTCGTTTGAGATGTATTTGAATTTCACCATTGGAGTAGTTTGAATGGTATTAAGCTGTAGGAACCGTATTGCTGTTGGGCCGGGGCATGCTTTAACGTCTTCATCGTTTATAATCACGTAAAATTGGGGTCAAGTCTTATCACGTGTAGATGAATACAGCTGATAGTTTCGATTCCACGACGATCACTTTCGCAAGTAGTTTGCATAACTAAAATGACGCGGCGGCATCAGCGAATTTCAATCGGCAAACAAGCATGTAGGTGAGGGCAATAAAGTTGCATGCCCCGATCACTAACGTCGTGAGATATTCAGCCGGCTTGTTAGTTTGGTGCCTTACAACTTGTTATAACGTTGTTGTTAACACGCGTGACGGCGCTGTATCACGTCATCGAGCACGCGAACACGCCGTCGGCCGCTCCCTCCGTCCGTCCTCGCAATAATAAATCTGCGATTGGACATTCGCCCAAAAGTTAACCGCAACTCCTCCATATTAACCGATGCGATGCAACGTCCTTGTTCACTTTGTATTTTTGTATCGTGAACTTTGTAAAAAGATAGCTGGCTGTAACAAGATGGATCATTAAGTACTTAAATTTATTTAAATAAGCGAAGAGGGAAGAAGACGTTTACCAGAATTTTTGCCTGCGTACGCGATTCTTGCTAACGTTATATTTAACAAAAAAATACAAAAAATTTGACATATTAAATGTTAAACAGAGTGCATGATTTTTTTTGTAAATATGAAATTCGTAATGATTATTTCAAACATTATGAAATTAACGAAAAAAATTCGTAAATCGTGATAACCTTTACATAACACAAATAAATTAGAGTTTATAATGATGTATGTACATGTTTTATTGCCTACTAAAGTTGTTTTAAAACATTAAGTTTAATAACGTAAAAGAGCCACAGAGTCGCAATTTGTTTGCAAATGGCAACAAATTTGAATGTTTCTCTCCGATTTAGATAATTTTATCTTGTTTTGATAAGGCGTACTTTCGGTATATTAAATGGTGCCTGTCTCGATCTTCTGAACGCGCCGTACTCCGTTTTATAGGAGTATTATGCCGATAAACGCAACGGAACAACTACACCATTTACATCAGTTTTCCTTTTAATTTTTGTTATCAATTATTAAATTACCTGTTGAAATCGATGTTAGTAAGAAATAATGTAGCAACGTAACTAAAACACCGATTATTTTAAAAGTCGTCGAACTTTTAAAAGCATATTTTTCGAAGAACGAATTAATTAGAAAGGAGAGATTATTAATAAGATTTGTAAGGGTCTTGCTATAAAATACAGTTAATATTAGACAACGCTTTTAAGTGTTATTAGTATTAGTAAAAGTAGAACTTTATAGATAACGTAAAATATGTGCAATATTGTATTTATATATTCTTTATGAGCAGAGTATGAACTTTATAATCATAGTAAAATATATGTACAAAGATGAGCTACATTCAAAAGATCTCTTCTAGCAAACTTGCGTGTAGAGAAGATAATCGACAATTTATGCGGGCAAATTAAGCACGGCATGAGAACATGCTTCGTGAATAAATTCAGAAAAGGCATATTTATTGGTTTAGTGTCTTTGAGGGTATAGTATTATCGATCTAAATTGACATCTCGCGCTGTAGTCAATATTTACTTAGGCGATACGAGCAGTTGCGTGTCGGAGATGCGTGTGCGGGGCACATAGCCGCCCGTGCCTCACATCGCCACTAATTAATATAAGATCTCAATTAAACTGAGACACATAACGACTGAAGTTTTATATTCGAATACAACACAAACACAATATGTTGTTTTTATAGGATGCGATAAGCAAGACGATCACCTGATGGTAATAGGTCGTTCCGTAACAATGTGACTCTAGTTAGAATGATAAACGCTCCACTACATTGTGCTCGTACATAATAGCACATAAGATATTACAATAATTACATATCGATTACCGTCTAGGTACATGTTAAATAAAGCACAAATATAATGAGGTTTCTATTCATCGTGTTCAGGTAATGGGTGTTTGGTATAAACCCTGCTATGACTGAAACACGACTTACGCGAGTCATAATAAGTTAATCAGGCTAAAATTATTAAACTAAAGCTAATAACATTTTGCATAAATAATTTCGTAATGCATAATTTTTCATGATTGCAAAAATGTAAAAGAGATATCAAATTTCTTAAACTTTTGTTGTTTGGTATTTATTAAGAAGTTATTGTGCATGTTACATAAATACAATATTGTGGAGAGTAATCAATGATCTTCCAAGTTTGTAATCGGATTTAATAAATTTGTACATTGAACGATATGTTTAAGTTAAGAATTAAAAACAGCGTCGGCTCTCTCGCTTCTTAAAACACTTTTAGTCATTATAACAGGTTCAAAATAAAACACAAAACATTATTTCCAGGCCCGCTTAATTGACAACGTTTTATTATGACTAAACAAATAAAGTATTCGGAGTTGGAGTTATAAACGACCACTTTTCCCTTTAATGGTGCCCAAAGTTACTATATTCGGGATATAAGGTCTTGACCAAGTTTTGAATCGTAATATTTTGGGTTCAGATTACCGGCGCCGATAACGTGTCATCTCACCTTATACTAGGGTCGTATTCGGGAAACCCGCCGCGAACGAATAAAATATATTTTCTTGATCAAACTTATTACAAGGCTTCATTAAATTTTAATAATACGTTTTACTAACTTTATAGCGTTTGTTTAATAACTTACAACGTTCATGATTCGCGTGCTTAGCGCCTATGATTCCACCTACGGGAGGACTGAGGCGACAGAGGTGTTTGGTTTATGATTTCATTTTATTAATATAGAGATCCCAAAAGCAGAGGTAGTACCCGATCATTATACAATAATACTCAGTAACATGTTTTTTGTATCCGCGCCACTAACTTTGTAAATGGTGCTGTCTGTAGAGTCATAGGTGTAAAAGGCAGAACCGACTCCAATCTAGCATTTTATCTAGAATAGATCAGAAAGTAAAAAAATGTGTGCTTATATATGGGACATTTTTGTTTATATCGATTTGTTAGATTTTTTTTAATGTTATACTGTTAACAACTTAGTTATATCTATAGTATAGCTTAGGTAACGAACTTTTATGAAAATGTTTGTTAATTTTAAATGCAACCCTGGAGCGGCAATGGTAAAGGCCACACGCGGCCGCCTGGTCCTGGGTTAGTGGTGCGGGGTACTGGGGTGCGGGGTGCGGGGTGGGGTTTCATTCATGTTGTTAGAACGGCCCTCTCATAACTTAACTTTTAATTTATTCGTCTCCACTCCCAATCCAGTTTGGTGCAGCCTTCGCACCAATATCTTTGTCTAATATCGGTAATTATATTAGATTTAAAAAATATGTCTCTGACGTAGGTGCCGATCGAATATTTGATATGTAATTGAATTTAATTAGCCCTTATATTTTTCTAGCTATTTATTACTAAATATTATTTATAAACAATAAAACATATCATCTGTAAGTATTTTTTGATGAACCTTATGGCGCAAGAGTCTTGACTATGATCTACCTCTCCGGCCAACTTCGTTTTGATGATCGACGTATGTCTTCAAAAGTGTTCTTTAATTTCTTAACAATGTTTTCCTTTACCATAAGTTCCTGCTCAATGGGAATCAAAGCTCCGCCTATTGAAAACATCTAATAATGTAAATTTTTTAAATAGTATTTAGTTCATTCATAAACTAGTTGTCAAGTAGTACATGTGTGTTTAAGAGGTAACAATGAAACGCCTACAGCTGAGTGAAAAAAATATCATGTTACAGTCCAATCATCAATCGAAGCGGCGCAGGGGACTAACGTTTGAATGAAACTTTTCCCTGATGTTTATGTTTGTCTTTAATTTTTACTTCTATGCCGCTGTCCATTTAATATTGGACGCGGGACGCGTTAACGATCACTATATTAAATTTTATTTCAACGCTTCTTGCGTCGCTTTTTTCATACGGATTCAACACATCATTGACTTTACTAATTAATCACTTACGTAAACTAACATATTGTCAATTAAAACAAGTCATTAGATAACGATTTATTGTCAAAATCCTCAGAGATGTCTGAGGATAATTCTGCTTCGAAGTTATATTTCTTATTATATTTTGAAATATTGTAATGGTTATTAAAAAAAATTGTTACATCGAAATCAAGTTAAAGGCAATCTTGTTGGACGACGTTTTTTTATTACCTTAATATTTACATAGAAAATACTTCTGTGAACTGGTGTGATTGCTGACAGACTATAATAATTTACATTTATGCAATTATGAGTAAAACAAACATTTTGACATGAATGCGTTTGTTCTTCATTCAATTCATCGTAGCTATGTGAAGCGCAATATAAGCTGGTTAGTTACAGCTTTGTTATTTACAGTAACAACAATTTTATTTCGCTGATAGCTTAAAATGAAAAAAAATCGTAGTTATTTTGTTACGTATTGTATTGTTTTAAAAAAGTATTTTAAAGACAAGTAAGGTGAGCAAAGCTTCGCGTACCTTCAGCGAGTGAGCATTCATGTAGCAGACATGTAGCCGGCCGCGGCCGCGTCGCCCCGTCCCGCTCGTCCTGCGCACCAACGTTCTACACACTTTAAATATATCCATTTAATGATTACAATTTCTCGTTATAATTTATTTAGGACGAGGCATAACAAGTTTTCGAATCAAATATGTCGCCCATAAAGATGAGGCCGTGCGGGTTGGACCGCGCCGCATTTAATTTGATAATGACTTTTTGTTCAAATCGAACGCGACGGCCAAATGATCTCTCCCTATCTTAAAATAAGAATTAAAACCGGACGATGGATCCCGAACTACAATCATCCTTTAGAAGCTGTTTCAGAGACGGTCGCGAGGAGCAAAAGGGTTTCAATAGCGAGCACAGACTAAAAATGAAATATTTCTTCTACAGAATAAATTAAAGTCGATAATCCAATTTAACTCAACTACATGGAGTGCCCGTTTCATTGGGTCCCTTCTAGAGGGAAACGGATAGATCGTGATCGAGTGTAGTGTGTGAATGAGAGCATAAAGATCAAAGCATGAGGTTGCGCGGCGCGCGGGGTTGTCTTCGTTGTTGGATAATTCTTTATTCTTTATGAATATGTGAGCTCGTTATCTCTGGGTTGACGTGGCTCGAACACAAGACATTCGCGCGGGTCGCGGTGTGCGTGCCACACTTACACACGCACAGGTAGACACACACACGCACTGGGGTTGTGTAGCGTCGCGTTCACTCTAGTGGTACTAAATAATACATAGGAATCGACAGGCTCGTCTGCAAAGAGCGGCGGGTACACGACCGGATCAACATACGGCATCGACGGCAGATTGAACGATAGTTCCCGAGGAACTGGTTATCGTTATGGGGCGACTGGCGGATGAAATTTATTGGCAGCGCGTTGGAGAAATGTAGCGAGCGGAAGGGGATTGCGATTTTAATTAGGTAATGAATGTCGATGCCGATCTGCATATCGCTTTAACGGCTAGACTTATCAATTCGTTACTTGTCTGCATTTCAAAATAATGTCGCTTAAATTTCTAAATAATGATATTGTACGCGCGTAAACCGGCGTATTTATCAGATTACAATGTAAATTTCGATTTACTCCGGTATATATTGAATAAACTAATCAAAATTGTTTGTGGCTCAATCGTTCACTAGTATTTGTATTTATTTTTTTCTTAAAAACGAATATTTAATTTTTTTTGTGAAATACTTAACTAGCATAAATAATACGAGACGCAATGTTCTGGACGGCACATTTCTCTTCGAAATTGACGTTTTTCAGAAACGGTTGGTTTTTAACGTTTTAATTAGGGGCGCACATTACGGCGCGCCATCACGCTCGCCCCTCGCTCTTTGCCTTACATTTTTGTATATTTGTGTCTATTTGGGGAAATTTTTATTTTTCGACAAATGCGCGCTATTTTTGTGTCGCGAGCAGCCGGCCGGGCACGCCGCTAAATCTCTGTGGGAAACTGATCCTATGATATACACACAAACCATTTTTATCATTATCAAATGAGACTGTAGTTAGATTTAAAACAAATCAAAAATTCTTTAATTATACAAGGTTTGTAGCATCTTATTAATAAAGATTGAATCAATTCAAAAAGCCTGGTACAGATTGGTGTGGAAATTTACAAGGAAATATAAATACCGAAAAAAAAATTGGAGAGACATTATCTTTTATGTATTATGCTATTATGTCAATATTTAAGTGTCTGAATGAAGGCAATAATAATAATAATAAATTTCGACGGGGCGCTTTTATTTCATTTTAAATTGCTCATC
Source organism: Byasa hedistus (assembly GCA_029286795.1). NCBI lineage: Eukaryota > Metazoa > Arthropoda > Insecta > Lepidoptera > Papilionidae > Byasa > Byasa hedistus. The sequence goes on along the minus strand of JAGSMW010000020.1, from coordinate 6,606,315 downwards.
GCATTTGCGTAAAGCTCTATCTAAAACTGTTAAAATACAATTTATATGACAAGAATGAAGGGAAACGAAAAGCGTGATGGATAGTGGCGAGGATTGACATCTTCCTACTGCTCGGTAAAAAATACGTCCGATAACTTCGACATTCACCCACCTGTCATCGGTTACACGTTTAAAAAGCGGAAACTTTTGTCCAAATATTTTACAAAACTACACTACACTGACAATCCTATATACGCTCGGTCGGGACAATGTTCGTGTGTTGTGATTTGATTGTGTATAACGCATTTTAATGCTTTACACATAATATTAAATCAAAGATTGTAATGTACAATATAGGACTAAACGGACTAAACTAATTGTTTTGAAGGTTGGTTAAACAATACCCCTAACTTTTTTTTTAGCAATCAAAAACTATAGGATGTTGAAAGTAATCAGAATGTACTTATTACCATATTCTGATCAACTTAAGTTTATGAATTTCACACAAAAAGGAGTAAACCGTCAAAAAAATTTGTACTTCAAGTTGATTAAAAAGTAAGATCACGTCCTTTTTTTCTAATTTTATTTGGGCCGTACCAAAAGTAATGTACTGTGTTCGATGCTCAATTGTGTTAATTGATGTTTGTATGCTTTAACTGAATATAAACAGATGTATTTTCCCTGTAACGAATGCATAAATAAAACATTCCGCAACTCCGTAGGTAGCGTATCAAGGAGCGCTACCGTGTACCGCGATGTGACGCGGCTCTAAATATTCTCAGTCGTGTCACGTCACGTCATTTGTCGTCGTTAGCGATGACGCATGGCGCCGCTGACCCCAGACCTGGCCCGCACCATCACTCTTCCATCACCGCCACCGCAACGTCATCTGAACCCACGCTACTATCCAACAGTTTTCGCTTAAATAAAGATTGCGGCTAACAACCGTGAACCGGATTATTCAAGGTCAAGTTCGTCTCTCCTCATTCAATTCATGTTAGTAAACTAAAATTTTAGCTGAAACACACGCACTTATGGTGTAGTGGTTAGATCGTCGTCTCATTTGGAGTCGGTGTTGTGGATACAATTTCTACATGAAAAGTAAGATTAAAGATAATTTCTGAAGCAGTGTTTTTTTTTTTGAGGGATAAGTTAAATTCTCTTACGTTGCATTTCAATATTAAGATATATAGAATGAAACAAATAATACAGTAAGATGTTTAAAGCAGGTGGCGGAGTTTAAAAATAGAGGCTTTCTTTTCCGGGAACGTTGCAAAAACCAATTGTTTTTTTTTTTTGGTTGCACATTTTTTAAACCACCCACAATGAGAGCTGTGGTACGTGCACAATTGTAATAACTCTATATTTGTGTAATGATATTGTATTGAGTATTTCGAGGTTCCGTTCTTAGCGCGTTTTGTAAAGTTGATTTATGACCAAATGCAATCAAACAATTGACACATTTTGACTTATGAAGCGCACGAAGTAACATTTTTGTGAATACCCTTTCAGCCCGTCTCCAGACAAACCCTTTTACAAACGGGGTAATAAAATTTTATTATTATATTTGCAAAACCGACAGAACAATTTAGATGCGCGCCCCGTCGTTTTGTGATGCAGCAGGGCCAATTAGTCACGACTAGTTCCGAAACAAAAAAGCAAACATCGATTTATTTATTGGATTTATTTACACAAAAAAAATGACAGTTTTGGAAATGCTAATTTATGAGTACGTCGACGGACTAAGTTTTTTTGTTATTACACTAAAGTTTATATAATGTTGAACATTGAAATGTCTCAATTAAATAATGATAAAGTTTTAGCGGTTTCTTTGAAACGAAATGTTTGATGTAATGAGCGTGAAATTAGTTATCGCCGTGTTTGCGCCAGGAAGCGAGGGAACCGGGAGAGTGGTTACAGCGCGCGTGCCTTTAGACATTTGATATGACATTATACTATTTCTGTTGTGCGGTGGGTGCAGGAGAGATTCACCGGGATGCGACGGGATGCGCTCGGGTGCATGCAAATGGTGCGTGGAGACGTGTGACGTGGACACTATGCCGTGGCTCCCATCCTTGTTACCGGCAGACTGTAATCTATAGAGTCGAAGAGATTGTCTCACACTTCTTCTCTTCCTTCTCATTTATTAAGCTTTAAGCTACATTTTTATTACTTTTTTACTAAATTGGTTGTCTATATCATAACAATCTATACATTCTTATGCATCACCTTATTTCGGTATCGCTTAATGAAAGCGGGGAGGTCCTTAATTGGGGTCAACTTTAATTATTACCATTAAGTCCACTCAAACTTGTTATCAGAGTGGCCTGATTTTGTACATTCTTTTTTGTTAAAAAGAGTACTATTTGGTCGGTAATATAAGTTCGTTCGATTATAGCAAACAACAAAATATCAATTTATTCAATTGAATTTTGCTGCTTCTGAAGTTACTATTCCTCGATTATTCATTTTGTAGATGTAGCGATGACGTGGATTGTGGATTTGACTGAAAAAATAAATTCGGATCTCTATTGGTTAAGTCATTCGCAAATAAGTTTAAGGTGAAAAGTGGTAAATTTAGATTTGTCTGCTTCTATCGCCACTAACATCATCGAACAATACTGTTTGGGTTTGAAAGACGTTGTGGCTATTGACCAAGGAAATAAAATCTAATGTTTCACGGCGACGGGCACAATATGGTGCAAAGTATAGGCAGATATTATCTGTTAAACGTTCTACTTGTCCCGTAGCTTTGAAGAATATTTAAATGAAAATATTTCAATGCCAACGTTTTATGTTTGTGTTAAAACTGAAAGTGACACCTAATTTTCCGCATTATGCAACCGGCGACATATTCCTATTATTACTCTACGGTTTTCGAGTCCATGAGCAAGAGAGGAATAAGTTTTTGTTTCGTCACGATGTGCTCCGGTGGCGGCTGCCGTTACTTCATTGTTTCCCTTACAGCCTGCGGTTTCGTACAATTTCCATATCGGTATACGACAGGGAAAAAAATACTTTTTAATTGTTCTACGAGATTGTTTTATACTTAAATTACGTTACAAGTGAAAGTGACACTTGGTATGATATCAGCGCTTTGTCATTCCGGACGACCATCTTTGTTATGCTAATGCGCGTCGATTTTACAGCTTTTCTGCAAAAGGGCTGGTATAGAATCCATTGTTGCTTAAATATAATGCTCATTTAGCATGTGAGATTTCTAAGAAGAACCCACTTTGTTATAATACGTAATAAATACTCGTGACGCTTTAAGCAATTTTAAGGAATATTTCGAAGTCGGGTCGTGTTTGAAATATTTATTATGTGTTATGCACATCGACAATTTTACAAAGTCCATTACAATATCTTTTTTGTGAATAAATTATATGTTAATATCGCCTGCGCCGTAAAATTTAGTAAACACAGTAAAAATACAGTGTTTTTTTTTGTATTAACTACATAAAAAAAGAAAACAATAATTCAGTGACCCAATTCTTAGATTAAAAATTTAATACAATTTTTAAAGGCGTAAATATAAGTTTTTTACACGCAGATGAACGTTTTTATCTAGTGGTAATCATTTCTTTAAAATGTGGTATAATTCTACATGTATTTGCTTTAACACAGTCAAGATATTATAAAGAGATACCGAAACCAATGATCACTACGGCTGAAGTTTTAGTAACAAGATTACTCTGATGTAGCAAAACTGTTTTAATGATGTGTATATGAATTATTACACGAAATTATATTTCATAATTATTATTCTTTATCAAGAATTAAAAAGCGTAAGGATGTTTAATAAGTGCGCAGTGCGGTCGCGAAGGTTGGTTAGCTCTAGCTAGTACAACTGCAGCGGCTAGGACGGTTCAGCCGAGGCGGCGGGTCGCAGCAGCGCCCCGTCTAATGAGCGGCCGTGTTTGCCTCAATTGCGCACGGCACACTTATTCACCGCCAATTTATTTCATTTTTGCCTCTGATCGCACCTTATTGAGCGCCTTTTTATCTTATTGCCACCGCGGCTCTATAATACACGCCCTGTTACTTGCAAATGAGACGCACAGGGAACGTGTTACCGCTGGCCCGCTCATGACGTAGTTCAAGAATAATTAAAATTTTTGCTTTCACCTATTTTTAGTGCATCTCGGGTCTGAATCGTGCGAAACTATTCCACCTTCGTACTATTTCGTTTTGTGGCGCCTGGTTTTGCATACCGATATACCTACGCTTTTTTATAAACACACCGTAATTATAAATCAAAGCATTCATTGCATACGGCGTTGTATCGGAGCTGACGTTAATGTTCCCGGGAAATATGGCTTATCGTGAATATGAAGACATTTGCCAAGGTAGATTCTGTTATGAGTAGAGGCGTCATTAAAATAATAACAGTCTCTGATAGCTTGCCAAGAGTCTGTCTCTAAAGATAAGTTATAATGTACACTGTGAGAATACCTAGGAACTGTTTTAAAAGTATTTCATGTAATATATGTATCAAAAACCGAATTTAAAATTATGGTTACCAATTAATTTCTAAATAATATCATAACTCAATAAAAAAATAGTAATGATAGATAGATAAGGTTTCTTAATTAAATTTTAGTGACAGTAAAGGACTGAGAAATGGAGACTATAAAGAATAAATTTTGTTATGTAACAGTATTATAACAAAAATATTCTTGGCACCTATTATATTATAATGGTTAATATGCCGTATGCAAAAGAAATAATAGAAGTACTAAAAATGCTCTTAACTAAAACATAGCCTACATTAATACTGTTGTAACACTCGGCTATAAGACGGAATATTCCTAAGCGGCTTACAAATAGTACCTATGTTACATCTTTTCCCAAAGAATTCTATTTTTTATGTCAAAGAAAACATTGACGTGACGTATTCATTTTTGCTTGTTTTTGTAGCATTTTATTGCGTTTGGAGCACTGGGGTAAAATCGTAAATTAAATGAAAGATCCATCAGTTCGGGAAGAAGTAAATCAAGGCGGACGGATTGCCCCTAATAAAAATTATAAGAGGCACAATGGCTCGAATGTGCGCCGGGACCGTCAGGAGCTGTAAACTCTTGCTATGTTTGTTTATGGTGCACTAAAATATGTTATAAACTAGATAACTATAATCTAAATAAACCAAAGTGTAATTAGTATCTCTGTATCTGTGTTTATTTCTCATCCGTCATAGTCGACAGTTCATTCCACTTGATATTTCCTATGCAATACCGGTTTCTTAATTAATTAGGAAAAGGTAAAAGTTAATTATGAGATGCAGCGTTAATAAATTCTTTTGTTTGGTACGGTAAAAAATATTAAGTGTTTATAATAATATGGCGGAAAAGGGAACAAACGAAAGTGCGGCTACATTTCTTTGTTCGCGCAGCCAATGGAGCGCGGCCGACGTTGACGCGCCTTGCTGAGCTTTTTGTTGCGCTCTTATTATATTTTTTGGAGACATTTTTTGAATGATCTTATCTGTAGATTCAGTGCTTGATCGTAAATCAGTACTTTTGGATAAAACTTAACAGGCAGGTGCTGCGTACGCAAACCATTCAACAAATGATTGAACAGTTGCGATGCTTCATATACACAAGAAGTTTTAATGATTTTTTTTCTAATTTTCTTTGCGAGACGAAATCTTTATCAATATTTGAATTTGGCCTATTTATTACATTCACAAATGTAAATGAACGCTTTCGAGTTACCCGTTTACGTGAGAATATTTGTATTTATTTTATTTATGGAGTGAGCAAGCGCGAGGGCGATGTGTTTAAATATCTTTAGATTTAAATACGAGTTCAGTTCGAGTAACTCGGGAATCCATTAGGTTAATATTGCTTATCTTTTGTATAGTATGGTACTTTGGGTGTGTTTTTACCATGCTTAATTAATTTGTTAGGATTCTGTTCCATGTTAATTGTGGATTGAGTCAAGGTTGCGATTTCGATATCTGTCATGCCTGATTTTTGACATTGATGTTTTTTGTCGGCCTGCAGTCTTTATCTTAATGCGCATAACGAACAACTTCATGAGCGTGCATAAAAGTCGTTGGTGGTGCGATTATTTTGGATTTTACTAATTAGTAAATGTTAATATCATTTCATGTACATTTGATAAATACAAGCGCGATTTGCTATTGCTTTGCTGTGATTTTTACTAATCTTCAAAAACCCTTTCCATTAATTAAACATTTTCGGTTGCTTTCTTCCTTTTTTATTAAGAAAAGAAAAATCATCTTTTAAATCCGATTATTTATCATTTGCATTGGCAGAAGAAGAAAGTTAACATTTTTTAACTTTAACTATAATTTTGTGTTAGGAAATGTTAGGAATGTTTGTAATTTTATAAGTTACGATCAATTTAGCGAGAACGATAAAACATTTTAATACATAACATGTATGTAAAGTATTAAATGAATAAAGCAATTATTCCAATTTCATCATCTAATAACCATTTGAATGTACTGTATATACATATTTGCATGACATTCCGAAGAAGAGAGTCATTAAGAGCGCTCTGAGTTATTGCTTCATAAGAAGTTCTTTCTGATGTCAACTTTAAAATTTAATGCTGTAAATTGTTGGTATATTTCTGACGATTACATACGCGCTAACGAATTTATTATATGTCCCTTGTGCCTTTCGCATACTTTGTGAGGATCATAAAGTCTCCGGTCAGTTTTTTTTCAATATTTATTTAATTTAAGCTTAACCCTCTCCAACGGTTCTGTAAACGATGAATTTTATTTTAGAGGTAATAATGAAAAAACAAGATTTGGTGTGATGGTAATAAGTAAAAAGTTAAATAATTTATGTAATTGTGTTATATTATATGTTAATATACACTGCATCACATTATACTCTTCGAAACATAGTGTTAAATATAGATACTCTATTAACTCTATTGGCAACAGCGCCCTTAGGACCGGAACACAGTGCTGTTCTGTGTAACTACCTAGACGGACCTCACTAACAGAGTCTAGCACCAGTACAATCTGTTAATTTAAAATTTAGGTACGGAGTTTATGTATAGATATGGTTACCGAAATAAGAACATCAACAGATGAGCCGGGCTCGTTTGCCACTCCGTAAAACATAAATATTATCGTGTAGAAGGCCGTTCCCGATCGAACTTATTTTTCCGACTGCCGACAGTTATTTCATATAAATTAATGGCGCGAGTCGTCACGGCGCAGACGCCGGGTTCTATTTTTAAACTGACGAATGAGACGTGCCGAGCGCAGGCGCACGCGTCTCATCATATTCCAATTACAAATAGCTGTCATCAGCCTCGCGTGGCTCACGTGCCCTATCTTTTAAATTTCAGGTAAACTCGAATAAATAATCATGTTTATAAGTTCAAAATAAAAAAGTGGTTAAATAAAATTTTATAATTTATCTCTGTCACCGGAAATCATTTAACTGGGTAACACCGCAGCTTTTATCTTTGCCGCTAAACAAAGTAGTGTGCAAACATTACTGTGTTCCGCTAATTAGACTTAGTATATGTGATGCGGTGTATGCTAACTAGCGTTACATTGTTGAGAGCATATCACTAAATATTGTGTGAACGTCTCGCTCGTCCCGTCGCTTCATCGAATAAAAAAAGTAAACTTTGATATAAAACAGAGTTGCTTTGAGTATGAAAATAACTGAAACATTCTCGGCCCTGGTAGGTGGGAAATGAAACGATAAATTTTCACGATTGTGAGTGGGTAGACGCTTGTGAAGAAATGAAATTATGAATTATGGCGTTTTGTATTCAGTAGGGTATCTCTGTTGCTCGTTAGGAGACGGCGGGCGTGCGAATGAGACGCAGGGCGGCGCGCCGCGTCGCGCCGTCGGCGGAAGGGTTATTATATATGAATTATGACGACGCCGCAACTCCGTCGACGGTAATATCGTTATGAATATGCCGCGTCCGCCTCGCCCATTGGTGGGAAGCACATCCGCCTCGACGGCGCGGGAACGCCTCCGGTGGGCTTTTTTACTCCATTATTAACATTCAGATATGCACGTTTCAAGTGACGATGCACAAACTGTAATATTTTGCTTGGAAGAGAGATAAGTCTCGCGAACGGGCGGTCGCACCGAGCATTTGGGATGCAAATACAGCACTGTCGTATGTAAACGAACTTATACTGCAGGACGCTATGAGACCCACTCAGACGTTTCCTGCATTATATCAATTTGCATTTCAGCAGCGATATATATGTACGTAATACAATCCTTGATATGTGCGACTCAATGATACAGTTGGCGGAAACATCATTAATTGTAGATTTTCCTGTTCATGTCAAGTTTAATTATAATACGAGTATAAGCTAAAGATAATAGTGAAAGCAACATAAAACGAAGATAACTATGAAAACAATTCGCCATAAAATTTTCTCTTTTATAAACCAATTTTTTTACAGACTTCTTAATTTTGTAAATCGATCTTCTTTTAAAAGACACCTTGATTTTTTTTATTAAAATATAATGAATTAAATATAAACAAGAATAACTAATGTAATAAACGTTACAAATAAAACATATCCAAGATTATTAACATGGTAATTTAGCGTTTAGTATATCAAGATGATGACATTCTTGTCTTATGCTTCTTTGTATTCATTACTAGTAACATGCACCTGCACAGATTTTCCATGTTTTGCCTACATTTATGCAAAGACTTCCATTATAAATTTATATGGCATATCAACAAGTGTCTTATGAGAACTCATAAGTTTGCAATCCTATTAGAATGTTCTCATTGGAACTGTGCGAGTATAAGACGACGGTTTAACACATTGACCGCCATTCGCAGTAAGATGCTGCAGGAAGCATGCGCTGCTGACTCATCTCAGTTTCTGTTTCTTTCGACACGTTTTTATAATCATTACTTTTCACATATTCAGCGCACGCAGATGTTATCGTTATCAAATAGGGAATGGTATAATAATAACCGAGATTTCTTACTGTTAACGTTTTAAGAGAATTATGAAATGGTTATTATCCTTTTTTGGTCTTTTTTATTCGACTTTTAATTAAAATTATATTTTGTAGTTAATTGATAGTGAGCTTAAAACATTAGAAACTTGTATATTCAATACAATGATAAAATGGCGATGACGCGTGATTAAAATAGTATATAAAAATCATTAAAAATTAAATAGTGGAAGATATAAATGAATTGATCGGTTAGTTTATGTGTATTGACAAATTGTGAGAACGAAGGACGCTACGTTTCCGCATGTTGGGTAAAGTGGGTTGCGTGGCGCGGTGCGTGCAATAGTGGCATTCACCTTGTTGGCGCCGCGCCAGCACCCTCGCCGTCCGCAACCGTGCTTTCCTCCTCTCCTCGTGTTATGCGGCCAACATTCTTTTCACATTCATCAAAATTACGCAATTCTATATTGTCTCAGTTAAAATAGAACGGACAATCAAAAATTATTTCTGTTTCAATCGATGAATCATCTAAATTGAATTTGAAAAACTTTAATTACATTCGTTAGAACTAAATGTTTACAGGAATGAAGAAAGCGCCATCTCTGGAGCGATAGCAACAAAGACCTGTATTTAATTGGAGCTTAATTATTCTTAAGTATTGTGCTCGGCCGTTGTAAACATGAGCAACTGCTGTAAGCAATATAACGCTTAGTTAAGTTGCAATCTTATTTTCGTAATGCCTGCCCATTATAAGCCAGACACGCCTATTTGATCGCGTAAGACATTACAAAAAACATTTATTTCAAGATACGTACATATTCATTACTTTACATTTATGGATGGGACAAGACGTAATAAAGTGATTTCCTTGTTAGTTGGGCTTCGAAGGAATGCAGTGATGGCCGGCGTAGTTTCTTTCTTCTGGGAAAGCTGTGAATTTGTCAAAATTAAAATACAAAGGCCTCGCTGACTCGACGCTGCTGGTAATTAATAAAAACCATGGCGGAAAATAATTGCCCATTGTTGCCCGACCGCCAATAACGGCCGAGATACTTCCATTCGAGCCAAAGTAGATGATTCCGTAAAAGTATAATCTCGATATTGTAATTTAAAAATTCTACCTCTAACCTGTTACTGTCTGTGGTTTGCTACTGAATGTCGTTATTACTTAGTTTGGTACATATATGTAGTATAAATAATAATAATAATAACTGTATAGTAAAAAGAATAGTATCCTTTTTTATATAATTTAAAGTTTGCTCGAAAATATTATATGTTCAGTTTCGAAACGTATTTCTAATTGTTTTGTTTTACTTGCTCTTTCATTCTTATTTTAGTTTTCAGTTTTAGTATACTTACTATATGAAAAAAAATGTATTAACTCAAATTTAATATCAGTGTTGTTGTGTGTTTAATTTCAAGTACGTAATTGCTTCACTCTGTTACATACTAGCGACAACAATAAGAAGAAATGTTTGATTTTTTGTTAATTTATCGGGCATAAGTTCAAATGATGCAAGATAGTTTGTTTTTCAATGGTTTTAGTATTTAGTAATTTTGTTTATTAGTTCTATAAAGAAGAGGCCTAAATAAATAAAGTTTAAGCTCGTAAATCTATGGTGGTACGATGCTCAATGGATGTTAGGTAAGTCAACATGATCTTAAATCGTTTATCCTCGTAAGTCGCTTAATACTTTGCCATGTAGTGCGATTCCTTGTGCGGTCTTGTTAGGAGCAGCCAAGGCCGGTAAAGAACTCGCAAATCTGTCATGTCCACCACTTTAACATCGGGTTAAATGCGGCTTTTAAAATTAATAAGAAAATAGTTTTGTTTTCATCCGATTGAATTTCTTTGCACCGTTTTAAACGACGATGTATATATATTATTGCTAAATTTTGTGTTATTATCATTTTTGAATATTAGTAGATTATTCATAAACTATTTTGTGTATAATCTCGTTCTTCTTTACCTAAGATGACTACGTTATATATACATAGAACGTGATGTCTACTATTAGCAGTTAATTGCTAAAGTATTTTATACGCTGAAATTATACTATGTAACAAAATTACGGTGTTTAAAGGCGAAAACATTATTTACTAATAAGTAAGCAGTTAGTTACATATGGACATGCTCTCTAATTAGCCGATCCCAATTTGAAAGTGCTTGATAAAAACTCAATAATAACGAAAATCACGCTCCCAAAATCGGATGCAACTCCATTAGCGGAAACAACTCCGACGGCGCTCATCTTTAAAGACAACAAAAAATGCAAAGTGGCATCACAATTATCTTATAAAACTAAATTATTTGTACTCAATTTTATAATTCTTATAAGTAATGTGTATATTCTAGGAAATATTTTCTTTACTAGTTACAACGCCCGTGGTCAATCAATTTGCCAACTCCGATAGGCGAGTTAGGTTTTCCTCTTCGAATAGGTAATTGTACGCGGCAAGTGTTTGGAACGATTTAACTAGGGCGATACTCTGTCGGAAGTTAGCAAATTATCACTGACTCGTAAAATTAACGCTTCTTATCGCTCCAGAAATAATTTTAAAATCAATCTAAATGAGCGATTTTATGCTATTTGCGAAGTGAACAAAGATCAAAGTTGTTTGGAGGCGAATTGGGACTGTGCGAAACTTATTTAAAACGTAACAAAATGTTTTCAATTTTATTGCTGATTTTATGTTGAATTCTTTAAAAGTGTATCGTTGTGCGAGTGAATATTACACGTACGTGTACATACGCACACAAGGAAGCCGATCGTGAGGTTTAGGAGTTTTGATCTTTAGGTGCGAAGAGTGAAGGTTGAGAGCCGGCGGTGTTCCGGAGGGAAGCTGAAATTTGCCTGCTGGAAGTGGCAGTTCCGAGATAAGATCTCACGATGCCGCAATAAAAAGCGCTCGTAGCTCGTCCGTTGTGTAATGTGCATTCAAATTGCATTGTGCGAGAACTAATTCGCCTTAGGCCGATTCGCATGTTACGATAAACATATGTTTCGGACGAGGTAACACCTCCATGATTCAGTGGCCGGAGTGGCAAATCAGCGGTCGCCGGTCTAAAAGTTAAATACTGATTTTTTAAAACTCGCTAAAAAGTTATTAAATTTTCTTCGACATATGTTGAAGAAAAACTTTATATAAAGAGTAAAGGTTTTTTTCGGATGAAAAACCTTGTCTTCGGAGTATACGATAATATTAAATTCATATGCATTATGCTAAAGCTATATTACTTGTATCTAAACAATCCTAATTAAATACAATTTTTTTATATAAACAATTATTTAATTTGAATATAGACAATTCAAATTAAACTCGTGCAGAGGAGCTAAAGAGGGAAGTTTGAAGAGAGACACACAATGTATTAAAAGATAAGGCAACGACAAAAGCTATTGTTCTATACACCAATTACTCGTAGCTCGCGAATTACCTAAGCCTCATAATATAAATTAGCCAGACGGCAAACAGCGGAAAGATTTCTCTAGTTATACGCCAACATAACAATTATTCGTAAATCACTTTACTATATGTTGAAATTTACGCGACGCCGCTCGTCCGGGCCGCTACCCGCACTCCTAACTATTTGGTCAAAACGCGCAACTTCTAACTGATTGCCGTACACCATAAGGTTTAGTTTGTGACCGGGCCGGACGTGTCGGTAGGGGGCACGGAACGCTGTAGCGAAGGAGAATATGCATGGCGATTTCGTGATGAATATTCATTTCCTACGGGGCATGAAATTTATTGTGTTTTACATTTATATTCAACTCAGCTGTCTTATGTAACGGTAGCGGCGCGGGATTAGCGAATTGTGAACGTTCACATTGCGACTTTGTATCGTAAACGGTTTGTTTAATCGTTTCGAATGGCAATGAAAATCGATTATACAATTGCGTCGTCTGTGTTGCAAAAATGTACACAAAAAGTATTATTTTTTTAAATACACTAAAAAAAAACACTAACTTTTTATGATTTTACTTTGAGATTATGATCATGTATGATTTCATAACGGCAAGAACTTTTTATGAGGTTCGCAGTAATTTTAGAAACCTGCACGAACGTTGTATTTTGCGATGTTTGTTACAAAATATATTTGAACTTAAAAATAAACCTTGTGTATTTAAGAAATTAGACGGTACATAACATTAGTACAGTTATTTTACTAGCTACAACACCCTACAAACATGGAGTGTTTGCACACTGCTGCTCGCAGGCAGTAATAGACTTTACGAACTACCATTTTGACGGTCTACGTCTAGACTAACCTACCAGTCGATTTATTTAAAACAACGTAATTATTTTCTTTATAATTATACAATACTAATAGGTGCATGTATTACATTTAAAATATCTATTATATTATTGTCGAAGCAGTTAGATGTTACTTAACAATTTGTTATAGATTTCAGATCTGGATCAGTTTTAAGTGTTTCTGTAAGAACAAAACGTATGTCTCTGTCGAAAGTATTGTTATTGGCAATTGAATGATGATTCGTTAGATATGACACTGCCCAGATGTGGGCGCGAGGCGGGTGCCCGAATTATTTGACATTTGAGATGAAATTTGGGGCGGCGGTAGTTAGTCATCGGCGGTCGATCTCTACGGCGACACACTTGGCACCTGTCGAATATTTAGCGCATAAATTCATAGCGAACGCTCAATCAAGTCGTTCGCCTGATGGATCCAGGGCTATATTTAATCAGCGGACGCGGTGCAGCGCATTGTTCTCTCGATTGGATCGCTTTTATCGTCGCCTCGCGCTATACAATTTTCAATTATTAATTTTTTTTCCATGTCTCCAACTGGTCCTGTTTTAAATTTTCGTTGCGTCGAAATTTATTCCGTGACATTTTGGCTACAAACTAATATTCATAATTAAACATTTATTATATATTAATGGCGGATTTCGCACAATAACGACAAAAATATATAATAAAAAAATGTAAATGTTACTTATAAATACACGTGTATAATATTTAAGCACCTTAATGTACAAGAGAAATACTTTGTAAGAAAGCAATCAAATTATTTTTATTTCTTTTTAAGAGTTAAAGTTGAGGAAATATATTTTGGATTATAAAAAAGTTTATATAAGCAAGTGCTATTTTATTCTGACGATGATTGTCAATATGATACAATGTGGTGCTGTTTAAAGATCTTTGTCTGAGGGCTAATTGTTATGTTCGCTGTTAGCGGGACGTACACGGTTCGTTCCGTAGCTTTGTCGTATTGAAAACAAAAATAGCTAAAAGTGGTTCTATTAAAACATCGGATTGATATGTAGAGAACGTGTCCCGTTGCGTATGTTTATTTAAAAAGTTTTCATTAGCGAACTGTTGGTTGTAGGTAGGTACGGGCTGGCCGGCGCCGTGCGGCGCGTGATTGCAGCGGCCGCGTCAAACAATTGATTAGTCGCATAAACTCGGTTTGGCGCGCTAACGATGCATCATCCAGGCTGATAATTAAATTGTAAATTAGCTAAGCCGACGCTCTAGCCAGCTGCCCGCGGCACTGTGCGGTCGCGTACCTACTGTGTACCCCGCCGCGCCGCGCCGCGCCGCCGCCACTCGCGGTTTGCCCTTTGTTATTGCAATTGCACTGTTTCATTTTCCTATAACTCTTATCAACGACATTATCATACGACATTTAATCAAAATTCGAAAATATTCAGTTTAATTTTAAGAACGTAATTCGATTTCCCGTGATCGAATAACAGAGCGGAGCGTCAATATATCTGATGTACTTCCGCATACGTATCTACGTATGAACGCACGAATCGGAATTACACAAGTTTTCCACGACCTATCCCCGCTCGTACTGATTGCGAAAAATTCAATCTTGTTTCATGGAAATTTAATTTAACATACAAAATGAAAAGCTGCCCTCGCTCGATATGAATCGACGTCGGGCGGCTGACTGCTCGCTTGTGTTTGTGGACACGATAGTGCTTTGTGTGCATATTGTAATCAATTGTCGAATTGTATCAATTTGAATTTGCAGTTTGCAATTTTGACGTGAATCCATTAATTTGTTAGGCGGGCTGGAGCACTGTGCGGCGGTAGTTAGGCATTTAAATATATGAAGCAGTTTAATTGCGATTATATCACATGAGTGTGAATATTGCATTGTTTAGCAGCAAACGTTAAAATAAAACACAAATAAGTATTTGAGAACCAACAATGATCTTGTTTGTATTTTTATTAACGTCTGTAATAAATACAGTGTAACTTTTCAGTGTAATAAAATAAATGTCCTCTCATATTTTTAAAAGTTGTTGAAATAAAATTGCTTTAACATAATTAAGAAAACATATTAAACGAAGCTCAGATGTAAACATG
This sequence comes from Byasa hedistus, assembly GCA_029286795.1. Classification (NCBI taxonomy): domain Eukaryota; kingdom Metazoa; phylum Arthropoda; class Insecta; order Lepidoptera; family Papilionidae; genus Byasa; species Byasa hedistus. The sequence continues at coordinate 6,591,052 of JAGSMW010000020.1, read as the reverse complement.
ATTAAGTTATTAATACAATACGGTTCAGTTTTATTTAATATTTAGGGAACTGTAAATTTGGTAGCGGAATGCAGGTAAGAGTATGGACGTTTATAGTTGAGGTTGATTTAGTAATAAAAATTAATAACTTATTTCGAATATTAATAAGTCGGACAGACTGCCAGGTTGTCCAGAGCACGAGAGAGATTCCTCCCGGCGCATGCCTGCTCCGCCCGCCGCCCTTCCACCCGCGTCGCACATAAAGCATATTTATAGCAGTTCGACGCACCTTCGCGAGGAGGATTCGCGTGCCGATGCCTTGTCAATAATCGTTAATAGATATTTCAGAAGACAATGCAATCGGCTAAGTATAGCCCCGCCGTGACTAACGTCCCGTCTGTCGCGGCGGCGGCTGCACGCATGCTCCGCTGTGTTGATCTTATTATACACGGAAAATTTATCTGCGATGTACACACTTTGACAGACTGTTTGATTTCGCTCTCGCTGAACAATTATTAACTGCGTAGATATTTGTAGCTACAGTTTACGATTCTCTCACTCGCCGGTCGAATCGTGGACCACGGCAAAAAAAATTATCTCGCCTAATGGAGCCAAATGGGAATGGCGTAATAAAGTAATCAGATAACATCTAATGCGATCTCAAAATTCTCGGATATGTTTGGAAAAAATTCAGCACGGCCATATGTCGCCACGTGTCGGAAGTCGTAACTCACAGTTATGAAGCGAACGACACCAGTTTCATAAACATTGTTTTTCTTCGTTTCGCCCCTAATATTTATATTTATCAATCCATCTGCACATTTATTTGTAGTCGAAAATAGTGCGTTTCTGAGGGAGCCCAGGGGGTGCGCTGTCATTAGGATTTATTGTTTTCGTTGGTCATACTTTGCGACCCTATTAGATGTTTTCTTGAGTCGAATCCCGGCTTTAACGCGAAACAAACATATTTTAAAACTTTAATACGCTACTGAAGACTGTTTATGTATTAAAATGTTAAGAAAAGTAAAAGCATTCCGTTTATTACCCAGTTATAATAGTTATAAATTAAAAGTAATTTTACCGCACAGTATATTTTACCCACGAAATATTTAAAAGACCATCAAATTAATATTGCATTTTTAAAAATTATTTCAAAATTGTAAATATAATTATACATAATGTACACCCACTGGCAACGGTAGCCGTTTAGATAAATACCAACGTATTGTCTATTTCTACCACCAAGAAATGGTGTGTAATCTTTACATTATTTCGATTTGAATGAACTGCCGCCAGTAAAATTAACATAACAAGATAATATCTTACTTTTGTGATACTATATGAAAATCCTTACTAGCGCCTTATTGCTATGGGCAAGCGCATCATTTTCCATCAGGTTGAGCATGTATAAGTGTCTCGTGCTATAAAGAAATTCTATATCTATATCCTTCCAATCTAGTATAGGCCATAAGTATTGGTTAGGAGTAAATCTAATCGGTTATGGGTAAGGATAAACGTATGATAAAATAAATATATTAGATTTCAATAATCTTTAATATTCACCAAAAGACAAAACAAATAATGACTAATAAAAAGATATTAATAGAATATAGTCAGTACAAAAGGAAGTGGTTTCTTTAAGTCAACCTTTGAATACTCCATCCACACATAATAGTTCAAATTGTAGGATTTCCTTTATCATCATCATCAATATATATATTATTTATTTACGTATACGTCTAATAAGAATACAGACTGCTGGGATGTATTGCTGTATAACTATACTATATTATATAATACTAGCTGACCCGACAGACTTCGTTCTGTCAAAGAAAATTGGAATGTTCTTTGTTCCTGCCTATTTTATAGCCGGGGCAAAAAAATCTCCTGAACAGAACCGCCACCCTGGTTATGAGCGGTGTGTGGGGTTCAGCACTATATATATTCATCTAATAACTAATATTTAAATATTAGTGGGTTCCAGAAGATTGGCCAAAGTTATAATTATAGTACATAAATTATATTTACTATTATTATTTTTTTAGGAACAAACAACTGTCACATTCGAAATCTTTTTGACAGAATGTAGTCTGTCAGGTCCGCCAGATGGTAACGCGGTTTGTGCTCGACTGATGTATTGACGTGAAAACGAATGCATTTTATGTCGCGCGCCGAAACTAAAACAAAAGAAATAATATCGCGAAGCCGAGCAAATTGAAAATCAGTATGGTGGATCTTTAGCTCTTACATTTTGTGACTATTTATGTTATTATTTCATTCGTTTCAATTTCGGCACGCGGCGTTAGATCCTCCGACGCGCATACGCACACTGTTTTGATAGAATAATTGAATTTGAAGTGCAAATTGACTCTTTAGCGTTACGAACGCACCTACATTGCTTAGACAGCAGTGAAAGCTTGTAATTTAATATGAACTTTTGTTTGTTTGTTTCTGGTTACTGGTTTCTGGTTACTGGTTACTGGTTTCTGGTTTCTGGTTACTGGTTACTGGTTTCTGGTTTCTGGTTACTGGTTTCTGGTTTCTGGTTTCTGGTTACTGGTTTCTGGTTTCTAGATATCAGATGACAGATTTCACATGTCAGATTTCAATTTACAATTTTCCATTTTCCATTTTCCATTTTCCATTTTCCATTTTCCATTTTCCATTTTCCATTTTCCATTTTCCATTTTCCATTTTCCATTTTCCATTTTCCATTTTCCATTTTCCATTTTCCATTTTCCATTTTCCATTTTCCATTTTCCATTTTTCATTTTCCATTTTCCTTTTTCCATTTTCCTTTTTCCTTTTGCCATTTTCCATTTTCCATTTTCCATTTTAAATTTTCAAATTTCAGTTTTCAATTTTCAATTTTCAGCGGTAAATAGTGTCACTATCACAAAAGATCAACAAAGTAAAGTTAAGACTTGACTACTATTTTGAACCAATCTGAACCTAGGACGGTGGTGTTCCTGCCTGAATTCTACAATCGCTGCACACGAACACACCAATTTACTGCATGATACTACACGCACATTGAACATTCAACTGCATTATGCACAAAAAAATAAAAATTTAACCGAGACAGCGCGACCTTTACGCCCAGATTCCCGCTATTTTTTTTATATTCATAAATTGTACTTATGTTAAAAATTAAAAAATTATTACGATATTATTACTCCTTCAGAGCTGTCCCGCTTTGCCCATTTAAAAATCTGGTCACCTTAATGGAAAAGAGAAATTGTTGTTTTTACATTTTTTTTCATATTTTCTCACCTTTTAAACCTTCTCGGGACTTCCACGAATAATTCTAGACCACATTTAGCCAAATCGGTCCAGCCGTTCTCGAGTTTTAGCGAGACTAACGAACCGCAATTCATTTTTATATATATAGATTAATAATAAATTAAATTCAATAATATTAGTTATTAATAATAAATAAATAATAAAGTTTCTTGAGAATATATTTATATGTAGAGGGAGTGACAGAAGGCATAATGTTTGAGAGAAATAGAATTTGTTGTCATCCCCACTCCGTGCTGTGTACTGGTGAGAGGTGAGACCGGTACACACGTGGAGGGGTCACTTACCAAGTGATAATATTTTTTTTTTTGGAGTTTACAGCCACGCGGTTTGATACGTGGCCATGTATAATTGATGATATCGAGCGAGACAAAAATATTAAAATGACTATTAAAAAGCAGGGGTTGGTGATAGAAAAGTTAGGAAAGGAAAATTTAGGGTTGTATGTATTTTTTGATGCCACACAATAATAAAATAAAATCGAAAAAAAAATCCCAAAAAATTAAAAAAATTTTTTCGGTGTAGGTAACCCTGATCACTTAGGGGTTTGAAAAATAGATAGTAACCGATTCTCAGACCTACTGAATATGCATAAAAAGTTTCATAAGAATCGGTAAAGCCGTTTCGGAGGAGTTAGGGAACGAACATTGTGACAAGAGAATTTTATATATAATATTATTGCCGGTGACACGGTTCAAACGGACAATAACACACAAAAAGGAAGACAAATTTAAATGGGGGCCCCAGTTTATAGAACACGTTTAATAAGATACAATCAATCTCTATTCCAAGTAAAAGATATTTAAAAATTCTCCAACAATAAATATAGTTTTTTTTCCTTCACAATGAAAATACGAGCGCTCCGCATGAAATTAATCAGTTGTTAATTTTCTAGTTTTTATTTTCGTGTACGAAGCGGTGAGTAGCCTGTATTTTTAGATGTTCGCACACATGGCTGCAATGGCGTCGGTGATCCAAGAATTATCGCTGATGGAATTCGCTTTGAGTAGGAGGGAACCAATTAGTTAAACTATTGTGAAGATTATTTACGATCGGTGGATTCGGTTCTTCAAAGCGAACTCTATTCCAATTTTATAATAATAAATATGTATTTATATTCATATTATTAAAAAGTAAATTCGTTTGCGCATTTACAAAAGAGTAATAGAAGAGTAAATAGGTGTTAGAAAAATCTGAAAAAAAATGCAAAAATGGAATATGTAAGATCCCCTTGTTTTCTGTGTTACAGGAATAATAATTACTTACATTTAACTTTACACGAAAACTAGGTAAACATAAGCAAATTTTTACATTCTATTCCTTTTTTTTACATTTAGACTCCATTGTCATTATAGATTGTAAATATTTTCATATGAATGAGTTAATATTTCTTTATTCCCAAGACTGTGTTGTTAACGGATAATTGTTTTATTTTTATACACGCGCTAAGAAATATCCGGAAACGCAAAATTGTAGGTGTCAAAAATACTATTTGACTCGTGCCGTAGCCCACTTCGTGTTACTCGCATTTGGTGGATCAAGTTGTCTTGACACTTTTATCAACACAATAATGTAATTTAAAAATAAACCTTATTTTAAATAAAAACCGAAGACCTTTTATAATTTAATACGAATTTGCTAAAAGAACGAAACATAAACAAAAAAGAATCTATTTATATGATGATAACGGAATTTGTTAGTACGTTCACACAAATCACTGTTTCTGTTGAAATTATTATTTGTTGTAAGAGAGAAATACTGAAATTGTTAAAGAATATAGTATAGAAAACATATTATTCTGGTCCGTTATAATATGATTTATGTAGTAATAATGCTGTAGGTTTATAGATATATATTTAATAATGAATAAGCGTAGCCATTATTAGAATATATGTAATTATTTACTGTAAAGACGTTGGTTGCCGGCGGCGATCAAGAAATTGTATCATTGAAATAATACAGCAGCAGTTTTCTCAATACATGACATATTTATGTACACAGTAGGTGCAACGTACGGGGACATATGGCGCGGCAATTTATGAACACGAGGGCCCATTACCATTTTAAATATTATTTTTAGGGAATTTCGTGTCAGATCTCACTCGTCGTCTGGCCGTATATTAAGAGATGCGATCCTCTGATTAAGTCGCCCCGATATTTGTGAGGCGGAGTGCTTTGGAGTATTCTGTTAATTATACGCTTACTTGTGTGAAGCATGGCTTCATTTACTTATAATAAGGGCAGTACGTTTGTGCACTGATGGCCATTAAATTGTTATCTTACCAACGTCTATTTAATCTGTGGGGTTTATGAGCATTCGAAGAGGTATGGCTGTATATGAAAAGTAACAAAATTATATTAGCCACAGAAATAACGAGTCGTTATCACATTTTGGTGATAAGTATTTATTAATGATAGTCTTGATTATTCAATGATCTTTTTTTCTCTTCGGTGTGTAATTAAATATTAAGTTTGAAACATATGTTTAGGTTAAATGCTTAAGTCGTATATGTGACGATCAATGAAAGATCAAATGATCAATGCGAGTAGTTTAATAAGAGTTGTAACTATTTCGTCGATTTAATACATTTTCTCAGTTTTCTATTTACCGATAAGTGGGTAGAGGAGCAATGTTTGCCGCGAGTCTTTAACAGTCAACAAGAATGTAATAAACGGAGCTGTTGTGATTCGTCTAAACAAACAGAGCTGGGTCAACCGCGCCGTTAAACTATATGAAACGGAAGCTGTCAAGTCGGCCGACATGCGCGCACGCGTCCTTCGGTATGTCAATAACACATCAGCGCGTGCGCAGACCCGCTGTCTGATTACACCCCACCGAAACTCAAAGACTCTAACCCTTATAACCCCTGCGATAAAATTTAATTTACTCCTCTGCCGACACATTTATTGTTCTCCGAACACCGAGCATTTCTGTAGTTTAACACATGCCACTGTTTAAAAATCAAACAACGAAGGGATGTTGATTCAAAGTGGGGTTTTCGTGGGCTAAATAAACATTGTCATAACCGCAAAACGAATATTATTAATCATAAGCAATCGTTTTTGCTTCAGATCAATAAGACCGCCCATTGTACATTCTCTTTTCTATCTAATTTGTTGTTTTATTTATAGTTTGTTTGGCGTACAAAAAAGAGTATTTTATTATCATTAAATTGTGTATAACATAAAGTATAAATATATGCATTTAGTTTTGGGTAATCAATATTGACAAACAAATATTAATAAACATACATTATCCACAATGTTTATTGGTAACGACGCTCAATGAAACAGGTCTTTGATTATATAAATAATATTTTATCTGTGGCTCTACCTAATTAGCTATGCATAATGTTAAAAAAATTCGATAATTTTATTCTAAACGGATTTGCTATAAATCAAATATTAATATCCACATATTTTTTAATGGATATTCATCGTTAAAATCTTAGATGTATTATCTCGATCTGCCATCTAAATGATCGAAAAATCATAAATTGGGAAATAATATTACATTTATTTTTGATGTGTCTAGAAATGTTTTGTGTTAACAAGAATTTAAAAATAAATGAATTCCTTATAACATCAGTCTATCATGATTATCTAAATTCTACTCTGAAAAAATAATTAGTGCGGGCACTTTGGCCGTATTCTACAATAACATTCTAAGCGATGATAAAAAACGAACGAAGTTACCAAAAACTTGGATACGGATAAAATTTGCACATTGATTATTTAAAAACTCAGGATTGGAGTCGCATCCGGGCAGCGAGTCCTAAGTGAAATCAAAGTTCATTACACAAAAAAAGTGAATATCCATTAGGTTGAATTTGGAACATCAAAACTTATTGTTTTTGTGCAATGGAATAAGTATATTTTATAGTGAGTAAGAAATGCGCTATTGCCTTATAAAAAATCTGCCTTATCCACCCTATATAATAAAACCATACTCCACGTGCGCTTCCTGGTTGATTAATAAACTAGTGCTCGTTGTCGAACCTTGGAACCTGAAATGTAGCCTGCGGTGCTGGAACGCTACATTTTAAGGACCTTCATGGATAGAGCCTACTTTCAAAGGTCATCTAGATAATAGCGACTAACCAAGTATTGATTGCTTACCATCATATGAATCGCCTGCTCGTTAGCTTACCTTTCTATATTATATTGTTTGAGTCGATCCTTCTTCGTTCTTTTATCCGTCTAATTACTCTTTTAAACGAATTCTCTGTTAATATATTATGAATTAAAATACACGTGTAATCATGTCGGGCAGATATTATGTCGTGCAATTGAAAAAAAAATGTAACGCTGCTTTGTGACGGGCCGGGCCAGTGGGTCGTGACGATAGGGCCGGACATTGCGGTAGGTGCCGGCACCTTGTTCACAAACTTTGTACAGTCGAATAAAAAAAGCACTTTTTTTTTATTCAAATCGATACTAAACGTAACCCCACTTAACTGTGTTGCTTATTTATTTAAGAAAAAAGAAAACATAATTCAAATATTGACACATGTTCTTTCATACCATTACAATAAGAAAGACAAAATTGATTTTTAATGAAATTGATAATGTAACTTGTTCTTAAGTGCCACGGAAATATGCTTTAGTACGATGAAGGTTTCTTTTGTAAGAGTTTTATGTATAAATATTAGTAGTTATAAAATTTTATCGCACCTTTAGACAGTTCAATGATTTTCTTAACGAATGTACTTAAAAGAATAATAAACAGGCACAATATCAAACGGAAATATCGGGTTCGTCAACGCCATTATATTCATACAACAAAGGTCGCATCGTTTATTTTACTCGAGGAAGTTTTATTAGTTGGGGTGTACCTACTTTTCAAGTGATATTAATGCAAAGTCTATGTGAAATATTAATAAATGAATGAAATATATTAGGAATGAATTCCCAATATGTATCAAAAATTATATTAGTAACGCGTGATGTCGATGAAAATGAAAGTAATAAAAATTTCACATCGGTAACCACTTCACGGGAAGCGGGTATCTCGCGTATCAAAGGAAATATAAATGCTGTCCAAACGCGAATATGCGGCAATCCCTCACACAAGTGGGTAAGATGGCTTGAATTTTTAATGTTACACTCAGACCGCTGCAAGCCGTAACAGTTTTCTTGTCATTGGTGGAGTGGAGATGTGAGATAAATTTTGCAGAGTGGCCCCATCTTTTCGTTCCGCATTAATTTTTAATGTAAACATGTTGGTATTAGGACATCAAACATCACGAGTATAATACAATTTGTGATCAATAATTTCACGCAAAAACATGATAATGATACAATAATACCATCGTTCACCTTGAAACGTTTAATTAACTTCCTCGTAAACGTCTATAATAATGACAAGTCTAAAACAATAACGTAGTCATTACTTTTGTGTGTTTTTTTTTAATTTTCATTGCAATCGAAGGCCGCACTAACAATACACAAAACAAAGTTGACGCGATTCGTCTCGCCGTATAATTTCAGTTAATCAAACGCCACGTCACTGCGAGGCGTGGTCCGGAATCGATTAAAGCGTTCCATTTCCGGTGTTTTTGTAGGGAATAATTATTGGAAAACTGATTTAAAAAAAAAATAAGATCATCATCCGCTTTCGTCATCACGATAAAATTAATAAGAAGTAAATCAAGTCATAGAGCTATGAGCAATCTGCACGTACAGTCAACTGTGACTGCTTCCTCGAATCTTTATTTCTTCATGAACGGTTTGTTTTTACCGTCAGCGCGACGGTAGCTCGTTTTTGTGTGTCGCCGTCGACTTGCTCTTGTTGGGTTATGCCCCACCGGGACACCTGTCCGCGGCCTCGAAGAAAGCACTGCGGTTTAATTATTAACCATGTTTCTTTCACAAGATTTAATATTGCGATTAGGAAGTAGATCAGCTCGTTGATTACGAGAATGTTTTTGTGGTAGTTTTTAGGTTTTGGGCTTGAAGTGAAACGTCGCTGCAATACCGACCCGTTATTTACGATTGTATTCGGCTCAATGGCTTTATGAATACGCATTTTGAAATATTATTGCAACACGTTTACCGTAACATAATTAGAGAGCTCTTTATATTTATTCAAAAACTGAGACAACGGTATATTAGTAAAAATGGTCGAGATGAAATCCATTAACTACATTAGAATGTTAATGGCCCATCTCTAATCTTTAACATTTTTGTAGCTAATTATTAATATTTAATTTTTTATTGAGTGATTCGATGGAAAAATATATGTCTGCTTGTCTTCCGGTTGATTTAATAGAGTTGATGTTTTAACTGATAATATTTATTTATCGTTGATTAAAGAATCTAACGGGTTTTTTGTTTACTTAACTGTAATAAATTTATGATAATGATCACTTTTGACTATGAGAATATTTCGCAGTCTTCATAACTTTAATCGATGGCTTCTTACATCTTCATTCAGAATTAAATTTACAAGAAAACTGAAAAGAAATGTTTTTTTAAATTTTATCAATTGTTTAATTTAATTTATATCTTATTTCTTTTATATTAGTTATGAGTAAATCATATGTATGCAAAGTAAACATGTACACAGTGAACGTATGTAAAGTGTAGAACTTGGAAAAATCGACGCAATGACAGTGCCAAAAATTTCTCTTAAAAATCGCATCTGTTTACACTAATGTGATGTTTCACGTTGTCAACTTAGTCCTATGTGTGTAAATTATCATTAAGGCTGTAAGGTAGAATTGAGTGATACGTTTAACAATTATAATGTTAACTAATTATATTTTATAACGGTACAATTGCTGTCATAACGGAAAGTTAAACCGCTTGAAAAACGGAGGTCTCGATTTTATAAGTTCACATGTGGTGGAGAACGTATAGTGGTATTTTCAAATCGTCTGGGCTAGTTTACCACCCTCATTCGCTATAATAGCATTGCTATGTTCTCGATGTCGTCATACGAAAATTATCTTCATCGTCATTGTTACACAAATTTAAATGAAATTCAAGTTAGCCCATTGCAGATTAGGACAAACGGAAAGCGAGTCTTAGAATATGAATTTTAGTCTAATCTTATATGTAAGTGTCACTCCCGTCCGAACCGGATACAAAACCGTCTTAGTAAATCATCCTTCCGCGTTATCCAAAACGTCAGGGTTGACAACGGTTCCTGCCATCGGATCGCTATACTTCTTTGACATGTATCCAAGTTGATATACCTCTCTGAAAACCTAAAACTTATTTAAATAACACGTGCATTCAGTATAGTTTCCAACGAGAGCTCCGATGTTACTTATTACTTTTGTGAATAAGAAATCATTTGTCATAAACTGTTTAAGAGCTCCTATTTGACACAGTAATAAGTATTATAGTCTCTGTGTTAGTGAGTTATGAACTATTTTCGTGTAACATGCCACTTCATAAGTTTAACAACGGAAGCAGCGGCCCAGTGTGTGGCTGCACATTTGTGTTATTAAATGATTAATGGAAGAGGATTACACCCTGGGCGACGTCGATCCACTTTGTGACTTGTGTTTGAGACGTTAAGGTAGTTTATATTATAAACTGGCAAGTATTGAAATATTCACGGTAGCTGACGAGTGGTGATCCCAAAGTAATTGGTGTAACAAACAAATTGACTGATTTGGTATAGTGATTTACTTATTTTACATCAAAACCGGTTCTACACTACCAAATGTATTGCTAATTGATAAAATAATATATTTTATTCAAATCAGCCACGCTAATATGTTGAATGTTTGGTGTATTGTCTGAATTATGGATTTATTTGAAATATAATATAAAACAGCTTTATTTTTGGCGTCCATTAAGATGATTAAATTTTAACGACCAATATATTTAACTTGTCATTAGCATAGAATTTGGTTATATTAAAAATAATGGAATGTGTAGGTTGAAAAGGGTTATATGGAAAATTATATTTTTGTTTTAAAATGGCTTGTCTTTGAAGCTAAACTTTTTTATAACAAAAAGCTAAAGACTCTTGTTTTTATAAGCCGTCTGCGTGCGTTGCTGGAAATATTTCTAGAATTTCCGCCCGACGGTTAGAAGCTAGGTAAGGTGAGGAAAGTCTAGATTACTACGACGCGCAGGAACACATAGTGAAGATTATTTGAGGATCAACATCTTGTACAGAGATTCTTCATCTTAAGATCCAGTCGTTACCTAAAAAATTCACCAAACCCGTTAATTTTAGTCTATAATATAATACACAAACATATCATAAATTATCTACATATATTTTTCAAATAATGTGATAATTTGCATAAAACTCTAGCGCTTATGTCATAACATTCGAAATTAGGCACAAAGACAGAGATCTCGATATCAAATAATACGACTTATTGTTAATTTGAATAAATACTAATAAAATGTCTATAGATGCAATTACATTTTTCGAATCACCGAAAACAACTAAAGTAAAATGTTCGACTTTACCTTATGAGACATAATATAGATCTAGTTAACATGAAAGGTTAACCGCTTAAGTGATTACATCTTAAAACCTAAATCCTATTATACAGGCTGAAGACACTTTTCAGTGCAAAGTGATAAAACTCCTGTAGAAAGACTAGGTACTGTGATAGGTAAAAGGCCATAAAAATTACTGTCGATAGGTCTGTAGTGTTGGAGCGGTAGTTTCCTCCACAAAATAGTAGTGTATATACTGTGTTCTGGTTTGAAGGGCGTTGTAGCCAGTGAAATTACTAGGGTAACGAGATTTAACATTTTACGTCTCGGGCGGGCGTATTCATTTACCACCATGAAACTCTTGCTTGTGTTGTTGCTTCGTCGAGTGAAAAAAAAAACCATTTTGCTATTTCGTGACGTCAATCACTTATGATATTATTTTATGTAGCTTAGGCGAAGTGTGAATTTTAGTTTAGTATATGATAACTGTTTCTCAATTAAAGTAAGTAAAGCCAATTCGCCGTTGACTTAAAGAACCAAAACAGCCAAAGATTTTCTTTTTGGTTGGATCGCGTCCATCGGGGGCGCATTATTTTTCCCGATCGCGATATCAAATTGATAAGTGAGGCACATTCGCGTCGGGCGGGCGAGGCATTATGAAATTGGCCGTACGTTAGACGCCGTTACTTCAGATAAAATATAACCGGCTCCGGCGCTCATATCTGTCGGGCAAACAGCCGACTATTCCTAGTAACCGACTCACGTTCCCGCTACGCCCGTCATATTATATATCACTTAATCAATAATGTATCAACAGATTATTGCCATTAGCGAAGGCTATATACGACGGTGAACCATAAAACCAATAATTTAAATCTAAGGTATAAAATAACCATAAAAATTTATGCTTCGAAAATGGACTTGATATGATATTTAAAATAATAAGTGGTCTAGATTCGGTAGAAATATTTAACGACAATATATTATGCTAATTAATCAGTTGATTTAAATAAGATGAATAAACTGGATTGTAAATGGTACACGGAATTAATCTAATTGTTTAGTGAAAGTAACAAAAGAAACTTTTTCCTTGGTTGATAAGGAAATCATCAAAATGGTAGAATTGTTTTCTAGAAATTTGCGGTCACTACCGTTATGGTATCATTGTCATTGTAGGCACGTCTTTTCTATATCATGTAGAGTGTTGGATACATGTTGGATCACTAGGAGTGGACAAAGTGGATCGCGGCGATTTGATAGACCAATAGATGTTTAGCTCGTTTCAAGTTAGTTTTAAATGGAAAAAGACGAAAACTTTAAACGATATTTTTACTTTCAATTTCGCTACTTCATAAAGTTCTTTTTATCAATTATTCACTTTAATATTTATGTCAGAAACGTGAAAACTTAAAAATAAAACCGACATATATCCGGGTTACGAAAGCAAGCCGGATGAAGGTCAGAGATTTATGTTCTAATAACTTGAAAATTTCCCTTCGCGAAGTAGTATTGGATTCATTTTGACATACATTATTAAGAGAATCAGTTTGGGTAGGGAGACAACGAATACATGTTACACACAATATTTTAATATGATTGAATTCTTTCTAAACATCTGTCACTTATGTCTTTTTTATTAGGATCCTCTTAGATATAATATATCAAAAATTAATGGCTTAAATTTATTATATAGTTATACAAATTATCTTTTTGTATTAGAAAAAACTACTTTCGCGTTAGATTGTTTCTGCTTGGAATTCTATGGTTTTCACTGTATTAGTTTTTAACTTAAGTTATAAGAAAACATGTAATTCGTAGTTTTGCATGAAGCAATTTTTCAGTAATTAATTTTCTTGTATGTACGTGAATATGTACCAAGTCGTGTATTAGGAAGGTGTTCAGACTAGAGACCGCACAAGTGCCATCGACTTCGGAATGCTTTGTTCGGAGACAGTCCGAATCGCGCCTATCGCAAGTAACTAAAAAGGTGTCGTTAGTAATGGTTTTTGAAACATCATAAAGATGTCAAGGCGGCTGTTACTCGATTGCAGCTATCGGTCTCGTGTAAAGTCAGCCGCTACGTACCGTTCGATGCTCCATTACAAGTTGTAACTACAGTTTAAAAAATTTATGATCTCTATAACTTTATTTTAAGTTCTTTATATACTTTTAGAAAGTAATGTTTTACTTCCACTGATTAATAATTGATTTTATTCAATTTTGTGTTAAAAAAATTACCTTTTTTGTTTTGTTTTATGGAAGGGAAATGTCTTTGCAGGGGTAAGGACAGATAGTTTCAGACTTGTGGGGTTGTACCCCATTATGTTCCATCTCCGCCGCTTTTATAGGATTAACCAGAACAATATTCTAAGGTTGATGTCCAGAATAAAGATGCTAAAATTTTAAGGTTTCATAACTTTAAATATAAAAGCAATAACTATCGGATACTTTGTTTCCATATCAGACAATAATTATTGTGACGGATGAGTTCAGTAACGAACCGGAGAAAGAATATTTTTAATACATTGTAGTGTTTTGTGCCATTTGAAAATAAGGCTTATTTAAATAAAAAGTAAAGTAATAAAAAGTAGTGGTGCAAAACTTCCATACACAGTTTAGAACGGAACAGAGCTGTGGCTAGTAAAATAAGTATGTAATAGATTATTGTCTTGTACAGGGTAAAATTTGCACTTCACTGACAAACAATATATAATAATCATGCCTGCTTATTTTTTTGTACAATCGTCAATTGTTTGTAAAAATACTACTTCCGGAGAATTATATATTATTTGTATACACTTGTCGATGATCTGTATACATGTGAAGGACCGCAAAGAGCGTTTTAAAACAAATGTATGGTAAAGTCAATGTCTAACAGGTGAAACTGTTATATTTTTTAATAGAAAGTTTCAGTTTATAAAAAAAGTAAACTGTATTTTATGCAAGCTTTTTTTATAAAGAAAATGTGTACGGGCATATTTACACTATTTCACCCTTTATAATAAATGTAAAATGTATTTATTACATTTATCATCGAGTATAAAATAATACTCAGTTTTTACAATACCTACTTGTATGTTTGGAGTTTTAGAGAACTTAACGTATTTTTATTCACGTGGCTTAAAAATTTAAATTCAATATGAAATGTTAATCGCGGAGGTTATTAGACAGATTTGTGGTAAATACATAGAAAGCTATTAATTAATAATGAACAACAGTTTTAAAAGCAACTCTGAAAGCAGAATCAATTAAATGTGATAGTGAAGAATTTAACGTTCGTAAAATATGAGAATAGATATAAAACTTTTACGACTTTTTTGCTTAAATATTACTAAATTAATACTGGACAACAGCCGTCCGCGATAAAACTGTCATATATTCATTAAGCCTGTTCTAGTTTATATATTATTTTAAAATTTCTATAATGAAAGAATAACTAGAGAACAGGTAGAGACGTAATGATTTTGTTTTTTCTACTGACTCTACTTTCTTTTAATCACTTCATATGTCACCAGCCGAGCATTGTCACCGCTTATCTTGTAATTTTTGATAGCCACCAGTCACTTAACACTTCAAATTGTTTCGGATAGTTGTTTATTTATTTTAATGGCACTTTGTCCCTTAAAGAGCATTCCACTAATCAAAGCAAATGCACTGTGGAATGAATATGACGTGATATAAAGTAATTGATGCGACGAGGGCCTTACAATTTCAACTCTTATCGTATATCTAATTAAATCATTCTACGGCGCGATGTAACAGTAATAAATTTTATAAACTATCAAAATGATACGCTGCTATTCAAAGTGCTGTGAAAGTTATAAAAGTTTAGGGTTCACGATGATTTTTTATTCAGCTTCGATATCTTGACACGCGACATATAAAACATCATATATCTGTTAACATCAATCTAAATGTCAAACACTTTATAACACTTACTTGGTTATACAGGTAAGAAAATTCCCAATTTCTAATAACACCGAGACCTTAACAAAAAACTATGAAACATTCTTTCAAACTTTTGGACCAATCGACAAAATGAGTAATTTTTTTTTGGTAGAAAACGTATCAATATGATTTTGTTGTATTTACCAAAATAATACATATATAACAAAACTAAATTTTATCGCGGTTATATAATTGTTCACAGCTCTCATGGTCACGGGAAGACAAAGGTGACAGATGTCGACATAGCCATCACAGAGTTTTAAAATTATTGTTTATAATCCGATCTAAGCAGAATGAGCCAATAAGTACATAATTTAACATTTAAAAAAATATAAACAGCTAATCGACGTGCCGTTTTGGCGGGCTCAGTGTGACATCATTGCACTAACAAAAATTTCTTGACTAGTCTTATTTTATATGGACTCTTACGTCCAATTGCTATGACTGACGGCGTTGCTTTTCATACACTTAATCTGTCAAGTCATTATAAAAATGAAAATCTTGCGCAAATATATAATTATGTTTTTAAATATTTATAGAAACGCAGTTAGAGTAATAATGTTTATTAAAAAATATTTGCCTATTACGTGAGCAATATATCTAAGAATCGCTGTGTAATATATGACGATGATTCATAAATCTGTTCATAAACTCTGGCCTTTTCAAGTTTTTATTAAGAGTTTTTTTTTTAAATACGATACCTTAGTTTTGTATTATATTATACCTACAAGAAGACTAATAACACTGGATGAACTTTTTAATACATTTTTATTTTTTTTAGGTTAAAATGAACGGTCGTACCGTAATCATAATTACGGTAGATTTGTAACCAGAAACTTTAATTTGTACACGAGAGGTTGTTTTTATAAGTTTTTTCAGTTTTGTATAAAAACGGTATTATACGATTTCCTCAATTCCACGCCGAATGATTCCGTTGTTGGAATGATTGTTCGGTAATAGTTACGTTTACTTTTTATTAATAGTACTTATTTAATGACACGTTTCTTTTAAGGCAATAACTAGTCACTACTTAGTTCTAATATATTTTGTATCATATATTATTGAAACTGTGAAAGTTAACACAAACATTATAGATTAAACTAATGATCGATAAGAGTTTGCTTACGTTCGAAAAAATTGTTTTGTATTAAAATTAATAGAAATCCGAAAGCGAAATTAAATGAAAAAGTTGGGGCTAGTCAAATTAATTAACAGATATTTTGTGTCGCTAATATATTAATAACCATTAGCTACGCTACAAATTCTAATCTATAGAGAATGACTGTGCAAAAGATATGGAGCAGTCCTACTATGCTTTCACTTTCAATTATTGAAGACCCTTTTTTTTTCCAATATAATTTACGAGTTTGTTTAAATTATGTTTTTCTTTAATGGTATAACATCTTTCCTCATTGCAACTCAGAAATTAAATGTTATACATATTTTTAGGAACTGTAAAAGCTATTATTTGCGTTTAACTATTGATAAAGATACATTACTGATAACGACAAAGATGTTTTCAAAACCATTGTCCAACATCCAGCAATTGTTTTTTTTTGTTGTTTATAGTAGTTGTACAAAAATAGATTTTAAGATAAATTGTAATAATTCAATTTATTAATTATTAATTTTTATTTAAACCCAATTAGTTAGACTACTACAAAGGGATAAAATAATCAAATAAATTTTTAGCATTGGCAAAAGTCATGATGGTATACATCGTTATTGATCTTAAAAAATAATTAGAGCACTGCGATAAGCACAGCGGAACTATTAGAAAAGCATGACGACTACGTTTTGTAGTTCACTCCGGGAGGAATAAAAAAGCCTCAAGCGTGTCTTACAACATTTATCTAGATCGCTGTGTTCCGAGAACAGAGGGATCAGCAACCAAATATCATGACTACCGTCTTACAAATGAGAAAATTTCGCTCTAATTATTTATGAATGTGTTATCGTCATATCTCGGCGGCTCACGACCCGGCGTCTGTGTGCACGACGCGAGCAAACCCTCGGTAATTAGCAAATGTGGCTTTCTTTGTTCTCTTGGCACGCTTCGCTTCGGCGTCCCATCTATTGCAGTATGTAAATGCTGCGTTTGTAAGGAGTCGTCAGGGTATCGTTAATATACTTCCATTACTTTCATTAAGGCTATCGGCGGACAGTAGTATCGCGACGTCGTTGGCCGTCATGCCGACGGCACATAACGAAATTGGACGCGATGACGCTATCGGAGCGCGCGCATCGCCGCCGCCCGCCGCTCGCCGCTCCATCTTCCCGCTATCCGCGGTTTCACTTAATTGCAAAATACGAACAAACCCCGATAATGCTCCGCGCAACGAGCCCGAGATCATTCTCAGTAATCCTAAATCTTGTTATGGAAATCATTGGAATACCTAAGCATCTATAATAAATTACGTTTCCGATTATCGTATGATCCAATCGTAAATTAAGACAAGATACATAATTAAGGCGAATAAATAAAATGTCTGGCATTTCGACGGGAGCACGTTCGATTCATTCAATTGATATACATATTCGCCATTTTGAGCTATCATACCCTATTAATAAAGTATAGTTTGATTCGTTAAATTTAATTGCGATTCAATCGCCAACAATATTGAAGGAGGTAGAAGAGTGCGGAGGCGGGATGGGGCCCTGAATGTCACGACAAGATTTTTAATTACGCCGAAGATATCATCTAAAAAGTGCACTTTGTGCAATGAGTTCGCGACACATCGCAAAATTACAATTCAATAGTTATCTGCCGGGAGCGTCGCGGTGTCTGGGCAAATATTTTTAATTGGTGACAGTTTTAATACTTGTTAACATGCGATTGCTGACAAAAAGTATCGCGATGTATAAACGAGCCCGACAACAATGGAGAAGGTACGTGTAACGGCGTGTGTCAAATATGATCCGGGGTTTATTTTCGTTCTTCTAATGTGTCTTTTCTGTCGTGCAGAGGACAATTAAAAATACAAAAAGTGAAACGCTTGTTTCAGACGTTCATTGTCTCGGTTATTAATAAATTCATTTTACTGAGTTGAAGTGGACGTGTATTTTATTCGCTTTAAGTGGTTTCACATTGTTTTATATTTATGTGCGGTTATTTTAGGCGTGGACATTATAATGCAGTTTGTGGGGGAAGACGTGAACATCTCATTTATGCTCCATTAGAAATATTCGAAACTAGGAGAGTGCAGTCATAAATTGACTTGTGTAATAGTAACATATACTTTAAAAATAGCTTTGGTAATGTTCCCCATATTTAAACTTCGTAATAACAGTTTTCCTTTTGTTTTTATTTATACCGTAAGTCTTAAAATCTTACTTAAAGCATATCAGTGGGCATGCTCTTTTGGACTAGTACTGTTGGCACGTCTTCACAGCTCTCAACTGCATTTACTTTACTACTCTGATATTTTACAGGTAGTGCTGTTAAGTTCCATATGTCCGTTTTTATAGTGTGCGCCGCGCATTATGGGCTAACGTCACGTGAGACAATGATTTTATTTCTTTACTTTCCAGCCATGAAAGAAGCTACTAAACTCCTTTTAAGAGAACGAAATATAATAGAAACGACAAATAATTAAACGACTGACGATGACACTTTGTTTATGCATTGCGTCATTGTTTGTGTTGGGTCCGTTTTAATTGATTTTGTAAATAACTCAAGAATAAGGCATATTTATCAGGGATTTCCGGTTTTACAATAAGATAGAAGACGCTCCGCAACAAAGTGAAACAAGATCCACTCTACTAATCCGACAAAAGCGAGCCTTGTTACCCTTCAAATTTATTTATAAGAAAACTCTCGGACAAGTCGTTAATACCTATAAAGTAGGGGCGAGAGAGGCTCGAGCGAGTTTATAACTCACGTACCGAACTTTACTCGCCGACACATAAAATAATAGGTGTAAAAACGTACACGGGAATGTACTCAGTGAGCGGGCCGGCCGCGAGATGGACGGCGGGCGCCTCGCGAGCGCAGCCGCGCGCGCTGCTCCCTCCGCCGGCTCCGCTCTACATCCGCAACTACTTACAAATTGCCTGCTAATATTCATTGCCTAGTACACTCTCATTAGCATACAAAAATCGTAGCCCAATCGTCTTCACGTTAATTAATAAGTCGAACGCGACCTCAAGAAATATTATCTTGAATAAATCATGGTAATGAACACCTTTCGGGAATTTTATGCAGCCGTTAATTCAGATATCACTGCGGAAACAAACGTCCGTTTATCCTACCATCTGTAGCGCAAGCGCACACTGGTAATCGTTAACCCCGAGGTGATATCGTTTTGAATACTCATTTCCTTTGAATTATTATTCAAACCCTCGCACAACGGTCCTAGAGTCGAATTTATTAAGCGCTTTGTTACCTTAACTAAAAAAGTATATGACACAAAATTGAATCCGGCGCAGATACAAGGCAGTGATGCCGCTGGCGATGGGCACGTGCGCCCGCGCACCTTGCAGTGCAGTCTGTCTTAAGCACGGTGTAACCGGGAATTTTATTTATAGGGCATTGTATTTTAATGTAATGAGTATTGCACGTACCGAACTTATCTTGTATTTACAAATTTTTAATTTCATTTGGCAAATTGTAAGATAAGCATTCGAATGATATAAACTTTTAATCTTTATTCAAGCTTTTAAAGCAAGCGAATAAAAATTTTAAATTATTTTTTATAAAACATGTTATGTTAAACTGATAGCGTAAATAACAATTAAATCAAGAAACTTACAACAATTATTATATAATAACCTTAACATGAAAAAATAAACACAAACAAAACTCCGGATAAAATACGTCTTACCGAATATATTCACTTGATAGATATAATGTGTTACATTATCAGTATCATTAACTAAAACAAACATACTCATAAAATAGTTTACGCATAAAATTAAAGGATTTATATACATCCGAGATAATTTACATAATTTGTTAGTTCAAGACTAATGAATAAAATTACAGTAAGATTTTATGTTTTGAAAGTCATCGTTAACATTTATAATTAAAGCGTTGTTATGTGAGTATTTCTATTTTTACATTCGTACCAACCAGTCGTCCTTCCAGTGACCGAGGTCAATCAGCTACTATGTTCCAACTATAAATTTCTTTTAATAAGACACAAATGCAACTTTCTGCTCGTTTTTGACTCGCCGGCTAAGAAATTTAAATAAAACACTTTTATCAGATTCGACAGGTGGTGGAGACCTCTTTGTCGTTTTGGCTTCGCTGTAGGTTACGGATTAGTCAGTCACTAATCGAACCTCAATACGGAAGGAGTGCCTTGATTAGTTGTACAATTTTAATATATATACATATTAGTAGAATCCGATCGTGCAGTTCGTCCTGAGTATTGATTAATTACTATTCATCGAAGGCTCAATCAAGCGATGGCCAAGTGGTAGCCCCCCCACGTTTGCGTTTACTTGTAATTTTCTCAAACATCAGCGTAGCAATCGTCATACTAATTTGATACGACAACGCTTGCCAATACACGGTGTCCAATAAATATTCATTTTACAGACTATAAGATAATTTAAATAATAAAAGTATTATAACCTAAAATGTTTATAGAAATTAAAAATGCTGGCTTTCGCGTCAAAGAAACAATGATTTACGTTAGAGTTTATTCAAAAATAATAAATAATAGCAGCGTCAAATACTGTGAAAGAAGAATTGTAGGCGGTGGCTTCTATCTTCGAATCATCTTGTTTTAGCAGAAGAGCTCAGTATCCGCCGCCTGGTCACCTCCGTAGTCTGTGTCGGTATTGAGTTGTACCATTATCCTTATCCTCAATGGCAAATTGTTGATCGGAGGCGGAAACCAGGCGGGAGTGTTTGTTGTTTTGGTTCCCATAGACACGTGGCGATGTATTTGAAGGAACACATTGCCGATAAAGAAGTCATGATGCATGCTACCAAAAAACAAAAGGTGAGAAGAACCTCACCACAACTGCGGCTTTCGGCTTGAATAAGTGCCTTATTAACACAAAATTGCAACAATGTTCTAATTAATTCTGTTATTCACGATTGAATCTATTTAAAAATCGGTTGCAGTACACGGCATTGGCGGCAGATTAGTTGTGCTTTGGATAGCTATCGAGTTACAAATTGTGTATCTAAGATCGATACCGGCGTAATGAAGAGGGCTCAGCATTTAAATACATTTGCATATTAGAATGCGCTCACTCTGACGGCGAACGTTGCTGTGGACTGTAGGTTTGCATTTCAGCCCGCTCTAGAATTGCTACTCAAACGAGATTATGTTTCCAGTTAAGAGACAGTCGAAATCTATATAACAAATAGCTTAAGGATTCATAATCAATACTTGCCCCAAAAATTATGAATCCGCTAAAAATGCTAAGGTAATAGAAATAACTTAATAACATTAACTTTCGGAACCTAAAAACGTCACATTTATTTTGTCTACGGCGATGTATCGTTACTTTTATATATAATTTATTAATAATTTAGCGATTTTTTAAAAAAATATAAAGTCGATTAGCCTCACCACCGAATAATCAAAAGTATTACTTAAAATTTATTGATACACACGGCGGATATCCTTCGTTATCAAACGCATAGCGCATCGGCTGACGTTATCAATGTTTAATACGTTTCAAACAAGCATTCCCTTTACAAGCTGATATATCATCACATCGCCTGTACCCATCACGCCGCCCGCCGGGGTGAGGGGGAGGTGGAAAACTACACACACATGCCGAGTTAGAGCATAGACAGTGCTTACAAATGTGAGCTGTGGGTATGTAGTCGGTGTGGAAGCTAGGTCGTAGCCGATGCGCGGTTCGATAGCGACACCAATTAATATGCAATGTCGTAGCACTCGTAAACTAGTCACGACATATGCCAATATGTTGGTGCCGTTAGGCACAGGCTATTTGTATAATTCGGATGGATTGCTTCTCTAACTGCGGGCATTACCTGTTTGCCTTTTTTATGTTGCATTACCGTTGTGAATAACGAATAGAGATACTAAAGTTTAACTACTACTGTTATTCCTAACGCACGTTATTATAAGTTTCAATTTAATAATATTTTTTTTTATACTACTATGCGACGAAACGAGCAAGACGTTCACCTGATGGTAAGTGATACGCTTGCCCATGCCAACGTGGTGCTAGTTAAGATGGTACACACTGCACCGCATTGCGCTCGTCGCCTTGAGACATAAGGTGTTAAGTCTCGTTACCCCAGAAATTACACTAGCTACAGCGCCCTTCAAACCGGAACACAGTAATGTTTGCACACTACTATTTGGCGGTTGAAATAGGAGCTGCGGTGGTACCCATCCAGACGGTCTCCGGCAACAGAGACCTACCACCTGGAAAATACTTATACGTATAGCAGATACTTATGTCTAAATTAAACAAGCACAATGGCAAAAAAATTAACAGCATTCATTTTAAACATGGTGTTTGTACCGTGAAATAATTCGCCTGTGAGTCATTACCACATGATATTTATTTATATGTACATTAGTAACATTGTTAATCTGCGATAATGAGCGAGCGCGGTGCGAACACTATGGTAATGCGGTAGTATCATAGATCGGCGGACCGTCGCCGGCGCCCTCTATCGGCGACATCGCGCGCCGCGGCGCCAGGCAACGCCCGCGCCCGCTGCTGCGCCGCTACTGCTCCCGTGTGCACTTGTGAACTCTGTGGCTTCAGTTTCCTAAGTACTTCACGATCGCTTGAAAATTTATTTAATTCCTTAAGGTTTCCATTATATGCTGTTT
This sequence comes from Byasa hedistus, assembly GCA_029286795.1. Classification (NCBI taxonomy): domain Eukaryota; kingdom Metazoa; phylum Arthropoda; class Insecta; order Lepidoptera; family Papilionidae; genus Byasa; species Byasa hedistus. The sequence goes on along the minus strand of JAGSMW010000020.1, from coordinate 6,567,635 downwards.
AATTCATTCGCATTTATATAGCCATCCTGTTAATTATTACCTAAACGTTTCATAAATATAGTGAATGTAATAACTTTATTTGAAAAACGGTTCAATGTACTAGTTAGGAGAATGAACGTAAAGAATTAGTGGAATTTAGTATACTTACTTAATATTTTTGTCTTGAATGATATATTATTTTTTCTAGTTCAGGATTGAACTAGAAAAAATAATATATCAAAAAAGGATTTTTTTTTTTGCATCGTAAATGAGTTATAAGGATGCCATGGATAATAAAACGTTCTTACCCTGATTTTTCTGGCTGTTATAATGATGAAACGTAGGAACGCTTCTAGCCAAGCAGGTTCGAAAAAATCCTGTAACCAACATATGGCATTGAAATCCAACCAGGGACCTCCGTAATTCTTTTTATTACAGGTATCGTGACACCGATTATTATACATACGTATATTTTGAATACATGCTAATGCTTTGTCTATTCAAATGTATTAAAATGCGACGTATCTTAGTAAATTAGTGGCAAAATATGAAAAAAAAGGTTTAAACTGCAGTTCTTCATCTGTTTAACAGAAACAAGTACAGATTTCCAATTTTTTGTTTGCTAATTGGTGATAAGCACAACACGATGGTATATGGAAATTCGCTGTAGAAAATTCTGGGTTATGACGTTATATACAACGTGGAGAATATTCTATCAACTAAACGATATTGTTCTTATCTTTAGCTCATTAAAACAAAAGTCCTGAATGATAACGTTTTTAATAGGCTTATACACTATTTAATTATCTTAATAGTTTTTGTAACGAAGCGATGTTTTCGAACAATAATTACATAGTTCTTTAGTAATGTAATTTTAAAACAAAAACTTGTGTAATAAAGATAAACCGCTTTATTACACAAGTATTCGAAGGAGCTTCGCGCGAACTAGTTTTTCCACGTGGTTACGCTTTAGAAGTGCTTTCATTGTCGTTGCATTGTATGAAATAATTTTCACGTCGCCTCTACGATTAACAAACGTTTATCGCGTTACTTGCTATGATCTTTATGTCTTTATCAATGAAATGTGTTAAAGCTTTTTATACAAGGTTCTTTTACGATTGCTTTTGTTGTCAAATATATTATTGTAGCATATTTGGTTTGCGTTTAAATGTTACGTTGTGGTCGAGTCCTCTCTTAAAAAGATAGAATAAGGAATTTTGAAAAAGTATATATTAAAAAGGTAGTAGCAGATTTTTTTAAAAGATAAATTACCTAACGTAGGTCGGTAGTTAAAATGAACAGGTAAGTAGGCCCGACTGTAGTCGCTGATGTTAAAGCTCGGAACGTACAGCATAATAATTAGTCATTAGAAAGTAGGCAGCGAGGGGTGGGCGACCGTGGGGTGGCGAGGGGGCGGGGCTCGTCTGTTTCAGCTTATCTGAAATTACATCTTTTATGGGTATCCGCGATTATTCCGCGCTGCAGCGACTTGCGGCGCGTTAGTGCCGCCTGGAAAACAAGTCGACATTACCATCGCTGTTCTACATAATCCCTGCTATTGCTTTTTATGTGATTGCCTCCCTCCTTTTCACTACTCACGTGTCTCCGTTGCTATTTGTTATATTTAACCTATATATAAATATACACGACCGAACCGTTAAAACGTTTTTAGGAAAACAATGCGCGTAAAACCGGCAATAACTTAGACAAGTAAACGAACCTTAAAGATGGAATGATTTAAATCTAACGCCATTGTTTGTTACACAAAAGCACAGGTTACAAGCGGCGAATAATTTAGTGAAGTTCACTTGAATTCATAATCAAGTAATTTATGTGCACGGCGAATAAATTAGCCGCGCCAGCCCGCGCGCCAGCCATAACTTACCCCAATAAATTGCCTAAAGCGGACCAACTTCATTTTATCTCCAAATACTAATAAGTACGCGTACTGCCCACGTACACGTTTAACTGTGTCTATTTACATATTTATTTTTTAATCTGTACTTTTTCACCCTTATAAAACCGTGTTATGATTGTGAACAGCGATTAGTGGGTGATAAATTTCCTATCAAATCCAAACAGGCGCAAGCCCAATAGTAAAAGTAACAAAATTCTTACCTATTTCAGTTAACTTCTGGTAAATAAATCACGATATGGATTTTGTTTAATTTTGTAATCGGTTAGGGTAGAAATTTGTTTGTTGCTATTTGGGGCATTTATAACGTTGTGTTTAGAACCCCTCGTCTTTATGTATCAGGTAGCACCTGCTTTGCATAAGGCGTCATGCTGAGAGCCACACTTTTAATGTGTAAATTTTGCGATTAAAAGTATAAAATTATGCATAAACACGTTAAAAGAGCGCCGTGGCGATAAGAATAATAAGTGTACTACATAATGCTTGCAGGACGTACGAAGGTCATCCCAAGGTGTCCTCACTTCCGACTTTATGATTAGAGAATTGTTATTGGAAACAATGTCAAACAATACATATATATACATATGCAATGACTTAAAAAAATTTTTATTCAAATGTAACAGGTTACCAAAAAAATATTAAACCTGCGACAAAAAGCAAAGAGTTTCAAATCTTTAAAGAGTTTACTAACTGTAAGTTAGTTTCATATCACATGACCAGTTCTTATCAGTATTGGAAAACTATATTTTTCTATTCATCCAAATGACGAGACGAACAGGACGTCCGCCTGATAGTAACCGATACCGTGTCAGTTAGGATGCTTACACTGTACCATATCGTAAATACGAACCTAAAGAACATAGATTTGTAACTAGTAAAACCATAAAGACATTGATCAAAGAAAAACTGCACTTTTATTAGATCACGCAGTTTGGTACTCGTATATGAATATTATTTAAAATCACAGACCATGCTATGTTCATAATGAAATGAAATGTGAAAGAAACAGTGTATATACACTTGTTTAATAAATTTTACATTCTAAAACATTTTTTTGTTCTTATCAATTTAATTCGCTTTGCTTAATTGTATTACTTTTTTGTCGGATTAATACAAAATATACTTGGAAATTTCTTCATGTCATTGTCATGATGTTGATAATTACGTTTTTAATAGGTATGAAAAAAAAAGGGAAATTAATTTATTTTTTCGACAATGGAGGTTAAATTTTATCTGACCGTAATTTTCCATTGCTACACAAATAAGTTACAACAAATAATAAATGACTTGTGATATGAAACCTACTTGGTTTACATTATTGTAATGACATTGTAAAATTTGTTTAAATAGAACACCAGGTATATATTATAAAGTAAATATTTTTTGACAACAGGAACAGCACAAAACTAGTTAGGATATTCACACAACACACGCACTTTACGGGTAAGCTATATATCACCACTTACCTTACAGTGGGATTATAGACAAATGCTTATTGGTACTTACAGAAAATAAAATTACTAGTGGTTTACTGGCGGTAGGTCTCTGTTGCCGGAGACCGTCTAGATAGGTACCACCGCAGCTCCTATTTCAGTCGCCAAACAGTAGTACGTAAACAGTATTTCGGTTTTAAGGGCGTTGTAAGCTAGTGAAAATATTGGGGAAATGAGACTTAACACCTCATGTCTCAAGGCGACGAGCGAAATGTGGTGCAGTGGATACCATCTTAACCAGCACCGCGTTGATATGGGCAAGCGTATCACTTACCATCATTTGTAATAAATTTCAAAGATTTTGTAAACAATAAACAAGTTAAAGAACCTGCGCCAGAGGTTTGGGCAAAGAACTTTTAAATTTTCCTGTGCCGCGGTACCGAAAGTGCAGATAGCATTAATAGTCACCGACCTACGAAGAAAGTTGGCATTTTATAAGAAGACAGATTGAAAATAATTTTAGGTATTGATTCTGTACTGAACACATTTACTGACCATGTTAATCATTATGGTTATAACTAACAGATAAATCCAACACTAAAAAACGATGCCCCAATTGTCAAATAGAGCCAACAATAAAATTACCATACGACTTAGTTTAGGTGTCAGGCCGCAGGAAGTGTGTTGTAATTTGTAAGCTTTGTGATTAATAAAGTGTACTAAGTGTGACCCGAATAGGACAGATTAGCGGGCACTTTATCACTTCAATACCGAGTTAACGTCGCGTGACGGATCTCGTTTGAAACTCATAAAGAGTCCGAAGCAAAATATACTAGTAGATAACGTTTAGTTTACGTCTCGGGGCCTTTTCCACTTGCTAAGTTTACACCGAGTCACGCGGGAGGGTCAACTTTAACAAGTTTATTCAAGTTAGGCATTATTTATAATTGGGTTCCCAATTTATAATTACGTTTACAAGGCCTGCTACGAGCAATTCCGTTTTAACACTAAGTTATGAAGTTAACAATAAGTGTTATAACTTATATCTATTTGTAATCGTGTTACGCAAAAAAATGGTCTAAATTTCCTATAACTATATTTTTCTGGTCTTTACGTTACATGTACAAAAATGTAATAAGTTAAAATTACTTTGTAATTTTTTATTTATTTTTATTTAAACTGTAAATGTAATAAAACAAATAAACAATTTAAAGTCAATACTAAAGTTATGAAAAAAAAAAAATTAGATTTCGTCTATAAAATAGGTAACGTAGCAGTCTTGAATAATGGCGATTTCAAACAAAATGAAAATAAAAAAAAGGATTACTATATGTTACCTATAATGTTTTCTAGATACATATGACGACAAACAAGAGACAAAAACAGACAAAATTTATGTTACTTATAATGTTTTCTAGATACATATGGATTAATATAGTAGGTGGTATACATTACCATAAGATAAGGTGACTTAACGTTCTAGATGAAACAAAATAATAAGACTCCTATAAATCAAACAAACTGAAGACAAAAATATTTAAGATTTGGTTGGATATTCTCATAGCAGAAGTAAGTTGTGATAACATTAACTTTTCTTCACTAACAAGAATTTGGTCGTGTGTATAGCATTAACGAAAAACAACTCTGTGGCAATTTCATTTTATTAATATGAATATCAAACCGAATGATTAAGGCACAGCTTTATCTTATCTGTGTGATTACTTATTCTTTCACCATTAACCCCTGTCTCATATTATGGCACTGTGCGCCAAGGATTATGGACGCTTCAAATTTACATAACGTTTTCCGTCATTTGCTTATCGCACGCATGACAAGCGTCGCACATTATACACGAATATATTTGACAAATTTTATTAGAATCATCGTCGCGAAGTATTCAGGAATGTCAGCGCAGAAGCCGGGTGTAAGCCGAATGCGACGGCGTGGGGCTATGAGCATTTGAATAATCGCACTGTGCTCAAAGCCCGGGGTATTATATGATAATAATTTCACGCGCCAGCGCCGCGCGCCGGGTGCCCTCCCCCCCCCCCGCGCTCCCCCGACACCCCGCGACTCACACCCCCTCTCACCCGCCCCGCCGCATCGCCCTCGAAGAATGTGTGAAAGTGTTTAACCGAACCACTGATAATAAACGGATATTATTCATTGTCCTTACGATCTGATGCCGCTGCATGCGACACCTTTCACAGCGAAATGCATACATGTTTATCCTGCTAAGGGCTATTTACTATTTAAGAATCCAATTCCAAAAATTTTTGTTGTTTAATTGACACTGTAAACGGTAAATATTGTTAATGTGTTAAACAAATTGTTTCATCTATATTTGATCTACGTTTTAGTGATTGTAATCCAAAACGTAAATGTCAACAAAATCATACCATGTTATAATAAACACAAATTAAAATTATATTACATGTATGAGCAACAAAATTTTTTTATTATCATTAGTAATATAAAAATCGCAGCATTTAATAAAAGTTGTTTACTAATATGTTGTATTTAAACGCATTCACCATGATACTTATTTCTATAACGAAGTAAAAAAAACTGCATGAAATTAATTAAATAACCTGTTTTAGCACAAGTTCATTATGACGTGACTAAACCGTACATTGTAAAACGTAAATCTACTAATAGTTAGCGTGTAAACGGTTAAGTATACAAGTTATAAACGTATAACGCATAATTACGTTAAACGGTGGGTGTTATAAAATTAGTAATTCATAATAGTGTTGTTTTTAGATCGCATATCAAAAGCAAAGGCGGTGTTGAGTTGGTAATTATCAAGTTGTTCATAAAACGAAACGACACTGCCGCAAGTGGTAATTTATTAGGGCAGATTAATATGAAATATGTAGTGTGTATATAATACATTAAACACCGTTAACGCTTGTTATAAATTTTATGTAAAAAGTACACAATAATTTGAAACTGTACTTGTAAGGCGAGTCTAGAAATTTAATTTGCTACTAATAGTTTAATTGGCTTACTGGTCACGATGTGTGAATTGTTAATAACTTTATTTGTAATAATACATTAAGTAATTTACAGGAGCATAATGTTATTACAGGAAAAATATTATCTAACATAACTGTGAAGCATGCGATTCAATTTATCCAAGATGGCCGACAATCTTATGAATGTTGTTTCATCAATCTGTTTCATATATTTTTAAAGTTATTCATTACGTTTACCTGCTGTATATTTGTACGTTTGTATCGCTAATATTAATAAATAAATAGTGTTTGCATAAATCAATACTTCACTTAAACGTTTAAGTAACAAATGATAAAATTTATGTAAATCTCCATAGAATACAAAGCACCGCCGGGTGTTGCCTGAAATAAAAAGTTTTATATCAATATTCATTTCATTGATAACACCGGCCCCCTGTAAAACGCTTGCATACATAATTGGGCGTGTACAAATAATTTCATGCCTCATAGAAATACCTTCTTTTTAACTAATGATAAATGCCTTGATACGGTTCGCGATATGTTTCAGTCGAGCACGCACAAACACACATTTCCTTTAAAACTGATAGAGGTTGCCCTTCGTGGTACAAATGCGCATTTAAAAATGTGAATAACTATAAACCTATAATTAACTACGAGTTTCATGCACCAGTAAATGTGGACATTAATTTCCACACCGGTTTTATCTATTTGGGCGCACACAACCAACCAGCTTTTATCTGTCTAAGTTTTAAACAATTTGAACGATAAACAAGACTATGATTAAGACGTTTATGCATTAAATTCTGTTGTATATTATTATCAGTAGAGGTCCTTTTCCCGCAACAAAAGAAGTACAATTAGGCTTATTCAAATACACGTCGACGCAGATGGAAGGAGACTTCACGCGTTGCGTTTACTCGAAATTATTTTAATATGCAAATAAGAAAATGTGAAGGAGGATTGTGTTTTCCGACGACGCTGCCGGAGTCGGTTACGCAGACGTATTCTTTAAATTAATGGCGGAGTGAGATTAGAGTACTGCTAACTGCTTTACATGGAGCGGGCTTACACGGCGAGCCCCGCTCGTTTGTTCTGAGAAACAGACAAATGAAAGCACATAATTACTAGGCCGCCCCGTTCTAAATGCAACAAGGATTAGAATTTACATGAGCGCGTTAACAAGCACGCGTATGGCATTTATGACTGCAATATTTAAATGTGCTATTCGATCTACAGTTAACAGGATGTGCGGAACCGCATTCGCACGGGCTGCATCCTTCTCCTGTAAAAACTTGACACATGTTTAGTCCTCATTTGCAACTTGGGGGCCAGTTAATTTAATTAAAAGTGTAGAGAAAAAAATTGAATGAGTCACGATTACCTTTGTCATAATCCGTTCGACGTAAGAGAGATCTATCTATATGTCTTTGATAGTTTCAAAAAACTTTAATCACGATTCGGACTATTTAATCCTTTATAAAGTTTAAAACAATTAACGAGTGTATGAGCAGTTGGACGGCACGGATGGACCTGTAGCCGCCGACAAGACGCGAATATGAAGTGATGGATGAGCCCCATATAAGATTTACATACAATGGAATTAAAAAAAAGCAACAAAATTCAACACGAGCGCTAATTAAGACCGTTAAATCAGTTTATACCGTTTTGTTCTTTTACATTCATCGACGTGTTAAGTTTACATTGTTATGACTTCACTATCATAAAAATAGTTTTCCCCCCTCTTAGCAGTTAATTACTCTACATTGGCGCTATTGTGAGGCTTCTTTTTATGCTTACTACTATACTGATACTTTGTGTTTGTATTCGTATAATTAGAGTTTAGAGGACTTCTTTGAATTCACTTAAAAACTGGCTCTTTCCAGCTTCGCTAATATGATTGATATAAACGATGAGAAATTATACGTAGAAAGCAAAGGTGATATTATGAAACGTAAAAAGTTGTTTGAGAAACAGATACTGTGTTAGACCAATTATATTAGAGCGTTATATAACGATCAATTTTAGTTAGATCAATTATTTTATCGGACTTGCACCGTGTAATTCTATCTGAGGGATGATGTTCTCCCTTTCCTCTTCTTATAGGGAGCACTTCCTTCTTGTTGCCGCCGCTTTCTTTTGTCTTCATCACGTCAAGAGTGTTTCCGCTCTAAGACGCTTCTACAACGATGGTCACTGTTACAGTAATGAAGCTAACTCTTTGCTACTTAAGATTATATATTTACAAGATTATGTCTAAGATATTTTTGACAGATAACTTAATGGTGAATCTTAACCAACATAGAATCGCCAAACATCCATCACACTGATCAATTATAAGTCAATAGTTTAGTTGCATCATCCGAGTCTACGTTTTAACATGTGTGGGCACAGGTAACAGGCACTGGTTTTTGAGACTTTCATCTCAAGATAAGAGACAAAAATACTGGGCATTATAGCTATAAATATTTAAATAAATTATTAAATCAAAACTGTGTAAAAAAAAGTTTTCGTGTTGGGTTCCCTTCATCACCCATGTTTCACCTATATCATTTTCACCATGTAATTCCTAAGCTAAAACATTTGGAATACACATATGATTGGTTTAAATTGGTATAATTCAGTGTAACCGTCTATGCAGCGGCGTTAGCGTTTTTCTCGTCTGGAATCGAAGTGTAATTATAGTTGGAGCGCCGATTAACATCTGTCGACTATTAAATAAATTCGAATTATAAGGGTTCAATCATTGCAAGTAATTATTCTTATCCGTCGGACGTTCTCAAAGCGCGGCGGTCTCGGGCTCGCGTCTCGACATGTGGCTCCGGAATCATTTTCTCAGGTTTCTCAGGAAAATCGACCAACCCTCCCATTAAGCATTCACATGACTGACGCGATTGCACTGATCTCGCTGTTTATCCGGTTTCATATCAACGATTATACTTTTTAATAAAAACTGCATTTCCTTTATTTTAAAAGCTAACGTATTTTTTATGTAATTTTTACAGTTATCGCTAAATATATGAAATTCATAGAGAACATCTAATAGTATTTTTTTCTTATGTCACAAAGTTACGGGACGGGGCGCGACGTTTACCTGATGGTATGTGATACATAACGTGACGTTAATTAAGATGATAAACACTGCACCGTTTTATGCTGACTATGTACATGATCTATAGCGCCTTTCAAATCGTTATCTAAGTAGTGTTTAGGTGTAACAATAGTATCATCGGTAAAAGTAATTTCATTAAATATGTTAATATCATAAAAAATTTTAGTCTCTCTTATGTCAATGGCCGTCTATCAATTAATGATGATAATACAATTTTTGTTATTCAATGCATATAAAAACAATAATATCAATTCTTTTTCCTCGCAATTTAAAACCTTGAAATGTAACTTTACGATACTTCAGTTAGAAAAACATAGCAACGCCGATTACATTTTTAAATCGACGGTGCCATTCAAAACACGATGATTTTTTTTATATATTAGAAAGATGGTTACCAGATTTACTAAGATGGAATAAAAATACGGATACATATCTGTGTATCAATCGTGACGTTCGTAGAAGAGTCGCTCAATCTTATTCAATCATAAAGGGGTGTTACGTACAAGGCATGCGAATGTGAGCAAAGCGCGCCGCTTCGTTTGCCGACGGCGCGACAAAAACTGCTGTTGCTAACACAACGATTATAATATATTAGTTGGTCTTTAATTGCGCCGATATAATTACGGAGCTCGGCAGCGCATACGTGACGATATCCCCGCCGTTCGATCCGCGCCGACCAGATATTAAGAGGAATAACTCGAGGGAACCGATCGAATGTTTCGCGATAATGAGCGGCGGCTGCGGCCGAAGTGTCATTAGGAAGTCGTAACGGATGATATGCGCCCTTAAGTAATCTTCCTCGCCGATCCCACGAGGTTTATAAACGTAATAACCCATACGGACCAAGGTTGGTGTTGAGCGGTACTTAAGCTTTTTGTTAATTGAAAATTATTCTAGATGGTAATCGGAAAAAATCAATGAAAGTCTTTATATAAACACTGAAGGTTCCTCTGTTCTTGTAGATAATGCCTGTTAGTCATTTATGTCGGATAGGAGGGAAGTAAATGAGACCACGTTGAAGAGGTTCAGTCGACGAAGGACCAAGATAATGTCCTAATGATTTAATGATGTGTCAGTCAATTTACTTGAGAATAAAAGTTGTAATTAAATATGTAAGTTCGTAAAAAACTTACGACATGGTAATCAGTATGTTTTATCAGTGCAGGGTATGCGTCTTGCTCGATGTTATACTTGTACTATTACATACAACAATATTTTGTTTTTCGAGTGCTATTTTTATTATAATGTTCTTGTACTTTACACACGTATTTCAGGATAACAATCTTTTCATTCATTTCTAGTATATATATTTTACTAAAGGTACGTGATACGCTTGCCAATAACAACGTGGCAGTAATTAAGATGGTATACACTGGACGTCTTAAGACATAATGTGTTAAGTCTCGTTATCCCAGTAATTTTACTAGCTTACAGCGCCTTTCTAACCCGAACACATTAATGTTTGCACACTACTGTTTGACGGTAGAAATAAGAACCTACCTAGACGGACTCTGGCAACAGAGACTTATCGCTAGTAAAACAATTATGAAATGCAAGACACAATGTATACATACGTGATGTATTTAATTGAAGTGTCTGTTAATAATAACGTTATAAACAGTTTAAAATATATGACTTTAGATAAATAAACTCAAAGTATAAATGTTAGAAGGATAAAAATTATGAATTAATTTTGATAGGGCGGCACTCCTCAGACGCGATATACTCCGTACAGATAAGGGAAAAGCGTCGCTGGCTTATAAATTACTCTTTATTAAACGTGAAAGCAACGTCGTCGGCTAATGGGCCGATCATGCGCTCCCATTAAAGATTATTTAATATTCAAAAGCGGCCGGCGATAAATCACGATCGCCCGCCACGCTTCTTCGGCTACACTCTGCACTTTTGCTCGGACGGAGCCGCAGTAACTCGTTCTTTTAATGCAGTGATATTAAATCATCAGGCATACTACTAATATAAAGCTTTGAACTTGGGTTTGAGAGTATGCGTTTAGATAATTCAATGTATAATTGTAATTTAAATTTCTTGTTATTTCCATTTAAAGAGTATAAGATTGGCTCACAGTGTCAACTAGTTAAATGAGCTCGCGGTGTCCGCGAGATGTTCTGTGTGTGGTCGTTAGCGATAGTGATCTGTATAGGTTTGTCGAGAAGCACTTCAATCGTTGAGAAAGTTCTGTAACACTTGTTTCCATATCTCGAGTGTATCGTTGTTAAGCTGTTGATTCACCCTTTTGCGGGATTATTATCCAAATAAATGGCATCATACCTTACTACATCTCCGTGCCAAACTTAGCATAAACATAAAAAATATTTGTAATACTGTTCATTTAAATGAAATGGTAAATCACATCGAAACAGTTGCGATGCGAATAGTTACAGCTAATTGGTGTAATTACGGCGAACTAAAAAGGATTACACATGTTCGTAAAAGTTTTCTCATATTGACCTCCCAAATTCAACATGAAAATGGCACTCAACAATGTACTTCAATATAATTGATGAATTCAACGATACTTCACGATTCAGATAATCTGAAAATCAAAGAACGACGTTGCCATCGACCAAAACATTATTTATGACAAATAAACATTGAATTTATTCATGTGACTTTACCCATTGATCAAAATTCACGTACGCAGTCGCGAAACGCATTATCTGTTTAGCGAATGGCAAAACAATATTGCACCCTTACGCAGCTGAGCTAATAACAATAAAATAGGAAGTCGATTACGGAGCGCGGGGTGGTGACTGGTTCAATCAGCGCCAGTCAGATTTATTTTTATGAAAATTGGCATAAAATCGGTCGGGTCAGCTCGGCGCAGTGGCCCCGCGAGACCGCACGCCCGAACGTTTACTGCATATCGTTTCCTCCGCCGAGAGCCGGCCGTCTCTCGGAAATATTGCCAGTGGTCATAACTTTTTATATGCAGAGATGACATTGCAGAAAGTGGCGGCGGTTTTACGATCCCCACAGAGCTGTAACACATCTATTTTTGTGTCCATTTAAAATATATTTTAAGTTTTCTAACATTGTACATGAAGAAACTATTAAATGCAACACAAATAATACAAAATACTAAATTAACAATTAAAATCAATATTTATATATTTTTAAAATGAACCACACATCTGAATATAGGGAACCTAGTAAATCTTTTTAAATTTCTGACACTATGTTACTGAACACAAAAAGGATATATATTTACTTAAAGTGTATGATAGTGCGTTGTTAATATTTTAAATCTGAATTTGTGCAAATGATAATCACAGTTGAAATTGCAATGGCGTACTTGTTGTCAGCTCTTGTATTTCCGTTGAAGAGAGCGATGTTGTGTTGATGTGTTGAGCGGGTGTCGCACTCGTAAAGGCGTTTCTCTATTATCGTTCAGACGAGTGGCGGGTCTCTTACGTTACCTCGGGGTCACCGACGAGAATGGAACAGCAATGCATATTTTACACTGCCCATCCTATTCGTCAATCTTTTAAAAAAACTGAAACTCTTTATCGATTTTGTATATCAGTTACAAATTATTTTTATATTTTATTTATTTATAATATGCTCTGTTGCAAAATAAAAGTATTTTATGATATGATAAGTTTATTCTTCATGAGTAAACTCATGGTAATAAAGGATAACGCCGGCGAACACAAAAAAGTTCATTGAGAAAAACCCTCACACATTAATCTATTATTGGAATGAATAGTTTCTATGGTGAAAAAGCCTTGCACTGTTTATGACGAACCGCAATTTTCTAAAGATATGAAGGTGGAAATTGTTAAATACATATCATATACGCGACTTTTAGCATAAATTGGTAAAAAAAACAGGTTATAATAAGTCAAAAAATTTAAATTCAACTAATTTGTTCTTACTTACACATGTACAGCAATGGTATCATACAAGTGTGTTGATTGCATACGTAATATTAATTTTGCTAAAATTACTCATAATCACTTATTAGTTTTGTTACCTTCAAAGCTCAGGTATCGTAAGCAATAAATTCTAATAGAGGAATAATAATTTTAATGCTCAAGAAAGCGTTTCAAATGAATAAACTGCGAGCGATGTAGAATTACTTATCTATCAGCGCATCTATCTCTTTGAAACCCGTTCGCTCTGGCTGCGAGGGAATAGTATTTTCATAAGTTGCATATAGGGAAACAAAAGTACAACATAAAGTTTTACGTGTAACATAAATCTTGGAGTTATTCTCTTGGGATGATAAGGCAGGGGACGGCAGCAAAGTTTAGTTGAATGTGTGCGGGTAAGCAGCTATATCTTTGACGCTACCCTGTATGTATTTGATCAGCGTCATAAAATGCATCGAGTAAGTCTCCAAAAATTGTATAGTTGTGTAGATAACCAAAGTTTTTATTAAAAAAGTGAGTACTAAACGTTCCATTTGGGTTAGCAAATATCAAAGATATTTCCTATTCCACAAATTCAATAGCCACCGCCACTATCCCCTTACCCGCGGCTAAATCCTTATTTTCAATCTGTGCGGTTATCATTTTACCAAAGCAAACTCTTATAATATTTGTTCGTCTGAGACGAGCGTCTTCGAATTTCATATTTATTCGCGAGGGCAAACATCGCAGCCCGCACCCACGCCGCCGGAACTGATATTATTGTGCATTCCGTATAATATTGTTTGCTATTTGGCACATTCTCTATTTGTTTTCGTCTTTCATATGAAAGGGGAGCTATAGGCGTGTAAACAGACTGGTGAGAAGTTTCCGTGCACTTTTCAAGTTTACTTATTTGACGGTGGTGTGACCAATAAAATGTAAATTTTATTTTAGAAGCTGCGATCTCCGTCTTTGATATGTTGTTTTTGTTATTGCAGCGGTCCGATAGTGGGAACACAAAGAGTTAAATCACTACACGTGATCATAGGAGCGCAAATATTGTGTACATTTGGGAATATGAAAGCGAGTAATCCATTAAATCGAAACGGGACGTGAATAGCGGCCGGAGTCTCGGAGACGCGTCTCTGCTTCTGATAACCCATAATACGCGGATATTTTTGCGTTGCTCATATGTTGGAAGTAATGGCTCGTGCGCGCTGCTTTTGCGTTGGTATAATATAGATATACCGGTATTACACTTAAACACACTTTACTAAAACTTTGAAAGAGAACATCTATTAGTTTCCCCTATCATTTGCAATACCAGCATATCACCTGAAATCCAATTTTTTTGGCGAAGTTTTCTTTAAGAATAACTTTAACATCATTCATGAAAATGTGTAGCTTTGTATATCAGTAAAAAAGTGAACTGGCTTGATTTAATGTTTTATTTACTGCATGAATGATAATTTAGCAATATCCACGTTATTCTTTAGACAGAAATGTAAACCATAATATATTATATTTGGCATATAAAAGGCCCGCTTATCTAAGGGGTTTGACTGGAAACGAACATAAAGGGTGATCCTCTGTGACAAATACCGTGATATACAGAGCGACATTCGTAAGGGAAATATTTTTATAAGATGAAACATTATTATTTTGGGGGCGCGCGGATCAGAAGTCGTTGTTATGAATTTTACGACTCCATTCCCGGACTGTTACGACGGAACCGAACAACGTGTTGATATCTTTAATATTATTTTGTCAAATCTATTTCGTGTCGAACATAAGATACAAATGCGTTTTGATTTATTCAACCCTTGCTCGAAATAAAATGACGCTAATGAAAGAGACGTCACGTTACAAAAATAGCAGACAATCGAAATGGCGTAGAACAGAGCATGGCAGGAAACGGTGCAACGATAAACCGTTAATAAAACAAATTAATGCGCGTTAACCCTAAAATTGGACAAGTTCAATGCAGAGGTCGTTACCACTATAGGAGAGTTATCTCAAGCAAGTATTAAACATCGAAATCTGTTCGTTGTATTCGGTGTCATTAAAGTTGTTTGATAATTTGACGGGAAAGTGTGTTTTATCTAACGGTTTGTTAGGGTTAGTTTGTGTTGGCAGGGTTCGCGTGAGCCAATCAAAACATACAAGGAGCGTATTGATTCCGAGAAGTGTCGCTGTTAACGTGAAGGCTGAAGCTGAATACATTAGCCAGCGGCGTAATGAAGTCTCGCTGGTTGTAAACAAACAGGCGGGGAGCGTGCCCCGGGGCGCGAGCGCACCCCGCGCTTACAGGAATTCTATTTCCACTACCACGTCATGTGTTAATTAACTGCTCGCACCTACGATATTGAGATATCACCGGAGATGCTGCTGTTGTTATTAGCCGACGAGAGGGCTTATTGCTCGCTCCCACAGACGCTTCTGTTTGAATTGTACCCGTTGTACATGGTTATTCTAAACATTAGGTGTCTCTAACGTAATGCAACTATTGCTGAAAATGAGAACAGTTCATAGGATTTCACTAAAACAGTGAACGATTTACGACCGCTCCGCCCTCAGTAAATAGCAAAAATAATTATTTAAAGAACCTTTTTATTACAGCGTTTAATAAAAATTAATGTGTACACACCAACATAGTAAAGTATTCATATGTTTTCAGAATATGGGTGCTCCCGTTTGGAAAAATAAACAAGATTATTAAAGAGGAGTACAAAAACCACACAAAGTGAGGGTGCCAGCTGCCGTTTACCGCGCCGTTATGATGAAAGAGGTAATTCTAAAGAAGCTGCCGTCCATGGTATCACGTTTCCTGTTATGACTTTAGATTTTAATGGGCCTTTGTTGAGCCTCTCTGTAATGAAGTAGCGCTAACAGCTCTAAATTCGTCTCTTGAGAGTTTTCTGAATACTTCGCATGTTACACGTTTTATTGTCTTCTGTTTATTGCCCACTCCTTTAAGATGCTCTTTTGGTGAACGGAAATAAATTTAACTATTACTAGTAGTCCTTTGTGTGTGCTTCGGAATGATTTTAATATATATTTCAGAACTTGGAAATCATGAATGTAAATAATTTTTACGGCAATTCATATAAATACTAAATTGTTGTGTAATTATTTTTATAAAGAACTTTGTTCCTTCAAATATTATGTGCTGTATATTTAACTTTAAGAAAACAAGAGTTTCGGTGTAGTCTAAGATAGACTCGGTAACTTTCTCTTTAATACCCAAATATTTTGATGTTTTCAAGGATATTATGCAAGCCTTTCTGCTTCGATTTGAAGGGAACTTTAGCTGCTAAAGTGAACAAGACAAATCATAACGTGCCTTACAGCGTTGCAAGACATATGGTATTGTGCAAACATTGTAAACGTGAATTTTTTAAAAGAAATCCAAAGAATTAACCCTAAAAAATTTTAACATATAACAGCTGTCCTTTAGTTTATATGTGATATAAGACTTAATTATTTTAATAATAATTACATTTAGATGTGTATAAAAATTTTATGAATCACAGTTATAATAGCACGCACATAAGGTGTTTTATAACAACAAAGAATAATGTAAATGAGAAACCGCGACGAATGGCCCATAAAGTTTGCTATTTGTTTTGTTTTGCGATAACCGCGGTTTTATAAAATTTTATTACGAGCCGGTGAGATTCCGTGAACGTTATGTGTTACTACAGCTGTCGTTGAAACCTCGATCCGTTAAGAACCCATGGTTGTGTCAATAACTTTAATTTATAATAGTAAGAAATATATCTACTAAAAGTAAACGCTTTTATGGCAAATGAAGAGTAACATATAAATGATTGCGATTTGTTAAGGTTTTTCAATTTAGACCGGACGTTCACTGTAAGTTCTACGCCTGTCAATAACAACCTGGCGCTGGTTAGTATATTTTCTCTGCACCACATACATACTCCACACATCTTGTAGTGTGTCGGAGCCCTAGTATAGGTTATACGGGAAAATAATATATTTTACACACTATTTTGAGGACTGCAGAATCATGTACTGAGATGAAACCAGTCAGAGAAACGTCATCCGCCATAATTAAGCGTATTTTTGTAAAATTGATATATTCGGCCTGGAGAAGCCGCAAAGAGTCTCAAGTTTTTTGCAAAACCATTTATTTAACGACATTATACGTGAAATAAACCAAAGCCATTAATTTCTTTAATAGTCGTGGGGTATCATCTTTAATTCTAAGATTTAGAAAATGTAATGAAACGAATATCGCGACACGTTAGCGAGAATTAGTCATTCTGGCGTGGAGTCAAAACGAGTCAAATTAAATCACTTATAGCTGCGGTTTGATGCTTCGGCCATTGTTTTAAGAGGGAGGGTTATCAAAATCGCTAATGTGTCGTAATGATTTTAAATTAGTTACTAGTCTCTTTTGTGTGAGCTTATTATCTATTTCAACAATCTGTGAAAACTAAGATCGCGTTGAAAAATATCGTGTTGTTAACATTCCTTTCAAAATGATGTTGAATTTTTCGGCCATTTTACAGTCGTCAAGACAAAAGTCGAATGACAGGTTGTTATTGATTAGTGGGACAGCTGTTGTGGCGATCTCTCCAACCTCTTGACGCTCTTCCAAAATATTTACACATTAACCATTTATGACACTCAAGCGCTTCTAGTTTTTCGATAATGGAATGATTTATTGTCTAAGATAAAAGAAATGTTTTATACGTTATGAATATTTAAACAGCGCTTCGTTACAAACTTTCGCCATACACTTCTTTCGAACCATTAATCCAAGCCCTGATTACCTTCAATTTGCATGGATATAGGCAATTCTGTTCCCTTTGTAAGAACAATAAATTTTATATGTCACAACAGACAAAACATATTAGGAATATTACTTGCTTACCCGGTGGACTTTTTTATTAAATTTGTTGTGGACTTAGGCGATGCGTCACAGATGTATTATTTGTATATAATTCAGGTTATTGTTTTATTGTAGCTTAAAGATAATATATTTAATGATCAAATAAATTAACAAATGATACTCAAAATAATTAGTAATTTATAGAGTACTCTTTCTCTCTTCTAACAAAGTTATTCTTTACATTCTAAAATAATTTTTTAGCTAAAATAAACATGAACGTTAAGTAAATGATTGATTAAAACTTAATGTAAGTGCGCATAACAGAGTTAACATGAATACAGATTTATGATGCCAAGGAGCGGAGATACTTATGAAGGGAAGACTTGTATGTATTACGAGTGTTCAGTTAATAAACACATCCTAATTCCTCGTTGAATAGTGGGCTATTAAAATAAAGTTTTAATATATGGAACGTTGGTTTTTATTTACGTTTCAACGATTTATGGCGTATGGATGCGTGACGCCGCGGCCGCGGGGCGAGGCCTGCCGGCTGCGCGTGCGCAGCGCGGGCGCACCGACCGACGCGCGTATGACAAAGCGCTGATAGTTATACTTCCCAGACGATTTATAACATTATAAGAGCGTAGTGCAGGACATTTTTGAATACATAAATAACAGTGATTTTATTTTAATGTCCTACACGACATGCGACGACATGTTTAATTGTTAAAAGCTGCCTCTTTACACTATATTCTATTTTCAATGAAGACAATATCTTACTGCTATTATTTGTATATTCCTTTACAGAAATCTACATTGTCTGTTCAGTTAAAAATGCAGCATAACGTTTCAATTTGGCAAGCGTAATGAATAAGTTCATTTAATTTATTGAAGTGCTGTGTGATTGTGGAACAGATTTAGCATCGCTCAGAATCGCACATATCAGACATTTCATTGCGCATTATTTTCACGGTACCGATGTCGACACCTTAATGTTTTTGCGTTTTTCCGGCGCAGCTAAATAACACTCTTAATTGATATAATATCGTTTTAGTGGCCGCATAAAGACATTACTGCGACTCGGGAACAAAAGCCAAATTTCGTGTTGAAATGAAGAAATATTGTAATGCAACGTTCAACATCATATCCGTTGCTACATATATTTTGTGGTGTACTTGACGCTTTTAGCTGTAAACAGGTCATCGGTTCCCGAGCGCCTACGTTAAATTCAACGTGTATTCGTCCGTCGAAATATTTAGTCCATTGTAATCTGTAATCATCAATATCAACGTGTATTTTCGTTTCATGGAAAATCATAGCCGGGCGTCGTAATCTGCGCGCGGGACGGTCCGCATATTTCATATCGCGTAATGGAGAATTTACAAGCTGTCGGAGCGAAATGGCTCCCAAAGGTGTGAGCGATTCCTCGTCGCGTCGATCCTTACAAAACAACGTTGCGTTTCTGAGAAATAGATTTCCTTTAATAACTTAATTTACTCAGTACACATGTATGATTTAAAGTAACTAAGGAATGATTTTCAACTGGAGTAAATATATTAATAAATTCATTATCTGACCTATCCCTTATTCAATATAACAAAGTAACAATTTTACAGTCTTGATCATAGTGTGACTACAATATCGGGTAGCTTTATTAACTATCACAAACTGCATTGGTGATTTGACTGTAAATTTTGCTTTCAGCCTTCCATATAAGACAACAAAGATTTCATAAGCACTAACGCACTTAATTTAAGAAAATCTATTATTTTCATTTATAAATTATTAGTTAATTCTTATTTCCATATTCATTTAATAATTATAACTTTGCGCTTTTGACACATGAAATCTGTTTAAAGTTTTCTTTAAGTGAAGACTTTTTAATAATATATTTGAAATTAAAAGCAATTTAAATTATAAAAATTTGAAAATAAATACAAGTTTCGTCGTTTTAGTTTTAGAGCGTGCAACAGATATGCCCCCGGTGTCCAGTAGCCGCGTAGCGAACATTATTATTTATGCCCTAGAGGAGTACATTTATAACAATATTACGCCGGACCGCGCCCGCCCTCAGAAAATGATTTTCCCATTTTCTTTAGATTGCAGGTGTATTATATTTCATGATCGTTATTTATGGTGCGACTTTTATTGCAGATGCGTGCTATGTCTCTATTCGTTTTATTGTTTATCGCCTGATAGGATTTTGAATGTGATATAATTATTTTATCACACTCCGAGACCTGTGTCTGTAATAATATTTGTACTTTTTATAGAAATTAACAACTTTTTTTTATTTTGAAGGTTTGATGCTAACATATGACAACCTCATCTATAACATTACACTTACAACCTTACCTTTAAAAACTACCAACCAGTTTAAAATAAAGATGTAAAACATTATAAAGGGAAAACACATAAAATTTAAAATTAGAAAGTTTAAAGATGTGATGGAAACTCTAACTAATGATATTTATAAATGTTAAATAATCAAGAAATGCAAATTTCAAAGTAAATGTAAATCGTTTTAAAATCATACAACAATTGATATACAGAAACAAAGACGCGAGTTCTGTCTTTGGTAGGAACAGCGTATTCCCAGTAGATGAATATATCCGTCAGGCGCGGCACCCTCCCCGTCCGCGGGCAAAGTCCGAGGCGTTACGACGCTCGCGGGAGCAGCCGGCCGTTGCTCAACTCTGTCCATAACCAATAACCGTAAATAAATGCAGGGCCGCGGTTCGCGCCTCTCCGTCTATACTTTTCCATACGAAATTATAAACAAGTAACTCCACGACACTGCGATTCCTCCAGGGACCGTCGTGTATCTCAAAGAGTTATAGATTTGTCTCATTCGTAACCCGTCATCCGAAGCATACAACAACAATTCCCGTCCTTTATTTCAATCAATTCAATGCTTTCTTAAAACAAAATGGTCACAGGCATCGGCCGGCCATCGTTTATTTTTACCTGAAGCCCGCGATCCCGCGCATCTCTCCCTATTAAATTTTGTTTGCATTTATTTTAAAGGTGCGACGCTCGAGGAGACGTGGTATGTGAAAAATTACACCTCAGTCCAATATTTATGGGTGATATTCGGCAGCGGTTCCTTTGTGAGATGAGGGTGTATAAATAACACCTCTTATCGCGTGGGAGCCTACCCTCAAATTGGATTTATTTTAATTACATATATTGACAAAGTTTTATCAATTCTATTCGTTTTATTGAATGTTCCGATTCATTTTATGTAACCTTTTTTACTATAAATTTGTAATGTGTTTAAATATGTCATTAAATAGGATGTTATACGTAAACATGGATATTTAAATTTCAAACTTAATTTCTTTAACTCATATAATTAGTACAAAGTTTAAATTTTGAACTTAAAGATTACATTAGTGATACATTTCAATCACAGTTGTGAATATTTAAATAAAAGTTTGAGAACTTTAATCAGAAAAATTCACGGTTTTAAAAACTGGTAGGTCGTTTAATATTTATGTATGCTGTATTAAGACAAATAGTAACGAGTAAAAGTTAGCTAGCTATTTTTATCCGTAATCGCGCGGTATGACCATAAATTAGATCTATATTTAGTTGCAAGTTGTTTTGCATACAGACAGGCCGTCTGCACATGCGTGCTACATAAATCTCAATTCTGGAGTACTTTTTCCGTCTGGGACAGCATTCGGGGGAGGATGCGAGCCGCTGCACTTGCGCTCTTAGCCAAAACGATGTGAAGTCATTACACTCTCCGTTCACGCATGTCATTTCACAATACTGTCTGTACACTTTATAAAATATACATATTATACTGTCGAGAGACATTAAAATGTACCTTTTAACACTTTTTACAGCACGAATAATGTTTAACAAAAACTATTAATATTATTGCATACCAATAACAAATGTGAAAAACTAGGGTTTCGTTCTTTTTGCTTGGGGCTATATTTTGGTGTATTAAAGGAAAATTAATAAAACCATAGCACATAAAATTTATTTCAATAGTGACATCGAATCAGCGATTTTTTTATTTTATAACTTAGTTTCAAGTAAGATAAATTTACATATTACTTCTATATGGATTCGTTTTGCAGCAACTTTGAGCACATATTCAATCGATTTAGAGGACGCATACGGATCAAAATAATGCCTTGATTACGCTGTAATGCTATGGAATGGCCCAAGTGATAAACTGTGACTGATAATTCTCTTTACAAGTCTTTGATTTATTTTATATTAACCTCCCAGAAATCTGAAGATATTCTGAGTAGATACTACTGCAGCTTTTAGACCCACCACCAACAAAAAGAATAAAAATATTACTGTGTTAGGTTTAATTAGTTTTGTAACGAGAATTATTACAAAATTTCTTAGTCACGAGTTCAATGTAGTGCAGACGTATTACTTATAACCAGATTGATGAAATATATCGCTAAGTAAAGTAAGTCAAAAACTATTACAAAATCAATGAATATGAAACTTTTTTGTTTTAATAATTAAACGCCATTCTTATACTTTTGTATTATCTACAGACATCAGGGTGATTGTAGCGAGGGGCAAATGATTGACGTAGTCGAGAAATTTCATTTTGCGGCTTGTTGAGGACATGTCGATAACGCATCGAGGCTTCCTCTATGCCGCATGATTACCTCCTCTAGAGGGCTTTGTGTTGTTGCTCTTGTGCCACATATAGTTTGATTAATAACGAGTCCTCACTCACGACTGGTTGGTAATTCAAGGGCCTCATTCGAGTCGCGAAGTGTTATCGTCTTTAATAAATCAAAATCGCATTAGACACTGTATGAGTGCATTTAAAAGTATTTTTGTTAAAAAAAAATATGCAACGTACATGTTTAATGTGCGCATGTTTAGCTTATCAACCATCGCTCAAATATTTCTCGAATGAACCATTCTTTGAATCGCCGCAAAACTAATCTGAACACGAGATTTTTACGTGTATTCAAATGTCATATAATTTTGCATACAATATTTCCTCGGTAGAAATGAAAACGGCCGGTGACAGGAGAATTTAATAATGACAAAATAATACAAGGTAAGTTTAAGGCCGGCCCTTTCTGCTGTCCGTCATACGGGGCTCTATTCATGCACATAATATTTCTGAGATGTTCGCCGACCGCCTAACGACTGACTAATTTATTCGCCAGGGGTAGGTAGGTCCGTTTAATTTGTGCTGTCTTATTTTTTTGAAAACAATACAGATAATAATATCGTTGTGTCGCTCCGTAAAGAATAAGATGGCATATTGATAAATCGTTGCATTTATTCCATTACCGTATTCACTTTTATTGTACGGGTTCCGTTTTTTTAAGCAGACTTTATTGTCTGCACTATTTAACAAATTATATAAACCATAATGACTACATCCACATATTTAAATAAATAACGGTTGTGTGTAAGTGCGAGTGGTGCGAAAACGTGAAATACCATATTTCCTATTTTCGCTTCATTAGTAAACAAACTACACACATGAGCTTGTCATCAAAACTTTCTAATTCGCTGTGTTGTGTGAAATGAATATACACAAAGAGCATTTAAGGGTTAATCAACGGACACAATGACAAATGAATATCGCTTCATCTCGAGCGCAGAGATTAATGTGCGGGTGAAGTCGCGAGCGCTAGACAAAAACCGCCGCCTGCGCACCCGCCGCATCACCGCCCGCGACCACTCCGCCGTAGACGGTCTCGCGACATCTACGCACTGTCCTGTAAGCGATGCCGCTTATTATTTATCTGTTTCACGTTCAACACCTCTAGACCATAGTGAGCACAAAACACGAAGCAAAATGAACACTAAACTTAAATCCCTAGAGCTTCATTTACTTTAACTCATCCCGTACGTACGACAGACCGAAGCAAATCATTCCACTCGGTAGAGACAATAATGACGTGAACTCAATGTAAGAACTATAGTTTGATCTAAAATTAAATGAGATGAAAGGGGATATAATGTGAGACAAAAAGTTGATAAAGAAAATACTAGCATTGTCTGAGTGCGTCGGCTTTGTCACAGACAAAACTGTTAATATGAAAGCATTCTGGTCGATTAATGTCATAAATGAGAGAAATGTCGGATCAAAAGAATAGCAGGTGTGCTTCATTGTAATAATTTGTCATTAGTCCTCATTGTCCTATCGCGTTTCCTTCTAACATGCCCGTTAAGATTAATATACAATGGTTGAAATAAACTCAAAAGACAATGTAATGAAGAAACGTAAATATTTTATGGTAAGAAAATAGATCCCGGATTACTTATTCAAGTATTAACACTAAATATATCCAATCTAAATGTAATATCATCATCAATTTATAATGTGTTACATTTCGCCTTCCCAATTGATACAAGCATAACATACTGAATGACAATGAACGAGCATAATCCAAATCTAAACGCCACAACAAACCTGACGGAATATAAATGTATGCCTTGATCCTGGTTGGCTTGTGAACCGAGGACGTGATGTGTCGTTATTAACAAGCCTGCATTAATGACACATAAATACTTAACAGCACTTCAAGTTGTGCGTACGCACACTTTCACATATATTTCTAGCTCTCAACGTTATTATTCGACCCGTTAACTGGGCCTTTAACGCGATCACGTATTCGCATTGTGTAGAATATTTTGAGACCATAATTCGTATAACAACTTTTACATTTTTATGTCCGACTCGAATAAGAATTCACGACGAACGCAGCGGTAGTTTATACCTTATTAGTGGCGGTTTATCGACTAAAATTATACAATTTTATCCGTATGGCGGATGTTTTATTGAAACTGAGATAATTAATCGACAATTACGATGCTGGACGTTATAACATGGGATATACCGCTGTGAGCCCCGGCCTCCGCCGCCGCTAAGGATCCAAATGCCGCGTATAAATCGAAACTCTGCCTCCGAGTACCGGCTGCATGCCGGATAAATATTGACATTTATGCACATATTGCTCCATATACGTTTTTTATGATTGTAAAATATGAAGCTAGCGTCCAGCGTTTGTTTAGCTCTTAAACTCGGTAAATGGCCATAAAAATTAGCATAATTGAATGTCCCCCTGGTGTAAATACAAATTATTCGGTCGTATAAGCCTCAAACGTCTTCGTTTATGTCCCTTAATTTATTTTGAGGCACGGAAAAGGCATACGTATTATCTTGCCCGATTGTTTTGGAACACGTGGCAATAAAATTAAACAAAATGAAATAGGTTGCTCACATTGATTAAAAATTTCCCGGGTGGTACTGGGGCGCCTTCCCACATTGTGGGCGGCATGTGGCGACAGCGACACGTTGATCTGATAACATGGCCGTTAGACAACGTCCAGCTGTTTTATCTGTGGACGTGAAATCAATTGAGCTCGCGGAATTATCGCATTGCGTTGCCAATGCAATGGCTAATTGGACATTTCCTTGGATTGATCTTAAAACTTAAATCATCAACGAACTATTTTCATCTGCATATTTCGTATAATATCGTTATATGTAGACCTCTTTTAAACGCATAAGCAATAACTACTTACTATTTTAAACGCATTTAAAACCGCTACAGAAATAACACTTAACGCCAACCTTATGGTAACATTTAGTAACGCATTTTTAAAATGACGAGACATAGAATAACAACTGAAATATAAAGGTCTTTATATCACGATTAATCACAACTTTGCTGAAGCTGAACATGAGATCTTTCAGCAATCCAATATCAACTTTAAAAGAATAACCGTTGGGTATTATGTTGTAGTTAAAATTTTGAACTGCGCGGGAGCAGGAAATGCCGAAGCAGTAACGTGTCTGACAAAAAATCTAAAAGCAGGCATTATGCTGTTAACTGCCATTTAACTCATTTCATATTTGAAGCGACTTTTGTTGTCAAACGCCACTTAATTTTATCACATAATTTATAACATTAGTAAGATTTCCCAGCGGACATATTTATTTCTGAATATATAAAACAAACGGTTTAAATGTAACTCGTAATCATTAAATTAATTTGCTAGAGATGAGTTCTTATGCCCTACACTGTTCCATATGCATAGGTATCATTGCTGAGCTTACTTCTACTGCTAAGCAGTAGTGTGTAAAAATTACTGCTTCGATTTCAAGAATGCTGCAAAAAAAAAACGATTGTCTAATTTCAAGTAACGCATTGAAGAACAGTGGAAACAATCTAAGTACCATCTTATTATACGAAGTACTATAAAGCAAACAATACAAGTCGTCTCTTAGTAACAAAAAAAATAACATTTTAATGTTTTTCACATATACGCTTTATAACATTACAGTGTTAAGCTAAACATTTTAAAAATGTATCATGATCACCTAAAGCCACAACACAATATTCTTAATACCTTAAAAAAATTATTGTGAACGTCACAAAATTTTGAACGAGATTCGGAAGTATTACATAACTGTCTTGACCAATAAATGCCTACCATTTGTAACCACAAAACAAGAGCTTTAGCGGTGTTTATAAGCTGAATAGATAATGCTGCAACAACAGTTGTCGCATTAAAAATGTATAAGCCGACCTCTTTTAATATTAATAGCTGGCTAACACGAATATTGACCGAGTAAATATGACAGTAGAATAACTCGCACAGACTAACCACTGCTTGAATTTTAAACGAAACGATAATATTTTTGATATTCTTTTTAGCTAATACCGTAAAAGTATTTGTGGTTATAATTAAGTAAAATATGGTACATTAATTCTACAAAGCTCACCTGATGATAAGTGATTATGCCTATAATAATGTACACAAGTACTAGTCGTATACACTGAAACACAGTGCTCGTCGCTTTGAAACACAATTAGCAAAGTCTCATTATACTAATAATTTTAATATTTACAACACACTTCAAATCGGAACACAGCAACGTTGGCACAGTACTGCTTAACGGCAGCAAAGTTCTACCAAGACTCAAATATGTGTAAATAACCATTTATACTAAAGCTGTAACTACCAGCCGTTGTGTTGAATAATACAACAAAAAAATTCTGTTCTTGATTAGATTATATTTTCAGTCAAGTTTATTGACATGTGGTCGAGTATCTTAAAGATTTCAAAACGTTAAAATATGAGTTTTATATCATTCATTACATCCAACATACTCGCAGTACGAGTTAATATTTCGTAATGTCTCTGCTATAGTGGATTGATCTATGGAATTGATTTTAAAGTTCTAGAAAAGTCTTCGAACTTAGTAGTTGTAGTGGACCGGCGCCGTGTACGTTCTGTCATGTAAACGAAGTGAAATGTATGTTTTTGTTACACAGTTGCGACATGCGCATGGATATGTATGAAATCTTCTATGCGGCCGGAATATTACTAGATTTAATACAAATATAACACGTTTTAACACACTGTAAATAATTAATGAGATAATTATGTATTTCCTTTCCTATTAAATTTTAATGTTGTCTATTCATGTCTAATAGAGTTCAGGTGTGAACAGCGTAACAGACACCAATATTTTTTGATTTATTGCTGTTCCGTCAACTTTTGGTTGTAAGAACTTTTTAAAAATTTTGTTCTGATTTGAAATAAGTTTACTTTTAAATGTACTTAAAACATAAACTGTTACAGTCGAAGATAAAACCTATGGAAAATATTAAAATGATAGCTCGTTTAATTTGTCATATAGACTAGAATTACGATCTGGTTAGACAGTCTTCGTGGCATGCACCGAACCCATACTTGTCTCTAATGATGATAAATGATATTGTTTTAAAACTTAGCGATTCATAGTGTCTCAATAAATTAATCTTACCACTGTCTGAATAAAGTGAAACGGCAATTAAATGTCCGAGTAAGATTACCACACAATGTGGTGTGTATATCACAAGATGACATCTGTCTGCCACACCGCAAACGCAGCCACTCGTCATACACAACTTATTAACCGGTAAACACAGGGTGCTACATTTTGTCAAACTAATATATTTGTGATAAGCAACAATTAATAATTACATAACGAAGATTTAGGTTACTACTATTATCTTTTTTTAACTGGTAACATGTTCATTTCTATAGTAATAAATAAATTTTCTCAAAACTCATTTTAATTACAATAAAAGTTTTGAAGTTTGCCGTTGAAAAATGCAAGAAGAAATTGATACAATATTCAAAATTTATAAGCGAATCTTTTGTTTAGGCGTTGTCACATACTGTATAAAGGAACCGGCGTCTACCGCCACTCCAGGGCGCTTATGAAGCCGTGTCAGGAATTTATTTAATGAGCACTGCAAGATAACTTATACACTACACGTTCATTTACGCTTTTTGGAATTTCATTCACTCCCTCTTGTTAGCTATGAAAAAGAAAGCGTTAAATTAATTAGCGCCAGTATGCAAGCGCAATGATCTACGACGCCAGGAAGATTTACTACGAACACCAATCATTCCAAATTAATTACGTACGAACCAAATAAATGTTACAATTACTTTACTCCCAATTGCCTTTTTCACGAGTTCACGTGTCTCTTGGTTGTAAGAAACGCGATCCATGTTTTTGAATAACAATTCCAAACTCATTTGAATGCATTTAGGACCGTATTCAGATTTCAAAATAATTTTCTTTATTGGGTTCAATGAAACCCATATTTTTATGATAATTCTATTTATCGCATCGGTTACAGATTCATAATAAAATCATGTTCATGCATTTGGAAATATTGACATGATTATATTTGTTGTCCTCACGCGGCCAGCAACGTGGTCCGGTCAGTTACTTGGCTGAAATTCATATCAATCTAATTTCAATTTCATCCCACAATCTACAAATATAATCAAGAAGTCTTATTTCGTAACATATTCTTTAATATTAAAAGGCCTCTATTTGACTGTATTCTTAAACAGAATTATAATTCAGTTGTTCTTATTTTTTACTTTGCTTCTTGCCTTAAAAATTTACAACTGTTATTATACGACATTCACGCACTCGTACAAAAGATTTGAAGTTTTTACTATGAATAGGGATTTCAGTGGTACCCTCATGTTAGGTAGATACTTTTTGTAGGTACTAGTTTGGGGGCATGGATTCTTATCTGTATATCTGAAACAACACACGCTTGTTTTGGATTAAATTAAAACATCAGTTTACAATACAGATACGAGGTGAAGGTGCGCATTTGCTGTGTACGTACCTACATATATATGATCGTTGCCCGCACCGCACGTACGTCCATCTACGTTCAGAATGTTAATTTCATATGTAGTTACGTTACACTTCGTCGACTAACGTATCCATTCCATAATAAGCATTGTTACTAGATCTTCCTAACCCCTCTCTCTGTCAATAAACAACGAACAAAACACACAGTTATCTAAGAAAACCTAGAGCTCATGTAAAATTGGATGCGCCATTCATAGGCCCGCGACCGAGTTTACAGCACACGCACTAGTTTTATTACCCTCATGTTTCTAAATGGCCCTCATTTTGTTACAACCAAATTATTTATATTTTACTACATGGGCAGATCATTTCCCAATCGCCCGCTGACCTAAAAAAGCATTTGTGTAACGCAGTGAAGCGTTTACAAAATAATTTCGATGGTATCAATGCGAAGCAAATTGTTGTATTATATGACGACTGCCGGAGGTGCCTACGTCTACTTGATTATAATAAATGTGTTCGCTGATGTACCACACACGCCCGCATTTGGGGCATTATGCAAATATTAAGGCAAACTTTGTATGAACCATGTTTAAAATTTAACCGCAAAATGTTGTAAATGTTTAATAAACTCAAAAAAAAAAACTTGACAAACATAATACGCAGCGAAAACTTCTAGAGGAAAAAATTTTGCGAGGTCATATCCTAATTGAGCTTTAATTTTAAATAAATATACGCCTAAATTACAGTTATTGTTAAAAAAGCAAATTGTAGATGAATAGATAGATCTTCTGTAATCATTGCATATATTTATATGAATTCAAAATGTATTCCGTTTAACTGGGGAGCCCACGCAACTACGAATGAGGCCCATTTGTATCAATTAAATAAGTAAAACGCTTATAAATGTTTCAATGACAATATATTCCCTCTATTACCGCTCGAACTGTAATTTAATCGTAATTGATTGTTTTACTTAAAACGATACAAAAGTAAAACAATGAAGTGAATCATGCGCACAGAAAGTTAATTCTGAATCATCTGTATTTACTTAGCTATTGTTAGGTTCTTTTTAATAGGTAATCTTGTAATATATCTAGAATAGTCTCGGTAACATTATTTTTGTAAATATGATACATACATAAACTTTTTTTTAACTAATGCGTAAAAGAAAGTAAAGACCTTGCTAGGCTTTAGGAGATATCTGTGATAATCTCAGCTTCTATTACAGGAATTGGATTTACAAAAAGTAATTGAATGAGCAATAAGTTTAACAAAACGTTAAATTCTGAGTAAAACATTTTGTAGAAATACAGATGAGGTGAAATGTTGTTCAAATTGTAATACAATACGTTTTTAAAATTACACCGAGTTCCAAGTGCAACTTTAAAAATAAAGAAATATATTATATTCAATGTGTATCTAAAATCCATTAACTAACAAAAAATGCTGCATGCTTATAGTTGTTTCTTTCTGTTGCGAATACCAATAATTCGTTTATTTCGTTATTAGCGGTCAATATTTTCTCATGAGGCCCGACGTTTTGTCACACAAAATAGCGTGTTTTATTGCTGAACGCTGCTGCCCGCTAAATGTTTTACGGCAATAACAATAAAGAAAAACAAAAGCATATTGTCTCTCCCTCCCGTGAGTGTTTTCTCACGAAAAAGAAAGACAATCCCGCCGTTTTATTAATATTTATTTCTCGCGTCCAAAATACTTCGGCGGCAGCGCTTACTCAGGTACCAATTACTAACGGGTTATCCGTGACACATGCTCGAGACCACTTGCCAGGAGTTATTTACCTTTAAAGACCGACCACCTGAATACCTGCTCTCGGCGAGTGCAATTATTTCCTTTAAAAATCTATCTACTAATATCATAATTGCCTCCGTGGCTAACCACTTGCTGATAACAAGGTACCCCCGGTTAGATTCCAAGACCACATGTGGGAGTTTGGCTGGTGGTAAGGTTTTTTTTTTAAACAACCTGACTCGCAACTCATGTTATAAATCCCTCATATTATAAATATGCCGCCATAACAACATATATTATGTTCCAGTAGTCTACATTAATCCACGACCAAATTGTCATATAACACTATGTATAATCGAGATCAAGTGGTAGCCTGATACATATTTAAATAGTATCACCAAAACTTTTACACAATTAAAAATAAGTATATTGTCTGTTTTAGTTAAACACTAATTATAATTACGCATACAATTATTTATACATTCAATATCACGATTGTGCAAATAAATAAAAGTCTTTCTTCCAAATAAAAACTAAACCCTGTAGGATTTTTGTATTCAACAATGGCAACGTCTTCATCACAGTTATATTTTTTAAGTTCGCACTTTTAGCACTGTACAGGTTAGAATGGGCGAGACTTACAGTTACCCGCCTTTTATAACGAAATCTTCCACACCTTTTATCCATTCCAACTTTCGAAAAGTCAAAACAACTATTCTTTATATTCAATATTGATTTTGTAAAAAATCTTGTAATTAAAAAATTCATTAACTGCATTTGTTGAAATATATATTTTTTTATTTGTATATACAAATAGTAAAACAATATGCAGTAATTATTCACAAATTATTCCACTTTTTACAAGTGAAAGGATTTACTATTTTTCTAACAAAATGTTACCAACTTAAATTATTTTTCCATAACATGTAACTTAAATAAATACCAAATGATGAAACGTTACATAGCTGATAAAAATCATCGTTGCGCTTTGTTTGTATCGGTTTCTTTGTTTGATACTACGCGACATCGTATATACAAATAAAATGTGACAATTTATACCTATAATTTTAAGTTAGGTTAAAAGCGAATGTGCTGGATTTTGTGTATCGGTAATAAACCGTACATACCATCAGCGTAAAGTTGATGCGCCCATGTGGTTCTTATATTAATTTCATATCAGCAAAACGCAGCCACCGTAATGCTGCAGATAAATCGCCCACTGTGCATTTCTGTGAACCTTCCGATTAACATCACGCCAAGCATCAGGATGTTTCAATCCGTTGTATTATTTAATTTATAACTTCCTTGAAAATGTTTTTTTAATCATTCTATAATAAACGACTTTTAAAACTAAATAGTTTTTGAACAAAGCAAATGCGTAGTTTATAATTATATGCGGTATATTGGAGTTATGATTATTTTGTTTTGAATAGTTCCTTTTATAACCTTATCTTTCTTTGTTTGTCCAAAATGTTGTTTATGCATGAAAAAACTCGTGTGGCGAGATCTTTGTCTCTGTAAATTAACATATTTTGTTAGAATTTAATACACGTACCTACAATAAAATGTGGAGGAAGAATATCATAACTGTTACAATAAAATATGACCGAAATATGTTTGATATTCAAATAGCAAAGGGGGCTTCCGCTGGGAATGCATCGCAGCGGGCCCCCGACGCATCGCCGATGGATCTCAGGCACAAATACTCGTATTTTACGGCTACAACCGATCTGAATAATAACACGCTACATTAGTTTCCCATTATGTCTTCGAGTCAATAAAATTTGCCCAATTTTACGATCGCATTAATAATTTTATGAATGGAAGCAAAGGTTTAAATCCTTAAATGCGTTGAAATGAATAAATTGTGTGCTCCGAGAGGGCAACCGAGGTCGCTCCGTAATTGCAAGGTGTTAAATGTACGAGTAATAAGACGCTTTTTCATTGTAGGTGCTCCCGATGCGTAGTGCCGACGGGGGAGCTGGTGCGGTGGCGAGGGTCGGGCGGTCGCGTCGGCGGAAGACGACCAGTTCCCAGAGTATCGCTTGCACTCGTACCGGACGTCGCCGCTTCTCGTATATTATTATATCATCCGCGTAATGATTCACCATTTACAAACATTGGATACTTTTTAAAATAGCCAATTTCGTCTATAACGTATTCATAATAGAGAAGTGTAAAGACAGCAAAAGAATTTTCATGTTTTAAGTTTCTCTGTAGGTATAATTTAAAAAAAAAATAGTTTGCAACCAAAAAGAGTCAAATTTTTTTTTAACAAATATTCATTTATTCTGTAGTCTCTCCTTGTTTATTAAAGGTGTACATAATATTTTAACACTTTCATTGACCATTTCAATGTTTTATGAAACAAACGTATACATGATTTAGTTTACAACACGAATAAAAGTAAGAACTTGATGGTCACACCTTCAATACAAACTTTACTGCTGGTGGTTAAGTCAGTTACTCGGGTATTTGCCAGAAATCGTTTAATAGGTACCAGGTATGAGTGCAGTGCTCTGTTCTGTGAACAAACAGTAACATGTAAATATTACCTATTAAGGGTGAAATTACTAGAGTAACGAAACTACATATGCTATGTGTAAAGGTGATGAGCGCGTTGTGGTACTACCAATTAAATTTCCTTATCGCCGTTTCGCGTTAAATAAATATAAATGACACATATTATGAAAGTATAATACACAAAATTTGCACGTTACATCATAATTTTTAATTACTATAATAAAAAAAATTATATTGCACAGCTGTATTGCATTAATGAAGAGGATGCACACTTACATACATCTATCAAGTTACGCGAAATGTAACCACAAAATCTGTGCCGGCCGCAAAACAACGGAAGCCACTAGCGAGGGTCACCGTCGCTCTCACGTATGATTATGTGACTTATTAACACCTTTACAATAAATTTATGTATTTCCCTCATAATATTACTATTACTGGGAACCAGAGCCTTTGCTTAGAAGTAGATAGTCAATGACATTTAAATATCACGATAGCCAAAAGTTTACGCAAATGGTAAATTTGTTAATTGTTATTGTATCTTTAATTATTGATTGAGAAAATATAAAACATACACATGAATTGTGCCAACATTACACATTAAAATGGTAAACGAGGGATAGTTCATCGTACCCATATATATCTTTTTACGGAGAAGGTTTTTAAACATTCTCTCTGTTCTTACTCGCTCTCAGGTACCTTTACGACGTTTTTACGTTATGACAATGATACGAATGCATGAAATATTAATTCACAATATAAAAAGAATTATATCAATACTCACTTACAGGACAACTGTCAAGTTCAGCTTGTTGGTAACATTTATTCCAGGGAGCAGTATTAAATCTATTCTTGCATAAAACAAACACTTAATTCAGTTTCGTAGTTAAATTGCAGTCATAAAATTGACGACCGTTTATGGCATTATTCGGGGGCATATCGAATCCACTGCTTTCTGTATAGAATTACACTGCGCACAATAAAACTGGTGGAGAACTTATAATTTAATAATATATTTGAAAACTTACACACTTCTCTTCATGTTTATTACAGTTTTCTATAACATCAAACTATTCAGCAATTTATGATCGGTTACATTACCAATTTAAAACTTGTCAAAAGTTTATGGATACGATCGTGGCTATTTATTTACTACCCCGACGATTTTTACACTCATGTTCACGGAAGCGCAAACAGCGTCGATCAGATCTTGTAACGATGTACTGCAGTAGGACGGCGGGAGCAAACTTCAAAAATACGTCAGTGCATGAAATAATTCAATAAACGCCATAAAATCGTTAAATTTTAGTTTTGTCAAACGTCTTGTATTTGCGTTCGAAAAAGAAATAATTATAATTTTATTTAAAATAAACTGTTTATGAATTGTGTATCAATCAGTAACTGAAATGCAAGAACAACAAAAGACATTCAAACATTTAATCGTACATTATCAAAACGAACCCGCTTCCAGCATCCCCTTAACTTGACTCAAAGTGTATATGAGGAGTTATAGGTTTCATTTGCGGGCGATAGACGACAATTTTCAATTTTCTTGCGCGTGCGTCCCATTTGAATATTTTAATTTGGGGGGCGGCGCGACTATTTCAATTTATTTTATGAGTCCGGGACCAGAAGGGGTTCGCGCCGCGCTCTCACCGCTCAGATTAGTAAATATTTGATAGCTTTATAGCTCCAATGATATATTTATACAGGCTTTTAAAATGAACCCAACTCCGACATACTTAACTATTATCATATGCACCATAGAAAACAATAAGTGAATTTAGATTAAGCATTGGCTTGAGGATTTACTTTGTTTTATATCTATACATAACATCTCAGAAGATAGTAATTTTAAAGAAAAGTATTATAAGTAAATAATGTTTAAATTGTGACATGAAAAAAATACATTGATACTAATATGACACGTAATTGACATATATGACAATTGTAAACATTACATTGTTCAAGTATAAACAAATTACATTTATATTACATAACATACATTTAAATACATATATTCTTTTATGTTCAGCGTTAATTAAAACACGTTATTAGTACATGAGTTATTGAATGTAAATTTTTAACCTGATTACTAAAGGGTGAAATGGCATTTAATATACACGTCAAACAAACAGGCGTACGTGTCAATATACAGTAGCAGTGATATGGCGCTATGTTGTGTGTGAGGGAGAGTGAGCCGTATGCGGCAGGCCGGTGCAGCGAGGGGGCGCCACGGCTGTGTTTAACCTCACATAGCTATGTTTCATCTAATAGAATTGCGAGCTCGTTATCTGCTCAGATTAAAATATTCAGTATTTGAGTGATTTCACGAGCGAGTGAGCGGCAAAGGGTTGACTAGTCGTTTCGCCCGCTTTGAACACTTGTGGGGAGAGGCGTGCTCTGCGTTAGGTGGTTGCCTACCTATTTTACATACGAGGAAGTGTCGTTCTAAATTACCAAAGTTATAAGTATGGCTTTTCTCGTTTTAATAATATATTTAGCGACGGGTAGATTTGGCTTTCCGAATACGAATGGGAAATGAAACAATTAGGGCTTGTCGCCGCTTCAATTATCAAAATTGAAAATCGTTTGAAATATTAACAACGTATTCGCGATCAAACGTTATCGGAACCGCAAGAGGAGTGTAAACAAATGAAATGTCGAAATTCACTGCCTTTTTCCGGTGTCTGACAACATGAATAATTCCATTTATATAATGGTTTCGACCGCGTCAAATATTTCATTCAGTGTTCTGCATATTTAAGATTAACTAAAACAATGTTCCCGAATATTTTACGCTTTGCATGAATTTTTAAAACTCTTAAGCTCTTTGAAAACCTTTTGCAGTTATTTTGTTATTCAATTCAATTATATATGGCGTACAAAATGTAATCGCTCATCTGATTATTGTGGTACAATCGATGTACAATTCAATCGGTAAATGCTTTTCAATTTATTGTGATGTAAAGCAATCCGTCACACTAATATTCGATATAAATAGGCGGATGTTGTCGACAGTTAAATATTGCACTCCACCCATGAAGAGCTAATTTTATGAGTGAAATTAGTTATTCACCTGTTGTTGCCATTTATTTATAGTGGGCACAATGTGACGGGCAGCGGAGCGCCTCGGCCGCTCCCACTATTATTCGCGGGCGCATCAGAACCGATTCATCGATTTAATTCCAAGTATAATATAATAAGGAGTGATGTCTTACCCAACAAGAAATAAAAAAAAGAAAAACAACTCGGCGTTGGACAGTTTTTGTAGCCGAAATTATCCATAGTCAAAGCAACAAAACACGGGTAATTTAGGTATCGAATGATTAAACGTATCGAAACTATAGAGTCATCTCACGTTCGCGCTCAAATATTCGTTTTTAACGGAGCCGGATCACTTTTTACAATTTTTATACCTAGTCGCCGTTTAGCTCGTCCATATAATTCGTGGGGTACGTGACCATCATCTTTTTTTATACTATTGTAAAAGCGGAGTATACAGTAGGAGCGCAATGATCCGGCGCCGAGGTGACACGGCGAGCAAACAGGTGTTGGATCATTATTGATATTATTGAGACCTTTCCAACGACAATCTATGAATTAGGAATATTACTTTAAGTACTATATTTTGATCTACGTACTTACTAATTCATTCATCATCATATCTTTAAAACTAGGTTACGAGAGGTTGAACAAATGCCGAAGCAACATTCCCTCTAAGTTAACACGAACAGTGGAGACAATTACAAGTATTTAGAAAACTGATTCGAAATCACAAATTATTAAATGAAGCTAAAGATTTAAAAAAAATAACAGAACTTATTTTACAGCTTCATCTGTTTATTTTTTATTTTACCTCTTCTCCGTTGCAAACATTAAAAAGTTCAATATTAAAAAGGCCTTCTTATTTCGGTTGATCACACGAGATCGAATCGCGGCCTGCACACCGTACACCGTCCATACCGAATTGATTCAATAGCGCTTCCGAGCTTCGAGCCTCCCGTACCTTATCGCTTTTTATTTACAATTTAATAAAGCGATTTTATATCAATGTGCGCTAAAAGTTATAAGGTCTTGCTCCTCATTAAACGAGTTCATTTAGTTAGCAATTTATGAGTTACAAAATTATATAACACGCAATACGTAACATTGTTTTGTTTGTTACTGGTAATTAGAAGTTTGTCTAGAACGTCGGCTGATTCATCAGAATATAGAAACGTGATTAGGTTCTTGTAATTGAAAATATGACATTTTATGTAATCTTAATCTTTCACAAATTACTTAATAAACATTTTCATTACTTTCTAGTCAAAAATTCTTGTTTTATTAAATCTTTGCGAGCTGTATGCAGCCTTGCAGTTTATTTATATTAGTAACAATTTGATATACGTGTTTGTTATTACTTATATACCTGCCCCCTGTTTTATTTTCCCTTAAACTTAACTTGCAGTAACTAACAAATCCGTTGTTTGTTGTTTAATTTGATTGTACAACGTGGCGACGTTTTGCGATGCTATTACAACTATCTGTGTATGTTGTAGTGTATGTCAAACTGGAGGTACGTAGCCGGAGTGAAGGATGTTTGATGGACGGATCCGAAGCAGTCAATAACATCGTTACAATAAGTTTAAATGCCAAACTGTCTCGCGACGCGCTGCAACGCACCGTGACCGACGCGCACTCGACACTCGCATTTTGATACTAGAATATTACAATTACTTATATATACGCGAATATTAAACGTTTAATAAAACTTAATTTAACAAATTTCATCTCGTTTACTTTATTATTTACTACTCCAAAATATCGGCTTAACAACACCAAAAGTACACTAATTCCTAACAAGAGTGATTTGCTAATTTCTATAGAGAAGACAGTTGGATACTACAACCGGCTTGTCAACACATTATTAATAAAATTAAATCAACTACCAACCATAGCTCTAGAAGACTTCAAGACACAGCTCATTCTGTGTATACCGGACTGTAAACAATAATTAAAAAGCTGTAGCTACTCTCATGACCATGGATAATATACTACTTTCTTCCACTTCTTTATATATACTTACTCTGTTCTCATTCGGTGCGGCATTAAGCTGTTTTCTTAAATATTTAATGAAATAGTAAACATGGCATCAAGTATCAAAACCTGTTAAACGATTCCGCCCGTGGGTAGGTGAAGAAATTTATTATTTTTTGAACTATGGTCATTAAAATTTTTGATTAACTACGTTTGATCCGTGTCGATAAAGATGACGCTGCAACTATCTGCGACATTGTCCTTTTTCTTCGAGCCATAACTAAATGTTTCGAAGGATGGTTTTTGTATCTTCGAGGGGTATGTATTAAAATATCATCTTTGTGGTGTTTTTATATTTCACGCCTCCTCGCAAGATGTTTTATACTTTATAGTTTTTTTTTAAATTTTCAAAGTATAGCATATAGCATATTTCAGAAAAATGAGGTCTCGTGTTTATTTACCTATATTAGTACAGATTATACAATCTATTAATGTTTTAGTGCGTTGTTGATAGAGTACTCAAGTATTGATCTTAAGATCAGGGAATTCTTGTTAGGGAACAAGCCGGAATACCCCGATTTAAAACACACAAACAAACACAACACACTATATAAATAAGTTTAAAAATAATACTTTTTTTTTATTATATTTCAAATTTGCGTACATATGTGTATTAAAATATTTAGATCCAATGGTACGAAAAAATAAAACTACTGGTTATATTTTTTTGTAATTCATAAAACGTTTTGACAAATCATCTTACAAAAAATTTTCAATTTTACATGGAGCTTTAAAAATTATTTTATCTTTGTTAAGTTGTCATCAGATGGTGTTAAACTATATCATAATGTTAACTGTTTGTCTCATTTTCACAGCGATACGTTTTTAGATACACCTAGATGTTATAACAGTACATGATCTGCTGTATACACCTTTTTTGCAAATAACAACGAATTCGCACTGCTGTTTCTTTCCGTTGTTCTTATTCTTAAACCAACACAAGCGCGGCAACGGCACAGTTAGCACTGTGTGACTGTGCGCCGGTACAGCCACAACCCCGCCTCGATTGCG
This sequence comes from Byasa hedistus, assembly GCA_029286795.1. Lineage (NCBI taxonomy): Eukaryota > Metazoa > Arthropoda > Insecta > Lepidoptera > Papilionidae > Byasa > Byasa hedistus. The sequence continues at coordinate 6,527,986 of JAGSMW010000020.1, read as the reverse complement.
CGTACCCAACGCACACTAACCATTCGTCATCCATTATTCACGGCCTAAATTGCACAACTTTAGAGCGCCATTTCTAAATGACGTCTAAATCTGTTACTGTATTAACATTGTGAATAAAATTTATACAATCAATCTACATAAATGTCCGTGAGCGTCTGTCCATTAGTCAGCTGGAGCACAAAGGGCACACGCTCGTCTCGTAAATCAATCGCACGTACTCTCATTGAGACGGTCTGCCCAAATCGCACTCAATACCCGATGTATGCCGTGGCGAGGATTGCCGCTCGTGCGCCGCTCACACTACACAGCTTTCCAGCCATTAGCGACCCTTGCAACCCACATTTGTCATTACACTGAAATCTTGAATCAAACATAATTCATTCATATTGTGGTACCTGAAAAATAAACACGTTTTCTGCATTATTGTATATGTATATAGCAGAGATGCGAAAATATGTGTATCTATAATAGTGGTTACATACTAAACATTATCTATTTTCCTGTCTTTTAAATAAAATTATTAAATAAATATTTGATAAATAATTGTAAGCATAAAAATATAACATTATCAGCGAAACAGTAATACGCAAACATTAATGTGTAAAAGTGAATTAATTTATTGAAATAAAGACTATCTTGCATGCCATGAATGCATAGTGGTTAGATACCTTAATCACTCTTTAGTAAATCCGAGATTGTTGTTATGAACAAATCATAAAAAGATCGTCCTCACGTCTCATCGGTTTGATGTTAGCTACTACTAAGACATGTTTGAAAACTCGTCTACTTCAACAATGGCCCGGCTTCGAACAAATCGGCTTATATTAACTATTGCAACGTTATCTACTAGCGTGTTACAGGCGCACAAATAATGTAATCAGTGCGCCGTTATGTTGGACACTAATTGGATGATTATTCAAAGTGCTGCTGAAACGCGCCCTAAACTGTTATTAAGATATTAAATATTATGGGTATGTGTAGGCTGGTGGGGCGTCGAGCGCCGCGGGGGGCCCAGCGGGACGCGGCTACCGGCCCGCGCGCTCTTGCTAATTGTTACCAGACTACTGACTCCACTTCTTCAACTGTCGAAATAAAGATTTTACTACGTCCACAATACATAACTTAAGTTTAACATTTCTAACGACAACTTAACGAACGTACATATATTATCACATAAAAATTATAGAACTAATAACAAAAATTATAGCTTTAAAAATTCACGAGAAGAAAGCGTACTTTCGGCCAAAAAAGTGCTATTAGAATACTTATAAAATACCAAGAAACAGTTGGTGAATTCATGATCCAAAACAAGACTCTTGAAAAAAATTATAAGATAAAAGGTGTGTTTTACAAAACATTGCACATAAACTATAACCAAATGTATTATGGTAAGGCATCGAGTTACATCAAACCGCTTTAAGGAGCCCCTTATCTTTTTATCTCTTAAATATTGTCGCCACATCTCAAAGCGGCGGGCGCGCGGGCACCGGCGAGGTGACGAAGTCAACTTTGAAACTTAACGTATTAAAATAACGATGGGAATAAAGTAAACGTGTACTTATATGTGCATAATAATGCTTTTGGGTGAATAAAAATGAGGGGATCCGTACAAAATATCTAAATAAAAGAGTGTAACGTCATAAAGTGGACGGGCGTAGAGCGTTAGATGCCGCGAACAGATAGCGGCCGCCCGCCCGGTCGCGGCTTGCCTATCATTTATACCATTTCATTGCTTTTACATTTCATTCATAAGTCTACTTGTGACTTGTTTCCTTTTCCCTAACTTTTTATATAGATCTTATTCATACTGTCCATCGCAATGGTAGGAACGCTACATTAACATACAACTTTGTGTCATGTCCGTGCAAACGCATGTTTGTTTTTTTTGGTACAACGAACTGACTAGATGAACATAATGGTTTTAGTAATAAGAGAAACTTTTGTCCATAACAACTAAGCACTAATCAAGATATTAACGAAGCATCTAAGACCACTCACAATATTTTTAGTGCTAATTTATTTCGTGTAACCACACATAATCAGTATAGTTGCATATAACAAAATTTATGTGTAACCTAATTTTGTTCTTGACGATTGACTACGTAACCAAGTACCATAAGAAGTTATCCAAAAAACGGACTGTGATTTTTAGACTATTTGTTGAATCTTTACAATAACATGATTAACAAAAATTTTTACTTTAAGTCCTGCATTATAACCTAATATTTCCAATACAGAAGTGTACTGTAGCTTCAAGCTGTTAAGAATAGAACCAAGTTTTTCGGGTTTACGGGCTTTTAAAGTGGAGCCCTCATTGCCCACATGCGAACTCTGGTATGACAAATACAAGGTATCGAATGCACTGAGAGTGACTACCGAAGGACTTTTAATGGCTACAAATCTCACATAACTCCAGCGTACCCCTGTAGGCTTTTCTAAAGACCGACCTTCCCCTGTAAGAAGTACGGTAATATAACAACTTATTACACAGGATATTTATTAACATTGTGCATTCGTTGTGTAAAATTCTCAATAGCAGCTCATCGACCCCTCATATATGAAATATTTTCTAAGCTGTGAACTTTAAAAGGTCTTCAAGCGTGTGGTAATATTATGAGCGGCCATAATCATTTAACTTTAATAAGCACACGGCGTGTATGTGTCGCCGATCGGCGGGGCCCGCGCGTTGCTCTTTATTTATTGACCTATTAGAGATAACATTAAGATCGAGATGCACGGCCAAGGACCTTTGTTATAAAAACGTATCCCACATTATGTATATTAATATGGATTGTCCACGCGTCCTTTTTATTTATTTATCTATCTTTCATTTATAACTATAACAAAGAATAATTTGTATTAACCTTTAAACTGTCAAGAGAGATGTTTATCGCAGTTATCTTGAATAATACACAACAACATTAAAGAAATATATTTCGCAAATGTATTAATGTTATTTAAAAAAAAATGTTTATCTCTTTATAATACTTTTTAAAAAGATTTATTTAAATGAAACTTATCCATACGTTACGAACTAAGAGCGTTATCTTGGCAGATGTTGACTACTAGTCGTTATAATATTTCTAAGATTTTTATTCCGAGCCATTTCAAATCAATATTTGTTATAAATTATCAAAGGACTGTCTCCTACATTTTTTATTACTCCTTTAATGATTTGATTATTAAACGTTAAAAGGAATTTTAAGTTTATAACTTTTGGGGTCTTGATAAATGATTATAAATATTGATGTAAGGCAAACGTATAACCGGTTGTGCGGCGCTTCGGAATGAGGTGTTTTATCAATACTTTACGTATTTTGACCGAATTAATCACATTTTATACATTTAGATAACCTCCAATGCGATATTGTCTTAAGAATTTATTTCTTTGATATTCGAAGAAATATAATGAACATAAATATTCGTTAGGAACAAACTGTAATGCGATTAACTTTACTAACGATACTGTTTTATTAATTTAAAATAACACAACATAAAAAGCCCATTTAATGTTCCCACTGTTGGGACTCGGAGCCTTCTCTCATAGAGATTCATGGCCAAGTGCGAGTTAGTTTTTACTTTCAGTTGTATAGTATCATCAAGATTCATATTAAAATTAATTAACCGTAAGCGTACAGAAACGAATATAATTGTTTTATTGATGAATATAATTTCGGTATGTGCGTGCATTTACAAACACGCTTAATGAATTAAACACACGGCAATGAAACATGATATATTGCAGTTCATTTTTAAATGCGCGTTATTCGCATCTCATTTGCAATTCTGCAGCGACATAATGCAGCGTTGTCGTAATTATAATTAATTAACTTTGGACCCGTCCATAAACAGTGGAGTGCTTTTTATTAAGTATGTACTTTTCAGCTCGCTTTAATTATTTTCACATAACTTAAATAGCAACAAATTCTTATTTAATTCGCCATCGTTCACTCTGCGCACTCTTTAAAAAACAACCGTCGCGGGAAATATTAGCTTTTATTTAAATTCATTCTGCAAAGCAAAAAGTGAACACAGTACAATAAATATTCACGAAACTTATTTTAATTTCTTCTTTACACAGCGCAGATTACCTCGACTCGTTCGTGGAAACTTTCTTGTTTTTAATTTTCTTTAAAACATTCGTTTGTTTTCTATATTTTTTTAGCGAATAGTCGAAAGACTTCCTTAACTTCAAAACGCTTATCTTTCCCGAAGAATAAGTGCCTAAACTGTTAATTGTATTACACTACTTTGAACTTTAAAACCCTCGTGTTAAGTTTCATTGTTTGTCAGATTTATTTTAAACTTTTTTAATTGCTAAGTAGAAGACTAACTTCAACGAGTGCTTTATTGTTTTTCTTTTATTTTCGACTGCGATTTCCTTTAATTTAAAGTAACGCGACGTTAGCTGAATTTAAATCGATTTCATCTTTGAATAAATGCGACAAAATATTATAATGGCATTTATTTATTTTAAATTGCCTCAAAGGAATATGAAATTGAAGTATTCGTTTATTCAAAAATGTTCTTATTAAATAAATCATGGCGTCAAAATCAACGTCATACAAGGTATAAGAAATTCAAATGAAACTCTCAAGAGTATTGACTGCATAATTTAACAGTCATAAGCAAAAGTTATGTTTAAACGATGAGTGCGTTTTATAAATGGATTTTGCGATCATGGGAATATTACTGATCATTTGACCATCAAGGCGTGCGACTGCGCGCGCGCACCGCGGGCACACCTTATCATGTCGGTCTGCCTATTATGCATTGCAATATGCCGTACCATTCGACGAACACTAGATTACTGATTATAAATGTTCAGTACGAGAAATTTTGTCTTCTTATTTCCGGACATCAACGTTATTATGTTCCTCTATTTCTTCAGAAAGGGCCACATTAGAACGGCTATTACATATTCCCGTTAAGAATTCGCAGTCGGTGGGACACAAAGCGGTCACAAAACGAACAAAGATCCAGCGATGACGGGCGGTCCATTTATCATCGCGAGGAGTTATGACGGCAAATAAAAAAAGGTAAAATGATTGCTGCTGAGATTCTTCGGAACCTTTAGCCGATGGGTATGCAATAAAAAGTGACCCTGTTATAGTTTGCGAAACCGATTAAACTATAAAACTAATTGGTCCCCACTGTCTTAATAAAATATTTCGTTCTGATAATTATTGACGTCCGCCATTAATGGCGTGTAAGTATGACGTACGCGTTGGAAATGAAGTCGGTGTGATTATTCATTTGATTAAATTGGATTTTGTTCTTGTTAAATGGTAAAAGTGTTTGAAACATTTGTAACTAAGTTCTGGTCAATGTGAATGTAAAAAGTCGTTTAAAATTTAACTTGGACATTGTGTTGTGCTCAACATTTGTGTTGATAGTTTTTATTCGTTCGTGACAAATGAAGTGACAGAAACTACCTATAATTTGTGTAATGAAGACGACTTACAAAACAATTTTCACCTATTATTGCGAAGATTTGTGCGAAAGAAAGTCAAAACAATGAAGACACTACTGTTATTACTTTCTTATCAAATTTGTTAAAATACTTTGATCAAGTTATAAAATTATAAACTTCTTTTGTTTAGTTCCTCAAATTAAGAATTGTTAAACAATTTTCAAGATTTATGCAGTTGCTTATTAGGGCAATCCTACTACAGTTATGAATAATAAAATAGTCATTAGAATTCATTAGCAGTTGTAAACGCAAAATCTTAGCGGTGGTCTTAAACATTTTTATTACAAAAAAGAAAATGATCATATTCATTCGATTGTTATAACATTCAATTCCCAAACAATAAAAACGTATAAAGATTTTATGGTATAGTATACGCGTTTTGTAAAGGATTTTATATTGCTTAATGATGTTAGAAAAAATTTAAAGTACATATTATAGGCCTGAATAAATATATTGATATAAAAAATACGTTGCGTTTAAACTTTATAGCCGACTTAAACTGATCCGAACAAAAACCGACTTTATGGTATCTGTAATAATGGAACCGGAAATCCGATTACAGATAATAAAACAATAGAGTTTATTTATTATCATTGATTTTATTAGATCATAAATTGGTATTTACATGGTGTTGCTAGTTAAATTATTAAAAACCGGTTTGTCTCCCAGGTTCTGTTTTGTATTATTTGTAATAAATTCTTATCCATATCAGACTTATTCACAGGATAACAAAACTGTTTGTTTTGCTTATGCTCTGCTTAACTGCGCTCAGTATCAAAGCAAAAACAATAATTGCCGGCTAGATATGTAGTGCGTATGAAATATTTATAAATTTTATACACAATATAACAAGGCTAATTATGAAGCATGGCCGCGTCTGAGCTCACGGCACCCGCGGGCGGTCGTCCGACTGCCGATCTCTGCTCTATAAAAACATAATAATTCCGCTACCTTCACTTGCCCGTTTTTATCCATCACTCCATATTCCGGCCGCACGCAACAATCATAAATAGCTCTTTCAACAAAATCTGCTTCGTTTAATTCTAGACGGCAATTTAAAAATTATCCGCTTCGACTCTTAGGCGGGAAGGCGCATAGTAACCGTAACAGTACTCTTTCATCACAATTACGAAGAAAGTGTTCATATAGCTATATCTGAAAAAGAAAAAAAAATCTTGGTTATCAAAATTCGATATGTCTTCATATTTTATATTATAAAACAAATATAAGAAAACATCATAAGTATCATTAAAATATAAGTAACATGTGTATAGTTAATAAAAAATAACAAGTTTAATACTGCCTTTGAGATCGCAAGTGTCGACCACGTAACTAACATTCGCCACTGAAACTAACTTTACGCTCGGACCAGTAGATACTTCAGGACAATAATTGAAAACGTCTACATTAAGTTTCGCAGAACTACCTCATTCTATACAATGTTGTGTAAATACTTAACACATTTTACTTTTTATTCTTGCTAATATTTTTTTCTTTTTCGTAAACATAACACTCAAAAAAGTTAATAGATGAACACATTCGTGAAAATATATTTTTTTTAATATTACTACTGAGTTAAACATAGTTATTAGTTAGCAGTAATACAGATAAATCTTTAAGAAGTTTAATCTACACTAATCTGTATCTGAAAACTGAATTCTATTCGTTTTTCAGCTAACTTTTTTTTTAACATTACAATTACCATTTTGTAACTACTCCTCTGTAATTGTTATAGAAAAGACATAAAGTAGAAAAAGTTATAAAGTAAAAAATAAAAGACTTTAATGAATGTGTTTCAACAACGAATAAATGTAAAGTTTGTTATTGTGTATAAGTAACATCTTCTTTTATTAAAGAATATAACATAAATTCGAAAAATAAGTTAAGCAACAGCGTTTTGTGATAAATTTTACCGTAGTCAAATAGTCAAACAGTAGGTCACTGCATTCGTGATTAATCAGTTTGAATATTTCTTAGAGACTTCATGTAAGTCAATAAATCTTTGGAACTGTATCGATTTGTGCATTAGTAACATAAGATAGTACTTGATGAGTAAAGCTAGTGCTCACTCGAAGCATGCCTAGTTTGTTCCTACAACAGCGATATAAATCTTAAGCTAAAAATAACATTTTACTGTTATCAGATATTTACTTACTGTAGTAAGTGATCAGATACAGTATGAGTTTTGTAAGTTATAACAATTATCAGTTATATTAAGCTTGATATAAAATGTCAAAATCACAGCAAAGGACATTTAGTACCTCTTAATATACTTTTTCAAATAAAATGTATATAATAATCGTGCATACAAAGGTAGATACAGTGCATAAAACTAGACAAATTTTTTATGAACACTAGTATTTTTGTCAGTTACTAATATAAAATAAGATAGTTTAAGTTTTTTTAAGTTGTCTGTGTGAGCAAGTAAGTTTTACGCCTGTTGCACTAAAGAAAGACAACGGATACATTCGAAACAGAACGTCGTTACAACAAGTACAGACAAATCCCCAACAGTACGTTAGTACAAGGCAAGAGTTTTGCATAGTGGCCAGTGGACGCCTTACATCAAAACAGGCGAGGAGGCAAGGTGGCAGGAGCGGGAGGAGGCAGAGCGTGGGGCGGGAAAGGGGCGGGCAGCGCAGCCTGCAGTTCGCCTCCCGCCTTGCACTCGCTGCACCCGCGAGCCTTACAAACTCTCTGAGAAACAGCTCGTTTATATTCCGGTATTCATTATAAACACTATCCAAGATTAATATCCTTCCAAGTTTGGTTTTAGAACCGATATAATTTCTCATATCAAAATATAAAAATTAACGACTATTAAAAATACCTTAAAAAAAAGTTAATTTGCGTAACACTTTAAAAATTCTTATAAATATGTTGTGTACACAAAACGTAAAGCAAATTTTAAACAAAAATAAAGATAAACAACAAAAAAAAAATCTTGTAATACTAGTAACGCCATCTACCGATCGATAGCAAGACTATATGTTACTTTTAGATAAATTGTTGTTTTAAAAAATTTCATCGATAATACTTTAACTATAAATAATAACTTTTAGATTAAGACCTCTTAATTCGTTCTACTTCATCAGGTCACCTTATTTCGCCCTGTTTTCGTTATGTAATGTAATATTTGTGTAACGTCATGAAGCAATAACAGGCAAAATATTTGTATTAACAATTAGAAGTTTTATTTTAAATGTGCGTTGTATTTCAGTTACAAAGAAGCAAAAAGGTGTGGGTAATTTAGTTTTATATTTGTTACTGTTCGTCGTGCGCTTGTTTGTAATATTATCATAATTACAATTTTATAAAATGCGAGTAAGGATTTCCATTTATAAGAAGTAGTTGTCGAAAACGGTGTGTAATTATAAACCGATTACAAGTTTTTTCTCTTTTTTGAATCTGGATCCTGGAATTAATCGAAAAACTATGTGAAAGACTATGTGACTACAAAGTTTTTTATTTTAATTATTAACGTTGGCGCTTTACTATGATCCGTCGTGATAGTAAGCGGCGATGTAATCTTTGACGGTAAAGCGAACTACTTTAGAAGTAGCCAATCACTGTTCTTTTAAAGATCCCCATTTCATATTTGAACGGAAGCACTGACGTCGATGGGCGATTCCAATCCTGTTTGCGTTATGAAATCTGCGAAAATTACGAATACATAATTTCGAATCTTTCCGTGCTAAAAACACAATTGATGATTGCCCTTTGATTTTCTTGTTCTTATCAAAAGAACAAATGATATCAAATGTAACAAATACTGCCTTTAATAATAAAACATCGACTATAAAAGTTGACGTGTGTAATTAAGTGACAGTGTAGTTTTATGCATAAAACTGTATGATAGTCGTGCGAGCGTTTCCTGTGCAATATTAAACGATACCAACGGGCCGCCGAGGTCGAACCCGCCGTATTTTATAACACTATAAAGACACGAATTACAATTCACATCCGCGGGTAAAATTAATTTACATGCAAATACATCGATGTTATTACAAAAATGAACATCCGTAGCGACGCGATCGATTTGCATATTTTTTAATAATATCGCGGTAACGTAACAAAAGGGTCGTTCATAAAACACTCCATGGACTATTGTTAGCACTTCCGGGGCATTCGTTAAATATACATAAAATTAAATCAACGCATCCTCATAATCACCGGCTAGATGATAATTACACGCCATTCACAGCTGACACAAATACATTTATTGTATATTACAACAAAAGCCGATAGATAATGTTTCATATTCTAAGCTTATATCTATTTGCTTGTTGCAGACATCAATTTAAACGCTTTAAAAATGATGTCGTTTATCATTACTAGGTTGCAATTTTAGGTATTTTTTTTTTATTACTTGTAACACAAAGTAGATATTCATTAGGTACATAGCCAAGTAGGTATTAAAAAAAATCTTATTAAATAATAGACTAAATTGTGATTTATACAAATTGAGATGTTTATTCTGTCTTATGTAACTTAGCACTTAACAAAAAGTACACCAATGAGATAATTCCAGCGCTGTTTTCAATAAATGTGATACTAGTTTTACAAACTATTAAAATTTGTTAAACTAATATTTTTTTTAAATGTACTTCAATAACTGAAGTTGTGAGTATACAACAAAAACATCTTGCCCAAAATATCATTACAATTCTACCCTAATAATACGTTGTGTATCCCTTCGATAAGATGTATTGCAAGAAATTTATTATTATTCAAAAGGAGTGACGCCCCGGGCGTAGTTTTTATGTTAATGCCAACAAACCGTAAGCATGACACCCAAGCTCAAACAAAAATAACAGGCACTATCTATCGGGCTATTAATTTGGAAGGCATAAGAACATGACATAACGAGCGTATGTCAACACAACGAATGCCGGTGTAGATATTTTGTGTATTGAAATATAACATCGGTTGAGTGACAAACTGTGTAGTCGGACGGCCTCCGATAATATCGCCCGTCACCTGAACGGAAGCGAGACGGCGGAACTCAACACAAAAACCACATTAGCTCCTACGGCGTTAATTGTTCATGTTAACCTTACAAATTTTGAAAACATCACGATTATAATCGAATTTCGAAACTTAATTATTTGTTAAAACTAACAACTTATTTTAAAATCGTTTTTTATATTTTTATTTCAATTCGATAGTCACTCTAAAACATCTCCTCTGTGTTATATTAAACATTGTTATTATTAAAAACATTCAGATAACGAAATGAGCAGGCCGCGGCCAGATGTTTCATCGGCAAATTATTTCTTACACAGTACCTAAATCTTATTTGAAATAAAGTATAGGTATATTATAAACAGCTCGGTCTGAATAAACATACATGCTGGTAAATCAGAATGCTAAATGACTAACTGTAATATAAATATCTGAAATAGCTAAACTGGCAACACATTCTGGAATCAAACAATCTTTCAACTGATTCTACAAAGCTTAGCATTTTAAAATTAATCCGTTGAAGCTCGTAAAATATTCGATAAACAGGGCGGATATGTTTGCTTTCGCCAACTTTAACATTGCTATTAAACAGTCGTGAAATGGACAGAAATAATCGGGTCGATCCGTTATATCGCGTCATTCGTATTATACCGGCGTCTGCATACATTGCGATCGGACTCACGGCCTATTGCAATGCTTTCCACATTTTCCTACTGCGCCGTTCACTTTATAGTTAATTCATTTAACATTACTTCATTACATTTGACGAAATGGGTTGGGTATATTAAAATAATTAGCATGTGGATAGTTATTCGCACGGCAGGCAGTGTTTCGCATGCGGGATGCGCTCGCCGGCAGCGTGACGGCGCTGGCGCGGCGGTGCGCACGCGCAGCCCGGCGCGGCGCGGCCCGGCGCACACGCCCGACCACCAGACTGCTCCGTTTTTGTGAGTCGCGACGCGCGCCGCTCGGATCTTCGCCGCCGGTTCTTCAAATTCACTCAAACAATACTAGGAACCGGAACGTTTCGTCTGCACCGCATGATTTTCAAATATTTTGTCTTTGATTAATTTATGTTTGCATTACCAGTTTAATACCTGTGTATCTTTCTGTGCAATGAATTTTATATGTGTCTAGAATGTAAGTCAGATAAAGAAAGGCTTTATTACTAATACATTATAATTCGGAGAGTGGTCGCGTACGCCGTCCGGGCGGCGAGGCGGCGAGGCGGCGAGGCGCGCGGGGGCGAGCGGAGCCTCCAGCGGCGCAGCCACGGCCCCGCTACTTTTTACCCGTGAATGCCCGGCTCGTGTCTTTTTCGCTCTTCCTGATTGGAATTCGTTGAGGGATCGTCGCTGCCGGTGGCTGACGTCTTGTGACATGTCAGCGGCGATACGTGTATTGCGTACGCGACAATTAACCAGTCAGCCACTCCGATGCACTACACGAGAGGAATCTTTCGCTCTCGACAGATGTTTCTGCGGAGACAGTCTTTATTCACGGAACAACCGTGAAGCAAAGTGTCCACTCAAAATGTGAATTAAACTCTTTAATTGCGCTTTTTGAAGGGACCGTTTATTTGATGCCGGAAAGATGCCGGTGATTTCCTTTTTTGTACAACGTGTTGAATATAAGCACTTAAACGACAGCCTTATTTCAATAAAACATAAAAAAACTATAGCTTAGCTCATGAATATGTACATTATAAGTTTCTTTAAGAATTATTAATACATATAAACTACATGTTTACCAATTTCTAATGTAATGGAGATTTTCACTTAATGAACGTCAAAAAGTTTAAAAAATTACACATGGAACCTGTGCTTTGATTGAAACTAGATTTAGCTTCCCTATGAAAGGACAGATTCTTATTTAAGCCTCACTGACTCCTCAAAACTAATTATGCATTCGAACGACGTTTCACAATGCATATGATACTTTTACACATACATTTTGCGTACATAGCATGTAATCTAATTTATGACGGAAAACTAGAGCAAATGCATATTTAATAAATAACTTTTAGCAACGAAGTCAAAGTAACTGTGTTGATGACGGAAATAAACAATCCCGTGATCTAAAAATAACACTGTGATGAAATAATAATAGCGTTTGTAATATTTTGATTATATTTCTCGGAAGAGAACAAAACCGTCTTAAATATAATAAAAATTTTGTCCTTTGTCTGGTTAACATACATTTTCAGATCAACAATTAGATTTTATGTATATTTTTTCCAAAATTAATAACGATTAGACGAGTACAGCGTTATGGCTATATGATAACAACTGAGTAAAACGCACTCGTAACGACGGGTAATAAATAGTTAAAATTAACACGATAAATTGGTAACAAAACAAAAGTTTTACAAACCAATTGATTGCAATCTAAACTTTTAGATCTATCAAATAAGATTCTAAAATCCCGAAGACAATACTAAATAGTTTTAATTGTAAACCGCAATAACAAAAATAGTTGCTATGTAGTTATTAGAAAACTTATAGTAATTTTAAAATACGTACTTTATTACAGAAAATATTTGTAAGAAAATAAAACTATAGAGCTATAAATAGTAAATATAACATCGAGACAATTATGGAGAAGAGCAGTGGAGGTGTCGTGAGTAGCGCGGGAGCCGACAACACGTGTTACCGACCACTTGCATAATGCTGCCCAGGGCTTTGCAATTGCGTAGAATAAATAAAAAAAATGTTAAATTAACGTGATCGGAACACGCTTTTAAATAAATTAAAAGCAATTAAACGTATATAAAACTTAAACGATACTATCAAAGCATCAGCGCTGAGCGCGAATCGCTGCCGCTCACAATTCGTACTTTTATTATATATACGCATATGACGAAGGCTTTTGAGAGTTCTGCATAATGCACCCATTTGTAATATTGAAAATAAAAAATAAATAAATATAAACGCTGAATGCCCCGGTGGCAGCCCTTTAGGACAACAGAAAGAGAAGCCGCTTGCTTTTCCATTGAATCAAATTCATATATTTTGAGATTCAGTCGCCAATTTCATTGGTACAGATAGTAACGAAATCAAATAGCGTATAACATCCAAGAAAATTATCGGATAATGTATTACAATGAAAACATAAGTATATTACGCATTAATTAAACTTTAATATTACGAATTTTGGTAAGTTTATTTAATTATTGATTACCGTGACGTTTTGAATGCTTTGCGTCACCCATGGTTATGAGAGGACGGAGGTGATAAATTTGTTGATATAATAGTCGTGATTTAGTATCTACTACAGATTTTTGTTATTGTTTACATTCCGATCAACGCAGAATAAGCTCACTGTCTTCAAATCGTCTAGTGGTATATCGATATTTAGTATTTGATTTTATTTTATTAATACTGGGAACCCCTACCGGCGATAGTACCTAATCAATTCAATAAAGAAGATAGGAAAGTCAGTGAAATGATTTTCTTATGTTATGGTTTAAGGAGGATGTTAATTGTTAATGAAACTTGATTAAGGTTAATTTAAGGTCTAATATTATGAATTTGGGATCCGTTTAACAAATTAATGGTTACTTACATTAATTAACAATTACTTGACCATTTCCAAAATTAGTTCTGCAACAAAATTTTACAACTAACTTAATTTTTTGCATATAAAACTTACTATATTTTTTGTTTAATATTATTTGCTAATTGGATTCGTTTGCACATTAAACAAATTACATAAATAATCGTACCCATATGCTACGTTCAGTTATTTTCGGGGTTAGTCCGAGCACCGATTTTCAATTTATTTATAAACGCCTGTCTAATTGTGATGTGTAAGCATGAAAACAGATCTCAACAGATCTTGTAGTATTTTATGTAAACTGAACTATACTTACAGATTATATATACAATGCCATCTTGTATTTTGTATATATTATAACGCCTCTTAGTCATTTACTTTTAGTAAAAGTAGAATTCTTGTAAAAGCCCTAACCAAAGTATCAAGCGATCAATAACCACGGCCACTCCGACGAGTGTAAAGCTAAGAAAAAAAAGAAAATGAGGTGTACTTAGTGAAAATCTTAATGTAAAGTTAGTCAAAGGACGAAATAGATTTGTGTTGTTCTGGCTGTACCAACATTCCATGGATTGTTTTATTGGATTATGCGGCGAGGCTGCGAAGCAGCTATAACTATTCAGCGTCGTCTTTTGTGTTATGGAAAAACTTGTTCTTGAGCCATGTAGTGTGAAAGTGTTGTTTATTTTTCCAGTTTAATGTTACATATGTACACATATTATCGCCTTCGCCGCGCGACTGTCATCTCAGTGCACGCCGGGCCTGGCCCTGCGCGGCCTTGTGGGGCCCTCTCGTTAGAGGACAATGCAACACTTTTCTACTTTAAACATACTGTCATTTGTAAAACACAATACAGTGCTAATAACATTAACCCCTTTACTTGCAAAGTATATATGGAAATTCGTTGTGCGTTGGTTAATATATTTGTAAGGTTTAATTAGTAATAGTACGTTGCAGTATTTGGAGAACCACGGCTGTTTAATTATTTGATAGCACTCGACATTCTAATCCTTATGTCGGTATTGTTTGTAATCCCAACTACACAATGTAATTTTAAAAATATACACTTTATATACTCATGTTGCCGCAAATTGACTATGCCTCGCCCCCGAGACTTGCTGTAAGCGGCAATGAGAGTAACTTGACCTCTTCTTGACTAAAATGTATAATAATAGTTTAGTCTATTGCAATATGTGTATAGTATTATAATACACATGTAATGGAGACATCCCACGCATAAATTAGCTTTTACATTTTGATATAGTTTTTAATATAACCAACAATTTCTCTTATGTATAGTGGTGAAGATTGAATATATATTCAAAAGTACATATCGCTATGTTTTCACTTGTGCCATAGACCATTTTGTTAATAAGGCGAAAATAATAAAATTTCCAATGAAGTTTAAATATTGGTAAGTTTAAGTATCCGTGCACAGAACCCTTCTAATCGTTGAAGAGTCCCAGGGAGGCTAATGTTTATTTGGACATATTTATGGCTATAGTTCCGCTTTTTGTGCGGACGGAAATATGTGTGGCGGATCGCACGTCTGCGTGAGATTTCGGACACCTCTCCGCTTACTAAATTTAATATCACCGGCCTTAACGGCGAGAGCGAACCCAAAAAAACAGCAAAACCGCCATTGTGTCGGCGACACGAACGGCAGTTCGCGCCTGCCGCCACTCATGAAAATGATTTTGTTTTTATTTTAAAATGTATGTTTATGATAACACCTGTTTCGACGATGCCTCCGCGATCGGTGTCAGTCGAAGCTTGTCCCGGTTTTTTGCCAATTTAAAGGCTATAAAGACGCCCGCATGGCGTGCTAATTTAACCACTGTTCACAGAATTACGCATTCGTTTACTCTTGTATAGACAACAAAAGTACCTTTTTTATATTATTAGAATTTCATATACAAAATAATATACGTTTTATTGGCTCGAACATTAAAATAAACGACACTTTTATATCTGTTTATACTCTTAAAACATCGTTTTAATGTTTCTTCTGTCACTACATTACATGCAAGAATTAAAGTGTGTCAGGTTTTTATTTAGCTTTTCAATTATTTCATCTTTATGTATGGCTTGTGACGCTTTATGCAATTAGGTAAACAGTTTTAATTGGCTTTTTCATGAATTAAAAGAAACTATTTAAAATTTATTTTCTTCAATGAAAGAACTGTACCTTGATGCTATTCAAATATTCTTCATTTAAGTAGAATTATTTACTTACACTACTATATATAAGGACAAAAAACCTTGATAAGGTCAACATGGAGTCAATTAAATAGTAATTTACTATTTTATAGTATGTGGACTGTCTAATGCCTAACACAGATTTACATTAATAGCGTGTTAGTATATATTTTGCATTCTCAGCTTCTTCGGACATTTGATAACTTCATGCCTATGTACGTACGCGTTCAATACATTTTATATTTTACAAGCCAAGTTAACTAACTATAATTATAGTCAGTATTCTCTCAAAATTATGAACAAAGTTCAATTTAAAATGCCTTGAATCTTTAAATCGTTGTGAATAATTAATTACTAAATAAATACAAATGAAGAAAGAAAATACAAACTAAGATAATTCTACACGATATGTATAATATTTAATGAGTTACAAATGTCGCCGCTTACTTCCATTGTTATGTCTAAGCATCAGGCCTATTTCATATTTACGTTGCAATAAATCAATGACATAAATCTTAGCTTATGTCAACTATAATGATGTGGTTCCCAAAGGGCAGCCGCCGCGGCCATGGTCCAGCTTTTTGCATAATGACCTCTATGGAATGTCGTCGTGATGTAATAACAGAGAAAGATGATCAACAATATGATTGCAATAATTTATTGCCCTCTTAAGAGTTAGGTCCGAGACGAAGACTGTGAGAACTATGAGACCTTCGAATGCTACAAGTTTTTAACGCCGACTTAATTGACTAATAAATCAAACAAATTAAGCTTGCGATGCTGTTTCGCGGACAATCGTATAAAAATAAACAATGCAAAACGATAGGGAATTTTCGTCAAAATAAATCGTGGATTGAAAAGAATAGAAAATCAAACACAAATCATCAACTGAAGTTTTGCGGTTCAAAATCTCTAAAATTGGTTTTTTAATATATAGTATAGTTATAAGTTATAAAATAAGTCATGACTAGTTTTATTTTAAAATTAAGCCGCTGCTATCATAGTCTACCGTCATTATATACCGTAACTATCGAATATTGTATATTGTAATAAATAGTGTAGGGGTCTATAAATATAGTAATTTTAACATTTCGTTTTGCGTTGTTAATTTGATGCATGTAAGAAATCGACTTTATCTAACATAACATACTGCAAACATAGTCCACGAGAGAACCAATATGTCTGCCGTGCACGTTCAAATTGATAAACCGCATGAAATCAAAGATAGCGAAACCCTCCTTAACGCGCAACGAGTTGTATATTATCGTAACACAATCCATAAGAAAACGCTACAATAATCGTACATTTCTCTTGACAATGTTCCTTTGAATAAAGGGAGTTAAGGCGAATAGATACAATGTCGGAGATTTGTTTGCCCGGTGCATGTAGACTAGCGGTGCATGATTACCTGCTCACTGGGGTCACTAGAAAAATAAACTTTCCTGCAGATAAATATAAGGAGTAATTGTATACTTCAAATCGGCGTACAATCGTCTGTGGTGATAACGTCTTTTTTTCTATTTGCATGCTCTTCGCTAATATTAAATTAGTATAATATGAAGTTATCCTCGTTCGCTATGACATTGCAATCAAAAGTGGCGTAAAAAATACAGGTCTATGCTGAATGCTTCTATTTATTGTAATATAAAATAATCTGAGCGTAGATATCATGTATTAATCATATTTTATTTGCCAACGGGTTATTTATAAAAAAAGGTTAAAGTATATAATAAACTCCCAACAATGAATTAAATTAGATATGTTTACATCACGATCGGCATGAAATCTATTAGTATTTCTTGTATTTTTGTAAATTATTAACAATTCTTTAAAACATTTATACTAAATGAACAGACTGACTGAAACTTTTACTTGCTTGTCAATGTAACAATAATTAGGCATGTAATTTTTAAAGTATGCCTGGTATTTGTCGTAAGGTAATGTTACCTAAAACAAACACACGTATAAATACTAATAAAGAAGGTTAACGTAAATATAAACAGCCTATATATAAGAAAGTAATCGCGGAAAAAATATGATAGCATGAAATGTCAATAACTGGACATGCCAGCATACGAACAGGTAACGTTGGGTGTCCGGGTACGCAAACGGGATGTAAACGGTATGGACTTGCGCAAGCTTCCTGTTTTATTTTCTACTTTTTATAAACTGCGTGAGGTCGCATACATTAGATGCTTCATTAGAAACGACTAGAATATTTTTACATCGATTTAATATTCTATTTTCACTTCAAACAAAGTCAACCTTGTTATACCGTTCGTAACCTAACTATACTAAAACATGAACGGGACCCAGGGAAACCGAAAATTTGCATTCCTCTTTCAACGGAAGATGAACGACTAAGCCATCATTTTTAATAAGACAAAATGATGAACGCATAAATCTTTGTTTCCTTAACGATTGCGTCTGGAGCCAAAGAGAAAAAGGATGTTTTGCATCACACGCAAAAGCACACGGAAATACACCTTAAAGCCATAATACATTCGATATTATACAACGAATCAAGAATACATAAAGTCTCAGACGCTACATGAGTGTATTTTCTTTTAAGAGCATGCACTTTGCTTGCGAAATTGACATCCAAATCAGATTAATCCAATCAATGGAAATTTATGACGCACCCGAGAAGCGAGCGGGCTCCATGCCATTGAGAGATCTGCACATCGCTAATCAGTTCCCAACCAGCAACGCTGCGACCTACCTGCTAAATCCAACCTTCCTTTTTGTTATTGTTAAGATTTATGTCTAAAGAATGTATGCGTCGCTATTTGGAAAAAAAAATACGATTATTTTACTTTATAAATGTCTAATTAAGCCTGTGTATAAGAAGACAGGCTGTGTGATTATCGATTGTATTAAACATTGCCAAGACGCAAATTATACAGAAAATTTGCCAACGTCCTCAAAAAGTCGCACACCGGATGTTTTTGCGGCAATTACAGAGACGTACAGAGCGATCGCCTCTTCACGAACATGTCTTTGATTTATTCGTCCGCTTTCGGCTCCGGAGATGAAAGTAGAATATTATGTTGCATCAAATATTCACTCTCATTACAATGCCGAACGGACACTTAATGTTCATTACAATAAAAAACCAATAGTTCAAGTTGAAATACGCACAAGTACAAAAAAAACGAAAGAGTGTTTTAAAACCAAATGTCAGAGGATTCGGAAGTATTATTTATTTTTCTCTGCAGAAGCATTGAGTTTAAATGACTTTGATCATAGTTTAAATAGCTCAAGACAAAAAGAATAATTTTTTTTAGTGGTATAAATATAAATACATTCATATATTTAGTTAAAATAAAGTTTAAAAAAATTGTACAGAAGTAGCCACGTTATCCGCAGATAGAAACTACAGACCTGCGATCATTAACAGAATGATAATTTAAACTTGAAAAACTTGGAAATTTCAAATTACTGACAATGTTTTTGTCGCTGAGGTTTATTAAAACCGTAAAATACTTTTTGTTAAATAATTTTATGATAAACAATCAAAATTAAAATAATAGCAAGTATAGCCGAAATTTACAAAAAATAATGCAACGGCGTAATACTCCTAAATTAGTAAAAAAAAAATCCCTTAAAATTTTATTTTAGTGATTAACTGATTTGTTATTATTATCCTGCTGACCAATTAATTTGAAATTTAGATATAATAATTATTTGTTCTTACCTACCCTAATGTTAGTACTAATGTTACCGGGTGGTATTTCCCATACCTTGGTCCCATTGCAGAAAATTATTTTTTATTGTACGAACATCCTTGTTCTCACTCTCTCTCTTCATTCGTTCATTATCAGCCGGATAACGCTCACTGCTGGGCATAGGTTTCTCTCTTATTATTCTCTAATTAAAAACTTTATTAGTAGTTTAACAGTTCCCGTAGCACCACTTTTTAATAACATAATACAACAGGAGATAAGAAAATTAAGCTGGTGGAAAGAGATATCAGAGATGGTTGTATGTCTTGTATGAGATAGTTTTTGTATCTTTTTGTTATTTAGTAAAGAAAAGTGTTTTTTTTTTTTAATTCCATTAAACTTTTTTATTTTTATACATATACAGTACAGTAGAACAAATACAAAATGAATTTATTCTTCTATTTCTGACAAAGTCTGGTAACGATACTTATTTTATATTTACTAATTCAAGTTACACCTTTGAGAAGTACGCTTTCGCAGAGACAACAAACGGCTCAATAAAATAGAGAAACATAGACAAAACGCTACAATAACATCAGAACGGGAACGAATCGCCAGTTTACGACATGAGCGCAACGACCGACTGCTCTACAAATGAATAAGCCATCTGTTCTAATAGCTACAATTAAACATGGTCATCAGAGCGCCGCTCCGAAACCCTATTTGCTCAACATTTGGCTTCAAGAATCGATTGTAACTGCACCTTGCAGCTTTCGTCTCGGAACTGCACAACCATAACAATTTTAACCTGAAACGGAAATTCATGGAATAACTAGAACTCAGACGAAATACCCATCACCGGTACCCGACGACACGTATTTTTTATAGTTTGGAATATTTCATACAAAAGAATGAAGTCGTACATTGTTAACTTTCCCTATCGAAGTAGTTCCATAAATAAGAAAAAACATAAATAAAATGTTTCCCGTCAGTTGCTAAAGTATGATGGTAATTGCACCCCCTTATTTGAATAGCAAAAATGTTAATAATTGCAGATGCCATAAGTCGTTAAGATCATATAACATCTAAGATAATGCTCCATAAGAGTTTTTTTGTCAAATATCAAGTTGCTCTGTATAGGAGAGCTCTTACAAGACTCGGCTGCTTTTTTGCAGTGACCGCGGACGCGATCGAGTAAAGCATTCATATATGGTGAACTGTCATAATTAAAGTTAATAATGAACGTCATTCGATACTTTTTACGGATACATGGAACCGTCATAACTTTATGTATAATTCTTTGTTATAATACTGCAGAGTTTTGTAATCAATTTATATAAAACAATAACTATCATAAATACGATGATCCGTGCAATTGCTTCACTTACTGTCAAGAGATAAAATCGAAAGTATTTTCTTACACGTTTAAATTACTCGGTTCTTTTCTTATCGACTGTAGAATAATTCAGAAATAATGTCCTCTACGTTGCTATTATTTTTGTTTATAACTTGAATCACTTCGTAACATTTTTGCTTAAAATTATAATAATAAAAGGATATACACGATATCGAAGGTCATGAGATTCTTTAAGTTCTGTTTTATTTGTTTTAGCACAGTTACGGAATATTTGATGGTGAAGTAAATCGTCTTGTCATTTTATAATAAAATGACGTGCCGATTTATTTGTTTACCGTCATATCTGACAGAAAACGATTTCAGTGTTTTAAAAAATTTAAATAAAATTCAGCATGACAAAACTCCGGTTCCTGTCCCTCTGCTAATTTCGCCCGTAATTGCCAAGTATTTTATTGCATTCACTCAGAAATTTTATGTCATTCAATTCGCCGACTCTTAATTGAATAAGCGACAAGAAATTTACAACCATCATACGTTCAACTTGTCCTAGTTAGCAGTTGACGAGTCCTTAGTGAAATTACTCTCCTACTATCTATAATACAAATAACGTTCGATGTTTATCAAAAATTTTAAACATTTTACGTCAAAAACCACAGTTAAAGCTAGGTTAAGATTATTATATTAACATAATTTTGATCAGATAATCAAATACAATATTGGCAATAGCCCCAACATTGTATTCGGATCTCTCTGTATTTCTTGCAGTACTACACTAACCATACAAATAAACCTTTTCGAAAAAAAAGTATAACATTTATTATAGCAACATCATACACATTTTCGTTTGATTTACGGATGTTTATTTTTTTCTTTTCAATACAATATGTATTTACTTTTGTTTATTAGTTATAACATACATTATTATATGATGCCACTTGAGTCATATTTTTTTTTCTAAATGCTTTATTAAATATGTACCATTTAGATGTTTAATATAAAACATCAAACGTATTTAGCTGTCTTTACTATACTTATACTTTATACTCAGTGATATTAAAGTTACTGAATTATCAATGTTTTCAACATGCATAATACTTATTAAAATGTCACACCACATAGTAATGGAATCATATTCAAAGGATGCTTTACTAACTAAAACCTTTCCTCTTATTCCATAATTATTATTGTTCTAAATTACTTTGTGATAAATAATAATAAAAAGTCCATTGTTATTTAATTTGATCATGTATAAGGAAACTGAAATGTAAAAGTTAAAAACTAAATTGAGGATATACATAATATCCCCATTACCACTCTATGTTGGATGTCTCGTAAATGGCGACTTATGAGGCAATAATTCCAAGGAAAGAGCGGCAGCTTTCCTTGTTACAGTTACCAGCTTACTGCTTGCCAACCGAATGCCAAGCGAGGCAAGTACAACAATTAGCTACGATTGGGAAGGTCTATGTTCCTAGGAAGAAATCAATAAATTGAAATAAATGATGATGATAATAACATTTGTAAAAAGCCATAGCATATATATATAACGATAGTTAAACATGTTATTTTTTTTTTCCTTAGCCTACATTGTTTCGTAATTCGGGCTCCTTTTTGATACGGTTTTGCAAAAAGGAAATAGTTTGTCGAAATGTAGTTTTACCTAGTATAAGTTCCTCATAGTCTATAGTAACCTTATTTTACCCTCGATCTATTTGTACTTAATTTTGCTCACGTGAGAGTTGAAAATAAATAAAAGCGAACGAAGCTATGATACGAGGCGGGTTGCGAGTTATGGGTCCCTGTACACCGCCGCTGCCGCTCAATTTCTCTAATTAATTAGCGATCCCTTAGATAAGAGTCGCTGACAACCTTATTTGTGGCAAACAAATCTTTGAAGCATAAATTTCGACGTACATGCTCTAAACTTGTTACGTTTATGCACGGGCACTAACTGCCTTGTTATATAATTCTACTGTCGCACAACATGACTAGATAATAGATAATTATATTCCATTATACGTATTACCAGTTTTGTAACCTTATTGATTATCTAAACCATTTATTGCATTTCAAAATCCTAATACGATTTACAAATAAAGTAAATGTAATCTGTTTAACGTTGATACATTGTTTAAAAATAAAGAACAAAGCGTTGTTAAAATATTCGAGGGATATGTTTATGGCGGGCATCTTCTATGACATTTTTATTGAGCGTTCACATCAATATGTCTAAATTAAGAAAGATGTCTAATTGAAAATGCGCACGGCGTGTACCTGTACATTCTGGCATTAAATATTCGTGAAAGATTTAATCCATACCGTGAGCCAACAATTTACATTTGTCACATAAATAAAAGAAGCAGGCGCCTTCATTAGGCGACACCGGGACAGCACGCCGCGCCGCGCCGCGCCGCCGGCCGCAGCGCCACGCTGCTGTCACGCAACGAAGTCGCACCGCTAACGGCATGCTCCCTTCAAGGAATCATATCGCACTGCTCTTCCCACGTTGTCTTCACATAACGAAGTCTTACTATTCTCCCCATGCTGTCTACAAGTAACGAAGTCGCATCGCTCAACACCACACTGCCGTCATGTACCGAAGTCGCACCACATACCCTGCGTTGCGGTCACATAACGAAGTCACACCGCTGTCCCCACTCTGTCGCCACACAAACAAGTCGCACCGCTCTCCTCACGCTGCCTTCAATACATACTCTACTTTTAGGTAGAAGTCAGATATCTACCCTCTAAAACCAAATCCACAGTCACTCCTTGCGCGTTGCGAGGAGTCTAAATATCTACTACCTAAATGACTGGTGCCTCCCTGTACTACGCTTAAGTATTCCCATGGACGGCCACTTGCTTTTCCCAGCACTCTCTCAGAGATTACTCCTATTTGTCATCCTTCAAAATCCGCACTTTCGATAACTCTTTTAGTCGCCTTTTACGACAGTCAGTGGTCGCACCGCTGGAACCATGCTGCCTTCAAGCTTCTTGATCAAACCGCTGTCGAAACTCTGTCGTTACGCAGCATAGTCGCTTCAGTCACATGAGCATTCTTCTCTCGCATTACTTTTTTTCGTACATAATAAAGTTAAATGTCGTTTAACCTATTTTTCAAAATAATAATTGTTAATTTTTAACGACACATACACAATAATATCGTATAAAAAAGGAAGATGAGCAAAAGATCAAATTTTGTTTATACGAAGCTTATATAAAATCCTATAACAATTATTTTTCCGCGATGTAATTATCTTATCTGTGGAACATTCATACTGAGCAACGAACGAAAACTTTTTAAAAATCTATTAAAGTGCATAATTTATTAAAGCGTTGCTATCAACGGGGACGCCGGCCGGTGGTGCGTCCGTTGGGGCACCGCTATCGGCCCATGTATAAGCATTTGGTCAATTTGTCTACCCTCTGTCTCTTTTCCTATCCTTTATAACGTTTTTTTTCGTGTCCCTATATTTCACTAGGATAAAAATTATGAGTTTTCTGTAAAGTATTCTTTTATTGCAGTAATTAAGATATGGAAGTTATGGGAGGGCTTTTAGCGTTTTATCGGTGGTTTTTGTTTGTCATATACAAATATATCAGGTACAGTGAGGACGGTCAACGAATTGAAAAGTTTACTTCAAAGCGAATATACCGTCTCTCTTCTTAATTTTAAATCTAAAAAAATATAGTTATGAATATATCACGATAGAATACTTAAATAACTAATGTACAGTGAACAAATATTAGTAAATTTTATACGTGTGAATCATTGAAAACTTTTTAGGTAAATTTTGTGATACACCGAAATTGGTTGTTGATAAATGGAGGACAGTTAGTACAACATTCCTTATTAAAACATTTTTGATCTAAGTCCAACACGATTCAGTGAGTTCTGAGTAGTAATGAACTGGTGAGCATCATGCATTCATTTCATACAACGTGCGACAGCTATTCTCATAACGTAAAAGCGACAGGACAGCGCCAAAGAGGTTGCTAACAAAAGGAAAATAATTTTCATTTATGACTTTACTAACTAAATACACATACTGACTAAATACACATTTATGTATTTGATGTAAATAATATTTTTGTTATAAAATTTTGTATCGAGTACGCTTTACAATTTTGACTTGTTTTGAAATAACAACTCAGTGGTGTTTTTCGTAAGCGGGGGGTGTTTTCATGAGATATCATTATATTGTATAAATAAAATAACAATACAGATATTACTAAATAAAGAATCGTTCATTTAAGGTTTTTAGTTCTGATAACACCTTTTCAATATCTGAACACAAAACTTAACTTAGTGTAATTGATTACTGTGGGTGAGTTTTAATTTTTGTTTATGTATGATACAAATAACGTTAAATAGCATATTTAATGCTTAAAAGCATGCCGGGAACATCAAAGCTTTAAAAAAAACAATCATTTCTTCGAGATTTGGTGCAAACGACATTTGAATAAGAATAACGACGCGACTCCGCGCGGCAGGAACGATGGACGGGTCATCGCTGAAATAAATCAAGAAGTAAGAACTAATAAAATATTCTTTATACACAGTAACGGTCGTGCAATACAGACGCCGGCTACCGATTCTGTGAAGTCGTTTGGAAAGCAGGCTGTGATTTGCAAGGTCACGCGTATAACACGGATGTTCCCGATATTGAAATGTACAGACGTGCTTTATTCACCTACTTATCAACACATGCAATTTGAAAAGATCCCACCGATGCGAAACCCACATCAACGAATTAGACCTTAAGCGGCCGCCGCAAGCCACCATTTGACTTGAGGAAATGGCCATGCTTGATTGTTGCCCAATGCGACAGTAGTATGAGAAACAAATACTCATATTGAATACAAAATAGATGAACGGTACGACACTTCGTATGGTAAATTCCGTATTGCGAATTATTAAATTATTTATGCCGCATATCGCGGTGTACCGGCCGCCGATCGCTGAACCACAATATCGGGAATCCCTGTTTGCTACTAATGCAATAATTTGGCGTATTTTGCAATCGCGTATTGAATATTGAATGGTTGGTAAATAGTTTATGTTCTCGACGTGGATTTCAGAGTACGTGATCAGGCGCGGCGGCTAGTTGTGAAATTGTATATCACATGGATAACATTCGGTAACAAGTTGTCGAAACGAATAAAAATTTTTGCACCAGTTGTTCTTTAGATTTATGTCAAATATTTCATTTCTTTAAATAGTTTCTCATATGTAGGTACGTATCGAATCACATAGCAGAACAAAAATAAACCATTACATCCTGCTTCAGCATACTCCATCTTTTATCCCAAATGCAGCATCGCTTCTGCAAACTCCATATCATCTTCGTTATGTAAACTATGTCGTCGTAATCTTAACAAAGTTCTCTAGTGACAAAGTTTAGTCGTTTTTTGAACTTAAGTGTTAATAAAGGTACATAAAGTTTTAAATAATCTTAGAGCTCGGTAAAAACATCAAACAGTAGACTTTAAATGTTAAAGTTGTAAAAGTTGAAAATTCAAAACTTTCTTTAATAAGAATGCACTTTTAATTATTCGCTTAAGTGGAAACCTTGCACTTTATTTATTAATGATTTCTTACAGTTCCGGCAACAAGAAACAACAAATCATTATTCCAAATGTAAAAATCGATTACCTGTTTTATTGCGAACAAGCACGGCATCGCACCTCGATGAGTTAGATACAAGAGTCGTGATAACGCATGATTGGCATATTTATGAAAACCTATTGGCTTTCTAGTTGAGCTCCATGACGCTATAGGGAATATTAAAGTTCAACTCTACAAAATAGTTAAACATATTTTAGTTTAAGAAATGTATGTTTTTTAATAACTTAAAACAGTCTGAAGAAATAATACTACCTATAATGCAATGGTCATTGAGAACCATTAAAGTTGAAGTAAGAAAGTCAAACGATTTTTTAGTTTTTATTGATTAGTTTAATATTTGTCGTAACAATTAAACAAGAAATTTTTTTTTTTTTTGTGATATCATACCCCCTCTGATCAACTATCTAACAAAAAAAGCAGACTAAAGAATTTAGAAAAATCTTTAGTTGCAATACTCACTTTTTTTGTAGATAATAAAATGTTTTTAAAAAAGTTGTTGCCAATGGAATATCTATTATATGTTTGCGTGCATCGCATGCGTTTTCAATCACGGGTAAAATGGAAATGATTTAATTTCGCCAGGTGAGTGTTAGGGGGCCGACTAACCTGCGGTTATGGAGCGTTGCGCGGAGGCACTTTGTCATCGGAACATCGCGTGACCTCTGCCACTGTTGACTTAATGGAGTGAGCGCGAACAAATTTGAAATACAACCTTGTTATAACTTAACTAGCTTACTCCCCTAGTCTGCTTAATTAACGCACACTTGAAAATAAGTTTTAGCGGTTTTCATTCGAAACAATTTAAAGTTAAACACGTCCCTTATAATTATTTGTTTCAATCATTGTAATTCGCTGGTCGGGTATTTTTACATCATTATTGAAAAAGTTCACAACGTTATGAAAATACATACTAAAATAACAAATTTATGTAATGAAACTTTTAGTTAAATGACTCATTACGGGCTCTTAGTTTTATTAGGCTCTACGAATAAACAATGATACTGTAAATTCTTAAAAATATTTTATGTAAAAAATGACACTAGTGTTAGACCTCTCTTGCAAACACCATCAATTTGCACGTTCTATTAGTGCTTTAATTGAATTACTAATTTAATTATATTTTTTATTTAAGAAACGAACTTAATTGAATTTTAGACTAAGATGATAAGTATTATTAGCTAAGTAACTTGTTATAGCGCACTTCAGTCTGAAACACAATAATGTGCATAAAACTACGAATTTCTATTGGCATAGAAGCAATACGAACATTATAACTATATAATATCACAAACGTTATTATATTGTTCATCATAAACAATAAACATTCATAGATTAATAGTCGCTTTACATCAGTGGCATAAAAATAAAAACCCAACAACTCTCTAAATTGACGCGAAATTGTTTAATTCCCCGACCGGTATAAAGAGCGATACAGAATTGTTTATTTCACATAGACACTCAAGACGGTTTCTGGGAAACGTTACCAAATGAAAATACACATAACGTAAAGTGAAAAAAAAAGGAAAATATCAGTGGGGTCTCGCGAAGTTAACCCCGAGGCATCCGCCGGGGACTGGGGCTGGTAATTGAAAAATAAAAGGCCGTAATAATAGAATTTACATTACGTGCTATTCAATGATAAATTTCGCCGTCTGTCTGTTTTTGTCACAGAGTGAAATTGACTTACATGTACCTACAATGACGAACGTTAACGTTAACGCGCTACATGCCCTCTAATTATATTATATTCTGTGAACTTTCCAGATACAGTCTGTTTGTTATATTTGCTTTACAACAAAGAATTTTGTATTCGTTCTGTAAAAAAAGTGTTTTATAATATAGATTATGATTCCCTATAACAGCATTGTTGTATTCCGGCTATTGATATATGAGAGCCAATAGATTCACGGCTCTATTGTCATTTAACAACATGTTAAATCAAGGTTAAATATTAGTCCATTGTAGATTGAAAAATGTATAGAAATAATATTAATTTGATATTTTTTCGCTCTAATCTGTCTCTACAGAAAACCACATAAGATCTATTGCAATTTAATCACAAAATCTGGTGGCTTTATAGGCCCACAATTTATATTTCAATGTTTGTAAACGTGTTGGCAGAGGCGCATAAATTTTCAAAATTATACAATCACATACCAAAACAGTTCTCCCAAACATTTGTATGCAGATATTACGGTAAACGGTAGAATTGTTTCGCGCTTCGTACGACATTTCCGTACAATACATTGGGCGGGGTGGTGTGGCTAACTAGCCGCAAGTGAGATGTAAATGTGCGGCGTTCGGCCGGAGGGTCGCCGGATCCCTGCTGCATTGTGCATTGCACTGCAAACCGAAGAACCTCTGAATACCTTCTATAAATGTATTAGTTACACAACTTCCTGTTTACTTATTTTCAACTTTAACATTCAAGCGTAACATAAAATCATCTGAAGTAGCTAATAATTATATGTATTTTTTGGATTTTGTGTAGTATATTTTATAATGTATTTATTATTTGTTTTCAGTCGACAATTTGCTTCTTTTTTTTTCTTTCGTTTTTTCACCTACTTTCCATCTTTACTTCTTCCCCTGGGTTGACTGGCAGGAAATGCCTCACGGCATTAAATAAATATTTACCATGTATGTTTTTATGTTAACTTGGATAAACATGATGTAATTTTCTTTATTCGTTCACCTGATGGTAAGTGATACGCTTTCACATAACAACGTGGCGATAGTTAAGATGGTATACACTTTTATTTATTTTTTTATACTTCTATGCGTCGAGACGAGCTAGACGTTCACCTGATGGTAAGTGATACGCTTGCCCATGACAACGTGGTGCTAGTTAAGAAGGAGACATGAGATGTTAGTCTCGTTGCCACAGTAATTGCACTAGCTTACAGCGCCTTTCAAACCGGAACACAGTAATTTTTGCACATTACTATTTAGCGGTAAAAATAGAGACTGCGGTGATACCTACCTAGACGGTCTCCAGCAACAGAGACCTGTCACCAGTAATATTTTTATCATTATTTTTATAATTCACGTACTTTATTACGAAACACTATTCTAAATTAAATTAGTTGTTTGTCTTCAATAGAAAATAGTGTGGTAGTCCTAATTGTTTGTAATAAGACATGAACCAAATAATATTAATTTAAAAGACAAGCACGATTGTACAAAACATTCGACGGGCTTTATGTTGCCTACATAGTTTTTATGATGGCATCGTGTGAACCGGGACGCACGATTCGCTGCGCAGACGCACTCCGCATATCTTATTATATTGCTCAGCGATTAGAACGCAATATTAAAAGGTATTTGATCATCGGCTATTGCATTCGAACGTTTCGGGTACCAATTACATATGTAAGTTACAAAGCCTATCGGTTACTAAAAGATTATCATCAAAATCATAAGATTATCACTTGGATCACTACGCTCCTCGATTACGGTGGGTAGCAACGTAAAGTAAGTATTGATAAGTTTATACAAAAACAATTAATATAGTAATTAGTGGACTTACCAATCTGGAAGAATCACAGCTTTAATACCAGAACTTCGCAAATACCTGTCATTCTTATAATATATAATCTCTACTTGATTTTCACGTCCATCAACATCAATTCTTTTATTGACCGAGTATATTATTGTTTGAATTAGAAGAATACAATTACTGGTACACCGAAAACTGTTCGTATGTATGGAGTTACTAAAGACAGCAAATATGAAACACAGATACACGATAATGTTTCTGTAAATATTATATGGTAATGATTTCACCGACTCAATAAAAATAAAACATGGCGACATGTTTCATCCATAAACGATGAATCATGACCTTATTGCGAACTTTAGTTTTAGCATACACAGGCCGAGCTGTCCACTACAGGCTGTACTTTTACATACTATAATTTTGTGATCATGGCCTTTTTTAATGTAAGTATTGTTTTATTATTGCATATTATATAAAACTTTATACATAAACATTTCATAACAAACTAAATAATGCTAGCAGTTGTAATGTCTTTACGAAATACATCCTTAATACTCCTCACAAAACTTTTTACATCAGATAATTTCTTTAACGAGATCCGTGGCGTTTGTTAATTTGAAACTATATTATTGTATAAGCGAGAATAATAAGTAAATATCTATCATACTTTAGTTAAAGCAATACCTATCTATCGCCCTGTATAAATGCAATCTTAAAGCAGGACGTCGACAAAAGTAGCAGCTACCGATCATCGAGGGAAATATATAAATCGAAGCGTTATCATCTTCGGCGATCACCACAGACGGCTGGCAGGCGGCCGGGATGCGAAATAAATAACTATTTCCATACTCAAACCCAACCAGGGGCACAAAGCATCGCAACCGCGTCAACGCCGTCCACCTCGTTCCCTGACAGCCTCGCAACGCTGATCTATAACTCCTTGTTATTATTTGAACGATATCTATTGATCCTAAAGGTGTGGAAGTCGCGATTCGATCCGACGAAGATCATTTTGTTCGTCTGGAGCGACCGCTTTTGAACTAAGCTGACGTTACAATGGAGACTGGTGACGGCAATGATTTAAAATCTGTTAACAGGACGGTTGTCTTTTTAACGATTGGTATACAATTTACATAAATGGTCTCTCCAGATGATCTCAGTGTTGAGAATGCATTACGGATTCAATGTAATTATGGGTTAAGCTAAGACTTAAATATCGCTATATATTTATTATGAAGTATTGACCCCAGCTCTCGCGTCCCCAGTGCAATGAAAACGTAAACAATGACAGAAGGATAATACCTGGTAGGAAGAATGAAACTGAAATCCCCGCCGTAATGAACTGCCGGTTCATTGCTCCCCATATTATCTCGAGTAATTATCTCCTAGTCTCGTACCCGTGGACTGAGGCACTCCATCAAGATATCGACTAATGCAGTACTTATATATAATCGTGTTGTGATTTATTGCTGTGCTAAGGTGCTTCAGGGGTTTTTATTAATTAAAGAAAGATTTTCAAAAGTTTTTTTACTGTTATCGGTTAAAAAATAATTCAACACGGCATACAATATCGTTTCTATATTTAGATCATTGACTCAAGTATTGAGCTGGTCGCAATCATCGGTGATAAAATAATGACGGAGACGCAGGAAACGCAGTTATTCGCAACGGCTGCGGCAGCCGCCCGCCGCCCGCGCATAGGGGCTTTTAATCAACACTTTATTGTTTAATGACCCCTCGTCCGACTCGTAAATTAAAAGGGTGACGGCTCGAACCCTATTGACGAATGCGTAATATGTGAACGGATTTAGACTGAATACTTGATGATAGATAATATCGACTCAGCCTAATGCGTATTCCTATTCATATACATACATATTTCTACAGATTAGTTTCTTTTTTCTGACACCGTCTAGATACATTTGACAACAGCCCCTGTTTACAATGAAAACAGTAGTTTGCGGACATTGTTGTGTTCCGATTTTTATGGTACTGGAACTAATGAAATTACTGGTGTATCGAGACTTAACATCAGTTTTTAGGCGACGAGGAATGTGTGGTACGCTGTAAACATCTTAACTAGTGTAACTTCATTGTTATTGGAAGGCGTGACGCTTACCATAAGACACCCATCCCTTTCTTCTTAGTTGAAGAAACATTATTTATATGTACGTAGTTATATACTTCGGTAGCATTTATAGATTATATCTAACATGTGAATACTCGTTATGAGTAGTAGATCCTGTTTTATGTTAAACATGGACTGACAGCTACAAGGTACTTGTGTATATTTAACTAGATTTCTCGCTCTTGCTGTTTAATCATGTTAAATAAGTATATTTTCAACTTGAACAGATCTCTAACGGAATTCTCGATCAGATATATAAGCGAAGCAAATAATTTCTTTTAGTAAATTACTCAATTCGTTTATGGGCATAACTTGTATCAGACACAATAAAATAATCATATTTTCTGTGTACATGTGAGGACATACTCGTACTGAGCAATATAAGTGGTATTTTAAAGTTATGTAACTCTTTACGGAAATACATACTTTAATATGTAAATACTTGCAATACTAATGGAATTCTACAAGGGTGTTACATTAAATACAATAGAATTAACAGCCGATGCCCTAAGTAACCGGCGAGGGTAAGACAAGAAAGGTTATACAAGCGTTAATAACAAATATGAGTTAAGATTAAAGGTAAGTAGACGAGGCGTTGTAACAAGTAAGCCGGGGCGTCGCGTGCGCCCCGCGCCTCCGAACGAAAGGCAAGTGCCCTCTACGGAAGCACTGGAGTATATGTACGTATTACAAATATTTAGGTTTCAAACACTTAAACCATATCAATCATTAAAAACAAAAGATTAATGCTGACTACTTGTTACACTGATTTGTAATAACGAAAATATTTAAATATGATATAAAAAAAAAAGATCTATAAATAATGCTAAACGGTTATTATCTATGTCGAAATAATAAGTAGTTTTTATTACGATTAAGCTATATTAATATTTAGCAGATACATCCACAATAGGCAATACAATGCATGAAATAATTTTGTAAAATGTTAAGAAATGATTACTTAAAAGAAGGCAACTAAATTTTTTTTCTTCAAAGTAATTTATGCTACTCCATAGATTTCTCTGTTAGTATTAAAGGCATTTGATCCCTGACTTTTAATGCTTCACCCCCGGCATTAAAATTATGTGTATATTTGTATCACGCTCGCGATTGTAGGGCCTCAACTACTTGTACGCGGGCGAGCAACGAATCGAACACCGCTCGTCAAGGTCTTCATCGGCATATATTGATACATATGGATACAACGACGGACAACTCGGACTTGTGACTCCATGTACATATTATGGAGTTTATAACAAATCATAATTGGGTGTCCTGCCACCCGCAGCAAAAGTTAGTTAAACACAACTTGTCAATTCTTTTATAACTAGTTATTATTTTTATATAATCAACAAGAAATCCAACTTTTTATTTTCTTAGATCATGAGTTAAAAAAAATTGTTGATCATCATTGCAAAAATACAAAATATTTGTGTTTGATTAATAAAAATAAAAATCGGCCTCTGGCTTTAATTACTTGAAACTTGATATTCATTAGTAGGACCCTAAATTATTGCGCCAAGCAAAATTCTTAATTATATCTCTTAAATTTCTAAGCAAAATGTAGCCTTAAGCGCCGCCAAGGCAGCAAAATGATATGTTTGTAAACAACGAAAATTTTACCGTTAAGCGCTAATTATACTTTATGATAACAATCTGGCGGGGCGAATTTTAATAAAGGTCTGATTTGTTGAATTCATGCTCTTGTTTATATTTAATTTTTTTTGGGTCGAATAAATTCGTCATACTTAAATATTTTCCGCGTAATGTAAGGTATACTAATTATACAGCTCATAAAACCGAAGTTAAACGCTTAAGTAATGTGTTAAAAGAGGAGCTCGTCGCCCTTCTAATTAGGCGGATAATTACGGTGTTCAGCTCAGAGTTATTAATTTAATAAGTGGGGGAGGTGAGGTCGGGTGACAGCGTCAGGTGTGCAGTCACGGCTGCGGGGCGTGTGGCGTGTCGTATGTCGCATGTCGCATGTCGCGTGTCGCGGGGTGCCTGTGTAGTTTGTAGTTTTGACCATGACTACTGCTAATCGTCAACATTCACACAAATATTATGGGTTTATACGATGTTCCCGTCACTTAACATCTGTTCTGTCTGTGTTTTCTTATTATATAATATTATAAAAAGTTAAAAGGAAAAAGGACAAAAGAAACTTTTGTCGCTGTCAATAAAAATAAACATAATATATGTTAACTCTTTATAATATCAAAACGACAAAATTTTACTTATTCATATGAATGTTTACGCTATACTTCACTCTCACTATGTTTCCGATTAAAACATGGTGAATCTTTTTTGTTATTCTGTCTATATGTTTTGAGTAATCTCCGATACGGCGCCGATATTATGGTCTAAAAGTTTTTAAGTAGAATTACAGGTATGATTTTATAAACATTGAACATTTTAATAGTGTACCTATAAATTCTGTCCTATACTTTAAACCTAATATTTCATAAATATAAACGGACTTGTAATACTCATTTGTTTTATATAAATAGGCTTGATGAAAAAACTACTGTACGATGGACAGAATTTACAGCTAGACTAGGTAGAAAAATGCAAATAAAATCTCTTTCCTAATTATTCACTTTGGTCGGTATAACTCCAGCAGTCAAAGCGCAAGGCACACAAAGTAACAAGAATGAGCAACGTAGATTTATACATTGAGATGTAAGAAGCAACCAAGACTTCTTTCATAAAATTTTAATTCTCTAATTCACCCTACAGTCGGAACGCAGTCAGTGAGTAATTACTGTAAGAGGTCTTAAGCATGAATGTTATGACGGTGTTTATGAAAAGTATTTCAGTGTAAATATAACGCCGCATTCGCATTGGCTTTCTCAGCGCCTGAATGCTTACCGCACAATAAAAGGGAGATCTTTTATGAATTCAAAGCTTTCTGTAGTTTACTACGGTACATTTTCTTTCTTTTTGTTCATAGCTTAAAGCTAGAATGGATTTTTGCTAAATATTTTTAATATCCACTTATAACTAATGATATATGTGTAGTCTATGATTTAAATATACCTGATGCGTATTTTTGATTGACTGAAGTTTTAAGAGACAGCAAACAAAAAGAAAAAAAAAACAATGTTTATATATCTTAACTTTACAGAAAACTTATTAACGAAAACCTTAAACTATAAGCCAAATCATATGCATAATATAACTTAAAACTACAATTCAATGAAATTTTTATAAACAGAGATTAAAATGAGTTTATACAAAACCGCGAAACAAAAACATTAAAGAATTAGAAGGTCTACATGTTGAACAGACTTATAAGCGAACGTCTCGACATTTGACATGATAATAATTCGAAGGGAAGAAGTCGAATTTAATAGCAAGTTAAATGATACGTGGCCTGATTGGAAAATGTATGCTTATTCAGGTCGAGCGAGGCCGCGTCCCTCCCCTGCCCTGCGCACGGCTGATTTGAAATGAATGGTAATAATGGCCGAGCATCCCGCTCGCATCGTTTTGTATGATTATTCCAGATTAATTATTTGTTGGAATTTCGTTGGCTAATTTTTCGGAACAGGATTTTTCCGCTTTGACTGACGGTTTAATTTTAACTCGTCTTAGGGTGATGTTGTATAGAGGCAATGCTAAAAAAGTATATGTATAATTGTTTCATTCAGTCCATTTTGTAGATAGCTTGTACAGTATTTAATATGTAAGCTCTGATCAACGTTGAGAACCATGTCTTGTGGAAAATTACACACTTCAATTCATTAGGTTGCCGCGGGCTGTTGATGATGATGAATTCATTAGGTCCTTTCAAAATTCTCATGTTACACCCAATAGGAGATGGTTTATTAATTGTATAACCCGTGTGTTTCAAAAAAATATGCGATTTGTTTAATATGTTCTTTCTATGTAATTTTCTTCTAAGTTATCAAGAGATAGAAGAGAAGATATTTGAAAAAGTCCTTTCATTTCTGCTTTCTTGTCCGCCGGTATCGTTCATGATCTGTATACATCGGAATAAATTTTCCGTATTCTAAATGTTAAAAATGACTACGGATAGGGTTTGCTATTACATCGAGCGAGGACGGTCCCGAGGGTCTGTGGCTGATGCGAATATCAAATCGCTGCCGCCCCCAGACTCCATAACACTCATCCATTAGACGTCGGGGAAAAGCGACACCAATGTCCGTCATGTGCCATTCACATGGACCTGTCAAAACTTTTCACGCTCGCACTTATTGATTGCAGGCTACGTAATAAGCATGGAAAAACTAAATGATATCTCATTAACCGTTCTATTTTCTTTATTTGCCAAACATCTTG
The DNA here is from genome assembly GCA_029286795.1 of Byasa hedistus. NCBI lineage: Eukaryota > Metazoa > Arthropoda > Insecta > Lepidoptera > Papilionidae > Byasa > Byasa hedistus. The sequence goes on along the minus strand of JAGSMW010000020.1, from coordinate 6,491,214 downwards.
CTTAATGGCAATTTTAACAAATAAAAATAGGTTTTAAAAGTGAACACAAAGAGTTCCTTTTGTTTGGCAGGCAACGGATATTTGTACTCACGGCTGGACTCTCCCAAGGGGCCTGAGCGGGCACATTCTGACGACTGAACTAAGTAGAAAGATAGAACAGAATTAAGCGGGCCAATTATCCCGTATTGGATTTATTGGTAATCTCTGCACGAATGTGCGCGAGGGTGCGAAGCGAACCAACTTTTGATGATGCCTCCATCAGCATTATGAACAAAGTTGTTGCAATTTTTATGTTGGCGGATTTATTGTTTGCCTTCCTCTTGTTTTGCCCTCTATTGTGCGTAGACAGATAAAAGGAAGCTCTGAACCGTTTCATTAGAGATAGATCAATCTTTTATTAAAGTACTTGTCAGAAATCAAATACGGGATCAACTATGATGACATTCATTAAGACATTGAAACTAAATCCAGTAGTTATACTTTGCAGTTTTCGTAATACAATAATTATTCATTTAATTTAAATCAAAACATTGACGATTTCAAACTAATATAGTAAAACAAATATAATATAAGGAACATTATAGTTTATACCCAAAGACGGTAAAAATCTGTTGTAGTTTTTCTTTGGGTAAAACATAGAGTAGTGGTAATCGATATTTGAAGCGATGTTGAACACTAAATCAACTGACCTAATATTACAGCAATAGCATATAAGGGAGAGTCATCGCAAGATTTATAAGTTGGATCCCTGGTGACAAACAGCCGAAACTTTGGATAGCGACAGATGGATCAATCGCCGAAAATTCACTTTTTCATATCTTTCTTATTTTTTGCTAAAATTGCTCTTGCGTAAAAATTGATCATCGGACAGCAAAACAGATATGAACTCATCCGTGGGATAACGTCCTTGTTTTTGCTTGAATATCTATGTTTTGATATTTTGTGTAACTTTACAGTTTAGTTGTATTTACACAATATAACAGTTATATTTCCATTTTCATAGTCCATTTTGATAAAGATAACATTTTCTAATAAATAATATTTTATGATAATAAGTGTAAGACGGGTTGAAACCTCAATTATATAAACTCTTCTCTTAATCTTTAGGTTATTAGCGCTTAAAGTAAGAAAAGAGATCAAATTTAAACTATTTTTAGTTAGCTGAAACTATAACGAGAATGGGCGACAAAAGATTTCAAAAAGTTTTTTAAATAAATTAATGGGAAAAAATTTAATTTTTTACCGATAACACTCAAAAAATAATATAATTTAATGTGAAACTTTGTAAAACGAACGACCATTCACAACTTTTACGTTTTTTATTGAAAATACAAAACATGTTTCATTGTTTTATAATGTACGGTAATGATATTGAAAAAAATATCGAGTAAAAGATTGTTTTTTACCTTGTAACAAAATAATGTACCAAGAATTTTATAGCTTTGGGTATTTCTGAAATCACTCTTTATAAACAATCAGTATTTATATTTAGTGCGTACCACGTCAGTCTTACATTTAAATTTCTATCATGAGACCGCAAACCGCAAAACTATTTAGTCAAAAGCTGTCGAACGGGACAAAAGAAATTGATATATTGATATAAAAGCAAAAATATGTTCGCTCTTATTGGTAAAAAATCTAAGTGATACGTCATAGCTGTCAGTCTCGCATTCTGCCTCTTGGGTATAACATAAAAAGTTTTTCTAACATTCACTTTGAAGGGACACGCCAAATACAAACGTCAAACTAGCAATACACTAAGTTTCTATAAGATATTTTATACTACCTACGGGTACTTATTTTAATAAATTGTCATACAATTTTTTCTGTTTTGAATCTATGTCACCATAAGAAAGGAGTAATATATTTTTTATCTGTAGCTCGCAATGACATATTGCTTTTTATATATATTTTTTTGTAACTAAACTCATATTTTCTTCATTTATTCTTTTCATCACATATTTTTTGTCATTAATTTTATAATCTAGTACAGATGTGCCTTAACCTGCTAAACATCCTCGATGCGTAAATTGTAATAGAATAAAACATAAATTTATTTTTGCTTCTATAAAAAAAAATTAAGTAAACAACTTCAAGTCTTACACATAAGTACGTATGTTTTAACATATCTTATAATATCTTAATTTGCCCGGTTGTATTACAGTATTATTTTATGAGAAGGAGAAAGTTATTTCCCTAATGTAGCCGTTAAGCGTAATATATTGATAATTATTTCGCTTGCTCGTCGTGAATATTCGACACAGCGCTCACTTGCTGATTTAATGTTATCAAGAAGATGAAAAAAGAGAGGGAGGAATATATTTTGTTATCAGTAAAACTGTTAAGAACACAGTAAAGTTACCAAACGTTGTAAATTATGCTATTAAGCATCGTAACGTGTTGGCTTTAGAGTGAAAAAATTTATTTCCTTCATCTCTTTAATATATCTCTTAATAAGTCAGACTGGATACCGCTCCAAACACTAAAAGGAGAATTCTGAGCATCTTTCTTTTAGTTTATGATCGTTTTTTAAACTACAAAGCAACAAGAAGTGCAAAAATTTACCTTGTAGTAAATGACATGAAACTAACCAGTACACAGTACTACACTACTGTTTAGAAGCAGAAATAAGAGCTGCGGTGGTAGACCTAGACAGTCTCCTATAACAGTGACTTACCACCAGAATGTGAACATACTTTTTTAACATAACATTGCATTTCCAATAATATTAAATATTATTATTATTAACAAATGTTTTTAAAGGTAAATGAAAAGTAATAAATAATAAGTCAGGTTCAGAAATACATTTGCATTTTGTCATTTAATCATCATTAAATTATGTTGTTACAGTTGAAGTTACAGGTAAAGTTACACTTTGCGTCGCCGATGTGATATCAGTTATTTTAGTACCATCGTTGGTTGATAGAATAATTTGAGTAGTATTTTTGTCACTTACTGTAACGCCTGTGACGTTGCTGTTAATATCGGTGACAACTTTGTGCGTTACTTTATCATCTATATTTGAAGCATCGGTTCCATTATTACCTACCATGTTCATACCTTCATTGCTACTTTCGGAAATGTCAGTAACGCCTTTTTTATCTTTCTTAACATTTGCCCACGGTGGTACAGACGTTTTTGGAGCTCCTGATCTCCATCGCGTTCTTGTAGCTGCCGAAACGTGTTTGTATTTTTCCCTATCTTTCTTTATAAAACAAGTACACTTGCAACTTTTATCGGCATGAGCGACATCATAATTTAAATCTACACATTTTTGTATGCATAGAAAACTTTTTTCGAAGCTTTTGCAATCGGAAATTTTATGAAAACCATAACGCAGTGCATTCTTTCTACCTGAAATTGTATCACATCCGTTAAATTATCAGGTTTTACACTTTTGTTATTGCTATTTAATATTACTTACCAACAACCGTGCTCAAAGTTTCATCTGCTTCAGAAGGTAAAAAAACTGTAAAAATTTAAGATAAAAATAGTTGCACTGTTGATTCAAATAAAAATTTTTAGATTTTATAAACTATTGCATAGATATATAGTTATTTTAAAAAGCGGTTTCATGTAAAATTCATTTTACCTTGGAATATTTTACACATAATATTTTTTAGTATACTCTTAATAAATGATTCTCTGTAGGTGTTATCTTACCTATTGTGGATTTTACGTCGCTTATAGATAATACAAAGCTAATAAATGTAAAGAAAATTGATGTAAACAAAGTAATCATTTTCTAAGCATATTATTGAATACGTTTGTATACTGAAAATATTTTTCGCTGCTCATAAAGTATCGAAGTAATAATGTACTGTAATTGAATTATTCCCAAATGCGAAATTAAACGCCTATCAAAAAAATAATGAGTTTCAGAACTAAATCGATCTGATGCGAACCTACCACAATGCGTATTGAAACAAATTTTTCTAATTTGTGATGTTATAATCAGTTTTATATTTAATTTGATACATCTTAGATGTAGCGTATTTGAGAAACCACTAGGTTATCCAGTTTTATATACGTAATTTCCATAAACGCACCTTGGTAAATCATTGTCCATTAAATTATCTTATGAAAAATACATTTTATTAGATTTGGACTGATTATAAGTAACTATGTAAACCCTGCTCGACACGATGTTTCATTGCATAATACAAAAAAAATACCTTTCAGTTTCAAATCATGAACTATCGGACATACACTATCTTTGTACTTGTCAACCAGTACGATACTGGATATTGAACACCAGGTACTGTGCGATGTTATTTAGCAAAGATATTAGACAAATTTTAGAATCGCACAGTCATCAGGTTTGGAGTGAAGAAACTCATGCCACTCTGGATGTACCAAGGAATTACAATAGAAGCTTTCTCAAAAATAACAGAAAGATCAACTTCGTTCTTGTGTTGCGTTGTGGAAGGCATAAGCAGTCTTTTGCTTAATTTTAAGTGATTTCGTTAGCCAAAAAAATTAAATTCCATTTATTTGTAGTACGATTTGAATTAAACTAATTTATATAGGATATTATAATAACAGATTTGCATAATATGGTATACATTTATTGTTGTAACACCGTACTTATTATATTTTACTAAAAATAATTATGGTATCTAGTATCAAAAATGCTTTTGAAGAATTTTTTTTTAGTTTTACAGCGACTTTTTATGTAATAGTGAAAGGGCTTACACACCGCTGTATCAAAACCAACCACAGTAAACCATTTATTATTATATATATAATCATAGCTGAAAATTATATCGCACTTAGCCAGCTAACGTTGTCGCCTGCACCATGTGTGTAACGTTACCATTTGTAACATTACCTGCTTCACCAGTGCTATTACCACTAGATACAATCGTCGCATTGCTACCACTAGTTGTAGTAGAATTTAATCCCCTTGATGGCGTTGTTGGATAATAAAGAGTAGGGCATGTGAAATTTGACCCAGTATAGCCTTTCGTAGTTTCAACCTCCCACCCAATAATTTCATAAAGACGCGCGCTCTTTGTTTTTGGTACAGTTTTCGTCGTTCCGTTGGTCCTCCATTTGAAAAAAGGCAATATAGTCGATGTCTTCATATCGTGGCAGGAGCATTTGCATTTGTAATTCATACGAAATATCTGGAAGCCCATCATTTTACACGTAGTCATACATTTGAAGCTCTTGACGTAATCGGCGCAATTGTTATGAAAACTCAAACCGTAATATTTCCTAAACTTTTCATCTAAAAAACAAGGGAAATTACTCACATTTAATAACAATACTTCGAAGTTATTCTTGTTATAAATATATTGTATTATTTCTGTCTGAGCAAATAATTCAATATCACGCCACAATGTTTTGATATCAAGACAATTTTGTTAATAATGTTATTATTAATACATACCATCAATTGAATAAACAAATAAGCACGATAAAAACAGCAAGAAATAAATCATTTTAAACTTTCGCATACTAGCCCATTTTGAAATACAACACATCGGCAACAGTGCGATATTCACGGTAATTACAATTCATCATTAATCTGATCATAAAATAATTTAATGCCTATTATTCTGCAAACACACAATAACTAAAAACCCGTGAGCGTTCCACTCCGGAGGTACCCGGTTCGAATCCGGCCTGCACCAATGAATTTTTAATATATGTGCAGTTAGTATAACATCAACTAATATCACGTGCTTTGATGGTGAAAGAAAATATCGTAAGGAAACCTATATATTTGTCAGGACCATCCGTGCTCGGACTAGTATGTGAAATGGAGAAGGCAATGGCAAACCACTGCTTTATAACCGCCAAGAAAGTCGTCGTGTGTTTCATTTCAAATGATGACCATGACCCTCAGTCATCAAGAAACACGACTTAGAAGAACTAAAAAACATTCTTAACGGTAGACAAGACGAGACATAATATTTATAGTATTACTAATACTAAATGTAGGGCAAGAAGTTTATACATTCTCTTCAACCAAATCTCTCAAAATATTTTTTAAAGTATTTAGTACAAAATCTCACAGAAATAATCCCTGTAATTGAAATCGTCATTAATATTATTCAAAGCATTTGCATTAACCGATCCTCGAGCCACAGCATTTAGGGTCTAATTAATAAATCAGGAATGTGATAATGATGCCGGTGCACATCGGAGACGGAGCTAAATTCTCCGAACGAACTTCTCTATGCGGCCACCCAAATGATGATTTCATTATCAGTATGATTTTGATTGATGTCGCGAAAGAAGTTTGTGGCCGCCGAATTCTTTTCATAACTGGGATATTTTCTTTGTTTATTACTTGGAACTAATTGATCCGCGGCGCCACAGTTTTTAAGCCTCTCAAAATCCTGAATAGCGATTTTTGCAGATCGCGTCGAGATCTCCGAATCGGCCTCGTAAACCCATACTTTAATATTTAATTACTTCATCTTATTTTATTTCTCTTTTATTGCAGCAAAATCTTTCATAAGGTTTGATCGTAACTTTAACAACTATATTTAGATCTGTATCAATAATAATAATTTATGATATACCGTAAATATGCCACCGTATATTTTTTGGCATGGTTGTTTATATTTATTCGCGTTTATCATATTATTAATTTAAACATATTAAAAATAATCCAAGCGCATATATTTTAGCTGTAATAAACATATCAATTTCGTAAATAAACATAGCAATTTCGTGCGACAAAACGTAAAAGTTTCTATTTAAGTCGTATTTAAGTAATTGAAAAACATTTGTTTTTGAATTCTAATAATATTTGACTGCATTACAAAACTCGGACCGCCGTAAACGTAATGAATTCGTCTCGTGTCTGTCTGTACCGACCGCAGACATGAGCAGCCGACTTTTGCAAAAACTGCAATCTTTATGGATGGCATTCTTATGAAGAACATTATGACATCGACATAATTTTATTTAAACAATGACCGACGTCAAACATCAAAGCATAAATGTTGATGATCGGTTGTAGCTTATCTATTTTTTACGTACATTTTAATTAACGACCACATAATAATAAATAAAATTTATATACATACTAAACCACATAATCATTATCTATATTTTTTAATATTATTATGCCTGTTACTATTTATATTCTTATTTTTATTTTTTACGTTGAAATGGTAACATACCGTGACTTACCGTTCATGGACAATGCCATTGCTAGTTGTTGACCGAAAAGTGTGCGCTGTAGAAAAAGTCTATCTGTTTTGTGTATATAAGTAAAAGTTTACTTTGTTTATGTATGCGTAGGCTAGCAATGAAACAGGTCCACCAGAGAAAAGACGGAATGTCCGCGAGTAAGGTGACAGGTCCCCTCGGTTTACGCCAACTACGGCACAAATTGCGATATTAAGCACGGAGCGTGATGAAAAAACACTAGCTGAATATAAATTAGCTGGGTGGAACGCTATAATCAATATAAACGATGCCGAGGAAGATTAGAAAAATCCTGTAAGAAAACAAATTTCACAGATCGAAAGAGATAAAAGTGACGAAATGGTTGATTTTTATTTGTCTTTTCACAAATAAGGATGGCGCGTTGGTAGAGGAAAAATTTACAAGTAATATATGACGTTCTTTCTTTTCTATTATAATCAATAAAATGCAAAAGGATGTAATGAAAGAAGAAGTTAGTTTTAAAAAGAATTAATAAAAAATCAAAATAGAAATGTTTTATCTGAAACACTCAAAAGTATCACAAAATTTTTCGTCTTATATTGGACGCAATCGTTACTAGTTATTGTAAACAAAATTCTGAATATTGAATGTTAATGATTTCTGCCATCTTAAAAACGATAATTACGCCAAAGACAAATTAATAAACTCAATCTTTACACTGCCTTGTCCTCATTTTCCTCACCCTGTAAACGTTAAAATAACACGGCCCTAAAAATCGAGTAAAAAATGCAAAGACGAAATTGAATTTGATTCCGATACATAAATTTTACTTAGACTATTTGTCTCTCTTGGATCAAGCGGGAAAATAAGCCATGTTAATTAAATTACTTTGTACGAAACGAAGTTACCAACTCGCTTTTTAATTGTCTTTTTACTGTTCAGGAATTTGTTACTTTTTACAATCGTTAAACGAATTTTTGCAATAATGATTTTAATAATTAACAATGCTAACGAACTTAATGCTCACGTTCCACTTACTAGGTATTTGAGATATTTAAACAACAAATAATTATTAATAAATAAAACCTGTTTATTTATTTATAGACTTAAACATGTGTCGTTAATTTTATCCGAATTATAAACTACAGTACAAGCAGAATTATCGTTAATACATTCATAGGTATATACGAGCGTGTATTTCTGGTACAGAGGTTTTCATAAACGAAAGTATGTATTGGATACGGCTGTATACATATATGTATGTTATCTGGACACAATACATGCAATGCTTTGTAATTAATGACGCTCGAAATGACTTAAAACAACAGATATAACGGGTTTTTATGTTTGTTATGTTTACATAAAGATTCTTTGTGTGGGGTGTTTTATGGTTTTCTGTTCAACCGATTTGTATACGAATGAAAATAGATTATAGCCAGTTTTTCTCGTTATTAGTAGTCGTAAATCATTGCGCATCCGTAGTGCTCGATCCTTAAAATAAGATCTGAAGTGAAAGAAACCAATACGAAAAACAATTGTGGTACACAACGTAGCTGTACATTATAACCTGTATAGGTGCCTTTAAATATGAAGTTTTGCTTTATTAGTCATCATCATTAACTTGGTATATTTATTGGTCGTCTTCTTCAGCCCCCTTCCCTCCCCCCTTTCAGTGGCTGAACGCACCAATCCAAGTTAATGCTCTGAATTCAAATCTTCCGTATCGCATTAATCCGGACGAGGGTCGTGCCGTAATAAATTCCGTATTATACGCACGACACGCGTATTAAAATAAACATATAAACATGTAACGCCCTCGCGACGTACAGACGGAAGAAAAACGCACTACTCAACACTTCCTTCTTACCTACCCCAAAATTAACCTGATTAATACATTCATTGCAAAATTTGTGATTTCTGCAATTCTCTTACACATGGACTATGTGTGTACACAGAGAGCCTCTTGAAATCGCACAGAGAACGGTTGACACGTTTCTTGGGAGAGGCCGATGTCTATCTGATGATGATAATCAAAGTCTTCGTTTGTTTCTTCAAATACTATTTATTAAGAATTTTACTCTTAATGTCTATTTTGTTTTAATCCCTATTTCCTGATCGCATTAGCTTAAAAGAGGCTGATGCTCCAACTTAAATACTGCGTAACGCTTATAACTTTTAAACCGGAAGAGCTACATGAATACTCTATCAAGATAAAATGAAGTACAGGATAATGAGACGATAAATCCGTAATAAAAAGTCTGTAGATCTTCCGGTTAAGAAGATATGAAAGGTTAAAGCTGACACTATGGAAGCGAGGATGCAAAAAAAAAACAATTTCTGTGAGAAACAACTGAACTATGTGTCCAAAGCATGAAAATTAGCTCTTTGGTTATTCCGGCACATTCTTATTATACTCGTATAAAGTTTTAGACACCCGGATAATAAGACAACGCATGCGTCGCGTTTCTGGCTTGTTTTTAACTACAACCGTTTTATTTTCAATGTATAATATCTTCAAAATCTTTCCTGCCGGTGTACACTGCGCGCTTTTAGATGGCATTTTATTATAACAATAGTCGCAGGTCCCGACGGGATGATGGAGTAAACACGTAGCGCTAGGGTGCAAGTGTATAATTTACACGACACATTGTTACCAAATGCACTTACTATGAAATTAAAAAGTTAATAAATTCCAGTAAGACACTATCTAATTAAATGCGCTACTTACATTTTTACTTAAATATTTCTCTGCAACATACAAATTCAATCCAGGATAATTTAAGGGATATATGCCACATGATCGCTTCCACCAACAAACATTAGTGATGATCGCTGAGAATTCAATAAATCGTATGTTTTTATAGACTTAATCTAAGAACCGTACACTATGTCTATTAAAAATTTAACTTTACAAACATTTCTTTAATTCTTAATTTTGTATTCTAATTATAATGATATTTAAGTCCTTAAGGGAAACATCACAGTGAAAATAGGTGTCTATTGAATTACAACACCTCTCCCACCCCTTGTAGAAACCTATTGTTGTCTAACACGGAAAATATTCATTTGAATATTTACTTAACATGGATAATATTTTAATCTTCCCCTTTGAATTATACATTTTCCAACGGAGACAATTTCACGCCCTGTTTATGGAAATGTCGTAACTTTGCGTTTGGATGTGAACTATTTTATCTCTTATTACACATTTCGCAGTACATTTTCGAGTTGAATTTGCGTGCACGCTCTCACAATATCAATTTAACAAGATATTCCTTTTGTTAATATTCGCACACGCTTTATCAAATTCTCTAGCGGGGGTGACAATAAGCCGCTGTAAGTACTCTCTCTGACATATGGATAAAAGCTTTCATTTCACTCTTAGCTCTTTCGAGTGTTATATAGAATTAGATGATTGTAAACTTGAAAATAAATAAGGAAACCTTAAAGACATTTTGTCAATTTAAACGATTGTGTCGTAGAACATATGCTAAGTTACTCTTAAAGAAACTCTTTACATATCTAATAACTTACCTATGCAATAGATTTTGTAACACAAGTAATAGCGAATACGCGAAGGCGAATCAAGGACTTTGGAGTTTGAAGCATTTACGATAATCTCTAAGACTCTGAACAATCAATGAAATCATGAAAAAATCTGTGTTTCAATACCTACTTCACTTAAAATTGTATTGACGCAGCTGTTGGTAATTCCGTAACAACGAAACTCTTTTGTTGTGTCAAATTATATCATAATTTTATTGTGAAAACTGTTAACTGTCTCCTCGCCCTCCGGATAAAAAATAACTCACGCGGGGTCCTGCCCTCCTCTGTTTAATAACATAATAGCACAATTCCCTCGCCGCATGATTCAATTTGGATTTCCTCCAGCCTCCCCCGTGCAGCCTAAAAAATGACAACTTCATTATATTGTTCACGCTCCCGGGGGCGACTTGTTTGCTAGAAGGATTATAATGATTAATTCCGTAAAATATTAACACCCATCGCACCCGCTTTGTGCACTTGCAATCCGTCATAAAGCTTATTGGATGATGCATTTCTTTACACCTCATACTTTGGTTTAAATACCTTCTAAATTAAATAAATATAAGTGAAAAACTTAACTTTGAAGCATACTACAGTTTAATAACACAATGCAATCAGTGTATAAACCTAATGTATACATTATGAGGATTGTATATTGGTCGGAATACAAGGTATTTTCGAACGAGTTAATACGGGATGTAATTTATTAAGAGGGAATGTATTATAACAGGCTCTTAAAGAGCATCTATTATTCTAGATTTCCATAGTTTTTGAATTGATCACATAAAATTAATTAAAAAAACCTTACACAGCTCCTCGTTCATATAAATACAAAGTTGTATGTTGTATGGGCAGTTTCTTCGGGACCTTTGTTTGCTTAGTATAAAAACTTCATCTCACTCCCCGGGGAATTTAATTTGGAGTAATGGAAGTGTTATATTGACTTAACAGGCCAGAAGCTCCCCTCGCGCACAGTTACAGTTATTAAAATGGAGAAATTTATTATTAGCACTGTGCCGTTCTTCTATTTACATTTTAATTTTATTTGTTACGCGAATCCATTAGTCACATTATAATGCATTCATGTAATAAAGTATTGTAATAATGCTGTGGAAAATTACACTTGATGTAAAATAACAATCACTCAAACTTATGTAACAACTATGTTATTAAAACTAAATTTAAATTCTTAGAAACTTCATTTGGTTTTATGTACTATATATAAAAAAATCTGAAGACCACTAACTTGGTTCCCAAAAATTTCTATTATTTTCCAAGCTTGTATATTTTTTTTAATATTCTATAGCATATTTACTATCTATTGCATTCGATAATTGTCTAATATAGATATAAAATGATTACCTAATACTTTATAGTAAGTATTGATGGAAAATAACAATTTATTCAAAAACAACATATATTTTTTTAAGAAAGTATATTGTTTGTTAAAATATTCCACTGAACAAGTAATTAAAATTCACGTTACGTTAAAGTAGCAGATGATCAGCAATATTGTTTTAATAAAATCGGTGAACTTGTCCATTCATATGTTACCACCCCTCGGGAAGGGGATGAGATAATTTTTTAAACTCGTGTAATGCGAAGCGCGACACGCACTTGCACCGTGCGACCCCGAGTATATCATTTATAGTCCTTTTGTCGCCGAAATTATATTTACAGAAGTGAGCAGACAATTTCACGCTCTCTTCCCTGCACCCCCACGCTTTGGACTCTAATCAGCAGCCGCAAATGAAACGTGGACTTGCTCTTTTATTTATAATCATACTTGTACAACAACGTAGCCACTTTAAGCCTCAAAATAGTTTTAACAACTATGACGTAGCATACATACAAGCAATAATATCGGCGTTATGAACATAATACATATCATCATCATTATCATATCCGACTATTATCATCTACTGCTGAACATAACATCTCTCCTGTCATCCAAAATGCATAAGTTAACATTTTTATACTTACTTGATTTCTTACCCACGGCTTCATTCCATTTAATGTAAAATAGGATAGAAAAATTCTTAAAATGAAGGTTTGTATGTAAAATATGTTGGTATGTCCATACTATTATATCAATTTACCCCCGATCAATAAAAGGGTGAGCTCACAGATAGATGAGCGTGAAAGATTGTCCACATGTTCTGCAGGACACCCCAGGGTGCCGCGGCCGCGAGCTGCACCGCCTCGCCTGGTCACACCAACCATCGCCTTATCAATGCGATACATCAGATCAATAATCCTCACTTGTCCCTTCCACTATTTGGTCTCATATGTCAGACCATTTCACGCGCTTTAGTTTTATCACTAATCTACCAATATTCGTATAAACAAATTGACTTATCGGCGGTTTATGTTCACACTGTTCTAATACCATAATATTTTTTATAATGAACTAAAATCATTTAGAAATGCCCTGGTGACGGGCGCAAGCAATAGTTTGATGCAGCTTTATCAGTGGATGACAAAAAGAAAAGGCTGCAATGATTAAAATGAATGATTTAAAAATAGTTTTGCGAATCAATTTTGCATAAATAAAACAATCAACGATAGAGTTAAAACATTTTGAAAACACTATTAATAAATAATCCGATATAAAGGAGAAATTCATCGTTAAACGAATTTGAAAATATAAGAATGTATTGTTCGATTAAGATTTATTACGGCTATAGGGAGATGCGGAGCGGTGCGTCGCGTGCCGTTTTCCTGAATTTGACAAGCAAATAAATTGCAAGATCAAAGCTCGATACTTACGAAAACATCGCAACGAAAGGGGCGGGCCGTAACACTACGTCATGTATACCGACATGATCTTGCGGAAGCGGAAGTGACGACAGTCGGCCAGAGGAAGCGACGCATGGCGCCGGACGTGCCCACTTCCCGCGCACACTGCCTTCACTTATCCCAGCAGGGTGCGCAAAAATTACCCTCCTCTATCATTACTTGCTAAACAAAATATAACGGTTTGATGTAGGAAACGATACGACAAATTAAGCAAGATATTTACGATTATAATCTTGAAAACATAGTTAACAATTGCGGTTAAAATAATACGATCGGAAATAAGTAACCGCTACACAATTATAAGGATCACGTCATCTTTCAAATAAACGAACTGTTTTGTTGCGTGTTTCAAACCATTTTTTTTCTTTCAATCATCATTTCCAGAGTTCTTCAAGTATTTAATATATAATATAGTTTTTTTTTTCACTATATCATATTATTTAACCGGTCCTTATAGTTTCATCAGCCTTGTATACAAGCAACGGTACTCAGAATTGATATCGAACCTAATATTTTATTTCTAATCAAATCAAAATAATTAATATAGTTTTATTAATTAAACAAGTTAGTCTTCGATCACGATCCCACCTAATGTTATTAGGTGATGAAAACAATAATAAGGCACACTAATATATTAACAGCCCAATAAATCTTTTCTAAATAACAACCAGCCATATTTACACTGGAACTTCGTCTGCGACAAGTTATCCCACTCTCTCGCAGTTCCTATCAAGAAAATGGAATTAAACCTCTGTCGCAAACTGCGGCATGTTTAATCTTTGTTTGGTTCTTTGTGGTCACACTAAAAAATAATACAGAATTTATGTCTAAAATTTAAATAGATACAGAAGCTTTGCACTAAATGTAACAATATCTCATCCATCCAATTACGAAAGCAAATGTAATTTTTGGGAACTTCTATTATAAACTCGATTCACTGTTAATAGAAAAAATAAATAGAAAGTAATTTGAACGCATATTTTCTATAGGTTTGATAAAAATCTCGAAAACTTGTTATAATCACAAATGCTTATAGCTTTTTCGATATGTTATAAACATAATGATTCATTTTCAAATAGAAATATGTATAAAAAATTGAGACATTATTTTAAAACTACATGAAATTTCAATAATTGTTAAGCTTTGTTATTTATATAAATTTTTCAAATTTTACTATATTTAAATCAAGAAAATATCTACAGAAGTTCAGAGTTGAAACTAAAATTTCATAAACATTAAACATTATGTTTGAATAGTACAAGGACAATGAACAAAGTATCTACGTTTTACATTCATAAGTTGCAAACGCAAGGCCATTTATTTATTAATTGCCTTCTTCTTTTTTACCTAAACTGATAGTATCTTAATGTACAATAATTAGTTTTAACTGTAATTACGCTAATACCGTATAAAATCGAATACTATATTGAGTTATATAATTATTATGATTAGAACCTTTTAAGAGCGCAAATTCCATAGCCGATGGCCATTTTTATGCAACATGTTTAGAATATCAAAATGCCGATGTTAGGTACAAGAAATATTCGCTATCAACGAAACTTGCTTGACCATAATATTCGCCGTCACCCGATATCCTACTATCAAATTTTATTACATTCTTTTTAATATATTAAAATACAACTAAAGTTTTTATTACTTTATACAGCGAACTTTATAGATAATCGAATAATCATTATATTTTCTACGTAATGCTTTATTACTTTAACGTAAAATAATTGTTAACTAAATAAATAATTAAACTATTACATAATGCGTATATTAAACATCGGATAATTTAAAGAAAACTATGATTTTAGAAGGCATTACTTTTTCTAACGAAAATTGCTCTTTTTCAATTTGACAAGCACCCGGGGAAAAGTTCGATTCGTTGAATTATTGTTAAATGAAACTATAATCTTTATTAATCAAATCTTTACAAATAATACAACTATTAAATAATCAAATTGTCTCAGCGTGTACTTGCTTTAATTTACCTATCAAGCAGATAAATATCATCGGTACTTATGTATTAAAAAAAAGTCTTTGCAAATTGTGCAAGAGTCCATTGAGCAGAACTGACGGGCGTGCGACGGTCGGACGCTGTCCATCCGTCTGACGCGGATATTGCCAGCGGCCCTGCTTCGATTAACATTAGACAATGCATTATGAACACAGTCATTTACGTACTTGTTGTGCAAAACATCACATATTTATCATTAAATTTAGTAAAATATCGAAATTATTATCCTGAATGGTTAAGAAAAATTAGAACTTAAAGTCTCTCATTTACATTCAACCTTTTTAAAGTATTAATATCGATCTATGTTATTACAAGTTTCTTTACTTAACTTTGTGTTTCTCTTGTCCGTTAAGTAGGTTATTATGTAATTATATGGAGAATGTATGAAGTAGTAATTTCTATTTTGTTATCTGATGGTAAGCAATATAATATGGCGTTAGTTAGGATGATGATCACTGCACCACATGTGCTCATCGCTTTGAGGGACAAGATTTTTAGTCTCTTTACCCCAATAATTTTCTTAGCTACAGCGCCATGCAAATCGTGATAGTCATATTTGCACATTTCTGTAAATATAAATTGTGATGGTACCTACCACCGATAAAAATGTAACCAGCCTATCAACAGTGATAGCAGTGACAAGATTCGTCTTTGGTTTAATTAATCAAACAACTTCAGTTCCCAGTGCAATGTACTGATACAATAAAGAACGTATGGTGCCGTGTTTAAGATTAGCGCGGCTTACCGATCGCGGAACATAAAGCGGTGGGTACGCGCTCCACGAGTCCGGTAGATAAAATTAAAGGAAACGTTATACCTGCCACTATCATTATTGTTTTATTTGCGAAATTGCTCGCCGCACTTAATGCCGGTGCTCGCCATTCGCACGGCTCGCCATTGGCGAGTATTTAACGACGCTCCCCTGAATGACAAGCGCAGCGTCTAATGCAGGTAATTGTTTACTCGATTGTGATTGACGGGAACGGGCAATAGTAGTTTATAAACGCAAACGGATACTTACGCAATACTGACCCTCTTTGTTCGACAAAAATATCCCATAAATTCGACTCAAACAACCAAAAATTACACATACATTATAAGCATGATATTTAATTAATGCGCTTTATCCGCTTACAAGAGTTATTATTGATACAATATATTATTTTCATTTAACTCTTTCGTTGTAATTAGGTACAAGATGGTTTTACATAACACTAAGTTTTGTCATCCAACACATTTCCATGAAAATTATATTGTATTTAAACCGGATATTTACCGATGTTTTTAGATTTATGAAGATAAGATAGATAAGTGCCGGCAGAATAGCGACTACCGAGCCAAACTAGTAATTTATGCAAAAAAAGACCTCAAGACCGTTAGACATTTTCTAGTGGCCTCTAGAATCTTTTTCTAGGCACGTGCCTTGAATATTTTTATTTTATTTATGCTACTTATAAAATTTCTTGTTACTTGCTTTATAAGTGTGTAACCAAATGCAAGTTTAGTTACAATACATTCGCAAGACGACATAGACCATTAATTGTTATATACTAAAAAAACAATGTCTAATTCATTTAGAAGTTAAGAAATAAACAAGATTTTAATAAATACCAGTGATATCATATAATGGTAAAAAAATTATAAGAAGACATATTACAAACTCATGCACAGTTTAGAATGAAATTACCCCTTATTCAGTATGCAACGATATTTAAATTGCCTCAAAGGAAATGTTCCTTTAAACAATTCCTAGCTCACTTACAGTAAACTCTTACCCGTAGTCACGACGCTTAATTATATTTATACATTATTCGTGGCTATCAGCAACCATTACGGACAAATGTAGTTGCTATCAAATTTTATTTCCTCAGGCGCAGGAGTCTTTACCGAAACTACATTACCCGTCTCGGTACAATACTTACTATCGCTTTAGGTTACCAAAAATCTTAATTTGTTACATCTATAATATTTTTGGAAGCAAAACCAAGTGTAAATTTTGCAGAATAATTTTTAACATTTTTCGTTTGCATCACTACAAGCGGTTAAATCAAAGATTTATATTTTAATTCAAGTACTTATGTAAGAAATCGTATAAAACATGCGGAGGACGACTGGCGGGGCTTTAATAAATTTTAAATTCTTCAGGTTCGTACGGAATTAAAACATTAAATTAAGATCGAACAGTGGAAATGATTCCAGGTAAAATCGTCCAGCAATGACTGGCTAATGAAGCGTCCTCCCGACTCCCGCGGAATCCCTCCACGCAAGAAATAAAAGTCGAAAGGGAATCCCTATTTCAAAACGCATTTCACATACAAATACCTAATTTCGGGGTAAAGTACGAACATTATACAGGCGGGCTCGCATTTAAATTATTCCAGCGGATCGTTTATAGGCCATAACCGAATTTGGGAATTAGCTATAAAACAACATTTGATACGGGCAGGCGCGGGTGGTTTGCAATTTGAATGTTACGCCCGTTTCGGAACTCATTGGATTGCCAGGCGCGTGCACCATGCTATCCATCCATATCGTCAACCTACCAACTCAGACAGCAGTCCCACTGTATCCTACAAATTATATTTTCTATTTCCTACTGAAATAAATAAACTTGGACAAACTTTTTAGCTCACATCACAGATTTCTTTACGTATTTTTTACTTTGTAACTTATTTTAATACATAACACAATAAAAACAATATTAAAAGAATCCTAATATTAAATGGCATACGTATGTCATTAAGTGTAGTGTTTCCCACATGAAAAAGGAATGTTTTAGCAATTTTAGTGTTTATCAAGTCCATTCACTAGATAACATAGAAAATTCTACGACATATAACGCTAAATTAGAGATCGTAAAGTACAATGCAGTGTAGAGTTCTTATTACATACGTTAAAAATTACTTTATACCTGCAGTCATAACATTGTGAAAGGTATTCTGTTAAGCTACTGCTGACAAGTTAAATACATTAGTCGTCGCTCCTTGGTCCCCCTTTCACAATTTAAAACGTTTTAATATAATAAACGGCCGCTTTTAAAGGTTTTCTCTTGTTTCCGAGCTAATTTCCAGACGGACATTTCCTTTCATTCAATATGAGCGATTGTTTATTGGCCGGCTCCGCTTTGCAAGACAATTGAACAAAATTACGTACTTTAACGGTACTACGTGTCGTTTCCCATAATACAACGAACTCACCTATTTTCTTTTCTTTGAATAATTAACCGTTTCGTGACCGTATTCCGCGATTAAAAAATTATTAGACTTCGTTAAATCATCCAGTTCTAACACTGTTTTTAATAGTTTTCATAAAAATATTTGGAGGGCGCGTTTGATATTAGTAGAAAGCTTATTACCAAGAAATGTACTTTAAATTTTGTTACCAACAGTTCTTCATTTTAAAAAAATATAAACATACACTCATATTTCACTTATTTATATATTTATTAACGGTACCGTCAATCAAGCCTGCTTAATGAAACTAGTTACATTTACTTTTTTATTATGCGTTTATGCTCTAAAATGTTGTACATTGGACTAAATTGTAGTTTTAATTATCAGAGTATAGAAACCACACTTTACGACCAATTAATCTTTGCCAAGGATGAGATGCTTTCAGTATGTTACAAATCATCATGATCCCAATTCCAAAAAACCGTAGCTTTAAAGACAAATCAAATTAAGAAATCCCATATAAACGAGTGGTCTTCTCCTTAACAATTCTTATTCTATAAATAAAGTTAAACTAAAGCATTTAAGTAACATACGTTATCATTAAATAATCTAGGCCTATTAACTGTCGATCCCAAGACTTAACTATATCTTTAACTACGTAACTGGCGTACTATTGCCAATTGATATTAATTAAACTGTATTTATCCTGTATGTGTAGCGTATTGTTAAGATTTTGAAGCCGAATTTCTATTTGTCGGATTATTAAACACATTATCCGTTTACATCTATCGATCAGCCTAACGGTGTCCTAATGGACGAAATTTAATCACGACAAATCGAATGCCACCCGTTTATGAAGGCGAATGACTTAACACCTTTTTTAATACGATTCACACGTTAGCAGTTATAGTTAGTTAAGTTTTTGTATCGACACATTTCACGGTGCGATGTATTGAACTCTTATTATATGAAATGTGATGCCACATACCGGCTTCTGATGGGATCTATTATTGTTGATCCACGGATGAATATTCAATCATCGCTCTGCCTCCACTTGATAGATTCCGTTTATAAAAAATGTTACGCTCGTTACTTTTAATTTTTTTTTTAATACAATAAACACGTAATAATAATATGACGAAACATTATGAAATAAGTAAACATTTTATTGCACTCCTATTAAAAGTGAAGTTTTTAGGTAGCGTTCACAAATATAAGTACTGTAAGTAACTTTACGCACAGTTGTAGGTAATACACTAACAAGAAATATACATTTATTGAGATGTGGAGTAGGTATAACATAAATATCAAGTTAACAACTATCCAATAACATATTTCTTGTAATACGAAATGTCAATCAGCGCAGTAACAAAATATTATTACTTATATTAGAAACATTTATTCAAATATAAATTAAATCTGCCATACCTCTCATATTCACACGTCAACAGTCACAGAGCTCACACCTCGCACACTGCCCAAACACGAATGTCGCGAGACTCACAGTCATCTGTCTTTTGTAGCGAAACGATGTTATGCCATACCCTACCTTTTTTCATTTTAGTCTTTTAAAAAGTCGTTATATCTACTATTGCACCAACAAAATGATTAAAATCACAATTATTTTTCCCCAATATCTAACACTTAGAACTTGAACTTGTAATGCAAAATATTCCCAATGTGTATGGGTACCTAATAAATTTATTAGAGACAAAACAACGCCGATGATTCGTGTATCGTACGATATTCGTATATTTACATATACTTTAATTAAATACCTATTAACCCTTTGTTTCCCGGACTAGCTTTCGAGTTAGTTAGCGGAAAGCTTTTTAAAATAAACAAAAGACTGAAATCGTTTTAATTACAAGGCACTCTTTAAATAATCTTTGAAAACAGAATAACAAAGTATCTCTCGGCTTAGTAGCCAGCGCTTTACGAGATCAAATGAGTGCAAAGTGCATACAAAATCGTGATGTGGCCTTTTAATCGGTTTCACGTTCGTTCCCGCGCCAGTTTTTGTATTCGAATTTCATTCGGCCTTCCAATCTGCGGGTTTACGGGAGTCCGATACGGAGCGGGTGGCACGAGAATGAACTTTATTAACGCTGCGCAGGAGTTGTTGTCGTGTGAGAAGATAGCTGAGACAGGGGGTACATAAGCGTCCAGTACGAGGTGAAGCAATAAGATAAAGAGGCGGACGCGTTTTGTTTTCAACCAGCTTCAATTTACGCGGTGCAGTGACCATTAGCATAAGTCCGGAGGTAGAGGGAGCGTGATGAGCGCGCGATTCGCCGGCGGCCGCGTGACGACGCCGCGCCGTGCCCGCGCCGCGCCCGCGCCGCGCCCGCCTGCGCCCGCGCATCCGCCGACGGTGTAATTGCGTCCCCGCGACACATTTGTTTACTATTGTAAGCCGTGAAGATGCCATCGTACACCGACACCGACTCCTTCAAATTAGCGCGCTAAACGCTTCGCCTCGTTCTCTTTTACTTACGACGTCCTGTTTATAAGATAGCGAGTTTTAAAACATCTCTCATTCCTTACTTTAACGCCTACCGCTATCTATTTATTTCTTTAACAATTTCCATAAGCAACTAATTATAATCTTTTGCCTCATAGCGTCGATTACAATGTGATGCAGTGTATATCATCTTAACTAGAACATAACATCTAGTTTAACACTTACTATCCGGTATACGTCTTCACTTCGTCTAAAATCACCTTATTTTTGAATCTACATCGTAAGTTATAATTTTGTCAAAACAATGTAATAATGGTTAGTTAATTTCAATTCCGTTCATAGAAAGAGCCCAGTGTACAATTGTAACCACAGACTGATAATATTGATGATAATTTCCTTGGAACATTGTTCAGCGGTTAAAGTGCATTTACTCTTTTGTCTCCAAGATCGAAGTTATAATAAGAACTTAACGACAAGTTCACATCTAATTTACTGGAGTAAATTACTAGTTAGCTATTAAAGGCTTTATGTTGACTTTCAACTATTTCCAAATGCATGAATCTTAACGGAATAGAAGTACTTCTTTAATTCAATAACTTATTAAAAACCGTTTTAAAAATCAGTTATTACTTTATATTGCTCGTAATTAGCCGTAAGAATACTTGTATGATTTTAAAAGTGCAGCAAAACTTGTTAGGGCTGTATCCATGTTAGGGTTTTGTTTATAAAAATATCATAAACTTAATACTTTATTCTTTTCTGCATTCAACTTATAAAATTTTTAGTCAAATATTTAAGTAGCGCTATTCCCTGTGAATATAAGGAGTATCTGAATATAATCAATGCGACAATTAAAGTTACTATCACTAGAACCAAATTGTGCTTATCGCATTTAGACATAGGATATTAAGCCTCGTTACCCCAGTAATTTCACTAACTACAGTAGTTTTTTTAAAAGGACACACACAGGTGATGCGGTGGTACCTAGCTAGACAGTTATCGGCAAAGGAAACCAATCACCTGTTACTATTATTTAGTAATATATGGTTTAAACAGTTCTGAATTTTTTTGTTAACCTTTCTTTTTATTGTTTAATATATAGGTTTCCTCTTCCGTTTTTTTTATTACACGCACAGTAATAAAAATCATATTAAAAGTAAATGTTGATACACAGCCCTCGGTAGCAGCTGAGTAGCGGCGCACGCGCGGGCTTGCGAGCCGTCATTAGAATGTAGCATCTCGAGCGATTTTCCTACTTTAGATACGGTAATGGCCGTAAAAACAGCCACTAAGGAAAAACGTAGCGCATAAAAATATTGTATCCTTACCGCTTATATGCCGTCGCCATTTCTGAAAATCATACGGAGCGCACAGCAAGATCGAGTCGGTGCACATATTTTGCCATACAGAGCCCCGGCTAACGAATGCAAGGAGGATTTTAATGTCACTAATGTGTATCTCGCAATACATACATTTATGTATTGCGTTAATACTTGAATAAATAAACGGGCAGAACGATTTAATGCCAATTGCGGAGTTACTTTTTAATTATATTTACATTTTATCAATATATTAAGTGGGAGATTGGTAACATTTTTGTTTCATACATATAAAAAACATATTAGGTCATCATATTAGAATATAGTCCTTTGTAAAATATTTAGTCATTTCAACAGATTGTATAACTTAAGTTATTCAATCTGAAAAAGAGTAAATCTGTTTCCATCTAAAAGAAACTAAAATTGATATATAGAAATTCTCAAAAAAGTCCAAATACCAAAATAACTTGCAACAGAATATCAACCTGATCAATTATTCATAGTTTGTTAACCACAACCTTTTTTTAAAGAATCCGTGCATGAATATGAATGACATATCCACATCTCCGGTTCCTATGAATCTTATGAACGATATGTTTCCTGTTGACGCCGTTATATTCCATCCCGTTCTCGGTCAGTCAGTGACTGCGCTCGCAAGAAAAACAGCAAAAAGCCACAATTCAAAGTACGTCCAAACCGGGATACGATCATTAGATCCATACCATAATCGACACATCCTGAATAGGTAGGTGGCGAAGCGTGCTCGATCCATGCCGCGCCTGTTTCTCCGTCAATCGCGACGACACAAACAACGTTTGTTCATTCATCATAAAGATATGAACCTATATTGTGTAACTATCTGCATTAAAAATGTAGAACACGTTAAATTTAAGTTGATTAGTATACATTTATAGGTTTTTCCAAATATATTTATCTCGATGTAAATTAAAGCACTTTTTGTAGCACTTCGCGCAAGTAAATTATTTACATATCGCATAAATATCGTTTCAATACACAACCAGTCTTTAGACGGGAATTAATAGCGTTAATCTACTTCTTCAAGTAGATCGGTAAGTTAATGTACTTAATGATTAACCGCACCGCACCGTACTGTCACAGTAATGACTAACTGATATGGATAGAATTAAAATATATGTTATTATTTCATCTAATTTAAATTGAAGTTAACTAGTTCGGCTAACGGGTCGCACTGAGCACCGCTCGAATTATTATTCAAGTGATATTTTACCTGCACAAATGGAGATTATTTTTCAAAAGAAAAAAACTTATTACCTTTTCTTTCTTGAATAGTGACCTGTAGTATGTCGCACGGAAATACATTTTAAATCACTTCAAATACTTTGCAATTTAAAATGCGTCAATACTGCAAATTTAATCTCATAAATTAATTAGCATGGACTCTCTTTTTTCTACAAAATAGTTGGACTAACAGGCATGTGGCTTGCGTGATGAAGAACTGTCTCCGCAGCCTTTAAACACCTGTTAACACCAGGGGTATCACTTTCGTGTTTCCTACCCTTAAGAAAACTTTTTACGCCCCCTTTCAAGAACTCTGTATTATAGCTCCTAGGGGAAAATATCGGCAAGTAGCTACAACTTCAGTATTCTGGTGTGAGGATGAATTCCTTGCCGATGGGGAGCAGTGCTAAAACATAGCACCAGTTCAATCAGTTTCGCAAACTTGTATGATATGTGTATGTTATATATTTATCTTCTCTAAGTAACACCGTCGCGGAGTAAATTGTCGTCTTAATATTGTAGATCAAGATGACTATGTATGGTACGTATTACCTCCAACTACTAAAGGACCACCGTCAGTCAAAAGAACTTTTTAATTCAAATTTCCGAAGAAAAAAACAAATTGAATGCAGTCACGCTTTACAATAAAATTATTCACGAGCAAAAGCGCCGAACATGTGTCAGTTGTTTAAATAAGAAATAATAATTAAGTAAAAGTCAAAAGTGGCGTGAGAACAGATGGGGTGGCCGCCGCGCTGGTGGTTGGCATACAAATTGAAACTGTCAGATCGGGCGATGCCAGCCGGCCAACCGATACTCTCACGGAAGCGATTACCCCGACTAAGACAATGGCCGACAAGACGTGCATCTATTACCCTTTTTAAGGTTGTTACTAACTGCTGCCCTTTTGAATAGCGTTCAATAGTAAACGATAATAGTTGTTTAACGTTGCCTTGACGGAGCCTAATAGAATTTCAATGATTTTTAAAACAATCTTCAATTAGATGCTCAATTATTAAATCATTGGACGCAATGCACATATAACACATAAAACATTAATTTATAGGTTATCAATGAATACTTTAGATCAAAATGCAAATTTTTAGATACATTACTACATAGATTTTGTAAAAAAAAATATCATCCTGAAATAGATATTAATTTCAGTTCAAGGTATATTAATAATGCATTTAACAAAATGATGTTGCAAAATTTAAATTATTTTATAAAATGTTAATTATTGAATGTACTAAAGTAAACTAATTTCCTTGCGATCATTTATTAGACCATCCGTCACTAGTGATCAATATACAGTCGTAGAAAGCGAAGATAACAACTGAACAAAAATTAATTGCCACCATTAGGGCATCGGGGTAATATCGAGTTAATTAAAACATAATGAAGTTTATGAATATTTCGATCATTAGTGAATTCAATTACGTTATCATTTTTCCTTATAACTTCTGACGACTGACTTCAAATGATGGAAACTAAAATGGCTTGAATAAACTTGACAAAAAAGTAGTATAGTGTCATTCTGTAAAAGGCTGATAACGATTAAGTTTAAGTGTAATTAATAGACAGTAAAGAATTTCCTTATTAAAACTAATTACCCTAATTAAAAGTTAAAACTTACCTATTTTTTACTTTATACTACTTTGCGACGAGACGAGCAAGACGTTCACCTGATGGTAAGTGTACGCTTGCCCATGACAACGTGGTGCTAATTAAGATGGTACACTGCATCACATTGCGCTCGTCGCCTGGAGACATAAGGTGTTAAGTTTTGTTACCCCAGTAATTACACTAGCTACAGCGCCCTTCAAGCCGGAACACAGTAATGTTTGCACACTACTATTTGGCGATTGAAATAGGAGCTGCGGTGGTACCCATCCAGACGGTCTCCGGCAACAGAGACCTACCACCTGGTATTATTAGTATTTCCTATTGTCCCATCGTTTCAGGTTACAGATGTCTTCTGCAGAACTTAGCCTTACCCAATTTAGAGCATATGTTCAATTACCGTACTCGCTGCATTTACTGGTGCTGGTTAGTGATATATGTTGGATCCTTTTCCAATGACAACATGAAATGTGGCTGCTTTTTCTTTGAATTACTCCCTTTTAGACGGCCTTGACAACACGATGAGGGTAAGTGCCAGCGAGGATATTCACACCCGTCTCCCACACGGGGAACCCTTCCCAAAGCCTGTATGAAGTCCAAAGAACTAACACAAATTCCTACCCTAGTATTAATGTAAAATAATAATTTATAATAAACGAATGTTTCGTAATTGCCATACAATATTTACCCAAGTGCGTCAGTTTCTCGGTAGTGCGAGTGTAACCTTAACCCCTTTGGTAACCGATGACAAACTGGCTGCGGGACAATATGTACACAATTAAAATATCATTTGATATTCTGCCAGCTATAAGTGCAGCGGGAGTGCAGAGCCCGCGCCCGCGCCCGTCGCACCGAGGGCGCCGGAGACAAACAAATGACGAACAACGAAATGTACTCGCGCACCCCCGCGCCCAGCTTAAGCCCTATGCAAAATAAAACACCCGATTGACATCTCTTTGAAATTTATTAAAAATTCAGTCAGCTTACGAATCGAAATAGAGGGTTAAACGCTTAAGAGAAAGGATTACTTTTCGTAATACTTTAAAAGTGTTCTTTTATGGTACGGGAGGTGTTTATCGAATGCATAAATATATATCAATGACAATGCTAATATCTATAGACACGCACATATAAATAACAAAATCAATATGTGTAACAGGTTGGATATTAAAGAACGATTGGAATGCATCCGCAGCACAGCGGCACATCGCTTACGTGATACGATTTTTTCCAAACTGCCGCCATTACACCATTACTGTGTTCTGCTTGATCAACATGTGATTCACTTACGGTCTCATTGTCAATAAACTTCTGGAAATTAAAGGTTAACTGTCACTATTAAAGTAATGAATAATACCCAGCGATCGTCGCATGGTCATGTAAAAATAAATGGTTATTAACCAAAAAAACTCGTTATATTATACGGATCAATATTTCATATATTGAAGTAAAACGACGATATTTGTTGAATCCTTCTCAGCGTGTAGTAAAAACAATATGATACAAACGACGACTTCTTATAGAGTTTCGAACTCTGAAAAATTATACACACTTAAATCGTCTCATAATTTAAATTGCAGTTATACAAAAAGTACTAGTATTATTTAAATCAAATGCAAACGGGAGGGAGTAGAATTTAAAAGTATTTTTTTTATGAATAGCAGCGGTTTAAATATAATAATGATTTATCCTGTATACTGTTAAACTAATTTCCAAAACTACTTACTAGATTTTATACAAATATATTGATATCATAATCATCTAATTTTGCTTATCGGCGATGCTACGATCATGTTCACCTGTTAGTTAATTATAAGCCACCTTAGTATAAACGAAAAACAAAACTTTATGCAGAAAATAATTTATTTATACCTAAAGATGTTTGATAGAAATTTTTGGAGTAAAACTAAGTACAATTGTAATTATAATCCCCTGGGCAATAATTTGAGACAATATTAGATTGATTGAATAATAAATCTCAGTTATATTTGCAGTCCCCAAAGAGAACATTGTCTATTTTGTATTACACCATTGACGGTCGTTATATTAACAGGAGCTCCCTAGACTGGAAAATAACTTATTAATAGACTTAAACATTACGTGTCAATAACATATGAAAATTCAGCAATCTACCTTCATCCTAGATAAATCTTCAAAGTATAAGAGGTTAATTAAGTTAAAAGACGCCATTACAATCTTTTGTGTATTTTTCCGTATTAACTGAAACATGATATAATTTTTTTGTGAACTTGAAATTAATGATATTCACTGAAATAAATGGTCTTTTATAATATAAGTGAATAAGGAAAAAATTAAAGATTCCCAAATCGGTTTCGGAATTACTAAATTTAAAGTTTAAAGATATGGGTGTCTTTGTAACATCGCATTACATGCGTTTGTGAAGAGGCTGCTATAAAATCATAGTGCCTGCAAGCGTTATAAGATGGCGGGTCATCTGTTTATGATGATTAGGTGGAGAGCGGTTGCTTAGCAACGTGGGCGAGGGGGGCAGTGGTCAGAGGCACGGCGGCCGCGGGTCGGGGTCGGCCGTTCCTCATACTCACGCCGCTAGCTACATCTCGGCACCCACACCCACCTTGATAATCAATCCTTATATTAACAATTTGTAACATGCATTATTTACCACTCAAAAACCTTATTCAAAACACACAAATTAATTAATACTTTCATAATAATATAGCCGTTTAACACTTACATCTGAAGTTAATTTTCTCTAGAGATAGCAATGGAACAACCCGTTTTTCGGATTAGTACATTATTACAGTCATATTCATGCAAATATGTAGTTATCAATAATTATCTCAAAAGAAGTTTAATTAAAATCATATAATTTTTAATGCAGTATAACACATGCTTTGTGATTGATTTTTAATTACACTTGCAACTTTTATCTGCTCCAAATGAACGATACCAACACACGAAGATCTTAATCGAATGCCACAGTCAAGAGCCTTCATCCGATTATGTTCAGACGCTAAACGGCAAACATTTATTTTGTGGCTGGAAGCTTTTAAAATATAAGCGACAATCCTCTCTAGCATTGTAAAGATTTTGCAATTAAAGTATTATACTTAAACATAAACAAACTAACACATTAATTTCGTTTGACTTTAAATACAATATCTACTATACTATGTATTGTAAAACAATACATACAAATTTGGAAAGATGAACAGTATGCTTGCACAAAGTTACATTTTGATGTTAAAAACTGTTGAAACTAAATTCTCTTAAATATATTTGTTTCGGTATTCCCACAATAAATCATATAACGTGTAATGACAAATTAATAAAAATAAGCGATTAGTATGAAATTCGCTTTTGTTTAACGTATATTTGTTTTAAATATTTATGTCAATGGGTCATCAATACTCCAAAAGCAGTATGAGAAAGTACTTCAATATGAGAACACAACAATGTCTACAATACAATAAACTATCGCACTATCAAGAGAGCATTCAACTCTAACGCGCTACTATTATTAAACGGAATTCGATTTAAAACCGAACCCTCCTAGTCGTTTGTGAAATTGACATTTATTCTTCGTTTTTCATTGTTGCAGCAGTCGGATTCGATCTATTGTTAATTAGCTTAAACGGGCCATGTGCTATGCCAAGCTAAACAAAATCTGTTATCTACTAATTTTAATTAAAATACTTTTAAAACTTAATCATACGCATATTAATTCAATAACTTTCGTATTACATTATAACTTAATTAAGAAAATAGAGTTTTTATATTGCGGCGCTTTACATTGCGTCAAAAGTGGGAACCACTTTTTATTCTTCCAAATGATACCTGTGCTGCCATCTAGCGATGAATAGAAACATAAAATTTTTTTCCTTGTTAATGTACTGAGCAAAATTTTTAATTATAAATATACCAAACGCTAAAACTTTAAATCGATTTTTTGCTTTGAATATATTAATATTAACATTACGGTACATAAAAATAAAAATTATTTTCAATTTGGACATAAAGCACGACTCGGTTGAAATTGATAAACAAAAAATGTAATTGATTGCTTATGGACAAATTAATTATGGATTATGGGATCTTTTAATGTCTAGGTATTTACCTAGATGTACGTACCTACTTAGTAAGCTATGTTATTACATACGAGAGTTATTCGCTCCCCATCAGGCGGGAGTGCCTCGATTAAAGCCGTAAATACTTTGAGATTAATTATCTCGTAAACAGTCGCAGCAGCGCCCGCCCCGCGACGACTCGGATCGCTCACCTACGCCGTGAGCGCGATACAAATTCAACTTTTCCAATTAAATTTCGTGAGGCATTAATAATTATTTGGGTACATCAATTTGTTTCGTCGCTCGAACACGCCGAGGTGCCGCCTGCTGATCGTTCGAAGCAAATGTGATTGCAGATAAGATATATCTATAATTCAATAGGTATTTGATTGTTTAAGCAATTTATGAATTTATTTTTAAATCTATCGCTATATGTCAATGCGTTATGTTTTTTGCACATTATTTTCCAATTTTACCTTTTTATAGCAAATAATATTTCTACATTTCAGATATTTTTTCATATATATTTAACTTAAAATTTCTAAGTAGTTCTGCACATAACGTTACTTTGAATTCCTTATCTGACCGCACTTTGATTGTATATTTTTATATTATTAATATTTCTGCAGCAACTGTTATATGAACCGTATGCGGTTTTATATGTAAAACAAACATTGTTTAAACTAATACGAATATCCTTAATTTAAAAACGTATTTAATCGCAGGCATATCTCACGCCGGAACGAACGTAAATACCGGAGATTCTCAACTTTAGAATGAATTAAATTAAACTTGAAGATGAAATATTAGCACTTTAACGTATAAAATTTAATACCGCTAAGTTATAACGTGATTATTCAACTCCTCGGCAATTTCCAAAAACATCTGGAAAATTAAATTCACGGAACGGGGCGACGGCAGCGCCTCCTTTGAGCGCCGCTTCCGCTTTTGTGCGCGCCGGGCGCGAGGCGCTCGCCACTTCGCACTGTGAAATTAATTTTCTTCGTCTTTATGTAATTTAATTATAAACATTTCAATATGGCGCTTGGGGAATTTCTGCTTGGGAGAGAAGTTAAATAGAAACGTTTGATACTTATCTCCTAATACACTTCTGCGATGATTGTACGATTTAATCTTAATGAAATATTTGATTAAATAGATTCTTTATAATGAAACCCAGAAGATTTAAATAGGCGCTAAATTTTCGTATATAAGCAATCGCCTCCGACCTTTGGAACAATGCCAAATGTATCTGTCTGTAACTTATAACCTGCTGCTTGACCCACTCTAGTAGGATTATGGGTAGTTTTTAATTCATTATATTTCGACTGGTTTTCATATCATATACCAATTAATAACGATATAACTATGATTATATTGATAAAATCGTAACAGCACATAATCTAATAAAATCATAAAAATATTCTATTATAACATTGCTCAGTAATCAGCACGAAGTTACTTTAAATATACACAAAAAACATTTATTACTATAATATATACTTTTAAACATTTATTCTCCTTCCAAAATCAGATACGGTCCGTTATTTAACACAAGTTCTTTAGTGAAGAGAGCCGGTGACATTCCATCTGCAAAATTAAAACTATCCGTTTGTATGGAGTGCGCAGTTAACAGATGCCACTAACGTTCGTGCAATTTTGCTCTTAAACCGTTCACGCTCCGCCGATGAGAGGCGACATCAAACATGCGCGTTGCCTGCGAACCTTTTGCCAGCTTATCTCTCATTCACTATCAGAATCTTCCAAAAAATATCTACAACTCGGCCCATTGTGCGATGTTTATTAAATTTCATTTTACGTTTATACAACAACACTTTTGTCGGCGAGTTTTTGTGGTGATTTGGGACATTTTACGGGTGGATTAGCTCGAGTCGTCTTTTGTGAAGGACCGGCAGCGATGTCTTTTTGTATGTTCCGTATTATGGTTTGCTATTGCGCGTATTATGTCATAACACAAGTGCTCCGAGCGAGCTCTACAGTTTTTTTTTCTGTCAACTCATTTTATTCTAAATTGAATTCTGTGTTGACAATGTCATCGCTGCAGACATCCTGCCTTTTTGTTCATATTTTTTGTTCACAGTACAATTTAAAGTTACTAGTGGATGTAAGTAGACGATCGACAGGCAAGTTTAATCGATTGTTTATTATTCTTACGGGAAGTTTTGTTTTATAGAAATTTGTATATGTTTAATATTAATTAACATTCTTTGTCACTGTTTTTATTATATACTCACACCAAAATGAAACGGCTAGTGGTGTTTTCAAAATTCATTGTATGTCTCTACACATTTCACTCCAACTTCGCAATATATTAAATGACAAATAAGCTGTAGATAAAGTACACTCGGCCATAATACACTGGTGCTTATAAATATGACTGTCGACAACACTGCCGGCAGATTGACAATGATGGTAGCTAAACAGTTCCGAAAAAACTCTTTAGACATTTAAACCCCAATAAATGATTATTCATTCATCAACTAATATAACCTTGCAACCAAACTAGGCACTTCTGTGTTACAAGGCAAACTGTC
The DNA here is from genome assembly GCA_029286795.1 of Byasa hedistus. NCBI lineage: Eukaryota > Metazoa > Arthropoda > Insecta > Lepidoptera > Papilionidae > Byasa > Byasa hedistus. Next base: position 6,459,275 of record JAGSMW010000020.1, on the reverse strand, counting down.
ATCTGCTGTTTTTTCTCTATAGTATCTAGTTTTTTCCATATTAAAGTATTATTAGAGAGAATTTACTTTATGCATGTTATATTTAAGACAAAAATTTCACAATTATTTTTATTAAGTTTGGTAATTCTTAAAGTAATTATATTTACTGACACAAACGTGCATCAAGATTTATGAAACTGTGGTTAGTACGAAATTTAAAACATACAAAAAAATATCCATTAAAGTCCAAACTAACACCTTAGATTAAACAATCGTGGCCCTACGGTGATACTAAAGGCAATAAGACTTACAACTCCGCCCCTACCAAAACAATCCTGTATTTCGGTGTCTTCACTAATGGCGTAAGTTCGACAGTCGAAGTTAGTTCGAGTGTTCTACAGCTGCAATAAAGATAAATCCAGCAATAATATGTTCGGCCGGGCCTTACGTGTGGGATTGCCTGGGCACGAAATTGAATTTACATGAAGTCTTAAGTCGACACCGATTGAGACGCACCGCGCATTGAACTGTCTCAGCCAGCCGACAATTACGAGTTTAGCAACTGTTATACTAAGATTATGCGGTTGGGCCTGTTGAGCCCCCGCCTTCGACAGCCGTTTAGACTTAGTTACTTCGACGTTTGTCATCAATATGGTAATCGAAGTCCTTAGCAGGAAAAAAACTAAAAGGCTCTACAGATAATTTATATGTAGCGTAAGTCTTACGCGAATAGTGAGCAGCAATCATCCTCGGTGGAAGACGCCTCTAATCCAAACGCCGCAGGGCCAATGCCGTATGGAAGGACGTACCATATCCCTTGATCCCGTTGTTTACCAGACATTAAACAGATAACAAGTCCGCGCCCTGATACCGTCGGAGAAGATTAAAGCCACCGTGCTGCCGTAATCCGAACTTCGATTAATTTCATCCAATACTGAGGGAGCACGTCTCTGCTTGCTAAATTATTGAGAGCTGTGCTTCGTTTCATTTAATATAATTTGCTCGTACTTAATTATTTATTTCATCCGTGTTTACGTTCACAAGTTTGCTTACACAAATATTTAAACTACCAAAACCAAGATGAAGATTTGCATAATATAAATTTCTAACTATTTTATCAGATCTTTGCAACAGATAAATTTATATTGACTATCAGTATTAAAACAAATATTGCAATAGATTATATTAAATATATTTATAGTATATATATATTACTACTACAATCTATTCTAAACCGAAGAGCCTACTCTATAGCTTGCACGTCTATTTTACATATCGCAAGTAAACACTTCGTCTATACATATAATTTTGGAGATTGATTGAACACTAAAAAATTGTATTTGTTATTCTTTTGAATTTGGATGAATAAAAAAATATGCTCGAGTACCAAAAACCAATTTCACAGCAATTGGGTTATGGGTCTAAAAGTAATTAAATCTGCAACTCCTGGTGGTCAGATATAATAAAATTGGATACAAAAAATGTTTCTGAATGTATTTTTCATAAACGGTACAGAAGTTATAAGCTTCATAGCTTTCTAGTAGCAACGTAAGGATAACAAAAACTTTCTCCCTGAGGTAAATGTATAAAGATAAAAATGTTTATGACAAACAATCCTATAGTTTATATTTATAATAATATAACCAACGTGTTGTTCAGTAATTAATGTTAATGAGAGGCCTAATTAAATAACGTTGGACTAATTCTATTTGTGTTCAATAGTTCTATTAGTATTCAATTGGAAGGCACGCGAGGCCTATCTAATTATGTGGTCCAAGCGGGTCAACAAGACACATTCCAATATTTGTGTTGAACGTCTTAAATCAGATTTGCGTCTGTAACAAGCGGCCAGGTATATTTGTCGACGTAAAATTTAGTTTGCTCTGATCAAATTCAAGTCATGTTTCTGCTGTCTCAAGCAACGGTAACTACAAGAGACTAACAAAATACCTACATACATAAATTCAACCACAGGTTCCCAATAACTACGTTACTCGATTTCTGTATATATCTTACTTTTCTAAAATCTTCTCACGCCATTCCTGACAAAAAATATCATTTATCCAAATTTAACAAAGTGATTAAAAACTGTTTGAGACTGCTAACACTCAACATCAAAAATCAAATAATAAAAATTGGCATTGACGAAGAACTTTTATGTCAACCATTATTTGTCGTTTTGTTATCAAATGGCATTACAGCCTATAAACCTCAAAATCAAATAAAAGCAATGAAAATTAATATAAAATAAAAATCTGATTTAAAATAATATTTAAGTTCAAAAGATATAATATAAATATCACACTCTTTAAAGATCGTTTCTGTCAGTACATACAAACACTAAAAAAATTTACTGCTTAGAAAGAAGAACCTACCGAATTTCTTAATCAAAATATAAATAGAAGTATTTAATTTTACTGCTAAACTTCCGGGCCGGTGTATTAATAATATAACTTTCGACCTCAACCTTCTTAATGATAAACTGAGAGGCAAAGTCTCAATCTGCAAACACAAATATAAAGCTAATTAAAAAGTTCTAAACTAAATTATGAGAGGGGTTGCTCCGGAGGGCTCCGTACCAAGATTGTCGCGAAGATTTCACCGAAGTGGGTGTTATCGTTAGGAATGCGTGCAGAATCAAGTTGCCCGGTGTACAACGTGAAGTGACAAAGTTTCGTGGTACCAAAGCAAATGTTTGTTCGAGACAGTTGCGGCGACAAACATCGGTGTCACACTCGGAGAATTCCAAATTTAGATTACATATTCATAACAGGCGCGGAGGAACTGCTCATTTTGTGAATCCCTGCGTAGAGTCCGTTGGTAATCATGTCTACCGGATTACAATAAGTCGGTTTATGAATACGCGGCAATATTATTATTAAAAACAAAACTGTAACTTTTCTCTGTTTAATGTATAAAAGTTAAGATAAAACTGAAATTATTTTTTCAACAGTCATAATGAGATTAAACTTATATTTACGAAATTTTATTCATAATGACTAATTAAATAAAATCAACATAGATCATTACATAGTAACAAAAGTTAGATATTTTTAATTAGCAATGGGCTAACACAAACTCAATTTTACATGGTGTTGGGTGACAATTAGATCGTGGACGGTGAAGCGTGTTCACCCAGAATACTATGGCTCTCAGTTGAATGCGTCTCGAGTCATAAAATTTATAGGTGATCGAATGAGATAATATGGTCGACATTAAGAGCAGCTTAGACAGTTTGGAAATTTAAATGTGAAGTAAGTTTTGCAAGATTGCGCTGTATAAATCAGCGCGGGCGGCCGGAGCGGGCTCGTCAGCCGCCGCGGCGATAAATCCGCGACTCCCTCGGGCTCCCACCAGCTACGAAGCGAATCTCTGCTGAGGCCCTACATGCAATCTATTACATACTTGTTATTCTTACACAATTGTTATCACACAACATAATAAAAAAAATATGTTCATACGCTCTATACACATATGTACATATCATGAACGGAAAGAACTAACAGTTTTCTAGAATCATATTAAAGTGTAGTAAACCATCCTCGTTGAATTCAAAGTTGTTTAGAGTATGCCCATGTCCTACAGTGGAGAAGGATGGTCTTATTTTATTAACAAAGTAAACAAACATCTGATTAAATTTTTTATCAAAGCTTTTCCAACAATTCGTCAGCGTTCATGGAATTTTCCGCTGACACCACCTAATTTTCTTTTTCACGCTACATTTCAAGAATCTTATTTTTGTAATTACAAAAATGTCTAGTACGCCGACATTATCCTTAATTGCTGGACATAAAAATTCCATTTAAATTTCCCTTTTAACGATCAAGGAGCTGTGTCTAATTGTTATAATACACTCGTTTGCGTATTTTTATTGTTGCTAATATAATTAGAGCATAACGCAACGTCGCTTTTTTAAGAGGACCGTAATTAAAATTTTCCTACGAGAAGGTAAAATACCATTGGTGCGGATGCTTTAAGAGAATCGCTGGGGAAGTATGCAGGGTGTGCGGAGAAAGATACTTATTTAAGAAATGGAAAGAAAAGCAATTTAATGCTTATCAGCGAGAGTAGCTACCCGTGGGTCACTACGGGTAAAAAAGTAATGGCAACTGGGCCACTCAAACAACTTTCGCAAAGAATTGTTTCCTTTTTTTATCTTCACCTAATTGATGACTTTAAACGTAAGTAGATAAAGGTAAAAACCTTGTGTTTTTTAGCTCATTCATTCAAATTCATAAACAAAATCTATACAACAAAAAAACTCACGAGAAAAATTCTTTAAGAAATTGCAGTAAAGTCCCTGATGAATATACATATATTCACGTCGAAAAATAGATTAATTAACGAAGTTACTCTATTATAAGTTGTTAGAGGAGTTAAAGTGAAAATGGTTAAGTCGACAAATTCCACTCGTAGTTCGACGACAACACGAGCTACGGCCAACTTCTCTACGACAGTAAGTCATGACGGCCGTCTACGAGATTGCACATAAATAATATAGTAGGTACGTTGCTATTTATATTTACAGTCTAACTGTTTCAACAGCAAGTTATTTGACTCTATTGTTGTGTTAAATAGTTCATTTATATGGTATACCAACCTGTAAAATAAGTTTAGTATATTTGTATACACAACTATACACAGAATTATTTCAGCCACTTTGGTGATTGTTAAACAGATAAAGTTTAAAAGTTAGTTTTTTTTTATATAAATAGGATACTATGATATGTGGATCCAAATATTAAAATGTATCAATAATTTGAAATTTTATTACATTAACTGAATTTTTAAAAGTATTTATGACTTCGTAACCTTATAGTGTTATTAATAAAATACGTAATTATTTTGACGTCTTTTCCTGGTAGCATCTTTCTATTACGCATCAGACTAACTTAAGTTATTTCCATGTGAAATATGTTAATTTTTATTTCGCATTCATATTAATTTTTCTTCAAAACTAACTTGGCACTTGGTTTAGATTCGTCAAAGATGTTGTTAAACATTGTTACGTTTTTAAATGTTTAAAAAATAAATAATAAATAAAGTGTTGAACATGTAACCAACAAATTGTGTAGCTAACATTTTGCAATGATTACTTAGGGTGAATGCATTTTTATAATCTCCGTTCAAGTCTGGTATGCCGTAGGGTTGCAACCCCGGCATCACATCAGCCTCGCTTCTGTTTTGATTATCAAACATCCCTCCGAAAGAATACACAGCCATGGCGTTTTAAACCAACGCTTACCATACGTTTTATATAAAAACAATGCAACGAAGCAAAGGAACATAATTGTTAATACTTTTGTGTCGTTTTGAAGTATTCCATGTTTAACTACTATTACTATTTATTTACAACTTGCAATACCTCGGACAGGGTTAAACCGTTAATGTTTTGTATATCTAATAATTCATTGGGAACCAACCAACAAACGTAAATTTTTAATCTAGAGGCATAGTTGTTAAAACAACCGCAAAATTCTGTCCGGTCAACTATTTAACTCAGAATCTAAAAATATAAGTTAGATACATAGAAATCTTGTCCTTATATTATTTCAGTGTTAAGAAATAACTTATACATAAACATTGCATCACAAATTCGTTCTTGGGAGTAAAAAAATACTTTTTTTTATAAATTGTACAACTTCTTAAAAGTTTTTGGGTAATATAATACTATAGCGAAGTTAATGAAATTATTATCAAGTCCATTTTTTGTTTTTTTTATTAATTTTCCTATACATATTTTTTTCTACGCTATGTCATGCTTAGAGTCAGCTTAATGTTCTCGGGTAATCCCCATAATTTAATCAAAAAATCGCTTAAGCTGGTCATGGTAAGAAAAAGAGGATGACGCAAGGACAATACGGTAATATAAAATTTTCATTGAACGGGGCCGGCAAGGAGGGAACGCAAGGGGAGGGCGGAGCTCCCGGTGTAATATCCAAGTGAAGCCGAGTAACCAATAAATTACAATTTGACACAAACAAAACCCCACTGTAGTACCTACACGTAGCAACGAATTATTTATACCAAACACAAATTGATACGGCGTATATACCTTCAACTAAGAAAACGAAACTCATTAAACACTTTAATACATTATTTGGTTACAACATTAAAGTTTCTATATTATACACAAACTTCATAAAATCCCAATATAACTGTTAATAAAAATTAACTAATGTTTTCTGTTCTCTGTAACAGCTATTACTAATTGTTTAACAAAACGGTTAACATGTTTTCAAAAGATACTAATTGTATCACAGATATTTGTTGACCCCCGATCGAACGTATAAGCGTAGGTCCCTGGGTCCGCACCCCGTGGGATGTAATAAAATTTGCATACTTTTAATCAAGGGCCCTGTCGCGGAGAAGTTTGCCAATAACGGGACGCCGTGATCGATCTGATAGTCCGACTTGTCGTCGCATTAAAACGCTGTTTGTTCTGATAATGTATACAGAGGCGGTAAATGATGAATCATTGCAATCATCTTTAAACACTCGTGAAATTGCTCGTTCGCTATTCATATACTAACTGCGTATAAAATATTGATCGTGGTCCAATATGAGATTTAAAGTGATTCTTTGTTTCTATAAGGTGCAACTACATTAAATAAAGATTAAAATATATATAGTATAATGAAGCATACACTATGGAACAATAATCAATTAGGAAACTTATTATCTTGTTGCATTGTTATACTTTTTAACTTGTAATCACAGTTTTCAAAATTATTTTAACATAACCTTACATCTCATAAAATTACACAAAAAAGAGGTTATACTTTAGTATAAATAATCTGAGTTAAAATTTTTACAATATTAATGTAAACGTAGCGGTATTATATTTGATTTACATGTTGGATCCAGTTAGAATGATAAACCCATCACATACACTGTGCACCTTGAGATACAGTATGTTAAGTATCATGAACTCAGTTAATTCACTAATCATTGAACACTCTTCAAATGAAAACATACTAATGTTTGCACACTACTGTTTGGTGAAAGAAATAAGCGCTACGCTGATATGCAAATAAACGGTGTCCGGCAACAAAGCTCTCGTTTACATGCATTAAATAAATAAAATACTTAACTATGTAAAAACTCGAAGAAGAAAATATTTACATAATCCATTTATTATGTTGTATATATACAATATTGCAGAAAGTATCCCGGGGAGGGAATTGCAATAAATTAGGCGACTTCTAATATAAAACGACAAAACGCCGGCTAAGCACCGGGGCCCGCAGCCGCGCCGGCCCGCCCGCCTGTCCATCTTCGCTCCGCATTAATCGTGTTTAGTTAGCGGATATTGGCGGTGGAAATTCAAATGCAATCAAATGAAAATAGAATTCGTAAAAAAGCAAAGAAAACAAACGGACAGGCGTCAGTCTAGCGGGAGCGCATCGCTTCCCGCGGCTCGCCCCCGCCGCGTCGCCCTCCCTCACGGCACCGCGCCGCGCCGCGCCGCACGCTGACCGTACTTACACGATTTTAAATTGTACATATCTGAAATTCCGATCTGTCGCGCACCCACCCCGCGCTATGAAATGAAACAAAATAAAACTAGGACGGAACGGCGCGCTCGGAAAAATCAAAATCGAAATTAAAAATAAAAAGGCTTTTCCGACGCGAGCGAGGGAGGCGGGTGCAATGTTTGCGGCCGTCATTCGATGCAGTCCGCAATAAAAACAGGCGTCCGACGTCTACGTATAAATATGTTTGATGGGATTGATTGGAAGTGAATATGTGTGGGTGGGGGTGGAGGGGAGAGGCAGGAATCGAAGGTAAGCGCCGCGCCGCTAAGACTGTAATCGGTTTTGCCCGGGGCGCGCCGCTCACAATTAAACTTTGTTTGTACGTGTGTCGCTCGAGATTAACCACAATGCTCTTTTTAAGTGGACTAGCTTCAGTCCCGTATGCAATTTAAGAATTTACAGTACAATTGTAATTGTTAACTTGTAAATCGTGGCACGAGTTACATAATTAAGAAATTCTTTTTATAGAAAGGTACAGTACAATGTACGAGTATATATATTTTGTCATATAATAAATCTACTAGACACGAAGTTTACCAAATGATGTGTGATACGTCTGGCCATATCAGTGTGGTGATAATTAGAATGACGCTGTACCGAATTGTGTTTCTTTCCGTCAGTAAAGCTTATATGTCTCATTACCTCAGTAATTCCACTAGCCGACCTTTACACCAAATCACTATGACGCATGCACACTTTTATTTCACGATAGAAATAGACGTTCCGATGTTACCTACATAAGTCATCAACATGTAGCAACAGATACATCATATCTACAATTTTTTATACTTATTTACATGATTTTGTTCACGGAAAAATAAAATTGTAAGCAAAAGTTTATATAGAGATGATAACAAATCATCGGGAGACGCGCAAATTGCATTCAATTAAGACTCTTGCTTTCATACTTAATTTCCTACTTCAGATAATATATCCCCAAATTGAATCACATGTAATAAAAGTATAAGAAATATAAGAAGCGCCATTTTAGACACTGTATACAAATAGTACATACTACTATATGTAAAATTTGTTATTAAAAATCAAAAATTGTCTATATAGATCGTCGACATGTTATTTTTATAAACTTGTCTGGATTTATTTTTCTTTTTCGTACTACTTTTTGTCATGCTACTTTACTATATATAGTATACTATAATATATGTATAAAACAATTTTAACTTACGTTAAAAAGTTGTCATGTTCGTTTTTTGGAAATATTATAATAATATAATGATTTAAATATTCATCTGAATTTTGTCTTTGTTGATCTCTCTGTCACTGTGTTAATATATTTACATTTTAGCATTGTATTTCACTACATCTAGAGGAAGAGTCAATGAAAATAATGCAAGAACCACAACACCTACTCCAATCAATCAATCAGCCCCTACATAACGGCTACAACCGTAAAACGTTCGGGGGTAAGACAAAGATAATTCCCGTTTAACTTCCGTTTCCAACTTATCGAATAATTTAACTGAACATTTATTTTTGCGCGCTCATCAATCAAGCGCGCTCGCTCTCCGTCGATAAGCCTCGCCTCGACGCCGAGAAATGACTAGGCATTACATAAATCCCCTCGGATGATGAAAAGTGAAGTCTAACAGATAAGAACCGACAAAAAGTTACGATGAGAAATGATTCGCGATTTATATCCGACCAAGGCAGCGCCGCAGCCTCCTCCGCGAGCAGAGCGCGGCGCGCGCCCGTAGCCTCTCTTATAAAATTTCTTTCAACACAGCCTCCGACTTCGAGAGGAATATAAATCACGACGCTTTACTTAATTCCTAGCATTGAATAAGGATATTTATCCAAACCATCGTAATCTTTTTGATTTTAAGATATCTTGTTACCTACATTTGATACTTAGCATCTGAAATAAGATAAGGGAGTACAGTTTTATTCCTCCTGTGTTTTTATTTTAAAAGTTAAGACACGGTTAGGAAAAAGGCTGAAGTTTAAGCGAAAGTTTTCTCCGGGCGGCTATTATTAAGATAAACAGTACAATACATAAGCCTATCTCGACATTTATTTTATCACGGGTTCACATCACGCTTCGCTATTCGCTGTTATGATACGGCCCGTACCTGAGTGGAGCTGAAAGAAAAGCTATAAACCTGTTCGGAGCGTTTCTTCCGGCGCGCCGGAGCGTCGCGTACGCGAGCCGACTGCCAAGCAGCCCTCTCCCCTCGCGCCGCGCTCTCCCCCCTTCCCCACCACCGCGACCTCCACATCTGCCGACCATATTTTCCACTTTATGTGTGACAGTTGAGGTAATATCGAGACTCTCGCCGCTCTCTGATTGGACGAAAAATACACATTAAAGGAACCTGCCGGTTGCGAACGAGCGATTCGAAACTGTATTCCCGTGGAAAATGTCGGAAAATATTGTATTATGGGGGTGGAAAATTGCCACCCCCGCCCGTTCGCTCGACTCGGCAAAAACTGTCGAGTATTTGTTTTTGATGAAAACGATTTATTATTCTACGTGGGTTGGAGGCAATAAAGATAAGCCGGCGGAGGTGGCGGAGCCTTATTACGGCTAACCCTCGCCTTTGTTTCCTTATAAAGAATAATAAATGAGCTCACCACGCTTATTTCCCAAGTTCCTTAATTATTTATCGATAACACATAGTTTGCTATATAAATGAAGCTTTGATCTAAAAATTTAATTTGCTGAAACGAGCACGCCGATTAAATACACAATTTTTTTTTCTTAAAATTAGCTTTTTTTGATTATTTAATTTTATCTGTATAAATTCTATTTTTTTATTACAAAATGAAATCTGACATTCTGTGAAAACGATATAACATATTAGGTCATTAACTCGGGAATGTATACGTTGATTTTATTCACCCTTGGCGAATCAGTGTCTCTGGTATAAATCCCTTAGAACCCCTGTGGGGCCCAGCGCACGCGCTGCTTGTCGCTAAATTTTATCATACTGTGAAATATTGCCACGGCGACAGATATTTTCGCTGTTCCATCATCTGCCGCAATTTGTCGCTAATAAACCGCACCACAGGCCACAGACATGTGAAACTTTAATGTTACATTTTTGCTATTGTCATTTCTAATAAATTTAATAACACGATGCCGCTAAAACTGGCGATAACTAAGTATAATGTTAGAAAATCAAGAACTTATTATTTATAATTAACAACTGTAAACATATAATTACTTAGCGACATAAAATTTCTTTCAACGGTTTATTGGTTATATTATTAAACTTGCACAATTTTTAATTTCTCGTATTCAAATTTATTTAATTAACATTCAGAGTTAAGTTAATATTATTATTAAATACTTTTGTTGTGAAATTATAAATTGCTATTAAAAATTTATCATTGGCTGACGAATTTATTCGTACAAATTAGTTGTGCACCGTCCTATACGCCGGTGTGGGTGACGTTTAAAAACTTTAATATTGACAGCTCGTCCGTTCTAAATTAAAAGCTAGCGGGTAGTTTAAAATGTACGCGTAAGCTACACCAAAATTGTAACAATCAAATTGTATCTATCTACAATAACAAATATAGAGTTTAGTTCTATAGCTAGATTAATTATCTAAACAAACATATTATTGTATTATCAATTATAAATCAATAATATCATTACTTATATTTGAAACTTAAACAACTTAGATAACAATTCAAAATTTATTAAATATATCATCAAAAAACATATAACACCTGTTTTCTGTTGTATGAAAGAATACATATTTAATATAAAGGCTTAAAAAGTATTTAATTTAAAAAATGCTTATTTCTAGATAAGTTTATTATAGTTTGTGACAAAATTAAGAACTTTTGCTATTAACTAAAAATGTATTGTGCATGAAGAGTGTATATTAACAATATAAAGAAGTTAACAGAACCCCTAAATGACGCATAGCGGATGCGGTGTAAGTTAACTCGTGCTATTTAACCATCCGTTCAAACAGACTGAATGAAAAACACCCTCGATATGATGAGTGATAAGGAAGGAGCGATCCCAAAGGAATGGATAGAAAGGGTGGCAAGATACCCAACAGAGCATAACTCATAAATAAAATACAATATGGTGAGCAAAACATTGAATTATACTGGTATTATGTCACATTTGGCCTTTGTGAATTAGTCAGTGTACATCGCGAGGGGAACAGATTGGGCGCTCGTCGCTGTTTGCCAACCGACTGCAGAATAGTAATAATTTATAGCCTTTTTTATAGTTAATTTTATCATGTATAATACAAATTACTCACTGGTTTTATCAATAGTGAATACAAATAGGTATAACGTAACATCGAGCCATATGGTAAGTTTTTTTTCTACATATTCACTTAAGACCTACGACTTCGATGATGCTTTTTTAATCTTTGTGATTTTTTTATTATTTTTTTTAAATATATCTTGTCTGTGGTGGTTGATCTCTTGAATTGCATTAATGTAATCTGAAATATTACACATAAAAACTAAATTTATTACTGTTAATCCAGATAATTTGTAACTTTTGTTTAACAGTAAAACACCTCTAACTTAAATACACAGGTGACTCAAAAACATATTTTTTAATTATCGCAAGCATTTATCTATGAATGTTTATGGTGTAGAATATGCAGTTTAAACAGTAGAGGAGATAATTGTGAGTAGATTAAGGATATCTATAGATGAAGTACTTTTCAGCTAAGCTATAAAGGGGAAAGCAGCGAGCCCGATTCAGCGAAATCATAGAAAAGCACATAAATTGGCGCGCATTAACATTTCCTTTATCCTACGTGTCGGCGTATGACGGGGGCGCTGCGCTGCGCCGCGCAGTGCCGCCCAAGACAATAAATTTACATATTTCACCCCTCAAACAGACCTTTTTTACCATTCCACAGTATTACGCACATATGGGAATATGCTGTTGAATATATCAGCAGTAAGAAGAGATACCCTTAGAATAAAATTATCTCCTTTGGCACATTTACGAATAAGAGCCCATTACATTATATCACCCAAATGCTTTTAATGCTAAGATATTCGCAAATGCTTAAGTAATTTTATTATTATAGTAAATTACATAAATACAGTTAGATAAATTCGTCTAAAGTACTTGTGTATTAAATGTGTTATGAAATCAAAATAATACATTTTAAATTAATTAAATAAGATTCGAAACATGCATTTCATTGGACAGCGTACTATTTCTAATAAGTAGAGTTTAATATAAAATAATCAAATCATTGAAATATTTAATGAAATAATTACTATAAAGGCAATATACCAACAAAGAGCTTTGATAATGAATTGGAGCCTGTAGATAGAGTAGTAACAGAGTGTCATGTACGTTCAAAAGCGAGCACAGAAATGGAAATGTAATTTTGCGGTAGAAGCGCCCTGCAAAGGGTCAAATCAAAATCATTTTCACAGTCCAGTGGAGCGATGTATGTACAGAGAGGCGCAGCGCTTGATACCTAATGACTGCCTATTTCAAAACATTCATTTAGCGTATATTATTAAATCAATGTAACAGTCGATTCTTGATAATATTCTCTCAAATTCTTAATGTCATCCTGTTTTCTAATACAATAAAAATCCTAAGAAGATATCACTGTAACTTTATAGTTAATATCCGTTACCCTGTGTTTCGCAGACATACTTAACAATTAATATTGCTTTTGTACCTATAGCATCGCATCAATAGTTATCCCTTTATTCTTTAATATTCAAAATCAAATAAACTTAAAAGTCGTTCGTTTAAATTGAAAGTTCGAAGTAATATAGTTTAAAAGCAATAGATTGTATTTATAACATGGCAGCTATACTCCTGGGTGGACGACACCAGCTAGACGGACGACACTAATACTCATTAGAATTACATGGCGGAACGAAGCGGTCGCATCACGCGGTGCCCGCCTGCCCACTCTGAATACACTGCGCCAACGATTTGTCTCACTTCTAAGTAACACATCTATTATAGACATAATATCTGTTCCTTTAAATTGTTAAAATTAAACAGTTATACACTATTTGTGAGTTCATCAATTGTCGGTGGTTTTTTGTATTCAAAATCATAAATAGAATAACCTGTAACCGTTTACGTGATAACTTATTATAATCATTTTTTATCCGCGACTGTTGGCAGTATAGCGTAGCAGTGGTAAAACTACATTACTGGTAATTAACATCCGCGGCAATAGTCGACAAATTTCAACTTAATACCAAATATGTGAGTCCGTTTTGGTAATTGCATAGAAACGCCATAATCTCGATACTCGATTTTGGTACACTTTGCTTGATACATGACTGTACCATTAGATAAATACATAAGAAAATATCTGTATTAACTGTAATTAATCTTAATTAACTCATGAAAGAATTATAAAATGTATTAAAATGCATCGAATTTTCTATTAACTGTCTTTTTTTGACGGTAATATATTTTTTTTTAACCATTACAAATAATATAATTTTCATAGTAACTACTTTGATATTATTTATTATAAATACATTATCATATAAATATTTCTTAAACAAAAATAACATTCGTTATAGTTATATACGTGCCTGGAGCAATAAAAAAATATTTTGAGGTATATGTAATATTGCGCTGAATATTCTGAAAGGCGCAGAATAAAGAAGACCAAAGTTGTTTTGGATTTATTGTATTGAATATATCCACTCTTATCTTTTGTAGCGATTGCTGGGAAATATCGCATTCCCTGCACGAATTCCACCACAATCGATAAGAGAGATGACCACTGGCCGCGAGGAGGGGGCGCCACGGGCCGAGGGGCGACCGATGGGGGGACTGTTATTTGATTAGTCTTACCGAGAATGAGCTCGCTTCTACTTAATGGGGTAAAGGCTTGTAACCGGACAACGTATAATTTTCGCGTTTCATTTAATGCACAAGATAGACTCGTGTTGCACTACCAGCCCAAAAAACAATTACACGCCCGCTGAAGAAGACTCCCTCCCATCATCACTTAATAGGCACGCATTTCAACATAAATGAGTCTCGCTTTAAATTAATTAGTAACACGTTTCCATTATAACGACAAATGTAGAAGCGACCGCTTAATACCGCGGTGGAAAACTCGCTAGTTTTAGCTCGCGAGGATAGGGCAGGAGAGAAATTGCGGATAGACACAATCAGTCTTCTGGCTTTGAGGCCGCTAGAGCCCCTAATGTGGCGCACGCCTCCTCGCCTGATGGATATACACGCATTACCTCCATCCGCTGATAGAATTCAATAACAACAACTCATTTAAACATAATTGAAATTATTTGTTTTATTAATCTATTATTTTTTATTACAATCTAATTGAAAACGACATCCACTGTACATTATTTATAATATATTATTACAAATTGTTGTTACCTACAAATCCAGACGTTTGCCAATAAAATTGATCATATTGACACGGAAACAGTGCATAATTTTATTAAATGAGTATGCTTAAGTTCGATTAAAAAAATACATCTGTACTATTTTCGTGTATTTATTGTTACAATGATTTGTCGCAGAACATCCAAAAGTTCCGCCAAATGGAGGTCAGGCTATGAGGACGGATCGTAATGACCCTGTCCTGATCTTACAAAAGGCAATTACAATAAAGTTCCATTCACACATGCTCGTTAACTGGGCGATATATCTCAGAGCCCCTCAGTCAAGTCGCCATTCCATTCGTTTCATCTTGCCGTCTATATATAATCTAAAAGACAATATTCAATTACTTTTAATCGAAATTCTTGATCCTGGTAACATGTTTCACAATCTGTCAAACCATATTTATTACTACTAAATTTTATAAAATAATAAAGTATATATTTTAGAAAAACCACGTTTTTATCATTGACTAGTAAGTCCTCATCAATTTTTAAAACGAACAGCTCTTATACAAATATAAACTTAATTTAATACTTTTAACAATTATGATAATAATAATTATTTCAAGCCGAAAATGACATGATAATGCTTTAAATAAAATGAAAAGTTTAAAGCTCTGAATGTAATCTTAGGTAGGTGCGCGGCTGCCACCCGCCCCACACACCTTAACTACCGCCGAGCGCACTTTACGAGCAGGGGATAAACCCATGTAACGAGATTCATTAATTCTTGTCGTTAAAATTTGTCGTTCTCGATTAATAAGGTACGGGCGGTGCGGCGGGTTATTATCACTCGGCCGCAGCAGGCGACGGCAGCCCGCCAGGGGCCGCCAGGGGCCGTCTCGCCGCGAAACTTCCTTCTCCACCCGCTTTATTTACACTATCGAGTAAATTAAACTCGCGCTCGAGTGTCGGAGAAAACTTTAACAGAACTTTGTGTGTAATAAGTGGTGCAACAACACGAAGAGAAGAGCAAACGTCGGACGCGGTCTGCGCGCCGCACTTCTCCACTACTTAACTCTTTGGGACATATTTATTCGACCCTCCGGCGACCACTGCGACGCTCGCCCGCCTTGTGCCCCTCCAAAATTAACCTAACGAATTAAAGGAGCTATTAAACGTTACCTAACCACATTTACGTGCAATCCTTGGCCATTACGTTATAAACGCTCGCCTTGATTGCTATCGATTTACTGTGCTATAAATTTTTGATATCCCGTGTACGAGTCGGAACAAAGAAAGCTCGTTGCTCTGTGAGTGTTTTCCATTTTCTCTATCTGTTTGTGTAATTTTAATGCGGGGTCAATCAGTGCGATGTATCGTATATCTCCGCAGAGGCGAGACCGTAACAATAATGAATCGTTACTGTGAGTGCGCCGGACAGTGCTACACGAATTATTAACTACATAGCTTACTACACTCTTAATATCGTTCTTTGGATTAATGAAATTTAACAAATCAATGTTCATACATACAAAACTTTTTGCAATTGATCTATATAATGTTTGATTAATATAACTGTGTAAATTTACCAAATTTAACTAAGAAGCTTTATCTAAAACTTTAATTTGTTTTCAATTAGAAGACATTATTAATTCATAAAGAACACCTTGCGGTTTCCACAACAAGCATTTCTCTGTACTTTAAGAAGACCCTCCTTCAATAGAAGCACAATGGACTAGTCCTCTATTTGTTTTATCTACCTGTGACCCTCTACGATTGTCCACTAAGTGTTGATTGCTTGTAAACACAACGTCCACTTTATTTGTTTACATACCACAAATTCGTATTTGATAAGGTTAAATGTTTTTCGTCAGTAAAGCGTGTTATTTGCTGAAGTAGAAGATTTTTGTCATTAGTTTGTTTTGGAATTGAACCTTATGCATCGCGGAAATTGATAAGATTCGCTCGAACCTTTTCGTCTATTGCTGGAAATTTATTACTGTTTAGGGTTTTTATTGTTCCGTTTTACGGCCTCCTCGGGCATAAATCCCATAGATAGAAGTTGAATTCGGGGACCACTATCGATACACCTTATAATTTAGTAGTTCTTTTATACTTGCATATACATGTATTACCGTAAATATTAATTAAATAGAAAACGTTGAATAATAAACCGAGAAATACTTTACAAAATTTATTAGTATGTAAATTTATTTCGTAGAGTTCCATCACAACGACCCAGGCATCTGCAACATATCACGCGAAATTATACTCGTCCAGTCCTACGAGCGACAGGGACGGAGTAAGAGACGCGTTGACCCTCGACTCATAATGTACGGTCCGGTTAGGTACACGACTTACGGAAAATGGTACCTACGTAACCTCCGGACCCCGCGCCCGCACCCCGTGCATGAAATGCTTATTATACGCGGCACGTATACTCTATACCCCCCGCCCGCTCACACACCGCAAACTCCAACACCGTCTCCCTTACTCTTGTGTTCACTTCGCCCGCCCGAAAAGGACACATGACCCGATATTATAGCAAATCGAGGATTGTTATGTCCGGCCGGCAGAGGTCGGCGTAATATATGACCACGGTATTCCGGGCACATATATTAACAGGGAACTCGCCTCATACGAAAAGATGTACGATAGAAACAAATGGGAAGGAAAAATTTGTCGGTATAATTCATTGCGATGTAACGTTACAAACTACGCGGCTTGCTTGTAAATTGTGCTGTTATTTAAAGAAACATAATATTCTTTTACACCGTTTGTAAAGAAAAACATCACAAACATCAAAACATTTTTTTTAAATAACTTACTGATTTTCTCTTAGTTATTTTCTTTACTCAAAAATTATGATTTTGTTTAATGTTTTAATTAATTACAAAAACAAATAACAAAATAATGAAAGTTTTTATTGAAATTTACATCATTCTGTTGATTGAGAAGAATTTGGAAATGCATCAGTCAAACAAATAGTAGGTACGGCCTGCTAACAAAGAATGATCACCGCACTTTTGTATAGAACTTGCACCACGCTTATAAAGAATTGTGAAAGTTAAACATGACACATTATACTAAGTGAGTGATGATGACACGGACCCTAAAGATAATATTAGAGGGAGTCAATGAGAAAAAATAACGTATAATGACGTGTCAATGTAAACTTTTTTGGAAAACACTACAAAGTTACATTGATTTTGAGGCAAAAAAATTTAAATTGCAGAGAAGACACATTAGAAAAGATACAGTATCAGTAGGCCATTTTTTAAATACTAATTTATTTAGAAATCCAGTCAAATAGCTGTGAGAAATTTTCAAATAAATCTACCTACTATTCATTTCTCCAACTCGCACCCTTCTTTAAGATTATTATAAGCAAGGAAAAAACATACTACTTATAAATACAATCACGCCTTCGCGATAAATGTCTAGGGGCGCAGTCACCCGCACCGCCTAAACGAATTTAAATAAAAACGGGTATTAAAATCTCGAGGCGATCTTGCAAAAATATACCTATGTCAGGAGAGATTTGAATGAAATAAAAATTCCTCACGCCCGTCGCATTATCGAGGGGCGGGACTCCTGTTTTCTTTTATAGCTGTCGTAAGGTATAATCTTCGAGAAAAATGCGATATTTAAATGAAGTGAATTCCTTGATGGGGGCTTATTTGACACGCGAATTTCTCCTGTTGCAAATCGATTTATTAACTCAAAGGAGCGCCTCCTACTGTCTAGGTGTATAATGGAGACGAGGCGATGTCGGTTGGTGTGAATATTTGTAATAAAATATATGTGTAAGCGATCGTAAGCCGGCGTTGTGCGTAGTATAAACATTGGTTCGTAATGAGGGTAGGCTGGGCGCGTGCGGTCGCGCGACAGGACTCCGCAGCAACTGTCGCGCTACAACAAGGCTGCACGCCACGTGCCCGCCACGCGCGACACGTCTCTAATTGCCCTTCCATACAGATTGTGACAATATTGGACAATCCAGTGAAAATAACACCGGACTATTGGGTGTAGCGTTTGAGCCGACAATAATCTCTCATTTTAATAGATAAGTGGAGGCGGAGTCGAGTGATTTGTTGCAAGGGCGGATGGTTTTATTTAACGAAGGGAGAATATTATACCAATTTCATAATAGCAGTATTGTTACGTAACACCAATTATAATTATATTTATTTAATTACACAAAAAGTATCAACAAAAAAACGAAACCGGCAGTTCCGAGTCATTGTAAGAAAATTAAAAGAAATTAAGTCTGACAAAAGACAAACAGCCACCAAGAGAAATAAAGAGAGCGAAGCAAATGAGAAGAGCTCATTTGGGCGACCGCTGAATTGTATTCGAGAGGATAATAAAAAGGGAAGTGATCAGTGACACGCACAATAAACATCAACCTCAAGAATATCATAGATAACGGCGCGTAGCCGCCGCAGGGATCTCATTAGGAGGCCGCAGGGAAATTAAAAAGAAAGCAAGATCTCGGACGCGATTGCGACTCGAGAAAAACGACGGCCCTTCCTCTCATAACATTACATACAGCTTCGTCGATTTTCCGGACGATTATTATTTTGTGGTGCGTAAGGCGAACCTACAAAGTAGAGACGGGCGAGGAGATTGCAAGCAACTAACAAGGCAAAGCTTAAGGTTTACAAAACGTAACACACATTACCGTAATTCGACTTTAAATATTTTAAGTATTATAATAGAAGGAAAATAAAATGTCACAAATGAATGAATGCTTGTATCATTGTTAGGTACAACCTATTACTATTAACCACCACAAGATAAACGAAATGTTTATCACGATAAAAAATATACAGTGATACATCCAAAAACACAATACAAAAGTAACGATTAATTGTCCTATTTCAGAACAAATTTCTAGTCTTCGAAGTTACTCCATTTTCTAGGAGGAACCTATACAAATCTTGCATTTATGCAAAACAAAGGCAATCAAGGCTCGGACGAACAGAAGAAATGAGCTTCATTAAGCGACGGAATGAAAAGTTTAATAATGTAAGATGCAAAAAAGTCGACAAAAATGCTTAAGAAAATCTGACAACATAAAGGCTGTTGTAACTAGGGACTCGCCGTAAAATCATTAAGATGCTAATAAAAACTTCCTTTTGTTACACAGAGACGAAGTCGGGCGGCTGCGAAAAAATATTCAAATAAAAAAGTCCATTGGGAGAGCCGGATAGGAAACGCTGCCCATGATTATTCTTCAAAACATAATGAAGAGAATTAATGTAAATATTCCTTTTTATTCGGAACTTTCCGCCCTCCGGAAAGTTTTATTTCACAGCGCGTCGTTTAACAATCGTCCCTACTTATTGACATTCAATTCAGGGGAAATTGATTTATGAAGATTGTTGCCTTAATTGACAAAAAAGACAGTAATATATTCGGAGATATTTCCATACTGTTCTGTTTTAATTTTTAAACAGAATTTTCTTTCTTGTTAGAATAACTTTACATAGTTTGTGATTTATAACTAAGAAATTAATAGAGAATATAATTAATCAACCAAATGTAATATGACATTGCATTATTAATTTCAACGCTTTTTTATTTATAACATGTCAGGTGTAGACGGAGGGGGACAATAGATTTGTATTGTTGCATTATTGAGAAGGCCGTGACAATGAGCCGCGGGGCGCTGCAGCTGCAACCAAGTGACTGCTCAGTCACTGGTGCACTCCAACTGACAACTGGAACAAATGTTGCTAATTCTACTTTTTTATTTCGTCGCAGATCCGATAAAATAAAAGTTTAATCACATAGCTACAATACGATAAAAATTAAATTTGCATAAAAATTGTCAACGACAACACACCACATACCTCGTTTGTGCTATAAATAGTGCGTGTATGTAAATAATTTTCCGAATAACTAATTATTTAAAAACATAGTAAAGATTTGAAATCTTTTAAAAATATTGTCAGTGAGGTTTTTCTTTATAAAGCTACTTTCAGGTCATAAATATTTTTAACAAATATAATTTCACTCTTCAGATTTAAATAAAAACGAATTACTCTAATATACCCGCTATATAAGGAAGCGCAAACAGACATTAAGCCAACTTACACACATTAAGAGGTCCCGTTCAGAGTTCTAATAAGCAATCACATACTTTATACACAATTTATCGTATCTATTACAAGATTCGCATTAAACTACCCAGAAAATCTTTAACCTAAGCTTTAAGCTTATAAAAGCTCGGCGCTAATGGCCGGATACCGGAAATTGCGCTCTCATATATCTCCCGACAGATTTATGAAAGTACCCACACACGGGCCTGTGTCTCTGCGCACACACAAGCTTAGCTGCACAATACACCAACTTATGCACACATTCTTACAATGATTGTTTAAACTTTGTCACACAAAGATTTGTCGGAAAATTAAGTACCAGAGCGCATATATTGCCTTCATTAATTTCAGAAACTTTGTTTTAATTCTGTGGAATAATAAATAATTTTTAATAATTTACATTAGTCCACCTGAATATTTAAATTAAAATCTGTGTGTTATAATGCTACGGGCGTAGAAGCTTTGAGGGCTACGATGTAGCACCGTAGCGGATAATCCGCGTCCGTCGGTTCACTCTCACGCCCCTTTCCCATAACTACTGATATCAGACCGATTGCATTTCTCTGTTATATTTAATGTGTTAAACTATTACTAACATATTTTGTAAATGTTTTGACATCCACTTGCTTCTTATGCAATTACAATGTTGATTAAAATTTATAACCTAAATATTTAATACATCAAATTGTTAACATTTGAAATGTTATACCGCACAATCAATTGAATGTTGGAATGAATATAAGATGTTTATACGACTGGACGCTGTTATTTTAGGATCGTAATCTTTCCCAGCATATCCCGCTTTAGCTCCGGCCGACACGTACCGGCCATTGTGACGTCGAATACGTCTTCCGCGGCGCTTCTTATATGAACATTACAAGTGCTTTCTAAATAATCTAAGTCCAGCTGAAGAGAGCGTATTGTATTGACATAGTGGAGTGGTGGCCGGCCGTATAATGCCCCGGCTGTGTGTGAGTCACATACGTACGCCGTGAGCGTGTGTGTAACCACGCTTGATAGAATAAGCAAGTCGCCGGCGGGAGGCGAGGGTGGTGGATCGGGTGGGGTGGACACCCTGCGAATATCTTCAAGACTGGACCTCCACAACCCCCTGCCCACTACACATCTTCTGCGGCACTTCTCGTAGCCACATCGCGTTGTAATGGCTATTCACGTACTTTAGAAGGATTGATTATTATTGAACAAAATATATTATATTTATAGACTACAGTTCGAGGAACAAATCACGTATTTAAAACAATATTAATTTAATTGTCTAAAAAATATCTTAAACCCTTCACAAATTATACGTTAAGAAATTGGTACCGCGTTACTCTGTTTCATATGGTAAGAAAGGAAACTAAAAACTAAATTACATAACATTATAATTTAACTTTTTTTGCTATAAATCGATTAAATATAAAAAACAATCGAACTTTTTTAAATATCCTGTCTTACTAAATGATCTGAATATTTATTAATATACAAAACATAAAAACACAATCTGTTCATCGTGTTATAAAACGGGAATCTAAGTTATACATTTAATTTTCTTAATAGTTAATATTTCTGTAAGCATCAACATAATTCTCAAACATGTGATTTCAGAACGACTTAAAACAGAAAATAGGGGAATCTTTATTATATTACATAACTAGACGACAATGAAATAGTACGAAAAATAAAAAGAACTGAGTTAGGTACAGCGCAAGTAAAGTAGAAGCTGAAACAAGTGCATGGGTACACCGGTTTATTAAGTTGGTTAAAACGTCAGAGGCAGCAGTGGAGACGGGGTGACGTAGCGCCGCCGGGTAAATCATATTAACGAGACGAGGCAGCTCGCTTCGCATCTGCCTCGCTCCACTTAGTTCACTATTCCACTGCCAATTTTCGACTACTCGTTAAAAGAGTTGGACTCTGAAAATCGACTGTCAATTTTGGTTGTGTACTTGTCCATGCACCGACAACTGTTTATTAAATAAAATACAGATGTAACTTAACATATTAAATATAACACTATTAATAATTAGCGTGTGATTTTCTTAAGAAGTAAAACAAAGCGAAGAATCCGTAATGTTACAATAACTATAGCTATCTAAGTCATGTAACATCCGAAAATATACTTAGTCACAATTATCGCAAATTGCCTTGATTCTTTTCTCTACTTTTGAGTACTTTGAAGGAGAATTAAGTGGGCTGTTTATGTTAAAGAATGAACCGAGCTCAAACACTAGTAATCAATTAAAAAGAATAACTAAAGACCGGAATAGTTTTGTTAATCTCACTGCTAAACTTCAATTTGCAGAAGGGACCTCGTGATGTTTATGTTAATCCGTTGAAATACTATCTTAATATATCTTAATAATTCAAGCAATATATTAAAATGTAACTTATACTTTAGTTAGCTTTTACTTTATAAAAATATTTAAGAGATTTTTGTACGTTTTAATACCTGAAGAAACAGTAAAGGCACTGATTTAAAGAGAACGTTAGCCACCGGTACGCGAGGCACCCCAGCTGAAAGTTATGTCGGAATACTGTAAGGCGCGGGCGGCCGCTATGAGTAGATTTACAATAAATACACCAAACAAAGAAAAAGGAATCTCGTTGCGGAAAAACTTCCACCTTTGTTCTACTCAAAGTATTCGTTCGTTGCGTAAACGTATACCTTTACAGTTTTTGTGGAGTAAAAACCACGGGTTTCCCGTTTCAGAAAGGTTTACAATTGATATTAAATTAAATTAAGGTGTGATCCGATGGATCCGTAGGAGGACTAAGGTCATCGACATAGCTAAGAAAATTGCTAATCTTAAGTGGCAATGAGCAGGACATAATCCATGAAGGACTGTGAACCGAAAGGACAGTAAGGTCTTTCGACAGGACAGGCGATCTGGTGAAGGTCGCGGAAAGCCGCTGGATGCTCCGGTGCTTCCGGATCCAATTGATAATATAATGTAAGGTGCGATATTTAATTAAAGTAAAATTTTAACTCGTTATAAACATGCGTCAATATATTAATAAGTAAATTAAAAACAAAGCGCATTATCAAGCTAACCTCCGAACGAAAATTATGTTTTATTAGTGATCTACTTAAACTATCCACGACATACCTCATCTTTAATGCAAAAACTCTATTACGCAATTTCAATGTAAACTTTTTATAAACTAAACCTCATCTGAAAAAATAAAGTTTCACCTTTAAAAATGCATTAGATGGATTTCATCCCCACAAATATCTTGAAACTAAAATAGAACAAATTCTAAGTTATTTTTTAATTTAATTAATTATCATTATTGCCAGCCGAACGCCATATACAACAAATTTTATTTAACATCATAAATTTGTCTAGATCGTACCACTTCGACGATTTTAGATAGAGAGAACGTTCAGACCAGGATTTCAGTGGCGCCGGAGGCTGTACCTATGTGAGCCACCTGTGATATAATTGAACTTCAAAACTGCTCACTCGCAGATCCCCAATACTTCCGCCTCACCGGCTCGCCGCACACTGCCGCCCTCCTATTTATTTTGTCTGCGTTGTCTTTGCCGCCGTCAGGGCTGCGTTTCAGAACGTTTCCCAATTTGATCCTTCGCATTACTGTGATATCAATCTCACAAGAACAGACAGAGAATTCGTACAACGCGGACAGTTAAAAATACATAAATACTGCCTTAATTTAAACTGCATTGATATCTATTTGCAAATATAAGTTGTAAGTAACATATAACAAAATAAATGGAACAGAATAAATAACATTTAATACACATCCGTAAAACAAAATTAATTGCATGGTTTCTCATAATAAACATACGAACCCGAGTATAACAAAAAATATTTAGATTGCCTTTAAAACAATGTTAACAGAAAACCTAAACCGTTCAAAATGGTTAATAAATATCAAAATATTCACTGAAGATAAAATAAACATGGATTTAAAAAGTTCTTTTTTTGTAGATTGTTCATAAAATTTTCTTAAGCTTTCTTCCTAACATATACAAAGTTTATAACTAAATGTGTGATATATACTTAATAAAGCAGATCTAGGATTCCGTATATAATTTTCACAAACACTAACAACTTAGCATATTACTGTATTTAGTTTAAACATTATATCACTTAAGACTACCTATAATAAATATTAGAAGCTATCTATAACATTGCAATTTTATCAAACGTTTGAATTAAAAGTTACCGTAACTGTAACTAACGATTTCATAATATAACGCTAAAGAAAATGCACATATAAATGTACTCAAATGAGAGATTGTAAACTGGAATGTAAAGCGGTATAACCTAAACAGTTCACGCAAATACTTGTGTCGTTTTCGGCCACTTGAGAAGCAAATGAATAAAGAAACTCCAAACGTCGGTCGGTCCTCATTCACGCCTCAATCAACTGCTTGTAAGGAATCTTTACTTGAGATGAATGCCTCTACTCACTTTGTATATCATCCACAACATTTAACAAATTTCTAAATATATTATGCAATTCATGATAAAAATACTATTAGGTGCATTTTCTTTGTTTTGCGTGACTTTATTACAATCGATTGTACCATGTATCATTTTTAGTAACAGGCCATGAAGTTTATGTATCTGTAAGTGATTGTATATGTTGTACGAGAAATGACGTATGTGCTTGCGTTATATTGAACGACTTAAGAACGATATTCGGAATATGAAAATAAAAGAAAATAAAGCTCTCCCCGACCTCCTCCAATCGCGCACCTCGCTTTTATTACATCCATAAATTCATCATATCGCAGCGGCTGCGAGGGCCGCCATTGGCCGCGCGAGCGAGACTGCGAAGCTTCTCTCTCGCACCTCCTTCATATTAATATTGAATTTTTCTCAACCCCCCGCCCGCCACCCTCGCGGGAGGCTCTACACTCGCTCGCCCCCGTATTGTTGTTATCTTTAATGTTGTGGAAAACGCGTTTTCTTGTGTCGTTAACTTTTATATTGCACGAGTGATACTTTTACGAGTTAGATATATAACTTATACTAGATTCATATAGATATAGAATTTTACAGTTCCAAACACAATACGTCGCAATCAAAAATTACCTTTCCACTATAGATAATAATTCGTTATCCTTAACGTAACTTCTTACATTTTATTAAAGTAATCTCAAAATCACTGTTTAGCACATTCTGAATTAGTTTTTAGTGACTTAATTGAGTATTTTCATCGCTTTATACTTTAAGTGAAGTAAGACAACAAGCCAATTAAAAAATCCAAGGAACTTTTAACAGTACTAAACGAAATTGCAAAATTTTATTAATTTCATACTAAACTTCTTTTATACATCAAAGATACCAAAAACTGATTCTATACCTGTAATAACTCTCTCCGATTATATAAGTTCAAACAGTAATTTTAATTAAAACTATAACTAATTTTCAAAACTAATGTATTATTTATTTTACATTCTCCTATTTCCCCCATTAGGAATCAATATATTATGTATCTATGTATACATTAGATTTCATTGTTTTCGTTTTGCCCAAATCAAAATAGAAACAAAGCATAATAAATTAATCACTTCGTAAAGGGGTCGGTGTTCTCCCCTTTAACGTTTTCCTTTAATGCATTGTCTGCTGGCAAAATTAAAAAGAGAAAAACCTGCCTCCGTTTGTAAACGACATTGACTTTCGGCTTCCAAATTTTTCTTTAAACCGTAAACAAAACAAGGAACTATTCACACTGAAAATAAGACATTCAAATATATAATATCTTTTGTTTGTAAATCACTAAATACTTTTTTAGAAGATTAATGTAAGAATTTTGATAATTTTTGTTTTCTTAAAAAAACTTTTTCATAAAATATTAATCGTAAAGATTTGTAAAATAAAACATTTTAACTTCATAACAAAAAGAAAGTACTCGATATCTTTTTGCATTCCCTCTCTTATATTTCAAAGCTCAAAAGAAATCGCTAGCAATATCTGTCTGAAAAATATATCGGATTGCTTTGTCGCAGCTTTGGAAATCGAAATCTATTTTCCTTCAAATCTAAGTGAATCCCGTGCGGATTGGAAATGTACCCTTTACCTACCGCCGGGCGAGGCAATTGATATTCCAACAATACAATGTATGAATAAAATATAAACTGAGTTCCTATCAGCCGCGTACGGTGCAATCGCCGCATAGATTTGGGAGAAATCCCTTGTTAGTTTTTCTTTTTATGGTAAGCTTCTTTTTAAGGCATCAATAGAGTTTTCTTGTTACTCGTGTACATTGATTAACCCTGACGAGCAAGGGAAGTAACCACTTTGTTATTCGGTATTAAATAAATATTTATTTTTTATTTCTAGATTTAGCTATACTTAAAATTTCTTATTAACAAAAAATAATCTTTTATTAAACTCCTTAAAACAAAGTGAAACTGTGCGGGTTAAAAATTTACTGCCATTTATATTAAATGCAAATTTAAAATTACATCGCTTCTTAACTTCATTAATACCAGATTATGTATTTGGCAGTATTAAAAATATCAGAATTTGTATAAAGCGGACATAATCAATTTAGTAATACGATATACTTATTTCAATGTTTATTATTTGAAAACGTGCAGTAATATTTTCCTAGACTGGAAATTGTATTTCAGACTCACACTTAAAACATTGTTTGTTCTAATGACTTTACTAAAGGTAAAAACGAATCACATATTATACAATGCGTAATTTATAGGAATATGTTTGATGTGCGCAGACATTTTAATTGCGAATTTGTATTGAAAACGTCATACATATAAATCCGATTTTGCCTGGAACTTGTTACAGAATGTTCCCTTCGTTTAGCAGTTAGTTAGTTATTTTATGTATGAGTATCCTACCACCCTCAATCGCCTATTCTTACCACGGACACTGTAAATGTATTGGTCACATCTGCCGGACATTTGCGGCACTATAAATTAATTAAAGGAACCAATTTAAATAAAAGTCATCTAAAACTTGATGAATACTATCATTGTTTTGCGCTTATGGTTGTTATTTTGTTCAGTAACTTCGTGCTCCTATATAATTACTCTTGTATAATCTACTGGATCAAATCATCAGCCACCCTCCTATTTATAATAGTCAATCTCGACCCGGAGCCAGATAATACTCACATAAAATATCTACATCCAACAACCTCTAAGCTTCTCATTGTGAGTAAAGTAATCACAGAAAGGAAGATGGTAATACCATATTTAAATAAAAGTTAGCACATACATATACATGAGCTCAACTGTATTTTTAAAGTAGTACGTCATAATACTAACAAATTTTTGCTTTCTGAACATTTTGAAGAACAATGTAAATTAAACAAATTGTAGACATGAATCTAAAACTGTGATGAATAATTACCTATAACTTTATGAACTAACTGAAGACAATGGTTAAAATTAACTAAATATAATTAGAAAAACCGTAAAGTCACTTAAAAAAATTTACTGAAATAACAAGATTTTTCCTTTTTACTATTAATTATGGCTAAGTAATTACTTAATTGATGAAGGACTACTACTAGACTTAGGAACTTGGAAAAAATCCTAAAAATTAATCCCAGCGTAGTATAGCTACGTTTAAGTAAAGTATTATAATACGCAATGCCGAGAATAGTAAAATTGTAGCGAAGCACGCAGCTGCCGTAATCTTCCGACATCTTAAATAAAATAGCGTAGCGCAGTACTATATGGCCGGTATCTTATGAATTAAATATGAGCGCTTTATTCGATTCCGTAGTCCCTCGATATCTGATAATAAAAAAGAAATTTATCGCACACATGGAAGCAAGAAGCCGAAGCCGGAGCCCATGGTCCGATATTTTTTACGGCAGCGCCGGCCGACAATCACTTCATAGCGACCCCTGTCCGAGCGTTCGATGACAGAATTATTTATCAGTTTGAAAAATGACGGGAAATTGAATGTAGTCGCAATGTTTACAACGCATTTTCTGTTCAGTGTCCTCGGGGGCTCCTTCCCCCGCGTTCCGATGTCCACTTTTCAAAGAGGCCGCTCGGACGAGGGTCGAAAAAGTGTCCCCAGAGTAAAAAATAAAAAAAATATATATTGTATCTCCGTTCACGAATGTAACGTGCATACGGTCGATGACAAAGAAAAAGCCGTCTGGGGCGAAACAAGCGCTGAGACGAGACTAACCGTCTATACTTTATTCATTTCGTTGGTATAATTGTTTTGCGCTGTGGGACGACATTACGCTATGACGCAATCTGTGAGAGTGACCCGCAGCGACCTCCAGCGCCGAGGGACGTATACACCACTTCCTACGACTGTATGTCCGAATGTATTGAATTATCGGACTGCGATACAACTTTCAAAATAGATCGCCACTTCAAATCTTATTGATTTCGACACTAACAAATGTAAGTCACATTTTGAGTTTAACACAAAATTTAACTCACAAGTAAGACAATTCTTTAAATATAAAAGAGAGAAATACATAACGTTTCACATACTTTTTATAGCATGTTCACTTACATAGGTGTATGCGAGTGTATATATGTATAATAACAGCCATGGCCGCTCGTAAAAATGTTTTATTCACCCCATACGGCGTCGTAAAAGCCGTAATAATGCGAGAAGGTATCGTGGAAGCAATTACCGATCTGTTATAGTTTGTTACAAAGGCGCTTGTTTATTATCGTTTTATTATCAGCACATTCGTCGAACAAGGACGCCGTTTAATTCAATACACTTTTTGCGTAGTTAATTTTACCTAATGCTGTTTGAAATGGATAACCTATTCAAATTGTAACTGATTTACAGTTTTTGAAATAACAATTTGCTACTACATCTAAGTATAGTTTTTTATAATCTTTTACGTAAATTTATTTCATTTACATAATCTATTACGAATGTAGTAATTCTAATTTAGACAACAGCACCTATAAATTAAAAAATATGCTCCCTTATTATTTAAATCGGAGCTAAATAAAAAAATCTCGATTGTGCAGCTATTCCTTATTACTTTATATGTATAGCAAATGCACAAATATTTTTACTTAAGATTTATTGTAATAACAATTTTTTTTTAAATACTAGTTACACGGATTTAGTCGAAAACTAATACTCTGCAGTGGATTGTTTAGTCTAACAACGAAACGTAACTCCCCCTATTTGTTAATTAAAATGAAATTCATAATATATTTTACATCACGTTACTACATTATATATGTAATCGCACATACAGTTTTGTACTACTTAAATTCTATTAACGTAAGCAGTTGTCGATAAAAATAATATTTAGTCATAGACTTTTAACACTCAGTATTCTTATTAACATACTCAAATATGTTAATAAGAATACTGAGTGGCTGAAAGCGTAATATGTATAAGTAGACGCAAAGTAAACCACTTGACTCATAAAATTTTCTTGGTTCTTATGATTGGAGCAGATAACCCCAGCGATGATCGCACCCTATTATATTAATAACGAAATATCATAAGCCCGCCCGCCCACGAGTCCGTCCGGTTGCATCTGCCCGCCCGCCTACAATATCATAACGGGCCCCTATTGGCTGAAATAGCGTGATATAATATCATAACAAGTGCGGATTGGGCGAGGGTGCAAGGCGAACGTCTCCCGCCGTGCGCCCTGCAGGTCATTAAAGGTTAGTGCACTACGAGGTAGTTACGTTACGTACGTCTAATAAGTTGTACGTCCATATGTACCGCGGTACCCTTCCCTCAATAAATATACCGGGAACGGTCCCGCCGCCCGCCTGTGTATGAACGGTAGGAAATGCCAACCGCCGACCAGCCGAGCCGGATCAATAATAATACTCGCCCATATCTGCAGTGGACTGGATCTGCTTGAGAAAGCGACCGGCCTGAAACCCCCCTCACCCCGCCTCGCCCCGCCTCACCTCCCCGCCGCCCGCTACCCCGCGCGCCCCGCCGCTACACAAACAATATAAATCATTTTCCCGCCGTTAAAGCTGCGACCACACGCAACCGCGCCTATCTGAAATTTAAAGATACATTTACATTCTCAAAATTCTATAACACAAACACTACCTCATGCTACCTGAATAAAGAGTTTTATTATAAACTTAAAATACAAATTTATGTTAAGTGAATGATTCCATTTTGAAATCTTGTTTTTGAAATACGTTTGTTTGCTCTTCATTATATTGTAGTAGTACTGGTGGTAGGTCTCTATTGCCAGAGACCGTCTGGATGGGTACCACAGCAGCTCCTATTTCAACCGCCAAACAGTAGTGTGCAAAAAATTCCTGTGTTCCGGTTTGAAGGGCGCTATAGTTAGTGTAATTACTACGGTAATGAGACTTAACACCTTATGTCTCAAGGCGACGAGCGCAATGTGGTGCAGTGTGTACCATCTTAACTAGCACCACGTTGTCATGGGCAAGCGTATCACTTAGCATCAGGTGAACGTCTTGCTCGTCTTGTTGCAAAGTAGTAGAAAAAACATATATTTTTCTGCATTATTTTGAAATACACATACATGCAAGAATTTTAAATTTAATTAAAGCCTAAAAGAATATTTTTCATATTACTTCACCGTCCATAGTTCAGTTTGTAATTTTTAAATGCAGTTAAATTTTTAAAAGTTTGTATTTTACATGTTTTTTCAACAGATTTTGTTTCATTCCAAATAATATTTATGATGGAAATGTAATGTAAAAGTAATTTTTTCAACGGACATAGTTAATGGCGTAGCTAGTTTCATTACATGAAACGTATCGGTGTAACCGGCGTTACACAGCAAGCGGACTTTGCACAATTTATCAAATTGAGTTACCGAGGGGCAATATCGCAGAGCGAACGCAATATTGCAGCGCGTGACCGCGTCTGCAATACGCGCTCAATACATCGGCCGGCGCCGGGCCCGGCACGTCCGCCGCCCCGCCCGTCTTCTAGCCGCCCCAGCCCCTGCCGCCCAACTGACCACCTAGATATTTAGCTAACAATGCCTCGGCGCGGACCCACCGCGCGCCGTCCCGCTCCCGCCGCCGCGGCGCGCGCCCCGCCGACAGGGAGCGCCGCGCTCGCCTCCAGTCATTGCTATATTTATTGGCGACGCTCATAAGTACGCGGGTCAGGTTATAAGTTTCTACGAAATGAATGGCCGAGGCACGTAGGAGGAGAGCGCCCGCCGAGCTTAACAAGAAAGCACCTCCACCGGGAACTTGGCAGGGGGCACCACCCTGCGCTCGGCGGCGTTATAATTAAAAAACAAAAGAACACAGAGCCACTCAGCCTCTTGGCCGCTGCCGCTTGCTCAAACTCGTGCTAAAACTGCAACGACTTCAAGTTCACTTTAACTAATTAACGAATCATTGTATTATTATAAACGTAATTTTGCAAAATATTTACTACAAATCATAATTTAGGTTATACAGAAAAAAAATTAAGATGAAAAAAAAGAACTCCTAAATTTTTAATTAAAATTGTAACTTAATAAAATGTTGAAATATCGACGTAGTAACACTTTATTGTATTAGATTTATTAAATATAAATATTTAAATAAAGGTGATAACACTTCCTGTATGCGTTGACAAAAATTTGTTAATAATCATTTGTTATATTTAGGCGAGCATTAAAAACTATTAACAAAAAATATTGTTAAATCATTATTATATTGTTTCTTTGATAATAGCCGGAAGCATTTCTTTGTTTGGAAACTTTTTTCTTTGATCTTATACGTTTCCGTAAGTGCCTTATTGAAAACGAATTAATGTGTACATCTCAAAACTTCTTTGATACTTAACATCTTATAAACGCATTATCTTAATCAAATGTTTGTATCTCTATTATTTTTATCAAGTAAACTTGATCGCTCGTTTATAACAGACATGTTTAATAGATTAATATAAAGTATAACTAATGTTAGATGCATTTAAAAGTTAATCTAGGCTATATTATTATGGAAGTATGTTTTACAAAAGTATTTCAATTACTGACCAGGACGTTTTTCGCCTAGTTGATCGTTGCGCAATTTTGAAAATGCACTTTTAGTTCATGTTTACGTTGAGAAATCTCGTCTACGGCGGTCGTATTTAGTGGTTTGTACGTTACAACTTCCTTTGGAAGTGTCCATATGTGTCTGAGGTACAAGCTTATTGAAACTGTGCAAAAAGATACAAAATAAATTATTTGAAAAAAAAACTTCGCAGATTTAACGGTAATTTTTAATAATATTACGAATAATATGTACAGAGTTTTTAAAAAAGTAAAAGAAATGAGCTATCGCTGCTTGTACGTTAACAGCAGAATAATCGCTACTGAACACTTCAAATATCTTTTCTACAAAGCACTGTAGAAAATTATTAATGAACCTGACGCAATAAACGAAATTCAGCTCTGTGTTGGAAAAACAAATAAATAAGGAAAAAGCAATTTATAAACGGCTGGAAGTAACGTTTAGAAATAAAGGAATGGAAGCTGGACGGCGCCCATCACAATTCATGCGGTCCGCTCCTATTACAAATACCATTACGTAGTTCGCAGATGACCGCACGGTTTTATAATGCGAAGGCAGCGTCGTCCGGCGGCTCCCCTCCGCACCGCTCGGGCCGCCTTCAACCCTCGCCCGCTCCCTTGACCATCGACCGACAATTGTAAATGGCACATAAAATAAATGAATGTGCAGCGGGACTCGCCTCTGCAGCAGACAATATAAATTACGACCGGGCGATTATATTCCGGCGGGAACGAAGCATTTTCCTTCGGATACACTTTACATTGTTTGCCGAAAAGACGTCATTAAACGGGCACGGGTATCACAATTTCTGCTTTTATTAAACAACGACAGCGGCTATTCATTACCGTCTAATGTTTTACGAAGCACAATAATAAAGAAGTGAAAAATAAACATTCAAATTAATCTTTACAATCACTTTTATCATTAACATTAAAGTTCGTTCACGATGCGCCCTCCGTCAAAAAGAACAAAGTAACTCAAAAATGTTTAAAATTTCTAATAATTCGTCTATACTCTGAAATATTTATTCTATCTATGTATAATGTTTATTATATGACTATATTATGGATGAGCGAGTATAATCTTCATCGTTACACTAATTTCAATAAGCGAATAATTTCAAAGAACAGACACTAATCTTGCTAAGTGAAATTTATAGTATAATTAAAGCGGATTACGTTCGATAAACACACACGGCGAGCTCGTAAATTTCCTAAGTCAATAACATTATACTTATCAAACTTACCCTCACTACATTCTAATCCAAGTGATTGTTACGTAGATGAAGAAAAAGTGAAACCGGTCTTACATCTATCTAAAAACAGTTATAATTAGATACCTACGACGAGTCTTAGGTTTTATTTCAGGAATTCATTTTCTGTTTTTTTTATATATTCGCTACTTAGTTTTCCTTTATTAAAACTTTTACAAATTATGTATAGGTTCATATAAAATGAAGGTAAAACATAAATAATTTTAGTTTGAATACTTCTTTATACAAAGAAAAATAACTTTAAAAAATTATATTATTATTCATGTTATCAGACATAACTATTTCGTTTTTGCTTTAAATCTATAACTAATACTGGAGTATTATATGTTTAAATATATTTTTAAATACAATATCAAGTTTAACGGAAGATATTAACGGAAAACTGTAATTCAGTGCGTTTAGAAAATCGGGGAAACTAATCACGAACGAAATGAGTCATCTGATATCACAGACCAGTCATTTGGTCAGTGTCGCAAAACTAATGACACATAATGACGGCCGGGCTAACGTCCGGGGGAGTAACCCGATGCAAGCAGAACATTACCTTCGTAACAGACGATATTGAGCCTTGCTGGTACGTATTAAGAACATCAATATTGAAAATATCAGTCCAGCTTTGTTAGACGGCCTCCCAAAACGGTCCTACTCGCTTGGGATGATCGTGATCGCAGACGGCAACCTGACCACCCCTGGAACTAATTGGGAATACAACAATATTGAAATAAATTCACAAATATTATTAAAGCAATGTCATTTAATCTTTATGTTATCGTTTACATTATACAATTCATAAAAGTCTTTATAACATTAGACACTAAAAATTAATTTTAAACCTAAATAGCAAATACACAGCAATTAAACAGCGATTACTAAGTTTACGAGATCTTTTAGGTTTTCGCAAAGACCACAATGTATTGCTGATCAAAAATCCTGAGTATAATAATACCGTATACCTTGTTGTATGCAAAAATATGTTTATGTTCTTTACTCTAAATTTCTCGTCAATTTTAAAGACCATTTATAAAATTTCTTTCTTTTGCTATGCGTGAACGCTTTTTCATATTATTAGGATAATTTATAAATAGCACCATGAAAAATGTTGTCTTATGAAGACAGAGTGAAAACAAGAAAGTGTTGCATTACTTACTAACATATACAGATTGAAACGCATTTTAATTGCAATAATTCCATTACAAGATTGCGCGTGTACGTGAAGTCACTTTCGCCTATATGTTTTCCATGCGATGAACAATTTCTTCTTATGTTAATAAGTTAAGTTTATATACGCTCTGAACTTTCATTTAGAGCACAGCCAAACATTTCTACAATATTTACAGTATTACTACTCAAAAGAAATAACGGTGTAAAACTTTTAGTTCTTTATTCTATACTACATTATATATATTATTGTATAGAGTACGTCATAGCTTTTTCATTACGAAAAAATCGCTAAAAAATGTTTTATGGTACTAGAACAAAACAACAATCAATAATGACGTACTAGTATGATATTAAATTTAGATATTCTGATCAAAAAACTTACCCAACACAAAAATCTTTTTAACAAACAACATTTTTATGAACTAAAATTCTTGTTATATACTGTGGCTAAGGCTATTACGAATATTGTTTTATATGTAAATAAAATAATGTACACATATGTTTTGTAACCAAAACATAATCTATAGACAGCTAATGTTTTCAGGAATCTGTCGAGAGGCGATTAAAATTATAATACATTTTTCTTTGTGTCAGCAACAATGAACAAGTTACTGGATTTAATTTTGAATTAGGTAATCAAACAGCAAATAAATGGTGAAGGTGGTAATAAAAATAGAAATCATACTTCGTGATTAATATTAGTTTTATGGAATTCTAAGTAAGTAAAGATAGAACTGCTTTGGTTGGCCACCTTTTTTTTACCACAGTATTGTTTGATAAGGGTAGCATATCATGAATTGAACATCGAAGTATATAGCTTGAGTGTATAAGGTATCTG
This sequence comes from Byasa hedistus, assembly GCA_029286795.1. Classification (NCBI taxonomy): domain Eukaryota; kingdom Metazoa; phylum Arthropoda; class Insecta; order Lepidoptera; family Papilionidae; genus Byasa; species Byasa hedistus. The sequence continues at coordinate 6,423,118 of JAGSMW010000020.1, read as the reverse complement.
ATGTACCTTATTATGTTTTATTATTGTTAACGCATGATTATATCAACGACATAATAATTAGAGTGCATTCTAATTATCGCCGCATTCTTCTTTGGAGAAGCTACTATATAGAACTGGTAATACAAACGTTAAAATTACAATCAACAAAGTAGTATTATTATCATACTCGTAAAACATCTTTAATCGTCGAGAAATGTACAAAGCGGTTAGTGAGTGGCCGAGCTACACATCTATATAGAAGTAGATGTAGTGTAATAAAGATCTAGTATTCAGCACGCTACAAAGCGCAGAATAAGAACAACGGACGTGTGCGAAGCTAGAAATGAAATTGATGAACTTTTCTCGCAGCAATAATGGCTTTGGCACGTACCAACATAATTCCCAACAAAACTTCCTCACAGTGCTCCGCCCAAAAACAGGGTTGAACGCAACGAGGAAGAATAACTCAACATTAGTAATTTAAACTTGCGATGTAGTTTCTCTTTTTTTCTTGACTTGCTTTATAATGCTATTTTTTATCCATTACTTTGAATCTAACCTTTGTAATCAAGCTTTTATTTTTACAGGAAATAATTAATCCTAAGTCTTTCCTGGCTTAAATGATAATAAATCGTCAGTTAAATGGTAAAACGATATATTCCAAAAATATTTTGTAATTAAGTTTAAAATCTAAAATGATAATGATCTTAAAATTGCAACTTTTAGAAAACAGGCTAAAAATTAGATTTTTTTTTAGTTACGTCACTTTTCTTTTTAACCGACGAATTATATTTAATTTGTATTTGTAGTATATATAATGAAACTGTTTACATCGCTACAAAATGAATACGCGTGAAATAGAATAAATATGCATAATAAAATGAAATCAAGAAAATGGTATTTTTGTATGGGGTAAAGATTAGTCAAAATAACTACTATTTCACAGGTATTAACAACTATCAATATTTCAAACTAACAAAAGCGAATAAGTTTTAACAGTTGTAATGCTACTTTTTCACAACTACCCCAGGGAGTGGAAAATTTTTTCAAAACAGTTTAAGGCTAAAGTTTACAAAATAACTGAAATTGTAGCCAAAACGTTGCTGCCAACGTCTAATAATATTATTTTAGTACTTTATTTTGTTTTTCTCTTACTAAACACATGTTATTATATATAGACAGCCCTGTTTCAAAGGACAGCGGACAGCGGCGCGGCGGGTGAAGAAGGGAACGTACATCCAATATAAGAAGAGAACAAAATAGGTTTATGTCGGATACTTTGACCATTCGCCCGTAAAGTAACTTTGCTCTACGAGTAACGCTCCCTGTCTATCCGTATCCGTAAGCATATCTATAACGAGACGAACGTTGTTATCAAAAATATACATTATTATTATCATAACAAACAGTTCAGTTTGTATTTAAAATACAATTACACTTTTAGAACTCGAAGAGGCACGGATGTGGCTTCCGGTGAAGAAAAACATTGAAAGGATTCCGTCCAAGTTCCACACACAACAGCTTTCCAGGACATACGCCAATTCTCCGTTGGACCACATGGTGGATAAATAGTAATATTATTAGGGCTGTATATTATAATAATCAACGAATTGACGATCATAGCCATTTTTATATAAAATCAAAGAACAAAGTAATAAAACTAATTCAAACGATTATTTTAAAATTAACTCGACAATATGTATATAAATTTACCATAGTAAATGTATGTATAATGTGAAGGCCTATTTTGAGACGTTAGCGGTCATCAAGTATTGAAACGGAGTAGATTGGCAGGCGACACCTGGGCTTAATGTTAATGTCTCTAATATTAGCTAATGCATCAGACACCCAACCATTTCCCCACAGACATTTCGGAACTCAACGCACTGAACAGCTGTTTAATATTATATAATGTATGAGATGTAGCTAAATAACATAACGTAGACAATACATAGAATCCTTATAATGACCTATTAAAACTGCTAAATATATATATATATATATATACAGATTTATAATTTCATACGGAATATCCAGCGCTGCATGAAATGCGCATGGACAGTTCCCGATAAGCTGTATCAGTCGCTCATACGACTGGCAACATTTAACATCATCAGAGAATAGACAGAAAAAGAATTATTTTAGATATAAAACCCCAATAAGTACAGTCAAAGTAATGCATGCGAAAATTCCTGGAAAGTAATCAAGTGACGCGCTATTTCTAAAGCAGAAATGAAGCCAACGTCACCGCCGTTGCACCGCTTAATCAGGGCCGGACCGCCCGCCCTATATTTGCGTATGCAAAGAGACTCCGGCCACATTAACTATGCCATATAGCCAACGTAGCGTGCACCGATTGGGCAAACACATATCTGCATTATAAACAGCGTCCGGGCGCACAAACGCGCAATGTGGTCGGCCTTTACCGGCGCACGACTAATCAACGAGCTGACCTTCCGCAGCCGAACAAACGCTTCACTTCGCCCCGTAACTCCGCTCCGTGTAAAATAGCTGATTATGTACTTCGTTAGCGCAGCTGCTAAACTAGCGAAACGGAACCCGGACATACTGCGTTAACGCGTCTCTTACCATCATAATATATTCTACCAATTAACACCTTTTTCTATATGTCAATATTATTAAAACTTTTTTATTTTTAATAAAATAGAAAACATTACGTGCTTGTACGTTTTATCTATGCATGCATGCATGTGCAGTGAATCGATTGAAACTTTCTACTTTCCACGTACATTGCCGCATCCACTTAACGGAAAAACTTGACATATTTCTCTACTCCTCTCTACTGGAGCGAGGGTAGAAAGCGTTTGATGTATGTTAATTAAAACATCAAACAAATACTGATTATAACACAAAATAGGTTAACGTGCAGAATATATTTTTAAGGCAATGAAGAGAGTCTAAATGATGAACTGATTTAAGAAAAAAATCGGGTATTATGAAAATAAGGCAGTCAGTTTATACAAATAAACGGAAGCTTATTTCCGTCTGTTAATTTTGGGAAAAAATTATTATCTCCTTATTGTATCTTTTACAATTAGTATCAACTTTATAAAACCTGTATCGAAGAAACTTCTGCTTCAGAGGATTAAAAGGCTTAAGCATGAGCGGTCTTTATTTATAAACAGAACAGGTTATTATAACCACAAAAAATGAAACCACTATTAAATAAATTAGCACTTTATTGTATCTTACATCATTTCTTTCTAGCTGTTACCGTAGTCACAATTAAATAAATTACCATAAATTATTTACTGACATAGATTTGAAATCGAGTGTCCGAGTTTATCCCGCTATGAGGACGATACTTTGGCATTAGGTTTAGGCTTGTTTGAGCGCGAGAGACCAGTTATCATCACCCAGGAAGTGGACGAAGAGTTGCAGTTAGGCGTTTGAAATTGATTGCTCCCCTTTCTACAAATAAGGATCTAGCGCACCTTCTTTAACTGGCCTCACCACGTACAGATTTCTCCTTTGAATTAAAGACTAGAATAAAAATGTAGAATTATAAATAAAAACAAACAAAAGCGTTCGAATAGTTTCTTTAGAAAAAAGTTTTCATTTAATTTATTCTGTGTGTTAAAATTGACTATTTGTTAATTTTACTTACCTATGGTGTCCATCTGCGTGAACTTGGAATGTTGTTTCACCAGTCGGCCCTTCTTGGCTAAACAGTTTTCTCAGAGCAATAATGCCGGCAATTGCTAAAGCAACCTTACTGGCGATTAACGCTTTACTAGCAATGACAGCCAAAGTCTTCAGAGCCATTCCTCCTACTAAGCTGACGGTTGTGAGAACACCCAGCATAAGGTATGGTAAGACTTTCTTTCCTGTACATAAAAAAGATATTATCATTAAAAGGGATACCATAAAAATAAACTGGACATACGATCAAAAATAGGATATTCACAAACCTCTCCCTCTGCCTTCTGAAGACAAATCAAGTGACACAGAATGCGTTTTTAACAATTGTTCGAATTTTCTGCGTAACATGGTATCGAGTTTTTCTTCTGCTGACGCACCAGGGAAGAACCGAGGCTCCGCCTCTGCAGGCGATGCATCGGACTGTTTCACTAAGGTAAATCCATCAGCCAGTTGTACGTTATCCTATACAAAATATTAAAGCATTAGAATACACAATCACTGAACACAATTCAACTCGTAAACACTGAATGCACTCTATTCACCTGTTCCACTGCCCTCGAGAGTGCAGTTAAGGCTTTACCCTTCAAACATGTCGTCAAATGTTTTTGCGCACTGCAATCATCGTACACTTTTTGTAACATAGCGAATTCAGCCGATTGCCACCAAGAGCTTTCATCGGCTCTGCCACTGTCTACCTCATTTGGTGCGTAATCTTCAACATCCATTCGGCGGGATCTTCTCGGTCCATGAACGTGACCGGAAACAACAACCGCGCAGATAAGGGAAACCAGGAGTATCCGAAATGATGTACACATTTTAATTATTTTTAATTAAGCGCACGACACTAAAAATGTAAAATGACGTGTAAGAGGGTTGGTCTAACGACAACTGCCGGTCGGCGTGGCGGGCGTGGAGTTTATAACGGCTACGCACGTCGTCGACAAGCACCACCAAACATCCGCCATTCCGCACCAGTTCTTCTGCACGCGCACTTACGTAACCGAACTTGAAAATCATTAAGAATCATTTTCCAAGCCAATTTCTCCAATAAAATGCCCGACAAAAAGTGAGTTGAATACGATACACTTGCGTATTTTCGAATCTGCACATGTGTGAAAATTGTAATTACGGATTACTTTGCGTGTCCAGTCAGAACCATTCAGGCTCCAAGTTTCACTCACGGACGACCGGCTTCAGCATTTACTCGCGATACCGACTTAACGAATAATTTATTTCAGTCTTTAATTACTCGTTCACAAAGTACAAGATCTGTTTACGTTTATACTTGTCCACGAACATTTTCAACCTCGACGGATATTTGTTGCTTAATATGAGGAACTACATACATTCAACATTAAAGAAAAAGAAAGTAAGAGCGCAGCGAATTATATCCGGTGGCATAAACTAAATTACACTTGACTATTTTATGTGGGTTTCCTTTCCTAGGTTTTCTATTCGTTTAAGATTATTATGTTTTTTATAATTTACTAATGTAACATTCAATACACAGCCGTTTGTTACCAAAGTTGATTAAAATACTGGTAATGTATACTTTTAAGGATTTAAAGTAAAAAATGCAACTCTTCAGTACTAAATCCTTGACAACCAAAAAAAAATTTTTGTTGTACTATTTATAAATACTGTTGGTCAAACAATTGGAATACCAAGCTATATATCGATATATAGATAGTGAAATTATAGAAGTAGTCAGCCGTATTATCCATACCGAACCGTCTTGTGTTTAGATTATAAGAGCAAGTCTACTGTATGTAAAACCTATCTGTAAAGTAATTTTTTTAGACAAGTGTATTGTTACCATAGATATCTGGCTCAATACACTGTTTTCTTAAAGTAACGTTGGGTGTTTCGTTATTTTTTCTGAAATTTTTTAATGTTAATTGTATTAGTAGTAAAAGGAAGCATCTAAAAAAAGCACGGTGGAAATCTTTAACGATTTCTCGATTCACATTCAGTTCGTTTTTCTATCATTACATTTGTTTCAATTAATATTTATATGTTATTTGTAAAACATTTGCAGCATCGTAAAAATATTTTTTTTTTTTATAAATCTTCTATAAATAGATAAATTCAAATAAATTAGATGGATTTTTTTTTGAAAATGTTTTTACGGCTCAGGATACGAGTCCTTTTGAGATAAATTTGATCTGCATGATATTGCCATTACCAAAAATTCTTAAAAATAAAAGTTTTTTAAAATTACTCAGTAATCAAAGCAATTTCGGAAAGAGCATTAAGTTATTTTCTGTCGTAAAACATAATTTCTGCAGGATCTCCAGAAGGGACTACTTCTGTACAGAATGTCTAGTGGTAGATGTCTGTTACCAGGGACCGTCCAGGTAGGTACCAGTACCACCGCAGCTTCTAATTACATTACAGTGTTCTTATTTAAAGGGCGTCGTGGCTAGTGAAATTACTAGGTAGGAACACAATTTAACCACTTATTTCTCAAGACGCGATATAAATAGTAGGATGCAGTATATATCATCCTAATATGCGCCACATTGCAATTTGTAGTCGTATCACCATCAGGTAAACGCATGTCACATCCCTTCATCGTATAAATAAAAAAAGGAATCTTTACCTCAACTGTAAATAAAAGTGCTTTCTAACGAATATTTATATTAAATGTATAATTTTTTTGTTGACTACGAAATGTGATACTGTGCCGAGTAGAAATACTTAACCAGGAATACATCATATTATTTGCTACTTGTTAAGCAATTAGTTTCTATATTAGTTTTGCGTCAAAAAAAACAAATGTATTATATCGTTTCTTTAATATAAAATCTTTTACACAATGATTATTTAAAAAAAATCTAGATTTTGCTCTCTACCGGTGCTTTGAGAAAACTTTGTTTTATTGTTATCAAATATATTATAACGATATTGGAAAATTTCAATAGATGGCAGTATATCTAAAGTCGAATATCTAAAAACGGATATTGCTGGATTAAAAAAATGGTGAACAAATAATACATAAAAGAACAGATACGAGCGACATGAAAAAATTATTTTACTATGATTATTGGTGTTACCTCCAGTAAAGTATAATATTATGTCGCAACACTAACAGTTTCATTTGTCAAAACGTAAAATTAAAATTTATGTTACCTTTGCGTAATTACACGATCACTGACCCGGAATAGGCAATATTTTTAATGGAATCAATATATTTAATAAATACCAATACATCACAACATTATAACAACTAAAGAAATTGTTTTAATTAAAGTAACCAAAGAGCATAAAATCATCTCAAAATATCTGGCCGGGCAAACTTTTGAGGTATTACATATTAGTCTAGTTTTTAATTAGTACAATGGTTATTGAAGTTGATGAGCTGGCCTATTATGGTAAAGATCCAGGAGCTGTAAAATTTGGAAACTTCATTAACTATTACTCCTTTCACAATTCAATTCAGAGAATCGAAAGTCTTCACGTGTCGATGTTCCCTAATGCTACTGAAGACATTGTTTGTTTAGATATTGGATGTAATACAGGTGAACTAACAAAAGAAGTACACCAATACCTAAAAAAAAAGGTTTATCCAAAATCAAAAATTCATGTTTTGGCAATAGACATTGACCCTAATTTGATACAAAGAGCAAATGAACAGATAAATATTCCGGATATATTATTTGTAAAATCAAACATTATGAATGAAGAGGATCAAAAAATAATACAACAATATCTGAGTTTACACAAAAGAAAAATTTTTGATATAATTTTTTGCTTTTCTGTTACAATGTGGATACATATTAACAATGGTGATGAAAAGTTTTCAAAGTTTTTATATTTTATCAAAGAGTATACCAGAACAATAATAATTGAACCACAACCATGGAAATGTTACAGAAATGCTCAAAGAAGGATGAAGAAATCTGGAAACAGTTTCCCTATATATGAGTCTCTAAAAATTAGAAGTAATGTTGAGTCATTTATAGAAAACACTATTGTAAGCAGTGGATTTACTAAAGTATATGAGTCGCCTCCATCAAAATGGAATCGGATAACACAAAGTTTTCAATTATAAAAAAAAGAATCCTGATCAAAAAGTTTATATTGATAAATTAAATATTTTTTCTTATATTATGTTGCTACTTCATCAGTACTTGATTCAAGTTCATGTTTAACATCATTACTTAAGCCTTCTCCATCTTCAGATTCTTGAGAATTTAGCACATTAGGTGTTACCTGAAAAAATATTTAAAAATAAAAAAATCAAACTCTATAGTAAGATATTACTAGATATTTACCACATAATACAAGTAAATGGCATTCATCAATACTATTGAATTGATAATGTTTCAGTTTTTAATGTAATGTTAATTATTATCCAAAGATGTAATTTTATCAGATGAATAAAATATTAGCATAATAATTTAGTTACAACAATATGATGATAACATTTTATTCAGTATGATGATGTATATACCATGGATAAATAAAATAATGGAATTAAATTTATTTGTCAACTATTTCTACTTCTTCTTCTTCCCATATTGATGGCATGAGCATGGTTTGTGCGTGAGCCAATGTCATGTGTAGACATACAAAATAAAATAATACAAATCCATTAAAAATTATTGCGTGGTCAATCATTCATGTTCTCATCTTTTCATCTTCACAATTGATGGCGAGAGCTAATGTTATATATAGATATAGTATAAAATAAGGAGGATACAAATTCCTAAAAAGTATTCTGCGTGGTCAATTCGTCCACCATGTTTCAAGTCCAAAACAAAAGTCTATTTCTACTTATGAAGCATTTTCCAGTGTAAGGAATAATGACAGATTTTATTGTCATTTATTTCTTTATACAAACACTTTTATTATGTTATACATTATCACTATTATTTTGTTATAAAAACTATATAAATTTTATTAAAATTGAATAAGTTTTTTTCACGAATTTTCTATACAACTTAAAACTTGTTACATCTTCGTTGACTGTAAATATGTTGAAAACTATTTGTTACAAATGGGTGACAATTTGTTGTGCTTATTGCTTTTAATTATTATATTATAATTAAAGATACTGTTCCAAAATTTGAACTGGATATGTACAATGACAATTCATTTTGTCACTGATCAACAATGTATGGATACGTAATTTTTTTTTTATTTTTATACACTTTGCGATGAGACGAGCAAGACGTTCACCTGATGGTAAGTCATATGTTTGCCCATGACAACGTGGTGCTAGTTAGGATGGTACACACTGCACCACATTGCGCTCGTCGCCTAGAGACTTAAGGTGCTAAGTCTCGATACCCCAGTAATTACACTAGCTACAGCGCCCTTCAAACCGGAACGCAGTAATGTTTGCACACTACTATTTGGCGGTTGAAAAAGGAGCTATGGTGGTACCCATCCAGACGGTCTCCGGCAACAGAGACCTGCCACCTGTTATACAAGGTTTCTCAGCACAACTGGAAAACATGTTAACAAATTCATTCAGACATAAAGTTTTATATACTTTTAATAAAAAATAATTAAAAAAGGTTAAAAGATGTCATCAACCCGTATCCTGAACTTATGACGAGACAAATAATGATTTTGCATCTATGGCTTACATTATGCTTTTTAAATGAATGTCATGTAGAATAGTAATTAATATACAAATGCTATTGAATAATGGCCACCACATAACCACCATTCTGTTATTAGGGTCAAAAGAAATAATTTTATCTATTGTAAGATTAGCATCAAATTATCAAAACACAATGCAAGTTTACCTGGCTTGGTGTATTATTGCTTGAAGATGGCAGCCTGTCCTCTAGTGCTTTGCGTTTTGTTGGAGTTTTAGTCTGAGTGCTATATGAGAGAATAGTTGAATAAATGAAGCTCTGTTTAAATAGTTCTAAAACTTAGTTTAATATTAATAAATCTCAGCATCAATTTTGCAATAAAAAGTTGAATTAAGGTGTATTTTAGATGACATATAATGTGTATGTGTATTATATGATATATATAAAGCATAATTGGCTATATCATTTCTGTTCATGTTGTAAGGTATATTATGAAAGAAGAATATTAAAATGTTATCACCAAAAAAGTGATACATGTAACTAACTTTCATTTCTAACAAATTTTGACTTACAAACAATACAGAGTTATAGAAGAAATTGAATCCCATTTTTAAAAGCAAGTTTAAAATAGATTTTTTCCTGTGACAATATTTATTTTTTTAATTATATTATAATATTCTTTCATATGCTAATCCTAACAATGATTACTAAACCATACACAAAGTACAACTTATTTATTACAGCAATTTTTATTATTAAAATCAAGACCTCTCATTGTAGCAAATGATAATAGCCAATTAAATTGAAACCAACCAGTTTATGTAAAACTGACCTAGGTGATCCCTCTAGTAAGGTGTGCAATGACATAGTCATATCTGCTAAGTTATTAAATGCAGCACCAGCCTCGGTAAATATTTCGCCAACCTGTAACATTTAACTTCTTTATTTATTGTTTAACTATGTAATCAAAAATAATAATTTATACGAGTAAATAAAATTATTAGTGTAACTAGTCACCATAAGATACTTTTTACAAAAATCTATAATTTATAATACTAATGTAACTAATTTAAAGTACTTAAACAATACCTTAGCTGCAGAGTTACTCATCTCGCTGTTAATAACGAAGAATTAGTTTATTTTGTGAAAATAATAACATTAACAATTCTTTCGATCTATGTATTAGCGGTGAGGGGTATTTATAATAACAGATTAACAGATGTAAATCACAAGTATTCGCAAATAACAGATAACAGTTGTTCTTGCGATGTCATTGTATAAAATGTCGTGCGCAATAATTTGAGACCTGGGGCCGGTGACGTCGCATACGTCACCGGTGGTTGTACTGTGGACAAAAAAAATCAGTTTCTACCCTCGGCGTTTCTACTATTGTTTTTAATGTTGCGAGTGATGTATTCGCAACAACGCCGTTTTATATTTATTATACTTGAGCTTTTACAAGCGTGCTCAGTCAAATATTTTTTGACGTGACAACGTCTATTAAATTGGTATAAGATAGGACGCGCGTGCTGAGAAATGTCCCGCACATAAGTGGGCGTGGCTTACGCCGACCGCTAAGTCGGTATGCGTTTGCCCGAATTGGTTGAAAGTAAAAGATGTATTCTATTGCTCAATAATAATTAGAAATAAAATCCCTAACAAATATAATTGAGAGTTAGTATAACTTGATTTGTAACCCGATAAACATGTCAAACAAGAATAATAAAATTTATTATCAAAATTTTTTGTGATATAATTAATAGACGTTGTCACATTAAAATACATAAGTGCCCTGCACATATAACCCAGAATTTTTTTTTCACGAGAATTCTCTCTTGACTACGTAAAGTTTTACCTTTCATTATAACAATAACTTATTACAAAATATAATGGTAAATTTTATACCAGTAACTCTAATATCTATTAACGTAACGTAACAAATAAGATTAAAAAATCAAAAAATTCAAAATTAATAACAGAAATCAGTACCCGTTATTATTGCATAACAGTAACAGTTATAACAGATATTGTGTTTGTCCTGTTATAACCCGTCTAATATATATTCTCAATTTTAATGTTTTAAGGTTACTTAAGATTAATTATTCAATTTCACAATAATAATAATTAATTATAAATTTTGATTTAAACTAGCTAAGAATTAAAGGACATATATTTTTTTTTATCTGTTATGTATAACTGTGATATGTTACAACTAGTATTAGCTTTTTTGAAAACAATATTTTAAATTTAAATTATAATTAGTTCAAAATTTTATAATGAGGTAGTACAAATTATTTAGTAATCATAACATTACTTTCTAAAATATTTTGTATTAGAAAACATCTTTTTAATTATAATATTATTTTAGTTATGCACATTATGTGCTTTTTCTGTTGTTAACGTTCATTTCGTTTTGCATTATCTATGATTGATTCAAAACTAAGTTAACCTCTTACTGCATTATAAATTGAAGTTTAATTTAAATTTGTATTTGCTATTAAAATTTGTATATTTTATTGTTGTATAAATAAATAGTGTAATTAAATTATAGTATTCCAAGCATGATTGCAAATTTCTGCTTATCTTAAAATATTCGTTTTGATCTTATTATCTTCTATAAACTTATTTTTGTGTTAAAATGTATAGACCTCAAATTCATACATACCAAAACTCTCACTACCATCAACGACCTCCGTATTTAGGACCTCGTAATCAATTTTTACCTAGAAATGCTAAAAATAATTGCTTTAGACAACCAGGACCTATGGCTGTTCAAAATAATTATGAATTTTGGTGTGAAACCTGTGACAAAGGGTTTAATACTATACAAATTTTAGAGAATCACAAGTCACAACATCAGGTAAGTTTTAGTAGAGCTTACAAAGATTTGTAAACCATTAATACAGAGGATAAGATGATTTTCTTCCTGCTGGAATTTATTTTTGTAAATACCTTATTGTATGCTGTCATCTATTCTATTGAGCATTGCCTTTATTATCTTTTTTTTTTCCAATGCACACAGTTGTGTGTGCATTGGAATGCCAAATCTTAATTTAATAAAACTGTATTGTTTATATAAAATACTGATGCTACTAAATCACAATAGGTAGTATTATACACCTATTAGATGAACTCATTGTGTATTTTTTAATTTGGCTGTGTATTACCATAATTATATGAATAATTACAAAAAAAAAATTACATTGTAATATAGTTTTTTCTTGGTTAGTTTATTTCTACTCTATAAATACCTATTTCATAATATTGTGTAAGTAAAAATGCATCTGGTATAACTTTCAGAAATGCAATATAGATGGTTGTCAATTTGTGGCACATCCCAAAATAATTACCAAGCATATTCAAATGCAACACTCTACTGGTCTTTACAAGAAAATAGCAAATTTAAATAATCCAGAGGAAATACAAAAATGGAGAGAAGAAAGAAAACGGAAGTATCCTACCAAGCAAAATATAGAAAAGAAAGCAGCGGAAATCAAAGAAAAATTAGAAAGAGGTGAAAAAATGGGGATATTTGAAAGCCGAAAGAAAAGGTGCAAACCAGGTAAACTTTTAAATATTAGATCAACATCTTTTATTTTATTTTTGTGTGTCATAAAAAACTTTAAGAAGCTATGAATAACTATAAATAATATAAATAATAATATAATTAATGTAAGATTAATTATGAAAAAGTGTTAACTTTGTGACAATTAAAAATTTGTGTCATGTGGCATTTATTATGCATGAATTCTTAACATTTAAAACTTTTATCCAGAAAAAAGAAACAAATCTGTAAATGTAGCATAATTCAAAATAAACTTTAAAAAGAGTTTTATGTAACTAATTAAATTTTTTCAGACTTACACTCAAGATCAAAACGTAATTTCAGCAAGAGTAACTACACAGGTAGACACAATAATCAGGCTAGTAAGCCCAAGAATAAAAACATTCATAAACAACCTTCCACCAAAAATTCATCAATACCCGATGCTACTGAAAATTTTAAATTGAATCCCTTTGCTGGAATACAACACATACAAATTGAAGAAAATGTTGAAGAAGAATGTTATAAATCAAATGAAAAATCTTTGTTTGAAGATGATACATATAATGAGGAGTTATCAAATATATCCAACTCAGAACCTTCAGTGTGTGGAGCACTATCATCCCTTATTTGTAATTATGGATCTTCTGATGAAGATTCTAATGACAATCCTGCTATTATAAAAACTAACAATCCTCCATCAGCTCATAAACCACAATGTACTAAGGAAGAAGTAGTAAAAGATGCAAATTTTAGGAAATCAATGCCTGTATCTGTAAGTAATAATGACAAAAGTGACGACGACAGTGGACCTGAAGAAGCTGTAATAAGTAAAACACCTGCTGAAACCATTAATATGAAAGATAACAATGAAAATATTAGGCCTAGAACAGAAAAGAAAAACAGAAAGGTTTTTTCAAACACAAACCAAACAAAAAGACGTAAACATCAATTGCCTTCTACTTTGCTTGTGAAACTATTAAGTAGAGAAATAGAACAAGAGCGTAATATCATTCTGCAATGTGTCAGACATATAGTTAAAAATAAGTATTTCGATAACCCGAACAATCAATAAAGAGTAAAATTTAAAAACTCATTTTCTTTTTCATTTATTTTAGAAAACTATGATTAGATGCGATCTCAAAACTGCAGTATGTTCATGAAATGATTTCACTGGTTGATTAGCTCGGATGACTTATTCGACATCACTAGCATAATTTCGCATTGTGTCTAAACTGCTTGTTCCCATAAAATCCGATAAACTATCGTATATCAGATTTTTTTTATAACATTAAATGCTAAAGAGACTTCATAAGCGATACACAGCACCCACCACATGTGTTGATATACAAACATAGGCCACAACCACGATTAACTATTCAAACATTAGTATTTTGTTGAAATTTGCCTTAAATAAATATGAACTTTGAATTTACCTTTGATCAATAATTTCATATTGATTACAGGTTAATTTTTTTTATTTAACGCGTCAATAACGGAACGTTAACCAATTGCAATATGTCAAGTTAGGATGACAAACTGCATCATAAAATCACAACTAATACTATGAAGAGGTATGATTATTTTTTGTTCGTAATGTACTCTGGAAAGTAACTTTTTTTTTCACTTGTAACACAAACAAATTTCTCGAAGTTATTATTTGACATGCGATGCAATAACACTGAGCAAGTAATCACTACGTTATAACAATTTAAATTATGCGCAATAACTTTTGACAATACACAAAATAATGATTATAATAGCTACGTTTTGTTGTAATCAGTTAATAACTAATCGGGTAGAGAGCAAGCGCAGAGAATGCCAAAAAAAAATTTTTTTTACATAGGAGTCTAGGCAATTGTTTTGTCTTCACAGTAATTTTGAACAGAATATTACCGATGCATTTTGGAAATGTTAACCAAAGACAGTAAACAAGAGATGTGTCGGTGACACCGAATATGTTAAAAAAAAAATGCATTTATACAAATTAATGTTTGAAACAATAAAATAAAAGAAGATTTATTTTAATCATTTATTCTTAAACAAATAAGAATATTTAGGATTGCGATGCGGCTGCTGTTGTTGTCGTAGCAGCGGCCTCTTCGCGAATACGATCCTTTTTAAGAGTGCCCATGAAAGCAGCCTTATCAGCAGGTGTTTGGAAGCGACCATGTCCAAATTTGGATGAAGTATCAATAAACTTAAGGTTGATTTTTTCAAGGGCAGCTCTCTTGGTATGGACACGAAGCGACTAAAATGAAGCACATTGTTAAAACTTGGTATGTCTAAACTCCAGCAGTTCAATTTACAGGGAATTTACTAAAAAACAGGTTTCACCAGTTGTGTTCAAATAAATAATGCTAGAGAAACAGTATTTTACTGTTATGATGATGCACAGTAATTAAATTTTTATTGCGTATTTTATTTCAATATACACAGCATACTTACTTTTCTTAAAGTAATGACTCGCTTCTTAGGTCCCATACAACAACCCTTAATCATGACAAAATCATTGTTGACCTCCCCATAATGAGGGAACCCACCCATAGGGGTAATGGACTTTTCAGATAAATCATATTCAGTACATGCATTATTTTTAATAACTTTCCCATCCTTGGTGTGGATTCCTAGAAAAGAAAATTAATTACACAAAGATCCATAGATAATCAATGTACAGTTTAAATACTGATTTTATTTGTATACCCATAACTGGTAATAAATTAGAGATCAATCCTAATAACCAGCTGGACTTAAAACGAAAATTAAAGATATTAGTAAAATCGCATACAAACCTTGTCCAAGACGGTAAATCTTCTTATTCATTTCAGTACGGTGATGGTAACCTTTTTGACCAGCTCTGGCAACAGTGAAAGAAACTCTGGATGGATGCCATGCTCCAATACAAGCAACTTTACGTAGACCTTTGTGGGTCTTACGAGGAAGTTTCTTAGTATGCCAACGAGAAGTTACACCTAAAAATTAAATTGAATATAGTGGCAACATAATATACAGTACAAAAAATATTTAATAATATACTCCAATGTAAAATTTTATTATAAATCGTCTCTACCATAAACATACTTATTATACTAAATATTACCTTTGTAGCCTTTTCCTTTAGTTACTCCAATGCAGTCAATCATTTCATCTTGTGCAAAAACTGAATCAACAGGAATTGGTTTTTCTAAATGCTCTCTGGCCCATTTAACTTTATCTTCGATATTCCCACCATTCACTTGTATCTCCATAATATGAGCCTTCTTCTGGCGTTGTTTCAAAAGCTTCATTTGAGTATGGGCAATAACCCTGATTACACTACAATAGCGAATCATTTTCTTGAAATCCTTCTCAATGGACTTTTTCCCAAGCTCATCTTGCCATTTCTTGCTTGACTTAGTAAAGGCCTTCTTCTTGCATTTGTACCTAATGAAATTGAATTAGATTGCTAGCTGCAAGAAAAAACCAAGCTGCCTCATCATAGAGCGGAGACAGCATGGTAAAAATACGCTCCAGGCATATTTAGTTATACCCTCATCAGTGAGAGGAGAGCTGTATATGGTTATTAGTTTAAAATACTAATGATTATAACAAATAATAACAATATTTTAGAGGCCGTACCAGTTCTTATAAAAGCGGCGTCTGCAGTCTTCAGACATATGTTCTGCCCATACGGTCAACAATGCACGAAGTCCATGAGGTGTTTCAATGTATCCAACTACACCAACACAGACCATTGGTGGAGTCTCAATGATAGTAACAGCTTCAACAATTTCCTTCTTGTTGATTTCTTAAAAAAAGAAAAGATCTTTAAGCATTTAAATTTTTTCATAAGTACAATAAAATAATAGAATCAATGCTTACTTGAACCAGGACGGTCAGGTTCACGCACCACGTGGGTCATACCAGCTTTATAGCCGATAAAAGCCGTAAGATGAACTGGTTTACTAGGATCATCTTTAGGGAACGCCTTAACCTTACCACGATGACGTCGGGATCGTTTCTTGGGATAGAATCCCATAGACCCATGACGAGGCGCTGAAAATTTCCTATGCGACTGAAAACAAAACGGTAATATAAGCCACACATAACAAATAATCGAATAACATATTACACGAAGAAATCATCAGTCCGCCCTAGAAAAATCTTCACATAGATTCAGGTTCTAACCGTATTTATAAACTAGTGGAATCATCATTTGAAGAAAGGAAATACTAAAAAATATTAATATATTAAAAGTAACCAACAATAGATACATAATAACTATAAAAGATAAAAGTACAATACAAAATGATTTCCTTTAAATTAAGAGATATAAATTTGTTACTGACCATGATCGACCACTGCCGCAACAAAAATGGCCGATAGTACAGTGCTTGACAACACACCCCACCAAATACTTAATTTTTTTTTTGGAAATGTTTTCTCGGCTCTGGATACGAATCTTTTTGAGCCTCAAGTACTTAATAATATTTAAGTGCTGCCTTCATCGCTACAGCATCATTAACAAGAAAAATCTATTTTTCACTTATTCTGCGCACTTTACTTCTAAATAAAAATTTTAAAATACTAAATTCAAATCAATGTCATGCAATCCAAAGGTGACTGAACTTACTATTAACAGTAAAATAAAATTAAAAGATGTAAATGTTCGGCAGAAAAATTATAAAACTCAGATTCACTTAATCAATAGTTATAAATGTTTTCCAAAAAAATATAATATTATAGCATAGAAACATTAATGAAATGCTTCTTAGTAAGTACTTTTATCGCTAATTAAACTTTATAGATTACTAAATTTAAATACTAATCAATCCATATACAAATCAACAAAAGTATGACGTGTCACTTCATGTAATTAGAATCAGTTTCGTTGAGTGCCAAAGGATTGTAATTATTTTACTTTTTAAATCACCTTCGACCAAAACTACAGGTCATAGTAAATTAACTTAAGAAAAGTTAAAAATTGGATTTAAAATATCTTATTGCATGTAATAAAAGAGAATTTATTTTTTTTATTTTCTTTAAACTTTAAAAAAATTAAGTACATGATTTCCATCAAAATTCATTTGAAAGTTAATATATAATTATAAATAAGCACATTTTTTATTAAAAAACTTACAAATTGTTTTTTTTTTTGTATACTAACCAAACTTTCATGGAGAGGCTCGGCCGAATACCTTGTCCTCATTTACAAAGTTAGGAGTCAAGCGACCTTCATAAGGTTTGCGTGAGACTGATCTAACCCAAGCGTAGTACTAACCTTCTGTTCTGAGAATGTCGCAAATGCTTGTATGTACTCCAAAATTGATTCTCCCGAATCGCCCTGTCTTTGAATATAAACAACGCTATATACACATACACTGGTGGTAAGTCTCTGTTACCGGAGGCCGTCTAGGTTGGGACCACCGCATCTCTTATTTCAGCCTTCAAACAGTTGTATACAAACATTACTACTTTCTGGTTTGAAAGGCATTGTACCTAGTGGAATACAGGAGTAACGAGATTTAACATTTTATATGTCAAGGCAACAAGCACAGTGCGATGCTGTGTATACCATATCGCCTTAACTAGCGTTGTATAGGTAGGTATGTATCACTTGGAAAACTTTTACGTCAGTGTTCGGCAATAGCGACCTGCCTCCAGTAAATACACTTCATCAGAGAATATAATTTCTAAATATGATAACACATTTTAATGGGTGAATGGAATTTGAACCATTGCTTATTTTTGTTACAAAAAGTGAACGATATATTTATGGTGTCAATTTTTTGTCTCTGGATTGTCTGCCTCGAAACTAGATAATTATAATAACAAATTGATATAAAAACGAAATATTAAAATTTAATACAAAATTGATTTCTTGTTTTAAGCATTATATAAAAGTTACTAAGCACATAGTATTTACGGCGAACAGAGGTTTATGTTTTGAAATAAATGGCGGGTCCAATGGAGAGAATTCAAGTTCTAGACGATATTGAAAAAGATATAATAACTTGCTTGCAATGCGCAGGTAAGATTAAAGATATGAAATATGTTTTCTTTATATGCTTTTCTCTCAAGAAAAATTAACAATGTCATATTGGTGAAAAACGTTAAGCTTGTGTTTTGAACACTTGGATAAAATACACCGAATACAGATTTATATTATCTTAAACGTTTTTTATGTAGTATTTTTATGTTTATAATTTCTACTTATACTGTCTTATTTTTTTAAACTTTTAGCTCAGGCTCTTTTAGAGTTAGGAAAAGAAAAATCAAGCCAGAAACAGGCTGAAACAAATACATCACAATTTTTAAGAACACTGAGCCAAGTTGAGACTAAATTGAGTGATCAAATCAATTATTTGACTCAAGTATCTACAGGACAGCCACATGAAGGGTCTGGATATGCTTCTCAAAAAGTGTTACAGATGGCTTGGCATAGACTGGAACATGTCCGTTCATGGGTAAATGAATTGGATAGACTCAAAGCCTCGCACTTAGCTGCTGCTAATCGTTCTACACCTGGAATACCAAATGGCAGCATGACATCATCTGGAACTAGTACTTAGTTGTTAAAAAAATGTTAAAACTGGTTTTTATTTATATTAGTTTTAAGTGCTACTATTACAAAATAAAAGTGATGAATCTAAACAATGTTTTTAAGTTCTTTGTGTTTATATACTATTTTAAAATACATTAAGCTTTTAATAAGTTATATACATTACTATGACAATGTTTTCTTTTATGCAATATAAATATAAAGTATCTGTAATAGCTATTACTATTTTACCAAAAACACAGTCACCATCAGCTTTTATATTACAGTACTGGGTGCTTCCCTAAAGTATTTTATTATATTGCAATCTCTTCTGCCCATTATTACAATATCATGACTGCATAGAGAAAGTGTAAATATAGACTAAAATCCTTGTATTTAGTTAAAAACATATTTACCATTTTAGATTCAACAGTTTGTAATCAAGAATTATTAAACTATGTTTATATAAAAACATAGTCTCATAATTTTTGATTGGCATGAGATTATTAATTAGATAGCTTAGGGAGTTACAGGGTATGCAGTGTTTATAAGCCTGTATAAAGCACATGCTCATGAATATCCTTGGCCTTATTTCTATACTACTCCCACAGACAGGCATGGTTAATTTTGTGGGTATCATTTGAATGGATAGTGTGGATAGGTTTTGTTTCAAACTTCCTTGTAGCCAATATAACTTAAAATTACTTGTGTACTTTAATAAAAAACAAAATTTGCAATGACATTTACTATGTTTAAAAAGAATTTGTTTTACAAAAGGTTATTACTGTAAAATAGTTTGTATATAAGCCCCGACCTCATGAGAGTAACTCTTGGTAGTTTTGATGACTAAATGAGCAGGTGAAAATGGGAAGCGAAAAAATTCATGTTATAAATAATTTACTAGTTTTTTAATTATATTTAAGACTATTTTCATACCGCAAACATTGTTTTAACAAAATGTTGCATTATTCACTTTATCATAATGATTATTATGATAATATATAGTATCATTTGTTGCATGTTTATGAAAAAAAGGTTTTCTGTTACAGGGTAGGCAAATTAACAATGATAAGAAAAAATATATTTCAAATAATAATATTGCCATATTACATCTTGAAATCATTTGCCCATAAAAAGACTTGCTTGCCAATTCTTAATTTTGAACATTTAGTCATTGGTAGTAAGCCTACAACACCTACTTTTTATCTATTTGCCATAGACACTGATTTAACCATCTACACAAATTTTACTGTTGATTACATTTGGTTTCACATCATGGTAACAAATCACATAAAAAAACCTTAAAATATATCTTTCTATTTATAACATATATTACCATACTTTATTAGTTTGATTGTATAAAAAGTTAACTACATGTATTCACTATTAAATGGAATGAAATAAAAAAACACTGATCATTTGCAAAGAAAATAAATAGTTTTTTAATTATTTACAGTTTTAGGTTATGTATGGTTATGTAAAATCATTTAACTATATACTTAAGACATTGTTTATGATTGTAAATTTCACTAACAAAATGATATCCTCAAATTCATTTAATGCTAACATTTAAAATACTGTGTTATAGCCATTTAATTATGTAAACGCTACAAACATCATGAAGTAACTAGTAAGTTTTAAATGCATAATGTTAATGTTGTGCAAAACAATACAAAACTTTGAACTATCAGAGGTAAAATCACTCCTCTTTTCAGCTTCTCTGATTTGCATTAGCGTTAGTGAATTTCTCTATGTCATCTAGTGATCTTTTCGCTTTTGATGAAATGTCATCCATTGATCTGCGAGCTGTGGTTGTAATGTCATCAATAGATTTTTTTGTTTGTGAAAGTAGTTCATCTGTGCTTTTACAGGCAGAACTTGCTAATTCCTTTATTTCAGAGTCAAATTTTCCTATGACCCATTCAATAGCTTGCCTTCCTTTTCCAGCATTGAGTGATATTTTGTTAGTCAGTAAATCTTCCATGTAACTACTCAAGGGCACTCCCTGAAAAATAGAATTGTATTATTGTTTGATTTTACATATCAGATATTTTTAAATAAAATGTATATATATAAAAAAATATTTTTTGCATTTTGTAGTCACTAACTTTATTACCTAATGTCAGTGATTTTAACATAACAACAACTGTAGCTTGTATAGACTAAGATAACATTATATAATAAAAATGAATTGCTGTTCGTTAGTCTCGCTAAAACTCGAGAACGGCTGGACCGATTTGGCTAAATGTGGTCTTGAATTATTCGTGGAAGTCCAGGGAAGGTTAGTAAGGTGAGAAAATATGGAAAAAGTGCCTGGAATATGGTAAAAACAACAATTTCTCTTTTTCATTGAGGTGACCAGATTTTTAGATAGGCAAAGCGGGACAACTCTGAAGGAATAATAATAACGTAATATTTTTTTTAATTCCAACATAAGTACAATTTATAAATATAAAAATGTATAATATTTTATTCCTTGACATATTTCTATCTAAATTTCTTTTAGGGGTAAGGTCGGTGAGAGTTGAGAGTTGAGAGTTGAGAGTTGAGAGTTGAGAGTTGAGAGTTGAGAGTTGAGAGTTGAGAGTTGAGAGTTGAGAGTTGAGAGTTGAGAGTTGAGAGTTGAGAGTTGAGAGTTGAGAGTTGAGAGTTGAGAGTTGAGAGTTGAGAGTTGAGAGTTGAGAGTTGAGAGTTGAGAGTTGAGAGTTGAGAGTTGAGAGTTGAGAGTTGAGAGTTGAGAGTTGAGAGTTGAGAGTTGAGAGTTGAGAGTTGAGAGTTGAGAGTTGAGAGTTGAGAGTTGAGAGTTGAGAGTTGAGAGTTGAGAGTTGAGAGTTGAGAGTTGAGAGTTGAGAGTTGAGAGTTGAGAGTTGAGAGTTGAGAGTTGAGAGTTGAGAGTTGAGAGTTGAGAGTTGAGAGTTGAGAGTTGAGAGTTGAGAGTTGAGAGTTGAGAGTTGAGAGTTGAGAGTTGAGAGTTGAGAGTTGAGAGTTGAGAGTTGAGAGTTGAGAGTTGAGAGTTGAGAGTTGAGAGTTGAGAGTTGAGAGTTGAGAGTTGAGAGTTGAGAGTTGAGAGTTGAGAGTTGAGAGTTGAGAGTTGAGAGTTGAGAGTTGAGAGTTGAGAGTTGAGAGTTGAGAGTTGAGAGTTGAGAGTTGAGAGTTGAGAGTTGAGAGTTGAGAGTTGAGAGTTGAGAGTTGAGAGTTGAGAGTTGAGAGTTGAGAGTTGAGAGTTGAGAGTTGAGAGTTGAGAGTTGAGAGTTGAGAGTTGAGAGTTGAGAGTTGAGAGTTGAGAGTTGAGAGTTGAGAGTTGAGAGTTGAGAGTTGAGAGTTGAGAGTTGAGAGTTGAGAGTTGAGAGTTGAGAGTTGAGAGTTGAGAGTTGAGAGTTGAGAGTTGAGAGTTGAGAGTTGAGAGTTGAGAGTTGAGAGTTGAGAGTTGAGAGTTGAGAGTTGAGAGTTGAGAGTTGAGAGTTGAGAGTTGAGAGTTGAGAGTTGAGAGTTGAGAGTTGAGAGTTGAGAGTTGAGAGTTGAGAGTTGAGAGTTGAGAGTTGAGAGTTGAGAGTTGAGAGTTGAGAGTTGAGAGTTGAGAGTTGAGAGTTGAGAGTTGAGAGTTGAGAGTTGAGAGTTGAGAGTTGAGAGTTGAGAGTTGAGAGTTGAGAGTTGAGAGTTGAGAGTTGAGAGTTGAGAGTTGAGAGTTGAGAGTTGAGAGTTGAGAGTTGAGAGTTGAGAGTTGAGAGTTGAGAGTTGAGAGTTGAGAGTTGAGAGTTGAGAGTTGAGAGTTGAGAGTTGAGAGTTGAGAGTTGAGAGTTGAGAGTTGAGAGTTGAGAGTTGAGAGTTGAGAGTTGAGAGTTGAGAGTTGAGAGTTGAGAGTTGAGAGTTGAGAGTTGAGAGTTGAGAGTTGAGAGTTGAGAGTTGAGAGTTGAGAGTTGAGAGTTGAGAGTTGAGAGTTGAGAGTTGAGAGTTGAGAGTTGAGAGTTGAGAGTTGAGAGTTGAGAGTTGAGAGTTGAGAGTTGAGAGTTGAGAGTTGAGAGTTGAGAGTTGAGAGTTGAGAGTTGAGAGTTGAGAGTTGAGAGTTGAGAGTTGAGAGTTGAGAGTTGAGAGTTGAGAGTTGAGAGTTGAGAGTTGAGAGTTGAGAGTTGAGAGTTGAGAGTTGAGAGTTGAGAGTTGAGAGTTGAGAGTTGAGAGTTGAGAGTTGAGAGTTGAGAGTTGAGAGTTGAGAGTTGAGAGTTGAGAGTTGAGAGTTGAGAGTTGAGAGTTGAGAGTTGAGAGTTGAGAGTTGAGAGTTGAGAGTTGAGAGTTGAGAGTTGAGAGTTGAGAGTTGAGAGTTGAGAGTTGAGAGTTGAGAGTTGAGAGTTGAGAGTTGAGAGTTGAGAGTTGAGAGTTGAGAGTTGAGAGTTGAGAGTTGAGAGTTGAGAGTTGAGAGTTGAGAGTTGAGAGTTGAGAGTTGAGAGTTGAGAGTTGAGAGTTGAGAGTTGAGAGTTGAGAGTTGAGAGTTGAGAGTTGAGAGTTGAGAGTTGAGAGTTGAGAGTTGAGAGTTGAGAGTTGAGAGTTGAGAGTTGAGAGTTGAGAGTTGAGAGTTGAGAGTTGAGAGTTGAGAGTTGAGAGTTGAGAGTTGAGAGTTGAGAGTTGAGAGTTGAGAGTTGAGAGTTGAGAGTTGAGAGTTGAGAGTTGAGAGTTGAGAGTTGAGAGTTGAGAGTTGAGAGTTGAGAGTTGAGAGTTGAGAGTTGAGAGTTGAGAGTTGAGAGTTGAGAGTTGAGAGTTGAGAGTTGAGAGTTGAGAGTTGAGAGTTGAGAGTTGAGAGTTGAGAGTTGAGAGTTGAGAGTTGAGAGTTGAGAGTTGAGAGTTGAGAGTTGAGAGTTGAGAGTTGAGAGTTGAGAGTTGAGAGTTGAGAGTTGAGAGTTGAGAGTTGAGAGTTGAGAGTTGAGAGTTGAGAGTTGAGAGTTGAGAGTTGAGAGTTGAGAGTTGAGAGTTGAGAGTTGAGAGTTGAGAGTTGAGAGTTGAGAGTTGAGAGTTGAGAGTTGAGAGTTGAGAGTTGAGAGTTGAGAGTTGAGAGTTGAGAGTTGAGAGTTGAGAGTTGAGAGTTGAGAGTTGAGAGTTGAGAGTTGAGAGTTGAGAGTTGAGAGTTGAGAGTTGAGAGTTGAGAGTTGGGAATTGGGTATTGGGAATATAAAATTTTAAGACTACAAGTATTTTGAGCTTAGTTTAAGAAAATATATGTATTTATGAAATATACCTTAATTTTCTATGGCAAGAAGCAGAACACGAAGTGAGAGATAAATACATTGTAACTGGGTAGCAAAGGCAACATGTTACGCAAAACAATGATTTTCATAAATATAAAATTTAACTTTATTCTAAAAGTCGGAACTTTTGAAAAACGTTGCGTGACGCGGGACTAATTGTAAAAAATCGTGACAGTCCCACTAAAAGCGAGATGTCTGGTCTCCTTAGTTTAAATACATAAAACGTCAAATATTTGAAGTTCGTCCCGTCATTTAGAAACCAAATACAATTTAAAAGAATATGTTTGATTTTGACATTTGATATTGACAACCAACAATTACTGATTGCAATTATAATATTTTACGAGAAAAGGAAGGAACATGGCGGATGAATTGACCGCGCAGACAATATTTTAAGGATTTTTATTCTTTTATTTTATTCGTCTACACGTGACACCGGCCCACGCACAAACCGTGCTCATGCCATCAATTGGGAAGAAGAAGAATATTTTACGAACTTTAGCGGGAATCTGAGCGTGAAGGTCGCGTTGTCTCGGATAATTTTTTTTTTGTGCATAATGCGGTTGAATGTTCAATGTGAGTGTATCATGCAGTAAATTAGTGTGTCCGTGTGCAGCGATTGTAGAATTCTAGCAGGAACACCACTGTCCTAAGTTCAGATTAGTTCATAATAGTAGTTAAGTCTTAACTTTACTTTTTTCATCTTTTGTGATAGTGATAATAACTGAAATCTGAAAACTGTAAACTGTAAACTGGAAATTGAAAATTGAAAACTGAAATCTGAAAACTGGAAATCGTAAACAGGAAATGAAAAATTGAAAACTGAAATCGGGAAACTGTAAACCGTAAATTGATAATTGAGAGTTGAGAGTTGGGAATTGGGTATTGGAAATTGGGAATTGGGAATTGGGAATTGGGAACTGGGAATTGGGAATTGGGAATTGGGAACTGGGAATTGGGTATTGGGAATTGGGAATTGGGAATTGGGAATTGGGAATTGGGAATTGGGAATTGGGAATTGGGAATTGGGAACTGGGAATTGGGAATTGGGAACTGGGAATTGGGAATTGGGAATTGGGAATTGGGAATTGGGAATTGGGAATTGGGAATTGGGAATTGGGAATTGGGAATTGGGAATTGGGAATTGGGAATTGGGAATTGGGAACTGGGAATTGGGAATTGGGAACTGGGAATTGGGAATTGGGAATTGGGAATTGGGAATTGGGAATTGGGAATTGGGAACTGGGAATTGGGAATTGGGAATTGGGAATTGGGAATTGGGAATTGGGAATTGGGAATTGGGAATTGGGAATTGGGAATTGGGAATTGGGAATTGGGAATTGGGAATTGGGAATTGGGAATTGGGAATTGGGAATTGGGAATTGGGAATTGGGAATTGGGAATTGGGAATTGGGAATTGGGAATTGCGAATTGCGAATTGCGAACTGGAAATTGGGAATTGGGAATTGGGAATTGGGAATTGGGAATTGGGAATTGGGAATTGGGAATTGGGAACTGGGAATTGGGAATTGGGAACTGGGAATTGGGAATTGGGAACTGGGAATTGGGAATTGGGAACTGGGAATTGGGAATTGGGAACTGGGAATTGGGAATTGGGAATTGGGAACTGGGAATTGGGAATTGGGAATTGGGAATTGGGAATTGGGAATTGGGAATTGGGAATTGGGAATTGGGAATTGGGAATTGGGAATTGGGAACTGGGAATTGGGAATTGGGAATTGGGAACTGGGAATTGGGAATTGGGAATTGAAACCAGAAACCAGAAACTAGAAACCAGAACCAGAAACTAGAAACCAGAAACCAGAAACTAGAAACCAGAAACCAGAAACCAGAAACCAGAAACTAGAAACCAGTAACCAGAAACAGAAACCAGAAACTAGAAACCAGAAACCAGAAACCAGAAACTAGAAACCAGTAACCAGAAACAGAAACCAGAAACAGAAACTAGAAACCAGAAACCAGAAACAGAAACTAGAAACCAGTAACCAGAAACAGAAACCAGAAACAGAAACCAGAAACCAGAAACCAGAAACCTAAAATGCATTCGTTTTCACATCAATACATCAGTCGAGCACAAAACGTGTTACCATCTGGTGGACCTGACAGACTACATTCTGTCAAAAAGATTTGGAATGTGACCGTTATTTATTCCTAAAAAAATATTATAGTAAATATAACTTATGTGCTTTAATTATAACATTGGCCACTCTTCTGGAACCCACTAATATTTAAATATTAGTTATTAGATGAATATATGTAGTGCTGAACCCCACACACCGCCCATAACCAGGTTGACGGTTCTGTTCAGGATTTTTTTTTGCCCCGGCTATAAAATAGGCAGGAATAAAGAACATTCCATTTTTTTTTGACAGAACGAAGTCTGTCGGGTCTGCTAGTTATATATACAAATGAAAACTGTATTAGAAAAAATGTTGCAAAAAATTAATTGGTATGTGCTTAGATTAAGTTTATATAACAGTTATATGTTAGGACTGTTTTGTTGACAATAAAAGATAATAACACCCATTGTTTTATAAATGCAGTAATTTTACAACCTTCAAGTTATAATATAATATAAACAATATTTGACTGAAAAAGTAGTCCCTAGAAGTACAAATTTAGTATGTTGTTGTAAAAGTAGAACAACTATAAGATTTAAACAATA
The DNA here is from genome assembly GCA_029286795.1 of Byasa hedistus. NCBI lineage: Eukaryota > Metazoa > Arthropoda > Insecta > Lepidoptera > Papilionidae > Byasa > Byasa hedistus. The sequence goes on along the minus strand of JAGSMW010000020.1, from coordinate 6,395,940 downwards.
GTAGCAGGATATACTTACTTGGACAGTAACAACTGCTTCTTGTCTTAATAAAGTTTTGGAAGTATCTGTTGGATGTGGCATATATGTAACTGTTTCATCAACTGCTATATACCGACAGAAAGTTAAGTTTGTAGTTTTCAGGGTCATTTGCCTTTGCAGTGGATTAACTTCAGACTTTTCGCTTGCATAACAAATTTTTGCTGTTCCAATAAGCTGAAATAGTGAACATTAATTTCACAATAAATGACATGGCTGTACTGCTTAATAATAAAAAATACTTAATTTTTTATAATATATCACCATCACAAGAGATTCTTCAAGTTGAAGTTTGGTAGTCAGATTGAAAAATGAGTGTTTGAGCTATAGTTTTCAACAAATGGTATTTAAATCTAGTCCACTCTTTTAACAAGTAAAAACATAATGCTTAAACAATGTCTTGTAGTCTATTAAAAAAATAAAATTGAATTTAGTTCGGTTGGTCCATGTTATCTAAGTTACTTCAACATGAAATTCCAACAATTCATTGGTGTTCATTAATAACAAAAATCATTATGCATAATGTTCATTTGATAAGAGATGAAAAATAAATATTTTTTGTAAATTTTTAGGTTTTATAAACTCACCGCTTGTGCCCATCTAGGAAAAAACCATTTGGAGCTGACGAGTCTATGAGTATGCAAAATCCCATCAACGACTTTTCTCTCCACCACATCCGTTCCTATGACTGCAGGATTCATAGGATTGGGATATTTCCGCCAGGCAGCTTGTGCAACTGTTTCCCATGGGTGGCTAAAATTTTAAAAAATTCCGTAATAAAGTGAACACAAAGAATTTTCACTTATGTTTATCACTATCACGCATATTGCGTCACATACTTGAATGTGTGTTCCGAAGTCCAGATCTTCATATTGGAAGAATTCTAAAAATTCACTTGAATTAAATATAAACTAACCAAGGTTAGATAATATTTAAGTTCATAATTACATTACGATTGCAGGGCATCTAACCACATTAACTCCTCCACATCTGCACATTTCAGGGAGGAAAAGACCTTACTAGACAGAACAAGACAGAGACAGCACATTAAAATGTTGCCCGAATATTTTTTAATTCCTAAATAAAATTTCACACCAATTTATTAAAAAAAAATAGTTTTACCTTCATTTTGACAAAGCAAAGTATAGTATATATACTATTTTACATAGATATATAAAATAAAGTATATATATATATAAATATACATATATACATATCTATATATATTATACATAGCACCACAATTTGAAATTAAAAATTTAGAACTAATAGCTATGGGAAAAGAAAATTTATCGAAATGTTTGACAAAGTATTGTAAGTATAGATATGATATGAACTTAATGAAAATATATGTAATAAAAATGTTAAAATTAGGGCAGCAAAGATGGAATCCACAATGGACGTAACATTAAAATAGTAACATACAGCATATAATAGTGAACGGATGCTTTTGATTATCCTGGTAATGCAGAAATATTAACGTTATTAGTTAGTTTAACATTATCTCTTGATGTTTTAACTATCTTTGTTATACGTACTTTGTACAACTACATCACATATAGGAAAATTGCAAAAGTTGAATTCACAGTTATGTTTATTTTTAACTTATAATACTTATTTCGTTTGCACAAATTATTTATAACATAGCTAATTTCTTAGGGAAATTAGTAACACCTGGCAATGCTAATTATAATCATTGATAAAAACACGTCAATGTAAAAATATATGATGGGCTTAAGGCACACCAATGATTCCCAATTTGCAACCATTCACTTAGGATGTAAAATTACAAAAATCGTTTTTCATTAAACGCGTAAATTTGTATCAGTTACCAATTCCGACTAAAAGAGCTGATTTCAATTGTTTTTTTCTTGGTGGAAAAAAAAAGGTTACATCTTTCACCTGCTAATAACTTTTCTTGATACTTTGTGTTTACATAGTTATTGGTTACGTCTCTGTTTTGTGTAAAATAGTTATTTTTATAATCGCGTCACAAATAGTAACGGTTATATAATATAAATTTTAATATTGTTAGATTTTTTTTCGTCTACGATGTTTAACTGTTATCGAATGTTCTGATAAAATGGATTATCACATAAACTGATAATAATAGTTATCAGGTCATTGGAACAAGCGAAGTAAACAAATGGCAAACGGGGCACATTTCCTCTAAGATAGAACGAAACAAAAAATCTTCGGAAGCGTTATTGAATTCGGAATTCTTTTTCGGTTAATATTTACTTTTTTAGACGCTGCTTTACTACCGAAAAGAGCATTGAATCAGTCTATGAATTTATTAATATTTTGAATAAAAATAAATGATAAAACAATCCTCCATCGAGTTTCTCATTATTTGTCGGAAGATTATAGTTGACAACTGACGTTTACAACTACACTACGTTTAAACGTGTCCATTAAAAAAATTGAGTTTAAGATTTCCTTACGAGGGTCGTGACTTACTATATGTGAGAGGAAGGTTTCTTTTATGTTATCAAAGGGAAATCTTCAAAGATTCACTGCTTCCTTCACAGCAGACGAAGACAGTACGACCCAAGAAGTTGTTTAAATTGATATCTTTGTGATAGTTAATGTTATCTATAAATATGATTAATCATTTTTTATTATATCTAGTTTTAAGTGCTTTGAGGTTAAACCTTTTTAAATCGATAGCTATATACGAATTGTTCTTAGACATAAATATTTATTTTATTTGCACTCGAAAAATTACGGAAAAACACAGTCCAATTATGTAAAATATACATTTATTCCAATTAGGTTCAAAGATTGGTATTCATTTAAAAATTGTCTGTGCGAAAAATTATAAGATAAGTTATAAATAAGTGTTAATAAGTCAAATTAAACACAAGGTCCGTACAAAAGTTATTTCCTTTGCTACTCTTTCGTCGGTGAATGGTAAGTAACTATAGCGGAAAAAACTAATAAAAATGCAGTAGCTGCGCGTGTACAAACTCAAATTTATGTTACAAAAGCCTGAGGAAAACATATAAGCGACAATTACAAGAAAAGGAATTTAAAAGGTTGAATACAATGTCACGGTTCTCGTGTCAAGAATAATCAAGGTCAACTATTTTGAGAATGAAGCTCTAGCATTAGTTTTTAAAATGTTATACGAAGCCAATGTTTTCGGTAGTTTTACTGTATATGAAATTTTATTGTTATTAGATGTTGTCATGCCATTTCGAGTCAAACATAAAAACATTTGACAAAATATTAGATCGTTGATACTCTACAATAATTCTCATAACGTGATCGTCAATTGAATTTTTTCAAAATGAATGTCAACACGATACGAGTGTCGTTGTACAAGTAATATTTTCAAAGTATTGTAATTATTAAACTATAGGTGATATAGCAGAGTATGTCCGTCGGCCTTGCAAAAGGGCGTCTTTTTGATGTTTACAGTAGAAGGTAGGGGTGTAAAATGTAAATAATCTGCGCGAGGTAAATATTTTATCTTTGGTCCTTATTGTTAATTATTATCTAATATATAAAATTCTCTTGTCACAATGTTCGTTCCCATACTCCTCCGAAACGGCATTACCGATTCTTATGAAGTTTTTGTGCATATTCTGTAAGTCTGAGAATCGGTTACTATCTATTTTTCAAACCTCTAAGTGATCAGGGTTGCCCACACCAAAAAATTTTTTTTTATTTTTTGGGATTTTTTTTTCTACTTTATTTTATTATTGTGTGGCATCAAAAACTACATACAACCCTAAATTTTCACTTTTCTATCACCAACCCCTGCTTTTTAATAGACATTTTAATATTTTTGTCTCGCTCGATATCATCAATTGTACATGGCCACGTATCAAACCGCGTGGCTGTAAACTCCAAAAAAAAAATATCACTTGGTAAGTGATCCCCTCCACGTGTGTACCGGTGTCACCTCTCACCAGTACACAGCACGGAGTGGGGATGACAACGAATTCTATATCTCTCAAACATTATGCCTTTTGTCACTCCCTCTACATATAAATATATTCTCAAGCAACTTTATTATTTATTTATTAATAACTAATGTCATTGAATATAATTTATTATTAATCTGTAATACAAATATGTGTCGGTAAGCGCATCACTCTACAACGCCAGGACCAATTTGGCCAATTTGAGAAAAATTCGAATAATCGCCGGGAAGCCCCTAAAAACAGCGCTTTTCTTTTTCCTATACAAACGTTCTGTAACTAAAATGTAGGGTCAATTTGAACTTTATTGCTATTTCATAAAGTTCATATTAAATTACAAGCTTTCACTGCTGTCTAAGCAATGTAGGTGTGTTCCTAACGCTAAAGAGTCAATTTTAACTTTATTACAGCTGCTCAAAGTTCAAATTAGATCATTCTTTCAAAAGTGTGCGTATGCGCGTCGGAGGATCTAACGCCGCGTGCCGAAATTAAAACGAATGAAATAATAACATAAATAGTCACAAAATGTAAGAGCTAAAGATCATTACTGCTGATTTTCAATTAGGTCGGCTTCGCGGTATTATTTATTTTGTTTTAGTTTCTTTTTCACGACATCACATCAGTCCAGCACAAACCGCGTTACCGTCTGGCGGACCTAACAGACTTCATTCCGTGAAAAAGATTTGGAATGAGGCAGTTATTGGAAAATGGAACATGGAAAACGGAAAACGGAAAATGGAAAATGGAAAAAGGAAAATGGATTATTGGAATATTGGAACATTAGTATACTGGAATATTGGAATGTTGGAATGTTGGAATGTTGGAATGTTGGAATATTGAAAATGGAAAATGGAAAAGGGAAAAGGGAAAAGGGAAAAGGGAAAAGGGAAAAGGGAAAAGGGAAAAGGGAAAAGGGAAAAGGGAAAATGGAAAATGAAAAATTTAAATCTGACATCTGAAATCTAGAAACCAGAAACAGAAACAGAAACAGAAACCAGAAACAGAAACCAGAAACCAGAAACAGAAACCAGAAAACCAGAAACCCGAAACCAGAAACAGGAAAACCAGAAACCAGAAACCAGAAACCAGAAACCAGAAACCAGAAACCAGAAACCAGAAACCAGAAACCAGAAACAGGAAAACCAGAAACAGAAACCAGAAACCAGAAACCAGAAACAGGAAAACCAGAAACCAGAAACCCGAAACCAGAAACCAGAAACCAGAAACCAGAAACCAGAAACCAGAAACCAGAAACCAGAAACCAGAAACCAGAAACCAGAAACCAGAAACCAGAAACCAGAAACCAGTAAACCAGTAAACCAGTACACCAGTAGACCAGTAAACCAGTAAACCAGTAAACCAGTAAACCAGTAAACCAGTAAACCAGCAAACCAGCAAACCAGCAAACCAGTAAACCAGTAAACCAGTAATCCAGAAACCAGAAACCAGAAACCAGAAGAAACCAGAACCAGAACCAGAAACCAGGAAACCAGAACCAGAAACCAGAAACCAAGAAACCAGAAGAAACCAGAAACCAGTAACCAGTAAACCAGTAAACCAGTAGACAGTAAACCAGTAGACCAGTAAACCAGTTAAACCAGTAGACCAGTAAACCAGTAAACCATAAACCAGAAACCAGTAACCAGTAAACCAGTAAACCACTAAACCAGTACACAGTAAACCAGTAAACCAGTAACAGTAAACCAGTAAACCAGTAAACCAGTAACAGTAAACCAGTAAACCAGTTAAACAGTAAACCAGTTAAACCAGTAAACCACTAAACCAGTACACCAGTAAACCAGTAGACCAGTAAACCAGTAAACCAGTAAACCAGTAAACCAGTAAACCAGTAAACCAGGTAAACCAGTAAACCAGTAAACAGTAAACAGTAAACCAGTAAACCATAAACCAGTAAACCAGTTAAACCAGTAAACCAGGTAAACCAGTAAACCAGTAAACCAGTAAACCACTAAACCAGTACACCAGTAAACAGTAGACCAGTAAACCAGTAAACCGTAAACCAGTAAACCGTAAACCAGTAAACCAGTAAACCAGTACACCAGTAAACAGTAAACCAGTAAACCACTAAACCAGTACACCAGTAAACCAGTTAAACCAGTACACCAGTAACCAGTAAACCAGTAAACCGTAAACCAGTAACAGTAAACCAGTAAACCAGAAACCAGGAAACCAGAAACCAGAAACCAGGAAACCAGAAACCAGAACCAGAAACCAGAAACAAACAAACAAAAGTTCATATTAAATAACAAGCTTTCACTGCTGTCTAAGCAATGTAGGTGCGTTCACAAAGTTCAAATTCAATTATTCTATTAAAATGGTGTGCGTATGCGCGTCGGAAGATCGCCGCGAGCCGAAATTAAAACGAATGAAATAATAACATAAATAGTCACAAAAATGTAATAGCTAAAGATCATTCTTACTGATTTTCAATTTGGTCGGCTTCGCGGTATTATTTCTTTTGTTTTAGTTTCGGCACGCGACATAAAATGCATTCGTTTTCACGACATTACATCAGTCGAGCACAATCGGCGTTACCACCTGGCGGACTTGATAGACTACATTTTGTCAAAAAGATTTGGAATTTATTTATTAGGAACAAATAACTGTCACTATTTGTTCCTAATAAAATAATAATAGTAAATATAATTTATGTACTATAATTATAACTTTGGCCACTCTTCTGGAACCCACTAATATTTAAATATTAGTTATTAGATGAACATATATAGAGCTGAACCCCACACACCGCCTATCACCAGAGTGACGGTTCAGTCCAGATTTTTTTGCGCTGGCTATAAAATAGGTAAGAACAAAAAACTGCCACATTCCAATTTTTTTGACAGAACGAAGTCTGTCGGGTCAGCTAGTATTTTTATATCATAGTCATGGTACATACACCAATAACGGTAATAGTTTTGTTGGATAGGTATTACGGTATTACCCACTTCTTGTTTATAAGTGTGGTGTTGCCATTTTATAAAGATTGCTTTAATACTTTTTTAATAAAAGCTGTTATTTGCAGACTATGAACAGAAAATACTTAAATAAGTCCTAGGAAAGTCCTTGAATAGGGCAACCTATTAGTAAAATGGTACTCAAAACTATTAAATCTCGTGGAAGTTCATGACATCAAAATTATAACGTCATCATTAAATAATGTGTGTTATAGTTGTCGCAAAACAAATTGGACAGCATAAATATTTTTTAACATGATTCATATGAAACGATATTGTAAAAGTTTAACTAAAGTCCATTTCAGACAATTTTTTCTAGTTTAATGCCACCATAAAAACTAAATCTGTATTAATTTACCTAATCAACACCAAAAAAGAATATTTCAAATACGGTTAGAGAAGGTTTTTTTGAATATTCTTGGAGTAAGAACTATGTTTTTCCCAATAATATTACAATAATTAAACTTATAAATGTGATCTTTTCATAATTCATATTCTGTTTTTCATTTAGCCTACTCAATAAGCACTTACTACAAAATTTTTGACAAGTCGAACTTTTTTGATAGTCTTTATTTATATTGTGTTTGGTTTAGGTATATAGTTTATTGCCCAATTATAATTCTATTAACAATTCTACTTTTGTTAAAACGGCTGTTATTTTACTGCTAATTTGATAATGAATTCAGTGTTATGAAATCTTGTAACTAGGTTAGAGATAGTGTACTTCTTCGGTAATGTAAGGTATTAATATTTTTTCTCGTGTGATAACATATGCATAGAGAGATAACACCAATGACTTCAAACTGTATTTCATTTTTATCATACAGTTGTGGTTGAAGAGTAATTGAGGTTTATTGCATTAAGAAAAATGACTACTGAAGCTGAGGAAAAAGCACTACGATACAGGAGGGCCCAGAGCGTAACGAGAGCCGAAGAAATAACAGAAAAAGAAAAGAAAGCTCGAAGACTACAGGCTGATAAACCGTATGTGAAAGACATGACAATAAATTTTAAAATGTGTATTTGTCTATAAATTTTATATTGTTAATATCTTTCAAACTTTTGATTTATTTTAACTATAGAAGTTCATCAAACAATAAGAATTCACTTGAGGTTACATCACGCTCAATTTTTTTTTCCGCACTTTGATAGAGCTTACCATGAGTTCTATGTTAATGTACAAATTAAATCTTTATATAAGAAAATAGTTTGCATTATATCCTTTGATTATTTTTTTAAATGTGGTTGTTACTCAAATCTGTTTATATTTATATTTGTGAATTGTTCTTTTTAAAAGTTTTCTTCCAAAGTCCAAAAACAATTATTAGTCATACTGATAAGTAAATCCTTTTAAGTTTTGACTTTAACTATTTTAATTTATTAATGAATTTTTTTTCAGATGCCATAAACCAAGGGATTCATTATTCTCATGGAGTTCAGAGTTTAATAATTTCACTGGCCTTGTCAATTGGGGGTTTTTGATGCTTACTATTGGTGGCCTCCGGTTGTGTTTAGAAAATTTCTTAAAGTATGTAATAAAATATTCTACTTGCACAACTTTTATCAAGTTCACTTTACAAAATTTTACTAGTAAACAAATTTCTATTATGAAACATTTTAATTGACTAATCAACTTTTATTAGGTATGGAATTTTGGTTAATCCTATTGAATGGATTATAGTATTAACTGGTTACAATGAGGGACACAGTCACCAGTATCCATCTGTTATTTTACTCATATGTAAGTACTTTAACTTATTTTTGGTTAACGATAATAATAGTTACATATTAATTTATAAGTTTTTACTAAATAAATTGTCAAAATTTTGTATAACTGTAAGTAAATCAAAAAACTAGTCATAGATATTTATTTAACCAGAAATTAATTTGATAATAAACATAGTCAATCTATAAAGCAATATTCCTATGTCTTGATTTACTCTATTACTGAAGGTTGTGCTATTCTTAAAATGTCTTTATTGGTATCAACCTTTAAACCATCCTTTGGCTCGTCTCAGGGCAGTTGCACTATTGACATATATATCTATTTAATACACTTTAAAGTAAAATAGTACCTTGAACTTTTTTGTTTTAAGATGTAAGGTGTGTTTTAAGGTGGAAAGTAAAAATATGTTTTCATTGATTTTTATGTATTTGACTGTGTAAGCAATGTCTGTTAATACTGGTAATTAATATAACTTTCAGTTAGTGTGGTTCCTGCTGTTGTTAGTTTGATAATTGAAAGAGCAATTTCAGTGGTAAGTGTTATTAGGTGATATTTTTGTATGTATTATATATATATTTATTACATAATGTAATTATGACATTTTATTTTGCAGGATATTCTAAGCCAAAAAGTAGGCATTACTTTACAGATTTCAAATATAACATTTTTGATAAGTTTACCAGTGGCTGTGTTGCATTTTAGAAGTAAAGACTTTAGCTTTAGTGAGTAAAAGTGTTACTATCTATTGTACATTTTAAATACTTTTACCAGGTGGTAGGTCTCTGTCGCTGGAGACCGTCTGGGTGGGTACCACCGAAGCTCCTATTTCAACCGCCAAATAGTGGTGTGCAAACATTACTGTGTTCCGGTTTGAAGGGTGTTGTAGCTATTGTAATTACTGGGGTAACGAGACTTAACACCTTATGTCTCAGGCGACGAGCGCAATGTGGTGCAGTGTGTACCATCTTAACTAGCACCATGTTGTCATGGGCAAGCATATCACTTACCATCAGGTGAACGTCTTGCTCGTCTCGTCGCATATTAGTATATATTAGTATATATACATATTCAGGATTATGGTGGTGGTGTTGACTATAGTAATAACAACATAAACAACCTACTTAGTTACTTCACTGCCAGGATTCAAGGTCTTATCCCATGAGAAAAGGGTAAAGGTATATGTTTTCCTAATTACCAAGTGTGGATTGGTGTATTTTGCATACCATCCTGTTTTTGTTGTTAAGCAAATTTGAATAATGCTATTATGTTTTCAGAAGACTTTTAGTTGCGGATACTTTATAATCTGTATGTATTTTTATTTACAGTTGGGATTACAACAGTTTGTATGATTTATTTGATTCTCTTCTTGAAATTGTGGAGTTATTGCCATACAAATTACTGGTGCCGGAGCAGTTTGAGGACAAAATTTTCTAAAACTAAACTTAGGCGACAAAGTCTTTCAGCACCAAATTACAGTGAGTAATAAGTAATAATCTTTTTTACCGTAAATTATATAAAACTGTTGCTTAACATATAAAATGATAATTGAATATCCAAAGAACTTTTTTTTTATGAATTGGATACATAAAATGTACATTTTTTGCATAGAGATTTAATTTGAAATAAATGTGGAGAATTTATTACTTGAAAACATATACCATTAAACATAGTAAATGTAGTGTTAAAGTCCTAGGACTTTGTTGTTAGTTTAAGGCATTAAGCTTTGTTTAGAATCATAGTCTTTGCTATGATGGCTCAGTAAGAGCACCAAAATGGACAATTAAGGTGCTCAAGTTTATTGAGTTTTTTTAACCTTTTGCAGAAACTTTCAATTATTTATAAGACATTATTTTTTATTAGGACAAATTTAATATATTTCAATTCTGCCTATAAAATTTTTGCTAAATGTATATAAAATAAGTTGATAATCATTACAATACTCGTTACAACTTCACTGGTGGTAGTTCTGAACACTGTCTAGATGGGTACCACCACGGCGCTTATTTCTGCCGCTAAACTGTAGTGTGCATGTTACTGTATTTCGGTTTGTAGGGCTGTGTATGACGAGCACAGTGCTATATTTATCACTCCAATTAACTTCCAATTGTTATGGGCTGATATATCAGTTACTATCAGGAGGATGTCCTGCTCATTGCTTCGTCTTATAAAAAAATTACATGCATATTATGTTATTATCCTTCGGCAATACTATTTACAGATGAACTTATGAATGCTGAACATGAGCGTAAGTTGAATAAAACTTGTATTGCACAAAGCAGTTATTGCACTTTTAAGTTTATCTCTTGTTTTCTGTGCTAATAGTAATAAAATTTTGCTTTATAATGTGTTTCTTATTCTGATTTTCTTTTGTGTTGGGATTTTTGTGGTATTTAAGATTCAGTACAATCATTGATAACTTAGTAATGATCATTTAAGTTATATAGTCAAAAGTTGCTTTTCTATGGATTATTTTACTTTTTTATATTTAAATTTTAGCACCAGCCAAAGAACATAATTAAGGCCGTGAAAAAAAGCACAAAGACTAAAAACAGGTTTTAAAATGGCCTGTAAATTGTAACTGATGTGGTTGAAAGTAATTTATGATTCTTATATTTTGAACTGTGTACGGTTCTTGGCTTCCATCTATTTAAAAACATCAAAAATTTAAACTTTTGATTTCTTTCAATTTTATAAGCACTTTCATACTTAGCAGTATTTTTTTTTTAAATATGAAGAAAATTAAAATTTAATAAATCATAGTAATACTTTGTTCACTACCAGGTTTTTATCTCGATCCACGAGTATTTAATCAGTGTACACAATTTTCACAGTTCTCAAAATACTCACCTGTTTAAATTAATTTATTAAAGAACATTCGGAATATTTTGCAAATATGTAGAATTTAATGCCAAATGTGGACAGTCCGTCGAATATGTTTATAAATTACGAGTAATAATATTACCATTATATTCCAAATATACAAACATCTACCTCGTAACTAATACATTCCAGGTTTTTTATATTACAAATTACAGTTACAAAAAATCATTTAAATTTGGTTGTGTTCGTTAAAAAAAAATTGTGTTTTAATTTTATCGTTATTGTAACTCATACATGAAGTTCCAAACAGTAAAAATTTAACAAAATGTTTTTCTTTAATATAATCCTGTTACGAGTTTTAGACACAAACAATATTTTTTTCCATTTATGTTTATTTTTAAGTATATGCTTACTGGCTTAATGCTTGAATTGTTTTACTGTGTTAACCATTATAAATAAAATGTATCACTATGATTTCTAGCTTTGATTGGTGACATTAAGGTTTTATGTGATTGTGATTTTAATTTATACGTTACACAACTAACTAATCCATTTAATTTCTCTGCAGAATGTTTAGAAGATGATAGAAACGATGACCCGCTAATAAAAGGTCTGGTGCAGTACCCCGATAACTTGAACCTTAAAGATTTATTATACTTTTTGTTAGCGCCAACATTGTGCTATGAATTGAACTTTCCTCGAACCACAAGGTGAATGTGCTTTTATTGTTATATGACTTAAATAAGAGGCTAATTATTATTAATTTGCGGCTAGTTAAGTTATTTGTTAAATAATAACCGTGATGCAGTTTATATGTAATATCTAATTGTTGGAGGTTATGTACAAATGGAAACGAAACACTCGTCTAAATATTACAAAACCGATTTATTGAACTCAAATATACAGAATTAGAAAATGACAAACGTTGACGTGAACAATGTTTGAAAGTGAAGTAACTAAAAAGAAAAAGAATGTAAGAGGGCGCTGATGCGCCGGTTGTCGGGATGGCGGTCGGAAACCCCTAGTCACGTGATCTCTAACACTAATTTTGTATATAATAGGTATACAATGGACATTTATATTTCTTGTTACACTGCTATAACAGTAGACGGTTATCATCATCGCTGTTGTATTAATCGTCATCGTCAACATTTAATCCTTTTGTTGTTTATTGCTAACCATACATAGGTTCTTACAATCGGAGAGTTATTACATTAAAAACTATTCTGCGCTTGATAATTTAAGTACCACTGCAGGTCATATTTACTTGGCGGTGTATATCATTTTAATTTGCCCCATATTGATATGAGCAGTCATTTTCCTTCGCGAGAACACCTTGTCCATCTTTTCGATTCAAAACATGTATGATAATGATTTATAAGGTTTTTTTTCCATTGCAGAGTAAGGAAAAGGTTCCTCATCAAGAGGCTAATCGAAGTCATTTTCGGAGCAAATCTTGTTATGGCATTATTCCAACAATGGATGATTCCTTCTGTTACAAACACACTCGATCAATTCTCAGAAATGAACATGGTTAAAATTGTTGAACGTTTATTGAAACTTGCCGTAAGTTTATTTATTCATTTGGACTTACTAAGTACTCTGTAACAGTTAAGGCTTTATTGAAATATAGACCCCCGACACGAAGTATAAAGTATTTCGCGCTAGTCTATATTGTTATAAGCGACGCTATTTTGTAATAGAATTGCACTTTTAAAGTTTTTTTTTAGTGTTTATATTCCTCATTGGCAGGCGTATTCTGCTCATCTCGTTGCTTCGTCACATGAAAACATTTTAACATTTCAGGTACCAAACCATCTGATATGGTTATGCTTCTTCTATCTACTCTTCCATTCGTTTTTGAATCTTATGGGGGAGCTTTTAAATTTCGCTGATCGTAATTTCTACAATGACTGGTGGAACGCTAATAATATCGCACTGTTCTGGAGTTCCTGGAACAGGCCCGTGCACATGTGGGCGGTGAGACACGTCTACATACCCATCACAGAGATGGGATACGGGAAGGCGAAGGCTTCTATTGTCGTTTTCTTTATATCGGCATTCTTCCATGAGTACCTAGTAAGTGGTGTAGTGTACTCATATACTTTTATTTATGTATAAACAGAGAATCAATTACTATTTGTGCAAGCAAACAACATCAGTAGAAGTACAATTGAAATTCATCATCATTATCAGCCGGAAGACGGCCAATGTTATCAAACATAAGTTCGTTGTAAAGTGACAATATATTTTTTTTATTATACTGGCCTAAAATTTTCAATGTTTAGTGACAATGATGCAATGGATAGTCAAGAGTCCTTGCGAACAATACTGTAACTCTCGTATGTTGACTAAAATAGAAATGCTGTTGAGGCGGCTGTTTTTCAATATAAGCGGAAGTAGATAATTAGGTTTGAATTAAATCCTATATATATCATCTAAACTACACTATGAATAGAATCAGGGAAGGACCTCCGTGTTAAACGGCAACCGCTTGGTCACTGCGCTATGTAAGCAGTTAAATTACTTAACTATAACAGAATTAAGCTATTGCAAATAACAATAACTCAGGTAGGTGCATATCATTGTGTGATTTTTATTAAAAATATTAAATCATTTTCTAGGTTAGTGTACCATTGCAAATGTTCAGGATTTGGGCTTTTCTTGGTATGATGGTGCAACCACCGTTGTCGGTCATCTCCCGCTTTGCCGAGGTGAAGCTCGGCCCGCGTTGGGGCAACATCATCGTGTGGAGCTCGCTGATACTCGGCCAACCACTCGCCATTATGATGTATTACCACGATTATGCTCTAGCCCATTTAAATGTCAAAAATTAGTTACTAATTATATACAAGCTCTCTCTCATCAGTTTGTTTACACTGCGCCTCGATGCTGCTTATGTATACATACTACGCATAATTATTTTTAATAGAGCGTTGTTTAAGCATTTTTTTAATATCAAGAGAAAGTATTCATATTTTTTATCGGTGAATGTTAATGTAAATACATAGACAATTATTTTTTATAATATTTTATATGAAATTTTATTCAATTTATATTGTATAGCATTTAAGATGAATAAAGACTGAGTGTACAAAATACAGGTGCCAATAAAAACAATTTTATATTTTTATACATATTTGTAAAATCACTTCGGATGGTACAAAAATATTTATAAAAAATGGTATTAAGTGTTTGTTGCAATATACATGATCAACTTTGTAGTGGTGTTTTGAGATGTTAATGCGAGAAAAAAAGAGTTAACAATAATAATTCATTAACAAATATGGTTTAACATAGCAAATTTTTATAAGACACATTTGTGATGTTTACTATTATTATAATTTTTTCATAACCTTATAACCCGATTATAGGGATCCTGATAAAATTATTACAAAACATAATACAACATGTGTTTTTGATACAATTTGTTGTTAACTATATTTTTAGCTATAATTGTTTTTACGCATTTCATTTGCAATTTGCTTTCGTTAACTAATTGTTAATATTCAAACTCTTATAAAATGCGAATTATTACTCACGCACACATTGTGATAAGAAACATGGTTACTATTTTATAAAATTATTAAATCCATATCACTTATTGTTAAAATAATAAGCATACTCGCATAAATTAAATCGGATTAAGGTTTCTGTTTTTATGATATATATACAATGCTGTTATGAATTTAAATGTTTCATAAGATTTCAAAAGCTTTTTATGTAGTTGTTAAAAAACTTTGAAGTATTTTTAAAGTACTACTGCAATGTTATCTTTGAATAATAGTTAATGTAAGTAAAAGTTTATTTTATTTTTTAAGAATTGAACAAGTCCTATTAAATTATCAAATTTTGTCACAAGTACCAGTTCAATATTATTATAATAATTTATTTAATGTATTTATTTGAATTAAATAGTTAACAAATCTTATGGAGGTTGGGAGATCCATACTACAGAACAATCACTAATACAAATTAATTTAATAATGGTTTCTAATGGATATTTATATTTGTGGGTTGATATTAAATGATTTTTTATGCATTTTTTTTTTAAATGCCTTTCCTCGGAGTACAATGAAGATGATATTGGGTACAAACTAACACCGCAGCGCTTATTGCTTCCGCCAAACAATGGTGTGCAAACGTTACTGTGTTTCTGTTTAACGGACGGATTTGACAGAGGTTGAGACTTGAAACGTGGCAGACGAATTGACCACGCAGACAATTTTTATTTATACCTCTATATATAACATTAGCTCTCGCCATCAATTGCGAAGATGAAAAGATGAGAACATGAACGATTGACCACGCAGACAATTTTTAATGGATTTGTATTCTTTTATTTTGTACGTCTACACATGACATTAGCTCACGCACAAACCGTGCTCATGCCATCAATTGGGAAGAAGAAGAACTAGGCAACAACTTATGAATTAAGGCGACGTGCGCAATGCAGTGCTTATAATCCTAACTTGCCCCATATTGTTATAGGCAGGCATATCACTATTAGG
The DNA here is from genome assembly GCA_029286795.1 of Byasa hedistus. NCBI lineage: Eukaryota > Metazoa > Arthropoda > Insecta > Lepidoptera > Papilionidae > Byasa > Byasa hedistus. The sequence continues at coordinate 6,379,943 of JAGSMW010000020.1, read as the reverse complement.
TGTACGTCCTGCTTGTCTCGTTGCTTCGTGGAATTAAAAACACCTGATGGTAACGACAAGCCTGTTCACGTGTACTGCCCGTGAGTAATACACATAGTTCAAAGTTCAAATTGAAAATGAAATCATAATAACTACATGTTTAATTATATACATAATAATGTACGTAATAATTACTAGAGCGTGCAACCTCTGACTCGGCATTTAGACATGTGCAGATTGTAGAGATCAATGAACGATTATCAGATACAACTGAAGGGCAGTATGTCTATTCCAATATGATAGAAGTGATATAATATGTGATACTTATGCTTAACCCTAATCAAAACATTTGTTGTTTATGCTGCTTACATATTAGCGCTTGTTTTATTGTTAATTATAATATTTTTTTTTATTTTATTATTTATTTATTTTAAAACTTTGTAGAAACTAACAGACTAACAACAATGGTTACACGGAAATGGAACGGTACAGGCGAAATAATTCTGGTTATAGGTTTTAATGTATGTTATTCAGTATTAAATGAAATGACACTGAATTCTAACATGGGTAATGTTTTTTTAATTTTAGTATTCTTAACATCTTAAGAATAGTTTAAATTTTTTTAAATCATAATTATGTTACATCGATCACCGCTCTGTACAGCTTTCAGTAATACATGTAATAAAATGATAAATCTCATCATAATAAAATTCTAGTATCTAAACTATATCGAATAGTCTAACTACGCATCCAGATGACAGCCTGCCACATAAACCTAAACCTAGTAAACGTCAATTATCAGAAAGAATAACAAAAACTATTTAAATAATGACTTACATTTTTTTTTTTATTAAAAGGTTTACTACAATCACTAATTCCTTGGCATGGTTAATGGCAACATGGTTAAAACATCGGCTCGGAGGAAAAGAATGTAAAGCGGGATGCTGCTAAATCAATTGATGAAGAGACAGCGATACCGGCGCGTACGTGTCTCGCCTCTGGGAGAAGGCACTCAACACACCGACAGGATGTATTTCGACCCTGCTTTCTATTGTTCATTGACGAACCGCATTATAATATTTGAGATACTCTTCAAGCACAGTTTTTTTAAAGTATATATCGAGATTTTGATTGACGAATCGGCGAGTATGATGAACGGAATTATAAATTAATATATTTTTTTTCCGGAAAAATAATAAGTGTCTGTAACTTTCCAGTTTGTCTATAAATTTTTAATGCTTTACCTCTTATATACTCACAAGCATATGAAATGTACAATTTTTCAGTAGGTATTATGAGGTTGCGGTATAAATTAATAATACTCATGTATATTATAGTTTGATCTATTCATTTAGTAATTTTTTTACGCAAAATTCGCAAGCAGGAACCTTCAGTATATGTTATGTAAACAGAGCTTAAAATACTTTGTGTCCATCTAAGGTTTTACTTTTTATCTCCATTGATGTACACGTATGTACGCACGCACATGTAAGTTGGATCTTTGACAAGTGCAAATTCTATTCTAGAAATTCTATGAGATTACATTATTATGAGATGGAATTTATCTGATATTATTATTCAGGGCTAAAGTCTAAATTACTATTTTAACTTTGGTTTTATATTCACTTTCTGGTTATTTATAATTAATCTTATTTAACGTTACTGCGTTTTGAATTGTCTACATTTACTTCTATTTTCTTTGTGACTATTGTCTATTTCGAACTAGCCTTAAAACTCTCTTATGCTTACACCTATGAGATGATTGACTTGTGAGTAGAAGTTTTGTAAATGACCGATGATCTTTCAAAACCAATAGATTAATTTACGATAAATGTCTGAAAATACGTTGTATCTTATTTACTTTTGTGTTATAATCTAATTTTTCTAAAGTTTATTTTTAGTATTTCTATTAGTCAGATTAAAACCGTTATGGCGACTTTAAACAATATTATATATGTATTTGTAATTTATATTTTATGTATATCTTTTAAAAATAATATCTTGCAGCTCTAGATTGTTCACTCGTTAAATATTTTTTTTTAAGGAAAATAGTATATTTTCTGAAAACAGTAACGAAATACAGCCGCTATTATACAAATAAGAAAGGTTGCAATCAAGACAGTGTTCGTAACACTACCCAAACAAGTTTTTTTTATAAAAAAGTTTGCCAAACCAGTAAGCGGTTCATGGAATGATCGTCATAAGATCTTGTGAGTGTCCAAGGGCACAGCAATAGAATTGAAGTAACGTTATCGAATTTGGAAATTTAAAAGCTCTTTAAATTTTTAGATAACATTGAAAGTTGGAAATATTAATAAAGAAGTTTTGATAATTATACAATACTTGTATGTTACAGCAGCGAGTACCAAGGTACTTTGTAGAGACGTAACGAATATATTCAATTATTCTCGTATGTTCCCGCCAAGTAAAATTTTACGATTCCATTTTTCCATTCCCAGTAGATTTTCTTTTCCGAACATATTTTCACTAAAAATCTAAAATATTTCATGAATACTTCTTTTTGTATTTTTATTTTAGTTACAAATTGCTTGTGAAATTTAAAAATATAAATTATGTAAATACAATAAATTTATGGATTTTTTTAACAATGTGTTGCATTGTATTCTGTGTCTTTAACGTGGTGATTAGTGATACCCTAATGAGGATCTTTACACAACACCATGTTGCGCTAGTTGCCTCGGGAAGTAGGATATCAAGTCTCGTTACTCGAATAATTTCACTTGCAACAACACTTGGTCAACCTAAATACGGTTTGCTGAGTACCGTTTGTCGGTAATAGTAAAGTTTTTATTTCTTACACGTTTATCAATGTAATAATTGATTTATGTTAAATACAATATTGTGTACAATAAATTAATTACAGTGGTTAAAACTCACTTCAAACTGTAACAAAGAAATATTTGTACAGAAGTAGTTACTGCGACAATACTTAGACGGTCTTCGCTATCAGAAACTTACCCGTATTATTAACATGGTCCTTGAAAGGAGCTTTATGAGTACATGTTCGCGTTTGCGAATCTAGAAAGCCAAACTTTCGTTACATCACTAGTGCCTACGTGTTAGCTGAGAGTTAATCATGTAATAACATTTGCACGGTGAGTTGCGGTGCGAGGAAGAGCTTGCTAACAATGTTGACCGTGGCGAGCAAACAGCAGCGGCTGCGTCAGCCCACGGGTCACCGCACCCGCGCCGCAGCGCGCCGCAACCCTATCGTTTATACTACATCTACAATACTATAATATACTAAAGTACACAAGGAACATAAAAATAACGACATTTAAACATTATTCCAAACGAAATTGTTTCAATACATGTACAAATTAAATCATTACTTTACCCTATGAATGCTTAATGCTTTTATGATAAGCTAATCGAAATGAAATAATGGTAAACTTCATGCTTGGAATACAAGTTGTCAATGGTGGTGTGCTGGCTGTCACAGAGAAAGATGTTACCCCTGCGCCGGAATTATGCCCAAAGTCGCCTTTTATAATGCACTATGGCATTGGGAAATATTCAAACCTGTTTTCTACACGGATGAAAATAATTTTGGTTAATCTTTCTGTCTATAGTTATAATATTATAAATCAAATTGTTGTTAACTAAAAACTAAACTGATCTTGGTACTTAAAAAAAAACATGGAACTACCATTTTTTTTATTTAATTATTAAACTCTTCTTACGTTTTGAAAAAATGTTTTAGTAAGTTTACTACGGGCTTTATAAAAGGACTTATGCACATATTCAGTGTTATTAGATTATTTTTAACGAATGTCTACATTTACATCTCAGACGTTTCCGTTTGCGCATATTAATTATTGCTCATTATTTTAATAATAACAAGCGCATCCTTTCAATTAAAGGGGATGATAAGGAAGGGTTAAATGTTTAGAGTGGTTGGAAGCGGCGCAGGCCGGTGATTAAATGAAACTCGGGATTACGCTGACTTGTCGAACCCTCCGCGATCTGTGATGCGTGAAATCACTTTGTTCTACAGTTAGCCATGTGGCAGTTAACATTATAAAGTCGCGAATTATTCACTGCAATATATTTGTAATAAATAAAGAAAGCGATTTTGAAGACCAGGTTATCCAACTGTTATTTAGCCACCGTTGATTCAAACCCCGGTACATTTGTTGGAATGAGTTACCGTTTTCTATTTTATTTAAAATATTCAAAATCTCTTCAACAAGATATATAAAAAGTATGTCACCGACCTTACCCCTAAAAGAAATTTAGATAGAAATATCTCAAGGAATAAAATATTATACATTTTTATATTTATAAATTGTATTTATGTTGGAACTAAAAAGAATGTTACGTTATTATTACTCCTTCAAAGTTGTCCCGCTTTGCCGATCTAAAAATCTGGTCACCTTAATGGAAAAGAGAAATTGTTGTTTTTACCATATCCCGGGCACTTTTTCCATATTTTCTCACCTTTTCAACCTTCCCTGGACTACCACGAATAATTCAAGACCACATTTAGCCAAATCGGTCCAGCCGTTCTCGAGTTTTAGCGAGACTAACGAACAGCAATTCATTTTTATTATATAGATTAAACTCTTCTTACGTTTTGAAAAAATGTTTTAGTAAGTTTACTACGGGCTTTATAAAAGGACTTATGCACATATTCAGTGTTATTAGATTATTTTTAACGAATGTCTACATTTACATCTCAGACGTTTCCGTTTGCGCATATTAATTATTGCTCATTATTTTAATAATAACAAGCGCATCCTTTCAATTAAAGGGGATGATAAGGAAGGGTTAAATGTTTAGAGTGGTTGGAAGCGGCGCAGGCCGGTGATTAAATGAAACTCGGGATTACGCTGACTTGTCGAACCCTCCGCGATCTGTGATGCGTGAAATCACTTTGTTCTACAGTTAGCCATGTGGCAGTTAACATTATAAAGTCGCGAATTATTCACTGCAATATATTTGTAATAAATAAAGAAAGCGATTTTGAAGACCAGGTTATCCAACTGTTATTTAGCCACCGTTGATTCAAACCCCGGTACATTTGTTGGAATGAGTTACCGTTTTCTATTTTATTTAAAATATTCAAAATCTCTTCAACAAGATATATAAAAAGTATGTCAAGATAAATGATTTGTGCAGGCTTTAGTACTAGCATATGTTGTTTTGCAACTGCGTTGATCATAAACATACAAAATGAATGCTTTAAAATATTTGTCTGGCGTGTCATCTTAGAATAAAACATAAAACCAGATTATAATCGGTTCAATTGTTTGGATTGTACACTGTCAAAGATAGATATACAGCTACAACGCGTTAATGTTATTAGTTAAGTTTTTTGTATTAAAGTTAAACAAGTGTGTTTGAATTTCTTAAGACAATTGTTTTATTATTATTTGTTACATTAAACGACATCCGAAATATATACATAGAATAATAGTTTTTCAAAAGAATAACTATATTTATTTATGTCGGTAAAAATGCTTAGGATAATTTTGCTGTATAATAAAATAAGACGAGCGAGTTTCAACAAGTTCAAAGTTTTTCTATGCTTTAAAAACATTTTTCGTAAAATAAAGTCACGTGACGAGCAGATCGTTAATCTATATCTATACTGATGACCATAAAAATATGGTGTCGGGGTATATAGTACACCCATCCAGTGGTTTAATATTTGCACGTAACTGCTAAACAATAGAAAGACGCTGCAGTGGCAACCATCTAAAAAATTTGTTGAGGAAATCTTGTTTCACAGATAAAAGAAATGAGCAAGATCAAGAATCAAACTATTTAAATTACTTAACTAACATTATATAGTTGATAAATCTTATTAAAATAATTCATAGAATTTAAAACATTTATTTATTATTAGCAGAATTTTCATATTTTTCGTTTTTGTTCAATTTGTAGCAAGTAATTTGAAACAACTTACACACAGATATACAAGTGTTTCACATACATATGTTGTGTTTATATTTTTTCATAGACGTGTTGGCGAACTTATGATTGTGAAAATAAAGGCTTTACTACATGCATGCGCGCGTCGCGCTACGTCATTGGGCGAGAGGGCGGAGCCTCGGGCCGCCCTGCGCCGTGGCGGCAGTCCGTTTCCGGCCGGCGCGCGCCCTGCACGCTCCATGGTGGAACACGCACTCGTGGATTGCTCCCAGGCGGGCGCCATGCAAACTCTGCCTCCACAGCCACACCGAGAAGATGATGATCAACTTGCCGACGAATATGTTCAAAATTTTGAACTCGATCATCTCGAAGATCATCATGTAGTAAAACGTGAACCTCTACGTACGGGATGGAACGAGTTTGTTGAAGCTCCACCTGCCTGCGCTCGCGCCTGCCGCCCCTGGCCCGATGCGGGGCCATATCCACAGCCTCTTGTCGCCATCGCCGTAGATCCAAGCACACCTCCTGAAACGCCTCCGGCTCCCGTGGGAAGGAGTCCGTGCCGCGCAGGACTAGTAGACGATATTCTTTGGCTGCCGCATATGAGAGAACCGTTAGATATGCGTACTGTTCCTTGTGGAAGTTTCGAGGAGTGGGACAGACGAGAGTGGAGGGAGCAGGAACATCATATCCAGCAAGTGGGTTTACGGCCTCCAAGCTCTTGCTCCGCGGTCTCACCGCGCACCACCCAACACCCTGGTTATCAGCCGTCTTCTTGTGGTGATGACCTTATCAGCGATGACCTCCTCATGACGCTCAGTGTGCGCGAGCTTAACAAAAGGCTTCATGGATTTCCACGAGAGGACGTAACGCGACTTAAACAAAAGAGACGTACACTTAAGAACCGCGGTTATGCACAGAACTGCCGCAGCAAGAGACTCCAGCAGCGGCAGGAACTGGAGCTCACTAACAGGTCGTTGCAGGATGAGCTGCACCTGCTGCAGCTGCAGGTGGCGCGCGTTACGCACGAACGCGACGTGCTGAAGCAACGGCTGGCGCTGGTCGGTCGCGAGCACACGGTGCCGCAGCACGCACCGCCCACGCCGCATTCCTCGCCGGAGTTCTTCTCGGAGCTGTGACGGCAGGGCGTGGCGCCGCGGTCCGCCTGCGCCTGGCAGCGTTACTGAGCCGCCGCCGCCCCGCCAGCGCCGCCGCCCCGCAGCGTCAGACTGTTCGTGCTTTTGTTAAGTTTCAAATTTTATTAATCATCAGTTCCAGTTTTATAGTTTTTTAATTAATGGTGGAACAATATTGCCCTGACCCCCGATTAGGGTGGCTACCGCAGCACCGTTTTTAAATGTATGGTTGTGTCGTAATATATGCATAGCTTCGTTAAAAAACAATAAATGTATTATTAAAGTTACATGTAAGTTATAACGAATCGAACGAATAACTACTCATAAAATTGTAAATAGTTATTAACATAAATGTCAAATATTACTTAAAGGATTTTTGGTTTTATTAATAAAACATTACTAAACATAAACACTTTTTATTCATTTATTCATATTGCTAAATCTCAAACATCAAACAAAATATGGGAAGACTACCTATAACTAAATAGATATTTATAACAATGAAGAATGAATAAGTTTCAAAGTTTTTAACTTATAAAGTTAACAAAAAGTAAAATTTATTTATCATAACGTAAACCATTATTTTATCCATCTACATCATAAACCAAAATTTGTTATTATTTAAATATCTATTGTTATTTCTCAAGAGTTATTACTTAAGTTTTTAATCATTTATTTAAATCGACCATTACCGCCACCGGCTGTATGCCGGAAAATCTTCGAAACGAGTCCAATGACTTGCTTGATTGTGCAATACAATGAATTTGCAACGTTTCCGTAATTGCTCAACAGTTGCTGTGAAACGAGGTCGAAGGTGTTGATTATTTGATGCGTAATTTTTGCATCGCTTTATAAATAGGTATGTAAAACGACAAAAAAATTGTTAAAGGCATGAAAAGAATGGTTGTTATTTTATATGAAAAGTTATAAAGATGTCAGGTACATGTTTTCCCATAACTTTATAACCTTTAAAGTAATGATGAATATTAAATAGACCGGAAAGCTATTGTGCTACGTGATGCGCCTGAAAAGATGTCTAATACGATACTTGCGACGGGGTGGTATTGCGGCATCAATGTCTTAGGCCAATGCAACCCTTCAGCAAGAGATCAGTAGCGTTATAGGCCTTGCCTAATCCTGTTAGCCATCGAAATATTTCTTAGTAACAAATGTGGCTACATTGCACCGTCAATTGGACTCTGTCTTTTATTATAATTTCCAAGAATGTTTAGATAATTTCTATTATTTATTAAAAACTAGTTGAACCTTCTATATTGTATACAGCTACTGAATTTTTTTTTTAAATCAAAATCAATTCTTTAATTTACATAAAAGTTACTTTATACGATATAATTAATATAATCATAAGACTTTTAAAACTGAATCGGAATTTATTCATATTTTTACGAGTTTTATTTTTTGAGGACTGTCAATTTTTTTTAGAAATAAAATTATATGTTACGTCTTCTGCTTACTTCTAGTGAAAGTTTTATCAAAAACGGTTTAGCCGTTGTCGAGATTATTTAGTGTAAATAGACAGGTAGACAATTTTTTTGCATATGACGTTTTCATTTGAATTAAATATAAAGCTATTATTTTTATAACAGAAATAGACTCATAAACTTATTTTTTTGTAAATGCAATAGTGTTGACATTTCCTTTGTATATTAAAAAACCAAATCAATTATGACTAGTACAATATTTACATCAAGCTCATTGCTGCATTTTTGTTGTAAAAATGAAGACTTGGGTATTAATTATATTTATAAATATCGAGAGCAGATATAATGAGACACAGCTGTGTTTGAGGGTAAAATAGCAGCGATTTTTACTAACATTTAGAAGTGTGCAATATTTTCCGGTTGGAACTGCGCAGCTGCTAGTGAAAATAGCAGATGTAACAAATTATAATGTCTCAAGGTAACCAACGCAAGTAAGTGCTGTGTTAACATTTTGCGTGGCGCCATTACTTATTGGCAGGTATAATTGTGACAGACTTTCATGTACCAAATCAACTTTATGCGACGTAGTCGTACTAAATAGTAAGTTATTAACATATAAACAGCAAATTTCATAGAAAAGATTTAGTTTTTAATACGACAAAGCGTGGAGGTATACAGTATGATAAACGTTAAACAATAATGCACTAGTTATGATGCTTCCACAGTACATTGCGTATTATCTCTTGAAAGGAAAATTTTGTTTTTTTAGTACTACCCCAAACAGGGTTATGTTTTCACACAACCTGCTGTGTTCTGTATCAGAGCCCTTCAACCTGGAAGCTAATTTACCCACACTCGAAGTCTCGTCGTGAACAGGTGAAAATATTTCTTCAAGAAAATTTCAATCGAAGCATTTTCGGTAACTTATAACATAAATAAATATTTACAAAATGCATGTAAAATTAAAATAAAGGTTTGAGAGAGAAATGTATTTAGTTTACTTATATAACATACAACTTTAACTATTTGTCAACCATAAATGGTCATGAAACACACATGAATTATTTAAATTGCACTGTCTATTCATTGGAACAATACTTTGACTTTATTTTTTTAGGTCTTGTAATGGTAATAAATGTTTAACAAGAAATTAAAAAACAAGGCCTTTTAGCTTTCATACTCAACGGAAATATTAAGTTTGATTTTTTGTACGGAATTTGAGCTATTAAAAAAATAAATATTTAAATAATACTAAAACGCAATTATTTGAATGACGTATTTGTATCAATAATAAAAGGTCGAGGTTTAATATTTCTGAGTAGTTCTATCAAACAAATATAAAGATAAAATAACAAGGTGTATGTGAGCTGATGTGAATATGTGTGTCATAGGAAAGTAAACAGGAAACATACAATGTTGCATCAAGTCTCCTACCTACGTGCGGCTTTGGCCTAAGTAATCGTTATTTAATACCTAATTGTTATTAGAAGCTGTCGGAGCATCATGTTACTTAATGACAATTTATAATTACGTTCTAACAATACTTCGCATTGTTGTTGTAGGCCTAATAAATTTATAGTTAATATTAATATAAATGATGATCTCTGTGTGATCAAATAGATTTTTTAATCATCGCTAAGTACATCCAAATTTTTATCTGCTGTAAGATAACACTTTAAGCTTAATTTTTCATGATAAGTGATAATGAAGATATAATGAGTAACTCGGTTATATTTTGACAACTCAACAGTACTGTTGCGGTGACAGATTTAGAAAATACAGGTTGTAGCTAGCTTGGCGGGTTAAGAAAGGCAACATTCAAACTATACGACATTGTGGCCCAGCAACTAACACAAGGTTTTTATGTTTAAACACAAGCGTGTTGTTTGCTTTACCACGTAGGCAATTAGCAGATCACACACAAAGATAATCCATGCATTTAATAATACGGTATGACCAATGACTTGTCAGTTGAACTGATTATATCCCCCGCGCAACGAGGAATCTACCTGCAACGCCCAGGTCCCTGGTACATATCTATATATGCAAATAAAAAACTTTATTATCTTGCCATATCAAACTAATATTTTTGCTCAATTGATATGATTTTACACGATACTTATACCTAACAACCAAAGTTAAAACTTTTTGTCTTTTTGTTCCAGGTAATTTCTGAAATGTCTGGATTGTGTTTGACTAAGACTTTTACCAGCTGATAACTAAAGATACGTATGATGAGCCAGGTAATATATTTTTAACGGGTTCCGCATAAAATATTATTACTCTTCACCACATTAACAAATTTAACAAACACGCATTATGTATCTTTTAAGAATATGTATATATATATATATATATATATATGAAAAATAAGATAAATCACATAGAAATAAAACAAACATACACGGCGGTACATTCAATATCTATTGAGTTCAATGATATACTTCTAAAATAAAGACAATGGGATTAATGTACTCCGTAATTTCGTTAATCCGTAAATCTGATTAAAAGTGAACAGCTAATTTTATAATTAAAACATCTCATTTGCTACACAAGGTTTAACAACGTAATTATACGGAAAGAGTTTCATTAAACATAAATGCAGTATGTTCACAGCTTTTAACAAAGAATGGCAGAGACAAAGCGTTGTTGTAATAGTAGCAGCACACAATGGCATGTTGAAATGTCCATAACAAGAAGCGAACAGAGTAGCGGAAGGTTGTTTGGTGGGAGAGGAGGGGCGTATCTGCAGAGGCCACGCCCTGCCGCCGCAACGAGAGGACGACAGCGCCGCCTACCAACCACTGATCCATTCACATTTTCAGTTTAAGGACTTCTCTATCTCCCTTGTGAATTGAACATAAAGCCTATATTCCCTTAAAAAGCCCGATGTTAAATGAAAATGTGTTTGTGTATGAAGAGCACAGCTGCCTTTCAAGCTTCTCTCGTCTTATCAAGCGTGCACTTATTATAAGCTCTAGTATATATATGTATGATAGGCTGCCATGCAAATGGAGGCCTGTTAATGAAGTCGACGAGAATTATGGGCATTGTTATTGCGGGTCAGGCTGCGTAATGGCCCATTATGTAGGCGTACATCATTATAATGAATGGATGGATTATTTATATAATATAAGTAGTTCTGCATTAGCGAATTGAAATTGTATTTAAATAATTATTATATTTATTTTTCACGACCATATATGGTTTTTAATAAAAAAACTTTTTGAACAGGCAACATTTCTGGCGATAAAATATGAAAAACTATATAACTTTTTTTTTGCGCTAAGTATTATTGTTGATGATTATGTTAATTTATTTTATTTTTTTAATTTAACACTTTATTTGTATGCCTAAAATTAGGGAATTCTCTACCAGTCAACCTAGGAATTGGAGAGATGCTGTGTTAGGCGAAGAGAAACATTTGTACATAATAATAAATATATATACATAGATATTACTATTATAGCATACGTAATAATAAATACACACATATTTTTAGTACGCTTTATCTTGTTTTTGAAAATGGATATATTCGTGTAAACTATGAATGAAACATTGTTAAATATACAATTAAAATATCCCAGTCTTCATTCATGAGACGACGGGGATTGAAATAAGACAACATAAACTAGTCCAAGTAAAGGAAACGCTGTGCTCGGTAGTGGCTGCGAGACGAGGCGAGGGTGCGATGGCCGGAGCGTTGTGATGATGCAGCAACGCGCTGTGGGCGACGCGGCACATTTTTCTAGTGGCAAGGTCGGGTTGCCAGCTCTGACGTCACAACTCAACTCCACTTTCTATTTTCCAGACAACTGATATCATTTAGTGCTTTTTAACATACACCGCTTACACAGATTTAAGAGAAACAGAAGTTATTTGTTTTTCTGTAGCGATGGTCAACGTCTGATTTTATAAGGGATTCAATTTATAACTGCTATAATAATATTTTTTAATCTTCTTTGAAATATGCAGATGCGGCAATTCGGAATAACACCTTATAATTATTTTCATGGTTTTTGTGTGATCTCAATGACTTCTTACAAGAAGTATAGTAGTTGCAAGCAGCAAAACTATATTGTAGAAAATACGACAGGGGAAAGCTTCTTCAAACATCAGCATTACCAGCTTTTATTTGTTTCAGACTAATGTTTAGTATAAGCGAATAACTGACTTTACCATGCATTATTACGTTATACTTTATGTAAACTAATTATAGTTTCAGACTTATTACTCAATTCTAAAATTTTACAGAACATATGACTAAAAAAATATGCAGGAGTCGACGATGAACAGTTTGAAAAGGTGGTATTTGTACAAACATCTGTTAAGGTGGGTGAATGTATGCGGGTAAGTTTAAACGGGCTGATGGTGTAAAAGCAGAGCGCTTACTCGAACCTGAGGCAGCAATCTGCTAGTTCGACAGGGTCGCGGGGTCGATACCCGCTCTGTCTCTGTTATACTTATTCGTACTGTATTTGCTGTAACCTATTTTCAACTTCCTCACTCTGTGGTTTTTGCAACAAAGTAGGTCACAGCGTATTATTCGCACAAAAAGCTTTAATAATACTTCCTGCGTTTACAATCTGCTGCGGCACTGAGGCTAAGAAGCTAGATCAAAGTCTGTTTATTACTGCATTCAATGAAAATAATTATTACATAACTATAATCAATCAATAAATATAACCAATAAATAATTCAAACGGTTTTTTTTTATGTTTTCGGAAATAAAAATCTTTTATAAAATAAAGCAAGTATAAGTAAACAGTGATCTACAACGATCTAACTACAATGTGACCATCGTTTTGTGACATCAGATAACAAGCTAAGTCTAATCTGAGGTCGGCCTAGTAATTTTAATAGCTACAATACTCCTGAAAACATAATCTGTACGTTTACTACTGTTTAGCGGTATATACATATAATGCAAAACGATTCTATCCGGATTACCATCACCTTTTCGCATTCAAAACAAAACTATAAAATATATACTCATTTATAATTTTTACAATATTTATAGCTAAGAAAAAAGCAAAACCTGACAGATGTAATGATTATGATACTACATTTGATAACCCGCTACTTTATGATCCAAAACTAAGAAGGCAACTTCCTCTAAAAAAATATTTTGGAGAGATACATAACAATTATTATTTGATTGATGTGATGTCTATCAAAATTAATATGATTGTTTAAATTTATGATATTGAAAAAAGTTTCACATAACCATTATAGAAAAACTTTTTTAATTAAATGCAGTTAACTAACTTATTCTAATAGCATAACTCTTGCATTAAAAAGCTACCATGAATGTATCCTAGGAATTGATACGATTAGTAGTGAATAGGCTTCGGAAAATCGACTTAACACCTTTGATGCGGTAACACTATTAAATAACACGACAGCCGTTAGTATGTAATTGAATATCTGTGTCCTTAATACTAAAAACTTACTACTACTGCGAAGAGAAACAATAAAATGTAATAAATACCTTAAAATTGATTTTTAATTAGTTTTCTATAATTATTTGAGGGTTGTTTATTTGGAACTAACTTGTTGTTGTATCCTTACCACTTTACTCAAAAGAATTTGTACAGTTTTACATAAATATAACGTGATGTAAATATCAAGATACACATAAAAATTTGAGACTTTCTCGCACAAGGAGAGAGTTGAGGCAAGTTATCCACCACGGTGGGTACGGGCTGGCGGTTAAATATAAATAGTTTTTTTTTATCAGTGTAGTTCTAATTAAAGAGAAAGAAACTATTTAATTTTAGTGACAGCATAAGGCTTTAAGTTTGTTAGTGTCGCTTTGCAGATCCAGGATTTTAGAATGTGTAATATTAAAATAATTGTTAATTAAATTAAATGATTAATTAACGAACATACGGTGTTGGTGGTTTTGCAGTTAAGCTTTAAGCAACGGTTACGGTTATGTATTTTTAGAGGTTTGCTATTAATTTAAAAAGGAAGTACGGGATGCAATAAGGATGTGGCAGGCGAGTGAGGGGCGAGGGCGGCGGCGCGGCTCGAGAGCGGGGGAGCACGGATTGCTAACTAGGCACTATTGCCAATCGATAGGTCGTTACTTGAGCGGGCCCGCCGCCCGCCGGCCACGCGCGACTCATCACTTTAGAAGCTACGTCAGGTTACTCTCCTTTTCTCGATGTCCTTCAAATTAGCTTTGTAGGTCAGGTTTTCACTAGAATTGGCTCCACGTGGTGTTGTTTGCTGAGCCACGCTGTTGGCACTACGACCACCTGCAGGATTTATACATTTCTTTCTAAATATGTCAGCGATCACTGTTTCGTCGTCTCCGTTTCACTAAATTTCATTTTCAACAACATCCCGTTCGCAAATTCCTTCACATAAAAGTTTTTTTTGTTCCAAGTATTAGAAAAAATTGACGTTTCATCACCACCTTTCGGATGTCACCATTGTTATGTAAAATGGCAGGATTTGTATCCAATAAATACGCTAGTAACCTCGACCTAAAAAATCATAACACTAGCAATTTGCTAAGCTTAAACAATTTAGATGTGTTTGAATTCAAATACCAACAATGTTTACTTTAATCACATATCATTAAAAGCGATTTTGCAAATCTAAATTAACAAAGAAACTTTAATTTTTATCTCCGCAGGTGCTATCATAACTATGATTGACTTTAACATAGACGTTTTGATGATAACAATGTTATTATATAATTAGTATTTTTATTTTTTACAAGCATATCTACAATTGGAATATAGATGTCATAAGTACTAAAAATCCTTTTTATTGTATACAGTCGAAATATTTTACATTTGTTGATTATTGCAAGATTTTCCCAGATGTGGAGTATTTGTACAGTGTTAGAATATTTTTGAGATCGTCCTCGATGTCCCACTTTCACAAATTGCGTCCTCGCGATGGGGGTGGGCTTGGTGTTTACCTATGCAAAATCTTGACGAGTAAATTTTGCATTCGTCTTCCCGCATGTGTTTTATATTCGTTTACTACAGTCGGTCGGATTCGTAATCGGCGCGCTGTTTGCGAGGGGAGCTCTGCTGACTGAGCCCCACAAATATATGTCGCAAGATTTAATAGACATGTAATGGATATCTGGATGACGTTTTAAGGATTTGTGCAAACCGAAAAAATCGTTCTTTTGCCATTTCATTGGAATTTCATTTGTGGGATTTTTGGATAATACCCGCGCCCTTTCGATTCATATGACAATAAATTACATGTTTTCTATTGTCGATGATTCGTTTCATTTGTTTGCCGTATATTAAGCCGAAGTCTCAATATTTTTGCGAATGTATGAACAAAAGTTTTTGTGTATAATAACAGTTTTTATTGTCAGATATTAAATTAGACAGCCTCTTAATAATAATTGAGACAAAGATCTTAATTCCATTTTGTAAGTTCACTATTTATTTATTATATGTCATTGCATGTCTATATTTGTTACAAAGTTGTAAAACTTTAATTTTGTAAGTAAAATATCGCCTATGAGCATAGCATAAAGAAAATAAACCACAAATGCTATTACATAAACAAACAAAAGATCATATAAAACATTTTGTGTGTTTTTAATATTTACTAAAATTTGTCTTAATTAGTACAATGTTTTAAGACGACAACGAAGTTAAAATGTGCAAAAATAAAGTTATATTTTACAACGATCACAACGAAAGTGTGTATTTAACCATTGCCTATCCCATAGACCAGCTCGCTGATGTTCACTAATAAAAATATTACTCCTTGAAAGTAGTATTCGTTGTACTTTGCTTTATGACTTAAAAGCATATTATATTGTGACATTAATCTATACACCATATTATAAATGCACTATGGTACTTCTGTCCATGAATTTGTGAAATTCCCTTTGAAAGTGAGTTAAGCGTGTGTTAAGTGAGTTACCCCGTCGGCGGCAGTCTCTGTAGCGTCGATGTGCATATTCGAGTGTTGTCTAACGCCTCATGGTGCCGTTTCAAAGGCGCAGCTGACACCTCGGAAAAAGTGCATATTTATTTTAGCATGTTTTGTCTTTAACAAAAAAAAAAATGCGTTAAAATTGTTAGTGTGAATTGAATCGTTAAACACGCCGTTTGGCGGTCTATGCGTTGGGCTATCGCCGTCATTGCTGCACTTCATTTTAATATGGTTGGGTTATGCAAATATAATTTTACACTAGTTAGGCCTTTAATCGTAGTCGTTATAAGTCTTGTGCTAAAACAAGAATCTTATGATCCTAGGCGATTGATCAATGATGGTATCAATAGACACGGTAAGAATGTATTGTAAATGCTTAGAAATATCTATATTGTTCTGTAGTCTAATTAGTCAAATTGTTTATTTGCATCGTCTTTTTCCGAGGAATAAAAGTTTAAAAAGAAATTTTAGTTCCTATAGTATAAAATAGATTTGCACTCCACGTTCACGGGTAGTTACGTATGCAAGCGAGCGCGGTGGGGCGGCCGCGTAGCGCCGCGGGGCATCGCCGCAAACGCGATTGTCACCAAACGAACCGGCACATGCCATTACCGCGCCACCTGACTTCAATGCCTCATGTGAAACATCGTCATTTATTTTCCGTTTCTTATTCCGTACGTCGTTTAGTACAAAAAAAACTAAGGCATTTTCATTTGAAACTACCGCTTATACTTAAGTTATTCTGCCACTGTAAATTTATTTTAACCAATTGTCATAAGAAGTTGTTTAAATTTATGATAGTTGAAAACCTGTGGCGCCATCTTGTGACAAATTAAAAGTAGTGGTAATAAAAAGCGGTTTTCTTTAAAATTACATACACATGCTTTAATTTCATCGAATCCATTAGGACAATTCTATTGTTTTGTCTGTGCAGATTTGTTCTATAAACATATACAATGATATTGCGTGTTATTATTAAATTTTTGTGCACACATACAATGTTGTGTTATCTTTGTCGCCTTCTAGTCACGCTTTCCAGGTACTACCGGCAGCTAACAGGATGTCGCTTGCAATCTGACACTCTTGCAACCCGTTGTTATGTCTAAATGACTACCTACATATTCTGTGGAATATTATGATATCATATTATGACAAGAGACCGACGGTGTTGCAGCGGCTAAGTTGTTAGGTTTGTAACACCTTAAAGGTCCTTAGATTATTAAGTGGCGGCGAATATTATGCCTATTATTATATTATATTATATTA
Organism: Byasa hedistus; assembly: GCA_029286795.1. Lineage (NCBI taxonomy): Eukaryota > Metazoa > Arthropoda > Insecta > Lepidoptera > Papilionidae > Byasa > Byasa hedistus. The sequence goes on along the minus strand of JAGSMW010000020.1, from coordinate 6,362,299 downwards.
TAATATTATAATATTATATTATATTATAATATTATATTATATTATTATGCGAATATTATATTATATTATTTATTATATTATATTATATTATTTAGTGGACGCCGAAAAAAATCCTGGCTACGGAACATAAGGGAGTGGACTGGTGTCACCAACGTGGAGCAAATGTTCCGGGTGGCACAAAATAGACAGAAATTCGCAGAACTGACGGCCAACCTCCAGTAATGGAGAGGCACTTTAAGAAGAAGAATATTATGCAGTTTGAATGGTGGAGAGATTCTTTTGAATCAGCCTGGCTAACTTGTATTGCCATAACAGCAATAAGGCAAAGTTTTCGGGGCTAACACGGTTCTTCATTTCCGGCTTCAATGTCACTACATATCATATTAAATTTAAGTTAACTGTTAGCCCAATGTACAAAAACAATGGAGTATATTGTGAAAAGTTACAATTTAATATTTAATAAAAAAGAATATTTGTAACGATTCGTGTCCATTGGTTACAGTTATCAACATAGTTAGTTAAATAACATTAATTTTGTAAACAATACAATGATAACAAGCGATATATAACAATGTATCTCTTGTTTGATAACCATTATCTGTGTTTCAGCATTGTAGTGGCTTAACTATCGGCTATTTATAATAAAGGTTTCTTCCAATAATTTTGAATTTACTATTGAGACTAACAATTTAAGTAATCTGATAAATAAAACATTCCCACTACTACCACCACCTACCACTATTACTATGTAAACGCTATAATACTTATTGATTGTCACACGGTAGATGGAGAAGCATATCATGGCATCAAATTAACAAAAACAATAAGTGTCAGTGCGGTCGCGTTGCACAAACCCAAGGTGACATTGCATAACAGTGACGCCGTTGGAATCATTTTATACCTATCAAATCGCATGTAGCTCGAGACATTCATGAGAAATATGTGTTGGGGTTTAAATTTATATCACGTAATATAATTATTCCTAAAATCCCGTTTCATTGGTAATAGGGAGATGTAAATGTCAAATGTAATTTTTGTGCGCACCCGAATTACGATAAGCGTTTTAAAAATTTATGGAGACTTAAAATTGTTCATTAGGTTAACACATGATTTTGATTTAACACGGTGTTAAGTGACAAAGACGTCGCTGATGGTAAAGAATATATTGAAAGCCAGAGCACAGGAATGCTGACATGTTTTGTTAATAACACGAGGGTTGAAGCCAGGAGTGTTAGAAAAACCCTACCACCATCCTAAAAACTGTAATGTTAATCAATTTAATATCCACTTGAACAAGTAATAACAACGAATAATATCAAATGTATATTTTTTGTAAACCTTAAAATATACTGAAACTCGATTTATCTACGGTTTTTGTGTGAATAACAAATAGTAATATTTATAATTTTCTGCGATATGTCAATGTTTTTAAAAGGTCTATGCGCATCGTTTCATCAGAGAGGTTATACGATTGTCAATATAAATACAACAAAAATCAAAGGTAAATTGGTGTTAACGGAGTAATGATTGTGAAACAAGTAGAGAATTAACGTGTGGTCAGACAGGAGTTCCTCTAATCGTAGGGCAAGGTTCAAGGCAAAACAATTGGGCCCTAATGACCCTCCGGTAATGGCATCCCGCAAACTATGCGACGGGGGAGCATAATTTAATCGGAAAGTAGATAAGGACAATTAACTAAGTTTATTTTTTTCTTTAAGTCGATATACGTTAAACGTTAAAAAGTATAACAATTTATTTTTTCTTAAAATTTATTGTTATGTTCATAATGTCCACAGAAAACTGGAAAAGTATGATAGAATATCGAAAATAATAACAGATACATTTAAATTAAACACTAAAATAAGAATATACTAACATACACTACATATACTAAGAATATACGAACATACTTACATAATTTCATCTAAACTTTTCATTTATAGCTGTATTACGTTCGTTTATTCTAAATCTACTAAATTCCTCAAAACCTTTGCACATGACAAAAGTCATTTTAATTCGGTGATCATTCTTTATGTCAGCTAAATTTACATTGCACGGATTTCTCAACTCGGCATGCATATCGAACATTATTGCAAAATGCTAAGTAGGTAAAGGTGTCTGGGTGGCTATTCACCTTTTGCGAGTTTTATTTGTCATACAGCGAAAAATTTGTGTAAAGAAAAACATTTGCTTATAATAATAACAACACAAAGAATATTTCCATCTTTTATAAATTCAACGCATGCGAGCTTTCGCCTGCGCTTTACGATCACGTCTAGGTGTATGAGGTGGATCATTTTAGTATTTCACAACAGATTCATTCAATTATACACATTTCCAGGTCTTTTATTTTAAGGTTAATTTTCCCCTGTTAAATTGAGTAAAACTCGAAGGAAATAGTTTGATTTATGGCACAAAAGTTATTCTGTAAACGATGTAAAACAGTTCTTACATATTTTGTTTTAGTGAATGGTGTAAGTAATAATCGCGGCAATATTAAGCTTAAATCATTATTCTTGAAAATCATTAATGTATGAAAATCATAAATGTAATGAAGATATTCATGTTAGATTTGTAAGTCATATTTAGAAAGTAATAAACCAAATAAAGAAATAGCGCTGATAAGAGTGATAAAAATTGATAGATTCATAGTTTAATAATAAAGTTTAGAATTTCGCGTTATAGATTTGTATATGATAGCAAGTTTTCAATTTATCGATTTTAGGCTTTACCCGTTTCACATAACACGTGTTCTGGAGATAGAGACGAGAAGCAATAGTAATGGATAATGTACTATGAATGTCGGTTATGTGCAGACAATTCAGGTACGTAGCCTTTTAAAGGATATGTATAATTTTTAAGATAGATTTAATAGAAGTCATAAATACTTTTACGAAGGCTTATTAGTATATTTTGTGCAGTTCATAATCACATTTAAAATGGATGGTAGGTGGAAGAAATGGATCAAACAAATCATCACAAACTTTGCGTTAAGCAGCAGCGGCGTACCGTGTGTATGTGAAGGCGTAAAGCCAACGTTGTCGATGGCTAATCCAATCACGTAATTGGACTTACCGTTATTCATTGCCCGGGTAATGACTTCAAGCTTAACTCACGCGGCTTCTATAGTTTAACGCGTCTCTTTTACACGCTTAGCAATGATAATTATTTAATTGATTATCTTTTTTATTCCACGAATCCACGGGACGCGCAGAACGTTCACCTGATGGTATATGATAAATCCGCCCATAACAATGTGGTCATCAATATGGTCAGATAGGATGACATGTGCACCAAATTGTGCTCGTCGCCTCTAACTAGAGATACGATGTTATTTCCATTACCTCAGTAATTCCAAAGCTGTGTTGTGTAGATTCGTGTTGAAAGAGAATTTTTGGTTTCAAATATTTAATAAAAAAATAATTTTTGAATCAAAAACGTTGCTTGAATACGATCTCTACTGGTGTTAACCGGTGATGTGGTCTGCTGGTATAACTAACTAAAATCTTTACATAGATAAATTGATATACGGGATAGGAGTTGAGTAACTTTAGTTGCATAGACGCCAAATGAGGATTTAAAGGAAGTTAATAAGACTTATCTATTAAATTTATAAGATAGGTCTAATAAGAATATATATATTCTCCATATATTGTGTATAAAATGCTCAAGCGCCGTTAGGCAGGATCATCATTTTGCGCAATGGGGTGGACCGTTGGTGACAGTGACGACTCATTAGCGCTAAATTGTTATTGGGGCGTTGGAACAACGAAGATGGATGAATGATTTGTTCACGTATTCAATACATCTATTAAATCGTAGTTGGTCTTTCCTTTATTTTAAATGGGAAATTATAATTGTAATTTTTATGACAATTAAATGTTATAGAATGGTACACCAGGTGGTAGGTCTCTGTTGCCGGAGACCGTCTGGATGGGTACCACCGCAGCTCCTATTTCAACCGCCAAATAGTAGTGTGCAAACATTACTGTGTTCCAGTTTGAAGGGCGCTGTAGCTAGTGTAATTACTGGGGTAACGAGACTTAACACCTTATTTCTCAAGGCGACGAGCGCAATGTGGTGCAGTGTATACCATCTTAACTAACACCACGTTGTTATGGGCAAGCGTATCACTTACCATCAGGTGAACGCCTTGCTCGTTTCGTCGCAAAGTAGTATAAAAAAAAAAAAAAGGCAAGGCTAGTAAGTATTCCTGGAAAGTAGTCAGTCTTCTTTCGTAAATGAAATGTATAACTGAGCATAAAAAATCTTCCGTTGTAATTCTTTTAACCTTTTTCAAACTTATTTGATGCGATTTATGTGTATTTCAAAGGTTGCTATAATTTTACTTTTTTATTTGGATAACTATAACATTTTAAAATAATTACTAATAAAATTTACATACATTTCAATGAAAAGATGGACACTAATTTATACGACAATAAAATAATATTATAACAAGGGTGTTCATCATTGGAGTCAGATGACGCCTGCGGGGTGATGTTGACGGACAAATTGCCTTCGTTTTGTGTTATCATCATTACAGGCAAAGTAGTCTAAGTAATCACTTTCTTAATTGAAGTAGAATTTTTCTGCATATTTAAATAATTTTCCGTCAATAAATTTACTGAACAGGGTTGTAATGACCCCAATCCATTACCAAATTATCTTCCAAAGCATCGTAATAAATATAGATATCTGTCGGTACGTATTGATGCAGCGAGCGGAGACAATATTTACTGGGCTACTCCCCTGTCCTGCCAAACGGAAACTTATAGTTTTCTTGAGGCGCCCGTCGAATAAAATACTGCTGGGCGAGCCATAAATCAGATCGCGGCGCGGCCGCAGCCGGCGCGGAGTCGCCGCCCGCCGTCGCTTCGCTACATTTTAATAACAGGACTCCTTCCCGTAAATGGTCACTGGCAGATTTTATTTCAGCTCATATATTACATCCGGTCGTGCACGTGGGCTTTTTATTAATGGTCGATATTGGATTAAAATTCACAACAAACCGTGTCGTTTTTGATTAATTGATGTAAGAGGAAATAGAATACACCGTCTTCATTTATATATTTGCCAAACACGTCGAATTTCAAGGATGTACATAGGCAATTGTTGTCAAAGGCTTTTACGGTTCGAAACAATAATAAGTTTAAATTCAAAATGATATGTTTTTAAATAACAAACCCATAGATATGATATCGTAAATGGCGAGTTCTTTTATGGACAGTTTTATCGCGTCTGCCGCGCGGCCAGCCAACAGAAAACTTGACCGCGAGGGTGACATGGCGAGGCGCCGCAGCTGTTTTTTACACGTTTTGTTATAGCCTTTACCTCAAAATGTATGAATTGCAGGACTTGTGTATGAATAGAGCTGAAAATATACAGAATTTAAAATAATGAGATACACCAGTCTCCTTCAAGTTAATAATGTTACATTTTATTGTGATATAAATAAAAAATAAATGATAACAATTTTATGAAATATTTCTAAAACTACTTAATAAATGGGAACCAGGGTTAGACAAAGAGGAGGTTGTAAATAATAATAGTTTGTAATATCAAAATATCTTTTCAATGCATGTTTTTTTTTATTTATTATGACTTTAATGAGTTCTGATAGTCTTGCTGTCACTACTGATGCATCAACGTTTGGTTCTTAACTATTTGACTCTTCATTTTTTTCTTAATAGAATAAAACCTGGGTTAATATCCGAGTAATTTTATTATGCTACGATCAAACCCTCGTATGTAGCTGCTTTTTTCATAGTTTTTATTTTAATTTTAAGGAATATACACGTAAAGATAAAAAAATATTGTAAATTTTTTGCATTTATAATTTCTGAAGCCGCGGGACTTATTGTGATGATTAATTTAATACATATATATATTATTTCACAAGGAAAATTTTGTAATCGTCCTGTTTTAGTAATTTGCCATCATACAGCGGTGTTATATATAAACTTCAATGCCCGTTTATTGTTTTCAAGGCGCTTATAAATGGAAGACTCTTTTCAAAAATTTAAAGAAATTATCTATATAACACTGGTAAGAACTTCGCGAGTATATGTTGGCGTAATTTTAAAAAAGTATGACGATTTACATGTATTATTATTAACAGTTCGTTGGATAAAATATAGCAAAATCTCTCCACGCCACTTTTATGCCGAAGCTACTGAATCCATTACAATAAAAATATTAAAAACCGCATAAGTAAGAGGCAGAGGTCGTCGGCAGTTCGGCGCAAATGTCGCCCCGGACACTTACATTATTCCTCACTGCCCCTGCTCGGGTGGCCGGACGAGCCCCGCGGCCCAGCCCCTGCACCTATTATCTCAATACTTTAGATAGTAGACGCCAAGACATTCCGATACTCGCGATCGTTCGGATAAATGACCGGCCATTTGACGAGATCCGATTAGTCACGATTATGTTTGTGTTGTATTGTAAAAATATAATCCCTCTCGGACTTGCGGCGGCGAGCGAAGCGGAAACAGATACGGGGCCTTCTCCTTGAGAAATTGAAAAGGATTGATCGTCAAAGACGGTTATTACAGGCATCTTAGGTGCAGACAGAAGGATTTATAGAAAATTTAATTAAACTCGAAATTGGGTTCGGAGATTGGAAAACTTAATTCTTTTCATCTTTATATTACTTTAGTAAGTAAGGTTAAGTAAATATCTTGAAGAGTTTATTAAATTTCCAATAATAAGAACTGAGACGTACTCTTATGCTTTTACTTTGTCAAGTGTTTCGTTATCTATAGCCTGTAAGCAAAAGTAGATACTTGTGCACCTCATTGTTTAAACATTGGGGCGTGGCTTTTAAGTATAATTTTTAAATAACAAAACTTTCGATATGTCCCACTTAATGTTCAAGGTGGAAGTTTGTTTTACAAAATTTACCTCTTTGTGGTTACCACTAACTTCTTACATACACAAACTTCTTATAGACAAACGTTTTAAACGAAATGAGATTTAGATAATGATTTATATTCCGTATCCAGAGTTTCATTTATTTTGAAATATTGTAGAGATACATTTCCTGGCACACAAAAGCTTTGTTGGAGTAGTTATTAAAAAAAATTGTAAAATTACTAAAACACAATTTTTTTAAACGCGTTTTTCATACATACAAAAATTACTAAACATTTACCTCCATTCCCTGTAGGTGTAATTGTTTAGTTCGATTCCTCGAAACGCGCGAATGTAACAACATAAAAGACATGCGGCGCTGTTAAACAGAAAGCTCATGTTTATTGCTAAATATTGTAATTGTATCCATTAGCGTACTGGTTGACATCATTCATATACAAACAGAAATATGATATGTTAACTGACGGTTACAGCCAAATGAATAATTATTTTATGTTATCGTTTTGATCAGATATTCATATTGAATTAAAATGTTGTCATTCTTTATGAATGATAACTCAAATTCTCTTCTGACTTTCAGCAGTTTACTAGCAAAGAGTGCCGCCATCTTGGAATTTAATATTAATTTGTTTTTCTGTTCAATTAAGTCATATATAATCCCTCGAATGTGATAGACAGTGTGCTATTGATTGTTTAATTGTTTTACATTTTATTATCGGCTACTTACCTGTTTATTATAAATAAGTTACGACGACGACTACTAGGCGGGTCTGAAAACCAGCATTATATGTTTGTAACATAGTATTTGTGGTGTGCATAAACGTCTTTATTATTATGATATTATTTATAAGGATTAATTAAGTCACTATTTAAATGACTTGGCCCATATTTAATGACATCGTTTCGACAATATATCTTAGGAAATTATGCAAAAGTTAATCTAGGTTAGTTTTTTGTTGAGATCTGTGACATATTTAAGATCTAGTTCAGTCACAAATTTGCAAATTAATTCTCAGAGGTAACAATGGGCTCTCCCGGAATTCCTGTTATATGTTATATATTATGAAACATAAAAATCAGTACTTTATTATGTATGACCATCAATCGCGAGATTGTTGTGAGTGGGGAACATCGTTCCGCTCGGTTGTACTTATCGGATGAGCCGGCTGGGGAAGATGCCGTTCTGCTCCATTATACCTCACAATAATCCAAAATTCGACGAGTATTGGCTTATAGAAACATTATAGAGTATGATCAATATGATGCTGGCAGTCCAATCCTTTATGATTTCCTTTTTTATTTATTACAGTATATCACAAGTTTAATTTTTTTGCACGTTGATGGGATATTTCCATATAGTTGAAAATTTTATTATTGGCCATTTGTATGTATTTTCTTTTAAACATTCATCGTTAATGTATAGTTTTAAGTATAATAATCATAGCAGCGGATATTTCTAACGGCTTTTATGGCTTAATTGACAGGCGCTTACCTTGTATCTCCGCGATCCCGGGTTCGATTTCCGATCCCACCAGGCCAGCAACCACCTTTGTATTATAAATCTGCCGCCATAACAGCTTTGTTGTGTGCCGGCTGTCAAGAGAGCCGGAATACTCACGATCTTGTTATCACTAAACAACATGATAATTAGAGGTAATGTGTTAGCCCACAGTAAATAAGAAAAATCAAATAAAAACGGATAAGCCAGCCAAGAATAACGAAATGCGTTCTAAACTACAGTAACTCGGATAGTATAGTAGAACTGTTTCCCAAGAATAGTAAATCGTTTCCCTGTAGGGACAACGCTTCAATGATTTCAGATCCTATCATAACGCAATCGCATATCTTCAGCCACCGTATAACTACACAGGTTGATCCTGGGTTACTTAAATGGATCGTCTACCGTAATGATAAAGCAATAGAGTTCAAAAAAAAAAAACTGAATGCTCTTTTCGTTATACGTGAAAGATCTTTTAAATCTCAAGATATTGACGTTTATGTTATCATTCTAAAAAAGTTAGGCGCATATGTGAACTCGACTAACTTTTATAATAAAAACAGTTTTCGTTCACGACACCGTCCTCTCTTTTATCTATCTTAATATCTTCTTCTTTTAAGTCGTATATCCTCATGACTGAGGGTCGTGGTCATCATGTGTGATAAAACACCCGACGACTTCCTTGGCAGCTACAATGGAGTGGGTTTGCCATTGCCTTCTCCATTTCATATGCTTATCCGACCACGGATGGTTATGACATAGATATGCAGGTTTCCTCACGATGTTTTTCTTCACCGTCAATGCACGTGATGTTAGTTGGTGTTATACTAACTGCACATAAATTGAAAAATTCTTTGGTGCAGGCCGGATTCGGAACCGTTACCTCCGGAGTGGAAGGCGGGCTTTCTAACCACTAGGATATCACGGCCCTTAAGTATATAGACTAGATATATTTATTTTTTTACTGGTCGTAGATCTCTCTTTTTGGAAATTATTAAAGTAAATACTACGGCAAGATCTCCACCAAAAAGGGTCCGAGCCTTTGTATGCAGCAGAGGTGCGACGGCTAGCCTGCAGAATAAATCAAGATGTTCGGAGTGGCGCAGAACACGAATCAGCGCATCTTATCTTCAACATAAGTATAAGCAGTTGTAGAAGACAAATAAACCGATCTACAGCTTTGCGGGTTTTGTGGGTCATCAACTTCTTATTGATTCCAAAAAGGACGGCTAAAAGAAACGGATTGATCTCGTGTTAGCCGTAACAAAAATTTTAGTGGTTAGAAAGCTTATAGAACCTTAGAAAACAGAGGGACTAGATCGTCTACAGCTTTTGTCAAACGGTAAACGTTTGTTTTATTCCCACTTTAACTTTTGCGTATTATTGAATCTAATTCAACAGTAAAAATAAATTTAAATAAAAGTTTTGATTTTGATTGTATTTTTTAAATCATTAGTTAACTATAATACATCAAATAAGTAAATAGTATTTATTATAGAAAAAGAATAAAAAAAACCCCAAAAACCGTAATAAATTCCCCAGAGTTTCCGCTCAACGATAATCCCTTTAGCGAGGGAAAAACTTCAAAAGTTAGTGGCGAGAGTCGTGGGGTCCTGAATTTTTGATCTCTATTAAATTGTTTCAAATGGTTTAACTTGTCGCGGCTCAATCAGTGCAAGGAGGGCGCGCGGCAACTCCGCCACTGTGCAGTTTCACGCGTTTTGCTTTGAATACTTACGTTATATTTTCACTGAATTTAAAAAGTCTAGTTTTACAAGCAATTTTTACGCAAAAAAATGCGATTATACTTTAGATTAAGTTTTGATAAATTTAAATTACTCTTATTATTAATTATTGTTTTTTATATGCATTACTTTAAGATTCAGTAAGTTTCCTATGGCTCATAGTCACTATTTGTTCATATGTCGCTTTTTATTATGGGTCTATCTAAAATAACAAAGAACTTGGGATGGTACTATAATTATCGCATGGCGGATTTCTAAAATGCATTCCTATAAAAGATGATCACCTTTTATGATCGTCTTCGTACCTAAATTAAAAAAAATGTAACTGCAATTATGGCTACTCTAATAGCAAATTATCAAAGTATCAACAACTTTTTATTTAAAAAATATTAACCAATTAGAAGGTATAACGAAGATTTAAACCATTTTCTTTTAATTTAGTAATGTTCTGAAAATAATGTGATGTGTTGAGATAATTAATATTTTATCTCTGGTATGATATTCTATAACCATAAATCGTAGGTAGTTACAGGAGGAAGAGGGTCGGGCGCATCACAGCAAAACTGATTTATTCACTGGTGATATTTTATAGCGCAGTTTGTTCCGGCCGTTATTGTATTAGGGCGACTGTTTGTTACACTATGGCACCGCCCGCCTCTGCCTTTGTATCATTGAAAAGGTTTTATGAAAAATTTTAACTATTTTCTAACTAAAAAAAGCTCATTTGGTAGAGATTACATTAAAACCAAAAATATAATTATCTCATGTAACACTTTAAAATCATGCATTTTGCAATTATTTTCTTCTTTATTATTTGTTCTGCGTAATAGTTTTTTAGCTCTCAACCCGCATTTAGCTGGCGTGGTGAATAATTTTCACTCTCTTATAGTGTGAGAAAGTCCCAAGTCCTAGCAAATAGCTGGATGTTTTAAATTAATATTGAAATATATTTACATACATAAAAAAAATTACCAAATGAAATATTATTAACAAGTTACTGCAATTTACTTACGATAAATATTACTGCTTGCTCTTATTTCTAAGAATAACCGTCTAAAAGTAAAAGTGAATAATTACCCATTTTTGCTAGTTTATTTTGCAATAGCCAACGAAATTTTGTAAATTGCGGTTGTCGAGAATTTTTTAATGCAAGAAAATATGGAAAACCGTGTATACGTATACGTTTTACGTGTATACGTTTTTTGATATGTTATATGGTGTTAAAATATGTATCCGCCTTTACGCTACAAATCTTGACAGAATCCTGTAAATAATCTTCTAATATATAAAATTCTCTTGTCACAATGTTCGTTCCCATACTCCTCCGAAACGGCTTTACCGATTCTTATGAAATTTTTTGTGCATATTTAGTAGGTCTGAGAATCGGTTACTATCTATTTTTCAAACCTCTAAGTAATCAGGGTTGCCCACACCAAAAATTTTTTTTTGATTTTTTGGGATTTTTTTTTCTATTTTTTTTATTGTGTGGCATCAAAAACTACATACAACCCTAAATTTTCACTTTTCTATCACCAACCCCTGCTTTTTAATAGACATTTTAATATTTTTGTCTCGCTCGATATCATCAATTGTACATGGCCACGTATCAAACCGCGTGGCTGTAAACTCCAAAAAAAAAATATTATCACTTGGTAAGTGATCCCCTCCACGTGTGTACCGGTGTCACCTCTCACCAGTACACAGCACGGAGTGGGGATGACAACGAATTCTTTATCTCTCAAACATTATGCCTTTTGTCACTCCCTCTACATATAAATATATTCTCAAGCAACTTTATTATTTATTTATTAATAACTAATGTCATTGAATATAATTTATTATTAATCTATAATACAAATATGTGTCGGTAAGCGCATCACTCTACAACGCCAATTTGAGAAAAATTCGAATAATCGCCGGGAAGCCCCAAACCAGCGCTCTTGGAATGTTGGAATGTTGGAATGTTGGAATGTTGGAATGTTGGAATGTTGGAATGTTGGAATGTTGGAATGTTGGAATGTTGGAATGTTGGAATGTTGGAATGTTGGAATGTTGGAATGTTGGAATGTTGGAATGTTGGAATGTTGGAATGTTGGAATGTTGGAATGTTGGAATGTTGGAATGTTGGAATGTTGGAATGTTGGAATGTTGGAATGTTGGAATGTTGGAATGTTGGAATGTTGGAATGTTGGAATGTTGGAATGTTGGAATGTTGGAATGTTGGAATGTTGGAATGTTGGAATGTTGGAATGTTGGAATGTTGGAATGTTGGAATGTTGGAATGTTGGAATGTTGGAATGTTGGAATGTTGGAATGTTGGAATGTTGGAATGTTGGAATGTTGGAATGTTGGAATGTTGGAATGTTGGAATGTTGGAATGTTGGAATGTTGGAATGTTGGAATGTTGGAATGTTGGAATGTTGGAATGTTGGAATGTTGGAATGTTGGAATGTTGGAATGTTGGAATGTTGGAATATTGAAAATGGAAAATGGAAAATGGAAAATGGAAAATGGAAAATGGAAAATGGAAAATGGAAAATGGAAAATGGAAAATGGAAAATGGAAAATGGAAAATGGAAAATGGAAAATGGAAAATGGAAAATGGAAAATGGAAAATGGAAAATGGAAAATGGAAAATGGAAAATGGAAAATGGAAAATGGAAAATGGAAAATGGAAAATGGAAAATGGAAAATGGAAAATGGAAAATGGAAAATGGAAAATGGAAAATGGAAAATGGAAAATGGAAAATGGAAAATGGAAAATGGAAAATGGAAAATGGAAAATGGAAAATGGAAAATGGAAAATGGAAAATGGAAAATGGAAAATGGAAAATGGAAAATGGAAAATGGAAAATGGAAAATGGAAAATGGAAAATGGAAAATGGAAAATGGAAAATGGAAAATGGAAAATGGAAAATGGAAAATGGAAAATGGAAAATGGAAAATGGAAAATGGAAAATGGAAAATGGAAAATGGAAAATGGAAAATGGAAAATGGAAAATGGAAAATGGAAAATGGAAAATGGAAAATGGAAAATGGAAAATGGAAAATGGAAAATGGAAAATGGAAAATGGAAAATGGAAAATGGAAAATGGAAAATGGAAAATGGAAAATGGAAGATGGAAAAATGGAAAAGGAAAATGGAAAATGGAAAATGGAAAATGGAAAATGGAAAATGGAAAACGGAAAACGGAAAACGGAAAACGGAAAACGGAAAACGGAAACCAGTAAACCATAAACCAGTAAACCAGTAAACCAGTTAAACCAGTAAACCAGTAAACCAGTAACCAGTAAACCAGTAAACCAGGTAAACCAGTAAACCAGTACACCAGTACACAAGTACACCAGTACACCAGAACCAGTACACCAGTACACCAGTACCCAGTACACCAGTACACCAGTACACCAGTACACAGTACACAGTACACCAGTACACAAGTACACCAGTACACCAGTACACCAGTACACCAGTACACCAGTACAACAGTAAACCAGTGTAAACCAGTAAACCAGTACACCAGTACACCAGTACACCAGTTACACCAGTACACCAGTACCACCAGTACACCAGTACACCAGACACCAGTACACCAGTAAACCAGTAAACCAGTACACCAGTACACAAGTACACCAGTAACCAGTACACCAGACACCAGTACACCAGTACACCAGTACACAGTACACAGTACACCAGTTAAACCAGTACACAGTACACAGTAAACCAGTACACCAGTACACAGTACACCAGTTACACCAGTACACAAGTACACCAGTACACAGTACACCAGTACACCAGTAAACCAGTTAAACCAGTAAACCAGTACACCAGTACACCAGTACACCATTACACCAGTACACAAGTACACCAGTACACAGTACACAGTACACCAGTAACACCAGTAAACCAGTAACCAGTTAAACCAGTACACCAGTACCCAGTACACCAGTACACAGTAAACCAGTAAACCAGTAAACCAGTAGTAAACCAGTAACCAGTAAACCAGTAAACAGTAAACCAGTTAAACCAGTAAACCAGTAAACCAGTAAAACCAGTAAACCAGTAAACCAGTATAAACCAGTAAACCAGTAAACCAGTAAACAAGTAAACCAGTAAACCAGTAAACAGTAAACCAGTAAACCAGTAAACCAGTAACCAGTAACAGTAAACCAGGTTAAACCAGTAAACCAGTAGTAAACCAGTAACAGTAAACCAGTAGTAAACCAGTAAACAGTAAACCAGTAAACCAGTAACAGTAAACCAGGTAAACCAGTAACAGTAAACCAGGTTAAACCAGTAAACCGTAAACCAGTAAGTAAACCAGTAAACCAGTAAACCAGTAAACCAGTTAAACCAGTTAAACCAGTTAAACCAGTAGTAAACCAGTTAAACAGTAAACCAGGTTAAACCAGTAAACCAGTTAACCAGTAAACCGTAAACCAGTAAACCAGCTAAACCAGTAAACCAGGTAAACCAGTAAACCGTAAACCAGTAAACCAGTACCAGTAAACCAGTAACAGTAAACCAGTTAAACCAGTTAAACCAGTAAACCAGTAACCAGTAAACAGTACACCAGTTAAACCAGTAAACCAGTAACAGTAAACCAGTAACAGTAAACCAGGTAAACCAGTAACCAGTAAACCAGTAAACCAGTAAACCAGTAAACCAGTAAACAGTAACCAGTAAACCAGGAAACAGGAAACCAGTACACCAGTAAACCAAGTAAACCAGTTAAACCAGTAAACCAGTAAACCAGTAAACCAGTAAACCGTAACCAGTAAACCGTAAACCAGTAAACCAGTAAACCAGTAAACCAGATAAACCAGTAAACCAGTAAACCAGTAACCGTAAACCAGTAAACCAGTAAACCAGTAAACCAGTATAAACCAGTAACCAGAAACCAGTAAACCAGTAAGTAAACCAGTAAACCGTAAACCAGTTAAACCAGTTAAACCAGTAAACAGTTAAACCAGTAAACCAGGTAAACAGTAAACCGTAAACCAGTAAACCAGTAAACAGTAAACCGTAACCAGTAAACCAGTTAAACCAGTAAACCAGTAAACCAGTTAAACCAGAAACCAGAAACCAGTTAAACCAGTAAACCAGAAACCAGAAACCAGTAACCAGTTAAACCAGTAAACCAGTGAACCAGTGAACCAGTAAACCAGTATAAACCAGTAAAACCAGTAAACCAGCTAAACCAGTAAACCGTAAACCAGTAAAAACCAGTAAACAGTAAAACAGTAAACCAGTTAAACCAGTACCAGTAAACCAGGTAAACCAGTACACCATACACCAGTAAACCAGTTAAACCAGGAAACAGGAAACCAGTAAACCAGTAAACCAGGTAACCAGTAAACCAGTCAACCAGTAAACCAGAAACAGAAACCAGAAACCAGAAACCAGTAAACCAGTAAACAGTAAACCAGTAAACCAGGTTAAACCAGTAAACCAGTAAACCAGTAAACAGTAAACCGTAAACCAGTTAAACCAGTAAACAGTAAACCGTAAACAGTAAACCAGGTAAACCAGTAAACCAGTAAAACCAGTAAACCAGTAAACCAGGTAACCAGTAAACCAGTAAACCAGTAAACCAGTAAACAGTAAACAGTAAAACCAGTAAAAACCAGTAAACCAGTTAAACCAGTACACAGTAAAACCAGTGTAAACCAGTAACCAGGAAACCAGTAAACAGAAACCAGTAAACCAGTAAACCAGTAAACCAGAAACAGTAAACCATAACCAGTAAACCAGTTAAACCAGTAAACCAGTAAACCAGTTAAACCAGTAAACCAGTAAACAGTAACCAGTAAACCAGAAACCAGTTAAACAGTAAAACCAGTAAACCAGTTAAACCAGTACACCAGTAAACAGTAACAGTAAACCAGGAAACAGGAAACCAGGAAACAGGAAACCAGGAAACCAGGAAACCAGTACACCAGTAAACCAGGTAAACAGTAAAACCAGTAAACCGTAACCAGTAAACCAGTACCAGTAAACCAGGAACCAGTAAACCAGTATAAACCAGTAAACCAGTAACCGTAAACCAGTAAACAGTAAACAGTAAAACCAGTAAACCAGTAACCAGTAAACAGTAAAACCAGTAAACCAGTAAACCGTACACCAGTAAACCAGTTAAACCAGGAAACCAGGAAACAGGAAAACCAGTAAACCAGGTTAAACCAGTAAACCGTAAACAGTAACCAGTAAACCAGTAACCAGTAACCAGTAAAACCAGTAAACCAGTCACCAGTAAACCAGTAAACCGTAAACAGTAAAACCAGTAAACCAGTACACCAGTACACAGTAAAACCAGTAAACCAGTAAACAGAAACCAGAAACCAGTAAACAAGTAAACCAGAAACCAGGAAACCAGAAACCAGTAAACCAAGTAAACCAGTTAAACCAGGAAACCAGGAACCAGTAAACCAGGTTAAACCAGTAAACCAGGTAAACAGTAAACCAGGAACCAGTAAACCAGTCAACCAGTAAACCAGTAAGTAAACCAGTAAACCAGTTAAACCAGTAAACCAGTAAACAGTACACCAGTAAACCAGTAAACCAGTGTAAACCAGTAAACAGAAACCAGAAACCAGTAAACGTAAACCAGTAACCAGAAACCAGTAAACCAGTAAACAGAAACCAGTAAACCGTAACCAGTAAACCAGGTAAACCAGTAAACCGTAAACAGTAAAACAGTAAACCAGTAAACCGGTAAACCAGTAACAGTAAACCAGTAAACCAGTAAACAGTAAAACCAGTAAACCAGTAAACCAGTACACCAGTAAACCAGAACCAGTAAACCAGGTAAACCAGGAAACCAGTAAACCAGGTAAACCAGTAAACCAGTACACCAGTAAACCAGTTAAACCAGTAAACCAGTAAACCAGTTACACCAGTAAACCAGTGTAAACCAGTAAACCCGTACACCAGTAAACAGTAAACCAGTGTAAACCAGTAAACAGTAAACCAGTCAACCAGTAAACCAGTAAACAGTACACCAGTAAACCAGTAAACAGAAACCAGAAACAGTAAACCAAGTAAACCAGAAACCAGTAAACCGTAAACAGTAAACCAGTAAACAGTGAACCAGTGAACCAGTGAACCAGTAACCAGTAAACCAGTAAACCATAAACCAGTAAACCGTAAACCAGTAAACCGTAAACCAGTTAACCAGTAAACCAGTAAACCAGTAAACCATAAACCAGTAAACAGTAAAACCAGAAACCAGTACACCAGTAAACCAGTAAACCAGTAAACAGTAAAACCAGTACACCAGTAAACAGTAAACCAGTAAACAGTAAACCAGTAAACCAGTAAACCGTAACCAGTAAACCAGACACCAGTAAACCAGTTAAACCAGTAACCAGTAAACCAGTAACACCAGTAAACCAGTAAACAAGTAAACCAGTAAACCAGTAAACCAGTTACACCAGTAAACCAAGTAAACCAGGAAACCAGTAAACCAGTTACACCAGTAAACCAGTCAACCAGTAAACCAGTAAACCAGTGTAAACCAGTAAACCAGTTAAACAGTAAACCGTAAACAGTAAAACAGTAAACCGTAAACCATAAACCAGTACACAGTAAAACAGTAAACCAGGAAACAGTAAACCAGTATAAACCAGTAAACCAGTAAACCAGTACACCAGTAACCAGTAAACCAGTAAACAGTAAACAGTAACCAGTAAACAGTTAAACCAGTAAACCAGTAACCAGTAACCAGTAAACCCGTACACCAGTAAACCAGTACACCAGTAAACCAGTAAACCGTAAACCAGTAACCAGAAACCAGTAAACAGAAACCAGAAACCAGTAACCAGAAACCAGAAATCAGAAACCAGAAACAAACAAACAAAAGTTCATATTAAATAACAAGCTTTCACTGCTGTCTAAGCAATTGTAGGTGCGTTCGTAACGCCAAAGAGTCAATTTGCACTTTATTACAGCTGCACAAAGTTCAAATTCAATTATTCTATCAAAATGGTGTGCGTATGCGCGTCGGAAGATCGCCGCGAGCCGAAATTAAAACGAATGAAAATAATAACATAAATAGTCACAAAATGTAAGAGCTAAAGATCAATCTTACTGATTTTCAATTTGGTCGGCTTCGCGGTATTATTTCTTTTGTTTTAGTTTCGGCACGCGACATAAAATGCATTCGTTTTCACGACATTACATCAGTCGAGCACAATCCGCGTTACCATCTGGCGGACTTGATAGACTACATTCTGTCAAAAAGATTTGGAATTTTTTTACAGTATTTGTTCCTAATGAAAATAATAATAGTAAATTAATTTATGTACTATAATTATAACTTTGGCCACTCTTCTGGAACCCACTAATATTTAAATATTAGTTATTAGATGAACATATATAGAGCTGAACCCCACACACCGCCCTCCTTCCCTATTTCCAGGTGACGGTTCAGTTCAGATTTTTTTGGGCTGGCTATAAAAAGGTAAGAACAAAAACGGCATATTCCAATTTTTTTGACAGAACGAAGTCTGTCGGGTCAGCTAGTGTAATATATAAAATTCTCTTGTCACAATGTTCGTTCCCATACTCCTCCGAAACGGCTTTACCGATTCTTATGAAATTTTTTGTGCATATTCAGTAGGTCTGAGAATCGGTTACTATCTATTTTTCAAACCTCTAAGTGATCAGGGTTGCCCACACCAAAAATTGTTTTTTTATTTTTTGGGATTTTTTTTTCTATTTTATTTTAATATTGTGTGGCACCAAAAACTACATACAACCCTAAATTTTCACTTTTCTATCACCAACCCCTGCTTTTTAATAGACATTTTAATATTTTTGTCTCGCTCGATATCATCAATTGTACATGGCCACGTATCAAACCGGTGGCTGTAAACTCCTCCAAAAAAATATTATCACTTGGTAAGTGATCCCCTCCACGTGTGTACCGGTGTCACCTCTCACCAGTACACAGCACGGAGTGGGGATGACAACGAATTCTTTATCTCTCAAACATTATGCCTTTTGTCACTCCCTCTACATATAAATATATTCTCAAGCAACTTTATTATTTATTTATTAATAACTAATGTCATTGAATATAATTTATTATTAATCTATAATACAAATATGTGTCGGTAAGCGCATCACTCTACAACGCCAGGCAATTTGGCCAATTTGAGAAAAATTCGAATAATCGTCGGGAAGCCCCTAAAAACAGCGCTTTTCTTTTTCCTATACAAACGTTCTCTAACTAAAATGTAGGGTCAATTTGAACTTTATTGCTATTTCATAAAGTTCATATTAAATTAAAAGCTTTCACTGCTGTCTAAGCATTGAAGGTGTGTTCCTAACGCTAAAGAGTCAATTTTAACTTTATTACAGCTGCACAAAGTTCAAATTAGATCATTCTTTCAAAAGTGTGCGTATGCGCGTCGGAGGATCTAACGCCGCGTGCCGAAATTAAAACGAATGAAATAATAACATAAATAGTCACAAAATGTAAGAGCTAAAGATCATTACTGCTGATTTTCAAGTAGGTCGGCTTCGCGGATATTTATTTTGTTTTAGTTTCTTTTTCACGACATCACATCAGTCCAGCACAAACCGCGTTACCGTCTGGCGGACCCCTAACCGACTCATTCCGTCAAAAAGATTGGAATGAGGCAGTTATTGGAAAATGGAACATGGAAAACGGAAAACGGAAAATGGAAAATGGAAAAAGGAAAATGGATTATTGGAATATTGGAATATTGGAATATTGGAACATTGGAACATTGGTATACTGGAATATTGGAATATTGGAATATTGGAATGTTGGAATGTTGGAATGTGGAATGTTGGAATGTTGGAATGTTGGAATGTTGGAATATTGAAAATGGAAAATGGAAAATGGAAAAGGGAAAAGGGAAAAGGGAAAATGGATTATTGGAATATTGGAATATTGGAATATTGGAACATTGGAACATTGGTATACTGGAATATTGGAATATTGGAATGTTGGAATGTTGGAATGTTGGAATGTTGGAATGTTGGAATGTTGGAATGTTGGAATGTTGGAATGTTGGAATGTTGGAATGTTGGAATGTTGGAATGTTGGAATGTTGGAATATTGGAATATTGGAATATTGGAATATTGGAATATTGGAATGTTGGAATGTTGGAATATTGGAATATTGGAACATTGGAACATTGGTATACTGGAATATTGGAATATTGGAATGTTGGAATATTGAAAATGGAAAATGGAAAATGGAAAAGGGAAAAGGGAAAAGGGAAAAGGGAAAAGGGAAAAGGGAAAAGGGAAAAGGGAAAAGGGAAAAGGGAAAAGGGAAAAGGGAAAAGGGAAAAGGGAAAAGGGAAAATGGAAAATGGAAAATGGAAAATGGAAACCAGTAAACCAGAAACAGAAACCAGAAACCAGAACCAGAAACCAGTAAACCAGAAACCAGAAACCAGAAACCAGAAACAGAAACCAGAAACCAGAAACCAGGAAACCAGAAACCAGAAACCAGTAAACCAGAAACCAGAAACAGAAACCAGAAACCAGAAACCAGAAACAGAAACCAGAAACCAGAAACCAGAAACCAGAAACCAGAAACCAGAAACCAGAAACCAGAAACCAGAACCAGAAACCAGAAACCAGAAACCAGTAAACCGTAAACCAGTAAAACCAGTAAACCAGTAAACCAGTAAACCAGTAAAACAGTAAAACCAGTTAAACAGTAAAACCAGTAAACCAGTAAGTAAACCAGTAAACCAGTAAACCAGTAAACAGTAAAACAGTAACCAGTAAACCAAGTAAACCAGTAAACCAGTAAACCAGGAAACCAGTAAACCAGTAGTAAACCAGTAAACCAGTGTAAACCAGTAAACCAGTGAACCAGTAAACCAGTAAACCAGTAAACCAGTTAACCAGTAAACCAGTAAACCAGTAACCAGTAACCAGTAAACCAGTAAACAGGAAAACCAGTAAACCAAGTAAACCAGTAAACCAGTAAACCAGTAACACCAGTAAACCAGTAGTAAACCAGTAAACAGTAAACCAGGAAACCAGTACACCAGTAAACCAGAGTAAACCAGTAACAGTAAAACCAGTTAAACCAGTTAACCAGTAAACCAGTTAAACCAGTAACCAGTAAACCAGTAACACCAGTAAACCAGTAACCAGTAAACCATAAACCAGAAACCAGGAAACCAGTAAACCAGAACACCAGTACACCAGTACACAGTAAAACAGTAAACAGTAACCAGTAACCAGTAAACAGGAAAACCAGTAACCAGTAAACCAGTAAACCAGGTAACCAGTAAACCAGAAACCAGTAAACCAGTAAACCAGTAAACAGTAAACCGTAAACCAGTAAACCAGTAAAACAGTAAAACCAGTAAACCAGTCAACCAGTAAACCAGAAACCAGTAAACCAGTAACCAGTAAACAGTTAAACCAGGTAAACCAGTAAACCGTAAACCAGTAAACAGGAAAACCAGTACACCAGTAACCAGTAAACCAGGTAAACCAAGTAAACCAGTTAAACCAGTTAAACAGTAAACCAGAAACCAGAAACAGTAAAACCAGTAACACCAGTAAACCAGAAACCAGTAAACCAGTACCAGTAAACCAGTGAACCAGTAAACCAGTTAAACCAGTTAACCAGTAAACCAGTAAACAGTAAAACCAGTTAACCAGTAAACCAGTAAACCAGTAAACCAGAGTAAACCAGTAAACCAGTTAACCAGTAAACCAGGTAAACCAGTTAAACCAGTTAAACCAGTACACCAGTACACCAGTAACCAGGAAACCAGGAAACCAGTAAACAGTACACCAGTACAACCAGTAAACAGTAAACCAGAAACCAGTAAACCAGAAACCAGTAAACCAGAAACCAGTAAACCAGTTAAACCAGTAAACAGTAAACCGTAAACCAGTACCAGTAAACCAGCTAAACCAGTAAAACCAGTAAACCAGTAAACCAGTAAACCAGTAAACCAGTAACAGTAAAACCAGTAAACCAGTAACCAGTAAACAGTTAAACCAGTAAACCAGTAGTAAACCAGTAAGTAAAACCAGTAAAACCAGTAAACAGGTAAACCAGGTAAACAGTAAACCAGAAACCAGTACACCAGTAAACCAGTTAAACCAGTATAAACCAGTAAACCAGTTAAACCAGTAAACAGAAACCAGAAACCAGTTAAACAGTAAAACCAGTTAAACCAGTAAACCAGTAGTAAACCAGTAAACAGTAAACCAGAAACAGTAAAACCAGTACCAGTAAACCAGAAACCAGAAACCAGTAAACAAGTAAACCAGTAAACCAGTAACACCAGTAAACCAGTTAAACCAGTAAACAAGTAAACCAGTAAACCAGTGAACCAGTAAACCAGTAAACCAGTGAACCAGTAAACCAGTAAAACCAGTAAACCAGTAACCATTAAACCAGTAAACCATTAACCAGTAAACCAGTACACCAGTAAACCAGTAAACCAGTAAACCAGTAAACCAGTAAACCAGTAAACCGTAACCAGTAAACCAGTGAACCAGTAAACCATTAAACCAGTAAACCAGTAAACCAGTACAACAGTAAAACCAGTAAACCAGTACACCAGTAAACCATAAACCAGTAAACCAGTAAACCAGTAAACCATAAACCATAAACCAGTAAACCAGTAAAACCAGTAACCAGAAACCAGTAAACCGTAACCAGTAAACCAGTGAACCAGTGAACCAGTGAACCAGTAAACCAGTAAACAGTAAAACCAGTACACCAGTAAACCAGTAAACCAGTAACCAGTAAACAGTAACCAGTAAACCAGTTAAACCAGTTAAACCAGTTAAACAGTAAAACCAGTACACCAGTAAACAGTAAAACAGTAAACCAGAAACCAGAAACCAGGAAACCAGTAACCAGTACACCAGTAACCAGTAAACCAGTAACCAGAAACCAGAAACCAGAAACCAGTAAACCATTAAACCAGTAACCAGTAAACCGTAAACCAGTAACAGTAAAACCAGTAAACGTAAACCAGTAAAACCAGTAAACCAGTAACCAGTAACCAGTAACCAGTAAACAGTAAACCGTAAACCAGTAAACCAGTAAACCGTAAACCAGTAAACCAGGTAAACCAGTAAACCAGTAAACACAGTAAAACCAGTAAACCAGTAACCAGTTAAACCAGTTAAACCAGTAAAACCAGTAAACAGTAAAACCAGTAAACCAGTAAACAGTAAAACCAGTAAACCAGTACACCAGTACACCAGTACACCAGTACACCAGTAAACCAGTAAACCAGAACACCAGTACACCAGTACACCAGTACACAGTAAACCAGGAAACCAGTAAACCAGTAAAACCAGTAACCAGTAAACCAGTAAACCAGTAAACCAGTAAACCAGTAAACCAGTAAACCAGTAAACCAGTAAACCAGTAAACCAGTAAACCAGTAAACCAGTAAACCAGTAACCAGAAACCAGAAACCAGAAACCAGAAACCAGAAACCAGAAACCAGAAACTAGAAACCAGAAACCAGTAACCAGAAACAAACAAACAAAAGTTCATATTAAATAACAAGCTTTCACTGCTGTCTAAGCGATGTAGGTGCGTTCGTAATGCTAAAGAGTCAATTTGCACTTTATTACAGCTGCACAAAGTTCAAATTCAATTATTCTATCAAAATGGTGTGCGTATGCGCGTCGGAAGATCGCCGCGAGCCGAAATTAAAACGAATGAAATAATAACATAAATAGTCACAAAATGTAATAGCTAAAGATCATTCTTACTGATTTTCAATTTGGTCGGCTTCGCGGTATTATTTCTTTTGTTTTAGTTTCGGCACGCGACATAAAATGCATTCGTTTTCACGACATTACATCAGTCGAGCAAAATCCGCGTTACCATCTGGCGGACTTGATAGACTACATTCTGTCAAAAAGATTTGGAATGTGACAGTTATTTGTACCTAATAAAATAATAATAGTAAATATAATTTATGTACTATAATTATAACTTTGGCCACTCTTCTGGAACCCACTAATATTTAAATATTAGTTATTAGATGAAAATATATAGAGCTGAACCCCACACACCGCCCTATCACCAGAGTGATGGTTCAGTCCAGATTTTTTTGCGCTGGCTATAAAATGGGTAAGAACAAAAAACTGCCACATTCCAATTTTTTGGACAGAACGAAGTCTGTCGGGTCAGCTAGTAAATACTATATAATAAGTAATCACGATCACTGTCAAAAGAGTAAGGACAAAGAAGAAGAAAGTATAAATTATCCTAATTAGTACAAATTATGAAATATTAGTCTCAATATCCGTTTTATGCACCCACAAATTTGGCGCGCAATAAAATGAAATACCCCCTACAAGTCCCCCATTTTTTTTTAAATTGCGTGAAATTAAATTTAAAATACACTTTTATCCTTTTGGAGTCTGACAAATAGCTGGGAGCGGCGGCGCGATTTAGTCACGCTGTAATTGGTTTTTTAATGCGGCACTCGCGAAGTACCACCTTCCGCTTTATCAAGTGAATACATTATCAAATCGTTAGGCCGCGGTCGGCCCGGCCCCCGCGCTATGAATAACAATAAAATGCGCACTTGCTAGCACACCGCATCACCGACCGGTTGCGGAGGGTTAGCAAATTACTGATTCCCCGAAACGGTCTCGATTGCCATTTTAACGCTTTATAAACATTTATTAATTTGCATTTGTTATTACGTTGACGAGCACAGACTTAATAATTTAATATTTGATTAAAATTAAACAAATTTAGAACTGTTTCCTAGATTGCAGCCCTGGGCTGAAAGTACTGAGTTAAAATTACTTTTTTCTCGCTACTTACTATTAGTGTTGGCATATTTAGTTTCTTTTTGTTTTATGTAATCTTGCCTCTACATTTATTTGTTCACTATCCTGTAAGTCACTCAATACTAATCTTCGTACATTAACCATAACCTTTTTGTGTCATACTTATTGATGTCTTGTTTTAATAATTATATTATAGGGTACATCTTTGCAATATTTAAAAAACCCTTTTCTTAAACCTGGTTTTTATGTTAAGTCCCTTAATTTGTATCATGGGATAACAGTATTCCAAATTGTTCATATCGAGGACAGGAACAATTGCTGTACGGATTATATTATATATAATACGATTAGTTTCATTTATACGGAATAAGTTCAGCAGTCATCATGTTTATAGGATCCTATAAACTTCGAGAGCGACTTTATAGAATTGTTATGCCAATTTCTAAAGGCGACGAGCTTATTTGTGTCTCACCATCAGGTGAATGTTGTTCCCGTAATATCTATAACTAGAATTAAAAATATCACTGCTTTATTATATAAATACAGTTGATTTCGTTTTAC
Source organism: Byasa hedistus (assembly GCA_029286795.1). NCBI lineage: Eukaryota > Metazoa > Arthropoda > Insecta > Lepidoptera > Papilionidae > Byasa > Byasa hedistus. The sequence goes on along the minus strand of JAGSMW010000020.1, from coordinate 6,336,833 downwards.
TCAATTATCGCATACATAACTTCATCAGAGTTGTTTGCTCTAATATTTCTAGACGTAGGTTTCTCAAGAGTTACCTACTGCTACTTTTTTCAATTCATAATATTGCATCTTGTGTACTACTGCAATAAAAAATCATAAAACATTAAATGTTTCCAAAAAGGGTTCGACAGTCATTCAGATAGTGTAAATGTGGGGTGCAATAAATTTGACATGATATTCAAAGGAGAAAAGAAATCTCTTTACCATGTACTCCGTTCACATTGTACGCAGAGACTAACAGAAATAATTTTATTCATATATGATCCGAGTGATATCAGATAAATAACGTATCCGCTTATTATACTCAAAATGAGTTTACGTATAATATTTACAATCGTGTTACTAGATTCACAAATATTATTTTCTTATATAGGTCTAATAAGACGGCTTATTAACCTCAAAGCAGCAAGTAAAACACAAAGCAACAAAAATCAAACAATCCAAACAAAAAATCTCAAGAGTTATTCATCAACCCAGTTTCACCACATCACCATTCACCGTGTCCCTATCAAGATACAGTTGATACATTAACGACTCACCGTCGCATAGATTACTGCATTATTACTCATGATCATCTTTATTCTACTACTAAAATGAAATTTTATTGAGTAATATTACGATAAAAGGCACAATATGTACAAGAGATAGCATAAAAAAAACTGATTGAAATCTATCCAGAAAAGAACCTTCTGCGTTCATGCACCAATGTATTCTACGTTCCTTTTTTTTGGTTTCTGGGAAGAGGATTTTTAAAATATACCCTGTTTCAAGGGAGAAGATCACCTTCCAAAATTCTTTCGGTGGTTTGAAGGTTTAAGGTGTCTTTATTGATAAATATAATTTCACTTAATGGAATATCGGGGAAGTGTTATGGACACATGCACTTGTATCACTAGCTCGCACGTTGTCAGTCTACGGGTCACGTCCTGTACCTTACGTCCGTTTATTCTAAGAATAATATAAATTGCTCAGAAAAATAGATACAGGAAGTCTTTTACAATATGTACAGTCACTATATAGATCACTGGTGGTAGGTTGCCGGAGATTCCCTTCTGCCGCTAAATAGTAGTGTACAAACATTACTGTTGCGGTTTGGATAGCGTTGTAGCTAGAGAAATTTCTGAGGTCATAAGATTTAATATCTTATATCTAAAAGCGACTAGCACTTTGTGGTGCTGTGTATATGATCCCAACGAGCGTCACGTAGTTACGCGCAAGCGTCTCATTTACCATCAGGTGAACGTCTAGCCTGTCTTGTCGCTGCGTCAAAAAAAAAATAGCAATCACAATGCAATGGTAGTACTCAAAATAAATATCTTACATAAACGACATTTGACTAACAAATTTCCGTGTTTGTAATTTTATAACCACAGAAATTTGGTCTAAAGCAGTTTTCTTCTAATAAAAGATGGATACAGTATACTCTAGACAGAGCTCCCTTTGACTAAAGAAACAGAGAACACGTGAAAAGCGTGGCAGAACTATTATACGTATCATAAAGTTGCCTAATAAGTACAGGAAGGAAACCGTTGTCGCATTGGGGCCTGTTTCGTGGTTAAGTGGGCCATTCGCGTGCAAACGAGCGCGTACTTAAAAAATAATAAAACCCCTTCAGGCGCATGTCCACATGCCTTCCGCATCAAACTAAATATTCACCATTTGCCTGAAGAGTCAACTCGTGTAATAGATTTAAAAAAAAACTAATGGAGAGTTTACTTCCGGGTAACATTATCATATTTGGTTTCGTATTATGTATTTATTCCCATTAAAGTGATATTATAAATAGATAAGTGTAAAAGAATATGTTACATATTAAACGGGTTATCATTTTGTATTAAGAATATTATGTATTTGTTGTAGATAAATTTTTGGAAATTCCCTTGTTAACTAGTGTAGTAATGTGATGATCAGACCTAAAATATTATCTCTTGGTCTTCTATTGTAATGGGATTGTTATGCTCCTCTGGTAGCTTATGCTAAACTCATACTTTTGGCTGTTTCTAGAAGACCAATGAAGTTGAAGAGTTATAGAAATTCATCGTTTCTATCTGAATGCAACGCGCGTGCCGTGAATCAGGTTTTCGGCGACGCTTGTGATTGCTTTCTGGAAAATTGGGGTGCTGTCGATGTGTACTCAACTCATTACATGACCACACGAAACCGCTGGATTTACACTACTTAACTAACCGTATATTCACACCTACGTTGCATTGATTTGGTACAGTTAACAGTTACATAAAATTCTAAAAGCAATGTAATACTTAAAAAACCTATTTCTTTTTCAAAAATTAGTTTTCCTCCTATATATGTTATTTTGTAACTTAAGCTTAACTATGTTAACTTCGAGGAATCAAATCGACTTCTAAGATGATAGATGAAAAGCTGCGGAGACGAATTGGTTTAAAACGTCGTAATGGTTTACCATTGTTTAGTAAGCCCTTTAATGCAAAGCTGATATGCAGCTGAAAATAATAAGGCTACTGAAATGGTGCAAATAAATTATATAGGAACAGAAACAAATCTAATGTAATTCCTTTCTTAACCAAACAAGAAATACTGATTTATGTTAAAACACTAACAAATGACAATGTTGGCACATGATTAGAAACGAAAAGCTTTTTAAAAACCTTTCAGAACAATCAGGCAGAGAGGACCTGTTTGAAAGGTCCCGTATAACCTTTATTGTTCCGTGTCGGCGTGATGCGAGGCGACGGCGTCGTCGTCGGCGTCGGCGTCGATCTAGTTAGCGCGGGCACACGGGTAAAAATGAAATATAGAGGCAATCCAAATAGATTGTTATCTACCCACGTGTTTACCGGCAGGCGCCGCGGCACGTTCGCGCTAACAAGCACCCCCTCTCGCATCTAAAACAGGAGACCCGCGGTGACACGGCGAGACCCTATAGACTCGACCCTTAAACTGTGGAAAGCAATTTGATGGGCATGCATGTGACAGGTGTCCACTGAGCTTTTTTATCTATTGTGCTCAAAAATTATACGCAGTGGTAATTTTACATTTATGTTACTTTATTGATTCTTCTTCTTAAACTGTTATCATCTTTCAAAGGTCGGCGTAAATTTAAATTTTTGGTATTATTTTTTATACATTGACGTAGTGAATTTGTTACCGTTCTACGTGTCAATAGCTTCATAGGTTTCCATTACCAATCACTAAGTAATATGCGAGTATTATTTTTGATTTTCCTTTGATAATTTATTTCGCCTATAAAATATATTATATGCTAAAAGACTTAAAGTATTTACAAACAGTAAAAGATGGCCAACTATTACAAACTCTTTAAACGCCTGCCAATATTGCCCGCTTTTTGTGACGCCAAATATCATAGACTATGACGTACCGATAAAGCTATTGTATATTCTTTATTGTAATACACAAATTCCTTGACAACTGTACTTGTTTACTGGGAACGTCGTGTTCGTTATACTTTTTTAATTATTGCACTATTACAATAAAAAATTAAGGGTGGATTTCTAAACATAATTTTTTTTCTCTCATTTATATGTATCCCTTGCGAATTGCTTATAAAGGATCGTTGCTTCGGATTTTAGTAAAAGTGTTGTTACTTTTAACAATATATAATTAGAGCTATACATTCTATCCAAACAAAAAGAATTTTAAGTTTAAAAAGACAAAATTATTTAGCGTATCCTTTAATATTATGTAATCAATATGACATGCTGTTAAATTGTTCTTATTTTTCTATAAATGTAGGATGAGGCGCTGATTAAAAAGAAGATATAAATATTTTATTAAAGATATTTCCGCGGTATTAATTCGGCACGTGAAACTATGAATCGCAGTTAATGTTATATATCATAGCCGGACGGTCATTGATTCGCCGCTATCGGACTACCGAGGTGACTTATAGCCGGTCCCCTTGCAATGCGCCCATTAACTCTCGGAACGCCACGCACCGGATCATCGGCTGACCTCAAATAGTACCTCATCAGTCTTTGATGCTTCATGAAGTATTAGTTTTCGACTAATTGGTTGAAGGCGCGTGGTGGTACTTTAAGGGACGTAAATTTTCATTGCTTTAGTCAACACAATGATACAATCTCATAATTGAGCAAAATGGTTCTCATGTCGCGGCTGTACATAGACAAAGCTCGATAAGAGTATTACAAGACTATATTTGCATAATCTACGAAGCGGGCGCAAACCTGATAGCGGTAAGGTGCTTAGGTAAATTAACGAAGTAGTCATTCTACGATTCCGCTACGCACCGTAGCGGTCTATAGCGTAGGCGAGGATAAAGCAAAGTTTATAATTATTTTATTCTTTAAACTAAATTGGTACCAATCGAAAAGATAATAATTTGTATAAACATAATTGTTAAAAATGCTTTCTGAAGTATGATTGTTATTATTATACTGTGCTCACAATATGGATTAACGATATATGTGTACTTCAATTCTTAGTACTCTCGTAGGCGGGTACGAATAAAAATAGCAGTGATTGGATTAGGTTTGCCTGGCGGTGACGAGCCCCGTGGGAGCGCGCGGGCCCACGGCGACGCGTTGACACGACTACGACGCTAATAACACCAGAGTCCGAACACTGCCAATACAAATAAAATGACGCAGTAAAGGTTATTCGTTCGGATCACATAAAATTCTAAATGAAACTTCTTTATTTTTTATTGTGTGCAAGTATGATGAAAGTCGTAAAAAATACGTAAAAACATTAATATGTTTTTTCATTGCTTTTTTTAGAATTGCACGTATAGTGATTAAGCACATATGTGTACTATGATGTGAATCTCGTGGAACTCTTTAAAGAAATTATTAGGTGCAATTACGGAGCTTGTAGTGCGTGATTGGAATTCTCGCGGTGTTTGGGGCGAGGGTCCGTCGACAAATTCTTCCAAATTAATACATCTATCTTAGAGCCGCGTGGCGACCCGGTTGCGATACGTGTGGAATATTTATTATCATTTCCTAACACAATTTTAACAAACAGGAACGATATTGACAACGAGCACTTTAACAATTATGGAAAAGAATAGATTTTAATGTTATAAAGGCGGAATAAAAATACACGTACCATGCGTGGACATGATATAATTCTTATTTAAACTATTTATAAACATTTTGTATATATATGATATTTATATTCTACTTCCTCCTACCGTCTACCTCTTCTGTCTACCTTCCTATGACCGATTGTTGCATTCGCAGTTGCAATATGTTTATTGTATTACGTAATAATTCTGTACGCTCGCAATGTTGGCTCACCTTAATATTATTGTATTTCTCGCCTAAGTGAATTGTATATATTCTTGTGAGAAAATAAAGATTCTATAACCTCATATAACGTAACCTCTGATAGAAAAGTCGTTTTAAAGAAATCATAGATTTTCATTACTTAGCATTAGAAGTAAAGAAAAGGGACGCGAAGTTTTATTTGTGTACTATGTTTTAACTTTGCCTATGACGTGATTATTAGTCTTAACGAAGAAAGTAAAAAATTGGAACAACACCTATAAAGTAAAGTAAATCAATTAAGAATAAATTGCATTCTTGCCGTGTCTTTGCTCTGTACTTTATTAGTAAATATTTCAAGTTATTTAAACATAATTCAACATCGGTTACCTCTACATTTGATAGTGTATATAAGTTTCGTATTTAAATTTGTTTTTATGATAGCGGCGGAACGTAGGAGCGGATATCATCTGTAATCTCCACTTATTATCAGTCGAGTCAGCACAAAGTGCAATATGCGCGCCGCCCGGCGATGCCTCTGCCCGCGCCGCACGCCGTTGTTTCGAGAGCAATCGAGGCGCCAATAAAAAAGGCGATCGTCGCCCCGAGCTCGGCACCGACTTATTTACAGAACACCCCGCCATCGCTATTTATTTTATTGACTGCCATTTGCTCTGACTTTTATCGCTACCTACTTTCCGGATAAAACAGCAGCAGGTAAAGATAGTCCAAACATTGGAAACTATAGGTTATATTGATTATTTTGTTGTTAATAAATTTTCATGGAAGCATTTTGGTCGGTAGTAGTGTTTTTTTGAATCCGCCTAGATAGCTACAACCCACAGAGTACTCGAAGCGATTGCGTTTAACCATCACGTGTACCGTTGGCTATAGCCTTATTGTTACTTAACATCATGTGAAATTGAGGAGGTGTCATATTTGTACTTTTTATTCATTGACGATAAAAAAACAAGAGCAATGTACGAGTTTGGGTACATATACCAATCTATTGTGTGATAACCGATTGGCATTACTACACAAAAATATCTATGTCTAATGGTTTTAGTAAATATGAATTAAGTGCATCTGATTGCAGGTGGGCCAAACAAGGACAACGGGGTAGTGTAAGGGATGGACCCCATTTTCCACAGATCATTGCATCGGTTCGCAGATTTATTTGCATGCGGGCCGCTGACCAGGATCCATTACTGCCATTACGGTCCTATCTGATCAAGCGGCACGAGAGTTATGACGCTTTTGTTTTCCTCGCTATAAGAAAAATGCCAACAACGAGGGAAAAAAATATATTAGAATACAAGACCAACCAATACTGTCCACCGAACGGGTTATGATTTCCGCTATATATCTTTTCATCCAGGGGTCGGAGACATTAAGAAGAATAATCTGGCCAATGCACTGATTAAATTTATTTATCTGGTCGAATAAAACTTGATGTTATTGTTAATATTATGCACAATGCGTCTATGTAATTTTTCTCGGCCTTAGGCTTGTTTATTTTTAAACTAAATCGTTGCATTCTTGCCATAAAGAGAAAAATGTTTGTTTCAGATTTATTGCGTTCTGTTTACATTACAGTGCAGATATTTAGATTAAAAGACAAAGCAATCACACATAAAACAACTAACTATGTCCGTAACACCAAACAAGACATTCTTAGAAAATTGAACAAACTTGTATAAAAGTCAGTGGAACTTTTCTTGGCAGAAGGCTATTTACAACATTGCATTCAGATTTATGCCACGCGCCCGGACGCCACGGCCCGCTGTAGCTCAATGCTGATAATGAACGGGGCGGAAACTATAAATCTACTTACTTGCGAAACTTAGATAATGGAAAAAAATTAGGATACGACGTAAACATTGTGCGTTATTATGCTGTTTGTTGTTAGTCGCCTCCGTGTAGCTGCGAACGGTGTGACGCGTGCTGTTTAAACCTGCTTAGTGAGGTTTCCGCTTAAGGGAATTAATTTGAAATTAGGTCGCAGTTAAACAGTCGGTGTTAAGTGTAGGTCACTGTACGTATCAACTCTATACTCGATGATGTTTATAGGGTATAACGATGTGGCGACACACACCCAACTGTATTGTGCGTTGAATATTTTTGTACTATTAAGAGTTTTATGCATATACTTTAAATTGAGAATAAGTCGAATTGGCTAAAGTAATATTAATAGTTCTAAATTTATTTAATAAATATAATTTTTATATTAAAAGCTTTATACATGGCTATTGTCTAGGGAAGAAATTAATCTATATAAATAACAAGCTCTATCTTTGTTTGGAGCCTTCTCTGACATGGTGAGAGTTTAAGCCATTTATTTACCACGCTGGTCAAGTGCGGGTTGATATTATACCTGTGTGTGTTATGTAATGTATGTATGAAGGTAACATTCCTTAAACTATAATCAAAAATGGTTGTCAGTATAACAGTTAGTAGCTATTAATTCAGGAACACTGACGTTTACGTTTGTTTTATATTAGCTATACAAAATCACAGTTATAGTTTTCTTTATTTTTAACATTGTATCAGTGTACAATATTGATAATAATATAGGGTAGTCCCTAGCGGTCATATGTTTTGTATAATGTGGACGCGACAAATCAAGCAGCGGGCTGCGATGGGGCGGCTCCGTATCGACAGACTCCTGATTTATAGCGGAGCCACACTATCGCTCCTTCGACTTCCTTATTTAGATCACTACTAAAGACGACCCTTAGTTAATTTTTATGCCTTAACACAAAAGACAAATGTTGGTTCCAGAGGATTTAAAATTTTAACTAACAAGTTATTTTCAATAATTTTTTAAGAAGATCAAACACAAAACAGGAAAACTTGGGTTGAAAATAATTTTAAATGTTATCCGACGATTGATAAATATTGTCTTTGTAAAAGTTTAGTAATAAAGAAGTAAGAACGGTTATCTCTTATAGATTTTGTCTGCTATTACGATCAGATGTTAGGAATGACCAAACTAAAAGATAATAAGGTTATATCAGAAAGATTACTTACTTACATTGATTGGAAGAGAATGCCTTGTGGCATTATGTGCACCATTTTGTTTATTGCATTTTATTTTGTTTTATTTTCTCAGATGTTCTGTTTGTGCAAAAAATTATAAATAAATAAATGTTACTAGTGTAAATGAATTGGTAATATATATTTATGATTACGAGTTTGAAGGCGATGAAGTGTATATACATAAAACACAAAATAAATATCTACATAATTTGCACTTCCGATGTCGTTGCTAACCAAGTTAGACGGTGCTATTAAATTTAGCTCATCTTTACAGAGGACGTATAATCGGCTGTTAACGCTCGGTGACCGTGGTAAATCTCTAGTAATCCGGAGCAGAACAAATATAGTTGAGAGGAAGATAAGGTGCGTCCGGCGCACGGCGGTCCGGCCGCGGGGCGCTAATGTGCCATTTGTATGATGATGTCGCCCGGTCGACCATTGAGTGTGGGTACTCCCCAGGGCATCGTTTTAAATAACCTCGAAATGTTCTTCAGTAACCGTGAAATAAAGCAGTGAACTCCACTTTTAGCCCACATGTTCCAAATCGTTTAAAAAACTTAAACATGATGACTGTTTATATAATTTTTGAACAACTAGGTGCAAATTTCAGCGTTTCTGACACTTATGTGCTTTTCAGGTCTTTTCTTTTTCTTTGAATTTGTTCATGTTTTTAATATTTTTTTTTAATACAAATATAAATACAAAATTTAAATGCATTTGTTTGTATAAATTAAAGTTAAGAAAATGTATTTTATTAAATTTTTGTTTCGTGGTTTTCTTTTCTGTTATTAACATGCAATATAATTTTATAATATTTTGAAACAAACATTAAATCGGATAATTTTAAATGCCTACCAAAATATATTTGTTTAATGATGTTTAAATTTGAAATACTCTTCCAACCATACAAGACCGGTAGACAGAGTAAACAATCCGCGATGTATGTGATGTTTGTGCTAAAAAAAGGTTGGTCAGTTTAATTTACATGGTAAGCGCGCGGTTAGAATGTACCGTCACGCGCGTTTGCAAGGCTGCCCACATTATCAAGGACGCGATCATATGCATTGTTATTTTATGCAGCGACATCGAAAATAACGCGAAAAAATCTCTAAAACATGTTTTCATTCTGTTTGTTATAAAAATAATATAAAATTTTCTTAAAGAAATTAATTTTGCAAATAGAAATATTGTTTCGAATTTTATAGTCGTAATGGCTGATGAGTCGGCACTTCGAGCGTGTCATTAGCGGTTATCACTTCATTCCAGATGAAAAATCTTCAACAGCCCTTACCGCCTCTCACGTGCGCGTTAATGATTTATTAATTTTTACCTCCATAAATATGCTGCCTGTATAATAAGCTTAGATCATCGATGCAGCGCTCCGAAGCCGTCATCTTTTACAATAAAGTAATATTTAAGAGAGTTTGAATATATATATACATTGTTTCATTTTTTCCGTATAATTATTGCTTTCATAAATTAATTCGGATATAATCTAAAATGGTTTTTATTTTAATTTATTAATAATTAAAACAATTTAAATGTTTGTACGCAATTTAAAAAAAAAAAAACGAATATGTGTCAATATTTATATAATTATAATCTACGACTTTATTTACTTGTAAATATATTGTTTCCTAATATATCATATGACTTTATATTATATCAAACATTATCTTATGGTTTGAAAATTATAGAAAATTGTTTAAAATATAAACTTTATTTGATTCAAAAGGAAGTCGACGGAGGTTTAGTGCGTGTTCCCCGCCGCACTGGAGTGCGACTGTCGACTCAGCAGCGAGCGCGATCGATACTCATCTCAGCCTGCCTACTAAACGCTCTTTTGTTCTTGCAAATTAAAGCCTTCCCTTTTTATATACAATATGTCTCAACATGATAGTCAATTTAAAATACAAAAAACTATGTTTTTAAAGTAGTCCTAATTTTTTATTTTTATTTATGTGGTACAACGACATCGATTTTTATAAAACAAATTAAGTCTGTTGGTAGGTAAAAAGTAAACACTAAAAAATGTACTGAAAATATAACATACGTCAAACAGCCCCTACTAAGTCCGTTACCTATGATGTTCTTAATAATTAAAAAAAAACTATTCAGAATATTTTCTCGTGTTTTCCTTAACACCAATCAGATTTTGTAAGAGTAATCGTTATGATGTAAATTTCAAGATATTTTTAAAAAGCTATTTAAAAGAGGAAATTAAACAATATTTACTTAACACTGAATTAATTAAAAATGGCTCATAATTAATGTTTAAAATAATTGCAATATACCCTTCTAGTAACACGGTACATATTCGTACGGCCTGCTTTATACAGATCTACGTCGCTGACTCTCTTAAATACACTTACTGTCCGAATAAAAAAAAAATATTTCTTTTCAAACAAATATTGAAATGACTACGTAGACCATTAGCATAATTAACATTTCTACGGTCACAATGATAGTTAAAAATAATAACTTATAATTGTTTTGTTATAAACAGACCGTTGATAATTTTATGTCACAAGTCACTTATATTATTTTCGTCAGAATATACAATGTTTTGTATGTTCGTACTATATATTAATTACCTGAGCATAGACATTTTAATTTTTTTTATTTTCTTTCATAATTTCTTATATTTTTTTGAGGTCTTAAACGAACTCTAGTTTTGGTTACGCCTGCTTAATTAGTTATTCTTTAAGCACATATACAATAAAATATTAGTTTTTTTTAATACCAATAAACTAAATAATATTAATAAAGTTTTGGATAGGTTTGACATAACATTAAAATTATCAAAAGCATACGTCCTGCTGTCCTGCTGAGTGATAAGCAAGTTCAGTATCATAAGTAGCCTTACATAACCATTGCACTTCTAAAAGATGATCCTATCCATGGCCGTGGTGACCCTGTCGTTAGCAAGAGTTGTGATGGTAAAATGTAGCCAAGGATGTCATAATAAAAAGCTATTTTGATATAATTATAATAATTTTCGTTTCTAAATAGTATTTTATTTTCGTAGTAGAAACACAAATACACCATTTAGAACTTAATTTCTTAATTTTATTACTGATTTGCCTTTTTGTGGGAAACGATTAGATATATCTTTACTACTATTCTATTCTTGGCAAAGAAGGCCACGTAGAAGAAAAACTTCAGGAAAGACAGCAGCTCATCGTGTTACATTTTTTTTAGTACACTGACTGCCAACCAGCAAGCAAAGAGAAGTGAGTAATAGCAATTCTTTAATAGTCATCAGTAGGCAGAAATATACATGTACAAAACCAGCGCTAGTAATCTGTGAGGATATTATGTTATTTATGCATTTCATTAAAATATACATTAACCAATTAATATAGTAATTTCCATTGAAAAAATTTTGATGGCTTTTATTGATATGCTCTAATCATCTATTTTGCCAAAAATTATATGCTGAATCGCCATCGGGTAGCAGTGTTACATTTAAGTAGATAAGAAAATTTATATATTCAGATATTGTCATCTATATATCACAGAGGTGATAAAAAAAACATCGACTGACAATTATAAATATAAATGATTTATCTTTATAAATGACATGTTTCTTCCCCTAATAATTATTTTTTATTAGGGGAAGAAACATTAATTAGAATTAATAATTACAGATTCTTAATGTTGAAACTCACGTTTTCGTTTATGTTGTTAAACAGAAAATGCCAAATAGAAATTTTATGAATTTCTTTGAAGTTACGTGTAAAACGTTTTTCGAATGTTTGTTATAAGGAAAAGTTCGAACTAATGTTTGTACATTTAGCCATAGTTAAATTCAAATCTACTTTTATTATACTACGAAAGTTCCAAATCGAGTTTTTAGTTGGGTAATATCCATTCTTAGAATTATAAACCACTTATTTTTACAAAACATAGTTTATGATTAGATATATACTTGAAATTTGTGCGATATTGATTTTCGAGTACAGATAATATAATTTAATTTCAAAAGTTAACGAAGTTGTTGTAACTTTTAGTTATATATGGTGTATTTCTGTTAAAATACACCAGTCAAGACAAATAACTTCATTACAGGCTTAATAATTAAACATCTTTGTTCATTTTAGTAAATTAAAAAAAAACTACAAGAAATCAGTAATCAAATGTCAAAATACTGTGATGGATCTGATTGTTTGTTTGTAAGACAAAACTCGTTAGAAAGTACGATTAGAACAGTGACTATAAAAAGCGAAATTTACTTTTTAAAAAGGAATAGCATTTTTGGAATTAGTCGGAAATTATTAATAGTAAGGTCTTGATATATCCACCTTTTAAAGTTGTTAGCCTTGAAGTAGATGTCATCTAAATGAGTGTTGTTTATTTTACATTTTAGTGATATTAGTCGTAATTTTACGATTATATGGCTCTTATGTTTGACTTATGTTTTGTGAGAATTTGGAAGAGGCATGTTTTATCCACGTATTGGAGAGAAAAGTGCAAGTTCAGTAGTGGTCATTTGGATCTATCTCACCGTGTGGTGCGCCGCGTCCACAGCACCTTGCGACAAGACACGCAGGGTGTTCACCGAATCTAGCGGTGTTATCACCGACGGACCTACAACCTCTAATTATACCCAAGTTAGTTAACATTTATCAATAAGTATCTTTACTACTGCTAATAATTATTTACTAAATCTTTTCCTTTCATAGGATTCACATTGCGAATGGCTTATAAAAGCAGCTAATAAAAGCCAATACATAACATTGAGTTTTATTCGTATGGGAACAGAATGTTCCTATGATTATGTTTTTGTGTATGATGGAGATTCCTTTGATGCACCTCTATTAGGAAGCTTTAGTGGAAAAACTGATCCACAAAACGTCACTGCTTCTAGTGGCTACGTAAGTATAATTTTTTTTAATTAAATTGTATTAATAATTTTGTTTAAAATGTTTTGCTATAAATTTGTTACAGATGTTAATATTGCTATATAGTGACACAAATTATGTATTAAATGGTTTCCGTGCAACATATGCTATACACAATTGTCCAAATAATTGTACTGGTCGGGGACTTTGTGTGTCACATAAATGTTTTTGTGTAGTTGGTGTGTGGGGTGGGCCTGATTGTAGTGTAGAACTATGTCCCAATGGATGTTCTGGGAACGGACATTGTAGAGGAGATGGATGTCAATGCAAAAAAGGGTATGATTCCTTTTAACATATATACATTTATTATTATACTTCATATTTATAAATGTGTCACAAAAGCCTTTTGTGTGAAATTATGGAGTACATTCGTTTTCAGTGTTTCTGTGCTGTAACTAAAATATAAAGCTGTTTGAAAAAAAGGTGTTTATTTTTCTATACACTCATTACATAATAAAATATGTATGGAGAAAAATTACAAAAATGTGTCTGTTGTTAAGTCTATTAGCTTTAAACATAACCCTTCCTACATATTGCTAATAATAGGAAACAATGGCTAAAGCTATCAATCCTCAGCCTATAGACACCTTTGCTGGACAAAGGCCTAGTCCAAGGATCTCCACTCTAAACGGCTTTGCTCTGTCTGCATCCAGCGGTTTGCTAAAGTTATATTCCTTGCTAATAGGTTCAATTATTTAAATTAGTTTCATAATCCTCCTAATAAGGCTCTGAATAAGTTTTCTAGAAAAAGTTTGGAATTAAGATAACAATGATGGTAATCATTTTGAAGGAGACTTTCTTTGTTGTTAGTTTTGCTTTTATAAGTTATTATTATGAAATTAAAATATTAGACAGTATAGTTGTCTAAGTTACTTATGAATTATTTTATCTTTGTATATTACCTCACACTTCTTTTATTTTATATCTATACAATATGAGTGCTTGTTACACCAGATTTCATTTTTATGTTGGTTTTAATATACACTCATTATCAATAAACTGTTTCTAAAAGTGTCTTTGACAACAAAGTATGAAATCAACATTGTTTACTTTCATACACATTTTAATTATTGCAATGTATTTGTAATACAAAGTATGATAAATAAATTTTATCTATATGTAATTCTTTTCTATATAAACAATAATCATGTAAAATCATGTGTTTAGTTAACTTAACTGTCATTGAAAACTACTTTGTAGCAATCTATTGCTAAATATGGGCCTGATGCACAACATGCAATTTGAGCTAATTCTTAGTTAAGTTTTATTATGGTCAAACATGTTAATATGTGGTTGTAAATTCTATTAATTGCATATATCATATGTATTTATATAAAATCATAAATCTTTAAATATACTTCTAGTTACTCCGGTGAATCCTGTTCTTTAAAAAAGAATGATAATGAAGGGAATAGTTGGCATTGGCTGTCACACACTGAAAGTGGCATGACAAAGCGAGCTGCTCACACAGCTGTTTATGTTAACCATACTGACTCTCTATATGTTTTTGGAGGATATGATCTGAATAGAGTTCTAGGCCTTTTGGAGATTTACAAGTAGGTATTTTAGTTTCCTATATTTCTTGTTTTTTAATATTTTATTAGGTATGTGTGTCTAATTATAGATTTTTAATAGGTTTACTACTAGTCAGTGGTATAATGAAGATGGAAGAGTATTACGGCGGTATCCAACAACTGAAGAAAATGATAAGTCACTATTGACATTATTTACCAAAGTATGTATCACCTATAAATTTGTTCTAGATAAATGGAACTGAGCAAAAATTTTATTTGCTACCTATATTGTAATTTTGTTGTTCTTCACAGGGAAATATTGATGGCAGTTGGCAAATAGGAAATAGAAGTTCTTTGTTTAATTTACTTCTGGCATCTTTTACTCACCATGACAAGACCACATTACCTTTCATGCACACACCCTCTCCCTATTCTGAGAGTTACTTGCAATTTACTGATAGGCCTGAGTTTCTTTCCCCTGCTGTTAAAACTAATATTTCAAAACCTGAACCAAGGTATGGTCATTCTGCTTGTGCATTTAGGACTGGATTTGTTCTCTATGGTGGAAAACTGTCTGATGGAAGTTTATCTTCAGAACTTTGGTTTTATGATGCAATTTTGAATTCTTGGACAATAAGAGCTGTTAATTCCTCATTCACTCCACCAGGACTCACTAGACATACTTTAACAGCTGTGAATGGTGAATTATATTTGTTTGGAGGCAGTACAGTAGATGGAGAATTTTCCTCAAGGTAATTACAATTAGTATTTCACAACCTTTATATTTTCATTGCAATTATGGTCATGATTATTGATAAATACATCTTTTTTCTTGTGGACAATTTTCTTAACATTATTGTTGTATAGAAGTTGCTTTATTTTTAGTAAAGTATAGTATAATGACTATAAACTTTTTTGTATAAGCTAATCGACTTTTTTATTTTTACTTATAACAAGATTCCTAGATAGAAGACTTTTGTAGCATATAATAACAGTAAGGCTTATAAAATTAAAAAAAAACTATCAAATTGTTTTCTAGATTTCCATCAATTTCTTTATGTTGGACAAATATTGTGATAGATTATTTTTATTTTTATTTATCTAATTTATTATCATTTCAGTTTGTATAAGATCAAATTGGGTGATCTTAATACTGAATCCTGGGAAAAGGTGCAAGTGAGAGGAGGTAAAGAGTTAGATGTTCGAGTCGTTGCCCACACAGCAGTGTATCATTACAATTCTAACTCTATTTTAGTTTATGGAGGAGTAGTCGCTAGTGTTGCGAGGTAATTAAAATTAATAACTCCATTATTATTAAACATACAAAATAACCGATTGCCAAATATTGTAAGTCATTAGTAAGCTATTACTAAAAAAATTTCAGGTTTTCAAAATTATCCGATAGAATGTTTGCATTTGATTTGGGCTATAAACATTGGAGTGAAATACGTTATCCGAGAGCTCATCTACGTGATACTTACGTACCTAGAGAACGAGCTTTTCATACATCAACAGTAATAGGTATTTGTTAAGAATAAAATTTATGGATAAATTTAAAAAGTACATTTAATAAAAAAAATTACTTTTTAGGGAACTATTTGGTTGTCTTTGGAGGCTATTCCCATCGTCATAATCGTGAAGAAATTTGTTATGACGGACAAATGTACCTTTATCATCTAGGTTGTCATTCTTGGATTCCCTTAGACGTTTTAGGAAAAGCCCGTAAATTATATCCGAAGAAACAAGGAGTTTTTGCTCATGCTGCAGCCTTGAAACCACCATCCACGTTATTAATAGTTGGCGGTTATCATGGAAATGTTAATGGTAAACATTTTTTTTTTGTTTCAAGTGTATAAAGTAATAAGCTATGTACTGCATGTGTTCCAAAAATATTTTTGTCAGTCTAGTTGTTTAAAAATTACTTTTATTTTTAAACAGCTATTTTTGGACTCTCGGCACTATTGTTCATTCACCATCATCTTTATTAGCCGAAAGACCACTGCTGGACAAAGGACTCCCTCAAAGACTCCGATCTGACCTACGCTACCGCATCTAGTGGTTTCCCGCGACCTTATAAAAGTTATTTTTAATCCATTTGTCTATTTTTGAATTAAATTACAAACAATCAAAATATTGCTCTAAATGCTTACAGTATCAGACTTTTGAACACAATCATTTTGTTCATATTTTCCGTGATGCACATTAACTTTAAATCAGTACCACTTTTTCGATGTAATGTCCTTTACTGATTCTTTATTAAGTTTTTTAAAAAATGTTAATTAAAAACCCTCTATTTTTTTCCCACTACTGTAACTCGGTGCCTTCTTTTTTTAAGAGAGTTAAAATCTTTTATCCACCACGCTGGCTAACTGCGGGTTTGTGGATATATTTCCTTGAAAGCGGTTGTTCTTGGAATACACGTTTACACACGTTTTCCTTCAACCTAGGCTCAAGCACAGTAGGACCTACCCGCGAATCATGTTATGTATAGCGCGTGCACTATTATGGCCTGTTAAATTTAAGTTGATCGAAGTTATTTGCATATAAATAATTAATACAATAATATTTTCTTCTTACCATTTATATTTACATTTACAGGGGACCTTTTGGCGTATGTAGTTCCGAGTTGGCATGCTGGTATAAGTAATAAGGATCCAGAATCGGCTTGCCCGAGACATCGTAGTCAACCAGAGTGTCTCGCGGATCCTGAATGTGGCTGGTGTTCTGCCGACGATGTATGTTTTATAATTTTCATTATAAAATTTTGTAAAAAATAAAAGACATCGTGATAAAAATATATTATCAAGGTCTTTGCAGCATGAGAGACTTGCTCACATTTTTTTTAATTTGATTATTTATTTGTCGAACTGACTAGTCTAGTAGACGTTCACCTGATGGTAAGTAATAGTCCTGCCAATAACAATGTGTTGCTAGTTAAAGTGTTAAACACTACATCACATTGCGCTCGACGCTTTGAGATACAAGATGTTAAGTGTCCCTACTGTAGTAATTTTACTAGCTACAGCGTTCCGCCGCTGAAACAAAGGCTGCTTTGAAACTTAACTGGTCTCTGGTAACAGAGTATTACCACCACTGTAAATAGAATATATCTTGCCACCAGTATATAGCATTTTCTACTGTAATAAGTAAATAAAAAAGTAACTATATACAGTTAAAATGTAATAATTAAACTGTGACAAATTGTTTATTTACATATTGAATAATTGTGCAAGTGTTGACATTTGTAACGCCTTTATCTTTACGTATGACTTCAAAAGCGCTATTTGCAGATATGTTATGGAAGGACAATTGGATCAAACTGCACGACAAACTTGCAATCAATCCGATGTGGTGGGATTTGTCCTGCTCTTGGAGATTGTCACTCATGTTTAATTCATGGACCCGCATTAGAGAAATTAAACTCTTCGCGCAAACCTTTGCCTTCTGTAAGCACTAAATTGGGTCTATATCAATGCAGCTGGTGTGTGCAAAACGCTCGATGTCATCACAAGGACGGTAATACTTAATTAATATCATATTTATTACTTGATACTCTGGTGACATTGTCCTGTCAGTGCATATTTATTTAATTTTTGCTATCTTTAAATGTATGTAAGAACGTTAGTCATGAAAATTTGTTAAACTGACTCTGTGATGCAAAGGCTAAGCGTTTACCTTTTCACATACAAGTTTCTGTTTGGATTCTGAGGCCATATTGTTTTTGGTGTTTGGGTTTTTTCAAACCCAGCTAGCTACCTCTCTTATAATGTACATGAGTTGCCATCACAACGTTAGTGTCTTCTGGCTATCATTATATGAGAGCCAAAGTACACTGAGCGACCACGCTTTATCATCCCCCGTTTCATTATCACTTAACATCACGTGAAATTGAAGTCAAGTGTTAGCACATCATACATAAAAAATATAGAAATTGATATACTGCATAGCAATGCAGGGATAGCGATGCAGGGATATCGATCCCCAATGAGCATTAGCTTCTTATGAAGGAAAACGTCACGAGGACACTGACATATTCCAAGAACAACAGCTTTCAAACACATTCTACATCTATTATTAACTGACACTGGGACAGCATGGTGGCTTTGAGAGAGAAGGCCCGAGTTCCTGCATGGGAGACATTAAAAGCGCTGTTTATTATTATTTATTACGATATCTGTTCTTGTAATATTTATACCCCATCAAGTTTGTTGTTTTTTGATAAATACATTTATGTTGTAGGAGTCATATCAGTGCTTCGACATATATTTATTGTCTGTCAACCGAGACAAATAAAGACACAATGACGAAATAGATATATGGTGACGGTGTATCTATCTATATGTGTTATTATTATTTATAATATATTTTGTTAAATTACCACCTGCAAGATCTCACCTCACCAAAGTTTTATTTTAAAATGAAAATCCACTGCTGCACATAACTTAGCAGTTAACCAAAATAAATAAGTTTATCTGACTGAATGTATTAATTTTAGATAACTATGGTGTTTGTGGCGAGGAAACGCCGTCAGAGAATCCGGGCTGGTGGGGTACTACGGGCACTGAAGTAACAACGCCTGAACAATGCAAAATTTTAGATAAAAGGCCTGGCCTTACATTTCTTAGATATCAACAACCAGCGGATTGGAACCATCCAGATGGAGTATCTGTAGTCAATGCTACCACAGTAGATTGGGGTGCTGGAGGGGGTAGTAACCACATTTTCATGGGATCAAGTGAAGCAAGGTTGCGTGGGTGGCTGCACATACCACAATATTGGAATGGAACAGGAGAAACCTTGCATATATGCGCTGGTCATGCAAACATATCACTTAATCTAGGCGATAATCCGATAGCTGTCGCAAATTTGACAGCGCAGCCATCTGCGTGTTCGCTTGTCGATTGGCCCAATCTTTTACCGGGCCGACTCTCTGTCGATATGCACGCGAACGATTCCTTACACACGGGCCTTTATCCTTCCCACCATCATTCTAAAATGGAGCTTCTTCACAATAAATCGCAAGAAAATGCTAAGGTATGTAAATGTTTACTTCGTGTATATGTAGGTGGTACATAGTACGCAAATCCATAACAACGTGACACTGGTTGAGACAATATACACCGCACCATACTGTGCTCGTAGGTTAAAACATAAGATAATAAGTTATGTTACCCTAGTGTTTTAGTAGAAATGCTACATCGCTCTTTAAACCGGAATACGTTAATGTTAGCCTACTTCTGTTTAGGGGCAAAAATAGAAGATGTGATCATACCTACCTAAACGGTTTCTGACAACAAATAACTTACGACACTAGAGGTACCTATAAGTAGTATATATAAATTTGTATTAAATTGTTCAAAATAACTGGTGTGATTAAATTGTGGGCAAAATGTAATATAATTTAAAGAGAAAAACTGATACCACCGGTTATTTTGGCCAATTGGTAATTCTAGTGTTATTATTAGTAATTAATGAACTTATTTTTCGTGACAAACCCTAGTCAAAATAAACAACAAGTTGTCAAGGGTAACGTTATAATAATAAACGGCCCACTTAAAGTTCCCACTGCTGGGACCATGGCGTCCTCTCTTAAGGAAAGAGTGATAGCCATTTACGTGGCCGCACTAGAGCAGCGGCTCGCTGCTCAAGTGCGCCTATGATAGATCGTGGAACATATCAGTTTTCTAATGATTTTTTTCATTTACCCCATTTAAGTTCAGTGGGGATTGAATCCGTGTCTCCTAGAGTCACATTGTGCGTGCAGCATTTTCAAACTAATTCATCACTGCTTTAGTAATGTTAGAAATGTAATAAATAATAAGTTTTGCATATTATTGCAGGTATTTACATTTGAGTTCCTAGAACCTTACTCGGATGGACAATGCGCAAACTATGATAATTGTCTATTATGCTTATCGGATGCTGCTTGTGGATGGTGTGAAGTGACTAATCGTTGCGAGGCTAGAAATATAGATGAAAATACTGCATGCGCGGCTGATGGCGAGTGGAGGTACCTGACATTGCAACCAGCAGCTTGTCCGAACTGTTCCAATTATATAAGTTGCGAGCGTTGCGTATCGGGAAATTACTGCGAATGGTGGGCTGATGAAGCGCGATGTTCCCGACGTGGTCGAGCTAGTGGTGCCATTGTAGATACTAGTGAGTGTCCAGCACCATGCCGCTTGCGTCTCGACTGCGAACACTGCCTTGACGAGCGCGGACGTTGCGTTTGGTGCGAAGCTACTCGACAATGCTTCAGTTTCAGCGTGTACACGAGCGAATATCAGTTTGGTTTGTGTCGTGAATGGCTTGATCGGGCTTCGTCTCCTCCTAATGATGATATGATACGAAAGTCAGGGCAATGCAAGTCGTGCCAAGCTCATACTCAATGTTCAACTTGCCTACGTAGTATGGGATGCGGTTGGTGTCATTCTTTCGAAAACCCAATCAATGGTGTTTGTACAGAAGGTGACTTCACCCGTTCACACAAGAACTGCCCGTCTCTCTTAAATGTTACCTCTACAGACGCAGGTTGGGCATACGCTCAGTGCCCCGATGTTGACGAATGCGGTCTCGGCCTTCATGACTGCCATGAGCACGCTATTTGCAATAACACTCATGGTTCTTACACTTGTAAATGTAAACAGGGTTACATTGGTGACGGAAAAAAAAGTTGCATGCGAACTTGTTACAATAATTGCGTCCATGGTTATTGTCTCGGCGCTCCACAGTACAAGTGTCATTGTGATCTTGGATGGACAGGCGCTGATTGTTCTATTAACTGCGGATGCCACAACCATTCAACATGTAAGACCGGGGTAGGGCGTTGTGACGAATGTCAAGATTGGACAGAGGGAGAATTTTGTGAATCTTGTAAACCCGGTAGCCATGGCAACGCGACAACTGGACAGGGTTGTCGCAGATGCGATTGTAACGATCATGGCGATGAATCACGAGGCGTCTGTGACTCTGCAACGGGTGAATGTATCTGCAAAGATAACACAGAAGGACAAAACTGTGAGCGTTGCAAAGCTAAGTTTTATGGCGATCCTCGACATGGTGGGAGATGTTATTATCAATGTGAGCCAAGAGGAATGTTAAATGCAACACAAACTGAGGGCATTGGGTCATTTATGACAGATCCTGATATTAAGACATTAGGCCCTTCAAAAGAGTGCCTATGGATTATCTCTGCAAGCAATATTAAAGACGCTACTATTCAATTTAGTATAAATTCTTCACATTTCGACGTTCCATGTGATGAAAATGCTGTTTACGTCTATGACGGCCTCGGCGGAGTTCCGGATTTAAGTAATAATCAACAGAGTCAACTATTGGGTGTATTTTGCAACGGCGCTTCCTCGGGTGTAGTAGAAGCTCGCAGTGGTAATTTAACTGTACATTATAAACAAGGTCAATCTGATCAAGGCTTTGAAGGTGTTTATAAGGTATTAGCGTGCGATGATTATTGTACTTGGCCCAGAGTATGCAATAAGAGACATTGTCTGTGTCGAGACGGTTATGGAGGCCCTCACTGCGATATTGAAATTTGTCGAAATAACTGTAGCGTAAGTATCAAAGGAGGTGTATGCGATAGCAGCTACGGGCGATGTCTTTGTAATGATGATTTTGGAGGTGATGACTGTTCTGTGAAAGTTGATAAGACACAACTTGTTTTCACGGAATTGTTTAATTCAGAATATCTTTCGGATGGCTTGGATCATCTCAGAAAGACATTACCAAGATTTGGACATAGTTTAGTTGCCGATAGACGTGGTCTATGGATGTTTGGGGGATACTCACTGTCGCATGGTCCACTAAATGATATAAGATTTTTTGACACAAAAAATAATACTTGGATGCAAGTTACCGTAGAAGCTACGCCTGACGCAAAAATGCCGGAAGGTCGATATTTTCATGCAGCTGAAGTATATCATTCAAAACAGAACATATATATTTATGGTGGCCTAAGTTTACAAGAAAAAAGTGGTCAAAATAAAACTCTTGACGATTTTTGGCAGTTCAGTTTAAAAGATCAAAGGTGGAGTAATATTAAGAGTAAGGAAGAGAAACCGCCATCTCTTGCTGGACATACATTGACTTTACAAAAGTTCCAGGACTACGAAAGTCTAGTTCTTATTGGCGGTTTTTCATTGAGTGAAGGTTTTATGTCGGGAATGTGGGAATTCGATCTTGACAATGAAAAATGGGTTAAACTTCGTTGTTCAGGAACTATGCCTTCAGGAATCATTGGCCACAGCACCGTTTATCACGCTCCGTCACAAAGTCTTTATGTTTTTGGCGGTATATTACATGTTTATAATGGCACTATGGTATCACATAAATTATTTTCATTTCACTATCCTACGAAAACATGGAGTGAATTGCCTAGCTACATGAATATACACAACGTTTTCGACATTTTGCCTCTTGCGACATATTTACATTCTGCAGTGACTACTAATGATTATATGATTGTATTCGGAGGAAGGACTGAGCCTGAAAACAGATCAAATGCCCTTATAGCATACGTTTATAGCTGTAATCAATGGGTCAGACTTGTAAAAGGTTTGTTAATTTTTTCATAATCATACAATAAAATATTCTGTTAAAAGAAATTATATTAATTTATTGTTTACAGGTGTAAGTATAGTCGATCATCCGCCACCGCGTACTATAGCCCATGCCATGGCAATTGATGTAGAAAATGAGAATGAGGGATATATTTATATCATCGGTGGCTGGACGGGAAGTGCTAATTGTCAAGTGACACGCATATCTCTTCCTGAAGATCTATGTTCTTTATGGAGTTCGAACAAGTTGGAATGTCGAAGTCATATGGGTTGCAGCTTTTGCAGTACCACTAATTACACGAAATGTTATTCAGTTGATAAGCCCGGCTGTGAAAGCAGTGACAGGGTTTCTACAAATTCAGGTGCGGCGTGCGATATCGATCTGATCTCGCACCGTCCATGCGAAAACTTTACTTCGTGTACGACATGCCTTGCCGCTTGGCCACTGTACCCTGAAGAAAAACCAGCGTGCCGATGGTGTGAATCCTGCGCAGCAGCTGTCGGTTAGCATATCTTATTGTGATGTTAGATTTTTTTTTTTTGGCACTGTTTATTTTTTTAATATTTTAGGTGAATGTGTACCGACCGATGAATCCTGCATAAGTATCAAGTGTAATGCTGGAACTACGTACATTAGTGATGTCGACCAATGTCCTGAATTAAGATGCTTAGCATCAGATTGTGACAAGTGTGTTTCTAATCAATGCACTTGGACTCGCTATGCCAGCAGATCAGGTAAATTACATGAAAGTTTTTCAGATAATTGTTTTGGTACTTTGCATTATACCGAACCAAAAATTATAAATCCCTGTTTAAAATTTCCATTTGTATTCATCTAATCAAATATTGAATTATTTTTATATTACTTATGTTCGGACGATATGTAAATAAAAATATAGTAATAATATTTTTGATTGGTTAGGTCAAGCAACAAAAATATCCGAAGATTCTTCGGAAGTTTATAATTGGACATGTGCATTAATCGACGAGCCCGGTCGTGCAAGTCTTAGGCCGCGAATCAAAGAAGAGTGCCCGAGCCGTTGTAACCAATTTACAGATTGCCAATCATGTTTAAATTCTGATGGTGCTGAAGGTGGATTTTCAGAATGCCATTGGGCTTCGTACCTCGGAACCTGCATTTCTCCTGCATACCAACCGGTATACTGTGCCGGTGGTGTTTGTGGGCTAGTTTTAACCAAAGCGGACAAAAACAAATGTCCAGCCCCTTGCGAGACCTTTGAGCAATGTTCGGAGTGCTTACGTCATTCCCATTGTGGATGGTGTGCACTAGAGGACGCTAACGGAGAAGGAGTATGTTCCGAAGGCTCCATCGAGTCCCCACTTGACTATTCGACACGCACTTCTTGTGCCGCTGTTTACTCTGATTATCATCAGATCAATAACACTAATGAAACTTTCTCATGGCACTATACTAGATGCCCTCCCGAAAATGAATGTGAAAATAATCATCACCAATGCAAAGCTGAGTCGGAGGTAAAATTTTTAGCACCAATAACTTTAATTATACTTATAAAAAATAGTATGAAAAATTAGTAATTTCACTCTTTAATATTTGGACAAGATATTTTACTAACGGTTTAAAATTTTTCTCCTTTTAGGTATGCGTGGACTTAATGGAAGGTTACGAGTGTGCTTGCGGCACGGGGTATAAGCGCGCGGGGAGTGGAGGCTGCGCGGCCGTGTGTACGCAAGGCTGTGTGCGGGGCGCTTGCGTGTTGCCTAACGAGTGTCGTTGTGACTTCGGCTACGTCGGCGCCAATTGCACTATACAATGCCAGTGCAACGGACACTCGCATTGCGAAGGTCCGGACAAGCTTGATAAATGTATCGAGTGCCACAACAATACTATGGTAATATACACACATTAACAACTTGCCAGAATAATTCGAAAGACTCTTTCATTGACTAAATTCCATAACACATGGCTCCGGTACAGAATCAAGTACCATATTACAAAGTAAACCGTTAACCGTGTCACAAGGATATTTAAAGTAGAACATAGTCTGTTGATATGATGCACACTGTTTAACACATGCTTCCCGAAAAGGCGGTCTTAGCGACTTGCTATGCCGAGCATGAAAAAATTGTTGGTCACGCTTGGAGTGGCAAGCACAATGTACTGATAAATGTTACATGAAAAGCTACTATCTTCACCCTGGTTTTACAAGCACCCTCTTAAAAACGTGATCTGCACTCTACAAGTACGCACGGTGTCCCGAAAGTTACAGTAGAAAAACTATCAATTACTGCCCGCAGGGGCAAATGCGTACCCGTTATAGTTTATTAAAATTTAATCTTAATTGTTATTTTACAGGGCAATCAATGTGAAATCTGTAAACCCAACTTTGTCGGAGATCCCACTGATAACGGGCAATGCATCCCTTGTTCCGTATACTGCCACGGTCATACTACAGTGTGCACGAACGACATGTCTGAAATATCTCAAACCCGAGATATTGTCGGTGACCCCGAAGAGTACTATAGAGACGGTGGGTCGAAGGCGCGTTGCGTCCGTTGTGCTAACAACACAGATGGACCAAGATGTGAAAGGTGTATTGAAGGGTACTTCAGAGGCTCTGAGGATTTCAGAGACCCTTGTCGACCGTACGTATTACAATTTCTAAAATTTTGTATTAGAGTGCTAATCTTGCAAGTCAGCTTACCTTTTATTTGCCGACTCCAAGCTCTATCAAGTAAATTATGCCAACATAATTACATAGAGTTAACTTTTACCAGTTGCGAATGCCATGGCCACGGAGACACTTGCGACCCGGTCACAGGCGAAAAGTGCAATTGCGGTAATAACACGGAAAGCGACTCGTCGTGCCAAGCGGCAGGCTCCAGTAAGAACACGGCGCAGGAATGTTGGCGACACCAGTGCGTTAAGTGCAGGGATCTCTATATGGGGGACCCGCGCAACGGGCACCAGTGCTACAAAACTATCAATATCGAAAATAAACTCTGTTTTGATGGAAAATCTATCGGTTAGTAAAGCTTACTTGATTAATATTCAAATCTAAAACACAAACGGTCACTTAGTAAAAAACGTAAGTGATATGTTTGCCCATAATGTGACGCTAGACATAATGCGTGATGCATTGCACTACTCGCCGAAAAATACAAGTTGTTAAGTCTTGTCAAGTAATTTCACTAGCTACATCGCTCTTTGAACCGGAACACAGTAAAATTATTATTGACTGAGTCATTTGTTTCAGATGAATGTAAGATTAAGCCACATCCGCTTTACCCGGGTCAAACAGTCTTTGTCGCGGTGAACCCCCGATTTATGAATGTGGACATACGAGTAATAGTAGATGTAACTCAAGGCGCAGTTGACTTGTATTTAAGTCCAAATGATAGCTCGTTTGTGGTGTCAGTAAACTCTACTACAGGAACTCATTCTGTCGAATTAGACCCGACTTATTACAAACATGATCAGTACCGCAAAATACCGACCTTCGACGACCCAGTGCCGGATAGCCAGCATGTAACGTGGTATTACGATAAAATCGAGTATTCACTTGCCGACTACACGGCGACCGATTTGGCTACGTACGTTACAGTTGATAAGAGGAACGCGTTGGTTCGCGTGCAAAACTTGCGCAACCGACTTGTGCTGACACTGCCGGAAAAAGTTCACGATCTCGCTCACACAAAGTTTTACATAATACTTCGCTCTCGAAACACGGAAGACGGCGCTGCTAGTTTTGGTATAACCTTCTTCCGTCAGGATCAGCTCCACATCGATCTCTTTGTGTTCTTTTCGGTGTTTTTTTCGTGTTTCTTCCTGTTTCTCGCTGCTTGTGTGGTCGCTTGGAAGGCGAAACAAGCTGCCGATGTGCGAAGAGCTAGGAGGAGACATGTAGTGGAGGTATGTGAAATTTGATAATTTTTTTATTTTTATTTTATTACTTTACGAGGTGATGAGACGAGCGCGACGTTTACCTCTTTGTAAGTGATACGTTTGCCCATAACAACGTGGCGCTAGTTAAGATGGTATACACTGTATCACATTGCGCTCGTCGCCTTGTGACATAAGGTTCATACGGTTTGTAGTTGTCTCAGTAAAATCATACCGTAATATTAATACATAATAAATATTATTAACTTCAGAGCTGTTTAAAGTATATATTATTGAATTAAGATGCTGCACATGGCGAAGCGGCCGTTCGCTGCAGTACGTGTCGTTATAAATGGTGGCGCGGCAGTCGGCGTGACAGGCGGCGTGGCGGGAGGGGCGCGACGTCGGCGTGCGCTTGACCTTCGCCCCATCGCAATCGAGCCTACCGCTGACGGGCGCGCTGCGGTCACCTCTGTGCTCGTCAGGTAACTCGTAACAATATTAGGCCAGCGCTTGACCACGGTGCCTGTCCAAAGTCTACATCAATTAGCTTCCATACATGATGATGAATGCTGAACCCATTTTACAAGTCTCACAAGGATAAAGCAGTCTCTGGGACGAGCCATTATAGCATAGCGTTGCAGAGGTCGCGATTGTATTCTGAAAACGCTAACAATGACTACGGAGGGTATTTTAGTAGGTAAAAACCTCTGCACAATCCTCACTTTCGACCACAAGGCAGAATATCCTTCCGTTCTCCGTTTAAAGACGATACTGATTAATTTACCTGTAACCATATATTATTATACCTATAACAAACTCTAGGAATAAAATAAACACATTCCACTCGTTTCTAAATCGTGAAAATTGGGATTTCTACACTCAAGTCTTAGTATATTTATAAGTTATGTTTGTAAACTATATAACGGTTATGTTAGTTACACGAATATACTATTTAGATAATTTTTTCATTGATAGAGTAATGACTCTACCTTAGTAAATGTACTAAAATCCTGGATGTTTATATTTTTTATTTAAAACTCTTTTCTAGATTATAATTATGTATATTGAATAGTGGAAAACATTCAATTTAAAATGTTTCTCAATCATTAATTTTTAATATATACATCGAACAATAATATCGCGAATTTAAAACTAAGCAATATTTTTATTTAATACCAGGCTACCGGGAGGGATCCGCGCGCCTGTAAGGATGGCTCTGGCTTCGGCGTTGGTGCTGGTGACGCGCGCCCCGCAGCCGCGGCCACGCGCTCGCCGCGCCATCTCTTAAACTAACTCAAAACTAAGTCTAAACGTTTTAAACATAAAATTCATCTGCGCTGGTACATTGAAATCATCATATTTGTAACTATAATTTTATTTTAATAGCAGTAGGTACAATTATAGAATATTTTAATTATAAAGGCAATGACAAACTTTCATATTATAACATTCCGTCATTTTGGCAACTAAAGTAAACATCGTATATGTCGTTACCACTGCAGCACCTGTTTCTATCGCCAAACAGTAATGTAAACATTACTGTTGTCCGGTGTTGGGCTAATGAGGCTTAACATTTTATGTCACAAGGCGACAAGTCCAATGGTGTGTATGTCATCATAACTGTATTCCATAAAAAACCTATGGCCTATGTTATTTAAAAAATTTAACTAACATGTTATCTATGATATATCTATGAAACGTTTTCATTTATGTTAATATTCACTAAAAACATTGTGAATATCAGATGATATTCATAATGTTATCAAGAAAATGAATATCAGGTGACGCAGAACCGTTCAGTGTGTAGGATCTTTGGGGGAGGCCTATTTCCAGCAGTGGATGTCTAGGAGCTGATGATGATTCATGATCTGCCAATTATTATTATCTTTTTACTACATTTTCCAGCTTTAATTTTTAATTAATATATTCTTTGATTGATTAAATTAAGATTTGTGTTACTTTCTAAAAAACAATGGATCTTACTTTCTATATTTTACGTGTATAAATCTATATTAAATATTTATTTCTTAGCACAAATTCCTATTTAAACATAAAATGGTTTGTTGGTGCAATACTTTTATTTTATCAAATAGTTATAAATTTACTACTATCCTAGGTGTATTACATAATGTCTATATTGTCCGTTTTCTGTAAGAATATATATATATTTAATAGGCTTTAAAAATATTTATGTTAAGATTTAAAATTAGTTTTTTTTTTAATTAATAGTCTTCTTGCAAACAATGTACACTTACGGTACTCGAGAGATGTCTGTATGTTGAAGATGAAGCCATAAAAGCCAAGTATTCATTTGGGGAGTATTGCTCATGAGTCATCACGCTGGGCATGCGGTTAAGCGACTAACGACTTTTAAGAAGAATGTGGAGGACATAAAAATAGCGGTTAATATAGAGGTGTTACAATTTGATCAGTTCTTGTTAATAAAAAACTAACAGGTATGGTCTGCGTGGTACATCGTACAGTTGAACTCAAGAATTGGGTATGCTGGTAATGGTCACAGAAACATCCACTGGCCTCTTCTCAAAATTGTAACGATGTGTCTTTAGTCGCTTTTTACGAACTGCTGGGTAGAGTAGCAGTGGGGATAATCTAAAAACTCCCACCCGGGAAAAAAAAACAAAAGCCAAAGTATTCGAAATTGGTCGTAACTATACGCGGGTTGTGAATAGCCAATCGTCGCCAATACTATGTTCTGTTATTTATTACAAAATTTTATTGAAAAATGTTAAAATTATAATTAATATTACGGTTTGTTATTTATATGAATTTTTTATTAACTTAAATGTCATAAACCAATTTTTTTTATATTTTCCGTTATTTAGCACAAATAGATTATCTAATGAATCTCTGTATATGACTGTTTATTTATAGTATCTTATGAAATGTAATCATTTTCTATATGTATATTGTGATAATTTTACTGCCTACGTGACTCAATGTTTAACGGCTGGCCTTGTGACACGAAGGTCTTTGGTTCGATTCTAGGGCCACATGTTGTGGTGGGGTTTTATCAAACTTTTCTGGCAAGCTACTGCCCATAGTTATTTAGCAGGTTATACTTTGTCAAGTGAAAGTAATGGAAAGTGGGTTAATGCAAGAATTAAATTTACTTTTAAATTATTTACAAGAAATTTAAGATCCTTTCAGTATATAAAACTTCATATTTCTTTAGGTTGTTATATCAACTATAGCATTTTCTAGTGATTATTGAAGCGTGTATGTATTTCTGTTTTTGATTCTTTTTGTATATTTGCAATATTTATATTATATATTGATAAGACATTACTTGACATGTTGTACTTCTGTCTATTTATTTATTTTTTTCTCTTCTCTGTATATTACAGTTTTCCCCTGGACAAGCTGTTTATATTATTTTTTAGTTAGATAATATTTTTTGATAAAATCTTATAATTAAAAGCACTTGTTAAGTTTTAATCAATAAATGTCTCATTTCTTAAGTTAAAACAGTAAAATTGAGAAACAAATTGCAAGAATTGGCTCATGTTTTACACACAAAATGTTGGTATAAAAAAGAAATATTGTATCTGCTTGTAACATAGTTTATTACCATTTATTATTCTGATTCACAAAACACTCAAGCAAACTAAAAATTTGTAATTGCTCAACGGAAATCAACAGTATTGTGAAGTTGAACTTGTCATGTATGCTGTTGTTTTAATGAATTTATGAAAATTAGGTAGCTTTTAAGTTTTAACAACTGTTTATATGTAAGAGAGTATTGATGTAGGTAAAACATACAATGTGGTCAAAAGCATCACTAAAAAAAAGTCCATGATACATTCCATTTGTATATTGTTGTACATATAAGTCTATGTGTAGGTCAAACATCAGAGAGCTTTAACAATGTTATACTAGGAAAATGCAATTTGCTCATTATTTTTCTCTCAAATTCCTTTAAATAAATTTTTGAAATGCATTTATTTGTTCTATTGTAGATAATTTTTAAATATTCCATATTTTGGTAGCATATTTAATTGGCAAAAATACTTTGTAGCCATTTTCTTGTAATCTGGCATTGGAAGCAGGCATGTCTCAAAATTAATATATAGAGTCTGAAAGTTTCTGTGAAAATTTGTTATATACAGATGTAATGTATTGTCCCGCTGAACATGGGATCTGGTGTAACTAAAACTATCTTTGGAGATATTTACCCTTTTCATTGATTTAGGTTTTGCTTTAAAATGTACAATATTGTGTAGATATGTAAAAATTTTTATTGTTTTAAGTGTTCAGAACAAAATTTGTGGGTGTGGATAGACAATCATATTTTGTGATGCATAATAATTGCTCAAGGTTGATAGATATGTTTAAAACTTTTTTTCTTTGTTGCTGAATACTTTGTAGGCTGTGTCATAAAATTCACATAGAAATATTATAAATTGGGACAAGATTCTTTTAAATAATTATTTTCATTTTGTTTTAGACAGTGTAAGTTTTGGTTGTAATCAAAATATTTTTTATAGAAAAGTTGCTGATTACAACAGACAAAATAGAAATTGTCCAAAAATTATTATTTATTATAGAAAATGTAAGAGAACCTTTACCCATCTATGCCGCACATGGTATTTCAACTCAACTATAAAACCCTGTTCGCTTCAAAATATAATTCATTTGTGTCATAAATTAAAAATTATGTTAACCATATTTTGAAAACTAAAATAAACTATGCTTAAATGTAATCATTAAATTCTTAAGTTTTTGTACATTGAGAATTACTTTTTAATAATCTTTATTCACCAGAATAATAATGATAAAAAATCATTGTTAGTAGTAGATATTATGGAAATTGCTACATAATGTAATGAGTATTTCCATGTCAGAGTACCATTCCATTAAACAACTATTACTGGTAGCTGTAATTAACATTAGTTTGTATTACTAATGAATTGGTAATATACCTAAAATTTTAGATATAATAAGATAAATGTTCAGTGTGACATGACAGATGAAATTTTTTGGTACAGTCATGACAGATTAATGGATCTAAGACAGTATTATGTCTATGTAAGCAATATGTATTCTTTGGTTATAACTGTAAATGTTTATCAATAAAATATACTGTTGATTGTAAATTATGTTTTATTTTTACATTCTATTCACAAACATTTTTTTATTATAAAGTCAATGAGGTGGATACAACTGTTTTTTCTTAATATTTATTACTGGTCTTACCTATATTATTGGTCTTTTTGTGTCAAGAGATGCGTTTTAATTTTTTGTAACAATTCTTTCTTCACTGTATCTGGAACAAGTGCTCTAGCTCTTGGAGTTACTCTTGTGACCAGCATATCAAAATTAACATTGTTTCCTTCGTTTTCTTTTACCACTTCTCTACATAACATTCGGACTTGATCTCGCCATCCGCATTCTATTAACCGACGCATTAACAAATCTTTAAATCTATAAATAAAGAAAGAAACCAAAATTTTTTATAATGTATTTGTAACGCTCAACTCTATTATTGATGATATTAATGTTTAACTACCTTTCGCGATCCCCGCTGAGAATTAACCGTTGATGCGCAATTGTATTATTCACAGTCATGTTTTTGATCAAAAGTTTGTATTATTTTGTTAATAAACAGATTTTCAAGATGACAGATGTCAACTAGTGTTGTTTGTATTTTCAATCGAAAACGTTGATAAAACCAAAAGCTTTATCTAATAAAAATAACGAAACAAATTTAGCTTTGACTTCGAAATTTATCATCATAATTTTTTTTAAATAGTGCTTAAACAAAATACATATTTTTAGACCAATATTTAAATGGTGTTTAATTTTTCATATGTGAAAATGGAACATCTTCATTAACGAAAAAAAGTTTTATTGTGCCATATTGTACTTCAAATCTCTTTACTAATCAAGTCATTACAATTTGTTTATTACAGAAAATTCTTTGGTTTTAATATTAGACTTGTAATTTTAGGATATAACAATGATATTCCAAATCGTTTATACTAAAGATTAATTCACTTGAATGTTCTTCTTCTTCTTCCCAATTGTTGGCATAAGCACGGTTTGTGCGCGAGCCAATGTCAAGTGTAGACGCATAAGACAAAAGAATATATAACCGAAAATAAATTTGAAAAAAAATGATCAGAATAGTTGGAATTTAACTAAATTATAGGAATAAAAATTTATAACTAATTTATAAGAATAAAAATAAAATTAAAAATATTTACATTTAAATTTTTATTTTACAATCTATAATAAACTTATTTAATATACTATATACAAGAGGCTTATAATCTCTAAGTAGCAAGGAAATATTAGTAGGCAGAGGAACGGAGAGAGACACTAGAGAAGAAAGTAAGGAAGAGTGATCGTATAAAGGGCAAGAAAAGAAAATGTGATTCATGTCACAGTAGCTCTCACCACACTCACAAGCAGTACTAGACACAATTCCCATTTTGATCAAATGAACCGGAAGACTGACATGTCCCAAACGCATACGGATCAAAACAGATGTGGCAGTTTTACCAAACGACAATTTGGCAAACCATGGCTTACTGGGCACAGACGATTGTACACCAAACAAGAAGCGGCCTTTGATCCGGCCACTCTCTTCCCAACACTTATTCCATGAATCATGGAGGTATCTGCCAGGTAAAGCAGCAAGATCATGGCCAAAATTCTTGTAGGCATACACGTCGCCGGCCACAATAGCACTATTTGCCAAACTGTCAGCTCTCACGTTCCCTATAATACCACAATGGCTAGGTATCCAACAGAAAGTTACTAAGTAATTATTTAAATGACACTGAAATAGTTTATTCTTACATTCAAATATAATATAATAAAATGGGTTTAGTTTCAAAGAAAATTTAGCTAAACTCTGTAGTGAGCTCATAGAATCCGAGAATATTACAGTTTTTCTGAGTTTAAAAGATACAACGTATTCTAGAGCCTTTAAAAGGCCAAAACATTCGCCCGTAAACACAGATGTTTCCGGGGGCAATTTAATTTTCTGTACTATGTTGTACTGTCTATGAAAAACGCCAACACCAACGCATCCATTAGAATGTTTAGATGCATCTGTGTAGATTTGGTGCCAGTTCGGCCATTTGCTATTTACACTATAATTAAAATTTGCATTAGCATTAATGTCAGACTTCTCAACTCCAAGAGACAAGCAAACTTCTGGAGAAAGAATAAGAGAATCATAAGAAGAACTATATAAAGGAAGAACTCGAAAAGAATGTGTTGGTGCCTGCAATTCTTTGAATTTCTGAAAACTTTTAACCAAACATGGAAGTGGCTTCTGAGAGGAGGATAATTTTTGGAGGAGTAACTCAAGTTTAGAATTAAGAGGATGATTACAAAACTGCACAACGCGAAAAACAAATCGGTCAGAGAGGAATTGACGTCTGATATATAGAGGAGGATCACAACACTCTATTTGAAGGCCATTAACAGGACTAGATTTCATTGCTCCCGAAATGATCCTTAAAGCTCTGGATTGTATAACATTCAGCTTTTTAAAGCCGGTCTTATTGCCTGGATCTAAGAAAAAAGTGCCAAAATCCAATACACTTCTGATAACTGCATTATAAACCAACCTCAATGTCGCCGGGTGAGCTCCCCACCAGACTCCACTGAGGCATCGGAGCAAATTTAAATTCCGCTCGCATTTGCCGACTACGTAGTCACAGTGCGATGAACCCGTGAGTTTAGAGTCTAAATTAGTTCCCAGAAACTTAACTTGATTCTTAACTGGCAGTACAGTCCCGTTATATATAACATTTGGTAAGTGAGGAGTACGTGATTTGGAGAAAACAACAACGGTGCTTTTTGAAGGAGATAAATCAAGGCCATTAATATCCATCCAGTTTTTTAGAGAGGCTAAGGAAGCGGATACTAGTTGTTCTGCAGAGACCACGCACTTATCCGATGCGTAAATGACTAAATCATCTGCATACTGTAAGATAGTAACTGTATCATCTACCATGGCTTCTAGGTCATATGTATAAATGTTGTATAATAAAGGGCTCAAAATTGAACCCTGTGGAAGGCCCTTCCAAAGCAATCTACTAGGTTTATAGGGATGCCCAACGTCTAAAATTATTTTTCTTTCTGAGAGCAAATTTATAATAAAACTGGTTAAAAGAGCAGGAACCTTTAAATGGGCTAGTTTGCGTTCTAGAATATGAAGTAGCACGTTATCATAGGCAGAATTAATATCTAGGAAAGATGCAACGAGTGATTTTTCCTCAGAAAAGGCTATATTTATATCGGTAACCAAAATCCCCAAGTTGTCAGCTACACTTTTACCTTTTCTAAAGCCAAACTGGGACTGTGAGAGATATTCGTTATTTTCTATGTACCATTCAAGTCGATTTTTAATTAGATGCTCAACAACTTTGGTAATAACGGAGGAAAGAAATATCGGACGATATGATTTTACATCCGACGGAGCTTTTGACGGTTTTAAAAAAGGCAACACTATCTGACTTCTCCAATATGGCGGTATGTTACCCGATGATACGACTTTGTTTATTAAACTTAAAAAGTAATTTAGACCGTTTTCGCCAAGATGAGATAAAAAGGAATAAGGAATCCCATCTTCCCCGGGAGCACTATCTTTGACATGATTTAATACGCCCTTTAATTCCGCCAATGTAAAAGGAACCTTTAAAGAAGATGAAGCATCAATGTCATGGGGTGGAGAGAGCAAATTAATTCTCCAAGCGGCGCAGAAACAGGAGCTAAACTGTCAAGAAATTTATCAGCTAGCTCTATAGGAAGAAGTGATGTGTTAGAGGGATTGACAGCTGTTCTAAATCTTTTGATGTTTTGCCAAATGACAGTTGAGTGAGTTTCAGGTGTTAGGGCACTGCAAAAACGCCTCCAACCATCAAATTTCTTTTTCTTAAATAGTTTCTTTGTCTCTTTCATTACATCTAATAAAGCATCATAGTTTTCCATCGTCATATCAACGCGATATTTACGTTCCGCCGATTTTCGTTTTTTAATAGCAGAGGTACAATCTTCATCCCACCATGGTGGAGATGAAAGCTTATTGCCCCGAGGCTTTTTCTTTGGGAAAACTTTATCAGCTGCTTCCTGTAAAATGGATTTAAAATAATCGCTATCAGCACTATTAGCTTCCGAGTGTTGGAGGATTTTTTCTTCTACTAGTGAAGTGTATTGATCCCACCTAGTGTCAATAATTTTATGTTTCATTCGAGGGTTCTGAATAAACAATTTTTTCTTATTTTTACAGGGAAATGTAATCATTATAGGAAAATGGTCACTGTTGAACGAGGAGCATAAAGTAGACCAAGTGAAAGAAGATGCTAAGTCAGGGGTACAAATAGACAGATCAACAGCACTGATTACTTCTCCAGGCCTGGTCAGGCGAGTAGGGGATCCTGAATTTAAAATACACAGGTTATACCTATCTAGGATATCTAATAGTTCATTACCATAAGGATTGGAAATGGAACTACCCCAAGATGTATGATGAGCGTTGAAGTCACCTAAAATCATGAATGGCATAGGAAGAATTGAAATTAAGTTTTTAATTTCACTTAAGATTTGTAAGGAGGGATGGGGTACATAGACAGAAACATAACAGATACGATCAACAATAGCAGCAATGATAGAAAACCTATCACTGTGTGAAGGAAGAGGAAAGGGAGAAATTGTACAAGAGCTCCTGATAAGTAGGCACACACCGCCATACCCATCAGCCCTGTCATCTCTTATACAAGAATAACCAGGGATTTTGAATGTATATTCTGGCCTTAGCCAGGTTTCTGATAAAGAGATTATAAAAGGAGTGCAAGTATTAACAATATGAATAATTTCATGTTTTTTATTTGTTACACTTCTGCAGTTCCATTGGACTATCCTGTCCATGATTTTCATTATTATTATTGCAAGTTTGTATTACATTAGCAGCGTGGGCCGGTAAGGAAATATTATATTGAGAAAGTAGATTGATTAAAACAGTGATTAATTCTTCTAGACTTTGAGGATTATTTAGATTATATGGCGATTGCAAAGCACAACCATTAGAAGGTTCTGGAGTATTGTAATCCTTTACTAGGGATTCATGTGCTTCTTGGTCATAACCTTTAATATGTTTTTGGGGGGATTTGGGTTTTAGGAATACAGTTTTTTTGTAAGAAATGGAGCGAGGTGGTGAACCAGGCAATGCTATAATTTCATTAGGAGATGACTTGCTTGGAACTGAGCGCAGAATATCTGCATATGATTTGGAAATTGGAGGAAGTAATTTAGAAGCCTCGGAATAGGATATGCTGCTCTCTGCCATTGTTTTTTTAATTTTATTTTGCCTTAGGTACTCAGGACAACTTTTGCTAGAAGCAAAATGAAGTCCACCACACAGGCAACAAGAACCATGATCTTCTTCCACCTTACATGACTCACCAGTGTGCCCATGACCACACTTAAAACATCTAGGTTTTGACCTACACTGAACTTTTGTATGTCCAAATCGACAACAGTTATAGCATTGGATGGTAGGGTAAATGTAAAGATCAACTGGCAAAGAATTATAACAAATGAAAACTCGTTCAGGTAATACTTGACCGTCAAAAGTCAAGACGACTCTTTGGGATGGCTTCCATGTAGGTATGTCGTTTACAAATGCTTTATAATTTAATCTTCTAACTTTAATGATATTGCCACACCCAACAGGCACACTAGTATTCTCAATTATTTCTTCTGGAGACCACTCAGTCGGGACTCCGTTCACTATACCCATTTTTGTTATATTAAAAGAAGGAATAAAAGTTTTCAAGCAATGAGAAGCTAAGATGCTAGAAGAAATAAATTCATTAGCAGCCGCATAGTTATTAAAAGACAGTGAGATTCTGTTTCTGCCGATACGTTTTACACTTCCGTTAATAATATTCTTAAAGGAGTTTTTTTTTAAAAATCTTCCAAATTCTACTGGGTGTAACATAGTACCATCATTCTCAGTGGTCTGTATTTTTTGGACATGTAAGACATAGGGTCCAGGATCATTGGAGCCATATTTAGGTCTGCCAATTTGTACGGGGGCTTTGAAATTACTGCTTTGAGGGATAGCTGATTCAGAGCGAGAGATTAGTAAATTATCAGAGCTTTCAACATGATCTTTACAAAGACAGTCGGTGGTTTTATTTTCGTCGGAATTACGCTTACGCTTTCTTTTGTTGCAATGTTTACATAGTTTATGTAGCTCAGCTCGCTTAACTTTTTTTTTTGATACTGACGAACAATCTGAATCCATGCCAGATTCATTTGAAGCGATAGTTACAAAAGTCGCCGCGGGGGGCACTGTGCCCCCCGGGTCAGGGGGTTCGTTCATAAAAAAAGGAAACCTATTCTACGTATTTATAAATAAAAAAACAAACTAAAAAAACTAAAATACTAATACAAGCTAACTATTAACAACTGACTACCCTGATCACTATATAAATTGAAATATGAAAATCAAACCGAGGCTCGATCTATTCTTAAATCTTATGTTCTTCTAGGGGAATATTTAGACAAATAATCAATCAGTCAATATCTTGGATTAATGGCAACGAAAAAATCCTTCCGACGTTCAAGCGGCCATCTTCCACTCTCAAAATCCTATATATTCCACTTGAATGTTATATTTAATTTAACAAGATTTGCATTTAATTCAATTAAATGAATACAGATATAATCAGAAAGGAGTCTCGATATTTAAGCAATCAAGAATAAAAGTAGGTCTAAAATGTAGGTATATATAAAAAATTTATACTTGAACAGACGATATGCTTAAATATACAAATTTTGCAGAATATATATTGAGTAATGTAAAGAGATTTTTTTTTATTATTTGGACAATCATTAGTGCACAACAATTTTTGTAGCGAAACGACTTAAATTTTTGTACAGGTTTCAATTACCTAAAGGCAGGTAACGATAGAACCGCTATCTGGTTTTGTAAATATTAAGTATAACCCCGCCACCGAATGATTCTAAACAAAGAGATAATTTTATTAATGCAATTTATAAGAAAATTACTGTGGTTTAGACACACACATATCTTAAGTATGGCTTCGGTGTACGTTAAGCTTACATAATTAGATTAACGTTTCATTTTACACGTCAGTCTATATTCAGTCTATTTTCATTGGTACTGGTTCTGTCTTTCGATTTTCTTGCGATTTATGAAAAACACGTTGTAAATATGTGTATAACAATCAGTAAAATTTTTTTAATCATTTATTTTTTGCAGTGCATTTTAGTTGATGTTAGTTATCTGTTTATTATTATTGTCAATTTTACTGTAATTAGTTATAAAATTTACACTTACTTTACTATTACAGGCACGACAATTTAGAGTGACTGATCAAGTTTACTTTGATATAGAAAGCGAAGACAAAGTTATCGGGCGATTAATTATAGGTTTATTTGGTGATTTAGCACCACGAGCAGTTAAAAATTTTAAAATACTTGCCACGAAGGGTATTAGAGGAAAGTCTTATAAGGGCACACATTTTAACCGTATAATTAAAAGATTTATGATCCAAGGTGATATAGTTATTGCATCTAAAGTACAAATTGTGTTAAACTTCTATTAATGTTAAAAAATTTAATTTAGGAGGGGATGTTATAAATGATGACGGAACCGGATCTATTAGTATTTATGGTGAAGAATTTGATGATGAAAATTTAGATACTCAGCATACTATAGCAGGCTTTGTGTCTATGGCGAACAAAGGTAAGAAAATATGAAAGTTTAACAATATAATCTTACATCGTGCTTTAATGAATCAATCCTAATGAAATATTTATAATTTTTTGTTTATACATTTTAATGTATGTGTAATGTATATGTAATAATAATAATAATGTGATATGTAAGGTATTTATATCTCAGAAGAAAAGAAATAATGAAAGTTTCATTGTTTTTTTTTTAGGTATGTGAGTGAGTCTCTTTTTTAAGCTATTAAAAATTTTAGATGCTTATACATACATACATAAAAGCATTGACATTGATGAACAGAAATAAGGAACATAAATTTACTTACAAATATTATGAACTATAAATGTTTCAGAGAATCTGCAGCTTTTTCTTTCCAAATAAACATAAAATGTTTAACGAAAGACAGGTCTGATAGGCTAATCAGTCATCTTAGTCCTCGGACTCGCTTGATGAGATAAAGAATGAATGTTTTAAAAATCTCGCCTAACTTTTTCGTCCCATATGGATTCAATGTTTTTTCTGCTTAAACACTTTTACATTTCTATGGATACTGGTAAAGGGATACTGGCAGTGAGATTACTTGTATGAATTACAGGTTTAGACTACAGTATGAATTTATAATTTCAGAATGAACCCTTTATTCGAAGATTACATTTATTATCTTTTATTTTCATAATTACGAATTTCTTTTATTTAGGCAAGAATACTAACGGTTGCCAATTCATAATAACGGTAACAGGAACGCCGTGGTTGGATGGACTGCATACTGTTATAGGAAAGGTATTTTTTTTATACAATAATAATTAAAAAATGAGCGTTTACTGACCTTTCTTTGTTTGTCATCAAAAGACAATACATACAAAATAGTTAACATCAATTTTATGTGAGTTCCTATTATTTAGACTGATAATTGATTCTTGTGTTTAGAGGTAATGCGTAATTTTGCGAGGTAATAAAATATTAGTATTATTTACAAGGTCGTGGAGGGACAGAACTTGGTGCACGTGGTGGAACATATCCCGACGGATGGCGATGATCGACCCACGAAGCGCGTGTTCATAAGCGACTGCGGTATAGTGCCGACACCGCAACCGTTCTACATATCAGACGATCCATATGAGTAATTATTTACTTTCTTATTACATTTCGACAATACGTTTTATCATGTTGATCTAACTTTTATTGTACTTTGTATAATGGAACGAATTTCTTCACAGTTTATGGGGATGGATTAAAGCATCAGCTGTACCATTAAGTATGTCATTTTCAATCTTAGGATTCTTTCATTGGATGATCAGGAAAATGGAGATCTAACCGGAGCCGGAAATTCTTCAACTGTTGTAATTTTTAACTAATAAAAACACATTTTTATGAAATATCGTGTTTTATTGCGTAAATTTAATTATTAAAAAAGAATTATTGTTTTTCCTTAACCTATAACATTAAATATTTATTAGTCTTTTTATTTACAATATTTTGAGACAATCTAAAGACAAGAAAAATAAATTACCAAAACCAGAAGAAGTCGTTTTAACTTCATTGTACAAAATTATCGATTTAGTGCTTTTTCTGGTTCATCACTATTATGAAATATCTCTCACCTTCGGATTGGCATACACCATATATATGTATAGAGAATTATCTAGTTAAACATAAAAAATAGGTTATCACATTTCTTGCAAATATCAAAAACTATATCGATTCTATTAAATGTATTGAAAACGTTTAGTCAAGTTTATCTTGGTCCATGGTTTGACCCTTATATTGTAAATCTGCTGGCATAACATTCTCTGTGTTCCGGCTTGATCAAGCAAGCTTCACCATCCACGGCCTGATTGTCGCTTAACACTATGTGAAATTGAGGCCAAGAGCAGGCCCACTGTATTTAAAAAACAGCACACATGTATGCATTGATTATCAATATAAATGCTTTCTAAAAATTTTATTACGGATAACAAAAATATTCTTTAACCAAACAAATATTAGTTAATCCAGTCACATACATTTTTAACGTTAAATTTCGAATTTTTTAATTTAAATATCATAGAATAAAACATTAAATTATTTTTTGTTTTGTTTTCTATTATAGCTACTAATTAAAAATGACTATGTAGGAATGTTTTTGCCAAATATGGAGAGGACTTTTAAGTTATTTTTTAAAACTCCGTTATAACTGTTAAATCTGGCAAGGAGCCGATAAATAGTTTTAATTATATACTACCATTGCCTATCTCATTACTATCGTAATATCGCTCATCGTTACAGTCGTTCAAAGAAAAACAGGACAGAAGGTATCTGTTGCTGTTTCAAGAACTATTTATTTCATTTACAGTTATATCGGTTAAGACAGAGATGCGCAGTTTATCACAGTAAAATTGTAATAAGACTTACCCGATAGATTAAATCCGCTACAGTATTTTTTTGTGGTCAGCACATATATTTAACTAGAGGGGAAAGCTGTTTTTACT
This sequence comes from Byasa hedistus, assembly GCA_029286795.1. Taxonomy (NCBI): domain Eukaryota; kingdom Metazoa; phylum Arthropoda; class Insecta; order Lepidoptera; family Papilionidae; genus Byasa; species Byasa hedistus. The sequence continues at coordinate 6,294,470 of JAGSMW010000020.1, read as the reverse complement.
ACGGCTTTGCTAGCATTGTCAAGCAATTCGATTGCTGATTTATACTATTATTTATTTCTAGTTAAGCTTTCCCGGCTAGGCCGATAAAATTAAACTATCCAACATTGTAAAAGTTGCTCGGCTCAGTTAACCGAGTAAACGGACTGAGCTGAATTAGTTGAATATAATAATTTTAAATTCATTTTAGGTTGCAATTTTTCTATACAAACTTTGCTACTCCCGCTCCACTCCCTTTAAGGAATAATTTAAAAAACAGGCATGCAAATCTTAATCATTTGTTATCACATACATTTCTGCAGTTAAAAGCAAATCTGGCAACGAAATGAAAAGTTTAAATTAATCCTTCCTGTCACTTCACCCATACAGGGTTTTAGCTAGAAATTATAGCCTATAACGCGACAATACTTTTACATTCATTATATAAGTTAGGTTTGTAAAACAAAAAATCTATGTGGTTTAATTTAGCAATTGTCATATCTCGGTGTGGTCATGCTGACTACTGTAGCAAGATTGCGACGGTGGTGAGTGCCAGGTATACGGTTGCGCTCAGTTTAGCCGCGCTGCTAGGTTTCTTGTCAGTGGGTGCGCCGGGTGCGTCGCGTGTGTCAGGCGCGAGTTGCTGTGCCGCTGAGCCGCACGCCCGCTCGCACGATGGCCACGCGCGGCACACTGAGCACGCCGTCGACGGCACCGCGGAGAAGAAAACGCGCGCGCGGTGACCTACGCGCATAATTTATTCTTTGAATACATACTTTGAAGTATATAATCATCTTAAAATATATATAGAAAAAGCAGGCGTAACTCTAGAGATTTCCTCCAGCAAACCTCGGTGTGAACAGAATTGTAGATGTAATATTTTATGCGGCCAAAACATATGTGCATTATTAAGGAATAGTGTGTACTACACACAAATATATACAAAAAACGAGGTAAAATTATTATTTAAAAATGTAAATAAACAGATATTGTAAACGAATATTTTGATGGAAAATAAATAAATTAAAAACTTTCAACGATCTCTGTCATGAACAAACTAAAAATGTAAAAGTAGTAAAGAAAATATGATAATTTATTCACATATTCAAACAATTGGATATGTTATTACTATACATTATTATCATCCAGTTTACTTTATACTACTATGCATCGAGACGAGCAAGACGTTCACTTGATGCTAAGTGATACGCTTGCCCATGACAACGCGGTGCTAGTTAAGATGGTACACACTGCACCACATTGCGCTCGTCGCCTTGAGACATAAGGTGTTGTCTCGTTACCACAGTAATTACACTAGCTACAGCGCCCTTCAAACCGGAACACCGTAATGTTTGCACACTACTATTTGGCGGTTGAAATAGGAGCTGCGGTGGTACCCATCCAGACGGTCTCCGGCAACAGAGATCTACCACCTGGTAAAAACTTACTTATTTAATTAAGAAAATAAACTCTTTTAGTATATTGTAAATAACAATACTTATATTAAAACTTTGAAATTGTGCGATACATACTGGAGTCGTACAAGTCGACTAGTTCCGCCCAGGTCGGGCGCTGTCTCCCAACGGGCAGCGCACGCGGTGCAGCAAGCGTGGCGCAGCGCTCGCCGCGCGCGGTGCGCAGCCACGCGGCCACTCGCGCCCCGCCCCGCTGCAGCCGCGCGCCCACCACGTGCCGCGCGGACTGGCGCACGGACATAGAGCACACATACTCGTTTGTGAATTTGGGTAAAACTATATTTTAATCTATAGTGGACAAACGCATGGTTTCACGAGGTGTTAAGTGACAATGTAACCGTGGAGATGCCTGCTCGCCTAGAATACGCACAATGCTTTTATAGCGGCAAATTTACAATATGAGAGTGGTTAGATAGCCAGGCGGTTTAAAAAAAAGCAACCAATCTAACAGCATATTATGTAGCGCCGAAATCTAACCAGGAACCGTGTTATTAGACTAGCGGATATCTACTGCGCTGCAGTAAATAAATGCTTACAAAATTGCGCTAAACTTGAATTATTCGTTATGTGAATATTATTTACGCAACTTAATAATACAGATGTACTTATTCTTACAGTAAAAATGTATTTAATCATCTTAATACAGCTTAAAACGTTTTGTAACTGAGATCGTACTTTTCTTTTAAAACTATTACATTTATGTAGGTTACTTACCGTTAGTTCAGTGATCGTGTGTATGTCTGCCAGGTAACCGGACGGCAGCTGGACGGTGAGTAAGGTCAATCCACTTTCCGTGTCGTTTCCTTGAGCCACAAATCTACAATCGAACCGTTACAATGAACAATTAGAACTTATAAACTTCTAAGACTGGTTTTTATGGAATTGTGTAAGTGAAGTTACCACGCCAACGAGAACACCATATTTCGAGATAATGGTGCAATGTAATGATGTGTAAACGCAGACGACTAGTGCCTTATCCTGACAGGCATATATCAAAACGACTATAATTTAAAAAGTGTTGCAAATTTGTGACAATAAAAAATAACTTTTTTTTCTACAAAGCAAAGAGACGAGTCTGACGACCTGACGATCAGCGATACGATTGCCAATATAAACGGTACTAAAAACTCTGCACTACATTGTGCTCGTCATTTTGAGACACAAGATGTTAAGTTTCATTATTAACAATTGGACTAGCTACAAACTGGAACGCAGTAATGTTTCCTCACTATATTTGGCGGTAGAAATAGATGTTGCAGTGTTTTATCTTTAAGGTCTCCCGTAGCAAAGCCCTGGCATTTGTACAGATACGAAGTATGCTGGACTCAGCGACTGAAGAGAGCTGTGCTCGACGCCGATGTTAGTGAAGAGCTGTGGGGTCAGGGTGTTGGTACGTACCCTACGCAAATGGAGAGCTGTAGCCGATACTCAGTGGAGACACGGTCAACGCGTGGGTCGAGAGTGTACCGCGGCCAGGCGGCCGTCACGTTGGTGTTGCCGCGCGCTGACAGCCCCACCAGCGCCACGCCGCGGCCTTCCGTCGTCGAGCTCGCCCAACGAGCGTTGCGCACCTGTTCAATCAAGACGTGTATGTATGCAAATTCATTGTCGTAATAAAAACTCTGACCCATAAAGACCCCGAGGAAATTACGAATTTAACTAAAAAAAAAAATTACATTATGTAACATTTATGATTACGGAGATTTTTTTTTTTATTAGCGTTTAATGATGCGAAAATTTGTTTACTATATTAACATACTTGTCAAAGTTAAAAGTACTTAATATTCAATAACTACAAAAATGAACGAAAACTACGTTATGTTTTTTAAAAAAAAGACAAGATTGCAATAATGCTATTGTTACTAAGTTACTATAGATCTTCTTTGAGTTAACTTGAGGGGGGAGGTAATTATGACTATGGAGCAATAAGTTAAAAAGTTGAACCCCGCTACTAACTAGTTGCGTTTGGATGATGAGTGCATTGTCGTCGTCAATGTTGAACTGGCGCGCCTCCTCGAAGCCGGTGACGTTGACAGAAACTCGTAGTTTTTTGGAAGTTTTTATAGCCTCGGAGAACTGAGCCAGAGCATCCAACTGTAAGGCATAAATAAAAATATATTAATCAATGTCGATTAGCGAAAAAATTTATAATCGATTAAGATTCGGTGTAGTCATTGCTTCAGATGTACACTCATTATTAGATGTTGAAATGCTACTGGTTGTAGGAAGGTCTCTGTTTTTCAAGACCGTCTAAGTAGGTACCTTGGTGATTTAGATTCTTAATAGCGCTACACGGTTACGGACGCAGACGTCTTGTTGTCTAGTGGAAAAAAAAGCCTAATTCATGTTGATTAGTTTACGTCATTGCAGGCCTAAAAGACAGTAATATGTTACAGTGTATTATAGAAGGGTAAGTGTAGTATAGAAAGGTTGCATGCGGTACCACATCAGGATGCTGCTGGTGAGGGTGGAACGCGTGCAGCAGGTAGCGCGCGACAGGCAGCGCTCGCTCGTTGTGCGACGCGGCGAGCAGCGCACGCAGCCCCCACGCTGCGGTCTCTGCTTCCAAGCTGTTGCCGCGTAGCCACGGGTTGCGCCACTCTGACCCGTATAACTTTCTTGACCAGAACAGCGTCGAATCTGTAAATAATATCATCCTTTGGCCCATGTCGTCCTTATATACATATATATATTTAACAGTCTTAATTTTTGAGTATACATGTGTAAATGCGCAAACGCACCTGTTGAATTGACATATTTGTCCATCATCTGCAAAGCCTGCGCCGCCTGCGGGTGGCGGACAACCGCGAGCGCGCTGCCTGCGACAGCCAATGAATAAGCGTCCATCTCTGGAGAGAGACCCTGCGCTATGTACTCCACAGCTTTGTTTATCTGCTCTTTGTACAGTACATCGCTGCCCTGAGTACACGAAGATTTATTTTATAATTCGGTTATTAGTTTTTTTACAAAATTTCGCAAAAGATTTTGTTAGCAAAATTTTTAAAAGTAACTAAATCCATATTGATAGAGGATTGTTATAGACGGCAATGTATTGTGGACGTGTAATTCTTTGGCTTATCTCTGTTGGAACATTAAGCTTTAACAAATTATAATTATTGTTTAAATCGTCAACCACCTTGGTGTCGAGCAGCGCAAGCAGCGCGTGCGCAGCAAGGGCCAGCGGGCGCTGTGCGTGCGGATTATTACGGGCGAGGGGAGATGGCGCGGGCCAGCTGCCATCTGGCTGCTGCTTGCTTGCCAACCACCGAGCTGCAGCGCCGCCCGCCGGCGCCGCCGCTACATGCCGCGCCGCGCGAGACACCCACCTCGCTGATACCGAAGTCATACTGCACCAAGTTTGACACGATGAATAAAAATAACTATTATAAAGAAATTAATTCTAACAGCTAGATAAAAATAACAAAAATGGAAATAATAAATAAAATATTATTTAATTTGTGATACACCGCTTTAATGGGATAAATAGAATTTATTGCAAAAAATGCTCTGGATTGAACCACATTCCGCATAAAATATAGATTAAAATGGATTCAGCCGTGTGGAAGTTCCTATCCTAAACACAAATATGCTCATAATTTTTCAGGGTGCAAGAGCACAAAACTAACTCATATTAGCTCTCTACAAACTAACAAATGCACGCAAAATTTGGCGAGTTAAAAAAATAGTGCTTACTACACGTCACCCTCAGCTTCTGTGTCCAGTTCTTGTGCAAATGACCCGTCAGGGCGATGGTAGGCCATTAATCGCTGGTAGCCTGCTGCAGCCATAGCGTTCGCCTCCTTTGTTATTGAGACTTCATCTTGATTTGTGGCCTGTAGAAAAATCCAAATACACTTTACCGTATTAAAGTTAGTATTGAATTTATAGATTATAGCAGTATAAAACTCAGTAGAGAATCCGTAGAAGTGATTGTTTTTCCATTTTCATTATTACAGTATTCATCATTAGCCAGTGTCTGGCTTTTGCTGCGCGCAGACCTTCCCTAATAAAATATAAAGATTGTAAGATATTAGAATGTTTGTGAATGTTAAATCAGATGTGGATGTTTTGTGTCCATTCAAGCTGGAGTACTAACTTGCAAGTAGTCGAGTAGTATGCACGCGGCGGCAAGAGGTCGCAGGGCGTGCGCGGGATCACCGGCAGGCTGCGGAGAGGATCTCACGCGGCGCAGCGCCGGTGCGAGCGCATCGCCGGCCGCCATCAGCGCAGCACCGCTGAGCCTCATGCCGGCAGGCGCCCACAAGCTCACGTTGCCCCGCGCCGATCCGCGACGCGCGTCCAACAATGTCCATGACCAGATCTCTTCCTCGTAACCATCCTATTGTAGTTAATTTAAAGTGTTAGATGAGCAGAGAGGTTACTTGAGGAAGGCGATGCCTAAACTCAACCATGTGGTGCTAGGGGCGGAGGATTACAAAACTCCGTGACATGGTGAAAGAGATCGAGATGAGCAGCAAACATTGGGTGAGACATACTTAAGAGCGGAGACCCGTACAAGGAACGGAAATTACCCAAAAGGTGAAAAGATGATTTTTGCCCCCATACTGATAGAGGATGGATACAGACGGCAATGCATTGTAGACGAGGAGAAATGGAAAGAGAGCTTAATCCTAAGTTGGACACTATAAATGCTAAATATATAGATACAAATAAGAATTGAAAATTTACATTGTATCTGCGGTATTAAAATTTTTTGATTTATAATACAACTCCCACACAATCATCAATGTTACTTTTTGGTTGAAGATCAAAAAGTAGGCTTATTTTAAATATGGAACAATATTTATGCTACTAATCAAAAATTTTGCGGTCTGATAATTGCTCATTGGCCTCCGCTAAAAAAAGTGCAGCTTTTGTTTCATATATAACTTTTTAATCGCACATGATTTTTTTTTTTAGATATTATGTTCATTGATCTTTTTTATTGTTTTTAGTATTTGGACATATTTACGCATATCATGCAACAAGGTACAGTTTTTTCACTAAAGAGACTTCAATGAATAAATCATATTAAAGCATAATATTTTAAATTCCGCGACGTAGTTAATGATCATTTATATAATAATGAATAATACACAGCCCACTAAATATTACCACAGCAGTGAGAGATAAGGATATTTATACATCATGCTGGTCGAGTGCGGGTGATACTAGCATATAAAAGTTGTTTTTCTTTGAACATGTCGGCAAGATCAACATGTTTTCTTTTTCCAGTAGCTGAGTAAGAATCGAACCCGCCTCTCCTCAAGAGGTATCACCGCTTTAAGAACATTTGAGGAAGAATTATAAATGTTATACAAATGAATCTAACAATGAAGATGTTTTAGTAGGTTTTTTAACAATTTTTCCTATTTTTTGATGATATTTAGTTCTGCTAGTAGTTTGACCAACTTTTACAGCTCATAGTATACTGGGCACGGGGACCCCCTGAGTCCGATATTGTTTAAAATTTTAATGAACACAACTCTAGTGCGTTTTTTAGTCAATACAGCGCTATCTATCAATACGAAGTTAAAAATTAATGTCAATGCGTTTAACATAGGTAGTGGCATGGGCTCACCTGCACTTCGACGGTGCGGAACAGTGAGGCTGAGAGTCCGCTGCCGCTAGCTTCCACGATGACGGGGGCACTGCCTGCGCGCACCGCGCTCACGAGGAACGCCGTGCTCGCAGCCCCTCCGCCCGGCACCGGCACGCGCACGCGGCGGAACAGCTCAATCTCTGCGAAAATGTAATATAACCTTATAACGTACAAGTAATGATGCGAAAAGGACAGCTATGTCATCATTATAGCTGCGTCCCTCTATTCTATGAGCTGTTAAAGTCAGTCAAATGACTAGCAGTACTATACATAATCAGAGAATAGAAAGTTATGTTAATTTAAATAGTATGAGTAGGCGGCTTGTGAACATTGGCTTTAATAGCCGTGACGATTTCTGTGTGTTTCCAGATACTCAAATTTACTGTACAATTAAAGAAAATGTTATTTTTAATCTGTTATTTATGTAAGAAATTTAGATTGAATCTAAAAATAATAACAATGCTTGTTAAAAAAAGTTAACTTACTTTTCGACGAATCAACGCTGTTATCCAGTGGTTCAAATTCAAAGTATTGGTCAGAGTTGTGAAAGGTGACTTCAATTGTGACGTCCATGGACAAAGAGTTCTTCAGGATAATGATGGCTGCTAACATTTCCCCTCGTTGTAGAGTCTCTGGCAACTCTGCGGTGATGGACAGAGGCACGCTGGTGGTAAATGTTTGAGTAGAAGCGAGTCCCAGTCCGAGAGTCGGGTGGATGGAGAACGCGCCTATAGCCCACTGACCAGGTGTTGGAGGTGACCATACCTCTTTCGTGCCTTTGCCGTCCATGCTGTAAAAAAATGGTTGATGGAAGAGTTGAACGTCTTGCTTTATTTAAGTAGTTAATGAATGTTAGTGATTACTTATCTAATGTATAAAATTCTCTTGTCACAATGTTCGTTCGCATACTCCGAAACGGCTTGACCGATTCTGATGAAATTTTTTATGCATATTCAGTAGGTCTGAGAATCGGCTACTATCTATTTTTCAAACCCCTAAGTGATCAGGGCTGCCAACTCCAAAAAAAAAAATAATTTTTGGATTTTTTTTTCTATTTTATATTTTTATTATGAGGCATCAAAAATACATACAACCCTAAATTTTCACTTTTCTATCACCAACTCCTGCTTTTTAATAGTCATTTCAATATGTTTTTGACCCGCTCGATATCATCAATTATACATGGCCACGTATCAAATCGCGTGGCTATAAAACCAAAAAAAAAACTTCAATTATTATCACTTGGTAAGTGATCCCCTCCACGTGTGTACCGGTGTCACCTCTCACCAGTACACAGCACAGAGTAGGGCTCACAACGAATTCTATTTCTCTCAAACATTATGCCTTCTGTCACTCCCTCTAAATATAAATATATTCTCAAGCAACTTTATTATATATTTATTAATAACTAATATTATTGAATTTAGTTTATTATTAATCTATCTTATCTATATAATAAAAATGAATTGCTGTTCGTTAGTCTCGCTAAAACTCGAGAACGGCTGGACCGATTGGGCTAAATGTGGTCTTGAATTATTCGTGGAAGTCCAGGGAAGGTGTAAAAGGTGAGAAAATATGGAAAAAGTGCCGGAATATGGTAAAAACAACAATTTCTCTTTTCCATTAAGGTGACCAGATTTTTAGATAGGCAAAGCGGGACAACTTTGAAGGAGTAATAATAACGTAACATTCTTTTTAGTTCCACCATAAGTACAATTTATGAATATAAAAATGTATAATATTTTATTCCTTGACATATTTCTATCTAAATTTCTTTCAGGGTCAAGGTCGGTGACATACTTTTTGTCATTAATATAAAATATTAAGACTACGAGTACTTTAAGCTAAGTTTAAGAAAATTTATGTATTTATGAAATATACAAATAAATTACTTACGTTAATTTTATACGGTAAGGAAGCAGATTTGTAACATTTATTTGTTTAATTAGGTTGCTAGCACGCAGTACGAACACAAAGTGTATCATTTGAGAGACAAATACATTGTAACTGGGTAGCAAAAGCAACGTGTGATTGTCGTTATCGTGCGTGATACTTAATTCTAAAAGTCGGGACTTTTGAAAAACGTCGCGTGACGCGGGACTAATTGTGAAAAATCGGGACTGTCTCGCCAAAAGCGAGCGTCTGGTCACTTTACCTTGGATACATAAAACGTTAGATATTTGAAGTTCGTCCCGTCATTAAGAAACCAAATACAATTTAAAAGAATATTTTTGTTTTTGACATTTGACATTGACAACCAACAATTTCTGATTGCAACTATAATATTTTACGAGAAAAGGCGGCCAAATTCACCACGACCTCAGACAATTTTTTAAGGATTTTTATTCTTTTATTTTATACGTGTACACATGACACTGGCTCACGCACAAACCGTGCTCATGCCATCAATTGGGAAGAAGAAGAATATTTTACGAACTTTAGGGGGAATCTGGGCGTAAAGGTCGCGTTGTCTCGGTTGGATTTTTAATTTTTTTGTGCATAATGCAGATGAATGTTCAATGTGTGTGTATCATGCAGTAAATTAGTGTGTTCGTGTGCACCGATTGTAGAATTCAGGCAGGAACACCGCTGTCCTAAGTTCAGATTGGTTCAAAATAGTAGATAAGTCTTAACTTTACTCTGTTGATCTTTTGTGATAGTGACGCTATTTACCACTAAAAATTGAAAACTGAAATCTGAAAATAGAAAATTGAAAATGGAAAATGGAAAATTGAAATCTGACATCTGACATCTGACATCTGAAATCTAGAAACCAGAAACCAGCAACCAGAAACCAGGAACCAGAAACCATAACCAGAAACCAGAAACAGAACCAGAAACCAGAACCAGAAAACCAGAAACCAGTAACCAGAACCAGAACCAGAAACAGAAACCAGAATTTAGAAACCAGAACCAGAAAACCAGAAACCAGAATTTAGAAACCAGAAACCAGAATCTAGAAACCAGAAACCAGCAACCAGAATCTAGAAACCAGAAACCAGTAACCAGAAACCAGTAACCAGTAACCAGAAACCAGAAACCAGAATCTAGAAACCAGAAACCAGAAACCAGAAACCAGAAACCAGTAACCAGAAACCAGAGACCAGAATCTAGAAATCAGAAACCAGAATCTAGAAACCAGAAACCATAAACCAGAAACCAGAAACCAGAAATCAGAAACCAGTAACCAGAAACCAGAAACCAGTAACCAGAAACCAGCAACCAGAAACCAGAAACCAGAAACAGAAACCAGAAACCAGTAACCAGAAACAGAAACAGAAACCAGAAACCAGTAACCAGAACCAGAAACCAGATCTAGAAACCAGGAAACCAGAAACCAGAAAACCAGAAACCAGAAACCATAAACCAGTAACCAGAAACTAGAAACCAGAATCTAGAAACCAGAAACCAGAATCTAGAAACCAGAAACCAGTAACCAGAAACCAGAAACCAGAAACCAGTAACCAGAAACCAGAAACCAGAAACCAGTAACCAGAAACCAGAATCTAGAAATCAGAAACCAGAATCTAGAAACCAGAACCTAGAAACCAGAATATAGAAACCAGAAACCAGGAACCTGTAACCAGAAACCAGAAACCAGAAACCTGTAACCAGAAACTAGAAACCTGTAACCAGAAACCAGAAACCATAAACCAGAAACCAGGAACCAGACACCAGAAACCAAAAACCGGAAACAAACAAACTATCTATCTATCTATGTATCTACAAGCTTTCACTGCTGTCTAAGCGATGTAGGTGCGTTCGTAACGCTAAAGAGTCAATTTGCACTTTATTACAGCTGCACAAAGTTCAAATTCAATTATTCTATCAAAACAGTGTGCGTATGCGCGTCGGAGGATCTAACGCCGCGTGCCGAAATAAAACCAATGAAATAATAACATAAATAGTCACAAAAAGTAAGAGCCAAAGATGCACCATACTGATTTTCAATTTGGTCGGCTGCGCGATATTATTTCTTTTGTTTTAGTTTCGGCGCGCGACATAAAATGCATTCGTTTACACGTCAATACATCAGTCGAGCACAAACCGCGTTACCATCTGGCGGACCTGACAGACTACATTCTGTCAAAAAGATTTAGAATGTGACAGTTAATTGTTCCTAAAAAAAAAATATAGTAAATATAACTTATGTGCTTTAATTATAACTTTGGCCACTCTTCTGGAACCCACTAATATTGTAATATTAGTTATTAGATGAATATATTTAGTGCTGAACCCCACACACCGCCCATAACCAGGGTGACGGTTCTGTTCAGGAGATTTTTTGCTCCGGCTTTAAAATAGGCAGGAAAAAAGAACATTCCAATTTTTTTTGACAGAACGAAGTCTGTCGGGTCAGCTAGTAATCTATAAAATTTTTATGTTAAGGCTCACCCAAGAGTAATGTTAGAGAACATCCAAGTTGAGTGAGGTATAGCGTTGAGGTAGAACCGGGGGGTGGGTGGCGGAGGCAGTCGGCTAAACGCATAAGGGCCTGCTAGCGGTGGCCGCGTGCCTGTCTCCGGCATCTCCATCGACTCTGCTGGTTACATATTTAATTGTAAACAATAAGGTTACCTTTGCAAAGTTGAGCAAATGGTTTAAGTTTTAGTTGATTAAGAGAGTAAGACACTACTAGTTAATAATTATAATAAAGATATTTGTTTGTAAATAAAACCTACTAGGTTTCCACGTTAGTCACGTGTATTATTAAAATATTTGTCATGTACACTTTTTTTTGGTTACTTTGTGTATCTGAAAAAAGTAGTAAATATTCTAAAAAATGTCGATGTTAATAAATAAATTTCATATTATTTTCATTTATCATTCACCTTTGCGATCATTCTCTACCACAACGCCATCGGTCAATACCACCAAACCGGCATTCTGAAAATAGAATATCCTTTAGGTTATTCACATTCAAACTTTAATAATTTTATGACATAACTTCGGATACAGATCGATGAGTTAGAAAACATTGTAATAGATAAAATGTAATTTACAATATTACCTTGAATAAATCTCCAGTAGTCCGTCCGCCTAAATCTAAACCTAGTTCTGGCAGATGCTCTTCGTTCTTGAAAACAGAGTGTTTGATACCGCTGAAGCTTTCCACTTCGCGTTCGATCTAGATATTATCATTAAACAAGTTAATTACAAATCTTATACATATAAATGTATGTTTGTAGATAAGACATATGTAAAAATGTTTAAATTTTTTATGAAAAACTATTTTTATTTTATTTTTTTTATTCCTTTATTAAGCCATACACCTTATAGGTTAAGCCGGCTATGAAAAACTATTATAGAAAACAAAAACCAATCTCTCTTCTCTTAACCGTTTAATAAAATGGATGTCGAACAAAATGAACCATTTCTTAATGCTGTGTTACACAGACTCTGTCTAGATTATGAACAATGAATGATTGTGTAATTATGTATTACAAATATTATAGATATCCGAATATTGATTAACAATGAAATTATTCTCCAAACTGAAAAATATAAAGACATTTTAATGACCCTATGCATAGTAATATTCAAAGTTTACTTCATATGTATTAAAAAAATTATAACAGAATATGTGATCTGCATTTACAGATGACATATCCTGTTATAATTTTTTTACGGATATCAATCACTTACGGTTCGCAGATCGAGTCCGTTGCCTAGTTCGTCGGCTAAGCCGGCAGTGCGCGCGTGCGCCGGCGCACCCAGCAAAGCCACGCGCGCTCCGGCACCGCCCGCAGCGCGCACCTCTACCATGCCGTTAGGCCGATACTGGCCTGATGTTGCAGGCGTCGTGGACACCAACAACTGCAATAAAATTAGTTATTTAGGAGACCGTCTAGGTAGTTACAACTGCAGCTGCAATTTCTGCCCCCAAACAATATGAAATGTTAAATCATTACTGTGTTCCGGTTCGTAGGATGTTCTAGCAAACGACTAGGAAAAAGGGACTTAAAGTTTTGTCCCGAAGCGAATGAACACAATGTGTTGAAGCGTTTCCTATACTTATTACCGCCTTATTTATATTGCTCGTCACATTACTTGGTAGATAAAAAAATAAATGTTATTTATGTTTTCGTGTGTTCATGTTTGCCAACTCTAGCGAGGATTAGAGGTATGCGAAGGTGAACCTGGTTGTGCAGCATGTGAGGGCGCGGCAGGTAGAGGCCGGTGGCGAGCAGCGGATGCTCGGTATCGAGGCGTGGCGCCCATCCCAGAAGCGCGCAGCCCGGCGCAGCGCTGCGCGGCAGCTTCACCTGGATCTCCGCCACGCGCCGCGCGGGCCTAAGCTGGAGTAAAGTCGTTAACAAAGGAGTCGAGTAACAGAAATTTGAGCACTAGTTTGAGAATTGTCAGAAACCTCGAGTGTTTCAGCCAGCAGTATGTCCCCGCGCGCGACTACCATGTAGTGCAGCAGCTCAACGGGCTCCGTGGCGGCAAAGCGCGCGCTTAGCTCGCCGGCCGTCGCGCTCAGCAGCTGCACGCTCAGCGACTGCCCGCTAGGTGAACCGCTTTGTACATTCACCACGCGCTCGGTAACCTCTTTATACTTTATCTGTCGATATTGTCTTGGGATCAGTTAAAGTAATCAATTACACTAGTAGATAACCGAAATTCGACATTATTATTTTTATAAAATAGTATTTTTTGCGAGTAATTTTGGGCAGGAATATCACTCACCATCAGGAGAACGGAGCACAACGCATCTCTTTGTGGAACCAAAAAAAGGGGAAAAATATGATTTATTAAAGGCGAAGATGACGTGTGTGAGTGAAAAGAAAGAGACTAAAAAGTAGGTGGTTCTTTCATTGCTACTCGTAATTAATTCGATTTTAACTTTTAGAAAGCGATAGTGCCGGAGATCTCTAAAATAGAATAAGCCATTCCTCGGACTCTTACTCTCTCCAACTTTTGTGGTGTCAAAGGCTTTGACCCCGTCAAGAAAAACATATGCTTGTGTTTACATTTCAATTTTGTTATAACTTATTTAACAGAGTCATTGACATCATATAATTAAAGAGTAATGTTTACATAAATACAAAATATTTAAGAGTCCTTACCACTAAATTCATTGTGTAGTTAGCGTGGGCGGCATCAGGCACAGTCTTGTAAGTGGCTAAGCCCTTGCTAAACGACACGGTTGTTCTGTTAGCAGGAGCACCGTCGTCCCATAGCCGTTCTACTGTTACGTCACCATCCGCTTCGATTATTTGCCCCGTTGAATTTACTATTTCAATCTAAAATAAATTTTAACAAAAGAGTTTCTATAATCAGACAACAGTAGAATAATGAATCGTATATATTTTCCTATTATAATTTCACAGCATACTTAAGATTAAACTTATTTACATCTCGCGAAGCTGTTAAAGTAATTCATATTCACCTGTACAATATAAGGTAGCTGGGGCTTGAAGAAATCAGGAGCGGTGACTTTCAATCGATAGAGTGTTCTCAGTAGTAGAATTCTTGATGTAACATTTTGTTTTATCAAAGTATCCTTTTCCTCCAGCACTGCTTCTACTACAAGAGGTCTGGCCGCATCCTCTGCGATATCCAAGTCTGACTTAAGATCATACGTAACGTCAGCGCTACCGTTAAACTGAACCACTTTCCTTGCCGGCGTGGAGAACACAGGCTGTAGTAGTCCGGAGAAGAATACCGCGTACGCCGAAATTGTCAACTCACCTTGTACAGGCAGACCATTAAAGTGCCTACAACAGTATAAACACCTTATCATTTATTACTTTAACTCTTGCATTTTTTAAAATAAGTCTATTTTCTAATATACCCACCGGTATTTATTAATTAACTGTTTTCTGAGCGTTTAATTGTTTAATGCATATGCAATTACCTACTGCACATATAAAATTTATAAAAACGTTAACTAAGTTCATAATTTATTATCTAAATCTTAAATGATGTCAAATATCTGATTGATAAGCTTTTATAATTATACAGAAATAAACGAAATAAATAACGAAAATATATAAATTTTTGTGTTCTCGTTTTTAAATTAAGGCTGTAACATGAATACATTATCTACTCGGTATACATTGATTAACAAATCTTCCCATAAGAAGTTTGAATTTATAAGTAATCTATTAAACAAGTTTCCGTCCGATGAACACCGGTTTTGCACAGAATGACATCATTACCGTTACTTTTATGTAAACTTAAAATATAATTTAATCAAACGCAATCATGTTTTCGTTACGAAAGTCAATAAGACAAAGCAACTCGCTGTGAAATATTACGTTGAATATAAAAATCAACTTCACAGGAGTCAATATAATCAGACCAATCTTATTACGAAATTGCTTCTTTGTTAAGGTTTCTAGTTCTTTTTCAATTTCTATAAAGATTAAGTAATAAATGAAAAAATAACACAATTATGGGATTATATTCAGAAATGTACTGTTGATAGAAAAAAATTATAAGTATATTTTTTTAACCTTACGCTTTTCATATATGAAAAATTCAAAAGATAATAGTAGTATCATACTCAGCAGTAACGTTGATGTGAAAGCGGCCCTCGCTAAACAATATCTCTTTAGGCATGTGCATATCCATTTGAAACTTAGGCAGCACATAATCCGCCACCAGGATGTGCCGTGAGTATTTCTGCCCCCGCACCTCCACCTATTCATTAAAAGTCATCATCAGTTTACTGCGGAAAATCCAAATTATCTCATTCTTAATTTAACTCTGACTATATATCTATTAATATTCTCATTATTAAGACACGAGGCCTTCTCCCACATGAGGAAAAAGAAGCCCATTTTTTCACCACACTGGCTAAGTGCGGATCAGCGAATGTCAAATGTCAACAAAAGCTCGTTGTGGGAACATTTCGAATTTCTCTTTTAGAAAGAATGCAAAAGTATTACTTGTGTCAACATTATTTTAATTATATGAATAAATAAAACTATTTATCCATTCTGCATCGAATGTAACGTTAACGACTCACTGGTAGTGTCGGAAAAGTTTGGTACTCAAGACGCACTCTTTGTTTACTATGTTATACAAGACAATTTACGTTGTAAGGGCATGATATTAGAATCTTTCTTTCTATCAATATCAGATGTACTGATATTGATAGCTACTAGCAATAATAGTCATGATGAGGTTGTTTTCCAAACGAAAATCTCTTGATAAAAATCTTTACTTAACCCTATCTTCTAAAAATAGTTATTATTTATGACATTACAAAAACTTTACCTTTGCACGAGAACTTTGCTCTTCGTATTTCTGTCATGAACCATATTAGGTACATATGTTTGAGTTAATGCGCCATTTCTTCTGACTTGAGTCTAAGTTTTAATTTATTTAATTAATAAATTTATTGTATGATATTAATGTGTTAGAAATGATATAGATTATATGCTAAATATAATAGAATTATATACCTGTATAGTCCATTCGCCGAGTGCAGGCTGATCCGCGAGCTTTAGTTCGTCGGCGAAGAGTCCTCGGTCGAGCGACGCGGCCGCCCACTCGCGTATCGCTGAGCCGCCAGCGTCGACGATGCTCACGTCCACCGAAGTATTCAAAGGCAGCAAATACCTTAACACATACTTATATAGATCTACTTGTATTATACTTGATTACTCTTCACTATAACTAACGAATATAAGCAGAAGAAAAAGATCATTTATAGTAAGAAACCAAGACAAATTTATTGATTTAAATTGCGTTACTTTCCGGACAATCTTTAGATGGGTGGACAGAATTATAATGAAGCTAGAATTTGGTGATTTGTGTTTCATTAAAAACATGATGACCACGACCCTCACTCATGAGGAAATACGACTAAGAAGAAGAAGAATTTGGTGACAATTGAAGGAAGGGGACTATTTATATACATACACAATAAATTTGAAAATATATGTGACAAAAAGAACCAAAACTAGTGAAAGCATGAAATTGAAAGATTATTTATATATATCGGGGTTCATCCGCTGATGACATTGTTAAAGTTATCATAACAAATGCCAAAAACCAGCCCTTTTTGTGTTCCCACGGCTGGGATTTGGGGCGATAGGGAGAATCAAGGCATTGGCCACGCACGACAAATTGCTAATTGGTGGATGTCACATGTCCACAGTACTTGTTGTTCTTGGAACATCTCGGTTTCCACACGAAGGGTTTCCTTCATCGGGAGCTTAAACTCGGTTGTGATCGAACGTTCTCTTTACAAACTGAGCCATCACGACCTCCAAGGAGGACACAGTACATAAATTTTACGATTGACAAACGCAAGACAAGGCAGTTTACGCGTGACTGATTGACCTAATAATATACGACAACCTTCACTATTCCGTTAATGAAGCGGATAAGAATATTTGTATTATGATCGCTTATATTGATTTTAAAATAAGCAGCAGCTACAACAGAAATTCATAGACTTGGATGTGCATATAAAAATTTTAATCTCTTATCAATATGCTCCATAAAATATCAAAATATTGTTTCTGGTAATTTTTAAAGGATTGTCTATAACAAATTCTAGGGTATATCGTGAATTAGTTGCATCCATTCCCTCACGAGCGGTATTCGAGAAATGTTTTACAGTGCTTTGTAAGTATTGTGCAAGTGCGATCTCACAGTGGCCTCTCTCAGCTATTGTAAGGTTCGTCGACCGCAGCTTGTGTAGTACGTAATCTTACGCGTGCGAACTTTCTTTCTACCTGTATATCGACATCGAAAGTATTGTATAAGCCACCTAAGGCAAATATAATAAAATGCGAGCCATAACGAAATTTATTCATTCCGCTTTCTGAAGTCATCACGAAATAGATCACAATTTAATTTTTTTGTTCTTTTCTTTTATACATTGAAGGTTTTGGATTTTTTGAAGTACATACTTTTACAACAATTATATTACACTTTCTTAAAAGTTAGATTTTAATAATGTATTCGTTTGAATGTTTGACATCGGATGTTTCAAGTTGTAATTTGTCGACTTTGATACTGTATAGTGAACATAAGTGAAATGCTTTCTTAGATGATTATTGAGAGTTTTAGTAATGTTTAATATAAATGTATTAATAAAAAAAAACGTACTTATCCAGAGCAATAACTCTGAAGTTGATGGTGTCCTCTGGTTGATATACGCGCTTATCGGTCTGCACAAATATGCAGAAGCTGCGCGGTTGGTACACGAGCGGCGCGGACGACGCGAACTGTGGGCCCGACGTTGAACGAGCCACCAGCCTGTACTGCCCAGGCCCAGGGTCGCCTAACTGAATGAAAATATGTACATATATATGTTGTACTTTGTTTTCTATATGCGTCCAGTTATTAAGTACTTTGACCGGAAATAATATTGGAAGGTAAATTACAGGATTACTTTAAACACAAGACTTTAGTCTGTAACTGAACCTTTTACATGCAACTGAATCTATGTGATATAGGTTTTATAAGCAAATCGTATGTTTAAAATAAATCAAACGGTATACAATTTATAATTCTGTCTATAGGTAAGCTAATAAAACAAGGAAGTGTTAGTAAGAATATTTACACCACATCGCGCTCGTCACCAAGAGACAAGCGAAGTTCACTGTCTCTTAACAATATTTCATTTAGGTTTTAGTATCTAGCCTGAAAACAAAAATCCTGTATTAATCATATAAATGAATACGTGTGAACAATTACATCGAGCTCTATGATCCTGGAGGTGGCGGGCGGCACTTGCACTTCACGTCCTTGGCTGAACTGCTCCCCGTCCCGCTCCACCGCTACGTACAGATTGTGCGCGCGAGAGCTGCCCGCGATCGACACTTTGTACGACGTATACGGTCGCAGAACCCGGGGACCCACCACCGACAAACTGACCATAGAACAAAACATATTAATAACACACACACGTACTCGTAGTTTTCTTCACATGTTATTCTTTGATAGATTTTGGAATTTATTTTGTGTACTACTCCATTACGATAATTAATTATTTTCCGCTTCTAAATTTTTACACTTTAAAACTAAGAACTGCCACTGTTTTAACTTCATCATAACGTGCCTCAATTTTTCTAGGATATTTCCTGCTCTCCATTCCCTCAACGACCACAAGGGTTGTTATATCTCGCTTTGAAAACCGTTCTGTATATACAACGCTCTATCTAGAAGAAAATCATTGACACTCTTACAGGAGTAGTATTATAATAGTTTAACATTATTAAAAATCTTTAAACATTGAGACAATTATTGTATAAGCAGCATGGATATTTATTATCTATAAAAGCAACAGATAATTACATTCTATATTTTTTACTTTTTACATTATTTACTTTGAGTAAAGTAAAACAAGAACTTATATTTAAATTGTATATCACGCACTTGAGTCATAGTCACGGGCGTGAGTCAAAGCATAAAATATCCAATGCGTGGACATATTTAGTAAAAAGTTAAGGTTCTAACAGCGTTCTCTAAAAAGTCGTATATGTAGATGAGATAATGGCTAATAGATAATATTTCAATAATTTAAAAGTAATTATAAACACTTACCATGTTACAAAGCCCGTTGTAGTCAAAAAGAAAAAGAAACACACCGCCGTTATTGTTCGAGCCATGTTTCTGAAAACAAAAAAAATAAAGCAATTTTGCAAATGATAGCCAATACCAAAAACAATTAAAATAGTTACATGATTTTTATATTTAAGGTTAAGTTTCCTTAGAGGAAACCAACAGGCAAGATACAAGTCTCTGTCATCCATAGAAGGATTCTACACAAAATCCGCACAGCAGAAACCTTTATTTATCCGACAGTAAAGATGTTCTTAAATAGTTGGGAACTCTTTGTTAGTTAATATTTTTTCATGTACCTGGTAACTTACAGTGTGATTCAAATTTGATATTTTTATTTTCGTTATTAGTTAATATTAAAATCGAACCTTTTAACAATTATGTTGAAACTTTGTATCTTCTTATGCTTCTATTTATTACCGCTTCGATTATTTGTGGAAGAAACTATTATGGCTGTAAACCGATTTTCTTCTGTTTGACATGTAGAACACTAGTGATATTTTTGAACAAACTTAGTTTTACGTGATTTTTTGTGTTCACTTTAACTATTTGTTACCTGACGTTGCGTGTGCTTTACATCACCAGAAAACTGAGGTTACGGATGTCCTGACACCATAGTTACGGAGTACCTTCAGTTTTTAATTATAATTTTTATTTCAGTCCGATTTACGCAGCTTAACTTGTTTACTATAAAAATTCTAGACATTCGAAACGTTGGGTTATAAAATGGTTAAAATAAATGCGCAAATACGTAAAATTTAGACCATCTAATAAGTAAATTATAATTAAAAATCACACGTAATCAAAAGTATCGGGATCTACTATTGAGTTTTAATGATAGCCTTAAATAGATATGATTTGCAATATTGGTTTGTTAAACAAAAGTAAAAAAAAGTTGCATAAATGTAATGTATGCGGAAACGTACATATTATAAGGCAATTTTTTCAGTTATTAATACTCTGAACAAAAGGTAAGAGAAAGTATGAACGTGTGATATTTAATAAGATTTTAAAATCCAACTACAATCGTTCTCTCAAGTTTTTAAGTGCCTATAAAAGATTCCTGTTTTGCTTTGAACTGATTTTTTAATAATCCCATTATTTTCTAATTTAATGCAATGTATAACATATTTATATGATCTGTGAAAAATAACATTAACGATTTTATTCTGTGTAACATTTTATTAAATATTTACCTAAATATCATAGATTTTATTTATTGCAAATCTTAAACAATGGGCGGATTTTATGCTAATGGCCATTATTCACCAGACAAACTGCGGAACAATTAAAACTTGAAGTGATTGGAAACCACTGTAAATTATAATATATTTAAAGTATGTTAATATACATATATAGTAATTAAAAAAATTGGAAAATATATTAATTTACATAAATAGTTATATAAATACAACGTTAAGGAGATTTTCCCTTCACGTATTTTTCTTACTTTAAGCTAATCGCAATTTTGACATTAAAAAATTAACACAAAAAAGATTTTACTGAACTAAATATCATAGATATTCGTGTCAAGAGGTTTATTAATTTAGATTTTGCATATCAAATTACATTAAATGGTAATTATGGTAAATTTTAATTTGGTGATTTAATTTAGGTAACAAACAATCAAATAAAGGACAAAAGGAAAACAGTGAAGAAACATTGCTCACAAATGCTATAAACCGTTTGCTATAATCAACATTCAAATCGCTTTTAGTTTATTTGGCATACCTATGATGAGTTATTAGTAAATCCTTGAATGTTTATATTCCATTTGACATGAAATGCTCTAAATTCTTTCAAATTAGCATGGTGCGCTTTCTTTTCTTGACATTACATTCAAGTTTATCCAATACATGTTCTCTTTTTCTATTTGGATTAGTTTGTGGCCAGCGACGAATTGCGCTCTTCACATCGCAGGGAATCGTTAGGGGCGGTTGCGGAATAACTCGTTGCGGGAGGCCTATGTTCAAAAGTTGACAACAATAGGCTGTGATGATGATAATTACAACAGTTTAAATTACTATTATTTAAGCTGTTTAATTTTCTCCGTATCTGTAATTTTTTTATACATTTTTCAAAAGTAAAAATTGTTTTGATGTTTCAGTAACAAAAATTTAAACGTAACCTTGTGTCTCATACATAAACGAACATGATGTATTAGGTAAACTGACGTGGGTGAGCAATCGAATAATGTGTCTATTGAATTCACATATTTACCATGTCTATATGTAGAGCTCACTGTCCTTGTGTCGCAGGTACAGATTCTCTGACTCACTACATAAACACTACATTGGCGCCGACATAACAACCTCCTTTTAATGAATTCCTATTGTTAAAGAAACTAAAAATATCCCTTTTGATATATTTAATTTAAAGAAATAGTAAAAGCGCTTAAAGATATGAGGAAGCTGGTAATACCACAACTTTGCGCTGAGTTTAGTGAATGGAACCTCTTACGGTGCCCTTTAAAATAATTGTTATTGTTTCGTTTCATAATAACCTTTAGTTGTGTTTCTTTATGAAAAATCGGTTATGTAGTAAAATAACTTACTCGTTAAGATTTTATTGCTTATCTTCAGTTTTGTTGTGTTGTGAAAGTCCTTCACTATTTACACAGAATTGGATTAAACACTATACCACTTCATAGTAATCACGGTGCTAAGTAATGTACTGGACTCGTTAAGGTAGTATTTAGTGTAAACTTAGCAGTATATCACAGATCGCTTGGTACGATTGCACTTGTGAGTGCGATGCGCGGCGGGTGTGCGCACGAAGACAGCGCGAGGTGCAACGCTACTGGCGGCGCGGCGCTGACGCACGCGTTGGTGGGGGCCGTCGAGCCTTGCGAAAACCCTCCACACATCGCTGCACCCACACATCAAGCAGAAAGATTTGACCGCCAGCCAGCAGGAAATAGAGCCCACGCTGTATTACGTCACTACTGATAAAGATTTTGCGTAACTACTTACAAAAAAGTATGCAAATCTTTCTGATAGCAAATTATCCCTGGATACTCCGGCGCGATAATCAATAGTTTGTAAGTAATACGTACTGAAAGGCGTTTATGAGAAAAATGCTAGAGAATTTAGCATCTGTTTCCTTGAGATTGCAAAATAGCGTAGAATGCATGATTATCAGAAAATAATCTCCTCTTAACTTTATGTTATTGTAAATATACATTTTATAATTTTTTATTTAATTTATATGGTAATTGGATCGTTTTGTAAAAGGTGTACGTAAAAGTAGTTTAAAAATACCTTTAAACTACTAAGACAAAAAATTTATTTCTACACATACATGTTTATTATCTACGTATGAATATAACATTAACGATGCAATGGCAATGAAATGTGTTATGACTACTCAACGCTACGGCTACAAATTTGGTATATTTATTAGTACCGCGTCGGTGGGGGATAACTGCATTCCCGGGAACGTGTTTTAGCGTTATACATTAATTGTGCACATATCCTTTAGACTTCCTTAATATGTGTTTGTGTCTTCGGTTAAATACGTTTACATTCAAAGTGTGCGTAGGATACAAAGTAAAGTCGACCTCTATAAGTCTCATGAGACGTACAGGTCGCGATTTGAGAAACCTGTTCGGAATATAAATTCCCGCGTCGACATCGCCGAGTTCTCCCACACATCATAAAAATGTCTAATGGAACTTGTCATTGTTGTTTTCGTTCAACTTATTGTTTATTAGTTATACATATGAAATTTGGTATTTACTCCATGAATATAAAGCTTGAATGTATTATTTTCCACTACCTCTTGAGTTGTGAAAAGAAGATTTATCTTAAACATTTCTTTACTCGACGAAGCGATGAGACGTTATCCCTGTGCCTACTACTTTTAATTACAACACCAACTAGCTTTTAACTATAACGCTGTACTATACAGTAATGCACACTACTATTAGGACTAAATATTGCAACATCTTACCACCAAAAAACTTAGATTATCTTATTTTGATAAAAACAAAGAAAGTTTATTTTACTAAAATTTTAAAGTTTTATTTTTAATCTGCCAAAAACGAGTCGATAGGGTCTATGTTACTGATTTTGCAGTTTTCTTGTGAAGGCGATGTCGGATTTGATACCGGGTTGTCACTCTTGTGTAGTTGGGCGGCAAGTACAGCGTTGTCTGCTAATGCGGTGGCAAGAGCGCGCTCGATCTTCTCGGCACCAGCCCGTTCGACTTCTAAAGCAGCTCGAATTTCCGCTAAACTATCGAGATCATTATGGGTTTCATATTTTTCCTTTGATATCCCATCGTTATTATTCTTTGATAGACGCTGTTGCAACTTAGAATTAAGAGCACCGAGACGGACAATTTCAGCTAAAACAAATCATATTGCACGTATATAAAGGAAGTACCATAATCTTAAAAAATTAATGCACAGACATTTGCATTCTCATGAATTGCAAATCGATGAGTTTTTGTATTAAATCTACGAAAGATAATTATCAGCTGACCATGAATAAAAATTATAAAAAAAGGTGTTTTATATCTATATTTTATTTACAGTACTATACATTGAAATGTCATTAAGTATTGAAATATTAAGAAATTTAAATACATGTCTCGAAAAAATCAAAGAGATTTTAAAAGAATTAAAATTTCTGGTTGAAATAGTACATTTTAGGGTTTTTCTATAGTATTATCGCAGTAATTTTATGTAAGATTATATTAGATTAGAGAATTAAACAAAGAGTGAGAACCTTAAAGAGTGTGCATTGGATCAATAATATATTTTACAGTGTCGGTAGACAGAGTGAATATTGCCCATGGGATTACCGTTTGCGCGCTGCAATTCCAGTGCGGTGTGCTGCAGGTCTTCCGCGGCGCGGCGCCGTTCGCGCGCATGCGCAGCGGCCGCGAGGCGCGCGCGCTCCCGCACCTCCGTACCGCCGCGCACGCACTTCTCCACGCGACGCAACTCCTCCTCCAAACGACTTGCCTCACTATTATAATGTATCGTTTCCATAACCAAAACTATAAAAGATGTGCCAATATGGTAAAGTATACGGTTTAATAACATATTTATGAAGTTCTAACACATGGTTACACAACCATGTTAACGACTGCCACCTTGTGATAGATATATTTATCGCTTATTATCAGGCGAATGTCCTACCCGTCTTGTAGCTTATTTGAAAGAGAAATAGACTCTCTAAACATTAAATAAAAAGACGTCATTACACGATCGAGTAGTCCTCTTCGTCTCTCTAAAAGACAGGACTTGTTATACAAAGCGTTACTACAGTACTTAAAGTTGACAATTTTAATTGTATATTTAAAAAATACTTTTGTAAACGCAAAACTATGGTGTGGATTTATTGTTATTGTTCTGTTTTAAAAGCATATCATATGAAAAATTGTTTTGTAATTAAAATCTAATACGAATGTACCAATACCGACAACACCAAAGTGCAAATGCGGATGGTCAGTATCGAAATACCGGAGCTCGTGGCCTCCGTAAGCATCCGCAATATGCTCAAAAGTACTTTTAAGACTCATTACATTAAATCTATTATATACATGCATTTGAAAGGCTAATTTAGACGCAGAAAGTATTTGAGTATTAAATAAAATGATGATACCTACTAACAGTATAAACTATCTTACTTAATTTTCATATAACGTATTTATGTTACATTAATTAAAAACAATGTATTATTTATATATAACGAAACGAAAATATGTATTTAGGGAAACGACTTTACTGGTGGTAGGTCTCTGTTGCCGGAGACCGTCTGTATGGGTGTGCTAACATTAATGTGTTCCGGTTTGAAGGGCGCTGTAGCTAGTAAAATTACTGGGGTAACGAGACTTAACACTTTATATCTCAAGGAGACGAGCGCAATGTGGTGCAGTGTATACCATTCTAACTAGCACCACGTTGTCATGGGCAAGCGTATCACTTACCATCAGGTGAACGTCTTGCTCGTCTCGTCGCATAGAAGAATAAAAAAATATATATTTTATTAGAACCTGCATGCTTTCTCTATTGCGGTGTGCATACGGCCTTCCAGCTCTACGTACTGGCGTTGGATCCCAGTATGAGCGGATTGTAAGGGTCGTAATTGTTGTATTTCTCTTTCTGAAGCTCCTACCTTCTCTGTCAATTCACAACATTTCTCTTCTAGAAGAATGCATCGGCGTTCCTTGAAAGTTGTTATGAAATTTGATTAAATTGTTAAATATTAACCATATTGGCAACATTCTCAATACTGATCCTTGAGACCTGCTTACACAAGAAGCGATTCCAAGACCATTTTTCCACCACGCCGACAATGAGAGTTTTGGTAGATATTCAAATAATAACCGTTAAAACAATTTTTATGTGTAAAATATCACTGAAAACACATTTGTATGTTTACTTGAAACATATAAATGTAGTCTGGTTATAAAAACCTAATGTCACGCAATCTTATAACGATCAATCCTTGTATCAAGATCAATCAATAATTGTGACTAATATGCTCAGCTAAAAAGGTTATAAGTAAATTAGAATGAGAAATGGTTTGTGTACTTATCTCTTATAGTATCAATCTGAACTTTTTGATACATTTACAGGACAGTGGGGATCGCGATCTTGTTCGCATCGAAGTTAACGTTGTGCTGTTATTTTAATTATGTGAACGTGAACAAAGTGACTATTTAAAACATTTAAATATTTTGTATTAAAGAATACATAATAAACTCTCTTTTAAGTGTATTTGTTTTATGAATAATCTTTTACTAACGAGTGTTATAAGTGAATAAAGTTTAAGTGTTAACTAACCTACCGGCATTGCTTATTTCTAATGAACGCAAGTACTTACTACAACGCGGAGTGTATATGAACGAAATATAACATTTTTCGCTCGTACCTGCATAATATTGACAATACAAAATTAATCCCCGATAGTTTTGTTTATCTTTTGTGCTAAATTATTATAATGTCTTCAAATACTAAGCGAGTGTGTGCGGGTTGTAAAAATGTAATAACAAATAAAGAGTTTCTTTCCTGTTCAAAGTGCAAATTACTATATGATTTGCTGTGTGCCAACGTTAATGAAAAAATTTTTTATTAATGGATAAAGAAAGAAAGTCTAGATGGAAATGCCACAAATGCCGTAGCGGATTGCCTAAGGTGACAGATAATAAAAATTCTACTATGCTATCCTCTATTGAAAGCGCATCACCTAATACTTCAAGCAATATTTCTGTATCGCCTCTCTCCTCTAATGACAACGT
This sequence comes from Byasa hedistus, assembly GCA_029286795.1. Taxonomy (NCBI): domain Eukaryota; kingdom Metazoa; phylum Arthropoda; class Insecta; order Lepidoptera; family Papilionidae; genus Byasa; species Byasa hedistus. The sequence goes on along the minus strand of JAGSMW010000020.1, from coordinate 6,267,635 downwards.
AACGGTGAGAAAAGGTTTTTGTAATGTAAATATGGAAAATTCTTTAAGAGATATAGTTAAAAACGAAATGGAAGAAATCCTCAAAGTTTTTATCCAGCAGCACGTGACAGAGCAACTTGAATCTGCTTCGAAAAAACTTTGTGAGGAGATGTCAAGGTTTACTACGGTGTTGAAAAGCTTTAATATGCGTTTGAACAATATCGATGAACGCGTCGCTGCCGTCGAAAAGCGTTTAGATGCTGAACGGAGTCACCAGTCGACGATCGCTAGTTTGCAGGCCGAACTTAATCGTAGGGATCAAGAACATTTACTTAACGACCTGGAAATCACGGGACTACCTGAAGAGAAGAGCGAAAACACTCTACACTTAGTAACGCTTATTGGAAATAAGCTTGGAGTTGGCATTGACGAACGCGACGTCGTCAGCGCTGAGAGAGTCGGCCGCAGATATTTCGATAGCAATAATGAACGTGAGGAAGGAGGGGCAATAACAGCGCTGCGACCGCGTGCTCTTGTGGTCCGTTTAGTGCGACGCTCATTACGTGAAGAGCTTATAAAAGCTGCAAGAGTTCGGCGAAATGTAGATACTGCTGGCCTCGGGTTGCCAGGTTCTGCTCGTCGGTTTTATATAAATGAGCGATTATCACAGAGTAACAAACAGCTATTTTACAAAGTACGTATAGAGTGTAAGCGTCTCGGATGGAGATATGCGTGGACCAAGGATGGTAAAATTTTTGTAAGAAGAGATTCAACTCAACCGGCGATGAAAATTCTTCATGAAGCTGACGTTGTCAGGGTTTTTGGCAGTAACCCAGTTGGACCTGAGTAATTTCATCTATATGCATAGTTATGGATACTGGTTGTATAGTTTATTATGTTTCAAATGTTCCCCAAGTCTATTTAGCGATGTGGTGTTGTACAAGTCTCCTTACTGTATAGAAATGCACGACTTTCCCATACATTTTCACTCCCTAGGATATACATTTTTTGTGACCTTTCCGATCATGTACAAATTTACTTTCTTTATGACAAATTTTAATTACTATAATTTCAACAAAAATAAAAATTATGGTCCACCTTTGCTAAAAAAAAATTCTTTAGTAGTAAATGCAACTTGCATGCTACTTTATTTCATTGATGAGCGGCATTTGACGTTGTTAAAACGTCTCATACAAAATTGCAAACATTGCCTGCTTATTTATTCGTATGTTATACAGTTCATTCGTTCGAAAAAGATTTCACTAGGCTTTTTAAACCCAGGCTCACTTGGGTCGCGGCCACGATGAGTTTATAGCAGCAATGACGCGACATCACGTAGATATAATGGGTATAAATGAAACATGGTTAAAACTGGGCGAAGAAGCTCGAGCTCCTGCCATATCTGGTTACCGGTTGCGACATGTACCGCGTCCCCCGTATATTAGGTCACGCGGAGGTGGAGTTGGTTCTATATCCAACGTCATATTGCTGCCCGTACGCTTGCACACCCTAGTGCTTCTTTAGTGGAACAAATGTGGCTAGGACTTAAAGTGGGTGGAAAAACATTAGCTATTGGCACTGCATACCGTCCTCCGTGGCTCAATATTGATATATTTTTGGATGCTCTTACAGAGTCTGTAATGAGTTTTTCAAGTTTTGACCAAGTCGTTCTCATGGGTGATTTTAACATCAATTTGCTTCATACAGATAATGGTAACACAAAAAAACTTAACGACTTTTTTAACATTCTAAATCTTAGACAATACATTAATGAACCAACTCATTTCACTGATAATAGTGAAACTTTAATAGACATTATTTGTTCAAGCGTGGCAATCCGCGAAATTTCCGTTAATCCAATCAAGGATCTTAGCAATCATGCATTTATCAAGTGTCTGTTAGACGTAAAAAAAAACAAGCCACAACCAGAAGTTATTGTCTACAGACCCCTCAAAGACATCTCTTACAATAAATTTTGCCTGGACAATAATGCTATCCACTGGGAAACGATACTCATTGATAATCTGAACGATATGGTTGCTGCTTTTAATGTTTCAATTTTTATGTCTATTTGATTGTCATGCACCATATAAAGTTAGCTATATTAACCAACTCATCATCCTTGGCTAACATACACAGTAAAGAAAATGATGAAATTGCGGGATAAAGCCTACATTAAATATCGTAAAACAAAATTAGATATACATAAAACATATTATAAAGAATTAAAAAAGTTGTTCGTGCAGCTGTCTACTCCGAAAAGTGTGGATATTTTCAACAAAACATTAATAACAATTTGGCAAATCCGCAAAAACTATGGAAAAATTTGAAGCGTACAGTTTACAATTTTGAAAACAAAAAGATGGATCTGCCCCAACACTTAAGCGATCCCGAATTGTTAAACGACCATTTTCTACAAGTTCCAGGTAAGCGTATCGCTGACATAACAGACGTACTACACTTCACTTGTAATCGTTATGGATCGAGCACTTTCAAACTCAAGCCTGTCAATGAAGAAACAGTTTTGACAATCATCAAATCTGTCAAAACGAACTCGATAGGCATTGACGGTATTTCACTAGATATGATAAAATTAACTTTACCCCGTACATTAAAAATCATAACAGCTTTAGTGAATAAGTCTATTGAAACAGGTACGTATCCCGAGATATGGAAAATCGCTATAGTAAAACCTCTTCCTAAAATTTCTAATCCCAACGATTTTAAAGATTTGCGCCCAGTTAGTATACTACTACCATTTTTGTCTAAAATTTTGGAAAAAGCCGTATCTATTCAAGTTGTTGAATACTTGGAATCGGTTAACATTTTTCCAGAGTTGCAATCGGGTTTTAGAAAAGCGCGAAGCTCAACTACCGCTTTGTTAAACGTTGTGGATAATGTTTTGGCTGCTCAGGATGTAGGCAAGGGTACGATACTAGCTCTGTTAGATTTTTCCCGTGCATTCGATAGCATCAACATAGCGCTTCTCTTATCTAAACTTACATTTTATGGGTTTAACACAGCAGCGGTTAAATGGTTTGCTAGCTACCTGAGTAATCGTTCGCAGTTGGTTGAAATTAATTTGGCTGATGGATTAAAATTACAGTCACGACCAAAAGCTATAAACAGAGGAGTCCCACAAGGGTCTATTCTTGGACCTATTTTATTCATTTTATATACTGCGGATATAATGAATTCTATAAAACATTGCAAATTTCATTTATATGCCGATGACCTTCAACTATATATCTCATTTAAAGAGAGCGACACTAACCTTGTTACATCTCAAATTAACGAAGATCTTCATCATATAGCACTTTGGTCTGAACGTCATTGTCTTGTTTTGAATCCTGATAAGTCCAAATTTCTGGTGTTGGGAACAAAAAGTCTAATCCGCAAAATTTTTTCTCACGACCCCTCTTTATACATAAATGGTAAAACTATAGAGCGTGTACAAGAAGTACGTAATCTAGGTTTAGTTATGGACGGTACACTCCGTTTTCAAAATCATATAAATTCTATTGTACGAAATTGTTTTTATAGATTGAAGGTATTATATCAAGTTAGGGATTTTTAAGCATAGAGCTGCGTACTCGCCTCTGTGAATCATTAATACTTTCCAAGCTAAACTACGCTGACACGGTGTACGGCGAGTGCTTGCTAGTCCGCACACAAACACAAATACAACGCGTTCAAAACGCCTGCGCCCGGTATTGTTTCCGTATTCACCTAGAGGGCACGTAACGCCATATTTGAACAACAATGGTTGGTTAAAAATGAAGGCGAGACGTAAACTTCATTTTGCCAGTTTACTTTTTGGGGTGATTAGCTTACAGAAACCACTGTATTTATATGAAAACATTTCATTCTGCCAACGAAATTCTAGAACAGTGTGTCTGCGTTGTCCTCGGCACTACACGCTGCTTTTCGTGGCAGTTTTCGCTAGGCAGCGTCTAAATGCTGGAACAATATCCCGCCGCCACTAAAGCTTTTAACTTTACGCAGTTTTAAGAAAAAATTGAAGTTGTTATTTTTGGAACAAAAACATTGCAGTTGAAGGATATAATAGGCCTTCTATATCATGTTGCCTTTGCCGCATGCGCTAATGTAATTTCATTACAAAGTTTGTGTGGGTCTGATATACATATAACCAATATATCTTTTTATTTATTGTCTTTTTCAATTCGTTAGTCTGGTTAATATTTTTTGCTGTTACTATTTATTATATATATATATATATCTACATTATTAAATAGCCACTTTATTCATTTATTTATTTCTTTATAGTTATGGCCATTTAAAGATTCCCATATAAATATAGCCCTCCGACTCTTTGTAAAGGCTCCACATAATATCAGCGCTGCAGCATTAAACTTGCTGCAGTAGATGCTGAGTGGAGACCTGTTCAACATCATGTCACAACACACTTTTAATATGTTTTTTGTTTTACGTAATTCCTTTTTTTAGCAACTGTTGTGTATTTTATGTTGAATAAAGTTTTCTTTCTTTCTTTCTTTCTTTCTTTCATTTCCATCTAATTCAAACAACGCCGATTTATTTAAATTGATATTACATTTACGTAATATGTAAAGTATTTTATGAATATGAAGTGGAAAATTAGAATATACAATTAGATGCAGAGAATCAGGTTTTTTCATTAATTACAGGGTTGATACCGTTATTTCAAGTTTCGTCTTCATTTTAGTTAACTCGTCCTGTGCTGTAGCTAGAACCTTGGAAGCGTGTGCGGCACCGGCGGCCGTGGCTGCAGCGCAAGCTCGGCTGTCTTCTGCTTCGCGTGTTGCTGCCGCGGCAGCTGCCTCCGCAGCTTCGGCCCGCACTGCTTCTGAACGGATTGCATCACGAAGGTGTGCTTCAGAATTCTACGATGAATGTTTTAATGTCAAAGTGTATCTGTATTCATCTCTTCCTCTTCATTGTAACACTCAATTGGCTAAACCGAATTTGGACTAGGTATTCTTTTGTTATTGAAACAGACACAATTAAAACAGATCTTAATTATAATAAATAAAAAATAATAACCGTGTAAAAGCTACTGGCTTTCTAATAGTTATACTTAATAAAAATTACGGCGGTGATGTGATAAAAATGTATTTTTTGTATTTTTGTATTTCTTGTTATTGACAATAATAAATATGGTTATAAAGATCCTTAGTTATTATAGTACAAGTAATTAGTTTCTGGCTTTTAAACTTCATGTTATTGACTTATTACTAACACTGCAGATATTTAAATTATTGTTAAATACTAATATATGAACATTATAAGCCACAATGATTTTTTTATTCAACGAGGTGACGCCAAGAGTGAGACGAGTATCTGATGATAAGTGATACGCTTCCCTATAACGTGGCGCTAGTGAAGATAGTATACTCGTACACTACACGACATTGCGTTCGCAGCATTGAGTAATTAGATGTTAAGTCACGTTCTCCTATTTACTTCATTAGCTACAGCGGTCTTCAAATCGGTACACAGTAATGTTAGCACACGTTTTTTGGCAGCAGAAACAAGAGTTGCGGTGGTACCTACGTAGACGGTCTCTAGCAACTACCAGTAAATGTTACAGTGAACAACTTATTTGTTACAGAAAGAAGTCTTACCATTATCAACTGCATTTCTGCAATCACTTCACTAAATTGTTGTTCGAATGATTCAAAGTTTGTTGAAACGGCATTCATTTTTTAAGCAATGATAAAAATAAATTGCTTTACTGTTTTTTTTTATTCAAATATTCGTGCTTTCAATTGCAGACTATAAATATCCATAAAAGCGCGGCAAAAGTATAACCTTTTTTTTTTAGGCAATTCACACGCAATGTCGTTGATAGGCAAGAGTAACAGAATATTTTTTTAATATATATAAAAAAAAACAAACTTATTTTCTTTTGTGACATAAAATAAATTAATAAACATTTTGATTTTGGAGAAAACGCGTTAATTTCTATTGCCAATGTTACAAAGATGACAAATTTTTTTTTTTTAATTTCATGATGTATCTAATATACTCTGTATATTCCATAAATAATTATTACTTTGTATAGGTAGTTGTTTATAGAACTGTTCTATGAAGTAAAAGTCATAAAAAACACTAACAGTATAAATTACTTTAGAAAAAAGCTGACAATGATTTGAAAAAAAAATTAAATCTGTTTCTGTAATTATTTTTAAGTTTGATTTTTTTTAGCATGAAATCTAAAATATTGAAGAGTTAACCAATTTTAAATGAACTGAGTTAATTTTATAAATTTTATCTCATCATCTAGATACGGATAAAATATATTTACTCCATGGGAAGAAAAAACTTCACTGGAAAAATAATTTGCAACCTCTAACAAGATCTATTAAGGCTGTTTTGAATAATTGAAATACGTCAATATTCATTGTACTTTTATAAGAGCAACCTGCGAGGGGAATATTAAACAAGGGGGGTGATGTTTTCACAGGGTGAATTCTCTATATAAACCATCGGCTTTTGTCTTTACTAGCTATTCCAAATCCAGCATTCATAGCTAGCAGTGAACAAGTAAGTTTAACTCAATTTTTTTAGATTTAATGCAGAATTTATGATTTTGAAATAAAATTAAACAAAAGGAATATTTTATTTTTTGTTACTTTAATTTGCATTTTATAAAAAAAAAACAAACTTATTTTCTTTTGTGACATAAAATAAATTAATAAACATTTTGATTTTGGAGAAAACGCGTTAATTTCTATTGCCAATGTTACAAAGATGACAAATTTTTTTTTTTTTAATTTCATGATGTATCTAATATACTCTGTATATTCCATAAATAATTATTACTTTGTATAGGTAGTTGTTTATAGAACTGTTCTATGAAGTAAAAGTCATAAAAAACACTAACAGTATAAATTACTTTAGAAAAAAGCTGACAATGATTTGAAAAAAAAATTAAATCTGTTTCTGTAATTATTTTTAAGTTTGATTTTTTTTAGCATGAAATCTAAAATATTGAAGAGTTAACCAATTTTAAATGAACTGAGTTAATTTTATAAATTTTATCTCATCATCTAGATACGGATAAAATATATTTACTCCATGGGAAGAAAAAACTTCACTGGAAAAATAATTTGCAACCTCTAACAAGATCTATTAAGGCTGTTTTGAATAATTGAAATACGTCAATATTCATTGTACTTTTATAAGAGCAACCTGCGAGGGGAATATTAAACAAGGGGGGTGATGTTTTCACAGGGTGAATTCTCTATATAAACCATCGGCTTTTGTCTTTACTAGCTATTCCAAATCCAGCATTCATAGCTAGCAGTGAACAAGTAAGTTTAACTCAATTTTTTTAGATTTAATGCAGAATTTATGATTTTGAAATAAAATTAAACAAAAGGAATATTTTATTTTTTGTTACTTTAATTTGCATTTTATAAAAAAAAAAACTTTGATGTTTTCTTGAATTGTTTTCCGTAAATATAGTATTTCAAATACCTTTTAATAATTCGTGCTCTTTACGATTTTGTTTTTATGATTTGATCATTTTAATATTACACAAAGAATCATATCACTGCGATTTAACGTTTTTTTTTTTTCAGTAATAATGTTTCTTGATTTTGAAAACAAAATTCTTAATCTCTCATTACCTACACATAATGTCAAAAAATTTTCATTATAATTAATAAATATCAGAAGCGGGCTAATGTATTAAATGTGTTTAAAATATTGTTAATAATTCTCACCAATTATTAACTTGCAAATATTAATATATAAGTAATAAAATGTATAATAATTTTCTAGCGTCAAAAGTAGAAAATGCGGCTCATAATGCTTGCCGGATTGGCTCTGGTGGTGGCGCTGGTGATCTCTATGCACTGCTGTGAAGGAGCAATGATGCGTAACGTCGGCATACCTGATGACGAGGAAGATTTCCGACCTCGTCGACTGTACCGCGGCTACGGACTGATAAGGAGTCGCGCGGCCCGTGCTGATGACTCCTTTGACGACTATGGACATTTGCGCTTTGGACGTTCTGAAGACTGACGTTCATGGCAAAAAATACTGCATCGCGCATAACTATCAACGGGCAATATAAAAGTTATAAATTAAAAAAGTCGTACATCGTTTTTTTTTTTATTATTTGTAGTAAAAGCAGTATCAATGGCTGGCATGATACGTTGTTGTAAAACTTTAGTTTAAGAATAAACTTAAAGATTTAATACGTAGTAATAAGTAGTTTCTTCGAAGTCAATTTCTTTTGTGCAGATGATAATTTTTCTTTTAATATTTAAAGAACCACAGACTAAAACCTAATAAACCTATAAAAAATTATGTTTTAACTTTTTTTTATTATATTTATTCACATTTTAATTACAAGTATTGTGATCAATAGACTATGTGAATTTATTTTCATTAGGAACAAAACGCTAAAAAAAATTTTTTTAAAGGTTTGTTATGTATAACCTTCACGGCTTATGTATTAGATACTCTTTGATAACTTTAATTATAATAAAAGTTCTGTTTTACTTATTACTAATAATATAGTAAAAAATATAACGCAAGCGTTTGTTAAATTAATAGATTTATTTATTATAACCAATAAATACATTTTACAACAGGTAAATTATTGTAATATATTTTGTTAAATTATCTTAATCATGAACTAAAAATTATCAAGAAAATAAAATTTCACTTAAATTAAATCACTTTTAAGACTCCATTTGCGGCATTAAACCACTTTCAGAATTACATAAACCATACATTTATTTTATTATTTTACATTGTTACTACTTAGGCGTGTTATTTCTACTGTCGTTGTTTAGGTTAAATATTATACAAGTCATTTAATAAATCAGTTTAAAATCAATAATGATGTCTTGTCTTTGTATTCATTGCTGTATTAAATATATGTATATTATATATTCGTTGTACTTAACCGGCAAACATTCTCTATATACGTGGAATAATAATAAAATGATAACTGGCTAATGATTCACATGCAACATTTTAATTACCTTAAATTATTCGGGCAATTATTTAAAACACAAAACATTCATTATATTACTAGCAGATGAATATGTTATTATATTAGTTTTAGGCACACGTGTTTACTAATATTCTAGATTAAATTAATAATGAGACTAGTTAGTTTCTGCCCTACGCTACCACTAATTGTTACATTTAAAGATTAAAAAAAATTGTTATTGGAATTTTTTCATCAATTAAACTTCATTCACCAACTACAAATTAAAGTAGATTTGAGAAAAATTACATGGAATAGTTTAGTACACTTTTACAAAAATGTTCACTATGTCAAACATCTTCAAAGTAACTGGTGACATTTTTTTAAAGAGATTTAAGTTCTTCTATGGCCCAGAAAAACTGATACACTTTGATATAAAGCAGTAAATATTTCATAATTTTAATGATGATTATTACATATTTAGGTTGGCTTAGTTAATGATTTATGAGAGCAAAACATTTATAGGATATCCCTCTTCTGAGTGTTTCCAAGTAGCGCCTGCAAGAAAGAGAATAGGATTAGAATAATTTTTGTGTAATGTAAAGCACTAACGTCCTTCGAAAAGTCAGTTATGTAATAGGACAGGAACGAACATTGGTGTATCAATGAATTCTATCTACATAGCCCATCCAATTAGAATAAATAATTAATAATATTCTATTATACCTTGTTAACAAAATTCACAATGGCGGTTGCCGGTTGTTCAGGTTCAAGTTCAGCAAACACATGACACTGGTTGTCAGCGCCCGCTGACGTACGGGCCACGAAGGCGAAGATGCGTCTGAATCGGAGTAAGATATTTTAGTTGTTGCTTTAGACACGTGCATGTAATTAAGAAAGTTTTACGTATTTAAATTAATTTAAGTGATTTGAACCTAGTGGTTTGAACGTCCGTCTTCCCCTCCGGAGGTACCGGGTTCGAATCCGGCCTGCACCAATGAATTTTTCAATTATGTGCAGTTAGTATTATAACACCAACTAATATCACGTGCTTTGACGGTGAAGGAAAACATCGTGAGGAAACCTGCATATCTACGTTATGATGACCGTCTGTGGTCGGACTAGTATGTGAAATAGAGAAGGCAATGGCAAACCACTCCATTATAATTGCCAAGTAAGTCGGCGTGTGTTTCATCACACATGATGACCACGACCGTCAATCATGAGGAAATACGACTTGGAAGAGGAATGTGTATCAATTCTTCAACACTTTTTACAAGTGTTCTTAAGAAGTTGTAAACAAAAAAACTAACTTGTCTGTGTACGCAGCGTCAGAGTTGTTGGTGTCGCGGTATGCGTAACGACGCTCGTCTGGGTCGAGCCCGGCGTAAGAAAGGGCAGCAGCAGGATAGTGGCGGCGGAAGAACAGCTTGCGTGCTGCATCCGTCAGAGTGATCCCGCCGCCAAATACTTTTAAGTGTACCACGTGCGCCGTGCACTGGAGGAAAACAAAACAGGGTTATCATAACATTTTTTTTTAAAATAAAGTAAAATTTAACTATGAAAAAAAAGTAAAATTTAACTATGCTCAATAGACATGTCCAAATTCACCCAGAAAATTGTTTTCCAACGCAACTTGTCAGAAAATATAGTTATGTTTGAACATACTACTAAATTTTAAAAGATATCATTTTAAATGTGAACAACATAAAACTTAAAAAATCAAATATCTTGTACATGTATACTACGTACATTTGCAACGACATTACTATGACTTATATAATACAATGAGTAAAAAAATTATCATTTCTGCGTAACGAATAAGATTAAAACCATGATTTTAGGTACTCCTAAAAAAATGTGTGAAAGGACGTTTTTAAACACTTTCCCTCTACCAGTTTTCTACAAAAAGTGTTTTTATTAAGTATAATATAAGAAAAAACCTTTTGCACCTTCTTTTGTAAAACATTCTGTACTGCTCTTTTAACTGCGGCCGGTCCGGTCAAGGCTTCGGTGTTCTCAGAGCCAAGCAACAGCACGTGGCAAGCGGCACCTGTGGCCAGCAGCGCACGCGCCGCAGCATTCACACTGCCGCCCGGCCAGGGATCCCTGGTAATAATATTTTTAATTACATATCAATAATTTCAGTAATATAATATGTACTAACTACAGATTTCGAATTTACCAATTTTCTTCGGTTTCATTTACAGAAAAAATAAGCTTTTTAGAGCACTTCCTTAATGATGAAATTTTCCACATTTTTATTTGTTATGGACTAAACGACGACTTTACTAGCGTCCTCCTGTATTTCTTAAAAAATAATGGGGATGGAAAAGAATTCCTAAAGTCATCAATAAAACAACAAGAGTTGATGAAAAACCGTTTGACTGCGATTTCAGCAGACAGACACACAGATGGGCATAGAAGTCAAATTTATAACAACCCGGTTAAAAGTTAGATAGGTTTGCTAGTGACAAATGTTACGTCGGCTGTCAAAGAAAATTTATCAAATGTATTAAATAACTTGCCTGTCAGGCAACCGCAAGGGAACGGGCAAAGCGAGAGGCGTGACGGTGTGCTGGTAGACGAGCGCTGAGAGGGAACTGAAGACAGGTTCGTCAGGACAGCCGCGCAGCCGCACGCCACGTGCCGCCGGCTCCACGAGGAAGTGGCGCACGCCTGACGCGCCAGGGGGGCCTGCGCGCACCGCCAGCCCGAATGCTCCCGGGAACGAATTCGAGTCGCGCACTATGAATGCACCTTCTTCTAGAGGTTGCAATGCTGATATCGCTGTAAAAAATATATATTTTTTTATATTATTAGCGAAATTAACTAGCTTATTAGGAGAGACTATGTCAACAGTAAAAAATTATGTACATTTTTTTTATTCTACTATGCGACGAGACGAGCAAGTCGTTCACCTGATGGTAAGTGATACGCTTGCTCATGACAACTTGGTGCTAGTTAAGATGGTATACACTGCACCACATTGCGCTCGTCGTCTTGAGACATAAGGTGTTTTGTCTCGTTACCCCAGTAATTACACTAGCTACAGCGCCCTTCAAACCGGAACACAGTAATGTTCGCACACTACTATTTGGCGGTTGAAATAGGAGCTGCGGTGGTACCCATCCAGACGGTCTCCGGCAACAGAGACCTATCACCAGTAAGTCATTTTGATGTGCCAAAAGCAGTAACTAAGAATTCAAATTTATTTAATAATCGGTGTAAATACCGTCGTCTCGCGTGATATTCGGCTTGTACCAGTAGTGGCTGGTGTCACGAGCGAAGCGCACGCGGTCGGGCGCCACGTGGTGCGGCTCCGCTGCGCCCGCGCCGCTCGCGCTCCCGCGCCGCTGTATTGTGCCCGCGCCGTTGTATATGCGATAATCAGATTCAGGACTACTCTCGCGCTCCTTTCTGTGCAAAAATCGTAAAAAACAACTTAGAAACGGCATTTCCCAATGACAACCATTTACAAGTAAAACCGAGTCTTTAGACGGAAACGTGTTTTATATACAATGCAGAGGAGTTGCAGCACCATACTTTAGTATTAAACTTATTATTAAAAGTATTAACAATAAAAATTTTTTAGAATTAGTATAAAACTATTTTAAATTATGTAAAAAAATACATTACATGAAATATGACTCAACAGCAATAAAAAAATTTTTTCGTTATCTTCAGATATACACTTATACTTAACCAACAACAACAATAGACTTAATTAGAAATACTGAGCTTTAATTAAAGCGCTTTATAACAAGAAATACAAAAAGCAAAAGATTAATTAGGTGTTACACATATACGTAAGAAAACCGGAAAAAAATACACTCAAATATTACATTAGTAAAGAGACAATATAGATAACTAAATGATACAAAAAAGTGATCTAAAATGTAAAAAAAAGGTGCACACACAAAGCAATTACATTAGGAATACATAAATAATCATACGTTCATATATAAGTAAGTTAATAATCACACTTAATATATAGATAAGATTCATTATTCACAGGGTATTCAGTAAAACACATTATTCCCTCCTAAAAACTTACATTTGTAGTATTGCCTTATATGGTTGCGTAACGTGGTTCCTGATGCAAAAAAAAATACAGCAAGCTTAGAAGCATATGAAACATGAAATGTTGACGTGTGACTAAAAGCAATGTAAAACTATACTTATACGCGTATAATATTCACATTTCTTCTTAATCCATGAATTAATGTTTTTTATTAGCTAGTTAATTAAATACATTAAAAGTTATTTGTTTTATGGTAGCTTTATCGAATGAATTTTAATCTAGTGAATACAAATGAACGGAAAAACTACAATCCTACATAAAATATAAAAAGATATCTTTTATGCAAAAAAAATAAAATTATAAGTTAAATATATTCAGAGACATTGTAACTAAAAACTCATCTTTATCATAATTATTTTAAAAGAAATAGGGTAAAATTTCAGCATAGTGATCTCTGTGGCCCGCTCAATACGTTAACGCTAAGTAACTTATGGAATATCAGTTATTCGGCGATGTAATTGTAATACAGGAGTTGAATTATTTTTGTAGTGGGCCTGTTACCTAGTTACGGGAGGCGAACGTGGCGGTCGTGCGTTCAACGACGGCGTGGGCGTGGGCGTGGGTGTGGGCGGATAGGGCGTGCGCGGGTGAGTTGGGAAGGCCGGAGTGCCCGCACGAGAGTCTGAACGAGATTCCGACCGCGACTCCGCACGCGACCATGTCTCCGAACGCTCGCCGCTCTGTAAAATTAATAAATTGAAACATCTGTAAATATATTTACTGCGAAAAATGTCAAGAAAGTACGCACATGTTTACTAATTTCAATGTATTTGTAGAAATTTTAAAACCGTATTCATTTGATGTCTCTCTATTATAAACAAAAAAAAAGGTCACACCATATTTATTTTGAACACACTAAATATTTGGTCACTAAAGATTTAAAATGGAGCGTGATTTCTGTGGCGATTTGGCTTTCGTACTGAATAATCATAAATATAAAATTTTACAGTTCCGGGGCTGACCTCCGTCAAGGGGAGAGAGAGTAACCCTCCCCCTCCAGTTTTATTTAAAGATATTATTTTTGTACCCGGTAGTTTTACATTTATTGTATTATCTATGTATAAACATATTTACACGTTTCTTAAAAAATATTTTACACATTGTCTTCCTCTCTGTTTCATGTAATCTGCAAAAAGGCTGGATAGTTTTTGACCGGATTTTCAAAGGAAGGTAGCTAATAATAGAAAATAAATAGAGCTCCGCGCAAAAAATTTAAACTCAGAAAGTTATTAAAAACGGGAATGCAGTATTAAATATTTAATATGCGTTATACAGCGTTACTTACCAAGTTATCGTTATGAATTGGCTCCGCCAGAGACAGTAATCCGGGCGCAGAAGTACCTGTCGGTGTGGTGCTTGTACTCCATTCGCGCATCGTCATCTTTTCATACATAATTTTTTTAGATGAGGATCTGTAATAGAATAAAACCAAATGTTACGTATTTTTGTATTTTGTTTAAAATGACTACTAGTTACTACAAAATTTTTTCTTCAATTTGTGATAAATCGAATTGAATGTCAATCATTACCTCGAAAAAGAAATAAATTAACTTCATTTTTGTATTACGACCTATATACAACACATGATAAAGCATCCATCATTGTGATATGTTCCACTTTGTATGTCAATAATAACGTCTTCAGTATGTGATTAAAACAGTTTTTTCTTAAAAATTATTATTGTTTGTAATTGTGTATACCTGTCTGGAGCTTGAGGACTGACACTGTCAGTTCTTAGTGCGGTGCGCGTGTTAACGTGAAGAGGCACTGTGAAATCATCGTCGTCGTCAGCGAAAGCTGTAGTGTCGCTTGTGTATCCATCCACACTGAAATCATTAACAGATTATAAAGATCAATATATTATATTTAAAAAACAAAACCATAATCACAAACAGTCATAACAGCACAAACTATTGTGAGAAACAATAAAGGTAAATTATTTGCATCATTTAGTTTTATGAACGGATTGGTGTTTTTTTTCCCTGATATTATTTAGAGTTTTTTTATCCTACTATTTACTACCTATACTATCTTACTATCCTATCAATACAAAAAGTCTTATTTATTTAGCCATATTTCTACTGTTAAGTATTGTACATATATTTAAACAATATTTAGAAAACATATTTATTTTTTATTAACTCGCATAAATTATCTGTCTATTTTTAGTCCTGTCTCTTGCTCGAAATCATACCGTAACTTCATATAGATTGTACATTCTGTGAGCAAATGATGAACCGTTTTTAAAGAATAGATTATAAACTACACGTGTGAAAAAATATTTTTTTAAATAGTTTTGTAAGTAATTTTATGGCAAATTTTAAAAGATGTACACATACTGCATGTATGAAAATAAAAATAATTACCGATGACTAGCAGACCGGCGTACATGTCGGGAAGATGTAGTATCCCACTCGAGCGGCAGTCGAGCGACTCTTTCCCTTGCTTCCTTTCTTTCTCGCAATTTCTGTTGCTGTCTTTGTAACCATGTGAGGCCCGAGCTTCTTTCTGCACTGCTCTCCGACCTTCGCGGTTCCCGTCCCCTTGAAACTTCATGCCAACCCAGCGTACTGGTTGATCGCCACGAACCATTTTCAGGAATTGTCTTACGAGTGCTGCTAGAAGGTTTTTCTATCCATTCTGCATCACCATTTATCCATCTGGGAACATAGAAACGTAATATTACAGAATAAGTAATAACTTTTTATGTATTTTAATACAAATTAAGTATTTACAGAATTTCGGAAAATTATGTGTGAAAAGTATATATTTAAATTATGAAGACTAATTACTAGTGCAGCATTTAATAAATGAATGTATTAATTATTCTGTATTACTTGTGTTAGATCTTTTTCAACATAAAAATAAAGGCAACTAGCACTATGACGCAATGACCATACGGTACTATTAATGTGCTGCTTCTAGAGCGCTACCTAAACGGGAAAGTAGTAATGTATAATTTCAGGGTCGACAGTACCTGGCGTAACAGTCAAATTAGTTAATTGAACAAAACTACCAATAAGCTGTATTTATTGTATAAAGGAATATTTAAAATGGAATACTTTTTGCTACACAAATGTAACTTAAAAAGGAAATTTAACAAAATTGCCTGAAATCAACACGAGGTTAATTTGAGTTAAAACACCAACAAATCGTAAAGAAAATTAACAAATAATAGAAAACAAATATTTGAAAAACAATATAAACTGCAGATTTATCTAAAATATCAGCTCATAATTAAATGTGTCATGTTGTATTATGTACATTTCAATGTTACGCAAAACTATTTCTATGCAGCGCGCTTTTGGCAGATTCGACTTACTTATTAGAAAGTATGTAAGTACTTAGATATAAAATGTAAGTGTGGGTGTCCACGCAACGCGATTTTGCTGCGGTCCACCACCAATACCGTTTATGGTGACGTTTATATCGACACAACAACTCGTTTGGTGCGACAGCCACAATCATACACGATATCGCCAAAACAAAGTTGTGTACTTCACATTTTAAGAAGACAAGCGCAAAAAAAATAAATCTAATAATTTTAATTAAGAAAAGGCTTATTTGATCAGTTGCCAATTTAAAAATGTATGAACAAAAAAAGGAATTTACAACAATGATATTCGCAACTGCCTATTTTGTCTGTTTATTTTCAATATCCTTCTATAGATCATTGCTATTATTCTATAGATTTCGCATAAATAATACGAAACGGACAGTTCATTAGAGAGTATGGAGAGTGGTTAATATCGAGGATCGAGAGGCACTGACACTTCGACGCCGCCGGCGCCCGTCAGCCACACGCCTCCATTAAGAATACGCCCGTTTACATAAACCAATTTATCAGTACCACTTAAAATGTCTACGATTTCTTTTGCTATGTCGTAACTTGCTATTTTTGCGGCAACGTGACAAATAAACAGATTGTAATATATGTGATACTCTTCTACTATAAATACATGTGACTGCATGTTATATGTGAGTAACAATAGTGGCAGGGTTTTCCCAAACCCGCCAGGCTAGTTACCATCGCTGAGTTGTAAAACTTTTCACAATTAAAAATTTACTGTGTTGCGGTTGTAATGATTTGAATGCCTGAAAATTCATAAAATTAAACGAATTATTTAGATAAATAAAACGTATTAATAAAAGTAAGTGAAAGAATAGACGCTAAAGTATTATCATAACCTGTTTTACACTTTACGTAACTTAGGAGGGGTAGAGAAGGCGTACTTAATGTAGTAGAAGCATTTTCCGACAGTCGGGCCATATTTTTTACCATTACCACATTGTTCTGTATATTATGTTTTTGTTGTTATCCAATTAACACCCACGACGATACATCCCACACACCAATTCTTCCATTAAACCAATTAATAAGGCGACGGGACGAAGCTAGCGATTCCGCATTGATCGTACTTCGAATATTTATTTATAAAAGACGTAAATTATACTGTATAATTAAATTATGTAGTGTCAATAAATGGAACTCATATCTTACAATTACCGATCCATAAATGGTGCTCGTGGTTTAATGACCAGATTGGTTAAGGTTTGTTTTATTACCCTTCTTCATTGACAGTGAAGTGGGTCGAGCGGAACGCAGCAAAATAAATTAACCGAACGACCGCAATGTTATGGCTGACTTTGTTAGGTTTAAATTCATTTGGAGACTGTGTTCATACAAATTACTCACACGTCACAAATTTAAATAATTTTAGGCAGCAACTGTTATGTGTATCGTAAACGAAATTCCGCATAAATTTATAAGTAAATAAACATACAATGTTTATTCTATTTGATAAAAACGATACGTAAACAAATAGCAAAGCAGTAGCGTGGGTAGCGCCTGACCTCCACGCCTCCAGTACAGGAACATATGTTTACATCGGTCAAACTTGTTCAGTTTTTTTAAATAATAATAATAGACGTGAGACGCGAATTTGATATAATTCTAGACATTTCCCATTATTCGATCTTATCATGAAACCAAATTATTCTGAGGAATACATTGTTTTTCTTTTCAAGAAAATAATTATTGATGCGAAATTGCACGTACATGTATCTATCCAAATATATATATAAAAGTATCAATAGTTTTATCGTTCATAACTAAGATTCATCAAAGAAGAATAAGGATTGTTTGCTAAATGTTCTCTATGGTGAGAAAATTTTTAGTAACAAAAAAAATAATAATTTTGATACTAAATTATCATCTTTTAAAAATATTGCATTTTCGTAAACAACACAAAGTTTTGCTTTAGCATAAATCATAAAGTACATACAACTTTTATCTTCAAAGAGCCGAAGAAATAGCTAGGTATTTATAAGTGTTAATTACAACGTACCAGAGATGCAAAACCAAAAACATTAAACAAATGAAGGGTACTAACCGTCCGTTCTCTTGTGGTGAAGTTTGCCGTGGCATGGTCGAGGTAGTGATCAGTTGTTCATGGTTGAACTTGCGAAGAGTGACCGGCGACAGAGGAGTCCGCGGTGAGGGCGGATCGGGAGTGATGGTGCGCTCATCATCCTGTGTGGGGCGGTAGGCTCGTCGCACAAGCTCGGGGCTGGCGAGCCGGTTGGCAGGGCGCAGCATGCCGGGGCGCAGGCCGGGCGCGCCGTAGGTGAAGGGCGCGGAGTCCGCTCGCGCGTGGTACGGTATGTCGGGCGCGCGCTCGGCGTGCGAGTGAGCGGCGCCGGGCGGCGGCGGGTCGGGCAGCGCACTCACAGTGCGCAGCATGTCGCCCAGCAGCGCGTCCAGCTCGTCCGGCGGACTGGGCGCAGCGCGCCTGCCCGCCGACGAGATCCCCGAGTCCATGGAGGCGCTGAGCGGCGAGGACGTCCCGCCGCCCGCGCGGACTACTGTGGCGTAGATGGAACCGTCCAGTGGCCCGAACGTGTGTGCAGCCTCCGCGCCCTCCCCCGCCTCGCCGCCGGAACCAGAACCCTCAGCGCTGGCGTTGTTATCACCTGTACCGAAATCGCAATGTGGTATTTTACAAAACCGGTCGTTCGACAAAATTAAACGTTACTTTCAACATTTCGATAGACGCATAGATAACAAGTTTGTGCCAGTTTCGCGTTTAAATGATGTGTAGTTTTGATGTAACGTCCTAAGCGGCAGTTGATTATGAACAGCTTTTAAATTGGAGCAGTGATCAAACCGTTGCTAGTTTAACGCATTACAATGCGCGCAGCGCCTATTCTTGATAGACTTTACTATTACGCAAATCGACCTGCAGTACGATATTCTACCAGTTTACGCACAACTATTACATAATAAATAGAAAGACGTGCTTAATCTAAATCAACTGTTTACTACTATCATTCAGTAGCGCGAACAGTTACAAGTATAATATCAGCTGTACGCAGACCGCTTCCGTAAAAGGACCTCAGTTCTCTTCCCGTTACCCGTATCCCGGTTGTCACAGTTGCCTTACGGAATGTGAGAGATTCTATCCTTCACACAATATTATAGTGCACTTATTTAAATTTTTTTGTAGATATTGAGAAATATAATTAACGAAGGAGTTTCTGTACTTAGCAAATTATAGTACTTTATTAGATTAAAATTTTCTTGATTAAGTAGTGTATACATTTACAATGTACTCATGAACTAATTTCTAGTAAATGATTTTTTTGTGTAGATCCCTGTTGAATGTCGTGCAGTTACCCGTTACGAAATACGGCTGGACATGAGCTTGTCAATAACTCAATTAACATGAAAGTATCAACGTCCGCGTCTGCCAGCCATCTCACGTTGAGGAAGAAGCGTTTATTTCTGTGGTGTCAACTAAAATAACGTTGCTTGGGTAACAGTGGGGATACTCCAGTTACGAAATAAGCGGGGAGACTACTCCGCAGGAAGAGGTTGCGCGCTGCGTGACAGCACCACCTCGCGTCCAATATTACGCACCATCTGCTATTAATTGGTGAAAAATTGTTTCGTGAGAAATAAATTGTAGTTTTAGATCAGTCAAATGCAAGTTTAAAAAATATATGAAAATCTCATAAAATTTCAACTTAATAATTCGTAAAAGACTTGTATTATTGTAATAGCAACAACTTGATATATCAACTCTTATGTAATAATTAGTTACGGAGTAGAGTCAAAACGTTAACGGAATCAAGAAAAACTAAAAGTAGGTGTATATATAATTATGTAAATTATCATCGATTCGATAAACGTAAGTCTGACATAATGTGCATAACGTTTTACGAACATTTTGTTAAAATAAGTTTTGGACAAGACACAGTGTGCGATTTTATCACTAACGCAGACTTGAAGGTGAGCTCGTATTCGTGTCGGGGCTATGACGTCATCGAGCGTCTCTACCTTGTGTTTCAACGAATCTCTAAGCTCCATATTATTATTACATGAGTTTACCAGGTAAGCTAACTTCGCTCCTTAGGCAAGGTGAGCTTTAAATTGCAACCTGTTTTGGTCTTTTACATTTTTGTCCATATCAAAATTACGAGATAGATAGCACACGTTGAGCATATTAAAAAGAAATATCACTATGTGTGCGTGTTTTGAATTTAAATTACTAGAAAAACAACTTTTAACAGGCTTGAAGAGTTCTTAGAATGTTTGGAAGAAATTTAAAAGAAATTTGCAACTAAATGTATAAGACACGAAAGGAATTTAGAATGCCTTAACTAAATAATAATGTCGATAAATATATCACAAGACTTGGTTTAGGTACTCAATAATCTTTACCTTATCATGTATTGTGGTAACGGTTTTGTGGACGACATTTCCGGTTCCGGGGCACAGTATTAGAAAAGGAAACTTGAAGTTTATAAAACATCTGTACGGAACAGGGCGTTGTTGTAAGCACACGTGCACCACAAGGGCACATAAGTTGTTGACTGTCGTAAAACTGTCTCGGTTAATGGTAAACAACGCAAGCAATGTTACATCTCGACGGTAAATAACATTTATTAGCGTTTTTTCACATTTTATAATACTTTGTTTTAAAACGTTCACAGTCACATACGGCGTTTGTAACAAAATTTTATCAACGACCTTTGACAGTATAAGAGCGCTTTGTTGTTGCAGATATTTGTTTATTCAGTACAGTTCCGAGAGAATAACCAATTCTTGGATGAGTAATATATTACTGCAACGTATCCGGTCGATAACTAAATAAACAGTTTACTTTAAAATTCTGCTTGCTATTATGATAAACTAAAGGTTGAATTTTAATAAAAATAATTGTCGTTACCATTTGAATGCATAATACTTTTTCAAAGATCATATCTATACTTATTATCTGATAATTTTTGAAATATTTTGTGTCATTATTTTCACGTAATAAATCTTAATACACTAATCGAATAAAACTAAAGTACCTAAAGTCCGAAATGAATCAATCAAAATCCTGACCGTGACGGCTTAGGCCAAATGAAAATGAGATTAGAGGCGCCGATGGTTTCGGTTAATTCGAATAAGGACAGAGTGTGACCAATGGATGTATGTGCGGCGCGGAGGGCACGGCAGTCGTGACGAGCGCCGGGGGGACATCCGTCAGCGATTCACCACACCGGTCAATTAGACTTGCCTTGGCGCCGATAAACCAATCCCACATTAACGAACAATCGAAACACCATAACCTATCATAGTCTCTAGTGAAAATATATAATAGATACACGATACGCTTTCATAGGATGCCCGATTTTTTTGAAACATGATTTGTAATAAAAACTGTTAATAATAAATATTTGTAAAAATCATCCAAATAGTGGTCATTATATGATTATTAAGTAATGTGAGCGACTTACCGATCTAAATTTGTTTTTGATTGGATACATTGATTGCCACCAAGTGATACTTGATCATTAGATGAATGGTGGTTAAAATGTAATGTTTTATCGCACACAAACTTTATCACAAAGCACTGTATTTCTTTTCTGATTACGTTTAACATGTGATTAGGAGCGATGAAGCGGCGAGCTCGACTGGGCGGGCGGCGGCCGGGCGGCTTGCCACTGACTAAAATAACTTAGCACCTGTAACGCTGAGACTGAACCGCGACCTACCCGCTTTATGTTGCTCTTTCATCTACATGTATGACACAATTCTCTGTCCGAATGTTATGACATTTGCATATATTACAAACGAAGTCGTTTTACATTATCGATGCAAAGCATCAGCCGATTTGGCAGCGTTTATTTTTAAATCATCATCGTATGCTTCTTATCAAGTAAAAGTTACAGCTTAACGAAACTCTCAATAAGCTTGCTAAGGATCCATCATATGTAATACGTAATCAATAATTTCATATAAGTATAACCGCTTGTCGATATAGCAAAAACTAACCTAAACATGTTGTGGTTCAGCTAATGCCCCCTCTGTAGCTCGTAACGAAACTAGCAATCGACGTAAGAAACGTTTTCTGACTAGCTTTTAACGGAAATAGACCGAAAATAACGGATGTTGAGGCAATAAAGTGGTACTTTAGTTCCACGCATAGCTGCGAACATTCGCACCGCACTTTTAGATGAAGAAACATAATACTAGTTTTAAACGTTTATTTAAACTTACAATAAATACTTTTATTAGGTTTTAGTAGTTTTAAAATAAATTAAGTGTAATTTTTAACGAAATTTATCATTTCTAATGAAATGCAATCTATTTATGTACTTGTGTGTACGTAAAAATCTTAATTCGTATAACATTTGTTAAAATTGTGTAGATTCCTGCCACTTGAATGGAATATAACTAAAATGAAGTAAATAATATTCAAAGTGGCAGTAATCTGCACAACTACAACATAAATACGATTTTAAATAAATTATCTATAGTAAAAGCAGCTTTAATTGAAAAGAATACCAAAACACCGGAACATTTTTTTTAAGTTGGCCGCCAAACTTCAGTTTGAAAATAGTAAAAGAAATTAATAGTTCTATGGGATAACGACAATTTTCACGTTTTGAAAAAATCATCTCTCTTCAGAATTTGTATCGTTACAACTTTTACAGATACATGAATAAAATCATAGTTATGTTTGTTGATATATTATTCATTCCGTAAGAGTGAAAGGACCTTCAACTTTCTTCTGTTTGCTTTTAATTATGGATTAGATATAATTTAAGTAACGCTGCACTGAATTGTCTATCCTGATTAATTTTTGTAAACGCAATTTAAACGACAAAAATGTTATAAACTTAAAAAAAATACAAACCGCCACCGCATTTACCATTTTACAAAAGTTAAAAGAAAATGATATAAAAAAAAATTAAAATATAACACATGACGGATTTGATTCTGGGCCCCAGAATCTGGGGTGACTTGTGGTAAAGGTACCTTGAATTTGTTCGTTTTTTTTCACGTTGGATGTAAATCACATCTGTTTCCAAAGGCAGCATGAAAGAGCCCCGTGCATGGTTAGACTATCATCACCTATTACTGTGAACGTATGCTAACCTGGGTCGTCATCAGTGAGTGTGGAGAGCGGTCGCAAGTGTTCGAGGGAGTCGGCTCGTGCGAGAGAGTCAGGTGCTGCGCGTAGTGGTGCAGCGGGCGTGGGTGCAGGAGCCGCACCGCTACCGCTACCCTCACCTCGCACAAACACCAGCTCTACTGCACCATCGCTCGGGAATGTAGGCTCTGCAACAAAAACAAAGACATAAAAAATTAAATATCTGTCGTCATAACATCTCTGCATCACTCAAGATAGACTGGAAGATAATGCCAAACACATTTAGTCCACTTTTACACGACGTAAATAAATTGAAATATATAAAAGAGAGTAATTTTCAATATTTCATCTAATTCCTTAAGTTACTAAAGATATTAGCGATTTACTCATCAATTTAAAAAAAATGTCAAATAGGAGTTACTATTTAAGATATTTTTTTAGTTTCTGCATGAACATTTGTTTCCAATTTTATGTCTGTTGCTAAAATTAATTGATTTTACTTGCTAGTAGCATTCATTGAACATTATATTGCTTCTTTAGTTAATTTTTTTGGCAATAAACTTAAAAATTTTTAGGCATAATGAAAACCCTGTTTTTGGACTTTGTAAAAGTTGTGAAGACTTAAAACATCGTTTAGGTATTAAGAATAAAATTAAAATTAGGAAAAATTTTTGCAAATTATTAATTATATATAAAAGAGAATAATATAATAGAATAACGTGCGTTTTATAATATAAATGTAATGTGAAAAATTTGATTGTAATCAAAAGTAAGAAGAAATGGATACCATGCGCGGCGTGGTCGAGCTGTTGTTTAGTGAAGGAGAGCGTATGGTCAGCGACGGCGCAGGTATGAAACTGGCAGGCGAACACTAGATGGCGCTGGGAGGTGTTCCCATGCGCAGGACGGCGGTACGCGCGCACCAGCACGTCTCCGCGCAGGGAGAGTCGGCCCACGCCCACAGTCCATCCGCCTCCGTTCACCATGTACAGGCCTGCACGAAGCAGGAAGATATAGCAGTGACAGTTAAGCGTTAAATTTTTAAGGGAATTTGTGCGTCAATAATTACAGAGTAATCATACAAGTGCAATGTGAAATTGAAGTAAAATTTAAAAGTAATCAAAGAAAAAAATTAATGCGTGTTTCCATTTCATGTGCTGTTATTCAATGGTATATAGTCATTTTATTAGATGCAGTTTACCTACAAGTTAAAATTTCCATTGGTCTCTGTATTTAAGTAAACCGGGCATTTCATATGAATCGTACTTGATCCATGACAAGAAAGCGATGTTACTTCTTAGATTCGAAGTAGCACGTCTTTAAATAAGTAGTTTTTAAATTTTATTAAATATTCGTATCGCTGTCCTTTAGTTTATACAGTTAAATTGATAATAGATGACGTATGATTTGTAAGTGTTTATGAACGTAAGGTCATTCTTACCCGAAGTGTAGACGCAAACAAAATTCTCGTAAATCTTGAGAAAGGCGATGGTAGGTGTGGTAGAAGCGGCGAGGGAGCCGGCCACACTCACGTGCGTCAGTTGTAGAGGAGCTGAATTCACACGGATCTGGCCGGCCAATAGACCCGCAAACGTATCTATGTACCTGCATCCGAATGGACTCTACATTATAATACTTTTTAATCTATTTAACCGAGGATGAAAAGAAACTAAAAAATCTGATAATAATATGATATAATATACACGCACTCTCCTTTTGAGGGAAGTTAAACATAATATAGTTATAAATACCAGGTGGTAGGTCTCTGTTGCCGGAGACCGTCTGGGTGGGTACCACCGCAGCTCCTATTTCAACCGCCAAATAGTAGTGTGCAAACATTACTGTGTTCCGGTTTGAAGCGCGCTGTAGCTAGTGAAATTACTGGGGTAACGAGACTTAACACCTTATGTCTCAAGGCGACAAGCGCAATGTGGTGCAATGTGTACCATCTTAACTAGCACCGCGTTGTCATGGGCAAGCGTATCACTTACCATCAGGTGAACGTCTTGCTCGTCTTGTCGCTTAGTAGTATAAAAAAATAAAAAAAATAACATAAACTTATGTAAGATTTCCACCTAATAAACCCCCTTGATGGTCGCTCTCAGAGCTTACAGGAGAACAACGGGTACTAAGCTCGTCTATGCCTCATCTATGCCTGATCTTGGTGCTAAAATAGTGTTTCTTTTAATAAATTATAAATTAATATAATGTGAATTAGTGGTACCTTTTGTTAGAGGGCAGTTGGAAAACGGGTACGCGGTCGTCGAGGTACCGTCGCATTGCGTAGCGGTCGAGTGCGTGTTCGGGCGCGCCGCAGATCGCCGAGTAGTGCATGTAAGCGGCCACTAAAACGCCCAACCTCTCGCGACTGCCCCTGCGAGAAGAGAAACATTTATCTTAAATTTGCGTTACATTACACAAACACGTAGATAATATTAACAGCTGGTAGGAAGTTAAAGCCGGCTATGTCCCAATGCAGCTTTATACTTGTACTGTCTGAAAAGTTACTGTGTTCTGATTAGAAAGACTTTGTCACTATTGAAATAAATGGGGTAACGGATCTGACTATCTTTTGACATAAATAGACAAGCCCAATATTGGTGTTGTATAAACATCCCAATTAGCGCCACGTCTTTATATCAAAACGTATAACACCTTAAACAAAGTTTGTAAAAAACACAGAGTGGGTGGGTATATATACAACACATGCAATTATAAATAATTTTTGAACCATTTTTTATTTCTCCAACATTAAATCTTAATTCTCCGAACATACAATTATAATTCTCGCTACACTAACACATACCACACACCACTACGTACAGCGTAAGCCACGCCCACTCACACGGTTATGCGACATTTTCTGCATTTTGACATCCCGGCGCTCAGTCGCTCGGCTCCAAACACAAACCGTTTTAATAGACGTTGTCACGTCAAAACTGAAACTTACCAAGCAAGTAAGACTGCGACGTTCTTGGGGTGGGCGGCGAGCCAGCTCTCGATGTGTTTGCAGGCAGCACAGAGTCGTTCGAGCGGCGGGGCCAGCGCGCCGGGCCAGCCGAGCCCCCGCGCGCGCCCGAATACACTCCGCGCGAGACCCTCCTCACACTCCCGTGCGTACTCCTCGCCTCCGCTCACCTCGAACACCTGCAATTGAATCATTCGTTTTCATTACTTAAACCTAAGATATACTCAAGTAAATTAGTTTAAATAAAAAACATGTACTTCTTTGTCTTAAAAAGCAAGTAGAGTAACGTATCAGTTTAAGTATAATTTAAAACAGTTGTCCAAAAAAAAAAAACATAATTAAAATTTTTATTAGACAGAAAAGAGACAAGAAGATTAATGGTCGTACGGCATGGCTTATTACTCTTAGAGAGTAGCAGGGAGCCTTCAGAGATCAATATGAATGTCTACACCGGCAAAGCAGCAATCACTTTGAAATAAATCAAACAGTAAACTTGCCAACTCAGTTTGTTATTCGACGAAAACTTAAACGATCATGCTGGTAAGTGATACGCCTGGCTATAACTTAACGTTAGTTATGATGATACACAGTACCACAATAATTCTTGTCATCTTGAGATATAAGATATTAAATCTCGTTACCCTAGTAATTTCACTAGCTACAACGCCCTTTAAACCCAACACTGTTATCTTTTCACACTACTGTTTGGAAGCTGAAATAGTAGCTGCAGTAGCACCCGTTTAAGCACAAGTCAAGTACAACAGCAAAATTTTAATATACCGTCGAGTACAATTGTACAAACGTTATTTTGTTACGGTTTGAATGGCGTTGTTAGTAATTAAATTATAGGATTAACAAGACTCCAAATCTGTCTCTTGATAATGAGGACAGTGCTGTATAAACACCGTAACGATTAGCAAACACTCATTAACAAGACGTACACATAGTTATAGAAAAAAAATCAAGTGAAAGTTTTTAAAATAGAAACTCACCATGAAGTGCTCGCCGTGTTTGTTGGTGAGCATGTGCGCGGCCTGTGCTTCAGCTCTCGCGTCCCTGTGTGGCAGGTGCAGCGCTAGCATGCGCTCCGCTACGTAGCACAAGTCCAGTTTCCCCGACTCTGCTCCGACAGCACCGCGAACCACCATCCCTATACCGCCCTGTCAACAACCAAATTTTTACCACATTATTCATCTGCTAAATTGATCAGAAAAAGAACATACATAATTTTTTTTAGTGCTCCCTAAAAATAAACTAAATCATATTATTGTGTAAATACATATACATTTTATTAAGCGACTTGCAGTAAAGTTAAGATGGTAAATCCCAAATAATGTAAATTTGCCACCATAACATACACATTTTTACCAGGTGGTAGGTCTCTGTTGCCGGAGACCGTCTGGGTGGGTACCACCGCAGCTCCTATTTCAACCGCCATCTTAACTAGCACCACGTTGTTATGGGCAAGCGTATTACTTACCATCAGGTGAACGTCTTGCTCGTCTCGTCGCAAAGTAGTATAAAAGAAATAAATAAAAACCGCATTGCTGTTAACGTAAGAGAACCAGACTACTTTACAGCGAGCACGCTTTACCATTATTCAGATATGTATAGATTTTATCCATGTAACAAAAAAAATTACAATCTAGTTCAAATACAGCATTGCGATAAGTATCAAAAAAGTGACATTGACATGTTAAAGAAACATGCTTACAATTGTATAGAAATAACTGCTATGTTATGTGTTTAAACACTGTCTCCAATTTTTATTTTTAACGTAAGTGTTAAAAAGACCTTATAAGTAAGTATTATTGTTCTCTCATTATCATCGTGTTATTTTGATCCTTAAATATGTACGATAATTATAACGAACTTAAGACATGTTTAAATATATTTAAGTTCATGACAATGATAAATTCATTGACCAGATTATTTATCTATGTTAGGGTCTGGGCATACCAGTTCCATAGACTAAAACAGGTTTGTGAATAAACTAATATTATTAACGATCTACAAACTGATCCCATAATGATTTTATCAGCTCGTTGCACACGATTATTGTTGAAGCGTGCGTAGGCATCGGGCTTTGAGAATTTAGAGAGTAAACAGAGAAAATCCCCTATTGGCTTTGGTACATTTATGTCAAATCAAACACATAACGTCGTAGGCGGTGCGACATACCAATGAAAGAGTGAAACACATCTGCGTAGGTTTAGAGAAAACGCTATGGGATGCTGCGAATTCCGATCGATTAAATCGTACGAAATATTTGTCAGAATACTTCAGTTTAATAAATAAGTACATTGACTGCCGATTTCATATAAATGGGGCGAAAAGGAATAATGATATTTATGTCGGTTGTTAAGAAATGAAGACTTTGAATCGTTATCAATCTCACCATCAATATATCATATACATATGCTTTAAAAAAAGTAATTTAATAATTGTAATGTCAAAAAGTGTTATCTGAAATATAAAATAAGTTGTATTCAATAACCGACAAGGAAAAAGTTCTGAATACAACGATATACAAATATATTTAAGTCTGTGTAATATCTACTATATGTCTTTATATTCCAACTATCGTAATGCAGTAAAAAAGTAAATGTTTCAGCAAATCGCGTTGTTATTTTAAGCGCAAACCTCCAAACAAACAATCCTCGCAAACATGATAAATTTTAATAGCAATCCCCTTTAGAGTGACTTTGGTGATAAGTATTGGATATAAAGCAATAATGAATGCAGCAACTACATATTTTCATTAAAATTATTATTCCCGTAACGGATAATGCTCGTTCGCAAGAACCATTTGTCTTGTTGCGAAACGCAATTATTGTACGTAACAATAAATAACCCTGAACAGCTTATTATATTTAAGTATTAATCATGTTGGTAGTCACATTGTAGATTTTAGAGAAACGTTTAGATAGTCTTTAATATATTTTTGTTATGTTTATAAAAAGTAATTGAACTAACATGTTCTCTGTAATTCGCTGCAGTCCCAGGCGTGGTCGGCGCGCTAACTGCTCGTGTCTGAAACAAAAAAAAAATAGATATTAATGACAGCATTATAACTAGTAATATAAAAACTAATAGCAATCAAATGATCTAAGCGCACTGTATTTCCGTTTACCTTACCACCAGCAATGGAAACGATCGTCAATTTTGAAATCGTGATCAGGCACTAGTCTATACTAATTGAAAAAAATGTTCCTCGTTAAATTACTTTTAGTATATAAGTTTTACTTCTGTTTGCAAAAAGACAATATGAAATATGTTTACAAAGTAAGAATAAGGTACGATTCAAAAACCGGTTGGCATCTTCACGGTATCAACTTGCTACTACTTACTATGACTTTTTTGAAATTGTAAAGATCTTCATCAGATGAGAAAAATTGATAAACGGTAATTTTTTTCACGATCACGCTTCATCATCTCTTTTTACATTAAGCCTGCTCTCTCGTCAGATTTGATATAGTCACGCCTTTAATAATAAGTATTTAAAAATATCAGACAAAGATAATCGATTACAATGGTTATGATTACCGTATGATAAATATGTTGTGAGCGTTATAATGAACTCACAAGGTCAGTACAGAGATAACTAAGAAATTTTGCATTTTGTCTATGTAAGAAAATTGGCAATTAACGTGCTATAGAAAATCTGTACAAGTATTGTACATAACATTGAAGTCTGCTTGTAATATCAAAACAAGAGCTTTTATCTCGAATCATTAAATATTTATGTAAAAATAGATGACTTTAAAAATGTTGATTTCTGTCTATATGTTGTTTGCTCCAGGTAATTTTCGAAAAAATCTCTGAAATGTTTTGATGGATTTTGATTAGGATATTATTGCTGATGTTGTATTTATATGTATGTATTTATATGATTTTAAAACATCTGAGATTGCTTATTATCAAACCCAATAAACTATAAAATCTGGGACGAAGTTTTACAAAGATAATGTGTTTAAGTTTTATTTATTTTTTGTAACTCACCACAAGATGACATAGTCATCTTTCAGCATACAAACCGTTCCATCACTTTTTATGGTGATATTAGATATTGACCTACATTCAAATATACAAAAAAAAAATATAAATCAGCATTTGCGAAGCGAAGAGAAAATTATACGGATTGATGATGTAAAGTTTTGAGTTAGATGAAGAAAAATAGTTAACGTTATTTTATACAGTGGCTGAAAAAACTGTTATTGCGATTTTTTTCGTCACAAGGTCAGTTATAAGGTATGTTTTAAATTACGTTCGGCTTAGAATACCGGTTTATACATATCGCGATCGGATGTTGGGATAGGGTTCAATAAGGTTGATAAATGAGCCCCTTAAGTTGGGTGCGGCTTAAGTGATTACTGCAGCTTTTGTTGCGACTCAAGGTGCCTTAAATGCCGTGAGCTGTTTTAAATAAAGGTTAATAAATAGAATTACTAACATGTCTCAATTTTTTCGTAGTGCCTGCGGATACTCTACGTTTAGGTAAATATTTATATTTCTTGTTACGAAACGTAGCGACTAGGGTGTTTGATGGTAAAGGTTTATACACTACTAACACTTTTAGTCATCATATTGGTGGCTACTACGTTTTTCAAAAGGAAAACAGTAATGTTTGCGCACTACTCTTTGCCGACAGAAATTGATACTGTCTGCTTAGATAGACTTTAACAAAAGTTTCTAATAACTACTATAGAAAATACCCGTATGAGAACCGTTTATACATTGTATTCAGATTATACGATGTTTACATTTAATATTGTAAAAAAACATTAATTAGGATTATGTTAACAAGTAACATAAATAAAAACGGGAACTGAATTTTTTGTTTTACCGTACTGAAAGATTTGCATGTTTTTGTATCGTCGTGTGAAATCTTCGGTGGATATCTTGCCTTCTGGGTTATGTGGAGATATATATGCATATGATTTAAATCTCCGTTAGTGTTTGGCCACTATACTTCGCATATATGTATGTACAGTAACGTTCGGCGAACACACAAAGCGTTGCCTGCGATCGTCTGAAATTGGCATAATCCAATTATGCTTACAATCCGACGCTCGCTGCGTAGAAGTCTGCTGCGCCACTCTCGTTATTTTTATACGGCGCACTAATCACCACCCTCCTGATTTACACCAGCGCACACTCGAGTTACTTCATAAACAGGAACCAGGATTTATTTCCAATCAACCGTTGCACTGATTTAGAAACTGTTTACGCTTTGCCAGCCACTGCTGTTCATATTCTTTATATACCAAACACAAGACTGAAAATTAATTACGTAATACGTTATTCGATCATTATTGAAGATATTATGTAAACGATAACGCGTAAAGTATATAAGGTTTTTAAGACGTTGTTTTTTGTTATAATAGTTGTAGTAGTAATAAGCAAATGCAAAACGACGTTAGCGCATTTTAGTGATATGTATTTTCAGTAGTAATATTCACCACTGAATACGGACTGACTTTGTATTTACAATGCGATAAACATCGGTGAAGGTCATGAAAAAGCTTTAAGGATGTGACCGTTGTCTGTACAGCAAGTTAAAGAATTATCATAATTTTAAAACGGGTTGGACGTTTGAGTTTCGTTAAAAACTTTAATTAGTATGGTGTAGTAACTAATTACTATAATTGTTCGTTGAAAATAAGAAAGTGAAAACTTTTCAACGAAATACTT
The DNA here is from genome assembly GCA_029286795.1 of Byasa hedistus. Lineage (NCBI taxonomy): Eukaryota > Metazoa > Arthropoda > Insecta > Lepidoptera > Papilionidae > Byasa > Byasa hedistus. The sequence continues at coordinate 6,235,533 of JAGSMW010000020.1, read as the reverse complement.
GTTACACCAACACCATTTGCGGTTTTTATCCACTTAACGAATGCACGATTTTTCATATGATCCGCGATAAAAGAAAACAGTATGATGATGTTTTCAAATTTGATTCACGTTTTATTCTTGAGTAGTTTTTGTGCTACATATATTTGTATATTTTTTTAATTTTATGAAGCGACGAGACGAGCGAGATGTTCATCTCATGGTAAATGAGAAGCCTGCCCATAACAACGTGGCGCTATTTAAGATGGTATACACTGCATCACATTGCGCTAGGCGCCTTGAGACGAAAGATGTTGTCTTGTTACCCCTGTACTTCCACTGGCTTACAGCGCCCTTAAACAAGAACACAGTAATGTTTGCACACTTTAGTGGTTGAAAAAGCTGGTGCGGTGGTACCTAACTAGACGGTCTCCGGCAACAGAGACCTACCACCAGTAAATATATACATGGTTGTTGTTATTACACAAACCGTAAAGATCCTGTGATTGTTTGATAAACTTGTAGTGTACGGAGATCGGGAACGTCTTCCGCGACCTCTCCCTGTCTGCAGGTAGAATGCGGCGCGCCACAGTGCGAAGGCGAGCCTGTGCAGCGCGCGAGCCGCGTCCGCGTCGCGAGCACCCCGCATCCGCGGACGCATCTCCGCTCAAAACTTCTTATATCCAATAACGCACTCAACAAACTTATTTAATTTTTGTCATCCGTTAGAAATAATTTATATATTACAATGATTAAAATTAATATCATTATTTACAGTTTTGTTTATTTAGTTAATAAACATATTTAAAGTATAAAAAGCCTCGTAACAATTTTTAAACTTCAAATTTAACGTGCTTTTAATATTTTAAATCAAATACTTATCTACGTAACGATAAAAATTTACAATGTAGTGTAGAAAACAAACTGTCGTCGTTATCAACATTGGGTACGTAAAGTGGCCGAGGCAGACTGTCTATGGGGAATATGTGGTTAACAGGATCACGGAGAGGGAGAGTGGCCGTCGCCCGGCGTCTGCCACAAGCATGCGCCTCTGCACTGCGGCATCCAGCACACACAAGACCTTTGCGCACACCGACGTGACATGACTCCCGACACAATACTCAATTATCCTTTTTTTATACATTTAACATGCCCAAATTGTCTTCGCTAAACATTTAGTTAGCTATTCCATTTCTTACTTTCTTTATTAAGATTCTGCGTTAATATAGATTGGTGATTCAGTAGACAAAACCCTGACCTTCTAGTAATTCTAAACTTCTCGCGTGCCCAGCGCGTGCGAGGGTTAATAACCTCAGGGGAGAGGCTTGTCTAAATAAAAGATCGTCACATGCACTCATAGCAGATGAACGGTCACCGACTGTCGACACTCATGACGTCCTTTCATACGGATCCAGCTGTTTTTATTTATCTTTTGCGCACTTGCATTCAGATTTACGCTTGCTTAGTACTTTTTTAGTTTTGTGCAACTGATAATCGCTATGATAACTAGTAGGCTGTATTGAATTGTTTAGAGTTTTCACCGGTCAAATTTACATTATTATTATATTTTCTGTAAGAATAAAATGGTTTTATACTTAATTATGAATGTCAGTAATTATATTCCGTATTTGTGTACGCCTGTTTTACAGTTCCTGCCATAAGTACGTTCCTTCGTCTTATCTTGTTATCTTGAATAATGTAATCGTTGTGTATTGTGCTACATTATCTCTTTTAATTGTCTCAGGCATTCGTGCCATTGGCTGTAACAATGTTATCTGAAATTTTAAACACCTGGTGCTTTATACATGAAAAGTTAGTATATACTTAACTTTTGATTCCTAAATTATTCTAATTAATGTATCAAGTGTGATATAGTTTAAATAAATTTTAACACATTAGAGACAATATTTTAAATGACCACTGATTTATTATTAATATTTTTTTAATAAAAAATAAAGGGTACTATGTATTTTTTAACGATATCACTCGTGCTTTAATGGCACTTCACTGAGAGCAGTTCCTTTGGAGTACTTTTTGTTTAAACTAAACGCCAACGCGTTAAAGTGAGCAAGTATGAGAGCGAACGGGAGTACGGCAGGCGGTGCGGCGCCGGGAGATGCACTGGCGCCGCACCGCACCGCACCGCGCCGCCACAGCGTCCCGACGCGCGGCGCGACGGCGACGCCGCGTTGCTAAGCAACCACGCTCATCTCTCCCACCGACCCATCTCCATCAAACTTACAGTCGATAGACAATAACTTATGATAACATATCCACAAAAACGAAAAAACCATTTCTCTTAACGACGCACACAAAAAATAAGTTTCGTCAAATATATTATACTCGTACTTCAAGTACAAGCAATTTCTGATAATAAGTATATAGTCCCATGCTTGCGATAATTGCTTTTGTAAAAGATTTTAAACATATTATTCGTTCGATAATCCTATATATCATTGTATTGGAATAAACATGAACATTTTTCGTTTTCGGATATATCAGTAGATAAATCTGAATAAATCGTCAGATTAAATACATCTTCTGAATACAGACAAAATCATACCACAAAAACCTAGTAGCAACGTATCAGCGGATTATTTGAGAAACGATGTTTTAATTGTTGGTATATGTTCTCTTTTTATTTTGGTGAAGAAATGTATATTTTGCTGTGTATTTAATTCGGAATTCATCATCGTGTGTACTTGTAGTTTTTAGGTTTACACACAAGTGATGCAGGACCCGAAATATTTAACTTTAATGGCACAATTAACTTACGGTCCATGCCCCGGACAAATTAACATAAACAAATTATACTTTTCGCCAACAATTGCGATTTTAATTATTGCAAGCAGTATTTAGTGCGTAAACAAAATAAACTAGTATTGTTAAGTAACTATAGTAAGAAATTCATTCATATTTTTCGCGGAGTAAGGAAGGTGCGCCTCACAGCGTCGTGCGCTTCCGTAAACATTTGCGCGTGCCGCCGCAAATACACGAACTGCGCATATTACATTTTTTACTATTACGTAATTCGCATATTAAAGTATAAACGCTGTAAGACAGAGATTATCAACGTTTTCTTTATCGCACAACTTTAACGTTTTTAAAATTTGGCGGCTCGCAGTGGTTAAGAATAATTGCTTTAACTACTTTTTTGAATTAAAGATTAATACTAATCGCATAGAAAATATATCATATATTTTCATTTAATTTTTGCCAAATTGTATAATTTATAAAAAAGCACTATCATCATTATTACTGCAACGCCAACATAAAATGTGCTTCATCGTCAACATCAGCCGTTAGATATCCATGGTGGATGTGCTTGGTGTGCAAAATCTTTAAATTATACATATTTGAGAATTGAACCCGGCACAATAGCTAGTAATGAGACCAACTACTTACGTTTCTGTCGGGACAGTTAAAAACTGTATGGATAAAACAAAAGTCCTTTATTCTTTACTGTACACTTGAAAGGAGCATACAAAGAGATTAGCCTAACAAAGAGCTTTCTTCTTAACTACGGCGATAACGTTTTTTTGTTTATTTTCTTTAAAAAGTAGTTAAAATGGTACTACGCGTTTGTTCATTAAAATTTTCTTAATTATTTTACTGAGCAGTAATAATCTCTCCCCGTTTGCGAATTGTATGCAAATAATATTAACTTTTGACGGACCATCATTGAGTTATGTGTTAACGTAAAACTGCTACTTAGACCCGGTTTCGTAAACCCACCATAGTATTATTTACGTATATGGAATAACTGTTCTATGTTGTTACATATAGGGCTCTGTTATTTTTATTTGGAATAATCTGTCATGGAGGTGGCGGAAGAGCTTTCACTGCTTCCTATGTGCAGTTACATGTTTAGAAGTAACTGGTTCGCTTCGCAAAGGTGCTGTCCATCCGACTGTAATTAAAATCGGTCTATAATTGTTTTATAAAAACTTTCACCGACTTCTAATTGTGATAGTGTGCCCGTAGTTATGTTTAAAAGAATAGAACTATTTTTAGACAATTCTTTACTATAGAAATAAATTACAATTGTCTTTCGAAAAATTTATACAACAATATTTTTTTACTGACGAAAAGATAAACTATCCGAAGCAAATCTTTTTTTGGTTTTTTTTTCATACTTGATAATCAACATCACACATAACTTTTTTATGTTTTAAGTAAATCTCTGATGAAGCCTTTGAAGAGAACAAAGTAATAGTTTCGATTGTTTAAGTATGAGTCGCTATTGTTCAGGATTGTTGTCTTAAAATAATTACTTTGGAATTACCCTCGGAAGTGAAAAAAATAATGAAGTTTACCCCTTGATGCCTAAAAGTAGGCGCTTCGATGGTATCTACTAAGACGATCTATGGCAAGGGAAAGATACTATAATTCGTAAATAAATTTATCTTGAAGCTTTTTTTTAAACCGTACTTTTTTTTCTTTTTATTTAAACCTGTATTTGTCATTTTAATTATTATGAAATTCTAAAGTAACGATTAATAGCCAATATGAATAACAGTTCTGGTTTCATTTGAAAAAATCTTTTAAATTATATAGTATTTAGTATGTGGTACAAGTATTTTCAATATTAATTTACTAAAATACTTTTTTAAGTAAAAATTCTGATTTATTTGTATTCGTGTATTAAAAGAAATTGTTTTTACATATTATTTTAATGGATATCCACCTTGCATTACAACGGGTTCTAAGACCCTCTTGTGATGGTTGTCGGCCATTTCTATTGTTTGAGATTCGAATTTTATTTACGACGACACGGGCATCGAAGCATCGGTTTACACATTGACACCCGACTCCGAAGATTTCTATCGTGATGACAATGGGTGGCCGTTACTAGTTTTTTTTCTTAATAAACAACTATGGGATTTTTGCCGGATATACTCGTAGATCGTTTAATTAATAACTACTCGTCTAGCTATATTAGAAATAAAAGCTTACAATAGTAAAAACATAGACGTTCCAAAATGTTTTATAGAATATTTTTAACAATATTAATCATAGTTTAAAACATTTCACGGTTAACCTAAAGTTCAATTTATGTTTGTATGAACAGTGACAAGACCGAAGTAGGATTAACATTTTCATAGCGAAATATTTTCAATGTTCTCTGAGCAGGAACTATATGAGGCACTCAACCTTCAAAAAATCTTAATTTTCAAAATGATTCGTAAGCTACAGTTTGAAAGAACACAATTTATTATCACACAATTATGAAAACAGAGTTAACATGAAGAACTAAGTAAAATTTCTATAATTCCCGTTACTACCTCAAAACTTAAAACGTGAGTTACAAATCAAAATCCTTGTACTTTACGACAGTACGCGGCCTGTAAAAATTTTAATAATAAATTACTTATTTAACAAAATAAACATATCATAATGTTTACATTATCATTAATATTTATGCATGTACTTATGTTAATATATATTAACCTATCACTGTACATGAACGAATAAGTTATCTATATATATTTATTATTATTTACATATTTATTATACCTTGAATCCAAAAAGAGAATGCGCTGAAGCATTACATCCGTATTTTTGTAACTCTTTTGTATGTACATAATCTTTGGAGAAATATAATTTCACTGGATACACATCGCAAAAAAGTGTTGCTGTGCTTAATGGTACGCAATGTATTGTGAGTTTGTGCCGATCCACAAATATAAATTCAAGATGCTTAACCTCGATTACTACCCGGCAAACCTTGAAAGCATTAAAATTCCGAAGAGTTCGCGCCAGCAGCAGTTCACTAGAATAAATAAATATTTTGTATTACGTAAGCTGCCGGATCGCATCAGCACTCAGACGGCTAATGCTAGGATTTCTAGGTTATACAAACGTACACAGCACACTACGTGCACAGCATTTGCTAATACTTAGTAAACAGCATTCTTAAATTGACTGGTTGAGTCTACTTTACAATCAAACTTATCCGTTTTTTTTTTTAAATCAATCGCTAATACGTATTTATCATTTATTTTTAAACGTACCGAAGAAATATGACTGACTGTATAAAAACTATTTATACTTTATTGTTTTTTGCTACTGTTTCTTTTTGGCTAACAGGTAACAATGGCTCCTTGCCTGGTGAAGTATGCTTGCCCAGAATACTTTAGCTATATAAGTTGATATCCGAAACCCATTAACATGGCGATAAATTAACAATAAGGGTTTAAGGCAAGCGGATATGGAAAAACCCAACCAGTAATGAAACTACAAAATGTTTAGCTTCGGAATTAAACTGGGGACCTCCCGTGTGGTTCAGCTACGGTAGCAGAAGGTAAGAAATATACAACGGCAATAGTTTTAAAATTACTCGTAGCCAATATTGTGTTTCCTAATATATTAATTCTTAGAATCATGAACTAAAACATGGCCCCATCAGCATAGCCCTTTCTCTGAACTAATCTTTTATTCATGAATATCGCGCGATTTTCTGCGAGAATTCATTTTGTTACTTAATATAATTATAAGAGTCGTTTATGCTTAATAGTTTTAGATTCTCTCGTTTTTAAAGCTTAAAATATTTTAATGCTTAAAGTGATAGTACAAAGCGCGTTTGACAAAATGGGTGTAACAGAGAATTTCTTAAGAAAAATAAATTAACAGATATTTACTACAATCGAAAAAAACCTTTCTTTAAAATCCATTTTCCGGTACAAATTTGCTTAAAAATACCTGCGGGATCTTTGAGATATCTCAGTGAAAGCGTAGTAGTGTTGAAAATCCGGAACTTAGTTTTTGTTCATAAGGTTTTAGTCTTAATTTTTTTTGTGGCAATACAAATTTGCATTTATTATATCTGATCATCACCAGCTCATTCGTAACGTAATAATCATATGTGGTAATGTAGTAATTGCAACATTCACATTAATTTCGAATGCGAAATTTACAGTCGGCATTGGACTGTGTTAGTATTGTGATGTCAACTAAACTGAATGTGGAGGGGAAGTGGGGGTTTTAATACTAACAATAACGTCGAGCGAAAATTGTTCGGGACATTGTTCGCGGCGCGTGGGTGGCAATAACTGGGAAACAAATAGTAGCTCGTTGCAACGCTCCTAGATCTGTTGCAACTAGTCTTTTGTAATCGTGAGTTCCTACTACACTTGGTATCTAGTTAGCCAGGAATAATAGAACCACAAGATTAAAACGGAGCTATAAATGTTAAGTCTAATAGTTATACGTTAAAAATTTCAGTACAATAATAGATTTTAAACATTACAGTTTATTACAAACATTTACCATATATTTTTTATCTAGGAGATATTATCAGAGGATCTCTGCTTCTTAGGGGAAGACAGGGTACATTCTTATGTGGGATTTGTACTTATTGAAACCACTTGGTGATTACCCTTAGTGAATTATGAAAACCAATGCCTCCCACATTACGCTTAAGGACACTACAAATAACACCTCAATATCGTAGCTATGACACGAAAAACGCGAAACCTTTAAAGCCTGCGAACCCGGACACTTTTTCAGTGACAGTCGTAATGGAATTGGATTAAGCTAACCCCTGTCTGTCGACGGAGGTTACCTTAATCCAATTCCTCTTTGAGAATACAGGGTAGAGACATAGACTATATATTCAGCAAGACATTTGACGTATCGCATATAATAATAAAATATAAAGTCAGTCTCTGTACTTCGTACCAGCGGATAATGATTAACGACATTTTAATGCAAAACTGTAGGTGCATATATCAATGGGTCGGCCGGTCGGTGTTTACGTCACGCCGCGATGTATACGGAGCCCGGCGAGCGCCTCCGGTGCCGCACGCTCTGTGTCGGGCTCCGACGCGGCCGCTCTCTTATTCAATTTAATTTCCCGGACCACACTCGAGTTATTATCGTGTCCATCACTGCGGTCAGTTAATGACTGTAACGCAATCAAACTAAATACATATATTGTACATAAACGCAACCGATATAATTTTGAGAGCGTATAGTTTTAAAATGCTTTATAAGCACTTCATTTATAAGTGTATTTGCGACGTTGCATTATCAGATTCCTTAACGTACGATAATTATAACATTAGTGATAAAGGAATTGTTGAATATGACTGGTCGTTGTTCTCTAAACTAGGACGCACTCTTGTCGGGGAGCGTCTTTAGTAGGTCTGCGCCGCAGCGTCTATACCTGCCCATAAGCAGTTATATCAACATTACTAAGGAAACGTGCACAGTGTGGTGCAGTGTATATCATCCTAACAAGCGCTACGTCGACGGGCGTAACACTATCAGGTGCACTACCGCTCGTCTCATCGCGTCTTCGAATGAAAAGAATGTCTTTGAGAAATAATTATTTAGTAAACTATAAATTTGATCCAGATTTTCAAATACAATGTAACCGTTTTTCTGTTACCATAGACACCTATAACACGACAAAATTTTCGTTCGATTTGTATATATTATAACTCACGACTATTACCAGCATCCTTAAAAATATTATTACAACATAGCATTGTAGAAAGTATAATGCTTAAATAATCAAGTCAATCTATAAAGCAAACAGTCAATCAAAAAATCATTCAACAAACATTTGTTTTGTACATTAAGATTTAATATTATAAGTGTAAACGTTATTAATAAAAGGCAACAATTACAATTCAAAGCTTAAATAAACGTTTGAAAGCTTAAAATTCATTTAATAAAAATATTCAATTAACAATAGACATTTCTCTATCTTGAAATACAATCGCTTGTCAATGACATAGTCATCAAAAATGATTGAAGTTAAATTGCTTTAATTAAACGTAAGCTGCCTACAAACGAGCATTTTCACTCGACATTTAACCTCTTGTAACTTGTCGAACAATTAAATTTAACATGTTAGAGAAATTGAATATTGTACGTTTCGATACAGAATTTCAATTTCAATTCTTTCTTAAAACAGTCATCGCTGGCAAATGCTAACAGTTGATTAATATGTGTTTTAAAATCATTTTGATTTAAACTTTTAAATTATTCATCAAGGGTATTTAAAGACCGTATAAAATATTGCTATGACACAATACATTATCCGGGCGAAGTTTAAACAGCCCTGATCATTATACTTACGGTGATGGTGTCATAGATGCCATTCTCGTCGTTGCGTAAAGTTGTGGCCATAGTGTCCGCGGGTGCATCCGTTGCGGCCGGCGCCCGATTCTGCGGAGGCGACAGCGGGAGCGTGTCCCCGTTCCGCGTCCATGTTCTATGGATTTGCCAACTGGTATCCGAAAAACGGGCCTTATCCTGCAAAAAAAAAAACAAATTAATAAAAAATACTTTTTTAAAGTATTTAATATAGCACACCGATAAAAGAATACATACTCGTAACTAGCAAAATAACAATTATTCGCGAAACAGATATAAACTAACATTACATATAAGTACCTATTCAGTTCATAGCGGTATCAAGTATATTACTCAACATAATATATTAAAATAATATATGTTTTAAAAGGTTTTTACCGGTGTAAATTTGTAACGTTTTAAAATATTATTTTTCTAATTCTTAAAGTAGGAACACAGACAAAAAAATCTAAAGGAAGCTTAGTACGATATTTTAATTAACTTGATAAGGAAGTAATAAGAAACTCTTAACTGTTCTAGAATTAATTACTTGAAATTTGTACGTTCGTACAATACGAAGTAGCAACTATACATAAGTCACAGACAATGTAATAAACCTTGTAGCTAGTACAGCTTACAAATCTGTGTCTTAATCACAGTGTATAATATTCGGATATCGAACTATTTAGATTTCCACATACAATGTTTCTTGTCACAACAACACAACGTCAGAGTTCCACCGCTAATGACGGTCCTTACGTAGATCGATCAAAGTTGTTTTGTATTCTTGTCACGCCGGATCCCTCGCTGAACTTCTTTGTAAAACCAACAGTACAGGAAATTGTCTATAGGTAATGTAATACGGCGTTAGACACGTTGCGAATATCGTAACCTAATGACACAGTTGGTGGTGGGACTCGTGGGTTGACCCTCTGTACCCGCATCATATTGATATGTATACATCGCCTTATGCCTTTAAGCTATTTCGTTATTAGGTCACCCAGTTGGCTCGAGGCAGATGGTACATACGTGCCCGGAGTTACTAACTTATTTGATCTTTATATTGTTTACATTAACTTACACGTACGATATTTTGTTTCAAACATCTCAAGTTATTGGATATGCTCCGCGACCAATTAAACCCTTCGTTTAGTGTTTTTATTAGAATCATATAATCAAAAACAACACGGTAAAATACTTGTCTTGATATTCGTCCTGCATCCTATTAAAAGTTTTCATATTTGTTAGAGGTTATTTGCGGAAAAGTAATATTAATTTTGGTGTTCTTCTTTCAGAACTTAAGTTGCATTGCGTAACATTCATCAATAAATTATACAAATATGTACTGTAGGTACAGAATTTAAATTGTTGCCAGCGAAAAACGATACACTTCACTTCAAGACCGTCGTTACTACCAGTTATTTAAGCAGAATTAAGTCATCAACTTTCCACCATAATTACGGGAATTAGTAGAACTTGAAAAATTAAACACATTTTCACTATAAAGATTCTGTATATTAAAATGCAATTTATGAAAATTATTTAATTTTAATGAAAGTATATAATGTTTATATTCCACAAACTTGTTATTAAAAATTTCTGGCAATCAATAAGTTAACTGTAATTTTTCGGTCTTGACTTTCCCGATGGAATATTGCACTAGGGCGGGTATCGCACGATATCCTTCGAAGCGGCCACCTTACTGGCCGGGACCCCGCCATGGGATCTGGAGGCGAGAGCCCTCGCGTCACTATATTTGTGGCGCGGGGAGGCGCTAGAGCGTGGAGCCAGACCGGCGCCTCGTGAAATCGAGGCACGACGGCTTGAGCTCCAGAACACCCTGATCAGGACGGAGTGGCAACAACGCCTGGAGCGCCCCTGCTCCGGCGTTGCCACAGTGGAGGCCATTAGGCCCCACTTTCTAGAATGGACCAACAGACGGTACGGCACCCTATGCTTCCGCCTGACTCAGGTGCTAACGGGGCACGGCTGCTTCGGAAGCTTCCTGAGTCGCATAGGAAGGGAGCCTTCACCAGAGTGCCACCACTGCATCACTGGTGCATGTGATGATGTGCAACACACGCTTGCTGTCTGCCCGGCTTGGACCAAACAACGCGACGACCTAGTCGCCGTCGCTGGCCCCGACGTCTCGCTCCCGTCTCTCGTGAGAGAGATGGTTGAACGTGAGAGCGCTTGGGAAGCTGTCGCCTCCTATTGTGAGATCGTAATTCTTGCGAAGGAGGCGGCAGAAAGGGAGAGGGAGCGGTCTACTCTGCTCCCCTCCCGCGGTCGTCGTCCCGGTAGGCGGAGAGTCGGCAACGACCTTCGCCCGCCATAGCGCGGTCTGCAGCGTCGGATTTGGGCAATCCGACGCATTGCACGCAGGCCCGAGACGGAACGCGACGTACTCTGCGCGCGTCTCCTAGGGATGTCGGAGCCTTAGAGCTGACCGCAGTGGGGCCCGCTTCAAGGGGCCAGACCTTGTCGGGTGTGGTAAGACGAATCCGCAAGCTTTCCGCACCCCCCGGCCACAAGGTGACAGAGTACCGTGGGGTTTTAGTCGGTAAGAGTCCGACATACTCCGTCCTAGTGCTGCCCGCACAGACGGAGATCCTATGTAGGATTTCCTCACGAAAAAAAAAAAAAAAAAATATTGCACTAACTTTAAAAAAGTAACATAACCATGTAGGTAATATTTTTACTTAATAACTGTTATTAGTATTAAATTATGTATATTATGAGAATTATGTTATCCCAGAACATATTTTTAAAATTATAGTTCATTCTCTTTACAATAGTATTAATTCTGTTCTAGATATGCAAACAACAGTATTAAATTTTTATTATTCTCATTGGAAGTCTTTGTGGATGGTAAATATTAATTTATTTTGTCTATTGAATACTATTGTTTTGGAAAAGTATGCGAAGGACAATAATATTCTCACGGATTAAAATTTGAAGTATGAATTCTACGATTTTTTCTCATTCATTATAAAAGAATGTTTATTATCATGCTAACATTACTATAATTCCTAACAGAAACAATTGTATACGAAACTGATACTTCAGTTTCGTAATCTACTAACTAGGCTATTTACGTTTCATTTTTACTATTTGCATTTCCTTTATTCGTTTTGACAAGTGATCGATCGCACTACACGGTTTGTCATTTATAATATAAAAAAGATTATGATTACAGCGTTACATGATCACATTAGTATTCATAAACTAGCTTCGGAGGATATATTACGCAGGAAGTTATTATTTATTCTCGGATAATTACAAAAAACGCCTGGTAGCGCACGGATTAACAGAAAACAAATCAAAAGATAGTTTGTTTGAATAAGTCCAGCGAAGGTGAAACGTAGCAGAAGCATCAAAAGATGTTTAACCTGTCAAAGCCCGGGCGTCAAAAGTACGTTGTGGCCCCCACACCCGGACCCTATAGACGGCCGACCGCTTAAGTGCGCGGTCGGTTAAGTATGCGGCGGCTATCATCACGAGAATTGAAAGTCGAAATGTGTTGAAACTATAGCACCTTTGTATGATTGTTATATACCAATAAAAAGATAATATATTCACAAATACAAATTTGTACAATTTAGCCTATAATATATGAATATGAACCTTTGGTGAGACAAAATATCCGACGCGGGATATCGCTTCACTACAATTGAAGACGTTCGGTTTTAGGCTTCTGTAGGGATACACATCACAACAACGCGTCTAGAATTACTCATAATCGCTTGAGTATTAAATTCTCTACACGACACTGTATCATAACAATTGAAATAGTAAATATAAACCACTCATTCACGCACTTGAAATTTGATACTGCGCACAAACTTATCTTTGCGGTTTGCACGACATCGAAGCGACTGCGGGGTCCGTGCTGGGGTAGAGGCGGGGCCAAGCGCGTGACCGTCACCAGAGGTCCGCTATACAGCGTGCTTAAAGTTTAGGATTGTACTGTCCGGAATATACTTAACTTCACTTTTTTTTACTCTACTTATGGCACTAGTTATCTTTGTGCCAGTGCTGAGTTTTGATGTTGTTATAAAAGGTAGTGAAACTAAAAGTGGGTTAAAATCTATAACATAAAATATTTGTTCAATAACAAAAAGGAAAATGTAAAAAGTGCATGCACGTTTATCGTGACACAAAGTATATACATATATGTAGCACAAATAAGAGGTTGAAAATACATGACAATTTAAAAGTGAATTTTTTTTGCATTCTGAGCATTTACATAAAAAAGCCGCAGCTAGCTGTACTGTAAAATTAAATCGAAAGAAAAAAGTTTATATAATAAAAAGTTCTTCTACCTATTTGACAAAGCATATCGAAGGCAGCAGTTGCCTCATAACGGTTAGCATGTACAGCTGGTGGCATCGCCTCTCTGATGAGTGATGACGGATGTCGCCGCATATTTTAGAATAGAATAGAAAAGTAGAATATGCGGCGGTAGTCTGAGAGGTGATGCCTGAAAGAAGAAATGGAAATGATAAAAACTGGTGAAAGAATGAAAGAGTGAAGAATAAAAGAAGAAAGATAAAATGTATAAATGTTAGGAAAAGAAAAGAATATAAAAATAAGAAAGAAAGTAAAAGAAAGAAATGACAAAGCCCTGCCCACCTTTACAGGGGAATGATTAAAAAAAAAAAAAAACGGTTAGCATGGTATTTACAAAACTTTACACTGGCGTGCTGCGCTCGATGGCGCTGCACGGAGCACTGTGGGCCGATGTCCTATCCGCGGAGAGTCGGGACCCTTGTGTGCAGAAGTGGCAGCGGGTCATGGCGATAAGGTGTAGCTCCACCTCTAGAAAAGGTAGAGGGAAGGCGTCGCTCAGCATGAGGATTCATGCGGCAGTGGAAACGCCGGCTCGCTGGGCCGAGAGCTGAGCAGCGAAGAAGAGGCTATTCGTCCGCTCCTAAAAGAGAGGGTGTACCGGCGCCACAAGTCGCCTACCTTCCGGCTGGAGTGGAGGCTGGAGTGTCATCATTGCGATTGCGATGATGACACAGCTCAGCATACGCAGGCTCAGCTTATGCTCGCCTGATGCCGCCCCTATGAGCGGAGCAGGGGTATTGGATGGGGAGTCTGACACTCGGTAACATCACGGCTCGGAGTGCGAGCAGCATGCTGGGCGTTTTCAACACGCTGCTCTGGAGCAGGGAAAATGGCTGGCCCACAGCCTATCCGCGAAGGTGGAGTCCAGGGACCAGGCGCGGCGGATAAGCAATCGCATGACTTAGTCGATCTCGCTTTGCCGCCAGTATCCCCTCGAAAAAAAAACCGTGGTATTTACATATGCGTGATGCTACAGAACATCAGCGTAAACAGTGACAAACCGTATTTGACAATCCATGTGGTCTGTGGAATCGTGGCCGTTTGTACACTAAAAGTCGAGCTTTGTTATGTTATTAGCACATTATGTGCGAAATGCGAGAGGGTCAAATCTTGACGACGCTAAAAGCTAATAGACTTGATATAAAGTAAAAGAAATTATATTTAAATCACAAACAACCATGTAAACAAATCGTATTTACACACAGATGTACAGACTTTAACAAACAGAACTTTTCGCTGGCGTTACCCGCGCATGTGGACCGTTGGACAATAACAGCCCAGCGGACTTATAAAGTATAGGCTTTTATTACTACAATAAATATTTTGTGTAATCGCGCGGATTAGTAGACGGCCCTTTCATACAATGATACTCCATCGCAGATGTTGTTTTGTAGTTATTGTTTCGACACTTCTTTAACTGGGGACGCGCGCCGCTTAATAATGATAAAAAAAATTAGAAATAAAAATTTTAAATATAAAAAATCTTAATCCTGTCTCAAATCTAAAACACAAGGTGAACATCCTGTTTGTGCGTCTGCCGCTCGAGCCTAGCGGTCCTTTGTTATACTGTTTGCGAGTCCTGCCCAGTGGTCATTTTGTAATACACACAGACGTAGATTTGTCGTTGTGTGAGTGTTATTTGGTGGGTCTGAATTATAAACACAGCTTCAACACGTAAAATCTATAATTTTACGTGTTTGTTTCAAAAAACGACACGTAAAAATAGAATCTACATAAATTTACAATAAGATGATATATTTTCCTTCATGAATATAATGTTATAATTAGTGAAAAACGGACCGAGAACGTTTTGCGCACGAACGACATTTAAGTTATAAAATCTTTTCGTGGGATAATAGCACGAAACATTGTATTTTATCTAAAATTATACAACCATTTTACTAATAAAACACTGAATTAGCCTTTTCCTTAAAATTTTCTCCGATTTTCGCTTGAAATATTTTGGAATCGGTTCACAAAAAAATACTCACGTTTACGCCGAGACAGACGCAACTTTCTGACTGTAAAATTATAATTTTTTTCTATTGTGGCCAGTATTATTTTGAGCTCATTTTGTAACAAATTTCATAAAGAATCTATAGACACCCAATTTTCAATATAAAATTGACTATAAACGTACTTAAAACACACTCAAACAAAGTTCGGAACTCACGGCATCGCTCGATGCCCATGGTTCTGGGGGCCACATTTTTGCGCGACATCGCCCGATGCCCGCGGGCTTCGACGGATTAAGCATAGTTTATTTTAAAATGTCTGGTACATAATACGTGAACATGGTACAGAGGATTAACCACCAGGTAGATGAGATAATAAACATCCCACGTGGTGCTGCATCGTAAACGGACGTGATAGCGTTGTCGATCAACGAATGCGTGGGCGCATGCTCTTAGTGTTTCGTTACTACTTTCGACATGCATTGACCTGACCGATTTCGGTTACGCCGAAATTTTCTTCCTGTTAGCATTTTTTGTTATACTTATGGAAGTTCCTTGTTCCGAAAGACGATTTAAGGGTATATAGGTCGCCACGGCGTGTATTTCAGCTAGATAGTAGTGTGCAACTATTGTTATGTTCCAGGTTGTCTCTATAGGTATTCAATTATGGGAGTAGACAGTATTTCCTTTCAAGACGTCGAGCGCAATATAATGCTGATACAAAAACCTTCTGACTAGCACTACACATGAGTATAAATTATATTAATAACTTTCCCAGATTAGAAGTTCGTGTATCAGTTAAAACATTAAACGTTAAAAACCTGTATAGTAGCAAAAAAATATTTAAGTATAATATAGCTTGCTCGGTAGAAATGAAACATGCTCTGCAATTATGCATTCATATCTCCCGCTTTACAAAGACTCGTAAAATCAAATTTTTATTACTGCGTGCATTTTATACTTCGTGCCTTGTAGATAAGGAAAAACTATTTTTTCGCAATGGATTATGACAAAAATACATATTTAATATAATACCTCAGTGACACTTTTAAGAAGTTTAGCTTCCACATTGCAAAATAAATAAATGTGAGCCAACAATTTGAATACCATATATCGATGAATAAGTTAAGCCTATGTCCAACAGTGAACCGCCCCAAGATGATCATAATGATGATAAACAAACTATAATAAAAGAGACTTAATCGAATATTAAACAATAACAGGTACACAGTTTTCCAGTAAAATTAATAGAATGCATTTTCATTGGAGTAACAACCAAAATGGACTATTATTTGAATATTCAGCGCCGGAATGCACTTATGTTTGCTTGCTTTCTGCCGTGGAGAAATCGTAAGTCTTGGTGAGAGCAAGAATTCTAATTACGTACCTGTTACTGGTGTTGTATGTACACTTCAAAATATAAAGCTGAGACGCTACATTATATGAATGGCAGCATTTTTTTTGCATGACATTTCACAAGTCACTCGATAATGAAATATTGAAAATATGAAAGGTTTGTTTCGTTTTTTACAACACCCACAATTTACAACAACAGAACATTACTTTTTCTACATAATTAATGTTTATGTAAACAAGGGGTAAAGATCGCAAAACGGCAATGCAAATAGGGGCCAAGGACAGGAGCCAATGCGTATTTGCGCCGTTATCAGCATTTGCGATGGCTAAGTTCCTAGTTCCTTAAGTTGAAGATTCTTATCGGTTTTCTTAATACGTTCTAATGACCGCATTAGCAGACTTTCACACCTTATTTAACGTGTAGATAAACTACTTACAAACTGATAATGACTAACAATGGCCCAATCAATTTATTTTGTAACGGTTGTAAAGGGTTAGCCATTGGCGAACATTTTAAATCATTTATCTACGTTTCAAGGAAATCAAGGTAGCGTGCGTTATGTTACAACATTATTGTTATATAAATATTATGTAAGACAACGTTATATTATATTGATTTATCTAAAATTGTGGTATAAAACACATACAATGCTGTTGAAAAATATATGATAATATAATATAATGGTTAGGCATTTGTACTACAATCTTATTAAAATGAAAAACGCCTTACTTAATGATTTTTTTTGTTTTAATCTTTGTTAGTTATAGCCAATTTAGAAAGTGACCTAATCTGGTTAGCTAGTTTTTGATTCTATTCGTCCGTCAGGCTTGCTGCTGTTCTTTACATTGGAATCATCTAAACTTGATTATGTTTACATCTCATAGTATTGGCATTATTTACATATTTACTTTCGCAGACAATATCAATGATGAATATCATTTGATTTTTCTTTATCAATGACTCTGTACCAGGTCGATCCGATGCCGTCCTTGCGATGACTTATGTAGCAATGTATCCAATTCTGTTGATTAGTAATAATTTGTTCTGTCGGAAGAGTTACTTTTTTGTTTCACGTTTTTAGCAATTAACTACCTACCATGAATAATTCCTTGACTTTCAGAGCACACTGCTAATAATACTAAGAGTAATAATTTAAGACTCAGCGGTGCGGAAATATTACTGTTGCTTTGTGAGGTCATATCCCAATACGCAAGATGGAATAACAAAAATTGTTGTTAGAATTATATACCTAACTTTATGCACTTAATAAATAAAATCTTTTGTAGCCAAAGAAGTGATTATTAATTCACCATCTACCATTTTTTGTATGACCAAGCAAAACTTTTTATAGAGTGGTCTGATTTTAAATGTTTCCTTTTTTGTTGGAAAGTTTGTCCCAAAAAATTCGTTTCGGTTTCGAAAATACAAATGATTGTTTTTCGACGTATTAATTTTATTATAGCTTTGATGTTTTTCCATTTAGATTTTTCGGCGTTTAAAATTTTTGCCAAAATGTATACATAATTTTTAAAGGCTCTTTTTTAAATTCTACATTGTTCATGCAGGGTGTTCTTCCATGACAGCAAGATACCCACATAATACATTAGATAAAAGAAATGTGCGAGAGTAACTCTATCATAGAGTACGAAATTGTTTTAGCAACGCCTCCGTATAATAAAACTAAGTTTTATGGAATTTATCGCGTTTATTAAAGCGGTCGGAATAACGGGATAACAAAATATTTGTAAAAACGCGATAAAATCCGTAAAACCATAACATTTTAAATATGAAATATTGGCGTAAATATAAAAAAATTTCATATCGCGTGCATAGCATAACTTATAAAAAGAATTATAAACGTTTCTATAAAATACTACGACTTATCCATTACCTTTTTCGGTTTATTTATTTTCAGTAAGGAAATTATAAAACAATGTCTTTCTAAAATCATTATAACCAAACATTATATACCAAAACATGAAAGGATCGTCTACTTAAAATGCACGAACCATTCTATCAGACTGAAGCGAGACCTTTTACGTATGTTTTTAAAGTCCGGAAGGAGAAGGCTACGAAAATTTGCAATATCCAAATACTCTTTTGATTTGATACAGCTAGCAGCTAACAGCAATTCATATTAATACTGTGTAATAGTTAAGTTACTGTATTTAAATCATTACATACAATTCAATAATTAACTATGTAATAACTTCCGTTAATTTTTAATTAATCTACCCAGAAGTTAATTTGCATGTCGCTAACAACTTCGAAGCGGAGTTGAGCGCGGCCTCCTGCACTGATAAGATAACCTTGCCTTCCAATTTAGTTTGCGTGATTACCGCGAGCCGTTTACTAGACACAGACATACACAGTTACCGAAATCAGGAACATCTTAGAGTAAAATGTCCAACGAATAATTAAAACTAGGAATTTATAAAGATGTACCTCATGTTCAAAAGGATCATCTGTACAGGAAACTCGTTTCTGTTTCTCTCCGCTGAACGACAGTCTCCTCTTGAACAGCTTCATGTTTGTTGCTCGGCTACCGAGGACGCTGCGCAAATAGCACCTCTCGCTTACACAAGGACGTAGCTCATTATTTATTACTCACGTCTCGAATTGAATAGACCGTGATAAGAGATACGGAGTATTTTACATATCAACAAATCTCCTTTGATTATTCAAAGGAAACTGTTAATGAACACTGGAGAAATTAATCGCGATGTTACGTTAGGAACCCGTTATCTATCGGTTAGTAAAATTTGTGTCGGGGAACGAATATGCGTTGTGTTGAGGTGCCTTGGCGGAGGCACATGGCCGCGTGACTGGGCGGAACGAATTTACAAACGGTGTGCGGTCGGTACGCGCGCCCGCCGCGCACTGCCCGCCGGCTTGCCGCTCGTCGCTCGCCGCTCGCCGCTCGCCGCTCGCCTCACCTTCACACCATGAGACGACCCATACCCTCACCCTCCCCTACAATAATTCTACATCAATCAAACCGTGACATCCATTACATCCCTTTGTTATAGAACCGACATAATCGCAACGTTATGTCTTTCAAAGCATTCCAACTGATGACGCATTATTTCGTAAACGCAATGATGTAATAATGATTTAGAAATAAAATATTTGAACTGTATCGATAAAGAGTTCAAATAAGTTATCATCGAAACATACAATACGGGTATTGTAGACGATTATATTTTTTAAACATTCTGATATCGTTGTCGGTGCACAGTTTAAAGTATACAACGAAATCAACAATGAAGGATTATACATCTTACAATAAATATTAATCACGCAGGCGAGCATTAGTATTTCGAGGCAATGCAGCATCCGCAGTTGTTGTAAACATTAGACTAAATTTGGACGGCTAGAGCCGCCATGCGTTTGACACACGTCAATTATGTGGAACGTACTATGAACACTAATGTAATAAAGTTTCACTGCGTACGTTTGTTTATCATGTTTTTTTTACTAGACAAAGCAACTACACGAGCGGGACGGTTAACTGATGGTAAGTAATACGCCCGCCCATAACAAGTAATACCAAACACCATAGTTTGATTGATAGACGCTGTTTTACATTGTACTCATCGCATTGAGACAAAACAGGTTGTCTTGGTATTCTACTAATTACATTAGCTGCAACGTCCTTCTAATCAGAATACACTACTGTTTGGTGGCAGAAATAAGAGCTGCGATGGTACTTACCTAGATGGTGTCCGGCAACAGAAACCTACCACCAGTAACATGTATGATGTATGATTAAAACGCTTCTACTTTATTAAATGAGATCGTATGATAAATTCTCAGAAGAGTATTAACACAAACAGAAATATATTGACCAGGAAGCGTCAAGTTCCTTAAAAAATTATTATAATGTAGATGAAATGGAAACTACACTCCGCATTGTATTTTCTTTTAGTTTGTTATAATATTAAATTTAGACGTATTATTAATCGGTACGAAATACTTGATTTTAAGATGGTTTATATTTGAAGTCTACTTCATAAAAAAATCATATAAAGGTACAACTTAAGTTTTGAAGCTTTGCGAACAGAACTTATGAGAAAAAGTTAAAACGCATGCAATATTAACACTATGGTGAATCCCCGGAGAAAATACAGATACCACAAACTTTTATTTAATTTGAAATACAATGAACTTTTCTGTGTAACAGTCATTTAGATTATTCTGTGTGTACTCTTACCGCTTACCAAGACACGTTTTTCATATAAAATTTTCGGAGAAAAACATAAAAATTAAATCCTTTTATTAATATGTTGTGGTATAAATACTAACAACGACACTTATTCTTACTCATATATGTATCTTGACATTTGCAAGACCTTCGCAAATGTAAGCAATAAAGTATAATTGATGGCGAGTCTGCAAAAGCCGCTCGAGTTTGCAATTTGTTTCAATAAGTAGTAATCTATATAATAAAAATGAATTGCTGTTCGTTAGTCTCGCTAAAACTCGAGAACGGCTGGACCGATTGGCTAAATGTGGTCTTGAATTATTCGTGGAAGTCCAGGGAAGGTTAGTAAGGTGAGAAAATGTGGAAAAAGTGCCTGGAATATGGTAAAAACAACAATTTCTCTTTTTCGTTGAGGTGACCAGATTTTTAGATAGGCAAAGCGGGACAACTCTGAAGGAATAATAATATCGTAATTTTTTTTAGTTTTAACATAAGTACAGTTTATAAATGTTTTTTTATATAAGTGAATTTGTTTGAGTAGATTGTAGTAATTTTGTAAAATATTGTAAAAATCTTCACAAGAATTTGATAAATTAGTTGATTGACTTGAAATATTTGCAAAATTTTATTCGTATATTACTTTCTAAAATTTCTTTCGAGGTTAAGGTGGGTGATACACGTTTTGTCATCAATATAAAATATGAAGACTACGAGTATTTTAAGCTAAGTTTAAGAAAATTTATGCATTTATGAAATATTTAAATAAATTACTTACTTTATTTTTCTATGGTAAGAAACAGATTTGTAATATTTATTTGTTTAATTATCTTGCTAGCACGCAGTACGGATACAAAGTGTATCATTTGAGAGACAAATACAATGTAACTGGGTAGCAAAAGCAATATGTTACGCAAAACAATGATTTTCATAAATTTTAAATTTTACTTAATTCTAAAAGTCGGGACTTTTGAAAAACGTCGCGTGACGCGGGGTTAATAGTAAAAAAATCAGGACTGTCCCGCTAAAAGCGAGATGTCTGGTCTCCTTACTTTAGATACATAAAACGTCAAAAATTTGAAGTTCGTCCTGTCATTTAGACACCAAATACAATTTAAAAGAATATTTTTGATTTTGACATTGATATTGACAACCAACAATTTCTGATGCAACTATAATATTTTACGAACTTTTGCGGGAATCTGGGCGTAAAGGTCGCGTTGTCTCGGTTGAATTTTTTTTAGTGCATAATGCAGTTGAATGTTCAATGTGAGTGTATCATGCAGTAAATTAGTGTGTTCGTGTGCAGCGATTGCAGAATTCAATCAGGAACACGACTTTCCTAAGTTCAGATTGGTTCAAAATAGTAGTTAAGTCTTAACTTTACTTTGTTGATCTTTTGTGATAGTGACACTATTTACCGCTGAGTGCGCGAGAACTTTCCCTACTTTGATTATCTACAATTTATAATGCCAAAGATAAGATGTCCTGACTTAGGTCAATCAACATGTGCATTTAAATATAATAGAAAAACCAAATTAATAACGGGCATTTTTTGTGATTACGAATTATTTTTTTCTGGTTAAATTTTCATCACATTCTTTACTCAAGTTGAAACAGTCTCGAATTATCAATAAGCGTTTTTTTTTATTGATTTTGAAGCGGAACGAAGTTTGCTGGGTCAGCTAGTTTTAAATTAAAATTGGCAAGTCGGGTATGTTTCTCTAAATGCTCTTATACTTTTTTAAGTTTAGTGCCATAATAAATTTGAAAAGTTATCATTAATTAAGACCTAAAACTGAAATGAATCATTTCGCTTTCGGTATCCTGCATCCGTTTGAGTGTTAAATAATTTCTCGTGACTCAAAATGGTCACTACCGGGTTTCATCGAAGGTCAAAACATTTTTCATAGGCATAATGAAAAAAAAATATTTCTTTTTTTACTCACAAAATGTTACTCCTAAGATTACGCATATTGTTAATCATTAAATAATAATAATGAACATGTAAACAAATCATTAGTCCAACGATGTGCTCGGACAAGTATTATTAATCGTTTGTAAATATTTGCTTAAAAACAGGAAATGGAAAAAGGGTTTGGAATGCAGCGCTGTTCACATCGGTGTGAACTCGACGGTGTTTGTATTTCGGTTAGCACATCCTAGTATCCTAGCTGTGAATTTTGTTTCCCTGGAGCAAGATTTACTCGACAGGATTAGGGGAATCTTGATCGTGTACTCACCACCTACGCAAAGTGCGTACTAACCAAACTTAACGAATCAATATTTACATATTTAGAAGGTGAATTTTTGGATTTCGGCTTTTCGTAATGATTGCTTACATAAATGTTTACTTATGTCATTATTGTTTTTATTTTATTGAGAAAACCGGTGAACATAGCAGACGTTGTGCTAACGTATATTTATTTTTAGTTTATAATTGCAAATGTAAAAGCTTTTCTGTAAAACTGACCATGCTATTGATTTTGTTCCCATTATTGTTTATATTATTTCATACATCTTCTTCTGTAAGCAGACGAAATTGTCGTAGAAGTCGGTCTAACCCGTTCGAGGATAAATCAGAATAACTAGATAGACGCTAGAATATTTTAAAATGGTTGTTTAGTTTTACCATACATTCGAATTAAATTATTACAAAAGTTATAATGTATTGACGAATAGTACAAAATGTGTAGTGTTGAAACATAATAGGAGGGTATTTAACTTTTTCTCTGATTTTACGTGATAGTTACCTTGACATGTGTAATGTTAAAAGAAAATTGTGAAACTGCTTAAAACAATGCTGCTTGTGGCTATGTTTGATGGTTCTTTAATTTATAAAAAACATTGCGCAAAAGTCCATTAAATAAAAGCATGATTAATGCACCATTGAGATGTACTTTTTATATCACTAGAAACATAATATTCTGGTGTCTTCTGGCACAGGCTTTGTAATGCCTAAAAGGAGAAACCAAAAACTGTTATTCACAAGAAATGTATGTTGACAAATAAACAATTTTTTTTTATTATTATATAATAAATAAATAATGTTTTGATTATTTTTCCATATCTAACAATTTATTGTAATTATCCTTAGAACTTTCCAATTTTTAAAGAATTGTATTTCGTTTAACAAAGCAAACAATTTATTTGGTATCCGGGTTTTAAATTAATACAAAAGCGGGTAAATTAAACCAATAGGCAGGGAGCAGTTTGCCGCAGTGTGACCCAACTCCGGCTGCTCCACTTTGCTCTCCTCCATAATCATAAACGTAATGGGACATAATGTCGACAATTGTCAGCCACAAAAACCTCTTTTCCATATGAAATATTTGCAGGCTATGACCTTACGTGTAAAACTAAATAAAGCAGTAATCTAATATATTAGAATATACCACCGGAAATAGAAAAAATATATGTATCTTTCAAAGTGTAAATATATGATAAAATTAAATTAAATATTTAAACGCCGGTAATGTAATAGAAGACCATCGAAAACCTGGATATTTTATAATATAAAGGATAACCCATGTTCAAGTCTTTATTAAGTAAAAAAAGAAATTGGACGCTTAAGTGACAGAAGAATTACCTTACTATGAACTAAGTCCCGTATTAGTAATTAAAAAGCAGAAAACATTTTAACAACCGATTTTTATAGGAAATTATTTATATTACGAGGCAACGTTTCGGATTTCTTCGATTGAAATGGGAATTGTAAACGCGAATTAATGTTTCTGAAGACGGTCATACGTATATAAAAGACTATAATATGTATATGTTTATATTAAAAAGAACGTTATATAATCTACTCACTGTTTTACGTAACCTTACTAGTGCCTCGGTATTAGAAATTTCCGTCAGCTCAATATCAGCCGACACCTGAAACAAACATTCCTCGTGCTCCGTTAAGTGGGTCAATATCTCCCGAGGGATATCAGCGGAATAACTGGATACTGCAGTTTATTGGTGCGACCGTCTCAGCAGCTATTTGGTAAAAATTATTTCTTTACGCTTCGTACAACACAGATATTCTTTATAAGAAATATCACGTCATTTAGTTATACTCGCCACAATGCACATTTAACTAATAATCACTACGACAATTGTATGATTGGCTATAGTAAAACTGAATTACTTACGTTATAGTTACCATGATATTTTGCCGCTTCTCTAAACCGTTACTTTGTACAGCAGAAATTAAATACCGGAAAGTGTTACTATTTTTTATATAAAGGAAGAAAGAGATTTTTACTGGTGTAAGTGGAGTAATTAAAACTATGTTGGTATATGAATTGTTTTCAGTCTAAAGTCTTTATAAAGTTCGTGTCGTTATGATTGTATATCATTTACATACAATTGCAGCGATGTGTGATTAAAGTCCATATATCGAATTAAAATTGTTTTACCTAACAAGTACCAAAACGTAGAATATAACCAACCATAAACGTAAAGGCAATTATAGTTTTAATAAGTAATAGAAAGTATTAGGATAAGCCATCGCAGACTACAGGATAGCAAAGTAATAACTTTATCGATTTTGTAGTCACAGACTCATTGCGATTTATTGCTTCGGTATTGAGTTTTGTTGGATCCTGGCACGAAACTGGAATTTGTTTGAATTAGAATAATTATCAATGATAAAACTAAACGTTTGAAAATGTGCATTCCTAAAAACATTATTACCAAGTAGGCTTTACAAGGCTATTGAAATTAAAAACACATCCTAATTTCAACAGAGATGTTTGGTTGCTACTACTGGTTCAGTATGCCAATACTAAAAGACTTTATGACACATTGAGCTCATTCTGCGTAAGCCAGACTATAAACAATTATTAAAAAGCTTTGAGTACTTCGTGATGACTATGCCTTCAGGACATCTATCACATAACTCCTCCTACGAACATAGGTGCTGCTGCAAACCATTTAAAGCATCGGAGAAATGAAAAATATAACAAACGCGATAAAATCTGTATAAACGAATATTCATTTAATTAAATGATAAACCCAACATCAACTTGTAAATATTAAAATATAGAATGCCATAAACCTTTTTAAAGTGAAAAAGTATGTTCACGCGGAATAATAAAGTAATGCGATATTTCTAGATCTTATAAAATTGTAATACCTAATTCAATCCACGTAAATTCTCTTTATCTTCACACATACTTCATTAATTCTTACATACTTTGCAACAAACTTACAGACTGTACGTTCCGTTGGACCGTTAGTTACATCATTTATTAAATCGGGGCAGCACTGAATAAACAATAGAAAAGAACAAAGGTAAGCAACGTCTATTAAACCGTAGGAATAAATGTGAGACTTTGATGGATATCATGTTCAGGGTTACCAATTACATAGTTGGTCACAGGCAGCCTTTGTTTTTAATGTCCAATCTTAATGAGTATTCATATTTAAACGGGTCTACTTGGGCGCTTGGTTGGTCCAAAATAACTCGAATTTTTGTAAACACAGATTTTATAAAAGAATAACAGAGCGTTTTAAAAGAGATTTGGGTAGGCTTTAGAAAAAAAAAGAGGTTTATCTCTTACAATAATTAAAAGTTGTTTTGTATACTGTGGCAGTACATCGCTTTGTTAAAATATCGACATCTATCTATATAAATGAAAATATAAATGTATGTTTGCAATATCAAACAGATTTTAACGCGTAAAATCGTTGGAAACCGTTGAGAATTATTTTGGTATAAAATTTCAGATTAAATTATTAATATACTATAAATCTTGTAGACGAAGTGGCAGTGGGCTTGTCACATCTGTCATGTCAGTGATGGCTGATGAAGTGTCCTGGAGTAGAACCCGCGTACTTGACGCAAGATTGTTCGGCACTCTCCCTTAAGATGGATCAACGACCTTATAAGAGCGGTCAGAAATTGACGTTTGCAAAAAGTTAAGTAGGTACCGCATTTAGCTTACCGCAGTGAATGAAAAAAGGCTGATGATGATGACAACGATAACATAAAAACCGTATAGGGCTTTAACTAGAACAGTTTGTGTATTAAAAGCGTGAAACGACACTGCCAATTATTTGCTAGTCAAAATTCTATTTTAAAATATCACAAAGCAGCTTCGGTTTACGTACATAAAGCAGCTTTTGATTTAATAACGCTTTAGACATCTTGTTAACAATATTAATAATTGACGATAATTAAAATAAATTTCTTTTTCGTATGTGTGCGCTTTATGTTCCTACTGTGGATGTGTTTTCTACGTGATGAGAGACTAGATCACGACGCACTGTTAGAATGTCCTCTGTCGGATACCTTACGTTGTTTTCGATCAACGGAAACTAAATTTCAAGAGATCGAACCCACTCATCGTAGTGTAGTAAAACGCAAAATTTCATTACACTAACAACTAAGCTGTCGTCGCACAGGTAATAAATAATAAATCTTTAGTCTATAATGACCATAATTCCTGCTAACTAGATATATGTAGTTAGACTACGAAAGCGCGGACTTCGAACGTGTTAGTAGTAATAGCAGTTATCAATTTCTAGGTAACCCGTAGGTATTTGTTCGCTTATGATAAACAGCACAGCCAATTTTTTATAAAACTTTTTTTTATTTACAACGGGCTAACGTGCATATTTTCACACGGTGTTAAATAACAATGAGGATGTGAAATGTAAGCGTGCAATATAAGTTTGGTAGCTAGCCAGGATTATTCTGAAAACTCTGCCGCTAACCAAACTTCACAATTCTTCTTCTAAGTCGTATTTCCTCATGACTGAGGGTCGTGGTCATCATGTGTCATAAAACACACGACGACTCTCTTGGCAGTTATAATGGAGTGGTTTGCCAATGCCTTCTCCATTTCACATACTAGTCTGACCACTAATGGTCATCACATAGATATGCAGGTTTCCTCACGATGTTTTCCTTCACCGTCAAAGCACGTGATATTAGTTGGTATTTTTATGCTAACTGCACATAAATTGAAAAATTCATTGGTGCAGGCCGGATTCGAACTCGGTACCTTCGCATTGGAAGGCCGGCGTTCAAACGACTAGGCTATCACGGCAAACTTCACAATATTAGTGTGTAAATATTGCGAAACGTGGGTTTAAAGAAATGGAGTCGACAAATACAAGTATTAAGATGTGGGGACTACGCCGTAAGTTTAAGATCATGTGGAAGCATCTTGTCCCTAACGCTTTAAATTCTTAAAAAAATTAACTACAAACGTAGGATAGTGATAACAGTCATAGAATCGTTATACTTTTCGGACACCTGTAAATAGCATCTCTTTATTTCTCAAGGTTGATCCAGTATGGCCATTAAAACTCCGCAAAAGTTTTTTTTTCTTTCCGCAATTTTCCGCAAAACGTGCTCCTGGTAGACAGCGAAAGAAATGGTTTGACGGCATAAAACAGTGGACCAGGCTTAAATACCATCAGGTAAAAAGAATTGCTGATGACCAGATTAGTTTTCTCAATCTCACAGCCATACTTCAGTTTAAGAAGACACCTGAGCATGATGATGTGTGCGTAATACAATATGTACACACACTAACACACACATTACAATACTACTGGACGCAGGCGGCGCAGGAGGAATCGGATAGATCTACAGGCCAAGCTTATATTCAGTGGACGTGTAAAGACTGATGATGATAATGCATAAAAAATCGCTTTTGAACAATGTTTGATATTATTATAGTATTCATACTGATACAGTATGAATATACAATATTGTCAAATACATTTAATGTTAACTCTTAAACTTGTTTTGAAACTTTGTTCCCGGAAGACTAAACCGTTAAATCTCGCCGAACTGAGAGAGCAGAATTTCTTTGAATCGTATTCTGTCAGAGTGCGGCTTTTGCTGTTTTTGACAACTGCTCTGGTAATAAGAATTCTTAGTCACGTTATTTGAGAATAACAGAATTAAAACTGACATTTACGTGGGCAATATCGAGAAGAGATCGTGTTACCAAACGCCACAATTCTATCGAAATAATATAGACACCGTCTCACTAAACTTTCTACGCTACCTGAACGGGGTCGTGCGAATTAACGTTAGGGGTACTTAATGACCATACAACAACGATTCTGAGGAGGTCGATGGTTAGACATAGATGGCAGTCGTTACGATAGCACCCGCGGGAGCGACGAGCACTGCAAAAGAGTAATTCTCGGGATGAACTTCCCCCCAAGAGGGCAGGTATCTTATTAATATCTTCCCCCCGATACCAAAAGAACAGACTCCATCTCCCACCTATCTAAAACTGCACTCACAACTTCACTTTACTTCGTTATAAAATCTCATGCAAATGCAAAATTTTCTTACTACTAAAAATTTAAAACACTATTTACACACAAAACATTGTTAGTTTTTTAACAATATCTCCTTTTAAACTAGGTGTAACCTTAAAAAAATTACAAAGGTAAAAAAGAATCGAACTTTCTGTGTTAAGTAATTTGTAAGTAGGTAAGCTCATTACTTCTTCTACGCATACGAAATAATATGTGAAACGCTATCATTACAACTACATTAGACGCATAATTTCCATAATAACTTCCGTTTGTTATAAAATCATTAAATTTAATTTTATACCGTTCTGCAGGAGTACCTATTTAATCAACAACAAATATCGCAAAAAAATCCTTTAGTTTTTATGTCATACTTGTACTCAATTACAGTGGCAGTTACAATTACTGTAAAATTTAATTAAACTTCTTCTAGACTAGTGCGCTTTATCACCAAGATATCATTGCCGCTTACCATCAGGTGGAATCATAGTCAAGCAATTGTTCACGTAAAATAAAAAAGTGTGAACGTATATATGTAATACGAATGGATGCACATATGAAAATTTATGAAAAGAATACTGCGCCACCCAATTTTCTTAGAAAACGTTATTTATGGGCAATAGTGAATCTTAATAGGCTTATACCAAGAAGTTAATGAATAAGTAAATTTTAGGTAGTTTAGTGTGAATCATAATTATAGAATTTTGGTGTTTTCTCAGTTCTTTGATGTACATATGTATGTTTGTATTCATACAGAACATTTTTTAAAATGTCTTAGTTGTTATATCTATAATTTATATTATAACATGGAGCAACAGATTCTGTAACGCTCTGGTCTGTTGTTCAAATATTTTGCACATATTTATTGTGTTTATAATTTGGATGAACATTTATTTAGTTGGTTCAATTAAAAGCTATCGTTACTAAGAGCTTGTGTAAATAGAACTGAGTTTAAATTACACTCGTTGAAATGGGCTACAAAAAGGAATTAGTCCCTACGGAAATCCCAAGCAAACCCATCTTCAAACGGTATTAGAATTTAATTAAAGGGTAACGTGTACCGGCACAACTTTTGAGATAGATTCTTAACAACTTTGATCTAAATAGAAAATAAGGACGTCTTTTCTTTATCCATTTACAGATAGAAAGTTAGTACACACAGGTAAGACAACTTCATCAGGCTATCAGCTAGTAATAACTAAATAAATTTATAAAATCTTACTTCATGTGAAATACTTTCTTTTTATAAGGAACATCAATAAAAAAATATTTAATGAAATTGATATTCTCAGATATAGTAAGAAATATCATAAAGACGATATGCTCTTTGATCTTATGTATATTGTTGTGTGTATATTGCTGGAGATAACTCCAGCAATAATAAAGAGAACTGTTATACTCTAAATACGTGTATAATCTAAATATCTATGTTATTAGTAGGATTAGTTTGGCTTAGTGAAAACAGTTTGTACTGTATCAACACATACATTTAAAGCATTAAAAAACGCCTATGTATATATATGACTCCGATAAATACTAAGACCTAAAAAAAAAACAATGCTCGAACCATAGTGTTTAACTTCTTTCCTTCATTAATATCCCTTTCCATCGTTTAATACCAATCTCATTTTGAAAGACCACAAACCAGCACTCGAAGTAGTGTGAATGTAAAGCTCTTGACATACAACATCAATTTACTTAGCCAGTCCAATATAAACTACGGAGTGAAATCTTGCAACTAACAAATACAATCAAGGAATACTGCGGACGTCGTAAAGCACAGCGGCTGATATAAATAAATAACGCCTGCCTTTTAGGTCTTTTGCATTTCCATTGCGGAATGTTTCTCCTATCTGTTACCTCTTACTTTCACCATATTCAAGATAATTGTGCACTGAAACTCTTTGTCGAATTGCATTAGAATAGCAAACAAATAGTATCTTTTAATCGGCAATACTAGAATTTAAGATAGAAAATTTATTATTCATGTTGGTTACTATCAGATTTTTAATGGCGTTTAAAATGGTGGCGGGAAGTTCATTCTAATAAATCCAACGTAGACCATAGTCTTCGTAAAGAGTAGTAACTTTTCATAGGAGACCCTGGGGCACCTAGCGCACAAAAGAAGACCACGGGGATTTTAGTGGATGAAAATCCTACATAACTCTGACTTGCCCGCAAAAGCAGGATATGTTTGAAGATTTACTACACCAGGAAAAGGAAAAAGAGACTTAAAGGACTCTCTCCGTAAAACAGCGATAAAAGATAAAATATTTAATACTGTAGTACTACATTAAAGCGACGTATTTCCTTAGTGAAATAATAAAGTTTTTGTGGTAAAATATAGGTTAAATCTAATAACAAAAACCTTATAATTTTAATAAACAGTTTAACTTTTTTTGGTTCTTTTATCCTTCTTGGATTTATATTTTTCTTACTTTAGATGACTACACGGTAATAAATACGAAGTTCGATACTTTTTTAGCTAGGTTATCAAAAGTGTAAATTCTTGAGAAATCTGTAAGTTTTGAATTGTTACTGCCAGCAATTGTGAGATGAATTGATACAAACACAAACCAAACTTGCGGTTAAGTCAAAACGGCTGTTGCCTCTGCGGTCGAGTTAGCGGAGCTTTACAATGTTCTCTCACAATATGTCATTGTGGACAATGCAGAAAACCATGTATTTAAGTATTTTATAATCGTTAGTTGATGGAAAATGTAACTGTAAATTTTACCAACAACCTTCAGTTGTTCCTCATTACAAGCACGGCTTTTTTCTTTTCGTGTAAAATATCGTTGAATGTAACAAAATGGCTACATAATGTTTTGTACATTAAACCCTAACAATACATTTAAACCTACCTTTTGAAGTATAAATTCAAGGCAATAGAATATATAGTTTTAAAAGCAAAATACGCAATATTGCATGGTTTGAGTATATCATATAACTATAGCATTAAGCCGGCAAAGTCTAACGATTTCGTTCTCCGAACCGGTCTTCGTTGATTAATCACGGTGACTTCGGAATGGCAACGCACCCGGAAACTGAATGATATCTCAATACCGTTTGGGAAAAAAATATCACTGCACCGAAATGTAAACGTGATTCCATAAATAAAGGCAAAACAGTTCCAACTTCGGCTTTTTATCCTGTAAAATAAGTCAATGTCTTGGTACAAAGAAAGTATTATTTACTTGCAAGTATTATAACATACCGGATGTCTTTTGTAGCTTTGAAAGTACGAACACAAATGTTCCAATATATTCAACAAAAATAGATTTAAATTTGTCATGTTTATGGGTATTGTTTGTTATACGTACATTATTTGCTGTTTTATTATATTATTACGTGTTGTTTTTTTTTGTAAACAACCGTTTCTCGGAATTTCCTTGGGGTCCGGTTAACTACATTCTTTCAAGTCTCATATCATACGATGAAAATCAACGTACACAAGATTAAAATTCAACTCAATCGTTAAAAACTTTAGCGAATTGCAGACGATGCGTATCATTTTTTAACACATGTATAATAATCGTTAAATTTCTTAAAAGGTATTGGCTAACGGTTAAAAAAGTTTCAAGTTTTAAGAAATTTTAATAAATGCAAATGGTTTCTATAAGTCACAGTATATTAATCAAAATAATGAATAATTTGATTGCGAACAAAATATTTGCGTATCTATAATGATTTGTTTTCAATTCTGTATTGATATAAAAGTAAGAAATAAGTTAACACAAAAAGTTTGTTTTAGTAATGTTACATAAAATAATAACCTATATATTTGATATAGTTACAGACACAGTTAAGCATTAACTTAGCACCTTCGCTCCTTAAACTTCATCCGAGGAAATAACCTATTAAGTATATTGGACCAAACTTCATCGCCCTGTTTTCATAATAGGCAAAAAATTTAGCAAGAGGTTATAAAACCAACTGGTATGACGTCATAGAAAATATAATAACGATAAGAAAAGTAATGATAGCAGACAGACAAGCAGACTATATTTTTAATGTAAATATATGCGTACAGAATTATCTAATGAAATAGATGTACAAATCTAGTAAAGAACTTTATAAAGTCCTATTTTTAGTTTCTAGTTAACTTTAGTTAGGTTTTACTTGCCCATACTATTTTATAATTATATTTTCAATTAAGATTTGTTGAAATATTGTAATGTAATAGTAAATACGATGAATTGTTTATTCATTCTAAGATGTTTTTCTAAATTGTGTGGTATATAAAGTAAGTCCTGCCAGAACATTAACGTCAACGTCGAGATTAAGTCTGCGCAGACGCATTCCAGACACACAGGATCAGAGTGAATCGCACAACGTGTTTAGGATTTCTCTCGTTCGTTTTGCTTGATTTTACATTCTCGACACTTAGAATATGCATGCATAATGAAAATTAACATATTTTTTTAAGTAAAATACTTTTACAATTTATTAAAGTGCATTAATATCCTTGCTCCTTGGCAAAATGGTTTTTGTTCGTGTTTATAATAAAAATATAAATATATTTAAATTTTATCGATTTATTTACAATGACATTGAGAATTAATTTTAAATAAATTCAGACACTTTCAGCGATATTACATGAACGGTGGGAACTCGAAACAAGTGCAGCCCGCACGGGCCTGGAGCCTGTGTCATCTGACCCGCGCGTTTCAAAGGCTGCTCGTGTTGTTGCGATTTTATTTGTTCGTCGAGTAAATACCTTCGCTTGTATAAGAGTATTGAACTGGGCTGGTCTGCATACGCAGTCGGAGAGGGGGGGGGAGAGGTACATTAAAGCACACCGATACTGCACGTCTATTGTTAACATTGTCTTAAAACTATTGCACTGTAAATAAATGCGATAGTTATGATGTCACAGAATCCATTAGTATATTATAAATATCGCTAGGTTTTGTGTAATTGGTTCACAAACGAAGCTTAATTCCTCGGATAAACTTAAATTCAAATGTCTCTAAAAAGAAAAACACTATTTTGGAGAAAAGTCTGAGAGCATCGCATAAATTTTTCTCTACCAAAATTATATATTTTTAGTTAGTCCAATTGATGCTAATCTATTTATTTATACACACAGTGAAAATTTACTGATACAAAATAGACAATTTTTCAATTGTCATATCGTTAATAATTTTATCGTGTTGTATGAAGATAAAAATTGCAATAAAACCAATGTACATGTCAATAATTTTAAAAATTACAGACGTGCAAGAGTATAATTTGAATTCAATCATATTTAAATTACCAAAAACAAAATAAACCTCATACCCTTAAATCTGAACCTCCCGAAGATGTTGAAGTGCTACTGGAGCTGCCAAGGCGTCCGTTATGATACATTTGGACAAACCAATTTCAAGATCTCATAAAATTTAAATGTTCCATTTCTCACTACCACATCACACACTGTATTTTTTAATACTTTATCACTCACAGTAACTGTTTTACTTTAATCTTATTTAAGTCTATAAAAGATTTATTAAATTATTGTCTAAAACACGTGATGAAACACGTAAACGTGATGTTTAAAGTAGTTTTTCTAAGTTCAGTATTTACGATGGACGCAAAAACTATAATGGTTTTCAAAACACCAATTTAGAACTATTGCGGCATACGTGACTCAAGAAACCTAGTTAACGATAAAAGCCAGAAAACATAACAGAGTTATCGCATTACTTTGCCATTGGCAGTCATATCACGGAGCATTCGTATATTTGATAAAAAAAACATCGTTATCACCTTGAATTTTATGTTTTGGTGATTTGCATTACAAATTTTAGCGAACGTGCTTCATAAAGAGTTCGTATACCTTTGCTAATGGCGAAATTGAACATTTGAATACTCCAAAAAATTATTTGTTTTGTGATAATTAATTACAACAAACCTTTAGCATTCCATCGCAATTTTAAAAATATGGGCATTAAACTAAACGTTTTTTAATTCATTTTAAATGATAATCAACAATATATTATATCATTTTTATGAAATATAGATACAGCAATAAGGTTATCTTAATCAGTCCTACAATTTTTACTGCAAAACAGGTTGTACGACAAACACTTTATTAAATAAAACCTTATAATAAACATTTGAAATATGTTATCAATTAACAACGAAAACAATGACATACTATTAATCAAATAAGAACAAAAACTATCCGTACAAATTAGTAATAATACATTCCGGACATCATGTAACCTATCTTTCAAACTCTACATAGATATTCAGTACTTAATAGTCCATTTCACGAATATGATATTTACGATAATGACCGAATCGTCACAAATATTGTT
Source organism: Byasa hedistus (assembly GCA_029286795.1). NCBI lineage: Eukaryota > Metazoa > Arthropoda > Insecta > Lepidoptera > Papilionidae > Byasa > Byasa hedistus. The sequence continues at coordinate 6,200,028 of JAGSMW010000020.1, read as the reverse complement.
TTGCGTAGTACAAACTTTATTCCACAAAGAAATCACTGTGTTAACAGTCATGTAATATCCAAAGAAGCTATTCCCGAAACATATTTCTTTTGATTTAAAAGGTAATAGTTAAGGAGTTGCGAATGTAGAGATTTCGCGTGCGCGTGAACCAGACGGCGCGCGCGTCGGCACTGCGGGCGCCGAACTACGCGCCGCGCCGCCGCTGGCCGGTCCATTGCACCTGACTTTACTCGCACCATAGAAACCACCAAGATATAACCACTTCAGTTTCAATATGCAACCCAAACTAGACCCACAAAGTTTTACGAAAAAATCAGATGTGTCACAAACTGATTTTTTCACACACAGAAAGTTTTCGGCAACAATTGAATTTTTAAATCTAAATAAATGTATTAAAATTAACCTACCAAACAATAAATAAATCTATATTCTATGTTTATGCATTAAGCATGATATGTAGTTAAATATTAGTTAAGGTTGAAATATTATCACAATGGAAAATATTTGTCTATTACACTTGTCTCACTAATTGAGAACAAACATTGATAACGCTCTTGCATAATGCGTACAAGCATGTAAAACAAAACAACTGAATGAATAAATAAATGTAAAATTTACTAAAGAGTATTTGTGATATATTTCAAGTAAACACAACACGTTATTACCTGCAATCTGGCCGTTGACTAAATAACGGTGCACGTACTTCCTTATTCCCATTCATAATGTTTACATATGCAGAAGTACTATTGACTAAAAACTTGCGTTGTATTATGTGCCAATAATTATAAACATTTATTCGGTTGCCTAAATGCTTACGATGTTTATAGCAAGTTCAATACTTTTAAATTAAATAATAATATAGCTAATCGTTCCTTTGACAAATATTTCTAAATTCGATAAGAAAAGTGAGGTACGGGATGTTGGTTCAATTTACGTACATTGATACGCATTAAAAATATATGAAGGAGTTATTCAACCTCGATAAAGCTATTATGTTACTAGAGAAAGGCGTTTCTAATACAATATTTTTTGTTAAAATAAAAAATACATAACTTATACATTCACAAGTGGAAATAAAATCAAGCCATTTTACGTCATCGTTTATATTATTCGTACACCTACACTCAAGCAATGAAATTTACGAGTATTTTACGACAGGATACATTTTGTAGTGGATAACGGTTATAAAAGTAATCTTCTACGAAAATAGTCGCAACTATGACACATTCAGTGACAAACAGTATGCGCTTCTTAACATACTACAACTATTTTGTTGCCTTGTCTAGATAAGTACGATGATATTTTGTCTTTGGCGCCACTGTGCACTTATTATAGGACTAGAGCATTTATTGACAATTGATCAAGTTTAATATCAGACGTATACTCAGAAAGATTTTTCTAATTATTGTAACGTGTACTATGTAGCATGTACCATTTTTTTGTTTAAATAAGCAGTATTTATTATAATACTTTAGATTTATAAGGAATCTATATTCTCTATACTTTGAAAGGAAATAATTAGTGCAGATGGTAAATAAAATAAAAATTAATGATAAACTAGTTTACCACAAACGCTTGACTAAAGGCAATACATAAATGCATATTAATTACTATTTATAATACATGAAAGAAAAAATTCAATATTTTTTCACGCAGTGACACTGATAATAATTCTTTTATCGGGTGACGTATAGTGCTGCTGGTCATTTGATCAACTTTAAGCAGCTCATCTGATACGGAGCTCGCAGATCGGGTGTCCACCGCCAAATTATAACTACTTATTGATAATTCGTTTCAAACTTTAATCAAAAGCGTCGGCGTTTGCCTCAGGGCAGCTTGTAGTTAAGTATTTAATTTTTAAAATTAAATTTTTTTAAAAAAGACCGAAGTCTTTATTGGATAGATTCGTTCGTACATACAGCGCCACCTAGAAATTATTGATTAAACTTTTTAATACTTTCAATGCGCAAGCGATTACATACGAGTACCCATAAGTAACGATTATTAAAGAGCTTTGGTGCACAACTGCGTTAATAGATGGCGATATAGGAACGTTTGTTACATCTACGTCAATTATATGCTAATCGTACTTACCTTGTTTTCGCATGTTATGTGACAGACATATTTGCACACTGGAACAAATAATAAATGAATTAATACTCTAATGGCGGCATTCACAATTCATTATCGAAATACAAAATTTAATAAATATCAGCATTCACCTCTACAGCAGGACCCTTCATTGTGGACCGGCTGGTGGCACCAGTGACATGGCCTTGATTTCCGAAAAGATTTTCGGCGAAATGCGTGTGCCTGTGGTGTGCCCTCCTTCTGCAACAAATAGTGTCATCAAATTATAATTTCTCCTTGATAATTTCTTATATCTCTGTATAAACACACAAAATGTTTTACCGTATTTAAAATAACAATTAATATATCACGTTCTTTATCTGTTCGGTTGATAGGGTTATGTAAAATATTAACAATAGTAGTCTTGCATCAGTAACTAAAAAAATGTGCCGTCCAACAAATAGCGCCTCGACCACTGCCCACCTAATAAACCATTATAGCGTTATACCTGCCTATCCCTTAGCCGGCTTACCTACAATAGGCAAGTATTACGGAAGCTCTCTAACGAACTCTACAATATTTGTCATTACAAATTTTGCGATATATATACGTTAATAGAATTTAAAATACTTTGTAATTTTCTAATGGATAGATTTCAAGAGTTTAACTTAATTTGAATTTACAAACAATGTAAATTTCAATTTAATACGTAAATCGTCGTTTTCGCAAGTGACAGATGGGGGTCATGCTTTTATACAATAAAGTCCTAATTATAGCATTATGACGTCAAGTTGATGCGCAAGCGCCGGCGCCGTCCCTTAAGGCGCCACATTTGCAGCACAGATGATGCTGTCTTACCATATTAACGTTATTCTAAAATTATCGATGCGTAATAAAATACTTTTCTTTTAAATCTTGATAAAAAGGATGACTATGAAATAATATTAAGAATAAACTAACACCTGACTAAACATGTGAATTAAATATTCTGCAACTGCCGATGTCCTAGATACCTGAAGTGCTCTGCTGCAGAATATATTTAAATAATAAAAATTATATATACTTTACTTAAATACATAAGTTGATAATGTATAATAATAAGATTATTTATAACAAATAGTTTTCTTTGCAGCAGCTGTCTAAAATATATCCAAAAAAAAGACAACACGTGAGCAGACGCGCTTTGCTGTGCAGGCGGCTGCAGGAAGCTCGTGCGCCGTACTTTTGAAACACCTGCGTTTACGCAAAATTCGTCCATGTGTCCAATTTTAGTTGAAAAAGATATATTATTATACGCGAATTATAGAAGCGGAATGGCATTGATTGAACACACACTCCGTTTATCAAACAAGAATCGTGTTTCATGGAACAGCTGTTTCGTCAGTCGCAGCTTAACAGAGAGACAACAGCTCGAGCAGATAACATGAACTATTTATAAAGTAGGAAGACTATGGCACGTATCCATTGTACGGTCATAAATGTAGCAGCGTAATCATTTACAATGAGGGTGAGTTTGACCAACCAATAGCCATCGTGTAGAGTGGAGAGAAAAAATTCAAGCAAACAATGGTACGAGAGCCTGTTACGTTATTCCTGGAAACGCATTCTTCGCAGAGCACCGGTTCAAATATATTTGAAAAACAAAAATTTGTGAACACGCGTCGGGGGTGTTTCATGCGGTGATATCCGAAATGAATTAAAAAAAAAAGATTATTTTAGTTTAACTTCTGCATCTTTCAAAAACATTAATGATGTTAAAGTATCAGACGAATAAATCTAAATTGTTAAACAACTAACATAAAAGAAATTAACACTCGTGTTTTTCACATAATAAGAAAATTGTAGTATTTGTTAGCTATTATGTAAAATGATTATTTATAGCTATAACGCCTTTTGGGTACTAACCAGATGAAGTCAATGCACTCGGCAGGCATGTGATTATCTAATCCGAAATGACCTATTAATGCAATAAATAAGTTTGTAGGTTCAATTTTAAAAACAATAACATTATAAAAAAATCGGGAAATCAATATTAACATCTTACTAATTGATAAAAAAAGAGAACTTTCGCAATTCGATCAGTGTATTTTTATTCATCACAGACGCATAACTTTTTATTGAGTGTCGGTTGTTTTCTTTTGTTTGATCTAGACAAAATCTAAATCAAAGGAGCAAAAAAGAAAATGATACATTTGGTAAAGCATTATGTTTTCTGTTAGTTATCACTCATTAAAGTTTAGTTCAAAATTATCATGTAATTTGCAGCTTTAAACTTTTGCTTAAAACCATTGTTCTATAAATTTTTTTTACGTACATTTTTTTAACTTCTGATCTCAATTTACAGGGTGCAAAGTTACAATGAAGCCGCGGACGGTGAAGCGTGATCGCCTGTAATAATACTATGTAATAAAGTAACTTTATCTTTTCATTGTAAGTTTTGTGACTATTTCGTTTATGGTCTATCATCCTTTACAACAATAAGCAAAAGCCGTTATTTAACAATAAAAAAATGCTGACTTTTGTATATCATAATTTACATAGATAAAGAGAATTTTATTAATATTTCACTTCACGTTAGATATGCATATAGTTCTGGCAATAGATATATATACTATATACATGCTCTATTCCATAATGAAAGTCAAATAGAAATAGTTTCATGCATCGCGGCGCGCACACGCCATCAATATCTGTTACTAAATTTGTTTCTCAGTAACATGTTAAACACATTCACGCACATATACGTGAATAACATGCATTATTGAATATTTGTAATATCTCTAGACAGCCGATACATACCAAAATGAAAACCCTGGTTATGTTACATAACTATAAATACTTGCTACTGCAGTGAATTTTATTTACAAATAGTCTACCGCAAATGTAATAAGCAACTTACACGATAAACTTGCTAGTTTAAAATTATACGTATTTTTTTCTAGTTATAAGCAGAAAAGGAACGAATATAATTAAGAACAAAATTCTTTCAATTGCTTGTGTTACTTTTTTTTTTGATTGTACTACAACTTTAATATTATTCTACTTTACATTTTAAAGATATCTATGTAAATTGATATAGTTTTACTTAAAATTTTAACTATTTATTTTATAACGATTCCTTTTTAGCCACAAACTTTAGTTTCCATTTGGCGTGTGTGATATCAATAAAGTTTTCATTGGTTAGCAAGTTAATGCCGCAGCGAAATGTGAGCCTTATCTTTATAGTTATTGTATTATTGACGACTTATTTTTAGACTCTGATAGCATTGTAGCATTAAGTTTTCTCATTTCATTTAAAATATAACCAATAGGCGTCTTAAAGAATATAATGATGTTCTACTCATTAAACTTTAGACTATCTTCTCGTTTTGGAAAGATGAATAGAGACATAAATTTAGTGATAATAGACATTGAATTAATCATGAACAAAGGCTAACGATCATGATAATAGAATATATTATTTCTTTTTGTAGCTTTTCTTTACTATTTATTAATGCTTATTACTTTTATCAAAGATGTATATGTAAAACTTTAAGATAAAGATGTATAAAATATAAATATAACAAAAATTTGTCTCTGTTTGTGGGGAAATAAATAGAATAACTATTTAATTGTTTGAAAATACGTTTGTATACTCCTAAACATTTTATACAGACATCATATAATGCAGTTATTGGGTTAAGAACGTTAATTGGTACATTCATTTAAAGCCAGGGCTCTGTTTAATGTTAAATAAAGCTTGAGTGCATTGATATAACCCTTTTGCCTCATCAGAAAACGATGTCGAATGTTCCCGCATACCCACTTAAGTATTAACACTTGAACAGTAGGAGTATTTTAATTGGCACTCTAAGCTACTGTCTTGTAATTTTCTCACAATAAAGTAATATGTTATAATAACAAAGATTAGACCACTATACTTGACAATTACTTAGACGCACTAGACTAATGACACTGCGCTCTCTAATTTCTCAAGCACATTTATTTATTTATTCAATTATATTATAAGAAATGAACTCTAATTGAGAAAAATAGTTTTAAAATAGAATGTTACGGTGAATGTAGTTTTAAATTCAGAAAATTTAATCAATGCAGCAACTTACTATGTTCAAATAGTAAATATTTTTGATTTCATTATTTTTATTTGTGATAGATATTTTATGAAAAAAGTGGTGGTGTTTTTAGTTATACTGTTGTACATGTATTAAATCAATATAATTTTTATGGTCGAATTTAGTGTTACTGTGATCGAAATTGTTTTACCCCAATGGTTCAGTAATAATTATAACAGGCACTCCCTTATTTTTCTAGGGCACTGCGTGGGGTTCGTCCCCGTCCCGGACACGCGCCCGAGGGAAACGCACACGCACGGGAACGGTGTAAATAAAGTTGCATTTTACTAATTACTTTATCGTACGCCAGTAAAAGTTATCTAATAAATCATATGCGCATACAAAATCATTTTAGTTCGGACCAGCACTACCGGCGAGTGGAACGCTTGAATTTTGGATCATATGCTTATTACCTAAAATACATATATCAAAAGTCAAGAAAAACTATTATTTAGTACTAAATGCGTTTTTTTTGTACTAACTTTTACTTTTTACGAAAGTTCATGGCAAGCTTTTAACTTTTATGAAATAATTATTAAATTTATAAATAGCAAAATTCTAAAAAAGATGCTCGCGAATAAACATTTTTTCAAGCCGTGGACTCCTGGCATGCGACGCTGGAATCTGGTGAACTGTCTCAGTCAGACAAACTACTGACACCATTAAAATCATTAAAGTATTTGTTAAGTAGTTGACCTGATATTTATGCAATTAAGCATGAAACGTATACTTTTAATAAAAACAATTTGAACAGACTAATATTGGATGGATAATATAAACTTTAAATTAAAAAAGGTCGTGTAATTTGCTTGAAATAAACTCGTATATTACGTTGCACACCACCAGCGACGGGTTTCGACAGATTGCATATATGTAATCCCAACGGGGCATCGCTACGCAACGACGGACGAACCCATCCGATTACCTTAATTAAACGCACCGGGCTGGGGCAACACGACGCGCGTACCAATTGAAAAATTCTCCTCTTCCCTATTAAGACCTGACTTTATACATCGACTCCATAAACCCAAATGTCCAAAACAAATTATTGTAATGCACCTCAAAATCAATGAACATTTAGTCATAAACAAAGTTTATCGTACCTACTAAACGTTGACATCTTTCTGTCTGATAAAACATTAGTATACGCAGTTCGCGTATATCACACTTCTTTAAAATTTAGCTAGAACATAAACATTCATGTTCAATGAAATTAAATTGTACGGATTTCATCGCGTTTGTTTAATTATTTATAAGCACGACTTTACGAGTGCTTTGCTTTACAACAGCCACGGTCACGGGAAGACTGAGATGACAGATGGCGTCATAACCATCATGGAATACCTATTTAGTTGGAAATTATTGTTTACAGTCCGATATACACAGAATGAGCTCACTGCCCTGAAGTCTCTTATTGGTAAATTTGGTATTTATTATTTTATTAATAATGCCATCGCAAGCCAGTATTACCCAACTGTCTTCTCTATTGACATTAGTTTTTTTTTATTATCAATAGTTTTCTAATTATTCTTTGTAGGAACCGATGTTCTTTTGCAAGGATTTGCGGTCTAATAAATCTAATGTAGTGGTTGGTATGATCCAGAACATGGTGCCATATAGCAGACTAGAGTGTCGTAATATTCGCGTAAATAGAAGTATTCATTATACTTACAATCATTCTTATATAAATTAAGTTTCTACAACTTCAGTAATATAAAGTTTTATGGTAAAAAACGAAATGAGTTATAATTTTTTTTATGTATATTGAAATGCAATCACTAGTCAAAAACAACTACTACGAAAAAAACAACAACTACTAAGAAACGAAATTTTTCAATATGTTTTAAGGCAACACAAGAATTTTGAAGCCTTATATTTATTTTGTCCTAGATGTATTTGAATACATTTGTTTTAATTTTTAATCTGTTTTCGGATGTTGTTAATTTCATATATTAACTATACTGCTCTAAATAGCAATCAGTTTTATTAAAACTAAATTTTACGGATTTTATCGCGTTTTTATTTCGTTTGTTTATTCCCGACGTTTCGACCGCTTTGCAGCAGTCATGGTCACGGGAGGACTAAGATGACAGACGTCCAAATGTCACAGTTATCACATGGTACCCACAACTTTTTAATTATTATTAATGGTCCGATCTACGCAGAAAGAGCTCACTGTATCTTGAAGTCTTCTAGTGGTTCGCCTGGGATTTGGTTTAATTTTATTGATAATAGGATCCCAGGCAGGTGGTATTACCCAACCATCTTCTCTATTAAAATTAGGATGTTTTTTAATTTCAATAGCCTCGCGAATCATCCTTGGCAGGAATCGGTGTTCTTTGGCGAGGATTTGAGGTTCATCGAATCTGATGTAATGGTTGGGATGATCCAAAACATGGTCACAGATTGCAGACTTCTTAGTGCGCTGATGTTTCAAGTCAGCTATATGTTCCTTCACGCGGGTCTTCACTGATCTCTTTGTTTGACCTATATAAGAGAGACCACATTCACAATCTAACTTGTATACTCCTGCATCTTGTAGAGGGATATTACACTTGACAGGTGGTAGGAATTGACTTATCTTCTTGGGCGGCTTGAAAAAAGTTTTAATTGAAGCTCGCTTCAAAATATAGCCAATCTTGTCCGTGACTCCTCTGACATATGGTAACACGGCAGGTACACGCTCGACTGTGGCTGGTTTCACTCGGTCCCTGCGACGTTGACGCGGCACGCTGAGCTTGTTATCCTGCAGCACCTGCTTGACATGCTGAAGCTCGGCAGCCAGGTGTTTCTGATCGCAGATCCCTTGTGCTCTCTGAAACAAAGATTTTCCCACGGTAGCTAACTGTGATGGATGGTGGTGAGAGTCCCCGTTTAAATACCTATCTGTATGGGTCTTTTTTCTGAATACACTATGACCTAGGGTCTTGTCAGGATTTCTTATTACTAAAACATCTAGAAAAGCTAGACAGTTATTTGCTTCTAACTCCATAGTAAATTGTATTTTAGGGTTTATGGAGTTAAGATGATCAAGATTGATCATCTTAACTCCATATCCCTCTACAAGATGCAGGAGTATACAAGTTAGATTGTGAATGTGGTCTCTCTTATATAGGTCAAACAAAGAGATCAGTGAAGACCCGCGTGAAGGAACATATAGCTGACTTGAAACATCAGCGCACTAAGAAGTCTGCAATCTGTGACCATGTTTTGGATCATCCCAACCATTACATCAGATTCGATGAACCTCAAATCCTCGCCAAAGAACACCGATTCCTGCCAAGGATGATTCGCGAGGCTATTGAAATTAAAAAACATCCTAATTTTAATAGAGAAGATGGTTGGGTAATACCACCTGCCTGGGATCCTATTATCAATAAAATTAAACCAAATCCCAGGCGAACCACTAGAAGACTTCAAGATACAGTGAGCTCTTTCTGCGTAGATCGGACCATTAATAATAATTAAAAAGTTGTGGGTACCATGTGATAACTGTGACATTTGGACGTCTGTCATCTTAGTCCTCCCGTGACCATGACTGCTGCAAAGCGGTCGAAACGTCGGGAATAAACAAACGAAATAAAAACGCGATAAAATCCGTAAAATTTAGTTTTAATAAATGTGTAACATTCGCGGAAATATAAGAAATCATTAGCAATCAGTTGTTTTATTAAAAGAAAAATATAAGAAAAAAACATCTTACACACAAACTTGGCGCATTCAATTAATTCGGTAGAGGTTGGTAGCACAGCCAATTCTTACAAAGAAACTTTTTATATCAATGCGAAGTTAATATAACTTTAATGTAAACGCTGTAATTCTTTGGAAAAAAAAAGTAATCTTACAAAAGACCAGACTTACTACTAACCTTTGCAAGAAGAATTTAACTGTGTATCGCCTGTTGCACTTTCCGGAAACACATAAACGAATTTAAAATTCTTCATACACTACGAGAGCCTGACCGGCTATATATGTAATAGTAACTACATGTTATGGTAGGCAATGTGAAAGTATTCTAGCACGATTAATTGCTATCCATTTCAGCCGGCACAGTTAGCTTTTGCTGTTCCACAATATTATTGTGTCGCGTGACATATATGCATGCATATACTACGAACGGTAGAATGTATAACATAACAAGTTATAAAAAACATACAATCACTATATAGGTACAACACAAAACTTTTCCAGTCACTACTAGGAGTGGTTTAACACCTTGTTTCTTTGCAATTTACATGTGCTGTTTTAGAAACTAGTAGAATATATTAATTAGCTTAAAAAACATAAAAATTCGATATTTTTATTGGACAATCATCGTTATTTGTATCAAATGCTATACGAAATTTAAAAATATGTTATAAAACTTTGAAAATACACTACTTTTAAATAAACATTATTTTTTATATAACTAATGAATAATAATACCTATACCATGACGTCGTACATTTTATATGAATAAACAATTAGTTATCGTGCAGGATAAAAGATTTCTTCAGAGGAAGGAAACTATACGAAGAAAGCAACAGCTGTCATTAGTGTTAAATTGAATAAAATATACAAGTGCCGATTGGCAACTACCACACGCGTGTAATCGAGCTCTTGTTGACTTATTTATAACGAAAACTTATACGGTTGCTCCATTCAAATATGCGTCCGGATATTGCGCCGCAGGAGTGTACGCCGTACGTGAAATACTTCGGCGTTCCCCCCTACTTTCTTGCTCTGCGAGATGAAATGATGCCAGCAATAAATTTTTTTAAGACACATTCCAGACATGTTTCTGCTATGTGTAGTATTAAATGTTTGATATCATAAAAAAAAATATTCTTCGTACATTTAGTATTCAAAAGCTAGCAGAATGTATTCCTCAATTTGTATATATTGTTTCTTTTCGTGTTTAATGAATACGTGTAAAAACTACATTATGTCCATTAGCTTTAATCTAAACACTATTTATCCTTATTAATATAATTGTGTTACGGAACTAACTTAAATTTATTTTAATTAAATCTTTTCAAGTGTTTATACGGGTTGAACGTAACGAAGTTTATTGAATGACTCATTTTTAGTTAAGATGGACTGCCATTATGATAATTGGTCCTTAAGAAACAAGATCAACTGTATTAAGTTGAAACTTTAATTTTTTAACAGTATATAATAAACAATGGAGGTTTTGAGTTTTAAAGGTATGTTGTTGTTTTTTAGACATATGAAGGTAAAGATTTAGCTCATGTCAGGTGATTTTATCTAAATTAAGTATTTTTTAATATACATTTCATACCAAAAATAGAATATTAATTGCTTGACCTACGAAATTGGAGCACAACAGTGAGCCACAAGCTCGTCTGCGCCTTGTTAGCTTGTGTTGAAACCTCATCGTGACGTCATGTGTATTCTAGCACTACTCTTGTAAAGCCTTTATCCACGCATTGAGCAATGTTGCCATTTATACCTCAAATATATTAAGTTTGTAACAGTTTTCCATTAGTAGTTTAATTTGTTTATTCAACTGTTCGTTAATAGTTAACTGTTTTCTTTTCACAACAGAAATTTATACATTATTCTTATTCAACTAATACAAATACTCACAACATTCGCCATATGACGGCTATGCGTAGGTATTTGTAATGTGAAATATGTTAATTTTAAAATTTAAAGAATAAATTGAACTCTCTATTTCGCATGTTTGATACAAGTAAATATACAGATGGTAAGTAAATGATCACAAAACAATAGGCACTGTTTCTATTTTTCTTTAAACAATGAACATAAATGGGCACATTGTTTTGAAAACCGGGTTAGAAACAGGAAAACACGATACGAGCGTAGTAAAAAGTAATGAAAAGTAGGTCCAAGTACTCGCACCAATAGAAATTTGGAAGAACTCAAAGAATAAATTAACGTTTAGTTCATTGGTTTACATTTTAATATCACACTGTCCACCATCAATGTTATCAGAGTACTCAAATGTGCCGTCAGTTTACTTAGAGCATTACTCAACACACGCTTTTTCAATTATGCGACACAGTGACAACTTAATTGCTCAGACTGAACGGTTCAAATGAGTGACGAGAATGACTTGACGAGAGGCTTAAAGTCTTAGCAACTTTTAAATCGTTGCATCATAAACTCAGAAACTTTTTGCGGAGCCTTTCGTATGTTAGATTGTATTTAATTAGAAACAATCTTCATAAACAACTAAAGTCGTATAATACCAAAAAATATTGTAAACGTAACACAAATGTTTATGTTTAATATAAATTTATTGTATTTTTACTATGACTTGATTATATATTTCCGTGTCAAAATATTAATCACAAAATTAATCGTTCATCGATATTATGGTTGAGAACTTTATGGTGAAGAATAATAGTCGCCTAGCCTAGCCAAAGGTGCATGAAGCATACGACCGCTAATGCTCTATACTGTAACTGGTACATAGAGATTGTATAAATATACTTATCTTAGGGAAACCTTTAATATTTAAGTACCATCACCATCCACCAACCATCATAAATGGAAAATATTTTAGTTAAACTTTAAATATCTGTGGAAATAAGTAGTTATTCAACCGTGACTTTTGTTACCTTACTTAGAATGTTACTGTAATTTAACGGCTATTGATAAAAAGTGTTTCATGTTTCTATAAAGGATGATAAGAAAGGCACGAATTGCCTGTTACTTTACTAATGTGTGTTTATGTAAAGAATTTTAAAACGTATAAAAAATTACTCTTTCATAGATATTTTGTACACACACAATTAGTCAAACAAGATTTAATCGAAAATGTGGACAAAAAATAGTCAAGGGTTAGAATTGTTGCGGTTGCATTTCTTTGTATATTTCAAGTCCCATAAATAATGTTACTTGTACTCGAAGTCAGAAGTCGTATGAGCCAGGTGGTCGAGCATATTTTTAGAGCACTGTTTATGAAGGAATAAGGGAATAAATTTTGTTTTATGACTGCCATTCAAACGTTTGATTCATTGCATGGGGTTGGATAAATATAATGGTTATATTAAAAAACTTGCGCTAAAATAGGTATTACCGACGGTCTAATTTAAAAACAGCAAAACATTGGATCGTCGACGCGCCCGTCAGCTGGTGTGCATGTTTCGTGAAGCGTGATATTTTTTTGGAGGTTTAGCCACTTGCGACCGGCTTGTGTTTCAGCAAGTAAAAACTACACGGGTAATACAATACGGAACAATGTCTGAATTTAAACAAAAAATGTTACATTTTGGCTATTTTATAAAACTAACTAGACTTGTATTGGTATTTATTTCCTGAACAGGATGTTATTTTATATATTTAATTAGAAAAAGTGTCACATTTAAAACAATATCCATCAGTTTATAATAATTACACATGTTTTAAAAGCCTACGCATACCTAATTGCATATGAAAATGTTATAAGAATGCGTTTTAATATTTTCTTTCGAAGAGGTTAAATTGAAAATTTAAATGAACATCAACTGCACACAGAGGTCATTTTGGATCATTGCGCCAATTGATAAATTGCAGCAATTACGTACTACATTAGCTGTAATTGTAGTCAGTGCCGCTCCCGCTGCCTTCATTAGAAGCCTCATTAAGCACCTGTGCATCTCTCGCATTTTCTGCGACTTCCGGTTAACTATTATTTATTGTGTAACATCCCATTTAAAAAAAATATGCCAACGTTACCTACTCCTAGGGATAGAGAGGTTTAATTACAGTTTAAATAATCGCTTATCTTTGTTGTGTATAAATTGTTCGGGGACTGTCACAAATAGACGTTTTAAGGATTGGTCCTTAAAACACCCCTAGCCACTCAATTAGGAATTGAAACTGAGCTACATAAGTCGCAAAGCTTTCTTACTAATTTTCATTGAGTCAAACATATTTTAATATCGCTAGAGACTGATTGAAAAAAAGATTGAATAAACGATTTTATTTAATAAATGACTCATTTAACAATTAAGTTAATTTTAAAATGTTAAATGAAATAAGTGAAGAATTTAGATTTTTCTAATCTTTTTTTTATTAGCAACCAAACAAAACGACAATTAGAAGCACTATGTTAATAACCGATTAGATAAGAACAATAATCAACTTCCGACTTAGGAATTTATTTTGCAAGTCCAGATTTTAGATACGATGTCAATTTGTCTCTCTTACATAAATATTCCCAAAATACTACTAATTAACAATCAACTTATTGAACACAAAGTTCATTAAATGTATCTATGTCATTAATACTAACAACAAAACTAACTTTTCCATTTTATTTCGCTCAGAAAGATACTCTCTAAACTATTTTCGTCGTAATGCGCATGAAATGCAACCGAACAACGCTGTGACAAAGTGCCTTTGTCCGTCGTCTTACAAATGTGGTTTAATCTGGTTCCCAAGGTCCGACACAGGCGCGGCTACGTAATAAGTCTGCGGGCTCCCCGCAGGAATGCGTGGTAAATCATCACATATATCCGTTCTCGAAGCCCGCACCGTATTTCCTACTGTGACACCCGTATACCACACAATAAAACTATCGCCGCATTTTTACATTTCTCATCCAATATTAACGTTGAAAAATACGCTCCTTTTTCCAACTATTGCGATCAAATTGATTTAGCTCAACAATTCAGATCCTGTACCAAAAGGCAATTACACGCGTGCTTAGTAAAAAACTGGCAACTTAAAAAAACCACAAAGTTTCTTCACAAATGAAGAGCTGCAGAAACTAATTGCTGTTTTTCTACCTATACGAGTTTAAATTACTTTTAAACAAAAACTCAATCATCAAAATCGGATATCTTTATAAAAAGCTATGCAACGAATCCAAACTTTTACGCGTTGAATTGAGTCCTTTATAAAAATATATCTTACTGATATTCTTTGTAGTCGCTAGCGCTGAGACCGCTGTGACTTTAAAACCGCCGCAGGCTTTTTCGCATTCATCTTTTGGCCGCTGGAAGACCTTCAACATGACCTACTATCGTTTTCACATGTAAATCAATAAGCGTAGCGAAATACCTTCACCTATTTTCTATCTTACATATCTCATTAGTAACGAGTGTTCAGGTTCTTGTTAGATAATTAAACACTGTAAAACGCACTTTGATTAAAATGCTAAGAATTGTAAAAGTAATTAAGTATGTTATCTTGTACATGACACAACATTGTTATTTTTTTTTTTAATAATACGAGTATTTAAAAATTAAACCACAAAAATTTTCAATAATTGCATTAAAATCGACTTATTATTAATCGGCATTACTTTTAAAGAATTAAGACAATAAATCTTATCTTGTAAAATCATGATTTAGCTAATTGTATTGAGAGCTCAAAGCTTTGCCGCCAGAAAGCCTTCTTTGTCTGCATCTCCGAGAGCGAGAGGCACTTACGAGACTCGCACAAGTTCTTAATTAACTTATAAACGCAAGGAAGATAAAATACAATGACTTCACATTATAAACAACGCATATCTTCTACAAAACATGTTTGTTAAAGCTGTAAAAAGATTATTAACAAGACAATAATTATTCCATATGTTACTAGAACTTATAACAAAAAGTTAATAAGATAGCATATTTCAACAAACAGAGGTCTTTAAAATTAGACAAACTATATTTAATGCACACGAGTTATGGAACAGTTAAATGAATAAACTTTAAAGTGTCCTTGAAAGCTCGGTAAATTAATCAATATTAAATACCTCTTTACACTCTTTATACTTGTATAACTGTATTAATATTGATTTGGCAACAGACCGTCAGAAAACCATTGAGTAGCGATTATATTAGCTTCGGAGGCAAACTTTAAGTGGCAATGGAAAAAGAATAAATACATCAACTTATATTACTGGACCACCTAACTAATCAGACATGTCTTTATAACGCCATCTTCAAGTTCTAACAAAATATTACACAATCTCCGTCAAAGCGCTTATAATAGAAGACTTTAACTTTCTTCGAGGATTGTTTCCAAAGTCGAAATACTGTCTCTACGAGAGTTAACGGAAAAATTAAAAGCAACAATTTAATGGACCGCTTTAATATCATAGCCGAAAACATCCAAACCTATTTCTATATTGACTGATAAAGAAATAAATTGTACAAATCATAACAATTTTTTTAACTTGTCTTAAGAATGCGCCATGAGTAAAGATAACATTTCTTCACATGTCATTTTCTTGTTTTACCAATAGATAAAATAGATTAGAGTGACAGTGAACTTGGCGAGGTATTTACCGAAGAGGCAGCGGCGGCGAGTGTGGGCGGTGCACTTGCTCTTGCGCAACCATTTGGGAAGTCGGAGCCGGTGTGTGCGCCAGCCATGTTACTCTGACCATCACACATTAGCATTCTACCGTTAACTTCACTACCAAGGCGAACTAATGATGTCATACATACAAAACAATAGAAACATAACAGCACCTTGTAGTGCGCCTCAAGCAATCAAGGATAATTTTAGAAGATATTGAAAGTCGTTTACAAAATTGAATCGGGACGAATGCCGCACAAAGAGGCTCAAGTGAACCATTTTATAAAATCATATGGTAATCAATAGGTGACAAGAATCGTAAATATATTGATTGGTACATTAGAATCAACGCAAAATCGTAAACAGGGATGTTTGTTACAGAAACTAAAAAAGAATGTAGTATTTTTAAAGAACTACTGTTATTAATAACTGTTTCTAATAAGAAGAGAAAAAATGGAGAATAGCTCCTCCATTACAATAACTATCTTTACTACGAACCAAAAAGATCATAATGTATAAAAATACATACAAACAATAGAACATACACAATTCGTATACAATCACATACAGGAGTAAGGAATGGCTTCTTGGTACAGCATGATAGAATCTGCACGACCGGGGAATAACAACGCTTTTACAGTATTCAACCGCAAAGTTACTGTACATGTAATCTGTGATAGTCAACTCGATGTGCGGTGTAAGTGGGAGACTTAAGATCTAATTACTGGAAATAGCTCTAGTATATGGTTTTAACCTTATACCAATGAACGACAGCATCAACACAACTTTAAATTGTCTTATCGAATATTGTGATACATAGATTCTACCGACAGGTCTGTGTTACCGGAGACAGTATGCCAAGCGTCAAGATGTCTGCCATTTACTGTCATTACTGGGTTCCAGTTTAAGCAACGCTAATGAAATTCCCGGAGTAATGAGATTTAACAACGTAACTCGCAAAGACGAGCGCAATAAGGTGCAGCATAAACTTTTTTATAGGCCGATGTATCACTTTCTACCAGAAGTACATCCGGTTCGTCTCGTCGCTTAATTAATTGAAAAAGAAATACATAAGTATATTAATACCAAAATATAAATATGTTTAGAGTAGTATTGTGGTGATAATATGTACTTGCCATTATTATATTTAAAAACGTCAATATAACAGAAGTGGTTTTCACAATATTTAAATTACAATAAGCATACTTACAATAACAATGTTCTCAAGGCGTACAAACTCGTGATAACATCGCTCTCTCCCAAATGACCTGCGACTCCTGAGTACCGAACGCGTCATATGATTTAACGCTAAACATTCGACAACTTATTACAATAATGTGAACACGAGTAACAACACCACTATTCCCATATTTAGCTTCAGTTTTATAATTAATTGCTCATATGGACTAAGATTTGAATATCTTAAAATGTTAGTTTTGTAGAAACCGCTTGCTGTTATACAATATATATTTAAGACTTGTTATAACAATAATTGTAATTGAACAGAAAAAAATTAATACGAGCGTGGGTCAAAAACTAAGAAAAAAAAAGATAAAAGTTTCTACTACTACGGTATACAGTTTAACTTTCGCAATTTAGATCACATAGAGGCCATATTACTATTGGTATGTCTGAGTTAATAACAGGTTGTAATTAATTCTACATTCTCAGGTTACATTATTCCCTCTTATTTACGTATGTTAACTCAAATTGTTATTGATTAAAGTGGCTGCATGTTAAACGTTTTAAAAAAAATCTTTTTCTGAAACGTTTAACCCACAATAAATAAAACTTGAAAAACTAGAAACGTTAAAAATTATGAACAGGTACAAAATCAAATTTTTCGACTTCCCCACCTTTAGGATTGATTTTTTTATTATTACATTAAAATCCTCCGGAAAATAAGTTTTTCTATTAAATAAGGAATCGTTGAAAATGCCAGAAATTAAGAGATTAATAACTAACTCAACAAAGATTTATCTATAAACGCGATCATTTATTTTCTTTTATTTGAAGATATTAGAAATACATTTAGGAATGTGTATTTACCTCATCGTCTGCAGTTAATTAAAAAACTAGGTACATATGGTTCCAAAAATAAATGGGTTATTAGATTTAGGAATTCAATATTCAAAGGTAAAAAGCGATGCTTATATATCGATAAGAGGTATGTTTGGTTGAAACGGATTTTAGCTGATTGTTTAATATCAATCGAAAAATCCTGAAAAGAGTAGTTTGCAAGCAGTTTTTTTTTTTATTACAAATTCTTTTTGTCTTTGTCAATCTATTTAAAGATTCACAAAAACTTATTACATAAAAATAAGCTGCATTAAAATCCTACAGCAATTTTCTTATTGTGTTGATGTCGGAGTAGATAGTACGGTTGCCTTATTTACCTGCAATATTAGATGTAGAGGACCGCTGACGCTGCATACGGGTGGCGGAGATTCATATCCCCACAGGCAGTTCCAAGGCATTTTTTCTTCATTATTTATTTGTCAAAACATATAATTGGTTTGAATAAAATTTCTAATAATTCTGCACTATTGGTTCAAAATCGGTATATTCTAGATTCGTCAAATTAAAAAAGAATTCATACAAAATTTTGTTATCGTGGAGTGTTTTGACTCATTTAGACTGCAGGTTTTACATATTACGTTTTAACCAAGAGAACGCGAAAGTAAAACAACCTTCTTAGTGCACGTCCGCTCTACGACTGAGTTGCGCGCAGCTGGTACATCCTATTCACGTTTGCGGTTTCAGACAATGTTATTTCTTATCATTTTACACATTTATTAATTTTAATTTTTCCCGAATTCGTATGTTAAGAATATCTCGGATTAACATTAATGGCTATTACATAGAGCTACGTTAAAAATAAACGACTGAAAAATAATATTAATAGCATAGTAAGTTTAATAAATGGTATATAAACATTTTTATGCTTTTTTTATGTGTAAATGTTGTGTTGATTTATATTTTAAAATTATTGCTTTTGTGATCAACTTATGTAAGTTTAAAGCAAAAAGTGCCTACCTTTTGCATTCATTCTTCTCCGAAAATCGCCAACACTGTTAAGTACATACAAAATTCGCGTTATGAACCATATTATTAATATAATTGTATTAGTATGTAATGAATAATAAAAAAAAAATAACCTTGTACCTGGTTTTTTCCCGTTCCGTCCACCTGTTATATGGATTTTACGGCTTTAAATAAACTCTTAATTCAAAACTTGTCTCCCTCTGAAAGTTCATTTCATCAGAAAAGCCATGATAAGCGAATCAAAAAAACGATAGTGGTCTACCCATCAGAAATCCCCTGATGGATATTTTCCAAAATAACTTTGAGAAGTAGTAAAAAAATCTTATGTTTACATTCTGATCATTTGTACTTCACAACTCACGCAGCGCACATTATGTATCACAACTTTATAGTCCGACACAACATTAACGTGCGCGCCTGACAAAATCCATTAAACGTAATCAGTTATATTATTGAACTAAATACCAGCATTATCTCACAACAGTTTTACTATAACTTCTAAATTGAAAACATAAAGCGAGGGCCACACAGGAATTAAAGTTATTGGACAAAAATACATTACTTCTATTTTCGGGTCGTATACAGACAAAATAAATAATGACTACCAGGTATATATACAAAGCAAAGAATAATAAATTCCTATAAACTTATCTCTTTACCTAAATTCATTATTCGATTAACCGTATTTAAATAGTACTATCGACAACATAGTAAAGTTTAAAGCTTAAGGAAAACATACCTGTGTTATAACCTGGTGATGAGCACTGGCCGCTTCCTGGTGCTGGCGATTACGTGACCAGGGACAGTTCCAGGACATTTTATTAACAATCGGAATTGTTTATCTGTTTACACCCACTTTAACATTATTTAAATAAAATGTATTATTTCGCTAATCAAATTCATACACACGAGGAAAATGTTTTTGAGAAACAAAAATAATTAAATCAGCATTATTTATAAAACAAACAAGTTTTATAATAATTATCCCGCAAAATATTCATTGTAGAATAGACGAGAGCGTTCAACAATATAACAAAGCGTACGCATGCGTGTGGACGAAGGGCCGCGCGCCTCGGGACTGGGCTAGCTGGCTCCCAACTCTACGGGTAATCCCGTGTCCTTTTACAACACCACCCCCCGACAAAGTGGGATGAGAGTGGGGAGCAACAAGCATTTCTATTAATCCTAAGCAAACACGAAGACCATATTACTAAAAATAAATTAGGTGCCTTAAAGAAAAGTGAAAATAATAAAAATTGTTAATGACTCAAATTTTAACTACTAATGTACACGTACATAAATAAATATATCATAAAAAAATTCATGTCCAGTTTTGATCTTACCCTTTACTCTCAATGATGCAACAGAGAGTATTTTAAAACTTAATTTTACCATCTACGCAAACATTTATTGGCAAGAACGACAAGTAATGAATATTGTACTTTTATTCAATGTCGAAGCAATTGTTCTCATCAATTAGTTCGATTTAGCGTTAAAGCAAATATTTTAACGTCGAAAAATATCCTATCAGTTCATTTCCGGAGAAATGCTGTTTTTCTTGTTCTAGGGGAGGAGGGATCTCCAACTTTCAGGAGAACGACAAGGTTATCTAATCATTACTACGATGGTCTCCATCGGCACATTAGAAAAGAGATTTTTTCTTTAATGGGCTGGTTTGTGTAGTTTTGATAATTACACGTATCTCTACTAGTAGACTATATTTTACCCATGTAATATACTGGGGAGAACATTGAAGCTAGTTTTCTTTCACTACATTAAATAATCCACATTGCCTGGACATAAAGAAATATCCCCACCTGACTTATGGATACCCACCATGCGTCAAATTTTAACTTAACGAAAGATAGTTCTGTACCTACTTTTTTATAGTTGTTGACTAAGTCTTTTATAACTACTATCTGAATATGATCTCTACCTTCAAGTGGAAAGTGGGTGATGTTGGCTGAGCTTAACAACCATAAATCTCTAGCAAAATAATTGAACAATTAAATAAATACTCGAATAATGACTTTCTTGACTTTGTCACAAAATTCACTGTCTTTTATTTGTGCTAACGTTAGAAATTCATCGGCTTCCCTACCTTTATTTAAATGACCTTATTCATGAATGTATTGTTGAGGATTGGATTATTGTTCCGAATATGGGAATTAGAAATTAAACAACTCATCATTTAGATATTAATATATTTTCGAATCTAAAATGTACAAAAAAATACAACTTAATATAATGTACTTATAACGCCTGCTTTTGTCGATGAATAAAATAACTACAATTCGATTATTTCGGAGATAATAGTAGTGTCAGCTTTAATAATTGACAATTACTGCAATAAACGACCTGAAACAAGCTATTAGGAACGAAAAATAAAAAAAGCCACACTCATACTATACATTATCGGAATTATTACATTTTATTACATCAGTTACTTTTGTATTAATATTCGTCGTTACCAAAAATAATAAATTCGTTTTTACTAATATCAGGGCGGCTGTGTAAAAGGCTTTTAGTAAGAATTAAGGTGTACCCACACAGTTATACAAATTCAGTTTGTATGTTTACTTTTGTACATAAACATAACGACTTATATCGATTTAATATTTAATCAACCATCACTTTATAACAACTTTGGTTGTGTATGCTAGTCGTAAAAATATATGTATTTTAACTATTTACAAATATATATACATATGTACACATATATTCATGTATACATATGTATATACATAAACAGACATACGTACAATGCGTAGAAATGCAGAGCAACAAAAGAGGCCTTAACATTTAATTTCAAGAACTAAATAACACAGACTTAACGACCACCCGCGGAAAGGATTCAGCTCAACGAAGACTAATTATATGAATGATCAAATATAGTCTACGCGAAACTTACTTAGGTCGTTAAAGCTGACAAATATATCCCACCCGTAACACAGTGTTTAACACGAATCATAATTATGGCTCTTAAAATTAAACAAATAACATATACAATGGTGTTGCCTGAATCCCTTGAGCGGATGACCTACATCTAAAAATCACTTACAATGTTCTAGAAAAACATAATTAGGTTTTACATCATCAGTGTAACATCGTTTTTCTGAAAAATAATGTTACACCTAAAATCTAGATCTATCATATAACTGCCGTGTCTGCAGACGACAGGCCAAGACAAGAGGCACGATTTTATACAAAAAATAAAATCAATAACGTACGGGAACGAATCACCTCGTTGTGTTAGCGACTGTCATCCACCAATCCTATAAATACATTTATCACACAATCGTTTACAAAGGAATTGCAAATAACATGTCTACAGTAATTATAAATCTCACATAAAAAAATGTTACAATATTTAACGCTAATTATGTTTTTCCTACGAAACGAAGATTCCCGTACACATCAACGTTCCCTTGACATTATATTAAGTGACTGCTTAAAATACTTAGTCCCCCGGACACAGAGTAACCTGATCTTTGTGAAGGTAATATGGTCATCAGTACAAAATACATCAAACATGATATTTAGTGAAGTAATGGTATCCCAGATTAATTTCTCTTGATACACTGGATGGAAATTTTGGACCCTATGTATTAATTTTTAACGTATACTCTGTGCGGGAACTAACGTGTCCTATAATTAGAAATATGCCTTATATAAAATTTCGAATAACAGGTTATCATAACACTTTGATATATTGTAGAAGAAGTATCTCATGAATTGTAATATAATTAATGTAAAATCTATTAAGCTTACTCATTATATACTCGACCATATTCACTTCAATTTTGAAAGTTGATATACCTTAAAATTGTACTTATTTAATATTAGCAGCCAATAATTTTTTTTTTTGAAAAAAATTGAGGCGGTTGGTAATAATTAATATATTTTATCAATACATTACTGAATAAAATGAGATGATACTAAATTTTACACTCAATACAAAATTTTCACAAAAATTTTGTAAATTTAGTTATAATCTAGGTCTTGATTTTTTACAATGAGGTATTATAATACGTTACATCAAGATGAATATCTAAATGTAACTTAATAGATACTTATATAAATATAAACATTTGCATGAATGGTTTTATTAACCAAGTTTAACGTTTCATTATCAAAATAGTGGTATCGATAGCTTAGGATAGTTTTTCGTTGATGACTTTATTGACCAAATAGCTCTTGAAACGTTGTTTTCGCCCCGTTTAGGCTGCTTCTATAATTGAGAGCAAGTCTATGTTCGTATCCACGAATTAACTTATAATTTGATGGTATTAAAAACAGGCGGTATCTTACTGAGGAGACATAAATTATGCTGTCAATTAACTTCACGGAAGACGTAATTAAGCAAAGTTGAAAATGTCACCGAAAAAGCCATCGAGATAGTTTGTAATGTAAATTATATTTACACATGATCTATAGCATAATCAAGTTTGTTTTGGGCAAATTAAAAAAAAATATGATTAGTTAAGGACTCGTATAAGTGAATTGAATTAGAATAACTCTATTTAAAATGTAACATTCTAGCGAAACATTTCATTCATTAGACCTTAATTTTTATAAATATTATTTATTTAGTGAACGCGTCACTAAAACGTATTTAAATTTTGTTATAAATTTATAGAATCTCGATAAAGATGTTATTGAAAAATATTTTTAGTTTTTCGGGCACCCATTTTTTATTCTTGTTCAATTTATTTACATTTTGTGGGAAAAAACATGATTTTAAGTCATGCAGTGGACGTTTTCCTTACGAGTCTTTATTGAATAAACTAGATTACCGTAAATCTGTAAAAAATATAGCCTTTGTTGTACATTCAACTCTCGACGAGACGTCAAAAACTAAATGATGGCATTTCATGCTATTCCCCATCTATCGTATCGATAAAAAGGCTTCTATTTATTACGACTTCATTATAAATTATGAAGACAAACGCTAGTTCCAATCTAAGCTTTACAGTTATGTTTTGTATGTAGCTAAGGCCATCACTTGTACTTTATTATGTTTTGTTTTTACCTATCGGACAACACGTTAGAAAGCATGTCTCCCCCGTAACGAACTAAATGGAATGAAATCGCAACATTGCTACTATATCTGTTGGTTGTTGTAAAGCTGTATCTCACTATTACTAATGCTAAGAAAGTTGAATGATTTATCTCTATATCATTACTCAATCGATGAAAGAAATTGGTCAGTAGCCTAGACATCAGAACAAACTATTATATTTTGTAATGGTATAAAAATATTCGTTTATTTCTAAGAATTTATTGTTTAATTTTGGTTTTAATGGATATATCCTACATATTATTTGTACGTTCATCATTAGTTAGTTAATAATAATTTAATCAATCACACATTCGTTAATTGTAAATCTATCTCTCCTACATACTACGGTTGGTGTTTTAAAAAATTTTGTTATGAATTATTTAGAACTGCATAATTTACAAAAACTCTAAATTTCACTTTAAGTACCTTTTAATCGCTTAAGTCTTAAATGCCATATTGATATATGATTTTTTTTCCAAGAAAAGGCTGGTGATTTTAGGCAAAGCGTTGAAATTGCTATAACCGTTGTTTTCTAAACTGATGTCAAACTAAAAACAACGTTGGTGTTAATAACTAACAGTTACAAGAATTATAATCAAGTGCCAAGTAAATTTGTTATACAAAATTACAGACAAGCCTGAAGTCAAAAAATATTTTACTTTGTATGGTGGTCCCAACGAAACACCGTATTTTTTAATGTTTTTGTTATTAACTCTTGCTTAATCATTTTATGTGTGATAAATAAAATAATTTAAAAAAAATATGTTATACAACTTTGTATACAAATTGCCTATACAAACCGCTACACAATAACTAATACACATTTTAAAACTGTAGAAGGGCTTTTAAAACAAAATCTAAGATAAATGTAATTATGTGGTAACAGAGCAAGTATCTACTGACTGAGGATTTAATATGACCCTTCTTCCCATTTCAACCAATACAAATAGATGTTAGTTTACGGATCAGATTATGTTAGTAGTTTTTATTTCCAGAACGGCATACAAAAGTATAAAAGAGTAGTAATTTAAAACGCAAACTGAATATTAAAAAAGTGAAATCTTTTTTTATACCACAAAGCGACTAGATGAGCGGGGGACGTTCACTTGATACGCCTGCTCATAACAATATGGCGCTAGTTAGAAAGATACATTGCGCTCGTCACCTTAAGATATTAAGTCTCACGATAACATTGTATACTACTACATGTTTATATGACAATGGAAAGACGGGTTACTTAATATGTATGTGCTTTATATCTTTGTTCATTTTACCACAGTATGATGGCATTGTTTAGTTAAAAGTAAACCTAAATACGATTGGAGAAAAGGTCATAAAACATTGTTAATCAAGCATAAAAAAGAATAGTTCCGAATCCTGCAAAATATATTTTTTAAATAGCTTCGTGCTTGTATGCCGGACTACCAACCAATATCGAGCATAAACATAAACAGCTAACGGGGATGAAAAAAATGGTTAATAATAACTTTAGGAAATAATATGTAGGTAGTTTTAATTAATAATTAGAAAGGTTAAAATTACAAGATAATAAAAAGAAAAGAAACAAAATGATGATAATGTAACAAAATATTTACAGTGAAAGCAACAGCTATAACAACAGGTTATTTACACATAATAATATCTTTCTCCGTACCATATACATTAATCATTAGAGTGACCGTAAGTCGAGATCTGCTTTGCACCGAATATGCTCGCACATATTAACAGATGCAACAGCGAGATAAGTCACCTAACCCATCTCGTACTACAAATACAACTTACTTTGTCATAACAGGTAACATCTGACTTTCATACTATAATACAATAACGTTCACAACGCCAAAAAATATGTGTTTATTTCTATACAGTATTGCACGCGGTATGTTTGTTTGTATTGTACATTGTATCGGTATACTAGGCGTACTAGTCGCAAAAGCTGTAAATTGCAAATCACGGGTATTTACTCCTTCGTAGGATACTGACGTCGTATTTTAAATGAATCTTATATTTATAAGACTTAAAGATCATTAAACAAAGTTCTTTAAGAACTTATGATCGAAATTAAATTCGATCTATAACATTATTATATATCAATAGGATCACTAGCACTAGACTAAAATTATAACATCTCCATTGAGAAGTTCTATAAATACGTGTACTATAATATTATCCTCACGTTGGGAGGTTTACAGCCGGAGAGGTACCACGTGGAGCGTAACTGGGAACGCAGAGGTTTAACACGTCTCATTCTTAAGCGCAGCTGAGTTGTGCGGTGGGGCGCGCTATCAGGGGCGGGTTCCGACGCGACGAGCACGCGCGTCACTGTGAAAGTAGTTTCTGCAGCAGTGACGCTCTAGCGGCCGCGCCCGCGACACCCGCTGCGCCTGCAGCCACAGTCTCATCACCGCCCGCCGCCGTGCCCTCCTCCGTAGTACTCTGATATCAAACGACACCACTCAATAAATTCAATTAACTAATAATAAGGTTTAATAAATAGCTCTTGAAAATATCAATTATTTAATTCTGCCACAATTATTGTAGGTCACAAGTGCATAAACAGTCCTGTTTTGTGAGTTTTAATACATAAATTTCAAACATTACTTCAAATACATACTAAAATTATAACTTTTACATAATAACATTTAAATGTTAAAAGACTTTTAAATGTTAAACGACATCTTTTTAAAAATCCTTATAATATCGCTTCTTATAATAAATCTAAAACGTATGTATTCACGTTCAATATTCATGAATTTTAAAAACACAATGTTATTTCGTTAAAACTACAAAGTAAAGTTGCCTAATAAATACATCGCCAGGAAAAATAGATTTTTTTTAATATCATCGTTTCTTAAAAAGGTGTGTTTTAGTAAAAATCAAAAGTAGTATGTAAAAGCTGACTAATGAAACTACCTATGATCCTATTTGAAAGAAATAACTTACTGTGTAAAGTCTATATGTATGTTCCTACTAAAACGTAATAATGAAACAGAATTACCGCAAATTAATATTTTTACATAAGTCACAAATAAATACCTTGACTTCAATACAATTACATCTGTAAATGTTAAACTGGCTTTAAATAAAGAGTTTAATAAATAAGCAGCCCCCTTCAAGTTTAAAAAGTTTTATAAATTATGGTCAAACCGAATGAGCGACTATAATTATTTTTTCTACCAATAATAAGTCTTGTTTATAAAATAGATCTAAGGATTCAGTCAATCAATGAATTTAACAAACAATATTACTTTAAAATCCAGTTTAACCAAAAGACAGCAGTTGTAAAATTCTAAAAACCGTGACTCCTGAAAACTGCTTACTGCCACGTTTTTTAATAGAAATATTTTTAAATTGCACAGTAATTTGGTATAAATTATTTAAAACCGAGTTACTTCAGTAACAGGATAATGAAATTACTTCATTTATATCAATGAAGTATGAACATTGAAAAAGGCACATGACTGTTTACTTAGCAACTTTACGTTGAAGTCTCCAAACGAACATTATGCCTAATAAAAGTCCTATATAATTATATCTAGACGGAAGTGACTAAAACAAGGGCAATGAATTGTACGAGAGTCAATCGCACATTAAGGTTTTTAGATTCGCATTTAGGTATAATTAGTTAATACAAAAAAGCCATCTTGCCATATTCATTGTAAAGATCGTGAAAATTTCAGAATACAGTTTCAATGAAAGCGGGCGAAGCATTTGATTGATTGAGTCTCGTATTATACAGTTTTAAAAGCCCTGTTAGAGTTCCTATGTAATCATGCATTATAGTTTAGTTGTATTTAAAACTGCACTTAAATGAAATAATTCGTATGCTATCACATTTCCAAAGCAAATAATAAGCGAAATATTGCAAAAAAACAAAAGATTCATTTATTTCTCTTGTTGTACTACTGGGTTAATACCTTCACCACACTTTAATGTGTATATTATAAAACGCATGCGAATTACCCCTTTATTAATAAAAAAAAAGCTCAAAGACCAACAGGTACAAAACCCTAAAAGCGATTTATTTATTTTCACATTTTTAACGACTTACTCTTACTCTAAAGAAATATCAGATAATGCAGTACGGAGAAATTAAATAGTCACTATGATAGAAGTAGTATTATACATCACATCACAAAAGCTTCTGTAACAATTCTAGAAATGCACCATTAAACACCGACTTAAAAACATTATTTAAATAATTTTGTTTTACAAATAAAGTTGTTATATTATTAAGTTAAAACTATATATGTTACTTTAGGCGATCGGCAAATGTTGGTACATTTCTGTGAAACGGCCTCTAAGTATCAATATGATCGACTTGACAACACACGCAGCAGAGCAGACTCATTACGCAATAATCATAGGTATGTATGTATTTCTACAAAACAATAAAAACCGATACAGAATGTGTGGTAGTTAACTGTATTTTGGTCTCGCTGGCCGCGTCCCAAGCTTACCGGTGTGCTCTGTTGCGTCTCCCACGTGTTTCCCGACGCAGTAGTCGCTCGGCCCCCCACCACACTGCCGCCACCTACATACGTACACACGAATACATTGGCAGTGACCATCCGCGACACTGACAATGATCCTTCGAGCTGCCTTTCGGTACTACATCACAGTTTTCATATGATCTTTAAGGAAACGTGATTTTTGTCTATTTCTTACCCCGTACAAATTTCTTAAAATTGGTGGTGTAAATGTTTAATGTTTACTTACCGTCTTAAAATAAAATATATTTGAACAACTCTTTAAATAACTATAACATCCTTTTATATACTACTAGCTGACCCGACAGACTTCGTTCTGTCAAAAAAATTGGAATGTGGCAGTTTTTTGTTCTTACCTATTTTATAGCCAGCGCAAAAAATCTGGACTGAACCGTCACTCTGGTGATAGGGCGGTGTGTGGGGTTCAGCTCTGTATATGTTCATCTAATAACTAATATTTAAATATTAGTGGGTTCCAGCAGAGTGGCCAAAGTTATAATTATAGTACATAAATTATATTTACTATTATTATTTTATTAGGAACAAATAACTGTCACATTCCAAATCTTTTTGACAGAATGTAGTCTATCAAGTCCGCCAGATGGTAACGCGGATTGTGCTCGACTGATGTAATGTCGTGAAAACGAATGCATTTTATGTCGCGCGCCGAAACTAAAACAAAAGAAATAATACCGCGAAGCCGACCAAATTGAAAATCAGTAAGAATGATCTTTAGCTCTTACATTTTGTGACTATTTATGTTATTATTTCATTCGTTTTAATTTCGGCTCGCGGCGATCTTCCGACGCGCATACGCACACCATTTTGATAGAATAATTGAATTTGAACTTTGTGCAGCTGTAATAAAGTGCAAATTGACTCTTTAGCGTTAGGAACACACCTACATTGCTTAGACAGCAGTGAAAGCTTGTAATTTAATATGAACTTTATGAAATAGCAATAAAGTTCAAATTGACCCTACATTTTAGTTAGAGAACGTTTGTATAGGAAAAAGAAAAGCGCTGTTTTTAGGGGCTTCCCGGCGATTATTCGAATTTTCCTCAAATTGGCCAAATTGGTCCTGGCGTTGTAGAGTAATGCGCTTACCGACACATATTTGTATTACAGATTAATAATAAATTATATTCAATGACATTAGTTATTAATAATAAATAATAAAGTTGCTTGAGAATATATTTATATGTAGAGGGAGTGACAAAAGGCATAATGTTTGAGAGATAAAGAATTCGTTGTCATCCCCACTCCGTGCTGTGTACTGGTGAGAGGTGACACCGGTACACACGTGGAGGGGATCACTTACCAAGTGATAATATTTTTTTTTTGGAGTTTACAGCCACGCGGTTTGATACGTGGCCATGTACAATTGATGATATCGAGCGAGACAAAAATATTAAAATGTCTATTAAAAAGCAGGGGCTGGTGATAGAAAAGTGAAAATTTAGGGTTGTATATAGTTTTTGATGCCACACAATAATAAAATAAAATAGAAAAAAAAATCCCAAAAAATAAAAAAAAAAATTTTGGTGTGGGCAACCCAGATCACTTAGAGGTTTGAAAAATAGATAGTAGCCGATTCTCAAACCTTCTGAATATGCACAAAAAATTTCATAAGAATCGGTAAAGCCGTTTCGGAGGAGTATGGGAACGAACATTGTGACAAGAGAATTTTATATATTAGATTTGCCTATAACTTCTTTATTATATAGCCACATACACGGCTTATTACATAGCACGGCTATTATATAGCCGTGATAGCCTAGTGGTTTGAACGCCTGCCTTCCACTCCGGAGGTACCGGGTTCGAATCCGGCCTGCACCAATGAATTTTTCAATTTATGTGCAGTTAGTATAACACCAACTAATATCACGTGCTTTGTCGGTGAAGGAAAACATCGTGAGGAAACCTGCATATCTACGTCATTGACCGTCTGTTGTCAGACTAGTATGTGAAATGGAGAAGGCAATGGCAAACCACTCCATTATAATTGCCAAGAGAGTCGTCGTGTGTTTCAGTAAAAACATGATGACCACGACCCTCAGTCATGAGGAAATACGACTTAGAAGAATAACTTCTTTGCACATTTACTATGTCTATGGTATTCACGTTGTTAGTAAAGAAAACTACTGCTAACTTTGTTTTCTTGTTAACCACATCGTAATGTTTATAGTATAAAAACGGAAGATAATTTCCACAAAAAATGATCACACCTATGACATGTTATCTTCTTTTAAATACCGAAATAAAAATATTCCTAATTAAGTGATCCTTTATTATTGAGGTTAACTATCAAGTCATTTCCAATTAATCATTTGCCTCTTCTTAATCTTTAAAAACTAACAAGAATATCCCGAGAATTAGTTGTAGTCGAAAAATAAATCTTTGAATATAGTATCGATTTGAACATATTAATTACAGTTTTTATTTAAGTTGCTTTACAAGCTTATTCCTTATGAAAAATAATGAAAGACTGGATGGACTATAAAAAAACCTGTCTAGAAGTAGAACAAAATAGGGTAAAAACATTTAGAAATCATAAAAATAAAGCCTGCTAAATTGTCATACTATTTAATTTATAATGAAGCATTGGAACTCATCAATAAAATCAATGAAACTATCAATAAAATTAAATGATATTTGATAGTAATTAAGTGAATATTCATACAAACACCCTCAATGCGTACTTAACATTATGAGAAACCATTAATTTTACCATTGTTAATACGTGTCAATATTAGTGAAATGTTAATAACAGTAATGATTTTATATCAATCTACATTATTTAGTGTTTTAGCCACAGTGGTCATTGTTAAATAAATGTAACGCATTGACTGTCGTATCTCAAATGGTAATTTTGTATAAAAACATGAATAACAAGATTGAAAAGAAATTATGCATATTTTTTGTAATATAAAAAATGCTTAAATGTGTCGATACGAAAATCAATGGAGTATAATAATAATAAATAGAAATATAAATGAGGATGCAAGTTTATAACACTAACCGGACGGAGCCATGTCGAACGAGAGGAGCGGATCAAGATCGGGGGCGTGGAGCGGTGCGTGAAGGTCGGGTCGCGCGGAGCGTGCGCCTACCACGGCGCGCAGCTCATTACGCACGTACTCCGAAGTACCGCCTGCCGCGCCCCCCGCTACACCGCTTGATACGCCGCCCGAACCTGAACCTGCATAGGTATCGAAATTCATCTCAAAGCAATATTCGCACCTAAATATGTCACGCTGTCTCTGCACGCCATGTCATAAAGTGAGACCTGAGGGTAGACATGAAGGTGTGTTTATCAACATTTCCTTTCCGCCGGTACGCTTAGACCACATTTGGAATATTCCTGTATTGTCAAATATAACAGTGGTTCGCTGAGATTATTAATATAAAAAATTTATAATGTTAACTATTGAGCTGAAATTGAAAAAGATAATAATTGAATATAAAAAAGGGGTTTTTTGCCGTTTATTCGCGTCCTTATATATAAACTTTAACATGTCTAATGTTAATGTTTACTTTAGTAGAAAGGAAGAAAGAAGATAAATAAAGAAAAATATAACATAATCAGCTCTAACACCTCGTAAACCATACAGTGACAATGTGATATTGTTACATATTGTACAAAATTAAAAAGAGTCAAGAATCTGTCATAATCACAGCCTATTAATCTGAAATGGCAATCGTAGACCTGCGTGACTGGTCAGTGAACTTTATTACCGGAAATAGTCTTCTTGCAGAGAAACGCCTAAAATGGAAGACAGATGCACGTATTCATCAAACAGTAAAACAACAACATTATTAATTCAGTCCAAAGGAAACATTGTAAGAAATGTAGTACTGTAGAGGTTTTTTTTTTTTTTTCATTATATTAACACTAAAACCTACTCCATAACATGTAGCCCTGAAATCGAACCAGGGACATTCATGTTATAAAGCAAGCGCTTAGCCACTGCAGGACAGACGTAGTTAAAAAGGTGAGTATTGAGTTAATACTCAATACTCACCTTTTTAACTACTTCTTCTGGATAAACCGAATCAAAACAAGACGAAAGTCCGATACGTGTAATCGCTTTACATTAAAAAACAACTTCACGTTAGAAATACATTTTTATCCTTGTCTATATAAACATAAAATATATTCTTTGAGTTTAGTAATACAAGCAGCTTCGAAATGAATATGGTTAATTGATAATTGAAAATCACACCCCAAAACTTCTAAATACGTAGTTAGAAAAGTCAAGACGGCTTAAGCGGTACTAAAATCAATATTATCATGCATAGCAACAGTTATAAGATATTAATAAATACAATTGTTATATAATAAAAATCTTACCTTTCATCAGAAACAAGTTTTAATATCATCAATAATAATTAATAAATGACAATAAACAAAGGTTAATCACAAAATTTTACTGTAGATTCGTGTTATTAATTAAAAAATAAAAAAATACGTAAATTTTGAAGTTATTAAAAAAAATAAGTAATGACTGTTAAAAAGAGTAAGAATACAACAAACAATATGTAACACGGTTAACTTTTTCTTTTGATTAGAATACCGATTTTTTTCTTACATCTGTGGTGGCAATACTACTGCCAGCGCTGAGACTCCTACTAACGTACTTACAAGACATTTGTTGTTCGTGAGTCGGAGTATGCGTCGTGTGCGCTGGATGCGGCGGGTGTGGCGGATGTGGGGGATGCGGCGGGTGCGGGGGGTGTGGAGGCTGCGGCGCGTGAGCGGCGTGCGCCACTAGCGCACCGTGTGCCGCTCGCCTTGCGTATTCCCCGCAGTACCCGCTGCCGCTCGGCTCGCTCTCCTCATAGTAGCCGCCCACTGCCACACACGCCGCGTTATCAAAGCACGCGAACACGTGTCGAAACCTATTCCCGTGACCTACCCAATGCGTTGCACTTCGCCAACACGGGGCACGTAACGCCGTTCGTACACATGTCGAATCAAATGTCTTCGTCGATGACTTAGCTGAGAAACTTATACTTTACGTAAGAGATTGACGCAAATCTAAGTTACTCATGCGTCTAAACTTTATAATATTTATTTTAAACTTTTTAGTTCATGTTGTCACTTAATGAAAATACTGAATATTATATAAGTAAAGCTAGTATAATCATGCAATTAGTAATAATATTATTAGATTCGGCTACAATTTCAGAATATGAACGAAAAACCGTACAATTTCTAATTTTCTACAGGCATGCTGAAGAATCGATACTTTCTCTAGGGAATCATGCTACAAGTTCAGATAAACCTATAGAAGAAACTGATATCTAATTTCTAAATTAGTATTCTTAATGCAGAAGCGTACCAATAAAATCACTTTTACCTATAATAAAATTCCTTGTTAAATGTTAAAAAAAGAAGTTGATTGGAAAGTAACATTTTCATGGATTTGATTTCACACTAAATTTAATAATGCGTAGTCAAACACGTTGTAAATATCAAAACCATTTCATAAAGGAACTTTTTCACTCAATAAATAATTATTAGATATGATACTAATATTACATCTTCTAGATATTTTTGGACTATTTTTTTAAGGAGAAAGAATAGTTACAATATTTCAACATCATACGAAGTCCCCTTACCTAGGTGAGGACGGGGCGCCCGATGATAAGGCTGATGCGCCATAGGAGTGTGCAGCGCAGCTGCTGCAGCGGCCGCTGCGTGCACGTAACCTCCCGATCCAGCCCCCGTGTTCTGTAATGTGAAAAAAAAAATCTTTACACTATATTTGAAGTATCATCATCAGCAAGAAAACATTTTCTGAAAGTCAAGCCTCCCTCAAGGATCTCTCTCCACACCGATCGATCAAGCGCTGCCGGCATCCACCAGCTTTTCCGTTTAAGCACAATTTCGAATGTTAATTTAAACATACGTAAGTTTTAACTGCTGTATACATTTTAAACTGAAGTCAGATCCAACCCTGCACTAAATGAAAAACATAACATCTCTATTTCAAATAAAAAAAAAATTATAATTGATCTTTTATTAATATCTTTTGTGTTATCTTGTCACAAGGTACCAATGTAGTGTATTAATTTTAAGTATTCACTTGTAGCCAACATGTTATAAGATAGTTATTCCTTTTTAGATGTAGGAAAATTAAAAACATATACACTACCAGGATAAAATGTATGAGGTTTAGCTGGCACCCAATATTGAGAAGAATAATGTTCAAAATTATTAAATACGGTAATAAAAAATAAAGGTACTTACACATAGTTGCCGGCTCAGCATTGGATTTTGTTGTGATGTAATTTTATTTGTACCATAGTTTGAACCCATTTGATCTAAAGCAAAAAAAACCAATAATGAATTACTAATTCGTCAAGAATAAATTACACATTTTTATTTAAAATACTTACTGTTTTGGTGATATAGATGATGAAAATCTGTGCGCGTGAGTGCGACGTTTGGAGGCGTTGCAGACACCAGTGCATTTATGGTCGAGCCCAGATCAGCTTGAGGTTGTTCTGCAGCCTAAATCAAATAACACTATGTGATAAAAAATACAAATGAAAGTAGTAAATACTTTCTTCACTATTACCACCACACACACATTTTAATTGAATATTTATAAAAGTTAGATATATTACAGAATATACCTCACATTGTAGATCAAAAGAATCTTATGAAAGGACTCCAGCAACAGTGTCAATAAATTTATTTAGAAAAAACAGAATCCCTAACACCGTTGCCATATGTCCTTTATCACAAAAATAAAATACGCTTTAGTAAACTAAAACATTTCTTGCCTCTGGTGACACCAGCATTTGTTGAGAACGCTGCTGTTGCAGCAGACGCACGCGGTGTTGCTCCACAAGCGCGCGTGAATCTTCTCCTCGCGATCCCATTCCATACATTGAGCTACTCCCGCTGCCCATGCTATTACATGACATCTGATGAAAATAATATTATTACGGTTAATTATTATTATCACCGTTTTAAATCGTACTCGATGTAAAGTCTTACCGGACTTTGCACAGAGTATACAGGAGGAGCTCCAGAGCTTGAAGATACCGGGTTCTTAGAAACTGTCTCGCATTGCATTAAGCTCTGTGTAATTGCATTTATTACTGCATATTTTTCTTTCATTCCCTGAAAAAAGGTAAATAGAATAGAGCCTTTTTATGAGTTTAAATATTATACATGTTTAAATAAATCGTGCATTTCATAAAATTATATAGATGTATTAAACAATAGAATTGCATATTACATTTCT
The DNA here is from genome assembly GCA_029286795.1 of Byasa hedistus. Classification (NCBI taxonomy): domain Eukaryota; kingdom Metazoa; phylum Arthropoda; class Insecta; order Lepidoptera; family Papilionidae; genus Byasa; species Byasa hedistus. The sequence continues at coordinate 6,163,742 of JAGSMW010000020.1, read as the reverse complement.
ATTACGGAAATAAATCTATATAATAAAAATGAATTGCTGTTCGTTAGTCTCGCTAAAACTCGAGAACGGCTGGACCGACTTGGCTAAATGTGGTCTCGAATTATTCGTGGAAGTCCAGGGAAGGTGTAAAAGGTGAGAAAATATGGAAAAAGTGCCCGGAATATTGTAAAAACAACAATTTCAGTTTTCCATTAAGGTGACCAGATTTTTAGATAGGCAAAGCGGGACAATTGTAACGGTAGGAAGGAGCAACAACAAAATTTTTCATACAGACTAAAAATAGTATAAAAAATGTTTAATGTATTATACCTGAATATATTTTTTATTTCAGTAAATTTGTTTCAGTAAATTGTTGTAATATTTTAAAATATAGTAATAATCTTCACAAGAATTTGTAAAATAAGTTTCATTGACTTAAAGTAAATACAAAATTTTATTCGTAAATTTCTTTTAAGATTAAGGTCGGTGATATACTTTTTGTCATTAATATAAAATATAAAGACTACAAGTATTTCAAGCTTAGTTTAAGAAAAATTATGTATTTACGAAATATACCTTAATTTTCTATAGCAAGAAGCAGAACACGAAGTGTATCATCTGAGAGACAAATACATTGTAACTGGGTAGCAAAAGCAACGTGTTACGCAAAACAATGATTTTCACAAATATAAAACTTAACTTAATTCTAAAAGTCGGGACTTTTGAAAAACATCGCGTGACGCGAGACTTTGGAATTGTAAAAAATCGGGACTGTCCCGCCAAAAGCGAGATGTCTGGTCACCTTACTTTAGATACATAAAACGTCAAGTATTTGAAGTTCGTCCCGTCATTTAGACACCAAATACAATTTAAAAGAATATTTTTGATTTTGACATTTGATATTGACAACCAACAAGTACTGATTGCAATTATAATATTTTACGAGAAAAGGGAGGAACATGGCGGACAAATTGACCACGCAGACAATTGTTTAAGGATTTTTATTCTTTTATTTTATACGTGTACACGTGACACTGGCTCACGCACAAACCGTGCTCATGCCATCAATTGGGAAGAAGAAGAATATTTTACGAACTTTAGCGGGAATCTGGGCGTGAAGGTCGCGTTGTCTCGGTTAATTTTTGTTTATGTGCATAATGCGGTTGAATGTTCAATGTGAGTGTATCATGCAGTAAATTAGTGTGTTCGTGTGCAGCGATTGTAGAATTCAAGCAGGAACACCACTGTCCTAAGTTCAGATTGGTTCAAAATAGTAGTTAAGTCTTAACTTTACTTTGTTGATCTTTTGTGATAGTGACACTATTTACCGCTGAGTGCGCGAGAACTATCCTTACTTTGATTACCTTCAATTTATAATACCAAGGAGAAGACGTTCTGACTTGAGTCGTCGAAGCCAATCAACATGTGCATTTAAATATAATAGAAAAACCAAATTCATAACGGGCATTCATTTTGGTTACGAATTATTTTTGTTCTGATTAAGTTTTGCCCGCATAGTTTAGTTTTTTATTTATTGATTTTGAGGCGATACGAAGTTTGCCGGGGCAGCTAGTATATTTATATTTTTCAAAAATTTAAGCCATCAAAAATCTAATTTCTGAACATTATTTAAATTATCTTTAAAATACTTTTAACCATGATACAATACATACAAGAAGCACGGTACACTTATAACATCCTTTTTTAGGTGCAAGGGGTTATCAAAAATCTATAACAAAGCATTTTTTTGTTGTCCACAAAAAGTAAAAGAGGAAATTGCATTCAGAATTAAATAACTTCACTAAATGGACACTTACAGCAAAGTCTGATCTTGGCTGACGATTTTCCAAATTCATAAGAACATTGACATCAGATGCCGATTTTTCAGCATATGGCATGCTTTCTATCACTTCATCCAAGATATATGATAGCATTAAATCACTGGGTGCATCATTATCACCTCCTCCACCAGAATTGCCTTGACTCCGAGAATTATCATTACTGGAAACAATATAATGATTTATATTTGATTATAACTGTTATCATCAAAATGTATAAAGCTAATGTAATAAGGTCAATATTACTGATAAGTATTCTGTTCACTTTAACATTTTTAATACTTAGAAAAATGAGCCATAGCATTATACAGGAATAGGAAAGTTAAACCTTATATGTAAAAAGTAGAATTGCAAAACAGAAGTTGAAATTTAGTTCAGAGAATATATTTTTAATATATGATTGTGAAGTTTAAGATTCCGAAAAATAAATTTTAGCGAGTAAAAATAAACGGCTTTATATTATTATCACCACTGGAATTAGGCGCTTTTTACCACAGACACAATCAAGGCCGTTTACCCACTATGCCAATGTGTGTTATGGTGGGTTGCTAAATGCCAAAAGTTCACGAAAACTGTAATTCTCTGAACGTACTTGTTTCCTTCAGCGGTTGTTCAAGCTTAGTAACTATAATTGAATGCGTACATAATATATTTTTTGCCATTTCTTACTTTTTAATAAGCGGGTAATTCAAATTTGTTTATAATAAATTACCGCCCGATCGGCCAATCACAGAAGCACGGCGGACCGTAGGTTGAATAAAGCTAATTTTGAATGTTGTCATTACTTGTTAATAATGTGTGAACGATGGCTATTTGATACTTAATACACGTTTACATAATTCATACACATTTTTTCTATTCTTCTGGAAATATTGATAATGCCATAAAACTTACGATGGTTGATTATTGTAGACGAGATGCGGCGCTGTGTTCGCATAGTGTGCAGCAGTGGGGGAGTTCGGGTAGCCAGCACGCGCATTGCTCTGAAGGACCATCTGCAAGTGACTGGGTACGCTCATGTTAGCAGTGGAACACGTTGCATTAACAGCACTTCCTCCACTAACGTTTGCTGAGCCACTCGTAGCCGTAGACACTGCATTTCCGCCGTTCACGTTACTAGCGCGGCTACTGCACCATAGTAATATTAATTACTTAGCAAAAGATTTAAAAGTACAATTACTTATAAGGCACAGACATGTTTTATATATTTTTTTAACTGTCAAAAGCAATACACTGTTTTCTACATACTACATAATAACTACTCATTGTGCTGTGTATCACTATTGATACATGCCTTCAATTCAGTCTAACTACTTTGATAAGGCGTTTTTTCTCCCACTTCTAGGATATAACGCCAGTTCTAACAAGTAGAGCTAAGGCCATTTATCTACATATACAGCTGCGAATGTCATATGTACACGAAAGCTGTTGTTCTTGGAACATCAGTTTTTTCGTTTGTTTAACTCTATCGGAAGCTTAAGCTATGTAAAAAGTTCGAATCTGCACGTCTCCGAGAATTTCAAACTTCCGCCTATGATCGCTTTACAAACTAAATTATCGCGGGTTAAATTTCATTCGTTAAAACTTTCTGCGTTTTTATAAATTAGTTCTTTTGTGCACACAGCTGCAAAATAAAAAGATTTAAATGCCTTGAAAAATAGAACCTTCACGATAACTTGTGTTACCGGAAACCCTTTATGTTAACTAATTAATACCACAAGAGGACATTGAAGAAAAATACTCTAGGATAAAGCCTTAATAAAAACGTCTTTTTAATATTTTAAACATACCCCAGTTGATAACTTTGCTGTAGATATTGTCGTAAATGATTGAAATATCGACCTGTTAAATGTACTTAGTATTTTTTTACATTACTTACCTTGGAGTAAGCATGTTCGATAATGCCGAATGGTGATGTTGATGCTGCTGTATTTGAGGTAGTCTTGGACGGGGTACAGACTCATAACCACGAAGATTAGGCGTTGGAAATGGCGTCGCTTGTTCTAAAAGAGCCACCAGTATTTGATTCTTTTGTCGAAGTGGACGTTGTGTATTGCTACTACTCGTAGCAGGACTTGCAGCAGTTGAAGACGGGGCCGACGATGCTATCGGTACTGCACTGGAACTGACCTAAAGGCGAAATTGTAACATTGTTATAATACTAGTAATTATTCTTAAGTAAACAATTTGAAACACAAATAGTCGGTACTGGTGACAGATCAGTTGCAGAAGTCGGTCTCAAAAGAAGCAACCTCAGAGTCTATTTCTGCCAGCGAACAGTAGTGACAAAAATTATACTGTGCATCAATTTGAAATTACTGGGGTGACAAGGCTTAATATTTTATATCTCAAAGCGTCGAGCACAATGTGGTACAATGCACGTCACTCTAACCAGCGCTACATTGTAATGGGCAGTGGGTATCACTCACCATTAGGTGAACGTTACATTCGTCCCGTTTTTCGTAGATAACAAAAATGGGTTATACGATACCTGCTGATTTTCAGGCGTAGCTCTCTTAACGTTAGTGGGTGTCTTATTTTCATCATATTTTCGCTTCATCCCAATTCTTTCGAGGTAGCTATCACTAGTATCTTGCGATCGGCCATTGCCAGAAGGTCCATTGTTTGGAGAAAGTAACTGAGATAACAATGCACACGGTTGTGACGTTCCTCGGTTACTGTCTGAAGCATTTCTTCTATTTTCTTCATTGTCTTCTTCCGATTTTTCTTTTAGTATCTAAAACAATTAGATGGAGAAAAATGTAAGTGTTTTGATATTCTATCATTTAAATTTACCATATTTTTTCGGTGAAACAATTAATAAATGGTCATAAGAGTTTTATAGATTTCAACTTACCCTCAGTAATACTTCAGAGTTATTGTGATGAGGTTGTTGCATGGTTGACGAATGCTGAGCGTGAGAGACGTGCTGGCCATGCGTCGCGTGAGACGTATGCGATGCGTGCGACACGTGAGGCGTATGGGACGTGTGCTGAGTGAGCGGCGGTGGCCTCGTCAATGCCTGCTGCGTTGTATGTAGAGGTGACAGCGCTGCACCAGGCGTGTGAGGCGTATGCGGCGTGTGTGGAGTGTGCGGCGTGTGCGGTGTGTGCGGCGCTGACGTCTCGCTACTCGTCGCATCTTCATCGTCTTGATTAAGCAGATCTTTCAAGATACGATTGTTCGAATTTACAGCAGTATCAGACGCACTAACAGTTTTTTTACTAAGCAATGTGCGTAGCCGATTAGGTTCTTCAACGGGAGCAGATGATTGCGATCCATCGTTTGTCGCCGGCGTTGTACGCAGAGTCGGCGTTGCAGTAATACCCGAATCATCACTGGTCCTGTCTTTCCGCTCTTTAGTTTCTTCGCAGGACATTTCGCTTATTTGAAATCCTGGTGTCCACGATTCAAGATCGAAATCGTTTATAGAAAATTGTGCATCGGTGGGACTCATGGAAGAGCGATATCGTGATTCACAGCCGGACGACTCGCCGTTAGCGACAGACGTCATCAATGGACCACCGACAGGTGGTCTAGAATTAGCGACGTCTAAAAGATCGACTTCGTCGTCTCCGAGTACAGTATGAGTCGACATGATAAAATCAAGTTCACCCGAAGTTGGCTTGGCCGCAAAAAGACGCGATTGAGCACTGACTTTAAAACAAGGTTTATCGGCCGCGATACGTAACCGAAAAGGCTCACTTACAACAGGCGGACCGGGACGACACACGGCCTCTTGTAAATGCGCGGCTATGCGAACACGATCACTACTCTCAACTAGTTCTAGATAACAAGCACCAACAAGAGAAAGAGGAGAGTTTATACAGTTTTCCACTCCACTTAAGTCGCAAGCTGAAACCATAAAAGAATAATTATTAATTAGATGTTAAGATAAGTTACATTTAAGTCTTGTTCAAAACATAAATTAAATAAATAATTAAAGACTTACATAAAATTGTATAGTTGCAGTCTAATCTGAAGACAATGTTATCAGTGTGTTTGGAAGCGATGGCGGGCGGGCCGCCGTCGACTGGAAGAAGTGCGGCCGACGCGTCCTCGCAGCGCCGGATGACGCACATGACGGAGCCGGCCTCCTCCGAGGACGTGCTGCGTACCGGCGCAGCGTGGATCACAGCGTCCACCAGCCTGATAGCAAATACAAAGCAACTACTAATTTCCGTTTAAACCGAAGGTTATTTATTACTAGTGGCAACGATCTCTTTTCCAAGATAAATTTCATAGGTTTATTCACCAACAAATAAACGTCCACATTTTTCGCGCTTTATGTTGTGTTAAAAACTTTTTTGCTATCATGGCAACATATCAAATAACAATAGTGAAAACAAATCTTTTCTCCACTGTATATAAATATTTCAGATAAGGATGGAAATTTGTTTCAAATGTATGCACAATACATGTCCATTACTTATTTATTATTAAGTAACAATATTTTTAAAACGTGTGTAGTAAAATGAATGCTTGAATCTAAGTTTAATAAAGTACAATGTAATACATACCCGGCAGCATCATTACCATGTAGGTTCTTGATAAGAAGCCGAACTTGAATAGCTTGAAATTTATCAACGCCACTTGAGCCCCAGGAAAAAGTTTGTGCCTTCCTTAAAATGGGTTTAAATTTTGCATGATCACCAGCATGTAAAAGTGAGAATACAGGTTTTTTGTAAAGTTCTGTTCTATCCGCAAGAATGAGATCTTTTATATTTTCTGTCACACATTCAATTTCTCCTTTGGAATTAATTTCCAAGAGAACCCAGCCTAGACTTCCAGTGTAATGTTTAAGAGCCTGAAAAAAAAATGTGTTATATTAAATAAAAATGGAAATAAAACGGTGTTCGAATCGATGTTGGGTGACCTTTTATCGAATGTTACTGGCATTATAAGCTACACAAATGAAGCCAATGACAATCGAAGAAAACATCTGGCTTCGTTACTTCGAAATCGCCAGGAAATATGAAACGTGATCACGTGGTGTGTACTCTTTACGCGATGCGGGTTCCATCATCCCAAACTCCAATCTACACTCTACCCCTATATTTTGAGGTATTTTATTACGTCTATTTCCTATTCTGGAAATAAATTTCATATACTGCACATTGTTTATATGAAAATAGAAAAAGTTTCTCTTTTATTATTTTTAAACAAATTTAGTTTAAAATAATCTTCACATAAATTTTAGACACCTTGAACGACACTGCGTTGAGAAGAGCAAAGTAATAATTTCCAATAGAAATGTTTATTTCGAATTCCAGAGAGCAGTCTTCCGTCTTAAAATGTTTAAGAATGCTCGCGCAAAATTTTGTGAATATTAACATATCTTAAACCTTTCTACACTTCCGGTTACCTACATCTATCTTGTATCGCATATGATCGAGACACACGGGAGGCACATATTTTTCTTCTTCTGAGTCGTACTTCCTCATAACTGAGGATCGTGGTCATCATGTGTAATGAAACACACGACGACTTACTTGGCAGTTATAATGGAGTGGTTTTCCATTACCTTCTCCATTTGACATACTAGTCCGACCACGGATGGTCATGACATAGATATGCAGGTTTCCTCACGATGTTTTCTTTCACCGTCAAAGCACGTGATATTAGTTGGCGTTATACTGTACACATATATTTATAAATAAATCAACATTATTGTAATACCTCAATAAGCGTTGTGAGTTCTGAATACGGGAAGCTAGCCGACGGTGGTTGCGGTTGCGTAGAGCTGATTTCTCCAGCTTGCACTGGCGAGAGGCATTGAGTCAATCGCAGCGGACACTCTCCGGGACAGTCGCGCCGGCGTTTGAGAACCTCTTGAATCTTACGGGTAGCTTCGCGGACAATACCGTTTTTATCTGGTTGTTTGACCTCAGCCAAGCAGGTGCCCAAAAGCTCCTCAAGCTGATTTATGGTCTCGTTTTCCAACTCGCGCCGTCTTTTTTCGTTGTAACACTTGTTTCTGAAAAAATATAACAAGATAGTGTTAAATATGAAGCAACCGATCGCAGCTAAGGAGTTACAAACCGTTGAGCAACTGTCGCTGTAGATTAGATAAGAAAAATGAAAAAGACAATGTTTTTCATACTTATTATAACCTACCTGGTGCTACACATCAGAAGACTAATCAATGGGTGATTAAATAATTAAAATTTCTTGTTTTTAATAATAAATTCATCTTAGTTTCACAGCGAAAGAATCGTTTTTAATTATGACATTTTATGTCTACTCTCTAATTTACCACCGGTTCTTATTATTTTTAAACAATTTTCTCGCAGCATAAGCTTGTGTAACATCTTTATGCTTTACTAGATTCATGCATCTAGTAGATTGCACTGGTACAAGGCTTGTCTACACATCAATGGAAGTATTGCGCATAAATCGCCACCCTGGCTATATTCTACAACTATTGTGTCGGTATACTTAGGAGACTAATATAGTTTTAAGAAGTATTGTGAAAAGTAGATCTAAATATATAGGGATGGCACTGTTTGTTTGGTGGTCAGGAAATAACTTACAGCTATGGTCTTCTATTGAGTGTACTCGTATTCATTGGACAGATGAAGTCACTTAAGGAAAAAAAAACTCCTTCATACATACACAGCTTCATAAGGACATGGATACGGATAACATCACAAAGTGTATGAAATAGGTTTTGAGATAATATTGCCTCAACAGTTCGTCGTAGTCGTCGATAATAAGTAGTTTCAATAAACAAACCATGGATGCAATATCAAATGTATAACTGCAATGAAAAACTATACAAAGGTCTTGGTTTATTTATCAACAATGTTGAAAATTCAATAATTTATATTTAAAGGGCAAAAAGAGTTGTTTGTAATTACATTTGTAAAATATAAGAGTGCGGTTGTTAGGTATTACGGCTTTAGGTTAAACACTGGGTTCATGTGAAACTACTACAAAATAAAATAAATAAAATATGTTAAATACTATGTTAAAAAAATAATAATAAATAAAGCAACGACCACCTCTATCACCAGCCCTTTCTAATATAAAACTTGTTTAGAATGAACTTGATGAATATTTCAAACTCTCTGTATGAGCCCCTATTCGGAAAAATTGTGGTAACTATAAAGCAGCGAATGGTACAAGTTATATGGAGACTATTTTGAGGAATTAAATAGAAAGTGTGAGAAGATAAGTCTTAATAGATGAAGTCAAAATTTAATAATTTTTTTTTTTTGTTTATGTTACATTTAGCTTATGTTTAATTGTAATCTTTATTGCTATCGATATTTCCTCGACTTAGTTTTTAGTCTTTCGGCGTGAAAGAGACCGATGCGCTGACTTAACTACTCCGTAACACTTTTGAACCGGAAGAGCTACATGCATATTCTTTCAGGATAAAACGAAGCAAAGGATAAGGAGAAATCTGAAATATGTATATAGCTCTACCAGTTAAGTATATATGGAAGGTTAAAGTTAGTACCGGGGAGAGACGAGGGCAAGAGCAAGCAAAAAAAAATTTTTTTCACCGAGAATCGAACTCATCGACATCGACCTTTGTGTCCAAAGCATAAAAATTAACCCCTGAGCCATTCCGGCACATTCTAATCTTAAAAGGTAATACAGACCCGGATAATAAGAAGACATCGTCTGTCTGGATTGTTTATCGTATATATACGTTATGCTTTATTAAAAATAAAGACTCCTAAATTAAACTATTACAATTACGTTATTATAAATTAATTAAAACTTAAGACTACTAAATTACATGTAATTATTACGTAATTATGTGTTAAGTCCTATATAGTATAAAATACTACAAAGCTATAACACTTATGGCAGTACACAGCATGGTTTAAATAATGACTTATCGTGCTAATTTCAACTTCATAGAGCACCATTAAACACCGGCACTTACATTCGCAATCTTAGTAAAGGTGATTTGACCCGCGGGAAAAGAATATACTTTGATAATAATTAAAGTAAAACTAAACAGCAACTTGGAAGTATCTAATCTTTATTTGTGGTATATACGTCAACAACAGCTATACTTTATGTATTGAATATATCGAAAAAGTTATTCCACAAAATACAAGTGACAAAAAGGCCATGGCCGTAAATGGTAAAGAATGTATTTCTGCTGAAAAAGTAAAATCCTATATCATGGCCGCAAATACAATACATAGTAAACAAAGCAGACGCTGTAGATTCAGAAAATCCTACGAAATTCCTAACCACCTCTTATGTGGTCAGGGAATCTCACACTTAGACTTCCGTGTTACAAGGCAAGCAGTAACATGTAAGAATATGTGCAAATCGAAAAGTACAGACTCTTTTGGGAAATAATCATAATTTTAACAACAATTATAAGCTTCCACTATAGCTCTAAAAACAAAGACGTTTTGTTGCAGTTGTAACGAAATCGTATGATCAAGATAACGCAAAAAAATTTCAATTTTTTTCTAACATTGCCTGTGTTTTTACTCATTCCTGTATAAATAGCATTATGATGCCAACGATAATACAAGTTTAATACAAATACTTAATAATTAATAGGTAACCTTCCTTATTAGTATAGTGACATAAAATGGATGATCTATCAAAATGACTTTATAAGTTATATGATCTATCGTTCTTTTTGGTTAATTTTCGCTTACAAGTAAATAATGTATCAGTCACAAAGAAGCATCGCTAAATAGCGAACTAACTAAGTATAAAGGCATCAATATATTTTACTACATCTTAATGCTTAAAAAGTTTGGAATCGTTGATAATGCACTTACATTTCAAGTTAACGTAAAGGATATGAATTCAGCTGTACCATAAAAAATGTGTTTAAATGTAAAATTAGTCCGGTGTAATCAATAAATTTTAAATACATATATATAAAAATTTACCGGAACATAGATTTCTGCTCTAAATATCCTTTTTTTCTTGTTCCTTCGATCTTAATATGTTTTTTCTCATCCTACTAAGAAATTTTTACTAATTCCGACGTAAAAAAGGTGTATAACCGGGAAAAAAAATAGTATTTAAAAGGTTACGCGCGATAAGACATAAAAAGGAAAACGAAAGATATGAATAGTCGAATTAAAAACCACATCAAACCCCAAATTAGTTAAAATTAAAAACATAGCTTGGAAACCTTAAGACTTTTAAGATTAATGTACTCTTGGTGTGAAATGATTAAATATCGAGTAATTAAACAATCGCCTTGACAAAACTTCCTAAAAAAGTAGACATTAGATTAAAAATATTCCTAACTTTTATAAATAAACATCTCTGAACGTAACATACGTACATTTGCGATTGTGGCTTATTGTCTGACTTTTTTCTTATCTTCTTAACCGGCGCTGTCACGCTCATCTTGCCTTGCTTTCCCCTCCATGTGTCTCCCGGTTGGAGTTCACAGGATTCAATTCTACAGGAGCAGCAAACAAATACTATTTTAATTAAGTAATTCCTATCACAATATAAAAAGTTCATTATTGTAAAGTAAAAGTATCCCAAGCTTAGCTTTTTTTTAATTTTTTGCCACTTTTTCTCCGCGCAACATTTTCGCTAAAAATGATAATGGTTCTTCAGTATAATTTTGCATTATTCTGAGTAAATCAACTTGCACAATTGTTTAATTCCAACAATTCTATCGACTTCTGTCGCAGTCATTTCCAAATTTTCATTTAAGGATAACCACATAGCTCCTAGAATTACATTTTTTGTGCGAGTCTCGAATTCTCAACACTTAAAACAATAGCAGAAGTGATATATATGATCGCATGCTCATTGTGACTCAGTGAAACACTTTTTTACAAAAAGCGCTGCTAATAATTAGAAATAACATAATGATCATCACTAACTTGTGTAAATTAAATGTCGTTACTATGAATCATGTTAACTGTTAAGCAAATTTGCATTAGTGTATAGGTCTGCATTTGTATTGCAGTTGTGATTGACTATTAACAATAACGTTATCAAAACAAGCAATTTCATATACAATCATAATGAAACTGCTATCGAGGAGTTGAGTTATGTTCAAGTCGACGGATACTTATATCGAATGCCAAGTACAGTACAGGCTGTAGGTGAATGCGAAAGGGAGACAGATATAGCGGTTAAACGACGCCTACCGAGGAGCCCCACAACGCAACCTCACTGCGACGGGCGGCCGGCCGCGCAACCTTGAAATAATAATGTTCGGAATAACAACGCTCCATAAGCGTGACCAGAACACTGTAATAAATAATTCGCCAAAATTTTGAGGCCCTTAACTAGATTGTTCTAAATTCCCCACGAAAATCGGTTCGTTTAAAGAATTCAATAAGCATATCAAAAACTCTGTACTACACAAATTTGAAAAATTCAACGGCTTCATAAAAAATTACGTACAACAAGATTATAATTACAGAATATTTTCAGGATGTCCTAAATTATAATTTTCTTCCAAACGCAACTTTTAGAAATAAATTTGGTGAAAGTTGATAAGTAATGAAAGCGTTACGCGGTCGAAGATTTCGCTTTTTCAATGTGTTACATAATAGGGTAAGTCATACTAGTTGCTAACCGCTAGCACACCTTAAACTTAACCCTAATTATAATCTACAATGGAGGTTAAACCACGCGAAAGTTATGAAAGATTTATATCAATACCGATTTCAAAATCCTTAAACAGCTAAAGAATTAATTTCTTTAAATACCTGGTGAACGTCTAGATAAACTAACTAGTGACAAATAGTTGTCGGTATCTAATAATATAACTTACATAAAAATTTAATGTTTTAAAAAAATTTAAATGACGGTCATGTTCATTTTAAAGGTGAAACAATTAAAACTATTTGAAACAGAATGTCACAGCAAAGATACCATTTAGTGAAGGTGAGACATCATAGACAAAAACCCAGTACGATCAAAATGCTACCGACTTCTGCATCACACCCAAGCGGACTAGCCAAAAATCATAATATTATAAATATTATGAAACAATGTAGTGCAACTACACTCTGATTATATACAGGCGCTAATCAGCTAGTAAAGTTGTACCATATACATAAGGCAAGCTGCAAGGTTAATTTTAATGTTAACCTCGTTTACCTCATGAGTCAAAAATTGATTCAAAGAAAATTCGCAACTTGTGACGAAATTATCCGTCATGAAAATTCTCAGTAGCCATTTAAATTACGTTTTAAACTGTTATAAAACACAAACAATATACTTATAGCTAATTTCCTTTTCATACAAAGTAAATTGTTTTCATTGAAATTGTATAAATATTTTATGGCAAAGTCACACATACCTATATATAAAGCGAGGGCAACTTCAGTGTTATTAAGATACGGATTAGATACATCCGAATACAGACAGACACGTAACAAATTTGATTCGTAACAAGGATGGAACACGCGAATAATAAAAACTTGTATAACTGGTGTATTTCTGCCGTTTAATTAAACAAGCAATCACTTTGCTTATATACGAAAACAACTATAATTGCAACATTTATACATTAACAACAGTAATATAAATTTAATGATATGTACTCGCGGGACAGGACCTTTGCATGAGGAAATGAATTTTTAAAAAAATTTAGTACTGCTCTATTATTTACAATATACACACTGTGTTTTTTTATTTACAACGCCATATTATATTCGTTACGACATTTTCCTTAATAATTTTTTTAAATATAAACGTCGCAACATAAAAAATATAAAATAAAAGGAGCGTTTAATTCACATGAGTTATTTAATTCAAACATAGCTAATCATTCATCTTTTTCTCTCCGTTCAAGTTTAACTTGTTTTTTTTTAAATGTACCTAAAAATACGTTTACTAATTATACAAATTGTTAATTCATTAAATAATTTTACGCGAATTCAATTACCTTTGGAATGTGTTCACAGCGACATCAATGTCAAAAAAGATGTCAACCAGTTCCTCAACATCTGAGTCGGAGGTAATGGAAGGTGGCAATGTAGCCGACGGAGGGGTTCCATCGACAGAGTGCCCCGTAGAATTGAAAAGCATAGGTTCTGCTTGCACCATGGGCAGCATCGCTACAGAATATTCCAGTACCATTCACTACCACAGTTTTCAAGATGTTCGCCCGCCTGAACAAACTTCAAACAACACGGTTCGTATCCGCACCTAAACACGCACTGCATTGCGCCACGCTTGCCGCGACGCTAATTTGTTGCAAGATTTTAAACTATATGATGAAAATTTACCTAAATCCCGTATGTTATAGCTTATATCTAAGAGATTTATATATTTATTCCGTCAACAAAACGCGCACACGGTTTATTACGCAGCTAATAAATGCAATTTTATATCAAAATCCGTGCGAAACGTTCGCTACAAAACGACGATGAAAGTCAACTGAAAGACGAGACGCACATATACTATACATCCTTGTCGTTCACTACTTCACAAATTATCAACAGAGCGCGGCGCGGTGCGGTGCGACGCGACGGCGCGAGACGTCACCAGCCGACTGGCTGAACCATATCGCCGATACAGTCACACCCACGACATTTCCATCTCACCAAATGTCTTTCGATCTCGCTCATTGAAACGACAGTGCCAATGCAGAGACAACCGACGCCGATAACGCACGAGAGAATGTTATTGAAATTAAGATAAATAATAGAACGCAAATAAACTGTTTACAATCATTATAGCATTAATATTTTTAAAATAGCTGCTATTAGCTTTGTAATACACATTTGTATGAATAACGCAATCACAATATATAATAATCGTTCAAAGCTTACACTAAATTAGCTATTCTATTCACTATCATCGCTAAAAACTTGCTATAAATTACATTTATTTATAAAAATCATTATTTAATTTACATGAAATAAAAAAATCATTAATCTTGAAGTATATAGAGAAAAGCCAACATAATGATGTTATGTTCCTTAAAAAGATAAGTGTTGAATATGTAGATATGTTGAATAACGAAATTTTATCACGAACCGCTTTGTAGATAGTTAAATACGTTTGTAGACATGAAAGTGAAATGGAGCAGTATTCGTGTCAAGTGCACAATTTAGATAACAAGGTCATTCATTGCGTAATATTGAGTCATTTTTATTTTATAATACGTTAATAACATTGGTTATATTTACGGTATAATAAATTCATATCAATAAATATGGTCATGTGAGTTGCAAATGATGAGTATATCGAGAGCATCTATATATAGTGAAGTGTATCGTAAAATTATAGGAAATACGGTCGGGTTTTTGGTGTTACAAAGTTAGTAAATGAATGTTTGAGATGGACAGGGATAATACTGAAAATTGAAGTAGTGGTAGTAGTATAGGAAGAGCGCGGGTGTGCGGCGCGTGCAGATATCGGTGCAGGCGGCCCCGCAGATGTATGTCAGTAGGTCACGGCAATGACGTGGCACACGGTCGCGCCGCGCCGAGCCGCGCACTTCATTCTAATTCCGCTTCGCCGGTGTCTTCGGCATAACCTACTGTTTATGCCCTTATATGATAACCCGACAAACTTAACGCAAAGCGCGCACGCGAAAGTGATTGCAAGTAATCTGAGATAATATAACACGTTAACCTCTTATTTCTCATACGCGAAAGATAAATTGGTATTTACAATAAATGTGCAATCATCGTCCGATAAGAATAAAAAACTCTATATTTTTTGCAAAATATTAAACCAAAAAAACATTAATTTAAGCTCACTATATAATTCAAAATTGAGTATCTTATATAAAAAAGAATTAATATTTCCATGAATAATGTAAAGTACTCAACAATTTGAATAAAGGAGTAACGAAAGACAGTAAAATATATAAGTAAATGGAACAATAATTCCAAAAAATAAACTATTCTCCAACAGAAACAAAAAGATCTTTAAAAAATGTAAACTAATAAAGTTGTTACTCTTCTATGCTGATCGACACATTTTTAATTTTTGCCGGGGAACAGTGGTAACTCACTAGACCTCTCCTGTTCGAGCCACTTTATTTAAAAAGATCTATAGTGACTTAAAAAAAAAACTTAATCATTATTATGGTTCGAAGAAATCAATATTACTGTTAAAATGTGAGTTTTTCTGCAAAAAAAATACAATTACATGATAGGTACCTCGTTGATTAAAACAGTATGAATACCAATGCATCTTAAACCGAGTGCTACACAAACGGGTCGCAATTACAGACAAACTTGGACTGAATGTATAAATGTAAATAGTTTATTAAAATAGGGGTAATATTAAGTAGCTGTAAGTAGTATGTAGTTTACTTGTTGTATGGACAAAAACGAGAGTTGTTTGTTTTAATAAAAGAAAAAATACGTACGACTGTAAAAAGATTATCAGCTCCATTTTAGTGTCTGACTGGAGTAATTGAAACTTTAATTGCAATATGTATTATATTTATTGCACATGTACGATTTTTTCATATTTCCCACATAAAATTACTAAGTGTCATTGTAATTTATGTTCACATATAAAATGGCGACGGTAATAATACATAAGTGTATAAACTTATAATAAGCTGTACCGTTCTGAATACGACAGACTGTCGTCAAGAAAATTGAACAGGGGTGGAACAGATGGAAGTACGTAGGGCCGTTTACCATCGTCGACTTCCATCACTTTTCGATAGGATAGTATTAGTGTAATATATTGTAAAAAAAAACGTTTAGTTTTTGATTCAAATTAACAGCTAATCTAAAGTTAAAATTATTTGAACACAAACGTTATTTTTTTTTAAAGAATTTATCACGATCAAAAATATTTTACGTAACATCATCCTGTTTTTGCTCAATAAATATCGATAACATAATGCCAATATGAAGTTGTGTAGTGTCATTCTCGAGAGAGATCAAGCAAGCATATAATGAAATGAGCAAAGTAATGAGAATATAATACATTGGTCGGGGAGCAAGAGGCCCGTCTATTTTGTATAAGAATAACGTCTTAATTAAATAGAATCTGATCAAAACATGTCACGTAAAAATGTGGAACAAAAAAACATAAAACTATTTTATAGTCTCATAAATAGGATAGACGTAATTTTGTAAATTTGTATGTTTCTTCATATAAGTATATATGCTTATTCTTGTGTTATACAATCGGACCGAATCACTTTTTTATCTCATAAAAGTATTATATAACATAAATCAGTATATGGAGTATATAACCAACTAAATGTTCTCGTTTTCTAGCACGTAACAGATTATTTTATGGAAGTTTAATAAATTTCAATAAATGTGTAATTAACTCTTAAACAATTTATTAGTTTCTAAAAATAAATTGTTTAAGAGTAACACTAAAAAGTAAAAAATACAGAACAGCAGGTGTATAATACTTAAGATATTTTATACTGAATTAGACAATATAAAATTCTTGTTTTGTAATGAAGTCTGTCTGCAGTCAACCGAAATCTCATTGTACCTCTATAAGAGTAGCTATCACCACCAACTCAAATACTGCCTGCTATTTATATAATAGACTCGGCGATACATACTCAACAGCAGCAATTGTCTGTCTTTAATTATAATCGCGTCTTACCTATACAAAACCAAGAATTATCTTAAAAATTATTATGTAACGCGTAATACTTTACAGTGCCGTCCAACATAAATCCAAATTTGGTGTAAAGAAAAATATTTTGTTTTCGTAGACAAACTAAAATACCTTCAATCTATATGTGTTAACAAGGTAGTTCTTTTCATTATGTATTATTAAAATTAAATTTTAAGTTACTTTGCACCTGTCAAATATATTCCCAACATTTTCATGGGGTGCCAAAACACCTTTAGTTATTATTTCCACTGATAATAACGTCGCGACGTATGCAAATGAGTTTTTAAATAAATAATATTGTAAATATATTTTCATCAAGGCCATCATAATTTGTTTATGAAATGGACATGAATTTCATTGCGAATAAAAGGCCACAATTGTTAGAAGTGGTGGATGGTGTAGACTCCTCGCAAAGAATTCCCGCAAACGTCTTGCGTCACGTGGGTGGACAGATCGATGGCATTGTGTGGAGTTAGCGCAAGCGCGGACTCAATCTTCGCATATATCGACCGCTAACTTTCAACTTTATTCTTTTGGGGCAGGTTAGGCCTATGCTCCGCGGGGTCAAGGTCACGTCCTCTTCCGTTAAAAATAACAGATAAGTCAAGCTGCCAGATTGAACATATGCAAGTACAGCTGTACTCTACTTTGATAGAATAATGTTTACCTAAAGTCAGCGTTGTCATAAAAATAATACTTTTAGTATCGTTTTTCGTATTATTTAAAAAAAGATCTTAACTTAAATTATTATGTATTTATAAAGCATGCTACTAAAGATCGAAGTAAGTTCGTACCCTAAAATTTAATACACAAGTTATGGTGTAGGGCGTTATAGCAATAATCACCGTGACAGCAAAGATGGATTGGCGAACGCAATACTACAACAGGACTTGATGGATTCCATCACCACTTACTGGTATTAATTTTTTTCCAGCTGGTATTTTCCTTATGAAGTTCGCCTCTAGGAACGACGAGAGGCTGCTGCCCTTTACCAGGGCAATGCACTTATTTAAGTAGCAAACTCGCCGTGTTGGATAAGTTGCGGGTTATATAGTAAATTTTAGAGACATCTGAACCACGAGCTATTAAACCCACCTAGTACCCTACCGCTTTGGTACGTACCGCTTATCATTCAAAGCGGTCGTATATATTTATAGAACATTGCACTATCTGCGACCTGTGGACCCGATAAGTAGCGGAGGCCCGCCCTTCGTGGAGAAAAGAAGAAAAGGACTATTACTAACACAATAAAGGCTGTTATATATATAAAGTGCAGTTTATCTACATATTTAAATGCTAACCGCGGAACGCCATAAACAAGTAACATCAAATTGAAAAAAAAAATCATGTATTTTAAACTTGATAAAACTAAGTAAAACAGCTGAAATTAGGTATAAAATTTCGTATGATTAGTAAGAAATTAAAGTTTTAAACTATTTATTAATGATGATGTAATTAATTTAAGAACTTCATGGACATAACCTGTATAATTATTCTTTTTTTAATATAATTAAAAATCGATACTGTAAATTGGTTGAGAAAG
Organism: Byasa hedistus; assembly: GCA_029286795.1. Lineage (NCBI taxonomy): Eukaryota > Metazoa > Arthropoda > Insecta > Lepidoptera > Papilionidae > Byasa > Byasa hedistus. Next base: position 6,144,848 of record JAGSMW010000020.1, on the reverse strand, counting down.
TTAATATGAAAATAATAAACTCGGAAACAAAAGGACTGATTGACGTAAGAGTTGGCAAAGTGTTATGTTTTACAAGTTTAATTTTATTAGCAACTTTGTTTACTTTTTTCCTATGTCAAGAAACGCATTAAAACATACTATTCAATAATACTAACTTGGTTCAAAATTATCTATCCAGAATTTCTATATTTGCACTATGCGTAGTAAACCTATTACGCAAAGCTAACGTCAAAAAACTTTTAATTTACATATGAAATGTTTTAGAATTTAAGTATTAGGAAAAATATACGAGACAAATTAAAAACTAAGCTTAAAAGTAATTAAAAAAAAAAAAATTAAGTTGTATAGCATAAAATTGGAAATGTTTGTTGACGTCGGGCCATTAGACTATTTTAATAGCAGATGTTAATTCCAGGGCTATCCTTTTATAATTATTACAACAGAATAACACAGAAGATATTCGTACAACATTTTTCTTGCCCTATATTCCTTGATATAGAAATCTGCTATACGACATAATGACAAGGCAAACTTCCTGTTCACCATGTTGTTGATAATTCAACAGCGCATAATATAAAGGCGGCATTTAGGACAATTATATAGAACAGTATTAGTTTCATCACCTAGCCTTAGCCCTTAGCCCACATTTAATGTTAATTCATGTTACTCTACCCCAGGTTTTTCCATAAATATAGCGTCCTTCCAATCAGAAAACAGTAATGTTTTGCATACTAATGCTTAATAGCAAAAATAGGCGCTTAAGGAGTCTCCACAACAGTCAGCAACGGGAACTAAATCTATTAACATATTATTTATATTGTTGATCGACCAAAACACCTCCGTTCAGCAGTAGACATCGGTCTTGATGATGATGGTTTTATTACCTGTTGATCGAAGTTAAAATTTGTATTTTTCTGACGGTTTTACGCTTACCTACTCTCCTCTAGTAATATTATTAATGCACACAAAAAAGTAATCAACATGATTGTTATGAACATGATCTGAGATATCATTGAAAAAATAATATATAAATTAAATGTCTTCTACGTTTTCCGACTGTGTGTTAAGTAATATAAATTTTTTTTTTGTTTTTTTTTTATGTATGTTCACGTATAAGTTATCATTACTTTTTAGATATACATAACTTTCAAAATTATTTTATTTACTTAATTATATACCCAAAGAGCGATCATTTCATATTCATGTATTTCTTATTAAAAAGCAGATTATTTACACACTGTAACAGACTGTTTTATTCTAAAAGTCCAACTATTCGCCAGTGTAATTTTTCAAAAAACAATATTTATATTTTATGTTTATATTATTGATAATATACCGCTGTAAAAATTACACATGCGAGAATTTCAATAGCGCGAGTATTTTTTAAAACTCATACCAAGTGTGAGAAATTCGTATGTACAACAATAAAAACAAATTTTTATGTACAGTATTTAAAGTGTATTATATGCAGAGATAACCCTCCAACCTCCCATAGCCCAACCGCCTTAAAGGTCATACGGGCCAAATCGCGGGAGAGCATACGCGGTCTAGCCTCTGTTCGGCTCCACGTACATCTTATTTAAAATGTATTATATATTTTGCGAGTTCAACTGCGCAAAATAGATGCGCGAAAACGTTAGAAGTAGAGGCGGCGGCGCCGCCTGCGAGTTTCCCTCGCCAGGGATTGATCGCAAGCTAACTCCGCGACGAAGGCACCCGGAGCGAGCCATGTCGTCATGGAGACCGCCAACCGCTTCTGCCGACATTCAGTCGCCATGATAACGAACCAGATTGAATAGAGGTTCGTTTCTATATTAAAACAAATTTTCGTACTCATTACACACCCAGTACGAGGTTAATTTTCAATAGGATGATATCAAATTATTGAATTTGTATAAAGATACAATATTTGTTAATAGGTAAATACGTTCTCAATAATAATTGAAATGGAAACCAGATATTCGTTATTGTTACAAGTAATACAAGACTATAAGGATTCATTGACTTGAAAAATGCTTTTCTGTAATGTAAAATAATATAAATTATAGGCCCATTATTCCTTAAACATCTCTGTTATTCAACTAATTAGTATAAGATATTACTTTTAGTTAAAAAGGGGCGGTTATCAATAATTTTGTTAAACAATTAAAAAAAACCTAACTGTGACACAAAACACCCTAGTAAAGTATATACATTACCATTCATAAGTTTGGAAGTAAGTTTGTTTTAAACAACAAAAATAAAAATTTCCGATCCCTTGGTAATAGTTTTGGTAAAAGTAATAAATATTTTTCTGTTTTACGATTTGCTCTAAAATGTTTAATACAAAAACACAAAGGTTATTTATACCCAAGTTATCTAGTTTCCATAACTTCTTTTTTTTCTCGTTGGTTTCTTGTTTGGTTTTATAAAAAAAATGTTAATCAAATCATATCATATATTTATTTGTACCATTTTGGGACCTTATTCACTTGCGCATTGGCAAGCGGAGGTTGTAATGTTAACATTGTCTATATTTCAAAGTGTGGGAGACGATGGCCACTCTGCCCGCGATGAGTATTCATAAACGATTTCGGAAAGAATATTTCCTGAAAAAGAAAAGCAGACCCAGACCAATGACCTCACGAAACGCGGCGAATGCGACAACTAAGTATCCTGAATTTTAACTATGGCTTGACTCCATTACTTTTCTGATAATAACAAAATGCATAATAATAACACTCAAAAACTAAAGCTCTGTTTGTAACAATTTCCTGTCATATTTAAAAAATCGTAACTATCCGCAAGTCTACGTGGATATATTGCACATCCTAACATAGTGGTCATATATCGTTAGGGTTTGAGTTGTTTCAGTAACCGCAAACCTTAAAATTTTAGTGTACAGCCAGTCAAAAAAAACGAAATAAGGCAATTTGAAAATTGTTCATGATTCCGTCATAATCAGTGAACGAAACCTTATTGTGATTCATATAAATTGCACTAAAACTTTTTGAAGAAAATTCGTTATTCATGTATCATTTTAAAGAAATCATATTCCACTCCAATCCTTCTCACAAATCATATTTAAAGTAAAGAAAATATGTAAATGAATTTGCATGTCTTTGTTTTGTATCATCTATTTTATCTTAGTTAACAAACATTTAGACTGAAAGAAATATGACTAAGCCATGCGTGTCGTAAAAGACGACTAGAAAGGTCATAGCAAATCATTTGCTGTACCGAGGAGAACAGCAAAAGCGAAGTGGTCTCATATTTGCCGCAGCACAGAGAGTACAAAGAGACTTTCCTTCTATAGGATGTTCTTAGAGAAAGTGCTGAGACGCACCGGCGCGATACGAAGATCCAGGGGAGTTTCTAACGCACCACCGAGATTTTAATTGTTGTAAATTTTACATAACCCTGGCCTCCCATTGATGGACTCCCAAACTCAAAACGATGGTAACTTTTAAAGATTTATCCTCCGTCGCAAAAAAGGGTGAGTTATATTCTACGGGAAAAGGGAGATATCTATCTTCTATACGAGTTAGTAATTTTGACGGTACAAATAAAATATTTGATTCGGTACTATTTGCTTTCTTCAATTTGTTAATTTCTATATATGTAGTAATTAAGATATCGTGTACAGATTTTAACACTTTGAATAAATTTATGTCTGTTCTATTGATTTTTTCGTCAACGTTTATTTTAGAGAACAATTTCCATATTTCAAGAAGTACTTTTTAATTATCTAAAATGAATTATTTGTAAAACGATGATACTACTCCGAATTTAAAAGAGATGGAACTACGTGTTATACGACTCAGAAAGGCGTGGGTTCAATCCCTTATGAGTTGAAGCTTCCGGTGAAGAAAAACTTCGAAGGACACCCGACAGTTCTAAGAAACAGCTTTCGAGGACATGCGATATTCGCCAACACACGCATTTCCAGCAAAGTGGATAAATACCATTGGTTTTCTCCTTGTCAGAGAAGATCGTGACTTCCAGTACTGAGAACATTAATTAAAGTATCTGTATTACGTAAACATTTCACTGATTTTTGGAGACACTAAATTAGCTAAAACACACGTACCCTTATAAAGTTGAACTCAAAATCTGTGAAATGTGAGCAGGATATTATTGTTTACTAACCTTGCATTTTCAACGGCCAGAACTTGCATAAATGTTTCATTTATGTAATTGGCGCCAATCTGCGCCTTGATTTGATGTTCCGTAATTATATGGTATAGGATATAGTTCAGCTTCTACTTCATATCTGCAACAATAAATATCTTTAATGTCTCTTTATATTACAGTAACCAGTTTACCAGGTGGTAGGTCTCTGTTGCCGGAGACCGTCTGGATGGGTACCACCGCAGCTCCTATTTCAACCGCCAAATAGTGATGTGCAAACATTACTGTGTTCCGGTTTGAAGGGCGCTGTAGCTAGTGTAATTACTGGGGTAACGAGACTTAACACCTTATGTCTCAAGGCGACGAGCGCAATGTGATGCAGTGTGTACCATCTTAACTAGCACCATGTTGTCATGGGCAAGCGTATCACTTACCATCAGGTGAACGTCTTGCTCGTCTCGTCGCAAAGTAGTATTAAAAAAAAAAAAAAAAAACCAAACGGAAAATGATGAAATTTTCAGGTGGTTCAATAGATAGAATTCCTATATAATGTCTTTCGGTATCCTTATGCGGGGTCAGGCTGCGAACATTCAATCTTAGAGCTCGGGATTCGCTTCGAAACGTTTTTAATGAAGCAGGTATACTGACAGTCCCTTGAATATATATATATATTGTAATATTCTGTATATCCATCAAAATATTAATATATATACTAAACATACACACACATACACGGTAGAAATATAAAAAATAAAAATAAGCTCGCGGTGCCTTATTTTCGTTTGCACGAAATTAATGGAACCTTTGTGGGGCTCGGTATCCGAATCTATAATAGGGTTCCACAAACTGTTTTAGATTTGCCACTTAATAGATTTAAAAACAAAATTAAAAATATTAAATTAAATATATTAATTAGTAAAGCATATTATAGTGTTGAGGATTATTTAAATGTTAAAGATGTCTGGAAATAAATAGCGCTGATTCTCGAGCAGTATGTGTCAGTACGTGAGGGACATTTTGAAATTAAATTGGAAAAAAAAACTATATACATATACAGCCCGTTGAGTTTCTTGCCTATTCTTCTCAGGTTTGTGGCATTTCTTTTGTGAATGGGTGGTAGATTTTCACATTTAGTAAGTGAACTATTGTTCCCATGTTTAATTAAAATTTTGGCTTTGACTTTGACTAAAACTCTGATTTACCTTAGAAGCCTGACATTCTCTGTGTTTTCCTTTTAGAAAAACAAACCGATTTTACTAATATAAAAACGAAAATAACATTTAGTCTGTTTGCTATCTTAAAAGGATAAATACTGAGGAAGTGTCTTCAAAAGAGTGAGAGAAAAAACTTTATTGATATCTCTGAACAGGACCCATCTCAGCATGGAGTTTCAAAAGGGGGGCCCACTTTATTGGTTTATTATCATTAATCTGATTTCTGGGTTAGCTAATTACTACGAGTTCTAAAGATTTAAGTCAAAAACAAATGTTCAAATAGTTTATATAACAAACTGCATAATAGTAGCAGAGTAGATATAAAACATCTAACATGTGCATCAATATTTTGATTTTGTACTACTACAAGAACTTCTACATTGTCAGATGATATGAAATGTTTAATGAAACAAGAAGTACATGGTGATAACATCATATTACATAAAAAAATATGGTTACAATGTAAATTATACATGATCTATAGCATATTTTACATTAAGCTTTTAGCTCATGTTATATAATGACACCAAATATTTTTTGTGGTTTCTTAAGTGAATAAATTTAATAATATAGTAGAATCCGCAAATCATAAATGTGAACTATGTAAGAACATTTGGTACATGGCTGTTTTTATCTTTATATATATAAAAAATGGAGAATGTAGATTGTTTTTTTCTCATAACAATTATTTTAATTATAAAATTTACAAATAGTAATTGGTACAAACACTTAGACTCATAAAGTTGAAGCTAAATCATAGAAGTAGCAGACATGAGATTTTATTGTAATTCCATGTTTGCTACTCTGTAATAAATATTATTTAAAACAATAAAAATTATAAAAATGTAACCCCTAAACTACACTACTACTATTTACCAGAGAATGTTTTTAAAATAACTGACTAGATAGCGAGATTGACAGAAATGTTTCTACATATATTTTTAACCAAATGTCAAAGTTCTTAGTGGAGAACATTTTAACTAATTTAGGTATAAAATAAACATTACAATTAGTGTGAATCATTGAATTTAGCAATGACAAAATGTATTTCATACATAGGGGACTAAATATGGAACTCTGGATAAGTGAATATTTAAATGTATAATAACAAAAGTTTCTAGATTTTCATTAACACCTATAAAGACTTTAATAAAAGTATTGAAAACAATTATATTTTGAATAAAGAACACCAAGATTATTTAAAGGAGCCTAAATTGCTCCAACTTTTAATCTAATTGACTTACACCTCAGTTTAGGACATTAAAGTATAACAAGGCAAACAGAAATAGTAAATTTTAACATTAAATGGTAGAAATCACAAATACAAATGACAGTTAATGATTAAATTGAGCATTACTTGCAAAAACTAATATAGCATCTGCCAGTGGATGATACTCCACATTTTAAAATTACTTAATTTTTTTCAAATTATGCTATTAAATATATAGTTATAAATAATAGTAGCTGATAAATTACAAAATTAATATCTTGTACATACATGTATATATTCAAAAATTATTGCAATTTTGAAGTGGCAAAAAGTAAAACTAGTGAAGGGAATAGAAAATGTCTTTAATAGGACATAGGCTTCTCTAAAAAATCTGCACACTGGTTGAATAATAAAAAAAAATCTTTGAGAAATATTAAGTTTCAATAACTTGTAGACAATTTTAAATAAATTGTGAATACCTTACACATAATAAAAGTGTGTGTTTTATTTGAATGATAACTACAAAAAAACTTTTTTCTTAATAATTATAACTCACAATTTTGAAATTGTTGAAACACTTAAAACTAAAGTACTTGTAGAAATGCTACCATAGTTGTAACAAAATAAATTAAAGTAATAAAAACAAACAACTTTGAATTTAGATAATGGCAGAATTAACAGATAAAAGTGGGATACATTAATAGTTTGAAACACAAAAATATACAGTATTTCATAAAAAAAATTAAATTTTAGTTTAAACTAATCTCAGCGGGCCATTTAAAAGTAATTTTATTACAAAAACATTATACCATGGCAGTGGCAAATAAGCATACTGCACTCTTGATGGTAAACAGTTACTGTAGCCTATAGATGTGTGCAGTACCAGAGGCATAAAAGATACTTTGCTGAATTATTCAATCAACAAAAACAAATAAATCATTATCTAATATACATTTACACAAATGAAAATTAATATAAAGAAAAGGAATAAGGAGGTACTTCATTCAGGCATACTAAGTTATTCTCAAAAAATTATCTCAATTTTAAAGTTTGCTTTTCATCATTATCTGAAAACAAATAATAGATTCTGAATTCAATACATTATATTACACAACTTTCTAGAGAATGGTATGATTTGGATAATTTTATTTTGTCAAACAGTTTATGACCTGAAGTTGTTCCAAATATAATGTAAATCAAATTCAGTAACAATTGTAAAATATGAACTGCCACAGCTCATCACACAAGGAAAGCAAAGTGTTAGTTGTTAAAGAATATTGTGGCTAAATAATTTTCATCAATGGTTTGAAATGAGCACCCGTTCACTTTTCAGAGCTGTAGTATTAAAAGTTCAAATTGCCTTAATTGTCAAAAACTTTTGAAAGAAGGTGCACTTTGAAAAGAAGTTATAATGTAAATATACAACAGGAGAATTTCCTTTTACATTTAGTAATTTCTGTTGAAACATGTTCTTTTTTCTGTTTCCATTTATGGCCAGTTTAATTTTACAAATATTATCCAGTTGTTAATAAATGTTATTCATGATTTGTGATAAATATCAAGTAATTAAAGATTTACTAAAGTGAAGTATTAAATTTGTTGAATTATACAAAAATTATGCTGTCTCATTTTCAGTTATAAAATGCTTTATTAGACAGCCCTAGGTTGCTTACCTATCTTTGAATGTATGTATGTGGTATATCCCAAATATTATATAAATATATACATCTATTTTCAAACATTTTTATGCATATTCCTATTGGAATACTGGGGTAATACAAATAAAAGTTTAATAAAAATCAATTACCACTATCTTACATTATGAAAAATGTTTTTGCTTACTGCAATAATGAGCTAAAATTTAAGTAGCTCTTCATTAATAACAACTCAATTTAAAAAAAAAATAATTTCAAACAAAAGAATTTTTTTTAATCTTTTAAAATGTATTTCAACCTATTTAGCAAATTATTATTTTTAATTAAAGTACTATTGAGAAATTATGAAAAAATGTTTTTTATAATTCCTCAAACTAATAGTAATGATAGCAAACCACAAATTATCAGAGATCCAGAAAAATAATCAGGCACAATTAAAGAGACAAAACAATAACAATGTTATTATTTTGTGCCTTTTATTCATCATAAAATAATAACCGACACATCAAACCATACAACAGTGAAACAAGAAAATAACGCAATTAGTATATATGAAAATATTTTAAAGATATGACCAGGTTATCAAAAGATTTTGATGTCTAAAAATTCCAGGTGAACTCGCACTATGACGTCATAAATACTTTAACTGTCAATAAAATGCAGTAAACAAATCTATACTTTATTCCTGTTGTTAATAATATATATAGTTTATAACAATTTTCAAAAACAATATAAGGGGCGAGGCTACTTACATTAATCCAAACAAAGATAAATCTTCGAAGGATCATAAACGAGAGTTAACCGCGATCAGTAGATGACAGCAAAACTAAATAACATGGCGGCATTTTGTCGCAGCCGGTGTAAAATCGCCAATTTGCAATAACAATCCGTTACACTTTTGAAAACTGTCTACTTATTTAAATTATTATCCTTCAAATAGCACTCATACACCAAACAAATTAAAATATATTGGTTTCAATGAGAAACTTAGAGGGAAAATGACGTAACATTCTCAACCTTCACGGTCGCACAGTACAAACCAAAGGTAAACGAAATTGAATTTTGCTTCGCTGAATTGCAAAAACTGTACAATGTAAGTAAAACCATAAACACTTAACTCAAAAAATCACTTCACAATAAGGAAACAATCCGTATAGCTTGACAAAATATACCAAAACGTATTATTATTCTGCCAAACATCTAACGTGACACGCAGTCAAGCAATCTTATACGCATTTTTTTTTTTTCTTTTTTTTCAACTGTCAAGGATTTTTGTATTCATTGAGCTTAAGTAACAAAGCCTTAATTAAAATAAAATTAAACATTTTTCGACTGCTTATCTATGGATATTTTTCGTATTAATCTGCGTCTGCTTCATTATTGTAATGAAATATGAAATTGTTCCTAAATTTTAAAATTGTAAAAAATATTTTGCAATCGCATTACATTAAATGTGCTTTTAATAAAAAAAGATTTTTTTTTCTTTTTTTCTTGATGATTCGTTGCCATTTTTATATTACACCTTCGCAGGTTTGAAGTTTTATAGTATATAAGAATTTGTATGAATATTTTAATTTTTTTTTACATTCACGCGAACAATTTCATTTATTTAAGTAACTTGCAATTTTGTGCTTCTATTTCAAATATAAAAGGTATTAATGAATAATTTTCTTCCCTTTTCCGAATAAAACTTTTTGATAAGTGGTTTTGAAAAACAACATAAAATGTCAAATTAATGTTTTTGAAAAATTAATAAACGTTTTTTCGAGCCGAAGTTTTCCTTTAATTTTAGAAGCACAAACAAGGCTCATTTACATTATTTATTTAAAAATGGCATTGCCTTGGCATATACCACTTGAAGGAATTCCAAAGTTAAAAAAAGATTGTATTAAAGAATCGCTATTAAAACATTACTGCGGATTGGATGTTCATGATAATCCCTGCGAAGAACTTCAAACTGGCTTAATGTGTGATATTGGTATTACTAATAAAGAACCAATAACAATACAAAAGCTAATAGCTGCAGGAATGACCGTAGCGCATCTTAATATAAGAAAATTAGAACCAGAAGTATGCGGTCAAATTATTCAGAGTATAAGACAAGCAGTTTATAACTATAGCGCCGAATTACAGTATGTACATCCATTAGCACTTATAATTGACGTTAAAGGTCCGGATATTACCACTGGAGAATTAAAAGGAGGTCCACAGACAACAGTTGAAATCAATCAAAATGAAACAATTAGATTGACGACTGATGCAACCTGGCGTGAATGTGGTACTGCTGACTGCTTATTTGTTGGATATGATCAGCTTACAGATTTACAGTTGTGCGACATAGTATTCATTGATAGTCTTACCGGTAACAAAATTAAATTAATTGTATCTGAAGTCGGTGACGATGCAGTGGAATGTTCGGTGGCTTTTGGTGGTATAATAGGTCCTAAAATGGCTGTACAAATCTCCCAAATTCCAAAAGAACTTAATAACACAATTAAAAACGAAAGTTTGGAATCAGTTTCCCATAGTGATACGTCACAACAAAATTTTGAACAACTTGAAGAACAGATTAAGTGGGCTGTATCTTCAGACGTAGATGCTGTATTGTTACCAAATGCCCAAAACAGTAACGATATTCGTCATGTAAGAAATATTTTGTCAAATAAAGGTAATCATATACTTGTTTTTGCTGCAATTGATACTGTTCAAGGACTAGATAATATTGATGATATACTAACAGAAGCGGATGGTATCTTTTTAGACAGAAGCGTTTTGAGTACTGATTTGCCTGTTGAAAAAATATTTATCGCACAAAAAATAATAATGGCCAAATGTAATAATCTTGGAAAACCGTGTATATGTAAAGCAGTAATCAACGAACAAATTCCAACGTTATGTGTGACTGACATTGCTAATTTAGTACTAGATGGAGCAGATGTTATTTCATTAGAACTACATTACGATTCACCATTGAAAAAATATGCGCCATCTTATGATCCAGTGCGTATGGCTGAGCATTGCTTAGCAGCTGCTGCGGTGATTTGTCGTCATGCAGAAAGAATTATATGGCAACCGCACGTTTACGGCAATATAGAGTTGATGCAAAGTCCATTAGACGAACCTAGTAAAGTACTGTGTATTGGAGCTGCTGAGCTAGCGTTGCGTTCTCAAGCAGTTGTAATTATATGTTTAACAAACTCTGGTCGAACAGCAAAAATATTGGCTAATGCTAAACCAGCGTGTCCCATCATTGCAGTAACTAGAACTTGTCACACATCCAGACAACTGCGTTTTTATAAGGGGGTACGTACAATACATTACTTTGAAGAACCTAAATCTGCTTGGGATGCAGAAGTTGAAAGTCGTATAGGTGCAGGTTTAGATTATTGTAAAATAAAACGTTTAGTACGTACTGGTGATGCATATGTAGTTATTGCTAGTTCACGACGAAACGTTGGATACTGTGACTCGGTTCGACTTTTGTACGCCAGCGCCCGTAGTAAAATTTTTATGGAATAATTTTTATTACGCTTTTTAATGAAATATGTTTTAAAAAATCTAAAGAAAGTGTTATTCAAATTAAATATTTCATTAATTATTGTAATGGTTATAAAATAAATGAGAAATAATCCAAGAATTTTTAGATTTATAATTTTTACTTGAATTAAATTCTGATCTTTTCATCAGTGAAGGAGGAAAAACGCTTTTTACTTTCTTAAGCTCTTCGTACAAAGGATAGAGTGAAATTGGACATAGTAGAATTCAAGTTCATGAGGAATGGCAGTGAAGAAAGTATAGTTTGTGTTAATATGTAATACAGATACCTATAAAACATTCAATGTTTACACAGTTGCAATCCGGTAATGTTAAATAAATATTGTTAATAAGAAATTTATAATTGCTATCAATATTAATAGTGAGATTTTGCAATTGATCATGTTACTTGAAGTAACTACGGTAAAACTATTGAAAACATTATTTTATTAATATTTGTTTACTAAGACCTTTTGTTAAGAAAATTAATTTTAAAATAAAAAAAAATATATAGTATAATCATGACGATTGCAAGCACATTTAATAGTTATTTTTCCGTTTATGTGTATTGGATAAAGATTAAATATCTTCTTCTTTTTCTAAATCGTATTTCCTCATGACTGCGGGTCGTAATCATCATGGGTAGAATTTAAATATACATTGCAAATAATAGTTTCAAAAAAATTTTTTTTTATACTAGATGTACTAGAGTACTAGAGTCTTAACTTAACGCACTGTTTCCGAGAGGAATGACATTAACTGTTTACGGTTCGAACATTATTTAAAGTCTGACAAGGAAGTTTTGGCACGTTGCGAAAATTATAACTAACGCCAACATCTTGAAAACATCTTTCCAAGTCACTTTGTGATTTTTTGTGATATTCTTCTTCTTTCCAAACTGATGGTAAGAGCACGGTTTGTGCGTGAGCCAATGTGTATGTGTAGACGTACAAAATAAAAGAATACAAATCCATTAAAAATTGTCTGCGTGGTCAATCGTTCATGTTCTCATCTTTTCATCTTCGCAATTGATGGCGAGAGCTAATGTTATATATAGACGTCTAAAATAAAAAGATAAAAATTCTTAAAAAATTGTCTGCGTGGTCAATTCGACCGCCATGTTACCGGCCACCTCTTTTGTGATATTGCTGTTGAAAAATTATAAAGAAATGACGAAAGTGATAAGAAATGACGTTAGAGAGGTATTACTTAAGACCAACGACTTTTTAAGAAGAAAAAACAATTTGACATCCCGATAATTCCCTTTGAAAAGACTAATGAGAGTATTGCCGCTGTGACAGGTAAGTGATATCATACGCACTTTTTATTTTTACCCCATTTCCAATAAATATTTTTGATGGTCCTTAAAACTTTTTCTAAGTATTAATGGAGATAACTGTTTCAGGTGTTTGTTTACGTACTGTGGCAAGAATTACAAATGAAGTAAGGGTAGCTGAAGCAACTTCAAGTAAGATAGTTACTCTGGAAATAAATCTGAAAAATTAGGAACATTAAAAATTGCTTTTATTTTTGGTGACAGGGCATTTATAATAATTACACATATTATGTCGAAAATTCAAAATTTTATAATTGTTAACAATGCCTACAACTAACGGGTCCCTGATAAGGTAGAACTGATTCTTTATGTAGAAGATGTCGTTTAACTATTTAATCATTTTTGTATATAAACAGGATAATCGGTGCGGTTAAAACATACTACAAGAGTATATAGTATGACAAGAGTGGCTTTCTAATAATCTGTTGCCAATAATATAGCTAAAACAATATAAAAATTACAAGCTTACAATAAATGTTTAGGCAGCTAACAATAAATGGAAAAGTCATAAATAGAGTAAATGAAATAAAATACTTGGGCCTCGCTCTAGACAGGAAAGTGTCATGGAAGTCATATGTAGAAATATCATGGAAGTAATAAGTACTACGTACAACAGGAATGAGCTATTGTCGAAAAATTGAAGCCGAGTGAGAGCTCAGTAACTGACCCTCATGTCTCTTTCTGGCGATTGGGACTATGTTGAAATATGATTTCAGGACAAAAATTATTAAAAATGTTTTGTGATCTGACGTCAGCAGAACATTGCTTCACATGGATTTTAATTGAAAATGCGTTTGTTTTTTTTTATTATTTTAATAATGGAATAAAAAATGTAAAGGTATTTCAGTAATTTGTTCTTGACGAATTGGTCGGATTAGATGGTCAACGTAATTCTTCACTAACAAATTATGTTTAAAACTATTACTTGTGGAAAGATTAACCACAAACAGCATAATACTCGCTTCCGCATGCCTCCACGACACAGATTCTCCCCATTTTAACTAAAATTCTACAAAAATATACGAAATCAAAAACAATCCGCCATTAACGTCCGAGTCGCCGATTTCATGTGGGGTTGTCAGGTCAGGTGTCCGTATTTCAAACAAATAAAAGAAAACTTATACAACAATCGCAAAAACTTTGCGTTAATAAGGCTTTACACGTAGCAACAAATAATATTGCTTTAACATGTCGGTAATAAAGTATTATTTATATTAAGAAACATTTTAGACGTAAATGTTTTTAGTTCATTACATTACATCATTCGCATATTTATCCACAAACAACGAAAGTATAAAAATCAATTGACTCTGGCAACTCTACGTCACTGCTAGAACGGGACACAGCGGTCACCGGTAGCGGTCTCGCTCGGCTTCATTTTTATTTTGCGCGCAACAAGACTCTTATCACCTTAGCTTAAGGTTTAATTTTCTTTTTTTAGTTGCAAGATGCACAGAAAGCTCATTCCTGTTGTACGTAGTACTTATTACTTCCATACGTAGAACAGATGCAGCGGCGGATTGTATGCTTCGATCATTGAAACATAAAATTCATATTAATTGTTTACCACCATGTACAAACATATAATAAATTTATAAAAACAAATGAAAGTTTGTTTATAGCCTCTTCGTGCTTAAAGGAAAATAAAAATGATATTAAAATCTAGGCTGTACAAGTTCTAGACGTTTGCCTTCCAATTCTAGAAGAACAAGTTGTATCATTCAAATTTGCACAGAGTTGAACTGTTGATAAAATAAAAAAGTTGTATGTTAATTTTCATATAGTTTTTGTGACGTTTGGGTTTTGAAGTAATGCTATAGTTTAAAGACAACAAATTTTTGCTTATTGTTTTAAGCTAATAAAAATAATAATGAGTTTAGAAACTTCTATTAAAGAAATTTGTGAAAATTTGAAAACAAACAAAATTACCGAAAGAAAAAAGAATGCTGAAGCATTAAAAGATTACTTAACTAGAAATGCAGTTCCTGATTTGCTTTCTGATAATACACGAAAAAAGATAGGTTTTACTTGGAATGATTTATTCGACTCTGTATCCGATTACTTTTTAAAGGTATTTTGAATATTATTTCAACTGTATTTTATTTTATTTTAATTAATTATCGCACTTTTTGAGAGTTTCTAATTATGGATCCATTGTCATCCAGTGCAAGACTCAAAACTATATAAGTTAGAACATGCTAATGCAATGCATTTTTGTATGCGGTTAAAAGAAATTTATTTTAGTATAACATTGATTAGTTTCATTTGTCTATAGAACGTATGTGCATGAATAAGTTATATCTATATAAGTAATAAAGTAATTAGTTAAGTACAAGTAATAAGTTTTCAATTACTACTACAGCTTTCAACAGCCTCTGTTAGAAATAAACTGATAAACCTCAAAGTAACTTTAGTGTTAAAATTCAAACCCATAAAATAAGTATTACATACATACATATTACAACTCACAATATATTTTTTTATAAAATTTTATGACAAGGTGAGCAGGATATTCACTAATAATGAATGTGGCAATAGCTCAGATGTGAAATTTGCTCAACCTCATGCTTGATGACAAAATTAGATATTTTCTTCATAATCATAGTATTTTTATTTATAAAACAGAACTAGTTAAATTTAAATTAATATGTTGAAAATTGCAATATTATTTGGTATGCAATAAAGTATTTTCAATTCTGTTCTATGTTGTAAATTTTAATAACTATTAGTTTTATAGTTGTATAAGAATATCTAGTCTTTTTTTTAATAAAGCCTTATTTACAGGAAACAGAAAAACATGAATCTTCTAAAACATTTCATAATGTCACATATCCACTGTGTACAAGCCTTCTTCATTTATCTGTTGCTGGTTCGAACAAGGGTAATTATTATTAATATACTTTAATTAGAAAAGTATTTTAAAATGATTGAAGAATATGTCTGTAATAAAAGTTATTACAGACATATTCTTCAATCATTCAACATGTCAATCAAGATACATGTTCAACTCTTGTCTACTTTCTTAAATTGACCAAAAAATTTTGAACAATCAATGAATTTAATTCAGAGTAATAAAATATATTTTTAGTATGAGTGTTAATTTATTTATAAATGAATTATGCCTACTCTTATACATGCCTGTACATATTAGTTTTGGTCTTATTTTTTTTAGGCAGAGCATACATAAAATGTGAAAAGATTATGGAAGCATGTTTGTTTGTGTTACAAAACAAGATATTGGCAAATGTAATTGGAGATGCCTATTTAACTCTTCTTTATAAATATGTACTGCCCATTGAAAACTATGCTAGCCTTATCACACCGAATACATGGGAAAGTAAGTAAAATTTTATGTTTCTTTTTATTACTTAACAGTTGATACATTTTATTTTAACCTTAACCATTTTTATTAAATGTGCATTTCACATAAAACGAAATTGTAGTTAATAAGAGGTCTTTCCCATAAAATGTCACATTTGTACAAAATAAGTTAAAGCATTTTTTGTAACTTTTTTATTTCTGTAAATCAAAATTATCACATATAATCATTACGTCTTTGCTAATACAGTACAAGTCAAGTCTCAAATTGCTGTAATGATATAAATTGGCAAGGTAAAATAGCTTGACTAACTTCACATTCTATCTTGTAAAATTACCCACTCAATCATTCTTAGAAGGTAAAAAGTGCAGTCTACTTACATTGTGTGATGTTAAAAAAAAAAGTAAATGAATGTGTTTATCAAAATCATATCTTTTTAGATCTACTGGATATTTGTGTTACAAATTGTATTTCAAATGTGTCAGAATTGGATGATTTCATAAAATTGAAGATTCTTTGGCTTGTAATTAAAAATGCTGGTGAATATTGTCAGTTTTCATTATCACTACGAAGTTATTTGTCTAACATAAGTGAATATTTCTATAAAGTGCATACAAGCAAGAAAATATTGGAAGTAGCTATAGACATTAGCATTTTAATACTGGATATGGTAAATATCAAAAATGTTTTGTCATTTAACAATTTAGCATTTCATATAAGAATTATGAATGTTTATAGTTACATTATCATAAGCTAATTGACAAAATTTACAAAAGTACTATTAAAAATACTGGTGGAAGTACTCTGCTGTTAAAGATTGTCTGTATAAATACTACTGTTGCTCTTACTTCTACTGTCAATAGTAGTGTGCAAACGTTACTGTGTTCCAGTTTGATGGCACTGCAGCTTTTAACATACTCTGTTAGACATAATAGTGCTTACAAAAGTTGCAGGATCACTGCAATATCCACGACTTGACCAGTGTCTTGAATAAATGGCATCCCTTATAAGAGAGTCCCTGTAGTGGGAATTTCAGAGCAACACTATTAATGTTTTTTATATTATGTATATAAAAAACATTAAATGCAACTATAAAAACCAGAACAATAAAACCAATAAAAGGAGACAATATTATGAATAAAATTTGGTTGTAATAAAATATGTATAAGTTTTATTCAGTACAGAGGCTCCACTAGTTGTTTTATTAAAAATTAGAATATTTATTATGTTTATAAATTATACACTTAAAAGACAATGCTTTTTTAATTAAATAAATTGTGTTTTTAGCTTTATTTAGAAAATCGATTGAGTGTGTGTGAATTTATTGAGCAAAATTTACCATTAATATTTGAATTCTATGAGCAAAATTTGGATGGGAAAAAAAAGGTAAAAATTTTGATACTGTTTAGTTATTTCTACTAAGTCGATAGTTATTATTTTAGTATAAATTTTTTTTATTTCTGAAGTAAAATAATTTTCTATTTTTTTTGCCTTTAGATGCAGCTCTTTAAGTTACTAAACACATCTATAATAATTCACCATCCACTAGGACGAACTGAAAATGAAGAAAGTGCACATGCACATAATTGGAATGCCTGGAATAAAAGCCTTGAACGTATTATGGATCTTGTCTCTGAAGAAATAAGTTATTTACAAAAACATAACAGACAGTCAAATAACACAATGACTGTTTGTCCAGTTTTTGCTAAGGTTGCAGCATATACATATTTCTTGGTAATTAAATATTTTTCTTTTTACTTGTGATAGGTCTTTGTTTCCGGGCACAGTCCAGTCGCCACAACTTTTATTTCTACCGGCAAAAAGTATTATGCCAACAGTTCTGTGTTCCAATTTGGAGGGTGCTGTAGTTAATAAACTACCTGTACTAACGCAATTTTAATATTTGGGGTCTGAAAAGCGGCGACCCTAGTTGGAGTAGTATTTATTATCACTACTTTTTTGCCAACTATCGCCATGTTGTTAGGGACAATCGCTTTGCTTTTCTTCAGATCTACGGATCATGCATGACTCGTCGATTTGTAAAAAAGAATTACATTAATTGTTGGTTTAGTATGTATATGAAACTAAGTCACGTTATATTTCCAGATCTTCAAAAAGTTAGCACCAGACACTGAAAGTAATTATGGTATTGAAAACTGTACAAAGAAGCCTAGAATAGCTTTCAATGAATGTAAAAATTTTACTGACTTATTACAAGAACTCCAGCGAAATTATATGCCATGGTACCTTTTTACTGTGATGTTTTAATAATTAGATTTATCATCATGTTATCTACAATGATTTCATTCAGGCACAGTCACTGCAAGCTTTTAAGAACCTTGTCAGTAAATTCCATCTTTCATTATAAATGTAATAATAAGTTACTTTAAGTTCATGTATGTGTGTATATAAGTATACTTTACTACATCTATTCTTATATATTATATTTCCTAACAAAAACCCACACCAAATTTACTTATTACTTTACATATTTTCCATCTAAAGGTTGTCTGGAAGAAATAGCTGATAGTGATAAGACCGCCCATTCTGCATTTATCATATAACAATGTAATTTGTTAATTTTCTGTATTTTTTGGTGTGCAATAAAGTATTTTCTATTCTATTCTTTTCTATTCTATTCTATTCTATTCTATTCTGTTCTTTTCTGATCTATTCTGATCTATTTTATTCTATTCCATTCTGTTCTGTTCTGTTCTATTCTGTTCTGTTCTGTTCTGGTCTATTCTGTTCTATTATTTTCTATTCGATTCTTTTCTATTCTATTCTATTTCATTCTGTTCTATTCGATTATATTCTCTTCTGTTCTGTTCTGGTCTATTATGTTCTATTATTTTCTATTCGATTCTTTTCTATTCTATTCCATTCTGTTCCATTCTGTTCTTTTCTGTTCTGTTCTATTCTATTCTGTTCTGTTCTTTTCTGGTCTATTCCATCCTGTTCTATTCTGGTCTATTCTGATGTATTCTGATCTATTCTATTCTGTTCTGTTCTTTTCTGGTCTATTGCATTCTGTTCTGTTCTGTTCTATTCTATTCTATTCCATTCTGTTCTATTCTGTTCTGTTCTGTTCTATTCCATTCTGTTCTATTCTGTTCTGTTCTTCTCTGATCTATTCTATTCTACTCTATTCTATTCATTAATTGTTGAATATAGGCCTTCTTATGAGTAGTGTTATAAATTTCTATTTCCATCATAATTCTCGTTGATCTTCATTACGTCGACGGTTATGGCAGGCGGTCGTCCCACGCTACGCTTTCCAATATAAATATTGATAATGCCCAATAATAATAGATCTTTGGTTTATACTTCATAAATGTTACTATATTTTCAGGATAAGTATTGTACAGATGTACATAAAACATTTTGGGAGTTATGTCTCTGTTGTAGATTATGAATTTCTAGTTCAGATCATAGAGGAATTAGTGAAGAATAACGATTTTAAGAAAATAGGACGTGCCTATCAAAGTTTAGTATGTTCTGTATTCAAAAAAAATATTTTATGCGATGAAAGCAAAATGAAAAACAATAGTAAAGTAATTATAACATCTTTGTGGAATTCATGTGTAAGGTGAGTGCTACAGTAGGTAATTCATTTTATTAACATCATTAACTGATAGAAGTACTTCTAAGTCGTATTTCTTCTCGACTGAGGGCCCTGGTCATCATCTTAAAATGAAACATACGACGACTTTCTTGGCAATTATAATGGAGAGGTTTGCCATTGCCTTCTAAATTTCACATACTAGTCGACCACGGATGGTCGTGACATGGGAATGCAGGTTTCCTCACGATGTTTTCCTTCACCGTCAAAGCACGTGATATTAGTCAGTGTTATACTAAATGCACATAAATTGAAAAATTTGTTGGTGCAGGCCGGATTCGTATCCGGTACCTGCGAATTGGAAGGTCGGCTTTCAAACCACTAAGCTATCACGGCTCTAATATTGTCTTGTTTTAGGAGAGTTTGCGACTGAAAATGGATAATTAATTTATTATTGAAAAAATACTGCAATTTACTGTCGCATAACTTCAAAAAAAAAAAAAATATTTTTCTATTTAGTTGTTTTTATTAACTGTCGGACCAGCAGTCGTTGTGTGTATAGACATGATTAAATATCATTACAAAACTGTATTAAGATTATTTGTTTTTGTTTTCAGGAATTCAACTAATACTGTAAGTTATGCTCATGAAGCAATACATAGTGTTATGCAGTCGATTTTATCATTAAACATTTTGGATAATGACAGTGTTAATCCATTGTTGGCTTTATACTTTGAAAAAGGAGTACCAGTTAGTGATAGCAGTGTTAGCACGTTGTGCATGTTATTAAAAAAATTTTATACTAAATGTTGTCATAGTGTTGCACGAATGAAATGTCTTAAGTGGTTCATAAGTGGACAAATTACATGTGTCAATGTGATGAATGTAAAACAATTATTTTTATTTTTGCTATCGAATGAGAACATTAGCGATTATGGTGATAACGAATATAGTAAAAATGATAATTTATACGATATTTTATTCGAAACTGTTGACAAAAGTATTTTATATAATGATTTAGAATATGAGATAATACAACACGAACAAAGATCTGTACCCAAAACCCCAAACTTGGAGATCAATAATGAAGTAAATACTTACCTACTGAAATATTTGCAAGAGAGACTCTCGGAATATACTACAGATTCGCTGATAAAAGGACAAGAGTTGATAGACTGTTTGAAAATGTTAAACTTGGTTTTAGTTTACTTAAATGCAACACTGAAATACAACTTTCGTAATGCCGGTTCTACAAAATTATTCCTTACATTTAATAGAGTTCTTGAAATAATGTATACAGCATCAATACATACATTGAAAAGCGATGTATCAATTCGTGATAAAAGCCTTCTGCTTCACTATTTACAACTTATGTTACTTGAAGATTATCACACGATGCTGAACAGTAAAATACGTTTATGTATTGACAAGGATATCTTCCATTGCATAAATAACATCCTAAACAATGATATTCCCTCTGATGAGGAAGATTGCGATTCGGATATGAGCCTTAATGTTTTAAAACATAATTGCATATATTTTTTGGCAGCGTTTTGTAAAAAAAAACATGAATATAAAGATGAACTTCTTGAAGTAATCTTAAGCCCTAGATTGTATAATTTCGGTTGCAATTGGGATACAGAATCAGCATTAAAATGTATAAGGTTACTTAATCAATCTGACATCGAAGACGCGCCTATAGGTATAACTATTTTTTTCTAGTTTTTTTTAAAAAAAATTTTGAGGTAACGTTTTATATCAATAAAAAATTATTATTATTTCAGAATTATCTTTTGCACTTATGCAGTCAATGTGTAAAGATTTGTTTAGGAATTCTAAATCGACCCTACGCATTCTTCAAACGTTATTAGAAATCGTTGACAAGGTGTGGATGCACAGTGAAAATTTACGCTGTAATTGTGTAATCATGGTGAAGGGCTACTTGCACAGATGTGAAAATATGTACTATCCTCCTCAAGTTGCGGTCTTAGTGTACGAATGTTTAGCGAAAATAATTTCTCTGAATTGTAAAGAGAATTGTCCTATTGAGATACCGTTTAAAGACGTTATAATGGAAAAGATAAAAGGCAATGTTCAAAGTATACGACTTTATTGCAATTATCTAATAAAATCTATTTCGGAGGTCATTTCAGAAGAAGATATTGAATCCCACTTAATAAACTTAAAAGATATCTTTACTATTGTTGTAAGTAATGAGTTTTTGTATATGAGTCTTTATTATTTAGATGCATGCTGTCTTGATATCAAAAAATAGTAGCTAAACGTTAGTTATATTTTTCAACACTGGGATAAAACTTGTCCTCAATTTCCCGAGGTGGTAATTTACGATGAGGCTGTACATGGTGCCCACACTGACTCTTGTATGTTGAAAGCAGGAACACTGCCAAGCAGTAATGGTTGGCAGCTTTATAATATGAGAGTGGTAGCTGGATATTGGCCAGGCAGGGATCGAAATTATACTATTTTTGCATGGTAGAAATGCTCTTGCAAACTTGACATCACAGGGGCAAGACAAATTTTGTCGGACTTGCACCGAATTAAAGCCTTACGATGTTCTACATTCGGCGCTTTACGCTTCTTCTCGGCTGAAGTGCGTAGAGTCGATTGATTGAACTAGATTACTTTATGTTACAAGACAGGACATGAATCTTAGCATTGACAAATATGTTTAATCTGTTAATGAAATTGACTTTCTTTACGATTCTTTAAAATTGTTTGACTACTTTTCTCTAAATATTTCTTTCTCAATAATTCTAATTTTAGGAGTCCGCAGACAAAGAAATGGTTCTAAAAGACGAATTAAAAAACCGAACGTCAGCAGTACTTCACGTTTACGTTGTGATGGTGCTCAGTAAACCTTTATGGATACACCGCATAGTATTGGAAATTGTGTGTCTCCAACAAGAGAAATCATTAGATAAGCGTTTAGTGAAAAAAGTGTTACACATTATTATAACAAAATCAACCCAAAGAAACATCGATTTTTATTTTGAACAACATATATTACTCGTATTACAATGGTGGTTACAGAAGAAAAAAAGATCATTACGACATCTTCCTTTGTGTTTATTGGGTTCTGAGAGCATAGTCTTGATTTTAGCAAAACACATGAAGTGGTTTGTTTCTGCAGATATTTTATGGGGTCAACACGGCGTGGTACAAATAAGTGATATGTTACAAAGATTTAAACAAGACATGACCGAGGAAGCCATTTTAGAGGTAAAGTTTTCATTAAACCCTTTTTTTTAACATAAACTACTTTAGTATACTCTTAAATTAGAAATTTTAAATATTAATGTAATCACAATTAAAACATACAGAAATTCTTGTGCAGAGAGTTTATGTCCTTAAGTGCCTCCGTGGCTTATTGCTGGCCAAGTAACACAGAGCCTTGGTTTGATTCCGAGTACACGTGTTCCTTTTGTGGACGGGTTTTTTCGAATACACCTGGTTAGTTAATACCTACATATTGTAAATTTGCTGCTATAACAGCATTGCTATGTTTCGACCGTTAAGATTTGAGAACTAGTACATTCTAGGCGAGCACGGTTTACTACCAAGAGTGCACGATAAAATTTATGATTCTTAGTTTTTCTTTTCCAGGCCAACTACCAAATGTTTGATTTAATTTTTTTTAACGTATTGTTTTTCTCTTGCACAGAAATGTTTTTGTAATATTCTGATACTGAGTTTGCCATACATCGTTAACGAAAAGTACCAATTGGGTATCAATTATGAGCTCTCTTGTAAAGAGTCTGTAAATGCAGCTTCGAGGATGTTTCATCAATGGAGACAATATTTAAAAAATGAAAAATGGACTAAGTTGTTTATTGAAAATATGGACCAGCTTGTGTTGCTTACTGCACTACATCTCAAGGACTTTACAGATACTAAAAAAATGTTAACTGTTGATGTTCCACAAAGTATTGAATTGTATAGTTATTCGAAAGAAGTTTTTGTTGGTATTCTGAAATATTTTGGGGTAAGTTTTTTATTTATGTGTGGTTGCATCGTTTTTTCTTTTTGATTTTGTTTTTTAATTTGGTATGTTTCCTTTTTAGGAGCTTATTGATGGAAATATCATGGAGTATTTTTGTGAAAACCAACCGCTTGCATTATTCAAAGTTCTGTTTACATTGTGGAACAATGTATTATCTGAGACAAATTTCCATTTCAAAGCAATGTTAATACATTCGTTTATTACGTTTATTGAGAATATACCTTTAGGTTTCCCATCGGATGCATTTATATGTAATTACACCTGCGCTGGAATAGCTAGTGCTTTAAAACAATCCCAGAGTAAAGAACAGATCAGTGTATTATTAAGAGCGCTTCTAGTGATCCTGAAGCATTTTTCTTCACTTAAAGTTTTTCACAAAGACATACTCTCTGATATATTGACAATTTTAATGACGCAAAAGGACTACAATTCTGATTGTAATGTTGTTTTAAGTTTTGTAGTCAATCACTTAATGAATATCGATAATGATTTGAAAGATTTATATGATATAATGACGGAGGTTGAAGTAAAAACATGTTTGAGTGAAGTTACGTTTTTAGAAAAAATCCAAAAATACGAATTAAACTTAAAATACTTAAGGTAAGAATACATATACATTTCGATGTAGTTGTATTCTATTAGCCTTAAATGATCACTTACGTTTTCTTTACAGCGTGAATACTTTATATAACATCAGTAAATTTTTACGTGCACATAAGAAATTTTTAAGAACAATGTTAGATAAATTAGATGTAAAAGGATTCTCAGAGGAATGTGAAAGAAGTGCTATTCACAAATTTATTGTAGCTTTATGTAACATTTTAGCAACTTCTGGTGATAATCAGGTATAAAAGTTTTAGTAGTTCCGGTAATAGTATTAAATTGCCTTTTTAAGTTAAACGCAAATTTATATGTAAATAAATTGATAATCTTTTTGGGTATAAGCATAAGCTAAATTTAATAACTAACGGCGTGTCTCTGTTGACGAAAATCTAATTTAGTAGAAACCGACGCAGCATGTATTTCTGCCGCTAAACTATAGTGTGTACTTCTTTGTTTTTGAAAAGCGTTGTAGCTAGTGAAATTTCACTAGCCACAGCGCCTATCAAACCTACGTAACGAGAAAACTCGAGAGAAACATAAATAGCCTATTTTGTAAAGAGGTCTACAATATTCTTAACTTTGCTTTCAGATGGTGGTTGCCGCAAGTAACTGTCTAGCTGAAATAGGAGCATACGATTTGAAAACATTGATCACTGTACCTCCAAAAGATACAACACAACTGATGAATGATAAACCAACAGTGTATTTTACGTTAACTGTTGTAAAGTCGCTCCTAGACATTTTATTTGATGATAATCCGAGTGTTAATGACAAAGTCGTAAAGACCTTATATCATCTTATGACATTTAATGACGGGAAAATAATTAATATTGGTAAGTTTTAAATTTCTTATTAATATTTAACCGGCACAGTAGCCGTTTGCTTAGTTATATGGTTTAATCATTTCTTCTCAAACATTGTGGAAGAGTTTTTCGAACCCTCGTGTTGTGAATCTGCTTTCATGACACAGCATTGCAGTCTTTTCTACTGTCAATATGCAATGTACATAACATTGCATACTGGGTGACCACGCTTTACCATCGCTGGTTTCATTTTCACTAAATGAAATAATTAATTAATTAAATTGTATAATTATTTAACACCCAATATTATAAATTACCTTCCTCTAAAAATCCAAAACATTGTTGTGTCCTCTAGATCACACCGAGCGAGATAAAAGAGATATTTTATAGAAAACCAGCCTGGATGTAGTTTTAGCTAAAATTAAATCACGGCGACTGTGCTGCCTAGATAAATCGTACTGATTTCTAGGTAGTAACAAGTTAATTTTCTTGTAATTGTAATTTATGTTTTACAATAACTATATAAATAAAAGTTATTTATAAAAATTCTTTCTAGCGGTGAATCTGAACCAGTTGAATAATATGTACAATTTTTACAGGTTCGAGAGTTGTTGATCGTCAGATATTGAAATGCCTGATGTCTTCTACTTGCGAATCTTTTGCTCAGTTTACCGCTAAAAGAACAACAAACCAGTGGTCACCGTTGACTGGGGAAGACTATTTCAAATGGATCACCAGAATCACTGTCGATATTCTGGATATATTAGAATCACCATTAAACTACCTGTGTTCACTACGGGAATTATGCATTTTAAAGGTATTTTTCCAATCAATATATTTTAATGAGAAAGAAAATCCTTTATCATATAGAGCGTGATCAGACCCTAATTCTAGTACTACTTCGACTTCGTTGGGTCATTTGTCCGTTGTAAGGTTAATATTTCCACTCCAAATCGATAAAAAATAGTTGCCTATAATATTCAGATTATTAGTACCAAGAGATTTGTGTTATGTAGAATTCCTTCCGAGTTTTCCTAGATGTACTTCAGAAGTTTACTTCAACAGCCTTTATCCGTACTTTTGATGAAAAAGATTATGCCTTTTGACAATATTGCCGTTATTGAGATTAAGGCATTTGAATGAAACCATTTGTTATAGCCTTTTCGCTGATTGTTCCAAACTTGCCGGTAGCTTTGATTCTTATTTGATCTAGAATCTTAACAAATTGTATTTTTTTTGTCACCCAGCTTTAGATTCTTAACACAGTCCAGGTTTATGCATGAATCTAAATAATCCTAAAGCCAAAGAGCTTTAATTGTCTCTTGGCTGTCTTTGAGAATATAAATGGGTGTGATCACCAGTGTTATATCTTTTGTAGATGCTATTATTGCGTAGACCTATGCAGGCAAGCCTATTACGTAATGACCCAAACAAAAAGGTGGATATCGCACTTGTCATCGCCATAGAGTATACTTTTTAGAGTTGTTTGTGTACCACATTTGAGTAATAGCCACCCTATCAGCCCACTTCTTTCTATCGAACATGGTGCCTAATAACTAAATATATTTGTTATTCCAGCCTAGTATATGTCAGAAAATTATGCCATCGCTAGTGGGATTATTGCTTGAATATTCATCGGAGGATGAAATACTTATGATTGGTCAACAAATAAATGAGGTGTTCAATTATTTTTGGAGTAAAAGTTTTAATGATAACAAGATGAATAGCAGTGATAGTACAGTTTCAAAAATATTAAATATTTTGGATGACAACCAGAAGATGATAGTTCACTGCATGTTAGACGTAGTTAATACATACCGTTTGCAGAGAAACCATTTAAAGATTCGGTAGGTGTTCTCTAAAATACTATGTTTAGTAATAGTTTTAAACTTTGGTTCAGCATATTTTTTTTATTCAACTAAGCTAAAATACGAGCAGAGCAATCCCGAATGATAAGTGATACGCTCGCCTATAACAATGGTGCTATTTAAAGTAATAAATAATGCACCTACATTGTACTTGAGACAAGATGTTATATCATGTTTCCCCAGTACTTTCTTTGCAACATCCTTCAAATTGGAATTCATTAATTCGCTCAACACACTACTGATTGGCGTCATAAACAGGCGTTACGTTGGTACCTAACTAGACGTTCTCTGGCTTCAGAGACATACCATCAACATCATCATAACTGTTACTTGCTTTATTAGAATTTTAATTCTTATTTTGTAATATTTCTAGAAAATTACGTGTAGGAGATACCTTGCGGTGTATGAAATTAGAGTACGATAAGTTAGCATGGGCGGCTACATTGGTTGATAAAAATATAGTTGCTGTTTATTATGCTGAGCTCTGGGCAGTCGCGGAAAATGGGGACGTTCCACCGTCTAATTCAGAGATTACTGCTAATTTGCATAATGGTGAAAACGTTCAAAAGATTCTTCGAAATGTATGTGCTTTTTATATTTTTATTGCTGTTTATACTTTTGTCTTTTATTATTTGCCTAATTAAATATTATTTTCAGTGTTTTGTTTCAATAGGAGAGTTTGATGCTGCTGATGGATGCGGTACTGCGCATTTGATTAGCGAGGAAGAGAAACGCAAGCATTTGTTGAACACTGGCCAGTACGCAGATGCCCTTCTGCTCCATGATATTGCTCTCTCTCATGGAAACCAAATAGATAAACGATTACAAAGGGGCGTTGTTATGTCTCTTTACAAATCTAGAATGCATCATTTAGCTTTGCAGTACATTAAATCATATCCCGAAAATGATGAGCTCAATGACGTCAAGTATGACTGTTTGTCACACCTCGGTATGTTTTATTGTTATTATTATATAATATAATCAATTTAATATGATAAAATATTTACATGTTGAATTGATATATAAAAAATAATTTTTATCTAAAGCTTTCGCTTGATTTAGATTCACCATCATTTCACTCATCTTTTGCTAAGTAATGACTTCCGCGTTTCCTGCTATATCTGCCTTATGATCTTCGTGCTATGTGGCCCGCCATTCCATTTATTGTAGATTTCAAAATCGTAATTTACTTTTAAGTGATACTATGCCTAATGAGTGTATTGTATGTATGTATGTACTCGTATTTAGGCAAATAATATAGTGATGTCATAATTGGATTTACTTTTAAATATTGAAATTTTGGTGATAGATAAACAATAGCTTACAAACATTACTGTGTTCCGGTTATGAAATTGTTGCTAGTGATTTTATTGTGGTAAGGAGTTATGAGCTGTTACTGCACAAATCGAATATCTCAACTTCTTGAACTTTTGTGTCTCAAGGGGATTAGCACAATGTGCTGCAGTGTATATTATCTTAACCAGCGACACATTGTTATGGGCGAGATAACTTTAAGTTACGTTGTGCTCGCTTCGTGGTATAAAAAAAGTTTATGTATTTTGTAGGTGATTGGAGCGAAATTGTGGATACAAAAGAACTAGAAGAGAAGGCAAAGCAATCAAATTGGAATGCCGATACTGTTATAAAGTCATTTAGATACGCTTGTTTGAAAGAATGCCTGAACGCCGATCCTCATCACGGGTTATGTACTAGACTTACACAATTAATGAATAGCGCTAAATTAGCAGTTTCGAAATTGTGCCATATCCTTAATATGGAAAACTGCCAAAGCATTTACAAAGTGGTTGGAAACTTGCACTTGTTGGATGATATACAAGACTATTGTTCCGTTAGATGCGGGGAAACTTCTTTATCACAACTTCTTACACGGTGGAAAATAGAAAACTTACCGCCATTCAAGGACTTTCGCCATATTGAGACTTTGCTGTCACAGCGTAATTTAATATTAGAACACGCAGCAAAGCAATATGGTAATTTGTTATCGGATGTTATCGACTTGCAGTTGCATTATGTTGGTAAGAAACGCCTGTTTTGTTATTCACTATAAGGGCCAATATAATTCGATATGGAATGAATAACGTAAGCCGTGACAGCTCAATTTGTAAAGTGGTCGTTCGCGTTACACGGTTATACGGCTATAATAGTCTTCATAACTTTTTTAGATATGGGATTATCTAACGGCAAGGTGCAAATGGCCCAACGTCTTATAGAATCTGTAAAAAAATTGATGATAACAGATAAAGTTGCATTAGCAGAAAGTCAAATAGCATGGGCAAAAGGACATGGAGATATTGCCCTGGCATTGTTACATGGTATTGTATCGGACCACGCGTCTGATGATCAACTTGGTGCAATGTCTCTGAGGTAAAATTTAATATCTGCGAATTAATATCCTGTTTACATAATTTTCTCTGAACCTATATATGTACATAGTTAGTTGGCTTTTGAATACAGATTTCATGCTCTCCATTTATGAGTTAAAATAATAAAATTATGTTTGTTTCCTATTACATACTTCTTGTTACCTTTTATCGATATTTGTTAAAATATTTATTATTTTTGTGAACATGTTTTAGTACCTTACATAAAGTACATAAAAAGCTAATTTAATTTTCCCACTGGCGGAACTTGTGAACTTCTCTCGCAAGGCGAGGGACAAGGCCATTTACAGACATTTTTTGTAACAAGTAAATTTTCTGCTTAACCTATAAAAATGAGGAAGTTCAGAAAAATACGTAAGGTTTGTCCTGATTACTGAGAACAATTTTCCCAGAGCCTCTGGACAAGTTATTCTCGAGCTGCTGGGATAAATTAGATGTTTTATGAAACTTAATGTTTATTGTATATTTTTTCTAGTGTGCAGAAGTAAATACAGTACAACATAAATGATTCCATCGAAATATTAGTTACTTCTATGATAAAATATGCTAAACTGAACCAAGTTTTTGTCCTTTACCACAAATTCGTGTTTTTTTTCATAGAATACATTTTAATAATTTTCTCTTAGACAATATGGATTATGGATGGCTGAATGTAAGCGAGAAAATGCAAGAGATATTATTAATAAATATTTAGGGAAGAGTCTAGAAATTTTAGACCAACATGATCATTCGAAGACTAGGTTCAAAATATACCACGACATAGCAAAGTTCGCAGATTCTGAATATAAACAGGTTTTACACAATTGTTACTACTTCTTTTGTTCATGTTTATAATAATCATTATTAAATTGTTTTTTTTCCTTTAACAGATTGTGAGTTATATGAATTCAAGTGTGTTTGAAAATAAAGTGAAATGCATAGAGAACATGAAAGGTACTGCAGCATCACTTAAAGTGTCACAACTGTCCCTGACAAAGTATGAGGAAAAAAAATTTCGTGATTTAAATTACAAGGACTTTAAGTCTAACAGTTTTAATTTAATTTAATTGATTTCAGAGACGAACGCAAAGCTTTATTGACTAACGATCGATTCATGCAATTAGATGAAGCCGAGGTTTCAAACACGCGAGCAGAAAAAGATAGTTTCCTCAGTTTAGCTTTGAGGTAAAGCAATGTGATTTATTGGACGCGCCTTTCAACAAAGAAGAAGAAATATTGTTTAAGTTGATTCCAGCTACTCTATCCCACGCACAATATTGCATATGCTCCAGCTACTTGGTAGTCAATATTCTACCGTGCACAACTTTTTAGTAAAATTAGTTTTCCAGTGGCATTACCAGACCGGTACGACTAGAAGAAAATCTAGAAAAGAGTCTAACAAACAGTTGCGACTGGTGTTATGGCTAGCTCTTGCCTACGTTATTTTTATAAAAAAATAAGTCCATGTTCAATTAGTTATATTTCAATATAGTTCAATTAGTAACTAGTGGTAGGTCTCTGTTGCCGTAGACCACCTGGGTACCACCGCAGCAACTATTTCTGCCGCTAAACTACTGCACGAATATTACTGTTCCCGTTTAAAGGACGCTGTAAGCTAGTGAAGTAACGAGACTTACCACCTTATATCCAAAGGCGGCGAGCACAATGTGGTGCAGTGTATACCATCCTTTCTAGCTCCACGTTGTTATACGCAAGTATCACTTATCATAAGGTGAACGACGTGATCGTCTAGTCGCCCTGTCCATTAAAAAAAAACAATTTCACTTTCTCTACAGCCATATTTTTTTTTTGTGAAAAAGGTTTTTGAAGAGTGTAGTTTTTTTTATTACGTGAATTTCATGAAACATTTTGTACAACATATATAAAGTGACAAAAATCCTCTTCTGCTGGTTTTATTATTGAAGGAAAATTAAACGGATTTTTTTTTGAACAATAATACATTTTGTTTAATTCTAGATACTATTTGCTCTCCTTAAGATATTGCGAAGAGAACAATCTTTCAATATTTAGAGTGATATCTCTTTGGTTCGATAATCCCGAATTTAAATTTGGTAATGAATCGGAAACGAATCTGAAAGGGCTTTTGGAAGCAATACCGTCCTGGAAGTTCATAACAGTTCTACCACAATTGGCGCCGCGACTTAGTAAAGAAGATAATGAATTTTCGAGTTGCCTGAAGCGTATCCTAGGTGAGTGAGATACATCTTTGGTGTTGCGACTTTAACGCACGTTGGTAATCAAATTCGCCCTTGTTTGACAGGCAATGATAACACAATGCACTAAACTTGACAGTTTTATATGAAAAGATAAACTAAAGAACAAGATTGTATTATCACACCCTCTTAAATGATACCTCGCTTCTTGTTATAAGTTTTACGTTTGTATCAATGTAGCTCACGAACTGCACCGATACGGTCAAATAAAATTTTTATTTGTAAAATGATTTAAAATATATCATAATTCTTTAAATTTGTATTAAAGATTATCTGCTCTATATAACTACAACAGCATTAAGCGCAATAAAGCGCTGAAATCATTAAAAAATGTGGGCATTATCAGATTATTTTTTACTTCTAAAATAAACAATAAATTAAAGATTTTTTCACGCTACATAACAAATTTGTTCCTTTACTCTGTTTCGAAATACTTTGGAAGCATTACAAAATTTTCTCTTGACGATTTAGGTTAGTAATAATTTAAAAAATTCTCACATTGATTTGTCTTCATAGCGACTTAGTATATAAGTACGTAAAGTTGTTGCCATCACAGCAATGCTTTTATCCTACTATTGTAATTTAGTTATGCTGTTGATCGATGAATAAAATTCACATTTCAGCAAGATGTGCCGTCGAGCATCCTCACCACACGTTGCCTATACTATTCAACTTAAAGAACTCGGACAAAGACAATTGTATACTGAAAGCGAGCAAGAGCATTGGTCCCGGTTCGACTATTGAACGTAGTCACGAGCCCCGCGTGGTCGCCGCAGAGGCCCTGGTGCGGGAACTAGCGCAAGAATCTAATTTGGTCCACGTTATCTCACAAATGGATCGGATGTGTGACGGTAAATATTTGTTCAAGTTTTGTCTAATTACAAAAAATCGTTTCCAGAAAATTTCCAAATTTATTGATACATATATACATTACTTATACATTGACTTAAAGATTTTATGTTTTACAAGTTATAGATCGTAATCAAGAAATAATTATTCCGTTAAATCAATTCTTGTGGATTATTTTAATTATTTATGCACAGCTTTCATCAGCTTCGCGTATTTTGCGCCGAAAGTTAACAATATAAAACCGCAACCAATACCTACGGCCGAGCCGCTGTCAAAACTTTGTGATCTGTATGCTGTTCCTGTTCCGACCGTCAACGTGGCGATCTCTAAGAACGGAGATTACTCAACTCTAGCAAGTAAGTATTATTTCAGTGATTGGCCTGAAGTGGATACATACATGTATGCGGGTATAATTATTTTGTATACTTCTGTAGTATGAAAAAGCAAAATTATGTTTTAAATAATAATAATCTCATAATAATTAAACAGGCGATAATTTTATAAAGATTATATGAATATTTAAATACATTATTTAAATTTCTAGATATAACGGCATTTGAAAAGTATTTTGAATTGGTTGGAGGTATAAATTATCCGAAGAAAATAACGTGTCGTAGTTCGGACGGACAGTCCAAAATATTATTGATTAAGGTATAGTAATGTGTGAACGGCGCTTTTCATTGTTTGGAATGTTTCTAAGTAATTATTGTTTTAATAAAAACCTTTTTGATTTCAGGGTGAAGATGATCTTAGGCAAGATGCAGTAATGCAACAAGTTTTTAACATTGTCAATACTTTACTAGAAAATAATCCAATTACAAAAAAAAATAAACTGTTAATTCGCACATATAAGGTAAAGACTTGATTTAGAATATCAATTATACTGAGTCTATTATGACCTACATAGCTAGATTTAATTTAGCTACACATCTTAATCAATTTTTTCGCATTTCTTACGTACATTTAGAAGTGTGCTCGAGAAGTGAAAAAAAGGTTCTGTAGTGATAGAGAGCATAGGGCATAGTGGAGACGGAAAATAATTTTTAAAATTAACCAAAAATAATTCCAGGTAGTTCCAATGTCTCGTCGTTCCGGAGTTTTGGGATGGTGCGAAGGTACAATGCCACTCGGTACTTACTTGGTAGAAGCTCATACACGCTGTCGACCTAAAGTAAGAAACTTTTACAATCATAATTTGACCTATCTCTCTGTTCGCTGTTGAACATGGGCCTTCCCTAACGATTTCCAGCACTAGTAAATAAATTTCGCGATTGTCGATTCAAATCGGAACATACTTATGTTATTACACTGCGGTTTACCGATATCAGAAAGAAATGCTGCTGTGGTACCCGTCTAGACTGTTGACAAAATTATTCTTTCAGGACATTCCACCGGCTGCGGCACGAACGAAACTCAAATCGTGCCACGATTGTAGAAAGTCAAATCAAGAAAAGCTGAGGGTATTTATAGAAATACTGGCAAACTTTAAGCCCGTGTTCCATAATTTCTTTACTGAACATTACCACGATCCCATTACTTGGTACGAACGGCGATTGGCGTACATAAGAAGGTTAGTGCTCCTTGAATCCTTATCTGAAGTTTAAGAACTGAAATGGAAGTTATGCCAGAGTATAGATACAAATATGTTAGGAAATTTATATTTCACCTCTTCGATCGCAGCTCACTTTCATATTATTTAGTTTAAAAAACATCATTAGCCTTTTTATTTATTTTTAAACTTTACAGTACAACTACTTTACTAAAAGAATACTAAGTAGAAAATAATACTAATTAAGCCAGATTCCGTTTATGCTAATGTTTTTATACATATAATTAAAAGAGGTTGTAGTTTGTCGAAATTATTAAACTTAAAGCTGTATTTTTTATGAACAATAAGTTAACTTGACCCAATTTCACACGGTGTAAAGTGAATATGAAGCCATGGATGGTGAACCATGCTCGTCCTGAATGATATGTCTTGATGCAATATTATATACGAGGGTGATAGAATGCCGGGCGGGTTCGAAAAAACCCTATCATCATCTAAATATAATGTATTGCACGCACATCGAACCAGAAAGATTTGTGTTAAAAAGAAAGCGATATGCCACTGCGCGTCAAATGCATTCTATAAATATCTAACGTTTGTTTCTAATTTTCAGTGTTGCTACGTCGTCTATGGTGGGATATATTTTGGGTTTGGGCGACCGTCACGTTCAAAATATTTTAATTGATAAAAATACTGCTGAAGTTATCCACATTGATTTCGGTATTTATTTAAATTTGTCTATGTTAATATTTTTATTTTTTTGATCGTAGGTGTCTGTAACCAAAGACTGCTAGATTTCTATCAAACGTACCTCTTCTTTCTGGCGCCAAACAGTAATGGGCAAACATTACTGTAGTTGTTCCAGTTTAAAGACGCTGTAGCTAGTGAAATTACTGGAGTGAAGCGATCTAACATCGTGTATCTCATTGCCAAAACTTCAAAGTTATTTCTCAAAATGTTTTCAGTTCCAATGTTATTAATACTTATTATACTGGTTTTCGCGGTTTATACGGGTTTTTAATAGTTATGAATTCTGGTTTTATACGAACTTAATTTTAAATATTGGTTGAATGAACGTACTAATTGCACTTTTTCGAATTTCATTAATATAATAAATTTTCAGGCATCGCGTTTGATCAAGGAAAGGCATTGCCCACTCCTGAAACTGTCCCGTTTCGTTTGACTCAGGACATTATCGCCGGCTTTGGGTGCTGCGGGATAGAAGGCAATTTCAGAAGGTATATATGCATTTACTACAATACTGGTGG
Organism: Byasa hedistus; assembly: GCA_029286795.1. Classification (NCBI taxonomy): domain Eukaryota; kingdom Metazoa; phylum Arthropoda; class Insecta; order Lepidoptera; family Papilionidae; genus Byasa; species Byasa hedistus. The sequence goes on along the minus strand of JAGSMW010000020.1, from coordinate 6,109,332 downwards.
TAGGTCTCTGTTCACTAAAGGAGAGTGTGTGGAAATCTCAAGTAACCCTGACTTCTCCTCAGAAGCATTTAAGAATCCCTAACACTTACCATCAAGTGAACGTCTTTTTTCTTGGGGGGCTAATTCTGAGAAGATTCCTGCTTTTGAGGGAAATTCAGGGTTATGTAGGATTTGTACCCACTAAGACCCCCTCAGTGGTCATCTCCAAGTGCGTTGGGGGAAGGCCCAGAATTTCCTGCGGAACGTACCGGTGCCTCCCTCCACTATGCCTAAGCCCCCCCCCCCCCCCCCCCCACCAATATTGACTTTTTCTTCTCAGCAGCACTACTTAGCCACAAAAAAAAAAGACCTCATTTTAGTTGTCCACCCCAGCTTCGCTAATGGGGCATAAATTAACTCCTTTATAAATTTCTAGAAATATAGAAATAATTTACTTTAAATACATTTTATTACAACCATTTGTTCTTTTTTTCCAGATGCTGCGAAAAAACATTGCAACTGTTAAGTGACAATCAAGAGACGTTGTTAACAATTTTGGAGGTCCTCTTATGTGATCCTCTCTACTCATGGACTGTGAAAGGCACATTAAAAGAAAGAAAGCCCAGTGCGATTTGTAAGTTACATATGTTACTAGGTTATGTATGCAGGGGGGTTAGGTATGAAAAACACATGTTACCCTGCAGATAATAATAAATAAACCTCTTAACCACTGCTGGAACTCGGCGTCTTCCCACACAGAAACAGAGCAGGAGCATATGGATGTCACGTGCCTACGAAAGCTGTTTTTCTTAAAACATTTTGGTTTCTTTAATGTGTTTTCCGTCGCCGGAAACTCAAGTTTAGTAGAGATAAGAATCTCTTATTTAGTAGAGATTCCTCTCTCTACTAAACTTGAGTTTAGTAGAGGGAAACGGGAGAAACAGGGAGACGTCGTTCCTCCGACGTATCCTTGAAACATGTAGTGATTATGGCCGCCTTACATACTGAGCTCTATCAAAGTTTCATTTTTTATTATTCGTGATATAAACTATAAATAAATATAAAATGTTAGTGCGATACAAATAACTGTTCTGCTATACAGCAGTCCGCGAAGCCGCCGCTGCGGGCTCAGGCCTGGCGGAGCGCGCGCTGTTAGCGGTGCGTGGCAAGTTGTGCGGAGAGGACGGCGGGGCGCCGGGCTCAGTCGCGGTGCCTGGACACGTGGCGCGGCTGCTGCAAGCCGCCACAGACCCCGCCAACCTGTCGCGATTATTCCCTGGCTGGCAGCCATATATGTAACCAGTAATATAAACAAGAAACGAAAATATGTCAACTGGATTGCAGTTTATGTAGTAAACAACGTGTTATGTAATAAAAAATATTATTTTATCCTTTGTTGCATAAGAATATATGGCAGATTTTGTAACGATGGAGCTGATATGTTGTCGTAATTTTTTGTTTATTATATAAATATAAATATGTAAGGGATTAGGTATAATGCCTTATGTAACATCTCTATATTATAGATACCTGGCAACACCTGCCTAACGCTAGTCGTACAGCCAGGGAAGCGTTTGGCACTTCCGAAATTTAGTAAACGGCTACTACATCACCAGAGGTACAAAGAATACTCAAGTCAACCATTGAGGTGTCACAACCTGTTAATATGATATTATGTGTATTAAAATGAGAATCTTCATTTTCCGGCATCAGATTATTGCTTCTGTGTCTTAGTTGTATTATAAATATAATTTCATTTTTATTAAATTAGGTACAAAAATACTAATAATAAATTGATGTCTATAATTATGTGATATACTGAATAATTTGTTTCAATTTCCTTATGTCCTGTGAAGTACTTATATATCGGAAGGCATTTGAGGCAGGATAGCGAACAAATTAATGAAGTTAGAAACGTAGATGAACATTATACTCGTTAAAAAAATTGAGGTGAAAATCATGGTAGATTTTCTGGTTACTAATATGATATCAATATTGATATGTAAGTATGACATGTGTATGCATACATTTTATGATGTAATAAAAAATATTATTTTATCCTTTGTTGCATAAGAATATATGGCAGATTTTGTAACGATGGAGCTGATATGTTGTCGTAATTTTTTGTTTATTATATAAATATAAATATGTAAGGGATTAGGTATAATGCCTTATGTAACATCTCTATATTATAGATACCTGGCAACACCTGCCTAACGCTAGTCGTACAGCCAGGGAAGCGTTTGGCACTTCCGAAATTTAGTAAACGGCTACTACATCACCAGAGGTACAAAGAATACTCAAGTCAACCATTGAGGTGTCACAACCTGTTAATATGATATTATGTGTATTAAAATGAGAATCTTCATTTTCCGGCATCAGATTATTGCTTCTGTGTCTTAGTTGTATTATAAATATAATTTCATTTTTATTAAATTAGGTACAAAAATACTAATAATAAATTGATGTCTATAATTATGTGATATACTGAATAATTTGTTTCAATTTCCTTATGTCCTGTGAAGTACTTATATATCGGAAGGCATTTGAGGCAGGATAGCGAACAAATTAATGAAGTTAGAAACGTAGATGAACATTATACTCGTTAAAAAAATTGAGGTGAAAATCATGGTAGATTTTCTGGTTACTAATATGATATCAATATTGATATGTAAGTATGACATGTGTATGCATACATTTTATGATGTAATAAAAATTTTTGGTACTTACGGAACTTGTAAAGATTTTCCTCTTGATTTTGATCTCCATTTCATTTTAGTGATTTGTCTTTCGTAATCATAAAGACTAGCGCTTGACTACGATCCTACCTGATGTCACCATCAGGTTTATGACTCTATTTACTTTTTAGAGAACAAAAGTTTATTTGCATGAAGATAGTCTTCATTTATTAGGACGTTCAGGGATTGTTGGTTATAAGTATTTTTATTATTTATTGAGGAACGTTAATAAATTTTGAGTACTGAGAGCCAAAATACATATATCGGGCGAGCACGCTTCACCATCCTTATAGTCTCTGAATATGGGAGAAATGTACGTAAACTGTTATCCTTTTATTGATAAAAAAAATCTCCTAACAATGTATTACACAATTTTAACTAGTTTTTAAAATTATACTAACAGTGAAATTTAAATATAACAAAACCAACGGTAATAAATGCAATAGCAATTGCTGTAAACCTCGTTGTTTTTAACATTATGTACCCTAACTACTTTTAATTTAAAGCACTTTAAATTCACTTCTGTTATCAAACTTGTATGCTACTTTGTTTTTAAGTAAAGCTATAAGATTTGGTGAAACAGGGTTAATTTGTTGCCATGGGAACTAAAATATCAACATGGACATTTATGTCGTCATGTTTATTAACTATGCGAGTCAAAATGATGAAGCATTAGTGTCTTATGGCGGAATTTCATGTATTAGGTGTAATTCGTGGTGTAAAAAATAGTGAAGATTCGTCATCATTGTTTTGTCGATATTCATTTCAATCCGGTACGTATTACTGACATTTAGAAATTCCTCACCATTAAACAAATAATTCTAGTCAAATTGATGTTTAAGGACCGGATTGGACCCTTGTTGCTGGATGTTCAGAAGGACAAACAACTTCAGGAACACCAGATTATAATAGTTATGTGTTTTGGTCACATCCCATCGATGTCCATTACGTGACGAAAGGCATATCAGGTAGGCGAAGATAATATTAAAGTAAGAAACGGTTGAATACAATCAACTCTCACATAACCCGATTGATGAAAAACGCGGATTTAACGTGCAAACTGGGTTAAATCCGGCCGGTTGTATGAAAACCGCGCGATACCGTACCCAGAATTATTGCAAATCATATTAATTTTTACAGCGCCATATGGAATATCTAAAACTCGGCAGAAAGAAAAAAAATTATTTTCCCTACTTATTATTTATAAATATTAAAGTTGAATTCGTTAAAAATTCAGTCGATTTCAATCTTGCTTAGCCTCTTAATAATATATTACATTTGTTATCGATGTTGAGTACATACTTACTTTATGATGTTGAATAATTATTTTATTTTTGGAACTAATAGAATTTATTCAACACGACAGTTTGTTTTAAGAGATTTATCCTGTTTTAAATAAATTTACATCCAAGTGGTTTCACTTTTTAGGTTGGCCAAAAATTAATTTTCAAGTAAGCTGTCTTGATTCTATAAGACGTTCATGGATTGTTGGATACGGATGTTGTAGTTTACCAACGTCACCAGGAAATTACATCATAAATGTACCTTGTTGGGTGCCTACTGCGACAACTATTACAGACAGAATACATCAATACTTTCTCGGCGGTTCACATCAACTCATACAAACTGATGTTATAGGTTTAGGCGCAGATAGGTATGAGTGTGTGGAGTAGGATATAATATTATATTACAAACATTTTACAACCATAGTATTTTATTTTCAGGTTTAAGCTAAATACTCAATCGAAGGAAAATATAGATTTAGATATTGACATTGTACTTAGGAATTTTAATAAATTTGGAGTAGAATATAAGTAGGAACATGAAGTTGCTTACTTATTTCGTCTTTACATTACTTTCAGTAGTAATACAATTTTGTGTTATGGATTTTATACAGGGGCAAGTAGATTTGAATGAAAAACCAATACCTTTTCAAGAAATAGCTAAGAGTGAAAAAAAATCGTTGGGAATATATAAAGATCACATAGGCAAGGATCACGCGTTATATTATCGCTTGAACAAGAATCGCGATTACGAAGAATCGCAAGTTTTACCTGAAACAAAATATTTAAATTCGTCTCTTGATATTTTTTTGACGACGGAATCATCGTTTACAGTCTTTGATATATTATACGATGAGAATATATCCACAACAGATGCAGCTTTTACAAGTGATACTTTTTTCACCAGCACTGAGCTAGATAACGCAACAGATATTGCTTTGTTTGAGAAAAAAAATTCTACGACTGCGAAGAGCAGCACAGTTAGGAAAACATCAAAGGATACACATATTTGCCACTGCAATTTGTTGGTAAAATTATAAGTTTTAACAACATTTTAACTTGTTTAATCTATTAAAATGAAAATATTAATAAACCCTTTTTCTTTAGTATAATCAATGCGATATTAATTGTTGCTGTGACGACGATTGCTCAATAGCTGATAAGAAATTATTCCGTAAATGTGAAATGGTAAATTTTGTATACCCGCACAAAAATCATCAAGGACAATTGACATGCGACGAAATGGAGACCGCCGAGTTCGCAGGAGGCTTCAGAAATCTCTTTTGTATAGCTAAAACAAATTTACCCGAAAAAAACTTTCTATTAAAACCAAAGGTTAATAACGTTTTAATTAGTTACTTATACCAAATATACGTGTAAATTCGTATATTCCCGGATACATCTATCGGCCCACCAAGTGTTGAAAGTTTTGACGGTGCCTAGTTAAAAATAAATGTTAGGTAGCAATAATTTTTAATGCAGTTTTGGAGCTGATTTGTTGGTCAACCCTTGTGTATGTTTTTTTTTTATTTTCGAATTAATTTGGCCTGCAGAAGTGCTACAGCTTGGGCGGCAATTTCATACCGAGTATTCATATTTTTTGGTCAAAACTGGTTCAAAGTTTTAATTATCCTTTTGAACAGACTCGAATTTTCGTTTTTCTTTTATAATCCTGAATTCGAAATAAAAAAAAAACATACCTAATGGTTGACTAAAAAATCAGCATTAAAACTTATTGCTCCACCTAACATTTATTTTTAGCTAGGGACCGTTAAAACTTAAAACACTAGGTGAGCCGATAGTTGTGTCCGGGAGTGCATATCTCTTGTATTGCGTAGGTGTCCTATATTTTTCTATGCTACACAGGTGGCATACGGCCCGCCTGTTGGTAAGCAGTTACCGTAGCTTACAGACGCCTGTAGTTCCAGAGGCTTTACTGGCGCATTGCCGACCCCAAAATTTACTTATATTTTCCACACTTACGTCATTCTAATGACATTTTCTATCATCTTGTTAATTATATTAAACTAAAAGTGCCTAATTCATCATTATTCCTTGATGGACTTCCACTGCTGGACATATATAACCCGAAAAGATCTTCCACACCGGTACTGTGCCGCATGCATTCAGCAATTTTTCGCGACCTTCACCAGATCGACGGAAAAGTTTAATTGAAAATATTACTGAAAACCTTTTTTTTTTCAGATCCACAATCCTGAAGTGAATAACGTATACTTATGGCATGAAAACTTTAACATAGCAGATACCATTAAATTCAATTTTGACCGCCAACATGTTTGGTTACTAAAGAATAGATCTATATATTATTTAGGTGACGATAACATTAGTTATTAAAATAAAGAAGCGTCCAGACGAACAGCATCATCAGATGATAAGTGATAACGCCCGCCCATAACCGTGTAGCTTTAGTTAAGATAATAAACACTACATCTTGTTGCCTTGAGACATTAGATATTAAGTCTCGCTATCATAGCAATATTTCTGCCTGCAGCGACTTACAATCTGCAATATGGTAATGTTTCCAACCTGCTGTTTAGCGATAAAAATATGCGCTGCGGTAGTACCTCGATAGCTCGGCAACAAAGAAACAGATTTGTTATTAATTTCTTCATGGATTATAAATAAGTTTTCACGTATTACATTTTGTTATAGATTTACCTGCTTCCATAACAAATAACTATTGCAGCATAAGACATCCAATGATATTTATGCGGAATGAGAACATTCAATGTCAAGTAAAGCTAAAAGATTTAGAAATGTTTCGCATTGTTAAAACGTTTTCCGAATCATCAGTAATCAGTGCCGTTAACAATTCACTAAACAGCACTGCCATGGTGAGATCTTGAATTGATAGTTTTTCGTTGTACATTATATTTATTCCATTGATATTTCTAATCCATTTGTTTTCAGAATTGTTCCTCATTTTACTGCACCGACTGGACAATGTCATATTGCGATCAAAATGATTGTACAACATATAGTAAAAGTGCACATGAGCCTGTGTGTGCAGGGAATTGGTGTTATAATGTTGCTTTAAAATTAGAGTATATTTTTAATATTTATGATTCAAAAATCGTTAACGCATCGATTAATTTTTATATTCAAAATATATCTACGATATTAGGAGTGGAGACGTATGTAACACAAGAAGTTATAGTTAATTTTTTTATAGGCAATATTTCGTTGGGGAGAGTTATAAAATTAAGCGGAAACCCCGGATACATAACGGGCTCGCCTGTTATAACATCATTTTCAGAACTCAATCATACTAATAACTTTTTCAATAACAGTATTGATAGACCACATTTATCGCATGCAGACAATAAAGGTGGCTTTTGTATATTGTCGAGATTTATTAAAAAAGAAGTTGAGTTTGGTGTTAATAAAAGAACTAAATGTAAAATTTCCTTAACGCCCATTTTAACAACTAATGCGACAGAAGCTTGCATTGAAATACAAAATAATATAAATAAGATGCTTTGTGTTAATCGAAAACTATATATTTCGCCGTACGGCAACCCAGAAGGCGTTAAGGACGATGATTGGCTGCCAATTAATCTGGAGAATGTTCTCGTTTATGGAAAGCTTCATCCGCAAAATTCTAAATTACTATGTTTTAATTTGCAGACAAGAGTTGCTTTGATTTTTACTTATGTTAATTTAAAGTTTAACGGGGGAACATCTGAAAATAAGTTACTTAGTGTCAGAATGAAAGGATTTGGAAAGAATATGACTTTTAGTATTGGCGAGCCTTCAACTGTAATCACTATTGATGTTAACTTTGTGAATGTGAATAAGTTAACTCGGCCTCGGAACGCCGAAGTCCCGCATTTGAATCTCAATTTACCAAAGGATTTCTTCTTTCCTTTTCCATCGAACGAATGTCACACTCATAAACACTGCATAATTTTATTAATTTTATTGTGTATCATTGCATTGCTAACTAAATAAAAGAACTGACGGTGTTAACTAATAATTTTTATTTTGAAATAATTTAAATCGTTACTTCTATCACTTTAACTTGGTATCCACCCATCGTGGACTAAGTGTCTCCTTGTGTCGGTGCCTGAAAATAAAATTCATTTTAGGCTCCGACGACATTTTTGCCAATTGCATTTTAAACAATCATGATACACATAGACTGCGTGGTGGATACCACCGCAGCATCTACTTCTGCCGCCAAACAGTAGTATTCAAATTGTGATCCGATTTGTAGATAAGTGTGAAATTATTGAAGTGACGAGTCTTAACATTTCGATTCTTGAGGCGCCGAGCACAATGTGGAGTAGTGTAAGTCACCCTGACTTGCGCTACATTGTTGTGTATGACTTACCATCAGGTGGACAACGTAAACGTGCAAAGACGAATTAGTCGAATAATAAAAAAAAAGCCAATGTTAAAAAAGAGAAATATTTAATTCAATGTAACTACTCTAAGAAATTACGAGGAACACTTTTATGATACATTGAATAGATGAGAACTGAAGCCACGATCATATATATATACAATTATTTTTACATAGATTATTTTAAAAGATCATTTCAATCTGTACTTTCATATTGTTTAAAACATAGATCATAAAGGAGTGGGCCATAGATCATTGGAGTAAAGTAAAACTAAAGCTGATTGAGTTAGTTTTTGTTTGCGGTGACGCACCTATGCGACGTAGTTGTAGACCTTGCGGTCGTCGGGCGTGCGCGCGAGGTACTCGCGCTCGATCAGCCCTTCAATGCGCTTCTTGATAACAACGGGCGAAGGAAGGAAGCGCGCGCGCAGCTGCTCCGTTACCTCCGCCACAAGCAACGTGTGCTAAACGCAAACAAACAACACAGATGTTTAAAAGTTTTATGTATATGTATGTATATGCATTATACTTCTAGAAGAGGTACAGGTTCAATTTCCACTGACATTGAGCTGTTGGTAAAGGAAAACATGGCGACGAGGTGCTTTTGCAATATTGAAAGTTCCGAAATAGTCAGGCGGAAGACGGACGTTTATAAAAAAAAGACAATAATAACGTACCGCCATTCTTTTGCGAGCCTTCATGATGCGAACGATAGCGGCTTCAATCTCGTGTTTGCGGTCCTCGTCTACTTTGTTGCGAGTCTCACGTCGCTCCGGCTCCGACTCTCCCTTGGCCGCTACCGTTTGTATCTTAACTCTGAAAATATTTATTTTTAACGTTTTGACATTCTTTTTCAACTTACATGTAATTTCGTGAACAACTGCGTAAGAACAATGTGCGTTAATGAGGTGCAAATAAAATCTGTCAATACAAAATATGTGTCGCTTGTTTCTGGTGGTATTGGTCGAAGCTAAATTGTGATACACCGATTATAACTATTAAGCGCTAGATGGAATGTACAGGAAGCACCGTATTAAGCAAGTCCGAGATATAAAACACAGTAAAACTAAAAAATAATTGGATTCCTCTGTTCGGCAGAAATTTTACTTGCTACTAACTTATAGCAGGTATTATTACCTACTTAAAAGCTAAAATACTGGTTATTAAAAAAAAAGTAAATTGTTAAAGGCGTTAGATTACTTGTTAGGTAATGCATAAGTAAACTCGATATAACAAAGGATTATGTTAGACATGATAGAAATATATAAGTACCTATGTAACTTAGATGTGAAGGCATCATTAACATAGAATTGGTGAGGAGGTTCGATTTCTTTAGTCTTGGGATGCTTTATGAGTACTCGCTGTGTAGGCTTGCCCATGGCTAGAGATTGCAATGCGCGTACTAGGTCTTTCTCAGGAATATCAGTCTCATTGAGAATTTCCTAAAAATATGTACAAAAAAAAATTAGTAACATGTTACTCAATACAACAAACAATGCATGTTTCATATGCCAAATTTCGATGTTGTGGTTAAGTCAAATTAACCTTGTGTAAACAATCCGATTTCTGCATAGCATCCATGCAAGATGTCATAAGGAAACTGTGATAGCTCAGTTTGTAAAGCTGCCGTGTCCGCTATACTTCTCAAATAGGAACCAGTACGATCCCCACTGAGTTTAAGCTTCCGGTGTAGACAAACATAGTAAAGCAACATGTTCCAAGAATAACAGCTTTGATGTGTGCCTCTCTTTTCATGCGAGAAGGCCCCGAGTCCCAGCAATTGATAAATTAAGACAGCTGTTTATTTATAGGTTATCTATTTGATCATTTAGTTCCCGTTAATGTAATTAAACCATGTTGTATAACACGGACACCAATATTTTTTTTAAACTATGTAAAATAATTTGAATAAGCAAAGTATTGTCTGAAGTAAATAAATTCTAAACATTGATCACCTCATATGTAAGGCGCTCGCGCTTGTTGAACAGCAACAGAACGCACATCTGGAAGGTAGAAACTTGTATGATGTGTTTCCGCGGCGCGGCGGGTGGCGTCGCGGCGGGCGGGGAGCGCGGAGGCGAGCTGCTCCCCGCGTTCCCCCCGGCGCCACCATTCGTGCCCCCGCCCGCACCCGCGCATCCCGCGGCCGCTCGGAACGTCGCGTGCAGGTCCGCACTGCCAAGCTGCGGTTGCAGAGACAGTTGCCGGCCGGAGTGCTTCGCTAAGTAAAAGCTGAAACACGACGAACAATTAAAATAAATAGTTGTAGAGTATGGTTTCCAGCAGTTTTCTTTTTAAATCTTCAATGATTTAAATTTAGAATAGTGTTTAGCAACAATTAGGCTTAACGGTCTATGGTAGTCAGCTTTCCCAGAAAACACTTGCGCTTGTATCTTGATAGGCGGTACACAGCAATGTAATGTAAATCTACCGCCAAAACTACATTTACAATACGGAAAACGTATCTAAAAGTGTAAAATTTTAAAGATATTTTTTTCTCATATTTTAACTAACATTTTTTTATTTGCGTCATATAATATGTGAACGACTGTAGAATGTGTAATATTGCCTAAATAATAATCAAAACAACAGTTAAAAAATTAAACAATGTTTGCGTCATTATATGAAAGGAGATAACGGTACTCACCTTCTAAAAACTTCGAAAGCGTTTCTGGGAGCTGTTGGTATGTTGCACTTAGGAGTAGCGCTTTGGGTCGGCCAAAATCCAGTTGTTAAAACGCGTACTGATAGATCCACTCCGTGAAGGTTTGTCTGTCATTGTAATACACAAAAGTTAATCACTGCTTTTAGCTTTCAGAATAATAAATGCTGACCTCATGTAAATATATTCAATGAAGTTCTACCTTTTAACACAAAAAGGTCTCTGGTTAGATTCCGGGACACATGTTGTGGAGTTTGATTAGTGGTAAGGTTACATCAAACTATTTTAGCCATCACCCTCATATTGTAGATCTGCTGCCATAACAGCATTGCAGTGTTTTGTGTTGTGTCAGGTTGTCAACACATGAGAACCCAAGTACTCTGGGTAAGCATGATTCATCACCCATGATATAATTTTCACTTAACACCATGTAAAATTGATGTTAGCCCAAGAAAATAATAACAATAGTTAGTTACCCCTGAAGAAAGTACATGTTCTTTAAATTCTTCCATAATGGTATTAGAAACAGTCATGTCTTTAAACATCCCTTCCAATTTCGACGTAAACTGACAACCACATTCAGTCTGAAAGTAAAAAAAATACTTTATAATATATATACTACCCTAAGTTATGTATTCATCACCACCACTATTTGTTCAATTAAAGGTTAAATATAAACAGCCCACTTAATGTTCTTACTGCTGGTACGGGATCTACTTTCACAAAAAGTGTCTAGGCCATTTATACACCATGTTGGACCAGTGAGGATTAACGAAAGACACATGTCCAAAAAGCTGTTGTTCTTAGAGCATGTCCATTTCTTCAAGATTTTTCCGTCACCCGAAACTCAAGTTCAGTAGGACTCGTACTTTCGCCTCTACGAGAAATACGACCGCACTTACACACTGAACTATCACAGCTTTAACTAATGATAGATTTAATTAAATTGTTAAAAACTAAATATCATCACTACTATACACAATAACACCTTTCTGTATTAAAAGAATTCAAAGCTAGTAATGTATACAATGGTACATTGTCTATAAAAGTGAACAAATTGTGATTCAAGCATTGGCTAAGTATATTTTCAGTAATGACATATTTTAGTGAACACACATGATAAAAACCTGCTTAAAGTCTTTCAAAACTATAGCAATATCTGCAAAATTCTTTACTAGAAATTTTGAAGGAATTTAGTTACAGTACAATTAACATCTAAATTAACAAGAGCAAAATAGACTTTAAGCAAGATTTTTCTGATGTATCTACAAGGACTTTAAATTTAAAAGTAAGCTATATTCACTTACAAACAAATCAGATATTAGATATTAGTAAAGAATTTTGCAGAGATAGGTGGGTTAATAACTGTTTAGACAGCGGCAACTTTGTTCAATGGTGTCATTAATTAATATTGGATTCAATTTGGGACACATCGCCAATGATGCAATGAAACACCCGCGGCTCCATTTCAATCAACAAACCTTCTTTCTGAGGAATAATAGTAAAAAAAAGTAACGCTCCGAGTCGTTTTCAAAAGGCTTGGAATGATTAAAAAAAAAATAAGTATGTGCATGACCACAATCCCATTTGGTGTTAAGTAGTGATATGGTCTGCGCTGATAAAACGCTAAAACCTAGTAACAGTCTATCCACTATTAAAAACTTCACATGTAACCGCGATCAGAGAAATTAAAGACAATGTAAAAAGTTAACAAAAATAATATCATTGAATAGTCAATGACTTTACAAAGTAATAAATAGTTAATTAGTAGAAAAATTAACGAACCTTCAATTTGGAGATCATATTCTTCTCGCTATCATCCGACACGGATTTGTTGAGCAATAAGCGTTTAGCAAGATGTTGTTTATAGTATCGTTCAAAGACATCCTTTTCCTGCAGGAAGCGGAACAGGACCATCGTTTTATCTAACACCGCTTCTATTTCTTGTTCACTCATCTGTTGATTGATTTTTAATCTATTAATATCAAGCACATACAACTTTGAAAGTTAGCAAGTAACAGAATACAATGAAATTTAACTTTCAGACACATTAGGTAAAAGTGCAAGTTACAATAACTAGAGACAGATCACTGCTGCTGGAGAATATTTAAGTAGGTACGACCACAAACCGCCTATTTCTGCTGCCAAACAGTAATGTGCAAACTTTACTGTAATCCATTTTCTTAGGCGCTGTAAAATTAGTAGAGCAGCCGGACTTCATGTTTCAAGGCGATGAGCACAATGAAATGTAGTGTCTACAATCCTAACCAGCTTCACATTATTATATGGTCAGGATTGTTAGTATCAGTGAAGCCCTACTCATCTCCCAAAAAATAATAAAAAAAGAAACAAATAATACTTACTCCTTTTTCACCCTTCTTTAATTTACCGTCAATAAACAGTGAAAGAAATTCAGGAGACTTGTTATTTAAATTGAGGAAATATTCGAAATCAGAGGCGATCATATGTTTAAATATTTTATCATTGTTGAATGAGTTGTGAAGAAAGTGGTCAAATCTGTCCTTTAGGTCCAATAGATTCTGTAATTTTACATTATTTCTATGAAACAACCTGCGTGAAAAAGAATAAATTAAAAATAAGTTATATCTACAGGAATAAAATTTTTGTCAATCCCATAGTAATGCTTTAAGAACGGTATCATAAAAGTTCTTTATATATACATAAAATAGTTGTAATTAAATCTGTAATATATGCCTGATACTTATTCATAGCTCTTTTTATTTCTTTGTTTCTTTATTAATGATTCATTATTTTTTTTATTATCTTTTATCTATATTGACATTTATTTTAATAGATCCTTATTCTGCGCGTGTTTATCACATTTATAATCACTAATTACTTTATTTTTCGGCTCTTTTACTAGTTTCCTACAACCTAAATACATATCTTATTTACTGCACATTTTTGCTTATTACTCTGTTATTTTATCTTAATTTTTAGCATATGTATGAAGTAATGTTGGTTTACTTACTTCTAATAGTTACATATAACAAGACAATATTTAATAAACTTATCTCTAGCCATTCTATTTGCTAACAATTCATGCACTTTATTTCTAGTAATCTTTATTCCTGTATCCACACCAAAGGCGTGTCCTAAGCCAAAAAAATTTATTACATAACACCCAAATCTGTTTTTACACAATTTTGTTTTAACACAGCCCAGAAAAAAAATCCGTTTTTACAAGATTTTTGTTTAGCACAATAAAAAAAAGCGGGTTGATTGAAATTTTAAAGAAAAATGATTTTATTACGTAATCTGTACATGTATACTGTAAAGTTTAAAAACAGAATTAGGTGTATATATATTTCCACTATAGCTCACAATGTTTGTTCATAATTCTGTCACTTTGTAATTTCCTACTGCAAACTGAGTCTATTAGGTTCATATTCTTTTTTTTTTTTTTTTTTTAATTTTTCCTACTTTTCCCTGATATTATTATTCAGGGGCTTTTTATCCTATTCACATAATTTACTAGTAATAATATTTTAAATATCATTACGAAAATCGTATTTACTTATCCTTATTCCTATTGTTAACTACTGTACATATATTTATACAGAATTTAAAAAATTTATCTCTAACTAACTTATTTTTTACTAACTCGCATAAACCTACTTTATCTATTTTCAGCCCTTTCTCTTGCTCGAATTCATGCCGCGAGTTCATATGGATAGGACACTCCGTTAGCAAATGAGGAACCGTTTCCTCCGTGGCGTTATCACATATGCACCATGGATTGTCCCGACACTTGAAACGGTTCAAGTATTGGGAGAATCCGCCGTGGCCGGTAAATATCTGGGTTAAGTGACCAGTTGGCCGGATCTTTCTTATCAAGTTATACGCCTCAGTTGCGTCTGGGAAAAACAGTTTCGTGATGGACGCGGTTGTACCCTCGTTATATCGGGTGCTCCATCTCGCAACTGAGGCCTTTCGAAGTAGACACTTAACATACGACACTGGGCACTGGTCATAGTCTGGCTTCCTTCTGCTGTTAAGGGCAGCCAGCTTGGCCAGTTCATCCGCACGCTCGTTCCCAGGTATGCCCGCGTGGGCTTTGACCCAGAATAAGGATACATTCTTGCTCTGGTCAGAGGCCCTACGTAAATTTTCTCTAGCCAACACCGCAAGAGGATGGAGCGAGCCATAATTTGTAACAGTATCTAGCGCAGCTCTAGAGTCACTGTACAAACCGTAGCTCTCTTCCGTCCTTCTCAAGACTAATTTGGTTGCCTCACATATGGCTAAGAGTTCCGCCTGATAGACTGTGCAGTACGCGGACAGATATAGCTTCCGGTTTTGGACCTCCCCTTCGCCTTTCCATATGGAAAGTGAGGCTCCAACCTTACCCTCAAGCTTGCTGCCGTCGGTGTATATCTTAACCGCCTGCACATTGTGTTCGTCCACGGAGTTTTGGTCTACCAGACTTGTAAACTTGAGGTCCATATGTGAAGCAGGGTGAGGAGTATCTGCAAATACCGTCATTTGCTCCACCTCCTTATCGCCTAGCAGTGCCTGGGACAATCCTCTCCGAGCCTCATACAGGTCGAACTGCTCCTGAATTTTAAGATCTAGGGGTAGTATTCCTGACAACAACAAGGCCGAGTGGAGAGAGACCGTGCGGTACGCTCTGCAGAGTTTTAGTGCAAAGCCTCTCTGCACGGTGTTGAGCTGCTTCTGAATACCCAGCTTTTTGACTGCTGGTGCCCATGCCGCTGCCGCGTATAACACTATCGGCTCGACCGCAGCTACGTATATAGACCGCACGATTTCAGGATCAAGACCCCAAGTGACCTTGGCTACCCGAGCGATTTGCCTATACAAGCCTAATGCCTTCTTACACTGATTCGCCACGTGACTATTAAATGTTAGGCGATCGTCAATGGTAAGCCCCAGAATCCTTACTTCCCTGGACATAGTAATGTAAGTCCCTCCCATATGCAGCCGTGGGGTGTCGTATTTGAGTTTTTTAGTCAGCACCATTGCACAGGTCTTGTGCGGTGCGAACCGCAACTTATTTTTAACACCCCATTGCCTAACATATTCGAGAGAGGCATTGGCTCGTCCTTCTATCTCGTGTGCCGTATCCCCGTCAAAAACAAGGGTGACGTCGTCCGCAAACGCTTGACAATAGTCACCTCTTGCAGTGAGTCCTACAAGTAACGGGTTCAGAAGAAGGTTCCATAGAAGAGGACCACTAATTGACCCCTGCACGCAACCTTTCGAGGTATTGCGCATGCATTCCTCCCCGGCAAATCTTACTGTAACCCTTCTGCAGCTCAGGTAGCTATCTAGTAGCCTTCTTATGTTTACGGGACACTTTTCCTCAGCCAATTTGACTTTGATTGCCGGCCACCAGGCGCTGTCGAAGGCCCCCTCTATATCCAGAGACACTAGGGTAATTATCTTTTTGAGCTTCAACTTACCCCTGATATGGTGTACCAGTTTATAGAGGGCGTCTTCGGTGCTCTTCTGGGGCAATAAATCCGAACTGGCGAGTACTAATCCTCGGTATTATGTGCCATTTTATTCTCGCTACCGTCATCTTCTCCAGGATCTTCCCCAACACTGGCAGTAGACCTATTGGTCTGTACGCTTTGGGGTTCGTGTAATCATCCTTGCCTGGCTTCCTAAGTACCACTATTGTGGCTTGCTTCCAGATGTTCGGAAAGTGTGCAATCTGCAAACACTTGTTGTAAAAGGCAAGTAGTGAATCCGGATCCTGGAGTATTACTCTGCTACAGATATCTGCCGTAAAACCATCCGCTCCCGGAGCCTTTTTGGGATTGAAACTTTCCGCTGCGGTTTTCAACTCCAATAAGGTGAACGGTGGATCATGAATTTCACTAGGGACCAGCTCGTTTACTGTCTCTGCCGCTTCTCTAACTCGACTATGGTCTGTGTTGTCTGTTTCAGCTAGGTCCTCGGGGTAAAATGTCTCGGCTAGTAAGATTGCCGATTCTTTAGGGTTCAGGTGTTTTCCATCATTGGTTTTCAGGGTCATATCTTCTTCTCTCCTGGTGGTCCGGTTGATAACCCTGTATATTCCTTCCCACAATCCTTCTCTGTCCTGTCTTTCACAAAACTCTTTCCAACTTGCTATACGGGCTTTTTTGGCATGACCTTCATAATCTGCTTTCTTCTCCAGGTATTCTTCGACGACCATAGCTCGTCTATGTGGGGCAGCATTTCGGATCCTTCTCCTAAAAGTAACCATTTTCTTTTTCTTTGTTCGAGCTCTTTGTTCCACCATGGGACTTTTACGGTCTCAGACCTTCTCTTTGTAGGCATACTTGCTATGCATGCTTGGGTTATAGCCTCCGTATAATCTCGCGCAATTTTTTCTAACTGCTCCTTGTGGTTAACTTCATTTATTGTGGCTGCGCAGATGTTGTATGCGGCTTTGTTGTTGGTCAACTCCTTAGCGAAGAGCGCCCAGTCAGCTTTTTTGGTGTTGTAAAGCCGAGTTGTTCTCTCTATTCTAAAGCCCTTACTTAGGTTCATATTCAAACGAACACACTTGACGGAAAACTCCAGAGCATCATTTGAAATAAATTAAATTTAAATTTCATACTGTTTTACTTACGGTGAACTATTATGTAAATTTTTGGTCGCAAAAGTTTCAACATTTTGGAAAAAATGTAAACTTATGATTATTTCCTATATAAGATGATAAACGCCGTTATGTAATACAATGATTGCTAATTGAAATATTTTTTTATAATAGTGAATTTATTTTACACAACATGGAATAGCCAAAATCTTTTTAGAAGACATTCAATTAAGTGCAAAAATATACTTGTGGTCTCCACATTTATGAATGACTTGTGAAGGATATAATTGTAAAAACATAAGACATTTTACCACATACGACTAATACATGTGCTAGACAGTTACCTGCACAAAGGCGATGGCGTTAGTGTTGTGGTGCGTGTCGGTGACGAGCGCGCGACCCTGCTCGCGCAGGTGCGCCGACACCGCATCTGCGACCGTGCGCAGGCCTTCCGGCACGCGCGAGAGCAGTTTGTACACGCACGCGAGCTCCGCGGTCCGCGTGTGCATCAGCATGTGCACTACACCGGAATTCTCCATCTGTGGCCATTTAAACAAAATATAAATAAACATTTATACAAATGGACAACCTTGATTGAAACAAATAGACTTTAAAACAAAAAGATGGGCAACTTTTTATTTACAGACTGCTAAAATTTACTAGTCAATTTAGCATCCAATAAACCCCATATGTAAACATGCCAGTGGTAATATTAAAAAAAACTATAAAATGTTTGTATCATCTACAGATGGCAAGACTTTGTTGCTGGAGACTATTTACGTAGGCAGGCACCACTATCGCTCCTATTTCTGCCGCTAAACAATAGTGTGCAAACATTGCTGTTTCAGTTTAAAAGGTGCTGTAAGCTGGTTAATTAACTGTGGTTACGAGACTTAACATCTTATGTCTCAAGACGTCGAGCACAATGTGGGTGCAGTGATAGCGTCTTAATGAGCGCCGAGTTGTTACGGGCAAGCGTATCACTTACCATCAGAGGACTATTTTGTTCTTCACGTCGCTTCGTTAAATAAATAAAAAACTTGAAATTGCTACATATTGAGAAAGCATTCAAGTATTAAGAATATTTTGAACTGATATGATAGTTTTATAATGAAATATCACTCGCTGCTGTCAATGTTCACCTCTACAATAGTTTTTAAGTGTCGTTCAATCAGCTCATGCTCGAGCACTGAGACAATACGCGGTTCGGTTGTCTCGTCCAGATAATGGCGCGCGCGCTCGGCCTCTTCGCCGATACGGGCTTCCACACGAGCAATATATACCGCGGCGCTATTTTCTGCCAGAAATTTTTGAGATTCCATCTATAACAAAATTATTTTCCAATAATAAAGACTCAACTGCTAAATACTTATAACGACGTAAAAATAGTATACAAAAAATGTAATAAGCTTAATTGTGAACTAACTCTGTAAAACTCAGATGACTGATGCAAAAAGGGTTTTTCAAAATCCTCTTCATAGACAGCACGGGAGTTGATGCCGAGTACCATTAACATTTGACAGGCGTTTCGAATGGCTAATCTATCCACTACCTCACCACGGCGCTCCCGTGCCACCAACTCTAGAAGTGTTTGCCGGAGGTGGTCACGGATGCAGCCATAACGGACCACCTGTTTGAAAATTTTAAAAATTATTATTTACATATTTAGTAAAAGAAATAAGTATGGATTTCATATATATTGTAGAATAACTAACCTGATCTCTAAAAATAATGAGTCCCAAGTTATAGACATTGTCAACATCATTTTGTTGTACATATACCCTGTCCATATACATAAGTATGTCACGGATCATCACCATACTAGTTTGGTGGTCTGTCCATGCATAATTAAGAGTTTGCAAAAATCCGTTATGAAGAGAATGCAGGACATCTTCTCTTACCTAAAAATAAATGTTAATGTGATTCAACATACTTATGTCTAAAAAACAAAAAAAAAATTGTGGTTACTAAAAAGCGTAAAATGTCCTGCAACAACTTTACTTAGAACTGTATTTTTAAAGAAACCTTAAATAATTATAAAACACAATATCACAATTACACCTAATTTTAAATGTCTCATGTTCTCATAATAAATGTTTGTTTGTGTTCATCTCTTTGTCAAAATAAAGGAAAATTAATATTTCTTGTATTATAATATAGTAATGACAAACCTTATTTTCAAGATGATGAGTGACTACTTCCTTTAAACCTGTGTATAACCTTTCGCCATGTTTATGTAGAACCATTGTATATGCATTACGATAGAGCTCCTCAAAAGAAAGTCCTGAATTATTTTTTTTCTGTATTTCTTGTATTGCATTCTTCAATAAGCTCCATATACTTTCCACATACTTTTCATCCATTGTCATCTGCAAGATAATGATAATGTAGTGAGTGAAACATTAGGATAGATCATTGTCAAGCACTAAGTAATACATTATTAACAAAGAAAATACACAATATAAAAAGAGAATGCATGCAATTACTATTAAAGGATAAAAACCAATTACTATTTTATTTTATACATGCAATGTTTCACATCAAATATTCAAATGTTCAAAACCAAAAGTACAAAACATATTTTTTTAAATTTCACAATTTTTAATTTTAACACAACTTAAGAAAAAACGTTTTAAACATTTTAGTAATAAAATAATATACAAACCCAAGTGTCTGGATACATTTGATAGTATGGTTCAGAATAGTTCCACACTTGAAATTTTCTTGTCATTTTGTGTTACTTATTAACTAATTGGTTGTGAAAAATTATAAAAGACAAATTGTTAAGAAAAACATGGATATAAACAATAATATTTTAGAATGTTTAGATTTTCACTGTTGTCAAAAATTATTATGATTGTGACATTTTGAACACAAGAATTTTGTTGTATATTACAATTAAATATTTTCCTTTTTTGAACTAATGTCATAAAATATTACCAGAGATATCACAATTCATTTCAAATAATAATATTTTATATAGTTGATATATTAACATCCAAAATTATTATGTAGTGATTGTCTATTTTTGAGCAAATATTTAATACAAAACTCAGCATCATATGTAGAATATAAAAGTATAAATTAATGTTTATTTTATGTTATTCATCATGTATAAGACATTTAATCAAAAAATTAAAAAAAAAAAAAAAGTAATACATTATTAACAAAGAAAATACACAATATAAAAAGAGAATGCATGCAATTACTATTAAAGGATAAAAACCAATTACTATTTTATTTTATACATGCAATGTTTCACATCAAATATTCAAATGTTCAAAACCAAAAGTACAAAACATATTTTTTTAAATTTCACAATTTTTAATTTTAACACAACTTAAGAAAAAACGTTTTAAACATTTTAGTAATAAAATAATATACAAACCCAAGTGTCTGGATACATTTGATAGTATGGTTCAGAATAGTTCCACACTTGAAATTTTCTTGTCATTTTGTGTTACTTATTAACTAATTGGTTGTGAAAAATTATAAAAGACAAATTGTTAAGAAAAACATGGATATAAACAATAATATTTTAGAATGTTTAGATTTTCACTGTTGTCAAAAATTATTATGATTGTGACATTTTGAACACAAGAATTTTGTTGTATATTACAATTAAATATTTTCCTTTTTTGAACTAATGTCATAAAATATTACCAGAGATATCACAATTCATTTCAAATAATAATATTTTATATAGTTGATATATTAACATCCAAAATTATTATGTAGTGATTGTCTATTTTTGAGCAAATATTTAATACAAAACTCAGCATCATATGTAGAATATAAAAGTATAAATTAATGTTTATTTTATGTTATTCATCATGTATAAGACATTTAATCAAAAAATTAAAAAATTATAGATAAAGTTAAGTGTAGTAGTTTTAAGAAAAACTTTTTTAGTAAATTTCATGCATTTAATTTTTATGCAAAAACCTTAGTAGCATAGAAAGAAAGAAAGAAACCATTTATTAGGAAATAAGTACATACATACAGGAAATTTACAGAACAAAAAATAAAAAAAATAGAATTAGAGCTTATAATAAGTACTGCACCCCCTAATAGGGCCCCTACTCAGCATAAAACTGCGGCACTAGTACCCAGTGCCACAGTGCTGGTATTCTGTTAGTGCCTTGCATTATTAATATATCTTTATTTTTCATAATGTAGGTTTATTTCACAAAACTTTCAGAGTGCAGAAATACTCAATATTTTTAAATAAATAATAAGACCCTTAATGTAGTCACTTATACTAAAGTATGTTAAAAATAATTTAATTGTTTTTTAAGACCACAGGTTTTAGAAAATGGTGCTTAAAAGACAGTTAGGTAGATTTTATTTTAAAAGGGATATTTACATGTAAATTTTGTTAAAGATGATGTAAATAAATGTTTCAGAATATGAAAAGATTATATATATTCAAGGGATTATTTACTTCGGTATATTTAAAATTCCATTCACAATTGCATAACTGAATTTACAAAAATAATTTTGTTAAAACAGTAGCTACAACGTAAACATTGGGGTACTTACAGGAAAGGCCCTGATCCTCATCTTGCCAGGTTTATCCTTCGGTAACGTACTTTTCATCATACCGCGTGCGAATTCTTTACACAGACAATATAAATTGTTATAATCTTTTTTACTTTCTCATTTACAGTCACAATAATACTTCATTGTTACTCTCACATCTGAAAACAGGCAAGTTTGTTAAATCATAAAGAAATAGCTTTTACTATTACAAACATACGTTTATATTAATAACGAACAGATAAGTATAGTTAACACATCAAAAATTGTTTCAATCTTTTAAATTTTATAAGCATTGACGAGAAATGAGAAACAATCAAAAATATGAAGTGACAAATAAAATATCAGGATCTCTCTGTCGCTCTCTTGTCATGAAACCTATGGCATCAGAGCTACTTAACAATATGACGTATATTTTTATTTAATTTTATTATATGTGCAAGCAATTCTAAATGTAACTCACGTATATATAAACTATATAACACACTTTAAAATAATATTCATTCACTGATATATAATTTAAAGTGCAATAATTATCCGTTTTAGCATATCTATTTCTTTCTTTCAATTGTTTCACTTCATTTCATGCCACAGACAATAAAGGAAAACATGTTTCGAAAAGATTTGTGTTTGTAGATTATAAATATCACACAATTTAAATCTCGTAGCCGTAAAATAAAAATATAAAATTTAGTTTGTTACTTGTTTTATAATAAAAAATATTGTTTTATTGGAATGATTTTATTTGAAATTTTAAATTTGAACTGAATTAATTTGAGTATTTAATAGTAAATATTTATATGAAAGTATTCTTTTTAATATTTTAGGCATGTTCAAATTATTTTAAATATTATTTTATTATTTTAAACAGTTAAGTCCAATTACCATATGGTTAATTTCATTAATAAATACTACTTTCTTTAATAACATAATTTGGAAGTTGTCAACATTGATTAAAAAAATTGTGGAATTAACTTACGTTTTACCGACAGATTGATTTATAGGGTAAATTGTGAATGAGAACAATACACTATGGAGGTATTAACACAGAGAGAGAGAGAGAGCGTTTGATCGATGTTTTTTTTATTGATTGAAGTAGAAAAGAACAAAAGAGAGAAAGAGAGAGATAAATTGTAGCTCTTATAGTAACATTTAGGTAAAGATGGGGAATATTCGATTCAAAATAAATATGTACCAAAGATTTCAACGTTTTTCTCTCTCTTTCTCTTCGTCATATAATTCGAATATATTCAGAGTTCAGATCTCCTGTATACAATATGCATACTAGTCTCTATGGTATGCCGAGTCAACTCAGCTCGCGGATTCCGGATCCGCGAGCCCAGGGCCGATGTAGCCTTGTTGACGGTCTTAAAGATGATCCAAAGCAAGAACATCAATCAAAAAAAAAAATGCCGAGTCAGTAAATGGTACCGTATACGACGATAGAGTAGATTAGACGCCACGAACCACAGCACAAACAGGAGACGAAAGATAAGGAAACTATATAGACATCCGTTTTATCTCATTCCTTCACAACCTAAATCCTGTAAAAACATTTATAGTTGTCCCCTTTTTGTTACACTTTTTCGTTTCATAAAATCCATTTTAACCCGACTCAAAGATTCCCGTCAAGAAAATGTTATTTATAAAATACATGATTATAAAATGTCCTTACGTTATCAAACCAATTACCTGTTAGTTGGCGTCTGCTATTCAGCGTCTGCCATCAGCGTCAAACATGATTGTTCTAACATAAAAGTAGTTTCGTTAGGCAGGTGCTGTTACTAGCAAAATTACAATGTTAGCGAGCATGGTTATCTTAAGTCAAAGCGTCAAAGCGACTAGCGCAATGTACTCCTTCTTGCATAATACATCTTAACTAGCACATTAATTTAATAGGACGGTGTATCACGTACCACAAGGTGAACGGTCTGCTCATTTTGTCGCTTGCTATGCTTTATACAAATTGATTCAAATATGAAAATTGGTTGAAGTATATACAAATTTATAGTCTAAAAGCTTGCTTTGGAGAGAAGTATAACAAAGTGAATATTCAAAACCAATACATTCGGTAAAATACCAATAGACTTTTAGTACTTAATGGTGGGCCTCTCCTTCGAGTCCAGGCTTGCCAGTTGGTAATTGGTAGCATCTTCTACCTAAGTTAGGCAGCAGTACTTCATATAAGACCTGACCTGGGTTTTAGGCTTTGAGGTTTAGTGATATTTCGATTCTTAACATCTGAAGGCGGTCGGTGCACTTTAGGGTTGCAGTTCGATTTAGAGGAAAATATTTATTCTTTATGGTTATAAATATCCACGTGGTAAAGGTATTGAGATATGGGTACTAAATTTCGTACGGTCCAATGGCATTGTGACCGAATTAGTCCTAATTTAAATTCGTTCTACGTGTCGTGTTTGTATTCCTCCTTGTACAAAGGACAGACGAATACTAGAATTATATTTATTGATTGCACACGTTTTCAGATAATATCTAATAATAGGGAACTACTTAGTACGATAGAGCGCATGTTGCCGTAATTTATATATACATTTTGTTTTAATTTTTATCCATTTAAAAACTACATATGCGTACCAAAAAATATTTAGAAAAAGGCGTCTTAATGGCAAAGCGCATTCTCTCGTCTACTATTGGGTTGAATAGAGAAATAAAGAAAAGGTGATTATCATGTAAGTTTATGAGATATTACTACATATACTACAATATAAAGTCCCATAACATTTCAATATGTTATAGTATGAATTATTGTTGAAGTAATCTTCATATTATAGCGTGTGGCGTTTAACAACTGCATATATTTAAATAATAGTTTATTTTTTATTCAACAAGCATGTTATACATAACATTGTGTTCTTCTGCAGGATTTTGTCATTTGTGCGTCTGTAAAAATGTGTAAAGAAAAATTGAGGTACCGTGTAAGTATCAGCATGGCAAATGGAATCTGTTATTAATAATAATTTATCAAAAACACTAATATACAGACAGACTGACAATTTTAAATACTACTAAAATGATAAATAATCTGCTTATTTCTGTGTTATTTATTACTAAAGCCATGTTTATCAATATTTAATTTATCCAGAAACGTCATCAGCAGGAAAAAGAAATGAACCGAAATCTACAATCGAGGATAAGGTGGCTAACAAGGATAACTAATCAAAAAACGGTTTGACAAAAATAAAAAATTTATTTTTTTTTTGTATTTATTGTTTATTTATATATAATACGTAAAAGCTACTTTAAAGACATAAGCGGTAAATAAAAAGATAAGTAAGTATGTAAATACATCGAGCATAGAATATTGGCAATTAAATTACACAATACATATGTAATAGTAGATATATGTATATCTACTGCTAATAAGCCTCCATAATTGTTTTAAACACAGAAAGAGATTGGTATGAAGAACGTAAAAAGTAAAGAAAATCCTAAAAATATATGCATTTAGAATAGATAAATTATAATTTTATTACTTTGAAAAAACTATTTTTATATCACAAAATTTATGCTGTAACTTAAATATTACAGGTTCCGTATGTCAATTTTCATATGTTATATGCGGGATGCCCTTGAATAACCCATCTTAGAAGAAGTAGCACCAGAAATATTGTTACGAAAAACGAAACCATTACACGGAGTGTTTTCTCGGATCGTTGGTCACGTTCACTTACACGTAAACGTTCGATGAG
This sequence comes from Byasa hedistus, assembly GCA_029286795.1. NCBI lineage: Eukaryota > Metazoa > Arthropoda > Insecta > Lepidoptera > Papilionidae > Byasa > Byasa hedistus. The sequence continues at coordinate 6,083,481 of JAGSMW010000020.1, read as the reverse complement.
TCCGTTCTGAAAAATAGAGACATGGAAGTAAAAAATAAATCTTTAACAACTCTACTGTCAACGTGGCTCAAGGCTGGGAACGCCTGCTTCGTAAAGAGATCTCTAGTTAAAGTTCTAGAGGTGATATGTGATGGAGTTTGAATAGTACCTATCATTTTCAAACTGTAACTTAGGACATTACAGCATTATTATGTTCTGCAGCAGCAGTATTCTGATCAAGCACCATTCAACATGTTTTGCCTCGTTGACACTTGATAATTAAATATATGTCGTTGTTGATGATGCTCAATTGAAATTAAAACTCACCCATCCTCCATGACATGCAATCCAAGATCCCGGTTCCTCGTGTAGTAAATCTGCTACAGCAGCAGCGGGTGCTGCTACTAACTCTAAAGCAGGTTCTCCTTCTGATGCCTCTGCTGCTTCTCGAGCTAAAGATCCACATATGCAGTATACGGCAGCAATCTGTAATTAAATTGGTTTAATTTTGTTACTGACGAGAAGATACCAGGTTTTATTAGATTTATTCAGAGATAATAATTATTAAAACCGTTTATTTTTAAAAATAACAAATTTGGTATTGTTATTATTATCATACAATAAAACGTACCTAAAGTACAAAAAAAAAATAGTTTAAATAAAATTAGATCTGAAAAAGAAAAAATTGTTAGAAAGCGCATGCGATTCGTCAAAACCCGCGTTTGATCCCCACTGAGCTTGAACTTTTGGTGAAGGAAAACATCGTCAGGATACCAACATATATCAAGAACAACAGCTTTTGTGGACATGTGATGCATTCCTCCACCCGCACTTGGTTAGTGTCGTGGATAAATGACTTTGACTATCTCCTTGTCAGAGAAGGTCCCCGTGTCAGCAGTCGGATCATTAAAAGTGGCTGTTATATGTTTTAAAATTTACCTTTGACCAGGTGATATTTTCTCTGGTAATTCGTCTTGCTAGAGCTAGTGCAAGCTCGGCCAAAGCTGTTTCGGATCGTAACATTGTAGACGGTGCCCGAGTAGCTTGTCTAGCGACGTGCCGGAATGCATCAGGTCGTTTTCTCTCCAGAGCCGCGCACAATGCGCGCAATGCGACCAGGACACCGTTCTGGGTGTTAGATAACGCTTCCTCTCCGCATTCAGTTTCGAGCATTTGCTGCAGTCGCTTCATCACAATTTGCTGATGCAAAATATATTGTTATTATCATATATTATTGTTCATATAATTACAGAGTTTTTATTCTTTCCATGTTACCATGTTTAGATTACGCTTAAAGTCAGTTAGTAAGATAAGAAATACGTACCTTTTTTGTGCACAATGACGATCTCCGGATTTGGCTTTTAATGTATTGCAAGCACAAGGCGCGTCCTTGTCGGACAATTTGCGGTTTCACTTGTGTTGGTGAGGCAAGACACCAACCAATGGTGGCAGAGAGCCTACGGGATACGGCAGCAGCGGCCGCGCTCGACACCATGGTACTGAATCGTCTCTTTGTACGGTCCAACGGTGACAATGAGCGAGGTGCTGTAATAAATTTTGTTATTAATACTAAAAGTTACTGGTGATAAGTCCCCCTTTGATTACCTAGACAGACTTCACCACAACTTTTGTACCTACCGCGAAACAGTAATAATATTTTTTGTTATTTACATATCACCCTAGATAGGTTCAGAAATATTTTTAAAAGATTACACATCATGTAAATAAATAAATAAATAACCTAGTAGGTACAAGTGACGTAATCACTTGCAATGTTAACTTTTTTAAATCTTGTTATCGTGCTTACCTGGTCCTCCAACAATTGCTTCTGCAGCACTTGGCATGCTACTGAGTGGACTACTAAGTTTCCTCCGTTGTCTCAACGGAGGTACTATCTCGTCATCTTCTTCGCCATCGGGTGGAGTGACGTGTATTGAGATGTTCTTGCCCTCTGGAGTTTTTTCTCCACCAGATTGCCATCTTGAATCTTTTAACGGCCCTATCTGAAAAAAAAATTGCACATTTCTTCAATTTCCTTAAATTTCATATTAGAATTATAAGATATATAGATGATTTTTTCCGTGGGATGTATTTTGGTAACTTATTGGCTTCAATGTTAAACTACAGTCGGCTTTTTTTGAAGACGAAATTACTTTCAAATTTCTCCCGCGAGAGGGCAAGAGCAATTTCTGTTTGAATTGCACTGATTAAAACCTTAACGATGTTTCTTATTCGTCGCTTAACAGCAATTATTGCTTGCCAACCTCTTTTCATTCAAATATGTGAACCTAATTTGAGTTCTACGGTATACAAGAATGTTAGGAAAACAAAAAAAGTAATAAACAATCTTTTGCTAGGTATTGAACGCCGTTATTTTAAATGGATATTTTGTGTTTCTCTCGGTTTCTGTCTACTTGGTTTGGTTGTAATAACTAATTAATTTGCCATTTTTGTTCCTTCACTCGACGCAAGAACAGAACAATAGAAATGTTTTAAGTAGGCGGCACACAAACAGTAGTTTTCTCAATTAGGCAGATCACGTGACCATTTTTAAAGTTAAAAATCTCTTCACATTATCAAATTAAAAAAAGACTGCTTCTGCAGCATTAACGTAAAAAATCTATCATTATGCCTTTACAATCAAAACAATTATTTAAATTTTATGTAATTTTGTATTTTTATCCAAACACTGCTCTATGTGAAAAAATCTACGTACTCTATTTGATATAAAACGTGGTTCGCAAAAAATTTTCTTTAAAAATGTTTCTTCTGTTAACCTTAAATAAGGTTCCGTATGTTCATTTTCCTTTAACCGCTTCAGTAAGTTTTTACTACGATTATTTTTTTTATTTGTTTTAACGTGTGATTTATTAAGAGATAATAACATAACAAAATATCGAGAAATTAAATAAACCACTTACACTGCGTGAAAAGAAGCATGAAATATTAATTCATAGAAAGTATTTTTAAGAAGATCTAACAAAACCTTTCTTTCAACCAATGGAAAGAGCGGATTTCTAAATATTTTTTAATTTTACTATTTTGAGAGGCTTTTAGCGCATTGCATGTTGGGAAAAGGAGTCTCCAGAGAAATCATAATTATAAGCAAAACATTACTGTAAACAAATATGTTAATTATTAATTAAACGTAATGTTAGCCGTAGGGAATGGTAATTATTATACAATAAATCTCTTCAAATATTCATACTGTCCGTGTAATTTAATGATTAAGTAAACAAATTAAATAAATACATAACATATAATCATAGTTTGTTCCGTGAAATCAATTTGAATATTTGATTATAAAAAAGATTACACAAGCACAGGTATAAGTCGTTAGTTTCACTACATTGTAGTGTTTTCTTTGTGAGCTTAGATAATTTATAAGAAGTTGGGTTTTCCATGTTATTTAAAGTTAACTCATTTATTGATACATTTTATTCATAAGTAGCCATTGCGAATGATGTTTTTTCATTCATTGTTAGAATATTAATGTCTACTAAAACCCGCTGCATGAGAAATTTAGGTGAGTCAAATTGAATTTTACTAATGAAGACAGTACTACTAATAATTTAGTAACATGAGGAAAAAAGTTAAGACGTTCACGTGTCCAGTCTCCTGTTCTATGATTGCACATCCTATTTACACCAAAAATATCGCCTTAATTTTAGCAATGCACTTTAAAAAGTAAAAAGGCTTACACAAACTGAATAATTTTATTAAAAGAGATGAACAGAGTTTTTTAATTATAGGTAAATATCATCAAACCACTTTTTAGCGAAATGGTTATAAAAAATCAGATCATTTATCAAAGCCAAAGTTACGGAGTTACCATATCACAGACAAAAACATAGAAATTTAATAAAATTTTTAAAGTCATTAGTTATTAGTTACAGTTAAAAACAATGCAAATATATTAAGACCATTGTATTTGTAGATAGCACAAAAAGCAGTTGTTTTTACTTATAACCCACGTTTTAGAATTGACGTTAACAATTTGCTATTCTATTAGCGCGTGTCTAATGTTACAATTTGTGGAATGTACGTACAAACTGTTCCACCACTGTTAGGAGGCAGAAATAGTTGCTACAGTGTTAGATTTTTTTTGTTTTACGTAAACAAAGCTCCATCGCCCATCTATCCTCGCAAAGAGGTTATGTCAGATTGGAATTGACTAAAGCCCGACCCGATGTTACTTTCTTCGCCGGTCTATGGCTGGCCCACGGGAATGTTTTCACAAATATCCGCGAACCCGATGGTATGTATCATCATAACGAGCGCCAAATTGTTATGAATAGCTGAATCATTTACCATCAGATGAACGTCTTATTCATCTCGTCGCTTAATCGAAAAAAAAACTGCAAAAAATATTTTTATTGTTTATAGTTTGTAAAAACAATAGAAGATAAAAGAGTTTGGATTTCTAATAAAAATGCTAAACATACGCCGTTTCATTCGATCGTGTCAGTGATGGCCATGGCGATCGCAACGTTAGTAATGTTAATTCAGTCGGCCAATGTTACTGATAACAACGTTGTCAGTGGAATACTCAATCAAAGTGTAGGTTGAGGAAATTTTGCTTCTGCATTTGGGATGTGACTCATTGTTCCATGTAGACATAAATGATAGTAAAAATGTGTGCTGGAGAAAATGTATGCAAATGCTTGTCGAAAGACTTGTGTGACAACTGCTAATTAAAAACTGATATAAACACATTTCGAATGTCTCTCCGCAATTCTGTTGGAAAAGTGATTTTAGTAGGAAAAAAAAATCGATAACCTTTTATAATACACAACGGGAAGTTTAAAGAAACAAATATTATTTTAACATTTAAAAGTTTCGTTGAAAATGAACGTTTTGTATAAATTAACCGTGTCGAGCGGTGTCATTATACTACCGCAGGAATGTCATTTCAGCAACAGCTCTTTGTCTTTCCGAGTCTCTAGGCTTCCTCTAGGCACGGATTCTTCAATAGATAATTGAAGAGTAATTTCATCAAACAAAAGGCAATCTTTCATATGCCTTCGTCCTCATTTTTATTTCTGCTCATTGTTATCGGTATTTGTCGTCCCTAGGCAATAAAAAATATTTCGAACGTTAGTAATATTCACCGTCCTCAGTCTATATTTTATCAGTCAGTTTATATTTTAAAGCAAGTAAAAGTGGAGGTGAATGAAGGTGATGTATTGTGTAAATACCAGTGTGGCCAAGAATATTAATATTCAAATGCACGCTACTTCACCGCAGTTTGCCGAGTTGCGGCGAAGTAACGATTCGGACTTCGTTCGTAAACTATGTGTAATGGCTCATAAGTCATGAAATAATTTAAAATTCTGTATTTGCATTGTTGTACTTTATTTGGTATTTATCATAATTTTAATCTGCAGGTCTGCAATACGATCAATACGTAATTCTAAAAAAATTTAATTAATCTTATCGATCCTCATTTCTAAGTGTAAGTAAGAGATTAATAATTGGGACTGAAACACGTGCTTGAAAAGAATTCGGTACATTCTCAATATATCATAATTCTATGTGTCAGTACAAGAAAATAATGAATACAAGAATGATTTAACTTTTAGGCTATTTTCCTTTACCACCTACAAGGAGACTAAAAAATAAAACTAAAAATTTTCCAATCGTTCGAAATAATCGTCAAATCGTAGAATCAACGTCAATCGTCTAAAGTGTACGTATATTATACATACGCAAACTTATTGGAACATTTTTAATTTCTTTTAAATTCTTTGAACAAAAACCAAGTTTTGTTGCTTTTGTACTGTGTCATTATGATTCAATAAATCAAATTTGCGTGCTATCTTTGATGCCAATATAATATGTGAACAGCTAAAGTAATTTTATTCGCCCTAACAGTTGTTTGTCATATATTGATCGATTATTACCGTTGATAGCTGAACATGGTGTCACCTGATATCGTCAAGTGCAAAATATGGCACCATCTATATAAAGCACTTTTATTTCCTAACATGAATTACAAATTAGTATACAGAAAGATTTATTTTATAAGAAACAATTTACAATTAATTTATAGATACGTTAACAACAGACAATCTAGTAACTTAAAACATTTAAAAAACTCATGTTGAATAGAGTAATTAAACATTTTCGTAATAGTTAATGCAGAATAAAAATTGATATTTTGATACAAGTATTTATTAAGGTTTAAATTTCTCATGAATGCTTAAAATCTTTATCGGGACAGGCGACCTTATGCATAAATCGTGCCAAAAACCTCGCCTACAAGGGTTCCTAACTGGTTGCAGCGTCCGTATTTCACTCTTGAATGGAGGTAATTTTTTAAAAAATATCTTTTTCAACTGATATACAGTTTTCCATGTTAATAAATAACACCACGCATAATTCCGATTACGGGCTTTCTTAAGCAATTCAATACTAAAGTGAAGTGTTATCAGTTTTAATGTATAAGTGATGCAACAGAAGCAAAGACAAATAACAATTTTAAAACCACAATCTTTTTATTTAAAAGGTAGGTTTTTAATGAAGTGAAAAAAAATGGTAAATTAGAGCATTAAGTTCCTGCGGTTAGCGGAGGAATCCATAGACACTACTGGATTCTCTTTAATTTTTTAAGGACATGGGTCTGCATAAAAATGAACATTATTTACTGGAACTACAGAATTTTTTCAGTGCCTATACATATTTTCTATAGATCGGATGTCTAGTTTAGACAGGAATTTACCGTACAACGATCATTATTTTCTCTCAACAAATTTTGATAAAGAATAAACAGATCTAGTAATAAACATGAACCGTATATAGAAAAAATATAGGTTTAACAAATATATAAGCAGCTGTTCCCATTCTCATATTTATTTGAAATACTATTATCTTATTGAATTATTATTAATATATACGACTATGAATTATTGTCCTACAATTCAAGTATTGGAACTGTTGAAACTTTATTTTTGCTATCTATAAGCGCATTGAAACCTTTACTGCAATACAAATCTGCCTTTTTATTTACTGCCGGATTAGGAGCGTAATAAATTCTCGCCATTTATGAAACCTGAGAAACTTTGGTAAATTATATTCGACGGATATAACAGTTATCGCTGTGATGTTATTTGACGTGGGAAATTAATGATGTGAAGTAATTATAATTGTATGTTGCCCCATTACTAGATGTATTGTGAAAGTGCTTCGAAATTAACATTTTTTCCAACACTTATATCACACTATAAGGAATGCAATGAGCTGGAAGCTGTTAATGGGCTACGGGCTTTGGCCTGTTACTTACATCACGGCGGACATACATAAATACTTAGGATCGATAAGAAACCTACTACGCTAATGACACATTGGAATTACGGCTCTCGAATACGACTTCGTGAAAAACATTGATCAACATGTAGCTTACTTCTTTTAATGATTTCTTATATTTATTTAACATGTTTTTTAATTTTACATTTTTTTTATTTCGAATCAGTTATAAACTATTATATTTAACGTGGATTTTTACAAATAACAATTGTTATTTTTTATTAATAAACAAAAATTGTTTTATCTGCCTTATGATACGGAGGTCTCTGGTTTAATTTCGGGGTCACATGAGGTAGGTATTTAAACATAGTTGCAGTATGTAATTAGACTAGAAGAATAGGAGGTTCTTCTCGCTGCTTGAGACACAAGACGCTAAGTCTCGCTATTCTTATAATTTTACTAGCAACAACGCTTTTTAAACAGGAACATAGTAATGTTTGCACACAACTCTTTGACAGGAGAAAGAGGCCCTGCGGTGGTCCTAGTCTAGCCCTAGCCTACCTATCAAGATATTTTTCGATATCAGAATTATCACCATAAATCGAATACAATAATACGGTCTAAACTAAAATTGAACAATGAATTCAAATCGATATAAATACTTAGAATGCCTTACCGTACGTATTTTGTACTACGCATAAAAATATGATTTCATGTTGACAAAGGCTAAGTGTCGAGTTGTAAGTATTATTAAATTGCTGCATGTCTAAACGTTTAATTTGTTTTTAATGTTCCCTTTGTTGCTTGTTTAATGTACAATGAAGTGTCTAGTGAGTGATAATGTCATCCGAAGACAAAATGACAACCTCGCTATCAAGTTATTACTCAGAAGTATTCTGTTGATGTTTACGTATACTTTTTTCCTCCATGGAGCAGACATTAATTTACCTCTTTTTAAAACGTAAACGGTTGTTTGTTAGAGAAAGTTAGTGGTCCATTTTTCTATTCAAGAGCTTTTGCCTATATGCGGCCATCTAACAGGTTGCATTCTTCATTGTGTAGGAATATAGGAATTCTTGCTTGGATAGGGTATCATAACGACTTGTATTAAAATAATCTTTCCTTTTTTGGTTACACCAGGTTTCCAAGTTTATTATAATAAAAAAACTTTGATGTTATTATTGTAAATGCTTTCATCGTTATTTTTCACTTCACCAGCGTTTAAGTGAAATAGCAAATGAATAAAACGATTAAAGTTTGATAATAATAATAAAGGTTATATTTTCAATTATAAGTGATAGGTGAGATAGGTTTAACATAAATTTATTAAAAACACTGCTCTATCGTGACTTATATTCATAACGTAGAAGATTAGAAATGTTTCTAGTAAGTACATAATAATATCGACTACCCGTTTGCATCGTTCACCTGATATTAATCTTTTTACGTGAACGGCCTTATCCATAATAATATGGTGATTTTGAATAGCGCAATATCATATTGTGCTGATCACCTTAAGATATAAGATGCCACGTGTACTTTATCTGATAATCATAAGCTTGGGAGTGTAAATAATAGTCAATTTGCATCATAAAACAGTATACTATTATGCTGCAAAAATTATTAAATAAATTATTTTTTTTTAATTATCACGTTATTTGCATTTAATATTATTTATACTCCTTTTATTCTTTTTACTTAATACTATCTTTACAAATTATAATTGCAATTAAAGATTACCATCCACATTGGAAATCTGAGTAAACTAAATATCCTCGTAAATAAACAGTTTTGGTTGTCTCAACTCCAGAGCTTCTGAAATATACATATGTATTCCAGCGATGTCGAAACGTACAGTAAGTTTATCTTAAGTAATTGAATTTTATTGCTACAGTATTGATTTCTGAATGTAAATAACGATAGCGTACTTGAGAAATTTCACAGACTTACTACCTTTTATTTACTGTGTTTTGATCTTCTGAGATGGTCAAGACTTTAAGGTGATATTTTAATATGTTCAGTATTTTTATGTAGTACATTATAAGTTATGAAATACTAACACAATTTCGGGCTAAATGTTATAAAGGTGACGCTTAAGATTTTTAACGATTGATTAGTTTTTTACTGAAATAAATAGAATGTTAAAGGGAAATGTAAATAAAAATGGTACATAATCGGTAATTAATGTTTTTGACGCGATTTATGTTAGTAAACATAAAAATTAATCATACGTATCTGTAGTTGATGTGACAATATATTTGTGAATTTTTAACTCATAAGTTAATCTACGTAATGCCCGAGTTCTAGTGCATAATCTTAAAAATCTTGTTTTTAAATTACATAGATAGTCTACAAAAACAAACAAAAAAAGAAACAAAAGTTGTGTATTCAAATCGAGAGAAAGAGCAACTTCATTGTTGAACGAAAATACCGCTGGCGGAAATTTGTTTCTCGAAGTATTTGTGTGTGGTAAGAAGTTGCTTTCAAAGGCAAGACATAAGACAAGGCAAGGAATAGTCAAAAAATTAAATAAAAAGTGGAGAGGTCCTTAACACACTCTTCGCAAGTCAATCCGACTAGAACGATCAAGTTCTATCGTTGACGATAGCTGTAATGATTTACTAATCATATTTTTTTGTTTCAGGACTATTTACTTTAGTATGGTATTTATTAACGTTTTAATATGAATTAATTGTTTCTTATTACATTAGACGAGCTGATTGTAACAAATTTATTTTATAACAATTGCCGTCCGTTTCAAACGAGTAATTGATCGACATCAATTTTATCCATTTCATTGTCCAATATAATTGCGGACGGCATGAATAAAATTTAGTTTTCAGGCCGCTCAATAATTGTTGGATTTAATTAAAAATACAAAATTATCTTCCGCGGACAATGTTTCAGCAAAATAGAAAATAAAATATCTGTAATTTTAAACACTTGCTGTCTCGCACGTAAATTCCTTTTAATTTGATAAAAAATTTCAATTGTTCAATAAATGAAATGTAAACTGTAAAGAAACCGTTACATTTTATCTAGCTAGACATGTCTCTGTTGCATTTACTAGATGTAATATACATGGTTCGAGTCAAAGGGACTTAGTCACTTAGTCTCCTCAACATTACAATTCTCAGCAAATAAATGTCGGGTAAAATAACGAGTAGTGAGTAAAGGTAAACAGGGGACTTAATTACTGAAAATAACACATTCATAGACCTCTGGGTACAACACTAACAAAACTACTTGAAGAAACTTCTTTCATGTACGTATAGACATGGGTTGTATTTAGATGGATATTTAATATTAGATCAACCAATGTTTGTTACAAATTCTCCTACCAATATAAAGAAAGATATTATATTTGTTTAAAAAATATTTAAAGAGGATAAACAGCTAATATATCGCCATAGAAGAATATTACATTTATATTGTTCATGTACAATGTTTACATCATTGTTATTGTATAATTTTAGAAAAAGAAAGTACTTGTTAACATTTCCATATACGATTTTTCAAAAATTTACGTAGATAATTTTCTATATTTTTTATTTTTCAACATACAACACTGTTAACTCTGAAAAAACGTCGACATCGCGTACTTCAAAAGATCGCTAAATTTAAACTTTTTGTCTGTTCCTTGCGACCTCTAAAGGTTACACGTGAAAAGAAATGGAAATAAGTCATTACACGAAGCGAATGTTCTTTGTTGTTAATATTTTGAATGTTGTGTTTATTCTGGACAAAAGGAATAAAAGAAAAAAAATCTGGTAAAATATACATGTAGTCTTACTTTGTTCTTTGATTAATTCGTTGCCTGTTTATACAGCGCGCTGGAGGCAACGCTCGTAAACGGAAATGTGACGTACCTATCTGTCATTCGGAAATAGTTGATTGTACAACCGAAACAGCTGACATGATAATTTATTGTATGGTTCTTTGGTTTATCTCATGAATTTGTACTCATGTAGTCGATCTGTTTTTTCAACAGAATGACGAGACAAGTATCTAGTAGAAAACGATGCTCCTTTCCATAACAATTTGATGTTAATGGAGTTGTTAATACAACATCAAATTAATCTCGTTCTCTTATGCGATTACTATAGTCTGCGGACGTCTATAATACCAGAGCATCGTAATATAAACGTCCTACCGTTTACCACCAGTTGACCGCTCAGCACGCATTGTCACTTTAAGTTATATAAGAGACGGTTTATATATCCAAAAGGCAATTGTAGTAAAACCTCAACTGTTCTTCCATATTTACTGAAGTGAATTAAATTTTATATTAAGATTGGGGTTTTATATTAAGAAGGGTCCAGAGTGCTGGCTCTTTCATGGAGATAGTCGTGACACGGCGAATGTTGTTATGGCGGATGTTTTACTAAGTCAGAGGTTAGCTACGGCGCAACAGAAAGAATAAAAGTTTCACTTCAACCTTTAAGAAGACATTATGAGGACTACTCTTATTAATTATTTTTGCATTCCATACAAAAAAAATAAGTACCAAAATTGTTGTACCGAAAAAATTCTAGGTTGGTACGGAGAAGATAAGAATCTTCACGACATATTTGCGAATCATCTATGATAACGATCTAAATCTACGTAACCGTTTATATATATTTTAGATATTAACCATGGCATAATAAAACGAAATAGAATATAAAATTCAGACGAAGACATTGAGGATAATAGTCATATTTTTGGGATAGTACAGTTTTACTTTTATAATTTGATAAAATATCAAACGCTAAAATGCCTCGTGCATCAATTAGTAACGAATATTTAGATAAAAGACTAAGGAGTCCAAATATTAACTATTAGTAGAGTTATTTTAACTTAAGCTAGTAAGTAAATGAATTTCTGTCACTTGTGTATGTTATTTGAAGTTGATAATTTAAAGAGCATCACACTCGAATAGATCTACGACTAAATTTCAAATGTTTTACGATTTATTATGGATAAATACTATAGATGAAGGCAATTTGTATCTCCTTGGGAGAAAAGGAAGTATTAAGAATACCGTTTATTATTATATGTTTTAAAACATATTAATACGATATTAGTAATGGAGGGTGATAGCAAAAGATTCACAATTTGAACCAATATGTGTATGTTATATGTAAAATACTACAAAATATTTCTAAAGGCTTATTACGAAAAGTTACAGTATTATATAGCAATATACGTAATAGACTACGTACGGTTATTGTTTTCTTAGTAACAATAAGTAATAAACTACATATGTGTATATCAATGTCTCTCTGAATACTATTGATGGTAAACAAGAGTCTGTTTTGTACAAATGTGAACACATATTTATTCCACAAAAGGTATACATGTATATAAATTAGTAATCATGAGTAAGGTTTCTTTGTTAATTTAGTGTAGACTCCGTGGGCTTTGGGAAACGCAATTTCAAATGAAAACCTCCACTATACCTGAGCTTGTGGTGTGATATTGTACGTAAATACATGTTATTAACAAGAGCAGATTCCGAATTAGTTTTTTGAATCGGTTGATTCATTACTTTGTGTTAAATTTTCATTAGACGTCTAATTAACATATTTCCCACAATTAAATTAACGAGTGTTAGATCTAGGTAAGGTGTTATCCTTTTTTTTTATTTTGGAATTGTAGTGTCTTTTATTTTGTGTCAGTCATAAATCTTCACATTTGTTTTGCGGTAAATTTTTTAAACTATGGATCAGTCGCGTAATTTGTCAATTTTTAATTCGAACGGATCTTTCTCTCCTCGGATCTCTGAGTTACTATAATAAATGATCAATGAGGACCATCTACAGTGATAACATAAACTATTAAATGTTAATGATATCTTTTCAAGAGTGTTATTATTCATATGTGTTGACAATTATATTAAACAGTCCTATTTATTTATTCTTTCTTTCTCTAAAATGAAAGAAGTCTTATTAACACCATCTATATGCCAGTAAAACAAGTACTAATGGCAACAAAACAGACATTGATAAATTTGTAAATTTATTTTTTACTTTAAGTACTTTACGAGTATAAGTAAAGGTTGTCGTTTAAACAATAATTTAAATTGGTACTTTCACGTTATAAACAGACATCAATTTGTGTTATATCATCACTACTTAGTTTATAATTTAAAGTAAGAATCATAACAAAATTAGTTTTTACATGTCTAAAGTCTGTAAGGTATATAGCCGTTTCACACATTGGCAAAATCTTTTAATTAATTATTAGCTTAATAATGTGATGTGCCAACTAATTGCTATAAAACTCCAATTAATAACGTTGTAAGTATCATTATTATACGTTTGTACGTATTAAATAGAATATTTTATCAAATTTATATATACATTTTGCTTTTCTAATAGTAGATGAACACCACAGAACCATATTATTCTTACTTTATTCAGGTCAAAGTATAAAATACATCTTTTGAATAAAAGACAAAGATGTTGTTGCATATGAAACTAGGCATACACTGAGCAACAATTTAAAGAAATATATAAAAGTACATGAATAATAAAATAAATGCCAGTATATCCATTGTGTATATATGTGATAGATACTTATTTCTTTAATTTTTTTTTCGAAGGTCAGATTTAATAAACAAAAGAATTAGATATAAAATTGTAACTATCTAATGTGCTATGTACGGTAAAAATCGAATATTATAAAAAGAATAAAAATGTAAAAAGTCAAATAAGAAATTTACCTTAGAATAGACACGTGACATATTATTTAAGATGTTATATAACATTAAAAGATGTTCTATAATTGAACTCAATTTTATATATTGTCACACGACAACGAGGTCGTAGTTGGTTAAGCGTGATCGCCTGATACGTTTTTCAATGTTGTTATTTTTTTGATGAAAGTTGTTTTACATAAACGTGGTAAATATTTTCACTTTCGCAAACTAATATTAATGTGTATGTATATTTATGAGAACTGTTTGAGATATTTGCTACGTTCATCAAACTTTACAATATTTAAAATGTGTAGGTGAAATGGTTAAAACGAGAAAATATTTGGCTTTTACTCACACAGGCACATGTAAAAAAAATATTAAAAAGATAATCTCAAGTTCAAACCAGTTACAAAAATAAAGAAAACTGTTTTTCTATTGAATTATAAAGTGTACTTAGTATAGAAGGCTTCGGCAGTAAAAGACTAGTACAAAGTGGAATGATTCTAATCAAAATCTTTTATTAAGCCTTTCACTTAGTTGGCGGACGTGTTCTGAATTCTGTTGAAAACACTTTGGACCTGTGCGGTATATTTTTTAAAAGATCGGTGGTAGTGGTATATATTAACAATATTTCCATTATTATTTTTGTATGATTTTTTATTGGCTGGTGGGTGATAAACAACAAAGAACTAGAACCCGGAACCCGAAATTCGCAGAGTTATTGACAATCAGACTCGTGTGTTTATTCTCGCACAGTTTAAATCCTCCTCCATCTCTATAGGGTAATTACACAAATACAGCATATAATTTCTTGAACATTATCAACCATCGTATAAAGATTTTACAAGTATGATGTAAATAACATTGTTAGATTTTATTAAATGGTAAGAAATTGCGGGTTATTATTAAAAATAGTAAAAAAAACCGTTCTATAAAAGAAATAAATCCTTAGAATATACATTGTTAGTTATTTAATTAACAATGTACCATTATACTATTTTTTTTTGTAATTCACTACAATATTGCCGAGAATCCATATTTTTAATTTTTATTTATCTACCTCCAACTTTTCAACACTCGATATTGATATAAACAAAACGACATTAATTTTTTTAAGATGATCGTTTGTAACCTGCTATTATTAAATACCTCAGAATTAATATATACATAAACATATCTTAATAAATTTCACTACGCAAATAATGCTTTAATTTTTTTTTCAAGTCATTGTGCGTAGAATAAGTAAAAAAAAATATGAAAATTCAATCGATTTATTGAAATTCGTTATACACAAATGCGAGAAAATATAGTAACAAGTTTATCATAAAAAGGTAATTTTGCATTATCAGAAACCGTAACACTATAAGGAAATATAAATGGTTGTGTACTAATTCAAATTACTTAATTTTAAATAGACTTAAATCCTGATCATCCATATGATATTTACTGTTTCCATTATAAAGTACTTTAATGCAAATGTGAAAACAAATAAAGTTTATGCGGTAACGTACCTCATCAGTTCACAAAAATTTTCAATTTTACTGACGTTAGGCATTTTAGAACAAAATATTTCTAAAAGTCCCACTACCTTTTAAAATTTACTTTTATATTAATAAAGAAAACTGTGTTGTGTACCTTGGATTAATTGTTATAGGCAAATGTCGAGATGTTTCGCCGGTTATTCTCAATGTACTCGATCTGATGGCTTCGATTTATTGAAATTCGATGCACTAGGTTCGAAGGTTAGTCACACGAAATGTTACTGGTGTTCGTCTGCAGTTACATGCAACAATTTATTTGTCCGGAATTATGGAGCGTATTTGGGGTAACGGGTTTAGTTTTTATGATATACGTTAAGGATATAATGACCACGCAGTGAGCGGTGCACGAGCGCCACGACCGACTCTCGGTTATCAACTAAGCACATTAAAAAATGCCGCTTGATACACATGCAGCGACTATTTGTTAACATCACAGCGCACTAAATCTGGATTCACGAAATTATTTGCTTTGAACTTATTTATCTGGTGAAAGTTTTAAGATACTAGTCTTGTATCGCCAAATACATTTTAATTTTTTTTTATCTACAATCTGCTGAAAGTTGATTTCTTTGAGTGGTAAATAATAAATAAGTTAGGCAGATATAAGTATAAATTTTTATAGTTAAACAATTAGTTAACCATAATTCTTTATATGTATAGTCAGTAGTATTAGATTGAAGGCGTCTAGAAAAGGGAAACCGTGTAAGGAAGGCCATAACAGGCAATATATAGTGTAAGGATCAATGGATGCAAACAGCGCAAGGCCGTGTTTTCTGGAATACATTACAGGAGATATATGTCTATCGGATGAGATAATGACGATATGCGTTACGCTTTGAATTTTTTACCGGTTATATTTTGAAGTTTACTAAAACGAATAACCCATGAAGCCTTTTTATTCAATAGCTATTAACAAAAATTAAAAATATTTATTTCATTTTCATTAGACTATTAACAGACTATTTACCAGGTGGTAGGTCTCTGTTGCCGGAGACCGTCTGGATGGGTACCACCGCAGCTCCTATTTCAACCGCCAAATAGTAGTGTGCGAACATTACTGTGTTCGGGTTTGAAGGGCGCTGTAGCTAGTGTAATTACTGGGGTAACGAGACTTAACACCTTATGTCTCAAGGCGACGAGCGCAATGTGGTGCAGTGTGTACCATCTTAACTAAGGCCGCGTTGTAATGGGCAAGCGTATCACTTACCATCAGGTGAACGTCTTGCTCGTCTCGTCGCTAAGTAGTATAAAAAAAAAAGGAAGAGATTTTCTTGTAAGCAAAAGTATGCATGTATCAGAAAATTCTCGCTCTTCCATAACAATGTTAATGAAATAAAAACACATCACAAAAATCACATAACACTTGACAAATGAAGTAGAAAAATTACTAACACAAAATTTATTATAGATAACTTACAATGAAGAAAAAAAAATGCATATTACTTATTAAAAATTAAAAGCTATCAGTATATTTACGTCCAGAACATTTAAGGATCTAATTACACTGTACTCGTTTCGTGTCATAATTATGCGATGTCATTTAGCATTCACGCTGAGTGCTGAGAAATATGTTACAATAATTAACATAATTTTGAACATCATAGTACCATGCTAACACGATGTTTCTGTGAATAACTCAAGGCAACCTCGTCGTCCCAGAATTTTAATGGTTGAAGTGTTGCACATCTACGTTTACTTACAAACTAGGGTATAATGATTAGGTCTTTGATTTGGTATTTGTCAGACCGTTCGTTTTATAATGAAGTTTAGTGTACCATTATTTTATGATTTGCATTATTAACGAAATTCATTATTCTTTTTACAAAATTTTAACCACACCGAATGTCTAGCTATTATGTCCCACCCTATGTTTTCCTGTGTTGCGTTTTGATTCGCTTTATTATTTGATTTATAAACACTGACCCCGAAGAGGGGACAAAGAACAAGAACATAAATACGTGGCATGTTCTAGACATGACATATATCTAGTTTTCCTCTATTTTTGTAAAAGAATGATGTTAACGGCAGAAACTAATGTTTTAAGCTCTAATTATAATAAACTATAGCTCAAAATAGCTAATGGCTGGTTTTATACATGGGTAGAAGGCCGATAATGAAGTAAAATACATTTTGAATGTTTAAAGACTAAGATAATAAGAGTAATCATATTTTTACTGCTTAGATATGTATTTAAGTTTGGGCTTTAATGTCGTGTCTGGTTGTATGGAGTGTTTAAACTTGACTATAAATATGTAAACGTTCGTTGGCTGGTTGGTGTATTATTTATGTGCTAGTTGTTACTGAGGATACATCAACTTCTATTAAACACTCATGACTGGAAATGCGATTGTAAATGAGCGTTCTGTATAAAAATACAGAATTGTGTTTCAACAATTGAAATAAAAAATATTAATACTTTTAATTATTCCATACTAACACGCCTTACAAAAAAAGACCTTAAATATACCCGTGTGTTCTTTTATAAATCTTAAATTTTGAATGATTATATAAACACAAAATTAAGATAAAAATAATATAAACGTAAAAATTAGTTTGTAGATGGTTCAAATAAATAAATAAATGAAATAAAAATCGGGTACGCCGTTTCTTGATATTATGAAGTTTTTATATTCACAATTAATACATTGTCATTAAGTAGGTACGTAACGAGCGCAAATCCGAAAATATTGCCTTGAGATTTGTTCTTGTAATCCGCGTTTCATGGTTAATATCACTGCTGAGTCATACAGTTGTCTCTAGTTAATTCGTACAGATAACTATTTTAAAAATAGTTGAATTGAAACTGGCTTTTAACAATCTTATTACAGCCATAAAATTGTTAAATATGGTCATGGGAAGTGATTCTATTTTAAACTTAAGAACGTTTTGTGTAGATATTTTAAGTTATAACCTTTTAAGTAATACTCAGGTTTTTAATGATGTACACAGTTTCACAGTAGCCTTTGTATATATTTAGAATGAACTATATAAAGATTATAAAGTATATGTATAAAGGCTTAACTCCTAATTGTGAAGAGGAATGTCGATGTTTTATAGCAGCAAAACATGCGTACATAGGCTTTGTATATTAGATCTCTATAAAACTGGATCTTTTATGGATTTAATATCATTTACTTATATACTGATGAAGCAAGTCATGATTATAATAATTTGTTACTCAATTATTATGATTTCTTATATTATATGGGTTGATATCAATATGTTAATAACTTAAGTTAGTTGCAATCATTTATAAATGTTTTATCGGTTAAATAGAATATCTTCAATTTCGAAATGAAAGGGCATTTACAACTTTGAGTTTGTTATACTTTCTTTACTATTTCGGTAAGTAAGTTCTTTTAACAGCGACGATGTGGTATTGATAACTTTATCATGCCCATAAACACGGTAATGTATTTTAGCACCAAGCCCTTATGTCTAATAGATTCCTTTTCAAAAGCGGTCTCGGCCGACAATCTTTTAGAAGTGAGCGTGTCCTGATAACGTAAGCAGCGTGCGTTTGAACAAAATCTTTCTATATAAAAAGCTACAGGCGCTTTCAGTTAATACTTCTGTTTTAATATTCAGCAACGCAGTATCCACGAGGTGTAAATGAAAAAAAGAAGAAAAGGTATTACTGTCTTTCCTCCATTTTAAAATTGAATTATTAAGGTTAGTACGTACAGTATTCTCGTTAACTGTACAACCCTTTTGATGTACCATAACAACCACTTGTTATTGAAAGTTGAAATATTTTTTTATCAATAAACTTATTTGATCGTCATTGTTTTAATAAGTGGACAGGCAAATTTTTTTGCTGTACCGTCGGAATTATCAATGAATACATAAATTTATTTTAATTCGTTTTAAAATATAATTTATTATTTATATTAATTTTTGAAGTTAAGGATCTATACAAACGTCGCTTCTATTTTTAATAGATTTTACACTCCCGATTTTGAAGGAACATGTAACAAGTTTAGATAAATGTTGCGTCTAAGAATCTTTAAAAGTGACAATAAAATATTGTGTTATGTATGTTACTACAACTGACAGTCTATCAAAGATCTACTCAATATAGATTTTACGTAAAAAATATTAACAGTATTGGTAATATTCTGGGAAAGTTTCCGATCAAGTTTTATGAATGCGCCATAAAATAACCTTTTATTCAATTGAGCTAGAATTTATTGTACAACTCCAGTTAACCGTTGTCTTAGGGCATTTATACATACGAGTAGTGAGAAATAGTGTGGATTTGTTACTTTTTAGCATATTAAGTGAATCCGTGTTAGAACATTCTTTTAGTTTATTCATCTTCTGTGGTTAATGCTATTTGTAATGTTATCATAAAAATATTTCCAAATGAACAACAACAAATTATAAAAAAAAACTGTAAAAGTTATTATTAGAATATTGGCTATTATTCCTCA
This sequence comes from Byasa hedistus, assembly GCA_029286795.1. NCBI lineage: Eukaryota > Metazoa > Arthropoda > Insecta > Lepidoptera > Papilionidae > Byasa > Byasa hedistus. The sequence goes on along the minus strand of JAGSMW010000020.1, from coordinate 6,063,601 downwards.
CGACACTCGTCACTGTGCAAGTAATTTTTAATAGAAAGAGAAATATCGTTGTAAGATATTCTGCCTTCTTAGAGGAAGTCAGGCTAAGGTAACAAATATTCAAGGTTTGGGACTGTATAAATCAGTCCCCAGGGCGGCCTATTCCAGTATAGCGTTACAGAAGCATCAGTTTTGTTCCGAACGGAGATCCTGTAACCTCTCCAAACGCTTAGAACTACCACCGAGGAATTTTAGTGGGTAAGAATCTCCACAGAACTCTGCACTTTCCCCCCAAAAGACATGGTATCGCTGCGAAGTTTTCCTATGCGAGGAAAAAAAAAAGAAATTTTTCATGGTGAGGTTGTTACGTTCTCCACCTTTTTACTATTACAAGCCACGAGGTTCTAGAAAAGAACGCATCGATGTTCCTCTGCACCACTCTACAACAAGTCCCTATCTAGTACCCTCGCTATACTACAGCAATCACCAGACGATACTATTCTCTTTATCCCGGTACCACTCTGTTGAATAATGTGAGTTCTAAATTGCATTTATGATTACATATTGTAGAAACAAGTTTATGTACTCCACAAAGTATAATTTTTCGTCGTTAATTCCTTTATACATTTCTTCTCTATAATTTCTGCTATTGTTACAAAGGAAAGTTATGATTCACCATTACAAGTAAGATAATACTTTAATCTCATCATAAAAGCTTATAATATTCCGTGAATTCGGGCAGATATTTCAGTGAGTAACTAAATATTGTGAGATCAAGATCAAGATGAATAAGGATTTTTATGGTATTAAATTATGGAAATAACAAATGAAACCAGAAAAAGTATCCATAATTCTCAAAACATTAAAAAATATTTTAAATAATAGGGAAAGATTATGATTACAATAATTTGATAAAAAAATATACCTTCGAAAAAATCTTAAAAAAAAATAATTCCGAACTGATACATTCACGATCTATGGAAATAAATTCACAGATGTGAATTTATAGTAAAGTCATAATCATACATAAATATTATTTTTGTGTATAAATTTAATAAAGAAGCAACTACTAATTGTTTAGAAGTATTATTTACAACACATTAAGCTTTGTAAATGACTTAAGAGATATTATTTATGTTGTGTTAGGTAACCGTTGTAATTATGTACATAAATTATTAATCCATTATAAATAGCAGGTCAGATCTATTCATTTATCAACGTTTTTCGCGCGTTAAAGAACATGGTGTCATGATCACAGATTACATAAATATTCTTTTAAAACCTGTTTCACGTAAATTTAGTTCTTAACAAATCTAATAGAGATATTACAAACTGTGTGTGTTCATTTAAGTAATTTATATCTTTTTGTTGAGAGTTGAGTTTTTTGATGAGAGAGGGCGCTGCGGAGCTCTAGTACAGATCAGCTCAGTGTTTTGTGGTTACGAAAAATAGTTAAAACTCTTATTTTGTACAAAATACTAACTAAGTACGCATAAAAAGTGCCAAAGATTCGAACTGAGTAAGAGTGTTACGTAAAAGTATGTGTGTGTGAATAAGTAAATGCAAATAACTAACACAACGTGTTTTCTGTTGTGACTTCGTTAATACGGAAAATCTACTATCTGAAGTCAAACCATTTAACAGTCCGGTCAGTGAAGCTTACGTGCCAGTAAATAAAGTGCTGTGGTTAAAACGTTAATAGTAACTAATATTCATATCCTCAAAATAAATTTGCAAGTTACCGACCGCAATAAAGGTTAATATTACTGGCGCCATCTAGTGACATATTTACGCGAGCGTTATCGATAATATCCAGTCGATCAACGTCCGACAGGTGGTCGACACTAGAGGGCGCTAATATCAAGCTACATATAAACATGGACGAGATGATGGAAATTTTGCAGAACATACAAGGAGAATTAAAAAGCCAAAAACAAGATATGAAGGTGATGGAGAAAAATATCAAAGAATCAATAAATAAAAATATAATATATTAAAAAATACCTTAAACGTAACATTATATGCCTTAAATCTTTCTCGGATAGAGTAGCGACTCTCGAGTTGATAACATCAGAGGGAACGATATGGGCATTTGTTCTGGTGTATTCGCCTACGGAGAGCTACACAATGGACGACCTAGAGTCATTTTATGAAAAGGTGGAAACTGCTCTGGATTTTGTGCACACATAAAATGTGGTGGTAATGGGCGATTTTAATGCTAGAGTTGGTGAAAAACAAAATGGGGAAGATGCAATTTTCGGCAACTACTCGTACAGAGAAAGAAGTTTACATGGTCAAAGATTAGTAGAGTTTGCGCTCGAGCATAATTTTAAAATTGTTAATAGTATGTTCAAAACAAAAGTTCATAACAAATGGACTTGGAGATCGCCGAACGGAGTAAAAAATGAAATTGACTACATACTTACAAACAAATCTACTTGCATACAAAGTTTCAATATCATTAAAACATTAAACTTTGAGACTGATCACAGAATGATACGTTGTAAACTACTAGTAAAAGTTAATAGAAACAGGAAAAACTTTATACACACAAGGTGTTCGAGAGCTATACCAGAAGTGACGGGAGAAACGGCTAAAGTTTGGGAAAGGAAATTCCTTGAAACAATAACGGAAGGGCATGAAGTTCAAAGGCTATACGACGCATTGGAAAAGGACATTAGAAATTTTATAAAAATTTTACCAAAACAGGTTAGGGAAAAAGACGACATTAATAGTACAGACACAAAGAAACTAATGGAATATCGAAAACAACTTTATAATAAAACAAGAACAAAGGAAGTTAAATCAGAGATTACATTAATAAGTAAGCAAATTAATAGAAATATAAAACAATTGTAATATATAAAATATATAATAAAAATGAATTGCTGTTCGTTAGTCTCGCTAAAACTCGAGAACGGCTGGACCGATTTGGTTAAATGTGGTCTTGAATTATTCGTGGAAGTCCAGGGAAGGTTAGTAAGGTGAGAAAATATGGAAAAAGTGCCCGGAATATGGTAAAAAAAACAATTTCTCTTTTTCATTGAGGTGACAGATTTTAGATAGGCAAAGCGGGACAACTCTGAAGGAATAATAATATCGTAATTTTTTTTTAGTTTTAACATAAGTACAGTTTATAAATGTTTTTTTATATAAGTGAATTTGTTTGAGTAGATTGTAGTAATTTTGTAAAATATTGTAAAAATCTTCACAAGAATTTGATAAATTAGTTTGATTGACTTGAAGTATTTGCAAAATTTTATTCGTAAATTACTTTCTCAAATTTCTTTCGAGGATAAGGTGGGTGATACACGTTTTGTCATCAATATAAAGTATGAAGACTACGAGTATTTTAAGCTAAGTTTAAGAAAATTTATGCATTTATGAAATATTTAAATAAATTACTTACTTTATTTTTCTATGGTAAGAAACAGATTTGTAATATTTATTTGTTTAATTATCTTGCTAGCACGCAGTACGGATACAAAGTGTATCATTTGAGAGACAAATACAATGTAACTGGGTAGCAAAAGCAATATGTTACGCAAAACAATGATTTTCATAAATTTAAAATTTTACTTAATTCTAAAAGTCGGGACTTTTGAAAAACGTCGCGTGACGCGGGATTATTGGTAAAAAATAGGACTGTCCCGCTAAAAGCGAGATGTCTGGTCTCCTTACTTTAGATACATAAAACGTCAAAAATTTGAAGTTCGTCCCGTCATTTAGACACCAAATACAATTTAAAAGAATATTTTTGATTTTGACATTTGATATTGACAACCAACAATTACTCATTGCAATTATAATATTTCACGAGAAAAGGGAGAAACATGGCGGACGAATTAACCACGCAGACAATATTTTAAGGATTTTTATTCTTTTATTTTATTCGTCTACACGTGACACTGGCTCACTCACAAACCGTGCTCATGCCATCAATTGGGAAGAAGAAGAATATTTTACGAACTTTAGCGGGAATCTGGGCGTAAAGGTCGCGTTGTCTCGGTTGAATTTTTATTTTTTTGTGCATAATGCAGTTGAATGTTCATGTGAGTGTAGTATCATGCAGTAAATTAGTGTGTTCGTGTGCAGCGATTGTAGAATTCAAGCAGGAACACCGCTGTCCTAGGTTCATTGGTTAAAATTGTAGTTAAGTCTTAACTTTACTTTGTTGATCTTTTGTGATGGTGACACTATTTAACGTTGAAAATTGAAAACTGTAAACAGGAAATTGAAATTGAAAGTTGAAAGTTGGAAATGGGCAATGGGCAAAGGGCAATGGGCAATGGGAAATGGGCAATGGCAATGGGCAATGGGCAATGGGAAATGGGAAATGGGAAATGGAATATTGGAATATTGGAAGATTTGGAATATTGGAACTGGAACGTTGGAATATTGGAAGATTTGGAATATTGGAATGTTGGAATATGGAATGTTGGAATATTGGAAGATTTGGAATATTGGAAGATTTGGAATATTGGATATTGGAATATTGGAATATTGGAATATTGGAACATTGGAATATTGGAACGTTGGAATATTGGAATATTGGAATATTGGAATATTGGAATATGGAATATTGGAATGTTGGAATATAGGAATAATGGAATATTGGATATTGGATATTAGATATTGGATATTGGATATTGAATATTGTATACAGAATATTGAAAAGGGCAAATAAAAAATTTCAATCTGACATCTGGAATCTAGAAACCAGAAACCAGAAACCAGTAACCAGAAAGCAGAAACCAGTAACCAGAAACCAGTAACCAAAAACTAGAAACCAGTAACCAGAAACCAGAAACCAGTAACCAGAAACCAGAAACCAGTAACCAAAAACTAGAAACCAGTAACCAGAAACCAGTAACCAAAAACTAGAAACCAGTAACCAGAAACCAGAAACCTGAAACCAGAAACCAGTAACCAGAAACCAGTAACCAGAAACCATAAACCAGAAACCAGAAACCAGAAACTAACTAACAAAAGTTTATATTCAATTACAAGCTTTCACTGCTGTCTAAACAATGTAGGCGCGTTCGTAACGCTAAAGAGTCAACTATTAAAACGAATGAATTAATAACATAAATAGTCACAAAATGTAAGAGCTAAAGATCCACCATACTGATTTTCAATTTGGTCGGCTTCGCGATATTATTTGTTTTGTTTTAGTTTCGGCGCGCGACATAAAATGCATTCGTTTTCACGTCAATACATCAGTCGAGCACAAACGCGTTACCATCTGGCGGACCTGATAGACTACATTCTGTCAAAAAGATTTGGAATGTGACAGTTATTTGTTCCTAAAAATTATTATAGTTAATATAACTTATGTACTTAAATTATAACTTTGGCCACTCTTCTGGAACCCACTAATATCTAAATATTAGTTATTAGATGAATACATATAGTGCTGAACCCCACACACCGCCCATAACCAGGGTGACGGTTCTGTTCAGGAGATTTTTTTGCCCCGGCTATAAAATAGGCAGGAACAAAGAACATTCCATTTTTTTTTGACAGAACGAAGTCTGTCGGGTCAGCTAGTATATAATAAAATATATAAAAGTATATAAGAAAATTTCATAAATGATTTTGGTGCTATTAAAAAGGCATATAAAAAACTAAGAGTTAAAACGGAATGGACGGCAAACCTTCAAACAAAGAACGGCAAAACTTTAGCAAGAAGACCCGATATTCTAAGCGAAGCTACCAACTTTTATAAAGAGCTCTACACAGAAAAACATCCTTTACAAGTTAGGGAATCACAAAACCTAACGGTCTCAGACATGGAACCCCTCGATTTCCTTCAGTCCGAAATAAACTACGCAATAAAAAGTCAAAAAAATGAAAAAGCGCCTGGTAATGGAAATATATCCAACGAAGTACTGAAATCTTTACGCGTACCTTTACTGAAACCCCTACAGTTAATTTTTAATCGAATATTAGAGTCGGGGTCTACCCCAACGCAATGGTCAGACTCTACTATAATTTTAATACATAAGAAAGGAGATAGGAGTGACTTAGGGAACTACAGACCTATCAGCTTAATGACTAATTTATACAAAGTGTTCTCAAAAATCATCCTTAATCGGTTAACAAAGACTCTAGACGAATACCAACCGAGAGAGCAGGCAGGTTTCCGTAAAAAGTTCTCAACAATAGACCATATTCAGGTAATCACCCAATTAATAGAGAAGTGCCAGGAGTATTGCAAGCCATTATATATGTGTTTTATAGATTATAAGAAAGCATTCGACTCTTTGTGTCATGAAAGCATCTGGGAAGCACTCGAACAACAAGGCATCCATCCCTTATACATAAATGTCATCAGAAGAATCTACTCACAATGTAAAGCAAGAGTAAGGCTGGAACGCGATGGAGCCGAATTTCAAATTAACAGTGGGGTCCGTCAAGGCGACCCCTTGTCTCCAAAAATTTTTTCAGCAGTGCTCGAATCGGTATTCAAGCGTCTTCTGTGGGACGATAAAGGAATAAAAATAGACGGTGAGTTCTTAAGTCACCTAAGATTCGCTGATGACATTGTGGTATTTTCAGAAAATGCTCATAACCTAAAAATTATGATCAGCGATCTTTTCAGAGAAAGTAAGAGAGTGGGACTAACTTTGAATGCATCAAAAACAAAAATACTCGCTAATAGGAAACCATACGACATAGAAGTGGAAGAAGTAAAAATTGAGTACGTGAGCCAATATATTTACCTTGGGCAACTAATATCTTTCGATAATTGTACACAAAAGGAATTGCATCGAAGAATATCCTTGTCCTGGAAAAAGTATTGGAGTCTCAAGGAAATCATGAAAAATAATGAGATGGGAATTAGTGTAAAGAGGAAAGCATACGAGACATCAATACTCCCGAGCTTGATTTATGGCTGCCAAACATGGTCCCTACGTAAAAGAGATGAAGAAACATTAGCAATCTCACAACGGAAGATGGAAAGAAGTATGCTGGGGATAAAGATCGCAGAGAGGATTAAAAACTCTATCATAAGAAATGAAACAAGACTTCCCGACGTAACTGAAAAAACACGTCTGCAGACTAAACGACAATAGGTGGACGAAAAAGGTAACCGAATGGTTACCTAGAGGAAACAAAAAAAAGCAAGGAAGACAGAAAAAAAGGTGGAGAGACTTATTTACAGAAATATATGGACCGGATTGGATGAGGAAGGCCAGAGACAGAGAGCAATGGAGAGAGGTAGGGGAGGCCTACGCCGCAGAGGCAACATCCGCAACAAAAAACTTTTAGAACGTGTTATACTTTTTTTGCGTTAAAATTAGGTTGTGGTTGAAATTAAAGGCTTTTTTTATTTATTTTATTTTTATTTATTTATATCTTTTTGTATACACGATATAAGATAAAGAAGATTGAAAATCATTTTATACCTATCTTCATAAATATTATGCAGTACTTACCAAAATAGTCACATTGTGCTCGATGCACACGAAACGTAGGAAAAAACGTGAAGAACGTAAAAGTGAGACGTCTCGTTACTCCAGTAATTTCATTTGCTCTTCAAACTGGAATACAGTTTACACACTGACGTTATAAGTAGGCGCTGTGGTGTTACCTATTCAGACGGTCTCCTTTAGAGACGTACTTCCTGTATTTTTTTAAGGTTTAATGTGTTTTTAACTCATACACACACAAAACACTACTTTTTCAAACCAGTCCATCTATAGGTTGTCTAAAAGAAATTGCTTTTATGGCGTTGAGACCGCCCATTGCGCATTAGCACCATTATCATTTTATTTCTTGTCACATAAATTCCTCGTATTTTATTGGTGTACAAAAAAGTTTATTCTTTCTTATATCGTTTTTCTTTAAAATATATTATACTACGTCTATTTTCATGTTAATCAAAAATAAATTGACGAATGGGCGTATTATTACTTCCTGCAGGCGACCATTTGTATAAATCATCATTTATTTTAAGCAGATTGTACGCTTTGACCAGCAATGAACTAAAGGCACCATAACGCTTTTTAAATATAAATGTTATTTTACCATGCACACTATACTGGTATGAGATTATTAATATACATAATATAACAAACACTGTCGACAAACCTAAAGATACTTTTTTAAGACCTTTTTGAAGAATCTAATTACAACTATTTGTTCGTTTCACCGCTTAATAAAAAAAAAACTTAAAACACCTTAAATTATTGAATAGTTTTAAATTAAAATAGCATCTAAGAACTACTGCAGTAATTCGTCTATGTCGGTCCCATTAATAAAACTTTATTTTTTTGAATTTCTTACCCTTATCAATCATTCCTTATAGAATACCACTAATAGTGATTGGAGGCTATAATATCGAATAGGCCCGAACAATTTCTATCCGGAATTTTTATTATTATTTGTAAATGACTGTTATTTCAAATGTGCACTATTTTCGGGCTTTAAATTTTATAAAACTGAGTTTTCGGATCGGATTTTATTGTGTTTATTGATATTACCTCTCCTACCTTTGTCCTCTCGTGGTACTGCAAAACACGCGAACCTCCTAGTAATAAATAATTAAATAAACATAAAAATCTGTAAAATTTAGTGCTGCAATATTTAATTCGCGATAACGTAAGAAACCATAATATAGTTTTAATTTTTTGCATTGTTGACGTTTTACTGATATTTAAAAGGTGGTGAAACGGTTATAAATAAAATCTTCGTAGTGTCTACGTAATTGTAAAAAAAATTATATAGAGAAAAATACGCATGTTCAGTTTACGTGTATAGCGATATTTTTGATATAATTTAGAGACTTATTTGATATATGTATTCAAATAATAATTTTGTTTCAAAAAGGCAATAATTATTGGTCTTTGTTCGTGCTCAGTCGTTCTGAACGCTTTGCTGAAATTCAGGCCTGAATTAAAATTTATGTCGGAATTACAAATTTGAATAGAATATTTGTCCATTATTATACGGCAACCTCCTTTTAGAAAGCTAATACGTAAATTCAATAGTCATAATATTTGAAAAGGCCGTTTTCGTGTAATAATTAAAATACTTCGAAGCGTTTTCTCATTAAGAACAATTTTTGTAGATATAGAAATGCGAAAATACGAAATTTTTTAATACATAAAATGTAATAAAATGCTATACATTCTTTTTTTATTATTCGAAGTGAATATTGGTCTGATTGACGGAAACTTCTCTGTTCTTATCCTTATAAACAAAATACTTGTAACAGTGTTATAATGCCACTCTTACTAATGTACATATTTCATTAGTAAGAGTTACTTTAAACTTTAAAAATAGTTATTTTGTCATCTTTTTTACTATCTATGGATATCGAGGAATTTCTTTTATCGTGTCTGTTTGTGGACATGTGATAAAGCGCCTAGAATCTCGCGGATAGACATAAGTCCATTCTTATCTATTGCATAGTCTTAGTTAATTTTTATAACAGTTTCACTTCAGAAAATTAACGCCGTCCGCTTTGCTAAAAACTTCATAATTTTATTTTAATGGGTGGAATAAGTAACTCATAAAACAGTGGTTAATTTGTTGGACTTTGAGTTAGCGAACACAGATGACGGTATTCATCTGTGTTCGCTAACTTTCATTTCGTTATTAACTGAGTGGAAAATGCCGAGATAACATAATTAAGTTGATGTATGGATGCTATATTTGAATTAAATATGCCGATATTTTATGTAGATACTTTCATTAAATTTATTTACATTTTTTATCAAATAGAATTTGAAATGCTGTCAGACAGTACCTAACAACGTCAATAAAAAACATGGTCTATAAAATTTTGTGTGCTGTGAGGAACTAACGGCCCAGAACTAATTAGACTCCTGTTAAAACAAATAGGAATGTTATTATACTGTGACTATCAGTAAAAAGTTATTAAAAGAATTATCAAACATTATTTATTCAGTATAAACTCGCTTACATAGTACATCAATTTTAGAAAATTATTCCTTATAATACAGAGCATCGGAATAATCTGCAACATAACCACTTTAGCTTATCTGCATTTATAGTATATGCAGTCGGTTTTTTGTCTACATAATCATATAAACCTACAGAATATATATGTATTTTATACGTATATGGTGTTAAAGAGTTTTTTTTTAACGGAATATTTTAAAATAACGACAATCCAAAATGAAAATCAATATTATTTTATATTATTTATAATTCATTCATATTTAATGTACTGGTATAAATTTTTGTGAAAGGTTGATTTAGAGAAAACTGCGTTCTCCTAGTAATATTTAACAATAAATCTTTTTTTTTATGCGTATTGTAAAATTGTATTATTTTTAATGAACAGATCTTAATTAAACAGCCATTAATAACGCGGAGACTTTGGGATAAACTTTAATGTAGATCTTATCCACATGACATGACTAGTAATAATTACTTGTTTGTTATGAGAGCTCAACATCTCCTTCAGCTTCCGGAATATACTTGTTCTTTAGAAATTTGCTGTATGTATTAAAAATTCAATTAAATAATGAAATATGAATTTAGAATAAGTATATGACTGTGATATTTTATAGACCTATGGTAACTGTTGAATCAGTGTGCACTTTCCAGTTGGTGACCGTCCTACTTCATAAATTTATACAAGTGTATAAGAAAAACACATAATTTTATTATTAAAAACTGAAAGAAATCCAGTTATTTAACGTTGTTCACTTACTCTGACTCAAATTCTGATTAACATTTACTTTAGACAGAGTATCACTGTTTTTGTAATGTAATATTGCAAATTAAAAAATGTTTTTTTGGTAAAACTGCATTGTTAGATAAGCTTATCTAACATAATAGCTAGCAAGCAGCCCTTATTACTTTGTTCTTTATATTAAATCAATGTCGACAAAAACTCCACGAAGTGTCGTAACCTGAATTCCACTGTCAGAGAAGATCGGTGAGAACTAAGAGATACTATCATGACTTTTAGAAGTAAAATTAAATAACGTTATGGGTACTATTACAGTACCAATTGTCAGGTAGTTAATCTGAAAGAAATGTTTTATAAATGGTGTCAGTAGAAAGTATCCAATTTTCCGATAAAGAAGAGTAGATTTTTCTAAAGATTTCGAACATTCTTACAACTTACAACAAGAACAGAGCAATACTGTCATCGCGCTATACTTAGAATATGAAGCTTGGCTTGGCTGGTTCTAAATCTAAGTAAGATTTCTTTCTAAACTTTAATACATGTTGCCCTGGAATCACTTCAGAGACGTCTCTGCGTTTCAAGGTACGAGGAAAAACGCTGCGCCACGGCGATGGTGTGAGTCAACTACCTTTACAATATTTCAATAAACATACTTTTCTAACGTAATCTATCGTTCGCGAAATATATTTTTGGGTTTTTTTTTAATTATTAGATCATACATTACATCTATTTACTATTACCATTAAGGGCATTGTTGACGCCCTACTGGCAAACGATAAATTTTTATAGCTGACTATTTACTATCACCAAATTATAATTAAGGTGTAACTCGTAGGGAAAATGCAATGATTTTTCTTCAAAATTCGAAATGTACTTTATATTGTAAAACAATATAAGGTATATAAAAATATAAGAAAAAGAGAGGGTGAGTTTAATTCTATTAAATATTTAAGACATTTATCATGAGATCAACAGTCCTTCAGTTAATTGAGTTTTAAATGCTTTCTTACTTTGAAAGCTTTGAATATTTTAAATGTCCTTAATCGTACAACATCAATAAAACAGATTTTAATTTTCGGTTCTGGTACGCTCCATAATAATCATTTATATGTTTATGTAATGATTTATCACACAGCGTCGCACGTTGTTATTAGAAAGACTTACTTTATCAATTGATTTTAAATAGAAATTAATTACAGAAATTACTTCCAAATTTGTGTAATGCCGTTTAAAATCCTTGCTTCTTACGCACAAAATTTAAATATTTTCTAGTAAACATTGGAATCCTGTCAAGAATTTACCCTTCATTCAAAATTTTATTGTATATTTAGTCAAATTACCCTAAACATCGTCAAAGGCAGCCAATGGTAAAAAGTTGCATTAGTTTTAGTCGCGTCGTATTATCTAACAAATAATTTACAGAGAATTTAAGATCGCGAAAACACGTAGCAAGGAAAACCGCCAACAAAGTTTTTTTTATACCGTTAGTATACAATAGTTATATGAAAGAAAATAAAAAATATATTATTTGATTTGAATGTGGTATCGGCCTTAGCACGCAAACACATTTTACTTTCAATTCTTTCGTTAAAATAGTTGAATTTTTTTGGTATTTAAGTTTAAATTTTCGTTAAAGCAAATGTTCATTTTAAAATCTAAACTCCTCTAATTCGTTTTGTTTGAAGTGTTTTTAGGTCGGACCTCATACCTCACGATCTCTACAGGCATAAAATTTAAACACACGACGGCTTTAATATCGTTTCTAAGCTATTGTTACCGTCCGTGATGACGGTTTGTTTTTGTGCGGACGAAAAATCTTTGAAAGAACAAAACTTTATTAAAGGAATTATTTTGTTGAATAATTTTACAATATTGATAATAAAAATGGTGGAACTGGTAGAAATGAGAAGCGCAGGTGCTAAATCTGGCTGTAGATTTTCCATGGCTGACTCTTGCTTAGTAAGAATATTTACTGACCACAGGAATCGCTTAGATCTAATTAGTTTTTGAACTTTACTTTAAGAGAAACGTATTTTTTTGTATACTGTATTTATAGTGAGTAGAGATGATGGCCCTCCCTGTGATGTGATTTGGCGTAGTGCAGTGAGGCCACGACATACCGATGATATATACACTGAAGGTTAGGTAGGTTATCTTAGATAGTTATCCAATAAAACTCTTTGGTGCTAGTCCTTCATAACCTTGTATTGCACCCAGAAGCATGATATCTTTTGAAGAGTGCCCTCAGATAACAAAAAAGGGAATAGGTACGTCAGTGTATAACAATACGCCGCTAACTAGAATCTATATACAACAGAATATTGTGCTCATTGTCTTTAGACACGTGATGTTAAGTGTCATTACTCAAATTATCCCATTAGCTATAAATCTTTCCAAACCCGAACATAATTTAGGTTGCATATTACTGGATATTATTGAAAAATTAAGAGATGTATAATACAATTAAATTTGGTTTAGGGTCTGAGTTGGTTCGACTTTTATATTATTAACATTTAACCAACAACAAGAAATAATCGCAGGTTTAAAAGTAAATTTAGGTTGGATATTTAAAAAAAAATTATGGCGCAAGTTAGACATATAAAAATACGCTAAGTAGAAATTGATGGATTGCAACTGGATGCACATAACCGAAAATCAGGCTAGGTGGCGTTCCTTGGCAGAGGCCTATGTCCAGCCGTGGAGGCCACAGGCTCTTGATGATGATGAAGTAGAAATTAATTAGAGGACTAGTATTGCCTAATATACTTAATACAAGTATAATACAGACCTGTGAAACGAACACATAATACTAAAGTTGGAAAACAAAGTAATAATTATAACAGCAATTGGTCATTTTTAAATTGAAATTTTAGTTTTAAAAGTATTCAAAAAGATTTTTGTAATTAACTTTAGGAAACAATACGTACCAGATTAGTTTACAACAAGTAGTCAGAGGCAAATTATTGTAAGGAAGTTTCCAACACAGAAGGCAGGGGCGAACTGAAGTTACTTTGATTTTGAACAAAGTTTTTATTAGTTGTAACGGCTCTGTAAGGAACATTATGTAAACTCATACCTTTATTGCCTCTGTAATTATATATATTTAAAATAATTTGTATCTTTATCTCTTCTCCTTTAAATAGTAAAATTAACTTTTGCTGCTATAACACCAAGTAATGATAATTTAACTCCCGATGACAATAATTAAAATTATGAATAAAGTATTAACATTCGCTTTATCCATTCCGAGTCCACGTTCCAATAATACCTTCAGCAAAGATCGGATTTAATTAAAATGTAATAAAAACTTGAAGGTATTTCGTGATAACTACGACATACGGACTTCAGCTCAGCTAAGGAATCGTTCAGCTGAGCCCTCCAAGTGTGCAAAGACACTGAAAATCCAAGGTAATAAATACGCACTATCAAATATTCGAAAAGGTTTGCTGTTGTTAAATATTTAATATTCGCGTAAATAAATGAAAACATTATAATGATTACTTTTAGTTCAAAACATCATCAATAATAACACATTGTCCTAGTGAGTACATCTCGCTAAAACTTTTCTCTACGGAAGATATATTCGCTGCAGAGTTAAGCTACAAAGATCTTAACGTCGTTTAATGTCACATACGTTAAACATACTTAAAGTTCCCTTTCGTGCATGTTTTCCTGATTTAAACTTATTTGTACGATAGCAAATAGTTTAAGAATCCCAATGACTTTGTCAAAACTTTTTAATGGTATGACAACCTGTTTTACTGTAAGTAATTACAATCAAAGCGTGCAGTGGAGTCACGTTCTTAAGTAATTTAATATAACAATCAATAAGATTTTAAAATATCTGCAACAAACTGGTGGTAGATGTTTGTTAACGAAGATTGTATTACACCGCTGCGCCTATTTCCGCAAAAGAGTGCAAATATTTCTGTGTTCTGGTTTGAACGGTATTTTAACGAGGGAAATTACTGAGGTAATTAGCCTTAACTTCATCTGTTTAAGGTAACAAGCACAATGTGATGCAGTGTATGTAACTTTCAGGAGTACTGTTCATGTCGCCACTTCTTTTAATAAATAATAAAAGTACACAACTCAAAAATATGGAATCAGTTGAAAACCGTTTTTTTATTTAAATCTAAAATAAATAACATTCTCCTTTCATAAAAAAGATTAAGGGTTCTATTTGGTGGTCTACTGCAGGTGTTATTCATCACACTTTTCTACAAAACGGAATAAGCATGAACTGAAAAAAATTATGGAGAAGCTGGCACTTCTGCAACGAGCTTTGATTTATCGATCGTCTCCGCCGCTTCTTCACGACAATTTACGACCTCATACCGAACATTAGACATTATCCAAGTTCCAAGATTTGGAGTTAGAGACTCAATAATTATACTCATAAGACCGTGCGCTTACCGACTTTAAGTGTTTTCAAATGTGAACAGTGCACTGTCACGGGTCCAACAGTGGTTCACGGCAAATAATCTAGTCCTTAATGCTAAAAAAACTAAATGTGTCGAGTTTACACTACCTAACGTTAAAAGACATAATATTCATATATCACTAAATTATGAGGTCATTACTGTTACAGATTCAACCGTATTTTTAGGAATAATCCTAGAATATAATAATAAAATAAACTAGACTATTTTAAAAGGTAAATATTAGTTTAAACTTGCTTCCCAGTCTAGGTATATTTTACCAGCTGTACGCACTTTTTTTACGTGGGATAAATACACCGGATACTTGCGTTTGCGGTGGCAGGGATAGGATATGCGGAAACTGTACAGACTATCTCCACGAATACCTCCACGGTGTTCCTCTTCCGTCGCCCTGAGACCAACGGAGCCAAGAAAGGAAACACTTATGGCTCCCTGCGTCTTCTGGTCAACCATTATATAACCACGAAGGGTAGGGAGAATGGCGAATCGTAATACCGACACTATTCTTCATTCGTGATTCCACCACGGCTGCAAAGGGTACTTAATGCAAACGCCGCCTCGCACGCCGTCCTCGTCCCCACCGGCAAACATCCGAGATGAGCTCATCAAGCCCAACCGCCAGGACAATGCTGAAATCAGTTCAGGGCGTGCCTGTGTTAACGAGATGATTTTATGCTATTGAATGTGCAGTGCAGTGTGGACGCTTTTTTTTGTATTTTCATTGTTATTATATATTTGATGTAAAAGTGAAGCGCGTATGAATGGAACGAAAAATATTATGTAGATATAAAATCAAAAATTTTGCATCGAATGATGACAATAGCTACATATTATAAAGCTATTAAATTATTTATCTATCTTGTATTAAACAATTGGTATTACATGTTACATGATTTTTTTAAGAGCGGAATTCTTAATTGGTAAGAGTATTCGACATTACCCATAACAATGCTACTTTGCGCTCGATGCGATAGTAACTAGTGTAATGAAACTTTACTTTCAGTTAGCCTAGTTGGATATTACTCTAGTGTAATTAACACTCACTAGAGCGCTTTTATGACAGCAATATCTGTCCAATATTATTGATAAGACGACAGGAATACTCGCAAAATTCGTTGGAGTTTGAAATCCATTCGACAATTCGTCAGTTAAATGGAAAAGTGGTATACTCCAAATTTTTTTTGAAATTATGTATAATATCTAAAATATAAATTCTTAAAATTGCAACCTTTAGAAGAGAGACTGCAAAATTTGTTTTTTTTTTAATTGTGTCACTTTTCTTTTTAACCGACGAATTCTTAATCACGTCCTACCAAAAGCTAAAAAAAAGGTTTTTTGAAATGATACTGGTTAATTTTTGTATTTTTGTAATGTTTAATTTTCTTTTTCAATACGAAGAAATCTTTGCAAAGAAATGCACTGCCTAGTGAAGTTACTCAGTTTATTTAAATCGTACTTTCTGTTGGACTACGTAACTTAACTAGCTCACTCGTGATTTTACTAAATAAAACCTCGACCTTCTTTCCCACGGGGACATTACTTTCTGAACTTTATTCAACCAATTTTCATAGAGGGCTATTATAGATCTTTATATTTAGTGTAATATTTAAAATATTTATTTCAATATTTATGACTACGTTTAAGTTAGTGATAGTGATAGTGCCATGAAACAAAGAGTTTTTACCTTTTACCAATAGGCGTAGATGTTTAAATCAAAATTATTGTATAACAAAGGTATTGTAATACAGGATAGTATTAGTAAAGGTTGAGTTGTATATGCCAAAATATAAACCATGGTGTAATTTGCGACGTGGTGAGTGCGTCATGGTATCCCTCTGCCGGGTACGAAGACATTATTTGTTTTATTGTTTAAGTGGAACTTAGGCTGTTTATAGAAATGTTTGAATTTAGTTATAACTTGTTATTCATGTATGTGAACAAACATATTTAAATCATTAACTAACGATGACATATTATATATTTAAAAAAAATATCTGTTTATTTAAAAATTAAATCATGTATAAGATGCGTGGTAATTAGTTTTAATTATTGCTGGTTGTTGAAAAATTACATTTACAGGTTTATCGAATAAATTAAAATATGTAACGAAATATAATATAACATAAATAATTATTAAATTTCATTCTAAAAATGTTACTTTTAGAAATTAACGTCGAGTTAGACTGTTATATAACTTGGAACATTTCCAACCGCAACTACTTATTGGTACGCAGATGTTTGCTTTCAAGTGAAGAAAGTTGGATTATCATTTTTCTTTTCATCGCGTAACCACAAGGTTTAATTAAATTTTAATCTAAAGTTATATGGCCTACCGTTTATTTTTTATTTCATTTTATGAGGTACGCCAACAATTACAAACGTCATAAACAAGTCTTACAAAATAATACTATTATCTAGATGCGTAACCTGTTACAGGCGCAACACAACACTGTTGAACGAGATAGTAATATTTATTAAAGATTATTAAAAATGCAAACTGCCGAGAAGTGTTGTATATGTAAGTATATTGAATGTATTTATAACCGTATAAAGTAGACAGAGTAAATATTAATTGATTGGTTAAGATGGCATGAACTGAATGAACTCACTACAACATGTTCGGCGTTATAACATAGCAGCTGCATAAATTAAGCAAGCGAAATATTGCAAAAAAAACCGTACTAAAAATTATAAATATACGTTATAACCGTTTTCATTATACCATTCTTTTGACGGGTACTGATGAACAAACACCTTCTCATATTGCCGAATTCATCTCTGCCCCGAAAGCAATTTCAGGAAAGAAATATGCTAGTAACAGTAACAAGAATAGCTGTTAGCATTTCCCAGGAATTATTCGTCCCTAATAACCTTTTACTACACGGTTTAAGATTTAGTTGGCAGTCGGCATGTTGTAACACATTTCCACACGAAGAAGTATTAACATACACCATTTTTATTTATTATTTAATAATATAGATACATGGGGTTTGGGTTCGCATATTCTTTTTAGAAACATGTCGAAAAAAGTGACAGAAGGCACCTGTGACCCCAGGGGCCGGCAAATATATGACACAAAGAATAAGCCCCAGAGAATGTTACAGAATCGAAATAGTTTTCTCCAACTGACCGCCCAGCTTCACTTTGAAAATGGCACTCTATGATGATGAAAGTAATAATATTCTAGTTAAGTTATATAAAAGCAAAATAGTGCATATATGTATATATATATATACATGTCCTATGTATGTTATAGAGCTGTTATACAGCAGGTATATATTTTAGATAGCGTTTAAATTGGATTAAATATGTATAAATGGTTAAAATATGTTGTTGTATTAGTGTATACCAATAAAATGAACAAAGTTTCTCTAAATACTGCTAAGCAAAGAACTTTTAGTTGGTCACAATGCTTGTAGTTATTGCTTCCCGCGATTCCACGAACTTAAAATTGGTTTCTGTCACTCACTGTCACGATGAGAATATAAAGGCAATATGTGAGTGATTTCTCAATAATCCATTAGACATGATAACTTATCAAGTCATACATAATCATATATATGTTTCATCATCATCTTAGCTTTTTTTTCAAATGTTTAAGATATATATTTTTTGTTATTAAAACTCAGATATATTTATTTAAAATCCTTCTTCAAATTGTTTATAAACTTGTGATGTGAATATCTTTTTGTAAATAGGAAAGGTAGTCCATCGGTTTACGCGAAAGCAAGTGATCATAGTCGATTATATATATGTACCCGCGACACCGCAGAAGATGAAGCTATGCTGCTGTGTTCCTCCCTTCGAAAAATTATTATTGATAATTGTATGACTTAACTAGAAGTTATGTTTTAGGAATAATAATGCTTTTGCTTTCCTAAGTTATGTGACTAGTTCGTACGTACTGTCTGAATCTAAAGATTTATAATGGTAATTTAAGCGAATACATATCTTGTTACTAAATGAACCTGCATTATGGTGGATTAGTTTATGACCAACAACAAGTTTATACAACTTATTAAAAATAATTTAAAAAATTTCCCATTTTTTAAAAGGCTGTTGTAAGAGAATAAATTTACAAAACACATTGATGGTCTATCCAATACATCCGCTTGTTAATTTAAAAGCGTCACTTGTTACAATGAAATTGGACTAGCAAATTGTTCGCCAAAATTTTTAAATTATCTACTACATATCATATACTGTTTTGGATGTTTATAACATTTTTTTAATTATTTTGAATAAAATATTTCTATGACAAATTTGTTAATGATATCGTACCACAAATAAATGTTTACCTAAATTAAACTATACAAGTAATTTTAACTTAACAGTTTAGATGTAAAGATCAAGTTGCTATAATGACTAGCCATTAGCCATCAGGCTTGAATGAAAACAGCAAACGGTTATCTAACTTTGTCGGTATTGGTTGTAAATGTTGTATACATTAAAAAATTTAAGGTTAATTTTAAAAAACATCCCGCTTCCGGAGAAAGAAAGAAAACTTTCTTCGGGGATAAAACGTTTTTGTTGCTTACATTGAATCAATGCGACGTGTGGAGTTTGTAAACCATATGGGATTACCGTGATCCAAATAAATTACTCTGCGAAGACCTTTATCCATGATTGAAATCTGTTACTCTTAGATTGATAATTTATAAGACGACACTACTCTCTTGAAGCTTGTGGAATTGAACATGTATTTTTTTAAGGAAAACGCTTGGCAACCAAAAAGGAATCTCTGGGCTATGTTTAGTGGCTCCCCAGTATCTGTTTATAAGACAAGTGTAATTGTAATATTTCGATAGGATGAAATATTTAGAAGTTCGATTGTTGGTTGACTATAAAAAATTAATAATAATGTACACTTTATTATTGTAAATTATCGTCTCAAATATACGCGGTACGCAAATTTAAGACAGACTATGTTATAGCTTAAATATCTTTGTAATGCCGAATGATATTCATTAACATTACACATCAAACGATATTTTAAACTACATTTCTAGTGTAAAATACAAAAACTCTAGAAAAATTTTTTACGCTTTAACGTTTCATGATTTATATAATTTTTATTTGTAATAACTATTGGATTATTTAATGTGTCTATGTATTATTATTATAAAAATATTTATTTATATTATCGCGGACGCTTTTATTAATAAATTGAATGGCAATATTTTTGATATACACTGTTTCCAGTTATGTCAAATGTTCGAGGCGGCCGACATGAAACACTATTTCAAACCAATATTTTAACAAACTTCTTTAATAAAAACCTTGATCCCGACAAATGTAAATACGGTTTCGTAAATAATACAAATAAACCGTCCCCGCTAATCTATCTTTCAGTAAATGTAAACAGCAAGGAAATCTTCGCAAATTTCCGGTTTAGCCCATTCATGCAGTGAGACAGAAAAAGAGGGAACTCTTAATTATATTTGGTTCATACACGACATAATATAATAGTTAAAAATCCAAATTTTAAAGTCACCGCTCATTAACGTATTTGTTTTTAAAGCTTTTTTCTACTATTAAAGTTTTCTTTACAAAAGAATTTTACAAATGCTGATAGAAAACAACTGACCGTTAAAAAAACAGTTAAAAATATATTTGGTCGTGCTTTCAGATAAAAAGTCTTAAAAATCAGTGCAACTGTTTTGAAGTAACAATATCGGTCACACAGATTTTCGGACACAAATAAGTATGCGTGTTTACCTCAAGTAATTTCATTTTCGTCTGGGATTGAAAATAGTTAGCTACACAGATCAAGTTAATTTAAAAATTCATTCAATAAATATATTAGAATAACTGGAAAAAATAAAGAATAGACAGAAAGAAATATGTTAAATAAAAATAACAAATATCAATTTCCCAAAAAAAATAAAAGTGACAAAAAAGGGTTATATTAAATCGTCTACGGATCAAAGGTTCCGATCGCAAGCAAAATTGCCACGCTGTTACGAAGGATATTTTCTAGACGACAAAGGATGTAACAGTTTCTATTACAGATAACAGTGTTCTATTTAGAGCTAATATACTATGTGCTACATAAAATTTAGATGATCGTTTCGGGGCTTAAAATCGGTAATAGTGTTCATTGATTTATAAAAAAAACGTTAACTACTTTAATATTTTAGATATGTGCTGGACCATAATCCCACCCAAAAATATATTGCTTTCTACTAATTTATTAATCAGTCGACCTCCTCCTACTCTTTCCATTATTCTCGGTTTCTGGCTTTCCCCGTCTAGCACGGTCCAAACCTTCCTGTGAATCTCTGTTTTTTTATCTGTCTTCCTCGTCTTTTTTTATTCTTTCTAAGCCTTTAAGAAATTAACATGCCCAATAGTAGAAAATTTATTAAAATGTTTCTGTTATCAAAGGCATTAGTAAGTCTATTTAACAATTCACATGAGAGAACACAGTGGAGTTGATTCTTGATATAAGTTACCTGATGTAAATGTGAAGGGGATCAGGCGTAAGTGAATTACTAGAACGTTAATTAATTTCACGAATCTGTGGAACAAACGTAAGCCCGCTTTGTAAAATATAACTTACGTTATTCAAACACCAAGCGTGTTTAATTGTAATTAATTCTCACGATGTGTTTTAATTTGAGAAATATGAGAACATAGAAATTTAATATTAATTACTCCTCTGTACAAATATTTCTTTTCGATGATTTATGGCATAGCACACATGAATAATAATACTAAAATCCCCCCTTTAAAATTCACTTAAGAAGAAGGTTTAAGATAATATTAATGAGTACAGAAGGTTACCGTTCCAGAAATGTGTTGCAAAATGTTGGTGGAATTTATACCACAGGCGCTACAGGAAATTTTCTATAGCGATTTTAATCGATTGACGTCGATAGAGAAAATATTCGTGACAAGTACAGTCACGACAGTGCTTTCATGAAAAGATTATTATTACAGGATTACTCTGTTATTTTTTTGTTTAAGTATATTATAATTCATAAATTGTGTTAGAGTTTTCTTGAAACTGGGTAACACAACGAGCTTCAAAACCAAACCAGTAGTACACCTTGGCTAGATATGTCCGTCTCTTTTTTAACGTGATTAATTATTTGGAGAGGGACGAGGAAAAGCAAACACAACGAGAAGACTGATATCCACAGATTTCAGTCTTCTTTTACAGGCAAGTATACACTTGTCTGTCGGAGGCGTTTAGGTGATATACCATTGAGCTGCTCTAGGTAATTTTACTGGGAATAATGTTTTATTTAATAAACCTTGCCTTAAGCCGCTTGTTGTAAAAATACGTATGGAAATGCCCGGAAGAAACGTAAGCTCAATACATTAAGAAAACAAGCGGTAAATCGTAGTCTTTTTAGTATAATTTTTATGTTTTCTAGTTTAGTTTCGTTTTAGCATTTGTTCTTTAATTTTTGAAAGTTGCAATTTAAATGTTCTATTGATAGGTAAAATATTTTTCATTGTCACAAATAACCTCGATATTTTGTTTAGTAAACCCTTTTTCGCATTTCTCAAAATTAACCCTCGAGTTTTATTTAAATTTTAAACATAAAATTACTTTGTGAAATTTCCTCTTCAAAAACTTATTTGTTACTGTGGCGATCCTGTACGTATAACAAGAGAGAGGGTATCATCATACCTTAACCCTTTATTACATGCTCAAATTATCAAACCCTAAACCGCTATATTGCTTACATCAATATAGAACTTGTTACATACAATATAATTAATTTGAACTTTTGTACGTTTTATAGTCTCCGAAGAAAATTTATTTAAATAGATTTATTATAAGTTTAAACCAAGATTCCTTGTATCCATGAATTTATGAGATGGTCTGAAGCATCGATATTTTGAACAGCAAATCTGT
Source organism: Byasa hedistus (assembly GCA_029286795.1). Taxonomy (NCBI): domain Eukaryota; kingdom Metazoa; phylum Arthropoda; class Insecta; order Lepidoptera; family Papilionidae; genus Byasa; species Byasa hedistus. The sequence continues at coordinate 6,040,638 of JAGSMW010000020.1, read as the reverse complement.
TTTCGACGTAATTTGCTTTCACTTGAAAGACCTTTTCGTAAAGATTAAACCATCATCAATCGAAAACCTATAGATTTACTGACACGGTTAATTATTTTGTATATTCTATCAACTTTTTTATTAGACAAAACGCATGAAACTATATAAACGTACAGAAATGAAACATTATTATGGTTATAAACTGTTAACAACAGTAATAAAGCGTCCAAAACTAGTAGGAATTTTAAATAATAAACAGTGAGCGTCCACCTCAAAGCTTTGTAAATCACTTAGCAACAACACTGTTATGGCACCGTAAAATAAAATGATTTTGACAGACAAGTGGCTTATCACATAAATTCTATTACACGATCTAGGAAAATGTGATTTACGTTAACCTGTGTGAGGCAAGAGATAATGATTATTAAACTGTTTATTACGGGAAAAAAATAGCGCAAAATATCATTTAAAGAAGCTTATAAACTGCCTTTTCGTCGCACTGGATGAGTTTGTGGAGTACTGGTGGTAGGTCTCTGTTGCCGGAGATCGTCTAGGCAGGTACCACCGCAGCTCCAGCCATCAAACAGCACTGTGTTCCGGTTTGGAGGGCACTGTAAGCTAGTAAAATTACTGGGGTAACGAGACTGAACACCTTATGTCTCAAGACGACGAGTCCGATGTGGTACAGTGTATACCATCTTAATCAGCGACACGTTACTATAAGCAAGCGTATCACTTACTATCAGGTGAATGCCTTGTTGGTATCGTCGAATGGTCGAATAAATAAAAAAAGTTTATTCTTTGTGAAAAATCATCATTACGATACTTGATATGTATAGTCCCCCAATATAACCACCCAGTACAAATATGTCTAAACTATATACAATTAGAGACCAGAAAGTTTAAGGAATTTGTATCAAACTTTTTTTAGGGGTGATCACCTTTGAGTGGAATATTAATCTTTTTACAAACTTGTGGCTAACAAAAATAATATTGCCTAAAACTAAAAAAAAGTTATAAATTAAACACTATTGTCACCCAAGTACGCTAAAGTACAGATATATATTTATAATAATTGAATCCGCTAGTACATCTTGTGTGAACAAAACGGAATCTCGATTTAATTTAATGCTATAAACTTAATCCAGTCTAGACAACAGCTCTCAGTGTAATCATGTTTAAATATAATTATGTTGCTAAGTAGGTTCAAATGACTTATGACTCAAAAATTAAAAAGCGTTAGAGTATCCTGATAGAGTTTGTTCATCGATAAAAACCACTTGTTTTATTTTTTCATAACAAAATTCGTACTTTCATTTAATCCAAATAAATATAAATATTAAGTGTTGTTGATCCCGAAAATTTTCGAAATGCAAAAAAAAAATTTTTTTCATTAAAATTAAAGTTATTTATTTCTTCATACAGAGAAGCTAATCTCTTTATTTAGACAGCTTGTGGCAAGCTTCGCATGTTGATATATAGATGAAGATATGGAATAGAGCTTCCATAATAAATATTATGTAAATTTCACCGCGTAGTTCAAAACTAATCTAAATTTTACAGTTGCTCACTATGATGTTGGCATGGCACCAAATTTAGCTTTAAAGCTAATCTAAATTAAAGTTGACCATTTCATTTTAAATTACAAGTCCCATTAAAAATCTGTGTTGAATGCTAATTTTACTGTTTAGGTAAGATAATTAATTTATTGGACTGCCAATTATCTTTAGAATATCTTATATAACAAAACGTGTATGTTTGTGTATGTGTTACTCTGTTCGCTTTTTTCATTTTGACCAAGCGCTTCCAAGAGGGCCGGTCGGAATTTCGAAACTGACTGCTCCGTTTGTCGTCTCGTTGGAGCTAAATGTCTAGTCAGAAAACTGCTCACTTCTAGAACTATATTTCACTTCTAACATTTCAAAAAAATGGAGCCGTTTAGATGTTTAAATATATTGTTCAAAACAAAAAAGTCGCAAATCCGGAAAAACTACAGTTTTTTTAAATATCATGCTTTGGAAAATATTTTACGCAAAACAAATTTTCAAAAAAAATTTGTAACATTTTGTCATGTTCAAAAAATTTTTGTTACAACTAGAAATTGTAAGACATATATTTAGTTACAATATTCATTATGCAAATTAAAATTTCCACAAATATAACTGAGGCGCAATTTGCGCACACAGCATCGTTTATAAAAATAATAACATATACAAAAAAGACAAGGTTGATTTACTCGTGGTAGTTTTCTCTTTAAAGAATGCAATCGCATCTTATACTTAAAATAGCAATAACTTTTTTTGAGTTACTTTTTATATGCATATTTATCTAATTTAAAAACAAAGGGAAGACATTGTTACTCTACGGTTTTTTTTAATTTCTTTTAACCTGACATTAAATTGTTGCAATTATTTTTTATCGGTTTTCAGTAATAATTATATTTGATTACAATTTAGCGGGGCATTACAATTAATGAGACGATCATGGTTTACTATCCATACGTACTAAACAGTATAATCCATCAACGTCACTTTGACAGGTAATTTACGATAATTTCAGTACAGTTGAAGGTATCGCTAATCGCATTAAACTTATCAGCTTTTGAAGGTTTAACTGCTGCGCATTCCTTAAGAAGAGTACATTAACTCTATTTCACTAAGAGTCCAGACAAATGACTATTATTACTTTTCTTTAATTTTAACAGCGACGAAGAAAAAGCATTTCAATGCGAAAAACTAATCAAGTAGTATCATCAATCTAAATTTCAACTTAAGGTCGTCCACTGCTGATCATAGGCCTTACATATTTCTAGCGCGAACTGTTCTGTGCCAGCTGCATCTAACTATTTCCTGCTTTCTAGTGGTCATTGTCAGAGACTGTCTATCTCGGTACCACCGCAGCTGGTATTTCTGCCACCAATAATTAGTGTGCAAATATTACTGTGTTCTGGTTAAAGGGTTTAGTAGCAGGGGAAATTACTGGAGTAACGATACTTATCATCTTATGTCTCAAGGCCTATCACATTGTGGTGCAGTGTATATCATTCTAACTAATACTACGTTGTCATAGGAATATTACTTACCATCTCGCGGTTCGTTGAATAAATAAAAATCTTCATCAGTTCGTCGCTGGTCACAAGAAATACAGTCAAGTGTTAGGTTTAAACCATTAGTATATTTTTGTGTTTAAGCTTTAATTTCATTATAATATTACGCTTAAGCTCGTAATATTGTGCGTGTTGTAATACATATAATATTTTAGATGATCTTCAAAGTATTACATTCGGTATTGTAATTATTCAATCAGCAATAATATAAGTTGACGCTACATGTCACGCGTAATAAGCGTACGCGTCGTCTGACTAAAGGCAAATACACCCACTACCTGACATACAAAATAAAAATATGTAAATAAGGCGTTTCAAGAGTTTTATTTGTTTCCCTCTGCTAGCATTACATAATTGTTTTCAATATATTTCTTGAGAATAACATGATATTACTGTTTCTTGGATATAACTTGATATGTTGCCTCGTACATAGACAATGAATAGCTTACGTAAATTCAAATACATACAAAATTCACAAAAATTCTGGGTTATATGTGCAGGGCACTTATGTATTTTAACGTGACAACGTCTATTAATTATATCACAAAAAATTTTGATAATAAATTTTATTATTCTTGTTTGACATGTTTATCGGGTTACAAATCAAGTTATACTAACTCTCAATTATATTTGTTAGGGATTTTATTTCTAATTATTATTGAGCAATAGAATACATCTTTTACTTTCAACCAATTCGGGCAAACGCATACCGACTTAGCGGTCGGCGTAAGCCACGCCCACTTATGTGCGGGACATTTCTCAGCACGCGCGTCCTATCTTATACCAATTTAATAGACGTTGTCACGTCAAAAAAGACAAACACGTTTTCAGTTTCATATACGTTCTCCTCAAGATAGCGCATTGCGAACTGATTTTAAAAATTGACTGACAAACTGATTGACAGACGATCTAAAGTTCAAATTTTAGAATTTGAATGCATATTATACGAATACACATGTAAATCAACGACAAGCTTAGAATTATCTATATGACCAATGTGTAATAAAGTTATGATGGTAATCTGTACCCGACAGAGAGAATTAAAAAAAAAGTGTTTAAATTTTCTTTTGGAATTATACTAGACTGATAAATTATAGCAGTTCCATAATTAAAAAAAAAAACAAGATAAGATATAAAATGTACCAATTGTTATGTCTTATAACTAACGTTTTCTATATCTTTTACGAATTACAACAATCGAGAGATCACGAAATTCTAATTTAATAATAACGTAGGTATTAAGGTATATAGCAGGTATACTGTACGAAGGTAGATATGTAAGTTCGTGTGTTAATTTGATTAGATAACAATATCAAAGCTCGATATTGGTACAGATTTTTTTTTTTGTTATGCGAGCAACAAGTCGGATCACGAAAACCTTCCAAATTGAAGATTCATGTTAGCAATACGTACGATTCACGGAACGCTACAATTATTATTCGGAGGGAAACTGTGAACTCGTTTATTACGAGTACTCTTTCTGCATCAAAACACCCCACATTTGTTTATATAATCTCATAAATTGGTTTGTTTTTCAGATTGCTGAAGGGCTGAAAGATTACGAAATTTAAATATTTTCTGGAAAACGGAGTTCACAAAAAACGTTTTTGTGTAACCTAATAGGAATTAAAGTGTTTTTTTTTTTATTTCACAAATGTGTTTAAGTATTAAACCGGATAGCAAGTTGTGTATATATCCAATATTCAATTTAAAATAAAATAGAAACAATAGTTTTATTATTTTCACTGAGACATTAAAACAAATTGTACGAGCTAGGAAATTTTAATTAAAATTACTAAGCCTGCGAACCACAGATTCATTTTACTAAAATTATTTTGATATTGGGTATGGAAATTAATTGCGGTATTTTGAATATTTTATTTTAGCTTGTGTTTGTTGGCTTCTAAGACTAATGAAAATACTCTGAAGTAATTTTATATTTAAAGCTGAATAGATTTATTTGGTTGTCTACATCGCTCTTATTGCCACTCCATAAATGTAATAAATATGTTGAAATTGTATTACACGTGTATAATTTTAAGTACATACAGCTTAAAAAGAAGCGAATTCGAGTAATTTATAAAAAAATTGCTGTCGAATTGTGTTAGCTCTTATGAATATTGCTGGTTGATTGAATTTAATGTTGCGCGACTTGTCCTCTCGGTATTATACGGCTTCGCACTTTGGGATTAGCGATGGATTAAACAAGAACCTAAAGTTAAAAGCATTTTGCTATCCATCCATACAACTATACAATGAAAGTGTTATTCGTTATTATATTTCTTTTAACGATCCATTCTACTTTAAAGCTATGTTTAATGTTCTGAAACGGCTTAATTGACGTCTGAAAGTTGCCTCCGGATATTATAAGCTCTTCCTGACAATGCCTTTTATAAGCTTTTAAAACCCGTTACTTAGATAGCTACCTGCAACTTTAAACTCATAAAACCGTTCTAATTAAAGTAGAAAGAATATCGTTCCAAAATAACATAATGACTCCAACAAAAACAGAGTACTAAAACATGTATTGTTATTGAAAGAAGTACTTAACTTTATGATTGTTGTTGTCGCTGGCAGTAGTGATCTGCAATAGAAAGTTAAAGTTTGTCAGAGGCACTACTGAAGTTCTCTAAAATACGTGTTTTCGTTACGTTTATTCAATTTGTTAAATAAAAACCAAAAACTGATCAAAATCGCATCAACCTCTAAAAAAGTTTTGAGTCTTCGTGATTTTTCGTATCTATACAAATTGTACCTTCATTTTCAAAAATTAAACTATTCAACATACTGGTACAAACATTTTTTATTGTGTGGATGTTTTTATTTTAGATGTAATCAAAGTACTGCCTCAGGCTGTTTAGATCAATATTTCTTCCTTGGTATTTCCGATTCATTTGGTAACTTGGTATAATTTTCCTGCGCCTATTGTTGTGTGTATTTTCTGATAGAAAGAAAAAAATGTCTGCCTCATTTTCTTTATAATAATACGCGTTTTTCTTAGCGAAGTGAAAGAATAGAGACTTATCAAGCGGTAAAAGAGGAAATCCACATTGCCTGCGGCGATTCTGGTTGGTTATGAATTTATTATTTGTAACTTTACAAGATTTTACAAAATTAAGAATTTAGGTTGACTTGCAGAATATTTACTTGGTGGTGTAATACGCCCTTTCTATAAAATACCATTTCCTCACTTAACAATTTAAATGTAAATACGTTATCCTTATAAGCCTAGAAAACTACAGCACTCTTCATGTCGTTACACAGTAATGTGTACACAACACTGGCGAAAGAAATAAACATTGCGGTTGACTCTTGCTGCGTATCATGAAATAATATAAAGCATAGTAACCATTTTTCCATTGAATCACCTTCCCTTATACTATTTAAGGGTAAATTATTCGCAATAACTATCTTTTAGAGAACTCACTTCTCTTATTAATTATTTTAATCATACAGAACTATGATGGCCTGCAATAGTACTTAAAGATATTCAATATTAATACAGTGGAGTTTTCATGTAATGTATACGTAAAAATGGTAATATCTTCATATTATAAATTTGCCGTCCAGACAACATTCTTTTATTCCTGTCATTAACGTATGAGACTCAAAGTAATTCAGGCGAACACATTTCTGTCCCCATACCATCTACAACTAATGGTAAGTGACAACGAGTGTCGTTTAACATCAGATCAATTATTAGTCCATTGTGGATAAAAAAAATACACTGCTGACGCATTAGAAGGAAGAGTATTTTAAACATCTATGTATATACCAGTCCCTCGATATGCACGGTACTCGAATTACACGACTTCGCTTTTGTATGGTTTTATGTAGGTAGGGTAGAACAGATATTAAAAAATATGTATATACAGAACCGTCCTTAGATATTCGATTAAGATTTACCGATGATTTTGTTATACAATACTAAAACTAATATTCCATTATCGTAAACTTCAAAAAATGTTACCACTTACCACGAACGTGGTGTATGTAAATAGATGTACGAGTATGCATAAATCAATAAACAGTTGTAATAAAATATCCAAAATCCGCAGGAATAACAAATAAATGAAATGGAACATAATACAAATGAAATGATATTATAATAAATTTTATTTGTGAATGTTTAGTATTGAAGTATCAATTTTGGTTTATTGTGTTTCTAAAAATATACTGTTAATAATAAGCCAAACATTACTAAGCATGGTGGAAGGTTATTGCTATCCGATGGATGCTTAATGCTCTATTGCCAAAGACAGTCCAGATAGGTACCATAGCTGTGTCTATTTCTGCCATCAATCGATAGTATGTAAACATTAGTATGATACAGTTTGAAGAGCATTGTAACTAGTAAAAATACTAAGGTTAAGTACGCTGCTTAACATCTTCGCTCTGTAGCTTTGCGACATACCACTATGTAGTACAGTATACACAATCTTAATTAGCGCTATATTGTTATGGGCGAGCGTATCATTGTCCAGCAGATTAACTGAACGTCGTACTCGGGTCGTAAAGTAAAAAGAAATACCTACTTTTTACTTTTTCTAACGCACCGGGAAATTCGATGTCGAGTTTCGGTTTAAAATCTATGTATGAAATAAAATATACCACCGTATATTTCTTTTAGATCAAGGAATTAACCGAATATATGGGTACTTAATAAACGTATAATCATTCAAATATATTATCGCATTAGTAAATATTATGAATAAATACGTTTTTATTAAAACTTAGTTTTACGGGTTTAATCGCATTAATATAGTAAAACTGAGTTTTAATAAAGGTAATATTAGTGGAAATATAAAATATCAATAAATACTTTTTTTCCTTTTTTCGTAATTACATCACTAACCAGTTAAACTCTGGCAGGATTACTTTATCATTGAATAATCAAGGTACTCTTAAAACAATCAAAATAAACGCTCATGACTAAAATTAATTTCACAATCACGATATCTAAGAAGCGAATTAATTTTTCGTCCGTGTTACTTAATATAATACAGATAAAGTTACACAGGCAGTTGAAAGAAAAAGGATATAAAGACGAAACCTTTGATTTCTGTCTTGTTTTGGAAAATTTGTAATAATAATGTCGGTGCCTCCATTTCATTTGTACAAAAATCTGAAATATTTTTGATAATACAATTTGTGACTAAAGTTTTATACCTTTCGTTCCGAACGGTTATTATAAAGTTAAGAAAAGAAATACTTTATGCTAATATGAAATATTGCCATGCCAGAAAGATTTTGTAATCGTATTACATAATCTGAATAAATAAATTCTTAAATATCATTCAGATTTTAAAATTATTAATATTATGAAAATAATTCTTCTTACATAACAACATAAACCTACAATAATGTATCTTTATATCAACTTCGCGTCATTTTGTTTTCAATTTATCATTTTCCGTTTATTCTACATCAGTTGCTGCGAGAAATTGAATGAAATCTTTTTTCTATCTACAAGGGGTCAACACGACCTAAATTTCGCATGTTATGTGACTACATGAATATAGATGGTGAAGCGTGCACGCCTAGAATACTCAGGCTCTTATATATTGACAGTTAGAATAAAGCATGTTGTTATGTAGGATTCAAAATCCTACTGCCATCCAACCACCTACACGTAAGCTAATTTGGGACAAGACAAGTCGTAAGTCGCCTACCAAAGAATCAGAAATCAATTATTCTTGTAAACTTAGAAAACTTATCTATAAAAGATTTTCTTAAGAATACAACGTTAATATATTTTTATTCTGAAAAATTAAAAAGATCTAGCAGTAATGCGAAGCAGGGCGAGGTAGAACATTTTTGTTTTTATATTGTAAACACATTTTCCTTTAGAACACGTTGTTTGTAAGAACCATTATTTTCGTTCATTGACAGCATTTAAAAGTTCTTGTGGAAAGTTATAGGTAGTAAGGAGGTACGAGATGTACATATAGTAACGAATTCTTCGCCTTTGTGTAAGCCTGTTAACAATGTCCTTTGAACCTTTTCTATTTTCCTTTTCATGTATCCAACGTAAAAGCTATTTTCGCTTGATTCTAAAATGATGAAATTGAAAACAAAATCTTAATATTATATTCATTTTGATCACACGTTTCTTTCCATAAATTTAAAATTATTGAATAAAATTTTTCCTGCAGTACTTTTGAAAAAATGTCATTCAAAAATAGGTTTAGTAAATGACAATCAAAACTGCAACTGTGAATTTCATACGTTTAAAGAAGGTTTCAACTATTTTCATTTTAAAGTTTTGGGACGTCGTAGCGCAAGAAACACAATTTTCTACAACATTGTAAATTGTGTCGTTCGTCATCCTTCCTGAGTGTTATTAATAATCGGATAAATTGTGGTAATTGTATCTTTCTACATATCAGATTAGTTACACAACGGAAATATTATAAATGTTTCATAACATTTATCAATAACAAATAAACTAATTTATATCTTTCATTCTTTTACTTGTTTTATATTATTTGGCGTCGGTACAAAGTAATGTTTCTTGATTGGAATAATCATTATTTTTGAAAAAAAAAATAAAGTAATCTTTTACCTTGAAATTTTAGGTTTTTTCTTGCTAGTGGAAATAAACTCAAGCTCCGTTTGTTAAAAAATCCACCTCACGTCCCTACGAACGCATTGTACCGCATGCTCGATTGAACATACAATATTCGTGAATGTTGTGAATTCTGCAGGCTACAATAGTTTTACTAGTTGAAACCTGAAAGGAATGAAAAACTTAAACCTTGCAGTAAACGAATGTGTCAATTTTATTCAAATGGAAAGCTATACTTTTTGTTTCATCTCCATATTACACTAAAATGCACAGACTTTTTTATCAATACATGGTTTATATTTTTTTACTAAAATTATGCTAGCGGCTCAGGTAGTAGTAGTAAGTGAGCATAGAGGTCCATGATGAGTCACGGCTGCTGTATAATGTTGTTCGTTTTACGATCGACTTATACAGCTCATCATGTACTGGACCATTATTGAGCGACTAAAATTTTGCAGCGGAGTTGCCGGTCACATTTGAAATTATAAACCATAACGCAATGTGATTTTTATAAATTATTTTGCAAAGACAAAATACATAAAAAAAATTCAATATCAGTCTCCAAATACAATTCAAAAATTTATTTTTTATGCTTATACAAAAAGCAATTCACGCAAACAAAATTATTCGTGTAACGTTTGTAAATTGTAAACAAAATTTCAAGAGAATCGTGTTTTTATGTAATTCACTTCGTTCCCTCAGACTCCTGTACAGTTTTTAAAGGACATTTTATCTTATTCCAAGAATAAAAATATGTTCTCCCTAAATTTTGACAAAAACAAACTTTTTCGTGTTCATAAAATTATTTTCAATTTCCCTTTCACATTTATTTATAGTACGTTTTGTTGTATTGATCATAAACCAAAACATATGATTTATTCATGCAGATTTTCCATTGTATTAAAAATTATTTTGCACATTATCCGATATAGAATTGTTCTTTACCATGCATTAACTACTCAAGAAATGATTTTCGTCATTTGTTATATTGACCGTGTTAACACTTTGGAACTTATAACAAATTATAAGGTCAAAAGATTGTAAGATAAATAGTTGCAAAGTAAATAAAACTTTATTAGCCATCACTCCTTTTTAAACATATTCCCTGTAAACCCTATTCTGTTTGCCTATCAATATTTCTACACATTACACATTGCTACACACTTAAAACATTGTTTTATTTAGGTTATATTAAGATAAAATGAATGTATCGGTAGTAAGGATATTTATTGGTTTTTATTTATTCGGTTAAAATATTTACAATTCTAGTTATAATGTACTTCAGTTTGTAACAAAGGATTTCTATTTGTTGTCAGGCGTGTAGGTTTGTGAGAATAATAACGATTGAATTGCCATGAGCAGAACAATTAAACTGTCTTCGTTAATAATGTTATCTACTAAAATTTATTTGTATGGAATTTGAGTACAACGTGTGTGTAAGTTATGAACATAAGTTGGTACATTAAGCTCAGGAACAAAGCTCATCGTATCTACTAATTGTAGTGTATGTATGTAGGTAACCGAATATAATTATTAATAGTATGTATATGGGTTACCGGTTAAAATCAGTATTGATTAAAATGGCCTTTCACTACATTATGACAACGGTAAAAATATTTAAAAACAATGCAATTTAGTTAGTGAAGCAATTTATTTTTTTTTATTCTACTTTGCGACGAGACGAGCAAGACGTTCACCTGATGGTAAGTGATACGCTTGCCCATGACAACGTGGTGCTAGTTAAGATGGTACACACTGCACCACATTGCGCTCGTCACCTTGAGACATAAGGTGTTAAGTCTCGTTACCCTAGTAATTAATTACACTAGCTACAGCGCCCTGCAAACCGGAACTCAGTAATGTTTGCACACTACTATTTGGCGGTTGAAATAGGAGCTGCGGTGGTACCCATCCAGACGGTCTCCGGCAACAGAGACCTACCACTTTTTTCATAAATATGGGGCACGCTTAACCATCTGCAGAACTAAATTTAGAAAGTGGATCCGCGGCGCGGCCAGATCCCTGCCGGAAATAGTATCGACAGTTTCAGGTGTTTGTAAAGGCGTCGAGTGTGTACAAAGAAGCTGCGGAGGTGCGAAGCAATTTATTCGTGAATTTGATTGGCCGAAGAGGGTAGAACGTGTACACAACTTTAAAATTTACAAAAGATGTAAACCTGGAGGATTTCGATGTCTCAATGAAAAACTCATCCAAAACTGATTATTCAAACCTTTTGTTTGAAATATATTTTGTCCTCTCTGCAGATGGTCGCAGAAAACGGTCGATAATTTTATAGAAATTTTCCAAAACTTTGTAGGGTAATTTTATTTCTATATTTTATTATATTATCTTTAGTGTAAGGTATCATTCTTGAACAATACGTTAAAAAACAAAAAAAAATATGAATCCGGGAATGCCGGCGACAATAGACAAAAAGGTAGTTTGTATAGTAAGAAGTTGTGCTTACGCATAGCAAAAGATTGCAAATGAATTAAGTAATTTCGATGGAACTTGGCTTTGAGTCAACGCGTAGCGCGGTAGTGGCACACACCAGCTGAACGGACCTGACTACGCCTCAAAACACTCCTCGTAGTTCGTCCTTAGTTCAGTTTGTTCCTCGTATAGGATAACTTGTTTCTACGGGGACCAAATTTAATACTGAAAATTGACATTTTGTTATATGGATGATTTTTTTTCTTCGAACAACATTTATTAATTAACAAATATTTACATGTGTAAAGTGCGGCGAATGGTTGTCTTAATTTCTAGGAGGATAAGAAAAGGCTAGTGTAGTGAAATAATATGACACCGAGACGATTGAAAAATTTTATTCACATTTGAAAATGTATGGTATTTAAATAAAACTCACAACTTAAATTCCTTTATATCCCGGGATTATTAAAACTTACAAAATGAGAAATGCAAGTCAAGATTTGAATATATTCTTTGGATTTTTGAACTAAATACAGATGTTTTTACAGACTCAACTCTCTGTAGTGATTATTTATTTAAAATTTTAAAGATTAGTATAAAGAAAAATAACTTCCGTAAAATAATAAAGTAACAATCAAATGACAATATTTGCCGGATTAAATGTCAGTTTACGAGATATACTATTAAGAAAAACGTTTAGCATACAATACAAATTTAATGTGGAAAGTAAATAAAGAAAGAATAGTAAGTTGGATCGATGCTTTAACAAAAAAAAAGTTAAAACAATTATTAAATCATTTACAAACAATCCAGGGCATAAATACATATATATATAAAACGATAAAACTATTTTACAATGAATGAAGACAATTTTGAATGAACGTAGTGTGTAGAGAAATGTGTATGTATATATTTCAAATATCACATATTTTGTTACCTCCTAATGTTTACAATATTTTAAATAAAACATTGCCTTAGTAACTTATTTTGGATTCCGTAAAAATACACAAATTTGTTAAAATAAATAAGTTCCGTAAGGTTTTTTCTAGGAGGTATTAGTTCGAGCTAAATACAAGCCGAAGCACAAAGAGACCATCTTAACTAATGACCATGCCGTGCCGTCACAGAATACCGACACAAACTCGTAGCACCAGTATTCTATTTGATACAATACCTAGAAAAACTGTTGCTTACGTACTTAGGCATATACTTTGTCGATTTAGACAACATATGGATTGAGCGTAGTGGCTTTCTTAATTACATCCTTACGAATACCTTGAAATTTGATAGTGCTGCGAAATTAAAAAACATTACAGTCTACGAGTTCTTAATTTTTTTTAAAGAATATAAAATGTGTTCCCGTAACAAATTTAAAACTAAAAATTGTTCTGTTGTCGAACGTGGTCTTAGTTTAAATTGAAACAAACAGAAAGAACTACTTCTTCTTCTTCTTAAAGTGCCTCTCCATTACTGGAGGTTGGCCGTCAGTTCTGCGAATTTCTGCGTATTTTGAGCCACACAAAGAATTACTAAAAAATATTATTTATTATTTTGAACACCATATAATATTTCAAAAACTTATACCGAGTACATATAACTATGAGAAAGTATATAATTATGCAAGGACTATTAAAATTTAACACATTTAAATACTCGTATAAGCTTATAATTAGAATTGAGTTAATGGATAAGAGTTTATTAATGAATGAGAAGATTATTCACTAATAGCGGAATTAATTTTGGTAACGAAATTGTTCAATGAATAATTTATTATTTCATTGTACTTTGTATTGAATAATTCTATATGCGTTTATTTTAAGCGTAATTTCATGTACCTCGTAGGGAAAGTTGTTAGTAATATTATTGTAGTGCTTCGTATGATAGTAACTGACTATAAACACGCAGTCTTTACGTGTACGCTGATTAATTTGTGCCCTTGATGAATATGTACATATTAACTCTTCACTTTTTAATTTTTTTTTATTTCTAGTATTACCAATAAATACTAATAAAATAGCAAACTAGAGGTGCTTTAGCTAGAAGGTACACGTTTTCTTGAAAACACTTCTTTTACGTATATAATTAAAAACTGAAAGTATTGATTAGCTTTGATAGGATTATGACCAACAATCAGTTGAAATTTAGTAGAAAAAATTATGCACGTCACAAGAATTGCTTTTGTAATAACAAAAAACGCACATTTGTTGGATAATTGTGGTTTCATAAATCAATAAAAAAACATTAGACATTTTAAATAAAAAAAGACTTATATATTGCTATTGTTACCAACACATGTAAAAACTTTGCGGTCTTTGTCTACATTTGACCGTAAAACGTATCAAATTAATATATATTTACTAGTTTTAGTCAATTTTCCTTATTGTGTTACGTGTGCAATAAAGAATTCATCTATCTATCTATCTAATTATTTGTTTAGCAAGGTTATATAAACATTATACAAATTTCATACAACTCGGCGAACAATTGCTTAACTAAGTACACACAGAAAAGCTAACATAATAAACAAAGAACATTTTAAAAAAAATCTTTAGCTTCAATCATATCATACAAAAAATGTATGTTTGTATAGTTTGATTCTATTTTCCAACGCCATCCGACTTATCTCCATACATTTAACATATAAATATGTAGCTAAGAAGTTTTTCATGAAGAAGGGTATATCTACCCCTTTCCCCTTTTTATAACTTGCCAACAGATGTTACTGTATTTAAAATAAATGTTCACTGACAGGGCATCCTTTGGGACTAACAGCGGGATCTTTGTGTGTTATAGCCCAGTTACTAGCTCACGATGTTAATTCTGATAATTACTACGATAAGTATATACATAATACATTAATCAGAATTAATAATACTTAGTTTGATAAAACGGCAACTCATTCGCTAAGGAAAAAAGTACACATCGCGTAAAGTGGTGAACTTGCAAGAATACTTCAGTAAGCAGATTATAGATTCGAACAAAGGCGCTTTCAGTCTTCTCAATGGTACTCACGTGGAGCACTTTCTATCGTGTACTACTTGTACAATAAATTATAAGATGTTATCTATAATAATAAAAACAATTTTTAAATGAAATACCGTTCATTGAACTAGATATATGATTAAACAATAAAGAATTATTTCTTCTTTTTACAAAAATTAAACATATCAAAACAACTTTATCTCTAAAAAAGAGTGAACTGTAAAGAGTCCAAAACTATACTGAATATGTACTAAAAATATATTCTGAATATGAAGTAAAAAAGGACTGCTGAATAATCAATAGAGATGTTAATTCTATCATCTATCGATTTTATAAGAAAATGTTGTGATGCTAAATAATAGCAATAAACATCGGTTTACGGTGGTTTAATGATAATCTTGCAGACAAATGAAATTTACTTATGTAAATCTACCCGTAGATTTACGGTATATAAAACAAAACTTATTATACTATCGAATATAAAGCGAAATGAGTTAACCTTAAATAATTTTGGAATCACTTAAAACAACGAGTATAATTTTGAAAACTTTTAAGCATTTTTTTTTCTATAAAAACTCTATTGAGATTTTATGAATTATTAATACAGAATATACATGACATTGTGTCTACGTGTTTTTATATTAATTACTAGCTGACCCAGCAAACTTCGTTTTGCCTCATAATGAATAAATAAAAAAGCTTATTGATAATTCCAGGCTGTTTCAACTTTTGTAAATAATGTGGTGAAAACTTAACCAGAAAAAAATAATTCGTAATCAAAAGAAATTCCCGTTATTAATTTGGTTTTTCTATTATATTTAAATGCACACGTTGATTGACTTCGACGACCTAAGTCAGGACGTCTTCTCCTTGGTATTATAAATTGTAGATAATCAAAGTAAGGAAAGTTCTCGGCACTCAGCGGTAAATAGTGTCACTATCACAAACGATCAACAAAGTAAAGTTAACACTTAACTACTATTTTGAACCAATCTGTACTCAGGACAGTGGTGTTCCCGGTTGGATTCTATAATCGCTGCACACGAACACACTTATTTACTGCATGATAACCAATCATCTATCAATTCAAACGCATTATGCACAAAAAAATAAAAATGAACCGAGACAATTCCACCTTAAGCCCAAATTCCCGCTAAAGTAAAATATTCTTCTTCTTCCCAAGTAATGGCATGAGCACGGTTTCTGCGTGAGCCAGTGTCATGTGTACACGTATAAAACAAAAAAATTAATAAAAATACTTAAAAAATTGTCTACGTGATCAATTCGTCCGCCGTGTTCCTCCCTTTTCTCTTAAAATATTATAGTTGCATCAGAAATTGTTGGTTGTCAATGTCAATGTCTAAATCAAAAATATTCTTTCAAATTGTATTTGGTTTCTAAATGACGGGACGAACTTCAAATGTTTGACGTTTTATGTATCTGAGGTAAGGTGACCAGACGTTCCGCTTTTTCACAATTAATTCCGCGTCACGCGACGTTTTTCAAAAGACCCGACTTTTAGAATTAAGTTGAATTTTTTATTTATGAAAATCATTGTTTTGCGTAACACGTTGCTTTTGCTACCCAGTTACAATGTATTTGTCTCTCAGATGATACACTTCGTGTTCGTACTGAGTGCTAGCAACCTAATTAAACAAATAAATATTACAAATTGCTTCTTACCATATAAAATTAACGTAAGTAATTTATTTGTATATTTCATAAATACATAATTTTTTTTAAACTTAGCTTAAAGTAAGTACTCGTAGTCTTAATATTTTATATTAATGACAAAAAGTATGTCACCGACCTTAACCCTAAAAGAAATTTAGATAGAAATATGTCAAGGAATAAAATATTATACATTTTTATATTTATAAATTGTACTTATGTTGGAACTAAAAAAAATGTTACGTTATTATTACTCCTTCAAAGTTGTCCAGCTTTGCCTATCTAAAAATCTGGTCACCTTAATGGAAAAGAGAAATTGTTGTTTTTACCATATTCCGGGCACTTTTTCCATATTTTCTCACCTTTTACACCTTCCCTAGACTTCCACGAATAATTCAAGACCACATTTAGCCAAATCGGTCCAGCCGTTCTCGAGTTTTAGCGAGACTAACGAACAGCAATTCATTTTTATTATATAGATTTGTTTAAAACTATGGATTATGTGTACATAATTGTAAACATATAATCTCCAGACGAAGTGACAAATATCATCTAACTAATCTGCATAATCTAAGCATTCTAATCCATTTGAGCTTTGTGCAGAGTTATGTTATTACCTACCCCTACAATTTATAACCTATAACCTTTTAAAACCTATTTCACAAAACGTCGTAATGGAAATTCACTATGTTAAAAAGTAGTTGTTGGTTTCTTAATGCATAAGTAAATAGAATAATGCGTTTTTAATTCTACACGTACTTGCAACATATATAATTTTGCATGAAATTTTTTTTTGAAAAGATTTGTAGAGACCGACATGTCACCATCGTCATCACTGCCTGCAATCAGGATAATACTGTTAAGTGCGGCTCAAATTTAGTTGAAATTAATCTATATTCCAAAATAAAAATGTTTATTAATTAAACTACAATATCAAAAAAATCAGTGAAAGGATCCAAAATAAATAGCGCTATCGTATTTTCGTAGCGCCCGTAAAAATTTGTTGCAGTACCGCCCAGGAACTCATGACGGTAATAAATCAACACACTCGCCAAACGCCTGTGTATACAGCCGTCCGTCGATTATTCTCGAAAAATCGAGAGAACTCCATTTTTTCTGACGCAGTACGAATTATTATTGATGACTCATTGTTTATTCCCGACTCGCCGCGAGGACACGTGACTAAAGGCACTTCGTACTGCTCATTTTTCGCGAATGTTCTAGTATGAGTTTCGAACGCGATAATATTCTTAACATTATAATTAAAAATTAAATCGTTATCTTACTTGCACATTGCCAAACTATTTTCCTTAATACTTAGTTTATGCTCGTTTTTTTACTTCAAACTAAACTGGTGGTAGGTCTCTGTTGCCGGAGACCGTCTGGATGGGTACCACCGCAGCTCCTATTTCAACCGCTAAATAGTAGTGTGCAAACATTACTGAGTTCCGGTTTGAAGGGCGCTGTAGGTAGTGTAATTACTGGGGTAACGAGACTTAACACCTTATGTCTCAAGGCGACGAGGGCAATGTGGTGCAGTGTATACCATCTTAACTATCACCACGTTGTCATGGGCAAGCGTATCACTTACCATTAGGTGAACGTCTTGCTCGTCTCGTTGCATAGTAGTATAAAAAAAAAATCATAAGAGAATAAATCTTTTCGTTATGTTGATTTCGTAATTTTATATTATTTTAAATAGGTCTTATAAAATGCAAAATATCACAGTAAAAAATTCTTTAAATTCTTTTACCTACAAAATAATAGTAAAAATTAAACTTTGTCATGCTGGTTGTGAAGCTGCCCTTATATGTTTAATGACACGTTTGAACTCCGCAATGAATTTTCTTGATTACCATCTTATCTCTTTTGAGGATCAGAGAAATCATTTATTACGTAAACTGCGATTTCCTCGTTGCCTTTTTTCTGAATCTTATTGAAAATGAATATACTTTATTTATTTTTCCTTGACAAAAAATTTTAAAAGAATTTTATATTAACAGTGTAAAGAACGAATTTCTCGTTAATTCTTTTATTTTTTCCTTATGAACTGATGAAATTACTTGTTAAAAATATATCGCTTAAATTTTAGGGATGTATTTATCCTGTTAATTGAAGTACGAAAAATGTCAGAAATGAATTAATTGTGATCTTCGCAAATATTAGTATACCTTAAAATTTACATCTAGCACAGCGCATACCTTATGTAAACTGTTTGTAAATGCGACCGGAGAAATTGCAATTGCATGTAATTTGTTAATAATAAGGAATCAATTATAATAGTTTATATATAACAAATTATTACGGAGCTAGTGAAATACCTAGAATTTTCACTAGGCATTTCAAATTCAACCTTCGACATGAAATAATTAATAATAACTGTAAACAAATTATAAACTTTCTTAGACATAAAAAATCATGTAATATATTACCATTTCTTTATTATTAGCGAGGACTCATTATTTAACTATAATGGTCAATGTCATGTATTACATTTATTTCATTAATAAATAGGACGTTCCCGCAATAAAATAATTAATATAAAGTAAATATATTCATAAATATTATATTAACTGCGTTATTATGTGACAGTCTTTAACATACAATCTAACCCGAAGTATCTGTGGGATTCACCATACATCAAAAATGCATAGCATTATCATTTATAAAGAGTTTTATATGAAAAGCTACTATCTAATAACAAAAAACTCGCTTCTTCTTCCCGATATAGATTATGCCGATGTATGTTTTCTTGACGCTACAGAGGAACTACTTAATAAACTTGAACGTCTCCAAAATCTTTGTATTCGATTTATTTTTGGCTTGCGGAAATTTGATCGCGTGTCCGAGTACAGGGCTCAATTGAATTGGCTACCCATTCGAAGACGACGGGATTTGCATGTTTTATCCTTTCTTTACTTTTTACTTTTTAGTCCTCTTGCTCCTCCTTACCTGTGGAAGCGCTTTGAGTATGTCGTGCCCCGCGAAGCTCAATGTCGTTCTTCTAAATTCTTACTTCTTAAAACTCCTACACATTCTTCCAAACGCTACAGTGATTCTTTTACTGTAAAAGCAGTGAAGCTTTGGAACGCTCTACCTCATGACATCCGTGCCTGTCCCTCCTTAGCAATGTTTAAAAAGAGAGTAAAAGACTATTATCTTCATCTCTAGTTGCATATTTTATTTATATTATTATATTTATAACTATTTAAGTATTGCATATTTTTATATACATTTTTGTTTATTGTTCGTTTTATATGTATTTTTTGTTACTTTTCTGTAGTACACCTGCACACTTTATTTTAATAATTGTTTTTTCCTTTGTCAGGGTGTGCTGGAAGAAAACTCTTTTTAGGGTTAAGCTCGCCATTGTTCCATACATTTAGAATTTTTTTATTTAATTTCTATGTATTTTTCGTGTATGTGTACATCAAGAAATAAATAAATAAATAAAAAATAAATAAACTATGAAATGGAAATCGTTTTCGTATGAGATATGTAGCAGTGAATATTTGTAGTTAATTACATATTAAAAACAGGTTTTACATTGAAAAATACAGATAAAGAAAAAAACGAGTCAAGTTGAGGCACTCTTGCAACAAAGGTAAATTACGCGTAACAAAGCTTTGAACTATTAAGTTGAAAACTGTAGTCTTGGAACAGTGTACTTGGTTACAACTGCATGAAGCTCTTGCCACAAGAAATTTAAACCTGGTTTAAAAATAAAACATTAATGCGCCTAAATTTAATGTTCTTATCCAAAGTAAATTATAAAACAGTGTAGCTGTCGGCCACATTTTTTCTATATATGGGAAGTGTTTATTAACGAATTTTTCAATTACATAATATCTCTTTCAGTAGTATAGTAGAGTATAACTCAGCTTGTGTCAATTAAATAACACAAAGCAATACCGATTCCTCGATGGAGCTTCAAGAATATTCCGAAAGGGTTTTTTCGCTTTCCTGCCGTAACTGTAAATTGAATTATCTTCCTAAGTAGCATAACACAAACGTAGTAATTGAAATTTTTCCTGCCATTCGGTATGAAATATGTATGTATATATGTCATTGAAAATAATAATGTGTCACTAAAGCTATGAACAATCTATAAAAGAGCTGATATATGATCAGGGTACCTGTCCAGATACAATCACTTTTGGCACATCTTCAATGTTTAAGGCTTTAAACTAACTTATTGTGGATTTATCTACAATTTCTGTTATTTATATTCGAGAAGTAACAAAAAGGTCTCTTTTAATTTTATTTCAAAATATACTTTGGACCTCTTTTTCTATTTTTCCTTAGATAATCAGTAATGCTGAACATACATAACAAAAGGCTTATGCGATAACATCCACTGTCAAGAAAAGTGTAGCTGCTTTACTAGCTATTTACTACGAGCATACGGCTACAACAAATAAAAACTTTATGTACTCGTACATTTTAAACTTCTCCTTAACACACGAGCTGGTGAAAAGTATGTACAAAAACAAAGTGACGAGCACAGTGTAGTGCAGTGAAATATTCCTTCCATAAATTAAAATAATAACATAGGATCCAGCCCCACATCGTTTTACAACGACCTGCTTGTCTGGTCGCTTAGTTGAGCAAAAAAATAGTGATATAAAAAGAGAATTTGCTAATTTTATTACTTCGTCTTAGTCAAAATTAATTAGTAAATTACTTATAAAGGTGTTTAAAGCAGAAAATGGTTGGGGCCGTTTCTTAAAAATCCCAGGAGCTACCATTTAATATTTAACTCCGTAAAGCCATTAGTCACTGAAATATTTAACTTTTCTTTCTTTTTAACCATAGACAATTTTGTTACTGAAGAAGAAAGTTATGCTTTCTGTTGTATTTATAGGTATTATTTACTTGACTTTATGCAAAATTCATAATCATCATTAATTATGAAATTTGTACACGACTCAAAAGGGGTACCTTTACTGTTTTCACGAGTTGTTTGGACCGTTTATAATATTTGAGCTCGTAAGTAATATTAATGATAAGCATTTAGCAACTGTTACATATTATAATCTTCCGCCTGTCATTAAAGTCATTAAATACATAATACATAGCACTTGTTAAAGCTTCCATAGATTTTAACTGACTTGCTATATCGATGTTTTGTAAATATTTTTTTTTCCAAGTAACGTTTATACTTATTATTCTTAGATCTTTGTTTTATTGGGAACTGTATATTATTGCAGAATTCTTTGCAACACAGATCAAATCTAATTTAATATAAGTAACATTATTGTACATCCTTTACTAAGTAGTAACAGTATGCCATGGCGATACATGTGTATAATAAAGTCAATAAAATAGTTAATTTTTCATATACTTTTGATGCAATTTAGTGTCAGTATAAGCGCATTTCTTTTAACGTTTGGTGGAACCCTATTTGTCCACGCATGCTTTCCGTTACATCAAATATTCCTAATATGTATCAAATCCTGGTAGAGGCCACTGACTTCTGTATCACAAGTACAATCCTACCAAAGGAATCAGGGACTTCAAATATTATTTTGTGTAACCTTCTTGACAAATAAAGATTTTAATTACTCTCGTAACGAACTGACTTGTTATTGAGGTTCCAGGATAGATGCCAAGGCTAAGTATTAACTTACAGTCGAAACTCCTGTACCAACAGAAGTTTCGATTATACTAGGATTTTTTTAAATCGTTGGACTAACTTACGCCGCGTATTGGAAATATATGGCCATAACTGAATAAGGATATCAATATGTAAAGGAGGATATCGATATATAAGCGCTTAATAACTTTGGAAAGTTATGTTAAGTGTTCACTCTTCAACAAATTACAAGAGATCTGTCTAGCAGTGGACGTCTACCGGTTGAGATAATGATGATGTTAGTTCCTTTAAAATAATACATAATGATAAACAAATGTTTAGGTATTCATCAAAAATATATTAAACCAGTGCATCAACTTCACACATTTCGGCATGTCGAAAAAGGCGGTTAAGGGGAACAACTCCAGTAAAAAAGCTTTTCTTGTCATCTATACCAATACATCACACTCGCGGACTCGCATGCCACTCGTGGCGATTACCCCAAAGTAAATAAATATGCTGTACTAGATTCAGCTGTGGACATCAATAGGCTAATATATAATATATATGAAATAACTTTTTTTTCTAGGCGGCCAACCCTTTTATTATATTTAGTAATTTTCTTATCCTCTTTCCTTTAACATAAATAAAAATGAGCATGTGCATCGAAAGTCAGTTCAACGTCGTCGAAAACAACCGTTCATACAATAACATCTTTAAAATTGTTATCGTTTTTGGAGACCAAAACATCATCAGATCGACCATATCTATACTGTCGCCTCTTTATATATGAGGATAGACCACATTGTGAGTAAAAGCCATATATTCGTTTTTAGGTATAAATATATGGAAATATATAGCTTTACTATTTATTGACGTAAAGATGTTAAATCAAATTTTTACAGTTTTAAAAATAAACGCACAATTGATTTAAGTACAAAGTAAATAGGCTCTTGTTTTGAACTCTTTTGTTTGCTCAATGAATACAAACATGTTTCTATTAAAATATTTTTCCATCTCGTTCTTCTCTTAAGGTAAACCAAAATTTTTCCTATTATTATCCTAAGCTAACGGAGTATCGGATGGTATTATATTGAATAAACTCTTTTTTCAAATATTTATGATAATTACTAAACAAATTTTGTAGTGTACAACATAATATAATTCTTGTAGATTAAAGCGTAGTTAAGTACAATAAGTAGGAACATTGTATTACTATTAGAAGTACGTAAAACCTTTATAAATTAATAATATTCACAGTTAAGCAGTAGAAACTCTTCACCATAAATCTTTAAGAGAAATAGCGTAATTAAAAAAAAATATAAATTTTAATGTAACTAACCTGTAATCTGTAAACTTTATAAAAATATAATACTAGTACTATAGAACTAGGACTATGGAAACTAGTTTTTTTGTTTCTAGCAACTAGCAGAATCTAAAAACATAATTTTTATGTATTAATAGCTTGTAAAACTTCAGTTCTCAGCAGACGTATGTGTAGTATGTTCTGCATAGCTATATCGGCAAAGCAACTTTCTAGTAAATTATTTATTTTTTATTTAGAAAGCTATAGTAAAATATCTGCTTTACACAGCTATAATTATAAACTGGTTTAAAGTACGTGAGTCTCAAATGTTAACGTCCGTTTGTATAAAATTATCAATTTAAAACAAAACACGCAAATACTTACATTCGTTTATTTATGGGAAAATGGAAGGGATTGGAAAAAGAGGCAAAAAACGTGGAGACGAGATTTATGTAGTTTAATATCACTGCAGCCAAACTACAAACTAGGATAAGGCAAAACACGATTTTTAATCAAGTTCATCATACTGTACTAATGTAATAATAAATTGCAGTAACCTTATATAACTTCCAAAATTATTCCATGAGATGTAAAGATCATAAATTTTTTTCACTGTAATCAAAGTTTATATAGGTATTACTCATTGCCAAAATAATTTTATGAACGATGTTTATTTACTTACATATTTCATGGAAGCAATTTATTACAACAGCAAAATCAATTTCAAACAACTGAATGTTGTGGAGAAGAAATGTATACTGAACATCGAAAAATTACTGTTTATAAGAAATGAAATAAATATTTATATAAGTATTGAAAAATATTTCAATCAAAATGCAATCAAAACAGCAAGAAGATTCATTCATACCGGTATTAAAAAAATGGCGATTATCATAGTTACGTTGCCTGTAATAGTGTGTGATAAAAACATAATATTTTGTTTCTTTTTTTATTATAATACATGTATACTCATTATGAGAATACTTCAACAAAAGTTAATTTTGATTTTTATGTTTTAACAGTGGTTGGTTACTTCAGTTTATGAAAGTACAAAATATTATATGTAAACTAGCTGACCCGACAGACTTCGTTCTGTCAAAAAAAAATTGGAATGTTCTTTGTTCCTGCCTATTTTAAAGCCGGGGCAAAAAAATCTCCGGAACAGAACCGTCACCCTGGTTATGGGCGGTGTGTGGGGTTCAGCACTATATACTCGTATATTCATCTAATAACTAATATTTAAATATTAGTGGGTTCCAGAAGAGTGGCCAAAGTTAGAATTATGGTGCATAAGTTGTATTTACTATAATAATTTTTTAGAAACAAATAACTGACACATTCCAAATCTTTTTGACAGAATGTAGTCTGTCAGGTCCGCCAGATGGTAACGCGGTTTGTGCTCGACTGATGTATTGACGTGAAAACGAATGCATTTTATGTCGCGCGCCGAAACTAAAACAAAAGAACTAATATCGCGAAGCCGACCAAATTGAAAATCAGTATGGTGGATCTTTAGCTCTTACATTTTGTGACTATTTATGTTATTATTTCATTCGTTTTAATTTCGGCACGCGGCGTTAGATCCTCCGACGCGCATACGCACACTGTTTTGATAGAATAATTAAATTTGAACTTTGTGCAGCTGTGATAAAGTGCAAATTGATTCTTTAGCGTTACGAACGCACCTACATTGCTTAGACAGCAGTGAAAGCTTGTAATTTAATATGAACTTTTGTTTGTTTGTTTCTGGTTTCTGGTTTCTGGTTTCTAGATTCTGGTTTCTAGATTCTGGTTTCTGGTTTCTAGATTCTGGTTTTTGGTTTCTAGTTCTGGTTTCTGGTTTCTAGATTCTGGTTTCTGGTTTCTGGTTTCTGGTTTCTGGATTCTGGTTTCTTCTGGTTTCTGGTTTCTGGTTTCCTGGTTTTCTGGTTTCTGGTTTCTAGATTCTGTTTCTGGTTTCTGGTTTCTAGATTCCGGTTTCTGGTTTCTGGTTTCTGATTCTGGTTTCTGGTTTCTATATTCTGG
The DNA here is from genome assembly GCA_029286795.1 of Byasa hedistus. Classification (NCBI taxonomy): domain Eukaryota; kingdom Metazoa; phylum Arthropoda; class Insecta; order Lepidoptera; family Papilionidae; genus Byasa; species Byasa hedistus. Next base: position 6,014,993 of record JAGSMW010000020.1, on the reverse strand, counting down.
TTTCTGGTTTCTGTTTCTAGATTCTGGTTTCGGTTTCTAGATTTGGTTTCTAGATTCTGGTTTCTGGTTACTGGTTTTCTGGTTCTGGTTTCTGGTTTCTGGTTTCTGGTTTCTATATTCTGGTTTCTGTTTCTAGATTCTGGTTCTGGTTTCTGGTTTCCTGGTTTTCTAGATTCTAGTTTCTGGTTTCTGGTTTCCTAGATTCTGGTTTCTAGTTTCTGGTTTCTGGTTTCCTGGTTTTCTGGTTTCTTCTGGTTTCTGGTTTCTAGATTCTGGTTTCTGGTTACTGGTTACTGGTTTCTGATTCTGGTTTCTAGATTCTGGTTTCTGGTTCTGGTTCTGGTTTCTGATCTCTGGTTTCTAGATTCTGGTTCTGGTTTCTGTTTCTGGTTTCTAGATTCTGGTTTCTGGTTTCTAGATTCTGGTTTCTGGTTTCTAGATTCTGGTTTCTTCTGGTTTCTAGATTCGGTTTCTGGTTTCTAGATTCTGGTTTCTTCTGGTTTCTAGATTCTGGTTTCTGATCTCTGGTTTCTAGATTCTGGTTTCCTGGTTTTCTGGTTTTGGTTCTAGATTCTGGTTTCTAGATTCTGGTTTCTGGTTCTGGTTTCTGTTTCTAGATTCTGGTTTTCTGGTTTCTGGTTTCTAAGATTCTGGTTTCTGGTTTCTAATTCTGGTTTCTGGTTTCTGGTTTCTGGTTTTCTGGTTTCTGGTTTTCTAGATTCTAGTTTCTAGATTCTGGTTTCTAGATTCTGGTTTCTAGTTTCTAGATTCTAGCTTCTGGTTTCTGGTTTCTGTTTCTAGATTCTGGTTTCTGGTTACTGGTTTCTGATTCTGGTTTCTAGATTCTGGTTTTGGTTTCTAGATTCTGATTCTGGTTTCTAAGATTCTGGTTTCTGTTTCTGGTTTCTGGTTTCTGGTTTCTAGATTCTGGTTTCTAGATTCTGGTTTCCGGTTTCTAGATTCTGGTTCTGGTTTCTAGATTCTGGTTTCTGGTTTCTGGTTTCTGGTTTCTGGTTTCTGGTTTTAGATTCTAGTTTCTAGATTCTGGTTTCTGGTTTCTGGTTTCCTAGATTCTGGTTTCTAGATTCTGTTTCTGGTTTCTGGTTTCTGGTTCTGGTTTCTGTTTCTAGATTCGGTTTCTGGTTTCTGTTTCTGGTTTCTTGGTTTCTAGATTCTGGTTTCTGGTTTTAGATTCTAGTTTCTGGTTTCTGGTTTCCTAGATTCTGGTTTCGGTTTCTAGATTCTGGTTTCTGTTTCTAGATTCTGGTTCTAGATTCTGGTTTCTGTTTCTGGTTTCTAGATTCCTGGTTTTCTGGTTTCTGGTTTCTAGATTCTGGTTACTGGTTTCTGGATTTTGGTTTCTAGATTCTGATTTCTGGTTTCTAGATTCCGGTTTCTGGTTTCTGGTTTCTAGATTCTGGTATCTGGTTTCAAGATTCTGGTTTCTGGTTTCTAGATTCTGGTTTCTGGTTTCTAGATTCTGGTTCTGGTTTCTAGTTTCTGGTTTCTGGTTTCTGGTTATGGTTTCTGGTTTCTGGTTTCTGGTTTTAGATTCTAGTTTCTGGTTTCTGGTTTCTGGTTTCTGGTTTCTTAGATTCTGGTTTCTGTTTCTAGTTTCTGGTTTCTGGATTCTGGTTTCTGGTTTCTAGATTCTGGTTTCTGGTTTCTAGATTCTGGTTTCTAGAATCTGGTTACTGGTTTCTAGATTCTAGCTTCTGGTTTCTGGTTTCTAGATTCTGGTTACTGGTTTCTGGATTTTGGTTTCTAGATTCTGATTTCTGGTTTCTAGATTCCGGTTTCTGGTTTCTGGTTTCTAGATTCTGGTATCTGGTTTCAAGATTCTGGTTTCTGGTTTCTAGATTCTGGTTTTTGGTTTCTAGATTCTGGTTTCTGGTTTTTAGATTCTGGTTTCTGGTTTCTAGTTTCTAGATTCTGGTTTCTGGTTACTGGTTTCTGGTTTCTGGTTCTGGTTTCTAGATTCTGGTTTCTGGTTTCTGGTTTCTAGATTCTGGTTTCTGGTTTCTAGATTCTGGTTTCTGGTTACTAGATTCTGGTTTCTGGTAACTGGTTTCTGGTTTCTGGTTTCTGGTTTCTGGTTTCTAGGTTCTGGTTTCTGGTTTCTGGTTTCTGGTTTCTAGATTCTGGTTTCTGGTTTCTAGATTATGGTTTCTGGTTTCAGATTCTGGTTTCTAGATTCTGGTTTCTAGATTCTGGTTTCTGGTTTCTAGATTCTGGTTTCTAGTTACTGGTTTCTGGTTTCTAGATACTGGTTTCTAGATTCTGGTTTCTAGATTCTGGTTTCTGGTTTCTAGATTGTGGTTTCAAGATTCTGGTTTCTGGTTTCTGGTTACTGGTTTCTGGTTACTGCTTTCTGGTTTCTGGTTATGGTTTCTAATTACTGCTTTCTGGTTACTGCTTTCTGGCTACTGGTTTCTGGTTACTGGTTTCTGGTTTCTAGATTTCAGATGTCAGATGTTGGATTTCAATTTTCCATATTCCATTTTCAATTTTCTGTTTTCAGATTTCAGTTTTCAATTTTCAGTGGTAAATAGTGTCACTATCACAAAAGATCAACAAAGTAAAGTTAAGACTTATCTACTATTTTGAATTAATCTGAACTTAGGACAGCGGTGTTCCTGCCTGAATTCTACAATCGATACACACGAACACACTTATTTACTGCATGATAACCAATCATCTATCAATACAACCGCATTATGCACAAAAAAATAAAAATGAGCCGAGACAATTCCATCTTTGTGCCCAGATTCCCGCTAAAGTAAAATATTCTTCTTCTTCCCAATTAATGGCATGAGCACGGTTTCTGCGTGAGCCAGTGTCATGTGTACACGTATAAAAAAAAATTCTTAAAAAATTGTCTACGTGGTCAATTCGTCCGCCTTGTTCCTCCCATTTCGCTTAAAATATTATAGTTGCATCAGAAATTGTTGGTTGTCAATGTCAATGTCTAAATCAAAAATATTCTTTTAAATTGTATTTGGTTTCTAAATGACGGGACGAACTTCAAATGTTTGACGTTTTATGTATCTAAGGTAAGGTGACCAGACGTTCCGCTTTTTCACAATTAATTCTGCGTCACGCGACGTTTTTCAAAATTCCCGACTTTTAGAATTAAGTTAAATTATTTATTTATGAAAATCATTGTTTTGCGTAACATATTGCTTTTGCTATCCAGTTACATTGTATTTGTCTCTCAAATGATACTTAAACAAATAAATATTACAAATCTGCTTCTTACCACATAAAATTAACGTAAGTAATTTATTTGTATATTTCATAAGTACATAAATTTTCTTAAACTTAGCTTAAAGTACTCGTAGTCTTAATATTTTATATTAATGACAAAAAGTATGACACCGACCTTAACCCTAAAAGAAATTTAGATAGAAATATGTCAAGGAATAAAATAATACACATTTTTATATTTATAAATTGTATTTATGTTGTAACCAAAAAAAATGTTACGTTATTATTACTCCTTCAAAGTTGTCCCGCTTTGCCCATCTAAAAATCTGGTCACCTTAATGGAAAAGAGAAATTGTTGTTTTTACTATATTCCGGGCACTTTTTCCATATTTTCTCACCTTTTACACCTTCCCTGGACTTCCACGAATAATTCAAGACCACATTTAGCCAAATCGGTCCAGCCGTTCTCGAGTTTTAGCGAGACTAACGAACAGCAATTCATTTTTATTATATAGATATATAGATTAATAATAAATTAAATTCAATAATATTAGTTATTAATAAATAAATAATAAAATTGCTTGAGAATATATTTATATGTAGAGGGAGTGACAGAAGGCAAAATGTTTGAGAGAAATAGAATTCGATGTCATCCCCACTCCGTGCTGTGTACTGGTGAGAGGTGATACCGGTACACACGTGGAGGGGATAACTTACGGGGAAGTTTTTTTTTGAGTTTATGGCCACGCGATTTGATACGTGGCCATGTATAATTGATGATATCGAGCGGGATAAAAACATATTAAAATGACTATTAAAAAGCAGGAGTTAGTGATAGAAAAGTGAAAATTTAGGGTTGTATGTATTTTTTGATGCCACATAATAAAAATAGAAAAAAACATTCAAAAAATAAAAAAATTTGTTTTTGGAGTGGGCAACCCTGATCACTTAGGGGTTTGAAAAATAGATAGTAGCCGATTCTCAGTCCTACTGAATATGCATAAAAAATTTCATCAGAATCGGTCATGCCGTTTCGGAGGAGTATGCGTACGAACATTGTGACAAGAGAATTTTATATATTAGATTCTATATTACGGATTTTGATTATGTCTCACCATCCCTGCAGGATTAAACTCTGACTTAATAAGAATAAAGGGCGTTTGTTCTTATTATTCATTGCACGAAGCGAGGAGACAAATAAGTTCACCTGCTGGTAAGTCATACAGTCCCCGAGGCGAGCTATCTCAGCATAGCGTTAGAGAGGTGTCAGTTGTGTTCCGAACAGAGATCCTGTCACCGCTCCAAACGTTGAGGACGACCACCGAGGGGGTTTTAGTGGGTAAAAATCTCCACATAATCCTGTCTTCCCCCCAGAAGACAGTGTATCTTTATGAAGATTTCCCCGTGGAAAAAAAAAAAAAAAAAGGATACTGCAATATCCACCAAAGATATACCAACAGAGACGTACTATTAGTGGAATCAAAGCAAGTCGTAACAGCAAGACCGATTTTAATGTAGTTTTACTTACAACGCGTTTGAATGTTGAGTAATCTTAACTACAATTCAATAAAGAAGTTTATCCTTTTGAGAAGTTTCAACTTCACTAGTTACCGACACAGATAATGTAAAATTAAAAAATAATACATTGCTAGTTTAATTATTATCTTAATAAATAGATTTAAACGATAAATTAAATCATAAGTTGTGGTTTTTTTCAACGTCTCATGTTCAGCAGCAGGTTTCGATATAATCGACCTATGGCACTGTCAAAGGGCTACCACCGATCTATTGATAGCTTTATTTAATAAAAGCTTAATTATGTCGAGGTAATAATTTTATGTAAGAGTTTTATAAATCATAATCTCGCAATTGGATCATAAAATTGTTATCTATAGATCGATTTTGTTTTTCATAACGGATATGGAAAGATATAAAGTGTGAATAGCTTTAGCTAAGTTTTAGCAGCTTTCTCTTTCGATCTTTAAGAAGGTGCAAAAAATTGTTTATTGGCCGTTAGATATTAATTAATTTAAAAAAAGTAAAGTATTATAATATTTTTATCCAAGCGTCAAATTATTTTGGAGCGCTATATGTTTATACATATTTTGCTTTTCACTATATTTGTGTCCATCATTATGACATAATTATTTGTTTGAATACTTGCATTTGTATCATGTAACAATCCTGAAAGCAGATGTTTCTCTTTAACAAAGTTCTCGTTTACTGCTGTGTCGATAGCCGCTTTCTATAAATTTAAAGTCGCCATTAAATTTTATTAGCAACACATAAAAATTTGATCATTGTTTTCTAACAAAACACACCTGCACACATTTACCGCAATTGCGAAAACCTAAAATACCTTTGTGAGCATTATTAAATTTGTTGAATACTGGTCGTGTAAATTTATTTTCATTTACATTTGCAAAAATATGTCTATCAAATACAGGACAAAATACATTTATAGCATAAACACATTTATTAGCAACATTTAAACTTTTAATAACAAATATTTACTTCTATTTTTCATTAATTACCATAAGAAAGGATTAAAGTGGTCTCAATAAAATCATGCATGTTATTCATGAAGCTAACAATGTTGTTTAATAACATATTTTTTGTATATTATTCACAAAATATACTGCTCAAGTCTGTTTATAATCGGCTTTTATATTTTTAAATAATATAGTATTACATTTTTTTTTTTTGCTAAATTGTTAGAAAAATTACTAAAGAGTTCTTATTCTTGCTGTTAATATTTCATATGGTAGAAATTAAATATAATTGACACAAGGATTATTTTAATTCAAACATTCGAATAAAATTCTGTAATAAACTGACCTTATCAATCGCGGTAACTAGCCAGTAAACGGCTTTAAGATCGAAATCGTTTCTTTACGCCAACTAGATTTATATCAACAAGGTAATAAAATGTGTGGTTTTATTTCCCAGAGTTAACCGAAGTCGTGTTTACATGAAATAGCATAAAACTTTTTGGTAACGTTATTCATCCAACAAGAGAAACGCATTTAACTTCAAGGCTTTAGCCTTGAAGTTAAATGCGAAAACTCGAAAGACAACTCGATAGACGAGCAAGACGTTCACCTGATGGTAAGTGATACGCTTGCCCATGACAACGCGGTGCTAGTTGGGATGGTATACACTGCACCACATTGCGCTCGTCGCCTGAGACATAAGGTGTTAAGTCTCGTTACCCCAGTAATTACACTAGCTACAGCGCCCTTCAAACCGGAACACAGTAATGTTTGCACACTACTATTTGGCGGTTGAAATAGGAGCTGCGGTGGTACCCACCCAGACGGTCTTCGGCAACAGAGACCTACCACCTGGTAGGTCAAATGTTACACGTACCAGACTTTTGCGATGAAATAGTCTCGTTCTGAATTTAGCAAGAGACATATGATATCGCCGCTATTCCATTTATTTATCGCTGTCTTTAGTGGCTAAAACATTTCCTTTTCATTTCCCTTTCAATTTCCAAAGTGAACAGTCTTGTGTCATTTAATAGGTTTTATTTGCCTTTAAAAGTAAATTCGTTAACGTTGTTGTTTTTAATAAGGTTTCATAGCATTCGAAATTGGTTCAATTATCTTTTATATCGTTTGTTGTAAACGGTTCTCCAATATTAATTAATACAGGCACAAACAGTAATCAATTTGTTACCTTGATTTATCCTCTTTCAAACTTATCTGAAATATCCGGTTCATGACCGAAAAGCTAACTCCGTTTAAGCAAATGGATAGCCTTTGATGTTAGGTAATGATCTCTTTTATTACCTTGTCGTTATCCTTAAGTACTCCATCGTATAAACTCTTATTACGCGCACATTCACGACTATCGGAGCAATCTACAATATTAGCAAAATCAATGACTCTTTTTAATAGAAAAGTGTAACGGTAAATACTCACGCGAAGTCAGACTTTCGTAAAGTGATGACTCTCACGACCCCGTATGTGATACCCTATCGAAAAGTTATAGCGACCGGGTATTTAGCAATTATTGCCGCCGTTTTTATGACTTTATTTTATTAGGAATATAATTAAAGGATCTTGTTAATTTGTATCAATATTTAGTTTTAATCAAAAATACTTACTGCTGTCTATTAAGAAAGAGTGTTAATATTTATACAGATTGACTATACCATGCTGAATCTTTAATAATATTGAATAATAAATACATTAACGTACACTCCATAAAGAAATATAATTTGACACTAATCTAGTTATTAATTATTAACTACATTTCCGTATAAGAGAAGAAACAAAACAAAATTTTATGTAATATCTACTTTTCATGAGGTACCCAAATTTATAACACTATCATTTTATTCGCAACTAATTTTCTTTTGAATTGACGTGTTAGGGTGCAACCAAAATTTGTTACCGAGTCTTAAATGTTACATAATTACGTTTAATTACATTAGACTAACTATCATTACTTTATAAAAACATTGGATTTCATTTAGTCGTTACTTTTTACTCACCAATATGTCTCGTCGATATCTCGAAGAGTGATTTAGCAATTGACGTTATTGGAGGCTCTCAATTCGATGCGTGCTTTTTTATTATTACAACACCATAGCTTTTCAGAGAGCAGATAAATTTTTATGATATTTAAAAAGATTACTTTACCTCAAAGTTGGGTCCTTAAAGAATTAACAAAAATCTATCTTGACAGTGTGAAAATAAGAAAAAAATTAGTCAATTAAAAAATTGTCACAAAAATATTGAAGCGAAGATAAATATGAACTGAAAATTATTACACATTTACAAGTAAATTCTTTTTCCTCTCCGTCGGGATTGACAGATTTTTTTTATTTAGTAACTATTTAGTAACCAACTTCAAAGCACAGACTATCCAACAAAACGTAAACACGTGTATATTTAAATATACACGTGGTGTTCCTTTGAATACCTCCTTGTCGTCGGTAAATAATTCGGGTAAAAATAAAAACAACATACATAAATTTTTCGTCGTGTTCTTTCTGTGTCGTCACCTTTACTCGATAGATGATAAACATGTACAAAAACCTGTTACAGCTTCAGCATCTGTTTTTCTATAATTTAGTCTTCAGTGGCAGCTCCATGGGGATATTTGTAATACTTATGTGTTATAATATTGTATAAATGTAATTAAACTGTAATTTTTTATTTGACGTTTACCAGTTATTCGTGTTTTTGTAGTATTTTCTCCTTTATACTATTCATGAGATACGATAAATGCGTGTTCATTCCATGTTTACTGTCCTTCCCGACATTACGTAATGGACTATGAGGGTCCCTTTCCTTAAAAATCCGCAAACCGAAAGAGCCTTTATAACTTCTTCTTCGTCAGGTAGGGCTTTTTTACTGCACGCATTTTAAAATAAATGTTAATTGTTAATTTAAAAAACTCTCTTAAAACTATTTTTGTCTTATATGTACCCATCTTCTCACTGATTGCATTTTTCAAATCATACAACACTGGCTTTCTCTCTAAGTAGTTAAAAAGTAGTTAGTGAGACGATGTAGTTCCAAGATTTTACAGAAGTAAATTTTAAATAGTAATTATTTCTCGTTTACAAGACATTATTATTAGAGTCTCGCAATTCCTGTTAACATTTTGGTTGTTAGTATTACCAGGGATAGAATTATGTTTTTACTGTTTAGACGAACTCATTAAAAACTAAACTAATATCAAATATTACCTAGTACTGTAATATTAACCAGTTTGTTGTTTTAATTATGACAAAAATAATGTACACCGCATTTTTGAAAGATATTTATTCATGCTAATAAGAGATATTATAATGATCGTAAAATATTTGTTTATATTTACATTATTAACCTATTAAGATTTTAAATATAAGCCTTACATTTGTTACAAGCCAACAATAAAAAAATTTAATTTACTTTCAGGAAATTGGTCATGCTGAGTACTACCAGATTGTAAAAAACAGTTTTTAGTGTGGATATGTAAGAACTTTACAAAGTGCCACTTTGAATGTATAACATTTAAATAACACATAAATAGTATTTGCCTTAAGTACATAAAACTTCTTAATTTTCAATTAAAAATTTTTATCTATACAGAATATTGTTTGTATGATTACATGACATGATATGACAGTACATTTTGAAAACATGTTTTTGTTTTTAAAACATTTGCTATGTTAATATAAAAAATTGTATATTAAGAAGATAAATGCGATTACATACGGTGTAAATTTTTTTATAGTACTTTAACATATTTGTACGTTTTTACTCCAATTACTATGATATAATAACTTGTTCGAAACAAACTTAAGATTAATTACTAGAGATCTTAGTAACAACAAATCATTTACTTGCAAAAAGTGATAGACAAGAAAATTTTCAGGAAATAGATGTCTATTCATTAAAACAATTGTTTATTTGTAAGATCTTAATAACTATTAACTTAGTTTGTCAAGACTATCTCCTATGGGTACAAAATTCGTTCATTTTTCTACTAAACTTTTTTCGTTATTACACTTCAGTCACACTTATAACATCAATCATAAAGGTCCTTTTTGGACACAACAGACGTGGTGTAGATACCGCTACTGCTAGTAACCTCGTCTGTGCTCTCCGTTAATCAAGAAATGTCTATGTTTTCCACTTTATAAAGGCACCTCCGCCGTCGTAAATCTCATGAATCGACGTTAGGGGCCACGGTGACGGTGCTGCAGTTGGCACGGGTCGACCGGGTCGAGCTGCGACGTAATCCCGTCCCTCCGACTCGATTAAGTAGTATCAAATTGTCACTTTTCCTTTTACCGTGATAATTACAGAATAAAAGTTCTCTCATTCCTTTTCGGAAATTCTTTGACAAAAAGGCATATAAAAGTGGATTGATTCCAGAATTAAAGTAAGTGATCAGGAATGTAAGTGGAGTTAGGAGTGCGCTGAAGTCGCTAGTGCCTTGGTATCCAGTGGACCAGTACTGCCACATTTTACGCGCGTGGAAGGGCAGGTTACACACGGCAAATGTTAGTACGACTACTATAAGCATCCTTACCACACCGCGCCGCGCCCTCAACACGTTGCGCGATAAATGACTGAGATGGTAACAATTGCGGCTCTCTTGATTTTGTGTTTTTTTTTTCGTACCGCCGCATTTACTCGTCGTAGGCGCCATGTTTTTCTGTTATATAAAAATACATATATTATTCCCTTTATTTAAGATATCTTAGTTTATATTTTTTCTGTACGCACGATGGGAATCAAACATACATCCAAAACAATTACTGGTGTAACGTGACATATCGCCATGTCTTATAACAAGGCCTAACATTTTAACATAATGCTGATCGTAATGTGGTACTGTGCTGACTACATTGTTATGACTAAGAATTTCACTTATCACCTTAAATAATGTGTTAATTTGTCTGTTCAGAAATAAGTATAAGTTAAAATCTGAGTTAAGAAAATGCAAATACAAAAAAAAATTTTATTGTCAATTAAATTCTTGTCGTAATGCCTTAGACTCAAATGCTCTTATAAATGTTCTCTGCGATTCGTATAGTGTCTGCTGGTTACTATGAAAAGTTGGTTCTTTTCATAGGGGCCGGCATATGGGCAGTTATATTTATGTGTATTACCTGTGCGCCGCAACACTGCATATGCCCCATCTGTTGTAATCCGTGCGAACTCTGCCATAGACTTACCGCAATTCTTGTATAAAGGACCTGCATTTACAATCATTACGAACGTAATCTGTGATATTTAATACAAATAAAATAATTCGCTATTAGGACTTGATACAGTCCAAATATTAAAGTTGTAATTTACGTGATTTTCAAAGTAAGAATTCTGTGTCCATTGTTATCCTGTTTGGTTCTATCGGAAATCTTTATCTTTCCAATAATAAGTTGATTCTGGCTCCGACAGCTTTTACAGCCTAAAGTGTACTAATAACAAGGGTAGACATATCTTTTGTGATTTTGTCGGCGTGTTGTTGATAAATATTTCGATACGAAAAATATGTAATACTTTGCTTTTGAAGTGCCTTAATATGATTATAACAAATTTTGTGATATGTATTCAAAGTGGGGTAGTTATAAATTTATAAAACATGTAATATGCTAAATAAAAGATAGAATTTTAATAGCTAACCCATGGGCTCTTCGTCATCATAACTATAACTTAAGAACGTTTATGAGTTAAATTATTAATGTGGTGTTTTGTGTATCTTGGTAGTAGTTAAAAGAGTATAGTGTATTTGTAGTGATTCAAAATTTGTATGTTAGTAATTATTTTCATTACTTACCGTCATAACGCAGAGTGGTATCACGTACAGCAATCCAAAATTTACCATATCAAATATCTCCGAGTTGTACTTCATGCGATGCTGAATACAAATGGTTTCCATATGACCGTCGCCGAGATTGTTTGTTATCGTCTCTACCCAAATAAATTTGGGTGCACTATAGGCTGCACTAGTGATCCATACTCCTAGTATAACCAACTGCAACAATGAATCAATGAATGTGGCATTTTACTAAAAATTATAAAAAAACAAAAATTTTTCATCAGTTTTGTTATTTTAGAACAGATAGAACTGTTTAACTATATAAGATAGATCGTTTAAATAACATTTACTGGTTCTATATCTATTGCTGGCGACTATCGGTAGGAACTACGGTATCACATATTTCTGCTGCCAAATAGTGAAGTAAAAACATTACTGTGTCCAGTTTAAAGTGCGCTGAAATAATAAAAGAGACAACATATTAGGTCTCAAGGCCACCAGCGCAATATGGAAGTGTTTATCAACCTAGTTATTGTATCATTTTCAATCAGGTGAACGTCCTGTTCGTTTCTTCGGTTCACCAAATTAAAAAAAATAACACTTACCCTTAATCTAGTGGAAGTTAATATTTGCTTGCACGTAATCGGATGTATAATAGCAAAATATCTTTCCGTGCAAATGACCACTAAAATAAATATCGATGCAGTGTAACTCAACGAATGAACGAACTGATACATCTTGCATAGGAAATCGCCAAAAATCCAGCTGTAATTGAAAACGTTAATATACAATTGTTAACTCTTTTCGTCTGGACAATGGATCACCCCGGTGCAGTTGTCCAGAGGCCATGGGAGTCAAGAAAGCTATCTATTCCAGACAGATCATTAATCGGCTCCTGAGAGTAGAGTAAGCAAAAAATGTTATCTTGCCCCTTTGCTCTGCTTCCAATCGTTCACAGCCCAATGGTACACATCCGAGGAGGGCTCATAGAGTCCAGCTCCAGCGGTCATTTGTGAACAACACTATGCCATGGCACAGTCAGGCAGGTTCAATATAAATTTACCGTTGGATACTAGGCCACGGCTCCTGAATAAGACTTACCGCCACTACAAGTTCAGTTTAGGGGGTTGTTAAATAACCGTGAAGTTTATATTTACAAGTAAATAATTAAACGTAGATTCCTTGTGTTATGAAAGTAGTCGGAACTTATAGCTACATATTTTGAATAGACGTCGTTATCTATGTTTTATATGACTAGATTTTTCAACTTTTCATTTCTATTTGGGGCATGAAAGAAGTAATGAAATAATAAAATTGTGTACTTTTATATCTTTCCGGTCGATGGGGATTAATAATTAAGAACATCAAATTAATTAAACTTACCTCGGTATTAAATAGATTGTTAAATTTTGGAAGACACAAAACACGCCTACGCATAAATCTGCTACAGCCAGGTTCGCCAAGAAAAAGTTTGTTATCGACCTCAAGCGTCTCGACAATGTTACAACAAGAATAACAAGCAGATTACCTGAAAATTAAACTTGCTTTAATAAAATCAAATATCGTTCATGAAATTAAAAGTTAACTTTAAGTATCTCTACTTGTATATTTTAAATATCTCTCCACAAAATATCTTTTAACTCGCGGATTCAGAATCCACGAGCCCAGGTTCCGATGAAGCCGTGTTTAAATAGTCGTCAAGGAGACTTTTGCCGTTAACCTCAATCGAAAAAAAAGTTAAAAGATATCTACAAAATTTAAACAACTGTGTCTTTTATTATAAAAAGTCGTAATAAGTAAAATGTGCCAGGAAAGTATCATACATAAACCTTAAAAATAATACAAATTATAGTTAAGATTTTAGAAGAAGTACAAAGTACTAAATATAATATATAAAATTCTCTTGTCACAATGTTCGTTCCCATACTCCTCCGAAACGGCTTTACCGATTCTTATGAAATTTTTTGTGCATATTCAGTAGGTCTGAAAATCGGTTACTATCTATTTTTCAAACCTCTAAGTGATCAGGGTTGCCCACACCAAAAATTTTTTTTTTATTTTTTGGGATTTTTTTTCCATTTTATTTTATTATTGTGTGGCATCAAAAACTACATACAACCCTAAATTTTCACTTTTCTATCACCAACCCCTGCTTTTTAATAGACATTTTAATATTTTTGTCTCGCTCGATGTCATCAATTGTACATGGCCACGTATCAAACCGCGTGGCTGTAAACTCCAATAAAAAAATATTATCACTTGGAAAGTGATCCCCTCCACGTGTGTACCGGTGTCACCTCTCACCAGTACACAGCACGGAGTCGGGATGACAACGAATTCTTTATCTCTCAAACATTATGCCTTTTGTCACTCCCTCTACATATAAATATATTCTCAAGCAACTTTATTATTTATTTATTAATAACTAATGTCATTGAATATAATTTATTATTAATCTATAATACAAATATGTGTCGGTAAGCGCATCACTCTACAACGCCAGGACCAATTTGGCCAATTTGAGAAAAATTAGAATAATCGCCGGGACGCCCCTAAAAACAGCGCTTTTCTTTTTCCTATACAAACGTTCTCTAACTAAAATGTAGGGTCAATTTAAACTTTATTGCTATTTCATAAAGTTCATATTAAATTACAAGCTTTCACTGCTGTCTAAGCAATGTAGATGTGTTCCTAACGCTAAAGAGTCAATTTTAACTTTATTACAGCTGCTCAAAGTTCAAATTAGATCATTCTTTCAAAAGTGTGCGTACGCGCGTCGTAGGATCTAACGCCGCGTGCCGAAATTAAAACGAATGAAATAATAACATAAATAGTCACAAAATGTAAGAGCTAAAGATCATTACTGCTAATTTTCAATTAGGTCGGCTTCGCGGTATTATTTATTTTGTTTTAGTTTCTTTTTCACGACATCACATCAGTCCAGCACAAACCGCGTTACCGTCTGGCAAACCTAACAGACTTCATTCCGTCAAAAAGATTTGGAATGAGGCAGTTATTGGAAAATGGAAAATGGAAAATGGAAACTGGAAAATGGAAAATGGAAAAAGGAAAATGGAAACTGGAAAATGGAAAATTGGAAAATGGAAAATTGGAAAATGGAAAATTGGAAAATGGAAAATTGGAAAATGGAAAATGGAAAATGGAAAATTGGAAAATGGAAAATTGGAAAATGGAAAATTGGAAAATGGAAAATTGGAAAATGGAAAATGGAAAATGGAAAATTGGAAAATGGAAAATTGGAAAATGGAAAATTGGAAAATGGAAAATGAAAATGGAAAATGGAAAATGGAAAATGGAAAATGGAAAATGGAAAATGGAAAATGGAAAATGGAAAATGGAAAATGGAAAATGGAAAATGGAAAATGGAAAATGGAAAATGGAACATGGAAAAATGGAAAATGGAAAATGGAAAATGAAAATGGAAAAATGGAAAATGGAAAATGGAAAATGGAAAATGGAAAATGGAAAATGGAAAAAGGAAAATGGAAAATGGAAAATGGAAAATGGAAAATGGAAAATGGAAAATGGAAAATGGAAAATGGAAAATGGAAAATGGAAAATGGAAAATGGAAAAATGGAAAATGGAAAAATGGAAAATGGAAAATGGAAAATGGAAAATGGAAAATGGAAAATGGAAAATGAAAAATTGAAATCTGACATCTGAAATCTAGAACCAGAAACCAGTAACCATAAACCAGTAACCAGTAAACCAGTTAAACCAGTAAACCAGTAAACCAGTAGACCAGTAAACCAGTACACCAGTAAACAGTAAAACCAGTTAAACCAGTAACCAGTAAACCATAAACCAGAAACCAGTAAACAGTAAACCAGAACCAGAAACCAGTAACCAGTAAACCAGTAAACAGTAAACAGTAAAACCAGTAAACCAGTAAACCAAGTAAACCAGTAACAGTAAAACCAGTTAAACAGTAAAACCAGTAAACAGTAAAACCAGTAACCATAAACCAGTAAACCAGTAAACAGTAAACCAGAAACCAGAACCAGAAACCAGTAAACCAGTTAAACCAGTAAAACCAGTAAACCAGTAAACCAGTAAACAGTAAAACCAGTTAAACCAGTAAACCAGTAAACCAGTAAACCATAAACCAGTAAACCATAAACCAGTAAACCAGTAAACCAGTACACCAGTAAACCATAAACCAGTAACCATAAACCAGTAAACCAGTAAACCAGTAAACCGTAAACCAGTAAACCGTAAACCAGTAAACCAGTAAACATAAACCAGTAACCAGTAAACCAGTAAACCAGTAGACCAGTAGACCAGTAGACCAGTAAACCGTAAACCAGTAACCAGTAAACCATAAACCATAAACCAGTAAACAGTAAACCATTAAACCAGTAAACCAGTAAACCATTAAACCAGTAAACCAGTAAACCAGTAAACGCAGTAAAACCAGTAAACCAGTAAACCATAAACCAGTAACCAGAACCAGTAAACCAGGAAACCAGGAAACCAGGAAACCAGTAAACCAAGTAAACCAGTAAACCATTAAACCAGTAAAACCAGTAAACAGTAAAACCAGTAAACCAGGAAACCAGGAAACCAGTAAACCAGTAACCAGAAACCAGGAAACCAGGAAACCAGTAACCAGTAAACCAGTAAACCATTAAACCAGTAAACCCGTAACCAGTAACCAGTAAACCATAAACCATAAACCAGTAAACAGTAAACCATAAACCAGTAACCAGTAAACCAGTAACCATTAAACCAGTAAACCAGTACCAGTAAACCAGTAACCATAACCATAAACCAGTAAACCAGTAACCAGTAAACCAGTAAACCAGTAAACAGTAAAACCAGTACCAGTAAACCAGTAAACCATTAACCAGTAACCATAAACCAGTAAACCAGTACACCATTAAACCAGTAACCAGTAAACCAGTAAACCAGTAAACCAGTACACCAGTACACCAGTACACCAGTAAACCAGTAAACCGTAAACCATAAACCAGTAAACCAGTAACCAGTAAACCAGTAATCCTGTAAACCTGTAAACCAGTAACCAGTAAACCAGTAACCAGTTAAACCAGTAAACAGTAAACCAGGTAAACCAGTAAACAGTAAAACCAGTTAAACCGTAAACCAGTAAACCAGTTAAACAGTAAAACCAGTTAAACAGTAAAACCAGTAAACCAGTAAACCAGTAAACCAGTAAACCAGTGTAAACCAGTGTAAACCAGTACAACCAGTAAACCAGTAAAACCAGTAAACCAGTTAACCAGTAAACCAGGAAACCAGTAAACCGTAAACCAGTAAACCAGGAACCAGTAAACCAGTAAACCAAGTAAACCAGTAGACCAGTAAACCAGAAACAGTAAAACCAGTGTAAACCAGTAAAACCAGTAAACCGTAAACCCGTAACCAGTAAACCAGTACACCAGTACACCAGTGAACCAGTGAACCAGTGAACCAGTGAACCAGAGAACCAGTGAACCAGTAAACCAGTAACCAGTAAACCAGTAACAGTAAAACCAGTAAACCAGTAAACCAGAAACCAGAAACCAGAAACCAGAAACCAGAAACTAGAAACCAGTAATCAGAAACAAACAAACAAAAGTTCATATTAAATAACAAGCTTTCACTGCTGTCTAAGCAATGTAGGTGCGTTCGTAACGCTAAAGAGTCAATTTACACTTTATTACAGCTGCACAAAGTTCAAATTCAATTATTCTATCAAAACAGTGTGCATATGCGCGTCGGAAGATCGCCGCGAGCCGAAATTAAAACGAATGAAATAATAACATAAATAGTCACAAAATGTAATAGCTAAAGATCATTCTTACTGATTTTCAATTTGGTCGGCTTCGCGGTATTATTTCTTTTGTTTTAGTTTCGGCGCGCGACATAAAATGCATTCGTTTTCACGACATTACATCAGTCGAGCACAATCCGCGTTACCATCTGGCGACTTGATAGACTACATTCTGTCAAAAAGATTTGGAATGTGACAGTTATTTGTTCCTAATAAAATAATAATAGTAAATATAATTTATGTACTATAATTATAACTTTGGCCACTCTTCTGGAACCCAC
This sequence comes from Byasa hedistus, assembly GCA_029286795.1. Lineage (NCBI taxonomy): Eukaryota > Metazoa > Arthropoda > Insecta > Lepidoptera > Papilionidae > Byasa > Byasa hedistus. Next base: position 5,997,442 of record JAGSMW010000020.1, on the reverse strand, counting down.
TAATATTTAAATATTAGTTATTAGATGAACATATATGAGCTGAACCCCACACACCGCCCTATCACCAGAGTGACGGTTTAGTCCAGATTTTTTTGCGCTGGCTATAAAATAGGTAAGAACAAAAAACTGCCACATTCCAATTTTTTTGACAGAACGAAGTCTGTCGGGTCAGCTAGTATAATATATAATTTTTATATATATAAGTAAATCCTTCACTTACCAAAAAAACAACAACAAAACACTATTGTGTATAACGTAATAAATATTGCTCTAACATCGGTTCTGTCGAAAATGTATTCGTCGTCTGTTAAATAGCTTTGGCTGTCATTTATTGTGGTATTTAGAGATTCTGCCACGACGTTCAAATCTTTCGTCGTATTCTCAAACTCCATAGCATTAGCCTTAGACATTAAGAAGTGATTTATACCATTCATAATGAATACTATTCACTGTACATTGACGTATCAAACTCTCGTCCATCTCCTGTAATGAAAGAATATAACGTACTTAATGAAGTATAAAATTAAAGCCAAAACCGATTCACTAGCGATATAACTTTTTGCTTTATATTTGTTGTCCTTATAAAAACTATACATAACTTTTCCGCCAAGCAGTAATTATTCCTACACATTACTGTATTGCTGTCAATAAGGTTAAGTAATCAGGAAAATTACTAAGCTAACAAACTAGCTAACGCGCGCAAAGTGTACGGTGCGGACAAAAACTTGAGTATCGCTACATTATTATAAGCGTTCATATTTATACTTTAAACAATCAACATCATAATACATAATATTTAACTAAAATTTACATTAACTTATAGTGTTACATAAGTGCCACTTAAGCACTGCACAACACTGGTTATGTCAATTTTACATTAAAACAAATGAATGAAAAGATCTTAAATCATAGCGGAACGAAAGCATAATATAATGGTGGAACAAACAACCTGTAATGAAGAAGAGGCTGTATGTAGAAATTCATAGCTGTTATAACCCCTATTAGTAATAATATTGAAATTCTGTACAGTTTTATTTTTTAAATTATTGTGATTAAAATCTTTATATTGATACATGTTACACTTTATTGTTAACAAATTCTTGCCATGGGACTCAGTATTCTGATTTCTAAAATTATATTACATATGAACGAAAAAACTAATTAATGAAAAACAATGTCGTATTTTTAGACAGTATTCTTGATAAGTATGTTACAGATTTTATTAGTCGTCCATTTATATTAGACAAAGTAAAAGAACCACGAGATACTTCCCGTAATTAATAAGATTTTTGTTCGAAACATCCTTCTTTTAAAGAATAGGATACGGTTACCATTTTAAATGACTTCCTTAACACAAAAATCTATAATAGTATATGTGTATGTAACTGGATAAAATTATTAATAGAATTTATGTGGGTAACCGGTAAATAAATCAATATTGATCTTACAGCAAATACTTTTCGTTTACAATTCAGTAACATAGTTGGAGAGTTAAAGGATTTTTAGTAATACTATTATTAACTTTATTTTTTAAGAAAAGAATCTTTTGCAAGTCTGTTAATACGTAACTACGGCTACCAATGTTTTCATTAACACAAGAATTGTGGTATGCAGGTAAGGCTTAAACTTAGTCGGAGCTAAGCTTTCTCTATATACCGTAGCAAAATATTACCGTTACGTTGCATTAATTTGTCTGCTTAATTTAATTTTTTTAGTTTATATTATAATGTGAGTTGAACTGATGGTCTTTGATACCTGTTACCGTGAAGGTAAAGTACCAATGCAGCTCTTATTACTTCCGGCAAACAATAGTGTGCAAACATTACTTCGTTCCAGTTGACGGACGCTGTAGCTAGTGAAATTACTTGTGTAACAAGATTTAACATTTTGTCTTGTGTAACGAGCACAACGCTGTGTGGTCTTGCCGGTTTTGTCGTTTTATGAAAAAAAAAATGATTTTCACGTTAATCTTTGCTATGAAATAAAAAACCGAACGAATAACTAATCTTTACAGCTTAGAGTCAAGAATTATTCTTGCGTCACCATCAATTATCCCACTTAGGTCTACAAAACGAAATTGGCAAGCCCTTGAGTCATAAATCCTGTCCGTTATTGATTCATATTTCTATTGTATTACTCCTAAAAGCGTTTTGTATGAAATTTTTCGATAACATTTTATCTAATATTTACAGAAAGATAGGACAAATGAATTCCATGTGCTAATTGGTATTTATTAAATTTCCATAAGGTAAGCCTAATGAAATATTTTTTCATCAAATCACGACTATTTTATGTTTTTTAAGATAATTGTTACTGTTTATAATATTAAAATTCTATTATTTAATACAGGTGACAGTTTTAGATATACTTAATATCGATTATTTTTTATTGCACTTTCAAAAACATAACAGTATTAATAATTATAATGACTAATACTTTTTTAAAGTTCTAGTAACAAAAATACCTTATTTTCTTATAATAACAATCGATATTTGTTATATGGCGATACGCTGGTATCTGTCACAGGATAAGCGATACGCCATATGAATAAGTTTGTTTTGTGAACAACTGTAATAAACGAAGACGGTATATGATGAAGTAAAGGAAAACTCGTGGATACTGGATAAAAGAAGAGCCCAGTTTAATATGAGACAGGTTTGTTTTTTATATAGGTTACTGCCATTCGGAGGAAGATTAGTGTGTTCTTAGTATTATTTATATATGTAATTCAAGATCAAATGTATAGGCAGATATCATGGAAATCGTTTTTCAATTCTATTACCACACAATTTAAATGTTTTATTCCGCGTTCCGAAGCTAACTTCAGTTTACAGCCGCTGATGCCCTCATTTATCTGCCTCCTGATTTATTGCAGACATTAAAGTTTTGATAGCTTTTTTTTTTGCTTTCAATTAATCTCAAATGACTTCGCTGCAATATCTCAAATACATATTCACGTTACTCTGATATCTGTCCCAAGATTTTTTTCTACGCATATATCACTAATAATGAGATAAATTGTTATGGTCAAATAATAATATTATTAAAATTGCTGTATAGGTAGATATAGAAAGTTTTGTAATCATATTCATATGAAAACTATTAAAATATGTGTATAATTTTCTGGATAACAAACATTAAATCATGTGCGTAAAATTGAAACTGATAATATGCAAACATAGTAACGTTAATATTACAGAACGTTTAATAACACAAACAATTTGTTCATTGGCGGAACAATATTTCATTGAGATTTTTGAAAGAAGTAAACATCCGGTACATGGATCTCGTCGGGCGAACCTATTAAAAAAGAACATCCACACCTCCCATTACACTGTGACTTTGTACGAAAATAAAACTATAATTTCAGATAAATTTTCTTCACGCTGCTCAGTGCGCGAAGCTCGGGAATTCGGTACACTAAACAAACTAAAACTAATTTCTGAAGAATCTCAACGAGTGGACCATCTACTTGGCGCTGAAAATAGAATATTGTAAGGATAGTATTAAGTTATGCGTTACTGTAAGATTTAAATTTTTACAACTTTCTTATATAGGTAAATACTCATATCCTAGTACCAGAACTATCTGGTACTAACATATAAAAAACTTTAAAATACAATTTTATAATACTATACTATAAAAAACAATTATATTTCACTAAATATTCTTGAAGTATTGGCCCTTTAAACTTATTACTTTTCAATGTAAAAGAATTAAACAACTGTTTGTTTTTTGTTTTATTAGGCGCAGAGAAAAGAGGTCTTGTAAATAGTAACGTGATTTGTATTTTATTAGAGAAAAGTAGGAGTCAATATAAATTAAACCTTTTGTGTGCTCAAAAGAACATTTATAAAATTGTTTGTAAAAATTTTGAAATAAAATTGTATGAATGTGTTTATATATACATTGAATTAATATTATTATATTAGTACGAATGTTTAATATAAATTCATGGATTTAAATATATACATTACGTGGAGACTAATGCGTAAACAAATAAAAATAAAGTTAATTTGATCATTACACATTGAACAATTATTGATGAGCGTAAAGCGAATAATCACCACAACGAAAAACAAACCGAATTACTGGGGAACAAAAATAACTCAGCGCCTAAAATGTACAAACCATTAATTTGTAATGTATACTGGAACAATCACGTGGAAGATAATTTACGCGTTTTAACAAACAGCCGGAGCGTCACCCTGATTTCATATTTATTTATGTAGCGGCACTTTACACCAAAAACTTTCCGGACCCTACGCAAAGACAAAGGAAGATGAATATCTCAAAGATATTTTGTTTGTGTAAAAATTTAATTATGTGAATTTATGTTTATCGTAACTTATTCATTATTGAATGCTTTTTAGAAATTTTCTTTTACATTATTATATCGATCAATCAACTTTTGTAAGAATTAGCGGACGTTAATTATTTCTGGTAGTGAGAGTAGAAAAGAGCATAACATTTGTAACAAGCATTTGTATCTACTATTGCTTTAAGATTATATTTGTTAAACCATAATGCACCCCTATAAGTATTTTGTAACACGGCCTAGTTCACAATATAATAAGTTATCTTATATTACAAAAAGGAACAAAAAATTTATCCGTCGAATTCAGAATCTCTTCCGTGTGGTCGGTTAAAAATGAATTTTTGTGTTCGTACTTAGACTTGATACCTATTAGCCAATGAATATGTTTTAGTATAAAAACTAATAAATCAAAAAATGCACTAACTATAATTTTAAGTACTAAAACGAAAATATGTAAATATTTTACCTTTTGTAACAGGACCAATAAAGGCGTTTCTTATCTTTACTTCTTTTTAGGGCCTCTTTCTAAGATAGTTGGAATCTTTTTCATTTGATTTATTTGAGACTGACTTTAAAAATATTTATTAGAAAAACTGAAAGAATTCTTAGGTACTTGATTAGTATCAATGGAGAAAATACACAAATTTCGGAAGAGGAGGTATTTCTCTTTCATAATAATAAATTGAATATAACACTGAAATATTTGACAAGAATAATATTCTTGTGAGTTCAAATGTTACCTTAAAAGAATTTTATTATCTTTTACTGGTGGTAGGTCTCTGTTGCCGAAGACCTAAAAAAAATAACCGGGCTAACGAGACAACACCTTAAGCGACGAGCGCAATGTGGTGCAGAGTATACCATCTTAACCCGCGCTTCGTTGTTATAGGCAGGCGTGTCACTTAACATCAGATGAAACTCTTGCTTATCCCGTCGCTTAGTATAATAAAAAAAATATTTATTTTAATCTTGTGTCTAATGGCGACTTAACTTCTCAATACAGCTTGTAGAAACTCAACCTATTTTTCCTCTAGCTAACACTGTGCAAAGTTTCTTAAGAACCTTCTAAAAAAAAACTTTTGATTGCAGTTTACAAAAGACTTCGATGATATCGCAGGCCTGTACAATGAGCAAACTAACAAAAGAACAAAGCCATGTTATTTTGCCAATTATTCCAGAAAAAAAAATGGAAGTTGGCCGCTTTTCCCGGACATTGCCGCTCGTCTTCCATCAGTGACATGACACCAAACACTTGGCAGCCGTACAAAAGTACCATTAGCATACATATATAGTTACCAATGAAACTGCTGAACCAGTTGAACCAAAGATGCAGCTACTTTGTAGTAGTTCTCGTTACATCGCAGCCCACATTCTCATTCAAATTATTCTGCACTGACATTAACAAACCTCTTAAAAATTTATTATATAAATAAAAAAAAATGTGCTTAATTTTTTTTGTATTTGACTAGGTGATAAGGCGAGCAAGACTTTCACCTGATAGTAAGTGATACGCTTGCCCATAACAACGTGGCATTAGTTAAGATGGTATACACTGCATCACATCGCATTAGTCGACTTTAGACATGAGATGTTAAGTCTCATAGTAATTTCACTGGCTTATAGCGACTTTAAGTCGCAACACAGTAAAATTTGTACACAATTGTTTGGCGGTAGAAATAGGATCTATGGTGGTACCTACCTAGACGGTCTCTAGTGACAGACCTGCCATCATTAACTAAAAGAGTTCTAATCTGTTGATGTTAAGGTTACATTAGATATAATCTATTTCTATTGAAGGCCGTTGATGATATTTATAGCTAAGCACTCTTAAGCAAGAAATTAAACTCAAATAGCATTAATTAGTATATTTCCATGATTATCTTAAGTTAATCAAGCTCAGTTGAAAGTTTCTTGAAATTTTAATAATTTCATCCCAGTTTTAGAGAGATATTTTGGCTGCCTACAAAGGGGATCTCTGTTCCATTTTTCGAAGCTGGTTTTCGAAAGCAAGATCCCTGGAAAATGAGCATCGACAGCAAAGTGCGATGACATAAGAGACTGGGTTTTAAGTACTCTACGTTAAAAATAATATAAGCACTATACATTAAAAGAAAGTCGAAAAACGACAGTTAAAAAAAATTTCGATATCCGGCCTTTATGCAACATTTGTTTACAGAATCGTAAAGAAGGATGAAGAGGCATACGATGCTGGTCAAAATTCCACCCAGTGATCATAAATTCCGCATTTTATAGACGACTGTTTACTCAAACTATACCATTTTTATTTGCAAATCAATAGGAAATTTTGTACCAAAAAATATCGTAATTTGCTATTATGTTCACGGTTATTATAATTTTAAGTATTTTTGTATTATTTTGGTGCAACAAAGAGATCGTACATATTTTTTATTTAACATTTAAAAGAAGATATTTTCTTTGAACAAAAATAAAAACCCAGAATATTAAATTGTCGAAGTTTTAATTTTTAGTGTAACATGTCTGCAAAACTAAAATATAGGAAATCAAAAAAAATCAATATAACATAATAATAACAATAGATTAAGTTTAAAAATGATGTACATGTAAAAATAATGTATTTATAAATAGAAAAAGTAACCCATCTTGAAACAAATGGAATCTAATCGCCTTCGATCAATTTGATTTCAACATTTCAGTCCAATTCTTGAAACATTTAATAATCATAGACACTTCACACAAACAGAACAACACACGTACCGAAGAAATGATTGAACATGTTAAACAAATAATCACAAAAACTTACGAATTATTTCAATGATATTTACGAACAACGAAACCCAGGCGGCAGGCAAAAAAATGTTACGAGTACGTCAATATTTCAAAAAGTTTTTTGTTTCATTTTTTTAAATCCCTTCTATTGCTATAGGCCATAAGTTAAACCATAATTCTTTATAAAGATTTCTTTGTTTTTAAAATAAAATGGATTACTGTTTTTATTATAACGTTAATCATTAAATATTTTCGTTACATTTTTTAATAATTCTTATTTATGAAAGTACGAGTTTTTTAATTAACCAACTTACAGTAATTTTCTAAAACATCGAAACATGAAGATATCTTTGCGTTATTTACTTTGAAATTAAAGCCCACTTAAAGTTCCCAGTTTTGGGTCTTGGGGGACTACTGTAGGTTACGATCGGATAAGGATAAGGTGTAAGTCTCGTTACTTAAGTAATTACACTAGCTTACAACACTCTTCAAACCGGAACACAGTAATATTTGCACACTACTATTTGGCGGTTGAAATAGGAGCTGCGGTGGTACCTACGAAGACCGTCTCCGGCAACTAGGACCACCAGTAAAACACCGGAAGCTCACGCGCAACGGGAATCAAAACCGCACCTCATTGACAAATTTGTACACAATGTTCAACTATTACTTATTTATTACTGTTATGATATATCTGTAATTGGTTATTATTTACCATCCTAATAATAAATTATACAATAGGCAGTACAAAGTCCGAGGAGTTAAGCTACTTTTTAAAAAATAAAGTAATTTCTTTATATTTCAATATGATTTTTAGTAGGAAAATATTACATGTTTTTGTACCTTTTGGATCCGCTTACTGAATTTGGATCCGCTTACTGAATACAATCAATAAACTCGAAACGTTTTCTCTTTTATTCCGAAATCAGAATCGATTTAAAAATATGTTTTGAATGGAAATTTTCTCATTTAGTAAGTAATAAAGGTTCATTTTAATATGTTACAATATTCGTCTTTCCTTATCTGCTATTTCAAGCAAAACTAAGCAATTTCTCCTTTGCAGGATGATGTGGTAGCAGCGTCAATTTCTGATGCCAAAACGATGTGAAGACGTTCCTATATTCCAGTTCAAGAAACATGCAGAGTGAACATGTCGATCACTTATATTACTTTATCAGATTAAACCAAGGGCTGCTCCGATCCAATTATGTTATATTAAAAATAATAATTCGTGTACGACGACACGTCTTTACCTTTTGTACTATAGTATCATTATTTAGCATGCAGCTCGTGAACCCAAAGAATTAACTTTTATATAAACCTTATTGGTTAAATTTTATTAACAATCACATATTATAAGACATATTTTCATATAATTAATAATCAAAAACTGTCTAACTTATATCCCACGAGTGTATTTTTTTAGTTTTCTTAATATTACAACACAGAATTCAAACTAAGACTTGAGACCTTCAAAAACATACTACCTTCTTAAAGGTCAGCAACGCAGTTGCAACTAGGCAGGAGTTACGACTGTCCATGGACAACGGTGAACACTTTCTATCACATGAACTGTTCGCCTAATTTCCTTAAAAAACACCAATAACACTATTAACGCTATCCCAATTTTCCGACATTAATAGTTTACATAAAGATGTTTTATTAATGTATATCCGTATGCACTTGAAAATATAACGACATTTAAGCGGAAAGCGTAGGCTGGATATTACCATAATATTGACTGTCATTTCTTTTAAATCTTTGCCAATTTCATTAAAACACTTTCAGCGCTTCATCTAAGCTATAACTATAATAAAATTATAACGACAAACTTTACGACTCATAAAAATTGTTTTTTTTTTTTAACGATCACCAATTATTATTATAGAATATTGTACTTCTACAATGACTAATATTCCTAGGATATTTTTACTATTTCTATTTTATTCATAATTGATTATCTTAAGAAAAATAAAAATTCAACAGATAATTAGTTTGTGCAAAAATTGACAGGTGTTAAATTAAAAAAAAGCTAATAGATTTTTATTCGATCTTTTCATGAAATTATGCTCAAGATATATTATATTTCACAAAAAAGCTAGTCTACAAAAAAGTTTGTAAAAAGTTGAAGAAAAAGAAGAGATATGTATACGTCTATGTGGGATATTATTATATAAAGCTAGTAGATCGATATTATTATATTAAGATCCAAATACAACAAACAAAAGGTTCCCAGCTTTTTTATACTATTTGGATCTTTTATTCATAAATAAATAGTGACACCTGCAGTAATAATAGCCAATACGTTTTACGCATTAGAACGGAACATGTTATAACTACTAACTACGTGATGTAATTTATGCCTAATATGTGATCTCATTGTCTTTTGAAATTATTTAATATGCCAATGCCAATCCTTTATAACTTTTAGGAGTAATACAAAAGTCTGAATGATCCTTTTATTTGCTATTGCTCATCTATATTATTTTAATGTAGTGTATAGATTCGTGTGTTACGTATATACGTAATGTAGCGTATGTAAATTACATATGTCGCAAACACAGGTGGCGCATTTAGTTGTATAAAGTTGTCTATTTCCTGTTTTCATTACCTCCTATTGCGAAATGAAATTATACAGACAGTTTCTTTCTATCGTTTGTCTTTTTTAAAGTACTAGGATTTTGTTATGAACAATTTACAGGTTTTTTTTTTGTTACCTTGTTAGAATTTAAACAAATTTACTTGATCATTCAATTTTATGCCGTGGTCGACACATACCCTGTGACACAAGTCACAAAGTCTAATACCTTTAAAATTTTGTCCCTTTTTCCTCTTAAAACAATTATTTCTCTGACTTTTTCGAATTTCTACCGTAGGTGAATTTAATTTATATACATAAATATTTAATTTTAAGAGAATTTAATATTCGACGCTTTCCCGATTAGAGTTCAGGTTTGAACCTGGAATGTCTGTTAGTTCGACACCTGAGCCGGTTAATACAAAATTGACATTTATGTAAAATATATCTCTTGAAAGGGTAAATAATAGAGACATATATTTTATAATTTCTAGTTTAGCTTTTAAGACTATTTTTAAAAGACGATACGATCATGATGTTTTGAAGTAATTAAGAAAACTTAAAATTTTATATTAGATGGACATGGAAGTAATTGTTTCTTAACAAATGAATGAGCTGAATATTTATAATTCCCTATAATAGTAATTCATTCACTTTCGACGACATAATGCAAGCAAATTATTATTTGAGGATTTATATTCAAAGTATTTTGTCATTTTCCAAATACAATGTCAAATATTTGAAAAAACTATCATGTTAAAATCAGCAATCTGCATTGTTGTTTTAGATACAGACAAAAATATTTTAGGTAAATTATAAATATTAATTAACGAAAATTTATTCTAAATGTGGTATCTTCTAATTCTCACCGGCGCCTGTTTCCACGGCACCTATTTTGACAAGGTAGCAGTAGCAAAACTTATAGCTTCACAAGGAGTAGAACTAGACTTTTGAGATATTATGAGCTACAATTTTTTTTATGACTAGCAAGATCTTTACCTGATTCTGCTTGCCAAGAAGGCAATATTCTGCTATCTAGGATGTTTAAACAGCATCGCATAACGCTCGTTGACTCTGCGATATGAAATAGAGTTGAATCTCGTTACACCAATAACCTTTTTAAAAAATACGCGTACAGTAATAATTAACTTAGACCGACCGTCTTCGACCAAAGAGACCTGCTACCGATTAAACTTTTTAAAGAGTCAAGAACAGTTTATCTGATGTTAGGCGTTTCTGGAGACAAATGACTTTTACATTAAAACTCAGAATATTAATACACAAACATGTCTGTGAATTAATTACAAAACAATCCTGGTGTTACGGCAAATTTAATGTTGACCGAAATCTTGTGATGAATATTATTAAAATGAAAACTTTGCTACGACGGATTTGAGTAAAGTATTTTTCATTAAAGAGAGAGCGGTCGCTGCATTATGAATATTGACAGCGAACCTTTAATACAAGGAAAACGTCTGTCAATTGGTAGTCTTTAGAAAAGGCCTCAATTTCGAATCTGTTAATAAATTCTGCCTATTCCGTTATTATATTAATAAAAGCACAAACATCAAAAGTATTTTATAACCTCAAAATTATTCGTGTTTAAATTTCCACAACAAAATTGTTTAGTAGTTATTAAATCAACATGGCGAGGTGCAACGTTGACTTCTGATGTCACTTGCAACAATAGAAATGCAAAATAAATGTAAAGTAGTCCATAGTAGTCCAATGACATGCAATTAACACTACAAGTAGAATAAGTATAAACATTAGTTACGTAAAGTAAATGTGATAGCATATACACAAGGACATCGGTCTCACTATTTTTATTTAGGTCGCCACAATAACATCGGTTTACGGTGGAATATAACGAGATATATCTTTTTTATTTAATCACATATAACGTCTAGCGTCAAGGATGTATTGATCAAAAGACCGACTAATTTATCTCCGGAAAAACAAATCAACCAACAGTAAAACCGGGGAGACCGTCTAAGTAAATATAAACGCAGGGATAATGTTCTTTTACAGTCTTTATGAATTTTATTACTGAATTTCAATTTCTAGTCATCATTGTTGGTTCTGTGTTATTCATCACAGCTTCGGCTGTAACTTGATATTTTTATGAACAGGAATTTGTATGTAATCAATATGTACGCCACATATATTTTAATATATCAAGGTTTCATTACATAAAAAGTTAATTTTGGATAAAACATGCGATACCTATCTTTCCAAATAGGCTTAAATTTTATCGCATCGTTTAATACTTCATAAATCATTGTATTTTTTAATGAAACAGCGCAGCTTCATCAAGATAATAATGCCAAATCCAAACAGAAATGTACAAAGACCGAACGGCCGAGAAAACATTTCTCCAATAAGTCCTTATTCTTTATTACACTAATTGATTTTCGACGGTCCTCAAGTCTCTCACATATATACGCAAATATAGCCTATCGCAGAAGCCATAATGATTAACTTTGTAAAATACATTGATTAAGCCTGACTTAAAACATAATAATTTAAATAGAAATAAATTTAATTGAATACTTCAAGTTTGAAAAAAATTGTTAAACTTAAAGCAATAAACGAAATTCATATTAAAGTTAACAAGCAGATTTTATTACTAAAGTTAACCACAAGCAACCGTTTCGTGGATATTTCATTTAATAATAAGAGTTTCCCGTACGGCAATGTGATAAGATTTGAGACTGAACTTCTTTCATAAAGAACACTTGTATATAAATTTTGGGGCTTAGTTTTATAGTCGTTACACAAGAAATACACTGTATGGTATGTGTTTATTACTTAGCACATATCTAGACTTTTGCATTACATATATATAATGCATTTGGTAACAATTTCGTAAGCCTGTATCTATAAAACGTATAATCGATTACAAAAACTACAAAAAATTAAGATATTAATGCGGCAGTTCTCAGCGTTAACAAATCTATGTTAAAACAACGATGTTAAAGGATTAAATGTTCGCGAATTAATGTCGTTTGATAATGTTAGTGTTGTCGTAATTGAATACTTGATCAAAGATTTCAAGTGCTTGATAAACTTAAGACTACAAATTCATTACGATATATAAGAGCAAAATTAATAAAAACAGCAATTTTTTGTTACTTTCGTTGTGTCTTTATTGTAATATTGTTAAACTAAACTGAGGAAGGCGAAGGACCAGAAGGTCGTTATAAGCTGCCACGACAAAGAGGAAATAGAAAAATTAACCAAAGCAATTAAAGACTGTAACCTTCAGGTCAAAATAGCTGAAAATCGAGATCCTCTAATCATAATCAAAGACGTTTTATCCGTTCACACAGACGAAGAACTTATAAAATCGATTCGGAACCAAAACAGTCACATACTAGCAGACATCCTTGATGAGAATATAAGGATGGTGGTGAAGTATAGGCGTAAGGCTAGAAATCCGCACACTGCTCACGTCGTGCTACAAGTGTCGCCCTTAGTGTGGCAGCAGTTTATAGCGGCGGGCCGAATCCATATAGACCTTCAGAGGGTGTGGGTAGAAGACCAGTCACCCTTAGTGCAGTGTTCCTTGTGTCTGGGCTACGGGCACAGCCGTCGCCTCTGCAAAGAGACCACTGAAAAATGCAGTCACTGTGGAGGGCCTCACAAGTGGGCAGAATGCGAGAATCGTCTTACCGGTGCAGTCGCGGCGTGCTGTAACTGTAGCCATGCTAAACTTGCCGCAACCAACCACAACGCATTTGCAAAAGAATGTCCTATTAGGCGCAAATGGGACGCGTTAGCTCGCGCCACCACGGCGTACTGCTAAGGGCGCAACTACGGAAAGGGCTGCAACAAATGTTATTGCAGATTTGCCAGGATCGAATAACTTGAAAAAGTACGAGGTAATACAGATCAATTTACAGAAGAAGAAAGTGGCGACTCAAGAACTGATAATGGAAGCAGACAAACGTAGAACAGCTATAGCACTCGTTTCGGAACCCTATATAGGTGCAGCGGGTATACTTAAACCACAGAATGGACTAAGAATCGTACAACGTACATATAATCGAGCTAAACCTAATAAGGCTGCCATAATAGTGTTTGATCCTGACATTGATATACTTGAACACCCTCTACTTACTACGGAGAATTTAGCAGTAGCCACATTGAAAACTAATACTTGGACATTTGGGGTAATTTCTATTTATCTCGAAGGAAAAAATCCTATTGATAAAGATATCGACGACATAATGGCAATCTGTAAAAAACTGGAATTAAATAATATACTGATTGTGGGAGATACTAACGCATGGAGCACTTGGTGGGGCAGTTCAGTAGAAAATCATAGAGGAGAGGCTTTTGCAGGGGCGCTAGTAGAAATGAATATGGAAATTCTTAACGAGGGAACTGTTCCAACATTTTACACAATAAGGGGAGAAAAAATTTTTCAAAGCCATGTAGACGTCACAGCGTGTAAAGTTGACATGATAAGACTGATTGAAAATTGGAGAGTGGACAAAGGAATCACTAGTTCGGACCACAACGCCATTATATTCACAATAAACTTGGAGAAACCTACAGAAATTAGAAAGAATAAAGGCACAAGAAATTTTTATACCAAAAAAGCTAATTGGAAACTATTTAGAGAAGTGTTCAGGCAAAATTTAGTAGATAATGGTATAAACATAGAATACATCACAAATATAGACAATAAGACAACTTTAGAAGAAACAGTAAACAAATATGTCAATAGTATACAGGATGCTTGTAAAATATCTATCCCAGTAATCAAAAAAGGGCATAAAATAAAAATATCCTGGTGGTCCGAAAAACTTACTGAACTTAAAAAGAATATGGTACGAATGAAGAGAAGAATAATATGTGCAGCTTCGTCACGGCGAGCTCTGGTGGTTAGCAGGTATCTTGAAGCCAAAGAACAATTTGAGTCGGCGGTCAAAGAAGCCCAAACGGACAGCTGGAAAGAATTTTGCAGTACACAAAATAAAGAAAGTATGTGGGATCGGGTGTACAGAGTTATACGTAACACTACAAAAAGACAAGAAGATCAGTTGCTCGTAAGAGACGGCGTAGTGCTCAACCAATATGAATCGGCAAGACATTTAGCAGAAACTTTCTTTCCAGACGATAAGGAAGAAGATGACAACGAAGACCATAAAGAAATTAGACATAAAGCTGACTTAATAGAAGATATAATACCTGGAGACTCCGAAGACCCACCCTTTACGGATTATGAACTTGAAAGAGCAGTGGCAGGATTCAGCCCGAAGAAGGCTCCGGGTCCGGATGGTTTGACTGCTGATATCTGCAGTGCGGCCATCCAAGAGGATTTTAAAGTGTTTTTAATCATAATTAACAAATGCTTAGAGCTATCATATTTTCCAACACAATGGAAAGAGGCAGCAATTGTTGTTATCCGTAAACCCGGGAAAGATGATTACCATCAAGTGAAGTCTTACCGCCCTATAGGTCTTTTATCCCTGCTTGGTAAAATAATGGAAAAGATGATGATTGGACGAATTAGGTGGCACTTACTTCCCAAAATTAACCCGAGACAATATGGCTTTATACCTCAACGCTGTACGGAAGACGCACTCTATGACTTGATTCAACACATTAGACGAAATTTGCATAAGAAATTGATCAACGTAGTAGTATCGGTAGACATAGAGGGAGCCTTTGACAGCGCGTGGTGGCCTGCCGTTAAAACTAGACTGATTGAAAAGAAATGCCCCCATAACCTTCGAAAACTTGTCACTAGTTATTTTACTGATCGGTCACTGTAGACTATGCAAGGTGTTTCTATAGTAAAGCTACAAATAAAGGGTGTGTCCAAGGTTCCATCGGCGGCCCTACTTTCTGGAACTTATTACTGGATCCTCTGTTGGAGGAATTGGTTCAGCGAAATATCTACTGTCAGGCTTTCGCTGATGATATTGTTCTGGTTTTCTCTGGCCCCTCAAGGACGGAAATTGAAACAGAAGCAAATAAAAATCTTGCACTAGTGGAAACATGGGGCATCAAAAATAAACTAAAGTTCGCGGCTCATAAAACCCAAGCCATGGTAATAACTAATAAATTAAAAATCGATGTTCCACGAATCCTCATGGGTAACACAATAATACATATGCAGGAAGCAATTAAAATACTAGGTCTTATAATTGATAACAAATTAACGTTCCAAAAACATGTCAGCTATGTATGTCAAAAAGCTACAAATGTATACAAACAGATAAGTCGAACGGCTAAAATTTCACTGAATTCAGAGATAATCAGAACTATATATACGGCGGTCATCGAACCAATTATAATTTACGCCGCGAGCACCTGGGCACCAGCTGCCGCAAAACTATCAATCCAGAAACAGCTTAACACTGTCCAGAGAGGGTTTGCGCTAAAAATTACGAAATGTTATCGCACGGTTTCCTACTCGGCTGCAGTAATTTTGTCGGATCTACTCCCTCTGGACTTGCGCGTCTCGGAAGCAGCCCAGTGCTATGAAGCAAAGCGTGGTAAGCATCTTGACTTTCTGATGGATAGAATAGTAGAAAAGAAGGTGAATTATTTAGCAGCATCACACCCAGCTCAAGATGTATGTATAGACTATGTTTGTTTTGAAGATATGCTATCACAAACTCTTGCAGACCATCATGTGCAAGGATCATTCATCTTTACTGATGGTAGTAAAATTGAGGAGAAGGTTGGGGCTGCTTTTTCATTCTGGAGAGAAGGCGTGGAGACATCTAGTAGAAAGTTTAAACTAGGCGCGTTTTGTACTGTCTTCCAAGCGGACTCTACGCCCTGCTTAAAGCAACGGAGTTCTCAATAAATATAAAAGACGGTAAGATTAACATCTTCAGTGACTCTAGATCAGCCTTAGAACTTCTGCGAAGCCCTTCAACTTTCCACCCCTTGGCATACGGAATCCGTGCAAACATCCGAAAACTTGGAAATCTTAATAAAACAGTGAAATTATTTTGGGTGAGAGCTCACGTCGGAATTGAAGGTAACGAGCGTGCGGATGTACTGGCCAAAGACGCCGCGTTGCACAAAAGAACAGCACCTGACTATGATCTATGCCCCATTTCTTATGTAAAACACAGACTTAGATCCCAAACCCGCAACAATTGGAGTGATAGATACAACCAAAGCAATACAGGGGCGGTAACAAAAATTTTTCTTCCCAATACTGATACTGCGTACTCACTACTAAAAAATATGTCGTTAAATCCGCTCATAGTCCAGGCCCTAACAGGACACGGGGGCTTTGGCTAGTATCTGCACAAATTCAAACGAAAAGACGAACCGTCTTGTGTTTGCGATCCGAATATTGCAGAGAGCATTATTCATCTTCTTATAGATTGTCCTAGGTACCCAAAGGAAAGAATAGAAATAGAAAAAAGATTGGACAAAAAGATATCCGAACAAAATTTAAGCAAAATGCTGATGTCAAAAAACAAAGAAGTATTGTTAGAATTTATGGAGAAGGTTACGAAGGATGCTGTTAAAAGAAATAGAAGTAATTAGGAGTAACTACAGATATATAATATACACACACAAATAAATAAATAGCAAATAAGATCTCAGACTTTAGTCCGAGGAAAAAGCATAAATATAAATAAAAAAAAAAAAAAATATTGTCAAACTTAATTATTATAGTTAAACATTATCGGCATTGTAAAAAAATTTACAGACTTTAATATTTTAAATAGAAAAATAACTCTCCGAGAATTCAATCCGCATTTTACTTCACATTTGAATTCTTATTTTCTATTCTAAACTGCAAATTTAATTTAAACGATCGTTCAGAATCTGTAAAAACGAGAGCCTAGTCAACATTGTTTAATAATTTTCATTAAAGCTAGGTGCTTTCCTAGTTTATTCAAGGTAATAATTCTGAGATGGGGTTGTCTCATGCTCTTACCCGGTTGAATCGTGGAGATTTACTCCAAATACTGTTAATTAGTATGATCAATCAGAATAATACGACAGTGAGATTGATTAGAATAACTTAAATTGCATTAAAATAAGATAGTTTAATAAAGATAAGTCGGAATAATAAGAAAGAGATATAAAGTATGGGCAATTAATTGATGCTGAAAAACAGCATTAGGGAGGGCCGGGAAATAAAAATTATTAGACGGTAAAGAGAAAGCTCGATATATACAAACACTAGATATTGTAAGTGAAACTTGAATTGACCAGAACAACATCAGCCGTTTAAACAAACTACCTAATATGCCAGGTTATCAGCGAATATGCTACTTTTCAAATAAACTTGATGTTAATATTTTGGGATTACACAACGACCGGCTAGATACGTGCTTGTTTATATAATTAACTTATTTACCTTACCTTCACAAAAAGGTGCAAATGTTCTTTATTCTATTAGTAACTTTTACGTCTTGACGTCAGTAAAGTCGTAACGTTAACGTTTTCAATGTCCTAACTGGGATAGTCCAGTACTTGGAATAATCGTCACCATGAAAGAATAAAGATCACCATTTTTGTAACTCTGACCTCGTTATATGGAGAAGTACCTCCACTAAACATCGCACATGTACTAAATATCGCACTTATCAAAGAATGTAAAAATTAAAGTGACTACATAAAATTTCAGATACTGTTTACCATAATTATGTTAACTTATATATATTGTCTTGGTAAGTTATGTTTCCTTAACAGAATACAATTTCATGTCTATTTTCGATTTAACTTCGTAATCTTACATTGAGATTTAAACAGAGAAAAGACCATACTTTTGCAGGACCTCTTTCAATTTCACCATATTACCGTCATTTTGGTTTGTGTTTTTGGTCTCATATATATATATTAATGTTTTCGCTTTACTTTTTTTTATTTGATTACCAGAAATTTGAAAAGCAACGTTTTAAAATAGCTCTTTAAAAACGGTCTATAAAACTATTAATATAAATTTATAAACAAATGTAAATTTCTAAATATTTCAAATTAATAAATAAAAATAAAAATAGAATGGAAGCGTTTATGAATGTCTTTCAAATATAATTTCTTACCCTATTATACTCAAGTTTCTTATAAAACTCTAGGAAATAATCACATTACAGCACAACTTTTTACCACAATAACATAAAATAAATAATTTTAAACCCAATCCAAAAACTATGTACGACTATTTAGAAAAAATCACTCGCACCGAACTCGAACTATTTTAGCAGAGACACGGCGCCGTCGGCGGCCGCACCGAACCCTGTTTGCACTAATACTGAAGAATAATGGAAGCAAGGCCCTTCAGGGATGTGCCAAAATGAATTTCATGAAAATATACGCTCCGTTACACCACATTGCCGTAGAACACAACACATAGAAATTGTCTCATTGCATGACTTTGAGAAATACCTTTTGTCTTTACAAAACACAGCCGAAAAGTTAATTAATTAACGTTTCTGTAACACACGAAAAGACCTGTATTGCAATAAAATTATTTAAATGCAAGTAAAACAGCAATCATTTGAACAATACTGATAGTTCGATGGAAGGTATTTGACGTAAGATTGGAGGAATTGTCGAATTATTTAGACTAAATATTTTTTTAACTTGAATTTATTTTATGTCAATAAATGACTTCTTTGCTAAAAATGATAACTGTATACATTAACAGATTTCATTACTTGTGATAAAAAATATGTCCTTAATTTTGTAAGTTAATTGTAATACAAAAATTGTAACTTGTATACATGGCTTACTCGTGGTTGGTCTAGAATTCCGTAGTTAAGTTTTTACTTATCTACGGAAATCTATATCTTATAAAGAAAAGACTCTTTGGTCCCAAATTAAGCGAAAAATTATTTTAATGCATTTGAACCTAGCTCAAAAAAAAATATGTATATATATATATTGTAGTTAGAAAAACACTTGGACACTTGTTAATTGAGCAGATTTTAATTAAATGCATTCGATTTTTTTATATCGCCGCATATAAGTAAAAGTCATGAGTAAATGCAATCTTTAATATGAACTATTATTATTTTGGAAATAAACAACGACCTCGAGCATGAACGTTTGGAAGACAAAGCCTTAATTAATTTAACATATCACATACATGTCGAGCCATACGAACAATAAAGCGTAGATGACATGAAACGTCTGGTTGTCACAATAACGCCTAGTTTAATATTTATACTTTAACTCGTACATAAAAAAAAATCAGTATGGATTTCATTAATAATTATCCTCATAAACTTAAATATCTTAAAGTAAGAAACTAAGCATTATTTCACTGAGAAGATTTTTGCCTCCAAAGTATTGACTTATTCGCAGATACAAAATTATAAAGTTCAACAAAGTACAACCTTAATCAGTAAGACCAAAAATACAAAAACAATATACATATATATAACGGAAATTATAATTTAATACTATATCAGCAAAATCTACCTAAACTGAGGCACTTCAAAATCTTTGTGCAATTTTCTGCATGCAATTTAAATTAGAGCTCGAACTTATTACCATTCTTTTGGTATAGTATGTATTAGTTAAATCTATGATATTTTATATTTTTAGTTTGACCTCATCGTAACTTTCTATGTTCTCGATTTTGCTTATTTTTCAATTGCGTATATTATAAATAAAACTATAACAAATCATACGTAGTTATCTTCAAATTCTTGCAATTAATTGACTTCAAAAACGAATTGTTTTTTGGCGTCTCTGACATAATAACTACATGACGTTAAATTCGTGTTTTTATTTTCATCTTGTATAACCTAGTGCTTGATTACAATCACCTGATGGTAAGCGATGATGTATACTAAGTGGTCATGCGATTCGCCGTTCTCCCGAACGGGGTGGTGGATACATGCAAAAGTGTTCCGTGACCTCGCCGTGAAGCTAGAAAGAGAATCATCGTGGAGGTTTTAGTCGATGCAAGTCCGACGTAACCTGTTTTTGCCCTCTCGAGGGCAGATATGTGAAGGCATTTCCCCAAGTTAAAAAAAAAGCAGCAGCTAGAAGAAGCCTTTTCTCTTTTTTTCATGAAGACATCTGCATCATACCTGGACGAAAAAACTGACGCAGGCAGGCTATTCCAATCCTTCGCTGTTTGCATTAGGGAAGACGAAGCGAAATGCTTTATCCTAATGCACGGAATATCGACAACGTAGGGATGAATGTCTGCGGTGTGTCTATACGTCCGATAATAAAAGGGCGATGGCGGTATCAAATTATGCAATTCTTGTGCACATCCTCATAACTGCATTCGGCAGAATACCGAGAGATTAGCTACCTTACGTCGGTGACCTAGGCAAACCAGTTTTGCACCTAACAGCTTCTGGTCACCAACTATACTCATAGCGCGCGTCTCCGTGGAGTCCTGTACTGACTGTTGGTAATTGACAACTCTTTCCAAGTATAGTAGTAGTACTTCACACACGATCGCGCCTGATCTTTATACATTGTTAAAAGCTGTCCCGGTGTGCAGGTACCGTCGTATCCGAGCAAAGATTCCGGGTTTCCTTGCGGCTATTTTTGCTTTGGGCTCGATGAACCGCTCCAAGGTGAGGTTTGATGATATTCTGATTCTTAACAGCAAAATGCGGTCGATAATCTTCAAACTGCATTTCAGAAATTAGAAGCCAAAGTAAATGGACTCCTCTTCGCAGTGAATAGACGTGCCTGCATTTTAGAGGGGTTGAATTTTACGAAATTGGCATTTCCCCAGTCGGAGGCTACCTCCAATAAGTGATCAAACCGCTCAACCATAGCCTCTCTAAAAGTCTGTGCTAGACCTCGCCTGGTCTGTGCGTTGCTAAAATATCTCTCCACAACTGTGCTGTCGTCAGCATTCCTAAAGATACCAGGGACCAAAAGATTGTTGACATGTACCAGATATAAAGTTGCAGAGAATAGACCCCTGAGGAACACCAGCGTTTGTAGTCATTGGGACTGATCAGCACGCTTCAACGAAAACACGGAAGAACCATTCTCTTAGAAAGTCTGTAATCCAATCACTCAGGCCAGGAGATAAGCAGTAGGTTGGAAGCTGGTTGATTAAGCACGCATGCCAGACCCTGTAAAGGCCTTTGAGACATATAAATAGCTATCGCTTCCCCATTCTTCTCTATGGCCTCAGGCCATAAGTGAGTTAGTTGTTAGTGAGAGTTGAGATAAATACAAAAAGATTTTTTTTTGTAAAAACGTGTTCCTGTTAGAATGTTTTCTTAGATTTTCAATCAGCATATTCATTTATTTTATATGAACTGATGAATACGATTATCGTTTCATATTTTCTATTATTCTTGGTATGAATTAAATTAATCAATTTTTACTCTATTTTGTAGTCGTTTCCGATTGAAAGCTATAATTAAAACTTAATTTATATCCCAATGTTGTATGATTAATTAGTACCGAGTAGGTAGGTACTGCAGGACTTTTTTTGCCGCCAAACAGTAGTGTGTAAAGATTATTACGCTTCGGTTTGAAGGACAATATAGCCAGTGAAATTACTGGGGTAACGAGATTTAACATCTTATGCCGAAAGCGACGACCACAATGTGTTGGAGTGTATAGGTAGGAGGTGTATCACTGACCATCAGGTAAACATTCAAGCCCTCTCGTCGCTTCATCGAGTTGAAGAAACTAAATGATGCAAATACAAAAAAATTATTATACATTGAAGGAATTCAGATTTTTTAAAACCAGATGTTTCTCGAGATGTATTAATAAATGTACGTAGAAAATATCTCATTATATGTAGATAAAATTCCAGTTTCATAAACATCTCGACGGGTTATTAAAGCGCTTATACAACGAACATCTGCTCGCTAGCCTAGTGTTTTCTCGTCTTAAATTTTGTCGATTCTCCATTAAATGATATTTGTCTTGTACTTAAATAAATTATTCAACTTCATTTATTCGGTTTGCGTAAGTACTTACTACTTTTCACTTCTATACAAAGCAAGGACTTGTTATGTCCGACTTATATCGATAAAACCTGCACGATTTATTATTTTTGGCATAACCACGTGATTGTTTTCTAAAACATTCGGCTTATACTTAGTTATGTGCTGATGTACTAAAGTGCACTCACTAAATATTGTTTACGCATATAGTAGACCAAGCCTAAGTACATAAATAATGATAATTATAACTTTCTTTATAGTAGAAGTTAGAATTTAACGTGATGTCAAATCAAAACTGATTTTTTTTTCACTATCATATCTGGACATTGCACCAATTACAATTTAATAGTTATAGTTCACATAAGGTTCAAAACAAAGTAAATAGCAAGGCAAACTGGTTTTCGGCTTTAATGGTACCGCGACTTCTTCATATAGAAATAATGATATGAGTATTAAATTACATGTACTCTTAAAGATGTTGGTGACCAAAATTAGTAATAGCTTAAGCCAATTTCTAACTCTTGTCACCAAAATTTGATTGTGTCCTCTCTACAGAAACTTCTGCACTATGCAATCAACAGAATTAAACTAGACTAATTTTTAGACGCAACAGGATAACCGCTTATTTTTAATTGCTGTCGTGTAACAACCAATTGTTAATTTAATACTGTAATTAAATAATGACTACATGTAGAGTGATTTACACTTTTTTCATTAAAATATAACAAGTTAGATCATTATAACTAAATCTTTTCCTTTCTAAGATGACGTGAATCATAGAATACACATACTGTTTCTAAGCCCGCATTTTATGAAAACTTATTTCAGCGCATGCTTAGGTAATCCAAATCGGATTATTTATAGTGTATAATAACCAACAGCTACATCGCGTCAAACGAATTTATTAAAATAAATGAGTTTTCTTATAAGTTTCAAAAATAAAAATAATAAAGTGAATTAAAAAATAGCGGGCTAAACCCAACGAACGGTTTTTTTTTTGTTCTGGCTGGGGAAATGCCTTACGCATACCCCGGGCAACGGGCCCGGCGGTTATGTGGGACTGAGCTATGTTAATTACCCACTAAAACCCCAGCGCTTCCGGCCTAGTCGACAAAGTGTTGTTCGAGGGTCACGGGATAACATTTCAGTTCGTCCGCGACCCTCGATCGACGCCCAAGAATCGGGCCCGCCTTGCGGAGGGATCGATGTAAAGTCGTCCCTCCGCGCAAAATGGTCTACGTCCGTGTGGGGCGATGCGCTGGGCTCAGACGCGCCGCCATGTCCGTCCTTAGAACCCTTCCCTTAAGGGGGGGCGCCGGCCCGACGGCCCACGCCGGTCGCGACGCCAGGTTCTCCTGCCTAAGGAGGCAAACGGCGATCGTGCGCTCGACCCCGCCTATTGGCGGTGAGCCGTCTTCGCGCTCCGACCGCGTCCTGCTCCCTCGGCGACCGCTCCCTCAGCCGTTCAGTCTCCCGTTTCTGGGCCATCACTGACTCGCAGAATTGGGAGACCGCCGACCAGGACACCTCGCTGCCTACCATGGCGCGAACCACTGCCGGCAGCGTAAGGTCTCCGCGGCTCTGTCCTCACCCCATCGGGGGCAATCGGCTAGAGTGTGCGACGATGTGTCCACTGGGTGTCCACATTCATCGCACACTTCGTCAGTCCTGTCTCCGCTCCGCTTGTGCAGGTAACTCCCGAAGCAGCCGTGCCCCGTGAGCACCTGCGTCAGGCGAAAGCTGAGGTCTCCGTGGTCCCTGTTCAGCCAGTCTTTCATGACCGGCAGGACAGCCTCCACCGTGATTCGTCCGTATAGCGGGTCTTGCAGACGCTGCAGCCAGCGTCGAATCGCCTCCCGCCTCGCCTTTCGGCGCCATCTGTCTACCTCTTTCGGCAACGGACGCTCGCCCCGCTCGAGGGCGCTACTCCGCCGCCAGTAGACTTCCGCCAGCGTCCCGGCGTCAAGTTCCCACGGAGGTGTCCCGGCGAGTACACACGCCGCGTCGAAGGACACGGTACGGTACCCGTGTATAACCCGTATGGCCATGACGCGCTGCGGAGCTCGCAGCAGCGTCCGACCGCGGGCCGACAGGTTCTGCACCCATATGGGCGCTCCGTACAGCGCCATGGACCGCACGACTCCCGTGTAGAGCCGTCGGCACTCTACGCTAGGTCCCCTCATGTTGGGCAGGAGTCGGCTCAGAGACCCGGCCGCTCAAATTAGCTTCGGGCCCAGTTGCCGAATGTGCTCGTCAAATCTCCACCGACCGTCGAGGACGAGTCCCAGGTACTTCATGGAGGTACCGACGGCGATGGCGGTTCCTCCGACCCTCAACTCTGCGCCCGGGGGAGGGGCCTTCCGAGCACCGTGGAAGCATAGTGCCTCACACTTGCTCAGCGCCACCTCCAACCCCAGACGCCGAATGCGGGCGACGACCTGCGCTACGCCCGCGGTTGCCAGCGCGCGCGCCTCCCTGAAGGTGCGTCCGCGCGCCGACACCAAAGTGTCGTCGGCGTAGCAGGTCAGTTCGACCCCGTCGAGATTCACGCCTTGCAGCACGGAGTCGTATCCGATGTTCCACAGGAGCGGCCCGAGGACCGATCCCTGTGGAACACCGCACGTCACCTCGTGCCGGCACCACTCGTCTCGTGTCGGGTACCTCACGTGCCTGTTCGAGAGGTAAGTCCCGATCAGGCGCCTCATGTAGACCGGGACCTCGAAGTGCACCAGCGCGGCGGTGATCGTTCTCCACGGGAGGGTGTTGAAGGCGTTGGCGATATCGAGTGACACCGCCAGCACCACCTCTCCGTGAGACACCGCGTCCTCCGCTATGGCCCTCACTCGAGCTATGGCGTCGATCGTCGACTTGCCTGTACGAAATCCGAACTGAGTCTCGCTCAGGTCCGGACCCGTCTCCTCCAAGTGTCGAACGAGGCGAGCTGCGATGATACGCTCGAAGAGCTTGCTCACCTCGTCCAACAGCACTATCGGCCGATATGCAGATGGTGAATCGGCCGGTTTCCCGCTCTTCTTGAGCAGGACCAGTTTCCCCGTCTTCCACAAGCTCGGGAAATGGCCCCGCTTCAGGCATGCCGTGAAGAGGTCCTGCGTCCAGGACTCTAGGGGACCCATAGCGAGGGCCCACGCACGTCCGGGTATACCGTCGGGTCCGGGAGCGGTGTCTTTGGCGCGCATCCTCCTGATGGCCGCCAAAAGTTCCCCTCCACTGACACCCGTTACGTCGTCCACGTCGAAGGAGTCTTCGACGGCTCGCGGCTCCTCCGCGTCGTCGTCGTCCTTCCGCGGGAATAGGGCGCAGACCGTTCGGTCGAGCAGCTCCGGCTGGAGGCTGCGAGTCAACGAGGGTCTCCAGGGGCGCAGCTTCTGCCGCACCCTTTTGTACGGCTTCCCAAAAGGGTCGTCTAGAGACTCCAGCATTTCCTCAACAGCTGCCTTCTTGGCCGCAGAGATCGCGAGCGCGAATTCCCGTACTACGGCTCTGTGCGCCGCCTTCAGCCGCTCTTCCTCGGCCGCGTCCCGCCTCCGTCGACGTCAGTACCGGTGGTACTGTCGTCGACTCGCCACACATGCGTCCCGGAGCCGCCCGAGCTCCGCCGACCACCAGTGTACGGCGCGCCTGGGAGGAATGGAGCGTACCCGTGGCATGCACGCGTTGCACACGTACGCCATGGCCTCCACCATCCCTCCGGCTTCCTTCTCGACGTCGTCGATCGTGTCAACCTCTATCGTCGTCGTCGTCGGGTCTGTCGCTCTTCTCCTCGTTCCTTCGTGAACCCAGACCTCGATCAGGGCCGCTTCGATGAGGATGTCGCGGTCGATCCGCTTCAACCCCCACCGAGGGCCATCACCGACCAAGGGTCGACTAGGGTCGCTCAGGGTTCCCGTGGCCGCGGAGACACCGAATCGGACATACAAATGATCCGATAGAGTCTCCACGTCCTCGAGGACCTTCCAGTCCTTGACACGGCGGGCAACGGTGTCTCCCGCGAACGTGACGTCCACGATGGAAAAACCCAACGAACGGTGCTCCAGGTAAACATTCAATAAAAAAATTGATTTTTATGATGCCAAAAAAATGGGAGCTTTACTTCGTCTTGGTATAATCATTTTAGTGTTAACTTCTTTCAGTTTTTATCATGGAAGTAATAAGTACTCATTTTGTTGTACGTACAACAAAAGTTGTACGTAGTACTTATTACTTCCATGTAAGTACTACGTACAACCTAAAACTTGTCTATATGGCGCATATTTTCCTACTGCGGCTATTGTTATTTCTTCCTAATTCAAACACTTGCTGATAAAATCATCTTACTGAACTAGATTTTGTTCCAAACTTAATAGAATTTTTATGGACACAAAATTCACAATTATTTAATTAATAACAAAGAATTTTATATTTACTTTTCACTACTACTGTACAAACCATTATACTAATTTAGATCTGGCAACCGCGATAACCATAGTGATATATTTAAACTTGAAGTAATCAAATAATGTACATGGAGTAGTCTTGTGCCTAATCGGACATCTACAAGTACGCACTGTACTAGTACAATTCGTACAACGTACTAGTACGCGCTATTAGTACTAATAGTACTAATAGTACAGCTTTGTGTGAACAAAATAACATGAACAGAACATAAAGGGTTACGCGTGTTTTTACTTTTAAATGTCGGTTTTTCGATTACTTCATATTAAATTTGAGCAGGGACCAACATATATTATTAGCGAAAATAAATTAAAGGTTATAAATTATGTTTATCCACCTTAGATTATTATAAACATATTTATGACCGATGATGGATGCTTTAGCCTGGCAAATCTTTTTTTTAATATAGTTTTACAAACAATAGAATTCGAATCGCCACGCTATATTAATCGTTACTGCAAAGGTTTTAAATTTAAAATTCTAAACCGAACGCACCGTATATCGCTGTCCCTTTTACTCTCACACTGTTTACTTACGCAGTTTTGGTTCACACTCACAGTACGTCGCACTCGCACGCCACGACGACTATACAAAACGAAGGACACCGTACCGTGTACGACTGTCCGAATAGTCCGAAATGTCCGATTAGCAGCAGCCGTTCGTAACGTTACTATTAGTACAGTACCGAGTAACGTTACTATTAGTACATCGTACGTGTACTACCCAAGACTAACATGGAGTGTGTACCTGTACTATATAAATGATAGCGTCAAACTTAGTTAGATAATTGATTAAGAAAATTATACCAATTTCATACCTTTTTGTGCGTAGTGTTAATTTGACTTTGTAAGTAAATTCTTTGAATGTTTTCATCCTTGTTCTGTATTATCACAAAATAAGTGAAAATTATCCGTAATCAATGCCCTACATCTTGATTAGAGGTAATCTTGCATCGTATGGGCATAAAAACCCTTGGCGAGTATTGGTATCCGGCTTAAAAGGTAGTTTTTAATAAAGAAATACATTTATGTAATCATACTGAAAATGAGAAAGAGAATAAACGATCAAACAATCTTATGTCTCAGTTACAATGTACTTCATATGATCTCACCTCTATTCTCATTTTAAGGATAATACGTAATTTTAATGAAATAGAATTAGCTTTTAGTTTTGTTCATCATAAAACTATTTATATGTAGCTGGAGATATAGAACAATTAAAAAGATTCGCCTGTGGGGGATATTGCGACGATTCTACAATAGTTTATCTACAACATCCTTGTGTCATTCTCAGCGCTTTAGAAGTGAGTGAATTAATTGTACACTGCAATTCATGTATTTAGATAAGAGCTCATGAACTAACACATTTTTACAGGTCTTAGGATATAAAGTTGTAGCTTCTAGCTCTACAGCTGTAAAGCAGGATTATAATGAATATATGTGGACTATGAGAAAGGAGTTTTCTGAGCCGGAACCTTCAATTGTTGTTGAACAAGATAATATTACAAACTTCAGTAAGGAGGCCATGCATATGGGAAATTATCAACACTCAAACAAAGACAACGAGGTTTAAGCTTTTCTTGTACTTAGCAGTTTTATTTTGTTAAAAATATATTTAAAAAAATGGACCCTAAAGGAAGCCAAAGCCCATCTACAACCAATTTGAGTAATGTATTGTCTGAAGATGGTATTGTTTATATTGCTGTTAAGGGTTCCTTGCATGCCAATGACAGCTCTGTATTTGGTCTAGGACAAGAAGAAATAAAGGCATTAATTGCCAAATTTCCTGGGTCAGGAGTTGGAGTTGTGAATGGCATTATAATCAAAGCAAATGTTCTCAAGGCACTCAACTCCTTGTGTCAACTTGGATACAAGATTACATCAAGCACTGGTGAAACTGAAATAACTTGGACATTGCAACGTGATATTTAACTTCATTAAACCAACTCATATCATTTTTACATATTACTGTTTACAATTTATTATAATGGATCACAATACAGAATGCAACCATGCAAACTGTGGAATCAAAAATACCAACAAGTCTGTATGTCAGACTATTTCTGAAATGGATTGGGAAAGGGGATTATGGAATGCAGGTAATTAAAAGCTAATAATATTTAAGGTTAAAATGATTTCATCCTTTATGTATTACACGATTTTTCCAAAAAAACTTACCGATTTCTTGAATAAATGGCTGGTTTCCAAATGAAATTACTATAAAAATAATGTGAAGGTTTAGTAACAAATCCAATGTCATGTTTTTGTTTCTCTTTTTATCATTTTTTTTATTTGGCTCGTTATATGTGGAGTACTTCCAGCTTTTAGTGGTGATGAAGAAAAAGTAAATATTTTAATCAATAAAGCAAGAAATGCCAAAGAAATTGTCAACACTCCTGACAATGCTGGTTACATTCCATTGCATTATGCAGCTCGAAATGGGCATGTCAATATTTGTGATAAATTAATAAAAAATGGTGCCTGTGTTGATGCTGAAACTAAAAGTGGGAAAGCAACTCCTTTGCATAAAGCTGCAGCTGCAGGTATTTTATGATTATAATTTTTTTTACATATATTTAGGAATCATAATTATAACCAATTAGAATTATAAACATTTAAAGAATAACATAGATTTGATGATATATAGCTCCTTAAGCTTAAAATTCCTTTTGTTTGAAAATATACTTTGTAGTTTAATCTAGTTACCAAAAAGATACAGTTGTTGACATCAACTTGATTAACTATGTTTTACTATTTGTGTCTAATCCTTACTTTCATGTTACTGATTTTTAATATTTTTAGGCCAGTCTGATACAGTCAAATTTCTTATTCAATCTGGTGCTTTGGTTATCAAACAAGACATTGATGGGCAAACAGCACTTCACAAAGCAATACAAAACAGAAAGTTTAATTTGGTTGAAATATTAACCAAAGCATGTCCTCAGATAACTGGTGTCAGGGATAATAAAGGAAATCTACCAAGTGATCTTTCTTCAGATTGAGTTATATACATAGAATTTTCTTGGACTAGTACTGTTACTAAAAATATTACTTCATTACTACCACAGTCTTCCAAAGATCATCTACAAATTTTGCCATGAAACTTGCAATGAGAATAAAAATTCAAACTTTTCTTTAATGGATAGCTGTAAATCTCCTTCATAAACTATTTTAGATTAACTACCACTTGCACTATTAGGTTATATATATACACTTCACAAATCAATTATATGATTTTTTCATAAATGTCAAGGCTTTGTTATATTTTCTAAGAGGTAAATGTTAAGGTAAAAGTAACTAATTGATTTATATTTTCATCAGAGATCATATTTAAATGTATCTTACAATCTTGTAATGGAGATTATACTTATACAAGACATATTATGTATTTTGGGAGTTGCATTTTAATTACTGCAATGCACGTTATTTTGTTTTATATCATGATTTATGATTCATTGTTAACACTTTTTTTTTTACTCATTTTAGAGAAACCTTTAATTTCCCATCTATATTATCTAATAAGTTGTTTTTTTTATTGCTAAGTAAATTTCTAGTACACAAACTATTGCTTATATATCGCAAGCTAAGTGTGAAGAAGTAAATAAAGTGTAATGAATAAGTAATTGTTACCAAATATTTAAATGCTATGAATTTTCATAGAGACTTTAATGTGTGGATATTATTAAAATTAATGTAAGTATAGAAATTTTTATTCTTGATTAGAATTTACACTAATTATTACAAAATTTATATCAAAACCATATTTCATGATTGTATGTGTTGCTGTTTTAGTTTTATTTAACTTTAGTGTGATATTAAGAAAAAAAGGTATCTGTTAAGAATGGATACTGCAATAATATAATAATTGTTTTAAATCACCATGATGTAGTAATATTGCATTATATTATCTTTAATTTTTTAGTAACCTAGTTACCAAGGCGACGAACGTTATTTCATGTTATGTACATACTAATTGTTATAAAGAAATGTAGTAATTATTGCAACAGCACTTAGTATTTTTTCATCTATGTCTATAAGAGATGACTTTGAATTCCTGCTGCATGACTAATCGGGATAACCGTCACATATCACTCGTACTTCATCTTCTTATAGAACAAATTAGTCAATCAGGATCATAAGTAATAATAATAAACATTGAGATCAATGTCATTTATTTGCTCTAGTGTTACAATTTGGTACATCTTAATTAAATAATAACTTATTACTTAAATATGGTCATAATGATATTTTAACTATAAATAAATTAGAAATCTTTATGAACATGTTTAATAAAATATTTTATTAATGTTAAAATATCATATACTTATGATAAGAAAGATTAAAGTATAAATTTTCAATCCCTTTTTTATATAATTTTCACAAATGTACACTTTTGTACTACATGTTGTATGTATCTTACTTATTTGATGTATAATAAATAAATTATAAAATAAATATGTTTTATTGAAATATATAACCACAATGGTATACTAAAACTGGTCTAAAATACAATTTTTGGAGTGCATTCTAATTCTTTTATCTATGACTTAAAATAGGAAATTTTTTTTTGGTTTACACTACCTCTAAATGTTTGATTTGTAACAAGGAGGTTCCTGGTTCGATTCCAGAGTCGTATATTGTGGAGCATTGATGGTGACAAGAATTTTATTGAACACACCTGGCTAGGTCCACCATACCACCACAAACATATTGTAAATTTAGCTCCAATGTAACTCTTTTTTATTGAAAAATCTTCACTCTAGATATCTGAATGCAAATACTAACACTTTACAGACTGATCTGCGAGATATGCCCATTTTGAACTATATAAACTACAATGTTTTGAATCATACCACACAAGAAAACAATATTACGCTCTATTACTATTTTTCTATTCTATGTTTGAGTCGTCTTATTTATCCTTAGTCATCTTTAATGTCCTTAATTTCCTGATTTTGTTGTCTATACTATTTGCAAACAATTAAAAAATGTTTGTTATAGACTTTTAATTTTATGTTTTTTGTAAATAATTCGTGAAATGACTAATTTTCAGTCGGTGCTACTTACGGAAAAATGCGCTAAAGAGACCGAGCAGTTTTCTGTAGCGCATGCGGTCAGCAAAGTGTTAATATTACAAATATACAGTAAAATTTTCAAGTGACCATGAAATCTTATAGGATCAAAGTAACAAAAAAATGCTTGGTTATTTATAGTAATTGTTGAGAACGTATGCACTACATTCATCTTCCATCATAAGGTAACTTTTTAATCTCTTTGGTAATGGTAATTTGGATATATAAGTAACTAAATTTGAATTACTGCAAGTGCGCCGTAATCTTATTCTACAAATGTCTGATAGACTCAAAGGTTCTTTAGAAGCATTCAATATCCATTTTGCTGTGTTCCCCGTTTTTGGAGCTGTACTCGAAGAATCTGGGTGGGTAATATAATGGCCAGCCTTTATGAGCATAGACGCTAATTCGGGTGATGATCTTCTACTTGCTATTGATAAATTATCTAAACCACACGAGTGAAGATCGCGTGCATTTACATCAGCTCCGTATCGTATAAGCAAAACTGCTGCATAGTCCCTGAAAGTTAAAAGAAAAACATGAAATTCTGCATAAAATTTTACTGTTAAATAACAAATATAACAAAAAATATTACTTCTGTAAAAGCAGAGCCCTATTGAGTGCTGTGTCACCTGTAAGCGCTGTTGCGTTCATATCTATATTGTATTGAGACAAGCAAATTATTAATTCTTCAAATTCTTTGGGACATTCTATATTCTCTACAGCGATATGCAGTGCATTTGCGCCGGTTATGCTATTGCTACCGTTGATATTTGCACCTAAAAATCAAAGTATTCCTTAAGTTATACTCAAAATAAAAAAATAAAATGTAACACAAGTTTCTTAACTTTTACAAATAAATGAAATTGGAATCCGTTTATAATATTAAATGAACCGCTTTTTACTAAGTACATTTGCACGTATACACTGTACATATACCCATATTTTTTTTTACAATTTCTGCGAGTCTGTCTCGTGTCGTATCGTGTGTTTTATGCAAAAACCTTTTCAAAACTTTTTTATAACATTTTGTCGTGTTCCAAAAATTTCGCTGTAACTAGATATTTTAATACATATATTTAATTACAATTTTCGTTGTAAAAATTAAAATAAAAAATTACTAGATTAAAAAATTTCTACAAATAAAACTGTACCGCTACTAGCGCCCGCAGCGTCGTTTATACGTGAATACGCATGATACTTGACATTTTTTGCAAGAATATGCGTATGATTAATTTTTAACTCTAAATATATGTTAGATTTATGAACATTAACAATATTGTTACTAGAAAAAACAGACTTTATGTGTGTTGCGTTATGTGTAAAAGAAATTAAAAAAAACAAACCACTTTCTAAATCACAAAATGGAATATTTTAATTATAATGCTTAGTATTTAAATGAACAATAATTTTTACAGAAAACTATGAAGTACATGTTTTCTAATGTAAAGGATGAGGTCAAACAATCCTTTATCTAATAAAGAAATCAAAACTTTATTCAAAAACACTTTTTTAGTTACTATTTCAACAAATCAATTATGAAAATACCTTTGCGTAGTAATAAATGTGCTACATTTGGCTGAGACAGACGGGCGGCTAAGAGTAAAGGCGTATCACCATTATCGTTATGTAAATTGATCCCTCCTCCCAAGCTTGACAGCATCCTCACAATTTCTTCCTGAACAAAAAATAAAAATTTGAAATATGATATACAAATACCATGTTGCTAATTATGAAAACAAAAAGTACCTGTCGCTGTATGATAGCATTATGTAGAAGCTTGTGGCAATGAGTTACTCGAGCACCAGACTTGAGTAATACTTCTACTACAGCTGTATACCTCTGCCAAACTGCCTCACATAGTGGTGTGTAACCTATGTTTATATTTTTTTATTAAAATTCAAACATTTTAATAAATAGTAGATTTCTTTTTACTGTAAACTGTAGCAATGAGATAAGACAACTTCATGGTAAGTGACACTCCTTGCCCATAAAAATATGGTGCAAGTTAGGATGATGTACACTGTATCAAGTAATGCTTGATGCTTTGAGACAAGATATTAAGTACATGTAATACCCCAGAAATTTCACCATCTACAACACTTATTGAACTGAAATATAGTAATGTTTTCACTCTTCTGTTTGATGGCACAAATAGGTGAGAGCCTAGATGGGATCTTGAAACAGATATAATACAAATTTAGAAAAATGTATTGTGTTATTTAGGTTTACTATTAATCATATTTGGTAAGCAACAAGTTTAGACACAAAGTAATGAATAAAAAATTGAACAAGCTAATGGTAAAAACAATTGGCTAATATGTACCAAAATTTATTGCCATGATCAATTAAAATTGAACTGTTTTAAATTAAATTAATCTAAAACCTTACCATGTATTTCTTCACCATTAAAATTTGAACCAACAGATATGAGAAATGATACAATATCAGCATGGCCTCGCCCAGCTGCTAAATACAATGCAGTCCGTTCACTTGTGTCTCTTGCTTCAATATATGCTCCATTGGCTACTAAAATTTTCACCTAAAAAGTTCAGATACATGTAAATGATTTTAAATTCTTTGAATAACAAAAGGATAATCCTAAAATAAAAGTCTTTACATTTATAGAAAAAGTAGTGAATATTAGAATATGTAATTTCACACATTATGGAGGCACAGTTACTTTTTATAACTAGTTCATTAAAATAATACCATATGTAATTTAAATAAACACACTTCAAAAAATGTTGCAAATCTATATTACCAATTCATAATATCCTCTAGAGGCTGCAAAATGTAAAGGAGTCATTTTTTCATGTGTTTTGTAGTTGACATTACTTCCTGCTCCTATAAGCAACTTAGCAACTTCTATATGATTCTTCATTGTTGCAATATGTAAAGGTGTGAGACCATCACCAGCAGTAATTTCTATTTTACATCCTTAAATATCATAATGCAATTGTTAAAAAATGTTTAATACATGCATAAAGCAGAACTAGGCACTTTAATTAATTCATTCACTGATCAGTTTTCTGGATAATGGTTAAAACTGGAAAATCCTTTATATTTGCCACATAAATAGCAGTATATCTCTTGATTTTAACTGCTTTATATCAAAACCATTACATGTAAAAAAAAAAGATATTTAACACTGACCAGCATCAATTAAGACTTTGACAATCCCAGGATGTCTTTGATCGACAGCATAATGCAATGCAGTCCTCATAAATGCATCTTGCTGATCAATTCCATTTGTAACCATAGATGCGGACGCAATAGCTGCACCACTACATTCCAAAATGGCTGCATACCACCTGAAATAATTTGGGTATATTTTACATGACCCGTATTTATATTATAAATGAAAGCAGTGTCATTGATAAAGCATCGTAATTATTTATGTCACTAAAACCTATCAATAAATTGCATACATATGCAACTTATCAGCAATGACTATAGTTGTAGCTAGAAGTTCCCAAATGCATATTTATCGAATATAATTCTCGTGTTACATTTTGTTTATAATTGTAATGTTACTATATTATTTTTTTATAATGTTTGTTAAAAAGAACATTTAAAAACTAACTTGTACATTGATGACCAAGTTTCATCTTCCCTAGTAGTTGGAGCAACATTTCCTATATCTTCATCCCATTCTAAGTCAATTTGTGGAGATATTGGTAGGGATGGCGGTGTAACTGGTGATCTTACATTAATTTTACTCTCATCACTACTTGAACCATCACTATGTATAAAAACATAGTAACCCTGGTTGTTATCCAAATTAGAACATCCTTGAATTTCCGAGTCAATACTCTCATTATTTCCCAAATAGTATTCCCTGTATTTCACTTTAGTTTCACTGTGTTGACCATTTGTTTTTAGTTTCCTCTTATAACATTTTACATTTCTCTTCTTAGAAACCACATCATGAGAAACTATTTTTTTTGCAAGAGAAGCATCAATTAATAGTTTAACCGCGTTAATACTGCCAAGCCTCGCTGCTTCTCCTAAGCAAGTTTTGCCATGACGAGTTACTTTATTTGGATTGGCGCCTGTTCAAGAGATAAATTGAAATGAGATTTTTGTTTCCTCATAAATAATTTACAGGTAATTAACTATAATACCTTGAGTAATAAGATGAACAATAGCATCTTGGTCATCAATAAGTATTACTTGGTATAAAGTATCTTCAAGGGTCTCATCCATTGCAAAATTTATCAGAAAACGTCATATGTTTTGGTAACCTTTTCTTAGTATAGAAGTCATAAGGTGGCAGTAATGCACTGCGCGTCCGTTACAGCTGTAGCTTTCCATTTAGTGTAACACGTAATATACCGTGTCAATATGACCGCAATGCTTTAACATGTTATACCTAGTTAGTCACATATCGGTTGAGATATGTTCTTGACAAAATAAATCATGAAGGAATGTACTTTGCAAGCTTTTAAAAATGTTGCACTTTTTGTTTAAATGTTACAATTAAAATTTACTTTAAAAAAAAACTGTTAAAGATGTCGTAGTGTATTAAAAAGATATTAAAAAAAAAGTATATTAGTTTTAGAAATAGATACTATATTATAGATATGTTTTCAAACTCTATAATAGCTTTTAAGTTAAGGTTTACTTTATGACATGATATTTTAACGCATTACATTTTCCAAAGAAAGGTATAAAATTATAAATCTAATGAAGTATAGTTTTTGAAAGTAAACAAGATTTAAACTCACTAGATGTTACTATAATAAAGCAGTTCATCGTGCTATCATTTCAATCAGTGTATGAAGTTCAAGTAAATTATTTGTCGGTATTAAAACACACACAGAGTATCAAAATTATTTCGAAAGATTTAATTTTTCTTAAGAAGATTAAATTAAAAATGTAAAGGTAGTAAAATATGTGTCCCTCCACTTTCTTCCCTTTTTGTCATTTAACTCGTGTAAAAATAATTCAATGTTTACATTTTCATCCCATTAGCATCATCATCTCAGAAACATATTCGGAAAATATAAAATGTAGTCGACTTTCCAAAGTGGAAATACATAAATTTTATATTCTCCAAAAGTTTTACATTTCTTGTGATACTGCTAATCGATGATAAAGTAATATAGCATAATTAATTTATGTTACAAAGACAATTAACTGCTATGTTATTATTTATCTGTAGTTTACTTCATTCATTGTCCGTCAGATTAATTTTATCATAGTCTATGATATTTATTTTTGGAAGACCGTGAGAGAAGCGGATATAATTATAATCCTTTTTGTACGTAGAAATTTCACTGAATTTCGGCTGTCCTCTGTATACTTATAGACTTTTACGGTTAAATTTACACATTTTTTGACATTTTTTAAATTTTTTTTCATGAATTAGTCTAAGTTATTTTCATACTTTTCTGTTGCAAAGGTCCCGAGTAGGTGGAATGTAATGTGTTTTTTTAATTTAAATATGTAATTTTTCACTTTTTTAAACTAAATAATCATAGTGGTTTACATTCATTTATATTTATAATACATAAAAAAATATAATTATAAAATTTTTAACAAGAGAAGTAATATATATTATTTTTATTTATTGTTGCAATTCAACTATTCGCTTTCCTAATTTTTTAGAAAACATGATATTAGGTTAAAAACAAGATGACAACTGAAAATTGCTTGGTTAAAGCAATATATTCCTTTAAGGGGAAAAATAATGATGAGCTATGTTTCAAAAAAGGTGATATTATCACAGTTACACAAAGGGAAGAAGGTGGTTGGTGGGAAGGTACATTAGGTGAAACAACAGGATGGTTCCCTAGTAACTATGTAACTGAATACAAAGGTAAGTTTTTGAAATTTAATAGTGCTTTTATATTTGTGTAATGTAATATTAATATCATATAAAGGATATGTCAACTTTTAATCTGATAAAATAGTTACAGCTACCTAGACATTTAAAACATAACACACTTAGTGCTTTGGTTAAAAAAAAATTCTTTCACATCACTAGTGACAAAAAATAAAACAAATACATGTCTTGAACTGAGAAACTGTGTGTGCGAACATCAGTTAACAACCTGCAACAAGAATATAATTTTTGTTACTTCGACTAATATTTATTAAATGCTATAAATAAATTGATAGATCCATCAGGCTCATTGACAACCTCTCCGATAAGAGCAGCTTCAGAAATTCAAGCTTTCAGAAATGTTGTACTTAAAGATATCATAGATTCCGAAAAAGCACATGTGGCTGAAATGCAGGGCCTGGTCAGCAACTTCTTACAGCCTTTAGAGAATAGTGAAATGTAAGCAGTTTTTTTTATTTTTTAAATTAATGAGTTTTGTTTGCTATAAGTAGATATGTTAATTAATTTAATTTAGGAAGAATAAAAAGATCCAGCCATTATCTGATTTCAAAAGTTTCTAAAAGTTAACATACCTACTGATTGTAGTATTCAAAATTTAGATAGCTTAACTTAGGGTTAGTGTACAATATATACATTAATCTATTTTAGGTACCATAACTCTCTTGATATTGATTTCTGTAAATAACATCCATACCATAATTAAACTCAAGTGAATAAAAGTTATAATCATCTGTGTTAAAGCAATTGTACATTTTAGGCTAATAAAAGATGAATTTAAACAACTGACTGGAAATATTAATGAAGTATTGCAAATACATGAACAGTTTCTAGTTCTGCTTGAAGAATGTGCAACAAAAACAGGACCTGATCAAAGGATAGGGGGATTGTTTTTACAGTGGGCAACTAAAATTAAAACTGTTCACCAGGCTTATTGTGCTGGACATCCGAAAGCGGTGTGCATCCTTGACAAATATAAGTGAGTATAAAATAAAATAAATTCTATATTTTGCATGCATAAATGGCTTGAAGAAATAACTTGGTGATGTTTATTAATGCGAATAACTGTTTCAAAACAAATCTCCAGTTTGTCTGTTAAAAAAATATTTATTTCTTTGAACTTTTTTTCTTTCAACAGAGAAGAGTTAAACTCATGGATGGAGAATGCAGGTGCAGTATGTCCTGGTGTGCTTGTACTTACAGCAGGCTTGTCTAAACCATTCCGACGTCTGGGAAAGTATCCTGCAATGTTACAAGAGTTAGCAAGGCATGTACACGAAGCTCATCCTGATAGAGGTGATACACATAGAGCATCTGTTGTCTATAAGGATATTGCCGTAAGTAACTGATGTTAACAAAATTCCATTTATATATTTTTTTTAATTTCATGTACAATTTATTTTATTAAACAATAATAATAATTCAAATATCACACATGATAGTCACTACCCACAAAAAGTTAGAAGAAAAAAGATTTACTTGGTATTTCAAACCAAGGGCATCTAAATAACATTTGGGCATGTTTCTTTAAAAAGATAACTAAAAATTAATATTTTTTTATATTGAAGCCAATATTACACATTTATCAAAACTTCTTTATTTAATTTAGTTTCAATAAATAACTTATTTTTATTTCAATTAAACAATTTTGATGAATAATTTGGATTAACTTAGCAGAAGCATGCAATTATCTATTTATATAGATTCTATTTGAATCAAAGTTATTATTGTTGTAGAGTGGTTGTGCTGCATTAAGACGTCAAAAAGAATTGGAGCTCCAAGTAGTGACTGGGGAGGTGCGTGGTTGGCCAGGTGGTGAAATAACCTCTCTTGGTGATGTACTACACATGGGAAGTGTTGCTGTGGGGCCATCACACCAAGACAGATACCTGGTCCTTTTTCCATCTGCCCTTCTTTTACTTTCAGTCAGTAAAAGAGTGTCTGCATTTGTTTATGAGGTTTGTGAAATCCTTACATTTTATTATTTATTTGTAGATGCTCCTTTATTATTTTTGTAGTTTTTTGTTCATGTGTTTATACTTTTGTTTACTAATTTCGTTTGGTACAATGGCTATTAATTGTCTATGTTATATTATTTAAGCTAGATTCAACACTCTTGTTTCTGAGGAACTAACAAGAACTGGGAAGGTGTTTGTCTTTTATGTGATTGTACTCAAATATTATTATTATAAAAATACAATGGGCTAACACTTGCTTCTTTTTCATATGATATTCAGTGACCATTAATCTAATAGATGGTAAAGCATGCTTTTCCAGCTCTCATAGGTTTATTACCAGAACACAAAAATCTTTTGTGGAGATTTACAATATATGGGCGATTCCAACTCCACAATGAGGCCTTGAAATCAAACCAGGGACCTCCGTGTTACAAAGCACGCGCTCAGCTTCTGTACTACTCCTGTGGATATTTGAAATGAATTATCTTTTATTTCATTTAGCAGTGTGATAATATTAGGCATTGCATAACAACAGATTATATTGGTTATGCTTCAAGATCCCACAAGGTGATGAGGAAATCTAGTATAAAAAAAACTTGTTACTTGAAAAATAATAGGTTGACTATTTACATAAACTGCAGTAATGCATTTGTTATATTATTATAAAATTTTTTGTGCTTGCCATATAAAATTCTGGCTAATTAATAAATAAATAAAAAATAATTGTAGAAAATGATATTGCAACTTGTTCACTTATTATTAAATTTTTCTTCGTATTTATTAACTTGCACTTGAAAAATTGTGAGTAAATAGTAGAACAAATTAAATCACACATATTATACATTTCAAGTTTTTAGTACAGTTATATTTCTGCTGACAGTATAATCATAAAGACACCTGACAGTAGTCAAGACAAAGATTTAACTGGTATTTATACAGTAATTGAAATAAAATTGGTGCAAAGTAGAATGAAATATTGTCGTTATGTTACCATTACATTAGATATTTATTTCTATTTCAGGGTTGTCTTCCATTAACTGGTATTACAGTCTGCAAATTGGAAGATACAGATACAAGGAAGAATGCATTTGAAATAAGTGGTCCTATGATAGACACGATAGTTGCCGTCTGTCAGACAAGAGCAGAAGCTGATAACTGGGTCAGCTTGTTGCAGAAACATTCTAACACAAGTAGCCCTTCCCATGAGGCAGGTCAACCTCAGTCATTACCACATGTAAGTATTTCAATTGCGTAACAATTGGAAACTGGAGTTTTATTCGTATCTATAATAAAACCGATTTCATTTATAAATTTTATAATTTCTTACATAGCTGACCCGGTCTCCTTCTGAAGGTGCATTATCTAGCATCAATTCTAGTCGTCGCAGTCTGTATCATGTGACATTGCCGCCGCCTAGTTATCCCTCTGCATCGCCATACTATTCCCTTACAAAATATTTTGCACGTTTAGTAAAAAAAAAGGTTATTACCAGGCAAATGTTACGAAAATTATTACATGAAAGAACCTGGGCTAAAGCTTTTGAGCTGACTGGACTACCTGTTAGGAGAAGACATAAAAATCATATAAGATTACGGATTGAAAACGACGGGACTATAGGTACGGAAACTGATTTTTCTGATAGTGATAGCGATAGAGAGACGGATACGACTGAGACTTATTCAAACTCCAGTTGCATTGATACAGAAATGAATGATTCATCTAAAATAATGCGTCAAAATGCGTTAGACTCAATTAGTCCGAGGACATTATCATCTTCATGCAGCAGCTGTGGAAGCAACTTTGGTTATGTTCGGTACTTTGATACATCAACCGACACGCACCTTGATGTTCCGCAACCAAACGTAAAAGGTGACTGCACCAAAAACATATTTTTATCTTTACCTGATAACGGTTTTCAAATTCCTCCGGGCTTTGAAAATGTTCTAAATACGCCTTCAGAACATTCCTATAGTAATGAACACTCTAGTTTTGATGTTAGATCCTATATGGCGTGTGAAGATTTGGTTAATATGGACCAGAATAGACCAATTGAAACATTAACAAATGATAAGTCTGATTTCATTCTCACGAGGCGAAGTTTCCCAAATTGTAGCGTTAAAAATGAAAATGTCCAGAAGCTTTGGAAATCTACAGAAGAAAAGTATTCTCGTGACGATGCAGTTGTCAGTGAGACAGTGGCTAATTTGCTTCAAAATTTAGAACCACCATTACCTAATTTTGATCGTATTAGCCCGGTTAGTTCAATTATTATAGATCCACCGCCTATGTT
This sequence comes from Byasa hedistus, assembly GCA_029286795.1. Taxonomy (NCBI): domain Eukaryota; kingdom Metazoa; phylum Arthropoda; class Insecta; order Lepidoptera; family Papilionidae; genus Byasa; species Byasa hedistus. The sequence continues at coordinate 5,955,301 of JAGSMW010000020.1, read as the reverse complement.
TCGTAATAATGATGACGATTTGAAAGTCATTAACATTAATCTTAATACAAATGTGCCGTTCAGAAAACATTCGTTAAATTCTGATAAAAAAATTCGACGTTCTGTCTCTAAGTCAATGGTTGAAACTGACAATTTAAACAAAAACGACTCACATTTTCAGAGAATGAGTTCCCAATCAGAGTCAAGGAAAATTGTTAAGAAATGTGAATGTTGTAATAGATCTCTCTGCCCGAGTCCTCGGTCCTCCGATTCAGGTGTTGCGGGTAGTTGCAATTTAGCTTCTCCTGAATTAAACACGCTTGAATACACGGGTACTGGCGGCATTAGTAATGATTCTGACAGCCAAAGCAAAAGCAACATAACACAGACCAATTTTCATAACAATAACCGAAAGTTAACATTGTCTGAAATAGAAGCGGCAGCATTTGAAGAACAATGCAGATGTACATCGCCTTTTGGCTCCACTGCTAGGACGTCGTGTGTTACAAGCGTAACATCTGAGACAAGTCTGGACGTTATAGATTCTTCCAATACTTGTGTAACGTCTACGTTTGTGGGATATCCACCAGTTTCAACACCACAAATAAAACGTACGTCTATAAGAAGAAATATAGAACGTTATGTACCAGAAATTAAAATTAAACCAGAGGTTCCACCAAGAATTTATCGAAAGCCTAGTACTCATTTCGAGAATCCTAAAAATGTTCGTCAGCCAATACCATGCCAGTGGAGTACATTACATATAACTGAACGTGCTAAGCCCAGTTTGCATTATCATATGCGTATATACAGAGAGAAACCTGAAGAAGTTAAATGTAAACCAATAAATAGGCCATCCCGAGAAAACTTTTTACGGAAATGCGATGTTTATAACAAAGAAAATCGGTCGAAAGATGACACCATAAGAAAGACGAGATCACGAAGCGAAGATATGATAAAGTCTAGTAAAGTTTTGACAGAGACGCAGACGGGTTTCGTCGTGTACCGTTCAGATTTATATGCGCATTGGTGGATGAAAGCGAAATTACCTATTACAGTGGTCACCGACTCAGGCAAGGATAATTTTTGTTGTAAAGAGATACTGTTTTGTGTATCACTGGTTTTAAGTTTTGTAACCACTAGATTAATACTGTCATTATAGTACCCCAGTATTGCAGTGCTTTTTACTTGATCATCCTTGCCTGTGTTTATTCATCTTACTAACTAAAAATCACTGCAAGTAGATGTCATACACTAACAAACTCGAAGATGTGCATGGAAAAGCTTGTGGACAACTACCGATTTCTCCTTACATATTTACGAAAAAAATACTGTTTGCATTTATAATGTCGGCAATTATTTGCAAATGGATAGTCTACAGAGCAATGGATCCGAGACCACGTCATTTTTGTGAAGCCATGGTCATGCACATTTCAGAATTGCTGTAATTTGTTAAAAAAATTTATACGAAAACATACGTAAATTATAAGTTACATAGAAGTACGTGGGTTTAGGAAGCCATTATAAATAGATCCTATGCTTTGAATCGCTGTATGAATACAGTCTAATTGCAGTAATTTTTATTAGATATTTATAAAATGAGTGATATTCACTAATGATGTATCTACTTGACAGATGACCATGAGCGACAGCAGTAACGAGTTAACATCGGGCCTCGGCAGTCATAAAAGATCACATTCATTTAACAATCACCAAAGCTACACACAACATACGCAACAAACCCAAAAGAACAAACATAAAAATCAATCAGCTCGCTGGTTACTGAACTCTTGCGATTCTTTGGATCAATCGCCCATTAAGACTAACAAAGCTCCCATAGGGAAGAAATTTTCTTCAGTTGACTTCATTGATACTACTGATTCTAGTTATTTGAACAAAGGTAAAATAATGCTTGCTTTAATTTTCCCTGTTCCATAGGTATTTCAAGGTTTTATTAATTGCTATAGGCTATATGTAATATAATATATGGCTGCATTGGTGGAAGGTCTCGGTTGCTGGAGACCATTTAGATCTATATACCACCACAGCACCTAACATTATTTGGCAAACATTACTGTGTTCTGGTTTAAAGGGCATTGCAACCAGTGAAATTACAGGTGTAAAAAGCCTTAAAAAATTTTTTCTCAAGACGTCGTGCAGTAATGTAGTGTATTTCAGCTTAACTGTAGCTCATAACCATATGTTATGAGCGGGCGTATCAAATATCATCAGATGAAGAAGGTCTTGTTTGATTCGTTATATGAAATTATAAAAAAAAAATGTTTCTGAAGTCTTACCACTTCTGGAGTTTTTCTCATGACGCATATTATTTTTAAGGGTGGAGCATAACATGTTTGCGCCCTGCACCACCATTGCGGCCGCAGTCGTTCACGGTCGGTTCGGACGAAAATATTGGACCAACGCATCCGTATGCACCGCACCAACGGAAGTCCAACTCTTATGAGGAAGACGCCCTCATTTTGAAAGTGATCGAGGCCTACTGCACTTCGGCACGGTGTAGAAATGCCGTCAGTTCTGGTTAGTACAAATACTTGTTGAGCGACAAACATTATTCTGATACATTATTAACAACGTGAGACCGTGATTGTGTTCGTTTCGTTTATGCGTTCCCCGTTTAGTAGATGTGCGATAGTATTATATTATAGGGCCATTGGCAACAGGGCGCTAAGCATTTGGAACTATTAAAGCAACTTTATATATGTATATTTATGAAATGTTTAACAAATTTTATTTCTTGTGTGATGTATGGAATGTGTTTTTTTTTTAATTGAAGTCGATTTTAAGAACATTGAAATTTTATACTGTTTTGTAGATCAAACTATACTGATTTTGTAATTTTATTTACTAGTATATATATTATTCACATAGTAACATTATACAAAAGGTTTCTACTAACAAGGCTTTAATTATTATGCAGTACCCAATATACCCCTGGAGATATTCGAGTCGACAAGGAGAAGACACGCGAAGTCAAGAAACCGTATTATCAGTTGGTTATTAGAGTGAACGATCTGTGTTTTATAAACATAAACAAATATATGGCTCTCTATATTTATATAAAGTAGCGCTTTATTACAGTATATTAACATGATCTTTGTCGGTTGATGTTTTGAATGTTATAATATGTTTAACCTACATGCATCGTAATAGCAAGTACATTACGCGTTTGGGTAAAAGTCTGCACGTCGTCTGTACTAACACATTACTATTGCTGCCGTGGGTGGTGTAGGTTTTAACTAATCGCTAGTGCATGATACAGGCATGCTTAACAACTTATACTCAATTTAGATCTGAATTATTCCTTAGACAGCTGTGCCAATGGTATAAGTAAGAATATTTATTTTCAGTACAAAATAGCTAGTCATTGTAGTTGTGTGAACTACAACACACGTATACTTCTACATTTTTGATTAAAGTTGATATTTTTCTGTTAATATGTAGTGTGAACTAATTTATAAACAAAAAAGTATTAATCATATTATAATATTCGTTATTCTCAATCATTGTTTATTTTTGTTATTGTTTCATGGTTTTTTAAAGAAGATAAGAGAAAAGTTATTATTTTGCATTGCCACTGATATTGGTGGTAAACTTTCACCTTGAATCAAGGTTCCGATAAATATATGGTAATGTAAATAAATATGAACGATGTCTCGTTACGTGGTACTTTGAACGTATCTATTTTGTTACATGCGGCTGCCTTTATATCGCACCTGCAGTGGACTGCGGTCACTTTTCTTTCGGTAAAGTACAATATCATGCACTCGCTACTAACAGTCCCCGCCATAACTGTACTAAACAGCCGCACTTGCAGAGAAGCGAAACGCCCGACTACATCGGCTGCAACAAGGTGTCTAAAGTAAAGCGTAACAAAAGCTCATCCGCAGCAGACGCGTATCTGTACCGCGCGCCGGAGGCTCGTAGGCTGCTGTCCGATAGGAAGATCCAGATGAATCGCTCCAATCCAAATCTATGGGAATGTTTTGATGAGCGCGATCGAAAACAGAGATTACACAACAGCCGCGAACGGTGGAGCGGTTCGCATCCGAGTTTGGTAGCGCCGATCCGTGCGCATGCGCAATCACCTGCACCCGCGTCCTCACCTGTTCCTCGCTCTGCTCGATCCTCAACTTGGTGTTGCGGCACATTCGTCAAACAACTAACTAAATCGCACCATTTCGATTGACAATAACTTTCCACACAACCATGATATATATTATGCTAAATCTCTAACGCAAAATGTAAAATAACTAAAGTATTAACCTAAACATCAATTTCAAATCATATCGATATTAAGAAGTTTCTAAAGACATTATCGAATAATATACTCAACTTTGAATGGTACTATATTATTTATGCATAATATTATCATTGGGTGTGGACTTATAAATTTTCGTCTTCATCAACTCTACTATAGTTATCGTGTTTTACTTATCAGCTCCCTTTGCTTTTTAGAGTTATGTCATCCGTCAACTGCTCGCATCCGATTGTCATTTAATGGTCAATTCTTTAAGCAATGCCTCATTTGATTAATGTGGTTTGTTTTAAGAAAAAAATTGTGTTCCCGTAGAGTATATTATTATTGTAAAAAAATATGATTACTTACAAATTTTAGACCTTTATAGTTGCATGCATGAGAATGTTTTTATTTTACGTCGTATTGCAATCAAAAGTTTCTCATATACCTAGTTATCTATGTTAACATAGACTTATTAGTTTTGATGTGCACGTGTGCAGTATTATTAATATAATAAATTTAGTTAAGCCTCGCTTGTAATAAAACAAAACGTAATGGTGCATTGATATAGTAATTTGTATACGTATATATGCATAGTTAAGACGATACTTATATTTTTATATGTTAATGTAATAAATATATGTATATATACATATGAAATTTTTTCAAAAAAGGTTTAAGCGATTTGTGATTAATACTTTAGTATTTAAAGTTTTAGGTCTGGAAATCGATTTGTTAAAATTTAATTACGTACCAAATAATTACCAAAGTGTGTATAGTTTATAACAGCTTTATGAGATCATATTCTCCTTCATTATTATAAATTTTTAACAATTTTAAATTGTGTTATCGGTTGCCATTTGATTATTTATGTATATATGTTATAGACTTGTGTTAACCTTATAACACTAAAACGTACAACATTGAAAAAGTGTATCAGATTTATCACCGTTATAACTTAACACCACCGTCCGAATCTAATATAGCCCAATAAACGTGGCGAGGTCGTTTCATGACTCTAACTAATCAATATATATGTGAAATTACTCCCAACATACATATACATTACAATTTTATAATTTATAGTTCGTGTAAAATACGTACATTATTTCGAATGAATATTTATTGATTTTTTCATGTAATACTCGTAGTATATTTTTTTAAACGATACAAATTAAACAATACTAGAAACTGCTTTTATTATAAGCGTTATCAGTATTTTTTAACAATGTCCTATTGACCTTTGTTTTATGAATAGCCTAGCTAGGTTTCACAATCGACTTTGTAAGCTTTTTTAAATATCAATAAAAAATTGTGTGTTAGTTCTTAATTTTAGTTAATAAGAATCAATGATATACAGAGAAAACATTGTGATTCAAGTTATATTTTGTATCGTATTTACGCCATGTATTCATTGGGATTAATGCATTTTTGTCTATAAACAATTATATTAGCTTTATCAATATCGAATCGATTAATTAGTTATTAGAATAATTGCTAGACATGAGAGGTTGTCTGGTCAACGGTGATGACTGACATCATCATCAGAACGTACGCGTGTACATGTCTGTTCATTCTTGATAACAAATACTCTTGCGGGCTGACATGTATGCGACTATGGCTTGCAATGAAATATGGGCATCGATTTATTACTTGTTTTTTTTATTTATTATAGTAAATATTATATTCTATAGCTATTCATTATTTTTGTGAACGCTTCTAGGACATAGCATTTCTAGATTTTTTGCAACTAACAGAGTCAAACTGCTGGCGTTGAAGCTAGCGAAATTCTTGGATTAACGAGATATACTAGCAATATTTTATTACGGACAGTTGTATGACTTACCGTCAAGTTAATGTCCTGCTCGTCTTGTCGGTTTGTTAAATAAATTATGAATAGCAAAAACTTTAAAGCAATTTAATTCGAATATGCTTCTGTATATTCAATTTGTAAATATATCAGAAATATAATATATTTACAAAATGAATTACTTAAGACAAATATATTTTGTTTTTTAATGTACACAAGAATTTGCATCCTATCATTGTACGAGGGTGGATTGAAAAGTACTCGGCCTAACCAAGAAAATAAACACATACTAAATCAGTTATATTTTTATTTTTCTACATAATCACCATCAAGTTCAATACACTTTTGCCACCTCCCCTTCCAAGCATTTAGACCGTTGAAAAAAAATGATTCTTAGAGTCAAAATATGCGTCTACAGCTGCTTTGACCTCGTCGTTTGTCGAAAATCTTTGACCTCCCAAGTGCTTTTTTAGGTTAGGGAACAGAAAAAAGTCTGATGGTGCCAGATCAGGTGAATACGGCGGATGCGGTAACATTTCAAAGCCACAGTTGTGAATTTCAGCCATTGACTGTGCTGACGTGTGAACACGGGCGTTATCTTGATGAAACAGGACTTTTCTTCTGAGCATTCCTCGACGTTTTTCTTTTATTTCCTCTCGTAAACGACGTAGTAAGGTGCAGTAGTAATCAGAGTTTATAGTCTGGCCCCTTTCAAGATAATCAATCATAATCACACCTTTCGAGTCCCAGAATACTGAAGCCATCACCTTATTTGCCGACAAAATGGACTTAGCCTTTTTAGGGGGTGGTGAACCAGGTCTTCTCCACTGTTTTGATTGTTGTTTTGTTTCCGGTGTACAGTAATGAACCCATGTTTCGTCCATAGTAACAAAACGATTCAAAAAATCATCTGCATCGGCTTCAAATAACTCCAAACAGTCGCGTGAAATAGTCAATCGCGTCCTTTTTTGTTCAACTGAAAGCAGTCGCGGAACCCACCTCGCAGACACCTTGTGGAAACCCAACTCGTTGACAATGATGTTTTGAGTTCGTTCATAAGAGATGCCTATAATCTCGGCTATCTCTCTAATTTTTAATCTGCGATCTCCCATTATTAAATCAAGTACTTTTTTAATATTTTCGTCAGTAGTTGACGTCGAAGGCCTTCCAGAGCGGGGTTCATCTTTCACACTCTCTACCACGCTTAAATTCTGCTATCCATTTTTTGACGGATGAATATGACAGAGCACAATCGCCTAATGTACTGACCATGTCATCATGGATGGCTTTTGATGATAGCCCCTTCTTATGGAGGTACTTAATGACGGCACGCTGCTCGATTTGCTCCATTCGCGGAAATTATTATATGTACTTTGTTAATAAATTTATAAAATCACAACTAATTATCGCACACGTTTCGAACTTCACACAATGAACTAGTCTGAACTGAACTAAATAATGTGGCTAGATTTGATTTTTAGAATTGAATGGATCTGTGTTAGGCCGAGTACTTTTCAATCCACCCTCGTATATTATTGTAAGATGATACGGTATTTATGATTTGTTATATGAAATCAATAAAGAAAATTCAGGAACTACTGTGCGGTGTTCTTCATAGGGGCATAGTGAGGCTTCTCGTGGGACAGCAAGTTATGCCTTGGTCGCCTCGAAGAATAAAAAAAATGGACAGTGGATTGAAAAGTTTTGTTGTTAAAACGATACAACCTAAAATGTATAGTATTAGGCAATGTAATAAGAAATAGGTTTTATTCAGTATTATGATTTTGTATTTTTGTGATATCATGTCATTCGCGTAAACTTCTAATTATCTTGGTTTCTTATTACGTTTATTTTTTTCTTGTACTAAACACTAAGCTGTAAGTTACAAATCTGCTTCTGTCAACATAATGGTTAAAGGTCAAATTATCTAATGTAGATTTTAAAACAAATTCAACTAATATCCATTTTTTAATGGTATGAAAGATTATCTTTTGGTTTTATTAAAAAAATATTAAATTAACCTGTTTTTTTAAAACACAAGTATAAATAATTGCGCAACATCTAATAAAATATTAATACAATACACATTTAAAATATTATGCAAGTTCCGTTACAGTTATACTGCAAATTATAATAAAATCTTGTTCTAGTCAAATTTATAATGATGTCATATTTGTTATAGAAACTTCTGGAAAGAAATAACGTAATGATAGAATTTATATAACCGTTATTCTTAACCCAATTACAAACAAGAAAGGCCACATGTTAAATATATATGTGTTGTGTGTTAGTTATTGTGTTTATTTTTAATAAAATTTTAATGTGGGTGTCTACTGCAATATTTATTTACGGAAATAAAATGTATAAAAATGAAGTTTCTCATTATTTTAATACACAACTTCAATTAAACCGCCTTTTGTGTGATCAAGGTGGGTAATTGAGAATTCAACAAAAAGTACATAATAAGCATAATCCACATACATTTAAATGCTTTTGCGTTAATTTTCAGAATGCGACGACGAAGCTGCTTTGTGTATGGATTCGCTAGTAAGATCGCCTTCACTACCTATACATTCGACATCCAACCACGGGTCGCCAAGTCTTTGGACTATTGTCATGCGATTGCAAAACGAAGTAAAGACTTTAAAATTAGATGTGAAACATTTACAAATGCAGCTGAAAGATGAAAAACATGATAGAATACTTGCCATTGCCGCTATGCAAACAAAGAACATATTCAAAGACGCAAAGGAAAGCAAATGTTGACATTTTTGCTGTCACATCTTACTCTATTAACAAATAAATTACTTGGTATCTAAATTTTGTGTGGTTATTGATTTTGTTTCATTTTAATACCAAAAAACAAGGAGGTAGATCCTTTTTATACCGAATAGAAGACTCGGAAGCAGTGAAATTGCGGATGAAGATTTATATAGGGAACTAATAATTAATTGGAACTTGAAAAGAAATTATTAATATTTGTAAGGGCCGCGTATTGTTTGAATTCTAAACACAGCTAAACATAACTCAGCATACTAAGTTTATATTAACAAAATGACGTAAACGTTAAAATAATATCGCTTTATTATTAATTTTAATATGAATACCGGGCATGTGAACAAAGCAAAGACAGTCACGTTAAAGCATAAATGCTTTGATGCGGCCACTTCGATAGACGATCGCTTCTCTTTGGAACTTATAGGCAGTCAACCCCGGATAGATCCTATTTAAATTTTCATATTAATGAGGATTTATAGAGTATATCATAAAGGCAAAACATGTAAACTATCTCCTTAAAATATCTATAAAGAAAAATGTCAAGTGTTGATAACCTACAATCTGCACGTCGAATTCATAAACAAAGAGATTGCTATTTACATTAAACTGATTTTGTTTTATAATTCTGGAATTGAAAAAAAACATGATAATTTTTTAACTACATATTAGTAAAACAAAAAGACGCAAATGTACACAAATATTACTGAAAAACATTTACATAAACGGAATTATCTGCAAGTTGTATTTCGTTTTTAAACAAACCCATATACATATGTGGTGATGCTTGTGAACCTAGTAAAATTTTTAAATATAGAGTTATGTAAAAATAATAGAAAATTAAGCAGAAAATACATTCAGAATTTAATTTTGTACTCTATAAAAGTTAAATCGTTTCTATTTCTGTTTTATTGCTAGGCGTGTTGTTTTTTGTTTTGGTAAATATGTCACATACATTTCATCCAGTTAAAACTCTTTCCGATGATCTATTTTACTCTGGTGAAATGACTATAATCCTGGCTTTTATATTAAAATAGTACCGGCAATTGCCACAAAGCATCGTGAAGCGTAAAATTGTTCAATGGCAAGGCACAGCTTTATGCGTTTGCTTTGAATTGGAAATTAAGTAAAGCAACTGATCGAATCGAAACAGCGCTGATTAGAGCATTAATATTATGCACGTTACGCAAGATTGGATGTTACATAATGTGCTACTTATTAGTATATATCTTGTGTACGTAATTATATTCAATAATGAGCACGATATGTAAACATACAACTGTCCTAATATAAGTAGTAATATGCTGTTAACGTATATACGCTTTCGACACTTAATCTAAAGACTCGGAAAAAGAAAATTCAAATTATTAAATCCTGCGTATTTACCCGTGTTCAACTAAAACCATGTTAAACTAAGTTCACATAAATTTCTATAAAAATATCATAATATATGTTGGTTTACATGTCATGCAAACATTGATATAATAGAATAAGATTTCGTATATTGTGATGAGTGTAGACTATAATAACAAAATACTGAGTTTTTCTTCATATTATATAATCACCGGTACGTATCTAAATTACATAAGCATTTTACAGTATAATAGTCCATAGTACATGAATGAATGTGGACAATATTACGCTACGGAGTACATTTCAGTTCGCAGTAAATTTCAAGTTGCAGTAATAGATAATAGTAGATAAGTACAGATTTATGATTATGAGGCAAAGTGTATTTTCAAATTTTATAGTACGTTTGAAATATATTTATTATATCACGTGAGGCACAATGCAATAACGGGCATAACAAAATGGTCATGTTCTATAAATACATAAACCGTAAAAGAAAATATGTATACCCTTGGTTTGTACAGTATGCGTCTTAAAACTTAGTTATCACAATGAAAAAAGGAACGTAAGTGATGAATATACCGTTTATCGCTAAGTAGAGAGAATAAGTCTAAAAGTTGCACTAAAAATTTCTTTTTTCCACATTGCGATGGAAAAGACACCTATTTCGCTAAATTGCGCCGTGAAACGACAATACTGCAATGGGAACGATTTTTTCAGTACAGGCGAGGCGGATTAAACGGCTGTGCGTTGAGTGCTCAAAAATCACTAGGTATGTTTCTGTGGTTTTTTTATAGATACATTTTTTGGTAAGGATAATGGAGATTAATGATTTGAGAACTATTACCAGCGGAATGCAATATATATAAAGATTGAGTGTATTAACTGTTAACTTGGTGTTTAGACTTATCCAGATATTACATAGTAACACAAATTAAATATATTTCAAAAACGTAACGGAATAATAGTCAAAAAAATATTGTGATTCCAGTAAAACTTCACACTTTTTTAATATCAGAAGTTTATTTGCAATTTGCTTCTGCGAGTAAACGACAGTAAATACTGTATGAAAATAAATAACATAAAAATAATAACAATGAATCTATCTTTCTAAGTAGACGCAGTCTCTTTCGACAATTCCGTATGTAAATGAATTGAAGCCCTAAAAATTAAAGTTCTATATTCTTTTTATAAGTTTTAACCGGTTTCCACGAAAAAATGCAGTGTTCAATAATTGCATAGCTATAGCGGCTACTAAGGTCTGGCTCGGTTCAATGAGTGTGCATCGAGGCGACCTAAAGCTGCAATACATGTAGGCAAAGCAAAGGGCAACTATATCGGCTAGATAAAAACGGATACATTATTTCCTACTTCACTGCGCTTTCCACCCACAATCATTATATTAGAAAGACTAGACAAAAATAGTATTTTTTGTGAACTTTAACAACTATCTTTTTATTTTGTTGCATAAACTGTGTGAAATTAAATTTGAATATTTAACACAATTCGACAGACGTCTAGATTACCTTTTTTCGGTTCTATTAAATGCATTAATGAAGTTTACAAAGTTTATCAAACTCCTCTGATTATTAATTCATACTCGGTTTATAATTAATAGAAAAAGTATACAGTATAGAGCTTTTACATTTGAATGGGAGATCGTAAATATTAATAAAAGCTATGGAGATATCTAAACATACATATGATATTTGTAAATGTCTCCAGTATTATCAAATTTTTTTGTCGTGAGGGAAATCTTCACTAAAACCCTCTCGGTGGTCTTCCTCAGTCCAATAGGAGGAACGCCGTGATGTCCTGCGAAACGCACCGGTGCTCCTCTACACTCCGGCTAGTCACTTCCCAAGGATGTGCCAAACCCTCCGCCTTTTTCTGTACTACGACAAATCCAAGACCACCTTGCATTAGCCGTCCTCCTGAGTTCACTTACCGAGCTATGAGGGCCCCCACGCTCCTCCCTCGGCCCCTGGCTTGGCTTACTTTAGTCCTATTCCTACTAGGCCGCGACTATAGGGCTGAGTATTATTACACCTAATATAACTAATATTGTACAACAGATGATGCGTACGTTACTTTTATACTTCACTTTTTCTAGTAATAATAGTAATTTTATGTTATGATTGCGTACAATTACACTTTTAAGTATTTCTCTTCGTTTTCATATAGAATTTTATTGGATGTTTTTAATTTACCGTCAGCCGGACTTAAAAAATAAAATAGTCTGCCACCGGTCGTTACACGTCCGCTATTTTCACGTTCACAGCACTTTTAAACGAGAAATGTAATTATTTTTTCAATTTTGCTTCGCCGATCGTAATTTTGTCGTTTTAATAATTCTATAAAAATACATCTTGGCATACTATAGTTAATATTTTATTCGCATATAAAACTTTGATACTATTTACTCCAGGAAATGTCATCGTACCTTTACATTATTATTAGAAGTATTTTGCAAAGAACGTTTGAGGAAAACGAACAATTTACCTGCTTCCGAATGTCGACCTTCGTCTTATGTCAACAAACCAAGTTTCTAGTCGTACACTACTCTTATCGTTTCCTTTATACACATAGTTCGAAGTTTTCTTCAAATATTTTCTTTTACGTAATGTTATTGACAGTAAGTTAGCCAAAAACGTTTGTGTCTATCAGTACCTTTAATTCATGAATAGATATTTTTTATTTAATTCGTGTGATTGTAGTAATAGTTTACATGTTTCGTTGGTTTCATTTTTATTTCTTTTGTCTGTAACTTAGCCATCAGACTCTGGACTCTTTTAAATTATTGATTAAGACGACATCAGGATGAAATGAAGATTGTCTTCATTGATTCATTTTATGCTCTGTGAGGTTGTTACTTGTAGATTTAAAATATAATTTTGGGTTACTAATTGAGTAGTATCCATTTTGAATAAGAAGATATAAAAACGTACAGACGTTAAGAACACTTTTTCTTTGCATAAGTACCCTTCGCATATCAAATAAAATAAAGATTTGAAAACAATTTATTTTGGCAAATTAAACAAATATTATTTAACAACAAATATATATATCTATACGCAATAATTTGAAATTAAAATTACTAGAATATGATTTTGAACATTTTGTTGATAATTTTATACAAAACAAAATATTTTAACATGTTAATCTATTCCTAAAACAAGTATCCGTTGCTTCAGTCGTTTCGATTATTTGAATTGAGATTTTCTTGGTATTTGGCTTGGAAGCGCCAGCGGTCGCGCCAGCAGTGAACCTGGTTACGGATGCGGGAGACATCCGCCGCGTATGTGCGGCAACAACCACCTACGTATCTCACCCCGAGGTCTAACCATTCTTGAATGAATACTTCTACCGCTTCGCATTTGTCACGGTCAATCCATCTGTAAAATATTGTCAACAGTAAATTTTGTATTAAAAAGAGATTGATAATTACGCCAAAGGAGATGGTGTATTAACATAGTTTTCACAAGTCTTGAAATTTTATAGCACAGCACTCAAATTAATTTAGTTTTCACATCTATAATTAAATAAGTAGGCAAGTTTCGTCATAGAATAACGTTATACCATAAAAAGTTGCACTGTTTGTAAATAGACACTAAATCCAACTAATCAGAAAAATAAGTTTACAAAAATGATTTCACTCTTACTCTGTTTTTATGGAATTAACAGAATTCTGTGTAAAAAGGAAAATGATTTTCTCGCCCAAATGCAATCCCTCTTCTTGTTATCGGTTAGAAGATAACCATATTATGTATGAGAAATAATATAAGTGACTAAGTTACGCCATGAATTGTACTTTTACAATAACAATAACCTATAATGCTTTTGTATAAAAACATTTTTATTTTTAATACATATAAGTAATGATTGCTTTATCAGGATAATAAATTACTTTCTGCATTTATTACAGGACACTTAACAGTATACTTCAACCTAGAAAGCAATCTGAATGAGTTATTTAACAGCCGTCTCTGCCCATAACACTATTAAAGCTGTTAATGAAAGTATTGATATTATTTATAATGGAGAAGAGCGATTAGATACTTAAATATGTACATACATAAATTTATCAGGTGAATAATTGAAACTTACCCTATTTGCGGATTGTATTTCTCGCCCGAGTTAGGATAAACAATCAAGGGGATGGGGGAGTGCGGCCGGTCGTCGTTGATTCCTTTTAACAGAGTCGATATGTAGGAGGGAGCGCAGCAGTTCACCCCCACCGCTACTAATTGATCTGGATTCGCTTCCCAACATTTTTTTGCCACTTTTTGGAAGCTCTCACCGTGTGCAATACTTTGGTCATCCTAGAAACGTTAATTATATTTTACCAGATGAATAAAAAAAGTTTTTAAAACGTTTATTTAATGAGTTTCGTTATATTCACATTTAAGTAAAATTTAAAAGAGTTAATAAAACTATTATTTAATTGTCCATCCTAGTACTGCCCTACATTTGCATAGCATACTACTATTTGCAGCAGAAGCGAAGCTATGAGCGTGGTAACATGACCTGCCGCAGGTGAGTATGTGGTAATGAATACTTTACCCGTTTATTAGTGTCTCACACCGGAAGAGTTGAGGAAGATTCTGCAAGAAGATTTATTTACGTACCAATTTCTAAATCTGTTTAAAAGATGTTAAGTGGTAACAATTCTTCTATATTTTTGCAATGTAATATCTCGCTTTTAGATACAATTTCAATTAAGTCATTTAATAATTCTCTTCGAAAGCTTTTTAAGTTAATATCTTACCGAATAAGTGCTTTTGTAGTGCCGCTTTGTTACACATATTTAATATACAAACCTTACAGCTGAAAGCGAGCCACGCCTTCACGTTTGGATACTCGCGCAACAGGTCGCATAACATTTCGGCTTCTTCTTGACAGGGAATTGTCTCTAAGGCAAGTAGATCTACACCAGCTTCTACTAACGCTTGAATACGGGGCTGATGCCATTCGCGCATAGTCTGAAGTATAAATATTTACAATCATTTAATTATAATTGTTAATTTACTTACAAATCACCTTTTACTTTCAATTATTATTAAAGCGATTGGACTCAGTGATCGTTTGTGTATTTTATTTGTATCCATTACTTAACATACGTTCAAAAATATATGAACCAGTTTTTTATTTTTTTTTATTTGATGAAGTAACGCGACGTGTATTACGTTCACTCGATAGGTAAGGCTTGCTTGGCGAAATATCATCTTGGATATCCTAGTAAGTTCACTAAGTTTAATAACATGTAGGGAGAGCAGTAACATTTGCACACTGCTGTTTGGCTTCAGAAATATGCACTGCGGTGGTATGTACCTGGATGAATTCCAGTAATAAAAATCTGCTACCAGTATATTAATAATGTAAATATTAATAATAAAAGTACTTTGTTCATTTATTTAAAAAAAACTAGCAATGAATTTTTGTTACCCGTCTATGTTTATCTGAAGAGCGAATATTTAATAAATATGTGAAACCACTATATCAATAACATATTGTGAAACATTAGCATTTTTCGAAAAAACCGTCTCTGGGCTTTAGGAGCAATGCTCGAAAATATCCGCTGGATCATGAATTTTTCGTTATAAAATATTCCACGTCTGGGGCTTTGCCAGTCCCATTTTAATTATTTTTAGAGGTACCAACAAATTATTTATCACTATAATTCAGATAATAATTTAGTAATAACCGACAACTTTATATTTTGTTTTGAGTTTGTTGTTCATTTGCTCTACGTGCCATTAATTAACTGTCCAGTGCAGACGACATCGTCCAAAAATTTAACGGAGAAATGGAAAAGAGTTTTTTTTTATTGTCGATGTAAATTTTAATTTGCCGGCAGCTTTACGACCCGCTTTACGATTGAGTTTGCGCTTTTAACCTTTTCTTGATTGTCTATCTACGTACACCCGCTCAGGGGTTCTGTATAAATAAACTCACGTGTCTCATGTGCCCTTTGAAAATGTTGTAGGTAAATAATTATTTAAATTAGCATTTATAGTCTCCGATACGATATTTAGACGACAAGTTATAACTCAGATAAAACATTGGCGTTTTGCCCAGACATTCTATCGCAGTTTAAAGACATTTACGAACAAGATAACGAAATATCCACAAATGCTCTTAGTAACAGTAAATTCGAGAACTATAATAATCTTTAACATTCTCTAAGAAATGATACATAAATAGTTGTAGATAAATCTTTTAAAAGGAGTTGTTAAAGAACTCCTTGTAATTCACAATTTAAATTTTGCAATAAAAACACTTACTCGGAATGTACACGTTTCAGTTGAGCAAACATTTAATTTAAATCGATCTGTCGAGTATCGCGGTGCTTCACTTGATGGAGTGGAAATAGACAAAGCTTTAATAAGCAGTAGTATTAAAACTTTGTCTATGTAGTATAGTACGATAAAATATCTTTTTTTCATGCATTCAAAACCTGCTAGACACCATAGTAATAAAAATCTTTGTTTTATTGTAAACAAAGTGAAGTTTATAACTATTATCAAAATATAATTATATTATTAAATTAACAAAATTGGTATACAATTATGTTGTCATTAATTTGAACTATTGTTCTTCCTAGAATACGATTGTTCAAGATCTACACTAAGATATAATGATGTACTGCTAGTAAGGTTGTTAACACACCATAACATTGCTGGAACAAATCGGAACATATTACTGTTTGGCAACAGACATAAAAACCGCCGTAGATCTACCTTAGATGGTATTTACGAAGTTATGTTTATATATTATTTATAAATTAATAACCCTTTAAGGCACGTGTTGTATATAATATATATATATAAACAATGTGAAAAAAGGTTTTTTGGTTTAATAAGTACCTGAACTGTTGTAGTATCCGCATAACTTCCGTCGTACTCGGAGCCATCGTGGAGGTGGGCTCCGTAAGGACCCACGGATCCCACAACCAACGGCACATGATCTGGATACAAACATTACAACATAATCAAATATATCACCAATATTATGTTTCCTATATATTGAATCCTAACAAAACATAATTAATGCCTGCTTGGAGGCATCCCTTGTGAACCGGAGAAGCTTGGTTATAATGTAATGTAAACTTTCTTTATATTTTAGAGCATATTATTCATTCATCAATTATTTATATGTATAATTTATAAAATATTTCAATTGAAATTATGAATTATTCGTAAAATTTGTTACTTTAGACTAACAAAATTACAATAAAAAGTTGTTCCTTGTAAGCCTTTGGGCATTATAAATACAGCAATATTATAGAAAAACGTTTTACGCCTTCTCTACTCTTCCTCACCTCCTGATAAATTAAAATGAGTATCTTGAATTATGACGTATCATCAAAGATGTTACTTTAACCGATCGTACTAATGACCTATTTTTTTTTGTTCAAAATATACTTTAGTATGGTGATGTGTACCATCCTGTATGCAGCCCTCATATTCTTCCAAATAAAGAGTACGTGCACGCTTAGCTAACTCCACAGCGCGCACGATCAGGTCGTATCCTTGTTCTGGGGTAACGCCGAGGTGTTCCACAAAGCCATCGATCGACGCCTGATACGTGTTTGTGATTATTAAATGTGCACCCGCTGAAAACCAAAATGCATACATATGAATTAATGATGATGAAAATTTAAATGTTTAAATTTAGTTATAAGATTTTGCCGACGTTCCTTCCCCATAAACTACTATTGCTTAAGCTGCTAAAATTTGTATTGCCAAACTAACTCCATAAATATTGAACTTGCCTTCTCGTACTATTATTAACTGGGAACAGCATGCGGCTAAGAGACGTAAACAATTAATGTTATTAAAACTTGGAAATGCAATAGCGTTCGTGAACTTCAATAAGACTGTTCGACAAAAGGAACCTTTGTCGAGTTAAACAAATTAATAACGTAATAAATAGAGAACGGAGTAAGGCCTCCGACTGGTAATGTATTACTCGGATAGACAAGGTGATTAATGGAAGCTCTTGCTATTGCCGTACCAAGTATTATACTCTCGCCTCAGAAGTAAATGCTATATAACGTAACACGTACATATGTAATACCTTTAAGTACAAACTTAGTGACAATATTAACAGTGTGCATGAGATCGATGTCTCTATAACTAAAAAGATAGAATCAAAAGTATATTAAATGCAGTTAAAGCGTCTGTGAAGCATCTAACATATACTATAATTTATAAATATAATAGAAAATTAATGTAATAAACCTACTCGTATATATACATAAATAACCGACGTATTAAAAAAGACTGAAAAACTATTTTAAATATATAATCGTTGTATCAACCTGCAATATTAAATAGTAATGAGTAAATGTAATAAAAGTTTCGCTTGTACATTTCGCATCTTATGTTTAAAATAAAAGAAAAATCCTGAAGCATGCAAGTACAGTGAAAGCGTTCTTACAATGCGAGCCATTTTTTATGTTTATTCATATCATTTCCCCTGAAGAAGGCGACAAAGCAAGTCAGTAGGCTTTTTCCCTCCAGGGAGTTATTTGCTTGTAGACACTTTTCAACTTTCCTTATGAAAAGAAACGGTCCGTTTTGTGGCGAAGAAAAGCGCTTTCAGAGGACGATGACACGAGACGAGGTCGCACTCACGCCGTCAGATGCAAGGAATGACAGGCTAAAAACGACCTAACGTGGAATCCGTCAAAACACTAATACTCGCCCGCGCACTTCTTCTCGCCAACGTATGATGCGGCAGCGTATTTAGATGCGGTTTATTAGCAGATATAAATACACCTACGAATTGCGTCTTTTAAACAAGAACAGACAACAAAGCAATTTGATTCTAGCTACAAATATTCTACAATATGTTAGAAGTATAATTGGCCTCTCGTTGTGTGTGTACACATTTTCCTTGTAGAAACTGTCATCAATATATTTTAAAGCAAAAAAATTTCACTCGTTTATTTTTAAAGCAAACATATTTCAAAATGTGGTATGGTTTAAAATAAATTATTTAATTTGAACTTTCATTTAATATTCGCAGTGTTAGAGCAAAACAGACAGGATCTTATTTCAAACTTTGCATCGGCCCAGAAATGTTCAATAAACGTTAGAAATTGTTACACCCGCCGCGTCTCTCTCATATTGTTTTAATTTTCAAGATGTCTTTGCCAAATTTTCGGATATTGCGTAATCTTTTTTTTTTATATTTTACGTGTTCAATTATATCGATGGTAAAATTGAAAACAAATAGCAAACTATTGTCACTACCATAATTTTAGCCTACTGATGTTGAAAGTTGAACAAAGGCCTCTCCAATTTCGGAAGTAGTTGCCGTGTCGGTCAAGCTTGGCATAGGCACTCGATGAGCCTACTATGTTGGTAATTCAGAGGAAAAACTGCAAGCTTTTATTAGGAGTCTTTTTACTGTAGTCATAATTTTTTTTATTTCATCTAGGCGACAAGATGAGCAAGACCCGATACTTGTAAGATGAAACCTTGAACCACAATTTGCTCATCTCCACAAAACACATGAGGTTGTGTTTCGTTACCATAGAATTTCATAAGCGACAAAGTCATTCAATACGGAACAGAGTAACGTTTGCACACAACTGTTGGTGAAATATGAAATAGGAGCTCCGGTGGTTCCTAACTAGACGGTATGCTGCAACCTATACATACCATCAGTAATAATATTCAGATAGGTCCTCTTAGTAAATATAAACCTCCGTAAGTACGAAGGTATTAAATATTAAGTAAATGATAGTTACGTTTTGTGATAAGTAAGACAATTTTACAAAAAAAAAATTATAAATTATGATATTTTGAAGTAAATGAAAGTAAAAATACCTCTGAGGAAGTCCAGGTGGGTATTCACTACTTCGTTAGGGTGCGTGTGGAGGAATCGAGCACTCCACAACGGGTCGCCGTCGATAATGTGACCCACGTGACTAGACAGCTGCGTAGCGAAACCTCCATCTAACACTACGATCTGGGGCGGCTCGACGCCATCTCCATTATTTGGTGTCATAGTAGTTAATGAAGCTAAAAATTAAAAACAATTTATTTTTAAGTGAGTCAAGAGCAAGTTTCGTTTGGTGTTAATTAATGAGAAACTTGCTGATGTCGACCACGATGTCATGCACTTGCCTTTATCTCATTAATGGTGAGATTTCATAATTTCAGCGATTTATTACTGTAACTTGTTTTAATTGAAATTATTTGTCAAAAAATTAAGTGACTACAATAGAAATTACAATTTTTAGCAAATGTTCGTTAGAAATTATTACCGAGTTCATAATCAATATTCTCTGTTTTGTTACCCTCAGAGTAATTTTGTTAACTATTTCGACGTACAGTCCTGACAAAGTAATTTGTTACCAAGGGTATTTAAAGAAATTCTTGCGTTAATTGATATTTCTTACAAAATTGTAAGTTATTAAACAATTATTTCTCACATATTCTACTAAGTTTTCACCCAATGAGTAAAAACTAGCTATGGGTTATATTGTCAACAACAGATTTAATATTTTTTAACGAACTTCCATTGAAATCTATTAAATTGTTTTAGCACCGAATAACATTTAAAAGGTTTTTGTTAAATTACTCTACGTCATGGAATAAACGAGAAGGTGGTCGATGAACTTTACTCATGATTTTACATTAACCAAGGAAACCTATAAATCTACAAATTTTAAGAGATTTCATTCTTACACTTCGTACTCGTGATTGAAATGTACACCTATGCCATATTAAAATTCTAGTAATAAAAGTCATCCAGTTAAGTTACAGACATGGGCACGAACACGGATAAACTATTAAAGTTATTTTTTGCCTACGGAACCTTAAAAAGAAGCAAAAAAATCCTTAGTATTTAAGACAAGGACGGTAAATGCAAAGTTTCTTGGTAATGTGACGGCGATGATCACTCTTTTTCAAGTGCGCCGGTGGGCTTTTTGCGTTTATTAACAATACATATTTAAAAGCTTCTACGTAGGAGTGAAAAGAATTTTCTCTAAAGAAATGAGGCAACTGGCTACATTAAGTATTCTTTTGAATTAAAGGTATGCTTTATTAAAGCCTTGCTTATTACATGTAAGGGACTTATCTGTTGGCAAACATAAGGGAACATTTTGTTTTCAGATTCACCACAATTATATATTTGTTTATTTGTTACAAGAACTCAGGTGTTGCGCGACTTACGACTTTAATTTGTGCAATAAATTATGTTGGTTAATTACAACAATAAGTAGACTATTATATTTAATTACTACTAGAAATTTAAGTATGGACGCATTGTTTTAACTCAATCATGGCGGAGTTAAAAGTCTCACTGCGTTGAAAACTAAAAGTTGAGCTTTTACACTCATTGTTTCCTGTTACACTTTACTCGGCAACTTGTTTCTGATTTACCAAGTAATGCGGTCAGTTTTTTTTTTACTTTTTTATATAAAATACGATCTGTTGTAGCTTCTGACGACCTCACCAATTAATATATGATATTTTGTTCAATCGGCTGATAAAAGATATGAATCATGAATCTTAATTAATATAGTTTAAAGCAGGATGTATTTTTTCAAATTTCTGTGTAAGAAAAGTGTTTTCTTACGCATAATTGTGCCAGTCATAACTCATACCTGCTACAGCCCTTAGAAAATCCTTTTAATCTAACGCCGCTTCCCCTTGTCTGCGGTGAGGAAGAGTCGGAGTTAATTAAAGTCGCATGTTTATTTTACACAACTTGACAAACTTTGCCTTGTACGGTCGAAGGGGCTTAAATCCATTGAATTTACTTATTTTAAATTATCGATATTATTTAAGTTTATATTTTTACAGAATATGGCTAAGATATATACAGATGGTTTTAAATATAACGTTACTTTAATTTTCTATGAGAACCGAATACTTTGAGCTTCGCCTTCCGCGGGCTCTTTGTCACTTAACCACTTAGACACTTAACCGCAAGAAATTGAAGTCAAGTGTTAGTACAATAGATTGTATATTAAAAAAATATTAACAGTCTCGATATAGAAAGAGATACGTTTTAAATGTAACTTCATTACACAGGTGTAGAAGCACACTATTATATGTCTGTATATATTTGTTCATAAGTGTTTCCAAACAGATGATCTATCTTATTTGTTACAATAAGAACTTGCTCGAATGATTAACTTTAATTCAAATCTATTCAATTATTTTAAGATTTTCTTTATTCATGTTAGTGTATTAAATGACAATTTAAGAAAAAGACAATATTTTTAAGAAAGTGTATATAATAAAAAAAAGCATGGAGAAGCAGATTTTTAAGAAAGAAGAAAAAGAGTCATAAACTGGTGTAAACTAAAATAACTTCAAAGAGAAGTCACCCACCACGCACGTGTCTATATTAAAGCAATCTAGTTAATGATTTTTCCCATTTATTATTCCCTGTTGATTTTTAAAGCAAAGTATATTTTAAATTATCAATTTTTCTTTCATTATTACATATACAGTTTATCGGAAATAACTAATTGTAACTTTTAAGAGTTATTATAAGTCCAAAAAATCTAGTGAGACACGTTACTCCTCGCGCAGGAAATGTTATTTTTTCACACATCCTCATTTTACGTTTTGTATATTCAAACCCATCATGTTTCGACTAACTCTTAACTACGTTTCAAAACATGGGTATACACGGAATAGGTCTCTTCTTCGCTACTTCCCTTCGTCTATTCTCTACTTTATTTTTCAGAGCCTTCGCCATGATTTAATTTTTTGGTGTGAATGAATTTTTAGGTAGAGTGTTAATTAAAGCTACCGAAATTCATTGTTTATTCAAACAAAACAAATATTGCAATAAAAATTAAAGTTTCGTTGTGTCAGCTAATCGCTTAAGTTTTTCGAAAACACCTAAGGCCAAATTAAATATCATGTTTATAACGTACACAACAATATAAAGTTACATAAATCTTTTTCCCTTTTTAAATAGTAATTTTGTTACAATTTGGCCTGTCCTCCAAACGAAGTAGTATCTTTATTACCAACTTCATTGTAAGATGTGGACGGAAACCCAAATACTTATAAAGGTAAATGACTCAAAACGTAATGGAACTTATGCAAAATACCGTTTTCTCCATTTTTCCAATCTTAAGTTGATTTCTTTATTTCTATGGGACTGCCTTCGTGGTATTCTCATTGCAACACTATAACATAAATAGTATAAAGCTTCAACTCAAATTAAAACATTAAAATAAAACTTTTCCGTTTGTTTACTATTAAGTTTGACTTTTTTAACACATATCGTCCCAAAAATTGACAAATTCTATTACGAAGAAAAAAAAACTATCATCAAAACATATTGAAAAAAAAAATGTAAAATGTGTAAAAAATATGCGTTACAAATGAAGATATACAAAAAGGAATAATATTACAAGATCTGTTAAAATAAAAAACTAAATGATGCTTTACAATTTAAAACTGTATATTTACAATAGATTATTTTCAGAAACCAAAAAAAAAAAGATTACATATTTATATTTATTTTGTCATTGTTATTATTTGTACTTGTTAACCTTAGATAATTATAGTAAATATCAGTTTATACAAATACAATTTTGAAGTTATTGGTTTATGTGAATATGTTTTATCATCTTTACCTAACGTTTTGAAGTCAATTGCTAGAGGACAGTTAATTCAATGAAATATTGTGATTTATATTTCCTTGTACAGTATAAGGCGATCGAGCTTGCGGAAACGGAATGGACCCGGTAACTTGGGCGATATATTGGCTCTGTAGAGATCATTTATTTTAACAGCCGGAATCATTCAAATTTATCACAAACTACGGTCCGTATTATCGACTTGATGTTGTCATTTCTGAAAATATCGGCGTATTATCAGGGGATATAAGTAGTTATTAATAAATATGTAATAATAGCTATTAAAAGAAACGTTAAATGGTTAATTACGGACGACATACACGCTTAATTGTTTTATGGAAAGGAATTTTAGATGTGAAGCTAACTGCGATTTATAAACATTTTAATAACATTAAGGAGTTTTGATCAATAAAGTTAAAAGTCACCATTTGACGTTCGAAAGTTCTTGTAGTATTATTTATGTAAGTTTGTTCAAGTTACATTATGTTTAAGAGGAAACAAAATAGTTTCCATTACTTAGTTCACGAAACTTTCTTTTTTTTTTTTTTTTATACTACTTTGCGACGAGACGAGCAAGACGTTCACCTGATGGTAAGTGATACGCTTGCCCATGACAACGTGGTGCTAGTTAAGATGGTACACACTGCACCACATTGCGCTCGTCGCCTTGAGACATAAGGTGTTAAGTCTCGTTACCCCAGTAATTACACTAGCTACAGCGCCAATCAAACCGGAACACAGTAATGTTCGCACACCACTATTTGGCGGTTGAAATAGGAACTGCGGTGGTACCCACCCAGACGGTCTCCGGCAACAGAGACCTACCACCTGGTACTTCTGTACTTCTCTTGTACTGCCAGACAGTAAAGATAAGTACAAACATTTGTATATAATTGTTTATAGTTATATATTTGGTTCTCGTAATGGCTAATAAATAACTTAACATATGGATTCATTCACTTCTAGTATTACGTCTGGTACAGACGTCGCGTTCCTTCGGATGAAGTGTAGTTCTTTAAAAAAGACGTAGGAAGGTTTCTTCAGGGTCAGCAAGATGCAGGAAATATTCTAGTGTTACTGCCGTTTATAGATTCCGTTCGGCGCTCAACAACAGGCGAGTAAACCCGTTTGCCATCTAAGTAGTAAAAAAAGATGTCAGCAAAGTTGTTTTAAAATGTCCAATGATTTTAATTGTTAGCACTTATCCAGTGTAAAGAACAACTTTTTAACGGTTAAGGTCAAAGCATTTTGATTCGACCTTTTTATCAGTTATACGCAAATACAATAACAATTTCTCTTCGTGTTTTATGTTGGAAACATGATAAAATTAATTGTATGCGTGTTTTATTCGAGCATTTAAACAAAGAGAAAAATGTAATGGGAAATCAAATTTAATACTTATTCTGTTGTACTCGATTCTAATATATTTCAAGAAATATTTTCAAATGTCATATTTAAAATTTCTTTTCCTAGTTATTATTTTACTGTTTTTCACAACCTTGAAATTTTGTGTACATTATGAGAATGGAAAAAAAAACGTTGAGAACTTTATAATTAAACATAAATCATAAAAAAGACAGCGAATTCTCTTTCTTAAAAGTGCGAGTCACTTTGAAAACTGAAGGAATATCGTTCCAGGCGACAACAATATTTTAAGCGCTCCTGTTCACACCTGAGCTCGATGAGTATTCAAATAATTTATGATGGACGCATGAACTCCGACATAGTCCCTAAAAATTATGAATTTCTTCATAACATGTATTCAGATATTATTTAAAAAAAACGTTATTATTTTAAGAAACATTATTTTGTTTTTAAAAATCATGAAAAAGAAATTGCTGTATTTAATTTCATAGCAAATCATTGTGAACTAGATACTACGTTATTTCATTGTAAGACCAGAAAAGGGCTCCTCGTCTTTTTAGTCAATGACCCGGAGAAGAATCCAACTTCGACATTTTGATTAATTCTTTATGTTTGATCTCGCATAACCTTATACTAGTCCATTCTGGATTTTGATGATATTATTTATGTTGGAAAGAATATAATCAAAATTGTTTCCAAAATATTTTATTCTCGGTTAAAAAAAAAGCCTTTATTTATTTCCTTTTTCAGTTTCTCTTCAACAATGGTTATATATTTTCTAGTAAAAAAAATTAATTCATTAAAAAATGACCTTCTTTTTTCTTTGTTAAGTATTCCGCATAATTGCGTCGTTCAGCAGCGGTTTGCAGTGTTCAGAGATTTTCTGTATTCAAAACTACATTTACAATGCCCCTGTGCCTACTGTTAACATAAAACGTCGAACCCTTCAGTGTTACGACAAAATGTAAAACATGTATGTTCGGGCCCATCGCTGGCTCTGCGCATTAAAAAAAGTTTACATCTTCCATTTCATACTGATATATCCTTTTTTTATTCGACGATGCGATATGAAGGGCATGGTACATGATGGTAAATGCCACCTGAAGATAATCCCTCCCATGACACAGTGGCGGTAGTTAGGATGATAAACACTGCGTTGTAATGTGTTCAAACTGGAACACTAGTTGAAAATAGGCCCTGCCGTTGTACATATCTATATACAGTCTCCGCCAACGGTGACCAAGAGTAAATACTACCTATTTTCTTTTATAACACTTATTTCAAACCTACAACATTACCTTAATTAAAAATTCTTTATAAAGAAACCGAGAGAGAGAGTTATCAATAGAAGGTTTCCACGAAATTTTGATGAATGTTTTATTTAATTGTAATCATCAAAACATTTATATTAATTTCGTATCATTGACTAAGCTAAGATGGCGTTTCTTTAATACATGCATTTCTAATTAAAAATTTTTATTATTCTCCCTTAGAAGTTTTAATAAATAATACCACTGTAAAATTTTACATTCATGTTTTTTCCGTAATTATTCACTATTACTTAACCGTAGTCGCCTGGAATACGTTACAACGATGTTTGAAAACGCATAGATGACAACTTATCTTCCTGTCGTTTAACTTGACATTGCGCTAGACTGAATATGACGTTCCAACTGAACTCTATGACTATTTAATGCAAATAATACTTTAATAAATCTTTTTCTCCATGATAACTATGAGTCCAGGACATCCGCCATCTCAGTTCTGTGACCTCTTCTCGATTCTTCTTTAATGAATTTACGTACAGATTCTCAATAATTGAATTATGAAAAGGATTTTTCAAATGTTTAAATTTTAGAATTATTTAGTGTATCACAATTTTTAGACTGAAGCTGTAAAACCGACAAAGGTCCCACTTGAGAGCTTAGGCTGGCTTTCAAAACGACACGGTCCGGAGCATTGGCTATCACGCTGCTCTATTGCGGGTCGGTCTACGTTCGAGATGACTTCTGATGCATTCCAATTCCGATCGTACGTGTTTGGGATCAAACTTCCACGCTAGAGAAATGAACT
Organism: Byasa hedistus; assembly: GCA_029286795.1. Lineage (NCBI taxonomy): Eukaryota > Metazoa > Arthropoda > Insecta > Lepidoptera > Papilionidae > Byasa > Byasa hedistus. Next base: position 5,928,064 of record JAGSMW010000020.1, on the reverse strand, counting down.
TGTTTCCGAATGGTATAACATTACGAAATGTTACAAAACTAATGTAAATTTCTCATTTATTTTAAATCTATTCGATTAGTACTTGTTTCTCACATGTTTCATTATATTATAAAACGTAATGTGTTTGCGAAAATTACATCGTATTTTATTAAAAAAAACACCTATGATATTGACAAGCAAACAAATTTCTAACGTTATGCATATTGTATTAGTATTATTTTAATTTTCTTTAATTTATACTAAAAATGTTCTAAGAATGTTATTAGAATCTAAGAATACATTAAATATTTTATTTATTGTTCCACCTGCGTAAAGTACATTATGTATACCTGTAAAAGTTCATATCTGTACTAGTAACAAAAGTATCTCTGTACTCCAACATATCCATGACATCAAAGAATTTTATGCCAGAAATCCAGGAGATGAAGAAAAATTTATTCGTATCTGTACTGAATATATAACCAAATAAAAATTTAATAAAATCCTGCAGAATCCGATGCAAAAATTAAATACCACCATAATAACACTTACTAAACATGTATTCGTAATACAACATGTATCACTTAATAAACTACATCTCTACGGACCAAGTTAGATATTTTATAACAAAATTTGTTTGTATAAATATTTAAAAATATATATTAAAAAAAATCGTATTTTTTAATGCTGAAATTACAATAATATCAAGATGGAGTTCTATAATGAACAAAAACTTGTTTATGGCTACCAGATTAAGAATACTAGGTTATAAATTTAGATTATGTGTAACTTCTTGTATACACAACATACAAAATTTTATTGTAATAATAATAGTTTAAGGAACAATAAACTTTACTATATTGTCCACGAGATATGGACAATATAGCATTACAAATAATCTTACAATATAATCATTATAATTTTGTGACATATATCAAAGTACGTATGTAAGCAACAGTAATACGATAAGCTGAGTATTTTGTTATAATTAATACTGTAACGTCTACTGTTAATTTATACATATTTTTTTAATGAGACTGTAAAAATTAAACCGAAAGTGTACACAAATAAACTCAACAGTTGTATTTTTTTGTCGAAAATCCAGATAGTAAAGCAGTATCTAATAATTTTATGTAAACTGGCCTTAAACGCTGGCCCTGAACGTACTTAGCATATAAATTGACATCATAAAATGTATCGTGTGATAAACATGCTCATCTTTCTCTCACATTTTGTATCTGTACAATGTTTTAATAAAAATAATAGAAAACTTACAAAGATTGTTCAAATTAAAAGCACCTATACTAAGTGAAATCACTTTGTTAACTGACAAATGTCGATAATACGTATTATTTAGAGAGCCATCATAGTAAGGCGACGCACAACTGAATACTAAAATACGCGTATCGCACGTTGTCTGTACGACGGTCGTAACAACACTAGGTTGAGTAGCGGTTATCTCGGAAAAAATATGAATTTATTTACAACTTACTTGTGTATCTATGCTGTTTTACATTTACTGTTGTTAACTCGTCTACATTCTGCTGCGGTATTATATTCTGTTACTATTTAAGTTATTGTTTTAATCAAAACTTTTAAAATTCTTTATTTTGATTATATCTACATATTTTATTAAATATACACAAGAACAAAATATTTTTTTTTACAAATACCGTAGTATTACTACTTTGTCTACATTAGAATATTAAATTTAAGGAAAGAGTAAGAACGAGTAGCAGAAGCTGATCACCTGGAGAAGATTGCAGGCAATCGTTTGAGGCAGGTGGCATTGGATCGGACGAGTTGTAATTTAATTGGGATTTCTGGGATTAATTTCGGCAGTGGACAACAATATTTTGAAATGATGATGATAAAGTAGTAACTAACTATAAGGAAATAAGTACATGAGTTATATTCAAGAAGTATATGATTTATATTCAACTGAGTACAAAACAAATTTGTGAATTTAATTAGACCTATTTCAATAATTTAACCAAAAAAAAATTTTTTCTTGAACTGGAAATAGACATTTATCCCAACAATAAAGGTAATATGTATACACTGTGTAAATCACAATCATTTGCCATTGGCTCGCTGCATGCGGTTCAAGAGACGGAATAGATATTAATAGAGTTATCAGCTTGGAGCAACGTACCCGTTAGCAGTCACTAAAATGTGATATTCTCGGCGTAATAAACTACAAAGCTAAATTAAAATAAGATTGAACTCGTGTAAAAATCTATGTTCGTTATTTTAGCAAGGTCAAACCAATGGAATATTTTAATAATTGAAAAAGTTTACCTATGTATTAATAATCGAACTATCAAGGCCACCGTAATATTCCATACGCGATGACATCACAGCAAACCTTCACTGTTATTTTAATTTTAAACAAATATCTTCGTTTAAATTCTTTCCACAAATAAGTGTCGTATGTATTTATGTATATAACAATTATTCAAATCTCAAGCTCTGTTAATTTAACACATGCTAGATATGGAAGAACATTAACAAAGAAGATTCGTATTTGCTTTCTAATTTTAATCAATTTAAGTTATCTATTTATTATTTCTCGATAATATTTTTTAATTGTTGTGAAGCAATATTTTAACAACAAACTAATAAATCTCAATGAGGTACTGTAAAGGAATTTATCAGTAAATAAACAATTTCTGCTTATCAATGTAAATTATTTGTACATTAATTACATACAAACATCCTTTAAGTATAGTTATAAATGGTAAATATTGATAAGGCCTCTACTTAACATATTATAAGTTATTTTTCATTGGCACAATACCATGACAAATATTCGATATAAATAAAATGTAGTTTTATCATTTATACTCGTTATCGGTCATTCACTTACCAATGGCGGGCGCGTTAAAAAACTACTCGCTGGCTTAACTATATAAATTAAATCTATTTGTCATACACTCGACTATTCACACATACATAGTCGCAATTCTCTTATGGCAATCTTAAATACTTAATTAGGAGGAAAGTTGACCTCCTTTCTGTGGTAGTACAAAAAGTTACAAAGTTGTGTGTTTTACAAGCTTATTAGACTTTTCTTTATTAATGTTAGATATTGAGGATAAATAATTGTGGTTATAAACATTTTGTTAGAAAAATAGTAATTGTATTGACTGATAATGAATCCAAAATGAATTACTGCATATTGTACTATTTTATTTCATACTGATATTTATGTAATAATTGTATTTATATGTCTTATAGTGTAATTGAAATATTGGGAATATTATTAATCCACGACTTTTATAAAATTGATAATAATTAAATAGTTGTATTGATTATTGTAAAGAAGGCGCCGCTGTCATTTTGGTATAAATGGCGAACGACTGTGGATCTCGAGCTCATTACTGTTTGGACAGCGTAAGAAGTGTGAACTCAGTGACTTGTGAATTGTATACATAAAAATGTGTAAATTAGATTTGTATATTTGAATTGATTGTTCCTATTATTAACGACACCAAAAGACATGTTTCTTACAATTCATGATATAATTAACAATAAACAATAGAAGTACTCGGTATTTACTAAGTATTATCAATCTTAATATATTTTATGAAGCTACCTTACTAGTTTAAAAGCATTTACATACCAAAAGACTTTTAATGTTTTTTTTTTGAAGTAGTATAATTTAATTTATGTATGAAAATATTTTATTTTCATTTACTTCGTTAATTGTTAATGTTTTTTTTTAATCTAGATGAGTAAACAATGTGTATAGTTAAATAAAAGGTCTGTTGTAAAGAATTTAATTATAATTAAACGGATTCACTAGCTCCTTTGGAGCATCAAGGTGATATGGCATTAAATTGGAAGAGGTACTAACGCAGGTTTGTGCGATTTGTAGAAGCTTATTGCGATACAGCTTCTGAAAAAAAAAATTGCAATTCTCTTAAACAGTGCTGGTGATTCGGCCAATGATGTCTTTGACTCGTTTCAATTCACGAGCAGCGAACGAGACAAGTTGGATGCAGTATTGGTGAGGTTTGACAATCATTATATGCCCGAAAGCAGCATTACATATCGCAGGCATAAATTTTTCACAAGAAAACAAATGGTTGAAGAGCCTTATGAGGAGTACATGGCAGCATTGAAAAATCTGGGTAATATTTGTCAGTTTGATTCCTTGTATGATGGCCTTGTGCGTGATATATTTATATGTGGTATTATAGACAAAGAAGTGCAGATCAAACTATTGGGCCTGGGTGATGTTGATAGTACCAAAGTAATGGAATGTGCTAGAAATCGGGCACTTATTAGGCAACAGGTCCAAGCAGTAAAATTAGAAGTTAAGGAAGAGCCAGTGGATTTGGTTCGAGCAAGATCACAAACTGATTGGAAATATATGAAACCAAAAGAAAAACGAACAAACACAGACACATCATATAAATCAAGTGTAAAATTTAAGTGTAAATTTTGTGGATATGAGCATTACAAGGGTAGGTGCCCTGCCTACAATAAGAAGTGTGTTGCATGTCATCAGTTGCATCATTTTGCTAAAACTCCAATGTGCAAAAAGAAGGATGTGAATGTGTTAGATTGTGAAGAGGAATTAGAATTTCAAATGGATATATTACAATTAGATGCTATTGATATGGAAACAGTTCCAAAAAAATCTTTTGATTCATCATGGTATACAGCAAGTTTAATAATAGGAGGAAAACCAACAACATTCAAGATTGACACTGGAGCGCAGTGTAATGTTATTGGAATGACTGAATTTAAACGTCTTGGCTTACACAAGATTAAGACGTTGACACAGGTAAAAGTTAAAATTACGTCTTTTTCGGGTGATGTGGTTCCTGTTGTAGGAAAATGTGTTCTAGATGTAGTTTATGAGGGTAAACATAGTACAATTCCTGTTTATGTTGTGTCTAAAAACTGTGTGAATATTCTCGGCTCAAATAGTAGTGAGTATCTAGGTTTGATAACTCGAGTGAATTCAATTGAATTAGACTCTATTTTAATGAGAAAATATTTAGGGCTATTTGATGGTGGTATTGGCTTGGCGAAGGGGCATACTGTCTCAATTGAGCTGGATGATAATACATTGCCTGTTGTGTCTCCTGTTAGACGAATTCCTTTTAAGATTTGTCCAAAGGTTAAGGCGGAGCTGGATCATATGGTGGAGATGGGTATTATAACACATATGGATGAGCCTACAGATTGGGTTAGCCAGATGGTGGTAGTTAGAAAAAAGGATGGGTCGTTACGTGTTTGTATAGATCCAAGACCCTTAAATAAAGCAATTAAACGCTCTCATTTTCCATTTCCAAAGGTTGAGGAAATTTCAGCACAAGTACAGGGTGCAAGGATTTTTTGCAAACTTGATGCTCAATCTGGGTTTTGGGTTTTACCTCTTGATGAGAGAAGCTCAAAATTGTGTACTTTTGTGACTCCGTGGGGAAGATATCGATTTCTGCGACTTCCATTTCGCCTTAAGTGTGCGCCTGAACAATTTCACGCATTTGTAACTAAATCTTTTATGCACATTAATAATGTTTTCACATTTCAAGATGATATATTTTTATGGGCTAATTCTAAAGAGGAAATGGACCTTGTTTTAGACAAAGTACTTCAGGCAGCTCAGACTGCAGGAATAAAATTTAACCCAGGGAAATGTGAGTTTTATAAAGAAAAAGTGACGTTTCTTGGTCATTGTTTTTCTTCGGATGGTATTGAAGTTGATCCAGATAAAGTGTGTACAATTAAGGCACTGGCAGCCCCTGTTGACAAGAAATCTTTGCAAAGAATATTGAGCATGTTTAATTATGTTTCAAAATTTATTCCTAATTACTCTGAGTTGACGGCCCCTTTAAGGGAACTCCTAAAGAATGATGTACTGTTTGTTTGGAATAGTTCGGTAAATAATGCCTTTTGTCAGTTAAAGAAGTTGCTGGTTTCTGCTCCGGTTTTAGGGTTTTTTGATCCATCTAGAAATGAGTTGACCTTAAGTGTTGATGCTAGCTCACATTCGGTAGGAGCAGTGCTTCTCCAGGGTGGTAAACCTTTAGCGTATGCATCTTGTGCGTTGACTGAAACTCAAATGCGTTATGCTCAAATCGAAAAAGAGCTTTTTGCGATTTGCTTTGGAGTTGAGAAATTTCGGATGTGGATTTTTGGACATAAAAATGTGATTGTTGAAACGGACCACAAACCATTGTTGGGTTTAAGCCAAAAGCCTTTACACAAGGTGCCCACAAGATTGCAAAAAATGTTACTACGTTTACAGCCTTATGACCTGACCCTGACTTATAAGCCTGGTAAAGAAATGTTCTTGGCCGATGTGTTGTCCAGAGATATCCCCGCCTCATCTAGCATATCAGATTCAGACCTAAATGAGGATGTTGAATTACAGGTGGCGCTTTTAGTAGATAATTTACCGGTCACTGAGGCTTGGTGGAAAAAAATTTTGGGGGTTACTATAGACGATCCAGTATTATCAATTTTAAAAAATTATATTAACAACGGCTGGCCACAATACTATAAAGATGTTATTGATGTGGTTAAGAAATATTTTCATTTGAAAGATGATTTAACTGTCATGGAAGATGTTATTTTCTGTAATGATAGGGTATTAGTTCCTAACACTATGAAGCGAGAAGTACTTACAAAATACATTCTGGTCATCCTGGTATTAATAGAATGATAGATAGAGCGAAGCTTTCGGTATTTTGGGTAGGGATGTTACAGGATATTAAAAAATGGGTTGGATCTTGTAGAGCTTGTTTAAGACATCAGGATAAGAAACAGAAGTTAGAATTGATGCCAAAGCCTGTTCCTTTACTACCCTGGATGGAAGTTGGTTGTGATACATTTGAATGGCATAAAAAAAAATTTTTGGTGGTTGTAGATGCCCTGTCTAATTATCCTGAGGTAGTAGAATTAGCTGATCTGCGAAGCATATCAGTTATAAATAAAATGAAGTCAATTTTCTCCAGACATGGAGTTCCAAACACTGTTTGCACTGATGGAGCTTCCTACTTTGTGTCAGATTTATTTAAGGCATTTGCTTTGGAGTGGGGATTTAAACAAGTGGTTTCAAGTCCACACTATCCACAATCCAATGGTCTTGCTGAAAGTACGGTTAAATCTATAAAGAAAATGTTTCAAAAGGCTTATGAAACTAATGAGTGTTTGTATTTAGCATTGTTAAACTACAGGAATACACCAAAGGGTAATTTGCATTCCCCTGCAGCAAATCTTATGGGCCGTGCCTTAAGAACAAATGTTCCTTGTGCTTTTAGCACACTCATTCCCAAATTGACATATGAGCAGGACAGAAAAATTAAAGTGGCTCAGAAAATTAAAACCAAGGATTACTTTGACAGGAAAGCAGTCTCAGAAACTCAATTTGCATGTGGACAGAAAATCATGTTCAAAAAGTTACCCAATTCCTGTTGGTCTCCAGGTGTAGTTGTAAAAGAGGGTCCTGGTCCTCAATCATATTTGGTACAAAGTGAACTAGGCAATAATTACATCCGAAACGAGTGTCACATTTACCCATGTCAAGACAAACCAAAAGATTGTGAAACAGTTATTGAAAATCCTCTTATAGTGTCAGAAGAGTCTGTTAGTCAGGCACCAGCTCAATGTAATAGTACTGCATCTGGTCGCCAAGTTAAACCTCCTAGGCGATTAATTGAGGAAATGTGAGATAGAAAGTATATTCTTGATAGGATCTGTTTTTGGTTCTAACATTATTAAGTTCGATTTTATATGTTACGGTTGGAAATTATGTTCTTATGTTTTAACATTATATAATGGCTAATAATAAGTTCAGGTTTATGTTTTAATAGTGTAAAGCACTCCTAATGCTAGCCAATAGCTGCTAAGACTCAATAAATAATTACTCTATTAATTAAGGGGAAAGATGTTGTAAAGAATTTAATTATAATAATTATTATGTGATACGGAACGGACTTGACTGACGAATGACAGTGACAGCTCCCAGAAAAAGAACATGCTCTGGGCTCTGGGATCTGGTTGACAGTCGGCCTGTATTGCTAAAATGTGTGTACAACTATAATCCAAATAAAGAGTCTAAATAACTGAAATTGGTGTGCATCATTACAACAAGGTCCTCTGATATTCAACTTTTTGGCCAGAAAAACAATGTGTTTAAAAACACATTAGAATAACGATAGAATTAAAATTCTATCGTTATTCTGGTGAATGGCCTAACTATAGCCTATTTATTTTTAATATGTGGATAATGTAAATGCTATCCTAACCCCATGATTAAGTTGCGAATTTATAGTAAATGTGCTTGCAGCCTGTCAATCGATGTGGTGGCAAACTATCTTCTTACAGAAGTGAATAGAATGATAAAATTCATTAGTTCATTATATGATCTTATGGTAAAAAAATTAAGCACTTTAATTTAAAATACACATATTACGCATCACAAATACCTCAAAAGAATGTCATAAAAAACATAAAATAATATTAACAGTAAAAGATAAGTTGTAAACGAAGTAAAAGCCAGATTTCCTCAGATTTCAGCCAGATCTAAACTAAAAAACATGTCTTAATATGACTGGACCAAGTGGTCACACATCTTAAATCCTCTTTGTTATAGGTAGACTACCATTACCTATTATAAGTACACTTACCCATAGGTATATCTCAGTAATTAACAAAAATAAGGTGACCTGTGGAGTTTAAAGAAATAGATTGATCGCTTGTTGCATTCTGAGGGAATATGAAATATGACGTAGTTTTCAAGAAAGCAATTATAAAGCAAATACATGTATTATATTATAGTATTCTAGTTTAGAGTAAAAGCTAGTTCATATCATGCCCGGAATTGTATGTATGTTTATTAAGTTAAAACAATAAAATATATTACTTCTCAAGTAAAATCACAATGTTTGCCTTGTTGTTCAATTAGATCTATTCACTGCCAGGTTAGTTACTTTAAACCCCTAATACAACATTAATTAAATACGAGCGAGCTACAGTTTATACGAACTGATAAATGCGATTACCCATTGCTAATACCCAGTGCCAAAATTAAGTTAAAATTCAATTTTCTTGTTTCAATTACAATTTACAGTCAGACGAAACAAGCTACCAACAAGATACGGCTTGAATTCGCCAGACATTTATTATCTCGCCTGCTTTATCTATCTACTATTGCATTAAATGACATAAAGATACGACCTCACTATGATGCCCCGTAAATTACAGATAAGAGGGTTACATATGTGCTCACAAAACTAATTCGATTATATTGATAAATGTAACAATAACAAAAGTGTTAAACAAAAATATTAGAAGAGATTGTGGATGGTAGTTGATATGAAAGGTTAAATAAGAAAAGTTGCCACGCAGAACTCTTATCTAATCCGAATTATATTTTGATTACATTAAAGTCTATTAAATTAACGTTCACTCAACGATTATACAACAATTACTTTGTATTATAATACATTATTAGCTGAAAGTCGTGCACTACTGTGTATACTCCGCAGTGGGTGTCTTCCATGTACTGGATATTCACACTGATCGGTCCTGCACTGCTCTCATCTAGCGGACTCCCGTAGACTAACGGCAAACGGACTGTCGGACAGCCTTGTGGGGGCCCTGACAAGATACCATCTATCGGTTCACGGCTACCATACCAAGACCTTACCGCCCATTCCGACAGTCCTTCGAGGGTGCCCTGTCCATTGTCTCTCAAGGTTAGCAGTTGTTTGTAGTCATATCGGTAACCTAAAATCTCCGCCGGATCTCCTCATATCTTGTTCAATCACATAGGAATCTCGTGCATAAATAGCTCTTTCCGTTAAAATAAGAATATTGATTATCCATTGTACTATAACAAGATTAATAGTTTATTTTTAAATAAAAGTGGAAGCATTTGTGCATACCTAGTATTACTATTCTTCCAATTCAATTTCGTTGTTTAAACAAAGAAATTGAATATTGAGAAAGCGCTGCAAATTCCGTTCGGAAAAAGGGAAATCTGCAGAGTTCTGTAGTGGATATTGAATAATATATACAATTTACGATGATGATTGGGGGCTATGTAATCCCAGTGCGCTGCGCATGCTGCAGATGGCGTATTTCGTTACACACACTACATACTATTTATCGCACAATACATGCTCTATTCACGTGCGAAACACACAACACTAAGCCCACGGGAATTTTTAACTTCAAATATTTTAGGCCTAAAATATTTATTATAACATGAGGAACAAGTGCAATATAAATTAAAGGCTTTACTAATTTTTATCGTACAACAAGCAAAAATGGAACTTATACAAACTATCATACCTTCGAAGTTCGGATTCGAACTTAATGCATTTATCTTTTCATTACATATTCAATGATAAGAACGCGCTTATCGGTTTGCGCAAACACTTGCAGTACTGTAATATAGTAAAAATGCTATCAAGCAGCATCGAGGTAATTAAAATCGACTGATGCACATAAAATATTTGAGTCAGTATCATCCTCGGAAGACAGTAAAGCGAAAAAAAATCGCTATACCACCTATTTTGTAAGTGAAAATTCTACATGCTACATCATTGTGGCGGGGTCGAAGAAGGGTTCATATTTACCGCTACTTTGACTACTACGTAGTTCGCAATATTCTCTAGGTTTACATTGTAAGCAATGTGGAATATCGCTGCAAGCAATAGCTGAGTCATCTCCAGTTGCCGCAGTGACTAATGGATCTGTACACATTAAATTTACAAAAAAAAATATTTAATACGACTTTTTAATTACATACCAATGTAAAATAATCGAGGTTATATACTTGCGAGTTACATATTATCTGAACGAAATACAGAGACAATATCACCAAGTTCATATCAGTGTAAACGACCTCGAAATATATCAGTACGCGTTCATTAAGCCAAATCAAAGTCTGCAGTTATTGAAATGGAAATATTTTTGTTTCTGTTCGTCGGTGCGATATGGAATAATGTAGCAAAATTCGTTATTTTTTCGTATTTCATCATCATCGTTAATGTTCACATATATGCTGCTAGATATAGACTCCACCGGCTTTAACTGCGGTGCATTGGAGAAATTTGTATAAATTCAACATGATTGTGCACGACATATAAGAGATTTAAAGTAACTTGAATAGAGATTCCGTACCGAAAAGCGTACCGTTGTTACACCCCCACTAAGTGGACAGACGACATCAAAAGAATCGCTGGGAGCCTGTGAACTCAAAGAAGACAGGATCGTACTTTGTGGAAAACATTACAAGTCTAGAAGAGTCTTGCAGTGGACATCTATCGGCTGAGATGATAATGATGATGAAACATGTCTGTACAGTCTCCTACAGTCCTCGAAAACAAATATAAATATCATAAACATATGTATGAAGATTAACTACACATTATATTTGTAAATTCTATATAAATATGTAAAGTTTTTTAGATGACTCAATGAAGCTTGATGTGAATTAGAGATTATAATGTATTTATTAGTTTCCATAGTTGTATGAAACACAAAGACTTATTTTTTTAATAAACACCTAAACTATTTCTACTTTTGGTACAAAAAGATTTGATTATGCAAAAATATTTAGGCCTAAACAATAAATCCAATTTTATCCCATTTGAAAGTTAATTTAAAACAACTTTCTTAAATATTCTTTGCGAAACCATCCAGCGTGAATTCCGACAATACAAACAAAGGTTTTCTAAACAAAACGTATAGAATCGAAAGCGTGAAAGGAGAACTACTGCAATAAAACATTTTGTTTTGTTGGAAAATTATGAAATATTAAAGAATGAAAATATTTTGACGACAATCCAAGAAAATATTTATTTTATACATTATTAATGTACAAAATAAAATCTAAATTATAAGACTTAATAATTGTAATGTTCGATGCGGTTGGTAAAAAATTCATTTTTTTTTTTGGAAATAATTTAGCATTTCAGGAATTGTTAGAGAAGGTGAACTCCCTAATTAATAACCTTTTTCAAGGATCAGCTATCCTTATCCTCGAATATGGTCCTTATCATAATGTAGACGTCATCCGGTTAATAGTGATGATGATGGAGTAAGGTGATTTGTAATTCAAGTGAAAGAATATTTTTTCAATATTTAACATGGTTGGTTAAATTTAATTTAAAATGAAGAGTTTATAACTGTATTTTTTTTTAAAACAAGCACCAAAAGACAACAGACAAACAAACAACAAAAGAGAATAGAAAATATAAGATTTATTTATTACATGCATAGATATAGTAGATGATAAACAAATAAACTTGGGATGTGATTGTATCAGTTGCCCTAATATTCATAAACAATTTTTTGTCTTTGGTGTTTACTGTAAAATATTATGCGAATATTACACTATGTTGTAATAGTTTATGCGGCGACAACAGCAAACTGTCACCATTTACATCGTTAATAAAACCCGCTCATGATAGAAACGATCCCTGAGGCTGGTTGATACATTTTCGCGTAGTTCTCAACACGTACAAATGTGTACAGAATTATCATTTGTTAATCTACTAATTATGTATTTTACTATTTAACTTTGTGTTTACTTTAACGGTAATAAAATTAAAGTATTGTTTTGTCAAAAGTTACGACGTAATTCATTGATTTCAGATAACACTTAACTTTTATTCTGTTTCGCATGTAATCTATGATGAATGCCGTTCCATATAAGTCTATGCACGTAATCACTTGTGCGAGATTAACAATGTGCATCAAGAGAATGTTTACTCTGGTCTGTATGGTTGGAATTGCTTTGTTCAGAGCGGTGGTAGCAATAGGGCCCGTCGAGATCACAGACAATTCCAGCTTCCGGCCCATCACCTGCAAAGAGTTTGGAGACGGTGCCCATTTTGTTCCTCACGATGTTGTCGACTCCCTGTGGAGGATTTTTTACTTTTGGGCGAAGGGTATGGAAATTTCCACAATATTGTTTTCATTACCATCAGAAAAGGTAATTACTTTTTATTATTTATAAAGTACATGATTCATTCATATTTATTATAAATGTAATAAGTTAAATCAAGTTATCATAATATTAACTGAGTTGGTAATAGAATTTTATTTGTGATTAATTTAAAAAAAAAATTAATACAGCTAAGAAGCAAGTGATGGTTAACTTCATCTTTATTATTAAATATAAAGAAAAACACTTAAAACTGTCAGAAATGTAATATTAAGGTATATATAAAAGAGTATCTGCAGGATATTATTAAAGAACATTTGTTAAAAAACTCTCTGCGTAAACTGAGATAGCAATTTGTCGTTAAGTTTTTTATTTTTCCTTAATGGAACCTTTCGACCTAATTACAAGTGACAACGCTACTTAAATATAAGAATACATAAATAGCATATTGAATTTAGAGTTTTGTTATATGGTCTGTTTATTTAACAGGCCCTGGTTTTTATTATGTAAAGTAACTCAATCGGTCAATTATTGAAGTTTGAGTACACTCATGGATCAACTTTGCTTTTTCTTAAAATTTTCGCTGTTCTAAATAGCATAGACGTGAATCTCATAAACACGTACCCAATGATTTATAGTTTTCTGTATATTTTATATCATATTTAAATAACAACATTTTATGTTTCATTGTCGTATTCGAGAAACGGTGTTACTATTAAACACTAAAATATGAGGCTGCTGGTTTTATCTCAAAGAAACCTTATTTTTTAGAATGTTTGTCTTTAATAACATGAAGCGACGATCTGTGCGGAATGACAGGCAACACATAATGTATAGTCGTTAAAGGGAATATGTGATGATTGTTTGAGTACAAAAGTGTATAATCCAGATAGATGATTTCGCTTCGGCATCAGAAATAGGTATAGCACTGGAAGCAGCATGTTTTTTATTCAATATGATATACTTAGTTTACCTGAAATTAAATTAAGTTTATTCTCCTTCAATTTGTATAGAATTAAAATTACGTAAAGCCTTAAATTAGTTATTTTCATTTTACGAATTTTGATAATAATTTTACTATTATTTTTGATGATTTTAGAAGATCCATACTTTTAAAAGCACTGTAGTGGATATTAATCCGAAATTGAATATTGATTGGGAAAATTCGGCATTGTTTATGCAGCCGCGACCTGGAGTTCAAGTGTTGTTGGTGGGCCAAGGACGCAATGGATCTTTTTTAGCCGTTGTCCAGAGTGAAGATCCTGGTAAAGGTAACAGCATCATCAGTAATGGACATTACACTGCACAGCTGTTTACTACTATAAGCAATTTCATAGGCTAATATTTTTTTCCAGGCAAAAGGACAGACAAAAACTACATAGTTTTACTAGTTTATACATATTTACATTTTAATTATATTATGACAAATTTAAGACGTCAATAGGCTTACAACATTTTCAACTGAAACAAAAAAAGAGCAGACAGCCTATAAAAAGTATTTTTTCAGATTTGATTTAGGGCTAAGTACACTTTTGAACAAGTCAAGTGATATTCAAATAAAAAAAAAACGTCAATTGTTTAAAATTATATAAATTTAACGAAAAAGATTTTGTAGTGTTCGATCATATCGTCATATCTTACTATGATATTGAGAACAATGAATTTACTTTTGTAGTACTAAAGATCTTTCTATAAAAGTGTCGTACAAATAACACTTCCCTCTGTGAACTTACGCGCGCACCGTTTCCGCTCCTAACTTCCACAACTTGACTCATAATGATAATAAACTCAGAAAATTTTATATTTTCTCCCTTTTCTTGATGCTTTGCTAATGAACGTAACTGTTTTACTCATTAGCGCGTATACTTCTGAACGTTGCTCCACGTAATTTAACAATAGTATTCTACGAATTTTATTACCCAGCTGTAAACGCTGTGTTAAGAATTCCAAAATAGGTACATAAAGGTTTCGCGAGACCCACTTTCGTTTCGTAATAAAAGATGAAAAAAACTGTGGAGATTTTCATAATTTCTTTGACTTGTGACTAGCTAGATGTTTGATGACAAGTAAGAGAATATATGCAGAATTACATGCATCGCGGAAAAATATGTATACTCGATGAATTCCATTGCAAGATCGTTTTTTAGTAGCATTCCCTTTTATTATTACAGATTCTTTGTCAAGGAAACCACATGTACATTTAACAGAGGTGCGAATGAAGATAGTGGACCGTTACATTGGTGTTGTGAACTGCCAAGATCTTACTGCTTTTGCTATGGTGAGGACAGCCGAGATGCCGGCTACGGATGAAGCATGTAAAGCGGCTGCGGCTAGTTTAGGTTTAAAACCGCATACTGGAAAATCTTATCTCTCAGTGCAAAACTTACGTACTATCGATGAACTTTAAATTATTTTTGAATGTATGACAGCTAAGAGATCAGAAATTATTGTTTTTACGCAATTAAATGATACTGTTTCAAAGTATTTAAGTTAATGTTATACGTAAAATTCGCAGGATATACAAATAATATTATAACATGTATTCTTTAATAAAGAACGAATTATTATTATATAATAAAATACGTTCGTGCTCAACTAAATAAAATAAATAACTTACCTGCCCTGTACCTCTGAAGTAATATATTGTTAGTAGTATGCTAAATCGATTTCCTTTGTACCTGTAAGTAAAACTTATGTCCCTTTTCCATCCGTTTTCCTTGCAGACCCATGAGGTTTTCAGTAAATAATGCGGCCAATGAAATATTACACAGTCCCGTTTTCCTAATAAATCAATGATAGAGAAAAAGTAAACAGTGCAAAATTATGAGGCATGCCAGTTTTATGTTTGATTTTCGCTAATTGCATTGTAAAGATCACAATTTATCAAAATGAGTGTAACAGTGTATGTTGTTATTTTTTACAAACCAAGTCATAAATAAGCTACGGATTAGCAATAAATGATCCATGGGCTACCAGGTAATACAAACCAACTTTTATTTTCAATTAAGGATTAAGAAAAAAAGGACTTCGATCCCAGCCTTAAGCCCTAGGACGCTTAGACCGATTTTCGATTTTTCTGCATCTGCGAATAGACAAACACAACAAATTAAAATTTGTTCGCTGCCTAGGTGCATTTTTGTTATAATTAAGGATTAATGCAGCCATTTGTCTGTTATCTGAACTTACTTTCTTTTTGTTAGTATAACTTACAAATTATTTTTACACCATAATTAAATAACAATGATTTATGGATTTCGTATCGAAAAAATGGAGGGAGACATTCACTTCCTAGACGCGAAAATGAAAAGACGTTGATCTGTGATATTGTGCGAGTGAATACTTAAGCCAGATTGGCAATTTATGTGTAAAATATATAAGTATAATTGCAATTAAATACGTGTGGACGTGCTAGTCCAGTTATATTATTGAAAACGTATGGAGCATATCTTTCAATGTCATTAAAAAATTAAGGAATTCATATCAAGTGAACTATCAATTAGCTTTTTTCTGTATTATTTTATATCTCATGTCAAATTACATATAACCAAGTATTCCGCCGTATTTTCAGTAATATGATTTGTCTTTTTAAAAAAAAACTATATAAAGGCGAAGCAAACAACATTAAAAAATACATGTATTTTCATTTCAACCTTTTTGAACGAAATTACTTCCGTGCAACATTTTGCGGAATTTAAAAGCCAATTCTGGTGAGCCCAACGGCCTTAATGATTATGATAAATTTGAGATTGCTGTTACGGCAAACATTAAACATTCTATGATTCGATTTAAAACATTTCATCTGATATTGATCAATTTGGGGACCCAGAAGGTGCATACCGTTTTAATGACATATAATACTATTCAGATTTTTTAAGAATATAGGCCAGGTCATAATAGTAATTCTGTTACTGTTAGATGTTAATTATTAATAATTTGTGGTCTACTACTAGATTTTGACCTTTTTTAACATACAACACTTACACGGGGCAAAATATTTGGACACCTTTAGATAATTTAAATTTTATACACTACTTACTGAAATTGTTCATTTATGTTTTTTTTGGTTCAGATAGCCGACATACATTTCTAAAGTAATGTATATTAAGATCATTAAATTAAAGTTAATTATTCTTGCATTCAGTTCATTTAGATTATGAAAGTAATACAGAGTAAGTCCATTTACATGTTAGATAAAGAAATGAACTTACTAACTTCACGTATATCCATTTCGCTTTGAAAAATGTTGCAGTTATGTTATACTTTAAAAAACGATAGGGAATTCCTGTACATTTTTACCGTTCAGCTTTGAAGCAGTATCGAATACACCAACCGTTAAGCGAATGGCCCTGTATGTACCAACATCCTGTTTGTTGTTTACATGTGTTTGCTTACTGAAGCGCTAGTTGTGTGACAGTGCTGCGTTTTTATTTTGTTGCCGAATAAAAGAGTGGTGTCGCGCGTTCGTTAAACTGTTATGGACTGTTTGATTTATGAAACAATTCATATAGTTGCACAGAGTTAGACAAAACGTCGTTTAAATTTTCGGTTAGTCTTTATTAGTGTTCGTATTCCAAAATATTTCAAACACGTTCGCCTGATGATTAATAATACACCTAACTATGACAATGTGGCGCTAGATAGATTGATAAACGCTAAAACACAAAATGTTAAGTCTAATTATACAAGTATTTTCACTAATGATTACACACTATTGCATACTAATAAGAGTTGCTGTGGTAACTACTTAGATGGTCTCTTGCTACAGAGTCCTACACGTAGTAAAATTCACAATATCCAATAGTATTGATTTTCTCTGACAATCAGTGCTTTTTACTTTCGACTAATTTAAGTATCACAGAGACTTCGTTATTCCTTAATTTCTAAGTATACATTATCTGGAAATACATGATTTAAAAACAGTTTTTACTTAGCATTCTTCATTTTAGAACCATAAAATTGTTATTAGTTTCTTTTAAACATCATATTATGTAAGTACCTACATGTTAATATGGTCATCAACATTTATCATAAAAAATACGTTACACAAAAATTAGGCAACTTATACTAAGTTATTAGAAAATCTAACATGTTTTATGTAAATCGACAATTGTAAGAATATAAATTAGTTCTTCTTCTTCTTAATGTGCCTCTCCAACTAATGGAGATTGGAATTAGTTATTAACGTAAATTATAAAATGAGGAAGTTAATAATATTTATATCTTTCTTGTATTGTTTTTAATTAATATTCAATTTGTTAGTGTCTGTAACCAGCTCTGTTTTCATTTAACAGACGATAACCAACATTCCGAATATGGAACATCCGTTATTTCGTCTACATATATATTACCACAACCACACAATGGTTATTAATATTCTAATAACCGCAGCTGAAATCCGTAAGGCGTATAAATAAAAGATAAAATCAAACCAACACTTTTGAATAATTTATTGAGCAGAACTTTGTGGACTTCTCGTCTGCTGTTATTTTAACGTCTATTGAAGACAAGACGTTTCAGGACGACGTTGCTAAAGTCACCAAAACTAATACACCAATACAAGAACCAGACTTGTACTCTTTACTTATCGAAGTAGTTTAGAGTTAAGCAAGCTGTTTAATTGTTTATTTACAACATATACTTGATATTTTATGTTTTTAAAGCAAGTCGGTGTAAAAAAACGTTGAAACTTTGTAATACAATTTTATATTGATACAATGAATTCGAAGAGACAACATTGCTTCTTTTAAAAATATAGTTATTGCACTATAGCTTAACGCTTAGCCGACACCAAGACCTTACTATTTACTGCATGTAGCATTCCTAGCAGGCGTCGGTTGATACGTTGACAGCGGTAACCGCTAAGCAGTAGTGTAAATTAATTGTGACTGTGTTAAGACCTGAAAGACGCTGTAATTAATGCCATTACTAATCTAATGATAAATACTATAACGTATCACGAATATACGAGCATAACAAATGCAAATGCTTTGAATTATGTATGAGAATGTTGAAGAGCATATTCATATGGACAGTGTGTTAACATCTGAGTCTTTAAGCATGAACGTTCTTTTCTTTACATTACAATTTTTTTTCATGTTATTCTTATTAGTTCGATGTGTCTGTTTTTTTTTTTAAATTTAGTAATTTTGAAAGTTCTTCAACGAATACATGTACATGTAATATTGAACGAGGAGACAGTCGTCTCAAGCGTAGTAGTGTTTTTTCTGTACTGTTACATTGGTCATTTAAGCGAAAAATTAAACTTTTTGTAGACATAAAATTCCGTAAAGAAAAGAAGATCTTTATGCAGCAATTAATTTTGTAAATATCTTTATGTATATTTTATTCTTGAAATAGAAAATCGCTAATACTGAACGAACTGGAGCTTAAACAAGAGGTCGAGTATTCTTGTTTCTACTTCAACACATTTTTTCAAATCCAACGAAGTTCGTTCTGTTGTAACAAAGGGAGAACATAAATATAAGACTTTGAGATTGTTTTTTTATACAGATCATGAAGCTCAATCAACTTTTTATTTTATTCATAGACAAAGAATTTTGTTCGCGATTTGTAAAAGTAAAAAATAGAAGGGGCTTCTCAAAGACTAGTGTTTGGTTGTGAATTGAATACGTATAGGTAAATAAATACAATGAATGGAACATAATTCTAATCATTGAATGAGAAGCTACATTTAACATTCATATGTCAGACTGAACGTATTTAGGTCACTCCTGAGGCTGATAAGTATCTGTTGCACACAAACATGCAGCAGCAGACATACGCGTACGTGGTTTCCATGTGAAATTTCGTAAGCGGACAGCCTGAACTCAATTGCACTAGTGTTATTATGCATTCTCCTTATAGTGCCCTACAGTCTTTGCACCCGCTTTCTTTGACTTCATATGGTTCATGTGAATAAAATTTATTTTTACGTCTAAAATGAAACCATCGTAGAAGTGGTAGTGTCATAATGCACTCGTATCAAGCTACAAAAACAAAAAGGTAAAAAATAAAACTAGCTAATGTAATTTATTGGATGTTATTTGCACACTACTTATATATAAACGTTTAGTAATTATTTTTCCAGTAACTAAAATAGCATGTATTTATAACGCAAATAATAGGAATTCTCGATTGTTTTCATTCTCGGACATATTTTTTAAAATATGTACTAAAGTTTTACAACTTAATACTACAAGCAAATATCATCGATACCAATTATTAAGTACACAAAAATTATTTGATTATTATATAAAATAATCTATGGAAATTAGAGATATGAAGAAAGAAAAAATATGCAAAAACTTACTCAACTAGTTTACTTCGTATAAAGATATCGGGTCGAAAGTAATATTGAACGGAATTGTTCAATCTTTCCATCCGCGTCCATTCGCCTGCCCGATTTTATACAAACAGATTCTTAAAAAAACCTAGCCATAATAAAGGTCACATAAAAATATATACTCAGTCTATAGTATACAGTCTATTCTCAGAATTTTACGTATTGCCTTATAAAGTATAATAGTTGGTTTATATGATATGAAATATAATAATCCTTAAAAATCCTGTCATATATTTTGTTTCCGTGTTTAAGAATCACATGATTTGCGAATAAGTTATTAAGCAGGAATAAAGGTCGTAAGTTTATTATTTTTAATTATATTTTTTTAATTATTGAACTTTTTCCTTATAACTCGAGTTAAAAAACATTCTTCAACTTTTTTGATTTTTCGATGATAAAATAAAAATACTTCTTTCTATATTTCTTATACAATAACATCTAAGTTAAAAGATGCGTGTTATCGAAGCATTTGTCCAATAATACAATATATCTTCTAGGTTATTCTTATTTAAATTAACTTTGGAACTGTGGGAAATCTGTCCCTCGACCACTTTTTTGACACGAATGATAAACGAGCTCGTTACTGTTTTATTAAATGTATTAAAGTAGGGAGAAATTGCACGTTATGTAATAAATATTTCACGGCAAATTTGTACGGACGACGAGTAACAAAAAGCTCTTAGTAGTTAATCTGCTTTTCATAGCTTTATTTAACTGTAGTCATTCATAACGCATAACGTTTCAAGTGAAATGGTATAATTTTTTCTTATAATTATAACAAAAAAAAAATTATTTATTGTCTTACATACGTAAATGTTATTTTAATTAATTTATTCCAAAGAATGTACAATAGATAGTATATCCACTTTTCAAGAAACTTGAACATCTGACAAGTGAGTATCTAGTCTAAGAATTTCACAATAACTTATCTTTGTCGTTCTTCATGGATGTCAGCATTCAATAAGACGTTGTTGGGCTAGTGCCGGGGCTTTCCATATCCAGGAGAACAAATTTATTTCTCTCCGAAGCTTACTAGACGTCAACAAATAAGGTTATTTTTCAATAGAGGCTTTATTCATTCTGGTACTAAAGGTATATCTTTACGAAATCAACAATACTCGTAGATACTTTACAGAAAACTCAATAACTTGAATCGAATATATTGTTTTTTTATAATATTAATCGCGCTTTATGAAATAAACAGTTAATAAAAGTAAAAAAGGCTGCAGAAATTTGTTCCAAAAAACGTGTTTATAAACAAATGTTTTTTTTCCTTATCAAATGTCTTCGTTTAAATGGATTTCAAAAACCCGTATCCAATACCGTCTTCAACGAAAATAAGATACCGTCGTCAAAGAGCTTTTCTGCTAAAGCCAATGGAGTCCAACTTCGACACAAAAATAATACGTGGCGGATAATACTGTCCCCAGCACGTCTTTCCATTTACAGTATTCCGAAGGAATTCCTATTAGTAAAAGAAACTTTCCTGCCTGATGGAACCATAAAAAAGTTCTACTATAAATGAATGCCTTCAGGACCGTCAGTAAAAAATAAACGTTTAATTTAATTAACGGTTGAAAGTTTTATAGTAATTTAAAGTTGATGTTTATTTATATATATCAAACTTTGAATTATCTACACGTTCAGTACTTTGCATCACTCTTGGTTTGTGTACTCTCAACAATGAAAATAAATATAAACATATATTTTTTAATTAAATCAAAACGACTAATGGAGAACGGAACGGAAAGGTTACATGCGAACGTTTTGAGAGTCAAACAACTTACAGATAATTGTACCAGTTAAAACACAGAAACGTTTTCAGTTTAAATTTAAAATTACTTAACACATATTCGTGTTACGAGATATTAAACCTCTTGAACTCATCAAGGCACACGTAATTAAGAGCTCTTTAAGTACTTAATCTTCGATAGTAAGTTCACGTTATGAAACTAAGAGTATTATCTCCGTACATCAACGTTGTAGATAATTGTTACTGTATCTAAGGCACAATATTCTTGTAGGATTAAGATTAAACACATTTACGAAATAATTAGCATTTCTTAAATATATTTAAAACATTAAAAAAAAAGAAATTATAACTACGAACATCAGTGACATTAGATAGTTTATGACATGATGTTTTTACCACCTTCGTGTTACCTTTGGATTTGATATTTTCAGGCGGTCCAATATGCCTGTGTAAAAACTCGTTATAAAAAATAATGCGTAAGATTGTAATCGATATCATTAAATTAAACAAATTATGTATTATCTGTATTTATTCTTAACGATTTTCGCAAAAGCGTCTACTTTTTTTGTTAACTGCAAGTTTAGATTAAATATCGATTTCACATGATTTTAAGTGACAACAGGGACGTAGAGGGTGGTTATCCAAAACACTCCGGCTCTCTTATACATTACTGCTGAATCTCAGCAAAGTCATTACAGCAGCAGAAAGACAATGTTGATTGTAGCTACCCGGTGGGTGGAAACTAACCTACCACCAATTACAGGTCTTCTTGTTAGTCACTGCGCAATGGTCGAATTTAGTGAGTCGGGTTTGAAAGTTTCATAATGTATACGTCAGATGATGTGTCCCAATTTCTTCTACCTTGCTCCCTAGAGCTACCACTGACTTGTTGTTTACTTTTCTCACCACCTTTTTAGCATACATGTTTGAAATTAAACACATGATCGATGGTTATTATCTAGAGTAAAAATAATAAACTCGTCTAGGTTCAAATCTATAATCATTTCTACATAGAATAACTTAGTTTTGGAATCACTTCTCCGCTACCAAAAGAGGACAATTACTTCAATACTGTCGAAAAAAAATAGTGACTATGTATAAAAAAGTGATATAACAATTTCCACAAAAATGTAAAACCAAATGTTGCTATTTTATTTTTTATTATATTTTCCACGCAGTTGATCTGCATAATTTTTAATGTGTGCTTGTTTGAGATGTACTGATTCCAACAAAAATAGAAATCCGACCGCTACATAAAAGCCTTGCAAAGAAAAAAGTAAACAATTTTTTTTTTTGCACCTACTGAGAACCCGACTCTTTATCGAGTTCGATTAACAAAAGACTAATTAAATCAACAGAGTGATTAACAGTATAAGTTATGAAGTGAAATGTAAGTTTCGTAATGTTACTGAAAAAAATAATTAAAGTTCAGTTACATTGGATCTATTTGTAAAATGCATCGGAAAGTCAACGGCTTGTCACTCGTGGTTTACCTTAACGTAATTCAGCTAATAAAGTGATGGCATTACTATTATTAACTAATGTAGTAGCAATTAGAAAGTAAGCCACGAGAATTGATTTAACACGTAAACGTATTTTACTAAAGCTTTTTGTTATATAGTAAGAATAACTTCTATTTCCTTAGTCATACACTAACGAGGAAAGGAACAGAGATGGATGCCGGCAGACAAAGATGGATAAATGTTCCAGCACTTATTAGTGTAACCCTGCTTAACTTAAGCGACTGTTTGTATTTTAACTAAGATTTATGGCCTCAAAATTCATATCAGCCTTTTAAATTCTCTCTGTAATAAATAGTTTAGAGTTTCATTATCGCTGAAAAAATTGTTTGACGTCCTTAGTTTTTTTGTAATTTCTTAAAGAACGTGTAAAAATCTCTTTTCCTTTTTTTAAAGAAGGGCTTCGGATTCCTTTAATATAATAAATAGCAAATAACAATCAATGCATACCCTTTTGGCGAAGGCTGTTTGTTAATCGATTAATTCTATCGCCAAGCAGTCGAACTACTGCAAATTTAATTACTGCGAAACAATAAAGGATATAGTGTTTCAAAACGACCAGTGGAATTGCTAGCAAACGCACTAAATGATATCATATTATTTTTCATCTGGACCTGTATATGTATAATTATAAACACCTAAATCTATGTGTATGAACTTCCACTGCATTGCATTGTTTTTTCCGTGCGCATAAAATATATTAAATATAAACAAAGCTGTTACTTTCGTGTAGTAACTATTTTGCAAAGACAAACGTACGTACGAGTCTTGTCAAAACAATGTAAATATATATGTAAATATATAGGACCATACTTTTTCCAAATTTACTTAGTCTCTTATTACCATTTCGTACAGGTTCAGCTATATAATCAGCACTATAATACTTTTTTACTCTTACTGGGGTCTCTGTTGCCGGAGACCGTCTGGATGGGTACCACCGCAGCTCTTATTTCAACCGATAAATAGTAGTGTGCAAACATTACTGTGTTCCGGTTTAAAGGGCGCTGTAGCTAGTGTAATTACTGGGGTAACGAGACTTAACACCTTATGTCTCAAGACGACGAGCGCGATGTGGTGCAGTGTATACCATCTTAACTAGCACCACGTTGTCATGGGCAAGCGTATCACTTATCATCAGGTGAACGTCTTGCTCGTCTCGTCGCATAGTAGTATAAAAAAAAACTTTTAAATAAGTTTACGATTACTATATTGAAACAATATATAAAAATATTCTTTGTATAGAAACTGTAAAGTGTTTTGAAAGTAACTTTTTTGTAAAGGCTTTCCCAAGCACAATGAAAGAAATGCGCGGGGCCAGTGTTTACCGTTGCATTTGTATTGTTTAAAATTCGTGGCTACGCTCCCAAAATTACCTATGTGACGATATTCGAAATTGTGTCAACACCGCGACCGGAGACCGGAGACCGGCGGCAGTCGGCACCGGCCGCTCGAGCGCCCTCCGGTCCGTAAATACAGCCTCCCGCTACACGGGTATGGATTATTCGCAGCTGGAGGCGAGCCGAACCAGTGCTACCCACGCGCTCCCCGCGTTCACTCGCTCACTTGCTGCGCTCGTAGCCGTTCGTTGTCCCGCGTAGCCGCGTAGACTCGCAATTCAGTAGCCGCGTAGCTACCGTAGAGCTGAAAGCACGCGAATGTAACCTTTCGTCCGCAACACAGGTCTCGCTGTTTAAAAACATGCCATTAGTGCGTGCATCCCTTTTCGAGTTTAAATTATGAATATAACATTATGTTTATTTATTGTCTAATGCATTTGTGAATTATTGCTTTTATTTATTTGTTTTATATGTGAAAATTTAACTATAAACTACTGTTGTTATTGAGTTGCGGTGAGTACGTTTCCTACATAATTGACTAAAATACCAGTAAAGAATTGTTTATTTGTAAAAACTGTAAACATTAATTGTACAACCCAAACAAAGTCCAAGAATACTTAAATGTAATATATTTTTGACAGTTTTAATTCCGCAAACCATTTTTATGTATAATAATTTAATAATTTTCTTATGTATTATAAAATAAAATTATAATTTTAATTTATATATTAACATTTAAATTATAAAAAAATAGTCAACATGTAATATGGATTTAAATGAAGAATTCAATTAAACATCTTTTGACATTTAATTAAGACATAGCAACTCGGGATATCGTTACACCGGAAAGTACAACTGTTTAATAGAAAACGAAGATTATTTGTGCGGAGTGTGGCAACTTGAACACTTCGGTAGTTCCATTATCGAAACAATTAATATAAAATTTAAAATTTTAACACATCACAGATACTTTAAATGTACATATAATGTTTGATACACAACTTCTATTTTAAACATGAATGATACCTACATCGTAACAGTAATTTTTGATTATTGAATTAGGCTTGCTAGAAAATTTGGGGATTGTTATAGAGATCGGTAAGATTATGTTAAAAATAGGGAAAACAAATGTAAAAATATAACGCCTTGATATTTAAGTAACAAAAAATTAAAAACATGTCAAACTTGTTTACAATAAATTAATACTATGTACAAAGCATTCCCAATTAGTTTTAAGTAATTGCTATGTTATTATAAGAATTTAGGGTTACAAGTATAATTGAAGCGATTAACTGAACAGCTTTCTTCGCAATCGCTTACATATCTCACACGGTATTGTGACACTAAAAAAAATTTAACACCTGCTGCCGTCGGCGAAATTAAAACGCCTTATGAGAGTAAAGTCATATATTTGTTAGTTACGGCTAACGACCTTAGACGAAGGTACATCAATCTTACAGTCAAAGTATGTATATAAGAGCACCCTACACCTTAACACTTTTGCTCTTTAACCGAATGTAATTACTTTCCTGAAAGAATTTTCCACGGCAAACATAGCTGTAATAATCAGACGATTTTTTTAATCGATTCTTCTTAATAAATGAGCAACAATAAATTATTCTGTTTGCAATTAGTTTTACGATTCGCAGTAGGATTTACATTTCTTTCCCTCTCTTGTCTCTTCGTGCTGATAATTAAAAGGATATTAAACCATTTAATGACTACGAGCATTGGAAGAAAATTTCTGATCTAAGAGATTTTTTATAATAGAAGATGTTTAAAAATGAAGTATTTAAACGTTTTATTCACTAATTCGATTACCACTCACATTACGATTTATTTTTAGTATTAAATGTTAATTATATTAACTCCAGAGGTTTTAAAGAAGAAAATGGAATTGTGTAAGATAGCTGTGTAAGCGAAATGTAATATCACGGGCCTCGTTTCCCACCAGGTGTCTTACAAAGGGCTCTTTGCACAGCTTCCTAAAATACTTACTTTGCGCATATTCCCTACAATCCCAAATCTGCCTTCATAGATAAGACTTAATATAACAAAATTGTAACCCACGGAAATAAACAACTTTATTAATTTTACAGAAAAACTTTTTACATTTTAATAAATATTATTACAGATAAATAGACATGCAACTTGATCATTTTAATATTTACAATATAAATTTTTAAACTATTGAAATTATCATAACCAGACTAGAAATCAGATAATTGTTGAAATGACATCTCGTAATAACACTATCTACAATGTTAAATATTCCATCGAGAGAGTAACTGCCTTCTTCTTCTTCTTTATGCTTAATGGCCTCTCTTAAAAGAATTTTGCCAACATCAAGTCAGTGAGTAACTGCCTATAAACGTTGTACCTACAGATGACAAACATCATCATCATCATCATCAACAGCTAAAAGCTGTAGTGCAATTTGCCTGTTTTAAAATACCTTGATATTAATTTGGATAAAAACATTTATTCATTTGGTTTATCATATTCAACCTTTTAAACAATATATTTTTAATACAAAAAATACTTTTCAATATGAATAAACATAGTAATGTTTGCACAATACTTCTACGCATTATTGGCGAACGAAGTATCCTTGTGAGTACCTAGACGTTTCCTGGGAAAACAGTTCTTTAACCAGCGGACACTTCTTTGGGACAGTTTTCAATGTTTATAACATATAGCCTAATCACTTAATGAGAATATAATTTTAAGAAAATGGATAAAAGTTAAAATGTTCCAATAGATTTCGTTGTATCCCATTCATTTTCATTAAAAAATCAAAGCGGTTATATCTCTGTTCATTTAATAAATACTTAACTTGTCAGTTTAATAAAGTACTCGCATCTTCACATTTTTATTTCGAATATGTTATGTACGTATTGATATGTATTTTAACATGAAGTTTAACATGTGATGCATCATTACCAGTAATAATGTTATATTTAGATAAAATATCGTTTTTCTGCAAAGATACAAGGCTTTTACCTTTACCTACTATTTTGTTTCTGAACGAGTGAACATTTTTCTTGACCGCTTACAAATGTCCGCTTTCGGACTACGAAACCTCTTTCCTACGTTTTATTTTTTCTTCTGTATATACTTGTATTATTTCGTTAATGGAACAGTGTTCAAAGCTGTCTATACAATGCAAAGCTATTTATAAAATGATCGTATTCATTACAACGCGATATTTTCACTCTACAATGTTGAATTAAATGTAATATTTTGTACTGATTCTTAATCTTGCTATAATGAGTTCTATCTCGTTTGTCAGCAAAATACAAATCATTATCTTATATGATTAAAAACGAAAACAACTCCGATAATAAGTTAAAGATCATTATTTCTGGCTGTTACGGCAACGAAATCTGAGATAAATTAAGTAGGTTTCATAAGCCTATTATCTCGGCGTAGAAAGCGTCTCTAATAAATATTTTTGCCATAATCTGTATTCGCAATTACGAAAGTTAGGTGTTATTCATTGTAGTTGAGTTATTACATATACAATCTTCCAGCTTTTTTCGGATTTCGTTTAGCTGATGCTGCAAAATTTATATCCGCCTTGTCGAAGTTCGTAATTCTCAGGTAAAATTTTTTCATGATCAATTTAGAAACGGTACTCTGACTTGACCTAAGCGATTCATCAAGCCGTGGGCGTAACGACAATCGTTTATTTTTGAAAGGACGTCAATTGTTCAATTTCCAACTTTATTAGGGATCTGAAATTTGTGTTTTTATAAGTATTGATGTACTTCTGATAAACTTTTAATATATTAACAAAAAATTTAAAAATGTGGGTACATAAAAATTATAACGACGGTCGTTATTAATTTAAAGTTGCTTTGTCGCCAATTAATGTAGCATAAGGAGCCTCCATACATCGGCGTCTGCCGCACCTGAGAACGGTGGGTACTTAGAAATAGCGGTCGCCTAGCGATCGGTTACAAGGCGAGTACTTAGATAAAGTGGGGGGGCTCTAAAAAGGCGTGTGATAGGAAATGGCAAAAACGATTCGTCGTCAGAGCTGGTAGTGTACGGACGTCTTGTGTTATCCAGTGTCGGTTGTTATTACGGTCACGTAAGCCATTTTGGTATTCCAAATGTTCTTAATTTGTAGAAGTATGCTCTATTTAATTTTTTATTTATTTAAAATTCTGATTCCGATGCTGAAAGTGCATAATATATAGAAACGGAACAGAAAAACAGTCTCAATAGAATCTGATCGGCGCAGAATTATAATTTTTGTTTTTCCATCACGACGAGATTTTTCTTTAATTTAAAGGGTCTAGTTTAAACTATACCCTTACTGAGATCACGCAATTAACCTAGTCGATTATCCTTTGTAAACATAAACACTTTAACATTTTTAACAATTCTTTGTTACCTGTACAATTTAACAATAATTAATGTATGACCTTTTGATAATTTTGGTTTTTTTTATTTATTTGACCAGGCGACAAGACGAGCAAGACGTTCACCCGATAGTAAGTGATGAGCTTGCCCCTTACGACGCGGCGCTGATTAAGATGTTATACCCGGCATTACGTTGCACTCATCGCGTTGAGACATAAGATGTTAAGTCACGTTACCCCAAACTCGGTAACTTAGTGTGCAACACTTCTGTTTGGCAGCAGAAATAGGAGCTGCGGTGGTACCTTCCTAGACGATCTTCAACAACACAGACCTACCAACAGTAGTGATAGTGTTCAATATCAATATTGACATAGATTTATCATAAACGGCCTTTAACCAATTTAATTGATTTTTTCTTAAAACTTAAATTTGCGTGGTTAAGAACCACTAGTATGTTCCGGTTTGTACTTTGTTGTAGCTATGGAAATTACAAGTAGGGTAGGGTAACGGTACGTGACTAGCATAACATGGTGCAGTGTATATCATCCTAACCTCCGCCACGTTGTTATTAACTGGAATATCATTTAAAATCAGGTAAACGTCTCATTCGCTTAGTTGCTCTCGAATATAAAAAAGTTACTAAGTATTAATCTCTTACATTTATATGTTACTTCATGTCATTTTAATTTAATAATAAAAAAAACTTTAATGTTTTCCCCAAATGTTTTTACAAAACTTTGATAAAAATAAAACCTTTTTATTCAATGCTACTTTCCGCATTGCTTATCTTCTCATAAGATATAAATCAGAAAGACTTTTATTCGTAAATCTTGACATAGCAGTTTTGTTCATTGAGCCGTAGATCTGAGGCAACCTCTATCTTGGTCACCGCACGTATAGTCTGTTGATAATGAATACGAAAACGAGCACAAGTCACAAAAGGTATATATTGTCGCTCCATAGCTGTAAAACAAACATAAAACAAAAAAGCCTTATTCCTGTCAGTTAACGCAGTCTCAACATCGTGAAATCTTTTATTCGAACGGTCTTAAGCCCCTGCAGCTAATTTTTACTTAAGCAGCGTGGAAAACGCGGCAACAGTAATGCGCTGTGCTGCGAATGAATAACGACAAATTTCAAGAAAAAAACAAACCAACTCTTTTGACTCTAGTTTATATGAAACATTTTAACAAATCTTTATTTTTGTTTTATACAATCATTTTAGTGATGATGATTGATAGTATGATAACAGCACATAATATAAAAATTTTAAATCTAAATTTTAAATAAACTCTCACTCACCAGGTCTCTGTTGCCGGAGACCGTCTGGATGGGTACCACCGCAGCTCCTATTTCAACTGCCAAATAGTAGTGAGCAAACATTACTGTGTTCCGGTTTGAAGGGCGCTGTAGCTAGTGTAATTACTGGGGTAACGAGACTTAACACCTTATGTCTCAAGGCGACGAGCGCAATGTGGTGCAGTGTGTACCATCTTAACTATCACCACGTTGTCATGGGCAAGCGTATCACTTACTATCAGGTGAACGTCATGCTTGTCTCGTCGCATAGTAGTATAAAAAAAAAGCTCTACTTAGACTCCCAATCGGAATTATATGATAAACAATTTTCAACATTCCTTTTTATGGTACTTAATAAACTAAATCTACGATTATACAGCAAAGTCAAATATTAGTACATGGTAATCATTCTATTTGAAGCTATATAAATTAAAATATTAGTACTTGAGACCATTGCCGATTTATTTTATAAATAGTGAACTCTATCCGTCATACAAGTTCCCCAACAAAATAGAGGAAACGTTATAAACATTTTAAAAGACCAAATATTTGCAAAATGTAATAAGATTTGCCAAATACATTATGAAATCTAAGCATTAGCCATTTTAATCTTTTTTTCGAGTGAGTTAAAAAGCTTTTTGGCTTTAATAAATGCTATATTACCTTAATTAGATTATATATTGTTATTGCTTAACAAGGCTAGACCACGTCGAGTTGAGGGTTATACTTCGATCAAGCGTTCTCACTAAATCACTGCTAGTTTAAATTATAAGTACGACTTTTAACATTTCATCATTATAAAAATAATTAAGTTTCTATGAACGTAACAAAGAGGGGAGTAAATGTGATGAGGTAAATTTAAATTACAAGGCTCCCTAAATTTTGGGATGAAGTCACGCTCGCGCTGTTTTTAATTAACAAATGGGTATGTATATTAAAATACGATATGATATACGCATCTGATAACAAATATCTATAAGATATAAAAACTTTTAATAATGTCAAAATGTTGGCATGAGGCACATAGCAGTTTTAATGAATAGAAAACTTTATTGATAACAAGTGTAAGACATTTTATATCCCTTTCATTCATCTATTGAACTTAGTAATCTGTTAGGTTTAAAATACTAATCCTTTTTCTCCTGGCAATATTTTTAGTTGCGAACATATCTTTTAGTTTTATTTCTAATCTAAAATTCATCATCATATTAATTCATCTATGTAGAATGATTATTTCACAGAACCCTCATTTTAAAGATAAAAAGGACAGCAAAATGATTCAAGTGGATAACTGCAAACGGTCATCGCCATCACCATCACCGTCGCGATGTTCTGTGAGAAGCGACAGTCGAGTTTTTCGCCAGCCTCGGGTCATTCAAGTAAACCGCGACGCTGCTACTATGATGGATGATGAAACTAACGCAATTGAAGGACCCAGTAGCGCTGAAGATGCCAACGTAACACCTAACTGGGAAGCTCGCCATGGACATCAGACTGCACATTTCCGTTCTCGAACTTTTAGCGACGGTTTTATAAGAAATACTAGCCTCGAACTACTTCTTGGTGTAGATTGCGAAGCATGTCTCGCTCTGGCAGCTCAACGACAATGTTTTAGTAAACAAATATCGGAACATGATTTTGATTTAGTGTGCAATTGTAGCATACAACAAAACAATTATTTGAACTGCCGTCGCGATGTTGTGAAGCAAAGAGGCCACACACTAAATATTTATGATTTAGAAAGAATTAAAAGAGACACGGGACGTAATCACTTTGCAAGCAGATCACATCGGAGTTTGGATAGGAAAAACAGTAAAGCCAAAACTCTCGGTGTATCAAACTACATTTCGAAACAACTTATATCCTACGAACCGACAAATACTTTAATGCAAAAATTAAAAAGAAAGTTATCTATCTTGAAAAAAGCAGGCGGGGAAGTAATAACAAAAAAACATCAAAATGCAGTTCAACTGGCTGAAATATCATCAGCATCTACAAGCTCACTCAGGAAACTGTCTATGTTATCGCTCGTAGAGAAGTCTCAACGAAAAGGTCAAAACGGAATATTTTCGTCATCGAATATGCAACCTAAAGACGATCTTAAAAATAGCCATTCAACGTATGCTAATTTTTCTTCGAATGTTGACCAATGTTTCGATAGATTAAGAGATTACAATGAAAATGGTGAAGCTGGTCCTGCAGGAGAAACGAGTATTAAATTAAAGAATTTTGATGTAAATGATGATACAAGGGAAGTAAAAAAGTTTTCAACTCTTGATAACCGAAGTAAATGTAGAAGTATCAAAAGACAATTGTCTTATAATGATTTTACTAGTGACCGGAACAGGGAAAGGGTTATAATAGATTCGTGGCCCAGAGATGGAAATAAGTTTAATCTAAGAAGCAATGACTTTATTAACGATGATGGACACTCTTTTGTGGACGCCGAGAGATCTTGCAGAGGTGTTCCACGATCTATCCACACACAGTGCACATGCAATTCAAGGCGCGACACTAAGATTCCTTCAATTTATTATGACACACACGTAAGTATCTGTAATATTCAATGTAAAACTACTCAATATAGAACATTTCTCTAAAAATAAAACCAACTTTGCCCATGCTGTGATGTCTACAAAATTACTAACTAAAATAAAATTGACAAATAAAAAAAAAAATGTCATTACTAAATAAAATTTATTAATAAGAAAATACCAAAACTTACATAGTTTTTAATGATAAATTTTCGTCGTCTTGAATATTATTCCTGTATCTATGTCAAATACATATCTATATTATTTCTGTTTAAATCGTTAAAAAGCGAATAATAAATTCTTATTATAACTTAATTCATAAAATTAAGAATGCTGCAAAACGTTTAAAAGAATAGAAACATTTTTATTTAATATTAGTTGAGGTGTATTGATTTTAAATTCTAAACAACTGGAATAATCAATACTGTCTTATTAAGTGAATTGACAAGGAAGATTGATACCTTGAATAAGTAACTGAAAAGGGTTCAAGTGTTTAAATATTGAAAGGAGATTCTCGAAAAACGAATATATTATTGATTACTCTTTTATCCTGGATAAGTCACCGATTTCGTCTTTAACAAACTCGGGATTTAAATTTACATTTACTTCCAATTTTTGATGGCTCTTGCGGGCGCCAAAAGCTCTTACGACTCTTTTCAAACATGTTGAAAACCGAGTGTAGTGTGGTAGATTTAATATAGTGAAGCTTATTTTAAAAGGTTATTTACATTACTCTCTAAGTGTTAATTTTGTACGCAAGTTTTCGAAAATTATACTGCATTATCTTTTAATTTCTGTATCATATTTTTTTAAATATTATAGGGTAAGAAACGTACGCCTCCTGCACCCGACGTTACGGAACGTGGGCAGAATGTCCGTGAGACCACGTGTGTGGTTTGTAAGGAGTCCCAGTGGGTGCCCACTGGTACAACATCAACCACGAGCCACAGCTCAACAACAACCGCTAACTCTTCACGTTAGTCCTCTTTTTATAATTTTATAAATTACCTTTACTTAGTACATATATAGGTTTTAACAGATATACTTCTGTCCAATTATTTTTACTCACTTGTTACACTTTTTAAAAGCACATGGAAAAATTTAATGTCGTAGCACTTCATAATTTTTAGACCTTATTGGTATACATCAAGTATCACCTTATCTTCTATCCTCGCATAACGCTTTTACTTTTGTATCATTTCAAAGCCATAAATTAAAATCGCTTGTGTATTATTTGTAAATATGTAGAGGCAACTTATTAAAAACAGAAATTAATAAGTTAGATTTTTGATGTCGTTAGAGACATTTATATTAATGATAACAAAAAATCTTCCATATTACGCCGTATGTGTTTTATAACGAAAATACACGAAAAATTACCTCTATAAAGTCTGTGCCATTAGACTTCAGATTAAGTGATAATGACGATCAACTTTTACGAGGAATCCGCAATTCATGGGGTTATGTACTTTGAACCTCAGTTAGGGTTCGAACACTTACTTACTTGACATTGTCATAGACAAGTTATCCTATTAATTCAACTTTATCAGAAAATTTTGTCTAGCCTGAATTCTACTAACTTCTTAAATCTAAATAGTAAATTGTGAGAACGTCACACGTAATATTTGACATAACAGTTTTAAGTGCTTATACATTTTTTAAACGTAATGTACACAACATCATATATAAGGTTTCGAACATTTCATGTTCTACGTCAAAATTAATTTTATATTGAAAGCTAGTACATATCACAAAAATAATATCCTTCTGTAACTATCTGTAACTTATTCGTATACTATATTAAATAAGATACATGCTATAGGGTCCATATACATTTTCTATTTTTGGTGTCAAATAGTAGTGTACAAACTTTATTGTTTAGTCCTGTTTGTAAGACACTGAAGTTTTTTAACTTACGTGGTAACGAGACTCATGTTCCAAAGTTATAAACGTAATTTGATATGCAGTAAACACACATGCTAACAATGTATTTTTATAGACAGGTGCATCACTTATCATCAAGTTAACGTCCTTTGGATGTTAACACGTTAAAAACAGTTAAATGAGTTGGAAAGATTGCTGAATCTTTTGACTGTAGATTCTTTGAGAGTATTTATATATTTGTTTACTAGACATTTGATTACATTTAATAAAAGAAGTAAAATCAGCTACATCGTCTGCCATTTCTTTGAATAAAAATCGTATTGCCGTTATCGCTGAATATTTAATTAATACCGCTTCAATTACTGTTGAAATTGTAAATTTGTCACTATTTACTAGTGAGGATATTCCTCACGTCTACAAAGCAAACATTCTGCACTTTGTTTGTGTTATAGCGACCTTCGTACTTGAACATTATAGTTACACATTGGAGAAACAACAATGAAATCAAATAAAAATTCTAACAAATAATACGAAAACACCATCTTATTTTTCAAAGAACGGAACGCTTGTTGAAAACTTTTTCTTTTCTTAACTTAACACAGAAGTTGTATGATTGACCTGCTATGAAATGTTTTATTAAGTTAAACATGCGGATTAATTTCCTTCTCTTTTCTTACATCTACACAGCAAAGTTATAGAAAACCTCTCCTTACTTATATTTAAATTCAACTTTTTTAACATTTGAATATTTATTTTTCAAAAATCATTTATTCAATGGAAAGTAAGCGCTGTTTAAACTTGTAAACTATGAAATTCTTTTTAAATAACTATTGTGTGAATTAACATTCCATTTGAACTACATCTCTGCCGCTGAATTTCATCAAACTGACAAGGTTGACAATTAATGCAATTATGACCTGTCTTCGCCAGCCCACTATACATGATGTAATAAAAAAAATTCTTCTCAGTATTGTAAAATATTATCTAGTTAATAGTAAAACTAAAAAGATCTTCCAATAAAGCACTCATTTTTAACTCTTATTTTTCTTATGGTTAGTGTAATTGTCTTTCCTGTTTTGTTTTACGGCAGGACATGCCTTTCAATATTGTAACTCTTGTAAGGACTGGTAATGTCGGACTTGCAACGGCTTAAAACCCCAGTAATGTTCCTTCTTAGAGCTTCATGGACCACAGGAACCTTTCGCTTACATCCGCAAGACGCCTGGGAAGAGGCAGAAGTTATTCATATCGCTTTCGCTTAGAGGCGTATTGAAGTTTCACCGTATTCGCTATTCTATCTTCTTTATCGCTTCTTTCGCAATTTTACGATGCAACACCGCCAGATGCATGTGGCATAGGCCAACGTCTGTCTCGACTATGAGTAAACGTTACGCAGCAGACTGAAAAATGTGTTCTTTCAACATAAACTTTGGATCGGGGTTTCTTGTGAACTTAAAAGACATGATAAAAGTGGTTGCATGTGACCTGGAATCATCTTGTAGAATATTCGCGTTTACGGATTGCTTTGCATTTAACTCAACTTAACTAATTGAAAGTGTTTTTTTACACGAAAATAATTTATAAAATTTGCAATATGTAAGGAAGAATTTTTACTGGAATTAAAAATATCTTTGAGTTATATTTTGTCAAGTTTCATTCCAGTGAAGAAAATTTTTCCATATGTGTGATATTCATCAACTAAATGCATCAATTTAATGAATATATTTCGGCAGGTGTCCATAAAACTATAATTATAAAATTTAATGTAATTTCGCAAGGTTTCTCCGTGTGGCATCGCCGTTGGTGCTGCGTTGCCATTTTAGTTTTGGTGGCCGGGACAGCCTGCGTCGCAGGACCGCTAGCACTGAGGGCACCTCCTGGTACACCCTTGCATGAACGACTACGTCTCGCCGACAGGCTGCTTCATGATACTCCGCTAATTGATGGCCACAACGATTTACCTTGGAACATTCGAAAATTTCTACATAACCGGATTAAAGACTTCAGGTTTGATTTTCAATTATGTTAACTCTATAGAATTACATCCTTTCTTTACCCTTCTCACATATTTTATTCAAACAAATTATATTAAATTCAATAATTGTGCTATAACTTCTTCGCAGTTTTCTTTCAAGATTCAGATTTTTTTTAATGGGGTACTTTGCGAAGATATGAGTGTTGTTAATACACTGTTAAATTTACAATGTTCTATTTGCAGATGAAAATCTTTAATCACATGTTAATGGGTATGGCGCATAACTTACTATTAGTCTATCAAACATCTTGTCACTTTATAAACGATTTTTGACTTTCTTTATTAACCATATAATTATACTTAGAACGTTGAATGCCCAACGTTTGATTGCAAACATCATCATTGACTAGCTTATCGTGTCTCTTGCTACAAAATGTTTTGAATAATGTACATAAATCGGTACATATGATATTTTTATAACCGTCATTTCCTGAACATCATCTTTTTCAAATTTTTAAACATGTCTTGTGGTGCGATCATATTTCCTTAACATTTTCATTAAACTATTGGTTAATGCATGTAATCGAAAATGTAGAAACAATTTTTATTGAAAAACTGAATAAAAAATATTATCAAAAATACCGTACGGTATTTAAGACTGTAATAAAATTATTAAAAATATTTGCAAATTTTAAACGCACATTCCTTTGCTGATACGTTTAGCAAAGAATTTTTTTTTTAATCATTGGACAATATCTAGTAACACTAAATAAAAAAGGTCAATATTTTTACACCTAGTGACTGTAAATTGGAAACCCATTAGCTATGGTGCGATTCCAATGAAACATAAAACTCTTCATCGGGTTTTTCTCTTTTTACTTCAAAAACGTAACAGCGTCCAATTAAATTTACAAACGTGTGTGTTTTAAAAACGCTTTTATAACAGTTTTGCTAACTTTTATTTTGTTCTTAGTTCGGTTATGTTATAAATCTATTACAAATAAATAAAGAAAAAATTAAACTGAATTTTAAAATAACTGTAAAATGCATTATTTATAATCCATTTTAGAGCTATTTCTGTATGATGTTTTTTCTGTTGGTGTTAACAATGTACTTCAAAATAATGAAAAGATGTAAAAACGCTTGCAGAAAATATACTAACTATACGATTTTATTTTTTATGATGATGGACCTCTGCCTAGTATTAAAATTTGGTATATAATCAAAAACTTATCTCTCGGAATTATTTTAAGTTATTAGTTACATAAACAATTTAATGTTATTTCTTTAACTAAAACTACCATCGATACCAGAATCACTAAAACAGGCCATGACTGAGGACGTGGTTCGTCAATTAATCCTAAAACAACAACCGGGATTGACTGTTAACACGCTATTAAAACTATATAATCTGTATAATTAAATTTTCTGGATGCTAGACTTAAAATAATTAAATCGTATAATAAAAGTATTATTTCTATTAGATAAACATAAAGCGGTGATTAACAATCGCAATATTATTTAAACTTATTGTATATTAGTGTTCTATAGTGTTTATCTTCTAATGAATATAAAAAATAAATCAAAATTTACTTTTACTTTCTTTTTTTAAATACTTTGCGCTTGCCTTTGTACACGGCTGCGATATTTTCATACAAAACGACGTTATAATTTGTTTAATAAGTTTTTATTTAAATTAAATTAAATATTAGGCTAAATGAATGGTGTCTCGTAGGTATACACCAGCTTAAGTAATTATTATCCAAAAAATTGTATGAACAATTGAGTTTCTGTGTATGTATTTTGAATTTTTATAGATATGCGGCCTAGATCGACGTTGCTCATTTCATCGTCTTATATGCACAAGTTTCCGCTGAAGTGTATAATATTGTATTTTATGGTAGGCGGTAGTTAAGACATTTAATAAGCTCAACATTACAGACTTTGTTATGCTTATATACTCGTAAATATTCTTTATCGCCACTGCTTGTTCGGTGTAGAATGAATAGTAAATAGTTTTTGGCTTCTATTTTTATATACACGCAAAAGATAGTGTTTTTATGTATACGCAAAGTATAGTAATTAGGAAGGCACCTCATGATGATGTTGATAGCATTCATGATAATAATATAAGCTTATGACGTTGTATTATATGAAACAGCTTAATTGGATAGTCGGTATAGAAAATGGCATAAACTGTAACCAAAGCACAGAAATCTCGAACAGCTATCGCAGTTTTAATAGAAGAATATGTAGATTTACCACTAAGCATGTTTTAGAAGTACAATATTATAAAGAGCGAAGCTTTTTTAATTCGAAGCTT
The DNA here is from genome assembly GCA_029286795.1 of Byasa hedistus. Classification (NCBI taxonomy): domain Eukaryota; kingdom Metazoa; phylum Arthropoda; class Insecta; order Lepidoptera; family Papilionidae; genus Byasa; species Byasa hedistus. Next base: position 5,888,828 of record JAGSMW010000020.1, on the reverse strand, counting down.
TTTATTGTTTTCTATCTATACTAATACGTTTTTACTACTGTGCCTACGAATTGTTAGCTACAATAAATTTCACATATCTGCATTTCATAATATTTTTTTATCGACGTAACGGGATTTATCTGCGTCCGGAAGATCTACCTAAATCTGAAGAAAAAAAGCTATTGAGAAGAAATATCTTTCAGAGAAGATCTTCTACGTAATAGTTCATTTAAAAGATTTATACCTATACCTATAACATGCTTCTCATAATAAACATTTTCCCGTATGGAAAGAAAATTTCATTTATTTACAATACAAAACTATGTAATTTTTCCAGTTTATAACATTGACAATGATGATTCATATTGCATAAATATACTTTAAGTTTTATATAACACAGTACCGTTAATTTTATGTTATCTCTGCTTAGAGTCTAAAGCCTTCGTTGGCCAAGCGCGGGTTGACGGAGGTTCCCTGACCTGAAAAGCTGTTGTTTTTGCAAAATGGCAGTTACTTCTGTATGTTTTATATTACGGGAAGCACAGAAGTGTTGGAACCGATGCTATTTCGTGTAGCACAGCGCCTACGAGTAGAAACTAAAGTTTATCATAATTGTTTAATATAAGTAAAAAGCCTTTAAAACGGCTTAAATTCTGTACACCATTAGCAAATTTAGCACAGGATATAACAACAGAGGCAAGCAACATCTGTTGAAATAGTATTATTATAAGACGAGACGTCGTCGGTGCATCAAAAAATAACAAATGAGTTGCGACGTGACACGACACACATGCAGCGTACTCAGCTTTGCTGCAAGTACCTACTAGCTTCTTTATCATGCTGGTTTTTCCCACGGCACCAGAGGCGTGAATGTCCTTGTGCATTTATGCACGGCTTAGCTCAAAACACAAAATGGAAATGTAATTCACTTTACTTACCATTACAGTAACAATATAGTGTAATAAATATTACGACTAGATCATTGACGATTGATTTTGGAAAAGTGTTTATGAGTACTTATTGCATAATTCATTTTTATATTACGTCTTTTAGTCGATTATTGTACACAATGATTATTGTATGCTTATTAATTATAATTGATAATAATTGGCATTTACATATCTGAATTTGGAATCGTAGACGTTAAAAAGAAAGAGAGAAATATATGTATATGTATATAATATGTAAAAAGTTACAAGTTTCTACTAAGTGACGGTTACAATATGTAAGCAAATAATGACGTTAATGGACCTTTTCAATAAAAGCGTAATACGTAAGTACAATGAGGAGCGGTTTACCGCGGCGGAGGTAAACCGTTATACTGCGGTTATCAACCTTTTCGAATGTGGCAACAAAGCCGATTTACACTTTTAACTCTTACCGATAACGAGTACATAGAGTTTTATTTTACTCTCAACCCAGTACGTACTGTGTAGACGAGATGAATAAAGAAAATTACAATGTCTAAAACTGGTAACTAGATAATATACGTTAATACGAGTACTACTGAGGCTATAGGCGTACATTGTTTTATTTTATTGAATTTAATTGTGAACTGCAGAAATGTAATACTTCTTTCATTAAATAAGATCTGACTCCTAACTTGGTTTTAATACGAACTGTTAGTGAAAAACCATTTTAATTTCTTTCAACCTAACTGTAGCTTTTCTCTAATTTTGACAAAGAGTAATTACTTAAGCATCACAAGTATTCAGTTAACGATTTACGTACAAAATTACGGTCACAGACAGGACATAAATTACTCTTTTGTAAAACTTGTTCATTAAAAACAGACTTAAAATACAACCATGCCTACTACTACAAAAACATAACATGATCAGCCGTCTTAATAAACTTACTCAGAATTAAGCCTTTCCCTTATAAAGAAACCAGACAATTATCCGCCACGATAGCCAATTGCAGTGCAGTTGAAAAGATGGATGTTTCATGCCCTGGAAACATGCCCGTTTTTTTATGATATTTTTCATTACCAGATACATAAACTCAATGTGAATCAAAAGCACGCCCTTTCGCAAAACTGTAATGTTACTTAAAACAAAAAGCCTGTTAATTTACCATTACATCTCAGGTTAATACAATTTTTTTATATTTTAATCTAGATTCGATGAAGACTTGCGAACTATATCACCATGGGCAACAAGTTCGTGGAGTCACACTGATCTTCCTCGACTAAAGCAAGGCAGAATTGCAGCTCAGGTAATTGCGTGTTAATCACGTTATAATTTTTTTATGTCATTGTCAACCCACGTCATCGTAAAACTGACAAGTTTAACTAACACCCTTAAATAAAATTTACCTGCCAATAAATTTTATAAAAAAAAGTGTTTACAGAATATGTTGCTGTACAAAATTTTAAATTGTGCATAGTTTAGACTTGAAAATGACTAAACGTGAAAACATTTTAGCTTGCCGGAGACAGGTTCGAACCCAAAATTGATTGAGCTATTCTTTCGCTATTCCGATTTTCAAATACTACAAAACCTATTCACATAATTTTATATTAAAAGTTGTTTTCAATTTAACATACAAATTTATTTCACACGTAAGATTTCAATAAATAATAAATAGATGTGATTACACATTTCAAACAAAACATTAATAATTTGGATACCGTAATTTGCTTAAAGGAAAATTAAGCGCATTATTTTTTTTTAAATCGTTATGCTGCGATTACAATGTAATGAAACCACTATCATTAGTATAAAAAAAATAATTTACTTTGACAAAGATTGAGCTTAGCCAAACTTCTTTAAACAAACGTACAAGTCAATGTTCTTACATATATAATACAATACATATTATGCTTACATTTGTAGATAGTTTTTTTGTTTGTTTGTAATTAAAGGTATTTCAGAATATGATGGGGTTGGAATAGCCATCAAAGGCTTAAAGTCCCTAAAAATAAAGGGAAAATATTACACAAACAAAATTAAAAATAAAACAGTTGGTTGTTAAACTGTACAGTGCAGTCACATTAGCTCACGTTTCCTATTACATACGTGCCACTGCACTCGCTAAGAGTAAATCTCATATTCTGAGTGCGGAGTGATGCAGCCCGTGCGTACTATTTAATCATGTGTTTGTCAAAGCATTGTTCTGACATCAGTTCTGGGCGGCGTACGTACCTTGCGACGCTCAGCACCGCGACGCCGTGCAACTAACCTTCGAGCAAATTGACTTAATACAACGACTTACCGAAAAATATCATCCGCAACTCACTCTATGTACCTCCGTTGACGGTAAGCCTTTTATCTGATATTAAATATTCCTCAACTAAAGTTACGGATCAGGCAACCAGCGAAAACGCACAAACAGTAGGACATTCTAGCAGAGACGCTGCGTAGTCTACATAGACAGATAAGGTCCTGGGTAGCTAAAACGCTTCTCTAGTTAATGCGGTTAGTTTCTAAGTTAGTCATAAGTAATTTACAGAGGACCTCCCGTTTTATTATCTTAAATAAAAATATATTCATGAAAAGTTCTCGTGCTTGGGTATAATTTGACTCGATATAAACAACTATTTATTTATGTTGTTTCTCTCAATTACCTGTCTTGAAAAAGCGACAACACGAAAATGTCATTGAAAAGTTAAGATAGAATATCCACCAATTTTTACATATGGTTCAATCTGAAGTCTTTTGTAACTGTTTTAATTAATTTAACTTAAAAAGCTATAATTAATAAGATCGCTTTTGTAACGTAAATAATAACGTTGCACATAAATAGCTTTAAAGCTTAAGCACGAAAAGTTTAACGTTTAATGCAATATCCGGCGAGGGTGAATATTTTCCTATTATGTTGCCTATCAAGTGCAAGTAGATCTAAAAGGAATTTTCGAAATAATTTTCTGCGGGAATTTTAATCAAAAAATCAAATGAATATTGTAAATTTATTCATACACCAAATAAGTTTTAGCGTATTCTTCAATGAAACATTAGTCTTCGTTTTAGGCTCTTGTCTGCGGATTAGTGATATACCGTTTCATTTCTTTTAAACGTTCAAGCTTATCTATAGTAATTACACTCAAACAAAACCTGAAAATTAGACTCGAAAACTGGGATTTTGTAATATTTATCTTAAAAAAGTCAAGTCATTTATCCATGAATTGTTTTTAAAAGTCTATGTAGTACTCGTATCTCACAAGAAAATTAATAAAAATTATGCTTGTTTTTTAATAATTTAATAGCGGTGATTATAATAAGTAGTTGAGCTTTTCAAAGTCGACAATGTCACTTTAGCTCACGTGGTCTGCCAAATTGATGAATAGACTGACGAGCGGAACCGCTAAATTGTGTAATTAATTAATTACTGGAACCAATCAAATAAAATGCTATCGGTGTATCAAAAATGAATTAAGAAGAAGAATCAATAACGAAAATGTAAAAGAAGAAAAAGACCAGTGGCTAACAGATCATCAATAGCAGTAGATATCATATATTTTGTAATTACTTTAAATTTCTCTTAATTATTTATTTATATAATATAAAAATTAGGCAAAAATAATGAAAAAAACTTGCCTTAATTTAGAAAACTAAATTGGTTGAAAATTATTTAATTTTAATTTATCGCTTCCATGACGCAGCGGCAAAGGCGCTTGTCTTGTCACACATATGCTTGTTAGATTCCGGAGTCCAATGGGTGTAGTTTTGCGGGTGGTAAGATTTGCAACCGGATCAGGCGACCTGACTCGCATATATTGTCAAACTACCTTTATAACAGCATGACTGCGTTCTAGTAGCCATATGTATGGTGGCCCAAGATTTATGAGCGAGTACTCTTCACCATCATTGTCACTTCATAAGATATTAAATATTAGTTTTAGCCCATTGCAGACAAGAGATACTGTAATACAAAACGTTACAAAATTATTTATATTTCCAGACATTATGACTGCACACGTCAATCATCGTTTATGTTCTCTTGTGGGTGTCGAAGGAGGTCATGCTATAGGAGGCTCTCTCGGCGTTTTGAGAACCTTATATCAGGTTGGCGTACGTTACTTGACTCTTACGTCTACCTGTGATACTCCTTGGGCTGAGTGCGCTTCTACCGACCGAATTGATGCAACTCAACGAGGCGGACTGACTCCGTTTGGCAAAGTGAGTAACATAACATCATATTACAATGCTTTGACTCGTTCGTTAACCTAATCCACTGACTCTGCGACTCTAAAGTTGCTAAAATTAGTGCTTGAAACTAGTAGTTGCTAAGGTTTTTAGGCATGTGTAAATTTCTCGTAAAAAACGAAAAGTAGGTTTTACCAATAACTTTCTAATAATACATTTTTAATATTTACAAATGAAAAAGTAATTATGAAGTAATAAAAAACATTAAAATTTGTGTATTACATTATACAGCTTTAAATATTTGACGTAATCGTAAGAAAAGCGATTAATAGCGCTCTTTTTCCTTATAAGTAAGAATTTTCCGTTATGTTACCCGTAATTTAGATAGCTATATGTAACATAATAACTTCATCTATTAATACTACGTCTTAGAAAAATATTCTCTAGACATTCGAAATATATCGTAGTGGGTACTAAAAACAAAACCGTAAAGATTGAGACGTCAAGCAGAGTGAGTGTACCATAATCATAAACATCCTGCGCCACCGCAATATTTTGCTTTGTATGAACTCTAGACTATGTGGGTTCTTGTAACTCTTTGTTTTACGTTCAACGATACGTTTTCATACATTCTCTTTTGTTCAGGCCACTCACTGTGTAATATGAAAGCAAAAATCACTTTCCAACAATTGGATACATCATTACGAAATAATTCAAATATTTTAAAGCGTATATGTATTCAACACGTTATAGATATTTTACATTAAGAAGTTATTGCAATAATTAAAAGCATTAAACGCCGATTTCATTAATTAATGACTTTTACTTCACATTAAGTTTAGACAATGGCTTTACCGGTAAACTTGGAATGATTAATGTGAAACTTTCCACCTTCTCTTAAAAGCTGGTAAATAAAGCTGCGATCGATGATAACAGTGAGCCTGTTTTTAAGAGGTGACATATTCATAAAGAATTTTTTTTAAACACTAGGTAATAATAAAAATTAAAAAAGGGGATTTAAATAAAGATTAACGCGATTTAGAACAAATAGATGTCGTTAACGCAGTGTCTAATTAAAAATTATTAGTAGCAATGTAATAAAAAGTGTAGTGTGTTAGTGTGTGTGTAAAGTAGCAAAGGGTAATCTTCAATCTTACCAAAGCAGTTTTAAGAGTAGATAGAACATTATTACATTTTTTTTTAATTATTTATTATATTCTGCACTCATATACTGACTCTCACCTTTAACTCTAAGTCCTGTAAAAAGATTAGTAAAGGTACAAATGTAATCATTGCTTTAAATACATTGTAGATTGGACTATAGTGGTCTGATCATTTTTATTGTTTTGATCGCCGTTGTAGTGAATAAGTTTTAGGAGCGCGTTTTTGTTTAGCGATTAGCTACTTTGGGTAACTTCCGTAGGGAAGTGATTAAAGTTAATCCACAGCGGGTTAACTTAAACCTTCAACTTCACGTGTACCTCTTAATATGTGTACATTATAAATATTAATGCATTATTTTTTATAACATTACGATGTACACATTAAACTGTACAATAAATGTGCACCTTTCATGGCAACTAAATTATATTCAAGCGTTTTTCTAATTTCTTTTATACTTAATCTGTTTATCGGTAGACAGACAGTTAATAATTATAGTATTTTCAATTTAAAACTCACATCATTACTGTTATATATGCAAATAGAAATTTGTAGCATAGACGTCGAATAAAGATTTTGTTAATGAAATGGATATGCCGCTGCGTCATCAAAAAGAAAGATGTCAAAGAGATACGAATTAATTTTCAAATTGTTTAAAAAAATAATTACTGAGTACAAAATGTATTGGTATGTAGGTCTCTGTTTCCGCAGACCATTTAGGGAGGTACTACGACAACGCCTATTTCTGCCGCTAATCAGTTGTTGTTTTGCAAACAATACCCCATTTCGGTTTGAAGGGCATACAAAATTATACCACTACAAATTTTTTGTTAGTTCTTCAACATCATTGAGTGCCATCTTCAAATCTCATATAGGTGATTGTAAAAGAAATGAATCGCCTGGGTATGCTGGTGGACCTGTCTCACGTATCAGAGAGGACGATGCGCGACGCTTTGACGGTGTCACGGGCTCCTGTACTCTTCTCCCATTCCTCGGCCCGTGCTCTATGCAATGTCACCCGCAACGTACCAGACAGCGTACTACGACTGTTGGCCATCAACAAAGGTCTCATCATGGTCAACTTCTATACTTCTTTCCTCACGTGCAGTGAATCAGCTACTGTCCAGGATGCTATAGGTAAGAATCCTTAATATTTCAAATCAACAGTGTTTATTAAGTACTGATCTATTCATTATATTTCAGCACATATCAATCACATACGCAGCGTTGCTGGTGTTGATAGTGTGGGTTTGGGTGCAGGTTACGACGGAATTAACTAGTGAGTATAACTTGACTATTTAGAAACTATTTTGTTTAAACCAATAAACTGTTCTCGATTTCAGATTTTTAAAAATAAATATACCATGGTAATTTCAAAAAAGTAAATAATTTTAATGTTTTCTATTCTAACTAAATAACAATGTTCCTGTTTGAAGGTACAGCCAGTGGTATTGCCAGGTTAACGATACTTTTATTTACCATCGCATGTCGCACATAGCAAGCACAATGCTGCTGTGTAAATCTCCTAAATAGCACCTCACCCCGAACATCGCCGCGCTTTGTCATAGCGAAAGGGCTAAAGTACAGTAGCCTGGTTACCTAAGGCCCCGCCGTGAGTGAAACGGCCAAGATGCAACACGTGGGGGATTTAATCGGTACATGTCCAACATATCTTATCCTTGTACCCGCGAGGACAGCTAGGCGCAGGCTTTTCCTCCAGATATAAAAAAAACTTTATGTTAAAATCATATTGAACATAATACTTTTCCCTTCATTTTATCGTATAAAAAATGTGTGTTATATTATGTGTTATTTACTGGTGGTAGGTCTCTGTTGCCAGAGACCGTCTGGATGGGTACCACCGCAGCTCTTATTTCAACCGCCAAATAGTAGTGTAAAAACATTACTGCGTTCCAGTTTGAAGGGCGCTGTAGCTAGCGTATTTACTGGAGTAACGAGACTTAACACCTTATGTCTCAAGGCGACGAGCGCATTGTGGTGTAGTGAATACCATCTTAACTAGCACCACGTTGTCATGAGCAAGCGTATCACCTACCATTAGGTGAACGTCTTGCTCGTCTCGTCGCATAGTAGTATAAAAAAAATTTACAAAATGTGTAAATATGTAATTTTATTGAACTCAGTACTCCGCATGGTTTGGAAGACGTCTCTTCATACCCACTGCTATTCGCGGAGCTAATGGAGGACGGTTGGAGTATAGAAGAGTTGCGCAAACTAGCTGGACTCAATTTACTGAGAGTGCTTGGCGCTGCGGAGCGCGTGGCCCGCGAGCTCGCCTCGGAGCACGTCGCTCCCTACGAAGACGTCTCACCTCGCACTTACGACGCACACAACTGCTCCAGTCAAGATTTGTGAATGAGTCCTTTTATACACAAAAGTGGTCGAAGCAGATTTAATTGTCCGACTACCCAAATGTACCCCAAGCTTTAATATTTTACTATACACCTATTATTAGTAGTATCCCCTTTTTTGAAAATTACACTTTTATTTGACGTAATCTAGAATATTATGATTATCTTTAGTGCTAAGAAAATTAGATGGAATTTTAATCCCTAACGATCCGGAAGTATTTAAAGTTTACTTCATTCTAGTTTTAAACTACTTTTTATACAAAAAAAAATGTTTGTACCGATCATCCTTATCACAATAATTAATGTGACAAAAATACTTATATTATTTGGATATAAGTTCTAGTACCATAAAAATATAAAAATGGATTTTGTTATAATAGTTTAAAAGTTATACTTTTTCTAATAAATGCTAACTGTGCCCAAAAAAATGTGATAATAAATGTTTCGCCTTTTAAGTTGCATTGATAAAATCAATTATACATTACCAGATTTTAATTTTATTGTGTATCAAACTTATTAAACTACATAAAATATCTAGCTAGTAGCAGTAGTAGTAGCTTATTTAGGCTACAAAGCAACAAAGAAAACAATAAACGAAACATGAAATGAGACGTGTAAAAACAATGTCTCTTTAATGTCTTCTTTTTTTACTGTTTTTCATTTTTGTTAATAAGTTAATAATACATAGTTTAAATTTTATTATAGTAATAGATAAATGAAAAGTATAGTATTTGAAGTTATTAATTTGTGTATAAGAATATTCATTTTAGTTATTATAAACAGGAATGTATGCATAAATACGCGAAACATTTTCGATTTCCTTTTAAACGCTTGCTACAACAGAGGTGCAAAAAAACAATAATGTTATTTTAACAGTGCTTTGGTCGTTAACAGTTTTGGCAATGTCCATTGTCCTAGTTTTCACATTCAGTACACAGTAAATTGACCGCTTTTTGGTACGTTAAATACTTTGTACTGCTACACATCCTAATAACTGTTTTAGCAAGGCTAGGCAATGCTATGTGGTTGTTGTAATAATACAATAAAATATATTATGAAATCTCTTCAAGACAAATTGATATAAACGTAACGAAATAAGGCACAGTCAGCATTTTATGAAACAGTATTTTTTATTAAGACAGATTTCGTTGTTATACAAGTCTCGAAGTTAAGTAAAACGGACCTTTTATTACATCTATGGTAAAATGTTTCTTATAACAGTCTCGTCAATTACATTGTTATTGTTGATAGAAGCAAAGCGGGCTGCTTCAAACGATTCAGTTGAAGATCTGCGAAAAATAAAAAGTTGTGTTATGCTAAAATATGTCAATCAGGTTTCATTAGTATAATTCTTTATATAATAGACCATTGTAGGTAATACGTAAGGTAAGGTTTTAAAAATTTCGTAGCTTTACTTAACAATGACCAAAAATAGAAAGAATTAAATCTAGAATTAATGTTAAAACCCGCGCAAAATAATTATGTACCTAGTTTATTATTTTAATAATTAAAATTTAACGTGTTATATTAACCATACAAACTTGTTCATTAAAACATAATTCAAAATATTATTACAAAGCAAGTATCTGTTTTATTTTTAACTTCATTAATATAAAAAGACGAGGACATCTCCAAATTATTATAAAAATATAGGTAATTTTTAGACAATTTGTTATTTGTATCCGAAGAATGTAACTGTATTATTGTTATAATACTTTTTCTTCTCTTCTAATTTTTAAGCATATTTTATATATAGAAATAAGTTTCCCGTTAAACATATCTGTTCATGGCTAAACATAGTTTATATATTATTACATGAAACTTTAGTCTTGACCTTTTTAATACATTAAAATGAATATTGTCAAAATCGATAATTTTTAGAAAAAATATTAAAGTTGTCTAAACTTTCATCTTGCCACATACTTATTAAATATTATTAGTTAAAATTTTAGCTTTGCACTACATTAATATTAAAACATAGATTTGCGTCTTCGATTAACAATACAAGTATTAAGAATCAAGAACAAAATAATATCGCTAGAGTTGTTATGTACTTTAGAAGAAAAATGTCTACACGTTTGTATTTGTTTATTTCGTATAAGTCAAATTAAATGATTTTAACATGTGCAGTAACAAATTCAAAAGTAAGACGTCGGGCAAGAGTACGAAATCCCAACAGTCTTGAGTTTATACAAATTACACATCAGTCACACTTTTAGTCCTATTGTAAAATGGAAGCTATTCGGAAACGCTTTGAACAAAAAAACCTAAACAAGAAAAATATACAGACAAATTAAGTTTAGTATTAATGCGTATTTACTTTATTGCAAATATTTAAAGAAAAAGCACAATGGCCCAATCTGCAGTAAAGCTAAGACTCCGAGTAATATTTCTATTTCGGCCGATGCAATAGAATGGCGTTGCATCTCGCTAGTTACAAAACCGTAAATATGTGAGTACTGTTGCACATATTATATAGGTACTTTTACACGCAGTGTTGATTACACCACTAGCCTGCATTTAAAACAAAAGGATCTAATTACCACACATGCATTTTGCAGAATAAGTACCTAAAAAAGAGAATGAGCAATAAATAAGAAAATGTTCTTTAAGTGGTCAAGTTTAAGCGAAGAAGATGTTTCCAACGCAATATGTGATAGTTCGAAACTTTTACAAGTTATAAAGGTGTAGGAAATCTCATTTGTGTCCTTTCCAAGTAATGCTGGCACGAATTTTTCTTGCGTACTCTTGTCAACTTAAACGCAAATCCTTATTCAATAATTCTTGTAAAAGTCCACATTGATTAATATTTTTTAAACATATGGCATGTTGCCGTTACATGCGATATTTATTTATAAAATATAATATTCTCCAGTCAAACTGTTTATCTAGACTTAGATATTTTGTTTGTGAACGTCGCTACTTTGATGATATAGTAAAGATTATAAAAAAAAACACCTCTAAATAGAACTTTTAAAATTACTTCCTAGTATTTGCTATTCACATGTTTGGGATTATTTGCAGTTCTTTGATTGTGTTTTGAACTGTTGATGAACCGCTTATCCCACTACAATACTATTGTTGATCGAAATTTTATGCATCATATTCTTTAACTTCATAATACAGATTTTAAATTTATGTTAAATAATTAAACACAAATTGTAATGTAATAAAAAAAAGCTTTGGTTTTTCTTCTTCGTGACATTATTTTAGCCATTTCGTATTAGGTTAGGTAACTATTACAAAATAATTATTTACTTTCCAATCAAAAGGATTTTATGATTCAAAAGGACTCGTTTTAGAGAAAACTGCAATCGCAACGTTCATATGAATGTTACATATACAAAAACCCGTCGTTTTCATAAGTCCCAGCTGACTACGACTAGTTTAAAAGCAATTTATTTTACTTATGCACCGGGGAGCAACTATTATAAATGGACGAGAAAACGCAGTATGTATATCTTTGTAAATTCATATAACAAAAATTACCATAATATTTTAGAAAATGTTATATCTACAAAATTAATTTATAAAATTCATTTGACAGATGACCTTTTAAGGTTTTATAACAATTATTCTTATTGAAATTTTTTAAATATTACGAGAGGTTAAAAATTGTCGCATTTAAATTTAAATATTATCATTTAGATATGATTTTTTGCCATTATTGTTATATATGATTCATTATGTATGTATATATTTATCAAAGTATTTATATATAGTTGCAATGTTATTCAAATTACAGTTAACAGTATTTCCTCTACAAAAAAAAAAAATCATTGAATGTGTGGGGGCGATAGCTTGTATAGTTAAAACCTTCGGGAGCGCAGAGAACTTCGTTAGCTAGGAATGATACGAGAACGTAAATGGATCAAAAGTGAATGGGTAAAAGTAATAACTAATAGTAAATGGTAAATGGTAAAGGTAAATTTATTTAGCAAAACAATGGCATTTATATAAGAATAGATTTTGACAGAATTAACAACATTTTTCAATTTTGACAAATATTTAAAAATTAATAGAATACTGCATACAAAGAGTTTTTACTATTTACACTATATACACAACACGTCGCTACATCACTTCCCCCCAATGACGCTGTCGCAGAAGCGAACCGGAAGTCGGATGTGCCGTCCTCGTCGTGTCTTGTTGTGCGACGAGGGTTGATCAGCTTCTGAGATGGGGGCATTATCATCTGTAGCAGGTAGCGCTGGTTGTGAAGTCTGCGAAAAAGGTGGCGATGCAGTTGTTGTAGTTGTACCAGTGTTGTCTTCTTGCATAAGGAATGCTGGCTTCAGTCGGTCTTCTGTGTTGCGGCGAGTCTGATGATTTTAGTCTTGTCGCCTCTCTCGAACACAAGATGCGGTCCGGAGTATTGCAGAGTCAGTGGCTTCCCGATTGCATCGTACCCAAAGATAAGGGATTAAGTCTTCAAACCCTTCTGTGTGAAGGTTGGCGTTTCATTGGGCCTTGTGAGTCAGGCTGCAAACGTTTGAAGTGCTCCCTTAGCGGGTGTACCGATCCGTCATGGTGGGGCAACGAGCTGTCCATCCTATGTCGATAACGGTGTAACGATTACGACTTGTGTGTATCTGAATCGGTCAGCTGGAACGAAGATACCTGAGGATGCATCTATGTCGGCGTACCTTCGAATGCTGACGGCCGTCACAGCTCTGAGTCCAGTTGCCTGGTCGGCATTTATGCTAGACCAGAGGAAGCGCTGCGACACGTGGCGTCGTGTTCTGGGAACTCTGTAGTGACTGAAGTCATGGATTCTCGTGTCTATATCCTGGCGGTGAGCGGATGAAGCGTGGGCAGCCGAAAATGAAGTGAAGATGGCTACTTTTGTAATATCTTCATCACGTCGGGCAAAGGGTATGCCTCAGGCCAACGAGTAAAGCGATCGATGACCGTGAGACAAAATCGCTATTCTGCTGCAGTGCTGCACCGAGTGATGTATCCGATGCGTGGGTGAAAATAGCCAGCTCGGCATCAGCGTCTTAAAAAATCTGCGTTTGCTGTTGTGCCGTCGCTTGTTATTTCGTTGCGTCTCCCGTAACTGTTTTTTGTTCGTGTTCCATTGTTTTCTTTCATCACGTCGGGGTCACCAGATATGGGGGGCGATAGCTTGTATAGTTAAAACCTTCGGGAGCGCAGAGAACTTCGTTAGCTAGGAATGATACGAGAACGTAAATGGATCAAAAGTGAATGGGTAAAAGTAATAACTAATAGTAAATGGTAAATGGTAAAGGTAAATTTATTTAGCAAAACAATGGCATTTATATAAGAATAGATTTTGACAGAATTAACAACATTTTTCAATTTTGACAAATATTTAAAAATTAATAGAATACTGCATACAAAGAGTTTTTACTATTTACACTATATACACAACACGTCGCTACAAATGCTTTCATCAAATCATGGTACTTATTTATTTCAAATATCGTAGAATGTTCAAAAGCCCGTTTTGCTGCATTGTAGTTTAGTTGTATTACGAAACATCACAGAGACGGTATGTTATTGAACATTAAAATTTACATACAAACGAAATATCTACATTTCCAATAAGTTTAAAAGCGGTAGTGCTATGTAACATCTTGTCGACAGATATAGTATGATCGACTTGTGTAAATGTTGTGTTTGTGTAGTGACTGACTTTCATGAATGAAAGTAACAAATCTAGCTACCAACAGTAACTTACAATCAGTAACAATCTATGTTAAAAAGCGATGTAGATAAATCATGTTAGTAATGAAACAAGGCTATTAGTTTGTACAATATTTGTTTTTAGCCATCACATTTTTGACATTTTTAAACTGTAATGATATACCTAGTGCTTCCAGTTTTTTGTATGCAAACCCAATATCCCAAATAAACTTTGAATGTAAATATTGTATTTATTTCATGAAGCAAAACAAGGCCTGATCACCAATTAATGATGATAATCCTCTGTCATTTATGGTAATATACAACATTTTGTCAAGATTCGTGTTGTTTCATCAAACGTATACTTACGGGAAACATTGATACTGGTAAATATGTAGCGCATATAAATGTAACTTTTTTAAGACGTCGGATCGCCATATTGCTAAATGAAATATTACTACTTTGCTCTGAAGAATGGCATTTTCTACTAGTTATAGGTCTCTGTTGTCGGAATCAAACTAAGGAGATACATACACAGCGTCTATTTCTACCGCGAAGTTAATAACGTATGTAGTATAACTATTTTCTGGTTTAAAAAGTGTGCACATCTTAAAAGACGTGGTACTGCATATCTTAATCACCGCGTTTCCAAAAATAAAAAAAATATGATATACAGTATAAACTATAAACGTTTTCCCAAGCTCCTTTACGAAATTCACCTTTATGAATTTAAAAGGCGCAGTTGCTAGAGACATTCCTTTTTTTTTCGTGGGGATCCTGTATTGGATATCCTTCTGTTACGAAGGCAACAGAAGAGTTATGCCGGACCCTTACGCGGTAAAACCCCACGATGACCCACTCAACACTGTTGGCCGGAGCCACGAGAACCCTTTCGCACACAACCATGGTACCGACAGTGCGAGCCACACAATTTCGCAGAGAGCTACACCTACGCCCCATGACTTCTCACTATCGACCATGGCTTTGATAAGGCCCGGAAACGAAAAGTCATCCCCCACAAAAGCGACGAGGTTATGACGCTGAGCATCCCATGCTGAGCAGTGCTCCAAATTATGCTGCGCCGTATCGTCGTCGCATCAACAATGATGAAGCCTTATTAGCACTAGCCGTACCATGTGGCCACATCTGGGATGAAATTCTACTTCTCTTTTTCTCATCTATTTAAAACGATGAAAATAAATATAAAAGAAAAAAATTATATACTGGAAATGATTTTAACGAATCAGAAAGGTAAATTACAAAGCTAGTTGCCTTGTTACTAAATTAGAGCGAAAACCGAAAACAGAAATTATACATTTTGCTTTAATCTTTAATGTAAAAACACTTTTTCACATCTATAGATAATATGTCAATGTAAATTGATTGAACCAGTGTCTAACCGTTACTGGGCTTTAATTGGAAACCAGGTTTTAATCTCCAGAGCGATAAGGGTTACACGAATAAGTGACATAGGGATTTATATGAAGTTTTGTTGTTTCGAAGTGTTAAGAGTAACATATATGAACATATTAATTTTCATTACGGATTACAGTAATGGCATATATCATAATATTTAGGTAGATTAAAATTAAAAAATAGTTATATTTTTTAAGTTAGTCATATTTTAAATCTAATGTGGCTGTACAAACTTCGACCCATGCCTTTTATGAACGACCAACAAAAATAAATCTTTCGTCAAATTGTTGTTCTTCAAGCTGTAGTTGTGTACACGATTTGGCGGTGCAATTTGTAGTGTTTACTGCTTCAGCTTTTTATTACCGAAACGTATCTATTTGAAGCATTAAAATCTCGTAATATATATGTAATCGTAAAAACAGAATAAGACAACATGGGTGAAAAATCTACACCACTTTTAGCTGTACTTCAACTGCTTCGAAAATACAATCTAAAGGTAAGCTAATATTACTTATTATTCACATTAGTCGAATGTATTGTAAATTAAAGATTTATAATTTTCCTTTTCTACTTAAAGGGAACCGAAGAAATTCTACGAAAAGAAGCAAGTTTAGGAGATGTAGAATATGAAACGTTGGATTTGCCCGAAGTTGAAATAGCAAATATTCTTACCGCACATCATACAGAAAGTGATCCGTACAGTTATGATTTGCATACGAAAGCCTCAAGAAATTTATCGAGAATTCATTAGACATTTACAAGGTAAATACGTAAATTATCTTTATAATATTTTTAAATTTTTATAAACATGCAGAGAACTAAAATTATTAAAATTGAGATATTTTATAAAATGTTAAGAATAAAATCAATCTACGAAATACGAAGTAAAGTTAAATATTATTTAATAGATTTTCATGTTTCCTCTTTTATTATATAAAATCTTTAAATTGTTACTTTAAATTCTATGTTTACAATGGTTTTCAGGCAAATAATAGTGCCTATTTTATCAAATAAAGTTTATTATAAATGTTTTTTATATATTCCAAACTTGTCATTATGCCCTGTGGTGTAAATAGTGTTACAGAATTAACTACCATCTTAATTAATATAAGTTCAAATGTACATTGACATATACCTTAAACTTTTTCAGTATGAATTATCAACTCTCTTATATCCTGTGTTTGTACACATGTATATGCTTCTCATCTTATATGATCATAAAGAACATGGTGCAAAGTTCTTGGAAAAGTTTGGACCTGAGCAAGAAGATTATTATCAGGAAGATTTAGCAAAACTTTCTATTCTTAAAAACAAAGAGCAAATTAAAGGCAATGAGTTGGCAGAAATCTACAGGTACTATTAATCTTCATCTTAAATATTATACAAATATAATGAGAACTTTAGTTTTACTTAGAGATCATTATAATAAGCCTTCAATAAATTCAATTTACAAATGAAAATTGTCTTGTTTTTGTAGCACAAACAAATTTGAAGTTCAATTATCTAGAGATGCTTCATCCCAACTAAAGAGGTTTTTACATGAACAAAAAAACTCAACTGTGATCATAAATATCATAAATAACCACATCCAAATTGAAGTTCATGATGGTCCTGGTAGAACACAGGCACAGGTGCGAGCTACTGCTGGTGGTCTGCTTGGAGAAGCTACAAGAAATGGTTAATACATTATGCCTTACATTAATTTGTTTTAAACTCTGTTATCGTAAATTACAATTTTGTATCAAACATCAATTTTACAGAAAACCGAACAAAAGTCTATTATGGTTTATTGAAAGAACCAGACATTCATGTACTTCCGGTACCTGTAGAAGATGAAGAGGAAACTGAAGAAACCCCAGACAAACCTAAAAAGAAAAAGGCTAAAAAGGATAATATTTTTATGAAAAAACCAAAATCAGATCCTAATGCTCCACCTAATGACAGAATTCCTCTGCCAGAACTGTAAGTGATTGATTTTAGTTATATACAAATAAAAATATATATGAGTATAACATATTGTAGTTGAGGAGACACCTCACATTGTAACATCTAAAACCTCTTTTCACCTTTAAGAACCTGAATGACAATAATAGAGAAATCAATGTTGCAATAACAAATATTAATCACTGATGTCTCATGAAAACTATACCCAGACCAAGCCAATTTTAAGCTAAAAAATATGACATTTACAGGAAAGAAACAGATAAAATTGAAAAAGTTAAAGCACTGAGAGCCAAGCGCGTCCAATTAGGTCCTGATTGTCTACCATCCATTTGTTTCTATACTCTATTGAACAGTGGTCATACTCCCATTTGTGCAGATATTTGTGATGACTCCACTTTACTTTCTGTTGGTTTCAATAATTCAACAATAAAGGTAATAAAATTTTCCTGTTCCCTTTTTTATGATGAAATTAGCAAATGAAATTGTCTGTCCATAAAGGTAATGTAGTGGCAGTGTAGATATAACAACACCACATTATGCTTTGTCACCTTGGAACATATCATCTGTTACCACATACAGTTTAGATGGGTTGTACAGCAGCTTTTGTTCCTGCTGCCAAATAGTAATGTCTATTACAGTGTTCCACGTTAAAGGGTACTGTGATCTGTGAAATTACTGAATTAATAAGCATGCATATTGTTAACCAATAGGAAAACATGTAGGTCTCATCAGTTTGTAGAATTAAAAGAATGCCCACCCACATACAAATGATTAGGTCATCAACAGTTTTGCAGTAAAAATTGGCTATAATGTATATCATGCTATCAAATGTTGCATAGGTATGGACTCTTACGCCGGTCAGATTGCGTGGTATGAAGTCTGCCGATAAACTGCAAGAGATTGACAAAGAAGCAGGTTTGTTGAACTATTTACTCATTAACTATTTTATAAATTTGTTATCTTAATATAACTTAATTTTTTATTTGGCAGGAGATGTTTTAGTTCGAATGATGGAAGAAAAAGATAGAGACACATGCCGCACTTTCTATGGTCATTCTGGACCTGTGTATAAAGTAGGATTCGATCAGTTCAAAACAATGCTGTTATCATGCTCAGAAGATTCAACAAGTATGTATTTATTTTACTAAGCTGTTATTTTTATACAATAAACAAATTAAAAGTTCATTTTGAGTTTTCCCAGGGGCTGGAGGCTTCTCTCTTAAGGAGAGAGTCAATGCCATTTGCCACCCACCACCCTGGCAAAGTGATGGTAGGGGTAAGTAGGTGTCATATATCCATGAAAGCTGTTCTTGTGTCATGTCGGTTTACTTGTTTTGCTTTATTGCAAATTCAAGATGTGGGAATCGAATCCGCGCTGCTTCGAGACATAGCGTGTAAGATCGTCTTAAAATCTTAGTTATCATCGCTTATGGTATTTATAATTAATCTTAACATTTTAGACAATTTTATAACAATTATTTATATAACAAAATGTAACAGAACCATTTAATCTGCTATTTCAGTAAGACTATGGTCACTCCAGTGTTGGACATGCCTTGTTGTATATAGAGGACATGTTTGGCCAGTGTGGGATGTTAAATGGTCACCTCATGGTCATTACTTTGCATCAAGCGGCCATGACCGTACTGCTAAACTATGGGCAACTGACCATCATCAGCCACTTCGGATATTTGCTGGACATCTATCAGATGTTGATGTAATTATAGTTCATATTTAAAAATCGAATTATTTTACAAATATGTAAAACTCTGAGTAAATGATCTGTTTAATTATGTTATTAAACTTAATAACAAAAATGTTTCAGTGTGTACAATTTCATCCCAATTCAAATTACATTGCAACAGGCTCTTGTGATAGAACTGTGCGTGTGTGGGATTGTTTAACGGGTTCACAAGTGCGTATCATGACAGGACATAAGGTAAGTATCAGAATATATTGCATTATGATTTGAAGGTTGTTGTAGGTAAAATACTGGGGTAAGGAGACTTTATATGTTATGTCTCAATGCAACATGCATCATATGGTGCATGGCGAACATCTTGATCGCCGCGTTGCTTTGTCGAATAAAAAATTTGTCCTTTCATCAATCCTTATTGTCAATCATCATAGCACCATAGAAATGTATGTACACGAATTACTCCATTTGTGTTCTACATTATTTTATTATATTCATAACAATGATGCACTTTTTTTAGTCAGCTATATTTACTCTGGCATTTTCGGTATGTGGACGATGGCTTGTGTCCGGCGGAAGTGTGGGCGACATATTAGTTTGGGACATTTCCAACGGCGGCTTAACTGCAGTCCTACCACCTTCACATGCTGCGCCTATACATGCGTTAGCATTTAGTCGCGATGGTACTATTTTGTCTTCAGGTTTGTATTTATTTCGATTTAAGAAAAAAAATCATGCAACATTTTTTAATAAAATAACACCATGACGAAATAATATAACCTTTTGGTAATCTTAATTTGTGACCAGTTACAAATAATGATTAATTTTTCGCTGAAAACCCTGCCTCCAAAAAAGGTTTCCAATTTCATCCATATACCATTTTTGCTTAACAGTAAAAATTTATTTGCAAACTAACCTTAAGTCACAACTTTGCAATAAATTTTAAGGCAACAAATATGGTATAGATTGTTAACCTAAACTTATTAAATAAAATCTATTTTGTACCAATTCCTTTTTACTATTTTCCTTAATGTTTTTATCTGACTTCTATCAACAACTATTGCAGGTTCACTGCAAGTCAAATGTTATATCAAATAATTATTTTGTATATTGATTTTGACATGTTTATTTTCCTCAACAGGATCCTTAGATTGTACTATAAAGCTGTGGGATTTTACATTAATAACTGATGAAACATTAGGTGAAGAAACTGGGAGTACCAGCTCAGCTCCCAGAGACGAGAAATATTTGTTACGTTCATTTGCAACAAAGAATTCACCCATAAAAAGCTTACATTTCACTAGGCGTAATCTTTTACTTGGTGTGGGTACATATGAAGGGAGTTCATAATTTTAATTATTGACCAACCTGTATGTTTATTACTTTACATAGCATTCAAATAAATAATCATCAAAATTTTATTTTCTTTTAATAGTACTACTTTGTAATTTAATTTACATGAACAACTTGTAGGAGATATGTTCTTTCAGAATTTATAAATTGTATTATTAAATTTAATATAGATTCATTACACCTTGCTACTTGTGCTTTCATAGCTTGTTTGAAATCTTCTTTGACTCCTTTATCAGCACCACGAGTACCAATTCGCCTTTGTCCCAAATGTTGCTGAGCATTTGGTAGTATATCTAAAGCAATTTTTTTGCCATGTTCATTCCAAATAAAACTAAGTTCTTCAAGAAAATCTATGTGAATTATATAAGTTGAAAAAAGACGGTAATGAAAAACTCCTTTTTGTTTAATTATATCTAAAATATGGAGAAAGATGGGCTCCTCTTGTGGCCATCCAAGTTGCATGAGTACCAACATATGTCCATAAGTAAAATCTGCATTATTTCCTGTGCTCAGAAGAATTCTTATGAGTAAAGTACAAAAATAATGCATTATGGCTACTTTTGTTAAAGGCAAAAAGTGTAGATGTCTGTGTTTTCCTCCAACAATAAGATCTGATTCTAAAGTACCTTCTGCAGATGGCAATTGTGATATTGCTGCTAGAACAGCATCAATACAAGCTGAGTACTTCTTTTGTGCAAAATAAATAGATACTCTAATTATATTAGCACTTAAATTAGTAGCTGTTGTTGGTGGAGTAGTGTCTTCATATCTTCCCCTATAAAGAGCTATTTCATCTGTGAAACCCTCAGTCCATGGCTTTACTTGTAATTGGGAAACTAATTTCATAAACTCTCTTGTTATTAGGTCATTACTATTCAAGAGTTCATAGCAATTAGCAGCTGCTTGGAACTGATGTGCCGATACACCTGTTACTTCTATATCACCTTTTCTTCTTTTTGGTGGTGGTTGATCAGGGTCATATAATGCTTCAACAAGTATATGGTTACCTTTTAAAGATCTTTGTTCATAAAGTGATCTCAAAAAAAATGTTATTCCACAATATAATAGCTGACGGCAGTCATCACATGTTCGAAGATTCAGTAATTTTTGGAAGTAAGTTTCTTTATTTAAACTATTACTATAGTTAACTAAATAAGTATCCCAACCAAGTTGTCTTCCTAACAAATCTAAAACACCATATAACCTTTGCCAAGGGTCTGTAATATCATTTTCAGTTTCATCGTACATATAAGAATTGTAAAAATCTATTGCTTTTATTAAAAGACGTTGTAGTAATCTTGGAGATTCCAACGAACTGAGGAGGGGTAATGTTTCCACAACCAACAAGCGAGCATACCTATTGTCATAAAAGAATTTTTCAGCATTAATCAAAGTTTTAACAAGACTATCAACACCTAATTGTGGAAACTTTTTAAGTAACAGTACTAACAAGCGACAATGTTCCATAGTGTCATCACTATTTTCAACACTTGTTTTAAGAATGGTAAGTTGCATATCCGGGCAAATGTTATCAAACATTTGGCTTAAAAAGCTTGGTTCATTGGACTTCAATGCATTGGCTATTGATGATATTTCAGGTAATAACTCAGGAAGATTTTGTCTTGACATCATAAGCGATGTAAAACATTCAGCCGCTTCTTGTACATTTCCTGATTGTTTTTCCATTAAATAGGCTTCAAACTGGATTTTGAAATTTGTTGGAAACAATGTTTTTGCGGTAAGCATCCAGGTCTTGGCCAAATGTATGTTGTAATTTTGTGCTTCCTTAGCTCTAGAAATGATATAGTCTTCATCACTGTCATTGTTACTTATTTCTATTGTCGGCATTTTGACTACTTTATGATTACTCCGCGTATTACTATAACATGAAATGTCTTTATTCACAATTTGTAATTAATAGTACACTAGAACTAATTATACACTGAACTGTCGATATAATGAATACTAACATTATTTTATTCAACTTAAACGAGACAGGCTCAGACCAGAGCTTGAATACACTAACAAAAACAGTGTAACATAAAGACAAAGGGTTGGAGTCTGAACAGCCTGCTTTTTATTTATAAAAAAAATATTACATTACATTTGTATGCAAAATTTCATTAGAGTTTCCTCTATTTTCTGTTCGAATTATAAGTTGTTATGATTAAAGATTGCACTTACGAATACTTTTTAATGAACGTTTATGCATTCACCGATGTTAAATGATTCATCAGAAAATTGTTAATATATATTTAAGGGCTGTGGTTGATAAATACATTATATATTTAATAATATCCCATTTAATCTTTCTAAAAACACTTTCACTCTTATTGCCTTTAATTAAAAAATTATTGCATGGGGCTTTATCTATGACGCATTGTATAAAGATCGATAGTTCAAAGATGTGTAAGATATGGTAACAATCAGTTACTGTCAATGTGCGACATCGTTAAACTAATATCGATTGGATATTTCTTTATATTAACGAAATGATATAAGTAAAGCTTTCTTATGCACATCCTTTATCAAATTAGAAAAGAAGAAATGTATTACTATAATTATGGATATAACTATAATATCGCTAATCGGGTCCCGGAGTATATTTTAGAAACCATATTTTCATATTTAAGTATATCAGATTTACGGAATTGTATGTTAGTGTGCAAAAGTTGGCACAAAATCCTTAAAGATGAAAATCACGATGTTTGGAGATATCATTGTTATAAAAGATTGGCTATAGAAGTAATGAAATCAGACTTACTAAGCACGGTAAAAACCTATAAAGCTAAACTAAGGGCATATTTCCATGCTTGGAATCCCAGAGATTGCTCAAGAAACATTCATATAAAACCAAATGGATTTACTTTACACAGGTTATTTATTTTTTGATAACTTAACATAAAATTCCTTATTTGTATTTAACTTATTGAAGTATATATTTTTTATAGAAATCCAGTGGCACAAAGTACAGATGCATGTAGAGCTAAAGTAGGATTCTATCGAGGTCGGCATGCCTGGGAAGTTATATGGGAGGGACCACTAGGAACAGTTGCAGTTGTGGGAATATCAACTAGAGATGCACCACTACAGTGTCATGGCTATGTGGGATTATTGGGCTCTGATGAACAAAGCTGGGGATGGAATTTGGTAGACAACCACCTCTTGCACAATGGACAAACACAAGGCCATTATCCACTTCTTAACAACTGTCCCAAATATCAAGTATGACTTTATTTTATTTAGTTTGTTTTCTACATTTCCACAAGCTTACAGAATATGAAAGAGAAATAGTTTTTTTTTTAGATTGGTACTCTTTAACATGTAATTATTTTCTTTTAGGTAATGTAATAAGATGGATGTATATATATGTGAATCCATATCATCATCTTTTTACAAAATAACTAGATATCAGCAGCTCATAACAAAATATTTAAGTGACTGTAACATCTTTTTATTTAGTGCCAGATAAACCCATCAGATGGCAATCTGTGTAAATTTATTGCATTTATATTATTATGGCCAATGGAAACCTAATTTTTCCACAAATTCAAACACTTGTTTGTTTAGTTAATCAAACATAATGAACAATTTATTAAAAATTTTTAGCATTTATTTTTTCTTTGGAATCTTAACTATTATTTTAATTCCTTGCCTTAACTTGCTGAACGGGACCAAAAACAACTTATTTAATGGCTGTCTCTAGCATATTAATCTGAAATAAGTAGCCCATATTATACCTTATATCAGCTGTTATATTACCGAGAAAAAAAAAACAAAATTTTATTGATTAGATTTTTGGTATAACTATCACAAATGTTCATATGAATTGGGCCAAAAATCTTTGATTTTAAAAACAAACTCAGTTTTATTTATATGTATAGATGAGTCACATGCTGTTTTTGGATATGCAACAGCTTTTCACTGACAAATGTTTTTTTCTTATCTCTATTATAAAAGCTTACAAAATATTCAGAAATAAATATGTATCTTAATGGAAATTAATTTTGTTGTTGTGCATTACAGGTAGGTGAACGTATAAGGGTTATTTTAGACTGCATGAATAACACTTTATCATTTGAAAGGGGTTATGAATTTTTAGGTGTTGCATTTCGCGGTGAGTACATTCATCCTATTTTATGTAAATGTTGTTCAGTCGTAAGGTTATCCTTTTTCATTATTGCCCGGTTTGCTCTGGCAACTGTCAGAGTTTTTGTTTACCAGAACAACTCCTATTTCTCCCGCCAAACCGTACTGTGCAAACATTACTGTATTCCAGTTTGAAGGGGGCTGTAAGCTAGTGAAATTACTAGGGTAACGAGACTTAACACAAAGTCTCGATGCGAAGAGCACGATGTGTGTACTATCTTAAACAGCGCCACGTGGTTATAGGCATGTCACATCAAGTGAACGTCCCGCTCGTATCGTCGCCTTGTCGATTAAAAACATAAAACAAATTTCAAAAATTTTAATTTTGATTAATATTGCTTGTCCAATCCCTAGCATAATTATTTTATTGTTATATTAATATTTTAAAAATAACAACATTTTAAAAGACTTACGTGACATTAAGCATTAGATTATAGATAATAAAAATCACTTTATAAAAATTTCCATAATTTAAAATTATACATGAGAAAATATTTAATATGTTCAAGAGAAAATTAATACCACTATTTACCTAAAACATGTCAGTCATTAACTAAAATCGGTAAAATTTTTAAAAACATGGAAGACTGTTTGTTTTATTAGATTTTTTGTGTTTTATAAGTATATTATTTTCAGGCCTTCCTCATAGAAAGTTGTATCCGACTATATCAGCGGTTTATGGGAACACAGAAGTTTCAATGGTGTATTTAGGACTACCATTGGATGGTTAATATAATTAATAAGCCAGGAAGTGAGAAAAAGTCTAGTCAATATTAATCATGAGTGATATATTTAACTATCAGATTAATAGTCACTTTAGTTCTTATGAAAACATATTTGTCTGTTTGTTTAATTTTAGTAACTAGTTGAAACTGGTTAGGTATACATTAAAATGCATAAAATGTTTTAATGACTTAAGTAACTCTTATTTGTCTTAGTGTTTTTACATTAGATTTTTTTGTGTGGGTTGTGTATATTATTTGGTTAGTGTTTCCGTATACACTTGAAGTTCAAGAAGTCAAATTAATTTGGTACTTCAATATCTCTTTGAAAGACTGGAATGACCAAATGTTGAGTTACAGTTTAAGTATACAAAATGGTTGTTCATGTAAAAACTGAACTTCATGGCATTTAATAAAACATTAATTTCAACTCACTCCTTAACTCTCTTATTCATGTAGGGAACCATAATAGCTATTACTATATGTATTAGCATAGTCATCTCAAAAATTAAGATGATCAATTTATAATGAATAATTTGTAATGCAAATTTAGCGCCTGTTGTAGTACTTATAAGGAATTAATAATTATTAATTGAATAAGGGCTAATTCTATATATATTTTTTTATAGTTCATTAGATTTACCGAAGCTTGTATACATTAGTGCTTTGACAAAATACGTGCAAAAACAAAAACATAATGTGACTATGCACTTCAGGTAAATACAACAGGCATCCATAATGTATTATACTAGCAAAACATATGTAAAAAAAAAACATTCAACAATTCAAATTGAAACTGTGTAAAGCATACTAAAAGTCATTACGACTAACAATTTTTAAAGAAAATATCCGTAACTATTTCGCGGAGCTTGATGGATGAATCATCGTGAATGTTCAGGAAATATACTCGTTGAATAACTTGGAAAACTTCGCAACTGGCGAGTTTGATCCAAAAACTGTTCTACGAGTGCAGGTTGGAACGGAGTAATTTGAATCTAGTAATATTAGTATCTAGTCTTATTGTACACTACAAAACACGTTGATTAGGATGACGGTGTTCAATTTCTTATAATTTCATTTGAAGACTTCTCTAACGGTTAATTAATACAGCCTCATAAAAATGTCAGTGCTAATGGAGTTGTGAACCTCTTTCCAATCATTTATACTCCATTAATAATACTTGATCATAAGTTTATGTGATCTTAAGTGAAAATTAGGCCACGGATGGTGAAGCGTGCTCATCAAGAATATTACTGAGTAACATCTAAAAAGAACAGCGTTATCGAATAGTTTAGTTTTAACAATATAAATACATCATCACATCGTGTCATGATAACATTTTTCATTTTGAGATTTCTAATCAGTCGTGATTGTTAGAGTTCAGTTTATATAATAAGGCGTAATAGATCTCAAAGTATTGATTAATGCGGGTTTTATTCAAATAATTAACTTTATAAATGTTTATAATGTACACTCGGCGATCGTTAAGACAATTTAGGATTCATATTAGTGTAGAGGAAAAATTTAAATAAGCATTTCAATAATTATTCAGTGTTTCACTATTTACCTCTGATCCTTAATATATTACTACTTACTATAACAAATTATAAAAAAATACTCTGCCTGGTATATGGTAGTTTAATTTTTATATTATATTAATAAAAACATATAAAGTCCTAAAAATCTTTTTTGTTATAATTTTTGCTTAGTCACATATTGTTTAAATATTGTGAGAGAAATACATTTTACGACGTATATTTAAATTTAAAAGATATCAATTTCATTATTTGTACCTGTAAATACGGGACATTTTAATTAAATATTACATGTTTAAAACCCTAACAGCTCCGTTTTTTTTCGGGTGTGTGCACTTTTGCTTATTATTGCTACCTCTTATAAGTCGCGAATATAATATAATAATAAATGTTTATAATAAGGTAGTGAACTTTATACGTTTGTTTTATTTGTTCACCTGTAGTAGTTGTTATTAACATTTCGAGATTTTTTTTTTGCAGTAGGTACTTGTATTTTGCTTCAATTGTAGTTTCTTCCATAAAGACTAGAAGTTTATTGAGAACTTGTATAATATAAATGTTTAAGTCCATTGCAAATTCAACAAAACTCCGGTCCAGATAGCTTTTCATGAAACTCTGGACTAATTTAAGTTTTGTAACCCATATATTTTCTGACCACTAGTCTATGGTTTGTTTTTATTTTTTGTTTCATTTAGTAAACAATAGCCGTGAATTTCTTATGAACAATCATGAAAGAGCTTTTATATATGTTGAAATAATCAAATTAATAACAGTCCACTTATTACCACTGCTGGGACTACGGTGCCCAAATGCCGATTGGTAAATGCAATGTTCGAAATATTTGTCACCAATATTGTATAACTCGTACCATTAAATTGTTAATTCAATGCGATACAAAATAAAACAAGTACATGAACGACGTGATTTTAATAACAAAGAAAAACAAATAATCTTTAATAACACAGTAAGGCGCAATTATAATGCATTTATTCTCATTTCATACAATTTGTTCCAGCTTTAGGACCTTAACCCTTAACTTGTCAAAAAATAAAAAACGAAAAATTTTATTTTTCTTTGCAGAAACCGTCATTAGTAGTGATCAAGGTTACATAAAAAATAGAATAAAAAATATCACATTAAAAACTTTTAAGATATGATATGTATCTATAGGGATACATTGCCATGATATTAGAAATAAAAAAAAATCATTAATAATATAAAATTTTTGTTTATTATTCATTAAAATAATGAGATCACATGCACATTACTCTTAAAACAAGAATAGAACGACATGTGAATAAAAAAAATTAGTTAAATCAAAATTTATTTTCTTTGATCTGAAAATATACAAGCAAAGTATCGTTAAATAAAACTGTAGCCTCTTAAATATATAAAATCATAAAATTTTAAATTAAATAAAATAAGTATAAAATATTATATTATGGAATGAAAGGATACAAAACAATTTCAGTTCGGCAAAAGACACAGTCTTAGTGAACATTTTGAACAGGCTATAGTTGGCCTTTAGTGCACAGTTGCACAGTGCATCTTCCTTTGGTGCCAAAGTTGGGGAAATGGCCCATTTGGTCATATCTGATATCCTTAGATGGTCGGAGTGCAACTGGTAATTTTATTGTTTTTGAAGGAGTTGGTCCTGGTGCCTCTTTACCATCAATTGTGGTTTCTCGGTCGCGCTTCAACGAACTCTGTATGGTCTCATAACGAAACTTCTTCAAGGGCATGGTCTTTGCTGTGCTGTCCCTTCGGTACAAAATCCAGCTATTAGTCACGCATATGTCAATTATTTAGAACACCAGCGGCAAATACCAGAGATCGACCAAGATATCGTCCGTTAGATATTGATTGAAATAATCGTAAAGACTGCTCACATTTTCCACTTCAGGAAGTTCTTTTTCAGTTACTTCAGCGCAATGCATAAACTTTCCATTTGACCAACGATAATAGAGCTGCACTCGACGAACCAGACGGTGGGGATGTTGGATGACAAATCTTGGTCTTGCAGGTGGCGAAGCTACAGATGGCAATGGAAACTGTAGTATTATCGAAGAAGATGCTGCTATAGATGTTGTACCTTCAGTGACTCTTTGGGCCTTTACCCTTCGTGTTCGGATTTGAATAGAACTTGAAAACGATGCCAATGGTGATGGTGGAATAGAATTCGAGCTTTGACAATCTGTTTGTGTCGAGGGCAATAAGTGAGATTCTATCACAGACGCTGAAAACTGGGGTGAATTGTCGAGAGATGCTGTGCCTGCAGTCTGTATATTTCGTCATCGGAGAGTAAGTTCAAGTTTTCAATACAAGACGGCAATGAAGGAGCAGATAAAGTGGAATCAACTTTAACAGGCACAGCAGCAGCTGGCCGCATTTCATCTCCCGAATCAGATGACACGCTATCATCCGATTTCTTATTCAGATTTCAGTACTCGAGCAAGAGCACATAATTTTTTGCCTCTGATGAAAGAAGGTTGTACTCCCCCCTATACAGAAGCATGCAAGATTCACATTCAAGGCAGTTGGCAATACATATTCACCCCAAACATAAAATTAGAAAACCCGGCAATGTGCACCGAAGGATACATTCACTTCAAACACATAAACGTAGAGAATCTGGCAAAGTGCATTACAAGATACATTATACTTGATGACTAGTTTTTTTAGATAGAATCCGTTATTGGAATAATATTTTGTACTTATGTTAATTATCAGTGTATCTATAAGCTGTTACAATACACTAGCCGATGAATTTTAAAGAAAAAACCACAAAAAATAATAAGTTATTACCTTCTTTCGCGGAATGGTGTCCAACCGGCTGAACGTTTTGAACTTACTGCGAGAACGGTTGTACCAACATGCAAACACTTACTAAGAATGCATTCCGAAATATTTGCAAATACAAAATAAAAATTGCGTTTTGTTCCAAGTTCACTAGGTTTAAACATATGATTTTTTAAAGTTGACTGTATCTGTGAAGATACATTACCAAGTAAAGGGTTAAAGAGAATTGGAGCAATATTTCGTGTTTTCTACATTAAAAACAATATCAAGCGTTACCGCGTACCCGTTACAAAGTGCAGTAGCTAAATACAATTTCGCGGTGGGTAGGCAAGATTAAACAAACAGCATAAGAAAGTATCTGTAAGAGCTATAGCAATATCTAAAAATGCATAGATCAAAATGTCGGTGATAAACGGAATTTAGTAAATACCATAAAATACTAATAAAAACGGAAATGAATTGTTTCCTTAGTATTGCGGGTTAAATAGGAATAAAAATTGCATTTTGTTGTTACATTTTTCAATATTATGAAACAGTCCCGATGGAGTCACACTTCATGTAATTGTACATGAATATTAACTAAAATTTCGTTACATACTGATGGTATACTGCTGGCAGAAGTTTAAGACCACTAAAACTTGAGCTATCGACTTACGTATGGTGAGGAAAAACTAGACCAGATTATTACCTAGTAACTTTGATTAGACACATTTTTTTTATGTAAAACTACGTTAGTTCCAAATATTTCAATTTATTCTGAATATGTGCATCGGTAAGTCAAACAGTCTCGTAAATTTAGAAAAGACAATTTTATTGTAGTTGTTAATAAATTTAACTGCCAAAACGATCGCGAGAGTAATGCCGTTAAACTTCTGAAAGCGAAAAAATTCATTTATTTTCTTATAATTCTATAGAGGTCTGAAACTTTAGTCTGCCATTATACGAGTAGTATGTTTCCACTTGCTAAACTTGCAGGCGACAGATCCACTTAACACATATCTAAATTAATTAAACTAAAAAGAAAGCATTAACATATTTCTATTCTTTGGTTTCATATTTATTTATATAGACGGTCATTTTAGGAAATTTAAACCTTACCCCACTTCTACTTTAAAAAAACTGCAAAATAATACATGGTATAATTACGAAAAGTTAATTTCTATATTTAATTCAAAACAAAAGTTTTAAAAGTGTTAATAATAGTCATTAAATTTTATAGTACTAGACTTTTAAATAAAACGTGAAACATTACAATAACAATTTCTTTGAAAACAGGTACGGTTGCCTTTTTTAAATTTCAAATAATGCAAAACCACTTACGTGCATTTATTTTAATTTCCTTTATATATATATATCGTGTAACAATATGAAACCGTTTTTTTCTATTCGACAAAATGTCAAGATTATCTGGACGTTGCAAACAAACTAGAGGCAGACAAATGTTAAAATTTCTACATAAAAATATGCAGTAAGCAACTGACTTAGCGGACGTTGTTATTGTTAATTTCGAATATAGACACATGATTTTATGTACAACATAAAAGTAAATACAGAGGTAAATATATGAAAACAATAACAGTATCACTGTTTAAATAAAGATATAATTAGTGATATGATAATGTAATTGGCACCATGTATTTATAAATGCAGTTTTTTTGTTACCGTTTTGAAATATGTGGTCAAGTTATAATACAAATAAAAAATACAGAATCTCAACAAATTGTTTTTTTTTACTTTCAATATACAGTGAGCTGGCAGTAGACTTAAAATTATGTTAAGCCTATTGTCAGGCTGTGGATAATGACGCGTGCTAACCACGAATACTCCGGTTCTCATATGTTAACATTAAATACTGTTATGACAGCAGTTTTATAATAAGGTGGTAGCTAGCTAGTAAGTGGGTACGTAAAACCTTACCACCCATCAAACTTCGTATGTTGCCCCAGAATCGAACCATAAAGTCTCTGTTACAAGGCAAACGGTTAGCGACTTAATTAAATTAGCGGTTAGCGGAGGCATTTAATTTTTTTGCACAATATCTTCGCAAAAGCGAATATTCGTAACGTCACTAATGCAAACAATAAGCACCTTCGACTTTCATGAAACAACTATTAATAAAACACACATTTACTTGTATTACTAAAATACGTGATCACAGCTCAAATAAGATCGATTACCCATTATAAATATTCGGGGACATTTCCCCCATGATAATATTTACTACTCGTATATATCCATTATAAACATTTCACTACAATTACATTTAGATTGATCCAACTTTACTAAGAAGGACCTCTCAAATGGACGTGAGAAAAAAGTTTTTACTTCTCTACAATAGGCATTTATACATTTATGCATGTGTAATCGCACTTATGTGCATGCATACGTAATACATTAGATACATATTATTTATTTTATAATTGTTGCCCCAAGAGGGAAATTTAGCAAAATTAAAGCTATAACGCTAATTGTCAATTACAAACATGATGCTAATCAATAACAATCTTTTGTTTATCTTGCAATAGATCACCCATTTGGAGCTTTACTTTTGTAGCTGGAAATTTAGTCAGACAAAAGTCAGCAAAAAGACAAAAAACTTTACAAAGTAATGGACAAAGTAGGGCTTGATGTATCACAGCTGCAATACGGTACCATGGCCCGTCAAATGGGTCTAAAATAGCCGGGCAGAGCATATGATTCAAGTTGACTTGTGATGGCTGGAAAAAAAATATTTTGAATGTTATTAGAATACCTGACGAGCGTAAAAATATTAACTCGGTAACGCAGAATGTAAACATTTTAAAATTTCTGCAGTTTCCTTAAAACGGTTTCCATTTTCTATTCCAGAGTTCTGCACTTTTATGTTTGAAATATATTTAATGTATGTTTATTTAAATGTTATGATCTCAAATAACCAGGCGTTCAGTATGGAATTTTGAAATTCAAATGTATTTCAATTTTGGACTTGTATATTTGTTTCAAATTTAGTTGTTCTATCTTGACAAAATGGAGAAGAACTTGAAACATGCGTCATTTAGAATATGAATTCCACCGTAGCACGAGCGCAGCATAAACAGCTTGAATGATTAATGATGGGTAAACGAATGTAAAAGAAAGCAGGATACGTTTTCGTTTCCACCTTTTTCGTTCTGGAAATTTTAACCTTTAAAACAAACTCGAGAACCATCTTGATATCGAAGAAATAAAGGTGACCGTAGAAGCGGAACCATCGCAAACAACGTCAGAGTTAGAGACAGGCTTCAGTGTAAGTAACAAAACAATTTTAATTCACTAGAAAAAAAAATTGAAAAGTGAAGAAGGTCGAAATATGGGTACCGCATCACATAAATTGGTTTCAGTACATCAAACAACACACATTGAGTTATGCGTTACTTTACTCTACAGTCACAATAAAAGAGTCATTACTTGTGATGAAAAATGGATACTGTACGACGACTGGAAACGCATATTACAGTGGTTGGATCTAGGAGAACAAGCCAAATCCTATCCCAAGAGAAAATTGACTAAAAAAATGCTGCTGGTGACTTTATGTGGACCAGTGGTTGTGACACACTACAGTTTCCTAACACCTGACCAAACGAATATGGCAAATCTATATTGTCACCAAATGCAAACAATGACGGAAAACCTGGCCATTAACTTACGAGACCAGTCGATTGCTCTAGTTCACTGCTACTTCATGACAATACTAGACCCCATATTTCACCACAACGATAGCTGAATAAGAGGCTGTCCAAACCGCATTCAAATATCTTATTAATTCTCATTCCCAAATTTTGAATCAATGAGCTACCTATAAAATTG
The DNA here is from genome assembly GCA_029286795.1 of Byasa hedistus. Lineage (NCBI taxonomy): Eukaryota > Metazoa > Arthropoda > Insecta > Lepidoptera > Papilionidae > Byasa > Byasa hedistus. Next base: position 5,855,141 of record JAGSMW010000020.1, on the reverse strand, counting down.
TAAAAGCACATAGATGATAACGGTACATACTTCAATAAATAAAATATGTTTATAATTTCTAGAATTTTTGTTTTTCAAAACCTATTAAAATAACTAATTTTACTCTTAATATAATAATGTTAGAATTACAAATAATGTGTATGTTAATACTTACAATGGCAATCAGTTGCAGTACAATAAAGTGGTATAAGAGATTCAGGCTGTAGCTGAAGATAGCCCAGTTAAAGTCCCAAAAAGGTTCTATGTTATACACACCTTAAACAAACAATTTTTGGTAAACATCTATAGATTCATAAGAAGTTCTGGACATGAAATAATAACTACCATTTATTGTTATTGTGGGCATTATTTAACACATTTTAAACAACAACTTTATATTAACATGAACACTAGTGCGAAAGTGGTTGACATATTTGTCTGCTCCTTCCTACACTAACATTTGTAAACTAATTAACATACCTCCTATTCTCAATAAGTAATATGGTATTACAAACATCATTCCATGTTGTATCCAATATAAAGCTGCTTCAGCAAATATCTGAAAAGTAAGTTTTAATTAAAGTAAGCTATTATAGAAAATATGTTTGCCATAGTGAATACTTACAGTTCTCGATGCAGTTTCTGGAAAAAGGAATGCTAAGAGAGGTCCATTTAATAAATTTAAATGGATACGAAATATTGCTGTTACAGTCTTGCTAGGTGGAGCAGTAAGCAAGTAAATCTGGAACAAACATATAATATATTTGTTTATACCCTAAGATGAATTAATTTTCACATAATAAGTTTGTGTGAAATGATTGTATAGAACCAGAATACTTAAATATCAATTAGAAACATTGTTACATAATCAAAAACAATAACATGTAGAGTACACATTTATGTATCACCTCAACACATTTCTTTTGTTAGGCAGGAAAAAGAAAAATCTTTTATTTGTTGGTTTAATTGGTTTCCACTATTGGTTGGAAGAATGATGTAAATGATTAAAATGCTGAGGGTACTTAAACACAGGTAAGTGTCTCTGACATGCAAAGCTTACCTCTAGAAAGACTAATACGGACAACATAGATGAGAAAACTTAACACTTCATTTCAATCAAATTAATTTTTTTTACAAAACTAGAAAAGAAAAATTATATAGGAAAAAAGATTTTTTTTTTAATTAATAAGATTCTAATTCTACAAATAACAGAAATCATTGTACTTTTCTCTTACCTATGTACATACATTTTCTTTTTTTTTTGTGTGTACAATATAAAAATTATTACTCAAATAATTAATGCAAGTACCTTTTTGATATATTTGTTCATCTAACTAAACAGTTTAATATATCTGTTAAATATGATAAAAAAATCTTACCTGCATTAAAGTAGTAACATGACAAGGATTTAACAAATATATGATGGTGCGTGATGCAAATTTGAAACCTATTTCCATACCCCATAATAAAGTTATGAGAATTACTAACACCCTTTTACCTCCTCTATCACTTTTTAAATAACTTTTTTCTTCTAATATTTGTAGCTTAGGATAAAACTTGACCTGCAACATTGTAATAAAAATTTGTCGTTATTTATGTTTCGCTTAATTAAAATCACTTAATTGCATTAAGTACATAAAACAATTAAATTATGGAAAACAAGATTAAAAAGATATGTATGGTATTTGGACTAAATACTCACTAATATATGCACACAAATAGTGATCACTATTACAGTTTCAATTAATTGCCTTTTAGATGATAAAAAATACGCACAATCTGGACCTACATTTCTAGGCACAGCCTTATTTGCACCACTATATGCCCATTCAAACATTTTACCAGGTATATTCTGTACTTAATTTTAATTCATCATCATTTTTATATTTTTTTATATATCGCTTAATTTTTTTTCTTGACAGTTATGAAATGAAAATATAATCACTGCGTTATGGGTGTAATATGTATTGCCTATAGTAACAGCAGTAGGGGTGAGGCGTATTTATAATAACAGATGTAAATCACAAGTATTCGCAAATAACAGATAACAGTTGTTCTTGCGATATCATTGTATCTGTTACTCAATCACTATCGATATTTTCACTATTCGATAACAGCCAGTCACTAACGTAGCGTGAAATAACAGAACAGTTAATAACAGAACAGTCAATAACAGAACAGTCAATAACAGAACAGTCAATAACAATGGAACAACTGTTCTTGTCTTTGTCTTTTGTATGATGTTGTCATAAGTTAAAACGAGACACACTTAGTATTTATTTGAAATAAACCAAAATTATAGAAAGTCGTTTCATAAGAAGAAATCCTCTTTGAAAAGTGAATTCTTAAATTATTCGTGTTATCTGTTATTTCGTTGATTAATTTATCTCGTTCACACCCATTGTATATACTGTTGTTAAAACGAGATGCTCCTAGTATTATAACCCGAAAAATACAATATGTAAGCTTGCAAGAACATTTTCATCCTTGAATAGTGACAAGTGTTTCTAATCGTATTATGAGATATTTGTTACTTATTGTGTGTTATATAGTTCAGTACTGTTGAAGTGAGAGTAAATTGAAATGAATGTGTATCATTGTAGCGGTGTTTTATGCATATATTGTGCTGATGAACTCTTTAAAATCTCCTTTAAATTATTTTCAACTTTTGTAAAAGAACTCGAATTTTGTCAATGCCAAGAATATAAAAGCATTACAATTTGAAAATGAAAACTACTCATGATTCAGTGCAGGCTAACGAATATCTTTCATTCTGTATTCCAGGACCATATAAATTTTAATATTTAAGTTCAGTATTAAAGTTATTATTTTGAATAAACCCCATGCAATTAATGTAAATTTATAATTTTAAATTTTAATACTGTGTACGGGTTGCCCTTTTTTCTCGACATGTGTCGGTATTACAATGCACATTCCGTCCTGAAACTTCAGAAAAAGAATGGTGTGGTGACCTCCTTTCAGTCGATTCAGTTAATGTTATTTTCTAATATTGTCAATTGAAAACTTAAAAAAAGATCTGTCACTTGAAAACTAGAGATGTAGTAAAAAGTTTTAAAAATAAACTGAATTATGGTAATCTAGCAGCATTATTTTAGTGGGCGACGAGATGACGCCGACAATTCGCTAGTCCTAGCGTGCAACAGACACAGCAGGAACAAATGGTAATGTTGATAACAATGGCGCTCGAGCGCACCGCAACACGCGCGTTTTTGGAGACAGCGGCCACAGACGGTAATGTGACGAGCACTGCCGTTCCAGAACATACTAATAGCGCCAAAATGACCCTAATTAAGGGTTTTAACCTAGAGAAATTCAACCCAGAAAATAATCGTGTAAGTGATTACATCGATTTTTTCGAAATTAAATGCACCATGCATGGGGTGACAGATAACGGAGTAAGGAAGGACCTGTTCATAAATTGCTTGACTCCTAACATCTTCAGGGAGGTAAAAAACTGCCCTCACACCAAACTTTTGAGCATGTTCATTCCTTAAGAAGAAATAGAATACCTTGGACATAAAATTGATAAAAGCGGCATACATCCTACAAAGGGGAAGCTTGATGCTATAGCTCAAGCATCCGAAACCTGCTAACGCGAAAGAATTGCGGTTCTTTTCTCGGGTTGTCAATTTCTATGAGCGATTCATTTCGCATCTACACGGACTTTGTGCAACCTACATGAACTGACTAGCGGAAGACACCGGTGGCGTTGGACGGAACATGAATCGAAAATATTTGAGTTGACTAAGAAATGCATAGCCACTTCAAAGGCGTTGACTGCATTTGAAGGAAAAACGGTCATTTTCCTTGCCTGTTGTGATGCAATCGGAAGGAAAGGGGAGTAGAGTAGGCGCGGTATTCTTATATACACAAAGAGGGAACACTGACAGGCCTAAGTTTTTCTTTTCCTTGCGCATCGAGGAAATGCGATAGGCTGAGAAAGGTAGGTACGTCGGTAATAAGGACGGGAGGCACTAGCAATTTTGTTGGAATTAAGAAATTTGACCAATACCTACGTGGAACTAAATTAACCTAGTAACGATCATTAAGCCGTTTAATTACATATTGAGGTCACAACGTAACCTTCCGAAACTCGCTAACAACAGACTTGTGAGGTAGGCATTGATTTTTTTTTTTTTAAAGTTTAAAGCCCCGCTATTTGGATACGGGGCTGTACAACTTGTAAAAATGTTATGATTAGGGTAGTATTGAGTCTCTTGTTTTGACGTAAGTGGTTATAGATTTGGAAAAGGGGTAAGAAGAGCTAGTTTAATAACGTGCGTTATTCGATAAATAATTATTTGAGGAGAGTCTATGTTAGTAAGTTAGGTGTAATATCAGTAGGGAGGTGATAAGAATTGGGAGTTGTATATAATTGTAATAATCTGATTGTTTTGAACAGATGTATAGAAGTAAGGTTTGTATAATTGGTTGAGTAAGAGATGTAAACAGTATAAGAATATTTAATTGTATAAATGGTATAATTGGTATAAATGTGGTGTTAGTAAGGTAAATTAGATTGTAAATGCTGTAGGTAGAACTGTTTGTATATAATAGTTGGTAGTTGAATATGTAGAGGTAGTTAGGTAATTAATCGAATAGAGTGTTGTTTGTAAAGGGTAGAAATATAAGTAAATTTAAATTAGAAGTTTGGGATTTAGTGTGTGGGTTTGGTGGTGGAGATCTTACACACCATAATCGATCCTCGCGTTGGTTTGGTCAAGTGCCGCCTTGTAGCAAGGGCAGGTACTTGATGTTGCGGAGTGGTTGGTCTTGGTGGAATTGGTCTTGGTGGTTTTGGTGGTGCAGTTGAAGCATTTGATGGCCTCTTTTTTGGATTTATTGGGGCAATCTTTGAAGGTGTGTCCCTCTGATGCGCAGTGGGAGCATGCTGTCGACTCGGCCCGACAGTGCTTTTTGGTGTGCCCAAATTTGAGACACCTAAAGCACTGGAGTAGTGGAGTGTGTGTCTCCACGTGCACCTGCTGATGGTCTGCATTTAGTCGGGCTTTAGCGGTCGTGAGTCTCCATAGTGTAGGAGTGGTGATCAACACTGCGTTGTAAAGACGCTCGTTTTTGTTGTTCCTAGTGAACTTGAGTTGTAGGTCAGAGGGGTCGCTGATGTTGTCGCGCACCTCTTCGTTTTGAGAGCAGAGGTCATCCACGAGCTCCTCGGGTGGGAGCTCCTTGCTTATGCCCTTGAGGATAATCATGGGGCGGAGCATGCTGACGTGTTCACCCTGGATCTCGTTGGAAGCCTCGATCTTCTGCAGGGTCTTATTGCAGTGCACTCGGTCTTCGAACTCGACGATGATCTTATTCGAAGACGTTGTACGAGTGGCAATGGGGGCGAAATTGTCGTTGCGGAAGGAGATGTTCTTCTTCCAAACCTCAGCGACCTTCTGGCTGGTCATCTCGCCGGCTTTTGACGAGACAATTATTGATGGTCTAGAAGCGTTTTGGTTGGTTTTTGGAATATCGGAAATAGCCGTGACCCGCTGCATACGACCTGATAACACTCTGGGCAGCAAGGCTTTCCTTGTGCATCTGGTCGATTTTTGTGGACAGCTTGCTGATTTCCGTCTTGATCTCTATTAAGTTGTTGTCTGGTTCGCTAGGTTTACGAGTAGATGATCGTCCCGCTTGGGCCCTAAGCTCTTTGATGAGGTTGTTGGTGGTACTCTCCTTCCTCGCCGCCTCTCTCCACATCTTGATCGCCGCCTTGGCCATATTCGAGGCTATGTCGAAGAGCCCCTTGGTGTGTCCCATAACCTCCTGCTTGATGGTGCCTTTGAGGTTCTTTGACTGGTTCAACTGGTCTCGGATCTTGTCGAACAGCTCTCCGGCCATGGCCGTATAGCTGTCGAAGTCGAGACCAGTCCTCCCATCAGGTCTTCCTTCGTCTAATTGGGGGACAGGGATGTCAGATATGGAGCTACGGGTGCTGTAGACGGTGCAACGGGAAAGGTCTAATTCTACATCGTCCACTGAGTCGTCTTGGTGGGCATTGTGGGTCTTTCTTTAGTTCTCCAGGACTCAGAACGAGTGGAGGGCTGTTGTGCGGGGAAAGTCAGGTTGACCCCGCCTGACTGGCGCTTCTTGGCAGGGTTTGAAGTTCCAGCCTTGCGAGGAGGGCTGTGGTACATAATTGTGGTAGGAAAAGCAAGGTAAGACTGAAACTAAAGTAAGTTAATAAATGTCAGGCTAAAAGGATCTTATAAATTAGTTATTAACTCTAGGGGATACGACGAGACTGAAGTGGCAGCAGGGGAAGATAAGTGTGAGGGGGAAGAGTCAGTTAGAAGAGAACAGAATGAATTTGAAGGTTTTACTGGGCAGATATTGGTTAAAAACGCTATTTTTAGGTCAGAAATACAGCTTTTTTGCGATTTAAAAAGGGGCTAAAGTAGATAGCTGGCAAGGAGTTCAGAGGGTCCCGAGCAGTCTTCCAACGAAAACCAGGTTTAAAAATATCCGCAAAGGGGGTTGATGCTATCCTGTTAAACGCCAAAAGTTTCAGAGATATCAAAATATAAACAGTTTTTAGGGAGTTGAAGATTACGTAAGTCGTAAAATTCCAGAAAATCGGAAAAATGCAATTTAGGGAGGAGATACAAAGAGGGAGAGATAAGTAGGGGTTGAGGGTAGGTTAGTAGCCAATTTCGAGAAACAAATACGAGACAAAAGACCAAATTCGACCGGTGGGCATTGATTATAGGCAGTTATAACTACGATGTATTTTACCAGAAAGGAGAAAATAATGTGCTAGCAGACTGCTTATCTAGGTTGCCCGAGGGTAAGACGCAGCCGTCAATAACGGAACGTGCAATACATCGAATCGAGGTACGATGTCTAAGTGCTAGAAGGGCTGATCTGCATCTATCAGAGGAACTCTTGGGAGTGGAAACAAGTAACGATCCGATCCTTTCGGGGGTTCTTAAATGTATGAAAACGGGTTGGAGAGATTTAGTGTATCATAACGATATTAAGCATTTTTTCAAGAAACGTAATGAACTATCAGTTGAAAACAAAACAATCTTGTGGCAAGGGAGGATGGTAATTCCGGGAAAATTATGTCAGACAGTACTAAAGTATCTTCATAGAGGGCACCCAGGTATATCTGCAATGAAAGCTCTCGCTCGTTTCTATGTTTGGTGGCCGTGCGTGGATGAAGACATCGAGAACTTTGTCAAGAGATGCGACAGATGCCAGCAGAATAGACCTCACAATTCGGAACTCCCCGTTTACTCATGGTCTGTACCGGAACAAGTATGGGAGAGGATCCACATTGACTTTGCCGGGTATGAAGGCACCTATTGGTTAGTGTTATGTGATGCTCTTTCCAAGTGGATTGAAATTAGACCAATGCGAAACATAACCACAGGGAGTTTATGTTCCGTGTTAGACGACGTATTTTGTACATTTGGTCTTCCACAAATGATCGTGTCTGACAACGGTCCACAATTTACTTCATCAGATTTTAAAGATTATTGCAAGCAGCAGGGCATCCAGCATATCAAATCGTCACCTTATCATCCACGAACAAATGGATTAGCGGAAAGGTTAGTTAGAACATTTAAATCTAGATTCACATCTTCCGCAGGCAGCCAACAACAGCGCCTGCGGGAATTTCTGTTCACATATCGAATGACACCACACAGCGCTACTGGCAAATCGCCAGCTGAAGTTATGTTCGGACGGCAACTTAATTGCCTACTGTCCAACATCCGGCCGAACAAAAGAAGAACTTTGCAGTACGAGCAAGTGCAAGCCAACATAGCTGCAGCGGGCCGAGACCAAGAGACAAAGCCGAATACATGCCCGGAGATGCAATATTCCATCGGACACGAGCAGAAAAATACTGGAACCAGGGTGGGTGTTGCCCGGAAGGAAACACCGCTATGCGTATATTATAGCGACACCAGCGAGGAAATAGTACGCCGGCCACGCAGACAAACGTCCTAGATGGTAGCGGAATCGTTACGGCAAAGGCCACAACGTCAACAGCTCAGGTGGCACCGGCGAGTCCCTTCATGGGCACACCCAAAACCAGTGAACACTCGATAACCAGAGCCGGGGACCAGGAACTGATGGGGCAGTCACCGCGGGAACAAACAAATTCTGCATACCGAGGACCTTCAACTCCTGGAGCCCTACAACGAGGCGACACCCTGGAAGCGGGTACCTCGGCCGAGCCTGTCATCAACATCCCGACATGGCCTAGACGAAGTCAACGCACAGTCCGGGCTCCTCGCAGGCTGGTAGAGGAAATGTAGTTGAATTGGCGGGGGACGAATGTTGTGACCTCCTTTCAGTCGATTCAGTTAATGTTATTTTCTAATATTGTCAATTGAAAACTTAAAAAAAGATCTGTCACTTGAAAACTAGAGATGTAGTAAAAAGTTTTAAAAATAAACTGAATTATGGTAATCTAGCAGCATTATTTTAAATGGCACTCTCCAATATTATCATTATATTATATATGTATATGTAATATAATGATATACAAATACATACATTTTTTTTTTACCTATTATAAATAATTACATATACTATTTCTACTCCCTAATTAAACAGATGGACTAAAATATTATTGGTTACTGGTATTATATACATCATCTCCAAGAACTTTGCTCATTATTGTTGATGAATGTATGGCTGCCTGCTTCTGTAGAATGTTAATATTTATTTGTGCATCAAGAATGTCACAGTATCTTTTTATATTAAAAAATTTTATATTAATAAATTTTAATAATAATATAATGTTGAATCTAATATATAAAATTCTCTTGTCACAATGTCCGTTCCCATACTCCTCCGAAACGGCTTTACCGATTCTTATGAATTTTTTTATCCATATTCAGTAGGTCTGAGAATCGGTTACTATCTATTTTTCAAACCTCTAAAGTGATCAGGGTTGCCCACACCAAAAAAATTTTTTTGTTTTTTGGGTATTTTTTTTCTATTTTATTCTATACATACAACCATCAAAAAATACATACAACCCTAAATTTTCACTTTTCTATCACCAACCCCTGCTTTTTAATAGTCATTTTAATATTTTTGTCGCGCTCGATGACATCAATTAAACATGGCCACGTATCAAAACGCGTGGCCATAAACTCCAAAAAAAAAATACTATCACTTGGTAAGTGATCCCCTCCACGTGTGTACCGGTGTCACCTCTCACCAGTACACAGCACGGAGTGGGGATGACAACGAATTCTATTTCTATCAATGCCTTCTGTCACTCCCTCTACATATAAATATATTCTCAAGCAACTTTATTATTTATTTATTAATAGACGTGTTTTACCTACCAATAAAACACATATTAAACCACTTACCTGATTCGAAGCCTAGACATAATGAGATGACATCCTTCCTTGTCCCTTCTCTTTTCTTCATATTTCTATCTCTTTCACATTACACGTCACGTCCGGCAGGCAGGTGGGGGCGCGTCGCGCGCGCATTATCCGATCATTGGCTCATTATGAAGCTCATGCCAGGCAGAGTTATAAGCTAGGCTTCGAATCAGGTGAGTGGTTTAATATGTGTTTTATTGGTAGGTAAAACACGTCTATTAAACCCCTGTACCGTGATTCGAAGCCTAGACATAATGAGATTTGTTTATTATCGCCTGGCGGTGGACGCCAATGTGACGTAGGTAGTTTGTAAATACAGGTGAAAGAGAATATATTTTTTAATTATTTTTATTTTAATATGATCAAGAAAATCTATAATTTAAGTAAAAAATCATTACTTGGTGTTGAAATTGCTGACGTTTGATTACATTCGAGTTTTAGATTACGATACGTTATAATTAGAAAATTGTATATAAAATAAATACTTAGACAGGATCAAATAATAATGATATGCAATTTGGTCGAGTCGATAGAACTTGCTTGCGGTAGTATTTGGCAAATGTACTTCCTGATTTCCAGTTTCCTCGGGCCAATATGTCATCTATCGGGATGTTATTAATCCAGTTATTAGAAGCAACAGCAGCCCTGATGCTGCCAGGAGTAGCCGTTATACCGGCTTCGCTCAAGACAGATTTAACCCAATTAGCCAAAATTGTCTTAGACTCCGCCTTAGACCTACCACATGCTGTTATAAATAAGTTGGTGCACTTCGCCTGCACTCTTCGATGATTCCCCAACGACTTTACCTTCTTTGTCCAAAATACAGGGTCTAGAGCTAAGCTTTCATTATTTGATAATAACTTCCATCCAGATTGTCTATAATTTGAAGTATCTGTTTTGGAGCCAAATTCTGGCCAAAAAATTACCGTGTTGTCATCTGTTATTAAACAGTGCTCTTCGTCTATATGTAGTAAGGTAAGATCCTGGACTCTTCTTCCAGAACATAGTAATAAGAGAGTCGCCGTATATCGTCAGCATCATATAAAACTATTAGTATGAATATTTAATGTACCTAGATAAGAGATTAATATATCAACATCCCATGTAGGAGCTTTAATGGATTTAGGGTTTTTTATCGAAATGGCTTTGAGAGCTTGTTTCACGATGCTGTGGGAGCTTAAGTTAGACGAACCTGTATTACAAAAGGTTGAAAACTACTGATTTGTGGAGAAGAATAGTGTTGTAGGAAAGATGAAATTTTAAGTGCAAATCTAGTAAGTATTTGCCTAGATCCGCCCCTGATGGACTTGTAGCGACTACATTATTTGTTTGGCACCAAGCTAGCCATCGTTTCCAAGCTGGTTTGTACGTTTTTAATGTAGATGGCCTCCAGCTCGACTTCAGGACAGCTCTTTGTTCTGCTGTCCATCCTTCGAGGTCTCTCGACCACCCCCACATCTCCAAGCTTCCAGTATCATCTCGTCCACTCTTGGGGGAGGTCGCCCCGATGCTGCATCTACTAGGACTTTGCGAAGGTTCCTTATTATGTAGGGGGGGCCGAGTGCTCTCCTTTTGAGATCCGGCCGCCAGAATACACGATCCCACTGAGGGACTACTACTATGTAAACTCCTTTGGCTTGATTTAGGTGACCCAAGACTCGCGGGACCAAGCATGGAGGGGGAAAGAGCCATGCTAACCGGAAACGCCATTGGTGGGCGAATGCATCGAATTGCTGCCCGCCTGTCTCGGAGATCCAATGTGCAATAATTCTGAACTACGTGAGCCACTCTCGAGGCACAAAGATCTATCTCCGGAATTCCCCACTCCGCAAAGATCTTTGATGTTGCTTGGGGTAATAGATGCCATTCTGGCGATGTCAGCTGACGCGATAGATGGTCCGCATCGCTGTTGTAAATTCCCGGTATGTGGTAGACCATTAATCTGATGTTGTGTTGATCCAGCAGACTGAATAACTGATACGTCAATTTCATCAGTGTTTGGGATTTCGTGCCGCCTTGGTTTCGAATATATGCCATCACCGTAGCATTGTCGGTTTGCAGAAGAACGGTTTTGTTCGAGAGACTTAGCTTTTTCATTTGCAGTACTTTCAGAACAGCTAGAAGTTCCTTGCAGTTGCTGTGAAGATGATGCTCTGTTTCTTCCCAACTGCCGGTTATGGTCTGATTGTCCAACTGGGCTCCCCATGCTATGTCTGCAGCATCGGTTGTAAGGAAATGACTTGGGGTTGGCACATGTATCTCCGATTCTTTGTCGTAATTGTTTATCCACCACTTTAGTTCTGACAGTACAGCCTGTGGCAGGGTGATTTCGGCCTTAAATCGCAGAGAAGCTTGATATGACTTTGCATCTGTCGACAATGTAGTCTGCCCCTGGGAACTGCAAAACTTGCGAAATTTAGGAGTCCTGAAACGACCTGACAATCTTTTAAGTTCGATGTTTTGCCTCTAGAAGGCGGGATATGCAGTTCTTTATCTTTGTCATCTTTTTGCTTGGAAGAAATTTTGTGTTCAGCCAAGGGTTCCATGATATTCCTAAATATTCTATGGATTTTTGTGGCTCTAACACGGACTTCTCTTGGTTTATTTGCCATCCTAGATTTGTTAGCAAATCTACACAATAAGCTACATGTCGTTTCAGCATTTGCTGATCCTGGTGCGCAAGTAAAAAATCGTCCAGATATACCAGAGTTCTTATTCCTCGTTTCTCATGATTTGCGCAATCCATGATGTTATTGACGCAAATGCGCCTGGGGCAGAACTTAGACCGAACGGTAGACAGGTCATTTCTAGTAGTTCTTTTTGATAAATAAGGCGCAAGAAGCGTCTGTGCGACTTTTTTATCGGTATGTGGAAGTAAGCTTGTGAAATGTCGATTTTGGATACCCAGTCCGATTTCTGAAGAAAGTCTGGTACTTTGAACATCGAGACCAGGCGAAATTTTGATGTGTGTACATATTGATTGAGAGCCTTTAGATTGAAGATTGGCCTCATAGATCCGTAGTTTTTTGGACGCAGGAACATTGACGATATGAAACTGGGTGATATCCGAGCTATTTTTAGTACCCCGTCTTTTTTCATTTGCGCAATGATTTGATTCATTTCGGTCGACACCGATGTGACATTTTGAGCTTTGTATAAATGAGTTAAGTTTGGATACATTACAGGTGGTTTTTTTAGGAAGGGTATCCGATACCCTTGAATGAGTTTTATAAGATGTGCTGGGGCTCCTAGTTTGATCCAGTTGTTTACATACCTCCTCAGTTGGCCCGCTCTGAAGAGCCTGGCGTCAAAATCTTCGTCGTTTTGGGTTGCTACGAAAGGATGGCGATTGGTTTCGCTTTCGTGTGACCTGGCTTAATTGTTTTCTTTGCTCACAGTGCCCTTCTCGTATCGAAGTTTGGTTAGAGTTATGAGTGTGATCTTTACGATTTGAATCATGTCCATAGAACCCTTGCGCAGGGATATTTGAAAAGTTGCGTGCCTGAAATTGAGAGTGAGCCTTATGTCTAGTACATCCCTGCGCGGGAGTACAAAACCTGTTTAAGTCTTGCGCGGACTTCTGTAGCTGACTCCCCTGCGCGGGGCGTCGATAGCACGATGTGGTCCTGTGCATGATGCGTGCAGCAGGCCTGTTAGGCTGTTTATTCCAGAAGGACTGGCGAACACCGCCTGCCTTTTCTAAGGTTTCAGTGAAAACGCTTAGATTCAAATAAATGATTACAAGTAGGAGGTATTTTTCCGTAACTTAGATTTTAGAAGAGGGTATTTTACTGAAGACAGTATATCGTCTCTTCTTTGCTCAATTAAGTCAGCTCTGTGCCCACATACCATTTGCAATATGTCGGATGAGATTCTAGAGTATTCGCTTTGGCAAAGCATTCGTTAATTTGTTCCTTTACTTTGTCATAAGAGAGGTTTTCAAGGTGCGCACCCGTGATAAAAACTCTTTAACACTTCCTTCGAAAGCAGCTTGTTGTTGAAGCAGTGCTAACGTTAAGGCGGCATAGGATTTTTCAGCATACTTAAAGGCATGATTGGTATCATGTGCGCTCACTTCATCATTAGTATCGAGTTCGACAAAACCGGGGGGTAGTATTAAAACTTTTTTGTACATCGGCGTAACGGACTTGTGACCAGTCGTCTGTATTAAACCTTTGAAGACTATTAAGTTTGTCTAAAAATTTACTACTGTCTTAGGAACAGTAGGCGTTTTAATAGAGGTGCCTATATTTAGCTGGAGACCGTCGAGAGATTCGGTATCCTTATCCTCCCATCGCTGGGATGTAGTTGTAATATTTGCTCGTCATTATCATATTCACAGTGGCTGTTACGATCATGCATCTGATTACGTAAGTCACTTACCTCTCTAACTAATTTTTGTAGAATGTCATCGCGTCGTCGCTGATTTGTTTTTCTTTTACGACGATTTCTCCGTTTTCTCTCCGGGGTCGGAGAACTGGATGAAGACGAAACGAAGATGCAGACGGGTCTTCATCGGAGCTAGAAATCACTCTAACACGTTTCGACGAGTTCGATACGCCCGCGTTATTTTCCATTTCTCGAGGAACACTTTTACGATTTTTAGAAACACTCATAGCATTTATATATATTTACAAAAACTAATAATTGAACACTTATTATTATTTTTTTTTAAATACCGAACGGAGTACCGTTAATAACACTAAGACAGAATTTATAACCTTAAATTCACTAATAAAGAAAAGAGACGCGCGGTTTGTCCTCGGCGACTAGGTGCACTGCAGACTACCGTACCGCGCGAGGGATAGGACGCCAATGATCGGATAGTGCGCGCGCGACGCGCCCCCACCTGCCTGCCGGACGTGACGTATAGTGTGAAAGAGATAGAAATATGAAAAAAAAGAGAAGGGACAAGGAAGGATGTCATCTCATTATGTCTAGGCTCGAATCAGGTAAAGGTTTACTACACTAATATTACTAAATTTAATTAGTATAATCTATCTATATAACCACCACTGTCCTAAGTTCAGATTGGTTCAAAATTGTAGTTAAGTCTTAACTTTACTTTGTTGATCTTTTGTGATAGTGACACTATTTACCGCTGAAAATTGAAAATTGAAAATTGAAATTGGAAATTGAAAATGGAAAATGGAAAATGGAAAATGGAAAATGGAAAATGGAAAATGGAAAATGGAAAATGGAAAATGGAAAATGGAAAATGGAAAATGGAAAATGGAAAATGGAAAATGGAAAATGGAAAATGGAAAATGGAAAATGGAAAATGGAAAATGGAAAATGGAAAATGGAAAATGGAAAATGGAAAATGGAAAATGGAAAATGGAAAATGGAAAATGGAAAACGGAAAATGGAAAATGGAAAATTGGAAATCTGAAATCGGAAAATGGAATATTGAAAACGGAAAATGGAAAATGGAAATCTGACATCTGAAATCTAGAAACCAGAAACCTGTAACCAGAAACCAGAAACCAGTTACCAAAAACCAGTAACCAGAAACCAGAAACCATAAACCAGTAACCAGAAACCAGAAACCAGAAACCATAAGCCAGAAACCAGTAACCAGTAACGTAAAGATTTGGAATGTGACAGTTATTTGTTCCTTAAAAATTATTATAGTAAATATAACTTATGTACTTTAATTATAACTTTGGCCACTCTTCTGGAACCCACTAATATCTAAATATTAGTTATTAGATGAATATATGTAGTGCTGAACCCCACACACCGCTCATAACCAGAGTGACGATTCTGTTCAGGAGATTTTTTTACCCCGGCTATAAAATAGGCAGGAACAAAGAACATTCCAATTTTTTTTGACAGAACGAAGTCTGTCGGGTCAGCTAGTATTTATATATTATTATATATAAATTATAATGTGATATTCCTAATGAGCCGTGGTTGAAAACAATTACAGTTGCTATTTAATAACAGAAATCGGTACCTGTTATTATTGCGTAACAGTAACAGTAATAACAGATATTGTGTTGGTCCTGTTATAACCCACGTCTAAACAGCAGTCATTGCTTGACTTTTTATACCATAGTGCATGTATCATAAATTAACCGGTAACTTTTTACGTTTTTGTTACCGATAATTTTTATTCTAATTTCATTCTACTTTTTTGTAAACACGTCAAAAAAATACTGTTTGTATGCTTCGTTATACACTCTTTCTCGGCGGCCGAAATATGTGTTGTGCTCTCATCGACCTCTATTGTCCTTTGGCAACCCTCGTTATATCATTTTTTATTTATTTATTCATACTTCATTTGCACACCACAACTAAGGAAAAAGAAAAGAAAAAGACATATGTATGACAAGGTAGCAAAAGGCGGTCTTATCGCTAAAAGCGGTTTCTTCCAGACAACCAGTAAACGGACATGATTGAATGGAGCTTACACGCGGGTGTGCCGATTTACATATACTATACATCAATATGCATAAGAGAATATATACAAATATTAAAAGAGAGAAGGGCTATATTATTTAGTTAGAGTGAAAGATAGTGAGACTTTACTAGTTTTGGAGAGTGGCAGTGTTTGTGCCCGCCTACCGATCGAGCAGAGCGTTGCACAAGCGCGCTGCCTGCACTGTGAAGAAGCATCCATTAATTTAGAAGTGTGGAAAGGAATTTTGTAAACAAGAAGGATTTTCTGAAGGTCCTCAAGTCATATTTTTTATACTTCTTAACTATAAACGGCATAAAGTAATACGATATAGTATTATCCAAAATGTGCATTTTGTTAGGGCATACCCCGGTTTATACACCTTCTCAATGCAGGATGAGATTTTTGTATATATCATCTCGAAAATGGAAAAGTATTAACTAAACCTTTTGTTTTACTCTGAAAGCCAGAAGCTAGTTTTCTAATGAATGGACTCAAGGCCGTTATTAATGTGAAGCCGAGGGCCATAATGTAACTTTTCGTCCCTGGAAAATTGGAAATTGGAAAAACGGAAAATGGAAAATGGAAAATTGGAAATCTGAAATCGGAAAATGGAATATTGAAAACGGAAAATGGAAAATTGAAATCTGACATCTGAAATCTAGAAACCAGAAACCAAAAACCAGAAACAATAAACCAGAAACCAGAAACCAGAAACAAGAAACCAGTAACCAGAAACCAGTAACCAGAAACCAGAAACCAGAAACCAGAAACCAGAAACCAGAACCGGTACGTAAGATTTGGATGTGACAGTTATTTGTTCCTTAAAAATTATTATAGTAAATATAACTTATGTACTTTAATTATAACTTTGGCCACTCTTCTGGAACCCACTAATCTAAATATTAGTATTAGATGAATATATGTAGTGCTGAACCCCACACACCGCTCATAACCAGAGT
Source organism: Byasa hedistus (assembly GCA_029286795.1). Lineage (NCBI taxonomy): Eukaryota > Metazoa > Arthropoda > Insecta > Lepidoptera > Papilionidae > Byasa > Byasa hedistus. The sequence continues at coordinate 5,838,411 of JAGSMW010000020.1, read as the reverse complement.
GACGATTCTGTTCAGGAGATTTTTTTACCCGCTATAAAATAGGCAGGAACAAAGAACATTCCAATTTTTTTTGACAGAACGAAGTCTGTCGGGTCAGCTAGTATTTATATATTATTATATATAAATTATAATGTGATATTCCTATGAGCCGTGGTTGAAAACAATTACAGTTGCTATTTAATAACAGAAATCGGTACCTGTTATTAGTGCGTAACAGTAACAGTAATAACAGATATTGTGTTGGTCCTGTTATTAAACCACGTATAAAAGCAGCATTGCTTGACTTTTTATACCATAGTGCATGTATCATAAATTAACCGGTAACTTTTTACGTTTTTGTTACCGATAATTTTTATTCTAATTTCATTCTACTTTTTTGTAAACACGTCAAAAAAAAACAGTTTGTATGCTTCGTTATACACTCTTTCTCGGCGGCCGAAATATGTGTTGTGCTCTCATCGACCTCTAGTGTCCTTTGGCAACCCTCGTTATATCATTTTTTATTTATTTATTCATACTTCATTTGCACACCACAACAAAGGAAAAAGAAAAGAAAAAGACATATGTATGACAAGGTAGCAAAAGGCGGTCTTATCGCTAAAAGCGGTTTCTTCCAGACAACCAGTAATTGGAAATGATTGAATGGAGCTTACACGCGGGTGTGCCGGTTTTACATATACTATACATCAATATGCATAAGAGAATATATACAAATATTAAAAGAGAGAAGGGCTATATTATTTAGTTAGAGTGAAAGATAGTGAGACTTTACTAGTTTTGGAGAGTGGCAGTGTTTGTGCACGCCTAACCGATAGAGGCAGAGCGTTGCACAAGCGCGCTGCCTGCACTGTGAAAGAAGCATCCATTAATTTAGAAGTGTGGAAAGGAATTTGTAACAAGAGGATTTTCTGAAGATCTCAGAGTCAGATTTTTTATACCTTCTTAAACTATAACGGCATAAAGTAATACGATATAGTATTATCCAAAATGTGCATTTTGTTAGGGCATACCCCGGTTTATACACCTTCTCAATGCAGGATTAGATTTTTGTATATATCATCTCGAAAATGAAAAGATATTAACTTAAACCTTTTTTTACCTCTTGAAAGCCAGAAGCTAGTTTTCTAATGAAATGGACCAAGGCCGTTTATTATGTGAAGCCGAGGGCCAGAAAAGGTAACTTTTCGTTCCCGTTCGCTTTCCCCCCGAGTAAAATTTTTTTTCATAGTTACTTTCTCTTATTCATGTTTTATTTTTCCTATGCATAAAATATGTATATGGCTGGAACATAGGTCTTGAAAAAAAATATATATTCTCCTGATAAATTTTAATTCATCTTAAATTCATAACTGACGTAAAATTTCTCTAAATATTTGTTAAGATAATTAGGAAAATATTAAGTCTAATTTAGCTTATTATACTAAAATTATTTCTTTTAGGTACGATTAAAAATTTAAAACCATATTAAAAACCGGTTGAATTTTTAATGTTATTTATTTGTATAAATGTATTAATAGTAACTAACAGCTATAAATTTATCTACAATGGCAGTGCTTACAACAATGTTTATAGATAATAATTATATCGCCGTCGACAGATGATTCTATTTAATAGCCAAAAATTGTAAATGTAGTACCAACAACACTATAGCTTCGCCTTTACGCCACTGTGTCTTATGTGTAGATAAATTATATTTAGGACTACTCATGTTAAGCAATCTCGTAATCGTGAATTCGTGTGCTTAATATGACTAGTGAAGTAAATGAGCTTAAATAATATTTAAATCTATTAAAATTATCATGTATTTGTAGCAGATGGTAAGATTTTAATGATAAGTATTTTTACCCATATGATGCAGTGTTTATTAATTGCAAGCATAAAATTAATCACGTAAGAAATTACGACGGTAATATAATCTCTCAAATACTCTGCATATGTAAATCTTAAATTTAATTTGCTTTGGTGTACATTTGTAGTATGTATTAAATAAACCAAAATACAAAACCTGCATCTTTATCAAAACAAAAGTTTGTAAACTAATTTATTTTATCAAATATCACTTATTATATATATCTTTATGTTTTATACATTTTACTTTTCAGGTGTTACTACACTATACAGTGTTTTTTATGCAAACTGAGCATCGTGACACTCTTTCCAGTAGTCGTCCAGACTTAAGTGTTTCACGTTCAGGCATTGCGAATTGTTTATTATCTTCAATAGTTGTAAGCCAGAAACTAAGTTTGTTGGCAAAATGATGACAAGTGCCGCCCTCTCCATTGCATTCTATGAAAGGAGTCGCACGGAAATCTTCAAGGCATGATCCGGGGCTCGCTAAAGCTTGACCGCCACCCTGACCGCCCGCACCAGTGTGCTAAAACGATAAATGTCATGTTATTTTCTTGCTATAATATAACCAAAAATTATACAATTAAGTTTCAAACAAGCGTACCATGACAAAACTGTATCCAATCCATAATTCTCTCCAACCTCCTGGACAACTTGGAATATCAAGTGTTTGACTGTGAACGGCTATAACGTTTGCAGGAACTTCACAAACTACACATCTAGAAATGTATCGCATTATTTCATTGCCTTCTACTGGCATCATTGGAATTGGTTGTCCTGTAGACAGCCAATAACTTCGATCGTTTCGGCTAGCATAGTTACAAACATCATTAAGGTCACAAAATAGGAAAGGCATAGTACTGAACTTTCGTACACACGAGCCGGCATAACCTAAATCTTGATTATGAGCTTTTTCGTTACCGTCTATATATAACAAAGAATAACCATCCCATAACTTAACATGACCAGCTTCGCATTGAGGCACCGCATCACTTTGGCTATGTCTTACAAGAAGTATTCCTGTCAAATAATCACTAGTGACACAAGAGGCACCAGGGGCTCCAGGTATACCAGGCAATCCGAAGCGACCTGTTTCACCCCGTTCACCTTGTAGTCCTGGAAATCCTTGCAAACCGGGCAAACCTTGTGGTCCTTGTGGTCCAGGGAATCCACGGTCACCTTTCATACCTGGACTGCCATCAATACCTGGTAAACCTGGAGCTCCAACGCTTCCCGGTAAACCATCTAAACCAGAAGGTCCGCGCGGTCCTGGTTCTCCCTTTGCTCCGATAATAAATTCAGCAGCTTCACCTTTGTTACCTTTATCTCCTATCATTCCAATCAAACCTGGCGATCCAGAATATCCACGATCACCTTTAACACCTCGTAAGCCCATAGCACCAGGTGGGCCCGCACGACCATCGAAACCTCGATCCCCTTTATCTCCTTTTTGTCCTACTAAACCTGGTAAACCTTGAAGTCCTCGGTCACCTTTTTGTCCAGGTAAACCAAAAGTAGTTGCGCCAATTGCACCTTTGTCTCCTTTTGGACCTTCAATGCCCGGTAATCCTGGTAATCCTGGTGAACCATCAAACCCTGGTGAACCAACATATCCTTCTCGACCTTGATCTCCTTTTTCACCGCGCGGCCCAGGAGGAGCAGAAATACCAGGAGGACCCATCTCACCGGGAAGACCAGTTAAGCCTTGGTCACCCTTTTCTCCTGGAGCTCCTTGCTGTCCAGGGCGTCCATGTTTTCCGGGAATTCCAGGTAAACCTTTTTCACCTTTTATGGTAAATCCAGAAATTCCTGAAGGACCAATCGGACCTCTGTCACCTGCAACAAGAGTATACACTTAGTGAAATATGTCTTTATCTAAAGGTTGCACTACGGAGAAAGTTTCTAACCATAATCGGCATTGGAGTAATCAGTATGAAGACTTAACTAAGGCTCTAAGAGTAATCGGTATGACGACTTAACTAAGGCTCACATTTGCAATAAAGATAATATGAAATTTTGTAGTTAATTGTGTTTGTGTCTAAGCTTGTTGTACATAATGAGAAGACAAAGTTAAGATTTACTTTTATTATAAATTATTTCCAATATACGCCTTACGTTTTTTATGAATATTTAAAAAAAATTAAGCACTGGTCATTGAATGTCCAAGAACTATAATATTTGTGCTAGTAAATAATCAGTAAGGAGAAAAAGTTTTAACAAAATCTTTTATTTACATGAATTGTACTTCACTGTTGCTAAATTTTATATGAATAATGTAGATATCTTTACTATCAAACCGTGTAATTCACATTAGATACACAAAATCATCTTTAAATGTCTTGCGTTTGTGTTGTTAACAATAAACAACCTACCTTTTTCTCCAGTATATCCAATTGTTCCTACCTCTCCTTTTTGTCCAATAAAACCTCGATCGCCTTTTTCTCCCTGTAAACCTTTTTCTCCTTCTCTTCCCATCTCTCCCTTCATACCCATAACACCAGGACTTCCAGGAGGTCCCGTGTCTCCTTTATCACCTTTAATGTTAATTGATAAACCTGGATGACCTCTATCACCTTTAGGCCCTACGAGACCTCTAAGTCCCGGCAAGCCCACGGGTCCAATCGGCCCCTGTTCTCCTTTGAATCCATTAATTCCATCACGTCCTGAAAAACCTCTATCTCCTTTATCGCCCTTTGCACCATCGGGCCCTGGAAAACCTGGTTCACCTGCTGGACCAGGCATACCATCTAAACCAGGAGCTCCTGTTTGGCCAGATTCCCCAGGAAGGCCTCTATCTCCTTTGTGTCCAGGAATTCCAGGTAATCCACGGTCTCCTTTAGTGCCAGGTTGCCCAGGGAAACCATCTAATCCACGAGGTCCTGTATTACCCTTTGGACCAGATAGACCCGGTAATCCATAACCTGGTAACCCAGCATCTCCTTTGTCACCTTTTTCTCCTATTAAACCTGGAGCACCGTCTAAACCTCTTAAACCAGGGATTCCACTTTCTCCCTTATCTCCTTTATCTGCTGCAAAACCAGGCTCTCCTTTGGGACCAGGAAGTCCAGACAAGCCTCTATCACCTTTTTCACCAGATGGACCCATCCTTCCCGGCTGCCCAGCAGGCCCTTCATAGCCTTGATCTCCTTTTTGTCCAGGTTCTCCAACTGGTCCTACAGGACCGTCGAGGCCAGGTGCTCCCGGTAGGCCTTGAAAACCAATCTCTCCTTTGTCACCTTTTTCTCCCGGCATTCCATCGAGTCCTGCTAAGCCTGAAGGACCTGGACGTCCGCGTGCGCCTGGGAATCCCTTAGGACCATCTGGTCCTTGCATACCGAGCTCACCTTTCTGCCCCGGTAATCCTATAACACCTGGCTTACCAGGAACTCCTGGATAACCTTGCTGTCCTTTAGGCCCTTCCCTTCCAGGTATACCAGGCACCCCCGGCACCCCTGGTGGTCCCACAGGACCAGATTCTCCTTTCTGACCAGGGTATCCAGCTACTCCGGGTCTTCCTGGTAATCCTAAATCTCCTTTCTCGCCGCGCAAACCGGCTGGACCAGGCGGACCGTCATCACCGGGCAGTCCAGCTAATCCTCTTGGTCCTTGATCTCCTTTTTCTCCTAATAACCCTGGTGGTCCGGGTGGTCCAGGCATAGAGGGACCTATTTCTCCTTTGTCACCCTTATGGCCAGGTAATCCAGTAAAACCTCTTGGTCCGAGTTCTCCAGGAGTTCCAGGGAAACCCATTGAGCCCATTTCACCCTTTTCTCCTCTTGGACCCGGTAGTCCCCGCGGCCCAACAGGGCCCTGTCTCCCGGGAAAACCCATATCACCTTTTTCCCCTATTCGTCCTGAGATACCCTGGTCTCCCTTTTCACCAGTATCACCTAGAAAGTGAAAAACATTTTTTTAATGTTTACAATTTTGAAATAACACAAATAAATAAAAAAACGAATATGAATCTAGTCATAGAAAGTACTGACGTATGTACTACTTACAATTTATCTTAACGATGTAAATATGTATGTAGCATGTTACACCCTTTACAATTTTGTGGAAGACCCAGAATTACACGAATAAAGTGTACTAATGAGATATTTTTAGAAGGTACTACCGCAGAGGTCATTCTTACCGGCACCCAATAGAGTACAAACTTTATAGTTTTTCAGTTACAAGGACGCCGTAACTAATGAAATGAAATTATTGAAGTTACTTTATTAGCTTTTGTCACAAGTTGACGAGCACCACCTGTTACAGTTTTCATTATACTAATTATCGCCACATTATTTTAGGTAAGCGTATCATTTGTCTACATGCATTTCTCGTTGCTTTTTTTTTATACTATTTTGCGACGAGACGAGCAAGACGTTCACCTGATGGTAAGTGATACGTTTGCACATGACAACGTGGTGCTAGTTAAGATGGTATACACTGCAACACATTGCGCTCGTCGCCTTGAGACATAAGGTGTTAAGTCTCGTTACCCCAGTAATTACACTAGCTATAGCGCCCTTCAAACCGGAACACAGTAATGTTTGCACACTACTATTTGGCGGTTGAAATAGGAGCTGCGGTGGTACCCATCCAGACGGTCTCCGGCAACAGAGACCTACCACCTGGTAAAATTGCTTCGTTTAATTAAAAAAAGAATAATGCACCTGGCAACCCTTGCGGTCCTGGAGGTCCTTGAGCGCCTCTATCGCCTTTAGTTAGCTCTTGTAAGTTAGCTGGGCACATGCCAGGTTCTCCTTTTTTTCCTGATCTTCCAGGAAAACCTTTGTCACCTTTTAATCCAAAATCACCTGCCGTGCCTTTTTCTCCTTTAATTGAGGCACCTTTAACTCCAGGCATCCCTGGGGTTCCAGGAATACCAGGTATACCATCAGCTCCTGGCGGACCTATACGGCCTTGATCGCCCTTTGGCCCTGGCATTCCTATAGGGCCACGATCACCTTTTGATCCATCACTTCCTCTTTCGCCTTTTGGTCCTTGTAGTCCACGAGGACCCTGCAATCCTTTTTCTCCGGGAGGTCCCTTCACTAAACTTGATGGTATAATAGCATCGGCACCTTTATCTCCCGGGGGACCCATTGGACCTTCGTCACCTCTTTCACCCTATGTAGACACAATATATTGGAAATTAAAAAACGCAATTAACTTTAATATAAACGAAACTAATATTTGTATAATAAAACTTACCGGAGCACCTGAAGATCCGGGTAATCCGTTTAGTCCGTCTGCACCGCGTTCACCTGGTAAACCTACTGGGCCAGAAGGTCCTCTTTCACCTCTTTCGCCGGGATAACCATCCGCACCACGATCACCTTTTGGTCCAGGACCACCAGGCCAACATTCATTACAACGACCTCCTATGTCACCTTTAGGACCTGCACTGCCCGGTATTCCATCGAGACCGGGACTACCTTTGTCTCCTTTATCTCCTGGTGCACCCATTTCTCCCGGAGTGCCTGGGGTTCCCAATGTGGAGTTTCCAGGTACACCCCGCAAACCCTGGTAACCTCTTTCTCCTTTTTGACCCTTATCTCCTGGAAAACCAGATCGTCCACTGCTTCCTTTTTCTCCCTAACAATTAATTTAAACGTACTATAATGTGATGTTAAAACGAATATTCTTATTAACAGAAATAAACATTCATACATATAAATTTGGCAAAGACAAGAGAGACACCGGAACAAGAGTAGTATACAAAATAACTTTTTTTTCGCAATACAAAAGCTTCAAAAAGCATAAGTTTTTTGGAAAATATGTAAGAATATTATTGCGTCGGTGAGACCATTAATAACGGCCTATAGACTCCTGCAGGCTCACCTTCTCACTGTACGTGAAGTAGACAGAGCGAGAAAGCCACAGTGCACAAGGAGCAGACTTAATGCCTATGAGGCATTAAGTCCGCCCCTTGAAACCATACGTTCAGAGTTTTCAATAAGGTGTTAGTAATTAAAATATGCAAGCATATCTTTACTTTACGTAACGCCTATTACTAGGCATTGTATCTTGTGAATTATGATTAAGATTTTCCGTAAAGGTTTCATTAAAAATTACTCACGGGTATTGAAAACCCATCTTCTCCCTTCATTCCTCTAGGTCCTTGAGGTCCAATAGGGCCATCGTAACCTCGCGGGCCTATTTCGCCTTGTGGTCCATCTAAACCGGCTTCTCCTTTTTCTCCTTTTCGACCCGCAGGCCCTTCTACGCCCGGTGTTCCAGGCTCTCCTTGGCCACCAGGCGAACCCATTGGTCCAGAGTCTCCTCGATCTCCAGGTCTTCCATCTGTACCTTTTGGTCCTGCTGGTCCTATGTAACCTCTAGGTCCAGGTGGACCAGGGGGACCGCGGGACCCCGTGCGGCCACCAGGTAAACCTTGTATACCTTTTAAACCTCTTTGCCCTGGTAAACCGTCTCTTCCAGGTTCTCCTTTATCACCTGATCGCCCAGCAAGACCAGCAAGTCCATCATTACCTCTATCGCCCTTTTGACCCATTGGCCCGGGGGCGCCATACATTCCATCTCTACCCTGAAATAAATTTTATCTTAGTATCGTCTGATGTCCAATCTTATTATATTTAACGTTCCTTGATAATGATGTTACTATATCATAATATTTTTATAAAACTTACTATTGTGCCGGGATTTCCCCTTATACCCTTTTCTCCCTTAATACCCATTTGCCCTGACAAACCGGGTTCACCCATTGGGCCAGTATCACCTTTATCACCCATTCTACCCGGTTCACCTTTTTCACCTTTAGGTCCCATGTCGCCCGGAACTCCTCTAATTGCGCTACCGTTATCCTGTGACGGTAATACAATAGGAGGACAACCCGGACCTTTATCACCTCTGTCTCCTCTATCTCCCTTATCACCTTGAATCGATTGTCCTTTCGAACCTTTAGCTCCTTTGTCACCTTTAAATCCTTGTGGACCCTAAAACACAACAAGAATAATTGTAAAATGGACCTATTAGGACAGGAATCAGTGATTTTTAATTCTTATAAAATTGGTTTCTTACTATGGGGCCTGTATTTCCTTTTGGTCCTTGTAAACCTGGTGGTCCCGAAGGCCCGACTGGCCCTTGACTCCCTTGCATTCCATCAGCGCCGGGTTCACCTTTTTGCCCTTTGGGATATCGGCCAATATGTGCTGCTTCACCTTTGTCACCTTTATCTCCTTTAGGTCCTGCTATACCACGAGGTCCTTGCGAACCCTTAGGACCCAGTTCTCCAGATTCTCCCTATTAAAAACACAAAAGAATAATAGAAATTTTGTTTCAGTAATTAGGGCCGAAAAATGACATCACATCTCATTGTCAAATTATTAAAAACTGTATTACATCTGTTCCATTACATCCATCTCTTCCTGGTATTCCAGGCAAACCCGTCTCTCCCTGGGGTCCTGGTGGCCCAGTTAAACCAATAAATCCTTGAGCACCAGGTTTGCCTCTGTCACCTTTAGGCCCATGAGGACCCTGTGGCCCCATTTGCCCTTTTTGTCCTTTTGGTCCTTGTGGACCTTCGGCGCCTTCATGACCTGGAAGTCCCCTCATTCCTGGTGGCCCCGGCATACCTGGGAACCCCTGCATAGTAACAAAACCAGATAAGTATAATACCGCTTTTTTCAAAAAACGATTTGCAACTATATATGCTATCCTTTCGGTATTTTTGTACTTTCATACAAAAAACTAGTGTTGTTTTATTCTTTTCTGAAGGAATAACAAACATTATTGCACAGTTTTTTTATTTTAATAAATTGAATGTAAGGGGTTTCGCTTTAAAAGGTTTACTTCTATAGTATTTTTTTTGTTAAAAAGCATCAATGTAAATTTACAGACTGGTGTGATTTTTATATTTAGATATTTTTTTTTCTTTGATGACGTTCACAATATTCTTTTGTATCACTAACACAAATATTTATTGTGCATTAGATGCTAGTATAACTTAAAAGTTTAGAATGATAAAATCGTAAAAATTTAGGAAAATTTTAGACTATACAGAATAAATTTAGGTTATAATCTTGTTAACTTAAACACTAAGTAAGAATTCAGGAAACCTTGTCATTTTGAATAGTAGTATAAATTTCGACTTACCCTTGAACCTTTTTCCGCGAAACATTTGGGCATACAGCAACCTGGTGCTGTACAGTTACGATCAACGGCAGTGGTGCGTTGGCGGGTCACTGGATCATACACAGCGAAGTTTAGACCAGGCCTGGGTGGTGGACGTGGCGCTGGCAAGTCCGGCCGCCTCGACAATCCGTAATTTTCTGTTGGCGGAGGAGGACGAGGAGGTGGAACATTCCTAGTAGCGTACCAATTAGACCATTTGCTTGCATTTATGTCGTTGATATCAATCCAACCATCATCTTGCTGCAACAAATTATTTTTATTTCATTCACTACAAATGATCAGAACAATTTAACGTGCCTTGATTTACTACCATTTCAATTCGCAAGCACTTTTTTTTATTAATTGTCACAAACAAAAATTCATAGAGGCTAAGATTTTAGGTACCAACTTTTAACAAGAAATTTATTACAAAATGATGCAATAAGATACATATGTGTTTTTGTCCAACTTTAAAGTAAAGATTTATTTCTAATAATGCGAGTTAACATAACCATGTTAAACATTTATTAGGGCAACGCATTTCCCGCTCTGTAGTTAGTAAAGCGGGGTTCATGTTTGTGTACTGAAACCAAGAAAGCGGTTATTTCGTATGCGCGCTGTCTTATGGAGAACTCTGCCTTCCCCGCCGAAAGGATCCGTAAACGGTAATTATAAACCTAAACAACAACAGTGTCGGAAAGTCGTCCCATAAGTCCCCTAATACGTGATGGAGTTTAAGTTTATACACCGAAATACCTTACGCCGACACAGCTCGCTTACAGTAGAAAATTCTCAATTCAACTCCTGTTTTGTACATGTTTCATGTATGAATGTTTTTTTACAATATCCAATTACAATATTTTCTTTACTACAAATGTGCTGCTTAAAAACATTAGTCGTACCGAAGATAAGATAAAAGTAAAACAAAAAAAAAAAAAGGATCTTATGAGCAATTACATACTTTAGGATTTCAGTTACACGATTTTTTTAGTTTGTTTCTATAGTGTTTTAAAATAAAGTTATTATAATAAATTATTGTTACTTAAAATATTGCTGATAAATAAAACTTATAACGCTTTAATATTCTAGTTCAATATTATTAGGTACTCCCACCGCCATTTGCTTATGTATGCTCAAATAAAATACATTTAGCTTGTCGCATTGCTTTGTAGGTACATTGTGCGAACAATCTTTCAGCGCACCCTTTGTTGCAAGAAATTTTTATACAAAATAATTTAAATAGTCTATTATGATCCATATTCCAGATTAATGATGCCGTGTTAAAAATGTCCTGTAATAAATTCATGATTATTCCTAGATTTTTCGTTTTGCTTGGTTGTTTCAGTACGTCTTTGTAGACGATTATTCTTTAAAAACTTTAGTAAATGCTTTGCGAACATGAAGGTATTTATTATTTGTTTGCGATCTATTACCTTCACATTTCTAAAGTTTCTTGGCGCCTTTACAAACTAGTAGAAAACTTCTTTTTAAGCATTGTTCTAAGTTTATATATTTATCACATTCATGCCAAATAAACCGTAGTCGGGCTCAAATTATTCTAAGAAAACTCTACTTTAAAAAAATATTTCAATGATTTTCTGGATAGGATTTGTAATATCAATAGTGAACAACCAACCTAACTTCATAATAAGTTGCTAGTAAACACAGGGTTTTTAGACTTAGAGGAAATTTGTTTTGGTGAAATGCTAAATACGGTTTAAGTCGATGGAGATAAACAACGAACAGGAATTTCATACACTTTAAATTATTTCAATAAAAATCTTTTATACGGTCGTAATAACTATCTACACCTTTTTTTTTACTATTATGCGACGAGACGAGCAAGACGTTCACCTGATGGTAAGTGATACGCTTGCCCATGACAACGCGGTGCTAGTTAAGATGGTATACACTGCACCACATTGCGCTCGTCGCCTTGGGACATAAGATGTTAAGTCTTGTTACCCCAGTAATTACACTAGCTATAGCGCCCTTCAAACCGGAACACAGTAATGTTTGCACACTACTATTTGGCGGTAGAAATAGGAGCTGCGGTGGTACCCATCCAGTCGGTCTCCGGACAGAGACCAGTAAAATTTTTAATTATTTATTTAATTTTACAATAAACTTGATAAGCATGACCGAAAGTAATTCTAAAATTATATCTATTACGATATTAAAACTGTTAAAGTTTCATTTAAACAAAAATCTATTGTACTTTTATACGTGACTAGATGTACAACAATTTGATATGTAGTAATATGCCCCGTAAGCGTTAAACGACACCGCCTAAGATTATTTTAATTTGTTAAATTCTCATTATGTTCTCTAATTGAAAAATGTGTATTTCATGATTTATAAATCATTTTCCACATGGTTTAAAAATTAGTATTTGACAATCGCTCGATTATTTTTTTTTTGGTATTGTGATTAATCACTTCAAATTGGTTAAAATGTTCAATTACAGATAAATTATTCATCAATATTATGTTAATAATTATAAAAAAAATAGGCTTATTCTAGAAAGATAATAAATTCGCACCTTTTAGAAAAAAAGTAAATTAGAAATAACTCGGAACTTTTAAAGATAATTTTTGTTAAGTGAAAATAATAAAATACCGAATAAAAACAGTATCTACTGAGTATAATTTTTTATAAAAGTTTTATTTCCGAACTTTGTAAGTTTGCGCAGTGCCGACGCATTACATCCGATGATAAACTTTGTCGGTGTCCTATAATATCGCGTTATACAACAAAATTAATAAATTATTATATCAAAAGAGAACAAAAGACGCCAATAATTTAATACATATTTATTAACCATTAGCATTACTTTTTGCAAATGCGAAACTACTTTAGTATTATAATTAAAAACATTTATACATTGTAAACCTCATTTTTGTCTAAAATGATTGATAATTATACGCGTTTTTGGAGAAATAGCAAAAAGAAGAAAACAAGCGGATTGGCGAGTCGGGAGATCGGGACGCGCGCCCGCGCCCGACCCACCAATCCTCAATTCCGCTAAGTTCATTTAATATTGTTCAATGTTTTAAGAACGATAAAATTATCACAAATAAAATGAAAAATAATATTATATGAAGACTCACCGTAATAACTCCCGTTAAAGGCGCCAAAATTGCTACCAACCTGATAGAAAAACGCAAAAATTAATTCTCTGATATAATTTAAATATAGTATACAGTAATAAATTTACAAAAAAATCGTTTATATAAAATTAGTAAAAGAAAAAAAAAAACAGGAATTGAAATGTAAAAATTTACCAAAGTATGTGAAGCGCCATGGCACGAAGCGCGCTGCGCCTGAGTCCCGTGCGCGCGCGCCGTACGTGCCGGGATACTAAGGAGCGCGGCGCGGCCGGGCGGCAGCTCGCGCGCCCCCGCCCCGCGCGCGCGCCCGGCGGCAAGGCGGGCGCGGCGATCAGCTTCGCTCGCCACCTCCAGTAGTGCGGCGCAGCCATGTCGGGCCCGGCGCGTGCGCGCCCTAAAGCGCTCCACCTTCTCCATCTCGTGCTCACCATCTTCTTGTTGCTGCACTGGAGCCCACAACCATGCTTAGCTGTAAGTACCCGTAAACTATTACATTCTTTTCCGAAAGGTATACACATACAATGCAATGGAAAAGACATCAACGAGGGTGATAAACCAAAGAATAAGTTTTTTTGTTTTCAAAATTTCAGTGAGTCATCAAAACGAAAGGTTTTAGATGCAGGTACAGAAGACAGGAGTATGTATAATCGATAACATATAGTATGTATAGCTCAATTTGTTTAGGCATATTATCACTTAAGGAGTAAGACAGATTGTTGTTATTACATGAATTTATCGCCGTGGGTCCTGAGAATATTTTAAAATTATAAGTACTAACACAAAGAATTTGTCATGCAGTACAGATTCCAAGAAGCTAAATCTCTACACTTTTACTTAGGGACAGGATCGATGAAGTTTAGTCTTTACTCATTAGATTTGGGTGATAAGGACAGGACGTTTTATTATACCCTGCACAAAACGCGTTATGTTTCATATCATCTAATTTATATTAAATACTAAATAAAAACACCTCTCTTCCAGAAATTTCTATTAAGCCACTGATTTGAATTGGACAATTACATATCAATTAAAAATTATGACTATTTTGTACATTTGTGAAAAGTTGGTTATTTAATAGGATAATGTCTAATGTTAATAGTGAATTTTATGTTGATTTCCTCAGAGTTTTGGAAATTTTATGAAAGCTTGTATATGGTGTTAATTTTTTTAGACTCCATTGCTATAATGTTTTAATAATGGAACTATTTTTGTCCTTGACTGGAGACTATTGAATTAAACTTTTTCATACTTTATGTTAAAAAGATTGAAATAATTTTCATAATTATTGATGTTTTCAAAACTTTGGGCATCAAACGATTTTCACTTTGTTTTTATTCGACAAGGAGACGAGACCTGCGAAACATAACCCTTGTAATAAGTCTAATATCCTATTCTATTTTATCTTTGGCTGATAAGTATTTTCATGACCGGACATCGTCGCCTTAAACGCCTAACTACTAAATTTCATTTATTTCGCATAATATAAGTTTCATTATCTCAAGGTTTTTCATCCAAGACTCATTTTCAGCAATTCATTTTATTATTAGACAGTTGAGTAACTTTTAGAACTTATTACATTCCCTGCATCAATATTTTCATCAGGATTCAGTTTCCTGAACTACCATATAAGCACATGGTTGCACGTTTACTATCATCTTTTTTAAGTATATTTAGTTCGCGTTATTAAACATACTTTTATGAAAATATCGCAAATACATCCCTAATATCCAAGTCTATAGATTGAAGAAAAGGACAAAGATTTATAAGCGTAACCCATTTGTACTTTGTGTGCACAACTATAGAAAATCATCATAAACATCATTTGTGATGAACATAAGTCTCTCTAAATGGGCCTTATCTTTCCTAAATTACAAATAATGTTAAAACCTTACAATAACCAATTTTATAGACCTTTTGTATCAGTAGTTTTAGTAGTGCATGAATTAGAATTTTTTCTTGTAAGAAATTTCTAAATTTCATTACTTGTATACACTATATACACAATACGTTAGTTTTCAAATAAGTTTGTACAGTTGTTGGAATCTTTTAATTGCTTGATACTATGATGCATATGGACAGATACCGTAGCTTGTACTACACTCCCGGACACATCTATCGGCCCACCTAGTGTTTAAAAGTTTTAACGGTGTCTAGCTAAAAATAAATGTTAGGTGGAGCAATAAGTTTTAATGCAGTTTTAAAGCTGATTTTTTGGTCAACCTTTATGTATGTTTTTTTTTAATTTTGAATTCAGGATTATGAAAAAAAAACGAAAATTCGAGTCTGTTCATTGTTTTCAACGACCCAGGAATGGAGAAAACTTTTTTATTTCGCACAAGTTGAATTTTTTTTTGATATGTCCGATTATTGGTTCCATAAAAAGGCAAATCTAAACATAAAACCAGTTTTGACCAAAAAATATAGATACTCTGCCTGAAATTGTCGCCCAAGTTGTAAAACTTCTGCCGGCCAAATCAATTCGAAATTACAAAAAAAAATAAAAAAAAAAAACATACATAGGGGTTGACCAATAAATCTGCTTCAAAACTGCATTAAAAGTTATTGCTCCACCTAACATTTATTTTTAACTAGACACCGTCGAAACTTTAAACACTGGGTGGTGGGCCGATAGATGTGTCCGGGAGTATATTTTGCAGCCAAACAAAATAGTGTAAACTTTACTGTGTGTCTGTATGCGTATCATCACTATAGATAGAGATCTTACTGGGGTAACGACACTTAGATCATGTCTCAAGGCGACAAAGGCAATGTGATGCAGTGTATATTACCCTAACTAGCGCCACGTTAATAGAATTTTTCTTTAATTATCTTTGTTATAATCCGCCACCGTTATATGACGATTGGACGGTGAAAATAAAATTCAATATTATCCAACAAATTGTAAATAAATGTTTGGGATATAAAAAATTTATGAACATTTCATCTTTAAAATAGTAATAAGCATTATTGAATAATTGTTAAAGGTTACATTAAAATAAAAACGATAAATGTCTCTAAAATATGAACAAATGTACAATATTTTACTTATTGATTGTATTCCAATAACTCTAATATTACGATTTGTGAGCCGAATAATTTTTTGGACCTTAATAACTTCTATTTACTTGTAGTAATTATAACCTGAATTTTTCAATAACGGCGTCGAATTTTTGTAAAAAATCATTTTCTTTCTTTTAATAATGTTAAAAAAATATGTTAGCTGTAGCGCTCTTTGTACATTTTATTAAATTCTATTAAGATAATTAACAACGGCTTGACCAAATGTATGCTTATTTTCTCCCGATAATAATGCGACATTTTTAAGAATAATTAAAAAATCACAGTAAATTTATAACATTCTGTTTTTTTAATCAAATCACAGAAATGCTTATTATGCTGATTAACTAGCATCAGAAATTTGAAATTGTGCTTCGGATAAAATGACATGAAAAGATTATTAGGGTAAAAAGAAGTTCTTGTTTGATTTGGTATTTTATTTGTATAAATACCGTCAGTAACATTTCGGAATATTAAAACGGATCTTTGTTATATTTGAAAAGATGCGTAAAAAGAATTGAGATAAAAAGCTTCGCTCTTCATTAAAATATAAATTGACTACTTATGAAATTAAAACTGAGGAGACGATAAGATAATAAAACACAAAGGCTATCAAATTCAACTACAAATAAAACATCTACATCATTGGAAATACTAATTATATAAAAAATCTTTGTGGTAATTACAATGATACGATAGTCTTTATACTTTAGATATTGTCAAGAGGACAGAAATAAAAGAAAACAACGAGTCTTTGTTGTAATAAAATAAAAAGAGTATTTGACATACAATGAAAACTGATAAATTGAATAAACTGAGATATTAATAAGGCAGAATAATTATTTTCTTGTAAGTCTACAGGTGTTAGTAGGGGTAAGGACCACAGTCGAACTTACAATAGACTCTAGATTCATGTGAAGTTAAACCCATGTGAATCATTGTAAGCCTTTTCTAATTTTACATAATTCCTTTCAAAGTATTATAAACCGGCCGTATTTTTTATTTATTGTATTTGAATACAGCAATACGGTTACACACCTTTGGTCGTTAATAACATATTATTATTTTATTATATTATTGATAAATGAGATCGACATTAAATTTGGAACAAATTCTTTTATTAATAATTATATAGCTCATTCTTATCAATGTTATAAGAAGAGACGTATGCATTATGGTTTTACAATCTGATGTTACGGTAACCTCTGAACTGTACTTTTTATTATCTTTCAGTTTTTATATGGTATATCAAGTGGCAACAACAATACATTATCATCTCATAGCCTTGTGACCTAAAAAAACATCTTTAAGTTAAAAAAAGATGCTCATTAATTACTGATTAGCGAATTGGTGGTCGCTTATTACTTGGCATACATTAAGTTGGTAATCATTTTATATATCTATTAAGTAAAAACGTTTAAATAACAACATTCTTAAACCTCTATAAAATAAAACAGTTGTTCATATAATATGATTATCTTATCACTGGAATAATTAAAGTTAGTTACATTTTTAAGGTTATAACCCATGATAAATTCGCGGATGAGTGATGTTTAATATATAATTTGGGTTAAAAACTATTGATAAATATTTTTAATACCGATAAAAATTAAACGTTATCATATCTTTTTATGACAAGTACCTAACTTAAATACTTAATATAATATAACTTCAGTAAGTATATTCTTTTGTGGTATTTATATAATTATTGCTTGTAGGCTTTTACCATATTATCCTCCTGATTGTAAAATATTGCATAAATTTGAAAAATTCATTTGTTCATTTGAACAAGAAAATATACTTTATTTCGAAAGTTGTAAAGGATACATGCTTTAACATGCTTTAAAATTTCACACTAACGGTCTTTGTGTTATTTTAAAAAAAAGGTAGAAGTAAAAGAGATTGAAATATCTCTTATTTTTTTAACTAAACATAAATTATATTTTTAGATAAAACATTATTTCTTCTTGAAAGTAACTACTACACCAATATGAATAAATAACAGTTTCTTCATTAATATTCGAAATTTTTAGTCATGGCTATATTATCAATCACAGCCGTTAATACGTTATCAAAATCATTGTTCAATTTATGTCCGGTTTGAAATAAATGACGTTGAAAACTCTAATTCGGAGTAGAACCGCCTATCCGGAAAAAAAAATAGATCAAAATCAGCCTCCATTGACAAAGCTCTGTTAACGAGGTCATGACATAAACGGCAGCATCTCTTATCTTGCCGACAGGAAACTGTTATCAACTTGTCGTTAGGTATTTAACACAATTTTTGCAATTGTTGCCGAAATAATGATATAATGACTCCCACGATTTCATATTAAATCAATATGATACTACCTATAATTTTAGGGGTGTACCAAACACAAGCAAGCAATATATTCTTACATTATAACAAATCTTTCATGAATTCAAAGTTTGTTAGAGTATGTATTAGAGAAATATCAACAATAAAATTAATTCTACTTTCTTGAAAAGCCATCTAGATACTTTATCCTGGAACAAGTTATATTGTATATACACGAGCGTAACTCATGAGTCGGTCTTTTATCGCCGTTACGACGTAGACCAGAACGTTGAACCCAAGAGGAAGTATCTGACGTTCCTCATTTTGTGTAATATTTATTGATATCGTTCCATACAGTCATTTATATAGTCATAATAATACAATAATTGTGACATTATAGTTGAGATATTTAAAATTTTTTCGATTAACATAACGCAAATGTTACTTTTCTTTCTTTTAATAGTTAATGTTTGGCAGCCGATACATCCCGCATTTTGTTAGTCGTTGTCTATTACACAATTTTTCTTTTCGTCAGTAAAGAAATCATCATAAAGGCAATCTGTCATCACAATCGGATATCCCTTATACATATTACTATAACCACTATAATACTACTGCAAATAGGGTTATATATTTATGCAGTATGTATTCAGAAGCAGCATAAGTTTGCCCAACTAGCAACAAATCACACTAAATTGTAAACCTGCAATAATAATAGCGTTGCTATGTGGCGGTTATCTTCATATCAAAGGCAGAAAATTCTAGGCAAGCGCGTTTAACTACCTATCGACTCATTGTTTCTTCATATAAAATGTTTCTGCTTTACACCAACAACCCGTGATGTTTTAAAAGATGCCTTGTAGTGTCGTACGTAACTGGAACTTACATCCGTTAACACCTCTTCTCGTGGCCGTGCTACAATTGCATGGAATTAGTAACAAATCATTGCCGTATTATAACATTAGCGAAGATAGCAATGGCCTTTATAATTTTTTTTGTGCTTCAATAAATGGAACTTGGAAGTTTCATCATGTTTCCAGCATTCCATGAGACCTACATCTACTTCCACAAGTTAGTTTAATAGTCCTGCAGGTAGAGCGTGCATTTATAGACCGCGATGAATTACGTTAGTGCCTTAGTTACGCACAAGTCGAGTTTATAGCTAACAGCACTGTACTGAAAGTTATTGCTTACTTCCAGTAATGTTAAATAGGTCAATAGTTTCAGTATGGTAACAAATGCCAGTTGAACGTACAGCTATATTTAGAATAAATTGCTAACTGAAGCGAACATCCATTGACATAGCCAGGTAACTTACGGCGAAAATCGGAGTATCGCCGCTGTGTTTGTTTAATATCTTTATTACAGATTAAGTTAAAACAAAAAGTGCAAATTTAGATATAACCAAATTTCATTTCGCCAGTTCAAAAAGCTATTTTCATTATTTACTGCGCTTGCACCAGAATGTCAAGAAAATTTTAACTTACCTATATAGAATATTATCACCTTAGAAATTCCTGTAAAACAAACTGTTTGATAAGTATTATTCCTAATAGCAATTATTATTTGAAAGTAAAAAATCTCGAAAAAAAAGAGAAAGAAAAACATGATACTGCTTGCAAAAAAAGTATCTACAATCACTTTTTTGGCAAATTGTTCATGTTAGTTAGATTTTTATTTTTTATTTTACATGCTTTACTACAATCCTACCTGATGGTAAGCGGCGATGTAATTTTATCTAAAATATATTTTTTATGTTACTGATTGAATTGTTCATGTTACTTTGATAGGAGTTTCAAAAAAAAAAATATGCATATTGTGATTAGTTTACTTAAAGATAATATGGCAGCACACTACGTTTAAAGTATTGTTAATACATGTGAAATGTTATTCGTTAATATTTAATATATTCCTAAAATTATATTATATTAATATCTTGTAACGTTCGCCAGCGAGCGAATGTACGGGTTTTGTATTGAGAACACATTAAAGTGTGGACGGGGTCACCAGATTCCCGCGAACTGATCGTAAATCCGAACGTGTTGCTCTATTTTTCAGCTTTTGACATCGGTAGTCATATTTAATTATATATATATGATGCAGTATAAAATTTCAAAATGCTTAGATAATAGTAGACGGCTCTTTTGCTTGTCCCTACTTTGGGATTCGATGCCTGTGTTTATAAATAAGGATCCTGTTATTTTTAAATAGTTATACACCGAAGCGACGAGACGAACAGTTTGTTCACCTGATAGTAACACAGTCACTGGTGGACACCGAGCCGGAGACCGTCTGGATGGGTACCACCGCAGTTCCTATTTCAACCGCCAAATAGTAGTGTGCAAACATTACTGTGTTCCGGTTGAAAGGCGCTGTAGCTAGTGCAATTACTGGGGTAACGAGACTTAACACCTTATGTCTCAAGACGACGAGCGCAATGTGGTGCAGTGTATACCGTCTTACCAGCTCCACGTTGTTATGGGCAAGCGTATCACTTACCATCAGTTAAACGTCTTGCTCGTCTCATCGCATAGTAGTATAAAAAAAATTGTAGGGTTGCATTAGGGGTACAGATAAAAAGTACGAAGAATATGCACAGAAAAGTGAATCGCATATTAAATGTGTTAATTATATCATTAAGACTGATTGTGGTAACAATAAAAATAATCATTAATTATAAATGTTGTTGGAAACAATGAATTACAGAGAACTTTCATAAGTTTTAAAACAAATTATTACTAGGGTGTCTGTGAATGTGTGTACGTGTACACGTGGCGGTGGTGGCAGCGGCAGCTCGCACACAGGCGCGGAGCGGGATGTGCGAACGGCCGTTATCGACTGGGACACTGCAATGATTGTTTATCCAATTCGTTCCTTGAATTGCAACTAATGACTCATACGTTCTATAATCGCTCACTTCTGAAATACCTAAATGCCTTTGTCATTAATTATGATGTATAAAAAGTAACAAGCACATTAAGAACAATCTCGATTCATGATTATAGTTCTTGTTGTAAATGAGTATTGTGATTTCAAAGGCACTGTAGTCGTTGTAAATCATTTTGTATCTATAAGTGATCACAAGCAGAACGTGTAATAATTAAAATACTAAATAGCTACACTTATTATTATTATTAAATAATCACTTTTTAATAAACGATAAGAAGAGTTTTTGTTCAACACATATCTTTTCGTGAGTATCTTTGTTAGTGATTGAATATTTTTCGGTGTAAGGGTATTTGATCCTACAAAAATTTCGATTTATTTGGAGTTGAAAAAATAGGAAACAGAACGCATTATTTAGCAGTTTTTGAACCAGTAAATTCGGAATTAAATTGCGATTATAGTTAGTCCTTTTAGTAATAAATAAACATACCCTTAAAATAAAAAAGTTAAATTTACTTCGAGGGAAGTAAAATGTTGATTTTGCTTCTAAAAGATGTTAACTTTTTTTTTAATTATCATTTATTGTCAATTTGATTGTTTTTAGGAATGAGTAATATTTGTTACATGTTATGAAATACAGACAGAGACATGATAATTTTTTAATGTTTTACAATTTTAATAAAAGTAAAAATCTAATTGTTGACATTTCTTTATAAAGTGGTTAATTTAAATTTGTTGGAAATCACTGGGGAATTATAGAAGCGGTATCAGATGATGTTATTGATGAGGTCATTGTGGCTGTGATACGCGGCGTGCGCCGTCCGGACGCACTGCGGCGCCCACGCCGTGTCCCCGGAAGCATCGCTGTTTGCGAGCACGGAATTACAGCCCGCAATGTTATATACTTCAACATTACAATTTTTTATGCGTATTTAAGTGAATTCTGTTAAATACATAAATATTTAAACATCAAGTCTTCGCAGTATTGCTTTTTATTACTTTAATAATCCTTTGGGGAGTTTATGTTACCGTTACCACATTTCTTGAAAACGACTGAGTTTTTACTTTTAATGATAAGCTTCATTTTCTATGTCTGGAATGTAATAATCAAATGTAGGCCATTCAATTATAACTTATCATTACGTCATTTCTTTTTTCAGATCATTGTTTACTGAATAACGATACGTTATTTTTGTTGTAAATTAAATTTAAGGTTTAAAGTTCAAAGCAAAAGAAAATGGTTACAATGTAAATCGATGTTATTGTTAGAAGAAATCAGACTTATTAGATTCATGATACTTGGAACACGAACACAAGAGAACATGACACTCCATCGCTATTTATTAAAAGCACGGTCGAAACAATATCAATTTGCAGTTGCTGTGGAGATAGCTAAATTTGTATGACTACGCAATACAATAAAACCGCACTTGTTAGTATATCTAGTATATCTAATGAACAATTCAATATAGCCTTCAGACTCTGTTCATAATTATTAAATAAGTAGGAATAAAAGACAAGTAATTAATAAACAATCGCTGAATTATATAAACTCTATCTCAAATAAATTTGAGTTATAGTTTAAATAAATAAAAAAAATTATAGGGTGTCCAGAATCATAACTTTGTAGTTACTTTATTACTAAAACTCTTTTAGGTAAAAGTGATTTAAAATATATTTTTTTACAATTTTACAGAAGTACTTTTTCACAGCATATTTTTGTTCTAAAATTGACTTGGAAACTTCTAATAACATCAGCTTGTGAAAATCTGACAAAATCGCTTGAACCATTGCGGAAGTACGCCCTAACTATAATGTTATCAAGAATTTTATTATAATATTATTTACTTAATACATTTATCGCTAGTACGTTAAAATATCTTTTATTTGCAAAGAAAAACGTTTTGTATTTTACAGAAAAAATGCTGAAGATTCCATTGTTATATAAAAAAATAAGTAACTGTGATAAGAGAGCAATATTTATCAAATTGTCGTTGCTTATAAGCATTCTTTGTACGGATTTTTTTAGAGCGTGCTTTAGTGGTGTGAAGTTTGTTCAATTTACTTTTATTGTTCTAAAGATTTATTGAAAGTAATAAAATCGTTATGCATATTTTTATCGTTAACTATTTAGATGTTCAACTGCTATAAAGCCTCCTTTTTAGGGTTAAATAAAAGTAATCATTCACGTAGTGATTCTTTGTTGTTACAAATAGCAACGAGAAGTTGCTGAAACTAAAATGACATGATATTTCAGATTTATGATTTTGCCCCTTTAACCTAATTTGTCTCCCAACTCAAAATGATTTGTGGTATATTTGTTTTAAATTTTACAGCAGCTTGGTCCAATCTACATCGTAGACGAACTGCCGACAGAATGATGTAATTTTATGTTGACATCATCCTTTAGACATCGCGCTGCAAAATTCATTTCGGCCACTGTTAAACATGTTTAAGCAATTACCTTTAGTATTCCCTA
This sequence comes from Byasa hedistus, assembly GCA_029286795.1. Lineage (NCBI taxonomy): Eukaryota > Metazoa > Arthropoda > Insecta > Lepidoptera > Papilionidae > Byasa > Byasa hedistus. The sequence goes on along the minus strand of JAGSMW010000020.1, from coordinate 5,814,608 downwards.
AATTATTAAGAAACAAATGTGTTTTAATATGTTGTTATTATTTGAGTTACATTAAAATAATTATTATAATTTTTCATAGATTAAACTATCATATTAATTGTATTGTTCAAACAATACTTCTTCGACTTACCTGCGAGTTCTTACATCCCACGAATATTATTGTAAAGCCCGTCACAGTGTTCATATTTCAGAGCGTCATAGGAAAACTGAAACCCTTAGCAAAGCGTTTCGAGTATTCGTGATTGTTAGTATGCATAGGAATGTCAACTTAGTATTTTAATAATGTACAATGTTTTTTTAGCTAGAATTTAATACTTCGGAAATTTCGCGAAGAGGCCGTGGTGAACACTTATTAAACGTCAAAATCGTTTTTAATACAGCGTAACGCCGTGTTTTGGATTAAAAGAAGGAAAAAAAACTTGTTAATAGTGAAGTTTTGTTTTCGCTTAAATTAACAAAACTTTTAATACTGTCATTAACGTAGGTTATTCAGGAAAAATTTTTAGTTTTCAAGTTTTAGTAATATGTCGGAAGTGGTCTACAGTCGGTGTATATATGTCAAAGATCCTATGATAAGGCACGTACATTGTGCTCTGTAGTTACGATGAAAGCAATAATCAATCTTATTGGATTACTTTTGCATGGAGCTTTTGATAAAAAGTTATTTACTTCGTTTTCTTTCTATACTCAAACCTAAAATAATAGTTGTCGACGTAACTCCCTGGAGAATATATTCGTTTAAACAAAAGTTATCTCATTGTTATTGTTACACAATAATCTCTTGATTCTTTAAAATAACTAAAAAGTACTTCGAAGATATATTCTACAATACAGTTCATAAAAATAAATATTAGTTCATCAGTTTCAATTCATAAATGCTTTCTGCGATCAGTCGTTAAGTTGTTACTGAGAAGTTAACTAATAATTTAACTTGTTCGCAGTATTTATCGACGACGTGTCTCTTAAATAAACTCAAATTTGAAGTTTAGCTGACATTCATATTATCTCAAAATTTAAAGTTACAAACATATTTTTTTCCATTAGGTTATATGCAATCAGACAGTATGCGACTGCTCTGGTTTGAAAGGAGATCGTGGTGATGCAGGTCCTCCCGGTATTCCTGGTCTGCAAGGAGATTACGGTAATGATGGGCCCGAAGGCCGTCTTGGCATACAAGGCGAACTGGGCGACTGGGGAGAACAAGGCGATATTGGTGACAAAGGAGAACGGGTAGGTATTGTAAATCGCAATTTTAATTTCTTTTGCTGCACTTAATTTTTTGTTTGATATACTAATAAATTCGATTTTACAGGGTTGGGATGGACCTTACGGCAGTAGAGGATATACAGGACCACAGGTAAAGAAATTGTTCTTTTTTCATAAAAATAACACACAAGAGCTCACAAAATGTTGTCTTAAATATCATTAAAATGTAACATCAATGTACTTTATATTATCATTTTAAGTTACTCGTAAAAACTGATAATCGTCATATGTGGTTTTTCATAGTTTTTTCTATTAAATTCGCTAGACGTTATGAATAAAAAAAAAACAGATCTTTATCAATATAGCCGTCAAAGTTTTAAAAACATTTTTCATAATATATTGAACATTCCAAAATATTAATAAAAAAACCTTCAATAAATATTGTTATATTTTTTTAGAAAAAAAATTGCTGTTATAATGTGATATCTTCCTATATACAAAATATTATAATATCAACCTATTATTTTCAGGGGCCACATGGGTTAGAAGGTATAAGAGGTTTGGCTGGATTCGATGGCTGCAGTGGAGTAGATGGCGTCGTTGGACCGCCTGGGCGACAAGGTCCTCCTGGGGACAGAGGTCTCCCAGGACCATACGGAGAAAAGGGGTCACAGGGTTTAGCCGGGGAAGGAGGTGTTAACTCTAGAGACGCAAAAGGAGATCAAGGAGATTATGGTCGTTATGGATTACCTGGATCTTCGGGACCAATGGGTTGGAGAGGAGATAGCGGTCTTCGTGGAGAAGAGGGAGACGAGGTAAACTTTTATGATCCATACACGTATAAATTCACTTTTCCTATATTTCTAAATCTTTCCTGTTGTATCTCATATTTATTAGGAGAATATCATTGCAATGTCTGTGTCATCTGACAATGTTTCGGTTAGAAGAAATGTATTATTAGTGATATTTAGTAGAATAATGGTGGTATTATTTTATATTTCAAAGTGGTGACGGACAATATGGTATAATGGACTATTGTGACTAACGGCACATTACAACGTATCACTTACCACTAGGTTAAGTCCTCCTAACCTCTACTTGCCTAATCTTTACCTGAAATAATTATTAGTGTATAACTAAATATTAATACATACACTTTTTTTTTGGAATTTTTTGTTATTATTAATCTCTAATTATGTAGTCAAAGTAGATAGTGGGACTCTAATATTTTTCTGTCAGGGACAAATGGGTGTGAAAGGAGAACCAGGTTACAGAGGAGACCCAGGTGATGATGTCGTGGGATCACCGGGCATAAAAGGCGATCAAGGAGAAATTGGTGAACCTGGAAGACCTGCTACTATAATCAACATTGACACTTTCAAACATAACTTAAGCATTATTGCTAGAGGAGAAAAAGGCGAGAAAGGACTTAAAGGCATGCAAGGCGTAAAAGGATTAAAAGGAGAATTGGGTTCAAGAGGTTCAATGGTAAAGTAATATTATGATAAATATTATTTACCAAAACATTTTGGTATTACTTCATACATTGAAAAATAAAACTTACATTAAATGCTAATTATGGTAAAGACTTATTTATTTACGTTTTGTGTAATTTTTAGGGACCCTATGGACTTAACGGTCCTCAAGGTTACAAAGGAGATCAAGGGGAAGATGGATCTAGAGGAAAACCCGGTCGTCGAGGAAAAGACGGCCCCCCAGGCTCTAAAGGAGATAAAGGAGCACCGGGTTTTGCAGGTTTCGATGGTGATGATGGATTATCTGGATCACCAGGGGAAGATGGTAGACCTGGGACACCCGGTGAACAGGGGCCCATGGGAGAACCTGGAATATTCGACGAAAGATTGAATGAACCTTTGTTACCAGGTGGACCAGGACCGCAAGGTCCGATTGGTTATGTAGGGCCCATAGGAGCTCCAGGTGTTGATGGTGCACGTGGATTACCTGGTATAGTAGGGCTTCCAGGTATTCCCGGCATTAAAGGATTTCCGGGAAGGACGGGGAATCCAGGTATTTCTCCTAAAGGAGAACCAGGTAGCGATGGCTTTAGGGGTCTGCCTGGACCACGTGGACGTACCGGCTTATCAGGTTTGCCGGGTACTTTAGGTCCAAAAGGATTTAAAGGATCAACAGTAACAGGTCCAGATGGGGAAGAGGGTATACCCGGTACGGACGGTATACCTGGGCATCGAGGAGATAGAGGAGAATCTGGATTCATGGGAGCACCGGGATATCCAGGTAGAGGAGTACATGGAATGGGCCCACAAGGTGAAGATGGGCCACCAGGGCCACCGGGTATGGTTGGTGACCCAGGAGATTATGGTCGACCAGGTTATCCGGGACAAAAAGGACACAGAGGTGATGACTGCCCAATCTGTAAATCAGGTAAATAAATAAGGCAATCTCTATAACTTGATGTGTTTTTTCGGTATTGATTTTAGTGTCATTAATATTAGGTACGTATATTATTTTTGATCAAAAACTTTATTCAATAATGTCTTTTTGGTTAATTAGGCTAGACCAACAATATTTTAATTGTAAGTGACAAGAACACACAAAAATACAATAGAAACTTATCAAAGCTCTATAAATGTGTTTATAAAGTTATCCGTATTGTAAAAAGCAAAAAATATGATACAAGAAATAGTCCCTGCCCTGAGAATTTTTTTTTTATTCAGACAAAGCGATGAAATGGCTAGTAAATTTGCATTAAATAAAAAAATTAATACGTTGCACATTAACATAGTTGTAATAAATTTTATTACAGGTTTACCTGGACCTAAAGGACAAAGAGGCGATAATGGATTTTCTGGTCAAAAAGGATACCCTGGATTTGAAGGTTTACCTGGGCCACGCGGTCAAGTAGGCTTCCCCGGTACTTCTGGTATGAATGGTACAAAGGGTTCAAAGGGAAACAAAGGTCAGTCGGGTATGGCTGGACCACAAGGTTTAAAAGGACAGAAGGGACAACTTTTGCGTCCACCACTAGATCTAACTAGAGCAGAAAGAGGACTACCGGGAGATATAGGTCAGTGTGATAATTTATAAAATAAATATTTTTCACAAAATGATACCCATTATATGCACAAAAATAATGTTATTGTCGACTACGCAAAGTTATTTCATATATTTTTATAAATGCTCATTATTTCGTGTTATGTTTGTGTATTTCATTTTATTATATAAGTGTATACAGTAAATTTAATTTAATTTATTGTAACATTCGCACATTAAATTAAATTTAAACGAACATGGAAATAAATTCATTACCTACGGAAAAGATAATCAAAAGAACTTTTGCAGAATTTCTCAGAAAGAGGTCTAAATTAAAGTAATTTTAAACACCTTGTTTTTAACGTAAATGCTTGTTTTTATTCGTAGTAACATTGGTATGAAATCATTAGAGCCATGAATATAAACTACACACATCTAAAAAGTCTAAGCAATGTTGCATGCATGTGCATGATATTACAAATTTACCATTTATATTAATTAATTTTTATGTCTTTACTCACTCAAAGTGCGTAGGTATGTGACCATTTTGTTATTGATGATATACTCGGTGGTTGTAAAAAAAAAATTCGATTAAGTTTGGTTTTTTTTCATAAAATGAAATGAAAGAGAATTTGTTTGAATTTAAGTGCGTTTTTATTGCTACGTTTAGTCTTGATTTTATAATTTTAACAACCATTTAAATAAAGTTAGCGGCAAAATTGAATTGTTAGGTATTCTTTACGTCATGGAGCGACGTTATTTGACAGCAAATGAAATGCAAAGAGCTGTAGCTGCGTGCTACCTATATATGTTTATCGCATTATTTACTCATTTACCAACAAGAGACGTTTGGTATAGAAACAAGAGAAGTTATAATATCGTGTCGAGATTGTGCAGCGCTCGTAGCCAACATACGCTGCACAATACGCGCACCTAATGAACGCGCCTTGCACCGAGCGCCATTGTATACACGCCGACAAAGGAGGCCGCCGCGCTTTTGTTCGGCGCCGCTCGGACGCCTCGGCCGCACATCTGGCGGCCATATTTCGCCGCAACACATACCTGGCGAGAGGCTAACGCGCTCCAACGATCTCTAATGTTTATGGTTACTTTTCGTATAAATAGAGCATACGTTTCACAAAACGAAGAGTTCCACTACAAGCGTCGACTAAGTTACTTCTCTCCAACTCAAGATCTCCTACAAGCTGCAATTCTTCAGAAACATCGTTAGAGGCTGTCAAGCACAACACGCTGCTCGACGGACCATCTACAGAGCTGTAGGGATGTTGCAAGCGGGAAGTAAAAAATCTCAGGTATCTCGGCATTTTGGCCTTCATAGAAGTGTGATTTGTCGTCTTTGGCAGCGCTACAATAATACAAGGGAACGCAATGAAAAGCATTCAGGCCGTAAAAGGAGTACAACCACTCGGCAAGACCGGTACATACTACTGATTGCAATACGCCAGCCGATGTTAACCGTTCGAGAGGTAAGTTTGATACTACAAAATTAAAGTGGTGTTGATGTAAGTCCCCAAACTGTGGAAAATCGACTGCATGAGTCTCTGAGAATATCCTCAACGTAATTTTTAGAGTTCATGTTTCCATTTACAAAAACGTGCTCAGTTTGCCTGTTCTTCATAATACCCGCCCATACCATAACTATTGAGCCGCTGTATGGATGAACTTCTTGAATGCACCTGAGCCTTTCAGTATTTCCGGGCCGACGGTACACTCGCACCCTTCTTGTATCAGGCCTAAACCAGAAACGCGACTCATCGGAAAGTTCAGTTGTATGTATCGGTCTTGTCGAGTGGTTGTACTCCTTTTACGGCCTGAATGCTGTTCAGTGGGGTCCCTTGTATTATTGTAGCGCTGCCAAAGACGACAAATAACACTTCTATGAATGCCAAAATGCCGAGATACCTGAGATTTTATACTTCCCGCTTGCAACATCCCTGCAGCCCTTTGCATTTCATTTGCCGACAAATGACGTCGCTCCATGACGTGAAGAATACCTAACAATTCAATTTTGTCGCTAACTTTATTTAAATGGTTGGTAAAATTATAAAATCAAGACTAAACGTAGCGATAAAAACGCACTTAAATTGAAACAAATTCCCTTTCATTTCATTTTATGGAAAAAAAACAAAACATAATCGAATTTTTTTTTACAACCACCGAGTATGTCATCAATAACAAAATGGTCCGCACCTACGCACTTTGAGTGAGTAAAGACTTAAAAATTAATTAATGTAAATGGTAAATTTGTAATATCATGCATGTTGCTTAGACTTTTTTGGTGTGTGTATGTTAGATTAGTTCATGCTTATTGAAATTATCGCATAGTTATATTACAAAAAAAGTAACGAAAGCTGCACTCAATGTTGAGATTAATGTCATAAATTTATTTGTAAGAAAGAAGAACTCTCGGAATTTTAAAAGGAATAGAATTCAATGCCCACGATTTTATTTATTGAACTGTGTTTTAATTTTTTAACAGGTTCTATTGGCCTTCCGGGTCATACGGGTGATGCAGGATGGCCTGGATATCGCGGAGATTTCGGTCCAATGGGAATCAAAGGACGAAGTGGAGATTTCGGCTACCCTGGACTCCCAGGTCGTAATGGATCGAGAGGACGAGATGGAAGTCCTGGTTGGCCAGGAGCAGCAGCCGATATTCCCATAGCATTTTTACGTGGAGAAAAAGGAGAGCCTGGAATAAAGTAAACACAAATATAAATAAAAAAAATATGTGTTACATAATCATATGCAGCATTTTGTTTAAATATTTAAATAAAACATTAATAAATAACACTGCTCGGAGTGATTTTTATTAATGTTTTTTTATGGGGAGTGCGTTGCTGCATACTACATATACCGTGTCATCACGGGGAAAAGGCAGTATATAAATATAAGCCATACATTTTCTAAAACAAACCTAGAAGAGGTATAAACACAGTATTAATGTAATCGTTATTTAAGTTCGTCTTTTAATACACGGACATAACTCTAATCATAAATTCTACTGTCTACGTCCGGGATAGCGAACCATTTTTAATGTCGGTGCCACAAAGTCATAAAAGTTCATTTTTAATTTAGTAACGTGCCACAATAAATCTTCATTCGAAATGTTAGCTTGGTGAAGCTATACGTTATATAATTAAATAAACAAATAAAAGCAATGGTTCTTTAACCAATTTTTTATTAATCGATGTTTTACAAAAAGCAATAATCCAGTAACAAATTCACGTTATAGCAATTGTTAATACATTTTTATCAAATAAGGTAATCTAAAAAATAATAATTTTGTTTTTGCTCGTGCCATCAAAATTTTTAAATGTGCCACTCTTGGCCCGTGTGTCATTGGTTCGCCGTCCTTGATCTAGGTAGGTACCACCGCACCTCCTATCTCAGTTTGAAGAGCGCAGTAAGCTAGTGAAATTATTGGGGTAACGCGGCTTAAGATCTTATCTATCTAGCCGCCGAGCACAATATAGTACCGTGTGGACCAAAGATAAACCAGCGTTACATTGTAATGGACAAGCGTATCACTTACCTTCAGGTGATGTCTCATCGCTTCGGCGAATACCAAAAAACATTGCGAGGTGTCTTTACAAGTACAAATTACAAGTATATTACAAGGGACAATATAAGATATGTAATAATTATTATCGAAATAAATTTAAAAAAGTGTTTTTTATGATTTAAGATCTCAAAGTACAATCTATTAGTGTGTAAATTGTAGCAGATTCACTTATTTATTCAAAAAAATCCAAAATATTTTTAATCTGAACATTTTCAACGCTTTTCGTACAAAAATTTCTTTCAGCAATTGCTGTATCAAAGAATTGTAACGTAAATGTTACCTAAGGTTAATTGGCCTATAAGGCCTATCTAGAGTTAGAAATAAATAAAATGTAAAACTCCAACTTCAAATATAACTAGACACCTCGCGTAACGATTCTTGTAGACATAAACCTTAATAAACAGGAACCAGGGGTCAAATCAGGCAAAACTGGGCGGATATCCAGGTTATTAAAGTGCAACAAAAAAATAACTGCACGTGTTTAATGTACCTGTATCCAAATAATATAACAAGTATTTCTTATACGTTTTAAAAAACTTTTATTCTGTAGTATTTTGAAGCTTGTATTTATTTTCAGAGGCGGAGTAGGAGACATTGGTGAACCTGGTCTTGATGGAGAATCTGGAGATTCTTCAGAATACGGCATTAATGTCAAAGGAGAAAGAGGTCCTATCGGTTTAATGGGAAGAAAAGGTCTGTGTTACTAAAATGTACCTGCCATGTTACAAATAAATTTTCTTATATTTTTTTTACCTTAATTATTAAGTAAGAAAAAAATAGTTTTATTTGTTGTTAAGTATGTAATATTAAAGCTGTTCATAATAAAAACCAGGTTATCGCGGAAGAAAAGGAGAGCGAGGGGATACGGGATTTGAAGGGTTTAGAGGTATGCAAGGTGATCAAGGACTACCGGGTAGGTCTATACAGGGCCCTGTTGGTATAAAGGGCTTCGTTGGTGAAAAAGGAGAAATAGGTGCTAGTGGAGAACCAGGCTCACGTGGACAAGGTGGTGTACTGGCTTCGGTGGAAATAAAGGAAAGAAAGGATCACGCGGTGAAATTGGCCTTGCTACAATTTCTGGTGAAAGAGGCATTGGAGGCTACCGAGGAGAACAAGGAGATGTTGGCGAACCTGGTTACCCTGGCACCTCAGGCCGTGCAGGAGGATTTGGAATTAAAGGACAAACAGGAGATCAAGGAGATGTTGGTCCAGAAGGACCACAAGGCCCGCCAGTAAGTGATGATTGATTAACTATTGTATTACTTTGCTCAACACCTAAAAAAAATCGAGAATTATATAATTATATTCCCCAAAACACTTTTTAAAGTACTCATAAACGCGCGTATATATGTGGTGCGTGGGAACAATTAAAAAAAACATAATTTGTTCTGGAGGAAGTTGACGTACTGTCAATATTAATGTGAGTGTATTGTATAATATCAAAGTAGAAATAAGCAGGGGGCTTTTGTACTGAAATGCAGAATTTAATGGCATAATTGTAAGATTTTATGCATAAATATCCCAGATTCAATGTATTTATTATTTTGGTAGAAATAAAATAAAAAACTTTTAATGTTTCTACTAAAAAATTATCAAGTTTTATTAAAATGTTCATAGTTTCCATGTCTTTTTTAATTTGCAGGGAAGAAAAGGAATACCTGGAATTATAATACAAGGTGCTTCAGGATTTCCTGGACGTCCAGGATCACCGGGTCTAATGGGGCCAATTGGAGAACCTGGTTTGCAAGGACTAAATGGTTTACAGGGTGACGTGGGTCCTAAAGGAGTTAAAGGTGAAGCAGGCCGGACAGGAATTCGCGGATGGACGGGAGAAAGGGGTCCCATAGGTTTCCCAGGATTTCCAGGTTTAATGGGAACTACGGGGGCAAATGGATTAACCGGGGATCGCGGTGAAGATGGTGCTCCTGGATATCCAGGACTTCCGGGTAAAATAGGATTTCAGGGTTCAAATGGATCTAAAGGTATACGAGGCGAAGTTGGTATAATGGGGCGTCCAGGATTAGATGGGCCGATTGGACTAAAAGGAGTAAGGGGAGATGAAGGATTTGCAGGTTTTCGGGGGCTACAGGGAGAAAATGCAATGATTGGTATGAGAGGAGAAATGGGAGAACCAGGGCGGGATGGTGTATCTGGAATACCGGGTGTGCCAGGTATAAAAGGTTTTAAGGGCGAAAGCGGAAATCCTGGGTTGTCTATTGGAGGATATGACGGTATTAAAGGAGAACAAGGAGACGCTGGCTTACCAGGACGCCCAGGTTTAAATGGAGCTAAAGGAGAAATTGGTGACTACGGATTCGAAGGTGTCCCAGGTGTTATTGGTGATAAAGGTTTCCCGGGAATGCCAGGATTTCCCGGAAGAAATGGATTTACTGGTTTTAAAGGACGAAATGGAGTCCAAGGATCACCTGGTTTAACGGGCCAGAAAGGAGACCAAGGCATGGACGGAGAACCTGGTGTAATGGGTAGACCAGGTCTGCCAGGAGATGAAGGCTTACCGGGCCCCACAGGAAGCAGAGGTGAAATAGGATTTAAAGGTGAACAAGGAGAAATGGGTATTACCACTTACCTTCCGTCCACAAAAGGTGACATTGGAGACATAGGAATTGAAGGAATACCGGGCGTTAAAGGAGAAGTAGGAGACAAAGGTTTCTATGGTGTCAAAGGAATAAAGGGTGAACGAGGTGAATTTGGTTTTAAAGGAGAAATAGGTGAACGTGGATTACTAGGTGAAAAAGGACAAACAGGTGACCGAGGACCGCCGGGATTGCCAGGTTTAAATGGAATAGACGCTGAAAGAGGGCAAAAAGGCAAGTCGGGCATCGATGGACTTCCTGGATGGCCCGGACCAATGGGCCAAAAAGGAGCTCCTGGAGAATATGGTACAAATGGCCCAATTGGTGAACGTGGACCACCCGGTTTAAGTTTTCAAGGCCCTAAAGGATTCAAAGGAATGGACGGAAACGATGGTCGACCAGGACTACCTGGCAAACCTGGTCCTAGAGGAATAGAAGGTGTTCCGGGATTGCCAGGAAAAACAGGAGACAAAGGTGAACCAGGTCCATCATTTAGTGCCAAGGGCGAAAGAGGAGATCAAGGATGGCAAGGGTTAGAGGGTTTACGAGGAGAAAATGGAGATGTGGGTGAAGCTGGAATCGATGGATATCCTGGTTCTCAAGGGCCTTTGGGTATCAAAGGAGAAAGGGGTGATGAAGGAATGCAGGGTATAAGTGGTGTTAAAGGATTTAGAGGAATGAAAGGCGATAAAGGTGACACAGTTTCTTCTTTGGATATATTGCCTGTCCCTGTTGGTGATATTGGTCTTACAGGATTTCCTGGTCGTCGTGGTCAAGATGGAATGCCTGGTCCCAATGGTCGTAATGGGATTCCGGGTGTAAAAGGAGAGAGGGGAGAAATCGGTTTTTCAGGCCCGCAAGGACTCCCGGGAATACGGGGCTTACAAGGAATAAAAGGTGAAATTGGTTTGGTCGGTTTCTATGGACAACGAGGAGCACCAGGACCACCCGGAAGACCTGCACCACCACCACCCATACCGAAGTCAAGAGGTTTTTATTTTACCGTGCATTCACAAACAAGAATGATTCCCCAATGTCCAGCTGGCACTTCACCATTGTGGGATGGATTTTCTCTTATTCACATAGTTGCGAATGCTAAAGCTCACGGTCAAGATTTAGGTAAGGTTTATTTTATTTAAAATTATTACAATTTTTTTTTTTTTTTTATACTAAGGAGGTGGCAAACAACCATACGGCCCGCCTGATGGTAAGCAGTTACCGTAGCCTATTGACGCCTGCAGTACCAGAAGAACCACTGGCGCGTTGCCGACCCCGTAAAAACCTAATCACGCCCTTTTTGAATTTTTAATGTACAGATATTCAATTATTATTACATTAACAACCGAGCTCAAAATATGCAAATATTACAAAAATAGCTCTTCTAAATCAGGTGCTCCTGGAAGTTGTCTCCGGAAATTCTCAACAATGCCTTACATGTTTTGCAATCTTAACAATGTTTGTGACTTTGCGCAACGGGAAGATTACAGTTTTTGGCTCTCCACCCCCGAACCTATGCCAATAGCTATGAAGCCCATTCAGGCCAGAGATGTTGGTTCTTACATATCAAGGTAAAGTGTGCTGTACATTTCTTCGATTAAGTGATTTTTTTCCATAATTAGGAGTAAACAGTTAATTTTATACCATAACTCAGATATTTGTGTTTTTATTACACCGCCCAATTTTTATTCGTATATTATATTTTTATTCGCCTCAACTTTTATTGTATTTATATTACGGAATTCAAACAGAAATTATGAAAACCATGCATGTGACTTAGGTTTTTCTCAGTTATTTAAAACATACAAATAAAACTTTACTTGATAATAAATAATGTACCTACCCTACCTATTACAACGTAGTGCTGACTAAAGTTAGCAAATTTCGTCGCAATATAATTTTTTGCATAGAACCATGAGACAACTTAAGATAATATGCCACTTAATACACTAATGAAGTCAAACTCATAAACCGTCTGTATTTTAACTATTTATATACAGAAAAAGACAGCCCAACTAATAGTTATAAAGCATGTGTAAATGTTTCACGCATGCTTTATAACTTAAAAACATAGAATTTAGATATAAAAATACTCTTTGAATATAAAAGGGACCGCTCTAATCATTAAAATTACATTAATTAAGTTGCCCGTTTTCAAATCGATTTATCAATGTGTATTAATCATTAATTTACAGATGCCAAGTGTGTGAATCGTCAACACGAACTATCGCCATACATAGTCAAAGTAGTGAAGTGCCAACGTGCCCACAGGGCTGGGATGAACTATGGATTGGTTACAGCTTTTTGATGGTATGCAACTTTATTTGTATACGATTATTAATAAGGTTTGGATGGTAGCCGTCACATACTCCTTACTAGTATAACGGAAACTTCTTGTAAGTAATTTGTCACTAGCTAGCACAGTATGCTAACTATGCTTGTGTGTCATTGTTTTGATTTAATAACATATTTTGTAAATAATTAAAATACCAGACATAAACGTAATAAAAATAAACTGCCGAGGAAACCTAGAAGAATTAGGTATCATCTACATTTTTAATTATTCTCGATATTTTTAAAACATGAGTGTAATTCCCAGGGTCAATATTTATTTTATAATTTTTTTATCCAGCTGTTTAAACTTGATTAAGTTAATGTACCGTTTTTTAAAAAAAATACGTAGCATACGGCGGGAGCAGACGCTGCTGGACAAAGCTTAATATCACCTGGATCTTGTCTTCGCGAGTTTCGTACACGTCCATTTATTGAATGTAACGGACTCGGACGGTGTAACTATTTCGCTACTGCAGTCTCATATTGGTTGTCGACCATTGACGATAATAGAATGTTTTCACCACCAGAACAACAAACCTTGAAAGAGGATAAAGTTTCTAAAGTTAGCAGGTACGTGAAACTACTTAATTGATAAATAATATTGACAGACCAATTAAATTGTCGTCTATAATTATTTAATAAATTAAAGTCATTATGGTATATATATTACTGATAGTAGGTCTATGTTGCCGGAAACCGACTAGGTAGGTACCACCGCAGCTCCTATCTCTGCCGTCAAATATAATAGTACTGTATAAACATTACTGTGTTCCGATTTAAAGGACGCTGTAAGCTAGTGAAATTGCGGGGGTAACGCGACTTAACACCTTATGGCTTAAGGCGACGAGCGCAATGTGGTACAATGTAAATAATCTTAACTAGCGGCAAGTTGTAATGGGCAAGCGTATCACTTTGCATCAGATGAACGTCTTACTCGTCTCGTCGCCTCGTTGAATAAAAATAAATGTTTAACTTATAAACAATTAGTAAATTTTTGGGACAAAACTAATAACACATATTTTTAAGGTGTACGGTGTGCATGAAACGAAGGCCCGGTCCACCAGCTGGAAATTATTATCAGAGTGGGGATGTCAGTTCAGTGCCTAATGCGGTTGTGCGTCGCCCTACCGTTCGGCGACCTAACTCCTTCCATCAACGAAGATATCGCGGTTCCCGTGGTAGACGTCGCCCGTAAAAAGTTAATTACACATTGTGATAATATAACAACTTAGTTTCATGCAATAAACTACAATAAAGGTGCTTACAACTTTATTTTTATAGATTTAAATACTTATAACCAGTAACGAAATCGAACCATTATTAAGGAAAATAACACTGCCGTTGCCAGTACTGTATTATAAGTTTAGTTTGTATAAAAGGGTGCATTCAATTGACTTTTCTCTATTTATGTATAGAGGAATATTAAATATAATGAATATATAAATTCCTTCGAGGCTTTGCGGTATTTGTAAAAGTTTGACTCAAATATTTCTATGAAGTCAGAACAGATGTAGTAATTACCTCATAAAAATTAAATATGTTAATGTTATTTCTAATAAATATTATACTCCTTTAACGCCATTGTTTGATACACATTTACGTATGCTACAGTAGCGCACCCGTAAACGAGGGTAAGTGAACTGCTTAATTTTATTAAATACTTGATTTTGTAAATAATTTACCAAACAATCATATAAATCAATAAAATTTAAATAATAAATAACAGTATTTTGTTTTTATTGACGCCCAATAGAATCTAAAATCCCCCTTACTTTTTCTTAATAATAAAACAAAAAGTTAATTCATCTTCAAATGAAGGTAATTACTTTTTCTGATACCATTTTTATTTTTTAACTAGCTGACCCAGCAAACTTCGTTTCGCCTCAAAATAAATAAATAAAAAAGCTTATTGATAATTCCAGGCTGTTTCAACTTTAGTAAATAATGTAGTGAAAACTTAACCAGCAAAAGATAATTCGTAATCAAAAGAAATGCCCGTTATTAATTTGGTCTTTCTATTATATTTAAATGCACACGTTGATTGACTTTTTTTTTTTTTTTTTTATTGCTAGCTTAGTTTTCGCTCATTTGCTCAAACTAAGTCTAACAAAGGTTTAGAGCCCCGCTAATGGATACGGGGCTATCCGACCTATCTATTCTAGACAGGCTTTGAGGTCTACTGAGTCCGAAAATTAATAAACTAAGTAGTTATCAGAATTAGAAGATTTTGTATTATAACCTGGGTGCAAAAGGGATTAATGTTTGATTGAGGTAAGTTTTTATAAGTGTAGAATATAGTGGTTTGGATAAGGTAAGTTGTATAATAGCGCGGACATATAAGTAGATTTTAGAAACTTAGTTGGTGTTGGCATGAAGATGTGTATTAGTAATAGAGTTTGTATATGTAAGATATGGGTTGTAGATAGGTAAGTTGTAAAGACCGATTATAGAATCTGTTGTTGATTAAGTAGGATAAGTTAAGGATTGTAAATAATAGTTGGTAAATGGGAGAAATTAAGTAGTAAGATGTAATGTAAATATAATTTAGTGATTGTGGTACTTTCAATCTAAGTGTTGGATGTTACTGTTATATAATTTATACACCATAATCGGTCTTGGCGTTGAGTTGTTCAAAGGCCGCCTTGTAGCAGGGGCATGTGGTTGAGGTTGCGGAGTGGTTGTTGTTTCTGGTCGAGTTGGTTTTGGAAGCACAATTGTGACATTTGATGACTGTTTTGTCTTCCTTTTTGGGACAGTCTTTGAAGACATGTCCCTCGGTTGCGCAGTGGGAGCATGCCACAGACTCGGCTCGACAGTGCTTTTTAGTGTGCCCGAATTTCAGGCACTTGTAGCACTGGAGAAGGGGTGTGAAAGTCTCCACGTGGACTTGCTGATGGTCAGCGTTGAGTCGAGCCTTGTCTGTGACAAGCCTCCATATGAGCGGGGTGGTGATAAGTACGGCGTTATATAACTTATCGTTTCTATTTTTGCGGGTGAACTTAAGTTGTAAGTCCGTGGTGTCATCGAGGTGGTTTCTGATCTCCTCGTTTTGTGAGGTTAGGACGTCGATCAGCTCTTCGGGTGGAAGCTCCTTGTTAACGCCCTTTAAGATTAGCATGGGGCGGAGCATACGTGCGTGTTCCACCTTCTTGAGGGCTTTCTCGCACTGGTCGCGATCCTCGAACTCGACAATAATCTTGTTCGAGGATGCGGTGCGGGTCGCTATTGGGGCATAATTGTCCTGGCGAAACGACGTGGTTTGCCTCCACGTCTCAGCGATCTATTTGGCAGAAATTACTATGGCTGGTCTTGAGCTCTTCTTCTGGGCTTTCGGGGTGTTAGGAGTAGCTGTGGCCGCCGCATACGACTTGATGACACTTGGGGCAGCTAAGCTCTCCTTGTGCATCAGTTCGAGTTTGGCGGACAACTTGTTAATTTCTGCCTTTGATTTCCACAAAGTTGTTGTCGGGATCTCTGGGTTCTCGATTAGAAGATCGTTTTGCTTGGGCCTTAAGCTCTTTTATGAGGTTGTTGGCGGTACTCTCCTTTCTCGCCGCCTCTCTCCCCATTTGGATTGCCGCCTTGGCCATATTCGTGGCTATGTCGAAGAGCCCCTTGGTGTGCCCCATAACCTCCTGCTTTATGGTGCCTTTGAGGTTCTTTGACAGGTTCAGCTGGTCTCGGATCTTGTCGAACAGCTCTCCGGCCATGGCCGTATAGCTGTCGAAGTCGAGACCAGTTCTCCCATCAGGACGTTGATTGACTTAGACGACCTAAGTCAGGACGTCTTCTCCTCGGTATAATAAATTGTAGGTAATCAAAGTAAGGATAGTTCTCGCGCACTCAGCGGTAAATAGTGTCACTATCACAAAAGATCAACAAGGTAAAGTTAAGACTTAACTACTATTTTGAACCAATCTGAACTTAGGACAGCTGTGTTCCCGCTTGGATTCTATAATCGCTGCACACGAACACACTTATTTACTGCATGATACACTCGCATCATACATTCAACCGTATTATGCACAAAAAAATATAAAAGAACGCGACACTATGCTTCCACCTTTCGTTACGCCTATTCCTCGCGCTAAAGTTCGTAAAATATTCGTCTTCTTTCCAATTGATGGCATGAGCACGGTTGTTGCGTGAGCCAATTTCATGTGTACACGTATAAAACAAAAAAATAAAAATACTTAAAAAAATGTCTGCGTGGTGGTCATTTTGTCTGCCATGTTCCTCATTTTCTCGTAAAATATTATAGTTGCAATTAGACGTGGGTTATAACAGGACCAACACAATATCTGTTATTACGTATTAGGTACCGATTTCTGTTATTAAATAACAACTGTTATTGTTTTCAACCACGGCTCATTAGGAATATCACATTATAATTTATATATAATAATATATAAATATTCAACATTATATTATTATTAAAATTTATTAATATAAAAATTATAGTTATATAATTATATAAAAATATAATTTATTAATATAAAATTTTTTAATATAAAAAGATACTGTGACATTTTTGATGCACAAATAAATTTAACATTCTACCGAAGCAGCGCCATACCTTCATCACATAATGAGCAAAGTTCTTGGAGATAATGTATATAATACCAGTAACCAATAATATTCCATCTGTTTAAATTAGGGAGTAGAAATAGTATATGTAATTATTAATAATAGGTAAAAAAAAAACAAAAAAAAATTATAAAAAAAAATAAAAAAAGAAATTGTATGTATTTGTATAATATATACATATATAATATAATGATAATATTGGTGAGTGCCATTCTTTTTCTGAAGTTTCAGGACGGAATGTGCATTGTATACCGACACATGTCGAGAAAAAGGGGCAACCCGTTACACATTATACAATTTAAGATTATAAATTTCATTAATTTTCATGGGTTTATTCAAAATAATAACTTTAATACTGAACTTAAATATTAATATAATTTTTATGGTCCTGGAATACAGAATGAAAGATATTCGTTAGCCTGCACTGAATCAAGAGTAATTTTCATTTTCAAATTGTAATGCTTTTATATTCTTGACATTGACAAAATTCGATTTCTGTTATTGACTGTTCTGTTATTGACTGTTCTGTTATTGACTGTTCTGTTATTGACTGTTCTGTTATTGACTGTTCTGTTATTGACTGTTCTGTTATTGACTGTTCTGTTATTGACTGTTCTGTTATTGACTGTTCTGTTATTGACTGTTCTGTTATTGACTGTTCTGTTATTGACTGTTCTGTTATTGACTGTTCTGTTATTGACTGTTCTGTTATTGACTGTTCTGTTATTGACTGTTCTGTTATTGACTGTTCTGTTATTGACTGTTCTGTTATTGACTGTTCTGTTATTGACTGTTCTGTTATTGACTGTTCTGTTATTGACTGTTCTGTTATTGACTGTTCTGTTATTGACTGTTCTGTTATTGACTGTTCTGTTATTGACTGTTCTGTTATTGACTGTTCTGTTATTGACTGTTCTGTTATTGACTGTTCTGTTATTGACTGTTCTGTTATTGACTGTTCTGTTATTGACTGTTCTGTTATTGACTGTTCTGTTATTGACTGTTCTGTTATTGACTGTTCTGTTATTGACTGTTCTGTTATTGACTGTTCTGTTATTGACTGTTCTGTTATTGACTGTTCTGTTATTGACTGTTCTGTTATTGACTGTTCTGTTATTGACTGTTCTGTTATTGACTGTTCTGTTATTGACTGTTCTGTTATTGACTGTTCTGTTATTGACTGTTCTGTTATTGACTGTTCTGTTATTGACTGTTCTGTTATTGACTGTTCTGTTATTGACTGTTCTGTTATTGACTGTTCTGTTATTGACTGTTCTGTTATTGACTGTTCTGTTATTGACTGTTCTGTTATTGACTGTTCTGTTATTGACTGTTCTGTTATTGACTGTTCTGTTATTGACTGTTCTGTTATTGACTGTTCTGTTATTGACTGTTCTGTTATTGACTGTTCTGTTATTGACTGTTCTGTTATTGACTGTTCTGTTATTGACTGTTCTGTTATTGACTGTTCTGTTATTGACTGTTCTGTTATTGACTGTTCTGTTATTGACTGTTCTGTTATTGACTGTTCTGTTATTGACTGTTCTGTTATTGACTGTTCTGTTATTGACTGTTCTGTTATTGACTGTTCTGTTATTGACTGTTCTGTTATTGACTGTTCTGTTATTGACTGTTCTGTTATTGACTGTTCTGTTATTGACTGTTCTGTTATTGACTGTTCTGTTATTGACTGTTCTGTTATTGACTGTTCTGTTATTGACTGTTCTGTTATTGACTGTTCTGTTATTGACTGTTCTGTTATTGACTGTTCTGTTATTGACTGTTCTGTTATTGACTGTTCTGTTATTGACTGTTCTGTTATTGACTGTTCTGTTATTGACTGTTCTGTTATTGACTGTTCTGTTATTGACTGTTCTGTTATTGACTGTTCTGTTATTGACTGTTCTGTTATTGACTGTTCTGTTATTGACTGTTCTGTTATTGACTGTTCTGTTATTGACTGTTCTGTTATTGACTGTTCTGTTATTGACTGTTCTGTTATTGACTGTTCTGTTATTGACTGTTCTGTTATTGACTGTTCTGTTATTGACTGTTCTGTTATTGACTGTTCTGTTATTGACTGTTCTGTTATTGACTGTTCTGTTATTGACTGTTCTGTTATTGACTGTTCTGTTATTGACTGTTCTGTTATTGACTGTTCTGTTATTGACTGTTCTGTTATTGACTGTTCTGTTATTGACTGTTCTGTTATTGACTGTTCTGTTATTGACTGTTCTGTTATTGACTGTTCTGTTATTGACTGTTCTGTTATTGACTGTTCTGTTATTGACTGTTCTGTTATTGACTGTTCTGTTTATTAAAGCTACGTTAGTGACCGGCTGTTATCGAATAGTGAAAATATCGATAGTGATTGAGTAACAGATACAATGATATCGCAAGAACAACTGTTATCTGTTATTTGCAAATACTTGTTATTTACATCTGTTATTATAAATACGCCTCACCCCTAGTTGCAATCAGAAATTGTTGGTTGTCAATGTCAAATGTGGAAAATATTCTTTTAAATTGTATTTGGTTTCTAAATGACGGGACGAGACGCACTTCAAATGTTTGACGTTTTATGTATCTAAAGTACTCCCGTGAGTATCCCTCGTCGCGAATGCAAACCGCGTAAAGAACTTTAAGAATTAAGTTAAATTTTATTTTTATGAATATCATTGTTTTGCGTAACATATTGCTTTTGCTATCCAGTTACATTGTATTTGTCTCTTAGATGATAAACTTCGTGTTCGTACTGCGTGCTAGCTAAATTAATTTTACTTAAACAAATAAATATTACAAATCTACTTCTTACCATAGAAAATTAAAGTAAGTCATTTATTTAAATATTTCATAAATACATAATATGTCCTAAACTTAGCTTAAAATACTCGTAGTCTTCATATTTTATATTGATGACAAAAAGTACAAAAAGTTATTTTAAAGTATTTCTTGCAAATATTTCAAGTCAGTCAAACTAATTTGACAAATTCTTGTGAAGATTTTTACAATATTTTACAAAATTACTGCAATCTTCTGAAACAAATTCACTCAAATAAAAAACATTTATAAATTGTACTTATGTTGAAATTAAAAAAGTATTACGATATTATTACTCCTTCAGAGTTGTCCCGCTTTGCCGATCTATAAATCTGGTCACCTTAAGGGAAAAGCAAAATTGTTGTTTTTACCGTATTCCAAGCACTTTTTTCATATTTTCTCACCTTTTAAAACTTCCCTAGACTTCCACGAATATTTCAAGACCACATTTAGCCAAATCGGTCCAGCCGTTCTCGAGTTTTAGAGAGTCTAACGAACAGCAATTCATTTTTATATATTTAGATTTAATCTTTTAAACCATGTGTCATATAAAATTTTTGATACCGATAAAAAGATACGAATAAAAATGGTAAAACCATAATATATTTTGTTAACTTTTTTTTCGTAAAATAACATTAATCACCTAATTGACAAAGTATTTTAAGAAAAAAAAATTAAAAGCATGTTATTAATGGCCATTTATTTACAATAAACAATTAATATTATAATAATACAAAATAGTAATTTTACATCCATTTTGTTTTATTCTATTGGTCTACTAACAGAATCTAAATGTTTTAATTTATGGTCATCAAGCATTGGCCTGGCTTCATATGTGCAGATTGTAACTCCATGTTTATGACCCGGTGTCCATTCACCTTTTAGACCAATATAATAAATTTTTGTATGTTCCGCTCCAAAGTTAGCAGGAAAATGCATTGTCAGATGAGATACCGATGAAAAGCTTACTATCCTGGAAAAAAGATTAAAATCAGTATTCAACTTTCCCATTTAGCTGTAATTGCAAAAAGTTGTAATTTAATATTTATTTGTAATGAAAAAAAATTGGATATGATGTCTATAAAATTAAAGACACAATATTAAGAATATCGACCTGGGATATCTGTAAAATACCATTTAATTTATTATTAACAAAAAACTTTTACTGAATTTAGGTCTGAAGTAATATTGCTAGAGACAGTAGTTAGTTACCACTTCAATGCTTGTTTCTGTCTCAAAACCTTAGGGTACAAACATTACTGTTTTAATTTTAAGCTAGTGAAATTACTGGAGTAATGACAATTTACAACTTGAGGCTCATGGGGATGAGCACAATATTTGCACCTAATTCTCTTTTTAAGTTATAGACATGTTCCCGATGATTCTTGTAAAAACAGAAATATGTGTAAAAAAAAAAAAAAAATGTTGGATATACATTTTACACATTTTATTTCATTAAATTATACAGAAACAAAAAAAAAATTATCTTAACTGATTGCTGAAAATTGTGTTAAATCAAAACAACCCATGTAAAAAGAGAATAAGGTTTTTGATTAATGTAACTTGGTTTTGAGCAGGCACATAACTAACCACCAGGTGGTGTGCTTGTCACACATTATTTTGCCATACAGAAAAGGCAACCAAATTTATCTTTCTTGCATATAAGACTGCATGAAATTAAAACTTAGTCTCATAAAGTGGTACATAATATGCTAGTAACCTTAACAAATTTAGGGTTACATATTTAATCAACAAAAGACAAAAGGAAGTTAGAGGATAATTTTATTAGTGTGCCAATATTATAAAACCAGTCTCAATTAAATATTACTTACTTAGGAGTGTATTCAATAACACCTTCAATATCTTTATGTAATTCAAAGGTTTGATCAGGCTCCATAGAGACATCATCAAATGTCATATTAGGTTTATTTTTAAATCTAGAAATAACAATGAAAAGCTAAATGTTTAAATTATTAAAAGTAATGTCGAGAATCAACATCATACTAAAATTTTCCACAGTGGAGAAGTCCAGATAGATGAGGAATATCTTAAATTACATTTTGTATTTGAGAATTGTAGGTTTGCTACAATATACTCAAGAAAGAAATGTCACCTACTACCAGAACCTTTTTTTAAAAACATAAGATTCTATTACATAAAATAAAAAAATCATGCCTACTGACAATCTTAATGAAGCTGGGTGTGCATCAGAATCCTCTGACATTATTATGATTCCTTTTAACTTCACATTTCCTGTAAATGGTACATTGAATAGTAATTCTTCATCTGCATCACTTTCAACAAACTGAAAAAAAATACACTGTTACAACTGCTACAAACAATGTATATAAAACCATCACTATTTTATAAGTTAATCATACTAGTTGTAGCAAAAGTTGCAAAATATATAAGTAAATGTATTAATTTGCCAAGGCACATCTTGAAAGTGCCTTAAGTTTTGCAAAACTTCTAATGGGCCTTGTCTACATTATGGTTATTTCATTCTGTAAGGTTTATTATTTACATTTTAACAATTATTTAGCGAATTTTAGCAGTTAAAAGTTCAATATTACTACTTAGCCAAGCACCAAACAAACCAAAGAAAAGCTATATTATTTGATTTCAACTGATAAGCATTGAAACACTGTTTTCCTGCCGTAATAACCATTTTGCTAGTTAAACGTTAGAATACTTACTTGAGAATGATCTAACCGTGTAATCCAAGATTTAAACACTGTTTTTCCCGAACCATCAACACTTTCGTTAAGACATTGCAAATTGTCTTTGTCGATTTTTTCAAAAAGATTATACTGTATACCAATTTCTTCAGATCCTTCATGGTCGTGATCATGATTACCATGACTACAATGACTATGAGACATTTTAGTAGCCAAAACACATTAGGTGCTAATAATGCACAATTTTATATATGTATGCGTAAAGTTTATATAGATGTAGTTCAGTTAACAACAAATCAGCTGAGACAAAATTGTTTAAAATGTCAATAAAATAATACGTTTTTTTATTTCCTAATATAAGACAAAGGACCTCAGATGATATCGAAGAAGATAAAAATCCATATTAGAGAAACTTTTTGACAGATAATACAATCATCAATAACAATTCTAAACGTATCAATTTCTTCCCAGATCGTTTACTTAACATTCTCTCGATTTCTCAGATTGTGGAATGAGTCTCATAAGATACTTCCGACTATTTCTCTCGGTAATCACATCACACGTCCAATGTAGTAAAAAGTTCTGTTTAACTAGCATATTTTTCAAAATATTTGTAATAATTTTTCAAATAATTATAAGTAATAAATTGAGTTGTAATGTAAATTCGATGTTACTAGTCTTTAATTTTTCTAACTCCACTAAAATTTATTCGCTTGATCATAATCTATCTGGTGTCCACCACGTGGTGGTAACGTGAAATAGTAAAAATCTAATTTTGTCATGTTCAATGATAAAAATATTAATAGATAGGATTATAAATAGACTTTATTAGTTACAACCTAGACATATACCCTTTATAAAAAAGGAAGCAAACATAAAATGTTAACAAAAACGTGGTAAAGCCTTTGTTTTTTCGTGGGGAAATGCGGCATTGGATATATATGTATATACTAGCTGCCCCGGCAAACTTCGTATCGCCTCAAAATCGAAAAATAAAAAAGCTAAACTATGCAGGCAAAACTTAACCAGAACAAAAATATTTATTAAAACTCGGTTTTACGGATTTTATCGCGTTTATTATTTGTATGTTTATTCCCGACGTTTCGACCGCTTTGCAGCAGTCATGGTCACGGGAGGACTAAGATGACAGACGTCCAAATGTCACAGCTATCACATGGTACCCACAACTTTTTAATTATTATTAATGGTCCGATCTACGCAGAAAGAGCTCACTGTATCTTGAAGTCTTCTAGTGGTTCGCCTGGGATTTGGTTTAATTTTATTGATAATAGGATCCCAGGCAGGTGGTATTACCCAACCATCTTCTCTATAAAATTAGGATGTTTTTTAATTTCAATAGCCTCGCGAATCATCCTGGCAGGAATCGGTGTTCTTTGCGAGGATTTGAGTTCATCGAAATGATGTAATGGTTGGGATGATCCAAAACATGGTCACAGATTGCAGAATTCTTAGTGCGCTGATGTTTCAAGTCAGCTATATGTTCCTTCACGCGGGTCTTCACTGATATCTTTGTTTGACCTATATAAGGAGAGGACCACATTCACAATCTAACTTGTATACTCCTGCATCTTGTAGAGGGATATTGCACTTGACAGGTAGTAGGAATGACTTATCTTATTGGGCGGCTTCTTGATCTGTGAAACAAGGGAAAAAAGTTAATTGAAGCTCGCTTTAAAATATAGCCAATCTTGTCGTGACTCCTTGACATATGGTAACACGCGCAGGTACACGCTCGACTGTGGCTGGTTTCACTCGGTCCCTGCGACGTTGACGCGGCACGCTGAGCTTGTTGTCCTGCAAGCACCTGCTTGACATGCTGAAGCTCGGCAGCCAGGTGTTTCTGGTCGCAGATCCCTTGTGCTCTCTGAAACAAAGATTTTCCCACGGTAGCTAACTGTGATGGATGGTGGTGAGAGTCCCCGTTTAAATACCTATCTGTATGGGTCCTTTTTCTGAATACAAAGGACCTAGGGTGTTGTCAGGATTTCTTATTACTAAAACATCTAGAAAAGCTAGACAGTTATTTGCTTCTAACTACATAGTAAATTGTATTTTAGGGTTTATGGAGTTAAGATGATCAAGAAATGCAGTTACTTTATCAGATGGTAATATTGTGAAAGTATCATCTACTACCGCTTGTAGAACCTTGGTTACTGGAGAGGTACTGAGGGCTTTTTCCTCAAAATCTTCCATATATAAGTCAGCGACTATGAGAGATACTGGAGAGCCCATCGCCACACATCACTGCCTGTAGTACTGTTCCTTCCACAATAGGTAGCCAGATGTAAGGCAATGTTTGAGTAATTCAGCATATTCGTCTGTTCAATGCCTAAACCGAATCTCCCTAAAGATGAATTTATAGGTTGAAGACCCTAAGCCAGACAGAACTCACGATCCTTCGCGCAGATAAAGGTAATGCTACGGTGATAAATGGAACCCCCAGACTACAATTTAAAAATACAACAACTTTTTATCGAGACGAAAATTACGTATAAAGGTTTTAAAAACAAACCCCACAACTAGCACGCTTAAAAAACTAGCGAGTTAGTAAAGAAACACTCCGAAAAATGAGTTGGACATAAACTCGATAATACCTTCTTGCCCTAAATCACCGAAAACTGTATGGGTTTGCCGAAAATACACAAACCAGATGCTCCTCTCGTCCCTCTATCGTGAGCAAGATCGATTCACCAACTTAGAGATTGGATCAAAATGTGTAGCGAAAAATTAAAAATACTCTCACCGCTAAGAGGACACACAACAGCACATAACCAAGGATTCTTACCAATTTGTCAGTGAGATTAAACACCTACATCTCACTGATAATGAAACTATGGTCAGCTTTGAGTCCAGTCAATATCACATGTCTACCTGTAGATGACTGCATCTCAGTTGTTAGTAGAAAGTTAGAGAAGTTAGCAGATAATAACATGCAGACAGAATATGCTGAATTACTCAAACATTGCCTTACATCTGGCTACCTATTGTGGAAGGAACAGTACTACAGGCAAGTAGATGGTGTGGCGATGGGCTCTCCAGTATCTCTCATAGTCGCTGACTTATATATGGAAGATTTTGAGGAAAAAGCCCTCAGTACCTCTCCAGTAAAACCAAGGTTCTACAAGCGGTATGTAGATGATACTTTCACAATATTACCATCTGATAAAGTAACTGCATTTCTTGATCATCTTAACTCCATAAACCCTAAAATACAATTTACTATGTAGTTAGAAGCAAATAACTGTCTAGCTTTTCTAGATGTTTTAGTAATAAGAAATCCTGACAACACCCTAGGTCATAGTGTATTCAGAAAAAGGACCCATACAGATAGGTATTTAAACGGGGACTCTCACCACCATCCATCACAGTAGCTACCGTGGAAATCTTTGTTTCAGAGAGCACAAGGGATCTGCGACCAGAAACACCTGGCTGCCGAGCTTCAGCATGTCAAGCAGGTGCTGCAGGACAACAAGCTCAGCGTGCCGCGTCAACGTCGCAGGGACCGAGTGAAACCAGCCACAGTCGAGCGTGTACCTGCCGTGTTACCATATGTCAGAGGAGTCACGGACAAGATTGGCTATATTTTAAAGCGAGCTTCAATTAAAACTTTTTTTCAAGCCGCCCAAGAAGATAAGTCAATTCCTACCACTGTCAAGGCAAAATCCTCTACAAAGATGCAGGAGTATACAAGTTAGATTGTGAATGTGGTCTCTCTTATATAGGTCAAACAAAGAGATCAGTGAAGACCCGCGTTTTGTGAAAGGTAACATATAGATGACTTGAAACATCAGCGCACTAAGAAGTCTGCCAATCTGTGACCATGTTTTGGATCATCCCAACCATTAACATCAGATTCGATGAACCTCAAATCCTCGCCAAAGAACACCGATTCCTGCCAAGGATGATTCGCGAGGCTATTGAAATTAAAAAACATCCTAATTTTAATAGAGAAGATGGTTGGGTAATACCACCTGCCTGGGATCCTATTATCAATAAAATTAAACCAAATCCCAGGCGAACCACTGAAGACTTCAAGATACAGTGAGCTCTGTCTGCGTAGATCGGACCATTAATAATAATTAAAAAGTGGTGGTGTGGGTACCATGTGATAGCTGTGACATTTGGACGTCTGTCATCTTAGTCTCCCGTGTGGACCATGACTGCTGCAAAGCGTCGAAACGTAGAGGAATTAAATAATACAAATAATAAACGCGATAAAATCCGTAAAACCGAGTTTTAATAAATGTGTAACATTCGCGGAAATATAAGAAATCATTATACAGAACAAAAATAATTCGTAACCAAAATGATTGCCCGTTATGAATTTGGTTTTTCTATTATATTCAAATGCACACTTTGATTGACTTCGACGACTCAAGTCAGGACGTCTTCTCCTTGGTATTATAAATTGAAGGTAATCAAAGTAAGGAAAGTTCTCGCGCACTCAGCGGTAAATAGTGTCACTATCACAAAAGATCAAAAAAGTAAAGTTAAGACTTAACTACTATTTTGAACCAATCTGAACTTAGGACAGTGGTGTTCCAGCTTGAATTCTACATTCGCTGCACACGAACACACTAATTTACTGCATGATACACTCACATTCAACATTTAACCGCATTATGCACAAAAAAATAAAAATGAACTGAGACAACGCGACCTTCACGCCCAGATTCTCGCTAAAGTTCGTAAAATATTCTTCTTCTTCCCAATTGATGGCATGAGCACGGTTTGTGAGTGAGCCAGTGTCATGTGTACACGTATAAAATAAAAGTATATAAATCCTTAAAAAATTGTCTGCGTGGTCAATTTGTCCGCCATGTTCCTCCCTTTTCTCGTAAAATATTATAGTTGCAATCAGTAATTGTTGGTTGTCAATATCAAAAATATTCTTTTAAATTGTATTTGGTTTCTAAATGACGGGACGAACTCCAAATATTTGACGTTTTATGTATTTGAAGGAAGGAGACCAGACATCCCGCTTTTAGCAGGACAATCCCGATTTTTTACAATTACGCCCGCGTCACGCGACTTTTTCAAAAGTCCTGATTTTTAGAATTAAGTTACATTTTATATTTATGAATACCATTGTTTTGCGTAACATGTTGCTTTTGCTACCAAGTTACATTGCATTTGTCTCTCAGATGATACACTTCGTGTTCTGCTTCTTGCTATAGAAAATAAAGGCATATTTCATAAATACATAAATTTTCTTAAACTAAGCTTAAAATACTTGTAGTCTTAATATTTTATATTAATGACAAAAAGTATGTCATCGACCTTAACCCTAAAAGAAATTTAGATAGAAATATGTCAAGGAATAAAATATTATACATTTTTATATTTATAAATTGTACTTATGTTGAAACTAAAAAAAATGTTAGGTTATTATTACCCCTTCAAAGTGGTCCCGCTTTGCCTATCTAAAAATCTGGTCACCTTAATGGAAAAGAGAAATTGTTGTTTTTACCATATTCCGGGCACTTTTTCCACATTTTCTCACCTTTTACACCTTCTCTGGACTTCCACGAATAATTCAAGACCACATTTAGCCAAATCGGTCCAGCCGTTCTCGAGTTTTAGCGAGACTAAATTCGCAATTAAATTTAATTAAATTCGTGAGCAATTCATTTTTATTATATAGGTATATATATCTATATACACACATCAAAAAAGTCTAAGCAACACGCATGATATTACAAATTTACCATTTAGATTAATAAATTTTTAAGGCTTTACTTACTCAAAGTGCGTAGGTATGTGACCATTTTGTTATTGATGACATACTCGGTGGTTGTAAAAAAAAAATTCGATTAAGTTTTGTTTTTTTTTCATAAAATTAAATGAAAGGGAATTTGTTTGAATTTAAGTGCGTTTTTATTGCTACGTTTAGTCTTGATTTTATAATTTTACCAACCATTTAAATGAAGTTAGTGACAAAATTGAATTATTAGGTATTCTTTACGTCATGGAGCGACGTCATATGACGGCAAATGAAATGCAAAGAGCTGTAGGGACGTTCCAAGCGGGAAGTAATCAATCTCAGGTATCTCGGAATTTTGGCATTCATAGAAGTGTTATTTGTCGTCTTTGGCAGCGCTACAATAATACAAGGGAACCCAGTGAACAGCATTCAGGCCGTAAAAGGAGTACAACCACTCGGCAAGACCGGTACATACAACTGACTGCAAGACGCCAGCCGATGTGCACCGCTCGAGAGTCAAGTTTGATGCTACAAAACTCAAGTGGTGTTGATGTAAGTTCCCAAACTGTGCGAAAAGGACTGCATGAGTACGGCCTACGAGCTCGACGACCAATTAAGTGCCCACCGATACGTCACGAGAATCGCGCTCGTCAAATTGAATGATGTTGAGAACATAGAACATGGACCCAGGAACGATGGGATAAATTTATGTTTTCCGATGAGTCGCGATTTGGGTTTAGGCCTGATACAAGAAGGGTGCGAGTGTACCGTCGGCCCGGAAATACTGAAAGACTCAGGTGCATTCAAGAAGTTCATCCGTACAACGGCTCAACAGTTATGGTATGGGCGGGTATTATGAAGAACAGGCGAACTGAGCTCGTTTTTGTAAATGGAAACATGAACGTTGAAAATCACGTTGAGGATATTCTCAGAGACTCATGCATTCCATTTCGCACAGTTTGGGGACTTACATCAACACCACTTGAGTTTTGTAGCATCAAACTTACCTCTCGAGCGGTGCTCATCGGCTGGCGTCTTGCAGTCAATTGTATGTACCGGTCTTGCCGAGTGGTTGTACTCCTTTTACGGCCTGAATGCTGTTCACTGGGTTCCCTTGTATTATTGTAGCGCTGCCAAAGACGACAAATAACACTTCTATGAATGCCAAACTTCCGAGATACCTGAGATTGATTACTTCCCGCTTGGAACATCCCTACAGCTCTTTGCATTTCATTTGCCGTCATATGACGTCGCTCCATGACGTAAAGAATACCTAATAATTCAATTTTGTCACTAACTTCATTTAAATGGTTGGTAAAATTATAAAATCAAGACTAAACGTAGCAATAAAAACGCACTTAAATTCAAACAAATTCCCTTTCATTTAATTTTATGAAAAAAAAACCAAACTTAATCGAATTTTTTCTTTACAACCACCTAGTATGTCATCAATAACAAAATGGTCACATACCTACGCACTTTGAGTGAGTAAAGCCTTAAAAATTTATTAATCTAAATGGTAAATTTGTATTATCATGCGTGTTGCTCAGACTTTCTGGTTGTGTGTATATATATATATCCTTCTGTTACGGGGGTAACAGAAGTGTTTTGCCGGTATCTTACCGGCGAAAACCCCACACTATCCCACTCAATGCTTTTGGCCGGAACCACAGGAACGCTTTCGCACACAACCAAGGTTCCGACATCGCGAAGTCTAAATCTCGGGGTGGAGTTCGAGCTCTCCACCCCTCTTGAAACAATGTCTCGCGGATATACTGCGCACCACCTCGACGCCTTTCATAATTGGCGACGGATTACCCCCTAATCCTCCACCATGGTCTCTGTTATGGGGGTTGCAGGGCATGGAATATCCTTCTGCAGCGCCTAGGTGTCTGCCTACGGATTGATAGGTAGGTACAGCCTCTTTCTGCGACATTATAATTTCGCAGAAAGCTGCACCAGCGCCCCGTGACTTCTCGCTATCAACCATGGCTTTGATAAGGCCTGGACCCGAAAAGTATTTACCGACTGTAGTAATGATGCACACTAATTTTATTTAACAGATTCTTTATTTAGACTTATAAACATGAACACATTTTAGTAATTCAGACCGACCAACGACCAGAGCATGCTCTTTTTAGCGGGCTGTCAACGTCACTTGTCAGTTAAGTACGTTCCGTATAACACAGTAATTATAATAATTAAATTCTTTACAACACCCACCA
This sequence comes from Byasa hedistus, assembly GCA_029286795.1. Classification (NCBI taxonomy): domain Eukaryota; kingdom Metazoa; phylum Arthropoda; class Insecta; order Lepidoptera; family Papilionidae; genus Byasa; species Byasa hedistus. The sequence continues at coordinate 5,783,844 of JAGSMW010000020.1, read as the reverse complement.
CAGCGACGAGGTCATGATGCTGGGCATTGCATGCAGAGTAGTGCTCCAATGTATGCTGCGCTATATCCTCGTCGCATCCACAATTATGACACTCGGTTGTTGGCTCTCCTTACCAAACATCCATGTCCAGATAGTACCTGCATCAGCTGGAAGATCAGTGACCCGTGCCGCCTGTCCATCCACTTATTTAGTAGGGGACGCACAGCTTCGACGGTCCTGTTCCTCAGCAATGGAGTTGACTAGACGGTATTTCCACTTTAAAAGCATAGACTGTCGGAGGTGGTACTTCCGCTGTTCCGATTCTCTTGACGGATCTGTTATTCTCGGAACGAAGGTCAAATCTCCATGTCTACATAGACGGTGTACATGGACTACCAGGTGGTAGGTCTCTGTTGCCGGAGACCGTCTGGGTGGGTATCACCGGAGCTCCTACTTCAACCGCCAAATAGTAGTGTGCAAACATTACTGTGTTCCGGTTTGAAGGGCGCTGTAGCTAGTGTAATTACTGGGGTAACGAGACTTAACACCTTATGTCTCAAGGCGACGAGCGCAATGTGGTGCAGTGTATACCATCTTAACTAGCACCACGTTGTCATGGGCAAGCGTATCACTTACCATCAGGTGAACGTCTTGCTCGTCTCGTCGCATAGTAGCATAAAAAAAAGACGGCAGAGTCTCTACCTCTAGATCCAAAGGAGGAGATCCCGCCAAAACACACGCCGCCTCGTGGGAGATCGTGCGATATCCCAGTATAACACCGATAGTCATTGCTCTTTAAGGTCGTCTAAAATAGGCTATGGTCCGAGCATTTAAATGCTCTGCCTGGAAAGATGCTCATTAAAGAGCCATGGACCGCACCACCCCCAGACACAAACGGCGTTTGTTTGCATCAGGCTCGCCTAAGTTGGGTAGCAGCCGCGGCAGCTGCCGTTCTCATTAACCGAGGGGCCAAACGTGCAAAGTGTTCACGAAAGTTCCAGCGGCTGGCAAGGATACGTCCAAGGTACTTCATATTGGACCCGACCTTGATACATGTGTCACTAACTACGATGTGGCTACCTTGAGGTGGTACTTTCCGTGGTCTATGGAATATGGAATATATATTTATTGTAATTTATACTATTAGAAACATCTATCTAATATATATAAATCTCGTGTCACAATGTTTGTCCTCAATGGACTCCTAAACCACTTAACCGATTATAATAAAATTCGCACACCATGTGCAGTTCGATCCAACTTGAGAGATAGGATAGTTTAAATCTCAAATTATAGTCGCAATTTTAATTTATTGCTAATTATTTGTCTGTTATTATTTGACAGTCACAATTATCTGTTAACTCCAAATGATTCTAACAGATGTCGATACCTTTCGACTGGGTTGAGTAAGTAATCAACAGATGGCGCTGCTATGGTAAATCTACGAACATGTCATATAAGCTACATTTTAACAGTATAATTACCACGTGTTGACGCTATAAAATTAATAAAATTTATTTTGTAGTGAACGAAATACCGTATAATTCAATTATAATATATAAGTAAATAGACGTATATAAATATTATAATGTCTGTAAAAAGATCCACCATACTGATTTTCAATTTGGTCGGCTTCGCGATATTATTTTTGTTTTAGTTTCGGCGCGCGATATAAAATGCATTAGTTTTCACGTCAATACATCAGTCGAGCACAAACCGCATTATCACCTGGCGGACCTGGCAGACTACATTCTATCAAAAAGATTTGGAATGTGACAGTTATTTGTTCCTTAAAAAAATATTATAGTAAATATAACTTATGTACTTTAATTATAACTTTGGCCACTCTTCTGGAACCCACTAATATTTAAATATTAGTTATTAGATAAATATATATAGTGCTGAACCCCACACACGGCCCATAACCAGGGTGACGGTTCTGTTCAGGAGATTTTCTTGCACCGGCTATAAAACAGGCAGGAACAAAGAACATTCCAAATTTTTTTGACAGATCGAAGTCTGTCGGGTCAGCTAGTTAAAATATAAATTCTGACGAAATATACATCCTGACATCAAGTTGATGTCAAACCTGAACGCAGCCCCTCAAAATATATTAATTAGATAAAACGTAAAACGCGTCCGATAAACTTATTATTTAGACAATGGTAATCAAAGGAAAATGTCTGCAGCCGGAGTTTACAACAAAAGAAAACACTTGTCAATAGTTAGCCACGCTATTATGCAGCTTTTATGATCAAATTTGCATAGTTTCAATTTTATCTACCGTGTGAAAAATCGCTACAGGAAAAGAGGAACAAAAGATTAGTGATCTTTTATGGAGATAATAAATTATTCTTACGTGTTTGTGTATTTGTGTTAGGTCTGCTTTCTTTTATGTCTGTGGTATAGTCGCGTGGGTTGGCACTTAACATTTTAAAATTCTTCACTGGCAATACATTTCTTATGACTGATGTATTATAATTTAATTAACAGAACTCAATTGCGTTACTAGGGTTTATGTATTCTATGTGCATACTACGTTTATCTACATATATTTCAATTTGTTTACCAAACGAACAAAAAAATATATAGCGTATTTACAACCTCGTTATAAGTCAATATGTCTATAACTAATTTTTGTATAACTTCCTCCGTTACTCTTTTATTTTTATGTCTTATTTTATCAGCCGACAATTTCATAAGTGCTAATGAAAACGATGCCGAGAGTATATCAAAAATCGGTCAAGGCATGGGACACATTATGAACATTTATTATTGGTACGTTTTCGAATAAGAATTAATGTGTACATAATTTCTTTTACTTTCATATATTTCATCACTTACTTGAATAACATTCTTTGTGTTGGTTATAAATTGTTTCTGCTTTCTGTTATTTTATTGTTCACAATATCACAATTTTAGTTATTCCTGTGGCTACAGAAAAGTGTTTGAAGATTATGCAGGCATCATTCATCAGAAATATCCTGAAATTTCTGTTATCGGAGCTAACTATGACCCCCCTGGCTTAAATATGTACCTGTCTAGACTAATTGTAAGTATAAATTACAATATAAGACATAATTTTTAATTATAATCTAATCAGTAGAATCTTAAGCATTAATAACATATTGGCAAAAATACAATACCTTATATAACTGATGGATACTTTCATTGTTGTTTCTTCATCTTATCTTTGCACAAACAAGTGGTATTCGATCTGCTTTTCATTTCCTTTAAGACATTTTGATAATTTTTTGGTGCTAAAATTTTATTCACTGCAAAGTTTTTAAATTAAACTAGTAAGTTTTTGCCATAGAACAATAAATCAATATTAATCTAAGTTTCATTCCGAAGCAACAAATTTTTTCTAATAAAATTATTTATGGTAGTGAATAAGACCTGATCCAAGATAAATAAATTTGTTGAATAGTATAGCCAGTAATAATTGTAACATGTCTACATAATCTATAATGTAACTAAAACTTGTTTTCAGGGTCTTGGCAAGATGTTATTGATAATGTGCATACTAAGCGGTGTCAATATTTTCGCTTGGTTGAACAAACCACAACCTAGCTGGTGGAGTTGGTGCCTGGAAAATAAACTCTATGCATGCATGATGATGTTCTTTTTAGCCAATATGATTGAAGGACAACTAGTCTCATCAGGAGCATTTGAAATATCTCTTAATAACATTCCACTTTGGTCAAAATTAGAGACTGGTAGAATTCCGCAGCCTCCAGAATTATTTCAGATTATAGATAATACTTTACAGTTTTCTAAAATGGATATGTCAAATAATAATTATGTGCAGTAACAGTAACATAACAATATGCTATTGGATGTTAATGGGGCTGTGGATCATTGTAATTTTAAACTTTTTTTAATAGTCTATTAGAAAATCTGTTTTGTAAGGTTTTGTGACACACTTCATAAGTAGCATTTAGATTTATTGTGGCTATTTAAAAGCATACACTATACAAAAAAATATATATTTTAACACCATACAAAAAGTATAGATTTGCAGCGGTTTTATTTTAGACAAATTATCTAGTCAAAGATAATTAACACCACATTAAAAACCTTTTTTCTTTAGTTATGTTATTATGGGAAGGACTTTGATCCATTGTTTTTCAAGTAAAACCATCATAAATGTAATTACAACCTTATTAAATGTTTGGTACTTTTTAATAATTCAAAATCTTTTAGCATTTTTGTTTGTTTTTTTCTTAACATTTGTCCTCAATATTCTATATTCATTATTTTACAAAATCAGTTACTGTAATAAACCACATTCATTAATATTTAATAGGTCATTTAAACAATTTGTAAAATAAAGTATATGCTTCTGTTCTTTATTGTTTTATTTTTATTACATATTGCATGTCTTATTGATATAAACAATCTGTTTTGAACTACACAAACATAATTTTTAAATCATTTTGTTCTACAATGAGCTATCACGGGACCTTTATTTCACAATGAAGTCAAGCTCGCTCAGAATACTCCGACACATGATGTTCCTAAAACAGCAACGCTTTTATCGCGGTAGATTTCCAAATGAGAATGTTAGCTAGTCAGACAGGTTCGAGAAAACCCTGCTTCCAAATAAACTATAACATACGGCCCTGGAATCGAACTAGGGACAACTCCGAGTTACGATGCGGTTATTATGTTTAGAATTATTAAGTCGCATTTTCGATATTTAATAATATTACATTTGAACCATTTATAAAAGTAAACAATTGTTGCTGTTGTATATGGATATAATCATTGAAATCATAGTAGCTTGTAAGCTTCCTGCATATTACAGTCAGTTAAGGTTTTATTACAATGAAATTATTTACACTTATACTAATTTAATGGACGGCATATTTCTGAGTATTTCAAATCACTCAAGAGCATACGCTTAAATATAACATTTATTATTAAAGTAAAGGATTTAATTAAAATTATTAGAGTATTTAAACTTTTGAGAAGCCAAGAAAAGGCCTGAGAGTACCATCAACAGCGACGGATTCAAGCGAGCTGAATGTGACACATGGGGCAGGAGTGTCGCAATACCAATTGATGCTGCTGGGCGCTCGCGGTGCACGTCGCACACGTCCACGTCGTGTGTGAAGCGAACAGGGAACGGCCAGATACGGCACACCCAGAAAATTGTGTTCCGCAAGCAGAACAGCATGTGGTCCTGTGTTTATTACATTTCTTTACATTCATTATTTTAATTACAATAAAAAAAGCTGTAGCTAATTTAAAGACAACAATTGTTAACTTCGAGTATACAACCTAAGAACGATTAGACGCCGACGATCTTAACATATTTAATTTATACAAGTTATCTTTAAATAGGTATACATAATGGAAAAGGTTTCCTATAAGCAAAGAATAAAACTCGTAAAAAAATAGAACCGACAGTCGATACAGAATACAGCTCACAAATTTCATCATCGTGTTGTTTAAAAATTATTAAAATTCATTTCAGAAATGATTGTTACTATGTAGAAAAAAAAACAAACGCAGCATATATTGTTGCTTCGTCAAATAAAAAAAGAAATAATACTGCCCAGCAGTGGACATCTGTCGTCTGATGACGATGACGAGTTAATTGTTATAGACATCGTTTCCAAAGCACTGTTATTACTTTTTTAAAGTTAATTGGGAACCATTTCCTATTAAAACTCGTCTAAATTAAAAGAAAGAATTGCTTTACCAATACGCTATACTTACCAGTCGGGTATGCTCACATGGCAATTTGGACAATCAACCTTGTTTCCCTTGGCATCCTTCGCTTTACATCGGGTGAATATTTCTACTGCAAGACTTTCAAATGTTTCAGGCTGTATAAAATTACCGATTTTAAAATCATTCCACTTTTTTTAATTGTTATAAACACAAATGAACATATTTTCCAATAGTAACAAGAGCATTGTTTTGTAAAATGATATTGGTAAATATTTTCAAGAGAAAATGTGTATAGTTTTAATAGATGTGTGTCTTTTGCGGGATATAAGACTACCGCAGTTTCTATTTCTACCGCCAGGCAATAGTGAACCAAAATTACTGTATTCAAGCTTAAAAATCGTTATATTAAGAGAAATTACAGGAGTGACGAGACGTACTGCGTCTGAACGAAGAACGCAATGTAAACGTTCTGACCAAGGGCGTGCACAGATATTTCAGGTCGGGTACGTATACCTAAAATGTTTGTATTTATTTACACTTAAAAATAAACTTACTTATTTCAATTCAGCATAGTATGTAATCAAGCGCTAATCTATATTTATAAAGTTACGTTATTTTTTCGCGATTTATGAGATTATTATTTAGGTTAAGAGAGCCGAGATATGCAGAGGTTATTTGATTGTATGTATTGCACGGTCCTGATTTTGTCTAGCGCTAAATTATGGGACGCCACACGCATCATTTACTACTTGGAAAACGCCTTTGCTCCCTCGTATTTTCAGTGGTTAAATAATATAATTAAATAATTGTATAATCAAAAATATTTCACTTGAAATCTCAGTACTTCATTAAGAAAACTTTGACTTTTATTTTTTAATAAAATATCTAACTTTGCATTTAGAGAATATACCCGTATTCTAGAATAGTTATAAAGAGAAATAAAGAGGTTTTTGAAAAAAAAAATTACCACATTGTCTTTGTGATTTTCTTACCTCTAATGCTTCCAGTTTAATGAAAGCTTTGGAACACAACTCGAAAGCTCTTACTTGTAATGCTATAGACGCTATAACGCACCACATCTAAAAAAAAATATTAATTTCAACTATCTTGGCATATTGAGAAGACCACACCGTTATAGTAACGGTTATAGTTTTGTCAAGATAGTCGTCCGAGTAGTGTATTCTTTTGCCTACAGTTCTATCGAATATTCAAACAAAAAATCCGTCTCGTAAACAAATTTACCACAACTATCATATAGTAGGCAATTATGACTTTTTTAATTTATTTAAATATGTAATGTTCTACGTTGCAAACATTACCGCCTTTAGGTATAACTCATTAAGGTCACAAGGCAACGCGCACAATTTGGTGCATTATGCATCATTCTAACTAGCGGCAAGTTATGGAACGAAGGATCACTTACCTTCAGATAAACGTCTTCTTTGACTTTTAGCACTATCGGATAAAAGAGATTTGGGTTCATCTTACAGAAACTAAAATTTTGAAAAATTTGCAAATGTTAACAGTGCGTTTTCCTATAGGAGTACCCACATCTTAATTATTTAACTTGTTAGAAAAATATGACCTGCTTGTGTTGAGATGGGTGCAGATCGTCGCTGACAGCAATGAGGCGTTCTGCCACGGCGCGCGCCGCGTCCGTACGTACGGGCTGCGCACGCGCGCGGCGCACCGCCAAACACAGCCAGTGCTGCGCCGCGCCTAACCGGTAACAGCGACCGGCTTCGCGACTTTTTGCACCGTCTACCGTTTAGCCATCATCAAAATATTGTAGTTATTACTTTTCCAGCTGGTAGGTCTTTGTTGCCGGAGACCGTCTGGATGGGTACCACCGCAGCTTCTATTTCAACCGCCAAATAGTAGTGTGCAAACATTACTGTGTTTCAGTTTGAAGCGCGCTGTAGTTAGTGTAATTACTGGGGTAACGAGACTTAACACCTCATGTCTCAAGGCGACGAGCGCAATGTGGAGCAGTGTATACCATCTTAACTAGCACCACGTTGTCATGGGCAAGCGTATCACTTACCATCAGGTGAACGTCTTGCTCGTCTCGTCGCATAGTAGTATTAAAAAAAAAGTTATTGTTATAATTATGAAAGTTTTCGGTCATTTCCATGTGTGTTTGTACCACTTTAAAATTGTTATCGCTAAAGGCCGTGGCCGGCGGGCCACAACTTTACCAAATAACATCATCTTGTTCTATAAATAAATAAAAATATTAAAAAACATTACCTACGGCATATTGAGTGTAAAGATGACCAGCCAAGATGTAGAGCTTCTTAATACGCCAAGGTGATAACTTTTTCAAGGCTTCTGTGTTTGCTAACTTCAAAAATAATAAAAAAAATATCATAAATTTTTTTCCTAGAGTATATCGGGAAAGTGTCTATATGTAATGTCTGAAAAATTCAATGAAAAAATATTACAAGACAAAAAATCACCTGCAAAGCCATATCAGCTGCTTGCAGCATTCTTCCTTTTTCTTTAAGATGTATTAAATTTTGAATGGTCATAGACTGATTTCCGTCATAAATATCACCCAAGACACCTTGTTTATTCGATCCATCCTATAAAATAATATTTTACATAGTTCCACATAAAGTTTGGAAAAATATAGAAGAAAAAAGGTCGTAGTGATGTTTTGAGGAAACCTTAATTTGTCTCGGTGAACTAGTGAACAATTTCGCCAGCGATTCATTATCTTCTAAAGCCATGTAGCATTTTTTGAGACCTTCTATATTATGGGACATGGTATAATACTCAACAGCACCCGTCCTGTTAATAAAATATACACAAGTTCAATTGTCTATCTGTCTATATCTATTACTTATCTAATAGCCTAATTAAAAGCTTATCTTATAACACGGGTGTCCCCGGTTCGCTTCCGGGGCCACGTGTTATGTAGTTTGGTTGGTTGGAGAGTTTTTTCGAATCTGTCTGGTTAGCAGCTACCGCTTTCTTAACGTAAATCTGCCGCCATATCAGCGTTGATATGTTTCAACTATGTACATTTGAGTGCAAGGAGTATTCTACGCAACTCTTTTCAACTTTATAATCCATGCCCTCATTGTCACTTAACACCATGTAAAATTAAGAGCAAGTGTCTATGGTATTATAAATAAAAAAGGTGCACTAATATCTATTTCAGTATCCTGTATCAAATGTAATGATAAAAAAGTACACTAACAAAAATGTTACGCTCCAGAATCATTATACTTCTTTGCGCAAACCGAATTTGTTACAACTCCCTTTACAATTTTACTTACCAATTCTGCCGATCGATATAGTAGTCACCGATATTGACATAAGCTTGCTTCACTTCAGCGTCTGTCGTGTTCATTGACATCTTCAGTAACTCTACCACACGAAACCAATGCCCCAAACGCTTTCTCAGCGCAATCGCCAAATCACTGCAATGAGATTATAATGAAAAATCCTTTGATTTTAAAAACGAAGTTCGTTACATTGAGTGATTAACACGCAGGGAGAGAGTCAAGGCCTAATTTACCTACCACGCTGATCAAGTGCTGTTTGGCAAATGTTAGAACTTAAAACATGTCGGTTCTCTCGAGATGTTTTCTTTTACTGGCGGCACGAGCTTAGCGAGGATCGAACCTTATAGTGAGTATAACCGCACTTACAAACTAAGCCATCATCGGTTCATGTAAATATTGAATGTGCTTTATTGTTAGCCTGTATTACTTTATTTTCTCTAGTCGCATAACTCCACTATTTTTTTATGTACGATGAAGCGTCGAGATGTATGTTAGTTACCCGTTGACCCGACGGAAAGTAATACACTTAACTATAACATCGAGGAGCCAGTTGGGATAATATTTAGAGCATAACATTCCGTTCGTCGCTTTGAGACACAAGGTGTCTCGTTATCCCAGTTATTTCACTAGCTACACCACCCTTCAATCGGGAACACAGTACTATTTGGAGGCAGAAGTAGGAGCTGCGGTGGTATCTGCCTAAGCGTTTTCCGGCAACAAAGACCTACCACCTGTAAATCTGATAGAGGAGTTAAGATTTATCTAGGGCATCGTCGTGATAATAATTGTAATAACCTTTTTACTCGTTAGTTAGTGTTTAATCACAACATACCTTACTAACTGATACGATCTATATAATTAAAAGATATCTTATTAACGATGAAGCCAAACAATAATCGATTAGCAATATATTTACTATTAACAAGATAAAAAAAAACTTTTAAAATTTTTAATCATTTTGCTTTGTTACCGTCTATCCTCTTCGATATAAATCTTCTCGGCAGCATCGAAGTCTTTAAAATATGCTAGGATTTCGGCTTTTTTAAGAGCGTTGGAATGCAAGGCCTTCAAACGAGTAACAAATCGAATGCCTGAATAATCATTTCGCCTTACAAAAGCCGCTTCTGCCGTCTCCAATCCCGATTCCGATTCGAAGTTCTTTAAAGCAGCTTCAGCTAATAGTAGCCTAAAATAAAGGTCGAATAATTCTATTCAGATCTAGTAACTTTTCGAACGAACTTTTTCACACCATAAATTATTACGTTGGACATACCAAAGTTTTGGATGTAGATTGTCTTTGATAAAATTTTCTGCTTCTTTTAAGCCAACTTTTTCAATTAACTGACGCGTGTCTCTAAGCGACTTCACCTCTACTCGTACAATGTGCTGTGGTGTACATTTATCTATTAAATTGTCCAGGAGTGCGGTCGTTATTTCTAAGTCCTGGGAATAATAATCTTTATTATTTTCTTTCCACTGATGGTGATGTCTGTTGCCGTGTTGATTGGAACCACCGTAGCACCTATTACTGGGGTAACGACACTTAATATCTCAGTTCTAGATTATAACAACGAGGCGCGAGCTAATTAGTGCCTATCCAACCGGGACAAAGTAAAGTTTGCACACTATTGTTATGCAGCAGAAATAATAGTCGGGCTGGTGTTTATACAGGGCAACAAATTCAAAAATTATTTTTGATCTATTTCACTATTATTTCAGCCGAGTCTATTGCTAAACTTTAAAATTTTAAAGCTATTGGCCATGCATTTTTAAAAAACTTTAGAAAAATAATTAAAGTAGGAAACAGAGCAAAGCGATTTTATTTCAAAATCAAAACTCCATAATATGTGGCTTTAGAATTGAACCAAGACCTCTGAGTAACAAAGAAAGCGCTTATCAATTGCGCCATGGAAGCAGGTAAAATTTTGAATCGACCAAAGTGACTTAAATTTACATAAGTACTGACCTTAAATTTACATAAGTAGCCTTGCATTGTTAGAGGTTCTTCTGGTTCACTATCTCTCATAACATACAGTCGAGCCTTTTCCGCAACTGCCAACATTTGACAATTATCCAGTGCCCATAATGCACTCCATACATCCTTGCGCAGAGCTTGCCCAATACTGACATTGTTCGCCATGTCAGTATCCAAAACATACAAAGAACCAGGCTGATCGATTATGAAGAATTTACTAAAAATATGTAGTTAAAAAAATTATTACCAATAACATTTACCACGTAGTTAGTAGTATATTTTTAACGTATCATAGTTTGTAGTAAATAAGTAGCGCGTAGTATTAGATTAAAAATTTAAATTGAAGCAAAAAATAAACAGCTCCGAGAAAAACTAATACGATTTACTGGCGTAATAGATAATAAATAATATATATTAAACGTCTTGTAAATATGTATGGAAAAATAAATAAACAAAATGTACACACCTCGAATTTGAATTAAGACTCATTTTATATGGTTTTGCATTAATGTTAATAGAAGTTATTTTCTTGAAATGTATTAACGAGAATAATAGTATTGTGCCCGATTCTCTGCCAAGTAATAGATGACTGTCCGAAGATGTTATGCAACAAATAGTATCATCTTGAAAACCGTTTTCTCCAATAGAAAGAGGTGAACCATCTGGCCGGTAAAACTGTTCCGACGTACCTGTAAAAATCTTCTTGAATAACGCATAATCATTTAACTGCTTCCGTAATTTAGGTCTCTGGATCGATGAGGCTACAAATTGTAGAGTTGGTTGGTTGGTTGGTGGTGTCATCGGATCCGCCTGGCTAGCTACTTCACTCATTTTATAAATAATCTGAGCCTTTTGGCCAACACGCTTTAACATCCACCGCCTCATTGTCAATTGACACCATGGGATATAGAGGTCAAGTGTCAGCAAATTGTGTATATAAAAAAAATGCTATTAATTATACTAATATAATGTCTTCTTCTTCTTCTTCTTCTCCTCAGCATTTGTCCCGTATATTGTCGGGGTCTGCTTTCCTACTTCTTGCCCTCCGCTTCTATACCAATATAATGTCAAAATGTAAAAACTTACGCAGTCTCGAAGGTGTAAAAAAATTCCATATTAAAAAAGAATCTTTGAACGCAACAACAACGATAGCTTTATTATTTATTGTAACACCAACCACAGGCATAGATACCGGTTTTGCTGTAAATAATACAGATCAATCAAGTAACCCAAACACAATAAAAAATATTTTATCATTCACGCACGTATCTAACCGTCACATTGAATTCCTTGCTGGTTAGATATAATTACAGTAGTTAATGTGGCTATTACACAGTACTCCTCTACTCCACAAATACCAATCACATCAGGTATATGATTGATCCACGACTGAAATAATCATAAAGAATAACATCAACATACGTAAAATTTAAACAAATCAAAGTTTAAATATAAATTGATGATACCTGATGTGTCATGGTGTCCCAAAAGGTAACTGTATCAGTTTCTGACATGAATGCAAGGGTGTTCCCGTAATATGCATATTTATGATCAGGCTTTACATTAGCAAAATAAATAAATGAGTCAACAGCTATGGCAAGTCGGAGAGATTGTTTCTCCCATGATATAGACCTCATCGATCCACCTGGTACTCGTAGAGTTCTGATATGCTAAAACAATATTTTTTTTACAACCATTTATTTAATTATTCAAGCTTCAAACATTTAGAGTATATAGGGTGGACTTAATGCAGTAATAGCATTCACTGCTAATCAACCTTGGGAGGCAAGAGATGTTCTACCTGCCTGTAAGACTAAGTAAAAGCAATGAGATATAAAATTATAATAAAGGTATTTACCTCACCGTAACCACTAAAAAATTGTACAACATTGGCTTGATCTTTTGTGCAGCCTGCTACAGCTAATACAGTTCCATCATGATTCCAGTGACAATCAATGATATTCATTTTAGTTTCAACAATAACACTTTCTGAAATCGCGATATTTAATTGCATAATTATGTTGCATATCATGGGTATAGCAGTAAAATAAAATAAATGCAAAACCTTCTTCTGTACAAGTTTTCATTAACAAAAGCATTCCACTTCCATAACAAATCACTAAAACTGGTCTACTAGAAGGTGCCTTTCCTGCATACCAATCCATGCAGATTATTTCCATTGATTCAGAATTAGTATTGCTTGCTACTGGCATCTAAAACATATGTAATGTTTATGATTAAATAGAAATATTTTTTCAGATAACAATGGTAAAGATGCTCAGATGAGAAATTTTCAATTATATAAAATGTACAAATAAATCAACATACAATAAAATTTCCTTGTTCATCATATAAATGTAACTCTCCATTTGAAAGTGCAAAAAGTAAAAATGTGTTATCAGGTGACCACTGAACTGCACTTAAACCAGGTCCTTTAATATCTTTGCCCCAAACACGAGAACCATCTACAGAACCAACAATGACAGCACCTGAAAGAATATTAAATAACTTACATCTTTGGATTACTTATTGCATTACTACTTAACTAATTAGAGTTTACCTTATGATTTTAACATTATAAATATTTGAAGTGTGATCTAGACACCTGATGATCAAGCCAAGTAAAGAACAGGTATTCTGTCATTTCAACTTAAATTTAAATTTTATATAGTGGTAAATATCTCTACCATGCCTCTTATTGGAGCAATGAGACTTGACATCTTGTGTCTTAAGACGACAATACAACATTGTGATGTATAAACATATTAACTGGCCCCACATTCATATCCCTCACCATTAGATGAACACCTCTCCTCTCATGACCCCATTGAATAAAAAAATGTTAATGATTATACAAAGTATACCATAAAATATGAAGTTAATACAAAAACACACATACATACATATATCTACAATGAGAATCACACAAACATCCATTCCTTCAAAAATATATACATAAATACAATGACACCCCCTTTGTAATCATATTTTTGAAACCGTTAAAATAGTAGAAACTGAAGACATTGGATTCTACAGTTAGAATCTTGAAGCTATTGATGAACTTTCTTGTTTACAAATTTTAACAAAAAGCATCTTAATTCTTAATTATTCCTAAATAAAATACCTATCTCATTTTTTATATTAGAATAAACATTATAGCTCAATATATAATAATACACACCATCTTCATAAGCTATACAAATTTTTTGACCATCTGAGCTCCATGTCATACTTGCTACAGTTGACTTGTTTCTATTATTTATCATTTCCTCATACCAAGAACCCTGAAATATGTTTTTATAAATATTATTAATATGCAAAACATACACAAACTCTGACAGAATATACTCCGGCCTTACTTTATATAACATCCACACTATTATAACACCATGTTCATCACTGGTTGTAAGTTTTTGGAATATTTCATTCCATACAGCTACTTGTAGATGACCTGTATGTCCCTCCAGTGTAAGATTCATAGAAAGATTACCTCCGCCTCCTAGAATAAAAAACAAACTGTACTTGTCTAACATGTCAGTGTTTCAGCAGCAAATTGACTATAACAAGGTTGGTAACCAAGTAGGTTTGATGAACCATACCACAGTTCAAGTCAGCTGCTAATGCTGCCTTGGCATCAAATCAGCAATCTCTATAACACAAGTTAGCCATAGTGTAATAAAAGCAGTCGAACTAAAAAAAGGTTAGTTTGTATGCAAGGTTTAAGCAGGTGAGCATTATTTTCTATATTTTTTTAATCAGCGTTCTTTGTCTTGTCGTGCCTCTTCATGCCTGAAGGTAAGTTAATTAGTATTACCAGATTCTAATTTTAAAACTTTTAGCATTCCATCTTCTCCACCCACAGCAATATAACCAGTTGTATGATTCCATGATATACAAGATACATTAGATTGTTTTGGTATTGCGATCTGTAATGATAATTTTCATAAATGTTATTTTGCCATACCTAAAAAAAACCTATGTCAGTTAACTTCAGTATCACAGTACCTTCTTGCTCATATAAATAAACATTATTTGATTATTTTTAATAACAACAATGTATTAGTTCTTTTTCTTTTTAAGGAATTTCTGAGCACGGCAAATATTTAAAATTTCCGTTGCTAGGTTACGCCGATATGTATTAATAACAATAACCATTGACATTGACATTTTATTTTTTGTTTAATGTGTTAATAATGCATGTCTGAATTTTTTATTTATTAATTATAATTAATAAATATTTCTAATTCGATAACTTAAGAGAGTTTTGTTAGATTTATTTAAGATTATTGATATATGATTTTGGCTTTTTCTAACTCAACAGTAGGTAATGGAACGTAGCCGTAAAAAGACTGTTAAACTTAAAATCAATAGCAATGTTGATCAGAATTTATCGGTATACACATTAAGATTTTGTTTCAAAGCTCGGATTAATTTATTTTTTAATTCCAAAAATTTGGCTTTGATAACTATAAGATGTAAGTGCACAGGTGTGAAATGTAGTCATTCTTCCGTTGTGTGTACCTTTTACTGTGTGAACTTTTATCGAACCATCATCGACATTCAGAGGACTCAAGTTTCAGGGCACTATATCCAACGCAAAGCAATTGAGTGTTGACCAAGAGAAGTACGTAATCATATACTATAATTTAAGATATACTATACTGATCTAAATGAATTTAAAATAATAAAATCAAAGTTTTATTTGGCACATGCGTAGTGGTTTTTTGAAACTAAAACAAACATACCAGCTCATGCTTAAGAATAGCGGCATCGGCGCAGTGTCCCGGGTATCGCCTTCTGTCAACCAAACTAGAACGTTGGCCCTGGAACCGAACAAGAGACCTCCGTGTTATAAGGCAAGAACATAACCACTGCGCCACGGAGGTAGTGAATTGATTACAAAACTGTACACAGTTATTTATATATCTATTTTGCATATTAATAATTTATGAATATGCAAAATATCAATACGCTTACACAGTAATAAAAAAATATATTGTTCTATACCTTATTGTTATTTTTCAATCGTTGCGACTTGTTGATTGATTTCTTAAAGACTTGTTTTGACGCCTGCGCCCTACGTCTAGTGCGCCACATATTCCATTATATTACTGGTGTTTGGACGATAGAGCTTAGTTGAAATTTCGCATCGGTGATGAAATCATGCGCTTAGCAAATTTTAATTTAAAAATGATGTTATTGTTCATTTATTTGTTACTGTGAGCGAAGTAAGTACAACTTATTATGGACTATTCTTTATACGAGATCCCAGAGCTGACAACCTGTGATTTACTTACTTAAAGTTATATCAAAAGCTCAAGGTCAAATATATACATGTTCATAGGTAGCCATAAATGAAAATCGATATCATACCGTGAGTTAACACACATGCGCCATCGGTTTTTTCGATACAAATGGGATTGACATTTGTTGCTCTAAGAAACTCCGAGTGTGTGGATGCATGTAACAATAACTAATGTGATGTGTAAATAAATTTCAACGACGACGTAAGGATTTCATTGTAACTCTTGAATTTTTTAATCCAAATAATGTACATAGATGTATTGCGCGGAATCGAACTTATGTAACTTAATTTTTTTTAACTGTTTTTTTGCATATAGACCTGCCAATATAATGTGATCTGAACGGTCTAAAACAGAATCTTATATCATAGAGAAAATAAATACTTTGAATTAAAAAAAATACTTAAACTACTATGTTAAAAAAATTACTTCACTGTTTAAATTCGTTTTCAACTAAGCGTTATTAAAAAAATCTATTAATATTTTCTTAGTTTTTATAATAGATGTTTTGCTTTGCACATTCCATATAAGCGGTCATCCTTCAGTGCTGTAATCCGTAAGTTCGAGTATTATTGAAACATGTTATCGTATGTGTAAGTCTTGCGATATTCGTGTTTGGGCAGTGTACGAAGTGTGAACTCTGTGACTGGTGACATGTAAATGTGAGAACTATGGCAGAGTGAATTTATATATGAATACATGTTTCTAATATATGTGATGTTCACTTTATTGTACAAACATTTTTGTGAACTGTTTGGGTGTTCATTATTATAAAAAAATTTCTTACCCTCCAAAAAGATAGTGCGAGGCAGATACCGTTACTTGGCTACTAAATGATAAAATATTTGTTACCCCCTTATTAGAAACACTAAATCTTCAAAACTATTCAAAACTCACTACAAGAACCCATCTTTTTCAACAACAAAAACTGTGTATTTAGTAGCTAAGTATAATATAAAATATGGAAACCACTATTACTACTAATATATTTAATTCTCATTAATCAGAAAGATTCTACATTAGATATCAAATTGAGAACTTTTTACATGATGTTACATAAACTAAGATTTAAAATTATAAATATTTTCGATGGTGAGTTCGTTTGACAAAATGTTGTGCTGGTAATGAACTATCCTTTAAAATTTCCGTTGAAATTTACTTCTGATCGTTTTTATAATTTTAGGTGTCAACGATGCTTATTCTATTGATGTTCCTATTTGCCAGTTATGGCCTACAGTTATATGGCGGCAGGTAAGTAGCTTCGTTATACATAAAACATTTTTCAGACAATATACCGAAAAGCTATTAGGCCGAGCTGCTGAAAAAAGTTAATTTTTACAAATTACTATACAATTCGGTTCCATTTTTTGTTTATTATTTTTTGTAGGGCCTAATGGACAGGTACCAGTTATTGAAATAGAAAAAAAATCAAATCCTTTTACTTACTCGAATTAATGTAATGATTTCTTATATTTCCGCGAATGTTACACATTTATTAAAACTCGATTTTACGGATTTTATCGCGTAAAATCCGTAAAATCGAGTTCGAATTAATGTATTAATCGTTTACAGGCTAGCTCGTTGCAATGATCCAACGATCACACGCCGAGAAGACTGCGTAGGTGTATTCATGCGTCGTGTTTTTGTCCCAGAAATGACGATAAAACCTGGACCTAATGAGACATTTCCAACGATGCTGGTACCGCGAGTATGGTATGTGCTTCACATTATTATTAATAACATACATGAAATATGATGGATAACTCGGTGTGTTTCACTTCATCGGATACTCAAGCTCCGTGAAATTCGAAATCGCGCCTTTCCGAATCACTTCGAGCTAGCGAGCCGTAGTTACAAACAGAATTATCATCGCTTCAATAAAATAAGAACTGGCAAATATAATTTTTCTTTTCAAAAAGTCAACTTTATTTTATGGACATATATAATGGAACTGTTTAATAAAATTTTAGACATATATTTATTAACCTGATATTTTCAGGGAGAATACCAAACCGTTCAACAGCGACAACAAAGACGAAGTACTCCTGACGTTATTTGAAATCTTCTCATTTAAGGACTGGTTGGATATTCGCGACGTCTTGATTAAAGCTTTAGGACCTGTTAGTAAAATATTACACAGAAATATTATCTCTTAATATTTATAACAGTCTTATACATATAGATTTTAAGAGCTTATTATAATATAATGTTATTTAAATTTGACTTCTGTCCTTCGGTGTGCCCTAAAAGGCAACTAAACAAAGAATAATTAAAAAAAGAGTTGGGAGTTCACCCTGTGATCATTACCAAAATACAATAATAGTCAAGAGGATGCACTAAGTAATTGTATGTAATTTATTATTTTTCATGTTTCAGGTTCACGCTATCTATATACATGTTTACATATTCTTAGGATGTATGATCGGAATGACTTTGTTCGTGGGTGTTGTAATAGCCAATTACCCCAAGAATAAAGGAACTGCTCCCTTGACTGTGGATCAGCGCCTTTGGTAATACTTGCTTATAATAAAATCATTTAACCAGAATTATAAATAACTATATCTGCAAAACGAACAGTAAATATTGTCTTTTCTTGTTCGACTAAGCGATGCGACGAATAAGAGTTTCACCTAGTGGTAAGCGTTACGCTCGCTCATACCGTTGTGATGCTAGTTAAGACAATAAATACTGTACAGTATGCGCTCATCACCTTGGGATACATGGTGTCCATTTTGTTAATACTGTAATTTCACAAACTAGATCTACACGGTCTGTTTTACCAGACATCGGCTATCAATAGTATATTCATTCAATTTATTGGTTATATTTTTAATTCGTCAAAAACAACTTGCTTCATTATTTTTTGTTTAAAACACTTTACCTTTTTTTTATATTTTGTTAGTGGTAATAATGCATGTCATAGGTATTGCTTCTATACAGGTACGATTTGAAAAAAAAAATAAAAATTGCACAGCCACTTCATTTGCCCCCTCGTCCCGATGGCAGAAAGGTGCGCGCCTTTGCTTACGACGTCACGCAAAATTTGTCCTTCAAGCGGGTCATCGCTATTGTTGTGCTTATCAACAGCGGTTTGCTGGCTGTCACGGTAAGAGTTTCTAAATGATAACTGTCACGTTAAGGTCGAATGCTGTATCGATAAAATTTTATATAACACTAGCTGACCCGACAGACTTCGTTCTGTCAAAAATTGGAATGTGGCCGTTTTTGGTTCTGGTTTCTGGTTTCTGGTTTCTGGTTACTTATTTCTGGTTTCTGGATTCTGGTTTCTGGTTTCTGGATTCTGGTTTCTGGTTTCTGGATTCTGGTTTCTGGTTTCTGGTTCTGGTTTCTGGATTCTGGTTTCTGGTTTCTGGTTACTTATTTCTGGTTTCTGGATTCTGGTTTCTGGATTCTGGTTTCTGGTTTCTGGTTACTTATTTCTGGTTTCTGGATTCTGGTTTCTGGTTACTTATTTCTGGTTTCTGGTTACTTATTTCTGGTTTCTGGATTCTGGTTTCTGGATTCTGGTTTCTGGTTTCTGGATTCTGGTTTCTGGTTACTTATTTCTGGTTTCTGGATTCTGGTTTCTGGATTCTGGTTTCTGGTTACTTATTTCTGGTTTCTGGATTCTGGTTTCTGGATTCTGGTTTCTGGTTTCTGGTTTCTGGATTCTGGTTTCTGGTTACTTATTTCTGGTTTCTGGTTACTTATTTCTGGTTTCTGGATTCTGGTTTCTGGATTCTGGTTTCTGGTTACTTATTTCTGGTTTCTGGATTCTGGTTTCTGGTTACTTATTTCTGGTTTCTGGATTCTGGTTTCTGGTTACTTATTTCTGGTTTCTGGATTCTGGTTTCTGGTTTCTGGATTCTGGTTTCTGGATTCTGGTTTCTGGTTACTTATTTCTGGTTTCTGGATTCTGGTTTCTGGTTTCTGGTTTCTGGTTTCTGGATTCTGGTTTCTGGTTTCTGGATTCTGGTTTCTGGATTCTGGTTTCTGGATTCTGGTTTCTGGATTCTGGTTTCTGGTTTCTGGATTCTGGTTTCTGGTTTCTGGTTTCTGGATTCTGGTTTCTGGTTTCTGGTTTCTGGTTTCTGGTTTCTGGATTCTGGTTTCTGGTTTCTGGTTTCTGGTTTCTGGATTCTGGTTTCTGGTTCTGGTTTCTGGTCTGGTTTCTGGTCTGGTTTCTGGTCTGGTTTCTGGTTTCTGGTTACTTATTTCTGGTTCTGGTTTCTGGTTACTTATTTCTGGTTTCTGGTTTACTGGTTCACTGGTTCACTGGTTCACTGGTTTCTGGTTTTTGGTTTCTGGTCTACTGGTCTACTGGTCTACTGGTCTACTGGTTTGCCGGTTTGCCGGTTTGCCGGTTTGCCGGTTTGCCGGTTTGCTGGTTTACTGGTTTACTGGTTTTTTGGTTTCTGGTTTCTGGTTTCTAGATTTCAGATGCCAGATTTAAATTTTTCATTTTCCATTTTCCCTTTTCCCTTTTCCCTTTTCCATTTTCCTTTTCCATTTTCCATTTTCCATTTTCCATTTTCCGTTTTCCATGTTCCATTTTCCAATAACTGCCTCATTCCAAATCTTTTTGACAGAATGTAGTCTATCAAGTCCGCCAGATGGTAACGCGGATTGTGCTGGACTGATGTGATGTCGTGAAAAAGAAACTAAAACAAAATAAATAATACCGCGAAGCCGACCTAATTGAAAATCAGCAGTAATGATCTTTAGCTCTTACATTTTGTGACTATTTATGTTATTATTTCATTCGTTTTAATTTCGGCACGCGGCGTTAGATCCTCCGACGCACATACGCACACTTTTGAAAGAATGATCTAATTTGAACTTTGCGCAGCTGTAATAAAGTTAAAATTGACTCTTTAGCATTAGGAACGCACCTACATTGCTTAGACAGCAGTGAAAGCTTGTAATTTAGTATGAACTTTATGAAATAGCAATAAAGTTTAAATTGACCCTACATTTTAGTTAGAGAACGTTTGTATAGGAAAAAGAAAAGCGCTGTTTTTAGGGGCTTCCCGGCGATTATTCGAATTTTTCTCAAATTGGCCAAATTGGTCCTGGCGTTGTAGAGTGATGCGCTTACCGACACTTATTTGTATTATAGATTAATAATAAATTATATTCAATGACATTAGTTATTAATAAATAAATAATAAAGTTGCTTGAGAATATATTTATATGTAGAGGGAGTGACAAAAGGCATAATGTTTTAGAGACAAAGAATTCGTTGTCATCCCCACTCCGTGCTGTGACTGTGTACTGGTGAGAGGTGACACCGGTACACACGTGGAGGGGATCACTTACCAAGTGATAATATTTTTTTTTTGGAGTTTGCGGTTTGATACGTGGCATGTACAATTGATGATATCGAGCGAGACAAAAATATTAAAATGTCTATTAAAAAACAGGGGTTGGTGATAGAAAAGTGAAAATTTAGGGTTGTATGTAGTTTTTGATGCCACACAATAATAAAATAAAATAGAAAAAAAAATCCCAAAAAATAAAAAAAAATTTTTTGGTGTGGGCAACCCTGATCACTTAGAGGTTTGAAAAATAGATAGTAACCGATTCTCAGACCTACTGAATATGCACAAAAAATTTCATAAGAATCGGTAAAGCCGTTTCGGAGGAGTATGGGAACGAACATTGTGACAAGAGAATTTTATATATTAGATTTTCTACCAAAAATTATGATCATAATATTATATAACCAAATTGTAAATAATAAATGGAATATAATATTATAAATTTGTTTAAAAATATCTTTGATGGCCGGTTACTTTATTATTAATGCAATTCCTGTATCTGCCGCCAGTGGTGTGCAACATTACTGTGTTCCGGTTTGAAGGGCGCTGTGACAAGTGTAATTACTGGGTTAACAGGACTTAACACCTCAATGGGACGAGCACAATAACGTGCAGCGTTCATCATCCTGACTAGAAACACAATATTATGGGCAGGTCTAAAACGTACCATCAAGTGATGGTCATGTACGACTCGTCGTTTCGTGGAATAAAAAAAATTAAACAACGTTACAATTTGTAATTACATAAATTTTGCTTTTAACTGTTAATATCTCCCGCAGTGGTCCTATTATTCATCCAATACGGAACGGCTGGCGCTAACGTCGGCACTGCTAACTTTGGTTTTCGTAGTAGAGGTGGTGCTGAAGACAATCGCATTTACTCCACGTGGTTATTGGCAAAATCGACGGAATCGTTACGACCTGCTCGTCACAGTCGCAGGATGCATCTGGATGTTCATGCACTTTACACTTAAAGTAAAATCAATTACCAACTAATGCAATAAATATATTTTCAAAACAGTTGACATAAGATTCTTGAGAATACTATATATTATTTCAGAACGATCTTTCATATTTAGTGGGCTTCATGGTGGTTATCTTACGTTTGTTTACAATCACGAGCAAACACACGACACTAAAAATGTTGATGTCGACGGTGGATGTAAGTGTCAGTAAGAGCTTCTTCATTATATTCGGAACGCTTTTGCTGGCGTTCTTGTATGCTCTAGCGGGGACAATTATCTTCGGAAATATCGAATACGGCGAAGGATTTGAGAGGTAATGTTGAGAGATTTTTCAAATCGCACATAATTATAGAGTAATATTTAAAAGACAACTCGCATTTAGCCAGCGTTGTGGATGAATGGAACATTAGGGACAAACTAAAATTATTTGTATGCCTTTTTTTTTGCAAGATCTCGACATCGATACTTGCTTTCACTGTGAGCTCTATGCAATAGTTCCATTTATGTATTTTTTTATTCTACAAGGCGACGAAACGAGGAAGTCGTTCACATGGTGGTAAATAATACACTTGCCCATAATAACGTGGTGCTGATTAAGATGGTATACACTTCACCACATTGCGCTCATCGCATTGAGACATGAGCTCTTAAGTCTTGTTCTCTCAATAATTTCACTAGCTTACCGCTTCTTTCAAACCGGAACGCAGTAATGTTGGTACAGTAGTATTTTGCGGCTGAAATAGAATCTGCGTTGGTAACTGCCCAGTCGGTCTCCAGCAACAGAGACCACCAGTTTTATTATAAACTAATTTACGATGCCGCCATAGTACAGTTAAAAGTTCGGGCATTTCTCTTCAATGAAGCTATGACGGAATCTTCATATTTTTTTAAGTATATGAGAATGTATTTATTATGTGTTTATGTTGTCATATGTGTACTTATACACTTTAATTGTATAAATGTATTTATTCAAATATGATGTTGTGTTTTTTAAGCGGTTTTCATTTTTTAACCTTTTTTTGAACAACTATCTCAAAACATTTTTGCACCACCCAAAATAGACTGAAAGAGAATGCCAAAGGTGTTAAGTCAGTCCACCTTTACTGTGTGTATAAATATATACAGTTGTAAGTGCAAACACGTGGATCTCGTCTCCACTGAGCTTGAAACCCCAAATCCCAGCCATGTGCACAAGTGCAAAGATGAACTGCTTGCTATTAATTATGTATGTTTCTTACAGGCTAGCTAATTTCAACAGGCCGATACATAGCGTGGCGATGTTGTTCCGCATTGTAACTGGTGAGGACTGGGAACAGGTAATGCACGACTGTATGGTCGCGCCATCGTACTGCACGCCCGCCGACAACTACTGGGAAACGAAATGCGGTAAATTTACCGCCTCGCTCGCGTACTTCTGCACATTCTACGTCATTATCACCTACATCGTGCTCAATTTGCTCGTCGGTTAGTACTTTTAAAACAAATCATGGGGAAAAATCAGTTAAGTAGCATTTGCTGTTACACACTGTCTTTTTTATTTAGAGTGGGCTAACACTTGACCTTAATTTCTAATTTGTTTGTGAAGACTAATCTTCTCAAACTTAACCTTGCTTTTTGTTACAGCTATTGTCATAGAAAAAATTTCATTGTTTTACTCAAATGAGCAAGACGCTTTACTGACAAATGCTGATATACAGAACTTTCAAAATACCTGGAATATTGTCGATGTACATCAGAAGGGGGTCATACCAGTGAGAAAGGTAATAATTACCTAATTAAAAGTCTCCATTGCAGCCTATAGATATGCGCTGCTGAGGACAGGCTTCCCTGTATTTGGGGATAATGGATTGGGGCATGCGGATCAGCAAGATCATTTATACAGTATACAGTCATATAAAAAGCAGCTATTTTTTAGAAGTTCTTCTTGCGACACGCCAATTGTAAAGTAGTGGTAGAGTATATTTTAGGCTATTTTAAAAATTTCAAGTAAAAGTAAATTTAGAGGTAATCATTAATGCTCTTTAAGTTATTTTTTCCATGCGTTATTAAAACAATTATGAAACATTTTGATACGTAAATCTCGAATTTATTATTAGTGACATAAATACAAAATCTTCAGGTGAAGTTCATCTTACGCTTGCTTAAAGGGCGGTTGGAGTGCGACTATCATAAAGAACGTTTACTTTTTAAATACATGTGCTATGAACTCGAGAGGCTGCATAACGGCGAGGATGTCAGCTTCCACGATGTTTTCAAGTAAGTAATATATAACTAAGCACTTATTTAATTTTAATAATTAAAAAAACCTTGAGATATTACCACTTCACATACTGACATTAACTTTTACTCAAGAATCTATTATTAGTGTATTTTTTTTAAATAGACGCAATTTTTTTTAGATGGAGTCTCAGATACTCCTTAATACTATGTAAATTTTGTGTAAATTTGTTCGTAGTTGCGGGAGTTTTATTACGGCACAACGTTTAATCTGTACTTTGATAAAACTGTTTGCTGAGATAAAAAGAAACTACATGTAAGCATTATAAATAATCACAATAAACAGCCCACTGTTGAGACTTGGTGCCTTTTCTCGCAAAAAAAAAGACAAATGTCCATGAAAGCTTTTGTTCAGGGAATATGTCGGTTACTTTCATGGGAAGCTCAAGCTCAACGGTGACCATGTTCGCGCCCCTGGAGGCCCATAGCGCATGCGAACCTGCTAACAAACAGTCATCATCTCTTAAAAAAATAACATGTCTCAAACACAATTTATTACGTTTCTCTTGCCGTGGACATGATATTATTGATAATTTTGTATTACAGCATGTTGTCTTACCGTACGATTGACATCCGCAAATCTTTGCAAATGGAGGAGCTATTAGCCAGAGAAGAGTTTGAGTTTTTAATTGAGGAGGGGGTGGCCAAGCAAACTATACGGACGTGGTTGAAGGGATATCTCAAAAAGATACGCGCTAACAGCAGCGTAAGTTGTTAGATGAATAATTTTCATGGATAAAGAAGTTTTTTGTTTTATAAGTCCAAGGCAATATAATTGATTCACATAAAAGCAGCATTTACTTTTAGGTTAAATAATTGAACTTAGTTTTCAGTAACGTAAAAAACAACACTTTTTAATGTCTTAGTACTACTTGGATTCACCAGTGGTATGATCGTGTTGCTGGAGATCATTTGGGAAGGTGCCATCGCAGCTTCTGTTTCTATCGCCAAGCAGGAGTGTGTAGTAAACATGTTCTGTGTTTCGATTTGAAGGGCGTTGTCGCTAGTGAAATCATTTGGATAACGAGACATATATTTTGTTTGTATTGTTTATTATCTTAACTAGCGTCATACGGCATAAACAGGCGTATCGCTTATCATTAGGTGAACAACTTGCTGGTGTTCTCGCTCAGTCGTATATAAAAACATATTTTTAAGGTTAAAAAAAATACAATACGAACCTCAATAGTTTTGAGGTTATCTTAAAGTGTAAAAAAATTGTCATAATTTTCTAACATTTGTGATTTTTTATCCGTCCTTGCATTGAGCATAATGTGTACTCGTAGAATAGAATTGAAAATACTTTATTGCACACCAAAAAATACAGAAAATTAACAAATCGCATAATCGTAAATCGTATATTGATGGGTATAAATAATGATTTCTTATGTTTCCGCGAATTTTACACATTTATTAAAGCAAAATTTTATGGATTTCACCGCGTTTATTTATTTTATTTAATCCCGTCGTTTCGGCCACTTTGCAACAGTCATGGTCACGGGAAGACTGGGACTGGAAACGTCGGGTGGTAAAATAAACTAAATAAATGCGATAAAATCCGTAAAATCTTGTTTTAAAAATGGTTATAAATATTCACTTTTAATATTTTTAGAAACAACAAAAAAATAATGAACAGTTGATTAACATGTCCAATGAGAAACACGAAAATGAAAAATTGGAAACCGATCCTCAGGTTAATATTTGTTTATTGTTTATATATACGACGGACTACACACAATTAAAAATACACGTACATTTTTCTATACAAAACTGATTATATGTACATATTTACAGAAAGTAGTTGCCAATGCGGGACACACGGAAATAACTGAGTCTACTTCGCAACCAATAATGACGAGTAAGCGATTCTCTTTACTTCAGTTTTGAGGGGCGGTCTAGGTATCAACCACCGCAGCTCTTATTTCTGAATGAGCAGACAATGTGTTCCGGTTGGAAGGGCGTTGTTGTGGCTAGTGAAATTATTGGGGTGATGAGACTTAACACCTTATGTCTTAATGCGACGAGCACAATTTGAAGCAGTGTATGTCATTCTGGCTAGCGACACATTATTATTTACAGGCTTGTATCACTTACCTTCAGGTAAAGATATTGCTTGTCTCTACGCTTCATAAAAAACAGTAGATGGTGCCCATTGTTTCCGCCAAATGTGAACCTGAAGGGCATCGTCAAATAACTGGAGTAAAAACATTTAATGTCTTGTAACTCAATTGTTCTTAAAAAATAAACAAAAACGAAGAGAAGTTTAATTTTTCAGAAATTGATTTACTATTTTTATTTTAGCGATGACAAAAACTAATAATCGCGTACAAAAAACAACTGAAGACAGCAGCAACATGGGCGCTTCTGGTGGTGGTGGCGGTGCCGGGTCTGCGCTGCACCACCTGCACAGCACCACCTGCACAACTAAGAACACTGATTAAGAACGACGAACCCTACACGCTACAACGCATTAATATTGACATATTTGTTGGGTAATAAGCGCTATCTATGTCTACTTAGTCACATATGTGGCGTGGTGTGAAGGCCCCGAGTTCCAGTAGTGGGAACAATAAATGTTGCTCTTTTTTTAATATTTAGTTACACTAAGGTATTATAGACACAACCAAATTTTGCTGGTTTTAAAAAAATTCTATTAGGTTTTCTTTTATTTATACATTAACTCGCACATGCTGGAGTTTTTATCCATACTTTTCCTAAAATTGTGTGATTGTATTATTGTCAAATTATTAAAAAAATATTTATATGTAACTTTACCATACAAATAATTCCCGAAAATAGGAGAAATTAGTATATAATTGTACACTGGCTATATATGCATCATACGGCAAGCCAAACAGAGCCTTTATAATACAAACGACAAAAATAAAGTTTTAAATTAATTATTGTCTACCGTGAAATGCTATAGCTGCAATGATGTGACTGTGCCAAGAGTAGTTAATTGTTGTGAAAAAAATAAATGTATAAAATCGCTATGTAATATTATTTAAATTAGCCTTTAAACAGGATTAAATCATCTGCAAATCATGGCTGCTCTGTTCAAGTCCCAACTGTTTTTTTATTTATTTTACTTGAATACTCTATAAAGAACAACTATATTCTATACATATGCATATTCTATAGGTACTGGGTGTGTTGCGATAATAAATAAAATTTAAGAAAACTATACGCAATATAAATTTCGTTCATTGCAAAAAGAGACATATGCCCAAAGCAAATACGAAAATAGGACCAGCGACCGAACAGTAAAATATTTTACCCTGTAGTTTCAGTGTAAAGGCGTACAACAGAACAGAGCGTTTATCCTCTTGTGATGTATCTTGTTGTCAAAATGAGCGATCAGACAATTTTGACGTACCGTTTGCGTTCTACGACATTCATTTGATAACCACCCACAACCACCCTCCTGAAAATAAAATATAATTATAAGAAATTACGGGTTTAAAAATTAACGAAGTGAAAACGAAGCTTATAGTGATATCATAAAAAGGAGTGGATAACGACTGTAACAGGCTTCTTCTAGACTAGTGAGCTTTACCACCTAGATTACATTACCGCTTACCATCAGATGAGATCGTAGTCAAGCACTAGTCTATGTAAAAAAAAAAATGTATTTAATTTTACTTCCTTGGTTAGGTTACGTTGATATTTACTTAACAATAATCACCATTTTCATTTAAACTTATCAATTAGAAATAATAAATATTTATAATTTGATAAATTAAGTAGCTTTTATTAGTTTCATTTAAGATAATTGTTATATTATATTCTCTTTTGCTAACACAACAGTAGGTAATGGAACGTAGCAGTGGAAAGACTGTCAAACAAAAAATCAATGACAAAGTTGAACAGAATTTATCGTTATATATATATACATGTAGTTTTGTTTCAAAGCTTGGATTAATTTATTTTTAAATACATAGAATTTGGCTTTGGTAACTATACGATGTAAGTACACAGTTGTGAAATGTAGTAATTCTTCCGTTGTGTGTTAAATTTTTATGAAAATAGTGTTTAAAACATCAAAATGTTGGGCCGAAAACAAAGTTTAAAAGGTGAACCAATACTAGCTGATTACGGCCCTGAAGAATCGCTAAACGAAAGTGCTGATATAGAGTGGGTTAACAAAGTGAGTATTTTCCTGTACCACAGATGCTCTAGCGCCTTATAAACAGATACTATGTATGATAATGTGTTCATTTTGTATAATTTTTTTTTACAGTTATGGGTCAGAAGAATTTTAAGATTTTGTGCTCTTTTAAGTTTAATGTCTGTTTCTCTCAATACACCAAAATCATTTGAAAAGTATTCTTATCTTCAGGTTACAACCTTTGTAGTGGACTGTTGTGTTACCCTTCTTTTTACAGCTGAAATGATAGCAAAAATGCACATAAGGGGAATACTAAGGGTACATATATATTTCTCTTAACTTTTAATAAAATTAGTCTTCAATACAAGTACTTTAAAAATATATTTGTGCACAGGGTGATGTTGCATATTTAAAGGATCATTGGTGCCAATTTGATGCTTCTATGGTGTTTTTTCTCTGGGTCTCAGTGCTCTTGCAGATGTTTGAGTTGACAGGAATAGTGCCCAGATATAGCTATCTTAGCATATTAAGAGCACCTAGACCCCTAATAATGATTAGATTTTTAAGAGTATTCTTGAAATTCTCAATGCCAAAATCTCGGATTAATCAAATTTTCAAGTATGTATATAATAGATGAATAATTTACTAATGAAGATGGACTATCGCTCATATATATAATCTTTTATTTACAGGAGATCAAGTCAGCAAATTTATAATGTGACATTGTTCTTTTTATTCTTTATGTCACTTTATAGTTTGTTAGGTGTTCAGTTCTTTGGTGAGTTAACACATCACTGTGTAAGAAACAATACTGATCCAAAGTAAGTTATGAAACATATATATGATCAAAAGTATTAGTAATATGCTTTAAATTAAAGTTCTAGTAATTTTGTTTCTTAACATGTTCAATGCCGGTGACACAACTGTTGTGTCCACCAAAATTTTTCTCCAGTCCAGGAGATACAAGTGGTGTGTCCGACACCCAATGTATGGTGGAAGACATTGTCAAAAGTGGGGTGGCATTGAATGTGTTAATGATAAGTGATAAATGTTCTATATTCTTTTTACAAACAAACCTCTTCCTTTTTGCTTAATATGTACTTTTGAGGCAGTACTAAGCTGGTACCATTGTTAATATATGTTTAAAAGAGAAAAACTTCAGAGTAAACTGATATGAGATTATTTTTATAAAATGTCTTTTGTCAATAGCAATATTTGACTTAATAAACAGAGGTATCATTATAAAAAATGTATATAGTTATAAAGTATCACAATAAAACTATTACAACAGAATTGTACATTATCATAACATCCAAATTCATATTTAATTTAATTAAAATTAATTATGCTTTTTTACAGTGAAATAACCATAAACTCGCTTGCAATACCTGATACATTCTGTTCTCCGGAACCGAACTCTGGCTACCAGTGCCCTGCAGGAATGAAATGTATAAAATTAAATCTGTCCAAATACATAATGGGGTTTAATGGTTTTGAAGAATTTGGTATGAACAAATGAAAATAAATCAATTTAATTACAATTAAAAGTGTTGCTTAGAACATGGTTTCATTCCAGCTACAAGTTTATTTACTGTCTATCAAGCATCTTCACAAGAAGGTTGGGTATTTATAATGTATAGAGCAATTGATTCATTGCCAGCATGGAGATCAGCTCTTTACTTCAGGTATAGCTTTTATTTGTTTTACTCATTATTATGTTTACATCATTTTATTTAATTGACGAAATAAGCAGAATATCACCTGATGGTAAGAGATACGCCTGCCCATAGAGATGTGGTGTTAATAAGGATGATAAATAATGCACTACATTGAACATGTTGCTTTGTGGCACATAATGTTAAGTTTTATTCCTTTTCCCTTTCACAAGTCACAATGTCGTTCTAACTAAAACAGCAAAGTTTACACACTGCTGTTTGATGGTAGAAAATGGTACTGTGGTGGTACTTACCTCAATAGCACCCAACAACAAGAACCCACCTCCAGTTAATGAATATTCTACAATTGTGATATATTTGATGTGCATGATGATTTTGATATGATTATGATGATGTATGTATTAAGTTTATTATTAAACAAAATAATCACATTAATTTAATAACTATTACAACCACTAATTCTTTTAATGATTTAGTGTTATTACTATTAGATATACATGATTTTTTATAATATTCTCATTTTATTTACAGTACAATGATATTTTTCTTAGCTTGGTTAGTAAAAAATGTATTCATAGCAGTTATAACTGAAACATTTAACGAAATAAGAGTTCAGTTTCAACAAATGTGGGGTGTTCGCAACCCTATAACGAAAGGCAGTACAACACAATTTTTTACTGGCGATGACAATGGTTGGAAACTGGTTACTATTGATGAAAATAAACATTCAGGTATATTTTTTTTTGTTTCTAAAAACGTTAAAGTTGTGTTAATTTTTATATATGCTAAGAAATAGTTTCTGGGAATGGGTTAATACTCCAAATGTAATTCCTGGTATTACAGGCGTTTTAGTATTGTAGGTATTAGAATTTTTTTTTGGTTTCTTTACAGGGAGTGCTCCGGAAATTTTTCATAAAATGCTGCGCTCTGCATATTTTCGTCTTCTCGTCATGGGAGTGGTTTTAGCTAATGGAATTATTACTGCTACTATGAACTTTAAACATGATGACAACCCAAGAGAATTTTTTTATGAAAAATACTACTACATAGAAGTTAGTATATATAGTGTATATATTTTACAGTATATATTAATGCGAAACCATTCGCACGCCTAAACCGCTGATTCGATTATAATGAATCTAAAATTCATTTATTAAGGTAGATGTGACCATGAAGAATGTCTACTTATTGTCTTACTTTCTCCACAGTTTTAAATTTATAGGAGAAGGAGGCGGTATAAATTGAATGAATAATGATTTCTTTATCCGACCATCAAGCAGAATTGGTTGAGAAAATGAACATTAACGCATTTTTATTTTTGTTCAACGAAAAGATAAGACATGTGGAACGTTCATCTGATGGTATATCATATGGCTCTAGTTAAGAAGACATACAGCATCACATTGTGCTCGTCGCCTTGAGATAGACGTTAAAGGAATATTATGTGTATTATGGGATTTTTGCTTACAGATTGCATTTACAATTTTTTTAGACTTGGAAGCTCTGATAAAAATATGGTGTTTAGGTTGGAAGGGTTATTTTAAACATTCGGTTCATAAATTTGAATTACTTCTGGCTGTTGGTACTACGATCCATATAATTCCTCAACTTTACATGTCGGGATTCACATACTTTCAGGTATCTTTGTTGAATACAATAATATGATAAAATATCAAAATGTTTACCTAATTATTTTTTTTAACATTATCATATCTTACCTATAAATTGTTACACTACCTGGGTTTACGTATAGTCACGTGTGTGGAAGAAAAACACGATTTTTTACACGAGTTTACTGGTCGTAGGTCTCTGTTGCCGGAGACCGTCTGGATGGGTACCACCGCAGCTCCTATTTCAACCCCCAAATAGTAGTGCACAAACACTACTGGGTTCCGGTTTGAAGGGTGCTGTAGCTAGTGTAATTACTGGAGTAACGAGACTTAACACCTTACGGCTCAAGGCGACGAGTGCAATGTGGTGCAGTGTATACCTTCTTAACTAGCACCACGTTGTCATGGGCAAGCGTATCACTTACCATCAGGTGAACGTCTTTCTCGTCTCGTCGCATAGAATAAAAAAAAATTACTAATATCTCTGTAAACATAAATGAAAAGTCTTTTTAATGTTATCGCTTAAAGCACCGAGTTCCAAGCCTTCTCCCAAGAGGAGGTCTAGAGGAGACGATCGTCTAATAAACTAAGCTGTCACGACTATTTATACATAAAAAAAGAAAAACTTTAACTTGTTTCACATGTTCATTATTGTATAAAAATATCCGGGGACATATTGAGTAAATTTTTTTATGCAGGATTGACTCTACTAGGTTATACATATGATACAGTGGTCACACTAGCCACATTAAAGTAATTGAAGCCTATCAAGTTTTTAATTATGTCAAAATGTAATTTGCTTGTTAATATTTAGAAAAAAAATTTGTATAATATCAAGGTTTTTAAATTGTTTTTTAAAGGTTCTGCGTGTAGTACGGTTGATAAAAGCCTCACCACTATTGGAAGGATTTGTTTACAAAATATTTGGACCGGGCAAAAAATTGGGCAGCCTTATTATTTTCACGATGTGTTTGTTAATTATAAGCTCATCTATATCAATGCAGCTATTTTGTTTTCTGTGTGAGTTTACGAAATTCGAAACTTTTCCTGAAGTAAGTTTGTTATTATACAAGTAGATGTTCTCAACTTTTCATCATCGTCATCACCATCAGTTGATAGGTATCCATCAGTGAACGTTTAAAAAAAAAAAATCTCAACTTTTTTTATATTATTATTATCATCATTATTTTCGCGAATAAAGTAATAATAAGATAATTAAATATTTTCGTTTATAAAGGAAATACATGTATGTTCATTTTATTTTGTTTCGAATTGTTTGCCTTACACGAGCTTCCATTTTCAGGCCTTCATGTCTATGTTCCAAATCTTAACACAGGAAGCGTGGGTTGAGGTAATGGATGAAACCATGGTCCGAACAAGTCAGACTTTGACTCCGCTCGTCGCTATCTACTTCATTTTATACCATTTGTTTGTTACACTGGTAATAAGTTTTTTTTAATTCTTGATGAACATATTTATATATATATATATATTATAAATAATGCTATTGAGCAATTTGTATATTCTAGATAGTGCTGTCATTATTCGTCGCGGTAATATTAGATAACTTGGAATTGGATGAAGATATTAAAAAATTGAAGCAACTTCGATACCGACAACAAAGCGCTGAAATTAAAGAGAGTTTACCGTTCAGGTTACGAATATTTGAGCGATTTCCTGACAGTCCACAAATGACGAAATTACACAAGGTTCCGGGGGACTTCAATTTGCCAAAGGTATTCTTTATTTATTTATTCGAAAGCAACAACGTTAACAATTTGTATCTTGTATTCTAATTATTTTTAGTATATAAGGCGATTAGGAGGTTTCCCTGTACATTCCGATAGCACGTTGGTATACGTAGACCGAATTTTGAATTAATTAATTATAATAACTATATTAGATGTGGAAGATCTATCTAGAAATAAAAACAACTTTTAAGTACGGAACATATAAAATTAACAATATACATTCATAAGTTATAAGTCTATATTTATTTTTAATCAGTTTCTTTTTTTCAAAATTCATAAATAATAAAGACCACGTAAGACGATAACTTATTAACCATTTTCATATTAGTGTTGCAGTAAATGGATTTCGCAAATAAAAAAAAACCTTAACACGTCACGGTCATCATCATTGCGATTGCGATGATGACACAGCTCAGCATACGCAGGCTCAGCTAATGCTCGCCTGATGCCGCCCCTATGAGCGGAGCTGCGGGTGTTGGATGGGGAGTCTGACACTCGGTAACATCACAGCACGGAATGCGAGCAGCATGCTGGGCGTTTTCAGCACGTTGCTCTGGAGCAGGGGAAAAGCCAGCCTATCAGCTTGGGCGCGGGCGACATAGCGATCGCATGACTTAGTCGATCTCGCTTCGCCGCCAGTATCCCCTCGAAAAAAAAAACGTGGTATTTACACATGCGTGATGCTACAGAACATCAAGCGTAACAGTTGACAAACCGTATGAGTTAACAATCCATGTGGTTTCTCGAATTGTGGGCGTTTGTACACCTAAAAGTCGAGCCTTGTTATGTTATTAGCACATTATGTGCGAAATGCGAGAGGGTCAAATCTTGACGACGCTAAAAGCTAATAGACTTGATATAAAGTAACAGAAATTATATTTAAATCACAAACAACCATGTAAACAAATCGTATTTACACACAGATGTACAGACTTTAACAAGCAGAAGTTTTCACTGTCGTTACCCGCGCATGTGGACCGTTGGACAATAACAGCCCAGCGGACTTTATAAAGTATCGGTTTTTATTACTACAATAAATATTTAGTAAATTGCGCGGATTAGTAGACGGCCCGTTCAAACAATGATACTCCATCGCAGATGTTGTATTGTAGTTATTGTTTCGACATTTCTTTAACTGGGCCGCTGGGCCGCTGCGCCGCTAATAATGATAAAAAAATTAGAAATAAAAATTTTAAATATAAAAAATCTCAATTCTGTCTCAAATCTAAACACAAAGGTGAACATCCTGTTTGTGCGTCTGCCGCTCGAGCCTAGCGGTCCTTTTGTTATCCTGTTTGCGGGTCCTGCCCAGTGGTAATTTTGTAATACACACAGACGTAGATTTGTCGTTGTGTGAGTGTTATTTGGTGGGTCTGAATTGTAAACACAGTTTCAACACGTAAAATCTATAATTTTACGTGTTCATTTCAAAAAATGACACGTAAATGTAGAATCTACAATAAATTTACAATAAGGTGATGTATTTTCCTACATGAATATAATATTATAATTAGTGAAAAACAAGCCGTGAACGTTTTTGCGCGCGAACGACATTTAGGTTTATAAAATCTTTTCGTGGGATAATAGCACGAAACATTGTATTTTATCTAAAATTATACAGCCATGTTGCTAATAAAACACTGAATAAGCCTTTTTCTTAAAATTTTCTCTGATTTTCGTTTGAAATATTTTGGAACCGGTTCACAAAAAAATACTCACGTTGACGCCGAGGCAGACACAACATTCTGACGGTAAAATTATAATTTTTTTCTATTATGGCTAGTATTATTTTGAGCTCATTTTGTAGCAAATTTCATAAAGAATCTATAGACACCCAGTTTTCAATATAAAATTGTCTAAAAACATACTTAAAACACACTCAAAGTTCGGAACTCACGACATCGCTCGATGCCCATGGGTCTGAGGGACACATTTTTGCGCGACATCGCCCGATGCCCGCGGGCTTCGACGGATTAATAATTAAGTGTATGGATGTTTCGAAAACCGCAATTTCATGTCCACAAACTACTTTTCACGAACAATATAAAATCGTACATTTGTTGTCTAGATAAGTTAACATGCCCAGTTTGTTTTTTTCTTAAGTAGCTCTGTTAATGTTTCCACTTTTGGGACTCGTGCCTCTCTCAAGAAAAGTTTAAGTCTTAAGTTAAGTCTGCGGACCGTAACTATCAATGAACAGCTTGTGTTTAAATTACAATTAAATTATAAATTTGTTATTATCATACAGGTACGTGAATCTTTTATGAGACAGTTTGTTTGCGAAGTGGAAGGGGAAGAGGAAACGGGATTGGCCGGGAGTGGCGTTCGTGCCGGTGACCTTTCACGCAGGGCGATAGAGTACATCGGTGTCGACAAGATTGCATTTCCTTACCGTAAACGTTGCCTTGTAAAAACACTGGTAATCGCCCCGCCGTCAGAACGTCCAAGCTCCGCATTACGCCGACATGTTGTCGCTTCAATCATCAAGTACGTAGTCTGATGACTAATTAATTATTTTTGAGTAAACGACGTGTAATCTCAAATACTAAATATAATTTATTTTTTCTATTTATCGACACTACGAAACAAGACGTTCACCTGATGTTAAATAACACATTACTGCACCACACTGTGCTCGTCACCTTTAGACATAATTGTTAACAACTACATCTCGTAAGTCCTGTAATTTCTCTAACAACAGCGCTTTTCAAATCGAACAAATTTTTTGGCTGCTGAAATAGGTTATGCGATGGTTCTACCTAAACAGTAGACCCGGAAACAGATACATACCACCTACAACAATTAAAACTGTTCAATTTATGGTAAATCACTATATACTCATCATGTATGCAAATTTACGGAGGTATATACTCGTAATTGTAATGACTACCCACTGTGTTTTATCACTAAATTAAAAAAAGTTTTTATGCTAATTGTAATTTAAATTCATTTATGATTTTAACGGGCTTACCATTTAAAAAGAAAAAGAATTTTGTGTTGCCTATTTTCCGCATTTTAATTTTATATTTTTTTTAGTTCCAGATTAATTACCATTTTTGAAATTGTCTCCAAGGTATTGGATTATTTTTTTTATTTAAGCAAATTTTTTTAAGTTTTCTTTTAATCATAGCAATTAAGAAATAAATTTATGTTGGCTAACTATAAAAAATTGTTGGATTATTTAATTGGCTTGCTTACGTAACAATATGTAAATTTTTCAGTGATTCGAACAATCATCGACGTTTGGTTCTTGGTGACTCCGCCATGCTAGCGACAGGCGGAAAGTCTGGACTCAAGTCTCAGGGCACTATATCCAGCGCAAAGCAATTGAGAGTTGACCAAAAGAAGTATGTAATTTTATTCTATAATTTAAGATATACATACTAAATGATATGTAAATAATAAAACCGAAATTTTTATTTTATACAGATTCGGATCGAGATCCATCCGACGTTCAGTTCGTAGTGGTTCTTTAAAACTAAAACAAACATACGAACACTTGCTCGAGAACGGCGACATTGGTGCCGCGTCTCGGGTGGTGCCTTCTTCACGGGCGCGACCTCCTTATTTGGACATACGTTTACTGCAGGCTAAACGGCAGCAGGCTGAAATGAGAAGGTACTAAGCAGCACTTAAAATACCTAGTCTGGCCATATATTCTGTTACAAATGAATGTTAATTTTAATGAAGTAATGTTATATTATTAAAATGTATATCTACATATTTATTTGTCTCAGCAAAAAATAACAAAAAATCTTTTCGAAATCGCCATCTTTGACTTTTATACAGGCCTTTAATCTGTTCAGTCACGAATCTATGGATTTACTCACTATTTTCAAAGGAAATTTCGCCTCTGCTTGCTTCAAAGATCTTTTAAGATGTCGCCGTGCCGTTTAGGGCAGGCCATGTCCTCTAAAACTGAACATAATTTGAAGTCTAAAGAGTGTCCCCAATTCAAAATAATTAAAAAGTTGAAAAAAAGAAAAGTTATGGCCAGACTAGTTATATAAACCAAAACTACATTTTAATATATGTACGTCAAACTATATTTCTTATAACATAAATCATATTTTTCATAATTTTTATATGTACAATTTTCAATACAATTGACAAATAATTGACCTTAATCTCGTATGATGTTAAGTGACAATAATGCTGTGTATGGTGACGGTTACTCGCCTAATACTCTGGCTCTCATATTGTCAATCTCATTTGACAGTCACAAC
Source organism: Byasa hedistus (assembly GCA_029286795.1). Classification (NCBI taxonomy): domain Eukaryota; kingdom Metazoa; phylum Arthropoda; class Insecta; order Lepidoptera; family Papilionidae; genus Byasa; species Byasa hedistus. The sequence continues at coordinate 5,745,679 of JAGSMW010000020.1, read as the reverse complement.
ACAGCAATATTGCAATAGCGGCAGATCTACAGTATGAGGGTAGTAGCTAGCCAGGCGGATTCAAAAAAACCCTGCTGTCAATCAAACTTAAGAAAGGTGGCCCTAGAATCAAACCCCCTGGTTTGACCTTTGTGTTATAAGGCAAGAACATAACCACTGCGCCTCGGGGCTAGAGAATTGATTACAAAACTGTACACAGTTATAAAGTTTTTATTACTGTAATATATATTATGTGTGCAGAAATCAACGCGAGGAAGATTTGCGTGAAAATCATCCGCTTTTTGATACACCACTGCTATTGGTGCCGCGCGAGTCACGCTTCCGCAAACTGTGTCGCGCCATAGTAGATGCGCGCTACGATGCACGACTGCGCGACCCTGTTACGGGCAACGAGCGGAAAGTGCACTACAAAAGCTTCCAGTGAGTGCGTGCCGTCTAACTTCCATATTTATGCATTAAAAAATATTTTGACGAAGCGATGACGAGCTGGATGTTCACCTTGATACGCCTGAAAATTTAAAAATAGCTAGGATGTTAAACACTGATTATCAAATATAAAAATAGTTAATATCTTAAACACTCCACCACTTTGCGGTGAATGGTCATCGAACATACGTATGTAAGATATTAAATCTTATTATACCAATAATTACACTAACTCATTCTGCATTTAAATAAAAACATGTTAAAGCTTGCACACTAACAAATAGGTGCTGCCATAGCTATCTGGACAGTTTCCGGCAACATACCATTACCATCAGTACACAGACCTGTTACCAGTGAGATATCTACCACCAATAACACATTTATGTATAGTGATTTGTTTAACTTTTAAATGTGAAAAAAGATGAGGTTGTACAATTTGTCTACAGCAATTTTCTGGGTCTGGTGACATACTTGGACTGGGTAATGATCATGGTGACTACACTTTCCTGCTTATCGATGATGTTCGAAACTCCCACATACAGAGTCATGGAAAACTTTGTGCTGCAGGTACGTATTTATTTTTACGATGTTCACATTTAATATTAAATTTATAACAACTACTGTTCGAAATTCTTTTTTAGATTGCAGAATATGGGTTCGTGATATTCATGAGTTTGGAATTGGCTCTTAAAATTTTAGCTGATGGCCTATTCTTTACTCCTAAAGCATATCTTAAGGATGCTGCTGCAGCTTTGGATGTATTTATTTATGTGGTAAGTGGACAAAAGAGAATTAGAAAAGGAGTAAACCACTACTGTCGAATAAAATTTAATTCTAATACTTTAAAGGTTTAGACTATGTGCTGAAATATCTTAAATAGATAGATAAATATAAACGTTTGTTGTAACTACATAAAACACACTCATAGTCAAATAGGATTTTTTTCACACAAGAATAGCTATTTTGGCACACAGTATAAGAGACATATATTAGTAAAGTGGCAATGGTATCAAAGTCTCAGTGGATTATTCACCTATTGAAGATGAAGCACTGATTATTATCGCTTTACGGCGAGGTCACGGGAACGTTGCATACATCTGCAAACACCCCCCCCCCCCTCCTCCGGCCACAGTTCCACCTCAGGGGAGATAGCTCTCCCCTTTGGCACGTCAGAAAATACAGCGCGCCCTCCCGGCCTCTTGTCCTCATCTCCTCATCTGGCAACGGATCCATCGCTCAGTAGCCAAGGGAGCAAGCTCTCATTCTCGCTACAGCGGATCTGGTTATAGGCTCCGCCTTCAACCATTATTTGAGACTGGAGGATAGAGGGCACGGTGAAATGCAATAACGACACTTCCCCTCAACTACACCTCGCCTGCAATGGGCAGAGAAAACGGCGCCTAAAAATGGTGCAGTTGCCATGTCAACTGATAGGATGACTGTATCTCATCCGAACTACCGCCACAATCCTATGGCTAGACTTATTACTTATGATTTGATAAACGGAATGGTGTAAGTAAAACAAGTTTGACGACCATGTTATTATACTACCCCTAGCTGTTACACGCGACTTCGTCCGCATCGTATTTAACAAAAATTTATTGGTCAGTTCACAGAGTTTACGATAACTCATTAATTCTGTATTTCGCGTAAAGAAAGCAAAGGTATTGCTAATTTTAATGAAATTCTTATACTTTACGAAAATATTACGGACACATCGCGAAATAGTGTGTAGTATACGGTCATTTTCTAGACGCTGATATCTAGATTCCAAAGTTTTTTACGAGTCCTTAACAATGAATGACGCGTTCCATCTGACTGTAATCGTTCGTTCCTCTCAAAACTACTCTCATTGGACCTATACACGGACGTTCGTAATCCACAATTTGAAAGACGACTTTCCCTATCTTGTTGAGATTCATTTTCACGATGTAATCTTTGGGCTTTCCTGTATTTTTGTAAAGATTTGACTTTCTTTAGGCATAACTATGTGTACTATATATCTATGTATCTCACGAAAAAAAATTCTAAACGAGGACTATTGATAACTTAATAATATATTAAAAACTTAATAATTTAAATTAATAAATTATTATTCTCACTACTTTTTGGTCCCTCTTCGTATATGCACGTATGCTTCTATCTACTATATCTTACATATGTATTTTTAATGTTATTCAATACTTGCAGGTGTCATTGACGTTTCTATGTTGGATGCCAGTGCGAGTTCCACCGGGGTCCGCGGCGCAGATGCTCATGATTCTGCGCTGCGTACGACCGCTACGTATTTTCACACTGGTGCCGCACATGCGGAAGGTAGTCTACGAACTTTGTCGGGGTTTTAAGGAAATACTTTTGGTAAGCATTTATTTCCCAATAATTTGTCTCTAATTTTTTTCTTAATTATCAAAGCCTAAACTTTAGGGGTGTGTAAACGTGCACTGCATTGTTGATGTTATTTTTCTTTAATTTTTAATTATTTTATATCTATATAATAAAAATGAATTGCTGTTCGTTAGTCTCGCTAAAACTCGAGAACGGCTGGACCGATTTGGCTAAATGTGGTCTTGAATTATTCGTGGAAGTCCAGGGAAGGTTAGTAAGGTGAGAAAATATGGAAAAAGTGCCTGGAATATGGTAAAAACAACAATTTCTCTTTTTCATTGAGGTGACCAGATTTTTAGATAGGCAAAGCGGGACAACTCTGAAGGAATAATAATATCGTAATTTTTTTTTAGTTTTAACATAAGTACAATTTATAAATACAAAAATGTATAATATTTTATTCTTTGACATATTTCTATCTAAATTTCTTTTAGGGGTAAGCTCGGTGACATACTTTTTGTCAATAATATAAAATTTTAAGATTACAAGTATTTTAAGCTTAGCTTAAGAAAATTTATGTATATATGAAGTATACCTTAATTTTCTATAGCAAGAAGCAGAACACGAAGTGTATCATCTGAGAGACAAATACAATGTAACTGGGTAGCAAAAGCAACGTCTTACGCAAAACAATGATTTTCGTAAATATAAAATTTAACTTAATTCTAAAAGTCAGGACTTTTGAAAAACGTTGCGTGACGCGGAATTAATTGAGAAAAAGCGAAACGTCTGGTCACCTTACTTTAGATATATAAAACGTCAAACATTTGAAGTTTGTCCCGTCATTTAGAAACCAAATACAATTTAAAAGAATATTTTTGATTTTGACATTTGATATTGACAACTAACAATTACTGATTGCAACTATAACATTTTACGAGAAAAGGGAGGAACATGGCGATCGAATTGACCTCGCAGACAATTTTTTAAAGGATTTTTATTCTTTAATTTATTCGTCTACACGTGTCACTGGCTCACGCACAAACCGTGCTCATGCCATCAATTGGGAAGAAGAAGAATATTTTACGAACTTTAGCGGGAATCTGGGCGTGAAGGTCACGTTGTCTCGGTTCATTTTTATTTTTTTGTGCATAATGCGGTTGAATGTACGATGTGAGTGTATCATGCAGTAAATTAGTGTGTTCGTGTGCAGCGATTGTAGAATTCTAGCAGGAACACCACTGTCCTCAGTTCAGATTGGTTCAAAATAGTAGTTACGTCTTAACTTTACTTTTTTAATCTTTTGTGATAGTGACACTAACTGAAATCTAAAAACTGGAAATCGAAAATTGAAAACTGAAATCTGGAAACTGTAAACTGGAAATTGAAAGTTGAAAACTGAAATCTAAAAACTGTAAACTGTAAACTGGAAATTGAAAATTGTAAACTGAAATCTGAAAACTGTAAACTGGAAATTAAAAATTGAAAACTGAAATCTGAAAACTGTAAACCGTAAACTGGTAATGGAAAATTGAAAACTGAAATCGGGAAACTGTAAACCGTAAATTGAAAATTGAAAATTGAAAATTGAGAATTGAAATTGGGAATTGAGAATTGAGAATTGAGTATTGAGAATTGGGAATTGCAAATTGGTTATTGGGAATTCGGAATTGAGAATTAGAAATTGGGGATTGGAAATTGGAAATTGGTAAATGGAAAATGGAAAATAGAAACCAGAAACTAGAAACCAGAAACTTGAAACCAGAAACCAGAAACCAGAAACCAGAAACAGAAACCAGTAACCAGAAACCAGAAACCAATAACCAGAAAAGAGAAACTAGAAACCAGAAACCAGAACCAGAAAACCAGAAAACAGAAACCAGAACCAGAAACCAGAAACTAGAAACTAGAAACTAGAAACAGAAACCAGAAACTAGAAACCAGAAATAGAAACCAGAAAACAGAAACAGAAACCAGAACCAGAAACTAGGAACCAGAAACCAGAAATAGAAACCAGAAACTAGAAACCAGAACTAGAAACCAGAACCAGAAACTAGAAACAGAAACCAGTAACCAGAAAACAGAAACCAGTAACCAGAAACCAGAAACCAGTAACAGAAAACAGAAACCAGAACCAGAAACTAGAACCAGAAACCAGAACCAGAAACTAGAAACCAGAAACCAGTAACCAGAAAACAGAAACCAGTAACCAGAAAACAGAAACCAGAAAACAGAAACCAGTAACCAGTAACCAGAAAACAGAAACCAGAACTAGAAACTAGAAACCAGAAACTAGAAACTAGAAACAGAAACCAGAAACTAGAAACTAGAACCAGAAACCAGAAAACAGAACCAGAAACCAGAAACCAGTAACCAGACAATAGAAACCAGAAACCAGAAACCAGTAACCAGTAACCAGACAATAGAAACCAGAACTAGAAACCAGAAACCAGAAACTAGAACCAGAAACTAGAACCAGAAACCAGAAACCAGTAACCAGTAACCAGTAACCAGTAACCAGTAACCAGAAAACAGAAACCAGTAACCAGTAACCAGAAAACAGAAACCAGAAACTAGAAACCAGAAAACAGAAACCAGAAACTAGAACCAGAAACTAGGAACCAGAAACTAGAAACCAGAAACCAGAACTAGAAACTAGAAACAGAAACCAGAACCTAGAAACCAGAAACTAGAAACCAGAATCCAGAAATCAGAAACCATAAACAAACAAACAAAAGTTCATATTAAATTACAATCTTTCACTGCTGTCTAAGCAATGTAGGCGCGTTCGTGACGCTAAAGAGTCAATTTGCACTTTATAATAGCCGCACAAAGTTCAAATTCAATTATTCTATCAAAACAGTGTGCGTATGCGCATTGTAGGATCTAACGCTGCGTGCCGAAATTAAAACGTATGAAATAATAACATAAATAGTCACAAAATGTAAGAGCTAAAGATCCACCATACTGATTTTCAATTTGGTCGGCTTCGCGATATTATTTCTTTTGTTTTAGTTTCGGCGCGCGACGTAACATGCATTCGTTTTCACGTCAATACATCAGTCGAGACCAAACCGCGTTACCATCTGGCGGACCTGACAGACTACATTCTCTCAAAAAGATTTGGAATGTGATAGTTATTTGTTCCTAAAAAAATATTATAGTAAATATAACTTATGTACTTTAATTATGGCTTTGGCCACTCTTCTGGACCCCCTATAATATTTAAATATTAGTTATTAGATGAATATATATAGTGCTGAACCCCACAAACCACTCATAACCAGGGTTTTTGCCCCGGCTATAAAATAGGCAGGAACAAAGAACATTCCAATTTTTGGGACAGAACGGAGTCTGTCGGGTCAGCTAGTCAAAAATAAATTCGAAACAACGTGAAATTTCTAATTTTGGCTAAAAGATGAAATAATAACACTAGAATTTAGAAGGTGTTCAGAACACCTTTTGAGTAGTGGTGTGCAGAAAGATTTCGGGAAGGGTATGCATCCTGTACCTAAAATCTTTGTATTATCTATACTGAAAAATAAACTTATCAATTTCAATGCAGTATAGTTTGTCGTCAAGCATTAGTCTACATTTTAATAAAAAAATAGTTTTGGGTATCTATTGAGTGAATTTTGAGATTATTATTTAAAAACTTTTAGAAAGCCAACATATGCAAAGCTCATTTGACTGTATGAAGACTGTACATTATTTTACATACACTAAGATTTATATTTTAAACATACTCGATAGGAAATTTGCTTTTACAAAATGCTCTGCAGTAATTAATTGTCCTTTCGAATTTCCGATAAAACTCACTTCTTATCATTTTTAGGTGTCAACGCTGCTCATTCTGTTGATGTTCGTATTTGCCAGTTATGGCGTACAGTTATATGGCGGCAGGTAAGTAGCTTCGTAATAGATAAGACGTATTTAAGACAATACACAGAAAAACTATCAGGCCGAGCTGCTGAAAAAATAAAATTTTTACAAATGTTTATAAATTCGGTTCCTATTTCTGTGTATTATTTTTTGTACGGCCCAGTGGACATGTACCAGTTACAGAAATTGAAAAAAAACAAATACTTTTGCTACCAACTTGTAGTAATGTATAAATCTTTTGCAGGCTAGCTCGTTGCAATGATCCAACGATCACACGCCGAGAAGACTGCGTAGGTGTCTTCATGCGTCGTGTTTTTGTCACAAAAATGAAGATAAAACCTGGACCTAACGAGACTTTTCCATCGATGCTGGTACCACGAGTATGGTATGGACTTAACACTATTATCATTGACATGTCAATATTTTTTTTATTTGCATTAAAGCTGCTGGTTCTGAAAACATGATGGATACCTAACGATGTTTTACTTCACCGGATACTCAAGCTCTGTGAAATTCGAAAAAGCGCCGTTCCGAATCTCTTACGTTACAAACTGAATTATTACCGCTTCAATTAAATAAGAACTGGCATATATTATTTTCCTTTTCGTAAAATAAACTTTATTATATGTCCATTGTTTAATGGAACTATTTTATAAAATTTTGTAATATCATTAACTTGAAATTTACAGGGCAAATCCCAAACGGTTCAACTTCGACAATATAGGCGACGCACTCCTGACGTTATTTGAAGTTCTCTCATTTAAGGGCTGGCTGGATGTTCGCGACGTCTTGATTAAAGCTTTAGGACCAGTTAGTAAAATATTGCACAGAAATATTATCTCTTAATATTTATAACAGTCTTATACATATAGATTTTAAGAGCTTATTATAATATAATGTTATTTAAATTTGACTTCTGTCCTTCGGTGTGCCCTAAAAGGCAACTAAACAAAGAATAATTAAAAAAAGAGTTGGGAGTTCACCCTTTGATCATTACCAAAATACAATAATAGTCAAGAGGATGCACTAAGTAATTGTATGTAATTTATTATTTTTCATGTTTCAGGTTCACGCTATCTATATACATGTTTACATATTCTTAGGATGTATGATTGGATTGACCTTGTTCGTAGGCGTTGTAATAGCCAATTACTCCGAGAACAAAGGCACTGCTCTCCTGACTGTGGATCAGCGCCGTTGGTAATATTTGCTTACATTACATTTAACTGAAATTATAAATAACTATATCTGCAAAACGAACAGTAAAGATTGCCTTCATTTTAATTAGACTAAGCGATGCGACGAATAAGACTTTTACCTAGTGGTAAGCGCTACGCTCGCTCATAACATTGTGATGCTAGTTAAGACAATAAATACTGTACAGTATGAATTCATCGCCTTGGGATACATGGTGTCCAGGTTTGTTAATGCAGTAATTTCTCCAACTAGAGTGCGTTAGCGACCGAAATTTGCACTACTGTGATACCTATCTACACGGTCTTTTGTAACAGACATCGGCTATATACATATTCATACAATTTATTGGTTATATTTTTATTTCGTCAAAAAAATAAACATGCTTCCTGAACTTTTGTTTAAAACATTTTGCCTTTTTATTTATATTTTATTAATGGTAATAATACAGTTCATGGACATTGCTTCTTAACAGGTGTGATTTGAAAAAAAGACTGAAAATTGCACAGCCGCTTCATTTGCCCCCTCGCCCCGATGGCAGAAAGGTGCGCGCCTTTGCTTACGACGTCACGCAAAATTTGTCCTTCAAGCGGGTCATCGCTATTGTTGTGCTTATCAACAGCGGTTTGCTGGCTGTTACGGTAAGAGTTTCTAAATGATAACTGTCATGTTAAGGTCGAATGCTGTATCGATACAAATTTTATATAACATCATCTACCATAAATTATGATCATAATATAACCAAATTGGAAATAATAAATGGAATAAAATATTATAAATTTGTTTAAAAATATCTCTGATGGCCGGTTACTTTATTATTAATGCAATTCCTGTATCTGCCGCCAGTGGTGTGCAACATTACTGTGTTCCGGATTGAAGGGCGCTGTGACAAGTGTAATTACTGGGTTTAACGAGACTTAACATCTCAATACTACGAGCACAATATAGTGCAGCCTTCATCATCCTAACTAGAGCCACAATGTTATGGGCAGGTCTATCACGTACCATCAAGTGATGGTCATGCGCGTCACGTCGCTCCGTGGAATAAAAAAAATTCAATAATTACAATAAGTTTGTGATTTCGTGAATTTTGCTTTTAACTGTTAATATCCCCCACAGTGGTCCCGTCATTCATCCAATACGGAACGGCTGGCGCTAACGTCGGCACTGCTGACTCTGGTTTTCGTAGTAGAGGTGGTGCTGAAGACGATCGCTTTTACTCCACGTGGTTATTGGCAAAGTCGACGGAATCGTTACGACCTGCTCGTCACAGTCGCAGGATGCATCTGGATATTCATGCACTTTACACTTAAAGTAAAATCAATAAATCAAATAAATGTAATAAACCTATTTTTAAAATACACTAGTGTGCAACTGAATCGACACAAGTCGTGTATTGGTATAAAAGGTTGATTTTTTGGAAAACGACTTTTTCGATTTTGTAAGTTTTTTTATTCGAAAGACTGATAATTTTTTTCATAATACAGCATTTTCAAATAAATGATAAAGCTCTTTAAATAATTACGGTCAAACATGGGCGTTACAGAAAGTGCTTGTTGCGTTACCCACGAGTGGCGGGACTAAATCACGTATAAAAGCTCATGTAACCCATATTTCGTATCAGTTACTCGTCAGACGTTGACAGGCAGACATCTCTTTAAGCGCCTAGTATTTGAATCGCAATGCAATAGGCACTACCTCAGAAGCAGCGGCCCAAGTTGTAGCTGTGTTGCAAGCTGGCCCTAATTAACGGCAGGTCCGCTCGTGAACTTAACATGAACCAATCAGCTGGTTCACGAGTATACAGAAGGTTGCAAGAGACTAGTGGTTTCATTCGGTGACCACAAACCAATAGACACCGGAGCACATCTCCGACGAGCGACCGCTTCATTGTCTCAACTTCGTCGTGAAATCGTCATCTCAAGGGTGTTGATGTGCAACAGGAGCTTAGAAGTTATCGAGGAGTGGCTGTAAGTCAGTGGGTATTTAAAAGATGCCTGAAAAAAGGCAATTTAACTCCAAAGCCAGAGGCCCGAAACTGAACGCAGCTCACCGTCGAGCTCGACTTCAATATGCTCGTGAACAACTCAATTGGACTATTGAGCAATGGAGCACCATCCTGTTCACTAACGAGAGCAGCATGAGTCTCCCTGGCAACGATCGAAGAGGCCGAGTATACAGGCGTCCAGGGGAACTGTTCTCTCAAAAGTACGTGGAAGACATTCTCTTCGATCATGTTAACCTTATGCAGGGTACATAGGAGAAGATCTCGTAATGATGCAAGATAACGCTCGGTGCCATACAGCAAGTGTTACTCGCCAGTTTCTTGAAGAGGTGGAAATTGAGACGAAGATGTGGCCGGCCTTCTGTCCTAAACCGAACCCCATTGAGCATTTATGGGACGAGCTCAAACGGAGGGTTCGAGCTAGAGATACGGCTCCATCAAGTATCGTCGAGCTCAAAACTGCGCTAGAGGAGGAATGGAATACAATAGATACCTCAAGAATTTATCAAAAAATTGATAAAGTCTATGAATAATCGCATACAACCCGCTATGAGAGCATGGGGAGGCAATACAAAGTATTGATAATTTTAACTTTCTTTACTTTTATGAGAAATATTTTTTTTATTCATTACGTTGCCGTTTATTAAGTTTTTCTTAATTTTTTATGCATTTCTGTACAAAATAAATTTCATCAATAAATATTCAACCGATTCTTCTCCTTAGGATGGCATTTTTAGAGAAAAGATTAGTCTCACTAAAAAATTTACCCAAGAATATCGAATAAGCCATTTTCTGTAAAAATCAACCTTTTATACCAATATACGGCTTGAGTTGATTCAGTTGCACGCGAGTGTAGTTGACGTAACAGATACTTTATATTTCTTTATATTATTTCAGAACGATCTTTCATATTTCGTGGGCTTCATGGTGGTTATCTTACGTTTCTTTACAATCACGGGCAAACACACGACACTAAAAATGTTGATGTTGACGGTTGGTGTAAGCGTGTGCAAGAGCTTCTTCATTATATTCGGAATGTTCCTGCTAGTGTTTTTCTATGCTCTCGCCGGGACAATTGTCTTCGGAAATGTTAAGTACGGCGAAGGAATTGGGAGGTAATGTTTTAGAGATTTTTTTATAAATCGCAAATAATTATAAAATACAACCCGCATTTAGCCAGCGTTGTGGATGAAGGGTGCTACTTTAGTAAAATTAAGTACACTGTTTAAATTTAATAAAAATATAAATTGTATGCCTTTTTATGCATACTCTCGTCAAACGAAACAAAGGCATTACTACTTTTATTGATGGAGCTTGAATTCACCGTGTGCTCTGTGCTAGTTCCATTTATTTATGTATTTTTTTCCTACGTGGCGACGAAACGACGTAGTCTCTCACCTCATGGTAAGTGTTACGCTTACCCATAACAACGTGGCCGATAGTTCAGATGGTATACACTGCACCACATTGCACTCGTCGCCTTGTGACATGAGATGTTAAGTCTCGTTATCCCAGTAATTTCACTAGCTTACATCCTCTCCTCTTTACAGCCTCTCTCAAACCGGAACACAGTTTTTCTTTACTCAATCTCGTCAAATTAAACAAAAAAAGCACAACTGCTTATATCGATCGATACATGCATTCACTGTGTGCTCTTTTGTGCAGTAGTTCCATTAATTTATATTTATAACCTAATTCATGATGCCGCGACATTACAATTGTAAGTGCAATGGACTTTTGCACTATTCGACACGCAAATTGGTCCGCACTGTGCTTGAAGCCCCAAATCCCAACAGTGTGCACAAGTGCAAAGATGAGAACGTGTGCTGCTTTTGCAATATGTGATATATGTTTCTAACAGGCGTGCAAATTTCAACTCGCCGATACATAGCGTGGCGATGTTGTTCCGCATCGTAACGGGTGAGGACTGGAACAAGATAATGCACGACTGTATGGTCGCGCCACCGTACTGCACGCCCGCCGACAACTACTGGGAAACGGATTGCGGCAACTTTACCGCCTCGCTCGCGTACTTCTGCACATTCTACGTCATTATCACCTACATCGTGCTCAATCTGCTCGTTGGTTAGTGGTTTTTAAAACAAAATCATGAGGAAAACCATGTTGCTGTTAAGAAGAATATGTTATTACATACACTTATAAATGTCCATTTTCTATTTACATACTTGACCTCAATTTCAAAGCTGGTTGAGATTAATAATCTTCTCAGGATTAACTCTTTTTATTTTTGTTTTAGCTATTATCATGGAAAATTTTTCATTGTTCTATTCAAACGAGGAAGACGCTTTACTGTCATATGCTGACATACGGAACTTTCAAAATACTTGGAATATTGTCGATGTACATCAGAAGGGGGTCATACCAGTGAGAAAGGTAATAATAACCTAATTAAAAATAGTCTTCATTGCAGCCTACAGCCATGCGCTGCTGAATAGAGGTTTCTCTGTTTTTGGGGATATTTGCCGTACTCGCCACGCTGGGTATATCGATCGGCAAGATCATTTATACAGTATAATACAGAACACATAAAAAGCAGCTAGTTTTTCTACAAGTTTTGTTTCTCGTTGCGACGTGGCAAGTGTAGAGTAGCGTTAGAGGATATTTTAAAATTTTACAAAATTGTAAATTCTGGGGTAATCGTTATTTCTCCCTAAGTTTTACATTTGTTATTAAAACAATTATCAATCGTTTTGATCGGAAAATCTCAAATTTGTTATTAATGCTATAAATATTTACATTTCAGGTAAAGTTCATCTTACGCTTGCTTAAAGGGCGGTTGGAGTGCGACACTCATAGAGAACGTTTACTTTTCAAATACATGTGCTATGAACTCGAGAGGCTGCATAACGGCGAGGACGTCACCTTCCACGATGTAATCAAGTAAGCAGTATAACTAAGCACTTATTTTATTTTAATAATAAAAAAAATAAGATTTGTCCATTTACCACACCTATAGATAGCGCTTGTGATCCCACTAACAAACAGCCATCATCTCTAAAAATAAAATAACATGGTCTTTAAAACAATTTTTTTTACGTTAGCTTACCGTGGACATGATGTTTTTAATTATTTTTATTGCAGCATGTTGTCTTACCGTACGGTTGACATCCGCAAATCTTTGCAAATGGAGGAACTATTAGCCAGAGAAGAGTTTGAGTTTTTAATTGAGGAGGAGGTGGCCAAACAAACTATACGGACGTGGTTGGAGGGATGTTTAAAAAAGATACGCGCTAACAGCAGCGTAAGTTGCTAGTTGAGTCACTTGCATGGATTAAGAAGTTTTTTGTTTTATTAGTCCAATGCATTATAATTGACTCATACAGAAATAGTATTTACTTTTACGTTAAATAGTGAAATTTTATTTGCAGTAATGTAAAAATGATATCTCTATACAACCCTTTTACAATGTCTACGTACTACATGGATTCTCTAGTGGTATGATCGTGTTGCCGGAGAATATTTGGTCAGGCACTATCGCAGCTTCTGTTTCTATCGCTAAGTAGTTGTGTGTAAACATGTTCTGATTTGAAGGGCGTTGTCGCTAGTGAAATCATTTGGATAACGAGACATGTATTTTGTTTGTTTTGTTTATTATCTTAACGAGCGACATACGGCATAAGCAGGCGTATCGCTTATCATTAGGTAACGACCTGCTTGTTTTCTCGCCCAGTCGAATACAAGTCGAATATAATACATTATTTTGGTTAAAAAAAAATACGAATCTCAATAATTTCAAGGTTATCTTGAAGTGTTAAAAAATTGACATAATTTCTTAACGTTTATGAATTTTTTATTTGTTCTCTTCTTAATAGTGTTTATATTATTGATTATAAATATTAATTTATTTTTTTTAGAAACAACAAACAAGCTTGATTGCTGGCTTGAGGAAAACTAATGAACAGTTGATTGACATGTCCAATGAAAAATCCGAAAATGAAAAAATGGAAACAGAGCTCCAGGTTAATGTTCGTTTCTCGTTTCCCTAGACATGGGTACACCTCGCAATTAAAAAATATACGTACAATTTTCAATACAAAACTGATTATATGTAAATATTTACAGCAAGTTGTTGCCAATGCGGGACGCACGGAAATAACTGAGTCTACTTCGCAACCAATAATGTCGAGTAAGTGATTCTCTTTATTTCAGTTTTGGGCGCGGTCTAGGTAGGTACCACCGCAGCTCTTATTTCTGAATGAGCAGGCAATGTGTTCCAGTTGGAAGAGCGTTGTAGCTAGTGAAATTACTGGGGTAACGAGACTTAACACCTTATGTCACAATGTGAAGCAGTGTATGTCATTCTGACCAGCGTCACATTGTTAAAGACGGGCCTGTATCACTTACCATCCGGTGAACGCATCGCTCAACGCTTCATAAAGAAGTAGATGGTGCCCATTTTCTCCTCTAAATGTGAATCTGAAAGGCATTGTTAACTTTCTGGAGTAAAACCTTAACATTTTGAATGGCTCAATCTTATGGTTATCACGGAGCACGCGCAACTTTTTATATATTTTTTATCGTTCGATCTACACAGAACGTTTTCTTAGACAATTTATTATGGGTAATTTTTATCCTGCTACTTTTAGTGTTAGCAGTATAGTTTTATTTGCATCATAACTAAGTAAAATTGTTACCGAAAAGAATACTTAAAAAAAATTCATTGCCAATTCAAATTATTACTATTTGTTAGCAAACTTTTAAAGCTGTTTATATAATGGTGTTTATATAATCGACGTTTTTGACTTTTGCAGACATGTCCTCATCATTTGATTCGCAACCGAAACGCTCCTCTACAAAAGGACAATACAAAAAGCCTGGTTTACCATCCGTTGCATTACCTAGGTAATCTTAAATTGTTCTAATTTAACTAAATACAAATTAAATATATTACGTTACGTAATAATAATCGATAACGTGTAATACTTGACGTTCTTCCAGAGCCGAGAGTCCCGTCAAGAAATACTTGCAACCGACATTGAGTGATCCCCATCCTACTTTGACTAAAAAGTCCCCACGTGAGTTGACTTAAAAAATGAGTTTCATTTGTTTCCATTTAGATGCGTTTATTTTTTATTTATAAAAGAAAATGCTCTTAATGTTCCCGCTGCTGCGAATCGGGACCTTCTTTCACTGGGAGATAGTCAAGACTATTTATCTATCACGCTGACCACGTGCGAGTTTTATGTGTCTAATAATCTTTTTTTTTTTCTAACGTAATGCCCGAATGTGTCCCATAACATAAACCTCAACTTTATGAATAGGAAATTAAGAGAAAAGAGGTTTAATTTTTCAGAAATTGATTTTCAATTTTTATTTTAGCGATGACGAAAACCAACAATCGTGCACACAATGCAACTGTGGGCAGCAGCAACATGGGCACTTGTGGTGGCGGTGGGGGTGGCGGACCTGCGCTGCACCATCTCCACGACTGGTGGCGTGCGCACGTCGCTGATTCGTCCAGCTACGATTAAAAACGACGAACGTCTAGTTTCTATGTTACGCGATACGGCAAGCAAAATAGTCTTTATAATACAAACAGTCTTTACAATACAAACGACAGCAGATGTTACAATTAATTATTGTCTACTATGAAATGCTATAGCTGTTATAATGTGTGATTGTGCCAAAGTTGTTAGTTAATTGTTGTGAAAAAATAAATCTATAAATCTCAATGTAATATTATTAAAATGGGCCTTTAAACAGGATTAAACCATCTGCACAAAGTGGTTGCCGTATTGAAGCTCCGGCTGTTTTTTTTTTTGTATTAAACTGGTGGTAAAGTTTATTTATTTGAATTTTAACAAATTTTATTAATACACGACTAAGCTAATTAATGCAGCTTATTGTCCAAATAAGCTGAAGATGTTAAAAGCAATTATCGTTATAGTAATTTATCAATACAAAAATAACTATAATTAAATTTATTGCGAATAACGCCGCGAAAGACAGAAAGTGCTATGCTATGTGTATGATGATTTTGGCCCATTTCAATTTTCATTGAACGAAGTACATCATAATCCATATCCACCTATATTTTTAAAATATTGTGTTGCATCGACTATACAGGCAGAATACTGAGACGATACTATTTATTTTATCTCCAATGCCTACAACGTTAAAAGATATTACTTAATTTATTAGGACATTTAATAACTCGAGAAAAAATGTAAACGGTGTTTATTTGTTTTACTTAATACTCCATAAATAAAAACATTATTGTGTACTTTGTTGCAATAATAAATAAAATTTAATAAAACTTTATGTAATAAAAATTTCCTTCATTGCAAAAAGTGACACATGCCCAAAGCAAATAAGACAATAAGAGCAAGTGTAAGAGCAAGACAAACGTATCGACCAGCGACAGGACAGTAAAATAATTTGGCCCGAAGCTTTAGTGTAGCGGCGTACATTAGAACAGAGCTTATATCCTCTTGTGATGTATCTTGGTGTAAAAATGGGCGGACACACAGTTCGTGACCTACCGTTTGCGTTATACGACATTCATTGGATAACCGCGCCGCCTGAAACAAAACTATATTATTATAAGAAAAAACGATGCGTGGCAAGATCTAATCAATAAAAATATCTTTTCAAACCTGCACAAATGGCACCACAACTGCAGACAACCAAAGCAATTGATTAAGAACACTTATTCCAGCAATTGGTTCAGTCTCTGTGTCCACTTTGTCCATATCAAAGAGCCACATTAGTCCGGATGCCGTCCACGCTATGTTTACTATAGTAAATAAGCAAACTGCCGGTGCCAAATCGTCATTTAAATATTTGAGTAACTTTCGAAATTCCGCTATTTCCTGCAAAAGAAGACTAAAATTGTGTTAACCATTTTTAAAAAAAACGTCATTAAGAATAAAATACATTGTAGATTGACAGACTTCGATTTCACGTGAAAATAACCTTACTAATTAGCTCTTAAACTAAACCAAAAAAATTCTCATCACATTTTAAATATTTTCTATAAGTCTCATATAAGCAACTAGAAATTATGAGCATAACAACGTTACCAGCGATAACTCGACATCCTGGCATTTGTAATACTAGTAACAATTTTTATTATATTATAAATACGCATATCATGTACCCAAATATACATTGTCACAAAAAATAAAAAATTGTGGCGTACAACAGGTTAATCTACTAAAAAGTATCATAACTTACCCTCATCCAATTGAGAGGAGTAATAGATCTGTTAAGTAGACGTTCCTTAAGGAACATCAGATGTGCTTGTAGCAACTGCGCTTGTAAACAGTAACTAGTGATTACCGTCGCTTGAACCATATCATGAATCATCGTGCAAATTATAAGAAGTATTTTCATGGCTAACCTCAATTCATTTGAACTATAATCAAAAGATTGGCATAATTAGGTAGTATACAAAGATTGGCATATTTACAGGGAAAAAACAGATTATTTTTATAAAACAACATTACCTTGTTTCTATCCATTTAAACATGATTGCGCCTCTAGCTAACATTAAGTTGACTGAACATAAAGAAATACACATCCAAAAAATGCTAAGAATTATGAAAATCCATAGCATCCGCAACAAACGTTTAGGATTTGCAGTAGCCATACCTTGTGGAGCGTACGAAGATAACAGGAACACCTCATAAAAAAAGACATGAAATACAAGTTTTATAATACTCATTAGTTTTTAATAAAAAATAAGATTTTAATACGAAGGAGTTCGTAGAACATAAGAACTTAGTTGCAGTACAATAGAAAAAAATATATTAACAATAACCAACATTGGGGCTGCAAAAGGCAATAAATTTTTTTTTTTTGATTTATTTAAAAACTTTATTGTATACGCCAAAACGTTACAATGGGCGGACTTAATGCCTAGGGGTATTCTCTACCAGTCAACCCAGGGAGAATGTTTAAAAGTTAAATATACATAACTGACATAAATTTATTCAACTCACCCTTTCCATAAGATTCTGTAATTGTTCATTATCTGATATCCTGAATAGGTAGAGTGCATAGAGGAAACCCGCAAAGTGTAGGACACTCGGCCCAATGTACGTTAAAGTAACATTGCCGTAACATATTTGTTTATATGTATCGTATTCCAATGAAGATGCTAAAGCTAACGGAACTAGTTTATAACAAAAACCGCGGTCTCGCCTAAAAAAATTAATTTACGTCTCCATAATTTTTCTTACAACAGCCAAAAAATATTAAACGAAATAAATTTACACATTTACCTGAAGCAAGCCATGAATTGTAATACGTATCCTAAAAACATAAAAAGCGCTACTTGTGCAGAATGAAAATGCGAAAAACATATTGCAAACTTTGATGAGTTTGAAGCATCAACTACAGGCCTCAAGCCCATTATAGTTAAAAGTTTTAGATAAGGGACTAATATCTGAAATGAAAATATTAAAATTATCACTAATTTACAATTCTCTGTAAAAATAAGTAAATTCTATTATATCTTAAAACACTTTCGTTTGATGTACATTTGGGACGGATTATTACCTACTATTTATATCGTTTTTCTGGAATAATAATATTAACTATTTCATTAGTAAGGAATATCAGTAATATTGTATTGAGAAATAAATTTAAAGAGAAATAATTATGTTCATATTAGTCTTCAACTCAACGGTAACATTAAAATTTCTTCTCCTTAATTGTTATGAGCACAAACGTATGTAGATTTTGTATATCAATCACTAGATATTAAATTAACTGTTTTTAGTATGTAAATAAATATTTGTTAATTTTATAATATATAGGGAATGAGGGTTACCTTTGATTTACAATAATGCAATATCGCGGATGTACTCATGTACTCTGTGTCGGGGGATTCAGTTATTTCTCCAATCTAGAAATTATAAAAATAGTAATCAATAAATGAATAACAACTATACGAACAAATGTACAATGCCTTTTCCGATTATGTTTACAAGTGTTTACTTTTATCCCGTGACGTAAAACACGCAGTGTTAAAGTTTAATGGCTTAACCAATTTTATAATGTTACCTATGGTAACTCCATCAAAAATCTTCGAAGCTATTATTCAAAAAATCTGATCAACATTTAAAATTAATTAGCTCTCTCATTTTTGTAATGTTACACTTCGAATAAAAAAATCCAATAAACATTTTTGATCAGAAAATATCAAAATAAATAAGAAACACTAAGAAATTAACAACAGACGTAGTAGGAATCGTGTTGTAAGTTTAAAAACTATAGGGGTACTTACATCAACACTGTTTGCGTCCAGGCTAGACCTCCTGGATCTTTCCATTGCTGGCTCACCCCCCAACTTCTCGTTCCCCAGTACATGACCGTCCAGTAAATCACTAGCTACACAGACGTTAAAAAGTCTCATTATAAACTTTACAGTTAATATCGCCACATTAATTACCATTAAGAATATTATGCGGAGATAACTCGTTATTAGTCGTTTGTAAATCACTTATCTAAATGTGGAGGGTATTTAAGATTTCTTTTACATTTATTACTTACCACTGCCGTATGAACCATTGTCGTTTTGCATTATCTGGACTTCAAATTATTCACTTAACAATACCCCCAAATTATTATTCATACTAAAAAGCGACTAAACTTTCAAATGCATAACAGTGGACTGTAAATGTATGCTTGTTATTGCATACTGATATGCCAAAGCTGTCCGAGAAACCAGTCAGAGGTAAATAACCGCATCTGTATATACCAATGTTTTTATTACATGTCATATCTACCCACATAAAACATAAGAAAATACACTACTTCTTATTTTTCTTAATTTACGAATGTTTTAGATAATTAAAGAAAATAAAATAGTATCATTCCTGCTGGAATCTTGTATAAAATGCCAATGTATAGGTATTTGTATAAATTATATTAAGAATTATAAATATAAACCGTTGTTAATAAAATAAAACCGGTCCCGATTAATTTAACAAAAGAACCTACTGTTACACTATTAAAACAATCATTGAACTCAGTTATGATAACCCTTCGGTATAAATGATAACAACTTACATGCTTTTAACTTGATAATTTTATACGTACATTAGAATAATAAAAAAAGGACGCGTTAATACACGGAATATAGTTTTTTTTTTTTGTCTAACGTTTTAATTTTTTCCTTATCATATATGTACGTGGGTTTGTGGTTAAGAACTGTTTTCGTATTTTTCCTAATGTTGTTCTAATGAAACTGATAAAAAGTGTTTTCAAGTTCCAAAACTTCAATCTGATGCTATAGAGTCTACTAAAGCAGAAAATTGGTTTATCTGAGTACAAATTTTTTTTCTTTAACAGTAAAATAACCTCCCTCTAGAAATACAAAACACTGTTGTTTCTTATGGACCACACCGAGCGAGATTAAAGGGATATTTTATATGTCTAACAATAAGTTAAAAAAGTTGCAAAATAGCTTAGCGTGAAAACTTTGATACTTATTTTCTTATTAATAAGTCTTATAAATTAAACTTTTTAAAATAATAAACAGTACTTAGTAATTATTAGTTAACAAACTTGAATTTTACTTTAATACAGACGAATAAAATATTACAAATTTTCATTTGCGGTCATCATAAGTCATTTTGTTTTTAATTTTTTTATGGAAAAGGTGGAGTCCCTGGCGACTAATTTATTATAATGTCTCAGAAGTTCAGTAGTTAAAGATACTTCAATTCGGTCTCAGCCGCCGATGATAATATTCATACTGATTATTTTTCCGCCAATGTGTATCAAGTAATTATAACTGTTCTCGTGCTATTTGTAGGACGCTGTGTCTAACTAAATTAATATGGTAACGATACTTATAATATCTGAGAGCGTTGGAACAATGCAGGCGTACCACTAAACATCATATGAACGTTTTGCACGTTTCGTTGGATAATTAGAAAACCGTGATAAATGCTGTTCTGCGTTATTTACTTCTTGGGGATAACGTAGTTATCCTAAACGACATGGTGTTAAGATCTCCCATGTATGTATAATCATGGATTTTATTACTTATTGACCTCAGGAGCCGTGTATTCAGTGTAGTTGGAATGTAGTAGTATATATACTGGTACATATACCCATAATAAAATAATTTTCAAAGATTATACAGTATGCTAACCTTATCTGTAATGAAGAAACGATCTTAATTCTCTGCTTACATTCAGAAAGGGCAGAGTCCCAACAGTGGTAAGTAACATTAGAGAACTGTTTAACAATGTTGGAGCGTATTATTGCAATTTTGTGAGTTATGCAACCTTATTATTTTGAATAATCTTCTTTTTATAATATTATATATTGTGTGATTTTTGAAAGAACACAGGAAATAAATTTTCAGAACTTTTATTTAAATAACTGAATTGGCTTCAAAATTTCACATCCTCGGCAGTTTCTTCTTAGTTAAAAATCCTGTTCTTCTAACGAGCTGTTTCCTCTCTTCGTAATGTTTCTTCATCGAATTGTGACTATTCGATACGTTCTTTTTACCCCGCATCGTAAACTTCATTTCCTTGTTTCCTCCAGAACCAGTCACCATTGTTGTAAACCCGTCTCTCGTAAGACGTTCCTCGAGACTGGTCTTGCTAACATGCGGGATGCTTCTGATATTTGTCAGTTTTGGTGCGGTACTGAATTCATAAACTTTTTCATTTCGCGACTCTTGATTATCATTGCCTTCTTGATTTTTATTTCTAATTATTCTATGCTGCTTCTTCATTTCTTTCGCCCATACTTTTTCGTCATCAGAACTTTCTTCGCTTGAATGATACAAATCAATGTCGGAGTCTTTGTCTTCATCCACCTCCTTCTCAACCTGTCACAGATCAAATATCAATTGTTGTCCTGCCGTACGGAATAATTATATCATAAAACAAATAAAAAATACCTCTTTTTTGTTCATTTCTTGGTTAAGCCTTTGTTCCTTTGTTCCCTTTTTATCTAGCCTAGCCAACACGGGGTTAAGTAATCGGTATTCATCGGCCTCTTTATCAACTTCGAAGTCGGGATTTTCAAATAATTTCTGTAAATTAAAATTCATGATTAGTTTTTGAATGAAGTTATTTTTTATTTGCGACAATGAAACGAGAAGTTTTGTCGTTGGCGTATCGTTTATATCAGGTAAGTGATAGTGATAGTCGTTTATATCAGAAGTGTGCCAGCCCATAACAATGAGGTGATAATTAAATTAATAAACATTGCACCTCCCCGTGCTTGTCGCCTCGAGACAGAAGATGTTATGATTATTTATCTCCGTAATTACACTAGCTGCATTGTTCTTCTAATTTCAGTTCTAAAAACAGCAAAACCTTTCTGCAAGGGCGCAATCGCAAACACAGAAACACAGCACACGGAGTTCTTTCATTCATACTTTTCATGTCATATATATAAAATGTACAATAATAATAAATGAGAAGGAGAATATGTACTTTACAATATATAACAGTTACCTTGAAGCGGTCGTCTTTTAATAAATTATTAAACTGTTTATTTTTTTGACCCTCAACATTATGAAGTCGTGAAGCAAGTTCCCTGTTGACCTTCGGTAAATTGTCATCCACTTTTAATCTGGCGGGTCTCTCCTGTTCAATTTTTTCGCGAATCTTACGCTTTTTATATTCCTCGAAAGCGAATGGGTCTGCTATAGTTTTAGCTCTCTTATACAATCGTGCGTCTACAAAGTATCTGCAAAATATATTATATCATAATTCTTCTTCGAAGAAGGCCTGGGCCCGGCAGAGGACGTCTAGCGTCTGATTATGACGACAACGACAAAAATTATGGTGATAATGTCTCTGAGAGTTCTGTTTATATTATGTAACATTAATTTTAATTTATAACTTACCCGTGCATATACGCTCGCAGTAAGTTAGTCCCCAACAAATGATCAAGCCCTAAAGACTCCAAGTCCTGTTTCGTAATGAATTTGTAATCATCGTACACCGTCTGAACTGCAGAACTCTCCAACTCTTCCGTCAAGTTGTCCAAGAAGGAACACCATTTTGGAGCTGGTCCTGTGGAAAAACATGAAATATCAGACCATATTCCCATGAAAGTCGTGTCTAAAAAAATTAGTTTTAGAACATTTTGCGTTTGTATTTGACTATTAATTAACAGAATTAAATATTATTAGGACATACCTAAAGATGGAATATAATATATTTGCATTTTCGGATCCTCAACTGCCATCATACAGAGGCCGGTGTTAGGGATTACACAAAGGTCATTAAAATCAACTGACGCTTCAATGTTTGTGTACTGTTTGCCCTAAAATAAACGAAAGATTTAAATTATTATTATCGATAACATTAAAAAAAAAATCACTAAGGCGTCTTCATTTTCCGGTCATTTCACCCTGACTTAAGCAATGTGTGACCAACGCAACTCTTAACCTAGACAGAATCAGGCAACAGAGATATAAGATGCATAATGATACTACTTAGGCCGCGAACTCAATACCGTAATGCGAATAAATATCATATTGAAAAAAAACATATTTTTTGCAGTTGTGAATAAAGTAAAAAAATATGACAACTTTGTCCAGAACAAAAGTGGATACTTACTGTATTAGCCTCCCAAATTTTTAGTACCAACGAATCCATTGAATAGACATAGTTCATTTGATTATGAAATTCAATATTTTTAATAGGAATTTCATTCATATGATCCTTTATTAATATTGGCTTGCTTGATCTGATATCATACAGCAAAACATGACCAGAGGATGTTCCAACACCCATTTGAAGAGCTCCATTAAATTTAAGTTTTGTTATTGCTGATAAACTTCTAAAAAGAGTTAATAAACTAAATAAATGACTATAGAAAATTTTCAAAAAATGTTTTGCTCTATCTAATATTTTATACTAGTAATACCAACATTATTTACATCTAAACAGCAAAATGCAAACATTACTGTGTTCTGGCTTGAATGATGCAGTAGCTAGTAAAACTATAGAGGAAAGAAAACATAAGTTCTTATGTGTCTACTTGACAAAAACAACTTGGCACAGCGAAAAAGGCTTGCTAGTCTCGTTGCCAAGTAGAAATAAAAAAAAATGGTGCAACATTATTATGGGCAGGCGTACCACTTGCAAAGTAATTCAATGTGCTCCTTGAGAAGTTCTCGACAAGATTTAGTTTTCACAAAAATAACCATTTTTATTCTATAAATACAAAAGATAGGACTGGCCTTTTTCTTTTTTATTTATAAGGTTCTGTTCAAAAAGTTCACAATCTATATTTGAATCAATTAATAATTGATGCACAACTTACTTATTGTGAATGTCTGAACAATGTAAGGCACAATCTAATAATGCTTCTTTGGATTTTGTACGAGGATCCCAAGCTTCAACCTGACCACTATCTGTGCCAAGTATGAGTAGACCATGTGCCTCATTGACAGCACAAGTGTTGATTTCATTTGCTTTCGTTACAAAAGGAGCCATGAATTGTCCAATTTCCAAATTTAACCTGTACACTTCCTGCAAAAATGTAAAATAATGCATACATGATTTTAAAAAATCCAGTTAATATAGCACTTTTTAGATACTTTTTATACACAACTTTAACAAGAAAAACTTCATACAGTTTATCAATATAAATTTTAAAAATTCAGTTGCAATTTCAGTTGCTAGTCAAAAACAAATTTCATTATTATAAGAAGTATACATTTTTCAATTGCTACCATAATTAAATCATTAAACTCACATTTGATGCACCCACAACAAAAAGATCACAAGAAGGCCTGTGGTATGAAATATCTCGTCCAAAGTGTGGTACTCTAAGGCGGTAATGTCTGCCATGTCCAACATGGAATTCAACATATCTATCACATTGAAGAAAAACAATCTAAAAAACAACAAACATGTATATTGTTCTAAATGAATAAATAAAGTAACAATTATGTATTGTTATAAACAAAACATCTTAAAGATTACAATTACAATTACTTGTGTCCACACATGTCACTTTTCTTGTAAACAAAGTATTGTAAATACATATTTAAATTATGGTATGTCTTCAAAATAAAAGACATTAATATTAATATGTATGATAATACGATTACTGAAAATAGTTTTTAATGGATAATATTATTAATGATTTTTTAAATTGCTTAATGTACTATTTTCTTATATATTATAATTCTCCTTACTTTTGAATAATCTTCACTTAATATTTCAAATGTTATAACTTCTGAATCCAAACATCTTTCAAATTTTAAAGATAAGTTATTAACATCAAAACATTTAATTCGTGGTTTATATATTCCTGCTGCCATTATGTACTGTCCATCTTTGGATGCTCGTATGCTAGTACTAAGTCCAGGCATATCAAATTCTTGAATAAGTTCAATTCGTCTTCTGAGATCAACATTTTTTTTCAAAACTGCTCGCTTTTTTCTCTCTGATAACCACTAGAAAAATATATGGAATAATAGTTAAAGTTAAAAAATCATCACTACCATAAAATCATCATTATTCATCTCTAATGTACCTCTCTTCATACTTAAAAACACTGTAATGAATATTACATTTAGGATTTTAATATTAAAATATATTATATTATAAATAATATATTATATTCAATACAAATTATTGTAAAAAAAAACATTATCCCTCAACCAACTATGTGAAATTATGGATCTAAGACAAAAAGCAAAGCCAAACGTTCTGTAGTTTTATACAGATTTTTTCATATACATTAGCAGTTTTACAATGTAATATGAAATGACCTTCAACTTTCTATATACTCATTAAATTATTAGCAAAGTTACTCAAAAAAATTATGACCCCATACTTTTAATTTATTTAAAATAATGCAGTTTTTGGAGGACTTATCAAAAATTTAATATTGTTATACTTAAAGAGCATCATCTTATCCCATTCAACGTTAAATATACATCCACTGACATCACCCAATCATAATTAACCAAATATTTTATTTATTTAGTTATGGTATGCTCCAGCAGTATAACTTAAAGATTTGCATAGACATCATGCTATCGTTTCCAATGAGTTTTAATAATTAATATTACTATTTGTACTATGGCCATGCTTTAGCTCGTGATAATTGTAAAAGAAAACATAACATACATCTGGTAAAGACTTCCCAGCACTAAGGTTATATATTTTAACGTTATCGATTTCGGAGACCTGCATTTTGGTAAAAGAATAAATTAATGAAATTAAATACAGTGATTTTTAATAAATAAACCACGAACAGAAAACATAAAACAAACAAAACTTCGCATTTTAAAATACAAATAAAAATCAAGCATGAATTTGGCAGATCATTCCATAGATAGTTTGATAGTTCAATTCGCCTTTTTCCAGGCAGGCAAAGATCTGAAATCATACTTTACTCTTTTCAAGAAGAATAATATTCTTTTTTATTCTCTATTTTATAAGATATATTACGCCCACAATTAATTCTGTTAAGGTAATTTAAACGAACAGTAGAGAAGAAAATGGGTGTAGAATTGATGTAACTATGGGGGCGATAGCTTGTATAGTTATAAGCTTCGGGAGCACAGAGAACTTCGTTAGCCAGAAATGATACGAGAACGTAAACGGATCAAAAGTCAATTTATTTTACAAACATATTGGAATTTATACCAAATTGATTTTGACAGAATTAACAACATTTTTCAATTTTGACAAAAATTTAAAAATTAATAGAATATTGCATACAAAGAGTTTTTACTATTTACACTATATACACAACACGTCGCTACATCACTATAAGTCATTAAAAAAACAACACATTTTGTACATCAATACATTTAATCTATGTAATATTGAGGTGTTAAATGTGTTACAATGATATACATAAAAAAGTAGCAGCCCTAACACAAATACATGTATAGAAATCATTTAAAATCTCCATTCTATTTACTCTTATTAAAGATCAAAATTGTTATCTCTTTATTTTTTTCTGTAGCGACTTGAACACAACGTCCTTAAAAATTAAATGAAGCAAATTTGGATTTTTTAGATGAATAATAAACTGCATACTGGGTTGACAACAATTGAAAAGTGTTTTCCTTGAGTAGTGTGCCTTATATCTGCGAATCATTGTGCTTATGTGCGAAAACTGAAAGAGGATGGTGAAGTGCAGTGCGAATTTGTGCGGCAATGCAACATACAAAAAAAGCATGTGTGATTAGGTTCCACCCATGAAAATAATAAGTACTGGATAGACGATATAAAAAAAATAGCTGAGAGTCACTGGACTCAAACCGCACAAGACCGTATTTTGTGGAACAAATTGCAAGAGTCCTATGTCTAGCAGTGGACGTCCATCGGTTGAAATGATGATGATGATGATGTACAACGCTGTACGTAGTACTTATTACTCCCATGGTTCCACCTGACCATTTTTTGGGTATTTAGTCCAATATCGTGTAATCAAACTGATGTTTTTTGTTAATAGCTAGATATGTAAAAGCTAATAATTGTCACGTCGTTAACTACGGATGTAGACTTGTTCTTTTGATTAAATTATCCAATTCACAAACTTAACGATCGGGCGCACAGTTTTATGTTTTATCTACTTGCATATTTTGAGGGCCGCATTAAGCTATTTATTAGTTTTCAACAATGCTTACATTTATTTGCAATGAGCTTTCGAATGTGTGCATTTGTGCAGAAATAAATGTGATAAAATTATCATTGATTCCATTTTTCTCTTTTCTTTTTTGAGATTCCTCTCATGGCCTGTGGGCAACTAATTTCGTGAAATCCGAAACCCGAGCAAGGTTAAGAAGCTGAGAGGAAAACGCGCTGTATGGTCCGGCGTCTCCTATAAAAAGAAAGGGAAAATTGTATAACTTGACCTGCTCTTCAACCCTACTCCATCCAATACTTCCTTGCCTATCTCCTCTCCTCTTTATAGTATTTCTATGTACATATTTATGTATTTATTTAGAACGTCAGCTCGCGGATGCCGGATCCGCGAGCCCAGGGTCCGATGTAGCCTTGTTGACGGTCTTAAAGGTGACCCAAAGCAAGTACATCATTCATCAAAAAAAAATATATAACTTAACAGTGCGGCCGGCGTTACAGAAGAGAAAAGACGCGGATGTGTGCAAAAGCATTCACTTGGTCCTGCTATATAGCGGCGAAGAAGAAATACCGTGGAGAACTTAGTTAGTGTAAGTCTCTGTCTTCGCAAGGGCAACTATGCAAATTCAGAACTGTAAAAAAAAAGTAGAAAGAAAGTAACGACTCGTTCAAAACTGGGGTTATACGCGCTATCCAGTATTATAATAATTCTGTTTTCGTGCGACAAATAATTTAAAGTATAGAAATAAACATGTTACCATATAATCAACATAATATGATTTTTTTCGAGCAACAAATTTTTATTATTAGTTAATGTCCCTGTACGAGGACCATTGAATTGTGTAAGAGTGCGTGACCGTGCGTGCGTTTGTTGTTGACATATTAGGTCTGCTTCTCTTTATACGTCTGTGCTTATAATAAGAAATTTTTTATCACGTGTTTTTTAAACGTACAAAAAAGCTACAATAAGTACAACCTTCTTTGCTTGTAATACTACAAACACACGATTAATGTCTTAGATCCTGTTCTTTTTATTACAATCATTTACATTAAATAAACAAATCGCGATTTCTTTTAGGTATAATAATAAGAAACACGACAAATTGTTTCGTTAACATCCCAACTTTAGTGTCTTGTTGTTATGGGCAGACTTAATAGTCACTATTGAGTAAACGAACTCCAATGTTAAGTATTTGAATAAAAAAATTAAGCTGTACATCTCACCCAATCTGAATTAAAAAAAACTGTTGTCTGTGGCAATAAAAAAAAATTGATCCTGTCATATTTGACGTGAGCACTTCTCATATGTTAATGAATTTTATAACAAAATTACATTTACGTATCCGTTATCTAAGGTTTGTAACTTTTGTAAAAAAATAAATTGACTTGATTCGGAACAATGACGGAATCCACAAAAAGAAAACTGCAGTTACCAAAGTCGGTTTTGGATATGAAATTTATGAAGCGTACTAAAGAGAGAGTAGAGAAGGAGTTAGAAAATTTCCAGGATCATGAAGGTTTATACTCTAACATAATTACAAATGAAATGAGGTACGCTACTGGAAATTACATATCTGAAGCTAGTTTTATATTCTGCGAAAATTTAATTGATGGAAGGTTATCCTTCAAAGGCATGAATCCGGAAATTGAACGGTTAATGGAATTAGAGAATGAGAATAACAAAGAGTACGGCGAAATGCAAAAAGACGTTTCCGACGAAGTTATGGTAAAGAGAATGAGTAAATTTAATATGAAAAAGAGACTGTCTACCACCACACCTAGTTCATATAACATACCTGCTAAAAAGAAAAAATAATTACCATGGTACCTATAAACAACTGTATGTATTGTTTCTGTTAATATTTTTAAGGGATTAAAAAAATCTTTAAATTATAACAATTTTCCCAGCACATAGCAAAAAAAATGTACACAAGTACATGCTTACAAATATAGTTGTATCTCTTCAAATTAAGTTTATTTAGTTATTAGTTCTGTATTTTTAAATTATTAATATGCTATTAAAGCATTTATAACTGACTTCTTTTTGGAAATAACTTCATTAAAGTTTTTCATTTACATTTCATACAAAAGAACACCCAGCAGTTATTAATATCTTATATATAGGTTCCCCTGCAAAGAACTTTAACATGAATCAATAGTGTAATACTATTAATTGGAAGTAATATATGTTTAAAATAAACACCCTTGTCTGTCATTTGTCATACAGATTACTGTTGCATAAAATACTGTAACTACGGAGTGTAGCATTGAGTCCTAAAAGGTTTTAATTTTTAAATAAACAGATGTTTTTGCCCCCCAGCTGTTTTTTGGAAGAATTGGACTGCACAATTAATACTTTAAATATAATTAGATGCATTTCTTTTTTACCTAACAGGTATCTGCTTCATGTAGAAAGTAAAACCCTGAGATATTGAAATAAAATTGTTCTGTAAATGTTATATCTAGAAAATTTACAAAAATATTATTTTTTAAGTAACCACTGTTCAGCTTCTATTGCTTAGTCTATACACAGCAGTGCTTTTATATTAATTAAAATTTATTTACTAAACTAGCGAAATTATAGATCTAAGAATTAATACCTATTCTTTTAATATGGTATCCTATAATGATTTGTAAAATGTCTAATAGATGAAGCTTTTCAAAACATTTTGCAATATAGAGAGAACTAAGTCTTTCTGGACAACTATACAATTTTACTTAGTTCAAAAACTAAATTTTTGAAACAAATACTTGAGGAAAATTCATTATTGTTATAGATTTAATTATAATACAATTTCATCAAAACTGCTTTGAAAACCGGCTTTCAAAGTGAACTTAATACTTTAGCTCAGCAATATGATTCAAACAACAATAAAATATTATTAATAAACAATATTACTGATATAATTTCTTTTATTATAAAATTCATTTTACTTAGAAGAAACATATTTTACAAACACAATGTACAGTGAATGTGGTGTAAATTTATTTAAACAAGTGTTTTGCAAGGTATCTAGTTTTTGCATCTTTATAGGAAATAATCGTCGTCGTCGAGTGTTTCATCACATGTGATGACCACAAACCTCGGTCATGAGAAAATACGACTTGGAAGAGAATAGGGAATAAATATAGCTTCGTCCCATATAACATAGGAGAGTTTTTTAACAGTACAACCAAGCAGCATATTCCAATAATGGTAAGTTACCTAATTGTCCATAATATGGGTTATAATATTTTGACAGTTACACAGTGTGCATTACATAACTTGACTACAAGTGTGTTCGCCCAAAACGCAATCCCAGTGGAATTATGTTGAGTTATGCTGTTTCATGTCAATCATGAAAAACATTTGTGGTGATATGCAAAATGTTACTTCTAAGTAGGTTGTAATTCCAATAGATGGCACTTTCAAGGAGATATTTTATTGACATAGAAGTGTGTTTTGAGGGAATACTCTTCTTTAAGAAAGCTCAACAAGGATTTAATTAAATTCAATAAATGATCTGTAGTCTTCGTATTTTATTTTTTAGTCAGAACTCAGATTCAAGTCAATGTTACATGAGAATAGTAATTACAATTTTTATAAAAGTATAAGTCTATGAAGACATATTTCGTACTTGTTATTATTATACACTACTACATATAAAATAGTAATTAGATGTTGTAAATGTTAAAAATAAGCATTTTATAATATTTTTGAATGATTGATATAATAATTATAAATTAATAATATTTAATGATTGATGTGTTAAATATAAATTAATAATGCTTTAAGAATGGTCTACGCTTATTGGAATACTATAAGTTGTAAATATTTGCAAGTCTTTTAGATTTACATTTCATTTTATAAAAAAAAATTGTTATTAGTTTATTATCAGTCAAGTCCTTGTTGCATTAATGTATGAAGATCACGAAACGCGGCTCCGAGTCGCCCCTGAAGTGTTTGTCGTTTAAGTAGAAAGGCCCGTACTTCCAATAGCAGCCGATGGATTTGTACACATTTTGTATATCGCTCTTCTCTTGGTATATCCACACCCAGTGTACGCACAGGAGCACTCACGTTGGCGCGAACGACCGAGGAGAAATTACGAACTATCAACCTCAAAGCGTTACAACCGCATTGCATATACCTTAAAAAGAAACATTTAATTCAAATACATAATAATACAAAAAAAAAATTTAGTATCTACTAAAATCACAGACTTATTACGATCTGCCCGAACGATGCTCTCGAACTTAAATAATTCTGTTAGAATTTGGACAGTGAAAAAAACATATTAAGGATAAATTAATATGTTAAGTGTCAAAAACAAAGTTTTGAAAAAAAAAAACTACAACTATTAACTAGTACAATTAAGAAAAATTGCGTTTATTTTAATTTTAAATAAAATAAAACAAAGGCTGTTTATTAATATTTACGTACGATTCATATTTGCTTTGCAGTAGGTCATTAATTTTCGGCAACATCAACAAACATATATCCAAATTCCATAAAGATCTGTAAAAGATAAAAATAATGTTAATAGTTTTGACTAATAAATAAAGTTTAAAACATATGATAACTACAAAGTATTGTAAAATAAAGTATGGTGAAACTTTATAACATGCAGGAAGCCATGATAACAAATTAAGGCGATCGTACGCACTACACGAATCTAAGAGAGGCGAGTTCGAACCCTCTGATCCAGAATCTCCAGTAAAAGAAAACATCATAAGGGAACTGACATGTTCCAACTACAACTCCCGCGGACTTTCCTTTGTTAGACGAAGCCCTGCGAGCAGTAGAAGTTTTAATTAAAATGGGCACAACAAAATACTTACGGTTTATGTGCCATTACGTTAAGTATGTCTAGTATTACTGACGTGTCTTCAAGAGCAATTACAGATTCTAGAGCAGATCTCAAACTTTTGTTTACTCTTACTGAGTGGAAAATCTAAAAAAAAAGAATTTTGTGACAAATTTAACATATTTTAAAAAACTATAGTTTCATGACGATTATTGTATTAATGAGATATTGGCGCCAGTGTCTCATTAGCTTCAATGCTATTTGTTATTTTAACTTATGTCTGCAAAATAATATTTATATCAAGATTTTACAATATTGAGCAAAAAAAAATCAAATATGTTTTTTTTCTGGTGTATGGCAAAATCAAATATTAACTAGAATCTTGCCGCTTGGCTGCTATAATCTTCGTTAAACTTCAATATGTCTTGTTAGGTAGCAGTGTGTTAGCGTTTTTAACACATAGGTCCCCGGTTCGAATCCAGGGCCAAATGTTGAACACTTCGAGTTTTTTAATTGAACGAAGCGACGTTTATCTGATGTTAAATAATACAATTGCCCATTATATAAAAATGTTGCTACAGCAGCAATGCTATGTTTTGGCTGTTGACATATGAGAGTCAGTGTATTCTGGGCTAGCACGCATCCAGCCACTAGTCTCAAATTGCCATGTTGTATTAAGATCAAGTGTTAACTCGTTGTACCTGCAAGGCGCGCTGTCTGGCAGTGAGGACGGTCATCATAGAGTCGTGTCCGCGCATCATGACCCCGAGCACTTCCTGTTCACTGGGCTCCGCGCCACCGGCCCTCGAGCCGCCGCGCCCAAAACCTCCCGCCAACCCGCGCTTAATAAATAATACACATCCAAGTCTAATTAAATATCATATAGAATGGAACAACACTGACACTGCAATCCTGACGAGCATATTATCACTTACTTTCAGGTGAATGTCGTACTAATATTGTCTTTAGACAATTTATTACATACAATTCGCTGCAGACAGCGCAGTATCGTGTACCTAACTACTGGCGCTCGGTTTTAGTTCTCCGTTGCGAGAGTCAGTCCATATCAGGGGTCGGCAACATTTTTCCCAGAGGGCCAGCGACAGAACTATAACTTACTGGTAAAAATTCATCAAGGTCAAGTCCGACAGGTCTGTCTGTAGCGTAAGGTATAAACTCCGGTTCAGGCTCCCGTTCTGGATCTTCGACACTCTGTGTTACTGCAATGTTGTCACGGCTTACGCTCTCAATTCTACGTCTACAAAGAAAATCATTTGGAAGGAATGTGATGTTATAACGAACTCGTGATATGCCAGTTTGTAAGGCAGTCTAGGTGCTATACGTGTCGAAAAGGCGCAGATTCGATCCCTTGCTGAGCTTCAGCTTCTGGTGAAGTAAACCGACATATTACAAGAACAACAGTTTTTAGTGAGGGAACGCTCCGAGTCCCAGCAGGGACATTCAGGGGGATCATTCGACAGCCTTATTGTTACTTACACAGCCTTACTTATACACCCTGTGACAATGAGATCAAGTAAACCCTATAGTAAATAAAAAAAAATACAAATTATAATATCTTGAACGTAACTAAAAATATACATAATTATTGTATATGAACATTCTTATTTTAATATTAAATTCTCTTACCTTCCATTTTGATTCTGCGTTCTACTAAATGACAATGATCTTGGTCCCAAAGACGGAGGACCCAATGACATCTCGCTGTTACTTTGTCGGAGATTACTTCCACCTAGAAATTTAAATTCTTTTGAAAAAAATAATGCAAATATCAGAACTATAATCAGTTATTGGAATAATTCTTTTACATGCTTCTTGTTTATTCCCATCGATGACTAGTCAAATTGTTTGTATTACAAAAAGCGATAAGACGAGGGAAGATATTAACCTAGTGGTAAATTAAGCGCGAGCTATAAAACCACGTTAGTTGAAATGATAAACTTTATACCATGTGTCCTTTAATCTTTGACATGGTTTTTTTTATACCGCGAGGCGACAAGACCATTACAACGTGGTGCTGTTGAGATGGTATACACTGCAACACATTGTGCTCGTCGCCTTGAGACATAAGATGTTAAGTCTCGTTACCCCAGTAATTTCACTAGCTTACAAGGCCCCCCAAACCGGAACACAGTATTGTTTACAAACTACTGTTTGGCGGCAAAAATAGTAACTGCCGTGGTACCTGCCTAGACAGTATCCAGCAACAGAGACCTACCATCAGTCATCCAGTAAATAAGACTCTCATTACCACAATAACTTCTCTAGCTATAATGCCTTTTACACTGGAACACAATAATGTTTGAGCAAGACAAAAGCCTGGAATGGTCCTATCTAGATAGTATTTAGCACCATCCTTCCAATAATAAAACTAAATCTATTTAATAATAGGAAGAGTCGAATTTAAACTGTATTACTTTTAATGGCTATTGCAAATCAGATATATATTCGGTATATACTTAGATGTTTCATAATCTTTATTGGGTCTGGATGAAATTTTAAATAAATGATACCAAGTATCAGAAGTTGAAATTAAAAAAAGATATTCAAGTGTGTAATGTAGGACTTACACATTTCATTTGTTGTTTTAGTTTCTTTGTATGAATTGTGTCGGTTTAGTGTGCACGGTGTTAGGGAATTGGCAGCAAATTCATTTACTGTAGCCTTTGTAGTTATATACAAGTTGTCATCTTTACTGTTATCCATCATTCCTGTTAAACAAACAATATTTTTATGAATAGCTAATTTTTGTGATGAAGTTAGATTAAAAAATTAAAAGAACAAATGAATTAAAAATTAATACTGATAAAAATGACATTGCTCCATTTCCCTTAACAACAAATCAAATTTAATAGTTTATACATTAATTTTAAAAACAATAAAGTCAACACTGTGTGTAAAGAAAAAATGCCACTGTAAAAAAATATTGCACATCGAATTATGAACCTTGATGCATGTACATGTCTATTGAATACTAATTATATTTAACATTTGATTCAAAACAAGTCTAATTGTTAGTACTAAAACTAACCCCTCACCGTTGAATCATAATTGTTATCACAGAATACAATATTTTGATTTTATATCAACAATGGGCTAAAACTTGACCTCATTTTCATATGGTCTTAATAGAAAATGAGGCGGTGGTGAACACAAGTCGTTATTAATCACACTGTCACAATCGTAATTACATTTATTTGCAAATATGCAATGGTAAAACCATAGGACAGACCATGCGCAAATGTAAAGGAAATATTACTTGTGAAAATTTCAGTTTTCTTCTCAAGGACAGCATAGTTTTCTTTAGGAGTGGGGATACGCGAGTACTCGGAGCGTTGTCGTTGTGGCGGTGAAGGCTGCGGCGGCGGGCGAGCGATTGGCACGGTCGTCGGAACCGATTCGTCAAACATCAAGTCGCGTAGGGAAGTGCTCACTGTCGATTCTAATTTACGTGAAGACTCTGCCACTGCAACAATTTGAATACTGAATTCTAATACCATTATATATTTTTTGCTTTGAATGTACCTTATTATCTTTTACACTGGTGGTAGAATTTGCCGAAGACCGTCTAGGTAGGTACCATCACAGCGCGTATTTTCGCCGCTAAAGAGTAATGTGCCAACATTACTGAGTTCCAGTTTGCGCGGTAGCTAGAGAAATTACTAGGGAAACTAGACAACATCTTATGTCTCAAAACGATGGGCACATTGTGAAGTATTGTATACCACCTTAACTAGTGCCACTTATTATGGGAAGATGTATCACTTACCATCAGGTGAAGGACTTGCTCATCTCAGCGTATCTTTTATGCAAAAAAACAACGTTTTCTTACCGGGCAGAGCATAATCATCGGAAGACAAACTATTTGCTGGTGGCGGTGTTCGTGTTACTGAAATTTGAAAAATCCCGCTGATCAACATGTTTTAAACGAACTAAACGTGGTAAAATCAACATCATTATAGCTGTTATTATGCATAATTTAGCTCTATCCCATGAAGTACATACCATTATTTAAAATTTTATATTTACATATCTTACATGTAACAAATCGTTGTAAGTTCTCCAAACGAGAATATACAAACGATAAAAATAAAACTCTAATGTTTTTGTTCAGTGTAAATTCGGAATAAAACTTCATCAATGTATTTGATAATAATTTCTATTTGAAAATACTGGGAAGTAAAATGTTTGCAAAGCTAATGTGTCCTAAATGTCCATATCAACATGTGGTTGCCAATGAGTTTTTGTAGGACACATCCCAGAAACAAATAGAAAAAACAAATTTCATACATAGTTCCCTAATCCCAAACCAATTAAATGTTTATTGAAAACAGTACATACATATATATATTTATACATATATTTTCATATTGCAGTACATACATATGTACACTCTGTTACATAAATAATATAAATGAAGTAAAAAATAAACAATGAAACAAAAAAAAATCAATATTTACTGAAACAATGATCCATCAAATATATTATTTAATACGTTTATGGTATCTTCAAAACAACTTAAGCATGCTTGTTAACTGTGTTTTAGTAAAACCTAAAGCCTTAACTTGCACTATACTACTTACATGCCCTTGACGGTCGAAATATTTCAGTATAATCATTAAAATTTGATATAATGGCACCTGAGTCTTCATCCGCCTCTGTGCCTGATGCAGACTCTTCAGCAGTTTTCTCATCAAGAAGGGTGGGTCTGTGCATTACTAAAAAGTGTTTCCAGCATTTGTATAAACATCATAGTTAAATATACAACAGAAATATTTACACTAGGAGATATATGATTACCTTCTTTAGGAGGTTTTTCCTTAGAAAAACTTTTACGTACAGAATGTCCTTTTTGAAAAGGTGATAAATCTCTGACTATAGTTGGGATATTTGGAGGTGGGCCGCCAAATGGATGTACTTTGTTCAAATCAACAACCGATAAAACAACATACGTCGAATGGAATGATCCTGCAATCTGAACAATTATTAAAGTGCAGGTGTAAAAAGGAATAAACTATCATCTGTTTTAGTTTTACTTGAAACTTACTAGTTGGGTCTGTGCAACTGTCATATCATGAATTTGTCCCCAATGACCAGAAACTGTATCTAGAACCCGTGCAGGTTCCCAACCAATTACATGTAGGCCATCATTACCAGAACCAAGTAGAGTTGTTCCATCATCACTGAATGTCATGTGTCTGTAATACAAACAAAAAATCATTAATTCAACTCTGAATAATAATTCTTAATCAAAGTCATTTTAAAATTTTCATTAATGTTGTGACTGAAAAATTAACATTAAATTAACCTTATGGAAGTATTTTCTTTTTCAAATTTTGAGACTAACTGAAATTTTTCCATGTCCCAGAAATTAACTGTTTTATCACTACCGCAACTAGCCAACAGAAACTCATGTGGATGAAATTTGACACAAGTTACAGCTGATGTATGTTCTACAAATTCTTGCAAAACTTTTCCTACACGAACATCCCACACTTTAACAAGTCCTGAAAATATAACAAATATAAAACTTTGTGTTATCTATAATATCAACATGAATAATGTATTGTAAAACTAAGACCTTTTTAACCTTCAAGGAAATTGTGATATCAAGAAAGGTTTTAACTAAATAAATTTCACTTATTTACATGGTCCATAATATTTTTATACACCTTACCATCTTCACAAGCAGAGGCAATCCATTGTCCATCGGGACTAAATTGAAGGCTATTAACTGCAAGACGATGGCTTGAATATGTAACAATGCAACCTCTTTTTCTTGTATCCCACAATTTAATGTTACTGTCACAGGATCCCGTGGTTAAGTAATCACCATATGGATGAAAGTCCATGCATTTAATAGCACCTTTATGACCAGTGAAAGTTCTTAAAAGTTTTGCTGCTTCTAAATCCCAAATTTTTAAAGCTCCAGTTTGTGAGCCTGCACACACTAAATCTTCAGAGTGGCCAAAGCAAACACATTCTACTGGAGTGGTATGACCACTTAAACTCTGAAATTGTATTTCAATTGTTTATTTTTTTTTCTTTTCAATAAATAAAGAATAAATAATAGTCTTTATGCAAATTATTTTTGTAATCCTATTCTTCAATATTCCAGTAAAATTCTTAGATACTGACATTGCATACTATCTGGGTATGGTATACAATCAGACATTCAGATCTAGGTTCTAACATTATGTTCTCAGTATTATTTGTTTAAACAACTAGTCTAAAGATTATAAAATGTTTCAGTATACAAACAAGTCTTAATGCTATTGAGAAAAAATAGACACTGTATTGACATACTGGAAATAATAAGTTTACATTGCATATACCATTAAACAGCTTTGCCTGCCAATAGCCCAAAGATTAACTTTTTTATCATCGCCTCCGGTTGCTAAAACTTGATTCGACTTGTGACCCATTGCCAAGCAATTGACATTCGCTTTGTGGGCTACGAATTCTTCTGTAAAATAAGATTTAAAAATGAGATTTTTAGATCAGACTGAAACAAATTATTTTTAATTTTGTAAACAATTCATACGTAGTTTCCATGATCTACGTAAGGAATCCATTTTTCTTAAAACATTCCATATATAGTACACTGGGTCTTGAAAGGTATTTGCAAAAATTTTTAGTACGTCTGGGAAATAGTAAAAATATAAATTGTATTTTATTGGATATTTCGAATTTGTAATATCAGTTATTACTAATTGTTACAAACAGCGGGAATAATTTATTATTTTGTTTTCTAAAAATTTCTTTGTATGTATAAGAACGCTGTCAAATTTAGACAATACTTTTTTGTTTACTGGTCTACTGGTCTACTGGTCTACTGGTCTACTGTCTACTGGTCTACTGTCTACTGGTCTACTGGTCTACTGTCTACTGGTCTACTGTCTACTGGTCTACTGGTCTAACTGGTCTACTGGTCTACTGTCTACTGGTCTACTGTCTACTGGTCTACTGGTCTAACTGGTCTACTGGTCTACTGTCTACTGGTCTACTGTCTACTGGTCTACTGGTCTAACTGGTCTACTGGTCTAACTGGTCTACTGGTCTACTGGTCTACTGTCTACTGGTCTACTGTCTACTGGTCTACTGTCTACTGGTCTAACTGGTCTACTGGTCTACTGTCTACTGGTCTACTGTCTACTGGTCTACTGGTCTAACTGGTCTACTGGTCTACTGGTCTAACTGGTCTACTGGTCTAACTGGTCTACTGGTCTACTGTCTACTGGTCTACTGGTCTACTGTCTACTGGTCTACTGTCTACTGGTCTACTGGTCTACTGTCTACTGGTCTACTGGTCTACTGTCTACTGGTCTACTGTCTACTGGTCTACTGGTCTACTGTCTACTGGTCTACTGGTCTACTGTCTACTGGTCTAACTGGTCTACTGGTCTAACTGGTCTACTGGTCTAACTGGTCTACTGGTCTACTGGTCTACTGGTCTACTGTCTACTGGTCTACTGTCTACTGGTCTACTGGTCTAACTGGTCTACTGGTCTAACTGGTCTACTGGTCTACTGGTCTACTGGTCTAACTGGTCTACTGGTCTACTGGTCTAACTGGTCTACTGGTCTAACTGGTCTACTGGTCTACTGTCTACTGGTCTAACTGGTCTACTGGTCTACTGTCTACTGGTCTACTGTCTACTGGTCTACTGTCTACTGGTCTACTGTCTACTGGTCTACTGTCTACTGGTCTAACTGGTCTACTGGTCTACTGGTCTACTGGTCTAACTGGTCTACTGGTCTACTGGTCTAACTGGTCTACTGGTCTACTGTCTACTGGTCTACTGTCTACTGGTCTACTGTCTACTGGTCTAACTGGTCTACTGGTCTACTGGTCTACTGGTCTACTGGTCTACTGTCTACTGGTCTACTGGTCTACTGTCTACTGGTCTACTGGTCTAACTGGTCTACTGGTCTACTGGTCTACTGTCTACTGGTCTACTGGTCTACTGGTCTACTGGTCTACTGTCTACTGGTCTACTGGTCTACTGGTCTACTGGTCTACTGGTCTACTGGTCTACTGGTCTACTGTCTACTGGTCTACTGTCTACTGGTCTACTGGTCTACTGTCTACTGGTCTAACTGGTCTACTGGTCTAACTGGTCTACTGGTCTAACTGGTCTACTGGTCTACTGTCTACTGGTCTACTGTCTACTGGTCTACTGGTCTAACTGGTCTACTGGTCTAACTGGTCTACTGGTCTACTGGTCTACTGGTCTACTGTCTACTGGTCTACTGTCTACTGGTCTAACTGGTCTACTGGTTTACTGGTTTAATGGTTTACTGGTTTACTGGTCTACTGTTCTACTGGTCTACTGGTCTATGGTCTACTGGTCTAACTGGTCTACTGGTCTACTGGTCTAACTGGTCTACTGGTTACTGGTGTACTGGTGTACTGGTGTACTGGTTACTGGTTACTGGTCTACTGGTTACTGGTTTACTGTTTACTGGTTTAATGGTTTACTGGTTTAATGGTTTACTGGTTTAATGGTTTACTGGTTACTGGTCTACTGTTCTACTGGTCTACTGGTCTAACTGGTCTACTGGTTACTGGTGTACTGGTTTACTGGTTTAATGGTTTACTGGTTTACTGTTTACTGGTTTATGGTTTACTGGTTACTGGTCTACTGGTCTAACTGGTCTACTGGTCCTACTGGTCTACTGTCTACTGGTCTACTGGTCCTACTGGTCTACTGTCTACTGGTCTAACTGGTCTACTGGTGTACTGGTTACTGGTGTACTGGTGTACTGGTTACTGGTGTACTGGTTTACTGGTTTAATGGTTTACTGGTTACTGGTCTACTGTCTACTGGTCTAACTGGTCTACTGGTCTAACTGGTCTACTGGTCTAACTGGTCTACTGGTCTACTGGTCTAACTGGTCTACTGGTCTAACTGGTCTACTGGTCTACTGGTTACTGGTTACTGGTTTACTGTTTACTGGTTTATGGTTTACTGGTTTATGGTTTACTGGTTTACTGGTTTACTGGTCTACTGGTCTATGGTCTACTGGTCCTACTGGTCTACTGGTGTACTGGTTTACTGTTTACTGGTTTAATGGTTTACTGGTTTAACTGGTTTACTGGTGTACTGGTTACTGGTGTACTGGTGTACTGGTTTACTGTTTACTGGTTTACTGGTGTACTGGTGTACTGGTTACTGGTTACTGGTTACTGGTTACTGGTTACTGGTGTACTGGTTACTGGTTTACTGGTGTACTGGTTTACTGGTTTCTGGTTTCTGGTTTCTGGTTACTGGTTTCTGGTTTCTGGTTTCTGGTTTCTGGTTTCTGGTTTTACTGGTCTACTGGTCTACTGGTCTACTGGTTACTGGTTTACTGGTTTACTGTTTACTGGTTTACTGGTTTACTGGTTTACTGGTTACTGGTCTACTGGTTACTGGTTACTGGTCTACTGGTCTGCTGTCTGCTGGTCTGCTGGTCTGCTGGTCTGCTGTCTGCTGGTCTGCTGGTCTGCTGGTCTGCTGGTCTGCTGGTCTGCTGGTCTACTGGTCCTACTGGTCTACTGGTCTACTGGTCTACTGGTCCTACTGGTCTACTGGTCTACTGTTCTACTGGTCTACTGTTCTACTGGTCTACTGGTCTACTGTCTACTGGTCTACTGGTCTACTGGTCTAACTGGTCTACTGGTCTACTGGTGTACTGGTTTACTGGTGTACTGGTTACTGGTCTACTGGTCCTACTGGTCTACTGGTCTGCTGGTCTGCTGTCTGCTGGTCTGCTGTCTGCTGGTCTGCTGGTCTGCTGGTCTGCTGGTCTGCTGGTCTGCTGGTCTGCTGTCTGCTGGTCTGCTGGTCTGCTGTCTGCTGGTCTGCTGGTCTACTGGTTACTGGTCTACTGGTCTATGGTCTACTGGTCTACTGGTCTACTGTTCTACTGGTCTACTGGTCTACTGGTCTACTGGCTACTGGTCTACTGGTCTACTGGTTACTGGTGTACTGTGTACTGGTGTACTGTGTACTGGTGTACTGTGTACTGGTGTACTGGTGTACTGTGTACTGGTTTACTGGTTTACTGGTGTACTGGTTTACTGGTGTACTGGTTTACTGGTGTACTGGTTACTGGTCTACTGGTGTACTGGTTTACTGGTTTACTGGTTTCTGGTTTTACTGGTTTAACTGTTTTACTGGTTTAACTGGTTTACTGGTTTACTGGTTTACTGGTTTACTGGTTTACTGGTTTACTGGTTTACGGTTTACTGGTTTAACTGGTTTACTGGTTTACCTGGTTTTACTGGTTTACTGGTTTACTGGTTTCTGGTTTTACTGGTTTACTGTTTACTGGTTTACTGGTTTACTGTTTACTGGTTACTGGTTTACTGGTTTACTGTTTACTGGTTTACTGGTTTACTGGTTTAACTGGTTTACTGTTTACTGGTTTACTGGTTTACTGTTTACTGTTTACTGGTTTACTGGTTTACTGGTTTACTGGTTTACTGGTTACTGTTTACTGTTTACTGGTTTACTGGTTACTGGTTACTGGTGTACTGGTTACTGGTGTACTGGTTTACTGGTTGTACTGGTGTACTGGTGTACTGGTTTACTGGTTTCTGGTTTCTTGTTTCTGGTTACTGGTTTCTGGTTTCTAAATTTCAGATGTCAGATTTCAATTTTTCATTTTCCCTTTTCCATTTTCCATTTTCCATTTTCCATTTTCCATTTTCCATTTTCCATTTTCCATTTTCCATTTTCCATTTTCCATTTTCCATTTTCCATTTTCCATTTTCCTTTTCCATTTTCCATTTTCCATTTTCATTTTCCATTTTCCATTTTCC
This sequence comes from Byasa hedistus, assembly GCA_029286795.1. Lineage (NCBI taxonomy): Eukaryota > Metazoa > Arthropoda > Insecta > Lepidoptera > Papilionidae > Byasa > Byasa hedistus. The sequence continues at coordinate 5,702,669 of JAGSMW010000020.1, read as the reverse complement.
CTTTTCCATTTTCCATTTTCCATTTTCCATTTTCCATTTTCCATTTTCCATTTTCCATTTTCCATTTTCCATTTTCCATTTTCCATTTTCCATTTTCCATTTTCCATTTTCCATTTTCCATTTTCCATTTTCCATTTTCCATTTTCCATTTTCCATTTTCCATTTTCCATTTTCCATTTTCCATTTTCCATTTTCCATTTTCCATTTTCCATTTTCCATTTTCCATTTTCCATTTTCCATTTTCCATTTTCCATTTTCCATTTTCCATTTTCCATTTTCCATTTTCCATTTTCCATTTTCCATTTTCCATTTTCCATTTTCCATTTTCCATTTTCCATTTTCCATTTTCCATTTTCCATTTTCCATTTTCCATTTTCCATTTTCCATTTTCCATTTTCCATTTTCCATTTTCCATTTTCCATTTTCCATTTTCCATTTTCCATTTTCCATTTTCCATTTTCCATTTTCCATTTTCCATTTTCCATTTTCCATTTTCCATTTTCCATTTTCCATTTTCCATTTTCCATTTTCCATTTTCCATTTTCCATTTTCCATTTTCCTTTTCCATTTTCCATTTTCCATTTTCCATTTTCCATTTTCCCTTTTCCATTTTCCATTTTCCATTTTCCATTTTCCCTTTTCCATTTTCCATTTTCCAATAACTGCCTCATTCCAAATCTTTTTGACGGAATGAAGTCTGTTAGGTCCGCCAGACGGTAACGCGGTTTGTGCTGGACTGATGTGATGTCGTGAAAAAGAAACTAAAACAAAATAAAAAATACCGCGAAGCCGACCTAATTGAAAATCAGCAGTAATGATCTTTAGCTCTTACATTTTGTGACTATTTATGTTATTATTTCATTCGTTTTAATTTCGGCACGCGGCGTTAGATCCTCCGACGCGCATACGCACACTTTTGAAAGAATGATCTAATTTGAACTTTGAACAGCTGTAATAAAGTTTAAATTGACTCTTTAGCGTTACCAACGCACCTACATTGCTTAGACAGCAGTGAAAGCTTGTAATTTTATATGAACTTTATGAAATAGCAATAAAGTTCAAATTGACCCTACATTTTAGTTAGAGAACGTTTGTATAGGAAAAAGAAAAGCGCTGTTTTTAGGGGCTTCCCGGCGATTATTCGAATTTTTCTCAAATTGGCCAAATTGGTCCTGGCGTTGTAGAGTGATGCGCTTACCGACACATATTTGTATTATAGATTAATAATAAATTATATTCAATGACATTAGTTATTAATAATAAATAATAAAGTTGCTTGAGAATACAAATATATGTAGAGGGAGTGACAGAAGGCATAATGTTTGAGAGAAATAGATTCGTTGTCATCCCCACTCCGTGCTGTGTACTGGTGAGAGGTGACACCGGTACACACGTGGAGGGGATCACTTACCAAGTGATAATATTTTTTTTGGAGTTTACAGCCACGCGGTTTGATACGTGGCCATGTATAATTGATGATATCGAGCGAGACAAAAATATTAAAATGACTATTAAAAAGCAGGGGTTGGTGATAGAAAAGTAAAAATTTAGGGTTATATGTATTTTTGATGCCACACAATAATAAAATAAAATCGAAAAAAAATTCCCAAAAAATAAAAAAAAATTTTTTGGTGTGGGCAACCCTGATCACTTAGGGGTTTGAAAAATAGATAGTAACCGATTCTCAGACCTACTGAATATGCATAAAAAATTTCATAAGAATCGGTAAAGCCGTTTCGGAGGAGTTAGGGAACGAACATTGTGACAAGAGAATTTTATATATTAGATTAACAAAGTAATCGGACATAATTTCCGCGAATGGAGCAAATCGAGCAGCGTGCCGTCATTAAGTACCTCCATAAGAAGGGGCTATCATCAAAAGCCATCCATGATGACATGGTCAGTACATTAGGCGATTGTGCTCTGTCATATTCATCCGTCAAAAAATGGATAGCCGAATTTAAGCGTGGTAGAGAGAGTGTGAAAGATGAACCCCGCTCTGGAAGGCCTTCGACGTCAACTACTGACGAAAATATTAAAAAAGTACTTGATTTAATAATGGGAGATCGCAGATTAAAAATTAGAGAGATAGCCGAGATTATAGGCATCTCTTATGAACGAACTCAAAACATCATTGTCAACGAGTTGGGTTTCCACAAGGTGTCTGCGAGGTGGGTTCCGCGACTGCTTTCAGTTGAACAAAAAAGGACGCGATTGACTATTTCACGCGACTGTTTGGAGTTATTTTAAGCCGATGCAGATGATTTTTTGAATCGTTTTGTTACTATGGACGAAACATGGGTTCATTACTGAACACCGGAAACAAAACAACAATCAAAACAGTGGAGAAGACCTGGTTCACCACCCCCTAAAAAGGCTAAGTCGATTTTGTCGGCAAATAAGGTGATGGCTTCAGTATTCTGGGACTCGAAAGGTGTGATTATGATTGATTATCTTGAAAGGGGTCAGACTATAAACTCTGATTACTACTGCACCTTACTACGTCGTTTACGAGGGGAAATAAAAGAAAAACGTCGAGGAATGCTCAGAAGAAAAGTCCTATTTCATCAAGATAACGCCCGTGTTCACACGTCAGCACAGTCAATGGCTGAAATTCACAACTGTGGCTTTGAAATGTTACCGCATCCGCCGTATTCACCTGATCTGGCACCATCAGACTTCTCTCTGTTCCCTAACCTAAAAAAGCACTTGGGACGTCAAAGATTTTCGACAAACGACGAGGTCAAAGCAGCTGTAGACGCATATTTTGACTCTAAGGAAGAATCATTTTTTTTCAACGGTCTAAATGCTTGGAAGGGGAGGTGGCAAAAGTGTATTGAACTTGATGGTGATTATGTAGAAAAATAAAAATATAACTGATTTAGTATGTGTTTATTTTCTTGGTTAGGCCGAGTACTTTTCAATCCACCCTCGTATTATACATTTGGATACCGAGCCCCACAAAGCTTCCATTAATTTTGTGCAGACGAAAGTAAGGCACAAGGTATCACTAGATGAATATTCAACGTAATCCTTTTATATAATTAAAAATATTAATACACTTTGCCAAGGCTGTCATGACAAAGTAGAAACTAGTTCAGTTAGTCTATTTATTTCCCACATTAAGTAGTTTTAACAGGTAATATGAATTTTAGATATCTTAATTTTCGTTAATATGTTAGTGGCCAAATATTAATATGCATATTTAAACAAATGTTTGTTTATGAGGCTGTGAACTTAAAATAGTTATCTTTAAAATTACGCCGAACAAGCAATAATAGAAGTTCTGTTATAAAAATATACTTCAGATAGGCTGTATGATCTTTTATCTTTGCCTGTCCCATTTGAAACGAATTAAACAACAATAACAGAGTATAAATTATATAACTTTGTTTATTTTTTACGACAAAATGACAAATATTCTTTTAACAATTTTAATGTCTTGAAACCAACAAATGGTAGTTTTTACAGGTGTAAAAGCTTGTCCTATAACGCTTTGGTGCATATTAAGGACTGTTATGTTTAAAATTTTTAATTTATATTAAAAAAACATAAAAAGGCATCATTAATGTAAATATCACTAAAGGTGTGCGTGCAAGCAAGTGCAATATGTTATACTACATAAAAATTCCCATTAGCATCTCAATGTTATGATGTGCAAAACATTTTCAAAGATGTGTTTTAAAGATACATGATTTTTAAAATTAAATATAAAATTTTACATTGCTATTATGGATTAGATGTTGATGGTTAAATGAATGATTAATTAATATAATTATTTTAAATAACATTTTAATGATGATGTTACAGGCAGTGCATGCATAATTATTACAATAAAATAATAAATATGTTACATACCCCACATCATCGAATATTGAGGAATGTTTTGCAGCAGCTTGTAAAGATACAACAACATTCTCTTAATTACATTCAAGGACAAGAACCGGAACCGAAAATCAGAGAATATTTCTATTATATTGATCATCAAGGCATGGTACGGAAAAGTCATTAAATGAGTAAATTAATAAAATTCTCAATTCTAGAAGGTACTTGAATTATCAACATTTACTTTCAGCTATTTTTAGATGATGCTAAAATGAAGAATTTCACATCATGTTTCAAAGAAAAAAAGTTTCTAGAATTCTTTTTCAAGAGAATTAGGTTAAATAATACTGGTAGATATGAAGATGAATTCCCTTTTATATCATTATGTGGTAGAGAAAGAAACTTCATAAGATGTGATGATGTACCTATTGTCTACACACATATTATAAGTGATAATTGCATTAAAGAATTTTCTTTAACATATGGCTATGTAGGGACTTGTCTGAAGACCCAATTTAGGCCTCAAAAAATTGTAATGAATCCAGTAACAGGTAGGGTATATCACCCGGCTGATGATAGGTATGGTGGTGTAGGGTTAGTGAGATCAAAGCTTGCTATAGACCTATGTAAATATTTTGAATTTCAAAATGGGGAGTCAAATCCACCAACACATTTTACATGGCAGAATGTACGTTATGAACTTGATCAATATTGGCTTCAAGAAAATATTAAGAAATTTAATATAAAATTAAGAACTACAGTAGACTAGATTCAAGTCATTTCTAGCTTCTATGCATTATCTAGGTATGTACGACTGCAGTATCTATTTCAACAATCAAATAGTAGTTTGCAAACATTACTGTGTTCCAATTCGAAAAGCGCTGTAAGCTAGTATAATTACTGGTGTAACAGGACTCAATACTTCATGTCTCAAGGTGACAAGTGCGATGTGGTAAAGTGTACTTTCTTATCTATCTTAGCTACTATCTTAACTAGCACCGCGTTGTTATTGACAAGTGTATCATCATCAGGCGACATTTTGCTTGTCTCATCGCCTCATCAATTAAAAAAAAAGTAATTTGTCTGTATTTAATATTGAAATTTTCTAATGTTTATAAAGCAATAATTAAAACGGATTTTAACACAATAATAAAGTTTATTTCTTAATAGAAAAAGGTATCTACAAATTTATATGTACATACATACAAACAACCAGCTCTCTTAATGTTTTCATTATTAGGAACCCTTCTAACAAGAGTCAAGGCAATTTATCCTCTTTTAGTATACTTGTACACACATTTATGTAACATTTCAATATTTTTTTATAATTGTAGTAAAATTTGTTTTGTCATTTTTTATCACAGATGTTTTCTATGGCTAATCTCAGTAACATCTAATAAAATATCATGTTGTTTTTTCTTTCGAAAAAGATTGAAATGATCCTGTTTGAATCCAAGATATACCATGGGAACCTTCATTTGTGTCTGATATTTTAAGCATGACATTTTTTGCATTTTCATGTACATCTGGATCATAAGGCTTAAAAGTTATGTAATGTTTGTCATCAGTTGGTGGGTCATCGTATATGTGATCAATACTGGACATTACACATTCTTTCACCCTCTCTATGAACAATTTTCTATTAGTTTTAAACCTAAAAATTTTAAAATTGTTTTACTATAACATACTGGTAGTCGATATGAGAAGGCACAGTTTGTACAACCTACAATTATATACAATTAATTATTTAAAAGAATAAAAATACTTACAACACAGATGCTTCAACATTAGCTGAAGATTTAAAGTTGAGGTTGTTAAAAACCCAATGCAAGTATTTAAGTATTTGCCAGATGTGGTTTTGTTTTTTATCCCATTGAGGAAAAACTTCATTTAAACTCAGTACTCCAGTAGTTGAACTTACTGCTGGGTGATATAATTTTGATGTAAATGTGACAACCTTAAACCACATTATCATATTAGTTTAGTGATAATATCTTTCAAATCAATACTCGGTAATGTTTAAATTTTTTGGACGTAGTTAACGCCGTGAGTCTTCTTAAAAAAAATGGTATATACAGAATGTATACATAAATATGTAGAAAGTTATACTATAAAGAGGAAAGGAGAAAGATGAAGAAGTTTCGGAACAGGTGAAGAGTGGGCTAGTGCTATAAGAGGGGAGAAAAAGGAAAAAATAATGGAATAAATTAACAGACATGTAGACGAATATTTGAAACTAATAAAAACAGATATTTAATTATATAAATACAAAAGTTTACTTACAGGAACATTGTCATCAGGAAATTTTTCAGGTAAACTAAGTGTAAATCGAAATACTCCACCTTCATAAACACCAGATCTTACAAATATAACTCCAAACCATACTAAAACACACAAATATTAATCCACAGAAAATAGGGAACAATTTAAAAATAATTCACAAAAAAACAATAATTATTAATTTATGTAGAGATTATTAATTACCATCTGATAATTTAACTTATCCAAAAATGAAAACATTAATATAAAAAAAAATAAGATCAGGTAATTTAACATAATATCTTTATGGATATCAATTTTTTTATTTATTTGTAATTTTTAATGCTAAGAGTTTGTTTATTCATCCCAGGGTTCAATCTGTTTTTTACAAAAGTGAAACATTGCTTTAGGATATATGTAGTTGAAATTATATATTTAACCAGTAAAGTTAAGAACTAGTACTAAATTGAGTTTTGAAAATGTATGGTCTAGTCTACATGGTATAATATACTTACATAATGAATTTTCATAAGAAGGTATAACATATATTCCTTGTAGATTTTCTGTTTGTAACATGCGGCTAGAATAATAACTTATTTTTATTACACATTAAACTTACTATTATTATATTAATATAGCTGCACAAAACATGATAAAATTATTTCAGGTAGAAATCAGTATAGTTTATTCCAAAATAAATATCATAACTTTATACATTAGAATTAGTTACCAACCAAGACAGCAGCCTTTTAAAATAGGTTACAGATTATTATTATATACAATTTCTGTTGTCTTAAAACAAAATCTTTTTAATAATATTTCCAAGTTGAGCAGGCAATAAAACCTTTACACTGTATACATTACCAAAATATGGGATGAACCTGTTTTTAATTACTATTTATATAGATGGTCCATCTACTTTTACAATATACATTGAACTTAAAAATTTGCATTATGCTAATAATAATTTAAAAAGAGTATCATTAATACTTTTCCTTATTGCAATACAATTTATTTATGAAAGTAAAACTGGCATTTTATAGATGCGTTTTTGTTTTTGATCTGTATTCTAGAAGTATGTATAAAGTTGTGGAAGTATGTTGATTAAAAATAAACACTATTAGAAGCTCAATGACTTCTATATCCTTTTAATTTGTAATTTGTACAATGTCTGGGATTTACTGCCTTTTACTGTATATTTAAGATTAAATTAACAAATACATTTATTTTATGAGATTACATTAACAAGTTAGTAATGAACTACAAATTTTTTTTCGTTTGGTTTTATTAGTTTACTTACTATTCTGCCATAATGATGTATTCTTGGTGATATACAGAATAAGATTCCTTCATTTCTTTGGTGTATTTTGTTTCATTCATTTATGCGATATATTAATACAATATGCTGTAACGCAACGATTACCTAGTGCAATATTTACCACATATTTTAGACGAAATATATACAGAGTAAAAACTGATCGCCCATAGAGTTTTAGGCACGGCTTTAAATACCGGTAAATTGTAGTAACTTATCGTTTGGCAGGTTAAGTTTTGTTAAAATGAATCAAAGTATTATTTTGTAATTACTCTATGTGCTTCGAAAAATTTTGTATGAAGATATAACTAAAAATAATAAACAAACTATCTATAATAAAATGATTACTTCACATCTGTTAGTAAGATCGTCATTAAACGGTTTGAAAGAGAAACGAAACGTAATTTCACGACTTAATACTAGCCACGATACCTAATTTTATAATAAATACATTTTCAGATTTTGATAATTATTTTTAGACAGTGATTGAAAAACAAAACGATAAAATTAAGGTATTGATATCAATCATTGGCTTGCCAAGATCTCGTTATTTAAAGATATTTTTGAGTAAATCTATTTAATAAAAATGAATTGCTGTTCGTTAGTCTCGCTAAAACTCGAGAACGGCTGGACCGATTTGGCTAAATGTGGTCTTGAATTATTCGTGCAAGTCCAGGGAAGGTGTAAAAGGTGAGAAAATATGGAAAAAGTGCCCGGAATATGGTAAAAACAACAATTTCACTTTTCCATTAAGGTGACCAGATTTTTAGATGGGCAAAGCGGGACAACTTTGAAGGAGTAATAATAACGTAACATTTTTTTTAGTTCCAACATAAGTACAATTTATAAATATAAACATGTGTATTATTTTATTCCTTGACATATTTCTATCTAAATTTCTTTTAGGGTTAAGGTCGGTGTCATACTTTTTGTCATTAATATAAAATATTAAGACTACGAGTACTTTAAGCTAAGTTTAAGATAATTTATGTATTTATGAAATATACAAATAAATTACTTACGTTAATTTTATATGGTAAGAAGCAGATTTGTAATATTTATTTGTTTAATTAGGTTGCTAGCACGCAGTACGAACACAAAGTGTATCATTTGAGAGACAAATACAATGTAACTGGGTAGCAAAAGCAATAAGTTACGCAAAACAATGATTTTCATAAATAAAAAATTTAACTTAATTCTAAAAGTCGGGACTTTTGAAAAACGTCGCGTGACGCGGAATTAATTGTGAAAAAGCGGAACGTCTGGTCACCTTACCTTAGATACATAAAACGTCAAACATTTGAAGTTCGTCGCGTCATTTAGAAACCAAATACAATTTAAAAGAATATTTTTGATTTAGACATTGACAACCAACAATTTCTGATGCAACTATAATATTTTAAGAGAAAAAGGAGGAACAAGGCGGACGAATTGACCACGTAGACAATTTTTTAAGATTTTTTTTTTTTATACGTGTACACATGACACTGGCTCACGCAGAAACCGTGCTCATGCCATTAATTGGGAAGAAGAAGAATATTTTACTTTAGCGGGAATCTGGGCACAAAGGTGGAGTTGTCTCGGTTCATTTTTATTTTTTTGTGCATAATGCGGTTGTATTGATAGATGATTGGTTATCATGCAGTAAATAAGTGTGTTCGTGTGTATCGATTGTAGAATTCAGGCAGGAACACCGCTGTCCTAAGTTCAGATTGGTTCAAAATAGTAGATAAGTCTTAACTTTACTTTGTTGATCTTTTGTGATAGTGACACTATTTACCACTGAAAATTAAAAACTGAAATCGGAAAACAGAAAATTGAAAATGGAAAATATAAAATTGAAATCTGACTTCTGACATCTGACATCTGAAATCTAGAAACCAGAAACCAGTAACCAGAAAGCAGTAACCAGAAACCAGAAAGCAGTAACCAGAAACCAGAAACCAGAAACCAGAAACCAGAAACCAGAAACCAGAAACCAGAAACCAGAAACCAGAAACCAGAAGAAACCAGAATCTAGAAACCAGAAACCAGAATCTAGAAACCAGAAACCAGAATCTAGACACCAGAAACCAGAATCTAGAAACCAGAATCTAAAAACCAAAACCAGTAACCAGAACCAGAAACCAGAATCTATAAACCAGAATCTAGAAACCAGGAACCAGAATCTAGAAACCAGAATCTAGAAACCAGAAACCAGAATCTAGAATCTAGAAACTAGAAAACCAGAAACCAGAATCTAGAATCTAGAAACCAGTAACCAGAACCAGAAACCAGTAACCAGAATCTAAAACCAGAAACCAGGAACCAGAATCTAGAAACCAGATCTAGAAACCAGGAATCTAGAAACCAGAAACCAGAATCTAGAAACCAGAATCTAGAAACCAGAATCTAGAAACCAGAATCTAGAAACCAGAAGAAACCAGAAACCAGGAACCAGAATCTAGAATCTAGAAACAGAATCTAGAAACCAGAATCTAGAAACAGAAACCAGAATCTAGAAACCAGAATCTAGAAACCAGAAACAGAATCTAGAAACTAGAAAACCAGAAACAGAATCTAGAAACCAGAAACCAGTAACCAGAAACCAGGAACCAGAATCTAGAAACCAGAAACCAGAACCAGAATCTAGAACCAGAAACCAGGAACCAGAATCTAGAAACCAGAATCTAGAAACCAGAATCTAGAAACCAGAAGAAACCAGAATCTAGAAACCAGAATCTAGAACCAGAAACCAGAAACCAGGAATCTAGAAACCAGATCTAGAAACCAGAAACCAGAACCAGAATCTAGAACCAGAATCTAGAAACCAGAATCTAAAACCAGAAACCAGAACCAGTAACCAGAATCTAGAATCTAGAAACTAGAAAACCAGAATTAGAAACCAGAAACCAGAATCAGAAACCAGAAACAGAATCTAGAAACCAGAATCTAGAAACCAGAATCTAGAAACCAGAATTCTAGAAACCAGAAACCAGTAACCAGAAACCAGATCTAGAAACCAGAACCAGAATCTAGAAACCAGGAATCTAGAAACCAGAAACCAGAAACCAGGAACCAGAATCTATAAACCAGAAACCAGGAACCAGAAACCGAATCTAGAAACCAGAATCTAGAAACCAGAAACCAGGAACCAGAATCTAGAAACCAGAATCTAGAAACCAGAAACCAGAATCTAGAAACTAGAAAACCAGAAGAAACCAGAATCTAGAAACCAGAATCTAGAAACCAGAATCTATAAACCAGAATCTAGAAACCAGAAACCAGAATCTAGAAACTAGAAAACCAGAATCTATAAACCAGAACCAGAATCTAGAACCAGAATCTAGAAACCAGGATCTAGAAACTAGAATCTGGAAACCAGAATCTAGAAACCAGAAACCAGTAACCAGAAACCAGTAACCAGAATCTAGAAACCAGAAACCAGAAACCAGAATCTATAAACCAGAAACCAGAAACCAGAATCTAGAAACCAGAATCTAGAAACCAGAAACCAGAATCTAGAAACCAGAATCTAGAACCAGAAACCAGAAACCAGAATCTAGAAACCAGAAACCAGAATCTAGAAACCAGAAACCAGTAACCAGAATCTAGAAACCAGAAACCAGAATCTAGAAACCAGAAACCAAAATCTAGAAACCAGAAACCAGAAACCAGTGACCAGAATCTAGAAATCAGAAACCAGTGACCAGAATCTGGAAACCAGAAACCAGAAACCAGAATCTGGAAACCAGAAACCAGAAACCAGAATCTAGAAACAAGAAACCAGAATCAAGAAACCAGAATCTAAAAACCAGAATCTAGAAACCAGAAACCAGAATCTAGAAACCAGAAACCGGAATCTAGAAACCAGAAACCAGAATCTAGAAACCAGAATCTAGAAACCAGAATCTAGAAACCAGAAACCGAATCTAGAAACCAGAATCTAGAAACCAGAACTAGAAAACCAGAAACAGAATCTAGAAACCAGAAACCAGAATCTAGAAACCAGAATCTAGAAACCAGAATCTAAAAACCAGAAACCAGTAACCAGAATCTAGAAACTAGAAACCAGAATCTAGAAACCAGAATCTAGAAACCAGAATCTAGAAACCAGAATCTAGAAACTAGAATCTGGAAACCAGAATCTAGAAACCAGAAACCAGTAACCAGAAACCAGTAACCAGAATCTAGAAACCAGAAACCAGAAACCAGAATCTAGAAACCAGAAACCAGAAACCAGAATCTAGAAACCAGAATCTAGAAACCAGAAACCAGAATCTAGAAACCAGAAACCAGAATCTAGAAACCAGAAACAGAATCTAGAAACCAGAAACCAGAAACCAGAATCTAGAAACCAGAAACCAGAATCTAGAAACCAGAAACCAAAATCTAGAAACCAGAAACCAGAAACCAGAAACCAGTGACCAGAATCTAGAAATCAGAAACCAGTGACCAGAATCTGGAAACCAGAAACCAGAAACCAGAATCTAGAAACAAGAAACCAGAATCAAGAAACCAGAATCTAAAAACCAGAATCTAGAAACCAGAAACCAGAATCTAGAAACCAGAAACCGGAATCTAGAAACCAGAAACCAGAATCTAGAAACCAGAATCTAGAAACCAGAAACTAGAAACCAGTAACCAGAATTAGAAACCAGAATCTAGAAACCAGAAACCAGTAACCATAAACCAGAAACCAGAATCTAGAAACCAGAAACCAGGAACCATAAACCAGAAACCAGGAACCAGGAACCAGGCACCAGAAACCAGAAAACTGTAACCAGAAACCAGAAACCAGAAACAAACAAACTATCTATCTATGTATCTACAAGCTTTCACTGCTGTCTAAGCAATGTAGGTGCGTTCGTAACGCTAAAGAGTCAATTTGCACTTTATTACATAATTCTAACTTTGGCCACTCTTCTGGAACCCACTTATATTTAAATATTAGTTATTAGATGAATATATATAGTGCTGAACCCCACACACCGCCCATAACCAGGGTGACGGTTCTGTTCAGGAGATTTTTTTGCCCCGGCTTTAAAATAGGCAGGAACAAAGAACATTCCAATTTTTTTTGACAGAACGAAGTCTGTCGGGTCAGCTAGTGTTTAATAGATTGATTAGATTATGAGTTATTATGATTTCTCTGGTTATTATTGTGTGGTATAATTAGTTCTTTTTTTAAAATATAAATGTATATTTTTATAAGAAAAGTCAAATTTTTTACATCTCCAAGAAGATTTTTCAAATTTTTAATAAACCAGAGCAAAGTTAGCTCTTTGCATCGCATGCACATGCAACGCTTCGCATTCAGCATTGCTAGAATCTATTGTCATGTGAAATGAGGAATAAATGTTAATAATAAAAAAATAGTACGATGTACGTATTCAATCTGGTAGCCTATCCGCCGTCGCAAGAATATTCACATTCCTCTTACAATACACTATACAACACACCGCGCTATATTAAAATTCTATTTAGATTTAATATTGTTTTCCTTAGCCTTTCCCTTCGCTCCTCAATAAACCTTTCCCATCGTATCCCTGTACACTACTCTTCTTTCTTTCAAAACTCCTTAAGGCTGTTTGTTACTTCTCCATATTCAAACCGCCAAATTACTATTTTCATTCAAAAGACTTAACCAAATACTATCATAAAGTTTAACACGCATTTGCTTGCTTTCTATATCCAGTACACCGCTAGCTTTTGTTCATAAAATTTATTTCTTTTTTTCTAGTGTGTTATTCTGAAGATATTGCTTTCAGAGCAATAAGACCGCTTATATTTACCACCGAAACCGTGTAAGTATCTTCTATTGATGTATTTATTATGTTTTGATGTAAAATAACTATAATTATTATGACGTTGATTACAAATTCCGGATCCGTAAATTTCGCAACCAGTAACACTGAAAAGTAGACAATAAATTTAACTGCGTGAAGATTTAAGGCCGGGTAAGCATTTTTGTGTAAGGGCCGTGATAGCCTAGTGGTTTGAACGCCCGCCTTCCACTTCGGAGGCACCGGGTTCGAATCCGGCCTGCACCAATGAATTTTTAAATTTGTGTGCAGTTAGTATAAAACCAACTAATATCACGTGCTTTGACGTTGAAGGAAAACATCGTGAGGAAGCCTACATATCTAAGTCATGACCATCCGTGGTCGGACTAGTATGTGAAATGGAGAAGGCATTGGCAAACCACTCCATTATAACTGCCAAGTAAGTCGTCGTGTGTTTCATCGCACATGATGACCGCGACCCTCATTTTGTACACTACTCATATTTTAAATTGTCAGATAGTCATAAAGTTGCGGAAACCATGTATCCTCCGAAGAGTACACAATAGATTTTTCTGTAAAGATCACTAAATAATGAATCTTGATTAATATATCATGTTCTACTGTAATGCATTACATTAGTAAAATATTTAATATCGGCATTAAAAGGTATTCAAAATATCGTAGCAAGAGTAGTAAGCCCGTTTTGTGGGGTAGTTCTTCACCCCGAATAATATTAAGCACCTGATGATCCCCAGATCATCCGCACGGCCCCGCAATTAGCCAGGATTATCCCGCACGTGGCGACCAGTTATCTTTCATTATATTAGTTTCCTCTCGAGAAGAAGGTTAATTAATAGTCCTTTTATGTTACGTAATTTTAATTTTAAATAATATTAAACAGTGTGTTACATATCTAGGTTTAGACACGTTTACAGAGTATTGCACGTAAATGTTTATAATTTTGTCTGTGCGAAATTAAAGTGAATTTTCTACGCGCTTCGCTAATATTTTCTGCATTATTTGTAGATCATGTCTTACCGTATGCATATTTGGAGATACTATTAAAACATGTGTTATGTCCAAAAAACTTTTATTGTTAGTACTTCTTACTTCCGATAGTAATGTATTGATCTAGCATACATTAACCGGTGCAACTTAAGGCATCAAGTTATTTATGTTCGTCCTCTGCAATTACAAATAAATATTCTTGTGTCTGGCAACCGACGCCTTTTTTATTACAAACAAATAGTTATTAAAGTTTTATGTAGTGATCTATGTGTTTTATGATGGCCGTTTTCTTCGTTGAACACAGACGTTAATTCGAGGAAACATATGGACGTGATGGCGCTACTCTCTTTCAAAGTGCCGCTGGCACATCCCCGGCTGAGTAATAAAACGCCAGCATTTGATGTATGCTCTGCAGCGCTGTAATTACACTGTTGAGTAAACAAACAGTTCAATTAGCTTTTTAACTTTAGACATTTCAAATATACAATTTTACCTCTAAGATAGGTTGTGGGTCAACTTGTGTTTAGTTATTAATTTCACTCAGACATGTTTTTAATAGTGACAGCATAGATATTTATAAGAATTGACATACTCTCACGCTTAATGACGCTATGTAAATCAATATTTTTTAATGTAAACCTTTTCTACATACGAACCATAAATGTTAGTGCACAACAAACATAATAAATTAATAGAAATAACCACTTTGGATTATGTTATCTATGACATATGTAGTTAAGTTTTAGTAACTAGTTGTGTTTGTCTGTTGATAACATATTACTGCAAGTTTATTTTGTCAAAAAATAATTATATAATTATTTATAGTGAACTCGTAATGAAAAATAAATAATACTTTTGTAGTAGACTAAGGAAGCCCCAGGCACGCTTCTTGTGTCGTCACTCATGTGTGTTACAAGAAATAGGAGCAGGCGGCTCGCGTGTCGCGGGAAACCTTACGGTATAGTTTGCCTGGGAAAGAACTTTAATATGGCCTTTAAACTAGTTTGTCGTAATACAATCCTTTCATCAATGAATGAAACAGTATAATGTAATCATCAATAATTCATCACATGTTAATTACGTCAATATCGGTAAAGTTAAAATTAAGATTATTTAGGTTAAACCAGACAACAGGTTACAAACATATGTGTAAGTTAATGTATGTAATAATGAAAGGCGTGTATAACACGTTTTTGCAATGTTATTATTTAATAGAAATACCCTAAATGTATACATTTTATGGCTGACAATTTAGCTATATACAAAAATTGAAATAACAGAATTTTTAGAGAGTATAAAAATATAGAAATCACGTCAGTAAGTACACGTAACTGCACCGCGTTCCCACGCTTTGCAAGCGGATTACACGAAATGGCCTTTTGGTGCTTCGCCTTTACACTGACCTGCACTTTTTGCACAAAAAGAACTAACTGATAAATCACGGCTTTATTATGTACGAGATCGGAATAGCGTTCTCCGATTTTAGTCTTGTGGAAATTGAAGATTTTTTGCTGATATCGATCGGATTCGATATCCAATACAGCAGGTACCTGTGCGATTTAAGCGGTCAAGGTGCCGCATGTCAAAATAAAGGGCCAAGATAACATTGAAGTTTTGGTGCAAACATAAATTCCTTCATGCTCATTTCCGCGTAAAATTCAGGTAGTCGGTGTTATATGAGTTTATTAAAATATGATAGTAAAAAACTTACTAACGTTTTAATACTTTTATCTTTCAAACTAGATGCGATTTTTTTAGAGTAAAAAAATTTACTCGCTAATAGTTTTTCATGGAACTTTTATTGATTTATTTAAAATTAAACGTTATAATCTGTGATAGTTTTTTTATGCTATGTTCCCACTGACACGGGTCAAAGTTTTTATGTTTACAAAAAATTATAGGGTTTTTTTAAAAAATCATTTGTTTTTTATTTAAACATAATGCATGCTTCAAAGTTAAGTAAACAAACAATACGAATTTACATGAACACCTATTATAGTTCCATATAAACTGATGTGTTGATAATTTTTTATATTAAATAATTTACCCTGTTTTATCAGCTATATGAAACAATTTAACTAGCAAGAAAATTATCCATTCTTAGAGGTGGATTTAATGCTAACTAACATCGTAAAAATACAAGTACTTATCTATGTTTATATTTAAAAAAAAGGATTATTAAACTACAACCGGCTGCGACTTTAAAGTTAGCAATTATATGCCAGTAGATTGGTCGGAAATGTGAATTCTTACTTGACTAAATCGAGTGTAATAAAGTGGAGTTGCGCTGGCGCAGGCACAGGTGCGGCGCGCGTGCTATCCTGCTTTGCCATGTGACGGTCGGCTAATTGGGCCTAATTGCAATAGCGTGAGTAAAAGGACTCGGTATTTTAGTGTTTTCCTGTAAAATAAAACAAAATAAAATATATCTAAAAAAATGCTTATAGTCCATGTAATGCTTTTTAATTTAAAATTACTTTTTATCATTAAATTGTCATACTGACATCATTTTGGTTTTTGTCTATAGTTCAAATTAATTAAAATATAGATGCATGATTAGTGCGAATGTATTATTACAAATACAAAAATCGTGTAAAGGGTTGATTAATATTTCAAAAGTTCTTCTTACTTTTTGTTTACATTTCATTTGTTATTTAGCGCAATAATTGTTAAAACATTCACACAAGTCTGGCCGATGAGTTCGTCGATCTTCATCTTTGGAGAACACGCACCATACCACTACGTCCCTTACAAAACCTTCATTTGCGACTATCCTTTTACATTTGTCGCCACTGATATATAACCGTTTGATTGTTTCTGCGCCTTGAAAGTCTTGAAAGCTATTACTTTCATTCTAGTCATGAAGGCTCTTTAGTACTTTTTTATAGTGGTGTTTGAGGATAAGATTCCAAAATCGACTGTCTCGAAGAATTAGCAGTGGCTTTTATGTCCAGTGCCTGGTAATTATCAAGTTTTAAAGAGAGTCGGTTTAAGTTAAAAAGCTACAGTAATCCTCTTAATAGACAAAATTATTTAGGAAAAAGAAACATTATTGAAGTACTAAAGATTTATTTACAGCTATCACAATAAACACATCCTGAAATTCTACCGTGACATAATTTCCAACTTAAAAATAAATAACGACTTCAAATTAAACAAACTTGTACATTAAAATAAGCTATCGGAGTACGTCTTACTAATTAAAGAAATTAAATGTTAAAACGAAAACGCTTTTCTAGTGAATTTCGTATTGTTAATTAATGTTTTTAAAAATCACTTACTGGTTTTAGTAACGACAATTCCGGTTTTTAATTTCGTTTTATAATTACACCACTTATTTCTGATTAGAATATAAATTTCACAATGGCCTGATGTATATTGCACATTTTCATAGTTAATTATACTTTTTTTAATTATTTATTAAAGTATTTGATTGCGGTTACTAACACATCAATATAAAATTTACACAATGAAAGAAGTTAAAAAAAGGTATTTATGTATTAACTATGTGAAAATATTATTGACACATTTACGTATCTTATATTTTATTAAAGTTAATATCTTATAGTTAAAAATGAGTATGTAATATTGCTTGTTGTGCAAATATAATGGCTTCTTAGGTTCGATATTTGGCGAGTATTTGTTGTTGGCTTGTCTATGATTACTATTATGCGCTAAAATATTCCAATACTAATTTCGCATTCACAAAACACGAAAATCCTTTTCTATTGGCGTTGTTAAAAAGTTATCTAACGTTATATTCGTTTTCTTACAACGTTGACGGAAATACATAGGCAATACGAAAGTTTTTAGGAAATAAGAGCACCTTGTGAATGAGGCTTTAGGTGGACGGGATGGGCGGGATGGGGATGAGCGGGGTGGGCCCCGTGGGGTTGCTGTCGCGACTGGTGGCAGCGTTGCGCATGTACGTGGCTATGCGCGCGCAATTCTTCCCCGTGCTCGCGATAAGCACGCTGTTTATCTTCAAAATCCCTAAGTCTCTGGTTATAACGTTCAATCTGGTCTCTCAAAGCAGCATCTTCGATAGCTGCTCTCTCTTCATCGAGCTCTAGGCATCCGATCCCCTCGAGTTTTTCCAAATCGATCGAGCCCCGCCATCGGACGCATACACCATTCATTATAAACCGGGATACAATGTGTACCTGATAACAAAAAAAGCCGACTTTAGAATTGAAATGAATGAACCTTTCTCTGAAATAGAAACAAAAAATTAAGACAAAAAAGAAACGTTGTAGGTGGCACGTTCTGATTCGTTAAGATTTTGTCCATCGATCACATGTTGTGCTGTTAACACAAATTCTGAATTATTACTCCCATTTCAGCCTACGAAAATCACTAGTTAACAATGTTTTACATGTTACACAATAATTTTATGATATGGAAAAAGTTTTTAACGTTTATTGTTCATATTATTATTTTGACTTGTAAGATAACCACTTAAGGCAATAAGCAATGATACCCGTTAAAGAAAAATTAATAAATGAAACAGAATATTAAACTACATATTAAAGTTTAGCTTGAAAGTATTTCTACAAAGAAATTCACATTGTAATATTAACAGATACAATTCCTGTTATGAAAAAATAAGGCAACATAAGGCAGGCGAGACACTGATCGCGTGCTTGTTTTGTTCCAGCTGCAGCTTTCCACAAATATATAATTGCGCAAGATAAAGTAGACCGGGAGTACAGTTTAAAAAACTTTAATTATTTTGCCCTTCTGTGGCTTATTTACACTAAAATGTTTTTGGTAAGTTTAAATTATACTAAACATTAGACTATTTCATTTCATATTCAAATGTAAAACTAAATGTAAAAAAATCTTAAACTGATATTAAGTACAAACTTCTAATAGATTATTGTTTTATGGATTAAAAACGGTGAAAATATGCTGCATCCATATTTTGGATATGCATAAATTCATTAATCAAAACATCAGTTTCAATATAACCCGAGCACATATGACTAAATTTTATTTGTGTATTGATTTTTAAAAATAGTGAATTTATGATTTTTTTACTTAATGTCGTAATTTGTGTCGATTGAATGTTTATTCAAAATTGTGAGAAAACATTAAGAGTTTGACGCCGGTATGAAGGTATTATTCGTGAGATGAAGGATAGTTTCCAACTTCATGAAGGAGAGAAAAGCATTCACAAAAATCAATAACGGAAAAGCTACAAACAGGATTGGAGGGCGTCGCGACACCACGCCCGATTTTCAATCATGGCCGCCGTCGATTTGAAATGCTCACCCTCTATTTTCTTCTCCGTCTTTTACAATACTAAAAAAATAACTAGAAAAATAATCTA
The DNA here is from genome assembly GCA_029286795.1 of Byasa hedistus. NCBI lineage: Eukaryota > Metazoa > Arthropoda > Insecta > Lepidoptera > Papilionidae > Byasa > Byasa hedistus. Next base: position 5,683,165 of record JAGSMW010000020.1, on the reverse strand, counting down.
TTTATGTTAATACTAATTTCCATATACATTTATGTACGTCCATACATATTTTCTATGAATTCTCCGTGCATAAAATAGAGGGCTCCTGCACACTCGAGTGTACTGTTAAATGAACCGAATATAAATAAATATAAGTGTTCATATAGAAACGCAGCGGGCGGGCGCCTAGTAACGAAGGGGCAAAAATTCAATAAAACGAAGAGCAGACGGGTCACACAATAATAGATGGACGTAATAGAAATGTTGAAATTTATTTAAGATTCTCTATTTCTGATATGAATAACGAAATTTTTAGTTTTTAATTTACTAATGGTGATTGAAATTAGCGGGTTCTCAGTAGCGCAGGTCAATAACCTTATACAAGATCTTTTGCCACTCTCACGTTTGCTAATAATGAAATAGTTGAACTGATTTTAAATAATTAAAAATAATTTTTCTTATCAATATTATAAATTTAAGCTCTCACAGATAACTACCTGCAAGTTCAAACTTTCGTTGAAAGTTGAACCTAGTACCGCAGGTTCAAATTGGACATTTGGTTGTTTTAGCGAATTTGTAATTGAATTTCAGTAACGTCTGTACCAATCAACGTGCAAAAATGTTTACATTAATATTAAATTATAAGTTTTTTTCTTGTATGTACAAATTTTCATTAGGTTTGTCACCTAATTGATGTCTAACAAAATATATAAACAATTAACACTTAAAATGATAAATATATTATCCGGTATACTGGTATTAATGCATGGACATGTTCCACTTCTATGGAATATTATGAATACTATATCAAAGCGTACTGAATAATGAAGCAAATAAAAAAGATGTCATTCATTAAAGCAACACGTTAAAAATGAATGCTGAGCGTGACTATCGCGTTATGTGCGGCGTTACGGCTTAATTTTTTTTCATTAGCGACCTTAGAAGTTATTTATGTCTTAATTTTAGATATGGAAATGTGTGCCGGAAACAGTGTGCTTTGATGACGTGTAATCGGCCGGCGACCGCAGCAATGACGTGTCGTTACCGGGCCCCGAGTCTGCTGAGGTCATAAACTAATTACAAAAACATACTTTCTTTGATCTCGGTTTATAACTTTTGTAAAACTTCATTGGTTGCTTGCTTTTGTGTAGAATGGAATATTTTTCTCAATTAATTTTGGAATTCTTACAGAAATCTCGTATTTATACTCTAAAAAATTGTAACGTGTATTTTGTTTAAACTCTTGTGTTATTAACAAAATACATCGAATTGTTTTGTTAATAATAATAATACAGTTACTGATAATATTGTAACGCGCCTGCTAGTATTTTTCCCGATTTGTTTATTTTCCTTGTACATTGAGTGAATCGTGGTTAATATTTTATAACGAAATTATGTTGTTTTAGATCTGTCCACAGTAAGAACCTGAGAAGTTAATATTATAAGATCTTAGATAGTATTGTTCTTCTAATTTAATGCAGTAGTTTAATGATGAATATCTTACTATTGGTTTTGCGTACTTTATATTTATAATCCTACATAACGGTTATAATCAAAAAAACCTTTTTTATTTCCATTTAATTCATGCATTTAACAAATATGAAATATTCGTAGACGCGATTTAATCGATTTTGGATTATAGAAATGTTTGACTAAATCCTGATATCAAATCAATTAAGATGTTCGACTCACGTTCAGTGTGGAGACGATCACCAATAAAGGCATCGAGCCCGACTTAAGAGAAGAAAATCAGAATAATAAAACCGATATTTCGTTTTAAACATTAAGCACGCCCTACAGATTCTGGAAAAAAAAAGTTATTAATAATCTAAAGAAGAGACAAAACGTAATGTTTTATTGGCGTACTATTCTTTACTAACAGTATTTCTTATCATCAACTAAGCTATCAACCAAACAAGAACTTCTGGTAGTAAGTTAAACGTCTGCCCATAATAACGTGGCGCTAGTTAAGATTTTGACACTGCACCACATTCTGTTTGTTGGTTTGAAATATAAGATGTTAGTTTCATTACCAAAGTAATATCACTTGCTACATTGCCTTGCAACAGCATCACTGTAATGTTTGGGCAGTAGCATTTAGGCGCTGCGGTAGTAGCTTTAAAAACGGCCTCGTGAAAAAGGATATGGTTTTAGTAGTATAATATTTTAAGATAAGTAGTGTTTGCCAAAAATATACGCATTATTGATTTCTGGAGCACAGTGAAGTGTGTTCCGTCTACGCGAATCCTCTGCGGCGGTATATTGATATAGGCAGAGTATAATCTTTAACTTAATTTAAGTGATACAAAAGTTACCGAAAGATTTATACAATTAAGTAAAACGACACAACACGAAAAAAAAAAATTTATGTGGATTTATGTAATATAGAGTAATTCTTACCTTCCCATTCTCTTTCTGAAAATCACATCCACGATTGTTGTAAGGTGAATGATCAAAGACCAGTTGTAAATTGGTGCCCGTTGTAATAAATGCGATTTCCGTGTGACCTTCGCGGCAGCCGCTGGTGAAACGCATCTGACGTTCCTCAGGAGGACGATCGCGGTAACCAGTGTAACGCACCTGGCAACAAACAAAACCATAAATTTTTATTTATTATACCATCTAACATTAATTCATTATAAATTAATATACAATATTACTATTAGTGGATGCCAGGGGTTTTGTTATTATCTATACACTTTAGTTACTAAGGACTAAATACTTTATGAACGTTCAGTGCTATTAACAGCTATGTACAATGTCGTCGAATTGAGGGCCCACGGATCCAAAATTCTCATGATTATAAAGCTATACAAAATCATTTAGTATTTTAACATAGGTATATAAGCTTAAAACTATCGCATAACAAATAATGACTTCCAAATTATATAAATAAAAATTTTTGTTTGAAAAATAACGGGAAATATAATTAGAAACTAATTTGCTTCGAGGCTTTTTAGTACGAAGTCCAGGTACCGATTAAAATATGTTATTTTAATAATAGACAAGAGTAATGCTGGAAATAAAGTACGTACCTCGCTTTCCCTGCTCAATCGTTTAAATAAATCATCAGACTCAAATTTAGCCTTTTGATCGGGAACGACGCGGGGCATCTTGAAGATGAACCGTGGTTTTGGCTGTTCATACAAGCCTATTGAATCGAAGGGTAGCATACCAGCCAAGGCAGCGGGGTCACTCATGGCGTGCATAACAAACACGCTATTTCTTTACACGTAAACACCGACTAACATCACTATTCGCGGGTAATCCGAACTGACTCAATTATAACGATGATTCAGTGTATTTCAAAGGTGAACCTCAAGCAAAAGACAACGGCCCTACGACGCGTCTAACTGCCACTGTGGCATTTGCTAACTGAATGATTGTTCGCACAGTGGCTCGGAAAGAATTTCCATCAGGGCGGAGCTCTCATTGGTGGGGTACCGAAGCACCAATGGCAGGGGTTTCAGACACCGCCCCGTTCTCCCTAACGCCTTCTTTGCTTGATTTCGGGAGCTTTCAAGCATTAAGAGGGTTTTCTCCCCTCGACATATATCTAAATAAATACTGTAAACAACAAAGCACATGAATTTATAATGATGGGCATTATACTCTTTTCGGCGTTTCGAGTGTTTTATATATTTGTAACAGAACCTTTGTTCCTTTGTAGCGAGATAAATATACGCTATGTACCTACTGCGTATTTTATAAAGGGGACTGATCCCAGCATCTGATACAAAACGAATGAAATGCGATATTTTTTCAAAAATTTATTATAAAAAGAGCACAAAGTTAGTCGCCATTGCACTAGTGGACGAGCGTCTCGAATATAATATTTTTTATATAAAAAAGAAATGTTACAATGTGTTTTTTTAATATGAAGTAAAATAATATATTTTGAGTAATTAATCATATATCAAAGAAAGAAAACATTATCAGGTAAGACTTTTTTTTCATGTATTTAGTGGTAACAAATGTTAATAAATATACAAACATAAACATTGGGAAATTTACATTTTGCTAAAAGATTTACGCTATTAAATTATGAATTGTCAATAACATCTAAAATCAAGAGCATTGCTAACTCAAGATGCACTATAGACACATTATCCAACATACAAAGTTATTTAAATGAATAATTTGTGAAATAAATTTATACTTTTACAGCATCTTTATTTAAATCAGTGTAAACAAAATCCGAGAGTATTTTTTGACAACTTCCATAGGAACAAAAGTGTTTGCTTTATTGACAACGAAATTAAATATAAATGTATTTAAAGCGTAAACCTGCAAAAAAAAAATTAAAAGTAACTAATCATAACATATCATTAATTCTTTTAATATTTTATTTCAACTTTTACGGTTGTCTAAGAATGTATATATATATATATAATATAGCTGATTCATAGTAATCTAAGAAATTGGAAAAACCACATCATAACTATTTCTTAGAATTCAGTTGAGATATAACACATTAAAGAATGTGAATTACAAAAAATTATGTTAATATGCATTATATTAGAAACAGACACTATTTATTCTATTTAAATAATTCAGTCTTTTATTACTCGGATACGATGATTTCTTAGTCTGTGCATTCATCCGGTTTACTTGTTTACATAATTTATAATAAATTTAGGTATATGTTTCCAATATCAAGATATTCTTTTGCATTCTACTTAATTTTTTCAATTTGTTTTAATTATTACGAGTATTACACCTACAAACCTATTTTAAATAGTCGGACTTTTTGTTTCACTCGTAGGTACATGGTATATCACATTCCATAGGTAACTATTATTAAAAAAAAATAGCGTCGCTATAAAAAACTAAAAAAAGTAATAAATTCCGCTTTAATTTGATTACCTTACAGACAAGTGATAATATTTGTTAGTAACAAAACTAAAGATACATTTTTGGAACCAGCACAAACTTAATAAAATAACGGCACTACAAACTAGTTCTGGTATATTTTTTTGGAAAGAACTCACTGTGGTTCTTTTTTTTTTTATACTACTTTGCGACGAGACTAGCAAGACGTTCACCTGATGGTAAGTGATCCGCTTGCCCATAACAACGTGGTGCTAGTTAAGATGGTACACACTGCACCACATTGCGCTCGACGCCTTGAGACATAAGGTGTTAAGTCTCGTTACCCCAGTAATTACACTAGCTACAGCGCCCTTCAAACCAGAACACAGTAATGTTTGCACACTACATCCCACCCATCCAGACAGAGTCCGGCAACAGAGACCTACCACATGGAAAAGGAAGGTTCGGATGACGTTTAAATTAAACTGATTGTTTACATTTTATTCTGCACTACCCACAAGCACTTTATATGTGAAAACCTTTTTTGTAACGTAGTGGACATGCCTCAGTATATCAACCTACCCTCGCGGGGGCAAAGAGAGGTTATGTCGGACTTGCGTCAACTAAAACCTCCATCACATTACGGCGAGGCCACGGTAACACTGTCACATATATCCGCGATCCCACTTGCCCCGGCTGCACAGCCCAGCTCCACCTCAGGGGAGAGACCTCTACCCCTATCCTCATCTCCTGGTAGGATACCCTGGTAGGATAGCCAGAACACCGGAGCATACAGCGCGCTCTCCTCCCGGACTCTTATCCTCCCAATTTTATTGTCCAGAGTCCAAAGGAGACAAGGGAGCAAGCTCTTCTGGCTCCAAACAGCGGATCTGGTCTTGGGCTCCGCCGACAACCATACGGCCGCGGCGAAACGCAATACCGACAGTCCTCTTCCTCCGCGAACCCACCCTCCGTACCGCACCGTACCCTGCCCCTGCAGTCCGTCGGTGTCTAAGGATATATGTGGATACATACATGATACAATCGCTTGCTGGATGAACTATTACATAATAGCTGCACAGTTTTAAAATTTTGTTATAGCATCATAGGTGTATAGTTCATGTCGGAGGCGTGGTAAAAGTTACTTTATTGCAGTGTATCTATTTACAGTAATACTTTCGTCTAGAGCTACACAATGATTTGATACAAAAATGACAACATATCCTTTTGTAATGTACGTAAATAAATTAAAAAAAGATGGCGTAGTGTTGTTGCAAAAAATATTTTAAGATTATCGATGATCGATCGGGAGCAGATAACGATGTCTTCAAGTGGTCGTATTGTTATTTTGTCCAGAACCTGCCATTTAAAGTGATCTATAGACTTTTGTTAATTTATAACTCTGCCATTTGTCCCCATCTTTTCCAAGTTTTATTTCATTTATTTTATTTATTTTCATATAGCTTTCAAACTTTAAAATTTAAACTAGTTCAATACTTTCATTTAAATAATGTTTTAACATTCAGTTATATCTTATATGTGTAATTAAGTCGTTTTAATACTTAAAATAACACACTTCTAGTTTTTATTATTCTTCGAACTATTATGAATCGCGTTGTAAGTTAAACTATCTCAAATTAAAAAATCCGTTCAAATTTGTATGGTAAATTTTATAAAAACTTATTAAATACTACTGCTACAGGGAATTTCATTATAAATCTACAAGAAACATTTGAAAATATCATTCGTTATTGTAAAAAATGGCCACGTGTCGAGGATGGCGGCGTTTGATCTTTGTAAATTTGAGCGCGTCGCCCTGTGAAGTATGGAACGCGCACGCGTGGTAATGTGATCAATAATATGCAACTTTCTAGAGAGCACGAACTGGTCGCGTGTCAATAACAAGCACCTTTTCACTATAAACACAATTAAAAATATATAACTAACTCTTTATAGTCGCAGTATATGTTATTACTAACCATTTAACTGAAATAAACATCATCTTCATTGTGATTTTCTAAATTATTTAACTAACAACAATCAAATATAAGCTTTCATAATTGATATATTTTTCGACAACACGGCTTCATAAAACACGGGTTTGCCTATATGATTCATAATTTGCAGGAAACCTCTCTATAACACAGTTTCGCACAATAAGTATGCCTACAGCCACGGCAAAGTTTGCCGCCTTAAAAATACTAAGATTAATAGAACATGGTGTAGTAATTTTTCTTTAATGCAGAAGCCTCCGCTGAAAAAAGCTGAATACTCAACAGAGCGCTGCAGAATTGTCTAGCTTCCTTCCGAGGAATTAACAATGACTAGTAAAAACCAGCAGGCAAAGCAAAATAGCAAATTATTAAGAGGGAGGAAGAATTTTAAATGAAGAAAAAGGTTTAAAAGTGAAGTTGATATTATTCCACCGAAAAACATTCTCGGTTAGTTATTCTAAGGTTTAAGATTTTTAGTATTTCTCTAAAGATTACAAATCCAAAGAAATAAAATAAAAAGTAGAAAGACATGTTTAAAAACAGCAGACTCTACAATCATTGACTACAATAGTTAGGGTTATTTATTCTGATAAGCAATGACGTACCTACAAATTTATTAACAAAGTGTCTGTTTGATTTTTTTTAATTATGTGTTGTTTTGTATATAAATATTCATTTTTATTATAATACAGGTTACGTTTTTTGGCACAATTAAAAAAAATGTTTCTTCTGAATCAGCTGTCGGAACATAACCTCCCTTTTTTGCACGAGCCCTGGGTCTCATAAAACACAGTTTTACGCTTAGTATTTTCTACTCGGCAAACAACAATTAATTCGTAATCAGTTAAATGGTTAAATAAACGAGTAACAAAATATGCCTTTGATAATGAGACAATGTCGTGAACATTCCCACAGTATTTGCTCCCACACCCACGCTGAAACCCTAGGTATAATGATATAAGAAACCGATAATGTGTGTAACATACAATTTTTTATTCATGTATCCTGAATGATAATTATTTAGGTCAAAACTCATATTACTCCAGTTATGTCTGGACTGATGATAAAAGAATACAGTTAAAAAACTTTAAACTTATGCGAAAAGTAACAGAACATTTCATGGCCTACTGTTTTGTGCAATAGTCACGAGATATTAGGTTTTATTTAAATCAAATAGTTACACTTAAATAAAAAGTACGAGTGTATACATAAATCTTAACAGTTTTTATTGCGTGTTTTATTATTATTTTTTATTAACATCAAAATTTAAAAAAAAATATTCATGTACAGTGTAAACTGTTACATAGAATTGTTATTATTCAAAGAAATTGTAAATTGTTATATTATTCTGTGTATAATAAAATGTTTAAATCAATGTCGCTTTTGACTTTAAGACAAAGATTTGAGCAATAACCATTTCATCCTTTTACGAAATTTCTATCTTAGTGTGAATCCCTTTGTTATATATTTCGAATAGTATTGTTTATAAAAAAGAAAGAAAGTCAAACAGCATTGTCTAGTAAACAAATGTATTGCAATTCTCACCTTGGGGAGACAGTAGTTTTTATGTTTACGAGTTATAATAAATCAAAGCATTGTTCAAAACTAGTTCATTTCCATATTTACTTACTGACAATGACCGTACCGACATTTAATTAATTGATTCATAAACCTTTTTAAAGCGTCGTAGCAAAAACTGCGTTTTGACCCCTGAATAAAACAATAAACGAAACACAGAGAAAGGGTTACAGCATGGTCTCAACAGTATATGTAGATATTATGAGATTGTTTTGGCCATTGCACATTAACGAACTTTTTTAGTTTTTGTTTAATTTTATATTATTCTTAATGTAATAAGAAATGTTATTTTAAGGTTATTTTATACAAAAAGTTATTTACACTACTGCAATCCGGGCATTCTTTCAGAAGCAGTTAAAGCCACCACCACTACATCCGCTAAGCACGGAGTGGTGGATGTCACATGTCCAGTATACTATTGTTCACGAAACATTGTAGTTTTCGCACGATGTATCCTTCACTAGAAACCCGTATCGTAGTGAATAAGGAAGCATCGCATTTTCGAGAACGTTCGAGCGTGTACGAACGTTACAAACAGAATTACACCAGCTCCATTACAGCGTATAGTTAGTTGATTATAACTTAATTTCTTTATGAAATCCTATATAAATAGGAATAGAATAAATAATTAATTAATAAATAAATTTTTTATCCTTTTGTTTATTAAAACCCGGTTTTTACCCGGCCGTAATAGCCTAGTGGTTTGAACGCCGGCCTTCCACTGCGAAGGTATCGGGTTCGAATCCGGCATGCACCAATGAATTTTTCAATTTATATGCAGTTAGCATAAAACACCAACTAATATCACGTGCTTTGACGGTGAAGGAAAACATCGTGAGGAAACCTGCATATCTATGTCGTAACCATCCGTGGTCGGACTAGTATGTGAAATAGAGAATGCAATGGCAAACCACTCCATTATAACTGCCAAAGAAAGTCGTCGTGTGATGGCCACGACTCTCAGTCATGAGGAAATACGACTAAGAAGTTTATTAAAAAAAAGTTTATTCATTAAAAGTAATAACAATAAAATTTTCTTTACTGATATCTTTTATATATGATATAAAGTTTTCGTAAATCATGATAGAATTGATGATTTTAGTGTCTTCATTTGAAGAACCCCGCCCGCCCCGCCGTTGTCGGCCGCTCGTAAACATTCAAAGAGGCCGTCGAGCGTTGTTTATGCGAATGATTCCGGTCAACGCTTTGTCTCTCGCCGCGTGGCCTTCAGACGACACCCTAATAAAAGGCGTGGCAAAAAAGACCCTAATGGCTGTTGATCCTATTTCAAAGCAATAAAATGCAACAAAATTAGCTTTTGTTAAGTTTAGAACAGTAAATGTCTGAAGTCCTGACGTATTCAGGACATGTTTCAACGGCCCGACTAAGAAAGGGGCTATTGTTTTATGGGCGTGTAACTTTTAGGACATTGTTGCAATAAAAAAAAGGATTCGCTGTGAACGGTATTTGTATTTTTTATTTACTATATGTAAAACGGCTGATTAATAGTAATTTAGACAATTATTAAACACATATGTACAACACAAATGCACATTCATTTATTTCATAAATTTAAAAAATGTGATAACGGATGAGGAAAAAGAAGTATGTATAATACAAATACAAGATAAGGAAAACGCTGTGAATAAATGTTGAACTCTATTATTTTACGCGATCCTTTCGTATTTAACCGCGAATTGTATCTTAGTATTTCGTAATGGAGCTAGTTGTACTTTACAATTTGTTGTAAAAAGTTGCAACACATACGGCCGACGATATGATGCGTGCAGATTGGTCAAAACCGGTTTGCCTACGGTTAAAACGTTATCGAGAAAACACTGTACGTCACCTTTTTTATATGTTTGTAGTTATGAGGTTGCACTATTAAAACTACTTAACTTGAATTAAGCACGTATACGTATATATATATATATATATATAACTGGAAAACAGAAGAGACAGGTGATGTTTGACCTCAGATAGTCTCAGATAGTCAATAACTATTAAATAGCTCATCAATTACATGCTTCTTATCATCAGGTGTAAGATAAGTTGAAGAACTGTGTGCTATGTTGTCGAATGCTTAATTTTATTGGTTAATATAAGGAGCCACCTACACAAATGTTAATTGATAGTTTAACAGATAATATTTGACCTAAATACAATAAACGACGTGGGCATATATTCTTGACAATCGTATTTTTTTAGAATTGTAAAGGTTTCATCATCATCATTATCATCAGCCTATAGACGCCCACTGCTGGACAAAGGCCTCCCCCAAAGATCTCCACTCCAAACGGTGAAGGTTTACGATAAAAAATCTAAATAGGGCCAGCCTAGGCATGTTTAGGACGCGGGCTTAAATATAGTTACAATCAATTAATATTATCTTACTGGGACTCCAATTGATTTCCATTTGAAAAAATTCCATGCCTGCATTTGGAAAATCCCTTATGATTTATATCTAAAATCCAAGATATACGCTTTATTTACTTGGGTTTTTTTAAATGTTAATATGGATATCATTACGTGGATGTGTTAATGCGGATATTGCATTTTAATCAGAATTCGTTTTCGGACCAACATGCTTTCTGGGATTTATTTTTTGCATGGTCATATAGCCGATCTTATTCATGATTATTGATATTTTACTAATAGGAAAAAAATATTTATCACTAGGAATATATTAGGTTTTTAAATTTCATTTGAAAGTATGATAATTTCATGCTTGAATAGGAATTAATTTTTCTGACACTAAATTAAATCTCAAATCTATTTCTTCACAAGAGGTTATAATGATAAATAGATTCCAAAAACTCGTAATATACACTTTTTCCCGTCGTTCCATGTTATAGATTGCCCAAATAATTTGTTTCTGTAGTAATATCTGTGTAATGACTAAGTCAACGTTACATGCATTTTTTTAAGGTTTTATAGTATTAATGAGATTTTTGTAATTAATTTTTATCATAACAATGTTGTTACAGCTTTTTGTACAATACATTTTTTCTTAAATAACGAATATAGTTTATTTATACATATGAGACTAACTTACAAATTTATCTGTATAATACAACGGTCCAAAAATTTGCCTCATAAGAAATATTTTCAGTTAACGAAACGTGCTAACCATTTGAAGGTCAACCTGTACTCTGCTGTGTTGTTCTGATAATTCAATGACACGGAAATACCGACGGATCGCTTGAAAAGGTAAACCCCCTGACACCGTAGCTTCGTCAAAAAACAAATTATATCGGCGTACGATAAAATAAACCACTAAAACTCAATTCTCAAGAAACCGGAGATAATTAATACAAATTACCTGTACAAAATATGTATAGATAATAATAAAAAAAAAAATTACGCTTAAATCAATCATTCTGAAGAACGTAAGCAATAAACTGTTTTTACTCTTTGTTTAGTGGGGCTATTGACCTATGTAATAAAACACGTTATGGTTGTTTGAAATAACATAAGGAAATATATTTATATATAATTTTAACAGCTGTGTTACCGTAGGTGTTGGAATATTGGCAGGTACCCAAAATTAATATGCCGCACGAACCTTTAAAGTTGAGTCATCTATTGTTGACTCCCAAGCCAACGTGAACGTCTTGCATGATAGTATTGGATGTGAGTAACTGTAGCGTCGATTACATATACATACTAAAAACAAATGTAATGTGGTGGCACTAGTATTTATGACCAAATTAGTAGTAAGTATAACATTAAGTTGTGTGTAACAACCGTGTAACATTAAGTTTACATAAATGTTTTATGTTCTTGAACGGAAGTGAAAGTGATATAATACTATATTTCGTCAGCATTGCAAATTGAATTCGTCTGGTACAGCATCTACAGAGTTTTGCAAATAAGGAAAAAGTTTTATCGTTTGTACTCAAAATTCTAAGAATAACAAGCTATTCGTGGACACGACAAACGTTTGTATGACCTATAATATTCACGTAAATTGATATTGAAACTAAGTGACCATTTATGTGATTGAAAGTGTACTTAAATGAATTGGATAGGATTTCATTTTTATTACTAGAACGTGTTCCATTTATTATACGTAAAAATTACGTTAAAAAATCAGCCGGCGTCCTACGAAAATAGGTGACTCAAACGGCGAAAAATATATATGTGTAAAAAAATTTATCACATTTTTGTCTAATAGTATGCAGAGCAATTTTTGTGCGATAACAATCCAAGTACTTAAATTTTTCGACGGTTTATAACGTCATGCTTATTGCGTCATAGTAATTTTCCACGTACAAGTACGTCACAGTATGCGGATAGTAGATTTAAATTGATGAAGCTAGCAAGTATTATGATTCAACGTTATAACCGGTTATTAAACAAGCTTAGGTCGGTATAGAGTTGGTATTTTTGATATAGACAGAGAAATATTCGTCTCATCTATACAAATAATCAAAGTATAAGTGTTTTGTCAAAATAAAATAAAAAATCTATACTTAGTATAAATATTTACGCAGTACTTAAACTGAATAAGGTATTTAAAATATTTTACCATGTCTATCTCTATATCCGAAACAGCTTTCCATTTTTTACATAACCACTACTAGCATGTAGATGATGTTTTAAGACGTAACTAAGGCCTCTGTTATATAATACATATTTTAAATACTTCTAATTGTTTAACATTCATACTTATCTAAGTTATTAGAGCACAGGCGGTAAAAATTATAATAAATTTTATAGGTAAATGAGATAGCATCAATGTTTAAAAATTAAAGAACGATATCGATTATTACCGTAGTTAGCGAATTTTTTACAAAGAAAGCGAAACATCATAAATCAAAGTATTTTTTGCAGGGGCCATTCTCTAGTGGCGCTCGCTTGCGCGTCATTACACAGAGCTTATTTTGTAAAAACGGAAAGCATCTTTTAAACCGTGTTATCTAATGAACACAATAACAAGTTGAATAATGGACGTGATTAATGTGCGCGCAGGATGACGCGCACTTCGCGATAAGGGTCCGGGGTCCGGGGCCCGGGGCTCCAGGAGGCGCGAACACGACAGTACTGCAACCCCGCGCGCAGCTTACACGCCCGCCCCAAATGACCAGACATTATTTAATTGAAATGAAAGTAAAAGGGTGACAATTGTAATAGAATGGAATAAAAAAGGGTTCACTTTTTGCGAGAATAGAGCGATGAAATATCGCGCAAGCCGTGCATTGTAACATTTGTCCTAAACTAGATGCGAAGGATAATTAATAACTGTTTTATTAAATGTCGCAGAGGTCGGGGGTACAATGTGTTGCGCGTCTTTAATGTTTTTAAGAACAAAATTACATACGTCAGCAGATATTTAAATTGTATCTGTAATTGTTTTGATGATATAAACATGAATCGATAACAACAAAGTCACAAATGACAACTCAAACTTGTTTGCTTATTTGATTCCTTGTAACACATAGAATACTGATAGGAATAGAAAAGAAATCGGTCTGACATTCGCTAACTAATGATCCCATGTCACAATGCCCCCGTTGCTAGCTCTCTGCCGATCGGCTATAAGCTTCTTTGTCAACGAAAATTTTAACACTTCAATGTTTGATTTGTGTGAATTTGCGACATTGACAAAAAATCGATTGACACGTAGAGTTTTTATTGCTGTTTGTATTGCTACCTGAATCTATTTCTATTAGGAAAAAAATAAGGGTAGGTAATACAAATGTTGACAGACGGTTGCTTTTCTGCGTTCAAAGAGGATGTATGACGTTCGCACACATTCGTTGACTCCAAGGTGTGGCAAAGTGCTAGAAGTGAATAATAGATGATCCTTTTGTCAAATAATTTTTCTGGAATCAGCGGAGTTACTTTGTCCTTCGTTGACTTTGAAATTGTTCGGTCATGAAAAAGGCAGTATAATTTTTATAAATAAAATATAAAAATGTTAACAAGCCTAACCCAATTAAAGAATATAGCCCCGTATCCAATAGCGTAGCTTTAAGCTATAAAAACAAAAATCCAATTAAAGTTGACTATGAAACTATAACATAAACAATATTTGTACTAGTTTTTACTAATGGATTAAACTTCTGAGATTTTACGTAAATGTCTTCGTTCAATCTTGTAAAAAAAACAATCTTCAATCAATTACAAATTTAAACAATCGTGTAAAAAAATCTTATAAACTACATTAACTTTCAAGTGTTTTAACGAAATTTTATTTTATTACCGAGAAATTTCATTAAAAAAATTAAAAACAAAATGTAACATAACTTAAAGGGATATTGTGCCTAAGGAATATTCGTTTCTATTTACCATTTATGTTTATGTAATAAGTTACGATACGTAGATGCGGTAAAAAATAAAATTTAAATGTATTTTAACTGGTAATATGTCGTAAACACATTAAGATTGTATCAGGTTCTAGAACATGTACCATTAATATTCAGTGTAAAGTCGTTGGACAGAACAATACGGAGGGCGAGAAGCGTAAAATCAAATTGTTAACACGGTCGTAGCGAACATATTGATATTTTAATTAGATTTACAAAGTCGGCTCTCGCTGCTTCGCGGGCTACACCCAACTCTTTGAGCCGATCTAATGGCACCCCGTGGACTATATTTAAGGGTTGTAGAACCCCGCTTTTGTGCCTCTCAATATTTACTCGCAAATGCATTACAGTAACAATACTTACTTAGTTTTTTAACTTTTCGATACAGCTTCCGTGTTATCGTTTTCAAAAGCTTTGGAAATGTCGCTCCGGGCTTAATTATAGAGAGGCGTTGCGCAGCAGGTCGCTTTAACAGAAAGGTACGAGGACGAATAAAATCATAATTGCTTTTCATCTATGGGCTCCTTCATAATACTAAAATATGAAAAAAACGCTTTGTGCAATTCCCTTTTGTTGTTATAAAAGTAAGGTTTAGATAAAGTAACTTAATAACTCATGTTCATAAAACAAAGTATTTAAATCAATGAATGAAACGGCTTTATCAGTAGAGCATTAAGCATCAAACAAAATAATGTGCATGCAAGCTCTTTGAAAAACAATCAGTTGTATAGTTTTTGTTAAAACAATATGTTTTACATGTGCAGTGATGTTTTTTTTATTATTTTGTCAAAATCACTGATTATTGAGCGCACATGCAATGAGCCTGGGGACAGGCGCTGGTCCCCGACGGCGCGGCCCGCTGCGCCGGCGCGTCTCACGCTGCGCTATTGCTATACACAGTTCTAATTGATACACTAAAATACGACACGCCGAATAAAAGTTCGTTTTGCATTGCTTTATTTTTGAAGTATACTGTTTATAAAGTTACCTACCTAAAATAAATTTAAACATACGACAGGCATGATTTTACATTTGATATGACTCGTTTTAGGTATAAGACTACAAAGGACTACGAAGATTATACGGGGTAGTCTTAAATTTTTCGACTCCAGTTAGGAGGCTAAATGGAAGAAGATGAAAATACAACATTTTTATTAATTTTGGGTTAAAAATCTGTTTTATAAAATCTCGTCATTAGTTTCGCGTATTTGCAATTATTTAAATGTTATGCGACGGCGTGCTCCGTCCCCCATCCTGCCGAGTGCCGACAATAGGCAAGTGCGTTCATCGGCCCTGGGCCAAATATCTACAGAATGTGTGTAATTATTTATTTGCCCTTCGACCCTCACTGTGCTTTCTATAGCGCTTGAATAGCCAAACAAATAAATGCAAAGAGAACAATGAAAGAACTGTCAGGAATTTTTATGATTTGCGCTAATAATTCTTATCTTAGCAAACGAATATATTACGAGTTAACTTATAACGGATAATATGATACATAATTTGGTAACAGGAACACGTAGACATGTAAGCATTTGTATAGACACAAAAACTTACCATCTTAAAATGCAGGTAAACATGCCTGTATGCCTTTGTATTTTAATGAATAAAAAGTTTTAAAAGTATCGTTTTCCGAGCGATCTTTACAAATAGAGTGAACAATGGCATCGGACAAAGCAGGAGACAAATATCTCGCACTACGTCGCTACTATTTTGACATTTTAATTTCACCCTTGCTCGAAATCCTCTTTGAGCGCGATGGGGGCGCGACGTGCAAGCGCTTTGGATACTCCTATCACGGTTTCACTAAACTTGATTGACGTATATCGTTCGGATTAAAATACATTTAAATCCCATTTTAAATAGAGCCCGTATTTTATTTCGTAACGAATTTATTAGAATTGTTTTATTTTTTTCCGAAAAACTGTAATTTAGATCTTTTAACAGAAAGTAAAAAGTAATTTCTTCAATACCATCATCATCCCGCGGCAGTCTACTGCTGCACTTAGGTCTCTCCCAAGAAACACCACTTATCCCGATCTTCGGTTATACGCATCCTGCCATCCGCTTTGCACTGATCGTCGCTCCGTTTTTTGACACGTTTTCTCTTGCGGTGGTCACTTCTGCGTCAGACGTAACCAGCCCATTACTACTTCAGTGTGCATACTCGGAAGGCAACGTCAGTGACTTTGGTCCTCTAATGAATTACTTCACTTCGAATCTTATCCACTAGAGACTTTTGTCTTCAGGCTCTGGGTTATGGGCGGCGAGAAGACTTGACGAAGCTTACGACAGGTAGTTTTTGCTATCATGAATCTAGTAATGAATTTTCATGAACGTTACGCTTACAAAAATGTTACAGAACTTTGTTACTAGCTGCACCTTCCAAAAGTCGATCAGCCAGTGTTTATATATTGAACAACTGCACATCTGTATTTAAATGTTAATCACAGGACATACCAATTAAAATGACCTAAAATTAGATTGAACAATGAACGAGGTAACAAACCTAATCGCCATTGAGAGACAAGCTCCAACAAAGCAAATGTATTCAAATCTTCGTGAAAATATATCCTGTCTCCTACTTGATATCTTTTTGGTTTATAAAAGTTACGGGTTCTCGTCTCAGAACATAAGAGCTGCCATCAACGCCATTCACTCATAGCTTGTTCCGGGCGGAACTTACGGGATGCAGCTCTAATCACCTGTCCTAAACACCGGATGTAATCTTCAACGATAATTATTTAAACACCCCTGTCCGTTTACTATTTGTGTGTGTTTTGCACATAATATACACATGCTTTATGGTACATGTGACCTGATACAAGATTAATATTCAGTTTTTACCGCGATTCATAAAGAGCTTAATTAATAGAATGGTTATAAGCTAACCAGAAGTGCCTGTGTACTACTTATATTAGCATCACAGACAATTCTTTGTTCGTTAGTTGTTAACTATGCAAAACGTTATAAAATATTTCGACATTCTTTGCACATAACCGACGGTGTCTTATCAGTGGAGTGTATCTATTTCACCATGAGATCTGCAAAATCTGAATAAAATATGTTGGTAATTTTGTTACTATCATTATATTGTAGATACACAGCTTTCACATACATTTAAACAAGTTTATACTATCCACACTTTTATAAAAAGATGTTAGTAAATACATAATACTTATAAATAAAATTGTGCTCGTAACAATAGAGAAATATACATATTACTTTATTCGAAACATCTTAAAAATAATTATTAAACATATATAAATTTTTGAACACGTTTAATAATTCATTATTATATATTCATATTAAAAAATATTCGTTGTATACCTTTAATACATACATCGAAAAAATTAAGCAAAATATGGATTTCAGAAACCAGCGGAATGATCTAAATTGAAATTATATTATTAATTTCCGATTGTGTTACCGGTAAATAAGATAATATGTAAGTGAACATCTTTTATGGATCTCATTACAAACTACTTTCGGAACAGAACGGGCAAATCGGTTGTGCATTGCGCACGACTTTAACAATGGGTTTCGATTTATGGGATTGGACGCCATTTATGTGAAGTCCTCGATTAGAGGTAATTTGTGTCAATCACAACTGGCATTGTATCGGCCACGTCCGCCTCCGCTTTCGACCATTTTTCGTAATTAAAAAGTGAGCCCTCGTTTACAAAAGTCAATCGCAGGATTAATATTTGACGTGGGCACAACGCTTTACAACGAACTTTTGTTCTCTTTGTGCTGTCGTCTGTCAATATCTATGCGTACTAAAATTAAAACAAATTTTCTTCTACTTGGAATTTTGTATATTTAATTTATGAATAAGTATAAAAATTTATAACATACTTTTCTTCTCCTCTAAATAATTATTAGCAAACATCTAAAAAGCACCTCTTGCACATGCTTGTTTTAATGGAGTAGCAATTATTATACGTACGGGATCATTCACAAAGCATGCCGTATCCAAACGAAGGCTGGATCCTGCGAGAATGCTTGAATCTCGGCATTGTTCCCCGTCATCAGGACCCATAACTTAACGAGTAATGCTCATTGGTCCGCATCCGCTTTCAAGGATAAAACAGGTATGCTTACTTATACTAACGTTCTAACTTATCACACGTTTATATACAAGTTTAAGGACATACTATGAATAATCAAAGCCAGGTCCGTTATACGTCATTGAGAGTCAGATAGTCTGTAGTCCTCTGTCCATCGATTCTTGTAAAAGTTTCCTAGGCAATTCACACACCGACCGACAAATCAAAAATTTTGCAGTAGACTCTGCCTAAACATTCCTGGCGATAATATCTTTGCGATGGTAGCGACCTCAACAATCTTGTAAAGTACAAGATTTTATTGTCTACAAGCGCTTCTGTTGTGAAGCAGAAGTTAACGCACTCCTCAGAATCGCAAAAGTCAAGCGAGAGCGGATATTTGTTTCAAAAATACCCAATTTGGTGAGCAATGTTAGCCTGGCCGTGCCAAGCAGGCGCCAAGATCGCATCCGTATCCTGCGTCTAATGGATCAAACGATCGACTTGCGATCAACTTGCGATGCCTTGCGCACACACAGATCGATTTGGCATCCCAGAGTGAATTATTATTCATTTAAATTAATTAATAAACAGCTTTTAATCTTTCAATCCCTTTTTCGACTTCTCTCGCAGGAAGAGAGTTAATGTTATTTATCCATCGGGCAGGGCCAGAGGACGTTAGTGGATTCAGTTAAGATTAAAAGACCATCAAATATAAATAGTAGTTTTAAATAACCTTAAACCATAATATTCGTACTGCTCATTTCATTTTCATAAAAAACGTGCAGACATATCTCAAGTCTATCTTCAAATTTACTAATGATTGCCTAAGTAAAAAAAAAGGATATTTGTTTACTATATGTTACTGAGAACAGTTAATACATCGGTCAAATGGATTTTATACTACTAGAAGAAAAAAATGTAACAATATTCATCGGTAAATCGTGACATGCTCCTTTATATATTAATAATCTATTTTATCGTCTCAGCAAAACCAATTTCATGAGTAAATTTGTTTGCATTTTCGATTTGCACAATTCTTTACTTGCGTTGACCAACTACACTATATTCCATAAAACTGTTTCTTTTTTCCTTATGATAGTCAGAATGTGAGTAAAAGAGAAATCAATAGGCGATCAGAAGGGTATGGTCAATGCCCCATACAGTGCAACCCTTTCAATTCGCCTGTGACTGGTAAACGGTAATTTGATTTCACGCGTTTGGTGATTAATGTCGATGTGTTATCGCTCCATATTTTACCGATTTTGTCCAATATCATTTCCCCCTAGTACAACTCGTTAATACGACTCAATCCTAAATTTAAACAAGTTTCTGTGTGAAAAATAAAACCTTCACCAACCTCAACAGAAGCACATTTATTTTGTTTTATAACTTCATTCGTTTAAATTCTAGTATATAACATTCGTAGATGTTAAACAACAATTTAACCCAGAAGAGGCCATAAGGTAAGTGTAGGCCTAAATGTTTGCCTTTGCCTTTTGTAATAACTTAAAATTTTTCATTACGAGTAAACTGTATTTATGGTGTAATAAAAAGTTAATACCTAAAGAATTAAAATAACCGTTTATTTTTTAATATTTCAAAGATTGTTAGATAAAGCATAGTCTTTTCTTACTATCCGTTTTCTGTTTCAGAACTCACGGACTTATTTTGTTTCTTAAATTGAGGACAAGCTCAATTGTGCAATTGTAATATCATAGTTTACATTCCTGCAATAATTAAAAAATGATTGCAGGAAACGTATCTCATACTTGATGCAATAACACACGAGTGTTATTTAACATGATCGTTTACAAAAAAAAAGTAATTTATTTTAGGAAATAGAATGAGCAATCAAAACATTTTTACAGGAAGGTTTAAAAATAAGTTTTATTTGTAAGCATGTTTACAAAAAGAACATTTCTTTCTTGTATGTAAAAAAGATTTAATCCTGTGTTCCCTTCTTTGAGTAATGTGTATCTAAGTAATCAAATAACATTGGATCTATCCTAATCCTCGGGTAATACGGTTTTGTTCGACAGTCTCATGCTCTGTTACGCCCTCGCTTAAATATTTGCTCGTCTTTTATATGCTTATCGTGATCTATAATAGTATTGTTAGAAGTTCAAAAGCTTTTTGTGTAAAAAAACTCCTATTTTCAGAAAAAGTACCGAGCACGCGACGAATGATTGATCATCGGCATATTTTTTGCTAATTACAATGACAACGGAAAATATATCATTGTATTATTATTTTTAGAAGTTAAGTGTTATAACACCAGTATTTTCACCAACTACAACGTCAGTCAAAGTGAACACATTAATATTTGGACATTAATGTGTTCCGGTAGAAACCAGCGCTGCTGTAATATCTGCTTAGATTGCTTGCGGCAATGACGACCTACGTAATAACACTTCTATGTTAAAATGTCATATTTTAAGTGTATATTTTGTAGTTTAAAAAAACAATGTTTCTATAAAAGTTTGTACAAACTTGTCGATTAGGCTTGTGGTAAATTATTTTGTTTTATCCTAAAAATTGTAGAATAACGTATATCTTAATTTTATTAGAAATTTTCACGGAACATATTCCGAAATGTATGTTTTAAAAAAATTTTTAGATGGTAGTGCAATGTTGAACATTTTTAGAACTGAAAGAGTTCTTAACATAGTAAGTATTTTTCAAAAATATTTTAGCATTTACTGTGTACGTGAATAACTATCTTATATATGTTTAGGTGTGTACTCGTAATGTGTAAAGGCTGACGGATGCCTATGCTATTTCTTATTTTTATAGGGTTTTTACGTTTGAAACAATAACTTAGTAATATTTTATTAACAAAGAATATTCATTCTCTCAATCCATTAGATCTCTTTTATATTTGTATCGATCGATGTATGTACTTACGTCTGATCCACGTTCCCTAAGTGTGAACATCTGTATTTGCGTATTGCGCTCCCACTCGTACACCTATCGCTTCAAAGCCGTATTCAAATAACTTTAATCGCTTAAGCACACAAATCCATTCTCGCGAATAAAGAATTATAATTATTCATACGCGGACGCGATTATACAATCCTTTCCGTCTGTCGGTCTGTGTTTGAACAATGTTGCGCGAATGATTTAGTACAAAGTATAACTAATACCAAGATCTATTGTAAAATGTGCTCAGTAGCTATGTTTATTAAATTATCAAAGTCAGCAATTAATTATTTTATAGATCCCAATTTATCAAACACGATAAAATACATCTAATTTGGAACAAATTATTTTAAAAATAAATTTTAATTAAAAATCTAGAGATCTAAAGATGAAATGATAAATCTTAAAATATAAACGTGCCACAAGAAGTTTCCTTTGCGAAAGAACATATGATGATGCTCTGTTAAGCAACGTGTCAACCATTAAACCCTTTTATTCACAGTTTTTTATTAAATGTAAGTAGGCGTGTGATAGGTGATCAATAAAATTATCCGACATTACGCTTCTCGTGCGCAATCGGTCGAAAATGTAAAGCGGGGCTCTTCATTTCGTGCATGGCGGAACAGATCGCTGACATGTTATAATTTGACATTTACACGTACTTTTTTATATGGCTCAACGCATCGTTTTCGTCTGTCACAAAATTGATAGAATACTCTTTTTTATACAACGAACCGTCGAAACAAGCGGTACGTTGATCTAGTGGTAAGTGATACGCCTGTTCATAACAACGAGGTGCTAGTTACTATGCTTAGACATCATGAGATTGTGCTTGTAATCAGGTTACATTGCTTGGAAGTACGAATAGCCGTAGTCTCAGCATCATTGGAAACAGTTAAGCTTAAGTTAGTTAATTGAAATAGTTAGTTTTCAAGTACTCGTGATTTAATCATATAATTTATTTCACAAAATCGTTCGTTCGCATACATACAGTTGTTGAATATGTATATACACAAATTCATTAAAACATGAGAATTTCATCGAAACGAATATTTACAAGACTTAAACGTAAAAACATATTTCTAACATTGTTTGTCTCTTTATTACAGATAATCTCCGCAACAGGTAAACTAATTTTGATGAGACTTGTTGATATAAAAATACAAAAAAAAAATAATTATTGCTTTAAAAATAAATAATTTAAATTAACTTCAAAAATTGGTAGATATTTTTCTTGCAAAAACTTATTGCTTTACTTTCTTTATATCGCTTTTGTTTGGCGTTAGATTGTACTGTAGTATATTAACTTCTACATATATGATTGAAGTAACTTACATGACTCCTTCCAGATACGGATTTGTTATTATTTTAAACAGAAAAGAATTGCATAAAATAATAATAAAAGAAAATTGTATAATAAAAATAGCTAAGCAATAGAAAAATGGTTTAATAAGAGAATCGACAATAGTTTTGAGATATCCACCAGATGTACGATAAAGGTTATCAAGAGGGTTAACCGTGACCTCATAAAAAGCAGAATTTATTACATCTCACGACCCTTGCCCCGAAACTAAGACAGCGCAGGAAATAATAGAAAATAACGTAATTAAAATCCAACCCTTCCTGCCGTTGTGTTGCTCCATTGAGGGCTAAAATTAGAGCGAGAATGCGTGACCGATGCAATGATATAGTGGTAGTGGGCCCATACAAACGTCGGGGGCGTGCAGTCTGCTCAAGGATGGGCTAAGCGATCTTTAATGGCTGTTACACCGTTTTTAAAAACGTAAACACATGACGACTGTAATTTACCTTTTAAGTAATAAATATCTGTTTCCGTTTCCGTTTTAACAAGTTAATTTGATAATTATAGCATTAAAATGTTGTGTTAATTTGTTATAATTTACAATATGGTCTCCCATTTGCGTATTCTATATGAAATAGTGTTTATGTCAGTCAGTTTTAGCTTTTAGATTTGAAAAAGTTTTCGACTATATAAAAATAAGTATGTTTGTAATAGAGTGTTCAAATTAAATAAAATCTTTTTAATATAAACTTAATAACAATGGTTTATATAAAATGTTGGACCTTACACTGTTTTTTGAAGATTAACATTTTGTCTGCCGTGGCAGTGTTGCACATGAGTTTTGTTAGTGATATATTTTTTAAATCCGCCTTACTAGCTACCACCATTATAATGATTTTAAATCTACCTACATAACAACATAGCTGTGTCCCGGCTGTCAACATATAAGAGCCAGACTATTCTTGATCAGCTGAAAAGTTTAAACAGAAAATTTTGCTTGTTATTTTTAAGTATTGAAAAAGATCGACGTATATATAAAGAGCTATTGTATTAAAACCAAAAAGCCGCAATTCTAAGATTCATTTTACAATTTACTACATTATAATAAGACAATTTATTTAACTGCGGTATACAGTACAGTATTAGGTTGAATGAAATAAAAGTATTCAAATTGGTTATGTACCAAGTAGTAGCCGTATGTGTAGGAAGTTTAAAGGTAACCAGTATTCTGCTTTGTATCGAGGTCCATATTCTGCCGAGAATTCAAATAAAATGTTATTTTTTCTTAAATTCTGCACACGTTTGTATATTTTTTTTAAATATACATGCTTTCGATATGAAATAATCATAATTTTTTATTTACGTTTTTATAAAACGTGTTCACTAAAACCAATTTTCTGTAAGTATATGATTATTGATAATTTTTGGATATTACGGACAAATAACAGAAGCCTGGCTCACTAATGCCGTACGTGATGAGGCGGACTTGATTGCAGGAGTCACTTGGAGCACTCAGCTCGTGCGATCACGTTTTATATTGTTTTAGTTTTCCTATTGAGTGTAAACAGGCAGCCGAAAATGATTACTAATTTTTTTGTTTAAATTTTTTTTATATTTTTTTCGACCTGGCGTGAGGCTAGCAATGTTTTCACCTGGTGGTAAGTGATACGCTTGCCCATAATAACGGTGCGCTGGTTAAGATGGTCAATTAATATTTAAAATCTAATGTTTATGATATTAAATTCAAATTCACCTTTATTATATTAAAACATTTTAATGTTTGATGTTCACGATGTCGGTATTAACAATATCTGTATTTTCGAAAACAAATATAATAAGAATGCGCTTATTAAAACTACAAATAATATAAATTGTTAATCACCAACCCAATCGAAGCTTGCGTCTAAACTTGATACATAATATTGCAGGTATATCAATAAAATTATAGATAATTCGATGCACACGAGCATAATAAAAGTTAACCGGTATTATTTTTAAAATTATATTTATAAATAAACAACTTTTCAAAGGATGAGCAGGAATAAAAGTATAAGTAGGCTGTTCCAAATGTCGATTACATTTTCAAAAAAAGTGGACCATTGTGATCGTACTCCAAGGTGGAACTTCTTTCATCGAATTACGGACGTAGAGGCAAACAGTTCAATAAAAGGTTCTGCAAAAACTTCTGCTTATACAAAAGATTAGCTAAGAATAACATAAGCTTGTGTTATTATATGCCGCCTCCATTATTTTTTTTTTGAGAAGAAGATGTAAACATTCGTAATTCTATTTCTAGAGTCTTAAAGTTCATTATTGTCTATAGGTTTTAAATCAAGTTAGGTGCGATACGAGTTGAAACATTGTTTGTTATTTGTTAAAGTACGCGTGAATAAGAGATCTTCAGACGAGTATCGATTGGTATTCTATAGCTGTGCGATGAATGGGCGCTTGACAATGAACTGCTCTGCTACCTAAATGTCTCGTTGATTTTTGGAATATATCAATCACATTTAGGCACCGACTTTTAGTTTAATAAAAAAACAAAATCGTAAATTAATTTGATTTCCGCGTCCACAATTCAGTACAGTAAATTTCTGCTGTTTATATTCGCGAAATAATATAGGTGAGACTGCGTGGAGTTCCAACAGAGAGAAAATTAAATAGCGTGTTCATCTACACCAATAGTTTTCCCCAAAGCAATTGTTGTCTAAATGATCGGTCAATGGGTCCAGTCTGATTTTAAATGCGACAAAGGACAAGTTTGTAAATGGAGTTTCAATGCACGCGACGGAAATATTAGCAAAACATGATTATAATTTCATAGCATCTAAAAAAGCTTAAAAAATAATACGTTTTCAAAATCTTATTGAGATCAGAACTAACAACTATCCACGAAGACTTCCTGCAACTATTAGTAGCGTCCGTACAAATGTTATAATAATATTTTAAATTTGCTTGGATCGAAACGTACATGTTATTTTTCGACATTATAAAAATTTAGGGCTGAAGCTCATTTTAACTATAATAATGCAATTATTAATTTAAAAGGAATTCACAAATGAATATACCTGTGTATACGCTGTTGTATCCTTTGTCAACACAATTTTGAAAAAATTAATGTGAATTTAATAATCTATAATTAACTTACAGTCTTCTATTCATACAATTACTAAAATTGTTGGTAATGGATATTCAACACGAGAAAAATAAGAAAATAAAGTTATACTAAATAACGTATATTATGACATGTATTATATTTTACGTATAAAGTGGAGAAAATATCACACAACAGTATCTTTGTAAATTTAAAAGCACCGCCGACTCCGGTGGTCTATATGCTCAGTAACCTTAAATCTATTTAGAAATTCTTATCCCTTTAAAAACCGTCTTTGTAATCTCGAAGGCTGAATGAAGGACATTCATTGCAACATTGTTATCTAATTCTCAATCGAGTGCATCCTTGCAAATGATTCTGCTCGGAGCTTGCAGACATTGCGACGTCTCTCATTGTTGTTTTTACTATTGCTTTACAGAAGTTTAAATCAATGTTAGCCATTTAATTTTTTTAACAGCATAATATTTTTATATTTACAGCAATCATTAAATAAATATATTTACACTAAAATTAGCATAGTACATATTTGAATAGTCAAAATTTAATTTTGTCTACAAATAATAAAAAAATGCTAAGTTTTTAACGAAATTTGCTTACAGAGCTTAATATTAGGCAATATTTTTGTTAATTTACCTATTTTTTATAAAACAATTAATGATTATTATTAAATTATAATTACAATGGCAATTTTATCAATATTTTTTTGAGTATTGAGACGTTCTCTCTAGTTCTTTTCACAGGCGGAGTTAGACCAATAAATTTTTCACAACCTTGAACGGTATAGCTCCGTTTACATATTCATTAATAATAAAATATGTAACTTTAAATACTTTTGTCTCACACATGTTAATTCCTTTCAGCTCTATAATAACAATTTCATTTAAATTCTCTGTATTCTCTTTTCTGCATTTTACACATGCATGTAATACTATTGTACATGTCTTTTTTCCTTTTACTCTTCTAGTTGTTATAGCTTGGCTGAAGCCTGCTATAGAAACATAACAAACTCTGGAGGGTGAGGTTTTACAAAACAATAATAAAATAATAACTAATAAAGGTATTATATAATAATACAATAAACGTATATATAAACGAACGCGCGAAACTGCTGTCACAGTCCAATCGTAATAATGAACAAACATAACGCTAATTGAAGACGAAAGGCCTATACAAAATGTTAAGCTATAAAAGGTGATGTGGAGTGACACAGCAAAAGAGAGGAAGACAAAGAGGCGGCGGAGTAGGGGAGGCGGCCCGCCGCGCACGCGCCACTTGAAGCTCGTTAGCGACGCACTCGCAACGCGAAAACAATGCGGACCGTACGTTGCCATCACGCTAATTGCGCTCACTGTACTCATTGTTTTAGTAACGCATTTTAAATGTTGTTTTGTTAAACCACTATTTATTCTAAAACGAAGACTTAAATGCACTGTACAAATTTGAAATTCGATTAAGGAGCTGCGATGTGACGACTACGATCACTCCCAAGAGTGTAACAAAAAAGAAGTGGATAGCTCAGTTTATAAGATTGTAGTACGCGCCATCCGTCTCGAACAAGCGCAGGTTCGATCCGCATTGAGCTTGAGCATCTGGTCAAGGAAAACATCGAGATGAAACCAACATTATCAATCATACCCACGCTTGGCCATCGTGGTGCATAAATGGCCTAATCCCGTTCCTTGTGAGAGAACAACTCGAGACTATTAATAATTTTGGAAATAAAAGGTCAATCTTTAATTAAATCACAGTTGAACGAAATAATAATATTAACAACTAATTGAACTTGCAAACGTATTTTTACTTATTCTATTATTAATATTAGTGTTAAGAGATGACTAAAGTA
This sequence comes from Byasa hedistus, assembly GCA_029286795.1. Taxonomy (NCBI): domain Eukaryota; kingdom Metazoa; phylum Arthropoda; class Insecta; order Lepidoptera; family Papilionidae; genus Byasa; species Byasa hedistus. The sequence continues at coordinate 5,655,262 of JAGSMW010000020.1, read as the reverse complement.
CAAACTCGCGTATTCCCGTCAGTATGCTGATAAAAATGAATCTGACAGATTTATTAAAAAAAAGCTTTTATTTTGATATTATGAAAAGACTAGCTGACTCAGCAAACTTCGTTTTGCCTCAAAATCAATAAATAAAAAAGCTTATTGATAATTCCAGGCTGTTTCAACTTTAGTAAATAATGTGGTGAAAACTTAACCAGAAAAAAATAAATCGTAATCAAAAGAAATGCCCGTTATTAATTTGGTTTTTCTATTATATTTAAATGCACACGTTGATTGACTTCGACGACCTAAGTCAGGACGTCTTCTCCTTGGTATTATAAATTGTAGATAATCAAAGTAAGGATAGTTCTCGCGCACTCCGCGGTAAATAGTGTCACTATCACAAAAGATCAACAAAGTAAAGTTAACACTTAACTACTATTTTGAAATCAGATATTGAAAATCAGAAATTGTTGGTTGTCAATATCAAATGTCAAAATCAAAAATATTCTTTTAAATTCTACTTCTTCTTCTTCTTCTTTATGCTTAATGGCCTCTCTTAAAAGAATTTTGCCAACATCAAGTTATTCTTTTAAATTGTATTTGGTTTCTAAATGACAGGACGAACTTCAAATATTTGACGTTTTATGTGTCTAAAGTAAGGTGACCAGACTTCTCGCTTTTAGGGGGACAGTCCCGATTTTTTACAATTAGTCCCGCGTCACGAGTGCAAACCGCATAAAGAACTTTTAGAATTAAGTTAAATTTTATTTTTATGAAAATCATTGTTTTGCGTAACATATTGCTTTTGCTATCCAGTTATATTGTATTTGTCTCTCAGATGATACACTTCGCGTCCGTACTGCGTGCTAGCAAGCTAATTAAACATATAAATATTACAAATCTACTTCTTACCATAGAAATTTAAAGTAACTAATTTATTTAAATATTTCATAAATACATAATATTTCCTCAACTTAGCTTAAAATACTCGTAGTCTTAATAATTTATATTAATGACAAAAAGTATGTCACCGACCTTAACCCTAAAAGAAATTTAGATAGAAATATGTCAAGGAATAAAATATTATACATTTTTATATTTATAAATTGTACTTATGTTGGAACTAAAAAAAATGTTACGTTATTATTACTCCTTCAAAGTTGTCCCGCTTTGCCTATCTAAAAATCTGGTCACCTTAATGGAAAAGTGAAATTGTTGTTTTTACCATATTCCGGGCACTTTTTCCATATTTTCTCTCCTTTTACGCCTTCCCTGGACTTCCACGAATAATTCAAGACCACATTTAGCCAAATCGGTCCAGCCGTTGTCGAGTTTTAGCGAGACTAACGAACAGCAATTCATTTTTATTATATAGATATATTCTTTTCGGTATACATATATAAACAATACGGCTTAAAATACACTACACATAACTATTATCGTATGTATTTATTAGTAGCGTCGCCCGCGTCCTCTAAATGCTGCTGATCTTTGATAACGATTGTTAAACAGCCCTAAGCACTTTATATCCGGAGTTAGAGTAGACTACAAACAACGCACAAACGCGGCAATATGCCGGCAATTAAGAATGGACGCAGGCGCATTTAACAGCTAATGTGTCTATTAACAAATGTATTAGCCATGTTCAAGCCCGCTCGTAAATTCCGACAACTGGAACAGTTGGCTCGTATCTTTTCAAATATATCACTCGACTTTAAACACCCACTAGAAATTGTGACAAGCGACAATTAATTTTTCTAATTTCTTTTATGTTGTTGTTCGTAACAACTATTTTAACAAATATAGCATGTGATGTTTATTTGATTTTTGTTATGTTGATTACGAAATCTTTAAATGTTCTAATATAAGATATGTGGTGTATACAGATTTATAATGATAGCGGTATTTACCTATTTGATTTAAAAAAAATTATCAATTAAATAAAAGAAAAAGTGATGTTAATTCAGCGATTTCACAATATACACGAATATTTATGTATGAAATTAAAATGTATCAGTTTATAAGATTGTAATTGAATTTTATATTATGGAATGAACACTTTGATGTTAATAAAGCAGCAATCAACGACGATTAATTTAAACTAAACTTAAAAGTTTTTGGAAAGATCATTGTAAAATATGTTGTGATATGTTATTCGGAGGACTAACAAAAACAACATTCCTTGTAGACATCATCTGTCTCCGAAAACAATTTATTAAAGCTTCGGGACAGCATGGCGGCCGCCACCCGCGCGCCGGCACGCGCGCCCTCTCTCCTTCTAATAACTTAACCCCCTTTTGTTTTTCTATAGAAAGCTCAAGGTTTATTTACGAGATCTACCTACTGATTATGGACCAGCACGCGTATCGGCCTTAATACCACTCAACAAAACTTTATTTTAATATTTTTAAAAAAAATTAGACACCATTTGTAAAAACCCGCAGGCGTTGTTCTACCAGTTACAATATTTATATATATATTTTTTTGATACCAAAAGAAATCTTTTATTTTTTTAAGAAAATCAAACACTTGCTTGTAATTTCTACAATTTTATTTTGCAGTTTCTCAATTCTCTTACGATATAACCATATACTGGCCAGTAACCGTCACGTAAACTTCGAACTAGAAATTTGGAAATTAATTTCCGGATATATATTCATATCCGGTATATATATCATAAATTTATTTTCAGATTGTTTTAAAACAAATTGAAAACATTGTTTTTTTTTCATTATTGTTGTGTTTTTATCATGGAAGTAATAAGTACTACGTACAACACAACAGTTGTACGTAGTACTTATTACTTCCATGGTTTTTATACTATAAATAGAGCGAGAAATTACACAGGAAAAAGAAGTCATTTGAATTTTGAATTTTTGAAAATAGATTGAATTCCCAAATTGTATTTATATTGATCCCCAATTGAAATCACTGTGATAGATTTATGTTGCTGGAGACCGTTTACTTATTTATAACTTAAGGGAAATTATTCTGGGGCTTTGCAGTAATGCTATACTATTGCAAAACAGAATAATAAGCTTTACACAATGCGCGCAAACATAATTATTTTCATTTGAAATCTGCTGTAGTTAATGAAATCGCTGAGTAAATAGAAGCTATCACAGTAATAATATTTGTTGCAATAATTTTTTTTACAAATTTATCAAAAACAAACAGAATTATTGATATTTTCTATGTAGGCCTGCGACCCTAATCGTAATGAGATGCTGCAGACCGTGCATTAAATAGTACATCATTGAATTGTCAAAAGTGTCTTTCAAAAGGAATGGCATTCGAGTGTCGCGTTGCTTGTCAAATATTTAAATGTGCGATACAAAACAGGGTGACACATCGTAACGGGTCGTTGTCATCACAAAACGTCTATACTTCATTCTTTAAATAAATGCATTGTTAGTTGTGCAAAGTATTATTAATTTAATTCTATTAATTGAGATATGAATATTTGTAAAATTGATAACAAATTCATGCTTGCGGCCTAGTGTTCAAACATTTTTGTGTTTCAGTTTCAAGAGCGTTATAGCTAGTAAAATTACTGGGGTAACGAGACTTATCATCTTATCCTAAACGCCTCCACATTGTTATAGGGTAAATTTAAGTAATAAAAGATGAACGAAAAACGTCTTCTCATGGTTTAGTTATTTAAAAATATACTGTAATAATTTATTATGTACATATATATTATAAAAAATATATTGTCATTAGGCGGTAATAACAATCTATTATATTATAATTTTCTAATTGTTCCTATTCACAGGTTTCCACCAAATAAAGCAAGCTAATGTGTTTTTGTTTTAAGAAACTTTACGATGCAAATTCTCAAGCCATTACTAATGTTGCTGTCACGGCTTCTTTTGTCGGTTTAAAAAATGCTTATCAATTTTATTTTATGTTATGCGGGTCTCCCGACGAAGAAAATTTTGTGGTTTGCATCCAAAGGAAAGCGTTGAGTGGTTTTGTAATTTCGTGGTTTGCTTCAGACATATGAATATCTTACAATAAAGAAGGTAGTAAATCTAAAAACTCATTACATATTTTCTCAAAAAACTGCATTTACACAAGTGCTGTCTTATAATTTATAAAAGTTTAAAAATCCGATTGTATTTTAAATGTTAAAAGAGTACTTTTTGAAACTTATCTGAATGAAAGTTCATTTGTACTTACTACTATCCTAAGGTTGTGATAAAATCGTTAATTAAAATCAATAAACATTCTTTTTCCAAAGCCTTTTTATATAAAATTTACAGCTGGTTATAATAAAAAACTGCATAGAGTCGAAACAGATCGTTGATCTGCTATGTTCAAAGATCTATGCTATGCTATCAGCTATGTTTTACGATATCTTCCAAAAGGTAAACTTCGACCATTATAAGATTCGATCTTTATGTCACCAGATATACAACGAAGCTTTGGTTCACGCACCCAGCATGTGTTTCGCTACATTACAAAAAGTAAATAACTTATAAAACGCTAGTAGTGTTCCAAATAAGCCAATGAAAAGCAATACGCCTAATATTTAATGAAGGCAGTAAAGAGTAAAATTGATGTTAATATGATGCGAGTGAAATTCAATACACGTTAGTTACTTGGTCAGGTAACGCTTGACATGTTGAAACGTCGGAGACCACACACGTGCTTATTCTTAGCTTTGCTGGATATTACAACCACACTATATTATAAATGCCAAAGTGTGACTATTTGTTACGTTTTAGGCCTTTCAACTGCTTAACCAATAGTTATAAAATTTGGTTATAGACAGACAAGAATTACAAAAAGTATATAGGCTGCTCTTTGATGTGACAGTAAAACGAATGAAAAAAAGGAACCTATCATCAGTCAGGTTTGGAATGATGAAATAAGTCATATCTTTAATTGGAGTAAGAAATGTAAATCGTCACATAATAATATTTTTATAACTTTTTAATTAACAACTACCATGTAAAATTGTTGGATTCTTTGGTTCTAAACAAAACTCAAACTATGAGTGTTTAACTTCTTTTGCAAGATAGTTATGTGCAAGTGGCTCTTGTTTAACATAATTTTGGACATTCATAATGTTTATGGATCAACAGTTACAAAAAATAAAAGCAAGCGATCAGGCCGGTGTTCTGGAACATCGGAGCTATTTAGGTGGATAGTTTGCGGTTTCCTGCGCCAACCACGACCGTATCCTTCGTTTCATGATACCGTGTACTCGTTCGGTCTTAAAATTTAAAATTGACGTACAAATAAGACCGGTTTGAAAAGATGCATTGTGATCTTTTGCTTTTCTGGTATTTAAACTGTTATATTTTTATTGCCTCAGCAATCTACTAATCTCAGTAAGTGATTGGATAAGTTTTTACTGTGGAATTATTAAAAAAATAGATATGTACATGCCAAAGTTCTATAATAAATTGTATGCACCACTTGCGCATCATAGAAATTATCAATCCTGTACTTGCCATATATCAACCGCCGACACAAAAAGTACCTAGGTTAATAAATGTAACGATACAATGTAATAAGTCAGAAGTTTCGCTTAGTGTTTTTAGTTAGTTACATAATATTTTTTATATAGACATCATAGCACTTCAACTTATTAAGCGGATTGCTAGCATGTTGTCACAAAATAATAACACGTCATTAAGATATAGGCTAGGCCAGTTCGTGTTTAAAAATTTTCATAGGCACGAATTGTGAATTATTGATTGAGAATATTTTATAACTTACTAACAGCATGCATACATCACAAAAATTTGAAAAATATAATTTCTTGTTAGTAATTGTTTTGTGCAGTTTTTATAGATAACTTCAAAAGAGTGCAAACATATTAATTCACTCTAGTGCCAACTATATGATACAACTAAACTTTAGGAAATTCACAAAACAATTAAAATTATTCCTTCAAATTGGTAACAATCCCGAAAATATGTCAAACAACTTCAAAATGTAATTTTATATATTAATATGTACGCCAGATAGCGAGTAGATATTAATTGCACCTATTGTAAAATAGATTTTGTTGGCCTTTGTTTAGCAGTGGACGTTTAACGGCTAATGATGATTGTAAAATATATGTCAAGGATTTTGGGCAGGTCACATTAAGGATACGTGTAGTATATAATCGCTGAAGTATTCGTTTATCGATAACTGTTAACATTGAACTTGTCATCGATAATTGCATAGTTATGCTGTGCGTTTAAAATAAAATTTCTATTTTTATGTTATTATGCTGAATTTTTAGGTAGATTATTTATCTGTTGCACTAATCAACAAAATGTAGCATTCACTAACGGATACTTTTTTATTGCATGAAATTACCAATAAAACTTTTTTATATTAAAAGTGCAATTTTAAATATTTACAAAAAATAAGTAACTTACACAAGACTTAACATCTTATGTCTCTAGGCAATAAGCGCAATGTGATGCTGTGTATACCATTTTAACAACCGCCTTGTTTGATAGACAAGCATATCACTTAAAATCTGGTAAACGTGCCGCTCATCTCGACGCTTTATATAATTAAAAAAAACTTGCTTAAATAAAATATTTGAAAAGGTAATATGATTAGGTGATTCTTATATTAGTTAAATACAAAATTGTAACTCTTGCTTTGAGAACGTATCTATCGTATAAAAAAGAATTAGGTGTATACTTAACACTATATTTTTACTAAATATTGATAGAACTGAAAAATAAAAAAATAGCGTAGATACATACATCAACCTCACTAACAAACTAAAAAGGAAGAGTAATTAATGTTTTGGTTTCGATGTCGCGAATTTCTGAAATAGTATTTAGATTGCTTCCGAAAATCTTTAACGAAATATTAAGTATATGTAATAGTCAAATATCCTTTTGCACTAACTAAATGATTTAGATATAAAAAGGCTTACTCAATGTAATTAATATACATTATCTATCTTTTTATATCTGATTTTACCGGTGTTTCTAATATTATACAGCCCTAATAAAATGTCAAACTACATTCAATGACAGTTGATAAATTGTCTAATTGTCATTATTGTATACGTGAAGAATGGTATTATAAAACTCTTCGGAATTATTAATTATTGTAAATAAGTTATATAAAAATCCTAAAGTTAGAATATATCCACAAACAATGGATGTCAGCAAATATTCACTACCCAACTTGCCTTCTCCACAAAGCGTTCTAGAAGATTTATCTAACCAAAAAATAATAAAAACTGATCAGCCATTGAAATGTACAGACGCCGATTCAATATTATTAAATGCATATACGTGTTACAACTATTATAACGATTTAAAAACTGATATGGAAAAACATTACGAACTTAATTCTAAAATGAAAGAACTGAATGAAAAACTTGTGAATAATCTAGAAAAAATGAAGACTCATTTATAGAATAATTTAATTCGCCATATTAACATAAAATAAAACATTCTTTTATCGTAAATAAAATTATTTATTTAATTATGCTGCCTAATTTAATTAACTCATCTTCAGTGAGTATTCCCATATGGTATAAACAAACAAGAGCTGCTCCTTGCTCTGCAAATTTTTTATTTTTCTCCCAAAATGTTGACGCATATTTCTTTCCATTAAATGTTAATATTGTTCGAAATAACTTTTCAATTTGTTGAGTTTCATATAGAGGTAGTTTATGGCCATTTTTACCAGCCCATGAATGTAACTGTGACTTTGGTAAGCTAAGATCATTAAAGTTAGCTCGAATAAAACATACCTAAAATAAAAATAACATTACTTTAAATGTAGTTCTTTTTTCATTTATTTTATTTGTGGTCTAAATGGACTTATATGTGCAAAATAGACATGTTTTACAAAGCAAATCTAGCCCCATATGTAAAATAATTTTCAGCACTAATTTTTAAATTATCATGTCTAGAGTTTAAGTGACGTTTTTAACATTTATTAAATAGCTGGTTTTTTTTATCTACTAACCAGAGTACATTACTTTTAAAAATAGTTTGTTTATATTATATTAATATTTTCTCTTAACTTAAGTATAACAAATAAATTGTATTATGTACCTTCATTTGAATAATATCATCTGTACATACAGTGTCAGCTTTCTGTTTTTTATGTGGTGGTTCTAAACTGTCAGGAGTAACCTGCCATCTTCCCTGTATTCCCATCGTTTGATAATGTGATTGCTTTTCTTGACAATAATTTTCCAATTCCCAAATAGAGCTAATAATGAAACACAAAAATATACAGTCTAAATGTTTTAATGTTTGTGTGCTTTCTTATACAGTGCACAACTTTCAACTGTGTAATTACTAATGGAATTGTTACACAGTTGTAATCTCTGTTGGTATACTCAGCTTGTATTTGATATTAACAATATGTTTTACTCAATCTTTAGGTAAACCTACTATATAGTAAAGCTCTGTTATGGAGTAGCAATCATATGCATCAATAAAAAGTTCACATTGAGATGTATAGATGTATGGCTATCAAGAAAATATTCAATTGATCAGTTTCAAGTTATTAGTTTTCACGAAGGGCAACAATATTTAAATGTGATACGCTTTAGCACAACATGTCAATGGCTTGTTTTTATTTAATTTGATTTTTATAAGAATAATTTGTCAAAATTGACTTATAAACATTTAAGAAAGAGTAAATACTAGCGAGGGTACATAGAAAGACAAAATGTTAATAGAAACATTGCAATACATACCATATTTGCTCCATTGTTTGACATTCCAAAAATTTTCTACCCCTTGGTGTCTCTTGTAAGTCTCTTAATATATTCTGAATACAATATTTTGTATTCGATGGGGAATTATCATATTTAACTGCAAGTTTAAGATATTCTTTAATAACAGTGTCCATTGGCAAAGTGCCTTCTTTTCTAAAAATGGAACAATTCCATTCCGCTGCTCTCGCAAGCATTACACTAGTGCAACCAGTCATTTCTTTAAATTTTAAAATATCTTTATACTTTTCGATTTCTTTGGAACCTCCACTGAAATTTTACCATGATTATTTTAACACCAATGTTTTAGCAATGTATGATTGTTTTATGAATTTAAAATTTGTATACACATTTACACACATTAATAAGCTTGTTTTTTATATAATAGAAAAAATACAATGTCTAAAACATGTCATTACTGGTAAATAATGATTTTAACATGGTGATAAATTCCTTGACAACTAAGTCAATAACATTGTGTTAACTAATATACAATTAAGAATTAACTAATACATTTTTTAGAACAAATTTATACACTTTAAAACCGAAATGTAAGTATAATTGTTATAGCGTAAATGGTATTGACACAATTCGTTTTTTTCACAAGCAGGTTTTTCGCAAAATATGTATGAATACTCTATGACCCCATTAAACAAAAAGAGAAGCTGGACACCTACGTACTTTGCAATTACAGGTATAGATATCCTTTCGGAAATGTACTTTATTACATCAGTGTGAACTGCATGCTGTGGACGCTCATTTCTTGTTCTACCATGTATGGCTATTGCTTTAATTCCAGTATTGACCAATTGTTCTACTACACTTAATGTCTTTTCAGGTGTATCAAATATCCTTATTTTACATGTTACTGGTATAGATAGATTAGATACCAATGTATTCAATATTTTGCATGCCTTATCTGTTTGCTCTAAAAGAGCAACACCCATTCCACCTTTAATAGAGAATTCTTTTGGACAGCCCATATTAATATCAATAGCAGCAACATCATTTTCTCTGCAAAAATATAAATATCTTTTATTACTGAAAGTGTGGAAGATGATTTTTTAAATATTTAAAAATCGTGTGTAAAAATTATGATTATTTGGAGCAGTGGAGAACTTCGTGACAAGCCTATGTCCAGCAGTAGGTGTCTATTGGCTGACTATGATGATAATGTAATTGAAATGATTACTATGATGCTATATAATTATTTATATCATCTGGACCATACATAATGTCTATCATAATACCCAAAATGACTTGTAATTTTTATCTCATGTTACTAAATTAAGCTTACAAAACCATATTCATGAAATGTTTTGTTAATAAAATTAATCAAAATATAAATTTTCTCTTATTACTTACACCATTTTGGCAACCTTTAAAGCTCTTTCAGCATCACATGTACCTAGTTGCAGCACAACTTTCTCTTTTTCTTCAGAGCATGTACGAAACACTATAGTGCCATCAGTTTGATCAACAAAGTCGATAGTATTTAATATATCTGTAACATATAATTAATGTAATACTACCACTAATAGACTACTGTAAGTAAACTTTGAAGTCCATAACCTCTTTAAAACTTTATGTGCTTTCTTGTAACTTGGTCATGTGAGTGTTTACTTTTATTATTTATATTGAAAAGGCTTTTCAGTTTTTCTATTAGACCATGTGTAACGTAAAAAATCTTACCATTAAATCTCCGTTTTGAACGTAAAAACTTCCAGTCTATTAATTCTTCTGTATAGACAATATCAGCACCATAACGCAGAGCTAATAGCCGCATAGGTAAAGTTCCAATACGTACCATGGGTGCAAGAATAATTTTGTTATGGTAAGTTAACATAATGAATGAATTAAATAAATTATTTATCTAGTATCACAAACTGTCACAACTGTCACGTTATCAAATGACAGCATTTTGATTATTTTTAAATGTCACAGTTATAAGTCATACAGCCACATTGAACAAAGAGTGGTTATTGATGATTAAATCTACATATAGTTTATTATATACTAATGCTAATCATCAAAAAAGAAAAAAATCTTACTATTATGTAATGAGTATAAGGAGTTGTTAATTCTTTTAATGTTCTTCATCAACATCAGCCCGCGGCAATCTACTGCTAGACATAGACCTTACATGATACTATTGTTAAATAATAAAATGTTTCAATATGCAAAAATAAATTATAAATGTGTATGAAAGAATAAGCAAAACACTTTTATCAATGTTTGAACGTGCAGCGTATACAAAAACAGTATTTAAAAAACACCTTTTAAATTAGAAGTATCCAGGACTAAAACAATGCTATTATATCTTTGAAGTTTTTTTACCTTAATATTAGAAAAAATGCAGAAGTATTTGTAAAACTACTAAAAAATAACAAAATGGCAATTTAGAAATTAGTTACACGGCTTTTGTCTATATCTTATGAAAAAAAAAAAAACTATTGTCACTGCCAAATTGTCAAAGAAAACTATTGATTGTATTTTACATAAACAAAAAGGTGCTTTTAAAAATAAAAAGATTTTTGTAAGAAATGAAACCCACTGTGGCAGCAGATGAAATGTTTCCAGAAGGCGTAGGCCCCTATATGGATTTAGAAGAAGTGTGTATAAGTCATTACTTCTAAGGTGTCGACTACATTTAAGAGTCTCAGCTTACAGTTTTAAACCACCAATGATATATTTTATTTACTGCAATAAAGGAATTGTATGTACAGGAGTCGTTAATTTTTTTTCTAATTTCAATATATAATGTAACACTGCTAGAACATACTAGCTACTTGTATTGATAAATCTATGTTATAAAATAATTTATGAAATAGTAAACCACATCAGATTCGTCTTATAATACAGTTATCGGTTTGGAGTACAATTTCGGTCAGTTTGTACATTACTACTCTAACTACAAATAAGCATTTTAATGGTAATGATTTAATGATACCTTTATTCAATAAAAAATTCATCTGAAAATGTTTTTTTGAATTATCTTCTCATAAGTCTTTATATTTTTTACAATTGATTAAAAATAATTTTGAAATTTTTACCTAGTCATTAATTTTTTTTTACAGGCAGGAGGACCATCTAATCTTCTAATGGATTTAGCTGCTAATGAAAAAGCAGTTCATGCAGATTTCTTTAATGGTATGTTTTCAAATGTTATTAAATAATTTTTAATTGTGATAAAACATGAAATCCCTTTTGAGTAAACAAAATTATTTCTTTCAAACAATATCTAACATCTCGATGAGTTGAACACAACATTGTGTCATGTAAATAGTGTAAGTAGCTCTGTCAAACCATTTAGAGATATTTAATATTTCAATACTCAAAGTAAAAATTTAAAATTAATGTCACATTTATATGACTATTATGATACAAAGATACCAATTAATGGAATGATGACAATTGTATCTTTTGTTTGAAATTAGTTTATTCAAGAATTACTCAGTATAAGAAGTAAATCAGTCTAGATTTATACTAGTTTTTGCTATAAAAAAGGGTAATAATTAAACAAGACTTGTGTAAATAGTATATCATTTTTGTATACACAAGTTAATATCTTAATCACAAATAGATATATGGCAAATTGAAAGCCATAGGCCCTTTTTTTTAATAAATTTAGTTTTAAAGAAATTATTGTTTATGTATGTGATGGATTGACTTGATTTTAATTTATAGAGCTTTTTGCAAATTTAACATTTCTTTATAAATGTTGTCTAGTATACCCTAAAAAAAAAGTTAATTTTGTTGTTTCTTTACATTATGAAAATCTGTTGATTATATCACACAATTTATTATAACGATATTTATTGAGATTCATGTTGTTTTTACTTATACATTTTCTAGTTTTCTATTGAAAATATTGAATGCTTTTTACAAAGACAAAATAGCATTTTAATGATTGGTCCCTCTTTTAATTAAATTGTTTGGGTCATTAATAACTTAGTCTTGTTGCTATAAATAAAAGTATATTTTAAATACTTTGAAACTTTTGAGAGTTAAATAAAATTTAAAGTCACGTAATTTTGAAATATCACTGAATATATACATAAGAATCTTTTTACATGGCACTTTCGTTTAAGATTATTTTGCAAGAGCGTATAATGACATGTTTTGTTCCAGATTTTGAAGATTTGTTTGATGATGATGACTTAAAGTGAAATGTTGGTACCCGAAGATTAAATGTTAATGTATTAGTCTAAATATATTAAAGGGAAAAATAAAGCTTTTTCAATCATCTTGAGAAATTTATTATATTCTCTTCCTTAAAACAAATCCAAATGAATATTATAAATAAGATATACTAAAAATGGACAATAAAATATGTTTAGACATTTCTATAGCAATATTTAACATATTATGCTTACAGTGAGCATTCAATGCTGTTCGTAGTTTTACTTTAGCTAATAATAATTAACATGACCCAATCAACACTTCAAGATTCACATTCATTGTGAAAAAAAAAATTGTTACCTGTTGTACAGTATCAAAATAGAATATAACTTAAAGGAAAACATATAAATCAAACTTGAAACAAAATTATATGGACCAACTTATTAATAACAACCCAAATTGGCAACAAATAATTCTTATGCTGATTAGATGTGCCATTACAAAGTGAGAATTAATAAGTCCTTTCAACAAAATTAAGTTTTTTTTACTGGTGGTATGACTAATACCAGACTCTCCAGGTTGGTACTGCTGTAGTGCCTATTTTTGTCGATAGAACAGGCATTGTCGTTAGTAGAATTACCTGGCTAACAAGACTTGACATATCATGTCTTAACAAGCACAATGTGTTTCAATGTATATCATCCTGACTTGTGATGTTATAAACCGACATTCTCTTACCATGAGCTGAAAAATTTTCTCGTCTCGTATTTCGTTAAATAATATAAATGTATGTATGGTAGGAATATAATAAAATTAAAAACAAATATGTGCGTATTGTACGATAAAAAAGTAATGACACATGTCTAGCTCAGATCAAATAGTTGATAATAATAATGATTTCATTGCGCTGTGTTGCGCTCGCTTCGTTTGCTAGACGTCCACATCACTACTGTCTTCGCTGTATTCATTTCCATCATCGTCATCTTGTTCATCCTTTACTTCAGTTTCATCTAATGTTTCATCTTCATTTTCAACATCATCGATATTTTCCTCGTCTATCAAATTACCTAAAGTGCAGTTGTCACCTCTACCCATTTCTGGAAAAATATTATTTAAGAAAAAGTAACAAAACCTGACCCACTTTATTGCTTAGTGTCTACAAGTTCATATAATATGATGGCAGACTGAACACACCAATGCTTTTATAGTGTTAAATACTTTTATTTTTACAATGTGAAGGTGAAGGTAGTTAGCCAAGCAGGTTTTGAAAAGGCCCAGCCACCAATCAAACACAACAACATGCAGCCCCTGGAGTAAACTAGCGACTGCAGGTTGAAAGAGGGTGGAGTGTTTCTAAAAACAACTACTTGTGGTATCCATTTAGACAAACTAACATTATAGTAAAATGTGACTATACTGATTTTTGAAGAGATACTTACGTTCTACATACAATTCCAATGATTTTGGTACCATGTTTTTTACTTTTTTTAAGGATTCTTCAGAGCATTCTCCTTTGTCTAACCCTATAAAGACATTTTTAGATAATTGCTTATCAAAAAATTAAGTATATGCTACATTGAAATAGAAACACTTTTTAAAATTTGATCAAACTGCTTACCAAACAAAAGCCCCATCCTTTTTAATATATCAATGTCATCATGTATCTGGAACCTTTTATTAAAGTTAAACATATATTCTGTCCTGCAAAGAAAGTTAAACATTGCAATTTAAACTTCTCTCAATATATTAACTCCGATTTTGTATGTGATATCAGTAATATAATAAAGTCTTGATTAGCCTCTTTAATGATCACAAGGCTGGATCTCATGGCCTTCTTTCACTGTCAGAGTCTATTTTAAATTATTTATTAAAAGGCTAGAGATGGAGCAATGAACATAGTCGTTATTAAAATAACTTGAAGATATGTTATATTTGGTTAAACTACACTTACTTGTCATTTGATATACTACAGTCTATCAATGCTTTGTCACTTGTATTTACAACTATGAAAGGTAAATGAATAGCTGATGATGGTGATGGTTTGACTCCTTTTTTTTCAGTTTCTTTATTCCTTTCTATTAAACTTTTAAACGATATATGCTGAAACATAAAAATCTGGGCTTCAAGATTAATAGAACAAATGTGTTTTTAATTAAGAGTGATCATACTAACCTAACGATTCATAAAGCATTTAAAATGTTATATCCTCTACCATATACAAATGTAATATTTTTTTCCATGAGAAACTATACATTTAACCAAGTTATCGTTACCTTTTAGCAAGGAAAGAATTCATTTGTTGGATCTTTTTTTGCATGATGAGAAGTTTTGGGTTTTCCCCAATTAAAACACTCTTGGTATTATTCAATACACATATTAACTACTAACAGAAAATCAATATTTTCTTTTAATGTAATTGATAAATTCTAAGTTACCTGTAAAATAAGCTCTTGTAATTGCTGTGTTTTTTTCTGTATTTGTTCCAATTTTGTTTGCTTCTCCTTTTCAAGGGCTGTGCACTCTTGAATTGAGTTTGTTGGTAAACCAAGCCACCTAATTTCTTTCTTTTCTTTTGATATTATATTCATTGCCATTAAAACATTTAATGCATCATACACTCTCCTACGAATATTTTTCTGGTCATATTGCTAAAAAGAAAATTATATAGCAATAACATTTAACATTCATCTGGTTTAGCTTAGAGATTGTAATATACTAAAATAACTCACTAAAGATATCATTAAAAATTCTTAAATTTCTCATTAATACAAGGTGGATCAATAATCTGGTGTAGATAACAGTAAATCACTGGATGCGCCAGCGTAGGAATATTGTACTAAATATGTTCTTTGCAAGTACAAGATTTTTCGTTTCAGAAGCATTAAATATGAAAAAATTATTCTTAATCTGATATATGTAATAAAATTGACCAGTTTAAAACTTTATTTCAAGATTTGTTTCAAGGTATATGTGTATAGTAATCATCATCTTGCTATATGCCAAAAAAAAAACAGAGTCTTCAGCTGTTTGAGTTTAGCATAGTATATAGTACTTATAGTATAGTATTATTTATAAATTAAGCATTGTTTAACTATTTAGACAATTAAAATATTGAACCTTAATTTTCATAATATACAAACCTGACTATCTGCGGAGCCATGCATACCAGCTGCAAATTCAAGCACTAACTCATCTGCAACTTCATTGTATGATGTGAAACCTTTATTTCTTACTTTTTCGCACACTTTCATGGAAAAATGTCGCAATCCTTTGCCAACTTTATCAGCATGCTTGCGCCTTTTTGTTGTGCTGAAGTGGAAACCACAGTAGAATTAGGTAAGTGTTAAATATTTCTATATTTATTAAACGGGAACTGTCTGTTTAAAGTGTTGTAGATCACTAACTACAGCGTAATTTCACTAAATAACTGGGGTAACGAGATTTAGTATCTTAAGTCACATAGCTTTGAGATTTAAATAGTACTTTTGTATTCTTAGTTATAGATAAAGTTTGTATAAAATATTACTTACTACTCTGCAGGTGGATCATTATCAGAGTCGTGCCTTCTTCTTGAAGTGTGCGACATTGTCGGTAAAAGAGGAATGGGTATTTTAGCTAATTTCACGGGAGTCTCGGCTCTTGGAAGAATCGGTATTAATTTTGGTACTGTCTGCACAAACTGGTAATCGGGTATTTGATTGTCATACAGTTCCTAGAAAGCCATTTTGTAATGTAAATATAAATAAAATGTTCTATTATTGATTCATATAACAATATAATGAAGAAAGGGAATGAAATCTATTAAATAAGCTCTTTTTTATTAACTTGGGGGTAACCATTTGTACTTAATTTCACATTATGTTAAGCAACAACAGGGCTCTCGTATTTTGTGGTTGAGCTAAAGCAATGCTGGTACTATATGATATAGGTAGTTAAACGAAGGGTTGAAAAAATCCCATCCATCATCTAAACTGTACATTGTGTGACCTCAGAATTAAACTGGGACTTAATTACAAGACAGACAATTAACTACTGAGATATTTTAAACTATTTCATTTATGAATGCTTTTAAGGTACACTAACAGATAAGCTAAATATGTCAAGATTACTTGTAAAGTTCCATCTTGTGTAAAATCACTGGTATAACCACACACCATAAAACCAATCAAAAACCACTATGTTAGTGAACTATTCAATAATTAGTTTCAGTGTTAAGAACATTATATAAGATCAAAAGTTTACAGCAGTTAAATTCAACACCACAAAACAAAAATTAGAAGTAAGTACTAGTATTAACATAAATAATAATTGGTTTATAATGTACAAATAATTTTCATATAGATACAAAATTATTACAACAGCAGAAAGATCTTTTTCCTGAATAAAAGTTTTGAGAGCACTGGTATATCACATTTATAGTGTCATCATGAATACATTAAGATTATATTTAAGTTAAACATCTATTTAAAAATAACATATTAGGAAAGCAAAGTACCTGTGATTCTTCTTCTAAAGGTTCTGTCTTCGGTACAACTTTTAATGGTAATGTGTCACTAGGAACAGGCACCAGCTCTGAAAGCAAACATTTTATTAGTTAAATATTATTGGTATTTCTTATCTGAATATAAAACAATGTAATTTCAAGTAGTTAGAATATTTATGTTAAAAAAATTGCTACAGTATTTCATTATCATTATATAATTATTATCTATGATGTATAAAACATTTTAAAAGACATATAAAATTTATTTGTAGCTTATTTTATATAAGCTTGCTGATCATACTTTCATTATAATTCTGTAGCGATATAGAGTGAAAAATCTATACTCTCTGTAGGTCAAGAGTTGAAGAAAGAACTATTATTGTATTAGTCACAAATAAGGCACACCGTTATTACATATACTATATAATAGGTTGATTGATATTTCTGTTACAATGCATGTATATTTATCATGGCCATAGTCAAACTTAAAACTCAACTAACAAATATTAAACATGTTGCTCACTGACTTAGAGAATTATATATTTTGTTTCAAATAAAAATGAAACAGTTTTGCATTACAATTTAGTTTAACTCTTGTTTTGATTACAAATAATTGTACCCTGCAGCAGCCAGAACAAAGTTAGACTGTTATTAGTTTATAGGTAATAAGAAAGTTCACTTCCCAATTGTACATTGCAAAATTTATACTGCTAGTTGCAATAGACCTTCAGAAACAAGGACTAGGAATTTAAATACATCTGATGCTCACTTGAATTATTAGTTCAGGAATTATGTGATAAACAACAACACTTACTTGATGCACACTTAATACCAGTAACTTTAACAGGATGAAAAACAGGAGTCTGAAAAATATTTTATTATCATTGTACTTCAAAAATGCTAGTGCTCTATACAATTATTAAAATATGATCTAGTGAATTTAATAATGTATTTGTCATCAGTGATCTTTTTTTAAAGTCGTTATGTTTGGTTTGTATGTTAAAAGAAAAGCATTTTATAAAGGTGTGTCATAAAGGTATACTGTGCATTTTATATGTATTTGAATATTGTTTTGTGGGCGAAGTCAGAAAGCTATAGATATAAGCTATAGAAATTTAATGTAATATCACAAGTCAGAAAAGAAAAATAATGTTTACATCTTAGTGTGATGAGTTTTAAGGTAATTGCTGTATGCTTCTATTATAATTATTAAACCTGCTACAATTCGATAATGAATAATTTGAGATTTAAAAACAAAAGCAAGTCTGGGTTTGATGTATTTATTGTGATCAGAATATGGGAGGGATCTAATTCAACATTTAAGATAAACACAAATTGATGTAAACAATTCTGCATAATCTATTTTTAACTCTTCAATGTGTAGTTGTTAAAATAATAATAAATATAGACAGACTTCAATCTACCAACCTGAGTATTTAAATTTCTTTCATCACTGGTCGGTAATTTAAATATTTTCACAGGATTAGATTTAACTTTTATTTGAGCAATAGATTGGTTATTTGAATTTTGCACGACTTTCACCATTTGCGGCTGTCCTAAAAAGATTAATTAAAATTTAATATTACACTAATTTTGAAGAAATAATTTAAAGATATGTTCCTCATTTATAAAAAAGCTAAAATAAACAAATAAAAACCGACTTGAAGCTTCGCCCACATATTACTCTAGAGAATCTTAATGACGCTTAATTTTCTATATAACTTAATTGAGCAGAAACATAATTTAAAACTAATTTATGTTAAATTATATGAAGTAATATACTAAATCGACGAAATCTAACGTCACTACTTACTAACCATTGGTGTCACGTATAAGGAAATTTACTATACTAGGCTTCTGGGACATTTTCTTCGCAATCTTCCGAATAGATATCCATTTACATATCTCACAAAAACAACTCTAAATAATCATTTAAACGAAAATAAACTATCTTAATTCAACTTGCATGGTCAAAATGGCGACAACATATTTAGGATATGTTTGAAGGACAGAAATTGCAATGATGTACGTCTATAAAATAAACCACCTAATTTTTTATAGCTTCTTGTATCCCTTAACAATATTAAATCAGTATAATAAAGCAGTAACAACAACAAAGTCAAAGAATAAACAAGCACTTCAAGTAAGTCAACGACGACCGCCGCCGGTGTTAAATTTTACCAGCTGATTGGATGACGCCTGTTCACGTGTATATCAAAAACCAGAAACCCCCGCCGGAATTTATTTCCGGAAAAGGCGCGAAATAACAGATGAGTATAGTGACATCTGCCGTAAAGCAACGATAATTTGTAACTATGGTAGTTATCATAGACTATTACATTTATTTAAGCATTTCATATATTTAAAAAGATAACAATGATTTGCAAGCTTGGTACTAAAAAAAATTATATTCATAGAAATTTTATATTACAAGTAAAAATTAAAAATGCCTTTTTTATTTCTATAACGTTGTGATGTATCGGAATATTTTGTTACATAACCCAATCGTTGTTTTACCGTAAGTACGAAAGATAAAACAAGATTGAAACATTGCTTTGGTATGTCTAATTTTATTTGTTTCATGATTTTATTTAGATAAAATCAAAATTTTACGGAATTATATCAAATAAAGTAACATGGGAATAATTACAATAAATTATAGCTTTGCAAGGATATGTATTATCTAATATCTATGATTGACATTGACGTAAAGTTCAAAATACAAACTGGTAGAGCATTTATGCACATGAAGCATTAGTTTTTGTTAAAAAATTTTAAAGACAGGGACAATACAAAATAATAATATTAAATAATTAATTAATGAGTTATTGTTTGTAACAACGAATTTCTTCATATAAAAATGCTTTTTGTGTTTTATATACTGGTTTTAAGTTTTTCTATAAATTTTGTCCGTTTACTTAAATTAGAAGATATTAATGTTCCACCAGAGCATATAGGATATATCTTTAATTTATTTCCTACTTTAGCTGATAATTGCAGACATGATACTAACTGTCCATTTAAAAATGTTATTGGTAATAAAATGTGCTGGGGATACGAAACGGAATGCAAAAAAAGCGACTCATACCATGTAAGACCTCGCTGCTCTGGTGATCATCGAGGGTGGGTGAAGACAAAAGAGGCCCAGTATGATACATTCTACACACAAGCTGACTTTGGTATAATTTTTGTCTGAATATGTGTGTTTGTCATATATATATAATTATGTTTTTAATTGAATTATGATTTGTGTTAAATTACAGGTTATGTGAAAGATCAAATAGATGAATTACAAGTCATGTGTGAAGCATCTTACCTCCATGACAGCTCTTTAGAATGTTCAAAATATTTAAGGTAATATAAGAGAAGAGACATTGGAATAACACTGTATGAGAGAAAAATATTATGTATTTTCTTAAATTTTTTAGGTTTTGTCGTGGTCGAAATTTAATGCTAAACTTTACTGAATTAGTTGGTCGTGGTGATAACTTGCGTTATAAAATGGATATTCTAACTGAAGGACAAATTGGTAAGAATTGTTAACCATTTACTACAGCTTTTAAGTGAAACTTGCATTGAAGTTCTTTATCGAAACAGCTTGTTAAACAAATTACAACAAAATTGAAGTAAATTAATTTCTGTACTTACCTTTTTTAAAATATAATTAAAAATGAAATAAAAACATATTCAAGATGTCCAACATTTAACCCAGTAAGTATTATTAGCCTTGTTTATTGAGTTAAGGTATTATAAACTTTTATGATACACTTTCTATGCGCTCTGTCTACTATGGCAAAATCATAGTGTTTTGGCTGGAATATTTGTGTTTTTTTTGTGTTTTATATACTGGTTTTAAGTTTTTCTATAAATTTTGTCCGTTTACTTAAATTAGAAGATATTAATGTTCCACCAGAGCATATAGGATATATCTTTAATTTATTTCCTACTTTAGCTGATAATTGCAGACATGATACTAACTGTCCATTTAAAAATGTTATTGGTAATAAAATGTGCTGGGGATACGAAACGGAATGCAAAAAAAGCGACTCATACCATGTAAGACCTCGCTGCTCTGGTGATCATCGAGGGTGGGTGAAGACAAAAGAGGCCCAGTATGATACATTCTACACACAAGCTGACTTTGGTATAATTTTTGTCTGAATATGTGTGTTTGTCATATATATATAATTATGTTTTTAATTGAATTATGATTTGTGTTAAATTACAGGTTATGTGAAAGATCAAATAGATGAATTACAAGTCATGTGTGAAGCATCTTACCTCCATGACAGCTCTTTAGAATGTTCAAAATATTTAAGGTAATATAACAGAAGAGACATTGGAATAACACTGTATGAGAGAAAAATATTATGTATTTTCTTAAATTTTTTAGGTTTTGTCGTGGTCGAAATTTAATGCTAAACTTTACTGGATTAGTTGGTCGTGGTGATAACTTGCGTTATAAAATCGATATTCTAACTGAAGGACAAATTGGTAAGAATTGTTAACCATTTACTACAGCTTTTAAGTGAAACTTGCATTGAAGTTCTTTATCGAAACAGCTTGTTAAACAAATTACAACAAAATTGAAGTAAATTAATTTCTGTACTTACCTTTTTTAAAATATAATTAAAAATGAAATAAAAACATATTCAAGATGTCCAACATTTAACCCAGTAAGTATTATTAGCCTTGTTTATTGAGTTAAGGTATTATAAACTTTTATGATACACTTTCTATGCGCTCTGTCTACTATGGCAAAATCATAGTGTTTTGGCTGGAATATTTGTGTTTTTTTTGAGGGAATTATTGTTGGGTAGTATAATATTGTTTTGCTTAAAGCATTAATAAAATAAAAACTGAACAGCCTTAATACATTATTTAGTATTATAAGTACTGAAGCGCAAAATATATGTGCGATTATAACACAAACTGAAAATCTGTTGCATAGGGTAATAAGGGTTGAATGGTAAATTTCGCAAGGCTTAATTGCTATGTGAGCATATATTAATTTAAATTGAAGGACAATATCACTAATTATAAGTGTGTTTACAATTTTATGTATATTTTACAGGTGGATATTGCCACTTTTATAAGGAAAGGCTCAATGCTGAAGCGGAACATATGAGTGCTTTACAATCATGGGCTCCTGAAATGGTCAATTTTGTCGGAACTTCAAAAAGACCCATATTTGATAAAGTCTGCGATGTTGTGATAGACAAACCGACATACATTATGAAATTGGATGCAAGTATGTAATATACTCATTATTTATTTCTTTACATCTTGTACTTTATATGTAGATAACATTGCTTATTCTTAAAGGAAAATCAGTTCCATTTGCTCAGAATTTGCTGTGAATTTGATCTGTAATAATATTCTGCAGCATTATGACTGTTAGATGCCAAATAATAATAGAGATATTCAAAAATTCTGTAAGAATAAGCTGGAGGATACTCTCACCCAAACTGGTTTCCATCACTTTTGTAGTATAAAGGAACCTATATGGGAACCTGACTAAGGTAGCTGCTAACTGGTGAGCCAAACTTGTATTGAATGTCTGTGTACTGAGATGGTGTGTTCTCAGATGCTCTTCCCCTGGCTTTATGGCAGAGGTGGATCACTGGGAGAGTTACACTATTATGTAGTACCATCCTGCCTACTCTTCACTACTTAACAATGTTGAACGATAGATACAGATTCCTTTCTCCCACCTGAAATATGTATGGTGGCAAAGCCTAAAATCAGATCCATCAATGGGGTTCGCAGAACTCATGCTTTCATGTGCCTAGTTCAGCACAGTTCGCATGATCTGAAAAAGTCATTAAACCCTTTGCTTATCACAATACAATCTGAAAAATCCATTATTGTTAGCATGTTGTTGCTATGTATATCAGTAGTTTTGCTTGTTAAAAATAATCCTAACATTAAAGTGCAGTTTTTGTTTTGTCCTCATTTCAGCTGTGAATATGTACCACCACTTCTGCGATTTCTTCAATTTGTATGCTTCACTCCATGTTAATTCCACACATCCCTCCTCTTTAATAAGGGACAATCACATTCTTATTTGGGAAACTTTCACATATAATTCTGCTTTTAAAGATGCATTTAAAGCATTTACTTTAAATGATATCTGGGATCTAAAACAATTCAGGGGAAAAGTAGCATGTTTTAGGAATATTGTATTTCCCCTATTGCCTAGAATGATATTTGGTTTGTACTATAATACTCCATTGGTAAGTAACTAATCTTAATTACAATCAATCTGCTGTTAGACTACCACAGCTTGACAAAAATCTTAATTAGTGGTATTAAGTAGTTAATTCTCAGTTGAAATTAAATAATTTTTTTGGACTTTCTAAAATTGTTTTTATTGTTCTTAGGCTGGCATATTTTTGTACTTAGTAGTTCCATATAACAATAGAAGGGCATTGATAAAATATGGGACTGAAAATAGTAACATCTTCTGTGTTTTTACTTATTACTTATAACATTTCATGTAACACTATTTTTAACTATAGCCATAACGTTATAAAAGTGTTATTTATAAAAGCATGTATAAATGTTTTTGTGTCTCTATGTATATCCCTGGCATAACTATTGTTTATAATTTTGTATTGATTATAATTTGCAAATTGGGCTTTGTATCTCAATTGAAAACAGGTCTTAATTTAAATATAAGATATATGATACAAAATAAGCTATATGAGATCATTGGAAGAGATGATGTCTGTTCTAGTTCATTTAATAGTAAGACTTCAAAAGACTTCTTTATGTCAATGTTTTTTTGGTAGATCAGTTGCAAGACTGTCTAGCTAGGTATTACCGCAGTGAATTTGATATTAAAACACAATTGACATTAACGAAAGTCGCTTCATTTATGAAAAGTGCTATTTTTTTGGTTGTTCGTCAAAAGTTTGTAATTGCTTAAATTTTGTTATTTTATTTCCAGATATACGGTTGCGAAAGGAGTGGCCTTTTTCATGCATTCTCTAAACATATATTGCATTCTCTAAAGGTTAAACCTCAGGTTCGGAGCAATGATAAGATAAGGGTCACTTTACTTTCTAGAGGTACAACTTATAGAACCATATTAAATGAGAAAGAACTTGTTGATGCTTTAAAGAAAGAAAAGGGTTATCACGTTCAGCGAGTAGTGTACGACAAGACTGTGCCGTTCATTAAACAGTTAGAAATAACCCACAATACGGATGTCTTTATTGGTATGCATGGTGCCGGCTTGACGCATCTGCTTTTTCTACCCGACTGGGCTGCAGTGTTCGAAGTGTTAGTGTTACTTTTAGCTAGATTTTAAATATTATTTAATTTATTCCTTTAAATATTTTGTTTGTCAAAAAATATTTTTATGATTAACAAATTTATTGTTCCAAAACATTTGAACAGGTATAATTGCGAAGATCCTAATTGTTACTCCGACTTGGCTCGGCTTCGGGGACTTAAATACGTAACCTGGGAGAAAAAAAACAAGTTTGTTCAACAAGATCAGGTATGTGCTGCTGTCCCATAATAGTCATTATTTATTTACGGTTAAGTTTAGGGAGGATATGTAGTAATACCATAGTTTACTTTAATAAAATGTTCACATTGTTTGTGTTATAAAACATACTCTGCATCTTGGTTTCTTTCTAATTCCTGTTATGAAAGGGTTTGGCAAAAAAGTGGTCTGCGACTGCAGATAGAAGCAGTAAGATCCTCCAGTTGACACAAGCGTAACGGGGACGGCCGTCTGCCACATGGACCGAAGATCTAGTAAAGGTCGCAGTTTTTGGAAACAGGCGGTATCTTACCGCCCGTGTTAAAACTAATAATAAATTGAAGATCATTTAATATCTCTAATTTTGTTTGTAGGGGCACGGACTTGGCGGTGCGTCGCACGCTAAATTTACTAACTATTCATTCGATGTTGACGAGTTCCTGCGTCTTGTAGAGGTATGCGCTTCGTACGTTAGGTCACGACAAGATTTTAAGAACTTCGTGGGAGTCGCCAGATCGAAGCAAGTTCACACAGAACTATAAATTTGACAAATACTACACGTAAATATTTTTTAAAAAACAGTAATGTCTGACGAAAATGTTGATGCCTGTCAATAAGACTATATTCTTAAGTTTGTATGTTTTGTAGTTGAGTTAAAGAAAAGAATTATTGCATGGTTATTGTTGCTTATCACTTAATTTGCTGCTTACGCTTATCCACGCCCAAGTTATTATTTTTTAACTGTAAAACATATACATAATTAAAGTATCTACAGACACTAAATAATTAAACTGGCAAGGTGTATATTTATTGTAATGACTAATTATTTTCGCTAATTTTATCATTAATACTCGTAAATGTATAAGTAATTAAATTAACAGCACTTTAAATGTTCAAAATATTCGATTCATGGTCTCACAAGGAGGGAGTCCAGGTCATTTATCCACCATGTTGTGCAAAGTTGTTGTTAATGGTTTAAGCCGGTTTCTTCACCGAAAGCTCCAGTTCAATAGGTATCGAACCCGGGCTCCGTCGAAACTTACAGCGCGTATGTCCGTCCGCCTAAACAATGTAGAATCAATGTATGTAAACAGTGTAGAATCACTTAAGTTTTAATATTTTTAAATCTCGAATTGTACTTAAGTTTCTATGTTACATTAAGTGAAACTAGCAGACGTCCATGTATATTTTTATTGTTTATTTGTATATCAGGTAATAAGTTATTAGTACCTCTTCGTTATTGCTATTAAATTTAGCAGAGCGCTACGATGTTTATGTTGCAGCGCCATCTGGTAACAACTATTGAAGTAGATAAAATAAAGATCTCCATCATCACTAATAAGTCTCCATAGTGTATAAATACGAAAAATATATTTAAGAGCCAACAAATATGGTCATTGGTTTAATGGTTTCGGTGATTATCGTATTGAACAATTTGTTATCCATATTATTAATATAGATAGATGGTTAGGTTAAAATAACTGTGGATACTGCTATCAGACCGACTCTACTTGTGATAATAAAGTGATAATGTTTAGTATTAAGACAAAATAAAAATAAATCATAACGTTTGTTTTATTTAATAATTTTTTATTTGACTAACAGACGAACGTGCCGGTCCTTAACTTGTTGGTGAGTGACGACGCGTTTACTTATTGCAATGTGGTACTGACAAGGATTATAAATTGCATCACGTTGTGCCGTCATCATTTAATACAAGATATAGACTTGTTGTTTTTAGTAGTTTTATAAACTACAACTCTCTTCAAACCAGCGCACAGTAATAAGTGCCATTGTGGTATCTGCGAAGACGCTGCGGGAACAGAGGCCTATCACCAGTACATGGACTCTGCGGTTGCACCTTTATAAACATTTCGTTGCGGTAATAAATACGTTTTTGGCATCATGTGATGTGGTAACTATTTGTTTATTCTTCACACCAGTAGTGTTTACATCTAAATAAACACAAAATGTATATTATACATATTTCAGTATGTAGTAGATAATTACTATAATAGTAATAAAATTTATCAGACAATATTTTTATTAATAAATCAGATGAGATGGTTGTGTTTAAAATAGTAAGAGCGTCATAGGTGTTTCGATAAGTTTATTCTGTCTGGAATAATAATGTAGTGTCTTGTTATTACAACAACAAAAAATATCAATGGTGACTAAATATAAAGAAGAAGTACGTGCTATGATTCTCTACTAGGTGTTTGCTGAAAATGTGAAATAGCAATTTTTAATCGCGCCTAAAAGAAACGCATTGCAAAGAAAAATAAAATATAGCGTAACAATAATATGTTTGGTAAATGTAACAATAATATGTGGAACTGGATTAAAAAATTGGTAAGATTTTAACAAACACTGTATTTATAATAAACCTATCTCCTTCCTTCCTCCTTCTCGTCTATCTTGGTATGCGGATATTAAAGTGGACCATTACTTAATTTAATTTAGACAGTGGTGCAGGCGCATCAATGATATCTTAAAATTGTTATTACCACTGAAATGCTACACTATAAGAGTTAGTCATAATTCAATAATTAATGAAGTTATAATTCATTAAATTGTGATGTAGTGCTTGAGTATTAAACAATAAAACAAATGTGTAATTTAAAGACATACATGTGATGTACTAACTTGAAAAGGAATAGACTATGCATGGACTGGAATAGATAATATTTGTAACCGTAAATATTTTTTAAGGGAAAGTTTTAATTTTTGATGAAATAAAGGGTGACACAGTTCTAAAATTCTTAACTGTACCATTTTAGAAAGGAAATACTTTTATTTAGCACCGTAATTTATAATTTAATTAAAAAACTTTTGACAGAAGTTTTTTAACTTTTTGCTGTCAATCAATCAACAAGCCCAATTATAATCTTTTTAGCGTCAGTACCATCTTTTGACGGCGCCGCTCTTTTTTTGGCATTTCCCACTATTCTGAATACCCTTGAAGATCGCAGCTCATCATGTCAATTATAATTATACACTAAGCCTTTTGCGGAACGAAAACGAGTATCCGGAAGACAACGAAG
Source organism: Byasa hedistus (assembly GCA_029286795.1). NCBI lineage: Eukaryota > Metazoa > Arthropoda > Insecta > Lepidoptera > Papilionidae > Byasa > Byasa hedistus. The sequence continues at coordinate 5,627,426 of JAGSMW010000020.1, read as the reverse complement.
AAAGAGGTTCGATATCGTAAGAGAGTGGACACGTTTTAATTACTTTACAGTAAAATAAATGGCATAGGTTCGTAAAAGTTTTTCCAACTGACCACGCAACTTCTATTTAATGATGGCACTAAGTAAATATTTTGGAAATATAGCTACAATGTGTTGATTTAATCAGTTTTATTTATGATTTCACGAATGCACCGCTAGTTTAATTGTAACAGACGGAGAACGTATATAATACTTATCGTAATTATAGTCTGCGATATCCAGATAAATTGGTCGCTTCGGATTACTACAAGGTCCATGTCCGGGAAAATTATTGACATGTCCTGTTACAGACAACCGAGATTCCATATACAGCAGTGATCCTTAAAATCTTATTAATCTTTCTCTTAAAAATATGTATGCTCTTTAAACATTTCTTGAGAATGATAGAAGGCTTTTCTCTAAATATTTAGTCGGATTTTATTTATTATATATATGTATAAATCTTGTACATACATAATATTTTCTTAAAATAATAATGTTTTATAGGTCCGACGAAGGTAAGGTTATTTTATAGTGGTGGTCACCCGTCTCGTCACGGCTCTTCGGTGAACGGTATTTTCCTGCAGGGGTCTTATGGGCCGGGGACAGTTAGCATGGGGGTCTTTATTGTCATTATACCAGCTCAGAGGAAAACGATGATTGGTCTCCGATCATAGTGGTAGGACGTACTATCATAGGACGAGAGGCTGCGGTCGTTTTCCGAACGCAGATGCCGCGACCATTCCAAACGATCGCCAAGGTGGTTTTATTGCGTGAAAATCTCCTCATAACCCTTATTTCTCCCAAATGACAGGTTATCTTTTCAAAGACTTTGCCCCAGTAACCAAAAAAAATCTTAAGTGTAACAGTGGCTGACGCTCAGGACGTTCATAAGCTATGATTTACCGGAAAGTAAAGTTCCTGTTCCTACCAAATTAGCTAGCTAATACGGCCGCACATTTTTAACATAATATACAGGAAATTTAACTGCTACGAGAAGATACTTGCCGGGAATCAGATATTTAATATCCGATATATAATTCTTGTATATTAATAAATATTATATGTATTAATGAAAATTATGATACAAAGTTTGGATTTTATTTATGAATCTGTTGCAATCAATAATACAAATACTTGAAAATAAAGTGCACATTATAAAAAAAAAACAAAGGTTACACGCAATAAATTCCACGAGTTAAACAGTACATGTTTATATCAAAAGATCAATAAAAATTATGCTATATCTTACAATTAAATTATAATTGAGTATGGATTCGGTAACGAAAAAAAAATTAAAAAGTCGTACTTGAAGCGGTAAATCGTAAAACAATCGCACTTGGAGGCAATATTTACAGAGGCGAAATTAATGACCAGCGCATACTCCGCCCCGGGGTTCAAACCTTATAACTTTTTCGTTTAACCAGATTGTATCGCTAAATAAGATTCGGACTGCTAATTGAAATAAATCCGAAGACGCTTATAATTTCGTATCTGTTTGTAGTGTTTATTTTTTTGTACTTGTATATTTTGCTCGGTATAGGACTATAATCGTAATCAACGATACCTCAAAGAAAATAATATTTACAAGAAAATGCATGCAGTGATGTTAATAATAGTGACGTTATACATAAAAAAAGTACAGCTTGCCTAATTTTAAGTCGTCACTGCACTTGTTTAAAGAATTGCTGTCTGATAAAATAATCTCAAACCAATATAAAGAGCTTCCTGCAGTAGTCTATTATAATCTATTAGTGATTAGACTTTTTTTTTAGTGAGTGCTGTAAAATGCTCAAACTTGAACGTTTATAGCGATGGGTAAGAGCAACTCTGTACTCACGGGCTAGAAAAAGACTAAGACCTGTTGTAGAGAACGAGTATTTTCCGGTTAACAACTTTTATAATAGGATCTGTCTCGTCCATTTAGTGACCTCGAAAAAGACAAACATGCACTATGTAGTGCATATCCCTTACCTGGGACGTGTTTAGGCGTAATACACTAAGGGCTAGGAAGTTTTAGTAAGTAGAAAGCTCCCTTAATATTCCCGTTGTTGGAAGTTGGGCCTGCTCTCATAAGAAGAGTGTCAATTCCATTTATTCACCGTGCTGTCCAAGTGTAAATTGGCGTATTACATGCTGATGATAGCTGATGTTCTTAGAATGGTTCGGTTTCCCTGTTATGCTCACCGGAAGCTAAAGCTTAATAGAGATCGAACCTGCGATTTCTTGAGTCGCTTAGCGCGTACCACTGTACTTTAAAACTGAACCATCACTACGTCCTGGTTAACTGTAAATAAACATTTGCCGCGATTTTCTTAAATAGGAGATATATACTTAAATGACTACACCTACAATAATGGAATGGATACAAAATATTTCATCTTTAGCGTTTTATTCGATAATGGCCCACCTATTAAGGTACTAAATCGCAGATTAACAATGGCACATACAAACAGAAGGTAACAAACAGAACGAAGACAAACATTCGTGGCGCTCTCAAAAGCACAGTACAATGGTCGTCATCAATTACAGGCAATAGATCCAACCAACATCATTTGTCCGTTTGTCCGTTACTCGACTGGGGCATTCCCACGGCGCTCAAGACGATCGTGTTTGTTGTCGGAATATGTCCAACGAGAAATAGTAACAGAAAATTGTTTCTGATTGCCGTGCCTGTTTGTTTGGACGACTTTACAACATTTCCAACAATAAATATATCAAATTTCATTTCTTCTCAAACGTTATGGCAGCAGCTATTAAATAAATTATGAGATTCAACTTGTGCTTTTTAATAAACTTTACAAAGTTTTGTTTATACTTGATTGTTTTGTTTTATTAAAATTCGGTAATTGCCCTTTCTCTGGACATATCTGTGTTTTTTGTGTTAATCTGTTACTTAAAGTATAATAAAAGTCTAGATGTTGTTAATGTTTTTTAATAAATTACATATTGAAAGTTATTTTGATTAAAACTTTTTATTTGTCAAAATAAGATGTTTTTGTTTATCTTTACCAATTTATAGTATTTTTATTAAGAGTAAAATGTGGGTACTACTTTGATGAATGTGTTTCGTAAATATTATATTCCCAACTTACAATTATGCACAATATACCAAACTGTAATTCTTCTGATATAATCAACACCAAGAGCGAAGAGAAATTGCTCCGATCCAGAGATTATCTTTTCTGTACTAAAATTGATCATTGATAGGGGCGCGACCTGCCGAGGTCCGCTACCAAATATCCGCCTACATCAAGTGCCAAAGTTTGTATTTTTAAATTGCCAATTTATTTCTTATGGTTAACACAAACGCATCTGAGAAACGCATAAAGTATCTAATCTTGTCTATCATGATTTCCTGCAGATATGATATGTATCAATAGTTTTACTTCTCATATTACTTACTGTATTAGTTTAAGTTAATAAATATTAATGAAATTATGTAAATCATCTATGCATTTTTTATTTTAATGATCGTTTTTATTGGTACTTATTGTTAAAGTGTTATAAGGACATAAAATATCAAACATAAGATAAGTTTATCGAAATCTTTTCACTTAAGTAGTATTAGTAAAAAAAGCATTTAATTTAAAATAGAACAAACGGCTCACCTCAATTCGGAACCTGTACAAGGCATATTGTTACTCGAACCGAGCGTATCGATCGTGAGGCTCATTGGTCACCGTGTCATTATTTACACATATTAGCTCCAGATTTCAGGTCACCTCACAGTGTAGCCCCATTCTATCTCTCGGTCAATAAATATCAGATTAAAGTGCCGCTATTGTAGCCTTCACGCACAAACTAGTACCGTGGCTTTCAATAACGGTTCGCACTATGCAGATTATCGTGGCGGCGATAACCGCGACGTGAAAGCGATAGGAGCGACACGATGCAGCGAGCGGGCTGGGCTTGAGGCGCCCAGTGCTCAATCACACCACCGGATTTGTATTGTGTTCAGGCTTATGAAAGGCACCTCATGATTAGTACTCGCGGACCTTTGTACTCCAAAATGGACAATACAGTCGTTACACTGTATTATTTCATAGTGATACATGCATACAGGCATGTGCTCACAAATACATAAGTTATCCAATTAAGATACTGTTATTTTGTCTGATAGTATGTGCTTCATCTGAAACTGTCTAACATTACAGTATGTATCAAGAATTAGCCGATCGTCACTTACAGGTTTCATTAATTCTTACTGTAGCAATAATGAATAATTTCCTGAAATTACTCTACTGTCATATACATCGACGTTATATATTTAAAAAAAATGTATACAAAAAACTTAATAAGGTTCTGTTCCTTTTTCTTAAGCTTATAAAATTATGTTTATACTGTATATGCTGTATAAGGTCTATGCGATTTACAGTAGCCACATACTGTACGCTATAGTTTTAATATAAAAAGAGCGTTTACCACATTTCTTTTGGTTAGCAATTTCACATATATTTAAATAATACCTCAACTTTCCATTTTACAAAAAACTAATTATTTTCTTCTATATTTTTGATCTAGCTCAGCACTGTAATAATGATAATAAAGACTTTTATTCTCACCACAAATACAATATTACATCTATCAGAGATTACATAAAAGAGAAAAAAAGAAAGAAAAGTTATCTATACATAAGAGGAGTTTCGCATTTAAGATCCTTGCACTCTTTTTAATGTTTTGCAAGCAACTTTCGTAAAGATATGTCTTGTAATATTTCAAGGTAAAATTATTATCTAAAACGTACCATCTTAAAAAAATCCTATAAATGTTGCAACTGACATGAAGCCTGGAACTTGCCATCGACGCGATATGAAGTACTTCTTAATGAGGTCTATTTAAAATACTTTCAACGTTATAATGGTTGCATAAGATATTTGTAAAGTAAAACCATATCTTTATTTTATTTTATACAGATAGATTTTTATGTTTACATGGAAGAATACAACAGAATTTTTTATTTACATTTGAAATTTAGTCCAGATGCAAATAAACCAGCAAGAGATAAGACATGATATATGTTCAATAATTCGATGCACAGAAATACTTTAATTCGAAATAACAACAAAGAATAAACATAATTTAAATATAAGTAAATAAATATATAAGTTGAGGACAAAAAATCAACATATTTTTCTCTCCAAAAGAAAAAAACGAGAGGCGGATAAAAAATTGGAGATAAGACCTAACAGTGTTAGCAGCAGGGTTCAAGCGAGGACCGAATTTTCTTATAGAAAATGTGCCTGATAGAGATTTTCATACAATCAAATTGTTTATTTAAAAAAAAAAAATTAAATAATATTATTTTAAATCAGATTTATATTGTGCATAATTTCAATTTTATAAACTAATGTAATATCGAAATACCGGTATTTTTACATATATACCAGTTTTTTAAATCGGACAAAAAACGTCCGGGATTCCGGTATTCGGGATATTAAGGTTCCATACTAAAATTTAATGCAATGTCATAAACATAAGATATATCGCGTCAACTAATGCAACAAGAAGTAGAAGAAGGTGCAGCGGAACTACAAGTAATTTTTTTTAAGTTTTAAATATTGTTTGTATAGCATAGATATAAATTTAAATATGTTTTAGTGCGGACGTTGAGCTTCTTTTTTTAATTTTTTTTATTAACTTTGTTATACTGTATTTTTAGCAACGAAAGTAGTATTTTAAATAAATAAAAATATAACACATTGCATAGTTCAACACATAAAGAACATTAGAAATATCAAAATGGCTTACGTGACCTCAATAACGACCAGCACTGAATATAACGACGTCCGTACACTACGGGCTCTGACGACCAATTCATTTCCATACTTCCGAGCACTCCTCTTTAATAGTCGATCGCGGGGGCCCCGCTTTTACAAGTACCCGCCTTTTAATCGATCGCTGGGCGACCGTCGGGCGACCGCCGGGCGCCTGCTATTTCTAACTACCCGCCTTACATGTAGCCGATCGCAGGTGTGGCCGAGGACAATGTATGGAGGCTCCTAACAGTATGTAATATTTAATATTTTTGTAGGGTTAAACGATGTTTCTGCAGTTTGCGCGTTTTATTAATAATTATAATAGATTATCAGTTTTTCTTTGCAGTATTAGATAAAATATACACTTTTTACAGAGTTTTCTGTTTTTACATAATCAATAGAACATTATATCTAAATCGGGTGTTGCGTAGGTGTTGCTTACACGTTATTCCCAAAAAATCCTGATTAGAGTGGTTCGATGACACTTAAACCTATTCTAAGTGGGTCTCAAGTACTGGTCGTTGATATGAATTGTCTCGGTGGCACTTTTGAATGAATCTATTTTCGTTTATCGTTTCAAGTGTTATTCTTGCTTAAGTTGCTATTGTCACTATAAGTGGGAGAGCGTTTCTTTAGTAATGTAAGATACATCTAGTTTAATATCAAAAGACACTACGATATGCGTTTTTTTAGACTAAATGTGTTTTTATTATTCTTAACAAATTTGTATTACATGTTTAAAATAAAATAAAATCTTTTATTACGTTTGTAGAATCGTAAGAATTTTCGAACTTGTTTGTGCCTTTGAATATTGTAATACTTTGCATACATTAATAATAGTAAATATAACTTCTTAGTGTTACGCAGTTTTTTAATGTTTTATTATAATAATAATAACGGTGGTATATTTAGAGGCGTTTATGATTACACTCTCCACATCTTTTTTTCGGAATATTTAGGATAATAAAAATGATTTACAGAAGCCGTAAGAAAGTGATTTGAAATGTAATAAACTAAAGAAATGTAGATACTCGTCTATTACAATTTTTTTTTTTACTACTGTGCAACGAGACGAGCAAGATGTTCACCTGATGGTAAGTGATACGCTTGCCCATGACAACGTGGTGCTAGTTAAGATGGTACACACTGCACCATATTTCGCTCGTCGCCTTAAGACATAAGGTGTTAAGTCTCGTTACCCTAGTAATTACACTAGCTTAAATTGCCGAACAATGAACATGTGTTTGTGTGTTAGTGAGACCGGAGATACGGCACATAAGGTCGGGCGGTGGCGGGTGTGTCGTGTGGTGCTGCTGACATAAGATGTGGGAGATATGGCGAGAGACAGAGCCTGCCCTGCGAAGCGCTTAATGACCGACATTGCCTGAGGCGTAACGTGCCCCACAGTTTAAATTGAACGCGCGAACTATCGATTTGCATAAATCACATAGTTACCAATTTCGATCGGTTGACTGGTTTATTACAAGATCAATTAGAGTCGTTTTAGATAAAAATCAATCTGTAATTAAGAGTTTTGATTGTTATTTGGTTTTACGTAGATTAGTATTGTCTTTATTCATAAAAGGGAACGAGCATGTGGGTTTTTATCAATGACTGCTTGTAAGCCAAGCGGCCGCTACTTTGTTCATCGTAATTCTCAAATACATTGTATCTTCTTTATTATTACAAGAATCGGGAAAGATACTTTTTCATTCACAACATTAATATGTACGCACTAAACGTTACGTCATTGTAAAAAATATGTAACGTGTTGTCCAAAAATACTTTCTCTTTTTCTATTTTTGCGTCATATTGCAAAGATTTATAAAAAAAATTGTAGTGACATCGTAAGATATGATAACAAATGGCCACATGGTTCTTTTAATGTTCTTTTAATTATATTATATATATAAAGAGAGAGGAGTAAGGGAAGATTTACGGTTACGACTAGTACTTGTGACAATTAAATTAATATTGATGGCTGTATTTCATGATTAGTTGCAATGTCTATCATATTTTTAATATGACTCAATTTGTTTTTACTTTTACGTTGGCAATCAATAATGTAAGCCTATGTTCAGTAATGGGCAATTATTAGCTAAAATTATGATGCTATTGTATGTAGCATTTACTTCACAAGATCATTGAATAAAATGTGCTTGTTATATTATTCATATTTTAATATGTAAGTGATTATGGCATTCGGTTTAAGGGAAAGTTGACAAAGGGAATAATTTTTTTTTGCCTCGATTCATTTATTACGTGGTTCAGAGTTCCATAAATAACGATCCCATATTTTGCCAATATTTACAGTCAAGAATATGTTTTGAGTAATACTTGCTTTCATTTACTTTGATATTCGTGCTTAATTTTATTGGAATGATTTTTGTAGGTATTATCAAATATTTGCCGTTAAGGAAATTACTTGGACACTGTTAAACAATTCTGAAGTATGAAAATAAAGTATGTGGAGGCTGTTGACAGCATTAGTGCGACGGCGCGGCCGTCTGGGTTTACGGAACAATAGCCGTGCCACAATACAAGCTCTTGCGTTGATCCGCGCGGCCACGCCCGCCGCTTTCCGCGAACAACTTGACGGCTTCAATAAACGTGTACCTTATTTAAATATTTATGAATGCAATCCGTTGGATACCTCGTCTTTCAATGATAACATAATTAAGGGACAAACAGTTCATAATAATATATGGAGAACTGAACTGTATTTTAATAGCCTAATTAAAATTAGATTTCTTCTTCTAAGTCGTATATCCTCATGACTGAGGGTCGTGGTCATCATGTGTGATGAAACACACGATGACTTACTTGGCAGTTATAATGTAGTGGTTTGCCGTTGCCTTCTCCATTTCACATACTAGTCCGACCACGGATGGTCATGACATAGATATGTAGGTTTCCTCACGATGTTTTCCTTCACCGCCAAAGCACGTGATATTAGTTGGTGTTATACTAACTGCACATAAATTGAAAAATTCATTGGTGCAGGCCGGATTCGAACCTAGTATCTTAGGAGTGGAAGGCGGACGTTCAAACCACTAGGCTATCACGGCTTATTAATATTAGATATGGAAGCATTTTAAAGCGTTTTAATTTGGATTTAAACTAAGAGCATCTCGTTTTAAAATAACACAGTTTTTCTACCGTTTAGTTGTTGTCATGCACTACCCGTTGCATTTCGCGTGAAGGTGTTGTTTAATGTGGGTAATAATCGAAGTAGAACTAAAATTGAGAACCGTGCGTAAAGAAAAGAATTGGAAATTATTGTTTTTTCAATTACAAGTGTTCGTTCATTAGTTGCCATCACAAGCAAATAACAAGTAGAAAATTATCTGGTAGTAAATACCCAGATGTATCCTTTCCTGGTTACATAAAGCTTAGTATTGAAGAGGAGCAAGACATTTTATGAACATTGATGTATTACTAAACCAAGACAACTATGGAGCGTCTAGTCATCAAATGCCACATAGGAAGCGATCGAGGCGATTACGAGATCCTCTTGAATAAAAAAATCTTTTAAAAGAGGTATCTATTGTAAGTGAACTATTTGACCTCAATTTCATATAATGTTGGAGACAACGAGGCCATAGATAGTAAAGCGAGCTAGCTGAGAATTTGCTGGCTCTCATTTGTGTTAAATACAGTATGCCAAGCTCGTTCGAAAAAAGTACTACGATCCTAACATCCACCATGCCACCAATGGAGGTTTAATTTGTTAGTACACATTTAGACTTGTTGTGGTATTTTATCTAACTTCCTCATTCAAAATACTTAATACATACCTATAATGTTTGATATTTTTGCAAAGAATCGTAAACAGTAATTTTGAATTAACATTAATTTACCACTTGCACAATTCTTTAAATTACGGGTTGGTATAATACAGAGGTATTTTTGGTTTGTGAGTAACAAACCTGAATAACGTCATTGTTATAAACTGACATTTCAACGCTACAAGTGGAATGCCACGTGAAAAGAATTACGTCTCAACATTCCGAGTCTCCGGAGAGTTTTTAAAATAAATACATTTGCTTATAAACTGGACAGAGACGACAATCATTTTTCCCTTTTTGTTTTCGAACATAACATAATGTAATCCTCGTCTTCTTGTAAAGTGAGAGAGGTGAATAAATACATCATCTAAATAGAGGTCAGTTTATTCATTGATTTTAAAAATACCAGTCCATTAAGTTAGAGAAATACTAGTTGCAGAGTAAAGAGTACTCATTGTAAAGGTTCGAATAAAATATATACTTCTTATTTATTTTAACTTAGTTAAGCTTCTTCTATGTAGGAAATTGTTGTAATCGATCGACAATTGGTATGGGGATTGTCAAACGCAATATGCTGATAACTGTCACGGGGAATGTTGTAGTCTTTTCAGGATTTATTCTCTTCTCATTAATCTTTCAGGAAACGCAGGATAGATTAGCAGGTTTGGATATTATCGGAGTTTACGGAGGAGATTTCACTCTCGAACACCCACACTGGTAATTTTTATAATCGGTAATAATGTCCTTCTTTGATCTGTTTGGTAGACTTTACTAATAAAATAAATAGTATTTGATTTTGCTTTTAGTATCGAAGTACTACATCGTAAATGGTAGTATTTTGCTGCAACTGTCGTATTCAACGCAGTAACATTAACACAAAATTACGTCGGACATAATACAAAATGGTGGTAACATTACGTAGTGTATATAGATAATTACAAGTAGTATCGCGCTCACCGCAAGTGCCTGATACTTCTTTAGATTTCCCTGCAGTCATTAGCTTTCTTTTATCCTTGTACTGAAACAAGTTTTTATTATATATATTTTTTCCGCCATCTTAATTCATTTAATTCATTCTTCGTTACGGGCAAGCGTATCACTTACAATCAGGCGAATGTCCAGCAGTCTTTAAAAAAGCCTTTTAGTTATTACGAAAATCATTTCCCTGTAATCTAGTATTTAGTTCAGTTTTAGTAGTAGTTCAGTTTTATGGCCAACGGTACTCTCTAAAGCAAATATACAAATCTTATTAGTCGCAGTGGATGCGTAATACGTGAAGACAGAATGGAGTATGTATTACTACCTTTTCGGCACCTCCTTTTAAATGAAGGATTCTATACTTTGGCTCGATAATTAATAAAGAAGAGTTCTGGTCAGCAACAATAATGATGAAATAAAGTTTTAAGTGAAATTGGGATTTCAGACTAAGTTTGGATGGATTGGAAGATGGACTAACCCTTGTGCCTAAATTTAAATAAACGGTAGTCTGAGATTTAAAGTAAGAATAAAATTATGGATGTGCGTACGCGCACATACCTCCTATCTTACGTTTCTGTCTAAAGATACCTGTGGCATTCTCATATAATAGAACATTCTTTACGTACCTAGAAAATTAGCTTTCAACTATGCACGCCGACCGGCTATAGCCAGAGCGACCGTAATTAAAGTAATCATAATTCTTAAACAGTAATATAATGTTTAGTTACAGTTAAGCACCTATTTTAAACTTTGTAGTTATGTTCAACTTTTACATAAACTCTGCAAGCTTGCTTTCCAACCTACACTCTCGTATTTTACTATACTCTACATATACTAGCAGCAAAACATATTTTTTTCTTTTTAAACAAATCTCTCTTGTCGTTTATTAATTTGTATACCTTGGTAATTGGAAATAACGATGTATGTACCGACTCATGTTATATACAAATGACATTACATGATTCTCTGCAAAGATTACATACTCCATTCTAAATTCTCACTTCTTATCCACATAGTTTGGTTCGTCACTTACTTCCCTCTTACAATTATGGTAGTTAGACGTAAAAGTTTTGCGAAATTAAAAAAGAAATAAAAGTAAAGAGTACTTTGGCCTCCAAGTAAATGCAGAAATTAGTTTCATGTTACTATTTTTTCATAGTACATAACACGTGAATTAATTAAATTTATTTAACAATGAATACATGAAAAGTTCGCTATGCGGATCGTTGTTGCGGTCCCATCTGGTGTTAACACCAATTATAAACCTAGCACAAGCTATTTACTCTACAAATTTGAAACAAAAAAATGATTTCATTAATTAAGGAAAAAGGCCAGTGACTTTCTCAAAAAGAAACTGCTATTACCAAATATCGAGATTTTTTGCCACTCGTCTTACATGTTTAAATTTATTAATTATTACATTTATAATATTAGCGTATTTAAATTTCTTTGCGGCCAACTATAGCTACGTACAAAAATCCCTGGCAAGAATCTATTTTATTCCTACTTACGGTTTCTTATTAAGAGAATGGTTATGATTTAAGATTTAGTTCAAGCAACAACTGCGCGTTTAGATGTCCGCTCTATTGTTTGTTAGACATTATGACCCAAATATGGAGTGCACACCTGTTTACGCTACCCGATAGCTTAGTAACAAAACCGACTTTCGTACAGACCGATGCCAAGTTTAGTAACTGACTAGATAATGGGACGTACGATACCTTTAAAAGTTTTTTGTTTTGCGCTAACGAACCAAATTGCAATTAAATTATATAAGTAGATATTATTCTGTCTTTTCCGTAAGTACTAGCTACTTTATAATCTGTTGCATTGAATAGGAACTATTATCACGAGTACCATAACAAAGAACAAGTTCCACAGAATTGAATGCAAAATAGAAAGTTACAGGTTGCGAATTCGAGGCGAGTCTTGTCTTGCTATAAATTTGGTAGTGCGTGAGAGGAAGTAACAGAAGTGTATCTCGTAGATATGACGATGTGAGTGCCGTTACCGCGCGTAGTGACGCGGCCGCCGGGACAAAGCGGGCGAGGGCCCTGCGGAGGTGCGACAAGGGAGCGCGACGCTCTGTTCCAATTTACGGGTCACGAGCGAACCACTAGATCACGCCGACCTATCTACTTTTCCTCTATAATTGAATCCTGTGGCGTGGGAGATTCGACATAAAAAATAAATTATACCGTATCTCTATTGAAAATAATGAAATGTATGTTATCAATATATTTGCATGATGTGTACAAAAACTTTGTAAAGTTAGCTTCAATTATAGTGATGATTTGATTTTTTTGTATTTTAGATCTGTTTAACGGAAAATTTTTGCTGTCCATAACGTGAAGTATTTTCTTAAATTTTTTCTAAATGCCATTGGTACTAATATTTGATAAAACTTTGACCGGATATTTTAACTAACGTGATTTAAAATTTATAAAGAGTGCATGACAGTGAAAAGGTTTTGTTTTTTATTGGAATACTTATTTAATTATTTTTTTGAGGTTAATAAAAAGGAGCATATTCTATATAGTTACCAACATACATACAAGCTGCTTTTTAAATTTTGTATTACTGTTATAGATAAACTTTTTAGTTATTACATTCACAATTATGAGCATTGTATTGGTGAATATTATGTAAAACATAAACTGATATAATTTTAGTCAACTACAGTAATGTCAAGTCTGTTGCAATTATATTGCTCTAAGATGATTTTATTTATATATTTTGAATTGAAAACATACATGTATTAATTTATATAATCGCAGTTTAACTTGTCTGAAGTTTTGTAAGTACTGAATACGAAACAATGGACCATATCATCATACCTCTTAAAATTGTTAAATGCATGCTTACGGTACCGTATTGTGTGGCCTGATTGGTCAAAATATACTATGCCATTGTTCACAATACACGAAAGCCTTTTTTGAAAGTGCGTTGGCGGTGGCTGTCCGCAGGTGCGCAACGATTGGCGCCGATAACAAAACACCGCTTAATTTAAATTTACTTCAATAAGTCTCAACCTTAGTCAATCGTGTTCTACTTGCAAAATAATTTATCAAACTTTAAATTAGCTAGCATGCTTTGTACAAGTGTGCTGTTGTAAATGTTGGACTTGTTGTTACTGTTTTATTCTTAGATTGTACAAAAATACTATAAAATACTATTAAAGAGTTTCGTATATACTTTGCGTCTAAATAATTATGTGTAACGATTTAAACACAAAGCAAAGAAGCGTTGAAAAGGATAGTTCGGCTTATTTATTTATAGTCTAATATTCTAATCAAGGTCTATAAATTAATCTAATAGTAACTTTATTTACTGTTTAATTGATGTTGAAATGTTAACCGTAAGCATTGTACGAAGCTAGATAACATTTTACTTAATAGTCTAGCGGGAGCTACTGCACCAAATTTAGACAAAGCCTGCGGCCGTATGCGCCTGTATGGTGATCACATTATAAGCCGTACAAACCGCGAAACGGCCACGCGAAAGGTTAAGGGCACAAGCCACCACGTGGGAGGTGCAGTTTAAGAAACCCGAGATCCTGTCCTGTTCACAAATGGCATCAGTTTTCACTAAGACTGCGCAAGTATCTGCCTGGTGTAAACAGAAGATAACTTTAGAGCTTTGTCACTATAATCTTATCTGGTGTGACCAACGATAAAATTTACTGCAGCATTTTAATGTTTTAGTTGAAGACGATGAAGTTCTTTATTCACAAAAATGTCTTCATCCTTGTAAGCATTGCGCTTTTTGTATTATGTAAAGATACTTTGAAGATGGTTTTTGTATCAAACATTTTTGTTATGAAACAAATTTAACTAAAAAATTCTGCTACTATTTTGTAGTCGACGTTTATTGTGGCATCGTTGATGAAATTTTTATTTTTATATAAAAATATCAATGATCACTAATAGTAAACAGCTTCTTTATGTAGTACGCAATGAATACTAGAGATTTAGTTTTAAGAAGATTGTTGAACTTAGACAGTAGCAGTAAAACATTATGTAATAATATTAACAAGTTTTAGTAATCTATCTTCATGTATTTAATTCGCAAATTCATTTAAATTTCTACTCTAAAGTTATGCAAACAGCCCTTACTCTCTCACACGAAGTGAACAGTTAATTTTGAGCATCTCTAAATAAGTCTGTAGGTTATTTAATGGGAGCTAGCACAGCGCCTTTGAAGGCAGCATTCACAGAACAGAATATCATGAGGAAGGGTGTTTTATATGGCGTCGGGAAAGCGTTGCACGATTCGAGCGCTGCATATGAGTGCGCAAGCGCGGTCGTGCGCTAAAGCCAGTTCATTATCGCGTGATGCATTTGCACCCCGCCGCCGAGAGCCGCCATCGCTCGCACTCTCACAGATAACTTTTGGAACAAGTAAATCAATGTCGTGTACACTTAAAGCTCTCTTCATATTCATACAGTACAATAAAGTAAGACACAGTACGAGATTTATTTCATCTTTTCAATATAAACTTAGTTTAACGTCCATATTCAATAGTACAAAAGACCTACGTTATTAAAAAGAATATATGTTGAACAATAACAGATTTTACTCTACTTTTTTTTCATAGCATTGATTATGTGGTTAGTTTAAATATTATTACATTACGATCTTAGAATAAACTTTACTTTTAAATCTAAACATCATAATCATCATTAACCTGCTATAGTCCACTGTCGTAGCCTCTACCAAAAAACGGTTCTCATTAAATTCTAAATAGCACTAATGCACACCTTATAAAATTAGAAAATAAAAATAGGTTACATAAAATTTATGTAAACGAAACGGATGTTACAAATTCAGAAGACTTTAAAATATCGCTTTATTTTTTCCTTATATCCTGTCAGTCTTCGACGTAAATAATTATGTAAATATGAATCTCCACGTTGTAGAATATTTTAAATATATCCAGAAAACAAGACGTAAAAAAGATTGTCGTTTCCTCTTTTCATAATTCATGATGTTACTGAAGGCAATAAACAACTGTAGCTCACTTACATATTGTTTTGAAGCGATCGCGCAATACGGCAGGTTACGCACAGGCTAATAGAGTAGTATGTGCCAAAAACAACGCTTAAAGTGTTTCTATGTATTCATTGTTTAGTAAATTAATATTGTAATAATTTGAATTATAATTAAGAAGGATTGTTCTAGATTTTATGTTTATGTTGTAAAAGGTAGTCAATTTATCTATCATCATGCATGACATCTTTAGATAAATGTTTTTTTAACATAACATCGTATGTTATTTGCTTGTCTATTAATTTCTTAACTAAAGTTAAATTTTAAATTTGATTTGTAGTTATCTTTACCTAACGGTGATTAATTTTTTTTGCCCCTTTTAAACCAACTGACAAATGTCGGAATGGTGTAGCAAAAAATATATATCTATTAATGGTATCTATCACTTATATGGTAGATAAGTTATTATTGTATTAATCAATAAGACCGTAAATGGTGAAGTGTTTTGGCTCAGAACACTGTCTCTCACATATGTGCTGTCCGAACACAGCAATAATGTGGTGTTAGATTTACGACGAGGGTGGTTGGTATTTTAAGCTAGTGTTTATCTAGGTAAAAATGCATTATACAATTGACGTTCATGTTTTTGTAACCTTTATGTTCTTAAAAAAACTAAATGTTATAACCCACACTTATCTTTCTCATGATCATTCTATGATTTATTGTCTGTGTAATAAATTGAAATGTCCCCATTTTGAAGCCTTAATGTAGTTTTTTAAGATAAAGATAAATTAACTTAAAACTTTTGCATTACATTAAATTTTGGTTTGAACGCCGGCCTTCCAATGTGAAGGTACCGGGTTCGAATTCGGCCTGCACCAATGAATTTTTCAATTTATGTGCAGTTAGCATAAAACACCAACTAATATCACGTGCTTTGACGGTGAAGGAAAACATCGTGAGGAAACCTGCATATCTATGTCATGACCATCAGTGGTCAGACAACATGACAGTATGTGAAATGGAGAAGGCAATGGCACACCACTCCATTATAACTGCCAAGAGAGTCGTCGTGTGTATCAATAAAAACATGATGACCACGACCCTCAGTCATGAGGAAATACGACTTAGAAGAAGAATTAAGTGCCTATACAAATATATGGTTTGTAGTTTTATGATATGTTCTCCTACAATCTTTTATTTCTTTTTAGCTGGCCAAGTTATTATTTATTTTATCTGGATTTTAATCTGATTTATTGATGCCTATGTTATGGCTTATTAGAATCCATTTGTCACCAAGTTTATCCTTGAGTTGATTCCTGGCACGTCGTGGTGAAGAACTCAGTAGCCATAGCCTATATAGCATGTTCGTGACGCATACGGTGCGATAGCACTGTATGAGGTAAGGAGTTGCATAGCGATTCGTCGCTCTCTTTCTTTATGACGCAGCTGAGTAATACTTGACGGCAGAACCTAGTACAATTGACAGCGGCCCTGGGATCCTGGAAGAGCTGCCTTTATCGGCTACTATGGACTCGGTGTGTCAGATTCGGAGCGAACTATTGACCAAGATCCGTTGCTTACACTACCAGAAGACGAACAGGAGAGAATACCTTCCTGTACATGGGAAGCCGTACAGTGCAGACAGCGCCAGCAGGGTTGGGGATTTTTTAAACGCGTTTCGTTAGCCTTGCTCTAAAGCAAACAAAGATGGAATATAATAAGAATTTATCCAATTCGAATTCGAATGCATCTTTATTATCACCTAGAGGTGACAATACATGTATTTTAATTTTGTTTGTCTTTTTCTGCTATGCAAGGTACGTAAAAACGTATGGTTCTCTGGCAATAAGCATGTTTAAAAATAAAATGATTCTTAAACATTTTTTAATCGCCGTCATTAGTACAATTATACCCGAAACTACTCAAAGGCATCCGACCTCTAAAATATGTTCACATTTGAAATTGCAAATTACATCGTACAGTTAAACCAGCTCATTGAATGCGGACAGATCTGTCATGTTGGAGGAAAAACCAGGAATATTTATTTTTACGAACTGTTCGCAGGTTTTATTTCACTAATGGCAGGTCTCTGTTGCCGGAGACTGTCTAGGTAGATACCATCGCAGCTCCTATTTCAACCGCCAAATAGATGTGTGTATATATTACTGTGGTTTGAAGAGCGCTGTAGCTAGTGTAATTACTGGGGTAACGAGACTTAGCACCTTATGTCGCAAGACGCCAAGCGCAATGTGGTGTAGTGTATACCACCTTATCTAGCGAAGCGTTGTTATTGGCTTACAATCAGGTGAATGTTTTGCTCATCTTGTCGTCTTGTAGAATAAAAAAAAATCAAGCACGTCAACGATTATAAAATGAAAGTGATAAATTTTTCAAGAGGAAAGGTTACTCCGACACCCTGACTGTTAAAATCTCCGTCAACAAATATCGTGCTGGCGATTCACCACGATCCTAATTCCGATCAGTGATTTACAGCTTGTTAATAATACAGTTGGTTTAAAGCTCACACACATAAATCAAGATCAGGGTTGAGGCTTATATGAATATACAGATTGTAATACCCCGCTTCACGTGCTACAAGGTTTACTACGTATTTTTGCATACCGATTTTTTTTATGTGCCTTGAAGAATTTCGCTTCACAAACTATTGAATGTTTTATTTTCTTCTTTATATATCCGTAAAAATCATAATCTCTCTCTCCTGTACGGTCGAAAAGTTTCACTCTACTTTAGGCAAGCTTTGTACGGTAGAGAGTTAAAAAAGCTTGTTCGCATTAACATTTCTGTACAGGTACAACATAGTCAAGCAAATATACTGATATGACGTCTAGTATGATACCACCGCAGCGCCTATTACTCTGGCCAAACAGTATTGTGCAAACATGACTGTGTTTCGGCTTGAGGGGCGCTGGCTAGTGAAATTACTAGGAAAACGAGACTTAACATCTTGCATCTCAAAGCGACAAGCAAAATGATGCGCAGTGTTTATCATCCTAACTAGCATTGTTATGGGCGGACGTGTCACTTACCATCGGGTAATCTGTTTACTCCGCCAGTACATACTAGATCAGATCCGAGTAAGTAACGAAATTATGTGCTTTAAGACATCTATTGAAATGTATATAGAAACCTTAAACAATATTTTTTTGCTTACACGATCACTATGATGAACTTTCTCGAATGCGCCAATTGATTTTAACGCGATGGGCTCGCTCAGTTTCCTCTACGGTAGTCATTACTGCGGTGACAGATGGCGGCAATAAATACAATTTTAACACGGTTAGACGTAAAGAATTACTCGTGAGACTGAGAAGAAATATCTGCGTCCGACATAATTAGTAACGCAGGTGTAATTTGTAAGGTGATGGGCGTTTTGCCTTATTGCTGTTTCTAATTATGGACGTTAATTTAAAGTTCAAACCGTGTGAGCAGGCACTGTGTTTTTTAAACTAATTTAGTTTGTTAACACATTAGACATTGTATGAAATTACTGTTTTTTTGTCGTTATTATGAGATGTTAAAAACTAACAAAATTTCAACGATTTTCCCTATTACTACATGATAAGTCTTTTAGGTAGGTTTAAGTAATAGCAATTTTATCTGAATCTAAGGTTCAAGTCAGTGAGATAAAATGTAAATATTAATAACTGTGTATTGTGTAAAGTTCATTATTTACTAAGAAGCTAATATTAAAAGTAATAGTCCAAAAATAACTTACGCTTAAAAAAGTAAGATGTATAAACACATTCACTTCATGATTAAAACACTTTCGTGGATATTATTCTAATAGTAACATTGTATTGTTCGCGTAACTGTTATCTTGCATTTTCTGTTATTACAGAACGCTAAAAATACGCGAGTGTCAAAAACAATATAGATTTAGACCATAAAAAAAGAGAAAAAACAAATAGGCATTGATTAATTTAATAGATTCCATAACATTTCTTTAGCTTAAATAATAATTTAATAAACTGGGTCAAACAATCCACATTAATATAAGATCATTCATTCACATTTGGCTTGCAAACTTAAACGAAATATAAAAGCAATAAATAGATCTATTATCTTAAATCACGATCGTGATAATATCCGTATAAATCATACGCGGCCATCTGTATGAACCTGTTAATGTGGAGCCTGACATCCAGTTACCTGCTAGCGCTTGCTTTAGAAGGTGGAACAATGAGATCCGCGAGCGGTAGACGTGCGGGTTAGCTCCGGGGTCACTGCTCTGACCTGCGCGTGGGCGCGCCCGTTTCCGCCTGCGAAACCGAATCATTCAACCGCTGGAATCTTTAAACATATAACACTCGTTTATTAAACACACACCAGGTAATTGCCGCAGATAAGGCGTTTATATTTCAATAACCTGTACTCATTACGAATATAAATGTTTATTTTATATTACGATTACTTATGAGTTAATTCTTACCAGTCGCGCTGGTAATCAAGCGACGAGGCAGTAGATAGCGATAGGTTCAACTTATACTTATACTTTTTTCATTTCATTAATTAATAAAGCGAACTATGCTTTCATACACGTGATTTTTGATATATGACTGTGAAACACTGTTGTTTTACACGTTTGTGAGACAAATTATACGTTTTAAATTACCTAAAAGAGCAATGCGTTTTGAAAGTTTTTATTTGTAACAGGTACTTATAAAATGTGACTTGAGATATAGTTGACAGATCTAGGTAGTATGGCTTCGTTTGGAATAAATATAAAATACGCGTTTAGTCAAGAAGTTGTGGATACGGGCCATCAAACGTATGCAAATGAACGCGTATCTACAAAATTAAATAACTTAGATTGGAGCTGTCTATGGACTAAAATGTGGTCTGTGGTCCATTGTTACGCTTTGTGAAAAAAAGAATAGTAAATTTAATTAAAAATCGTTCATGTACCTGTTAGTGTCCTTCATATATACAAAAGTCAATGGTGTCAAGTTTCAGTTGTTATACTATATCTCTATTGTACCTCTTCATCGCTTTATATTAAAATATATATCTTTTATAACATTGTTTTAAAATAAGATACAACTCATGTTATCACCATTCGTTATCTCTGTGTAAAAGAATTTCGTATTTAATTGTTATTTAGTGCGTGTATTGTTCTTGTTGCTACCAGCACAATTAATAGTTTAAAACAATTGGGGTTTAGGAAAGCTCCGTTAGTTCACTCCATCTGCGTCAAGAGCTCCGCGCCGAAATATGTTTATCGGCCATCGTCGAATCGAACACTTGAAAGTCCTCTTCGAGGCAAAGAGACTATGGAAAAGGCTTTCAATTTTAATGGATTAAATATAAGTAGTATGAAGAAACAAAATAATGTATTGTTTTTAAGTATGTTAACAACGTCATAAATTGCCCACATAAAATAATTCTCAGAGGCTAATAGTACATGTTATTCGGTTCTGAAGTATTTAATGTTCGTTTGTTAGTGGCATAAAATAAACTTTCGGAACTTTTAACCCGGAACAGTTTCCATAATTGATAGTCTGTGGTATAGTTATAAAAATTCATTTGCATAGATATGCAGGCAATCACAATAGACTATTTAATTACGGTCTAGTTTTTTTTATAAGAATTACCATTATGAGATCAATATGTAAGTACTTTTGCTTTTTTGAATGTATGTACCGGTAATGGTTTAAAATATATTATTTGATATAAGTTTCGGTATAATTGTAGTAATATTACTGTAAGTTATATATGCATGATAATGTATGATTATTTATGCGTAAGTATGTACAATTAATAATTAAGATATTTTTCGAAGAGTTATTTCTGTCTTGATAATGAGCCGATATTTATTTCAAAAATTATAAAACAAGTAATGTATTTATTTTAAGAAGTGGCAATAACTAAAAATACAACTTTTTTTTTAATTAAAAAAAAATAATATGTCTGGTTCTAGTTATTGCCACTTCTTAAAATAAATATTAACACAAAAAGTTTAAAAACAAATTAGAAAATATTACATTTATTTAACTTTTTTTTTCAATTATTACTGATGACAGTCCAAAATCAGAAATCGATATGTTTTTTTTGTAGTTTAACTACCCTCTCATT
Organism: Byasa hedistus; assembly: GCA_029286795.1. Taxonomy (NCBI): domain Eukaryota; kingdom Metazoa; phylum Arthropoda; class Insecta; order Lepidoptera; family Papilionidae; genus Byasa; species Byasa hedistus. Next base: position 5,605,798 of record JAGSMW010000020.1, on the reverse strand, counting down.
GTACCCGTCAGGAACTCGAAGTGTTCTCTCACAAGGAAAGAGCCAATTCTATTTATCTACTATGCTAACCGAGTGCGGATTGCTTGGCGTATCTGTATTTATAGTTTATTAAACCCTTTTATTTGAAATCGTAATCGTCGAATCATCTATATCTATATTTTTTTCAATAAATTTTAATGACAGTAATTGTCATACGCCAATATTAACAGAATTGGGCAATTTTTAACGATATTATAGTCTTTACGTTTTGGTTTCACTTAATTTAACTTTAATATTTATTGTGTAATACTTATATCGCGAATAAAAATAATCGCAGTATACTAGTATTTATATTTATATACAAGGTCCAATTTAAAGTGATTTTAACTGCAACACTGTAAATAAAAAGCTAATAAAATGAACATAATGGTGGCATATGAGTTATCTCGAAACACGTTTAGATATGCTAAGAACTTTCATATATGCCTTCACGGTGAGCGTTTACACTCCAATATTTTTTGGCACCGGGCTATTGTATGCAAATGAAGTAACGAATGTTTTCACTGCAACAAATCACAAGTAACGGTTCCATAAGTGAAGATTTGTCGGCCAATAATAATTATCGCGAGCTTATAACATTTCCGACTGTTGATGCGTAGTAATAATATAAATTTAAATAAATTCCAGATGAACTCATTGAATTTCAATGTTGATTTAAATTATAAGAAGTCGTGCAAATTATTGATTTCAATATTTTAACTTTGCCGGGTAAACATCATAACAAAAGAATTTTAAAAACGAACTTTTATTTTAATTTGTTCAATTGTAGATCTTATACCATTTAAACGACGAGACCGGAGAGTCGATATCGCTTTTTCATCGGCATTTCTTCAAAATTCGATGGCGCGATAACGTGGAAGAAATCATAATTTCGTCAACCGAAAGTGATACTGTGGAAGTAGCGCTGGTAGCCAATGACTAGCAGCCGATTCAATTAGTGATTGCGGCGGGTTGTCGCCGCTCCGCGCTCGTTGCTCTCTCGATACCATCTACTTTACAGCCGGGACAATGTCGTGACGTTTTAAGCTGCAATCTTAAAACCAAATAGATGAACTGTCTTCGGATACCACAACGCCTTCACTTTATGATAAAAAAGATTTTTAGCTAAATGTTTTTAAACTAACTATACAAGTCTCTTTTTCAGCTTTTTGTGCTAATTCATTGTTACACGGAGTATAAATACAGTGAAACACTTCACTTGAAAATCTTATTTTTATATACAACATGAAGTTTAAATAGTGTATCAGTTGTATTAACATTGCTACAATAAAATAACTGATGCTTTTGATACATTATTCTTAAAATGAATTCAGTAAATGAATACAATAGACTACAAAGTTTTTTGATAACGCTGAAAATAACGACAACTGTTCGTATAATATTACTTTCCTTTATAATTTAGGCGCGTATTATTCGGACTAGTAGCGAGAGAGCTACCGTTAGTTCAACATTTAAAGGCTGCTGTAGTTTAATAAAAATCGTGACCTGTTATTGATAAACAGGATTAACAGATTAATACAACCTCGTTAAAGAAATATTCCGCCACTAATCTCCTCTTAGCAATGTGCAAATTTCACGTGGACCTTACGTAATTGAATTTTTGTTACGATTTTATTGGTGCCAAAACCAAAGTCATACCACAAAAATTATATAGAAATCTGAATAAATATTTAATCTATGTACAAAGCTACCTATGTAACTAAAGCATTTGATTTCTTTGTCAAATTTCTCCTCGTTTAACCTTATTTTCTTCACATATGTAAGTAATTAGAGTGAGTACAGTTTTAATTCAATCACGTTTTCAATAAAGAAAGTTAATAGCAATTGACGTACGTATATTCTAATCAATATCACTTATAAGTCGCATTTTTTTAATATTATTATAAAGAGGCCGTTATTTTAAAACGTCTTTGATATTTGAACGGGCCGAGATTATTAGCTATGTGTCGCTATTATCCGATTAAATGCTCGCTCTAATTGATGGGGGGTCCACGTTCGAACGAAGAATGTAAAATCAAAGCTTTGAGTGCATTGACTGCAGATTTAGAGATACTACTGGTTTTATAGACAACTATGGATCAATTTCTCATTAAGATAGGTATATGTGAATAACAATGTGAATTATTTTTTTTATCAATATAGATATCTATTCACAATTATAATATTGTTATTTGAAATTTATGTGTGCCCGTCTTCATATATAATATAAACGGTGTAGGTACCACAGAACAAACTGAAATGCTCTGCTTGCTTTACTAAAGCAAAAAAATCTTTTATTACATATGTACGTGTATATTTAAGTGTTCAATTTCGCCCAGTGGGCATTCCACTGAATACGAATTATACTGAACCTATGACCTTCCAAATAAACCGACACGGTATTACGGGTTACCTAAGGCATATAAATTAAGATGTGCAAATGAAATAGAACATTCGATTAATCTTCGAGACTCTAAATCAAATTATAGTAAATATACATAACACTAAATGATTTTCTATATCTACACGATGACATATTTTATTAAACACAACACTTTTCAGAAACAATACACTCTTACCGGAAAAGAGAAAGTAGGAAAAGGTAAAGTTACAACAAAATTTCTTAACCGGTGCAAAATACTGCTTTCTTATTTTCTCATCCTTAGATTTGTGTTTTTTTCATTATCATTGGCCCAACTCTGAGTTGTTTCTAAAAAAATAGCCATCAAAATTTCAAATCACTTTTACTCTGAAACCAAACAAACTTCTAGTTATTATATCTTTTGAAATTATTATATTAATATAGTATTTATAATTAAACATAAGTATAAACTTCCCGAAATCAAACTAAGGATCCCCGTCTTACAAGGAAACTTTGCCGCTGCGCCACGTAGGGCCAATACAAGTCAATGACCGTAGCTCCACATGTTTTTATACAAAACTTATGGCCTAATATGTATTAGTATTCCACGAAACCATTCTTTGAACGAGCATGGGATGCGCGACTTAAATCTGTGACAAGCAGCGCACCAATATAAAGACCCGACTGATATCTTCAAGTCCCAATCTATTGGCATTTAATAACGTTTTCTTTTAAAACCTAATGACAGAAAACAGAAAAAACATCTCTATATAAGTTTACTAGTAAATGCTGCGTCAACCTTCGTCTAGTGAAGTTTTATTATACATGTCAATTAAAACAGATTTCTGATCCTGTGCACCATTCATCAGAGCAAAACGTAAATTTGTCTCATAAAATTTATGCACCTCGACGGCCTATGCGATGGTTCAGTACAATTATTGTCTTGTCACTCTACTGGAGTTACGCGCTCCGTCCGCTTGGAACATTTGCTTTATATGAGATTACCGATCTCGGAAGGCGATCGCGGGGGATTGGATTGACTTTAAAAGCTATCAAAATGCCGAAACACGCGATCGCAAACAAACATAAGTAGAATGATCAAACCGTAAGTATAACAGAACACAATCATTTTTAGATCAATATTAACAAAAGCGAGTCATCGCAACAAACCTGTAATAAAGATAATAGTCGAAAAGCAGTTCACAGTGTGTAGTGCTGTAATTTACTTTTCTAGGCAGGTTGTCGGAGATGGTGACCTCGCGGCGGCGCATGAGAGCACTTGTGGGCGGGACAGATCTGACTTTTGGTAATTACATTCGGACACCTTAGACGGACATTTAGACGAAATAGCTAATTAAGTTTCGTTCTATTATTATTCTCATGTTTTGACTATTTACACCAGGCATTGTTCATTACTAATATTTGTTTATTACTTTCACACGATTTGTATTTGTTGTCTTTGCTAAATTTTTATATCCTAACTTTAATGAGGGTACCATATATCACGATTAAACGCATGTTAATCATGATAATTTAGATATGTGATAATCTTCTTCGCTTTAATACAAAAAGCTGTGAGTAAGTTCGAGGGAACTGTCTAAGATAGCATCACGATAATATTTTATAAAACAAATGTGTAGAACTATCGACCAAACCGATAGGTAGTTAACATATTGTAATACTATAACTTATTGGCTTAGAAATCACTAATTGCCTCGTTATATCACGCTCACGTCGATCTCTTTTGTTTCACAACACGAACAATGGAAAAGGTCATTTTGGAATCGTTACAACTTTTTGCTTCCTATAGTGAACTTTCACCACTAAAATGTTTTATTTATTACACTATACTATTCACCCACTTTTCTAGTACACATTAAAGTTAATATTCCTTTTATTTTAAACAATTCTTAACATACATTATAAAGTAAAAAGCTTATAATTTGTGAAAGATTACAACAGTGGCTACGATGTTATTTTAAACAAAAAAAATTTAGTTAAAATAGGAAATCGCAAAGAGTCTACTTTAAAGTGGGGAAATAAAAACTATTACATTTTTGGTGAATATTTTTTATCTGTTTTTTATAATAGTGATACTGACGGTATGACGTTGTCGCCGCCGGCCGCGCGGCGTCGTGCACGTGCTCCCATGAACCGGTGATCATGCCCCGAAGCCTCTTGACCGCCGGCACACGATCTGTTTCCAATTGATCTACAATTCGCTGCCGCAATGGCAGCGAATTGTAGATCTTTTATCAAGAACTAACCTGTTGCATACAGCCCCGTATCCAATAGCGAGGCTTTAAACTCTTAAAAACAAAAACCTGTTGCATATCCATTCGTAAACATGTTATTACCGTTTATTGATAAATTAAAATACGCGAATATAAAAGAGTAACATTTTATGAGTATTCACTAATTATCAACATTAAAACCCTCATCTACCACCATCCATTTATCTCGAAGATTTGTTCTTATAATAATACCGTGATGTCAACACAATGATCTTTTTTTATGCATACGTTACATATGTTAATTTATACCAAATTTACGTCTATTTTAATAGATTAGTAAAATTATGTCTCTCATAAAAAGCGATGTTATGAGGTCAACACAAGCTTAGTCCTAAGTTTTTTCTCGGAAGAGAAACAAAGAACTCCGCCGATCCGTTAACCGTGATCTATGTATATTCCGAAGATATGCTTTTAAACTGGTATACTTTTAATACTACACATACTTAGGCTGTTATATTGATATAAGGAATGAGTAGCACTTTTTTGACAAGCAGAAAAAATGTGAAATATTTACTAGAATACGTAATCAAAGCACGCCGAAGCTTGTTTCGTTTGTCGGCCTGCCTGTGTAACTAATTAATGACATTATGCCCGTACGATAATGTAATGTTACAGCCATAAATTGTAACACAGCTCTCAGTTCATTCAACAACAGGTCATGTTTTATTAAATTTAATTTAAATTACATCTTGGCTTAACATAAACATTGTGTATAATAATTGTATCAAGTGGTTTTAGACAAAACTATATGATTTTTGATCATTAAACATAATTTTGGTACCTATAGGGTAAGTAATGTTTAATCAATCCAAAGTAACTAACAGATAGGCAGAAACAACAACGTTTTTTTTTATACTTAATTTCATTATAACCCAGTCATGATATCTTCAAGTTTTAATGTAATTATATTAGAACGTTCTTTATGAAAAATACACGTACAAACGTAACCATTTACTTATAAGTTTTCACTAATTTATTTTTATATAAAACTATCTAAGTTACACCTTATATTATAATAACTGCTATGTATAGCAGCGAATTATCATAATTACATAGTAAAACATGTAATATCTACTTAATGACTTTTACTATAGTTACAATAAAACTATTGTACAATATATATGAACATATGTATTCCTCTAAACTACAGAGAAGAGGATACCCTTTATTCGGGTTATTACCCTAAAAGTGGTCAGACAAGATCAGGTGTACAAAGAGTTAAGTGAGACATTCACCCTGAGACGGCACTGCACGCCGCGCCGGACGATGCTACGCTAGTTAACTATATGTTGATCTTCCCACGATTTATGCTCATGCCTAACATCAATTTAGTGCGATATAATAAAGTCTTGGTAGAATTAATTCTACTTTGTAAAAGTTTTTATTTTGCGAAAACGATTGTAATGTATTGTTTTGTCATAGTGTTAATACCCCCAATCGCTTCTTTTGAACTAAATATCTACATCCATAGATTGTGGCTTAATTTTTCAACAATTTTTTGGGTAAATTGAAAATCAATTTAACGGATTACATTGAAAGCAGCTTTAAAAGTTGCATTGTTTAGTAAATACATACATAGATTTCCAAAAAAAATTGCTAGCGTTATACGCAACAGCGGCAATATGACAAGATTCGTTTAAACATATACGTAATAAATACTGCTAAATATTATCAATATTTAGCAGGTCTTTGAAATTAAAAAATCATTTGGATTTGTGTTTTATATAAATACAACTATGTTTAATAACCATTATTATTAGTTATTATTTTCTGTTATATATCATTATCGAGTAAGCGTGGTATTACCACAATTGCGTTAGTATGTTTTGGACCCCATTTATAATTTAGTGCTTCGATATTGTATCTCTTAATTTAGTTATGAATTAATTTATAAGAAGTGAATTTTGTTCAGGCATATTTATCTCATTTTAGATACAATACTGATAAACTAAAACGTGACTTAACTAACCCTGTTACTACGTAACACAAGCTTAGCACGCGGCTTGTGCTCAGTATTAATATAAAACAAAGGAAGTTCCAGATAAGTGATGTTAAAGTCATTTGTGCGTATCATTAATTTTAAATTATGCATCTCTTAAAATTAACATATAATGAATTGCCTTTGTGTGAACTTGCTCAATCGTATTCATTTAGGTAAGTAGTTGTACCTGTAAAAGTTGTATGGATTGTTATACCGGCCCAACAGTTTAAGTTTAATTATTGTAGAATGTTCAAAACTATTCAGTGTTTTTGAGTATTTCTTTGCATTTTTGTTGCGTCTGTCCTGAAATAGATTAGTCAACGGCCAACGCTGGTAAGTATATCGTAGATCGCTAGCGTTTTCGCAGTTCTGCCAGAATCTTCAAGTAAAACTGCAAGGGCGTGCGCTTCATACTGTTAAATAAGTATGTACTGCATACCGTAGCTCCCGAAACACATCTAAATATTAATCTCATAAGTCACTCAAAAGGTACGCAACTTTATAAATATAGATTCGCGCTTAACTACAAATTACGCTGAATCGATAGTAGGAAGTTTATTTTGAAATAAAGATAATAAGAAAGATATTTAGGTACGGTAGGTATACCCTACCCGAAATCTTTCTGCACTCCTCTAAAAAACTGTATACTGGGAGTGAAGGAATGAACGATTATTAAATGGTCGATGAATACTGCAATCACTCCGTAAACCAAGTTCTTTTAGCAGTGACAATTGACACAAGAGGAAATATGTGGATTGTAACAATAACAAGTGGGGCTTTGGTAAGTTATTCAGAAAAAATGTTTTAAAATGATTTAATTAATGAGGACCTATTAACTGTAAAGACTATTACAAGTAACAGTTCATATAGTCTGGGAGGCGCACCGTCCCACTAAGCGTGAGCAATCCTGGTAGCGATTCTCAGCTTACGTTCCGGCTGCGAGCCGCGGCCGCAGGTAACCGTTGCAGATTGCGGTCGCCCCGCACCCGCTGCTGACACCCTACACCGATTAAACATCGCCACGTGTCAGGTTCGCGGCTCACTACACAGCTCCTGCTTTCTCTCCGCGATACTTGAGGAGCGTTAAGGTTTGGCAGAATAGCCGGTGAAATTTTTTTAATTTCTGATTGTGTACTTTTTTCATTCGAATAAAGAACGGACCAGCAGGATACTTACCAAATGTGATTGTGTTCATCGCGTTGAGACATAGTCTTCCACAATATCAACCAGAATACACCTTATGTAAAGTAATTTATAATCACCATGACTGTACTGCACAGCAACTAAATACGTTTTCGTGTGGTAAATAGTATTTACTATAGTATTTTGATTATGTATAAAAATAGGAATACGAAAATACTATTTAGTTAAACTTACAATGGTTACTTGTAAATTTGAGACGCTGAAGCGCTGCAAGAACGATTTCTCATGCGCAACGCAGCCAGCAGCCGTTGTAATAGCCAATGATCTTAATCTATGGATCGATAAACATGGAAATCGTAAGCTAATGTCCACTGATCTATGTAAAAATGCTCCTTGCCTTATATAAATAGTGACAATCGCGTCTAATACTATTACAAATTGTAAATAACGGCATTAACATTTTGTGAAATCCAGCGTGAATAATAAATATGTATAAATACCTTACATGTTATCAATAACATTAATAACTGGTGGTAACCATTTCTTGTCCGATAATGACAGGCATATAATGACTAAATTACAAACATTAAATCTTATAAAAGTATAATTTTTCTAGCCCTAAGGTATTGTTTTTGGGATGACACCTCCCACATAACACAAACACCTGATGTCAAGTCACAATGTGGTCGTGTAAGGTGGAGTGTGCTTACCGAGAATACTCTGGCTCTCAAATATCGCCAGCCAGAACCCAGCAATGCTGTTATGGCGGTACATTTATAATACGAGTATGAATGTCGTAGCTAAGCAGATGGGTCCGAATAACTTACCGCTTTCCAAACTCATCTACATGTTGGGTCAAAATCTAATCCGTAACCTCCGTATCAAAAGGCTGCGCTTAACTATTGCATTACGCAGGCCATCTACATATTGAATCTGCAAAACTATGCAATGTTTTTATAGCCTTATAAAACCCCTGTTCAATATACTACACGTAAATCCACAATGCTTAGTTCTATGTCAATTAATGAACTCAATATACAAATAATCGTTTTGTTAACAAAATAGCAAAAGGAATAAAATTTGTGAAACAATATTCGAAAATCGTTTTGCGTTGTTAACACATAATTATAGTGAATAATATCATTCCTGAACTTTACTTGCATAGATCTAACACGATCTTCATAACGGATTTGTTTAAATCAAATGAACGTACTTCACTTCGAACTTCGAATGAGTTTTTAGAGCACGCCCGCTTCATAATAAGCTTTTACAATGTTAAGTTAGAATCTGAATGGATGTCGATCACAGCTATACTTGAATTCCTCACATTGGCAATAGCACACTATTATTGACTATTTTTGAATAACTTAACAAATGTTATAATATCAAATGAAGCCATCGACACTGGCTAACGAATAACAGGCTCTTATGAACCTTTAGAGTTGGTATTTCAAAATAAGGGACACACATACATCAACAACTATACACACACTTTAATTTGTTAAATGGATGACTTTTCCATTGTTTCTGAATAAGTGTAGTAAACATAGTAATTAAATGTGAAAAGATTAGTATAATATTTATTAGACACAATGCAGGATTATAAATGGACCTCATTCCGAGTAGATTGGATTGTAAACAAAAATTAAAAAATATCAAGACAATTGTTCCCTCCGTCCTCCCGTGACTATGGGTGCGGCATCACAAACGTCTGGGCAATAAATGATTAAATCAAAGCGATAAAATCCGTAAAATTTTGTATTACAAATTCTTTAAGAATCTGTTTATTTATCTATTTTTTGAAAACTTTGAATGATTAAGTTATTTGTTACAACATTTATAGGCTTTTACCAAAAAAATATTCTTTTCATCGAAACCTGAAAATCTGAAAATGAAGTTAAATCACTCAATATTTAATTCTTCTATACATTCTTGTCGTTTGTAGATACATACATATGGTATATACCTACTTAAACACTCTACACATGGCCTGCGTGGTGGATGATGGCCTTGACTCTCACTTTGTGTGAAATGGCTCCGTCTAAGAATAACTAAATAAATTGTTCATTTTTTATTGTAAGTTACTTAGGTACATGTAAATAACGATTTGAAATGTTTTTAAAAATGTATTCTTCTTCTTCCATACATTTCATTTTAGCCGATTATTAATAGCCAGTAGGTATACTACTATTTCCCCGGAAATATTTCCTTATTAGTCACCTTTTACGTCACTTCGATTGTAGTTTGTCCTGAGCTCGATGGAATTGTAAAAGACATCAAAACTGCTAACAACATGAACTGCATTAGAAAAAAAGAAAAGCGGGGGTAGACTTACTGTGAACAAATTCGTCCTCCGCATGTCAGCCTACTATTACCAGAAATGACATCGAGACTGATGTTACGATTTTGTCAATAGATATATTGATATACTGTAAATAATCCCTTTCATAATGTGAATAATATTACTATTTAATTGTTATGAAACTTAAAGGCGTTCGGGCCTTAACAATATAAAACCTTTGCAAAGTATAGTAACTGAATAATTATCTCTTAATAAATGTAAACTTTCACAGGATTTCGATCCTTCCGTTGACGTTATATAAGAGAGTCATCGTTCATGATGTATCACGAATTTTAAAGCGGCGATTACGGGGAAAATATGTTTATTAATTTATGTGCATGTTCTTGTTGTTCTTGGTAAAGAAAAGTGCTGCGCATCGATTGATATTTAACTTAAGGTCGCCGCGACGAAGGATTTCGCCATAATAAATACATCATAAATGCAACAAAAGTCAGGTAATTATCGTACGGTAATCGAAAATTTATACAGTATTTTAAAGAGCTAAAGATGCATATACCTTCAAGTAAATTTATTAACAAACAACTACGTACATAATTAATAGAGCTTATAACAATCTTTCAAAACATTAAAAATTTTCTTTTAATATATTGCACTCTGGAAGGATTATAACATATTTTTTTTCTTTCTATTATTAGATATTGAGGAAAAATCATTGTAATTACAAACAAATAGTAAATTAGTGGGTGTAACGACTTTTTATAAAACGAAAATGAAAAAAGGAGGGTATGACTTAACATCGTTTCGTTAAAAAACACAGATGAGTGTAAGTCTCGTGACATTCGTGTTTGGGCAGTGTACGAGGTGTGAGCTCTGTGACTGGTGACGTGTGAGAAGCATGGCAGATTAGATTTATATTTGAATACATATTTCTAATACTATATAAAAGGAAAACCAGAAATATACATCGAAGATCGCCGCAACTTTCTTTACATATATTGAGAGTTATTTGTATTGTTTTGTTATTACTGAGCTTATGCAATTTTAACTGACGTTAAGGATATTCTTGTCCGCGTGTTGTTTTTATAACATACATAACTTTTTACGTTCTAGTCCGATTTAAAAGATTCTTTTTATTTGGTATAATAAATGGTACAGGTATAGCGAATATAAACCAATAGAAATAAAGAAAATATGAACAAGAAAATTAAAAGCTGATTGATTTTCAATCGGCTATTTCGTTTCAGTTTCTCACCATCAATAATTATTACACATTTTGTTAACAAGATATAAACTTATTAGAAAAACTACAACCCGTGGTAATAAATTTTAATTATGTTATAATACGATTTTAGTAAATGGTAGAACAAGTTCCTGCGATTTTATTTAGTTATGCGGCATCACAAACGGCATTTTTTTTTAGATTTTTGGTAACGTAGTTTTAGACGTGAACTTTTAGGATTATACACTGATTTTTGGAGATATTTTTTAAGCTAATTGATTATGTATTTAAAAATATACAACTATACACCTAATGGTGATACTGGAGATATTTTGATATTTAACACTTTTGTTTCAGAAACGTTTTAATTAAAGGGTACATCCCTTAATATATTGATCATTAACTAAACAAGTTGAAATATCCTTAGACTAACACGATTTAAAGTGCACTCTGCTTGTTAATTATTCAGTAGTGAAGGAGGCGGGATTGTTGCTAAGATAAAACGTAGATTAATAGAGTCGTATAAAAATGTTGCGGTGCTTATCACGCGACAAAACGTAGGCAGTCTATAAATATCTTGGCCATTTATGTGTGGTGGTACCTGGTACAGGCAGAAGCATAAAAATAGGATGTCGTAATCGCAGTGGAATGTCCAAATTATACTACGATACAATTAAAATCAAGTTTACTTTTAAATATAATACATTAAAGCAAGTGATTTGTGACATGAGAGTACCATTTACGATGCAGTGCGCTACATAAAAATACGATACGGAATATTGTGTTTTGTCTATAAATCACAGCAATAAAAATTGGTTTTATTTATGTATTTGGTTTACTTGGTTATGTATATCAGTTATTAATAAATGCGCAATTAAAGTATTTCAATCGTTTTTTATATCACTAGCTTAGTATACTCGAAGTACGCATACACTTCCATTAAGTATATATTAATGTTAATTTTCCATTAAAAAACCATTGTCTAACTACAAAGGCTATAAGATTTTTGGTTTCGCTATTCACGGTGTAATAAAGGCGGTCTTTGTAATAGTGAGTTAAGTTTAATAACAGAAATTGTCGAAAGTCGATATTAATAGCAAATATAGAGTATTTTGTACAGAGATCTTTTCGTACGAAACTTCAGTGTTCTTATGTTGAGCGTCAGCAGAATTAATATATAACAAATCATCGTTGTACTCTGTAAATCACTGTGTTTATGAGTCATTCATGTCACTGGGTACTAGGGCGCACGACCTCCGTACTGACTTGCAATCTCGGCTGCGTACACTATACATTTAAATCTTTTACGTAATATAACTCAAATTGATCTATATGTTAACTACGTTGTAAAATTTGGTACAATGTCAAGAGAAGAGTTTATATAATATTCAATTGCAGAATATTTACAGTATGAGAATTTGCAATAATTATTTAAAGATTCTGTTCAGTTCAGTTCTTGATTTTTTATACAAATGAATAGTATATAATACTTTCTATTGCACAGCAGATAAAAAAGCGATAATTAATAGATTTTTAGTTCAAAATTTGATTTAGTAGTTTGTAACACCTTTTAATGGTCATAAAGGTATTTTACATTATTATTTAGACAGCATTTTAGTAACATGAACACCATTAATTTGTTTTTTTCTAATGTTAGTGTCCTAAACCGATTTTAGTAAGTGAAAAGATGTGGTCATCCATAAATTTTAACTGCTAAGGTAAACAGTATAAATAATCAAACTAAAAACGAATCAAAGTTACAAGTACAAAAGACCCATGCTTCTAAAAAGTTAAATACAATACATTATAGCCAAACATATCTCGAAGTAGTTTTGTAGAATAAAAAAAATCACGCCTACAGATTTTGTCAAAAAACTCATACAAAATGATCGGGCTACATCGTTACTCTTCCAATACCGCGTATTAATATCTATTAAGCTTATCTAGTTTATGTTCAAAAAATCATGACATTAAAACGTCAAGTTTTGATAATAACCAGTGATTAGGTACTGGTCTCGTGAACTTTCACACTATTAAAATTCATCGCTCCATCTGTTAACTAGACAAACCCCCGCGAATCCATCGCCATTGTTCCGGCAAAGTATCGAAAGTTCTTTATTTGCATATTATATCTCACCTCACATTATAATGTGTCATATTATAACAGGGAGATTATCGCGCCATTCTTCAACGTTTCTTTTGTGCCCATTGGGATTTATAATATGCAAGTAACAATATTATAGCTTTCAATAATTTCTATAAGCCACAACAATGCTAGAGCCGTATTACAGCGTATGATATGTAGTCGTGTTATAGCGTATAGTTAATAAAAATATTTAATATGTGTGGTATTGAGCTGCTATTGATAGTCAAAACAATCTGTGAAAGTGAGTTGAAAGCAGAGAAAAGATTTCTTAATAAAAGTATATAACAATTATAAAACTTAGTAAAATGTAAGGTTCTGTTTATTTGTGAAGCGGAAAGCGTTCGATAAGTCTCTTAAAGTCGTAAGAGCATTTGAGCTTTTAAGCATTGTAAGTTATCATCCTTCAAGTAATCAATAATTTTTGCCATCTTTCTTCATAAAGAAAAGCAAGAACGTTGATTCATTGTCAGTTTTTAAATTGTGTAAGAAATGTATGAGGAGATGACACAAAGTTTCACAGCGATTATCTGACACGAAAACGTCGCACTTAAATCCTCGGATTAATTGAACACGGCACAAAGAAAATTGGTTTCGATGAAACAGACACGTGCCTTATTGTTGTTGAACATGATGAGTTCTCGACGTTTGCTTATTACAATTGTGAAAGTAAGATATTTTAACCGACGTACGTGGCGGCGTTGACATGGACACGCGGAGCGTTGTGGGCGCGCGGCTCCCGTGCGCCGCCCCGCCGATGTGCGCGCCGCCCGCGCCCGCGCACGCTCCACGAACACGCTTCCGCCTTTGTTCTTTCTATAAAGATACCTAGTACAGATGGACTAGAACATTACAACAATATGCTGATTATAATAAAAAGAAAAAGCATTGGCAACATGTTTCGATTGTAGATCACTTGCTTATTTACAAATTCATATAAAATAAAATACTTTTCAATGTAACCAATTAACTTTAAATTAAAATATTTTAGGCATAAAAAATGTTAATAACAAATAATAGTTCTTGGTGCACATAAAAAAATCAAATTAAAAATTAAATGGTTATTCTTTATAAATTTGAAAAACATAACTTGAATACTATGCATATTGTAATAAATATAAGTAATCTAAACTCGTCTATCGAATACTAGGGGCGGCAGATTCTCATTGTTTATACTACATAACAAATGTTGACCACACATATAATGAAAACAGTTACGGGTAAATCGTGACGCAATTTATGCGTATTCGTAGTATTCGGAACGTCGGAACACAAAATAAAAGTGTAGGACGTTCATCAGACGAGAGCCCATAAAACGAGCCCTAAAATGTTGAACGACTGCTTAAAATTGGTGGTAAGAAGAAATAACGAAATAAAAGAATGGGATTACGGTACTCTGAATGAATTTAAGAGAGTCCGTCTTAACCTATATTTCACTTTATGGGTGAGCGATTTTTACAACCTTCTCGTGAACAATTCAATAATTATGTCTGTAGAAAGTTTCTGTAATAGTTACCCGATAATCAACAAATGTCGTAAACCTACATTTGCTTAAATCTTGTTGCGATTATGATAGGTTTCAAAAATGTTTCATTGTTTGTATTATGTATATTCTTTATGTATATTATATTAATATCATCGAATGCTTGTTCGCTTACGCTGTTAGGTACAGACACTGCGGTTAAACTTATCGAATCGTTTCGAGTGCAATGTTTACATTTTGATGGTCGAACGGGCAATCGGAGTGGAGCTATCAGCGGTTACAAATCGGAGCAGGCTTTTGACAAAGCGTGTCGGCCGGTGATCGACGCGCTGTTGTCGTACGGCTCTCTATGACAAACGCCACGGTATGAGTGATTGTGCCTGTCCGTCGCGGCACTCGCTCTCTTTGTGCTTTCGAATAATCCGCCGAGTCGTGATCTGTAGTCTAACGGTGCAGGTCTGCGGGCCTATTGAGAGTGCTTGTTGTAATAGACACAATTTTTCAAGCGCTCATATAAGCTACTAATACTTGTTAAGCCAATAAAGCAAAAGTTATGATTCAAATTACAAAAAAAAAATAATTACTGATTTACCTATAAAATAATGACCGGAAACAGAAAGTACTATGATACTATTTAGTTTAAAGTACGTACGTACTTTATTAAGTATTAGTTATTTTTATTACACAGAATGTGACAGTAATTTAAAATTTTGATAGTCTAACGTACATGGATCGTAGAATATACTTAATATTATTATTTTAATTTAAGTGCTAATAAAGATACTTGTGTTTCATTATCATTGTATAAATATATACCAATAGAAAATCCAAAATTATAAAAAACTTTTTTGGAAAAAAGGTTTTTATGGAAACCATTTTTCAAATAAATATTGTAGTTAACGCTACAAACATTTTTCAAATAGTATTATTCTTTTGAACATGTTGCGAAATTTCCGTATTTTAAAATTTCCAAGAATCACATTTGTAAATAACAAATTGTTCAAACAAAAACAAAACAGTTCATAATGTTGGTTTGCCATTTATGTGCGTCATATTACATACTCTCTCGGAATTCAATCTTCAAAAATATAAATACTCGTATTATAACTGACGGTTTAATTACGAAAATAATTATAATGTCCGTCTTGTTTTATTGTATTTTATGGCGAAAGACTTTTGCCTATATTGGTATAAACGGTGATTAAAGAAAATTTGTCTGTGACAAAAATTAAACTTGATCGAAATACAGAAGTTGCTGTACACCAAAATATCCTGATTAGTTAATTGCACTATGTTCATATGGATTTTGTCACCCAAATTGTAGTCCCTGGTAAACCAGGACTGTTATTCTATTCTATTCTATTTTAATATAAACGAGATAACAGTGCGTTTTAAGTTTTTTTGCAATACTTGTACTTAAAGATTTATTTAAAGATAATTGGAAGCGTATCTTCAGTAGCTTAAAGTTTTAGCACATTAATGAAACAGTATATATAAAACTTGTACAATTGTAACACACAATTTTTTTTTACCACTTTTGTTTAGTTTACAGGGACTTTTATATCACATTCGCTCTAACTAATGGGGTACTTACATAAATATTTTTTTAAATAATTTCCCGGACTAAAACAAATAATAATAAAAAAATATGCAGGCTTAATTCCCAAGAAAATAGGTCATGGCTGGGCTTCATTGTATCATTATCTAATATTTCATTGAAAGTTTAATTAGTGTCGTAGTAGGAAGCGAGTGAGACTTTTAACACCGAGGTTAACTCACATTAAAATCTCAGGTCTCACCTGCACTCGGCCAGCCACCTGTTAACTGCAACTCAGCAAAATAAAAAAAAATTTAAAGGAGCGAGCGCCAGCCAATGCAAAAAACAAGAATCCAAGACGACACGTTTGGAAAATAAAAAAATAAGCTCTCGCCCACCAGATGGTTGCCTCAACACGGCGAGAAACTCGCTTCGAGCAGGTTGTGACTTACCACGCATATTCATTTAAGTGTACAAACATGAAAAAACAACTAAACAAATCAGTTTAAATGGTCACCAAACATAGTTATTGTAAATTGAACGATATTACAATGTAACAACATTCAGTCTTTAATTAAATTGTCAAAACTTTCATCGACGCAATCAGTTTTAAATGAGGCGCCATACTCGTAAAATGTGATTGTTTTATACGGGCTAAACGATAATTATTGTTTCCAATTAAAGCAGCATCACTAATCGGATATGCAAATGAGACTGCGAATCTATTTTGTTACAAATAATTACAAAACCAGCGAGTTTATCAACAAAAAATTCTTATCATAAAAACCCAATTTAAGAATGGGCCACGAGCCACGATGATCTAACGTTTTATAACACCTTTTAAAACCGTTCCAATGGCATTCGTTTAGCGGACCTAGCAAAAATTAATTGGCCATATGTTTTCGTTACAACGTCATTAAGTCTTTCGAAAGATATGACCCCATATGGTGCAATATTGTTTTTTTTCTATTGCAAAAACTAGTTAAAATTTCATGCCGACAAAACAATCGAATAACAAGCAACAAAAAAAGACCTGTTTTAATCTCGAATGATGTCAAGTCATTCCTTTAATATAGTTTATTTTTTCTTTTTATCGCTTTAGGAGTTAACATTTGCGAGCCATTTTTTACACCCGTCCAAAAGAAGGGTGTTAAAAAAGACGAAAGAACGTGTGCGATAGGAATACCCAGACTCCTACATTGTTTTTTCTGGTTGTTTTTTTTTTGTATTTTGTTCTTAATTTGAGTACATTCATGCACGTATCGTCTTGATCAATTTGTGAGTATTAATTACTCTAGCACTACTTGGGAAACAGTTCCGCCTCCGCAATTAGTTTCCACCTTACTAATGTTCACGTAACTTATGGCCGGTGATAGCAGCCGTCTTATGTCGCTCATTAATGGATAGTTTCCATTACTAATCGACCTCAAACAACATTTCACTTTGTTATTTAAATGGTAATTATCGTGCTTGAACACAGATTGGCGCTAGTCAAAAGGTCGACTTAATCAATTTTACGTGGGGTCCATTTTATCTGTAATTGTTTAAAGTACATTTTGATAAACACAAAAATGTCAAATGTCTGTTCGCAAATTTTATAGTGATTAATTTACTAACATTCGAATAAGCTAAGCAATGTTGGTCACTATTACGAATCACAGGTGGAAGGAGGTTCGGCAGTTAGTACGGCTACCTGCGAACACTGTGCATGCACCTGTGCCCGCATGCCCGCTTCCAACGTAAATGGTGAGCACGCGGCGTGAGGTCCATCTATTACCTATCACACAGACATCGTGGGGTCACTTAAGTGTATATTTATAAGTCCCGGTACACAAAAACATCTAACGAATCCATTCATACCATAAAAGGTTAGACTTGCCTCATATAAGAATGGCTGCACATATCAGGAATACTAAATTTGCATTATTTATTATAAATGTATGTCTCGAACACATGAGATTGCACACTCTGTGCAATACAGTTTTTCCTTCAAACGTGCAAAAAAAACTAACATCTTAATGTACTTAGTGTACTTATAGTACTTTCTGTTTATAACAGTTGTACATTATTCTTACAGTTGAAATAATATTAAATTTGAAAGTTGTGTGATTAACGTATTTGTATGTTATGTTTATGCGTTGAACCGATTATCAGTATGTTGACTTATAACTTTAACACAATCATTAATATATCTCATTGTAAAACATAAAAATATTGCGCGTTCTGAGAAGCAAATCAAAAACAAGATTCAATCACGAGATAAAATAATAAATGATACCACTCCGGCACTTCAACACTTAAGTTGTTAAGAGCACTTCACATAATACTGTGCATGCGCTATTGACATGCACTTAAGTGTCTCGACAAAGTTAGTATATTATTCTTTTAAACATTAAACTATGGTAACTTGTCTTCCAGAAATTTACAAGTTTTCTTTTTGAGATTCAGAAGCTACTAAAATTCTATAGAGGTCGGATAAAGTGGTCCGGGCAAGTGCTAGCCGGAGGTAGGCACGACGGAGGAACGCGCAGCGTGGCTTCATCGAATCTTATCGCATTTATCTGCTATATTGATTGCGCCCGTGTCGAAAGCCTCGCTTGGCCAAAAGCGAGCCAAACGCACATTGAAACTTGTCCGTGCGTAATGATTGATTACTACGTAATGGACACTGACACACGACACTGATTCTCATAAAATACCAATATGACATTGCAGTCGCAGTTATGATTAATATTTGTAATTCAGAGGTGTGCGCTTTACATGCCTGTTTATATCACCGCTGTGTATTCTTAAAATGCTTTAAATGTAAATTAAAAGGCGATTTGTAACCATATGAGACAAATAAAAGTCCCCGGCGAAAAATACGACGAGACGAGTTTTTGAAGTTTCTCCCCCACAGTTTTTATATGATTTTTAAGATTTAGGTCTTACCTCGATATTATCAATTACCAAAATTTCACGCTGTTGTCCGACCCATAACGGTCTTGTAATGAGTTTTAAAAATCATTCGCCTGCGAAGAATTCAAAATCTCTGCAAACAGGCAAGATCTTAATCTCGGCAAGATCGGAGATGGGCTAAGCATTTTACTGTTTTTTTTTTAATGATTTATGTTCGATTTCCAAAAAGCTTTGCTGGTAAAATATTTTCAAAGTTTGGTATGCTAAGGAAACAGTTTAAAATCATTTATCGACTGTTAAATTTTCCCGTATAAAACGGCAGTGTAATATGAATAAGAAGTTGCCGCATTTTGATGAAGTTAATGCGTTGTCGCGACGCGGTATGTTATTAAGAATATAATAACGGGTGATAAAGCTGTAAATTGGGAGCGCGTGAGGTCGAAGTACTTGCGGTGTTTCGGCTCCCGGGTGCCGCCGCGTGCGCAACGTCAATTGATTGATAATGCCTTCCACAAAATGGTTGAAACCATCCACGTAAAAGCAGTCGTCAATGCGTTTCATATGAATTACAACCATGCTTCGTTCAGATATAAATGGACATGTTATATTTATTTCATTAAATGTAATTTGTTATTATTCGATGAAAAAAGAAAGTGGTGGTAGAACTTTGTCTCTGCCGAAGGCTGTCTCGGTAAGTACGAGCGCAGCGCCAATTTCTGTCGCCAAACAATATTGTGCGAACATTAGTGTTAAAGGCGTAATAGTTAAAGAAAATACAGAGTTAACGAGACTTAACCTTTTCTCACAAAGCAAGGAGCACAATTTGATACAACGTTTATAAGGAGAACTTTCAGCTCGTCTCTTTACTTATTCAATAAAAATTATTACTAAAGAAATAGTTATTAATATGAAAAAATAATTTATTTATATAATTTTTATATTACATAACCTATCGCACTGAAGAGCTATGCAAATGTTTATTATATATGTATATAACTTTTTACAACAAATGTCAAAATATTAGACACTTGCATATATGAACAGTAACTTTAATTTAACGTGTGTAAGATTTGTGTCTATAGATATGACATAATAAAAGGGTTTTTCTTCCAAATATGTATACTTAAATCAATAGAAATTTTGTATTCACAATGGCAGCGTCTTCGGCACAAGTAGTTTCACTTAAGTTCACAGTTTTAGCACTGCACAGGCTGGAAGGGAGCGATACTTTCAGTTATACGCCTTTTATAACTAAATCTTTCATCCCTTGCTTTTTATATCTTTCATCTTTCAAAAACTTAGAACAAATATTTTATTCTTTTGAATATTCATTTCGTGTATATTATGGATTAAAAATATTCACTTACTGCACTTAAAATATAGATAATAAATAATAAAATATAATGAAATATAGATGCAAATACTTAATAAATTACAGTGTAAAATAGTACAATAATATATAGATAGTTATTTATTCTCGATTCATCCCAGTTTCTTACAAGTCAATAGAATTACTATATTTGTAACAAAATGTTTGCAACTGTCATTATTTTCCTCTAATATTAAACAATAAATCTGAACCGTCTTTTATAAAAAAAAAAATTTAATATTTTCTGTCGGCTGTGATGAAAAAAAAAATGCTCAACCGTTTGTATAAATCCTTGGATTAACTACGCGGCAAAGTGTAGGGACGTTGATATTAAATCTATTAGTAGTTAGCAGTAATTCTGAAATAACAAGGATGTGTCTGCTGATTATTAGTGTGGCTCAATTAGCCTAGGCGAAGTACGAAGGTACATGTAACGGCGCGTGACGTCCACCTGTCGCGCGCGGCGCGTGCAGCACCAACTGCCGGGTCACGCCGAGCGTGCCCACTTGCCGCGCACCACACCCACGGACCGTGAAGCGGCACCTGACGCCCTCGCTGTTCCAATGTCCTGTTGCCATGACCACCGCTCCGTGCAAATATTAGTGCGACGGCCTCAGAGACACCACACCACAACAAACATATTCATCCGTAATATTTTTATGGTGTATTAGTCACCAAATGCATCTATTTGTTTATGGGTCCGAATAATATATTCACAAATGTTCTATCTAACACTCAAATAAATAAAAACCAATCATTACCTTTCACTAGGTTTTGTATATTTTTAAGACATTAAAATGAAGTTTATAACTTTATATCTATTGTTAAACACCAAATGAAACCAATGTTCCCCTAAACATTTTATAATCATCCGATAATTCTGACATATTTCTCCTGAACATATAAAATATTAATACCCGACGGTACAGTTGCTTGTATTGACAACATTGTGTACGAGTATTAAAAACCGATAAAAGAAACCTACGGATACCGAAGCGTATAAGCCCAGTGGGAGATACGAAAATATTGAGGATAATATCGGCACACTGGGTGGCCGGAGTGAACAAACAACTAGATCGCCTACGCCGTGCGCAGGCAAAGGTTATCATTAGAGACTGTAAGATTACATAACATTTTAGGACTAATGCTTTAGAACTATCGGAGCTTTAGTGTTAAATGGCACTATTTTTGAAAGGCATTGATTATATTCATAACTGTCATTCGTTGTTGTATCATGTTTCTGATAAACCCGGATTATTACTTTGACAATTTTTTTATGTTTTTTTTTTAAAGAAACATAATGACATTAATACTCCTTATGTTTGTCTACGTAGGTGTAAATGTTGACAATATATAGAATAAATCTGTTCAGATTATTTGGATATGTTCTTACAATTACAAGATTCCTATATAAATTAAATACAAAAATATTATAAATAATCTTCAGGAACGCGTTAAGTGAACAACATAACAAAACTGTGAGCTGAGTTGAGAATGCGGTGAGGATATGCTTCCCAAATCCTCTACCCTCCGCTATTATATTAGGATTCCTCCGCACGGTACATGACGTTTGAACTCTTAAGAGCCCTATTCCTAACATAAAACAAGATCTGACACAGAGAGCCCGAAGAGCTTGCTCTCTTGGATCCCATGGCCTCGGGACGACAAATACGGGGAATCCATTACCCAGAAGACGACAGAAGAAGATAACAGGCGGAGAGGAGGGTGCGCCGTATTCTTCGGTGCGCCTTACCAAAGACGCAAACGATAGAGTTCCTCCCCTTAGGTAGAGCTGCTCAGTGCATCCGGCGCAGGCAGGGTAGCGGATGTGTGCGAAAGCGTAGCCACGGCCCGGCCGTAAAGCGACGAAACAGGGACACCATGAAGGTTTTAGTCGATACAAGTCCGAAATAGCCTGTCCTTGCCCCCGCGAAAGCAGGTATGCGAAGGCATTTCACCCACGTTGAAATAAAAAAAATCTTACGAGGTTTGTATTAAAAAGTCGTTTAATAATTAATGCCCTTATAATCCATAATTAAGAATCAATCATAGTTTCTTTTGATGAAGTCATTTAATAAATCAAAGAAAATACTAGCATTAAAAAGTTGTAGTAATGTGATTATTTCGTTAGAAAATTTAAGATTTATTACTAACACTTTACCGTCATTTTCCTAAGAAGGTAAAATATTGGGATTAAAAAATAAGCTCGTCTGTTAGAAATTGCTGAGTTTAGTAGTCAGACAGGTACAGTTTTGTTAATCATCAACAATGTATGTTTTAGCCCAGTAACCTCAATTTTTAATTTACACATATAACTTGCACTGTCACATCATTATAAAGTATTAAACTCCTTGTAATAAATGCATCTATCAGTCATTAGTTCATGTTAGGTTCTAAATCAAGTCTTGGCATTAAATTGCCAATGTACATGTAAATACTCCTATAAAACATGCCAATCGTATTATTTATGTTTATGTAGACAAGTTTTTCAAATTTTTAATTTAATAATCAAATAGTAAACATGAATGACTATTGTCTTTCTTTTTTTGCGTTTAACTTGTAAATTGAAGCCGAAGAATGCCAGGACTGATTATTAAACTTAAAATATAAATTCTAGAGCTTTGTGTTTAAACTTGTAATCACCATTAATATGGTTTAAGGTACGTATAGCACGTAACGGTGGTCAGTGTAAAACAGCTGTGCCTCGTGCCGCCATAACGCCATGCTGAGTGACCTTCGTGTTAACACGATCCGCGACGTCATACTAAAACTTCATAAATGTTTGTCTGTCTCTTGTTATATATTGTTAAAGTAATTGTAGTAGTTTATATATTTACCAATTGTTTCAAAACAGTTATAGTTGCTATCGACAGTACAGAGTAGGAACTGTTAATAAGTGACATTTATAGGCGGCACGTGCTGTGAACATCGGCGCGTGGCCGGTGACCGTCAGCGGGCGCGCGGCCACGCTCCGCCGCCTTGCACCCTCTACCCCTATCGCCGTGACATTACCACTTTTTACAATATTCGTACTAACATTCTTCTAACCGTCATGTGCACGACAGATGGACCCAAACAAAGATAAGACAAATAATCATATTAACATTGCCCTGTAATTAACATGAGGAGGATCCGCGCTGCAGCTGAAATTAATTGCGGCATGTGGTGAACATTATTGTGTGCTTGATGGTTTTGAAGATAGGTTTGTTTTTGGTGAATTTGAATTTGTTACAACATTTTGAATAGGAATACATTAAGATGTACAATAATAAAGTTAATTTAAATTATTTACAATATACCTTAATGTGTAATTTCGGACTAAGTTCTTGAAAGGATTTTATTAATCTACCTTTTCATTTTTCCATTAATAGTATTAGACACTTCTCTTTTCACTGCGTTTGGGTAAAAGTTATATTTTGTTGTTTTTGTGACCGTCGCAGCTTCCATTAAAATAATATAAATAGTATAAAGTGTTTGAGGATTAGTTAGTGTATTTTACATGAAAATATGGCTAAAAACTCAAAGGATAAAACTAAACGTAATTTTGTTACGTAATTTAACCAGTGGTTCTCAACATACAGTTCTTGTTGTCAAGCTTTTATTTGTATTAATATTTCTGAACAGCTTTTTCGCCCTGAATATTAAAGGTTGTCTTATGGTTTTATAAATAACTTGAACAAGAACATTAAACATAATTGAACATTTATTTTTCCCATTTTCTTATCAACTATATAACGTAAACGGTCTTAATATGTGTGGTACGGTCAAAAACAACTTTATTGTGATTAATATTTTATTAAGTTACTTCTTTTTATATAGGTTAAAACCGAACTGTGGGGTAGCGCTAAGTTCGCTTTCTTCCAGTCAGTTTCTTACATACAACGCACCAGAGGACTAGCAAAAAGTAAATCACTTACGAATCTGTAGAAGGCTGCGTTTCTCTTCTCACTAGTCACAATCTTGCTGCACTATTTTCTTGGTGTTGACAACGATATTACAGTTCTTTCTTCCAACACGCTTGCTGTGTTAATGCCGTTGACTACCTTGAACTGCACTCTGCACTCAAAGGTAATTAACTTGCCAAAACGTACTATTTCTCCGGATCCTTTTATTGGACTTCTGCAGCTGTAGCCCTGTCTCTTTCACTTTTATTAGACCTTATGACGACTTATAAATTTCTTCTTATATCTATTCGTTAATTACATTACTGTTTCTAAAGCCATTTTTTCTGTTACGCATCTGCAGACAATAGCCGACTTGCAACTAGCCACTGGCGTTACCCGCACAGGCACACCGCCGGACAATAGCGGCTCAGGGAGGTTTCCAATACTTAAGTTTATTGCGGCTATTAAAATAACTATTGAATGCCCGTCGATAATTGCTTGAGTTGCTGGGCGGCTCGCCGAAACAATGACAAGCCATCACAGGTGCAGTTTATTGTCATTGTTTCTACATAACTCTCGGTCTAGTTTTTACATCCATATCAGAGGCATTTTTAGTAAAAAAATTATCAAAGTTGATAGTAATTACCGGTTTTCAAGGTCATTGTAGCCATGACTGTTTATCAACAATTTTCAGACCACTGACCAAGATAAGAATATTCAAAGTCTTATACAATTTGACAAAGTAGTGGAAAAAGTACTCGAGTCTATAAATCGTATACTAAAATACTAAATAATAATGTTTTTTACCTTTCCCCCATTATCTAATTTGTTCATATTAGTAAATCACTATACTTGTAGATTTGAACGCTATATCAACTGGCTCAAAAACCACGTTTGTGTTACATTCATTGTGTCCCAGGTTCATAATATACGTAGTATACAAGTTTATGTGTTGACGTCGTTGTCCAATATTTATGCATCAAAAGTTTGACAAACTGTGGTAGTGGACTGCACAGGTGTGTCGTCGGCACCGCACAATGATTTAAAAAAATTGCGCCACACTTAAGATAAATCATATTATTGCTGAGTAACGCTAAGAATAAATAATTGTATAGGAACTAAAATCAGAAAATCTGCTTTAGGTAAAAGCTTACATAATTATGTAAATTGGATTGGAAATTTATTTTAAATATGTACAGTTCTTAATTGTCTTTAGTTTTGTAGTCTTTTGAATATAAAATATGTACCCCAATAGCAAGTAAAAAGTGTGATATAGTCATAAATATAATTGAAAGAATATGCATGCTCCGCTTAATAATGCTGCATTCAAAATAGACCTACTTAACAGCCGTATATAAAACAGCGCGGCTTTAAGGTACAAAAAAAAAACAAACCTACTAAGAAGTTTCTTTAATACAAAGTTTACTTTTACTGTTATTAGATGGCGCTGTTTTCTTCCCTGCCAGCAAAGAGTCAGTGAACAAGTTGAAACGGCCACAAAAAAATTGCCTTCGTCCTAATTATGAAATTCTAAAAATAAAATACTTAGAAAATATTTTCTCGGTTATAATTATACCATTATCTTTTTTTATGTAATGTGTATCATTTTACATATTATTATGAATACTGTCCGTTAATCTTATGTAATTAAATATGATGCAAAAAATATGTATTTACATAGATATTACATTATTTAGCAATCATATTTTACTTTGTCGCAAGTAATCAGACAGTAACGTTAATAGCTTATTATAAAATAATAATAATATTCACTTTAGCAATGAAATTAATATTTGTGTTCAATTTCTCATAGTGTCAATTGAGAATGACGCCGAGGATGGTCAAGCGTGCGCACGCTGATTATTTTGACTCTTATATGTCGGTAGCTTGAATAAAGTAATCGCTGTTATTGCGGCAGATTTACAATATGTGGGCGGCCAGCCAGGCTTGTCCGAAAAACCGTACCATCCACCAAATTCTACAACATGTAGCCCGTAAACGAACCAGGGACCTCTGTGTTACAAGGCAAACTAGCTCTTAGCTACTGTGCCATGGGGGCAATATCATGAAATTCAGAGTGATTTACCAAAAAGTAATTTTAAATAAGCTTGCAAGTTATAGTTAAACAACCGCTTATAAATATAAGAGTGAAATCAAATGTGGGTATCAATAAGAAAAAATAGAGGGCGTCTCTGTGTGTGCGACACCAAAATCGCAACGTGAGCACAGCGAACACAGTACGCGGGGGCGGCGGCGGCGGCGGCGGCTGCGCAGGCGCACGATTGCTTTATTTTATTTATAATTACGGCCGAGGAGCCGAGACCCGGACCTGTCGCGATTTCACCTGCTATTATTGCCATATTTTTCATTGTTATTGCATTTATTACGTCGGTCGATACAGATTTCGTCGTAGTAGGCTTTAACGAATGACTCTCATAAACGAATGCATATCTCTGCTCCGATTTCTCCTTATAAATACACACGTAACGATCTCATCTTTTAGTAGAAGCGATTTAATTGATATGATTAAGATTTTTATAACCCTCCCGATACCTTACACGAAAGGAAAGTAAAACGGAATTTAACGTTAATGTTTAACTTTCTTATACAGAAATATGTAAAGATGTCTGTGTTATAAAATTCTTAATCCCCTTTCAAGTTGTTCGTTTTTGTTTATTAATACAGTATCAATTTAGTTACTGTTTTATTGACTAGCAGTAAACGAGAGGTGAATGTTGGGATGTTAGTGTATCATATGAATAGGTACGCTGGTCGGAGGTTAGGGTCGCGGGCGCACCGCCTACGCGGCGCACCGTTATACAGCGGTTAATTTTTACACCCAACGAAGATTATTGTATTAACGCCCCCGCCCTCTCTTTGAACCGGGAAACAGTTTTTGAATCGTACTGTCTTACATCAGAGAGATTGCCTCTTTACGATAATTGTTGTAAACATTGAATAAAATTTTTAATTTCTTAATAATTTTCATTACTATCTATTTTACTTTCATGTTCATACGTAACAAAACTGAACTTTTTTATCTAACTACATTTTATGAAACATAAAACAAAAACATTTAGATTTTTCATCGCGAAATCTTGGATTCGTTTAAATGTTCAATTAATCTTAACAAAGTAATTTAAGAACTTCCTTACCTTCATTTTCGTTCATAATTTCGGTAGATATTACACAAAAAAATATAGGAATTTCGTCTGGACTCTTTAAGTTATATAGAGAATCTATAACAATGATGTCTTTTATTTAGTAACAAACGACGCTCAGAACAGTTTATGTCCTCTTTTATACTTATAATGAACTCGTTATAAAGCAACCATAAAATATACACATCATAACGTACGATGCTTGTGGAACAAAGATCTAATTTGAAATTCTTTAAAGTATAGTATAGTATGTATTATTATACAAATTGATCATAAATATTAATTTAATCGTCTTGTTTTTTATTTTATTTGCTAGCTGCAATACATTGCGTAGGAGGACACTCGTTGATGTCTTTTGTTTGAATAATTTTAGTGTACTACAGTATGTATTATATGAAAGTGATGATGAGATAGAAGTTAGTCAAATAAATCTACTACTTTTATAAGTAAAAGTTTTTAAGAAAATATAAGACTTTCAAAAGAATACGGTATTTCTAAATTGTTATAATTGACATGTGAAATATACGAGGACAATAAAATTGTGTACTTTATATAAACATAGTTTTGTATATCATGAAAACGGAAAGCTACCAGAGAATAATCTCTTCACAGGCGATGAAGCGCGTCGTGTGCCGCCCACGCAGCGCAAGTGCCATACCTTACCGTCTCGTAGTTATTGGCACGGGATCTTACGATTTATCGGACTGGCTGCGGCCGCCATCGCACCGCGCTCCTCGATTGATGCCGTCGGTATAGCACAGGCAATCGTTGTAAATGAATATAGCGAAACTTTAAGAAACAAGCTTGAAATGTAATAGCAAATATTTATATCTCAATACAATAAAGCGATTATCTAAACAA
Source organism: Byasa hedistus (assembly GCA_029286795.1). Lineage (NCBI taxonomy): Eukaryota > Metazoa > Arthropoda > Insecta > Lepidoptera > Papilionidae > Byasa > Byasa hedistus. Next base: position 5,577,143 of record JAGSMW010000020.1, on the reverse strand, counting down.
ATTCTTTTAAACAATATTTTTGTTTTACTAACTGGACCTTACGTCATGATCATGATTTTTTGTTTAATCATTCATAATTCTTTCAACTCTCTAACTAGATGTTTCACTTTCCTGGTATTTTTAATGGAAGCATAATGTGGTAGCGTAGATTTTATTTACATAACCTTAATAATTTATTTACAACACTACAGAATAAAAGAATCATCAATAGAAAGTATTCACTGGTAAGTGAAGTTTACACTAGCATGTATCTATTAGTATAATTTCTTCATTATAAAATCAAGCTAAATTTTGTAACTTCATTTAATCATAAACCAAAAACTATTTACAAAGCAACATACCTTACAGCAACGGATCATATTGTGTTACATGTTGGCGGAGCATTCTCGGTGCAGATCCGCATATCACGATATATTGAACTGTGTAATTAGCGCGAGCGACACTCACCGCATACATCAGACCTGATCACTTACCAAAGTACTGTTATTGATTCTCATTAACGCGTTCAAGGAACTACAACGCGGTTTTGAACATAACGCTTTCTATTGTGATAACTTTCTTCGCATCGTGAGTCCTGAATAAGATTTATATAATATGCGAATGAGCAACAGAATCTTTAAATAAAAAGTGCCGTTACTCTTTTAAAGAATATCTGTCCTTCGTAACTGACTTAAATGTCCTCTTGCGAAAACTCATGTTCTCAAAATTATGTTTTAAAATGTGTACGTACGGGGTTTTAATAATGAATACACTATAGCATATATATATATATATATATATATACAATTTTCTTTCTTTGACAACACGTATTTGTAATAGTAATTAGTAGTATAGCTTATATACATATATGTATATATGTATATATCTTTATGTATATATATATATATATATATACATATATGTATATAAGCTATACTACGTACTCAAAGAAAGAAAATTGTATACATTTAGAAATGAACGTTAAGTACGCTGTTATAAAAATAATACTTTTTGCCTTTCAAATATCCCGCTAGGATTCGTGCATTTAGATTAATATTTATTAAAACACGATAAAGGAATATTATTTTTCATTATACGTTAAGAATGTACACACAAGTTTTTTTACATGTTGCACAAATGTTACAAATATCGTTAAAACAATCAGGAAATGCCAAAAACTGTTTGTCTATTTCCATTGCGAAGTTAAAGTTAATTTTATTAAAAATTACCCTCGGTGTTGAAAGTACATTTAAAACCTTCTCTATCAATTCTTTTAAATTAAGAACACAAAAATAAATCTGTGAAGATAATAAATTTTGTGAATGTCATATCAAGAGTGGGTTAGGTAATTTATTGAAAGGTGCGCATTGAAATAACGTTTATTTGTGCGCACGCGCCGACGTGCGACGTTACAAATCATGCTTATCGTCCGCGCCCGACTGGCTCCATTGCCGCCGCCAGTCCTAAATCTACACGGATCTAGATATTCACCTACCCTTGGGCTCCTCAGTGTACTTTGTGTCTAGATGTTTACAATAAAATTACTCTTCCATCTCTATTTTAACTTAAATACACTGTCGTTATAGAGAACTAAGTAATGACAGACAATAATTAAATATAAAAGTAACTATTCTCTTTAAAACGAGGTCAAATTAATGTCGAAACTCTCTGTAGTTATCTTGAAGGCAATCAATTATATCTAATAGAAAAGTTCAAAGTTTCATTAGAGTATTAAGTGTGAACTCTAATTGGTATCGTATATCGACGGTCAATCTCGGATTAGATTATCACGATGCAAATAGGAATAGAATTAATTAATGAGAGTGCGTTGGATTGGCCGCACGCGCCGGTTTGCCGCCGGTGACCAATCACCACCGCGCGCGTCCGCTACTGCCACTTCACTGCCTAGTTCTAATTGGCATTCGTGTAGGCTGATGTGGATATTCCTTGTCTGTTAGCGCATGCATTAGCACGCATAATCTCAGCACGCACCTTCCGCGATCGGACCTTATTGTTAGTGTCATGAATTCATTTGTAAGCCAATTAAACCATTTGAATACTGTATTAGCAATGATTTCGTTTCTCCATAAGAAACCAGCACATTATTAATTTAATCGATCGCACATCTTCACTTGTAATTAGCATCACACAAGCACACAAAACATTTCCCGGTGTTGGTTGTTAATTTTCTATTAGCAATAATCTTTTGTTTACAAAATTTAAGAGCAACCAAATCCGCCACGTTTTTTTAATAGTGAAAGTGCTATCATTCGGTTTTACAAAATATAAATGAGTAAAATATTTTTTTTTAATATGTTAGAACCATTATTCGGTACAAATGCATAAAATTTTTAAAATAGATTGTTAATGATAACTAACGACACTAGCAGACTGTAAAAGACACATTATCATCAAAAACAATGTCACTGACAAGAAAAGTTGTCTAATATGATATTGATCTGAAATATTAACCTGTGACCCTGTCATGCAAGTGCACGTTTCTCACAAGTTGCGATATCTCCACAACTATTGTATAGCAGCTTTAATCGAAATATTTGAAATTAAGATGCTATCGTATAACAGGGGTTAGGTAATGGAAATATCTGATTAGAAGATGTAGTTTACTACCGATTTTATAATCATACTCTGAAAGAATACCGCTGGTCCACGATCTTGTATAGGTTATTGTCAAACATTTGTTTAACCCCTAAATTTAGTTGCATTTGAATGTAATGATCAATAGAAAATAATATTTAAAATCTATAACAAAATGTCATTGCACTTCATGAGTTTTATTCATTGGTCGGTAGATGGCGATACCGTAACATGTAGCAACATACTTATCTGTGCATTACCTACATAGATTTTTATTTATGAATGAATGTAAAAAATAAGTGAATTGGCACAAAGCATAAAAAGCAGTATTATAAAAAACAAAATATAATATTCAAGTCTTAAGATGTTCTTTTTATTTCACCATCGAATAAAAAAGACACGCCTTTCTGCATGCAAAGGCATGCTTTTGCAGTCTTCTAATTTTTTTACATTGTCGATATTTCGAGAATTTTTCTTGTAATGGTCTAATATCAAATTCTATCCTGCAACCTTTTTTGGAGCTGTTCGTTGTTGTCGGCGATAATATAATAAGGCACAGCGGCTAACTCTGCTCGCTGTTTGACCTGGCGCCCACATACTAATGCTCGACCCACATTAATTCTACGATACGAGACTTACATTTTGATTGTAATATTTATATTTACCCCAACTTGGAAGGTAACAACGTCTGAATTTTCTTTTTTGAAGGAATACTATAAGTGTTATATTGTTTCTTTTACCAGAACTATTCAACTGAAATCACTTAAGATCTTTATGGCGTCTCTTTTGTGAACCTTAATATTTATTGATATAGCGATTTACTTTACGCGTAAAATGCTCGTATCATATTTTTAAAGATAATAACATTCAAGAAGCGACTTTTTTGAAAATCGCACACAGATCAACAGAGGAACCACCGACAGTACCCATTTAGCAGAAAAGTACAAGATCTAGAAATAATGAGACGATCTCGTAAACTATGTGCAAAGAAATGTTCACATAGTTAACGATATTTAAAACAGACGTATTGAAAAGGTCAAAAATAAAAGATTTTAATTATATTAAGGTAATATTTTATTTTCTGCATATGGAGGTAACAGAAAGGAACGCAAAACGACAATGTTTTTGATCAATATTACAGCCTCATAAATAGGTACTAACATGTATTTTAAAAACATAATAGCGTCTAATGACATACTGATATACATTTTCGAATAATATATTAATCATTTATAAGTAAGGCACTTTGTACATGGCTTAGGATACAAATATAGAAATTTAAGTGTATAACACTCGGCAAATGCCACATGACTAGCGACTCCGCCACAAAGCGGTTGAAATTATCTACATGACTTATATTTATACTAGTTTACGTTTATATTAGGGTTTTACTTAATATACTCTAATAACACGCGGGGCAACGACTTATAAAGAATCTAATAACACACAATTTGTTATGGTACAATGTACGCAAATAATTTAAACTTACATACTAAAACATTATTTTAAAATGCAGTGAATGTGGGAGGAAATTTAATAAGCTACGAGATCGAAATTATATCGAGGTCAGTCTTCTTAGTAAGCATGTATTGTAGACGACGGAGGTAAAGTTTGGTGAGCATGAGAAGTAGGCACCGCTTCGGGTCGATATTCGTAGGGCGAAGCTCCAGGGTTACCGCATCCACCTTCCAAATGTTTGCTCAGGAGTGACATACGAGAAAAAGTTTTGCCGCATCCGGTACACGAATATTTTTTGACATCAGAGTGCGTTTGCAAATGTGCTCGTAAGTTGGATCTGTCAGCAAATGCGCGTCGGCAGTGATGACAAGAGAAAGGTTTTTCTCCTGTGTGTGTGCGTATGTGTCCCTGCAGAAGCCACGGTCTTGAAAAGGCTTTACCACATAGATGACATTTGCACGGAAGAGTATGAGTACGAATATGCATCTTCAATGCTCCTAGAGACGTATACACTTTGGCGCAGTACTTGCAGCTGAATGATTTTCTAGCAAGGCTTCCTTCTGCAGCGGCGCAGTGATATTGCTGGTGCTTTGACAAACCGGAATAAGTTGAATAGGATTTAGCACAGTCGGGACATTGGTATCGAGGACGGCGAGGTGCTGAAACCGACACTCCTGAATCAGAAGAAACAGAGCCTGGGGAACGAAGGTCTTCAGGACAAGGCGGTGGTGAACACGATGAAGGTGGGGAAGCAGGTGAATAACGGGCATATAATTGAGGATGCGTTGGTGGTGAAATTGTGGGAGCTGTTGGATAAAGTTCTTCAAGGGGATATGTGTAAAGAGTCGGCAAGTAGGCATATTGCGGGGTGGGTCGAGCGAGCTCGGCGGGCGCCGGCGCAGGTTCAAGTCGCGTTCGGCAGGCAGACAGATAATCCAACTGGTGTTGTGGCCACTCGCGTGGTTCTACTTTTACTGAAGCAGTAGACAATGGCGACGATGCCTTGCTTGGATAATTACCAGTTTTCGAAAGATCTTCAGGCTTCGTGCTCAAATTTTCTGGTTCATCGTTTTCAGTGTCACCTTTAAACAAAATAGATAATTAGATATTTAATTAATTATGTTACACCGCCTTTAATGGATTCAAATTTCAATTTATTATTATGATTACATCTAAAGATTATTTTTTTATAAGAGCTAAAACTTTCTAAAAATACGCTTAGGAAAAAAATCAGGATTATCTTTTAGTAAGTAGGTAGTGGGTAGACCCTATTTTAAGTATATAAAATTTTGCTTTATAACTTTTAATTATTATTTTAATTAATACTTACAGTGATAATCGAAATAAAGACGCGTAGCTGAGTGGGCGGGGTGCGGTGGTGTGGTGGGCGGTGTCGCCGGTCGCTCCTCCCGCACCGGCCGCTTCTTTAGCGGACAGTGCGCGTATTTCTTCGTCATTAAAGCGCTTGACGTTTGAGTATCTTCCACAAGCATCTTGCACTAATATTCACTATCACCAAAGTTGCTAATATAAAATCCTCAAGTCAGTAAAATATAACACAATGTCACTTCTAATAACGATCCAAATACAACACTGATGCGCCGGAGTCGACGTTTCGGCTTAGCGGTTGGGACGCGAGTGACGTACACGCATGCGCTCGTCGGCGTCCGGAAATCGGAGTGGAGCGGTGAGGGAAGGCCGGGGTTTATATGCGCGCCCCGGCGGCGGCGGCCAGGTGGCGCGGGCAGCGCGCGCACGTGCGCCGTGCCCAATCGGCGGGGCGCGGGCTGGCCGGTGGGCGCGGCGCGGCGCAGCGCGGCGCGGAGCGGGGCGGCGGCACCTGCGCCTCCGCACCCGGCCGCCTCTCTGCATTATACCCAGTTCCACTACCACACCACTTTTGTTCACCACCGTTCCCAACTCAGCTTCTCAATCTCCCATCCAACGGTCTAACACTCGGGGTTAAACAACAAATAACCGGTGTATTTACTGGAGACCGTCTGGATGGGTACCACCGCAGCTCCTATTTCAACCGCCAAATAGTAGTGTGCAAACATTACTGTGTTCCGGTTTGAAGGGCGCTGTAGCTAGTGTAATTACTGAGGTAACGAGACTTAACACCTTATGTCGCAAGGCGACTAGCGCAATGTGGTGCAGTGTTACCATCTTAACTAGCACCACGTTGTCATGGGCAAGCGTATCACTTACCAGCAGGTGAAGGTCGCATAGTAGTATCAAAAATAAAAAAACCGAATTATCAGCCTTTCAGCATTGTCAATTTAAAAATTACACATTGCTTTTACAGTTTTCATTTAACATATTATATTTTTAGGTTATTCTAAATATTGATATCCAACTAAAAGTAGGTTATAATATAGTATAAAGAGCTGAAGACAGCAAAATATCAAACACTCATTGCAAGGTTTATTTTGTACATACAATATCTTCAATCCCATATTAGTGCGAGAGTGACACACAAGTTTTGAATAGGTATAAGAATAACAAGTTTATATTTCAAGGAGTTAGTTATGTGCTATTTGCATGACCTTGTCCTCATTGGTTTCGATTTCCCTTTATGATTTTGATTATAGAATCCGTTCCAGTTTAAAATGTAAACACGATGCCATATCCAGAGCTTACTATATGCTCTTTAGATATCTTTAGCACATACAGATAAATATGAGTATACATAATACATGTGTAAGTTCTTTCATCATTACATTTTTAAATGTAGTGTAAAAAAATACGTGCTAAATTTATAGGAATCACGGTATGATTCCGGAAATAAGAGTTTTTAAACAATTTATATTGTCCATTTTAAATCAATACTGATAATAAAAATCAACGGACTAGCGGAACTTACCATAAAAGTGAACACTAAGTAAAATTATTGGGAAAGCTAGAACCAATCCTTTGTTCAGCCTTTTTAGATTATTACATTCACTTTGTGGCCATGTTTTTTTATACGATTAAATATTTTACTATAGTTGTTGCTATTTATTTGGATATATAATGAAATGTCGTATTGGTGTAGAATGTCAGAAATCTACTGAGAGCTGACCGACCACTTCGTTATCATGAAGATAACTAAATAAACATACCACTCATCGGTGGGTACAGATTGGTGCTACCATTGATAATAATAATTGAGTGATTTGTTAACTGGGAAGTTTTGGAACCCGTTCGTGCTATAGGAATATCGCAATAAAGATCGTCCTGTATTCTTGTTGTAACATCAAACAGGAAACGTTTGTGACCCTTTCTAACACGGAAGTACCATTCTTTGTTATATCTTTTGCGACCAGTATTAATTCCCACAGACTGGTGTAATACTTAGGCAATTTAGGTGTTCGCACAGTATTATACCGGTTTAAACGAACAGTATTTTTTGTATAGGTGGGTTATATTACCATAATTTATACTGACGTTAATCGAAGGAGTCGTTCTGGTTAGCGGGTAAACTTAGGAACCTATTTACTGCATTTTAAAACACCGACGTGTTGAAATAACCTCAGATATGTTACCATCTTTGTTTATTTTAAAGAAATGTATATAGTTTACAAAACTTACATACTTTGTACTGTATGTGATTTAGTTAAATAGAATACGCACGCAATTGCGAAGGCTTTAATGCTAAACATGTTAACTTGTAATGGAAATAGAAACATTTATTTAATTTTAAATTTTATTCAACGTTGAATCAATTTACGTGTATGTGTGAAATTAAATGAATCACGCAAACGTGTTAAAGGGCCCAGATATGAACAGCATAGTTTGCTTTGCTTTTGGGAAAATGTTAGTAATACGTCTCTCTTCGATACAAAAGTTCGAGCAACTATGATTATATTTATAATCACTTTGTTTTCAAAACAAATAATTACTGATGATTATACTTAATTGAGTGTAGATTGTTTACTAACTAAAACTACGGACAAAACCGTAATGTTTGTCATTAGTTTCTACTTGTGAATGAATTCTTATCTCGTGTACGCGTGTGAAACGTAAACACATTAAGAGACGGTAATTAACAAAAGGTTATAATTTGATATATAATTGTATAGTTTACTTGAGAATACAACCAATATTTAACATGGACAATGATTCCGTACGAAATTTTTGTAGTATCCATCTACGAATAACGCTTAAAAAAACATTACAAAAATTTCTAGATTTTTCTGTTACCAAATTCGGGTCATGAGTGAATCACAACGAAGAGTACTAATTATAGTAAGTAGTACCACCACGTGGTAGGTCTCTGTTACCGGAGACCGTCTGGATGGGTACCACCGCAGCTCCTATTTCAACCTCCAAATAGTAGTGTGCAAACATTACTGTGTTCCGGTTTGAAAGGCGCTGTAGCTAATGTAATTACTGGGGCAACGAGACTTAATACCTTAAATCTCAAGGCGACGAGCGCAATGTGGTGCAGTGTGTACCATCTTAACTAGCACCACGTTGTCATGGGCAAGCGTATCACTTACCATCAGGTAAACGTCTTGCTCGTCTCGGCGCAAAGTAGTATAAAAAAAAATAGCGCTTAAAAATAAAATGGTTACAAAAATTTCTAGATTTTTCTGTCTTCTAATTCGGCTCATGAGTGAATCACAGTGACGAGTACTAATTATAATAAGTAGATAGTAATTACGCGATGATAGGTGTCAGATCGTCGCCATTCGCCGGGTGTTCGCGGCGGTGCGGTGTGTCGGGGGAGGGTGTGCGCCGGCGGGAGAGACAGAATATAAAGGGGGGTGTAGGACCAGGTGTGTTGTCGCGGGGCGCGTGCATAACGGTCGCGGCACGAGCGGGCCGTGCGCTATGGCGGAAATAGCGATGGACAGGGGCGCCGCGAGCAGGTGGTGCGCTACCAGACTCGTCGCACAATTGTCGGTTAATTCCACGCATATATTATTATTTCATGAATTAAATCTTCGCCTTTATTATCATTATTTGTAGGCTTACGATTCTATTCATAAATTTGTTTCATATACAATATATTTACAATGATTACAATAAAAAAAACATGTACAATGTTCTTTGTTGTCATTAAATATGCCGTAAACATATATACCGCGTCTTAAAATTAATAAACAAGTATATTACAAAAATACAATTTTAGTATAACTTTTATTTTTATTAAAATGTTTTCTATTTTATTATTGTAATGAATATATAGTGTACGTGTGCGCTGGTGCTCATGGTCCATGTACAGCAGAGGGAGTCAATCGGTTGATGATGATATGTATGTATTACCACAGTGTTCACTGATAGCCTTTCATAGATCAATAGAATGCTCACATTTTTTTTTAGGTGTCACCGCAGCGATTTTTTCTGTCGCTTATCTAGTTCTCTGTCTCTAGTTTGAAGGGTGTTGTAGAATTTACTGGGAGTACGAAACATTATCGTGTGTCTCATGGCGATATATACAATTGCTAAGATTAGCTGTTAGTAAGCATATAATTTGTCATAAGATTAATGTTCCGCATGTTTTATATAGACTACAATAATATTGCAGATAAACTATAATCTTTAAATAATATCATTTAATGTGTAGATTTTATTCTTTTAACAGTATCATCAAATCATCTCCTGAAACACAAAAGCTGTACAGGCTGCAATAAATTACTGTTTATTTATTTTAGATGTTATTAATTATTTGAAAATTTTTAAGTAATTAAAACTTTTTGTCCGCTTGCCTATCTATCGTGAAGCTTTATGGATTGCTACCCACATATATATATATGTTGCTGTCGGTGCATACCGAGCAGTGCACCACTGAGTTAAACGATTACAAAAATCCGTTATAAAATCTGTTTATTCAATGACTTAAAAAAGCCGCACACCTGAGCCGTATCTATTATTGTTATCGCTCGGGCATTTGTATCATTGTTTGTCCGCTTACCTTTTACCTCCGAATATAAAATGTTACACAAAGGCATAGGCACCCACAAGCACAGCGCAGCCATTGAATTGAATCAGTGCAGCTATGCCGGCAGCTGGCAGCGCGTGCAGAATCACATGTCTGTACCCGAATCGCACATCTGCAACCGGCACAACTGCAAAACGAAAACATCTTAACTGCGACGGACATTTTCATCCATACTTAACAGATTGTATACCAGTTACAACCTTTTGCTTTTGAACGAAATGGTTAGGGTCTCCCCCATTCATTGCAACTAAACCCAATTTAAAAATGTTGTAAGCGACTATGCCTATATTAAACCTTACAACGTTTCTCCATTGAATTTTATAATATTTCGGTTACTCTGTAAAGCCACACTAATAATCGTTTAATTTTGTGCTTTGCGTCATTTAGTTAGGGTTTATTTTGTATTGTATCTTTGCATTTGTTATATGAATAAAGTTCAAAATTTAATCCTTGCACATGGTACATTTTGGTTTTGTATTTCCAGAACTTGCAGGTAGGTGAGTAGTTTAATTTTGAATAATGGCATAGCTGTAGAGTTCTATATAAAGCACACTGGTCCATTCAACGCTTTTATAAACACTTTTAATACAGATGGATTGAATATTCTGATACAGGCTGTTTTAAAATACATGAAAATGAAATTTTTATTTTGTTGTACAATTTTACTTGTTTTCTATAATAACATGTAAATGTAAAAAGAGTTTCTTTTTAGTATTTTCCGTATGATACGTACGTAAATATTGTTTAAAATTAAGTGGAAATTTTTAATCCTTTTGTACAAAAATCATTTAAATTTCATTTGTTGTTAAACAAATATAATATGAATTGTTTTTCTAATGCGAAAGTTTATGGTATTAAATGATGTGTTTTTATGCAACATAAAATCATAAATGTTCATTGTATAAATTCATGTAAACTAAATGTAATTTTGTTGAGTAAATTTGGAACACGCTGTTGACAGTCGGCAACAACAGCTGAGATTTGGGCACACGCTATACGCGGCCGGTGCGTCGATCTGCGCACCGGCCACCTTTCACCCCTCGCGCATTCCCTGACGGCAGCCTTAAGTTTCTCAGTTATTTTAAGGACTAATGGTCTCGATATATTAAAATAAATACTACCGTTCGAGACCAAAATAAATGCTTAATATTTTTTGTTATTAATCTCTATATATAACGTCGTCCAAAGACGTAAGCGTCTATCGGCTGATGATGATAATAATGGTAAACTTCATTCATTCTATAATTTTAGAGTAGTTGGTATTTTTTGTTTAATTTGAACTATTAATGTTATAAGTTATTTCAATTAAGTCACTAGTATATAAAAGTAAGTAAGGAGACTTCTTAATTATATGTTCAGGACGGCATGCCGTTCCGTTTGCGATATGTCTTTCATTAGAACATTAGAGCTTAGTGAGATTTCAGTAGACCTGCAAAGAAATAAAAACCATTGAAATTTCAATCGTGATAGAGATAATTATCTATTAAACCAGTTCAATAAATTAATTAGACTAGATACGTTTTAGATAAATGCCAGTCATTAATTACAACTTTCGTAACGGATTAAAACGCAGTACTGGATATAGACTGGATATAGAGAATTTCAATAAGTAAAACGTGTGTTAGTTTTATTTTAATAATATTTAAGTTCAGATTTTTTGATTTAGGGAAACAGAAATAGGTTTGTTCCCACATCCAGTTTTTTTTTTAAATAACGGTTATTCGGTTTTTTTCTCCGTTTCTTAGTGACGAAAAGGTATTTATACTGCAATAGTAAGAAGGGGAAAGACCTGGGGTTGTTGGGAAACAGCTGCATCTCTTGCCCCGGAGCATGCCCGGACAAGTTCATCGTTTGGCATGGGATTAACATAAATACGGTGATATATAACGGTTAAGTGATAAGTTAGGTCATCCAATGTCTGTCATGAATAGGTACCTGTTCTTTACTTTAATGTTCCTTATTTAATATACTCCTATTAACTATTGGTGGTGGCTTATGGCTATATGGATGGTAGATTTTGATATTCAATAAATGAACTATTGTTTTCATTTTGGATAAAAATTTTGACTATGAAATTGACTAACATTATGCTTAAACTTATTACCTGATAGTAAATAAATACAGGCAAGTACTAATAGTGCAGTACCTGAAAGGTGTCAATATTATAATGCACAATCGCAGTATTGTAATTTTAATGCTGATAAGTACGCATATGCAGGGATGGAGTTATTGTTGCATTAGACCAATGAACATTTGAAGTTAATTATTTGTAATGAGATGATTTCTAAAAACCATAAATAAACATTGGGAAGGATTATACCGATGAATCGACGTCTTAGGACTGATAATGATAATGATTAGCTAATTGCATATATTAAATTTTTGTTAGCGATGTCTCCATTAAAACATTTTATTACGAACTATCATACGTCGCACAATGTAGTAGATATCAAGTAACATTTTCAGTAGACGTATATTGACCAAAATGATTTTATATTAATTCCCATTGTCACGATGTGGTTGATATTCAGATTAGGTGCTTAACAAATTCGACAGTTTTTATAATGAAAACCATACCACCAACCCATACTTCAAGTGTGGCGAATACAGCATTCACATCCAATCGTGAAAGCTTATGTTACCAGTACTCAATGAATAAGCTGAAATTATAACGATGAAGCTAAAAATACAGAGATAATACAGTTTTCATTTTTGAAGATATTTCGTTCTAAATATATATCCGTATTGCGCAAAGTACAAAATTAATAATTTTAAAATTACAACAATCATTTATACAATATTAGGTCTATTGACACCCACAGATAAATAATAAGTGCGTTAAAAATAATTACATAGAGCAAACAGCGGACACACCCGTTCCGGGACACCTTTTCATTTAATCAAAACTTGTTTGCACACCCAACAAACGGTGTTCGCTGGCGGAGGGCGAGCGATCTGCGTGGAGCATAGTTACCGCCGAACCTTGCACCGGTTTATTTGGCGTCACCGTCTTTTGATAGCTCTTTTTATATCCATTGAAATTTATTAAAAGCGCAGTAAGGGTGCGCGTGCGCGGCGACAACTGAGATTGACACACCTGGCCCACGCGTTACGTCGGGTAAGCGATGCCATTTTCTATGATGATGAATTTAATTTAATAAATTTTATGTTGTAGACATGAATTGTGTGTAAATTAATAAGCTATGATATAATGTTATTACTCTGATTTAATTTTAACACATTCACCGACATTTTTATCTATTGTTTGGTTTATCTAGAAGCTAGTTCAAATGACGCTGTATTTAAGTAAAGAAGATGAGAAGTAATATAAACATGTATATATTTATCCTAACAGATACATATTATTTACATGTGAAATTTTTGTCGCTTAAAATGTTTTCCTCTTGATCTTTTTGCATTCTGATGAAATTGTTGTATTGATTTAGATAACGATTTATTTGTTTCCTTTTATAGTGATACATGAAACATTCGATACTTGTTTAGTCAATACAAAATAAAAATGTTTATGTAATTTTTCATAAAATCGCAATATGGTATATTTGTCATTAGTTATCGAAAATTTCGATTTTATCTTTGATAGTCTATTACAACATTAAGATTTTTGTTTGGCAGTCTCTATAATTAAATTATTATTTTTTTATCGGAAATTGAATTACCTATCAATCGTTTAAGTAGGTAGTCAATAGTATAACGGAAAAGCATAAGAAGGCTGAGTGTGATGTAAATTCGTTTAGACGACACGGCGGGACACTTGAAGCATATAGGAGGTAGTAGACTAGACTTTGTCGGCTGGTTGTGTGCATCGCGTGCGTGCACCGTAAACGGTGAGCAACTCTGTGCGGCTCCATGATCCACATTGATACTTGTCAAAGCGAAGACCTCCCAGCGAGCCAGTAAACATTATTAAACACCAATAATGTTATGTGTCAATGCATGATGTCCCTTTACGAAACTGTAGATTAATTCGTAATAGTTAGTGATTACCTTATGTTTAACTATAGCTTGCAGAGTATGTTTTTATACAACTGCGACGAGCAAAGCGGAGATATACACCTGGTGATAAGCGGATCATAGTAATGTACTTTAAGTTAAATATTTTTACAAAACATTATTTTTTTTTGCGGTAAGACGAACGACGTAAGGTCTCGTTACCCCAGTAATTTTACTTCACCGCATTTTAACACGTTCTGTGCTGGCGACACATATGGTATGTCCACTGTTTTTGGTTGATATTTCTAAAATGGCGCATAGTCGGTTTAAAATTACAGCGTAGACCTAATATTATGTTATTTACATATTTCCTTCGTGGTTTGAGTGTGACGCAATTTTTTTTAAAAGTCATTATGCAGAGCTGGCGACACATCTGTGTAGTCCACTACCACAGTTTGTCAACGACGTCAACACAATTTTTTTTATACTATTTATATTGTGAACTTAAAGCAGAATGAACGCATCACAAACGTCTATTAACATAATTTTTTAATAGGTTGATGTGGCTTTTTCTGTACATTATGAACATTAATATTGCATTTAGATTCTACAAGTTTAGAGTTTAATTAATTTATACAAATTGCGTAATGAGTGAGAGGTAATAAAAATATAATTATCTGGTACCTTAGGTTACGATTTGTGGGTTTGAATGCTCTTTTGACCACCATAGCTTTCGAATTATGGTTTTGTTTGAGTGCTGTTCCGATTACTTTGGCAAATTTTACCGGACTTTGTGTTCTTTGTTTTTGTATTTTTGACCTTGGTTAGTGGTCCGAAAATTGTTGAGATCATAAGCTATGGCTGCAACGACCTTGGAAACCGACAAGTACTACTCATTTCAGTCTTTTACTATTTTCTTTACTTAAAATACATAAAAGTCGAAACAATGACAAACTGCACCTGTGATGGCCTGTCATTGTTTCGGCGGGCTGTCTAGCAACTCAAGCGATTATCGACGGGCATTCAATAGTTATTTTAATAGTCGTAATAAACCTAAGTATTGGAAACCTCCCCGACCTGCTATTGCCGGCACAGGTGTACACCTGTGCCGGCAACGCCAGTGGCTAGTTACAAGTCATTGTTTTCAGATGCGTAACAGAAAAAATGGCCTTAGAAACAGTAAAACAATTAAGGAATAGATTTAAGGAGAAATTTATAAGTCGTCACAAGATCTAATAAAGATGAAGAGACGGGGCTATAACGGCAGAGGCCCAATAAAAGAATCCGGAGAAATAGTACGTTTTGGCAAGTTAATTACTTTAGAGTGCGGAGTGCAGTTCACGGTAGTCAACGGCATTAACAAAGTAAGCACGTTAGAAGAAAGAACTGTAATATTGTTGTCAACACCGAGAAAGTAGTGCTAAGTGCTTGCCTAAGTTACTCACCTTAGAGAAAAGGAGTGCAGTTCAAGGAAACTGCGAACAACATTGTTGCTAGCGATTAGATACCAGTGAACAAAAGGGGTAGGGGAAGAGAGGCATAAAAACCCTTATTATGCATCATAATAAATGTTCAATCTATATATATAAAATTCTCATGTTCGTAATCAAACTCCTCTGAAATGGCTCGGCAGATTTTTATGTATATTTATTGCGTCTGAGAATAGGTCACAAACAATTTTTTAGACCTCTAAGTAATAAAGATGGACCGCACTGTATATTTTTTAATTTCAGTATCATTTTTTTTAAGATTCGGGTTTGAAAAATAGATATTACCCTTAATTTTCATCTTTCTAGCACCACCCCCCATTTTAAATATCGATATTAGTACTGTAATAATATTCCACTTTCATTTATACATCGATCAGTTCTCGTTAATTTAGTATCTTATATAAATCTAAAATCAGTAGCACTAAACGCGTGTCACATAGCCCCTCCAAACTTGACAAAGTAAACTGAATTTAAAAAATTAATAGTAGGTGTATAGTTATTTTTATGTGCCATTATAATCTCCATTCATGTTTCAGTCATAGACCACACCCCCACACACAATAAATTAGATACTTTTTATTTAACATCAAATATATTCACTACAAATATGGGAAAACAACGTTTGCCGAGTCGGTTAGTTATGTATAAAAATCTAGTTGTATTTGTTTAAATGTGATCTAGTCTTGAGTATTTATCCAGTTTGTAATTACAGTTTATTCATAAAACCATGAGACAGCGCTAATCAATCAAGACGAAAAAGCTGTTCAAAAATACTAATAACACAAAATAATAACAACATCAACTGAATGTTGAGAACCAATGGTTAAATTACGTAACAAAATTACGTTTAATTTTGTCCTTGAGTTTTTAGCCATATTTTTATGTAAAACACATTAAGTAATCTTCAAACACATTATTCAATTCAACTTAATGGAGGCTGGGACGGCAACATAGGGTGTGAGTTATTTAATTCTTACTCCAGTGCCGGCGACACAAGCGGTGTGTCCAACGCCAAATATAGGGCGGCACCTGGGGAGACATCGGGCGACGGGAAGGCAATAATGTACCACATCTTTATTATGACAACATTCATTGTAGTGCCTTTGAAACCTAGCGCTAAAGTTTTTATAATATAATAATGTTTTTTTTTTATTTTAGATCACGTGGTTAAATCAATTATGTTATTAAATATGGAAACATGTAAACTTATGACTTTAAGAATACAGAAAATTTAAAATTTCGTGTTCGAAGTTATTTACAACTTTATCGTTCAGGCCGTAAAAAGCAGAAATGCAGTACAAACTGCATTTGTAATATAATAAAAAGGCAAGCAATCGAGCTTGGCAATCGTATTAAGAATTTTTATCGGCAGGTTAGCAAAACATCGCGTTGTGTATGCGCAATATATTGTCATATCAGCGGGATTAAGTCATTTTATTTATTACTAGCTTTTCCCCGCAGTGTCATTTGATCGCGCCGGATTTCTTTTTCTTTTATATTGTAAGTTATGATCGAACCAGGTCTCAGATATTCTCAAAATCACGCGGGTAAGTTACACATTAAAGTTGATTTCACTTTAGTTGTGAAATGTAATTGTTATTAGAAAACATTTTGTTATAATTTAAATTTGTGCAAATGTTACATAAAATAAATTTTACATTTAAAATGTACCGACATTATGTTTATGATACTTTCGTAATGTAATATAAGTATACAAGGAAATTGATAAAAATACAATGACGAATGCGTAAAAGAGTTTGACGTAAGTATAACGGTTTCATTGTTTTACAAAATGCTGAGTGTTCATTCGCGTTAGGTGCACCGGCAGTCAGCAGGAACATGCTGAGACCCGTAATCAAATAATTTCTCAGAATCATCGACCATCAAGGTCGGTTTGATGAGTCGACTGTTGGAAACTGTGTCTTTTGTGTTTAATCTTTAGACATGGCCCTCGCTGTGGCTCGAGGCGGACACAAAGCGGCTAGCTCACTCGTACGCGGCGACCACAGCCGATCTCCGAGCTCATAAAGTGTCATTATGGTAACAGTACCTCATTGTTGTTTTCGGCAATGGCCGTCTCCCTATTTTCTGCGCTCGCCGCGATCGCTCAAAAGCTCGTCGTGTCACGGTGAGTTATAACCAATATGGGTTACGATCGACTCTTGCGAAACTTTTACGGGCCGGAGTCTCCGACGAAATATCGCCACGTTTAATGGCCTTCGAATTTTAAGTACCAAAGAAAAGTAAATCACTTCGACGTGTATTGATCTTAAATTTGTGATTTGACGTGGATACGAATGTTTCGATTCAAATTACCGATAAATCAAGACGGTCATCATATATGTGATACGTACCCACACTGATAACGTCTTCGAACGTAAACAGTAATACGTGTTTTATTTTCCTATCAATGTTAACATGGTCACGAGAGGTACCAATTCGGGCAATAATTACATGCTACGAGTATATCGTATTAATCTTTTTAAGATGTGCTGTGGAATGAACATTGTATGTATTTCTGTTTCATTGTAGCAAATGTATAAAATCGTTAATTCATCTACATATTTTATTCTTTTTAATTTTTGCCTTTGACCTGCTAACTATAATGCTTATGATGGGATTTTGATATCAAGTACACAGCGCTATTTTATCGATGCTAATATTATGCAAGGATTCTTTAAGTGTCCTATGTCTGTTTTGTTAGAAAATAACGCTGATTGGTGATATATCGTTGTATTATGTCATTTGTTTGCGTAACATATTTTACTTACTTTGTATTCATATTATAGTTGTTGGAGGTTAAAAGCGTGATCTGTATTTGCACTTTGTTTTTGTGCAATATTCATATGGTTTTTAATTCAACGGAAACAATAAATTTCAATCCATATCATTTATACAAGATATTGTAATACAGTAATAGTTTGGCATAACAAAATTACTTTTCATTTTTTTTAATTTTCAAATATTGGTTATATTACGCTACTGAGCACTTTAACCGATATTTCTTTGTAAAGTTATCGATTAATTTACAACAGGAATATATTATTAAGGAACTTATATGCACGTTAAGAAAATTAATAATACTAAGCTTTTAACTTTTTTGAAGCTCCATGGCCTCGCTCATTGTCATAGATGTTATTGAATTATTGTTATTTACATGCATGGTGTTAATAACAATAGTATTAGAAAGTGCAAAACATTCATCGATCCATTCACAATTGTAATTATGTAGGTACATAATGTGACTTTCGATTCATTAAGGCCTTTAAAGATTGCTATTACCATTGTTATTATGCTATTGTTTGTGAAAGCATAAAACAATGATTATTGATAATCATTATGAAGATATCAGAATGTGATCAGAGTTTAATATGAAAATGTACGGTCGAGCAAGCAAGTATAATAGCTTTAATGTTATGGGAGACAATCGGGTTCCTGGGTGCAGCCACGATGTTGACGAAAAGACGCATGCTCTTTAACACTTGACTGGAGCTTGATTCGCTCTACTGGTCTCTGCCGATATATCAATGCAATACTATTATATTATCTCTAGTTACAACTAATATTATGTATACATACACATTAGGACTGTGAACACCGCATATTTAAATAGAATATTCCATGCACTGTGAAGTCAGCACAAACAGAGAACAATAAAAACGGCCAACACTGTATTTTAATATGCGAAATTTGATTCACGGTTTTCTGTTAAAAAATGTCTGTAACGAATCGTTAGTGATTTGCTCTAGTAATAAGTTTTCCTACATATGAGATATTTAAAGTTTTAGTGATTTGGAAAAGAACAGGTTGTCCAGGTATGGCATGGCTCTGAAAGGAGGTGTAATCAGCGCTATTGAGCCGAGTAGTCACCTGCGGAACCCGTTGTTATTGTGAGCTCGAAGGTGAATGACGCCGCGGGACCGCTCCGCTCCGCTCGCCCATTCAGCTCATAGAACCGAATTCACTTTACAAGGATCGACCAATTTGTTTATTGACTGGTTTTTCTTCAATTTGGAAAGTTAAATCTTTGTTGAGCCGGTTTTTTACTTATTTGTTGTAATTCAATGAATCGAAATTATTATAATTTTACATTATACTGTATGCGTCATGGTATATACAAATTAGACGATAAGATTTTCGCCGCATTAGGATCCGAAATAGTAAAGGCTGCTAGATTTATAATATAATCGCATTTGTTAGAAAATTTATAATTTTCGTTTATTAAAAACGTCAATTGAATTTGGGAATTAAAAAAAGAGTTTTAAATTTATGTGCTACAAATGAAAACTTGCGACTTGAAGACACGGTGAACACTAACTCTGAGCAAAATTCATCACTTAAATGATACATAATATTTAAACAAAAGATTTATGTACATTATACTAACCCGTACAATCGACTCAAACAATCTGATAGCTTACATTTTAAAATTGCAATGTCTTAATTGTATGTATTTTAGTATGTTATTTACTTGTCAATAATATTTCAAAAATATATTACTGACGTACGATCACTACGACTACTACCTTAGCAATAGTGAGAGACATTTGTAAAGTGAAATAACATTTCACAAATGTTATTACGTCTTTTGTATAAAACGAACAGTGTGATTATTTTTTTGTAAATTTGAAACTACCCCTGTATGCAAACGCTTTTAATAATTGACATGGTCCGTGCATAATAAGTAATGCACGTGAGTTACATATGAAAAGCACGAAAGTATGTACTTCATCCGAGTACCAGTTGCATTGAATTACGCGCCGGATATAATCATATGACCGGAAACACTTGTTTGAACGCACCGCAGGTACATTCTCAGTAGTTTAATTCAAATACATATGTAAGTCTGAGGAGCCCAGCGGGACCCTCTGAACACGTGCAAGGTGATTTAGTCCAAAGCGATCCCCTCCTCCGGATCCGGCTTGGATTGCGTCGTTTCTTATAATGTACCAGTAGGTTGTAAAGGGTTAATAAGAATTTCATCGTGCTACAAAATCACTCGCACTTATTACAAATTTAACTGATTTTTTTTGGAAACAACGAACTTTATTTTGTTGTATTATGTTATCGGAGCATTGAAAAACTAATATCAATAATAAAACATAGATTTTTTTTTAATACTACTATGCGACGAGACGAGCAAGACGTTCACCTGATGGTAAGTGATACGCTTGCCCATGACAACGTGGTGCTAGTTAAGATGGTATACACTGCACTACATTTCGTTCGTCGCCTTGAGACATAAGGTGTTAAGTCTCGTTACCTCAGTAATTACACTAGCTACAGCGCCCTTCAAACCGGAACACAGTAATGTTTGCACACTACTATTTGTCGGTTGCAATAGGAGCTGCGGTGGTACCCACCCAGACGGTCTCCGGTAACAGAGACCTACCACCTGGTAAAATAACATGTATGATGTTAGATAAAAATTAGTCTTTTAAAAATACTCTCACGAACGTATATACTATAACAATAAATCGTAAATAGAAATTACATTTACAAATAATATTAAACTAGTTACCGGGCCATGCGCCTCGAATGTATTGTTGAAGGTTTATTTATCACTTTACAAATTTAATCATTCGATTGGCAAAGCAGCATAGGAGATAATGATTTTAATGTAAAACCTCCTACTGCACACGTCCGTATTGTTCCAAATAGTTCACGGCGAGAGGTGCAAAGTCTATTAATCAAACAATAGGCATTCCGTGAAACAGTGTGTCGACGAGATGCTCGATAAGGGTCCGGTAGCAGCTCGATACAAACGACTCTCCGTGCGCAGTGACTCACGGGCAACGAGCATTACTTTTATACATGAATGCTTCTGAATAATTGGAGAAGTTATTTATAAGTTTCCTCTTTAGAAGCGAATCCTGTGCGCGAACGTAGCCGGATGCCGCCACCCTTCGGAGGGCATGCCTTCACAAAGGCATTTACTCTATTTAAAGACATCCTGCTTAGCGCGGGGGCCACGGTGTCCTCGCACGTGCGTCAAGTGTCCTGCGCTCGCCGACCTGTCAATTACTGTCACCCTCACCTATCTCAGCGCCAGCCACAACACGACTGATAGGTGAAACCCACCGACATTTCTCTTAAACAACTACAGAATCTTGCTCTTTGTATCGCAACCGTTTCTGTAACAAATTTTCTAAAGGAACTACACTACATTCTTTATCTCCGTTTATATAAAATGTATCAGAATTAACCTTTCCTTACTTATTTCTGTTAAATGATTTTAAAAAGCAAATATGAACACTATGCATAATATTACTTTATTGGCAGTGATATAAAAATAAAACCACGCCAAAGTATAATAAGTATAAAACAATGGTCTTCGATTATAAAGATCAATGGAGCGAAAATTATTGCGTTCGTTTGAGACAAGAGCGGGTGCGGCCGCTGCCAACCACGGAAGCTAATGACTTGAACCTACTCACACTTCGGTTTATGTTACCTATTCATGTAACAATTAATTATTAGGAGATTAATATATCAGTAAATATAATCGTCTTATCGTGCGTCTTCTATTTAGTGCAGTAGAGTTCCTCATAACCTCGGTATTTAAACAAACAAGTGCTAAAAAAAATCCCTAGAAACTGTTTAACTATATTTTGTACCATATATAACAAATACATAAAAAATGTAAAATCATACATTTAATAAATTTCCATCATAACCGATTAGCTCCACATTTAAATGATACCAGAAATCAAATGTTATAAGAGTTGAATTTCATTCATTGTTAAATATAATTAAAATGATATAACTATTATTTACTATGTCGTCGGTTGACTATCGTATAGTTGTTGCGGTGAATCAGTGACGTAATGCGAAGCCCCAATCTCGACGCCGATTTCCGTCTCTACCCCTCACCTGCTCGCCTGCTTCCCATATTACAATCCTCTTTTACAGCTCCTCTCTCACATGGCATTCCACGGGTGTCAAACCCTCCTATTCGTCAAACAGAGCAATGACCTCAGTAAGCACGCTCCCCTCATGAATTTCAAAATATCGGAACCACATGTTCCTGACCTTCCTTTACATTTGAACGTTTCACCGTTCGTTTCCTATTTTAAAACACCCACAATCACTATATATATATATATACGTAAATAAATATAATATGTATCAAAAAACGGGTAATGATACACTAATGTCGAATAACAGATTGTCTGATTAACTAATATGCTATCATCTAATTAAATATAAATCGATCCCGATATATTTAGCTACTTTTTTTATTTCAATCACTACGCGGGGTAACTATAAAAAAACAAGTATTTTAAACAAATTGTATGTACTTGGAAAAAAGTTATTAAACAAAACTTGTCACGACAGAGTAAGTAAACTTTTTTATATAAAGGGTCGGAATGTTTCAGCTCATAATTTAAGCTAACGAGTCTCATTAGCTTAGTCATTACCATTAACTACAGCGCTCCACAAAAAGAAATACAATAATGTTTAGAAACTACTACATATGTAGCGACTGTATTGAGCGCTAATTAATCCATTTAAGCCTCCTGCAAAGAGATCTAAGTGCAACTGCTAAAAATTTTAAATAATAGAACAGTGCCAAATTTTTCATCTAATGATGAACGTGTCCCTAGTTAGGATGGTCTCAACTGCAACAAATTATGCTCATTACTTTGAGAAAGAATACATTAAATCTCGTTGCCTCTGCAATTTCACTAACTATAGCGCTATTCGAACCGGAACACAGTAATGTTCGCACACTTCTATTTGGTACCAGTAATAAGAGCTGCGTTGGGACCTGTTTGAACTTCCCAAAAGAAAATATAGAATTATATTGTATTTCCACAAACAAAATTTAATTAATTGATTGATTTCATCGAACAAGATAAGGATTTAAATTGATAAATAGTTTCAAAAGATATGTACGAAGATAGATCTAGAGTAATTTAACCGACGAAGTTACTATAAGTTATATGATTCTCAGAATCCGCTGACATTGTTTCCGACATGGATTACGCAAGTAAATCAATCGAGTTCAAATATCGCACAGGCCATCTCATTCTGTTGCCGAGACACTTGCATAATTGGACCGATTTGCACAGAGTGGCCGCATTAGACATCGGGTTAGGAGAGTAAGCTATTGCGCAAACTAACAATAATCGATGCTTTGCCGATGAAACAGTGAAATCGATGTTCCACTGCCGAGTTACCGCATCACTTGTTCTATATTTAATGGTTAGATTGATCCCTCATAATGAGTACTTCCATTAATCCGATTGCAAGATTATTTATGTAACTAGGTGCATAAAGAAACGTTGTCATTTTACCAATAATAAACAAGTGTTTACAAAGTACAGTATACAAATATTTAACCCGCTCCGTGGCGCAGTGGCTAAGCGCATGACGTGAAACATGGAAGTTCCTGGTTCCATTCCGGGCAACTCGTTGTGGAGTTTGCTTGGTGGTAAGGTGACTTTTAATCCGCCTGGATACCTACCACCATGATATTGTAAATTTGTTATTATAATAGCATTGCTGTGTTCCCATTGTCATCATAAAGAGCTAGAGTTATGACCATCTGCGGCCGTATATGAAATGTAAGTCAATTGTGAGCATTGTCACCTAAGTGGTATAAAAAAAAATTGAATATAGAAAAACACACATACTGATAACTATAAAAAACTATTCTTGTTATGTGTATAATAGTGTTACTACTAAATAATTTAATGTATCGTATCTTATACGCTGTTTTAGGTAATTTTAAAGAAAGTTCTGTAAAATAACTCTTGTGCATTTTCTCCTTTAATGGCAAAGTATTTAATCTTTACCTGTGCGGTGTCGGTGTGTCGGTCTGTCGGTGGTCGGTCGAAGTGGAGTTGATTTAATTAAACCGCGCAGGTCGATGCGGTAACGGGCCCGCTCCGGCACGGCGCACAATCATAATTTCCCGACGGCTGGCGGCGACACGCACATGTAAAGCCCAGCTATTCGCATGTCATATTCAATCACATCAGTACGCCACTGGCCGCTTGTTCCTAATACGCGATTAGGAGTAATTAGATCAATACCCAGACAAGGTAATTAATTTTATACACAAACAAGTTCAAAATGAAAGGGTAATTATTTTACAGTTGATTTACTGTATCTTGCTTCATCGTATCTACGCACATTTTGAATCATGAAATGTAGAGTATAGCAATAGCGTACTCCGATACATAACTCGGTAAACGGCAATTTATATGAGTCATGTTATATTTATATTTTGTTTGAAAGTTGACTGCTTTTATAATTTATTTCTTTATATATTTTCACTACCACTCTCATCACCGACATAACTATTTATTTAACCGTACATAATTGAAATTCTATGTATCTAAAGTTTTTCATTAAATGGTAATAATTTAAAAATATTCAATAAAAACTTGACACATCTAACGAAAAGATATTCCAAGTCTACAATACGTCACAATCCATACGCCATAAGCGCGATGTCGTGTGAAGATTGAGAATATATCGTGATCAACGCTCGTTATCCTTTCGCGAACAAACAGAATGCTTGCGTAATAATTTGAGCAAAATCTATTTACCTGTGCATTTTGGATGTGTATGCGGTACGAGGTTGTAGTACCTGCGGCGTGCAGTGTGGTGCATGCGACAGAGCGGCCCACCCAGCGCGGCTCTTCCAACAAAGGCACGCCCGCGAACCCATTCACGCAATCTCCCAACGAGCTCTAATAACTCAACTGCATTACCAGACCGGTAGTGCACCGATGTCCAACACAACGCCATTTAATTCTGTTTACATATGGACTTTGGTCCCGCTGCTATTCATATATCCATATATGTACACTTGATGTAATACAAGACTGCAACTTAAACACGCCGAGATAACAAAATGAAGCTTTTATAATCGGAACACGCAAGGCTATATTTCTAACGTGCAAGGGATTTATGTGATGGCTGTCCGCATTGGGATCATAAACACCGCAATTATACAAGGGCGCGTATGTAATCTAGTATTATAGAAATAACAATTGAAATTTTTGTTTTCTTATACCACGTTTAAAAGCGAGAGTTTTCATAAATTTAACTCGCTTTGTTGTATAACTGTGTGAACGTATTATTGCACCTCAATTCCTTCTCTTTATAGACGCATTTAGGAGTCAGTAAATGTATGTTTAGAACCTATATATTTATGTGACGACAGTAGATCATTCATTTATTCTACTTTAACATATGACTGAAAATATATATATATTGTCTAACCGTACCAATGAATCTGCAAGCTCCCAATGACTTCATTATTATTAAGTTTGATTTATAAGGTACAGTTATGAATCAACAATAATATACAACTCAGTTGTAAACTTAAACTATTTAGAATTGTTACAACGAAGCAGCCTGGCGCTTTGTCTGAGAAATAAACTAGACAAAGATAATTTCTGTTGTCTTTATAACCAACCGGTATTATGAGTCAGCCGTGATTGTTTAATTCAGCCCTACTAAACATGTCGCGGCGCATGCGCCTAGTCACAACAAATCGTTTTGTTTGTAGTTCCATCAACGAAAGAAATACTATTATAATTTTTACTTAGCTAACCTAACAATAGCTCCAGGAGAGATGCGGAAAACAATATAAAAATAATTTAAGCTATGTTTAAAATTAATATTTTATTTAAAAAATTAAAGCATATTTTATTCGTGATCTAACTTTGTTCTGACATACAATATTTTATTCTAAACTCCAGCCAACTCGTAGAGTAATTGAAAACCTACAAATTCAAAAGAGGCGACCACACGTCACCTAAACTAGTAGATAATCGCGGGAGCATGTACCTGTTGCGTTGCGCGCTCCTTTCATGGAATATTCCTCTTGTTATAGAGAGCACACGACACAATGCGGGTTTATCTGGACGCATTATGAGGAGCATCTCCGCTCTCTGATCTCGCGATAATGCTCGTCTTTGAGGAACAAAAGTGTACGCCGAGGCGCGACGGCTCACGAGGCGGTACGGCCGAGGCGCTGCGAGCCGCTGCGCGGCGCGGCCGACCCACGTAAGGTGATCTCGAACCAACCTGACCTTTGTGCTCCGGAGTTAACCGCTGTCGATCCTCTTTGTCTCGATACCTGCTTGTCACCGGCCTCTCAAGAAGGAACTTTGTTGTCGTTCTCCAAAAGAAAGTCGGTAGAGATATCGACGTAAGCATTGTTCCATATTCGAGTTAATTCAATATAATGCTGCTGTCTATCGAACGCCATTTTTATTTAGCATTAGAATGGGTCTCATTGTACTCAGTCTGAACGTTTAATATCAAGCAGGTGTGTCTTTGGTTGTACTTTCATCTTTTTAGGTTACGGTGCTTTTTGCTAGCGTATACTCTTATTTTAAACATGTTTATAACATCTATTGTTATTTAAAACTTGCTAAACCCTGCATGTGTTGTTCTTCTAGTATATTTCTTATAGATATTTATATCTGGAAATGGATACATGAAGCTGTTAAAACCAGTGGCCAGCAAAAAAAATCATCCATCTTTTTTATTACATTAAAGACACGTCTGGGTTAGAGATATTTTCGACAATTGCAATAAAGCGAATAAAATATATATCTTCACGGTAAAAATGTTAACGTGTATTATTTGAGTAATCTTATAGTTTCGAAGTTTAGCGATCTCAACAAATTTATACCGGTGCAAACAAACAAAATTGTGATCTTTTTAGTATTAATGCCACATACACATACCTATATTTATAAGTAAAATTTATTTTTCGTTTTACCAACAGACTTTTGAATTTATTTTTTTTTATAGGTATTATTTAAAAACCATATACCATGTAATGAATCAAAATTAAATATAGTAGAAACTATTAGGTAATGCGATCTAATATTTACATGAAAGAATTTTAACGGAAAAGATCTCCAGATGAAAATAATAATGTTTTTATAATGGATTTTTAATATTATATGTTTTCATGATTTAATGTATAAAATAAAAAACAAAATACATTATGATCGATCCAGCCCAGAAAACTATGTCTCATAATGCTAACAACCAGAACCAGTTCAATACAATAGTAACAAGTAATAAATCTACAATATCCTTATATAGTAGATTTTGAATGTAAGGGTGATTGCTATCGAGAAGAGCTCGAAAAAAAACTTATCACCACAACCAACGTGGCCCAGATTCGAACTAAGGACCTCCGTGTTACAAAACAGGCGTTTCACCTCCGCGCTATGGAGGAAGTTACACATATTAAAAGAATGTTAGAACTGACCAAGTTTCGTATAAACTAAGTATTCTCAATTTTTTATTTTTGCTACGTGTTTATTAACGAGTTATTGTTTAAAGTATTAACATAACGTTCCTAGATTTTCATTCATAAACTTGTAAATCCAGAAAACTATTAACACGGCAATAATATAGAAAGCTTTCTGTCGAGTTTGATTGTAAGAAAGTTAGTACATTAACGCGAACAGTAAAACGATAAAATTCTTCCCTAGATTATCATGTATTTGGTCACCCGTTTCAAATGAGCGATGAAGAGAGGAGATGTGTCATCGGAAATCACTATAGAGAGCGACATGTTTGTAAAATGTAAGACTTTGTGAGGCCGTGAGATCGACGCAGTAACTCGTGGACACGCATCCGAATAAAGGCTTATTAACTTCATTCATATGCTTATGAGGTAAGGCTTTACATTTTAACAGCACATCAAAACGCTATACATATATTCAGTCCAGTTATATAAAAGCAAACGTATTGTATTAATCTTGTATAAGATATCCAGATATGATATAAAGAAAACCAACAAAACTTGTTTCAAACACACTGTCATTCCATATAAATACCATTATGTTCAAAACCTCTTTAGTTTTTCTTATTAATTAAAACGGTCACAATAATATGTTCCCGTTAATTAATAGGTACATAATAGTATCATTACAGTAAAACAGATGGCATTTAAGTCACCGGCTACCAACACAGGTTTAGATGAAACAGACAGATGGACCAATTTCGCCCGTGTCACCTAGTTTATCCTTCCTGTTAACGATTAATAACAGAGCGAGGGAGGCGGTCAGCTGGCATACTTTTTTATACCTCAACATTCTGCTGTCCAGCAGCTTGGATAGTTTACTGATACCCATATGCCACTTACTGGTAACCAATGAAAAAGTCTGTTTCAAAGTTTAGAAAATTATTTAATGTCCAATATCGCTGCTGCGTTGTAAAATTAAAAGCAATAATACTTAAGATATGGAGTAATTGTTTGCATAAATAAAAGAAATGTAACTGTTTTTTTTACTATTAAGGTGACAAACGGAAATACTCGATGTAGGCTCGTGGTACCTACCGTTTTTCTAAATGTGCAAAAAAAGTAATAATTACCTAATAATTTTTGCAAGGTGTTTGATGTAGTATGGCACCTATCAACTAGATAATTAAAAATGTTTTCTCAAAATCAAAAAATAACATAATTTATATAAAATAGTTGGTCATATAATCGATAAAATGCGTAATCGACTATATAAATCTTTGCTTAGATTGTCGATGAGTCCACGTTATGCAAGTATTTGCGACAATGTTTGCTTTCTTTATCTTTTTCAAAAAGCTAAAAAATGTTTTTGGTACGGAAGACAACACAAATATACCACGACATCGACAAGTGCACAAATTTGAAAACGGTTAAATCTAAAACCAATCAACATTATCGTAAACTTTTTAAGCAAGATTTTTTAGATTAAATACTCTGAGATGCTTTATTTATTGCATTGTATTACGCATACGTATACAGAAAGATGTAGTATGACTGCTATTATAACTTGTTAAGTAATCTAAACAACAGTTGTATCGTTACTTTAGAATATTTAAGAAAATTAATGCGATACTCTTTAGGAACTATTACAATTTCATGATAAATTATAACGTGAAATAGATCAACACCGCAAAGATGAAATATAAAAAATATTGAAAACATTTGTACTAACACAAATAGAATTAAAACAAGTGGAGAGAAAAATACAAAACCTAAAGTACATTCAAGAATTTACAAAAATGCAAAAAAAAATAAGTGATTTCATTGTAGGGAAGAGTGGCGAGCGAGGCCACAAGTACCTGCGGAGCGGCCTCTCGCGGACGACGCGCAAGGTATTACACGAATGTGTAATCAGAGAGTTTATTGATCGTAGTAAGATTAAAACCACCTCGCATTGTCTGAGTTGGCACGTCTTAAATTTTCCCTTTTTGTGCCAATAACTTAAGGAATTCACGAATTAATTTTTTTCTCTGCCTTTATGAATGTCGCAGTTTATCACATCAGTAAAAGAATTATTCCTCCTTTTGTTGGTGCTCTTTTCCATTTTAAATTGTCATGTTTTACGACTTCTCTTTGCGTTTTAAAAATTTCTGCTTTTTATGAAAATCGTTTAAAAAGACTTAAAATTTTTATTCAATTTACATACGATGTAAATTTTGAATAAGTCAAAAAATGCATATTGATACTTTAATTACTTTAAAGTTGCTAAAGCAATATCATAACGGTTCTTTGTTAGATTACTATTATCTAAAATCATAAAATCTTAGTTCCATAATCTTATAATTACATTAAATAGCAAAATGTACACAATAATATAAAAGCTATACATACTAACAATAATAAAAATATTTCATTCTTGCATTGATCAGCATTCACACGCTAGCACTACACGCAGCTCCCATGACTTTTTAAACAAATTAATGTAATCGAGGGGTATCAACATGTGTGTATCCCGCACGTGGCAGCCACGCGGCGGAAATGCCTCACCGACACACTCCTAACCTTCGCGAATGTTTATGTATCTTCCACCCAATGTACCACATAAATAATCTTGTCATTGGACTATGTGTATATCACGCTTGCGATGAAACTTTAAATGTACCGATTATTACACAATTATAATACTGGCAAATACCAAAGTTTAAAAATAAGTACACTCACCCGTTTTATATTTCTATTGTATTAAATACGTTGAAGTGTTATTTAATCCAGATGTAACGCCTTAATTAAAAGTGTGACCATGACACATATGTATGACTGTCGGCACTCATCAAAGACCCTTGCAGGTGTAAGCTACATTACTGTTGGCTCTGAAATCTCACACCAACATTGTTTCATTGCATCTCGTCCTGTTTATCGCACTGGCATCATCATATTTTCTTGCATCTAATCTTGTGTATTTCATCTGCGTCTGCTTTGTTTTATTGTATATTACTTTGATAGATTACACAAATACTACCTACTCTAGCAATTTTATTCACAACTTTTATAGCAATGAGAAGAAATAAAGAGAACAACAAGTATGCCGAGAAACTCGTAATTACGACTGCAGAGCTTGAGATTCCCTACTCGGCTTAAGCTACCGATGAACGAAAACATCCTGAGTAAATGGACATATTAGAAGAACAACTGCTTTCATGGACGCATGACATTCAGCAACCCGCATTTGATCAACACACAAAATAAACCACTCAGACTGTCTCCTTGCAGCAGAAGGCTTAAGTCCTGGCAATAGGATCATTAAGAGGGATGTTTATTATATGCAAACAATTTATTACTGATAGCATGTTTGTAAATGTAGTGCCATAACCTGCGTCAAAATGTTGCCATTATATCGATCGGCAATAAAAATGCATATGCCGAAAAAGAATTTCAGTTTTATCATTTTGCCAATTCTTTTAAAACTTATATCAAGTATTCTTAACTTAACATAGTTCATTATACCTGTTATCCCTTTTAAAAATATGTTATCTATCCCAGTTTCGCGGACCGCCTATACATCAAGTTTTTATTACAACAGTCTATAAA
This sequence comes from Byasa hedistus, assembly GCA_029286795.1. Classification (NCBI taxonomy): domain Eukaryota; kingdom Metazoa; phylum Arthropoda; class Insecta; order Lepidoptera; family Papilionidae; genus Byasa; species Byasa hedistus. Next base: position 5,545,924 of record JAGSMW010000020.1, on the reverse strand, counting down.
GATAGCCATACTGGTTTCACTGATTTCTATCACAATATAAACTTATGTTTAGATTTCAATAACAAAACGTCATGCATATAATGTACAAACACGTTTATGGACGCACAATGAGGTAGAACTAAACTACACTACAAAATTTAAAACCAACTAACGTATTATTGGGTTAACTCAAATTGGCAAAGACTACTATGGTTTTTGTTGTACGAGTTTGTCGAAAAAAGCACTGGCGAGAATATTTGAGTCTATAAGCATTAATGTGCAAATATTTTGCTATAGTGATTAGAACAAAGTGATACTGTGTATATTGTACACCCCACTTGTAACAGCAGTGTTTCCTTTTCTTCAAGAAATTGTTCTACTTATCTCGTTATATAACTAATATAGCAAATTAGTGCTGATTGTTGTAGTAAATCGGCTAAAATAATTATGGTAAATTGAACACTAAATCTAAAAATAAGATTATATATTTTTGGTCATAAATCTATTGTATATAATTAGTATAAAAAAACATATTTTTATGAACTTTATATCATTGCATTATCTGATTTCAATTAAATTAAACTGGAGCAAATCTGTCAGGGCGTCACCAAGTGATTTCATTGAGAGAAATAAAAGTATATTTGTAACCCATGACATATTATGTTAGTCTTTAACACCTATCATATATTTGCATAGGCACTATTGACAAGGCCAAGCAACTAGATAACGAGGGCAAGTTGAGCCTTATCTCCGTGAGGATGTCCGCGCCGGGTCGGACGTGCACTATCGTATCGCTCTGCGTATCTCAATCCTGATCAGCAGGCACCGGTATCGGTCACCACGTGACACATTTCGCGGAAATATAATGCAAGCTTGCCACCATTGCACCAGTTACAAATGTTCTCGAAGTAGTTTTTTCAATTGTTAGCATAATTTTCATATATGAAAGAAACCTAGACCACCAAAAAAATAACATTCATTTTGAAGACAGGGTTCAAAGATAATGTCTGGTTTGTAGATAATATATTTTCATTTAGCTGTTTTTTTGTAAATAGTGTGTAAATAGCACGCACGTTTGTAAAAATGTGCTGTCTATATTTGTACAATCTGAGTAAGTAATTTTTGATTTAGCTGCAGCTCGACTTGCTGCAAGATAAGCATTTAGCAGATACTTATTGCAACATTTCGTACATTTCATTTCAATGACCGACACGTGAGTTTATTTTTATAGTTCTATGACCTCTGTTAACTACGTTATTTTTACATAGAATAAACAAAATTATGAATGAGATTGATTACATAATAGCTGTTGAAATTTTTAAGTGTTTAGAGCAATGGTGAGTTAGTGCTTACTCTCGGCGTGCCATTGATTAGTTTCGTTTTTCTGTGCGCGCTCGCTATTTAAGGCTCAACCAGTGAAACCATCAGCAAACAAAACATTATACGTCTTTAATAATTTGTAATAAAGAGGAAATCTTTTCCCTTGTAACTATTTTATTAATAAATTGCATCTTTACATTTAGATGAAAAAAAAATATCTTATATTTTCTATCGCTTCGCAAACGTTGACACTGCAATCAGTTATTGTTTCCGATCCCTGTATGAACGTAATTTTTCACTAAAGATTTCGGTCGCTTGCATTCAAAAAGCACAATCAAATTTCTTCTTACGCAATTCGTGGTATTGTATAATGCGAAAGGTGGATAAAATCAGCGACACACTAAATCACACATACCCGCCGCTCACTAGGGTTTAAAAGGAATGTTTACGTTTCGTATATTCGTGAAGGGACAAAGAGTAGCCGGCGCATTTTATTTTCGTAAGAAATGAAACGACGTTAGATGTTCTTTGGTGCATGTGAACTCACTTTCACTTGCGCATGTGTGCGGGGCGCAGGTAGAGCCGGGAAGTGCATAAATCGGTTGCGATACTGAACGTTGACACCCACAAGTGGTCGCGCACAGCGTACTCTCTGCAAGCAGTCTTCTGTACTGTACGCTCTTAGCATATCTGAATCTGTCCACACGCAACGGCACACCGCCGCTTCCCGATATGGACAAAAATTGAAACACGGAAAGTACATATCTGAGTAGGTCCCAGCCTACACATAACGTTTCGTGCTTTCTTTATGTTTCTCCTTTGTATGGGATATAAAATAAGATCTTGATGGTAATTTAAATTCCTTTCGCGTCCGGTCTTAAGAAACAATTCGATACGCAAAATGATTTTAATTTTATTGTGGACTGTTTAAAATAAATTTCAGACCCGAGATATTTACATTTTCGCTGTATATTTTGTAAACATTTATTATGTTCCATTTTAAAAGCAGGTCATGTACAATAACAAACTGAACTATCAAGAATAAGTAATTGCTTCGAATAGCACAATTTGGGTATTTTGCGCATCTTTACCTGCAGACGTAATCCCACGGTTTCGGCGCCTCAACAGGTGTGCACCTGAGAGTGAACGAGTTTTTTTACTAAGTATGAACATACAATCGAACAACATGCCCGCTTCTATTGACGAAAGATGGTCTGGATCATTCATTGTTGGACAAGGAATGCTTTTATGTTTGTTGATGGAACTTGTCCTTGCTTTTTTCTCTCTTTTCTTACATTTCATTCATTAAACAAATACCGATACGAAAATTATTTGTGATATCCAGTCTCTGATATTTGATTGTTATTATAAGTTTCAACGTCATATTTATCATTAATCGTTTGTATAATCTGCGATGCCGTTTCGACTTTGTTAAAAGTAATTTCCACTTATTAATTGTTCACTAAATCCAGGCCTGATGAAAGTCAAGAAGAAGAAGATTGACATACTGGCCGTCCTTTACATATTGGTAGGTAGACTACAAGAAGCGATACTGTGATTTTCCTGGATTTTTTTCCACTGTGTCGCCTTTTACAACGCTTCTAAGTTAAAGTGGCGGCAGGAATAATTTAGCACTTCTTTCGTACAGGGATCTTGTTCACTACTATTCAAATATTTAGTAATTCTTTCTATTACCCCATGTTCTTTTCATTTAAATAATAATAGCGCTAACTACCACATCTTACATATCATCGCATCAAAAGAAATACAGAGCTGGGGCAATGTTTTCCATTTGTTCTGGGACTTAACTTTGCTCCCAAACCATCTATTATGCAATCTGATTCACATAGCATTGTGATTGATTCAAATGATATTTTCCTTATTAAATGAAGGATAGTTTTTCGCCTAGTATACCTACTTTTATAATAGCATAGAACACTTTACAGATTCGTTTGTAATATGAGACGCTAAGTGTTACATCAACTATTAGGTGTACAGTTTTAAGTTATAAAATCATGTTTGACCGTTAACATAAGCTAAGTCAGCACACGTGAGTAATGGTTCCGTTCACAAACACACTGTTCATGTCACGTGTTTTTGTAATAAATAATTATTATATTAGGAAATATAGCCGCAGTTGCTTAAATTATTTTGTTATAAATGTTTCATACATTCAATAGACATTGTTGCGATAACCTTGAAAGTTTTGGATGAAGATATGTGTCCCAATATTTATATCACCCTATTTACATTTGCCTAAGGATCTGTGTAATATCTTAAACAAACAATTCAACAAGTCGTACTATTAGCTTTATAAAATTTTATCGATAAATTTGTTTATGATTTACATTATCCATAAAGATAAACCAATAAGTAACCTTGATCTGAAATGTCTAAATATTGAAAATATAAGCAAATACTATTCGGTACGTTAACATGTTATTGTATCATTATGTAATGTATAATATTTTTGAAATTTGCCTAACTTTCCCACACAACTTTTATACAATGGCCAGGTGTTTGAACAAAATCCAAGACGAAGAAATTTTGTACCTGCATTACTTCACATTTATTGTAATAACGTAATTGATCATCTGATATTTACAGCGGAACCATCACAAAAATAATTCCCAAGCCTCTTGCAACAACTCTTGCATAGAAGTTTTAAATTAAACGATGTAACTGACCAGGTCTTACCAGGTAGGAATCGTCGGTACCCATGCAGCCTTTATTTTTATCATCGAACAGCAGTTTACTAAAGTAAGACAATATGTTGCTTTACTTACATAACATTAATAAGCAATGTATATAAGTATTGTCAAACAAATGTCTTGTTCGTACCGTTGTTTTAAGTTATAATATAATAAAAACACACCAAGTAGGCGTCGATTTTCGATTTCCGTAGTTAGCCGTCACAGCATACGAATTAAGTAAAACAGTTTACAAACTCACATTTACTACTCTCTTCCAAGTAATGTTTTTGATAAAAAAAATGTCTACAAAAGAAAATAAATGTAATTCGGTAGTCAAACTTTACCTTAACCTCTTCACTAATAGCAGCAGTAATAATCAGCAGTAAATATCAAGCAATAAACGTTTAATAATTTTTAAATTAAAATAACAGATGATTCGCAGAGAGCAACTCTTAATTCGACGTGTATATTATTTATCTTTTCTTTGTAATCTACGCATAACTTTATACGAAGAGATGAATTTCGGAGATGACCAGGGGTCATGGGCTACCGAGCCAAATGCCCATTGAGATCTTATGTATATATTTTTAACTTGACCTAATTTCTGTTATTTGTTTAAGTTTATATGTGAAATGAAATTAGTGGGTTGAGTCAAGCATTGTATCGTGGTTCGGCGACGGTTCCGCTGCCTGGTGGCCGTGTGCCGGACCGTTATCGACGCCCGATCGCATCGTGTTAATTACTTTCATTAGAGGCAATTGTCTTGTTCAATCACACTGATCAGTCAGTTTGCCGCCGATCGGTATTTTCATTACTTGGTTCCAACATTTTCAAAAGTGGTTGATGTAATTATATTGTTAGTAATAAATAAAGTATGAATAGCACTGGCAGTTCTAAAATTAATTGAATCTATGAAGGTTTTTAAGTATTTATTTTAAAAGCAGGCAATGTATAGTAATATAATAATATGGACTAATATTTTATAACAATGCTCAAAGTGATTACAATACAAGCAATTTTATAAATGTAGACAAAAGAAAGAACAAAAAAATTCAACGAGGTCAAAACGCTGGCATGGTCAAATGGCTTGTCTATGTGTATTAATAATTTAATCTACTTTAACCTTTATTAAACTAAACGCCACATTGAGTGCGATTTTAATCCAAAAACCTTATCTAAATATTGGACTAAACATAAATCTCTTTTCGTGTAAACCTTGTAGTGTAACTAAGAACTTATAAATAAACTATTTTGGGATACTCATAAAGAAAATCTAATTTTATTAAGTGTATTTGATTTTAGTATTATTACTATCCTAAAGGTAATTGGGTGGTAGTTATAAATTAAGATGGTTTTAGTAAAGTATCGTGTATCTGTTTTATAATAAATCTTTGTATATTGATAAGCATAAGAAATTATTAATTACACTGTTGATCGATCTTTGTTGCCGGAGATCGTCTAGGTACGTAGTTACCAACGCAGCTCCTATTTCAACCGTCAAATTCTTCTTCTAAGTCGTATTTACTCATGACTGAGGGTCGTGGTCATCATGTGTAATGAAACACACGACGACTTTCTTGGCAGTTATAATGGCGTGGTTTGCCAGTGCCTTCTCCATACCGACCGCCAAATAGTACTATGCAAACATAACTGTGTTCCGGTTTGAAAGGCGGCTGTAAGCTATTGAAAATATTGTGGCAACAAAACTTAACACCTTATGTCTCAAGACGACGAGCGCAATGTCTTGCAGTGTATACCATCTTAACTAGCTTCACGTTGTTATGGGCATGCGTATCACTTACCACTACGTGAACGTCTCGCTCGTCTCGTCGCCTCGTTAAATAAAAAAATACTAACTACAATAATTCATTCTCTAAATAAATAATCTTTTATAGCCAATGGAAACGGTGCATTAAGTAATGAAAAAGAATTAGTCAACAAAATGTAATTAATCTGTACTAGCTGAATGGAACAGAAGCGCGGAGTGGTGGCGCCAGTGGCGCAGGTAGATAGCACGGCGGAGCATAAAGTATGTATTCCAAGTAGTCATTAACATATCATTTTGCTGCGCACTAATCGAATGGCCGCGAGCCGTTCGGCACGTGCGCTCCCGCTCACAACCTACCTCACCCGCCTACGCAGACCCTATTTAATTATAAGTCTAAAGTTCACTATAACTAAACGTTTCGGTAAAAAATTATACATTGATTTTAAATTTATGTATATGTATACAAATCGTTCTTTCAATTCATCGAAAACATTCGTAACGATCGTAAATTGTAAAGTTTAAATGGAATTAGACAATTGCTAACTCATTGTTGATTGTCATTTATTAAACAAGAGTCAGTCAATCTTCCAAATATAATGTTATACTGGATATAAATATATTGAATGCACAAAATCATTTAAATTCACGAAGTAATAAATATGTTTAAAAAGAACAGAATTTTTAAAACGTGTTAGTTAGGTATACTATTTTTTTTTTGTGTTTCGACTCATTTCTACTATACATGAATGATAGCATACATCAAAAAATACCAATGTGTTTGCTGCTTAGTAATAAATCCTAATATTCCAGTACATAAAATTTATTACATACTTTTATACATTTTATTAGAATTGCATTTTGTTTTAAGAATAAATTCATATGTATATTGTATAACAATAACACGGAAATACAAAATACACAACAAAAAATATTAAATAACTAACTAACTATGGATGGAGGGAGAAGAGGTTACTGTTCTATAATTTCAACTCTCTGGCTAACGCTCCAGTGGCGCAATTGGTTAGCGCACGGTACTTATAAGTCAGTGTTCGTGAGCAATGCCGGGGTTGTGAGTTCGAGCCTCACCTGGAGCATAACTTTTTGTTAATTTTTTACTGCGTAAATTTTAATCACAAAAACAACATAACTAAAAAGTTACATTGTTTCAATATAAACAGTAACATGAGATAATCCCGAAATTAAATTATTAGCGAGTCAGTTATTTTTCACAAACCTATGAATCATACTATAAAATTAATGTTATTTGAGCAGTTGTAATTAATAATTATCATAAATCTACAACATTGCCATAAACACAAATTTAAAAGAAAGCAGTTTGGTATAATAATTTTTCAACATTACATTGTTTAAATCAAAACGGATTTCTCATATTTATTAAACACAGTGTTGGTATGACTCTCGCAATACGGATCTAAGATTTGAAGATCGCGACAAACATCAAGTGGAGATCCTTTTGGGATAATCATTATCCCTAAAGGATCGTTCAGGAAAAAGTATTGTATATTATATAACATTTTTACAAATTAATCATTTGAAAAATACGCTCTGTCTTTGCGATTACGGAGAGTGCTTCCTGTCTGTCACCTATGCAATGCAACCGACCGCTTCGCATACGGTTAGCTGCTGGAAAATAATGTCACTTTAAATTACTCGCACAAGAACCAAACAAGTGATAAGTCGCCAAACTACATTCATACCCTTACTTAAAAAATATGGTTTTGTCGATGAATAGTTTAACACTCTTTTCATGCCACTATGCTTTTAGTAGTAAGTTTATAAAATTTATAAAAAAAAATATTTAATTATTTATTATGATTGTTTTGCAACATGAAACAAAATATAAATTGCAAAAATTGGTCATTATTACTTGATTGCTACAGAATTATTAATTTTATATATATATATCTTTTTACATTAAAGATCCATAATAACAAAAAAAATCGCTTAAATATTTTGATATTTAAGCGAATTTTAAACATTTAACAAAACTAATTCTTAATCAAAAACCACCTATAGATGGGCATAACCTCCGACTTGGAATCATGTTATTAATAAAATTAATGAAAAGCAAACATCAACTATTTAAGTCCAAAACACAAAAAGCTTACTTTGCGTAAATCACGTATTTCCCATGAAGTAACCATTAACTTTGATTGTAAACATGAAATGAAAAAGTGCTATCTTCTAGAGGCCGATGTCGGTGGCTAGGACAAAACGAATTAGAGGGTGAAAAAGTTGGAAAGAAGATCCTGTCAAAAACCAGGGCCTTCGTGATAGAGAAGATATTGTATTGATAGACATTTGAAAATACAAATATTTAAGCCGCATTCTTCAGGAAACATGTTTACGTAAATTCTTTACGTGATTGGCTTTTTTTTCGAAACGACCCGACTCGACCCGCCGACCTGAAGTCGTGAGGAATGTAAATCGTTGACCGTGCGAGAACTACCCCTTGACGCCATCATCATCCCTTTATTTTTTTTCTACTTTACGAGGAGGTATTTAATCACTTTACCAGCTTCTCGATATTTATTTTTATTGATTCCTTGTATAATATGTTTTAAATTGTTTACTGTAAAACAATACTTTTTCTTATTTTTTATACTTTCGATTTAGTGCATTTTTTTTTAGTGTAGCATAATCATACCGTGTCCACTCTCTTATGTTAACAAACTTCTTTCTTTGATGTATTCCGGATACACATTTTCCGGGAATCTCAAAGAAAATCAAAAAGAGATCCCTTGTTCAGGTGGCCTAAATACACCACCTACCTTTGCGTGACCCTTTGTTATCAGCCGTCGCTTGCAGTTGCTCTTTGCAGCACTTTTTCATTTTAAGACGAAGTGTATCCATAAGATTTTTAACATCTTTATATGGCATTAAACGAATTACGTTAAAATGCTCCTGAATTACAGTTTTTACTTTGATATTTCTTAATAAAAGTTTGTTTTTTGTAGAGTTCTTTTACTAATGTTCATGTGAAGGTACAAAAGTAATACGAACCAAAAGCAAACAGAACAAAGATAGAAAGGCAATAAAGATAAAGACATGGTCTCGGTATCAGTGCATCAGCTATATTGTTGAGATGGTGCTATGGGCTCAGCGATAGCCTGGCAAATATCACGCTTATATTATTTAATAATAATTCATAGTTTGTTAATGTACAATGAACACATAACAAAATTGGAATTATCTACTATTACTCGATTTATTACCAAAAATAATAATTACACACATAAACTTCCCTATACATATCGCATCGCATATCCATCAACATCCAACATTATCTAGAACTATATCCAAGCCTGCTGTAGTGTAACATATAGTCATTTCTTTTATGTGGATGGCATTGACACCAATAAAAGATCTTCCTAACAAAATGAAAGACCTCGAGATGTAGGCAATCAGCCATAAGTTGGACGGCAACACAGACCATGAATGAATTTCTTAAAACCATCGAACATCGTAGTCACATGTTATCTAGCTTGTGAAGTGATAATAAATAAAAAAAGTAGAAAAAGTGGTATTGAGTGGAGCGACAAAAACAGTGGTATATTTCCGTTTAGCCATAGACAAGAAGTAGTTTAAGCTATTGATTGCTAACCTTTAAAAAGTATCTAAAGAAGATGAAGACCTAGAAGATTCTCTCATTAATATATGCTAGCGATATAAAGCACTAGTAATGTCTTTTGCAGCTAATGTTAAATGTTTGTTGAGTGTAAGAACATTAGAAACTTATACAATTGCTAAATAATATTTCGTGTTTAATTAAGTACGCTAGTTCATTGAAAATAACGATAAGGGTTATCTTAAAGTAACAGTATATGGTTACGTAGTCAACAGTTGTGCTGATAAGACGGACAACAACTGAGTTGAACATTGATTTGGTATCAAGCGCCGTCGACGACGAAACGAACTGCTTTCGTCATCTCGGTTACCCTGCACTGCGCATAATATTCCCGTTGACACTGAGCCTACAGTCGGACCAGAGCTTAGCCGCAATTAGGTTCGGACTTAACTTGACTTATTGTTGCATGAGGACGTGATGACATGTAATTCGAGATTAATGATTTGTAATAAATATGTTAGTAGATCTATTCAGTACTGAATTGTGATGAAACAATGATTATATATCAAAATAAATAGAAATTTTAATAATGATTTCTTATATTTCCGCGAATGTTACACATTTATTAAAACTCGATTTTACGGATTTTATCGCGTCACGGGAGGACTGTCCGTCCTCCAGTGACCATGACTGCTGCAAAGCGGTCGAAACGTCGGGAATAATTAAACAAATAATAAACGCGATAAAATCCGTAAAATCGAGTTTTAATAAAATAGAAATTTTAACCTCTTAGTTGACCTAATTTTATTTTATGACATTCGAATTAAATAATAGCCTATAAAAATATTCGTAAAATAATAATACTAAAACATAAGTTTTAAAAACAATTTATATTATTATTTGGCATATTTTTGTACATCTGTTGCAATTTCAATAATTATTTTTAAATTTAAAGATATTAAAAACAACGTTAAATGATAATAGAAATAGAAATAACTAAGTACTTTCATAAGTGTAAATAAAGTAATTGATCGTTGCGACTAACAAGTTAATTGTTGTAAGACTTCCCGATTAATTAAAAAAGACGTTTAATTAAAGATAATGGAGTTTTAAATGAAAATATAGAGCACATACGTACCGCAAATATGTAATTACTGGATATCATACAAAGTTTATTGGATTTTCAAAATGATGAAATGTCATGTCTGGCAAAATTATGTTTTATTTGTAGGCGCTGAGCCCATAACGGATAACTGCTTATTGTGTTGCGAAACCAGACGGGGCGACGGCATTAGAGGGATGTCGGTTGACTTATGAATATGCGTACATTCGACTATAGTTATAAATATTATTATTAATTTAGATAAAGTACAGAATTATTTAATAAAAAAAAAAACATTTTAAATGCATCATTAACGAAGTAAGCTGATTAGGTTTCTCTTAGTAAAAACCTAAAAAGAAATGATACTGTATAAAAAACGGATAATTTCTTCTTTCAAATTTCACTGCCGTTGATTACAAAACTAACTGGAAGTCGTTACGTCGGAGAAACTAACATTTGTAAATCAAAGCGGACATTTATCGCTGCACAGTAAGTTCAAAGACAATGCGTTGGCAGATCATTTGGGCATAATGTTACGGTGTTACTACAGTGGTAGTAGGTAGTAAACAGGAATCCATAGGCATGAGTCAGTCAGACAAGTGGCGCGGCGACGCCGTGTGGCGCAATTGTCAGCCGCCGCACACTTCGAACGCAGTCCGATGCCGAAAATGTTCAGAAATAGACAATATTAAGTCACAATTTCCATAACGACTAACTTTAGATCACTATATTATTAATCGCTTCAAAAATCCTATTAACTGGTGACGTATTTATGAGACAACCTATTTGAATACTAAGTGACCTTATCTTACAGGTTTTCTGTTAGCGTATTTAATAAATTTTGTAGGGTTAAACCCCCGAAATTATTAACAAACTTATATTCATAAAAATGGTATTTCTATATATTCATACACAATATTTGATAACGATGATAGGCACCAGAATCTTGTTAAGTTGTTAAATTATTAAAACGATGGACGTATATTATCACTTGAACATTTTCATCGGAGGTAGGTTGCCACTTCAGTTTGAAGAGCGTTATATCTAGTGAAATAACTGGAGTACGTACAATAATATCTTGTGTCACAAGGCACAACAGTGTTTATTGTCGTTACTTAGCCATCACTTATCATCAGGTGAAAGTCCTATTCGCTTTGTAAAATGAAAAAAAAACTTGTTACACACATACAAAACGAACACGAGGACATTCTAACGACCATTTAATGTTCTTTACTAACAAGAAATACAACGTTTCTTATTATTCTATTAGTAGTTGCAATGTAATACAGGTTAATTAAAATTGTAAAGACTTACATTAAATTCTCAGCATGTGTTATAACCTTACTTTCCGAGCATACTGTCGGCAACCGTGACAGCGGTGTTCTTTCATTAAAAACACCGCGTGAATGATGTCCATTATCAGGACAAATTATGAAAGCATCAACATACCACAAATCTGTTTTATTACGAAATATCCAATTTTGAATAAAAGTAAAACTATTTATTCCGGAGTCGCGGTTATTTCTAATTTGAAATTTAATTAGATAATAATAATAATTAGATTTTAATAACGGGGTTAAAAGTTGTTGTGTGATTCTTTTGTGCTGACTCATTAGACGAAAATGCTTAAAAAAATCCTTATTATTAATATTTGTCCATATGAATAGAAAAAAATATTTTTCAAAATTATCTTGAAGTGATTAAATATTCTTTCACCCCTCCCAGCTATTATTAAAAAAAATATATGTTACCGTAAGTAGTAAGCGAACTCATAAATAAAACTTATATGCCTACTGTTGTATCTACCTTAGCTTACACTAATTAATACTTTAGCACAGGTGTTGCTTACAACAACTTTATATAATTCCTTTTACGTATCCGTGCCACTTCGGTTGCAAATACGAGGTTAGTGACTACGGTTAGTCAGATCCTTGATTGACTCGTACAATTTGCCTAATATCGCAATATCGATATTGGCCTGTGATTGTTTTGCCTACAAATTTAATCTAGTTCTATTAATAGACAAATGTAGATACGGTCAAATTGATAACGAAAATTATACAAAATAAACGCTATAAATTCATGTCACTTAAATTCAGTTTTAACGTCCAATACGTTTGTAATTACCTCATACGTTGTTTTAGAATTAGTATGGACGTTTACACGATATTTATACTAAAACTACTTTATCACTAGATAGTGATAAATATAAATCGAAATTAGATAGATATATAATTTTGGAAATATTTATTTATTTGTTCTACTTAATCTCCGAAATAGTTTGGCCGGTTTTAATGGGTCTAAATTACTAAAAGACAGCTGATGTTATAACGTAAACATAAAATAACAGAGGATAATAAAATTACTTTGTTTGGTATCAGATAGTAACATATGTATATCAACTTTTGTATCGTTTAACCACTTTTCCTCACAGTTTTTATTAAGTATTGTATAGCGGTTTCTCTCTCTCTCTGTAAAATTTTGCGTCAGTACTGAGGGTCATGATTTCACCGTAATATTCTGCTTCTAAGGATGTTAAGTTAACTTATTCTGTTATCCGCTCTTTGTACGGCGTCGCTTACAGATGTGTCTATAGTCTCTATCATCAGGTCGGTCGATTGTCTTTAGTTTCATCTGCGTGGCCTCTTACTATGAATCTTACTAGAATCGACAAGCACTATTATGAGAGAACTCATGTCCGACGAAGACAGATGATTGAAAGTCGCGTCTAATTTTTATTTGTTTTAGGATCGCGGCGTTGGTCCTATGCTCTTTCGTAGATAAATACATAATCCGTCTTCAACAAATATTCATTTTCTGATAAAATAAATATACAATCGTAGATTCGCAGAGCAATTAGCTTGTTTTATATGAAGTATAGGTCAATAACCTAAGACCTTTTTTCCAACACAAATGTCCATCAGCTCGCTGTACAATGTAGACGGAACATTGAGCGAAGGTCTCGAGTACGTGGCCAACGATGCGTAATATGATATATATTGATTTCTCTCAAACGTCGCCTAATGAATACGGAGCACATTTTATGATTTCTCACGATAGGTTTGGGAACAATATTTTTTTCTCGTTTCATTTCTCTCACCAAACAATAGATCACCGAATGCGGATGGAGGGTTGGGAACGTGGAAGTGCGACGCGGGCACTCTCGCATCGTTTACGATAAAAGAGATTTAACGTGTTGGAGTCTTGTGGGGCTTCATATTTTTTATTATTTATTTAATAAATGTTCGTCTACAATTTAAGCGTTTATATATTTTAAAATCTAATAATTATAAAATTTTAATTATTTTACAAAAATTTTAAGTTACCTATATGAATTACATTTTTGTAATAAATTTAAATAAAAATATGTCGCTTGCTAATGCCAATTCGTCAGAGCGCGATTATACCGTGGGTTCCACCAGGTGCCGTTCGCTCCTACTGTGCGCGTACAACTTGTTGCCGTGAACTAGTTCCACCGCCACGTAACCTGCCAAACACTTCCTCATTTAATTATTCTAATGTATTTTTTGCATTGTTGTATCTTATGCAAAACATCCCCATAGTCGGCATTTGTTATGTTGATTATTTCTACATGATTATTGTGATTGAAATTACTTCCGTTATAACGAAGAAAATGTGCAAATTTATTTTTTCATACGCATATTTTATTCTTAAAAGATTAATATATTCTTTTATGGTGTCTATTTAGTACACCGTTGTTGAGGACTAAGACGACATATTATTATTTACAAATTATTCCTTTTTTTATAATTTAAAAGAAGTCTGTAACAATATACGTGAAAAATATGTACAGATCCTTGAATATTACATATATATAAATATGTAAATATTTATTTATATATATATAACAGATTTTAATTTTATCATGATACAAAAAAGAAGTAACCAGGGCAGCAACTAAATTTTGTAATTATATTAGTTCAACCCCGGTGGCGCACTGCCGGTAAATTAATTTTTTTATTATTTAAATCAAAAGTAACCTAAAGCGTTCCTCATAAACTTGAATATAAAAAACTTAAATTTGTGTGGAAAATAACTTACTTTATTAATTTATGTTTTATGTTATTCTTTAATTTTTTAGCAATTTTCCAGTCAAAGTCGTGTTGATCACGGCACAGCTACTTTGGTTATAAACCGAGACAAGTCTTTTTGCCTCGGTTAATTTAAAAAATTACTTGTAAAATATTCATTAAAATTTTAGGGATAAGTTTTTATTGCTAGAGTCAATATAAGAAATATTTACACTTTTACACTGGTGGATAAAATCATGGATATCCAATCTGTTCAAATAAAGGGCAAGAACTCATACTGCTTCTGAACTCGGCCCTCATAATAATAATTTGAAGCGATAGGACCCATTGAACGAGTTCACATCTCACGGTACCTGTGCTGGGGTAGTGTCACTACACTACACACATTGTAATTACTATCCAGATTCCGCTGCGTAATAAAAGAAGCGCAACGGAAGTCCCTACCTGTCTCGTGAGAATTGTAAGCGGATGTTGCAAAAGGTGGCTCAATTTTTTACATATGAAATGTTTACTCCGAACGAAAGTTCAGCTTAAGGACTTAATGCGTTCATTTTATTTATACCTGGAACTAAAAAATTTTCGATGCAAGCATATAGTAAATTGGACGTTGAACAAAAATGGTATAATATATATTGTACAATATTTTATTAACCACCGACCCAAAAAAGGTAGTGGTTTACTTAAACCGCATGTATCTCGATTATGCGGTTACTTAGTCTAAAGCATTCTTACCTACAAACCGTTAAATAATTTCAGGATAGTTGCTTCTGAACGCATTTTGAAATTTTTATTTGTTTAACACTATAAAGTTTTCTTAAAAAAAAATGATCATTTCTGTCATTCAATCAAATCAGTTCTATGCAATCATTATCTTGAATTTCTGTTATCGTTTACTAAAAAGTTCATATGCTTTTTTAGATTCTGCTAGACGAAAACTATAATGCATTGAGATTTTTCCATAATCTTAATAGTGATCGATTTAACTATGCATACTGATAATTTCTGCAATGTTTTCCTTAACAACATCAAAAAATTTAAAATTTGCTGTATGTATAATACCTAAACGCAGTCATTTGCCAATTATATATATAATAGATAATATTATATATACATATATATATTATAAAGGTATAGATATAAGACATTACGTTTATTATAAACATTAAAAATCTGTGTATCTTTCGAACGCTGTAAGATTATTCTTAAACATAAGAATTACTCAGAAATTATTAATGATTAATATTCATCATCATCATCATTTCAACCGATGGACGTCCACTGCTGTTAATAATATTACTACATATATTTTTTCTACACTAAATAAATACTAATGGTAATACTTAAAAAAGTCAACTTAGGAAAAATTACCAATATTTTTGTGAAGGTTGCACTTAGAAAGAAAGATTTGATATGTATTATTGAGATTTTTTACAAACATGTATCGATTATTAAAATGAAATAATATTATCAATTAGGTAAATGAATGAATTTACATTATTTAAATTTTCACATTATTTACATTTCTACTAATCTAACTTGTGAATGTACCTAAAATAAACGTAGTTTAAAAGTTCGAAACAAAAAATTACAGCTTAAAATAAAACGTGAACCCAATTTCTTCTTTTCGTTTTTTTAACCGTCCTCCATATCCGTGTGAAACATTATCCCTTCACCTGTTTGCTGTTTCAAGTTAAAAACTATAAAAAAACACCAGTGACAAAAACGTCGGTAAAAAAGTTAAACCTAAATGTAAAATTTATTCGATATTTAGTACTCGACAAAGTAAGTTTAACTACAAGTGATGTATTTTAAATTCCTGATCAGAAAGGTCACAATTTAATAAGCCAGTCATTAAGTCCGCGTTTTATACGAGCTGCAGTAAGTTCATTGGCCTTGTTATTGTTATCTATATCATAATAAGGCATTAACAAAATAAAAGCAATCTATCATTTGAAATTAATATGACCAGCGATCGGCGACGCCACGCCGGGCACGCCGGTAGATATCTGCATAGCTGGGCGGAATGGCGGTTAATCAGGTGGCCCGTTATTTTATATTGTGCTCGCCGTGAGTTCGAACCCGACCGAACAGGTTGCTCCAATGACAAAGGAGCAGATTCCATCGCCCGCAATCCGCGCTCACGTCCGCTACCTCCTGATAACCATAAATAGTCCAGCGAAATAATAGACCGTTACTAGTCACCGCCGCACAAATCAATGTTAATCAATAAAAACTCTTATCTATCACATTATAGTAGAAATATCGTCTTACTACGAATACGTAAACACGACAAAGTATGCTATTAACAGCAAAATTCATATTAACAGTGATAGACAGAAGGACAGGAAACGGATTTACACTTGTTTATTTGCTTTTGTTACCCAGGTTTCGCTTTTCCCACACTAATAAGTTACAAACAAGTAATTAAGGAACAACACGGTTTGGGTTTAATGACTACAATAACCAATGTTTCGTTAAGGAATAAGGATCTGCGCACCACCTGCACACCAGACATGACACGAGCGAACTATGGCTGCAGTGCTTGCTGGTTCTCAGAACAATAGGGGCTTAGTAATACTGTATTGTAGTCAAAGCACATGGTCCAAACAAAGTTGCCTGACGGAACCACCTGATTTCAATTACTTTATGAGCTTAGTCCCTTTAACATGCCTTTGTTATACACACGATGTTGTCTCTAACTTTAATGTTTAGTTCCACGACATTCCATAACAGATGGTCAGTAAGCTATTAGTTAAAAATTTGCACAAAAACGATAAATATTTTTGTTTATCATAAGTTTTTTGTTTATAATAAATGAAACGACAAAAGCGAGGTAGTGGCCACTAATCACAGCTGGTGCCTGCGATCAAAAGATTCAACTTAGCGATTACACACTATTTTAAAAATATAAATGCTTGTAACGCCCCGACTAAAGGGTTTAGCCCGTGGCGGAAATTGATTTAAATTACGTTATTAATAATTTTAATATTACACACGGTTACCCGCGTTTTTTGTCTTTAAACTTCTGTTTCGGCTTCTTAATGGTATAGCGCTGCCGTTGATACACTTTTATAAAAAGTTTATTTATTGTATTCCTTGATTCTTTTTAGTTCTCTATAATTTTACGTTATTGGTTCTTAATTACTAGAACAAATATGGAGGCGTATATGAATAAATTTATGTAGTAACAAATAAACAAAGGAAATGTTATTTGCTATACAGGCTTTCAAATAATGATTTAAAAAAGGATTACATATTTTTAAAATGTTCCGTACTTTTACTATGTATACATTTTCGGTAATAAAAATTCTATGCAGGTTTAACGGTTAATAAAGAAGTAAAATATTTTCTGTTTAATAGTTTTCTAACTATTTTCATAACGTATACGAAAGTAAATAAATCGACTAATAACCAGTCAAATAATTTTTATAATATCTCACATATGCTATGTTTTTTACAAAATCTTTAACGATATTTTTTCTCGTTCTGTTACTCTTTTATGTTACATACAATTAATTTTTTTTTCTAGCAATCATCACGGTAAAGAAATTTCAACCGACTTCGACGCAAATCGAATATGTTTAAATTCTTGACCTAACTGTTAGTTATAATATCATTTCGTTAAAAGAAAGTATAACTTGAAAAGTCTTAATATAAATATCGTATACATGCGAAATATATATATATATACATTATTTGAACGTCGCCTATTTATGATAATATCAATAAATCTATTACCAATACCAACAGCATTACATTGCTAAACTATCAACACAAGTTTATAAATATCATATTTAACGTAAGGGCTGATAAATTAACTATTGACCCATTTATAATAGTTTTGAATAACAACAAAAAAAGTTTAATTTAGAAAATAGTGTGTCGGCGGTCAATTACTGACCCAGCAGGCGTTATCCCAATGATGGTCGAACAGATGGTTGTTTTTTATGCCGGGGCGAACGCGAAGTGGCACGGGGTGCGTGCGATAACCGTATAATTACACGTTGTAGTTGCGCGTCCGCACGCACAATTGGTCTAAACGAGTGTTTGCTTTGATCTACTGCCGCCCGCCGCCCGCGGCTTGTCCACGTGCGGCCGCCTTAAACCGCTCTTACGTTACTACTCGCCACTCGTTTTACGGTTGTTTGTACAGCAAAAAATATAACTCACGCCATCATGTTGCAAGTCTAGACACTGATTCTAGCTAAATCATTAATATAAACGTTCCGGAATACCGAGACCTTAATATACTCAATTACGTGCAATTAACTATGCAGTTCCATTTGACTTTCCTATATAGTGGCATTATAAACTTAGGCGTATTATTATAATTTAACTGATTAAATAAACCACTGTATTCAAATTATTTACACATTGCTTTTATTGATACTAGCAATAATTTTATATTGTTATTGCAATAACGTTTAACAAGATTGATTTAAAATAAAGTTGTTATTTGATAGCAAGTATTAAAAAAATATACATATTTCGGTTGTCATTACAGAAAAACAAACTGTAGTAGTGAAACGAATTTAGGTAAAACCTACAATTAATACTGTTCTTTAACCGCAAGCGATATATTTCAAAATAATAGCCACGGATGATTTAATCTGTACGAGCACATGTCAATACACTACTCGCTAACTAACTGTGTCATCTATAGTTTACAGTTATATCTCACAAATGCCAAGGGCTACATCGATCAATTCGGCGTTGTCGCAAGCTCGCAAGTGATTCTTAATCGGCGGCCGCAGTCGAAAGTTGAGTAGCGACGTCGTGATTCCAAACTTAGCCTATTTCTGGCACTGGTGTACTCACACATCTGAGGCTACGTCGCCCCAGCGGTAATCGCGACAACAGAGCATAAAAACATATTATTAATCTTACAGTCGTGACTAACGTTTTTGGATCATCGTTTACACGAATGGAGGTTGAGTTGAGAGCGTATTCTGGATCAGCATTCGCGGTAATGCTTTCGAATGTCGCAGCGGCGATGCCGGTGACCAGTCACGGCGCGGCGCCATCGCGGCCGCACTCGCTCCGGCCGGCGCCATACCGCTCTTTACTTTGTCATGACGTCGAGCCTATTGCTCATATGCCACACCACACGACTTGCTATATGAAATATAATACATTAAAACTTTTTAAACACGTTTTTTGCAAAATTGGTTCTGAAAAGTAATAACTTATGTGCTCACGACAGGCTATAATTTAATAATATCGATACGTAAGAAGTTTCGTTTTAACAAGATATCTTTTAAGTTTTTACACAATATTTAAAATTATTTTACTTATTATATATCAAAGCGGTTAATTAACTTCTGGTATACAGTATACTGGATAAAAGCTTCTTGTGAGCCACCTTACGCACATCTTACAACACTGTACTTTTTTCACTCGTAATGCCGTAAGGTAAAAAACATTACTAGATAATGACTTAAAGAAAGTTTATGAAATGATGACGAAAAAAACTTGCTGTATTTACAAATCAGTAAACAAAAGCAATATGCTACTTTCTACTGTAGAAATTATTACACATTGTAACTTAATATAACGGCACTGATACTGATGCTATGGCAGATAACCTCCACGTGGTGCACCCTGGGACCAGCCAGCGATCTCCGTGGTCGCTGACTGGCGGCGAATGATCTGCCGAGAAGGCGTCCCTCCGAGTGTCCCTCTGATTAGCAGAAGGCACATTGGAGTGGCAAGGGCGGGCGCGGTGTTCACTTACCCTGACTCCGCGCGGGCGACCTGACCATTAGGTTGCCACCGTCGACCACGTCGCGAAAAACGCGCGTGGAACCCGTAAACCCGATTGGAGTGTCGTGGAACATGTCTCGCGGCTCCTTTTGGGAACGGGGGTCTTGCCTTAACTGGCCGGGCCAAGAGGAGAAATGCTCTATAAAAAACACCCTAATCACAAGCGGCGGAAGCAGCGCGAGGTGATGCATGGCTGAGGGGCTCTCAGCCGCTACTGCTATCCACCCCAGGTACACGCCGACCCCTGGGTGTATATAGGCTTGTTCGGGTAAGGATGCTCTGCCCGTACAATCGAATATTTCATACCATTTTCGTGGGAACAGTAATGAACAAAGAAACAATAAACAGCGAACGAAGGGAAGAAAAGTCTAACCCCGGGCTAAGCCTGGGCGCCCCCTCAACAACTGGGGGAAAAAAAAATATAATGCAGAATAACGATGCATCTACATCGTGGGCAGTTCCGCAACCTCCTGGGAACAAAGGCAGTGCAGAGAGGCCAAAGGCCCCGGCAACTGGGCGCCGAAGACGTGCAATTCGCCGAGACCCGCATGAAGCTGCGGAGAGCGATGCATGTGAGTCCGACGGCTCACTTGTGTCTCTTACTTCGGCGACCTCCGAGGTGTCGTCTATCGCCCGCAAGCGAAGATCCAAAGCTTCACGCACGGAAGCCATAGCCGCTAAGTTCCAAGCGGTTCCTGCCTCCGCAGCCGAGGAGAGCGAGGGTAGCCCTGCAATGTCAGCGAAAACTAGGACGCAGACAAACCTCCCAGAAGTTGAGGCATTGGCTGTAGACATGCAGGCTTGCGCGGACTCACAACTGGAGGAGCACATTGATCAGTACCTCCAAGTTATTGAAAATGTTGCGGACCGATCCCGCAACCTCAAAGGCGATTATGTCCGCCACCTAAGATTAGGAGTTCGCTATGTGAAAGCGGCAGCGGGAGAACTTGCGCGGAGAACTGCAAGTGATGATAAAGTTGCAAGACTTGAAAAGGAGAATGGAGAACTACGGTCGCTCGTGAACAATCTTGCAACTAAGTTAGAAAAACTGAATGAGGAAATGAAGTTGCTCCGGAGGCAAGCAGGTTCTGTTAAGGCAAAACACCCATCTGGTCCAATGATATCAGAAAAAAGAGACCATACCGATAAAGTAGAGGAAATCCTCATGGACCGAATAGGTTCCCTTGTGGAAGAGAAACTGGCGGCCTTTGAGTCCAGAATTTTTTCTGATAGAGAAGTTAGGCAGCAAATATCGGAGAAGCCGAAACGCACAAGGGGCCAGCGGCCAACAGCCACGGAGCTTCCTTCGCTTTCCGGATATCGGGCGATGCGCAATCCTTCTGCGGTTCCTGGAGCTCCCGCGACTTCCGCGCCTCCTGCGTCTTCTACGCTACCTGTAGGAACTAGCGAAGCGATGTCTTCAGCGGCTACATGGTCGGCCATAGTTAGCCGCAAAGCTAAGAGGGCGGCAGCAAAGCAGGCAGTTCCGGTGGGTCGGAAGCCAGCGGCTCCAAAGACTGCTGCGAAGATAAAGCCGGGTAGACTGCCCCGTACAGCGGCAATTACGGTCACCGTGCCACAACATGGAGAGATCTCATATGCTGCAGTGATGACCGCAGTAAAACAAAAAGTCAAGTTGGCCGACTGCGGCATCGATGCTGTTCGTCCGAGGAGGGCAGTAACGGGGGCATTAATACTGGAAGTGTCTGGCCCTGACTGTGCATCCAAGGCCGACACACTGGCAGGCAAAATGAAAGAAGCCCTGGCCGACACAGGTGTTCTCGTAGCGCGACCTTGTAAAACAGGTGAAATAAGGGTAATGGACTTAGATGAATCCGTCACATCAGCCGAAGTCGCAGCTGCGGTTGCAGAAGCAGGCGATTGTAATCCGGCTGATGTGAAAGTGGGCGATATACGCCGCTCACCTTTGCGTATGGGCTCCGCATGGGTACGTTGTCCTGTAGGCGTAGTGCGCAAATTAACAGCAGCAAAACGCCTCCGCGTAGGGTGGACTTCCGCGAGATTAGAGGTGCTGGCGGTTCGACCTCTGCAGTGCTACCGGTGCCTTGAGTTGGGTCACGTCCGCAGTAAGTGCACTAACGAAAAGGACCGCAGCGCTCAGTGCTACGCCTGCAGTGAAACCGGTCATAGAGCTAATCAATGTAACGCCGAGGTGTTAAAATGCCCGCTGTGTACGGATCTCGGACGCCCAGCTGAGCATCGTCTGGGTTCTAGAGCATGTGCACTTAAACGGAAGGGGAAAGGGAGGGGGAAGAAACAGGCTCCCCCACCCGAGTCCACCCCCAGTGGACAGCAGGTAATGGATGTTTCACCTTCACTCGAAGGCTAAAAATTCTCCAAGCTAACCTAAACCACTGCCGCGGGGCGCAGGACCTGTTACTGCAAACCCTCGCGGAGCGGTCGGTAGCCTTAGCCGTAGCGGCCGAACCTTACCGTGTACCAGACCATCCCCGATGGTTTGGTGACGAGAGCGGCACGGTCGCTATTTATTGGAACGGACATTCCGGCGACCCGCCGTGTTCCTTAATATGGAGCGGGCAGGGCTTCATAGCCGTGGAATGGGGCCCCATTGCAGTCGTGGGTTGCTATATTTCCCCCAACTGTACCCTTGCCGCTTACGAGCTGTACTTGGACTCTTTAGGCAGATGCGTTCGCAGATGCCAACCACGTCCTGTTCTGGTTCTGGGTGATTTCAATGCCCACTCCAGAGCATGGGGCTCCACCCGGAACAGCACAAGAGGAGAGACGGTACAGGGATGGGCAGCTGGTCTTGATCTCCGACTAATTAATCGTGGATCCGTCAACACCTGTGTGCGATGGCAAGGGGAATCGATCGTCGATTTATCTTGGGCTACCCCATCTGCCATACGCATGGTGATGGAATGGAGAGTAGCTGAGGAATTAGTCACGCTTTCGGACCACAGATATATCCTTATTGATATAGAGTTTGGCTCTGTACAACAAGCGACCCGCTGCCGCGACAGCGGCACCCCGCGGCGGTGGTCTTTAAAGCAGCTTAATGTAGATCTACTTAAAGCCGCAGCCGTGGTCGTGGCTTGGTCAGAAGCCACAGCGGCAAGAGACTTGTCCGAGCCCATAAAGGGAGCGGCCTGGTTTCGGGACTCGATGACCCATATTTGCGATGTCTCTATGCCCCGAACGAGGTCCACTAAGCCGGGGGCGGTGTACTGGTGGTCACCAACTATAGCACAACTGCGCGAAGACTGCTTGCAGGCGAGACGCCACTTTACGAGAACTAGGAGAAGAAGGCGATCCACAGCCGCTGAGACAACTGCAGCGTACGGAGTTTACAGAAATGCTACAAAAGCGCTTCAACGGGCTATCGAGGAGGCCAGGGCTCGTTCCTGGAACGAACTTGTCGAGGGGCTGAATAGAGACCCATGGGGACGCCCGTACAAAATGGTACTAGGCAAACTCCGGCCTTGGGTTCGTCTCTTGACGGAGACGTTGGATCCAGTTTTTGTGGAAAGGGTGGTCGATACACTTTTTCCAAGGACTCAGGAGCGCCCTGCACCCTCTCCAATATCATTGCCGGAACAAACCATTTGGTCGGACGAATGGAGAGTTACCAAACAAGAGTTGGAACAGGCGACAAAGCGTCTCAAAGCCCGAAATACCGCACCAGGTCCTGACGGAATTCCTGGTCGAGCCTGGGTGCTAGCTCTCACCGCCGGTATGGAGGCCAAACTGAGGCAGTTGTTCACCTCTTGTTTCGGCATTGGTGTATTCCCTCATTGTTGGAAAAAAGCTAGGTTGGTGCTGTTAAAGGAAGACAGTAGGGCCGCGGACTCTCCCTCTGCGTACCGACCGATATGTTTACTGGATGAGGCTGGTAAACTATTTGAAAGAATAATTGCGGAACGGCTCAAATCACACCTGCATCGAGAAGGCCCCGATCTGTCAGATGGTCAGTACGGCTTCCGGGGGGCACGATCAACTGTGGACGCAATTCTTTGCATACGGGAACAGTCGCAGCAGATAGTGGCACGAGGGGGCGTGGCATTGCCGATTAACATCGATGTCGTCAATGCTTTTAATTCGCTGCCTTGGATTATAGTTAGGGAGGCTCTCGTGTACCATCGCGTGCCTTCTTATCTGCAGCGCAATATCGGGGCGTACTTGCAAGAAAGGTCCATCCAGTATGTGTGTCGGGACGCCATCGTTCATACGAGGGAAGTGAATTGTGGGGTGCCACAGGGGTCTGTTTTGGGCCCACTTCTGTGGAACCTTGCATATGACGCGGTCCTTAGGGTCGTTCTCCCAACGGGCGCGAGCGTCGTATGTTATGCAGATGACACGCTGCTATTAGTTAGCGGGGATAGCTTCGAAGACACCGTCCGGCTCGCCAATATTGGAGTGGCATGCGTCGTGAATAAAATACACGAACTGGGTCTTCAGATAGCGCCTCATAAGACCGAGGCGCTCTGGTTCCACAAGCTCCCCAAAACACGAGAACCACCCAGCTTTTCGGTCCGCGTAGGTAACGTGCTTGTTAGGGTGGGATCAGTGATGAAATATCTCGGTCTCACTCTGGACTGCCGATGGGGTTTCGAAGAGCACTTCAACCGATTGGTTCCTAGGATTGAGAGAGCGGTGGGTGCTTTGCACAGAATTCTGCCTAACCTCGGGGGTCCTGGAGAAGGAGTCCGCCGCCTCTACGCGGGGGTCGTGCGATCGATGGTTCTCTACGGTGCTCCGGTATGGTCACATCGATTAACGGGCGGCAGAGCTAAAGTCAACAGCCTGCAGCGCAAGATAGCCATTCGCATCGCACGAGGATACCGGACAATATCATTTGAGGTGGCCACTATCCTGGCTCGGTTCCCTCCTTTATACATCCTGGCTGAGATGGATGCACGGGTTTACACCCGTCTCCGACATCGCGAGGCAGAAACGGAGCACGTGAATGCGGTTGAAGTGCGCAGGCAGGAGCGCAGACGTGCGCGGGAGGTTTGGCGCGACCATCTTGCCGAGCCGCAAAGATCATGCCAGCGGATTGTCAGTGCAATTCTGCCGAACTTTGAGGCCTGGCTCCGATCTAGTAGTGTGGCACACGTCACCTATAGATTGACTCAGGTACTAACCGGACATGGATGTTTCGGCGATTACCTGAACAGAATTGGACGCGAGCCAACAACGCAATGCCACCACTGTGGCGGAGACCAGGATTCTGCACAACATACGCTTGCAGTATGCCCAGCGTGGGAACCCGAGCGAGGAATCCTGGTCAACAGGGTCGGGCAGGACTTGTCCCCGCCAGCTTTGGTGGCAGCTGCACTGGCGAACAAAAGTGCGTGGGCGGCGCTGGTCTCCTTCTGCGAAACCGTCATGGTTAAGAAGGAGGCCGCTGAGCGAGAACGAGAACGTGTTGATCCCGCACGGAGAAGAACACACCGAGGCGGAGAGAACAGGCGACCCGGCCGTTCAGCCCTGTAGTCACGGGCAATTAAGAATAGGACTAAGGTAAGCCCTGCCTGTCGTATAAGGCGACTAAAAGGGTTTTCGAGTTCGCGGGCTTTGATGGTGGGGGCCATCATTGTCTAGCAAGCGAGCTCAGGATGGACGACAATTATGAGGTGGTCTCGTTTTTGTCGTAGAAAAAGAGGGTATTGAGGAGGGTTGTTGCCCTCCTAGGGACGTGCTCAGGCGTAGTGCAGGGAGGCACCGGTGCGTTCCGTAGGAGATCCCGGGGTCTCCCGCAAAGCATTTCGAATGACCACCGAGGGGGTTTTAGTGGGTATAAATCCCACATAACCCTGCCTTCCCCCCAGAAGCAGGGTATCTTTTTGAAGATTTCCCCCCCGAAACCAAAAAAAAAAAAAAAGGTACCACCGCAGCTACTATTTCTGCCGCCAAACAGTAGTTTGTAAACGATACAGTGTTCCGGTTTAAGGGGCGTTGTAAGCTAGTGAAGATACTGGAGTAACGAGACTTAACACAATTTGCTGCAGTATATAACACCTTAACCAGCGCCACGTTGTTAAGGGCAAGCGTCATCAGGTGAACGACTTCCTCGTCTGATCGCCTCGTCGAATAAAAAAAACTGAATAATCTTTAATAAAGCACATCGTAACAATAGTGATCATTTAATGACGATACGGGGGGAGCGATCGACACCTCAAATGTTATGATTGGATATTGCCTATCGATGGCAGGTGTTCCCACCGCGTCTTGTGCCCAGCGCTACACATACTTTTTGTTTCCAAAATTCTACTTAACACCTTGATGGATTGATTTGATGGATCAGTTAGTTAACAAGACTAATGAAACATAATAACTATCGATAAGTATCACAAACGGACTTAATGATATTAATCATAGACCGTGAACCAGAAGATCGAAAAAGCTAGCAATCGTCCGCTGTTCGTCGGTGATTTATATTCACCTGCGATAGAACGCTTATCTCCTCTCAGTAACAATTTTAAAATATTTAATACCTGCTCTGAATTCATGAGAGAATTTTAATACACTCCGTTCTAAATAAAACTGTTAACAATAACTGAACTTCAATTATATACCGTTACAATAAAGAATGATAGCCTGACATTTGAATGTGACTTCGCTAATATAAAAGTGCTAAAGTAGAACGTTTATGAACAGTTAATTAAGTTTAAGAGTTTTATCGTTCTATATTTATAAATTACATCTGTTTAAGTCCTTTGGAGTCAATCGACAAAATTTTAAATTACGTCATAATATTTATAGGCTGCAGACGGCAAAAAAAAGTTCACATATTTTATTTTTTCCCGCGTATCATTAAATTGATATAACAGTTTATACGAGCAGAAAAACATATTATGTTATGTAATAAAATACTTATTTAATTTAAGAATATTATATCATATTTGAAACACTTGGCATGACTGTTAAATAAAGTTTGAAGTAAACATAATTCTAAATTTTGGAGCGACGTGTATAGTTACACAATTATTAGCGCCGTTCTGTACTATACCCGCTTGTGTCCGGTAAGCGAAGTATTAAAGCTTATTGTTTTAAGCTGCATATTGCTACATGCGTTATAGAACAATATATCTGGACTAGCGAGATAATGATAGATAATACTGTGCACAATGCAGCACGCGCCGCACCGGTTCGTTAGTGTAACTGTTGAGTCACGGACCCAAAGATCACGTGACGGGGTGGGTGCCTTTGACAGCCCGCGATGTCAGTACTACGTAAGACATTTCACTATTGCACTCTCTATTTATTTATGACAATAATACTCAATTTATTTTATAATAAACAAATGAAAAACATTCCTCTTTACTCAATAAGTTAGTAATTTTTATTTTTGTACTATAAGTTTGGAAATGAACCTATATCGCCTTTGTATGGGTATGTACAAATCTGAAAGTACGCAAAAAACTATAAATCCCTATAGGTTATAAATGTCTGATTTACAGGTATAGTATGTATTCTATCAAATAATTGAATGAAAAATTACCGCGTTACCGGGTTTCTATCACCATCAGTGCCACAGGAAGAAAAAAAGCATATTACTACAAGAACTACTGCGGTAAATTTATAATTAAAAATCTATATATTATTTACAGTCACATTTATTACTTGAATAACTTATAGGTTAACTTTTATGCAAACTTCATTAGTTATCTATTGATCATGGTAGCAATTAAAATTTTACTCTTACTGAATTAATGTACAAGTATCTACATTGAGTCTAACAATGCTTTTATGTAGGTCGTTATAAAGCTGGTCTATCGCAACATGGTACGCATAGTAATTATGTATGTTTTCTTGCATAGAAACTACTTACATTTTGCGCGTCCTCTTCTATTATGATGTAGTTTGACCTTCGGTGGCGTGCGACGACTTCACGATTTTGCACAAAGACTGTCAAGAATAATTAAAGTAATAAATGTTTACAGTAATTAATAACCTATATATCAAGATAAGATTTAATTGATTTCAGACCTGTGACGAGATGATTGCGCTCTGCACAGACAGTGTTGCCAAACTGAGACGCGAATAATGATATTCAATAACCATGTAGGTACTTGTTCAAATATAAAAAAGAACATTGGTTCTGTTTATATATTTATTTCTTGCGCACCACATTAGTAGGACATGAAAAACCAGAAACTAAAATAATGCAGGTACGCAAGATAGTTATAGAAATTTATTAATTTTCTTAAATGCATGCATTACATGTATACATCCTCAAATACTTTATTATTATTTATATATATATATATATTTGGCCTGTTTGCAATAAAAGATAGTAAAGCTTTTAAGAGTGACAGTAATTATGTTTCTGAATATTTTTTACTATGAGAATCGTTCAAAAGCTCAAAATATTCTTTTAGTTCAAGAAGACGATAAGTAAGAATATTATGGGTTGACAATTGGTGATTTCAGTTTGCTGCGATTAACAGAAACATGATAATTTTTGAGGTATTACATCATTTTAACATCTTTTTATATTTATTGCAAATATTAAAGCGTTTAAGAGTAATAATTGAAAGAGGTTTTGTTTAGATTTTTACTGACAATATTTAAAAAGCCTAAACAATTGTTATACTTCGATTTTTAAATACAATATGTAATTTTATAAAGCATGAACGTGAAAAGATATTTATTTTTATAAATTAAAAAGTCGCTGTTGTCATTTTACGGACCCACGGTTTCTATTATACATTGAAGATAAATTATATTATAGTTACATAGTTATTAATAATATACTGAGTAGATATTTTCATGAAATATATGCACATTAGCTTTGAATAAAAAAGAACTATTCAAAATAATCAGCGGTCATGCTCGATTGTGATTCAGTACGTGTAGAAGCAAAGAAGCACGAAGCCGATAGCCGCAAGTTATCCGACGACATAGACATTACATTAGGGCTCCTACGCCCGCCCCGTCGGCTTCTTTGCTTATACCATAAGCGCTTTTAACATTTAATCGCGCTCCACTTCTCTTCGCATTCATAAAGAGAAAAAACTGGCCCAGATATAAATACCTTATATATATCTTACGGTACGTACTAACGATGTGCGTGAACGTTAAAAATTCCCAACAACCTTTCTAAGTATTGTTTTCGGTACAGACAAATTATTAGTTATTTTCTATAAAATGTATACATTATGTATAAAGGAAACTTTATCGTATTTCATAAAAATCGTTTTTTATCACAATTGTTGTTAAAATATCTCATAAGAAATCATATAACAGGGATTGATTGTAGTTTCCACAAATTTGGTAATTTTTATCCGTATGGCAAGGTACCATTCTGAAATTTGTCACAATTAAAGCAAAAAAGAACGTTTAATATTGATAAAATCTAATTTCATTAAATGCTATAGGCAATGCTTCACTTAAAAGTAAACCGAACAAAGAATTTGAACTTATTGCCTTTAACCGCGAATTGTATAAGCTAGTTGTATTATCATCCAATCTTGCGCAGATAAATCTTAATGGAGTGTTTTATCTTTTGTTATTTTATCTATCTTTATTAATTGAAAACATTTTCTGAATTTTGACGAGTTATCTAATAGTCTAAATTAAATCATGGAAGTATTATTATACTTTCATTACGATTTGAAATTGATCATCTGTTATACTAGGTCTTACCGCAGTATACCTATTATAACATCTGTTATAATAGGTATACTGCGGATCATGCAGTTCCATTTTAAATGGATCCAGAGTTAATTTCCTATTGAAAAAGTTCAGTTTTTATAAAATAATTATTAAGATATTGTATGTAATGTCACATAACCACGTTCAAAACTTTTTTGTTAATGCAAAAGCTTGTATACTCACCGGGAAAAAGTCACCTGAAGTGTGGGAGACGAGTATGAATGTCCCCACCGCCACCTTAACGTGTCAATAATGACGAATAAAAAGGAATTTATTCCAAGGAAATTGCAGCTTTCCTTGTGACCGTTTTACGCCCGCGATTTCGCATATAAAGCGAAACGTTTAC
The DNA here is from genome assembly GCA_029286795.1 of Byasa hedistus. NCBI lineage: Eukaryota > Metazoa > Arthropoda > Insecta > Lepidoptera > Papilionidae > Byasa > Byasa hedistus. The sequence goes on along the minus strand of JAGSMW010000020.1, from coordinate 5,515,670 downwards.
GGCAAATACCACCTACTATCAGTAAAGGGCATAACAAGCATTAAATAATAACGAAAACTTTGAATTCATAAAGTAAATAAAAAACCGATCCTGTAAGAAAAATGTCATCGCTGGTTCACGGGTAAGACAATTTTATTATACTGTATTTCAAATTCGGTGACTTTAATATAATAAAATACTAATAAGATGAATAAACAGAGTTGAGCTAAATCATTTAATTCAAGCATTGTAATACATTTGAAATAGACGACGGTGCTGACGGACAGCGTGGGCTCGATTGGAATTGACTCGTCAATGGGCTATCGGGATCACTTCGCGCTCTCGACGCAGGCTTTATCGGCGGCGGCGCCACTTTAGCGGTCGTGTTTAAACTACGCAAAAATCTTCAAATGATTTTTCTTCGCCAACTATAAATCTCTACATTTATTTTCAATCTTTGGAAATTTTTAAACATTTCCACATTACAGCGACAACATGTTCTTAGTAGTAGAAAAAAAGTAAAAACGTTCCTTCTCGGCCTTTCGTCCTCGCTCTGCTAAATGATCTTTCTGAATCTGACAAATCATACTTTAGGGTGCATTCCACCATAAATAATTTTTGTCAAATTTTATAGGACTAGAACAACTTCGAGTACTTTTTTTTCAACAAAAAATAATTTATCATTATAGCCCAGTTTCAATAAAAATTTACAGGATCCAGATTGAGATTGAGTTATTAATAATTTTCTTAGCGTGAGCCAAAATTAGTAATAATAAATTCCTTTCCAACTCCTTTATCTCAATTATGCTATTGATATCAATAATATTACTGTCACCACATCACATGTATGGATAGTAATTTTCATCAAGCATTAATTTAAACGCAATATTTCCATATTTCCCTACAATAAAATAAACAAACATTATCGATGCAATTGAAATGAGAACCAGTTATTTTTATTGTTAGATTGTTCAACAATGGCCCACCCCTGTGAACTGAAAATGAACCAATTATCAGAATCCGAAAGTGGTGGGCTTGTGAGAACATTTGTGCTCATTATTCAGATCGGTATTGTTCCACGTTGAGGGGATCAAAGGTAATAGCAGGTTACGCTTACATTGTTAAATATTACCCAATGTGAACCTACAATATTTAAGCGATTAAAATTCGTAACTCTTTGTTCACGAAACTCTAATAAAGGCGAGCTGATCGTTTAACAGTTACAAAGATAATAATAGGTACAACATTCAAAGTTACTTTTGGTTTCATTTAACGCGCTCAATAAATCATCCCGTTTAGAAAACCACCTTGAAAAATACAGAGAAATTAAAACATCTTGCATCTTAATAATTAATCGATTAAAACCACATCAGACTATATAAATGATGCAGCGAAAATTAACTTAAATTCATTAGTTGATGTAAATAGGGAGTTTAATGAAAATAAATGGGATCTGCTACGCACCGTAGCGTGGGGGTGGTCGTAACAGTGATGTGATGAGCGTTGCTAACGCTTAATGCGCAGGTATCAGCTTTTGGGGTCGCATGCTCACCGGAGACGTAACATTCACTGATGAACATGCAATAACAAACAGAGCTTCCTTAACGAATCGTCTTTTTAAAGGGTAATATCAATTTTAAATTAATTTTTGTTTTAATTCTTTTATAACGGTAATAAATATCTGAATATTCGTTATCACGAAATTTAAATTCGTTGCCAAAATTATCAAGTGCGCTGATAAGTAAGAGGTGTCCTCTGAATTGTAGTTCACAAGAATGATAAAATTTGCAATATTTTATAAAAGATTCTAAACTTTTTGTCGAAATGCATATTTACCGACCTATAAGGTCTTTTTAACTTTTTACCTGATGTTTCAGGTTTAAAATCATTTATAACAATGTAATTACCTTAACTAATATCTCGTGCTTTGACGGTGAAGGAAAACATCATGGAGAAACCTGCATATGTATGTCACGACCATCCGTGGTCGGACTAGTATGTGAAATGGAGAAGGCAATGGCCAACCACTCCATTATACCTGCCAAGTAAGTCGTCGTGTGTTTCGTCACACATGATGACCACGACCCTCAGTCATGAAGAAATACGACTTAGAAGAAGAAGAATTACATTAAAGTATAGTCATCGGCATCATGTTTGCAAGATTAGCGTCTAGTGGACAATACCAATTGATGTAGTTTAAGATTCAGAATGAGAACATAACGTCCAATAAGCAAACATGAGTAACAGTTACTTTAGGATATAGAAAGGTTATTATATATATCTAAAGGAACAGTACATATAACAATATCCGGGCCTGTTGTCAACTTAGCTACAGACCTCAGATCCCGATTAACCTAATTTAGCTGTGGACAACAACAGACTTTAAAAACCTAATAATTACAGACGGTAAACTCAAAAAAAATGGTCGCTAAAAAAGATTTGGAAACTATAAAATTACTACTGGTAAAAAGATTTTGTTGCAGCGATTCGTCAAGAATAAAATAAAATTACTGAGCAGGTTATGTTTGTGAAATAAACTCCGCGCTTACTCAGCGGCGCACGTGCGCACGGCGGTCGGGTGCGCTGCGCTAATCTCCGAAACTAGTGCCTCGCCCTCTTATTATATCGATAGATTTCAGTACTGCAAGTGGCCACTTTAAACTAAAACATATGTAATAAGTAATAATTTCCGACAACCTTTGTTTGTCTAAAACTAAAATATAAAGAAAACAAACTAAGTACCTATAGAATTTAAGATCTATGTAAATCATATCACCGATTTCGTTCGATTTATCTTTTTAATGGAAAAAAATGCAAAAAATAATTTTGGACGTATTTTCTATCATTTTAACGTAGTTGTAAGCCAAATTTAATATGCATAAAAATTTATTACGATTATAATAATTTAATGTCTAAATATAAATTGTTACCTATATCCATGAAAATACACAATGTAATAAAATCAAGTTTAGTGCGTAATGTTTAGTGATGTATAAATGCTATATGTGATATTATTAATAGAGAAATAACGACGTACACATATAAATCACTGTTATTATAGAAAACGAGCGACGATTTAGAAACTAATTGTGTTAAATTAATATGCATGTAAATCGATTGTGAGCAATCACTACTAGCGGTGTCTCCGCAATCGTAAATATCGGGACATTTAACGCACCGCGTTCCCGCCGCGCGCCGATTATAAATAGATTGTTGTGATACGGCCGACGTGTTTACAGCTACTATCTGTCGATGGACGATCCAGTATCGAACGCTAAAATCTCCCAATTAACTCATTAGACGAACATGATGCTGTACAAGCCATACCGCTGCTACCATAAACGTAAAATGTACTGCATCCTTTACTGGTTCGCTTTCCTGCTTCAAGAAAAACACTACCTAAGTTGACAAAATTAAAATGATGACTAGACAGACGTAGCGCAAATAAAAAGACAAGCTGTCTTCATCTAGAAGCGCAAAAAGTATTGAAGTAAAAAACATGTCCCTTAGACAAACAAGAAAGCGTCAATTAAGATGAGTCTGTCTGTTATTTCTGTTGTCAATAACGAGAAATAACGATTCAGGAAGAACTTGATGCCCTTGATTCTCTAAAAAGACTAACTAAAGTATTGGAACAAAACATTAATACCTTTTTGTAAAACATACATACTTGTTAGAAAGCTTGATTTTTTTTTCGTAAAACAAATAAGGTAATATATTTAATAATATGTACATTCGATGTACTTTCTTCATCTTTCTTCTTTCATCTTTTAGTTGTACGTTTTATTTTAATGACTTTACTATTTACATAATATATTAAAAATGTACCTAATAAGTAATCATTTGAATTTCTTGTAATAATTACTTTTTGTTGGAATTATGGATACACTTAAGTATTAAGCATGTCACTAAACAAATTATGCTTATACGCAAATGATGAAATAGAATGACTACATCCACGTGTATCCAAATTCCAATCAATTTTACGAACCAGTAAATATGTTTAACATAAACACAACGCCGAGTTTATAATATATCTGTATTATTGTTATTCTGTAAAAAATATTACTACTGTAATTCAATAAACTCCTCGGATACTGAATGATGTTCTTAAAAAACTTGAGATTTAAATAAAATCGACCGAACGAAACTATTACTTACAAGAATACATTTCATGTCTTTTCAATGCGCATGTGTAATTCATAAAATTATCGGAACCAAGTCTGGCGTCTGGTTCCACAAGTGACATAACACATTTGTAATGTTATTTCGATAGCTTGAAAAATTTAAAATATATTTGAATTAGTTGTTTGTTCGCAATGGCTTGTTTTTAAGTAATAAATAAATTTAAAACATGATTGACGGAAATGTTATGAATGCGGTCGCCTGCAAAATGGTCCGTTAAAATTTTCAATTTCGCTGCGTCAAAGGCCAATTGTTCAGCTACAATACTACTTTTAGGTTTTGGTGATTACTTTTTTAAGTTTGTGAACAGATAGTTTAACAAACGTTTGATTAAATTTATGGATATGGGACGACAATTTTCTAAAAATATAAATATAGTAAAAGTGATTAACAAACTTTGTAGTACATTTGCATCTAACAGTCTCTGCATAATATTTTTTTTAAATAAGTTACATACATTACTCTATACCAAATAAGTGAAAACCAAACGAAACGTTCCCGTTATGTCTTCAATTAATCTTTACAGTAGATGGCTCCCCGAGTTTAAAACACGGATAACGTAGCGGCGAGGCAGTGGCAATGGGCTTGGAATAATGACTCTGTAAATTATTGAACAGCCGGCTACACTGGCAATGTTGTGCCACTTGTTCCATTGTTTGCAATCGGAGGAAAATACCAGTATTAATAAGTTAACACATTTAGCTAATTAATAAACTATGTTATTATTTTCTTTTAAATTTTCGAGAAATTAATTGTCTAATATTACTTTGATTTGTCAAAAAACTTATCATCGTCATTCAGCCTATCGTTACCCGTTGCTATTGTCGGTAAAGTAATATAACTCAAATTGACAATTGATATCAAATTGGTTTAAATGAATAAGTTCATTTTAACCTTATGACATACATTTTAAAAAATATTGAAAGAAGACCATTTTAATCTAAAAGTATAATTATGCGTGAAACGTGATGAAAGTCAGTGCTAAAAGAGGAATTGCGAGAGTGTTTCATTCATAATAGCGACTATAATTATAGATATTGGGTGTTGCGTTAGATGTCGTGGTTAGTAAAGGATCAATATCGGCACGAATGCGAATTTCGTAAGTCAGATGTGAGGTGGTCAAGTTGATCGATGATGTGAAGCGTGCGCGATGCTTGTCAATTACGTCGGCCGGGTTCACGGCCCGGGCTGCGACAGCTCATATCTGCTCAACTATCTGTGCTTTCTTGCGCAACTTTATGTTAACAAGGGAAAACCACTAGACCAACTGATGTTGCAGTTTCAGATAATATGTCGTAACAAATGAACGGTATTAGTTACAAAGAATAATGCATTTTTAATAACAATTATTAATTCTCTACCGTTTTTAATTTTCATCGCAGTCAATGGTGTATATATTGATTGCTTTACAAGAATAATGCAAAAAAAGCGAAATAACGCCTTCGCTTCAATTTAAAATTACAAAATTTAATACAAAATATGAATTTCATAATATGATTGCATGTGACACCGACATACATACACAAACAAATGTGTGTTTATGTATAAGTATTAAGGGATGCTGTGAAATTCAATAATAAATTTAAAAAAAATCTGTAAATGAACCTTACGCGTGACTGGCGGGTATAACTACACAATGTTTTAAGCTCATGGGTTAGCAAATTTAACGGCGGACAGCTGCATCAGAACACATTCTTAACCAACAAAAGAAACTTTACAGGTTGTTGCAGAGCGATAGGATGTCTCGCTTTCAAACTAACTCACCTTCCTCCTGAACGAATACCATTGCGCATATTCCATTGTTATGCATTTAAAAAAATATTTGCATAATTTCTAGTTTATATTATTTCGAATATATGGCAAACTGCCATCCTTAGATCTATATTGAAATACTCGTTAAGAATATACAAATATAACCTTTGACAAGTACCTATTTCTTTTTGTGCTCCTGAAGTTAAGTTTACTCAGATCAGTAGTAAAAAAACTACTTCATAATTTTAAAAATATAATAACAAAAACTAAATTAAGAATAACCATAATACAACCTATGACTTACTGAATACAAGGTGCTAGTAACCTGATAATTTATGGTTACTATTTTTCTTTTAAGAAAGTTACCACTATAAACAGGGCACTCTAAGTATGATAAGCAGCTATAACCGTTACTTTAGATGCGACAAAGAGACGAGACATTCAGGACGTTCACCTGGGCGTCGGTGATGTGTCTGCCTATAACAATAAGATTAAAACTAGGTAGTCTACATTGCACTCGTCGCTTTTAAACATACAATAAAACGTTTCATCGACCGAATCATTTCTTTTCAGCGACAGCAATACTCGCAGACTACTCTTGCATTGCAACAAGAACTAATAAAGAAAGCGTTATAGTTATATGAACCAAGACGATCTTAAGGTAAGAGCAACCTTACACCAGTACAATGAGAAGAGGATGTAAATTATTTTTATTCATAAACTGCTACAAATATCCGTTTTATTTATTTTGTATCAGGGTAAGAATTAATCATAATTTTATGCGTAGCTATATACCTACTTTCTAATTCCATGTTTCGGAATACACGGTAAACAATTTTAAATTTAGTGTAAGGAAAAGATTTCATGATATATTATTATGGTTCTTATTCGAGTACAGTGTAGGTAAAGTATGAAGTGTTGCACAAGGCAGCGACGCAGGCGTGGTTTAACGTTACTGTTGTGGAAGCAGCTGTACGCTCCCCTTTTACCTGAACACCTATGTGCCGAGCACGTGTTATATGTGCCCTCACTCTTGGATAAATACGATTTGTATTTTAAGTCGTTACATCCGGAGTTGACGCAGTTGACTATATAGTCAACTGCGACATTCAAAGTATATTGTGTTTACTTTTATGGTGTTTGGTCGACAAATCTTTTTTTGATTAATGTAATTAGAAATGTGACCTTATTTTAAAATCTCTCAAAATGTTACATTAGCATATTTCAGATATTCAGTCTTTTTAAATCCCAAAAATATTCCCACATTAGACCACTATTCCCAGCATGAATCAACATTAAGATCGTCTATTTATGATAATTTTTAATATTCATCCAGTAAAATTCAGTTAACTCACGAACAATTCAGAATTTGATCGGCAACAAAAGAAATCGGTCTGAAAACTAGTGCATATTTATATCGAATATATTACATTCCCGTTTTCAATTGTACTCCACATCAAATCATTACCAAGCCATAAACGAGTCTACCTTTTGAAAGTCAACAAAACAAGCGATCGGAAGCGAAGGGGCAGGTGTGCCCAATCCGTTTCCCAGGACGATATCGGTAGCGGCTATTGAAATATATTAATTTTAAAGAATTAATTATCATAATATTTAATGAATCCGACATACCTGACTCAAAGAAACCGTTATAAACGTTAATATAGTACCTATTTCAACAATATTAAAATATTCACCTATTCAAATAACACTTCTTTTAGTAACTATTTAATCATTATATCAATGTTAGCGAATCACTTTGAATAAGCCAATGGTCCAAAAACAATTTGTATGCATTATCTCTGTTAGTCAGGAGTCCTCCCTCTTAGAACAATCTTATTCTGCGATGTGACGAGCAAAACGTTCGTCTTATGGTAAATGATACGCTGAACCGTAACAATATGGAGAATTATTAAGTCTTCTTACTCAAGTCATTTCATTAGCTACAGCCGCCTTCATACCACATATGTTTGCACACTACTGTTTGGCGAAATAAATAATGTATTACATATATTATATTATATTTTTAATAATACAAAATAATCCTCAAGTGAGCTCTGTAGAAAACTATTGGAGATTTCGAATGAAAGTGTGACCAACGACAATACTAAATTCCAAATCAACGGTTCAACATATAATATATTAATTGTCTGTAGCTCTAAACAAGTAACAAAATATAAGATCTGCTTGTAATTCCAAAATATAATTCACTCAATCAATTTGAACTTTACAGATTAGAAGTCGCGTTTTGGTTAATTTATATATTTTCGAACTAAGCTAACTTTCATAATGATTCAAAGTTCCTAACAAGGTAAACAAAATTAGATGAATTCCTTGCTTCGATACTTTATTCTTTATAATTCAAACAAAATTAAATGTATCTGTTCAAAAATGAACAAAAATTCAAAGTATTAGTAACTTCAAAATAACAGCTTTTTAATAAGTATTTATGTAGGTTCTCACTATAAAGATGTCTAAATAAAATTATTTGTCTACCTGTTCGTTTTGGATAATCATAATACATAGACATTGTATATTTTTTTCAACACGTTCGCTGGTAGATATTAACCGGTTATTGTTAGATATGCAGTAATATGTAAGTACACTAGCAGACAAATTGCAGTTAATTAGTACATAAAACCATTGTCACTTTATTCTGGATCTAGTTGCATTGTGTGATGGTACCAAAACTATTAACTTATGAAACCAGAACTACCGTTCAATAAACTCATCAAATTAATTCTCAGACAGGAAGTCCTTGTCCTATTTTAATATCCGATTAACGATATCATATTATCACGTAAAAATGAATAGCTAAGAACTTTACGAGGCTCGTAAATTAACAGATGTGGTCTGCAGCGCGAGCCCCGTTGACGACGATTACTTCGAGGACATATTGCGCTCACGAGGGCTTGTATTTTTAATATAATTAAAACATATGCATACATTCAGTAGTGTGAGTATAGTGCAACCTGGTGTTTAGGGGTGTATGTTAATGCGGCTTCAGTTTTTAGCCTTCTCGATAATGAACCCATCAGTTACCGAAATATTCCGCTCAGCATGCATAATGGTAATAAAAAAATTATGTACGAATATTTGAAACATACCTCAATAATTGTATATACCATTTTATATACAATATTTGGTCTACATAGTTATATCAGTGACAGGAAACTATAATTTTACTTTAATGAAATAGGTAACAATAAATGACTATAAGGAATGTTCTTATTGGTGAATAATCCTCTTTATTAATGGCAAATAAGAATTTGTAAAGCAAATAGGTTAATAATAATATTCATTTACAAGAAATTTTTTTCAACATTTAAGGAATAATATTAAAAAGTGTTTGAATAAAACTATTAGTCAAAACTTATTCTAGTAAGAATTTATGTATCTGTATTTTGCTATTTTACCTTTGTATCAGTATAGAAGACTTTTAATTTCTGCGAATCACTTTGAGCGATACAATTTTGTCTGTCTTTTATCGAATTATGATAAAATTGAGTAATTTTATCATATTAGGTAATATGGGTATTTTAACTTAATGTAAGTTATAGGAAACAATAGTACTTCTTATTAATTTTTTTAAGACAAAGATATTATTGCATTATTTTTGAATTTATTATAATTTTATCGTGCATATAATACGTTTTATTTTTTTAAATTACCTTAAACTAAAACAAACCGAAATAAGTCAAATCACTTTAAAATAATATTTGTCAGTCTTTCGATCTTTCATAAAGCTATAGTTTACTGGTGGTCTCTCTAGGCTGTCTGGGTAAATGAAGTATTCACAGAGACTTTCTGATAGTGCATAAATAGCCTTAAATTGTGTTAGATATCAAAGCAGCACGACATTATTGTAATCAAGACCTCTGATTTTCCACAGAGTGAATATTTTTCGAAATAAACTCTTAAAAAAATCATACATTAACACTTTACTTTGTTTGACACGTACATTACACTGTACTACTGTATATTCAATTACACATTAATAACACAAATAATAAATTTTTACTATTTCTCATCTCATTGCCTTTGCATTTCAAAAGTCGCAGTGCTAATGCCCTTCCTTTAAAATCTTCTTGATACATCATTGTATCCATTGCGCTTTAAATCAAGTTAATTATTTTTCACACCCCAAGTTATCTTATCTAATCGGTGTCCTGAAAGGAGCCGATGTACACTGGAACACATGTGTTTGCGCGTGCGCACGTGTTCATTCATGTACTACGCACTCTCCGAAGGGACCGCGACAGGAATAGGTAACATTAAGTATGCCGTAAGTAAACAACACTCGTCGTCTGTCCTGATAATTTATAAAGAAAACCTTTATGTTGGATATATTTCAGTATCTGTTCCATAGGGTTTTTAAATATTAATACTTCGTCGTCTGTACATAACGGGATTGAACACGTAGATGGTATTAGCAAATAGGTCACTTTTATATGTAATTTTAGATCGCTGCAAATTCCGAAGTAAGCAAATACAGTTCATATATCCTCTATAAATTTATTGTGTAACTTCTTAAGTTACCAAAAATCTGTAATATACGAAGCACTTTTAGTTATGTAAAAATTTAATTAAAGCCGACCAGTACATAATGAGGGTTTAAATTATTTTGTTTTTGTTAAATCGATGAAAAAGTCACATTAGAACCATACGCAGAAACTGTATTAACTGAATGGCATCAGTGCGGACAGTTCCCCATCGATTCGGTAGTTTGAAATCGTCGTTAATTTCATTAAGAGCTTATTAAGCGGGCACGCGACCGCTGCGCCGCCAGTTGGCAACGGCACGAGTATAATATTATCGAAAACTTATGGACCGGAACGCTATTTATGGAAACTACGTTTTAATATTAAACTTATTGATGTACATTATAATTGATCACAGGCAATATAAAAAAATCTCTGTAACATAATTTATGTTTTATTACAGTCACGGTATACAAAAGATATCCATTCACAAGTCTCGTGAGATAGCTCAAATCGCTCAATATGCTATGCTCGGTGTTTCGGTTACGGCAAAGGAAGTTCTTTTATTGAAATCTACGTAATGGCGAGCGCAACGAACTTCTGCCAGGTGGGACTAGTGAAGATCGCAGGAGGCATCAGAATGTTAGCGCTAGTCGACTAGACATTGTAGAATTGATGATAATGATTTAAGTGGATAGTTTTGTATTATTTACATAGACGTGTTGTTATTTAAACATCATATTATTAACAACGACCGACAGAATATTAAATAAAATATAAATAAACTCAAGTTCAGGCTAAGTAAATATAAAAGAGCTTATAAATTTGTTAAAATCTTTGTTTATGTTTTTTACAGCTAACATAAAAAAATTATTTGTTAATAAACAATTACAATACACGGTCACGCAGAGTGGTTGCCGGCGTCAGATGGTCACCCCCGCACGCGTTTTAAAATAATCCACGTGTTACGTCATCACCGGTAAGTTACAACGAAACATCATTATAAGCACCTAATTATGTAATGGATACTAGTTTTGCAGTACTATAACAGTTAAAATTACTACAAAATTTAATGTATAAACGTTGCATCATTTATCTAAACATTTTTGTTAAAAAATTTAATACGAATTGTGTTAATTGTTATGCAAAGTTAAAAACATTTTGTTTTTGTTTATTTGACTAACTTTTATAACTTCCAAGATACTGTTAAAAAAAATTGCACTTGATGCCGTGATAGCTCACTTTTATAGTGATGGTAATCGCTATACGTTTCGAAATTATGTGGAATCACTCCCCGCTGAGATTGAACTGCAGGAAAACGTCTTGCGGAAAACGACATATTCCAAAAACAACAGCTTTTTTAGTTAAATTATATCCGCACTTGGTCAGCATGGTGGCGACTTAAAATTCTCCTTGTTTGTAGAGGTCTCAAGTCCCAGAAGTGGCTAAAACGTAACTGGAGCTATACGTTACTTGGATAAATGGGAATCCAACTATTTTTTTCATTTAATAATTGTAATTTTCTAATTTGTTTTATCCTCTGTTTTTCATAAATTACTTTACCAGTCTACCAACGTGTTGATTACTACTTAGCTTTTGTCCCATTTTTATTAATCATCATACATAGAACACAGTAAAATGTTTCAGTATACCAAAGCGGTAGACATATCGTCGGCTAAATGAAAAAGTGACATATTCCAAAATATTTTGGAATCAAATTTAATATCTAAAATGATAAATTCTTAAATTTACAATCTTCAGATGTACGTATATTTGTTATTTTAATAATTATGTAGCTTTTCTTGAACCAACGATATATTGTAATTAAGAATATAACCCGTTTAGCTAAATAAGTAATCTTGATATGCTAACAGTAACGGGAGAGAGGCGGCAGTAAATATATTATCATATATATGACACTTCCAAATGGTAAAATAGTATTTGTAGGTGTCAATGGGAATATTCCTATTTTGTTTAAATTAATGCAAGAGTATTTTACATATGCCTGTAATCCTTTAATATTGCGATGTAAAGGTATTTCTTCTACTATATATTTTATAACAAAAACAGCTTTAACAAGTTTGGCCTCTGATCAGGACCATCCATATAATATTGTTAGCTAGCGAATAAGGATTTTGCAAGTGATAATATTAATAGTATTATTTGGTTCCCACAGCTTCCAGAGGGGTGAGTTTGAGGGACCTGTCCGGGCCAGCCGTTGTTGATTTGTGTATTATTGTTGACGGTGGTGCGAGCGGCCGTCGTGCACACTCCCACGACAGGGAGCAGATGCTGGGACCCAGCCACTGTCACTCACAATATTGTCTCACGAGTGACCCTCAATAGGGTTGTGGGAAATTGATTCCGGGTTCACGAGACTCTATAGGTTGTTTTGCACAACGTATTTCGTCTATTCTCTTCAACGTAATCCAGCACTTGATATGGCCGATGGTTATACATAATAGTTTTTACTAGTGCAGATCGAATCACATTTATATTTTTGTCGATCTATACAACGTATATTTATTTAAATGATACTATTTTAAAATTTCCGTTGTTATTACTACGACTCAGAATGCTGACAGAAACCTAACATACCTTAAAATGAAATGATTACCTTTGTTCTTTCGATAATAAATTGTGATACAACAAACAGACACTTGACCCGTCAAAACAGCGCATTATGCGACGTGTGCGGTATTAGCATAGATTTGCCTAGCGATGATATCCGAGAGACGCCATTGCATGCGCGCCCGCTGCCCCGCGCCCGCGCCGCCACCCCGCGCGCCGCCGCGCCAGCAGATGCTTCATTAATATTTTATTACGCATCACATTAGACGCAGTTGCTATATCGTCAAACTTCTCATCCACACATCTGTCTGCTGAAACATGGAAATTTATCAACTCTGAAAACATTTAGGGTAATATATGTAACTGCCTACAATGTCTACCAATATTTTTTTCTAAATCTTTGTCTGTGACAGAATATCTATGCACTGAACGTAGGTGATACATCTGGCGAAATGGAAAATATTTACTTCATCACAGTTCCTGTTTTATCTGTTCATAGTATTATTGTTTCGTTACCTCTTTCAATTTACTGGTGGTAGGTCTCTAGGCTCTCTAGGTTGCCGGAGATCGTCTAGGCAAGTACGACCGCAGTTCCTATTTCAACCGCCAAATAGTAGTGTGTAAACATTATTGTGTTCCAGTTTAAAGAGCGCTGTAAGATAATGTTATTACTGGAGTAACGAGACTTACACCTTATGTCTCAAGATGATGAACGTAATGTGGTGTAGTGTGTAACCATCTTAACCAGCTCCACGTTGTTATGGGCAAGTGTATCAGTTACCATCAGGTGAACATCTTGCTCGCCTCGTAGAATAAAATAAATAACATGAAACCAAAAAATATGTGATCTTTTTGCAAAAACTTTTACACACATCTTTACTCTAACATATAAATCACAAATAAAAAAAACTCTAATCTCTAAGAGTTTTATACTAACGATAGCCAAAACAATCAAGAACAAACATTGTCACTGCAAGGAGCGAAATTCATCGTTGAACTTTCGTGCATGTCGATCTGTATAATGTTACAATTTGAATAGCCTGTATAAATCACTAGCCGTTTCAGTTATCGAATGATAATATCTTCAATAACAAATGCCTTGTTTTTGCAAGCAGGAACGAGATTGATGTGCAACAATTATAGGATGCTCCTGGTCCATACATATAAAATGTGATGCATCGGCAAATAGCTTTTTCTGTAGTCTACTATGCTAATCCGCTAATGGTTACAAATGGGCCTACAGTAAAACAATCCATCGTCTATGAATAAAAATCCAGAAAATACAAAAAACTCCGATTTATCACCGGAAATATAAAGTAGACATTTATCTACAATACCGCTTAGGTTTTATTTATTTATTACATCGGTTGCCGTATACTTTTGTATTCATTTAAAGATACAATATTTTTTTTTACATTCATAATGAATGTAATAACAGATTAATTGTAATGTATATTAACGTTGTAACATTTTCGCTAACATCAAATTACTTTATAATTTCAAGAGCAGTCTATTTTTATACAATTCTAGATTATTGTAGCTACGCCTAATTTCTGTCTAGAATTTTATAGTTTCCTTTTTAATTAGTTTTATATGAAATTCCAAGAAAACGTTTATACTTTAGTATAAACGTTATATAAACATTGGCGGTTGTTTAGAATCGGTCATCACCTATCTTGTCTCTATTATCTTATCCACTAATAGTAACAAAATGTAACTTATATTAACGATGTAATAGACCTCAGTTTAACACGATTAAGCGTCGAGCATGTATTATTGTGTTAAATCCAGAAACCTTATACTTTCACACGTGTGATTGCTACAACTCTACAATGCTATTAAAATTGATAATATAAGACCAGAAGCTAGCCTGGTAGGTATCAAAAACCTCAATACAATCAACACTCCACGCTTTTGTAGCATCGGAATGGAACCACAGACCTTAGTGCGTTGGTTCGTTGCTTGTAAAATTAGAACATTATCATTGAGTTCCCATGTACCTTTGCGGGGATATCAATGAAATCCTATAACGAAAAGACTGGAAAAAGTAAAAAAGATTGCACAGATTATTATGCGCATGCTTACGATGTGTTAGCATTCATTGGTTTATTAAATCCCGTGGAATATGTTCCCACTTGGCGGCAATGTCCCTTTTGAGTGCACTGAGATATTCTGTTGAACTGGCTTTGAGCTCGCTTTTAGTTTATACACAACGAACTGCTATAACAAAGAGGAATTTTATCTGATGGGAATTAATGTGCCTAACTCATAACAATTAGGCGCTAGTTAGGATATTTATACTGCATCTCTTTACGATTTTCACGCAGGGACAGAAAGTCTCTTTGCCTTGGTAATTCCATAAGCCGCAGTCTTTTTCACATTGGAACATTTTAAGCACCGCCACCACAGCTGCTTGCCCACAAAAATGGGTATTATTATCTACATAAACGATCAAAGTGAAATTATGTATTCAGTGTATATTTTTATTTAGTGTGTATATGCATTGACATTGTAAACAATTTTTATTGTAAACTAGCTGATTCAGCAAACTTTGTTTCGCCTCAAAATCAATAAATAAAAAAGCTTATTGATAATTTCAAGCTGGTTCAACTTCAGTTAATAGTGTGGTGAAAACTTAGCCCGAAAAAAATAATTCATAATCAAAAGAAATGCCCGTTATTAATTTGGTTTTTCTATAATGATTTCTTATATTTCCGCGAATGTTACACATTTATTAAAACTCGATTTTACGGATTTTATCGCGTTTATTATTTGTTTATTTATTCCCGACGTTTCGACCGCTTTGCAGCAGTCATGGTCACGGGAGGACTAAGATGACAGACGTCCAAATGTCCCAGCTATCACATGGTACCCACAACTTTTTAATTATTAATAATGGTCCGATCTACGCAGAAAGAGCTCACTGTATCTTGAAGTCTTCTAGTGGTTCGCCTGGGATTTGGTTTAATTTTATTGATAATAGGATCCCAGGCAGGTGGTATTACCCAACCATCTTCTCTATTAAAATTAGGATGTTTTTTAATTTCAATAGCCTCGCGAATCATCCTTGGCAGGAATCGGTGTTCTTTGGCGAGGATTTGATGTTCATCGAATCTGATGTAATGGTTGGGATGATCCAAAACATGGTCACAGATTGCAGACTTCTTAGTGCGCTGATGTTTCAAGTCAGCTATATGTTCCTTCACGCGGGTCTTCACTGATCTCTTTGTTTGACCTATATAAGAATGTGGTCTCATTCACAATCTAACTTGTATACTCCTGCATCTTGTAGAGGGATATTGCACTTGACAGGTGGTAGGAATTGACTTATCTTCTTGGGCGGCTTGAAAAAAGTTTTAATTGAAGCTCGCCTTAAAATATAGCCAATCTTGTCCGTGACTCCTCTGACATATGGTAACACGGCAGGTACACGCTCGACTGTGGCTGGTTTCACTCGGTCCCTGCGACGTTGACGCGGCACGCTGAGCTTGTTGTCCTGCAGCACCTGCTTGACATGCTGAAGCTCGGCAGCCAGGTGTTTCTGGTCGCAGATCCCTTGTGCTCTCTGAAACAAAGATTTTCCCACGGTAGCTAACTGTGATGGATGGTGGTGAGAGTCCCCGTTTAAATACCTATCTGTATGGGTCTTTTTTCTGAATACACTATGACCTAGGGTGTTATCAGGATTTCTTATTACTAAAACATCTAGAAAAGCTAGACAGTTATTTGCTTCTAACTCCATAGTAAATTGTATTTTAGGGTTTATGGAGTTAAGATGATCAAGAAATGCAGTTACTTTATCAGATGGTAATATTGTGAAAGTATCATCTACATACCGCTTGTAGAACCTTGGTTTTACTGGAGAGGTACTGAGGGCTTTTTCCTCAAAATCTTCCATATATAAGTCAGCGACTATGGGAGATACTGGAGAGCCCATCGCCACACCATCTACTTGCCTGTAGTACTGTTCCTTCCACAATAGGTAGCCAGATGTAAGGCAATGTTTGAGTAATTCAGCATATTCTGTCTGCATGTTATTATCTGCTAACTTTCTATTAACAACTGAGATGCAGTCATCTACAGGTAGACATGTGAATAGTGACTGGACATCAAAGCTGACCATAGTTTCATTATCAGTGAGATGTAGGTGTTTAATCTCACTGACAAATTGGTAAGAATCCTTGGTATGTGCTGTTGTGCGTCCTCTTAGCGGTGAGAGTATTTTCGCTACATGTTGAGCCAATCTATAAGTTGGTGAATCGATCTGGCTCACGATAGGACGTAGAGGAGCATCTGGTTTGTGTATTTTCGGCAACCCATACAGTTTCGGTGGTTTAGGGCAAGAAGGTATTATCGGTGGTTTTTCTATTATATTTAAATGCACACGTTGATTGACTTCGACGACCTAAGTCAGGACGTCTTCTCTTTGGTATTATAAATTGTAGATAATCAAAGTAGGGAAAGTTCTCGCGCACTCAGCGGTAAACAGTGTCACTATCACAAAAGATCAACAAAGTAAAGTTAAAACTTGACTACTATTTTGAACCAATCTGAACTCAGGACAGCGGTGTTTCCGGTTGGATTCTACAATCGCTGCACACGAACACACTAATTTACTGCATGATACACTCACATCGTACATTCAACCGCATCATGCACAAAAAATAGATTCCCTCTAAAGTTCGTAAAATATTCTTCTTCTTCCCAATTGATGGCATGAGCACGGTTTGTGAGTGAGCCAGTGTCATGTGTACACGTATAAAATATAAGAATATAAATCCTTAAAAAATTGTCTGCGTGGTGGTCAATTTGGCCGCCTTTTTTCGTAAAATATTATAGTTGCAATCAGAAATTGTTGGTTGTCAATGTCAAATGTCAAAAACAAAAATATTCTTTTAAATTGTATTTGGTTTCTAAATGACGGGACGAACTTCAAATGTTTGACGTTTTATATATCTAAGGTAAGGTGACCAGACGTTCCGCTTTTTCACAATTAATTCCGCGTCACGCGACGTTTTTCAAAATTCCCGACTTTTAAAATTAAGTTAAATTTTTTATTTATGAAAATCATTGTTTTGGGTAACATATTGCTTTTGCTATCCAGTTACATTGTATTTGTCTCTCAGATGATACACTTCGTGTTCTGCTTCTTGCCATAGAAAATTAAGGTATATTTCATAAATCTTCTTAAACTAAGCTCAAAATACTTGTAGTCTTAAAATTTTATATTAAAGACAAAAAGTATCCGACCTTACCCTTAAAATAAATTTAGATAGAAATACGTAAGGAATAAAATATTATACATTTTTATATTTATAAATTGTACTTGTTGGAACTAAAAAAAATGTTACGTTATTATTACTCCTTCAAAGTTGCCCCGGTTTGCCTATCTAAAAATCTGGTCACCTTAATGGAAAAGAGAAATTGTTGTTTTTACCATATTCCGGGCACTTTTTCCATATTTTCTCACCTTTTACACCTTCCCTGGACTTCCACGAATAATTCAAGACCACATTTAGCCAAATCGGTCCAGCCCTTCTCGAGTTTTAGCGAGTCTAACGAACAGCAATTCATTTTTATTATATAGACTAGCTAACCCGACAGACTTCGTTCTGTCAAAAAAAATTGGAATGTTCTTTGTTCCTGCCTATTTTATAGCCGGGGCAAAAAAATCTCCTGTACAGAACCGTCACCCTAGTTATGGGCGGTGTGTGGGGTTCAGCACTATATATATTCATCTAATAACTAATATTTAAATATTATTGGGTTCCAAAAGAGTGGCCAAAGTTGTAATTAAAGTACATAAGTAATATTTACTATAATAATTTTTAGGAACAAATAACTGTCACATTCCAAATCTTTTTGACAGAATGTAGTCTGTCAGGTCCGCCAGATGGTAACGCGGTTTGTGCTCGACTGATGTATTGACGTGAAAACGAATGCATTTTATGTCGCGCGTCGAAATTAAAACAAAAGAAATAATCTCGAAAACCTCGAATAATCTCGAAAATCAGTATGGTGGATCTTTAGCTCTTACATTTTGGGACTATTTATGTTATTATTTCATTCGTTTTAATTTCGGCACGCAGCGTTAGATCCTCCGACGCACACTATTTTGATAGAATAATTGAATTTGAACTTTTTGCAGCTGTAATAAAGTGCAAATTGACTATTTAGCATTACGAACGCACCTACATTGCTGAGACAGCAGTGAAAGCTTGTAATTTAACATGAACTTTTGTTTGTTTGTTTCTGGTTTCAGGTTTACGGTTTCTGGTTTCTGGTTTCTGGTCTCTGATCTCTGGTCTCTGGTCTCTGGTCTCTGGTCTCTGGTCTCTGGTCTCCGGTTTCTGGTTTCTGGTTTCTAGTTTCTGGTTTCTGGTTTCTGGTTTCTGGTTACTGATATCTGGTTACTGGTTACTGGTTACTGGTTACTAGTTACTGGTTTCTGGTTTCTGGTTTGTCGTTTCTGGTGACTGATATCTGGTTTTTTTTTTTTGGGGTGTTTAAAGCCGCCCGATTTGATACGCGGCTATACTGATATCTGGTTAATGGTTAATGGTTACTGGTTTCTGGTGTCTGGTTTCTGGTTTCTGGTTTCTGGTTTCTGGTTTCTGGTTTCTGGTTTCTGGTTTCTGGTTTCTGGTTTCTGGTTTCTGGTTTCTGGTTTCTGGTTTCTGGTTTCTTCTGGTTGTCTGTTTCTTCTGGTGAAGGGGCCAGGGGCCAGGGGCCAGGGGCCAGGGGCCAGGGGCCAGGGGCCAGGGGCCAGGGGCCAGGGGCCAGGGGCCAGGGGCCAGGGGCCAGGGGCCAGGGGCCAGGGGCCAGGGGCCAGGGGCCAGGGGCCAGGGGCCAGGGGCCAGGGGCCAGGGGCCAGGGGCCAGGGGCCAGGGGCCAGGGGCCAGGGGCCAGGGGCCAGGGGCCAGGGGCCAGGGGCCAGGGGCCAGGGGCCAGGGGCCAGGGGCCAGGGGCCAGGGGCCAGGGGCCAGGGGCCAGGGGCCAGGGGCCAGGGGCCAGGGGCCAGGGGCCAGGGGCCAGGGGCCAGGGGCCAGGGGCCAGGGGCCAGGGGCCAGGGGCCAGGGGCCAGGGGCCAGGGGCCAGGGGCCAGGGGCCAGGGGCCAGGGGCCAGGGGCCAGGGGCCAGGGGCCAGGGGCCAGGGGCCAGGGGCCAGGGGCCAGGGGCCAGGGGCCAGGGGCCAGGGGCCAGGGGCCAGGGGCCAGGGGCCAGGGGCCAGGGGCCAGGGGCCAGGGGCCAGGGGCCAGGGGCCAGGGGCCAGGGGCCAGGGGCCAGGGGCCAGGGGCCAGGGGCCAGGGGCCAGGGGCCAGGGGCCAGGGGCCAGGGGCCAGGGGCCAGGGGCCAGGGGCCAGGGGCCAGGGGCCAGGGGCCAGGGGCCAGGGGCCAGGGGCCAGGGGCCAGGGGCCAGGGGCCAGGGGCCAGGGGCCAGGGGCCAGGGGCCAGGGGCCAGGGGCCAGGGGCCAGGGGCCAGGGGCCAGGGGCCAGGGGCCAGGGGCCAGGGGCCAGGGGCCAGGGGCCAGGGGCCAGGGGCCAGGGGCCAGGGGCCAGGGGCCAGGGGCCAGGGGCCAGGGGCCAGGGGCCAGGGGCCAGGGGCCAGGGGCCAGGGGCCAGGGGCCAGGGGCCAGGGGCCAGGGGCCAGGGGCCAGGGGCCAGGGGCCAGGGGCCAGGGGCCAGGGGCCAGGGGCCAGGGGCCAGGGGCCAGGGGCCAGGGGCCAGGGGCCAGGGGCCAGGGGCCAGGGGCCAGGGGCCAGGGGCCAGGGGCCAGGGGCCAGGGGCCAGGGGCCAGGGGCCAGGGGCCAGGGGCCAGGGGCCAGGGGCCAGGGGCCAGGGGCCAGGGGCCAGGGGCCAGGGGCCAGGGGCCAGGGGCCAGGGGCCAGGGGCCAGGGGCCAGGGGCCAGGGGCCAGGGGCCAGGGGCCAGGGGCCAGGGTCCATTTTTCCATTTTCCATTTTCATTTTCCATTTTCCACTTTCCACTTTCCACTTTCCACTTTCACTTTCCACTTTCCACTTTCCATTTTCCATTTTCCATTTTCCGTTTTCCATTTTCCATTTTCCATTTTCCATTTTCCATTTTCCATTTTCCATTTTCCATTTTCAATTTTCAATTTCCATTTTTCAGATTTCAGTTTTCAATTTTCAGCGGTAAATAGTGTCACTATCACAAAAGATCAACAAGTTAAGGTTAAGACAACTACAATTTTGAACCAATCTGAACTTAAGACAGTGGTGTTCCTGCCTGAATTCTACAATCGCTGCACACGAACACAAATTTACTGCATGATACTACACTCACATTGAACATTCCAAACAAAAGAATAAAAATCCTTAAAAAGTTGTCTGCGTGGTGGTCAATTTGGCCGCCTTTTCTCGTAAAATATTATAGTTGCAATCAGAAATTGTTGGTTGTCAATGTCAAATGTCAAAAACAAAAATTTCCTTTTAAATTTTATTTGGTTTCTAAATGACGGGACGAACTTCAAATATCTGACGTTTTATTATTATTCAAGGTAAAGTGACCAGACGCTCGCTTTTGGCGAGACAGTCCTGATTTTTCACAATTAGTCCCGCGTCACGCGACGTTTTTCAAAAGTCCCGACTTTTAGAATTAAGTAAAATTTTATATTTATGAAATCCATTGTTTTGCGTAACACGTTGCTTTTGCTACCCAGTTACAATGTATTTGTCTCTCAGATTATACACTTCGTGTTCTGCTTCTTGCCATAGAAAATTAAGGAATATTTCATAAATACATAAATCTTCTTAAACTAAGCTTAAAATACTTGTAGTCTTTATATTTTATATGGATGACCAAAAGTATATCACCGACCTTAACCTTAAAAGAAATATACGAATAAAATTTTGCAAATATTTCAACTCAATCAAACTAATTTAACAAATTCTTGTGGAGATTTTTACAATACTTTAAAAATGACAAAAATCTACTGAAACAAATTCACTCGAATAAAAAATATGTCAGGGAATAAAATATTATACATTTTTTTAAATTCATAAATTGTACTTACGTTAAAAGTAAAAATTTTTACGTTATTATTACTTCTTCAGAGCTGTCCCGCTTTGCCCATCTAAAAATCTGGTCACCTTAATGGAAAAGTGAAATTGTTGTTTTTACCATATTCCGGGCACTTTTTCCATATTTTCTCACCTTTTAAACCTTCCCTGGACTTCCACGAATAATTCAAGACCACATTTAGCCAAATCGGTCCAGCCGTTCTCGAGTTTTAGCGAGTTTAACGAACAGCAATTAATTTTTATATATATACATAGATTAATAATAAATTAAATTCAATTATATTAGTTATTAATAAATAAATTATAAAGATGCTTGAGAATATATTAATATGTAGAGGGAGTGACAGAAGGCATAATGTTTGAGAGAAATAGAATTTGTTGTCATCCCCACTCCGTGCTGTGTACTGGTGAGAAGTGACACCGGTACACACGTGGAAGGGATCACTTACCAAGTCATAATATCTTTTTCTTTTTTTTTGGAGTTTATAGCCACGCGATTTGATACGTGGCCATGTATAATTGATGTTATCGAGCGGGACAAAAACGTATTAAAATGACTATTAAAAAGCAGGGGTTGGTGATCGAAAAATGAAAATTTAGGGTTGTATGTATTTTTTGATGCCACACAATAAATAAATAAAAATGAAAAAAATACCAAAAAAAAATAAAATTTTGGTGTGGGCAACCCTGATCACTTAGGGGTTTGAAAAATAGATAGTAGCCGATTCTCAGACCTACTGAATAAGCATAAAAAATTTCATCAGAATCGGTTAAGCCGTTTCGGAGGAGTATGCGAACGAACATTGTGACAAGAGAATTTTATATATTAGACTAGCTGACCCGACAGACTTCGTTCTGTCAAAAAAAATTGAAATGTTATTTGTTCCTGCCTATTTTATAGCCCGGGCAAAAATAGCTCCTGAACAGAACCGTCACCCTGGTCATGAGCGGTGTGTGGGGTTCAGCACTATATATATTCATCTAATAACTAATATTTAAATATTAGGAGGTTCCAGAAGAGTGGCCAAAGTTATAATTAAAGTACATAAATTATATTTACTATTATAATTTTTTAGGAACAAATAACTGTCACATTCCAAATCTTTTTGACAGAATGTAGTCTGTCAGGTCCGCCAGGTGGTAACGCGGTTTGTGCTCGACTGATGTATTGACGTGAAAACGAATGCATTTTATGTCGCGCGCCGAAACTAAAACAAAAGAAATAATATCGCGAAGCCGACCAAATTGAAAATCAGTATGGTGGATCTTTATCTCTTACATTTTGTGACTATTTATGTTCTTATTTCATACGTTTTAATTTCGGCACGCGGCGTTAGATCCTGCGACGCGCATACGCACACTGTTTTGACAGAATATATGAATTTGAACTTAGTGTAGCTGTAATAAAGTGCAAATTGACTCTTTAGCGTTATGAACGTACCTACATTGCTTAGACAGCAGTGAAAGCTTGTAATTTAATATGAACTTTTGTTTGTTAGTTTCTGGTTTCTGGTGTCTGGTGTCTGGTGTCTGGTTTCTGGTGTCTGGTTTCTGGTTTCTTGTTTCTGGTTTCTGGTTTCTGGTTTCTGGTTTCTGGTTTCTGGTTTCTTGTTTCTTGTTTCTGGTTTCTGGTTTCTGGTTTTGGTTTCTGGTTTATGGTTTTGGTTTCTGGTTTCTGGTTTCTGGTTTATGGTTTCTGGTTACTGGTTTTCTGGTTACTGGTTACTGGTTTTCTGGTTTCTGGTTCTGGTTTCTGGTTCTGGTTTCTGGTGTCTGGTTTCTGGTTTCTGTTTCTGGTTTCGGTTTCTGGTTTCTGTTTCTGTTTCTGGTTTCTGGTTTCTGGTTTCTGGTTCTGGTTTCTGGTTTCTGGTTTCTGGTTATGGTTTCTGGTTCTGGTTTCTGTTTCTGGTTTCTGTTTCTGGTTTCTGTTTCTGGTTTCTGGTTTCTGGTTACTGGTTTTCTGGTTATGGTTTCTGGTTACTGGTTTTCTGGTTATTGGTTTCTGGTTTCTGGTTCTGGTTCTGGTTCTGGTTTCTGGTTTTGGTTTCTGGTTTCTGGTTTCTGGTTTTGGTTTCTGGTTTCTGGTTTCTGGTTCTGGTTTCTGGTTCTGGTTCTGGTTTATGGTTTCTGGTTATTGGTTTCTGGTTTATGGTTTCTGGTTACTGGTTTTCTGGTTTTGGTTCTGGTTTCTGGTTACTGGTTCCTGGTTTTCTGGTTTCTGGTTCTGGTTTTGGTTTCTGGTTTTGGTTTCTGGTTTTGGTTTCTGGTTTTGGTTTCTGGTTTCTGGTTCTGGTTCTGGTTTCTGGTTTCTGGTTTCTGGTTATGGTTTCTGGTTTCTGTTTCTGGTTTCTGGTTTCTGTTTCTGGTTTCTGGTTTCTGGTTTCTGGTTTCTGTTTCTGTTTCTGGTTTCTGGTTTCTGGTTCTGGTTTCTGGTTACTGGTTTCTGGTTTCTGGTTTCTGGTTTCTGGTTTCTGGTTTCTGGTTTCTGGTTTCTGGTTTCTGGTTTCTGGTTTCTGGTTTCTGGTTTCTGGTTTCTGGTTTCTGGTTTCTGGTTTCTGGTTTCTGGTTTCTGGTTACTGGTTTCTGGTTTCTGGTTACTGGTTACTGGTTTCTGGTTTCTGGTTACTGGTTCCTGGTTTCTGGTTTCTGGTTTCTGGTTTCTGGTTTCTGGTTTCTGGTTACTGGTTTCTGGTTTTTAGATTTCAGATGTCAGATGTCAGATTTCAATTTTCCATTGTCCATTTTTAATTTTCAATTTACGGTTTGCAGTTTCCTGATTTCAGTTTTCAATTTTCAATCTTCAGCGGTAAATAGTGTCACTATTACAAAAGATCAAAAAAGTAAAGTTAAGACTTAACTACAATTTTGAACCAATCTGAACTTAGGATTCTACAATCACTGCACACGAACACACTAATTTACTGCATGATACACTCACATTGTACATTCAACTGCATTATGCACAAAAAAATTTAAATTCAACCGAGACAACGCGACCTTTACGTCCAGATTCCCGCTAAAGTTTGTAAAATATTTTTCTTCTCCCCCATTGATGGCATGAGCACGGTTTGTGAGTGAGCCAGTGTCATGTGTAGACGTATAAAATAAAAGAATAAAAATCCTTAAAAAATTGTCTGCGTGGTGGTCAATTTGGCCGCCTTTTTTCGTAAAATATTATAGTTGCAATCAGAAATTGTTGGTTGTCAATGTCAAATGTCAAAAACAAAAATATTCTTTTAAATTGTATTTGGTTTCTAAATGACGGAACGAACTTCAAATGTTTGACGTTTTATATATCTAAGGTAAGGTGACCAGACGTTCCCTTTTTCACAATTAATTCCAGGTCACGCGACGTTTTTCAAAAGTCCCGACTTTTAAAATTAAATTAAATTTTTTATTTATGAAAATCATTGTTTTGCGTAACACGTTGCTTTTGCTACCCAGTTACAATGTATTTGTCTCTCAGATTATACACTTCGTGTTCTGATTCTTGCCATAGAAAATTGAGGAATATTTCATAAATACATAAATCTATATGTATAAATATATAATTATAGTCTATCTAGTCTACTTTCTAATCTACTTTATGTTTTATATTGATGACCAAAAGTATATCACCGACCTTAACCTGGAAAAAAATATACAAATAAAATTTTGCAAATATTTCAATAGATAGATTATGATATGATAGATATCAATTAGATATAAAATAATATTTTATATATCATATCTAATATATAAAATTCTCTTGTCACAATGTTCGTTCGCATACTCCTCCGAAACGGCTTAACCGATTCTGATGAAATTTTTTATGCATATTCAGTAGGTCTGAGAATCGGCTACTATCTATTTTTCAAACCCCTAAGTGATCAGGGTTGCCCGCACCAAAATTTTTTTTTTTAATTTTTTGAGTATTTTTTTTCTATTTTAGTTTTTTATTGTGTGGCATCAAAAATACATACAACCCTAAATTTTCACTTTTCTATCACCAACCCCTTCTTTTTAATAGTCATTTTAATGTGTTTTGTCCCGCTCGATATCTTCAATTATACATGGCCACGTATCAAATCGCGAGGTTATAAACTCCAAAAAAAAAAAATATTATCACTTGGTAAGTGATCCCTCCACGTGTCTACCGATGTCACCTCTCACTAGTACACAGCACGGAGTGGGAATGACAACGAATTCTATTTCTCTGAAACATTTTTTTTTTTTATTTTTTGAGTATTTTTTTTCTATTTTATTTTTTTATTGTGTGGCATCAAAAAATACATACAACCCTAAATTTTCACTTTTCTATCACCAACCCCTTCTTTTTAATAGTCATTTTAATATGTTTTGTCCTGCTCGATATCTTCAATTATACATGGCCACGTATCAAATCGCGAGGTTATAAACTCCAAAAAAAAAAAATATTATCACTTGGTAAGTGATCCCTCCACGTGTCTACCGATGTCACCTCTCACTAGTACACAGCACGGAGTGGGAATGACAACGAATTCTATTTCTCTGAAACATTTTTTTTTTTTTATACTACTATGCGACGAGGCGAGCAAGACGTTCACCTGATGGTAAGTGATACGCTTGCCCATGACAACGTGGTGCTAGTTAAGATGGTACACACTGCACCACATTGCGCTCGTCGCTTTGAGACATAAGGTGTTAAGTCTCGTTACCCCAGTAATTACACTCGCGGCACATTTGGCGGTTGAAATAGAAGCTGCGGTGGTACCCATCCAGACGGTCTCCGGCAACAGAGACCTACCACCATTATGCCTTGTCACTCCCTCTACATATAAATATACTCTCAAGCAACTTTATTATTTATTTATTAATAAGTTATGTCATTGAATATAATTTATTATTAATCAATAATACAAATATGTGTCGGTAAGCGCATCAC
Source organism: Byasa hedistus (assembly GCA_029286795.1). NCBI lineage: Eukaryota > Metazoa > Arthropoda > Insecta > Lepidoptera > Papilionidae > Byasa > Byasa hedistus. The sequence continues at coordinate 5,488,756 of JAGSMW010000020.1, read as the reverse complement.
TCTACAACGCCAGGACCAATTTGGCCAATTCTTTTTTTAAATGTTCGTTGAAGTTCAAGCATCGTTTTTACCGCGAGAAAAGTTCGAATAATCGCCAGGAAGCCCCCCCCCCCCCCCTCTAAAAGCAGCGCTTTTCTTTTTCCTGTACAAACGTTCTCTAACTAAAATGTAGATTCAATTTGCACTTTATTACAGCTGCACAAAGTTCAAATTCATTTATTCTATCATAACAGAGTGCGTATGCACGTCGGAGGATCTAACGCCGCGTGCCGAAATTAAAACGAATGAAATAATAACATACATAGTCACAAAATGTAAGAGCTAAAGATCCACCATACTGATTTCCAATTTGATCGGCTACGCGATATTATTTACTTTGTTTTAGTTTCGTTTCCACGACATCACATCAGTCCAGCACAAACCGCGTTACCATCTGGCGGACCTAACAGACTTCATTCTGTCAAAAAGATTTGGAATGTGGCAGTTATTGGAAAATGGAAAATTGAATATTGAAAATTGAAAATGGAAAATGGAAAATGGAAAATCTGAAATCTAAAAACCAGAAACCAGAAACCAGACACCAGAAACCAGAAACCAGAAACCAGAAACTAGAAACCAGAAACCAGAACCAGACACCAGAAACCAGACACCAGAAACTAGAAACCAGAAACCAGAAACCAGAAACAAACAAACAAAAGTTCATATTAAATTACAAGCTTTCACTGCTGTCTAAGCAATGTAGGTGCGTTCGTAACGCTAAAGACTCAATTTGCACTTTATTGCAGCTGCACAAAGTTCAAATTCATTTATTCTATCATAACAGAGTGCGTATGCACGTCGGAGGATCTAACGCCGCGTGCCGAAATTAAAACGAATGAAATAATAACATACATAGTCACAAAATGTAAGAGCTAAAGATCCACCATACTGATTTCCAATTTGATCGGCTACGCGATATTATTTCTTTTGTTTTAGTTTGGGCGCGACATAAAATGCATTCGTCTTCACGTCAATACATCAGTCGAGCACAAACCGCGTTACCATCTGGCGGACCTGACAGACTACATTCTGTCAAAAAGATTTGGAATGTGACAGTATTTCTTCCTAAAAAATTATTATAGTAAATATAACTTATGTACTTTAATTATAACTTTGGCCACTTTTCTGGAACCTCCTAATATTTAAATATTAGTTATTAGATAAATATATATAGTGCTGAACCCCACACACCGCCCATAACCAGGGTGACGGTTCTGTTCAGGAGCTTTTTTTGCCCCGGCTATAAAATAGGCAGGAACAAAGAACATTCCATTTTTTTTTGACAGAACGAAGTCTGTCGGGTCAGCTAGTATTAGATATAGATTTGTTCTAGTGCGTTTGTAGTAACATCTTATGAGACTTAAAATAATTTTTGAAACTTATAAACGTACATTAATTCAATGCATTAAATGTTAGAATGATCATAGGTGTTGTCCCGTAGGGTCTCATTTATCAGAGACTTTGATCTCTGATTGAGGCGCCTTGTCTGCATAGAACCAAAGAGTATAAGTTAAAATCGACTACGCCCTCGCCTTAAAGCTATGAATATTTTAACTGATTCACATGATTGACTCATTGTTACATGTAGTGCCATGAATGTAACATTTGACTTGGAAAGTGGACGGACACCTATTGCACTCAATAGCATTTGTTACTATAATTTGCCATACGCCCGACAGGGGCTCAAATAATATTCATAATACTAATTCGAATTGAGGTACTTTCATGTTTTCAAGTAAGAAATATGAAGACTTAGGGTGTAAATAATAATAAAAAACATTCTCTAATTCCGGTTAGATGGGACACGCAAGTTTAAGGGTAAAAAAAGAAGTACGTGGAAAAATGTGAGGTCGTGGACCGCGGGTTCCCGTGTCAAGTGTCACGGGCAGGAGCGACCGCGACGAGGCGAGGCCAAAAAGCACGACCAGCCATTGTCCGCTGTCGCACGACGAGACGAATCACAACGCAGGCCCCATGACCCGCATCAATGCGATCACGAAATCATTTTACATGAATCTTTTCACAGGAATCGCTTAACAAACAAACTACTAAGTGTCATTAAGTCTTTTGTTCCCGTGAACAAATCAACTGACGATGAACTTCCAATTTTAAATAAATTCACAAAATGTACAATAATTAACGAGGTAGACAAATCTTGTCGAATGATAATCAATTGATCGGTCCCATATTTAAGTTTTATAATCGTCACAATCATCACAATACAGGAAAAACAATAGACGATGTCCTGCATTTTTCATTCAATAAACAAAACTATATTCAATCTAAATTAAGAGCAAACGTACGACGGCTCTATCCGGATTATCACACTTGTCCTCTTTAAAAGAAATTCTGTACAGCATGATTTAATCGAAATTAATCACATTACTTATTTATTATTTTCAAAACTATTATCAGATTGTGTAAATTAATATAAATTTACTCCAACGCCATACAAGAAATCGTCAAAAATGCGTTGATAGTGACAATGTAAATTTACAACTCAACTAAGATGTTATCTACATTATCTGTTGAAATAGTAATTAATAGCAACAACTTGAAGCTCTAACAACTATGATAATTTAGTAAAAGCAAGGAGGTTGTTTTACCACAAATCATTAGGATTTGCAATAAAAAATCTAATGTGTTCAGATTACATTGTACATGAGCGAGAATTATTAATACACGATTGAATAAATCAAGTTCAATTCCTATTGAATAGATAAACATAAGTTTTGGTAAGTCAATAAATATTAGCTTAATTAAAAAATGGTGGTAAATTGGACGATTAAATAAACAAACACTTTCAACGTTAATTAATTTATTTATCGTTTAATATTTATCTAGTGCAGCTAACCCATTTATCCCGGCAACGGGAGTATTCGCGTCTCGTGCGTGGCAGTTTCAATACCCCACCGATACAATTATACAATAATACAACAACAATCATAATTAACGGATAATGTCTGCATACGCATCCTATTTTCCGTTAATATTTTTTGTGTAAAGTTTCAAAACTATTACGAATTTTATATTATTTAAAACTTTTTTCAGAGTAAACACAAAAAAATAATACAATATAAAAAAATAAACCCAAGGGCCGACGTTCTCTTTGAGTCAACTTTGCGAAAGGTTTTTTTTTTATTGGAAAAATAAACCAAACACTTTTGCATATTGGTAACGGTGAAAACGCAATATTTTATGAAACCGAGAATGTTATGCAAAGGAACATTATTTTTATATAATTCTTTCTATAAAAATTCAACACAAGTTATTTTAAACAAATGTTTTAATATTGTATTAGAAAGTATATCTGATATACATGTAAAGATAAATAATATTATTAAAAAGATAAGGTTAAGAGAAAATTTAGGTAAACGTTTATAAAAATAATTAAAAACTTTTATGCAGGACAGTGTTTTGAAAAATAAATGAAAACATGAAATGTATTTAAACATTCATAATCAATTAATTCCCATAAATTTTGTAGTAAACTAGAAACTTTTAACAGAAAGTAATAAATAAATAAATTACCAAAGATAAAACCATTTATCCACCACCCGGGCCGAGTTCAAGATGATGGATAAACAGAAAGTTTTAATGTACATAAAAAAAGGGATGTATTTGATATTTTTGAAATACAATGTAAAAGTCTAATCTATTTACTATAGCTTTATGAACATAAATTGTTTGTGTGTGTAATAAAATATAGTCAATAAATAATGTAAAACATACAAATATTTTTTTTAAATGTATGGCCATTTATTGGACTTAAAATTGTAGGATAATGACAGTAGTGTTTACAAATGGGTTAAACAGTTATATAACATTTATATATGGAGATTATAAACAAATAAACAATTACGTCATTATCACAATATATCTATTAAATCAAGTATAATATTTTCTCAACATAAAAACAATAAACTATGTACTACACATAACTATATTTTTTATGTGACCTAATGACACTCAAATAACATATGACCGTTTAATTAGTTAAATTATACAAATAATAACTTTAATAATTTTAATTTAAAATTTGGTATACAACCTATTTAATGAGAAAATAAGAAAAACTTGTTTTTTTTACCATAACATGACATTACAAAAAAATTATCACAGTAACCTACTCTGATTTATTTTTTACAGTGTAAAGTATTTGATTGGTTTGATGAATAAGATACAGAGCACTTACGAAGACAGCATTAGCCCTGAAATAAAAAAAAAAAGTATGAGTAAAGGCAAAGATATTATTTTAATACATACAAAGTGATGAAAAGTGCAGGACCTAAAAATGTTTACACACCATTACAATGGGCATATGTACTGCAGCAGCCTGCAGCAACAATATTTGCACACAAAGTAACATGGTATTTCCCCGACAGTATCTAACAAGAGACCTTTGTACAATAGGGTAGTCTAACAGAATTTGTTAAATAAAGTGACAATGTTCAATAACATAGGTACTTTACTTCTGTTTTATCTAATATTGCTTAATAAACATTTGTTTCAGGAACGTTTTAAAAGCAATTAAGTTACTATCCCACCTATACAATTACAGTAAATTTGACATTTTTATAACATTCAGAAAACATTGTGCATTTTTGATTTGTTAGTAATGAGATCTCAATAAGTTTCATTCACTACATTTATTGAATAATCTTGTATATAGTCCGTTTAGTAAATTATATTACATGTTAAAAGTATTTTTAGTGTTTCAAAAAAATTATACTAACTGTCCCTCCTTAAAATATTCCTTTAAAGTGTTAGAAAATCTCTTTGAATACTTCACAAACTCTCTTTTTCTTTGTTCCAATGCCTGCTTTCCTTGTCCAGGTGTATAAGTAGATACTTCATTGACAGCATCCAATAATTTTTTAATAGCAGATGCTATTTCTCTGTAATATAAAATATTACAAACTTATTCATCAACAAAGATAAAAATATTTCTTTTGAATTGCAAATAAATCACAAAAAAAAACTTAGTTGAATTAAAATTGAGCCAACAGTTAAAAAAACTAAACAGGGTAAAAATATTCACGATTATTCTTACATATATTATGAGCTTACTCAATAAGAATAAAAAAATTAATAAGATTGGATGATCACAAAAGGTTATGCAAAATTAAGAATCTCTACTTCTTGTCAATTACATACATTTACTAAAAACTTACTTAATTGTTTCAAGAAAAGTTTTCCTGTCAGTAATTTCATCAGGAATTCTACTTAAAATTTTCTTCAATGCTGCGGACTTCTTATTCAATTCTTGAAAAGCCTCTTCAGATCTATTAAGTCTTAAATCAGCATCTAAAATAGATATAAAAACTTTTAGTCTTTTAAATACTATATTTAGATTTTATCAATTTAATATAAATGTACCATCACAAAATGAAGACTTTTATATTATTATATTAATAGTTTATATAATAAAATTACAAAAAATAGGTAATGTTTGTAAATAATTTATTTACTTACATTCCGATTCAGTTAGAGTTCCTTGGAGTCTCAGCAAGCTTTCATTCATATTAACTGGGATATCAGCCCGCCTCATAATACCTGCTACTAAATCATAATTGAGTCCAGGTACAAGGGCCTCCGCTTTAGTGAGAGCAGCCCGTAGAGTTTGTGATGCAGCCAAATCATATTTTTCTAGCTAAAGTAATAGTAGGTTATTAAATGGCATGAAATGGTAAACATAAGATATGTAAATTAATAAATACATGTTTTCAAAATTGTTTTAACCATACGGTCATTTCGTGAGTCGTCATCAAGGTGCAAATATTGAGCAATTTAGAACCAGAAATCACATTACGAAATCACTATGTAAGACGACTTAAATGCTCGTTCAAGATATTTTAAAATAACAGCAAAATAAAAAACGTCGTTTCATTTTCTTATCCTACCTGTGTCAAAACAGGACGTATAAGAACAGGCAAAACTAAAGAAGTAACAGGTAACTCATCGCCCATTGTCATTATGATAAGATTTTTTAAAGTTCAATAAGACACGAACAGCACGTTTCTTTTAATAGTTAGATGTATTGTTACCGCTCCTTGCCGTTAAATAGAATAAATCGAACACAAATGCAATTATATTGAAAGAATATAACACAATTTATTTACACTTTTTAGTATGACCAAGTTAAAATGTTCAACGCATAGATAATAGACAACATTACAGAGATAAAAGTTTTATACTCGATAGGTCGTTTTGATAAAAAGTTTCATAAATTTTATAAAATACGCTAAGTACAATAAGAAAAAAAAACAATTGTGTATAAAAAAAAAGTTTTTTTTAAGTTTAAACAATCGTTACTTTCGTTCATTATCTGTGAGTAACCGACGGATCAAAGCATTGATAGTTAAATTTTAAAATAATATTTCTTTTACATTTAATATCTGATTATGTTATATGAATAAATACTCAATAATTATTTTCTACTATCATCATCATCACCAACAACAGCCAGCTGCAGTCCACTGCTGGACACAGGCCTGTCCCAAGGAATGCCACTTAGCCCGATCTTTGGCTATATCCATTTGCATACATTTTCTACTATAGCAACATTTAATTTAATTGTTATTATCATTTCAGGTTTGACTTTCATTAATGTAAAAAAACTATATAGCTTCGTAAATTTTTCTGCTATATAAGTTTTATTTCAATAAGCAAAGAAAAATAACAATCACAATTTTTTTAAATATGGCTAAGAACACTTCAAGTTCTGCATTTCGTAAAATAGACATTGATCAATACAACGAGGATAATTTCAAAGAAGACGAAGCTGAATCATCCGGACCAACGGGCCCTGATGAAGGAGAAATATGTGCTCTGCTTAATCAATATCCTTTTTATACATCATAACATTTTATTCTTTAAAAACCGTTTTGATTTTTTTTTCTGGTACTTCGACATTATTGAATGTAAATCCGTAAACGGTTTTCATTGCAATTAGTTTATTTGAAAATTTTGTTTAAAGGTTTTCCTTGCAAGAAGCCCATGTCTAGCATGTAACCATAGCCTGATGATATTTTTTGTATGATAACTATTATAATTAACATTTAAAAGCATTCACATATTTTATATTTATCTTGTTAGAGCACATTATTTATTTACTTACTGAAGACCAGCCTGAATTTACTTGATCTAAATTTTAAAGTGACGCTTTTTATTTAAAGATTTAAAAATCTTTATTTCCACCTTTTCCCTAACTTATGAATGCAAAAAATTTATATTTTTTTTATAATTGTATAGTCATATATTTCTTAATGAATAAATACAGGAAAATACATTGAAGCACTAAAGTTAGTGCTCGGCAGTGCACCTATTGGATCTTCAAATCAACAAGTTAAAGTGAGTTACTTTTTTAGAAATTAGCTTTGCTATAATTTGTAATAAAGTAAAAATTCTTATATGCATATGTTTTTCAATAGACACAAATTGAACTTTTTAAAATCTGATTTCAAAATGTTAAAATTCAAAACAACTTTTTCAAATCATGGAAAGGATTCACATTTGGTTAAGGTTTTTTTAATTTTATAATGTCAAATATTTAATGCAAGTAATATTATTGGTTTTTATTCTTATAAATAAACTCTGTGTATTTGATTACAGTGTAGTAATAAAAGCAAATAGAATTATTTTCTATACCAATGCATTTTTTACAGGATAATGCACTTGCCATCACTCTGAAAGTATTACTTGCAATCAAATCTGCACAAATAGAAGAGGCAGTTGGGAATTTGTCACAAGATGACATAGACATTTTAATGAAATACATTTATAGAGGTTTTGAGTATCCCTCAGAAGGTTCCAGTGGACATCTGCTATTGTGGCATGAAAAGGCATTTAATGTTGGTGGATCTGGTTCTATTGTCAGAGTTCTTTCAGATAGAATGAGAGTTTAGTAATCATTAAAAAAATATTTTGAGGCTGTAATTTAAATAAAATATTATATAATTTGTAATATTTACTAGTTACTATCATTTCTTGAAAATCACTCTATACATTCTATGTGGTTATAGAGGCCACTGGTAGTGGAGTATGAAGGTTCTCTTTAATAGCATTATTAAACTTTTGTATGATAAGAACTTTGTATGGAAGAGTTTTTATTGTTATGTTAAATTTTAAAAATATTTTTAGCTTTCTCATAAAAATTTAATAAACTCTTCTGATGACTGCTAATATGATTTTTGTGTTTCTCAGTCAACTATACACCTAATAATTTTTATGCATTATTCGGCAGTGCAAATTGATACCGATAATCATGTTGGCACAACACTGTAGGTAAGAGTTTATTATAGTCAATAATATTCAATTCGGTACCAAAGATTTAAATTATAGGTAAAATTGTTTAAATATATCATCCGGACTAAAGTTTTATGTATAAAAATCGATTGCTGTTCGTTAACCTCGTTTAAACTCGAGAACGGCTGGACTGATTTGGCTAGTCGAGGGAAGGTTTAAAAGGTGAAGAAATATAAAAAAACAATGCTTGGAGTATTGTAAAAACAACATTTTTGTTTTCCCTCAGAAACTACTCCTTTGAATGTCCAGCATTTGATCTTCGTCCCGTCGTTTAGAAATATATTCAATTTAAAATTCGTTCAAAAATCAAATAAAATTTACGTGGTCTTTTTTTTATTTTGGATGTCAAACGTTTGATGTTCAACCCATCGTTCAGATATTAAATTTAAAAGTGCACTTTGGGTTGTTATATGTTTTTGGATTTAACATTGACAACCAACAATTTCTTACCGCAACTATATTATATTACTAACTTTAGCGGGAATCTATGCGAAAACGGCGCGTCGTCGCGGTACAAAATCATTTTTATATGCATAATGCAGTTTAATATATGATGTGATGATGTACCATGCGATAAATTAGTGTGTCCTTGCGATTGAAGAATTCAAGCGGGATCACCGCTGACCTAAGTTCAATTGCCCCAAAATTGTAGTTAAGTCGTACAACGTTACTTTGGTGATCATTTGTGATAGTGACACTATTTACCGCTGAGTGCGCGGGAACTTTCCTTACTTCCATTATCTACAATTTACAACTCCAAGGAGAAGACGACCTGACTTGGGTCGTCGAAGTGTATTTAAAGATAATAATAAAACCTAAATTATATCGATGATTTTTTTTTTGATTACGGGTTCTTTTTGTTCCGGTTAAGTTTTAACCACATTGTTTAGTTTTTTTATTTATTGATTTTGAGGCGATAAGAAGTTTGCTGGGCCACCTAGTACTTTTATATCTATTAGTTTAGCCAGTTATTTGACAACTGAGCAATATTACAAAATGTTTCATTAATAAACCCAAACTGACAAACACGATTATTTTAGGGTGTTAATAAGTGGGAAATGCTAACATGTTCCATAACCCTAGCAGTGGATATGACAACCCGAATGATTAAGCAATTACTTAAGAATGTTAATCCGTTCAGCTTCATTACTTGGCTTAATATAACAAAAACGTTCAATGCCACCACGATTTTCACAATATATTCCCGGAAGCCGCATACGTTTCACGTTGGACTCGCCACGTGAGTTGTTGGCATTATGTAAGCATAAAATTTAAGTTTTGTTATTTTTGCTGCCGCCAAAGCTAATGTGACGTTTATATCCGAAGTAAAAAGTGTTTGACGATTGGTCACTTTGTTTAAATTTAAAACCGTAAAAAAATCTAGGATAAAATAAAAGGTATGTTTGTTACGTAACTTAGGCAGTGGTCGTCAAACTTTTATATTGTGAAACACTAGATGATTATAGCACTTCTTTCATTTCCTTATTCGTCAATCTAAAGTGGGGCTTTACAAAAGGCTTGGGTCGATTTGTTTTCTAATATCCATTTATTGCCTTGTTTGTAGTTAGTATTCTTACGAATTGTATTGTCAAAATTATGAATCAGCTAATTTTATTACATTTGCACCGACGTCTACTTCCTACTGAGTGAATATATTATATTTTCGTTTGAAATCACAATCGGAAAACAAAAGATAATAAGTATTGTACTATCAGTATAATAGTTGAAAACTTGACTATTATTATGAAGAGAAAAAAATCGTGTGTTTACTTGTAAGAGACAAACTCAAAATTTACGTAATAAACCAAGTATCAAAAATTTTACTAAATATTATTATCACAATACACTAAAGAATGATGTTTACAAAACCTACCTCTCATTATCAAATTTGTTTAATTTTATTAAGTACTAGTCGGAAAGAATCGAAAAGCGATGAGTGATCATAACTTTGGGAACCTGTGTCAATCAACTCTTAACGCGTTCCTATCATTATACAATTATTTTCTTTATAAACGTCAATGTTTTTTCACCTCCGGCACACTGTAATTTTAAATATAATACATAAATGTGTGAAACTGTGAACTCCACTTGCAAGTAGCCGGCACGTGAATAAATCTAAAGTGAACTCGCAAGGGAGAACGTCTAAAGAGTTCATAAAAAAAAATATTAAGTATAAAATTGTTATAGAAATAATTATCAGGTTTTTTCATATTTATTCGAGTAATTATTGTCCTTTAATCGTTTGTTTTCCAATGTCTCCTGTTTTTAGATTTCGATTATTAGAAACAAACCTAAATTAATAACATTTTGCTTTATACATTTTTCAATAATTTTTTATTATCAATAGAGTAGGGTTTTAATCACATCAAATCCTGCGACAATGCCAATGCTGCAATCCACAAAAGAATAATGGAATCTTCAGAAGTAAGGATTTACATTAGAATTATAATGCGGACTTTTACTGATATATTTCTAATATTATACGATGTATCATAGGTTTTTATTTAAATTATTAAAACCATTTGTTAGATCGTTAATTTGCAAACTGTTAAACGTGTGTCTTATTTTACAGAAAGTATTTCTTTTTATTTGTAATTACGTTGCCGTTAGATTGCGCTGTATTATACCGATATGGGCCGTGCAAGTATTTTATAATTATATTTTTATATTATTGGCTAGTAATTTAATGTCTTATTATTTAATAAAGTTATAATACTTACAGTTCAAAAATACGCAATTCTACAAATTTACAATACTCAAAGGAATAAAATCTATTCGTATATAACGTATTTTTTAATTCATTTATAATAATATATGTAATATACGTAGACAAGTTATTTATATAATTCAGATCATTCAACGTTACGACGTCCCCCACTCCCGCAAGGCATTCGCCGGTCACAGGCCTGCTGAAGAAAGTAATTGTTTAGTTCGGCCGTAGCCAATCTCTCGGCACCGAGGGAATGTACCATATAAAAGCCACTCTATGCACTTGTTTCTCGATAGTTTTTATCCACATCTTGAACGCACACTACCCTAAACTACTATGGAGTTACTGGTAAGTACATAAATTACAATATATTACGCGACGTATTTTGTTTTTGTTTATTTTTTTATATTGATTTACCTTTTCACTTCCAATTTACGTAACAAATTATATAACATTAAAATGTGGCGGTGTCTGATAAAATAAAAAATTTACAAAGTATTACACTTTTGACCAAACAGAAACGGAACTAAAGAAATATGAACTGAATATTTACCGTTTATAAAAGTTGTTCTGATTGAACCTGCATTTCTTAAATTAGGCTAGTAATTATTATCACGAGTTTACGATTGCACCACTATAATATGATAAATTCGTTAGATACGTGTTTTATAAGCCCGCATTTTAACGTAAAGAATTACATAATTTTTATTTTATGGAAAACGAAAAAATAAAGCTCGCAATTATAATTATTTAATAATATAAATAAATGTCAATGTTCACAATGTAAATTTAAAATTGTATTTATTACATCCGGGAAAAACAATAATTCATATTTTCGTGAAATATGTCACATTTCCTTTATAAAATTTGTAAAATATGTCATTAATTAAATAATCAAAAACATGATAATATCTTATAATTTACGTCATACTTTGTGGGTGTTAATCATACGATCATAATTTTTTAAGTTTTAAGTATGCATCATGTGACCGTATTCTAGAATCAACTTGATGTACATTATCTATAATTAAATAAAACATTTCTCATTTTTCACCTCCACCTTATTTGTTTCAGAAATTTATAACCTTATTCTACTGTATTTACCTCACCTTTGCATCCGAACACACACACATAATTCCTGTGGAGAAATATGACACAGAACTTCAAGAATTAGGACAGCATGTAGAAATACCTGAAACTCCGGTTAGGGTTATAAAAATTACAAAGACTATCGCCGTTAAAGTCCCAGTTCCGTATCCAGTGAAAGTGATAGAGAAAGTACCTTATCCGGTTCATATATCTAAGCCGTATCCAGTACCCGTACCGCAAATAGTTAAAATTCCCCATGTACTCAACCCAAAAGACAAAAGTGGTCATGAAGCTTTAGATGTTGGCTCTTATCAAGGTCATCAATTTGACGGAAATAGTTACCAGGTTCAGGAACATCCATCTTCCGATTCAACTCATAACTACAGTCCAGATACAGAGCAACAAACATACGGCGCAACAAATGGCGGTGAACACTCCTTGCAAAATGAAGACTTTGATGGAGTTCAGTCCGGCGGATCTTATGGTTATCATCCCAGTAGTCATGATGGTGCTAATGCATTCGAATCCAATAGCTACGATCAAGCTATACAAAACTATTTAGAAAATCACGGCACAAATAAAGGTTTACTACATTATTAATCTAAACAAGAAAAATACGTTTCATGAGTATCATAACGTAATGTTTTTGTTATTTTATGTATAACTGTGATTATTAGTACCAATATGAACTTTTTTTTAACCATCTATGAATATATACGAAAAAAAATCGCTCAAAATTATGTTATAAGAATAAAGTTGCATTTTGTTATCTTTTGTTGCTAGATGTGTATTTTGTTAATTTAATGTGTGTTTCATTGGTGTGATGTTTGTTACAAGTACAATTAAACATTAAAATAAAGCTTTTTTTCTATTATAATATAAGAAATCTACAAATCTTGCACCTTGGAATATAATTGTCCATTTACTCGTTAATTCGTTCTATTACTTTTGCCTTAAAAGATATAATAATGAAATTATTCACACTCGCGACAACTCTCTACAGTGTGTAAGTATGTATTTATAGTAGGATACAAAAACCGACAGTAGACTTCCGGTATTACATTAATGCATTTACCTTCCGCATACAGAGAATTACCAACCTTACATAACGATTATGAAATGTGACAATAATGAAAAGGATAAATACAACATATACTTTAAATACATATTATATACAGATCTACATACATGTATTTTGAGAGGACATGACAAAAAATATCAGTGTACATAAACACTAATAATAATTTTAATTACAGTGTGCTCATTTGTTTCAAAATGTAGGACAAAAATGCACTCTCGGACGTTTCTCGGCTATTATGCTTTCGGTGTCGCTGGAGGAATGCTCATGGATATGGGTCTTCACTTCTTTCAATGAGCGTAACGGCATTTCAGGTTTCTCATCTTCGTCGGACACATACATACGTGTTAAATCCGAGGCCACCGACGCTGTTTCACAGACACTATAATAAAAAAAAATGTTAAAATGTTGAGTCCAAAAATAATGGTTTATTTGTGAAATCTGGTTAATATAATCTTCATCAAAAGATACCTTGTCAACTAAAATTTTTACAACCGGCCTCTCTTACCTGTTATTGTAATATTCAGGCTCGATAAGATGCAAGTTGGAAGAGGTGGAGCGCATCTCCTGCTTTACACTCATCACTGAAGGTAAAATCAGAGTCGCAACATCCGTCACGGGCGGAACCTCTTTGAGCTTGTTTATTTCTTCTTTTTTAACAGCTGTTTCTACGGTTTTCTTTTTTAGTATTGAGCTTAAATAATCAATACATATTACATGAGTATATTGGATTGCATTGAATTTTTTTAAATTGTTTGTAAAAAATTTTGGATTAACGTCTAATGGTGTGAAATATTTGACTTCTTCTTCTTCTTCTTCTTCTTTCTTTGACTATTCCTTCATTTATTTGACTTAAAACTTTTAGAGATTAGAATAAGAGATAGGAAAATAGTAAAAAATACAATAGAAACAGATAACAAAGCATTCTCTTTCAGTCAAACTTTCGAATTGAAAAGAGAAAAAAAGTAATAAGGAAACATCGAGTGCTAAAAAAACTAATAATAAACGCAAATAAATAATTCATGATCATAAGTATCAGGGTATCTACTTTTCTTTACGGATAAGTCTATTTTGGTAAAAATAAAATTTTTATCATATTTGTTACGTTTGTAACAATACTTCTTATTTTTTGAAGACCTATGTCACTTCTTTGACGCATGCTTTATGGGTTCGTGGTTCGCTTTCGGTAGTACATGGTGGAGGTTGGATGGTGGTAGAGTTTTTCAAACCCGCCTGACCACCCTCTCATTATAAACCACCCGCTATACGAGAATTACTGTAATTCAAATACAGAAGAAAGCCAGAGCATTCGGGGCTAGTGAGCACACTTCATTGTCCACAACCTGAATTATTTAATCATGTGATGACCAGGGGCGTGCCCTACATTCAGGCAAATAAACACTGTATACCCTAGCTCTCTAAACCTATCTAATAATAATCTCATAACTCACACAAAAGGTACGCAACTTTATAAACCATATACTCCGCGCTTGACTACAAACTATGTTGTATTTAAATTGATAAATATATTTTCACTACAGATATTACGTACACTATGCATACCCTTTACAAAATCTCTTTGCATGGCCCTGGTGCGACACAATTAAGGTCAAGTGTAAGCCCATTGTTTTTTTTATTTATTTATAGACGAACGCTTGACTACGATCCCACCTGGTGGTAAGCGGCGATATAGTATTTTTTGGTAGCTAGTCTAGAAAAAGCCTATTCACTCTTAAGGATTCCCACATCGTAACTAGACGGAAACGATGACGCCAGCAGACTATTCCAATCCTTTGCTACAAAACGCTTTGTCCTAATGCGTCGGATATCGACAACGAACGAATGAATGCCTGCGTTATATCTATACGTCAGATGGTGAAAGGGCGATGCCGGTACCATATCATACAGATAGAACACCGAAAGACTCGCTACCCTACGTCGGCAACTCAGGCTCAAGTTTAGTACTAGTTAGCCTCATAGTCACCGACCAACCTTATTGCGCGCCCTCAAACGAGTCGAAAACATCCGGTTGGTGTTTGGCAGCATCTGCTCAAACACAGCAACAGTACTCCACACACGATCGAATCTGCGCTTAATACAGTGTTAGGAGCTGCCCCGATGTGAAGTACCGTTATACTTTGGCAAGGACTCCTAACTTCCTTGCAGCTGTTTTTGCTACAGACTCTATAAACCGCCTAAAGTTGAGGTTTGATGATATCTCGACTCCTAACATCTGAAGGCGATCGGTGCACTCCAAAGATGCATTCCGAAAAATAAGAATCACGATAAACGGGCTCCTTTTGGCAATGAAAAGATACGCCTGTATTTTGGTAGGATTTACTCTTACAAGATTGGCCTGTCCCCAATTAGAGATTGCCTCTAATATGCGATCCAACTGCTCGACCATGGTCTCTCTTTGGAGGAATACTTGATCTCAGCTGATCTGAGGACTGGCCAGATACTTCTCCACAACTGTACTATGGTCAGCATATCCATGAATACCGGGAACTAAAAGGTTGTTGATAGAGAGAGATAGTTGTAGACACAGAAAAGGAGTTACAAAGAGAACAGACCTGGAGGAACTCCTGCGTTAGTCGTCATTGGGTCAGATGAACACTCTTCGACGACTACACCGAATGAACGTTCACTCAGAAAGTCGTTAATCCAGCCAACTAAGTCAGGAGATAAGCCGTAAGCTTGTTGATTAAATATGCATACCATATTCTGTCAAAAGCCTTATATACATCTAGGGAGACAGCTATTGCAATAGATAAAATAATCTTATGAACAAAAAACCTACGTAAGTTAAGACTGAAATTTACTCACCTTTCTAAATCAAACGATAGTCTATATTCTTGAGATTTCTGGACAATCTCCAGCCAATTTTGCTCTTGAACTACTCCGCCCGTGGTATGAAATGATGAACTAGGCCTGAAAGACATGTGTACGTAATAAATGACAACCAATAAAATTGAAGAATGTTTAATTAATACACCTCATTTTATAAAATACGTACATGGGCGTAAAATTAACGCTGGTTCCTAGATTATTCAGTTTATGAATTTGATAAACATTATCAACAGAATTTGTAATTATGACATCTTTCGGGGGAAAGTTCATCTGCTTAGATTTTAATGCACTACTTTCCATTACTTCGCTCAAAGAAAATTTTAGTTTCGCTAAAACAAAAATAAACAGGTATATATACAAATATAGCAAAGTAAGGATTAATAGTACTTAATTTCGCATACTCACATTTGTCTATGGGTGATATTTTACTTGCGACATCAAATAGAAAATCAGGCGTCCAGAAATATGGTATTCTTACGAATAGTTTACCTGAATCAACAGGCATGTGAAAACCTAGTTTATGTAAAAGCTGCAGAAATTTTAAATCCTTACAAATTGAAGCTTGTTCGCAGTTCCACGGAACCAGCGGTACGGACTGATTTAAAACTAAAAAAAAAACATGTTTTACTTACAAATTTTAAAATTATCTTTTTTATCTACTATGACCCAACACTTGACAATAAAGCCGTGGATGTTTAAGCGTGCTCGGTCAAGATATTCTGACTCTCATAAGTTGATAGCCGAAACACAACATAGATGTATTCGGCAGCAGATTTACAATACCACGGTGAAAGCTAGTTATGAGAGTTTTAAAAAAGCTAACAACCCCGTTTCCGTTTCAGGGACAATTGTTGCGTGAAATTCATTGTAATGAACTCGTAACGAAAGTTAAAATTTATGCCTGTATGGGTTACAAATATATTAAATTATATAAAAAAAATTATCAACACAGTAGTGTTTGTCGATGTTAAAGACAGATCACAGGAAAGTCTAAGCGATGTTGTATTTGTTAAACTATCATAAAAATACTATACAAAGATTCATACTTACGCAGTGAATGGTACGAGACGGGACAAGCAACAGGAATATGGTCTGCTTTATTTTCTTGCAAATCAGAGCTCTGTATTTTATTAAAATTCGTAGTCGTTTCAATTCCAACAGAGTTCTTTTCTATATATGTTTTAGCATAGCACACATCGAGCAAAACAGTTTGAACCCAATCTAAAAACTTAGATTTACCGTCTTGTGTTAACTGTTCACAAAGCTTTCCAATCTCGTCATCTTTCACCTCCTTGTTAATTTCAACAGCTTCCGAGTTTTTTTCCATTTCAAGTTTTAATAACCTCCCGTATTCTTCTTTTGTTATTATTAATTGTTGAAAAAGTTCCTTTATTACTGAATATCTCCTTTTGATTATACCGTCTTCTTTAAAAAGTTTCAGAATTTCCCCGATAACGTCAGATTTGGTGTTACACTGCATGTAGTTCCAACTCAAGGATAAAATTTCGTCTACAGTCCATCTTAAACAGTCAACGCCGTTACATAACTGACGTACATAGTTTTCTTACCCCAAATTCACATGGTGCTAAGTGTCAACGAGGCTCAAAATCGTAAAAGCTGCTCGCCCAGAAAACACACTCATATAACAGACGAGTCACAGCAACGCTGTTATAGTGGCAGATTTATCCCACGAGTGTGATAGACGGGTCCAAAAAAATCCTACTACGACCCGAAAGGACTTACTATACTGAACTTCAGCACGGTATGATTTGTCATATAATAAGTCTTTATCGGATCTTCTCATACGATAAGTATCTTTATAGCAAAAGTAACCCAAAAAAATAAAATAAAAAAAAATCATACATTATTAAGGATTATGTTACCAAAATCTAAAAGCTAATGAACTTACGTGTTTGTAGACGATTCGCGATCTTAAGATAAATGTTTCTTTTGTGCGATTTCATAAAGTCATCGCATTTGAAATTTCCATTCGTTGTTTATAAAAACACAAATAATTTTTTTTTGCTGCATTGTAATAAATGCAGGGGCGTGTGCTTCCTACAGGCAGATAAACACTGCATACCCTAGCTCCTTTAAACTATCTAAATAATAATCTCATAACTCACACAAAAGGTATGCAACTTTGTAAATATAGACTAGCGCTTGACTACAAACTATGTTGAATTGAAATTGATAAGTATATTTTCACTACAGATAAGTACAGACATTATGTACACTATGCATACCCTTTACAAACTATGGTGATTTGACTTTGGTAAGTTCATTTTGAACTTGTTAAAGATATCGGCACGATCACATTGTAAAATCATTAAATTGTTAAAATTTGTTAAATATCAGCGCAAATACGTTTTAGAATCGTCGCTTCGTTAAATTTTCATTAATTATGATTTTAAGTTCAATTTAGAGATGACCTCTTGCAATTCTTGCACGGGTATAAACAGGAACGCGCCGGCTTTACGAAAACAGTCGAGCTTTGTCCGCCGGAGTGCATGGACATCTTAAAATGTCGGAGAAATGCGAGACTGGAAATCGCTGACACCATGTTTTTAAAAATACTTCAGGAGCGTGTGCTCCAACATAGATAAATACAAAGATTTAAAGTACGGTATACCCTACACAAAATCTCTGTGCACGCCCCTGAGTACATGTATGTAATAACCCAATTTTTATTACTAATCCACAAGACCAGTCCATGGAAGTAAGAAAAGAATATTATAAAAATCTCGCGTCTCTTTTTTAACTTAAAAGTGTCGATGCGATCAAAACGTTCACTTAGTAAAAGTAATATATACACTAGATGAACTCCGAATCTTTGTAAAGATACCCTGATTCGTGTATGAAACTACGACATTAAACCCCTAGTGCTCAACTCGAATAACCACGATGCCTGTGTTTACACATTATTCTTTGGTGACAGAAATAAACTCTGGTGGTATTTACCTAGACCAGACTCAAAATGAGAGACTTACCCTAGAAATATACTTTTATTTTGTTTTTAAAATTGTTTGAGCTACCACATTGCATGTAAATTACATTTTTTCTGGTCTAGAAAATACATTAAACCGAAACTTGATCTGTTCATATACCATCGACATGATAGTTTGTGTGAATATTTTATTTTGTAATAATGAAATACGAAGTAATAAAACTTTTCTTGATAGTTACATTGCCAATTCAAAAAATAATTAATGGTTAATAATCACCTGTCATTAGTGTCAGTAACAACACTGCTGGTAGACTTTGTTTTGACAGCCGCGGCCTCTCCTTTGTCTTCACCGACGTCGAAATTTTCCGTTTCTAGTGGGAAGTTACTGACGCTTTGCAATGTTTGTGGCTTTTTAATAAATGTATTTATAACATACTCTATTAGATCGGACCAATCCTAAAAAAAATATTGTGTAAACCTTTGGGGACTTTTACGTGTTAACTTGGCTTGAAACATTATTTGGTTAAAGTTTATGATTGGTAAAATTAATTATTTTAGGTAAATAAGTCGATAATTTTCATGCTCTAAGCTTATTTCATTACTTCTATTTTTTAAGTTTTTTTTTTTTCAGACCTTTTCCAGAAGGACAGGACGTTCATCTGATAGTAACGTTCGGTTGCTTTAATTTAGATGACAAAGATTGCACCACATGTGATCTTCGCTTTGAAAAATAATATTAACTCTGTTACCCCAGAAATTCTATTAGCTACAACGTCCTTCGAATCAGATCACTGTAATGTATGCATACTTACTTTTTGACGGCGGAAATAGACGCAACGGTGCAGCACCTACCCAAACAGTCCTGGACACTTTCTTAAAAATTATTTTGTTATAAATTATCATAAATCACTTACGTCACATGTTTCAAACTCTGATTTCCATATGGACGTAAATGTTTTTAAAATCTGTGGTTGAAATAAAGCTATGACGCATCCCAGCTCTCCGCCTACATGATGCATCATGGTAAATATGCAATCATTAACAAACTCTCCATTGCCCTCGTAGTCTTCAAGTAGAAGGCCATACTGCAACATTATTTCCGGTGTAGCAAATCTGAAAAATAATAAAAAAAAATGACTATGGCATAAAGAGTTATGTTAACAAAAAGCAACGAGCTGAAATACGAACTGTTTTATGTGATCAGCCATGCTAGTCGAGCCCTTATATTCCGGCATTTTCATTGTAGTATCCACAAACATCAAGAAAATGTGATTCGTGACAATAAGATCCTGAAAATGTATACAATGTAATTCACAAACATAATCACAAATTACTAAAAAAGTAATCTTCTTCTTCATTACATACAGGCGATAAAAAAATCATAAATCGCTCTTGAAAAACAAATATCTGTAATTATATATTTTTTTTACGTTGTTTAATTAGCGGTAAGAAAGTTTAATAGTATTAATATACACTTATGAACAATATAAAGCCGTATATACAATAAGATAAAATATATTTATAAATATGAGGATTTAACGAACGATATCGATCCCTACTAAGTCTGCGCTTCCGGTGAAAGAAAACGTTGTGAGTAAATCGACATGTTACACGAACAGCGGCTTACGTGGTCATGTGACATTCACCAACCTGCACGTGGCTAGCATTGTTGATGATTTTGACCTCTCTTTGTTATAGTAGACCCCGAGTAACAGCAGTAAGCACAATAAAAGGACTGTTTACATTTATGTATGTAAACTGAGAAGAAATTTATGTGCTATTAATTATGTAAGTTTAATCCTAGTGGATCCAAAACATTAAGTGTCCAAACCACTTGTATAAAAGAACCGTACCAAGGGTCACTGATTTTGTGCAAATTGTATATTTGTACATGAGGACAGTATTTTTTTACTTATTCTCATATGCAATAAGAAAAGAGCTATTATTAATATACTAATTACGCGTGTAATTTCCGGTAGTGCAAAGGTAAATAATATTTTCAAATAAACATTTAAACTTTCATTTCCAACAAATTGGAAAATAATGTATATAAAAATAAGACTACATAAAAAAACCTGATAAATATCTTTCTAACCTGCAAGTACTGTTTAGGATGATATTTTGGATTATAATGCCTTAAAAGTAAAACTAAAAGCGAACGCAAATCCTCCGTTTCACACATTTTCATCTGAAGCATCACCAACTTCTGTTGATCATCTTCACGGGTATGAGGAGATTTTTTATACAGTTCGATAGCCTGAACGAACTCCCTAATGGCAGTAACAACCTGCAATGAAAACAAGTATTATTTATTTATTAAAAAATCTAAAGAAATAGTCAAAAGTGAAATTTAAACAGACGGACTTAATGTCTAAAGGCATTCTCTATCATTCAACCTAGGATGACGGGAGAAGTAGTTCTAGAAAATTAAATATGAAGAAACTAAAATTACACCTATTAAATGTAATTTATACGCACACACTCAAACGTAAATAAATAGTTATATAATAAATACGTAACATACATAACACATTAAGATTTTTTTTCAATAATAGTAAGAATGTAAGAAATTAAAAAGTAAATACCAAATGCAGCCTTCGTATAGTGGGTTTCAAATCGTTTCCACCTAATTTGATAGCGAGCTCAAACTGCTCGCACAAGTTAACACCTTCAGCAGTCAAATATGAAATTATGTCATAAGAAAGCACAGAACAAACATGCTTCAAGTCGAGTTCTATTTGGGTAGCGAATTTCAAAAAATAGGTAACCAGCCAGAAAAAATGCGACGTATCGATTTCAAGCTGAACATTTGTAAGTATCTCGGTGTGCAGAGTATGCACCAGCGAGTTATATCCCTTTAGTAGAAAATCCACTGTAAACTCTTTAAGTATATTGGAAATGTGGTCGTCTGTTAGTGCGTTGTGCCCTTGTTGTGTAATTCTAAAAGGTATATTTATTAACATTAATAATATTAGATTAAAGCCTCAAGATGAATATGTAATAATAACTTACATGATAGTTTTTCCCCTTTTAACAATTCTCTTTCTTTTTCTGTCAGGAATGTTACCAACATTGGAGCGAGGTTTATTATTTATTCTTTGTTTGGATGTATGCGGCTTTTGATGTACTGGCTTTTTGGCAGGTAAGTCGTCTTCATTACTTGATGTCGAAATACATCCTTGATGTTCAATTTGCGTACCGTAACCGCAATCAGAGTTTTCAGATATTACAAGTTTCTTTCCAACCTTTGTTTGATTATTTCCATTAGTACTAGACATTGATTCCGGCTATATTAAATATTTTAAGTTTTAATGAAGATTCGTGCATTATTTGTCGATTTAAACTAAAAGTAACTTACTTTATTAGTTTTCGTAGTGGGGTACTTGTTATTGTCTTCACAATTGGTCTTTTCATTAAATTTTGTCACAATTTTCTCATTTTCGCGTGATGATTTAAATGATTGGCTAATGTTATTATTAACGTTGGTTCTTGTTGGCATAACCCAATCATTATTCATAGAGCTGGGATCGTCGTTACTTTTGCCACTTCCACTAGTGTCCGATGAATCAGATGTAGGATCGGAGGTCAAATTTGGCGAAGAATCTTTACTACCTTTAATTTATAACATATCTTTATGACACGGATTAGTTCATTTATTAAAACTCAATTTTACGGATTTTATCGCGTTTATTATTTATTCTTTGTTTGGATGTATGCGGCTTTTGATGTACTGGCTTTTTGGCAGGTAAGTCGTCTTCATTACTTGATGTCGAAATACATCCTTGATGTTCAATTTGCGTACCGTAACCGCAATCAGAGTTTTCAGATATTACAAGTTTCTTTCCAACCTTTGTTTGATTATTTCCATTAGTACTAGACATTGATTCCGGCTATATTAAATATTTTAAGTTTTAATGAAGATTCGTGCATTATTTGTCGATTTAAACTAAAAGCGAACGCAAATCCTCCGTTTCACACATTTTCATCTGAAGCATCACCAACTTCTGTTGATCATCTTCACGGGTATGAGGAGATTTTTTATACAGTTCGATAGCCTGAACGAACTCCCTAATGGCAGTAACAACCTGCAATGAAAACAAGTATTATTTATTTATTAAAAAATCTAAAGAAATAGTCAAAAGTGAAATTTAAACAGACGGACTTAATGTCTAAAGGCATTCTCTATCATTCAACCTAGGATGACGGGAGAAGTAGTTCTAGAAAATTAAATATGAAGAAACTAAAATTACACCTATTAAATGTAATTTATACGCACACACTCAAACGTAAATAAATAGTTATATAATAAATACGTAACATACATAACACATTAAGATTTTTTTTCAATAATAGTAAGAATGTAAGAAATTAAAAAGTAAATACCAAATGCAGCCTTCGTATAGTGGGTTTCAAATCGTTTCCACCTAATTTGATAGCGAGCTCAAACTGCTCGCACAAGTTAACACCTTCAGCAGTCAAATATGAAATTATGTCATAAGAAAGCACAGAACAAACATGCTTCAAGTCGAGTTCTATTTGGGTAGCGAATTTCAAAAAATAGGTAACCAGCCAGAAAAAATGCGACGTATCGATTTCAAGCTGAACATTTGTAAGTATCTCGGTGTGCAGAGTATGCACCAGCGAGTTATATCCCTTTAGTAGAAAATCCACTGTAAACTCTTTAAGTATATTGGAAATGTGGTCGTCTGTTAGTGCGTTGTGCCCTTGTTGTGTAATTCTAAAAGGTATATTTATTAACATTAATAATATTAGATTAAAGCCTCAAGATGAATATGTAATAATAACTTACATGATAGTTTTTCCCCTTTTAACAATTCTCTTTCTTTTTCTGTCAGGAATGTTACCAACATTGGAGCGAGGTTTATTATTTATTCTTTGTTTGGATGTATGCGGCTTTTGATGTACTGGCTTTTTGGCAGGTAAGTCGTCTTCATTACTTGATGTCGAAATACATCCTTGATGTTCAATTTGCGTACCGTAACCGCAATCAGAGTTTTCAGATATTACAAGTTTCTTTCCAACCTTTGTTTGATTATTTCCATTAGTACTAGACATTGATTCCGGCTATATTAAATATTTTAAGTTTTAATGAAGATTCGTGCATTATTTGTCGATTTAAACTAAAAGTAACTTACTTTATTAGTTTTCGTAGTGGGGTACTTGTTATTGTCTTCACAATTGGTCTTTTCATTAAATTTTGTCACAATTTTCTCATTTTCGCGTGATGATTTAAATGATTGGCTAATGTTATTATTAACGTTGGTTCTTGTTGGCATAACCCAATCATTATTCATAGAGCTGGGATCGTCGTTACTTTTGCCACTTCCACTAGTGTCCGATGAATCAGATGTAGGATCGGAGGTCAAATTTGGCGAAGAATCTTTACTACCTTTAATTTATAACATATCTTTATGACACGGATTAGTTCATTTATTAAAACTCAATTTTACGGATTTTATCGCGTTTATTATTTAATTTTGTCCTGACTGTTTGAGTCCTGAACTGAGTCCTCCCGTGACCATGACTCACGTCGGTCGAAACGTCGGGAATAAACAAAATTAAATAAAAAACGCAATAAAATCCGTAAAATTTGGTTTTAATAAATGTGTAACATTCGCGGAAATATAAGAAATCATGACGAATTAGTTCGATTGCAATCTTGTTTATTTCAACGAAGACAAATCAGTTTTTTGTCAGGACGATAAGTGTGCGTTTTTCCCTGTGACTAAAACAATTCTTTATAATATTCATATTTCAAACAGATCCGATTACATGTATATGTCGTTTTTAAGAAACTCTGGTTATTAAAATACCAAAACAAATGTCTTAGTAATCAATAGTAAAAACACATTAATTTAAACAACTTAACCAATTACATCATCATCATCATCGTCATCAACAGCCCGCCGCACTCCACTGCTGGACATAGATAGGTCTATTACATAATTACATAATTTCCTTAAAATACACTCTGACCTAAAATTGCGAAACATAATAATTAGAAAACACCGGTACAAGGTAGTAAAAAGTTACCAGACAATCTGTTTATTAAATGAAAGCATTTCAATATAAGTACCTGTACTTAGAACAATTACAATATCAGTACTTGTATTGATGTATAAGTACCAAGGTTTAAATACCCCATATAGCAATAAATTACCTCTGTCGGGCGGAGAAGTGTTACTTTCATTATCCTCAGAACTTTCAGATATAGGTCCTTCCAGCCATAAATTAAGCAGTTTATGCAATGTTGTAACATGCTGATCTTTATATAATAATGCTACCAATTGTACCATTGTCACCGCCCAATTTGTCTGAAAAGAAAGCGTTATACAAAACACACATCTCCAATCTAAAAACAGTAAATCATTTATAAAAGTTTTTGTAAAATTCAACTAAAAACGTAACTGTTGTTTCATAAACATTCAATACAACTTACCGCGTCAGGTACAGCCATTAGTTTTATAAGAATTTTGTCAATATTCTGACTAAATAGGTTCCATAATATTTGATTTTGTACGGTGTGTGAGGTGCCGTTATAGTTAAGATTAACATTATTTACTTCCTCGGGTATATGCAAAATGTTTCGCAATAACAAAAGTGTGTTACTAATATTTGCGCATCGTTCGGGAGATAGTTTTGATTTCTGCACCAAGTTTGCATTTTTCTTAAGGAAATCGATTATGGTCTTTGTTGCTCGGTGATCAGTCAGAGCAAGTTTGGTAGTTGCAAGTAAGTTCTTAATTTCAAATAAAGCATGTCTTCCAACGTCAGTTTTGGAAATAGCTTCCACTGACAACAAACACTCTAGCGGTATAGTTAAGTTAACTAATATCTTTATGAGCAGCTCTATTGTTTTATCCTCTTTTGCGTTTATCAATAATGGTATGAGATCCTTTTTGATATTTTGCCCGAAACTAATACTTCGACGATATGTACATAAGTATTTATCTTCAGTTAAAATATTTTGCAAAATTGTTTCTAAAGCAGCTGTAACAAAAATGTACAAACGTATAGTAAATATTTAAAAAAATGAGACGGTTAGAAAATTCCACAGAAGAAATATTAAATCATTTTCTATACTCATAACAAATTACAAATTTTAAAACTAACTTTTGCGGCAATTTTTGCGCCCAAACTTTAGTTTTATGTATACATTAAACCATTGTTAATTCTATGACAGCGATGCTTCAAAATGACTCGATTCAAGCCAGTACGTGGCTGTTCATATAATTATTTGTGACGTTTATCCGAATCCCAACTGGTATCAAACAAGAGAGACAAAACATCAGCTTTAACTGGATCACGTTACGTTTATACATATACGTTACGTTTTTACGTTTATACATATACGTTACGTTTATATGAGAGCTATTCTCAATAGTGATTGGTTGCATTTTCACTTAGGATCATGACAAACTTAAGTCAAATATTACGCTCAATGCAGATAAAAAATACGCAAAAAAACAATTACTTGATACATTATAATTATTTAAATTTTAAATACTTCATTTACAAAATATAAATAATTAATTTAAATATCATTTTTATTTTAATTTTTTATCCTTTATTTTACCTGTAACGTGAGTTTACCTCTAATAGTATGTGAAACTGAATATAATTGTGAATTGAAACTTTCCCGAGACATTTAAATACCTCGCCTGCTTGGCAGCCTCGGTATATTAAAAGTACACTCGTGCTTTAACCTTATTATAACAGTTAAATAAACTACTATTAGACGGTTTTTCTAACTTCTAAATATAAATATTAAAATCATTTCTTGCCATTGCAGTGTTCGTTAACGTGATATCCATCTGCATGGACAAATCCGAGATTACTAAATGTGCTATGGAGCTGAGGACTTCTAAGGACCCACTCCATCTTTTACCTGTAAAGAGCAAAAAGAAGATTTATTTCGAAAACGATAATAAATTCTCCGTATATTTAAACGGTGAAGTCTAAAACTAGCAAGGCGAAAAACAATCTTTGAAAGTTTTATAGACGCGTGCGAATCTTTTATGAATGATGAATATTGGAAACACTAAGCTGTTTTATTTTATGTATTTTTAAGCCTATGTTATTGTACCTTTTTTACTCCATTGTTAGTTATGCATCTATGTTTAATCTTAAATTATTATGAAATGGTTCATTCACTCCTTGAAGTGACGAAGACTGATTTAGTAGCCGTAATCTACCATGAAGCCAGGAGAAACCTACAAAGGGTAAAGCTGGTCTGAGTAGATCGCTTCAGGAGTATACATAATACCAACTCGGATCAGTGCCAGCGGAAGGGTCATTAAGTTCTCTGGACAAAACTATTGTTTGTTGATATTAATTTCAATACAACTTCCAAACACATCCCTCAGAATCGCTTACAAATTTTCATATCGTATTTAAGAAATAATTAATCTAGTAATAAGCACGACTTTAAAAATATTTCTTAATTTTGTTTTACAAAATATAAACTTGAAACGCAAGCCATGGAAGCCATACAATCTCACTGTAACAAAGCAACATTACGAAAACCTTCCTCCAACAACTACGTCAAAATGAATCACGTGTACCATGGTACCAATACAGGAAATCGGTAACGAAATTAACTATTGAAAAGTTTGTAAAACATCGTCATGGTTTTTACATTTTACTCATTAAAAAATAGTACACAGTAAATATTGGCATAGTATTAGTACTTGCTTTATATAAGAAAATTACTAATTTTTGCATCCTAAATAAAGTTAGTACTTATTTCGTGTTCCTACACGAAACGATAATTCATTATTTCAATGTCTTGTACCTTTAATTTCTAGAATTTACGTACTACTATTTTAAAAAGAATTTATAAAAAATTTTGCGTTCCTGGATAGTCTTTGTCTAGATAAAATATTAAGATAACTTACCAAGTTCATTAAAAATTTACATAACGTACTAAGTACAATGCAATTTAGAGAATTACACAAGGCGGAACTTACTTTTCCTACTACGTTAATAGACTCGTATATATACGTATCGTAATATTAAGAAGACTAATACATTTTTCATGTATAAAGAGGTTGTGGAAGTTTGAATAAAAATTTATACACATCTGTTTAGATCATTTATATAAATGTGTATCGATATGCGTCTAGATACTTGTGTAAAATACATTTTCGGGTTATGTTGGATTTTGATAACGATCAAGTTGTTTTGGGCACTATAAACAAATTCGTTGGTTGACTTTTATGTACACTTAAATTAATAGATATAATTTTAAAATTCATGACATACCCACGACATAGTTTGCATTGTTTGCTATATTAATATTACTAGCATGTTTAAAATATTGCAAATAAAATAACAATAATACGGAAATAATCATATTAATAAGATAAACAAGTATTAATAATTAATACAAATATAGTTAACCTTTTCACTGCGAACTGCTTTTAACTGAAACACGATTTTCGGAATTTTTTCGAATACACACAATTAAAAAACAAAAATCTTTGGTCGGGCTTTAATACATTACTACAAATGGGGACACGGGAATTTTATAAGACCACAAATTTCAATTATTACTTTCACGATCTTCACGATACGAAGCATTAATATGCTTCGTATCGTGCTAATACTAATGTATTATATTAGTGAAGTGAATAAAAAGGAACGTGATATTTGTTACAGAACAGGTCTCTCCGCCCCTCATAATTTGTCTACAAGTAGTATCATGACCACGTGAACATAAACATCGTTTTCCTACGCACAGAGTAGGTCACGCGAATCCCGTGGCAAGTACACGTGCGTCTCTCGGCGCAGTACCCCCCCCCCCCCCCGCACCGCACCAGGCCACGCTCCGCGCTTGTCATTAGTCATCGCCCACGTACGATTAATTATATAGAACAGGGAATTGTAAATAACACAATAAATTATACACATTTCACTTTACGACAATTAAAAACATTCTTTTATGGACCTCCATTGTTTATAGTTACTTATCATACTACATTTCATTTAAAATATGGTTACATATATGATAGATATTTTGGCAACCGAAAATCAGCTCAAAGCCCCACTACAACATAGTTAATGTTGTAGTGGAGCTTTGAGCTGATTAAAGCATGATTTGTTTATAACAGAGGCTTTGATACCACAAAAAATGATGTGTGGTGATAAACAATAGTTAAAATAGTTTCAAGAATGTTTGAAAGCAAAAAGGAATTATTATGATCTAATTGTTTATATCTAAAATGACCATCAATAAAAAGTCTCACTCATTTCATTGCCTTTTCTTATAAAAAAGGGTACATTGGTCCATACTCTTCATAGAAATTAAAATTATTAAAACTTTTAAATTCCTAAATCCCTAGGAGACAAATAAAAGAGAGTTGTGTGGCATAATAAAAATCAATAATCTATTTTTGGAGGATAAAAGGTAAAGTAGTGCTATATAAACATATAAGTAGCATCTCCATTTTATTTGCCAAAAGAACAGCCTGCTACGTTCCATCTGTAACTCCCAAGAGCCAGTATTCTAGATACAGCATATGCTGCTCCTTGTCAACTACAGCATGTGAAATTTAGGATAGGACTATTATATTAAGTTATTCTAACAGGTCTATTAGATTTACATTTAATAAAACAGATAATAATTTAAAAACAAAAAAGTACATGTTATCCTCAGATATAAATACAATCTGCAGATAAATACTTTTTCGATCAACACATCACTAGTAAAAGCAAGATTATTTTTTTTTGATAAAGTTAACGATATATACTATATGCTGAAAATCAATGTACATAGAGGCTGTATACTCATATCGGCTGCAAATCCAGATTTATAAACAAAATTATATTAGTTGTACATATTGTTAATATACACTGTAACTTTAGTACCTCCAGCCCTGTAACTTTAGTAAATGAGTGTAAAAATAAGTTTCAATAAAAATATACACAACATAACATTAAGCACAAGTAAAATATTTTCGCGTAACTACTATAATTTTGCTCATAATTTCAATTCTTTTATATTAAATTATATGCAGTAAATTATTTAAAGAAAATACAGATGTTTCTCGTTAATAACCGTACGTAATAAATTTTTGGTCATATTGTTAAGGTTTTTTAATACTTTACGTAAAATAAATGGTTAATAAACAATATATACTTACACACGTTGAAACTGGTGTCTTAATACATGTAGTCCATTAGAAATCAACACACCCCAAAAATAAAACTACGTAAAGAAATAACTTCCGTGTAAAAATCTCTTCACACCGACTCCAGTTCACCTATCTTCTATCATACTGCGACTAAATTTTACTAGGAATGGCGATATACATCGATGTTTTAAAAATAATCGATGTATAGTAACGATGCATCGAATCAAACCGACTTATTGTTAAGTTTTAAACATCGAGTACACATCGATGTTTTTTTTTTTCGATGCATCGAAATGGCTAACAATCAATCTTACCCCTCTCTCTCTCTACGGTTAATAACTATTTTTTGTCTTTTTCAATTACATTATTTAGCACCCGCAAGGTGTTTCGTCAAAAAGTGGTATCACTAATTGAAAAGGCAGCCATTATTATAGAGGTCAGTGCAACCAACCCATAAAAAATATAAATGCGAATGGCCGACTGAATTGACCCGCCGCCTCTCTCTTACAGTTAGTTGCAGTCTCTGGCTTCAAAAATATTATTTTAAATTTTGTATTAGTTAATTACCTACTCAGCATTAATATCAGAATCTAAAATATAATTAAAAATAAAATAAAAATTTAATGAAGATTCATTTGCGTCAAATTGAAGAAATCGAGTCAGACTAAAATAAGTCTGATAAAAGTGAAGACAGATTTTCATTATGGAGTGATCATTACAAACTGGTACATCGCAATTGGAACAGTAATAAATCTGAAGACAGCTTTTTGCATGTACTTTCAGTTTATCTGACAAGTCCTGTTGGAAGACTTAACGACAATCCTCTAGGATTGTCGTTAAGTCTAATTTGGAAAGATTAGAAAATACAGTTTCCAATATTGCATAAAATTGCCTTTAAATATCTAACAATGGTGGGCACATCAGTGACATCATAGAGACTGTTTTCGCAAGCGGAAACATGGAGTGATCATTACAAACTGGTACATCGCAATTGGAACAGTAATAAATCTGAAGACAGCTTTTTGCATGTACTTTCAGTTTATCTGACAAGTCCTGTTGGAAGACTTAACGACAATCCTCTAGGATTGTCGTTAAGTCTAATTTGGAAAGATTAGAAAATAGTTTCCAATATTGCATAAAATTGCCTTTAAATATCTAACAATGGTGGGCACATCAGTGACATCATAGAGACTGTTTTCGCAAGCGGCGCAAGTAATGAATCAACAAAAGAATAGAAAAATTTAAAAGATCGGATAAAATTTGGTTTTACAAAGTATAGATAAAAATTATTAGGAAATATATTCAAAATAAATGTAAATGTAATAAAGTTATTTCAATAGGTGCTTGCTTTTATTTCTAAACCACATACATATTTAACTAAAAGAAAAACAATCGATGTAAAGGAAAAATCAATGTATTTTTTGATACATCGATGCAACAATCCGATGCATTCAATCGAAAAAAACATCGTTGTTTTTTTTAATGCTATCACAAAATTTTACTATTAACTATAATGTATAGAGAGTGGTTTCGATTCAGTGTTACCATCATTAATTTTTATAAAGTTCTAATAAATTTTACCAAAGTGATTGTAACAAAAATAAAAAGAAATTATTGTTACAATCTTAAGTTGTTACATTATTTTTTTAGAATATTTAGCTATATTAATAACATAAATACATTACCTTACCATTACCATTACCCTTAAATTACAATTTTGTGTCAGTTACGTACTTTACAATTAATAAATGCGTTGAAATAAAATACTTTGCAAAGAAAATATTTTTTGCAATAATTCTTTGACGATAAAAAGATGTTTTAAAACTTAATAGTATCGCCTTAAAAATATTTTTCTTTCTCGATAAAATTTGTCTTCTCTTCAGTTGTTTATGAGGTTAACTACGAGAACCATAATTGGCTTATAGGTCTTGAAACCCGGCCTTAAAATCTATTTAAAAAAAAGAGACATCCGGTGTGTTTTTTTGGCCTATACTAGCTGTAGTTCTTTTTTTGAGACTAATAAAAATAATGGGAAACGAATTCCATGAATTTGATAAGAACTCATCTGATGATAGTGATACAGATTTAAATGACGATGAAGATGTTTACACAGGTTTGACCATTACAGTACAAAAAGATTATTACTAACCTCAAATTTCCAAAATGAGTTTTAATTTTTCTAAAATAAAACTGAGAAAAATTTTTCTTAAAACTTTTATGTCACTGTATAATATATATATATAACCCGTACGCAATAAGCTAAGACCTGGGGCCGGTGACGTATGTGACGGTTGTACAGTGGACAAAAAAAATATCAGTTTCCACCCGCAACGTTTTTACTATAGTTTTTAATGTTGCGAGTGTTGTATTTGGAACAACACCGTTTTATATATTATACTTGAGCTTTTACAAACGTGCTGAGTCAAATATTTTTTTAAACGAGAATTCTCTCTCGCCTACGTAAAGTTTTACCCTTCATTATATCAATAACTTATTACAAAATATAACAATAAAATATAGCTGTAACTCTAATAACTATTAACGTAACAGTAACAAATAAGATTAAAAAATAGGAACGCGACGACGTGCGAAACTAAGATGTTAAAAAATGGCGTTGCCTACAGTACAACACGGGAGCTTGAGAGGAAGTCACAGGGATAGTGGGCGGAGGGTTGCATTCCAGAAAAGTCTCAACTTATCGCGCACGGGTAGTACTTGTGTCGTTATCATATATCAGTTAGATGGTGTAGCCGGCCTATACAGCACGATAGATTTTTAATTATTTATATAAAAAGTATTTTCCTCATCTACTAGGTAGTTCTAAAACTAACCTCTAATTTTTATTTCATTTGTAACAAATATGTATTCACTATCATGAAAACATTGCTCCGACTTATTTAATCAATATAACATTTGATTTCAATTTGAGTTCGAATCGAAAAGGTTTTTATTAAAAAAATTTCAGACAGTATGGAAAGTGAAAATAATAAGGAAGCTGACCTGAAAACTGATGCACCAGATATTGAGCAAAATCAAAATGAAAATGAAGAAGATGAGGTAGTTAAAGCTATTAAGGCTGAAAAATCTAAACCTAGAGATCACCCACCAACTATTATATGTGATGATTTTATTCTTGATATATCATTCAATCCTATTACAAATTTAATTGCAATAGCAAATATTATGGGCGATGTCCTATTATATGAGTACAATAATAATGAAACCAAATTGCTAAATATTTTGGAACTACATGTTAAAGCTTGCAGAGATGTAGAATTTGGTGAAGATGGAAAAATCATGTTCACTGCAGGGAAGGTAAGTGTAGCTTTTACCTACATGTACCTCATACATAGCATAAAGTCTTTCCTATAGAACACAGCTTTATGATAGTAACAGCAATGCAAGGAAAAGGATGTCAATTACAAATTTTAATGGAAAAACCTTTGAATTTAACTTAGAATTTAATCTCCAATAAATTAAGTACTAGACACCAGATAACTCTGCTATTATTCCAAATTAAAATTGTGTACCTAATGTTGCTAATTTCAGGACAAAGCAATTATTACTACAGATATACAAACAGGTAAATTAACACAATGTTATGAAAATGCCCATGAGGAACCAATATACTCTTTGCATTGTTTGGGAAATAACAAATGTGTATCAGGTAATTACATTATTTGTTACTCAGAGTTAAATGAAAAATAAGCATTTATGATCAGTTTCTGTATCACTACAACTTGATTAACATTATAACTCTTCTAATATTTAAAACCATTTAATCAATCAATATAAAAATTGGCAAGAAAATATATAATTTCCATGGGTCTCTATAGTTTATATTTACTTTTTTGACACTGAGCACCAAAGGAAGTGGCTATAGAAAAATATTTACAAATTGCACAATTAAATATGGATGACTCATTCAGATAAAAATAAATGTTTTTTTGCAGGATGACTTTTGCTTTGAATATGCTCTGTTCAATTAATAATAACGGGCAATGAATGTAGGAATGTAACACAAATAACAATTCTAGTACTCTTGTATATAATAATTACATAATGTTTGTTTTAGGTGATGATGGAGGAACAGTAAAATTATGGGACTTGAGAAAATCTCATCCAGTCTTTAGCATAAAAATTGGTGATGAATATGTTTCTGACATGATAACTAATGATGCCCAAAAGCATTTAGTATGTGCTGGCGGCGACGGTGTCTTGACATCTATAGATTTAAAAGGAAGGTAATTAACCTCTGTACATATTGTTTAACTTCTATATATTTTATATTTTAATTAATAAAAATATTTACACAAAGATTTAATGGTATACTTCAACTTTAGGTGGGTTTATTGGTATTTTAATTCAATGTTATTGTTTTAGCAAAATATATACAACTTCAGAAGAATATGATGCAGAACTGACATGTATGGGCCTTTTCCGATCAGACTCTAAACTACTAGTAGGATCATCAAAAGGAAAACTATACTTATTTAATTGGAAAGAATTTGGTCTACATAATGATGAATTCCTAGGACAGAAACATTCACTACAATGTATGATTCCCATTACACAAAACATTGTTGTGACTTCTGGAGAGGATGGAATTTTAAGGGCAACACATATGTTTCCACACAGACAATTAGGCATTGTCGGTAAGCACAGTTTACCTGTTGAATGTTTGGATATAAGTCATGATGGACAGTACATTGCCTCCAGTTCACATAATAATGATATTAAATTCTGGAATATTGCATACTTCGAAACTATAGAGTCACTTATTGATGTAAACCATAAACCAAATAAGAGAAAAGATATGTCCCATACCTTACCATCTAGTAGCATCCAAAGTGCTAGATATTTTTTTTCTGGTCTTGTGTAATAAAATACCATCGAATAATGCTTATAAATAATAATTTGTTTTTATTACACTCGTCTTAAAAAGTATTAGAAAATCGTAACATATCAAAATTATTGCATGATTAAAAGGTAACTGTTGTATTTCCTTTAACACTATTTTCCATGACATGTAGACATTTTTCAGAAAATTCGCGGCATTTATAAGTTGCCGTGAATATAGTTGACAATACACTATACAATTTTGGCACCAAAATACATATTTTCAGATATTGTAATATTACAATATAAAACTATGCAAAAATAAAATTTAAAATACTAGAGAACATACATATTATTAATTGAAAGTCATTTTATTATCTTATCAATATTCATTGCATTGCCAGGAGATTTTCATAATTCTTATCAATAAAACTATGCTGCAGTAGAGCTTTAGTTTTTATTTTGAGAGGCTGCACTTTATAACAAAGATGATATGACAAAACTCAGTTGAACACTATGCTTATGAACTAAATCAGGTGAAAAAAGAATCATATCAAGAAGTGAAGAAGAACAGTTAAGAAACTAGTGTGTCAATTTTTATTTAGGGATTGTGAGATTGTTGGAATTAGAGATAGCTGGAAGAGTGGACCAAAGATCTTTGAGAAGGCAGGTACTTAGGCCACCGCTTGTAATAACAGTATACACAAAAGATTTAATAAGATTTTTGTAACAGGCTTTTAAAGAATCTATGTAATTTATGTGTAAGGAAGGACAATACACACAACTTTAATAAAGAGATGCTTTCCAGTATTACATGACAACAATGGCTGTGGTGATATTTCAACAATTGAGGGTGAAATATAACTGTAGATAAATTGCAACAACACCTCCATTACCAGTCAAACTATCATTCATAGTGTGGTGGAAGCTTGCAAAGCGTAAGTAGAAGAAGGAACATGGTTTAAGCCAAGAATCTGAAATAAAAATAGCATTTATGTTCAAACTACTTAAAGAAGTTAGCATATCAGGGAGAATGAGCTGGAATTCTTTGGGAATTTATATGAACCATGTTGAAGTTATCGTCAGAAATCCGAAATTAGAGCTTCAGAATGACATCGTACGCTTAAAAAATTGTCATTATTACTGTCAACTACTTTAAAATTTAATTCGTCCAAATTTATTAAACTAACCAAAGACTGAAAATAAACAGTAAAAAAAATTATACTTACCAATTTTAAATGGCGATCAGTTTAATGGCTAAAAGAATTATGATTCTCAAACAATTTATACCAATAATTTTAACAAATATGATTAAATTTTTTTGTCTAATAGTTATTTTGAACCACTATCAAAAAACCGCATCTCCATCATAATTCTTCATGTTTGTTCTTTTTCGGACTCGGAAAAGACCAAAATTCCGAAGGTAAACCTTTGACATCCCTTTCTCTTTTTGCGAATGCTGAATATGATGATACGCAATTACCAATAAAATAATTTGCTTGTCCTAAAATTGCCAAGTCTATGTGAGGATTGGCTTGCTGTAACTTGACCACACCAACATTAAACTGACGAAGCGCAGATTTAAAATAATCAATGAAGTGATTTGAATCTGATGCCACAAAAATAAATTTAATTTCATTAAATTTTTTCAAAGCACGTTTTAATTGTCTGAAATTTTAAATAATAACTTTTAGGTTGAAACTTGCAACAAAGATAAATAATATGTTTAGGATTAGGTATAGGCACATTCAGGGCAATTATTTGGTTTTTCCCAAAACAGGTCTTTAGAGCTTTCTTTCACAAAGAGAGAGTCAAAGTCATTTATCCACCATGCTGGTCAAGTGCAGTTTAAAGAATGGTACATGTCCTCA
Source organism: Byasa hedistus (assembly GCA_029286795.1). NCBI lineage: Eukaryota > Metazoa > Arthropoda > Insecta > Lepidoptera > Papilionidae > Byasa > Byasa hedistus. Next base: position 5,451,870 of record JAGSMW010000020.1, on the reverse strand, counting down.
TATGTGACCTTATACCATGTTGGCTTCCACTCAAAAGTTTTTTTCACCAGAAGCTTAAATTCAGAAGGACTCGAATCCCGAAAAATATTGTATAAAAAGAAGCAAAAGTGGTATAAAAATATAATCAATTTAACATAGTATACTTACTTTACAATATCCGATTTTTCTGGAAAACACATTGATTGAGTTAACATGCCCCTTTCATTTTTGTAACCAACACACTGTGGAGCAGCGAATAACCTGGGGCTATCTTTAACATGTTGACAAGCTCTTACCCAATCTTGACCATTTCTTAAATGAATTCCTATAAAACCACCCCCACTCATATTCTTTTTTATAAAACTCTTAGATTTATTCATTATGTCTTGGTTCCATTTTAAGTATTTATGTAAAAGTATATTTTCTTCCTGAACAGGGAAACTTGCTGGTGCACCTGCATTTTAAGAATTTTGATATATAAAAAGATAATTGAAATCTCTTGTAGTAAATATATAACTACTAAAATTATAAAATGTGCTAAAGATAGTTTTTAACATTTATGTGTTTATCTGTTCTGGCGGTGGTGTATCTCAGGATTTCCATTGGCACAAATCTGATGTTGTAAGACATAACTTAGGCTAGCAAATAGCAACACATACAATACAAAATTAGTGTTTTACTTCTGGCAAATAAAATGAGCATTGAGCTAGCATAAAATAATGGTGTTGATTCACCAGATTCCATAGCACATCAAGCTAAGTTATGTGTATAAGATATACATATTTTTCTACATTGTAGATAGTAATCATTTACCAAAAAATGTGTAAGATTGATTGTGATATAATTTGTGTAAAAACTTACCAGTAAATGCTAACACTGGCCAGTCCAAGGGGTTGTATTTTTGTTTCCATTGATCCATCATTGCTTTATTGTGTGCATCGTAATTTAACGGTTCATAAAATTCTGAATCTACAAAGTCTATGTTAAAAGTATCCCAAAAAGGTCCAAAAGGATTTCCAGATTTTGCATTACAACTATTATCTTTTTCACCACTTCTTCTAACGTAACAAAAGGAAACCCGTTTATTGGGCTCCCAAACCACAGGAGCTAATTCATTCATAAAATCTTCCATTGTAATCACTTTATGATATAATGCTAAAGTTTCAATTTCAAAATAAGTTGCAAATGGTACTTGAATTGATTTGGCTTCTCCATATCGGTATTCAACCCAAGGTGGCAGTACAAGAGTACGGTTAATACCTTTACTAAATGCCAAAGCTCCTAAAAAGTTGTCTGCTTGATTACCAAATCTACCTAAAAATAAATTGTTACAATTTATAATAAACATTATGTGCTTTCTGTTAAAAAATATTTTAGCATCTTTACTTTTTCATTTATGAGATAATGATTACAATCATAATTCTAACATAATTATCCCACAAAGCAACTAAAAAATAAGAGGTGATAAACTACTATGGGAAAAAAAACAACTAAATGTAAAAATAGACTACTCTCAAAGATCATGGTCTGTTGTGCATGGCTTGAGGCCTCTAGATTCAAACAAGAGAGCTCTATGTTGTGAAGCAAGCAGTTAACCGCTGTTCTTTAAAAGTAGTTCTTTTCATTGATTGTAATACCTTAAGAACAAAAATCAATGACAAAAATTTTAAAAATAACCTATCTTTAGTGTGTTAAAAAATATCTAATAAATGGGAGAAATGCCTTGCACACATGCCCTCACAGGGGCAAAGAGATAATAACAGACAAGCATCAACTACAACTTCCACAATGTCCCTCTTTCACAATTTAAGACAGAACCATAGAATACCTACATAACTCTGATTTACCCTCAAAGTTTGGTTTATGTGACTGATTTACCACCCTTTTACCAAAACAACATACCAAATAGTTTTACTATTTAAAGTTTTTAGCAGCAAGAAAGTTTTAAAGGTTGTATAAACATGACACTGCATACATAATTATTTCTTATATATAACATTTCTTCCAATATTGAATTGAAATTTACTAAACAAACTGGCATGATGTACACCCATCTCCAGAAATATTAAAAAAAAAATCGAACATTCTAATACTATATCAAGATGTAGTAGTGTGCTTGTAGACACAACAAGTAACAACATTTTCTGTTTTAACTGAGCATTATGATAGTTAGTAAACTTAAATTCTGTTGGATAATGGACAATGAATTTTAACCATTAAGATAGTACTTTAATGAATTTATGATGTAATTTTATTAATAATAATAAATTAGATTTTGACGTAGTCTTTCTACAAAAGATCCTTCTGAGAAAGATTTGAGAAAAAAGACATGATCTTGCCTAAATGATTTTATTTCACCTGTTGAATGAACTCTATCTATAACACTTCACACCAAGATGTTATTTTATCATTTTAATATTATTTTTATAATAGCCACAAACAAAACAAATGCAAATAAATTACTATGTTTATTTATTAAACTATATTTAAATAAGTATGAAAATCAAAACAATCAAAGGTAATATAATCTATCTAAAAGAATTACTTACCCATGCATGGGCAATAAGCAACGTATCCATAAGCATCATAGCCCAAGATATAAACAAAATTCAAAGCAAAACATAATAACGTAAACATAGCAACAACTTTAGTTTGCAAAACAAATTACAATATATTTCACACAGCGATTTCTTGGTCATTTGCCGGCACCTAAACTAATTGCTGTCACCACTGGCGCAGACAGATCTGTGATACCAGTAAAAAAATCCAAAATTTTTTTTAATCTGAATCAACCAAATTTTAAAGTAGCTATTTTTCAATTTATGTAAAATAAAGTCACTTACCTATCAGTAGAAAGCTTTAAATTACTAGTAAACATGGAAGTAATAAGTACTACTTATACGTACAACTTATACGTACGTTACGTTTCTTATACATACGTTGTACTGTTTTTTTTAAATTACTATGCGACGAGACGAGCAAAACGTTCACCTGATGGTAAGTGATACGCTTGCCCATGACAACGTGGTGCTAGTTAAGATGATACACACTGCACCACACCGCGCTCGTCGCCTTGAGACATGTGTTAAGTCTCGTTACCCCAGTAATTACACTAGCTACAGCGCCCTTAAAATCGGAACACAGTAATGTTTGCACACTACTATTTGGCGGTTGAAAAAGGAGCTGTGGTGGTCATCCAGACGGTCTCGGGCAACAGAGACCTACCACCAGTAATTAAACTTATTATTTTCATGCTAGTATGTCATTAGTTAATTTTTTTATATGGCGGCATTTGAGTTAAACAAATTTTAAGGAGTCGTAAAAATATATACAAAAAAAAATACCTAATTTTAAGTATGGTCAGCAAGCTACATTTACCTATCGATAATAAGTTTTAAATTAATAACAATAATACAATATTTAATCGATTTTACATAACTAATTAGGAACGTTGATATTACCGTATTACAAACTTTATAGGCATAGAGGAGCACTAAGGATTCTTTTTGTTATTGATTTGTTAGAGAAAGTATTTGCAAAAAAATCAACTTTTATTTTTTGCTATACGTTATTACTGACATGCAAGTCCTAATATGTAACTTAACTGAACTAATAACTTAAAATCGACTAATCGTGTGTATCGAACAGATTTGAAAATGGAGCCGGTCTGAACTAACGAGAATACTTTTTATATTCATTATATAACAACTACTTTAATTCATTCACATAATCGAAGGGCTTTCATTATCGTTTACATAATAAACAGGCGCAAAATGACGCTGTTTCGTGTTCTATTAGACCACAAATCCAAATTGTTTGGTTATTAAAACAGTAAAGGAGCACTTTGTTCACGTCAGACATTTAATTCCTATTACTTGTCATAAAAAAATATAGATCGAAATAATTCGTTCTTTACGAAAAAGCCCTGTGGGTCTATGTTGAAGCACAGCTGAAAAAAACTGCTATGGGGCAGCTCACAGAGACACTTATGCAGTTTAAACTATATTCTCAGTAAAATTACATATTACAGTCAAATTATATAGGAATGAGTACATAGAAAAAAAACAAGGTATATTTCATATTTAATTAGGCTTTCACAGCATACACACGAGGTGGGAACAAAGACTTCTTCCTGATTTCCTTGCGTGTTTTTAGTTTAGCTTCATGTTTTGTGAGAGCCTTGCGCATTGCACGGGTCTTCTTGGGTCTAAGATCCAAAGGCTTGTACTTTTTATTTTTGTAGTGGTTTCTGAGGTTAACCTTCATTTTCTGATGATATACAATGTAAACACGTGCAATAGCTTTCCTTACAACTCGTCTGTAAAAAGAAGTAAATTCTTGGGAATACAAAAATGTGTTAAATTGGATTTTTACTTTATAATATTAACAATGGCATAGTTCATTATTTATATTTATAATACATTTAAAAATATATTTTAAAACCATAACATTATGCTAACACTTTTTTACTCTCATAATAACAGATCAGATCACTTATTTGTATGACATTTTAGGAAGAAATATTTTTTTTCATAGCATCAGCAATAAAAAATACCTTTCCCTTTGGAATTTCTTATGTAGATTCTTAAAATCTCTTAGAAAGGATCTTAACTCTGTTTAAACTCTATAACAATTTTAAAAAGTATTGCTTTTAAGAGAAAAGTACAAGCAATGGTTTCCAAAAATGGAATATCTTAAATTATTTGAATAAATAATAAGCAAGTTTTTTAATGTCTCCTTAGTAAGAAATAATCCAAAAAATAAAACCTGTACAAAACTTCTCATAGAAAATTATTGTTATTGTTTTACTAATGGTGTCTAATATAATAAATATTTATACATGGGTCCCAGACAAAATAAAACCTGAATAATGTTATAACAATGAATTTCAACTTACAACATTTATCTTCTACAATTAAACATTGTCAACTAAAAATTATACATGAACACTAGTAAAAATCATTGATACCAGCAATATGGGCACTGCCCGTTAAGTTTTAAGCTTTTTGATTACCATAAGTACTTATAAAAACAATCTATAAAAGAAATTAGAATAATTAATTTTTTTACACCATAAATTATATGGTCTTATAATATTTTTTTTCTTTTCTTTTTTTTTATAAGGGGTTCTGTCACATAGTGACAATGCCACTCCAATAGTGGTATATACAATTATGCTCTTCCTTCTTAAATATTTCATTACAATTTAGAACAGTGTTCTGGCCTGGTCCAATTTGGGATAGGCCAGCCAGAACACTGTTAAAATTCCAGTGTCCATTACATGATGTGGAAATTGTATAAAGAATTGTAATCTCTCATGATTTGTTCGAACACACTCCACTAACATATGGTACACATCTTGTCTTAAAATTGTTACAAAGGAAAAAGATTCCGAGTTAAAAAATAATAATAATAAAGGTAATAGCCTTATCGTCTTAATTCATAGATATAATAGAAGAATACTTTTGAATTTAACAAAAAAATATTGTAAAAGCATAGTATATAAAACTTACATCTTGGACAGTTTAGAAGCTACACCTCCTGTAACTTTTGCGACTCTTAGATTAGTCAACTCAGTCTTGAGCTCTTCAAGTTGCTTGAAGAGCTCCTTCTTGTCCTTGGTGCGCAGCTCTGAACACTTGACTTTACCCTGAAGTATAAAATAAAATAAATAAATAAATAACCTTTACTTCGGACTCCAGATCCATATTGACAAAAATACATCACAAAAAAAAAGAAAAAAAAATAATACATCTCAAATACAAAATGTATAAACAATATGTTTTTAACAGAGGTAAGTATGATCAATTATTCACAAGAAAATTAATCCAAATTGGCAAAGTATACATTATTTATTTTCCTTATTTATAACTATGACCAAATAACTGTAAAAATACAAGACACAACAACAGGCAATTTCTCTAGATATAGGTTAAAAAAACGCAAAATAATTGAGAACGTATAAAAAAAATATATACCAAATTAAGAAGACCATGATTAATCGAAATCACTTTTAGTTTACAGATAATTATAAATCATTTGATGTTTTAAACAAATTGAGATTATTAATAAAATTTCATACCATTTTCAAAAATACACCTTCTGTCACCGCTGTTTTGACATAAAGAAATAGCTATTGAAATTTAGTGATGTTCAAGAGCCTCCGCAAGATTTCTGTTTCAATTTTTCCATAGATAAAATACCAGAAACGTTACTAATAAATCTGTTCACGTTACAAAAAAAGTTAAAAATTCTGTTTATATCTATAAATATTAATTTATCTTTTAAAATTAGTATTCTTCGAATAGTGTTATTGTGAACGAGTTCTTGACAAATAATAAATCTATTTAAATATCGGATACTCTTTCTTTCTCAAATGTTATATAACAAACTACTAGATACTAGTATGTTTATTGGATTTTTCCCGCCATTATCATTATTACTTCTTATAATTATCAGTAAAAGATTAATATAGAAACAGCGCTTCAAAAATGTTAAAGTTAACTTCAAACTAAGGACCATTTACGAGAAATTATTTTACTCAGCTTCTCATTGAAAATTGTTGGAGTTGATAAATATAAAAACTCCTTAATAAAAAAAAACATAGACATAGTGACAATAGGTGACTTGACTTGAAAAATAACAATTGGGAAGAAGAAGAAGAAGACTTGAAAAATAATTGAAGTGTTCGTGAAGTAAAACAAAAATACCAAAAACTGTGAATTTGTTAAAAAACTCTAAAACATCCGCGTAATTGATACTAGTTTATAAAAGTGTGTTATATTATTTCGTAACTGCGTCGACTCTGCGATTTAAAGATGGGTAAGATCTATAAATTATATCACAAATAAAGGTTTTTGGCAAAAAAGTTTTAGTATTAATAAAAGGGTTGAATATTTAGCCTGAACGTATTTATAGTAAATTTATTTAGAAAACATATCGGAATTTATACAAAATTCATTTGACAGCATTACAATTATTTTTACTAGTATGACAACAATTTGAAATTAAAGAAATCTTTGCGTAAACGGAGTCTGTAGTTGTATACAGTATGCCGATACAATGTTAATAGAATACGCTACGAACATTTTGAACAATGTAGCGATAAAGAGTAAGCATGGTAAAAGCAAAAAGTAATATTCTTGAACGAAAAGTATTATATGCGTTTCGCTATCCAGGTGTGCCAAGTCTATAAAAAACCTTAAATGTTTTAAAAACTTGAAAGTATTTTGCTAAGGCTTCTTTGGCGTACAAACAAGCAAATACCTGGTTTTAATTAATGGTCACGTAAATACGTCTCGTCCCTAATTTGAAAGTTTGACACATGATTCTGGGAAACGTTGTCTATAGTACTGAATTCTTATTGTAGTTTTATGTTTATTTTATATACATGAATATATCACACGTTTGTCCTACAAACTAAACATATTAAAATACTTATTGAAGAATAATAAAAATATGACTGATAATACTCAAATTAACTATGAATTATCTTTAAAATATTGGGCTGATATTCCTCCAACAGTTGATGGAGTTCTTGGTGGGTTTGGTTTTATCTCCAACGCCGATATTGAGGGATCTAGTTTATTTTTAAAGTCCATATTTTTATTAGATAATGCGCCCGCCTCAAGTCTCGCTATCGATTGTGGTGCTGGTATTGGAAGGATTACCAAATATTTATTATTACCTTTTTTTTCTAAAGTTGACATTATAGAACCCGACGAAAAATTTATTAATTCAATAATAGATTTTGTCGGTGAAAACAAGAATAAGATTGGCGAATTATATAAGATTAGTTTACAAGAATTCGAGCCTGAAAAAAAATATGATGTTATATGGAATCAGTGGGTACTAGGATATTTATCTGACGAAGATCTGATATTATATCTCAGCCGATGCAGGTAAGTCGCTACGAAAATTTTGAATATACTTAGACATTATATGAGAAAGAATACATTTTATTTTTTCAGAGAAGCACTTGCTACTAATGGAGTCATAGTAATTAAGGAAAATATCACTTCATCAGGTGTAACAGAAAAAGATGAAACTGATTCATCTATTACGAGATCTTTAAAGGAATACATGAACATTTTTAAAAAAGCAAAATTAAAAAGAATTAAGCAATGCAAGCAAAATAATTTTCCGCGTGGGATATATCCAGTGTATATGTTTGCTCTCATGCCAAATGTCACTGAACCTGAAAGTCGTGTTCATCATAAATCAATAAAAATTAGGTGAAAAAAAAAATATCAAGGATTTTATGTTATTTGAAATTGGCTATTATTAGTGATATGCCCAAAATTTTTTGCTTTTCAACAAATATTAATTTCTTTTTATGATTGTGCTTAGTGTATAGTTTTGTAAAAATCTAAATAAATTTGAATACATAAAATACAGATACAAAAAAATTAAAAAAGATATTATAATGTCTAAGTGGCAACAAGTAAAAAAATATAAGAAAGGTGAATAGCATTCAAAGAGTAATAGGGCTGTGCTATACTAAACTTGGTGGCTTATATGCATTTATTGGCATTTAAGCAACAAATTATTTATTTACAACAAGGTACAATATAATTCTATTATGTGTTTAGTGTTCTTTATATATTAGTCAGATTAGTTTTAATTAATACTCCTCTAAAATTATTAAACAACTAAGGGGCTTATTTGTAATTGGCATTATTTGGGTTGGTGGAGTTGTTGAGTGTAAGCCAGTGTGTTAGGGAAACCACTGGATGCAATTAACACAGGACTGATCAGTGTGGAGATCCTAGAGGGAGGCCTATGCCCAGCAGTGGGCATTATCCGGCTGATAATGATGATGATGAAGACAGTGTGTAAAAAGTAATTCCATTTCAGTCTTGGGTCATTTTCTTATAATAGTAACTAAATCATTTAGATAAAATAAGATTTATTTTATAAACTAAACATTCATTTTACTGGAGTCTTTTTTAAAATGTCTATAATGTGTTGTCTGAAAACAACTCTGGTATAACAAAATTGTTCAAAATTTGAAATTGAACAACTAAGTGTAATTTAAAAGTATTGAGCTTGTGAGATTATACAGGCGTTAAAAGATTTGTGTTATTCTTTGTACACGTGTGTGTACTAGTATTAGCAATATTATAAAAATTTACAAGTTCGCACTCATATTTTCATTTAAAAAAAAACTTGATCAGAAAATAACTATACATTATTTTGATACATTAAAATTGTTCTATAAACCGAGAACATGTATCGTTTTTTGTTTAAACTAAAATAGAAAGATAGGTAACTAAAATGTTATATTGTTGTTAAAATACGCAACGAGCACCGAATTTCATTTTATTCGTTTTGTAAACGTAAAAAAACCGTGTACAAGCTGCCGGCTGATGCAGGGCACCGCGTGCATGCATTTTCTAAAGTAATGGGGTACAAATTGGCGTAACAAACCAGCAGTTGCAGTATGAACAGTTCTTTCTCTTATCTACCGTGTCTGCAGTGGTCTTGTCTTATTTTCCATTTAATTATTTAAAGCTATTCAAGTTTACTAAACAAGCAGATTTAGCTCCTCTTTTTTTTTTAATTGCTTTAATGTTGATATTTAGCTCTTTGGTTAATAATTTTGCAGATCACTGTCCTGACATAATGCAACGAAAAGAGAATTATTAGAGACAGCAACAACTTAAATTACCACAATTCGTTTTGTCGGCACTTGAAATGAGGTCCTAAGTCTTTTTATAGTGTCCACCGCAGGCCAGCCTACACGACTAGCTGGCTGTGTTGGTATTTCACTTTACTGGTAGTAACCAAGCATTGGATTGTGAGTCTATTTGCTACGTCAAGGAAGGAACCTGTCAGGGAAGGACAGAAGCTGCCTACATTGTGTGGAAAATATTTTAACAGCGGATTCTATCGAAAATTTTTTCATGTTTTAACTCTTTAACCTATTACAGATGAAGGGTATTCTACATCAAAAACCTGAGATGTTTCGTTATCGTCCATTTATTGTAGGTCCGTAAAAACGCTTTTGCACCCCTTCATAAACGTCTTATAATACAAATAGCCAATATTGAATAAAAACCTTTAGTTTATTCACAACATTTATTTCATAAACTTTTAAAGGCGTATAATGAGAAAGATTTTTTTGGTATTACAAATATCTTGTTAGCAAATTACTTAAAAGTAATGTTCTTATAGTGCATATATAGTAAAGCCCTAAGTCAAGTAACTTAATAAAGTATATAAACCTTCCATTTATAAACGTATAAAAACGTATACATACACATCTGAATTCTCATAACTAAGTTACTGATAATTTTATGGTTGGAAAAGTAGTTGATATGATAAAATGATGTTTAGTGGCGGATGCAACAAAGGCGATAATATTGAGATTGTTTCTATCGAATACTTTATATACGTTACAATATTTATGATAACCTAAAGAAAGCTTTTCTAGACTAACGATCTTTTTATAAATTTAAGACTATGTATAGTGATGAATAAATCCATCATGCGTCGTATCTTCTTATGGGACTTGTATCAATATTCAAATTGTTAATTTTTATGTAATTTCTAATAAATTCCCGATCACTTTCGGACAAAAGTGTCCAACTTTCTAATTCTACCAATATTTCTAAACACATACAACTTTGAATTATTCTTTCCACAGATGTGATAGTCATGAAATCAGATTGCATTATACGTAATTCTCTTAAATGTATTAAAGGATTTTTATCTAATATTTTGAAAATAAAGGCATCTGTAAATTGTACAGCCGTGCCTATTTGGATGAATTCTACATTTAAGATATTAGTTAACAAAAATAGCAACTGCTCATCCGTGCAAGTGCTTACACATATAAGCTTTTTCAAATTACGAAATGGTAATATTTCTAACTTGTTCGTGTACAACGACGTGTGCTGTATTAAGGAACAATTGTATAGAGTAAAACTTTCAAGCAACGGACACATTTGACTAATGTACATAAGAGCATTTAAGTCTATTTGGTCAACATGTTCTAGGTGCAGAGTTTTAATGTTACATCCTTTAACTTGGAGAACCTGTTTAATATGATCTGCGTAAAAATCACATGACAGTAATTTCAGGTCGGACAAGTATTCTAAACCTATTAAAACCATAAGATCGCTTTGCAAAGTGTTATGAAAAACTGTCATGCTTCGAATTAAAGGACACATTTTAACTGCTAATTGTAAATGATGGTCAGAGGCGTAACGGCTAACAAAAACATTTAATTTAAATTGCCTTGCTACAGTCTCGGTCTTATCTATAAATTCCAAAACTCTGCCTAATTCGTCACATCTGCCTACATCTTCTAATTTATCACAATTTAAGAGCATATTAACGAAACCTGTCCAAGTAACGGATGTCCTATACAATTGAATGCTTTTCAGTTTTTCCAGGTTACAAATTATGTCTATGCTTTCATTTGATATGCATTTTGATGAGGAAACATCTAACTTTTCTATATTTGGACAATTTTGTACTAAACATATCAATATATTATCAGTACAATCATAATTTATAGATAGAAACTTTAGTTGTTGTAATTGTTTTAAAGATTTTATAAGAGCTCCCTCCATATCAGCGGTTTTCCATCCACCTGATAATGAACCTAAATTTAAATACTCCAGTCCATTAAGCATATGTAATTTAGCATAAAACACTGAACGGATCATTTTAGGTATTTGATCAATTGACAGGTATGTTAAATTTTTCGTAAAGAGTACTTCCGACATTTTTACAATCACATTCATCTGCGTTACAAATTTTCCCATGGAAACTCTAAAACCATGTGAATTTTTAGTCTTTTCTATTAAATATGATAGAGCTCTTATTGTTTCCACTGCAAGAGAGTCGTAAAGCATCCAAGGAACATTGATATCCAAAAAACAACGTATGGTTTCGATGCTGTGCTCCAAAACTTCTTGAGCATTACGAATGTTTTCATGAGCTAATACTTCTACCGATACCATCTGTATTTCTGCTTGTAATGCGATCCAGTCGCCAAGTTTAATTATCGCCAAATTTTCTAATTTTTTTGGTTGTTTGTATCTCGACATTATAAACCTGTAAAAAAAATTAATTGTTAATAAGAAACCATTTTCCGACTAAATAAAGTTATTCATAAGCAGTAAATTTTAAAATTTCTCGGCGCATCTAATATCATTACCAAATCTATAAGAGGCAAATACTGATATAAAATTAATCTTCTAGAAACAAAGTTAAATATTGCGTTATCAGTGTTTTGATTTTCAATTATTTTTGTTATCCAGATCAACTCAAATATATTAATTGTCTTACGGGCAATTTTTCATGAATTTTAAGTTACCTATTATGTATAATAGACTACTCGTTATTTATTAACATTATTGGCTAACAAGCATAACAATTTAAAATGCTTGTAAATCAGATTCAAGGTATTTTTTTTCTACATTTATGTAGTTTTCAACTTATTACAAATTCCATCTGATAGCGAGTTTCAAGAAAGATGATTTCAAAATAATATGTAATAAATATATTATAGTTTATATTAGCAGTAAATTATTGCTGGATGACTGTCCTACCAATAAATATTTATTTATAACCATATCTCTCTGATAATTAATTTAACGATATTGAGGTGGAGAAGTAGCTCTGGTGGCTACGATATAAAAATATATCTTCGTGAAAAAAATACAGTAGATGCGAGAGATAATTGTTATGGCAATCGGTACAATGGTTTTAAACGTTTTCAAATAATTAGTTTTTAATAAGTAAAGACACGTACAGAACCTTCGACTTTCAGCAACTTGAAAACATGTTAATGGGTAATCATTGCTTATGTGCATAATACTTGTACATTTATTTTACTTATTTCATTATCTCGGCGTTTTGATTGTTTTGCAGTAATTGTGGTCATGAAAAAATTAGATCATAATGGAACAAAAAAATCTGGGTTATTAAAAATAATATGCCAATAAGTACGATAAGAATAACAGTTTTCAATATCAAAATAAGAGAGTTATAAATCATATGAATCTTTAACAACAATTAAAAAAAAACCTTATCTAAATTTTTCTAGCTGGCTGTCTATTTGTTCAAGGTAATTTTATGTCGCTATCACAGGCATATGTAGTTCAAATTTCAAGCAAAACTTGGGTAAGGCAAATCTTAAATTAGTTTTATTTTAAAAATACAGTTTCGGTTAAATAAAAATACAAAAATTCAAATGAATTCGAACTAATTAAACGAATTCAGACTAATTTTAACAAATTTTACTAGCAAATATTTAAATTTGTAAACAAGACTGAAACTGCAAATTTCTTTTAGTATTAATAATAATAATTATATTTATTAGCATTTATCGTCTGTTCAGATTTAAGTATAATTTTAAAATATTATTTTCACGAAAATATTAACTTTTAGGATTTTTATGACATAAGATTTCAGTTATTGTTTAGTTTAGTTGCACAGTTATGTTTTAAATATTGATAACGAAAATAATTTGTTATTGTTTATTAAATCAATTAAAACAAACAATATTAGTATAAAATGTTTGTACGGTTTCATAAGGTTTTAGAGAAAAACGCATATAGTAAAATACGTCTGGAAATTTATGCCGATGTTTATTTTTGGATATTATAATACATTTTCAATTATTTACCTACCAAGTACTTCAGAGTATGCTAAATAACACTATTCTTGATTAAATAAAAGAAAACAAAGCTTGCGGTTGGTACTAAATGAAAAGTCATACAAATATGTAGGCAAGATAGTTTAAGATTAAAACACTCATCTGCGTCTATTTTTACCCCACTTGAAGACTGTCGAAACATTTACCAAAGGGAAATTAAGCTTATTGTACATTGTAGTATTACATTTTAAAAAGAATTGTTATCAACTTTAATTAATAAAGTATGTTAATAAAATAAGATTATTATCAATTAATGTAACAGCTTTTTGCTTATGTTATCTTAAGCGACAAAATTAAATATTAGTTATGAAAATAATCCGGACCTAAAAATGTACACTTTATGAAATAAAATGTTTAAGAACTTAAAAAACACACATAATTTTTCTTTTAAAATAAATGTTAGTAACACAGACGTATAAAAGAAATATACATTTGTGGTTCCTTCATGGAAGTAATAAGTACTACGAGCAACAGGAATGAGCTCTACCTGTCCATCTTGCAGCTAAAATAAAGAATATTAAACCTTATGCTAAGGCAGTAAGAGTCTTGTTGCGCGCAAAATAAAAATGAAGCCGAGTGAGACCGCTACCGGTGACCACTGTGTCCCGTTCTAGCAGTGTCCTAGAGTTGCCAGAGTCAATTGATTCCTGTCCTTTCGTTGTTTGTGGAAAAATATGCGATTGATGTAATGTAATTAAGTAAAAACATTTACTTCTAAAATGTTTCTAAATATAAATTATAATTTATTACCGCCATGTTAAAGCAATGTTATTTGATGTTACGTGTAAAACCTTATTAACGCAAAGTTAGTTGCGGAAGCGAGTATTATCCTAATTGTGGTTTATCTTTAAAATTTGTTAGTGAAGAATTACGGTGACCATCCATGACTATCCAATCCGTCAAATCCTAGTTCAAGAACAAATAACTTAAATACCTATACATTTTTTATTCCTTTCTCTATTTTTAATAATTATAATTTGTTTAAAAAAACATTAGCATTTTCGATGATTGTCCATTATCCTGAAATCATATTTCAATATAGTCGCGATCGCCAGAAAGAGACAAAAGGATCAGTTAGTGAGGTCTCGCTCGGCTTCAATTTTTCGACAACTGATTCCTGTTGTACGTAGTACTTATTACTTCTATGGTTGAATCACTTTTGACTATTCTTCAAGTATTTTGTTATATTTTTATTTCACCATTACTTCTTTCTTTTTTTCATTTCTTCTTTTAGAAACAAAAATATAATTTCTTTCAGGAATAATAATTTTACGTAGGTCGTTTACATAATATTTTTTTGAAACTATTATTGCATTAAATTTTACAACATAATATAAACAGCATATAATGTTTTTTCTATATACAATTAGTGCTTAGTTTCGGCTATACATTTTTGTTTTAACGATGCATTTGTTGTTATTTCATTGACAGTGACAGTACATTACTTTGAGACTCACGCGCGATTTATCTTTGTACGATGTCGCTAAATAACATATAAGTAATAATATAGTATATCATTAATTAACTCGTATGTTAAAGTGTGACACCTCTGTACTGTTATTGCTACTAATAAATTGGATTTAACATGACTTTGCCACTACCAATACCGCCGTGCGCCAAGAGGGATGGTCTCAGTAGTTTAAGCTGTGAACGTTTTGAATATGCTAGTAGTATGGCTACTACTTTATTGGCACCGGTAAAAACCGAACGTGAAATCCTGGAACATTCTATGTCTGAAGATGATCCCAATGCTAATACGCAATCATTAGCCGAAATAGGAAAGCAGCCAAGGTGGGGACCACGACATCGAGGTGCACAAGAACTCGCAGAGTTATATAGTCCAGGTAAGTCACAAATATTTGTGTATCACAACAGTATTGGTTATTATGATTATTTTTTTACATCATTGGCAGTACGGGTTAAGGTAGCTAAAAAGCGAAAACATAATGCACGTTATAAAACGCCACTTAAGTTATAAAAATATTTAATTCATTCCAGTGTGAATTAAATGTGTTTGGTTTATAACAGATTTTTAAACTAGTGTTTTCAATACTTTTAAGAATTTTGATAAACTTGTTGCTACTTTTATTGAAGCTCCTTCATCATAGATATATGAATAAATCTTTTAATTTATAGTATATTATAACTATTGAAAATGATGAGAGAACAACACCCTTATTTTACTGAATTACTAACAAGTATTCTTTGTAAACAGGAAAGAGACTACAGGAATGGGTGTGTGTGGTGTTTTGTTGCACATTAACAGTTTGTGCAGGGCTCCTCATGACCAAATATGTCAGGGCAGATGCATCCTTATTCTTTGGAGCAATTGCTGGAGTCTTAACAGCAGATTTTGCTTCAGGGTTAGTGCACTGGGCTGCTGACACTTGGGGAGCTGTAGATTTACCTTTAATTGGCAAGGTATATAAAGTGATTAAGAGAATAATCATACACTCCGGTTTAAAAAATGCACTTTCCTTTTTATATTCAATCATCAGTCAATCATAACGTCTAAAATGTTTAGAATCATCTATGTTTCTGAATAAATTATTAAAGATTAGATCAGCCATTAATAAATGTTAATAATAAAATTTGGCTTTCAGGATGTTCATTCATTTATTTTTTATATTATCCATTTTAAATATTGTATTCCAAAATTTCTACAGTCAGTAATGAGGCCCAGGAACGATCTTAATTAGATCGTTATATAAATTAACAACTTTTTGTTAATTTTTAACAACATTTTTAATGCCAATAAATTTATTGAGTAAACCTTTAAAATTATACATATAAAGGTATGTAGGTAAGCTACGTGCGGTTATTCTATCAAACTGTAAAAAGGTATTAGAAAGCATCTACCTGTCATATAAAAACAGAATACACTGCTTACACAGTATTTTAAGGACATAATTTTTTCAGAATTTTTTACGGCCGTTTCGTGAACACCACATCGACCCAACGTCAATTACGCGACATGATTTTGTGGAAACAAATGGCGATAACTTTGCCATAACAGTTCCTGTTTTGGCAAGAATTGTGTGGCAGTTATTAACATACGATACCGAAGTTATTGAGCAGCAATTTCATTGGATCGCATATTGGTACCTGTGCTGTATATTTGTCGCCATGACTAACCAGGTATTTTTATTTATTATGGATTTATTGCTATACTATACGCCCTAATCTTATTAGGTAAAAAAAATACTTTCTGAAGAGATCGCCAATTAAAAACTGTATATAATATGTTTGAAAGAATGGCACAGGATCGGAAAAGTTTTCCTCGACTGACGACCTAACTTCAATTTAAAGATGGAGCTAAATGATGATGATGATATAATATATTTAACTTTCAATAAGAAATTCATTTTTTAATTTAAAATCAGTATAAAAATTTATTATTCAAGAACAAACAGGCGTTATGAAAGTGGCAACGATTTTTTGTATTTATCAGCAAATTAGCAATAAGGAAAAAATTACTAAAGTAAAAGCAATTTCAAATTGTTATTATCTTTAATACTTTAGAAGTTTGTTTCAATTGTTCACTACTTTTAAATACAAAGAATTGATATGAGATGTACCTCGAAAAAAATCAAGAATCAAAAAACATTTATTTAAAAACCGTTAACATCTAAACATACCTAAGCTACTCGATCTTTGAATGTGTATAATTGAATAAGAAATATATAACATTTTGTTATGGGAAAAAAAAATGTTTACGTTTGACGTTTTATACATTTTGAAACATCTACTTGCTTAACGCCACAAAGAGTTTGTGTAATGGTTTAAACTATCTTTTAGGCGCTTATGCCTTATCTTGTAGGAAATATTGGTAAACGAAGTTTTGCCCTGATCAAAATTATTTAAGTTCCTTCGTAATTTCTTTATTTATTTTCAAAACTTTGTTATTAAAACTAAGACGTCGTAAGTTTTGTTGGAACCTAAACAAACAACACTATCTTAGTATAGAAAGTAATTGGTAAAAAATTTATAACTTCAGTTTTTCCCATTCCACCTTAATTAACGTCGTAACGCTACTCAGTAAAAATAAAGCATTATAATGGTGTGTGTTTACGTAAGAAGTTATTTTTCAAAACTACTTGACCGTCGTACACAAAAACAAGGGATATGTTTCTGATCACATGGGAAAAGTGTATTTATTACCCCCTTCGTTAATATTATTTATTTCCTTCGTCGCTTTTCAACTACCATACCGTCCAATCAAAACTCATGAATAAGTAAACACTACAATAAAACGTCAAAATTGTTTAGGAAATATAATGTAAAAAATAAACACTTGGCGTAATTAAGAACCTTTACGTTAATTAACAATTAAAATTTACAAAACGTCCATGAAGTCTACACCTGTGTAACAGCTGCGGTTGCTAACCTCATTTATTACATTTATTAAACTTAGTGTGTGATCAGAGTTTATTAAATATTTTTTTACAAATTTACCAATTAACTTGCCGTCAATATAACATGATGTTAAACGACAATCAGGTCAAAGATTGCGAAAGGTACTTGCTTCCAATACTCAGGTCACCATATGCTGACTTCACAGCATGGGACCCCGGAATGCCACTAAGGACTTCTTTGTTATAAGCGACTCTGCTTTCAGTCATTATGGTAATTACGTACATTGACCTGTTTGACATTGGGTAGTGGTAGTGATGGAAATGAGTAACTTTCATCTAAAACACATATGGGCAACACCCGGCAGCGGCAAGATAAAAAACTTACCTTAGGTACTTACACTGTCAGGAGTGACAGTGAGGCGGCAAACATCAAATCCTTTGATGTTTGTAAAAAAATATTATCAATACTTTAATCAGTACTTAAAATGGACTAAGTACTTTTAATCGCGGTCCGCGAACGTATTTGCACGCTAAAGTTTGTCCCTCAACATGTCAAAGGTTGCCCATACCTGATCTAAAACATAACCAAAATTAGAAAACTTTGAAACAACAGAATGTGGTTATTATATTATTATGGTAATTCTCCCCGCAACGCTTATTTCTGCCTCTTTCGGTTTGAATAGCTGTATGGCTGTTCAAATCACCGTGATAACGAGACAACCTGTTATACATCAAGGTGATGAGAGTCGTATAATAGTGATGTAAAGACAAGCCTACTCGACTAGCTCAAAAAAACTAACGCCGATGTTAGAATTTAATACATAAAATACTAAATTATTCAGAAGAAATACTATGTTATTACTAGAGATGAGGAGTAGATGTATGTAGAGTTTCATTGAAATATCTTGAAAAAT
This sequence comes from Byasa hedistus, assembly GCA_029286795.1. NCBI lineage: Eukaryota > Metazoa > Arthropoda > Insecta > Lepidoptera > Papilionidae > Byasa > Byasa hedistus. The sequence goes on along the minus strand of JAGSMW010000020.1, from coordinate 5,432,950 downwards.
TAAACTTAATGGGCTGTCTTTATGGAAAAATGGAATTATATAGCAATAGTAATGTGTTGTTCTACATTGATTTAATTAAAAATGCTTAAGGGAAATCTTAATAATTAAACTACTCGTGTATTATTTCCTACTTTTACTAAATTTCTATTCACTGTTATAATTTTATTATTTTTGTTTTAGTTATTAAATAATGTGGTACTACTCGCTGGGGTTTTATAAATAACTAGCTGACCCGACAGACTCCGTTCTGTCCCAAAAATTTGAATGTTCTTTGTTCCTGCCTATTTTATAGCCGGGGCAAAAACCCTGGTTATGAGTGGTGTGTGGGGTTCAGCACTATATATATTCATCTAATAACTAATATTTAAATATTATAGGGGGTCCAGAAGAGTGGCCAAAGCCATAATTAAAGTACATAAGTTATATTTACTATAATATTTTTTTAGGAACAAATAACTATCACATTCCAAATCTTTTTGAGAGAATGTAGTCTGTCAGGTCCGCCAGATGGTAACGCGGTTTGGTCTCGACTGATGTATTGACGTGAAAACGAATGCATGTTACGTCGCGCTGAAACTAAAATAAAAGAAATAATATCGCGAAGCCGACCAAATTGAAAATCAGTATGGTGGATCTTTAGCTCTTACATTTTGTGACTATTTATGTTATTATTTCATACGTTTTAATTTCGGCACGCGGCGTTAGATCCTACAACGCGCATCCGCACACTGTTTTGATAGAATAATTGAATTTGAACTTTGTGCGGCTGTAATAAAGTGCAAATTGACTCTTTAGCGTCACGAACGCGCCTACATTGCTTAGACAGCAGTGAAAGCTTGTAATTTAATATGAACTTTTATTTGTTTGTTTATGGTTTCTGGTTTCTGGTTCTGTTTTCTGGTTTCTAGTTTCTGGTTCCTAGTTTTCTGGTTCCTAGTTTTCTGGTTTCTGGTTTCTAGTTTCTGGTTTCTGGTTTCTAGGTTCTGGTTTCTGGTTCTGGTTTCTAGTTTCTAGTTTCTAGTTTCTGGTTTCTGATTTCTAGTTTCTGGTTTCTGTTTTCTGGTTACTGGTTACTGGTTTCTGGTTACTGGTTACTGGTTTCTGGTTCTGTTTTCTGGTTACTGGTTTCTGGTTTCTGGTTTCTAGTTTCTGGTTCTAGTTTCTGGTTCCTAGTTTTCTGGTTATGGTTTCTGGTTTCTAGTTTCTAGTTTCTAGTTCTGGTTTCTAGTTTTGGTTTCTAGTTTCTGGTTCTGTTTTCTGGTTACTGGTTTCTGGTTCTGTTTTCTGGTTACTGGTTACTGGTTACTGGTTTCTGGTTCTAGTTTCTGGTTTCTATTGTCTGGTTACTGGTTCTGGTTTCTGGTTATGGTTTCTAGTTCTGGTTTCTGGTTCTGGTTTCTAGTTTCTGGTTTCTGTTTTCTGGTTACTGGTTTCTGGTTCTAGTTTCTGGTTTCTGGTTTCTGGTTTCTAGTTTCTGGTTTCTAGTTCTGGTTTCTAGTTTCTAGTTTCTAGTGTCTGGTTTCTAGTTTCTGGTTTCTGGTTTCTGGTTTCTGTTTTCTGGTTATGGTTTCTGGTTTCTGGTTTCTAGTTTCTCTTTTCTAGTAATTGGTTTCTGGTTTCTGGTTACTGGTTTCTGTTTTCTGGTTACTGGTTTCTGGTTTCTGGTTTCTGGTTTCTAGTTTCTGGTTTCTGGTTTCTATTTTCCATTTTCCATTTACCAATTTTCCAATTTCCAATTTCCAATTTCCAATTTCCAATTTCCAATCCCCAATTTCTAATTCTCAATTCCGAATTCCCAATAACCAATTTGCAATTCCCAATTTCAATTCTCAATTCTCAATTCTCAATTCTCAATTCTCAATTCTCAATTCCCAATTTCAATTCTCAATTTTCAATTTTCAATTTCCAGTTTACAGTTTACAGTTTCCCGATTTCAGTTTTCAATTTTCAATTTTCAATTTTCAATTTCCAGTTTACAGTTTACAGTTTTTAGATTTCAGTTTTCAATTTTTAATTTCCAGTTTACAGTTTTCAGATTTCAGTTTTCAATTTTTAATTTCCAGTTTACAGTTTACAGTTTACAGTTTTTAGATTTCAGTTTTCAACTTTCAATTTCCAGTTTACAGTTTTCAGATTTCAGTTTTCAATTTTCGATTTCCAGTTTACAGTTTTCAGATTTCAGTTTTCAATTTTCAATTTCCAGTTTACAGTTTACAGTTTTTAGATTTCAGTTAGTGTCACTATCACAAAAGATCAAAAAAGTAAAGTTAAGACGTAACTACTATTTTGAACCAATCTGAACTTAGGACAGTGGTGTTCCTGCTAGAATTCTACAATCGCTGCACACGAACACACTAATTTACTGCATGATACACTCACATCGTACATTCAACCGCATTATGCACAAAAAAATAAAAATGAACCGAGACAACGTGACCTTCACGCCCAGATTCCCGCTAAAGTTCGTAAAATATTCTTCTTCTTCCCAATTGATGGCATGAGCACGGTTTGTGCGTGAGCCAGTGACACGTGTAGACGAATAAAATAAAAGAATAAAAATCCTTAAAAAATTGTCTGCGAGGTCAATTCGATCGCCATGTTCCTCCCTTTTCTCGTAAAATGTTATAGTTGCAATCAGTAATTGTTAGTTGTCAATATCAAATGTCAAAATCAAAAATATTCTTTTAAATTGTATTTGGTTTCTAAATGACGGGACAAACTTCAAATGTTTGACGTTTTATATATCTAAAGTAAGGTGACCAGACGTTTCGCTTTTTCACAATTAATTCCGCGTCACGCAACGTTTTTCAAAAGTCCTGACTTTTAGAATTAAGTTAAATTTTATATTTACGAAAATCATTGTTTTGCGTAAGACGTTGCTTTTGCTACCCAGTTACATTGTATTTGTCTCTCAGATGATACACTTCGTGTTCTGCTTCTTGCTATAGAAAATTAAGGTATACTTCATATATACATAAATTTTCTTAAGCTAAGCTTAAAATACTTGTAATCTTAAAATTTTATATTATTGACAAAAAGTATGTCACCGAGCTTACCCCTAAAAGAAATTTAGATAGAAATATGTCAAAGAATAAAATATTATACATTTTTGTATATATAAATTGTACTTATGTTAAAACTAAAAAAAAATTACGATATTATTATTCCTTCAGAGTTGTCCCGCTTTGCCTATCTAAAAATCTGGTCACCTCAATGAAAAAGAGAAATCGTTGTTTTTACCATATTCCAGGCACTTTTTCCATATTTTCTCACCTTATTAACCTTCCCTGGACTTTTACGAATAATTCAAGACCACATTTAGCCAAATCGGTCCAGCCGTTCTCGAGTTTTAGCGAGACTAACGAACAGCAATTCATTTTTATTATATAGATATATGCGCTCCAGCTGCCACTTCTCACCACGATAAATATCAATGGTTGTTTTGTTCATTTACATGAATAAGCAATTTAGTTATTAAGTTATACTTTTACAATTCTAGTAGCAGTTCTAGTTTTTACAGTTAATATTTTTTTCTTTGAATTGGCACGGCCTGGTGCTTTACTTTGATGATATTATTTTTCGAGGTAGCACCAAAGCCTTACGATTGCGTTAAATACTAATTTTGAACATTATGTACTATTTATATCACTTTATATTTTCTTAAGCCAGAATTGAACAGTATTGAGTATAGAATTGTCTAAAGAAATATTGCAATAATACAATACTTTCTTAATGTTCAATCCTAATGCAGGTTTATTAATAGCTCATTTGTTTTCTTATTTTTTAGATTCTATACTGTCAGATAATTCTAATTCATACTCTAATTATTCCTATAAAAGTAGCTATACAAAGTAAATATTTAGTGACGATTTCTTGGCTTTTCTTCTCAAGAATTCAACAATACTTGCCTCTATGAGTAGAACTGTTCTTAGTATTACCTCAAACCAGACTTAGTTAATATTATAATACTTTTTTTATACATATTTATATACTTTTAATATTTAAATATTTATTCACATATTAATATCAATTTTATAAGACGTAAAGAATTTCTTTCAAAATTTATGTAAGATATTTGTATGGTCAGTTGCTAATTTATTTTTCAGATTCATAAATGGTCACATACGTATTTTGGTTTACCAGTATGGGTAGTTTGGCTGCAAGAGTGGCACATAGTGCTACCTCGACGTCATCATCGCATTCATCATGTGGCGCCGCACGAGACTTACTTTTGTATTACAACGGGCTGGTTAAACTGGCCTTTGGAAAAATTGCAGTTTTGGTCTACATTAGAAGTTGTTATAGAAGCTTTAACTGGTTGTAAACCCCGCGCCGATGATATGAAATGGGCACAGAAGCGTTCCTAGGACCCGTATTTTTTCTTTGTCTAATTTTTATACAAATGCAATTTGTCCCCAAATACATACATACAACTGTTATTGTTAACATCGAGTTTTAAATTTTGCTATGATATATTTTTAAACTAAGTATTAAATGCTTTAATATAGTTATGTTATAGCGGAGTAATTTATTTAAATTATATTATATTTATTATGGATGGCCTTAGTAATGTTTTAACACAAATCAAAAAAAGAATGAAATTCAGTGTATTTTGAAAAGCTAAAATAATCATAACTTGCACAATAAATTGAATTTATGAATTTTCTATACAATTTGTTTATTATTTAAATATCCATCAACTTATCAGTATTTTCAAAATTAATTAAATTACTTAATATTGTTTTAATTGAATTCCTTTAAATAATGTAAAAAAATATAGATCGGTGGCGCAAAATCAATTTACGTAATGACTTAAGAGGTCTTTATCTACAATATGAAAAAGTCATTTTGTACGAATGAAGTATCTATTTTTTCTGACTTATTTATTTCTGTTTATCAAAGCAATCATGCGCCTAATCAATGCATATTGGAGAGCTTCCAACCCCAATTCTTGTAGCCTGTTGAAGACCGTCTGTTATGCAGTTGGAGTCGCACCGTATCGTGAAAAAGCAGCGGGAGCGACCGATTAAACAAAGCTGGTTTCAAAAGTGCGAGTTTCTCCATCACTGTCTTCAATTCTTTACTATAGCATCTGTAGTAATGCTCATACCGCTTTGTAAAAAGTTGTGATGAATGAAACCGGCACTAGACCACCAAATAATGTCTATCATCTTTTTAGGCATCATTTTTCGTTTGGACCATTCCCGCTTAAAAAAATGTTTAACAGCTTCATTTAAATTATATCGAGTTAAAGGAATGAAGATATTTACATGTTCGTGAATTTATATTAGACCTGCTCCCTTTTGTATGTCTGTGATGCAGATTAATTTTTCATCTATGTGAAACTATGAAAAAAATATTTATTATCTATATTTGCCAACATTACATTTCACAACACATATCAATTGTGTCAATTACCAGGCATAAAGTGATCTTGTTACTTATCGTCTGTTGGTTTGATTCGATTTTGTTAAAATGATTTAAATACCAAGTAATACTGCAAGATAATTATAATGGACGAAAGAGCTGCTAAACTAGCAGCCGCTCGGCAAATGGTACTATTTTTTTTTATATAATACAATGAACGATATTATTACATTATATAAATTTTATTTCATTATTGTTTACAGCTTAAACATCACCAAGAAAAGAATATGACACGTGCGGACTATTCAAATTCACTTTATCAAAATAGTCACGTTGTGTCAAAGGAACCGATGCAAAATATTGAGAATACAGAAATAGTCACTTTTGACAATAACGTACCACAATCACTAAATTCTAAACTTCTCTCATCAACGAATTGTGTAAAGTCTATGGAAAACGATATTAACGTTACAGAAATTCTAATAAGTAATAAAACAAGTCTTGAAAGTCAAGTAGAAAATTTAAAAACACAACTAATACAACTGCAACATAATTACAATTCTGCATTAGAACAACATAACATTTATTCACAACATGTTTCTCGTCTAGAGAGGGAACTACAAACTGTTCAGTATAATTATACTACAATAAGTGAAGAAAGTTCATCTCAAAAAAACATTATATCAGAATTACAACAGAATACAACATTGTTGACAGACCAATACAATAATTTGTTGGAACAATTGGAATTTACAAAAACTTTATTAACTGTTAAGGAAAATGAAAATTCACAGCTTAGCAATCATATTACAGTGTTACAGAATCAACTAGAGGTATTACAGTTACAAATTAAGCAATTGACAGATCATTCTGTTGCTGTTTGCAATAATGAAGAAAATAAATCAGCAAATAATGAACTCTACCAAAAAATTTCTAATTTAGAACAACAACTGCAAACACTTCAAAAAGAAAAGGATGGCATAAGTTCTCACTATGAGCATTATGTGTCTGAACTAAATACACAACTGAAAGAAATGGAAAAAAAAAATTATCTATTAACTCAAGAAACAAATATATTATACAACCGAGAAAATTCTCTTGTGGACCAAATTAGTGAAATGGAAATAAGACTACAAAATTATCACACAAGAGATTTAGAAGAAAAAGAAACTATTTTGCACTTTCAAGAAACAACAAAAAATAATGAAGTGAGTTGGTTTTACAATTTTTAAAATTTTTTAACTTTTTATGTAGTATATCACATTATTTATAATTTCAGAAAATAATTCAAGAATTAAATGCTGTTAATAATGAACTCCAAGCAAAGTATCAGCAATGCTTTGCACAAGTCGAAATATTAAATAAAAGCAATAAAACAGAATGTGATCAGGAAAGTATAAGTATATCAAAACTCCATGCAGATATTACTAGTGACAAAATTGCAGCTCAGCGGGCAACTGAACAAAATAAGAAATTAAAAATTGATTTAGAAGAGTTGGAATTAGCATTTGTCAAAATGGTAATTAATTTACTTATTTTAGGGAAAAAACTAACAGACTTAGACACAACACACTTTGTTTTAAGTTTTCATCTTGACCATAAATAACTTTAAATTCAATAAATAATCTCTGATGATGTGAAGTCTTGTTGGTCATATATATAAAAAGGCCATTATTTAACATAAAACATAAAAATAAAATGTTACATATGTCTTTTCAAAGGGCAATAAACCTTAACCATACATTTCTTATCGTCTGTATATTTAAGCAGTTTGTTTTTTTTAAAAGAAGCAGAAATATTCCACATGAATCTTTAATAAAAAAGGAGTCAAATGTTATTTACATTTATTTTAAAACAAAGTAAAATTTCTGAAAAATCATGTATTAAAGTTCACCATATTTTCTACATGCTTTTCTTGGATTTTATTTCTCAGTATTCTTAATACATAATTGAATTTTATTATTTCCAATCAAAATAACACTAAGGAGTTGTAGCAACAATGTCTAATGCCCAAGCAATGTCCGAAGGATGAAAAAGAATAACTACAATAGAATTAATGAATATAATGGCAACTGTCATAAGCCAGGCCATCAGATTTTTATATTACTATAAAATTTGTTTTTCTTGTTTCAGAGTAAAGATAAATTAAATTTAACGGAAAGATTGACCCATGAAAAGCATTTAAATCAAGAGTTAATACTTAAACTTGCAGAGATAGAAGAAGCCATGAAATTATTACAAAGTAAATTAATGGCTAAAGATGAAGAAATGATTAGATTACAAAATATTTGTAGAAATTTAGAGAAAAATAATGCAAAATCCATTGAGAAATATTACCCAGTGAAAGAAAAAGATGAAATTGATATTATTGCAAAACACCCAGACATAAATTTCAATGAGGAGGTAACACATCATGTTCATGATAAATTTGATGAAAAAAAAGAGTTAATTGAGTGTAATAAGGAGGAAATAAGGTTAAGCATTGCAAAGGAAGATGCTATGTTGAAGCTTCAAGAAAGGTTTTTAAATATAATGGATGAAGTTGCTAATTTGTCAGATGAAAAACACAGACTCGAACACATCATTCTGCAGTTGCAAAATGAAACGGACACAATATGCGAGTATATCGCTCTTTATCAACAACAGAGAAGTTTATTGAAAAAACGGGATGAAGACAGGACTGAACAAATAAACATGTTTCAAAGAGAAAGTGATAAATTGAGGAAGCAACTAGACGAACTTAATAATTTGCTCCTTCAATTTGCTAAAGATAAAGAGATACTAAGCTATTTACAAGATGAGTCAAGGAAAAACGATATAGATAAGGTCATGAATTTATTATTTACTTTAAGGAACAGCTTTTTAGTGTCTACAAATTATAAAAACCTAGATTTGAAACAATTTTATCCATGTAATTGTTGTTCTGGACAACTAATTGACCTTTAGTTTTTAAATGCTAATATGAATAATAAACGTAATTTAAACTTTTTTTGTCTTACCTTATGTAGACGACTCGTCTCCATAGCCTTCTAAGAGTGTTACTGCAAAATTGCTTTCGATTTCAATCAACGTAGTCACTAAACTAACACAGTTTTTTGTATTGTCTCGACAACATGAGTTTCATATTCCAGCTTGAAAAAATTGATGATTCAAAAATTTTTTAACAAAATTCTCTGGATATATCTTCTTTTGTTAATAATTATTCATTAGTATCAAACTAATTTAAAATATTTACCCTGTTTACCATGCATGTAATAAAGAAAAAAACACTGCACCAAAGTTTTCAGCTTGAAAAAAATATTTATGTTTCTTGTGGTTGATTCAGGCATGTGACACTATCTGTTCCTAAATTGTTGCGTTGATAAAGTTTGGCATTGAAATGTAGAAAATATCAAAATAATAACAACATTCGAGAATAAAGATAATTTATTAGTCTTTAAAACCAACTAAGGTAACAACACAATACCCGTCAAAAACTTACTATTACTATGGATCCAAACATTAACTTTTAAGATGTATTAAACATTATAAACTCTATTATACGATAGGTTTTATTTATCGGTTTATAAATAAGGATTGTTACTTTGGTAATATAATTATAAATGCTATTATTGTTACTATTACAAGTAATTTTGCTAATTTTAACATACAATGGTAATACATTTCACATAGAAGCTTTGGATTTAACTTTATTAAAAAAAAACGCTGCACTCGCGGTTTTGTCCATGTCGAATTTAAATAAAACGCAGCCTGTAGCTTAAAAGGCAGAAAACATTCGTTCTTAAGTTAAGCAATATTACAACTATATAAGTTTTATATTCGATTCAAAGAGTATCCAAGTCCCTGTTACAGGATTCCATCTATCACTATATGTTAAATAAATTGGTTGATTCATATGAAAAACAGAATTATATACAATGACAAAAATTTGTTTATATCAATTTAAATAGATCTGATCTATTTTAATCGAGAATAAACAATTTCTTTAGTTATAGGAATGCAAGGCTGTCTTTAAAATAATTTATACATGCGTTATAATCATCAGGCGACCCGAATTAAACCAAATTAATAAAAAAAAATCACTACAGTTTTATATATAGTAAATGTATTGAAACAAAAATATTTTTCAGTGATTCTCAAAAAGGTGACAGGTGTTCCTATGTTACGGCCGTTCATAGTACAGCGCTAGTAAAGATGTTTAGTCTCGTTACCGCAGTACTTTCACTAGATACGTCCTACAAACTGGAACAGTAATGTTTGCACACTACCGTTTAGCAGCAGAAATAGGCGTTGCGGTGGTTACCTACTGAGACATTTAGTTTGTTTAAATTTTACTTAACTGTCATCTTACATGTCATAAGTATTTAACAAAAATAAATTTTGCGGATCTGTAAAACTTTGTTTCTTTTTTAGTTTTTCTTCTCGCGTAAATATAAGAAATTATTATGCCATAAGTAATATGTTCCGATCAGTATTCTTTTAAATGATTATGCCTTCTGTATTTACTAATACATTTACATGAAAATAATTCTTGAGCAAAGTAAACAATTTAATAACTATTACACCAACTATGTTAATTCATAATTCTTATACTTACCTTTACACATTCCTTTAAAATAATAGGAATAATAATTAGCGTTCGTTTTAATAACATAACCGTAGCTAATAATTTATTACAAACCCTTAACTAATTTTTGGCGTTTTAAATGAAACATCAAGCAGTCATAATTTTTTATATCACCTAATGCCGTTTTTTATATTCGACAAATCTACAAGACGAGTGGGTCGTTCCCCTGACAGTAAGTAATAGGCCGGCTCATAATCATGTGGAGAGTTAGATGATATTCTCTATACCGCATTGTGCTCGTCGCTTTGTAAATAAGAAATCTTGTTACCCTAGTAATTTGACTAAATCTAACGCATTTTAAACCATGACACAGTAATGTTTGCACACTACTCTTTGGTGGGACAAACGGATGCTACGGTATTGCATCGAGATCTACCACCAACTAATAACCTGGCATCTACTTGAAATATTTTTTTTTGTTTGTATCTGCAACAAAAACTTTTATAAACAAAACGAATGTGTTTTCTATTAAATAATAAATACATGTACATAAAATATATACAAAAAATAAGAAATGGGCCACAGTTTATGAAGTTTGGTTAGTGGCAGAGTTTTTTTAAATTCGCCTAGCTACCGTCTCCATGTTGCAAATCTACTGCTACATCAGCATCACTCTGTTCTAACTGCCAACATATTAAAGATACAATCGTTTAAAAAAATTGAGAAACGAGACTTGGAAAAACAATTTTCATTGCTTTCGATTATTCAACAAAAACCGAAGCTAATATTTAAGTTTAAAAATACATACATTAAATATTATTTACAGATTATCTCTTCTGTATATGGAAAGTTACAGTACTCTTATATTTCATTTTTCCTTTTTTGGGGTCTCCGCATTCGTGTCCTTGGAAGGCTGAAATAAGAAATATTGTATAAAATTACATAAATATTTTTATAACGAAACCATTTATAACAAACGTAAACGTTTATTCTTTTTTATTTATTCACTTTCCTCTGACATCAGAACTCAGGGATCTCATAGTTCTCCTTCTTCTTTCTATATACTTTCATATATATATACACATATATCTATTTACAAGTAAACTTAACCTATACTCTCTCTGTCTACTATGTAACGCTGGGAGTATCCATTTTTAATTTCAAATAATGTGGCGGCGTCCCTTATTTTTCCGCCAATAATAAAGCCGAGTTTAATGATACCGTACGATAGTCTCTTATAATTTTTTGTGTAAATCATCGCTGCACCCTTTTGAGCCGCTTCCTAATTGCTGTTCTATTGGTCACCGTCGACCACGCGCTTGCTGCGTAAAGGATGATCGGTTCGGCCACTGCAGTATATATGGTCCTGATTATTTAGGAGTTCAAACCCCAATGAACCGTCGCGACACTCACCGATTGGTGATATAGGCCTTGTGCCTTCCTACACACATTTTTAACATGTACACCGAAAGTCAGCCCACGATCGATGGTGACGCCGAGAATCATCATTTCATTCGAAAGAGCAATGTTTTTTTCATTCATGCTTATTCATGGTGTATCATACTTAATCTTGTTCGCAACTAACATAGCACTGATTTGATGTGGAGCAAATTTCAATTTTTTTTTGTCATCCATGTTCCAAGCATGTTCGAGTGCCGCGTGTTGCTGCTGCACGTCGATTCCTGTGTCCTCCGAAAAATTCAAGACCACATCGTCCGCAAATGCCTGAGCGTGGTATTCCCCGTCATTCAACTGTTGGAGCAGAGGGTCCACAAGCAGGTTCCAGAGAATTGGGCTCCCTATAGAGTAGTGCAATTGGTCTGTACGACTTTGAGTGTGTGTAATCCTGTGATCGTCGCAGCACAGATATCTGATTGAAACTGGTGGCTGCTCTCATAAGTTCGTCAATGGTAAAGGGAGGGTCTTGTGACTCTCACCTGCTTCTGCTCATCAGTATCCTCTCTTGAGTCATCTTCCGGATAGAAAGTGTCAGCTATGAGCTCTACCAACTCTGCTTCTCCCAATGTTTAACAATGTTAAACGTAAACGTTAAGAGCCCATATCTAAAAAAAGAATCCTATCTCTTTTGTTTCGCCAATCAGCAGGGTGCAAACAAGACGGGATAACGAGGCTTAATATCTTCTGTCAAAAAGCGACGAGCACAGGTGGTGTAGTGTATTTCATCCTACTCACTATTAATGGGCATGTGTATCATTTAACACGAGACGAACATCCCGCACGTCTTATAGCTTCGTGGAATAGAAAAAAATAGTCAATACTTAGCTGAGTATTTCTAATATTAATCTAACATGTGTAAACCATAAAGTAATAAACTGTTTTAGATTTTTTCTTATACCAAAACTGAAATAAAATCGTCACCACACAGTCTAAATTAAATTAAATTGCAAACTTACCTCGATATAGCGATGGTACAGCACAACACCATACACACATCCTATTGACACCAGAATTTGAATCACCAGCCATATAATAACGTTGCACACTTGTGCTTGACCGAATAGTTCTTTACCATTTTTGATGCATAACATTGATTCAGTAACCATAATCACACCATATACCCAACACTGTGTACCAACTCTCTTGCACCTTGAATCCGTAACGTAAGTATAATATTGTCTGAAACGATAACAACAAACACATCAAGTTATTTTTATATACAATTTGGTAATACTTGTCCCCACCTTCACATGGTGTTGGTAATAATGAAGACCTGGGAGGCGAAGTGGAGCTTGCTTAGAACACTTTGGCTTTCATAGGCAATAGCAATATCGCAGCAATACGTTTATAACGGCATTATCACAACATGAGGGTGATAACTAGCCTAGAGGGTGCGAAAAACCTTACCACTTGTCAAACTGCTCAACCTGTGTCCTCGGAATAGATAAGTCTTTGCGCCACGATAGCATTTTATATAATTATACGTATGATATAACTTAAACAAGAGATTATTATGCTATAACTTAGTAGTTGTTAAGTCACGACCTAAATGAAATTTAATGTGTAATTGTTGAAAAAAACTTGTTTTTCAATATGAAATGGTATCACGATCGTGTCTCTTGCAGCATATAAAGCGATGGTTCCTCTAAAATCTAAATCAATGCAATCCCAACATTATATGCACATAATCGATAGACTTAGTTTGTTAGCTCGAAAATTTTGCTTGCAACCTATTTTCTTTGTGAGAGAAAACCCTGAATGCCAGTAGCGGAAAGATTTGGAGGACTGCTTTTGATTTATTTAAATTTTAAGATTGTTACAATTGAAATGTCAGATTTATATTATTCTAAAATTGCCGATCGCAATATACTGCTTGATAGTTGTAATTGTTTAATATTTAAATGCAAATAATAATGATGCTCTTATAAGGTTACTAGAAAAGAAATAAAAAGTTTTTCTTACGTGATTGACGTGATTAACGTAATTTTAGCAGCTCTGTAGTCATTTACTAAAGAAACATAATGCAAAATATCTGACAAGTACCCACTTAGTTGATATTATTTACAATACCACACAAAAGTAATATATCCACAAATATAACAGTCAACTTGTACATACTCAATTAAGCAATGCCATGCGCAGTCCAAGATATTGTCTTTTGTTTTTACTTTAATTATTTGTTATAGTAAAAAGTTTAAGTATAATGTAGGTTTGTACCAATAGGATTGGCAAATTCTTAAGAGATAAGGTTAAAAAAAAACTAAAATCTATAGTAATATGTGTGGTGTGATAAATAACTTACCTTACCGACGGAGCTACAATGACTCCAATGAGACACAGTCGTGCAATCACTAAAGGATGTGAAGGTGGCATTTCAAATATGTGTTTCAGGAAAAAAGTATTCAGTTCTGATATTTGCCAAAATACCACTAGCTGACTTAATGCAAAAAATCGCATGTAAGTGCAATTAGGGTCCAACCATCTAACCGGAGTCCATTGTACTGGTGTGAATTGAAGGATTGCTCTTTTAATCTTTCCCGTTGTCGACGAAATATCCCTGAAAATGATTAATGGTTAATAAAATACTTTTCTTTGTCAATAATAAAGCACTTTAGTTCTGGTTCCGTTAATCTAAGTATTACATCACCATTGCAGTAGTTTCTTATTAAGTTATTTTACTTTCCATTTCTTAAAATATTGTATAAAAAAATTACCATCCTTTATTTTTAATCATTGCAGTAACTTTTTAATAATAATATAAAAAAATCTGCCTATAATGTCAAGTAAAAAATTATGGTATTATGCAAAAACAAATTCTCATAGATATCCTGATGAGTGAACAATCATGCAATCAAAGGCATTTACAACTGGGAGGGACTTGTTATTAAATAATTTAATAGAAACTGCTTCCTATGGTGAAGCTTTTTCTTCTATTTTATATAAAGTATTTCTTTAAGACTCAATACAAATATATGAACATCTTTATTAATAAGAGATGGTAATACCATAGGTCTGGCATTATTTCACATAATGCTGTTTGATGCCCTCAATCATTTTATAAGCATGTATTTTTTAACTTCACCACTTTTTATGTGCCAATCCTTAGAGAGTGCACACTGCTCTGTGGCACTCTCATTGTTTATAAAATTCAAATACTAATAAAGTTAATATTACATGATACTTAGTAAAGAATAAAGAAATTACCTTATACTGACCCATTTATATTCCCTCATTTCTAGGGCTTTACATATCTTTAAGCCACACCAAATACCAAAGCCATTACATATCAGGACATCTAAAATTATTGAGTCCCACCAACACTCTAGGAAATTTGGCAATAGATGGGCAAAAGCGATTTCTGTTATTTCCCACATTATTGATATAGCCCATAATAAACCTGTATGTCTGAATAGAATTGCTTTGAACATCCACCCCAAAAAATGTCCCCAAGCAAAAACATCAATATGAGACCATACTTTGGCTATTGAAATATCAGAACAATTTACTGCATATTCCTGTAATATTTTTTTTATTATTGATCACTTTATAGGTCATGATACAAATTGGAATGTTGCGTAAATACAATGATTTATACCTTATCCATGTCAATATGAAAATTTTTTAGATTTGGGTCAATCCAATACATTATTTCATATACAGTAGAATGATTTTGAAATAATAGAAACAATAATGCTAGTAGATATAGTACGGAAGCTCCAAACACAATTCTCCAAACTGCTGGATGTGGTCTTGTAAAAGGTCCATTGGGAAATGTAAGTACTGATACAATCAGGAAAAAGAAAATAACACAGCATATTCCAGCCCAAATATTGTCTTGTATTCTTGATTCATCCCTAAATTATAAGTCTTATTAATATTTAATTACACTGCACATTACACTATCCATAAAATCATTTCACCTAAATAATATATTGTTGAAAAGTTATTTGGTTATAGGAGCTGTATCGAAATCATAAGAACAGATGCATTTGCCAATATATATTTTTTGATGGAGTTACATGAGCAAATTGTTATCCTGATGATAAGTGATACCCAGCCCATAATAATATAGCACTAATAATCACATAAATGACATAATATTGTGCTATTTAACTTAAGACATAAGATGATAAGTCTTGTTAGCTGAGTAATTTCACTAACTACAACACCCATCAAACCAGAACACAGTAATCTTTGCATACTATTGTTTCATAGTAGAAATAGGTGCAGCAGTGTAACCTGCCTAGACAGTCTCCAGAAACAGGCACCCACTACCTCAGTAGATGAAAAGCAAGTAATGAATGTTAAATATAAAAATTTTTAATTAATAAATTGAATTTCTTTGCATAATAGTTCTTATGCTAAAAGGGCAAATCCCTAAATTTCATATTTGTTCTATTCAAGCATATTGTGAATGTTCTTCAAAGATTGCAACAAAGAATTTAATTAGCTTTTAAAACAATACAAAATTATTTGTAGGAGATTTTTTTGGCCAACAACTAAAGGTAAAAGTATTTGTTAAAGCATTTCATTGAGTATCAATTACATAACTTTCAAATATTTTGAAAACAATAACAAAACAAAAAGCATTTTCAAATTATACACTAAAACTACAAATGAACAATACAAAGCAGCAACATGACTTGCTAAAGACAGTTAATTTTTGATACAAGTTTTAATTAGAGCTTAGCAATAAATTTAAAATTAACCATTGCCAGTAAACCATGTGTAATGTATTGAATACCCACAGATATAATACGATGTTATTGACAATACTGTATAATAGACATACTTAATACTAATAACTTTTTTTTTATCAATATACTTAGTAATTTTGTATCCAAATAAAATTTTTCTTTACAATGGTAAACATGATAGTTGAAGATTTGTGATAATACATCTAACACCCTTGCAGCTGATAGTTTTTAAATTAATCAGAGAAAAAATATATTAAGTTTATTTTTATTACAAAATTACCTATACAATATGTAATTATGGGCAAATGTATAAAATTGTTAGTTATTATGATCATCATCTAAAAGAAGCATGTCCCCTGTTGGATATGGGTCTCATCTTAACAGGTACTGCCTACTCAAAATTTATAATTACTTCTATATAATTTTATTAAAAAGATTTTACCTTACGAAAGCAGTGTAAATGACTGTTGCAATTGAAACAGCCAGGAGGGTTATAGTGTGTGGTTTATAAAAAAATTCCAAAGATATATCATCAACTGGTCGCTCATTAATATAACTAAAAGCATCCACGTATTCAGTTGATGCTGTATTATTACTGCTTTCCATTATTTTTTCGTTGAGGTTCTTCATAGTAAATAAATTATTTCTATCAAAAGGCCAACAGCGACAAATTTATAACCTATTAAAAATTTATAATAAATTTATCATAACTATAAGCATTTTTTACAAATCTAAATCCATAGCTTTCGTAATTACTTTGTTTTATTTTATTTGAACAAACTATGTGCAAAGAAAAATTTAATCTTGACCTCTGAAATTAAAAATTGTTTCAGCTGATTGACAATACTTTGTCATTTAAACATAGACAAATCGAGATGGACAAGGACACAAAAAAAAAAAAGCTATATCCAAATGGACTTAAAAAAATTTACTATATGAAATAAACATGGCGGTAATAAGTACTACGTACAACGTTGTAATAACACATATTCAAGCAAAATCAAAAATAAATTCATTCTCGAAATTTTTAACATTTTATTTAAAATATATATATTATAACTGCCTGGGATAAACAAAAAGATTACCAATTAACATATTGAAATATAGACAAATCTTATCATATTACAGGTCTTTTTTTTCACAATCGAATTTGGATTGGTTTAAACTTTTATATGCAAAATCACCGAGCATTCAATATCATATCCCTTTAAAGGATTGATTGTGGTTAAAATAAAATCGTAACAAGTTAGCTGGACGTATTGAAATATATGAATATTTTTATTTAGGAATTCTATTCCTGTTTGTATCAATTGACGTTGATAATTTTCTGGTTTCTTTTACAGATTTTCATGCAATGAAATACTCAGTAATTAATAAATACTTCATTATTTTCATGTAATCATTCAAAGCGAACGGCTGCATTAAAGGAGTTTGTAACTATTATAATGTGCAGCTAAATCATTTCTCTGCAAAACCTCGTCACAGAAGCGAATTGAAAGTACTGTGCCGTTCGACGAGTGATCAGTTTCTGAGGTGGTGAAATTTTTAGTTGTATGAGGTTGCGATGGTGGTAAGTTGGAAAATAAGCTGGTGATACAGTTGTTGCAGTGATAGGGTCCACCAGGACGTAGGTTGGCTTAAGTCTGTCCTCGCAAACAATCTTCTGTCTTGCGGCGAGTCTGGTGACATAGGTCTTCTTGCATCGAGCACTGGATGCGGTCTGGAAATAGGTAATGCAGACTCAGTGGCTTCTCGATTGAAGAGTCCAATAAGAAAAGAGATGTAGGTCTTCAATCCCTTCAGTGTGAAGGCTGGCGCATGTCAGAGCCTATGTGAGGTAGACCAAATTATTGTTTGTGTTAAAATATGATTACGTAAATAAAATCTATGAAAATAATTTATTTATTTAAAATTCGCTATGTGTAATAGAAATGGATTTTGTTCTCTCCTAGATATCCTCTATATACGATCACGCAGTACATCACAAATACTAGATTTACCAAACCGAATCTTAATCGCGATCATGAATTCACCAATTAAAAGCATATGGTGTTTTTTCATTTAGCAATAATGAAGGTGTTTACATTATTTATTGAATTACTAGCAGACCCGACAGACTTCGTTCTGTCAAAAAAAATTGGAACTGCCTATTTTATAGCCGGGGCAAAAAAAAATCCTGAACAGAACCGTCACCCTGGTTATGGGCGGTGTGTGGGGTTCAGCACTATATATATTCATCTAATAACTAATATTTAAATATTAGTGGGTTCCAAGTTATATTTACTATAATAATTTTTTAGGAACAAATAACTGTCACATTACAAATCTTTTTGACAGAATGTAGTCTGTCAGTTCCGCCAGATGGTAACGCGGTTTGTGCTCGACTGATGTATTGACGTAAAAACGAATGCAATTTCGGCACGCGACGTTAGATCCTCCGACGCGCATACGCAGACTATTTTGATAGAATAATTGAATGTGAACTTTGTGCAGCTGTATTAAAGTGCAAATTGACTCTTTAGCACTACGAACGCACCTACATTGCTTAGACAGCAGTGAAAGCTTGTAATTTAATATGAACTTTTGTTTGTTTGTTTCTGGTTTCTGGTTTCTTTTTTCTGGTTTCTGGTTTCTAGTTTCTGGTTTCTGGTTTCTGGTTTCTAGTTTCTGATTTCTGGTTTCTAGTTTCTGGTTTCTGGTTTCTGGTTTCTGGTTTCTAGTTTCTAGTTTCTGGTTTCTAGTTTCTAGTTTCTGGTTTCTGGGTTCTGGTTTCTGGTTTCTAGTTTCTAGTTTCTAGTTTCTGGTTTCTAGTTTCTGGTTTCTGGTTTCTGGTTTCTGGTTTCTGGTTTCTGGTTTCTGGTTTCTAGTTTCTAGTTTCTAGTTTCTGGTTTCTGGTTTCTAGTTTCTGGTTTCTGGGTTCTGGGTTCTGGTTTCTGGTTTCTAGTTTCTAGTTTCTGGTTTCTGGTTTCTGGTTTCTGGTTAATGATTTTGCATTTTCCATTTTCCAATTTCCAATTCCCAATTCTCAATTCCCAATTCCCAATTCCTAATTTCCAATTTCCAAATTCTCAATTTTCAATTTTCAATTTTCAATTTTCAATTTTCAATTTTCAATTTTCAATTTTCAATTTTCAATTTTCAATTTTCAATTTTTTATTTTCAATTTTCACTTTTCAATTTTCAATTTTCAATTTTCATTTTCATTTTCATTTTCAATTTTCATTTTCATTTTCATTTTCAATTTTCAATTTTCAATTTTCAATTTTCAATTTTCAATTTTCAATTTTCAATTTTCAATTTTCAATTTTCAATTTTCAATTTTCAATTTTCAATTTTCAATTTTCAATTTTCAATTTTCAATTTTCAATTTTCAATTTTCAATTTTCAATTTCCAATTTCCTATTTCCAATTTGCAATTCTCAATTCTCAATTCCCAATTCCCAATTCCCAATTCCCAATTCCCAATTCCTAATTTCCAATTTCCAACTCCCAATTCTCAATTCTCAATTTTCAATTTTCAATTTTCAATTTTCCATTTTCAATTTTCAATTTTCAATTTACGGTTTACAGTTTCCCGATTTCAGTTTTCAATTTTCATTTTCCAGTTTACAGTTTTCAGATTTCAGTTAGTGTCACTATCACAAAAGATCAAAAAAGTGAAGTTAGACTTAACTACTATTTTGAACCAATCTGAACTTAGGACAGAGGTGTTCCTGCTAGAATTCCACAATCGCTGCACACGAACACACTAATTTACTGCATGATATACTCACAATTGAAAGGGTTCACTTTATTTTACTTAATAAAACAAATATAATTCGTAACATTCACTTTTACTTTATTAATTAAGATTTTCACATATCACAATCTCCCGCAAAAAATTAACAACCATAATGACAGCTCTCTCTGACCTCCCGCCAAATAACGTCTAATGTCAACCATTGTTGACATTGACGTTTCACATTTCAAAAAGGTGCCTTGTATTTTATATTAATTTAAGATTACATACTATTGACAATTAATCGTTGTTATTATTAGGCAAAACTATGAGGAATAATATGATACATATATGCAAGTCTTACACATTGAACGTTCAACCGCATTATGCACAAAAAAATAAAAATGAACGGAGACAATGCGACCTTCACGCCCAGATTCCCGCTAAAGTTCGTAAAATAATCTTCTTCTTCCCAATTGATGGCATGAGCACGGTTCGTTCGTGGGCCAGTGTCACGTGTAGACGAATAAAATAAAAGAATAAAAATCCTTAAAATATTGTCAGCGTGGTCAATTCGTCCGCCATGTTCCTCCCTTTTCTCGTAAAATATTATAGTTGAAATCAGTAATTGTTGGTTGTCAATATCAAATGTCAAAATCAAAAATATTCTTTTAAATTGTATTTGGTTTCTAAATGACGGGACGAACTTCAAATATTTGACGTTTTATGTATCTAAAGTAAGGAGACCAGACATCTCGCATTTAGTGGGACTGTCCCGATTTTTTACAATTAGTCCCGCGTCACGCGACGTTTTTCAAAGGTCCCGACTTTTAGAATTAAGTTAAATTTTATATTTATGAAAATCATTGTTTTGCGTAACATGTTGCTTTTGCTACCCAGTTACAATGTATTTGTCTCTCACTTCGTGTTCTGCTTCTTGCCATAGAAAATTAAGGTATATTTCATAAATACATACATTTTCTTAAACTATGCTTAAAATACCTGTAGTCTTAAAATTTTATATTAATGACAAAAAGTATGTCACCGACCTTACCCCTAAAAAAAATTTAGATAGAAATATGTCAAGGAATGAAATATTATACATTTTTATATTAATAAATTGTACTTATGTTGGAACTAAAAAAAAATTTACGTTATTATTACTTCTTCAAAGTTGTCCCGCTTTGCCTATCTAAAAATCTGGTCACCTTAATGGAAAAGAGAAATTGTTATTTTTACCATATTCCGGGCACTTTTTCCATGTTTTCTCACCTTTTACACCTTCCCTGGACTTCCACGAATAATTCAAGACCACATTTAGCCAAATCGGTCCAGCCGTTCTCGAGTTTTAGCGAGACTAACGAACAGCAATTCATTTTTATTATATAGATTACACATATTTCTCAAGCAACTAAATATTTCAAAATATTGACGTCCACTGCTGATCATAAACCATCTTAATTCAGGGAAAATTTTACGTACTTGTCATGCTTGGTACAAAGTTGGTATCAGAGAAAGCTGTTGCCCATTATCCTGGTATTGATTTACTCTTTGTGGGCTTTTATAGTAATATTATATTCTGTCCCGTTTTCCACCAAGGGGAATTATAATTTGTATAAATTTAAACAATAGTATACCAATTAAGTCAATAACCTTCATTTGGCATGCTATATACTGAATGAATAAAGGGTAAAATGAAACACTACATTTGTTTTTATAACATTACAAGTTATAAGGTTAGATGAAGAAATATATTCCTAAACATAATATTACTTAAAGTTATAAATTTCTTAAATAAGATAAAGTAGAATGTTACATGGAATGAAAACTAAATGCATGTACTATTCACTACATATATTTAATGCAATATTTCAAGGAAATTTTCTTATTTATAATAAAAATGAAATTTAGTTACTTTTTAATACACTTTATGTGCTTCCCCTAATAATGTATATACTTAATAAAGTATCTTGGAGGCTAATTCATAGCATACAAATATTAATATTTACTGAATGTTACTGTTCTAAATCCAGTAACAGACTTTCACTTCAAAACTCAAAACCTTTGCATTGTAACAGACAGATGCTTCAGAAATAATTTAAACATCATCAATCGTTGGTAACCAAAATGCCATATTAGTACATGCAGAAGCTAACATCATAAACTTTGGGTTAAATTGAACACACTGAATTGGTGCTGGATGATCTCCATTTAATACACATACTTTGTAACCAGTATCTGCATTCCATACATGTACCCTTCCATCAGTTGATCCACTAAAAATATATTGAGAATCAGGACTAAAAGATGCTTCGATGGGGATGCCTTTGTTGTTCAAGTGCCCTGTAAATGTCTGTAGTGGAGTACCATGATAAGCATCCACTAAACGGATAATTGATCCATTGGTGCTAATTAACATAGTTTTTCCATCACGCGAAAATTTTAATCCTGTCCAGTCACATTCCTTTTCTTGATTTAATTTAAATGTGACAAAAGGGCCTTTGTCAAATGACCTTAAGTCATATAGCTTTATGCTTTCAGAATTGACACCAGCTGCAAAAATTAGTCCCTCAGGATCATAAGCCGCAACAGGTCTTCCGGACAAGTGCATTAGTCCTTGGCAATTAGGTGAACGCAGATCCCACAGTCGCAATGTTTTGTCTAATGATCCAGACAAAAAAGTGTCCTCTACAGGTGATAAGCAGAGTGTAACAACTTTTTTTGTATGTCCTGGAAAATATCTTATATACTTATTATCATGTAAAGACAAATATCGAATAGTATCATCAACTTTAGTCGAACTGTGTATAGCTGTATTTTTAGCATGTGTGAAATGTATTAAGTCAACTCCATATTTTTTACTATTTACAGTTATCATTTGAGTTCCCTTTTCACAATCATAAATAACAATTTGATCATCTTCGCTACAAGATATTAACGTCTCCCCATTAGGTGAAAAATCTATACTGTTTATTTTGTCAGTGTTTTCACGAAACACTTTTGCTACTTTAAAACTTCTAACGACTTGATCAATCAGTTTCATCATTTAAGACTTAAATCTTCAATCTTAGGAATAAAAATATTAAATCATATACTAAAACACTTATACTGATATTTAAAAAGGTAAGCATAAAATCTTAATGACAGATTAAACACTCCGGTGCTGAATATCGCGCGCCCATGTCAGAGAGAAAATAATCACTAATGATCATTTTCCCTTTGTTATGCGTACCACAGAATAAAATAACGTCGGTGTCACTAAAACGTTTAAATTTGTGACGGAAGAGTATTGTAACATTCATTATTATATTATGTATATCATCAATATAAGGGTAAATGTTGTTTGTAAGAAAATATATATTTTTTTGTTTCAACAAATTAAAATGAATGTGGACTGTTTATTGATTTTTAACACGTTGATCTCGGTTTTAAAATACAGATTTATGTTATATAAATTCGGCTCGCAAATTAAGAGTGGACTAATCTTCGGATTGTGGAATCGTGAATTTATATCTTTACGATTTTTCATTTGAAAAATCAAACCGCTGCAGAATTCACATTCTATTTTTCGAATAAAATATGTATCAATGTTTTTGTACACGATGGAGAAAAAGTAGAAACTAGTTTGACTATGTATTTTAAGTAACCCACTTTTGGACTGACTGAGATATTAACAGGACAGATGATTTGTCGAGTACCAGAATAGTATTGGACGCGTGCCGTCAATACAAACGGTGGTGGAAACTAGGAGTCTATCTAGTGTAGCGGCACTTTATAACTGTTATGATCTTCTTGAATGCTTCTCGCAGCGTACCGGATCTGTGTGAGAGTTTCATTTATTTAGGATGCGGTTCATAGCATGTTTTCTCTGCCACCGAATCAAAAAGGCGAGGAAATCCTTCCAGCTTTAAAGATAAAAATTTCTGGACTCTTATCCCTTCCAGACCGAACACTTTTTTAAAATACAATATTTTCTAATACCACGTCCGACATAAAAAGCAAATCTGTAATTTTAAACTCTGACTTTATCATACAATGTTTAAAATCAAAGAATCTCAAAGCATAAAAATACAACATTTGTGAATGATCAGCTTTTAATTTTTAAAAGTCACCAATCATTAAAGTTTTAATAGTACTCGAAAAGCTGGTTCCGCTATTTTTACCGAAGTGTACTTTGTTTAGTATTTCATATTATTGTATGTTAATCGTCACAAAATCTATATCACTAATCGGAACAATTTAAATCAAATAAAACTAACTAAAACATGTAGTTCATTCTATTTATTTATATTAAAATATTATGTATGTACATTCCTTATTACAGGTATCAGTAAATTTTGGCTGTAAGATTACCGTGGCCTATAGTTTGTATAGAAAAAGTACTATTACTTTAAGGGCAACAAAATGGACGGAGTGTAGTGGCTGTGCTAATGGTTTAGAATCGTGAGCGTTATTGCAGTTATTAGTCTTGAATCTCAGTAGGACTGTATATGGACAGTAAAAATAACTTTAATTATAATAAATTAATAAGACTGACTGGTTGATTATAACATTTTCATAAAGTTTATCTTTAGAGAATATGGTATCCATTTTGTGATCGACCGTGTTGTGTGGCGTTTTTAGTAAGTATTAATTACTTGTTTGAAATAAAGATAAATGTTTCTTAATTATTCAAATAATGTTTTATTTAATGGTGACAATATTATTGTATTACACCTTTTTAGTTATTTTTTTATTTTCCGGTGTTGTTATACGTGTCTGCCGACTTTAAAGTGCTCATTATTATTTATATGGTTACTATTAGAGTATGTTTATAATCAAAAACCATTGTATTGGTCATGTACGTTTATAACAATCACAATAGTTGATTTTACTAAAAAGTAGTACTGTAAATGCAGAAGTAAATTGCAGCTAATGTGTAAGTTGAGACTATGTATAGCAGTAAGTCATTGTTGTAATATTTATATATAACCCTATGAAGATTTACAAAGATGTATGTTGTATTAGTTAATTAATACTGATAATATCTTAAGTGGCTTCTAAATTTTGGTGATCAAGAATAATGAGATGCAGTATAACGAAAGGGAAAAGTCATATCGCTATATGTTAATAATTATCATAAGCGTATAGCTTTTCCCCTTGGTTTTACTAGCAAAATCTTCAGCCAATATGAAAGAAGAATTCAAGGTTTCTATGAAGATTTATTTTATGGGAAGAAGTAACTATGAATGTGATGCAAAAAATCATAACAGCTTCATTTATATTTATATTTGATTGATTTACATTAACTCTTTTGAAGGTATTTATTGTGACAATCTATATGCAAAATAAGGTTATTTTGTAACATGTCAATTACATTATTAGATTTAACAAATAAAATCGAAAATTTTGCAACCAATTACAGGGTCAGTAATAAATTTATAAAAATGTATTAAAACGAACATGTGTGAATGATACCCTTATTATGCCATGCACTACAGGCCTGTGAGGTCAGTTTCCATGAGCTGTATCAGGCAGTCTAACATCTGACACGATTGTACATCATCAGAGAATTTATATGCTACATTTATTGTTAGCCCAAAAAATAAATATGTTTAATTTGGTTTTTGGGTTACTAATGATTTATTAGTTAATGCATTAATAATATTGGATAGCACTCTTACCTTAACCACCTATTTTAATGACACTGGCCATAATCAAGGTCAAATTTTGTTGTCTTTGATGTTGATTTTTGTGAAATTCAATTGAAATTTGAGTTTTTTAATGTTTCAGTTATAGTAGTATGTTTAGTAAGTTATCAAAACTACAAAATGTTGTATTATTTACAAATATGTGTTTTCTGTCCAACAAATAAAATTATTTCATTTTTCTGATTATTTTAGAAATTCTTTGTGAGACAATAAAAAGTTTTACACTGGGATTTGAAACCATTATACCTATAGTCACATATTTGTTATTTTTACACATTAAGATGTTATGTCTTTGATATAAAATAATCCTTGCAACTTTTCAAAACCTTTTATTTTATTATAATTCTCAGTATCAGCTTATATTTAATGCACATTATTAATAAATTTTTGAATGACATTGCAAGAATGTAGTGTACATAAATATTTTTTCTTAATGTTAAATATATATTAATTTGTGTTTGTAATAATGAGTAGTGAAAAAGGATTGGTAAATAAACAACATTAATTTTTAAATTATGTAACACCATAGTTCATTTAATAATATTTTTACCAAAGTTTTCTCTTTTAATGTTCTAAGCTTTAACTTTTGTTACAGTACAATTTTACTGCACAAAAGTAAACAATCATTAATATTCTACTCTATTACAATTAAAAAATGCTTAGTTTTAATAGCTTTGGCAGAAGTGATAACTTTATAAATTGTTTATAACTTAAATGCATTGAGTATAAGTTAAAGTTCTAAATGAAATAATGATTTCTTCTGAGTGATAAATTCTTTGCCCGAGGTTGTCTTGATTGATTGGCTGTTTGGTTATGGAAGGCTTTACAGCAGTATGTAATTAAGATATATATATATATACTGAGTGACCATGAGTACTAACTAACTAATTCCATTTCTGAACAAAGATGGCAATTTTTTTAAAAAATATATGTAATGAAACTTGTACTCTACACTTAAAATATAATGGAGAGATATTATAATTACAGTATGTAGTAAGTGTTATAGTATATCTAAATTGAGGCCAAGGTCAAATCCATTTAAAAAAAAAATGTTTATGAAATAGATCTCTCCCAAAAGTTTTAAGAACTATTTTTCTGTTCTATTTTTCTGTAATATAATTACAATTGTAGAATCTGAAAGTATTTTTCAAATATATGTTTATTTTATCATGGTAAATTGTTGCAGGTAAAGATGGGTGTATCAACTAAATATGGGACCCTTCAATACAAGTTATTTTTAATTCACTCTTAAAGAGTGATGGACTCATATAATTTATTTGGTGATGATGGAAGCGGCATGTTGGAAGGACTCACTGACCTTGGTGGAGCAGATAACTTTGCTGGTAGCTCATCATCTGGTGTAGCTGGAGAAAATAAAGATCCTGCTGACAATAGGTATGTAATAATTTTTTAAACTGATTTATTAAAATTACTGAAGTTAGGCTTTGGATTTTAATATTGTAATGTATTCAATTTGTAGTTACAGACAGGCATATAATCAAACTAGTGTGACACAAGAGGGCTCAATACAAAAACTGGCTACTTTTGGCAGTGGGGGTTCATCTGGACTACCTAACAGTTCACAACCGCTGCCCAATTCAGGCGCTGGACCACCAACTCCTGATTACCATGATTATGGAAGTTATCCCCCGCGACCGCGACTTCCTCAACCCCCTCATGGTCCTCTGCACCCACCACATCATGTGCATCCTTCACATTCTTATCCAGGGTATCATCCTGGGCCTGATCCTATGTATACTATGCCAGAACAAGCAGGTTAGTAATATGTGATCAGAGTGTAATTAGAGTAAACTGGTCAATACAGAAATTAGTTATAAAAAAATTTAAAGGACAATATTTAATGAAAATATGATTTTTAGGAATTGGAGAAATGGGTGTATGGTCTGGGGCCCCAGGAGCTAACAGATATTCACCTATAACTCCAGGCTACAGACATTCATATGATCATCAACAAAAAATGCATCAATATCCTCCTCAACAGGTATTATTTATCAAACTTTATATACATTATTGTTAATATTGCAATGAAACTACATGTATTTATTTAAACTGTTTGTTTGTTTTTAACTAACAATAAAAATCAGAATGGTAAAACAAAAATTCGAGCGTCTTCATTCATCATCATCACCCTGTGGCTGTATATTAATATACCCATAGTAGATTTTCTCACAAAACATTTCTAAGACATTACATATCCAGTTCGGGAGAGCTATTTTGCAAATATTCATGCACAATCTGTTTAGCAGATGGTTTCTTCTTTTAGATTTTGTAAGTCAAAAAATTTACTTGGAGAATGTTTTCGAATTCTGACAAAACCCTCTGCTGCGATCATTTTGCTAATAGTTTTAAGCTTGGTTAGGAATCTTCTCCATCTTTCGTTTAATAATATTGATTTTTCTGTTAAGTTACGGCAAAAAAATATTTTACAGAGTTCCAGTATTGGGCTACAAGCACAAAATGGAGCCTATATTCCAAGACAACCTCATTTCCCCCAGCCTTCATCACAACAATTATATGGCCAGCAACAGGTACAGTAATGTAAACAGTTTCCAGATACATAAATAAACATTATTTACTAAAACTCAATGTTACGGATTTTATCGCGTTTATTTGTTTTATTATTTATTCTCGACGTTTCGACAGCTTTGCAGCAGTCATGGTCTCGGGAAGACTGAGATGACAGATGTCCTGACGTCACAGCTATCACAAGGTACCTATAACTTTTTAATTATTGTGTGTGGTCCGGGCTACGCAAATGAGCTAGCTCACTGTGTCTTGAAGTCTTCTAGTGGTTTGCTTGGGATTTAGTTTAATTTTATTAACAATGGGATCCTATGCCGGTGGTATTACCCAACCATCTTCTCTATTAAAATTAGGATCTTTTTTTAATTTCAATAGCCTCGCGAATCATCCTTGGCAGGAATCGATGTTCCTTTGCGTGTATTTGAGGTTCATCAAATCTGATGTTATGGTTGGGATGATCCATAATATGGTCACAGATTGCAGACTTCCTTTGCAATCTGGGTAATACCACTGGCTTGGGATCCCATTGTTAATAAAATTAAACCAAATCCCAAGCAAACCACTAGAAGACTTCAGGACACAGTGAGCTCATTCTGCTTAGATCGGATCACAAATAGTAATTAAAAAGTTATAGGTACCACGTGATAGCTGTGACGTCAGGACATCTGTCAGTCATCTCAGTCCTCCCTGACCATGACTGCTGCAAAGCGGTCGAAACGTCGGTATAAATAATAAAACAAATAAACGCGATAAAATCCGTAATATTGAGTTTTAATAAATGTGTGACATTCGCGGAAATATAAGAAATCAATAAACATTATTGTCATGAAGCACATGATTTTTTTTTTTAAAAATTTGTTATTCAGTCCTCCTATCTCTATTAGTGATGGAGATCGTAGCTTTGTCTTTTCAACCCTGGCATGAGGTTCCAAAAGAAAACATTGCAGAGAGGACAAATTGTCTACACAGCTCTCAAATTTTTAAATCATATATGGCTGTATTTTATTAGGGAATATTACTTGCACAAATTTTCTTCTCACTTTTACTATAAAAATAAACATGCTTTTTAAAAATCTAATAAATTATTCTTTTATTTCAGAATTATCCTAACTATACACAAATGCATCCACCAAGTGCGACTAGAATTGGTCAACATCCTACATACCATCAACAAATGGAAGTGACTTCTCATCAGTATGGACTGTCACATGGGCAGCAGAATCACTCCGCTATATCTCAACACCAGTCTCATCAAAATATGGCAAGTCACACAGGCGGCATTACTTCTGGGATTCAAAGTCATCCAAGTGCTCATTTACATCATGCAGGACCGCCTCCAATACATCATGTCTCTCGTCAGCCTCCAGTGCCATCTTCAACAGTTGGCCCATCACACATTGTTCCATCACAAATGCCTTATGCATCACCTCATCATACAGTTCCCATGAATTATCAACCTCATCAAGTTCAACATCCTCTTGATGTAAATGTCTCAAATCAATATAACTCCATCAAACCCCCTGGTATTGAAAGTAGTAGTCCTCAATATCGTCCTCCATTCCCACAATTGTCGCCTCAAATGTCACCAAGAGCTCAGGTATCCCCCCGTCAGCAGCCTCAACCGCAATTATCACCACGTCCAGTAATGTCTCCTGTAAAAGGACCGAGCGCTTCACCGCATGGATCACGCAACTTAGTTCCGTCGCCTGTTTCAGCCGGTGCTCCGCCGGCTTCTAGTTCATTTACGTCACAAAATACACTTCAAGCATTAGAACAAATGGTTTTACCTACTGGTGGAGAGTATCCCTACCAAAGAACCCCATCATCGCCAGTGGTAGGCCATATGTCTTCTTCGCCTTCACAGTGGAATCAAAACAAAATACCGACACCAATTAATATTGTGCAAATAGAAGGTGAACAGTCTCTTAAGACGATGGAAACAGCAACATCGGCAAATACTTTGAAATCTGATTTACCAAAACATGTGTCCCTAAATGTAACAGCTGAACAAAAGCCTTCAGAGAGAACACAATCGGAAAAAGAAAGGCAAATGGATAATGTGAATACTTCCCATACCTTTATGCCATCAACAAAAGCAACAAATGTTACAAATTCAAAGGAAAGTACGACTTTGAATATTTCAAGCAATTCCACATCTGTGAATCCTTCATCTATTGACAATAGAGAGAAAAATGATAGTATTCAGCAGGAACGTCATACCACAGAAAAACAAGTTTTCGAACCAATAGGAAATTCAAATGAAAAAGAAAAAGCTGAAATGCCAAGAGAAATTTTGGTTAATGATGAGCAGCAACAAGATAATGAACTCCAGATAATAGAAAATTCTAAAAATCTAATTGTTAACGATCATTTAAGAACTCACATTACGTCATTACCACCTTCATCTTTGTCAAAAATTAATTCAGTTGAAAATACGCAAACAAGTAATACTCAAGCAGCTATTTTAACTGTAAGTCAAGTACCAATTAAAACATCTGCAAGTACTGCTAATCAATTTGAAAATGTAAATGTTACTAGAAATCAAGGATTTCAAAATGTTACAGCAAATGTTCAGAATATTATGCCTCAACCCATTTCAGCTAACTTAGTTTCAAGTCCATCCACTGGTATTCAAAGTAATCAAACACTTAACGTTATTACTACTTTTCAAAGTGAACCTCAAACTGGCACACCGACTTTCACTAATGGGCAAAATAATCTTCCATCTACTCATGAAATGCATGGAAACATTACCAACACTGTGTCATCGAGTATACCTGGTCACAATGCGCAAGGTAATTTAACTTGCATTCCACCTACATCCGTCAATATAATAGGAAATATACAATCTAATATACCCAATCCTCCCAATATATCCAATGTACAAACAAATGCTCCTACCAATATACCAAACATTCAAGTAGGAATGCCAATGAGTGTTCAAAATGTTCATCCAAGTTTGGGGCCAAATATTCAAAATCCGCCTAATATCATGTCAAGTATATCTCACAATGTGAACCCCAATTTGATTATGGTGGGGTCAAACAGTATGTCACATCCTAATATTCAAAATATTTTTGCAACATCTCATCATCAAGAAAGGTTATCTTTACAACAACAAATACAAGAGATATATTGTTTACCACCATCTAGTGAAAATCAGGAAAAAGTCCGATGTCTTCAAGAACGGTTAGGTATGCTACAACAACATGAAAGTAATGATAAGTGTAATGGTGGTCCAAACTGTATTTTGCAAAATCCTATTTATGGTACTAAAATGGTGGAAAGTCCTCAAGTTACTAGTACCACAGGTCGAGGTCGAGCAAAGGGGCCTGCAAAACCCAGAAAACCTCGAGTAAAAAAAGATAAGTTGCCTACTACTACACCTCAACCACTGGACCAACTACCTGTATCGGAAGATTGTGTTACAGCTGGTACTGGTCTACAAAGCAATTCTGAAATAGAAACCGAGTTGGCTGAAGATATATCTAATTTAGATAGTAGTGCACTTTCTATGGATGAACTTACTTGTGGAAAAGTGAAAAAGCCGCGGGCTCCGCGAAAAAATAAAGAAAGAAAACCACGAGTACCTAAAGAACCAAAAGTTCCTAAAGAACCAGGGGAAAAACAAATGAAAGAACGAAGAAAACGTGAACCTAAAGATCCTAATGCACCAAAAAGAAAAAAGAACTTAAAAAAAGGAGCATTGGAAATCCTAGCAGATACTACAACAAACAGTGATTTGCTTGAAAAAGATACTACTATTAATTCGTTAACAGAATTTCAAACCAGTCAAACATCATTAAGTTTAGATTCCATGAACAATATGAAAGCCTGTGTTACGGAAATACCATTAATAGATGAATGTAATGTCACAGACTTTGATGACATCCCTGTTTCAAAAATAGCTATCAAAGACTTGCTCGAAGAGGCAGAAGCAAAACGTGAACAAATTGAAAAAGAAGAAGATATGGACTTTTCTGGGCAAAAGAAAAAGGCTTCTAAGAAGAGATCGTCTGGAGGAGGTGGTTGCAAAAAAATAATGACTAAAAAAACTCCATCCGGAAAAAAGAAAAGGCGAGGGGGGTTGATACCAGATTCCGATGGGGAACCTGATGATTTAATGGCTACTCCACCACCATCACCTCCGGCTGAAGGTGATGACAGCCTAAAACGACGTTCTGCAAGGAATACTCAGCGTAAGAAATATACTGATGATGTCATGTTACGATTGTCAGATGATGAATTTCCTATGACAACTCCAAAACTAGATAAAGATTTAGAAGATTTAAAACCTGATACCAAAGATTGTCAACGCCTGGAAACAACGCCAAAACCAAACTATATATATGTTAATACTACAGAAGAAGATTCCATGATTGTTCAACACGTATTAGCTTGTCGTATGGGAAAACGAGAACTTAAACTGGAGATACCTGTTAGTGAACAACTAAAATTAGATAATACGGAACCATTAGAAAGTAATCAGAAAGCTGATCTTACAGAATTCCAAAATGTAATTGCCGGTCCTAGTAACGTTGATGATAAAGCAGAAAAATCAAATAATGTCGATGTAACAGAAGCGGTAGAAAATAAAGAACTTAAAAATACTGCAGACAATGATAATTTAGAAACAAGTTTTAAAAAGCCTGTTTTGTTAGATGTCGAAGAATACTTTGTAAAATATCGTAATTTTTCTTATTTACACTGTGAATGGAAAACGGAAGAAGAACTGTATAAGGGAGACAAACGTATATTTTCGAAAATTAAAAGATTTAAACAAAAACAAGCCCAACAATTAAATATTTTTGAGTTGCTGGATGATGAGCCTTTTAACCCTGATTATACGGATGTTGAAAGAATTTTAGATATGTCTGAGAATCAAGATCCCGCAAACAATAGTGTAGTAAAACATTATTTAGTCAAATGGAAAAGCTTACAATATGAGGATAGCACATGGGAGTTAGAAGAGGATGTAGATGTAGACAAAATAAAACAGTATAAGACTTTTAGTGAAATACCACCAAAAGAAAAATGGAAATTTAAGAAGAGACCCTCTGCTGATAATTGGATACAATTAAAAGAGTCTCCTCTTTACAAAAGTGGAAACACATTAAGACCTTATCAACTAGAAGGTTTAAATTGGTTACTATTTTCATGGCATAACAATAGAAATTGTATATTAGCAGATGAAATGGGGCTGGGAAAAACAATTCAAAGTTTAACATTTGTTAATTCTGTTTGGGAATATGGTATCAGGGGACCTTTTCTTATCATTGCTCCTTTGTCGACTATACCAAATTGGCAAAGAGAGTTTGAGGCCTGGACAGACATGAATGTGGTTGTCTACCATGGATCTCAGCAGAGTAAAAGTATGATTCACGAGTACGAATTTTATTACAAAAGTGCAAATGGAGAACCAATAAAAGAGTTGACAAAATTTAACGTATTGATTACAACTTTTGAGATTATAGTTACTGACTTTCAGGAATTAAAATCTTTTAACTGGCGAATTTGTGTTATAGATGAAGCACATAGACTCAAAAATCGAAATTGTAAATTATTGGAAGGATTAAGGCAATTACATTTAGAACATAGAGTACTTTTATCTGGAACACCTTTACAAAATAACGTGAATGAACTTTTTTCATTACTTAATTTTTTGGAGCCTTCGCAATTCTCAAGTAGTGATGCATTCCTTAACGAATTTGGTCAATTAAAATCAGAGTCTGAGGTCATAAAGTTGCAAGCATTATTAAAACCCATGATGCTGAGACGACTAAAAGAAGATGTAGAAAAGACTTTAGCACCTAAAGAGGAAACAATTATTGAAGTCGAATTAACAAACATTCAAAAGAAATATTATAGAGCAATCTTAGAAAGAAATTTTAGTTTTTTGCAAAAAGGTACAGCTTCTGCAGCAAACATTCCAAATTTAATGAATACTATGATGGAACTTAGAAAATGTTGTATTCATCCTTATTTGTTGAATGGTGCTGAAGACCAAATACAATTTGATTATAAACAAGCTAATGGAGAAGACAAAGAAGCTTATTACAAAGCACTTATACAGTCTTCTGGTAAAATGGTTTTAGTTGACAAACTGTTGCCGAAATTGAAAGCAGGGGGACATCGTGTGTTAATATTCAGTCAGATGGTTAGATGCTTGGATATTTTGGAAGATTATCTGATGTTTAGAAAATATCCTTATGAAAGAATTGATGGTCGTATACGCGGCAACTTAAGACAAGAAGCTATTGACAGATTTTCAAAGCCAGATTCTGATCGCTTTGTGTTCTTACTTTGTACTAAAGCGGGAGGACTGGGAATTAACTTGACTGCTGCTGATACAGTTATAATCTATGACAGTGATTGGAATCCACAAAATGACTTGCAAGCACAAGCTCGTTGCCATCGTATAGGACAACAAAAAATGGTTAAAATCTATAGGTTGATATGTCGTAATACTTATGAAAGAGAGATGTTTGACAAAGCATCATTGAAACTTGGTCTAGATAAAGCTATTTTACAAAGCATGAATACTGCTCAGGGCAAGGAAGCTGGGCTAAAACAATTATCAAAGAAAGAAATTGAAGACTTATTAAAAAAAGGTGCATATGGTGCTGTAATGGATGAAGATAATGCAGGCGACAAATTTTGTGAAGAAGATATAGAAATGATTTTGGCCCGTCGTACCCAAGTTATTCAAATGGAGTCGGAAAAAGGTTCTACATTTTCAAAGGCTAGTTTCGCAGCAGCAGATCAAAGATCTGATATTGATATAAGAGATCCCGATTTTTGGAATAAGTGGGCGAAAAAAGCTGAAATCGACACCACAGAGAAAAAAGAAGATGAAGATTTAATAGTCACTGAACCTAGAAAAAGAACAGTTATCAAAAGGTATGGCCATGACGACGGCCCCATGGAAATGTCTGATATGGAAGTAACACCAGATTCCGAAGACGACGAAGAAGGTAAGAAAATAACAAACAATAAATGCTTCTTAAATCATAAAAACCCTTAAAGGCTAGTAACAAAGGTTGAACCATTGTGCTCCATAACCATTTAACAAGATTTAAACAGTTTTTAAAATGAGAAAGACACCTGTATAGCTAATTATGATGATATTTAGTATTTTGAAATAAAAGTAACCTAGCCACCAGTACAATTTGATTGACATGGAAAATACCTAGTGGGCTGGTGATCACTTTGGCACTTCTACTGACTGTGTTTTGATGTTATAAAATCACTCATGAGATGCAAAAAGACACTTAAAACCATTTTCACTGAGAAAATTTAAAAATCGCATCTATGAAAATTACCCGTGAAAATGTGGCACGGATAAAACTTGTTTCTTTTAGTACACTTATTTTTTGGTTAAAAATTATCCACTTTTTATTTTTTTTTATTCCTAAACAATCTAATTTATGTAGATTGGGTAACATCTAAAGTACCAAAACCATTCTGTTTGTTATTTTTTTTATGATTTCATAATATCTTTTTTAATAAAATATCTGATTTATTTGAACATATATTTTATGTACAATTTTTGTTTAAGGAATTAGCCTAAGAAGCAAACGGAAAAAAGAAAAACTTGGTAGAAAAGGAAAAAGATATGCAAGTGATGATTATGTTCCCAGGCATGAAGGATCGTCGGTTGATGAGGAAGTGGTTTATGGGTCATGGACTAGATCAGAATGTTTTAAAATTGAAAGGGGCTTACTTACCTTTGGGTAATATTTTTAATTTATATTTTTATCATGTTTTTTTTATGTACCTGTGAAATAAATTTCGTGCTAACATTCTCTTAGCAGTCCAGATTCTATTTATACTGCCATAATGATGAAATTGTTTTTTGTGTGCTATTATTATTTTTGGATGCAGAATTTCCTTTCATCATTTTTTCATGTTATTATTTCCAGATGGGCACGATGGGAAGAAATTATTGATAAAAATCAATTTAGAAAAGGTTGGACCTTACCTGTAATTGAAGATTGTGCTCGAATAATTGTAAGCAAATCTTCACTATATTAAGAAAACTTTTAACTATGTATTCAAAATAATGATGACTTGCCATGCTAATACCGAGGAAGTTTAGACTTTCACTGAGTTCAAGCAATATTTTTCTGAATATAATAATTCTATTGACTTAACTATTTATATGAAATGCCTGTCTGTACATTCAGTTCCTTTAAATTGCAGGTTTTATATTGTTTGCGTTATTATAAAGGAGATGAGAAAATTAGAAACTTTATTTGGGATTTAATAGAACCCTGTGAAAACGGTGAAGTTACAATATCAAGAAATCACAGTGGACTTCACAATCCTGTCCCAAGAGGCAGAAACGCAAAGAAAAAAAATCGTTTAAAAGATATTCCAAAGCTTAGTGACTTACAAAAATGGGAAGATCCTGGTCATTGGAGTTCTATAGATAGATATGACTGTGAGGCTTACTTAGAAAGTAGTTACAAGAAGCATTTGTTTAGACATGCCAATAAGTAAGTATGCAATATAATTACTTTTGTCTGGTTAAAATGTATTAAATGGAGGTCAAAAAAATATCAATCCAGTTTTCATGTATTCTTTGTCTATAAATTCTAAGAAGCATAAACAGCACCAAATCACTTTGATTAAGTAAAATATTATTCTTTCTGATTTTAGAGTATTATTGAGGGTTCGGATGATGTACTATATAAAACATGAAGTGATTGGAGAATATTCAACACAAATAGAAAGCGGTATACACGCAAGGTATATTGCCGTTAAAATTATTATATTAATTAGTACTATTTAACCTTTAGCAATATTTCGATTATTAAAAAAAAAAACTTACAATATTTAAAAATAATAACACATCAGACTGCACAAATAAATAGAATTATCTGTTTTTATAATCAGCTAAGCAAATATTAAGCTTTTTTTAACATTTATCAAACATTGATTCACATGGTAAGTAAAAAGGCAAGTACTGATGGTAGGTATTTGTTGCTGGAGTCTGTCTAAGTTGGTATCACCATATTTCTGTAGCCAAAGAAAGTGTGCAAACACAACATATTTCATAGCATTGTAACAAGTGTAACCAACCAATAACCGGTGACGGGACTTTCTCAAAATTATTTGTATATGTAACAACCAAATATTGCACTGTATTCTTCATCACTTACCATCACATTAACATATCGGTGATGTCATCGGTTCCATTAAAAAAAATATGAATTTATACTTTCTAACGTATTATAGTTCTTTGGGAATGCGTGTGCCACGTGGGGTGGATAGTACACCGCCGCGTTTATGGTGGGACACCGAATGTGACGTCTCCTTACTTGTCGGCACATACATACACGGCTATGAAAATTATCTCGCAATGCGATCTGATCCTCAATTATGTTTTGTGGATAAATTAGGCCCACCTGATGATGCTGAATGCACAGATATCAAGTGAGTAATAAATAAGACTTAAATACATGAATAAAAATAGTATATTTGGTAATGGTACAATAATTATTTTTTTGGAAATTTTAAAATATGACTTTAATAATTGTATATGGTTTTAAAATAGAATATTATTAAAAGTCTATCCAGATACAAGCAATCAATAATATGCCTAATGTAAAAGAGTTGCGAATATTTTTCATTTAATTAATTTACTGGTGGTAAATTTGTTGCCTGAGATTTTCTAGGTAGGTACCACCGCAGCGCCTATTTCTGCCGCCAAAAAGTTTTCATTTGAACCCGTGATAGGCTCTGTTTGTAAATGAATTATAAATGCTATAAGTCTCGAAAGGGCGTGGGTTCAGTCCTCGCGGTGCTTGAACTTCCGGTAAGGGAAAATATCGTGACGAAACTAACATGTCCAAAAAAATAACAGCTTGTACATGTGACATCTACTACCCCGCAATTGGCAAGCGTGGGAGGTATAAATGGCCTGACATCCTTGAACGAGAAGGCCTCCAGAGTCAGTTGGGTACATAAAGACGGTTATTTATTTATTGAATTTAATTATTTATTTATGAAAAATTCACTGAAAAAAGTTGTTTGTTATAATATTGTAAATATAGCTATTAAACATAATGTATTAAAAGTTGATTATAAAATATAACAGAAGTGAGGAGCGTAAAGTTCGTGGCAGCGTCGTTGGTGACGAGGATTGCACGGACGACGTTTCAAGCGGCGCGGGTGCGACTTCTCCTACGGCGTCGCCGCGTCCCGATGACGAAGCCCATAGTAGTCACTTGTGGCCGTCTATGCAGGACCTCAATACCAGGCTGCGGCGGCTAATAACTGCCTATCAGCGCAATTACAAACGTGAAGAACTTAAATTGCAACAGAGAGCTAAGGTGAGTTAATTACTTCTACCTCTCTTTTTAACATAGCTATATGTGAAACGTAGCGTTTCTAGAAGCGAGTGAGAAAGTAAATTTGTTGAATCATTATGAACTCCATGATCACTGTTTGTATCATTGAAGCTAAAGACTGTGGCTGGTAACTTCAACGCATAGTAGGCCCCGGGAGCAGATTGTTTTATGGATGACACCATACTTTACTGCATAAAGTAATACTTCAGTACCTAGACGCTCTCCTTTTCCTCTACAAGTGTTTGCAGATTGCACACACACCATACTGTTAGGAAGGATGCCACACCTGTAGTACTTAGTCAGCTGGGCAAGGACGATTTCACGAACTCCAAAGTTTTTAGATCAATAGGTCAATTGCCAGTCGCAGAAAAGATCCTAGAGAGGTTGATGTCAGCGAAGATGAAATAGCACACATTACCGAAGATAATTTGCACTCGCCGAATCGAATTCACGCTCTGGAAGACTATAAACTAATACATCATAATAGGGTTAAGTTAAAGCTCAAAAAGGCTAGTAATCCTAGAGTTATTGGATATACAGGTGGCGTCGGATGGCCAGCAACTAGAATCAGTTTGGCTCAGACAACATTCACTTTTCCTCAGCCAAACTGATTCTAGAGAGGGCTAGTAGACTAGACTTGAGCTGCAGAAGAGGAATAGTGTTAGGTCTGCCGAGAAAAATGGTGTGTTGTGTAGTTTATTATTGAATAATTTGAAACTTAAATAAGTCTTAATGCAAACTACGTGTTTCTCTTCATTATAAATGAGTTGGTTATGAAAAAAATACTTTATTGGATGGAGTTTATGAAAATTATTTAATAAACTTATTTTGACTATCTTTACGGAATTATCCTCAAAAAAGGTCTGTTTATTTTGTGAAACTGTTCATCACAGTTTCAACCTTCAACATAGTGGTCTTAAATAACTTTTTTTTTAAGATGGAGCGAAGAGAACGAATGGACCAACTAGCAAGAGAAGAAGTATCCCAATGGCGTTGGACACGAGCCGACGAAGAGGCTTTCCGTCGTACGGTTGCATCTTACGGTGTCGAGTTCGATCCAGCCACTAAAAGTTTACGCTGGAATCGTTTTAGGTCGTTGGCTCGACTGGATACAAAAAGTGATGATGCTCTAACAGATTATTTGAAAGCTTTTATGGCAATGTGTAAACGGCAATGCGGTCTATCAGTGGGAGAGGCGGAGCTACCGACAAGAGCAGACTTAAAAGCGGAACCTATAGGAGAAGAAAGAGCTATCGCAACATTAGAGAGGTATTTCACCGTAGTCCTATTCTTTTATTAAAACTAAATTTTACGGATTTTATCGCGTTTATTACTTCGTTTGTTTATTCCCGACGTCTGGAGGACTGTCCGGAGGACTGTCCTCCCGTGACCATGACTGCTGCAAAGCGGCCGAAACGTCGGGAATAAACAAACGAAGTAATAAACGCGATAAAATCCGTAAAATTTAGTTTTAATAAATGTGTAACATTCGCGGAAATATAAGAAGTCCTATTTTTATTAGCCCAAGACTACAGAAGTCTCCGTAATTACCTATATTGAAATTATTAGTATATACAAGATCTCAGAAATGATCCAGTATTCTTATTTGCACAGGATCGATTTGCTCCGGGTGTTGAGAGAAGAAGTGGCGCCGCACCCTGCTTTGGAGGCGCGCTTAGCACTCGCTGAACGGTCGCTGGATACTCCGTCATGGTGGCAGCCTGCACGTCATGATAAGCTGCTTGTGCTGGGTGTCTGCAAGTAAGTTTTTTTTATATGCTCTAGTACGATTCATTACTGCAATTTGAAGTATAGTTTAGTGATAATTGTAAAGATTATTTTTATACAAGAACCAAAGTTATATAAAGTTATACTTTTTAGAACTTTGCGTTAAAAATAAGATAATAATTTTAAACTCTTGAGAGTTATCCAGTATTTATTAAAGGAAGAGAATTTTTTTTGTTATCCCATTTGTTACAACTTGCCGCCATATGGCGCTTAGTCATACCGTCCAATAAAGGTTCCGCCAATTGTCTCAAGTATTGGTACTAATTATTTA
The DNA here is from genome assembly GCA_029286795.1 of Byasa hedistus. Classification (NCBI taxonomy): domain Eukaryota; kingdom Metazoa; phylum Arthropoda; class Insecta; order Lepidoptera; family Papilionidae; genus Byasa; species Byasa hedistus. The sequence goes on along the minus strand of JAGSMW010000020.1, from coordinate 5,392,495 downwards.
ATTATATTAACGAATTATTTTCTCCAAACAGACACGGATTGGGCGATACATATAACAAAATCTTCTGTGATCCAAAATTGCCATTTGCTGAATGTGCTAGAAAATGGCAATCAAAATATAAAACAACTAAAAAGGAATCTGATAAAATAACCTCAGATGATGAAGAAAAAACGAATTTCGAAAATCTTAATGAAAAGCGGATGTCCCTTCGTCGCAGCAAACGTACCTCTAATGTCTGCGACCGCGATACAGAGGAAGATATGGACGCTTTAAGTGAACTTGAAACCTTAGCCAAATTAGGTCGTATAGAAGAATCTTTATCTCCCGAACTATGGTTCTCGGAAAGAGCTTTAGAAACTAGATTGCACCACATTGCACATGCCGTACAAAATTGCGAGTGGCCCTCAACTACGCCCGCACAAAAAACTGGAGAAACTCAGCTCCAAACAGATACGCAAGATGAACGCAAACAAAGTCAGAAACGTCACATAGCTATAGATGTAGAAACAGAACGAGCAAAATTACATGCTTTATTATCTTCGCCACAAGCAGCCCATACGTCAAACCGTGAGGTTCATAGAGGTACTAGTTCTAGCCTTACTGGTGGCATGTGTATGGGAGAAAGAGATGATGCATCAAGTGATTCGGGTTCACGACGGTCTACTCCAGCCCCACCGCCTGCGCATCAACGCATAGCGCCTTCTCCAGCTCCTATTGCTACTGCAGCTTCCCCAGCTCCTGCAATGCCTGCACTTCCCGTAGCTACTGCAGCGCCTGTCGATCTTTCAGCGCCTCTTGATCTAAGCGAAGCCCAAGATTTTTCTATCGGCCGTCGTACACCACAAACTAGTGAACAACCGGCTGCTGCACCACCACCTCGCAGTAGACTTGACGACACGCTTACCAGACTCATGAAAAGAAAAAACGTGGTAAGATAATTTGTCTGTATTTGTTAGATTTTATAATAAAATATTCTAATACACAAACAGTCTTTAAGAATTAGGGTGCAATGTTTTTTTTTATAATTGTCATAATTTTTTCATACTACATTTGTGTCTGTAGTTTCTGTAGTGTCTGTGTTTTGTGTCTGTTGTGTAGTAGAGAAGTACTTATCATTATAACTAGCGTTATGTTGTTATGGGTATGTTACCATCTCTTAATACTTACCATCACGTAAACGTAGTGTTGGTCCTCATCGCTTTATCGAACATAAAATTTAAAAAAGTAATGTACATGCATATCTTTAAAAGCTCCTATTTGTTTCATAAAAATTAAAATTCATTAATGATAACATAATTTTACAGCCCGCTCCAGAACAAATCATAGGAAAAGAAAAGAAAAGGAAAAAGTTAGATGAAATAGTACTAGGATTGTCAGCAGCAAAAGGTCAACAAAGTGCATCGTTTACTGGTGCATATGATCCTCCACGCAGCAGAAGCTCATCAATATTACCTGAAGTAACTGTTACACCGGCAGCGCCGCCCAATACATCTAGTACTACGCCGACACAAAAACCTTTCTCCGTTACTGTCACTAATGTACCATCTCCTCATGCATCTTCAAAAGAATTATCCTCATTTTTGCAACAGTCACTTGAACAGGGTAACAAAACCCAAAAAGCCTCAACTTCATCTATGCCTATAAAGTCTTACTCACATGAAGCTAAAGTCAACAAGTGGCTAGCTGAACAACAAATTAATGTTGATTCTCGGCGACGAGGATTACCTCCCCGACTGGCGCCCGACGAACATGTACCAGTTATTCACCGCGTAACTGGTAAACGAATAATTGGGCATAAAGCACCACAATTAAAACATTTAGCACAATGGATCGCGGAAAACCCAATGTATGATATTGATTCAAAGTGGACCGAAGGTATAAAAGAACACGTAAAATTGCCTCAAGATGTAAGGAATCAAAGACATTCTCCCATGCAATCAACGAGTTCAGCAAGCGACCGCAAAAAAGGGAGACCACCAACCTTAGACAGTCCAGCGGCCAATGTTTTATCATCAAATCCGCATTTGAATCAAAACATAGCTGGCTTAAATCCTGCTCTTTTAGCTAGCTTATCTAGCTTAAGTGCATTCGACCCTAAAACACTAGCTGCGACATTATCAAATTTAACTGGGTTTGACCCAAAACTACTTTCAAGTCTTAGCAGTTTTGACCCAAAGAATAATCCGCTGCTTAATTCTTTTAACAGTATGCCTAACTTACTAGGAAATATTACAGGTGGTAATATTTTTGCAAATTTGGCGGGATTAGGTCTTCCTGGGTTTTCTTCAGTTGAAATGAATAGTTTAGGTGGAAGTAGCATATCGGGAGATAAACCAAAATCAAGAAAACCAACTGAAACTAGTAACGCTTCTACTTCCAAAGCCGCTAACTCGCAATTCCCTTTCGTTTTTCCTAATCCAAATATGCTATATCCTCAATTAGGATTAAGCGGTTTATCGCCATTTAGTGTACACTCCGGTATGTCTTCAGCATATGATGCTTTAGGACTTTTAAGCAGTAATTTAGCTGCAAGTTCTAGTGGACCAACGTTGCATACTTCAAGTCACAATTCTCGAACGAGCACTAAGACCACAACACCCAGATCATCTACAGTAGTAACCAATTCTTCGACTTCAAGACAGCAAAAGATTTCAGACCGCCAACAATCTGGCCACTTGCCTCAAATATTATTACCGCCTGATCCTTATCTTATCGAGACACTGTCAAAACAATCTTTAAATTATGATGTCGCTATGAAGTCTGAAGCAAAACAAAGAACTCGTGATAGCGATAATAATGATAACACAGCAACTGATTTATCAAAATCAGATAAGAAGAAAATCCCCTTCGATTCGTTACGTTCACAAGTACCACCAGAATTTGCTGCTGTTCAAGAGAAACTTTTAAAAGGCGATAAAAAAGATATTGACATTAGCAAAATGCTCTTAGAACAAATGGCGTCAGGAGCCTTAAGTGCAAGTCTTGTTACTTCTGCTGAAGCTAAAAAAACTAAAGACTTTGAAAAAGATTTAAGCGACAAAAACAAAGTTTCAACTGAATATCTTTCGAGAATATCAAATGATGAAAATGTAACGAACTTAACACTAACTCATAAAAGAACGTTAGAAGATTTACGTAATGAACCTGAGAATCTTGCATTGCAATCTAGTGCTAAAAAACTTAAAGAAAATGCCGGTTCTGAACTACTAACAAACCTAGACAAACAATCTGATCATACTACACACACGGGGGAAATGGATCTTGAGGATTTAATAGCTCCGTCTACTGTTATTAAAACTGGGATGAAAGCCAGCGATTTTGAGCTAAATAAACCTTGCGAGTCTTCGTCGGTAAATATCGAAAAAGATATGTCCCAGTTAAAAAACAGTAGTAATATAGGTAATAATGAAAGCGATGTACAAGAGGGAAACGATAATTCGCTTATCCTCGATTGTACAAATAGTTTAACCGATATTGATAAAAAAACCGAAATAGGGAATGATGAACACAATTCAGATTTATCTTCAAATGATAACTCGCGAAAGGGAAATAGGAAGAAAGGGCGAAAATCTTCTGAAGAAAGTTTAGTTTCGGGGCCGCGACGAGAACTACGATCTAGCGCTGGAAGGTTGTCTACAGATGGAAATAGCCATTAGCTGTGTATTTCAAACAAGAATGAGGCCTAAAATATGTTATTTTTAAACTCAAATTTCGTTCATTGACTGTTGATAGTATTAGTTTTATCGTTATCATGAAAAATACCCACATTCATCAAATATTTAACGTTTATGCTTATGACCTGCTATTGTGTTTTCTTGTAAACTTAAAAAAAGTGTTGGATTGGAATCAATGTAAATTACAAAAGAAAACCGATCAAAAATTTAACATTATTCATAAACATAGCCTGTACTTATGAAGTCAGTATGGCTTTGATTTGTGAATATCTGTAATCGGGGCTTACATTATAATATTTGAGGCTTATATCAAGAGCTGTAGTAATTTTTATTTATTTTTCTTAGTTTTGAATAATTAAAATCACATACTACATTTTTAATTACCTGTTTAAGATAATTGTGGGGCTCGATAACTTCAATTATCACATGAGTAATGAATAATAATTATATAAAAAATAGAAATCTTGGTACTATAGACGCAATAAGATTGAAATAATAATTCTGATATTTGATTATTTAATTTATATCCCTGCCCCTACATCATACAACGCCACAAATATTTTTTTTATTGCAAGTAACCCTTGAATGAAAATTGTTATGTTAATGCTTTAGTAATGTATCGTATTATATTCATGGGAAAAATATTTGATATAAGATCACCCGAAGCTATATGAACACATACAATGATATCGGGATTAACTTAGTTTTAATTTTACCTCTCGTATGTTTTATATTAGAAATAAGCTTAATATTAAGGGACAATTTCTGATGCAATTACTTACAAAACAATACAATGGTAGCAACAATAACAAAATTAGTGTATTTCTGTAGTTTATTTTCCTCTTGTGAATTTCAGTTTTTTTGTTTAAACGTAAATGAAAGAATTAAGTGAAAACGCTGAATGTGATAAAATTATTTATTACATGTATTCTAATTATTTTGCATTGCATTGCTCTATTATTATATATTGTACTGTAGATAATAAAAATAATGTGACGACAAATCATGAATAAATATTAAAAAAAAATGGTTGCATTATTAAATTAATCAAACTAATGTCCATAGTTAAGTTATACGTTTTGTGTCTACGTGATGCAATATTAAAAATATTAATTGGATTTAAGAAAAAAAAAATTGTACTAAAATAGTCTTGGTGCAATTTTTGTTAATTAGTTGTGTAGGAGAGAATCTTCAGAAATATGAATAGAACTGTAAATTTGATGTTTAGGCGAAGGCGATTACACACTATAAGAATTGGGCGCACTCCTTAATTTTATATTATTTCTTCTTTGTAAACTTGGTTTTAACAAAAGTACGAATTTTCTGAAAAACCTAATTTACTTAGATCGTACTTTAGGGTACTGACGTTATGGTGACTTTAAAGTCAAACAACAAATTATAGCTTGTTTACAAGAACTATGTCCTAAATAAAAACAAGAAACAAAGAATCGCCAAGTCAACAAAATTTGATCGAAGGTAGAATTACCGGAAATTACTGAATAAGGTCGACGCTGTCTAGCTGGGTCATGGAAATAATAAGTAATAACTAAGTACGAACGTTGTACGTAGTCCTTATTACTTCCATGAGCTGGGTAAACAGATGTGATAAAATCGTTAAAAAACTGTTCAATTCGCGAGTACTATGGATATTTTTATACCAATAATTGCAATAAATCTCTAGAAATGAACAGTAAAAACTACATTCATAATCGCTCCGTCAATGGCGAAGACGCATAAAATTACTGACAGATAACGATTTTTAACTAACTTTTAATCTTCTTTACAAATTTTTAATCTCTGTACTCATATTTGCATACAACACCAGAGAGTCGAGGTTTTAACAGGACTGCCGAAAACCAGGTTTGAAATAATATATTATAAGTAAATTCAAACCATGATAATAAATAAAATCTACACTATCTTGAAGGTTTAGTATTTAATCTACAGTACTATCTATCATGCTTTATATCATGTAATGTATATATGTAATATAAAACAGTTTATTTCCTATAGCAAAAGGGTAAATATTGAAAGTGTTCACAAGTGCAGTATATTTTGACTGTTTTTTTATATATTTAACGTATTTTTAATCTGTATCTGGTACGATTATTTAAAGCAAATATATAGTTTTAAAACCTGGTCGCACATAATTGTCCCATCCCTATTTATCATAATATTACTATTCTGTTTGATTTCGGAAACATACAAGTCAGTTATTTTAATTGCCTTTGCATAGTAAAAGTTTTTAATATTCCGAATTGTGTTAAATTGGATATGATGTCGTATAGATGCGTTTCTCCTTTACTGAAACGTTTTCCTCAACGTACGGTTGGGCCTCTTGGCAGTCGTTGCATAACCAAAAAAACAGAAGATATATGCACCCATACAGGACAAGTAACAATTTGTGTTGATAAAATTATATTTGTAGCGAATTTAATTTACAGTATGTTATGATTATGATAGAAATAAGATATAAGGATGCACAACCAGATTCCCTTATTAGAGATGTTCCCCTATTAGTTACCATGGATTATCTCTGTATTGTTAATAATTAATAGTCCTTTCTTATCCCCCTTAGTTTTGTTATCCACTATATACACTATTGTAAAAAAAAAAATTACGAATTTTATTGCGTTTATTATATGTATTGTATGGATTCATTGAGATTATAAACACAGCAAAATTTTTCAAATATATTTTTATTATATGTGTAATTTTCACATAAACATTAGAAATCCATAAGATTAAAACTATATTTACTTAGCTAAGAAATGGTGCTCCTGTCTTAAATTTTGTAAAACAGCTATATTATAATTCCTACCATAGAATATTTACTTTCGGTCCAATTTGATTCTTCAAACAGTAACGGACATGTTATGCTCGCGGCAATATAGATATTTCAAAAAAAGATACTTCCAGAGTTAATTTAAAGGCGTTTGTTATATTTCTCTCTTGATGCAACATATTACTTTCAAGATACACTTCAGAGCATTCCTCTATGAGCACTGAATAATAGTACACCATACTGTACACAATCAAAAACAAAGTTTTTTATAATTTTTAATGAAAAGTATAGGTTAATTGAAGGAGGTACTACAGATCTGGTACCCACATACATTGCTTGAAGTACCTCTCAAAGAATAAATATTATTGAACAAATACTCTTTAAATTGTATTATTATACTATGATTATATGTTAACTATGCAATCCCCTTACGATTAGGGTTAATTTATTACTATTTTCCCATTGCTACTGCCATAAAAGGATCTAATAAATTTTTGTTTAATAACAAGATGAATTTAAATTTTTAGAAATGGGATTCTGATGACTATAGGCTAGCACGATTTATGCATTCTCCAAAACAAGTTAATCGAAATTGGGCAATTAATTTAATTGCCGAAGTGCCACCGAAACAAGTAACTGGAAGAATTGTGTGGTGTGATGGAGGTAGTGGGTCAGAAGGTCATCCAAGAGTGTACATCAATTTGGTAATTGTTTTAATTTCATGTCGAAAATTGTTGTATTTTTTGCTGGAGAACCAAGCACAGGTATCATTGCACAATGCTTGTGTCAGCAAACAGTAGTTTCTGTATTGAAGAACAACATAAGTTGAGCTTATTAACAGGCCAACAAAGCACAAAGCAATGTAAAGTCTTTTTGTCAAGCATAACACTATCCCTTCTTTATCTTTTTAATGCCACATACTCCATATTTTGCTATAAAGGCAATGTAGTACTTATATTCTCAATTTATCACTAAAAACTGATCTAGGAAAATTTGTTTTTTGAAATAATATAATTACACTTAATATCTTATACATTTAATATCTTATTTGTAATTTCTGTGCATAAATAAATAAAAAGGCAAAAGATTAATTGTAAAATGAGTACTTTAAGGGTTTACATGTTAATTATTTATTAATTAGTCAGGTCTAGTACTATGTTTAGTAAAAAATTTATACTTGCTGAACCTTGTATAACAACTGTCTAGATTGCGATAGTAGATGTCTGCCACCGAATACTCATGTTTTGTATTTAAGGGTTGTGCTGTAGCTAGTGAAATTTCTGGGACTATAAGATTTTACAACTTAAAGTTTGTATGTTTATAAGTACAGTTATAAAGTATATCACTTATCCTCAGATGTATGTGTCTGCTTCTTAGCATAAAAAATACTACATACTATTGCTGATTGTCTAGTGTTTGTGTACACTAAGTGTAAACAATTGATTGCATGGCATGCATTGTTAGCAACCATAAAAAAGTGTTTACAATATTAGGAATGGTACATCTTAATCATCATACCTCTCATATATACAATTCTGAGCATAGCTATTTTTTCTAGGATAAACCCGGAGATCACTCTTGTGGATATTGTGGCCTTCGATTCATCAAAAAAAGTGATCACTGATAAAACAGAAGATAAATTGGTAGTGCATCTGGTTATTATTTAAAGATGTATAATTATGGGAATATAATAAAAGATTATTACCAGTATTAAGTATTTATTATTTTTGTAAGTGTTTTACATTGTCTAAAAACATTTTAACTGTATCAAGACATTGTAGCCAAAAACTTTCCCTGTCTTATAAAATATTTTAATTCTAGTTTGTTGATGTCATCCGACTGAAATATTGAATGCTTGTGCTTTATAAAGAAAAGCCTAATAATTTTTATGTTAAATTTGTAAATGCAAAAACAATATTCTGACAGTTGCAAGACAATACAACTATATTTTGTAGCCTTTTCTAATAAATCATGATGCTTATTGTAAATAACTTTGATTTGGTAAATGGTTTACCAAAAAAGTGAAAAGCTTAATTTTTCCTAAAAAAAAATATGTACCGAACACCTTAATTCTGACCTATACAGTTTTGATTTTTATATTAATTAACCTCTTACTAATTTTCATGACCATTCTCATTTTTTAATTGTTGACGTATATCAATGTTAGATTGTAAGAGATCTTTTAATTTCTTGTGAATATCATCATTTTTTTGCTCTAACAAGTCCAAAGCTAGATTTAGTTCATCCAATTTAGAATCCAAGAATTCGTACTCTGAAAATTTTTCAAGATTTTAGAAAATTTAGTGTATTGTTTATACAGAGAATTTTGAGATTTTTCACCTTCACGTATATTTTCGCTAGTTTCATCGCTTGTATTTTCATCATCGTTCTCAGGATTGTGGTTTTCAGGTTTGTTATCATCATTTCCTGCCATTATCACAAAAATACGTATGAATCAAAAATAATTAATTATACACTCATTTATTATTTGCAAAATTATCAGGCTATTTTAACTTTTGATTAGTAACAGTAATTGTATATTAAAATGTACTCGATGATTTCCGAGTGATCACAAGATTGACCATAGACTTGATAATTTAATGTCATGTATTATAGCTACTGCTGTAACCTTAAATCACTAAATCTTAATACCGATTATTTAAAAATATCGATGTTTATTGTAGGATATTTCGTAATTGTGATGGTTTGAAAAAAATATTCTACAGTTAAATTTTAAAACTTATAAAAATTTAGTTTTGTTTACTGCTACGGCAATATCTACATATTGTTTTTATGAAAATTATGTATTCCGTAATGCACACTGTTATAAATCAATATGTTTTTTATATATTAGTTGTATTAACTAGATGTTGTCTACTTTAACTTCGAAAATAATATAAAAGATGCAGGGTTCAAATTTATCGTGTTAAACTTCTTTTATGGTATCAAAATTAAATCATTAAAATTTCTTGTGGCAGTGTAAAATTGCTTCTTATATAGTTTTAATACTCATTACTTAATTTTTATATCCGCATATTTAAATACTTTTAAAAAAGATCCGTACCCAAATATGAAGGTTTTGCTATTTGTTTCAATAAATAGTTATTTTAAAATCTCTAAAATAATTTAAACATTGAAAAATTCTAATTATTCAAAGCTTTTTTTTATTACTAGTGTTTGTCAAGATTGTACTGAGTTCATGCTTATCTGTGAATCTATTACGTGTAACCAATATTTAGATTTGTAATATCTGTACATATAATTTACCTTTTGTCAACTATCTATTGTTACACCACAAGTAAAATTGTTTAGTGTAATTTATATTTATTTGTAACATTTCAAGTATATTGGGCGTTAATTTCAGAGTGTAAGATCAATTTCTGATATATATGAGATTAACTTAAATTTTGGTACATGACTTCTTTTTGTTTTTCTAAAAAGTGCAGTTATAATGTATTTACAAAACCTTTAGAACGGGGTGCTGTTATATAAAATTAGACTTTACCTAAAAGTAAATGTATTTTACTTTTTAAAAATGAGTAACATTTTCATATTAAAATTCAGTGTTGTGTCCATCGTTTGGTAATATTTTCTAAAATGCGATTGTCATATTCTCAAAGCTCATGTCTCATGGTTTTTTCATCATCATCATCAACAGCCCGCGACAGTACATTGCTGGACATTGGCTTTTTTCATCGATTTGTATTAATTAGGAGTTAAATATTTATACCTTGAATTTTCAGTACAATGACGTCGGGGCCGTACAATTATTCATATATTTTTAAATACATCATAATTGGTGATATGGGTGTTGGAAAATCATGTTTACTACATCAATTTACTGAAAAAAAATGTAAGTGTTTTGCTCGTAAATTTTACTATTTTATTTTTTATAGTAGTATGTGTGAATAGTATTTTTTTATTATACATGACAAATGCGTTGGTTACTAGATTATCAAGGATTTATAAAAATATTTTTTTTTTCTTGTTCTGTAATAGGAAAATGTAAAGCTTAATTCAGCTGTGTCCGGATTTTTTTTTCTTATAATATCACCTTAACCTGAAACCAAGTGTTTCATAAAAATATGTAAGAGGTAGAGGTATAATGTGTATGAAATGTAAACACATTTTATAGTCTGATGGAGATTAAAAAATGGTGTAATTTTCTTCTAAGTCATATTTCCTCATGATTGAGGGTCTTGGTTATCATGTGTAAGGAAACACACAACAACTTTCTTGTCTTCTCCATTTCACATACTAGTCTGACCACAGATAGTGATGACATAAATATGTAGGTTTCCACACAATGTTTTCCTTCACTGTCAAAGCACGTGATATTAGTGAATGTTAAGCTAACTACACATAAATTGAAAAATTCATTGGTGAAGCCCGGATTCTAACCTAGTACCTTTGGAGTGGAAGGCCTGCATTCAAGCCACTAGGCTATCACTGCTTTGGTGTAATATGTTTGTTAGTTTTTTTATTCTTGGCACTTTTTTGCAATATTAGTCGCTCCAGATCCGACTAGATATATTTGATCAAGTGTTAACATTGTATCTTAATAAATGAAAGCAAAGCTCAGAATTTTTTCCAGTATTGTGGCGGATTAAATTTTATTTCAATTGTACAAGCTAAATTTTAAATCTTTTGAATACTTGTCCTTTTTGTAAATATATCATAGCTAAAATCTTGCCTGTTTTAGAAGTAGTCTGGTAGTTTTTCTGGTCATTTAAATTTATTGAACATCATCATCATAACAACTGATGGATATCCACAGCAGGATTACGGTCTTAAGTTTTGTAAAACAAGCACATATGCTCCATGTTTTATATAGATTGTAATATGTTCTGAATATCAAATCTTTAGGTAGACTAGTATATACAGTAACTCCATTGAAGTCTTCAAAATCTAAAGCTTGGCAACACATACATTTGAAAACATGAAAATGTTGAACTCATAAAGTTTGCACACAAACATGACATACAAACATTGTTTCCAAACACTACTACTTACTAGGTTTCGATTATATTTGACTTTTCCTTATGGTTGCTGTATTCATATATATTATATATATGTATATATATATATTATATATATATATATATATATATATATATATATATATATATATATATATATATATATATATATATATATATATATATATATATATATATATATATATATACATCATATTCTCTTTAACTTTTGCACCACATTTTGTCTATGATAATTGCATGTGTCTATTGTGTAGAAGCTAAAATAGGAGGCTTAAAAATGCAAATTTTTTTTAAATTAACAGTAAATTTTTTGCTACCAAGATTGATAAAAAATTATAAATGCTTTTGTAAAAAAAAAACTGTTCTTTTTAATGTACTAAGCATTGAAAAGCAGTTTGGATTTTTCTGTTTTATGTTACCAATGTTATTTTTCTTCACAATTTTATAAATATGCTGAGTTTTAGTAAACTCTAATTTGTCATGTGTTTGACCTATTTTTAATGTAATGTATTTATCATATCTGTGTTATTTATTATCAGTTATGGCAGACTGTCCACATACAATTGGTGTGGAGTTTGGTACTAGAATAATTGAAGTTGCTGGACAGAAAATTAAACTACAAATTTGGGACACAGCTGGGCAAGAAAGATTTAGGGCTGTTACACGTTCTTACTACAGAGGTGCTGCTGGTGCTCTTATGGTTTATGATATTACTAGAAGGTAGGTTAGTTGTACATGTGTATATATTATTTTGCATATTTGCTAACTTGCAATCAGATCACTATCTTAATCTTTAGCATTTCAACTTCTATACTGTTAAACTAATTGAAATTCAAAATGGTATGGTTGTAAATTGGAACCTAAAGTATATAGTTGTGATCGTTTTTTTTAGTCATTAGTAAACACCAGATATCACTGCATCATGTAAACTTCTTTACCATTTATAAAAAAATTATGGTTATTATACTAGTTGAATCCTGTACAAACTTAATAGTTATTGAGATGTAACTATTGTTGATTTTTTAGATCCACCTACAATCATCTGAGCAGTTGGCTGACAGACACACGTAATTTGACGAACCCCAGCACCGTCATATTTTTAATTGGCAATAAATCTGATTTGGATGGACAGAGAGATGTCACATATGAAGAAGCTAAACAATTTGCAGATGAAAATGGTCTAATGTTTGTAGAAGCCAGTGCTAAAACGTAATGTTTTCCTTATTATCTTTATAAATTGCGTGCCATTTCTGTATTTCAGAGGTTTTGTGAGTTTAAAAATATCTCATCGTATTAATCGGATTGTACTTATTATCAGCTTAACAGAAAAGTCTGCATGCTTGACGCATCCATTACTTTCTGACAGTCATTTGACTGTCAGAAGGAAATTCCTTGATCCACTTTTATCAAGTTTATAAATTTGTTATCTAAATATTATTGTAATTATCAAATTGTAGGGGTCAAAATGTAGAAGAAGCGTTTCTTGAAACAGCAAAAAAAATCTATCAAAGTATCCAGGACGGGCGACTGGACCTAAACGCAGCGGAGTCTGGGGTTCAACACAAGCCCGCGTCACCAGGTCGTCCTCTAGCCGCGGCTCCCGCGCCCCGCGACAACTGCGCCTGTTAACCTCATCACTACTTATCATATAAGAGTTATTTTATTGTAGAAATAAATGCTGTAATTATTCATTAATCACATAATTTTTCATATTTAATAATTATGTGTATAGATTTTTATTGTATTATCGTCATGATCTTATTCTATACTTTAGAATTTCGGACTAAACAAAAAAATAAAAACTGGTTTTGCACGTACATTCCAATTAATCGATTGTGTTAAATGGTTTTCGGTTTGTGGTAAAATCTTTTTAGTGGGTAATTATTATAACAATTAACAGGAAGTATAACAAAAGAAATTATAATGAAATCTAAACGGTATATTAATTAAGCAGCAAATCTGGATATAGGTAATAAATTTGTCTAACGATAATTATTATTCTTTGTGATTTATTTTAATTTATAATAAAGTTATTCGAAAGTATAGATTTCCAAAAAATTTTGTTTATTGCGTCCACTTATATTAGATTACTTTAAGAATAATTGTGATGACATACAAATATTTTTTAAGTAATCGAGGTTGCCGAGAAAGAAGAAATTCCATTGTTCTTTTAAGTTGTATTTATAACAACACAAATTAACAAATCGAAAAAAAAACCAAATGTTATTTTTAATGTGAGGTTTTTTTGCTTTATTGTACTAGAGGATAAATAATTTAAACGTTGACTATTTGTTTTGATAGTGAACTTAATAAGCATATCTAATACAATAAGAATATTTATTATATTCCTATCATAATCATGCTACAAAATTTTTTTTAACAGAGCATACTTATTAATATTGATTGGATGTTTGTAATTATTGCAAATGAAATAATCGAGGTACTATTTTCACACTGGAACGTGAGCGGAAGAAGCGATCGGTATACACTGCGCGACGGCACTAAAGATATATTCATAATGTGCAGAGTGTCCGTTACACAAATGATTAAACGGAGGAAATTCCAATGATGTAGTGGATGAATACCAGTATAGGGTTTACGCATCGAGAGGTATCAGTAAAGTATTTATTACGTATAATTTTAAATATACATATATAATATTTATTCTGACCATTCAAATTGATTATGTTTTGAATTTATTCGTATATTGTGTCATGCAAAAATATACAAATTAAACAATCTCCTTTTTTATTTCAAATTAGTTTTCAATAGATGTTTTTTATATTCAACTGATTTAGTCCTTTTTTTTCAGAGTTAAATGTATAGAAAAAAAAAACACTGAAATATAGTAAAGATTAGTTACAAAATATTCTAATCCATAATCTTACTATTGATATAAAAATGTAAAACAATTTTAGGAAGCCTTAATAGTTGCTTAGTTCATTATTAGTACTTTGTACATTGTATTACTTAAGTTTACCGCGTGTATTTGTCTTCCCTATAGCAAGCAAACAAACGCCAGAACTGATACCAATCAAATTTTTTTAATGGAAGTCCTTCGATAATATACTGAACATTTATTTCATATATTTTTTTTTAAAAAAGAAATGGGTCATCCGTTCAACGATTGTTTTTCTTTTTAATTTATGTTGAACACATTAAATTTCAATTGCAAATTTCGCGCAGGACCAATTGGTCTACAGGTCTTTAGGGGGAGGCATATGTTCAGCAGTGGACGTCTATCTGTTGAATGATGATGACATAAAATTTCAACTTATCTGTATTTTTATGTATTATCACTCTTTAACTTTTAATATGTTAAATTATATTTTATTATCTGTTAAAAATCAATTTTATCAAATTTACATGATATGATGTATTTTAGTTTCAAAGTAATTAGTGATAGAAGATGGCTCGCAACGGAGATGCATAGGTTAAGATGAATGAGTGGCGTTACTACATGAAATGAAAAGAATATTATATGAAAGGAAATTTGATTGGCATGACAGGGCATGTAATGCGGGGAAAGAAAATCATCTTAGAACAATCATAAGTGTATGCTTATGGATGGAATGTGTCAATAGGGATATGCATGTAAAAGGATTGTCAGTTAACGGTTGATAGAAGGGAATGAAAGAAGCCATATTGTGCAGATGCAGCCCTCGGAGTGGAACAGGGCAGGAAGATGATGAAGTATCAAAGTACACAAAGTTTGAAGTATAATAATGGCTTGATTTATTTTAATTGCATTAGTACAAAAAATATATTTTATGTGTTAGGCATATATTTCTCATAAAAATATATGATAGAGTTCGTTTATATTCTTTAAAAAATTATTTATACTTTATACTCCATATTTATATATACAACCAATTCTGTTTTTACACAATTTTAATTAAAGACGTTCCAGAAAATAAAATAGATTCTTTTTACACGATTTCATTGGATTTAGCACGATTAAAAAACCAAGTTCATTAAAATTTTTAAGATTTTTTTTTTTTCACCATGATCTTTTAGAAATTTAGTAAGGGAATTCTCCATTCTAATCTATTTTCATAGCAGTTTAAGTATAAATTTTAGTGTTTTGTTTAAGGTCCCCTTTTTCGTATGTACTTCATGCTTTTTTATATGGATTTGTCTGGAACGTATCTACCGTGTAAAAACAAAATTAGGTGGTGTATAGGTATATATATGTTTGATTTCACTGTCGTTCTTCTATATAATAAAACTGTTCTTACAACTTCGATTTAATTGTTTGAACAAATAGATTGTGCATATCGTTAAGCGATTGTTCAAGTGCTTCCCTGTACTTGTCGCAACTGGTCTCCGGGTTGGAGTTGAAGGCGGCGGTCGCAAAGTTAATATCGTTATCTCGGGGATTGTAGCATGTGGCGTAGCCGTTAGCCACTAAAGGCCCGTAGCACATAAAACCATCACATTTGCAGGCCACCTGAAAATTAGGTTTACAAGAAATCTAGGTTTTTTTGTTTAAAGAAACGGGATGGTCAGAACTCACATCTGGGTGCAAGTGATACGTCCACCCATAAGAATGGAAGTCTTGTTAGGATGATAAACACTGGATAACATTATGTTAATAGCTTGAAGACACACACTGTTAAATGACCATAAAATCAAAACAGAGCAATGACTGCACTCTGTTTGGAGGCAGAAAATGGTTTGTGGTGGTATATCCACCTAAGTGGGTCATCTAGATGACCACAAACATTTTATAAGATGCCCACAAACCTGACTAGTAGAAATCCTCATATGTGCACTCCGGCGGAATCCTTCATCTAAATACAATTTCGGGATGTCCATTCCGTTTTCAAGAGCGATCAATTTCAAACCAAGCAAATGTCGATCAACACCAAAACCTTGCAATG
Organism: Byasa hedistus; assembly: GCA_029286795.1. NCBI lineage: Eukaryota > Metazoa > Arthropoda > Insecta > Lepidoptera > Papilionidae > Byasa > Byasa hedistus. Next base: position 5,376,153 of record JAGSMW010000020.1, on the reverse strand, counting down.
CCTGCGAAAATATGTAGTTGGCCATTATGAATTATAGAGACATAGCAGACCAAAGTTTTATGGCTCATGTAGTTTATTAGCAACAATTGGGGCTATATAAATGACCCAAGAGTACCATTCACAGGAAAATTCACTCTTCTTTTTCGGGATTTGCTCACTTCTAAGGGCTTTTTGCTACATAACGAGGGTAGAGTGCAAGAGGGGGTATTGTGACGTTTCTTCCACCCAAAGACCCCATTACAGAACCAATGCAGATAATTATACTATACATTATTGAAAAAAAAACATTAATGTAAAACAGAAAACAAGAAAACAAATCTTGTAAGAAACTTTTTAACATTAAAGTATTATGTATGTACAAAGTGTGAATTTAAAAATAATTTTTAAGCTGTACTTGTATATTCCACGAAGCGACGTGACGAGCAAGAAGTTTACCTAATGGTAAGTGATACGCTTAATCAAATAGCGCAAGTAAAGATTATAGACAGTACACCACACTACTAGTTAGTCGCTTTGGGACACTAAATGTTGTCCTTTTACTCCAGTAATTGCAGTAGTTACAGCGCCTTTTAAACCGGAACACAGGAACGTTTGACGACAGAAACAGTATTTTAGGTGAAACCTACCCAGACGACGGTCTTTGAGAGCAGAAATCACCAGGTATATTATTATTACTAATTACAAAATCGTAAAGGAATAATAACACCAAAAGAACCTGAACAGTGTAATCCTTGTGTGCCTTAATGGCCTTGTGCATTGTGTCCAGCTTGTCTTGGGGCGCACTGCGGGAGTCGAGCATGGTCTTGGCAAACTGCACGGACTCGAGCGAACACGAGCGGATGGTCTCCGTGCGTCCGCCCACGTACATACGTGTCGCCGCCGACTCGTAGTGCGCACCGGGCGTCTTGTGAACTCTAAAGTTGGCGAATATAATTATACAGATTCTTATTAATTTGAATCATAAACAAAATGCTGCTTATTATTACCAGTTATATCGAATAGTACCTAAAAGTATGTTGTGCAGTAGCTGCTGTGTTTCGGCTGTCAACGTGTATCTAGAGCCTGAATAGTCTCGTCGAGCACGCTTCACCATCAACAGTCCAATATCATTTAACAACATGTGAAATTGCGGTTGTGTTAGTTCAAGGTAATAAAAAAAGAACTACAGCAACATTGACAATGATAACCCCACAAAGTATTTGCAACCATACCTGTAAAATGCGTACTGCATAGCCATCTGTATATAGCTGTCCGGGCTTAGTTTTTGAGATTTAATAAAATTTTTGCCATATTTATCAAATGTAAAACAATTTAATTCCAGATTTTCAACCAATCTAAAACATAAATGTAATACATAAACTACTGATTGCATAAAATTTTCAGTACGCGGAATATATATAAGTAACTAGCTGACCCAACAGACTTCGTTCTGTCAAAAAAAATTGGAATGTTCTTTGTTCTTGCCTATTTTAAAGCTGGGGCAAAAAAATCTCCTGAACAGAACCGTCACCCTGGTTATGGGCGGTGTGTGGGGTTCAGCACTATATATATTCATCTAATAACTAATATTTAAATATTAGTGGGTTCCAGAAGAGTGGCCAAAGTTAGAATTATGGTACATAAGTTGTATTTACTATTATAATTTTTTAGGAACAAATAACTGTCACATTCCAAATCTTTTTGACAGAATGTAGTCTGTCAGGTCCGCCAGATGGTAACGCGGTTTGTGCTCGACTGATGTATTGATGTGTAAACGAATGCATTTTATGTCGCGCGCCGAAACTAAAACAAAAGAAATAATATCGCGAAGCCGACCTAATTGAAAATCAGTATTGCGGATCTTTAGCTCTTACATTTTGTGACTATTTATGTTATTATTTCATTCGTTTTAATTTCGGCACGCGGCGTTAGATCCTCCGACGCGCATACGCACACTGTTTTGATAGAATAATTGAATTTGAACTTTGTGCAGCTGTAATAAAGTGCAAATTGACTCTTTAGCGTTACGAACGCACCTACATTGCTTAGACAGCAGTGAAAGCTTGTAGATACATAGACAGATTTTTTCTGGTTTCTGGTGTCTGGTTCCTGGTTTATGGTTTCTGGTTTCTAGATTCTGGTTTCTGGTTTCTAGATTCTGGTTTCTGGATTCTGGTTTCTGGTTTCTAGATTCTGGTTTCTGGATTCTGGTTTCTAGATTCTGGTTTCTAAATTCTGGTTACTGGTTTCTAGATTCTGGTTTCTGGTTTCCTAGATTCTGGTTCTGGTTTCTAGATTCTGGTTTCTGTTTCTAGATTCTGGTTCTAGATTCTGGTTTCTAGATTCTGGTTCTGGTTTCTAGATTCTGGTTTCTAATTCTGGTTTCTAGATTCTGGTTTCTAGTTTCTAGATTCTGGTTTCTAGATTCTGGTTTCCTAGATTCTGGTTTCTGATTCTGGTTTCTAGATTCTGGTTACTGGTTTCTAGATTCTAGTTTCTAGATTCTGGTTTCCTAGATTCTGGTTCTAGATTCTGGTTTCTAGATTCTGGTTTCTGGTTTCTAGATTCTGGTTTCTGGTTTCTAGATTCTGGTTTCTAGATTCTGGTTTCTAGATTCTGGTTTCTAGATTCTGGTTTCTAGATTCTGGTTTCTGGTTACTGGTTTCTAGATTCTGGTTTCTGATTCTGGTTTCTGGTTTCTAGATTCTGGTTTCTAGATTCTGGTTTCTGGTTTCTAGATTCTGGTTTCTAGATTCTGGTTTCTAGATTCTGGTTTCTGGTTTCTAGATTCTGGTTTCTAGATTCTGGTTTCTAATTCTGGTTTCTGGTTTCTAGATTCTGGTCACTGGTTTCTGGTTTCTAGATTCTGGTTTCTGGTTTCTAGATTCTGGTTTCTGGTTTCTAGATTCTGGTTTCTAGATTCTGGTTTCTGGTTTCTGGTTTCTAGATTCTGGTTTCTGGTTTCTGGTTTCTGGTTTCTAGATTCTGGTTTCTGGTTCTAGATTCTGGTTTCCTAGATTCTGGTTTCTAGATTCTGGTTCTGGTTTCTAGATTCTGGTTCCTAGATTCTGGTTTCTAGATTCTGGTTACTGGTTTCTAGAATCTGGTTTCTAGATTCTGATTTCTGGTTTCTAGATTCTGGTTTCTAGATTCTGGTTTCTAGATTCTGGTTCTGGTTTCTAGATTCGGTTTCTAGATTCTGGTTTCTGGTTTCTGGATTCTGGTTTCTGGTTTCTAGATTCTGGTTTCTGGTTTCTGGTTTCTAGTTTCTGGTTTCTAATTCTGGTTTCTAGATTCTGGTTTCTGGTTCTAGATTCTGGTTCTAGATTCTGGTTTCTGTTTCTAGATTCTGGTTTCTAGATTCTGGTTTTCTAGATTCTGGTTTCTAGTTTCTAGATTCTGGTTTCCTAGATTCTGGTTTCTGGTTTCTAGATTCTGGTTTCTAGTTTCTGGTTTCTAGATTCTGGTTTCTATATTCTGGTTTCTAGATTCTGGTTCTAGATTCTGGTTTCTGGTTTCTAGATTCGGTTTCTAGATTCTGGTTTCTGGTTCTAGATTCTGGTTACTAGATTCTGGTTTCTAGATTCTGGTTTCTAGATTCTGGTTTCTAGATTCTGTTTCTAGATTCTGGTTTCTATATTCTGGTTTCTAAGATTCTGGTTTCAGATTCTGGTTTCTAGTTTCTGGTTTCTGGTTTCTAGATTCTGGTTTCCTAGATTCTGGTTACTGGTTTCTAGATTCTAGTTTCTAGATTCTGTTTCTAGATTCTGGTTTCTGGTTTCTAATTCTGGTTTCTGGTTACTGGTTTCTGATTCTGGTTTCTGGTTACTGGTTTCTAGTTTCTGGTTCTAGATTCTGGTTCTGGTTTCTAGATTCTGATTCTGGTTTCTGGATTCTGGTTTCTAGATTCTGGTTTCTAGATTCTGGTTTCTAGATTCTGGTCACTGGTTTCTGGTTTCTAGTTTCTAGATTCTGGTTTCTGGTTTCTAGATTCTGATTCTGGTTTCTAGTTTCTAGATTCTGGTTTCTAGATTCTGGTTTCTAGATTCTGGTTTCTAGATTATGGTTTATAGATTATGGTTTCTGGTTTCTAGATTCTGGTTTCTGGTTTCTAGATTCTGGTATATGGTGTCTGGTTTCTAGATTCTGGTCACTGGTTTCTGGTTTCTAGATTCTGGTTTCTGATTTCTAGATTCTGGTTTCTAGATTCTGGTTTCCAGTTTCTGGTTTCTAGATTCTGGTTTCTAGTTTCTGGTTTCTAGATTCTGGTTACTGGTTTCTAGATTCTAGTTTCTAGATTCTGGTTTCTAGATTCTGGTTTCTGGTTTCTAGATTCTGGTTCCTAGATTCTGGTTTCTAGATTCTGGTTACTGGTTTCTAGAATCTGGTTTCTAGATTCTGATTTCTGGTTTCTAGATTCTGGTTACTGGTTTCTAGATTCTGGTTTTCTAGATTCTGGTTTCTAGATTCTGGTTTCTGTTTCTAGATTCTGGTTTCCTAGATTCTGGTTTCTAGATTCTGGTTTCTGGTTTCTGGTTTCTAGAATTCTGGTTTCTAGATTCTGATTCTGGTTTCTAGTTCTGGTTTCTAGATCTGGTTTCTGGTTTCTAGATTCTGGTTTCTAGATTATGGTTTCTGGTTTCTAGATTCTGGTTACTGGTTTCTGATTCTGGTTACTGGTTTCTGGTTTCTAATTCTGGTTTCTAAGATTCTGGTTTCTAGATTCTGGTTTCTGGTTTCTGGATTCTGGTTTTAGATTCTGGTTTCTGGTTACTGGTTTCTAGATTCCTGGTTTTCTAGATCTGGTTTCTGGTTCTAGATTCTGGTTTCTATATTCTGGTTTCTGTTTCTAGATTCTGGTTTCTAGATCTGGTTTCTAGATTCTGGTTACTGGTTTCTGGTTTCTAGATTTGGTTTCTAGATTCTGGTTTATGGTTTCTGGTTTCTGGTTTCTAGATTCTGTTTCTGGTTTCTAGATTCTGGTTCCTAGATTCTGGTTTCTGATTTCTAGATTCTGATTCTGGTTTCTGGTTCTAGATTCTGGTTTCTAGATTCTGGTTTCCAGTTTCTGGTTTCTAGATTCTGGTTTCTAGTTCTGGTTCTAGATTCTGGTTTCTGTTTCTAGATTCTGGTTTTAGATTCTGGTTTCTAGATTCTGGTCACTGGTTTCTGGTTTCTAGATTCTGGTTTCTAGATCTGGTTTCTGGTTTCTAATTCTGGTTACTGGTTTCTGGTTTCTAGAATCTGGTTTCTAGATTCTGATTCTGGTTTCTGTTTCTAGATTCTGGTTTCTAGATTTGGTTTCTAGATTCTGGTTTCTGGTTTCTGGTTTCTAGATTCTGGTTTCTAGATTCTGTTTCTAGATTCTGTTTCTAGATTCTGGTTTCTAGTTCTGGTTTCTAGATTATGGTTCTAGATTCTGGTATATGGTGTCTGGTTCTAGATTCTGGTTCTAGATTCTGGTCACTGGTTTCTGGTTTCTAGATTCTGGTTCCTAGATTCTGGTTTCTGGTTTCTAGATTCTTGGTTTTCTAGATTCTGGTTTCTGTTTCTAGATTCTGTTTCTAGATTCTGGTTTCTGATTCTGGTTTCTAGATTTGGTTTCTAGATTCGGTTTCTAGATTCTGGTTTCCAGTTTCTGGTTTCTAGATTCTGGTTTATAGATTCTGGTTTCCAGTTTCTGGTTTCTAATTCTGGTTTCTGATTTCTAGATTCTGGTTCTGGTTTCTAGATTCTGCGTTTCTAGATTCTGGTTTCTAGATTCTGGTTTCTAGATTCTGGTTACTGGTTTCTGATTCTGGTTACTGGTTTCTAGTTTCTAGATTCTGGTTTCTAGATTCTGGTTTCTGGATTCTGGTTTTTAGATTCTGGTTTCTGGTTACTGGTTTCTAGATTCTGGTCACTGGTTTCTGGTTTCTAGATTCTGGTTTCTAGATTCTGGTTCCTAGATTCTGGTTTCTAGATTCTGATTCTGGTTACTGGTTTCTGGTTTCTAGATTTGGTTCTAGATTCTGATTCTGGTTTCTAGATTCTGGTTCTAGATTATGGTTTCTAGATTCTGGTTCTAGATTATGGTTTCTGGTTTCTAGATTATGGTTCTGGTTTCTAGATTCTGGTTTCTGGTTTATAGATTCTGGTTTCTAGTTTCTAGATTCTGGTTTCAGATTCTGGTTTCTAGATTCTGGTTTATAGATTCTGGTTACTGGTTTCTGATTTCTAGATTCTGGTTTCTAGATTCTGGTCACTGGTTTCTGGTTTCTAGATTCTGGTTCCTAGATTCTGGTTTCTGATTTCTAGATTCTGGTTCCTAGATTCTGGTTTCTAGATTCTGGTTTCTGTTTCTAGATTCTGTTTCTAGATTCTGGTTTCTGGTTACTGGTTTTCTAGATTTGGTTTCTAGATTCTGGTTTCTAGATTCTGGTTTCCAGTTTCTGGTTTCTAGATTCTGGTTTCTAGTTTCTGGTTTCTAGTTTCTGGTTTCTAGATTCTGGTTACTGGTTTCTAGATTCTAGTTTCTAGATTCTGGTTTCTAGATTCTGGTTTCTAGATTCTGGTTACTGGTTTCTGATTCTGGTTACTGGTTTCTAGTTTCTAGATTCTGGTTTCTAGATTCTGGTTTCTGGATTCTGGTTTCTGGATTCTGGTTTCTGATTCTGGTTTCTGGATTCTGGTTTCTAGATTCTGGTCACTGGTTTCTGGTTTCTAGATTCTGATTCTGGTTTCTGATTCTGGTTTCTAGTTTCTAGATTCTGTTTCTAGATTCTGGTTACTGGTTTCTGGTTCTAGATTCTGGTTTATAGATTCTGGTTTATAGATTCTGGTTTTAGATTCTGGTTCTAGATTATGGTTCTAGATTCTGGTTTCTGGTTTCTAGATTCTGGTTCTGGTTTCTAGATTATGGTTCTGGTTTCTAGATTCTGGTTTCTGGTTTCTAGATTCTGGTTTCTGATTCTGGTTACTGGTTTCTGGTTTCTAGATTTGGTTCTAGATTCTGGTCACTGGTTTCTGGTTCTAGATTATGGTTTCTAGATTATGGTTCTAGATTCTGGTTTATAGATTCTGGTTTCTAGATTCTGGTTTCTAGATTATGGTTTCTAGATTCTGGTTTCTAGATTCTGGTTTCTAGATTTGGTTTCTAGTTTCTGGTTTCTAGATTCTGGTTTATGGTTTCTAGATTCTGGTTTCTAGTTTCTGGTTTCTAGATTCTGGTTACTGGTTTCTAGATTCTAGTTTCTAGATTCTGGTTACTGGTTTCTAGATCTGGTTTCTAGATTATGGTTTCTGGTTTCTAGATTCTGGTTCTAGATTCTGGTTACTGGTTTCTAGATTCTGGTTTCTAGATTCTGGTTCTAGATTCTGGTTTCTAGATTCTAGTTTCTAGATTCTGGTTTCTAGATTCTAGTTTCTAGATTCTAGTTTCTAGATTCTGGTTACTGGTTTCTAGATTCTAGTTTCTAGATTCTAGTTTCTAGATTCTAGTTTCTAGATTCTAGTTTCTAGATTCTAGTTTCTAGATTCTGGTTACTGGTTTCTAGATTCTAGTTTCTAGATTCTAGTTTCTAGATTCTGGTTACTGGTTTCTAGATTCTGGTTTCTAGATTCTAGTTTCTAGATTCTAGTTTCTAGATTCTAGTTTCTAGATTCTGGTTTCTAGATTCTAGTTTCTAGATTCTGGTTACTGGTTTCTAGATTCTAGTTTCTAGATTCTAGTTTCTAGATTCTGGTTTCTAGATTCTAGTTTCTAGATTCTGGTTCTAGATTCTGGTTTCTAGATTCTAGTTTCTAGATTCTAGTTTCTAGATTCTGGTTCTAGATTCTGGTTACTGGTTTCTAGATTCTGGTTACTGGTTTCTAGATTCTGGTTTCTAGATTCTAGTTTCTAGATTCTGGTTACTGGTTTCTAGATTCTAGTTTCTAGATTCTAGTTTCTAGATTCTAGTTTCTAGATTCTGGTTACTGGTTTCTAGATTCTAGTTTCTAGATTCTGGTTACTGGTTTCTAGATTCTAGTTTCTAGATTCTAGTTTCTAGATTCTGGTTCTAGATTCTGGTTCTAGATTCTGGTTTCTGGTTTCTAGATTCTGGTTTCTGGTTTCTAGATTCTAGTTTCTAGATTCTGGTTTCTAGATTCTGGTTTCTGGTTTCTAGATTCTGGTTTCTGGTTTCTAGATTCTGGTTTCTAGATTCTGGTTCTAGATTCTGGTTTCTGGTTTCTAGATTCTGGTTACTGGTTTCTAGATTCTGGTTTCTGGTTTCTAGTTTCTGGTTTCTGGTTTCTAGATTCTGGTTTCTAGTTTCTGGTTACTGGTTTCTAGATTCTGGTTTCTAGATTCTGGTTTCTGGTTTCTGGTTACTGGTTTCTGGTTTCTAGATTCTCGTTTCTAGATTATGGTTTCTGGTTTCTAGATTCTAGTTTCTAGATTCTGGTTCTAGATTCTGGTTTCTAGATTCTAGTTTCTAGATTCTGGTTACTGGTTTCTAGATTCTAGTTTCTAGATTCTAGTTTCTAGATTCTGGTTACTGGTTTCTAGATCTGGTTTCTAGATTCTAGTTTCTAGATTCTGGTTACTGGTTTCTAGATTCTAGTTTCTAGATTCTAGTTTCTAGATTCTAGTTTCTAGATTCAGGTTTCTGGTTTCTAGATTCTGGTTTCTAGATTCTGGTTACTGGTTTCTAGATTCTGGTTACTGGTTTCTAGATTCTGGTTTCTAGATTCTAGTTTCTAGATTCTGGTTCTAGATTCTGGTTTCTAGATCTGGTTTCTAGATTATGGTTTCTGGTTTCTAGATTCTAGTTTCTAGATTCTAGTTTCTAGATTCTAGTTTCTAGATTCTAGTTTCTAGATTCTGGTTCTAGATTCTGGTTACTGGTTTCTAGATTCTGGTTCTAGATTCTGGTTACTGGTTTCTAGATTCTAGTTTCTAGATTCTGGTTCTAGATTCTGGTTACTGGTTTCTAGATTCTGGTTCTAGATTCTGGTTTCTGGTTTCTAGATTCTGGTTACTGGTTTCTAGATTCTAGTTTCTAGATTCTGGTTACTGGTTTCTAGATTCTGGTTACTGGTTTCTAGATTCTAGTTTCTAGATTCTGGTTTCTAGATTCTAGTTTCTAGATTCTGGTTCTAGATTCTGGTTTCTAGATTCTAGTTTCTAGATTCTGGTTCTAGATTCTGGTTACTGGTTTCTAGATTCTAGTTTCTAGATTCTAGTTTCTAGATTCTAGTTTCTAGATTCTAGTTTCTAGATTCTGGTTTCTGGTTTCTAGATTCTAGTTTCTAGATTATGGTTTCTGGTTTCTAGATTATGGTTTCTGGTTTCTAGATTATGGTTTCTGGTTTCTAGTTCTGGTTTCTAGATCTGGTTTCTAGATCTGGTTTCTAGATTCTGGTTTCTAGATCTGGTTTCTAGATTATGGTTTCTGGTTTCTAGATTCTGGTCACTGGTTTCTGGTTTCTAGTTCTGGTTTCTAGATCTGGTTTCTAGATCTGGTTTCTAGATTCTGGTTCTAGATTCTGGTTCTAGATTCTGGTTCTAGATTCTGGTTTCTAGATCTGGTTTCTAGATCTGGTTTCTAGATCTGGTTTCTAGATCTGGTTTCTAGATTCTGGTTACTGGTTTCTAGATTCTGGTTTCTAGTTTCTAGATTCTGGTTCTAGATTCTGGTTCTAGATTCTGGTTTCTGGTTTCTAGATCTGGTTTCTAGATTCTGGTTACTGGTTTCTAGATTCTGGTTTCTAGATTCTGGTTTCTAGATTCTGGTTCTAGATTCTGGTTTCTAGATTCTGGTTCTAGATTCTGGTTCTAGATTCTGGTTCTAGATTCTGGTTTCTAGATTATGGTTTCTGGTTTCTAGATTCTGGTTTCTGGTTTCTAGATTATGGTTTCTGGTTTCTAGATTCTGGTTCTAGATTCTGGTTCTAGATTCTGGTTACTGGTTTCTAGATTCTGGTTCTAGATTCTGGTTCTAGATTCTGGTTTCTAGATTATGGTTTCTGGTTTCTAGATCTGGTTTCTAGATCTGGTTTCTAGATCTGGTTTCTAGATCTGGTTTCTAGATCTGGTTTCTAGATCTGGTTTCTAGATTATGGTTTCTGGTTTCTAGATCTGGTTTCTAGATTCTGGTTTCTAGATCTGGTTTCTAGATTCTGGTTTCTAGATTCTGGTTTCTGGTTTCTAGATTCTGGTTTCTGGTTTCTAGATTCTGGTTCTAGATTCTGGTTCTAGATTCTGGTTCTAGATTCTGGTTCTAGATTCTGGTTTCTAGATCTGGTTTCTAGATTCTGGTTCTAGATTCTGGTTCTAGATTCTGGTTCTAGATTCTGGTTCTAGATTCTGGTTTCTGGTTTCTAGATTCTGGTTACTGGTTTCTAGATTCTAGTTTCTAGATTCTGGTTCTAGATTCTGGTTTCTGGTTCTAGATTCTGGTTCTAGATTCTGGTTCTAGATTCTGGTCACTGGTTTCTGGTTTCTAGATTCTGGTTTCTAGATTCTGGTTTCTGGTTTCTAGATTCTGGTTTCTAGATTCTGGTTTCTAGATTCTGGTTTCTGGTTTCTAGATTCTGGTTTCTAGATTATGGTTTCTGGTTTCTAGATTCTGGTTTCTGGTTTCTAGATTCTGGTTTCTAGTTCTGGTTTCTAGTTCTGGTTTCTAGATTCTGGTTCTAGATTCTGGTTTCTGGTTCTAGATTCTGGTTTCTGGTTCTAGATTCTGGTTTCTAGATTCTGGTTTCTAGATTCTGGTTTCTAGTTCTGGTTTCTAGATTCTGGTTTCTAGTTCTGGTTTCTAGATTCTGGTTTCTAGATTCTGGTTACTGGTTTCTAGATTCTGGTTTCTAGATTCTGGTTCTAGATTCTGGTTTCTAGATTCTGGTTACTGGTTTCTAGATTCTGGTTTCTGGTTTCTAGTTCTAGATTCTGGTTTCTAGATTCTGGTTTCTGGATTCTGGTTTTAGATTCTGGTTTCTAGATTCTGGTTTCTGGTTTCTAGATTCTGGTTTCTAGATTATGGTTTCTGGTTTCTAGATTCTGGTTTCTGGTTTCTAGATTCTGGTTTCTGGTATATGGTGTCTGGTTTCTGGTTTCTAGATTCTGGTCACTGGTTTCTGGTTTCTAGATTCTGGTTTCTAGATTCTGGTTTCTGGTTTCTAGATTCTGGTTTCTAGATTCTGGTTTCTAGATTCTGGTTTCCAGTTTCTGGTTTCTAGATTCTGGTTTCTAGTTTCTGGTTTCTAGATTCTGGTTACTGGTTTCTAGATTCTAGTTTCTAGATTCTGGTTTCTAGATTCTGGTTTCTGGTTTCTAGATTCTGGTTTCTGGATTCTGGTTTCTGGTTTCTAGATTTCAGATGTCAGATTTCAATTTTCCATTTTCCATTTTCAATTTTCTGTTTTCAGATTTCAGTTTTCAATTTTCAGTGGTAAATAGTGTCACTATCACAAAAGATCAACAAAGTAAAGTTAAGACTTATCTACTATTTTGAACCAATCTGAACTTAGGAAAGTCGTGTTCCTGCTTGAATTCTACAATCGCTGCACACGAACACACTAATTACTGCATTATACACTCACATTGAACATTCAACTGCATTATGCACTAAAAAAAAATTCAACCGAGACAACGCGACCTTTACGCCCAGATTCCCGCTAAAGTTCGTAAAATATTATAGTTGCATCAGAAATTGTTGGTTGTCAATATCAAATGTCAAAATCAAAAATATTCTTTTAAATTGTATTTGGTGTCTAAATGACGGGACGAACTTCAAATTTTTGACGTTTTATGTATCTAAAGTAAGGAGACCAGACATCTCGCTTTTAGCGGGACAGTCCTGATTTTTTACTATTAATCCGCGTCACGCGACGTTTTCAAAAGTCCCGACTTTTAGAATTAAGTAAAATTTTAAATTATGAAAATCATTGTTTTGCGTAACATATTGCTTTTGCTACCCAGTTACATTGTATTTGTCTCTCAAATGATACACTTTGTATCCGTACTGCGTGCTAGCAAGATAATTAAACAAATAAATATTACAAATCTGTTTCTTACATAGAAAAATAAAGTAAGTATTTATTTAAATATTTTATAAATGCATAAATTTTCTTAAACTTAGCTTAAAATACTCGTAGTCTTCATATTTTATATTGATGACAAAACGTGTATCACCCACCTTAACCTCGAAAGAAATTTTAGAAAGTAATATACGAATAAAATTTTGCAAATATTTCAAGTCAATCAAACTAATTTATCAAATTCTTGTGAAGATTTTTACAATATTTTACAAAATTACTACAATCTACTCAAACAAATTCACTTATATAAAAAAACATTTATAAACTGTACTTATGTTAAAACTAAAAAAAAATTACGATATTATTATTCCTTCAGAGTTGTCCCGCTTTGCCTATCTAAAAATCTGGTCACCTCAATGAAAAAGAGAAATTGTTGTTTTTACCATTTTCCAGGCACTTTTTCCATATTTTCTCATCTTACTAACCTTCCCTGGACTTCCACGAATAATTCAAGACCACATTTAGCCAAATCGGTCCAGTCGTTCTCGAGTTTTAGCGAGACTAACGAACAGCAATTCATTTTTATTATATAGATTAAATTGTTCGAAAACAGTGGACAATGAAGTTTTAAAGAAATACGAATTATTTTTGTTGGTATGATTACTTACCGGTCAATATTATTCTTTGCAGTTTTAATCATGTTTGAGACCTCAGCATTCACATTGAAACATAATTTGAAAGGTTGCTTAGGGCTGGCTGATCTCGTGTTACCAACAGAATTGCCTTTATCTCTGGAATAGGAAATGTTACTATTATTCAGTGTCTTTACATTGTTAATGAATTAAAGACAATGAAATAACTTACATGTAGTTGACAATAAAATCGGTTAAAACGGCAATAGGCTGACCTTCAGCCGGTGAATGTTCATATGTTAAGCCCGTCACACCATCAGCGCCGACAATAAACTGAAGTATTAATACAACTCATGAAATTAATATTTTTTATATCTTTACTCTTCTTAATTAGACAAAAGTTTTTTATTTAATCGAACCAAATGGGAAGACGATCAGAACGTTCACCTATTGTTAAATGATACTCCTACCTATAACAATGTGGCGCTAATTAGGATGACACACCGCAATGTGGTCTCTACCACATTGTGTTCACTTTGAGACGCGTCTCGTTACCCCAGCAATTTCACTAACTGTAATGTCAGTACCTCAATTACCTTATTAACTATTTGAGGCTGATTGTCATCATAAAGAAAACTATACTACTATAGATTAAGCAAATGGACTAGATACAGCTACCAAACTAGTACACAGTGATGTTTGCATACATTAGATTAAAGATTTATATACTTAGATTTTTAAACTTTAGATTTTTAGATTTAAAATTTATATACTGGATCGAATTTTTTATAAAAAGTTGCATGTTAATTCACACCCGGCCCTCCACATGTTAAAAATATATTTTTTGTGTATAACAGTGCCTATTCTTTATACATATACCATGAAAAATTGCTTTCAATATTTAAAGTTCCTTTCTTTCCTTACAAACAAATCCATACAAGAATTACAATGTTGAACTAGGATAAGACAGAAAGGTATTTGCTGCTTGTAATATAATAATAAGTAATCAACAATAAATTTTTTAAGTGTTAAATAAATTGTTTTTAATGTAAAGCATTTTTTGAACAAAAACTTAACAGTAGTAAATAAAAAGCTAATTTCGTCGTTTCAACTCAGATCCTTAATAAAGCTAACTAACTTTGTATGTGATATAAAAAATTTAATGTCTACAATGAACATTGTCAACATTTACTTTGTGTCAGTTACAAAATATGCTAACGTTGACATCAGTAGTACCTGTACAGTTTTGTCGAACCAGCGATTGGCTGCGTTGGCTGAACTGCCTCCTCCGTGTATGGTTTGCGCGGCTGCAAGTCCTTGACGCGCGTTTTTGTTGCCAGCGCTCCACAAACCACAGGGGGCGTCCAAACACAAAACCATCAAACTTCTTTCAACATCTAAAAGAGCTTCCTTGTTTGCTTTATCTATAAAAAAAAAACAGTAATGTTAGGTCCGTTAGAAAGGTGGATCTCATCACTCTCCCATCGACTCTAAGATGGACGTTAGATGGAAGTGGTCTTATGCAAGCGCAGCAGAACACACTAGGGTGCCGGGGATTATTTCATGCAGTAAAATTCATAAAAGATCATTTCATTCATTAAAGATCATAATAACTAACCTAACCCTTAATTGTTCCAGAACAAAGGTTATCTTTACCAAGATATCCCCCTTTCGTCCCATAAATACGATAATTTATTCAACTTTGATTTATGCCAGAACACATTGTTCAATGAAAGAAATGGGATGAAATATTGACAAAAACTAGAATCAAGAAAAGAATGTAAAACAAACCCTTGACCCAAACTCACCAAGGGAAACGAGAAAAAAAATCATTGCAGAACACATTGTTCAATTTCAGGGTCAGAGTTGTATGTAAATAAATGACATGGTGGACCAAACATTTTTTCATCAAAGGGAAATATTCAGAACAATCCCTGCTTTTGGGAGGAATTATCCTAGGAGGTTACTATCAGAGGTCCTGAGACTTCTTATGAAAAACATTGATGCCTCCAACTCCAAGCATCTTTTAGTTGCCTTGTATGGTTGGCAGGGCTTATCTTAGTACTTTTTAATAGCCTATGACTGATTGACAAATGGTAGCCTAAGCTAATGAATATATTAGTGAAAACTTGCATGGTATAAAGTGTCACGGAAGGATTTGAAATGCTCTCGAACTCCTAATTCCAATTCCTCATAATTTTCCAAGATATTTAAATGGTAAAACTAAATTTTAATAAATGTTATAAGTAACTGAATCAGCTTAAAAGCAGTCTTTAATAGTATATATTTTCACACCTTTACTGAGAATTTCATATGCCTTTGCCCAGTTGTTTCGATTTTCTGATGTTAGCACCCCAATAGATTCATTACATGGGGACCCAGAGAGCTCTATTACTTTTTTCAACACCTGAACAATTTGTTCTTCGCTCAACCTTTTGTTATCTTCTCCCCATAAGTCAACATGGAAAATCTGGAATATAAATGAATACATGAAATTCTTATAAAATGTAAATCTACACATGCAAAAGTTACACGTACATATTTTTTGTTGGACTTAAACTTCATTTTGGAAGTTAAAATTACTGCTATGAAATCAAAACATTTTAAAGTTATGATGCCCAAATTTGTATATTCATAAAATATTTAGTGGAAATAAGTTATGTTAAAAACAGATTTTTAAAAGAGGAGTTATCAAAAACGAAAATCTTACATGGTTATTATGAATCACTGTAACATATTTGCTATCATTAAAAGATAGTTTATCACGTTTTTCACCTGGAATTCTACATGTCCCGAAGATTTTTTTATACTGTGACATATCTAATGGATTTTTTCCCATCATTTCTACAGGAATTTTGTCTCTATAATTGAAAAAAAAAAACAGCAAAAAATAAAACAAATCAAAATGTTAAAATTACAAAATTGCTTCTGCTTCTTCCAAAATAAGATTGATAGTATTCATCTTACCCATCAATTAAAGCCTTGTATTCTAGAGCAGCTATCAAAGTTTTAGATGCATAGTGTAACTGTTCCTCTTGGTTGTTGAACTTTCGAAAGGGAAACACCAAACCTGGACTTGAGTAAACAACCACAGGATCTCTATATTCTAGATATGCTGTGTTTAGCCACCATTCTTCCAGCCAATTTACATGCTTTTCAGCCTTTTTCTCCAAAAGGGTCTGTAAAATATATAAAATTAATATGAAGAATGTTTTTATTAAAAGAATAAGAGCCAAAATAGATTTTAATAATTACCTGCAACTTAATTCCAATACCTCCTTCAGAAGAAAACTCTTTAGCAAGTTTTGTTGTTGTAGCAAACTCATCATCATTAAGAAATGGTTTAACAGTTTTAAGGTACTTTGTCAATGTGTCTGTAAGCTTTGGAACAGGTAGTCTTGGCAAGTCTTGAACATTTACATGTGCTTTTACAGATGAGTAGTTACTAAACAATTGTAAAGAGCTTACATAAGGCTCTAGGGTGAGCCCTCTATATCCACACTGGAAATAAAAGAATAATTTTAATTTATAGATTTTTTTATGTTTTTAAGATTTAAAGCCACACTATTTGATACATAGGTAATTTTTAAATTAGAAATACTAATGAAACTAAAGAGCTCACTTAATGTTCCCAATATGTTAGTACACGTGGCATATCTACAAAAGCTCAATAGGGATTGAACCCACCTCTTATAACATAGCAATACATAGTGTCAACTAAAACTGCCATACTAAGCCATAAAACATTGCATTCTATAAGTATTGTGGTAATACTTACTAGTTTAATAGATCGAATCATATTTGCTTGCTGAAAAACAGATAACTGTATTTTAGGTACTTTTCTATGCTCAGGTTTAATAGTAAACATTATTTTCAGAATCCTAATAAATGCAATTTTTTTATACTAATAATTATATAAAAGTATTCACATCCATTTATGGTTCTTACATATTAGTTAAGTAATAATTTTTTATTAAGTTTTATCAAATTTGTTATAATTTATACAACAGATTTTCTCTGATTTTGCTCTTAAATATATGAACAAGTATAAATATAAACAAATCTGATTTTAGCAGGCTGGCCTGAATGCTTCAAAGTATTAAAACTAAATTAATGTTGTAATTAAATCGAGTTAAAACCAAATTTAACAATGATATACAGAAGAAACACTTACATTCAATTTTGATTTGGACTTTTGTACTTTGTCGTTGATTGACATCTATATAGCATATATCTATTTTTATTATCTTTACGGTACGAATACACAAGATACAAAATAATGAAAGTTGCTAAGCAGGCAGCAATATGTTTAGGCAATGGGCACCGCTACTGAAACACTCACCTACGTAAACCACTACGCGGAAAAACTAGTTTCTTAACATTACTGACACGTCAAGGTAACCAATAAACATTTAAAAAGTGGTTTAAAAAACATGTTTTGTCCGCACTTTATATCAGCTAATCTTTTTATTGTTAGATATCAAAAACAAGACTTATACTAGATAACTGTTTATACTAGTGTGGGGTCGGGGTGAGGCGTATATCTAATAACAGATGTAAATCACAAGTATTCGCGAATAACAGAACAGTTGTTCTTGCGATATCATTTTATCTGTTACTCAATCACTATCGATATTTTCACTGTTCTATAACAGGTCGGTCACTAACGTAGCTTGAAATAACAGAACAGTCAATAACAGAACAGTTAATAACATGGAACAACTGTTCTTGTCTTTGTCTTTTATACAATGTTGTCATAAGCTAAAACGAGACACACTTAGTATTTATTTGAAATAAACCAAAATTATAGAAAGTCGTTTCATAAGAAGAAATCCTCTTTGACAAGCGAATTCTTAATTGGATCGTGTTATCTGTTATTTGGTCGATTATTCTATCTCGCTCACACCCCTTTGATAGACGGTTGCTAAAACGAGAAGCACCTAGTATTATGACCCGAAAAATACAAATGGTAACCTAACAAGAAGATAATTATCCTTGAAATGTCACTCCTAATTAGTTCGTATTAACTGTTATTTCGTTGATAAATTTATCTCGCTCACACCCATTGTATATACTGTTGCTAAAACGAGATGCACCTAGTATCATAACCCGATTTATGTTCGGATACACTGCAGGACTGATGTTAGCATAATTATTTATTGTGTTATTTCGAATTTCAAGTGTTGCTTCCTTAAATAGGTACATAATATAAATTGTTCAAAAAATTGCATATTTTATACAAGTTAAGCCTGGCGACGCTTTGCTGTGATTTTCTCTGATTTTAATTTGTATTAACGTTTATTCGCATTATTGACGTTCCAATGAAATAGGTTTGGAGCACAATGGTTGAATGGTTTCAAAGTCTATTTCAAACATGCGTTGAAACATAGTACTATATATACATACATATATATTATAAAATCTCAATAATAGTGAAGTAGTTATTGCTTCCAAGAAAAATTACAATAGAATTTACTTCTAATGTAAGTTTTTTTTAAAATAATAGTGAGTATCCGAACGTCTTTAACAACGTTTACTGCATCTGTTACAAAATATTTAATATAACTTCGACTTTACTGTGTAGAATTAAAGGTGATATTCATTTGAAACCGAATTGGAAAGTTTCGTCTGTTCGTCGTTTTTTTTTCAAACAATTTTGAAAATTTTTTTCGATTGAGAACTTATAGCGAAAACAAATTTATTTTCTGCTTTTTCTTTATAAGTGCGATTAAAAATATTTAAGTGTTAATTTTGTTTGTGTACATAATAAACTAGGCAGTTCTGATAGTATACATGTTTTTTTTTTGTTTAAGTAATTTCGGTTTATTTGTATTTTGTATAAGAGTTTTTATAATATTAGTCCAGTAGAATGGCAAATGTAAATAAGAGAGTGAGAGTTGTGTGGGACCATTTTCTAGACGTAGGTGGACACTTTGCGACCTGCAATATATGTAAAGTTAAATTATATTTTAAAGTTATTGTTTTTATTAAACCACATACAATTAATGTAAAATTATAATTTTCATTTTTAATAATAATATTATGTTGTTTATAATTTAATGACAAACTGGTAATATCAAATTTTTTGTGATATTCTTAATGGACTGTGGTTGAAAAAAATAACAGTTGTTATTTAATAACAGAAATCGGTACCTGTTATTATTGTGTAACAGTAACAGTAATAACAGGTATTGTGTTTGTCCTGTTATAACCCATGTCTAGTGTGGGGGCGATAGCTTGTATGGTTATAACCTTCGGGAGCGCAGAGAACTTTGTTAGCTAGGAATGATACGAGAACGTAAATGGATCAAAAGTAAATTTATTTTACAAACATATTGGAATTTATACAAAATTGATTTTGACAGAATTAACAACATTTTTCAATTTTGACAAATATTTAAAAATTAATAGAATACTGCATACAAAGAGTTTTTACTATTGACACTATATACACAACACGTCGCTACATCACTTCCCCCCAATGACGCTGTCGCAGAAGCGAACCGGAAGTCGGATGTGCCGTCCTCGTCGTGTCTTGCTGTGCGACGAGGGTTGATCAGCTTCTGAGACGGGGGCATTAACATTTGCAGCAGGTAGCGCCGGTTGTGAAGTCTGCGAAAAAGGTGGCGATGCAGTTGTTGTAGTTGTACCAGTGTTGCCTTCTTGCGTAAGGAATGCTGGCTTGAGGCGATCTATGGAAACAGTAGACTCGCGATCGTTGATGAGCAGCGTAAAGGTCTTGTTTCCTCTTCGTAATACCTTGTAGGGACCAGTGTACGGAGGTTCCAACGAGCGCCGCACGGCGTCCTGGCGGAGGAAGACGTACTCTGCTGTGGCCAAATCTTTAGGCACGTAAAAAACTTTCCTTGCGTGTCTACTTGCAGGTTCTGGAGACAGCTTAGCCATATGATGACGAAGTCGCGATGCGAAGTCAGTGACGTCATGGTGGACTTTAGTAGGTACAAAAAATTCACCTGGTAGTCGAAGTGGTTCACCATACACGAGCTCTGCTGCTGAAGCCTTCACATCGTCCTTCCAGGCGCTGCGGATACCCAGCAGCACAAGTGGAAGTGCCTCGGACCAGCTTGTATCTTGGTGACACATGATAGCTGCTTTCAATTGGCGGTGGAAGCGTTCCACCATACCATTGCAAGCAGGATGATATGCTGTGGTGGGTCGATGTTGCGTACCAAGGATAGCGGTGATGGTGCGGAAGAGCTCGCACTCAAACTGCCGTCCTCTGTCAGTGGTGATTTTTCGCGGGCAACCGAAGCGAGACACCCAGCCAACGATGAAGGCGCGGGCGCATGTCTCCGCCGTGATATCGGGCAGAGGATATGCCTCAGGCCAACGAGTAAAGCGATCGATGACCGTGAGACAGTATCTGAAACCACACGAATTAGGTAACGGCCCTACGATGTCCATGTGGACATGGAAAAATCGTTCAGAAGGAACAGGAAAATAGGCGGTTGGAGAACGGGTGTGACGATTAACCTTGGTTTTCTGGCAATCTTTGCATTCTTTGACCCATTGCCGGCAATCCTTCTGAGCTCCTGGCCAAATGTATCTCTCTGTGACCAGTTTTGCGGTCGCCTTTGCTCCTGGATGACTCAAATGATGAAATGCAATGAACACAGGCTTTCGGAAGGCGTGCGTCACAAACGGACGAGGATGGTGAGTTGATACGTCACAGTAGATTCTGGTGGTGGAGTCTGGTGCTTTGATCTTTCGCAGGTCAAGTGCTGAACCATTTTTCAGCAGTTCTTGCAGTTCAGGATCCAGGTCTTGAGATTTTGCAAGAGCTTCTAAATCAATGGGCATGGATATTTCTTCCACTCGTGAAAGTGCGTCTGCAACAATGTTCTCAGTCCCCTTAATGAAGCGAATGTCCGTTGTGAATTGTGAAATGTAATCGAGATACCGGAACTGTCTTGGTGAACATTTATCTCTATTGTATAAGAAAGCAAATGTAAGAGGTTTATGGTCGGTGAAAACTGTAAATGTTCGGGCCTCGACCATATGCCTAAAATGACGAATCGCGTCGTATATAGCCAGAAGTTCGCGGTCATATGGGCTATATTTCTTTTGTGCTGACGAAAGACGACGCGAGAAGAATGCTAATGGCTTCCAGTTATTACCGCATTTCTGCTGCAGCGCTGCACCGATTGAAGTATCCGATGCATCGGTGAAAATAGCCAGCTCGGCGTCAGGGTCTGGATGAGTAAGCATTGTTGCCTCAGATAAGCTGGACTTACAGTTATTAAAGGCTTCCAGCATTTCCGGTGTTAGTGTGATGCTCTGCGATCCTTTCGTCTTAGGGCCAAATAAAATAATATTGAGTGGTGCTTGTAATTTGGCTGCTTCAGGTATGAATCGACGATAAAAATTGTACATACCCAAGAATCGGCGCAGTTCTTTTACCGTACTTGGTATCGGGTACTCTCGAATCGCCTGCACTTTTTCGACTTACCGAACTCACACTTAGCGGTGTTTATAAGCATACCATAATCGTCTAAGCGCTGAAACAGTTGCTTTAGATGCTGTAGGTGCAAAGACTCATTATCGGAATAAATTAATATGTCGTCTAAATAACCATAAGCAAATGGAAGTCCTCTCAGCATTTCGTCGATGAATCGCTGAAAAGTCTGCGCGGCATTTCGAAGACCAAACGTCATGTATGGAAATTCGAATAAACCGAATGGTGTTGTGATTGCGCATTTCGCAATATCAGCTTCATGGATTGGTATCTGGTTATAGGCTTTGACCAAATCAAATTTGGAGTAAATTTTTGTGCCTGATAGCTGCTGCGAAAAATCTTGGATATGTCGTATGGGGTACTTATCTGGTATTGTACGCGCATTAAGTGCTCGGTAGTCACCGCATGGACGCCAGCCGTTGTCTTTTTTCGGCACGAGGTGAAGAGGTGATGACCATGGACTTTCGGACCTCCGTGCTGTGCCGTTAGCTAGCATATCCTCGAATTCCTTTTTCGCTATATTGAGTCTATCTGCTGGCAATCTTCTAGGACGACTCGTGACTGGTGGACCAGGCGTCGTACGGACGTGGTGTACCGTCTCGTGCTTGATCTCACGTTGTACTCCAGCTGGGCAGGTGATACTAGGATGCTCACGTAGTAGCTGGTGGTAAATAGAGTCTCCAGTAATCGTTTTCACTGATGCGATTGCAGTAGCTTCCTTTTCAGGTGTTGCTGTGGTAGAAAGTGAAGTTAGACCGTCTACTAAACGCTGGTTTCTCAGGTCAACAAGTAAGTTATAAAATCTGAGAAAATCAGCACCAATAATGGGTTTGGAAACGTCAGCCACCACAAATCTCCAGGTGAAAGCTCGTCGCAGGCCTATATTGAGTTGCAGGTGAATCCAGCCGTATGTAGCTATCACGGAACCATTTGCTGCGTACAGTTCATAGTCAGTCTTGGAACGGGCTTGGTTAAGCGCAGATTTCGGATAAACACAAAGGTCCGATCCAGTATCGACGAGGTATGACATTTTTGTAGATCTATCCGTGACAAATAAGCGGCCTGATTGAGAGTGGCAGTCGCTAGCCGCTACATCCGGCTGCCGTTTGCGTTTTCCGACGACTTAAACTTACATGGCGTCGTGCATCTAGTAGCTCGGTTGCCGAATCGGTTATGATACCAACAACTATCGGCAATGCGTTGCCTCGGGCGTGGTCGACTTCTAAAGGATCTTTGCTGTCGTTGCGCACGTGAGTCGTTATGCGAAAGTTGACTTTTTAAAGCTGCCATTTCACGCTTTAGTTGTGCAATCAGTCCTGCCATGTCATTAAATAAAATATTTGTACTTGCCACGGCTGATGTTGTTGCCTCTGCGTTTCCCGTTGCGCCGCCGCTTGTACGCGATTGTTTTGTTTTCACAAGGCGTTCCATAGTTTTCTTTAGATCACGTCGGGGTCACCAGATGTGGGGGCGATAGCTTGTATGGTTATAACCTTCGGGAGCGCAGAGAACTTTGTTAGCTAGGAATGATACGAGAACGTAAATGGATCAAAAGTAAATTTATTTTACAAACATATTGGAATTTATACAAAATTGATTTTGACAGAATTAACAACATTTTTCAATTTTGACAAATATTTAAAAATTAATAGAATACTGCATACAAAGAGTTTTTACTATTGACACTATATACACAACACGTCGCTACACTAGGATGTTTTTTAAAATTTTATTCGTTAAAAGTTGACATTGACATTTTAATATTGCCCGCCGAATGATTTTTAACCTCGAAGCTAAAATGATAGGTGTTATAAGTTTAACATCCTTACGTTTCTATGTCTTGTATATTGTATCGTACTTCCCAAAAAGCCTATTCGATTTTATACTACTTGTGTTTATTAGTAGTGACCTAATCGAGAGCGTTCTTAGTTAACAATTGTAATAAAATCCTTATTAAATTTATATTAATAAAAATGTATAGATCGGGTAACGAGCCGTGATAGGTTTGATCGCCGGCCTTCCACTGCGAAGGTACCGGGTTCGAATCCGGCCTGCACCAATGAATTTTTCAATTTATGTACAGTTAGCATAAAACATCAACTAATATCACTTGCTTTGACGGTGAAGGAAAACATCGTGAGGAAACCTGCATATCTATGTCATGACTATCCGTGGTCGGACTAGTATGTGAAATGGAGAAGGCAATGGCAAGCCACTCCATTATAACTGCCAAGTTAATCGTCGTGTGTTTCAATAAAAACACGATGACCACGCCCCTTAGTCATGAGGAGATACGACCTGGAAGAAACGAGGCAGGAGAGGTTAAAAATAATACTTTTCATAGAATTAAAGTCTTTTTCATAAAGTAAATCTACTACAGTTATTAAACTGAAGATGAAAGTCGGAACATCCAAAGCTAAACTGTTTGAATTCCTTGTGATTACCGAATGTCAACGTGGAAGTCTTGAGTGGCGTAATTACTCCTACTATCTGCTAAGCATTGGCTGCATTGGCGGAATGAAAATCATCAAGCGGCAATACTTCAAGCATAAAAAATAAAAGAGACAAAATGTGAAAAACTGCTGATCCCGCTAGGAAGCAAAAAAGTTGGAAAGGTGTCAAAGGAGGCCTTGTAGGAGTTGTTCCGTAATTTCAGGTTTTTAAGAAAAGTATTATGGTTCCTTTGTCTACGCTACAAGGTAATTAAAATTTGTAGCATTAAGAAGAGAGTAGATATTTAGAATAACTAGACTTGAAACATGGCGGACGAATTGACCACGCAGACAATTTTTAATGGATTTGTAATCTTTTATTTTAGACGTCTACACATGACATTGGCTCACGCACAAACCGTGCTCATGCCATCAAATGGGAAGAAGAAGAAGAAGAAGAGAGTATAACCTAACCTACTTGTTATTTAAATTACAGATGTTTACTAACGTTAATTGTATATAATTTGTGTCTTATCATCATAGCCATCAGCCGATGGACGTTTTCATTTTAATGTTTATATAAAAGTTTAGTTCTTTCGATTACTTACAAACTAGTAAATACAGGCTTGCACAATCGATTTCCAGCGCGCCGGTCCTCTGTCAACTGCATTAAAAGATTCTCTACGATCTTCTCTGTCCCAGTGTGTGACATGTGGTCCCCATACAAGAATCTTCCTACTCCACCGATAGTGTCCCGATTTTCGCGTTATTTGATCACCCCATTACCACAGAGCTTGACCCAAATGTGTGAACAACGTTTTATGTGAACAGGATGATCATCTGTAGGCATCGGTGCCTATAATAATAAGTCGCCTGGCGAAATATTCACAAGACATCACATTGTATTGTACACATATGTATATCTAGAGACATAATACGAAAAATTATATTTGGGTGTCGAAGTAAAACTTTTAATACTAGACCAGCTTAATTTATTTACAAAATTCAATGCATAGCAAGAGTACATATTTTGAGATCATAATACTATAGATACATAATAAAAATTAAGTTTGTAACTGTTCAACAGATATTACAAAATGTAGCAAATATGTTTTGTAGTAAGAGTGTTGTGACTGCTATGACTTTCTTTTACATTGAATAACATAAACATCATAATGAAATCATAAATTAACATTGTAAGCCAAAAAAAAAACAATTTTTGCAGAAAGCTCTCCTAAATTCTAAATACTCGTATATATAATTTCATGTGATAATAGTTAGTCATGTGACATAGTTTTAATAATTTATAACCAATAAGATTTTTAACAAAAATTTAACTATAATTTTTAAACAACTGTGTTTAAGCATTTTTATTAAGTAATTGTTTTAAAAATATTAGCAGCTACTGTATTACACTTCTGCACGAAATAGTTTAAACATGTTAGGCGTGGTTACTAATGGAAAGAGCACTGGTATCGAAAGGTTTGTCAGATAAAGAATCCATTGTTCCATACATCTCATCCACATTGCCATCTGATGAATTTCTGTAAGTCAGAAAAAATATATATTAATCTATAAATCGTTAATTTTATAACAGGCGGTGACAAACAGCCAGAAAGTCTCAAATTAAATAGCTCTGTGTGTCGAAGACTGTGTGTACGAACTGCATGATTTGATACCACTGTCACCTTTTATTGCCGAATGTATAAACATGTGGTGACTTACACAAAACAACTTTATTATTTTCCATTAAACAAAAATTTAATCTTTTAGCCCTCAAAATATTATAATGCGTACTAAACAAAGCGACATGATGGATAGCAAGGCCGAATTTTCCTGTAGGCAAACTAGGCTTCTGCCTGGGGCTTCAACATCGAGAGGGGCCTTACATACAAATTATTAGTAAAATTAAAATACAGCATTCTAACACCGTGGGCGCTAAAGTATATAACTAAAATTAAAGCGAAATTCTACACTTTATGTATTGGTTAAGATCAAATATACTATATTGCACTAAAGTATAGTTCATGCGTTTACTGATTGCCCCGACAAATGTTGACAAGCTCTATGCTACAAATCTCCGATTTGTTCTTGAATAAATAAACTGCAGTTTAGCGTAGATTGGAACAGACAAACGAACCTATCTATTGATGACATAATTTACTACTTTCTTATGTGTGATCAGGACTTTGTTTGAATAATGTTCGATTTATGGTTTAGTTTAACACTTAAAATTCGCAATAATTGATATTCAAATTTTTAATGCGAAATATTGCGAAAAAAACAATGTTATTGAATTTGGTTTATTCTTCTATGTATTGGATGGATATACATATGTTAGTACCAATAACAACAAATTTCATTTAATGTTTTGTTATACCTCAATAGTTATATATATTATCATCTCTCATGTTGACACAATTAAATAATAATCAAAACGAGAGGTTAAAAGGCATCATAACTGGAATAACCAAGGGCCTCTTTTTAACGAAAAACGGCCCGGAACTTTAAAAACATTAAAATAATTTTGCGTCATATTATTTTTGAATGCATAAAATAAGAGGTACCTTTCTGGAGCTTGGTGTGGACACATACAATAAGATTCCACAAATAATCCAAGATTTGCCACTAACCAAATAAAAAACCTGGTTAATAATATATTGATATACAAGGTATATGTTGATGAATATTTAAATGCTAATAAGATGTGGTAATAAAACAAGCGCATCGCAAGACCAGAGTGCTAAGTCAGTTGAACAGAACTTGGTCGTCAATGATTAGAGTCACTGTTCATTGTATGCAATGATATTGGAGGAGTTAGTCCTGGGCAGCTCCCGCCCATAGATGAGAACAGTGTTCTACATGGCGCCAAATTCAACTTAGCAATGTATGTTACAAAGTTTTAACATATTATTGATCCATCCACACAAATATGCAATATTTCATCAACTATGGTTATACATTACCGGTTTATGTTATTATAATCAGCATCTCCTGATAAGCTATCAGAATCATCATTGAGTGAGGTTTGAGAATCTGAAATAAAACTAAATATTAATATTGGTCTTTTTCCAGAAAAAATATTCAAGGAAAATTCCATGGTAAAGTAATTTTAACTGTAGTTGGAGTGTCAAAGGAACACTGTTGTTTTTTTAATTTTTCTTCTCTCCTCTATTTCACTTGATATGCAAAAGTTTCAAATACTTTTTCTAAATGTTATGACAGTAAGTAATTATACAATAATGAAAATGTAATAGATACAAAGACCAATGTCCAGCAGCGGAAGTCTACTGGTTGAGATCATGACCCCCATCAACCCACTGAGATTTGATATGTTTTATTTATAACCATATACGAGGACTGCTCAAAGGTCTCGGATATTTGGATATGCTGGGTATACCCAGTATATGCGTTAGAACAGAGCAGCTACATATTTTAAACATATACCTTATCTTAGTAGTATCAGAGTTTTCTCTAATAACAATTTGCCTCACCCAGTTTATAAGGTAAGGCGAGAAACTTGTGAGAAACTAGCTAGTAAAATTAATGGGGTTGGGAGAGATCACAGGTCATATCTCAAACAATAAATACAATGTGGGACAATGTTTATTAACCTAAGCTGCCCTACATTGTTACAGGTTGGAGTATCACTTCATCATCAGCCCACGACAGATCCCTGTTGAATATAGGCCTCTCCCAAGAAACCCCACTTACTAATGGTAAGTGGCGTTTCTAGGGAGAGGCGAACATGCGGGTCTCACCATATCGACGAAAAAAAAAATTGGATATGTCAACATTGCCTTGCAATCCAGTATCTTATGCACTTTACCTGCAGTGGTGAGGCGGTGTGTGGTGAGGTAATCTGCACTGAGATATGGAGGTAATTCTTCAGTTGCATCTCCAGCTCCACTTTCACATCCTAATGTCTCAACCACCGACAACCATTGTCCATTGTGGCAGCGGAACCGCTCAACCTAAAATAATTCATTGTAAAGATACGAATTTTAGACTTACAAAAGTATCTATAGTGTTTAGGATTTCCTATTATAATAAAGTTTCAAAAGAGTTCACCTTTATTCTCTCTGCCCACTCATTTTCCATTTGGGAAATTATATCTAAACATGCGTCACACATTTTCCTTATTTCCACATTTTTATCTTGCATCAGGTCAATAAGATAAGCAGGTGCTTCTGTGAATGTAAAAGTGATAAAAGTCCACTGATAACAAAATAGTATCAAAATATAAACCATATATACAGCATGCGACATATCAGAAAAAACGAAAGGCTTTTGATGTATCAGGATAAAGGAAAAACATATGGCAGGAATGTGAATTCAAAAAGGTGATAACTCTCGATATTTTTTTAGTAATACCACGCTTTTTTTTAAAAAGTGTTTGCAATATGACTTTTCATAGTAGAAGACGATGATCACGTCTGTCTACCGATATTAATCTTTTATATATAAAATTAAGTTATTTTACAACAAACTTTTGGCTCTTTATTTATATATTTTCTTATTAAATCTAACTTTAATTGTGATTTGAAATGTTGTAAAAGAAGATATGGAATCTATTGAAGAGTTATATGATAAATAAAAATTAATTCTTGTTGAGTTGGGTCAGAATCTTAAAAGAAATACAATTACCGGTGCGCGTGACGAGGTGATCTGCGGCGTTTGGGTGTGACAGAAGCTGGCGGAAGGCGAATGCAGTTTGCAACACATGTTCGTCGTCGGCCTGGCGCAAGCGTAGTAGTGCTACGAGAGCGTCGCCCCCGCGCGCTGTCACCAATGCAGCAGCCGCGCGCTCGTCCGCCGCCAGCGCACCAGCCGCCACTACACCTTCGAGTACCAGCTCTGGATCTTTGTTGTTTTCTGATCAATTTACAACTATCATGAATATTTTATCGGATAACTAACAACAGATAGGAAACTTGGATAATTAGTAATCGCAGTTACATAATCTTAATTTTCACTTTTCTACCTGGGTCTAAAATCTTCATGATACATGGTATAAGACTGTATCTTTCAACAACTGCAAATATATCTATATTGTTGCTTAAACACAGAATATTGCTCAGAGTGCCAAGACATTCAATCACAAATTCTTCAGGAGCTTCTTCACTTGTTACTGCACCAGCAATATCGCCAACAAATTCCTAGACAGAAAAGAAAATTAAAATTTCTTTTCAAGTTCGAGTACACAAAAATGCGAAAATTTTTACTTTCAAATAAATTTGTTCATAAGCTTACCACAAAAAGAGGTTTAGTCTGTGTGTGATGTGAGAGATTCCGAACAAGTTTCATTAGCATCGCATTTCTATGCCTAAAGGCTCTTGCAAGAAGTTCTCGGAGACGTCCTTCAGCCGCCATTTGCTGTGCCGCACGTTCGTTCCATGCAAGATTGACGCACACGGCCAATAGCACATCAGTAGTACCTGGACCAGTCTCAACGCTTGACTCACTGTTCACATTCAGTAACAGCATATCTGTCAGCTAAAACATTAATTAATTGAATAAGTACTAAACAGTTTGTATTTTCTTTATTCAGTACAGGATGATGTGTTGATAAACATGTACATAATAGTGCTCCTCTAGTTAGGATGATAAACACTTCACCAACATTGTGCTTGATGCTTTGAAACAAAATGTTAAATCACTTAATGTTCAAGTAATTTCACTAGTTATAGTACCTTTAAAAATCGAAATACGTGATTTGTACACTACTGTTTGGCAGCAGAAATAAGAACTGCACCTTCCTAAGGAGTCTCTAGCAACAGAATCCCAAGTCATTTTGAAATGAAGTTATAATATTTGTGTATACATATATATATAAATATATACATTTATATAGGAACATGGACAAAATAAACATAAATCCAATTAAATAAATTTATATGTACAAATAAATAGATAACATAAAAATGTGTTTATAAAAATATATAAGTTATAGCATTTTATGACTAACTTACCAATTTAACACAGTCAGATTGGGTAAACATTAGTTTCACGCGATCATCCAAACTCAAGTGATAAAGGATTTTCATGGCCAGGTTCATATGTTTATCATCACCTAAAATATAATATAAATATGGTGTATTATAAGTGTTCATCTATGTTTACATTCACATATTATTTATATGTGCACATAAAAATACTAATTTCCAAACCCTTTAATTGATTATATAAACTGTATATACATGTATTTTTCAAAAAAGTTATAATGTTTGCCTTTGTCGAAACTCATCCTATAGTGTCACAATACACAGACTTTATCATCCAACCAATTTTCGTGAATATTTTAAATAAATGAGCAAAGAAGGGATATTGTTGCCTTGTATAAGTTATTAATAATTTGTAAGATGATATAACTATAATGCACTAGTAAAACCATATCTACAGGGTATCTAGTTATGGCAAAAGATACTTGACTATAAAAATATAGGTTTTAAAAAAAATTGCAGGAAGCACTAAGAATAAATTAGTTCAATTGAGGAATTTTCGACTCTTACTTCTAGATGCAGTATTTAGAATTACTGATTCTATTTTATAACTTGTTATATGTAACTTTGTGGTGGACAAGTGTTGTGATTATTTTCTTATTGTTCAACTTAGCAATGACACAAGCAGTGATCCTGCTTATAACAAAATATTACTTTTTAGGATACAACACTCATCATCTTACAACATAAGTAATTATGTTTCATTACTCCAATATTTAGACTACATTCAGTGTTCTTTAAATCAGAAAACAAAGTTTGTACACTACTGTTTGACGGCAGAAATAGATCCTGCGGTGGTACAGACGTCGACAGCCTCCAGCAACAGAGACCAACTATCTGCAGAATGTTCCAAGTTGTAATATTAATATTTTTTAAGGAATAAAGTTTTGAGAAATTAATAATACCATTTTAGTCAAACTTATCTGATGCTTATAATCTAATAGCAAATGTTTACTCCAATAACCTTAAATCATAAAGGTGTTTATTTATAGTCATCAGCAAATATTGTTATAAAAAAATATTTATAGCGAAATCAATCTATAGTAAGTTTAGAACATTAAAACTCTTTGGATATATCACTAAAGCATTATGAGAAAAAAAAAATAACTTTACAAAGCAGCAGTTAGTTAATTCTTGAAATATACATGTTTTTAAGTAATAATAAAACAGAAACAAGATTGTTGATATTCATACTTACTAGTAAATTGCATAAATTTAGGCAACAGATTATTTTTAATCATTTTATTTCGTAACTTCGTGTCGAATGTTAAATTAAAAAGAAGCTTTAATGTAACATTAACCAGGTCTGCATTAGGAGAATCAAGCAAAGTACCAAGTTTCTCAATAATACATTTAGATGCCATCACATTTTTATTCTCCACAAAAATGGATAGCTTTTGAAGGAATGATACTATTAATATAAGGAGATCAATATTGGAGTGTCGTTCTATAGCACCAATGAGTAAACCAACAATATCTTTTTTATGCATTTTCTCCTCAACCTTAATATTATCAGCAATGTTTAACAACATGTAAAAAGCAACCCTTAATAGTTGTTCCTGTCTTTTAGAAAGTGTTTTGAGCTTTCTTTTCATCTGTTCATCATCATTTTTTGACAAATATTCATCAGAGGCATTGCATAAATCTTCATGGTAACTAGACACTAGCGTTCGAGACTTTTGTAGATTCACATCTGCAACAGCCCATGTACCAGACTTTGGACGACGTTTTGGTTCAGGAATTCTACTTTTAGGTAATTCACTCTGTAACAAATTGCCAAAGTTCTTGCTTCAATTTATTCTTTAGCCATACCTGCTAAGTTATGTAGTCTCTTTAAAACAATAAATGCCTACTGCAAAATAAATAAGTTGTATATTATATGCTTAATTAAAATGACAATTATCTTAGAAAAAAATACCAAAGTAACATCATCTTATTCATGGAATATTGTTTTATAATGAAGAAAAAAATAATAGAATACTTGCCTTATCAGGGGTGAGAAGTTGTTTTTTTCCTTCAACTCTTTCTTTCCACTGATCATACCTTTTAAGTTCATAATCTATTACATCCATACACAAGGACCCAATTTTGTACTGAATTATAACTGAGTGGAACTCAATATAAGTAGAGAAGCAAAAAAATGTATAAACAATATTGGTGCTTAATTCAATACTTCTCTTCCATTCTTCCCTCAAAACTCTAGAGAGGGCACTGAGAAGGGCCTCTAAAACAGATAACATTATATTTATGTTTGATATTTATAATTGAATTGCTATCACCAAGAAACCAACATAAGATAAAATGTAATTACCATTTCTAGCCAATTCGATTAAATTATCTGGATTTCTAGCAAGTTGGAGAATTAGTGCTGATCCTTTAATTTTTTCAGGTATGTCATCATATAATAGCTCAACATAATCATCTATACAATTTAATACTGCAACAGGAACACTTTCCACTGGACTCATAATTGTTATTTGTGTTTATCTGTAAAAAAAATTATAAGAATTTATGCTTAATAACATACTCTATATATAAATTGCTGGTTAGTATCATTATACCGATATTTCAAAATTATCCAAGTGTATAAAAAAAGCCTTAACATTAAGGTTTATTTATATTGCGTAATAGAAATGCAATAAAAAAAGTTATCAATCAATAAAAAATATTATTTGTCACATAACTTCGATTCACTGTTTTAAAAAAAATTATAAAAACACAATGGCGTAATTACAAAAAAATGACAGTTGTGCTATAAACATATGGTTTCAGCAAATAGTGTATGTACTATAAACTCTATATTTTGTATGGTAAATAGTTCATTAAGTATATCTACTTGTAGTATGTAAATATGATTTTAAATGATATACAGATAGACTAATAATCATAATACATCTGTACTTACAAGACCAAGACTGTTGCGACACATACAAATTATCCTCACTGTATAAAAAACTATTAACGTTTTAAATACGACATCAATTTCTGTTCTTTTAGATAATAAACAATTAAAATATTTAGTTTGTTTACTTAATATACAATGCCAGGAATATAAACACTGAGTTGTCAGTGCTAGTCATAGAAAATATAAAATAACATTAGGCAACACAAACCCGCATTTACTATAGCAACCAAAATTTTAGCCAGTAGTTTTTTTTTATTATTAGTCATATATTTAAGTTTGCACAAATATGACTACGTGTTTTATTTTTCTTAGAGATAATATCCGAAGACATGGTTGCGGAGAACGTACACATCACTATTTATTTTTAGTAATTTTTGTTATAATTTATCCTGTTTTTGAAAATTATACTAAATCAAAATAGAAGAAATAATGTATATCCAAATTATTTCAGTTATGCATCAACTAAACTAGAATAATTAAACATTGATTTTTTTTCATACATTAAAAGTTTTTATTTCTTTAATGAAATCTGAAATTCTACCTAAAAATTGTTAGCTCTTTTACTATTTAAATATTAAAGTATGTCATTGCCGTTAATCCACATTATACATATAAAAGTAGCAGTACAATTAAGTAACAAGATTAAACTTTTAATTGTCACCAGTTCAATGTCGTTCCAAAACTAAGTTTCCAAATGTCAAAAGGGACTTGTGCTTTTGCAGCAATTTTTTTTCAAATGCACCAAAGAGAATATTAACATATATTCTTAGCATGTATAAGCAGGACTAAATTAATATTACGACATTTGTCATTTCTTTGTTGTTTTGTGGCTCTCGGTTGAAATAATATCGTTATTAGTGATTTTATACTCTTTGATTGTAAAGTGATCTGTGGTAATGACTAACTTGTGACTAATTATTTTCAGAATTATTTTTGTTTACCACATCACAGTTTTGTAAATAATTGTTTAAAAGTGAAAATATTTTAATTTTATTTGTTCAGGTACAACCTATCATAAACTAGTTTTTGTAAACGGTGGCGATGATTTTTCCTTTTCCATTTCTCTTCACAGTTCACTGAGATAAGAAACAAGATAAAGACCTAGGTCATAAGAAACATCTATTTTGTACACTTTTTACGTGTTTGCGTACTTTTTTGATGTTCAATAAATAGTTTTTTATAGTAGAAGTATGAATATAATTTTCCGACTTTCAAAGTTTAAGTTTATGTTTTATTGGTTCTAAGGTAAGGTTGTGGATTTATTTGCACAGACTTTATCATTTCCTTTACCAAAAACAGGTTGTTATGTGTCCTTATTAAACTCAATGTAATCAGCTTATTTTTATCATTTCTTATCTCAAAGAACAATGAAACAATTGAAATGTATCATGGATTTTAGGTATTTAACATTGCAAATTTAATTTTTTATATTTGGTTGAATTTACATCAATAAATACTTATATTTACAGGTAGAAATACTTTCAACATTTTCAGAAAAAAATATTTTTTTACATTTATTGAAAAGAAAATGTAAAAATTCACTAAATTAAATAAAACATTGAACGTTTGAATCTAACTGAGAATAATAATTTCTAAAAAAATTCTTAAAATGTAGATTGTGAGTGACATTATCTTTAACAAACCTACAAAATCTTCTAAATTGTTAAAAAATTCAACAATGCTTGAAGATGTTGATTTTTATGACAATTCATCAATTTTTATTTGTTCCAGAGGCCATGTTTGATGCAATTACATATTAAATAAATTATAGATAAGCATTTATTGACTATGCCAAGATGTCAGATACCATTCCATCTCTTACTGCA
Organism: Byasa hedistus; assembly: GCA_029286795.1. NCBI lineage: Eukaryota > Metazoa > Arthropoda > Insecta > Lepidoptera > Papilionidae > Byasa > Byasa hedistus. The sequence continues at coordinate 5,341,898 of JAGSMW010000020.1, read as the reverse complement.
CCTATTTCACTCTCTACATATCATCAACTCAGTTTAACTGGTAAGTGTTTTATACTTTGCAATTGATGAACCAAAATTTTGGCTAAAGCTTTACAATTTTGGAGCTGATGAGGCTTTAATGATTTCTTAGTCATTTGTTTCCAAAATATTACTTTAACTTCTTAAATAATTGTTTTTTTCTTTATTAAAGTTTCTTTAAATACTGTGACTGTCTAATATTAATGTAAAATCTACTTCTAATAAGGTCTGCCTTGATAGAGTATAATGTTATGAGATTTTTCATGGCTTTCAGTTGAATCGGCCACAATCAGAAACTCTGGGTTGTTTAAACCAAACCCTTACTTGCAAGTTGTAATCGATGGTAAAGTTTTAAGGAAAACAGAAGTAATTAAGAATACATTACATCCCAAATGGAAAGAAGAATTTACAGTTTTGGTAACACCATTATCACAACTTATGTTCCGCCTGGCTGACCACCATAGTTTTAGAAAAGATCATATAATTGGAGAGAAAAAATGTAGTCTTTTAAAAATTTTATATTATTTCAATGGAAAATGTGAAAATGTGGAGCTATGTGTAGGTCTGTATATTTTTTTAAACATACAATGAAGAGATAAATGGTGTGACCACATGGTAGTTAATAATATATTATATGATATAACATTTTAATTAAGACATTTTATTCCTAACTTGGAAATACATATTTTTTGCATTTGTTACTTCATGATGTTTGGAGTCATATGCATCATGACATCAGGTATTAATGACTTAATTTCCTTTTTTGTTTTTGTATAAGTAAATAAAGACCTTGGCAATACTTTGTGTCTACTCACTGGATCTGGCTTATTTTAAGGAAGCTAATCTTTCTGCTACTATATAAAATAAGTCACTAAACATTAGAACACAATTATTAATTTCTTAGTTCTATTAAGCACTCAAATATTCATTGTTTCATTTATACATGTGTAATGTTAAACCTACTCTTGCAGACAATTTTTTACTATTATATTCATCCCATTAATTTTAAAGAACCAATGTTTCCAATAAAAAATTAAATCATTTATTTTAAATTGAACCATCTATATTTCATTTTAGATTTAATGAAGAATGTGTCCCAAGATAGTACATCAGGTAATTCTACAATAGAAGTAAAAACAGCTGACTTAGTTTTACTTCTTGATGGATTAAGAATTGATCCCACAATTTTAAGTCAATCACATGAAGTACTTGGAGAGGCTACAAACTCTCGCAGTCCTTTAAATGATGGAGTTCGCGCAAGAACTCGTTTACGAAATAATTCAGAAACTATACGATCTATGTTGAGAACACAAAACCTAAGAGTGAGTATAAATATGTAATGGTTCTGAGTGCATGTATATTGCCTCCTGGTTTTATCTTAAACTGTAATCTTTGATTTGTACTACCTCAGCGGCAGTGTCTAAGTCCTTTCTTCATACTACAGAAGTCTGGTTCGATTCCCAGGCCACATGTTGTGGAGTTTGGTTAGTGGAAGCTTTTTTTCAAACCCCCTTGACTACCTACTACCTTCATATTGTAAATCTACCATTGCAACAGCATTGCTTGTGACATATAAAAAACACAGTATTCTAGGCAAGCACTCTTTATTATCCACAACCTTATTGTTATTTAGCACTATGTGAAATTCTGGATGACTTCAAGTGTTAGCCATGTAAAATATATTTTTTTTATTTAGCCTCCGCCGGGGCCTCCTCCTCTTAGCAATGGGGCAGCAACGAGTGCACCTGCTATAGAAGGAGGTGCAGGTCCCTCACACGTCGAGCACGGCGCGGCGGACAACAATTCACTCGGCACTGGCACGCATTCTGCAGCACACAATTCGCACGATCCTCCTGCAACTACCACTACACCCGCCTCAACTACCAGTACAACCGAGGAGCCACTACCACCAGGATGGGAAATGAGATACGATGTTTACGGTCGACGGTAAATTTCAGAAAAAATATTACTTTTACTACTAACTTCTACTTGTTACTTTACTGTTGATATTTTTGAGGTCTTTTATGTAATATTAAAATAATTATCAGATATACTCGTATTGTATAATCGTCTTTACATATGAAATTGCCGTTTCGTACGAAATAAGTTAAAGTATTTTTTTTTATTTCTTATTTCCGGTAATCAAAGTAACCCCTTGCAATCGATTCTCCTTTGTCACTACAGTGTAAGACAAGCTTTTTTACCTTGCCGAAATTGGCAGAATTGGCAAATGGATGTCCCACGAACTTACCGATAGCCAGCACAACGTACGCGTCGAAAGATATCTTGTGCTGCTTAACAGGCACAGAAATGAAGGAATTTCGATCCGAAATGTAACCTGTGACGAAAATGGATTCTGTTCGACAATTGAACTCGTGCTAAGCTAGTTGGTTACAACGTGGTCCAGCACTCAAAACGAAAAACACTTCCTAGAAAGACAATGCTCACTAAGTGTCTAAGGTGGTCTAGTGCCTATGTGACTTATCACAGATTTTTACAAAATGACATGAACATTACTGCAGATGTGTAGATTATAGAATAGAACACAATGATAGAGAAGTTAGCACAATTGCAAACATCTTTGTTGAAACAATCGTATCTTTTGCTTCTTCCCGACAACGAGCGACTCTATGCTGCATAACAGATGGTCTTCACCCTACAAAAGTTGGGATTGGAAAATCTTACTCACCCACCATACTCACCAGACCCTGCGCTTACTGACTAGTACTTTTTCCAAAATTTTAACAACTTTTTTGCGGGAAAGAAGTTCAATACACGAGAGCCAATACAAAATGCTTTTGGACAGTTTGTTGTCCCTGTCTAGCTGATTTTTACGAGAAACGCATCAATAAACCACGATTGAGTGGGTAAAGATAGAACGATTGCTTACTTTGATAAACAGCTATGTTATAACTTATTTTTTACATAACGGTAATTTCATAGCTAAAGACTTTTATTCTAATGATTATTTTATATTACAGCTTTTGTGTATCAGACTAACACTGGCTATTATATGTAATTTGACTAATATATGGCGACACTGGACTTATAATGTTGGTATCATAGAGGCACATCTAACAAGAAGAATGGAAAAACTATACCTAAACTACGTCTAAAAGTGTTGCGATTTATAATTTGTGAATAAATTATATTTTTTTTAATCATTATTTTAAATAATCACAATATATGTTTTCACCAGAAGTTCAAGTTTAGTGGAAATCAAATCCGTGCCGCTTTAAAAACGAAGAGCGTGTACGACCACCCCACGTATTTGAATTTTTTTTATTGTCATTATAATTCGTCCATTTAAGTTTCAATACGTAATTTTATTGTGATAAGTTTAGAATTTCGCTCCTTAATCAGGTATTATGTGGATCACAACTCTCGCTCGACGTCATGGGAACGGCCTCAACCGCTACTACCGGGGTGGGAGGTGCGGCGTGACGCGCGCGGCCGCGTGTACTACGTGGACCACAACACGCGCACAACGACGTGGCAGCGGCCGGACACCGAGCGTCTCGCGCGTTTCCAGCACTGGCGCGGTGAGCGGCGGCATGTGGTTGCTCAGGGCAACCAGCGCTTCCTCTACCCGACACCTCAGCCGCCGCACCCGCCCCATCCGCCGCACCAACCCGAATCTGATGACTCGCCAGCGGGTAAATTTATGAGTTTTCTACTTCACAGGTGATAGATTTCTGTTGCTGAAAACTATCTAAGTAGGTAGATACTAATGTTTGGCCTATTTTTGCCGTTGAAAAGTAATGTAAATGTAAAGGGTTCATGGTTTAAGGGTGTGGTGAAACTATTAGGAAACTATTGAGCCGTGATAGCCCAGTGGTTTGAACGCCGGCCTTCCAATGCGAAGGTACCGGGTTCGAATCCGGCCTGCACCAATGAATTTTTCAATTTATGTGCAGTTAGCATAAAACACTAACTAATATCACGTGCTTTGACGGTGAAGGAAAACATCGTGAGGAAACCTGCATATCTATGTCATGACCATCAGTGGTCAGACTAGTATGTGAAATGGAGAAGGCAATGGCAAACCACTCCATTATAACTGCCAAGAGAGTTGTCGTGTGTTTCAATAAAAACATGATGACCACGACCCCCAGTCATGAGGAAATACGACTTAGAAGAAGAAGAAACTATTAGGGTAACGAACGATTCATAGCATCATTTTGTTGTGTCGGGGAAATATTCATGAGGATACTCTATCTTCTAGGGGGAAGTGAAGGTAATGTGGAGAGGGGTTATTGGTCACTCGGTGGTAGTCCACAGCGTTTTGAGTTGTCACGGAATAATCGTACCGAGACATAACACTTTGTCTCAAGCCGACGAGCACAATGTGGTGCAGCGTATATCATCCCAACCGCTACATTGTTATGGACGAGACTATTTTATGGACTACAATGAATTTCGAAAGAGAAAATCGACTAAAATGTACATCTACGGAGATTAAGTTGTAAAAATTGTTTTCTGCTTTTATTTATTTATTTATTTATTTATTTATTAGGTGTATTTACAGTGTACAATGGTAATAGGAAAAAAAAACATCTTATGACTAAATAATTCTAGCATGCACACCTATGACAAATACACACAACATTCAAAATAAAATACGCAATTAAATAAAATGAGAAAATTAAAAATTAGAATTTAAAAGAAAAAAAACATAATTCCAGATAAAAAAAAAAAAAATCAGCAATTACAACATAAAACAAACCATAAAATGAGGAAGAAAAAAAAATATCTATAAAATAATGTATTACAGTGTAAATTCTAGGATATTTTTTTTAAATTTTGTAAAACTGTCGTTATAAACGTCTAAATGCGGACTTTTGGCGTTAATGAGATTATATGTTTTACCAATTCTATGGAGCGGAGAATGTTCACCTAGGTTGGTTCTAATGCGTGGATAGTGGAAAGTATTTGTAATAGAATGTCTAGGATATTTGAAAGGAACGGAAATATTTATTTTTGAAAGGATGTCACTGCAATCTATTTTTCCGTTGATTACTTTGTGCAGAAAGCACATGTCGCGCATAATGCGTCGGTTATGCAAAGAAATAATATTAAATTTTTTTAAACGCTGCTTATAAGGATGCCTATAAGCAAATCCGGGAGTGCAGAATGCTAGGTATTTGGTAAATGAACGCTGTACTTTTTCTAAACGTTGTGAATGGACAGTGTAAGAAGGGTTCCACGCTGAACTAGCATACTCAAGGTGGCTTCGCACGAGTGCATTATACAGTGTTATCTTTGTGTTAACTTTACGGAAATCTTTCGTGTTGCGTTTAATAAATCCTAACATTCTCATTGACTTTTTGGTCACACTGTTGATGTGAGTTGTAAACTTTAATTGGGAGTCAATTGTTACGCCAAGATCCCGTATCTCTTTAACTTCTTGTAATTTTTCACCTCTTAAGTAATAGTGAGAAGCGATTGGTTGTTTTTTCCTTGTGTACTTAATGTGGTAACATTTGCCTACGTTGAGACACATTTCATTGTAGGTACACCACTGAGCTATCCTATCGAGGTCTTCTTGAATAAGGCTAATATCAGTTAACGAACTAACATTCATGTATAATTTCAAATCATCGGCAAAAATGGAAAATTTACAATTTTGAATTTGTTGTGTAATGTCGTTGATAAAAACAGAAAATAATATGGGACCCAAATGGGATCCCTGAGGCACTCCTGACACTGCATAATATTCTTGAGACTCACATCCATGGACAGCCACTAGCTGTGTTCTTCTCTCAAGGTAAGATTTAAACCAGTTGAGAAGAGAACCATGTATTCCACTTGCTTCAAGTTTCTTTAAGAGTAAATAGTGATGGACTTTATCAAACGCACTAGAGAAATCCGTATAAATAGCATCTGTTTGAATACCTTTGTCGACGTTATGATTTAGATCAGATATAAAAGATATTAAATTTGTTTCAGCAGAACGTCCTTTAAAAAATCCATGTTGACATTCACTTAATAGTGTGTTAAGATGACGAGTAATTACAGGACAGATGAGCGATTCAAATAATTTTGATAAACAAGATAATATGGAAATAGGCCGATAGTTAGAAACATTATTAGTTTCGCCTTTTTTGTGTACCGGCACTATTCTGGCTTTTTTCCAAACTTTAGGAAATGACCCTGTCTCTAAAGAATGGTTATATATAATTGATAGGGGTGCCACGAGAGCTGAACCACAACGTTTAATAAAAACAGGTGGAATACAATCAGGGCCTGCGCTTTTAGATATATCCAGTTCTTTTATTTTCTTTCTGATATCTTTTTTATCAATCCATATGTGACTAAGTGAGAAAGATGACGATAAATTATCTATAACAGTATTATGATCAAATATCTGTCTACTTGTATTATGAGAGTATACTGACGAGAAATGAGTAGCAAATAGGTTTGCAATTTCAGGTCCTTTACTAGCGGAAGAATCGTTACAAAACATTTGAGGTGGTATAATAGAAATACCGTCGCGTTTATCTTTAATGAACCGCCAAAAAGCTTTAGCATTCTTACAAATATTTAATTCTAACTTAATTTTATAGCTAGAGTAACAATTCCGCAAAAGATTATGGCAGTACTTTCTTAGTATATCGTATTCAATTTTGTCTCTAGGATTTTTAAATTTTTTGAATTTTTTCCTTAATTTGTCTTTTTCCGATAAAAGCTTAATTAATGAATAGGAAAACCAAGAAGGATATTTATTTTTTTTTCCGTTTCGTTTAGGCACTGATGTATTTATGGTGTTTTTTAAATTTTCATAAAAAACATTGACCATATCATCGACACTATCACAACATAAAAGTTTTGCATTCCAATCAAACGAGTTTAATTCTGTGATGATAGTATTATAGTCAGCTTTAAAATAATTTAAATCCAGTCGTTTCATTTGGCATACTTTTTCTAGTCCTTTTAGAGGTAAATGTAGTACTAAACTTGGATGCATTGGATCTTGTATACTAAGATCATCCAAGGGTTTTGAAATTTTGGAAGGATTTATATTACTCAGTACAAGGTCCAGTATTTTGCCATTTATATTGCAGATATTATTTACTTGATTCAAGTTATTCAAACCTATAAAATCGACTAAACAATAACCTAGAGTAGTATTATAATTTGAGGGAGTAGTATAAATAGATTCGCTATTTTGGATCCAGTTAATGAAACTAAGATTAAAATCACCTAATATTATAACATCGTCCATTTCGTACATTACTCTGTTACAATTGTCAAGAAAGTTCGACAAATTATCTAGTTTAACAGGTGGAGGAAGATACACAGCGCAAATTGCAATTTTTTTAACGACATTGTTAAGATTAATATTAAATTTTATCCAAATGTCTTCATTATCACTTTCCCACTTAATAACTCGTACAGCTTCAATATCTTTTGATACTGCTACTAAAACCCCACCACCATCCTTTTTAGAACTTATTGAACAATTACGATCTCTACGATACACAGTGTATCTTTCATCAACAATTTCACTATTATTAATATTTGAATTTAACCACGTTTCAGTTAATACAATCACACTGTAGTTATTTAGTAAAATATTATTACATACATCATTAGTCTTAGTTCTTAAACCTCTTACATTTTGATAGTATATATCCATAACTATTTATAACAGTGCTATTACATTTTTAGCTTACTTAATAAAATGAAATAAAGCTATTTACTGGTTACAAAATTCTCGAAAGGCTTTCGGAGTTACGAACAAGTATAGCTTGGCTAGTTTCATCTTTACGTATAAAGATTCGACCATTCCTTACCCATACATATTTATATGACTTTTCTTTGGCTTGTTTACGTGCTTCAGCATGTAGAGATTTATTAAAAGGTGTTAGATGTTCAGCTACAAATATTGGTATGCTTGGTCCATCCATATTCAGATTCCGTGTACTTAATTTTGTCTGTGGATTTTTTTTGTTATAATTAGTAACAGCGGCAAGAAAAGCATCACGGTGGCGAGGGCTTCGAAGCTTAGCAACGACAGTTCGTGGACGATCATTGTTTTTATTTAGTTTAGCAACTCTGGTAACGTGTAATAAGTCCATATCGTTCAATGGTTGATCGATCGTACTCGCTATCTGAACTAGAGTATTCGATAGATTTTCAGATCGACGTTCAGGAATTCCGTTAATTTCAATATTGCTTTCTCTCAGATTTTGTTCAACCAAACATAACCTAGAAGATAAATCCATAACAGATAACTTGAGATCGTTATTCACACATTCTAATGTTTTTATAGCTTCGGATTTCTTTTGTAATTCAGCTTTAAGGTCTTCATATTGGTTGTTATAGAAAGTAATCGAATCTTGAAAGTTACTTATGTGTTTGTTTATATTATTCAATTCCTGCGTAACTAATTCCTTAATGGTAGTTTTTAGAGCAGCAGTGATTTCCTGTTTTAGAATATCACGCAACTTGTATTCGGTGACAAATGTTTCTGCGACGGGACTGTGGACTTCGTCGTAGTGAATATTGTTTTGCTGAACAATTTCCACGTCCATGATGTTGGCTTTTGATCTTGTAGAAGTACTCACTCCTGTAGTACTTGTGCCTGTACGGTTAGGTGTGTCACCGGTGTCCTTAATTGGCAAATTATTTTTACATTCGTCACATTTCCAATTACTTTTATTGTCAAGCGACATAAGGTTAAAACGCTTGTTTGTAATATTAGTACAACGAGGATGGTATACAAGCAGGCATGCACAGCATTTCAAGTATTCTTTATTAAAGGTTGTATTATGACAACCAGTACAAATAATATTAGTATTAGGCGCCATAATAACCAGAAAAAATCCGTAGGCTTCGCCTTATTTAAATTAAAAAGTGTATTTGTGTAGATTATATTATTTATTAGTTCACAAGATTTAATCCACGCAGTGTTATTATAACAAGTTGTATAAATAGCGTCTAGTTTAATTTTTAGATACACGCGATCACATGCGTTTCGGCGTATGCAGCACAGGCAGCAGCTGAGTTGAAAATAAGCGTCCAGCCGTAATAATATTATTTAAAATCATACAGCGCTTACCGCTGCCGTAAAACAAAGCGAAGCGTGCGTGTTGTCGTAGGTCAAGACAGGAAGCCGTAATTTTGACAATATTTTGTATTATAATTCACTTATTAACAATTAACTATGCACTGTTTTCACACAATTATGTAGCACTGGTAATTAGGTTTAGAATAATATAACACAAAGTTGAGGAATTGAACTATAACTGAATAAATTCAATATTCAATACGGAGTAAATTAAAACGATGTTGTCACTTGCGCCATTTTGAAATATATTTTAGTTTGAAATACTTTTAGCTGGTAATAGTAGCAACGGACCTGCGAACGGGGGTGTAACTATCACTAGCAGTACAGCTAGCGCGGGCAGTGCGACAAGTGCCAACGCCAGTGCGAGTAGCGCGACGAATGTGAATGCGGGCAGTGCAGATGATGCTTTAGGTGCTCTGCCCGCCGGCTGGGAGCGCCGTGTGCAACCCGATGGGCGCGTGTACTACGTCAATCACAAGAATCGCACCACTCAGTGGGAAGATCCGCGGACACAGGTACCACCATAACACATTATGATGAGCAAATACCATCTGGTTGGGACCGAAGCGGTGCTCATTTCTAACAATGTACAGCAGTGGACAACAAAAATTACTGTGACAACTGTGAAAACAAAATCTTTCCTGTTTGAAGTGAATTGCAGCTTGTTGAATTTCTGGATAGACATTCTCGTCTATCCAGAAATATAACATCTTAATTTTATAGTGTTTATTTATCACTATGTCTTTTTAATTATCTTCAAAGTTAACTTCAAATATAAATATATTCATACATAAATTAGTGCATCGATTATGTGTAATGAGATAAAACAGAAACTTTGTAGGACACTCAGTGAGCATCAGTTGTTTTGGTCTAAGAATAGACAAAACAATAAGAACTGGTGAATAAAACAATTATAGCCGGTACATGATAATGAGATATTAAATTAGATGGTAGAGTTAAATAAGTAAACTGTAACTTAAATGTAATATAAGATTTATTTTATATTGTTCTAATATTTTCTGTTACACCTAATTTATTAATTTTTAATATGTAATGAAAGTTGTATCCAAAATAGATATTTTTGATTCTCTTTTTCGATTCGTTTTAAAAATTTCTCCATCGTTACTTCTATAGTACTGCTACTATTTACCTTACCGTACGAAACTTAAACAGGGTATTGGTTTTTCCTTTTTTCAGGGGCAAGAAGTGTCGACTTTAGAAGAAGCTCTTCCCCCAGGTTGGGAGATAAGATTTACAGAAGAAGGCACGCGGTACTTTGTAGATCATAACACGCGCACCACTACATTCCAAGACCCACGGCCCGGCGCGCCTAAGGGTCCCCAGGGCGCCTACGGAGTTCCACGAGCCTACGAACGATCCTTTCGTTGGAAGCTTAGTCAGTTTAGATACTTATGCCAGAGCAATGCGCTGCCCAGTCACATTAAAATAACACTGTCTAGACAGACTCTCTTTGAAGATTCTTATCACCAGGTAAATATTTCACTATGGTACACATTGACAGACATATGATGAAGTGATGATACGAACGCGAATTTCAACTAATGGTAAGTGATAAAGCCGCTCAAAAAAAGTAGCGATGGTTAGAATAATATACACTGCACCATATGATGCTTATTGCCCCAGTTGTTGCGAAGACCACTGACTTCAACAGCCCAACCGGAACAGTAAAGTTTGCACACTTAACTGGTGGTAGGTCTCTGTTGCCGGAGACCGTCTGGATGGGTACCACCACCGCAGCTCCTTTTTCAACCACCAAATAGTAGTGTGCAAACATTACTGTGTTCCAGTTTGAAGGGCGTTGTTTTGTAGCTAGTGCAATTACTGGGGTAACGAGACTTAACACCTTATGTCTCAAGGCGACGAGCGCAATGTTTTGCAGTGTATACCATCTTAACTAGCACCACGTTGTCATGGGCAAGCGTATCACTTACCATAAGGTGAACGTCTTGCTCGTCTCGTCGCATAGTAGTATAAAAAAAAAACTACTGTTTAGCGGCAGAAATAGCCGATGCGGTGGTACGTACCAACGCTGTCTCCAGCAACAGAGACGTATCACTAGCAAAAGGTGTTTTAAATGAATTTAGAAAATATTTATTATATATTTCAGATCATGAGATTACCTGCTTATGAATTACGTAGAAGATTGTACATTATATTTCGTGGAGAAGAGGGCTTAGATTATGGCGGTGTTAGTCGGGAGTGGTTTTTTCTTTTGTCACACGAAGTACTTAACCCTATGTATTGTCTCTTTGAATACGCAAATAAGAACAATTACAGTCTGCAGATCAACCCAGCCAGCTACGTCAATCCGGACCATTTGCTATATTTTAAATTTATAGGACGATTCATTGCAATGGCCTTGTATCATGGCCGTTTTATCTATTCAGGCTTCACTATGCCCTTTTACAAGCGGATGCTCAACAAGAAGCTAACCATGAAAGACATAGAGTCAATTGATCCAGAGTTTTACAACTCGTTGGTGTGGATAAGAGACAATGATATTGACGAATGCGGATTGGAGATGTGGTTTAGCGTAGACTTCGAAGTGCTGGGACAAGTAATACATCATGAACTGAAACCTGCCGGTGATAAAGAGCGAGTTACGGAAGTAAGTACTACATAACGTGTAATTTTATGGAATTTTTTGTATGTTTCTTTAAAGAAAATTAATTAATTACACTAAAGTAATAAATAATTTATTAACATTGATCTGAGCGAAGATGAAGTTGAAAAGGATAACTAGTTTGTTTTGTTTTGAAAAGGCGAACAAGGAGCAGTATATACAACTTGTCACTCAATGGCGCATGACGCGGGGAATAGAGGAACAAACAACTGCATTTTTGGATGGATTTAACGAGGTAAATATAAAATGTTATTCTATTTATACTGGTTGTATTCGATGTACTTGTCTTATTAAATATTGACCAGTGCTAGGTTACAATACTATATGTTTTTAAGATCATGAAGTGCATCGACCCAGAAGTGGTTTATTTCATGTCATCTTAGGGTCATCTCATACAACATAAAATAACAGAAACACAGAGGCAAGTAAACAGTTTCAAACTTTTAATATTTGCATTATAAAGCACAAAGTAAAATATATTATCCAAATTGGTTATAGCTATCTAGCTAATTTGGATATCAGTACCTATGTTGGAAATGGTTGATGTAAATGAATGTTTATTATATTGTAAAATGTTATTCTTTCTTCACGGCGGTTAGGTTGTGCCACTGGAATGGTTGAAATACTTCGACGAACGCGAATTGGAGCTGATGCTGTGCGGCATGCAGGAAGTGGACGTGGACGACTGGCAACGCAATGCCATCTACCGCCACTACACGCGTACCAGTAAACAAGTCGTCTGGTTTTGGCAGGTGCGCCCAAAATAACACAATTTTTATTTAATTGCGCGTGCATTTGATGAGAAAGGGTGCGAAAATCATAAAATATTAATGATAGAATAGTTTAACACCGGACCTCAATTTAGTAACATTAAGTGACTATGAGGGTGAAAATGGTAAAACATGTTTATTCAAAGTACTGAGGCGCGTAGATTCTGCCTGAACATAGTGTACTCTAGGGAATAATAAACAAAATGATGCTGGTAGCTAGCCAGAAGAGATCGAAAAACGTCGCTTCGTGTCAGTTATGTGGTCTTCAAATCCAATCAGGGTTCTTAAATCAACAAAGAAACTTGTTAATTACTTTCTTGAAGACAACTAAAGTTAAGCAGACAAAACAACAGATATAAATAAATCGTTAATACCATTACATCTTAGTACTTCTATAGTTTTTTGGAAATCACATTAAACTTTGTTTTCTATTTAAGTTTGTTAGGCAAATGGACAACGAGAAGCGCGCAAGGTTGCTTCAATTTGTAACAGGCACGTGCAGAGTACCAGTGGGAGGTTTCGCCGAATTAATGGGGTCAAACGGACCGCAACGGTTTTGTATAGAAAAGGTAAGGATATCTGTGGCGCCTTTTCAGAATTTTTTTTTTTTAATTATTGGATAATGCGATAACACTTGATTTTAATTTTACGTCGGCTGTTAAAAATTAAGTTTATGTAACTCTCACTCAATAAGGTGACAAGACAAGTGAGACCAGGGGCGTGCGCTCCCTAAAGGCAAATAAACATTGCATACCCTTTCTCCTTATACCCATATAAATATTGATTTTATAACACACATATACTAACATGTAGGTACATGTACCTTAAATTCATATGACGCAATTGAAACGCCATCTTTGCGTAAAATACGGGTACCTCGCTCTTGCGTACATACTGCGCTGCGATGGATCTAAATTAGTTGTGTGCGAAGAATATAGATGTATGCAAGCATAGGAGAAGCAGTGGTTATCCAGTGTTGCTATCCTTTGAGAGTTATCCTTTTTGATTCACTTGTCTAAAAATTAGGATTTTTGCAAATTCTCTCGTTACTAGAATAGTTTTTATAGTGCAATCAATTATAAACGTATAAAAAACATGGTCATTCATATTCTTCCAAATATTTTAGTAAAAAAGTAAATTAAATATAAGTGGAAGAGTATAAACATCATAGGTTATACACAAAGCAAAAACGGGCAATTTCCCATTTTGGTTTGAAACACAATGCTTGTCGATAAAATGCATATCATTCCATAAATTGCGAAATTCAAAGTCCTTTATTGCCATTTTTGATGGATTGACGTTTTAAATAATCTATATAATGAAAATGAATTGCTGTTCGTTAGTCTCGCTAAAACTCGAGAACGGCTGGACCGATTTGGCTCAATGTGGTCTTGAATTATTCGTGGAAATCCAGGGAAGGTGTAAAAGGTGAGAAAATATGGAAAAAGTGCCCGAAATACGGTAAAAACAACAATTTTTCTTTTCCATTAAGGTGACCAGATTTTTAGATAGGCAAAGCGGGACAACTTTGAATGAGTAATAATAACGTAACATTTTTTTTGTTCCAACATAAGTACAATTTATAAATATAAAAATGTAAAATATTTTATTCCTTGGCATATTTCTATCTAAATTTCTTTTAGGGGTAAGGTCGGTGACATACTTTTTGTCTTTAATATAAAATACATATTAAGACTACGAGTACTTTAAGCTAAGTTCAGGAAATTTATGTATTCATGAAATATTCTTTAATTTTCTATAGCAAGAAGCAGAACACGAAGTGTATCATCTGAGAGACAAATGCAATGTAACTGGGTAGCAAAAGCAACATGTTACGCAAAACAATGATTTTCATAAATAAAAAATTTTACTTAATTCTAAAAGTCGGGACTTTTGAAAAACGTTGCGTGACGCAGAATTAATTGTGAAAAAGCGGAACGTCTGGTCACCTTAATTTAGATACATAAAACGTCAAATATTTGAAGTTCGTCCTGTCATTTAGAAACCAAATACAATTTAAAAGAATATTTTTGATTTTGACATTTGACATTGACAACCAACAATTTTTGATTAACGTATCTGTAGTACTATTGTTTGCATTTAAAGCAACACCTGTAAGCGCCTTTCATTTACATGTCGGTTTATGTGTTATTGGGGTAAGTCTATTTAATTTTTTATTACTCTAAAATGAAGAAAATTAGGTAATAAAATGTTTGAATATGAACACGAGTTTAAAAACTTATAATTAAAAAAAAAAAAAAGAAAAAAATAGATGTACACTAAAAATACAAAAAATTTCCCAGGTCGTCCTCATCTGGCAGAGTACCGAGCAAACTAATGGCATTGCCCCGCTGGATGGCGAGGCTTATTCTCTGTGCCATGTAGTTGCCGGCCCGGGGGTCTCGGGTGGCTTCTGTCAGTTTTTTTGACAAACCGCTAAAAAGCTTATGCGCACCCGAACCCCATGTTCCTAGAGTTTCCACCCCAAACGGCTCAAATACGTAGTCTCCAATAAGGTTCTCATACTTGCGCCGCTTGAGGTTTTCCGCGGTGTTTGCAGCTGCGCCGGCAATGCTAGAAGTGCCCTGGACGTGGGACGGAGCAAGTGTATCGACACAGGTAGCATCCCATACAAGAGCCCGTCCCATTCTCCAAGGCACCAGAGTCATTCCATCCGGTCTCTTGCCATCGTCGCGCGTCAGCCCAGATGGCTCCAGTATAGCTGGCACTCCGGCGGTGACGAGAGCCCGTCGAATGAGCTCGTTTAAGTTATAATGCCGCGAAATGCGGCCGGCGCTACGAGCGCAAGACAGCCCATGGTATCCGAGGCTGTCTACCTTATCGTCACAAACACACCGATGAGGGACGACGAGGGGGATACCAAGACGCAGGGAAGTGGCTAATCTAAAAGTATTGCGGTCCAGCAAAGTGCCAGTATTCGGCGACGGCAGTGCCTGCAACCAAAGGCCAGATTCCCACTTCCCCACAGCTAAGAGACGAGCGCGCTCTGCAGGACTAGAAGACGTGTTGATTAGGTTATTTTGCAACAGTCTGCAGAGAGGCTCGTCCCAGAGCCTCTGGGAAGAGGTATTAAACGGTACATCGGATACACTGCATGCACCCGCAATGAACCAGGCGTCCTTGGCCTTATCGATTTAGGGAACTGACACGGAACAAGATGAGCGCTCCAGTATTCCATGAATAAGTGCGTAGTTTGAGTGGACTGAGGACAAAAACGCCGGTAAGGACAACTCAGATGTTTTCCGAATACCCAGGCCACCGAACCTAACGGGAAGCGTCGCTTGTGTCCAAGAGCGGTCATCAAAACTGATATTTAAAACGGAAGAAAGCGTATGTCTTATAGTGTCATCAAGATGTGAAAGAAGTTGGGGAAACTTCCAAAGTTGACAACACCGCAAGACATACGTAAATTGCGGAACAAAAAGACAATGTCGCATCAATGTAAAAGCCATGTGAGAATTAATTTGGAAAAGACGGTCTAAAGCTTCTCTAAATTTTTTTAATTTACAATTTATGAAATCCGGTATAGAATCGTCTAGAATTGGAGAATCTAAGAGCTGTAGCGATTTCTTATCAATGACAGACAACTGTGGAGATATTTCTTTAAAGCTGGAAATAACATCGTCTGTATCCACACAGTTATCTGGCACAAAAAGTTCGCACTTCGCAAAGTTAAATTCTAGACCAATGTTTTGAAACTCGCGAATCAGAATACGGAAGTCGGAAAGTACAGTAGATGCATCGCTGCCTAGGGTTCCGTCGTCTAAGTACCAAACGTTGAATTTTGAATTTAGAAGTTCGATGACCGGGTGAATGGCAAGACTAAAAATTGCTGGACCCAGAGGGTCGCCCTGTTGACAACCTACTTCAGATGAAATGAGGTGGTCCTTGTATAAAAGTTTCGTTGGGTCATTATAGCATTGCATCAAAAATGGTAAAATGGCAGGCGCTTTTGATTTTATTTGAGTCAACATGGCGACCCGGCTGACAGAGTTGAAAGCGTTTTTAACGTCGACTTTCAAAAACACCTCATCGTCCTGATTCAAAACGGCTGTTCGAAAAGAATGAACGGCAGCCTTACAACCACCTTTGCAGGAAAAACCTAGCTGCTTTGGCTGAAAATACGAAGACAGACAATTAATTGATTTACACGCTAATTTAGCTGCGAGGCGCCGGTATGTTGAGCCAACAGCAATAGGGCGAATGCCACCATCTCTCTTCCTCAGAGCGCAGAGGTTGGCACCGTACAGCACATCGACAATTTCCGGTGCAACCTCACCACGGAGCATCAGGTTGCACAGGCTCGTGAGCTCTCGTAAAAGCGTCTCAGCTGTTTCCCCGCAGTAACCGCTGATGAGATCCTTGAGATGCTGCGGGGAGAGACCGTCAAGTCCGCCAGCAGAACCCGGAAGAAAAGAGATGATTGCTCCGCGTACTTTGTCTGCTGATACTTGTAATGGAGAGTTTACATCGCCGGTGACTGAAAAAAAATTGGGTGATAGATGAAAATTAGCGGAATTTGATTTTGGGTGTTTGCTCTGCAGGGCGGTGAGGGTTTCCAAACAGTCGGGAGCGATCGTATCGTTGGAAAAAAGAAGCCGCGCCGCGCCCTTAACGTTTCCTTCACTTATTTTGTTTTCAACACTTTTGTATATGTTAAATTTTGTCGAGGAAGGTAAAGAAAAACTTTGGTTAATGTTATTGTCCGAAACACAGTTATTTTTGACGCGTGATGTGAGGGAAGCTTTATTACGGGGATCTCTAGAAACATGAAGAATGCGGTAAGGGAAGGTAAGCAGTTTCTCCCAAGCTTGCCTCGAGTTTTCACGCACAGTATTACGCACCGTCTCGGCAAGCTTGTGAGCTACAGCTTCTCTTGCACCCTTGGGAATGCGCTTGAGTATTGGTATGGAATGTTTTAATGAGGATATTTTTTGCCAGAATGGTTGGTGATAAGGAGTAGAGTTCTGAGATGGGGTTAATGTAATAGATGGGGCTGGCTTCTTATGGCATTTGCCAATATGAATGCGTAAGCCCCTCTCGCTCTTAAAATAGCGGATTTGAGGGCATTGTACACATTTCACCAGATTTTCCAAAGATACGTCGAAGATGTCAGTAGAGGTCCCTGCATCTTGGCTATTGCTTAACATAGGTTTAAAACTTAAAATTCTTAAAAATACACAAAAAGCAACAAAAGAAATTTACACAAATTAATTAAAATAAGAAATAATAATAATAATAAAACATGGAAAGGTCCAAGCTGAAAGAAAACTGCGCGCACTCAAAATTTCTGTAGAAAAATACCAATGACATGTTGAATTTCAAATCACTGTGGTAACCGCAGACGTCGCCCTGCTTCTGTCCGAGAAACCATAGTTACCACACCAAAATAATAACAAACATGCCGACTTCATATTAACCATTTTTTTAAAGCTTTCAAAAACAACACGTGCAGACTTGTCTGTATAAACACATGTACTTTTCCACAATTGGAAACACTAAAGGCACTTTTTAGAGAGGCAGAGGTCGAAAAATCATTTTAAATTATAACTATTTCTGATTGCAATTATAATATTTTACGAGAAAAGGGAGGAATATGGCGGACGAATTTACCACGCAGACAATTTTTTAAGGATTTTTATTCTTTTATTTTATACGTCTACAAATGACACTGGCTCACGCACAAACCGTGCTCATGCCATCAATTGGGAAGAAGAAGAATATTTTACGAAGTTTAGCGGGAATCTGGGCGTAAAGGTCGCGTTGACAGAACACCGCTGTCCTAAGTTCACATTGGTTCAAAATAGTAGTTAAGTCTTAACTTTACTTTGTTGATCTTTTGTGATAGTGACACTATTTACCGCTGAGTGCGCGAGAACTTTCCTTACTTTGATTATCTACAATTTATAATACCAAGGTGAAGACGTCCTGACTTGAGTCGTCGAAGTCAATCAACATGTGCATTTAAATATAATAGAAAAACCAAATTAATAACGGGCATTTCTTTTGATAACGAATTATTTTTTCTGGTTAAGTTTTCACCACATTATTTACTGAACTTGAAACAGCCTGGAATTATCAATAAACTTTTTTATTTATTGATTTTGAGGCGAAACGAAGTTTGCTGGGTCAGCTAGTGATTTAATAAAAGATAGGCGTGTTAATTTTATTTATAAACAATAATATTAACATATACAGTTGCGTATGTAGTAACAATGTGAAAAGTTTTTACAATCAAGCACTCATTTGGATGTTCAT
This sequence comes from Byasa hedistus, assembly GCA_029286795.1. NCBI lineage: Eukaryota > Metazoa > Arthropoda > Insecta > Lepidoptera > Papilionidae > Byasa > Byasa hedistus. The sequence continues at coordinate 5,323,114 of JAGSMW010000020.1, read as the reverse complement.
GGTGGTGGTCACACACACATCAATGGCGCCATGCTGAAAAATCACTCAAAGAGAAAAACTATGCTGAGTTGAAATTGGTAAATTTATTTAACCCATAAGTTGCGCGCAGAAGTTTTGGGTATGCATACCCTTCTCGATATCTCTGTGCACGCACACGTCCCTGGGTGGGACAATTATCCAACTCTAAATGATAGACCAGCTCACAATAATGTGGCGCTAGTTAGGATTATTAACACTGCATCGCATTTGCGCGCGTAGCTTCGAGTCATTATATATTCAATCATGTTACCTCAATAATTTCGTTATCTACAATATCCTTCGAATAATACTGTAATATTAGCACATTACTCCTCGGTGGCACTTCTGTAGTGCCTTAGTAAGCTTACAGAAACTGACTAATTTTATATTTATTAACAGGTGGGGAAAGACACGTGGCTACCTAGATCCCACACATGCTTTAACAGACTGGATCTTCCGCCCTATAAGAGTTACGAACAGTTATGTGAAAAACTAAACTACGCTATAGAAGAGACCGAAGGCTTTGGGCAGGAATAAATATTTTTGTTAGTTGTAGTAAAATGTAAATTATTGTTTTTTTTTATTTAATATGCACCACTCTTTATAGATGAATTTACATTATACATCATCGAGAACGGTGCCGTCAAAAAAAGACCAACCAAATACTTTTATGAATATTTGTTTAAACAATAAATATATTATGTAGATAAAATTAGTGTATTACGTCAGTTGTATAAGATATATTTTGTTTGAGCTATATTTAAAAAGTTCGTTTATAAAGTTCAATAAAATCTTTAAAAACACTATTTGACTAATTCTTTACATATGTATCAAACTGTTTGAAACCTTCCCTATAAATCCTGATGATCGAAAAGTTCCTCATTTCACATTCGAAAGAGCACCATTACAGTATCTTAAGTTGTGCGTTCATAGTGCGCCCCAGGGACTGTATAATGCAATCTAGTCGTATTGTTTTAATGGCATTGCGGCCTTAGATGCTGTAGTCTAGGAACACTCGACTAATAAAACAGGAATTATGATGGATATAAAATTATGTAGAAGTGCAGGTTGCTTGTTTATTGTTCTTGTTTTACATTCTATTTGCGTTATAGGTATGATACAAAAACTGTTGATTAATTAGTCGCAGTGGCACTGGACGGGCTACACAGTGCGAAGATCGGACGGTCGATGACATCCACGAGTAAAGATGATGTATAGGCAAGAGCAGCTTCTAGCTGAATCGAAAACCTTGATAATATCGCTGGTAACTAGTAGTAGACTACTGCATCCCTCAAATCTAATACTAAACGGACTTCATACTATTTTGGTGTTACCAAGGATTTTAACAAAAAAGTTCAGCAGCTTTGACAAATAAAATGCAATTTCATTAGTCCAGTATATTCTATTGATATCAGATACAGAAGCGTCCTACTACGGGGCCCAAATTGGCGACTAAAATAGTCAACTTGATGGCAAAGTGCGGGTTGGATTGGTGGATGTCACGTCCATGGTAGCTGTTGATACTTGGAACAAATTTCCGCCCAAGATTTTTCCTTCATCAGAAATTTAACGATTTTACAATAAAACGAAGAAACTTTTTTGGGATAACAAATTTTATATCGAAATTAGAATGACCGATAAGCTTTATTGATCATAGTAATAAATACACAAATTCATTCGTTAATAACGGAATTATCTACTGCAAAGAAAATATTTTAAACATAAAACCGTCCGATTGTTACAATTTAGATGATGCATATTCTTTAGCAGTTTTAATAGCTTCTTGTAAACATTTATAATTATTTCCGGAAGCTTGTGCAGACTCTGCTTTTCCACCACCTTTTCCCCCCATCATACCAACAACTGAGTGTACCCATTCTGAAGCCAGCAATCCTTTTTCATTTAACGTTTTTGGTACAGCTGCCAAACAATAAATTTTATTGACTTCATTATCCACCGAAAAGAACATTGCAGCAGTCTTCGGTAGAATTTGTTTCACTTGTTTTAGAGCTCCGTCAAGGGCCTTGGTATTGCCGGAAGCATTTAATTCAGCAACAATTACTTCAGAACTTTTTTCTTCTAGACATATTTCTTTAGTTTTTTCAATAACTTGAGTGATAATCATTGCTTTCGACGCTCTATCTTTATCATCAAGTTGTTTTTTAAAGCCTTTTAATATGTTTCTTAGTTCTTCTTTCTTCCAATATGATATTTGTGCATGGGATATATCATTGGTAAGGTCTACAATTTTTCTTGCAATTTCTTTTTGATTTATGGCATCTCCTTGTTCTTTAATGAGATTAGCGATGTTATTGACTTCATTTTCTAGAAGGCTAAGTTTATTTAAAGCTTTGACGGCTTCTGGTCCTGTTAAAGCAACAATTCTACGAATACCTTTTGCAATACCTTCTTCGCTCACTATTACGTAATCTCCTATATGACCAGTTTGATGAAGGTGGGATCCTCCACAAAATTCTACAGATGTTTCGTAACCAGATGGTCCGTCGGGGTTCTTTTCTAATTCGGTCACTGGTATACCTACAGAGACAACACGAACAGGATCCGGATAATGTTCATCAAACATAGCTCTCAAACCTTTGATTTTTTTTGCATCGCTAAGACTAGTGTGCTTAGCATAAACAGGTTTATTTTTATCAATTATATCTTTGATTTGGACTTCTACATCTTTTATTTGTTTTGCAGTCATAGGTCCTTTGTTAGTAAAGTCAAATCTTAACCGATCAGGCATTACAAGAGATCCACGTTGATCAGAGTCATTTCCAAGCACTTTCCTTAAAACATTGTTAAGTATATGTGTGCCCGTGTGATTATTCATAACAAGTCTACGTCTTTCTGTGTCGATATGTAAACTTAGCTTGTCTCCAACTCTAAGTGTACCTTCAACTTTACCAGTATGTAAAACATAACCACCTCTGACTTGGACGTTTTTTACAGTAAATTCAACACTATCATCATCAATTTTAACCAGATATCCTTCGTCGAAAATTTGACCTCCTTGTTCAGCGTAAAAACTAGTGCTATCTAAAATTAAGCCACATTCTTGTCCAGATGTTACTTCTTTGACAAATTCTTTATTATATCTCAATGCTAAAACAGATGCTGTACATGGTGCAAAACTATAAAGAGCATCTTTGTCATTTGAAGAAGGTGTATAGTTATATTTAGGGGAGTCATCCGTTACAGGCACTCCACTTTCTTGTAAGTGGGTAATTGCGTATATATCTAGAGCTAATAAATCTTCTTGACCTACAGTTTTACCTTGAGAATTTAACTGCGATTCTTTCTTAGCTTTTTCATAAGCCTCCATGTCTATAGATAATCCTTTCTCCTCACACATTAAATGAGTTAGATCTACAGGAAAGCCATAGGTGTCATATAAACGCCATGCGACGTCGCCAGGTACGATATGCGATCCACCCAATCTCTCTATAGTTCTGTAAAGTAAATTCCTGCCACGAGAAAGTGTTTTCAGAAATTGAATTTCTTCTTCGTTAATGATTTGTATAATCGATTCAGGGTCCTTTTTTATTTCCGGAAATACATCACCAAGTAAGAGCACAACAGTATTAACAAGAGAACCAAAAAACCCTGGTTTCCCATTTAGTTTCTCAGAAGAGTAACGAACAGCTCTCCTTAAGATTCTTCTTAACACATACCCTCTTCCAGTATTATCTGGGTATCCACCATCTGACAAAGCAATAGTTAAAGTTCTTGCATGGTCAGCCAATACACGGTATGCCATGTCAATTCCATCTATATCTTCAGCACCCACCTTTCCAGAATATGGCCTTGATTTTGTACCTTCTTCTATAGCTTTAAATAATGGGACAAAAAAATCTGTGTCATAGTTAGCTCTTTTATCTTGAATAACAGAAACAAGTCTTTCAAGGCCTAACCCACAATCAATATGTTTCTTAGGTAACCATTTTAGTGATCCATCTGCTTCTCTATTAAATTGTATGAACACTAAGTTCCAGATTTCTAAAACATCTGGATCATCCATATTGACAAGATTTGCTGCATTTCGTTCTCCTATTCTATCATAATGTAATTCTGAACAAGGCCCGCAGGGACCTGTTTCTCCCATTTCCCAGAAATTATCGTTCATACTACCTGGCAAAATGTGAGTTTCAGGTAGTCCAAGACTCAACCAAATGTTTTTACATTCAAGATCTGGTTCAAGACCTGAAGCAATATCACCTCCAAAATAGGTTACATACAATCTGTCAGCAGGTAATTTATATACTTCAGTTAAAAGTTCCCAAGCCCATTCACAAATTTCTTTTTTAAAATAATCGCCAAAAGACCAATTTCCCATCATTTCAAAAAATGTATGATGGTAAACATCTTTACCTACATCATCTAAATCATTATGCTTCCCTCCAGCTCTAATACATTTTTGGGTGTTTACCACTCGTACATATTGTGCCATGTCTGAATTAGGATCAACAGATCCTAAAAAAATTGGTTTGAATTGGTTCATGCCTGCATTGGCAAACAGAAGAGTAGGATCATCCAAAGGTATAGTGGAAGAAGAGTGTACATATTTATGTCCTTTATTGACAAAAAAGTCAATAAATGTTTTCCTAATGTGGTTACCAGTCATTGAAGTATCCATGTCAAAAAATCTGGAAAAGAAAAGTAGTTTAATAAACAAAGAAAATAAACTTATAAAGCAATTTGATTACTGCTATACATTCATTTACAGTATAGGTAAAAGATCAGCAAAATTATTTTTTATTAGGTAATAACAGCTTGGATATTACAATCTGAATGTATTGAATATTTTTAAATCTTCTGTTATTAATAAACTGAACTAGGTTAGAAATATTCAATGTGTGCAGTTAAATTTGTAATCATAGCTTTTAGAAACCATAAATGTTTGTTTTTATTAGTACATTTGCACTTACGTTTAGTAGATTACAAAGAACCTTAAAATCTTTTAATATTATACGCATAATCAACATGCATTAAAATTTCAAATTTGTAAAATAATTAGGCCAAAATCAAAAGACTCATCAATCAAAATTGAATAACAAATAAAAAACTTCATAATGAACTTCTAATAATATGATTTAATATTGAATCATATTTCTGTAACCATATGGAAGCACGGCGATTAATAACAATTTTAATTATTTAATTTAAGAAAATGAAAACGTTATAGTAAAAATAGATAAAGACAATTGTAGTTAATTTTACCTTAATCAATACAGTTTCTCACTAAAAACTATGTTGCGGAGGATTTTAATGATGACAACGATGAAGAAAAACTGCTACTAAGTTAATGTACCGTGCTGTACAGTTGTAGATTAGTAATGACGTTTAAAAGCAAAGGGTCCTTTCACCTAGACGTGTTGTTTATAGTACAACTGCCAATAAACTTGTTAAAAATAATACATTATATATAGTTGAAATTTCATATTGAACGGTATCCAGCTTTCAAAGTATTACGTGTTTTTTAATATATTAAATGAATTACATATTCCCTGTTATTGTTATTTGTTTTATAATATTCATCTAGTCAATTGAAATATTTTTGCGTAGAATTTAAGCTTAGCTGTATAGCAATTACATATTGTTTAAATATAACAACGCACAAGATGAACAGAATGTTCACCGGATGGTATATGATACATCTACCAATTATAATTGTGGTGCTGGTACTTTATTCGGCTCTTCAGTTGGACATATAATTTCTTAAGTCTCATTGCTTCTGTAGCTTCGCTGGCAATATCATTCTTCAATTCGGAAGACTGTGATGATATCTGGTAAAAATATAGGCGCTGGCTATATTGGTTAACGTGAGATAAGTAGCAAACCCATACCTGCTCCCGCAAGAGTAAGGCCAAGATAGGTCAGATTATCCAACCGATATATCAAATGAAACCTTGATGTCATGATGTTACTTCTTCGCCGCTTTATGAAATTATCATGGTAACATCTCCGCACACATCTGCCACTCTGATAGCGCTGTATGCAGTGTGCGATACTTCTTTAGGGAACTCCAGAAAATATTATAGAATGAAACTCCATACGATTTTTATTATGATAGGTCTGCTAGGACTTTACATTCTTGGTACCAATTAAAGGCTTTAGTGTAGTTTGAAAAAACTTGCAAGAATACGTTAGTCTCCTTTCTTATTAAAATTAGGAAACTAACTTAATTTATTATAATTTCTTAGGTTTATGAATTATGTTTTTGCATTAATTGCTATTCAGGAAAGAACACAAATGGTTGTGCGAACATTACTCCTCTGCCTTTAACATTACGGCAGTTCAGAAGAAAATATACTGTCAAAGAAATGTCTCATGCATAGTGATCGCTGTAGTGTAGTTCTAAAAATGAATTGGTTGCAGTCTTTTAAATTATTAGCTACAAATGTTAACTCTAAAAATCTTAGATGTTTTTATTCGACGTTAAATAATTATGACTCACTAATTAATATAAATGAAAATAAAAGTATTGATTTGCAAAGAACGTCTGAAGATTTGTCAACAATTACTTCGTACTTGCCGGAGACGTTTAATTTAGCAGCATATATCAATAGTTCTGAAACCTTGCAAAACTTATTCCACCTAGGTGTTAATTTAAGTAAAATGGAAAATAAACATTTCGTTTGCAATAAATTACTGAAGTTAGATTTTGATAGAGATATTACGAAAAGTATTATGTTTATCAAACATTTTGTGAATGTTGATGAAATCGGAATTTTTTTAACGAAAAACCCATTAATTCTTTGTGAGGAAATAGAAAACCTACAAGTAAGAGTAAATTATTTAAAATCAAAGCATTTCAAAAACGAAGAAATAAGCAGGATAATTACAAAAAATCCTTTCTGGTTAATGTACAGGTCACTATATGTAATTCAACTTTTTTTGTATAAATCTGACTGAATCTTTTGTAATGATTTTTTATGTCATCTACAGTACAATCAGGATTGATACCAGATTGGGATATTTTCAAAAGAAATTTAATTTTTGTGGAAAAGAAGTAAGATTGTTAGCAGTTAAACAACCTAGATTAATTACGTACAATCTTCATCATATAAATACAAACACTTTTGTTTTAAGAGAAGAAATGGGTTTTGAAGTTGATGAAGTCAAACAATTAATATTAAACAAACCAAGGATATGGATGATAAGTATGTGTTATATTATACCCTTTCTAGTTATATCTTTTTTTGTATGTGTCATGTGCATACTTTAGTTAAATAAATTTTCTACTTATCACTATTTTCTTTTAGGAAACTCTTTTTCTTTTATAAGAATGACTTTTATTTTTAGAACATATATAGATATTCAATTAAGAAATGATGGTACATAAAACAAAACATTCAAATAAACCACACACATCAGTTTATATTAATACAAATTACTTATACTGCTTTCTTTATAAACAATTTTACTTTACAATTAACAAATTACTTAGTGAATTGAAGACATCTATGAAATGTGTGATACCCGAACTTTGATATTTCTTTGTTAAATATGGACATAGAATGAGATACTCCTAGAATACCTCAGGTTGTTTGGAATAGATCAGATATATCTCTCTCTAGCCTCTAGGAACACTCCTTGCCATTAAGAATTCAATCTAAGTCCAAATCAATAATAATGTTCCATAAATTTCATTATTTTTTTAAATCTCTTTATTAATTATTTTAATATGTTATTATAAAATTGAAAATTACATTTTTATTGTTGCAGGTCAGAGATCATTACGGGAAAGGTTTAATTATGTTCATAATATTATGAAAATACCACACAATAGAATACTACAATATCCCAATATTTTATTATGTCGAAATTTTAAGATTAAACAAAGACATCTATTTTTGAATAAATTGGGTAGAGCTCAGTATGATCCCACTACTGAAATATATGTTCCTTTAAATGCTCTAGTGGAAAATGCAGACGTAGAATTTTGTAAAATGTATGCTAAATGTCATATTGACGATTTTAACACATTTTTAAAAACCTTGTAAAGTTTAAGCCTATCCTGTTTTACCTAATACTATTTTATTCTGAAAAGCATTAAGTGAATGGTATAGCAATGTGTCCACTATCCCAGCAACAGTAAAAACTCCTCCAACTATAGCACAGATGTTGGTAGCAAAATGTCCAATAGACCTGTAGAAAACAAAAAACTTTTATATAAATGAACAATAAACTGGTTATAGCTTACAAAACCAGAAAATTCATCATTTGTATTTAAATCTGGTTTTGAAATCTGGTTTTGTACCTAAAATTAAATAAATTTTGTTTCAAAATAATACTAACATTCAATACTTCAAGTTATTAAACACAGAAATAACTGCAGCAGTAAGATTTGTGCTAATAAACATTCATCATTAACTGGTTGGATTTAAAATATATAAGAGCTTATCTAGCTTAATAAAATTATTTTGATTGGTGGAAAAAATATGTTTGCAAAATTTAGTGTATTTGAAAGTGCTGTGCTATCTACAATATGAAGTACACATCAAATTGTCACTTCTTCATTTATGTAAATTACCACATTAATACAGGAATATAAAATATGTAAAATTACATAGCATGTATTTATTTTTACCTGTCTTTTTCGGTGTATTTTACCATCAGAGGTGATAACTCATAACTAAAAAAAGCTCCCGGCATTCCCGATTCTGAATTAATGTTCGACATTGATTTTTGATGTCTTGTCACTGAAAATTGGTTTGTATGCAGTACAGTTTGGTCTAATTTAATGTACATAGTAGGAACTATTTTTATATAGTACTGAAACATAACAGCACCTGAAAATAAATTAAAACTGTTATTATGCAATAACTTCTAAAACATTTATGCTTAAAAATTAATGAACATATTTTTTTAGTAATCAATGAAACCTAATTCCTTAACAGCTTGCCATGTAACATGAAGGTCCAGGGTCTGATAGGTAGGTGGAGAGTATTTTTTAAATCCACTTGGTTAACTACTGTCTTCATATTGTAAATCTCCCCCTACTATCACAAACATCCAACTCCAATATCAATCTATCTTTATAAATAAATAGTTTTGTTGTTTTCCAGCATTCGTTAGTATGAGAGCCTAGTTAGCCCATTGCATATAATATAAAATAATTGTAATTTGAACTTATCAATATTAAAATAAATCGATTCTACGTGCTGGTTAACTATTATGTACGACTGTAATGTTATGGTGATCTATACTATTTTATAAATCTGATTTAAATTAATGTTTTTATTTGTGCGACAATAAAAATATGTTCCTGTATTTAAACTTGTCAATTAATTTAATCTATGGTTAAATCGTAAATGTGACATAAGGCTGTCAAAGTTGAAAAAAGTGAACAATTTTCCTTTCTTATTAAGAAAGGTAAATAATTTTGGTTAGTTATAATGCCCGTGCCAGGAGGACTCTATCAAAGCCAAGGACCTTCTTGTTTTGACAAAATGAAGATGGGTTTCATGATCGGCTTTTGTGTTGGTATGGCCAGTGGCGGTTTGTTCGGAGGTTTCACAGCTTTAAGGTTAATGTTATTCTATTGTTGAACTAAACGAAATATAAAACATAATTAAATAAAAAAAAATAATATTACAGGTATGGAGCTAGAGGACGTGAATTAGTACATTCTGTAGGCAAGGTAATGCTTCAAGGGGGAGGAACATTTGGTACTTTTATGGCAATTGGAACCGGAATACGCTGTTGATATGGTGTTTAAGATTAAAACAATTTGTATATATCATAATAAAATATTTAGTAGTAAAACTATACAGCTTTTAATTTAAGAATGGTGTTAATACATTACTTGGAAAGGTTTCTTTTTAAAATTTTCAATTAGTCTTTTTTTGTGTTTGCACAATGTTTCTTTTTCTTAAGCTGAATTGTTGATTTTAGTTTTTCAGAAAAAGCACATTCTCTTTAACTTACTAGGTTAGTAAATTAAGTTTGCATATATCATACAGTTTATGACATAATATATGATACAATCAACTTTTTACTGTATTTTTTATAGTAAAATAACTAGAGTGATATTAATATATCATTTTCTTAAAAAACATTATTAAAAAATAATTAAATAGTAACAGCTCTATTTGTATCAAATAAAGAACAACAATGATAAATTTACACCTTGCAGAGCCAAACAAGTGTGACGTACAAAGTTCAAATTCAATTATTCTATCAAAACAGTGTGCGTATGCGCGTCGGAGGATCTAACGCCGCATGCCGAAATTAAAACGAATGAAATAATAATATAAATAGTCACACAATGTAAGAGCTAAAGATCCACCACCATACTGATTTTCAATTTGGTCGGCTTCGCGATATTATTTCTTTTGTTTTAGTTTCGGCGAGCGACATAAAATGCATTCGTTTTCACGACATTACATCAGTCAAGCACAAACCGTGTAACCACCTGGCGGACCCGACATACTTCATTCTGTCAAAAAGATTTGTAATGTGGCAGTTATTTGTTCCTAAAAAAATAATAATAAATATTATTTATGTACTATAATTATAACTTTGGCCACTCTTCTGGAACCCACTAATATTTAAATATTAGTTATTAGATGAACATATATAGCGCTGAACCCCACACACCACCCTATGACCAGGGTGATGGTTCAGTCCAGATTTTTTTGCGCTGGCTATAAAATAGGTAAGAACAAAAAACTGCACATTCCATTTTTTTTTGACAGAACGAAGTCTGTCGGGTCAGCTAGTTTTTTTATATAAAAGTGCTTATGTGGTATTTAATCCTAAAAAATATGTTACCAAAAACATTGATTTTGTTGATTTGATTAGTTGATAATTATGTTTTTAAATAAAGCATCATAAACATGTTTTTATTATAAAAAATGTACATTTTGTGTATCTTTTTAACATATGAACACAATTTTATGACTGGTTGACCGTCAGGGTTTTTTTTTTTGTTGAAATGAGTATACTTTGAAGTTATTGCCGAAAAATTCTATAAAATATATAGGATTGATTTCGTACTTTTTATCATTACATTTCCATTGGTACTTTCTTGTTTGATTTGATTTTTAAATTTAGAGAGTAAATTATTTACGAACAAGGAGTTATATTAACTTACCTTCTTTAGCTAATCCCTTAATTCCATCTAAAGGTGCTGTATTAGCACTTTTTATGTTACTTCCAAAAGAAAGATGTTGAATTATATGTGTAGTATTAAATGCAGATGACGAATATGGTTGCACATCATGAACATGCACATGATTTATAGTAAAACTTTTCCCTGGAGCTATATGAAAACTTCCTCCAACCTAAAAATGTACTTTTATATTTTAAAACAAAACAGGTTTTTTGTCTTTATTTTTTAACACAAAGCTTATCATCAAGTGGGTATAACTTTTCAGAGTGATCCTATTTTTAGTTTCACTGTATATGAGATATTTTTTATAATTTCAGTAATTGCCATAGGTAAATACTTGATATTATTAGCAATATTTTGCTTCAAATGCTTATGGTTATTTAGAATTATTGTAATTCATTTATGAATTAATATAATTATGAATTAATTAATTAGCTTTAATTTGCAGGATGGATACAATTTCAATTTATATTATTTGGGGGTAAGATGGTTGTTCCTCTTAAGTATAGTTAGTAAACATTAATGGAGTCAAATACACCACCAGGTATACAACCAGATTGTTTTGTTCCCTTATTTGATATTTAAAAAAATTTAAAAAAAGATCTCAATTTTTAAACTCACCCTATTTACTTCCATATAACCATATATTTGACATCCTTCTTTAAGTGCCAAATTAGCTTTTTCTAGAGATTCATCATCTTTGCATTGTACAATAGTTGACAAATCAGGTAAAGCCCACCGTCTTAATCTGTATGCTTCCTTTACTTCTTCACAAGTATTGCAACACCTAAGAAACCAAAACATAGGAATTGGTTTCTAAGATGTAAACTTTGGGATAACTCATATTAAGTCACATTTTTATAGTAACACCCAAAAATTTATATTATTTGTAACTAATATGAATTTTCTTTTAAACGGTTTAAAAGAATCAAGTTGAGAGCATTTTTTTATAACTAAATTAAGGTATGCGGAGTGAAATTTGGACAAAGTTCAATATTGTTTTAAATAAAAAAAGACCATTCTTTTTTAAAATAATTATGTTCATATAATAATGTATGTATCAATGCTTATGTAAAAAATAGTTTACTCCCATGCGAGGTGCTTTACGGCAGTTCTGTGGTACTTTATCCATCGCTGTCGAAAACACAGATGTCGGCACTTTATTCAACTCCAATTTTATTTTTCGAATCAAACTGTGTACATTTTTGGGAAGAAAATTAATGCTATGTACTCGACTCTTTAGATTTGCCCAAAAATCTTCAAAAGGGCGAAGTTGCGGAACATTAGGTGGATTTGAAGTCTTCGGTACGTATAGGATGTTTAACTCCGCCTTTTTGCTAAGGGTTTTTTGCAATAATGGCTTGAGGCTAAGTCTGGCCAAAATACCAAATTTTTTTCTCTATGACTTGTATTTATGAAATCCGGCACTAATGGCAAACATCGCTCTATGTAGCGATCGGTGTTTACAGCTAAACCCGACTCAAAGAATACAGGATTAGACATTCCGCGTCGACTGATGACAAGCCATAGCAAAACTTTTTTAAGAAATTTTCTGGGCTCAACATATTTCACGTTCTCATCGGTTGAACCATTGGTGTTCTCAAAATAGTAACTGCCTTGCTCGTTTCCATCTAACGTGAAATATGACTCGTCAACCATAACGCAAGTGACATTCCTTTTAGCGTAAAATATTTCTTTGACTCACTTACGCAGCCGTACTTTCTGAGTGATTCCTTGGTTTTCAGAGACGGTGGGCTTAACTTTTCTACACCGCTTATCGATGCCCATGTCTTTAAGATATTTTTTAACAGTTTTGCCGTCACATTTAAATTTTTTTCTGAGCTCTCTATAAGATTTTGCGATACGGCCGGCCGTAATTGTCTTTAATCGAGCGCTCTGAGAAAACTTACTCAAGCTGGAATAATTTCCAGAACCAGGGTTTCTAGCAATGGTTTTCTTCAAGGCAAAGAACTCCCAAATATTGTAAATGGTGCTCCGACTCTCACTCATTTGCACAAAGTGTTCCACCACCTTTGAATTCAGCCATAGGGGATGTGTACTGTAGAAATTACATACTGTTTGGCGACGGCGTTCTTGTTGATTTACCATAATTACAAAATTAATGATCCAATCTTTATGAAACTTACCAAACTGATTGCCAAATATATTGACTTTACACTGACAGACACAAATTTTTTATTTAGATTTTAGTTTTTTATATTTTATATATACAAACTTTGTCCAAATTTCACTCCGCATACCTTATTAATGTTGTACTTACTGAGAATCATTAAATGCAGCTCCATAACAACTTCCGCATGTAATAACAGCTAATTCAGATATATTTTGTTTTATCTAAAAATAAAGATTTTTTACAAAATAATTAATTTATAAATAACTCGATTATAATTATAGACTAATTACACATACTGTTGAAGTTGAAACTGCAATTTCCTCTTTTTTTGGTTCCTCTATTGGATTTCCATTTAGGTCTAATCTTCTTTTGTGAACGTTATGATCCATTTGTAGGTGTTGTTCACCAGAAGAATCCATAGCATCCAATACTAAATCTGTATCATATACATTATGATATATACATACATTCTTTAAAAGTATATAAATATTCAACAAGTACTTAATAGTTATTTTGTAACATATGTACACAATTTTATGACGGGTTAAACTTTAGCTATTCTTTTTATGTTCAAATGAGTATACTTTGAAGTTGTTGCCAAAAATTCTTTAAAGTATAATATCCATAATGGTAGGAAAATATGTAGGATTGATTTTGTACTTTTCAACATTACATTTCCATCTGTACCTCCTTGTGTGATTTGCTATTTAAATTTATATTAGTAAATTATTTATGAACAAGTACTTGATAGTTACTATTGTTTAAAATTGTACACAATATGGAAATGGACAAAGACAAATAAATCAGTAACACCAGTCAGTCTAGCATAATCCAGTACTTGTGTACTAACAAGTTAATTAAAATTTTATAACTTACAGCTACATGATATACTCGGCACGATAATATCAAAGTTAATTCGAAGTTTATGTCCTCTTGATGTGTCTACAAATAATTCTTCTGATATATTTGGAGATATGTATGTGTATAATTCTGATAAAATCAATAGAGTCATTACAAATACGCCGGCAACAGTAACTGAAATTTTAAGAATAGTTAAAACGGTTTCAAGTTAAGGTAACAAAATTTATTATGAAATTTTAAATACTTGTAGCTCCTGTTGCAGTTTTCACTTTAAAATCTTCTAAAGTCTTTGCATATGCATCGAACTGTTTGAATTTACTTATAAGTTGTGAAGACATTATTTTGTTACTAAAAAAGTTAACTACTTTAATTTCATTAGTTACTTTATTTGAAAGATTATTGACAGTTGGTTCTAATCAAAACACGTCACAATTCTGTAAATTTGACGGAAGAGTGTTGCCCATTCATTTAATTTCATAACCAACTCTTTTATGGTTGGTATTATGCGTGGAATCAATAAAATTATTTAATAGCATAAGTAAATACACGTTGTCGTACTATCATTAAAAAGAATTATTAAATCATTTTTACTTAATATTAAGAAGAAAGTTAAATAGTGCTTAATTTTTTTGTTCGACCTAGTGATTCAGGTTCGAGAAATACATAACAATCCATATATATGAGTAACATAAAGTCTGCCATATTTCTTGTCTTAATCACACTGTATGGTAAGGACTGAATGTATTTCCGCGATCAGTTTTTAATACTATGTATCTGCGTCCTGGTATGTGCATTTAGCATGGCATATTTAGTTTTATTATACAAAACAACTTTGGTAACCGGAATATAGAACACTATCCTGTTAAACCACGCAAAACTGTTATTAAAATGGTATTTAAAAAATAGTTGATTTTAAATGTTACTGAGTACGTCCTCTTTTTTTACTATAATACTTGTAAATAAAATGTTCGAATAGCTAGCCAAGTTTTTAGGGCATAAAAGCGTATATCAGGTTACAGGTTTAAGTGTGGTATAGTTACAGAGTTATGTATGCTTAATTAATTGCTATATCTATTGATTGATAATATTTTTAGAGTGGGAAAGTGTACGCATCTTTTTAAATTAAAACATTTCTTTTACTTCAAAAAAATATTTACGGCTTAAATTATTGTCACAGGTCTGTCTTTAAAAGTAACCACTATGTTTTTATTTTATTCTGTTCATGTTTCTCTTTGTCAGTTAAATAACATGAAATATGAACAGAATATTTTAATTTAACGTAAAACGGAATCCAAAATATACGTGCATTCCACCTAATATACGTGCTGCACACAGTAAGGCATCGTTAAAGAGAATGTTTTGGGAATATTACGTCGCTATGAAAAATAACTTTTTCTTTTTCGAGTTCATGTCAGCTTTCATTTATATGTATGCATTCTTTTGTTAGTATATATATATATATATATCTCCGGGAGTATATATATATATATATACATATATACACTCCCGGACACATCTATCGGCCCACCCAGTGTTTAAAAGTTTTAACGGTGCCTAGCTAAAAATAAATGTTAGGTGGAGCAATAAGTTTCAATGCAGTTTTAAAGCTGATTTTTTGGTCAACCCTTATGTACGTTTTTTTTTTAATTTTGAATTTAGGATTACGAAAAAAAAAATGAAAATTCGAGTCTGTTCATTGTTTTCAACGACCCAGGAATGGAGAAAACTTTTTTATTTCGCACAAGTTGGATTTTTTTTGATGTGTCCGATTATTGGTTCCATAAAAAGGCAAATCTAAACTTAGAGCCAGTTTTGACCAAAAAATATGGATACTCTGCCTGAAATTGTCGCCCAAGCTGTAAAACTTCTGACGGCCAAATCAATTCGAAATTACAAAAAAAAAATTAAAAAAAAACATACATAGGGGTTGATCAATAAATCTGCTTCAAAACTGCATTAAAACTTATTGCTCCACCTAACATTTATTTTTAACTAGACACCGTCGAAACTTTAAATACTGGGTGGTGGGCCGATAGATGTGTCCGGGAGTATACTTCCGGACACATCTATCGACTCACCTAGTGTTTTAAGTTTTGACGGTGCCTAGCTAAGTGGAGCAATAAGTTTTAATGCAGTTTTGAAGCTGATTTATCGGTAAACCGTAGGCGTGTTTTTTTTCCGCCTTTTTGTATTTTTTTTTAAGTGTGCAAATAAAGTTTTAAATAAATAACCAAAATCTCTTGATTTTAATAAATTTTTTTATTGTTCGTAAGTTGTAACAACCTAAATTACTTGACACAAACTTTATCTATATTTGTAAAGGTGGTAAGGCGTTGCATTATTTGCAGTTTATTCACAACATCAACTTCAAAAATTAGCTTAAAGAAAAATTGAATATTAATGATGAACTAAATATTTATAACAGATATGTGAAG
The DNA here is from genome assembly GCA_029286795.1 of Byasa hedistus. Taxonomy (NCBI): domain Eukaryota; kingdom Metazoa; phylum Arthropoda; class Insecta; order Lepidoptera; family Papilionidae; genus Byasa; species Byasa hedistus. The sequence goes on along the minus strand of JAGSMW010000020.1, from coordinate 5,306,544 downwards.
TTGATATCGGACGCCCAAATGTATGTTCACGAATATGTATTTAATAACATTAATATTGAGTATTATTTACACGTGTACAGTCTTTTATATTAACTTAAAGAGATCACTTCTTGGCGCTGAATCCCTCTCCTGTGGGGTCCAAAATCCATGGATAATTGTTTGGACATTCCATACAAGTGAACAGGCGGAGTGTCTCTCCTGGTAACTCTCGAGTTGTCAAAGGACATGCGTTTGGTAAGGAACAGAAAGGTTGACCTTTAACATCACACTTGTCTTGTTTCCATTCCTGGAAGTCGCGAAGTGATGATAATTCAGTAGGATTTTGCATCCACTGAATTACTTGAATTAAAGAAGTGAAGTAGACATCGTTCTTTTCTAACATTTCTTCAATGAACTTAATAAGTTCGTCTCTAAATTCTTTTTTAGATTTAAGCCAAGAAGCATGGAAATGAAGACCAAGTGGAGCGCGGTTAGTCGTGTAATGTCGGTTGAAGTTTTGACGTAAAAGACGCGCAAACTGATCACCAGTTTGAATGTTGGAACAAGAATCAACAACGTGACAACCAGGTAAGGATTCATCGAATGTAGGATCGTCTCTTCTGTCCAGTTCATTCATAACCATTTCCCAAACTGGATGGCTTCTCGACGGGCAGTTGTGAGCATTGCCGTTGCACTTGTGAGGCATACGGAAATACAAAGTGTAAGGCCATATTGGTACGCGACCAAGGGGAGCTGTTATGGAAGCATCATAAACAAAATACTGATCAGCCATCATTTCAAATTGCTTATTTCCACCAACACGTAAATATGGTGCACGGACACCTATAATTGAAGCATCTGTAATATTAGCGAAACGTTCAGCAATTAAACGAGCTCCTGCCATTTCAGCGAGCCAATCGTCATAACTTCCCCCAGACCAGTAAAGAGGATCATCCTTGTGTGTTATTGAGAATACGGAAATTTCATGCCCCTTTCGGTGCAATTCTTGAACTGCGGCATAGTTTGTGTATTTGTGAGAGATGAAGAAGGTACCGCGAATTTGACATCCATTTGGATTATGACGATTTCCATTAAAGATTTGTTCGTAAAGGTCAATGTTATCAACATTAACAGCTCCGTTAAAGGTAATTGTTATCATTTGGGGTACTTGATTAGGTTCTATTCCACCAGGGATACGAGTACCATCAGCAGAACAGAAACAGTCAGGGAGTGTACACTGGTTAGTGTCGCAGTCAGGGGCTCTATTGGGATCTACGTCGACAGCTACAAAGAAAAAAATAATATTAATAAGTAATTAGATATATTGGCTTCGGATATTATTTAAACCTGGGCTATCTGAATATCTATGGTTCTAAAAATATATTATAATGTCACGTCATGATTTTTGAACTTTGTGTTACATGTTAAATTAAAAAATTTAGTTTTTCCTTTGTTTACTACATGACCAATGATATCTAAACATACACAGACATGTACATTTTTTTTTATCATGCTGAAAAGAAAAAAACACTACTCACTGCAGGCATTTTCATCAGACTCGTCCTTACAATCAGGTTTTCCGTTACAGAATAGTGCCTTTTCAATACAGTCACCACTTCCACAAGCTAGATTGCCTTCTGGACAAATAGGCTCATCCGTCTTCAGTATAGGCAGGATTTTTCTAGGTTCTGTGAAATGTAATACAGTCAGCTAAATTAGCAATAATGTAAAAAAAAAACCGGTTTAGCGCTAAGTACAATTTACAGCAGGTCTTAAACGTAACAATTTTTTACCCTCGTCTGTGTTGTTTGCTTCTATGTAAAAGTGTAAATAGGGGGTTCATTATAAAAGAGAGGATGAAAAGAGCGAAGCGTGACAGAATGATCTAGTTATAATCACGGAAAAATTAATTGAAAGAGTATGGAGAAAAATTACTTAGCTTATACGTAATATTTTGATTAAAAAGTATAGCCAAGTTCCGTGTGTTTAATTAGTTACAGAAAAGATTTAAATAATCTAAGAGAAGTTTTATGTAGCTCAAAGAAGAGAAATGAAAATGAACAGCAATTAGAACAATATGAATAAATTTTAAGTGATTGATAACTAATAATCGTAAATCAGATAGAAAGAGAAGTAGAGACTGTGAATCGTATAATGACATATAAAATACTTATTACGAATGTATTCATGATAATAGTTATCATCAAGATTAAATGTTTAAATTCCGTGAAAAAGGATGCATACACAGTATTTAAACTGTTCGAAATACACTCATTTACACGGCAAACGTGAGGATGATACAAATAAAAGAAGAAATGAAACCACTGTAGGTTACTTTTACGTTGATTCTGTTAATTCAAGTAGCGATTTTATTTTAATAGTAATGCATGATTTTAGATAAACCACAAACCTTACACTTAAGTACTAATCCACATGACACCCACACCTTATTGAAACAGAAAATTAGTAGTGACAAAAACCAATTGCTGAAAAGGTACTAGGTGGTGACATTAAATGAAGCGTTAGCATATGGTAGCATTTCATAAAATATTTGTAGAAAAGTTATTAGAAATAGATGTTAAAGAAAATATAGTTTGGTTCAGTGTTTGTATTGGCATAGTGTAAGAATTTTTGTCATTGTTATAGTTTATTCATAGCGTGTATATTTTGTTTCACTTGTTTTAAGCGAAAATATTGCATTAACATATCTTCATGTTATTTTTTTATGAATGTATAAATAGAAGTTTTGTTTTCAATAAACATACATGTTTCTCATAACTAATTGCGTTTACGGTTCATGATTAAGTATTTGTTTTCATGTGTGATGAAGAAATGTTAATGCGTAAATAGTGGTAGTACGGTCCTATCGCGGGCCGCTCCCTCAAAACGGGGCCTCATGCAATACACCAAATCTACAGTGCGACGCGGCCCTTTCACCCAAGCCTTGTTGCTCGCTACACGCGAATAGCTTCTTTTTCGGAACTTACTCTCTAGTTTGTCACAGTTGTTCACTTTACCCTTCCAATCGCAGGTTTGTTTATCAAGATCGAATGCCAGGCCGGACGGGCAAGTGATCTGTTTAAGACCTGACCTAGTGCACCTGCGTTAATAAGAAATGACATATTAAATTTAATGCAAAATAAAAGGAAGCGGACGTACTCAAGGGTAACTTGTAAATCCGGAACTTTGCGACAACGGTTACGTTAAAGACGGAAGCTAGCCCATTGCACGTCCACTTCCTAGTTTGTGTTAAACTTACTTTCTAGTTTATCGCAATTCTTAACACGTGTTTTCCAATCACAGGTCTGGCGGTCGATATCGAAGGCTAGCCCAATGGGACACCGTACTGAAGCCAGCCTGGTTACGCCATTTTCAGCACCTTTGTCGCACCTGTATACAGCCATATCTTCAGCTTAAAGTATTAACTTAGAAGTGTCTTTATTATTATGGTTGATGAATGGATTTGTGGTGATAATGAATTTATGTACAAATTAATATAGCAGTGTTTCTTTCTTATTATTTTCTTAAACCTTTTCGTTAAATATTCATAGTTGCTCCTGCATTATAGTGAAGTTTTTTTTTATTATTTTGTTATTATAGTAAATTAATAATATTGCTATTATAAATAATAGAGCTAATTATTGGGCAAAATGAAAAAACGCTTGAGTAATAATACCTCAATAATTTCGACAAATAAGCATCTTATTAGCTTAGTTAAAATGGCCAAAGTTCAAACATAAATACCGCTTGTCGTCTCCCACCACTAGAATGAAGTATCAAGTTATGTAAAGACCCGTTTAACAGAAAAGTGACGGGCCGAGTTGTAAAGCAACGTGGAATAGTGCCTGTTTCCGTACAATAATAATATTTAAGGTAAACGTAAAAAACAAAAAAATCCAATGGAATTTAATTACACATCGTTAAGTATCTTAAAAACAAACTAAATAATAAAGTTCAACATATAAATAAAGAGGAAACTTTGTGCAAAAATAAATCACGGCTTATCTGACATTTAAATTGAGATACTATTTTTTAACAAGTCGTTAAGAATGACTCAAGGATTCATCTAATCTATACTTAAGTGTTTAAAACATATTTATAACACATATGTTTTATCTTAATTTGTCTGTCTTAAGTTTATTTATCGTTGATGTTTAACTCGGAGAATGGAAAATATTGAAATATTCTTATATCTAGAAAACTGCCGTTTTATGTTGTTTAGTTAGTCATAGTCCTAATATGAATAATATTCAAGACACGACGTAGACTGTCGACCGTTCCGTTCACCGGTTTGAATATCAAGTTCTTGCATACCAAGCGCTATGCATTGTTGGCATGTACCTTTTAATAAATTAAAGATTAGAGAACGGAATTTGACATTGCGACTAGGGCTGTACACATGTAAAGTTATTTTTTTTATCAGAATAGCACGTCCTGTAAGGAGAGAATTACGTAGTTTTTATTGTTACTAATGCCTTAATTTATTATTTTAAATATGTGTAATCGAACCTAACGACATCACGGCAGTCACCATCGGTCGTAAGACGGAAGTATTCATCTGCAGGGCGACCATCGCAAAGTTGCTCAGGGGTTGCTTCATCACCACCGTCTTCTTCTTGTCGCTTAACACGGATTTCGCCATTCACTGTAAAACAATCGAGTTCTACAAACTGTTGCGTGAGAATGTGAGACTTGTGAACTCAAGCGAAAGTTTTTTTGCAGTTGCAGAAACTGCAAGGCTTACAAAGCTATTCTGTGGTAATAAAGCATAAATTACCGGCTAAACACGTTTATTGAGTAACATTGCTTAACGTAAGCAACGGTTACTATACGCGGCTGCCAGAATGTTGTACGGTTTCAGGGTAATATAATATATTCTTATAACTACGTTAGTAGTCGCCTTGACAGGTAACTATGTTCCCGGTGTTTAAATAATTTAATCGGTAAAGGTTGATTAGATTTTCTCATCGAATGAGCCATTGGTAGTTAAAAAAATTTAGTAGACTTAAATACAACTTGCATATTATAGCGACTGAGTCATAGTCGGCATTGAAAGTTAAACATTAAAAGAAATCGAGGTCAGCATTGGCCACGTAAGTAAACCGGTGTTATTTCTTTGTCGCTGGTATCTTGGTATATCGCAAGTATAAGTTACTGACGGCTTCTAATCAGAGATTTATTGAAAAAAATATATTGTCTTTGGTTTTTATAACAAATATTTATGAGAAATAAAACAATATAAGAGATAAAACATTAGCAAAATATTTTATGTTTTGCTAATATCTTTTTATTTTGTAGCGGTAATATAAAAAAACATTTAAAATTTATTTAATAAAGATGTTTAAAAAGATCTTTAAATTATTTTTAATAGAAAAATTATGAAAAATTTTTAGAAGACGATATAACTGTAATAATACATGGTTACTTACCGGAGTATGCTATTAGTAAAACACTGAGACAGAGATACGCGCGTCGAGCCATGGTGCTCGGGAAGGACTGGCCGCTGCGTAGCGTTCCACAAGAAAGTGCAAGAGGTGTCTGCTGCCCCTCTTCACCTATTTATATAAGCGGCCAAGTTGTTGACGCCAGCACGTTGAGAATACACCCGTCTTATGCGCACAAAACCTCCCGCAGATATAATTCATTACACCACCTGCGGAGCTTTTAATAACCACATGATGACGTTACTGGAATCGATGTAAATAAATATTAATAATAATTAGAAGTTTTTTAAAATCAAAAATATTGTGTAAATGCCCAAGTATATGCTGACGTCTAATGTAACAAAGCTCAATTTATTTTCTATTAACTGTGTAAGCAGAATATTTACTTACTTTCATAAGAAGAAGTTAGAAAAGGTTCAATATTTGTTTAGTTTTTCACCAAGTGAACGTTAATATTAAATCTGTAAATGTTAATGCTTACTGGTAATCTTATACAGTCTACGGCGCACAGAAATTCGATTGAATCCAATATCGTTGATGTCTTTTGTATCGTTCCATCAGATGAAAGTACGTCTACGTAACGTATGTAGCAGATGTTACACGTATAAGTAAATATTGTTTCCTTTTTTATACATGGACCTATAACCAATTATTTTGATAAACACGCTAAATATTGTAATTCACAATGTGATAATTCAACATTAATATGATTTTTAATTAACGTTAACTCTTGTTTTTTTGGTTTATTATAAGTAATAAAAGTTTTATAAAGACACATTTTTGTTAGATTTTTTTGTAATCTCACTTTCGATTGTAGTTTAAACTTGTTTTTAAAATTTATGTCAATGTCACTTGAAATGGAAAGAAGATTCGAAACTGTAATCTCAATTTACATAATAAGTTTACTAAAAGTTGCCACTGAAGGACATAAAAAACAAGAAGGACAGGTTTCTGTTGTCTTAGAGAGACGAGTAGTAATTTATTATGAATTCCTACATATTTTTTGATTTTTAGTCTGAAAACATTGGTTAACAGACATAACACATACTATATGTACTTAAATATAGTAAATTTTATTAATGTTACTGTGTTTTATATGCGCATTTTTAGACCTAAAAATCTTCTATTCACTTTAAATAATGTCCTCGAAACATTAAAAAAACCGGCTTAGTGATTTGAATATTATTGATTAAATTATGAAAATTTTATGTTTTAAAAAACTTGTTGACCTGTTGAGTAAGTTATCTCATAAAACATCTCCTGGCGCGATAAGGTGACCGCTTAAATTTGCTACAATTTAATTACCTATGTAAAGAGTTTAAAAATAAATTAGTAATAATACAGCCCGTTATTTTTTTAATTATTCACAAGCATTAATTACATTATTCCTTGATGCTATTTCACACGACATATTTAGTTACTAAATTAGATAATCATAATGTAAATGCGCTAACGTTACCGAAATTGTCGTTTACTACTACAAACTTTTCTCTTGTAAAAGAGGTAGAAGATAATTTGCGATAGAAATATAATTGCAGTTTTGTGTTGCTATTACAAATATGTATTTCATATCGGTATTGGATGGCTTAGTTTTTATAATTATGTTCTAAAATTTTAAAGTAATATTCAAATGAGACGAGTGTAAAAACATAGGTAACGTTTGGATTAGCTGTAATTAAAAATTTCATTTGCATAGTTGTTATCACATATGTTTCAGTTACTGCGCAATTTATTTTTAGTTATTTGTGTAAAAAAACCTTTTAAATAATTGTGTAAAATTATGTTAAGCAATTTCACAAATAAAATCTCTAAAAATTTAATATAAAAAAAAGTATTGATGAATATGCGACTTGTTTTAAAGGGAAAGAGAAAGTTAATGTGTGCGTGTATCGTTGCATGCATAATGTGTCCGAAACAAAATTTTTCCCTGAACGTTGTGCTGCCTGTTTCTGAAGTAGAGGTTCTAATTGATAAACATCACTTTCAAAATTTTCGGTATATGTATAACATCAAGGATACATAATACAATATTTACACTATTTTTACTATTTCTTAAGGTTTTTGAAAGTTTTTGGTTTTTATTATGTTTGTAATCCCTTATCTTAACTTTTATTTAGAAGTTTGAAAGCTTAAAATACAACATTTTAGTTAGTATTTTAGGTATTTTTGAGTTTGAGGCTTAAATGATGACGAAACGTCTTTTTTTGTTTATTAAAACTGCATAAAGGAACCGGATTTGATCAAAATTTTATATCTACTTGAATTGAATAGAATTTGTAATAACTTTATAAATTCTTGTGTGTTCATCCAAACAATGATAAATTCTGGCACATTGAGGATGGTTCAATTTTTTTTTATTTTGTTTAATGTCGTCACCAGATCATTGCCAACTTCGAATGTTATCTTTATATTAAAAAAGTGGGAATATTAAATAAATTTAAAATTTAAAATATAGTAGCCTTCCTTTGCTATTTAATATATGTCTGTCGTTTAATAATTAAGTTTGTTAATTAGTTAGAAACTTATGCTTTTCGTATAATTTGTTTAGTACTTATTAAAATAGTGTCATTGTAGCAAGGTTCCAAAATAATCAAGACAGGTTTGATGAATCGGACAAATGAATTTAATATGTACAACATTTAAATTGAGGATGAATGACCTTGCAGCAATATCCGGGTGTCTCTCTACAGTTATGTAACATTTGCGTCCGGGGACCAACTGGTCCAAGAGCCGCGGAGTGAGGGAGGGGCATCCCCGGTTTTCGACAACCGTGGAGCGATGTCGCCGCCTTTCCGCCTCACATATGTACCTAAAATATCAATGACAACTTTTCCTTTTAAGTTTTCAATATTTTATTTAATTTTTTTTAAAGTTGCACAAAATACACACATTTTCAAAGCAATACGTGAAATTTACTTTTTGTATTTACAATAATAAAAATACACATATCGTTAAAACCCTTTTTAATAGATTTATTAACACTTTTATTTTCAATCTGATTTTGTAGTAAATAAGCATACTTGCAACAAACAAGATGTCTCTAATTTATGCATTTAAGTGGACAACTAATTCTTAATTTAATTACAATTTTAGGGAAATTCATGCAATTTTTCTCTACGTTTTTTGTATTGCTTATCAGGAGTTACATATTATACATTTAGATTGTATACTGATTTACACTTTCACGAGATGCGATTTATATACGTTGCATAATGATTCTGAAGATTTAACATTTAAACTATCGGTTGCTAGTTTCTTACCAATATGCAGTCGTTACGTGCATATTCGACCCGGATACTTGGCCTACTTATTCATCGGCACAGACGTCTTGATAATCACAATACTGTACGTCTGATTCTTTAACGATATTTATTTTTATGATTCAAATGGATACTAGAATAAATAAATATAATAATTAAAAACATTCTGGTGACCTTCATCAAATTCAATACGATTTTGTTTTCCGATTATTTTATTACTTCCATGAATAGAAAAAAAAGAAGCGAAACAATAAAATATTTAGATACGGCCTACAAGTTATGATATTTATTTTAAGGTCATTGAATGATTAATATGTTTACAATTTCATTTTAATACTTGAATATCTAATTAAAAAAATCGCTGTTAAGTTAACCATTTCATTTTTTATTTAATAAGAATAACATTTAATCGTATTAAGAGGAATTGTAAATGATAAATTATTAGAATGTTTTCTTAATCCAGAAGGTAGTACAACATAATTCAAATACTATTTAAATGCGAAAAGGAAAACCACTGTATGGAGCATAGGTACAAGTCGCGACGCTGCGGCGCGGTCGAGTAGGCGCGCAAGAGTCAAGGATTCTTCAAGATATTTCCTTTCACTTGCGACAATGCTATACCTATAGCCAGATATAGTATAGCTGTTTGACAGCGTGTTTCTTGGTAATATAAGTTCAAGTGACTACGTTATGTATTTGTAAAAGGCCAGCCACATCTATATAAGTAGAATGAAAATAGATAGATCCAAGAATTTTATCGGATAATTAATTATAAGATACAAAAAGGTTATATTTATAGAAACACTACTTTATCGTATAAGAATGAATAATTAGTTTAGTTTGAACCTTGAAACTTTTACTGTAACCAAATTTGTATTTATTGCGTATTAGCGGAGTTTGTTTAGGTAGATTCCTCCTAATTTATCAGGTTGTATAGATTTTATTAGCATTCAAAAATATATACACACACATATATATATAATATATATATATATATATATATATATATATACATATATATATAAATAAATATATATACACATATATATATGTATATAAATGTTATAGGGATATTTAGAAATAAAGTTATACCTCCTTAGATTTTGCTTAACAGGATTTACTTTATATAAATCCATACGAAGGGACAAATTTGTAGGAAATATTGTCAAACAAAAACAAATATTATTCTTATATTATTTTAATACAAATTATAAATTACTTGAGACTGTTCCTCGATCAAGAGATAAATTAATTTTTATTTATACTTCGCGTTTAAATGGAACGTGACCAGGTGTTTAAAGCTTGAGTGCGGACATGTAGTTAATCCTCTTTATTGAAATATTTAACATGTACTTTTGATACAAAAAGAATGAAGAAAAAAAATATTGAGCTATTCAAAACAAGGAAAATTTACTGTCAAAAGTAAATACTGGATGATTATATCATCGCGAATATACAAAAATTCTTTTAAGAATAAAATTTGATAGGCATAAGTTATGTTGGTAACAAACCTTTTCAACCATTATAAATTACGTAACATACGTGTCAGCGTTATTATTTGGTATTATCACAGAACAAAGTATTGGTTAAGCGATCCAAGACGAAGAAAGACTTTCACTGCTTTCACTGTTACAGAACGCCGTGAACTTCTTTGCATCACTGTGTACTTTATAAATTTGATATACACACGAAAATTCAGGCTCTCTGTTTATCTTTAAGCTGCAAACAATACAACCGATTATCATTGTCCTTTTTTATTCTATTTATGACTGTTGCACAATGAATGGAAAGTTCGCCGCGTCTTTAATATTCAGATGCGTAATTGGAAGTTCGATGTGCAATATAACACCTACAATATATTTCAGTGTGTTGGTGTCGAATTACCATTATTGTTAAAGGATACAACTACCATACAATACATAGTTATTACTTAAAACTTTTAATTCAAGTTGATATATTGTATACATTATATTGTCTTGCATGAAAAGCAACCCGTTGTAAAAGAGTTGTATATAGTCTTAAATTTTTTAGCTTAAATGAATATCCATGACTGACGACTTAATTAACTTTTAACAATGAGCACCATTATTTTATTTTTGTTTGAAAGCTAGATAATTTTATAAATATTGAAAAAACAAACTCTGTCATTGATTACGAGAAAAAAGTAGACATTTATTTTATACCTTTTAAAAATTTCTGCAAAAATTATGATTTCCTTTTGATTTTATTTTATATTGTTTAATTTTTTATGAAAATAATACTTCGGTTACAAAAGAATAATCGTTAAATAAATCTATCTTATACTCAAAAACATTAATTTGTAGTATATAATAAATTAGCAAATAAGGAAGCATTACAAATAAAACCATTTGTTCTTAACCTATTTGTTTGTGACTAATATAGACACAGCTATTTATTTTCTTACCTTCGAGCTGTGTCTCGTATTATAGCAAGTATAGACACAGAAAGCACTGTGTATATTTACTATAAAATTAAGTGTCCATTCCACTCAGTTTTTTTTTAGGTAAATTTTATGTAGTCAATAATATATGTTTTGATCTATCGATTTTATGAGTCCACTTAATTATAACGGTTTAGATATTTTTTACAATTTGCAAATTATATACCAAGATTTTCTTATCAAAAAAGAGCTTGTTATAAGTCTAGCGCTAAATTCGCGACATTTTATCTGTATTATTTTAATTGAAAAATGATCGCAGAATTTGAGTTGTTGAAAATGAAAAATGTTAAAGGTGTCATATTTTTTCTCATTTGGAGATTTATTTCCGTCATGAGCTTTAAATGATTTTATTTTCATAAACCCATTGCAATTAACTTACTTCATTATTGTACAATTTATATGGTACCATGATTTAATTGTCATATTAATCAAAATGTTGTGTATTTAGAGGTGTTAGAAATTAAAGTCAGCTTTAAGTTTTTTATTTTGTCTTTTTTATTATATCCAACAGACTTACAGTAGAAAAATCACATAAGTATTAAATAGACCTATTAAATATTTATGTGAGTCTATATTACATTTATTTAGGTAGGTACTTAGACTATAGACAGGTTACAAATATACCTTAAGTAAATTTGTATTGCAACGACACATATCTTCTCAAGAAGTTTTACTATTCATTTATTTGAAAGTATCATCTTTGTAACCCTTCCGTTGCAATTAATTTGCATCTAATTTTAAGCACGTATGGCGTGAGATCTTATCGCTTAGTAGTGCCCATCGCCCGTAGGGTCGTTAAGCCATGGGTAATTGACAGGACACCTCACGCATGTCTGGAGGTTGATAGTTTCCCCGGGTACTTCCTTTGAAGTCAGCTTACAGGAATGAGGTACCCAACATGCGGGGATACCTTCTACGGAACACTTTTCCCTCCAGGGTTCAAAGTTTTTGGCTTCGGTGATAGTACGTGGGTTCTGGATCCATTGAATAACTTGAGTCATTGTTACAAAGTAAACATCGTTGTGATTTTGAAGAATTTCATCAATCCAATACAAAAAGGCTTCTAAATATTCGGGATTGTTCTTCAACCACGCCGCGTGGAAGTAAAGCCCTAATGGAGCTCTGTTTTGATCGTAATGCCTATCGAAATTGTGATTAAGGAAGTTATAGAATTGATCTCCACTTAGGATATTGGAGCATGAGTCTACCATAGCGCAACCAGGTAAATACTCGTCATTGTTAGGGTCTTCACGGCGATCAAGTTCGTTCATTACCATTTCCCATACGGCGTGACTTCTTGTTGGACAGCTTTGTAAATTACCGTGGCAACGATGTGGCATACGGAAATACATAGTATAAGGCCATAGAGGAGGGTTAGAGAGTGGCGCGGTTATGGTGCTGTCATACAAGAAAGCTTGTTCTTCCATCATGGTGAACTGGTCGTTGCCTCCAACACGCAAATAAGGTGCTCGTACTCCGACAATGCTGTTGTCCGAAATGCCGGCAAACTTTTCAGTGATGACTCGCATACCAGCCATTTCCTTGCTCCACGCGTCAACAGAAGCGTTGCTCCAAAAACGCTCATCGTCATTATGCCTAAGAGTGAAAAAAAAAATCGTTTAATGATATTGTGTTATGTAAATAATCACGGTAACAAATACCCAAAACATGCAAGAAAGTGATTACAATACAAAACTCTATAGATTTGGTTATATCATAATAAATTATTAACTTCTTATTATTTATTACTATTAACGTTCTTACGTGATAGAGTGTACTGCGATCTCGTGTCCTTTTCTATGAGTTTCTTGAACGGCAGAATAATTTGTATATTTGTGGGATATAAAGAATGTTGCCTTAATATCACATCCGTTTGGATTTTTACGTTTACCATTAAAAATGTCCTTATAAAGATCAATGTTGTTATTATTAATAGCGTCATCAAAGGTTATAGTAATCATTTGTGGAACGTCTTTGGCCACAAGGTCTCCAGGTATCACCGTTCCATCTTCCGAACAGAAGCAATCCGGTAGTACACATTGTGAGGGGTCACATGGAGGAGCTCTATTGGGATCATTGTCAATATCTAAAAGAAATACCTCATTAAAAATAAATTCCTCAAAATTTTGCTCTCTGGTTTATAATAAAAACGTATTTTAAAAAAGATATAAGCTTTTGTACGCTAAACCTGTCGAATACATTACAACTTATTAATATTTTTGAGTAGTCTTAATGTTATGAGGTAATAAAAAACTAGTGAGAGACACAAGACATATAGCCTTAGGGAGAATACATAATTAGAATAACTACTTTCGCTGACACAACAATTTATTAATGTTTGTTGATTTCACATTTAACCATACTAAATGTAATTTATCTTTAGTTGGTTACTACAAGCAACGTATTACAAAAAGTTATAACATATCTCCTAATATAACAGTGTAAATACACTGTTTAACTGTTTAATAAACTTGTTGTGTACTAAGATTTTCATGCCTCATCAACATAAAATATGTACAAACATTTATATTTTTACCAATTGTATTCGCATATTTTTTTAAACGTTTCTGAGGTTCAGTATTGTATATATAATGTTAAGTCGTTTTTAATTTCTATCATTTACTTTAAAACAAATTCATTTATGAATGAGTCAAATAAGCTTCTAATTTGATATATTTAAATATAAAGACAAATAATTGGCATTTCATTTGCTAGATTGTTTTATATCATCGATTTCAAAAAATTACTTTGTTGTTACACATTTATTAATTTCTTACCACAAGAATTTTCATCGGATCCATCTGCGCAGTCTTTGTCGCCATTACAGAAAAGCCCACGATCAATGCATGTAGCATCACCGCAAGCTAACAAACCATCTTGACAAAGGGGTTCTTCTGTATATAAGAGCGGCTTTACTTTCCGCTCTTTGTTTTTCACTTTACAGTTTTTAACTGCATCTTTCCAATCACAAGTTTGCTTTTCAATGTCAAAGAACAAACCAGCCGGGCAACGGATAGCTTGAATGCCCTATTAAATAGAACAAGGTAATAGATAAATTAATGCTAACATAAAAATAAGTTTGGTCTTTTATGTTATAATTGAAAAAATATTAAATTATGGCGTATATTTTTGGAGAAACGAAGCTTTGCGTACTTGACTTTAGCAGTACGTTTTTATAGACCGAAGAATACAGTAACATCTGTTCTCCAGGAGAGTGACGCAAACATTTCTGTTCCGGTTTCAAACCCGCTATTGCTATAGCTAGCGGTATTACTTGAGGTAACGAGGCATGCCATCTTGCCTTTACACAAAAAGCGCTATGCAAACATTCTAATTAGCACTTCATTGTTATGAACAGACATATTTCTTATTAATAAGTGAAAGTCCTGGCCGTCTCGTAGATTCATTGTATATAATATCTAAAATAATTGTACCAAACAATTCTTATAGCAGTCAAAAAGAAACGAACAAAACAGAGATACATTTGAATGTAAAGGAGAACGGCTTACGCGACACGATATGCATATTTATGGTCTGTATAAACTGCATTAAAATTCTGTACAAAATTACCTACGCATCTTAAACTATTTAAACGAATCGGTTTAATTTTACATAGTTGAAATATTTCCGTATGGCAAGTATGTTAAATCATTATAATTAAGATCACTTGGCATTGATACAAATAGCAATTTTAATAGGGAAGGATTCGAGTGTAAAAGTAATCGCTTATTGCACTGACCGAGGCAGTACATTGGATGACGTCGCGACAGTTGTCGCCCTCGCCGGCTATTAACCGGAACCACTCGCCAGCGTCCTTGTCCTTGCATAGTTCTTGCTCCAGGCTTTCGTCTTTCTTGGGCGCGTCGTCAGCCTGCCGCCGCCATCGGTGTCCATCGGCTATCGCTATATATATAAAACAATGTAATGTAATCAAAATGCACTAAGATTAAATTATATAAAATATGTCTTGTATATATCTAGTATTAATATAAAAATAATTAGTTCCGATAAAGTCCGCTTTTAGATGTTTCTTGTTGCCTACTTCCTTATATAAAATCTCTTTTAATATTATACACCTTTTTGAATGTTTAGACGAATAAATACCAGTTAATTAAATATTTGCCGTAACGTTTTACCATTAGAATTAAAATGGCAAAGGTGAAGTGAGCGCACGTGACATTTGACTGGCATCAAAATGTCAGTGCTTAAGCAAGCAACAAGGACAACTCTTTCTGTGTTCTTCTGTCTATACCAAATTGTTATATTATGCATGATATTTGATGCTTCATACGAATATCGCTGTCGAAACGATTTAAACCGAAAAGGTTATGGAATTGTTGTTTTCCTTGACCGCTGGTTATGGTTCAGGAAATATGAACGATGTGCCTACAACGAATATTACTACTAAAATTTTCCTTAACTAGTTCATATCTATGTACATAGTAGATCTTAATAAAAAATATAAAAGACTATTTTGTGGACATAAATTTTACTGGTTTAATATCTTTTGTTACTTAATTAGCCGGCGTAATTAAGTAACTTGTGATAGTAGTAAGAAATTGATGCATGCATGCTGCGTGAGCATAGAAATCGTAACATGAGGAAATCAAGCTCTTGCAATATTATCTAACAGCGCGTTGGTCGGTAGCGGACTTCGCAAACGGTACTGGAACGGAGCCGCGACCATATCTAGCTAGACTCAACAACCTGCATGCGCCGGCGTGCATGTTTAGTTATCATTATTTTCTAGTATAGTTACTACACTATACACTGTAATGGATTTTAGAAGAAATGCAACGTAATTTGGTTTCCAAAGTGTAGAACGGCAAAAAAACTTAGCTGTGATTTGTCGCTGTCATAAAATATTTCATAAAATTATTTACTTATTTTAAACTTGTCGTACATATGTAGTACAGAAGGCGGACTTAATGCCTAAGTAGTATTCTCTGCCAGTCAGCCCTGGGAGACTAAGAAATAATGCTAACATGTTTTTATTGGTCTACTAAAAAAATTTGTAACAGTTTGATACAATATCTCGAACAAACAAAGGCAATACGTAGTAAATAACCATTTCATAAAAGACTTGGAATAACACGGATAACCTTGCCATGCTCGCACAAATATTATCTACCTATGCTTTAAAACGTAAAGTATCCAATTCTTGACAATTTTGTTATATGAAGTTGTAACAACAATTAAAATTCTGTCGGGTATTTTAATAGGGGTTAGTTTATTTAAGCAAACAAAACCATAACAACTTCGGTCACTGTAATTGGTTCCAGGGATTATATTTTAACAAATATTTGTTTGACTTTTTGAAGTATCACTACTGTTATTTTATAATGAAACAAAGTATTTTTTTTGCATTTAACATTAAATACAATAAACAGATGCCCGACGATGATAACATGATTAATATGTAATAAATGTTAGACACCGCTAGAATGATAAATAAAAACTTGTCTTATTTGACCCGGATCTGCCACGTGTTTGGGCAGTTATTCTACATATCTTACTTTGAGGCGACCCATAAATCAACAGCAATAAATATTTCCTTTTTTGTTGAGCTATTTTAAGTTTTTTTTTAAATGTTTTAAAGAAGGTTCAAAATAACATATTTTCGTTGATAAATTTGTTACAATTATAATTCTACGATATTTTAAAATCGTTGATATCACAATCTATGTTCAGGGTAGCTCAATGCAAGTACATTTTTATGAGATAGTGAGTTAAAAAGAAGGTAGGCAATTGACACTAATGTGAATAAACAGACAGTTAGGCCAAGAGGCGCGGACGTCGACCGACCACGCCACGCCAATTGCATACCAAAGTTCGACCTCATAAATATGTAAGCAATACTAAGTTCTGACTTTCCTAGTATTGTCACCAGTATTTCAAGTCCGAAATTTTAAGTACAAATAATAAGGTAGAATAAATACAGAACGCACACGAATTAAATATTTTTATAGTGCTTAACAAGTAAAATTCAAATGTTTGATGTTTTATGGGTAAGAATATATCCATTTAGAATGATCTTGTAATCTCTACCTTCTTCTTACTGAATTTCGCTTATATCATAAGTATTTTTTAATAACGAATAATTGAGTATTATGACCGTGTGCAGTTAAAATTTTCCTTATGGATCGCAATAAGTACTAAGTTAACAGAGTGGAAACGATAATTATACGTTTAGTAATATTAGAGTAATATATGAAAAGGCAATAAAATGCGGCTATTGTTAATGTTTTAAAATATGTACCTAAAATATTTCATTAATTTATAAAAAAAAAATAGAATAAGGGTTTTTTTTTTGATTAATCAAATATAAAATTTTTTATTGAATTGTACGTCTGTTTATAGCAAGTATATTTTTTTTTTGATAAATAAGACCTATGCTCTTATTGCCGATTTTAAAAATACTGTAGGGCACAATAATTTAACCAATAAAAAATTTAATTTTTCAATATGACTATTACGAAACGCAACGAAGCCTTAAATTTTTTTGATCCGATAGCAATTAAAGTAACATTATATAAATTGCTAAAAATTAAACTATATAAATATAAATTTACCACAGACAAGTTAATTTATAAACATACTTAGAACACATGTTTTACAGTTTTAGAAATCAAAGTTTATATATTTTGTTAACGGTTCCACTTAACAAGATACATACCATATATCAACAGAAACCTATTACTTATATTGCTTGCTTTTTTCCGTATTTTATTGCAACGTCTATACCTACTTTACTTCGTATCATGTTTATACTTTCAAGAGACTTTCTCGTAAAGTACTTTGGTATTAGGAAATTCGATTGATTATTTATTCTATTTTTAATTAAAACATTGAGGTAAACAAGTAAAATTTAACTTGACACAAATGTAATTCAAAGTCCGGCTTGGAAGCTTTTTTGAGCATATTTTATTTATTTGTTATGTAATACCCTTACTTATAAAGAACTTAATAAATATGTAAGACTACTTATAGTTTCTTCTATAAAAACATTAATGTTACTACTAAGTAACATTGAAACTTAATGTTACAGTAAATAGACACTTTAATTCATACTGGTTAATACCAGTATCAACTATACCAGTACTAGTATCGATTTACAAAAGCTTCGTTATTCTGATTGGCTTGCGATGAACTGAGAAAAGAGGTTGTAGATAATATGACCAGAAACATATGATTATATAAATGATTCATAATTATATGTCATCGTTATTTTTTATAAGACTTAACATCATTCTTAAGCGAAGTGTCACTTCGCTACTGGCGGGGCCACGATTGCCACGTGACGTCATCGACGGTCCTCTGTGGCGGTGGCAGCGCAACACTGAGCGAATGTGAAAGTTGTCAGCAGCCATAGTAAGCAGCCGTAACTAGTAAATTATTGTAGTCTGGACACATGGCAATTGAGAAAATATTTAACAATACAATAATCAAACTTTTAAATTAATATATAATTGATGCAATTTACGTTAACAACTCTATGAATGTTTTATAAAGTGATATGCAGTTGGTTAAGCAACATTTGCTTCTGGCATATAACATGTTTTCGTAACTCGAAATATGTCCTACATAGTGACACAAAATCAATCTGTATTAAAATTTGTTTTTACTACTCCGGCATACAGAAGTGAGACTGGATAGTTGTTAGTGAGGTGTAGTTGCAAATGTCCTTGAAAGGCTCGCGACGCATTGATTACATTATTGTTATTTGATGCAGTGTGTTATTTGATGCAAGAAATTCATACTTGGCGACAATTATTAGTAAACTTTTGCGGTGAAACTTAGATCTGGCTCTTGATAACAGCATTTAAGGTAACTTCACTATTCACTATTGTGAAACGACAGCTATAGACGCAACCACTGATAAATAGGAGATGGGTAAATATGAAATCGCGTCACTTGTGACGTCGCGAAATTGTCGAGGTTTAAAGGCGTAAGTAAAATGGTTAGAACTCACCGCAAGCGAATATGAGACACGCGGCTAAAGTAGCGACACGGGCGTAGCGCGCCATGACGGGATCACAACAGGTCGTTGCGTGGCCAACGTGCGGTTAAATAGTGGCCTCAATCTGCGCTTCGCCCGCCCCTCTCGCCCACTGCGCTTACACTTCTGCTAACACCCTTTGCACTCATCATCTGTGAATCACCTGCATCCACTGGGATAGTTACAGCATCCAATGTTTATTAACACATCAACAATAAAAGCCCAGGATATCACAATGGTAAAGCAGAGTCAGAAATTTATTCAAAAATGTACTTGATTATTTGTAAAAACACAGTATCATATGACATGCAATTTCATCTCGGTTTTCTTATCTACAATAATAAGGTGTAGTTTTAAAATCTTTCTCCATTGTTACCGACAATATTAGTTATATTGCCATGTAAATAAAAAAACATAATATATATTATCTTAAAAATGTAATTCTTTATAAACTACATGTATGGTGCACTTTGAATAATGCAAAATTACTAATCATTCTGTATAGATGTGTTACATTGTAATAATGATGCAAATCCTTTTTGTAATTATTATTATTTAAAAATTCTTTTGTGTATTTGTTCTTCTAGCTTTGTAAAAGTTTCTTCACTTTATGGCTGAACGGATTGGTTCAATAAAACTACTTTAAATAATTCATTAAAATGCGGAAGACTTGTTTGATTCATGAAGTTGTTTATAGGAAAACAGTGTGTCTGTGTTTAAGTAGTAAAATAATATTTAGCTAAAAAATAAATACAATTAGCATTCGATGAAAATACGACTACGTACTTTCGGTTCCAGGAAAATATTTGCTTACCTTAAGTATTTCATTTCGCATAAGTTTAGTTACCGATAAGAATATATCCTTCTCACATTTTACATTTTGTTAATTACGCATTACTACGAACTAATTGTACCCCTGCAGACATTGAGTTTGTACCACGATCTCTTGAAAATAGGTAACGGCCTTGTAAACCATGGAAAGGATTACCATCACCCTCTCGACTGCAGGCATCGAGGGGTTCCGCTCGATCTGCTGTCTTAACTGATTTCATGACGCAGTGGCTAGATCATATAATATCCCTGATTCGATTCCCGGGCCATAACAACATTGCTGCTTGTGCAGCGTGAAGGTGAATATCAAAATTAACAGCAATTTTTTGTTTCCACATTTGGAACTTGAATGCTTCTCTTACAAGGAGTCATGGCTATTTGTCTGACACATTGGCTAAATGCTGGCTGCGGGTTGATGGATTTCATATATCCACAAAACCAGTTGTATTCTAGGAATATGTCTCTTTCTACACGATATTGTTCTCCACCGTAAGTAAGATCAAGTTCAGGAGAAATAAACCAACGCTTGTGGAGACAAACCTTATAAACTGAGCTTCTTTTGAAAGTTTCTTCAAAAATTGTATATACGAACCAATTATCGGTATGAAAATTAGGTGAAGAGTACAGAGGTAATATAGATTATTGATTATAGATAATTGGGGGGCGAAGCTGCTCGCGTCCGTAGGAAATACTTGAAATATGACACCCTACACGTGCCCCCTGGGTAGTGCTAAACGAGCAGCAAAATCCGGTGGTAGGCTTCGGCCGCTGGCTCCTGGTACCACCCATCGGCAAAGCCATGCCGCCAAACGACTTGTCGTGTTCCGACATGATGCCTGATGAAGCCACAAGGGGGTTGGGTCCGTACAGTTGCACTGTATTTTGAAATCCGGGTATGGCGCATTGAAGGTTGTGGCGCTGGGTGCCTGTTCGAGGAGGGTAGCGGGATCCGAAGCACGGTTCTCCGCTGGCCGACCGCAGATAGTAGGGGGCCCAAGTAGCGAGTAAGCCACTTGCGAAAGGCTGCCCCGCCAACTGTGAAAAATCCCAGAGTGGCCCCATCGTGCCGGTTGGCGACCGGGCGAGAGGACCCGATGGCGATCTCTGGGGGGGTTCGGGCGTCCCCGCAGTCTCCAGACCAGGCTCCCTCTGGCGTTGCACCGCCAACTGCGTCGTTGGGATTTCATTGCAGTGCCTCGTTCAACTTCCTCCCTCTTCCTATTCACTCTAACACATGAAATGGTCAAAAAGAAAAATAAGTCTCAACAGCGGTTGCACGTCCTCTCACTACAAGTGCACCTCACAAACATCAGAGGCCTGCACTCAAATCTCGATGCAGTCCACCACCATCTCGAAACTGCCAAGCCACACTTATTTTTTCTGACGGAGACGCAAATACGCGACCCTCTTGATGCGGCGTACCTGGATTACCCAGGATACTCTTTGGAGCACCACTTCCAACCGCGTGCCGGAGTCTGCATGTACGTCCGCCAAGACATTTGTTGTCAGCGTCTCCATCATCTTGAGACCCCACCTTTTCTACACTTTGGACGATGGTGGACACAGGCATGGAAAAAATCATCTATTCTTGCGTCTACCGTTCGCACAGCGGTGATAAGGAAACGACTCGGCTATTTGAACACCTCAGTGAGACAGCGGATGAGGCTCAGCAGCGTGCCCATCGGCACAGTTGGTCTTTCTAGGTGACTTTAACGCTTGCCACGAACATTGGCTATTTCCCTACCAAAAAACCGACTGTGCAGGGAGAGAAGCAAGAAAGTTTGCTATATCGCACAACCTCTCCCAACTGGTTAAAGAAGCAACCAGGGTACCCGATGTTGAGGGCCACACTGCGAATCGCTTAGACCTTCTGCTGACAACAGATCCTATCAGATACAGAGTGGAAGTTTCGTCCCCGTTAGGGACTTCCGATCATTGTGTGGTGAAATCAGTAGCGACCTATTCTCCTCCTAACCTCGACACACATGGGGTCAGACGAATATGGCGCTACAAGTTGGCAGATTGGGGATGAAATGCGGCATTTCTTCGCATCTTATCCTTGGCGGCAAGTCTGCTTTTCTTCTGACGATCCGTCGAGATGCGCGGATGCCGTAACCGACGTGGTACGCCAAGGTATGGAATACTTCATACCGTATACGGATGTATCTACTGGTTCCCAAGCGCGACCCTGGTTTAATGCCGAATGCGCTAAGGCGGAAAAGCGAAAACACTATGCTTTTCTGGCCTGGGTCAGTGCTAAAACCCGCAAAACTCCGGATGTTACCACCAAGAAGAAAGCCTTTAACCGTGCCGCCAAGTCCTTCAAAAAGCAATTACGGCGAGCTCGACACGACCGAATAAACGCATTGGCGCGAAGCTCTCTGCCCAGCCGTGTGGCAGCCGAGCTTTCTGGTCTCTAGCCAAGTCGGTCGAGACGAACTTTTGCCGGCCTTCGCTGCCTCCGCTGATTAAGCCCGATGGTTCACTGGCAAACTCGGCAAAAGAGAAGGCTGATTTACTTGCCTTTCATTTTGCCAAAAATTCACGTCTTGATGATGTAAACGCTACACCGCCTCAATTGCCTCTCTGCGGTATTTCCATGCCGGAAATCCGCATTTTGCAGAAAGAGGTGTTACAAACCATGCGTAGTCTGGATGTGGATAAAGCCAGTGGACCAGATGGATTACCGGGTATTGTGCTAAAAACCTGTGCACCCGAGTTGTCTCCCGTATTGACGCGCCTGTACCGCCTCTCTTTAAAGACTGGAATAGTTCCGAAATCATGGAAGCTTGCGAACGTGCAGCCCGTTCCTAAGAAAGGCAGCTGTGCCGACCCTGCCAATTATCGACCTATTTCGATTACCTCCGTACTTTGTAAGATTATGGAGAAAATAATCAACAAAAGGCTCATGGCACACCTAGAGCATAATGACCTCCTCAGTGACCGACAGTACGGATTTCGCCAAAACCGGTCTACTGGGGATCTCCTAGTGTACGCCACCCACTTATGGCCGAGGCCTTGGAGAAGAATGGGGAAGCAATGGCTGTCTCCCTAGATGTCTCAAAGGCCTTTGACAGGGTATGGCATGCGTGCTTGATCAACAAGCTTCCAGCCTACGGCTTATCTCCTGATCTGATTGCTTGGATTAAGGACTTTCTGAGAGAACGGTCTTTCCGTGTTGTAGTCGAAGGTTGTTCATCAGACCCAATGACTACTAATGCTGGTGTTCCTCAGGGTTCTGTTCTCTCTGCACCTTATTTCTGTTGCATGTCAATGACCTCTTGGTCCCCGGTATCCTTGGGTATGCTGACGACAGCACAGTTGTGGAGAGATATCTGACCACTGCACAGACCAGTCGAGATCAAGTACAGACTTTAAGAGAGACTATGTTGAGCGGTTGGACCACGCATTAGAGGCAGTCTCCATTTGGGGAAATGCCAATCTCGTAGCTTTCAACCCCACCAAAACGCAGGCATGTCTGTTCACTGCGAAGAGGAGCCCATTCACCTTGGCTCCCACTTTCCGAGGAGCAGTTTTGGAGTGCACTGACCGTCTTCAGTTGTTAGGCATCGAAATATCAACGAACCTCAACTTCGGGCGGTTCATCGAGTCCAAAGCGAAAATAGCCGCGAGGAAACTCGGAATCCTTGCCAAAGTGCGGCGGTACTTTACACCGGGACAGCTTCTGACTCTGTATAAAGCCCAGGTCCGATCGTGTGTGGAGTACTGCTGCCATATCTGGGCAGGTGCTGCCAATTACCAACTGGCAGTCCTGGACTCGGTGGAGAGGCGTGCTATGAGATAAGTCGGTGACCAAGAGCTTCTGGATGCAAAACTCGATAGCTTGGGTCACCGTCGTAGAGTAGCTAGTCTCTCGGTGTTCTATCGAATGCACTTTGGAGAGTGTGCTCAAGAACTGCATGATCTGATACCGCCCTCGCCCTTTTATCACCGGACGTACAGACACACCGCAGGCATTCATCCCTTCGTTGTCGATCTCCCGCGCATTAGGACTAAGCGTTTCGCTTCGTCCTTCATAATGCGTACAGCGAGGGAGTGGAACAGTCTGCCGGCGTCAGTGTTTCCGTCCAGGTATGATGTGGGGGTCTTCAAGAAAAGAGTGAATAGGCTTCTTCTAGACTAGTGCGCTTTACCACCTAGATTACATCGCCGCTTACCATCAGGCGGGATCGTAGTCAAGCACTAGTCTATCATAAATAAAAAAAAAAAAAAAAAAAAAAAATAGAGCTAATGTTGCAATACCATTTGGAGAAAATTGATAACGAAACTATTTTAATAAAAAACACTTATTCACACAAACGAAAGTACAGTTTTTAGAAATCGGATCAAAGGTTTCGGTGTTTAGCAAACCTTTATCACAAAAACCATTTATAATAAGAACCGTTTCTAAAACGTGGTGCATATTTAATTTGAGCGTATATACTGAGCGTACATCAATTCTCATCGCAATCTTTTGTACAATATTGATGTTGCTACAACGCCATCTATTGGTGAGCTAGAATGAATTTGATGCCGATCTTATGTACCTGAAATATTAACAGATTAGTCAGAAAGTTGATGTGCGGTACATAAAAAGTTAAAGAGAAATTATCTTTAAAATATTTATAAACACAACTTTTCGTTCATACGGATTTTTTGTACAAACTTTTGACATTGCAACGACAGAACAATTATGTTTTTGTTTCTTAGTTTACGTTGAGAAATGTTCTCACGTACTTATTGAACACATTACTACTCGGGTCGCGTATGGCACCTATAACAATTGGTCTTCTCAATAGGGTTAGGGTCTTTTCCTTTACTGTTCTTGCCCATATAGGACTACCGTAGAGCACCATAGATCCCAATAATCGCATAAATAAGCGACGGCAACTCCCTTCAGGTCCATCGAGATTAGGCAGCAGCCGTCTTAAAGCCGCAGTTGCACGCATAAGTCGAGGAACAAAGAGCGTAAAATGCTCAAGAAAACTCTAGCGGCTATCCAGTATGTGTCCAAGGTATTTCATAGTGGACCGTATCTAAATACGGGTATCGCATACAAAGATGTGCGATTCTCGAGGCAGTGCTTTCCTAGGACCGCGAAAGCAAATCGCTTCAGATTTGTTTAGCGCTACCTTGAGTCCTAATCTTCTTATTCTGCCGACAACTTAAGCCACCGACATAGTGGCGTGCCGAAGAGATTCCGTGTAATTCTCTCCTTTAGCTATTATCAAAGTGTCGTCTGCATAGCAAGTGAGGTTTAGTCCCGGGAGGAAATCGCCCCACAGATGTACCCGATATTCCACAAGATATACAAAGTATTCGTTACTTTGTGTATCTTGTGTAATATCGGGGATTCCACCCTTGGGGAACACCACCAGATATTTTTCTCCTTAAGAGACTTTTTGGCCGCGATAAATAAGGTACCTCTCAGAGAGCTAGCCGCTAATAATGTTGATAAGGTACACAGGTATTTTGAGATATCTTAACGCTTCTTTAGTTTGAGCCCACGGGATGGTATTAAAAGCATTAGCAATGTCTAAAGACACCGCCACAGGCACACCACGCTGAAATACTGCTTTTTCGACGTATATTACGACGTCCTGCTTTCCGTAAAAGAATTAATTTTCTCGACTTCCACTGAATAGGATACTAACTACTTATAGGCAGGCTTGTGATATGCGTAGAATATCAGTACGTGATCTTAACTTCGTGATCTTCTACACTCGCGTGCAACGGAATCGGCTCAAGTCATATTGGTATAAAAGGTTGATTTTACAGAAAATGGCATATCCGATTTTTTTGTTTTTTTTTTTGTTTGTTAAACTAATCTTTTCTCAAAAAAATGCTATCCTAAGAAGAAAAATCGGTTGAGTATTTATTGATGAAATTTAATTTGGACAGAAATGCATGAAACATTAAGAAAAATTAGAACGACAACATAATGAATAAAAAATATTTTTCATAAAAGTAAAGAATGTTAAAATAATCAATTCTTAATATTGCCTTCCCTTACTTATATAACGGCTTCCATGCGATTACTCATGGACTTAATCAATTTTTTGATAAAATTTTGAAGTATCATACTCCATTGTTCCTCTATCGCAGTTTTAAGCTCGACGCTTGACGGAGCCGTATCTCTAGCTCGAACCCTCCATTTGGGCCCGTCACATAAATGCTAAATGGGGTTCAGGTTTGGACTGAGGGCTGGCCACATCATCGATTCAATTTCCACCTCTTCAAGAAATTGGCGAGTAATACTTGCTGTGTGTGGCACCGATAATTATCATGCATCAATATAAGATATTTTCCTATATACCCTGCATAAGGTACAACATGATCGACGAGAATGTCTTCTACGTACTTTTGAGCTGTTAGACCGCCTCTCTGATCGCCACCAAGCACAAAAATAAACAGCGGTCTTCCTCTCTTTCATATGATATTCCAGTCCACATCATGACTGAACCACCGCCGTATGATACTGTTTCAGCAAAACAGTATTGCGAGAACCGTTCCCCTGGACGCTTATATACTCGGCTTATGTCGTTGCCATTGAGACACATTCTGCACTCGTCAGTGAACAGGATAGAGCTCCATTTATCATTCAATATTTATTTAAAATGTTTTGTCATTGTTTATTTGAAAATTGCGGTATTAAGAAAAAAATATCAGTCTTTCGAATAAAAAAACTTTTACAAAAATCGAATAAGTTGTTTTCCGAAAAATAAATATACGGCTTGAGTCGATTCAATTGCACGCGAGTGTTGTTGTTCAACCATCGATGATAGCATAATGTCCGTCTGATTAGAGAATAGACTGATAAGAACGTTTTCCAAAAACCGTGGCTCGAGAGTCTCCGTCTACCATCACATCCCGACCACTCTACGGCGATGCCTAGCGTACTGGCGCCTTGCCCTTATGCATTCTTTATGAAGTGATGCGATGTGGGAATACCACCAGTATACTTAACGCTTGGGAAAACGACGTTTGGAAGTGATGCGTGACATACTAGCATCGCACATCTGTGTCATTCCATCTCGGAACCATCTAACCTCATCCTCTACCTCCACAGACCCAATTGGAGGGACTTCCCAGTCCTTGACGCCTCTATCAACACGACTTTATTCAAGCTTTTTACTGCCCATATTGCAGACATAGACGGTGAAAAGATATTCCTTATTAATGGGTGACTTGAGCCCACTGGTACAGGTGAAATGAAAAAGTCGAATTGAATATACAATTGGTCAGACAAAGTCTCTGCTTCTGTTAGTACCTTCAAACCTCATCGTACTCCACGTATTAAATAGCGTGGCTTTAAGCTATAAAAAAACAAACACATCGCATCGCAACCTACACGCATTGTGGGACAGAAATCGTGGGAAGAAAACGAAACATCCACTACAGATTCTTCATTTCTCCGTACGCATGTATTGACCGATCCTTGGTTGAGTACCAACAGGCCTGTCATAGTTACTCAATCCTCCAGTACTTCGCCACGTACATCTATGATCAGGGAACCCCTTGCCTCCGACATTGCATTGAGATCCCCAATGACCATCGCCGGCAGCGGATGGTTTTGCCCTATCAGAGTTCCTATTTCGTTAAAAAACATTTCGAATTGGACGAGGCATCGGTTCGGCGAAAAGTATACCCCCGATAAAGATCATGTTCCTTCACTTAATAACCACATATCCTCTACCTTTCGCAGCTATTGAGTGACGAGAATATTGGCTTCTCCAGACAGTATAATAGATACCAATCCTTCGACATCTCCTGACCAGTTTTCTGTAGGTGGAACTAAATATGGCTCTGCAACGACTGCTACGTCTATCGACCACTGCGCCATCCTCTGCAATAGCAAATCTTACAACTCGTGGGAATCATATTTGTTAACATTAACTATTACGTTTAAAATATTTTAGTACAATATTTCTTTACCTTATTTTTAAGGAGTTGTAGATAAAAAATAAATAACAATATTGGAAGATATTGCTTTATTTAATAAAATTTTATAGCCCATGAAAGGATCAGATATAAGACGTTAAAGTATAGCATTTACAAAATCAATATTTTAAATCACAGGAAAGATCTCTTTACTAGAGAAGTTATTAAAATACTCTATAAATCTACACTACCGTACATATCGGTTAAAAATATCACCATTTGATAATCTATAAATCGTTACATATTTTGTTTAAAATATCTTAAAACAATGTAAATTACGTAAATTTAATAAAATGACATCTAATGTCCTAGGTATCGAATATAACACTACCCAGTACAACCCACGTAAGCTATTATTTTTTACCATTTTTTAATAAAGCAGTACCTAATAAGTTTTAATATTGTAAGCTACATCTATTAAAAATGTTTCTTTCTAACGCAATATATTCTATAGCGTTTCGACGCAGCGCAAGTCAATGAAATTTTGTATGTAAATATTACTTTATATTTTGTACCTTATACTACATACTGAATTGAGTTTTCGTCTATGAAGCGATATTATATATAGATACATATCCGTCAACGGATCGTTATGTAACTGCAGACCGCGTATAGGTATACATTCACCATCAGTGTGTGTTAACATTACCTTTATATTACAAAAGATGTTCGAACAGAATTTAATAAATAATGTTTACATAATTCATACAAATTCAAAAATGTTAATTTTGTTTTAATAAATTTAAATAACTTTTGTGATTTAAAATAAAATCATGTAAAAAATAAGTCATCATATTTGATCAAATCCTCAATTCATACACTATCCATTAAATGTTACATATTTGTTAACAACGAATATTTTTAATATATTGTTCGACACAAAACATAGTTTCCAACTTTTGTTACTTGTATAATAGTGACGTTAGCTAATAATATTAAAATATTTGTGAATACTTAAAGTTATACGAAATGTTAATAACATAAAGGTTGTTTCCAGTTTCTTTAATTAAACATATAACCCGTTATATAAATATTTAACTTTATGTCAAATCTAGGCTGCTGAGTTATGAATAAAATTTGCATCTAATGTTATAATATCTACCTAGTGCATACTAGAAGCCACTTGCTATTCGCGGAACTACATGACCTCACATAATAATATACGAAAAATATAATACTTTATTACTTAATTATTGCTGAAAGCATTCGACTTATCACATATTTTTTTTTTCATTTACTAAAGTATCCGCTGCTCCTAGATTCCTAAGCTTTACACGATATCCTTCTACATTTTACTTGTAAATTGTTGTATTACTACTTTACTTCTTTGAATTATGAACGGTAACAATCAAATCAGTCTAAGTAAATAATAACTTTTAATTATGTTCCATGAAAGTGTTTCTTTCTGTAAATATCAACAAGAAGAAAAGAAACTAAACTACCATGCGTCCCAGAAGACTGGTGACTGCTAAGCCGCTACTGTAGTCGTTGCTTGAATATTCTATGGCAAAGTTAAAGTAGTACATCACGTAACAAAAGTTGAATATTGTTAAATAACATCTGTGTGCAGACCTAACTGCTTATCCACACTTGTTACTTAATAAATTAACACTAATCCGATTATTTCCTAATTATAAAAAAAAATTACCTGTCTTTCTAAGTAAATGTTATAATTTTGTTTAAGTTACTTTGCGACTAAAAAAAACATATCTTTTCACTTATTACGTATCTATTAAAAATAATAATTATGAATTATTTAAACAATTAATTCGCGTATTCAACTTGTTCTTTTCTCTCTAGAGAAGCTTCTTCTTGTTTGACAAATTGAAAGCATGATTTTTAAAAATCTGAAGTATTTCCGAATTTACAAATTTTGTTTTGAACGATATTTTTAAACCACTAAACCGTTCTATATTTTTTGAAAAGTTTGAAATGAACAGTTTTTTGGCTAGAAACTAGCCACATCGAGACAGGAATCGGAAAGATCGGTTTCGAAATTCCGACCGGTCCTCTTAGAAGCGCTTGGTCAAATGAAAAGAAGCGAACAGAGCAACACACATACATAAACATACCCGTTCGTTTGGTTTTGTTATATAAGATCACAGTAAATGTTGACTGATGACGGGGCTGTTACTTGAAACGTATGACAAAATTTCAACGATTTCAAACATGAAATAGTAACATTAGCAATCTGTTCACTGGTAATTCATCAGAAATAAACCAACTCACCGCGCTAAAGATACCAGTAGATATCGAAGTATACCCGTTACCTACCTTTGTTACATTGCATTTGTGTTAGTTCGATTTGAATGATACAAAGTATAGTTCAATATTTGGATTAAAATTATATTTAAGAAAGAGCTTATAGAGATATTGTTACTTTGTGAATTTACTCTTTTGAGTACATTGACATTATTAAACTTTTTTGGACT
The DNA here is from genome assembly GCA_029286795.1 of Byasa hedistus. Classification (NCBI taxonomy): domain Eukaryota; kingdom Metazoa; phylum Arthropoda; class Insecta; order Lepidoptera; family Papilionidae; genus Byasa; species Byasa hedistus. Next base: position 5,276,197 of record JAGSMW010000020.1, on the reverse strand, counting down.
GGTTGTTACCGATAAACCTATACAATTTATTTTGGATTAAGATATATTATAAGTGTTAAATTAAAATTGTTAAGTTATAATTAAAAATACTTTTGATTACTGAAGCATCTAAGTCGTAGTACTTATAATGATTTTCATATTTGTACTCGTTTAAAAGAGAAATTAAAGAGTAATTATTTGTAATAACTTGAAAGATCTAGTAACTGAATGACAGTACCCATAATAACTATATGAAGATTTAATTTTTTATGTTAATTGTGCGTTTATATTAAGTTACACGGCATTTGCTTTATCGGTAAAGAATAATAATAATAATAGTAATTAATCTTGGGCAAGAACACATACCCCGAAGAAATGTACATTAAAAAAATATAAATGTTGTAAAAATTTATAATGGTTTTATTTAGGCGTTGATGAAGCTGTATGTTTATAGTCTAAAATTAGGATAGAGTGCTTAAGCCAGATTTTTTTGTAAATATCGCTTTGCGAATGACTCCATAACTAACTAACATGTCGCTTTAAGATGGTAACAAAGGTTGGTTTACATCAGTGCCAGGTTGCGGATGCGTCACCGAGGCATCTCCGTTGGCCAATAACGTGTCTCTTGCATCAGCCTCGCACGGTGTTCCTTCCACCTAAAAAAAAATGTGTAGTTCTCTGAAGCATTCATATATTAAGGGCATGCGACATTTGAAAAATCAGAAAACGATACACATAAATTAAAATAACTCAATTATAATGTATTTATTTAAACCTAACCCACATATTAACGAAACATTTTCAACTAATTAATATGGATTACTTTCATTAGGTACATCTGAAACATAAATTTATGGAAGTTGTTTGCTTGTCTGTTAAAACGAAGGTAACTTTGAAAGTATAGAACAGGTTTTCATGGACTTTCACTATAATGTAATTACGATTGGAGCCATTATAATAAGTAGATACTATAAAACCATCAAACACTCAGGAAAACTCAAATTCTAAATATTTACTACAATTTTTTAAATCCTTTAGATCGGGTTTCAGAAAATGCATAATTATATAATAACAAATTACAAATAACGCTACTTTTTACCACACAATCTGTAAAAGAACATCATCATAAACAATAATAATATACAAACAATCATAAACAAAGTCGAAATAATTAAAAGATCGACAAAAATAAAAACTAAAGAATAAATAACTAGTTCTAATCACATACTCCTAAAATAATTTAATTTACATCGGTGCCAAACGTAAAAGACAGGTCATTTAAACAATCGTTAATTTTTTATCATTAAATTTAATAATCTTTTGGGAGTTATACCGATACGCAAAAAAGAAACAACGGCACATCTAGGATTGCAGTAGATCCTTTTCCGTAGGGAAAGTTAATGATCGAGCCTTGACAAGCATTACGGTTATTTTTAAACCAATGGAGTGACAATAGGAAGTGTAAGGTCTGTCATATGATAAGTGTTTGTTTATTGTTCACCGTAACCTATCGATATTTATAATGGCTGATGTATCATAAGCGCCGGTCTAGGAGAAACCATCTTTATTTTGAAATTGATGCTCTAGCTAAATATGTTACATTGATCCGCGACAGAGATCTCTTAGTAGTAACAGAAACCGTTTTACAGATTATAGAGAAGTAATATCGAATATTATTCTGAGGTTTTCTTCATGATAAAACTGTATGTGTTTAATTATCTTAATCAGGCATAGGTGTACACCAATAAAGTTCAAGGGCAAGATTTCTTTAATTTATTATTATAATTTTGCACATTCATTCGTGCTTTTTTATGTATTTATTGAAATTGTATTCTAAACGATCCATTAACACATTGAGAAAAATCGTGAATATAATTACCTTGAAGTTAGATTAAAAATAAAAATAAAATGTATGCACAATGTGACCTTGACTATAACGGCACCTCTGAAGCTACACATCAAACAGAACGAGTTTAAATACTTTAAAACAAATGTAAAACATATTTGAGGTACGTGATTTAATTCCGAACTCAATATACGCTTATTATTTAGAGATTTTATAATTAAAAAGATCCGTGAAGAAAATTAATTTTACTGTTTTATACCACTAAAATAAAAAAAGATATTATAAGATTTAAAAAATACGAAATTATCGATTGATAAAATATTTAACGACAGAATATTTTCCACTACTACGGTAATGAGTTTTTACTTTTAATTTATTTTTTCATTATTCAATTGTCACAATTAAAGTTTCTTTGGCAGGTAACTGACGGCATAATGGGCAACCTAGCCAGAGAGACCGACGTGTGGGAAATCGGCCTGTCCGGGTAGACTGTCCACTACGCGCCAAATGAACTCCGTCGTCTCGTCACCAGTCAAAACTTCAAACACATACCTAACGAATACCGTCAATTGCAATATCTTACATAAGAAATGACATTTTCATAGGCAATTATCTAACCATTTTATGAAATAAGGACATAAGATTTGAATTTGAAAGTGTGAGAATGTATTTTTGCACATCGGCATTTCACTATTGAAATATTAATAATTGTTATACAAAATTTAAATAACCTCTATATGAAAGTTCTATAATGCTACTTACGGTAAGTTTTTCAATATTTCCATTGACAGAATCTTGCTTGCCTTGCAAATAATAGGTCATTAGTTGACCCTTGCCTTTGACTGCAACAAGTCCCCGTTGTTCAAAATAATAGCCAAAGCTTTGCAGGATTTGACAAGTCTCTTCAGTCACCTAAAACCAGTTATAATAATAGAGTATTATATAAGCATAATACATTTTTACACAGAGAAAGAAAAATACGAAATAATTTATAGAAAAATTTACGATTTTTAAATACTTATTTAGATAGATAAATAAATTCTTTATAATTATTATTCAGATAACTATAATACGTAATATGTACGTAAACATATACAATGGCCACATAACTAAAATGCTAAAATTTATAAAACTTCTTACTACATATTGTCTCTGAATATTCAAGTTAAATTGTTAACCTGTACACATCCAGCTTTGCCAGTACTTTCCATTCGAGAGGCAACATTAACAGTATTACCCCATATGTCATAGTGTGGTTTACGTGCACCTATGACACCAGCGGTGATGGGTCCGTGGTTTACGCCAAGACGGAGAACAAAATGGTTGAAAGATTGCTCGTTAATGGCAGCTAGAACTCTTTGTAATTCCAAAGCAAATTCTACGAGACAGGCCAGATGACCCCAGCGAACAAGGACACCGTCGGAAGGCTAAAAATAAATATAAAATATTATGAGTTTAACTAACTGTAATTAAAATTTACATTGTTAAATAGGTTAGCAACTCATCAGTTATCACCAAGAACCTGCTGTATCGGAGAGCTGTCTGATAGGTTTTCTACTTTTATTTCTTAGATCACCCAATCACATAAAGAAATAGCTTTGTTGTGAAATTTCTACACAGGTTTTGTTATGAATTATTGTAAAGTGAATTTGTCATTCGTCATGCTTTTGTCATGAATAATATTTTACTTACAGGTCGATGAAATTCAAATAAGACATTTTACATTATGATGTTAAAAACACACACATATATGTATATATTTAATTCAATAATGTCTTACCTGCATCTGTCGAGTAGGATTTAGGCCTGATGCAGCCATGTATGTTGAACTTATTGTTTTTATCTTTATTATATCCTTACAAAATTTCGGATCTTCCAATAACTGAAACCATGATAAGACGCAGACGTATTTGAAGAATAGCAAAAAACGAAGATTATTATTATTGTAACGTATCACTAATATATTTACACGTCAAGACATACATAGATATGAAATTTAATACTTACTAGGTCAAAGTCAGAAATAACTTCGTTCAAAAACCGCAGACATTCCAGGCCTTGATTGTTTACAGTTTCTTCTGAGTAGAATTCTGAGAATAAATTAAAATACACGCGTCCCACTTAACATTTAGTTAAAAGTTAATTTATAAAAAAGTAAATTTTATTTGGTAACTAATGTTACAGTTTCATAAAAGGTTTTTCTTTAGTCATTGTTAATTTTAAACAGTTTTTGTCATAATATTACACAAAATAACATATGATGGCAAGATGCGTAAAGGGCGCCTGTAAGAGAATTCGCAAGAGGCAATTTTAGAGTTCACCTTGCTAACTTAAAGGAATTGAACTTGCAGCCCCGGTTACTTAAGTTCTTTGCCAATTACGTTCGTACATGTTTTCCTTTTGTGTTAATGACGCACTATATAGAAATACCTGTTTTCCCATCCGATATGGCTGATTTAAGTGCATTTAGAAGCGTTGCAATTACAGCTACATTTGCATTAAAACTATTCAAACACCCACTTTCAATCTTAATGACGTTCATATTGATGTAAAATACTTATCCTTGTTGTTATGAACACAAACAAACAACAACTACATATATAAATAAAATTTAATTACTCTTATTTATTACATATTTTATATAAATAAGGTATAGTATAGTTAGTAACACTTAAAAATTGTGTCCGAAAGCAATATTTCCTGTGAAAAGCAATTGTTGGATAACGCTTGTATTATTTGTTTAATATAATATCTATAATTGTTTGTTACAAATATAAAGTTTTGTAGTTGGTAAGAAAAGTTTTTTTTGTTCTGTTCTTCATCATCACCAGAAAATTATTGTATAATTTACCTGAGAAATTGGGCATGGAAGCGAAGAGCACGCCGACCTCTGCGTAGCTCTGGCTGTAGAGGTCGCGGTGATGGTGCCGCGCGCCCATGAAGTGGCTGGCGACGTGCGGCGGCAGCACGTTGTGCACGAGCGCCTGGTTGCGGCGCCGCAGGTCGATCGCCTGCTCAGCCTGCGCGCGCATGCGCTCCCCACGTGAGTGACGTGCACGTTCCAGAGACTCACTCTGTTAAGACATCACCACGAAATAATATTCTAGAAATGACCGTAATTTTTTATATCCTTAGTTTTAATCAATATTAGGTCGTTTACCAATGATGACATTGGCGTTTTACCAAACAGGCCACTTTTGTCTCAAATAATCCGGCGTTTGGTAAGGAATTTCAAATTCAAGTGTACTTCAAAGTTAGGCTTGTGTTTCGAATTTGATTTAATGGCACGCTATGTTTTAAGTTCCAACGTTTTCGTTCTAAACATTTTCATCTCCGGAACAAACGCTGCGGTCGTTCGGAAACCCAAAACAACAATGAAGAATTAAAGGTTATCGTGGCAGCGAATCCATTCAAAATCATGTCATAGTAAATAGGAGACTTTGGTGTAGATGACAATACAATTTTAATAAATTTTAAAGAAATTTGTAAAGTGAAAAAGCTTGATAAATTGATACCGCATGAATTAGGTGAAGCACACCAACAACCAGGCCTTGAGTGTTGCGTTACAATACCAAATCCTGTCCATAGCGAAACATAATACATTAATAGTTATTGTATTAGTTAATGTTTTTAATGTGAACATTTATTTATTTCTATCATAGTAGCAATGCATATAGCTCTTCTGTTTCCCCAAATCTTAATTTGAAAACCTTTTTATTTTTGTTAAAAGCAAAAAAATAATGCATGGTAAAGAATGTGATTTGTACATAAATGGAAATAAAAATGACGTAAAAATTATTCAAATTTGCCTAACAAAAACCGTGATTGGTTTTGGCGAACAGGTATGTAAATTTACTTTGTTAATACAATGCAACGACTCCCAACAAAAAAAGGACGAGGATACAATCTCTTCATAATACGTACATGTAACAATAACACAGTAATCACGACAGGTATTCGTTATTCACACCGTGCTACACAGGTTGATCTAAAAATTTTATGTATTATTTTACAGATATGATTTGGAATTTTAATACACTGTTCTTGATTAATTGTGAATGGTCATTTTTACTTTTTTAATTCTACGAAGCGTCTAGACGAGTGGGATGTACACGTGATGGATGATATATTCCTATATAACAGAGACTTATGAGAAATCAGTTTACACTAAAATTCTTAGATCAGATCTATTTGTGGTATATACCGAACTGCTTTTTTGTAATATTAAAAAAAACACGAAGAATGGCTCTATAGCCATTGTGGATAATGAAGCGCAAGAAGTTTCTAAATACAATCATTAGTACTCAAACAGGAAAACTCTACTTTTATTACAATACATTGGTAAATATTTGCATTTTTGAATTTTTAAACATATCAAAATAATTGTAATCGACAGCAGTTTTTTCTGTAACCTCTTGGCAAATGAAAGGAATAATATTATTATTACAATTACGTCAATCAAACAACTATTATAAGTATTTATTATATCTGTATGCATAACGCAACACTCAGGGTCCAAATGCGGAAAAGGAAACCATCTTTCTTTATTGGTAACGTTTTTATTTCGCACGAATGCTACTTCACCTGCAAATCTCGATTTAATTACGAATAATCTACTCAATATAGAAAATGACCAGAATTTATGTTTTCCAGAATAATAAGTACATATATCGGTAAATTAACTATATTTTTATACATCTGCCGCCGCTATTTATATCACTAATGATTCATTGGTAAAGAACTCTAAAAGGCATACGCCCATTATAAGTATTTTCAGTAGTAAGATGCAATAAAGCTTTTATAAACAATAAATAATTTTTGCATTTCGACATAATTATATGTTTTAAATCCTAAATGTTTCAATTGTAGATGTTCATGTAATACTTACATAACGATTGTATAGCAACAGTGCAAACACTATTATGAACACCATAACGATGTTTCTCGCTGCATGGACGTATGACCTGAAAACAGATAAAGAATTATGGTCTACTTTCTACAACCTTATTTTCCTTTCTTTCTTTGAGTTATTTTAAGTTTTGCCTAAAATTTAATCATATCCGAAATAATAAAACTTAATAATCGGAATACTAGTTTACGAATTGGAGCTTATTATTATTTAAAGATGATTTTTAAAGGTATTCGTTAACTGATTTATAGAACAAAAACTTTGTCCTTAAAATTATCTTTCACATTTCCAAATACGTTTTATGAATTAGTCGACTCTTACTGACTAATTGATAAGGCATTTTTATTTATGATACTTTTCCTGTAACTTCATTGTGTGTCAAGGAAAATTTTTTTAAATAAATACATTCAATTAGCTGACAAAGCTACAGATGCCTGAATTAAGTAATTTTTTATTCATACCTAGTGCTTTTAGCTACTTAAAATGTTTTCTAAATCATTTATTCTGAATTGTAACATCAAATAAAATATAATAATCAAAATAAATCCAATTTTTTGGTAATGTTATGGCCTCTGTATCTGTGGCACTTGGTTTTTAATAAGCCTATCAGATGATAAATGTTGTTAATTAAATAATTATAATATTTAATCTAAAGGAAGGACATGCTGTAATTCATAATAAAAAATCCTCACTTTATAGTCTTGTTAAGAAGACAAAAAAGGAACGGGTTTACTTGGTGTTAAAAAGTCTAACTTGTGTACCGTTAACATCTGAGAAAAACAGTACCTCATCTTTTATCATAAATATTAATATATCCAGAAGACAATGCCCTAGTAGTTTTTTTTTTACCTATTTACCATTTTTGGTGTAAAATCTCCAACAAATTCATGCACTTGCCGGTACGTTTTAACCATTAAATCGAATTTAGTTTACAAATTCATAAATGAATATTGGAAAATTAATACTTTGAGGAATAACATTTAAATAATTATTATTTGGATATTTGTTTTTTCGCAATACTGCATAGAATATTTTGAAATGAGTTTTAGTATAATATTCGTGTAAACATTTATGTAAAATAAAGTTGTTATGTTGATATTGCAGATAATATTTTAATTATATAAATAACTTTGAAAATTAACACGTTTTCAATGTTACATAAATTGAAACACCGAATGCATTTTTTTGGCGCCATTAATAATAATATAAATAGACACAGGTAGGGCAATGCAAGGTGTTCAGGTAGTAATGTAACACAGTATTATTAATAATTCATACCATTTACACCTCCTTCTTCATATTTGTTTATAATGTGAAGTGACGAAACAAGCAATATTTAATTCTGGTGGTATGAGAAACGTCCTACATATTATAATGCAAAGCTGCCCTTGCGTTATGAAACATGAAATCCTACGCAGATTGCGTTTGTGCTCGTCTCTTTGTCATGTCGTCACATGAGAAGGTACTGACGTGCCATCTTTTGTTCTGTTAATTAATCAAGCTGCTCGCGTCCGTAGGAAATACTTGAAATATGACACCCTACACGTGCCCCCTGGGTAGTGCTAAACGAGCAGCAAATTCCGGTGGTAGGCTTCGGCCGCTGGCTCCTGGTACCACCCATCGGCAAAGCCATGCCGCCAAACGACTTGTCGTGTTCCGACATGATGCCTGATGAAGCCACAAGGGGGTTGGGTCCGTACAGTTGCACTGTATTTTAAAATCCGGGTATGGCGCATTGAAGGTTGTGGCGCTGGGTGCCTGTTCGAGGAGGGTAGCGGGATCCGAAGCACGGTTCTCCGCTGGCCGACCGCAGATAGTAGGGGGCCCAAGTAGCGAGTAAGCCACTTGCGAAAGGCTGCCCCGCCAACTGTGAAAAATCCCAGAGTGGCCCCATCGTGCCGGTTGGCGACCGGCGAGAGGACCCGATGGCGATCTCTGGGGGGGTTCGGGCGTCCCGCAGTCTCCAGACCAGGCTCCCTCTAGCGGGAAAGCAAAAAAGATCTTCTCACGCATATTTCGCACACTTTCTCCCCAATCCCCGTCGTTGGGAATTTCATTGCAGTGCCTCGTTCAACTTCCTCCCTCTTCCTATTCACTCTAACACATGAAATGGTAAAAAAGAAAAATAAGTCTCAACAGCGGTTGCACGTCCTCTCACTACAAGTGCACCTCACAAACATCAGAGGCCTGCACTCAAATCTCGATGCAGTCCACCACCATCTCGAAACTGCCAAGCCACACTTATTTTTTCTGACGGAGACGCAAATACGCGACCCTCTTGATGCGCGTACCTGGATTACCCAGGATACTCTTTGGAGCACCACTTCCAACCGCGTGCCGGAGTCTGCATGTACGTCCGCCAAGACATTTGTTGTCAGCGTCTCCATCATCTTGAAGACCCCACCTTTTCTACACTTTGGACGATGGTGGACACAGGCATGGAAAAAATCATCTATTCTTGCGTCTACCGTTCGCACAGCGGTGATAAGGAAACGACTCGGCTATTTGAACACCTCAGTGAGACAGCGGATGAGGCTCAGCAGCGGTACCCATCGGCACAGTTGGTCTTTCTAGGTGACTTTAACGCTTGCCACGAACATTGGCTATTTCCCTACAAAAAACCGACTGTGCAGGGAGAGAAGCAAGAAAGTTTGCTATATCGCACAACCTCTCCCAACTGGTTAAAGAAGCAACCAGGGTACCCGATGTGGAGGGCCACACTGCGAATTGCTTAGACCTTCTGCTGACAACAGATCCTATCAGATACAGAGTGGAAGTTTCGTCCCGTTAGGGACTTCCGATCACTGTGTGGTGAAAATCTGTAGCGACCTATTCTCCTCCTGACCTCGACACACATGGGGTCAGACGATTATGGCGCTACAAGTTGGCAGATTGGGATGAAATGCGGCATTTCTTCGCATCTTATCCTTGGCGGCAAGTCTGCTTTTCTTCTGACGATCCGTCGAGATGCGCGGATGCCGTAACCGACGTGGTACGCCAAGGTATGGAATACTTCATACCGTATACGGATGTATCTACTGGTCCCCAAGCGCGACCCTGGTTCAATGCCGAATGCGCTAAGGCGAAAAGCGAAAACACTATGCTTTTCTGGCCTGGGTCAGTGCTAAAACCCGCAAAAACTCCGGATGTTACCACCAAGAAGAAAGCCTTTAACCGTGCCGCCAAGTCCTTCAAAAAGCAATTACGGCGAGCTCGACACGACCGAATAAAACGCATTGGCGCGAAAGCTCTCTGCCCAGCCGTGTGGCAGCCGAGCTTTCTGGTCTCTAGCCAAGTCGGTCGAGACGAACTTTTGCCGGCCTTCGCTGCCTCCGTGATTAAGCCCGATGGTTCACTGGCAACTCGGCAAAAGAGAAGGCTGATTTACTTGCCTTTCATTTTGCCAAAAATTCACGTCTTGATGATGTAAACGCTACACCGCCTCAATTGCCTCTCTGCGGTATTTCTATGCCGGAAATCCGCATTTTGCAGAAAGAGGTGTTAAAAACCATGCGTAGTCTGGATGTGGATAAAGCCAGTGGACCAGATGGATTACCGGGTATTGTGCTAAAAACCTGTGCACCCGAGTTGTCTCCCGTATTGACGCGCCTGTACCGCCTCTCTTTAAAGACTGGAATAGTTCCGAAATCATGGAAGCTTGCGAACGTGCAGCCCCGGTTCCCTCAGAAAGGCAGCTGTGCCGACCCTGCCAATTATCGACCTATTTCGATTACCTCCGTACTTTGTAAGATTATGGAGAAATAATCAACAAAAGGCTCATGGCACACCTAGAGCATAATGACCTCCTCAGTGACCGACAGTACGGATTTCGCCAAAACCGGTCTACTGGGGATCTCCTAGTGTACGCCACCCACTTATGGGCCGAGGCCTTGGAGAAGAATGGGGAAGCAATGGCTGTCTCCCTAGATGTCTCAAAGGCCTTTGACAGGGTATGGCATGCGTGCTTGATCAACAAGCTTCCAGCCTACGGCTTATCTCCTGATCTGATTGCTTGGATTAAGGACTTTCTGAGAGAACGGTCTTTCCGTGTTGTAGTCGAAGGTGTTCATCAGACCCAATGACTACTAATGCTGGTGTTCCTCAGGGTTCTGTTCTCTCTGCAACCTTATTTCCTGTGATGTCAATGACCTCTTGGTCCCCGGTATCCTTGGGTATGCTGACGACAGCACAGTTGTGGAGAGATATCTGACCACTGCACAGACCAGTCGAGATCAAGTACAGACTTTAAGAGAGACTATGGTTGAGCGGTTGGACCACGCATTAGAGGCAGTCTCCAATTGGGGAAATGCCAATCTCGTAGCTTTCAACCCCACCAAAACGCAGGCATGTCTGTTCACTGCGAAGAGGAGCCCATTCACCTTGGCTCCCACTTTCCGAGGAGCAGTTTTGGAGTGCACCGACCGTCTTCAGTTGTTAGGCATCGAAATATCAACGAACCTCAACTCGGCGGTTCATCGAGTCCAAAGCGAAAATAGCCGCGAGGAAACTCGGAATCCTTGCCAAAGTGCGGCGGTACTTACACCGGGAAGCTTCTGATCTGTATAAAGCCCAGGTCCGATCGTGTGTGGAGTACTGCTGCCATATCTGGGCAGGTGCTGCCCAATTGCCACTGCAGTCCTGGACTCGGTGGAGAGGCGTGCTATGAGAATAGTCGGTGACCAAGAGCTTCTGGATGCAAAACTCGATAGCTTGGGTCACCGTCGTAGAGTAGCTAGTCTCTCGGTGTTCTATCGAATGCACTTTGGAGAGTGTGCTCAAGAACTGCATGATCTGATACCGCCCTCGCCCTTTTATCACCGGACGTACAGACACACCGCAGGCATTCATCCCTTCGTTGTCGATCTCCCGCGCATTAGGACTAAGCGTTTCGCTTCGTCCTTCATAATGCGTACAGCGAGGGAGTGGAATAGTCTGCGGCGTCAGTGTTTCCGTCCAGGTATGATGTGGGGGTCTTCAAGAAAAGAGTGAACAGGCTTCTTCTAGACTAGTGCGCTTTACCACCTAGATTACATCGCCGCTTACCATCAGGCGGGATCGTAGTCAAGCACTAGTCTATACTAAATAAAAAAAAAAAAAAAAAAAAAAAAAAAAAATGATTTCTAAAACCAAAGTAACTTCCAACCTATAAAAATTAGAATTACGTATACCATATATATAATAAATTAAAAATATTACCTACAATTTATTTTTAGCCCTTTTTTATACGTGGGCATTATTTTTGACAACGGTGTTGGCAAGTAGAAGGCAAAACTGTTTTTTTTTTTTCAAACATTTATTTTATTTTACAGCAATGCAAATTGCTAAATGTCATAACCTCAAATCTGCGAGAGCGAAGATTATATAAACATCGCCAGCTATAAATTGCTCAATATCCTAGATATAAACTTGTTAGGTTTTATTAATAAAGAATGAATCTTAAAGTACACACTTTCTTTTCATAAAGAAGTTTTAGATGTAATAAAGTATGCACTTCTAATTTCGTTTTAATTAGAAACGTTTATTTATGGCACGGTTGTTGTAAAATGTCGGTTGAAAAATAATATTATTAAAAACACATAGAATTTAATTTACTAGTTTGCTTTTTTAAATATCAATAGAAACAGGAAAAACGTTAGGAAGTTTTTAACGACTGTACACTACAGTGTAGACTACACAGAGAATATTATTTTTCTAATTACCAAACTATAAAATTAATCAAATACGTATAAAACGATTCAATGGACGTACATAATTATGTTTAACATATGACATCCATTTTTTTATCCGGCGTTAATAAAAACTTTCGAATTTATCGACAATCTTTGCAAGACCTTGCTAAAGGTCTCTTACATATGTTTGGTAGGTTTAATCTTAGTACTAAGACAAGTGAAAAAGTACTACATATCTATATAAATAAATTTCATGTTTAATTGCATTGAAATTTTAAATAAGCATCCTTAAGTAAGTTATTAATAAAATATAAAAACATGATTTAGTAAAATATTAATAAAAAAGATCTGATCTTACTAAGATATAAGCACCCACATATTTTGTCTATGTATATAATATAAAGAAGAATTCCGAATTCAAACAACAAGCGCCATCTGTGGAACGTGATAGCAATATTGCGGCTTTTGACTTGAGTGCTTGTTCTTTAGTCTTCTTGTTCTCTTTAGTGACTTGTACGGTATTACAGATTTTAAGAAAATATAAAATTAAACTAATATAGACACAAGATTATTTTTTAAAATAAAATGTTACTTAAGTTAGGGTACTGAGATAACAGCTGCGCTTACGTGGAGACCCGACGGATAGATGTGTTGTAAATTTTAAGAAAGTTTGAAATAAATAAATAAAATATACATTTAAAACATAATTAATTAGGCCAAATAATATCACGGTTGACCTGTATCAGTATGGTACACACCCATACATGCGTTTAACAGAAAGTTAAACTTTCATTAAAACAAATAATTTTATATGCTGGGGGTTCTAAATCATTTCAACGCTTAATGATAACTGTAACTCTCATTAAGTAATTGTTTTCATTAGCGAAGAGCGTGCTTGCAACGCAGCAACATTATATGCCCCTGCCTGGTTAGCTCTAGTCTTAAAATAGCTAATGTTATGTTCACTACAAACACATTTTCGCAACCTATGCAATATCTGAATTATTTATGATCATACATTTTTTAAGTAGTTTTAGCAGGTGGTAGGTCTCTGTTGCCGGAGACCGTCTGGGTGGGTACCACCGCAGCTCCTATTTCAACCGCCAAATAGTAGTGTGCAAACATTACTGTGTTCCGGTTTGAAGGGCGCTGTAGCTAGTGTAATTACTGGGGTAAGGAGACTTAACACCTTATGTCTCAGGCGACGAGCGCAATGTGGTGCAGTGTGTACCATCTTAACTAGCGCCGCGTTGTCATGGGCAAGCGTATCACTTACCATCAGGTGAACGTCTTGCTCGTCTCGTCGCATAGAAGTAAAAAAAAAAAAAGTATATTTCATTTAATTCAATAACATTGGTTATTAGTTAACTCCATTGCATACTTACAAAACGTCGACGAGTTGATCGTCGTAAATTGTTGAATTTGTGTAATAGTTTGCTAGATATTTGTACGGATCGCGTGAATGGTTTCGCATGTTAAGAAGGGCTGGTGTGTAAATTGCTGGAATTGCATGTGCAAACGCCAGGATCAGGAGGATAGCCGCGCGCACCATGCCGCCCAGAGCCGCCGGCCACAGAGTGCAACATGCTGCGCCTACGCCCACCTTCAAAGACATGTAACAGTTCAAAAGATTTCTTTAAAAAATCAACTCTTTTTTAAGCACTGACCCCCGAGCCTCAATCACAAGTATTGATACATTTGTTACAAAATATTAAGTATTTTTCACATGGAAATAGAAACTATTAACGTTGCCGTTAAGTTAATGTATGTTTAATATGAAAAAATTGAGCTGTCTTTATATTCACAAATATGTATTCGTTAAAAAATACAATAACGTGTTTTACTAGCAGTTTTGCTATCTACAGATCTTCTATTTTTCATACATTGCTTACTAAATTATTTACATATTTAAAAATTAAGCAGCTATCTATGTCTTCTGGATTACTTTATCATTCGGTAATCCTGCAGTTACTTTCAACTCGTTTTAAACAGAAAGTACTAAGGCTGTAGTAGTATTTTCATACCATTTGTTAAATGCAAACATTATCGCCGTGATATAAAGGGGGCTAGCTGTAGTGTGTCATCTGTGATATCTGTAAACCTCATAAAAACCTTTACAGACATAATAATATACTCTGTTACTAATAAAAAATAAGAAATGGAAAATAATTTACATGAAAATAGTAAGATGGATGCATACAACGACGAGCGCCGCTGTGTTCCGGCGCATCCACTCCCAGGCCATCTTCGGTCAGCGCTGTGTCGAAATCACCACAGATCACCTTTAAAATAAGATGTCGACATACTACTAAACGAATCTCAGAGAGAGTTAATCTGAAATAAATATTTAACGTGTTTATAATGTATGATATAATAAATTTTCATTCATCAAATATTGTTGGTTCGTGAAGTAAGAAACTTTTACAAAATATATATTTAGGTTAAAGGTTTTCCCTAACAGATAATTAACAATAGATAAAGTGGCAAGTCAGTTTGAGAACTATTTTATTGGATGTGATAATTTCCCTTACTAATGCTCCAATTCTCTACTAGTGCGAACGTAAACCTTAATAAAAGTATTTATAGCGGTGTATTTCTGACTTAATTAAGTCAAAATAATGAACTTTACGTAAAATCTAATCTAATATTAGACCGGTATTGATTCTACTTCATTTTGACAGTCTTAAAAAATCATTTTCTTATACAATTGTTAAAATTGTTTGGAAAAATAAGCTACTTCACAAAATATAATTCTGTCCAGATGTCAATTGGCGTAATTATATTTGTACGATCGCATTATTTTTTTTACATATTCTATAGAAAATAAAATACATATTTCTTCAAACGAGGTAGTATTACATATTAATACAAAGAGGTAGTCTTGTTGGTAAGAATCAATGAAACTATTCTGCTTATGCTTAGCTCAATGGGAGCGACGTAAAACTCTTTAGACGAAAAACATTTAAGATTAATATGAAATTGTTAACATCTAAAAAAAGTAAGTCTGTACATAAATACAAACAAAATGTTCTTCAAATGTTACTGTTCCCAACAAAGCAATAGTAATAAAACAAAATGAAAATATTGCTATACATTACTTTGACCATTCATTTTAAATATTTTATTTCAAATGCTTTTTAAGTGTTTTTTTATATGTAAAAATACATACCATTGTAGCAACATTTGCCGCAACAAACATCGCCACGTTGAATATGCTACATGTTAACTTCCAGGACGAGCTTATTGTTGTTTTCTGAAATACAATACATATTTTCATTTATTAAGATTTATATCCCATCCCATCCAATCCGAAAAAAGGCAAGTATTAAAAGGATAAAACTTGTGCCTCATAAATCTCTTTTTTGTGATCTGACAAGTATTTTTAGCCCATTATTTATCTTGTCTTTTTTGTAGAAAACACAGCTTCCAGAAAATTTAAAAAAATAATTGTCTATACTCGTAAGTTTGAATAATTTCAATTCTTACAATATATTACGATTAATATTAAGTACTACGGACAACCGGGAATGTAACCTCTACATTTTTTGGTATAAATGAAATGAGCAAGTATCATTGAAGTGCAAGTACATTAAAGGTATGAAATATATTAATTACCAAGTACTTTAATTAAATAAATATAATATCGGGGACACAAATTTTTTACCATTCTTCGCCAGAATAATTTGTATTGATGTAATTCCATCGCAGCGAAAACCTTATTTACTCTTCATTACTAAGATTATTATCTTAGTATGTTATTACATTCACCTCATAAAAAAAATAAACATAATGCGCCAACCTTATACTGAGCGTATTTGTAGCAGGCGTAGTACAGGATATTCACTAGGCCAGTTTCCAGTTCTAATGCTAGGTACACTGCGTGCAGTGACCAGGCAGGCGGCGAAGCGAAGTTAGCGATGATGGCTACTGCGGGTAGCAGTAGTAGAGGCGGTGCTACGGCAGCTAAGGGGCACACATCAGATCGACGAGAGAATGCCGTTTCTGTTTCAGTGGATTTGAACGTCAGACAAAAATTGGTCGCATTAGCCAATTCCCTGCACAAACCAAAACAACAAAATCTTAATATATTTCTTGTATTACATTTAAAGTAAATAAATAGTGGAGATATTACGTAGCTTAATTTCTAACTTTCACGCAAATGTCAGTGCACAAAAAAATTATGCAACGTAGACGTATTCAAGAAATAAATTAATCAGATTTAACCGATTAATAACGAAAGCGCATTATAAAGCAATGGAATATTGATTTAGTAAATACGTAACTAATAAATAGCCTGAAAGAAAAATGAGCTACTATTTACGTTGAATAAAAAATGAACTTACTTATCATCATCTCTATTAACGAGCTCTTCTTCTAACATTGCAAGTATTTTTGAATCTTCATTATCCTTGCTCTCTTCTTGCGGCGATAGAACCTACGAATAACGGACGGAAGCGTTTCTATGTAATCGAAGAGCAACAAACTATAGACGCTTGTAATGTGGTTAGCGAGTCGAACAGGGGGGTTTGAATATACTAACACGTAATTAAAACTTAATGAACCCAATTCTTTGTTATGAGGCGGATGGAAGTCAAGAACAGACTAACTTAAAGGTTATTCTTAAAGCTTTGAGGTAAGATATGGCCGGCTCGAAATAGACAGCGGTGCACTTACGGAGTCTTCGTCATCATCTCTGAGATCTGACAGCGTATCTGCAATATCGTCTGTCTCCACCGCCTCAGACTGCTCGCCATCTGGTAGATTTTTAGCCATAATTATACCTCCACCACCACCTCCACTTCCACCCTGGAACTAAAATTTTTCCTTTATAAATTTCAGCTGATTAAATAAAAATAAGTATAGAGAATCTCCTAAGTTTATTTGCCCCATAACCTGTGCACTAAAAATCATAGATACAATTGTATATACTACGGAATACTTAACTCCAGTACAGATGGCAAAGTTTACCGGGACAAGTATTACACATATATACAACATAACCTCATTAAATTTTTATTATCGGATATATTAAGAAATCAAACCTTCAGTGTCGGCGTCTGCTCCAAATTTTAATCAAACATGCGTCCACTTTCAACCTTTTAAAATAATTTATAATTTTGTTGTGACAAACAACTCCCAAAAAATAATAACTAAAGTAAAACTATAATTGAGGTTATATAAACTGATTCCGTTATAACATAAGAAATAACTTGAATATTGAACCAAAAATCTTTTAATATGATATGTATATCTCATCTAGTAACGTCAAAGTGTAGATCGCTTTATTTTGATTATTAGCCACCTATGCTGTAATTTGGAACTATAATAATATTTTTGTTTGTAGCTACCGTCTGCGTGTACGAATTATTAATGTACATTGTTTATATTCCCATGTATAAATTATTGTAATTCTTTTTAAGAATAGACATCTTAAGAAAAATAAGAAATAATTAATAAAATTCTTATATTGTTTATATTACTCTCACCGGTTTAAGAACACGTATAATAAAATAAGTTTTGATTCCGGCCAATCGCAACATCTCTTCGCGACGTTCTCCATAAGCCGGTTCAACTTCAAATTCATCATTAAGGAAGCTTAACGTCACTTCCGAGACATGTACGCGCCTGCAAAGACCAGAAAGTTTTTTTTTTAAGATTGTTCCGAAGTACCGATAATACAGTAAACACTACTATTTTAATAAGAGTACTAAGCCCTCCAATTAGCACAATCTATACAAAAGGTCAATTACGATAGCTACAACATTAAATATCAACTTAAATGGTAATATTGTTATTTTTACGTAGTAATACAAAATTTGTTTCGAATTAAACCCATATTCAAAACATAATTAACAAAATAATAATTACGCCAATAACACGCATATCGATTTTTTCTCCGGAAAACAGAGGTAGGTGAACAATCTTTTTATTTAAAAAAAAAACAACACATTATTCACTCCTAAATAGTATTATAAAATCCTGTACTAAATACATTATTACACAAGACGAGTAACTCTGAAGGACTGCCTTGGTAACTGTATTTACAGCAATTCTGTTATAAGAATACTTTCGTTGTTACAATTTATTCGCTGTATATTATTATGTAGTATATGCGAAATAAATATTCTGAATAAAATACCAAATCATCATCATTGCCTTTTTTAATCCAGTGCTGGATATAGGCCCCAATGTCTTTTACCAAATGCCGTCCCCAGCTTTTTGTACCCATCCACTTACAACCGCTTACCACATTTTAACAATAAATAGAAAAATCTTAACATAACAAAGTACTTAACTTAAAATTAACATTGCTGTTTAATCTTATTCTAGTATCTAATTTATTATTCATGAATTGCCAAGCAGCGTTTGGATGCGCAAAGCAAGAATCGATTGGTATTTTTTTTTTTTATTTATATTTTTATTGTGTGGCATCAAAAAATACATACAATCCTAATTTTTCACTTTTCTATCACCATACCCTACTTTTTAATAGTCATTTTAATATGTTTTAGTCCCGCTCGATATCATCAATTATACATGGCCACGTATCAAATCGCGTGGCCATAAACTCAAAAAAAAAAAACAACAATTTCGCTTTTCCATTAAGGTGACCAGATTTTTAGATAGGCAAAGCGGGACAACTCTGAAGGAATAATAATATCGTAATTTTTTTTGTTTTTAGTTTTATCATAAGTACAATTTATAAATGTTTTTTTTTTTTTTTTTTTTTTTTTTTTTTTTTTTTTTTTTTTTTTTTTTTTTTTTCTTTCAGTAAAAAAGCAAAAATGGACGTAATAAATTGTTATAATCTATCTAATATATAAAATTCTCTTGTCACAATGTTCGTTCGCATACTCCTCCGCAACGGCTAGACCGATTCTGATGAAATTTTTTATGCATATTAAGTAGGTCTGAGAATCGGCTACTATCTATTTTTCAAACCCCTAAGTGATCAGGGTTGCCCACTCCAAAAAAAAAATATTTTTTGGATATTTTTTTCTATTTTATATTTTTATTGTGTGGCATCAAAAAATACATACAATCCTAATTTTTCACTTTTCTATCACCATACCCTACTTTTTAATAGTCATTTTAATATGTTTTAGTCCCGCTCGATATCATCAATTATACATGGCCACGTATCAAATCGCGTGGCCATAAACTCAAAAAAAAAACTTTAATTATTATCACTTGGTAAGTTATCCCCTCCACGTGTCTACCGGTGTCATCTCTCACCAGTACACAGCACGGAGTGGGGATGACAACGAATTCTATTTCTCCCAAACAATAAGCCTTCTCTCACTCCCTCTACATATAAATATATTCTCAAGCAACTTTGTTATCTATTTATTAATAACTAATATTATTGAATCTAATTTATTATTAATCTATCTATCTATATATATAAAAATTTATTGCTGTTCGTTAGACTCGCTAAAACTCGAGAACGGCTGGAGCGATTTGGCTAAATGTGGTCTTGAATTATTCGTGAAAGTCCAGGGAAGGTGTAAAAGGTGAGAAA
Organism: Byasa hedistus; assembly: GCA_029286795.1. Taxonomy (NCBI): domain Eukaryota; kingdom Metazoa; phylum Arthropoda; class Insecta; order Lepidoptera; family Papilionidae; genus Byasa; species Byasa hedistus. The sequence goes on along the minus strand of JAGSMW010000020.1, from coordinate 5,256,272 downwards.
ATATGGAAAAAGTGCCTGGAATATGGTAAAAACAACAATTTCGCTTTTCCATTAAGGTGGCCAGATTTTTAGATAGGCAAAGCGGGACAACTCTGAAGGAATAATAATATCGTAATTTTTTTTGTTTTTAGTTTTAACATAAGTACAATTTATAAATGTTTTTTTTTTATTAGGTGAATTTGTTTGAGTAGTAATTGTAGTAATTTTGTAAAATATTGTAAAAATCTTCACAAGAATTTGTCAAATTAGTTTGATTGACTTGAAATATTTGCAAAATTTTATTCGTATATTTCTTTCAAGGTTAAGGTCGGTGATATACTTTTGGTCATCAATATAAAATATAAAGACTATAAGTATTTTAAGCTTAGTTTAAGAAGATTTATGTTTTTATGAAATATTCCTTAATTTCCTATTGCAAGAAGCAGAACACGAAGTGTATAATCTGAGAGACAAATTCATTGTAACTGGGTAGCAAAAGCAACGTGTTACGCAAAACAATGGTTTTCATAAATATAAAATTTAACGTTATTCTAAAAGTCGGGACTTTTGAAAAACGTCGCGTGTCGCGGGACTAATTGTGAAAAATCGGGACTGTCTCGCCAAAAGCGAGCGTCTGGTCACTTTACCTTGGATACATAAAACGTCAGATATTTGAAGTTCGTCCCGTCATTTAGAAACCAAATACAATTTAAAAGAATATTTTTGTTTTTGACATTTGACATTGCCACCTAACAATTTCTGATTGCAACTATAATATTTTACGAGAAAAGGCGGCCAAATTGACCACCACGCAGACAATTTTTTAAGGATATTTATTATTTTATTTTATACGTTTACACATGACACTGGCTCACGCAGAAACCGTACTCATGCCATTAATTGAGAAGAAGAAGAATATTTTACTTTAGCGGGAATCTGGGCTTAAGGTGGAATTGTCTCGGTTCATTTTTATTTTTTTGTGCATAATGCGGTTGAATTGATAGATGATTGGTTATCATGCAGTAAATAAGTGTGTTCGTGTGCAGCGATTATAGAATCCAACCGGGAACACCGCTGTCCTGAGTACAGATTGGTTCAAAATAGTAGTTAAGTGTTAACTTTACTTTGTTGATCGTTTGTGATAGTGACACTTTTTACCGCTGAGTGCCGAGAACTTTCCTTACTTTGATTATCTACAATTTATAATACCAAGGAGAAGACGTCCTGACTTAGGTCGTCGAAGTCAATCAACGTGTGCATTTAAATATAATAGAAAAACCAAATTAATAACGGGCATTTCTTTTGATTACGAATTATTTTGTTCTGGTTAAGTTTTCACAACATTATTTACTAAAGTTGAAACAGCCTGGAATTATCAATAAGCTTTTTTATTTATTGATTTTGAGGCAAAACGAAGTTTGCTGGGTCAGCTAGTATATAATACATACCGTTAGCACAGTCCCGTAGCCCGCGGTAGTGCCAATCTCTTTTTGCAATAATTAGCTCATTGGCATCAGTACAAACAGACTACCCTCTAACAACACGAATTAATCACTATGTGTAAACAGTGTGCACGTCAATCAAACATACGTATTATCAAATTTTATATTTTTTTAAGAACTATGTTAGATAATTTAAGATAAAAATATCAATTTTCATTAAATGTTTTAATTACCCCTATACTTTGAATAACAATAATAGCTACAAAATAACGTAAATTGCAACGTAAGTTATCAAGAGTATAATATATAAAACAATACATTTTTCGTCATCCTTTTATTCAAACGCATCAAAAAACCGCATAACCAAATAACAAAAAAATCTTGGTTGTACGGGTCCGTGGCATGCCCTTAAACCGATCATCTCTCGTAATGATACGGTGCAACTCGTTTATAATGCGAATATAATATTTAAGAATTTGTGCTGATTTCCACCATTTTCAGTAAACAATACATTAATACAAAATATTATTACTAACACATTATAAAACGGCAACATGTTGCCGACAACATTTGAAGTTTTACTGAAATAGCAACAGTTGTTTTAAGCCACTGCGTGTATTTACGTCTGTATGTTTACGCAATAAAGAAAATAAGTTAAACTGTGGGTTAAAATATTTTAGTTTTAATTACGTTGCGTTGTTTCATGCTCTCTTAAATATTAGCAATGTCTCATAAAAATGCCAATGTTGTAGTACGCTCGTAGTGAATAATTTGTTCGGCAGAAATACGGTCAAGGTTTAAAATAAGGTCATGATTTCGAGCTTTTACACTAGGCATGATCCATAATAGTAATTTTGCATACCACATACATGATGCAATATGTGCCGCATACATATTTGAAGAGGTCATTATTGCATTCCACGATCCCAAGTTTGTTTTATTACTTGTCTCTTGTGTTTTTCAATATGTACAAAGTATAACATTGAGCACCAAGTAATGACATTACTATTAAACTAAAGTTACTAGAAAATAAGTGTTTTGAGGTCAAATTAAAATTTTCTTTTCTACGTCACCTCATTTTTCTTTCACTAGAGATATCGATCGACCTAAGTACAAGATAGTCCCTATGTTGTTTTTATCAACGACGATATTGTCATGAAATACGTATTATATAAGGTCCAGTTTAGTTACACGTTAAAAAATAATTTTATGATATTTACATTACTTTATTAAAAAATTACTGATCTACATTTTAGTCTATTTTAAAACAACAAATTTTTTACGTAAATGTATAAACTTTAACCATGACATTTTCTTATTTTTTTTGTCATTATTACATAGATAAAAAAATCACTTATTTATAACTCGCATACTGTCACACACACGATACTCAGGAATCTTTGCAAAATACACTTAAGTAGCACATAACAGTAAGCATTTGAAGATATCCAGGAGTTGAAATAATAAATATCACTTTAGATGTGGACAGAGGGCTATGAAGACAGAATATGACGTGCGAGGCGCCGTTTTCATTCCCCTTTGCAATTATTGTGGGGCCGTGAGAGTATGTTTTAATTTCTCATTCCGTACGCTTCGCGACTATACAGAGTCTAATTGCAAGTGTGATCATAGTTGGTAAATGAGGTAATAAAAGTGTCGGTATTTTCCACCCCTACCAAACACTTCTACCAAACATCATCCTTCGTTTATAAAGTTCAGCGGTCGGATCTCTACATTTTTTTAACCGAACCATGTTAAGAGGCTGAGTGAGAGGTGCTCTATTCCAATATACCTTGACAGAAAACGGAAATGAAGTTTTATCGGTGCAATCCGACATTACCTACCCTGCGGTGCGAAAGTATTTCCTCTAACCAAACATATGTATACCATGAATAGAAAAAGAGCTTTGCCTAACGTAACTTTATATTAAAAGATTTAATATAATTTTACAACAATCGGTGTAAAGTATACATTAAAGCATACGATAATCACTACCCAAAAACTAGCCTTTATACGATATAGAGCAACTTCTTACCCTGCCATCCCGCTACTCTCCATCTTGTTAGCAAGCTCAACATCGCGTGAGTAGACATCGAACTGCCACTGCCTTTGGCCAAGTACACCTGCTAGTACTGCCCCGGTATGAATTCCCACACGCATATCAACCGGAGAATTCGTAATTTGTTGTACATATCTGTAACAATTGAAAATTATATCCAACGTTAGGATTAGTTACACAATCTCACTTAAGTTCCGTACTCTTTAAATTATTTTTTTGCACTATTTATACATTTTTATGTGATTTATATTATGATTACGATAAAAATGCAGTTATAAATTGATAGTTACTAATACGAAAGGTTAAGATTTTAGACTATATTGTAGACATTAATATCTTTCTATTTCATATAAGCATATCTATCTATCTCTATCTATAACAGCTCTATTGTGTCCGCCTTCGGACATAGGCCTCCTCTCCCTTTTTCCACGCCTGCCGATCTTTTGCCATCTGCATCCATCCTCCACCCGCTAGCTGACAGATGTCATCTTTCCACCTTTTGGGTGGTCTTCCTTTTCCGCGGGTGTTTGCACGGGGTCTCCACTCCAAAACGCGTCTCACCCAACGACTGTGATTCAATCGAGCAATATGTCCAGCCCATCTCCACTTCTTCCTTTCAATTTCTTCTACCACGTCTCGTACTTTGGTAACCCTTCGGATCCATTCGTTCTTTCTTTTAAGATAAAAGAAAGATAAGCATATAGTTATCCAAAATTTTACCTGATACTAAGATGTGATGTGGTTAGATATTCGAATTGGAATAACCTAATAGAAACCTATACACTACTTTCACTCACACTAAAAATAATAAAATGATTCACTTACTTGATTGCTTTGACCATCGACAATCCCATATGGACACAGAGAACAGCGTGGTCTGGCCTTTCCAACGGCGCACCGCTGATACAATAATAACAATCGCCAAGGATTTTGATTCGTAGTTGATTGTATTTCTTTGAACAATTTTTTTATTCATCAACCATAATATATTTACTTTACCCTAAGCACAATCACATTTACATACCTCTGCAAGACGATCAAAACGCGCAAATAGCTCATTTAAAATTGCAACTAGGTCTTGGGCCGAATAAGTAGATGAAATTGCTGTAAAACCGACGATGTCCGCATACAGGATACTGCCATGAAAAAAAAAATCTCTTTTATGTATTTTATTTGTACAATGACCACCGAGTGTAATAACTATATCTCACCTAACATTTTCATGGCGTGACATGTATATTTTTTTAAATTGCGTATCAATCAGTCCCAGTTCTTTTCTCATTTGAACAGCCACATGTTCAGGAAGAACTGATAGTAACAGACGTTCCTTAAACATATAAAATATTACATAGTTATACTAAATTTTTACAAGTAGTGGATTACAATTTAATTTTCATTTTTACATTTACAATAGCAATTTCTTCTAATATTTAAGTTCGTAAGTTCTGGCTTATAGTAATATTTAAATAGTACATATGTATATGTGTTCCACACATACGCATTCAGGTATATATATAATTTTTGTATATACACTCCCGGACACATCTATCGGCCCACCTAGTGTTTAAAAGTTTTAACGGTGCCTAGCAAAAAATAAATGTTAGGTGGAGCAATAAGTTTTAATGCAGTTTTAAAGCTGATTTTTTGGTCAACCTTTATGTATGTTTTTTTTTTAATTTTGAATTCAGGATTATGAAAAAAAAACGGAAATTCGAGTCTGTTCATTGTTTTCAACGACCCAGGAATGGAGAAAACTTTTTTATTTCGCACAAGTTGGATTTTTTTTTTGATGTGTCCGATTATTGGTTCCATAAAAAGGCAAATCTAAACTTAGAGCCAGTTTTGACCAAAAAATATGGATACTCTGCCTGAAATTGTCGCCCAAGTTGTAAAACTACTGCCGGCCAAATTAATTCGAAATTCCAAAAAAATAACCTACATAGGGGTTGACCAATAAATCTGCTTCAAAACTGCATTAAAACTTATTGCTCCACCTAGCATTTATTTTTAACTAGACACCGCAGAAACTTTAAGCACTGGGTGGTGGGCCGATAGATGTGTCCGGTAGTATATATGTATATATACATTAAGCAATTTATGTTTTAATAATATGTAATCTTTTCAAACCTGTTCTTTACTTTGTTGTTCAATTGTAAGCTTATCACGTAAACTCCGCTTGGTTTCCTGAAAAGAACTCCTTTGCTGCCGCTCTCCAACAATATATGATACTCCTCCCAAAAGCGTAACTCCGAGAAGCAAGGCACCATTCGTTAATTGCTGTTAAAATAATTAGTTTTTAATGAATTATATTTTTCTGCATGTTTTGAATATAAAATAATCATAAATACCTGATAAAAAAAATCCAAAGGAAGTGTGCTTTCCGTTGTGGCAGCAAGGTAATATTGGACTAGTAGAAATGCCCATAGGGACAACATACTGTACAATAATAGTACAATATAATGAAAAGGCAATGTTGCAACTGTAAAATATTGCACAACGACAGCCCATCCAAGTAATTCATTATAGGAATCTCCGACACGACGCGATGAGCTTACAAGGAGCTGTGCCCAGATAATACACCACGCGATGTGATTCAATACATAACGAGCTCGTCGTACAAACGCATATATTGCTATTAAAATTAAATTTGTTAGCAATCCAATAATAACTGATGCGTACGCGAAGTACAAGTTACTCTCGCCAGGGACAATAACAGCGTATATTTGAAACAAAATTCCAGTTGCAAGGAGTCGCAAAACCGCTCGATGCCTTTGACGTTCAGTGTAGGCCAAATATAATTTTTCTTCAGATAATTCTGTAAACCTCCATGGTGGTACCAAACAAACCCAACAGGTGTTTTTATTTAAAGATTGTGCTTGCACTGTTTTCTCCATTTTTATTCACACATTTCAATTTTGTTGTCAAAATATTTTACTTTAGCATTATCGTCATTACGTTCCAAGTGGGATCAGGTATTCTTAGTATTCTTCTTTCTTTTTTCCTGAGTTCTTTCTCTTTTTGTATCCTGAAAACTCTAAATTGATTAATTTGCATAGGTCAATAATAAAATTATTTAAATTTTACAAAATTGTCGGCGCAAATTTCAATTTAATTTTTAGTTAAAGACTCTTTATAAACTTTTCCACATTTTACCTATGTAAAGTACATCAAATATGTTTTATAAGTAAGTAATTTCAACCATTTTGTGGATTAAAACACTTTTTACAGACTTTAATGTACTGATGTAGAAGCAAATTTTGTTATATATATTCGATATGTACAGCAGAAACCATCATATGGAGACTTTCCGTTGACGGCCGCCTGATCGAGGACGTCTGTGTAATGAATAAATTACACGCTGAAACATTGTTCCGATATACGTTCATTAACGAAGTCTTCTACTAGACATGTACAACGTATGCTTTTGTATACACTAACGACATCACTAATTCCAATGTTAAAAATGGTTTACACCTTTTGACACTCTGTTACTTACCGTGACCATGAAAAATTATTTCCAAATGACGCGTTGTTCGTTTTACAATACTTTATTCTTTACTACTTAATACTGCCGCTTGAAATATTTTAAAATACTTAGTTACAAACAAAACCATAATACTAATGTAACAGTGACGAAAATCTACAACGTTTTCTGTATTAATATACATTTATCAAGAAGTATCCGCCGTTTTAATTTCTCAACAAGAAAACAAACATGAAATACTCTGACGCTTTAGTATTTTTTGTAGGCACCCTTTTATAAATAGCTAATATCTCTTCTAATTTTAAATTTCAGAATACTTGTATTCGATAAAGTTACTACGATGTGACAGATAGTAATAATAGTGTTTAAGTGTTACATTTTGTATTAAAGATAACAATACATATATTATGTTTGTTTATTACACAACTGCCAAAGATTTCTTTTTGTTGTTGGCTCTTTGTTGTTTTAAACTGCTGACTGCAGACGTGAGATAAAGGCAGTTTGTTCGTGACTGATTTATGAAGCATTTGGAATATGATGAATTTTTTTTTAAGAATGAGCGACAAAACTTTGAAGGATAGTACAGGAAGATAATCAGCAGGTGGTAATGACTTTTTATCTTCATTATTCTTAGTATCCAGAAATATATTCAACGAATGACACTATTTCGTCCTATTTGTGAACGACCTTTGGAAAAAATGTAGTAAAATGTTCAGGGAAAAGGTTATCATCAGACAGTTTTTGGAAACATTCCTAAATAAATTTAATAAATAAACAAGCCCTCCAAGTACATTAAACATAAATTACAATACGTATAGGTATAAAAGTTCCATCGCTTCGCGGATTTATTTGAAAACTGGTGCAATGATTACGTTACAATGGTTGCAATTTCCAAGCATAACGAAAAAGCACCAAATATTTATTATCCAAGAAATTCATAATTTTCATGAAAGATTCACATATGTACATATACGCGGGCTACTTTCAATAAATATATATTTAATGAATAGGACTCATATTATCCTTTTGTTTTACCACTTTTCGTTATTGACTAACATGTTCTAACTTTGTAATATAATAATTACAGTTTTCACATCTGAATCAGAATAACTGTACAACGGTAAACAAATATCTCTTAAATTAAACAAAATGCGATCAACCGAAATAGATTACCTACACATTTTTAATGTCATGTATTTAAAAATACTCTGCCTGCACGAAATATAAAAAAATATTTCGAATGCTACAATTTAAATCTAGAAATATTTTTGAATAATCTCTTTTCATACCTTTGGGCGAAGTAGCTGAAAGCTTATTAAAATTAAAGATTAATTGGTAATGTTTCCCGCCGAAATTATAATGATGTAAGCAATTTTCGTGAAAGACTACTGTATTGACCGATAATTTTGACGATGTTTGATTTTGAATGTTTAGTAAGAAATTATGAATCTTAAACTTCGTTCCGTTGTTCCTAATTTAGTAAGTATACATCGTATAGAGTTTTAGAAAAGAAAAATGTCGGAAAATATTGAGCGAATCGGAGGTCACAGGGCACAGGCAGAGGGCCGCGGCGGCGCGAGGACGGTGCGCGCACGTGTTCGCGCGCGACTGCCGTGGCCGCCGCCCTCCGAACGCCCGGATAGCGGCCCGAATCAAGCCGACCCGCCCGAACCCTCCCGGACACCCGCCGCCTTGCACCCGATCTATTACATTGATTCTCTACATATTCCACTAATGTTAATGGAACACATGGTACCACCATTATTGACACTATATACTAAGTACGAAGTTCCATCTTTGATACAAATATTGCGTTCAATGTCGAAAGTAATTTCACGAGATTAAAAGATGAAACTGAAAACTAGGTCATTTCCCGATTCCGTGCTACGACGACGGCGCTATCAGAATGTAATAACATAGTAATCGCATCAGCTACGGGCGCATAACGTGCATGGAGTTCACTTTTATTACTTAACGATGATAAAATCTCATTAGACTTTTAACCTCAACTAATTCTATGTTGCAGACTATTTTATCATCTTCATTTTATTTGTGTTTACTAATAGAATAAGTTTGTTGTACAGTATCATGAAAAGATAATTTTGACTTCGAAATTTAGTTCTATGTTCAATTAGCTAGTAGAGCGCAATCTATATAATAAAAATGAATTGCTGTTCGTTAGTCTCGCTAAAACTCGAGAACGGCTGGACCGATTTGGCTAAATGTGGTCTTGAATTATTCGTGGAAGTCCAGGGAAGGTTAGTAAGGTGAGAAAATATGGAAAAAGTGCCTGGAATATGGTAAAAACAACAATTTCTCTTTTTCATTGAGGTGACCAGATTTTAGATAGCCAAAGCGGGACAACTCTGAAGGAATAATAATATCGTAATTTTTTTTTAGTTTTAACATAAGTACAGTTTATAAATGTTTTTTTATATAAGTGAATTTGTTTGAGTAGATTGTAGTAATTTTGTAAAATATTGTAAAAATCTTCACAAGAATTTGATAAATTAGTTTGATTGACTTGAAATATTTGCAAAATTTTATTCGTATATTACTTTCTAAAATTTCTTTCGAGGTTAAGGCGGGTGATACACGTTTTGTCATCAATGGGAAATGGGCAATGGGAAATGGGCAATGGGAAATGGGCAATGGGCAATGGGCAATGGGAAATGGGCAATGGGAAATGGGCAATGGGCAATGGGCAATGGGAAATGGGCAATGGGAAATGGGCAATGGGCAATGGGCAATGGGCAATGGGCAATGGGAAATGGGCAATGGGCAATGGGAAATGGGCAATGGGCAATGGGCAATGGGCAATGGGAAATGGGCAATGGGAAATGGGCAATGGGCAATGGGCAATGGGCAATGGGCAATGGGAAATGGGCAATGGGCAATGGGAAATGGGCAATGGGCAATGGGAAATGGGCAATGGGAAATGGGCAATGGGAAATGGGCAATGGGCAATGGGCAATGGGCAATGGGCAATGGGCAATGGGCAATGGGCAATGGGCAATGGGCAATGGGAAATGGGCAATGGGCAATGGGCAATGGGCAATGGGCAATGGGCAATGGGCAATGGGAAATGGGCAATGGGAAATGGGCAATGGGCAATGGGCAATGGGAAATGGGCAATGGGCAACGGGCAATGGGAAATGGGCAATGGGCAATGGGCAATGGGCAATGGGAAATGGGCAATGGGCAATGGGAAATGGGCAATGGGAAATGGGCAATGGGCAATGGGAAATGGGCAATGGGCAATGGGCAATGGGCAATGGGAAATGGGCAATGGGAAATGGGCAATGGGAAATGGGCAATGGGCAATGGGCAATGGGCAATGGGAAATGGGCAATGGGCAATGGGAAATGGGCAATGGGCAATGGGAAATGGGCAATGGGCAATGGGCAATGGGCAATGGGCAATGGGAAATGGGCAATGGGCAATGGGCAATGGGCAATGGGAAATGGGCAATGGGCAATGGGAAATGGGCAATGGGAAATGGGCAATGGGAAATGGGCAATGGGCAATGGGCAATGGGAAATGGGCAATGGGCAATGGGAAATGGGCAACGGGCAATGGGCAATGGGAAATGGGCAATGGGCAATGGGAAATGGGCAATGGGCAATGGGCAATGGGAAATGGGCAATGGGAAATGGGCAATGGGAAATGGGCAATGGGCAATGGGAAATGGGCAATGGGAAATGGGCAATGGGCAATGGGAAATGGGCAATGGGCAATGGGAAATGGGCAATGGGAAATGGGCAATGGGAAATGGGCAATGGGAAATGGGCAATGGGAAATGGGCAATGGGAAATGGGCAATGGGAAATGGGCAATGGGAAATGGGCAATGGGAAATGGGCAATGGGCAACGGGCAATGGGCAATGGGAAATGGGCAATGGGAAATGGGCAATGGGCAATGGGCAATGGGAAATGGGCAATGGGCAATGGGCAATGGGCAATGGGAAATGGGCAATGGGAAATGGGCAATGGGCAATGGGAAATGGGCAATGGGCAATGGGAAATGGGCAATGGGCAATGGGCAATGGGAAATGGGCAATGGGAAATGGGCAATGGGCAATGGGCAATGGGCAATGGGCAATGGGAAATGGGCAATGGGCAATGGGCAATGGGAAATGGGCAATGGGAAATGGGCAATGGGAAATGGGCAATGGGCAATGGGCAAAGGGCAATGGGCAATGGGAAATGGGCAATGGGAAAAGGGCAATGGGAAATGGGCAATGGGCAATGGGCAATGGGCAATGGGAAATGGGAAATGGGCAATGGGCAATGGGCAATGGGAAATGGGCAATGGGAAATGGGCAATGGGCAATGGGCAATGGGCAATGGGAAATGGGCAATGGGCAATGGGCAATGGGCAATGGGCAATGGGCAATGGGAAATGGGCAATGGGAAATGGGCAATGGGAAATGGGCAATGGGAAATGGGCAATGGGAAATGGGCAATGGGCAAAGGGAAATGGGCAATGGGCAATGGGAAATGGGCAATGGGAAATGGGCAATGGGCAATGGGCAATGGGCAATGGGCAATGGGAAATGGGCAATGGGCAATGGGCAATGGGCAATGGGCAATGGGCAATGGGAAATGGGCAATGGGCAATGGGAAATGGGCAATGGGCAATGGGCAATGGGCAATGGGCAATGGGAAATGGGCAATGGGAAATGGGCAATGGGAAATGGGAAATGGGAAATGGGAAATGGGAAATGGGCAATGGGCAATGGGCAATGGGCAATGGGCAATGGGCAATGGGCAATGGGAAATGGGCAATGGGCAATGGGAAATGGGCAATGGGAAATGGGCAATGGGCAATGGGCAATGGGAAATGGGCAATGGGCAATGGGCAATGGGCAATGGGAAATGGGCAATGGGCAATGGGAAATGGGCAATGGGCAATGGGCAATGGGCAATGGGCAATGGGCAATGGGAAATGGGCAATGGAAAATGGGCAATGGGAAATGGGCAATGGGCAATGGGCAACGGGAAATGGGCAATGGGAAATGGGCAATGGGAAATGGGCAATGGGCAATGGGCAACGGGAAATGGGCAATGGGAAATGGGCAATGGGAAATGGGCAATGGGCAATGGGAAATGGGCAATGGGAAATGGGCAATGGGCAATGGGCAATGGGAAATGGGCAATGGGAAATGGGCAATGGGAAATGGGCAATGGGCAATGGGAAATGGGCAATGGGCAATGGGCAATGGGCAATGGGCAATGGGAAATGGGCAACGGGCAATGGGAAATGGGCAATGGGCAATGGGCAATGGGCAATGGGAAATGGGCAACGGGCAATGGGCAATGGGCAATGGGCAATGGGAAATGGGCAATGGGCAATGGGAAATGGGCAATGGGCAATGGGAAATGGGCAATGGGAAATGGGCAATGGGAAATGGGCAATGGGAAATGGGCAATGGGAAATGGGCAATGGGAAATGGGCAATGGGCAATGGGAAATGGGCAATGGGAAATGGGCAATGGGCAATGGGCAATGAGTATTTTAAGCTAAGTTTAAGAAAATTTATGCATTTATGAAATATTTAAATAAATTACTTACTTTATTTTTCTATGGTAAGAAACAGATTTGTAATATTTATTTGTTTAATTATCTTGCTAGCACGCAGTACGGATACAAAGTGTATCATTTGCGAGACAAATACAATGTAACTGGGTAGCAAAAGCAATATGTTACGCAAAACAATGATTTTCATAAATTTAAAATTTTACTTAATTCTAAAAGTCGGGACTTTTGAAAAACGTCGCGTGACGCGGGATTAATAGTAAAAAAATCAGGACTGTCCCGCTAAAAGCGAGATGTCTGGTCTCCTTACTTTAGATACATAAAACGTCAAAAATTTGAAGTTCGTCCCGTCATTTAGACACCAAATACAATTTAAAAGAATATTTTTGATTTTGACATTTGATATTGACAACCAACAATTACTCATTGCAATTATAATATTTCACGAGAAAAGGGAGAAACATGGCGGACGAATTAACCACGCAGACAATATTTTAAGGATTTTTATTCTTTTATTTTATTTGTCTACACATGACACTGGCTCACTCACAAACCGTGCTCATGCCATCAATTGGGAAGAAGAATATTTTACGAACTTTAGCGGGAATCTGGGCGTAAAGGTCGCGTTGTCTCGGTTGAATTTTTATTTTTTTGTGCATAATGCAGTTGAATGTTCAATGTGAGTGTAGTATCATGCAGTAAATTAGTGTGTTCGTGTGCAGCGATTGTAGAATTCAAGCAGGAACACCACTGTCCTAGGTTCATTGGTTAAAATTGTAGTTAAGTCTTAACTTTACTTTGTTGATCTTTTGTGATGGTGACACTATTTAACGTTGAAAATTGAAAATTGAAAACTGTAAACAGGAAATTGAAAATTGAAAGTTGAAAGTTGTAAATGGGCAATGGGCAATGGGAAATGGGCAATGGGAAATGGGCAATGGGCAATGGGCAATGGGAAATGGGCAATGGACAATGGGCAATGGGAAATGGGCAATGGGCAATGGGCAATGGGCAATGGGCAACGGGCAACGGGCAACGGGCAACGGGAAACGGGCAATGGCAATGGGCAATGGGCAATGGGCAATGGGAAACGGGCAATAGGCAATGGGCAATGGGCAATGGGCAATGGGAAATGGGCAATGGGAAATGGGCAATGGGCAATGGGAAATAGAATATTGGATTATTGGAATATTGGAACATTGGAATGTTGGAATGTTGGAATGTTGGAATATTGGAATATTGGAATATTGGAACATTGGAATATTGGAATATTGGAATATTGGAATATTGGAATATTGGAATATTGGAATGTTGGAATATTGGAATATTGGAATATTGGAATGTTGGAATATTGGAATGTTGGAATATTGGAATATTGGAATATTGGAATATTGGAATATTGGATATTGGATATTGGATATTGAATATTGTATACAGAATATTGAAAATGGAAAATAAAAAATTTAAATCTGACATCTGAAATCTAGAAACCAGAAACCAGAAACCAGTAACCAGAAACCAGAAACCAGAAACCAGAAACCAGTAACCAGAAACCAGAAACCAGTAACCAGAAACCAGAAACCAGTAACCAGAAACCAGAAACCAGTAACCAGAAACCAGTAGCCAGAAACCAGAAACCAGTAACCAGAAACCATAAACCAGAAACCAGAAACTAACTAACAAAAGTTTATATTCAATTACAAGCTTTCACTGCTGTCTAGGCAATGTAGGCGCGTTCGTAACGCTAAAGAGTCAAATATTAAAACGAATGAATTAATAATATAAATAGTCACAAAATGTAAGAGCTAAAGATCCACCATACTGATTTTCAATTTGGTCGGCTTCGCGATATTATTTCTTTTGTTTTAGTTTCCGCGCGCGACATAAAATGCATTCGTTTTTAAGTCATTACAACAGCAACAGTCAAGCACAAACCGCGTTACCATCTGGCGGACCTGATAGACTACATTCTGTCAAAAAGATTTGGAATGTGACAGTTATTTGTTCCTAAAAAATTATTATAGTAAATATAACTTATGTACTTTAATTATAACTTTGGCCACTCTTCTGGAACCCACTAATATCTAAATATTAGTTATTAGATGAATATATATAGTGCTGAACCCCACACGCCGCCCATAACCAGGGTGACGGTTCTGTTCAGGAGATTTTTTTGCCCCGGCTATAAAATAGGCAGGAACAAAGAACATTCCATTTTTTTTTGACAGAACGAAGTCTGTCGGGTCAGCTAGTAATATTATAAAATTATTGCTTGTTACTTTTAACTCATACTACTGTTATTACTATACCACTTCTATTTCTAGATTTTAAAACGTTAAGGTTAATTTACGCAGTCTTTATTACATTTGCTGCGAAAACATGTTAAATAACATTGAATTTTATAATTACCGTATTTTACAATATTATTAACATTTATTATAAATTATAAAAGTTAAAACATTTCGTTTGCGCAGTTTCAATTTAAAAAAAAATCATGGTAAATAAAACTAAACTGCAGACCGTAAACTTCTTATTATTCATTACCAGAATGTAAAATTTTAATGCTTCTAAGCACACGTTTATACTTTCAACATTAATTAATAAAATGTTGTTGTATTTATAATATACTAGCTGACCCGACAGACTTCGTTCTGTCAAAAAAAATTGGAATGTTCTTTGTTCTTGCCTATTTTAAAGCCGGAGCAAAAAAATCTCCTGAACAGAACCGTCACCCTGGTTATGGGCGGTGTGTGGGGTTCAGCACTATATATATTCATCTAATAACTAATATTTAAATATTAGTGGGTTCCAGAAGAGTGGCCAAAGTTAGATTTATGGTACATAAGTTGTATTTACTATTATAATTTTTTAGGAACAAATAACTGTCACATTCCAAATCTTTTTGACTGAATGTAGTCTGTCAGGTCCGCCAGATGGTAACGCGGTTTGTGCTCGACTGATGTATTGATGTGTAAACGAATGCATTTTATGTCGCGCGCCGAAACTAAAACAAAAGAAATAATATCGCGAAGCCGACCTAATTGAAAATCAGTATTGCGGATCTTTAGCTCTTACATTTTTAGTTACAAAAAGTAAAATCGTACTAAACCAAGCGAAAGCATTTACCATTCACCATTTTAGTACATTCTCTTTTTTATTTAAAAATTATTGGCATATCTAAAATTAGGCAGGACTTTAGGGGTTTTAGAGATGGAGATCAAATTGATAAGTACTGTAACTTATGTAAACTAAGACTCATACTTTACAATAGTTATTGTAATCTACATTGTACGAGCGAATTGTGTACCGACTTCAGACATTTTAAGTTAATTGACTCATTTTATTATGATATTGTTAAGACGCTTCAACATTCTGCAGAAAGTACTTATTATAATAAAAAAGGCCAGGTATAAAGAAGATTGTAGGCTGGAATTATAATGTTAAAAGATATCACACATTGGCCAGGGAAAAGTTTCAGCAGTGGGTACTCTGTGGCAGGCCATCCTCCGGATATTGTTATGAGGAAATGTCTGCAGCGCGTAGGCAATTTAAAGCTGCGCTTAAGTATGTGCAAAATAATCAAGATATGATCAAATTGGAAATTCTTGCTCGACATACTTCTTCTAAAAACTTTATACAGTTTTGAAGAGAGGTTAAAAAGCTAAACTATAAAACAAGTATCCCTGTGAGTGTAGAAAGCGAAACTGATTTATCAGGCATTGCTAATAATTTTAGTCGCCATTTTAGAGTCGAACCGCTCGATACATTAACACAGAGTAAAGTAAGTAATGGGAATAAAATCAAGGACGCTGTTCCGTTTCATATTTCGACGCAAGATGTTGTCGTCACATTAAAATGCATGAAGCGTGGGAAATCACCAGGGCATGATGGTCTTAGTATAGAACATCTATTGTATGCGGGTCAAACATTTGTAAAGCGTTATCGTGTTTTTTTTTAGCCTTTGTATATAAAGCATTGTTACTTACCACCCGATCTTATTCGAACTGTTGTTATGCCTATACCGAAAAATGGCACCGGTGACGTCTCGAGTATGGCCAATTACAGACCTATCTCTCTGGCTACGGTTGTGGCCAAGGTACTTGAAAGACTTTTGCATAAGAAGATGAAGCCTGCTCTCGTTATAGATGACGGACAATTTGGATTTCGTCCCGAGGTCTCAACTGATATGGCCATCTTCTCATTAAAGCAGGTTGTTAAATATTACGTTCATGAAGGAACAAGCGTATACGCTTGCTTTCTAGATCTGAGCCGTGCTTTTGACACTATAAACCATAGGCTTCTTTAGGAGAAAATGGATCGTGCAAATGTTCCTTCTAGCATTGTAGAACTTCTGAAGTATTGGTATACAAACCAGACCAATAGTGTCAGGTGGAGCGGAGTTATGTCGCAAGACTACAAACTTTTATGTGGTGTGAGGCAGGGAGGGCTAACTTCGCCCGACCTATTCAATTTATATGTAAACGATCTAATAGTTGAACTGAGAAGGACACCTGTAGGTCTCAGGTTAGGAGAACGATACATTAATAACCTCAGTTACGCGGATGACATGGTCCTGCTCAGTCCATCGATTAAAGAGTTGAGAAGGCTGATAGCTATTTGCGAAAGGTATGCATTAGCTCATAACTTAGTGTACAATATTAAAAAGACAGAGCTTCTGATTTTCAGATCGGGAAGAGGACCTCATAAAGTCCCGGAGGTTTTCCTCAATGGCCAAAGTGTTAGAGTTGTAGAGAGTTTCAAGTACCTGGGTCACATCCTCACGTCCTACTTAAAGGACGATGCTGATATCGAGCGGCAGCGCAGGTCGCTTTCCGTTATTGGCAATATGATAGCCAGGAAGTTTAAAGCTAGGAGAGATGTTAAAATTAACCTATTCCGAACTTACTGTCAAAGTTTCTACACCTGCCAGCTATGGACTGACTATACGAGGAGGTCATTTAATGGCATCCGTGTCCAGTATAATAACATATTTAGACACTTATTAGGTTTAAAAAGGCACTGCAGTGCCTCCGAAATGTTCTTCGAGACGAGAGTGGACACGTTTGACGCCATTCTAAGAAAACGAATCGCGTCATTCATTGCCAGGCTTGGCAGGTGTAGTAACTTAGTGGTCAAAGAGTTAGCAATGAGACTGCACTATAGCCATACCTACAAACAATGGCTAAATGTTGCTGCCTAGCCGGGATCAGACTGTTCTTTTTTTTTCCTTTGTTATTGATATGTATTATTTTTCTTTCTTTTTTTTGTAATCAATATGGATCTGGAGTCCGAAATAAAGGTTATTTATTTATTTATTTTATTTATTTATCCTTTATTTTATTCCAAAGAAAGTTAGTTTAGTAGCTTTCTATGGCGGGTACATGAAGATATCAGAATACGGCATCTGCATAGAATTAATGAGGTAGAAGCATGGAAGTAATAACTACGTACAACTTGTTGTTTTTTTATGATTGAACTGACATAAAGGTAGCCATACAACAATTTCATCTAACCATAGACAAGGAGACATTTGATTTAGTGAGTGCTCAGTAAACGTTTCAGTAATAATGAAAATAAAAATATCGTTACGAAAACAAAAGAAGAGTTGTAGTTCATGTTAAAATAAGTTATTCAACGCCTCAGGCATGCGTTAGTCTTGATATAAAAAAAGTAAAAATGTCAGTATAGAAAATAAATAGTTACAAAAAACTATTGCCAGCTTTTTTTGAGTGTGTTAATTGTTTTTCGTTTGGTTCAATTGATTTGTTGACTTTTAAACAAAATATCATATTTAGACTACGCAATTCGGCTCTGATAAAAAGTTTATTTTCATTGCCGTAATGATTATTATAAAATTGACAGTTGCACTGTTGTATGTCTAATGTACACGCGAAATACACGTTTGAACTTATTTTATACAAATATACATAACGCTTGGTACATAGAAAAACCTTTAGTTACAAAAAATAAACATGGATCCAATATTCTTAAGGCCAGTTCAACCACACGTTTTTAAAGCTTTAAAAGACATTGACATTAATTTACTTATCAAATCCTCAAGTGAAGAAATCAGACCCATTATACCATGTCTTGTACGAATGGCTCTAATATCTCCGTTGGATCTAACACAATATTGTGCTGATGCTAAAAAGGAAATCCTCACACTTCTATCAGGCATCGATCTTGTAAATTTCATAGTATCGCTACTATCAATTGAATTTCATACTCTGGAAGTGGATCTTAAAAAAGAACAGCAAATGAGGTAAGTGCTTACCATTTAATTACGAAGCTATCTCTGTCTAGATTTTTAGTAGTTGAAACATATTTTGTACAATATTTGATTTCTGATTAAAACCCATCATTATCAACATTAAAATAATTATTGAATTATGTATTTCAATAAAATGAGTTTATAACACTCATTATGTCAGCATTGGTAAAAGAGAAATGCTGTTAAACATAAGTAGACCATTAAAACACACATTGGTAAACTATTAAATTAAGTATCATAATTTAGTTTTCTGCTTAATTAATTTTATTCCTTATCCATCTATAAAACACTGCTAAAATCAAAGTTATGGGATAGTAAACCCATATTTGAAAAATATTTGCTGCAACATCTTATAAGGAAGTAATATTGGCTTTTTGTTACTGTACCTTTTTTTAAAATACTTACATTCCACAAATGCTATTTCAGACAAAAAAGTGGCACACAAAACACAGAATCTTTCCTGATTCCTAATGTTATTAATGGAATATCAAACGACTTTGAACAATCAGACTCTGCTAGACGTGTTCGTCTGGTTTTGTCAGAAATTTTGCAAATGCAAGCTCAGATAGGAGAATATCATCAAAATAAAAACTCAAACAATGATTGTTCTGTAAAACCTTCAGAACTTTTTGACAATGATGTTTATTTAGAGGAAATAACTGATGTTATTTGTATAAGTCTTGCAGAGTTGCCTAATTTACTAAACATCTGTGATATTGTAGAAGTACTGCTTTATGTAAACAAAGGCCCGACAATAATATCATGGGTTGTTGCAAATATGCCAGACACATTATATGAAGGTAAAATATCATGATTTTATTTTTTAACTAGCAGACCCGACAGACTTTGTTCTGTCAAAAAAAAATTGGAATGTTCTTTGTTCCTGCCTATTTTATAGCCGGGGCAAAAAAAATTCCTGAACAGAACCGTCACCCTGGTTATGGGCGGTGTGTGGGGTTCAGCACTATATATATTCATCTAATAACTAATATTTAAATATTAGTGGGTTCCAGAAGAGTGGCCAAAGTTATAATTATATGTTAACATGGCCAAAGTTATATTATAGTACATAAGTTATATTGACTATAATAATTTTTTAGGAACAAATAACTGTCACATTCCAAATCTTTTTGACAGAATGTAGTCTGTCAGGTCCGCCAGATGGTAACGCGGTTTGTGCTCGACTGATGTATTGACGTGAAAATGAATGCATTTTAGGTTTCTGGTTTCTAGTTTCTAGTTTCTGGTTTCTGGTTTTTAGTATCTGGTTTCTAGTTTCTGGTTTCTGGTTTCTGGTTTCTGGTTTTAATTCCCCATTCCCAATTCCCAATTCCCAACTCTCAACTCTCAATTCTCAATTTACGGTTTACAGTTTCCCGATTTCAGTTTTCAATTTTTCATTTCCAGTTTACGATTTACAGTTTTCAGATTTCGGTTATCAATTTTCAATTTCCAGTTTACAGTTTACAGTTTTCAGATTTCAGTTATTATCACTATCACAAAGGTCAAAAAAGTAAAGTTAAGACTTAACTACTATTTTGAACTAATCTGAACTTAGGACAGTGGTGTTCCTGCTAGAATTCTACAATCGCTGCACACGAACACACTAATTTACTGCATGATACACTCACATTGAACATTCAACCCCATTATGCACAAAAAAATAAAAATGAACCGAGACAACGCGACCTTCACGCCCAGATTCCCGCTAAAGTTCGTAAAATATTCTTCTTCTTCCCAATTGATGGCATGAGCACGGTTTGTGCGTGGGCCGGTGTCACGTGTAGACGAATAAAATAAAAGAATAAAAATCCTTAAAATATTGTCTGCGCGGTCAATTCATCCGCCATGTTCCTTCCTTTTCTCGTAAAATATTATAATTGCAATCAGTAATTGTTGGTTGTCAATATCAAATGTCAAAATAAAAATATTCTTTTAAATTGTATTTGGTTTCTAAATGACGGGACGAACGTCAAATATTTGACGTTTTATGTATTTAAACTAAGGAGACCAGACATCACGCTTTTAGTGGGACAGTCCCGATTTTTTACAATTAGTCCCGCGTCACGCGACGTTTTTCAAAAGTCCCGACTTTTAGAATTAAGTAAAATTTTATATTTATGAAAACCATTGTTTTGCGTAATATGTTGCTTTTGCTACCCAGTTACAATGTATTTGTTTCTCAGATGATACACTTCGTGTTCTGCTTCTTGCCATAGAAAATTAAGGTATATTTCATAAATACATACATTTTCTTAAACTAAGCTCAAAATACTTGTAGTCTTAAAATTTTATAATAATGACAAAAAGTATGTCACCGACCTTACCCCTAAAAGAAATCCAGATAGAAATATGTCAAGGAATGAAATATTATACATTTTTATATTTATAAATTGTACTTTTGTTGGAACTTAAAAAAATGTTACGTTATTATTACTCCTTCAAAGTTGTCCCGCTTTGCCCATCTAAAAATCTGGTCACCTTAATGGAAAAGAAAAATTGTTGTTTTTACCATATTCCGGGCATTTTTTCCATGTTTTCTCACCTTTTACACCTTCCCTGGACTTCCACGAATAATTCAAGACCACATGTAGCCAAATCGGTCCAGCCGTTCTCGTTTTAGCGAGACTAACGAACAGCAATTCATTTTTATTATATAGATACATTTATAATTTATCCTTGTATCATACAAAAAGCGATATTTTTTTCAGTTGCTGAATCCTTAGTAGTAAATGCTGAAAGAGGAGAGGAAGGTGGTATTCGTGCAAAAGCTTTAATAAGTCTTTGTGCTATGTGCCCCTATTTAGCAGCATTTGTTAGAGCTAAAGCCGTTACAGCTTCTCGGTTACCGGCATTGGTTTTAAATTTAACATTATCACATCATCAAGATGATTTGGTAAGTTAATCAATATTATATAGATCAACGTTCTATTAATTAATAAATAATATTTTTGTGTTTTTCTTACAAAATACATAAGTTTGGTATCATAGTGCTATCCTTTTTACAATCTCATCTGTATATTGCTATTAATTCAGAATGTTGAGTTAGTATAAAATAATATGCAAATTTCTGTTTGGTTTTAGGTTTCATTTATGTCTGGCCTCTTGCTAGGATCTGATCAATCAACGAGGGGATGGTTTGCCACATTTCTTAGAAATTCCCATAAAAGAGGTAAAGGTGATGGTATTGCAGCATTAATAAAATTTCGTCAAGAATTACTTAACAGATTAAAAGCTGCAGCTGCAGGTGTAAATGCATCAGCATTATTAAGATTATATTGTGCTTTAAGAGGAATTGCCGGAATTAAATTTCAAGATGATGAAGTATCTGGACTTTTAAGGCTTGTTACACAAAAACCTCCGCCAACACCAGCTGGTGTTCGTTTTGTATCATTAAGCCTTTGCATGATTCTTGCATGTCCATCATTAATGAGTAAGTAAACTATATTCAATATTATATTTGATACTGAATTGTAATTATTTATTATTTCTATTTAATTGAGTACAATTTTAGTTCAAACTGTAGCAACTGAACATTCTGTTTTAATAATGATTTCTTATATAAAACTCAATTTTACGGATTTTATCGCGTTAATTTGTTTTATTATTTATTCTCGACGTTTCGACCGCTTTGCAGCAGTCGTGGTCACGGGAGGACTGAGATGACAGATGTCCTATTTTAATTCAACACTGTCTCAATATATAATTGTAAATAAAATGTGTATTTATTGATTTTCACAAAAAAGATGTACTGAAATTGAACTCGATCAAATTTTCTAAAATTCTTTTGTTGCAGCTGCTGCTGAGCATGAAAAAAAAGCTATTGAATGGGTACAATGGTTAGTCAAAGAAGAGGCGTATTTTGAAAGGTAAATAATTTTAAATCAAAATGTTTGCTATGTTTTACAAAAAATATTAAAAAGAAATATTATTTTGCAGTAATTCGGGCGTTACGGCATCCTTTGGAGAAATGCTTCTTTTAATAGCAATTCACTTCCATTCAGGACAACTTTCAGCCGTTGGCGAATTAGTTTGCGCTACGCTTGGAATGCGTGTACCTGTGCGTCCGAATGGACTAGCTCGTATTAAGCAGGCTTTTACACAAGAAATCTTTACTGAACAGGTACACTTCAACAATACTTGTGTAATTAAAAATATCTTATTTTTCGACAAAACAATGAGCTTCGCCAGCCCATAACATTGCAGCGCTAGCCAGAATGATAAACACTACACAGCATTGTGCTCGTTGTCTTAAGACAAGTTCACTATGTTCCTTATCCCGGTGAACTCAATAATAGGAATACCTTTAAACAGGAACTCAACAATGTTTGCACACTACAATTTGACAGCACATAGCAGGAGTGTTAAAATTACTTTAATTGTGTTAAAGTCTTAATCTTTGGTTTACAGGTCGTCACAGCCCATGCAGTAAAAGTTCCGGTAACAGCAAATCTAAATAGTAATATACCAGGATATTTGCCTGTGCATTGCATTCACCAGTTATTAAAGTCCCGCGCTTTTTCTAAACATAAAGTGCCAATCAAGAATTGGATATACAAACAAATATGCAATTGCACATCTCCATTACATCCTGTGATGCCGGCTCTTGTAGAAGTCTATGTTAGTTCAATACTTGTTATTAGCAATAAAGGAAGCAATGAATATGTTAATAAACCTATAACAGAAGAAGAAATCAAGAAAGTTTTTAGAAATTCAATCTTTGGTATGAATTTTGATTCCCAATGCAAACCTTTTTCTCCATTGGAAATGGAGACAGATAATGAATCCTCAGCTGATATCCACGTTTACAAACCAACTTTAGCTTCACAATTGCTGTTAATTTATTACCTCCTACTTTATGAAGATGTAAGACTTTCCAATACAGCAACATTAATAACCAATGGTAGAAAAATAAAAAGTTATTCAGCAGCATTTCTCTCTGAATTACCAATTAAATATTTATTGCATCAAGCACAAAAGGATCAAATAAGCTATGGGGTACTGTTTAGCCCACTGCTTCGACTTTTGGCAACACATTTTCCACAACTTTCCCTTGTAGATGATTGGATGGATGATCAGGTATTTGGAGACACATGTCGCACTCAAACCGACGCCCAT
Source organism: Byasa hedistus (assembly GCA_029286795.1). Classification (NCBI taxonomy): domain Eukaryota; kingdom Metazoa; phylum Arthropoda; class Insecta; order Lepidoptera; family Papilionidae; genus Byasa; species Byasa hedistus. Next base: position 5,232,382 of record JAGSMW010000020.1, on the reverse strand, counting down.
TTATCAGATGCTACGATAATTGAATCTTTTCGATGCATTGAAGAAAACCCTTATAAAACAGGGAAAATCTTAAAAGCCATGCTTAGCAAAAATCCGACGGACATATGGCCATTTGTTGAAATATTTGTAAAGTATTTCAAAAGTGTACTGAGCGATCAAGTACCAAGGCACATACAAGAATTATATCGAGAAGTTTGGTTGCGGTTGAACACCGTTTTACCACGATGTTTATGGATAATGACCATTAATGCTCTGCTTGACATTAACGGAAATGGTCGAAATATTACAATTACACAAGAGAATGTATTAGTAGATCCGTTACAAGTGTTACGGTGCGATATACGAGTTTTCCGATGTGGACCTATATTGAAAATTATTCTTAGGATTTTGGAAGCAAGTTTAGCTGCATCAAGAAGCCAGTTGAGTCGACATTTATTAGACAAGCCTTTACTAGAAAAAAGTGGGCAGCTGACGTCAGATTCGGAAAGAGAAGAGTTGAAGAATGCTTTGGTTGCAGCTCAGGAAAGTGCCGCGCTTCAAATTTTATTAGAAGCGTGTTTAGAAACAAGTGAAGACCAAAATAAACCAGAACTAATGTGGTCACTCCGTGAAGTAAGAAGTATAATTTGCTCTTTTCTACATCAAGTATTCATATCGGAACCTTCATTAGCCAAACTTGTTCATTTTCAAGGATATCCTAGAGAGTTACTTCCGGTAACTGTCCAAGGTATACCATCAATGCATATTTGTTTAGATTTTATACCTGAGCTTTTAAGTCAAGCTTCTTTAGAAAAACAAATTTTTGCAGTAGATCTCGTCTCTCATTTATCAATACAATACGCACTACCGAAAGCAATGTCGATAGCTAGGTTATGCGTCAACACGTTGTCAACACTACTGTCCGTGTTACCAAGCGATCTACGTCTTGAGTTATTTCAACCAGTTCTTAAGTCTCTTGTAAGAATATGTACAGCTTTTCCATCACTTCTCGAAGACATTACGTCTTTATTATTACAAATGGGTAGAATATGCGAATCACAAGCTTCACTTGGACATTGCTGGAATGACACGAATATATTAGGTGAAGGAGCCTACGTTTCTTCTGATATACAAGGGGATACAAAAGTTTTAGCTGCTGAAGTTTTATGCCGAGATATAAAAGTAACCATGTCTGAAATAATACAAAAAGCGTTATTAAATGAAAAGTTGTATTGAAAACCTTATGTAAAAAAAAATAATTTTAAAATTTCCTATACTAATGTTCTTATTATAAAATTTTGCGACATTAACACCAAAACGCGAAGAATACTTTTTCCCGACTCCCAGTGAGACCAAATGTTAGATATTGAGGAAAAATAATTGTGATTACAACATTTTGTTAGTAAAATAGTAGGTGTACAGACTTTTTAAAAGACTATAATGAAAAAAGGCAGGGTATGACATAACATCGTTTCGCTATAGGAGACAGATGACTACGTCTCGCCACATTCGCGTTTGGGCAGTGTGAGGTGTGAGCTCTGTGACTGGTGACGTGTGAATGTCAGAGGTATGACAGATTTAATTTATATTTGCATAGACGTTTCTAATACCAATAATCGTAGAAAAAACCTTGATGGAAGACTAATAACCTTATCACATTCTACACATAGCCTCAGTGTCTACCGATATCCTGTTTTAACTGTTTAAAGCTACCATTGTGTAGCAAGTTAGGTGTTTATAAAACGTCTTCAATCTCACCTGACCCATCACACACCATCCCGTCTATGAGTCATAATGGATAAGTGCTTGTAGAAATCAGAGGAGAATCAAACCCTTTGCAAGGTGTTCAAAACAAACGAAGAGGCTTTTTTTATGCCTCCGAATAAATACGTTACTTAAAGAAAATAGTTAATAGGCTAATGTGCTTTACCAGCATTTAACACCAGGTTTGATCGTGTTTAAGCACTAACCTATTTGACTAAAAAAGCCAACTTACAGTATAAAAAGATATCCAAGCAGTTGTTAATAAAATTAGCCCATGGCCCTGCTATCATATATTCAGAAGATTACAGCAATAAGACTACCTTGAATACGACTTTGAGACCTGAACTTCACAACCTAGGATACCTTAGCGAATTTCGAATAAAACATAAAAGTTATACTCTAATTGTTAGATAAGGGAAATTTAAATTGTTGTAATTTTTAATTAGCATAATCATAATAATAAATAAAAATACTACTAAAAGAATGTGTTTAATACATTATATATAACATATTTGATAAGTCCACTGGGTTTTGGGTTTCTAGTTGCCTGTACATCCATGCACATTGGTTTCGTGCTGCGATATTGCCCACGTCATTGTACAATTGCGCCTGTAAATATACATAGTATAGTAAGCGGAAATCGTTAACAGTTAGTAAGTATTACACTAAAATTAGTAAAATTATTTAACATGAAAGAAACCATACAGCGAAATAAGGTATTAATGCCTAATATTATGAGTGAGCATCATCATCATCATCTGTCCGCGACTGTCCACTGCTGGACATAAGCCTCTTCAAAGAACGCTACTTAACTCAGTTTCTGATCATACGCATCTAGTTGTCTTCTTCCTTTTCTTATGCAGAGGTCCAAATTCAAAGGGAACCCAAATTCCGGTCGCCACTATACTTGCCAAATATAAGCGTTTTTTTAAAATCGCATAATGCATGTTATGCTTCAGGGCGAAAAGCGCAAGGCAGTTCAACGTAAACCAACTTATTAATATGAGCACGTACGCATATAAGTTAACCATTAAGTAAACTTCTTGTTTACCCGATGTGTAAACTCTCTTTTCAAAAATTTTATTTAAAATTCTCTATAATATCGACGCCTAGTCGTCGTATATGGCATATAATTAAAGTATGAACATAAATTGACAATCGACAAAATAAAAAAGTATTGTTATATGTGTAATTTAGATAACTGTTCAGTTATGAATCTAAAATATTGAAGAACTGTTATTTGATATAAAGACATACTTGTATGTACCAGGTTTGCAATAACCTCACTTGTGCGCCAATTTTACAGAAGTTTTCCTTGACAGACTCAAGAGCTTCACAACATGATTGAAACACTTGCATCCGAGCATCGCCACTTGGGGGAGCGACAGCGATGCGGCATTTTGTATAAAGTAAAAGTCCTGAAATTTACGGAAGAATAGTTCGAAGTTTAACCATACACCTATGAATGAGTTAACATATTAATGGGGGCATTAAAAAGTTTAAATTGTAATGTTGATGATAGAACTTAACGTTAAAGATCTTATTCACTATAATTTAGACGTAATATGTAAAAACTCACCTCTTGCCATATCATATGCACTTCCATGAGCCATTATTAGCGGCAATACTTTTCTCACCAGTACTAATGCATTCTTTGCGCAACCCATATGTAACTGCACATTAGCAATGTGCATTTCAACGGTAGCAGCTAAATAGTGCAAATGGAACTTTTTCGCCCACGACAAAGCTTCATTTAGCAGTAAAATATTAGTCGACTGACTGACACTGTACGAAAGTTGTACTTGCGACATCAATATCATCGCCTTTAGTCTTAAAGTTGCGAAGTGAAGGCTGTCATCTTCAGTTTTACAAAAGTTTAAAATATCTTGCAATGCGTCTAAAGCATCCATAGCGTCTCCCTTCAGAAAATACGTCTCTGCTTTCAGCAATTGACTTTCCCAGCGATCTAAAGACGCCAACTGGTGTATATTCAATTCAGCTTCTTCCCATTTTCCTAAAAAATTACGTTTTTGTATTTTTTTTATTTAAGTCGGGTATGATGTTCATTTTACGAGATGCGCCTGCCCGCTACAATTTGGCGCTAGTTAGTATGATAAACACTGCAACAAAATGTGCTCATTGCTTTGAAACATAAGCTATGAAGACTCATTACCTCGGTAAATTCACTAGCTACAACAACGCCCTTCCAACCTGGACACATGTATGTTTGCACACTGTTTAGCGCCAGAAATAGCCGCTGTAGTGGTACCTACCTACACGGTACACAGTAAAGTTATATGAACATTATTTTTCTAATTGTTTTATATTAACTGTAGTACAAAAACCTTAATTAAGTGATAATGCCCGTGACCTAACCGGCTAACAACGCGGCAGCGGCACGCTGCCTCGCGGCGACTGCCCGTAGCGGCGTGTGCGGCGGGTGCTGCGGGTGGTGCAGATGAGAGAGCAGTGCAGCAGCCAGCGCGCCCTCTCCGCGCCACGCCGCCACGCTCGCCACCCCGGCGCCCGCCACCTCGCACGACTCGGACCAGTGCCAAACGCTATTCGCACCGACACTGCATTCTACACAAAGAAACACACATAACTGAAAGAATATTCACGCCTCTTACGAATGGTAAATCACTGTTCCCGAAGACTGTCTAGGTTGGTGCCTGTTTCTACAGCCAGAGTGTCTATTTCTACTGCTAAATAGTAGTGTGTAACTGTTGTGCTCCGGTTTGAAGTCCTATAACTATAAATTACTGGGCTCTCTGTTATTGACGGACGAAACAACATTTTTATTTATTACAGTACACACTACTACACTACTGTGGATAACAAAATTTTAACAGTGCCTTTGCACAGTGTTAAATTTTTTTTATCATATCTTGCGAAGCTGTAGGTGACATCTTTATGTCACCTACAGCTTCCGAGGAGTGACACTGGCGTGGTGATTACTAATCATTACTCCAAATGAAGAAAAAAAGCTCTTACTTGTATTTAGATTAAGAAGTAGTTGACACGTTATTGAAGCCATTTCCGTTTTGCCATACAATGACCACAGTGCTGCAGTGTTTGCTAAACCAGCCATTGTCAAATCGACCATTGAATGAAGGTAATTTATGGAGTCACCTTTTGTTATAATCTGTACAAAACACTATAATTTAAACTCTACATTCACTCTTTAATACAGTTTTTTATAGACGCGAGGAAGGAATACCACAAAAAATTATAGAAAATGTGAAATTACCTACAGTCAGACTTTCTACTAGCTATTTTGGTGACTAGTCAATAATTACGTCATCATGAAATTACTGGATGTCTAGTAATATAGCGTTGCCCAGTTCGATTCCCTGGCCACACTTGTTGAGGACTTTAAATTGTGGGAGGGAATTATAGAACCGCCCCGACTAGGTACCACACTTATATGTTAGATCTGCCGCTATAACAGCTTCTTACAGCTGTTAGCATTTTATATGAGTGGTAGTCACTTAACATCATGTGAAATTGAGGTGTTGCCAAATGTACATAAAAAAAAAACATCTTTACCCTTTCGATTTTTTTACATTCTCCCCTTTAAAACAAATACCTGAAAAACTTCAGCCGGTTTTGCTGCATTGACTGCCGCATGTTGGGCCATAAGTTGTGCTGCGGCGGCTGCAACGCGGGGGGCTCGCGGTACTCTTGCGAGCAACGCTGCGCGGCGCGCCCGCCCGCCCGCTATCGCACCCCATGCCGCTGCATGCGCTAAACATGCTGTGTCTGCGGCCTCCTGCGCAGCTCCTAGCGCCTCATGCACACCTTCCATTGCTACTGACCTAAAAATAAATATTGCACATTTTATGCTGCTAAATTAACAACGTTGTACAATAACAATAATTCACCCGCTTTCTCTATGCAAATAATGTTTACTTTTGGGCAAAGATAGAAACTGCCTTTTAGACTGACACTCTTCCAATATATTTATAAGAAATATATTGTTAGAGTGTCAGTTAAAAGACATTTAAAGCTGTTCCTCATTAATTTAAGAATTACGGGTGTCAAAATTATATTATTTAAAAAAATAGGTAGATGAGTTTAATTCTACTTACATATGTCCAAAGTGTGTGTGCATAGCAGCTCGATTCAGAGCCGCATATCGAAAATTTTTATTTTTATCATTACTATTGTTTGTACAGACGCAAACATTGAAAAGTGTCCTGTCGAAGCAATTATACAAAGAATCTTGGGCACCGCAGAACTCCTTCATTCTAATGCAATTTAAAAAACTTAGGAAATGCTGAAAATGACAGTATTTTTATTGGATTTATAAGTATACTTACTAATATTTGATAGTAAGTCCGACATGAATACAGGGAATTTTGATATATTCAAAATTACACAGGCGACTTTTTGATTTACCTTCCCGTGCATGTACACAAGTATCGTGGCAGCAACTATTTTTCCCACGAAATAGTAATTTGCAAACATTACTGTGTTGAGCTTTGAATGACGTTGTGGCTAGTGAAATTACTGAGGTAACGAGACTTAACACGCTTATGTATCAAGGAAACCAGCATAATATTTTGTAGCGTTTACCGTACTGACTAGCACCACATTGTTACAAGTATGAGTATCATTACAATTTGAGCGTCTTGGCGGTCTTAACACATCGTAGAATAAAAAAAGTTTCGAGTATCGAAATCATCCAATACTAGAATTGGTAATTTAATGAATAACGACGTTTTTAATAAAGCTCTTAACAATAGTAATTACTCACATTTTAATCACTGTTTATATATCGTATTACTTTTTGTTTACGGTAAAGATATTATTGTATTTAGAAATATAATAAATTACTTAAACAACATGGTTAAACAAATTATGCATTACACACAAATTTGTATTTATGATATAATGCTGTTTGACGTCACGTCACGACCATGAAGTAACCGAAATTAAATTATACCAAATGTAATAAAACGCTATTGTTACTGAAAAACGATTTACAAGATAAAAAGGATAGATGATAATACATAAATGTGAATACATATACATAAATACAAAAACGTAACTGTGAACGTCTCCATCTAGCAGTGTCTGTTAATTAACTTTAATGTAATTTGTAAACCATGTAGAGCTATTTTGTTTTATACTATTTATTTATCACCATTGCAATTTATTTACTTACTACATCAGAATAATCGGGTATGTCATTCATGATTTGCATAATAGTTTTTTGGAGTTGTCTTGGAGGGAGTGCTTTTTTTTCATTAATTTGTAATAAATTTGCTTGCTGAGCGGTAAATAATTCGGCTTGTTTCCTTGACCACTGACATTCTTCAAAGCAGCTGTAAAAAACAGAGAGTATTAGCCCATTGCAAGCTATCTTAAAAATATACGTACTGTAAATTATGTTGTGATGAAATCACATGATATAATTCCCACATCCCCTTCGGACGACCATGTGTAACCCGAGTCACCGTCCATGTTACAAACATCCCCAGTTTACAAACAAAGAGGGTAAACTCCTAATTCTGGATAAGAATAGCAAAGGAGTGGACCAAATTGCCAGTGACAGTGTTCTCACAGAAATACAAAGTGGGTATTTCCAAGTAAAGACTGTATAGGCTTGGCCACTGCTCTTTGTTACCACAGACAAAATCACTATTTAAGATCAGGTGGTTTTGTGGTCAAGCACTACAGTTTTTAATTCATAAAAAAAAATGTTTACTTGTCTCTATCAACAACATTCATCCTCATAAATACTTCTTGAGGTTTTAATTCTTCTAGACGAGCAGGAGACATTGCAGATGTTCCTCCAACACTTTGCTCCATATTATTTAATTTCTGTAATATTGATTATATACATAACTATAATAAAAAAATTATAGGCTTTAAAAAACAAGTAATTATATAACTTTATAATTTTTATTATAAAATAATAAATTAACCCATATGATATTTATTTACATTATTGCTCTTTCTAAGAATTTTTTTTTTACATGTACAGTAAGATTCCGCTTAACACCGTTTCGTTTACTGTTTTGTTGGTTTAACAGTCTTTAATTTGAATTGTGGGATTCTCCGAAATTGCACGCAGTTTATCAGTTTCTTCTTTCCTGTGGTGTTATATGAACGTATTTTAATGGTTGAAACATTTGTTAAAGTTATTGAAAGTAAAATTTATATAATATTATATCAACCATTATAGTGACAAATATTGTTTTTATTAATACCATTATTTACATGGGATAACTTTGTTTAACACTGTTTTATATTATGATCTAATTTGGTTGAGCATATATGGATGGTTAAGCGGGATCTTACTGTATTTAATACTTGTGTAATATTAAAAATTCCACATTATATACCTCTTTACTTAATGATCGCATCATAAAACCAGGTCTACCTTTTTGATAATACAAACAAAAAGATTTATACAATGATACAACTTGTACAAAAGTCAATTTGTCCAATTGAAACATTATTCGCCGCAAGTAAAAACCTAAAAATTAAATTGTAACTTTTAGAAATATTCTTATAATAAACTCACACTCATAGAATAAGATAATGAAATGACAATGTAGTATTTTTTCCACACAAACCATAAATATTCAAAGTTCATCATTACATTGTTGAATGAAACAAAGTTATTTAGATGGGATGCATAAATAATAGAATTTTTTTATATAAATACCTAAAATTTATATAAGTGCAAAATATTGACACAAAAATTGATAAATACATATACTGTACATACCCAGAACACTGCATTTAGATATAATGCAAGGATTTGTTTCACTGTGTACAATCATTAACTTTTCTACAGCAGAAGTTACACAATCCATTAATGCACTGATACCATTGACATGTATATTATGTAAGCGAACACAAAAGTTTTCCAAATGCACACTTAACAAATTGTATCGGCCATCAGTGAGTAGTGTTTCTAAGTCTTTAAATTCCATGTCAGGACACTGAAAAATTTAGGATTATCAAATCATTTAAAAAATTAAGTTTTGGCTTTTTGCATTTAAAACATACCTGTATTAATTTAAGAGCTAAAATGCAGAAATCTTTTCTATATTTAGGTGCCATTGTGCAATCAATCATATCTTTTACTGAAATAGTAACATATTTCATTAAATAAAAGAACATACGGTTATCAAATACACAACAAAATTTAATACCTGCCTTCCATTTTCAATAAACCATATTCTCGAATAAAAGCAACAACCGCTATTTTATGGGGTGTTACATTATCAACATTACCCTTAACGTTAATTAATTTGCTGAAATCTAAATTATCTATTACATCCATATCAATAAGCGTTTGATTAAACTGTCAATATTTATAGTTTTATATTTAATAATAAATCTCCTACCAAACGTTTATTGTAACAACAATATTTATATTATCCTATCAGATTTAAAGACAAATATGTAACGTTTAATGTTATAAACAAATAATGTGACCAGATAGAATTTAAACAATGACCTTATTCACTTCAAAAAAAAGTAAATAATACTGACATTAGAGTTGAACTCGGTAAACGACAATTTTTTTTAAAAAAATACACTTACACTGCAATTCTTACAAATAAATATATAAAAAGTTATAAGCTAAGACTGCTTGTTATAATATAGATATAAGTTTATTGTGTATTTCAAAATGCTTATAAAATATCTTAGACATCTTTCGTGAACATGTAATTTTGAACAAAATTATTAAACTTTTTTTATGAAATACAGTCTGAATTACATTTATTTTTATTATATTTACTAAAAATTTTATACGAATAACAAAAAAACATTTAATCGAAAGAGACAAGCTAAAACACAAAAAAAGGCTTGCTTATCTGTATCAGAACAGTATAAATGTGAACATTTATGGAGGTTTTGACTACGGTTGCTTTTTCCGCTTTTTAATTAAATTTTTCAGTTTATACTTAATTATAAGGAAATGATACACTGTTAATTGTTTTCATATAGTGTTATTATAATAATGTAGACAGTGTACCTTAAAAAAAAGAACGACACAACCAATATGGGTGTTGTTTACATCTCGTTTGTTCTCCCTGTGTTACAATTGTTTGTTTTAACTGAAAGTTCACGTGTTACTGTTTATCAAGGAGATACATTACCCCATCATGGTCGTTGTGAGCCAATAACTATACCTCTTTGTCAACACATAAGATATAATCAAACCATTTTTCCTAATTTATTGAATCATGCTAAACAAGTAGACGCTAGGCAAGAAGTTTTACAATTTACATCATTAATAAAAGTTAATTGCTCTCCAGACCTTAAATTTTTTTTATGTTCAATATATGCCCCTGTCTGTACAATTTTAGAAGAACCGATACCACCATGCCGTCATTTGTGCGAATCAGCTAAATATAATTGTGACAAGATTATGATTTACTATGGATTTCGTTGGCCAGAACATTTGGAATGCACGAAATTCCCAATTGCGGGTAAAGACGTAATTTGTGTGGGTGATAATAATAGCACCCAGGAGTCACGTAGACCTATGGAGCCAAAGCTTTCAAAAGTAGATTTTAAAGCTAATATTGATCGAGATCCTACAAAACAACATGGAGCAAGGGACATTGGTTTTGTTTGTCCTGTTCAGTTTAAAATACCGAAAAGTTTGGACTTGGAATATTCTTTAAAAGTTGGAGATAAAATGGAAAATGACTGTGGAGCTCCTTGCAATGGCATATTTTTTAGTCAAGATGAAAAAAACTTTGCTAGACTTTGGATTGGAATATGGGCAACTTTATGTTCAATAAGTTGCTTATTTACTGTTTTGACTTTTCTCATAGACACTGACCGCTTCCGCTATCCTGAAAGGCCCATAATATTTCTCTCAGTCTGTTATCTAATGGTTGCTGCATCATATGTAATGGGGTGGAGTGCAGGTGACACTGTGAGTTGTCAAGGACCATTTCCACCAACAATAAGTGGCACTAGATTACCTAATATATCAGTTATAACTCAAGGTACAAAACATGAGCCATGTACAATCCTATTCATGGTTGTGTACTTCTTCAGTATGGCTTCAAGTATTTGGTGGGTTATATTGACACTGACATGGTTTCTAGCAGCAGGATTAAAATGGGGCCATGAAGCTATAGAAGCAAACTCCCAGTACTTTCATTTGGCTGCTTGGGCTGTGCCTGCTATAAAAACAATATCTATTTTAGCTATGGGAAAAGTGGATGGTAAGTTTACTTGTTTAATTTTTTATTCTACATTGACTGCATTTTATTCAACATTAATCTAATTCTAAAAATAGGAATCCACAAAGAGTAATGTTATTTCAAATAACTGCTATGGAATATGCCAAATTGTGAAAAAAAAAACAAAAATTATTGCATTTACTAGAATGAATCCCTTTGTATTGATATAATTTATAGATCTTACCTATCTTTAAATCGCAGAGTCGACGCAGTTACGAAATAATATAACACACTTTTATAAACTAGTATCAATTACGTGGATGTTTTAGAGATTTTTATCGAATTCACAGTTTTTGCTGTTTTTGTTTTACTTCACGAACACTTCTTCTTCCCATTTGATGGCAAGAGCACGGTTTGTGCGTGAGCCAATGTCATATGTAGACGTCCAAAATAAAAGATTACAAATCCATTAAAAATTGTCTGCGTGGTCAATCGTTCATGTTCTCATCTTTTCATCTTCGCAAATGATGGAGAGTTATATATAGACATAAAATAAAAGGATACAAATTCTTAAAAAATTGTCTGCGTGGTCAATTCGTCCGCCATGTTTCAAGTAGTTTACTCTGTTCCACGAACACTTCATATTTTTTTCAAGTCAAGTCACCTATTGTCACTATGTCTATGTTTTTTTTTTATTAAGGAGTTTTTATATTTATCAACTCCAACACTGGTAGCAGAGCGTGGTTGAGACAGGCAGATCAATGATGTATGCACATGAGCCATTACCACAAGTGCTTTGGGCAGAGCTCATTAATACTGCGGCATACATTCTGAACAGAACAGGTCCCACAAGTTCAGATAAGAAATCTCCGTATGAACTTTGGTATGGAAAGAAACCTATTATTAAACATCTCCGAATTATAGGCTCAACCGCATACGTCCATATCCCAAAGCAGAAGCGTAAAAAATTCAACAAAAAGGCGATAAAAGGTCGACTTATCGGGTACGATGAAGATTGCTACCGTATCTGGGCTATCACCTATATCGACGCTTATCCGCTCTCGTGACGTAATCTTCGATGAGAAACCTTCCAACCTGTAATAGTGAAATTCCTAACACAGAAGTTGAGACAAAAGAATACCCGATTTCCATAATGCCAAACACGAACTTAGGAAGAGAAGTCGCAGCTCCAGAGCAAACTCACGTTCACGAGGGAGATAGACCCGTACAAATCTCCACCGACCATGATCATGTTCTCGAGGGAGAAGGACCGGATCATGTCCTCTATGGAGACCATGACCATGAACACGAAACGACAGATCAAGAACAATTTTATGACGCTGAACCAGCGCCAACCGGCTATAATCTTAGAGATCGCTCACTGATTAGACGTCCTGAGAGATTAAGAGATTACGTCTGTATCACTGAAACATTCCCAAATAATTTCGCAGACGCTATGAAAAGGGACGATCGCGAAGAATGGAAAAAGGCAATGGATAGCGAATTGAAATCCTTCGAAGACCTGAACGTTTGGACGCCGTGTGCACTGCCAAAAGGGCGAAAAGCACTTCCCTGCAAATGGGTTTTACAGATCAAACGAAATCCAGATGGCACGATCGACAAATACAAGGCTCGACTTGTCGTAAAAGGGTACAGACAAAAGAAAGGAGTAGATTATGACCAGACCTTCAGTCCTGTGGCACGCCTGGCTACTGTACGAGCACTACTCAGTGTTAGTGCGCAGGAAAACTTACACCTGGTCCAATTTGACGTATGCACAGCCTTTCTAAACGGAAAGCTCGAGGAAGAAATATTCGTTCAACAACCAGAAGGGTGCAACCTCACGGAAGGAACGGCAACGTCTACCGTTTTTAAACTTAACCGTAGCCTATACGGACTTAAACAAGTACTAAGGTGCTGGAACTCTTGCTTTCAAGAAATCCTATTGGATATGAGTTTCAAACAGTCCGAAGCTGATTGCTGCTTATATTCAAGACATTTACACGGAAAGAAACTACTCATCACGTTGTACGTCGATGACGGATTAGTAGCTGCCACTGATGAGGACACGGCTAACGCCTTCTTAGAAGATTTAAAGAAGATACTGCGCATAACGACGAAACCAGCGACGTTTTATCTTGGTCTTTAAATCCAACGAGGAAAGGATGGCTCCATCTTCATCAACCAAGAGGCATACGCAAAAAAGGTGTTAGACCGCTTTCAAATGAGTGACTGCAATCCCGTTTCCACTCCGATTGAGAGAGAGACTCTTCAAGAAGGGAAAGAAGAAACGGAAGATTCCTTTTTCCCATATAGATAAGCCGTCGGTGCTCTGACATACTTAATGGTTGGTACTCGGCCTGACATTGCATATGCCATCGGAGTTGTTTCAAGAAAGTTGGAGAAACCTGCAAAGACAGATTGGCTCAAGGTAAAACGTATCTTGCGTTACATCAATGGTACCATTTCTCATGGGATTTACTATAAAGCTGGTCTTAAACCGGAAATCCTAGAAGGATTTAGCGACGCCGACCACGGAGGTGATCCAGAAACTGGACGTTCCACGACGGGGGTGATCTGTCGCTATTCTGGAGGCACAGTTTCATGGATCAGCCAGCGACAAACATCGGTAGCTATCTCCACTACAGAAGCCGAAATTGTGGCAGCCAGTGAAGCCGGCAGAGAACTGATGTGGCTTGCCAGAATGTACCAGGCATTGACTACAATTGCGGACGTACCGGTTCTGCACGTAGATAATGAAGCTGCTGTTCGGCTTGCTCACAACCCTGAGTTTCATAAGAGAACGAAGCATATCCGGCTCAGACATTTCTACGTCAGAGAATTAGTAACTGAGGGTATCTGCAACGTCGTACGGATCGGAACAAAGGATCAAGTCGCAGACATCCTCATCAAAGCACTACCTCGTTCGTCGTATGCAGTTCTACGCCAGGCGCTAGGATTGTGCACGATGTAAATGTTTAGGGAAAGTGTTGGAGTTGATAAATATAAAAACTCCTTAATAAAAAAAAACATAGACATAGTGACAATAGGTGACTTGACTTGAAAAAAATGTTTGAAGTGTTCGTGAAATAAAACAAAAATAGCAAAAACTGTGAATTCGATAAAAATCTCTAAAACATCCGCGTAATTTATACTAGTTTATAAAAGTGTGTTATATTATTTCGTAACTGCGTCGACTCTGCGATTTAAAGATAGGTAAGATCTATAAATTATATCATGTATCATATTTATTACAGTTCTGATTAATACATCTGTTAGTAAGGGTACAAATGTGTTCAGGATGTTGTTAATTCTTCTAGCCACTTTCTACACCAAGGAGCTTAAGCTAAGCTTTTATGTGTAGTGTAGTAGCATAAAGACAATTTTCCCATGCCTTTGCTGCCTAAGGTTTTGCAGAATTAAAGGACAACATCTTGGAGACATATCGTTATTATAGTTACAAAATGTAATCAAAACAATTAAAATTGATATTTTATAAATAATACAAATTCTCTTGCAGGTGATATATTGTCTGGTGTATGCTATGTGGGCCTGTGGGATGCTGATGCCCTTCAAGTATTCGTTTTGGCTCCCCTTTGTGCATATCTTGTACTGGGAACAATATTCCTGATGGCAGGATTTGTATCCTTATTTCGAATAAGAACAGTTATGAAACATGATGGAACAAAAACTGATAAACTAGAGAAATTAATGATTAGAATTGGTGTCTTTGGTGTACTATATACTGTCCCTGCTCTTATTGTAATAGCTTGTTTATTTTACGAACAAGTACATTTTGACAGTTGGATGGTAACATGGCACAGGGACTTATGTACAACTCCAATTTATTCAATCCCCTGCCCTTTTACTTATCAAGAAGTAGAGAGACCTAAATTTGAAATGTTCATGATTAAGTACCTTATGACTATGATTGTTGGCATAACTTCAAGTTTTTGGATTTGGTCAGGTAAGACTTTAGTGTCCTGGCATCAATTTATTGATAAAATAAGAGGTAGAAGAGTTGAAGCTTATGTATAATAATGTTTACCTTCTACAATTTGTTCTCAATATTTTTTATTGTGATAGTTTAAAACATTTTTGAAATATGCATTGTTAATTCTCATAATGTTTAACAAAATATAAATATGCACACAACAACAAATCCCTTTTGAACTAAATCACAGTATTTTTTTAAACTTGTAGCAAGACTATATATTTAGATATTTATAAATAAAACTATCACAAGTTAGTGTCATTTAAGAAAAGAAAATGTGAAAGTAAATGAAGTCATGGTTATAACAATTTTTTTCAAAACTAAAACCAGTGTCAAAAGTAAAAATCTCGATAAATTCTATTTCTTTAATTAAGTTATTTTTAGTAGTATTCATTATGTAGTATAAAATAATCTTGAATTCACTTTAGAAATAATTAGCTTATAATTTTTAACATGTAGATGGTCCGTCGAGCAGCGTGTTGTGCTTGACAGCCTCTAACGATGTTTCTGAAGAATTGCAGCTTGTAGGAGATCTTGAGTTGGAGAGATGTAGCTTAGTCGACGTTTGTAGTGTAACTCTCTTGTTTTGTAAAAGTATGCTCTATTTATACGAAAAGTATCCATAAATATTAGAGATCGTTAGAGCGCGTTAGCCTCTCGCCAGGTATGTGTTGCGGCGAAATATGGCCGCCAGATGTGCGGCCGAGGCGTCCGAGCGGCGCCGAACAAAAGCGCGGCGGCGTCCTTTGTCGGCGTGCATACAATGGCGCTCGATGCAAGGCGCGTTCGTTAGGTGCGCGGCATTGTGCAGCGAGTATTGTCTACGAGCGCTGCGCAGTATCGAGACGATATAATAACGTCTCTTGTTTCTATACCAAACGTCTCGTTGGTAAATGAGTAAATAATGCGATAAATATATATAGGTAGCAAGCAGCTACAAACATTTAACAAATCATCTTTTTAATAAGTATTGTTTAAAACCTTTTGTTACAAAAAAAAGTGTGTGTGCGATTCACACACAATAGAAGTGAAACTTCAGTAAATTGACAAAAGAATGAGATGAATATATATAACAAGGGGCAGGATAATAACAAAGTTTAATTGTTTAAAAATGAAAGTATTTTGATTAATTTTAAAAGATATTTTATATTTTATTTAACATATGTTACATAATCTATTGCTCAAGTTCCATATTTTCAGTTTCAATAATTGTTCATCTTCAGCACATGGTGATTTTAAATCTAACTTAAACCACAATCGATCACAAACTGAGCACTTATGACCAAACATATTGTTTAAAAACTTGTGGTTAAATTCTTTATGAGCAAACTTATCTACTGGAGGGTTATCTGCAAAAAACAATTGAAAGTATGTAACGAGTTATCTATCGATTGTGTATTGGGAATCAATTCCTTAAAAAACTAAAATTTTTTACATCGTAAATTCGAAAAATGTATATAAAATTAATTTTAAAAATTCATTTTTAGATGATGATTATTTTCAAATATGGTTATTAAATTATATGTACAATTTAAAAATTATCCACCATTTAGTTTGAAATTAAATTGTTATTTTTTTTAATATCATTTTAATTTTGAATTTTTTTACAATTTATTTTACAATTCAAAAATATTCATCCGTCTTAAAATTGTTATTTTTTTCCTATAAATCTAAATATTAAATCATTTTGTTAATTTAAGAATTATTAAATATAAGTTTAAATTAAAATAATTTTTTTTTAATATTTTAAATCATGAATTGTAAATTAAGTACATGTTTTTAAATTAAATTTTTAAGTTTTTTCATTTTAATTATTATTAAATTGAATTTTTTTTTTAAATTATTTAAAATTAAATGATGAAAGTTAGTATTAATTATTGGTACTAACAATCATTATTTACTAAATTATATCCCGTTGGGACACTATTTTGTTGCTGAAAGTGGTCTAAAACAAAAAAAAAAAATAAGGTTATACACGTGGTGTATTGAGGTTATATATATATAATCCATGATCAGTATAAAATAAAAATCAAATTTATTGATTGAAAAACATTGAAATATTAGTTTATACTTAACAGACCTTAACAGAATTATAAAATATTTACACTTACCATTTCTTACATCAGTCACATTAACACTTATATTTGATCTATTTTGATTGTTCAATAAAATAGTATGTATATTTCTGTCTCATTCTTTCCTGGCTTCATCCTACACATTTTTGTATTTGTGTCTCTTACCTGTCGTTTTTTCCGTGGCATCCGGTTTGAAATCACAACGATTCTAAAGAAGTTTCACTTCAAAAGTTATTTAGTTTAAATCAAGGAAAATTTGAAAGGCTGACAATGTAAATATGATTTATTATTTTGCTACATACACAACTTTAAAAGTACCGTGTTAAGTAATTTTAAGAAATTATAACAGTAACTAAAATGAATTCTTTAGAAATCAAATGAAGTTCTATTGTACAATAATGAATAATGATATTGTTTAATTGTAATTAATTGTAGTACAATAAAAATATTTTTGTAATGTGTTTTTGGTATAATTTGTTCTAGTAACATCTTTATAAGGAACATAACAAAGGTTTAAATAAAAAGGTTTTCAATAAAAAAACTTACATTTATTTTAAAATAAGTATATATAATTTAACTCATACCATCTGACAAAAACTTGCATTTCCAGCAAATTACCTTAAAATTTATATTTACCTCACGCTCTGGTATATTTTCCCCAAATGTGAAGCATGAACACTGATGCAATGAACAGAAGAGACATTACTAATACTGGAACAGGGCCTCTGTAAATGAAAAAGTTATTATTATCAGACATTTTCTATATTAAAGTTATGAAATATTAACGTTTTTAGTTTACTTATGGATACAGATCCATCAAATTAAAAAGAATTATTTGAAAACAATACTTCAATATTGTTAATTAAAAAATCAGAGTAATTTTTTTTTATACTACTATGTGACGAGACGAGCAAGACATTCACCTGATGGTAAGTGATACACTTGCCCATAATGACGAGCCGCTAGTTAAGATGGTACACACTGCACCACATTGCTCTTGTCGCCTTGAGAGATAAGGTGTTAAGTCTCGTTACCCCAGTAATTACACTAGCTAGAGCAAAATAGTGTAAGCAGCAAATAGTGTACTAAACAAAAACAAATAATGTTCTTTAGATTCATTTTAAAAAATGTTATCCTAGAATTCGACTCATTACGAATTAAAAAGAAATTTTTACATAAATAATATTAACAAACTTACACTTTGACGCCAGGAGAGTCATCGGTGTAGAATCGCCACATACCGCCTGAACCAGCTCCAGTACTACGATTTCTAGCAGCTGTTGTGGTAGTGGTGGACTTCCGTTGGCGTACTGTACTGCCACTTGATGATCGAGGAGCTGCAGAAACTTTGCTCGGAGAACGTCCACCAGACCCAACCGATGTAGAACTCGGAGAAGCAGGCTTATAAGTAATTTTTATTAGTCATTTTAAATATTAAGATAATTCAGAATGATAATTAATATACTTACCATTTTATCTTATAATTTTTCAATCGGCGTTCACGAACTCAATGACACGAACAAAACTTTCACGAACAAGTTATAGTACTAACACTAATCGTGTTGGTTTGATCAGTTTGGTTGGCTGTGCTACGCGTACAGTCAGTTGACACGTTGTCATACAATGTTGTCAGTTGTATGAACAAAAAATTAAATTATTAAAAACCTGTTGGGTTTTATTACACTGTATACATTATAAGTTCATAACTAAAAACTACCAAACATTGCGAAAATTAGATACAGTGTATGTAGTATACACTCATTCTGTTTATATGAAATCCCTGTTAATTCATTTATTGTTACCTAGTTAAAATTGATACGAAAAAATGTGTGATCTTGTGGAAAGTCCTTTATTTATTAAAAGAAGACTGTATATTAATAACATAAAAGAGAAGTAGAAGCTTATTAGAAAAGAGTTGTGAAAATATTACACAAAACGCATACATATATTATTTTTTTGTTTGTCGAAGCGGCGAGACGAACGAGACATTTGTCTAATGGTAAGTGATACAACCACTCATGACAACATGGCACTAGTTAAGATGATGAAGCAGAAAGAGGAAGATAAGAGAGAAACACACCTAGACATTACGCTAATCGCCTTGGGACATAAAATATTAAGTATCATTACCTCAGTAATCGCTACAACTCGGTTATTTTTGCACACTACTATTTGGTGGAAGGAAGAGAAGCCAGGGTCATACTTACCTAGGTGGTCTCCGGCAACAGAGACATATCACCGGTATAAAATAATGTAACAATGCAATGAAATAGTTATATAAATATGTTAATGATTAATTCAATACAAACAAAATTTGTTTTGACATGTAATTATACTGAATTCTTTATTGAATTCTTTATTTGACCTACTTGAAACGTTTTTAGTATTATGTTTATCTGAGTAACAAACGATAGTACCCGTTTATTCTACCGCCAAACAGTATTTTATAAACATTATTACGTTTCTCTTTGAAATGTGCTTTAATTAGAGAAATTACTATGTATGATAATGAATTAGCTCTGCTTCTCTTGTCATTTTGTCAAATAAAAAATTAAAGCAATTTGTTTTCATATATTAGTTTTAGTTTTTACAGACATTACCAACAAAGAAACTTCCGTCGAATAATCTAAGTGTAAGGTGTTGCAAAGAAGCTGTGGGTGTATAAAATAATATCGTGTCCTAATGTTTTTAAAACTTTAGCCTTTCTTACCCGGCAAATGGTAAAAAATACTGTCAAATTTTTAAAACACTGTTACCAATGCATCTTGATTTCTGTGATACATGTTGCGTATTAAAGGAAGACAGATTTTCTTTATTTATTGAGAGTAATTAGTACACCTTTTGCATTGTATTCATATACATAATATGATTTTAAGATTTACTGCTGTGGCACGAAAATTTTCAGCTTTAACGAAAATGTCTAATACCAATACCATGAATACTGATAAATGTTACTTTCAATATGTTAAAGCCGAGGATAAAATTAATGTTTCATTCTTGCTAAAAGTAAAAGATACAGTAAGACAGTTTAATTTTAGCCGACAGCCGACAGAAGACATTCAAACACTATTTAAACGTATAGAAACAAATGTTCAAAAAATTTTAACTAAGAAGAAAGGAAAAAATAATCAGGCAAATATTGATAATTTTAAAATAAATGTTACTCTATTGGATAATAATAAGAAAGAAGTACCTAACATGTCTTGTATGGATCTATTCAAAATAAAAGAGCCACTGAAACTGGAAATTATTAGTTATGTTTATGAAGTTGTTTTCAATGCACCATGGATTTTTAGCTTAAATTTACCTAAAAGTTTACTAGTGGGATTTCCAGTTTATCCAGAAAATTTTGACAGTTTGTACATGATAAAGCAGAAATCATATTTTAAGTGGTTTAGGGGCCTGTCTGTTAATGATAAAGGAAATGAAATAAGTGATATTCACATTAAATGGATATTTAATGGAAATAGTTACTGCTATGTTCCAAACTCGGAAGATATTGGTATGAAGTTAAAGTTGGAATGTATTCCAGGTAAAATAGTTTGTATATTCCCTCACATTTTATATTGAAATAATACAAATTATTATGTTTCATCACATATTATTTTTTAATAAAATTTTGTTGATTCACATTCTATTAAAATTTTCACAAGTGGTTAGATACTGGTGATAAACTTCTGAAAGGTAATTTAAAAGTGTATGGTATAATTTTATTCCTGTACAGATATTAAGATTTTTGATTAAAATTATTTGGATGAGTAAGTTAGTAAATTAAAGACTATAATAGTCTAATAGTGTAAAAAATTACTGATTAAATCTTTTTACTTAATGACAGTTTCCACAAACATTTTCAATTAATGTAACATTATACAAAGTTCTTCTCAGATTGTTATCCAAAATAGGTATAATAGTTTTAATATCCGGCTTAATAACATCACAAATAATAGAAAAATAAGTAATAAGTTTTCTGTCAACATCATATGTGCCTCCTTTTTTCATACAGTGCTGCTTTTTTTCTTTCCACATATTTATATGAAAAACATTTTTATCAAAATTGTAATTGTTATATGTTTTTAACTATAGTTATATATTTTAGGTAATGAAACTACAACTGGACCTGCAGTAGAAATTATTTCCAAAACCCATGTGGAAGCTGGTCCTGGTCCTTGTCCTTTTGAAACAAGGCATGGGTTTACTTCATCAATTTTAAAAAATACAAGGTGTGATTTTTTGCATAATCTGCAAAAATTGTATTTCTATTCTGTATCATTACAAGATACTATCACTGGGGGTTACTTTGTAATAGATATGTACCTCCTACAACAGGTTCAAGTACAATATTCAACATGTTGATTATTATAATTGAGTTAATTTTCATGTGTCATGGTTTTGACAATGAATTATTATAATTATTGATATTTGACACATCTCTTCATGTTTAATCTACTAGAGTCTTTACATTCACACTTCACTTGTCACAGAGTTCACCCTTTTTACACTGCCTGAACATGAATGTAGTAATTTACAGTCGTCCACCTTTAATAGCAAAATATTGTTATACCATCACTTTCCTTTTTCTCTTTCAGTCTTAAAAAATCAATACAATTACTATTTTTCTCACAAAATGTTTATAATCACAATTATTTTCCACAACATCTAACATGGTCAGTTTTCTATATTTAATGAAATAAAAAGTTTGGTTATAATACATAATACTGTAAGAAAATCGCTTGAATATATGTAAAACAAAATAACAAAAAAAGATAAAGTGATTTCACAGAATTATAAAAACGGAAAAAGTCAAATGGAACTCTTTTTTAACCATAATGAAAAATGTAATGTTATTAGTTGTTCATGCAATGACATTAAAAATTTTTTCTTTTGATACACCTAAAACAGTCTTAATAAATACTTGATATTAATGATAATTTGTAGCTCTCAACGAATTGTCTACATCAGTACTAAAAAAAAATTATTACTACATTTGTCTAAGGTGTATGTATGTATGATTCTTTGTATATTTTGATTGATTAATTAGGTTTATAAGTTTTATAATTTATCTAGTTTTTCAGTTTTCGTTGTGTCTCTTATAATATATTGGCAGATTTGTATTGTGACTCAGACTTTACAAGAACTGTTCTCCACCCGTACTGCCCACCATATGCTTTAAAAATAGACTACAGAAAGCAACTTATTTTAAAGGAACTTAAAGGTAAATTGTACTAATACATAAAGAATGCATGTATCTGCCTCCATAGTGCAGTAGTTAATTGCCTCTGTATTAGGCTTACTGTTGTATGTGAGTTTATACTTTTTGATAATAATATTTAATATATTTTAACAGTTTATTCTTATACAGGCTTTTGTAATTTTATTTTTTGTAAAGAAAAATTCTTACGGTGTTAAATGATAATGAGACAGTGGGTGATGAAAATTGTTCAACCTAAACACTTTGGTTTTTATATTTTGGCAGTTAGATTACAGCAATTGCATTCAGTTATGGCGATAGGTTTACAATATGATGATGGTAATTATTTAGGCGGTTTTGAAGAAACCATAATACATCGCCAGCTACCTCTTTTATTTTCATGTTAAAAACATCTGCTTGTAGTACATATTTTCATATGCCTCTTATCCTCTGTATTATTTACAATATAGGTTGTTCAACCTTATGATAAATTATAATATTGCATGTGACAATAATAAGTCATTATAATCTATTCTACATAACACTAGATGGCTATGAGATTTGATATTGATACAAGTTTTGTTTTCAGGATATAATGGGGATATTTATTGCCTTCAAGAAGTAGACAGCAAGATATTCTATGGTAATTTATTGCCTTTTTTGGAGTTAGAAGGTCTAGAAGGTTTATTTTATAAAAAAGGAAAATCAGTTGCAGAAGGTTTAGCTTGTTTTTATAGAAAATCAAGATTTATGTATGTATACCATTATAAGCTACTACCTACCTCATTTAATTAAAATTATACTATTAAAGATTATGTAATGAAACTGTACTTCAGATAATGACTGAATGAATTAGGTTAAGGTATGTATTTTACACATATGCACATATGTCCTTTGATATATATTAACTGTTAAATTACCCTCTACCATAATATCTGACCTCAGCAAAGGTTGACTGTTAGAGAATGCTTACAGACATTTACTCCGTTTTTGTATACCTCATTGAATGGTCTTACAATAATGTAAAATAAAATAACCCTTGTTGTAAATTTTTGATCTGGTGCTTATTGGTTACTAGTGGTAGGACTGTGCTGCCACAGACTATATAGGTAACCACTAATGCCTCCCCATTTCTGCCACTAAACATTGTCGTATTTCGGTCAAGAGTACTGTGTTTAGTGAAATTACTAGATTAACGAGACAAATCTTTATATCGCAAAGAGTAAATCCGCTAATTTACAATTTGAGGGAGGTAGCTTTTTAGGTGGATTAGAAAAACCTTACGACCAACCGAACTCCGCAACAAATGACCCCCAAATCGCACCAGTGACATCTATGGTTCACAGCAAGTGATTAGCCACTGCGCCATAGAGGCTGTTTGTGTTAAGAAATAAAAAGTGTTTATAATTAAAAAAAAATGCTTCGACTCATGTCCACATTTTTTTTAAAGTTAACTTCAAATATTGTTCGTGAGTAAAGACTAGTGAAACAAAATGATATATGTTTAAGCATTTGCATTAATTATGACATCTTTTTTAAATATTTTTAGAATGTTGAAGGAAGACAAAATATATCTGGCAGAAGCAATCAATACGATGCAATGTTTAAAAGAAATATGGGATACAATAAAAGATAATAAACCATTAGTTGAAAGGTTATTAGACCGGTCTACTGTGGCCAGTGCAACAATGCTACAGTCGAAAGATAATGAAAATGAAATACTCATTGTTGGTAATACACACTTGTATTTTCATCCTGATGCTGATCATATAAGACTCCTTCAAGGAGGGATTGTTATTTACTGGCTACAGGAAATAAGAAATAATATGTTACGAGAGGTATATTAACATTTATGTATTTGAAATTAATGTTATTGTTATTTATCAACTATACTAAAAAAATTATTACTTCTTTTCAGAATCCTGAAAAGAGGATATCTCTTATTTTATGTGGAGATTTTAACAGTGTACCTTCTTGCGGCATATATCAATTTTACACTACTGGGGTAGCTCCTAGTGATATTCCCGATTGGCAATCAAGTATGTTTTACTTTTCTATTTATAAAATTCAAAATTATCATCATAACCTTTGCTCCTGTCCTCTTCCCTTCCCCTCACACTTCCACTGATAGATTTCATGCCAGCATTCAGCCTTTACTAAAACAAGAACTCAGTAAACAAATTACAAAAGAAATTTAAAATAAGCGATTTTAAAGAAATTTTTTAAGTAATTTGATTTTTTTTCCTTGCAGATCCCATTGAAGCAGTTTCTAATGTAAACCTATCACAAGACTTTTCTCTTGGTAGTGCTTGCGGAACCCCACCCTTCACAAATTTTACAGCAGATTTTGCAGATTGTTTGGATTACATATTTTATGACAAAAGAAGCCTGGAGGTTGAACAGGTCCTAATTTTTTTAAATTTTTTTAATCTTAATTAACATAATATCAACCAACTGACTGTGTTAACATGAAGACATAAGGAAAGTGCTTTTGATAGCAACAAGAAACTGTATTTTACTTTAGGAATTGAGTTATGTGACATCTTCCAACCTGCACTCGACCAGGATGGTGGATCAAACACTTTGGTTTTCTGCTTGGGGAAGTAGGCTCCATATACTGGTAGTAAAGATATTAAGAGAGCTTTTTAAAAACAGTAAAAATAATTTGCAGAGGTTTTGATTAAATTATAAGGGCACCAAGATTATATACAACACCACCTGGTTAATAATGCAGAGTAGATTTGTTGTCTAAATAAAAATGCTGATAAGCTCTTAATCTTCTAACAAGCACAGTCTTGTTGTAGTGGGAAATGTATATAAATAAATATATATTTGCCGTCCTCCAATAGGTCACGAAAATGTATGTCTCGTTATAATTTTAAATAGAATATATAATTATATTATATAGAATGATAGGTTAAATTAATGTGAAACGAAGATGCATACATTTCTTAGTGTTGTCTATTTAACCACGCATCGATCTACGTAGATCGGACCATTAATAATAATTAAAAAGTTATAGGTACCACGTGATAGATGTGACCATGACTGCTGCAAAGCGGTCGAAACGTCGGGAATAAACAAATTAAATAATAAACGCGATAAAATCCGTAAAATTGAGTTTTAATAAATGTGTAACATTCGCGGAAATATAAGAAATCATTAGGCGAAATAATTTAAGAATGTATGTTCTTTTAATTTTTTTTTTCTACTCATTTTGTCCTCAGGTAATTCCATTTCCTTCTATAGAAGAGCTTCAAGCCCATACAGCATTACCAAGCATAGTCTTTCCGTCAGATCATATAGCTATTATATCAGATTTAAGATTCACTTAATGTAACATTTAAATGTTATTGTAATTATTTATGTACATAATAAATTGTTCGCATCTTTATGTTTTCTGTTGAATACCTAGTTAAAGCCATCAAGCATCCTGCTACCTTAGTTTGTTTGGCGTTATAAGATTTCCTTTGTCACTGGTTATTGACCAAGAGGCAAAGGAAGAATTTAAGATAAACTAATAAAGGAAAGAATTAAAGCTATTTGTTTGATGCAAAGAGATTTAACATCTCTTTGCAAGGCCAGTATGTTAAGGCGTTTGGAAAGAACTTGGTCGTCGACGATTCGAGTCTGTCTCGGTTGTATACGTTCAAATCGGAGGAGCTTATACTGAGGTGCACCCGCCCAGGGGTAGGAACGGTAGAGCTATAAAGAAGCAAGCGGCGTTCGGGAGACAAACACTGCCCCACTCTATAGAGCGCTCTTATATTTGTGTGTAGAGTAAGGAGTCCCACACAAAAACCGCCTTATGTTTTTCTTTTAGGCTTTAAGCTTTTTTTTCGGGTGGAAGAGGGGATTCTTCGAAAAGATAAAGAGACGTCAGGGTTGTTAGGAGATTTTAACCTACCGAAGCCTCCTCGGTGGTGGCCTTCAACATTTGTAGTGATCACGGTGTCTCCGTTCGCAACACAGTCGTGAACTTAGGGACTTAAGCCTGCTCGTGGTGCACCCCGCTAATAAGCAAACGAGGTTCTGGCTCCTTACTAACACGCACTGGGCAGGCATAGTTTGAGGTAGCCCAGATCCCCTATGAATATGAATCGCTACATACCCCTAGTGCTCGATAGTGGCAAAAGCCATGCCGACTACAAGGGATGGTGGGTAGGAATGGAACCATGGGTACTAAGAAAACACAAGAGGCGACGATTTCCTGCCAAATGACCTTGGCCTTGGCAACAATGTATAATACAGGCACACTGCAGACCGAGAAAAAGCAGCTGGAACTATAAGAAGAATTGAGCAAGATTTGCTTGACGATCGTTAATTATCTCAGATCCGAAGAGAGGCCGAGAATACGAAGGATCGGTGGGCGAAAAACTGTTCCAAGGTAGTGTCAGGTCCATTGTCCACAGATCGGTCGTGATTCAATAATGAAACAGTTCGAGTCTACGCTCCGTCCTCATCTAAAATTCCGAACTCTCAGCTCCCAACTTCAGAACTGCTTGAATAAGAAAAACACGTCAAGAGCTAATCAATTTAAATAAAGTTAAATATTAAGGTTAAAACAAAAGAAGAGATAACGACTGACTACACGTCGGACGAATTCTGAATATATTTAAATTTTATCAATTCGGAATCCGTAACAGCAAAACAATGCAAGAGATGAACGTATTAACGCAACACAATGTTAAATTTAAAGATTTTCTCTTGACCTTTCTATTTGAAAATTTATTATATTTTCCTTAACTATATGTACTTTAAATTTTAAGGAATTGCTTCACCTGGTATTTAAGTTTTTTATGTATTCTTATTATATTACATTCACCGTTGGAGATCTTTCGGCTGACGATTAATATGAAACAACCGAGGTAAGTTATGGTTGAACTTAAACAAATGCTCTATGGATTAGAAATTGACAAATTGTTATTCTCTTTGTAGTTTGTAGTGATTACCATATTATCTATGGCTGTTCTCCGTTATTTTGTATTCACTTTATTATATTCTTCCGACGTCACCAAAATATAAGTATTTTTATAATTATCTTTCCGGTTCTTTCGACATGTACAAAGGATGTGTAAAATCAAATTATGTAAAAGTAAAACCATACCTAATTAATACATACTGGGGTAAGTCTTTGTTTATTCAATTACAGTGCAAGGAATTTTCCTTTAGTCACTATTAATATGCGTGGAGAGCAATTTGTGGTTTTTGTTTTCATTTACATCGCAAGTAATTATTATCTTGGTTAATGAATAATAAAAATTAACTAAAATCTTCTAAACATAGAAAAATTAAGAAAACTAGAATATTTTAAAGGGACTAAGACTTTTTGTAACAAATTGTTTGTTTTTACTTAGGTGGGACCAATCAAGTTGGCAAGGCGATACATAATACGGGACCTGTTAAGTTTCCTCAAGCAGCCACCCTCAAATTACCGAATAATGTGGTTGATATAAATGCAGCAGAAATAGGAAGATTCTCTCCATTACGAGGAAGAGACATATCAGAATCAGTTATTAATGTTATTGGCAATAAACAAGCTTTCCCTGGAATTGACATAACACTTCAAATTGATCCTCATGTTAATAAGTATGATTGTCAGGGAGCAGTCAGCTTGTCATCATCCATGCAAAGCAATGTACCAAGTCCATTCTGTGGAAATTGGACTCATTTAAATATGCCTGGGTCACAATGGGGACAAGGATACAAATACTTGTCTGAACACTTACATAGTGCACATTATCTGACATTAAGAAACGAGTACAGGGGAAAACTTTTTGGAAAAGGTAACAAATATTGTACACTTTGTCTCTTTTTTACTTTATAATGTCTGTGTCTATTTTATTAAAAAAAAAAGATAATTTGTTTTTCTTAGAGACACTATTAAGACTTACAATGCAAAAGTTTTAAATAAAAACATAGTTTTGATTATGACACTTATCAAAACAAGCTCCTACAATGAAACCATATTCATAATTACCAGAGGTCAAAATTTTTATACATTTATCAATGATTGGTAACTAAACGAGAGTAACTAATGTTTAGTATTTTGATTTTGTTTTCTTCTAATGGCAATATACATGAAATAGTATGATCATAAAGATTTAATATGCATTTAGTTACATACTTGTTATGTTATTGTCATAAAAATGGCTACACATTTGTTTTTTCACATGTGTCGCCTTATCTTCATATTATTATACATGAAATAAGTTTTTTACATCCATGACATAATCTTCTATTGTGATAGCTCTCAATTTAATCTAGCTGTTTTTAGGAAAAAAAAACTTGTAATTCACATTAACAATTAATAGATACTTAATTGATAAATAACAAATTTATATTTAGGTTAAAATATTAAATTTGAAAAATCAACATTAATTCCTCTTTTAGATGCTTGTTTAATCTATATCTAACATGACTAAACAATAAAATTATATTGTATGTATTTATTAGCAAAGTAAATTTATGTACATATTATCTCTCATTATCATTCTTACAAACTTAAATTTATATCAATCTGTGTCATCACTGTTCAAAGCATAGCTGTCACATTTGGGATACGGACTATGAGTACTGATACACAAAAAGTAATGAGTGCAAAAGATAAATTGAAAAAGGCTGTAAAAGAGTATGGTTCTACAGTCATTGTATTTCATGTTGCTATATCATTACTCTCTTTGGGGAGCTGCTATGTGCTTATCTCTAGGTATGTTACATTGATAACTTGATGATACATCAGAAAATTGCTTTTTAAAGATCTAAATGAAAATAGATTTTAATCCATATTTAGTGTTACATAACAAATTGGTTATATCTGCCACATA
The DNA here is from genome assembly GCA_029286795.1 of Byasa hedistus. NCBI lineage: Eukaryota > Metazoa > Arthropoda > Insecta > Lepidoptera > Papilionidae > Byasa > Byasa hedistus. The sequence continues at coordinate 5,203,388 of JAGSMW010000020.1, read as the reverse complement.
ACAATTTTTCTGTACAGCAAAAGAGGGGATGGGTCGTTAATTATTCTTATGTTTGTATATTTTGCTTTAGTAACAATTACCCCCACACCATTCTTATAACATTGCACTTGCTTGTTTCTATTTGCTCCTACCTCCTTATAAATTTATGATTTTTATGTTACAGTGGAGTCAACATAGTTGAAATATTAAATTATTTTAATATTAATGAAGGAACACTTTCAAAAATTGCAGTATCAAATGCTGGAACCTTTGTAATTGCTTACGGAGTACATAAATTTTTTGCACCATTTCGAATTGCGATCACATTAACAGCTACACCTTTTATTGTTAGATATTTAAGAAAAATTGGTGTATTGAAACAATCTTCTTTTTCCAGTGAGGGAAAATAAAATGTTCATTTCTTTTTTGTTTGTTATTTTTATTATTTTACCTAAAGCTGTGTTCTAATTTATGCCTCTATTAAATAAGTTGAAGTGCAGAGTGGGACATCTTTCTGTCTTCAGAAGAGTGAACAGGCTGGTACTTACAAGATTAGTGCACATTACTACCACCGATCACATCACCACTTAACACCAGATGGGATTGTGGTCAAGCAATAGCCTTTTATAAATAAATAAATATACGTGTGTGTAACTTATGTTTAAATTAAAGATTGTATTGAGCATAAAAGAGGCAGTCATTATCAGTGATAATTATAAGTACTGAAATGTTCGCTTATTTGGGACAACTTTTTACAATTGCATTACAAAAAGTAATTTAAAGTAATTGAAGAAAAAAATCAGATGTTTTGACAACTTTCTTTAGTCAAAATGTTTCTTCAATCAGTAAACAAGTTAATGATAATATATAATGTCAAAATAGTTTTTTTGTCGAGGTCTGGGGTGGCCCCGAAAAAAAAAACCTAATTTTAGTTCATACAATATTGCACTATTCTCGAAGCTACGAAAGCTGGCACATAAAGACTAGTTAGGAGTTTTGTTCTTTTAATATTTTTCGCATTGTATCAATCGACTATCCATTATAGGCAGTGAGGGAAACACGGGTAAAGCTGTTTTAACGAATAAAGAGTTAAACATGTCTCAATAGTGACAATAACACCTAACAAACGTTTTCGTTATAAACGTTTCGTTATAAATAAATTAATTTACGGGTTCCGCAGTTTTTCAAAGCAAGATGCAAAGAATGCATAGAAATAGAATACAACACGTCCACAATGGGAGGATAAAAAATCGTATGAGGTAAATAGAAGTATAAAAAATAATCTTGCGGTGGAGGCACTGGTGCAGTAGATATAACGTTACACTGTTCTCCCTATTCTGTGCGGCTGAATGATGGTTGACAGCAGAAAGTAAGACTATCCAAGCAGGAAATGAGGAAGACTTGCGATCCTGTTCTACATGGAGACCGATTCGGGAAGATTCGATTTTCAGGCGTAAGAAGCCGTGTTGGAAGAAACGCTGTATATACCAGTATTGCGAAGAAAGGATCCGGAGATACAAGCTTTGCTTAGTTAAAGAAATAGAATAAATATTCTTCATGTAAAAAGACCTAAAGGGTTGCTTGCTGTTGTTTAAAAACAACCTAGTTTAATAATAATAATTTACGGGATAAATTGTTAAGGTGCCCCTTTACGAAACTATTTCACCTGACTTAAAATCACCACGTGTGTATTCGATCACTTATGGAGAATATTTTTTTACTCTAATTTTGGAACTAGTGATCAGATGACGCTGCAGTATATTAACTTTTAGGCAATTACGATTAATACGTAGTTTATACTTTCCGATATAGAGATATAATAAATTTACTACACAAGCCGTCAGCGGGGTTCAATTAGTTGAGAAAAACAACATTTTTATCTGCTCATTGGAATAATTACATAAAACTTCTTAGGACTTTCAAATACTCATTACTAGTATGTGGTAAAGTTATGTTCATTGTTATCTAGCTCAACTGATCCATTCACACTACTTAGTGTACATTTACCGAACCTAATCTTTTTAAAATCATATATTATCATTTGCACAAGCTTACTTTAAAAAATATTGTCATTTAGTTAAACAATTTTTATTAGTATATTTAATTATAATTATCTATGCATTTTATCACCAACCAACTTCATTTTAAAGATGATACTCAATGTTGTCGATTTTACAGATTTGACCAAAAGGCGAACATATACATGGGTCAATCGGCTAGCTAAAATATACTTGCAAATTATAGTTATTTTAGTAACTCCAATGATAATGATAAATATATTCTTCATTTACTTATGTTTTATGTTATATACTGTTCATTAAATAAATCTATCTTAAATTACTTACAGGATTTTTACATCTGTACACATTAAAAGAGAATTAAAATGTTTTAGGTAATTCTGCTTAAAGAAAAATAAACCTATTTACCGTATCCTTAACTTATTCAAAACATATCGTTAGTAACAGATTTCCAATAGAAAGTTATCGTGCCAACAAATCAGATAATGGATACCGTATGCAATGAACATGACGTTCTAGTTCATGAAGTTGAGAAATGGTGAGTTGGGAAGTACAAATTAATATGTTCCAAAATACGTCATAATATACATCTTAATTTTTTACCGATTATTAAAACGATGGCCGTTACAGTAATTGCCTACTTTTGCAATATACTTTAACCAAAACTGTCTTTTTTTTCATCATTTTATACAATTAATTTGGCTAAGTTTTGATAGACTCATACGTCAATGACATGTGGAATGATAATGGTGTCAAATGTTCATACTAACATTACCAACATTCAAGATGTTTATACTTAGTCATTGATAGTCGCTTTTAACTACGGGACGAACAGAAATTAATAGTGAATTATAGTTTATAAAGTATACACCGACCCTACATACATATAATTTTAATTTTATAATGTCTCTAATAAATATTAGTAAATTACTGCCGGTTATATGTTTATTTATGAACGTCCGATGTTACCAAAGGTAAGCGCAATATGTTCAATTGTTATAAATACTTTAATAATTATTATATGATATTGATACTTTTTTATGAACTAATTATAACACTTAAAATTTATGGCTTTATCAGGCCTAAAGCAACCATTTACAAAATCCAAATATTGACTTGCAACTAAAAAACGTTTGTTTCTTTATTTCTGCAGTAACATAAGTTTACCACAAGAGCAATATTTATTTGATTTTTCAAACTCTGATAACGTTGAAAATTGGCAAGAACAGTCGGACACTGTGCGGGACGTTGGAATGTCGAAGGCCGTACTTGCACTACACCAAAACAAAGCATATAGACGAGCTATATTTTTTGCATTGTTGAATCCACAACTGAACGGTGCAGGATTTGCAGGTATAAGAGCAATTAAAACTTATAATCTTACTGGCCACACGAAACTGCAGATCAAATGCAGAGGACAAGGACAATTTAATGGATTTAAAGTAGTTTTGAGGCACAAGGGACTGAATGATGAACCTAATTATTCATTTGAACAATATTTCCAGGTATGTTATTTTTAAGATTTTATAAACTCGTGGCTACAATAATAGGCTCCAGTAACACAAAGGCGATCAATTTTTTTATAGAGATAATTGGCGTTAAAAATGTTATACACCCTTTTTTATTGGACGTGGCGACATGAGGAAGACGTTCAACTAATAGTCATATGCCCACCCATAAGTAGCGTTAGTTAGCATGATATAGACTGTATTACATCGTATTCGCATTCTTGATATAAAAGGGTAAAACTAGTTAATTTTTTATTTTACATAGACTAGTGCTAACCTACGATTCCACCTGATGGTAAGCGGCAATGTAATCTTGGTGGTAAAGCGCACTAGTCTAGAAGAAGCCTATTCACTCTTTACTTGAAGACCCCCACATCATACCTGGATGGAAACACTGACGCCGGCAGACTGTGCCTCTACCTCGCTGTACGCATTATGAAGTACGAAGCGAAACGCTGTCCTAATGCGCGGGATATCGACAATGAAGGGATGGATGCCTGCGGTGTGTCTGTACGTCCGGTGATAAAAGGCGAAGGCGGTATTAGATCATGCGTTTCACTAGGGTTTCTCGGCAACAATAAGTATTGCGAAGTACCTACCAAAAACGGTATCCGGCATCTTCTAGACCACCAGTTAAAAGTTTATCTAGAAAATGTGGGACATGAAATCTTCAAAAGTTGATTGACAGTTTATGATTACAACGACCTTTTAAAGATATAATGATTTAGTTGCAAACAATTGTAAGCGACGCTTCGGTCAACTGAAAAGGTCAATGGATTTTGATACCTAATCAACATTCATTATAAACTGACAAAAGTGTGTTATACTACAAAATTTCGGCTATTGTTTTGTAAAAAATTATTTTACATTTACTACCGCTTCTTTTTTCCAGGCTCCGAAGGAAGAATTTGCCATACGAGATTTACCGTTCTCAGAATTCAAAGCATATTATCGAGGAAAAAGGCAAAACAACAGCGAAGCTTTGGATATATCACAAATAACCAGTATAGGACTTCAAATGTATGGTGGGGTGTATCAACTGATTAAACAAAAAGGTCCAGCTACATTAGAAATTGATTGGATAAGAGCAATATGAACAACAAATAATTGTAAAGTTGCGGCATATTTACCTGTTTATTCAGAGACTATTTTTCTTATAAAAAAACACAATAAAATGTATCTTTTATTACCTAGAATTATAAACACCACTAAATATGTAAATTAAAATACAAGTTTGCTTTCATTTCTGTCTATTAAACAGTCATCGTTGCCGTGTCGGTAAAAGAAGTGTTAACGCAGTCATTGCATCAGGGAACAAGGAATGATAGTTCACTAGAGGTACATATGCAGCAGTTATGACTCTTCCTGCGAACCAACGACCATGTAGCGTATTAACAGATGCAACTGCAGTAGCTATTGTGGGACATTTGCAGTATACATTTCCTTGTGGCGACGCTTTGTCCACATACACATGTAACACACCTCCATGTTTATTACATTCACTTATAACATCATCTCTGATTTCAATATCCCAGCTAGGATTTGTTTCTCTGCAATTATAAAATAGTGGAAATTATTATCTAGAGAATGTAATAGTTATTAAAACATTACTATGCCCATCTGACTGACAATGATTAACATTAAGTTCATGTTGTTACTATGGAAAAGAAGAATAATCATGAAATACATAGCAACAAATTTTTATGTGCTTCTTGTTTAACTTAATCTTAGCCAGTTAGTACTTAGTAAGACTTTAAATTTTTTTTAAATCACATAAAAGTTATGCAATACTTACGATGCAGGATCAAACATGTTATTAAGCATAAAACATTGAGTGGCTATTGGTGGTGCAACTTGTGGTTGTGGAGCCACTAAATTTGATCCAGTGCCCATTAATACAGATGCTGCTGCAGGTGGAATCTAAAATAAGAGAAATAATTAAACAAAAACTACATGATTTTATTGTCTCCAATATATTTAATTACAATATGAAATATTTAACAACATAAGACTAATCTTTCTAGTAACAAATAAGATGATATTAACAACATCCTACAACAATTTAATATTAGAACATACACTTACTTGTAGTCCTGTACCTTCTGCTAGTTTAAACATTAATTGAAGACGACCTGTAGCTCCTAGGTCTACACCTGCTCTGTCAAGTTCATCTGCATCAAATCTTGTACTAGACCCACCATCAGCACGTTCAGTAACATTTCCTACTTTCATGGGCCTTCCAGCTAATTCAAAACCATTCAATTGTTCCATTGCTTTTTTTGCATCTGCAGCATGATGAAACTACAATAATAATATACATTAACTGTAAAAATATTTTTCTTGGCCATGTAATTATAATAACTAAACGGTTGTTAAAGTAAATTTATTTCCAACTTCAATAAATTTTAGTTTTTATATATAAAGTTTAATTAAAATTTAATAAACTTAATTTTTAATTAAACTTACTGTTAAGAATCCATATCCTTTGCTCTTGCCAGTCTCTGGGTCCGTCATAAGCTGAATATGATCAATTTTTCCGAATGGCTCGAAAATCCCTCGTAACATGTCTTCTGTAATATTAAAGTGCAATGAGCCTACATAAAGTCTTGTTGGTCCATTACTTGTCTTTGGGGCTAAATTAGGCAAAGTGTTTCCTACTCTGTTTTTCTCTGCTTGTGTATGTTGTACTATAATAGGAACGCCAAGAAGCTTTTGTCCAGTCAACCCTAAAGCCTGTAACAAAACATATTTTAACTATGTCACCATTTAATGTAAATCTATTAAATTTATTATAAGATACATAACTTACCAGTGGTACAGATTCAGCATCTTTAAATTCTATATATGCTATTCCCTTAAATCTTCTAGTCTTATTACATGTAATAAGTCTCACATCTCTAACTTTACCAACAGATGAAAAAAATTCTTCTAGATCTTTTGCTCTTATACGCTGTGATAATTGCATGCAAAATACAGTACGTAAATCCCTTTCCTCTGGTGGTAAATCCTCTAATTTTGGTTCGACACCTCTAGATTTCGAGCGATATTCTTGTTTTGGTTCTGCTTCACGGCTTCGATCACGTCTCGGATGCCTATCCCGACTGCGTTCTCTTTCTTTACTGCGCTCTTTGTCACCACTACGTCTTTTTTCTCGATCTCTTTCTCTCTCCCTATCTTTTTCGCGTTCCTTTTCTTTATGATTCTTATCACTCGGATCTCTATCACGATCTTTGCGATCACGGTCCTTTTCACGATCCTTGTCCTTCTCTTTATTTTTTCTATCATCTTTGTCCCTCGAACGGCGTGAATGTCTTTCGCGTGATCTTCTTCGCTCACGAGATCTGCTGCGTCTAAAATTTGATTCAAGTATTACTTTTTTGCAGACTCGGTAGAGATAATATTCACTGACAGAGTATTATACTTTTGTGTATTACACTATTTATACTTGTGTTAAAACAAATTAAATGATTAAACAATGCTTATCAATATTAGAATTAATGTTAGTAAAAATGCTAAAAAATCTATGACATAACCTATCTTAAAATTTTGCAGTAACACAACATTAACACAGTTTATTAAATTACTTAAATTTAAAACAGACATTAGAAAGTTCATTGTAGAAACACTAATCCCAATTTTTTTTATCATCTGGGCAATGAGATGAGCCACTCATCGTTCACCTGCTTGTTACCCCACTAATTTCACTAGCTACTGCACCCTTCACACCAGAACACAGTAATGTTTGCATACTAGGCAGCTGAAACAGGAGCTGCAATGGTACCTACTTAGTTAGCCTATGGCAATGGAGACCTCTGTAAGTAATTTTTTTATGATGCAATATTTTTTATTTAAAATGCTTTCCTACATACAACTTAACAAATCTAAACAATGATAAGAAATCAATTAAAAGTTACCTTCGACTGCCATCCTTTTCTCTTTCTCTATGCTTATCAGAATGTTTGTCCGATCGATGCTTTGAAGTGGTAGTGTTATCCTGTCACACAAAGCACAAGGTAGAAGCAGCGCCACAGCAACACACGCCGAGTGAATAAATAAAAATTGCATTAGTTACTTTATATTAATAATACAAAAATATCTGTGGAGTTTTAGCACCAACAAGACAAATAGGCCAGTGTTGAAAGACCACAAATATTATTTACTTTAGCCTAGACGAATTCTTGAGAGCAACCTTTTTGTAACAGGTTTGCCTTATCTATGGTTGTTGTTCTTTTTTCCCTGGTCACTTACCGTTCAATTAACCATTGACTAAGGATGTACACAGCTCTAACATCACACAGGGATACTTCTGCAAAAGATTTATGACCCATAAGAGTGTGGTCACCTTTAAACATTTTGTTTTAACTAGCAGAGTACAAAAATGACTTTTTAGTTTAACAGGAAACGGAAAATAAAAAATTAATTATAGTAGTGGATACCTCTTTTTGGTTCAGGTCGATGAAGTATGCTGGACAATAACCACAAAGTTCTATAAATATAAGAAATGATTCTCAAATGTAATTTTGTCTTACAGTTCTTATAAAAAATTCAAAGATGTAAACATTTTAATTCTATTGAAACATATATGATTTAATCAACCATTTTTAATTATATGAAGGCATCTTTGAACATTTGTCCTATTTAAAATCTTAATTTAGTGGCAGTTAATTAAATCTAAAAAATTTCCATATTCTAATTAGTCGATCACATTTTGAAAATTTAAATTTACCTATAATATAAGTTTTCTTGAAGTGTTTTTGATATTTTTATTTACACATTAAATATTTAAATAATTTATACTGTTCTTTAAAAAAGAAGAATAATATTTATAAAAAATTATTAATAATATATGAAGATATAGTGCAATATATAGTTTCCATGTGCAGATTACAATGATAATCTAAAGTCTAAATTAAATAAATTGGTTTAATTTACTGCTATTTCTCATTAGTTAATTCGAAATGAATATTTGGCCACTTGACATTAACAACTCGTAAAACTATAACGTTCTAAGAAACTACGTTATTCAGTTATAACATATTGTCTCAAAAACCTTATAATATATTTAAATGAATAATAAGGAGAAATATTACAGTTAATAACTTTTGAACACCAAAAACTCACCAATTTATTATATGGGGCTTCAAGCATAGCCTCTACATCCAAATCTTCTGCCATTCTGCAAATGTATGTCTGGGTTAAAAGCTTGTTTTTGTAAATAATAAAAGACTAGTGAGCACCGCAATTTACAACTAAAGAATTTAAAGTTACTAAATGTTATTTTATAACGCTATCACTATTTCATCACTTTTATCGTAATCTATCAATTAAGCACACAAAATGGCGTTCGAGTCGTTTCTACTAAAGCTAATAAGCAAATATTTATAATGCAATTACTTTTTTACAAATACCTTGAAGAAGGGTTTTGTTTTGTAGAAAATGCAATATATTAATCAGATCACAAAACGTGATTAATTTTAATTAAATAACTTCATATTACACTATTATTTCTTTTGTCGCTTATACCGGGATTGAAATTAATGTCCGTGTGTTGCCAGTTTCATTATTATTTTTTGAATACTAAAATAAATGGTTAAATTGTACGCTAATTTATAAAATTGTATTGTTTTTTAAGGAAAATATAATTTGTGAGTGTATTACACATGCTCAGTATAAAAATAATTTTGATATGTTGCAGTAGAAAATTACCATACAAAGAAAACGATCTGCCTTAATGATTTTTATCTAGCAACACTATAGAAACATCACATACAAGCCGTAAAAACATTTACAAAAAAAATCACGTAAGGTAGTAATACTTGCATATATACTCTGTATTAGTGTAAAATACGGTTCTGTAGTGTTTATAAAACACTACTACATATTTCGACTAGTCTTGTAAAATAAGAAAGAGAATAAAGAATTCGAAAATTCTTGTGGTTAAGGTTAAATTTACAAAGACAATTTGACAAACATGACTACCGCCGCAAGACCTACATTTGATCCTGCTCGTGGTGGACAAGGACGCGGAGAAAAAGATTTGAGTGCTATATCTCGCCAATATTCTAGTAGAGATCTTCCTGGACATACTAAATTAAAATACAGGCAAGTATAAAGTTTAAGAAAATAAACATGAAAATATTTTTAGTCTTTTATAAACAAGGTATTTTCAATGCTTTTCTATGCCTATTTTTTTTTAATTTTTGTCGATATTTTATAGAGAACAAGGCCAAGGAACATCTGAAGAACTACGTGCAAGGGATTTTCGCAAAGAATTGGAGGAAAGGGAAAAAGAAACTAAAAGTGCTGTGTTAAGAAGGCAAAATGAACCACTACCAAAACGATCAAAAATTGATCAAGTTCCTGCTGCTAGCTTAGATGCAGATGATCCATTAGAGGGTGATTCCACTGATTCTGGCGATTCCGATGATGACACTGCAGCTTTATTGGCAGAACTTAATAAAATAAAGAAGGAAAGATCCATTGAACAAGCAAAAAAGGTTTGTGAGTATATGCAGTTCTACAAAGATTTTTGCAAAATTTGATATAACTTATTATTACAATTTTTATAGGAAGCTGAAAAGAAACAGGAAGAAGAAAGGATACGAATGGAGAACATACTTTCTGGCAACCCTCTATTAAACTATTCAGCAGCAGGTCAGAAAAATGACTTAAAGGTAATCAGCAATAGTATATTTAAAATGTAATAATAGAACAACAAAATTGATGACTGGTTCATGTTCAGTTCAATGTCCAGTTTTTCATTAAAAATTTCACAAATTAAAAATAGTGGAGAATAAAATTTAAAATTTATTTATTTGTTGGCAGGTCAAAAGAAGATGGGATGATGATGTAGTATTTAAAAATTGTGCACGTTCTGAACCTGATAAAAAGCTTAACACATTTATAAATGATTCATTAAGATCTGAGTTTCATAAAAAGTTTATGGAAAAATATGTTAAATAGAACCTGTTCAATTTAAAGACCAATTCATTGTAATTTATATAAGAAATAAATTCGTTTTTTTCCAAGAACTAATTATTATTTTCATAATATTCATAAGTATTAGGAAGGTCTTTGTTGGAAGGCTGACATGATTTTTGGACATTAATTTCAAACCATAATTTGTAACAGATTACATTTTTTAATGAGGGATTAACTACTAAGAGTAACTACTATGCATGTCAATACTAATGTTTTGTAATGTATGTTTAATATATAATAAGTTTTAATCATATGTATTTTAAAGTAGAAAATTTATGTCACTTTCATTATAATTTTTAGTAACAATATTAGGGATTTACAGAATCTATTTTTAATTGTTAAGGAAATATTCATAAAATAGCATTGTTATGACCTGTATTTACTTACCAAATACTTATTTATTGAAATGATAAAAATTTTAAGTTTTATATATTCTTCAAGGACATGAGTACCTGATGGTAAACAATGCATGTGGTAGGTATGTGTCTATAATAATGATAAAGGTGCTAGTTGTAAGTGCACACCACTCTAAATAATGAGGTTTAGCTTATAGCTTAATGGTAAATAGATTATGGTAAGTCAATAATGCATATTGTAATTACAATTTATATTTATAAATAAAATGAATTATACACAATCTGTATTTATATAAAAAAGCATGAATGAGTTATATGGGTCCCTGATTATTTATATAGTTTAATATAAACTATATATTATAACCCCCAATATCTAAATTTTTCTGGTATGGTATTGAAACAAATTAAATATATACTTTTATTAGTTTTAAACAATGTTCAAAAGCCACCAACTTATTTATTTTAATGAGAGTCACTCGTATTAGTAAAATCAAAAAATATTTTATGGAATGTATTTCCAAAATCTTATGTTATATTCACACATTATATTTCATCAATCATAAAGTTTATATGTAATTTTACTTATAAATCGAATCATTATTTCATCTCATTTTTCGTGTCTTACATACATAAAATAGCACATGCCTTTTTATTTTCTTGTGTACTAAATACACGTTTTAATTAAGTCTATCGTAAAACAGTAGGTAATTTAATTGACTTCGTATATATGAGCCCGACGCACACGATCATGTCGTGCATGTACACGTCTAATCACTAACAAATGCCGAACGATCTTGTGCATTGCATAAACTATTATTGTAGGTATTTTTCCTCGCCCACATGTTGTATAATTAAACATTAATCTTTGTCGTCTGAATGACAAAACATTGTTATAATGTATTGTTAATATCTTTGTGTTACTGTGTTTTAGTTACACTTGCAACATTTTTGAGGTTTGTTGTTTGATATATATTCAATTGTAGTCTGCGTTTTTTTGATAGAAGTCATTATAATCCTACTCGTGTAAATGCGCTCCAAACGTTTAGTCGACTTTCAATGTTTACATTATTGAGACGATGTGTGGTTAGGGGGGGGAAGCTGCATAGTGCGGTCGCCGGCCCACCTTGAGTGGGCAGGTTCAGTGGCTGCGGTCGGTCTCGTGCGATTCCGTTGTCGACTCGACCGTTAACGTTTTATTCATTAGTTAGCCGAGCGCGACGGGAACGTATATAGTTGTGTGTATGTTTCTTGTGATCATGTCTGACCCTAAGACACCGTGGCGGTGTGTGACTTTATTATTGTTTATTGTAACGTCGGAAGCCGTTCTTTCTGGATTATACATCGATAATGGACTAGATCAAACTGTTATACATCATTCTATGACACATCACGAACGACTTTTAGTTGAGCATGAAATTTTAGATCTCTTGGGTCTTGGGGAGAGACCTCGACGCACAAGTGCACCGCCTTTAGATCGTTCCGCGCCAAGTTTTCTTCTAGATGTTTACAAGCAATTAGCAGAAGAACATGAGCAAGCTCGACCTACAAGAAGCTCAGAAATGGCGTTGAGTGGCGAAGAACAGCAGGCTATCGACGAAAGTGATCTTATAATGACATTTCAAAGCAAAAGTAAGTTAGTTTGACCTAATATTTAGGTGTATAATATACTTTACACTGATGGTGAATATTTTAGTATATTACATATTAATAACATTTTCATTATTAAGACATAAACTCCAACCCTTTTTATCATATGCTGTTTTTTTTGGAATCTCTTGTTTTTGTACCGTTTACTGTTATCTTCTTCCCCGGGAAAAATAAAAAACCAACGATCTTGAATTAGCAGTTAATATGACGCTTATCTTGTGCGAGGGTATTTCTACTACGGGGCGGTAGTTAGTATATAATCCTATATCTATGAATAACAATTTAGTTTATAAAATTTAGATTATTTGTGATAGCCTAATTTAAAATTAGATTTAGTATTCAGTTTGATAATTTTGGTACAGCAATATACGTTTCGTAGTATCGATTAGCAGCAATTACTTTTACACTATTTAACAACCAACCCGAATTAACAATTAAAAGTATTCGTTTTAGAAATTATAGGTATTCAACATTAGTATGTATTTTTTCCAAAGGTATTTGTTAAACAGTTTTGTCTGCCGTTTCTATAAAAATATTCTTTTTAACCATTTAATGGATCGGACTATCAAGAGAAAATGGTTTTTAATAAAATATGATTTTTAGAGATTTTAATTAAACGCGATAAAAACGTTAAAAAATATTTTATTGAGTGTATAATTTTCACGAAATAGATTTTTAAAAATTTAGCTGGTATCTACATCTGTACGTTAAAACAAAAAAGCAGTTTTCACATTTATCATGTTAGTATAGATAATAACCTATTTTTAATCCATGTGTTCAGTTAACAAATATCAGTAATGCTTTTGTTTCATGGTATTTTTTACCTGGAAATGAGTACCTGCTAATCAGGTAAGATGAGTCATTAGGTACGGGTGGTATGGTATGCGCAAGCATGTCGGGTCAGCATACCGTGGCGATTGGGATTGGCGTTGACCAAATGCATGTACCATATTTACCACTATGTTACAAGGAATAAAAACTTTTCTTTAAATTAGAAATTTACTTTTTGTTTAGTATAAATGATCAAAGTTTTGTATAGAAAACGTAGTACTGTATTTAAAAGTTATACTTAGTTTGTTTATCGATGGTAATGTAATTTACTAAATCATTTGTTATATAAAAGAGACAGCTAATAAATATTTTTTTAATTTGCTTACAGTACCTATTATAACAAAGAATAATATTATAATAGAATATAAATGGCTATCACGTTTAGACGATATGCTAAATTTAAATAATATAATAATTACTGTCGTAAAACATTATTAATCTTCTGCTATATGACCATCTTTATATCACACCTGCATAGTGTTGGGTTACATATTACTTAATAATGAAAAGAGACACCTGTTGTTTTTGCTTTGACTTAATGGTTGATTAAAAATATTTTAGATATTTTTTTGATATTGTTGATTAAATTAAATACTTTCAAAAGTTTTAGTCTGTTTCGATAATTACCGTAAAATAATTAGTCCTTGACATTAATAGTATAAAATGCGGTTTAATATAGATCATTAATAATGATATCACTTTTTTTTTATACTACTATGCGACGAGACGAGCAAGACGTTCACCTGATGGTTATACGCTTGCCCATGACAACGTGGTGCTAGTTAAGATGGTACACATTGCACCACATTGCGCTCGTCGCCCCGAGACATAAGGTGTTAAGTTTCATTACCTCAGTAATTACACAAGCTACAGCGCAAAATCACAATTACTTATGTATACTTAATGTAACTTTTTTGTTAGTTAGTTTCTGGTTTCTGGTTACTGGTTTCTGGTTACTGGTTTCTGGTTACTGGTTTCTGGTTTCTGGTTTCTGGTTTCTGGTTTCTGGTTACTGGTTTCTGGTTACTGGTTTCTGGTTTCTGGTTACTGGTTTCTGGTTTCTGGTTTCTGGTTTCTGGTTTCTGGTTTCTGGTTACTGGTTTCTGGTTACTGGTTTCTGGTTACTGGTTTCTGGTTTCTGGTTTCTGGTTACTGGTTTCTGGTTACTGGTTTCTGGTTTCTGGTTTCTGGTTACTGGTTTCTGGTTACTGGTTTCTGGTTTCTGGTTTCTGGTTACTGGTTTCTGGTTACTGGTTTCTGGTTACTGGTTTCTGGTTACTGGTTTCTGGTTACTGGTTTCTGGTTACTGGTTTCTGGTTACTGGTTTCTGGTTTCTGGTTTCTGGTTACTGGTTTCTGGTTTCTGGTTACTGGTTTCTGGTTTCTGGTTACTGGTTTCTGGTTACTGGTTTCTGGTTACTGGTTTCTGGTTTCTGGTTACTGGTTTCTGGTTACTGGTTTCTGGTTACTGGTTTCTGGTTTCTGGTTTCTGGTTACTGGTTTCTGGTTACTGGTTTCTGGTTACTGGTTTCTGGTTACTGGTTTCTGGTTACTGGTTTCTGGTTACTGGTTTCTGGTTTCTGGTTTCTGGTTTCTGGTTTCTGGTTTATGGTTTCTGGTTACTGGTTTCTGGTTTCTGGCTACTGGTTTCTGGTTACTGGTTTCTGGTTACTTGTTTCTGGTTACTGGTTTCTAGTTTTTGGTTACTGGTTTCTGGTTTCTGGTTACTGGTTACTGGTTTCTGGTTTCTGGTTACTGGTTTCTGGTTACTGGTTTCTGGTTTCTGGTTTCTGGTTACTGGTTTCTGGTTTCTGGTTACTGGTTTCTGGTTTCTGGTTACTGGTTTCTGGTTACTGGTTTCTGGTTACTGGTTTCTGGTTTCTGGTTTCTGGTTTCTGGTTACTGGTTTCTGGTTTCTGGTTTCTGGTTTCTGGTTTCTGGTTACTGGTTACTGGTTACTGGTTACTGGTTACTGGTTTCTGGTTTCTGGTTTCTGGTTACTGGTTTCTGGTTACTGGTTTCTGGTTTCTGGTTTCTGGTTTCTGGTTACTGGTTTCTGGTTACTGGTTTCTGGTTACTGGTTTCTGGTTACTGGTTTCTGGTTACTGGTTTCTGGTTACTGGTTTCTGGTTACTGGTTTCAGGTTTCTGGTTACTGGTTTCTGGTTACTGGTTTCTGGTTACTGGTTTCTGGTTTCTGGTTTCTGGTTTCTGGTTTCTGGTTACTGGTTTATGGTAACTGGTTTATGGTTACTGGTTACTGGTTTCTTTTTACTGGTTTCTGGTTACTGGTTTCTGGTTTCTGGTTACTGGTTTCTGGTTACTGGTTTCTGGTTACTGGTTTCTGGTTACTGGTTTCTGGTTTCTGGTTTCTGGTTTCTGGTTACTGGTTTCTGGTTACTGGTTTCTGGTTACTGGTTTCTGGTTACTGGTTTCTGGTTACTGGTTTCTGGTTACTGGTTTCTGGTTACTGGTTTCTGGTTACTGGTTTCTGGTTACTGGTTTCTGGTTTCTGGTTTCTGGTTTCTGGTTACTGGTTTCTGGTTTCCAATATTCCAATATTCCAATATTCCAATATTCCAATATTCCAATATTCCAATATTCCAATATTCCAATATTCCAATATTCCAATATTCCAATATTCCAATATTCCAATATTCCAATATTCCAATATTCCAATATTCCAATATTCCAATATTCCAATATTCCAATATTCCAATATTCCAATATTCCAATATTCCAATATTCCAATATTCCAATATTCCAATATTCCAATATTCCAATATTCCAATATTCCAATATTCCAATATTCCAATATTCCAATATTCCAATATTCCAATATTCCAATATTCCAATATTCCAATATTCCAATATTCCAATATTCCAATATTCCAATATTCCAATATTCCAATATTCCAATATTCCAATATTCCAATATTCCAATATTCCAATATTCCAATATTCCAATATTCCAATATTCCAATATTCCAATATTCCAATATTCCAATATTCCAATATTCCAATATTCCAATATTCCAATATTCCAATATTCCAATATTCCAATATTCCAATATTCCAATATTCCAATATTCCAATATTCCAATATTCCAATATTCCAATATTCCAATATTCCAATATTCCAATATTCCAATATTCCAATATTCCAATATTCCAATATTCCAATATTCCAATATTCCAATATTCCAATATTCCAATATTCCAATATTCCAATATTCCAATATTCCAATATTCCAATATTCCAATATTCCAATATTCCAATATTCCAATATTCCAATATTCCAATATTCCAATATTCCAATATTCCAATATTCCAATATTCCAATATTCCAATATTCCAATATTCCAATATTCCAATATTCCAATATTCCAATATTCCAATATTCCAATATTCCAATATTCCAATATTCCAATATTCCAATATTCCAATATTCCAATATTCCAATATTCCAATATTCCAATATTCCAATATTCCAATATTCCAATATTCCAATATTCCAATATTCCAATATTCCAATATTCCAATATTCCAATATTCCAATATTCCAATATTCCAATATTCCAATATTCCAATATTCCAATATTCCAATATTCCAATATTCCAATATTCCAATATTCCAATATTCCAATATTCCAATATTCCAATATTCCAATATTCCAATATTCCAATATTCCAATATTCCAATATTCCAATATTCCAATATTCCAATATTCCAATATTCCAATATTCCAATATTCCAATATTCCAATATTCCAATATTCCAATATTCCAATATTCCAATATTCCAATATTCCAATATTCCAATATTCCAATATTCCAATATTCCAATATTCCAATATTCCAATATTCCAATATTCCAATATTCCAATATTCCAATATTCCAATATTCCAATATTCCAATATTCCAATATTCCAATATTCCAATATTCCAATATTCCAATATTCCAATATTCCAATATTCCAATATTCCAATATTCCAATATTCCAATATTCCAATATTCCAATATTCCAATATTCCAATATTCCAATATTCCAATATTCCAATATTCCAATATTCCAATATTCCAATATTCCAATATTCCAATATTCCAATATTCCAATATTCCAATATTCCAATATTCCAATATTCCAATATTCCAATATTCCAATATTCCAATATTCCAATATTCCAATATTCCAATATTCCAATATTCCAATATTCCAATATTCCAATATTCCAATATTCCAATATTCCAATATTCCAATATTCCAATATTCCAATATTCCAATATTCCAATATTCCAATATTCCAATATTCCAATATTCCAATATTCCAATATTCCAATATTCCAATATTCCAATATTCCAATATTCCAATATTCCAATATTCCAATATTCCAATATTCCAATATTCCAATATTCCAATATTCCAATATTCCAATATTCCAACATTCCAATATTCCAATATTCCAATATTCCAATATTCCAATATTCCAACATTCCAATATTCCAATAATCCATTATTCCATTTCCCATTTACCATTTCCCATTGCCCATTGCCCATTTCCCATTGCCCATTGCCCATTTCCCATTGCCCATTGCCCGTTGCCCGTTGCCCGTTGCCCGTTGCCCGTTGCCCATTGCCCATTGCCCATTGCCATTTCCCATTGCCCATTGCCCATTTCCCATTGCCCATTTCCCATTGCCCATTGCCCATTTCCCATTGCCCATTGCCCATTGCCCATTGCCCATTGCCCATTGCCCGTTTCCCGTTGCCCGTTGCCCGTTGCCCGTTGCCCGTTGCCCGTTGCCCATTGCCCATTGCCCATTGCCCATTGCCCATTTCCTGTTGCCCGTTGCCCGTTGCCCATTGCCCATTGCCCATTGCCCATTGCCCGTTGCCCGTTGCCCGTTGCCCGTTGCCCGTTGCCCGTTGCCCGTTGCCCGTTGCCCGTTGCCCGTTGCCCGTTGCCCGTTGCCCGTTGCCCATTGCCCATTTCCCATTGCCCATTGCCCATTGCCCATTGCCCATTGCCCATTGCCCATTGCCCATTTCCCATTGCCCTTTGCCCATTGCCCATTTCCAACTTTCAACTTTCAATTTTCAATTTTCTTGTTTACAGTTTTCAATTTTCAACGTTAAATAGTGTCACCATCACAAAAGATCAACAAAGTAAAGTTAAGACTTAACTACAATTTTAACCAATGAACCTAGGACAGTGGTGTTCCTGCTTGAATTCTACAATCGCTGCACACGAACACACTAATTTACTGCATGATACTACACTCACATTGAACATTCAACTGCATTATGCACAATAAAATAAAAATTCAACCGAGACAACGCGACCTTCACGCCCAGATTCCCGCTAAAGTTCGTAAAATATTCTTCTTCTTCCCAATTGATGGCATGAGCACGGTTTGTGAGTGAGCCAGTGTCATGTGTAGACAAATAAAATAAAAGAATAAAAATCCTTAAAATATTGTCTGCGTGGTTAATTCGTCCGCCATGTTTCTCCCTTTTCTCGTGAAATATTATAATTGCAATGAGTAAATGTTGGTTGTCAATATCAAATGTCAAAATCAAAAATATTCTTTTAAATTGTATTTGGTGTCTAAATGACGGGACGAACTTCAAATTTTTGACGTTTTATGTATCTAAAGTAAGGAGACCAGACATCTCGCTTTTAGCGGGACAGTCCTGATTTTTTTACTATTAATCCCGCGTCACGCGACGTTTTTCAAAAGTCCCGACTTTTAGAATTAAGTAAAATTTTAAATTTATGAAAATCATTGTTTTGCGTAACATATGTTATGCTCAAATGATACACTTTGTATCCGTACTGCGTGCTAGCAAGATAATTAAACAAATAAATATTACAAATCTGTTTCTTACCATAGAAAAATAAAGTAAGTAATTTATTTAAATATTTCATAAATGCATAAATTTTCTTAAACTTAGCTTAAAATACTCGTAGTCTTCATATTTTATATTGATGACAAAACGTGTATCACCCACCTTAACCTCGAAAGAAATTTTAGAAAGTAATATACGAATAAAATTTTGCAAATATTTCAAGTCAATCAAACTAATTTATCAAATTCTTGTGAAGATTTTTACAATATTTTACAAAATTACTACAATCTACTCAAACAAATTCACTTATATAAAAAAACATTTATAAACTGTACTTATGTTTAAACTAAAAAAAAATTACGATATTATTATTCCTTCAGTGTTGTCCCGCTTTGCCTATCTAAAAATCTGGTCACCTCAATGAAAAAGAGAAATTGTTGTTTTTACCATATTCCAGGCACTTTTTCCATATTTTCTCACCTTACTAACCTTCCCTGGACTTCCACGAATAATTCAAGACCACATTTAGCCAAATCGGTCCAGCCGTTCTCGAGTTTTAGCGAGACTAACGAACAGCAATTCATTTTTATTATATAGATTGTAGTAAATCTGTAAAAAATGACATATTCAAGGTTAGGTTAGGTTGTCCGTATATAAGGACAAGTACATAAAAATGATTTTTTTGCAATGTACAGAAGCTTACAAATGGAGTATGTGGCAGCTGTGAACACAAGTGCTGGCGCCGAGGGTTGGCTGGAATTAAATGTAACCACAGCGCTGTCAGCTTGGCTGATCGAGCCAACCGAAAACCGCGGATTCTTTATAACGATCCATCCCCATACACAACCAGGTAATACATAACAGCAGCTGTTATGTTAATAATCTCTGTCTAACAGCATATGTATTTTATATATGTTGAGGAACGCGGAACTTCTTTTTAATCAATAAAAATACTTTTTGTACTCCGAGTAGCTTCTTGAAATGTATGACATATAATCCGCAGAACGTCATGTTAAGCCAGAAGAAATAGGCTTAGAAGAGACTCGCGGGTCTGGCACAGATGCAAAACAGCCGTTTCTAGTTGCGTTCTTCAAGAACGGACCAAAGCTTGGTGGATGGGATGCCGGTGCACGGCGTAAGCGGGAAGCGCGTCGATGGCGTACCCATGGATATTCTGACAATTATTTGAGGAATCCTCTAACTGGTTAGTAATATTTTTTAATAGTATGTTTAATTTTCCTATGTTACATAGTAATTACAATAATTGTTTACTCATCTTACTTAATCAGATTTGTACACGTAATAAAATTTTACTGGACTTTGATTCCGGGGCCATATTTGGAGGAGTTTGGTTGGCAGTAGGATTTTTTCGAATTCAGGCGACTAGCCAATGTAAATTTGCCGCCGTAACAAGTGTTCCGGCTCTCAACATTATTATATCTATGAGCCAGAGTATTACGTGCGTTTATATTTATTATTATTAACATTGTGGCAAAATAGGGATAGGTATTATCAGCCTATTGTAGATAAAAAAATGCTGTATTTTGACAAAGGTATTCTTCTGAAAGTCGAAATAAGTTTTACCTAAAACTTATAAAACTGTAAAATATAACGGCCTGGTTTGTCGTGCACTCTTCTCTAGTATAATTACAGTTTTCCTCGAGAAACTAAACGCTTTGTTGTTTGATGTATAATGTATACTTTGATTTTATTGATTCATCAATAAGATGTTAACATATTCCAGACACGTCGCATTGGACAACGAGAAGCTGTGAAATTCAAACATTATATGTCAGCTTTAAGGATTTGGAATGGCAAGTGAGTAAAATGTTTCTCTTATCGCAATTATCGTGTATTCTTTAATATAAAAGCTGCTTTAACAGGTCGTAGTTGAAAATCAGCGTTTCACCTCCAGTAGGTGAATAATTTACTAAACTACGTCCTTTTGTACCATTGCAGCACATACACGCTCGTAATATTATGTAAAAAAAATCTTATATGTTTGTCTATGTGTTTGGTAATAATACATGTTTTATCTCTCTATTTCATAGTTTATTCTTATCACATTCACAACTAGTAGTCAAATGACCACCTTATAAGTGGCTTGAAACACATGGAAGGGCAACAAGCGTAGTTTTAACTTTTTATTTTTTAAATCCTGATTTTGGACCTTTGATATATGTGTAAAAATATATTTGTAATATCTGTCTCTTTCTATTTTCTAGGACTGGATAATAGCTCCGGATGGTTACAGTGCCTACTACTGTAGTGGCGAATGTAATTTTCCACTTAACGCGCATAAAAACGCAACAAATCACGCGATCGTTCAAACTTTAGTCCATTTGTTAAATCCAACTCAAGTAAGACATTCATTTTAAATTTTGTAAAATTAATATTTTTAGGCGGTTAACAAATGTCGAATCTCTCGTGTATACCTTCAATTTATTAACCCAGTAAACGTTGACTTCACGACCACGTGAAAGGGTCTGATTTTTTTTTTAATTATTTCTGTCCTAGAGAATACGCCAATAATCATAGATATAATACAACAAGCCATAGGGGCAAAGCATCTTAGGGCCGGTGAAAACACAACAACAATCTTTTAGAAACGGCATTGTATGATTTAACGCTTTTTATTAAATACACTAAATAACTTTATTATTTCTTTAGTTAATAATGTGTGTTGTAGGTCAGAATTAATAAAAACAATGTGATAAAACTAAAAATAATTTATAAAAATCGCGATCAGGGCGTAGCATAGATGGCTCCTCAAATAACTGTCAGCAACTTTTTACTGGTGGTTAACAGTAATGTGCAAACATTACCATGTTCAGGTTTTAAGGGACGTAGTGAGAGCTGGAGTAGCGAGGGTTAGCATTTTGCGTCTCAAAGCGGTGCAAAATGTGGTGTACTGTGTGTCATCCTAACTAGCTCCACGATGTTATGGGGGGTGTCTCGCTCATTATTAAGTGAAAGTTTTCCTTGTCTTGTCGCATCATGAAACTAAAAAACATAACCGTCTTTGGTAAAAGTTGTAATTTTTAATGAAATTTGAATCGTCATTATTATTCGTTTTTTCAGGTGCCAAAGCCGTCGTGTGCTCCCATCAAACTTGCAACTATATCGGTCTTATATTATACGGATGATTCCAACGTGATACTGCGAAAATACAAGAACATGGTCGTCAAGACCTGTGGGTGTCATTGATCTAAATCTTCAAAATTACTTTTGAAACTGTTCACAAATGTACAAATGATATAAGAGTGACGTATTTTTCGCCTTTGAGTTAGGTATGACAGTCGTCCGTTGTTAAATGGACGTGTTTTAGTATTATAATGATTTAATATTAGATATTGTGTACTGATGACTTTTTAATTTAATATTAAGTAATTCATGTGCCAATTTAATGCCAAGTCAGATATTTTTGTGTATTTCTAACATAGCTATTATTAAACCTGTACGTGTACAATTTAGTTCAACATTATAGAAATTATTAACATTTTTATCGTTTTTTTTTATTTGATTTATTATATTTATGTAAATATTACAAATTTAATAAAACAAAATTTTACGGTTTTCGCATGTTTATTCGATGATTTTACTATCTTGTCGTTTCAGTCGAAACGACGGGATAATAAAATAATAGTAATTGATGTCCTATTAGAAATTGATTTATAACATTTATAACGAAAACAATACGGCTATCAAAAGTAAATCTAGCAATAACATATATTTTATTGAATTAAAATTGTGTATATCAGTAAGGATTCTCTTTTTCACTTCGGAACATAACACTCGCTTTCCACTACGGATTCTAATTTTATCACCGCAGAAATCTCCGAATTCGTAAGGAGGACGCAATGGGAAGTATGGGATCCAATAATACTCGTATTAAGTAAAAGCTCTCTAAGTCTCATGCCATGGATCTGTTGTTTAGTTCCGTTGCCAAACATACAACGGCATATAAAGTACGGTGCATCGCAATATACATACTCCTCTTCTCCTGCTACTCAACCGCGGTTGCAGAGAGCAGGAAAAATGGCATGGATGGAAAAACGCACCGTAACCTGCGTCGAGTTAGAGGTAAGTAAGTAAACTATGTTGGAATAATGCTTAAGTTTTTTACGTAATCGAATTAGAAATAAAGAAGTAAAGTAAAAAACGAAGGCTACTGTAAAAGTAAACAGAGGTGTTGAATAAATAGCATTCTAGAAAAATGGAGTAGAAATAACATACAACGAAAAATTATAAATAAACTCTCCATCAAGGTTTTCCTTCTCGTCAAGGTTTGAAAATTATTCGACGAATCCTGTCTATAATAATGTGGGGCTAATTAAGATGGTGAACACTGCACCACATTGCGCTCGTTGCCTTGAGACATAAGGTGTTAAGTTTCGTTAACATAGTAATTTCACTAGCTTATAGCGCTTTTCAAACCCGAAGACAGTAATGTTAGCATTACTATTTGCCGGCAAAAATAGGAGCTGCGATGATACCTACCCAGACGGTCTCTGGAAATAGAGACCTACCGCCGGTGAAAGTTCTTCTAGGTAGGCACCACCGTAGTTCCTGTTTCTGCAGTTAAACAGTAGCGTCTATCGTGACTCCGGTTTGAAGAGTGTTGTAGCTGGTGAAAATACTGGGGCTAGATGTTAAATTTTATGTCTAATGGCGACGAGCACAATGGGGTGCTGTGTATGTCATCCTACATAACGCTACATTGTTATAGGTCGCTACATAGAATAAAAAAATAATTAAAGATATGCACCACCATAGCTGCGTAACATTTGTGGTGTTAAAACACACAAAAAATTTCAGTGTAATAAACGGTTGAAGCTCATTAAAAATAATATTTGTTGACTGTATTAACATTTTTGAATTAACTCCTAAGAAACACAATTATCCCCAAAAAAATAAAGGTTACTTTCCCTATTACAGATTCTATTTTTATGTAAATAGAGTTTTGTAAGTTTGTGTGTATTGTACGTTTAATAGTATTGAGCTGATAGGCAGTGAAATTACTGGAGTACCTAGACTTAACGTTTTATGTCCCATAGCGACGAGTACAACGTCATTGTGTTTATGAAGTCCAGAATGTTATGGGCAGATCTGTAAGTCAACAATAGGTGTACGTCTTACGAGACGAGTGTATCGTCGCTTCATGGAATGAAGAAAAAGTTAAATATATTAGGTTACAGTTAATTTGCTTCCGTTCAGGAAAAAAATTATGTAAATATCTTATGATTAGGGCCCGTTGTTGCCCTGAAAGAACAAAATAATTATTATAAAGGCATCTCTGAACTATTATAATTTCCTAACTGAACTATGATTATATGAAAAACATAAAAATTTGCATTATCTACATGTGAGTTTTTATAAAAAGTAACAGGTAAATATTTCAATAGCATATATTCTAAAGAACCTAAACGACGTTTACAAAAAAATTCTCCGAATTGTATTTGCTCAATACGTTGTTTTTAATTACTTGACCTTGGCTCTCTCCATGTGAGAGAAGGCTCGGAATCCCACCCAGTGTTTGAAAATAAAGTGGACTGTTTTGTGTTTAATTTCAGTGACAAGTAAAAAAAAGAATATTTATTGAGTATACTCTCCTGTTGCTGAAACACAGTAATTATTATATAGTACATATTTAAAGAAAATAGGCATTGTAGAGACTAGATGAATTTCTATGGCAAATGAACATGACTTGATAATAAAATTTAATTCTGATCTCGCAAAGAAAACATGCAGATACGTATAAATATGAAATCGATAAGATGTGGTGTCGTTTCAACGATTTGATCAATTCTTAATGGTGTAAATTTATTAAAACAAAAGAAACTGCTTTGTCTAGGTTTTTGGTACGGTCCTGTTACAGTTACCATGTAAATTAATATAAACGTTATTAAAGTCTTATCATAGACATCTTGAAATATGTGATAACATATTAAGACTGTTTTCATTAATAGGTGGTACCACATACATGCTACATTGATTTCTTGAAATAAATAAATATTACACATGGATTCTTAGTAATCAATCTATCGCTTCACGGTTATCAGTATTTGATTGGCGATGAATCGCTATCGTTGTCGTTGTATCGTACTAGTGACAGCCTGCTGTTTGTTAACTCATCGATAAGTGGTGTAGTAAAAGACCGCTGCACGACGGTGTTGTGTAAAGATATAACAATTAAAAGAATAAAATATAATAAAAATTGTGTATAAGATATTCGATAAGTTGAACACGTCATCGAAATCACATAGATGTAAAAAGCGTATAAAGGAGGGGTGAGGGAACCATTACAGTAATTATCAAGGACGCAGCAGCCTCCTGCTTGTATAGAGGCGTTCCGATAATGAACACAGTTTCATTTAGCCGCCGCCGACGACTTACGCCGCACGCCTCGAACTTCGTTTCCTAAATAAACAATGTACTCCACGATGACTGACACTAGCCATCTGCTGTAATTGTATCAAAAATTACTGTGGGAAACAGTGCTTTGTGCATAAAGTATGTGGTTCCTGGAGTATTTGTGTACTTTTCTTGCAACGGTGACCGCAGTTCGTTCCCTCAGTGACAGTGAATCAAAAGTTTTTCGAAAATGTTGTCCAAGGAATCAAAGTCTTATTAAGTTTGTTGGTGATAGTTTCGAAACTTTTGATTGTATGGATCGAAAGAGTATAGAAGAAACGTATAACATTTCCTATTCCCCAATGTTAATAGGTGTCGAGGATTATGGTTTTGTTGATTACGGTTTACCCAAATTGTGTGGAGATTTTCAAACGATTGTGAACTCCTTTGATTTGAAAACGAAGTTATTAACATCGCCCAGAAATTGTTATGATAGATTAATAGCTGAAGTTGTCAATGATACGTTAACCCAAAACATTCCTCACACAGTAGAATTAACGTGTGTAAGTAATGAGACTGAAAAAGCAGCTGAGTCTAATTTGAAAATAAGTCATATACGAAAATGCTGTTTAAAAGGGCAAAGTTTTGACGTAAAATATCATTTGTGTAGAAATACGGAGAACAGCGTGGACGAAGAGCAATTGATTGAATATTTAAATTTGACAAATAATTATATATACGAAGTGGACGTAGGACTCCAATGTAAATCTGGCGAGTATGCGGTTGAACTAAAGCAGAAAGATTATGTATTTTTAGTAGAAGGAAGTGTTTTAAATGTGCGGAAGAAAACAAATAAAATGAAAAAAGGCAGTCTGATGCAAGGTGATTGGTGTATTGATCGAGGATATGACTCTACAGATATAGTAGCTAAGGTTTGTACCCGAAACTGTGCTACGTTTGGCGCATTTTGCATTCGAAAATGCTGTCCAGAAGGGTACCACTTTAAAGTAAGAAGATGTAGCAGTTTGGTCAGTACATGTACTAGAAACGTTGATGAGAAGAATTATTTTTATCCCTCAAACTATCTGAAGCCTTTACAAACTGATTACGTTGGTTTAACAGGTACGTTTTATTTGGTACCAATTTATACTTGCATGTATACCAATATTTATCTTTATGCTTCATTTTCATAACAATTTGATAAGATTATACCTAAATTTTTAAGGTAAAATTTTTTTACCTCGTTTGGTAGTGACGTAAATTACGGTGACGTAATTATAGCGTAAATATTAATCCAGGCCAGGCGAATAAGATTTTAATCGTTATTGAGATCCATTGCACGAAAGTCGCCCATAGAATCCCACAATTGAGTTTTAATTAAAAAACACAAAGCTTTTTTAAGGCTCTATTACTTCACAGCGTGATACACATTTCCGATCATTTTTAATAAAAAATACATTTGTTACTATCAAATTAATATGTACCTTAATAATTTCTTCTTCAATAAGTAGTACTTCTTTAAGCTATTATGTTAATTCTTTTGTTAGATGTAATGGGTCTTGGGTCACAGCCAGAATGCCCCGAAGGACGATTTGTGCTAAACAATTCCGATCCTAGAGATCGACACCGCTTAACTCCAGAGGGTTGGCTAGAATCTTCGATTTCTACCACTAACGACTACTGCATGGAGATCTTCGATCGACGACATTGTCAACAGAATGATGTCATCGTTAGTACTGTCCTTTGCTTCATTGGGGAAGTAAAAATAAAAGACTTCGGAGTAGCTTTTGTGGTAAGATACTATATGATATTGGTTTCTAATTTTTTAGTACTTTACAAAAGGCTTATTTCAAACAGTATTATTTGTAAGTTAATACATAAAATATTAAAAATGTGAGACTTAACGCAGAGACTGCTTTTCATATCGTCGAATTTAGTTTATAATTTTTGACTAAACATCAGTAATTTGTCTAAAATATGTCTGTAACCAACGTTTGATTATAACTGACCTATTTTTTTTTCAATGCAGATAAATAGTATATCAAGTGTTTGTCTGGCTTTGACGTTAATTGTGTATTGTTCCCTGCCCGAGCTCAGGAACTTACATGGTCGAACCCTCATTTGCCACGTGAGCATGATGCTGCTTGCGTACTCCTGTCTTGCAAGAGTACAATATAGCCAAGTAGTTAATAACCTTGCTTGTAAATTATTGGGTAAGTTAAACATCTTCATACTCATTGAATGAATCAAAACGATAGACAAAATAGTGACAAAACCTGTAAGTTTGGCATGGGCTATTTTGCTATACGTATAGCAATTACCACGTTTTAGGGAAAGCCTATGTTTATCATCAGATTATATTTTTACATCTATATAATGATGGTTAAATATATGGCGGTTTATGATAATATGATTTCAAAGAATAATCACATATGGCACTCCTTTGGTAACACTTATTCGCCGTTTATACAATATTGTGTTTATATTGAAAATAAACAATATGTGTGTGCGTTGTCTTATATTGCCCCACTATGTTACTAAAACAAGCAAAGTAATAACAGTATTAGTATTGGCATATTTACGAAACTCCAAGGATATGATTCTTTGTCGTGGGATGCTCGGAGCAAGATTGTTAAATATTGATTTATTCTGTACACTTCTTATGTATTTGCGTATGTTAAATGTTTTAATGAGACAACGTTGTTTACTTAGTCTTATAAACAAAGTGATTTGTTCTCTTAGGTATTTCATATAGAAGTTTATATTACTATTGTAATATTTTACAAGGACTTATTCGTAAGATATTTAATTTATAAAACATTTTTTACATAAAACATCGTATTTTTTGCTAATAGAAGTGCCGGACTTAAAAATTTGGCAGTCATTTATTTCTATGTCCATATAATTTAATCTCGAAAATTTATTTGCGAATAGTCTACTCTTTAAAGAGTTTATTAAAATTCACACGAATAGAAAAAAAATATATATTTTTTATGACATTTCGTTCTATTCATGTAAAGAACGAAATGTAACAAAAATTTAAAAGCAACAACAAAAACTTTAGTTGGTTTTACAGTATGCTGAAAACTTATTTATAACTAAACACGAAGGTATTACGAAGGTAAACTATAAACATGAAAGTACTAAAGCTTAATTATTAATATGTTATCAAGTTTAATAACTAAAGTTAGATAATACCGTATTTAAGTGCAAAAATATAGTTAAAGCTTTCATTTTCCTAGTTACGGTACTTGACGATTGTGGTCGTTTCGATATCAGGCGATATGGATAAGGCTTATTGAAGTATAAAGGTTTATAAATTTGTGAGGTAACCAACCGAAAATATATCGTTTAAATCTAATCGAGACGTACCAAAAGGCATACAATCGCTGACAAAGAATCTAGTAATGCAGTATGTTGATGAGATGATGAAATATAATAAAACCAACAGAATACTTGTTTGAGCGTTCTCATTTGACGTCGATGATCAATTATCGAACAATGTTTGTACAGGGTACGGTATCTATTTCGGCTTCGTGGCTGCGTTTGGTTGGCTGAACGTCATGTGCTTCGACATATGGTGGACATTTGGGTAAGAACTTAAAAAATAAAAAAAAAATATTATGGTAACATATATTCAATTTGTTTTACTAGTGTTATTCTAACTATATCATCATCAGTTTTAAATAACGTTATACGTTACATAGCAACTTCTCCAAAGTCATTACTTTTAAAACCTAAAAAAAGTGATAACGTTTCCCAGTCATTATCTTAAACAGATGTTTCTTTGAGTACGAAATTATACTTTCATACGTAGATATGTTTACATTAACAATGTCGGTAGAGTTCACAGTTTCCTGGTAAATACGTAACAGTTCTTAAAATTTGTGCAGGGCAAAATCTATGCAATCATTGGTATATTCATTGTGAGAATATTAATAATAATTACAATAATTATATTTTTAATACCTAAACGTATTTTTTGCATGATCATTTACATAAATTGCGTAGTAAACAAATGATTTCTAATTTTACAAACACAACATAGTGACATTTAAAGAGGTTTATATCATATAATCTTGCATTTTTATTCTAAGAATAAAACAAAAGAGCTATAAACATCATATTTAAATAAAATTTCAAGAGACGGTATTACTATGCTAGATCAAAGTTTCATTAAAATAAAAATCTGCGTACAGATTTCACGTATAGATTTCTGCACAACTGCCCACAGGTATCATGTCCGTGTGACTAATGCTTTTCTTAAAAAGAGTAACAAGCGTGGAATTGTTTATTCCCGTCAGCCATGTAATAGAATCGTCCGGAATGAAACAACTCATTGTTTAACTTTTAGTATTTTTGTTTACTAGTACATATATCGATTAACAATATACACTTATTTAACAACAATACTTCTGAACATAAAGTACTTAATACGAAATAAAAATCAGAAGTGAAGCACATACGAAAGAAATTTCCCAATTGAGCAATAAAGGACGTTATAGAAAACAAATTGCTTCCATTGATTCTTTGTAATAAAATAGTAAGGCGTGGTAGCGTCGGTATATTTTGCCCTCAATCACCCCTGAGCTTTAGTCGGCTGACGGCAATTACTTTGTTTGTGTAATAGACATACAAAATAGCACAGACTAGCAAACTAAAACATGTTACGAAATTAATGTGTCTATAGACTTAGTTTTAACCCGCCTATAAAACAAATATAGTGCGGCGGCGTCCGCTTGGTAAGATTATTTGAATATTATACCTTTGAGTCATGTGTATTAAATTCAATTATAACTAGTCCAGAGTTTCTGACTCGGAGGGTGAGCAGGAGCTTGTCTTTGCCATCCAAATACATTTATCATTACAAACTAAAAGTTGGACACAACTGTGCTGATTCGCAGACAGGACATACTTTTTATGTTAAAATTCGAGGACTCTGGACCCGGAAACCGTTAAGACGTCGCTGCAACTTGGGCAAGGTTCATAAACGTCGGGTCTTAGAGTATCTCTCTAATTTTATCCCGAAGAATAACTAAAAAAAGAAATAACTTCTTACGGACGAGGAATTCGGTTCGAGCGGAACCTGTGTTTATCAAGTCCACAGACTGATAGCACCATATTCTTTCCGAGTTTCCTTGCTAAAAGGCCGTAGGACGGCAATGGTCCACGAGTTCTGTGTCTAACAAAGCTGTAAAAGTTGTCATTAGGACTAACAGCACTAACATCATTCGAAAAATAAACCGAGTCTAGTATTCCATAATCTGTAAAACTAGATCAAATGACTGGCAGCAATAGAAATCATCACATACATATAACCATCTCTTATATTTATGGAAATGCCATGAAAAAATGTGTTATTAGTTTAACGCGTGCCTCTTTTCTGCTTCATATTGACGTGACAGATTTTAATCTCTTTAGTATTTTTTAAAGGTAATTTGAATAAGAATGTTCTTAGCTATTATTAGAAAAAATACTTAGCTCTTTAAAGACCAGCAGCTAGTTACAGTTGAATAAAAAACAATATAAATGTCGTTCAATAATCATAAGGTTCTTGTAAGCATACATCTCTGTTCAACTTCAATGGTCGAGCACCTAGAAGAGCAGCACTTAAAATAGTAATTAACAATTTTATGCGTACCAGAACAGGTTAGCAAACTTAATCTACCGATAATCTACTGATTTAACTCACCATATGAGCGCATATCTTGTGCCGTAAGATATTATTGTATAAAAAAGAAAAGTGAAAATTTCTAACAAGTTTTTATTATAAAATCAACTTATAAATTAAGACATTTTTTAAAAAGAAATCATGTTAAAGATTCTATTTCATCAGTAGCATAAAATAAGCAATATCGAAAAATATAAATTTTGCTTTAATGAACGAACATAAAACAAAGTTAAATGTTATTAGAATATGTTAATGTAATGTGCCAGATAAACCCCGCAATTCCTGTTAGCAGTATAAAGAGGGTGGGTCTTTAATTAAAATACGCCATCGTCTCTATGGAATGCTCACATATGAATAACACGCAACTTTATTTCTAGCTAATAAAAAGGTATTGAATTTGCACAATCATTAGTTAATAATTGTTAATAGTATATAGTACCTTCTGAACTGATGGGCGTAAATATACCGAACATAATTTAATTTTTTGTTGTTTTTATGCAAACCTAATCTAACTTGGAAAAAGAAGTTCAATATATTTAAATCATTAAAGAGATACTTTGAAACATTTAGAGACAATTATTTAGACGGGATTTGTGTATGCTGTTTATTAGTTTCTATTGTTGTTATTATATCGGACCAATAAAAAAAGTAGGGACAGAGAGATATAGTTCAACTAGTAGTTCACGATAATACTTGGTGCTTTTTATTACTGTCACCTATATTTCATGTGGAGTTGCCAAACGGCGGCGAGTTTTGTTGCTTAATGCCTTTGACGATAAAGTGAAGTGTGGCAAATTTATAGAAGGAATACATTATAGTTATACGATCAATAACACTTTTATGACCATCGTGCTACTCGCCAAGGGAATGGGTTCATCATATTGAAACACCTCCGGAATTTATGGCTTACTTATACACATAATTATTATCTAATTGGGAAGGACTGCTAGGGAGATGTAAACAGTACTGAGACTATGTAATAAGCTAAAAAAAAAATATTTATGACTACACTTTTGTTTTAGGACAATGGAATGTTAGGACGGCACAGAGTTATTAATGTATACAGAAATGTCAACTTCAAAATTGCTTCAGTTTGTTTTGTTTGTTTTGTTTGTTTTAACAGGAGTGTTAGAAACGTTCAACCTCTACGTAAAAGTACTTCAGAGCGGCGTCGTTTTATTTGGTATTCCGTTTACGCGTGGAGCATCGCAGTGCTTCTAACAGTGACGATGTTCCTCCTAGACCAGTACCCCATTTCTATTACCCTTGATGCGAACATCGGTAACGGTGCCTGCTGGTTTGGATCACGTAAGACTATTATTCATTCTTATCGTTTATAAAATGAGACTTGCCGTTAAATTAGTTTCAGTAACAGTGATTTAGAATAATGTTTACACAGGCTGTTCTAGGGAGGATTATTAATTATGATGTACGCGTCATACATCTAAATTTAGTTCACAGTTCTTCCGTCTTAAATACATTTTTAGCCAAATATTGTGAATAGTTTATTAATTAAAAAGAAGTAATGAAAACGTTTTGAAAATATATCGCAATGGGGTTCTCCCCATTCGAGAATCTTTATATTTTTTTGTGTTTTGTTTATATTGTGCTTTTAAATTTTACAATTACAAAGTGAATTTAAAATAAGGCCCAAAATAATAAAGAAAGTTTGTGTCATCAACATGTATCTCCAAGTTTTAAAATATTCTAAAAAAAAATTTAAGTATACAAAAACCGTAAATATAACATTTATTATTTACTGAATAATTTATAAAATCTGACTAAATCGTTAAAATTTTTATGTATTCTTCATCTACTTAGTACCTTAAATAAACATTAATCTAATTAACTTTTGCGTGAAAGGTCGACGATGAAAAATATAAAACAATTTAAAGCTTAATGAAAATACATAAAAAACTAAAGCTAATATTTATTTCAGTTCAAAATGTTAAGTTGGATTGGCCTCATTACATCTTTTTCGTAATACCTATGGGTACAATAACGGGTACAAACTTCATTTTGTGGATATTGACGGCGCGCCATTGTGCTCGTGTAAAATCAGAGGTGCACCGCTTACAAGCCGGTTCCGTAGGAGATCGCGCCAAACGACGTTTCCGTATAGACAGAGCTAAGTAAGTAAATATCTTTAATCTTTTTTTGATCATAATTCGTTGAAAAACATCAACAGATTTGCTTAGCTTTTACAAAGAATATTTTTCGGCCGCTATTAGAAAAATCAAAAAGTCTGTTATGATATTACTTGGTATTATTGTATATTTATTTTCATGCATTTAAGATGTTTTATTTTAAACAGGTATGTGCTAACCGGAAAACTTTGGGTGGTAATGGGAGCTGGCTGGGTGTCAGAGCTTCTTTCTACATTAGTGACGCAACCATTGTGGCTTTGGACCATTGTTGACTTGTTCAATGAACTTCAAGGGGTTTTTATTTTCCTAATCCTAGTAGTGAAGCCTAAGCTCTACTACCTTATAAGAAAGCGACTAGGTGAGATTTTGTCATACATTTTCTTAATTTGTAGTCAGTAAATAAATATATTCTTTTGCTTAGTCACGGCCATTAGCGATATAATTTAATGAGAAATACCAGTAAGCGGTTGGTTTCATATCTCTAAATAGTTTTAGATTTATTAAATTTAAAGGATACTGTAACAACAATTAACAATAATGATAGATTGCCAAAAAGGTGTATTTTGAAATTTTTTTCAGGTTGTTCTCGGACACCGATTGACACAAGTATATATTAAATATTTAGCTTTACATGTCAAATAATCCTTCTCTGCTTTTCTTTGTACTTAGTAGTACTTGCATTTTTTTTATTTATTACTTTTAGCCACATGTATTATGTTTAAAGCTATAAACTATCATTATTAACCTACTTATTTCATTTAAATTTTAGTGAATTTATCTACTAACAATTTGCTTCAAAACATTTTATTTATTAATATAATTGTAGTTTTAGCAGCTTTTAACAAAATAACTTGTCAAAATATTCAATATTAAAACCTACAATCCGCATTCAAATGAAGCCAAACAAATTATAGATTTAAAAGTTTTTCTGAAATAGCTTCTGGGTATGTTCACGAATGTTTGTTGTAAGATAGGATGTTAAAACTGGTTTAAAAAGTTACGTCATTGGACATAATGATACAAAAACTCAGTGGACTCTTCCAATCGGCCAATGAATAGATAATTATTTACTGTTTAAAAAATTTTTTTTGCAAACTGACTAAAATTTAACATAAAACACGACATCCGTATTAGATTTTGGTATTATTAAATCCGTTGGTACGAGATAATGAGCATTATCATTAAGTAGCATAATGATTAATTTACATTGCACGTTGGCTTACTTAGCATTGTTTTAAACTAATTGTGTGACGTTATTAACTGAAACTAATATAAACAGGATTGGAGAAACCGAACTCGCAGAAACACGGCGCATCTTCGTCAGCTCGTACTTCTTCCACGTTCCTGTCGAGGACAATTAGCTCGGACGAACGCGCTAATTTACGGACCCACCTACCCACAAACCTTAAGCAATCCTAATTGATATATTCATCAATAGCTTCCATTATTCGCGCACTTAGCTCACTAGAGATTGAATATGGTGCAAAAAGCACATTATAATTTCATACACCTTTACATTTCTATCATAATTTTTAAAGCTTTATACTTATTATAATGTAAGCTTGAGGTATATTAGGAAAAGGTTATGAATGTCCTTATTTAATGTATAAGTGTTTACTATTGCGTAGGCTGATTTGCATTTAATGAAATATTTTCCGCATAATAGTATAGAGTTTAACTAGAACGTGTTTATTTTTAAATTCTGGAATCTGTGTGTATTTGTATTAAGACTACGCGATCGCTAAATTTAACAATGTTTAGAAAAATTAAAATAGAGATCTAGTCAAAACATAATTAGGTTAAGGCTATAATCATATGTATGTTTTTACATTTTTAGCTTTATATCGAAGTATATCTATTGTCCCAATGTTTGTATGTATTCAAATGAATGACACAAATTTTTTGGTAACGATAATTTTTGTAACCTTTCGTTTGAACTGACTGTATACCACAAAAATTGACACGTACATGTAGTTTTTTATAGAAAAAGTTTTATTTTAGTTATCGGTTAATGTATAATTTTCAACTACGAGTAGGTTGGACTGCAGCATTCCGACTTCTGTGTCCTTTAATCAATTGCCATAAAAATTGATTGGTATAAAAATCGAAATACCAAGAATGCACTAGTAATATAATTATGTTTATAACTTGCCATCTGTTGGTAGAATATAAGGTGAGCGTACAAACAATTTTTATGTATTTAATTGGGATAGTCACAATTTTTTGTTACAGTCAATATAAATATCCAATGGCCACTGTCTGCAGGATTCAGGTAGTAAAGCATGAAACATTACTTTTAATTCTATGTTTTAATGTATTTTTTCAGATTATAATGTATAATTACACGATAGGGTTTAGTAATGTTTTGTAATTGGCGTGTAAATATGTTATGCAGGTTAACAAATCTTGTTAATAAACTGGTCATAACTGGGTGCACCCATGATATGGTAAATTTAATAGACTTCGTACAAGCATGGACGAATTCATGTAAATCGAAAAGAGAAACGTCTTAGTCCTTTTAAAATGATAACTTCGTTTTATATTAATATGTATAAAGTATACTAAGCAGTACTTACTGTAATAATCCAGTGTGGCTGGAGCACATGTGCTTCGCTGAGTCATCATTTCTGGATTAATATTTGTGTTAGTACCTGATATTTTGGTTTACATTACTTATCAATATATTTCTTAGTATTTTTTGGATCCTTTAATTTTATTACATAGATGCTGAATTGTGTTTATAGACTAGGGCTTAATAGAAAACGACATAATCCCGGCAGTCGATTCGGATACTTACTTGTAATATGTTAGCTTTTATATAAAATGAATAATTGAATAGTCTATTAAAATACAAATATATGAGCTTTGTGTAAAAATATAACATCCATTCCAATTGTATTTTTATTAATATCCCTTAGAATTAGACCCATAAACAGGTAAATTTTGCTTATTTATATTAACCGCGATGACAGTTAAAAGTATTCGCATTTAATTGAAAACTCTACCCATTGTCTTAAATATAATTAGTTGCTGTTGTATACCTTCATTATTTACTATACTTTATCTTTGATGTTTTAGTTTATTCTGCCTATCAAATACATGCTGAAATCAAGCAGTTACTCAAGTAAATTATGTACTAGTCAATCGACCATGAATCCATACAAGGTTACTTATAAGAGTTAGTCTCTCGGTGTTCTACCGAATGCACTCTGGAGAGTGCTCAAGAACTGCATGATCTAATACCGCCTTCGCCCTTTTATCATCGGACGTACAGGCACACCGCAGGCATCCATCCCTTCGTTGTCGATCTCCCGCGCTTTAGGACAAAGCGTTTCGCTTCGTCCTTCATAATGCGTACAGCGAGGGAGTGGAACAGTCTGCCGGCGTCAGTGTTTCCGTCCAGGTATGATGTGGGGGTCTTCAAAAAAAGAGTGAACAGGCTTCTAGACTAGTGCGCTTTACCACCTAGATTATATCGCCGCTTACCATCAGACGGGATCGTAGTCAAGCACTAGTCTATCCTAAATAAAAAAAGGTTTAAATATAAATAAAAGATTAATTCGGAGTATTTTTTATTACGAGTATTTTTAAAACATTTTTTTAATTTTCAATAGACATTTGCCAATATTTTAATCTGTTTACATGTTTTCAATGTTTTATAACAAAAAAACCATAAAAATTTATCTGTTAATATGAATAGTAAACGTTATAACTTAAATAGCTTCACAATATTTATTTTATTTCCACTTTTCCTTTTTGCTTGATTCTAAATTTGTTGTATTTTCACCGGGACATAGCTTGATAATCGTCAAACAATTGATTCCAAAATTAAATAATTTTAAATACCTTACTTTTTGATACATAATTACAAATTCCAAGTATAACAAGAAGAATGCAACGCAGTTAAGATTTACATTTGTCTTCGATGAAAACATTTCTTCTTACTCATTAGGTACAAAGTTATAATTCTAATATTCCATAACCATAACATAAAGCGTTAAGGAACTGTATTCATATCTAAAATCAAATTGCTGATTTTCTTAAATTATAAATCTTAATTCAGATTAATGCGGATGTTACAACAATACTGATCTCAATTAATAACTAAGAACTTACCTAGATAATAATGCGAATAACAAATAATTACAACAAGTACTAAAGTAAATAATACTCAAAACGTTCTTTAGATTGGTAACTAACTAATACAAAAGTGGAAAGGCGAGGTGTATTCTAATCGATTAAATATTAAGTATACACATTTATCACAATGGTATCAACTACATAATATGTATATTAATAGTATCAACGTTTGGTTAGATAAAAATTATCAATATTTTTTGTATTAAACTTGCTTATTGTATTACACTTAAGTACAAACTTAGTAGTAAGTACTAATTAACATAAAGTTTATTTATTTTCTATCAGCAACCTGAAGCCTGTTTCGTATGAAATATTAATTGCATTCTTCTATTTACGGATTTCATTTTGTTAAAACTTATTATTTTCTCCTCGTTTAACAAACATTTATTTAGCTATTTGTTACATTAGTTTTTAACAATACATAATATTTGTGTGAATTTCGTGACGTACGTAAATTTAAGAGTCCATTGAAGTACATAACAGTAAACAATTTACTTTACTTTCACATTTATTTTAAAAAATTTCCGACATATAAGTGTTTTCCAAGAAGCTTATAAATTGAGTTTTTTCAATGAGTAGATCGATTTCTTGGTTTTATACACAATTGATAACCAATTACAAATCTTCTAGTGCGATGAATCGATAACAAACAATCTATAACCTTATTTAAATCTTTTAACATAATTTCGGATAACTGGCACAGTAATTATTTGTTTATATACATTTCATATATAAATATTAAAAAACTGGAATATTTGTTGTAAGCACTTTTGATTTAATTCGGTGTTCAATGTCTGATGGGAATGTAAATTGGTAAGGAAATGAGCAAGCATTTCCATTTAAAACATTTTTAAAGAGATAATTGTGGAATGGATAAGTACAGTGGACGGTACGATAAATGTGCCTTGTTGACAATCGGTCACGCACGATGGTTCGGTTGTACAGTAACAGGTACTGGTATTGGCGTCGGTGTGCTGTACGCATTCGGTGCCGAGGGGCCGTCTTCTGGGGCTGAATTATTGGCTTCGGCTTCACATTCTCGCTCAGCAACCTCTTCTTCGTCGATAATAGATATATCTCGAATGGATGGTCGGTGTGATCGTCGCCACCCTGGATGATTTTTAAGAGTTACAGCATATTACACATTCAATTATAGTCATAAAGTAAAAGTTTGTTTAAAGTTAAATCATTATCGTTATGAATTATTTGGCCCCAAATCAAAGACGATCCTTCTGGAAACTCATTTACTTTTTGACGTACAGTAAGACCCCGCTTAACGCCGTTTCGTTTAGCGCTCTTTTCTTTAAATTGTGGAACTCCTCTTAATTGCATACAGTTTATATGTGTTTCTACTTTCCTACGGTGTTATACGAATTCATTTTTATGGAGTGAAACATTTGTTGACGTACGTAAGTATAAATTTAAATTATAAAACGGTCGATATAGTGATAAACATCATGATTTTTAGTTTTTGTAATTGGTGATAATAAAGCCACGAAAATAAAGAAACAAGGAAAAGCATTTCACTAATAACTAAAAAGCAAGTGATTGAAAGTTATATTCCGTTGAACGACAATCACCAATTTGTGCTGCATTTAATTTGTCAATTTAAACAATAAGGACTATTCTTAAGAATAAAGAAAAAATATTGTCATCGGCAACTGCAACTACAAGCTCTGCGACTAGAATTACCCGTTCTAGATATAATACAATAAAGGGAATTGAAAAACGCCTTTCTATATGGATTGACAACGATATTGAAAGCAATAAGCCATTATACCAACTTATTATAATGTAAAAAGCAAGAACAATTTTGAATTACGTTCAGGTTGAGGCAAGTGACACAAGCAAAACTTCATTTTTAAGTCGAGGATAGTTTAATTGATTTAAACATCGTAATAATTTTCATAACATACAGATTACGTGAGAATAATAAATTTAATAGTAAAGTACCACACCATTTTTCTTTCCATTTTCCCCTAAGCCCCCTATATAAATGATGAGCT
Organism: Byasa hedistus; assembly: GCA_029286795.1. Lineage (NCBI taxonomy): Eukaryota > Metazoa > Arthropoda > Insecta > Lepidoptera > Papilionidae > Byasa > Byasa hedistus. The sequence continues at coordinate 5,163,897 of JAGSMW010000020.1, read as the reverse complement.
AACCTCGTTTAAGGCTGTTTCATATTATGCTTTATTTTGATGTAACGTATAACCCGAGTTAAGGCGGGGTCTTACTGTATATTGAATTCTGTCAAAATATGAATCGAAGATGGTATTGAAAAAGTAGCAGTTGGAGTTATTCATTTGTGTATTCACAAAAAGGCATAAAACCAAATATTTGTTAATTGCATGTTATAATTTACAAAATGTATGTTGTAGGTGAGTTTAGATTCGCACTAAAGCCATTAAAGTTGGCAATTATTTTGTAAATTCGCGGAACGGTTATAACGTCCGATAAATAAAGATAACTTATCTTAAGACTCTGGACATAAACTAAAACTACTAGTACCATTAAAGATAAAAAGGTCAGACGTAATTATCTGAATGACATTAAACGTTATATATTCATTCCAGTTGTTAAAATGATTTTACCGGCGCCAGTCCGTTATATTCCTATTGTAATAATACTACAATTAAGTGAGAAAAGTAATTGTAATAACCAAGTGGTTAAGCATGAAAATGCTATTATTGGAGAGAATCTCAGAATTTCACCAGATGACAATGACAACATGAAGTCAGGAAGTTCATCATATGTATCAAAGTTCGAAGAAATCCAAGTCAATTTTCAACATGGCTTGCAGAAGTGTACGAATGTGCTCTGCCATATCTACCAAAAACACCGAGTGAAGAGACAAACAAATTCCTCGCGCCTATCTTCACATACACTGATGTCTTATCAAAACTTGACAACAAGTAACACATACCCGTACATAGCCCATAGTGAATTAAAACAATTCATAAATGGCACTAACGACCCTGCTTATTCTTTATACCCCAAAACTATAAATTCCACTACTTATACTCATCAAATTTTTCCCCCAAATAGCTTTTTTAACGCAACATTTTTTCACTATCCTTTAAATAAATATTCATCTTATAACAACTCTACACATTCTCAAAGACATACTTATCCGCCAAGTCCCAAACCCCCTCAAAGTCAAGATAATCAAAAATATAAAGCGAATGTTTGATGTTATTATCGACATGGTATAATTTGTACAATTCCCATATAAATTTTTAATCGGTTGCGACGTTAAAAGGTATTCCTGACGAGAGCAGAATCAAAAAAATTTGTATCAATCTTATAGTACAAACCATGTAATTATCAGTCTAGTTATTATTAGTAATTTCTTTAAAAATGTACCATACAACTTTAATCCCCAATCCGATCAATAGTGCGAATTACGATATAATTATATAATTCGGGGATCTGGCAATCACAATCCTAGTCCTGTCTAGTTACCTTTTATAACATTAATAAGCAGTACCATTTTTATTCCATTTCATGTTTTATTTTTTGTAAATTGTATAGACCTAAGTTACAATGTCAACAACTATAAACGTAATGCCATTCATAATCTAAGTAACATTGTCGCAAATCGTTTTTGGAACATGTTGAATTTATTGTCATCTCAAAATGGTAGAATTTTTATCCATTCAAATAAAAACTACAAATTGTTTATAATTTATATCTACACCAAATTCAGAGAAAAATAACTTTAATTGATAACGCAACATCTTGTTTTTATCTTATATTATTGATAAATGTGTTTTGCAGTAAGTTTAAGTTTTTTTTATAAAGAATAAATAATGCTTTCATTTAAATTGTTCCATCGTTTCGTGTACGTGATTTGCATGCATATTTTATAATAACCAATATATATTAAAAGGTATTATTATTTGAATCGCATTGACCAGTACACCAGTGTTTGTTATATATTTATGCACAAATTTTGATAAATTATCATGATAAAAAATTTGTTAATTTTGCACTAGTATAGCTAAAAGTATTGCTAGTAGTATTGTTATTAAGAAATCTTTAAAATTATTGTGTCTAAAAAATGAAGCAGTGTTCCTGTTCAGTCTATTAGTACCTCCTTTCTTCAGCGATATGATATGCGTAAGTTAACTTGAATACAAAAACAATAAATACCTTCCAAAACAGGAGGTTTCGTAGTTTTTGAAAGCAGCCTTGGTCCAGTGATAGTTATAACTATAGCTCCCAGAGGAGCTGTGACTACTATAGACATGATGCATACAGTGATCACTGTCTCAGCATATTTCAATAATTCTGGTGCGGGTTCTCCTTCGCCAGCCATCTTACGTACCTCGTCCAAGGCCACCGGACCTAAAGCCGCCTGTAAAATTATATAAATTTTACATTTTATTGGTTATGTTATCATTATGATTGGATGGGAGATATATGCGAAGGACAATCTAGGAGTTGACACGACTTTACACTATTTAAGGCTATTCTTTTATATTTTACATATATAACTGATATTTGTGCAATACTTTTGCCCCGGTCTTTACGAATTCATACAAAATTCCAAACACGAGTAGATATTTTTTTTTAAATTGTTATAACGAATAAAAAATATTCTTAAGTAAAATTAATTTTTTATTGACGAATAGCTCAAAATATATCTAAAAATATCTTAAGGGAATGAAGTTGAAAATGAATATCATAATGTATGCATTGTATTAAATAAATATGAATCCCATGAATATTTTAGTTCTGTGTTATCAAAATAAAAACACGTAATAACTGAGCAATAGTATCAGATGCAAATAGAATGTTATATTTATGTCTAGTCTAATGTTTTATAATAGTTACTACGTATGAATGTTGTTTGTGTAACAATAATAATGTGTAAATATTATCAGCAAAGTTTGAATGTACCAATTATTGAGTTCCATTTGACATTTCCTCGTTTTTGTTATTACTCGTAGGTTAAGATTTTATTGAAACAATCTTTTTCCTTTAAAAGAATATAATTATTATTTTTTGGATTACATCTATAGACTCTTTATTTGTGAGGAATAATAAATGAAACTTACTTGAACTGTAGCTTTGGCCATCCACGCGAGTCCCACGAAGACCTTTTCCTTCATGTTGAGATTACTGCGGACAGCGCAAACGCTTGTCAGCATTGCTCGAAGAATTACACCAGTAATTAGGATGCCACCACCCACTAGCACCAAGTGTGGCTCCAATTCTGCAATCTAATTAAATAAAAATATTACATACGAAATGACGGATATACTAAACTTATGTTTTAATAAATAATTGTCGTTGACCAAAAAAAACTAAAACTGATTTTTAATTAATATGGAAGTCGTTCTTTATGCTTCAAAATGTTTTATTTAAATGCAATATTTGGACAACGTGTTAAACAAATAATATGCAAATGCGATATTTTGTCATTGTCATTGCTTTGAATGTATGTTTTAAGCACAACCTGATAGTCCCTCATTACTTTAGTTTTCGTCAAACACCGATAATGAGATACATGTACTGTATAAAAACTTATTTGCATATACGTCATTGAAATCTGTAATCTGAATTTTCAAACGAATAACAATAATACCTAAATTATTCATTTCTTAACTTCGCTACATTATCGAAGAATGTGGATGACGGAAAAAAATATAAAATATTGTAGCAAAACATTATAATTAAATATTTATAATAGCAAATTATTTTTACCGTTCATGGTACCTGCTTCATAATATTTAATGAAAAGGAATCCTAAAATTTTTATTTGTAACTTTTGAAACAGTACGAAATGCCTAAGGATATTTAAAATTATTTTAACACTTATATATGATTACAGGATAGGTTTTCTGAAAGTAATAACATTTCATCTTACCACAATTTGTGCTCCAGTCACAGAGAATAGCATAGGTTCAAAGAACATCCAGAAAATTTCAAATGCGGTCGCAACAGGATTGTCCTCCAGCTCCCATCCCTGTTCGGACCAATTTTTACATGCTACGAAAGCAAACGCAATAACAGCAAGTGGACCTTGAATAAAAATAAATTAATAATTAATGTCACTTATATGTATATATATATGTTTGTATGTTAAGTAATCTACGACATTTTCCCTCTAAGTTTTACATTATTTTTAATAATATTTCTACAATAATACTCATAATTAAATGAACGACAGTAGGCTGAAGTTGTGATTATAATGACCCATAATTAGAATCACAAATACAGTGTTTAAATTAAGTCGGAATATATTATTTATTTATCTTCAAGTATATATTAAAAATGATTCAGAATCGGTAATTTTTGTAGTTATTGGCTGTGAAAATTGGGATGGCCATATACTTTTAAGCGTGAAAAAGTTTTAAAGATTACTTTACTGTTTTTAGTATTTTTATGCCGATCACGTTTAGTAATGTTAAAAAAAAAATATTTTGTTATATTTATTATTATTTTCAATAAAAATATTGTACGAACCTAATTTTTAAAAGAATCACGTGTTCTTTAACCAGTGCGTCATTCATAGAAGATCAAATGTAATATTTATTCATAAACCACACTACGCAGCAAATCATTTCACGTAATACAAAAAATTACAAGACTATCGTTAAAACGTGTACTTCATTTCATTTGCCTTAACCGCAAATACTGTTTGTTGATTATAAAATGTTTTTATCTATTACCCATCACTATCTATATCTTCGAGAAACTTTTCGCTAACGCAATTCTTTTTCATTTAATATACTTTTTTTATCAACTTGTTCACATAGACACTGAATGTCCACTACATATCATAAGGAAATTAAGAAATTTCTTTACGTATGTAATAAAAGGTTTTTCATTTTATCTAAAATACTAAAACCTTCTCAAATTTATTGCACCATCAGACCATAGTAAATACCACAACCTCTACGTAGAGATACTATCATGCTTATAAAATATTGTTCAGTTTGTAATAGTGGATGAGCAGTTGTAAACAGAGATTTCAAATAAGCTTTGTTTTCCTCTGTTTTATTACAGATCGTTTTTTATAGTTACAACAGTGTATTGTTCGTGTGAAAATCTCGCATAATACAGAAGAAAACAATCAATCGTACTTGGAAGTATTGACTCCAAACAATTTAATCAACTGGCGGTTAGTGAGAACAGTAGTTTTACCGAAGTATATTCTAATTATTTTATTTTGATGATAGGAACTTAAGATTTGTTGATTACATGAATCTATTTTGGTTTTATTGCGAGAAATTGTATTTTTGCTGTTAATGTTGTCATAGAGGACATGAAAAATATTTATTAAAAGTATAAGAAACGCATTTCCTTCTTTAAAACTTCCGGGAATTTTAATTTTTGTGAAGACTTACTGATTTTTTAAGATTCAACGATGCAGCATTGTTCAAGGATTCGGAAACAGCAATGTGTGCAAGGTGATATGTTTTGCTCTAACTTGCTATAAATCTGATAGCTTTTATATATTATTTAACAGTATCCTGTTTTAAAAATTGTATAATAGTTATAAATTTGGGGTAAAAATTATGGTTCGAAAGCAACGTAAGAATTCTCATAATTTTGGCGTGCGCCTCATAAGCCGAAAGAAAATACGGAATTTATTTAGTTTTTTACATATTTCCTATTATTTCAATAAAGTAGATGCGATAGTTTCCTAGAAAAGAGTTTTTCAATCTGTTTTTGTCGACAAATTTGCATACGCAAGGAAACTCAAATGAACGTAATATCTGCAGCTAAATGTTTGCTACTTCTGTGAAACACCGAAACATAAAAGCAAATATATGGTAAGACACTTACCACAGTGTCCATGAACAGATAAAATAAAATGTTGGAAAAATTTAACTTTTTAAATCGAATCTTACCTGCCCCACCCCATCCGATTTCTTCTGATCCTAAAACAGACATAAGACCACCCGCAAGAAGGAGGATGACACGCAATGGCACCAGGAATGCGTCGTTTCGCTCCGGAATATATTTCACTAGGTATCCGCAAAAAACACCGAAAGCTATACCGCCAATCACACTTAAAGGTCCCTGAAATTGATACATTTGAATTAAAGTAGAAATAATTTTTGTTAATTATAATACTGGCATGATATTTTTTTTGTTTTGTCGCTACCTAGAAAATTATTACCTGTATGATATTCATTGTAATAGAAGAACTTGCGAACATGATGGAGGAAACTATTCCAAAGACAGCGACACTAGCCGCATCGTCCACGCCTGACACAGCTAATACTAGCGTAGGTATACCCTTCGATACACCATAGCCTTTACCACGTAACCTGAATAAACATGGCACTATCACAGCTGGTGAAACCGCTGCTATTATAGAACCTAAAAGAAAAGCTGCAACAAACAAAATTAAGATAAAACAAGTGATAGAAAATTTCGTCAAAATAATTTAAATTTTGAATACAAAAATATTATTGGATGGACGACTAAAAGTTTAAAATCGATGCTACTTATACAAACTAGATTAATAATTATTAGAGATAAATATTAATTATACTGAAAAAATCTTACCCCAATCCCAGGGCAATCCAAGAAGCAAGTTAGCCATTACTGCACAAAGCACGCACTCAAAAGTCCATGGCACCAAAGCCAACTTGATTACGGTCAAAAAGAATTTTTTCATAGCAACCGGATCAAGGTCCAAACCAGCTCGTGTTAAAATTATCGTCAAAGCAATTTTTCTGCAATGTTATATTTAGCATTAACGTAAATGACATACATATGATAATGTGATAATTAAAATTATACATGGGAGATGGAATAACGGAGCAGTCTTTTCAAACTTTAGTTGTATGTTTAAAAATTAATAAGGGTTTCTGAAAACGTTTCAACAAGTTGGGACTTTTGGAGACCTAGAAGTATAAAAGTGGTGGCTTTTAGATGTTGATTAGAGACTGTAAAGTTTGTAATAGACCGGGATATTATATGTCAAGAGTATTTACTAAATTAAATTATATAGTTTACCTGATATAAGAACAAACTCGTTCATAGTTTTGATCAAAGTTTACAAATCCAATATTTTTCATTACGATCCCCACAATTAACATTCCTATCAGTGCAGGTAGTGTTGTGACTTTGACCATTACCCAGCCACCGAAGTAAGCAGCAATAGTAAGGACTGCTAGTGTAAACAATTGCCCTCCAGGTGCTGCCGTATCGCCCATGATAATCCAGATGATCACCCATACCAAAATACCTGTAATATATTTCACATACACATCAAAACATTGAGAATTACAGAAAATTTTATTTTTCTACAAAAGTTTTAATGTTCCAATGATATCAGAAACTCGTATATCTCCATTGTTGACATTATCTTTTCAAAACTGGATTTTATAGGCGTATTGTACAGAAACATTAAGTTGCAAATTGAGTTGAACAAAACATTTTAATCAACAATCAAAATCGATTACAATATGTCTTCTGATAACTACATAATTTGATTTATTTGCCAACATTATGTATTATATATATAATATTTCTGGATAATTAAGTAAATTAATTATATAATTTTAATGTATTTATTAAATTATTAGACTAATATCAATTTATAAGTAAAGTAAATAACTACTACAATTAACTAACAAACGGGTAATAAACAAAATGATTATAAATTTTGAACTGGTCCCCTTCACTGATACAATAACAGGACATTAGGAATTTCGCTTTAATTGTACTATTAAGATTCCACTGAAAACTATTTACAAAACATTTTTTTTTTGATTCCATAGTATATTAGACTTCTATTGTCATTAAAAACACTTATCTTAGACAAAACCTTTTATTTTTACAGATAAATTTTTATTCAGTAATCTCAATATAGTTTTTGTACGATACATGGACTTGGAGAAATTGATGTCACAGAGAATTGCTGTGCGTCCCGAGAATTCCTTAAACGAAGGGAGCAAATATTTAAGATGGTCAAAGAACCTGTCGCGTTGTATAGATCAGAATGTAGGACGTGTTAGTGGTGTTATTAGAATAGATAGAATATAAAATAAATACATAAAGTGTAGTTTGAAACTAGCAACGGTAGCAAAAAAGATGTGGTCTAAGAATATATTGACATCGTATTTGCAAATGCGGCGGAAGGGAGAAAATCATGATGAACTATTATTTAAAGCAAATAAACAATGCTAATTATTATAAATGATATGCATTGCTTAAAATTAATTATTTATTTAATAATTAGTTATTTATAATTGCAAAGTATTCATCTGAGTTTTCCCCTATTTTTATTCGAGGATATGGTCGTGGACAAAAGAGATATAGCGGACTCTTATCGGCTAATAACCTACGGTGTCCCACTCAATGCTTTCGCAGAAAACCGATATACATTCGGTTATCCCCTAGTGTAAATAAAGTTTTTGCCAGGTAACGATATATTATTACAACACAGCACTTTTGCAAATATTGATGTTGGGTTTTCGAAAAGTGTTAGTCAAAAAAAAAAAAATAGTGGTGCAACCAACAAAAAATAACATAAACACAAAAAATTAAAGCCCTCTTTTAAATTTACGTAATTGCATATAAGTGAAAATGATAATTAATAATGTCTTACCGATTATAAACACCGAAAGGGTCTGTGCAAAATGTCTGTAGGATGGACACAAGGGATATGGACATATCTTTTGCCAATGCGGTGGCTCCCAAGAGGGAATTCCAGAATCTTCTTGATGACATTTTTGACAACAAGCGTACCACCAGGACCTGCCGTGACAAGAAGAATACATTGTTCACTTGTCCAACACACTGCAATGTATTTTCATGTAATTTATTGTTATAGGTCGTTACAATACAGAGTGAGATTATGAAATATAATGCTGTCGTTGTAAAAGTTTCGTATATTTGTTGCAAAACGTTTCAACAATGAAATAACTAAGTTTGTGAATTACGAAAATGATATAATCCTTCGACATATATTTATTTCATGTTTATTTTGTTTAATTCATTTTGATTTAACTTCACTTCAAGTCAACTTGAGTTGAACAAAATTCAGAGTAATAATACACAAAGTGTAACAAAGTTTGAATAATTAAATTTATGGTGAAAACTGGTGATGGCCTAGTTTGCGAGCGATGGTTGGTATCTACCATGTATTTATATAAATACAAGATTTTACCTTTCGATATGTTCGCTTTGTTGAGATAGGGCTTTCTTGGAATATACAGAAGAAGTTGTTGAATATTTTTTATACCTGCCCTCGATGTGCGCCGGTCGATCTGTGGAAGAAGTAATGTCGTTATGGTAGAAGCAAGTATACGACTGCACATATATACGAGAATGACAAGTAGTTTCAATCGATCAGTGTGTGGGAACGGACAGATGGATTTCTATTTTCGTTTAGATCATAGAACATAAAATTAAGCAACAAAGAAAATATTGAAATGTATGTCTTAATTGTTCGTATACTTATAAAGTTTTTACTGTGTTTACTGATACTTCTTCGGCGAAACGTTCATGATGTTTTTCTAAGATGTTAAAAAACGCAAATATTGTTTTTTTATTTAACTAAGCGACAAAAGGAGCGAGACGTTTACCGATGGTAAGCGATACGTTTGTCTATAATAATGCGGCGCTAATTAAGATGGTATACACTGCACTACATTGCGCTCGTCGCCTTAAGACGCCAAGTGTCGTTACTCCAGTAATTTCACAGCCTACCCCTTCAAACCGAAACACAGTAATGTTTGTACACTACTATTTGGCGGCTGAAATAGGAGCTGCGGACCTACTTAAACGGTCTCCGGCAACAGAGACCTACCACCAGTAAAATTTATAAATATTACTACCATGTTGAATGTGTTGAAGATATAAATAAAGTTTCACAAGGCTTTTGTAATCATGTACTTTTTTATCGATTTATGTTAAAATTTTTATTCATTAAGTATAACGAAATGAAATGACTTTTTCTGTATAAAATTCTTTCCTGTTGAAGATGTTTATTAAAGAAATCTGTTTATTAAATATTTTTGGTATATGGCATACAAAAGCGATCAATATTAATTTAGATAATAAAATTTTTATGCATCCAGTGCTGTTAGTTTAATTTTCGAAAGGAACACAAATTTATTTACGAAGACAATGTTTGTGTACATAAGTTTTTCTCCATCAGGAGTTTTCTGTTGTTAAGTTTTTATTATCTAGTTTCTTCGTTATTCGTATAAAATAACTAAATAAATTCTGTACATTGTCATATTACCTTCATAAAACATAATATCACCAAAAATATTATATACATTAAAGAATAAACAAAGATAAAAATTTGTGGTAACTTTTAGTATTTTTTCTTAATTTATGATTTCTTCGTAATTAAAACATTAATACTAAATAAGAGAAAGTTTAAAATATCTTTAAATAAAAACTAAAAGATACAACGAATTTGTATAGTATTACAGCAATTGTCGAATAATTGTGGAACTTTCCATTAATTTGCATATGTTATCAGGAGGCAGGCTATGCTTCTAAAAACCATTGAATTTCCACAATAAATAACTTTCGAAACCGCAGCACGATTTTGGCGAATATTGTATGAAACAAATGCTGCTTTTGAGAACATTGTATCAAATAAATGAATTTTGTTAAACTAAAGAAGAGTTTAAAGATTTTTTGTAAAGATCTATTCAAAAACATGATCAATGCTTGTTATAATGCAATAATATTTACAGCTCTGTTATTTTAGTTAGTGTATGAACAGCCGAAGATCACCAATTTGCGTTTCATGTTTTAATACAGTCAGTGCGAGAAGATTGGCGTAATATTGGTTACTAACGAAGCTAGCTCTTTACAAATTGTTTTTTATATTGTTAGTATGATGATGTGAATACTAAAGATGCAAATGAAAAATACATCGTAAGTAATTTGCATGTTTTCTTAGAAAAACTATTTAGTTTTCTTTTCAAACAATTTCCTTATATAATACAATAAGAACTATTGGATTTTAATTAACTTACAAATTTCATGAGTAACCGAGATTAGTTACGTGTGCCATTTTTGTAACGAAGTAAATTGGATCATTGTACTTGTCCCTCTGTAATTGATTAACAACCGGCGACCGCAATTCTAATAAATAAGTATTATAAGGTCATTTGGTAGTAAGCGTAGTAAGGTTGCAACCTTTTACTAATTATCCATAAACTTGTGAGCATTTGAAGTACTGTTTTAATATTGATTTTGTACCGTTACATGTATTATATAAGTGTAGGTTATATTTTTAACTGTGTTTGTTATATGAGTGTAATTATCTTTTTCAGTATAAAAAGTTTTGTACATTTGTGATTAAAAAAAAAAACATGTACTAGTACTTTCATTGATTTAGTTGTGCGTCTAGTTTTAAGTTATTTCAATGGCAGAGCTGGTGTTCACGTGTGACAATGAAAATTTAACTTTTTTTTAATATATGTATGTAACTATCGACTTATACAATATTATCGATGAAAGTTTATAATAATGTGTTTGTTAGTAATAACGAAAAATTTTAATGAGTAATTATACCCCATGATGAATCCATTTCAGCCGCCATGGCATTGTGTAGATTGCTCTTGCGGCGCGACGGCCCTTCCGCTTGCGCTGATACGCGGCCATTCCTGTGAACATAGTACAATTTAATGTTTGCAAGTAATGTCAGTAATAAAACCAAGCCGTTAACTTTCTAATATTTGGCAATGAATTTGAAAATTATTAAGATCGTTCTACACAGAAGAGTTGCTTTAAATTATAGGGCCATTAAAGTTACCAACTTGCACAAATTCGTATAAAATTGAGTATACAAATTAAATGGAATCGTCACAACATTTAAAATTTCAAGGGTAGGTAATTGACTTGTAGCTAGCTCGCGGTTTCTTTCCCTGTATTAGGTTAAGGTTAGCCTGCTTTGACCATAAATGAATATGTCGTTTGACTTTGAAGGCGACTCACTTTTATAGAGCAAGTTTATTTCCGTACACTTACAGTACAGACACGTATGATAATATACATTAGACTGTAATTTATTCCGATCCAAACCATTCATATTGTGGCGCTAAACAAATTTCTTTGATTATTATTAATGACTTTGTTTTACGCATTAAGAAAATAATTTTTAGAAAAAATCTAATATTTTAAATATAATTTTTATATCAAGTGCTTTTAAATTACAATGACAGTTGTGTTTACAAAATGAGTAAAAGTAAGCCGGTGATTAAACGATATAGCAATGGGTTAACCTGTATTGTAAGGTGAGTGCGTGGCATAAGGTTTGATGGAAAACTACGCGACGTACTGGGTCAATGTTTATACGCAATGGAATTGAAAGCGGTTTATATGACTTGAAAGAATAATTATGATATGTAGCTACAGGTTTGTTCCGAAACGGCGGTTGACATGTCGCTTAAGGCGGCAGAGGTCGCATGTGGGTCGAATAGGTACGCTTCATATTTGTAATAATAAGTAACACTATTTAAACAAGTAACATCTGGTTAATACAATATAGTCTATTTTTGACAGCTCACGTGTTTGGAATTTTAAATTGGTTTTACACACGATGCAGCTTTAGTTTAAAAATTACGATTTCTTTGAAGGTAGACATAAATATAATTTTATCTGTCTTCGCGTTTTGAATAAATAAAATCTTTGCGATAATTACTAAAATAATAATTTTGGTTTTAATTATAACGTTTTATTAAATATATGTCCAAGTGAAACAATTTATAAAACAAAGATTTTAGATATAGCGACAATATATGTATTTATAACTGGTAAATATATTTTTATAAAGAGATTATTAACTATGTACCAACAAGCAAATTTTCAGTAATTACAAGATAACACAATTCTTTAAAGTAACTTAATAAAAACAAAGTAACTTACCAATGCCGGTTAAGTGCGTCTGTTTCAAGGGATGAATCTGAAGGAAGGTAGCTATCGTAGTGACAGCTTAGACTACTGTGAGACATCCTACATGGCACTACGTGAATTTAATTAACTAAAAGTAAATATCGGCATGCGAGCGTATACAATATTGTGCACTGGGCATGCCGTCAGACCGTGCACGCTTCACACCTATGACGCGACGAGTGTGCATCTTATAAGAGAAGGTTCGGCTGCGAGTACAGCCGCCCGCCGCGCCTCACCCCGGGCACGTGACTGTCTCGGAGCATTCGGTCTCGGGGCCCGTGCCCGTAGGCCGGTCATTGGCCGGTGTGCAAAAAATATTGCTTAACTACAAAGCCCTCAGTCATAGCTAAGTCTCAAACAACGGATAGGGTTGCGGCCGTTACGAAGCCAGAGTTTGCCGCTACTGAATGAGTGGCGACGGCTTCGTGATCGCGTGTTTATAATTCGATTCTAAAACATTTGCATCGGCTCGTGTGACACCGCCGGCGACGCCTGCGCAACACCTTTCTTCCTAATTCCGCAACAACCGACTCTATTATCATCACAATGTCGACGTTGAAATTATTATTAAAACATCCACCAAGTACTTTTTAACGATAAATAAACTTCAGCAGATGGAATGAAACATTGCATATAATGTTACCAAGTGTGATTTTACTTTACCGAAGGCAATAAAAATCGTAAAATCGGTTTTAATAGGCCATAACTTGATGACGTGGTTACATAAGTGTAGAATGCGCAATAGGTACGATCCATAACGAATTTGTTCAACAAACGGAGATTGAATACAATGTATTTAAGTACTGAAATAAAACCATTTAATTTTCTTCTTTTTTTCATGTACTTCTTCCGGCGAGATTAAAAAAAAATATATACGTTTTTGTTTCAAATACTTGAACAAATGCATAATGGTTCAAGTAAAGCATTATCACAAAAAAACATTATTATATAGCTTTACATATAAATAGGAAGAATAAGTTAATAGATATTATATCATTCATCTATTATTTATTTTCGTTGTTTTTATTTCAGTTGAATCTATATTATTTTTTAATAAAATGTTATAAAAAATTTACACCGTCTCGGTTAACTATAATTGTACGTAATTATAAATGTGTGAAAATATTAAATTGTCAGAAGAAATAATTAAGTGCAGTGCGTTTTAATTTTTGAAAATTCATAATAGCATTTTTTCAAAACCTACATGTTCTTCAACTTTGTACTGATTTGAGGTTTGATGATAAAATGTAATCCGTATAAATTATAAAAGATATAATAATAATTCATTTGTTCCTCCATAAATTTTACCTTTTTAAATATTTGAATTTTAATGTTAGTTTTTTCAATAGGTCTTACTTTATTTAGCTTTAAAAATTCGTTTAATGAAATTAAAAGATAGACGCTGCCATGAAGTGTGGAGAAATGATGAGAAAATGACGTTTTCAGTAAATCAAACATTAAATTTCTTTATTATTAGGTGTTTACAATATTTTTAACGTGAATGGTTTATGGCGCAAAGCGCTTTTCTTTTAGGATAACTGTCAAGAAACTTGAGATTTGAGTGTTTTCGTAATAGTACTCACTCTTTATAACAATACAGAGCAAACAAATTGAAACATCCATTTTTTTTAAGACACGTTACTATATCTCTTCATAAAATGAATGTTACCAGCTTTTCCGATAACCATCACTTGTAAATTAGAGCTTGTGGGTAGGAGCTACATCTTAAAGCGATGGTTGTTGGGGTGCCATACATTAGGAAGTCATACGGGGATACTGCACTGACTCTTATAAAGCATCGTGTTTGGGATTTAGAGATAGCATGTATCAATTGCGCTTGAAACTTCAAACTTCAGAGAAGCTGCTCGTGAAGAAAAGAGGGTGTGCGAAAGTCCCCTCGCGAGTAAGTGCCTGAACGGTGGAGAGAGAAATCAGCCAATCCAGGTGCTGGTAGTACACGTTGACGCTGTATCATCATTATTACCATTTCAGCCTAACACAGTAAAAGGTATCAATATGTGTAACCTATTTATAACTTCTATTTGCATTAAAAATACATGTATTTTCTCACTATTGAAGATAAAGAAAAAACTAAGGCATAGCATATCCATGCGGTATTTGAAAATTTAACAAATAGTAAGTAAACTAACCGAAGTAATATAGTACTGCACTTTCATGATTGATAAATTTAAACAACGCGCCGGTGGTATCGAGCTATTAATCACATTTTCCTTATCTAGGAAGATGTATCGTAATTTATTTTTTTAATACTTATGTTTAATAGAAAATTCAATGCATATTTTCATTATATCTATTTTGTGTAAGCGAATACCGTCATTAATAAAACAGGTTTGTATCTAGTACCAAAGGTATGAGAATATCATAATAATGAGTATGCAGCTACAGTTAACTAATACATTACACAATAAAAAACATTAGTCGAAGTAGTTTTATTTAATGTCTTTTTGGCTAATTTTTATTTGATTTTTAAATAATTTTTAAGGTATTGTTTAATTTTGTTTGTAATGTTTAATGGTTAATTTTAACTGCAAATGAAATGAGAATGCTACATCTAAATGCCACTCGATTTGCTAGAACTTTTACTTAAATTAAAACTTAGTACACGTAGCCTAAACATTAGGAGTATGAAATCTTTTGGTACACTAAGATCTTAAGCCGTAGAAGTGGTCATAGGTCATAAGCAAAAGTTCATATTCATTATTTTTAAATATACTCAACTGAAAAAAGTCTATGAACCGAAGCTTAACTGTTTTTTTTAATTTTGTACAAAGAATATTCGTAACTAATCCAATTTGGAACAAAAAAAAAAAAAATTGTAAAATATAATAAATGTCCAGTCTTTATCTGGTCTGATACCTATCTCAAACTCAACATATAACATAACTGTTCTATTACATTTCACTTTATACCTTTACCTTAGTTTTGATTGTTAGTCTTAAAGATCTTAATGAATTGTAAAACATGTAAAGTATATAAATATATAAGAATTCAATGTAAGGTTCCTCACGCTTTAAAATATCTCTTTATATAAAAACAACAAATTATTAATTTACGACATAACACAAAATGAAATCGATGAATCTGCATCGTTTTGCCTGTTTTTTTTTTTATATTTAATTACTAATGTATTTTTATTCATATCAAAACAATATCTGAACTAGTATTGTATTAGGTATCTTATTGCTCCACCACTCCATTACAACTGCGAAGTAAGTCGTCGTGTGTTTCATCACACACGATGACCACGACCCTCAGTCATGAGGAAATAAGACTTAGAAGAAATCTTATTGCTCTTTGCTTCGATAGTAGCAAACTAGCATTAACAGACTATTGCGGAATAAAATTTTAAGGCGGTCTATTAGTTAATAAAACGTTTTACGCACTGGATACTAATTGGATTTAAATATAATTTACAAGGTAAATAAATTGTAAGGTAAATAACATGTAAGGTAAAAATGATTCACAAAATGTTTGTCTGACTGTTGCTGTTGAATGTTTCTGTAAATTTAAAAACTGCATAAACGATTTTGAGTGGACTATAACCAACTGGCGATTAAAGGACATAAGTAGATTAGTTAATTGCTATTATCAGAGAAAATGTCAAGTTAGTAATATACTATTGCGATAGATAATTTAATAAATTCTTATGTAGTTTTCTAAAATGTGTAATTAAAACGCAGAAACTTTCGATACCAAAGTTTCCATCCTGAAAGGAATTTAATAGACAAAAACTGTTTCTGAACGCCAGTTCAGCTTAGAAAGAATGCCTTCTTAGTTATTTGTATACTTAATAAAATTTACTCAACGGAGATGAAGATTCAAACATTACACAAAATCATTAAAAGAAAAGAATGACTAAAGTTGAAAAAAAAAACAAACTTTAACAGTAAAACATTAAAATATTTAATTATATGAAATTAACAGTTTGAAATTATCTTCAACATATTTACGACCGTACAGAACTAATGAGCGTTCGTTGTTTTTGCTTTGTCGAAAATATTTATGAAGCAAAAATGAACCATAACAAAGCAACATAATGGAATGATATGTACATGCAACAATGAATGTCGGAGCACGTGATTGTCGTACTTATTCATTACTAAAGATTTCTTTGTTACGTAGTAAAATTTCAAGCGTATCGTTGTTATATATTTGACAATACATTTATAACTTCACAGGAAGAGTCAGTTATTAGAAAGCCACTATGAAGCATTTCTGTGGACCTTTACTTGTAGCGAATTTTATTTATAAACTAATTATATCAAAATTCTCAAATTTGAAACAATTAAATGTAGCTCGGCATATTTATAACTTTAATTGTTTTTTCAAAGATTTCTCGCAAACACGTTATATTATCAAATAGTTTTAATAGGGTGGGAAAAATATATGTACTTATGCGTATTTTTAAAACATTTAGAAAAAATGGTTTATTGTCTAACTTTGATTGAAATCTTTCGCCATAACTTACTAATTAGTTATAATTATAATATTTGTTATGGGATATTGAAGTTATGTTATGAACTTGTAGTTATGCAGAAAAAAAGTGTTATTTATATGTTTCCTATACAAATGAAAATATGTTGGTGGGCAATTATTAATGAGGACAAACACTTAAAAAATCACTTATTTTAATCTGTTTGGCTTTTCTTTTAAATCTATTGCTTTAATTATTAAATATTTTTTTAAATCCAATACATACATATTTTCAATTCGACGCGGCACATGCTTCAAAAAGTGTGTTTTGATGATTCTTGTTGGTTTACCTTGTTGTTGTTTTTTTTTTAGCTACAAATGTTGTTGTAAAGTGACAACAAGACCGCAGGTGTAGAAGCGTGCTTGCTAAAAATACTTTGTATCTCATATTTTGCCAGCCGGAGCTCAGTGAGGCGGTTACGGCCGCAGATTAACAATATGGGGATGGTTCGAAAAAAGCCTTCTGCCTACTAAACTTCACAACCCGAGACCATGGAAACTGACCAGATACCTTCACGTTATTAGAGAAGCGCTTGGCCACTGCGTCACGAAGGCTGTAAAGTTCTTAATTTTATTGCAGAGGATGGAAATATTTTTAAGGAAATTTTTTAAACGGTCAGTGGCGGAAGTTTCTATTAAGTTGGACACGTAGAGGTGGTAACCAAGTTAAGGTGAACGGCCATGACTAACAATACACTCGTTTTGAATTACAAAACAAGGGATCAGGAAAACTTTGTATTGTTAACTAAGGTTATTACATAAAATTTAAATTTTGAATTCACCAAATGCGGATTAGACGAAAACTTCGTATGAATTTGTCTAAGCTCTTTTTATCAAATTCCAGTTTCGAGTTCCAGTTCAGAGTTCGACTTCGTAAAGATAGTTTCGGAAAATCGCAGCAGTTTCGCCTGTAACATTTACTAGCATATTGCGCTCGCTGGACCACGGTGAGTATTTTGTTATTTATCTAAGGGAAGAGTCGAGCAGGATGTGCACCTGATGGTAAGTGTTTTACCAGCCCATAGCAATTTAGCTATATTAAAAATAAATAGAAAATTTAAATACCTTTCTGATGGCTGATTCTCTCGATCTTTGCTTTTTTCATCAGCCATTATGGATACTTTTCTTTTCCCTTCTGCAGGCACCAATTCTGGGGCAGAGGTAGGCGGTGGCTGTTCAGGGATTGTTGGACCCGGCTGCCGGCGGCTATCGTTACCTTCATTTTGTTTATTTCGTAAATCGCTTAGGTCGAACGGATACTCTTTAATGGCTGTCATTCGGATACTCGTTTTTCTTACCTGAAATTTAATGTAATGAAATGGGAGCTTAAGGTAATACAATTAAACAAGAATATATACATATTTTCAAAAAATTAAAATGCTAATTTGGTAACTAGTGTATGAAGTTCTTAAATATCAATCACAATAAGATGTACTGATTTTTTTATCTCTTTTAATTTACAATTACTCAATGTGTTAAATGTAAAATAACTCGATAAGAAAATCGTCCTAGCCTATGATCTCGCTTCTAATTGCTGAGAAATATGAATTATTAAGGACAAATAAGTATAATTTAAAATAAAATTAATTAAAACAAATAGTTAATATGTACGTCTCAATTTGTGAAATATTTCTAACTTTCAGCAAAGTGTACAATATATTAAAATATTATTAAAAAAATTTATATAATAAATATATTCATAATTTTAGTTTACATAATACATAATAAAACAACATTTATAATAATGCAACCATGACTTTTAACGTAAAAGTTGTGAGAGATTTTGATGACTCTCTGAAATAGTAACAATTTTGAAAATTTTAATTTTTTTTTTATGAAATTATTAAAAATACGAACAATTGTTTAATTAAATTCAAAGAACAGGACATTCGCTCGAAACAGAAGCTTCTCAATGATAATATGAGTTTGTCTTTTTGATAACAGACTTTTTGTACTTCACAAGTGCTACACAACGCGCGCGTCTTGTAGTGTTCGAAAATGCACTGAAATGGCTCGCTTAAAGTATGGAGTTAAATTATTCAGAAACATCATATAACTTAACAAATACCGACCATAAGTTAAGTTGCAATAAAAATTTCTTAGTAGGATCGATTCTGAACTCCTGAACTGGTAATGTAATAATAAATAAATATTACAATACTGGTGGTTCACTTTTCCTGATTGGTTTTTTAATTAATAATATACATAGACAAAGTTTATGACTTAACAAATTTAGCAAGTTTAAATTCCTGTTATTGCAAGGCTTTTAGTTAAATCATGGCATTGGCATGGCATGGCATTAATAAAAAAAATATTTTTTTATCGCATATGTTAAATTCACTAATAATTGACATAGACAGAAATTTGTATATTAAAAAAAGCCATTTAACGGAATCGAAGGCTTCTGAAAAATCTACAAAGCAGATATGTGTTGCATTGACAAATTCATGTGTTTTTTCAACACTCTGGCTCTACAAGGATTTGCTCTCGAGAATCTTTCTTCCTGACAAAGCCCGCCTGCTCTGGTGCCACTTCTTTAGATAGAAAGGCTTTCAGTATAATCTTCCAACAGGAATACATTCATATCATTTGTAATAAAGCGATTTAGAAATTTAGCCACGATATATTTATTATAAGGATCAAGCCTAAGCAAAATTTCGACTAAAGCTTGACGACAGCAAGTGGCCTCGGACAATTATTATGACAATTCGACCTTTGCGTAGTACGAAATTAAATAAACAAGCATAACATGTCGAGGACACAGATATAGATACAAAATTCATAGACGTTCAAATTTACATATTTTACTACTATAATGTTATTCGTCGAACAAACATACAAGAGACGGTGGTAATAATACTATCATAATTGCACAGCAATTAACTGCGTTCTGACAAAAACGTTAAAGATATCTCGTATTTACATAGATCATTATAACCAGGTATTCTTAGGTAAGCTGAGGTATAATATAAAAAAAAATTAAAACGTTACATTGTAACTCATGTTATCATAATCTCAATGAGTTGCTATAATTTCCCATCGGAAAAACAAAAGAAAAAGAAGAGAAGAGAGATAAATTCTGTTTATCTAATAGTCACATGAACAATTGGACTTTTAGGTGAATGTTAAAAAAGACCTTGACTTTTTATACATATTGATAACAAGGGCCATACCAATTTCCCCTTGAGCTTATTACATAGTGGCAAGGAAGACTGGTCGATACGGTGTCGTTTTCAAAAGTAATAGTTGAGATAGGTTTACTTTGCATTATTTATAACGTAAATTTTTTTTTTAATCTGTTCATGGATAATATCTAGCATACGCATTATTATCATATCGTTGCGCAATTATTCTCTTTCTTAGCGACGAAGCTTGATCTACTGAAACATATTAGCTTAGCAGCTGTTACACGGACATCAGCAGTTTTCCATTCGCATTATAAAGGACATAATAAAATGTTCTGTACATTTGTGTGCGATGTAACGACAATAGGATATATATATGTTCCACGTATATGTACATCATACATTAAAAAAGGCGATGATGAAATATGACAATACAATGAGTTGCAGTTGAGATACACTGTTTAATATATGGACCACAATGATTTCTTGCTATACATCATCAATAACGCAAGATTTATTTATTTTAAGTAACAATGCGCCAAAAACAAATAATTGCGCTAATTTAAATAAATAACGGGTGTCATTTCCATAACAATCTCCTGTGAAATTAAATGTTAAATATAGCCTAATATTGGTAATAGTGTTTTGTGGGTAGCGGTCGAGTATTTATTCGCTTAAGTGGACTCATCACAATCACATGATCACTCACGAGGACTCGACCACGAGTTCCCAATCATGTGCTTATTTACGTTATGCGCTGACCGCGGCCATGTCGCGTACTGTCGCGCAGCGCTTATCACTACATAACTATGTTAAACCCATTACCCATTGCTCATCCAATTCTATGTATCAATCTTAATCAAATGAATAATAATAATAAAATCTTTATTATTATTATTCATTTGATTAAGTCCATTTGTTTAATCGGGTTTTGTTTACGAAGAGCAACGTAAATATTAGCTTCTTGCATTCCTGATAAATCGATTGTACATTTTCAAATTAGCTACAAGTAGAATGTAATGTGTATGAATACTTAAGTTTATATAACTGTACATTATTATTTCATTAAAGTTTAAACTATATAGTTTAATAAAATTTCTTGAGTGAAATAGAGTTAATTTAATGGTAATACTTTAATTTTCTACACCTTTAGTGTCTGATAATTCATACATTTAATTAATGATAGACCGCATCTTCGAATCAATCTCAAAGTAAACACAAAAGAATACAAATGACTCATTATATTATCTTGTCGGAAACAGTTTCTATCGGCTAATTGTTTGTATGGAATTATGAAATCATTGTTAAGGAGCTCTCACACAAGTGGGTTAAACAATACGACCTCATGCGACGTGTAACTCCTATTATGGATATCGATATTAAAAGTGACTAACGGAAAGGAGAATAATTAAAATAATTATTTGCGTACTATATGATTTTGTTATAAATATAAGTTAATATTTCAAATTTATATTGATATCAACTGATTCTTCTAAATTTTTTTTGTAATTAAAGAGCAAAACCCCACACATACAATACTGTATATTTTTATGGACAATGTATAATACAATTGCATTGCTGAAACAGAATCGATAAAATACAGGCTATTTAATGGAAGAAGGAAAAGAGCTCTTCAATAGCAATTGCGTTCACCTCCATATTAATTATGACAACATTTTGTCATTGTAGTCATAGTCTAGGTTAGTTTACATTTTATTAATGCCTTGGGTACTTTCTGTAAACGATGCAATCGAAAACACATTGTGTAAGATTGTTTTATAATTAAACATTCTTGCATAAAAAGAAAAATGCGAGTCATACGTTAAAACTTTAAAATCTGTTATTAATTTATAATCATTATAGTATACGTTTTGTAGATGATAGTCTCCATTGTTGGTGGACACGTTACATCTAGGTTCTACTATACCATTATATTTTAGCGTGTTAATAGAACTGTGTCCTGATTTAACGCGCTAGTTAAAATGTTAGGTAGACGCGATCTATTGTCTCGTAGCGTTGTGGAGTTGCGTATACGAATCCTTGGTCCATTTGGTGAAGGTAATTTTAATTTTATAATACCATATTGTAGTTACAAAAAATTATAAATTTTAATTCAGTTGATCCTGTATACGCTGTATTGCGCAATAAGTTTATAATTTTATGTATTATAGTTTGTTCGTGGAAACTTAATACTAATATTTTATAAAAAAAAATTCTTACATCTTTGTCTATTATTTACCGCTGAATGTTTTAACAAAATCAGAGTCCAGAGTCTTCGGACATACAGAGAAACAAACATTTTTAAAAATGTTTTTTTGGTTAAGAATTCATTTAGGTTAATTAAAAAGCTATTATTTAAAGAATGCACCGCACCACTAATGTTTTAATAAATCTAAAACACGCGTATATTATAATTATCTTGAGATTATAATACGATTGGTACGGTGAGGTATGTATACGCATATACGTATGCTTATACGTGAAGGCATTGCACAAAAGAAGAACAGGAAAAATTACAGGAGTCCAAGGTTCACGAAGCACCATGATTAAATTATACGTGCTAAGGTTTAAGAATTTATGAAACTGTAATATTATTCTGTCAGAATGTCATACATAATATATATGCACGACCTTCTGACTGCATTTTCTTTGATTCGCCTTGCCGACGTTTAGTATTTAATGGTAAATATTTCACGAGGGAGAAGCAACAAAAAAAAAATGGTAAAATTTTAGCTCTTAAAAAATGAAAATGTTATTTAATTTTTGAGATAACTAATACAATGTTATTGTAAATTTCTTTCAATTTGGTGGGCAAAGAATTTATTCGCAAATAGTTTTTGATAATTGAAAAGCAAGATTTATTCAAAATTAATTAAAATTAACGGAAACTATTATTTTTTTGGAATTTTTAATAATGGAAATAAATGTTTCATGATTCACATGTAGCAAGACTTGTCATATTAATCTATTTTATACCGGTAAATAAATCTTCCGCGATGCAGTTATCATAAAATTATTTTTTACTTTCAGTTTTAATAACGCAAAGTGTATATTTTTTCTTTAAAAAATGACATTTATAAATGAATATTTATAGTGCTTTCTACATTTCTCAAATATTACAGGGAAGTCATAAAATCTATAGTAAGTTTTAAATCCATTTTACGTAATTTATCAACTAACACTATTTTAACTTTAAGTGCATAATAGCAAAAAAAGGTTTAACGTGCGTTGTTTTAATATACAAAATGTTTAATAATAAATATTTAAATTGACCTTAGGAACTATGAAATTGTTAACTCTAACATGGGATGAAATTTATTTTACAGCCCGCATAATATCGACGTCGCTTATTAATCCTTTTAAGTTCGTGCACAGAAGAGGATCAAATGTTACTTAATTTGGTGTCTCTTACAAAAGAAACACATAGCTTTAATAGTAATCATTTTCTCATTATTAACTCTAATCACACATCGCGGGGTTTTTTGGAAAAAATACAACTTTTGATTATATTTCATTTTCGTTAATTGCAATATAATAATTAATATAATAACAACATTTAATAATTATATACTTGAATCAAACATTCTAGCAATGGCTTTATTTATTTTTAAACCAGAATGTAATTTAAAGCAAATTTTAGTTATAAAATACAACCTGTTTTCAATTTTTGTTGATCGACATTAATGTTATTATACTATTGTTAACAAATTCCGTTTGCTTAATCTTTATTTTCAAAACCTGAAATTTAACAATGGAATTCATCACATTATCAGTACAGTACTGATAGGTAACACATGATACAAAGTCGGGATATCCCCACGGCATAATTATGATATAGTTACATCTGTTAGCTATAAGCCGATAAACAAATGTTGAAATTATTTCTACCATAGTTTTTCTCTTTATTTATATGGTATTATCAGTTCTAATTGCATGCATTATGTATATTGTTATTTATTTCACGACGTTATAACTTTAAGTATATTTAAGGTGATGTTATAATGTGTAAATACGTGCAATATTTCAATCAATGTGTTAATAATTACTTCAGTATCTCTAAATACTTTGAATATTTACTAAAATAATTAAAAACATGTATTTAAATTATAGTGTTTTTACAATTCCACAACGTTTTTTCCCTTGTAAGTTAGAGATAATTTTTAAATTTATCTACAAAACTGTAAGTCTTAAATATAGAACCCGTAAAATCTCGTATTCTTTGTGTTTCATATGAGTTATATTAATGAATAATTTGATAATAATAAAAAAGATATGTACACGTACCTAAAGTTATGAAACACATTTATTTAGATTAATTGAAATCAAATCAAAGTACAGATAATATTTATTTATTTGAAAATAACAACTCACCATTATAAATAAAAGACGTTATCACTTCACTAACAATTAAAATACTAACGCTAGAGCAATGCAACCCGGCTGTCTGTGCCCTGTCTAATACTTATTTGATGCCTTACTATGTTAAAGTTGCCTTGCACCTCGCTCTGTGTCAATTGGGGTACAATTGATGTGTCAAATGATATTACAACATTTTTTATATCTTATTACGGGCTAGTACTAATATAATACCAAAACCGAAACTAGAAATCTTGTCTCGAAAATATAAGACATAACATTATCCTACAGATTTGGTATAGGTTACATTTAAAATTTTCAAAGAAATACGAATGAAAGAGATTGAGTAAAAAATTATTTCAGTTTAATAACTAATTCATCAATTTAGTTCATTTAAATCGTCTAACAATAGAAACAGATAAAAACGTTAATTAATATTTATTTTTTCTACTAGCGTTTCATATTTTTGTAGCGAAGTAACCCAAATAGTATTAATTTTATAAGTTTTTGCTGATAAAACGTATACATCAATACACAAAAAATTTACAGGCTTTGTAATATATAATTAACGATACATTTTTAATGAACTATTTTAACAAAACTTACTTATTGTTATTTTTAAAAAGACAAAAACATCGGTGGATATACACTTCCACCGAAAACACCCATTACGTCATCATCAATGTTTGTATTTAAAATAATATTCTGAATAAAAGTAATATTATAACTACAATACGTTATATTAAATATGTAAAAACAGAGACAGAATATTTTTAAAGTTTTCAACTTCAAATTGAATAATATAATAGATGCAACGATTTCTTGACAATTAACATTCACTCATCGTAGAACTGCTGCGTGTTGCTGATCACTTCAAGGTAAGAGTATTGAGAAATTCTATCGGGAAATTCTTATCAACATTTATCAATCATCATTGTCCTTTAATTACTTTACTAAAGTAGATACAATGTTAACATATATTAAAATTTATAGAATTATTGTTAATATTGAAATAAGTTATAGTTATTATATCTACGGGACTAAATCCGTAAAATTTAATTTTAATAATCCTCTTGGTATTTATAAGTCTTATTAAAAATAATAACAACGTTTTATTTATTCACTGGCTTGCAAAAAAGGGAAAATACTACTACGTGATACATGATTTTATTTTATTTTTATATGAAAAAGTAATTATAGCTCTACGATTTGATTTTGATGAAATTTAAATTTAAAAATTTGTGACAAATAATTAGTTACGAGTTTCTACGAATAAATATAAAACTGTTTATTGTGTATATAAAAATTTAAACACTTCTATAAAAAGTTTATCTGTCATTTTACTAATATCGTGCACCGTATTAAAATAGTTAGTTTAGTAGTTTTAACAAAGATTGACCAACAAAGTAACATCCTTTTAATAATAAAGGTACTCTAGCTATAACTATAGTAGCTAGTAATATTGATTATATAAAGATTTCTTTGTGTAGATGTTTAACAAATATCCGTTAAAAGAAAAGCTTTTCGAAAATTAATTTGATTTAAATGACAGAAAATTTTGGCTTCTATTTTATAAGCTTATATAATATTAAAATTTGATTACTTTAGTTCATTGCGTAAATTTTGTCTGTACGTCCTCGAAATACTTTTCAAATATTTGTTAAACATAGGTTATGCCACTGCGACTTACGTGCAATCATTTGTATCTTCAAATATTCGTGTGATTTTAAATAGAATACCCACCAATATAATAAAATTTAATATAATCCTACAATCAATGTTAACTATTAATGTTAAATATCTCTGTAAAATTGTTGCAGCTATTTTTATTATTACACATTAGATTGTTTGATATTTTTGTTCCGCAAATTTTTAAGTAAAACAATAGGTTAAGGCCAGTCGCTTAAAAAATTTATCAAGTTACCAGATTTTAATTGAAAAATTGTTTTTATAATTTTTATTTTTATCGTGCTCAACTCATGTTATTTATTAAAATCAGTTCGAAATAATAGTGGATGTTATTAAAAATGTGAAATTTGTAGTTATCTTTGTGTTTCGGCTATTAGATCGATATTAACTCTATATCCAGATGTTACAGTTTCGTAGTCTGCTTATGCTACACAAATGAAAATTTTCTTAGTTATCTACCTATCATAGTCTATGTTCCTAATGTCTATCTAGGTTGTATATAACTTACTTAAAAAGAAAAGACCATATTCACATTTTTTATTTAATACATATGGTTAGTATGTAAAACTTAAATATCGATTCAGGAATATTATATGAAATAATTGTGAATGTGTAAAGTGGACGTTGAATATAAAAATTAATATTTTTACTCAGTCGTTTTTTTTACATCCGTTAAACAAAAATGGAAACAAATGTTGCTTACGATCGATGATTTTTATATTTAGATAAAATATTAATTCTTCGTTAATAATATGAAGTATGGATTTACTTTATTAAAGGCAACATCTAAACCAAAAGTAAACATTTTGTAGTTATAAAAGTGTTTTTAATAAAGATAATGAAAATAATAAATGTTTTGAGAGATACGGGACTCATTTAAATTTTTTCTATAATTTAAAATTTGTTACATGTTTCTTAAATGGTTACATTTTATTGAATATTATTTATTAAAAATAATAATCAGTCAAAAATACAAATATTTGGTTAAAGATATTTTAACTGAAACGTTAGTAAATAAATTAGCGATTTTTTAGATATTTAAAAAAGAAAAATAATACATACCAAAGAGCTATACGATAGAGCTAGTTATTTATTTCACAGGTATCACAGAAGTGCTTTTTTAAAATGATAGATTAATAATATTAGGATAACCTAGCACACGTCTGATCCTACAACTCGATGATTGCGATATCGCATTTTAACGTTGACAGGTTAGAAGTGTTGTTCCGATGTCACGAGGCTTAAGAGTGTTGGCTTCTTTGATAAGGGATAAGCGTACCCTGAGAGCTAAGCACAGATGCGGTAGCCGCACTTATGTTTACTTAACGTAATGTTACTTACTACCATTATCACGTGTTGCTATTTACACCATACTACAATTATCGAATAACCATTAATGAATTTGAATTCAAATTGTTGTGTTCATAAAACATGATTGACAACTAGTAAGCCTGTAAATTTGTATCTCGTCAGATAAAAAAATGTTCAGAGATCAGTCAAGAGATCATCAAAATGTCTTAAGAACATGAGTGGTTACATTTCGAGTGCAAGGATAACTTTCTGTTGCTATTCACTTCAAAAATATTATGTCTTAATATTAATGTTTGTTCAGATATTTATTAAATAGTTTTCTATTGCATTTTGTACTGTTTAAGGGATATTAGTACAAATTGTGCAATATTTTTGTAATGTATCTACTACGAAATTATTCAATTTCTTATTTTACTCTTTTATTTATTTATAATATTGGCAATATTTTTATGTGTCTGTTTCCAATACCTTTAACCCAATTCACATAATTAATGCGATAACATAAACTACATAATTGCAGGGCAAAGTTTCGTGACAGTATACTGTAAATCTAAACGAAAAAGATAGCAGTTTTTTAATAGTAATTTAATCATAAACAAATAAACGTTTTTCAGTTTCAACATTTCTATAAGAAATTAGCAAATAAAGGGACGGATATTCAGATACAATTAGTAATATGAACTTCCTTATCACGAGGCAGGGTCATGGTCCAGCTTAGTTAATATCCATCACATGATGCTCAGAGAGAAAGGGTAACCGTTTAAAAAGAGTACGTTTATTCTTTAAGCGTTAACAATTGCAAGAAATGAGTTTATATTACAAAATGTCTATAAAATTATGAAATGTTATAAATAATATAAGAAATGTAAAATGTGACGGATTAATAAAAAGTCAATCGCGATCGGTTAAAGGTCTGATACACTAATTTATATATCGTATTAATCAAACCTTTACATGTATATACATTTTTCATGTCAACTTACAATTTATTCGATACATCTAATGGATAGAATAGACATATATAGAATAGAGGTTACTAAGGTGAATTTTATATTTAAATACCAACATTTCCCTGTCATTTGTAGATGAAATTTAACGTTTATGAAAGAAAATACATATTTATAAATAAAATCAAAAAAGCATCGATTTAACATGTGTATACCCCGTAGTAAAATAAATCAGACGATGTTTCATAGAATAAAAAAAAAAGAATTATCATAATGAATATAGTAACTCGATCATTAAGTAATTTTAAGCTTTGTGGCTGTTAGATAATATCTAAATGCCTCTCTTTTATTACCGGGCTTAAAAAAATTACAAACTCCATTATCTATTTGGAAACATGATATAACAGAATACCTCACGCTTGGAAAATTTTTAATTCCGAGAGAGAAAAGTAGTCTTAAATTTTTATAACCATGACATCGATAAATTATTTTATTAACTTGCTAAGCCAAAAATAGTTTCTTTTATAAAGGTAAATTAGGTTTTTAGCGTTCAATGTTTTTACCATTATTTAAGATTAAATCTATTATTTAGAAAAGAGATATTTTGCAGGAGAATGTGCACCAGGTAACATACGATTCGAAATAAAGTACATATTATTGAAATAAAGTTATCGGAAGTATTGGAGAACACACATATTGTATTTTGTTATACAATTAGCCGCAATTAAAAGTTATTCTGCGGGAACTAATTGAAAGATAATATTTTCTCTTCGCAATGTTAAATGTTTGATTATAGTTTAGAACCTTTTTAATAATTCAGCCTATAGATTTTAGATAACGTATTCATATTTTTGTTCTAAGTAGTCCCTGAGTCGTAATTTTATTAAAATAATACCAAAAGAAAAAATTAAATTATTTGTTACAATTTTTGTTTATTTTTTTTAGGTAATGTTTTGCTATGTATAGAGTAATGTCGGAAGAAATCCCGTTAACAAATAGTTAATTTATAGGAATTTTTACCTGAACAATTTTTTTATACCACTGTGATGATTACACTGTTCGTCTGATGATATGAAATTATCACCATTCGCTTGGCCATTGCGAGTTGGTTGGCGACCCGGAGAAATATTATTACGCTGTTTTTTAAGAATTACATAATGTAACTCGTACGAAAAGTTGCAGTAGGAAGTTTATTTCATAACACGAAGGTAGACAACACTCTGGAATCAGATCTTACGTGACCAATGTGGTTCTGGAGCTCGAGAGAAAACCATACCATCGCCTGTAGACGGTAATTTCTTTATACAGACGGCTAAATATTTTAAATATTCCATCGTATTACAGTACATTATTGTACTATTGTCATTTAAGTGCATTTCCACTTAAAAATATGTAATAAGAATATTACAAACATTAACAACCATTATAAGAACAAATATTGAGAGCAATGATTAAAAAGAAAACGTTAATGAATAATAACCACGTCATTTTTTATTAGTTGGGAGAAATAAATGAGATTTTACACATCATACAGTTTTTATCAATATATATAAATATATATATATATATATATATATATATATATATATATATTATATATATTTATGTTTTTACATAGAAATAGTGTACTGATATTTGTTTATGTAGAAACGTACACTAAAAATTTTATTGAACTAGATTACAAGTAAACCACCAATTCTTTAAGATTAAGGTGAATATTTAACTTCTGCGTATGTTAATATAACACAAGAGTAAATATTAGAAAAATAATTAAAAAAAAAATATTAAGCATATTCGAATAAATATTTACGATCGAAAAATTGTCATGTGATAAATGTTTATTTACTTTTTAATGTCAATTATGTGAAGGTTGTGAAAAGTACAATTTGACTTAGAAATTATTATCATTATTTTTAATATTATTCTGTGTTATCCCAAGGTTATGTGCTTATTGTTGATAATCTGCACTTGTCACGATCTTGTAAATGTGATAAACGCATCACATGGTTCTGGCGTCATGGCTACTGGAGTAATGTTTACTTACTTCATATATGACTCGATATTAATAAGTCCGTCGGTGATTTCACCGGTCATACAGCAGCAATGCTTTCTACAGAATCGACGTTGGATGAAATACGTAGAGTAAGTATAATATAATCTCTCTCAGAACTTTTAATATTTTTAAATAACTTATTAAAATTTTAATCATGCATTGTTTTCAATAAACAACTTTCAATAGCGACCACAAAAATACTGAGCGAGCTTTAAAACGACTACACCAATGTTGATTTACAAATAATAAAGTTCTAAAATAAGTTATATATAATTAATTTAATAATTAAATAAGGTTTATGAAATTATACGATTAATATTACGGAATAAAAACTGGTGTAATCAACTTTACCGATGTAGCTGACCGCGAAGTTCTTCCTGTACCTCCGGTGGCCTCCAGATGAAGTTTTACAGCTTCAACACCGGACCGCTTTAGACGATCCCTTAGAACTCCTGGTGTTGCTCCTTGCACTGAACTATTTTTTGGTCGTCGATTTTCGTGATTTGAATTATTTTTTTCTAACTTAGGACTTTTGTTTCCTTTCCGACCTAAATTCGTCGTTCTCATATCGCGAGTTTTCATCTTGGCAGTCTCAAAGTAATAAACATTATAGCTATTTCACTTTTTATCTCCGTGTTCACTGATGCTGACAATTGAAATAAAATTAATCGGAAATAGATTTTTTTGTCTGTTGACAGGTTAAAGATAAGATATTTGGTATGACCGTAAACACCAATGATAAAAAAACACGAAGTCAGCTGTTTTGAGTACGTGAGGACGGAGGGCCTTTTTGTTAGCGCCTCAACGCGGTCACGTAAACGACTTTGAATCAGATAGAGCTAGGACTAGCCACGACACAGTGCTTTGTGCACGTATTATCAACAAAACAAGGTAGCGTGTTATAGTCAATTTACGATGATCTCCGGTAGCAATTTGTGTGAGCGGTGTGTGCAGCCGGCAGAGTCCGGTAGGACTGGCGTGCGCCCAACGCGCATTTCTGACTCGTTCCACGAACGTCGTCACTTATTAATTAAAGAGATGACGTTAAAAATTAAGCGCTGTTTGAGTGCTATTAACACTAATACACATCACAATTACACTTAAATATATCGTACATAAGTGAAACCGTAATTTTAGTATTTTATTAAAATTAATATCTGTGTTATGACACATTTCCCATATTTTTGAATTTAATTACTGATCATTAAGCAACTACAGGTGTATTATATCTAAATGAAAGTAAATATTTTTAAGAATTCAATTAGATTTTCAAGTGGAAATATTAACGCGAAGAGTAAACATTTTATTTATTTTTAACTAAAGCCTGTATAGAATACAGACTGTTTCGTACATAATTTTTTACAGGTTTGGAAAATTACTATAGATTGTATTTTAATACAATATTTTCTTTAAGATTAAACGCTTAGCGTCTTATATTTTTTATATATAATAAACATGATAGTATCCTGTAATTAACGTTTCTCTATACAAATACCTTATGTCTCAAGGCGACGAGCGCAATGTGGTGCAGTGTGTACCATCTTAACTAGCACCACGCTGTCATGGGCAAGCGTATCACTTACCATCAGGTGAACGTCTTGCTCGTCTCGTCACATAGTAGTATAAAAAAAAAATTGGTGGTACTAAGACGGTCTCTGGTAACAGAGATACATCTGCGTATAACTGTGACGCTGGTTAGCATGATAAACACTGCACCACATTGCGTTTGTCGTCTTGCGATACAAGATATTTAGTTACTACATAACTTTTACTCTTGTTGTGTAATATGAAAATGTAAAAGATAGTTTAAAAGAGTGGCGTTTTTTTTTTCTGAAAAATTAATATGGACTGTAACAATTTAATGTACCTAAATGTTAGTTTTATTATAATAATTTTGTTGATAAGCAAAAATTTATTGAACGATAAAAATTGCACATTGTTATTAGATGAAGTACTGAAGATCAACGTGCAATGCTTTAAATATAAAACAAAATTCAGCATTATTTGTATGAGAGATCCTCTACTCTATTTGTGTTTCATATTTGAAGACACAACACATGATGACTTTTAATATTTACCTCAATAATTTGGTTCTATCTCAACTGATTCAATTTGCGTAATATTTTATAAGTAGAACGAAGTTATACTTCGAAAAATTTTAATGCTATAAAAATTATGAATAGATAGGTAAATTATAAATTTTTAGACGCGCATAATATTTAAAATAACATGTAAAGAAAAAAAAGTCAATCCAAAGAAAGTAGCTAAATTGATTTTACGTCTCTTTTTAGCCACATGTTCTTGTCGGTAACTTTTCTTCCCATTATAGGGTCAGTTTATAATTTCGAAAGGCTAATGCAGTCATTAAGTTATTATTCCTATGAAATATACAGTCATTTGTCCTGTTTTGTATTCCGCATAACAGCTTGTTAGCAAATGTACGTAAGAACACAATGAATAATTTGGCTGGTGCGTTGTATCGTCGCGGATTTTATCGTCACTTAAATCACAAGTAGGATTGCAGTTAAGCAGTAACATTTTAAACTGGATTGGACGTGTTAAAGTAGAAATAAAAACAAATTAAAAAAACGCCATCTTAAAAACTTTTCATAAACAAGAAAGGAGCTTGAGCAATAGGTAGCGATAGTTTGGATTATATGCGCTAGATGGCAGGATAATTAAAATTTACTTCTAGTCTGCTTCGGTTTCATTGCAGTAGGCAGTACTTAAACATAAGATTATTATAATAAGATGTGAAGAATGCAGATTTTACTATAACTTGTAGGTGCCTCTTTCGGGATTCTCAAAAAGATGAGAGATTTCTAGAAGGGTAAGGCGTGCGATTCATTGAAAACAAATTGCAACCCTGTTTTTTTATTTCGATTTCTACAATAATTTTTTATCATCAACATTTGTCATTCACATTTTTAAAGTCAGTTAGATTCGAATTTCATGTATTAGTGAGAGAGAAAGGTATCAAAAAAAAAATATTTTATTTCACAATTTTATAAGAGATTATGTATACAGTGACTGTATACACAGTCCCTCGGTTTGTATGGTATTCGAATTACGCGATTTCGCTTTTACACGGTTTTCTAATCACAAAAAATATATTTTTTTAGTCTTATTATGATAGTTTTTCATTATACCATTTACCAGTATGATTTTGATGAAGGTACTACCGTGTAAATGTAGAAGTATACTTTGGGAGTTATAATATGATCCCTCGATATTTACGTATACATGTTTTATTCCCCTCTTTTCCCTGATATTATTGTTCAGGGGTTATATGTATGTTAAAGGAGAAAGGTTCCCTCGCAGTAATTTTTTCTAAATGATGTAAGTTTATATTCAAATTATTTACATATTTTTTTATTACTATTGAACAAATGTAATAACATTTATCTTTGTTTAATATAACAAATTAAAGGAATCATTAATATTAAAATATTTTCTTAAGCATATCTTTGGTCCCTGGAGTTCGTAGTAGTTTTTAAAAACATTCTTACAATAATAAATCAAAACACTTCTTGAAATGCGATATTTTATAACTTTATATCTTCATGAATTGATGCGTCTTTTGATGGTCGCTTTTGAGATTCTAAATCTGAAAAATAGAGTATTTTATGAAAATTTTATATGTAATTGTGTTTAATATTTACGTCATATTATAGTTACTTCGACGCAAGTATATTTATTAAAACAAGTAATTTCACGCTTAAACAACATTGTATATGTTCTTAAGAAAATATTTAACTGTTACTGGGAGTATATAATTATAATGTGCAGATATTTCAAAATAATAAGTCTAAAAAGATCCACCATTACGTGGTTATAGAGTTTTGTACATGTAACAAACAGCCCATGTGTTCAAACTAAATTATCGCATGACGAGAACACCTACATTTAAATGCCCTTACCTTTGTCAACATTTTGTTTTGTTTTCAACAGAATAGGCCCCAAATGGTTCGTAAGCAGAAATCCGATTGGTGTTGTGATTAGTATGGCTTGAACAATAAGTCTCATTAGATCTTCTGCATACTTCATTTCATTTTCTTTACCCGAACTATTCATTAACAATGCATTGATTGCTAAAGGAGATAGAACTGCCTAAAAGTTATAGAAGAATTTAAGTGTTAATTGCATCAATAGTAAAGTTCGTTTCTGCCTCTACGAGACCATTTTGAGTAGAGTCCCTAATAACCCTGAGCTATCTCTTAATTATCTAGTCGCATTCTAGAATATATGCATTTTTATATAGGCAAATTAAAACGAAAATTCAAATTAATTGTTTCCATAAAAATTTAACATTATATTTTCAGAACAACCGTCGTTTCTGAGAACGAATGTTTTATTTAGGTATCAACTCTCTTAAAAGAGGTTCTCAATCTTACAAGCTTAATTGATGTCGTTAAAGATAAGGTATCAAGTAAATTGACTATGATTAAATCCAAAAGCGTTAAGAGACGAAACTGTAAACAAGACGTCTTGTTCATGTAATACAGAATAGTGGGTAGTCCATAGGTTTATGTTAATAATCTTTATTTTTAATAAATATTTGCTGAACTCTTTTTTGCCTAAAATTTTTTTGTTCGAAAAAAGTTTTTATTTTAAATACTTTTAATGGTTTAGGAACTCTCTTGTCATGTTAAATAATACATAATAACATCAAAATTGGATGTCTGTGTTTATACGATAAAGTATGATTTCTAAATAAAAAAACGGAATTAAAATATGTATAAAAATAATAACTAGTTGCGATAACAAGTAATCATAATGAAAAACTTTACATTATTAAAAGATTCTCTCTGAGCATATTTAGTCAAAATGTTTCTCCTTATTTTCTTGACAAATGCTTTCACAGCCATTGCGTACTCATATCCAACTTTAGAGTCATTAGCCTAACAAGGTGTCTGACATTGTACGCCGCATATTTTAACTCCAGTAAGTTGTAATGAACTTCTCTCCCAGTGTCACTTTCGCCATATAGAAATTACTAACGTACATTTATAACTTTGAAAGAACATTTCTTCGATAGAGATTTTTAATTAATTAAAAATACTTCCATTTTCATCTTTTGCGTAATTTACCTGTACGTAAGGTTTTACTTGTAAATATTCTCATTTATAAATATTATCTTTTGCAGCCTTTATTATATATACATTCATTTATTTTATTTTATTTTATACTAAAGAGGTGGCAAACAAGCATACGGCCCGCCTCATGGTAAGCAGTTACCGTAGCCTATTAACCCTTATTCATATCTTATTATAATATACATAATTTCATTTAATAATAAATAACTGAATATTGCGTTACAGTTAGAATTCACAAAATGAACACAGCGTTTGTAATGAATTGTAGCAACTTAATGATTTAGCTCCATTGTAACCTAACGCATTTTCAAAAAATGTGATCAGGTACGCATTTGGTCAATAATTACTCATTAGTTTCTAAGTATAAAAATGTAGACATGTAGTTTAGATTCTAGGGCGATGAGGGCAATAAGGTTAAATGGATACATATGAATGGATGGATGCTTCCTTGATAATAGTTTGCGTATCACATACAATCACACGTTGTCTTTTTGTCAGAATTTTTATAAATCATACGGGTCTTAATTTATGTCACAAATATAAATTAGGAACTAAAAAGATTAAACGACTACAGTATATACAACACAAAACTTAAATTTACCTCGACAATTGATTTAGGTATCCATGTGCAGCAAACAAAAATCTTTTCTTTAATCGAAAGATTCCAACATACCAATGCTGCGATAAGTAGTCTAGACGATAATGTTATGATGAGAATTCCAAAACCCATTATCATCGTTTCCGTGACAGAACTGTGTAACTGTAAATCGGTCAATGAATAGTTGCAATGATTATTATTGAACACGCTCATTGTATCGATAACAAGTAGTCATTCATAGTCTATTGATGTTTTACTAGTTAAATTTTGATATCCTTACTAAATTTTCAAGTCAATTACGACTTTTTAGATAATTTCTATCTAATGGTGAAAAGTCGTCAGGGAGTTGTGCAAACATTACTGGATTACAGTTTAAAGGTTACTGCAAGTAGTATAACTACTTATGTATTGAGAATTAAAATCTTATGTATCCTAACTGGTTGATTAATGGCTACAGATTATATACCATACATATTATTTATCATGAAATGATCGTTCTGTTTTCCTGGATACTTTGCTAAAAAAAGGAATTGTCTTTTTAATAATTGTAGAAAACCTTAACGCTAAAATAAGTTTAGCGAAAGGGATTAATGTTAATAAAAGTAACAGTAATTTTCATAGACCTTGTAATGATTTTTCTTCCATGCATAGCAGTTAACCCGTATAAACCCATAGCTAGACAGCAAAATTATTCGCGGAATGAGCGTAAAAGTTCTCTTGCTTATTTTGTATTTTGCTGTCTTAAATTTGTTAAAGATTTTGATATTAAAATAAATTAGAGAAATATTGTGTCAATTTTAAATTTTGGAAGAGGACCAGTCATTTTATAGGCTTTTGTGTAAGTCGCGAGTAATATTTAAGAGTAATTATTATAACTTTGAATATGATTGAGAAACTGTTACGTACAACAAAAAATGTGCCAGTGTATGCGAAAAGCACGGGTTCGCAAGCAGACCAAAGGACACGGTACGCGGTGGCAGCCGGGTTTTGGTTCAATTTCCATCCCTTGCGAGCCCAGTGTCTTGCAGCAGTTGCATTGCACGCCAATACCGCCACTCCACCTGAAAAGGAGGGGTAAAGTATATGAATTTATCTCTAATGACATATCGGGTTTAATTTTAGTTGAACAAGTTTCTAAACACTTCTTGCGTATGGTGTGTACGGAAAGGTTTCTCAATTTTTTGTCGATACCAAAACTTTTGAAATGAAGTTCAGTGTGGAATTATAAATTTACAATGTTTTTTTTTAAATTAATGATGTAGTCATATAAGCATCATAACATATTTTGGTAGTACCATAAAAGTATTTAAGAAGGTCAGCTTATCTATTATTTTAATTTTCTTATATTTTTTTTTTTTTTTTTTTTATTTAGGATAGACTAGTGCTTGACTACGATCCCGCCTGATGGTAAGCGGCGATGTAATCTAGGTGGTAAAGCGCACTAGTCTAGAAGAAGCCTATTCACTCTTTTCTTGAAGACCCCCACATCATACCTGGACGGAAACACTGACGCCGGCAGACTGTTCCACTCCCTCGCTGTACGCATTATGAAGGACGAAGCGAAACGCTTAGTCCTAATGCGCGGGAGATCGACAACGAAGGGATGGATGCCTGCGGTGTGTCTGTACGTCCGGTGATAAAAGGGCGAGGGCGGTATCAGATCATGCAGTTCTTGAGCACACTCTCCAAAGTGCATTCGATAGAACACCGAGAGACTAGCTACTCTACGACGGTGACCCAAGCTATCGAGTTTTGCATCCAGAAGCTCTTGGTCACCGACTATTCTCATAGCACGCCTCTCCACCGAGTCCAGGACTGCCAGTTGGTAATTGGCAGCACCTGCCCAGATATGGCAGCAGTACTCCACACACGATCGGACCTGGGCTTTATACAGAGTCAGAAGCTGTCCCGGTGTAAAGTACCGCCGCACTTTGGCAAGGATTCCGAGTTTCCTCGCGGCTATTTTCGCTTTGGACTCGATGAACCGCCCGAAGTTGAGGTTCGTTGATATTTCGATGCCTAACAACTGAAGACGGTCGGTGCACTCCAAAACTGCTCCTCGGAAAGTGGGAGCCAAGGTGAATGGGCTCCTCTTCGCAGTGAACAGACATGCCTGCGTTTTGGTGGGGTTGAAAGCTACGCGATTGGCATTTCCCCAATTGGAGACTGCCTCTAATGCGTGGTCCAACCGCTCAACCATAGTCTCTCTTAAGTCTGTACTTGATCTCGACTGGTCTGTGCAGTGGTCAGATATCTCTCCACAACTGTGCTGTCGTCAGCATACCCAAGGATACCGGGGACCAAGAGGTCATTGACATGCAAACAGAAATAAGGTTGCAGAGAGAACAGAACCCTGAGGAACACCAGCATTAGTAGTCATTGGGTCTGATGAACAACCTTCGACTACAACACGGAAAGACCGTTCTCTCAGAAAAGTCCTTAATCCAAGCAATCAGATCAGGAGATAAGCCGTAGGCTGGAAGCTTGTTGATCAAGCACGCATGCCATACCCTGTCAAAGGCCTTTGAGACATCTAGGGAGACAGCCATTGCTTCCCCATTCTTCTCCAAGGCCTCGGCCCATAAGTGGGTGGCGTACACTAGGAGATCCCCAGTAGACCGGTTTTGGCGAAATCCGTACTGTCGGTCACTGAGGAGATCATTACGCTCTAGGTGTGCCATGAGCCTTTTGTTGATTATTTTCTCCATAATCTTACAAAGTACGGAGGTAATCGAAATAGGTCGATAATTGGCAGGGTCGGCACAGCTGCCTTTCTTAGGAACGGGCTGCACGTTCGCAAGCTTCCATGATTTCGGAATATTCCAGTCTTTAAAGAGAGGCGGTACAGGCGCGTCAATACGGGGGACAACTCGGGTGCACAGGTTTTTAGCACAATACCCGGTAATCCATCTGGTCCACTGGCTTTATCCACATCCAGACTACGCATGGTTTGTAACACCTCTTTCTGCAAAATGCGGATTTCCGGCATAGAAATACCGCAGAGAGGCAATTGAGGCGGTGCAGCGTTTACATCATCAAGACGTGAATTTTTGGCAAAATGAAAGGCAAGTAAATCAGCCTTTTCTTTTGCCGAGTTTGCCAGTGAACCATCGGGCTTAATCAGCGGAGGCAGCGAAGGCCGGCAAAAGTTCGTCTCGACCGACTTGGCTAGAGACCAGAAAGCTCGGCTGCCACACGGCTGGGCAGAGAGCTTCGCGCCAATGCGTTTTATTCGGTCGTGGCGAGCTCGCCGTAATTGCTTTTTGAAGGACTTGGCGGCACGGTTAAGGCTTTCTTCTTGGTGGTAACATCCGGAGTTTTGCGGGATTTAGCACTGACCCAGGCCAGAAAAGCATAGTGTTTTCGCTTCTCCGCCATAGCGCATTCGGCATGAACCAGGGTCGCGCTTGGGAACCAGTAGATACAAATCCGTATACGGTATGAAGTATTCCATACCTTGGCGTACCACGTCGGTTACGGTATCCGCGCATCTCGACGGATCGTCAGAAGAAAAGCAGACTTGCCGCCAAGGATAAGATGCGAAGAAATGCCGCATTTCATCCCAATCTGCCAACTTGTAGCGCCATATTCGTCTGACCCCATGTGTGTCGAGGTTAGGAGGAGAATAGGTCGCTACAGATTTCACCACACAGTGATCGGAAGTCCCTAACGGGGACGAAACTTCCACTCTGTATCTGATAGGATCTGTTGTCAGCAGAAGGTCTAAGCAATTCGCAGTGTGGCCCTCTACATCGGGCACCCTGGTTGCTTCTTTAACCAGTTGGGAGAGGTTGTGCGATATAGCAAACTTTCTTGCTTCTCTCCCTGCACAGTCGGTTTTTTGGTAGGGAAATAGCCAATGTTCGTGGCAAGCGTTAAAGTCACCTAGAAAGACCAACTGTGCCGATGGGTACCGCTGCTGAGCCCTCATCGCTGTCTCACTGAGGTGTTCAAATAGCCGAGTTGTTTCCTTATCACCGCTGTGCGAACGGTAGACGCAAGAATAGATGATTTTTTCCATGCCTGTGTCCACCATCGTCCAAAGTGTAGAAAAGGTGGGGTCTTCAAGATGATGGAGACGCTGACAACAAATGTCTTGGCGGACGTACATGCAGACTCCGGCACGCGGTTGGAAGTGGTGCTCCAAAGAGTATCCTGGGTAATCCAGGTACGCCGCATCAAGAGGGTCGCGTATTTGCGTCTCCGTCAGAAAAAATAAGTGTGGCTTGGCAGTTTCGAGATGGTGGTGGACTGCATCGAGATTTGAGTGCAGGCCTCTGATGTTTGTGAGGTGCACTTGTAGAGAGAGGACGTGCAACCGCTGTTGAAACTTATTTTTCCTTTTGACCATTTCATTTGTGGGAGTGAATAGGAAGAGGGAGGAAGTTGAACGAGGCACTGCAATGAAATCCCAACGACGCAGTTGGCGGTGCAACGCCAGAGGGAGCCTGGTCTGGAGACTGCGGGGACGCCCGAACCCCCCCAGAGATCGCCATCGGGTCCTCTCGCCCGGTCGCCAACCGGCACGATGGGGCCACTCTGGGATTTTTCACAGTTGGCGGGGCAGCCTTTCGCAAGTGGCTTACTCGCTACTTGGGCCCCCTACTATCTGCGGTCGGCCAGCGGAGAACCGTGCTTCGGATCCCGCTACCCTCCTCGAACAGGCACCCAGCGCCACAACCTTCAATGCGCCATACCCGGATTTCAAAATACAGTGCAACTGTACGGACCCAACCCCCTTGTGGCTTCATCAGGCATC
Source organism: Byasa hedistus (assembly GCA_029286795.1). NCBI lineage: Eukaryota > Metazoa > Arthropoda > Insecta > Lepidoptera > Papilionidae > Byasa > Byasa hedistus. The sequence goes on along the minus strand of JAGSMW010000020.1, from coordinate 5,122,739 downwards.
ATGTCGGAACACGACAAGTCGTTTGGCGGCATGGCTTTGACGAGGGTGGTACCAGGAGCCAGCGGCCGAAGCCTACCACCGAATTTGCTGCTCGTTTAGCACTACCCAGGGGGCACGTGTAGGGTGTCATATTTCAAGTATTTCCTACGGACGCGAGCAGCTTCGCCCCCCAAATTTAATAACTTGTCATGTAGATACTAGAGAAATGTTGTAAAAATTACATGTACTTAATAAATACAGCAATAAAAAAAAATATCTCTTATTGTTGCCAAGACTTTTTTTAGTTAGGTAAACAATTTGAGTCAATATATTTTTTTCACTCATTTCTGAACTAACCGTAGTAGTCTAACTTACCGTGTATACTAAAACTAATATATTATTTAAGTTTTACATTAAAACATCGTTTACCCGTTCCGCCCCATCCCACTGCAGACGTGAAGAAGTTAGAGAACAGTCCACCCACGATTACGAACAAAATTCGTAACTCTGTAATGTAGGAGTCGCCCGAGTGTGGGACAAGCTTTGCCAGGCTGCCCCAGATGACGCCAAGAGAAGCTCCTGCGAATAGCGCGAGCCCTGCCTGTATAGGTTTAGTTTGTAAAAACTTGTATAATTTTATATCCTTGTAGCGCAGTTTATGCAAAATTAATCAATCCTAATAACAACAACGAAAACTCATTTACGGTGTTATACTTAAATATGTTAATAATGTATGGTTATTGATTAAAACAACAAAGATTGGTTAAACGATATAGAGCCGTTAGATGGTATAAAAATTTGTCTAATACTAATTTTTACGGAATTAGCGAACTCTCAATTGATTTGTTATGTCCGTTAAGATCTAAATATTTAAATTGGAGAAGAAATAAATAATAGTCACATATCCATTTTTTTCCCATAAAGTTTTAAGTAATATAATAATATACGATTTACTGTTATATACAAAAAGTAGTACAATTTGTATATATCAGAGTAAATTTTGTTTTATGTGGTAAATTGAATAATATTTTTTTAAAGATATACATGATTGTGTAGCGTTGAGGAATATAACTACAGGGAAACTTTGAATGTTATTAACATTTCAAGCTAATTCAAAATACTATGGTTTACTGTATTAACATTTTTTAATTATCGCGATGGGTAAAAATCAACCCAAAAAAGGTAAGGTCACCTTTTATAGATTAAAATTTTTGTGTAGAAGGATTTCTGCTTACGATCTAACTTAAAGTATGTACTTAAAGTAGTAACTTTAAGTACATACTGTTTGTACATACGTATACGATTCATTGATTTTATTCTATTTCAACATTTTCCAACAAAATTTTAAACTTGATTATGATCACAACAGTCTAACAAGTTTTATTTTGTAAGTGTTATATTAAAATGATTGCTAAAAACTGTACAATCGATTATTTAATATGTGTGAACATGGCAGAAGTGTGCTGTAAGATTTGCAGTTTCTATTGTTATAGTACTTACTTTGAAATACCGATAAAGGTCACTAGCGTTAGAGAACATGAAACTGAAAATTAGGCCATAAACTCCAACGCTGAGCGCTGTATCGGTGCCTCCGGCTGTGCAGATTAGTTGCGGCCAGTTTTGCGTTCTGTGAGGCTTGGTGCCGTGTCTCAGTACCAGAGGCATTACAACCGGGCATGATACAGAAGCGTAAACTGAACCCAGCAGGAAACCTGTACAGTAGATAATAATTATTCACACATGTCACCTAGTTTATACAAAGTTTAATACGTACAATTATGGACATACATTTGAAATTATAATGGAGGTTTACAGACGAGAACGAACTGGTCAAATCACGTAGTTAAAAAATGATTGTACAATGGCTACAACTTCGATGACTAAACTATACTGCTGTGAGAAAACCGATACTACTTTAATATTTATAATGAAATATGGGTAATATTTTTTTCTAAAAATATACTAAATTCTTAAGGTTAACTGTTATAGGTATATGTAGATAAAGTGAACTCTATTGCGAGTTAAGGAGAGCATGCGGTTAAAATGCATTCAAATCTTTCGATACGATCTCTACAATGGAGTTCATTGAATCGGCTTTGTATCGAATATACATTGCAATCCATTGTCGCATGTCCGTGACAATTTTTTTGTATATTTCGTGGTGTAATAATCGCAACAGGGGAATTCAGATTTTACATTTGAAAATAATGGTAAAAAATCTACATTTATTTTTGCAGTTCAGAAAATAGCTAAACATCGTGTTTACTGTTATATTGCGACAAATACATACTGTGTGTTAGCTATTACCACAAAGTAGATAATATATAAGCTATTTCTGATATTATTTAAAAAAAAATCCATAAAATTGTATTGAAATTGCCATTGATAGTTGATTTATAATAATATGGTTAAGTAGCCCGTACCAGGATTAATCATAGAATAGTCTGTACTCCGTGAATTCAAACGTAAATCATATTATATACAATAATATTTATCATTGTTGCAAGTAGTAAGAGTTCGTACGTTGTAGTCTTGTCTTTAAGAATGAACGACATTGTGTTCCCGAGTCTTATGCACTTACAGATTCATTAAAATAAGATATAATATCACATAAAGTTTTCTCAATCCCATCTTTTCTTAGAGCACTAAATAAACAACACATGATTCAGTTGATGTGGTGACATGCTTTAAATTATTTTCCAGGAAATGGTAGGAACATTTCAATTACAATTTTTTTACTAACAGTAATATCACACAGTATACTTTTTTTTTATTCTACGAGAAGACCAGACGTGCAAGATGTTCACTTGATGGTACTTGATACGTCCGCCCATAACAACGTGGTGCCGGTTAAAGTGATATAAATTGCACCACATTGCGCTCGTCGCCTTGAGATATAAAGTGTTAAGTCTCGTTACCCCAGTAATTTCATTAACGCACAGCGTCCTTCAAACCGGAACACAGTAATATTTGCACATTACAATTTGGCGGTTGAAATAGGAGCAGCGGTGGTACCTACCTAGACGATCTCCGGCAACTGGGACATACCACCAGTAGCAAAAAAGATCTACCACCAGTGACAACAAAATAGACAAACTAAAAATTTTTTTAAAGTTTAGTTTATTAAAACTAAACAATCTCTTTGTTGTTCAGTTTTCATTCTAAAGATCTTTGTTGAATATAACAACAACTCCTTTCGTTTTACTAGTTTACTTATTATCATATGGAACTTAATTTTCACGAATAAACGTTTCTTTGATATTAATTAAAAGTTCCCTTAAAGTTTGAAGCTAAGAATTATAAAATATGTTTGTCAGATAAATTTAGTTTTAACTCTTTATTTTACTTATCTGAAACATTCAGTGGTTTATGTTGGCATTAGGTTATTGCCTCCCGGCTGCTCGTGGATTTAACTCAATTTCAACCGTGGTGGAACGGTTAATATTAAAGTGAATATTTTTAAGGCACAATTTTAGCGTTTTCATTAACAAGTCAAGTAGTAATATTCGTGTACGACACAAATGATTTTACTTATCTGTTCATAAATTTTATTAACAAGCATGAAAAAGACAAGTTATAAGAAAATATATTAAAATAAGTATCTACTTATTTTGACACATTTTCTATTAAACAATAATTATTTATTAAACAGCTTTACTTACCCCATAACCAGGGAAAGCCAAGAAAGTAGTGAGAACAAAGCGCAGTTACAATGACTTCTGTTGCCCATGGTAATGTGCCTAAAGACACCACTTGCTTCCAGTTTTTCTTCATGTAATCTGTATCCCATGCTAATGATCCCTTGCCAAGAATTATTACCGGATAAATTTTTCTGACATAAAATATTAAAAAGTTAGAAAGTTTATTAGTCACATTGTAACGTGTTTATCATAATTTTTATAAGTAGATAACAAAATTGTACGAAAAATAGGATCAATAATTACCGAGAATGAGAAACAAATTTTTTTACGAGTGATAATAACTAAAGTTTGTACTGTGTACGTTCGTTGTTCATTCTTTTTTATTTTTTTTTTTTTTTTTTTTTTTTTTTTTTTTTTTTTTTTTTTTTTTTTTTTTTTTTTTTATTCTACGAGAAGACCAGACGTGCAAGATGTTCACTTGATGGTACTTGATACGTCCGCCCATAACAACGTGGTGCCGGTTAAAGTGATATAAATTGCACCACATTGCGCTCGTCGCCTTGAGATATAAAGTGTTAAGTCTCGTTACCCCAGTAATTTCATTAACGCACAGCGTCCTTCAAACCGGAACACAGTAATATTTGCACATTACAATTTGGCGGTTGAAATAGGAGCAGCGGTGGTACCTACCTAGACGATCTCCGGCAACTGGGACATACCACCAGTAGCAAAAAAGATCTACCACCAGTGACAACAAAATAGACAAACTAAAAATTTTTTTTTTTTTTTTTTTTTTTTTTTTTTTTTTTTTTTTTTTTTTTTTTTTTTTTTTTTTTTTTTTTTTTTTTTTTTTTTTTTTTTTTTTTTTTTTTTTTTTTTTTTTTTTTTTTTTTTTTTTTTTTTTTTTTTTTTTTTTTTTTTTTTTTTTTTTTTTTTTTTTTTTTTTTTTTTTTTTTTTTTTTTTTTTTTTTTTTTTTTTTTTTTTTTTTTTTTTTTTTTTTTTTTTTTTTTTTTTTTTTTTTTTTTTTTTTTTTTTTTTTTTTTTTTTTTTTTTTTTTTTTTTTTTTTTTTTTTTTTTTTTTTTTTTTTTTTTTTTTTTTTTTTTTTTTTTTTTTTTTTTTTTTTTTTTTTTTTTTTTTTTTTTTTTTTTTTTTTTTTTTTTTTTTTTTTTTTTTTTTTTTTTTTTTTTTTTTTTTTTTTTTTTTTTTTTTTTTTTTTTTTTTTTTTTTTTTTTTTTTTTTTTTTTTTTTTTTTTTTTTTTTTTTTTTTTTTTTTTTTTTTTTTTTTTTTTTTTTTTTTTTTTTTTTTTTTTTTTTTTTTTTTTTTTTTTTTTTTTTTTTTTTTTTTTTTTTTTTTTTTTTTTTTTTTTTTTTTTTTTTTTTTTTTTTTTTTTTTTTTTTTTTTTTTTTTTTTTTTTTTTTTTTAGTTTTTTTACAATAAGTTTATATCCCAAAATACAGATAACTTTTCTAGCACCCTCTCCTTTCCCGTTTTACCGTTCCCTCGTTTGTCCCGCCCCTCCTCCCCTTCGTATTCATTTAAGCTCCTCCCCTCCCCCCTGCGTTCCTCCTGTCTCCCTTTTCACCTTTATCGTCGTCCCCCATCGTAAGTAATGATTTTTTTTTAACTTTGTCATTTTGTTTGAGAGCTTTTTCTGTTGCAGTGTTACGAAAACTATCCTGTGATCTGAAAAAACGTCGTCTCTTATACTCTGAATATTTCACTTCATGCCGTTTTAAATATTAAATGCATTAGAATTTTTCTCACAAAACGCACTGCATAATCTCGCACGCCTTCTCCTTGCTCGATTTGCTCACTAATAAACTGTACTGTTCGTCCATAAGACTTTGATTTATTATAATAGAGGAGCACGCGTAATTAGCGTTCTTATAAAGATATGAATGATACTAAAAATAGTTTGATCAAATAACGCCGTCGGTACTTACTTACGTTTTCATTTCCTTGTAATGGTTATCTCTTTAAATGTGTTTATCTAGACCTTTTTCAGCACGATCTGCGTTAAAAAATTCAATGAACTTATTTATCAATGGTAATTTTAATGTATTATTATTTTAGGGTGCAACACTACTCCTCTGAAATAATTAGAATGGGTTATTATTTTTAAAATGTCATGAGATTTGTGGAAGAGAAAATAAAGCGCAAAAGAATTTAATTATGCACATGTACATGTTTATGAATTGATGTACAAGAAACAACGTTTTTGAATTTATATAATATCATTATGGTCACAATATTATAATAGTTATATTTGTATGATACAAATGTTTTCCAGATTTTAACACAGACGTAGGTAGCAGAACGGAAAGTTGACCACACATCCAAATTCACAGTTGAAGTTTATTTTTAAAAATAAAGTGTGTGTAGAAAAAAATCTTTTTTATCATATATTATATAAAAGTTATAAAAACAGTTTTCATATCTCATTTATGAAGGATCTTGGTAATTTTTGTGAAACATTGAAAAGGTAAAATTCGGTTAGATGTTTAAGTCGTCGAATTGGTAACGTCTCTTTTTTAAGCAATGAGTGTTCATTTGTATTACCATCACAAATAAGTATTTATTACTAATGTGACTGAATCGATTCCAAATAATTATTATTTTTCTATGTATATATGACATTCTTTAAGGTAAAAAAAATTCATTGCTGTAAGTTAATATTACAAGTTATACATCATTTATAATTTAGACAAGTTGTCGTTGTAGTTTGTAATAGAAGATAACGAACCAATTAATCATTCTGTAACAGGAAATACACACAAGTGTGTACTATGGGTTACTTAAATAAATCTCCGGCGAAAACAACACTGAACCTACGTTTGCTTGGGGTTTATGGCAAGATATTTTATCTTTCCAGAAGGAGAAGGCCACGCGATTGTATTGGATTTTTCAATGTTAGTCAATCTAAAAATCTCATCTATTTGATACGTCTAAAAATATTAAATTTCGAGACATTAAAAAATTATGAGTTTATATTTAAAACTGTTGTAAAAACATTTTTATCATTGTTTACCTAATACATAAGGAGAAATTTTATAGATCATGATTAATAGAAGACTATCATTTTATATATAGCAGATGTACACAGTCTAATTTCTCATCCTCTTAGACTGTTTTCAAAGTTAACAGGCAATCAAAAACATCTTCATGTTTCATCATAAGTTCACGACAAAAACAGGAAATAATGGAACATTTAAGTAACTGCGTGCATTTTTTTTATGTAGTATACATAAAATTAAAAAAAATTAAATTATTATCTTGTACATAGATGTTTAATGATTGTAGAAACCTTGTAATATAAATATATAAAATTTATGTTATAGTTTGGAGTTACAATATCGCTGTCGATAACAAATGCATGAAAATATTTCGGTAGTATAATAATAATTAATACTTACGTTCATTCATGTTTTCTAAATCACAATAAAAGGCACCCCAAATATTTAAAATAAAGAGATTTGCGTAGCTAAAATAAACGGTTAATTTGCTAAATACAACATAGGCGAACTGTCGTCTAGTGTAACTAAATCCGATGAACCAAATGATCAACGGTTGCTTTTGACCAGTGCTGCGAGCGCCGTGAAATATTAAGAAGAATATTACGTCACGATCTAAATCAATAATTGTCGTTTTACACTAACACCCTGTTGCCTTGAACACCGACTCCAACGTTCACGATGGAATTATGGAACTATTAATGCATGAAATTGAATTTGAAAACGTCACATCGCAGGCACTTTTTACTTATAGGCGAGTATTTTAAATTTTTTTGCAAAATAATTTAAAAATATATTGGATACGTTAAAATTCTTAAGCTTTTCATCATCATCATTCATTAAAATGATTTCTTATTACCATTTATATATTATAATAATTAAAAATGACTTCTTTAACTTATTTGTACACGGGTTTCTATTAACTTTGTTTTAATACCTGGATAAGTATAGCTAAGGTCTTAGGTCTTAACTAAAATTGAATCACAATGAAGAATAAACTGTTTGCATAACCCTTCGATTTATACTTAAAGGACCGACAGACCAAACCTTGTGGAGCAAGTCAAATATTAATATAAATGCAAGATTCATAATCTGACTACATTTACACGGTGCGTCAACGAAAACGCTAAACGCTGTGTGTAGGCCACATTTTGTTTCAATCTCACCGAAAATTGCCCGGTGTTTCAAATTTCAATTATTTCGTTCATCCTTAAGATTTAGAATAGGCAAATACTTAACGTACAGATTCATCGATTTCAGATTAAATGTCTTTATTACTAGGGACTAATTATTAATTCTAGGGATGAGTGAAAAATTAACTGAGACGATATAACGAAAAAGCTATCTATAAATGTTGTTTTTGCATGTAGAAAATTATTCTCTAAATTCATGTCTGTGCGTGTATATAGGTACGACAGAATTTTACTTCTTTAACTATGCCATGAGACGTTTGGCGTTGGGGAGATACCGGGAACGGAGACTCATCGTCAGACTATTTATTTCAAATAGTAAAATTATTCCTGTTTTCAATTGCCTTTTCAATGCTCTCTATGGTTCTTTTATAAATGTTATTCGTTATTGAAAATGAATTATTATTGTTATTATTCTTTTTCTGTGTCTACGTATAGCATATAAATCTTTGGAAATTCTAAACTCATTTTGTTCTATTTTATATTGATGTATAGAGATTTTCCCGTGGGTGGTTTACCATGATTTTTTGTGTATATTTGGTAAAGGCGATAAAATAACATTTTGTAAAGGTTGTTTTTCATGTACGTTTTTTAAACTGGTTCTAGTGCCGGTTTAAATACATCTATAAAAATGTCAGAGACTGTCACATATTCAACATATTTATTTACATATATTATGTTGATCACCGCAATATAGGTTAGCTCCGCAAAAAAATAGGTATTTTTATTTTAATTCTGTTTTATGAAAATTTTCTTGTTTATGAATTTTAAATTATGGCAATCTTCCGTGCAGGTTCCCGTCTTAAGGCGATCAGTTCGCGGGTTCAGTAGACATAGTCTTATCACCCTTACTCTTTCTCTCCTTGGCTCCACCAAAACTGCAAGATTAAAAAGTGAAGAGAAGCACATTCTACTTTATCAGTCCACCAAAATATATACAATTGGAGTTCGTTTATTAAACCAACCTGGAGCGATTACCATCGGCATGCTTAACATCTTGGGCTGTTTGGAATAAGCCTTTTCGCGAAAAAGACGGAAACATTCAGGACTACCCCGGAATAGGGAGATTAAACACAAACATCTAAAATCCCTTAGTAACATTTGATACTTTATTCTTAAATACATAACTAATTGCGGTAAAAGTAATACTTATAATTTATATGTTTCTTTAATGATTCTTAATGAAAAACTTTTTCATGAATTTATTGCGTGTCTATGAAATGAACTGACGGACTTGTATTTTTTCTTCTCGTTGAGTCATAAGAATGAGCTGGAAGTACAGTGGGTGGGTGTTGGAAATCTGAAAACAAAATTATTTATTTGAGTCAGTACAAAGTTTATCTTGTTTTTTCTGTGACTCGCCTTTTTTCGTTGTTTTTGATTATAATGATTAATTTTTTGATTATTCTTTTTCTGTGACTCGCCTTTTTTCGTTGTTTTTGATTATAATGATTAATTTTTTGATTATCTTTTCATAATTACCATCCGTGTTTTATTCAACTATTAAAAATTTGTAGCATCCAAATAATATATGTTAAACCAGCTTACGATTGTATTAATGTAAAACCTGTTTATACTAACCATACCGCCGTCTATTTTGGAATCATGTGGTAACAAAACCGGACCTAAAATTGTCGTCAGCCCTGAACCTATCGTAGTCATTAGAATTATAGCAATGATGATTATGTTTGCATGTTGAGTTGCGATTTTCTTATCTTGTTCCGTTGTTCCTTCTTTCCATAAAGAATCGGTAGCTACTCGTACTAACACTGCCTGCAATAAATTCGCGAATGAGTTTTGTCTTGTCTGTGAAGTGTAATTTTATTACGGGTATGTTTTATCAACAATAAGATTAAAGTTATAGAGAAATAACATTAATATAAAAAGTGTTTTTCTAACCATTATAGAAATAAGGTTTATTCTAAATAAAAAGCAGTACGGGTATATTTGGACATAGGTCAAAAGATTAAAATGTTGCATTATATTTAAAGTATGTGTTATACTTTATCTTAAAATATTTATAAGTTTTAACAAATTATATTTTTACAGATTATATACAGAAAGATTGTGATTAGGGAATCTCGTTTATTTCTAAATACATGACTTTTCTTATACAATGTCTTACGTATTTAAATAAAGTAGACAAAATAAGAGTTCGTCGCGCAGTCTAGTTTTTCTTAGCGTTTAGCTCGATATGTGTTTGTCAAGGTCTTGTAGAGAGCGTTCCTATGTTCGTTGACTCAAACCGAGCGATATGCTTATATCTTGTTTTTTTTCTTAAAATGATAAAGGCGCACATCGTCAAACATGCAGTAGCGTAAGATTAAAATGTTGCATTATATTTAAAGTATGTGTTATACTTTATCTTAAAATATTTATAAGTTTTAACAAATTATATTTTTACAGATTATATACAGAAAGATTGTGATTAGGGAATCTCGTTTATTTCTAAATACATGACTTTTCTTATACAATGTCTTACGTATTTAAATAAAGTAGACAAAATAAGAGTTCGTCGCGCAGTCTAGTTTTTCTTAGCGTTTAGCTCGATATGTGTTTGTCAAGGTCTTGTAGAGAGCATTCCTATGTTCGTTGACTCAAACCGAGCGATATGCTTATATCTTTTTTTTTTCTTAAAATGATAAAGGCGCACATCGTCAAACATGCAGTAGCGTAAGATTAAAATGTTGCATTATATTTAAAGTATGTGTTATACTTTATCTTAAAATATTTATAAGTTTTAACAAATTATATTTTTACAGATTATATACAGAAAGATTGTGATTAGGGAATCTCGTTTATTCTAAATAAAAAGCAGTACGGGTATATTTGGACATAGGTCAAAAGATTAAAATGTTGCATTATATTTAAAGTATGTGTTATACTTTATCTTAAAATATTTATAAGTTTTAACAAATTATATTTTTACAGATTATATACAGAAAGATTGTGATTAGGGAATCTCGTTTATTTCTAAATACATGACTTTTCTTATACAATGTCTTACGTATTTAAATAAAGTAGACAAAATAAGAGTTCGTCGCGCAGTCTAGTTTTTCTTAGCGTTTAGCTCGATATGTGTTTGTCAAGGTCTTGTAGAGAGCATTCCTATGTTCGTTGACTCAAACCGAGCGATATGCTTATATCTTTTTTTTTTCTTAAAATGATAAAGGCGCACATCGTCAAACATGCAGTAGCGTAAGATTAAAATGTTGCATTATATTTAAAGTATGTGTTATACTTTATCTTAAAATATTTATAAGTTTTATAATTTATATGTTTCTTTAATGATTCTTAATGAAAAACTTTTTCATGAATTTATTGCGTGTCTATGAAATGAACTGACGGACTTGTATTTTTTCTTCTCGTTGAGTCATAAGAATGAGCTGGAAGTACAGTGGGTGGGTGTTGGAAATCTGAAAACAAAATTATTTATTTGAGTCAGTACAAAGTTTATCTTGTTTTTTCTGTGACTCGCCTTTTTTCGTTGTTTTTGATTATAATGATTAATTTTTTGATTATCTTTTCATAATTACCATCCGTGTTTTATTCAACTATTAAAAATTTGTAGCATCTAAATAATATATGTTAAACCAGCTTACGATTGTATTAATGTAAAACCTGTTTATACTAACCATTACCGCCGTCTATTTTGGAATCATGTGGTAACAAAACCGGACCTAAAATTGTCGTCAGCCCTGAACCTATCGTAGTCATTAGAATTATAGCAATGATGATTATGTTTGCATGTTGAGTTGCGATTTTCTTATCTTGTTCCGTTGTTCCTTCTTTCCATAAAGAATCGGTAGCTACTCGTACTAACACTGCCTGCAATAAATTCGCGAATGAGTTTTGTCTTGTCTGTGAAGTGTAATTTTATTACGGGTATGTTTTATCAACAATAAGATTAAAGTTATAGAGAAATAACATTAATATAAAAAGTGTTTTTCTAACCATTATAGAAATAAGGTTTATTCTAAATAAAAAGCAGTACGGGTATATTTGGACATAGGTCAAAAGATTAAAATGTTGCATTATATTTAAAGTATGTGTTATACTTTATCTTAAAATATTTATAAGTTTTAACAAATTATATTTTTACAGATTATATACAGAAAGATTGTGATTAGGGAATCTCGTTTATTTCTAAATACATGACTTTTCTTATACAATGTCTTACGTATTTAAATAAAGTAGACAAAATAAGAGTTCGTCGCGCAGTCTAGTTTTTCTTAGCGTTTAGCTCGATATGTGTTTGTCAAGGTCTTGTAGAGAGCGTTCCTATGTTCGTTGACTCAAACCGAGCGATATGCTTATATCTTGTTTTTTTTCTTAAAATGATAAAGGCGCACATCGTCAAACATGCAGTAGCGTAAGATTAAAATGTATTTGGCATTAGAGCCCAAGTTCAACATACCGCTTGCTACCTAGAGATAGTGCTAAGAAAATACTGATAAATTGTGAGTTTGGTGTTTGTTTTGCTTATTCTGCTACCGTTTGGAAAGCAATGAATTGTCGTTGGTGCCTTATTTATAGTTTTTTTTTATTATCTATCTTTCACCTTTACAATAATTTTTTTATTCGTTTTCAAGATAGTTGATATAAAAGAGAACGAACTAACTTCTGTGCTGGTGTATTCGTTAAAATGTCATAAGCAAAAATATGATAGTTTAGTATATTTTAATTATTAATTTAACTCAAACTTAAACTAAAAATGTCTTTATTACATTGCATTTGTATAATCACTTTTAATCAGCATTTGTTTATTATTAGACAATTTACACCGAATCGCGCTCTAAGATCTAAAAAGGATACGGAGCATTTAACTTTTTTGTTATATTGGATAATGAATGTAAAATTAGAAGGAGCAGCTTAATTCCAAATTTTACTAATTTTCAAATAATGTTTCCAAAAATGAATACATTTATGCATATGATTAGTCTTAAATTTAGTTAGGGACAGATAAATTACATCGTTCCGAAGTTTGTTACGGAAACGTATACAGAAATTACCTATTTGGTAGTTTTAAAATTAAATGTTTATTACTCATGCTTCTCTAATAGAAGGTACATGTCTTGTCGCGGTTACGATAAGAATAACAACATATTTTCTTTGGTGGTTTAATGTATACAAGTTGAAAAAAAGAACTTATTAAATTTAATGAAACGTATTAATATTGCCAGCAATATGTCTTCGAGCTGATTTCGGAGGCGATTAATTCGGTTAGTGAAGCATAACCCGTCGCCCGTGTTACATCCCTCCCAACCAATCTCTACCGTTTACCCATTATCTATACGTGAGCCCTCTATCGATATGAGAATAATTTTCTGCTCGGTAGAGCTACTTGCAACTCTTATCTTCGCTAGTGTATTATGAAGGTAAGTTATGACTAAAAGATAATTAAGGTTACTTGAGAACAGTTCAAATTCTTTATGTTTTAGCAAAAGCAATGAATAAGATATAGAAAGATACGATACGATTAAGAAAAGTGGTAATCGAGTTATCTCAAAGTTCTTAATGAAGGAAAGAATACAGTATGGTATACACTATGCGTGTGATGCTTGGCAGGAAAAGTTGTACCGCGGTACTTTTAATTGGATATTCGATCACTATCACTCTGTACACAAACTGTAAACCACCGATTTAGTAGATATACTCGTACATACTTATATGTACAATTATCGATATTGCCATCATAGTGAAAAGAGACGATCTACCACTTTGTTAATAAGAAAAAAATATTTAGGAATTTCTTAGTATTATCCTTCTCCCCAATATATATCCATTATAATTTTGAAATATGCTAGCTGTGGCCTTTGTTAATAATAAGGTATTACATTCCCTATCGCTTCAACCTAATATATCTCTAACTTATTTGCAAAATATGAATGAATTAAAAGTCTTGAAATATAAATAAAATCATATCGTATTCTTTAAAAAATTTAATTTTGGCGAAGGGCTGAAAGCTTAGTTGCTGACCTGGCAGCAACTGTAACTATGACTTGTACAAATTAATGGTAACAAATTCGCATTAATCTTTCGGTTATTTTTATAAAACATCTTTTATAATAGTACAAAGTGGAATTGTTGGAATGATTGACAGGATTATGATAGCATTAATTACTTTCTTAAAAATCTTTAAACACCAGTCCACAGAAAAGATCTTACGGGGTACAATATTACAGAGTAATGTAGATTTAGGTAAGCACTCGGTTATCGCTAGATATCTAGGCAAATCCCAAGCGACTCCACTTTATTTACCCTATTCGTTATGCACTATCATGCTATTAGTCACTTGCTGTCTATTTTGACAAGTATTAAATACAGTAAACAGAATAATTAATTTTGATATAAGATTTTCGTTTTACCGAGAACTATTATAAAGAGCAATGTTAAGTTTACTTTAAGAAAAAGCCAACTGCTGGATTCAAGTTTATTACTTTAAATTACGAAGTTAATTTTCATGCTACGAATTATATGATGAGTATTATTTACAAAAGACGAACGGACGCCCACGTTGAATTTCAGCGAAAGATTTGAAGGAAATGAAAACATTTAGAACTGGAACTTTTAATGTGAATTAATCTTGAGATCCTTGGCTTACTGAGGGTCTAGTTTCGCTCGTTAGCGAAAAGTTCACTTATAAAGTTATGTCAGTAGAGGTGACGTATAGCAGCCACCTTCCCCACCAGCCGGCGAGGCATGCTAATGATTGCCTTCACCTGTGACAAATTACCACCGTAAAATTTACCACTGAAGGGTCAATGATAGAATGAATATTTAATTGATATGAACCGCTATCGGTAACTCTAGTATGTATTGCGTGTTCAGAGGTGTTACCGGATGAAACTTTTTTATCTAAAATAGTATACCACTTGACCTCAATTTTAAACGGTATTAAATAACAATTCGTCCATGGATAGTGAAGCTTACTCGCTCAGTATACTTTGGCTTTCATATGATGGCAACTGACACACTAGAATGATGTTAAGGCGGCAGGTTCGCAACATAAGGATGATATCCAGCCAGCGGGGTTCGAAGAAACCCTATAAACATCCATACTATATATGTGACCCGGAATAATTCGTTCACATGAATTTAATAGTCAATACAAACTATATCTACTTTTGAATACGGTTTCAAGTTATATAAATTTTATTTCTATGTGGTCAAGTCGATGTCGATTAACTGTATCTAAAGAGATCTATGCTATAGTGGTATTTCATTTAATTGCAATGCACAATCATTGCTTCAATTATAAATAGGCAAACGATTCTGAACCCGTTTTAAGTCAGGTCGTTTGTTTTGATAATTACAAAACAAAGAACTTACAGGCCTATTTTTTTTTCTTATCCAGAAAAGAGATGTATAGTACCTTTTTACAACGCTATTACATTAGTAAGTAGATAATTAATTCATGTAATAGAGAATCTTGATATAATCCAAAGTATGAGAAATTCACCTTTAGAACCGTCTACTTAATATTGAAAGCAGATGCTATTAGTAAGTATTTAGCTTTGCCGAGGTAATTAAAGCGAGTCGCTCTTAACACCCTCCCATTAAGAATGGAGTTTAAGTATAATGGTCCTTATATGAAATAGCAGCGACTAGAGGGAATAGAAGCATTCTGTCTCACGGAGGTAGACATGTTTATTCACAATGAATATAATATGAGATAAGATTTTGTTCACGATTGTGGCTTTAAATAAACCCCATTCGAATAGACCTGTTTAACTGTAGATGTTTTGTCGTACGGTCTCTTGAGAGCTCTTATCTATTTAGATTAAAAACATTTTGTGTTTTGTTTTCGTTTAGGTAACATCGATAAGAGAGACTACTGCTTGGTAAAGGAATAAATTTTGTAAATGAACACATTAATAGTCAATGTTGATAAAAAATATTATTAAAACAACAAAATTTTTAAAATGACTTGATATTTTCTATTAAACATTATTTATACATACCTCAACAATGGCTTTGGGTATCCAAGTTACAGCAACAAATATGCTTTCCTTTATGGATATGTTATTAGCAATACTTATTAAAAACGCCGTAATGAGCCGCATAAGCAGTGCCAAAAACAAGCATGCTATTATGAGTCCAAATTCTATTAGAGTCATTTGTGATACCTACAATATAAAACGAAACATTGAAATAGCTTTAACAGAGTAATTAATTAATAATGAAAGACGACGAGATGAACAATTCGTTCGTATGATGGTAAGTGTAACGCATTTGTTCGACGCCCTGAGAGACAAAATAAATAGTCACATTAGCCCAGTAACTTTATATGCAAACTTTGTACCCTACCGAAGGGCGAAGTATCTCACACATTGCTACGTTAATATTTTGGAGTTAATAAACAAGAACTGTGATGGTATTTACCGAGACGATTTGCAATAATAAGTAGATCTGCCCACATTTAGTCGAAGTAGCAAAATAGTTATATAAAGATTGCATTTACAAGTTTTCATTTTAAAAAGTTAAAAGGACTTTATACAAAGTTGGAAATGCTTCTTATAACATTTCATGGCATAAATAATATAAAGTCAACATCATCGTCTATCGTTTCTGCCTTGATACAAAGTTGGTTATAGAGACATCGATTGTAATGGTTATAACATTTTGTTTTAGAATATTTCCGTTAGAACTTCGTATTGTTCCATTGATGACATTTCTTTATAACCGAAACAATGAACAATTGTGTTTGAAACTATTGTATTTTTTTCATAGAGAAACCTGTAACGGTGTACCACATAGTTCATATGGTTTGAAGTTTCCTATTTTTCTTTTCTTGACATTATTATTATTTAACAAAAACTGATGTATAAAGATTTATTAAAAATTCACAACTTGATTTTTAAATGTAAGTCAATAACACTCTCAATGCGTGTTATGGCTTCGAACTGCACGATACAGAAACAATAGTGAACTACCGACGCTTGTATCGATCATAGTGCTGAAAGTTATCTTTTATTCATACGTTTCATTATCATCTACATACATAGTCTCTAAAGAAGGAATCCCGAAATTATGCGTATTTCAAATCTTCATAACAGTTGAATGAGGATAAAGCTTTTCTTATTTTGATTAATATTTATAGAAAGAACTTTTCGATTAAACATTTTTAATTAAGAATATAAATAATAGGTATAATGTACTACATTTTCAATTTAGAAAACAGAATTTTGAACATTGAAACACTTGTTACTACCGTTCAACGATTCTAGATAAATAACAGTAGATCCACGTGTAATAGTGTAACTACCATTTAGATTCAGCGCTGTGAAAATTTGTATAAGATTTCTGTATGTTCAAAAATAAAATTAAATATGTTTCTGTATATATATATGCTTCTGTTGACGTTTTATTAATTAAAAAGTTTCTTTAATAAAACAGCCGCAATAAAATATTCAATAGAAAATGTGAAAAAATAGTAATAAAGAAATTTACACTATTATGATTATATTGCACATTTAATAAAACAAAATTTTACGTTTTTAATCGCACTTCATACATCGGGGAATCCAGTATTAAATAAATTAACGGACGCGATAAAATCCGTAAAATTTAGTAGTTTTAAATAAAGGTACGCTAATAAAAATGTTTTGTGTAATGATATCATGTTCTCAATAAAATATTATAATTTGCACAATACGCGTGAAGCTCGTAATAACTTTACCTCTAGAAAATATCCACTTAAAGTAAAAAGCATTGGTTCAAATATCAGCCACAGTACTCTGTACACGTTGGCCACAGGGTTGTCGTTGAGGGGCCAGTCACGTCGCGACCAGCGCGTCGCAGCCGTTCCCGCACAAACCATAATTGCAACGCCAGCTATACGAAAGAAGTTATTGTCAAACCCTTTTAAAATTAAAAAAATATAAACACTGTCAGTAAAAGTCATGTCAAGGAATAAAGATTTTAAATAAATATTATATTATGTTCTATTTCGGTATAAGTTTTAAAAAAAATCGTTATTTACTTGTTAGAGCCGCAGATGAGCGCGAAATTGTGTAAACATCCTGATAAGTCTTTATGTGATATATAAATTATTATTATATTATATTATCTATATATTTTATTTGATAGAAAAACATTACATTCAGCAAATAATAAGTGTATCAATTACCACTGGCTTAATGTATTGCCTCTGTACTTGATATGTAGTATTAAAAAAAACAACATTTAATTAAGCAATTATTTGCACAGAAATCTTTGATTTGTTGTACGAAAGTAGTGTGAGAGTTTAATTCATTACTTGTTGTGTAAAAATAAGTTATTTATTAACGTTTCCTAAGTTTTGTTTATGTCTGCTCTATTGTGTGCATTGTGAGTTAGTTTTTATTAACTGCTAATGTTTTACTTGTCCAGATCAAGATCGAGAGAAACTCTTTTAATATTATGTTTCAACTCACGGTTCGTAGTTCCTTTGTTTAATTCTTTAATGTAATCATACTTCAAATAATATTTTTATTGATTTATATATTTGTATTCATAGATTTATTATCATTATTAGATTTACTTATACATCGAAGTGTTATAATATATCTATGGCAAAGTAATCAGTATCAAAATATATGTACAATAGTTAACAATAGGAATAAGGATAAGTAAATACGATTTTCGTAATGATATATAAAATATTATTACTAGCAAATTACGTAAATAGGATAAAAAACCCCTGAATAATAATATCAGGGAAAAGTAGAAAAAATATAAAAAGAAAAAAAAATCAGTATCAAAATGTGTGTAGTTGTGGTAGTGTGTACGAGGAATTACCAAAAGCAATTAAATATTTTTGTTGTATTTGTTACACAGTATTAATTGGATGTGGTTTTTGAAGTAACCCTCTTATAATTAACAAAATGAACTTGAGCCAAATGATGTGCGTTGGTTACAAACATTCTTATTCTTGATTGAATATAATTGAAACGAAGGCTAACGAAGATGGCCTAGCAATTAGTTCCCCGACTTTTGATACATTTAAGAGTTGCGTCATTTTCAATGACGGTTACTGTCCTATAATAAAGTAAGGTAATTTTTTTATCAGAGAAAATGTTTAGCTTATAGTTCTCAAAATCGGCAATTTTGTAACTTAAAATTTCATCACATAAAACATTAATGTGTATGTATAACAAACAGGTTTAACCAGTAAAAGTGAGGCAAGGGGATTTACTTTCATGGTTAAATTCTAAATATTTTTGTAAGTGATATTTTGAAAGCGACTCAAATGTTTTGTGTTGCAATTTACATATATGGACTTTCTGTACGTCAATATTTTTTTAGATGTCATTCAAAATTATGTATCCATTTATTGTTTGTTGTAAGAGAAAATAATACATAAACAACTTTTAACAAAATCAAATTTTTTGTTACCTTTTTGTTGAAAATGTTTTCAGGTAGGGATTTATTAAAGATAATTATAACAAATGAACTTAAATTTGGAATAGTCTAGGTGATTTTGTCGAATTGGCAAGCACATAATTTATAGCTATAACAGAATTAATGGCTAACTACAAAGCACAGAGACAATAGACATATCCGTGAACTGATTCGCTTTGCAACCAGCCACTGCATGTTCATTGTATTCTGTTACTTCCACGTGATATAATGAAATCGCATCTTCCATCTTTGAAATCCATTTTGATTAAAAGTGTTTGATTCCAACATTACTTCTTAAATTTTAATTTTTTATTATCACCCTTAAAATAAAAGCTTCTGTATTAGTATTTGTATTAACAGTAAGGATAAAACTCATATCCATTTATAAGAATGGATTTTTTTCTCGTCTCATTTCTAGTGTTCATTAATAAAATACCTTTTTTGTTATATGCACCCTCAAACAGAATACACAAGAACGTAGTCGTGAAATAAACCTAAAGAATGCGAAAATATTACGAACATTTTTAAGAACTTTGCCGATTATTAATAATTACAAGAAACTTTTTTAATAAAGTAGACAAGAACAGAAAAGGCTGAACTAATATATGCAAATGATCATCTAAGAATATCTGCTAAAAAAAGTCTTTGATCTCAAGTCTTCTTAATAATCATCAGCTTGCAATAAGTACATTTCCAAATATCTGAGTATCAGATGAGGTTGAACAGTAGTTCAGTGTCTTTTGTAAGTTTTTAACGTTTCGGCTTGACGACGCTGTCATATGTAAATATTATGTGTCATTGAGCTTTTTTCCCGTTTCTATTTATGTCACTCCTATTAGAGTTCAATTTCTTAAGCATATCTTTTAAGTGTTCTGTGTCTTGAACATACCCTTTAGATGCACAAACTGCGGGTTTTGAACCTGGATAGTCATTGAGGCAGCGTAATATAGATATCTCAACATTCGGTTTTTTAATGCTAACATCCCCGGGTGTTTCCATTTTCATTTGTATTCAAATTGAGATAATATAATTTTGATTATAATATCATGAACATTTGGCAAGTTTAGCAATATTGGGTATCCATGTTGCTCTAGCGCTGTATGCATTTGAATAGAAAACTTCTTACGATCCTTGAAAGAATTTCCTTGAATCTGTTGTCTACAGTGGAATTTCCAAATATTCGTTTTTTTGTTAGAAATAATAAAGTCAATTTTTTAAAAATGCTTATGTTCTTTTTAAGACCACTTTCTTTGGGGCCGTTATCGATAAAATAACTCACAATTAATCAGTTCCTTTTTAGGAAGTTGACAAGCATTTGTTTCGAATGACTTATGTTACCGAAACCATTTACTAAAATTCTTTCATTTCCACCTTAAATTTATTGTATAACTAGCTGACCCAGCAAACTCTGTTCCGCTTCAAAATCAATAAAAAAAAACGCTTAGTGATAATTTGAGACTGTTTCAACTTTAGTAAAGAATGTGATGAAAATTTAACCAGAAAAAAATAATTCGTAATCACAAAAAATGCCCGTTATTAATTTGGTTTTTCTATTATATTTAAATGCACATGTTGATTGACCTAAGTCAGGATATCTTATGTTTGGCATTATAAATTGTAGATAATCAAAGTAGGGAAAGTTCTCGCGCACTCAGCGGTAAATAGTGTCACTATCACAAAAGATCAACAAAGTAAAGTTAAGACTTAACTACTATTTTGAACCAATCTGAACTTAGGAAAGTCGTGTTCCTGCTTGAATTCTACAATCGCTGCACAAGAACACACTAATTTACTGCATGATACACTCACATTGAACATTCAACTGCATTATGCACTAAAAAAAATTCAACCGAGACAACGCGACCTTTACGCCCAGATTCCCGCTAAAGTTCGTAAAATATTATAGTTGCATCAGAAATTGTTGGTTGTCAATATCAAATGTCAAAATCAAAAATATTCTTTTAAATTGTATTTGGTGTCTAAATGACGGGACGAACTTCAAATTTTTGACGTTTTATGTATCTAAAGTAAGGAGACCAGACATCTCGCTTTTAGCGGGACAGTCCTGATTTTTTTACTATTAATCCCGCGTCACGCGACGTTTTTCAAAAGTCCCGACTTTTAGAATTAAGTAAAATTTTAAATTTATGAAAATCATTGTTTTGCGTAACATATTGCTTTTGCTACCCAGTTACATTGTATTTGTCTCTCAAATGATACACTTTGTATCCGTACTGCGTGCTAGCAAGATAATTAAACAAATAAATATTACAAATCTGTTTCTTACCATAGAAAAATAAAGTAAGTAATTTATTTAAATATTTCATAAATGCATAAATTTTCTTAAACTTAGCTTAAAATACTCGTAGTCTTCATATTTTATATTGATGACAAAACGTGTATCACCCACCTTAACCTCGAAAGAAATTTTAGAAAGTAATATACGAATAAAATTTTGCAAATATTTCAAGTCAATCAAACTAATTTATCAAATTCTTGTGAAGATTTTTACAATATTTTACAAAATTACTACAATCTACTCAAACAAATTCACTTACATAAAAAAACATTTATAAACTGTACTTATGTTAAAACTAAAAAAAAATTACGATATTATTATTCCTTCAGAGTTGTCCCGCTTTGCCTATCTAAAAATCTGGTCACCTCAATGAAAAAGAGAAATTGTTATTTTTACCATATTCCAGGCACTTTTTCCATATTTTCTCACCTTACTAACCTTCCCTGGACTTCCACGAATAATTCAAGACCACATTTAGCCAAATCGGTCCAGCCGTTCTCGAGTTTTAGCGAGACTAACGAACAGCAATTCATTTTTATTATATAGATATACACCGATATGACTTGCTATAGAAGGTAGGTGTTGAATATTTCGTCCAAAGTCGAGTACATAGGTAATTTTAAACATACTTTACGTTTAATCCTCACCCCTCTCTTATGATGCTCCGGTGGAAAAAAAGTAATGATTATTTCAAGCCGATCACCAAACATCAATATAAGTCTACTTGATACTAACAATTGAAGAGGGTGAGTTGGTACCGAGATACACGGAAGGCGATGCTTTTAAATTGATTTAAAATTATTTCTACACTTTTACGTAGTTGATGTAGTTAAAAACTTTCTCATCATTATATTTGTTTTAAATTTTCTGCACCACCAACTTTTGTTTGGCGATGACTTCCTGGTATTTTCTGAACTAAAGGCAAGTCTCCAAATATATTGCAAAATGTAATTTAGTTAAAAAATATATTTTTATTCTTTTTGTGCAACAAGTCACAGGTGCAGCGAAATTT
Source organism: Byasa hedistus (assembly GCA_029286795.1). NCBI lineage: Eukaryota > Metazoa > Arthropoda > Insecta > Lepidoptera > Papilionidae > Byasa > Byasa hedistus. Next base: position 5,100,219 of record JAGSMW010000020.1, on the reverse strand, counting down.
TTAAAAATTATCTTATTGAATAGACCAGATGACAGGGTGTGTGTGTGTACGCGGAACACGTATTTGTATCTACTCGTAACACCTGGCCCATCGGGATGAGCAAATTTTAGGTTTCAATCGAAAACAGAATATTTATTTATTCCTCTATTGTGTATTTTGCAAAGTAGTTATTTTTAAACGTTATGTATCGCGACTGCAAAGTTAGTTATTAAGTCGTACGAACACCATTATACATTAATTAAATAAATAACGTATTTTTACTTTCGCTTTCATTAACTTTTTGTTTTAAAGCTGATTAAGAAATGTATTAAATCCCTAAGGTATCTCAGAGAACTCGCGTGTCACCGCGTGTATGTATGCATGTAAAACTAATTGAAAAATCTGTATTAAATATTTTTTAATTGTGTTATATTTTTTATTCTGTGATGGTACAAGGTAAAAGGCATATTTTTTAAATTGCGATAAATATAATATTATCAAAGAAAATATATTTTACGTTAACAAACGGCAGTTATTGAAATATAAAACAAAAATTTTCATACTTACATGTTCCACCCCATCCAAAATATCCTCCGGCGTAAGTGAGTAAAAAACCACCGGCGAAAATAAGCAGGCTCCGTACAGTGGCTGCGTAGGGATCCTTATGGTCCGGCAAAATGTCCGAAAGTAGGCCCCAAGTAATTCCTAAAACGATGCCTACAAACACTGCTAACAGCGCCTAAAAGAAACAAGTTATAAAATTTTTAACATAAGATTAATATGAACGCACGAAGTGGTGTTTTATTTTACATGTAATTTAAATCTGGGACTTATAAGGCTTTGTTATAAATTTTCCATAACCGCCTAACTGACAAGCATCGTAATAATACGGCATTTTACCTTACATAAGCAATATGGCGTTTGTAGGTTAATAAGCGATTTTGTTTTATAATAGCTTTTTAAACAAAAATTACAATTAGCAGCAAGATATTCATTTACATTGGCAAAATATAATGCAACAGTGTTACATGTATCAAATGAAAAAATTATATATTCTTTTAATAATATTCTATTAATGATGACGAATGTGGTAATATAAAATGATGTGTGATAACAATCCTAAATTTTTTAAAAAAAAAACTAAGGACTCTATGTTATTATAGAATGGTTAAAGCAAAGAATGAAAACCCTCACATATAAACAAACAAACTTGTTACAAATAAAATACAATTGGGTCCGTTCAAGTCCGGTTCCGGCCACAAGAGCCCCGTGAAGCGGTTTGAGGTCGTGCAAACATCGTACAAGTATATTGGGTTCTCCGAGCGAATACATTATTTGAATTTTAAATTTCCTCCCCTGCGGAACATGTTGCATGACCTTTTGGTTTTATAACTTTAGTGTATTCTTTAAAATTTAGTCAGTAGGTCCAAAACTACATTTTCAGCAATGACACAGGTAATACGATCACGTGATGGTAAATGATATTCCCACTCATAACAATGTGGCACTAGTTATGATGACAAACACTGCACAAAACAAAACATCGTACTTGTCGCCTTGAGGCATAAGATGTTAAGTATCGTTGTTATATGAGTCATTTCATTAGCTACAACGCCCTTCATACCCAGTAATGCGTACACATTATTGTTTGGCGGCAGAAATACACGCTGGGGTGGTATCTACCTTGACGGTCCCTGACAACATATACTTTTTTTTAACGAGGAGGAAATGTATTCGCATATACACCCACGCGGGGGCAATGACAGAGACCTGCCACCAAAGCACATTTAAAAAACTTTCGTATATGAATTCTTTATAGAGATTACGAGAGATGGGTAAATTCTTCGATTACAAGAGAATATTAATAACCAACCATGTAATATATTTTAGTAATAGCTGATGTGAGATCTATGTTATAGCTACCAACACTAACTTTTTTGCCACAGACTCTTAGTTTCTAAACAACATGTGTGTTTTGGTTTTAATAGTTAGTGAAATGAATTGGTTAATATCACAAACCACATCAGGAAGAAAAAAGTGTGCTAAAATTTTAATATAACGACGTATTTTTATGAGTAGAGCTCATAATTTAACCTCAGTAAAACGTTATAGTAGTTTTATCCCCCTATGTAATGAAAACCTGGCAGTGTAAACTTAAATTATAATTACTATATTCTTTTTAAAAATAAACTTCAATCATGACGTATCTGATTCATAACAACCGCGGAACTAAAATAAAAACAATGGTAATGACAATGATAAAACCATTTCAGAGAATAATGAAGAAATTCCAAATGTAAAAAATTAAAAAAACAAAAAGGAAAAAATAAATTCCGTTGATTGCAAAAGTTTCATTTAATTTTCTATTGTGTTTAATTCGTTTCAATAATATCATCCTGTTTTAATTATGAATAAGATTTACCTTTATAATTCTGTACGCTGGTGGTGAAGAGAAAAATATTGCACTGTTAATCACACCGCACACGCCTTCTGTAAACGCTGTATCCAAACCACCGGCATTCGCTACTAATAATGCAATCTTATTTTTAGTGCCCAGTCCTCTAGCCTTAAACGCCATAACTGTCGGCACCACAACAGCCGGGGATACAGACGATAGAATAGAACCAAGGTGAAGACCTGTAACAATTACGTTTCTTAAAGCACAAACCTAGTAATTCGATTACAAATAATTCATATGTGTGCATAAATACTAAATGTAGCTGAAAAATAAATACATGTTTTAATTACAAGAAATATGCATGCATTACATTGATCAAAAATTGGCATTAAACTTAACTTATCTTTGACCATTGAGACTTAAATTTATTGTAGACTTAAATTATATAATAGACTGTAAATCAAACCCGTCGGGATGCGTTAGGGTACGTCTTTGTTTTCCAACATTGTTCAGGAAACCTACTGTGAAGGCCATTGCGATTGTTTGCTCTAGTAAATCGCGTAAAAAGTGCTTTCCGCACCACTTACCCCAATACCAGGGATATTCGAGGAGTACGTGAGTAAAGATAGCCGTAGATAAACACTCGACGATCCAAGGCAGGGTTGCCAATAGGAAAACCTTCACAGAATTCTTTTTTATGTATGGCCAGTTCCATCCGAGTGGTCCTTTTGTCAAAATAAGTACAGGGTAAATTCGCCTGAAAAGTTCACTTCTTTAAACAATACAAAAGTAATAATTATTAGGTGAAAAAATAAGAATAAACTGATTAAAAAAGTATATGTGTTAACCGGTTAATCAATTTTAAGTACTTTAGAATATTCCACTAAATATTTTTTTTTGAGCCGCGATTTATACATATTGGGAAAGGCCTATGATAAATCTGTCTAAGATACATGTTTGAATTTTTCCTAAATTATCGAAGTTCACACTGATCGAACTCAATGTTCATTTTTGACAAAATGTCACCTTTTTTCGCTTGCATCAGAATACAAAGGCAAAGGAGATTTTTTTCAAAATCTTCAACTTAGATACATCGGTATATTTTAAAAAAGTTTTTAGTGCTGTGTAGATTTTTATTGCGAACGTTGGTTTTTAAAATGCACTAAATTAAAGTATACATAGATTAAATTGCGGGAAAAATTAATGGCCATATTGAATTAAGGCTAAACAACTGAGGCTATATTAAAAAGCAATACAATCTGAACTACAAAATACATCTAAATTATATGTATACAATTTTAGCAACGGGCGTGCAGCAACGGTGCAAATAATATTATAGTTATATTTCGGTTTTCGGTTTACGGTCAATTAACGTTGTTACTTGACTTAATGAAAATACAGATTGAATGTGGCGATTAAAAAATACTAGTCTTGTACATTTTTATAAGAAACATCGCTTACTGTAATAATCGATGGTCCCGATTGATTTGATTTTATCCCATTACTCAGCATCGTATAAAAGAGGAAACGATTTTCTGAATATCATGTTTTATATAAACAATGATACGAGTTACTGGGATTGGATCGGATTTTTATCAAAAAGTATAAAATATAATTTACAAACATATTACAACCGAAAACAATAATTATTGTTTATTTTGTTTGTCCATAACTTTTTAAAAATTTATACAGGTTAGTAATAATAGTAGTAGTAAAGTTTGTTAAGTATAATTTAATATCTAAAAACATTTTACTATGGTATCCGGAGCATGTACATATATACAAGTCGCAAAGCAACGAAGAAAAACTAAAAATTACTGTAAAAATACCTTAAATTTTTGATACCTATTTATTTATTAAAATATTGTAATCTCTTACCTAAGATGAAAGTCTATAGAATTCACAATAGGATCCTCGAGAATGTTCACACTGCCAAAAGTCTTGTACAGAACCCCCACTAAAGTCATACCTGCCATTGCATTGATAGTTGTATATCTTTCTAACGTATGACCAAAAACGTATCCCGCTATAACCATACCGGCCATGTTGAATATACCTGTTCCTGGTAAAATAGCTTCTTGAAAGATGAACCATGATGTTGCCCAAAGAATAAACCCTGGAATTACAAAAACAATTACTTAATTAAAACAAGTATGTTATCTTCAATGCTTCCAATAGTCGTTGTTAAAAAGGATGCAATTTACTTCTGGTTATAAATATATAACGAATCAGAAATAATAAATGGGATAAGTGAAGCTACTAAGATAAATAAATAATATCATTGTTTAAGATATTAAACGCATTCATTTATAATACTATGATTTACAATCAATAATATCAACAAAATTCTTACCGCTTATTATTATTCCGGTGTATTGTTTTAATTCAGGCTTTGTTGGTAATACTTCCAGCACTTTTTTTAAAAATATGTTTTTCTTTTTTCCTTCTGCATTATTTCTATAATCAACAAAAAAAAAACTAAATAGCAAGTTTTAATTGTATCCAACAAAAGAACATTTAGTTTTACGAATTTTGAAATAAAGAATATGTAAAAGGCGTTATGTTAAATTGTAACTGACGATGATATCAATTTGTTCATTATAATCATCATTAGTTCAATATTATATTTAAACGTTCCTTTAAAATTATAGCATGTAATTATAATTCATACACGTAATAAGAGACGCGAAGAGTTGTGACTTGTCGACAATACTCTATATTAAAAGTTTACATAATAATTTATGTTCGCGGATAACACAATGTATGAAAATACTTACTCACGTTTTGGAGCTTTCATAATCCACATAGAAATGTTTTATTGTATCCTTGCCTTCGTTACCTTCTGAAAGACAATAAACTTTGCAAAAGAATCAACAAAAGTTTGAAGGTATTATAATATATACCATTACCATGTCTTGCGAAGTTTACATTTTAAATATTTATTCTCATTACTTTTAAATTTTTCTCACACATTTTAATGTAACTTCGGATATTATCTTTAATAACGTTATGTAATTAATAATTGAGAATTTGTTTCTTACTAACCAATTCTTTCGCTTGCTGTCATTGTCGTCGTTTTCGGCGTTTACCTCTGTTCGTCAAATGCGGAATGTTGTACTTAGAATAAATTATATTTTATTTGATCACTTAAGCAAGATCGTGAACTGAGAAGCACTACTCTTAATTAACTTGTAAACACAACGGACGCCCGCGGTGAACGAGCCAATCGACATGCTATCGCGTTTACCGTCCTTCTAATAATAAACTTCGTCGCATGCGCACTCCACTTCAATTGCGCTAATAGAAAATTAATCATTGAATGACGAGCTGTCAATGGTTATAAATATTTAGCTTGTGTGTGATACCGACCTTTCTTTTGTAATGACAATGTTTTTTTTGTTATTAATATTGTTAATTATATACTCCTTAATGTGTTAGTTGATATCTTATTGATAATTATAATCAAATATCAGTGTAACAAATAATAACAAATATGTTAATGTTACGACACATGTTATTTTATCAGTCGTAAGTTTTAAAGTTTACATTTAAGGAGTAATTAATGGGGTATATTTTAGTTAATTTTATTTTTCTTTTCAATTGTTTTTAACACTTTTTTATTTCCTTTGATCTGTACGAAGGGAATTATACTAATACTCTTCGTACAGGTTAAAACTCTATTTTTTGTAATTGTAAAATAATTTATTTTTAATTATTAAAAAATAATATATGCCCTGAATTTCTATGTATTTCTTTTTAAATATTCATTAAAAGACGAAACAAGATATTCATTGAACTATTTCATTGGTATAACACAAAGTCGCTAAAGATGAAATAGATTACTATTCCATGTTAGTGCAAAATATTTGGCGCCAATTCAATAGTAATATTATTTTTAGTGTAACGAGTTACCTGCTCTCGCTGATAGATTACAGATATTTTTATACAAGGTTTGATGACGTATGATTTCCGTATTTTTTTCTTTAAAACAGGTTATAATATCTAATATTTTACTTTTGAGTAAAGCTGTGTTGTTCTGTATTTTACTTTCAACCGCTATCTCAATAAAAGCTGTTTGGTAACACAAAACGAGCTATTAAGCAACAAGCGCTTTACAATAATGGGAATTTATGAAAGAAAGAAAGAAACTCACGTAAGGAAAATTCTATAGCATTGAACTTGGCGGTTCGTCCATTCGCAGGCATAGTATTAAAGGAAAGTCATTTCGACGGTAAACACTACCGCAGGAACGGAAGCGTTTTTAACGCTACAACGGTTTCCGCAGCGTTGGTAAACGGGAGGCCTGTAGAAGCGCGGGCAATTTGCGCCTTAACACCCTCCGGATACTGGCGGCTCATTAAATATAAATGTCGTCATCAAGACGTCTCTTCTGCAGAAAACAGAAGGCTCAACAGTGACACTCTCCATCAGTAAATATGACCGTTAGATGCTTTTGAACCGCACACCACCACAAAGTGCATATAAATAGCGCTGTGAAATTGAAGCGGCGATATGAAAAGAGCTCTGCGGTAAAACTTTAGAAAGACAAGTTATGGGCAGCCTTTATGAAATGTACGATTTCTTAGCGGGATAAAAGACTGAGATAAATTACTAAGAAAAGTGTTGGTTTTATATTAACGTTTTCGCTTTCATAGTAAGATAGAAGTTTTCTGCTTGAAATGTGATAGTTTTTAATATTTTTTTTATACAAGAAAGCGGTGCTCAAATGTCTCACAAATATTTTTCACTTTATTCTTTAAAAATACTATGATTTTTCTATAAATATTCACACCTACAGTTTTCATATATTATTAATTAAAATGGTGTGTTATGAAATAAAATGGTATTTTCATACTATATTATTAAAACCACAAAATCAATTAAAATTATACCTAAAAGTACAGAAAATGAAAAGAATTTACTGATAATGTCTACTTAATATTACATAATTTATATTAATTACTTAATATTAGTTTTTTATATAGTCAGTAAATGTTTTTTTATATAATTTTTTTTAAATATAATTGAAATGTTTCCTTAAATAGCTCTCACTACTAAGGATATCTTTTGAAGGATTTCCCGTTCAGAACATCTTGCATATAAAGTTATGATGACAACAATAACGTTATTGTTATAAAAATACTCATAATGGGGATTTTCCTTTATCGCAATCTTTAAATTATTATACAGCGATAAAATTACTTCTATCTTTATCTAGACTTAGAAATGTATTACACAAGGTAATTTTGTTGCTATATGTATATATAGAAGAGAAATATGTTTTTAAAGTAGATGTTCACTATCACACGCATCAAGAACTGTAAGCAGGCAGTAAAAAGATAAACAATAATAACTCTTTGTACTACAAGTTTATAAAACCCAAATCAATTTAGGTAAATTATATCAAAGACCGTATTTATTTTATAATTGCTTTATTAATTATAGTGTAGCTGGTGTGTAATCTTCATTGCTTTAAAAATAAAGTCAAGGTACTAACGACGATAAAACAAAATGCAAATGATTATTTAAAAAAAAATCCGCATACAAGTGAGTTTAAATAAAAATATTATTATAAATATTTTGATGTCTTCATATTTTTATCAAAATTTAAATACTCTTAATGTACTCTTCAACACTCTTTTTTAACTTCTTTGGTCTGTTAAAATATATACATCATTTTTGAAAAAAAGATCATTTTTAAATAAATTGTTTATTTCACTACTTTTATATCAAAACAAAGATTATATGCCATGTCTATCCTGCGCCTCCTAAAACTTCATGTTTTATATTTTTTAACTAGCTGACCCAGCAAACTTCGTTCCGCTTCAAAATCAATAAAAAAAAACGCTTATTGATAATTCGAGACTGTTTCAACTTTAGTAAAGAATGTGATGAAAATTTAACCAGAAAAAAATAATTCGTAATCACAAAAATGCCCGTTATTAATTTGGTTTTTCTATTATATTAAAATGCACATGTTGATTGACCTAAGTCAGGACATCTTATCTTTGGCATTATAAATTGTAGATAATCCAAGTAGGGAAAGTTCTCGCGCACTCAGCGGTAAATAGTGTCACTGTCACAAAAGATCAACAAAGTAAAGTTAAGACTTAACTACTATTTTGAACCAATCTGAACTTAGGAAAGTCGTGTTCCTGCTTGAATTCTACAATCGCTGCACACGAACACACTAATTTACTGCATGATACACTCACATTGAACATTCAACTGCATTATGCACTAAAAAAAATTCAACCGAGACAACGCGACCTTTACGCCCAGATTCCTGCTAAAGTTCGTAAAATATTATAGTTGCATCAGAAATTGTTGGTTGTCAATATCAAATGTCAAAATCAAAAATATTCTTTTAAATTGTATTTGGTGTCTAAATGACGGGACGAACTTCAAATTTTTGACGTTTTATGTATCTAAAGTAAGGAGACCAGACATCACGCTTTTAGCGGAACAGTCCTGATTTTTTTACTATTAATCCCGCGTCACGCGACGTTTTTCAAAAGTCCCGACTTTTAGAATTAAGTAATATTTTAAATTTATGAAAATCATTGTTTTGCGTAACATATTGCTTTTGCTACCCAGTTACATTGTATTTGTCTCTTAGATGATACACTACGAGTTCGTACTGCGTGCTAGCAAGCTAATTAAACAAATAAATATTACAAATCTGCTTCTTACCATAGAAAAGTAAAGTAAGTAATTTATTTAAATATTTCATAAATGCATAAAAGTTATTAAACTTAGCTTAAAATACTCGTAGTCTTCATATTTTATACTGATGACAAAACGTGTATCACCCACCTTAACCTCGAAAGAAATTTTGGAAAGTAATATACGAATAAAATTTTGCAAATATTTCAAGTCAATCAAACTAATTTGTCAAATTCTTGTGAAGATTTTTACAATATTTTACAAAATTACTACAATCTACTCAAACAAATTCACTTATATAAAAAAACATTTATAAACTGTACTTATGTTAAAACTAAAAAAAAATTACGATATTATTATTCCTTCAGAGTTGTCCCGCTTTGCCTATCTAAAAATCTGGTCACCTCAATGAAAAAGAGAAATTGTTGTTTTTACCATATCCCGGGCACTTTTTCCATATTTTCTCACCTTACTAACCTTCCCTGGACTTCCACGAATAATTCAAGACCACATTTAGCCAAATCGGTCCAGCCGTTCTCGAGTTTTAGCGAGACTAACGAACAGCAATTCATTTTTATTATATAGATTATTGGTATCTCATTAACAAATCTAAATGTTTCGAATCTATCCGTTATAAACCCATAATATAGGTATCAATTAAACAGCCTTCATAATATAAATAAAATTTTACTTCATTCATATTTCGCTACTTATGTTAATAATAACTTTGCTAACAATGAATAATGTCTTAGTACTATAGTTCTCCAAGTTTTATGTAAATACGGAATGTGAAATGAATGAATATCATTTCAAAAACTGTGAGCAAAATGTTAATACCTTTTTTATCTACTCTTCTATATAAATTACCTTGAGTATTGGGTTATAAAGGATCGTTACGCACAAATATCTTTAAAGATTATGGTTGTAATATCTGCATTATCAATAATTTTATACTATGTATAGGTAATTATACAAAGGTAATAAAGGTAAAAATAAATACGAAATATAATAAGAAAGGTAATTATAAAAAATATCAAAGATTACTTGAAAGGGTTCACTTTATTTTACTTAATAAAACAAATATAATTCGTAACATTCACTTTTACTTTATTAATTAAGATTTTCACATATCACAATCTCCCGCAAAAAATTAACAACCATAATGACAGCTCTCTCTGACCTCCCGCCAAATAACGTCTAATGTCAACCATTGTTGACATTGACGTTTCACATTTCAAAAAGGTGCCTTGTATTTTATATTAATTTAAGATTACATACTATTGACAATTTATCGTTGTTATTATTAGGCAAAACTATGAGGAATAATATGATACATATATGCAAGTCTTACAACTCGGCCATCCTTTTTGAGTGAGTCCTCTCACTAAATGAACTAGATTCAAATATTTATCCAGAAAATAGGCCTTTTCAAGCACTCTTTCACGTCAATTCACAATTTAAGTAATACTTATAAATTATATTCAAATCATTAATTATTGTTCAAAAGCCACAAATCACCAGCGCTTTGGAACAAACCACTACAGAGAAAAAAAAACGCATTAAAAATAAAACTCCTTTCAACAATTGTTAGTAACAGTAGTATGATCGGACAGCTTAACATAGCAATATATAATAGACATACACAGAAAAGAAAAAAAAATACATAATGTACAACACATATCTTCTAAAGTATTTCAATCATTTGCTTCTTATATTAAATTTAATTAAACTGTTTAATAGTAACACAATAACTCAATTTAACAAACGGGGAGTCAATATTTTAGACTTTTTTTTTATCTTATTAATATATAACAATATTATGTAGTGCTAAAGGTTTTCTAGATTAGTTGTTATTAATCAAGATACAGACACATGTTGCATAGTCTACACTATGGAAATAGTTAAAATTTGCTTATAAGAAAATTAAGAAAACAAAAATATTCTAATCACAATCAATATCACAATCAATATTGAATCAATATCTCAATCAACATTGCAATCAATGTCACAATCAATATTGAATCAATATTTCAATCAATATCACAATCAACATCACAATCAATATTGAATCAATATCACATCAATATCGCAATCAATATCACATCAATATTGAATCATATCACAATCAATATCACATCAATATTGAATCAATATCTCAATCAACATTGCAATCAATGTCACAATCAATATTGAATCATATCACAATCAATATTGAATCAATATTTCAATCAATATCACAATCATATTGAATCAATATCACAATCAATATCGCATCAATATCACAACCAATATTATATCAATATCACAATCATATTGAATCAATATCTCAATCAACATTGCAATCAATGTCACAATCAATATCGCAATCAATATCACAATCATATTGAATCAATATCACAATCAATATTGAATCAATATCTCAATCAATATTCATATCTCAGGTACAGTCTGTCATGATCTGCTGTCATCTGTACACACAGCACTGATTGCTCACTACCCATATCAGAATAGTCTATAGTGATCTGTAGTCATCTATGCATGCAACACTGACTACTCACTACCTACACTAATATAGTCTGTAGTGATCTGCAATCATCTATGCATAATATGAGTACTGACAGCTCACAACCTGTACCTCTTATCTTTCCACTTTACATCACTTCAACTTTTATGATTAATATTCCAAGTATCTTCATTTCTCATAATTGTTATATATACATATATATATATATATATATATATATATATATACATAAATATATACAATATTATAAATATATATATACTACGTATTGTACTACATATGATATAATATATTATTTTTTTTTTTTTTCCTTTACTCCTCATTATTCTTCACTTTGATAAGTGATTTATCACATTCATTCATATTCTCATTAACATTTTAAAGTTTCAAGTATTTGGTACACTCAAGTAAATCTCACTCATTACTCAGTTTACAATCACCATCACATCATTATTTTTTTTTTTTTTATTATTTCAATCGATATCATCATCACCATTTTTAATATCAAATCCTTTGAATTCAAACCAAGGATTCATTTTGTCTATAGACACCACATCTTCACATCTCCCATTTCCCTTCCTAGTGAGAGGGGTGTCTTCTATCAAAAATCGATTATTAGGTAAAACCTTCATAATTCTGTATGGTCTGTGAAACTTTAGCTACTAATTTTTTTTTTTACTTTCCTGGCCTGTTCTTATCGAACATTGTTCTTTCTATTCTAATGGGTTTATATTCTGTAAGTAGATTACTATGTTTATCAAATCTATTTTTCGCTATATTTTTATCATTTTCTATTTTTTTCTTTTGAATAATTTCACAATTTTTCTAAATCGTCACCACGGATTTTTTTTTTCAACTGTTTGGTTAATTACATCACTCAAGATATTTTCCGATGTCTTAATTATGTTATAGCCAAATAACAATTCTCAGGGACTTTTACCTGTTATTTTGTTGACCATTGTGTTCAAACCCAATTGCATATCACCTACATACTCATCTCACATGTTATTATTTTTATCTTGACATTCAATGCTCAATGCATCCGATATTGACCTATTGAATGTTTTAACCTGAATGTTCGCGCGGGGGGTCGCTACTGCATTTAAAATGTGTTTGATCCCTATGCTATCAAGTCTTAAATTTTCCGTTTGTAAAACATGAACCTCAATCTGTAATCAATCTAAATGGTGTTCTAAATAGCTAAAGTGTTCCTTAAATACCTTTATGACTGTTAACCTTTTCGTATCTCTTACGGGTTTAATGTTAATGAATTTTGTAAAAAAAAAATCAATAATTAATAGCAGCTAAGTATTTCCCTTACGCGAACGAACATATGGACCTAAATGATGTGCATGTATAGAATGGAACATCTAGCTCAAGAATAGGGTGTAACATTCTTTGTTTAGCACCACCAAGCGATCTATAGTAGGCGCATTCCAGACATGCTGCAACATACTTTTTGGTGAAACTTCGCATTTTAGGAAACCAAAATAAACTCTTAGTACGATTCAACTATTTTTTTATTTTTTTTTTTTTTTAAAACCGAAATGCCCTACATTATCCTTCATACGTAGCAATTGCCACCCGTCAGAATTAGGAACAACCCATCTTATTCAATTATCAACCATCTTATACATATGGTCATTTTTTTTTAACTGATAATTTTTGTATACATCAACGACAAACTTAGTATCTTCACTAGATAATATTTCTTTTATTCTCTTTACTTTATCATCATCGCTTTGCATTGTAGCGATCCAATCCTTTACCTCGACAATAAATACATCAATAATATGAAGTTTTTCAATGAGCTTTGACTCTCAAACAGGAGCACGTCTGAGCGCGGCAACATGCGTCGTTTTCGCGCCAGGTCTATATTCGATTTCGCAATCATACTCCTGGAGTTGTTTCCACCATCGTCCTATCCTGGGTAGCAAATCTCTTTTTTTTTTCATAGTGCGTAGTGCATCACAGTCGGTAATTATTTTAAATTTTAAACCCAACCAATATCACGAAATCTGTTTAGTGAAGATATATATATAACGACTATCGTTTCGAGATCTTAAAAGTAAAATTTTATGTTCATCATTAGTAGTTTTCCGACTGTAATACGCCACGGGTTTTAAAAGGCTATCCTCACTACGCTGCATCAGTATACCTGCGACACTATTTGCCGGCATCTGTATACAGTGCAATCTCTAGTTTTGAATCGTACAATGCAAGTATTGGTCTCTCTATAAGTTTATTATTTTCTTTTAATGTCAAAAGTATGCTCTTCCATCCATTTCTATGTAACTGTTTTTATTTTTTTTTTTAAAAGAAAAATTCTGTTAGTGGTCTAGCTACTAATAAAAATCTTTTACCAAACATCCAAATAAAAACTAACTAGACCTAAAAATCTTCTGACATGATGTACATTTTGTCATGTTGGAAAGTTTGAAATTACTATTATTTTACAGGCACCAGATCGTAAGCCTGAACCACTAATTTTCAAAGCCTAGGAAATTTATTTCTATTTTTTTTATTTTTTTTTTTACTTATTAAGAGCATGATAATTTTCACACAATTGTTTGTCACTAGTCTTCTTTTAAAGAGCAGGACTGGGCTGGCGTAAGGTGAATTTAATTCTGCAATGATATCAGCTTCCAGCACATCTCTTACCATAGATTCAACTGTTTCCTGTTCCAGGTATAGCCTATATACTACAGATTTTAGATTCTAGTTTCATTTCCTCTACATCAGTATAACTAATATACTTTAAACTAAATGAAAAGCATTTATCATATACTTGTAAGAATTGTTTTAGTTTTAGCAGCTCAAAATCAAAAATATTTACTTTTTTATAGTCATTTGTACATAAAGCTCTAGTTATTAACCAATCCCTTTTAATTGTAAAGAAGCTTGTAATAAATTATTTACTACAATAACCTCATTCTTCTCAGTCATATTATACTCTTCAGGCATCAAATAATATTCTTTACCATGGTAGCCACTTAAGCACTCATTTCTATAATAAGTACCCATTTGTATAATAGGTACCAGTATATACCTATATAAGTACCTGTCTCATCTTCACTATAGACTTTAAAAATACTTACTTTTCTTGGAGGAACTGATACACTCTCAATTAAAATCAGTTGAAGCTTAGGCTGTTCACAGTAAAAGATCAATTCATTGCTAATTTTTGTGATTACAATACCTAATAACTACATAATATCGGGCAATTAGTACTTATATGCCCCAATCTGATACACATGTTACATTTCAAAACTTTATTTTATTTGAAACTGTATCACTGTATCTCATAACAGTTATAGCAAACAATAGATGTACTAGTGCTGGCATTAGGATGAACATATTTAAAATTTACTATTTGTCTGCTGGTATTATTAATTGTTTACCTGTCAAAAGGCTTTACTCTATTTTCTATAACCTTTGATTAATTGATTGAAAATATTTTAATACCTCTTCAGGCTCCTTTCATTTGAGTGCACCCAGTCTCAATGAATGATCCTCAATGCCATATAATAAACAGTCAACAGGGCACTTACCTTTTATATTGCAGCAATTCAAAAGATTTTTTTTTTTTTTTTTATAGTAATACACTTATCTAAATCATTGTACTCAGCTTTCCTTGATAGCATTTCAGTGAGTAGTTCCACATAATCTTCAGTACATGGAAAGCTCTCAATCAACTTTGCTTTCCACTCTGGCCACATTAATGTGTTATAGACAGTAAGGCTTGATACCAAGCCGTAGCTACTCCACACAACTTTGTTAGTGCGTTAACCGGCATCGGTAGCGTATCTGGGAAGGACTGTAATCGTCTCTCATCACAACTTGATCTACGACGGCTGCACGCTCTTGTCTCACTGTGCGTGTCAGGTTTCGATTTATGTCTATTTCGTGTAAGAGACTTACTGCGATCATTAAGTGAGCGATGTCTTTGATTTCTCGCGACTCCAATATCGTATACAAGATTTTCTCCGTTCTTCTCTGCTTTCATCGCCATCATAAAAGCACTTAGATTTGCGAATCTTACTTAGACGAAATGAAGGAGTTCTACTAGTACTGTAATCCGACAAACTCATTGAATAAAAATTTTCACTTCGGTATGGCATGAGACATTTTTCACATAAACTAGCTCGTGAGGTCCACTATCCCACTTCTGAATTGAAAGGGTTCACTTTATTTTACTTAATAAAACAAATATAATTCGTAACATTCACTTTTACTTTATTAATTAAGATTTTCACATATCACAATCTCCCGCAAAAAATTAACAACCATAATGACAGCTCTCTCTGACCTCCCGCCAAATAACGTCTAATGTCAACCATTGTTGACATTGACGTTTTCACATTTCAAAAAGGTGCCTTGTATTTTATATTAATTTAAGATTACATACTATTGACAATTTATCGTTGTTATTATTAGGCAAAACTATGAGGAATAATATGATACATATATGCAAGTCTTACATACTTAACGAGACGCTTTTTTAATAATGAGTTATATTATATTCTTCTTTTTAAAGAGCCTCTCCATTACTGGAGGTTGGCCGTCAGATTTGTGAATTTCTGTCTATCTTGAGCCACATGGAACAGTTTCTCTACGTTGCTGATACCGGCCCACTCCCATGAATTTCGTAGCCAGGATTTTTTTCGGCGTCCAACATAATTCATATATCATTCATCATTTCAACAGATGGACGTCCACTGTTGGACATAGGTCTTTTGCAATTTGTTCCACAAAATACGGTCTTGTGCGGTATACATTATATTAAAAATCATTAATTTCACAAAAGTACAGACAACCTATTTTATCTCATTGATGGGATTCGGAGTATTCCCATGCAAGGACAAAGTCGAGCCATAATCCACCATGCTAATGAAGTACGGGTTGGCGGATGTCGCATGCCCTTGTAAAATATTATTCTTAAGTTATGCATATTTTCCCCACAAGTTTTATCTTCTCCGGTTTTAAGCTCAAACTCATTGGTGATTGAAGCCCCGCATTTTCGTGTTGCGTGTTGTGGACGTCCATCGGTTGAAATGATGATGATGATGATGGCGATATGTTCCGAAGTTATAACTCAGCTATCGCTGCTGTATACATGGTTTTATTAGTAGTAGGGGTCTTTTGCCGGATACCGTCTAGGTAGGTACCACCTCAGTCCCTACTTCAGCTGCTAAACAGTAGTATGCAAACATTACTGTGTTCCAGTTTGAAGGTTTTGCTAGAGAAAATAGGCGGTAACGAGACTTAACGCCTTATATCAAGTCGACGAGCACAATGTGAAGCAGTGTATGCACTCTTAACTAGCGCCACGTTGTTATAATAAAAATTTAGTTTGTTCCGAATACAGAATTTTATTATTACATTGCTAAATTTTTTGTATTATAATGTTAAATATTCTCAACTCGATAGTCGTTAGCCAAACTTCAGAACAAAGGTAGAAAACTTTTAAAAAGTTTAGTAAAGAAGGCATAAAAATGTATGAGTGACATTAATGTTGCGTCCGACATTATAATGTAAGCGTCCGCATTGCTACTTCCTTTCGAAGCACTTAATTGTAGGTTTTGGTTATAATATATGTTGGTTTTAGCTCGGAAGTGTTTACTGGTAGGTCTGTGATTCTAGAATTCATCGCAGCATCTAGTTCTACGGCTAAACGAAAATGTACAGACAATAATGTGTTCCGGTTTGAAGGGCATAGTTCGGACGTTATTCAAACTAACAAATTAATGTGATTTTTGGAAATAAGATTGAAGTGGCTTATGTTCAGCAGTGGAACACAAAAGGCGGAAATGATGATGATGATGAAAGGATATATTTTCAATCTTCCTTTGTTATGCTATAATTTTTCGTTGATGTATTAATTTTTTCATTATCTTTATATTTTGTTCATTGAAGATGACACAAGCACAAAATTGTAAGCTTTAAAATGTTATAACTGTAGTATTTTAATAAATTTATTGCGGCATTTAACAAGATTTTCCCAGAAGGCAAGCAGCAGTTTAAAGTAAATTATGGTGAGAGCAAAAGCAACTAGATTCTAACCATTTTCCATATAATTGTTTAGATGTGGCTTTAAAATGAGCATCTGGCTGGCAGTATTTATATCACACAAAGTTTTAATTCGTAAGTACAAAACGTACTCAAGAATTATGTGTAAAAAGTTAGTAATTTATAACCGAACGAAAAAATTTGATAATTCTTGGTTTGCTTCTTTTTTAACCATCACAACGTAACTTCACAACAAGACATTACAACACAATAGTAATACACTCTTACACCTTCATGAAATGAAACCAAAACAGTAAACGTTGCTAGAGTACAAATTGCATTCCATTTTGTTTCACGTTGTAGAGCAATGCTACAAAAGCCTAGCTACTAGAGGAATACCTCGCATCGATAGGAATAGAATCGTGCCTTTGGAAATTTATTAAATAAATACCAATTTATATCCCCTGTGTAGTATAACGCAAAGGGATAAAGGAAACCTTAAATATTTTTTTAGACCACACCAAATTTTTTTTTAATAATAAAGAAACAGTCATCAAGGAAATATTACTCAATAATATAAAAATTACATATTAACTAACATCTAAGTTAAAACTGTTTTATGAAAATAATGACTAAAATATGAATAATATATCAGTTTAATATTTTCTTCCGTTACTCATTTCAAGAACTGATATTGACATATACATTGATTTGATAGGCAGTAAAAATCGCTAACGTCCGGTTTATGTTATTATTATAGACCAAAGTTATATTAACAATATGACAGGTAATTTCAAACAAGTATGTTATGGTTTTGTTACATTTAATATGACTTCGAGGTATGTTTTAGTTAAGGATTATTTAATGTTTTCTTTAACCTTACTTATAAACCATAATAATTACTTACATTAAATTAATTAGACAATTTTAGACACATGTATTTTATATAAATGAAAGGGAATTATACATATATAAGAAAGAATAAAAAACACTCGGGAATTCGAACTCTCTCTTTTGGATTTAGATCCGATCTTCTAAATTACTGAGTTACCAGCATTTAGGTTATACTCAGCAAATATTAGTTCTGCAAGCGTATTAATGCGATGTGGATTTACAAGTAAAACGGCAAATTGTGCACTTAGCTGTGCAAATAGTATAAGTAGTGTAACGGCAGTGTACTTACAACTATATTAAGATATTGCTGACTTACAACATTTACGTTAGTTCCCGTTGCTTGGTAACTTTTTTGGACCGATAATATTAGTTAATATTTTCTAATACTTAAATATATACTAAATCAATTTTATTTAGTTTAAGGCTATAAAAATGTTTTCTCTTATATCTCAAGATTACTGGTACTAGTTACTTATCAAAATTATATTCGTTCTCTAAAAAATTTTTAGTAAATATATTGTGAATGATGTCTGCAAATAGTAGCGTAAAATATTAATGCTTATAATTTAAATTAACATTACTATAAAAGTACATCGAAATATTCTAGTTGGGAATCTTGGTCATTTTAAGCTCATTGCAGTCGTTGGCTGTGCTGGTAATGATTTTAAATTGCACATATAAGTATACTATGGCTATCGTAGAGAGTAAATACGAAATAGGATATCTCTTTAAAAGCAAATAATAGGATTATACTAAATTAATGGAAGACATGCCCATCATAGAGTAAGTATAAATGCTTGTTAACTTTTTTATATTTTTCAAAACAACATATTACAATTTTTTTATATAATTGAAATTACTAAGGAAAAATTAAATACAGATTTTGCTAAAAATAAAAAGAGGACGTATAGGGAAAATAAATGAAATAATTTATTTGACAATTGTTGAAAAAAATATAATTTAAAGAATAAATATGTACCTTAGGCTAAATATTTGATCACATACGACATTCATGGTATACTAACCGTAAACAGAAGTTTATTTAGGTTGTGTTACGTTTGTCGAGAGGGGGAAAATGTTGCGGCAAGAGTAACAAGAGATTTATATTTCGTTTCCTTAGTTGTGATAATGTTGCAAATTTCTTTTGACCGGACTATAGTGACAGTTGTAGGTACTTTTAATAAAACATAATGGAGAAAGTGAATTAAATACAATAATCATAATAGGAGATAACCTATAATTTTAAAAACTCCCGCAATCATGTTTTGTATAAGATCAGTTGAATTCGAAAGAAAAGTATTATTATATGTATAAAGTATAATTAGACATTTCCTTATTGTAGTTTAAATTTAATGACGTAAGAATTACATTAATGTTTATTAAAATATTTTACTAAGTTATTTTTGAGTGTAATGTAATTCGCGGTTATTTAGAAGTGACATTTATTTGTAAAAGAGAGTTAATCATCTACAAAAACAAACAGAATGAAGATTAAAACAAAATAATTTGTTAAAAAGTTATTCGTTTCTGTACTGTCTTTTATTTAAATTGTTAATTTAAAAAAATGTTCTGTAATAGCTATAAAATTGTAGAGTTTGATAATGTGTTCTATTTATATTTAATTATATGCTTGGGCGAACGTAGGTAATAAATTGCGTTAGTTGCGCCTGTTAATTTTCAAAGTTCATATAGAATTTAGGTATCTGAATTTCATATCTTCAAAATAAAATATATTGAATTTTTTGCTAAGCATTTGGACAATAATAAAGGCTTTATCCACAAAATAATCAGCAGTTGTCGGAAAAATTACCTTGACTTTCTTGTTGTGAGCAAATGTCTGAGTTCTGACATGGAAACATTGACTTAATTTCAAGTATATAAAAAAATACAGTTTTACTCTCTTTATTCACCAATAATATTTAAATAGTAAATCTTATCCATTTGTCTATACCCTCGTTTAAATTAATAAATGTCTTTTCAATGGTGTAAATAGTTGTCCGATTCATAAAGACATTGATGTCAATGAACTCAAGTGTGTCATCCTATACGCTCAGTTATGACGGTTATAGAAAACTTAGAATGATATTTGCATTTACAGAAGTTTCGTGTCAATACGATACGAGGTTAATGCAAAATTGTGGACTTTGCATAATGGCGACATTCATTGCATACAATTTGTAACACAACGCAGGGGAGAGATATTCCATTACAATAGCAATTACTTTAAAGTAACAGTTCCACAATAGATTTATAAATTACTAGATATTTATCAATTTATCTACTAATATGTATTTACAGTAGTCGTCAACGAGTAAAAACTATTCTTTCCTCATTTCTATAGTTTTAATATTTATTTTTAATTTAATTTTTCTTTAGAGATGTAGGAAATAAATATTTCGAAACCCTTTTCAAATGATGTTATACAATGAACTAGGTAGTCAATAAATAACTCGCCTTCAAGTTCCAGATATATTTTATATTCCGAACGAGTTAAAACTTTAAATGATTTTCATGAACATTTAATAATTTACAAAAAGAGGTTTAACACAAACTATAAAGTGTATCGTTAACAATTTAACGAAACTTATTTTATACAAATTAAAAAAAAAAAGTATCCTCTTTCTTAATACTGGAAAATATTTTCGTGTATAAAGCTAGTCGTTAATCTTTATTAGCCGCGGGTCATAATCATTATCATCATCACCTTAACCGGTGGACGTCCACTGCTGGGCATATGTCTCTTTTAATGTATTCCACAAAACACGGACTTGTGCTGTTTGAGTCCACTCAAAAGAATCGACGAACCAGTTCACATACCATGCTATAACCTAATCAGGATTTAGGTTACAATAAAGAGTATATCATAGGCCCTTTCTGTATGGAAAGTCATACAATTATTATTAATAATTTAACACCTTAACTTTGTAGACATTGGCTATTTTTTGTGGTACAATTTTCGTTAAATTATTTTATCTCTAAAGTTTACGTCTAGGTTAAAATTTTTTATGTTCCTGCATGCAATATTAATATTTGTAAAAACAAGAATTTTTATAAATTTAGAGCTGTTTTTTACTCAAACTATTTTAGGTCATTACAGCTGAGGTTGATAATACAGATTAGTGATTCTTTTACCTTGATGGTCCCGTCTTACTAAATACTGTTTCAATTGCGATTATTTTACTTTTTGTTTTCATAGATTGGAGAAGATTTTGTTTAGGACTCTTAAAACTATGTCCGTATTATCTGTTTGACTATTGTGATATTTGTGTTGTTTTTAGTTATATTAAAGGTGAAATTCTTATAAGTTTTAATGCCTTATGGGATATGCTAAAGCACAATAAATGCTAGCATTAATTTGTTTGATACCACTCTAAAAATATGAAACGTATGTACGAGGCGAGACTAAAACACGCAAACATACCATCCAACACAATATTTTGTTTTATTTGGGGGGCAAGGAAACAAGCCAGACGTTCACTTGATGGTAAGTGATACGCTTGCCTATAACAAGGTGAAGCTGATTAAGATCGTGTACACAGCACAATATTACGCTCGTCGCCTTGATATACAAGATAATTTTACTAGCCTGCAGCACCTTTTAAGCCGGAACACAGCAATGTTTCTATAGTACTATTTAGACGGACTCTGGCAACAGAGACCTGCGAGTTTGCAATACCAATATTTTTGAGAGTATTAAATGTACTCGCTTTTATAACGTGATAGTGTGTGAAGGTATTGTATATTAAAAACGCGGTCTTGAAAATTTCGCTTCGCATTTTAAACGATTTTAAGACATAAGAACGAGAAGACGAGCAGAGGGAGCAAAATTGTCGACACTTACGGGTGCATTCAGTGGTTGCGCCTTGTTATGTTGTTTTATTACATCGTCGTCGCCTCGCAGTGCCGTTTATTGCCCGCCATATTGCATATTGCAATAAATTCCACCCACCATCGCAATTTATGCCTTTTAAAATAAACCACCATTTTCAGTTACAAAAAGTATATTTAAAAATTTAAAATCTGGAATACTCTATGTTTAATAGTAATACTTTTTATACAAAAAATGTGGTTACACAGTAATAGCTAATCGCACTGTATGATTTGACGCTTGAATAAACGGATGAGGTAATTGTTTAACTTTAATTCTAACCAATTGAATCACGAGTCAACCATTAATGTTTCTTACTGATATTTCATAATTTGAATTGTACTTAAACAAATTATAATTTTATCCATCAAAATTACAATACACATCAATTAGTATTACTTACAACTTTGTTGAAATAACAAATAGTAGTATTGGTTTTCAACTATTTAAAACAAAAACCGTATTCTAAAGTACTTCCCTATCACATAAACCGTTTATTAACTATAATATACATTTTACCTTTTTTGTGATTAATCAGTTAGCATTAGTTTGGCTTACATGACTTTGACTTATGTGTAAATAATTCCAAGATGTCTATATAAAGACAACGTTTATTTTTAATGATTCATTTGCTGTTTTGCGGTTACTGCCGATTTTATAACACCATGCAAAAAAATCATATAACATACGGAAGAAACCGCTAAAAGCACATTTTTAATTAGGCACTTCCAATTACGTGTTAACTTATCGTCGTTTGAAGCAACTTTGTAAATTCAAAATTGCTCAAGTTGTGTCGTTAAAGAGGAACTCAAAGCAGAGCTGAGTACTTTAATGTTAAACGATTTCAAAACTCAAATCTTGATTATTAAATGCCTGGTTTTAAGGGAAAATTATTGTGATATCGTTCACCTACATGTTTTCAGTTAAGTTTTTTAATACACTTAAAATTAACTACAATAAAAATAAGCTCGTTTTGGTCAAACAAAAAAAAAGAACTCCTTTATATTGGAAAAAACTTCACCACATTGCAAGTCGTTGAGAAGAAATAAGCGCTCAGCAATTGGTTTCCTTACTGACGATATAATAACAAGTATTATAAATTTGGTTTTAATTCTTCAAAAGTATTATTACATGAAAATTTATATTTACTTATGTATACAGGAACAAAAACAAAAATAAAATTGAACCAACTAAAGAAAAACAGAGTACAAATATAAGATTTCTTAGTCTCCAGTTCCCCTACGTTCCATATATATAAAGTGTTTTTATAAACAAAGCGACCAGATGAACAAGATGATCACATGATGGTAAGATATACGCTTACTCCTAATGATGCAATGCTCGTTAGGATGTTTATACATCACCACATTGCATCCAGAACATAGTAATCTTTGCAAAATACTGGTTGACAGAAACAGACGCGGCTTTAATACCTAGACGGATCATCGGATGAGTCAACCAATATTGTTATGATCGATTTGCATTAGCTAGCTAGCTAGCTGTATAATCTACTACCATCAAAACTTCATTAAACGTGGTCCGTAAATTTATCGTTTTCAAACAACGATTATATGCAACATCGTAGTGTTATATTTAATTTTCCAGACAAATAATCTAGAGTATCGTCATACCTTAATAATTTCTGCGTAACTAAACCGGTATTGTAACTCAGGTTCGTGCAATTGTTCGAACAAGCGGCAATAAATTTGGCACGAGTAGATTATTTCTGCTTTAATTGTTGAGGAGACATTACTCTCAAACATAATCCTGTAATAGTAGATGATGATCATAAAACACATGTGAAATACATCACAATGTAGAATACATGTGAAAAACAACAATATTTGAAACCAATTATCGATTGCATCCATTTACATTGAATTACATGAAATATAATTTTACTAACGAAGATCGTAACATAAAATTATTTTAAAAGAAATATAATGCGCTGAGCCTGTACAAAAGTGTTAGCAAATTTACAAGAAAAGAAATTTCTTTTCGCATTCGCTTCATTACGCGCTTGCCCAAATGAAAATGCTTTGTAGTAAATAAAAATGAACAAGTAATAAATTGATATAACTATCAAATAGTCGTAGATTCATCAGAAGTTTACTTCTCTCAGTAATATTACGCTACAAATACTTATGAGTATGTTGTTTTCATTATCTGGAATTATACTATATATGCTATTGAAAATAATGATTTTTTTGAAATAACGTAAAAGAGTCTTTACGTATTACGACTACTTCCACGTATACTCGCAGTTGAAGGATTGTAAGTTAAGATTATTAAGATTATCGAATGAAAACTTAATAAATCATATGATGCTTTGAATTTCTTGTAATACCGCTTATAATTCGCGGCGGTTGCACTGTTTAAAGTCCATTTCTAACATAGATATATATGTAAATAATGAGATTTGCATTAAACTTTATAAATGGATTAATCTATACAATAATTTATATAATATATTTATTGTTCAGGAGGCAGTATAACTACAAGTAGTAACTCCGTAGCGAGTATATCCGTATCTACACAGCTCAATATGTGCTGCAGTATCCTCGTAAATTACCACTGGGCGTCTTGGTTGCCCCTCGTCGTATATAGAGGGAGGTACTTAGTACGCACGAGTTACCTTGCTAACGTTACAAAATGTTGTACCAACTTATATCTTATTTTAACATTGATGAAGTTTATTTCTGTTAAGAAACAAGTAATTCGTTAAACACTTGTTGCAGATAATATTATGCATGAGCTCCGGAATTTATATCAGTTGAATAATTTTTTGGTATTATTGTTCCGTATTTTGTGTAAATTGTAATACTTTTAAAGTAATGTTAGATTTTAAATGTAGTAGTTTTTTTAAATAATATATTGTATTGCCTTGCGTTGGCCGCTTTATCATGACCGTATTAGTCTGCATAGGATGTGTCAGAGGCCTGCGGAACTGGTTGCCGCAATTAAGTGGTACATAAACCGAAGGACCTCGAATTAAAAGGCATTGCTTCGTTCTATTTATAGTACATAGCCGAATAATAGACGGCGGAACACAAAAGCAGGTACGCCACAGCGGGTAAGGAGAGCTTTCTTTCTTGGTTCCCATGGTCTTTGGACAACGGGTTAGTGAAGGACGATCCATTGTTTTGGAACATTGACTTATAGTAACAAAAAACTCCGCCACGACAATTCACCATCACACGTCTATTTGGACAACGACATATCACTGTTCATAATAATTGGTATTCATATTAAATGTACATTTTATTTATCGCAGAACGCTAATTTTTGTAAAGAAACGGTTCGCAAGGGATAAAGAATAATGTGCACAACAAGAACACTGTAGGCATGAAACTATCATGCAGAAACAATAGTCTCATTCACTGCTCTCATGTATCTGGAAAGATTGTCCTCGCCTAAAGAAACTTCAATCTTGTGTGTACTTAATGCTTTCATGTCGATATGAACTTACGCCGTTATCTATTTATTCTGCACAGATATGTTTTAAATTTATATATTTAAATGATTTATTAAACAATTATGTTCTTACGATTTTTACCAAGAACCAAATAATATTAGTTAGATGGTTTTGATTTACATTCTTCTTTCATAAAAACGCTGAATATTATTTGACTTTTTATTCTCTCAGTGGATATAAAGCAATAAATGTAATAAAAAGTGAATAGTATAAATATATATAAATATAGTATAAATTCATATAGTTATAAAATAAATCCGATCAGCTATATTCGATACCAATTTAATTTATAAGTTACCGGCGGCCTTAACATTAAAACTCTTTCTGAAGACGAAAAATAGCTTTAAAGCTAATCTTTGCAGAGACGCAAAATATTTTTTTTCTTTGGATATCAGAAAACTAATTAACGAATGAGAGTATAAGAAGTTAGCTCACGTAAGTGAGTAGGCGATAGGTCAATTTAAATTTTATATTGCACATTACTGAGGTGAATTATTTATCTCCATTCTTATTTCATGTTGTCTTTTCTTTTCCATTGAGTTTCTTGAACGTTTACGGCAAGTTTATCTTTTGTGGGTTTTCGTGACTTCTACAAGTAAGAGTATGAATTACAAGGTAACACCCGAATCTTCTGAGTATGCCTCTGCACTATTCCTAAACTAGGATCCTGGGATGTGGAATTGCATTTCCTAGTACCCCACACAGTACAGCAAACACAGCGTCAAATTGTATTTGCTGTCGTCCTCGAGTTTGCTTAGTGGACGATGACGTTCCTTCGAAACACGCGAATCCAAATATCTTTTTACCGACTACAACGGGCAAGGGTATTTCTATTCTTATTCGTAATAACCGTGATCATGAGTCTGATAGTGCGGTTCACATTATGAGTTCAGAAAAGTTAAAGTTTTCTCTCGGCTTGTTTCATGCGACAAAGCTACTGTCTTCGCAACAGACAGAGAGAGAAACTCTAAACTCTAAACTCTAAACTTTTACAAAGTTAGCTGCAATAACAATGGCAGGTGTTTGAGTTAAGTTCTTACGTATGAGTTGCGCTCAAGTAGTATTACCTAAAAGTTTGCCACGTAAACTATTACGTAGGGCAGGGATGAGAATGCGAAGAATATTTATTCACTACATGGTGTATTTCTTTTATTTTTTTTCTGTCTGTAAATTATGAACATTCAGTGCAAATTCATTGTTTTAATGTGTATTGAAAAACTACCATCACAGGAAAATAACAATTAATATTTATTTCCAGGTTGTGCAAATTTTTCGGACTAATGATAATTTCTGTATTTATGAATTCGTACGCAGCAAAGTCTCTGGTTCGATATTTCAATAAATCATAACGCTGTTCCTTACCGCATTATTTCATTACTATTAATATTTTCTCAATTACAGATTCAAAGGAAAGTAAAACGAGTGTTTGTGTGTCTGCCTGTAGTATCGCTATCAAACGTCTGAAACTGGGTTTTTGTTTGAAATCAGGGATTATCTAGTTTCCCTAGCTATAATTTTTATTTCTTGCATTGTAGTTTTAAATGTGTTATAAAAACGAATTTAATGTTGTTTATATCGAACATTTCCTTATTTATAATGATTTTGTCCTTATCCATAGTTAAAAATCAACAAATCTGCAAGTTATTCCTTTACTTAATAATAAATGCGGATATGAACTGAAATCATAGAAGAAAAATTCAACAAAATTATAAAACAGAACTTTTTGCTTTAATTTTAACTTAAATCCTTAATATCAGTCGTCTGCAGCGAAACAAATTGCGATTTCTTTCCAAGCTGGTGGAGTCATTTGTCGAGTTTTTCATATTGTAGAGATTTTTAAAACAGAGCTCAAAAATTATTTTATTACAGTTATAATCTGTAAGAGATTGTTATTAAAACAATAACTTAAACGAAAATTTTAGTTACTTTATAAAAATCTGAACCATTCCATAATAGAACTCATTTTATAAGCTACGACAAAGTATTCTTTTTAACAATTGTTCAAGTGTTTGATTTGATTTCCTGGCGTAGGCAACCGGCATTCCGTGAAATTGAAAATTAGAAAGTTACAAGAACAGCAATAAAGTTAAGGAAATGTTTTAAGTAAGAGCATGTTAAAATACTCATAATAGAAATAATCAGACTCATAATGAACTTAAATTATTTATTAACTTATTTTGTCTGATGTCCGCGTACAGTGCTTATGAAACGATTCGCGCACGTCTCGGTCTCGTCGTCAGAATTTACAGCTAATTTGCCAAGGACTAAGTTGTAAACTTTACTAAGCTCGGCGTAGATAACAAATGCTTTTTAATAAATTTTAGTCCAGATTTTGTTCAACCACAAAAATACCTTTGTCAAAAAAGAAAGTTTGTACTAAATCCGAAGAGAGAATAAGAATTTAAGTTTACGATAATAAAACTTGCTCAATATTGCTATAACGCCGATGCTTTACAAGAATATTATTCAATGAAATTCTTTACATAGATACTATGTATGATTCAAGTTTTTTTATTACACTTGTCGCTAATTTAAGGATTCTTTGTACAACGTTGCTTAGGTGATATTTCATAAAGAAAGGTTTCAAATGCCTTAATATAGTTACAAGCTTTTGCGCTATGAGCAGTTTTAGTAAATTAAATGCTTCTTTTTGTAAGATTCATTAGTGAAAAGTGCACCAGTTTTTTTATTATAACGGAGCGGAATTATATCACGGAGCCCCACCTAACGTACTGAGGAAGACCATTGAGGGGGTTTTAGTGGATACGAATCCCTCATAACCCCGATCTTTCCCCCCGAAACAGGGTATCTTAAGAAGATTTCTCTCTCGAAAAAAAGTGTTACTAGCGTTTGGCGTTGCCTTTTGCGAACAAATCATGTCGCAAAAGGAGGCTGCGAAAAAAGAGGAAAAAAGAGAAAGAAAAAAAACTTCTGTTCTTCCTATCTGCAGACAAAAAGTCGAGCGTCACAGAAGGTTATACCAATCCCTTCGCCATCCCTCATAATATAGACCTAGGCGGAGGGATTGGAGGCTGCCCGTCACCGATTTTATAAGCCCTCGAGGTGGTATCGAGGGTTATCCGCGTACTCCATAGTGAGTGGGGGGCAATTTCAGCTCAACTCATTCTCGTGAAAATGACGTCCCATTGCTATCGGATCAAGATAGACACCGTGGGGTTTTAGCCGGTAAGAGTCCGATGTAACACCTTTTTTGCCCCCCCCCCCCATCGAAGGTGTATCCAATGCAGGATTTCCTCACGTTAAAAATTAAAAAGTTTTACTACCGTTTATACTATGCGTTAATTGCTAAACTCATTGTAGCTACAAACTTGTTTGTAACCTTCTGGATATGAAAAAAAGCGACTTTTAGAGGTTATTGGGTTATATACGAAGATGTGTTGCTTTATTTATAAATTCGTGTTTAGTTGCGATTTTCGTTAATTTTATGATTGTTTAGTAACCAATACAAATATTGAATTTCTATGTAATGTGTTCTCCTTGAGTAAAATTTTTCGTAATACAACGATAGCTTTAGTGAAAATTATAATGGTATGGTAGGTCTAATTATGACAACCTATTTTTATTCTCTGAGCATCGTCCAGGCAAATTGCCAGTGCCCCTGTCCAAAACAAACGTGGTTGAATAGTCTACTATTTTTTATATATATTGTTACCACATTTTAAAGATACATTTTTAGATTAACCTAAATAATTTCCATTTACAAGTTTAGAGGTTTTAACTGGCAATGATATTTTTAGCACAAACAGTAAACAATCATAGTTGTTATTATTTTTAACACAATAAATATTTATGCGAGAATCAGCAAAGGTTTTTGTGGTGTTTCTTGTAAAAGTGTTATTTACTTATTATTTATTTTAAAATGCTTAGTTCTTTAGATGACAAGTAATAAAATAAATATTAATATTGTTTTTTATCATACGATAAACCCACGTCTCGTTTTAATTCCGTGAACACGAACATCTCAGCTCTCGTTTCGCCCTCTGTTTCCACTCTGCTGGATTTACTACTCGTTACACAGCTAACCTATTTCTGCTTTGGTTGGAAAAGTATTTTTTGTTAATAACTCTTTTGTACACGTTTATATTTCACGGCCTCATTACTTAAATAAATGTTATTTCCAATAAGACATAAAAAACTTTCTCTTCGTAATTCATATTAGAATTCAATAAATAAAAATGCATAACTAATAAGGAGTGAGTAGAAAAAAAAATGTTAAAGAGAATAATTGATATTATATGGTGATACAAACGTTTTTTAATTAAAAGTATTCTATTCGGACTAGTCATATATTTTTGGATTTCATGAAAAACGGTTTACAAGAAATTTGTTTTATTATTTTTTAGGAGGAATTTTGGTTTTAGTTGTTCGTAGGGAATTATTACTTTTTTGGCGAGACCGAAATATATAAACATTGGATCCGTAAAACCTTATGGTTTTAGTAATAAAACTTATGTTTATGCAAGCTACGGAATTCGTGGTCCTAGATCAACAGGCAAAGCGAAAGCTCTTAGCGACTTAAGAGTTTTTATATTAATTTTCATTGTCATTTACCAAAATAATATAATCATAATGTATTGAAACGGGGCGGTTACAAATGGAATAGGATAGGAACAACTTAGCTGCTATAACTATCCGTTAAAAGTTTTTTACTATGCGATAAAAATAAAATATTTTATGTTCTCTAAATGCTGTTATATAAAATAATATGCTGATTAAAATCAACACCGGTAGCAAACAATATTCAATAAAAAGCAAAAATCTTAGGATATATAATGTATTTTAATCAATATTGGCAGTATTACTTCTCTTCCTAAATATAAAGCAACTAACTTGATCTCTTGGTTCAATATACATTGTACATCGAAGATTATAGCCACGTGTATTTTTACATAGTACATAAAATTAGCTACGCCACCGATATTAACTAAACATAATTAAAATGAAAATGAACTCCGATCCAACAATGCTGAAAAAACCACCTCCGCGTACTGGTGTTTTTGCGCATGACGAAGCAGGTAGTTCAATTAACGAGCACTTAAATTTAATTTTATTTGATGAAATGTACTAACATTTTGTTAGTATAAATTTTGATGAATTTATTTATTAATAACATCATTTATTTACAGTGGTTAAAGCTGTTTCAGACATACATGGGCAGTATACATAACTAATATATAACATTAGTTTCTACCCATTAACTGGTTTAAAATATTATATCCTAGCTATTTTGAAACATGTTCTTTAAGTTTAAAAATCCTGGCATGGCTATTTGTCTGACATTTATATCACTATTGTCGTTTCTTAGTCGTCCAAGTTTCCTGTTACCACCCTACTTCGCATTGTACTCAGAGCACTTTTTAATCAAGAGCTGCCGAATAAAGTGCAAAACTACATTCACATGTTCTTGAATATTCCTATCTTCTATTTTCCGTCCCATTTGTATCTTTAGGAGAAAAAATTATTGTATTCTTCTAAAACTTAAAATATCTGTAAACAGTGTGTTTGTATTGTGAGATTAGTAGTAGACTAAATAACACATTGAAGCACCGTTTTTACATAAACTCTTATTTTTAAGGTAAACACTAATTTAACACTCATTAGGCAATAGAAAACTTAAAGAAAAGCTTTTTATTCTTTTTGTTATGACACATAAAGTATTCCAATGAATACATGCATGCAAAGTGCGTATTATTTAGTTTAATATTGTGTTTCTGGGTGAGATCAATGTTTAACTAAACTGTTTTTAACATAAAAGTGAACTGTAACAGATTACATGCAAACAATATTGAATCTTAACATTATGCCGCAAACATTGTGATATACTCGGTGACTAAATTTGTATGTGAACCCAATATCGATCCAATCCAAATCTCACTCATGTTTGTGTAGTAAGTCCAATCTGAGTTAGGTAAAAGGAATTGAAGAGTCAACCCGTTTTGCTTATGGTAAGGTCACTATAATGATATTGGTAAAAGAATTCTTATTTTAGTCTTTATTTATAGTCTTCGTGGGAATGCGATAAAAAAGATTGATATTTTATAACATGATTATTAAAATTTTGGCTCAGACTTCGTCCTTAGTTATAATTTACGTAATAATCACATTTTTTTACTCCCATTGAAAATACCTTTAGATGTTATATATTTTATTCATTAAAATCGGCAAAGCAGGCGTGCCACGATTAGATATAAGTAATAATTTATTACAAGAGCATGGATTTGTTATTTAGCATTCAGATGTATCGTAGATAAATTGCCCTACAACAAAGACCATCAGATGAGGTGACGTTCTCGCTATATCTTAAACATCTGATGATTTAAACATGTTAAGGCATCCAATAAGGTTCAATACCAATAATATTCGGATGAATGCGATTTTGACCAATCCGTATTTGGACGACGTGGTGGACTCTTTCTTTTTAATGTAAAACTTGGCCCCAGCGAGATGAACATAAAATGTATGATTATGCGTGTTCATAAATTTCATTAGTATTTACTAGTGATGATAAATTTATTATATTTTTTTTCGAATATGGCACTGAAATTAAAAAAAAGTACAATGTTACATTTTTTTTAAATTAATAACATAGTTTAAAATATTTCTTCGTTGGGTGTAACAACAGTGGTGTTCAAATTGTTACGACTTTGTAACTTAAATCTTGTAAAACGGATAAGATCATAAAACTTATATAAAGTAGGTAAATTAAGTTTAAGAACGGGATATTATTCTGAATGTAATAAGTTTTTACCAATTATTATTTGATAATAATACATTAAACTATGCATTTGTTACTAACTCGATGTATTTTTTATAAATTTAAAACAAAATCCAATGAAATTTTGTATAAAAACAATTTCGTTATCTTTTTTGTTGGAAATATATTTTTGTCTTCGTGAGGATTTTTTAGATTTTGCCCTATTTTTATATTTACGGCTGATACTTGGTTTCTATTCATTTCTCGTTTGGTGTTTTGTGCATTTTTCACATTTGTTACAGGAACAAAAATAAAGATTACAAAAGGTATAATTTTAAAGTTTCTGATTAAGCTATGTTCATTAATTTTCAACATACTCGTATTCAGCAGATATTTCAAAATCCAAGAAGTTATAACGACGTACTAAATTACTCTCCAATACTATTCGCTTTTACTTCAAGTTTAATCCTTAATATCAGTCGTCTGCAACGAAAATTGGAAAATTGCAATTTGCTCTGCAAGTAGGTAGTTTTGTTTTTTTTTAAAACAGGCTTTTAATTTGTATGTCTACGATTTTTTTAATAATGTTTCAAGGCAACATATAATGTTAAATATTAATTGTGTAGTATACTGTTTCGTGGTTCAAAGTAAAATACAATAATCAATAGTTATGTTTCCTAATGGTTTGCTTTCGTGCATTGTAACCTTACATTGAAAGGTGAAATACTAATTGGCTTATATTGTATTTAACAAACAGTAACTTTCGTATATTGTTATTAAATTTGACGTCTGTGAATGCGAAATACCTTTGTCAAGTTTTACATATAAATCTTTGAGTGATAATTTTACTATTGCTAAACTTTAACACGCAAGTATAAGAGAATCGGTGTATGTTATTTCTAATAATTTAGATGACAATTAATATATTCAAATCTATGTTACTATTAATATTATTTAAGAATGTAAAGGTATATCGAGTGGCGAGTGGTGGTATAAACCAAGCACGCTCTCAGTGGATTTAAAATATTCATTAGTATTGTGTTCTGTCTATCGTGCTTGTGAGACGGGTCGCGCACGTCTCAACATAATTTACGACTACCTAATGTGGCAGTAACACAATCGTAATCGTAAACTTTTAGTAAGGTTGCTAAAGCTAACAAATACTAAATATCAGACACTGCTAGATTCTTTATCGAGAATAAAAATAATATATCCTCTTATTTAGATACGTAGAGCAGTTGAATGTTAAGAAAATCTTTTAACATTCAACAAAGACGAAGAGGGTTATGCCGCCGGTCTTGACCGAAACTATGTAAATACTTTCGCATACCTTGGTATTTGAAATAGGTCTGCCTTATTTATTAAGAATATTGCAACATGTATTAAATATAATATAATTATTGAAACTACTCTAGCCATAATTAATGTTGTAATATTTAATATTGTTTTAGTAAAACACTCGATTTCAGTTAAGACCTTGCTTTGAAATTTTTCTCCGCTGTGAATTTATTATAAAAAAAGTTGTTTGTTTAAAAATGCTTTTTTGCGACAGACGTAGTCGGAAGCATTTGTATTGCTTTCATTTCAATATTTTTCTTCAATATTTCAATAAGTAAATAAAAAATGAAATCTGTGTACTTTGAGTTGAGTGACATTGTGTATTTTGCGATTAAGAGGTCTCGTTAAAGCGGAAAATGCTATTTCCAATTCGTGCAACCTAGATTGTTGAAGTAATAATAAAAATAAACTTTCTACAGCTACGATTAAAAATATAAGTATTATTCCAAAAATACTTATAAAATGTTATAGACAGTTTGAGTTCGTTCGGTACCAAATAAACCGTCAAATGGCAATATGGTAAATTCACAACAAACAAATGCGAATGTAATTGTAATTTAGTTTATAACAATTTTTAATTTCATTTAGTTTAAAAATTATTGAAATGCTAATTACTAACAAAGTTAAGCAAGTTTATTCAGTAAGTTTAAAGTAACACGAAAAAACTAAACACAACGATACCTTGTGATGACAATGTTTTTAGAAAAATGCGAAACTTCGTAACCTATGTGTTGCAAACTTTACATTTAAAACTTAAATTTTCACAATAGGAATATTTGTTAAGTAAAATTTTCTAAGCACATTTTTAAAAAGACTGTCGCTGGCCATTGTTCGTCTTCTTTATTTTTAAATTCCGACAAATTTGGAAAATGTTTCCTGGCCTCCTCCCTAGTTATAGGCTTTAATTGCGGATAAAACTAAGATAATACCTGCCAATCCCAAAAACCGCCCAATGGGGCTACGGGCTCGCTTGTAGTAAGAGTAGCGATAATAATCATCCACTAGGCAAACACTGTAAGGACGACAAACATAGCATGGCCCTGTGTTGTTCACGCGAAATTCCGGGTTACTACACAATGTAGCCCACCATTTCCGTGTTCACAAAACAATTAAACATTAAATAATGTTAATGTACAGTAAGGTATAACAAAGTAGTCTCTAACATGGAATTAAAACAAAATAACGTAAATATACATGTCTACTGCATAAACAGCAAAATAATAAACTGAAATATTTCAGTTGTTCATATCGCTGTTCGTATTAAAGAGAGAACATTTGCAATTAACATGCTTACTCGTTTCATACCCACGGGCAATGAGTGCGGACGGAACGTGAGTCGTGAACATTACACGCATCGCAGAAGATATCGGAGAATTTCAGATAAGCCGAGGTAATGAGATATTACGCGTATTAATATTGCTCAGCAGAAACGCACTCGAGAAATTACCATTGCGATGAACTGCCCCGGTGACGCAGCGGCTAATCGATCGCTTGCTTTTGTTATAAGATGAAGGTACCTGGTTCTATTCCAGGTCTATATAAATAGCAGAATGTAGATGGAAGTAGCGTTTTTTGTAACAGTCCAAATAAAAACAATTTTTTTTTTCAATCCATCAGCCATGAAAGAATTACTGTGTTGCATCTAATATAACCAGAGTATTCTGAGAAAGCAGGCTTCACAATCTCGGGTTCAACTTGTTGTAACTAAAAGAAAAGTATTTTGTTTGTCCGTTTGCACCATCTGTATATTTGTTCCAACAGCTGTTGATTATTGTATGAAGCAATTATTCCGATTGATTGGGTAGAATTAGATGAAACTAACAAAGGTTGTTTAAGCATGGCAATGAGTGATAAGTTACTACTAAGAATATGTCCGCAGTACAATAATAGCAATAACACAATAATACAATAAAAGCACAAGCCTTATTGTTCAATAATCGCTAATATAGTAGTATCTGTAATTTAACGCTTTGCAGCTGAAAAAACTTCTGTGGTTGTTATTGGTTTTTGTACAAGCGACTTTGGTATCAATGTCTATCTCCCTA
This sequence comes from Byasa hedistus, assembly GCA_029286795.1. NCBI lineage: Eukaryota > Metazoa > Arthropoda > Insecta > Lepidoptera > Papilionidae > Byasa > Byasa hedistus. The sequence continues at coordinate 5,064,308 of JAGSMW010000020.1, read as the reverse complement.
CTCTAAACAATGAGTCTATTCATCTATCATCATAGGTTGGGAAAAAAGTCCTTTCGCATATAGTACGAGCATGTACAAAATGTAGTAAAATTTCATTATTACTTACTATATATTATTTTAACCGGGCTGGTTTTAATGACATTAAAAAGATTACATATTAAAAAAATGAAACACGATCCAGCGAAAATCCTTTTTGTTGTTTATGGACCTAACGCAGTGTCTGTATAATAAAGTTGGTTTAAGCGTTTCTAATCAAAAAATTTTGATGTCAAAGATGCACCTCGCTCTGGTCGCCCCGATACGGATAAAATAGCCGTCATTTTTGAAAATGTGGAACCAAATCGGTATACTAGTAGTTACGACATAGCTGAAGAACAGGAAATTGGCCATAAAACAGTTTTGACCCATTTAAAAAAGCTGGTACACAAAAGGCTCGATATTTGGGTGCCATCCGAGCTCACTGAAAAAACCTAATGAAATGAACCATGTACTCATTTTCGATGCTTTATTGAGACGTAATGAAACCGAACCGCGTTTGAGGATCTTCATAATTGGTGATAAAAGTTGACCAAGTACGACAGGCACCTGCTAAAATTCATAGTCAAAAGGTCGAACAGGCTTCACAGGCTGTGGCAAAGCCTGGATCAACTCACAATGAGGTGGTGCTATGGACCATCGATTCGAATCTCTTGTGACACGTATGTATAACTAGCCATATAAATTACCATATAAATTATTTCTAGTGAATATTTTGGATATTAAATGAAAAATTACTTACTTAATGTAACTGTGTGAGGGATGTGGTCGACGACTGAAAGAGGAATGGAAACTATAACGGCCTATAAAAGTAACAAAAAACCAAACACATTTCTTTTAATATCAGTATACTTTGTTAATTTTGACGGAGGCTCAAGCCGCGTCTAAAGTACTATTGATTTATAATATACTAAATTAACGATTACTGATCAATTGATAACTGAAAGCTGAAGATTGTTACAGTACTAGTATTTTTATTAAAAAGGAGGGGTTGGTGGTAGAACGTTGAAAATTAGGATTATATGATTTTTCAATGCCTAATCATAAAAGATAAAAAATTAGAATTTTGAAATATTAATATTAACAAAAATTAAAATATGGAGCGGGCCACTCTTATCGCTAAAGAGTTAAGAGTTAGATCTATCAAATATACATAAAAAAAATTATAACAATTTATGTTACAAACACTGTGACACGGGAATTATAAATATATATAGATTAAAAACATGTTATCTTTGAGAAAAATGTCTTAAATTTTTATGAAAAAGACGAAGAAACTTTATACGAAACTTTATATATATACTTACTTACGTTTCATATACATTTTAGTCTTCAATGTTTTTTTTTTCAGGACTTTATATACGTAAATGTAATTCAATACACGTATTAAGCGTTTACATTCAGACTGTGATAAATATTTCTGCTAGCAAATATTACAGGAAATATTTACTTTCCCAAATTGATCGCAATTTTATTCACGCGTATTAAAAGAATATTGGAAATGTCCAATTATGTAATCAGCTATCATTATGTAACTTTCATCTACGACCTTAATTAAATATTCCATTTCTATAATCAAAACCTATCCAATTTATGAAATTTTACCTTAATATGATTAAAAATTAAATACAATATATGTACATTACAAAATACATCATACATATACTGTAAAGGTTATCACAAGGCTCACATTTATTTATATATTGTAATAAACAGTCTACTTGATAGGTTTCGACGACTTCTGCCCACAAGGAAAGAATTAAGGCCATTTACCCATCACGCTTGTCAAAGGCGGATCGGTGGTAGTTGTTGTTGGTCCATGATAGTTGTTGTTGGAACATGCCGATTTATTCCTGATGATTTCTTTTATTTCATTCGGAAGCCCAAGCTCAGAGGGAATCGAACCCTCGCCTAAAGTCATAAAGTAAGTACGACCGCGTACAAACTTAGCCATTCACTTCTCAAAGGAATTATTTTAAAGTTATGTAACATGAGCGGACATATCTAAAACTAATATACATATATTAACTTAATCTTAATGAAAGAGTTAAATTATTATTATTTCTTAACAGTCTAACATTAATAAATATTGGCTGAATACATTTTTGTGTCAAAAATTTATGTCAGAAAAATTTATTGATGCGAATAGTTATCGTTTATTAAGTCATTCTCTATTCCTAATTTGACTGTTCAAACCTTCAGGACGTAGTCGGAAAATAATACTTCTGAACCAGAGATATTAAAATAAATAATGGTAAAGAATATGTTCTCCTCATAAAATGATACCTTTCATAATCGCGCAATTCCACGCGGCAATAGCTACTATAAATAATTCTTGGATATTTCCAATAATGCATGAATACCTACGACTGACATCCACAGCTATTGCGACTGTTTGCGATGTGTTCATCGATGTATAAGTAAGGTAATAAAATGGAAAAAGGTACATAATATAAGGTATACTTAATGTGTAATAAATATACAAAATAGAATGTTAAGACTTAAAAATGGATGTAACAGTTTATTTAAACAAATTTGTTGTTCTACTTTTTGTTTAATACAAATTATCATGACTATAGCAGTAACGTAGTCGAGGAACTTTATAAAGTAAGGCTTTAATATGGAAGGTAACAACACTTAACACCGTTATCTATGTTGGCGAGAACGTAATTTTTTCATTTAACTTTGCCTCTTTTGCTATTGTGCCCTGTATTTTTCTTATCTCGGTGTTTGGTATCTTTCTTATTTTTGCGGCGTTAGATCGTTGATGCTTTTTAATAAAAAAAACCCTTAAGGGTAGATGATATTTATATGAAAAAAATTTATAAAGGTAGACGGTACTGTCTTCCCTGTTGCTAAAGAGTAGTGCTTCAACATTACGCGTGATAACAGAGTTGGAGGTCAAAAAAAAAAATCTCAATCGAGTATAATGTATTAAGGTGTAACCTGATGCCTCATGATCATGAGTAGGCGTCTTAATAATAATAAATTAAATTTTTTTCAAGGATTCTTTGTTTAGAAAATCGAGATAAAGGATATATTCTTTAAATTATAATTATATGTGTACTTAAATTTAATGCTAACCTGCTACATCCACAGTTTCATCGCTAATAGTTTTATAATTACTGTAATTTCGTACCAGTAATATAAAATTACTGTTTGTCTACGAATTATCGTAGACTAGTTTATAAAAGGCATTTTCTGTTCTGGCATGAAAATGTTTAACTACGGTGATACTACCGAATATATTAAAATGGCTAATTTTATGTATATTTTATTGCATACGTTGTAACGCGATTTTTTACACAGTTTATAATATAATAATAGGCTCCGATCAGGTAGGTACTCAGTTCTACATATACCAAAAAGCTAAACCAATTGGGTTCTAAAATAATGCTTACAATGAATATTTGTTATTCTATTATTGGTTAAAATTACAAAAATTTATTCTGTAAAGAATTTTCTCATCGTTTGGCAACATACATATATACATTGTGTAGTATTATTTATTTATTAGTAAGTATGTATAAATACAAAACCGTGTTTTACGTTTAAACAAACTAATGGTTCTACCACACCTACCACAGCATCTTCACTGCCATGGTTGACATGTAGAGAATGAATTAAGGCCGCCTTTCGTAATCTTCAACAGTTTTGGTTCTGATAAAGGTTTATTAAATAAAATGGATTTTGATTTTAATGTTTAAATTTCTATAATCTGCGATAAAATTTTGGCCTCAGGCCTCTAAAGTTTTTTAAATCTGATGTAATTAAATATAAAAGCGTTACAGTAGTTATTGCCGTTTCAAATAATTTTAAGGTTTTGTGCGAAAAGGCTTGCTTATTCGATTTAAAATATTCACTAGTGTTTTGTTCTGTCCGCTGTGCTTGTGAAACGGGTCGCGCACGTCTCGTCGAAATTTTTTACGGGCGCCTAATTTTCCGAGGACTGTATCGTAAAGTTTTAGTAAGCTGAGTGTGAGGAACAAACGTTACCCTGCGGTATTAAATGGTGTACTCAACTGTAGTAAAAACTAGTACGAGAAATATTACCTGAAGGAACAAATTTGGCAGTTGTTAACCTCGTAAATAAATAATGTAAACATTCATGTAATTTTTGTGTGAAGTATAATTTATAACATAAACGGACTAGATTTACTAAAACGCTTCCCAGGCGACCTGATTTTTGGATCGACGATCTTGTGAAGGTTGTGAGAAGCCGCTTTAGGCGGGCAGCATAAGACCTATCAGTATGAATGTCCTTGAGGGAGAACAGTACTGTGAAGTGCTTCCAAACTATTGACATAATCTGTGCTGCATTAAAACTATGCAGATAGATTTTCTTTGTATTTCATTGTGAGCTGTTACACGAATGTGTAGCTTTCGGAAAGCTTGTGTTTATAACTTGCATGGAACGTTCTTTGTGGGTGAAGCGACAATGCATTGAGGTCAACGGTGAGACTGAAAGTTTCGTCGTATTTTAGGTACGTTCTAACTTTGTATTAACAGAGGTATCACTTACAAGAGTTTACAGTTTTTAAATGCCTTTTCTATTATAAAAGTTGCTTTGGAACTAACAGTTTAACTGTATGTAAGCATAATATACATTTTGATAACTTAAATTGTTTATAAATAAAGTCTAGTGACTTCTGCTTTAAACGCTGATGTTATTAAAACTTCAGTGATCTGGAGGCACAAAGCTAGCCACATATATTATAACAGAAATATTTATGTTTCGCATTGAAGGCCACATCTTCTTTATATTTACTTAAAGTAAAGAAAACCCTTTTCTTGATCCTGCTCAAAACAGTTATTCCTCGCGTACATAAATCTGCACTCGTATTGCTGAGATCCGGCGGTTAATTTATAAGAATCGAGGTATTCTGTCCGAATCCGCTTCACCATCTTCGGCTTCATTGTCGCTTAACAATTTGTGAAATTTAGGCCGAGTTTAAGCTGAGCTGATTAAGAGTGTCGTCACGGATTTCAAAACGAAACAATGTTACGATCGATTTCCGCTGTCGTTTGAAAATATCAAGCGATCAAAAACTGGCACAGGCTTTACAATAAGTGCCATTCTATTGCTATTACCAAAATGTTCATTATGAATGTAATCAAACAATAAGTTCAAGAGTTCAGTCACATTAATATATCGCTTCAATCTGACTGATAAACCATACTTTACATATTATTGTACGTAATGAACGTTTTATTGTTCAAACGTGTTAATAAAAACTTTTAGAAATAAAAATTATAAATGGAAACGCTTATACAAAAATGTTAATACATATTAAACATCAAGGAGCATATTATGGCCTGAATAATATTGACTATTATTTTATAAAATTATAAGGACTGTAATAAAAATGACTTTGTATATACTACCCCATAATAATAGGAGCAAAAAACAAACAAATGAATCTTTTTACCCTCGAAAATAATTATGGAATCATACGTGAATAAAAGAAGCAGGATTTATGTGGATATTTCGGTGCATCAGTATTTTCATGGAACAATTGGCGGCGGTATTAGTGTAGTGTTATTGGTTCCGGAGACCAAGACGCAGAACCGGGAGCGGAGTTGGTAGGTGAGTGTTGTAATTTTGTCGTTTGTGGAAACGCTTGTGACCTTTAGTAAAACTCGGTCCAGTGCCCCGTGGCTTAGCCAAAGGGAATTATTTGTAGGGAAAGCACTTCTTTACGCATAAATAAACGTTATAAATTGACTTAAATTTAAAAACATTTAAGTTATAATAATACATTTGTAGTAAGTCTTTTAAGAGGACTATTCGTTTGTTTTAACAGCTGAGTATTTATGACAATTATGCTTTTAATTTATTTATTGATACAGAGTTTAGTATATACTATAGTTATTATAAAATGTTTACATAAATTTAAGATAAATTTACAAATCATCAGTTTGGAGAAATACATTTCGGGAAGATGTATATTAATACAAACTCGTGTGTATTGCCTCCTGTTATATACATATTATGTTAACGTTAAAACTTATATTATCTGCTCGGTTTATAATTCAATTTGTAAATTTTTGATTTTAATAATAAAATTACTGTACCAATAGGAGCGATACATGTATAATGTTTTTGTGTCATATGCTCGAATATGAAAACACTCGCGTTAGGTAAAGGTGATGTTACGATCAGGTTGGAAAGGCATGCACAAAAGAAATTTTGTTGCTTACACAATAGGATCTGAATTTTTCTCCACATATTCAAATTATTATTTAATATTGAGAATATTGAAAAAAAGGGTTAAAAGTATTACATTTCTCCAGTTGTTCTTTTTTGAAGGGCTGAATCGATTTGTGTACAGATTTGTTATTTTCTTATGTAGCAAACGCACGATATCGACGTAGATGACGCCCGCTAGACGAACTGCTGTGAGCCGATGGACATTTGGATTTATGTGTGATAGTACAGTGATTGTATTGAATTTTTAAAAAGCAAAAAGGAAAGGGAGGACACAACATCGTTTCACTATAACAGGCGGGTGACTATAAGTCTCGTTACATACGTCAGCTCGCGGATTCCAGATCCGTGAGCCCAGGGTCCGATGTAGCCTTGTTGACGGTCTTAAAGGTGACCCAAAGCAAGAACATCAATCAAAAAAATAAAATCTCGTTACATTCATGTTTGGGCAGTGCTCGTAGAGTGAACTCTGTGACTGGTGGAGTGTGAATGTAGAAGCTATGGTAGATTAAATATATAATTGAAAAGATGCTAATGCTAATACATGTTAAATAAATTCAAAAGAATTCATATTCAAAAAGATAAAAGGAAAAGAGAAGAGAGTTCAAAAGAAAGAGTTTTGGTAGTAAATTTCCTAGTTTTTAATCATAATCGCTATGTAATACGTTATGAGGAATAATGCATAGGGTTAACATAATAAACTAAACGAAATAATGTGGAGTTTATTATGATAAAACAATCATGAGTTCCGATTTTGTATCTTCAGCATCCGATGAGTTCTCTCGTAAATTGACACATAGTTGAACGGTGACGTGAAGTTGCACGTGGGGGCGATTGCAAGTGATTACATTTGTATATTGGTACATTTAATAGTAACAAAAGTTTCGAACCGACTATGTAAAAGTTTATTTCAGTAAACAGTTTCTTTTTAAGCATTAAAAATTCTTGTAAATCATTTTTCCTAATGTAAACTATTCACAACAATTAATTGCTTTGTTCTCTGTTAATACGAAGTCTACTTGGAGGTGTCGAAGCAATAAGCAAGAGTACTTAGACGCGTACTTGCAATTTGTGGTGTTTAAGTACAACGTTAACTTGGGTCGCTTTGTTTAGAGCGGTATGCTTAATAAAACATTTAATATTTGTTAGACTTAGTTATATTTGAGTTATCAAATTAGTTTTCTTCGGTTTAATACACATAGTCATAATAAAAAAACCTTATATGTACATATCGTACATCATTCTAAGTTTGGACGTTATTATAATATCATTTAAACCGTTACTATCAATTTAAATATCTAAATTTCGCTTTTATCAAAAAATTAAAAGTAACACATTACAGAAAAAAAATATAATTATTATTGTTACGCTGTTGCGTATCAATATTGCTGTTTTAATATTGATACGCAATATCCTATACTTTACGTGTTTGTTCCAATTTAATATTAATTTTCATGTAATCAACTTATGTCTCATGGCGACGAGGAACCACGTTGTTACGAGTAAACATATACCTTTCCATCAGCTGAACCTCTTGCTCATTTCGTCGCTTAGAAGAATAAAAAAAACATTTATATTATATATAATAATAATTTATGTTTCACGGGTGTCTATGGTCACACAATATATAATATATATTTATAATAATAATCAATATAAACCTCAAATCCTCGCCAAATAACACCGATTCCTGCCAAGGATGATTCGCGAGGCTATTGAAATTAAAAAACATCCTAATTTTAATAGAGAAGATGGTTGGGTAATACCACCTGCTTGGGATCCTATTATCAATAAAATGAAACCAAATCCCAGGCGAACCACAAGAAGACTTCAAGATACAGTGAGTTCTTTCTGCGTAGATCGGACCATTAATAATAATTAAAAAACGTTGTGGATACCACGTGATAGCTGTAACATTTGGACGTCTGTCATCTTAGTCCTCCCGTGACCATGACTGCTGCAAAGCGGTCGAAACGTCGGGAATAAACAAACTAAACAATAAACGCGATAAAATCCGTAAAATTGAGTTTTAATAAATTAGATAAGTATTGTTAATTTGTCCTGTTTATGTTTCGGCATAAAGTTATGCTTATCTTTAAAAAGCAATCTTCATTTTGCAGTGCTGCAGTTTGCGGTATCTTTTTACTAACTAATGAGACAACATTCCTTAAAATAGAATTCTTAACGTTATTGTTCAAGGTAATGATTGATTTGTAATTAAATAATTTGCAGCTAAAAAAAACTTGTGTTTTACCTCTATATCCTTACCATAATAATATTTATATGTGGATTCAATGTTAAGAACAATAAAAAGTAAGTGATATCTTATCACACTTATTCTTGAATATAAGTAGAGCAGTGTAAATGTCTGCGCCACTAACTGTTACAATGCTGCTCATTAAACAGCCACGACTGTTATGAATTTCCAGCTCAAACGTAGACGACAATGATATATTAATTCCTTGATATCAATGTCAGTTACTTACTGTTTCAGAGTTACAAACATAAATTGTTAACTTTTGTCATTTAAAGACTTAAATTTGGTTATGAACTAAATAAAGTGTGTCTAAAAACATATAAAGATATAAGTAACTATCTGAAACTTTTAGACATTGCCATGTATGTGAATCAATACATGTTATTTTTATAAATCTTAAAAATTAATCGTAACTTATACAATAGAAGTTACATTACATTTCTTAATGCCATCTTACGGTAAATTATAACAATATGTAATGTATGTAATTATAAAATAAGAGACCTATGTCCAGCAGTGGAAGGCTACCAGTTGACATTAATAAATAATAAAAAAATAACAGAAAATAAGCATTCCAAAATAATCTGTGTTTTTCATTATTAAATCTTTATGTATAGATTGATTATTTCACAATATATAAATTAAATACCGGAAATGTGTATATATACGAAAAGAGTCTAATTAATTTCGTGAAAAGTAAATTTGCGTGAACTAACCGTGAACAAGTCTGAAGTATCTTCTATAATCGGGTGTGGTGCTGCGTTTGTAGCTACACTGAAATGACGTTTTAAATCTTTCGTACTTATGGTATCATGTTTGTAAGAAGTGCGATAAAAACGCACTTCTCTCCACAGGTAATGCGACCCTTGCTTTACGTTACTAATGCAGTGCATTTACAGAGTACGCTTTCTACTAAAACCAAAATAATGATTGACGATGGAGCGTGAATAAAAAATTTTAAAATGGTAATCAGAAGAAGTGTAAAGGCGATATAATTTTCAAAATATAGTTTTGTATGGAGGTAGTTTGTTTTTATAGTAAACCATATCTATTGTCTAACCTAATGACATTATTCAAGTCAATGTTTTGTGAGAAGTATGTTGTAATAGTTAAACGTATCTACTGCAGATTTTCATACCAATCTCGTTTTCTATATATTTATCTCGTTAAAAAGGATTTAGTAAACAGATCCATGCCAGTATCTACATTTCGTACTGTAAGTCGTGTATTGAATTTGGTTGGGACTTGATTACAGGGGTATCTCGCCTCGTATGCTTATTGGCACACGAAGACGCAGACTTTAGTGCGTTGTCGGTTATTGCATAAATATACATAGAACAAAGGGCACAAAAATAAATTTAGATTTTATTATAAACTATTTGCATAGCATGTTAAATTTGAAGTTCGTTTATCATTACATACTGGGATAAGAATAGTATTGCTATACGAACAAATTATAATTGTTCATCGAAAAAAAACTGTTTGTAAATTTATTTCATTGTATATTTACCGTGGCCTGCCCGTTGGGCATAAGTCTTGCAAGTGCCGCCGTTACCCTGATGTTTTCTTCGTCACATATTTTACATGGTGTTTGTAGCTTAATCTTTCGTTCAGTATTACACCCAAGTTCGTGTACGTATGTGTGACTGGGTAGTAATGTATTTTATCCCACGGTGAGGGTGACCCGTTTGATTTTCTAGCGTCTAATTGTTTGTTAACAGCGCTTGTGTTTTGTGCGCAGCTAGTTTCCGTCCAACATTTTCCGTCTACTAGTGAAACCGTCGGTAGGTCTTCTCAAATATTCTACATATTTGAGCGGATGCGTGAATGAATAAACGAAGGAAAAAACTAAGAAACTAACTAACTATATTTTCAATCATTATTAATAAAATAATTAATAAATAAATAGATGTATTACAGTAAATCCTGCTTCTGTTAGTTTATAAATTACAATAAAAGTTAAAGTAAACATTTAAAAATAAAATATAAATTTCGAATGTTTATATTGTTGTGATGACAAATAATAATGTTTCTTTCATTACAACATTTTAATATTATCTTATTGGCAACACAGACGTATTAAACAACCGATGAGAATCGTTACTTGAAGTACTGAGTGAGGTTAAGGGGAAGAGACGTCATCGTCCTTAGTAAGTTGCCGTTCGGCAGTCAATGGGTGTAAAGCTAGCGTGTGGAAGACACAAATAAAGAAGAGAAGGCAGTTTTTCTTAAATTTCTATTTCTATTGATTGTCGCTTTTGTACCTTTCAGACCCTTTTTTTAAGAAATCAAGTTATTAGTTTTGTTTATAAATTTAATCTAGAGACAATTTTAGAGAAATTTAATATAGTAAATAAAATGTATAAGGTATTTTCTCGAACGTGGGGATAACAACGTGTCTGAAAGCACTTTTGATGCATTTATTATTCCATTGCTTTGTTCTTAATACAAAGCATTGTTTTCCACAAACACATTTCTCAAAACCTTTGTACCGTATTATTCACATATAGCAAGATGGACGCGTTTTTAATTTCTTTACCAAACCGAGAAATCCCTTTTAGTTTTATCAATGTAAAATCGGGAATTACATGTGCACGCACAAGTATAAACAGGATCAGTAATAATGAACCTAAATTACATCCATATTATACAGACAAATAAACGTTAAATGTATTTGAAGTAACTTATTTGTAAAATTACGTTGTCCGTTATTTTATTAATTAAATCCTATATTTATAGTTTTAATAAATAATTGCTGATTGCCAATCGGGTTATGTCGTGATGGTAGTAATTGAAGCCGTGGTTTATGTAAAGTCGTTTTGTTCGTCGGGTGGCTTGGGATTACAAAACACATTTGTTATCGTGATATATAATAGTCATTATTAAAGTTACAACAGCATATGTACTGATGAAAGAATCTACTAAATCATGTAACTATTATTAAATTGGTCTTCTAAGAAAGTAAAAGAACACTAAGGCAAAAATATTTTAGGCTAAAATTATATGCTTAAGTAAGTACACAGTGTATTACATGTTATAAGTACAAGGTAAGTCTAAAACATTGAACTGTTATTCATGTAAACTCAATCTTCTATCAATTTGTTTATAGCCCGGAGTGTCGATGTAAACTACTCGGAGGCGACAAGTCTGTAATCTGATTCAACAGGAAGCAGTTTGTGGTGACACAGATTTGTGAGCTCCGGGCGATGTCCAGCAATATCGAATAGTGTCATGTGACCAACAAAATATATACAAATATCGTTCTTATACAAATGATTTCATTTCAAATGAAATACATAGATTAATAAAAGTATTCTCTTATAAAACTCTTCGCCCTGTTTCTAAGTATAACGAGAAATGTGTTTATTGTTATATATAATGTATTATAATATTTCAAATAAACAGTTTAACAATTACTTTTGCTTTAAACCGATAATCGTTGAATGTTTTTTTATTAATTTCATAACTTCACTTCACTTCATATTTCATGACTTCATTATTCATAACTTTAAGAACACAGTATTCGAAAAATGTTTCTTTTTTTTTAAAGTACCATCTTCTTTTGAAGGTCGGCTTTCACAATGGTAACCTTTATTTTTGGAACTACAGGACTGAAAAGTGAACGGGTAGCATTCCCATACTACTGTGATAAGTTCTTCAGCTGGAATATTCTACTTCGATCCTCACTTCGTCTTTAATGTTTAATGACGTAAATGATGAGTAGTAACAGGGGGTAATATTTATAAAACTAATTGGAAGAACTGATTGTTTTCATTATTAACATCATTTTTTAATGTTAATGTTATGTGCGACGTAAGATTGTGTGTGATGTGCAAGTCTAGCACAAATTTTATCACTTAATTTGTATTAGTGCTTCAGTGCAGTATTGTGCATACTAATCTTCGTTATGCTTAGTGTACATTTCACGAACAACGCTTTCCTATTGTCATATTTCCGTCACAATACTAAATGCTGCCTCCGCGCGGGCCCTCATTGTTGTTATCGTACTCTTCAACTAGAACACGACACACATTCCTTCTCAATCACTTCTCTTTATGCTTACTTCTCTTCTTGTAATGACTTTCGGTCTTTAACGTGAAACCGGCTTTTAAAATTATTTTAAAAAATACTGCAAATCTTGGTTTTTATTAAACTAACCGACATTATGTGCAGGGTGTCACGAATGTTTATAACAATATGGCGCTTGTTAGGGCGTTTACACAGCATCGTGTTAAGCTCGTCGTCTTGCTATATAGCGACTCATCACTCCAGTATTTTCTCTAGTTAAAATGCCTTTAAGAAACATAGTAGTAATTGCACAGTACTGTTTTGCGACAGAAGTGGCCACTGCAGTGGTACCTACATATTTAGCTAGTCAGTCTGCGTCGGTCTCTGACATCGAATGGTTTCCACAAGATATAATTGATATAATTATAGATATTTTTTGTATTGTTTCAATCACTACTAATAATTTGCATATTTGTATTGTGCATTGTTATCAGGCTAACAGTTTTCGATAGATTTGAAATTGTTAAAAAATATAGTTCTTTTAAAAAAAAAATGTAAAATTCTTTTTTTTGAAGTCAGTGCATGTTTAAAAAAACTCAAAAATTTATTTACAAGCTATTTCCTACCAAAGAGCAAGAAACTTAAGATCTTGTTTAGAACTATTTACTAATTCATTTTTTTTAATTTAGCTGTTATAAATAAAAAAATCTGTGATCCAAATAATGTAAAGTGTGTGAATATATTTAATTTCAGAAGACATTGATAAACAATTTGTTATTAAAAACCAGTAGACTTTTATAGCTCCAATGTTTAATAAATCCATAGAAAAAATCGAAAGAGAGCAAATAGCGCCGACATGTTGACACTAACGACCTCGTAATTTTACTCTGAATGGATTTAAAATTTTTGACATGAAAAATTTAACACAGAAACGATATTCAATTTTCTCCGCGTGCCCGTACAAAAGGGTTGCGAGTTTTAAACCGCTTGCAATTATTTTTCACCTTAGATATTAAATTTCTGATATATTTTCTACCGCTCCTGTTGATTTTCTCATCGATTAGAAATCGCCGTGACCAATTTTTAAATATTTCACAAGGATTTTCGCTAAGCTATGTATTCAGAATTTCATCTGATAGTAAGTGATACACTTGCATATAATAAAAGAGTGTTTGTTTGTATGATAAACAAAATATTAGCGCTCGTTACCTCAGTCATTACTTAAGCTACAGCGCCTTTCAATCGGGAAACAGTAATGTTAACACTAATTATTAGTTGGTAAAATATAGACGTAGATCATAAGTGTTTCTTATGCATTTTCGCATAAAGCATAAATTTTTTTTAATATCGATCCTTATCTGCATTTCGGATCATTATTATGTTTAGGCTTTCCTATATCGTATTATAGCTATAATAAGATTCACATATTTTAAAAACTCAATATATTTATGATCGTTTTTAATATGGCGATATAGAATAAAAATAAATAAAAAAGATTCTCCAAAAACACAGCATTGTTTTTTTCATCGTGGTATGGTTGTTGGAGATATCTCTAATATTATTTACATAAACAACTAAACAGCAATCTTACAAAAAGAAAAACTTTGGAACGGAAAATTATACTTAGTCTGTGTGTGTACATATTTATATACAAGGCATACAGATAAATATATACATGTATGTATACCTATACACAGCAAGTTATAAATTTTAATAGGCAATAAAAGAAAAGCGTTGTAATCATTTTTGAGGAAGAATTATAATGTTTATGACAGTAAGGTTATGTAACTTTGTGTAAAAATATTACCACGTGACTATCACCAGACTGTACTTTTACATCTCACACTAAATGGCAACATATTGCGGAATAATCTTCAATTACATCAATAGCATTCCGATAGGATATTGATAGATGTCCATTGTTATAATCAAAGCGATTACATCACCTTAATGAAAATCAATATAGTATTGCTTATCTAAATTGTACATCAAGAATTTTCTCAAAAAACGTAATAAAGTGCGAAAATGGGAAATATGGGAACAAACATTTCGCCCTATTTCGTTTTCTATTTACCATCGATTCCATTTATTTATTTTTTAACTTTATTGTAAAACCTTATTTTGAGGTACACAAAAGGCCTGACGCCTGTTGACGTTCTCTATCAACCAACATTCGGTAAGGCGAGATGTGATTCATCGTGAAAATATTATTTCTTCTACACCCAGTGCACTCTTTTTATGGTTGCTATCTTAAATTGTAACGAAATTCTTAAATCAAATCAAGCACATTTTCCGTATTCCATTTCCTGTTGCTTTAATACGCTGAAGAACACGAAATATTAAGCGCATAATCAAGCCGATTTGCATTTTGTTCAGGTCCACCTGACGCCAGCGGCCTTCCCTAAAACGATAAACATAAAGTTATGTTTTATGCAAACACTTATTTGATTAAAATCCGAACGCACATTTACATTTAATAAGAAAAATACTAAAGGAGCCGATGTCACCTCTTTTTTTGACGTGACAACGTCTATTAAATTGGTATAAGATAGGACGCGCGTGCTGAGAAATGTCCCGCACATAAGTGGGCGTGGCTTACGCCGACCGTTACAGAGTTTGATAAGTTGAATTTACATCAATTAATATTCCTCCTTGGTGATATAATTAATAGACGTTGTCACGTTAAAATACATAAGTGCCCTGCACATATAACCCAGAATTTTTTTATTAGGAAACTTATGTATCATGTTTCCTTTATAATAAAGTCAATGTAAATACTGTGAGAAAGAAGCGAAGTTATATACCAATTATTTACATCATTAGATGTGGATTTCGCACAAATGATCTATTTGAATTGTCTCTATGATTTTACTTACAAATTTAAAATCTCAAAAACTAAAGTGTGGGGATGAAACCCTTTGATAGTTTTTAGTTAGTTTTTTACAAAGTTATCTGATATATGATCGCCTTTTACGCCAAAGTCCTCGAAACACGAGTGAATGGTAGTAGATATCGGCAAATAAATCAGGTAGTACAACATCCGAGTAGGTGCCCGCAGTCTAGATTTTCTTTATAAGATATTTTATCTACTGGGCGCCTGGCCAGCAGATACATATCTCTAAAGCAAAAAGCTGCGTAAAGTTATAAGCTAGTTGTGCTCAACTCATACACATATATTTTGTATTAAACAATTTATTTGTTTTTGTATCTCTTAAACTCTGTTATCTTTTAAACTCAGTTCTTTCTTCATGACATTCACTCATATTCTGATTATTGTTAATGATTTCTTCCGTAATTTTTTTTAGATCTCACTTTGTTGTAACAGCTGTTTATGACTACAATCAATGTAAAATTACGTTGTTAGTCGTATTTCCTCATGAAAGAGGGTCGTGGTCATCATGTGTGATAAAACACACGACGACTCACTTGACAGTTATTATGGACTGGTTTGCCATTGCCTTCTCTATTTCACATACTAGTCCGACCACGGATGGTCAAGACATAGATATCCAGGTTTTCTTACGATATTTTTCCTTCACCGTCAAAGCGCGTGATATTAGTTGGTGTTATACTAACTGCACATAAATTGAAAAATTCATTGGTGCAGGCCGGATTTGAACCCGGTACCTCCGGAGTGGAAGACGGGGGTTCAAACCACTAGACTATCACGACCTTTTAAGACTATAATTACGTTCAGATAATTCTTTTCGACAAATATTATATCCTACATAAATTTTAAGCTTGTTATTATTTTTCAACATTCGTTTTACTTACGGAAACAGCTTCTATATATCTGTAATATTGATAATAATGTTTACTTTCAGCGTAATAGTATAATATGTAACACAACATTAAAATTGAATATACAATAATTATCGTGATATTGAGCGCATGGATATAAATACATATTTTAGCGTATTTGTGAGATTACTTTTACATTACACAAAACAAATCCATTAAAATTTTCATTCTCCACTCTACTGCTCTTAAAAATGTACATGGGTAACATATTTTTAAAGGCCGTTGTATATTATAGTTTCGTAACTATAATGAAAAATATATCAATTAAATTAATGAAAAGAAATAGTTGCTATATATGTCAGCCATTTAATTAATTTGCATTCATTCGACCTCGTTCTGTCTTAATAAATTCTTTGCTGCTTAAGAATTTTAATTTACTTTTAATCAATTCTGGTCTGCTGGATGATTACGACCCCTAAGGCGTTAATTATTCTCTTTCAGACCATAGAGTACATTTTAATATCATTATTGCGATTCTTATCACTTTTTACGTCGTACTGTGCAAGTAAGTATTTATTTCATTTAATGCTATTAATTCTATATTTTCTATTGTGAATAATTAAAACTGTGGTATGTATTCGCATTCCTAAATGAGTATTGTTAATGTATCACACAATAATTTATGCTACATTTAAAAATGTGGTTATCAAAATGTATCGAAAGTCTCTGTAAAATTTTAGTCTTCATTAGTTATAACTCTCCGATATGAATACATATTCAGGGAAAAATATGCAATAAAGAGTAATGTGTGTTATATTAATTCTTATTTAGGGAAGCTAACATGATTACCAGTAACACCTACTATTGTAGGTAATCTTCGTAGAATATTGTCAGAAAAAAATAGTGTTTCGGGAAAAAATATGCATTGTAATGAAAGTTGTATTCATTTTTTTATTACGATACATAGTTTTGATGTTATGAATTTAATAGTGGGTTTTATTGTATTTTAGTAATACACTATTTAGGTGCTAATTAACATTTAATAACTGGTGCCTATATCCTCTTCTTTAAGTAGTATTCCTCATATGAGCGCCTACATATCTAAATACATTGTACGCTGTCTTAGCAATCGCGATTTATTTTAAATAAAGTGTTACTGTTTCGTGCTAATTACTCGTGCTAGATGTGAGGCGATGAATTCTATTACATTTATTACTTAATTGTGAAATTGAAATGAAAATCATGTGTTCAACATCAAGTTAAAATAGGTTTTAAAGTTAGTAAAACGATGTCGAAAATAATAAATATACAAGTTCAAGCTCAAAAGTTCTTTTTTTATCTACAGATGATTAGATAAAACTAAAAAAGGAGCAAAATTATATTCGTCTCATTTGGTGAATAATTGTTTTATCAAATTTTAAGTTTTTAAAACTTTACCAAACTAACCAATTTAAGAAGGTCAGCTGTGGGGCTAAATCTCACAACCATTTATTTATTCATTTTTTTAATTTTAATTGGGGCACTTAAAAAATTATATGCTGTTTTAAAAATTAAAACAAAAAATAAATATCTGGAAAGCTACTCGACTTTCCAACTTAGACAAGAAGTGTTTTGGGAGAGAAAAATAATTAAAATAGTAGTAAATTAACAATAAACCTATAGTAAAAAATTTAAAGCCTTCTTCGGTATTACTATTGTCCTGACGATTATTATATTAATAGAAAAAGATACTATAGTAATAATAATATTGCTAAAACATATAGCATAGTATTTTTCGCTGTTTTTATGTTTTTTACTTTAATTTATATTTTTTTAAAATTTTTTTTTTTTTATATATTCAAATTATTAAGAACTTGCTAAACCTGCAGACGTTCTGCCGGTGTATTATTCTCAAAATACATACATCATTATTTTCAATCTTTTAAAAATAATTTATGGCTAAAGAAGTTATTGTACTGCAGCCAGCAGAAAATCTTTATGATTATTCAACTAGAATATCGCAGTATCATAATACCGATGTAAATTTAACAGGATGCATTGATTTTTTTGTTCAAATTATTAAGAACTTGCTAAACCTGCAGACGTTCTGCCGGTGTATTATTCTCAAAATACATACATCATTATTTTCAATCTTTTAAAAATAATTTATGGCTAAAGAAGTTATTGTACTGCAGCCAGCAGAAAATCTTTATGATTATTCAACTAGAATATCGCAGTATCATAATACCGATGTAAATTTAACAGGATGCATTGATTTTTTTGTTCAAATTATTAAGAACTTGCTAAACCTGCAGACGTTCTGCCGGTGTATTATTCTCAAAATACATACATCATTATTTTCAATCTTTTAAAAATAATTTATGGCTAAAGAAGTTATTGTACTGCAGCCAGCAGAAAATCTTTATGATTATTCAACTAGAATATCGCAGTATCATAATACCGATGTAAATTTAACAGGATGCATTGATTTTTTTGTTCAAATTATTAAGAACTTGCTAAACCTGCAGACGTTCTGCCGGTGTATTATTCTCAAAATACATACATCATTATTTTCAATCTTTTAAAAATAATTTATGGCTAAAGAAGTTATTGTACTGCAGCCAGCAGAAAGTCTTTATGATTATTCAACTAGAATATCGCAGTATCATAATACCGATGTAAATTTAACAGGATGCATTGATTTTTTTGTTCAAATTATTAAGAACTTGCTAAACCTGCAGACGTTCTGCCGGTGTATTATTCTCAAAATACATACATCATTATTTTCAATCTTTTAAAAATAATTTATGGCTAAAGAAGTTATTGTACTGCAGCCAGCAGAAATCTTATTAATCATATCTATGCTACTCCATTAACACTCGCACATTTTATCTTTTTTTCTTTGATGCAGTTAAAAATTAAAACAAAAAATAAACATTTTTAACCATCAAATAGTAAAATTATGAAAAGTAATTTTAATGAACACAACCATAAAAATTTCACGTCTGATTCACAAAACCTTAATCGCATTAAGCAGAGTGGTGAACGCAAATGCATGTTTTTCCCTTATTTACATAAATCCTATTAACATTTCACGTAGTAGTGCAAAGCGGAGTCTGACTGAATTATGAGCGGACGAAAATTATTTATATTGACTAGTGTACATCACGTTGCATACATGATGTGTAATTTTTACAAAATTTATACATACGAAAAATACATCTTTTTTTTTTTTTTATACGAGGGGAAATCTTATAAAGATACTCGACACCGTGGGGAGCGGCGCCGGGTTATGTGGGATTTTCACCCACTAAAACCCCTCGGCGTTTCTTTCTCCGCGCGTTTTTACTGGCGGCAAAGCGAGATCGACAGGGTCATGCTATCGCTATGCCGCCCGCGCCTGGTCCTTGGGACTCCACCTGTGTTGATAGGCTGTGGGCCAGCCATTTCCCCTGCTCCAGAGCAGCGTGCTGAAAACGCCCAGCATGCTGCTCGCACTCCGAGCCGTGATGTTACCGGTGTCAGACTCCCCATCCAACACCCGCGGCTCCGCTTATAGGGGCGGCATCACGCGAGCGTAAGCTCGCCGCCTTCGCCCCGTGCATCGTCGGCGAATGCGCGCCGAAGAGGGATCTTTCTCCCTTTCTCGCTCGGCGGCCTCTTTTTGCGACATGACGGCTTCGCAAAACGAGGCGATCGCCTCCCACGACCTCTCTCTGTCCACCATGGCGCGGATCACACCAGGTAATGAGAGGTCGTTGCCGATCTCCGCACAGAGATTGGCTCGCTCCGTCGCCCACGCGGGGCACTCCGCCAGCGTATGCTGAGCTGTGTCATCATCACAATCGCAATGATGACACTCCGCTGTCGGCTCGCTTCCTGCGGTGTGACAGAGATACCTCCCGAAGCTACCGTGCCCCGAGAGGATCTGCACCAGTCGGAATGTAAGCGATCTGTGGCGCCGGTCCACCCACTCTTTGAGGAGCGGAAGAATAGCCTCCACAGTTCGCTGCCCAGCTCTCGGCTCAGCGAGCCGGCGTTTCCACCGCCGCATGATATCTTGATGCGCGGAGCGTCGCCATCTCTCTACCTCTTCCGGAGGTGGAGCTACACCTCTAGCTCTGGCTCTGGCGCGCTGACTGTAGACCTCCGCTAGACTCGGGCGTCAAGGTCCCAGGGAGGGGTTCCAGCCAGCACGCATGCCGCCTCATGTGAGACCGTGCGGTATGCCCGAATTGCCCTTATCGCCATGACCCGCTGCACTCTGTACAGCATGGCCAGGCTCTCCGCGGACAGGGCATCGGCCCACACTGGTGCTCCATACAGCGCCATCGAGCGCAGCACACCAGTGTAAAGACTTCGGCATGCTGTCTTCGGTCCTCCGAGGTTGGGCAAGAGCCTTCCGAGAGCAGATGACGTCCCAATTAACTTAGGAGCCAAACTGCGGAAATGCTCTCGGAAGTTCCACCGGCTGTCGAGCGTCAGCCCAAGATACTTCATCCGGGGCTTCAACTCGACCCGAGTGCCGCAGATGTTAAGGCTGGCACCCGTTGGTGGTCTTGCCCTCGGGCCGTGAAATAAGAGGCCTCGGTCTTGTGAAGGGCCACTCTCAACCCGAGCATCTCGATGCGCCGTACTACGAGGGCTACTCCAACTTCAGCTCGTGTCGCCGCTTCATCGTAGTTTGCCCCACGGGCTGTGACTAAGGTGTCATCTGCATAGCAAATGACCCGCAAACCCAGTGAGGAGGGCGCCGCGGAGTACGAAGTCGTACCCCATGTTCCATAATAGGGGTCCTAAAACCGACCCCTGAGGAACTCCGCACCGCATCTCTCTACGATGGATCGTACCGTCCCGGCCCACGTACGAGATCTCTCGTCCGTGGAGGTATGACCCGATGATCCGTCGGATGTACATCGGCAGACCATGGAACCTGAAGGCCGTCTCAATCACCTCGAAGGGCAATGAATTAAAGGCGTTGGCGATATCAAGAGACGCCGCCAACAGCACCCCACCCCCCGAAACTGCCTCTTCGGAAAGATCCTTCAGGTTCGAGATGGCGTCGATGGTAGACCGCTCATCCTGAAAACCGTACTGGCAATCTGCCAGATCGGGTCCCACGCTGCGAAGATGATTGACAATACGAGCTACCAGAATACGCTCAAAGAGCTTACCCGCATCGTCAAGCAGCACAATGGGACGGTACGCAGACGGCGAGTCTGCAGGTCGTCCCCCCTTCTGGAGTAACACAAGCCTCCCTTCCTTCCAGCAGGAAGGAAATTGGCCCTGCTCGAGGCATGCGTTTAATATCCCTACATACCACTCAGCCAACTCACCCAGGGCTAGTGCCAGGACGCGCCCAGGCACACCGTCCGGCCCCGGGGCGGTCTTCTTGGCTTTGAGCTTCTGTAGGGACACACGAAACTCCGCCAGAGAGACGAGCGGGATATTCTCCGCCAGATCTTGTTCATGGGAGACTCCAACCACGGCTGGCGCCAAGTGAGCCGTTTCGTCTGGAAATAAAGCGGCCACAACATCCGACAGCACATCTGGTTGGAGACTTTCCGTCAATGGAGGTGCCCGTGCCCGAAGTTTCTTCCGGGCAACGAGATACGGCCGCCCCCATGGGTCTCTATTAAGACCATCGAGCAACTCCTCACGAGCTTGCTCCTTAGACCTGCAGATCTCGAGCCGAAGCTCTTTCTTTGTGGCGTTGTAGGCATCATGGAGTCTATGGAGCAAGACTGGATCGCTCACACGCTGCCTTCGTTGTCGGGTGTATTGGCGCCGCGCGGCCACGCACGACTCGCGCAAACTGGCGATTACGGACGACCACCAATACACCTGGTGTTTTGGAGGATACCGCTTGGCGCGTGGCATTGAAGCGTCACAGATTCGCCATAGGCTCCGGCGAAACTTGCGTGCCTCCTCCTCCACCACAGCGGGCTGCTCGAGCCGCATCGTCCAAGCTTGGACTATTGACGTCTCCACCGCCACATCTCTGTTTAGTTGAGCCAGAGACCACCGCGGAAAAGCTGTTGTGTTCCCAGCGGGGCGATGTAGCTCTTGGCCAGATGTTGAGGCCAGTTCGAACCAAATATAAGAGTGGTCCGACAGCGTTTCCACCCCTTCTAGGACTCGCCAATTGAGTATCCGCGATGAAACCACGGGAGTTGCGAACGAAAGGTCCACAATGGACTCACCCTGTGGCCTCACGCAAGTACTGACGGAGCCCCGGTTTAGGAGCGTTAAGCCGAACGCAGCGGCCCACTCCTGTACCACCTCACCACGCGGGCATGTTGCGCGAGACCCCCACAGCACGCTCTTGGCATTAAAGTCGCCGAGAACGATGGACTGTCTCGGAGACTCACGCCTTACAATTGTCCCAATCTCGTCCAAGAGTCTTTCGACTTGCGCGAGTGGCTTGCTAGGGGGCATGTAAATGCCGAAGAGCACAAAGTCTCCCCAGGTGGCGGCGACGTAACCTTCTCCTCGTGCCACTAATGACAGTGGAGGGGAACGCACACCTGTTGGGACGACTATAGCCACTGTCATTTCCGAGTCACCCACCCAATTGGGTTGAGAGGATATGTAATACGGCTCGGAGATGACTGCCGCATCGATGGACCACTCCAACATGGATTGCAGGAAAACATCCTGCGCACCAGTGGAGTGGTTCAGGTTCGCTTGGAGGAAGTTTTTTATGGGTGTAATAGACATTTTAGACGTCCATAACTTCCTCCCTCAAACCGGCTTCTTTATGGGCTTGGGCCGGAGTCCAGACGGCCTGTTTGCCCTTCCTCTTTGGGGGGTGGCATTTTTTGCCACCAACAACATGGTTGGCTTGCTTACCAGCCGATGCACATAGCGGGCTGTGTGGATCCGCTGTGCAATCAGCCACAATGTGTCCTTGTTTACCGCAGCGAAAGCACAGACGGCTGCGGTCAACACTGGAAGGGCAGCGAAGACCCGTGTGTCCCACCTCAAGACAGCGGAAACAGCGCATGGGTCGCGGTTCCAGCAGCTGCACCCGAGCCGAACTCCAACCCACTAGGAGTCGCCCAGCCTCGGCAAGAAGCTTTGCAGCCGCTACTGGGCATTGTATCCAGGCCGCACCCGCGCTGAATAATCCACGGTGTCTAATGTTCCCGACCCGCACTTGCTCAGGCGGGCAGAGACCCCGTTGCGCGACGGCAGCGACGACATCCTCCTTTGACACCGAGTCATCCAAGCCAGAGACGCGCAATTCTGCGCATTTCACTGGCCTGGTGATGCGGACTTCCTGAGGTAGGACCTCCTTGAGCTTTTGGGCAAGAGCGTCAGCTTTGCTCTCGCCTGCGCTTTCAGGAAGCTCAAACATACGGGCCCCTGTGGCAGTTGTTCTGCAAGTAAGCCCCATGGGAATTCCCAAATCCTCCAGCTTAATATTGGTTTTGGCCGCAGCCAGCACCGACTCATATTTAAGACCCTTCTCAATAGCCTCATGTGGCAGGGTGATCACCACAGCGGCTGTGCGAGGAGGTTGAACTCGCTTCATCTTTCTTCTACGCTTCACTCTCTTGCGCTTCAAGGCTTTGCCCGACTTGGCCGGCATGCCACCGGCTTGAACAAGCGCTTTAGGAGTTGAAGGTAGAGCAGGGTTAGAAGGAGGTGTCTTCTTTCCCTTCCTCGCAACGTCAGCCCACGATCCATCCGCAGTTGGAGGTGGGGGCTTAACAAATTTCGGAGCCGTAGGCTCCTTTGAGGCCTTAGTGGACCTGATCTTCTTCGCCGACTGTTTAGGACCTTGATTTGGTCCCGGGATCGGAGCATCCAATTCTGCGGCCGGTTGCGGTCGACTGTCAGCTCGCAACGGTGGACGTGGCCGGTCTGGAAGAGACCGTCCATCTAATTTGGCGTCAACCATGTTGGCGATATCCAGCATGATCTTGGCGTGGTATTCCTCCAAGACCTGTTCCACAGGAGCAGCTGCGCTATGGCTCGCCAGCTGATCGATATCAGCGCGAAGGCGTACCTGACCCTCCCGTAGCACCTCAATTTCGCTTTGGAGGCGAGCGTTTTTCTCAACCTCCTTTTGTAGTTGAGCCCTCAGAGCCTCGTTTTCTTCCGAACTGGTTCGGTTCAGAAGTGCCCCTTTCGCTTCTTTCATTATGGCGCACGCGACCTTTAGTGACCGTATAAATCCACCTTTCAGGTGTTTTGACTTGCGCGCGACATGCATGATTGAGTCAAGCGCGCCGTCCATCTCCTTACCGAGCGAATCTGCGGGTAGGTCGCGGATCACAGGGATTGTGATCTCAGCCGCCCTAGCATATCTCACAGCGTCCTCCTCAGAGTCCAACTCGAGTGCCTCTCGCTTCTGGCGATTAAGCTCCTCACGAGCTTTGGCCATCCCTATATACTGCCCGGTTGTAGGTGGGCGTCCTCTACCTCTTTTGGAGGTGGGTACCTTGTTTGGCACCTGTTCCGTCTCTCCAGATGTGTTCCCATCCTGTGACTTTGCCTTTGGGCGCTTTCTTCCTTTAGCGACGTCGCTATCTTTTTCGGAGCAGGTCCCCAGAGTGGTGTCTGAATCAGACACCGACAGGGCTCCCGCATCCGTCAAACTTTGGACTCTTCTGTCCCGGCTACGCAAACTGCTTGCCACAGAGCTATCCCTTGAGGGATTTCTCCTTCTCTCCTCTGCATCAACTTTGAGGCCCGATGCCTGACCTGTATGACGTTTGGTGCCCCCCCCAGAATACGAGGAGCAGCCTACACCAGATTTCTCCGATGCAGGGAGGGATTCTCCTCTCGCAGTGCGAGAGGTACCCTCCTGGGGTAACACTGATCTATTGCCATCCGCCATTTTGGGTTTTGTTGCGACACTTTATTTACCCATACCCCAGACCCATACGCCGAACTGCAAAGACGTCGCCAAAAATCAGCCAGCGTAGATTTTTATAGAGGTTTTCTCCTCACGGCCGTAGCCCCCGGTCCTCTCAGTGAGGGTTACGGGTTGGCCGACGGTGGTCAGAAGACCGGCCCGCTGATCAGGCAGAGACCAGCAGGCCCGCCGCCCCGACGAGAGCTTTCAATAAACCCCCGTCCGACGCCTCGCAGAAATCTGCGAGATGTCCCTCCTCGGTCAGTTTTTGTCCGCGCCGGCCGTAGCCGGTACCCCCCATATCTGGGGGGCGTTCCCCTATCCGCAACCCGGGGACGCGCCGGATGGGAGATCTGACAACTCCGCACCGGACGAAAAATACATCTATACTAATCCTTACTAGTAGTGTTTGTTGGCGTCTAGGTATGTACAACCGCAACGAATATTTCTACCGCGAAACAGTATTGTTGAAACATTATTTTGTACCGATTTGAAGGGCGTTGTAGTTAGTGAAGTTACTGGGTAACGAGACTTAACACCTTATGCATTAAGGCGACGAGCACAATGTGGTTCTGTGTATATCATCTTCACTAGCGATACGTTGTTATGGGTAGGTGGTATGACATACCATTAAATAAACATCTCACTCGTGAAATAAAAAAAAAAAAAAATGATAATTTTTGAGTTCCAAAATAAATGCCATTACCTATCGATGATATTTTTATAGAAATTTTTAGTACATAACTGTAGATTAGATTCATTACAATGTGTAATAAACGATTTAATAACATTCACAACCCGGAAATGCCTTTTACCACCTACTGTTTTCAATAATATTTTCTTTCAGCTAGTTTTAACCGCGTAATTTACTTATTCTAGACGAAATCAAAGTAAACACTTAAGACCCTTACACAATAGAAAAACTGAAATTTTCTATAACGCCGTGTAACAATAATATAACAACACAATTATAAGCAAAACGAGAAGGATGCGTTTTGCAGTTCAATTATTTTCCTAACAATCATCACACAAGGATAACCTAAACATATCGCACTGACATTTAACTGTAAAAGACTAAATGTTGTGTTGAGTCACTGTATAAGGATTTTTAAACAAAATTCAGAGCAAAATTCCATTGAGCGTAATTGAAGTATTAATAAAATGTGAGCTTAAGGTCTGTCCGCCTGTTGACGTTTAACATAATTATATCTGACGAAGGATAGCTTGCAGCGAATGTTGGTTATAATGGTTACTTAAAAGCACACTCCTGAAGATAGCCCCATTAGGAAAAATAGGATATAATAAATGTTTTTTATTGAACCAAACATAATTTCGATTAGAATATATTTATCATTATTTTTAATGGACTTTCTATTGAAATTCCCTTTAACAGAATTGCAACTGAAATAGTCTTTATTTAATTTAATATAAATTTTATGCACTCTGAATGGAACTGGCGAATTTTCTATGTATATAATCAGTTCCTGTTATAAATCATTACCATTGTTGTAATTACCGAAAGTTTTGAATATAACATAGGAATAGAACTCATTGGCATGCACAATAGACCTTCCAGTTTTTATGTTCGTAAATTTACGATGGGTCATAGCAACAACAAACGGTCTGCAACGGATGCGTGACTTTAGTAAAATCCATTTTTTATGCAGGGTTGCTTTTATGGTAGGATAGGTTTTATTTATGGCACTCATACTTAGCAAATTTTTTAAGATATTTTAATATAATTCGTATAAAATCTGCATCTTCGCCATTTTATTTAAATAAAAATAACTGTATTTACGTATATATAAAAAATAATCAATTTCTTAAAATTTTGTTACTCATAAATACATTATGCTTGATAAATACCCGCATTTATGAAACAAGTAAGTAGTTTCTAATTACTGAATAATACATGCATACTATGGTTAACTTAACGGTTTTTTTTTTATAATTTAACAAAAGGTGTACGTACATAGATGATGTAATAAAATTAAGTTTTATAGTAAAATATGAATAAAAGAGAGAAAATGTTTTTGTGTATTTGCAGTTTGTTAAAAATAAATACAATATTCAAAACTGTAATTGAAGATATGATTTACTAATTTGATTTAGTTGCATACTTATATGTATATATATATATACAAGTTATGAAATGTTCGAAATATTACCAAGTGAAGTTACAAATAAATACATTTCATTACATAAAAATAAAATTTCTTCCTCTCCAGAAAACCGCGGTAGGTTTTTTCAGATCGTGAATACGTGATGGTCACGTATTATCTTTGGCACGATGCCTAAGTGTAATATTATGTGTTGAAAAGCAAAGTTTTATTCGGATACATTGGGAATGGTTGAAATTTTTTTAGATGAAATATTGTCGAGAAACCTCTCTATGTTCAATCTACAGTTGCCCGAACAAGAATATATCTACGTCTTTGTTACCGGAGACCGGCTAGGTTGCTACCATCGCAGCGTTTATTTCTGTCGTCACCAAAGTTTAATGGCGATGTTTCTGCGAAAAAGTATTGTTGCAAAAGCAAGTCGCGTATAGGAAGAGAAAAGAAACTCAACTTTCCTCTTTGATAGTCAAAAAGGCGCGCGCGGGGCTTCCGAGCGACACTGATAGCGGGGAAGATCCAGCAACACTTTGAAATGTGGCCCTTGCAAAGACTAACGTCATTGGGACTGCGAAAGTATGTGAAAGAGTTCCCGTACTTCCGATCAAGAGTAGAGGGACGCTGTGGGGTTTTAGCCGGTAAAAGTCCAGCATTCTTCTACTACATCCGCAGCGGACGAGTAACCTATGCAGCATTTCTCTACGAAAAAAAAAAGTTTCGATGTGGAAAACGATATTGGTTGCTACACTAAAAAAAAGCTATTTAGTACCACATTGTTATGAACGCTTTTTACCATCGGGTTTACGTACTGATTCTCTCTCTCTCTCTCTCTACATAACGTATTGAAGTATAAAATATTGTTGTTAGGAAAAGAACAGCTTGTGTAAGGACATTAAGCAAATGCAATGGATGCTCTTATTCTATATTATATTGCCTTTATTGCGATTAGATACAGAATATTGAGGAGCCGCCCGTTTTAACAAGTTACTATGTGTATATATCTGTTATGATAAAAATTTGTGGTGATATCAGAAAAAGCAATCAATGTATATTAATTAAAAAAACAGACGCTAGTTAAGAAATAAACGCCGGATTGTTATATGTATCGTTCAACGATAAGTAAGACAAAATTGGTAGCCGGAAACCTTAACTCAGATTATTTGATCATCTTTATGGATACACTAATCTTCGTTATGCTTAGTTAACATCTCACGAACAACGCGTTCCCATTGTCATTTTACCGACACAATACTAAATACTGCCACCGCGCCGGCTCCCATTGTTGTTATCGTACTCTTCAACTAGAACATGACACACATTCATCTCAATAACTTCTTTTTATGCTTGCTTCTTTTGTATCCATGGATTTTAGCAATCCACAATCTAAAAATTTTTACTCATAACTTCCCTTTATACTGCATTAATTAAACACAAGTCAACTGATTTGAAATCAATACATATCGATTGTCACGATGGTTTTAATAGAAAATGAGACAATTCAATCAAAGTAAACTGTGAAATGTTAACGATATTTTCTAAGCATCTCGTATTTGAAGTTGTTATATTGTCACACGTACTAATTTGAAAATCGACATAACGAATATTATTCTGTCACAATGACAATGAAGTAATTAGAATTCCTCGACAAGAAACAGTTAAGTTTACTACTATTAAACTATTCTACCGCAAAAGAGATTTCCAATCGGCACAATTACATTAAACAGCATTTTACTTATTACTTAGGGTTTTCTTTATTATTGTCCACTGCTGGACTACGGTCTCCCCAATAAATTTCCTATGCGACCTGTCTGATGGCACCTGTGTTAAACTACTATCTGCTATCTTCACTTTCAATGGTGTACCGCGGCAAGCGGTTGTGGTAAATCGTATAACCAAAAATCTTTCTGAGCTATTGTCCGTTTGAACTTTGCCCTAATTGACCCACCCATTACCAACTCAGGTCCACTTACTTTCACTAGCAGACAGCAGATGTTACTAAGAATATTTCAAACCCTCTTTGTTCCAAAAAAAGAATTAAGTCTTTAGGAACAAAAATGTTAAAAATTTTGATCAGTAATGTAACTTACTATTAAATATAATATTTAACATTAAGAAGTATTTGCAAAAGTTTCTCGAGAAATATTTATGAGAAAATGAATCTAAATAATAATTGTAGCGGATTAAAATAGTTACAAGACATGCTATAAATGCTTTGTTTATCAAAGGTTTACTAAAAACCTAATTTGAGAATTTTCTTTCAAAATGTGTATAAGGTAGTAACTTTATAATATAGACCATATACAAGTCTTAACGAACTTTATCACTATTTCATTCACAGCACGTAGTACTTTGATTCGAATCCGCAATTTAAAGTTTTATCTCCGAATTTATTCTGCTTTAATTTAAAGCGTCACGTTTTAAATATATGTAGTTGTACTTAACCAAAACGCTTTTTAATGAAAAATTTTGACGCGAATAAAATTTCTTAACATAAACAAATTTCATATAAATTAATAAAAAATTCTGGGTTATTTGTGCAGGGCACTTATGTATTTTAACGTGACAACGTCTATTAATTATATCACAAAAAATTTTGATAATAAATTTTATTATTCTAAATTACATGCCTTTCATTATTATTACTTAATGAATCGTTCGTTCTCTTTTAATGGTTTTGGAAACGGTCGTTTGTTTGACATGTTTATCGGGTTACAAATCAAGTTATACTAACTCTCAATTATATTTGTTAGGGATTTTATTTCTAATTATTATTGAGCAATAGAATACATCTTTTACTTTCAACCAATTCGGGCAAACGCATACCGACTTAGCGGTCGGCGTAAGCCACGCCCACTTATGTGCGGGACATTTCTCAGCACGCGCGTCCTATCTTATACCAATTTAATAGACGTTGTCACGTCAAAAACGGCTATCTATCAGTTTTTGACGAATGTTAGTTACAACTTCCACATAACTAACACTATTTTTAAAATCTTGTATGAGAATAGGTGTTTTACTATTATCCGTGTACTCTATGGAGAAGGCCTTCCAACCGCTTCCCATTCATCTCTTTGCCAGTGAAAAGAGCAGCTGTTTCTATAACGTTAACTTTACCCATTGAGGTTTATGTTATTACATTCTAATATTATATAAATGCACTTTTTAATAAAAAGATGTAATTATAAATAGGGTTTTTAAAGAATATACAAAGCTTTTTATTAGATTAACGTTTTCATTACTAAAGTTGCATTATCTGTTTTTAGATAAATAATAACATAAACACGTAAAGAAGTTGTCACCGTAGCTCGTGTCTTTGCATACAACTCGCATACGTTATTGTATGGTTGTACATATATTACATGTAGTAGGTAGTGCAGTCTCTGAGCGACACTTCACGGGTCTACGTGACCGCGCAGACGACTTCAGTAATCCCATTCTCCTTTAAAGTACACACATATATGTATATTTGTCCCTGAATTACTTTATTTTCTTTATTAAAAATTTTACTTCTTGACCCACCACCCGCACGCCCAATGTTTATAGATGTTATTTTCTATTATTAATATTTTCATTGGCAAACAAATAACCTTCGCGATGTTTAAAATTTTTTGACTGTCATTCAGAAATTTTTGATTCTGTGATAATCAATAAATTAATCTTAGTAAAAAATTCCAAACATAGACAGGTTTTGTAAAAAATTATATTTTTTTTTATATGTTATATATAGTACTTAGATAAACTACATTTATAAATTATGATAGTATATTTTTAGATACTATCATTTCTGGTTACAGTTTACTTAAACACTCATATCCTCATTTTGAAACAATCACTCAACACAAAGTCATTTATCCGTCACTGCCTCGATAAGGCACGCAGGGATAAATCCAAATTTTGACATATAACAATTTTTCATAAAAATTTCGGGGCTGTAGTAGAGAAAGATGCTACGTTTGTATTTAAAAGTGTTACTAATCATTAGTATAAGTTTTTCCTCCTGTGGAAAGCGTGACAATATTTAAAATATCCACTCTGCTTTTGACGTGGTATAAATGGCAATTAAAAAGGAAATAGTTCACGGTGAAATACAGCAGCTTCTTCTTTGATTATTACCAGCATACTACACTCACATAATACGACATACGTGATGAGGGCATTAATAGCCTGAAATGATGAAGTAATATATTTAATTTTATGAACTATTATATTCAACAGACAATTTTTAGTATTTTTTTCAAAAGCATTAGACACGAAGTGTAATACATGATACATATTATCTAATATATAAAATTCTCTTGTCACAATGTTCGTTCGCATACTCCTCCGAAACGACTTGACCGATTCTGATGAAATTTTTTATGCATATTCAGTAGGTCTGAGAATCGGCTACTATCTATTTTTCAAACCCCTAAGTGATCAGCATTGCCCCCACCAAAAATTTTTTTTTAGTTTTTGGGTATTTTTTTTCCTTTTAATTTTTTTATTGTGTGGCGTCAAAAATACATACATCCCTAAATTTTCACTTTTCTATCACCAACCCCTGCTTTTCAATAGTAATTTTAATATGTTTTTGTCCCGCTCGATAACATTAATTATACATGGCCACGTATCAAATCGCGTGGCTATAAACTCAAAAAAAAACCTTAGTTATTATCACTTGGTAAGTGATCCCCTCCACGTGTCTGCCGGTGTCACCTCTCACCAGTACACAGCACGGAGTGGGGATGACAACGAATTCTATTTCTCTCAAACATTATGCCTTCTGTCACTTCCTCTACCTATAAATATATTCTCAAGCAACTTTATTATTTATTTATTAATAACAAATATCATTGAATATAATTTATAATTAATCTATAATATAAATGTGTCGGTAAGCGCATCACTCAACAACGCCTGGACCAATTTGGCCAATTCTTTTTTTAAATGTTTGTTGAAGTCCAAGCATGGTTTTTACGGCGAGAAAAATTCGAAAAATCGCCGGGAAGCCCCTAAAAACAGCGCTTTTCTTTTTCCTATACCAACGTTCTCTAACTAAAATGTAGAGTCAATTTGAACTTTATTCCTATTGTTTAAAGTTCATATTAAATTACAAGCTTTCACTGCTGTCTAAGCAATATAGGTGCGTTCGTAATGCTAAAGAGTCAATTTGCACTTTATTACAGCTGCACAAAGTTCAAATTCAATTATTCTATCAAAACAGTGTGCGTATGCGCGTCGGAGGATCTAGCGCCGCGTGCCGAAATTAAAACGAATGAAATAATAACATGAATAGTCACAAAATGCAAGAGCTAAAGATCCACCATACTGATTTTTAATTAGGCCGGCTTCGGGATATTATTTCTTTTGTTTTAGTTTCGACGTGCGACACAAAATGCATTCGTTTTCACCTCAATACATCAGTCGAGCTCGAGCACAAACCGCGTTACCATCTGGCGGACCTGACAGACTACATTCTGTTAAAAAGATTTGAAATGTGGCAGTTATTTGTTCCTAAAAAAAATAATAATAGTAAAAATAATTTATGTACTATAATTATTACTTTGGCCACTCTTCTGGAACCCACTCATATTTAAATATTAGTTATTAGATGAACATATATAGCGCTGAACCCCACACACCGCCCTATCACCAGGGTGATGGTTCAGTCCAGATTTTTTTGCGCTGGCTATAAAATAGGTAAGAACAAAAACGGCCACATTCCAATTATTGACAGAACGAAGTCTGTCGGGTCAGCTAGTATTATATATATTTCTACAATACATAAACGCGTACTGTTATAATCGAAATTGTGTCAGCTGTAAATGCGGGCCACAAGTAATGAGGCAGTTTATTTTTATTACAATTGAAGACTCCGTTTGCCCCAGTAGAAATCGTAAAATTGCTATTATATGACGTTTATAGCCCCCAAACTCGAACAAAAATGAACTCGAAAACATTTGTTTTTTAGCTCTGTTATCTTGGTAAAGGACGCTACCCAAGGTTTAAGATGTTACATATACACACAATGGTATATTATAAAATAAATTGACGAATCATGACGAGGAAATCAATGTTTTAAACGACTACGTTAGAAACTTGAAAGTAATGATTCTTTGTGATGAATGATAATGAATTCTTTAATGATTAAGCTGTTTTATGAAATAATTAGTAAGAATACACACATTTACAATAATCTAGCAATTACCACAAAAGCCATACAGACACAAGCGTTAAACCTGTAACAGTGTTCCTTTTTAATATGAAATTTAAAAAGTCTATGAACAAACTATAACAGATACTTTAAATTATCAAAAGGTAAGCTTAAAAACAACCTTAATATCACTTAATAGAATAATTTTTAGGGTTCAGACATCATAAGTTTTGTTACATAATCACTAAATAATATTTAATAATCTTAATCATTAACATAAATAAATGAAACCTTCTTACATAATATAACGCAATGCAATAAATGAATATAATTAACAACATTACAATAATAATAAAAACACGAATTGTAGTACGCACACAAGATATATTGCGATTTGGTTCGCATTATTGTTACTGAGGAATTTCATTTCGTTCTACTGTTGGGCTGACAGTCACAGTTACATTGTCTTTACTGACATGTTCACTATAAAATGAGCATAGTTGTATTTAAAGCATTAGGTAGTGAGTTAAAATGGATTCACTGTTAATTCGCTCAATATTAAAATCTGAACGGCAAATGTATCTAACTAAAAACTTAAATCTAGCAAGTATGTGTCCGATTTTGCTGCTACTACAGTTGAAAGAGAACGTTATCAGTTACCCGTTTTAGACATGTTGACATGTATCAGACGAGCATTCTATTGCGTGTTTATAATATTAGTAGATAGTTTGTTCTGAAATGTCTTAACAATGACAAATTCTAATAAGCTGATTGCGGGACACATATAATTTGCTACTAGGTAAATATCACTAACCAAAACGCTGTTTTAACAGTTAGCTGTTACTGTTAGCAGAAGCTAAAACAGAAAAAGTTAGCGCTTGGTTCTCCAAACGCTAACTTTTTCTGTTTTGTTAAAAACGTGTTAAAGAAAACTTGTTTCTGTTCTCACTTATGTGTAAGTGTAAAGATGTGATTATTATAACTGAATGCGTAATGAGGCTATGGGAGTAATTTAGGCAGTAATTTAGGTAAATTCGTGCGGGAGATAAACTTATTCGTAGCTGGCTGGGAGCCCAGTAGATACAATATCTCGTGCACAGAATCTACACTGCGGGTAACTACCCGGACGTACACTACCTGATTTATTTGCAGATATTCACTAGCACTGACTCGTGTTGTAAAGAGATTTATAACTCAACTATTTTCAATCGCAGAAAGCGGCGATTCGGTTTTAAAGCTTAGCACAATGTAATGTTTGTATACAACTTTTAATTCTGCTGTTAATTATACAAGAACACTATGTACTTAGGTTAGGCTCTTGAGAGACAAGCTGTTCCTAGTTACGGTCCCGAAGAATATGATGTTATGAATTTGAAGAAAGTTTGAATGAAATTATAATAAAACTAGTTTAAGTTCATTTATTAATAGCAATTTTTAAATTATTAGATATACTTTTTTGCTATTAAGTGCATTTCATTAATTTTTTTCATTCAATAAAAAAAAATATAAAAATTCATTCAATTTGCATTCATACTTTGCGAACCTTATGCAGAAGTTATTTTTGTTGTATTACCAGAAGGTTATGCATTTAAAGTTTTAATTCTTATAGATATTTGTAAAAACTTAACGTGCTTTGGAACATTTTGTTTAGGATGAAATTCACAAAATTTATTATTAAGCGACAACTGTTAATCGTAGAAAAAAAAAGTTTATCCACGAGAGTGGCAAAGAAAGTATAAAACATCTTTTGTCTGTTAATTTGTAACATAACATTTTTTTAGTTCATATTTATCAACCGTTGATTTTTTGTCCAAAAGCATTATTGCAGACGAAGTGCCTCCGGAAACAGAAGCGAACGCTGCAGCACTCGAAAACCATCTTTTCGTAACTAAGCGATCTCGTAATTAAACTAAGGTCTGATGAGGTCTTCACAAAAAAAATATTCCGAGTGATGACGGAAATAAATTGGCAATTGAATATTAAGCAATATTTATTACTCATAGAAATATCGAATAGGTTATAATAATGAAATTTTCTATTTTATAAATATTTTCTCCCTTTAATTTATTGCTATTGCAAATGATTAATTATAAAAATAAAATAAAACGTTTTACTTAAAAATAGTTCAGCTATAATCAAATTACTCGTAAAGGTGTGGACAAAACAAAATTATTCATTTCAAAAAGTTCGTAAAGTGAAGTTTCTAAGTGTACACAACACTTAGAATTTCTTTCTTCCATCACTGCTATAATCTAAATGTTTATTCAAGCTCTCTTTACTATGCAACACAAATAAGAAAAAGCTTTGTACTAAGACTTAGATGTGAAGCGTTGGAAAATAAAAAGAAATAGTCTTCCAGTTCTCTCTGCGCGCATTGGAAGCAATGTTAAGGGATATATTAAATAAGTATGCACTTTGTATGAACTTGATATTAAAAATTGTTATATTACGAAACCATTTATTTATGCCATTTGTTTGTGATTCGTTGTTTAAAACAGGTGTATCATGTGAAAATACTTGTATAAGTTGTACTATGACTTATACAAGTATTTTAAATTTCATATGATCTAGTAAATAGTTCTTATTTCATTATTACAGACACTACATAATTTTTTCTCTTTATAACTAATTTACCAACTTGTTAAGCTTTTTGAAGTGAAACTTCTTTATCGGGGTTGGAAAAAAATTTAGTGTAACATTTTTTTCGTTACGCGTCACATTTTTGCGTTACGCGCCATCTTTTTCTTATCCCTACCACGCGTGATTCGAAGTATACTTTCTCCAGCGGAGTAGGGATTGGTAAATGTCTCCAATGTATTTTGCGGCCCGTTATGAGTAGTTACATTTTTTAAATCCAGGTGGCGATTGCATCCAACCTACCACTATACTTGACCGTTTTTCTATTGCACGCTTATTTATTCCCAACGCTCTATAGTGACGTGAAAAATATATATATACGTTATATTGAAGTGATCAGCAAAATCAAAGGGTTTATTTTAATTCTAATTCCAGTGAATTTCTAAAAAAAGTAAGTAATTACATCTCTTTTTCTAATACTTAGGTGTAATTATGGTATTTATTTTTCCACGTTATTTAAAATTAACCTCAGTTTTTGATTGTATTTTTCAATACACTAACACGTGGGTGTAATTATGGTATCAATTTTTTCTAATACTTGAATGTTTATTGTGGTATTTATTTTTCCACGTTATTTAAAATTAACCTCAGTTTTTGATTGCATTTTTCAAAACACCAACACGTGGGCGTGATCATGTTATTTATTTTTCAAGTTTTAAAAGCCTTTTATTAAACTTTATCTAATTTAACTTTATTTAACCAATTTCTTTAAAGTTGCATATAGTAAATTATTTTTTGAAAAATAACGTCATAAAGAAGTTTCACTTCTTACGAGTGTACGCTAGTACACGCACACATTTTTTTTTTTGTTTTAAAATATTATTTTGCTACATTAGATAGGCGGCACGGTGTTTCTGTCGTTAATCTATAATTTTTCGGTTTAACGGTTAATAAGATAAATCCTTCGCGATTGGCAAACTGGCAACACTTTATAGAGGTGACAGTATTGGACTCGTAAAGACAATATAAGTTATAAATACAAGTTCTGGACTACGGGCGAGTGTTTTGTAAGTGTAATGCTGCTTGTGTGTACAAATACCTGATATATTAACCTTATTATCTTCTGTTACTATAAACGTTTAACCATCGAAAATGTAACACTGTGTGACATTGTAAATGTTTTCAATACAAGATGTTATGTTATTAAAAGAGTACCCCCGGAGTTCTTGCCGTGTTCTTCTCGGGAGAACCTAGATTAGACAACCAGCAGTAAACTATAAAGGTTAAATTTTTATCAATTATATAGTTTTCATTTAAAAAACTTTCAAAAACCGACGACATACAAACGTATTGTTCAGGCTGTAATAATGAAAACTGTTTTCTCTATATCGCACAGAGCATTTTTTTTTATACTACTTTGCGACGAGACGAGCAAGACGTTCACCTGATGGTAAGTGATACGCTTGCCCATAACAACGCGGTGCTAGTTATCATGGTATACACTGCACCACATTGCGCTCGTCACCTTGAGACATAAGGTGTTAAGTCTCGTTACCCCAGTAATTACACAAGCTACAGTGCCCTTCAAACCGGAACACAGTAATGTTTGCACACTACTATTTGGCGGTTGAAATAGGAGCTGCGGTGGTACCCACCCAGACGGTCTCCGGCAACAGAGACCTACCACCTGGTCAAAGCATGTAGACTGTCAGCTTCATTTGTAGAAAATACCACACGGAAGTGCACTAAGTGATTTATTTGCTAATATCAGCACAGTAACATTATTTATATTCTAATACGAGACGCAATGTTATTGTTGCTTACATTCGTGAAAATTTATAATTATTACGTGAAACCCACGAAATTTACTTTAATTCGCGACAGCTACCGTACGCGTACATGCATAATATTAACACTAATACATATTAGCATAACATACATAGGTGGCTAGTGAGATACAAGATGTCTCAGAAGAACATTTATATTTAATAAATAAATAAAAAAAAACCTCGTCTGTATGTATAAAAGTGTTTTTTATTAGTAAAAAACAATTTGGGACCTTATTTCTTAAAAATAATATCGTCTATGTGGGAAACCCTCGAGACTTTTCCTTATTTTGTTTTTCTTTTTATGTGAAAGCTGATAACAGAAAAATAATGGCTAAACTTTTAAACTAGCCAGTAGTTAAATGGCTAAAATTCAATTAATTAATAATGATAAAAATATTCCATTTATTACTCGCCTGTCAACATTATTTCGTCAACGTGGATTAATTTAAACGATGTTTCGTTCATTTATTAAAATGATAAAATGTACTTGAGGGATCCCTTTAATAAATTATTAAAACTTTCGAACAAAGCCAAAAAGTGAAAAATATTAAGCTTCAGCGCTTAAACATAAAATATTTATTTTGTTTTAGAGTTCTCAAAACTATCAAAAATTATTCTAGAACTATTAACTAACATTTAAAAAAAATAAAAGCCGTACCAATGCACACACTTTTCATATTTGAATACGGTGACTTCGAATTGCCTTGTAACTTATTTTTTTATTTAATTAAGTCGTTGACAGCCGGTATAGTAGTAAATACATTATAACATTTCGCAACTATTGTTTAATGCACGGAATTACATAACTTTTCTTTTAACCAAAATGGCGTCTGAGGAAGCGCTCTCGCCCGGAATACAGATAATCAGTAATATCGGTAGAATTACAATTTTCGGTATGTAGTTAGGCAAATTCAAAAGTCCTGCTATTACTCATTTACATATAAGCGGTAAAGTACTTTGGTAGACAGGGAATTATACTTTTGAGTAACGTAATGCAATTGATATAATAGGGTTAGGCACTGCGCCACATTAGCAATTTATAGGTGAAATGCAAATATTAAAATTAATAATTTGATTAGTATCATTTTAAGCTTATACACAAAAAGATAACGATCGATATTCTTAATTAAGTATAATTGTGCACAATTGTTCCAAACAATAATTTCGTAAACTAGTTCGTATGCACTCCGTACTAAATTTCAAAGTTCAGTGAATTAGTTTAGCAAAGGCTCAATTTAAACTTTGTTTTAATGTATTTGAGGCATAAACTCTGTGCCTTAATGTATGATGTATAACATCTGTCCTAAATTGCATTAGTTTGCCTTATCTTTTTTATTATGACTTATTACATGCTGAGTTAAAATACATTCTTTACGCATTTTAATATAATTATTTAATTTAAGTATTTGGCTATATTTGGTTTCAAGATCACGGAAGGAAATAAATTTAAGATTTTGTACATTTTTAGTTAAATAGCATACGGATGATATTTATCTACTTATTAGATATAGTAGAACGCTACACACTTGAACATCAACGCATGTAACTTAATTATACTGAGTGCTTCATAAAGTACTAAATAACGGAAAAACGTTAGGATGTGTTACTTACCTCTAAAAGCTTTTATATCTACTTTAACTTAAAATCGTATTACTTGTAACAGATTTACGTCCGTGTACAAAAATAGGACACGTTTTCCCACATTGTTTACATTCATTACGGTAGTTTATATTAAAATAATAACTGTATCTGCTGCTACAGTGTAGTACCCCCCGTTAAGGGAAGCTTTTAACAAGAATAATTAGTGTTTTTTATTTAACGAGAGTTACGTAACCACAACATAGAATAAGTTTATCTTAAGTAATGTACACTTAGCGATAACATTCATTCTGTAACATAAAGCCCTTATTGTATTTCATAGTGTATTTAAGAGATAAGTTACATGTAAAGTTCAATTCGCTTGCCTCTTTACTATAGAGCGGTTGTCTGCCTGTAGAATGAAGTATTATTTTATAAAAAGCTTCTTTATTGGTTGCACAATGTAACTCGAGTACCACTTTTTTTCAATTTTGGTGGTAGGTCTCCGTTGCCGGCGTTGGCCGTCTAAGTAGTTACCAACGCAGAGCCTATTTCTGCAGCCGAGCAGTAATCTGTAAACATTACAGTGTTCCGATTTGACGGACCTTTTAGCCAGTGAAATAACGGGGTTACCACATTTAACATATAATGTCTCAAAGCGCTGAGCTCAATGTGACAAAGTATATTATATCCTAACAATATTAATAAAAAATTACCTTTCCCACCTCACTATTATTATAATTATAACTATGTTACAATTCTCCTGTTAATCAGCTCAAATATTATTGTAATGTACGAATGTTTTCCCAAGTGTATGCAACACAGTATTTACGTGTCGTTCCGCAAGCTTACCCCTGGCCTGTCACTGTGATACACTGCATGTGGCTGTAAACATACATCAAACCATTAAGCGTGATTACCGTATTCTCACCATATTACACCAACCGTGCAACAATGCGAGAATTTGTTGTAGTACAAAGTTATCTCTTTTCTGGTAAGTTTCTTCATGTATCCATTCCATTTAAAAACGAATTAGAAAGAATCGTATTTAGAAAATTGTCAATTTGTATTCGATACAGTTTCAAACATGTTATGAAAATAATAATTTCAACAAGTATAAAGGAACTTGTTGTTGCTATACACATAACTAAAATTTTACTTTAGTAAACGTACTATTCAAGGTGTAAAATAAAACTTTTACACTAATAGTTATCTAGTACTTTAACATTTAAGTTTACTTCTGTTGAACGAAAATCCGCCAGTAATACGCAAGAACTTATTAAGAAATATCGCAACAATGTCAAGACGTTGTTGAAAACTCGTTAAAAATACTTGAAATACTTTCTTCAATTGATTCTCCACAAAAAATTGTGTAGGTGCCTGATATAGACAATATATTTTTACAATTTTTACATAATGAAAATATGTACTGGTAGCAATAAAAACTAAAGATATTTGTGATACTAACCATCAGTTAGTATAACGTACTATTATAAAACATGCTCTGTGATAGGTATCTAAAATTTTAAAAAAGCCTCAGAAATTTTATTGAAATATCGACGATTATTGATATTCTAATGATACATCAGTTACTATAGTCAGCAGTAAAGTTAAGGATTTAAACATAATAAACACTATGACTTTTCAACAAAATGCGGGCATCGTCTTACAACATTTATTATTTTGTCGCAATCAATCTTAAAAGATTAACGTACACTATATCATCGAAATGGAAATAATAATGTAGTGTAGCTGTTTTGAATTTTGTAACAGTAATTTTATATAGAATATGTTTCAGACCCAACATAGCTGTCCTAATAGACCTTTATGAAAGAGGTTATTCTAAAAGTGTCACAAATATACTTTATACCAACAAAGTAATATTGTATAAACTGATCCCATTTATATCAGATATTATTACAGAGTTTATAACAAAAATTCATGGTAGTATTTTACAAATGTTTTACTGTTTGCGATATCATTTTTATGCCACGTTTTTGTAACTCCTTCAAAAATGTCTCGTTTAATCCTCTTAATGTCGTAAATTATGATTTTCAAAAAGTACCCTGAAACGATTATTTGCGTCCTCTATGCTTCGATAGGGAGAACCCGTAAATTCCCCATTTTCGTAAATTTAATACATATTTTTTTAAAGCATAAAAGTCATAAATCAGATAAGCTATCCATCCGCCTTTGTTCCGCGAAAATTCACGTTTATGTCACAAAGTATATTTTTTATAATTTTTTGCATTGTTTTATCCAAAAAAAGTACTACTATGCGTACTAGAGCGCATCTATAGCCAAATCAGCTCATAGGCGGCCATAAACTTCCTAGCGTGCAGGGTAAGAAGTTGCACCGCATGAGTATACCGCACTATAATCATTTGACAGCTTGCTATACTTCGCATTACTAGTAACAGAGACAGTGGCACAGGCAATGCAAAGCATTCGGGAAGCTTCCATGAAACCACTATGCTATAGACGGAGTTCACAAAACGAAACCGAAAGTCGGCCATACACATTCGAAGGCGAAGATATCGAGGCGGTTGGAACGAACATCTCGACCCGTCTACCATCCAGGCTTGGAGTATAAGGAACACACGGTGTGGTCTTGAGATTGAATATACCATGGCTATAATATATATCGGCAAGGCGCAGAAGAGCATCGGTTCGCATTGCAGGATTATAGCGTAAGGTAATGTTTTGGGGGAGAAAATCCATGAATTACTGTTAACACAACGCAGGGTATCTTTCCAATTCCAAAGGAAGGTCTGCCTTGCTTGAAACCATCTAGCTAGGTCTATCGTGTATCATTAAGTGAACACCCTACTCATCTCGTTGGACATTCGTATAAACAAAGGAAAAAAAACAAAATAAGAATAACAGGAGAGGGTGTTAAAGATCAAAAGAATACATAACTTTATTATTTGGGACGGATTACTGACACTTTATGATATTACTTGATACAATAAAATACATTTTTAAACATGAAAGTGTTTCTTCGCCCTCTTGAGATAAACAACTCTTTGAACGTTTTATTAAAAAAGTATATGATTCCCCAGAAAAACTTTTATGTGTAAAATGATTCAGAACAAAGCTTTGTGAAACTTGTGCTTTTGAGCGTGAATCGTTTTTGTGGCTAATGAAAAAATGTGTGAAACACTTTTTTTTTAATTCACTAATTACATTATTTTAAAACAAAACCCGGATTTTTTATTTTCATCTCTTTCATTAATAAAGCTATTTTTAAGTACAGTTACTTAGGGGCCTAAGTATTAGTAAGTTACTAGCTACAATATTATGTACAATCATCCATATTAAGCCATGTTGCATAATTTTTACGTTAATTACTGTAGTCATATTAGTAAGGTAATGAGCAAACTATTTTGTGATATAACTTTTATTATACAATAATAGTTAAAAAAAATCTATGTTGTAAGTCATAACTAACAAATTTTACTGCACGCACATCTATGCTGTAAATATAAATGAATGATATGTGTTTGAAAACGCTTGATAATTATTAACTTTATATTATAAAAACATTTGTCATATAATTTTGTTAAAACTTACCACGTATTGGTAAATGATGATATACCATGTACTACTGTACTATTCGAGTGATTTTACTGACGACAATGGCCTCATAAATTTGGCTTATTGGAAAGTGTTAAAAATTTATGGATGTTAACGATAGAGACAGTCGCAATCTGTATTTTCTATTTAAATCGAAACGGAAACTGAACTTTGTGTCGTTTATTTAAATAATCAATA
Organism: Byasa hedistus; assembly: GCA_029286795.1. NCBI lineage: Eukaryota > Metazoa > Arthropoda > Insecta > Lepidoptera > Papilionidae > Byasa > Byasa hedistus. The sequence continues at coordinate 5,021,205 of JAGSMW010000020.1, read as the reverse complement.
TACCTCTCGAAGAAGCAACCGACAATTTGTTTTAGCTACTTCTAATCTCTTTTAAATCAACATTTATTTGCAACTATTTAGTCATGTGTTTCCTTTCAATTCAAAGCTACTTTTGTTGGTCAGCTTTTGAGAAATATTGAACTGTAGCTGTGAACTATCGATAAAATTTATTTATCATTTAATTTATTGTTTTTCATCATAAGCGCTGTGGCGTTTCAATTCTCAAGCTATGGCCGTAAAATCAGTATGTACAAACCATCAAACAATTTTGACATTGGTAGTGTAACTTCGACGGTTTCAGCTAGTGTCCAATATAATAATGACATATTATGAAGAATAACGGCTATAAAACTTAAAAATATAAATTCTTATAACATTTACTTCTGAAACAAATTTATTTATTTATTTATTTATTTAAGCTTTTCGTAACACCTTAAGCTAAGGGTACAAGGGCGGACTTAATGCCGTGAGGCATTTTCTGCCAGTCAACCCAGGGGAAGAAGTAAAGATGGAAAGTAGGTGAAAAAACGAAAGAAAAGAAAAAAAAAAAAAAAGAAGCAAATCGTCGACTGAAAACAAATAATAAATACATTACAAAATATACTACACAAAATCCAAAAATACATATAATTATAATATATAAATATCTATATATACTCATATAAAAACAAATAGATAAGATGTAATATAGCATCCAGAACAACACTGATTATAAAGATTCTTTTAAAAGATGAGATCGAATTAATCTTTTGAAAGTATGCCTGTTTGGTGCTCTCTTGATATCATCGGGCAGGGCACAACAAACAAACAAATTCACTAAAATAGTATAAATATGATTTTTAATTCACTTTCCATAGTACCAATTTCTAATAGTTTACTTGCTTTACTTCCTGATAATGCATATTATTACTTTTAAATGCTTTTTGGGACACAACAATGAGAGACTAGTATAAATGTTTGAACAGCACCACATTCAGCTCATTGCCTTGAAATATTTTATGTACAAGACTCGTTACCCTGGTATACTTACTTCTTCAAGTCGTAACGAAATAATGTTGGCATGAGACCATTTGCTGTAGAATCGTAAATTGCGGTAAGCTACCTATTAGTAACGTTTATTCATAATATAGCAATAAAATTTTATTGATTATTCAGAAATTTATTACAAGTATACTTTCAGTATGTACATTCTTACTCTTTTAACTTTTCAGCTTACAGGCGAGGTAGACTGAAAGCGTTTTAAGCCGACAAAAGAGAGGTAAAGCATTTAAAGGAAGTCGATCGATCGATACAGATATTGCAAACCGTACTTCAAACGTTTATAATCATATTTCGATGTAGATCATCAAATTTGAATTACACTACGTTATAGTGAATATATGCAACAGCTTTCATTTACATTCGTAACGTTAATTACATTAATTTGCACAAAGAGAACTTTGAATATACTCATATTTAAGTAACATCAAGATTATACACACCAATACATGTCTATTTATTTGTTCAAGTGAAAGTTTTACCATTCGTTAATTTAATATTTTCTTAAATTTTATTTGCAACGTTAACCATATAAAATATGATACATACATAGGCATAATATCTCAAGGCATTATCTCCCATTTTGGTTCAAGAAGAGAAAAAAGTTAATCAAAAACTAGCGGGGATAAAAAATTTCTTCTTCTAAGTCGTATTTCCTCATGAGTGAGGGTTGTGGTCATCATGTGTGATGAAACACACGACTTACTTGGCAGTTATAATGGAGCGTTTTGCCATTGCCTTCTCCATAAAAAATTGCTAAAAGCACGCAATTTATAATGTGTATTAAACAACTGTAATTTGCTACACTAGCGACAAAATAAATCCTTTTCACAAAATTTATAGCCATTTCTGCCTTTACATTTACAGTGGTTCGTGCTAGTGAACGCAGTGTCCACGTATCGGTCTTAAAGAAAGCTGATGGTTTTTCTCTGTAACTATATTACCCTTGGTCGCATTTCGAAACGCCGAGAGGTGATCCTGAAGATATTCTAAACCATCTCTCATACGGGGGTAAATTAGTAAAAGTTTTTGTAATATACATTTTTAACGTCAATTAGATTATGTAAATAAAATTAGAACATATAATATTTTATAGATGTATTTGTACTTAAACTTTGGCAATTTCAATCATTTTTGGGTACAGCTTACTTAATAATATTTAACTATGGGACCACAAATGTTCTATCAAATAAACCAAATCAATTAAACTACATTTATATATACCATTGCCCCAAAATCAAATTACTCGCCGTCAATTAATATCGGCTTCTTATATAGCTGCGTTAGTAACAAAGTTAATACAACCACTTTGTTTCCAAGTGCCTACCGACCGCTGTCGATTACTATCTGTTGTTATGGAACTTATCGGCTCTGATTTTCATTTATTTGATGTAACAAAGGGCTTACAAAATTTTAAAAAAGATTCAGTAAACTTAGTCCAACAATAACACTTTCTCTAATGCTCCACTACAGGGATGGACGCCTTCTTATATTTTTATTATTAGATACTTTTTTTTGTTGTTATGTATGTACAAAGAAATCTGAAAATTAGTTTTAGTTATTATAATCAAGACAATATAAAACTTACACAAGAATATAGAAGAGGTAACTCCGAAACAAAAAAAGGTTAATTTAGCATGTTGATAAGGCAATACTTTAGACGTTCATGAAACATTCTTGAAGTGGGGGGGCTTATTTATTATGTATATATGTTTATGTAACCGTGGTCGCTGGCCATAGCGGATGACACATGGCACAAAGGATGCTGATTTTTAGAAATGCCGGTTTCCTCACGTTGTCCTGATTTCCCGAAAGATCAAGTTGTGCGGGTTATAATCCATACATTTTTGAGTTTTACAGCTCGTAGTTCATTGCACTTACAAAGGTTTTATAACCTCTTCGGATGCTTTAAATGCTTAACCTATAATTTTGTTTAAGCTTAACGTCAAAGCAAGTTCTTTATTATAGTTATAGAGAGAAAAATTTGTATAAATCTTCAAAAGTGAGAAGCCAATGGGGTTGAGGATGAAACTTACATACAGTGTTCAAATCATATTTATAATATTTTACCATAACAGGGTAAAACTGATGGCTTGCTGAGAAATTCTAATACACCTTTAAAACTTGAAATTTGACAAGCAATAACTTTGAATTTTCGATACTCTTAAAGCACTTAAGCTGACAGTTATAGACTTTGTTACCAAAACTTTTGAAAATAAATATTTAATCATTATTTAAGGGAATAACTGGTTTCTCCTCACAAAAGTTCGCAAGGTTTGGTAAGTTTATGTTAAGTCAGAAAGCGATCTACTAATTTCTGCACAGGGTATTTTAACCTTAAGTACTTTTTTATAAACAAAAACCATACAAATGACTTCGCTGTTCATTATTGTTTTAAAGGAAGCTTTATATGATCTTTGTAAAGTTATAGGTCTTACGTATAAGTCATTCATGAGATACAAGAACAAATATATAACACTGACACAGTCAACTTTTCTTCCTCGGAAACTCTCATAAGAGGAAATCTTTGCAATAATTATAGATTTTGCGATTGTATGCGACAAGTACTACCCAAGTATAATAATGTTCTAAACCAAACAGTATTTAAAGTTTTTGACCGCATAAAGGTTATTATGAAGCAATTTATTTTGATTCCAATGTCTTCATGTGCTTTTACGAAAATGTCATATAAATGCTGTAGGTTTATATCATAAGTGTTAATTAAAATGTATGTAAAGTCTGTATGTCGGTTAATATTTAGTAAAATTAAATCTCAGTTAGCGTAAGCCCAAAACTCGAACGACTGGTTGCAACTGAACGATTAAAGCCCGTTTTGGTTTTATACAGCCTTAATTTGTTTCTTTATATCTTATTACCCACATTCGTTTTCTAATATACCACATCAGGTGTTAATACCACATTAAAACAAATGATGTAGAAGAACAACCCTGTAATGGTAAACTAGTACCGATCGTATCTTTTGGACAAAATAACTTTTCGAATATCAAGGCCATTTCTCTTGGTGTTGATCATACAAAAAAGTTCGTGGCTAGATAAAAAATATTACATGGCGTTTACTCAAACGTAATATGCAACAAAAAATAAGTAGCCACATTGCCAAAAAAGCAGTATTCATGTATAGGAGCCATAAAAACCTTTTAGTGCCTCGGGACGTGTCATCGTTATATTCGCTATGGGTCATCCTTATGACGCTATAAAGTAAAGAAGATTGTATCAGATACTTTGATCGCTCCAATCTATTTCTTTCATAGATATAAAACGTAATGTAAAAGTTTCCCTTTACACTTTATTACAACCTAAAAGAGCGATAAAAACAATACAAAAAAATAACAAGCATCGGTCATCAATGAGTGCTCTAAATAATTACATTTTCTGGACCAATATTTTTAAGAAGAAGAAGAAGAATAACTATTAAGAAATAAAGTATTTGATAAACAAACATTGTTGGAGTAACATCTTTTTGATCGTAAAAAAGAGAAGAACACTTATTCTCGTACAACCGTTGTTATATACAAATACAGAATTTTTTTTGTATCAAATAAGTATATTTATTTTACACCAGATGTTAGTAAAGTTCTCTCGATGGGAAGGTAGATAATTCCAGTGGGTATAGCTCAGTACTTCGATAACTCTCTTTAATGTCATGAATTGCAGAGCTTAAAAGAACTTATTTTTTGTAACGAAATAAAGGTAAACAATAAACACACCCAATACACTCATGCGAGATTATTGTCTAACTCAAAATCAAAATTTTCTTCATTGAATTGGATTTATACAATTACTTTTAATCGTTTATTATTAAAGTCAATTCGTAAAGCTCCTTTCTATCTAACAAGAAACCTGACAGGAGATTTGTCTATTTTTTGCAATCGTTTTCGGAATAATATAATAATACAAAATGTACGTTTTATTTAGAGGCAATTCGTTTCCAAACCTTATTATCTTTCAAACAACCTTATAAACATTAAAATGCATTACATATTCTTTTAAAATACATTAAAATGTATTAATGTGATATTAATTATATCGATAGGTAATGTTAAAGATAATTTAAATGAGTGTAAGTTTTTGGAGCTAAATAAGGGACATTGTAATTTAGCTTTTTTTTTCTAAAATAAAATTACCATACCGTGGCTTAAGATAATAATTATCTTTAATTTATCTTTAAGTTTATCGTCATCTCATAAAATTTCATAAATATAATAACCGTAACATCCCTTTAATCGTATAATTTAGTGACTCCAGGTGCCGATCAGATAATCAGTGCTCATATTATCTGATGTTCTTAAAGTTGAAAATTACTGATATAACCAAAGCATGATAAAACTATATGCCATACCTAACTCAACCGCCAGCTTTCCTATAATCTGTGGACTCCACTGTAGTCTACGAGCAGAATGTGCAGGTGATAGTCACAAGTATCGGTTTTGCCTTTTCCTGGACTTGGTTCCTTCACGTCGCACTAATGATATTGAGATAAACACGATAATGAGACTGATAAGTTTTACTTTGTCATTCAATTAGTAAAAAATCCTCTACCCGGTAGCCATAATTTCTCTACTTAGAACCCTTAATATTCATTGACTTAAACTAATAGTTCGACGTTAATAATTACGACGCTAAAATTTATAAGAATGATATTTTTAAATATTTCGCCACCTAATCAAAATTATTTTATTCCGCATATGTTTTCTTGACCCAAACGCCAAACACTTACATGAAACATTATTTGATACAAAATCTATGCTGACTAACTTCTATAAGAATAATCATAATATATTCTATCGATTAAAATACAGAAACATTCTTCTCGATTTCACATATGTAACCAAACACCTAAACTGATATAATATGTAATTGATAATATTACTTTTTTGGCATAATAAGAACACTTAAAATCTTACCAGAAGTCGAAAACATTTTATTCATGGAAAAATAAAACGCTCCAAGAAAACTTATGAATTTATAGGCATCCATCAAGCTAACCACTTCAAAAATAAAGTTTAGTCAGAAGAGTAATCTTTAAATGACTAGCCTCTTTTTGGAAATACAATTAGTTTTTCACTAAAAGTTAATTCAAGATATTTCTGATCTGTTTTTGGAAACTAATAATTTTAAAGGTTTTTATTTCACTTGGAGAATATTTTCATATCTACAAATAAACCTGAAGAGAAATGCTATTTTAAAAATAATAAATCGGTGTGATTGATATCTTCGAGGAGACCGTAAAACTCGACTTCCTACTGAAACCCTTGAAATTCCTTCTATCATTTTGAGGAACCCTTGTCACTTCTATTACGTTTCCCGACGCGCTCGGTCGTTTTGACAGGCTGGCCCTTCATTTATGAGAGTTACGGCCTCAAATTTTCCAAGTACCATGTAGTCTCGACCATTTTAAAATGATAAAATAATTTTACGCAAGTCTCCAACCATAACTGTTAGTTTCAAATGGAATAAATATTATATTTCTTACTCTAAAATTAATAATGTTTTCTTTGTTAGTTGTGTTAATACCAATATCAATATTGGTACACATACAAAACTAGATAATACTAGAAAATGTTCACATTATTACATAATTTCCACAATCTAGGTCACAATTTTCCGAACAATGGATACGCAATCCATTCACGATCATAATTGACATAAAATCGATGTATACGATAAATCGTAAAGTTAATAAATTCTGCTGAATATAATGATTAAAATCTTGTGATTGTACTCGTACAAAATGTGTAGACACATTATTCACATTTTTATTCCTTGAAAGAAAAATTTAATGCGCCAGAAATAACAAATCAAATGCAAAGAAAACACATCAGTATAATAATTAGGAGTACAATATTGTTATAAATCGTTTTTGATGCCATCGTAAATATGATATTTTTATTTATTGAGCTTTCTTTATCCGACTCGTTCTCGGCAACTAATACGAGAAAAATGTTATTTCACATAAAAACACAAATTTTACAATCTTTACTTAAAAAGCTGTTATGACTTTTTATGTAAACATTTGTAATTGTATCAGAAAAATTATCAAAAATATTTTTGAATTTTTAAAAGCTTTCTTTTTTCATTTGTAACTTTATTGTGTTTATACGGTTGTATGTCATAGTATTTACATTTTGAAATACATGTTTAAATAACTAATTGTCGTTAATATTCGTAATGTTAGTAATAATCGTATTAATCACCCAATTTAGGCTTTATACTGTGGTCAGTTCTTGGTCAAGAATCAGAGTTTTGTTCGTCCAAAAAGGTTAATTGTGTAAGAAACCTTCACAAAATCTTTTAGCTGTCCGAAATAAAAGGTCTGTCAATAATCCGAAATTTAATTTTCGCCACCACACATAGTTATTTTCTTATAACGTAATATTTAAACATTTATAATCATAACAGATAGTTCAATCAGATATGAAACAAGTTTTAAAATAACAATGAGAATTATTGCATTAAAATTGATTTAATTTGCCCCAAATAAATTAAGTATGTTACAGGAACCCCTGCAGATAAAAGCCGTTTTTAAAATACTGAGATTAATTTATAGGGCATATAATTTATTTCGCAAAACCGGAATGCGGGCCGACGAGACCATGAAGCAATTTACAAACTCGAAAATCGCGGATGTACGTTAATTATTCGGTGGGAGCGTGGCCCCACGCCCTTCGGGACTAATGCTTATTGACAATTAAGATGAATCCTAGCTAATTTCAGTGACTTATTGCTGCACTTGCGGTCAACTTAAATATCTTCAAAACTTAGATGTTACATAAAATTGTTTCATTTTTATTCGTTTTGACTATCTACATAAATACCATAATTTTACAATCCGACGATTGATAGAAAATAAATCATATAAATCTAATGTGCGTGTTAACTAATGCGAGAATAAAAGTGGTTTTTCATTTTAAAATAAGTCTATCAATGGTAAGATTTCACAAATTACGTACATTTTATTAAATTAAAACTTTGCATTAAAAATATAGAGTAACTACACTTTTTTTTACTCTAGACCTTTCTCATGCTCGCGATGTACCTCAATTCTTTTTTCATAACATAAAGTAAAAATAGTAGTATGGTTCGCCTGGTGATAAAGAATACGCCCTGCCTGTATTTTGATATAGCACCTCTCTTTGTGCGCTATACTTAAACATACATTGTTAAAATCAATTTTCTCCATTTACATTATAATTTTAAATGTCACGACAAAGTTTGCAAACTGCTGCGAGTATAATTAGAAGCTGCCTTAGCACATAACAAAAAAAATCTCTTTTTATTAATATAGGTCAGTACTTGATCATCACTTCACTAGTGTTAAGCGGTGATGTTTGTGGAGGATCTGGCAAGACACTCTACTATGGCATGCCTATATAAATATTATTTTAGTTTTGACTCATGCTAAAATATCGGAAGAATGATGAAAGTCGGATAAACAAGTAAAAGAATCTTCATAAAAGTTACAAGCAGTACCTTAAACGTCATCCTAAATTTTGAAGTATGTCTCCAAAAATATCTGTATTCTGGTACAGCATATGTAAAATTATAAATAATTCATAAAAATCCCGCCTGACCTCGCTGTATGGGCTGGCAAAAATCGGTTTACGAGTGTGGGAACACCCGGCGTGGGTTTCAGTCGCGTTGATATAACCCGGTACAGGCGGCGTGGCGCGGCGCGGCGCGGCGCAAACAAATTGGATGCTTAAAATTCAATTTGAAGGTTTCGCGGTCCGCTTCATTCGCTCGGCTCGTTCGTTACAAGCCGACCCCTCTCACATATTTGGATGAAAATGCAATTATTTTGCAGTAACTTAAAAGTTTGTAAATTGTTATAGTTGGCGAACAGAGTCACTTATTTTTTTTTTTTTTTAAATAACACCTATTATAAATGTTACAACCAATTAAAAAGCAATAACACTTTATTACATCGTTCGTTTTGTAAATTAGTCGGAAGTCAGTAAACAATTGTATTGCAACACGAAAACGATGCATTTGCGTTTATAAACGAAAAAACGCTTTATCTTCCTAGTAATATTAATATACTTGTAGTAACACTGCATACGGCGTCATCCTATACGGCTTTACAACAAATGATCTAAAAGTAGTAATGTATTTTTAGTCACCAAAAAATGTCAATCCAGAACTTTTACTTTTCACGTATCAAAATTGTACACTTTTCCGTACTGATTTTAAAAAACGACGCTCATTAATCAAACGACACACTTTATATTAACAAAATCAGGACACTGTTTTAAACCGGATGACAATAAAAAACTGAGTCCCATTTTCATAATAGTACAATTAGATAATTTTACAAATGTACTAAAGTTATTTTGTCCGGTCTATGCTTCAGTTTTTGTGTGGTGCCATGCAATCAATGTATTTAACACTTAAGACTTAAAAAAATATTAAAAAATTGTAATATGTAACATTGGAATGATAAATGAAACAAAATAAACTTTTATTTTTCAATGATTTATTTGACACCATATTTTATGTACTTTTTAAAAACACCAAATTGTAACAAAATGTCGATTTCAGTATACCTTTTCTTATTATTAGACATTACTATACAAAAAGATAACTGTATTTCCAATGTTATTACATTAAATTTATTTTTTTTCCAAAAGAATTACACGTATGCGTTGTTATTATGTTTGTATATCGTTAAAGATTACTATTATTTAGATAAATCTTATAAAAAAATAACCGAATACAACAAAGACACAAAATACATATAACAAATAGTGTAAGATGTGTTCTTTCTGCCGACCTGGTTAATATCGCGTGGAATCGTCGAACTAGTCGCGCTGAAAACCAGTTGGGGTTGCCTACGTTTAGGAGTGTAGGCAACAGTAAGTTGAAATGATGATGACGATAATATGTTAAGGAAAAATTAAAAAGAAAAAATTAAGTCAAAATTATACGCACAATATTAATATTACATATCCACATAATTATTTCAGATTTTTTAAAATATCGACTGGTAATAACTTATAATTTCCTATTACCTTATACTACGGACATTCTTAGAGATCACAATGGTTTTGGTTTAATTCCAAGTCACTAACAAAAGTTATAGAGTACTTTATCGCGAGATAAATATTTTTACTAAAGCAGTCAATTCCTTTTTTGCTGTATTTTACAAAACTAGGTTTTTAAAAGCATCGTACACTTGATAATAGTGTGATGAATAAATAATAAGAAAAAATTATTACACATTAAGGCATTTAAATAAACCTTCCGTTTATAGCGACGCAATAACTTGTAAACATGTTCTAAGCAAGAAACGACTTGTTAATTAGCCACTACGAAATCCAAGGTAATTTCAGTGCATAAATAAGAATAAGCAACTTTAAAGAATAACGGTAGAATACATATCATTAAAATGCATAGTATGAAATAATTGATTAGCTCTATTCAGACAAAAACTTTTTCTTCTAAATTTAATTTCTCAATTCACATTTTTATTCTTAAATGTCTTACACATTACGCAAAGTTAATTTCGATATCAAATTAAAACACTAAAAAATTGTAGGGGACTTGATATACTTATAGGGGAGATTGCCAGATTCTAATAATAATGTTATAAAAATACAAGTTGGTACGGTACACCTTAAGGACTGAAATATATGATATCCATGTTTTCGAATTAAACAAAATTAAAGTAGAACCAATATAACATATAGCCACATTTTAAACATCTATCAATGGTTTAAATTAATGCTTATTAATTTAGAGACACGAAGTTAAAAAAGTCGATATGTATCGGTAATTGTTTTGTACAAATCAAGTTCGTTTTCCAGCACTACACAGCGGTTTTGATTTATAATAAAACTCTTTGGGTTGTCCGTAGTATAAGATGACCACGTATTCATTTGCGTGCAAAATTTGATTACCTACCATAAAACAATAAAAAAAATATATTATATGATATACACTTTTTATTCTGTAGTTTACACCATATTTGTAACACACTTCTGTCTACCTGCAAATGCGCCCCAAATTCAACGAATACGTTTAAAAATTAAATCATACATTTGCTGTACAAATTACTTTATAAAGTTTACCATGTTTTTAGTTCGATTAAGAAAGTTAACATATATTTTATCTACATGATTAATTGAAATTCAGGATATTAAATATTCTTTAACTCTATTTTTTATTTTCTGGTTATAACTAGGTTAAAGAAAGTATGATTTTTTTATGGTTTACGAGATAAATACAAGTTTTAAAATAGTGAAGTTGCAAATAGCAAAATTAATACTTTTACAAAGCCATCGAAACTATAATTGATTTAGTTTTTTTTTTGTCTAATTATAACAATTTTTGAATCAAACAATTTGTGTTTACTGTCATACATCAATTCCATAATATTTAAATGATTTATAATGCTGTATCGTACTATCGAATACGAAACATTTTGTCACAACGTGGATTGCAATATATACATAATAAAGGGGATTATTAGTACATTGTCATAATAATATAAATTGTCAATTCCTGTTAAGATAAATTTTGGACGAGTACGTGGCAAGCAAGCACTGTAAATGTACAATATTTTTAATAACGGGCTAACATAAAGATGGTAATAGTTAATTTTGCTTACATTAATTATAAAAATAACCAATAAATCGGTATTGTTATTGTTGTTTTATACACACCACTTAAATACTCAATATAACAATTAAATTTATATTTTACTGAGATTTTTGGCTTTCTGGAATTACACGTTTGAGATTTTATTTAATTATTACTCTATAACATTTCGATTATAATTAAGTAAAATCCAAAAATGTTCTATCCCAAATCCGTATATGATAATTATAACTTTAATTTATTAATTATACACAAAAACAAAACAAAGAATTAGACATAAAACAATTCCTTAAACTGTTAGATTTTGTGGTCTATTACCCTGTTTACCATATATAAGAAATATAAGCAATTTAAATATTCTGAAATTAATATTACAGTAAACTGTTTGTTGATATAATGTACTCGCCCAAATGCTGGTTTTGTTATATATATATTTACTTATCAAAAACTACATCAACTGAAGACAAGTCAATTAAATTCAATTTAAATTATGTTTACAAAAATCACAACTTATGCAATATTAATTATTTTATTTCACTTAAAACACTTCTTTATGACAAAATTATATACACTTTATGATGTAGATTTCAGTAAGTCTTTGGTTACTAACTTATTGTAATATTCACATTCATAATAATGTAATACCTTTACAAACAACTACAATACTTTCCTACAGAGAAAGATAGGAATCAACAGAGAATAAATTCTGTATTTTTTTATACATAATTATGCCTCGCACAAAAACTATACTCATAAATACAAAATGAGGTAAATGCATACGATGTATGAAATAATACAATACATTTCTAAATCCTCGACCTATAGCAATTTTAAACGAATATTATTTCAAACATTCATACCTACTTGCATATATGTATATATTTACATCACGTCCGTTGTGTAGGAAACGCATATGACACATCATATCGCTGGTCGTACGAACTATGCTTAATATTTTTACACTATTTACAAATAATTTTACATTAGTTATATATCATTGTATTTAAAAAATGTTTAGGCTGAAAAAAGTCACAATTTTGTCCTTTCGTTAATCACTACCTCGGGGGTATTCAGATAATCTCATACGGATATTTCTTGAATCTGCACTCTTTTTTTCATAATTCCTGGTGGCGCAGGTGCAGTGTTTATTGGAGGGGCCCTCAAAATTCCGGAACCACCGACTGCGCCCATTTCACATTCACCGTTTGTCTCAGAAGCGGCTTCAGAATCTGGCACCGGTCCAAATTTCACTTGTGTAGAACTGTCTACAACACGTGGTTCAAAAGTACTAGTTCTTCCTATAGCGTCTTGTAAACGTCCTTCTACTTTTTGAATATCCGGTTTTTGTGTGTCAATACAAATGACACTTCCTGCTTCTATCGCACTGCCTACACTAACGTCAGGCAGAGAATTGCGAGCAGCCCGATGTTTTTCATCGTAACAACTATACTCTCCGAATGTGGGCTCACCACAATCTGATAACGTCCGTAAGTCATATTTAGAACTTGAACTTCGAGACACGTGAGCCGATTTACAATCAAAACCAAATCCTTTACCTTCGTAAGCACGAATTTCGTAATCCAATTTTCCATCATAATTGTCAGAGGAGGATGAACTACCAGCTTCACCTAAATCATCTTTAGATCGTCTAGGTCGAGATCCTCTCTGATGATAAATACCGGCAAAGATTAACACGTTAAGCAGCAATAAAAAACAACCTACTGCAATTGTTACTGTTAGCGCTGCTGTATAAGACTGGTAATGAGACGACGCAAGACGGCGGAGTAGTGCGTCATCCGTTTGTACTGGTGTGAGTGTAGCATTTGGTGGGCACTCAGTTGATATCGCTGGTGGCGCTGGTGCAGGTTTGGGTTGAGCTGAACGAGGAGAAGGTGTACTACGTCCTTCGCCACCCTTGCCACTATTGTCTATGTTCACAACATGTGGAATATGCGCTCTTGATATGGATTGCGGTCTTACAGCACCTATACGATAGATGAAAATATACATTTACTTTGCGAAAGGATTATCTAAAAAGTTTAATTTTATTTAAAAGCTTACCTTCATAATAATTAGCATTGTCGTCTTGAAAATGATGATGTCTCATTGCAGCATCGGGTAAATCGGAGCCGGGCCTATGTAGTTGTGGAATAAGCGATAGCCACAGTGACATCTTGTGGCCTCGATAGTGATTCCGCATCTCAGGCTTATTACCTAAATTTACAAATATTGTAAACCTCATTATATACATTTTTTAAACATAAAGTACTTTTTAATTTTTCTTATTACTGTCATAAGTGTTTATCAAAGAACAATATATTATAGTAATTATGTGTATACTTACTAATTTCCATATAAAGTTGATTAATTGTATCATAGGTATCCCAATACAGCATTTGATCAGGTCCGAGATGTGGTGTTTCTCCCAATAAAGTACTCGGAGGCGGCGTTGCCGATGGATCATTGGGATTGCTGTTATTGTGGAAAAAATGATTATATTTATCACACATACATTAGCGTGATAGCTAGATAGGCAATTTAAAAAAAATTCCAACAACTTCGTAATCAGTGATCTCCGCGTTAAAAGCTTAGCCGCTACGCCATAGAGCCAGATATAATCTGTTTTACTAAGTATTTAGTCTATGTAGGTTAGCTTATTATACAGTTAGTAATATCTTACCCGTGCCGTACAAAATTAGAGATATAATGCATGCAAATCCTTGAGACGTGTTGTTCCTGTTGTGTAAAGTTCTGTTGATGATGAAACTGAGCCAGGGGCACACCTAAGTAATATGGTAATTCTTCGCCGTGCACCGATCCCGGACGCTGAAGGAATTAAAATATTCTATAGGCAAAATTTTCAAACATGTGTTGTTATATTGTATAACCACAAAATTAAAAGAAAATCATTATTTTTGTAACTCAAAAATTCCTTAACTCATTTCCTGTAACATATATTTAACGAAGTTTCATAATTCTTATAAAAAGTTTAATATTTACATCAGTATATCTTTGTTCTATATTTCTAAAAAAACTAATCCAGTCATCAAAATTTAATATTTAAAATAATGGACAATTTCAGATTTTTAACGTACCTGTGGATAATCTTTTTCTTGAGAAAGGTGATGAAAATGAGTGAAATAGGTAGTTCCACCTCTAAGCGCATGGAGATAACCAAGCCTTATTAATGGGGCTGCTGTGCGGCCGTCACTAAGAATCTATAATACATTTCGAAATGCATAAAAGTTAAAATTGAAAATAGCAACACGTTCTTGTTTAAATGTATTGCTGTAATAATAGTAATTATTGTAAATAACTGTCGTAATACATTTGTCCAATTTATTTTTAAAAGTGTATGTATGATATATAAACAAATATGATTCCGTTTTACAGGTAAAACAGGATGTCGACCGACAATTTAAACGGAAAGCACACATTCCTTATTGTGTAATTCTTTTTCTCTTCCAAGTCGTAATTTCTCATAACTGAGGGTCGAGGTCATCGTGTGTAATGAAACACACGACGACTTCCTTGGCAGTTATAATGGGATAGAATACTCAAATAACAAATTGTGATTTCAATTTATACTTGATATTTTCATAGTCAAATGTTTAAGGACCTAATTACTTTTTGCACCAACCAATCATTGAGCCTCTGAATATAAAAGTTAAATTTCTTACTGTAATATGTATGTATTAAATTCTAAGGGATACGGTTCTCCTTTTTATAATACACTTAACTCATTGGAAAATTCTTACATTGAGAAAACTTTTATAACTAATCATGTGTAAAAATAAACAAACCTCCCATGCAAAACTTTAAAATCACTGTACACATCTTGTTCCAAGGATAGAGTAACTAGTTAATTATCGTTTGAGTTACTTTATAACTATGTTCCGGTTTGAAGGGCGCTGTAAGCTAATGAAATTTCTGCGGTTACGAGACTTAACGCCATATTTCTCAAGACGACGAGTGCAATGCGATTTCGTGCATCTTTACTAACGCCACGTTGTTATGGGCGAGCGTATCACTTATCATCAGGTACACGTCTTGCCCGTCTCATCTCTTCGTGGAATAAAAAAAATCAGTTAAGGTAAATCATTAAAAAGTAATTATTAAAAAGGTTACACTTACTTGTTAGAAAATTATGACTTACCTCAAGAGTAGCATCACGAACGCTTAAAGGATTTTGCACTGGTTTATCCCAATCCGTATATTCATTTTTTAATGTAGAATAAATTTCGTTAAGATGGTAATAATAAGCGTTACGAACAAATGTTCGAAGAATACGGTCTCGTCGACTTTCGTTGAAACCGAACTCCAAGTCTTGAGCATTGAATTCCAAGTAAGATTCTACGAGTTAGAGAATTTCAGTTATTTGCATAAATTTCCAAAAACACTTCACCGTCAAATTCAAACGAGATAAATTTAATTGAAGTTATGTCTAAAAGTAGAAGTTATTTAAAAAAAAGTAGACTTTTAACAAGTACAGTAAAATGTATTGTAATGTAATAACTTTTAATTAAAATATTTAGTTATCAATATATCGTTTACTCATTAATGTAAAATGAAAATGTTCCGAATACACTATATAATATCTACCTAAACTTTCTAATTAAAAATATGGATCATTAATTTCAGAAGTTGAGTTTTTAACTGCTTACCAGTGGTTGTGAGTCCGAAGAGTAATTCCCTGTGAGCAAAATCGGCTAATTCGTGTCCGGCCGCAGTGGCTACTGCTACAGCACCCGCACCCAGTCTAGAACTATCCGTCGGAGGAGGGGCCTACGTGAACAAATTAAAATCAATTGTTACTGTGTAGTTATAAATAAATTTGCATGCATAATATATATGCAAAATTATTACAGAGAAACTACACATCGGATAATTGTAGTATCTATTTTCAAACGATGACTAGATAGAGGTTCTAGACACATGTAGTTTTTTTGCTTCTTTTTATTGAATACTTACGATTTTGATGATTTCTTTTAATGGAAAGATGATCTTCGGTAATTTCACAAAAAATAACGAACTATTCTTTAACATTATCTAAACGACGATTAAATATGTATATCAAACTATATTAAAATTAATAATAAACTTTTCATAGAGAAAGATAACTCTCTCTCTCTATGAAAAGTTTGAATATTATATTTGTCTAACGATAAATCCAACTTTTGTGTACTTATGTATTGATAGTTTAAATAAATAATGTAATTATGTAGCGCTAAAAAAACACTGGAAGCTTAAACGATAGCCTAAATTATCCGAACATAGTATATATATCGACACGTTAAACTTTCCATTGAACATATTTGTTGCTGTACATGTTACAGTTGGTGCAGAGTAGATGTTTTCTTATTAAACCCTTTTTTCCGGGGGTATATACTTACGGAAGAAGGATTTACTATAACGGTTCCATCCACAAACGGTGCAAAACCAGGTAAAAAACGAGGAGGGTCGAGACGCACTGTCAAAAGCTTTGCAAGCGGAAGCTTTCTGAGACAAGGAGCTAGGTCATCTTCCAACAAATCTCCATGACAGCCAGTTTGCTCTGCTACCTATAAATATCAATTTATTTATACAAATCAAATTGGCGGTTACATTTATGTTTAAAAAATAAAATAGATTTTTCCTAAGCCAAATACAATAATTATCGATAGATCTTATAATCTAACTAAATATTTCTACAATTTAATATAATTAATATACGAACATATAGCAATCAAGAAAACAATTTTCTGTGTCTCCTCTTAGGCATTACAATGTTTGTGCCAGGACGCGCCGCACTTCCTTGCCGTATAAGAAATTAATTTGTTATCGTCATGTTTATGAGTACAAGTGCGAGTTCCCTTGCGTGTTCGTGTGTATATCAATTGAAGTGTATGGGACACATACAAAATATATTATAAAAGTGTACTTTAGATCAACTCCGTCACTTCAACTATTAGGTAATTACTATTTTGCTATTAATTATTTTTATATTTTATTGCATGAGTAGATTAATCTCTTTTTATAAATCTCAACAAATCGTATTCAATATAACAAAAAGCTGAATTTCTCTCTACAAAAGAATGAAAAACTTTAATTTATTTGTACAACCCATGCCAGCAGTGAAGAGATTACACTAAATATGCTTTTAAACGGCTCGCTATTTACCTTTCTTTTTATCGTAAGCGGCTCCCTCTGCAACGCCCAAGAGCTCAACCCCGACCCGCTTAACAAGATGACGCGCTTCAGTAGTTCTGAAACAGAGACCTAATTTAATTCCGTCATTTCGAGTGAGATTCACTGAAGTAATGTTATCTAATGCGAGAAGAATATTGAGAGTCGGATCCTTTATTGTAACTTATTCCTTTGCATTTATTATTCATGGGATTTTACTTGAAGTGTATTCTTATAACCTATTCTTTTTTTCCTTTAAATTGTATCTTATCTACACATAAGTACACGCAACGTAGAATTTTGTGAGAAAGTTATGAAAATAATTTTAGAAACTATAGAAAAGCGAATCTTGGGTAACTTGATTAACCGAAAAAATAAAATTATGTACCACTTATAGTAATCAACGTCTTGTATTTTTTCACATAAATTCCATATAATAGTCACTAAAAAGTAAAAAGAAGCTATAAATACTTGCTTTGAATTTATATATTACAATATTAAACTAATAAAAAGGAGAGCAAAATTTAAATCTCTAAAAGACTACGCCTCATTTCCTGACCATGATATTTCAATTAATCGTAATAAAATACTACGTATATAAAGTGAACGTACAGCACTTTAACCTACGTGTATGTGTATATGCCTTCCTTGCAACATGACAATTTTGTCCGTCTTCTTAATCATTATAACTTAAGATGTTACTTCATAACAGTTCATTACTTTCACTAACTACAGCATCTTTCAACTAAACAATTGAACAGTACGGCACGCAAACTATTTACGGTTTATTTTACATTAATGAAGTACGACGGTTATTGTAATAACAGGGAATTTGTAGTATTTATCTGTTAAACCTAAAAAGTTATATTTGTAGTGTTTTTCTATAAATCTTCTTACGAATCATAAAATACTCCAAGAAGATTAACAGAAAGTTCACTTAGGCGATACAGCAACTCATAACAACGAAGTACTAGTTAGGAATATGGCAATGATGTATAATAATATTATACCTCGTGCAACTGGTGAAACCGCGAGGAAATTGGCGAGTGCAGCCCCCGTACCGTGCCCCATAAGTGTTACTCGCTCAGGATTTCCTCCGAAAGCAGGGAGATTTTCACGTAACCAATGGAGGCCAGCTACGAGGTCCATAAGACCGAAGTTACCCTGTGCTGAGCCTTTAGCACCAGTTTTTAAAAAACCTAAAATATATATATTATTTAATGATTAACGGAGTAAAAAAATATAATTGAATTTAAAACAAATTTATATAAACTTAAAACTGTTACGGGTCAACACCCTTTTTACTGTCTTTTTAAATTGTATTAACATGGCATGTGATAGGGAAAATTACGAGTATTAATTAGCAACGATATTTAATATTTTAACAATTAGCATCAACATATATCAATTAAATTACGTTTATAAATATTTATATTGTCAATTTATATTACCTAATACTCCTAGTCTAAAGTTGATAGTAACTACGATGATATTTCCGTGAGCCGCCAGCGTTGTACCATCATACGCATTGCCTGAACTCCATTCGTATGAATCTCCGTGAACAAAAACTAGACACGGTAATCCGTCCACTTCCATTCCCTCTTCTGCCCCTGTTAAAAAAAAACAGACAAATGAAAATTACTTTTATTAAAACTATACCCAAAACCTGTGAGAATGTTTAGGTTCTAATAGTTTAATGTTTACGGTATGCCGATAAATTTGGTTAAATACTTTGTTAAACATTTTTCGATTAAAGGAAGCTATAAAAACTTAAATTTCTACTGCTAAAAAACGAAAAAGTAATACATAAATAAAAATTATCGTCCCGCCGATGGATAGCAAAGAAACAAAGCTAAAAGCGAAGAGAAAATATCAAGAAAATATAAAACGTTTAATACTATGCTATTTTTACACAATTGATACAATGAGCTGTCTTCTTCTGTAGATGCGTAGCTATAGACTGTCTCAGCCTCACTTCCGCACTGCTTGCAGGGGGCATAATGCACTGCAATGCACTACGGAATTGAGGCCTCAACACCCTTCACGGACGCTGTTTTCAGTTTCCAGTCTCGCTGTCGCAAATGTGCCGCCAGGTTTCTGCGTTGATAACTACTTTTTTTTTACATGACGCCTTTCACAGTAGACAAAAAAATACTGTTAAAACACAAGCAACAAAAAATGTATATGCACATATAAGCTTCGCAAAATATAGGCAACACCAAACAATTGGAGGAACAAAATGTGTTCCCTGATTGTTTATCTCATCACAACCAATTATTAAAATATACGAAATTTTCGAGTCCGTTGCTATTATAATGCATGATGATTATACATACTTTAACAGTAGGTTATTTCAGGGATAGTAAATTGCAGATGAATAAAATATTAAACCTAGATTAACGATTACCACAACCGTTGACCACGTAACAGCGTCGTTAGTAATAAACTAACGTTTCGGTTGTACTATCAAAAATTAATAGAGCACTAACGTATCAGAAAAACTAGAAATTAAATACGCGACGGAACCAGTGTGAGGTGAGCGTGAGAGAAACGATACCGAAAGAAAAACGACAACATTGCAATTCACCTTTGTTTTTTGGAAATAAAATTGTGCTGCAAACAATTTCTACCTTTTCGATCAAAACACTCGAAAAAAACTGAAATGAAGTACGACGGTGTACAACATTGCTTTTGTTTTATATTTATAAAGTACAGTTGTTATCTCTTATGGAAAATATAAAATGTAGTATTCCAGTAGGATTATACTTTGGCGCAATAAAAAAACAACATTTCTATATAAATTGCGAAAAACAAATGTTATCAGAAAAATGTTTAAGTAACATTTAAGTTTTTTTACGTCATCATTTGAAAAAGTAAAACCTAATTTAAAATAAACTGTTACGACGTTTTATATCATTTGAGATATTTATTTGGCTTTAAGTGTTTGGAAAATTCGTATTTACTTAACCATAAATCGAATGTTATACGTATAACTTGAAAGGGGCTGACATCAAAAATTAAGTTTTTATTTGAACATAATAAGCATAATCAAACATCAAATTTCTTCATCTTGATGACGATGAAGTTACTTAATACATAAGCCGCAAGTCAATAGCAGTAGCCACTACATGAACCATCAACAAAAAGGAAAATAGGCATTTTTTTTAAAACTTGCTTTGTTTACTCACCATTAGTTGGAACATAGAGATTGACATAAAGACAGTCTTCGCTCTGGTTGGTGAGCATAGGTAGAAGCCTTTCAAGTTGGCGTATCCTTGCACGAGGATGTATCAGTAATGCGTCTTCATGAGGCGAAGCTGCAGGAGGAGCCTGCGGACAAGCCGGTCCCATGGCGTCCGCTAGTCGCGTCGTACGCCACTGTGATGGCGTCACTGGCGGCATGTATCTGGTATAAAATAGTTTATCTCTTGTAATACTTTAAACGTCTTCTGAACACGAACAACTTATTGAAATCGTTTATTTATCCTACATCGTGTACCTTTTTAATACGAAACATTAATTCAATGTTTTAATTTCATTAAAAACTACTTCAACTTTGGTGCTAAAGCAGTCGTCTGTCTATGGAGTAGAGAGGAGTAAGAGTTGAACATAACAGCCACAAAGCAAATTTTAATTCCTTGTTTTAAACCAAGTGATTTTAATTTCCCATTCGTGCATGTAATTTACTACCGTATATGGACCAAAAAGGGTTATTCGTTATCTGTTCCAATTTTCACATTTATGTTATGTAGTAATAAGTACTATGTACAAGTTGTACGTAGTACTTATTACTTCCATGTATAATAGTTACTCAGCTGGGTGAATTTGACTATACCTGAGACTTCCAAGAGGCGGTGTAGCGTAGGGTACGCCGAGATACGCCTCGACCTGCGGATGGGAATGTACTACGATCCCTCGCAGTGGGCCGTACTTCGTACGCACTACACGCGTGCTGTACTTGTGCGAGGGAAGCGCAGCGGCGCAGCACACGAGCCACGCGTACAGCGCGGCGCGGTCCGCGCGCATCACGCGCACGCGCCGGCGGCGGGGGCGGCGGCGGGGGCGGCAGCGGGAGCGGCAGCGAGAGCGGCAGCGGGAGCGTGCGCGGGCGCGAGCGGCGCGCCACAGGCTACGCGCGCGCGCCCACGCATCACGCCTCCCGCGGCGCACTCGCGCACGCGCACCACCCCTCGCCTTTCCTGCTCATCCCGATATATCTCGCTCTCGTCCGCGCCACTGTCACAATTATCAACTGATTTAATATTCTTATAGTAATGCTAATAGTAGAGGTAATTAATGGATAATTTAAATAACCCATAACCCATCGTAAATCTGGATTTACTGGTGGTAGGTCTCTGTTGCCGGAGACCATCTGGATGGGTACCACCGCAGCTCCTATTTCAACCATCCCAACCCATCCAGATGGTCTCCGACAACAGAGACCTGCCACCAGTAAAAAGGTTACCAATCTTATAAACACGCATTTTTGTAAGAGTCATACGCTTATTGTAAATGCAAGTTACATAATAAGTAATTTTGATGGTTGTTCGGCAAAGCTAAGAGAGTTGTTCCTGAGTAACTATAACATATCAGCCACAATAAAGTTTTTTTAAAAAAATTTGCTATGTACCTACCTTTTTTTTTTTTTTTTTGGTTTCGGGGGGGAAATCTTCAAAAAGATACCCTGCTTCTGGGGGGAAGGCAGGGTTATGTGGGATTTATACCCACTAAAACCCCCTCGGTGGTCATCCAAAATGCTTTGCGGGAGACCCCGGGATCTCCTACGGAACGCACCGGTGCCTCCCTGCACTACGCCTGAGCACGTCCCTAGGAGGGCAACAACCCTCCCCAATACCCTCTGTTAGCTACGACAAAAACGAGACCACCTCATATTTGTCGTCCATCCTGAGCTCGCTTGCTAGACAATGATGGCCCCCACCATCAAAGCCCGCGAACTCGAAAACCCTTTTAGTCGCCTTATACGACAGGCAGGGCTTACCTTAGTCCTATTCTTAATTGCCCGTGACTACAGGGCTGAACGGCCGGGTCGCCTGTTCTCTCCGCCTCGGTGTGTTCTTCTCCGTGCGGGATCAACACGTTCTCGTTCTCGCTCAGCGGCCTCCTTCTTAACCATGACGGTTTCGCAGAAGGAGACCAGCGCCGCCCACGCACTTTTGTTCGCCAGTGCAGCTGCCACCATAGCTGGCGGGGACAAGTCCTGCCCGACCCTGTTGACCAGGATTCCTCGCTCGGGTTCCCACGCTGGGCATACTGCAAGCGTATGTTGTGCAGAATCCTGGTCTCCGCCACAGTGGTGGCATTGCGTTGTTGGCTCGCGTCCAATTCTGTTCAGGTACTCGCCGAAACATCCATGTCCGGTTAGTACCTGAGTCAATCTATAGGTGACGTGTGCCACACTACTAGATCGGAGCCAGGCCTCAAAGTTCGGCAGAATTGCACTGACAATCCGCTGGCATGATCTTTGCGGCTCGGCAAGGTGGTCGCGCCAAACCTCCCGCGCACGTCTGCGCTCCTGCCTGCGCACTTCAACCGCATTCACGGGCTCCGTTTCTCCCTCGCGATGTCGGAGACGGGTGTAAACCCGTGCATCCATCTCAGCCAGGATGTATAAAGGAGGGAACCGAGCCAGGATAGTGGCCGCCTCAAATGATATTGTCCGGTATCCTCGTGCGATGCGAATGGCTATCTTGCGCTGCAGGCTGTTGACTTTAGCTCTGCAGCGTCGGCCGCCCGTTAATCGATGTGACCATACCGGAGGAGAGCACCGTAGAGAACCATCGATCGCACGACCCCCGCGTAGAGGCGGCGGACTCCTTCTCCAGGACCCCCGAGGTTAGGCAGAAGTCTGTGCAAAGCACCCACCGCTCTCTCAATCCTAGGAACCAATCGGTTGAAGTGCTCTTCGAAACCCCATCGGCAGTCCAGAGTGAGACCGAGATATTTCATCACCGATCCACCCTAACAAGCACGTTACCTACGCGGACCGAAAAGCTGGGTGGTTCTCGTGTTTTGGGGAGCTTGTGGAACCACAGCGCCTCGGTCTTATGAGGCGCTATCTGAAGACCCAGTTCGTGTATTTTATTCACGACGCATGCCACTCCAATATTGGCGAGCCGGACGTTGTCTTCGAAGCTATCCCCGCTAACTAATAGCAGCGTGTCATCTGCATAACATACGACGCTCGCGCCCGTTGGGAGAACGACCCTAAGGACCGCGTCATATGCAAGGTTCCACAGAAGTGGGCCCAAAACAGACCCCTGTGGCACCCCACAATTCACTTCCCTCGTATGAACGATGGCGTCCCGACCCACATACTGGATGGACCTTTCTTGCAAGTACGCCCCGATAATGCGCTGCAGATAAGAAGGCACGCGATGGTACACGAGAGCCTCCCTAACTATAATCCAAGGCAGCGAATTAAAAGCATTGACGACATCGATGTTAATCGCCAATGCCACGCCACCTCGTGCCACTATCTGCTGCGACTGTTCCCGTATGCAAAGAATTGCGTCCACAGTTGATCGTGCCCGCCGGAAGCCGTACTGACCATCTGACAGATCGGGGCCTTCTCGATGCAGGTGTGATTTGAGCCGTTCCGCAATTATTCTTTCAAATAGTTTACCAGCCTCATCCAGTAAACATATCGGTCGGTACGCAGAGGGAGAGTCCGCGGCCCTATTGTCTTTCTTTAACAGCACCAACCTAGCTTTTTTCCAACAATGAGGGAATACACCAATGCCGAAACAAGAGGTGAACAACTGCCTCAGTTTGGCCTCCATATCGGCGGTGAGAGCTAGCACCCAGGCTCGACCAGGAATTCCGTCAGGACCTGGTGCGGTATTTCGGGCTTTGAGACGCTTTGTCGCCTGTTCCAACTCTTGTTTGGTAACTCTCCATTCGTCCAACCAAATGGTTTGTTCCGGCAATGATATTGGAGAGGGTGCAGGGCGCTCCTGAGTCCTTGGAAAAAGTGTATCGACCACCCTTTCCACAAAAACTGGATCCAACGTCTCCGTCAATGGAGGAACCCAAGGCCGGAGTTTGCCTAGTACCATTTTGTACGGGCGTCCCCATGGGTCTCTATTCAGCCCCTCGACAAGTTCGTTCCATGAACGAGCCCTGGCCTCCTCGATAGCCCGTTGAAGCGCTTTTGTAGCATTTCTGTAAACTCCGTACGCTGCAGTTGTCTCAGCGGCTGTGGATCGCCTTCTTCTCCGAGTTCTCGTAAAGTGGCGTCTCGCCTGCAAGCAGTCTTCGCGCAGTTGTGCTATAGTTGGTGACCACCAGTACACCGCCCCCGGCTTAGTGGACCTCGTTCGGGGCATAGAGACATCGCAAATATGGGTCATCGAGTCCCGAAACCAGGCCGCTCCCTTTATGGGCTCGGACAAGTCTCTTGCCGCTGTGGCTTCTGACCAAGCCACGACCATGGCTGCGGCTTTAAGTAG
Organism: Byasa hedistus; assembly: GCA_029286795.1. NCBI lineage: Eukaryota > Metazoa > Arthropoda > Insecta > Lepidoptera > Papilionidae > Byasa > Byasa hedistus. The sequence goes on along the minus strand of JAGSMW010000020.1, from coordinate 4,995,916 downwards.
ATCTACATCAAGCTGCTTTAAAGACCACCGCCGCGGGGTGCCGCTGTCGCGGCATCGGGTCGCTTGTTGTACAGAGCCAAACTCTATATCAATAAGGATATATCTGTGGTCCGAAAGCGTGACTAATTCCTCAGCTACTCTCCATTCCATCACCATGCGTATGGCAGATGGGGTAGCCCAAGATAAATCGACGATCGATTCCCCTTGCCATCGCACACAAATGTACATGTAATGTACCATGTACAATGTACATGCAATGTACCTACCTAGTTATTAACATTCTAAAAAACATAATCGAGTTAAAGAAATTTGTTATCTTAAATATTAAAAATAAAGAATCACCGTTCCAAATTCTAATTAGCATGTCACCATTATTATCACCACTATTGTTCATCTCGCCCCTTATGACGAAAGATATTAAAAAATATATCTCATTGGTTAAATTCAGACAAAGTGGCTAAAATTACATCTTAAAAAAAAACATTAACAAATGATAAATTTGTGGAATGAATCATTTGTTGATAGTAGAAAAAAGCACGTAACTTCGAAACAATTTATAATTTTTGGGACGAAACAGCAAAGAAACGAACAAAAACAAAACGAACGCGGGTTACTTTAAAAAAAAATTATTTGCTTTGTTTCAAATACAAATTATTTTCTTAAAACTTTGTACAAAAAATAACAGTAATACACATTTGAGAACAAAAGTTAATAGGCAAGGATTTTAAAATTGAAAAATAATTCGTACTAAATTTGGTATTACACTAAGCGTCGATGAAGAAATAGTAGAATTATTCAGGAAATCATATTACTTACCCGAATCATGTTCTTACTGTGGTATTTAAATGGGATTCTTTTTCACCATTACTCTGGAACAATAGAGAACAAAAACTGAATTATTTTAACAAAATAAAATTAATTGCTTTATGATATATAACCAAAATGAATTAATTTCTTTTCTTATATTAAAAATAAAGAGAGAGTTGCCTCGGCTCCGGACAATAGAGAAACAGAAAATGTTTACCTCAAACCTAACCCAGTGTTTGTGTAATTTAATGGAACACAAATACAATAACGCCGGCCCAATTTTAGCAAAAGCCCTTGTAAAATTTTTAGATAGACCATAAAGGCCACCTTCTGAGCTAAGAATTGGAGAGTTTATATAATACAATTTTATAATAAACAGGATCTTAAGGATTATTTTTATCAAATACTTATCGTAGTGAATACTACGACCAACATTATGATCAACTTAGTACACGTAAGTTTTACATAAAATATTGTCAAATCGTATAAAAGGAACAACCCTTTACAAATAGTTTCATTAGGCCCCTTGTAATAGAATTGTAAAGCAAAATTCACTTAAATAAAATATTAAAGAAATATTTACCGTGTATTGATTGACATGACAATATCAAGAATTCCGCAGCAAAATGCGGGACTTATGAATTTCCTACATTTCATACTAATGATTGATGGCCGACCTTCTTCGCTTTCTTTGAATTCCGTAAAAATGCCTCTAAATATCAACAGCATGAGCATCAGTTATAAAGTATGAATGACGTACATAACATTTAAAATAGATAGTAATATTTCCTCTCATTAAGTGTATGTGAAGAAATTCCAAAATAGGTACCAAGGTATTTTTTAACATTAAAGAACCTTAACTGACATATTTGCTTGTGAGTTTTAACATCACGAATAAACCCAAAAGTTCAAATTATATTCGAATAAAAAGTAAAATTAATAACATCTTCAAAATTTAGAAACGTAGCTTCACTAGGATTATGTAACATTTAAATCAAAAAACGACCACCCGAGTTATTCGTTTAAGAACAGATAGATAAATACGATACTGTCATTAGGTGTTTGTCATTGATGGTGGACGGGTTTTGGATTGTGGTAGGGTTGTTTAGTACGCTTGACTTGCTACCGTTCGTATATTGTAAACCTGTTGCTAAAATAGCATTGCGGTTTTTTCGGCAGTGAACATATGATAGAAATAATAAAATTTTTAGTATTAGAAAAATGACAATATAAAAATTAGTTACAGTAGTTCAATTCGTAAATACATCTTCTAATTTTGTTTCAATTATCACTAATTTAGCGCTAGCATGTCGGCATCAATTCCTTAGTAATCTTTTTAAAAGCCATCAAGTTTTCCGCGCCACGTCCCCTTCGTTACAGCACGCCGATTAAGTAAATCTCGACTGAACAAACTCGCTCATTTGATCGATCGCCTGTCCGATCAATTATACCGTTTGCCGACCTAACTCACTACTTGAAATTTTATGCAAGAATTATTTAAAGTCAATTCAAAGCTTGTTTAAATGTTTATAGAATGTATTCAGTAAATAGACAGTTATGTTAAAAATCTTTAAGCGAATTATAAATAATATTTTTTTATTAAATATAGACTTTCTTCAGATAAACTCTAACAACGATAACCAAATTTTTTAAGTAAACAATCTTGATTAGTATTGAATATTTACAATGATTTTTACGGTTTTCACGTAGAGACATTTTTACGTATTTTTGTTATAATTTTTCTTTAGCTTCTACGATCTAGTTATAACATCCGTGCCTATAGAGGTCACCATAGTATTGACGACATTACACTTAATAAAGTTCCACGAGCGATAAGAGATTGCCAATAGTGACCGTCCCTACCTGGAAGGAACTAACGACGGTCACACAATAACGGTTAAGTTCTCAGAATATATTGATATCGCCATCCTGGCGTATTACAATAATGTTAAACCTATAATCTTATTCTGTATCGACCCACCATAGGCTATAGTACTGTATATCGGACAATTAAATGTAGTTATAATTTTTTTAGTACCTTTTTCTAAACACTTACTAACACCTCGGCGAACATGACTACCTCCGTACCCGAACCCAGTTAATGTGCATAATATACACTACTGTTAAACGATGATGGGCGCCATGTCTTTTATACATGAACTCTTGCAATACAGATCTACTACCACTAAAGTTACCTAATTTTTTTAACTTTGTAAATGAATAGTGATTTAAAATTAATAATGTTTTATTGTATAACGAGTAAAGGGACGACGGGGATGCGGAGCGCGGGCGTGGCGTGCGGCGGTGACGGCCACGCGGTGAATTGGTTTCATCAATCACCACAGAGCCGTTCACAGCCGAGCTTTAATGGGCAAACGTACATCTCCCATTTTCACTGTTCGTCATATTATCTCAAACTTTCTAAATGCTAACATCGAAACTCACACATTATGTACAAAGTTTTTAATTCTGATCATTCAACACTTTTTTTTAACTTCAACGTAATTCAAAATTAACGTCCAATGTTTTATTGTGATTTAATTTTATATTACGCTTTCAGGTTTAATAATAAAATAATGCCTAATATTTTTTTTTAAATTCATGATAAAAAAAATTACAAGCGTTTTACAAGTTCTTATTCAATATTGTTATAAAATAAACAATAATGGTACCTTGCTGTAATTTTTCAATTAAATGTAAATAGATCGTTTCATATTTCTTGTCAAATGTTTTTAGTACATTACGCTAGAAATTTTTAAAAAGTATTCCCGTTTACTTAATAACCCTTTATATATCGCCAGATTAATATTAATACTGGAGATTTAAAGCAAAAAAAAGTACTCCGATTAACGAAAACAATTAAAGGGAAGCTACAATTTCACTAGGGTCGCATTTGCATAGTAGTAAATTTCGTTAAAATTCAGAGCCCATCCCGGTTTCAGTTTAACTGTCGTTGTTGTCTTAATGGCCACCGCCGCGCTAAATCTCAGCGGCTTTAGCCTTCCCGCAACATCCAAATTGGTTACTCCTTGTCGTTAGCTTATCTCCTTACTTAATGTGTTCAGTTTAACTGAAGATAGTTTGATTGTTTTCGGAACGAATTTTAATGAGAATGATATTGGGAGGGTCATAGTTTATTATAAATCCTGATAAGAATATATAATTGTTTCACTGTTAAGAGTGTTATTGTATTTTCACTACTAAAAACTACCACACTCTTAATTCCTGGTTGTAGCTGTTATTGTTATCACAATGTACTTAATAACAACGAACAATAAAAATAATAAATTTTTTCGACTTTACAGGCTATCTATTTACATCGTACCAACATAGCCACTGCCAAACATTGTCCGGTTAAAAAAGGCTAAAAAAGAGTAGTTGTTGTCATACTTTTGTTGTTTATAAAACGTAACTGAGTATTTTGTGTCTGAAATATAGTTACAAGTTTTTAAATTTGGGTATGGAGAGGAATAACTTTTAATTTTCTACATACCCAATATTAAAAAACATGTTAAGAACTGCAGCCTAGAAGTTTAACATTCACAAATCATTCAATAAAAATATCATTCGTTACGAAGAAAATATCTTCAGATTCAAAAAATGTAAATCGATATCTACAGAGTGCTCGAACGTACTGGATGAAGAAATGTGAAGCTATTCAGTTCGAGCTGCCTCTTCTTACGTTGAATACTCTCGGTATCTATGGCTGCCGAACAAACTAGATTAAAACGCCGACCTCAACACTCACGTTTGTCGTACGTATATTTCCAATATAAATATGAAAAGTGGCAAGATCTAAAATTAAATATTTGTTCTTAATCGTTCTTAAAAATAAAGTTTTAATACATATATCATCATCTATGTTTTTAATAATTTATACATAGACGGCGATAACGAAGAATCAAAAGCACTAATTTATTCGTAAGTTTATGTAACAAAACTTTGGTAACACTTGAAAAAATTTTAAAGGAGGGGTTTTAAAATAAAAAAATACAATAATTGAGCTTTAAATCATATTCTTAAAAGCCATACTATCGCCGCTACTACGTTACATAAAAAAATATAAACACGTTTAGGGCGTCAGACATTGTCCTGACAGTTTATAATCACTAACAATAGGTATAGGACGTAAGTTCGAAATTAAATCTCTCCAGAAATTCTTATAAGCTTATTTTCTAAAGGAGTTTAAAACAACTTTGGACAAAGAGTACGGAGCGGCTTAGCTAAATAGTAGACTAAATAAGGCCTGCATAAAAGCTAAATGAGGTCTTTAATGTAATTTATAAATTTTAGTTACATTTGTACTAAAATTAATACATTATTATGACATTTTTTTTATTAAACATCGTATATCGGGTTTGAGCTAGATTTTTCTTTTGAGATATTTCAATTCATTTATAACTAAATTTGTTTAAAGAAATCCTAGGATATTAAGCAATAAACTTAATTTTTATTCCCATTATGGTATTAAACAATGAAAATCAATTAAATAAAACACAAATTAACTTAGTAATAAATGATATAATGAAATAAATAGCTAAAGTAGTTGTTAGAATAAAGTACATAATGCCTCTTTAAATAAGTATGCTACAACAAGTTCGGAAACAATCCCATGAGAGACAGAAACAATAAAATTGGGGATGCAAGAGTAAGCTCACGATACATGTAAAACTAATTTAGCAAAGCCACTTCGAACTGTCCTTTTGACCTTTAGGATCTCGAACAAGAGAAAACAAACCTATTGTATGTTTCATAAACATAAATAAAACTTTTACTTTCATTGTTAATTTCATTAAATACAATTAGTGTTAACATGTGAAATATATTTTATTTATATTTTCATACAAACACAAATACGTATACGAAGAGTATTTTAAAGTGGATGTAGGTCAAGCAATACTAAGTGACAAGGTGATATGACAAGTACACTATTTTCATCTTATAAGCGGCAAGCTTGTACATTATTATCTTCTCTTCTAATATATAAAATTCTCTTGTCACAATGTTCGTTCCCTAACTCCTCCGAAACGGCTTTACCGATTCTTATGAAATTTTTTATGCATATTCAGTAGGTCTGAGAATCGGTTACTATCTATTTTTCAAACCCCTAAGTGATAAGGGTTGCCCACACCAAAAAAATTTTTTTATCTTTTGGGAATTTTTTTCGATTTTATTTTATTATTGTGTGGCATCAAAAAATACATACAACCCTAAATTTTCACTTTTCTATCACCAACCCCTGCTTTTAAATAGTCATTTTAATATTTTTGTCTCGCTCGATATCATCAATTATACATGGCCACGTATCAAACCGCGTGGCTGTAAACTCCAAAAAAAAATATTATCACTTGGTAAGTTATCCCCTCCACGTGTGTACCTCTCACCAGTACACAGCGCGGAGTGGGGATGACAACGAATTCTATTTCTCTTAAACATTATGCCCTCTGTCACTCCCTCTATATATAAATATATTCTCATGCAACTTTATTATTTGTTTATTAAACTGAAATCTGAAAACTAAAATCTGAAATCTGAACTCTGACATCTGACATCTGACATCTAAAATCTAGAAATCGGAAACCAGAAACCAGAAACCAGAACCCAGAACCCAGAATCCGGAAACCAGAATCCGGAAACCAGAAACCAGAAACCAAAAACCGGAAACCGGAAACCAAAAACCAGAAACCAGAAACCAGAAACCAGAAACCAGAAACCAGAAACCAGAAACCAGTAAACAGAAACCAGATACCAGAATCTAGAAACCAGAAACCAGTAACCAGAAACCAGAAACCAGAAACCAGTAAACAGAAACCAGATACCAGAATCTAGAAACCAGTAACCAGAAACCAGAAACCAGAAGCGAGAAACCAGAAACAAACAAACAAAAGTTCATATTAAATTACAAGCTTTCATTGCTGTCTAAGCAATGTAGGTGCGTTCGTAACGCTAAAGAGTCAATTTGCACTTTATCACAGCTGCACAAAGTTCAAATTCAATTATTCTATCAAAACAGTGTGCGTATGCGCGTCGGAGGATCTAACACCGCGTGCCGAAATTAAAACGAATGAAATAATAACATAAACAGTCACAAAATGTAAGAGCTAAACATCCACCATACTCATTTTCAATTTGGTCGGCTTCGCGATATTATTTCTTTTGTTTTAGTTTCGGCGCGCGACATAAAATGCATTCGTTTTCACGTCAATACATCAGTCGAGCACAAACCGCGTTACCATCTGGCGGACCTGACAGACTACATTCTGTCAAAAAGATTTGGTTTTGGTTTGTGGCAGTTATTTGTTCCTAAAAAAAATAATAGTAGTAAAAATAATTTATGTACTATAATTATAACTTTGGCCACTCTTCTGGAACCCACTCATATTTAAATATTAGTTATTAGATGAACATATATAGAGCTGAACCCCACACACCGCCCTATATCCAGGGTGACGGTTCAGTTCAGATTTTTTTGGGCTGGCTATAAAATAGGTAAGAACAAAAACGGCCATATTCCAATTTTTGACAGAACGAAGTCTGTCGGGTCAGCTAGTATTTTATAATATGTACAACCAAAGATGAAATTAGACAACTTATTTAGCATATGTATCATACATAGTGCAACTATTAGCATTACTCTCTAATATATTGTTCATTCAAGGAAGCTTTAAGTAATTTAAAAGACATTATAATTGTCTATGGAAAATTTATAAGAAACTTTTGATACAGTGATAATGACGATACTGATTGCTTCTGGTCCAGAAAATCTAGTTATTCCTGAAAACATTCAGTCGGTTAGCGCTACGCATGTTCTCAATATTAATATCAACTAAACTAAGTACATGATCATAAAGTAGTTGTTGACACCAGCTTCTAGCTAAATATATATTATATCAACCAGATAGTTGAAATGCTCCAAAAACACTTAGGTTGTTTTGTTTATGATCAAGCTGGGCAAGTAAAGAGTCGGTGTAGAATCAAACAATGTAAAGTGATTTCACTAAATTAAAAAACTTCTGTGTGATAACAATCGTACTCGCCTTGTGCGATGCTACATCTTCTCCTTTCTCCTGTATGGAGTCAAAGCTTTGCCTTTATCAACTGCCCTGTGTTTCACAACAACAATGTACGCCAAAGGTTTCACAAAAGCACAGGTACGCTATTTTCAGCAGCAGATTCTAAATTTCATGTGGTCATACTGATCGCTATTGTATCGTAAAAAAATGAAACACAAAGAAATAGAAGGAATACGTTATAGATTTTATCACATAATATTTTAGACAGTTTTTAATATAAAATATATAGGATAAGATGAAGCCTATCGTCTGGCATAAAGGATCTAACGAGGACAATGTTTCAGGGTAACATACTGCCTTCCTCCTTCCCCCGTTGTAAAGATAAGCTTAATGACAACAAGCCAGTATTGACGTGTTTCATTATTTTATCCATGATAAAATTTAATACCTATCACGAACATAGTAACTGTAGCACTCAGCATCTCCTGTTACATTTTATCTTATAGGTGAAGAGGATAGCTTTGTCTCTTTTCTGAATCAGAGAGAAGAAGAGTAGTAACAAAAGCTTTGCTCGCCTGAACTTATTAGATCCCAAAAGAAACAAGTACAAAATTATCATTTCCGAATGCCGAGATATAAGGCAGAAAAAATCGGCGAAGTTTCTACTCGTATAAGATATTTCGATTTCTTATTAAGGTCGGCGTAAAATAATTACCGGTTTACTAAGAAATAAATAAGACGTACGATATGTGTTTCAAATAATCTAAAGAATAAAAATACATATTGATTCTTCTCTTTATTGCGCCATATTCAGTAATCTTCTTAATTTTATCAGTCTATTAATTTAATTACCTAGAATTCTATTATACAAGCAAATAAAATCCTAACATTCATTACCATTTTGTTACTAATACCTTGTATAAGCAATTAAACCAGACATGTATGTTTAGGCTAATTGGAAACTTAATGGGTTTGTGTTTTCCAAGGAACATTATTTTTTTATTATCTAAAACTCCAATGAATATAAATTTTTGTAATAGACATTTCGCATACATTTATTCACTGACACTTAACAGTCACTTCGAACGTATGAACTTAATTTTAAATTATCATTTGAGATCTCAGATCGGCTGTAAGGTTAATTTTACAGATACTGGGAAGAGAACGAGACTTTGTGCCTAAGTAGATTAAACCTTATGAAGAATTTCAAAATAACGGGATCGTTTCCTAAAACATTTAGATGTTCAAAGAAAAGTCTTTTATCTTTTTCTCCGAAATAACAGATGTTACGCCCGTCAGAATGTCGTTCTTCTGTGTAGCTTTTTGCAATAATTACGGAAAGCTTTTCGTTTTTATTTCTGAATAGGGCGAACTTTGAAATTTAATTAGAATAACTTAATTATAACTTTTTACATGACGTAAAAAGAACAAAATTAAACATTTAATTTTAAACTAAATTTAATCGTTATTTGGTAACATTTTAACTTATCATCTTTTAAATCTTAATGAAAGAACCAAACTTTGCAGCATGATTTATTACATATACATAAATTTCACAACCACTTCATTAGTCTCATATATTCTAAATAAATATATGAAATGTGTTACTGTGAGAATGGAACAATGAGATCGAAGATGGTAAACCATGCTCGCCCAGAATATTCTGGAACTCATATATCGATAACTGTTTCATTGTTTTAGCTAACTAGGCGCGTAAGAAAAAACAACATTTAAACATCTCTAAATAAGGCCCCCAGTCAAAACCGGAACGATCTCTATATTACAAAGAAAACGGCAAACCTCATTGGCACTTAACATATACATATATGTCGATATATTACTTTCTTGAAGAAGTACAATGATTTTGAAAGTAATTATTGAAAATGACAAGTTATTACTCAGCTTGTTGCTTGAATTACACCGCATAATAAAGTTAACCATATTAGTCTTGATATAAGAGTTCCGCAAAAATCTTCAAATAAATTATTATATCTTCAAGATGTACGTTACATGTTTAGTAACTCTAATCTTAAAGTGACGGTAACTGAAAAACGCTGTGTAAAAATCAATGTGAAAATGGGGCGCTATTAACATCAAAATAAAATGTATCTTTTTCAATGACAAAATCAGTTATTAAACAGATTGATTCGACATTGATGCTAACTCCACAAGATCATATCCCAATTTTTTTAAAGTACTCGAATTATTCGGAAAGTTATAAAACAATGTAATAGTTTATTAACCAAACTCATTATAGAAGATTAAGAAAAGTATCACCATAAAGAAAACTCGTTTTGTATAGCACCATGCTTAATAATAAAAGAATTTGAAATTCCTTTTAAAAAAGAAGATTTACAAAAAGTATTTCTAGATATACAATAAAGCGTACATAAGTAAAGATACTGTTATGAAAAATACAACACCATAGTTTCCAAGATCATACTGTAATTGATTGAAATTAAACATAGTTTTACTTTGAAGTTAGATATCTGTAAAAGCTCCAGTCTATCTGGATTAGCAGAGTTTAAAAATAAATAGGTTACGGCAACTCCAAAAGGAAAGTTTATTTACGAGGCGGTTGCCTTAATTGAGCAATTAAGTTGTTTTTTTATAATCTTCTTTGAACAGGAAACCGCCACCACGAAAATTAAATAAACGTCTCAAAAGCTACTTTTATATACTCATGTAATTAAAGTATAGTGATACATTAAAAAAAAAATGAAAAAGTAATACACAACTTTAACTTTTTTTTAATGTTTAGATTCGTTTTACTGCTTAATTTATTAATATTTAATATAATGAGACCAAACTTATTTAAATTCAAATTTAAAAATAAAACATAGACGTAATAGACTAACACTTTACCAACATTAAAAATGTCTCTATTCGTTTTATCGCAATGGAAATAACCAAATTTATCGTTTGCAAGAACTACATGTATTTTCCATTTAAAGTTTGAAAACTTTGGGGCACGCAATTTAAAACGAAAAGTTCAACATTACTAAATTTTAACGGAATATATTAGCACATGAAAAAATGGCTTTCTGTGTCCATCGAGATCCGTCTTCTCGTCTCTCGCTTTATTTAATAAAGAAAAATATAATTATTGTAAGTATTATATCAGAAACTTACAAATACAAAGAAAGGAAATACGAGCAAATATCTGATTGAATATGACAAAATATAGAAAATATTCTGCTACAAAATACTGAGTCGAGATTTCTCTAACGTCAAGGTCCTATCGACGGAATTTTCCGATTTATTGACGTCTTTGTGAGAACAAGACTGCTATTCAGAACGTCGCAGCGAAATCTATTTTTAATAGCCGGTCGATATGTCGCAAGCATTATCTTCAGATACCAGAAGACGGAGCGAGCGGACTGATTTTAATTTAGATTACTTACATGCATATAAGAATATTTAAAAAAAATTATCGTGTGTGATAAATGATATTTGTTATATCAGAAGATTTATCGTTATTTTCTGATAAGCTATTGTTCTTAAAAGATGTCACCAGTACGATGATAGAACTTCTGAAATTTGTTTAAGCTACAATAGATTTCACATTTGCACATATTAAAACAAGTAAAAAATATTTCACGTTATTTGGAAGGTAATTTAGGAGTGTTTAAATAATTATATAATGATAAAAATACTTTGTTATTAAATTATCGAAGCTGTTTTTATTTTTTAAAGAACGAAACTGTAATAACAATTATCTAGTGATCCTTGTACATTTACATCCTTGCTGAATCTATAGTTAATGACTAGCGAACGTAAGGTTTTAAAGAACATGAACTGCTTTTTGAAACTAATTAAAGTGATTAATGAGAGTAACGCTGATAATTAAAATGATCATTAACCAAGCGATGTGTACTTGTTCACGCTTAAGGTACTAAACAGTGAATTACGACTATCATTAATAAAACACATTAGATTATCTGAATATTCTTAGTTAATACTTTTTAATAGGACGTTAATTGAATACGTTTAATGAATCTTATGATGATATGTAAAATAATATAACTTTTTTTATCAAACTTAAATATTGCTCTTTGAACTAGAATGTTCGAAAATATTTTCCATGTAACATTAGAATCCCATAAGACACAAAAAATAAACTGTGTTAAAGGAGTCAAGGGTATAATCATCATTTCGGCGAAGGTGAGGCGTTAATAGTATCAACAACACATCACAATAAAAGCTAATGCGGGATATTCTCAGTTTATGTATTTTTCTGATAAAGTATCCATTTTACGTTCTCTTCTTGATCGCCTTTTCACCCAAATTACAACGGCGGTCAGGGACGCCTCGTTTATAGCATCGACAAACGCTTAAAATACCTTTAGTAATTCAACTTTGAAAGAGACCGTGTCGTGTATTTTATTTTATAAAAGATATTATTTTCCTAATAATTTGCTTTTTGGGTATTCTCAATCTGTGTGATAAAATAAAACCAAATTTGATGCATTAATATATTAATCATCATCAATCCCTTCTTGGATATCAATCTGCTCAATATTATAATACCAAAGTCAATAAATACATAGCAATCCTTCAGTACACGTCAGTCTTCTTAGTTGTCTTGCTAATATATATACAATAGCTATCATCTTTACCTTTAAACTTAGATTAAAAATTTTGTGTAGTGAATATTAAATGCGTCTTATTCTAGATTGAAGTAAGTCTTCTTTTCACCGAAAGAAAGCCGATTATAGGCTTACAGACGTACATCGATTATTCATGACTCCGTGTCGAATGGTTCGTTTGTGAATTTCCGCTCAAACCTTTCAATTGGAGATACAAGCCTTCCAAAAACGATTCTCCTCTAGTTTGCATGTTTTAGGTCTTGGATTCGAATTGACTTCATTTACCATTGAGTGTTATAATTTAGCCGTAGCCTGTTGACTTTTCTTTTGATTTCTTCGTTTGGGTTTATTTCATCGAGATGGGCATACTTATTTTTTTATTTATGATTATGACTACATAAAGGCATCAAGCCATATAGGTCTATATCTTCGATTCAAAATAGTAGTAAAAGCAAAATTTTACTTTTTTGACCAAAAATTTCTTTATTGTTATCATTCCTTATGTGAATCAGTTTGGACGAACCAGAAGTAATCTATATAACATAATAATTCCAATTAAAATGTATCGTATATGTAAGAATATGAAAAGACTAAAAATGATGACATTGATTTATCGGAATCTGTAACATAAAAGTTTACGAGGGTCGCAATGGACAATTTTCTGCAACTTATGAGTGTAATAAAATAATATCTTGGCAATTTTTACAACGTACCTTTTCATGATTGGATGCAAAAATCGGACTTAATAAGATCGTCAATATTTTTTTTATTCTAATTAGTTGATAGTAATTAAATATATTGTGGCCGAAATGGCAATATACTAGCTCACCCGCGAAAATTCGCTGAATGTTGTAATCCCGTGCGGTATTGCATTGTATGTGGCTGTGCGCATAAAACACTTTTCCATTTAAGATCTCAGTAAAAACATAACTATTTATTGCAATGAAATTTAATATCTCATAAAAAATGCAATCATGTCTTTTTTTGTGACGAAGACATAAATGTTTCGATCAGCTGATGCTCCTTCGACACACACTTTTACCGTTGTTGTTTACTGTATTTTACAAAGCTTATCAATTGAAAGCATTGGTAAAGAAAATTCGATTTTAATTTATGATTTAAAACTTTTTAATATTTATTCTTTAAAGCATTTAGCTTTTATTCTTATATTATATTTTAGCAAAAAACTATAGGTGTGAGATATAAATAACTATGTATATCAATTTGCTTGTCATTATACGTATTTTAAAAAATGCAACTATTTTTTTGTTTTGTAAACAAAGAATTTTAACAAAACTTTGTGAAAGTTAAATTTATTCCATAACATAAGTGAGTTAGAAATTTCTGATAAGGTAGTAATTGTATTGAAATTAATTCATTAACAGCGGAGACTTTGTCTAACAGTTAAATTTGCATAACAAAATATTTAAAGTAGTCAAAGGCTGCTGTAGAGATAAATTTGTAAAGTACTTGAAATAGACCTTTCAATGTTAATTAGATTTTGTTCTTACGGTGTCCGCGTGCCAAGCGTGTAAGCAGGTTATTAGAAAATTTCAATGTTATAGTGATTTCTGCTCATTTACTCCATTATCATTAGTAAAATTGATTTTATTTTATGCAAAAAAAAATCTATTACGTACCAAAGGTGCTCTCTCACTATTATAATTATATTTATTGTTATTAATTTATTTATCTAACCGATGAGAAGAGTAGGACGTTCATCATCACTAACATTACAACATGTCTCTCTATTTCAAATCATTATAGACGTCCACTGATAAACGTAGCCTCAATCGATTTCCCTCATAACCAGCCCGATGTCACTCATCAAAGATTCCCTACTATCTTTAACAGGACGTCGGTACACCTGGCAGGCGATCGTCCTACACTACGCATACTAATACGTAGTCTCCATTCAAGGACATAAAAGCCAGAACGAAGAGAGGCAAGAGATTTCTACACAGCAGAATAACGTGATTGTAGCCTTAAGACAGAAGGTATTAAGTCGTCTTAACTCAGTAATAGGTCCCTGATAATTAAATTACATTAATTATTTACCATCATGCACAATGAGTGTTTTAAACAACAAATAAGTTAATCTAAAAAAGAATAAATATCATAGAAGAAACAGAAAACATGTTTATTGTAAAATAATAAATTTGTTACCATGTTTTAAAAGCTGCGACAAGACATTTCCATTTTATGGAAATGAAAGATGCCGTTCCAAAAAATATCAGTGAAAAAAGCTTAATTACCATTTTAATATTCTCTCTATGCCATCTTTAAGTGTAAAAATGTAGATTATTTATTTACTTTACAGATATTGCCCACTGTTGAGTGTAGGCCTCCCCAGGGTCTTCATACCGAGCGGACCTGCGCTACCCGCATTTAAAGACTTCTGGCGACCATTTCCAGATCATGAGGCACAGTACCAAGATCTTGCCAGCACTCGCAGTTCTTTCCTCCCCGAAGTAAATCATTGAATAAGATAGCCTGTTCAGTGTTATTGAAGGCTAGCAAACGTGTGCAGAATATGTCAGTCGCTTGCCTTGTTCCAGCGATTTCATTATTATTATAATATTTCCTTGATATCTTAACACTGATGAAAATACGTACATATGTGGCGGATCTACTTGTCCCTTTAATCTAGATAACCGTAGACTCAAAAAAAACTGAAAATGTATGCGGTTCATTCTGTCTATTCTTAATTATTATACTAAGCTTCTTACTTATTACACTAAGCGACGTGTTTGTTATGTACGGTGATGAGTACATTTCCCCCATAACAAAGAAAAGAGCCGAGAATAATGAAAACTAGCTAAAAGCCAATAACAAAACCACATTAACGCTCGTCACTTTGTAACTGAAGATGGTATGTCTGATTACTAGAACGACCTTCAAACTTTACTCCAATACACGAAAGATTTTAGCAGGTATAAGTAAGTCGTAATTACTATATAGCCATTATTACACGGTATTCACCAACGTGAAAAAATTGTGTATAGTAATTATACAGAGGAACACTAAAAAAGGAAAATCGAAGAGAGATCAAAGTAAAATATACAGAAAAGGTAACTTTTCTTAAATTAAATAAATTTTTATTTATTACATCCGGTGTAACTTTGGTTTTGTACTTGTTATTTTCTGTTAAAACTTTATATTTGCTTTTGAGTTTTTATTTTTTGTCGTTTCATTATTTACTTTTTCACAAGTTTTATTATAATGTAATTGGGGCATCTAATAACAAAATTATGTTTTTCGTTTCCAATTCTTAAATTCTTAGAAAACCAATTACAAGCGTATGCTGATAATAACAATGGTTTTACAACAATAAAAAGGTAAAATTTTTGTTCATTAATTTAACATAATCCCACATAATTAACAATACAAAAAGTTAAACTAATCACTACCTGAAAACCTGTACTGTTTATCCAGGTACTATAACCGTCATGATTATTTTTTTAACTTAAATTACATCCAGGCTGGTTTAAAAACCTTTAACTTACTTTATTTTAATAAACCAAGGTTTATTAAAATAAAGTATCCCTCTAGACTCGCTTAGTGTAAAGAATCTAATCTAACAATGTTTCGCATTTCTGGAGGTAGGCAATCTATTATATTTGTAGAAGAGATTTCTGCATGAGTTCACTATGCTATTTTCAAAAGGGAGAGTTACCGTAATCAATGCTTCGGATAGACAGCAGAATAGAAATAGTGAGACGATATAAAAATGTAGATCGAAATAAAATACTACCCGTTATAAACAGATTAATTTAAAAAGAGTAAAAATGTTCGCTACGTGGCCTTCTAGCTTAAATATCAAACCATCAAAACTTTACTATTAAACTTAGCAATGAAACATTAGGTCTGCGGGAAAGTTCAAGACTGTCAACAAATGTCAGGCGTCATCCATAATTCATGCGTGCATTAAAGCACCTGTTGCTATTTCATTGACAAAGCACGGCTCTGTCATATACATATGTATTTGATGTTAAAATACTAGAAAACACGATAAACAAAAGCATTATCTACATTACATTTTTATTATCTTAATTAATGTAAATTAACAGAAGTTCATTTAAGCTAAATGTTCCTTAACGAAAGATTAAAAAGAGTTAATAAATTAAAGTTAAGAGCGGTTAGTATATTCTACAACCTTTTAAAACTTCATCAATCTTGTCGGATTCTATATATTATTCTTATATAGAGGTTACATGCTTTAATTTAAAGGATCGTGATAAAGACCTATTAAAATCTGTTACCAAATTTATTGATATACTCGTACGTTCGCGGGATTTGTACTAACAACACATTTTGCACTCTTACGTTTTTATTATAAAACATCGGTAACTAATCTATCCTAGTGGCCATTAAATTATATAAGGCACAGTCTCCATACGTATTATAAAAGTTAAAAAGTTTTGCATTGATATCCCGCTCAATACGGAAATTTTAAAATGGCTAAACCGCTGTAATCCACAGACAGTGCAAACAGAAAGATTTTTAAAAATTTTAATACCAACCCGAGCTATGTTAATAGAAGTCGAATAGAATTTTTATGTTATTTGTTATGGCCTACACTGTTAGCATTTTGACATAGAGTAATTTAAAAAACAGAATCATATTAATATTTGGATAATATTTAGCCGCAAAGTTCACATGTAAGTCTACGGTAAGAAATGTTTATATGAATTGTTAAAAAGGCCTTAAAGTGTGGGTTACACGTATGTTACCTACACACTTCAAAGCCATTTGTATTCGTCCCTTTTTACTGGACCCTTAATGAAACCGCGACCGTGGGTAAAGTCCACTATCATATTTTGTAAAGAGCCTAAACCTTTTTTAAATATTCATTACAGAATCCAAACATATAATATTACCCTAATTCTCAGGGATAGCAACTAATATTAATAGAAGAACTTATGGTTACAGAAAACTAATTTATTTCATTGGTAATATGTGCATATAAAACTGCACTTAGAAAATTATTATCCAAGTTTAAACTGTTCATAATAATTTGGATTCGAAAATAATCACGTTAATATTATAAAAAATACGACACCATCAAATAAATACAATGCGGCATTAGCCCAACTTATACTTTGGAATAACTTGAAAAGTAAGTCCATTATTTGCGTGCGGCAAAACGAATATGAATAAATAGCAGTGATACTTGAGGAAAATGTTCAACGCACAATTTTGCTATCCAAAAAAATTTACTTGGAGACTTTCCTTTTCATAATAATTCAGGAACTAAGATTATGATGGAAAGATTAATGTGTGATAAAATGAGAGTGAGAACTTGTTGCCAGTAACCAGTCTTCGATCTTCCCTACCTAAAACACAAGTCACAATTATTTTTTATTGAAGTTATATTCATAGCCTTTAAGACGCAATAAATATTCCATGTTGTAACTGGGCTGTGCCCGTGTCAAGGAATATGAAATAGATTGATGATATAAAACTCTAACGCATCATGAATCTCTTTTCCATTGCTATAAATACATCATGAATCCATTTCTTCTCAATAATATATATAATACGATAAATATGAAAAATAGAGATTATTTTATATTAAGCGAAAAGATTTCCGTAAAATCAATTACAATTAATAGGTAACCTTAAAACTTTCATAAAGAATGTTTAATAAATACGAGGGTGGATTGAAAAGTACTCGGCCTAACCAAGAAAATAAACACATACTAAATCAGTTATATTTTTATTTTTCTACATAATCACCATCAAGTTCAATACACTTTTGCCACCTCCCCTTCCAAGCATTTAGACCGTTGAAAAAAAATGATTCTTCCTTAGAGACAAAATATGCGTCTACAGCTGCTTTGACCTCGTCGTTTGTCGAAAATCTTTGACCTCCCAAGTGCTTTTTTAGGTTAGGGAACAGAAAGAAGTCTGATGATGCCAGATCAGGTGAATACGGCGGATGCGGTAACATTTCAAAGCCACAGTTGTGAATTTCAGCCATTGACTGTGCTGACGTGTGAACACGGGCGTTATCTTGATGAAACAGGACTTTTCTTCTGAGCATTCCTCGACGTTTTTCTTTTATTTCCTCTCGTAAACGACGTAGTAAGGTGCAGTAGTAATCAGAGTTTATAGTCTGACCCCTTTCAAGATAATCAATCATAATCACACCTTTCGAGTCCCAGAATACTGAAGCCATCACCTTATTTGCCGACAAAATCGACTTAGCCTTTTTAGGGGGTGGTGAATCAGGTCTTCTCCACTGTTTTGATTGTTGTTTTGTTTCCGGTGTACAGTAATGAACCCATGTTTCGTCCATAGTAACAAAACGATTCAAAAAATCATCTGCATCGGCTTCAAATAACTCCAAACAGTCGCGTGAAATAGTCAATCGCGTCCTTTTTTGTTCAACTGAAAGCAGTCGCGGAACCCACCTCGCAGACACCTTGTGGAAACCCAACTCGTTGACAATGATGAGTTCGTTCATAAGAGATGCCTATAATCTCGGCTATCTCTCTAATTTTCAATCTGCGGTCTCCCATTATTAAATCAAGTACTTTTTTAATATTTTCGTCAGTAGTTGACGTCGAAGGCCTTCCAGAGCGGGGTCCATCTTTCACACTCTCTCTACCACGCTTAAATTCTGCTATCCATTTTTTGACGGATGAATATGACAGAGCACAATCGCCTAATGTACTGACCATGTCATCATGGATGGCTTTTGATGATAGCCCCTTCTTATGGAGGTACTTAATGACGGCACGCTGCTCGATTTGCTTCATTCGCGGAAATTATGTCCGATTACTTTGTTAATAAATTTATAAAATCACAACTAATTATCGCACACGTTTCGAACTTCACACAATGAACTAGTCTGAACTGAACTAAATAATGTGTGTAGATTTGATTTTTAGAATTGAATGGATCTGTGTTAGGCCGAGTACTTTTCAATCCACCCTCGTATTATGGCGCATAATATCGGTACATAATTTAAATAAGAGTTAGTTACTTTGTAAATAAACACTCGCTGTTTTTAACCTCCGTGATTTAAGAAAAATCTGATTAAAATCCGATACGGTGTTACTTATTCAAGTTAATCAATAGTTAACCAAGATAACGATTGTATGGAGCGTACCATGTTTTAGCAAATTCTATTCATCCATTTATTTTGCCAATTCACTCTTTAACACCTTCTTACAGTCCGCTACACGGCCTGAATAAAATAAAAGAACGAAACCCATGAGCGAGGATTCAATGCTAAAACAAGTGGCCTGAATACTGATAAAGCTTTATTACCAATAACGAGCTTATCCGAATCCCATTTAGCTTTTACAATTTATAAATTGCCTGAGCATCCGAAGAAAATGGAATTGTTAAAAATCAAATATTTAACAAAAATCTAATTACGATAATAATTACGAGAAATAATTTTTAAATCGTTTGTAACTGTGAACAGTTGACATATTTATATATTTTTTTTTGTTATTAGTTTGTAATCTGAAACTTAATATTGCGTATAAATTATTATAAAAGTACTATCATAATTCTAAATTATTACAAACTTTTAAGTAAATTAAAAGTTTATTAGTAAAATAACTGCCTACCCTCCATAACCATTAACCTGCAATGTGTATCACGAAGCTACTCGTACTAAAATCACAAGATACACAGCGCGATATACGACCAACTTTCACACGAAATTAAATTTACTGGCTCATGAGCCGATTTATTTCGGGGTAATGTTCTGGGTTTCGTTTGCAGATAAGAGCGTCTTGATGCGTATACCTACATCGACGCTTCCACTGATGAAAACTTCAAGTTCCCTTGGGCGTTCTCTCTTTTATTTCTGAAAGTTGTAAAAAGTAATGAGATATTTTATCTCTGAGGCTGCTTTTTCCATTGTACAAAATTTACTTAAGAAATCGTAGATCGCCGTTCGTAATCGTAAGATTTCAATCTACGATTACATTAGAATGTTGTACGCTTGAATTTTATTGCCATCATGAAAGTCCGTCCCATTTGTAAAACGTGAAATGAAACTCAAGATAATTTTTAAAATCATTCAGGCAATCAATATTTACGATGTTACTGAACTTACTGTTTTTTACATGTTTACTTGTTTTTGTATGTATTTTTATTACAAAACTAGGAAAAAAAATTAAAGGTATCAAAACAGAAATATAGACGATTATTAATAAAAGATTTTTCAAACTTGATAACCACTTTTATAGCAAAATTTGATTTAATGATCGCATAAAACAACTTTTTTTTTGTGATTATATTATGTATATGTATATGTATGATTACATACATATGTATATTTATACATATAATATCATTATATTAAGGTGAACATCTCCCATAGTTAACATTCTATCATCACTGTCTTAGCGGAGTAAATATTATTAAAAAAAATTAAATACTCTAGTAGCTGTTTTATGTAGATAATGTTAGTGAACAACCGTTTGGTTTAAAAAAGTATGCAAGCAAACATTTTATGTAAACTCAATTTGTGTAGAAAAGAGGAATAAATTCACAATTTACTAAGGATAAAATTAGGTACTAAATTAAAAAGAATCAAAATAGAAGATGAGCGAAATAGATGGGGCTGGAAATGTTCCTCATTTACAATAAAAGGAAAATATGAATTATTTAATTTTAACATGTCTCTTGTAACATTTATTAAAAAAATTTAAAAACTATTAAAATCTAAAAATCTTATATTAACCGTATCTTATATTAAACGGAAAAACTTGAGAGTAGTTTCAGAACTTTGAGAAAACTAACAGCTGCGTTAACTCCCACGTATAACGTAAAATCGGCTAAAGGCATAAGGGTGAAGCTTAAGTCGTTACTTTAGAATTTTACTTAATCAAAAAATCTGAAAACATGTTCAATTATATTAACACAAATTTATACAGCGCACTATTTTGTTTCGATACGAAATGTACACAGTAGCAATTTTCGTATTACAAAATTAAATAAAAACATGTCTATTTTTATCATCAATGTAAAAAGCTATTAATTAGCTTTAAACTTGTTTATATCAATGTTTACCCAATACCCATTCGCTTGGAATAATCTCCGAAACGGCTACACCATTTCTCAAGAAATTTTCACTGACAGATAAAGACAGTAATGTAAGTGTGAAGCTTAAAAATAAAAAGAACTCGTTTAATGTTTCCACTGCTGAGACCAGGGGCTTTCTTTCAGAAGAAGGCCGTACCCAACATACTGACTAAGTGTGAATTAACGCACAACTCAAGCTTTTATAACAAGGAAAAGTTAGACAAAATACCGATTCCGTTTGGTCACATCCTCTGTTAGTTTTTTAAATTTTAGCTATAAAATTCCATATATCTGTACAACGATAATGTAATAAATTATTATAGATGTGCAGTACGACATTCAAATTCAATATCAGTTATTCGAATAGCATATATAAAAATTAAATTCACTCATGATTGAGTAAAAAACCAATCGGAAAAAAACCGTAATTTACATTCAGAAGTTAGTCTTTGACGGTTAGCACGGAATCGCCCTTATGAATCACACCGAAGCAATTTTTATTTTAAATAGAAACGTATACTCGTAAAGTTTTATTTGTCTATCAAACATTTGATAACTTACAAAATAGTAAGATTAAAAAATTGCTTTTCCTATAACAAGAAGAACACGAGTTTGCTTCCGAGGCTACATGTTGCGGATTTTACATGATAGAAGAGGTTTTTTTTCACATTAGCCTAGCTACCCTAATAGCTATCAACCTCAAATTGCAAATCTATCACTGTAAGAGCATGAGAGCCAGAATAATCAATTCAAGACATTACACTATTTTCATCCCTTTTTAAGCGTTCTTAACATCATATAAATTTGTTAGCCCATTGCTAATAAGAAATCTCTTCAATTGTTATAATAACCACCCAAAAATTTCCTAATTTGATCATTGTCAAATAATTTTTTTTTTATTTACAGCTAAAATTACACCAGTTTAAATAAGTTTTTAAATAAAAAGTACGAAATAAAAAATCGGTTCACCCGTTCAGAAGTTAAGATGCGGCGAACATACACACATCGCGCTTTTAACGGTAGTAACCCTTTTATAGATCTAGGGTTAAAGGGTGTTAATTCATATCTCGTGAAGATCGAACCCTAAACACTTGTCGCACTACGTCTGTGCCGAGTTGATTGCAAGTGTATGAAGCTTATGTGCAACACTGTATCTAATTGCACAGACTACTTGTTCACATTTTCTACATATATTAGCTTACATGTGTAACTTCCATTCACAGAAATTAAAAAAACAATAATTTACATTCATTTTAACAAAAGCACCCCATCGCTTTCGTTCTCGCTACCTCAAAGATAGCACACACAACCCCAGTGTTCATGCGATCCTTACCGTACGTCATAAATTTTATCACTTCGATGAGCGGACGCAGCAAAGATCTCCTTTCGCTTTCACTATCCGCAGAATTAACGAGCCGTAAACTTGTGACTTGCAAGCTGAAAATGTTCCAAGGGACCGTGTTTTCGGTCACATAAAAATCACCAGGGATATATTAACACTTATATATTCAAAATTATTTAAAACCAATGTGACACAGCGTGTCACTAACAAGCGCATTTAAAAAGTTGATCAGGATTTTTTCAGTTTCATTTAAACATTTAGACTGTTCATTTACTTCAAATCACGGATATAACGTCTTAAAATAGAATTTTTAAGAATTATCGAATGTTATAGTTTATAGCACTGGGGTAATTCTAATAGTTACTTCAGAGTTTGTCGTTATGTTGACGCGCGTTGCGTCTGAAATGTCAAACGATGCGGTGTTCGGAGTTGCGGGAAAGTCGCGCGTTTCGCGCTCGCTCGCCGGGCGGCCAGCTGCGGACTGCGCGGGTTGCGGCGGCTCCGCAAGGCCCGCCGACGCCTCCCGCGCCCAGCCCGTGGCGCACGCGCCCGCTCGAGATCGATACACCCCGCCCAAACCACTTTCGCGCCCACCGGGGGCGAAGCACCCACACCACACACGCATCCGTCGCGACGCTAACTCTTAAGGCACGCTCAGTCTTCTTCAGTTTTTTTTAACTCTCTGGATTAAACCCCTCGTAATGTTTACTGGTGGTAGGTCTCTGTTGCTGGAGACCGTCTGAATGGGTACCACCGCAGCTCCTATTTCAACCGCCAAATAGTAGTGTGCAAACATTACTGTGTTCCGGTTTGAAGGGCGCTGTAGCTAGTGTAATTACTGGGGTAACGAGACTTAACCTTATGTCTCAAGGCGACGAGCGCAATGTGGTGCAGTGTGTACCATCTTAACTAGCACCACTTTGTCATGGGCAAGCGTATCACTTACCACCAGGTGAACGTCTTGCTCGTCTCGTCGCGTAGTAGCATAAAAAAACCATGCAATGTTTTATTTATATTTTAACGTATAAATGATTTTATTCATACGAATCAACATTTTACAAAACACTTTATATGTAATACACAATTCAATTAAAAATTTTATCATTATATATCTGTTCTTTATCTGCTTGAGGACAAAATCTTATATTTCTTCGACGTTGTAATACACAAAAATAAATACAATATAAATAATTCAAAAAGTTTGTAACTAATAATAAAATAGATCATAGAACTAATAATAAATTCACGGCAGTTAATTTGCTTGTGAAAAATCAAAACTGTCGTTCTGTTTTTTTATTTTAATGTCTAGTTACTAAAGTTTTCGTCATAGTTAAACATTACTATTTTCTTAATTAATTATATAAATTTTAAGATATGTACTGCCCTAAATTAAAGAAAATAATGTAACTATTAATAAAAATAAGAACTTAAATTACGGTTCAGATTACTATATAAATATATAAAATAATAATTTATAACAAATTTACATTAGTTTTTTTTTTTTTTTTTTCGAAATGAGGCGAGCAAAACATTTACTTAGTGGATAGTGTTACGCTCGCCCATAAAAATGTGGCGTTAGTAATGATACTAAACATAGCACCATACGCTCATTACTTTAAGACTAGATGTCCCATTACACGAATAATTTCAATAGCTACAACGCCCTTCAAACCGAAAACACACTACTGTTTAGCGGCAAATAAGCGCTGCCTTGATACCACGTACCGAGACTGTCTCCAGCAACAGAGACCTTAACCTTACCACACCATGGTAAATGGTAAATACCTTCGTGTAGCATCCCAGCTTATATACAAAAAAATATTTTTATTAACATCAATTAATTTGATAAACTCTAAAAATACAAGTTATTAAGAAATATTATTTATCTTATATTGGTTCCGGCTAATATTTTTTGTTCCTCTATGTTTTTATTCGAGAGTATAAAATCTTAAACGGAGCAGAGATGAAATCCTGAAGGTCGGTACATAAGTTCTTTTTATTTTCAGCTAATATCAATACACATGTTAATAATGAAATTAAACTGTTTTTTTAAGTGAAGCTCATCGCAAATTTTAAAACTGTTTCAAATAATACATTCATTCTTTGTTAAAACGACTCATAAATTAAATATGATAGATATGCTAATAAACTGCAAAACTTTCACATGAAAGCCAAAACGTTTTAAATACTGTAGTTATAAATGAAAATTTATTCTACATTTATTATTAAAAATACCTTTTAAAGAATTGTTGCTTCAGAAATGTATTAACTACTACTTTAAATAACGGTGGCAAAGCATTAAGTTAATGGTACACACAGAGGGTGGTCATCGTATAGAGACAGTGTGATAACGCGCCATTTTGAAGCGAAACACGTATCGCTTCTACCCAATGAGAGAAGCCATGCGTCAGTGTTGTAATGTTATGTAAGAATTGTAAAAATTTCATATTTAAACGGTAAAGTAAGTAATGCTAGTGTAAGATTATAATTTTTTTTTATTCGAAGAAGCGACGAGACGAGCAAGACGTTCACCTAATCCATACTAATATTATAAATGCGAAAGTAACTCTGTCTGTCTGTCTGTCTGTCTGTCTGTCTGTCTGTTACTCTTTCACGCCTAAACGGCTGAACGGATTTTGATGAAATTTGGTATGGTGATAGATGATAACCTAGAAATGGTCATAGGCTATAAATAATCACGCCATCGTTCTTAGGGGGTAGGCAGTAGGCAGATAACTAAATTGAGTTAGTGATTTTTTTATGGTTTTTGGTGGGAGTTTTGCTCTATCATGCCTAAACGGCTGAACGGATTTTGATGAAATTTAGTAAGGTAATAGATGGTTACCTAAAAACGGATATAAGATCAAAATGATCACGTCATAGTACTTAGGGGGTAGGAAGTAGGCAGAAAACTGAATTGAGTTAGTGATTTTTTTATGGTTTTTGGTGGGAGTTTTGCTCTATCATGCCTAAACGGCTGAACGGATTTTGATGAAATTTAGTAAGGTAATAGATGGTTACCTAAAAACGGATATAAGATCAAAATGATCACGTCATAGTACTTAGGGGGTAGGCAGTAGGCAGAAAACTGAATTAAGTTAGTGATTTTTAATAGTTTGGTTTAAAAGTTTACCTCATTCACGCCTTAACGTCTGAACGGATTTTTATAAGACTTGGTTAATATAAAGATAGGATCCT
This sequence comes from Byasa hedistus, assembly GCA_029286795.1. NCBI lineage: Eukaryota > Metazoa > Arthropoda > Insecta > Lepidoptera > Papilionidae > Byasa > Byasa hedistus. The sequence continues at coordinate 4,969,916 of JAGSMW010000020.1, read as the reverse complement.
AGGCACGGACACAGGCTACTTCTTACGGCGGGAAAATACCTCATTCCCGCGGAAATCTAGCGTGATCGTGTCAAGAAGCGAATGACGCCATAGCTACTGAAATGATTTTGATGTTTTTTTTTTTAAATGAGTGTTACTAAGACTTAAAGTTAGTATTTGATCACTTTTCTAACTTAGAGGGTCGGTAGGCGCCATAATTTAGGGAATTTATTATAAAATTTTGATGCATCTGTCTTTATTTAACAGTTTTACTTGGATCGAAACTTAGCGACATACCATCACACTGCTTAACTTATAGGGTAGGAAGGTACCAAAATTCAGACTACTTTTTACTTCGGGAAAATATCTCATTCCCACAGGAACCTATACACAGCTACCTATCTACAACATTAAAACTCTGTCTAGAATCACATTACGCCATAGCTATTGATCTGATTTGTATACGATTTTTTATTCAACTGACTGTTAAATTACATACAGATAAAATCTAATTACCTACACCACAGAATTAATATAGTACTACATAACTAGCTACGCTTTAAACTTGAGAGGTAATTAGATAGACATTTATACGAACTTTATGCTCAGTAATCAATCATAGTGATAAGTTAATACTCATTTTAGACAAAGAAACGGATAGGTAATCAGTTCATCACCGAAATTATAACACATACACTTAGTTTGTTTACTATTCAACGAGGGAAAATAATTCAATATAACGCAAACCTTCAAATCATACGTGGTCGTAGTGAATACAAGACGCTGCGCCGAGCGAAGAGGCGGTGCGGCGCGGGGGGAGGGCCGTGCCCAACTGTGCCTACCCGAGCGGGCAGACGCACGACCACGAGGGCAGACGTCGTCGTCGCACGTATGCGTACGCGAATATTGAAATATTGCGTTACGAAACTCTATTCGTTGCGTATTTTTGGTTAGGTAAAAACGTTCTTTTTAAATTCCGAGTTGAAATAGGTACTACGGTCTACGCGTAGGGTCTGTAAGCTTTAATTTAGTCCTTTGTTTTAGATATCTAAATAAATATTTGGTAGGTTATTATTTTTGAGTCCAAGTTGACGTCATTTTCGTATTTTTATTATGTACTTAGTTACATTTTTATTATTAGGTAGTTAAGGTAGCTGTTAGATGTAGGTATTTTCTTAACCAATCATTCATATCTCTAGGTTTACTCAGATGGGGGGGGGGGGGGGGGGGGGGGGGGGGTATACGTATTATTCTTTATTTTTGCAGTCGCTTTCATTTGTTAATTCTCAATTTTATTCATGTGTAGGTTAAGTGTTTTTTAGCTCACATCAGGATGTTTATAGTTCGTAGTAATTAGTTTAGTAATAGATTTTGTCATTATATTATAGTACTTTTATGTAGTTTGATAGATAAGTAGGTAGTACCAGTAGTGAAGAAAATTGTGTATTGTGGTGTGGTACATAAATTCAATATTTTTGAATTTCTTTAGTTAATTTAGGTTTTAGGTATAAAAGGTTTGTCAGGTGCATAGTTGTTTAGGTTCAATACGTTATTGATTGATTAGATATTTAGGTTATAAGTAAAAAGGTTTGCTTTATCGAAGTTTTTATAAAAAATTGTCTTACGTTGTAGTTTTTAAAACTACCGATTTTAAAAATCTTTAATTATTGTTTTATTGTTTTCGATATGCCACGCAAACGTAAATCCAATCTAAGCCGTAGTTCTAGCAGAGCTCGAACTGCAAAAGTTGCTAGAAGCCAAGAATCTGAAGATCAGACTCAGACGCGTCAGATGTTAGATTCTCAGCGTCATGCGACTCAAAGAGCTTCTGAGACCTATACGCAGACTCAAGCCCGTAGGACCTTAGATGCTGAGCGCCACGCATCTCAAAGGGCCTCTGAGACGTTACACAGACTCAAGCTTGGCAGGTAGGTAGTTAGTAGTATTTTAAACCGATTTACATTATTTACTTTTTATATTTACTAAGGAAACATTCGGAGCTATCCATTATGTAGCTTAGGTTGCTTTTGAACAAATTTTGATGTGAAGTTGAGGACTGGAACACGATAGTGGGACATTGTTGCAGGGGGACTTATAGCCGGGAGAAAACAAAAAAACTTATGCGGACGAAGTCGCGGTAAAAGCTAGTCGTAAATAATACTCCTGTCCATAACAACGTGGCGCTAGTTTAATACAGATTTATTTTCATTCAGATATTGTTTAGGTAAAAAATACTTACATAACTTTTTAATAACGGATTTACTGCTGCGCCAATCTTAACTAATACTAAGTAAAAAATTGTTGTTAAGAAAGCATCTCCAATGTTAGAATATCCCCATAGACAATATCCGCTTTAGCATGTCGTAAAATGCGAACATGGAAGGAATAGTTCCAAGTAAGGAATAAGACCATGATGCTACGCCCACCGACCTGCACGCGATTCGTAAACAGTACGACAAAATCCGGTAGTACTGGCCGTACTCGGATAATGATGATGAAGATGCAATGGTCCACGAAAATTAACTATTCTCAACAAATAATGCTAATAAATAATCAATGAGCTAATATATATAGACTTATTCATAAATATCTGTATATATTAGCCTCTCTTACCGTATATGTACTATTCCTATTTGCATGTATTTATTATGATTTATAATATCTTACTATATATAATAATATCTCATGTACTAATATGATACTGCACCCTTATTTTATTTCTCTGCTCAATCCTATGGGAGACTGGGTGAGAATGCCTTATGACATTAAGCTGCCTTTATGTACTTTTTTTATGTTTACATATAAAGCTTTAAATAAATAAATAATGATGTGTTATATTTCCACGAATAGTACACATTTATTAAAACTACATTTAAAGGATTTTATCGCATTTATTTAACATATTATTATATAATTCCGTAATAGCTATGACGGCAGGACATATATGATTTTCTTCCCATGAACATGACTGCTGCAAAACAGCCGTAACGGCGAAATTATTTAGAAAATAAGTTATATAAACGCGATAAAATCCGTAATATTTAGTTTAAATAAATATTCTAATCGCGTTATTCACGATGCTGTATATCGCCTGGGTACATACTATCGCAGATCTAAATGTAGTGTGTTACTTTGATTGGCGCTGTACCCAGTGAAATTACTGTTTTATGTGCAAACCCGTAGTACTTTTTTATACACAGGTAAATTTATACTATGAATTAAATATTGTAAAACATCCACATGAAGGCAATAGAAATGAAAAAACAAAAACTTTACCAAAATATGGAAAAGTATGGAAACCTCGCTGTACTATAAAAGTTGAAATCACAAAATATTCATCGCGGAATAGAGGCCGACTGGCAGAGTCGCGCTGTACGTCCCTTTCCATCTTTTCCGCAAAACCTCTGGCGAATCAGCAAAAAGTTTCATTCATCTGTCTAAAGAGTACATAAAACGAGATGAAACGGCCCTCTAAAGCTAACACCGTTCTTTTTCATGGATAAGAAAATATTGCTTTTATTACATTGTATTCGCAATAGTGCACAACGTTATGTATTACTTTAATAAATGAATTTCAACAGAAGTAATGGCACTGGTCAAAGTTGATTATTCTCAGTTTTAACTAAAGCCTTTATAAATATACGTATTTGTTGACACTCGATATAAAACTTAATACAAGTTCAATTTATAAAAATTAATACTGCTTACACAATGAGTAATAGGTATTACAATAACTAGTAACATATTTAGCTGTAACAGTAGTACTAAAGAGTAACAAATTTAAAATGAATACCATTAAAAATTAAACTAAGGCGTGCATAATATAAAATTAAGTAAATTTACATGTGACATTAACTATAAAAAAGAGACATTAAAAAATATGAACCGCTAATTTACAATTCGGAAAGATGTTATAAATAAGCGAATGCAACTAAAATTTTCAAAATCTCTGTTCTCGTCATGTTTCATTTGTCATTATTGAACAAAGGTTTTCCTCGAATTGTGATAAATCACTGACTTTAATTTATTGTATCGCCACATTGGACAGGCGGATTGGCAAACGATGTATCAGACTACTCACAGTTTAGACGCTGCTGTCCTATCTATTACAGAAATTCTATCACGATGACCTATTTGGAATAAACCTGGATGAATAGTAGCCATGGACAAAGTATTTTTTACAAAACTAGTGCGTAGTTGACTCTTTCTAGTTTGCTTCATGCGGCACTCCCCGAGTATATTCCGTAAAGAAACTAATGCTGTGCTCCCTCAAGTCCAAATACTTCATAACGTAATACGTAGTCCCACGCAAAACGTTTACAAGACATTAAGAGCTACGCACACCCGTACAACAATTAACAATTTAGTATTTGTTTGCATCAGCCCATGTGCGACTACACATTGTAAAAAAAACCCTGAAAAAATTAATTGTTAATTTTTCTGACTGTCATTTTGCGGCAAAAATAAGTGCAGCGGTGAAGCCTGCTTTGCTACGCTCAGTTCCTGAGTGCTTATATGAAATTAAATGAAATGAGACAATAAATAAAAAAACGTCCTTTTCATTGTATGTATACTATATTTACGAATAAATAAAACTTTAACATATCTTTGTGAATTCAAAATAACAAACTTAATTAATATTTCTTAACATTGATAAAATACTTAACCAAAAGATAAATTTGAACGTTTTTAAGCGTCACTATTTTTTTTCCGGAAAAACTCCGAAACAGTCGGATTCATTTTGACGGGACATTTACTAGTAGATATAAAGAATAGCAAAGGCTGTTTAAAAAATATTGTAGGTGTAGATACAAAAACTCTTAAGATAATGACCAAAACACAATACATAACGTTGTTCTGATCAGTTTTACTGTGAAGAGTTTAATTTTGTGAAATATTCTGGCTTTGGGATAGACCTGAAATATAACGTATGCCAAATTCAACTAGCAAATAAATTAATGGCTTACAGTCTAACAAATAAGAACAATAAAAACTAAGGAGATAACATTAAAAAAAGACGCAGTGGTGGTTAATTGCTTATAATTTGACTGCAAGCAAAATCAAGACCTGTCCATCCGTATTACATCTTAACTTTCAGAAAAACGGTATTTAATCACTATGACATTTTATATTTTTGCCATGTTATACCTAAAAATACAGAAAGTAATTTACATTTAAAACTATATATTTTTCACACAAACAAGTATGCAATGGCAAGCGAGGTAAGTACTACTCAAGCGATATTTGCCGCGTCCTCAAACATAGCGTTCTGTTTGCACGGCAAACACATTGAGTTACACCGTTACAGGTAGCCTGCACCCTCACCATACCACCACCTTTATCGCTACACCCTAACTCCTTAGCTTAACTGAAAACTAGAAATAAAAAATGTTTTATTAAATAAACATTTTACCTTTTAACATTTCCATTTGCATTTGATTAGCTACTGTATTCTAACAATTTGTATGTACTACACATCAATATACCTAAATATACAACAGTACGTATGTATAATTATTTAACAAAAAAATACACTTGTTGATAATATATTGTAGAATCGGTACACGATCTAGTTTTTTTTTTATAAATGCATAGATCATTTAAAAGTATTCATGTAAAATATTCAATATAAAAATAAAACCTTACATCTTAGTATATTCTGCAACTATAAAATCAATCTGTTACAATAAGACGAGCGTGAAATTCCTATGGTATATTTGTACCGTTGGTCTTGTACATTGTCATAAGACGCGTAGGTGACGTCAAATAAACAATTTCAAATAATAAACCCGGCGGAGAACAAAGAAATATTTACGTTCCAGCAATGTTTGTAAGCAATATGTAGAAAAATGCAAAAGAGTTGTACACAAATGGGATGCGCAGAATGTCGGTCGCGCTTACTCATCTGCCGCACTCGCGAATGCTATCGCACAAACATTTTGGAAGCGAAATATTTATGTAAATCTATTAGAAATAAATTCAAAGTGAAAGTATTATCATTTGACCATTCAACTAATTTTAAATTTTACTTTCATAAAGGCAGTAAGTACTATTCGAATCGTTTTTCACAAAAAACTTGTCGAACCTCAACTTTTATCATCATCATCATCAATCTATAGACGCCCACTGCTGGACAAAGGCCTCAACTTTAGTGCAAGACAACGTAAAACAAAGTAAGAATTTGGATGTATTTTGAAAAAAATTACTTATACTCAAAAGCAATACTTTTGAAAGACACTAAACAAGAAATTCATACGGAGACTACTCAAATTATTTCATGGACCATAGCCATAGCCAACGAAGTATTTGGAGGTATTTTAATTTACTTTATGAAGGATACTTTACATTTTAGACTGACATTCTTTGTTATCACATATTATTTTAAACTGTTGCTATATAATTTTTTTTAATTCAAGAAAGCGATAAGATAAGCCTCGATCGATAAGATCGTTTAACTGATGTAAAGCTGTCTGTAAAAATTATTACTAGTATCGCAATGACATTATCGCCCTGGGACAAAAAAATGTTGTGTCATTTTGTAATACATTACCTTTGTAATATTTAGCTACAGCGACCTTTACATTGAATCACAGTTACACATATAAACAGTTTGTGACAAGAGAAACCCACAACCAGTAATCCCGCGTTAATGAGGAGGTTTACCGAGCACTCTTTATGCCAAAACACATGATAAATCACTTACCCAAACGAGGCGAGTCATATTCGTCTCATTATTTTTTAAAAACTACATGTCAGTAACATATATTTATACTAATATAAATTAAAAACAAATAAAAATACTTATATGTCACAAAAGTCTACTACCAAATTCTTCTACCGTTAAGAGCTGATTTCGAACAATACGTAATATTTCTTTACCGGAACACAACAAAGTTTGCGCTGAGCTCATCAGCACGCTTTTGAATTGTAGTCTAATACAACAAAACTCGCAAATTGTCGGTGTTTTAATATATCCGCGTTTATTTTCCTTTTTGGATCTCAATTCATTTATCTGAGAGACAATGAAAGGAATAATTTATCCATGAATATTAATGGACCAGGATTCGCACTCATCTCTCTATTCACGCTTTCATTGCGTAATAATAAAATGGCTTCTGAATACCTAGAAGTGTATCGATAAAACCATATAATTTACATGACTAATGGCTCATATCCATTATCATAAATCTAATCACAACAATATTTTCCAAAAAAATACGACAATTCCGCCAATTTCGCTTACGTTTACGAATTTAACCGGAGCCCTTATCATCTGAGCGGAGATCCTGGAAAAAAATTAAAAATGTAAAATGTGGGTTTGCCTTATATAATAAAATTATCATAAGAACATTAATTAAAAAAATGTATATAGCTAGTATAAATTCATGACTAAAAGTAATTCGTGGCGCTATAGTTGAACTTCGCTTTTAAATGATCCCCGAGAAATTTTAAATTAAGCAAGCAAGCTGCAGGCGGTGCAGGGTTTTATTGCGAGTTGAAAAGTGAATGACGTCCGGCTTAGAACCAGTGGCGGTTCGCAGCCGGCCCGTTAAATGTTTGCTGTGTAAACGAACATCCGATGCTACTGGCCACGAGCTGTTGGAACCCGCACTTGCACGACTTTGTGGCCCGCGGCAGATTGTAACGCCTGAATGCAATTTTTAAAAATTTAAACTCGTTTTATACCATTCTTTACTGTAAAAATGTTTTAAAATTTCCATAATACATCTAATATTAAAGTTATGTTTTACTGTATACAATAGAGCGATACTTTATTTTACTTTATTGAAATACAAATAAATGAGTGCTCTTTTAGTACTTAATTACAGGATTCGATGGATTTTTTATTTATCTTTTAATTTACAGAGATTAAGTTTATTGTTGTTTGTTCATAGTGCAATAATAGATGCTGTATGTAATAACAATAGCAGGAAGATTAAAATTTTAACTTTTCACGAAGAAATATTACACCAGTTCTAAGAGCATTGCTATTTCCTGGCAATCACAGTAGCCGTTATAATCTTGATAAAATGTCAAAGCTGCAAAAATTATAAACTATGTTTAATTATTACTTAAATAATTTATATCGGATCACTACGGAAACTATGGAAGTGTCCTTTTCGGGTAATGTACACCTGGTATTAGCTATTGTTCAATGTTGTATTCGAACAAAGATGTCAACTAAAAAAAATTGGAGTAACGTCCCTGTTACAGTTTACTTTATGTATATAAAATGTGTCGTTTCATAGTCTTTTGCTTAAATTTCTCATTTAATGTTCTCGCCCTTTCGTGGGCACATTTCGGTTATTCGCCTGGCTAGCTAGCTAGTACTTAAAAGGGAAAAAGGTTAAGTGGTGAGTTTATATTCAAAGCAGTCCCTACTTTATGTAAAAATGTTCCTGTAATTGATCCAAAAATCTGATAATACCGTCTTTTAGCGTTGAAGACTAAGATACGTTCAAAACATTTTTCACGCCTTATTGCTCTTGGCCAGTGTGGTGGGTCTTGTCTCTCCCCTCATGAGGGAAGACTCAGAATGCCGGCAGTGGTAACATCATTTTGGACTGTTAATCCTTTTATAAAATCAGAAGCACACTCCGTTACTGAATGTTATGTAATAATTCTTGAATTAAAAATTACTTGAACATCAGTACACCTTCAAATATTTCCTAAATTTATAAACCTTTTTTTCTTGTTTTACAACAAGTCTCATGTTTTCTTAGGTACATTTTAGTACTACCAAAGCAAATAAAAATGCAGCTTGATATATGATGATTTTTAAAATTTAAAAGGTTAGTAAGAGTACTGAGGAACCTACTGAACGCCGTTTATTTAAAATTATGAAATGTCTCTTGATTTGTAATTCTTATATTAATTTTATTAATGTAAAAAGAAAAACAAAAAGTAAAATACTCTCTATAAAAGGTTTCGCTGTTTTGTATTATCAAGGAAAAAAACATTTGTAACAGTGACAAGTTATCATTAATCCAACTCGTCTCTCTGTCCAATTAAAGTAAAATAAAAATACTCAGATATCAGAGTAAATTTGTCAACTTTTAATTAACGATTTTGCATAACACTTAAAATTTGCTTGCACTGCTACACTCCGTCCTGAAAACGAATTTCATGCGAAACTATCATTCTTACTAAATAAGAGGGATCTGTTGGCATTACATTGTATTAACATTACATAAATATTAAAGAAAAAAGTGGTATATATAAATATTTTATACTAAACGGTATGGCAGCTATGCATTATTCAACATATTCGTAATAAATTGGTTCTTAAATAACACCGTAACATTTATTCCTATATCGCAAACATAATATAAACCTAGTCACTATTAAATAATGAAGAACATCAATGAAGGAATTATGTATTTTTTTAATTTTTGGTACGTAGTTAGTTCTGGAGTAAACTATACATATAAATATAATTAATGAAATGCTCTTGCCGCAAAACTTAAGATCTTTACTTAAATGGAACATTCCTAATCCTTAGACTAAGCAATTTATATTGGGAACTATACTCTGGTGGTCAACCGCTGCCTACAGAATGTGATAGGAAAAGGGAGGAAGCACAAAAGAAAGAAAGGTGAAGGTCGAAGTGCTGCTTGAAGGTACTGGCACACAAGATAAGGTAACAGAATATTAACAGAATTAACTATATGGGACTTTCTAGCCAAAGAGTATTCAGTTAAATACTACCACATTATCTATTTTTTCCGAATGACAGTAATGTAAATATTACTATATTCGGGGTTTGAGGAGTATTTTAACACTGTGCTCATGCCTCATAGCGAGGAAAACATCTAATGGTTATAGTCTGCTAAGTTGGTACTTACTGATTTCATTAAATGAAAGTATCCAACTCGAAACATAATCAGATATTATATATACGTGTATTAACATTGAATATCTTCTACAGCCGTAACTTACCGCCCTTTCACACAAGCTGTCATCATTGACGTGATATTCACAATACCTAAAACGTACACACGGGTTCAACAATCCGTATTCCGTTTAACGTTTTACGCCTACTGAATTGTTTTTTCCATCACATAAAAGTCAAGCCCAATATCAGTTTCAGATTTACTTTAATGTAATATAATCATAATCCTGTTCATCTTGTATAATTGCGAGTTAGAACTAGTAGTCAGCTACTAGTTAATATTTATCAACATTTATTGATTCAAAGGTTTAGCTCATCTCACTCAATTGTTAGTTATTTGATTTATTTAGAACTATTTAAGGCAACAGTGACAACTTCTATTAAGGATCTTCGTACATATAATAACCTTACATGAAAATTTACATTCGGCATGATGTACACTTACCCATAACCTGTACCACAGCAAAACGATTTTCAAATTTAAAGCGCATCGCTTGCTTTAAATCCATTTGAAGCATTCATAGTATTTGATTACTGAAGCTTGGAGACCCGCTTGAAGAAAATGGTTTAGTTTATATTTGTCGGCAGGTTTTATGCGGTAAATTTGCTCCCAATTCAATTCTCTCCTAAAGCTACTGAATAAGCTATTGGATGGAACTTGTGATACTTGGACTATTACCTCATTTCGAATCGATTTGGAAATTTGTAACAGTTATTTTTTTTTTCATTTTATTTATTTTATAAATTTAGCAAGAGGCTTGAATATAAATTAGCGACAAGATAACATTTTAATCATGTACTTGCTAGTAGTAATTCTTGAAAAAATTAGACACAGGACATAACATGAAAGGATTTACAATAAAAATATACGTAAAAATTTGATATTAAAGTAAATAAAACGTAACTTTCGTCTGTTTAATTTAATTTATTTGCTACGACTTCACTCACGACTCTCTCGGGGCAAAATTGCGTGATTGATTTGCCCGCTCCACAATTACAAGACCTTATAATTAACGTAATCAAAATAAAATTTATTATACTCAAATTTTATTTGGATTACAAACATGTACTACTAATAGGTTTTCTTTCATTCATTAGTTTAGCCATTTATCAAGATAAATCTTATTACATTCGTTCATACAACTTTTATATTTAAGTACCATACATCTAAAATCTAAATTTATTTGAATAAACTTAGGTAGAATATTTGTACATACTTCTGTAAAAGTATTTTAATAAGAAACATGTTTTTAGGTTATAAGGCAGAAAACAGTAAAAATCTAAAGAAATTTCATGCATCGTAATCGAGTTTCTTCTCAGTTATACAATTAGCCTTCACAGTTTACACACGTATAATATGATATAACCCCGTAATGAAATTGTAATCAAATAACATAATAATTTTAAAATGATGGATTATGAATTAAATTCACATTATTCAACCAAATTAAAAGAACATTACGTGTCGTAATCCATATTAATTATGATAAAAGAAATTTACTTTTACGCATAAACACATCAGAACTGGGGATTTTAAAATGGCTTATTGTTTACCTATGCAACGTTTCAATTTGATAAATGATTTAGTTTTTTAAATAAGAAGTTTTTGATACAAAAATGTATAGAAACAAAATGAAAAGGAGGATCCGATAGTTGAACAATTCCCATTACACATTGACAACAATTTCACTTCTATTAAATATAGCAGTATAAAAAAATAGATAACAACGTATCGATCAGAATCTGTACTCTTATATTAATGTTAAATTATGAATTTATTTACCAAGCTCACTATTAAAAGCTATTTAGTCAAATCCAGCATTTATTATGGAATTATTGTAGCATATGAATATAGCAAACTGCGCCAAAATCATTTGCTTATTTTATGCATAATGACCTCAACGAACAAAATAACTAGTATCCAATCTTAATAATACAGGTTCCCTAGTTCAAAAAGTAGCTGTAAACTTATTATATTTGACACATTTCAATAAAAAATTTAGTTCTATCAAAATTAGAAAAAACCGGGAGCTATACTGAACAAGTTCCAATATATTCTTCAAAGATAAAATAAAAACATCGTATATGAATGTCACAGATATAACTAAAATTTATTATTATAATTACGGATTTAATAAAAAATCATGTCGTAAAATTTCATGTCCACGTTAATAACAACTCGTCGATTTCATAATATATCTGATCAATATTCATTTGCGGCAAACTCGATTAACATTTATAATTAATTTTATTATCACGATCGAGCGTCATTATCAGCATCACAAATGAAAAACGTTACTATTTGTTTTTTATGCCCCTCATAAATACTTTTTTTTTTCAATTAGTCTCCGTTCCTCCCTTTCGTTTATTAATCTAATTCTACTTGTAGTTATATTTCATTCCTTATAATACCGATTTTAAAATAAATTTTAATGATTAATATAAACTAACGTCTTTAACCGGAAACTGTTCACGTAACAACTGTAAACTTTCAGAGGCTGATGATAATGATGCCGAAAAAGACTTGATTTCAAACGATATTTTATAAAACAGATTCTTGAAAGTAATGGGAATTTCTAAACTGACAAATTATTCTCATTTGACCTTTAAAGTTTAGTGAAGATCTTTTTCACTGCATAATAATCAAAGTTGTTTTTATTGAAATGAAAAATTTTAAAACAATGACGAATTTTCAATATATAAATAGCTAAATGCAACTTTTGAATTATGATAATGATAAGGACAAAATAGTCTCGTTTATTTCTTTTTTACAAGTAACATCAAGGTTTATTGACGGGTTTTTACGCGTGCCTTTTTGTTGCAGAAATTAAATTACAATTTTATGTTTATTTTTAACAATCGCATTCTTAATATTTTCCATAATTCCGATTCAAACTTATGGCACTAAATTCATATTACATTCCTCTCCTTAACTCTGATAATTCTAAAAATCTATCAAAATTTGTAGAAGCTAGTTCTTTAGTTCTGTTTTATAATTTTCTCTATAGAAAAGTAATAAACGGCAAACTACTACACATTTGAATTTACCAAAAATAGCGTAAATTTACAATTGGCGCATTCTTTTTTATAGCCCTTTCTTGATTGGTGCCTTAGATGGACTCTCCTTGACAGTTTATTCAAGAAAGTGCGTTTCTGAGAAGTTCAATATACATATCCAAGTTCAATCTACATAATGTTATCCGAACATTATTATGGATTACCGATTTTTCTCACATGCGCATTATGAAGAAAAAAAAATGGAAGCCACACGCTTGCAAGGTTTACATTATGAATATATAGTAATTACATTTTTGTTATTATGAAGAAATAGACAAATATTGCGAACAAGGAATACATAGTTAATAGGAAATATGAATATCATCTAAATCATAAAATAAATATAACACTCGCAAATTCTAAAACTTAGCCTTCGGTTTAATTTCAGTAGATACATATTTTTCAAACGTGTTACTGTACAATAAGTATGAATTACTTCCTACAAATGGAAAGATTTTTCCACTTATACTCGGGCTCGGCATGAATAACTACGCGAGAATTTCATATATTTTTTTAATAAAACTTCTTTTAAAATTTTTTAATAAATTTGTGGTGAGCTGCTATATCGTCTAGCTCACTCAAACCTATATAGCGATATTTACTTCGGCCTACATACATACATGTTAGCAACGATTTATCTTCTTACGATAAATTAAAAAAAGTATCTTATTTATTTCATACATAAAATAATAACACGACTGGTGATCCAAATGATATTATGTATAATAATATACGAACGTAATTACGTTACATTTCGAGTAAACCTTGTGTAAATGTTACGGAGGAAATATACGAACTTGTTTGCTAATGTACAACACGAGTCTTTTCATTTGTCTGATAAGATTTCATCGTTTATTATTAACTTATCCTCTTCATAGTATAAATTTTTAATAAGATAAAGATATTAAACTTATTTTATCAATATTAGTAACAGCAACGATATGTTTCTCCTATTTCTATTATTATAATTTAAACTCTTAGCGTTAACAAAAATGGAATTAGATAGTCTGTATTATATTATTATGTGAAGGAAAAACTTTGTTATTCACTTTCTAAGAAAAAACTTTGAATTTAGACGTAATTACATTTTTTGGACGAGTTATCGGGTGGTCGTTTTGCTTCACTAACGTACGTTAATTTCTAAGAAAAGGGTAGTAATAATTAATGTTAAAAAAAAAGAACCAAACCCAAATTGAGGTTTAGTTAATACCTACTATTGAGGAATACTATTAAGAAAATTGGTTCAACTCTATAGAAACAACTACTACAGCCATCAACTTAAAGAATACATTTAAATACCAATCTTCATTTATAGTCGAAGATCCATTACGGAGATAAGTAATCTTAATTTTTAAGCACAGATAAAACAAATTTCTGAAATTGTTTTTCATTATTAGTATGATGTATTTTTTTAATGTGAATTAGGTAAAATGTTTATGTTTATGTGGCAAATGGATAATGATTATGCGCTAAAATATTAAATCACTGTTGTATGCTAAATTGACATTTAAAAACAATATTTTTCACAAAGCACGATCCAAAGAAATTTAGTAGATCACTAGGAGCTGTGAACGGTCTGAGCTTAAGTAAAATCACTGTTGCTCTCGAACCTAACACTCTTACAAACTTACAACATACTTACCTTAAAAGTATCATTATTAATAAACTGTATAACATTATGTAGCACTTCGTTACCAACAGAGTTATTATTTTGATTTTACCAAACAGATACTTTAATTTTATTTATTTTTGGTTATAAAATGTACGGTTCAAATTACTTTTTGATAAACAAATCATAGTATATTATAATTTTGGTAAGCTATAATAATAAAGATAGGTAATGATCATTTACCACCTAACTGAACATAAAATTTAGATAATCTTCACTCACAGTAACTATTACCTTTGATGGCCACTTGAATTGATGCTAACATACTAGGCTTGATATTTTTTGCCTATTCTACCGCAGTTGTGCATAAACATGTTATAAAAAGCATTTTAAATGTGGGCCGGGATTATATTATATTTTATTCAATTATTCACATTTATATATGTATGTATACACAATACTTATTTATACAAATAAGTATTTGTACATATGATAAAAAAGCCACACGGCACAGTAAGGTTGGTACATTTTGTACAAACCGACCATTAATATATTTACTTAAATTGCAAGTTAAAAAACCCCAACAGTTCTCGAATTTCGCTTAATAAAAACATAATGTGGGTTTTACCTGCAAATGCTCCTGATACTGTAAGAAAAAATTGTAATATTTTCTTAAAAAAATTTACCCAAATCGCCCTTTCTACAATTTGTGCTACAAATATTTTAGTGATTTTCAGTTTGCTAGAAACGTTACAGTTGCTCTAGGGAATACGATGTTTATTCTCATCATGTCTGAACACTATAGCAGCAACACAAATAGAGAAATCTCGACGTTCACAGACAGTAAACGCAAGGAAAGCAGCTAATCTCTTAAAATTCAGTGACTTATCTGAAAAAATTAAAAATAATTAAATATAAATAATTTAATAATGATATTAATATTTAAATGTTTTAATGACTTAAAAGTTTTTAGAAAAAACGTTAATGTATAACATATAAGCGTAGTTCCTTACGAACAGGTTAGGAATAAATTTGTAGGAAATAAGCTTTTTCCTGTATGCATATTCATATTATGTAAAGAATAACATACCTATAAACAGTTATTAAAATTCAAAATACGTTATCTCTAATAATTAACATCCTGAAATGCGCATATGTTTTCTCTTAGTGTCAAACCAAGTTTTATCGACTTATTTTTTAATGTTTTTACGTTTGAGAGAAAATTATAAGATTTCCTAAATGTTTCAAAAACTTACGTACAAATTCGATGTAAAGTGTTTTAATGTAATCAATCTGAAACTGTTTTCAACTAAACTATTTCATGTCCTCTATGATATATATCAATTTACTACACCTTGTAAGAATTTTACACATTTTTCGATTTATTGAAACGCTAAATAAGTCATTTTATTACTTAAGTCTATAATTTTAAATAAAAGTTTATATTAAAAATTGAATTATCATTACAATTACTATAATTCCATTAAAGTAACTTTTGTCTAGTGGTGACTACTACCGAATAGCGAATTACTACAACCTAATATTCCCAAGCCTTACCCGGACACTATTACGTCAAGGAAATTGAATTTATCGCATATCATTGTAACTTTTTGTAAGACAAAGTGGTGGTTTTCCTGTGCGGTAATCATAAGTAATAAACTTATGTTCAAATGCTTTTTCCTCAAAGATACAATAAGAATAAGCGTAAAATAATCAAAAATAGTAAAATTATCAAGAATATAGCAAGTACACTTATATTGGATAAAGCATATCTTCGCTTTTATTCTGCTACGACATAGCAGCAGAAACACTCCTAATAACTATACTAACATTAGATGTATGTATAAACGATTAATATTTAGTTCATGTTAATGTCTTGGAGACGACATATTATGGAATTATATGTTTATCATACGAACACCTTAAAAACATAATGAAACCCTGTGGAAATTTAAATTAATACGTATCAAAGAGATTTTACAAATTAAATCTTATGAAACCTTTATAACGTTATGAATTTAAAATGTATGTTTTCAAAAATAAAGCACATTTTATTCGCAGAAAATTAATTCTGTGAATTAACGTTATTAACAAATAACACTGTTGCTGTTCAAATATTTCTGCTAAGCAAAGCAATACTTAATAATTTTCATGAGGACATTTAAGTTATGCTACCTCATCCATATGTCTGGAATCTCATGTCTAAGAAAAAAGCTTTGTGTGACCGGAACGAATCAAGAGAGGTTCAGTGCATCTCTACATATCTAAAAAAAAAATTAAGTTCTTTTAAAACTTGTCTCGCTGTAACACAAAGTATATACTCTTGGATATACATTTTAACTTAATCATAATATTTATTGAACAAACTTTACGAAAATCGTTTTCTATATTATAGTTTAATATATTAAATTTAGGATAAAAATTTTATTGTATGGATAGCAAAAAATACTGTACCTAAAACGGGGTAAAAAATGTTTATTATACAGGTTATGTTTCAACTATATGCACAACATAAAAATAACAACGTTAGGTAAAAACTGTACAATCATATATTAAAAGACGAACAAAGAACATTTAAAAAAATGGAAAATCTTTCGTGAAAAAACTTGAAATTGTCAGTGATAAGCCACTCGTAAAAATTGTTGAAACTTACTTCCTCTTTCATAACTTGCTCTGGACTAAGTAAACATGGAATGGACTACTGTAGAGCAGTAGTTTTTCCGTAATTTATAAAATTTTGGCGTCATGTAGTATAATAGTAAATATCTACGCATGTTAAACTATGCATTACAATGGTATATAATATAATAGATTCACAGACCGTTTTTTAAATGATTTAACAGGATATCTCTTTACTAAATTTGCTGTTAACATTGTTGTTGATATATTTACTACAAAAATAACATATTGATTGTTATCTTGATGTGAAAGTTGCATATCTAAATACAGCGTATATTTTTGTAAAAATTTACTTAACTTAACTGTCATATAAGTTAACTTCTTTAGACTCATAAGCGTGTACCATATTTCACAAACTCGTAGTTACACAAACACTGAATGAATGAATAATGATAAAGTAATGACTTGAAACCAATGTTTCTTATCCATATGTCTTCCTGTCTTACTGTCTCCTAATATCCTAAATGATAATCCATGCTTATGTTATTAAAGTGAAATTGTTTTCTGTCCATTTATTATGTTTTTGGGTATATACATGTTAAGGAATTTTAATGAACTTTGACACTAAAGCCAATAAAAACCATCGAGAACATAGTTTTGTTTTTGTTATGATATAAAAATGTATGTGGATGAAACTAATTACGGAGTATCGTATGTTGGACCGATAGTTTTTAAATATCAAGTAGTGATAATAATTACATTGAAAATATTTTCAAACTTTCTGATATATTTAAAAAAATTATGTAAGTTGAAAAATTAAGATATCTACCAACAGTGCTACCAGATTGCTGTAAATCGTGCATTAAAATAACCTTGATTTTTGACATAAAGAACGTCTATTACATAAATAAAAACAAACATTAAATACATTTTAAAAATATTAAGTGTTGTTTTTTGTTTCCAATATTTTTTTTAATTTGTTTGTGGCTATATAGTTACCTTTCAATATATTTTAATGCAATGTTTTTGTTGTGAAAATTTCAAATTATTATATACCTGCAAAAAGAGGTTGAACTGTTTGTAAGAAACCAAAAAAAGTACATTAGTGTCGATAACCGCTTCCTGCACCTATCGTTGGTAATTAAGAGCTTTTTGTTGGATATACTAAGAAAGTTGTTTTAATATGAAATATTCATAAATTCTTCTACTTTATTTTACCTATTTATTCTTAACATCTCATTTTTTCTTATTAACTTCTCATTCGCTGTGGCAACCATTCTTTGTCAAATTCCGATACAAACATAAGATTTTTAATGAATAGATAAATAATTTTCTTGGAAATATATTATATTCAAAGAAACTGTTGTAAAACACTAATAAACTACTGCTGTGTTGAGATGAGTTAGATCGAAAACTAAAACGTTGATAATGAGGCTGAATCTGTGGTTATTTATAATGTACGAGTAAATCGAAAATCCATGTGCATGTCCGCTATTCTTCCCCAGGTTACATGTATGAGAAAAACATGTATATTTATTATCTTCTCGACAAACATCTAAGAAAACAACGTTGATGTTTGATTGTGTTAAATACGAGTTTTCCCTCGTCAACCATTTCTTTATACAAAAGAACCTAAATTCTAATACATACATATCCAATTTTAAAACACATTTATTATAATATTTCTTACAGCCTTTTTTAACGCAGGTTTTTCGGAAACCCGTAACAACAAAGTTCGCGCAAGATGTAATCCTTGAGCGATTGGGAATTTTACAGATGTAATGCTTCAAATTAAAACTTTATGTTGATACATAACACTACTTCTTTATAGTGCACTTTATTTAATATACATAGGTCAAATTTTATGTTAACATGTAGCACGTCTGTATATAATATAAAAATGTCCTGATTTTCCTTACTCTAATAAAAATATTACGAGGCTAAAATAGTTCCGAGCCGTTTGTCTTTGTCGGTTCTACTCTCATGCCACATTTGTTTCAAAATTAACTCCCCGTTCATTTATTTGTCACAGTGGGAAATGTATTACTATTATATTGTGTATATAATAAAATATTATTAAAGATTAGCGCTTTTATACAATAATGAAATAAGTGAAATTACGTATTAACGTATACGTACTCGTATTATACGTACACCAGTTACATGACAAACAAGAGTTTTACTTTTTAAAAAACAAGAAGTGTTGTACCGAAATATATAAACAACTTTTTATTATGTAAAAGATACTGAAACTCAAACGAAATAAGCTTACATAAAATTTCAAAATTTTATCGGAAAATATAATTTTAATGTGCCAGTTGACTGCGTTATAATACTCGTAATTAAGAATTGATTTAATGTGTGAAAACATAAAAATATGAGTGAAGGACATCTGTTACTTTGTGATGTCTCTCTGTCACATTGCCTCCATTAATAAAAGTAACGTTGTTACGAAAACAGTGAAATACGACAGGGAAGTTACATTCCTTACCTTTATTGAACAAAAAAATATTACACTTATAATAATACGTGTTACGATAAGAATAATCTCGTGCTTTTTCAATACAATAAAAAAAATTCTCTCAACGGCTGCGATTTCTGTTTGCTTTATTATTTTTTTAACGTGAAGTCTTTTCGGTTCATTTTCATAACATCATGTTTTTTGGATTTTTCACAGGATTCAGAATTTTGAATAATTATCACATTTCAATAAAAATATAACTATCGAGTAAACGTCTTGCTCGTTTTATCGTTTCGTGGAATAAAATAACATGCACACAGTCCGTCAAATACTATTATAATTAACTTTTTGAAAAAACGATAATCTTGAGCACTTACCTACCAAACTATAATATGAATTAAATGTCATAGTTTGTGTTGTGAAATACACTTCTTGTATTAGTTACCTTTTTGTTTATATCCTAAACCTAGCATTAACAGCTATAAAACATTACACTTTTCGCGATGATCACATCATGCTTGCCAGATAGTTAAATGATGAGGAATGGCCCGATTGTGAAATATATGTTTGAGTTACAGAAATATTTTATTGAATATTAATGTTATATTACATAAAAATGTCTAATATCTTAAAATAACATTACAATATTTTCATTCATAAATAACATACTACGCGTTACAAACGCGACAGGGTATTGCCAAAAAAATTCACATAGTGGTACTGGAAAAACTGGTCAGTACTTCGTTTAGTATTAACAAATAGATGAAAAAACAATCATATATAAAACAATATTAGTTATTGTTACAAAAAGTAAAATTTAATTGTATTCAATTAGTTGTAAATTAAGTAAATAATTTGATTAAATAACAAAACTTTAACCCGTTTGTGTATTTGCACTGTATTTAAATACTTCATGTTTAAAAAAATATTTTTTGGGTGTAAACAGAACATCGTCTTAAGCAGACGCTCATCTTTTTTGGAAGTATTACATAGTACTAAAAATTGCGAGATTGACTCGTTTCTTGAAGGCCTATTACTTTGGCTTCCTTCTTTTAAGATGCTCTGAATATAGCAGTAAATTCAGCTACTTCAAAAGCTTCTCTCAAAAAGTGAACCTTAGCAATCCGAGCAGCTTTCGTGGCTTTTCTTCTTTTTAAAATTGCGTCTAAAACTATAAAGTTTTCATCGTAAGATACGTATTTGATAATTATTATGTACGTTTTGACAATGTAATAAAAAATATATTTTTTTTTATACTACTTTGCGACGAGACGAGCAAGACGTTCACCTGATGGTAAGTGATACGCTTGCCCATGACAACGCGGCGCTAGTTAAGATTGTATACACTGCACCACATTGCGCTCGTCGCCTTGAGACATAAGGTGTTAAGTCTCGTTACCCCATTAATTACACTAGCTACAGCGCACTTCAAACCGGAACACAGTAATGTTTGCACACTACTATTTGGCGTTTGAAATAGGAGCTGCGGTGGTACCCACCCAGACGGTCTCCGGCAACAGAGACCTACCACCTGGTAAAGTTGCTTGTTTAACGTTGACCTTTTACCATATTCATACACGTTAATTTAAAAACTGCCAAGAATTAACATGAACGTTGTAACATAATCTTTTTGTACGCATCATATGAAACTGTTCGCAGATGGTTGAGTAATTTAACTATTTAAAATAAAACAGTACACTTTTTACAAATTCGAGTTTGTCTATATAAACTTGTTTACACCGAATTATCGGGCATTATAAAAACAGAAGAAGTGACGTTACCAGCATTTATATTAAATACTTATACCTTTTTATTTACAATGGGCTAAGACTTGACTTCAGTTTCACCTTAAGTGACAACGAAGCAGAAAGTTGTGAGGCGTTTAGCCCTAAACACTTACTTTCATGTATTAATTAATATAACATAAAAACAATCCACTCTGTGTTACCATTTCTAGGATAAGCGACATTCGCACATAGAGAGAGACAAGGCCATAAACCACCACGCTGGCGATGTGCATGTCCTATAACACTGCTGTTGTAACATTTCGGTTTCCTCATGTTGTAATATACTTCACCAAACCTTTACTCGATAGGAACCGAACTCACGAAACTTCCAATCATTTAGCGTCGAGTTTAACCGAACCTACAGCTACGTACGTTATCACCGCTTCATTTGCGTTTATTATGAACTTTATAGAGTAGGTATATAAGTCATTCAGAGACTGCTTAAAGCCTTCACCTACTAACTACATACTAACTTCTGCCTGAAAATTATGAACATCCTCTTTAAAATCAGATATATATTGTTACTGTTTAACTATAAAAAGCAGCGCACACCAGTGTAATTTTCATAAAATATGTATTTTTTTGGATGAATGAATTTCTTGTTTTGAAGCTTTCATCCTTTAGAAAATTATGAGGCTCATCGACACAAAAGTACATTACACTCAAGGCATGATAAAAACTCCTAAAATAATAAACAATAGCTTCTTCTTCAAATAGCTTGTGCTTCATTGTACTTTGATTCACTCAAAACCATGTACAAATGATAATATTATATCTATGCACATTACATGTTCATAGATTACATTTAAAATTGTTAAAATTTAAAAACTTACATGTTTTTAAATTAACATTCATGTCATTTACAATGCAACAGCATTGCCTCTGCCGAATCAGTTGACACGGAATGCGAAATCATCGACATCCAATTGCAAGAAGCGTCGACAATCGATCAATCGAAAAAAGTCGGGAACGGGCTACACTCTGAGCATCATGATTCATTGCCTCTGGCTTGGCGAACTTTACCAATTTATCGGCACGTTTTCCTAACACCACTAACAAAAGTACATAAATAATATAATCATTATCAAAATTAACTACAAAATACAGTTTTATTGGTAAGCTTAAAGTTAGTAACGATTTTACATTTTTACTTCACTATTTATATATGTAGTAGAATGTATCGGAAACTGTCTTAGGTATGGTTTAATGTAGTCATGTTATTCAAATGAAGACAAGTGAATTACGTAATTTATACAAAAATATTGACTTTTTTGAAAAATGTTTGTGCAGCAATCTCAGTTTTAAAATAACATCGAATCAAGTATATAATATTTGCGACTTCTAAATATAACAACATTTGCTATAAAACATTGTGCTAAAATCTATTTGACTGTAAAAAATTTTTTGGTTATAGCAGCAACGTTGTCAGCGCTTTGTGGTTAGCAGTATGTTAAATAGACTTGAACTTTTCTATGAAGTTAAGTAGCACATCCAAGTCGCGTAAAAAAAATCTAGTAAAGTAAATTATTGAAGTGTATACACAGTTGAGAAATAAACCTGTAAATTATTCAATAAATGTATAGTTAGTAACAATTGTGATAGTTTACACCTACGGTTGGTAAACAAGCATACATATATCAGTGCTAACATCTGCTGAAACATATTCAAGACATAATTCGGGTCACAGAGCACATAAGGCGTTGATAAGCGAATGGAGTCACGCGGAAGCTGCACGCTTCCTTAGGCATTTGCTTGCCCGCATACCGTAAAATGTGCTAAAGGAAGCATGATCTTAGACCTATGATAAATATTTGCTTTCGTTTCTGGTTTTTAGTTTACTTTGATATTAAAAATGGATTGTACATATACAAAACGTACATATATTAAAAAAAATACAAGACAAAAATGGCTTTTGCGTATTCGCTGCTCTTCGTGTATAATAAAAATTAATGAAAATAATCTCTTCAATTTTATACAATATATGTATTCTTACGAATATATTATTCTTAAGTCCCTATACATTATTATGTATAGACATGATCCATCTGCAAGAAAATTACACCTGTTAGTACAAAATTTCACTTTTTATTTTTTTAAATGTAAAAACTAACTGAACCATTTCGATTTTATAGCCATGTATGTTTATTTCAGCCTCTTGTGAAAGATAAATTACTTCAGTACCATCTTAAATTTAAATCCATAACAAATTATAATCCATCATATTATTTATCAACAAATTATACTTATAATTTCTGGAATAGAAAATTACTCCATTTCTTGCAGCTCCATAAATGTGAGATAGAGGTAATAATAAAAAAATACATATGATAACTTTTGTGGTAATAGTTTCTGAAATCGACGTTCTGGAACAATTTAAACCATTTATTTTTAACTAAAATGTTAAATGAAAGGTCCCCACTAAAACCTATAAGCGCGGCTGGGGCGAGAATGTGACATATATTAATTTTATGACAAATAGTTTTTCACAACTTGAGTGAGACAGGAGCTTATTTCACATTTTGTGTACAATTGCATGATATCTCATGTCACATTTAAGTCTTAATATTGTTTTTGTTTGTTAATGATATTTAAAAGGACTTTCAAATCGGACTGGAAACATGGCGGACGAATTGACCACGCAGACAATTTTTTAAGAATTTGTATCCTTTTATTTTATACGTCTATATATAACTCTCGTTATCAATTGCGAAGATGAAAAGATGAGAACATGAACGATTGACCACGCAGACAATTTTTAATGGATTTATATTCTTTTATTGTTTACGTACACATGACATTGGCTCACGCACAAACCGTGCTCATGCCATCAACTGGGAAGAAGAAGAAGATATTTAAAAACAAATGTAAATGGCCTATGTACTAAAGATTTATAAACATTAAAAGAATGACACCTAGTTTTATGGCAAAGCCAAAGTCACAGAAAGTTTGTGAGGTGTAAAGTACACGATATGATTTTAGAGAACAAAGGTTAATAAAATATGTCGCTGCGCCGTATTGATCGCTAACCTTTATTACGACTCGGCATGAAAAATATGCAAACATACGCAACTACTACTGGAAATCTCACTTTTATTCTCTGCTGCAGATATGCTGTAAAACAAATCTGCATATTATTTTTCTTCATCCTTCCTTATCAGCCCTCTTCATGTTCCTATTACCGGTACTCTCACAATGAGAAAGTTAGAACCATAATTCGCCACACCGATCAACTGATAAAACTCTTACTTTTTTTTAAGAAATATTTATCTCACGATTCTTCACTATACTTTTTGGTAACATCAAACCAATTAACAAACAAAGCTCTTATTTCCTTATGAAATAAAACGATTTTATAATAATATTGCTATAGCGAATGTCTGTAAACAATAATTGTTAACTTTATAAAACGTAATTTTTTGCTTAATCGCCTGGCGTAGTAAATCATGCATGCATATAGATATATGAATGTTTATTTACTATTCTCCAACATATTTCATTTATTCAATATTAACAAAATTACTTAAATAACCGTAAGCTCAAAGTTTCGAAATAGTGGAATGTATCTAACACATATACCATTTGAATGGTAGAATAGTTTTACTTTGCTATACGTTGGAATACTATCAAAACTCCAAAATTGTTATGCAAAACGACGTTATTGTGTTAGATGGTTTTCCAAAGCGCATGAATTGGGATTGAGTTTATTACTACTATTTTGTTAAAAATATTTTTAGCCGATATATTCTGTAAGAATAACAAAGTAACCTAAATGTTATTTCATAAATACTATTAAGTAAAGTTTTACACAATAAAATAGACGGAATTAATATTTTCATCTAAAAATTATTCGACACTTGCATTGGATGTATAACATAAAACGTACGCAAGGAAAGAAATATAAAATTTTCCTTCATAACAAAATTTACTTACTCAAAAGAATTATGCGGAACAAGAAAATTTATATGTGCGTATACGAAAGCTCGATAATAAATCAAACGGTCTCTTGGACTCACCGACTGACGTTAAACTACCAAATTATGGTCACGTTTGCTAGTTCAGATTTATTTACGACCTTGTTTATTCCCTTTGCATTAAATTTATTAACCTTAAAAATAAATAAGCATATGTAATGTTGTGATTTGTATAAATCGCAAATCACCACCGAAAAAGACATTTTGCTCATATGAATGTCATTAATAAGACCACCGAGGGGGTTATAGATGGTACAAATCCGACATAACCCTGTTCCCCCTACAAGTAGGGTATCCTTTGAAGATCTTCCTCCCCTCCCCCCGACACTAAAAAAAAGTATAGAGGCGTTTACATAAAACTAGGTAAGATGAATGAAAAATATTTAAATCATATCCAAATGACTATGAAAATAAAACGCTGTTGGGTCATTTACGCTCGGTTTATTATAGCTTGCAGTTAGCAGTGGCTATTTGCGGGAAATATTCAACAGCTTTTACCTTGCCGACTAGACCGCCAAAGTTACCCAAACTCTAATGGTTTCGTTAATGAACTCAGTATAATACATATTTACTTTGAGTATTTTCACGCTCGTTAATTTCTATAACTATAATTTGCTAATTAACATATATTCTTTATGAAATTTATAATTTATAATTAAAAAACAGTTAAATCTTCTACAACTTTGTTTTCAATTTTTCATCTAGTAAAAATAAATCTGTCGTGGATAAATTAATAAAATCGTCTAAATCTATTTTATTGGGTATAAACACAACAGTGAATCAGCAAATGAAATATAAATAGATAGTAAATAATAGTATAATAATAGTAAATAATAGTATAATATTAATATAAAAATAAATAGTAAACTTTTTACACCAATTCCAAAACATTAAAGTTTTTTGTTTGGTACTTTGGTGATGCGAATTTTCTTGAAGTTACGTGGCTAAGTGCTGGCAAAGGTATACATTTAATTAGACACAAACGAAAATTATGAAATAACAATAGGAATACATAAATAGATAAAGAAAATATCACATAAATACTATCAGTAGTCGACCCAGCAAAATATATCAAGGCAAATTAATTTATAATCAATTTTTTTTATCAAATTTGGGACCCAGGCAAAAACATCATTAATATTTTATTAATACTATTGTATTAATCCCACACCTTGGGATTTTTATCGAATTGCGATTTTTAAAAGTAACGATTTGTAAATGTATTTCATACGAGTATCTAGTAAAAACAGATCTTATTCATGTACAATATTTTATTACCTATGTAAAAGATTGATGAATTCATGTAACCTCATTTATAGCGTAGGCTAAATTTGTTATTAATCAATTCCAATTCTCTTCATGTACACTTATAATGTACGTACTCAGAAATTTTTGGAAACGGGCATTACAATAAAATTACAACTTTCTTGTAAACAAAATATTGTGAATAAAACATAAATTAAAGAAAAAAAAAATATTTTACATTTTCTAAATAATAATAGCACATATTGAACACAAAGCCAGAAAGTAATAAATATAGTTTTATCATCAAAATATTAACACAGTGCTCTACTGCAATAACTATCTCGAATGTTAATACAGGCTTCCGGCATAATTAGATAGATAATTGAAACTTCACTTCTTATGTTAAATTACTTCAAATTATATTATGTGTTATTGAGTGTATTTAACTTTGCTATTCACCCTTGTAGTTTCCAACAAACATGTAAACGCTGTAACGTAACAATGGCTAATGGCTTGTAATTAAGACGTAGGCGATAATTACATTCATTTTGAATGCTAATTGGATTTCAGCGCAACTTGTTAACTGAGCAAACGAAAATTGATCGACTTTGAAAGAAACTCACCCAATGTTTTTCCATTTATTCAAATAAATTAATTAATAATAGTTTTCAAACGCAAAACAGAGAAAATCATCTTTATTGACACATAAATATTGGCATAATACTTCAAAAAAAATCTACCAAGTATTTCCTGCAAAGGTCATCTCGTAGAGCGTCGTCTTATTCGTGTCATACATAATATTTATATATTACATATTCCCAAATAGAATATCGATTACAAAATAATGAATTTTCCAAACTTTACGACAAATTGAAATTTTACTTTAGCGAATCCCTAACTTTAACAGTATTGTAACAATCGAAATGGTACTTGTAAACTTTATTCTTGTTGACCGGCAAAGTGTTTTCTGCAAGTTTTATTGCTAACATTGAATTTTATTACACATTTAAAATCATTTGTGCTATACTAAAATACACTTTTATTAATAAAAGTGTGTATGTATATATATTTGTATGTAAACAACACTTGTACTTATATTGTATTTGTTTTTCCTGATGCGGAGTTAATTTTTAACTTCTTGCGTTGTCATTAACTTCCAGATCATAACAGCCTTAGATTTGAATTTGAGATAGGTGAAGTTATTTTTAAAAAATACTGAATGAAACATTAACTACCATTTCTCAAGCTATAACTTAGGGGTGATTCAAAATCGTAATAAATTTCAGTAACGTAACGGAATTTGAAACCACTAACGGCTTAAATGCGCCAAAACTGACAGGAAATTGTAATAAACATTTGCGCAAGGTTGCTGCGGGTGTTTCCATTTGTTTTATTAATTTCTACATATTAGTAATTGTCTTACTTAACTGCTTCATTCCATACATTCGCTAGTTATGACATTTTATGCAACATGACAAAGTAACAAGCAGATGCTTCACACGATGGTAGTTGAAACGCCTATTCAAAAGAATACAGGACAGGTAAGAAACTATACAGCATCACATTGCGCTCCTCGCTTTCATACAAGGTGTTAATTGTTGTTGCCCTAGTAATTTTACTGGCTACAGCGCCTTTTAAGTAATACTTGTACACTACTCTTAGACGGCATTCATCATCATCATCAGCCTATAGACGCCCACTGCTGGACAAGGGCCTCCCCCAACGTTCTCCACTCCAAACGGTATGACGGCATAAATATATTACGATAGTATTGGATTTTCTCCTCACCAAAGCTACAGTAAACCACAACTGAACTAAGATTCAGAAAGAGAAGATAAGAGGCTATTTTAAAATTTAAATACATGCATGATGTCAAGGTCGTATTACTCTCTCTCTCTCTCTCTCTTCCTAGCTATTATCCCATATGGTGGTGGGGTCAGCTTTCATTACTTTTCTTCTCCACTTCGCCCTGTCCTCCCTGTCAAGGTCGTATTACGATTATAATAATAGAAATAAAATAGCATTGCTCACTAAATATTTATTAAAAGTTAAAAATGTACCACGGGGAGTGTTCCGCTGAATTGTTCTGAATCATTCCAGTGACTGGGTTCCACCATCGCAGTACACAACACAACGCCAAATTTCATTCACCTCATCAGGATGACAGGTGATCTTCTACTGTGCGTTTTAAGCGCAACATCTGGCCATTGTATATTGTGGAATCAGTTGTCATCAGCGGTATTTCCGAAACAAAACCACATGAGAGCCTTCAAAAAAAAAGCAACCACTTCCTTAAAGGTCGGCAACGCAGCCACGACCTCCTGTCGTTGTGTGTTACTACTGTTCATGGGCGACAACGATAACCTTTCATCACGTAAACTGTCCTCTCGTTTGCCCGCTATCACTATGAAAAATGTTTTAAATTTATATGATAATTATGAATGTAAAAATTATACAATAAAACTTATATTTTTATTTCAATAGTTAGCTTAGAATTTAGAAAGAATTTTATATCTAAACATTTAAAAGCTTTCAATAACCAGATCTTATTCAAAGATAAAAAAAAATTCACCGCCTAATGCTCTCTTCGGAATAACGTTATTATTTTAAAGCTAAAATTGGCGACTGGAGTTTACTAGATAACCAGAAAATTTTATATTATTGAACTACGGAATCTGAACAATACAATATAACTCAAAAAAAAGGAATGCTATAGAATTTAATCGCAAAATATTTAAATGAGGTTTCTGTACTTATTTCTATGATACTTGAGTAACCTCTGGGTTTTTAAAATTATTAAGTATGATTTATTTTAAAACTTTTTTCAAACAAATTCTATCCAATTAGTTTTTTAAAGCATGTCGTACGATCACTTATTGCAGAAAAATATAGGTAAGTTTTAATTAACGTCGGGCCGTATTTTTAAATTTCTTTTCACTATCATTTCATATTTTGTGCTGGGTTTATAGTTTCATTTTATTCGTAGGTGGAGTTAAATATAATTTAAAAATTTTAACAACTGATTTATAATTTCATTACAATGCATATAGTAAACCATCAATAATCAGCCGTAAGCGACTATTGGCTGATGGTGATTCTGATATCCTTTAATATGTTCAAGCAAGCTTTTAGAAAAACACGCGACATTTTAAAGAGAAGTATTCATGAAAGGCTACATACCGGAAAAATATTCAACTTAATGTATGTCATGTTAGCTCCTAAATGGAAAGCTTTTAGCTGTAGAAGAATTTTTGTTCAATTTTGCTATACTAAAAGGCATAATCTCGTGATATTAAAAACATTTATCGTTTTACTATTTATTATTATAATATCAGCAATTGGTCTTTATTAAACAAATTAACTATATATAAATTAAAAGGGTTTTTGATAATTTCATCTCATAACCATTGTTGAGTCACCGATTATTATAATTAAGTAATGCAAGGTAGGCGATACAATCTACAGTAGTTTTGAAGAGAGCAAGAATTTGGCTGTTTTACTACGACTGTAGATAAAGCTTGATAATACTTGTTATTTCTTTTAGTACAAATACATTTTTAAAAGTATTCGAACAATCGGCATGTTTTCTGATAGTACTTTGCCAAGTTCTCGGAAGGATGAAGTGTTAGATCTTTGTATTAATTATAATAATTTCTTACATTTATGAACATAACATAACACATTTAATAAAATTAAATTTTACGGATTTTGTCGCATTTATTTATTTAATCCCGCCGTTTCGATCGTTTTGCAGCAGTCATAGTCACAGTCACAGGAAGACGATGAAGAGATCTGTCGTCACAGCTATCACGACACCTATAACTTTTAAAATCTTGTTTGTGTTTCGATCTACGCAGAATGAGCTTAATATGTCTTCTAGCGGTATGCTTGGGATTATGTTTAATTTTACTAACTATGGGATCCCTTGCATTACCCGGTAGTATTACCCAACCATCTTCTCTATTGAAATTAGGATGTTTTTTTAACTTCAATAGCCTCGCGCTTCATCCTTGGCAGGTATCGGTGTTCTTTTGCGAGGATTTGTGGTTTATCAAATCCTCGCACGTATTGATGTAATGGTAGGGATGATCACAGATTGCAGACTTCTTAGAACGCTGATGTTTCTAGACAGACACTTTTTATTAATTTTTGTTTATTTTATTTAATCCAATAGAATAAGATAAAAAGTATAAACAACAGTAATGCTATACCGCTACATAATTTTTCTGAAATAAAGCTAGTCCAACAGTAAACGATCCAATAGTTATTCGCATCACGTATTAACTAGATATCAATAGTTTCACCACAAATAGAGCACACTCTACGTGACCCGATAAAATATGGATGTAAGAACTGCCTCAAAATTGAAAAATAGCAATGGTTTTAGGAGTATCATATGTATTTTTCAAAAATGCACGTTTTTGTGTGGTTTCTATTGGTACTTCCTAGTACGCAGAAAAATGTAACCAAATTTAGATTATCAAGACAAGGTCCATATCCTTGTGGCGGGAATATCATAACATTTCTTCTAATTTACAAAACTCATAATTTTAACAAATTTTTAAGTAGCAAAAATAATAGAATAGCATAAATCGTCAATAAATATATATATACTCTCATAAGAATAACGGAAACATTATTTATTTATAATTTAACTGTTATACAAACAATGTTATAAATTTATTCTTCTTGAAATCCTGTGATTTTTTTTAAACTTATTTCGCATGCAAAGTTTTTTTGCGCGTAAAATATGAAATACGAAGCAGAGCAGGCAATGAGCCAAGTGGTAAACTCGTTTTTTTTGTAAAGAAAATGTGCTTAAAAGTTTAAATTCTTTTCCGCAGCAATTTCATTATTGTAATTCCCAGTGATGTATCGCGAAAGGCTGGTTAATTTAGAAGGCACACTGAGCCTTAGTTTTGTTTTGGTACTTGAACTTCCTCCACAGTTCTGGTCGTTTTGTTGATGCAGAACGTTTTTATAGACAATATAACGCTACATCCTATTCCACTTTGCGTAATAACGGTTCGGAAAAGCAACAAAGAGACTTTCGACAACACCATTCTATCGTTTTTTGTACACAATTATTATTTACCAAAATGTA
The DNA here is from genome assembly GCA_029286795.1 of Byasa hedistus. Classification (NCBI taxonomy): domain Eukaryota; kingdom Metazoa; phylum Arthropoda; class Insecta; order Lepidoptera; family Papilionidae; genus Byasa; species Byasa hedistus. Next base: position 4,938,192 of record JAGSMW010000020.1, on the reverse strand, counting down.
CCACAATCTTCAGATACGTTAATAACAGAAATGATTTTTGTAACCTATTAGATAGATAAATTTCAAATCGTAAAAGAAATATATATTTTTCTATCCACAATAAAAAATTCTTTTGAAAAATACATCGTTTTAGAAATCTGGATGTGAGCCAGTGAAAATTCTCACTTTTCTAAAAATATTACCCTTGTATAAAACTGTCCCATAGTTCTACTATAATTCTTTAACTGTAGTTTGTTCAGGCATCTTTAAATTATGTTTCGTTCCTCGCCAAAACACATCGCGAATTTTTGAAATTACGGTAGCGATTCATGTATACCTCGGCACCAATGAATGTTTAAAAAACTGTATTTTGCTATTAATTAAAGTTTCATGGCTCCTTCATCAACATCAGTAAAGGATTACTCAAATGTTTTCGTAACATAATATTGTGCTGTCATTTAAAAATCTTATTATCTTTCGATTTCTTATATTCACACGAATGTTACACTTTTATCAAAACAAGACATTAGTGTACACATATTACTGTATTCAGGTTAGGAGGGTGTTGCAGCTAATGAAATTACAGGTAGAGAAGTTTTAACATCTGTCTCAATGCGGCGAGCACAATGTGGTGCTGCGTATATCATCCTATCTAGCACCACATTATTATCGACGGGCGTATCATTTACCATCAGGTACTAGGCGGTAGGCTAGCTGATAAGCTACCGCTCGTCTTGTAGCTTCATCGAATAAAAAAATGTCCGAGAGAATCAGTTTTAATGAATCTTATTATCTCTTTCATTCATTTCTGGTAAACAAATAAAATAGCAGAGCTGTCTACGTCACACTATATCTCCGGGTATATACGTTGCCTGTAAAATTGAATATGTAAAAAAGGACATTATGTTAATTGACGAAATAATTAAGCATACTCTTCAAAATAGGTACATAATATAAAAATTGGTTTCGAAGTCTGGACCACCTTTGTTTTACAATTAAATGTTTCATTTAACATCAAAGGAACGTTTCTCATAACGAAAACAATAAATAAATTGTAACTGACAATCGAAAGCCACCGCGCGGAAGCAGATTAAAATGTTTTTGTCGCGATTCCAGGCTCACTCCTGCTTAAAAGGTGACTAAACTGACAATAACTCTTAGGAAAACCCAGCAACTTTCCTTATTATTGTTACCAGCATATTGCGCTTACCAACTCCTACACCAACTGCGGTAGGTACTGCTGTATGAAGAAGTCTTAGAAGAATGAATTAAAACAGATGATTGTTATTTATGATTGACCTTGTTTAAGTTTCAAACACATTGCAGATGTTTTGAAGTTTGGATATTCAGAATACATTTACAGAATTCATTCTGAAAATTGTTTCGATACGCAACAATTACCAAAATTGTTACGTTTGTGTTCTTGTTATATAACTTTTTACGCCACTTATAATTGCCATTTTACTCGTTTTGTATTATTTTCTTCAAATTGAATAAAAAAACTTAATCGACTGATTAGGGTTTTCTATAAATTTTGCCTCCAATGTCATTGAGAGCGACGCTAGAAAAAATTCTTAGTGTTATTTTAGCATTTTAATTTGCTTGAAAAATTTTTAGCAGTTTAAATTTATTTAAGATAAGGATTAAATAAAACAAGGTTAAATAAACGCGATGAAATCCGTAAAATTTGGTTTCAATAAATGTGTAATACTTGCGCAAAAATAAGAAACGATTATATTTAATAGTAATATATTTATTACAATATATGTGATAGTTACTCTGTTTTCATATTGATTATGTCGTGTTGGTATCTGTTAAAACCACTGTTTTACGTTTTCATTTATTTATAACTGAGGGGCCCCGATATTCTCATACCGAGTGGCTCCATATTTTGGAAATATCTTTCTCTTTTCTGTTCTGGGAAGACGCCTGTAAACATATTATACGGCTTCCTCCTTTTATCCTCCAACAACGGAATTTACTTCCAGCTTTCTGTGATCTGATCGTAGACTTTGTCAGAAGATTTAGAGCAGAAAACACAAGGGACAAACACAGGAATTAGGATGTCTACATTATACAAAAATCATCAAGGTGGCTCTTCCTTTTTCCGGACACAACTTTAATTCCTAAGTCGTTTTCATTACATAAAGCTACAAACTTTTGTAGTGTGATCATTTTATTGCCGCTTTTTCACTAATTAATTATTGAAAATATGTACCAAAAATAAATACATATGTTTCAAATGTTCTTAGATATCAACTATTGGGAACACAAATAATTTAACCAGCATACTGACCTGGTTTAGTTCAAAAAAATTAAGTCTTTGTGAGAGATTCATGTTCAAGAGCTCAAGTTCAAAAGCGTGGATAGCTGGCGCGTGGCCAGGTAAATACGGATGAACTAAAAATAAAAATATTAATAAATCCCAGAATACATATATTAATAAATCCCAGAATACATATATTCATCTTTAATTCCTGGAGATATATTTCGTGAATATAGGTTATGTAGTTTCTTTCTAAATACTACAAAAAATTTGACTTTGAGAGGTGCACGGTTACGTTGTAGATATTATTATTAGAATGATCATCAGATGTTAGATTGTATATCACTATGAACCCCGTTTTTTGCAGATAGAAAGTAAAAACATATGTGCATGCTACCTGCAATAATATTGCAGCAGGCAAAGGGATTTTTTTTTGTTATCTTATGATAAAATTATCCTTGATAGTTTTTATTTATTCATTTCTTTATTTATTTATCATGTATATTAGTTAAGATAGTGAATCTTACCAATGCGCAAGTTATATTACTTTCTAACATTTTAATACAAAAAATTTTTAGCCTTATGATACAATCTTCCTTAGTAAGATTTAATTTCCTGTAAAAACTATTAATATTAAAAGTGAATCGAAAACTTGGAAATACTTTTTCTTGATACAAGTTAACAATGTGATCTAGCAGTCTTTATTTCTAATTAAAATACAACACTGCACTTTTAAACTTGATTATGCTCACCGTTTAATTAAAAAGTAAGAAACCTGGAAAGTCCCTATTGGAAACTCTTCGATTGTAATTAATACAAAATCGAAAACTAAGAAGTTTCGAAGTATTCTTATTAATTTTAGCCAGTGAATGTAAAATGGGATCATACGTTTAAACCTATGCATTTTAAAAAAACATTCTCTTTTTTTATTTTATAAACTAATAATAACTAGTAACAACTATTTAACAACTATTCGATAACAGAGACTTGCCACCACTAAATATAGTGACGTTGTTATCAAAAAATATCAAAGTGCAATACTTTTGAGCATTTTAAAGAGCAAAACATGTGTTTTAGAATGAAACCGTTCATTAACCAGATATCCAAAATAACGCTATAAAAAACCTTTCTTTCATAGGCAGAGGCCATTCGTGTCGTTCGCACATTGTGGTCAGTGTCTTAGGACGTAAGATATCACTTTTCATAACCTTTTTAAATTTACTACCTCCATCGCTATTAAACCGATATACAATAATTATTACACTTCTGATAGGCGGCAAAAAAAATTATTACGGGGTTACCTGTCTCAAAGAGAAGTTCTTATAAAACCCTTTATTCCTATATTTTTTAAACCCGTTAGCTATTATACAAAAAGATTCTTCTTCTTCTAAGCCGTATTTCCGCGTGACTAAGAGTCGTGGTCATAATGTGTGATGAAACACACGACGACTTACTTGGCAGTTATAATGGAGTGGTTTTGCCATTACCTTCTCCATTTCACATACTAGTCCGACCACGTGTGGTCATGACATAGATATGCAGGTTTCCTCACGATATTTTCCTTCATCTTCAAAACACGTGATACTAGGTGGTGTTTTATGCTAACTGCACATAAATTGAAAAATTCATTGGTGCAGGCCGGATCCGAACCCGGTACCTTCGCAGTGAAAGACCGGCGTTCAAACTACTAAGCTATCACGGCTACTATATACAATAAGATAATTTAAAAAAAATATCAAAAACTTTTTAAGACGTATGTTTAATACCGGTCATTAAACTGTAATTTTTTTTTTGTTTTGCACAGATTTTTTGAAGTGAAACTTCTTTATCTGGGTTGGAAAAAAATTTAGTGTAACATTTTTTCGTTACACGTCACATTTTTGCGTTACGCGCCATCTTTTTCTTATCCCTACCACGCGTGATTCGAAGTATACTTTCTCCAACGGAGTAGGGATTGGTAAATGTCTCCAATGTATTTTGCAGCCCGTTTTGAGTAGTTACATTTTTGAAATCCAGGTGGCGATTGCATCCAACCTACCACTATACTTGACCGTTTTTCTATTGCACGCTTCTTTATTCCCAACGCTCTATAGTGACGTGATAAATATATATATATATGTTATATTGAAGTGATCAGCAAAATCAAAGGGTTTATTTTAATTCTAATTCCAGTGAATTTCTAAAAAAAGTAAGTAATTACATCTCTTTTTCTAATACTTAGGTGTAATTATGGTATTTATTTTTCCACGTTATTTAAAATTAACCTCAGTTTTTGATTGTATTTTTCAATACACTAACACGAGGGTGTAATTATGGTATCAATTTTTTCTAATACTTGAATGTTTATTGTGGTATTTATTTTTCTAAAATATTCAAAGTCAACCTCAGTTTTTGATTGCATTTTTCAAAACACCAACACGTGGGCGAGATCATGTTATTTATTTTTCAAGTTTTTAAAGCTTTTTATTAAACTTTATCTAATTTAACTTTATTTAACCAATTTCTGTAAAGTTGCATATAGTAAATTATTTTTTGAAAAATAACGTCATAAAGAAGTTTCACTTCTTACGAGTGTACGCTAGTACACGCACACATTTTTTTTATTATTTATTAATACATTTAAGTATTAAGGTACAACAAATACTTCTGCAATATGTGCCATATAGTTGTCATTTAAAATCAATCATTTTATAACTTATCACATATTTCTCATTAGGGCAGTAAATGAGACCAAATATGTTCATTGTAATTCATTATTATTGCCTACTGTCAATGAGTATGAAAGATATGCTTCTATTGGTTGCCAAACATCTAACTTGTTATTTATCGCTATTACTTAATGACGATCTAATACTGACAATGACTGAAAAATTTATGTCGGTAATTAATTCTGAGCTTCAGATGGTTTGTCTTATAACAATTCTTTCTGCTATTGAATGTTTGTTAATTATTGTAATGTTTGTTTTCTTACATATTTGTTTAACCAAAGACTTTATGTGTAAAATCTAATGTATAATGCAGACATCAGAGTACTTCATATTTTGTCTTGCCATACAACGAATGCGCTGCATTATATTTTTATCGTAAAATTACTGACACCACCAGTAGCCATTCCTTCATATCTCTTTTCATGTCAGGGACATGAACATTTCACCGGTGTTTGTGTAGCGTCTAATACTGTTGCGTTAATGTTCCATAATTTCTCGTAAACAAAATTGATATTAATACAAGTAAAAACCCAAATATCAATATATTAGTATAATATATATCAATATATTATATAATTTAGAGTATAACTCTAAATTATGTAAGTAGAATTGAATGCAATGCGATAACGATAGCTAAAGTACAATAGTTGACCGCTCACCTTTTCACAAGTTTTTTTGGAAATTATCAAGTTTACATTTCGGGCAAATACCTAAATATATTTTTTTTTGTAAACCCGTTTGTCTAACCAGAGCGAGATAAAAATTAAACATTGGTTTATCCCCGTGCTTTTAACATTTTAGTTGATAATATTGTTTTTAAAACTCTTTAACATTAATAACGAGTGTGTTAGGTTACTTCATAATTTTTCTTAACATAAAAAAAAACAAACAAAATTGTACGTTTCACGAAAGTAATCACCATTTTTTGGTCAAATATAAACAAATACCAATACAGAAAATTCCGGTTTTTAATAGTGTTCAAAAGTTTTGCTTTGAGCGCTAAATATGCGGGCATAATCTCTTTGCACCCTTTGCACCGAGAAAGTTGTTTTCACAACATCAATTACACTTGGCCAACCCCTTTTATACAATTGTATATTCAAATAAAATTTTGTCGATTATATTTCCTGTATTATAGATTTTTTTACTAACATTTTTCGTCAACTCCTACTACACGACCTCCGACGAACTACTACGACTTTGCTGTACATCCTACGAGAGTTTCTGGAGTCTCACGTTTTTGTTAGTATAATGCAGAATTTTAAAAAAACCTTTATCTTTGTTATTTTATTTTTTATCATTCATAGAATGGCCCAGGTCGTATATTCTTCTAATAAATTCATTGAATGTTGTCGTAATATGAACTTTAAGCATTTTTTATACTAATTTGTTTATGCAAATAAATATAAAAAAGGTTAATTTTACGTTACGTGATTATAGGTTATCTCATAAATTTATTATGAGGCGGATTGTTCTTAAAGTTTAATTTGTTGGTAGGAATTTCTCTATACATAAAATATAAGTAAATATGTAGTTGTTGTCGAATACGCGGAAACTAAGACATTTGCAGATGTTATGTACATTTGGTTAGTTATAACTTTCTGTTAGAAGCGGTAAGCATCTTGAAGTGTTATTCAACGGATTCCTTGTTCAGTTTTGCGAAGCCATTTAATGTTAAATGATGTCGAACTTTGTGTTTATTTTCTTTTCCTATTGTTAGCGTTTTCACAAAGACTAGTAAAATTTATTGTATTTATATTATTGGCAGCACTACGATGCGCAGGTGCACAGGATAAAATGGCCTATGGTCGTTACGCGGGATCTCGGACGCTCGGACCACCGCGCCGACTACTGCTACAAGCTTACTTTTTGAAGAATATTTAATGTAAAGTATAAGTTCAGTCTCTGTTTTCCGGCATCTTTAATATAACAACATTTTATTCTAAGTGTATTTACTTAAATCGGCCATTTATCAATCGTAAACAGGCTTCATAAATTTCGAAATAAGTTAACACAGGAACTCCTTCATAAATCAGAATACCAACTGGTGAACATCCGCTGGGAACGTTTAGATTCATAACAATTAATTTTTTATAACGAAATGTATTTTACTATTTATAAGGCAATGATCGTGTATAATGATTTCTTATATTTCCGCGAATGTTACACATTTATTAAAACTCAATTTTACGGATTTTATCGCGTTTATTATTTAGTTTGTTTATTCCAGACGTTTCGACCGCTTTGCAGCAGTCATGGTCACGGGAGGACTAAGATGACAGACGTCCACAACTTTTTTAATTATTATTAATGGTCCGATAAGAATTAAGGAAGTTGTGGGTACCACGTGATAGCTGTGACATTTGGACGTCTGACATCTTAGTCCTCCCGTGACCATGACTGCTGCAAAGCGGTCGAAACGTCGGGAATAAACAAACTAAATAATAAACGCGATAAAATCCGTAAAATCGAGTTTTAAAAAAAATTATCGTGTATTGTAAAAAAGTCATGCTTATGACAAGTTTGTATAGTATTTTAACGTGAACCGTAACGTAAATGTTATAAGTAAACCGTTTTCAAAAATTATGCTAATACAATAAATTTTTTATTCTCCTTTTTAGCGTTAATTCCCTGTTGTGACGGGGTTGGCTTGCCTGCTTTTCACCTTCCACTTCGCTCTTTCCTAAATATCGTCTTCAGAAAATCACAGCGCATTCCCCTTCGCGCATTACCATGTTTTAATTTTGTTTAATAATATTAAATGTATTGACAAAAAGAATTGCTCCGATTCGATTCAACTCCGTATTGCTACAGAATCGTTAAATTATGAATTTACCTGCGTGTTAATTTAGTAACAAATGTTCCGTATACGCAAAACAGACAAAGATAAACCACCTAACCCTTTCAACGTCCTAATCTCTCCACCCCAATTAAATGGCCCATAAATAAGTCTCGTATAATTTAGCCAATCTAGTACGATAGAAAATATACATTAATACAGTAAAAATATTGCCAAGACTATCTACGAGATATTTAAATAATACTATAATAAACTTTTTTAATCTTCGGAAAAAAAAATTGGAAACGAGATAATTTTCCTTTCTTGCTACTTTTTATCTATTCACGGTTAATTAAATATAGCAAATTACATAAAAAAAACATAATATATCAAAAAAACTAAACCAGAATGGTCCAACAATCACGAAGATAACAATAAAAACTAGTGTAAAAGTTTGTTGTAAAAAAAAATTAAAAGCTTTTTCTTTATTTTTAAGGGTGCTTTGTAGTTATCGAATAACATAGCCCATAACAAGTAAATATCACCAATAAAAATTTAAACTTAACTTGGCTGTCTGCAATATATATCTGAATCATTTTGCCATTCAAATTTAATAAGTGCAAACATAAAGAAATAAATCTTATGTCGAATATAAGAAAAAGCTTATTTATTATAACCATAGAAAATATTGACGTTACACCGCAATTATCAAATAAAGTGTAATAACTCTTTATTGAAACAAATGTGTACAAACTGACAGATGCGAACAACATATCACAAAAAATTATACGCTTTTCACTCAAGTCATTTGACAAACATTTTGCCTATATCTGCTCTAGAATGGTAATAAAAGAAACTCGCAAACAGCCACGACCGACGGAAATGAACGTAAAGCACATACGGAAATTAAAGAAACCACGGATACTTCCGAAGTATGCAGACACCTCTTTAGTTATAGCTTCTTGTTTGTTCCGGTTACATATTAAAAATGCTCGATATCAAAATGGTAAGATTTCTAATGCCGAAACTATAAGTGTTCTTTAATAATCGTACTAAAACCAAAAAAATATTAGTTAATTATGTTATTCTCATCTTGCCTAATCGAAAATAACGTTTTTTCTCTTTGCCAAAAAAAATATTTGTGACAGTAAATTTTAAATTACTTTAGTACTTTCATTCTCTAAATCTTGTTAGTATTTTGAGAAATATTTTTTTTTTATTATTGGAAGTTGCGACTTGCGATGCCCTGATGGTAAGTGATACGCCTGCCCAAAACAGCGTGGCTCTGCTAGTTAGGCTGATAGACACAACACTACATTGTTCCCGTAGCTTTCAGGCGTATCATGTTAAGTCATACCAATAATTGCACTAGCTACAGCATCCTATAAACCGCAACACAGTAATGTTTGCATACCGGTTTCAGACAGACGTTATCAACCCGTTTCTTCGATTGGTCAACAAAGACTTGCCCCCTGTAAATATTGTCTATTTAATGAAATACATATATATATATATACAGGCTTACTATCTACACTTCATAAAAATTGGAATAAAAACAGTAATTATGAAATAATCTTTACTTGATTCGAAAATTTTATTATACGTACATCGAAAAATTATAAAAAATTTTGATAAAGAATATAATTAACTATCAAAAGAATACTTATGTAACAGGGGAATCAAGAAATTATAAAAAAAATATAAGCTTAAGAAATACACACAACAATTTATTTTCAATGTATTACCATTATAAGTTTTACTCATACTATTAATCGAAACAATATTCAAACTTTAATGTACAATAACAATTTAACATTTGAACATTATTTACATCTATTATTATAAAAGCCAGAAAACCGACATGTTCCAAGAAAAATAGCATCCATGGACATGTGACATCCACCAACACACAACAGGGCAGCGTGGTGGATAAATAGGCTTGATAATCACCTTGTAAATAAAGGCTCCGAGTTCCAGTAATTAAAACATTTAGTGGGCTGTTTATTTTTTATTTAGACTACTTCAAATTCATCGTCCAAATTCACAGATAAAAATATACAGAACCAGATTCAAATTACATTACATGAGAAAATCGTCATTATTGTCAAACTAGCTGAATAAATACAGGAGGCACTGGACTGGTCGCGCTGGAAATCGATTGGTTAGGATAATGATAATGACAGAATACTGCTCACGCAGTGCAGCACGGTGTTAGTGGTTAAATAATCAAATAGATGTCCGAATTTGTTAAACCGAACTGAAATTTCTTCGGGGTATATATCACCGATTTGTGCGACAACGTCTCGCGTAGTCCGGCGCCACTTGGTGTAACCACTGTGGCTGTATTGCCGACACTGTGACTAGGTATGAACGTCGTGTGTGCAACAATTCCGTATATAGCAGTGCCGGGTGCGGTGGACGTGTAGGAAATAAGACGCTTGCCGGGTGCAGAGAAGCGGCTGCGCCCGATGCGGTGACGTATTTGCCCCCACCAGCGACCGCCGGCCCGGCACCCCCGCAACGTGCCCACGCACAATTGGTAAACAAGCCGCTAAGTAAACATTTCAGCAACTGTAACAACAATAGATTTTTTATTTTTTTTAGAAAATGGACAGACCTGTTATTCACCAACACCATTTCACGAAAAGCTGTTGTCTTTGGATAACTTTGATTTTCTCAAGATGTTGTCTTTCATTGGAAGCTCTAGTAGTGTGTCGAACTGCCTCTCTTCAAATCGTAGAGAACATAGTTCAATTACACTTACAAGTTCTTTCAAGAGAACAATAAACATATAATATTATATATAATGATATGGAACGCCGGGGCGAATAACTAATATATTTAAGTAAAAATATTAATATTTATCAAAATATTGTAAGTATTACAGAAATTAATTCTGAAAAAATATAAAATAGATCTCTCTCTGCATCTTTCTTTTTTCTCTCACTGTTGTTATATTTGTTGTAATATTTGTTCTTACCTGCTCATATGCAACTCCGCAACTTGTAATGGTCATATTCAACCTTTGACAAACTGAAAGCAATTGCTGTCTGATTTCATATGCAAAATTCAAATTTTTATGATTTAGATAATTTTCTTTACACCATTGCTGTAATAATTAAATATGCATTAGTTACATTAATGTAGAAAGTAAATGAAGAAAGAAAATCTTATTTGTTTTTACAGCAAGAATAAAATTTTATTACTGAAAATAAAATTCAAGTAATTCTTTTACTACAGGCAAAACAAGCATATGTTAAGTAGATATGTGAACAACGGGTCCCTGGCATCTGAGAACCGCAGTTCACATTTCGGGTTCTAAACACTCAGGTTCTAACTTTACTGTGTTCCAGTTCCAAAAGCGTTGTGGCTAGTAAAACTACTGGGATAAAAAGACTTTACGGCTTGTCTCTAAACGACGAGCGCAATGTGGTGTAGTATTTATCATCCTAACTGGCGCCACATTATAATAGTTAGTGTATGGCACTTATCATCAGGGGACCATCTTGCTCGTCGCTTCGTGGAATTTAAAAAAGTAAAACTCCGCAAAAAGATCTAATGAGTTTTCATGAAGTGCATATGTACCTTTTTAAGGGGAGCTTTGCAAAAAGCTTTAAAAACATTTAAAAGCGTAACGTGATCGCCTAAAGGCGATACAAATTTTTGTTTCACTTTTATTGCTTCCTCCCTTTTATGAATGGGCATGTAAAATATATTTTCACTTGATAAAACTGCCACCAAACTTAAAGCCTGAAACAAACAGAAGCAACGACATTATCAAGCTGTTCCACTTTTTAATTTAAATATAACTCCCTAAGTAATTTCCTTATTTTGACTACTTTATAAGATTCCTTGTAAACTTAATATTAAAAATTGTTTGAACCGCTGTAATGTTCTTTTCATCGAGAATGGGTAAACAATTAAGCTCAATTTCTCATGATTTTAAGTGAAAATTATACTGTGGATGGCAAAGCATGCGCACACAGAACACTTCGGCACACATAAGTTAGCTGGAGTACAGCAATGCAGTTATAACGCAACCAGCAAATTTACAAAATATGGATGATATGCTAGCCTGGCGGTTTAGAAATAACCTACCCACCAAACTCCGCAACACGTTACGCCTGAATCGAACCAGGGACCTAGGTATTAAAGTGCAAGCTTCCAGTGAAATAAAACATCAAGAAGAAACAGAAACGTTCCAAAATCTAACAGCTATCAAGGACCTGCCATCTACCAACCCATGCTTCGTCAGATTGGTGAATAATAGGCCTTCACTCTAAGTAAGAAAATGCTCGAAAATGGAATGGGTTAAAGTGGGCTGTTCATATATTGTATTTATATAAACACATAGTGAACCTTACCTCTTCTAAACAGTTGTACTCGGGAGCACATAAAAGAATTTTAGAATATTTCGGATCAATTGGGAATGCCGTCATTTTTTTACCAAGAACTGTCAACTTCGGTATTACTTCATTATCAATAGCACCTAAAAAAAATAATGAATTATGAGAATCGTTACTTAAATCCAATTATTATTGATATCTTTTGTTAAACTTACCTAATTCTTTTAGTAACAGTAAAGATGCTTGAACAGATTCCGCAGGAGGCGGATCAATTAAAGGAAATGTAAGTGGATCAAATCCTGTTGCAATTAACAATAATGTGGTTGCTGACAGGGGACATCTGAAACGTATTTTTTAAGGATCATCAGTATCTTTTAACGATTTTTTCCTGGTTGTTGTCTAAAATACCAATAATATTCGTTATAAATCCACCTGGCTAACTACCCGAGTCAAATCATAAATCCACTGCCATAACACCATTGCTACGTTCACGGCTTCATTATCACTTATACTGTTGAAGGTGAAGTGATAGCCCATTGAAGATAAAAAGGAAACTTGATTTTTTTAAATCGTCAGTAAGGAGTTCAAGGTATTTTTAAACAGACCTTACGATCTCGGGAGAGTTATAAGCGTGCCTAGCTGCAAAATCATGAGCGGTGTATAAGCGGTACGCGGCTCCGCGCGAAGTGCGCCCGGCGCGGCCTGCACGTTGCCACGCCGCCGCCTGCGAACACGCACGCACACGCAGACGCTCTGCGCCCGTCGACGTGCACCACGATCTGAAACAAATATTACTTTCAGCTTTATTAACTTATTTTTTTACAATAGACAAATACTTGACCACATGGTTATTATGATGACCATGGATTCACATGGTGTTAAATATTATTGAAGTAGTAAATGGTGAAGCGTGCTTGTCCAGAACCTACTCTCGTATTTTAACAACGGGAGAACACAGGGACAGCAAATGTGTCTATAAAAAAAATTAGACTACCTAAAAATAAATACTATTTTGTCAAAACCAACCTTTCTTTGACCATGCCAGAATCAATGACGCATTTGATTTGTGGTATTGTAACGGATGCCTCAGCTATGTTTGTTGCCAAAACAATTTTTCTCATACCTTCTGGCGTTTTCTTCCACACCTGTAGTTGCTTAATAGCTGGAAGACCAGCATATAAAGGGCACACTTTTATTGGAGGTCCTTGAAATTCCTAAAACGAAAATAATCCTTATAAAAATTATAATGCTATTTATTCATACTAAAACATTGGATTTATGCTTTAACACCTTTCAAAATTTTTTAAAAATAAAAATTAATATACAAAAATAGGAATCATCTTCATAAACCGATAATCATCCACTACTGAATTTAGGCCTTCTACAAAACTCACCTAAAGACTCACTAATCACCTTAAGACATAAGATGGTATTTATTGTTACCCTAATCGCAAAGTAAAGTAAAAACTACTTACTTGGGCAACTTGTTTGATATTATTCATGACAGTTTCAATCTCTTCTTGACCAGTAAGAAATACTAGGAAATCATGGCTAAAAAAAATTAAATACCTTTTAAACTAATATTACAAAAATTATTTTAGTTTAAAAATCAGTCCAATAATAACACGAAATATAAATATTAAATTGATATAACTACTTTGCAGGTGTAGACACATGGAGTTGAAATATAGTGCAAAGTGCTGCATATTGATAATCATCTTGTTTCATTTTAGTATGATATATTGTTACAGGATGTGTTCTCCCCTCCAAATAAATAACGGGACATTCATCAAAATACTTTCTAAATGAATCCACATCCATTGTAGCAGACATTATTATTACCTATAATAAATATATCCAATTAGTACAGAACAATTAGTACAAAAACCAATAACTTGCAATATATTTCATACCTTTAAAGGTAGCAATTTCTTTTCATTTCTTTCCTTCTGGGCCAATTTAACAATCCCAAATAATACATCAGTGTTTACAGTTCGCTCATGAGCTTCATCCAATATTATAAATGAATACCTTTTTAATAAAGGATCAACCACTGACTCTCTTAATAACATTCCATCAGTTAAATACTTTAGTTTTGTCCTAGAACTTGTGACATCTTCAAATCTGACACAGTACCTAAAATCAACTTTTACTAGATTGTTTTCCTTTCATTATAAAAATTTCAAAATATAAAAGGAAACTTATTATCAAATACCCAACAATTGATCCTATTTCAGTATTCATTTCAGCTGCAACTCTCATGGCTAAAGTTATTGCTGCAACTCTTCTAGGTTGTGTGATCGCAATAGTTTTTGATCCCTCAAGACGTAGCTCATGAATTAACTGAGGTACTTGTGTAGTTTTCCCACTTCCAGTTTCACCAATAAGTATCAACGTAGTGGTCTTTTTTATCTCTTCTAATAATCTACAATATTTCAAAGTTATAATAATACAGATACAAAAGTTGTCATAAAATGGTGATAGGTCTCTATTGAAAGAGATTGTCTAGGATAGGGATTTCAGACACCAAATAATGGTGTGCAAATATTAATGTGTTCTTGAAGGTTGTAGGCTAGCTCAAGGTGAAGAGAGTGATATGGTGAAGTGTATATCATCTTAACTAGCACCACATTGTTATGGGCAAGCCGATCACTCTTACCGTCAGGTAAATGTTTTACTTGTCTCATTACCTTGTAGAATAAAAAAAACTTATAGCCTAGTCAGACTAATAAGGGTACAATATTTGTTTATATAGATGATTTAACAATATCTATAATCTAATGCTTAAAAACACAACAATACTGAATGTTAACAAGACATTACAATTTATTCCTAAAAAAATTAAATTGGTGTCCCATCTACACTGCCTCTATTAATACACTACCATCGTTAGTGGCTGACTATTCCAATGTTGTCCAGTCATTCAAGCAATGTGCTCTACCTATTGCCATGGAATCTTGCTTTTTAGCTCTACTAGTAACCAAGTTCGATGGAACTCCCTAACCAAAAACAGCCCTCATCATTGCTCTTTAGGTGACTTTGGGCCTTTTATGAAGCACTTTTTATGCAGCCATGTTGCAGCTCTATTGCATGTTAAAATCTTAAATTTAATTTAAAGCTAACCTGACTATTATGAATGAGCCCTAGTTTATAAACTTACTCTCCCAAACATCATTAATTCATTGCTACACTCATAGCCAATTAAGTGATAAAACCAATAATAAAAGTATTTTTAGGGTACACTTCAATAATGCATTGTGTATTAAATATGAAAAAAAAATATAGCTTATCAAGAATTTAATGCAGTGATTGTTACCTATTTCTAACAGCATACACAGGTAGTAAATTTCTTGCTTCTTGTAAATCTTCTGTATTTGAATCTTTTGTACTATTTTGTACCGAAATTTGGTTGCAATTAGTTTTTATTGGTTTTGCAACACATAACTTGACTTGTTTAACCTTTACATTATTCGAAACATTTTGTTGATAATTTTTACCAATAGCTTCATATTTCGAATCCATACTTTAAAATTCTCTTAATATTTGTTTATTTCATATTACTAAACAATCGCTTTTACATTCATACACATCGACTTTTTAGGTTATATTTACATGCACAATACTTTTATTTTAATGTACTGAAAAACTATAACATAAATTTTGATTTCAAAATATTTTCATATCAATATCTTTACAAAATAAAATCATTACGTTTTTCCCAATTATGTGTATTTAAATAAATCCGATAAAACGTAATAGAAGCTTATTACAAAGTTCTTAACTCAAACATGTGTCAATCAATGGCAGTTAGCAAACTTTTTTTAGTATCGAGATAAGAACACGTCTAAAGTCCCAAAATGATACAATATAATCAAAGAACAGAATGTTCACCTTTAAACAATAAATTATATTTTGGCACATAATAATGCGGCGATAGATAAATCATTTACGGATATTGCGCTAATCGTCTTGAGATTGTATCTAGTTACAACAAAAAAAAATAGTTTTCGTCCTAATATTTTTTGTGGCGCAGTTGAAATCTGTTTTTATTAGTAAATACAGTATATGTTATTTTTCATTATATAAAAATCAGTCTTCGTGACATTTAGGGCCATATTATTTACAAAATACATTTTAATTAAATCATTTCCTATTATTTTTACAAATACTTATCTTATAATTTACCAGCGACTACTAATACATAGAAATCATCATTTTTATTTTTATCAATAAGGTATTTAACGAAAAAATATACATAACTGCTGCTGTATGATTTCTAGCCGTTTACTTTTAGTGTGAGAAAATAAAAAGTTGGTGTTTTCAATTAAAATACGCATGCATATTGACTAAATAGTATTGTAATTTTCTGTCATGCGAAAATTCGACATAAGAGCCGAATTTTATCTCTCTTAAAATGCAATTTTCCATAGGTGTCAAACGTTTTCTGAAAACCAAAATTTTCAAACCTCGTTTCTATAGCTCTTCATTCAAAAATCCAATAAAAAGGACATGGAACTTAATAAAAAGTGATATAACAAATAAAAGAAATGTTATTTATCCTGAACATGCTGATATCGTTATTATTGGTGGAGGATTTATCGGAGCATCTGCAGGATATTGGTTAAAGACTAGAGCAGGATCAGGTCTGTCCGTTGTTGTTTTAGAAAAAGATGTATCCGTAAGTACTTATCTTATAATGTTATATCGTTTTTTACCAACTGTATGTATTATATATATTTGATATGTTTCAGTACGCTCAAACCCATCATAATGTTTCCCTTGGGGTCTTGACACAACACTTTTCATTACCAGAAAATATTTTATTAGCTAAACATGCAGTAGAGTTTCTAAGAAATATAAAGACAAATTTAAACAGTGACATTGACATACAATACTGTCCTAATGGATTTTTAGTGCTTGCTAGTGACAAATATGCAGAACGTTTGGAGCAAAATGTAGCACTACAAAAAGAATATGGTGTTCAAAATGAATTATTAACAGCATCAGATATTAAAGACAAATATCCATGGATCAACACTAATGATACTGTATTAGGTAAAAATATTGTTATAGAATCAATATTATTTGCTTAGTTTTATTACATACCTATTAGTTTGTATCAGATTTAATCCTGATATGTCATAACTATTGTTACAAATGCCACAAATATTTTAATGAATTATGACTCTACATAAATAAAACAAATTCTCTTTTAAAACCTAATTGAAGAAATAGCCTCATGTACTTATATAAAATTTGTTATTCAAATACTATTATATGGAGTTTATGTATTTACTACTAACAAAATATGATTTCAGGGTGTATTAGTAAAGAATCTGAAGGAGTTTTTAACCCATGGGAATTATTAAAAACTCTTGTAATGAAATGTGTTGATCTTGATGTGAATATTATTAATGCAGAAGTGGTTGGTTTTCACATGGGTAGACAACGTGATGTTCTCATAGAAGGAGTGACTCCAGGAGAATATAAAAAAATTAATAATGTTATATATAAAACAAGTGATAATGAAGAACATGAAATTAAATTTTCTGCTTGTATCCTTGCAGCAGGTGATAGTTCATATGAAATTGCAAAATTAGCACAAATAGGTATAGGAAAAAATCTATTAAAAATACCATTACCAATTGAAAGAAGGTAAATTTGAATTCTCTTCTTTTATTTTTGTCTTATTAATATTTTAATTCTGTTGTTTTATCTAAAAGGGAATACAACATATATAATATTCAAGGCGAAAATCTAAAAACCAGTCTTAATACACCAATAATAATGGATACAAGTGGGGTGTGGTTGCGAAAAAATTTATTAGAAAATAGCTTTTTGTGTGGAAGCACACCTTTATGGAATAATAGTGTTGAAGAACTACTGAGTGATAAATATTTTGAAGATATAATTCTGCCATCATTATTAAATAGATATTCAAATATCAAAAAAGAGCAGGTAAGAACAGTTTAAACATTCCGGCAATCACATTTTGTTTTAATTATTAATACTTTTCATATTATTAAAGTGAACGTTTCATTTTCATTTATGTCATATATTTTTGTAATTTTTTATGCATTTCCCTGGGTACATTACGAAAATAAAAGTTTAAGATTACTTTTTCGTACAAGAATATTGAGAATTGGTAATGTATAATTTTGGAATGAGTCAGTTCCTGCTATAAGTTGGAATGAAGGACTTTTACTTTTTCTCCCACATTAACGAAGTCAATACTATAATCCACTATGTTGTATATATTGGTTAGCTACATTATAATAAATATATTTCTGAGATTTGGTTTGCATAGGGCTCAATACAAATATTTTATATAAAATTTCCTATGGTTCATTTTAGATCTGAAAAAATCTTTAACCAAAACTTTTAAATCTTATTTATTAGATGTTCTTATGGGAGGAATGTTTACTATTTTTAAATAACAATATTATTTTTTAACACTAAACTTGTAAACTGTTTTATAAAAGGGTTACTCAAATTGTAGATACAAAAATTAAAGATGGAAGCCCATGACTTCAATACCTATGACGAATGTGGTATTTTAGGTCCTCACCCTTATCACACCAATATGGTCTTAGCAACTGGTTTTGGAAAACTTGGTAAGGTTTATTTCAAAGACTAAAAAAACTGTTTTCTATATACAGGAAATTTCTCTTTGTTGTGTTAATGCTAAAAGTAATTTCTAGGTTGTCAACATGCATTTGGTATAGGAAGAGCAATTGCAGAACTAATAATTGATGGACATTTCACTACCATAGACCTAACACGTTTTGGATTTGACAGACTACTAATAAATGAACCTTTAATAGAAAGCAACATGTACTAATGTTAATGTAAGATTATTTAGTTATGTATTATAAATAAAAAATCATCTTAAAGATTTTTTTACTTATTCGGAAACAATGAAGTTCCAAAATATTAAAAGTTGTTTTCATAGTGACTGTACCTGCAATCATTGTGAAATTGGCGTTTTCCCTAAATACTACAGATGCGTTAATTTGTACCTTTGGCAGAAGAACAGGACAAAAAAATAAAAAAAATTGAACATTGGTTTATTAATTCACTACATTTTTTTTTAATTGAAAATTATTTGAATTGTGGAGGTGGTGTAACAAACAATGCGCCACCTTGTTTAGAAGCAGCTCTTGATGGTGCAAATCCAAGTAACTTTTGAATATTTTGCCTGCAAAATAAAAATGTCTTAAAAATTTCATTTACCTTTAAAAATAAACTATCTTTATTTTATACCTTATACTCATAGTGCACAGTATATACAGGAAAATAAATGAACAGTCTGTGTAGTTATCTCCAGGTAGATTTCTATGACTTAACCCTTGTATCCAAGAAATAGGATAAAAAGGCAATTTGGCCACAACTCTTCCGTCAAATCTGGAATTATTTATTAATTTTAATAACAGCTTAACAGAAACTTCAATATATTAGTATTAATACTTAATTGTGCCTTGAGACATAAGATGTTAGGTCTTCTTAGTCCAGTAATTTCAATAGCTACAAACTGGAACACAACAGTGTTTGAACACTACTGTTTGACAGCAGAAACACATGTAATGATACCTAACTAGACAGTCTCCAGCAAGAGAGACCTACTAACAATAACTACATAAACCATATCAACTCATGTTCATTAATTTACTTGTTTAAAAATTACAAGTTTAAGGGTTTTTAATATATAATGTAATTCTTAGAAAAATAATAGAGTTAAATATTAGAAAAAAACAATACTTACATGCTATTAAACATACTCAAAAGAGCAGTAAATGCAAAACCAATAGCAAACATTGATTTCATCTTCACCAAGGAAAGATCTCTATTGTTATTTTTTAACCTCTCTTCTTCTCTTTCTATTTTCTTTTTATGTTGTTTATCAAGAGAATCTCCGTGTGCTTCCTTGCGCTTTTCCACTAAAAGGTAGTCACAAAAAAATAATTAATAAAAAAAGTTAAAATATAGTTTCATTACTTTATATTCAACTAAATCCTAGTGCTGAATAACTCCAAAAATTGTAAATATTACTGCTAAATCACACTTAAGTTAATAAAGGTGTTATAAATTAAATACTTAAATGAAAAAGGTAATAAGAAAACTTGCATTTTTTGCTTTGACGTTCAACTTCTACTTTAAGTTTTTGATACTTCTCTGTTCTATATACTAAAACCCAAGTTAAACCTGAAAGCAAAAAAATAATTCAATAAACAAAAATTTAATGTTCTTTATTGAAACTCGAGATACACAGATGTGAGATATTGGGTGTGTTATTCTTTCATTAAAACCAAATGTGATGTATATACAGATCTGTTATCGTCACAAATGGACATATCCTAGAGCTGTGTAACAAAAAATATAACACAAATAATTTACATCTAAACCTTCCCTAAATAGAACATTATAGGAATTAATTGATTTACTGAAATCTTGGCAAAGAATAGGCATGACATCAACTAAAGTGATTGATAATCTTTATCTTGAGCTAATTTGCTACAATTACTAAGCTCTATATATTTGATACTTTAATTTTAAGCTAGTTATTTTTTTTACCTTCTCCTAAAAAAGCAGTGCAAATCGATATAAATAATATTAATAAAGAATCACCCCACATTTTAATTTACAACTAATGTATTTTTTGGAGAAGATGAAAGTTATAATTATTTGTAAGATTTTTTTATGAAATAGGCAGTAAATGATCCCAAAATTTCATTAAATTATGTCTTTTTCACTACAATGTGACGTTATTTTTCTTCTTGTTGGCCACAACGACAGGTAATAAAATTTTCAAGCATCCTTTTCATTATTATGATAATGCAACATAGCAATCAAAATATAAATAAATGAGCCGTATATTAAAACGTGTTACAAATTAACTAAGAAAGAAAATACTTTTATTTTTCAAATAATAATGAATATACATAGATACATATAACTACAATAATATGATTCTCAACAAAAAAAAAATACACCAATGAAATTTCTGTTTTTCGTAGCCCGTATAAAATCGCTCAAAATAGCGGAAAATAAAAAGTATATTAAGATTTTACTAACAACAATTTTTTAATCATTGTTGTAATATAAGTGTACATTACTACCACCATTGACACATTGAAATCTATGGTACTGTAATTTAAAAATTACAATGGAGACAAATAACATTTCAAACTCAAGTAGTTTGTAGTTTTTAAATTGACTATAAATAATTCAATTTCATCACTGTCAATATTATTAAAGTGTGTAACAGTGTTTTAAAAAATTTGAATTTGGCAACACTGTTCATTCATTCTTTTTATTGTTTCATACATTGCTTTTTCCCTAAGGGAGACCATTTTGCCTTACTCGAATTCCGATCTCTTCGCTCGTAGGTTGTGTACCTCGGATTTGGTTTAAGGAGGAATGGTACGCCATTACTGTCCTTGCCTTGGGATACAGCAAATATAAGAATTAGTGTATATTAAATCAATTTAAATTACGTATCATTAATTTATGTTATATATGGAAACAATAGTTACGTAATTATTATAATAGGATATGTTTTACTTCTACAAAGAACAGTAATCACTTTTGTGATAGACATTATTATTCGTGAAGGATTATTCCATTATGAACTACTGTGGTTTTGCTGTTTGTACCTAATTTAAAAAACACAATTTGTAAAATGCGTCGCCATTTTGTATCACGAAAATAGAACGTGGCGTTTGACTGCCACACGTCATCGTTGTCCATGATATAAAGGCGCACCTTAAATAACCATGGTAAGTTTTGTATTTATTGATATATTTGAGTAATTTTAGCATAAATTTCCACGCAAGTGCAATAGATACTCGGAGCTATGAAGTACAGATTTTTAATTTTAATACCTTAGAAAATTTATTTAAAAAGTGCGTAGATTAATAACATTTTTTTTTTTGTTTAATGTACCTTATGTTATAAACTATTTAGTAATCAACTGATATTTATGTGGCATTATTCCAACATTTTATTTATTATGTCCTTAGTAAATGCTTATTTCACAAACACTGCGGCGGCCATCTTGTCGTTTACCAATCATTTTTGCGACCATTTAATTTCACTGTCTTGTATTTTCTGTCTAACCATGAATTACCCGTACTTTATATGTGGTTACAAAAGAATCCCTGCAATAATTATTTGCGCGTTATATTATTTAGCAACATTAGGTCATCGCAATTTTAAAATATTATAATTGCAGTTTGTACATTTCTCTTTCATAATTTCTATTAAAATTAATTACTTTACCGATTTCTTCATCCTAACGGAGAGAAATATGCATGGCCCAATGTTGAAATATTATGTATAATAAATACAGTACAATGTTGAAATATTATGTTCAATATTTCAACATTGTGTCTGTTAGATAAGCCAAACATTAAGACGCAACAGTTAATAATTTAATGTCCCTAAAAAAAATTTAACTTTTGTGATTGCACTATGTATATTTTTCGGTTAAACAAAATTTGTGGGCGCTATAATGAGTCGTTCCAAATGTGAGGACTATCATCCACATTTCAAAATAGTATTAGGTATTTTAAATACAAAAATTGAATTAACTCTCAGTGAAACTAACGAATACAATCAACACTTTAGAGTAGTAAAAAACATAATTATTTTTTTGATTTTTTTTTGTTTGACAATCGCATCTGTTCAAATTTGTATTGTTACAATTAGTTTGGTCAAACATGCCAGTGTTTAATGGCCTCTTAAATATTAAATTCTATAATATAAATACCATTTTGTCCCCATAATTATAACTTTTATGTTAGTTGGCTATTCATTTAATAACACGATATGACCTTACTAGTTTTAACACGAACACATAAACGTTAACGTATAAAATGACTTGCTAATAAATTAATGACTTATCTAATCACTTAATTTGGTAAGATTTGATAATTATCGACAAAAAATTTATTAACGTGTTTAGTCATTTTTTTATACCTAAGCACACGCTGATGAATTTAAATTTCAAATAATTAATACCCTACCAGGAAATCCAAAAATCTTTAAAAATCGTATTGAGTTTCAGTTTAGTTAGGGATTTAATAAAATTTATTCGTTTACTGCTTCGATTATGCATGCGCGGTAGAAGTATAAATAAAATACAAAATAATTGCTATTTTGAAATAGTTCATGTTTTATGATTTAGCTCTGTAACACAAAGACCATTTGATAAATTTTTTTCCCATTCAAGATTTTTATTAAACACTTAGATATTTGTCATAGTAACACTGCTTTCTCTATGACGTCTATTAAATATTATACTAAAATATCCTTTTTTCTGAACTTTTTTGCCTATATAAGTATGTTAATATATAAGCTTATTACAATGTATATAATCATATTTGTATGTGAAGTACGTAGATGTATGCACTATATCTTTTTCTCTGCTCAATCCTGTGGTGGCCTGGAGGAAAACAACTTAAGTCCGCCATCTCGCACAGTTGTATTATTGGGTGGCCAAGTAATTTTTTTTTTATTGTACTTATTTACAACATTAGGGAGTTTTTTAAGCTCTGGCCAGTCTTCGAGAATCTGGTCCATAGAAGACGCGTGTAATTTTTCTTCTCCGTAATACTTTGAATACAACAAATTAATGGTTAAATATTGGTAAAGTGATTAGAGAACACTCAGTAACTATTTGAATATTTTTTTTAGGTGACCTTTAAATTAGTTTATCTCTACAGTACTCGGAAGAGCCAGGCTTTTGTCTGGCTCTTTCGAGTACTTCTAAGATAGTTAAATGGAATATTGAACAAGTAAATTCTTTAGAGTTCTACATTAGGGGTGCATAAATCATCGCATCTATAACAAAGTTTTGCTCTCAAAAAACTGTAAAATATTCTTTTGTTGTCGTAATTACCCCTTTAATAATGTTATTTCTCTCATTAATGAGAAATCTTCAGTATTTGTTTTTTTAGAATACCATCAGTAGGATGGTTCTTTGTTATACTGACAACCATGTATTTTTAATCTCTGCTACTCGATTGGCATCATCGTAATAGAGACTAATGCGCTGGCTAATTAAGTTGAAATCCGAAATGAAAAGTTTATGGCTCTCGTTTAAGACGATATGTAAGGCCCTAGTTGTCACTGTTGAGGGCTGGGGAGGGGGAGGCGAAAAAATAATTCACTGTCAATCGAACTTATGACCTTTACGTCCAAAGCCTGAAAATTAGCCTCTGGACCATTCCATCACATTCTAATCTTATACAATAAAAGAGACCCGGATAATAAGACGCGACAGTGTGATAATTTTTAAATCTAAAGTGTAAAGGAATAATTAGTCCCATAGAAGGATAAAAGTTACTATTGCTAATTTTTGTTTTCCATTGTATACCAGCCCAAGTTTAGTATTCACCGATATAGTTTTTATCATTCGGACCTTTAAATATTTTAGAAAAATGTTTTTACCATCCCGTAAATTTCTTTACATGAAAAAAATTCACCATTAATATGTAATATTGGTATTTCACGGTATAAATAGATTGCTAATTATTTGAACCATTCAGTTTTGAATTTTAAAAAACGCAGTAGACTGTTGGACAAAGGAGAGTGTTATATTTTGTGGCATATTGACTTTATCTGTGTAGTTGGTAATCAATGGATGGAGAATGGAGATGGTGTTTAGTGATACCAAATATCCCCATGAAAATTACTATTACTTTTATGGTATTTGGCTCAATTAGTTGATTCTCGCATTCTCAATCAATTTAGGCCATCTGTTATTTCTACGTATATCAATCTATTCAAATTAGTTTGAAATCCTTCTCTCGCAAACATGCGTGTAAATTTTACAACTAAATATTTTTTTTATTGCAGCCGCGGATATGTCCTATGCAATTATTGAATTGTCTCAGCGTTCTCCTGTCACAAAATGGTGGTATAAAAAGCAGAGATGAAGTCCAGCGTCTTGCTAGGTATGATACTTTTTAAGATTCCTTGATTTTTTTTTACGGATGCTAGCTATATTCTGAAAGTTCATTATTAATTTCAATAGTTTTATTTTAAGTGTATTGTTGATATTTGCATGTATAAAATTTCATTAGTTTTTATTTTTTTGCAGTTTAATGACAAAGTTTTCCAAGAAACTAGTATCTAAATGTATATACATACAAATTTTGAAGTGTACAGAAACTGATTTACTGGGTTTGTTTATGGGGTCTGGTGGTTGGCGCTTAGTGCACATGTGGCTGACAGAGAGCATTGTAGTCAAAAACTGGCCTCTTGTCAAAGAACTTCTGGAGCTTTTGTTGTTATGTCCTGTCGATATAGAAAGACTTAAAACAAATAACTGCCCAAAACTTGTGAAAGAATTATCCAAAGATGGTAACGATTATGGTAAGTTTTTTTATCCTTAGCAGATTTTTTTTGTTATTCAGGTATAAAGAAGTAATTGTTGTCCACAAATTATTGTCTAAAAATTAAAAAGTAAAGGATACTGCCTTTCATATTTTAAAATGTTTTACGTTTATTAGGGTTAAAAATGTTTCATTAAAGTTACGAAATACGTTTTAATATTAAAAATTTTTATTGAACAATATTATAGTTTATTTAGATATTTTTTCCAATTACAACATTCGTTTTTTCCTTCTGTCTTTTTACTAACTTTTAATTGTATTTTAGCAATCAGGGCATTAGCATCTAAATTGGTCGAACAATGGCTAAAGACAGTAAAAGGCGAACAAGTTGTGCCTATTTTTCTAACTGACATATCAAAAATAATATCGGATGCACAAATTGTAAATGAACCAGAGGTTAAAAATGAGTTCCGTCCAGAACCGGAAGATAAGAGTACTGAGGGCGAGACTATAGATGACAACACAGGAAAATCGGAAAATTGGTCGAATCAGGTAGAAAAAGAAATTGATTCATCTAAAGACACGGAAAAAGATCCTGAAACACTTCCTGTATTAAAAATTACTTTAAAAAACGGAAAACAAATAATATCACAAGTGGATGATAGCGACAGCAGGGCGTCGGATGATGTGTCTGAGAAAGATAAAACTAGGGTTAAACATAAAAGCAAAACTAGGGAAAAATCTAGCGACCGTTCTAGTAATAGTTCTAAGTCTGGTTCTTCTAAGCACTCCACTAAATCATCTTCAAGTGAGAAACATAAGAGTAGTCATAGAAGTAGCTCTAGTAAACATAGAGAAAGATATAAAGATAAAGATTCCTCCCATACTTCTAAGTCAAAGCATAATTCAAGCAGCAGTAGCAACAGTAGTAAAAAATCTAGTTCCTCTAGTATTAAATCGAAAGATGATAAATCTAAACATACTTCTGAGAAAGAAAAAAATAAAGAAAAAGAAGATAGAGGTAAAGATTCACCAAAATCTGTAACCGAAAAGTCTGATGAAAAAACAACACCTTCCATACATAAATTAGGGAAAATTCCAAAACTAAGTGATGTAAAAAAAGAAAAACCATCAATTTCAATTGAAGTCAGAAAGCCTGATGAACCAAAACCAAAAACTGTTAAAACTTTTAATTCGAAGTTCAGAAAACATGGATTAGAGGAAGAAGTTAAACCTCCGCCATCGCGTGCATCGTTACTCAGCAAAAAATCTCCACCTGCTTTGCCATCTACAATTCCAATACCAAGAAGGACTTCACCTGTCCACAATGAAGCACAACATGAAAAGAAGTTAAAAACACTGGACATTGAGAAACCGGGTGCTATTAAATTAATTCCACCAAAACCGAAGCGTGAGTATATTAATTATTTGTATACTTTGAATTTATTAGTAACATATTTTATTTTTACAGGAAAGGCAGGTCCGCAATGGCCGTTGACTACAAGAAAATATTTATATTTAGGTTGTAACAGTGGTAAGTCTAAAATGTATAAACTCACGGGTTATATAGTGTCTCAATGTTCTGTAAAGTATTTATTGCAAATAAATGCTAAATATAAAACAATTCGTATCATGTTGACCTGAATCTGTTCAAAGAGTTGAAGCACGATGAGGTGATAACATTGCTGCATCGCACTGGAACTGCAGAAGAAAGTGCGGGCCGAACAGATTGTGAAACGGGATGATAAGCAGATGAGAATCCATGTAATGGAAAACGAAGTAAAAAATATATAATAATCAACACAATAATAAAATCAAATGAAAATACACACAAAATTTACGTGCAATAATAATTTTTATATAGACAGAACGATAGATCATCTACGTTACACTATCCTGACTCAACAGCAGAGCCCCCATTATAAATAATCGCTGTAACAAATCCTCTAATATGATTATGGAAGATGAGCGGAATGCATGGTGTATGACAACTGAAAACGTTTGAATGTAGTTTCAATTGTTACATTCATGACAACGCAGTAGCAACATTGGAATTCGCAGATTTGTGCCTAAATGACAAATAACTGAGAAAATTATATCATCCCCAAAATAAATTCATTTAGGCTTATCATTGAGAATTTCAGTATAAATTAATTTTAAATTTACAATTCGCAAATATTTTATTTATTATGTATAGTAAATACGAACAAAATATATAGAAAACGTTAAAATAGTACCATGTTAAACCAAAAGAAAACCTTTAGATAAGTGAAAAAAAAAATACTAGAAAAGCTATATTTAAATACAAATAAATGCTTTGATACCGTCTATCATGGTCTTTACACAATTATAAGTCAATGTCAATAAGGTTTAAATATATTGAGAATGAATGAAAACGTTGACAAAATTAACGAAACCGAATGCGAACCTATTAATATTTTCAATCCTGTATTGAAGTCGAGTCAATAAAAAATGCACTATGTGTCTTAAATTTTACCGACTTTAATACCATATGCAATTTTAAGTAATTTAGAAGTGTGATAATACAGCCGCAAAAAGTTTTCATAATTCAGCGAAAGCTGGCGCGGATATTAAATAGACGCGACTATTTGTTACATAATACTCTTGTAACAATGGTTTGCGAGTCTATGATATTGTTTGTCATTTAATTTAAAATTAGTATAGCTAGTGAACTACGTTACGCAGCGTATATTAACGAGGTTACTCCTCCGGTGATATTAACATTGGCAAAAACATTTAGTTACAGGTTGTAATTATGATAATTAAATGACATTTGTTTTAAACAATAAATGAATTACAGTTAAACATTACAGCTAATTATTTTTTTTTAATAAATTTAATTGTTTTCAAATTTTAACTATATGCCCAAAGCAATCCTGAAAAATCCTGACTTGAGTAGTAAATGCGTAACTCGATTACATTAAACATTTAGACGGTTATTTAGGTTTTTGTTTTCTATTAGTAGGATAACGTTAAACCCCTTCCCTCCGACATGTGTTACCTGTTAACTATTATAATTTAATAGGCGAAACACAATATACACACGAGGCAGCATTAGTCAGAAAACAGTTTTTTTTTTTTAAATATACAATAAATCTTACTAGTCACACCTCTTGCATAATATCTGGGCGTTGTACCTTGCTTGATGTACAATATGCGGTAAACTATTATTTGTAAGTAGCACAACATATCTTGAGTACTTATAACGCACATTTAATTTTGAGTTGGCCGTTTGTTGAATTTTTTTTCTGCCCGCTATCCACCAGATTATCCGCCACCTTACAACGTATTTTCAATTCTAATTTTGTAAATAGGTTTTGTTTTTAACGAATACTTTATTCTAATTTGAAACGCTGTTGAGTAAAATCTGAAGTTACCGGTTTGGTACAAACAACCAACAATAGCGGCATTCACTTTCTTTAGAAACTTGTATAAAAGTTTTGAACGAAAAGCTTGCTCTTAATAGGCATCAATTATGCAAGTTTTTATTTTTATCATTTTATTACATTCGTACTAATCGAATTGGAGTATTAAGCAAATTCAGACTTTCGAATGGAAGTTATTTGTTTTAAGTAATAACAGGATGAACTCGGACTTAAATAAAAAACTTCGAACAAATCAAAATTATTGACATA
Organism: Byasa hedistus; assembly: GCA_029286795.1. Taxonomy (NCBI): domain Eukaryota; kingdom Metazoa; phylum Arthropoda; class Insecta; order Lepidoptera; family Papilionidae; genus Byasa; species Byasa hedistus. Next base: position 4,909,121 of record JAGSMW010000020.1, on the reverse strand, counting down.
CTCGCGCTATCTATTTACTTTCTTTGGAATCTAATATGTACATACTCCGTTTGTAATACTATTTTTATGTTATACTTTGAATTTAATGAAATTGATTAAAATCACAAACACTCGCTATCTTCCCTGGACAGGAAGAATAACATATATATATTACCTGCTCTTTTTATGAGATATTTGTTCACGTCAAGGTTGAGGAAGTATGCACGAATTAAGTCCTTGTATTGTAGCTGGAGGCTAAAAGGCTGGCTCGTCCGATATTGATCGGGATTTCTGTAGGACGCTGATGTGCGGTCGACAAAAGAAAATTACCCGTAAATGTATGTAGCAAGAATTATATTATCATTTATTAGCTTATTATAAGGCAAAAAATTAGTGTATATTTGGTCGATTTGATTTTGAACTAGATGTACCTTCGATCAACAATAGCGTTTAGATGAAAGGACAACTTTGGGAACGAATGGGGAGACAACAGCATTTTGTTTATTATGTGAAATAGATACAATATAATTACGTTTAGAATTTCATCAGGCCCGTTTCCTATATTTTATTTTCATACGTCGATTTGCGGCGAAATATCTATTTTTATATCTTAAATATTAATTGTATCTCATAGACGAAATATTTTAAATATAAATAAGTATAATCAATTGAAGGAGTCCATATTTTCTTCTTTTTTTTTCTTTATTGCGTACCCTAATATACATAGTATATGTTCCTGGTCGGTAATCTATTTGTATTGTTGATCGAAGAATTCGTTTCACATTCCTATGATTCATTTCAGTATCATCATTATGGTAATCGCATTTTTTTCTAAATCAACTTTTAGAATATTGTAATGGTATTCTATAAAAATACAATTTTACATTTATCGCTATTTTAACCGACAAAAAAGAGGGGATTCACTATGACGGCTACAAAAAAGTCGAGCCGTCGTAAGAAAGCAAAAGTTTAATGAACTAAAAACAGTTATACGAAAAAAATTTAATCATTCAGTTTTTATAACACACTTGAACTAATGTAAATATTAATTTTGAGCTGGCTCCAAACAACGAATATCTTATTTAACCCTCGGCTTAAACAAACGTCTCGTCTGCGGCATTACTTCTTAACGGCTGTTTTTTTTTTAAGTAGTGATTAGAATGGAATGGAATGTTTTCTATCTCCACTTTGAATATATTTTTTTTATTGATTAATGGGAGACGCCCCGCCATATTAATTTATTAGTTTGTTAGTGGTACGTGTTGATTGTTTGGGCCTGATTAAAAATTAATTACTTTATATTAGTTTTAAATTTAGTTATTAAAATTTCATTATTTTCATATTTGTTTTTATTTCGTTAATTTGAAAGTATTAACTTATTCGTTTAATATGTTAATCTTACATTTTGACAATTTGTTTATTGATTTAGAAATTGTTATATTTTTGTAAAGCCAAAGTCATCAACATTGGAAATAGTATTTGGCACCAGGTGTCATATCGCTTATTTTATGTTTATGACTTTGTATACATGTGTGTATTTTTAACCGTCCCAACTAAGTCTAATGACTTAATGGTTAAAAACAATTCCAGATTACTATACAACCAAGTATTTCAAACTGTAACCAAAATATAAAATATTTTTCAGAAACTAATTATAGTTGCCAATCATGTAGCTATCTATATATTGCGTTATTCTTATATGAGACTTTGTGTTAATGTAAAATTAACCAATTATACGTTTAGGATAGGACAGCTGTATAAACGTATAGTACTAGTACACGTGCGCGTCATGCTCATTACAATTGGACAAACTGGATGCACGTACGACTTTATCTAAAGAAAACTTAGTGTGTTCTGTTTGAAGATACAATAACTATACACTTCCAGATTTTATGTATAAAATGTACTCTTCGTAGAAAATAGATGGAGTTTAAACCATAAAACACTTGCACGAAAGCTGTACGCTATCTAAATTTCGCTTAAACATGAGATTTTATTTGAGAATAGAGACGAGTATTTTAATTTCTTTTGTCTTTATCGTTTTATAGAGTACTTAGTAACCTCTGTACTTTGTAAACTGTTTCAATTTGGTACTATAAACTCTGTCTACGAACAAATATTGCTAAAATGTTAAGGTCACGCGGCATATATTTTTGAATCTGACAATTTGTCACTATTATTTATAAAATTGCCAAATGCGAAGTTACTAGCAATAGCGAAAAGAGCTTAAACTCGGTGCGTATTTCTTGGATGTTACTTCATCCCTGACTAGATTTTCGAAATTATAATCTATTCAATCGGACTGTAACATAACGTCAAAAGTTATCGGGGAATATGATGAGTTGTCTACATATATTTTAATAGTTCTAGGTATAACGGAAAACAAAACGTTTTGCGCCGGTAATTTATAATCGTATAGTCCAATCACAACTTTATGAACATAGCAGGTAATGAGACCCGAGACCAGATCCAAGGTATGAAAGTCGCAATATCTAGATATTTTAATTTTGTTTAGAACGTGTTTTTTTTTATCTTTTAAGTATTGGTAATGATATAAACATTACTAAAATTCGCTTGAAATATTACACTAACAAAGCTTTTCTTGTATCATCACTTCCCGCTTCCATAAATATATACTCAACTCTCGCTCCATTAACGCTATTGGCGGTTTAGGGGCGAATCACTTTGCCTTCAATCTGCAATGTAGGTCATATGGGTGAATGACATTAATTTCTTGATAGTATTATTTGCATTATTTAAAATAGTCCGTCAACTTCTCCTTACGTAATAATGTTGTCATAAAAACGACTACAAAGCCTTATTTAGATTTTTTCAATGTATTTTTAAACAGGCTCGAACAGAAAAAACTATAAAACAGCTACTATGACATGGTTAAGCATAGTGCAATGATGGCTGCGAATTACAATCTGGTATGTTCCTCTAAGTACCGTTGTATTCGAATAAATGCGGTCTAAATTTTTTGTTTGTAATTTTTTCACATACACGTTTTTTTTTTGTTTTATTACTAGTAGATAGTGTGTTTACAATTAGTGATACTTGCTCTAAGAAGCAAAAGAGATAGTGTAGCATAATTATGTGGCAAGTACTTGCGAATAAAGCATTTAGCGTTTATGTTGCTTGAAGCTTACTCTTCAACTTGTAACAATATACAAAATGCAGAAAGCATGGTACATTCTTCTAAATATATTTAAAAAGGGAATTTTACTATTGTAATTGAATTATGCATGATACTAATATTTCGATGTCATTATCGAAAATGGGTATAATTATTGCACTTATGAATGAAATCTTGTGATCTGTTATACGTATACAATAACAAATTCCATTATCAATTGATGACTGTGGAGTACTATGTCAAAATGCGCATACAATTTATTTTAGTGATTTTTGTCTCACAAATTTTTACGCTGTGTCGAAACTAGCATAGGTGTTTCTAATCTCTAAAGCTTTCGAGCCCCTTAAAGTATTATCAGTGATAGTGTCTCTAGTTAGAACGATAAACCTTTTATATTACACTACCTAGATTTAGCGAATATTTTAGTTAATAATTCAATAGTGCTTCATGTCAACCGTTCCTACTTATAGTGGTTCCTGAATGTTACTCCATTCATTTAACAAATATTCATCTATTATAAGCGTTAAGTTCAGTTTTGTTTTAAAAATTACTTAAAATGTCATTTCATTTTCAGTAAATTCAGTTATTTATTTAAAAATATGCTTTACAAACAAAACATTAGAAATTTATATTGGTGTTTGTTAATTATGAGATATAATACCTATTGTTGTAGAATATTCATCGAATTCATAGCAAATACGTTAATAATATTTTAATTAATTGTTGCGACGATGTTGTAATTTTTAAATTTATTGGCAAGCTATTTTTTATTAGGTTACAGTAACAACTGAAATTTGTTTTTTAAATGCACATTTTTATAGCGATAACATATGATAGATAACTCAGTTGATAATTAATATTGGACTCGTGTAGGAAACTTGTGGGCACGGCTCATACGGAGGTCGATATATTGTGATGTATTTTTTAAACATTTGTTTTGAATAGAACTACATGTTCACTGACGAAGTATAGCGCTGTTAGTCGTTTGACCTACTGAATCAGCTCATCTGTTACCGGGGTCGCGGCCCGGAGCCCGCGGTCCAATAATACACAACTAGTTATACTTCATAGTATAATTAGTTTTATTAGTAGAATATTTCGTATTAAATTTTATGTAAATTTAATAATAGGAATAGCATTTCATAATGTAGAACGTGCTAGTTATTTATTTAGCCGGCATTATGTTAATACCGAACCAGTTTCTCAATCACAGTGTGTTAATGATAGCATAAGTTCCACTTTAATTAGGTATCATTTTCGGAAATGATAAGACTAACTTTATTGCAGAATTATCACAAAAATCTGGTCTGGCAAGTTTGTGATAAAAGACAATACACATAGTGTATTTAATTTATTCTCTTTGCATAGCTCACCACATATTAATGATTGTATATAATTATACATTTGCGTAGAGAGTGGCTACGTATGATGTAAGATTTGTATTATACCCTACATAGTTCATGTTTGTATATACTGTACAGGATAATATGTTTGGATGGAAATATATTTATCTTTGTAATGTTTCAGAGGAATAAGTTCATTGCTAGTTAATTCAGTTTTTTTTAAACAATAAATGTAAAAGCTATAATAGGATCGATAAAAGCAAGTGATCATTATATCAAAAACGTCCTCGTTCGGGTATTGTCTAACATCGTTTCTTCAAATAGTATTTATTAACGTATTATTTAAATTCGTAGGCATTAATAAAATTTGTCATAATTCAGCATTTTAAAAAGTCGTCAATAACAACTATGAAAATTATTATTTTAAAAAAAATACGTTATCTACAGATAGCGATCACTATGTTTGTCATCATCATGTTTGTCTTCACAATCATGAGCGTGTCATTGGGTGTTTTAATGCCCTTCAATGAAACTTTGTAATATAATCAGAATAACAGAACTTCGAAAATAATATTTATTATTTGCAATAAATTTATCGGCACCAGTATTTTATTTTTTTAACCCGTGATCGTACATTTTGGGCTTGACCATCGTTAATAGTTTTGGTATTTTTTACATTAGCCAAGTTTTCCTATACCTGCCGCCAAGCCACGTAGTGTGCAAACGTCACTGTTCCTAATAGAAGGATGCTATAGGAACTAAAAAATCTGGGATAACAAGATGTACCGTCTTAAGTCTCATGATGAGGACAATGTGAACATTGCTGTTTTAATGTCCTAATTAATACGACATTATTGGCAGTAACTGATAACCTGTTGGTTTAACTGATTTTTTTATTAAAACTACATATTTTATTACTACATATCTGTATTAACCACCGTCCAGCACATTAATAATTATATTTTGTCTTTTATAGCTATGATGTTGCTGGAAAGCGATATGTTTATGGACGCACTTAACGCATCGGCCACAAACAAAAAGGAGCCAAAGAAAAGGAAACGGCGGACTAGTGGATCAAAGGATGGAAATGGATCTCCGCCCCAGACACCGACGAGCCTTGCTAGTCCTAATACTGAAAATAAATCGGTGCCCCCAAGATTTTATCAAGACACTTTAGATACAGAAGATAGTAATAAACAAACAGACGAAAAAAGTAGTGAAAATGAAGAAAGGACTAATGACAAAAATATCGAAATTGACATAGAAGAAAAAATGGATATTTCAGAAACCCACACTTTAACGATTAATGGAATAAAAGGTGTTCTTTGCTACCACAAAAGAAAAGGTCCAAAAAAAAGTATAAAATGGAAACCAGATTCCGAATTAGAGGAAATACAATATTTTGAACTTGACGAAACCGAGCGTGTTAACGTTACAAAGACCTTTACAGATATGAAATACTTAGAGAGGATACATGAAAGGGACGCTTTCCAAAAAGGACGTAATCTTAGTAACGATGACGTAATGGAAGAAAAAACAAGTTGGAAACCACTAATTTCCATTGACTTAGATGGTCAAATCCAAGTTGAATATGGTAAAAACAGTAAAGAAAAAGATATACAAGCTATTCGAATGAAAGGTACATTACAGCCACTTTACTTCCACAAGTCAATGATCCCTGATTCACCTTTTGAACCCGAAATTGAGACTCACACCTACTCGGAACCTACAGTTATACCATTAGATGATGTTACGGGCAATCAAGACAACATAAGCGATTTTCGTAATATGCCTTGGCCTGAACCCAAAGGCAATGCGCCTCTGACATCAAGCAACAATATGAATGTATCGTCTATATTTCCTCCTAATATGCCTCAGTTTCCATCTAATTTTCCTGGTACGCAATTTCCTGGCGTTCCACAAGGGTTTCAAGGCCCGCCCATGGTTCCTGGTGATTGGTCAAATGGGGTTCCGCCACACATAATAAATGGAATACCAAATGGTTTACCTGGACCGATGGTACCTACAGGTATACCACCAGGTCCTGTGCCTCCAAGTAATATACCTCCAGGTATTATAATGCCCCCAGAAAATATGATCATGGGACCCGATATGTTTGGCACACCAAATCCTATGTTCCCTGTACCACCAGATGGTTTTAATATGCAACAAAATATGTTTCCTATGGACTATAACATGACAGGACAACAAGGTCCTCCTGGACCGGATACATTTAACGGTCCAGGAGGCAATTTTCGCGGAGCTATGCGAGGACGCGGTGCTGGAGGCCATTGGAGAGGCAAAAATGGAGGCAACTGGGATGGTCCTCCAAGAGGACGTGGAGGTCACGCACGCGGCGGTAGAAAAGTTGTGTGTATGTATTTTCAAAGAAAAGGTTCATGTAGGCTAGGCGACAATTGTTCTTTTCTGCATCCCGGTGTAAATTTTCCTTATTAAATTATAATTAGATATTATGTTATAAAAATGCAAAAATGTTGTGTACATAGAAAGGCTGAATGAAATAAGATATGTTAAGGCCCGGTCCAAAAAGACTACTATTGTAAATATTAGTCATTAAAAATGTAAATATTGTACAGATATTATTAACCTTTATATGAAATTGTGCGAATAAAATAATTCTTAATAACTCTTAATTTTCTTTACTTTTTAGCGCAATAAGATTTTTTTTATGCTTAATGAAAATCCTTATACATTTTTTTATATATTGTGAGAGTGCAAAAGTTCATGAGGAGTTTGTGAGTAAAAGTCACATCGAGTAGGCAAATAAAGCTCTTTATTTAATCAATGATATATTCTCCATCGTAGTCGATAATGTGTTTCAAACGTTCGAGCATCTTACGGACGCCCCGATCATAAAAACTGCGCGGTTTAGATTCTAAGAACAAAGACACGACCTTTCTTATGACATTCAGAGTCAAGTTTTTTCCATTTAAATGATTTGCACTGAACCGAACAAGTGATAATCAGATGGTGTAATATCAGGAGAATACGTTGGATGAGTTAGGACATCCCATTTCAGACTGTTCAGTTTGCGCAGCGTCTGCCTCGAAACGTGTGGTCTGGCGTTGTCATTATAAAATACTACGCGCTTAGCGATTTGACAAAGTTGCGACGTTTCTTTTTGTTTCGATTAATTGGCGACAGTACTATTCCTAATCAATCATTTCGCCAACGGGGAGAAATTCGAAATAAATTATGCCACTAAACACAGAGCATTACCTTCATCACGTGCAAATTGGCTTTTGCCATTGCTCCAAAATGTTCACCTACCTGTTTCCATGTATGTTTGCGCTAAACATCGTTGTACAGGACCCATTTCTCATCGCCCTCCACTAATCGATCCAAAGGTAAACGGTTTGTTGTTGAACTGCCCGGGTAAAGAAACGGCAACAGAAATTCACTGGATTTTGTTCCTCTCGGTCAGCAAATGGGACATCCGTATATCGAGTTTCAAATCGAATCCAATTTTTTTTAAGCGCCGAAAAGCGGTTAGTCGGTCAACGTAAGTGCTGTAGCAACTTCCGCTGTTGAAATTCGCGGAGTATTCTAAGGTAAAGTACGCATAATATCGTTATCAATGTCTGAAGGCCGACCAGAACATGACACGTCTTCAAGATACTCTCCGCGGCGAAATTTCGTAAACCATTTTTCCACAGGTCGTTTAACTGGTGCGAGATCTTAATAAACCTCTTGAAAGTTTTTTACGGCTGTTGCATCGTTTATTTTCTTCCAAAACTTGTAAATCATATCATTTTTTTTATAGAAAAAAGCTAATGCTTGACCACGATCCCACCTGATGTTAAGTGGTGATGCGATCTGTGGTGGCAAAGCGCATTAACTTTGTAATAGCCTCTTCACTCTTCTTTTGAAGACACCTACGTCGTAATTAGACGGGAACACTGACGCCGGCAAATTGTTCCACTCTGTAAAGTAACAAGCCGAAAGTGCACCTTTTCGACACTTAATTTGAAAGTAATCTTTCTCTCGAACGAGCGCCGCGTGTTCACTAACTTAACTGAAAACAAGACTCGAAAACATTTCCTAAATAGGAAAGCAACTGCCAGCAGCGTGTGATTTTAATAAGACTGACGTTTTATAAGCTGCTTTTATCATTTGCCATCTCTCTTAAAAACGGATACTGCTACAGAAAATTGTGTAGCTGCGTGCTACCTATATATCTTTATCGCATTATTTACGCATTTACCAACGTGACGTTTTGTGTAGAAACAAGAGACGTTTGGTATAGAAACAGGAGACGTTATAATATCGTCTCGATATTGCGCAGCGCTCGTAGCCAACACTCGCTGCACAATGCCGCGCACCTAATCAACGCGCCTTGCACCGAGCGCCATTGTATACACGCCGACAAAGGACGCCGCTGCGCTTTTGTTCGGCGCCGCTCGGACGCCACGGCCGCACATCTGGCGGCCACATTTCGCCGCAACACATACCTGGCGAGAGGTTAACGCGCTCTAACACTCTCTAATGTTTATGGATACTTTTTGTATAAATAGAGCATACTTTTCACAAATAAATGGAGTACTACTACAAGCGTCGACTAAGTTACTTCTCTCCAACTCAAGATCTCCTACAAGCTGCAATTCTTCAGAAACATAGTTAGAGGCTGTCAAGCACAACACGCTGCTCGACGGACCATCTACAATTGTTTCATCTTTTAGTCCTTGCCACGTTTCTGTACACATAAAATCAGGTTTATCATTTCATGTATACTTCTTAAATCTATTGCAATTTTCTAGTCCAGGCTTATAATATGTTATGTTGGCTTATTTGTTTCACATGGTACTTCAAATTTGAAGTTGCTCCTTCATGGTTGGTATCCATCAACCATTAAAATATATCAAGTTTACTTAAACGGTGCCTTCTTTGTCGCGTTTCTGTAACACAATGTAAGTCGATCTATGACAATAAATTTTGGAATCTAGTCATTCCTTTCTACCAAATGACTATGAGTTGAGCAGAGAAATGAAAATAAAAGAATATTATTCGTATAACTTAAAATGTTTTTTCTAATTAATAGAAAAGCATAGAATCAGGTATATTTTTTGGTATACACAGTAACACAGATAACACATGCGGATTTTATATCATCGACACCAATAGAAGAATATTTATAATAATGCCTCATGGTTGCAAATCCATTGGATGAAATTCTTAAAAAATTATCTTTATGAGATGTTCTATAAAACTTCTATAAATGATTCTAAATTCCACATTAAGGGTCTTTCAAACGGAAGATCGAACATATACGAAATATTAAATTACTTCCATTATACACCACGACTAGATCAGTAATGGAAGCAAACCATAAAGATGTTGCGTTTGATGTCATATATCCTTCTCCTTTCTAAACATTTTTTAAATATGTCGTAACAAGATATAAACCTAATGCCCGATTTCACCAACAGCCCTTAAAATTTGTTGCTAAGTCTTTGTAGTGTAGTTAGAGAAAAGCATAGCTCTCGTTACTTCAATAGCTTAGTTAGCTACAGCGCCCTCTCCGTCAGAATACAAGAAACTTTACACTATTGTTTAGCAGTAGTAATAATGGCCTTGTGGTGACCTATAGTGTTTTTTTTATACCTTTCTTACCAGTCTCCAGCTTTATGTTCTTCTTTCTTGATTATTAATATATTTATAAAAATTTTATCTATGTTTGGCAGGTCTAAGAATAGGTTGTAAACTATTTTAAAACCCTAAGCAATAAGGGTGGCCTGCCCCATATTTTTTATTTACAGTTTATGTAAAAAAAAATACTTTTTTTTTATATTTGTCAATACATACAACCCTTAACCTTTACCTTTTTACCACCAACCCCCATTTTTAATAGCGGTATTAGTACTGTAATAATCTTCAACTTTCATTTATAAATCGGTTAGTTATCGCTTTTTTATTATCTTATATAAATCAATAGTACTCAACACGCGTCACGAGCCTCCCCCAAAGTTAATAAAGTACATTGAATTTAAATAGTAATAGTTGGTTTCAGTTTGAAGAAGGCACCTTATTATGATGATGAATAGTTGGTATTTTGTTATTTTTGTAGGCCGATAACGTTTCCATTCCTCTTTCAGTCATAGACCACATTACCTTACACTTACAATAAGTAACTTAGTTTTCATTTGGCATCCAAAATATTCACTAGAAATTATTTAAATGGTAAAGAAACGTTTGCTGGGCCGGCTAATGACCTCATAAAATGTTTCATGGGTTTTGAGTCTGTATGTACAAAACGTCGTTTTTTGACAGCTACAGGCTCGTTTCCTTTTTTATAAACATCTGGTCTTATAAAGATTATGTTTTTATTAGTTATATAGTATTTATTGTAGTCGCTTTTCTGAGTGACATCTAAAAATGTTTTGTAGACGTAGTGGTATAGATATTCTAGTTATAGTGATATTATTTTTATTAATTTGACGTCTCAATTTTTTTGACTAGATAACATACTTTCTTTGTTATTGGTTATGCAACGGTGGTTTTTTTTAGAACAAAAGAAACATAAAGGCTTTAAAGTACAAAAGTCAAAAAAAATGTCGGATCAAAAAGAAATCCAAGAAAGTATTATAGAATCGCAAGAATGGCTCTTTACTGTTTTAGTTCCAAATATTGGTCCCAAAGAAAAAGTTTTTCTATCAGGTAGTACTTCAGAGCTTGGTGAGTGGGATTACACTAAGCTTGTACTGCTCGAACCGAAAGAAGGAACTGATATTTGGAGTGTGAAGATAATGGTACCAAATACTTGTGATATATTTTATCGCTACATTATATGTCTAGTCAATGAAGAACCTAAGTGTGTTATGATACGGAGATGGGAGACCAATATCCAACCAAGAGTTATTAAGGAAAACATGCAACATCCAACTACAGACACTTTTGGTGAAATTGATGGTAATCACAAGATCAATGGAGGATGGCTCACATCTCAAACTTTAGTGCAATTTAAATTTATTAATGATTCATTAAAATTAAAAAGTCGTGTTTCTAATAGAATAATACAAATCAAAGTAACACCAGTTAATTTGTCATTTGGAACTGAAGGGCACCTTGATGATTCTCTGAGTACTGATAATACAGAGACAGAAATACCAGTAGGTGTATATGTAGAGGTATCTACTCTTGACAATAACCGTGAGATGTGTGAATTGCAAGCACAGGAACAATTTGGAAGAGAGTATAAACCTAATGATATTCTATTAGTAAATGTATATGCCCCAGATCACAAGGTTTTAGCATATCTTATCGATTTCTACTCATATAGCAGTAGAGCTGCTATGGAAGACCCCCCTTACCATGTCGGTTATACATATGTTCTTCCTAATATGTTTAAACCATCTGAAGGTATTCTGGAGTTACCGGTTACATGTAATATTAAACATCGACCTCTGGGCACTGTAAATTTTGAATATTTACTTGTGCATCCTTTAAAAGAAAATATTTGCAATCTGCAAGTATCTTATGCCAAACATTGGGATCCTTCTTGGACAGGTTTAGAAGTTGGTCATCGAGGTTTGGGTGCTAGTTTTAAAAACAAAGAGTAAGTATTTATTGATATTAATAAAAATCTTTTTGATAGTCATGTTATTTGTACAAAACCTTATGGGTCTAGTAAGTATTTAACCTGTTAACCGGGGAGTGAAATTATGCAACATGTACCGGGCGCGTATTGTTTCGCTAGGACATGTCAATACGCCATGGATGATGTAATATCATAGTGGATCTCAAATATACGATCCGTCCATTCCAGGGCGCAAATTAATTTTTGAGGATGTATTTATATGTCCTACCCGTACCCGATGTCGTTTACGCCTGTTGCATTTATACATCTTGCCCGGTTAACAGGTTAATAGACATATAAGAATTTTTATTAGATTGCTGAAATTCTGAAAAAAATTTACTTTAAACCATTGAGAATGTTCTATTATAAAACTATTTTCAGAGGAAATGCTATTCGTGAAAATACAATAGCTTCCCTAAAAAAAGCTGCTGCTAGTGGTGCAGACTTGTTGGAATTTGATGTACAGCTAAGTAAAGATATGATTCCAGTCATTTATCATGACTTCCATGTATGTATTTCTATGAAAAGAAAAAAGGAGGTTGATTTCACAGAGATGTTAGAATTGCCTGTGAAGGATCTAACTTTGGAACACCTACAGAAACTTAAGGTATAACATTGTTTAATGTAGAACAAACATTTAGTGAAGTTTTGTTCAGACTTTCATTAATCATACAGTGCACTTGAGTTAATACTAGATTGGTCACAAATACTTTTTATATTAATTTTGTAATAGCAAACATAAATAATAATTTTCTACTGCTTCATAAAAAAATGTTAGTAATATAGACTTTGCTATAGAATATGAGCTTTATTTGAAAAACTTTATTGAAATTATTTGTAATAACTCACTAATAAAGACTTTCTTATAACATACCTATATGTAGTATATTAAAAATAAAACTAAAAATATATACAGCAGCCTTTACTTTGTCATATGTGCTGAAAATTTAGAATTCTCTGAATCTCATTTTTATATATATATATATATACATATTGTATTTTGTTTTATTTTTTGTATTTTCCTTTTGTTAAGGTTTATCATTTAGTAGAAGGTCGCAACCACGAGATTTTGTTTTTTGATGAAGATTTAGAAGAACATCAACCTTTTCCAACATTGGAAGATACATTTGCAAGCATTGACTTGCATGTTGGGTTCAATATTGAGTTAAAATGGACAATGGAGCTCAATGATGGGACATTTGAATTGAATAATCCATTTGATATGAATCTATATGTTGACAAGGTATAAAATTTTGATAGATATTACCCATTTGTGTAGTTAAAATAAGCTTTTCTAACATTTCAGTCGAAAAATATTGAACCAAATCATAATTTACAATAATCCAAATTTTTACTAGGCTAGACACGAAATTAAATTTTTATTATTATACTATAAATATAAAATTTTAGTTTCCTACCACTTGCACCATTTTCAGTATTTTACAAATTTTCTTAATGTAAAGCTTAGTGTGGCATGGATGTGTGCAGATAGGTTGTATTTGCATTTTTAATTCTCCTTGCTTTATATAATCTTTGTTCAGGTTTTGGAAGTGGTTTTGAAACATGCAGGAGAGCGGAGAATTGTTTTTTCGTGCTTCAATCCCGATATTTGTACAATGGTTCGAAACAAACAAAATAAATATCCAGTTATGTTTTTGACTGTTGTAAGTATTGTGAACGAGTCATGTCATACAATTAATCTCAATGCCTGGGTTATTTTCTCATGAAATTAAAAATATTATTACCTTAAGGCCCGGGGAAACAAATCCAGGTTCTTAGAAATAATTGCCCATTCTCATTCTTCCGTAAATTTAGCAACATTTTAACATCACTAAATCTAACGTTTAAGGTCACAGTGACTGCTTTGTAACATGGAGTATTCTAGTTTGATTCAGACCAAATGCTGTGAAGATTAGTTGGTAGCGGTGTTTTTCTTGAATCTGCCTAGATAGCTACCACACTTATATTTAAGTCAGCCTCCATAACAACATTGCTGTGTTGTGCATATCAACATATTATAGACAAAGTATTATTGGCAAAAACACTTCACTATCCATGGCCACATTGTAACTAAACACCACATTAATTGGGGTCAAACCCTTTGTGGATTAAATAAGGTGTTCATTTTCCTAACTGTAACAAGCTAAATTAATATTATTGGATATTAAAAAAAATATATTACAGGGGGTTACAAAGAAATATCAACCATACAGAGATCCACGTTGCTTAACTATTCCCGCAGCTGTGCAAAATGCTATAAGCTCAGATATTTTAGGCATTGTAGTTCATACTGAAGACCTTCTTAGAGACCCGACTCAGGTGAGTTTTGTAAATTAGCCTTCTGAAAACATTTTCTTTTTGTGTTACATTTTTTATGATGAAATTTGTGAACTACAGACTATAATTTCTTTTTCTAATACGTACCTCCGACATGGAGGTAAGAGACATTTCGTATACTGGAAGAATCTCCACACGGTGGGCCGTAGATCATGTGATGGTCACGGGAAACTGCTAGATGCGCCAGCGCATGATCGATCTTTGGGGAGAGCAACGTGGAACAGTGTACGTCTATGGTGTAATGACGATGAAGGGAAAATAAAATTGTGTTCGTCTCGCCAAAAATGGTTATCTTGTTTCGCAGGTAAAACTAGCAACTGACGCTGGTCTGGTTATATTTTGTTGGGGTGATGATAATAACGATAAAAATACTATAAAGAAATTAAAGGAGATGGGTTTACATGCTGTAATATACGATAAGCTTGATCAATACACCTCGAAGCAAATTAAGGTACAACTTTTTGGAATAGAAATATCTTTTTCTACTTTCGCTGTATTTTTTTTAGTTAATAGCTGTTTCCTATGACACGATACAATTATATTTAGAAGAAAAAAAATAGTTTATAAATGCTTATTTAAATACAAAGTGTAATAATAAAACAGATAATAAATTACAAAATTCACTCTAATTTAAAAAAATTCTTACACTGTTCATGTGACTTGCCTAGTTTTAATTTCATGCTAGTTTGATAGAATGATTTTTCCCATACTATACTTAGTTTATGTTGTCACGCAAACAGGAGAGCGTTTTCTTGATGGAAGCACGGGAGTCGCAACAGGAATTAATGAAATTGGCGGTAATGGAGGAAATGCCACCTTCTGGAAGTTCGTCCTCGTCGCACGATAATCACGATTCCGAACATCAAGCATTCCTCGATCTTTCTGTGCGCAACACTATACTTGATCATTCCACTGTTACCTCTCTAGAATCACTTGCATCATCCATTGATCTCAGAGATGACTTTAGTGAAAAAAATTTAAAACGAAACAGGGAATTAATTATGTGTATAGAGAAAGAATCACAGGTTAAAGAACAAAAAAAATCTTGTTATGGACTACTCCCCTCTGGTGACACATTAAAAAGTTTGCAAAAAACACAGCGTAAAGATAGCAACTAAATGTAAAATTAAAGTCTAAATACAATGTTCTTTTAAAAATTATAATTTTGTGAAATGATAAAATTGTGACCAAACATTTCTAGTAAAATTTGCTCAAACTTCAGTTGTAACTCTTTCCTGTATAATTATTTAAACTTACCGCGTTTCAAATAAGAATACAATAATCATAAATTTTAAAACCATAACTATTTACCTATGAATCAGTTAAAATCGTTTAACTGTGTTTTACATAATTAGTTAAATTTTGTTTGTCAATTTAGTTTTTACTGAATTATATTAACAAAAGAAAAAAATGTTTTTTGTACTAGTAAAGTATCCAGTAGAGAGAAACACGAATGGTATAATGCTTGCTTTCTTCTATTAGACTTTTGCGCTTTATCATAATATTGCTTCGCCGCTTACCACCAGGTGGGGCCAGAATCGAGCGCTAAACAAAGTCAGTAAACTAGTAGTGACATGCAAAATATATATATTTTTAACAATTTGTTTTATTTTTCATAGTTTTCGTTTATACGAGGGTGGATTGAAAAGTACTCGGCCTAACCAAGAAAATAAACGCATACTAAATCAGTTATATTTTTATTTTTCTACATAATCACCATCAAGTTCAATACACTTTTGCCACCTCCCCTTCCAAGCATTTAGACCGTTGAAAAAAAATGATTCTTCCTTAGAGTCAAAATATGCGTCTACAGCTGCTTTGACCTCGTCGTTTGTCGAAAATCTTTGACCTCCCAAGTGCTTTTTTAGGTTAGGGAACAGAAAGAAGTCTGATGATGCCAGATCAGGTGAATACGGCGGATGCGGTAACATTTCAAAGCCACAGTTGTGAATTTCAGCCATTGACTGTGCTGACGTGTGAACACGGGCGTTATCTTGATGAAACAGGACTTTTCTTCTGAGCATTCCTCGACGTTTTTCGTTTATTTCCTCTCGTAAACGACGTAGTAAGGTGCAGTAGTAATCAGAGTTTATAGTCTGACCCCTTTCAAGATAATCAATCATAATCACACCTTTCGAGTCCCAGAATACTGAAGCCATCACCTTATTTGCCGACAAAATCGACTTAGCCTTTTTAGGGGGTGGTGAATCAGGTCTTCTCCACTGTTTTGATTGTTGTTTTGTTTCCGGTGTACAGTAATGAACCCATGTTTCGTCCATAGTAACAAAACGATTCAAAAAATCATCTGCATCGGCTTCAAATAACTCCAAACAGTCGCGTGAAATAGTCAATCGCGTCCTTTTTTGTTCAACTGAAAGCAGTCGCGGAACCCACTTCGCAGACACCTTGTGGAAACCCAACTCGTTGACAATGATGTTTTGAGTTCGTTCATAAGAGATGCCTATAATCTCGGCTATCTCTCTAATTTTTAATCTGCGGTCTCCCATTATTAAATCAAGTACTTTTTTAATATTTTCGTCAGTAGTTGACGTCGAAGGCCTTCCAGAGCGGGGTTCATCTTTCACACTCTCTCTACCACGCTTAAATTCTGCTATCCATTTTTTGACGGATGAATATGACAGAGCACAATCGCCTAATGTACTGACCATGTCATCATGGATGGCTTTTGATGATAGCCCCTTCTTATGGAGGTACTTAATGACGGCACGCTGCTCGATTTGCTCCATTCGCGGAAATTATGTCCGATTACTTTGTTAATAAATTTATAAAATCACAACTAATTATCGCACACGTTTCGAACTTCACACAATGAACTAGTCTGAACTGAACTAAATAATGTGGGTAGATTTGATTTTTAGAATTGAATGGATCTGTGTTAGGCCGAGTACTTTTCAATCCACCCTCGTAATACGTCGCTATTTATGAAGCTGTTTCAAATGGCTTTAATTGAAAGATTTAAAATGGGCAAAAAATCTGGTATTTTTGTATTTCTCTCTTTATATAGTATAACATGTTAAAATAATAAATAACATTTTTTTACTGTGATATTTCATAAAATAACGAACAACATTATTTTGTATTGTAAACATTTTTTTTTAATAAATTTTAGTACTTTCTTTGGAACTTTTTTTTAACTTCTCTCATTAGAAATATACTGATTGGATGTTTATGTGACATGTCTGTGCCAAAAGGATACGCGTTCCGGAACTAGGTGAAACCATGAGAAACGTTATTGGTAAGTTGAACTTTTTCTCTTTGCTTGTAGTTTAAACACATTCCTAAAAATACAGGTAGGAACTTTTGTTTTTTTTCAATAAAAAAGCATTTCCATAGTGTATACTTTTAATAAATACTTATTAGGTACAGAAAGGTGTATAAGGACATAACATTGATTATACTAGATTAAGTATTTCAATTATTCTGGACGGAATGTAATACTTTTAATCACAACATAAGTTTAGTTTCAACAAATAGATAAACTTATATAAAAAATATATTTTTTTTGAGTACAAATGTAAATCTTTTCTTAGCCAAGATAAAAGCGCAAAATAATCGAAGAGCAAAGTGAAAGTATAGATATTTATTTACAGCGATATTTCAATGTTGGTTATTAATAAAAAAACATATTTACATCACATTAAGGTGTTGCGCTTGGCTCTACTATAATATATTACATTTGTGCACCCGTACATTATGGCGGCTTTAGCAAAAGAAAATTACTCCTTATTCTTTAGTATTCCAATAAGGTTTGATTTACTAGATGCTTCTTTAGTGAGAACTTTGTTTTAGCACAGTAATACATAAAGGACAATACACAGAACACATTTTAAAAAATGATGCAGTTTATCCGATTACTATATGAACCACTATTATAGCCAACAATTTAAACAAAAAGATGGCCCATAAAAAACATTATAGACCATGTACAAATTCTTGCGTTTATATATATATGTATATACTTCATATGATACTTCAATAAAACCAATGACGTTCGTATAAAAATGGCACAATTATACAATTTAAATATTCCATTTACAACGAGTAAGTTTTTATTTTTTCCAGGAATGTTCGCGCAGAAACTAGCACCCATCGATACTTCACCAAGATTCCTTTTTACATGAAAAATTTTATTATGTTTGAATACTGTAAAAATCTTTGCTTTTTAGCAATTTAATATTTTTATTAAGAAAAGCTTATGTTGTTCACTTTACGGCGTGCTAAATTTTAAGTCATTTCCGGTAACAGCATGTTGGATCACTAATAAAATTCACATATACTTGGCTTTGGCTTTTAATGATTTTTTAAAACAAAGTGCAAGCGACGTCTAACTTTAAAAAAATACCTATTTCTTCAAGACTAGTAATAATGTTGCAATCTTAATAAATCATAACATCTTATTTTATTTCTGAACTATGCAAATTATGTATTATAAAATTGTGCGTTTAAATATTAATGGATATTTTAATTCATATTTTAGAAATTAAATATAAATAATTGTAATATGTAGATAATAATTATATTTTAAACATAGTTTTCTTATACTACTTAAATAAAATTTATTATGTAAACCCCTTAATATAAATATTATAAAGGTGTTTTTTAAATGTATATTGTTATTAAAGGGGCAAAATTAATAAATAAACTTAAATCTATAAACATATGGATTTTATATATTGTGTAAAACTGACGTACAACAGATTTAGTTAAAATGGTTTGATTTTTGGAATAAAATCTTATTAAGTTTTACTTAACAGAAAAAGTTTAATGAACATCATTTGTATAAAATTTATTTATAATTATTTTTTGTTGTGTAATGACTTCGATTCGATTCTCAATTTCACACGGGTGTTATGTGAAGATGATGCTGTGAGTTTGGTAAAGAGTACTCACTCAAAATGTTCCGGCTCTCATACGTTACCAAAGCCGGAACACGTCAATGCTATTATAACGACAGTTTAATTTGAGGTACTTAGCCACTCGTCTACGAAAATACTACCATCAACCAAACTCCACAACATCCCCAAAATCGAACCAGTGACCTTCATGTTACAAGACATGCTCTTAGCTACTGCGCCATGGAGTGTTTTTCTGTGTATAAGAATCTCTTGATATGAAAAAATGTTGCGTGATCTGACACCGCATAAAAATAACTTAAGGTATGTAGTTAATCAATAAGAATATAAGTTTTCACTAGTCATTACATGTTGATATAAGATTATTACAAAATAATAATAAGTGATCGTTACATATGAATCAGGTGATAAATTTTTTTTTGAAGATTAATCCTTAATAATTATTTATGCAATTCGTATAACATTGAGCTTATAAAGACAAAAATAAAAGATTTAAATAAACAAGACGTTTTAGTGATAACTATACATATTGCACGTAAATTTAATGAGCCAATGATATACTTATAATATGTCTTTTTTTATTAAGACCAATAAATCATTGATATGTGTGATCTTTTGGACGGAATTATATGACTTTAATAAAACTGATTACTTTGATTAGGTAACATAAAAAATTTAGCGATGCCTGCAGGTGGTTTCGTTTTGAGATGTTCTTCAATAAATTGACATGGACAAACGTATTTATACCCATGCCGTCCAGGCACCATACTGGTAAGGTTTAGTCTGTTTTTGATGGCGTGCGCTCCCCATCTTCCCGCGTATCGTAAAAAAAGAAGCGCGGCTCTTTCCTGTTTAACGAAAAAATAAAGAAAAATTGTTCGTATAAAATCGATTATCAAGTGTAATTTTGTTGACTTAAGTTGAATGAGACTTGCCGGGAAGAAGTAAGTCAATCGATACCACGGCGCCTAAGCCAATCGTTGCACGGCGGGCAACACGCACGTTTATCTTTGGGCTCTTTATTCCTCAAAATTTCTTCAACATATTGACAAGGGCAGAGCGCGAGCGATAAGTGTCGCGGTGCCGCGGGATTTCCGCCATCCTCGTCTAGGGTCCAGTAAAGACGCCGCCGCAGGAAATCTTTGCCCCACCGTTGCAGATATCGTAGGTACACTTGCTCTGCCATATCCTGCACATTTATATACCTCGCTTACCCACAACTACATTAAATATATAGGTGCTGATTAATTATAATAACATGTTAAGACGAGCTGGCAATGCTGGTATAATAGCGTTAAAATAAATATATTAATTAAAGTAATAGTATAATCTATTTCTTTCTAGTCTAAACAGTAAAAACATTGTTCAACACAAATTGTGCAAATTTTTTTCGCCTCTATTAATTTATTCAGATTTTCGACAACATTGACAAATTTGATATTTACCTAGCTTATCCCCGTGAGGGTTGCCTTGCCGTAGTATATTTATTTTAACTTTACTTTTTTAAAAATTAGTAGGTATATTGGTTTGTCAGTAGAGTTAAACCTTTTCCATGAAAAGATGTGCCAATTTCTGTGCTGGTTAGTGTCACGATGTCGGAGATTAGAGTTCTAAGAAATTACATAATATCAGGATATTTTATTCTAAGAAGGAGAGGATATATTATTCTGTCGTATTTCGTTATGACTCAGGGTCGTGGTCATCATGTGTAATGAAACACACGACGACTTTCTTGGCAGTTATGATGGAGTGGTTTGCCATTGCCTTCTCCGTTTCACATACCTACTAGTCCGACCACGGATGGTCATGACAAAGATATGTAGGTTTTATCACGATGTTTTCCTTCACAGTCAAAGCGCGTGATATTAGTTGGTGTTATACTAACTGCACATAAATTAAAAATTCATTGATGCAGGCCCGATTCGAATCTGGTCCCTTCGGAGTAGAAGGCCGGCGTACAAACCACTAGGCTATCACGGCTTCGTTATATATTATAGATAAATAAAATTATTATATTATCTACAAAAATATCTTGTAATAAGTAAAGGCTAGGATTGGCCCCTAAGTGCTCTTAATCATTTGTATGCAGTACAGCAACTAAGCAAGGTCGCAGTTCTCAATATTCAATAGTAAGAAACCTAGTACAAATTAGTATGTATCGTTAGCGATGTGACATGACTCAAGGTGACGAGCACAATCAAGCCGTTTTTTATTATACAACTTTACGTATTATTATAACCATAAACAAATTTATACATTTATATAAATATAGTATAATTAATTAGTATCATTGTATCATTTAGTATAATTAAGAACATACATAAAATATTTTTAAGCAAAATAGAAAATGACCTTCATGAAACCAAAATACATATATTAGTTTTAAGTTAAAACATATTGCTCCACGGAAGTTAGTATGGTACCCCTTTTCTTTTCAGTGTGATTATATAACAAAAGCATTTACACCCAAATAAAGAATGTTAAGGATATGGCATTGCACACATGTCTAATAATAAATAATTTCAATATGCAAATAAGAGATAATGAAATTAAACTTCAGCAATGACAGAACTTTTTCTTAAGAATAAATCATGTTTTAATATTATTATGATTGTATATGTATTTTTTTTAAATATCAACAACAAAATTAAAAAAAAGTATATACTCGAAAGTTATGTAGTTAGTACAAATTGTAATTTTTTGCAAATTATTATAATTCAATTTGTAATAAAATCTTTTGTTAGATTAACATGATCTCATTATATTCATATAGGAAAAAAATAGATATTTTACCTGTTTTCGGGATAATCTTGTGGACTGGTTGCCTTGTATAACAATGTCATGCACAGAGACATCAAGTCGTTGCTCCCAACCTTGCATGATACTCTTTCCTTCTTCGCTCTCAACAAATTGTTGTATGTGGGCAATGCATGGTCCAGAATCGAAATAAATGAAGCACAGATTAACTTTATGGCATGAAATTTTCCCTCTGTCATCTAAAGCCAGTAACAATTTGTGCTTATTTAGTAACTTGTTTACACTGCCTAAGCACTGTTCCAATCCTTTTGATAATCGTAATTTAATCCACATACAGAGGAAAATAGCCACTGCATTGAGTATTAACCATAAAACTCCCAGTGAGAACAGGGTAAGACCAGTTAATCCAGAAAAAAGTAAAGACAGCAGCACCAAAAATGCAAGTGTAATCCAGCAAACTAATACCCTTTTGTAACATATATTGTATAGTGTGAAACGAGCATCATTCACAAGAAGTTCCATTGCATGTACATATTCTTCAACTGTAAGCTGTAACAATAATAAATATAAGTAAATTTACAGAAAATTAAGGTTCTTATATTACAATGATCTCCACGAGCTCCACTGCATCCGAGAGCTCTGAGCATACATAAATATAGCAAGTTTATTTATCAAATTCTATACATTTATGACAAAGATAAGTAAATGTTGTTCTTCTAAGATGATACCTAAAGAATCCAAGTCTAATCTTATATGTACTTCCAATTTCTATATAAATAATTAGTTCAGCAGTTAGAGGAGGCCTTTGCCAAAACGAATACAAAATCGAGAGATATACATAGCTGTTCTACTACGAACTCGCTACAGCGAGTATATACATAGCTGTTCCAAGACAAAGACTTGTTCACAAAATTTTCCCAATTTCTTTTATTCAGAATATTTTACAAAATATCAAATTAATTTTATTTATTTATGGCATATTGCATAAGTGTTATATAGTTATTAATGTATAAAAATTGTTAATTAACTATTATTTACAAAAGCAAAATAATAAAGCTACTTATTTTTGTACTCCACATACATTCCTAACAATATGCCCCTCAACTAACTACAATAATTTATTGCAATAAAATATAAAAACATTTAAGATATATTGAAATTATAATTTCTACTTTTATTGTTAAGATTCTATGTATTCATATCATACATACAGTCAAACCTTGTGCCATTAGCTCCTCCGGGACTAATTCAGGTCGAAATCTTGCTGCTGTTATCCAAGGCCAGTTTGAGTTTATAGGTAAAACTGTTACCAGCAGATCCCCATTGGCTGTAAAGGTAACAAAACCAAAACTTAAAAGTACCCTTTTACAAGTAAAATTATTAAGGTTTTCTAAACAAAACTATTAATTGTCTTCATAAGATATAATTATAATTAAAATATACATCTATTGTTAAGTTATAAAAAATTTGTTACAAAATTCAGTCAAGTGACTTATTAACCCTTTGGGACCATTTGACAAGTGAGACACATCATCAATATGAATAAACAAAGTTACAGATGAGACTGGCTTTATTAATTTAACTTATATTTGTTTATCTACTCTTGTATTCATTTAATTGTTTTCTGACTACGTTTTTATTTTGGTTATTTTAATAAAATAAATGTGATACTACAGTATTATTAAATATGTACAATGTGTTAAAAAAATTCAAATAAATCGGGACTGAAGAGGTTAATATAAGATTTTGTAGGAAAGATTGTAATTTTATGTACATAATGAAACTTTTGCTTGATGAAACTATTATTCTATTTCACTAAACACACATATTCTTAAATTAGAGAACTAATACAGAGATGTGGTTATTTTAACATATGTATTTTATTTATTAAATAATTTATATATTTTGTAATACTAATCATTAGATAACACCTGTTGTAATGTGCTATTGTACTTTGTATCCTAAATTATAGGCCAGTGCCTGTTTTAATTATTACAAAAAAAACTTACAAAATCCTGAACGTATGCTAACAAATTCAATATTTTTAGCAGAATTTCCATGAGATATAGGTTCAAGGTTCTTGTCTCCTCTTTCTAAATTTATGTGCACGGTTTCGGTATTTAAAACTGCTGGTGGTTCAGAAAGTTCAGTTAAAGATGTACTTGGCGCCGATGAATTTAGTATTTTTCCATCAGGTAAAGGCACATTGGTTTGATGTTCATCATCGAATTTCACCCATGTCTTTCGTGAACTTTCTTGATTTAAATTTCCGTTTGATTCAATGTCTTGTGGTAATTTTCCGTGATTAGTAGTCATTTTAAATCTCACATACAACCAAATTTATATTTGTTCTTAAAGTAAAATCTATAACTTCGATAAACTTTTGAAGTCTTCGGTGATGTTTGACGTATTCGTTATACAGCGAATATATCCAGTACACAAGGATTGTTTTCATAGTGACGTTTACGTCATTTACGTGACACATTTACGCAGTGCTACCAGCCATATAACCTATTAAATTATATCGTTTAATTAAATAACTACATTCATTATGTCTTTTTGTTATAGTGCAATGGAGTACAGTAACCTAACACAACGAATATTTATGGGAATATGTGTTTTTCGTTATAGAAAATAACGTTTAAAGCATCACCGATAAACCAAAAAAATTGGCGCTGGTTCACAACAATAGTAAAAAACTACGTTTCACTATCATTTGCATTTATTATGAAGTTGATCCCGTGATCTACCATAAAGATATAGATGCTGTAACCGTAACTCAATCTAAATGAAACGTTGAATAGATTGCATAGTATAATTGTATTGTTACAGTGGGGCCAATAGTTAAGAAAAGTTTTTTCTCTGTCAAAAACTTTGGCCTATGGGGTTCAATTTGCTTCGTAATCCGAAAAAACTGTTAGAAACATATGTTAGTGCAGATTTTTTTTAAATTTCATAGCGACAGCCTCATAATGACTTCTTTTTTTCAAGTGAATATTAGGGCGCCTTCAAGTTTACCGCGCGGTTGCAGCGCTACATCCGCGCTGCACACGCGTTGCGGCCACGCATCAGTTATTCGATTGACTAGTGTCACACACAAGTATTTTTTTGTTCAAGTCTAAACATGAACGAAAATCAGGGCGAAGAATTTATCGATGAGGTTGAGAGTCGGCTATGTACTACAATACTATTTCTAACTTATTGGCAATAAACAACTTCGCATACTTAATGAAAAAAAAGGTTTCTCCAAATTGCACAGAGTGTGAGACGATAGAAGATGTGTACCATATGTTAGTGGAGGGCGTTCGAACAAATCATGAGAGATTACAATTCTTTATATAATTTCCACATCATGTAATGGACACCAGAATTTTTAAATTGTAATGAAATATTTAAGAAGAAGAGCATAATTGTATACCACTATGGGGGTGGCATCGTCACTATGTGACAAAACCCCTTATAAAAAAAATAAAGAGAAAAAAAACCTATTGGCAGCAACACGGCCGCAGCACTGTAGACGTGCTGCCTCCACGCGGCACTTTGCAGCAAATTTGAAGGCGCCCTTAAAATTAAATTCAAATATTATAAAGTAAATTTTTATTTATTTTATGCAAACAATAACTTAAAAAGCTATTTACTAATTACATTATGATTATGACTTTGGGACATTGTTACCTCAGTCACCTCGTGACTAAGGATGTTGCAAAGCGGTTGAAACTTCCGTATAATAAAAAATTAAATACACGCAGTGATGTCAATGATTTTAGTATTAAAAGGTGCTAATCTATACATCGCATTGATAGAAAACTTCTACAAAATACTTTTTACACTATATACTAATCATGATTTTCAGTTCACCCTAATTTTTCTTACAAAACAGATACCACGCTGTTGATATTATCCCCCAAAAATTTTCATAATCGTCATATCGAAACTTCAAGTTTAGGCACCCAAACTAAGTTAAAAATGGTAGACTCAATAATATTTTCTTTTTTTTATTCATATTTCAAAATTAAAGAAATAAAATTCCTTCAATAATATAACTAAAAATATAAATATCATCATATGTGTTACGTAACCTGCTATACTAGGAAATGCATACGACGCCGCCGCCCAGGTTGCTGCACGTTCAGGATTCTAAGAAAAGTCGCGCGCAGCTGCCATCCAGATCCCAGTCACACGGAACTGCTGACTCTACGCTACGTGCTCCCATCGACGTCGCCTGGTCCTACGATTCGGGACCACTGAGGAGTGCTCTTTGTTCAATCGCTGAAAACTGAGCACGTATTAATTATAGTTTAAAATATATTTTTTGACGTGACAACGTCTATTAAATTGGTATAAGATAGGACGCGCGTGCTGAGAAATGTCCCGCACATAAGTGGGCGTGGCTTACGCCGACCGCTAAGTCGGTATGCGTTTGCCCGAATTGGTTGAAAGTAAAAGATGTATTCTATTGCTCAATAATAATTAGAAATAAAATCCCTAACAAATATAATTGAGAGTTAGTATAACTTGATTTGTAACCCGATAAACATGTCAAACAAGAATAATAAAATTTATTATCAAAATTTTTTGTGATATAATTAATAGACGTTGTCACGTTAAAATACATAAGTGCCCTGCACATATAACCCAGAATTTTTTTTTAAACGATAAATTTTATTTTAAGTTTATTTTCATTTTTTTGTTGTTTGTTTGAGTTTAGAGTTTTCAAATTCCTGATGTATATTATAAATATTTATGTAATATAATTACTAATGCACGGTAATAGCTAATAGCACAGAGGTATAAAGGGAAGCAGACCTAACACAAATAAACAAATACATGGATAGACCTATTAAGAGATCAATAATGGCATCAAATTGTCGATGCCAAGCAATTTATTACTTTTTAATAGTGCTTGCATTGATTTGTAATAAGTTTTTCAAATGTATGCATTTATTAATAAAAGTCTCGTCCGTCTCGTCCTTGGAGTCAGCTTATTATCTAGATTGTCCGCATGAGACACAAATTTATTATTTTTGTAATAAGCATATAACACGAGATGGCGTAACTATAAAAATAATATTTGTATCTTTTTCTAAATTAATATATGTATATTACGCCTACAAATGGTTGATATTTTTCATATACTGTTACAAAGTAGTTTTACCATTTGTTAATGAATAACAACGTTTAAAAATATTTAAAACTGATAAGATAAACGTTGTGGTGACAATTGTTTAGACTGTCTCTAATAATGGAGGTAACCAGAAAAATAACTACATGAATAAGAATTTTTACGAGGTACTCCAACGCTTTTTCAAAATAAGTTTCACTATTGCTAGTCGATCAGTTGTCAATACACGCGTAATTTTGATTTTGACTTTTATTGCAAGGCGTTTACTGCACGACTACGATCTTAGAACCCACTATAGGTATAGATTTAAATTGATCCAGAACTATAAAAGACTCATGCAAATGAGTATTGCAATTATAAATATTTGATTTTTTTATCATTTTGATTACGTTTTGTTTAACATAACAAGTCAGAATCTGAATGTTGTTTGCCTTTTTTAACTGTATACAATTTTGTTGCATCATTTTTAATACCAAAATTATTTAGGGGGCCCAATAACGCAGAGAAAGATTATCATTCAAGTTATAAAAATTACAATAAATCATGACAATCCGCAGTACACCAGTCTATCGTACCTACTCGCCCGAAATGTTGCTTAACCGGTTTTCATGCTCTCGCACAATCCGCAATATCACTCCCACTGTGGAGCCGGTTAGCTAACATACGAACGTATGCGTATCGTTTAAAAACCTATATTTAATACATGTTAAAGAAAACAGATATCTGTAATGATTCTTACCTCTTTTTAAGTTTTTTCTAAGAAAATGTGTGCAACAACAATTTTTTGTGTTTATATTAAATAATTTAATGATGGTCTCCGCCGTTTATTGAGATAAGGTTAAAAGTTTAAGACATGACAGTTTTACAAATATGGAATCATTGCCTAAACAGTTCGTTTCAGCTATGAGAACACTCTTTGATATAATGGATGATAAACATACGGGGTATGTAAAGCTTACTGATATAGAAAACCGTTGGCGTGACGATCGAACTAAAGGTTTACCCCGTGGTGTTATAGAAAGTTTACAAAAAGTAGCTTCGAATAATGGATTGTTAACATTTGAATCTTTCTGTACTGGTCTGAAAATATGTTTATTGCGTAATCAAGTTCAAAACTCTTCCAAAAAAGTAAATGATTTGGAAGAAATTGAAAATGGTGTAATGCATTCATCAGTAAGCGCTCAAGTGCATCGTCCACCGTCAGCTCCATTACTAGACTTAAATAGTATACATAGCCCAGATAGAAACTGGATTACCAGGAATCCGGATAGCACTTCGCACGGACAACATAGAACTCAAAGTATGCCACAATTAATAGAAGATAAGGACACCGTATTACCAGATTTAATGCACAACGTTGGTGTTACAGTAATGTCTAAACATGACAACACTCAAAGATTATACGGTCCACCTAAGCCGCCAAGGTTGGAAAAAAATCAACATGATAGAAAAGAAGAACCCAGATCAATTAACAAATTGGATGATATGACTATAGAAAGAGAAAATTTGAAAGAGAAATTAGACTTCGAAAGTATGTCTCGTGTCAGTAATGACCAAGAAAGAGAAGATAGAGGTTTGGGAGATGGACGATCAGCGAACGAAACACAATTACATATGCGCCGTATCTCTCGTCGACGGGAGCCCCGAAGGCATACCTTGCAGAATGGTGTCGATTATAACCTTTTAAAAAGAATGAAACAAATTGAACAAGAAAAAGATGTATTATTACAAGGATTATCAGCGGTCGAGGAAGCACGCGAATGGTACCTAAAACAACTAGCAGAGGTCCAAGATAAGATGCGTTATGCAGGCAGAATGGGAACATACGTGGTTTGCACTTTTCTGTATTCGAGTTTACACTCTTTTTATAATTATATTACAACACACTATGAAACTTAAAGCATAGGACTACTGAATTCACGATCTCTATATTGTCCTTTTACTATATTTTCCTTCTATTTAAAATGTCGGATGTCGGAATCATATATCATCTACCCTCATACTTGCAATTCGACGTGTCAAGCGTTCAGAAAGCATAATATCTACTTGAAAATAAAAATAATTATTTTAAAACATCACAGGAGCCCTGGAATGAAGCGCACCAAGAACGACTAGAATTACTCAAGGCGCGAGTGTTGGAGTTGAACAGACAATTAAGTGCACTGGCAGCAGGCTGGCGACATGGTCCACTGTCATTACATATGAACCTAGCTTTACCAGCGACACTTAATAACTCTTCAATCACCACTCCGAATAACGCTACTGTACTCAGATCACAAAATCGTATGCTTGCAGAGGTTTGTAAATTAATATAAATTAATAAGATTTTTTTTTTGAAATTTATTAATTAAACGCGATGTATGGCACAACATGTTATTGATAAATATCATAAAACATTTATCAATTATATTATCTCAAATAACGACGTTATATAAGTTATGCAAAGATTATTAAATTACCATAATGCTACTTACATACGGCCAACTTCCAGTAAAAGAGAGGCAATTTAAGATGAAGATACATATTCTGTGAATTCACGCAATTACTTAAGACGAATATAAATTCATTTTAAATAAATAAATTTTATATGACAGTTTTTCCCGTGGTAAAATGACTTTTGCCGCCAAGTAGTGTTAAAATAGTACAAGTTATTTTTTTTGGGTTATGAAGCGCTGTAGCTAATGTATTACTGGAGTATTGGGACATACTCTTTTCAGAGTCAAGGCAATAAGAGAAATGAAGTGCTGCGTAAACATAACTCGCGCGTAACTGTTTAGTTGTGTCTTCCAGTCTTAGAGGCGTAATGTCTGGTGCAATATGACATTGTGCAGGCAAATTAAAAAAAAACATTGTGTTGTCATGCAAATAGTGATGATATTTTTAGACCCTTGACACCGAGAGGTTTAAAGCTAGTAACTGCTTGCTGCATAATGGCTCCTAATTAACTAGTTTTGAATTACTTTTATTTTGTTAAAATTTTGCCAATATTCTCTGTCATTAGTGTACTAAAACAATATTCTAACTTAAACACACAAAATAGTTATTATGATAAAATAGAGCCATGTTATTTAAAAATTAATAATAGTCTTCATCATCAATTGTTGTTTCAGGAAGTGAATCGAAAGAATGAAAGGATTTCAGTCTTGGAAAGAGAGAAGTCTGCTCTTATTAGAGAATTATTGCTTCAAAGAAATAGAACAAAGTTAATGGATACTTATAACTAGTGTCACATAAGTAAAAAATATCAAGTGTATAAATTTATAATGAATTGTTTATAATATGAACTATTTAATTCATTGGTATATTAAATAACATAAGCAAACAGCAGCAAAAATGGTTTTTTTTTATGTTTATTTTACTAAATTACTACTACTAACACATTTTAGTTAGTTACTTTATTGTATAATGTATAATCATATTCTCTAAAAGGGACATCAAATGTAAGGTTTCCATAATCCCGTGCTCTTTCAATAGCTACAAGAAGTTCTTTTTGTTTCTTTTGACATAATCCGGTCTTGAAGGGATCTAGAACCTGTAAAAAAACATTTTTTAGTTTCCATTCAAGTTTCTGTTTATGAAAATGCGTTTTTTAAATATTAACATTAATAATTAAATAAAAAAAAAAGATCAAAATATTTTGTGAAGAGCAGAGTAAATAATAATAAACTAACAATTCACTTGATTAAAGACCATTGCATTGCAAGCATTGTTTAAATGATTTACCTACACAGTACATGCTTTTAAATTGTTAGTCCCAGTAGTTAACATAACTATTACATTATTAGTAAAGATATCTATATTTATAGTAATAACATTTTTATGCAATATTTTATGATACCGTATAGTAAGAAGACCATTTGGTAATAACTATACAGCATAGTTAGTCTTTATTGCTGTGTTCAACAATTTACAATATCAACAATTGAAACACTGCTGTTCTTTTATGAAGGTTTTTATGTAACATTATGTTTATGGTAATTGTATTTTTCAATTGATACCCTTCAAGGTCAAAATAAGTAGTTTATTAAAAAATGCTGTATTGACCCTTATGTAGAAAATAATTATAGACAAGAACTGATTCAAAATTAGTTGTATACTATTTTAATATGCCAGCAAAAAAATCATAAGTACAAAATTCTTGTAATTGTCAACATAAGTTGCATAGATCACTCCTGTAATAGACAGTGGCAAAATGATTAAGATTTCAAAAAAGATGTTATGTGTTATTTTAATTATTTCAAACATACTAAGCTCATGTATGACTTTTTAGCTATACAAGAAATAAATTTCAAGGTGTTATTTCAGCATCAGTGCTTAACATACTTCTTTTAAATTTTAAGTAATGTTATCTTTTAAATAATACATCCTTTTTTGTCTCACCTGCCCAGTGTACTCTGAAATAAACTGTTGTAGCAACTTTGTATTTCTGTGATTTAAAACCAAATACTCATCCCGGCAAATAGGACATGGATTTCCAGTAGTTATTATTCCGCCGCGAACACAAGATTTTCTTGTTTTACGTGGAGCAAAACCGCCTTTGTGATTGCGTCGATATAATGTCCATACAGGATTAAGACCATAAGTATCATGATATGCTTTGCTTTGAAGATAACGGATGCTTGTTTCTAAAGAAATTATTTTAGTTCGATCTTTAGAGGGATCTATTGCTGGTTTTTGTTTATCATCAGAGTTTTCATCGACTTCTCCACTAAAACTTCTACTTACTAATTTGAAATCAGATAAAATAATTCTTTGTAACAAGGATCGAACGTTGAAAGTCAGGGACATTGTCCAAAAATTGTCTTTCTACTAAATAATAACCTATTCGAATAATTACAACACAAATGTCAAAGAATCATGAAGTAGGCAATGATAATAGAAAATACAGCCTGTTGTTTTCGTTACTTGAATCTTGTACTATTCTTCTATTATATTTGATTACTATAAATATATTTCTTATATTATTTGGAGTCAAATTATAGTCTAGTTACTAATACAAGTCATTTTATTGTGTTCACATATTAGTGTTACTTACGTTTGCTATATAAAAACTGTACCGTTAATTACGATAACTGAAGCCAGAGGAACCAAAAAAAAAAACGAAATTGCTTAATAATTAACTTATTATGATAAAAAGATTACGTTTAACTGTGATAACTACTAAACCGACTCGGATCGGTGCAAGATCCAAGGTGACTTTCTTTGCTGTGTGAAAATATGTTGAGAACTTTGGTTGCAGTCTTTGTAATGTTCTAATGAATTCCGGGTCGTGCCTCTAGAATGCAATGTATGGGGTTCGCTTCTACTTAAACTAGGTGCAGGGATATGTTTACTGGTGGTAGGTCTCCGTTGCCGGAGACCGTCTGGATGGGTACCACCGCAGCTCCTATTTCAACCGCCAAATAGTAGTGTGCAAACATTACTGTGTTCCGACTTGAAGAGCGCTGTAGCTAGTGTAATTACTGGGGTAACGAGACTTAACACCTTATGTCTCAAGGCGACGAGCGCAATGTGGTGCAGTGTATACAATCTTAACTAGCACCGCGTTGTCATGGGCAAGCGTATCACTTACCATCGGGTGACGTCTTGCTCGTCTCGTTGCATAGTAGTTTGAAAAAAAAAATGTTGCAACTACGATGTTGTGATGATACGGGCTCGCTTCTGTATAAGTTTCTAGGGTTAAGGCTATGTCGTAACTCGTTTATATCTTCATTTAATAGTGAATAAAAAATAATAACAACCAAAGGTCAAGCACTAGTATTAATGATTTTAATTTTTACTCCGGAAGACATTAATAAAGAATTAATAAATTTATAAAAGGAAAATACTTTATGTCACTTTTGTATCATTAACAGCGATTGTCAGTTATTGGTATAGTGCTCAGGTATTTAGCTTGGTACGCATACTTGGTTTTATAACTAGTTGTATATGTACGTCACTATTTTAAATATAGTCGTTAAAAGTGTTCATGTCTGTTTGATTTGTAACTGTACTGAGAATATATGAAAATAATAATCCGGTTTGATTAATTTGAAAAGAAGTTAATATATCCTGAAGATATGACGGATTCGCTTTCTGAAACTGCCAATCTGTAAGTGTCTGTTTATTCGTTTGATTATTAGCCGGCGGTTTTTCAAATTACTATTTTAAAAGTAAGATCCTAGACAATTTTGTCACACCCGAATTGTTTTTATATTGTTCTTAAAATTGGCAGTGGAGAGTTAAATAAACAAGAAAAAATAAATCTGTTCTAAAGATAAAGTGTTTGCAATGAACAAGTATTACATTTGTAGTAACACGTTTTAGTATACAGTAAATTTTCTAATAACATTCAGTTTACAAACTACAAGAAATCCCAGAAGACTTGTGCTATCGTGTAAATTTTTTAGGGTATAGAATATATGCTACTGAAATTTATTTCTATGTCTGTAAACTAATAATTTATTGTGGATTTATTTTGTTATAGTTACCATGTACAATAGGTGGAATAAACAACTGTTTTTGATATCATTGATATGTGATTTCACTTCTATAAACATACTTACATAATTTACATATATTTTTAATAGTGAAAAAGTAAGCAAACAACTAAGCAATACATTGTTGATATTTTTTTTATTAAGACTGCAATTATTTTTTATACATTATATTATTTTTTGCAGTTAATAATCTGTTTTGATGGTTTTTGTTTTTATAAAGCTTTATCTAACATATTTTATTTCATTAAAAAAATTACATTGAATATATGACTATGTATGTCTAAACCACTTCTCCTCTATCTCTGCCAATGAATTTAGTTATTGTTTAGAAAGTAAGTACACTTCGTATTGACAGTATTACTGTTACTAGGACACAACTAGACCTTCACATTAAAAACATCTGAAGCTGTTATGATGGCCTTTGTATAGCTGTTATGTAAGGTCTTCTCTTATACATAGGGCTCATGCTTCTGTAGAGGAGCAAAAACTGATTTGATGTCAGTTTTACACTATCCACAGTTTCACACTAACTGATTATACCGTATAAACACCTCTACAATCCTATAATCATTGGCTGCATTATTTTTTCTTAAGAGAAATAACTAATTTCAACAGTTTCAATATAATTTCAGCCCTGGTATGATCAAATGCAAGTTTGCTAGTGGGATGGAGAGGTAGAGTAATTTTTTAAGTTTCTCTTGATGAGGATTTTGGTCTCATAGAGATAGACATTTCTTTCATTCATTAAACAGCTCAAATCGTAGACTAAAACATGGAATGTTTCTGCCCATGACTTTGAATAAATTCACTGTTAAAGATTTTATAATCATTAAGGGTTTGATGGACAAATTTTAATGAATTTATTTTTAAATTTTGTGTAATCTGATTGTCCAACATTTTAGGTTTTTTATATATCTAATTTTATAGTCCATTATACTTGTTCTTTGTTACTCTCCCGAAAAAGACCTTTATTTTATTTGTATTTAAAAGTTTACTAATAATTTTGTCTTTAATAAAATGAATTAAAAAATAAATATTCTTCTACAAAAGTATTAAGTAAAATAATCCAAATCATTTAAATGATTAATGTAAATATAACATGTTAATGTGTTTTGTAAGAATATTTATGTAAAATAATTTATAATATATGTATATAATAATTTATAATGTAGTGTATTGTTATACATAGTCAAAAATTTAATGCAGGTTATTATAGTAAAAACTACATTTATCGCCGCTAATGGTTTTTGTATTATTAGTCACTGTCTTGTTTTAATTTTTATAAATACCGTCTACGTAATTATAGTTCGACGTAATCATTTTGTCTAAAGGCCAAACTTAAAATATTAGTATAAGCTCTGTGATTAAACCTTTATTAATTACAATAGTTAACAATTGGAACAAGAGTAAATAAATATGATTTTCGCAATGATAGATAAGATAGTATCAGTAGTAAATTTTGTAAATAGGATAAAAAACCCGTGAATAATAATATCAGAGAAAAGTAGAAAATAAAATAGAATAAAAAAAACCTTTATTAATTAAGGAGTTGTATCGACATGCACAAATTAAATCGGCTGAACTGAGTATTATAAAACGTATCTAATTTGCTATCAAAAAAACTAACTTTTTATGGCGATCATTTGATTTAAGAAGCAACTTCTTTTTTTGTTTACGATGATTATGTTAATTAAAAGACAATGGATTAGCGCCACTTTTAAACGATGTGAATTGTCTTCTCTGCTTAGTGAAATTTGGGAAACCGACGGTTACCTAGAAAGGATTACCAATGTGCCCGAGACTACGGTGACCATTTATCATCAAGCTGCCCATATACTTTTTTGTCACAAAATTTTTATAATAAATATTTATAGTTGGAAAGTTAGGAAACAATATGGAAATAATACAGCGCTTTATTGCAGTGATGTTTCTATTTCTGTATATTTTGTGATAATCAACGAGCAGCATCCGCTTGCAATGTTAATTGTTTTCAATAGTGTTATCTTCTTTTATCACCCTTGCCGGTTAACATGTACAAATGTTCTGTCTCCCCGTTTGACGGATACGAACGACCGTTCCCGATTCATAACCGAGAACTCGTCCTAAATTCAGTGTTCACTCGTAAACACAGAAAACGGGAGTAAAATCAGCTGCGACGTCATTTGATAATTGGTTTATTTGTTTACATCGGTCCAACAATACTCTTTTCATTGTATGTTACTAATTAGACTAATAATATAAGTATTTAATCTTAATAACATAAAAAGTGCAAATGATGTTATGGAGAAGAGCCAACTAATAAATTTTTATAAATAGATGTGTTCAGTTTGACGCGAAGTAGTCGTGATATTTTAATATTGCACAGTGCAGCGTTTCAGTGTAAATATATTGTTTTTGTATTAAAATGGCAACGTTACCTAGAATGAATCATTCAAAACATGGAAATAGTATTTCATCACCGTTCAGGTAAGTGTTATGATGTTTTTAAGGGCAGAGTTTCAAGATCTCTTAATAGTTTAAAAATATGTATTTTTTTTAATGTCTACACAAAAGCATTATGAATGATATAGTCACAGCATGCAATATTCTACATTTATTACATTTCTTTTTTTTAATTAGAAAATATTATATAAGAATAATGAATACATTTTAGTGCAAGAGGTCCAAGTTCAAGATAAGGGGGCATCCACAAGGAGTACTTAAACATGTATTGCTACTTATATATGTTTATTATCTCAATAATTATATAAACAAAACAGAGCTGACATAAAAACGTGAATTATGATATAAAGCTTTCGCATTAAAATTTTACGTATAGTTATAATATTTTTATGAAATGTTTCTGTATTTTTTTAAAACAATTTCAAAATATGGTCCACAAAACACGTTCGTTTACTGATTATTACGGCTTCCTGTTTATTATATAGTAAAATTCTTTTAGATTTCCATATAATTTCTGCAATTTTATGTTCGTTGTACTATAGGTACATAATATAAATATAACTCCTATAACAATCGTTTTTATTTAAATTATGTTACTGTTGATAAGTCTCTGTTGTAGGAGACCGTCTAGATCGTCCACCGCAGCTGCTATTTCTGCCATCGTACTGTAATGTCCATGTTACTGTGTACCCGAGTTAAGGTGCCGTAGCTAGTAAAATTACCGGGGTAACGAGGCTTAATATTCTCCTAACTCCTGTATATTAACTGTATATTTTCCTAACTAGCGCCACGTAGTAATATGCAGGCGTATCGCTTAACATCAGGTGAGCGCCTTGGTCGTCTTTAAGCTTTGTCAAAAAAAAACCGTGACTGAACAGTAATGTCTAAACAAAAATGTTTGACTTTTAAAAAACGGGTATAGTTATTTACGCACTAGTTATAAATTGACGTAATCATACTGTTTGTTTATTTCATATAGTATAATATATTTTTTGACTATTGCTAAACAAACAATAAAGACGTGCTTGTGCTTTTATGTATTCATAAATTTGTGTTGTCGTTTGTTAAGCGGTAGATGGTAATGGAACAGTTTCATTTAAAGCATGGTACAAGTAATAAATTATTAATGCAAATGGTGACGACGGTTATTGAGTTCACACCTAAACCTAGATTATAAAGTTACATTTGTATCTTATCTGCTAATGGCCTACAACGTATGTAAACAGTTTAGTTTTGTATATATATGAACATAAGAAATCACTTACGTTCCCAGGAAAAGGTTGCTTGTTAGTTTCTTGTTGTTATGAAAATTTTCCACCAAACAATAATTTTAAATGTGTTAATATTATGTTGTGTCATGATTAATAAAGATCATTGTAGTTTTATTTGAAAAAGAGACGTACTTGTAATATAACCAGGCCCATCCTGTAGTGTCTACCAAAACAACACTTGTTGCTTGTTGATAGCACCTTAAAAGTATTTTAGTTAGCGGTTTGTAAGAACGGGGTTGCTTATCGTGTTAAGCAACCAACAGATGGTAGTCAAACACGAAATGGTATGTTTGATATAACACATTATGGGATTTTAGGAAGCATGCTTCTCCCAGAAAGGTACTTAGGCGTAATGCAGACTGCCAAAGCAAATGTAGGTCTAAAAGATTTCCCCGAAATAAAAAATGGAAGAGGTTTCATTTAACCTTAGGATGATGAACGGAAAAGTACTCTGAAAAACGCTGAATGTATCTTTAATTTTAAATTTTATTAAAAATAGTGCTCTTTTAACTAAAGTTAATAAAGCGGATAAGATAATAGTCAAATAAAACTAAAAAATAAGGTATACCTTTAAGTTTTTAGATATAATATGATTAATTTATTTCAGTACCAGCCCTCGGAAGTTGCAAGAGATGACCTTCCCTTCGCCAGAGGGATGTGGACATGGTAAGTAATAAACTCTGTATATAGCCTATATAGAGACCACCGTTTGAAATCTTCTACTTAGGATACCGTAATATAACCAGGGACCTCTCTGTGTTAGAAAGCAAGCGAAAGCGCCATGAAGGCATTTAAAAGTAGTTGTTACTCTCTCCAATGCTTTAAGTTGATGCGTGCATCTTTAATTTGATTATACTAGTCCTGGATTTCTGTAGTTGGTGCAATAATCGCACAATAAATATAACCCATGCCAGCTAGATAAAGCCCCTTTGGTTACATCGTCACAAATAAAAATTAAAAAAATGTTTTATAATTTTGATGTCCAAGTCTGAATCAATGATCAATCGTAAATTTTCACTTGTTTTATCATACGTCGTTCTTGCGTTGCTCCAATAACTATTTCATTAATTACAGATATAACAGTAGCTAGTGGTATGAGCATGAAGCAATATCAAGAACAGTTGACTTCGCTACGCAGCGATAACTTTCAAATGAAATTAAGGATATATTTTTTAGAAGAAAAACTAGGCAGTGGAGCACCTCCTGCTGTAAAAGTAAGTCTGACACTCTGTACATTTAGATAAAAATAGAAGGTTTTGCACTCGCAGTCAACACGGGGCACACGTGGATGACTTAATCAAAAGTAATACTTCTTAATTTTCTGAACAACTTTCGCTCATTAAATTTTACTAATATTTTTATATTACTACAAAATTTTATGGTAAATTCTAAGTATTTTTAATCTTTTATTGGTGGTAGGTCTCAGTTGCCGGAGTTTGTCTAGGTAGGTACCACTGCAGCTCCTATTTTTGCTGCCAAATAGTAGTACGCAAACATTACTGTGTTCCTGTTTGAAAGACGCTGTAAATACTGGGATAACGAGACATAACACCCTTATGTCTCAAGGCTATGAGCGCTATGTAATATTAATAATAAATATTCTTTATTGTACACCAGCACACAAATTTTATAAAAAACATACATAGTTCAAAACAAAATGTACAATGGGCGGTGTAGTGCAATGCATACCATCTTAACTAGCGCCACGTTGTTATGGACAAGCGTATCACTTCCCATCAGGTTACCTCGTCACGTCGCTTTGTTGAAAAGACAAAATTTTATCCAAATTCGAACATGTCCAAGTCCTAAAGAGTACCGTACAAACGTGTATCAAATGATCTGCATTATTCATATCAGATCCGGAAACCGATTGGATTACAAGAGACCTATGTCCAGCGTTAGATGTCCTTCGGTTGAAGTGATGATGGTGATTAAATTAATTGTATTTCATTGCAGAATAAATTAAAAAAGAACCTTTTATTTAAAATGAATTTTTCCTTATCTTTATAACTTTGGAGTTGAAATCTTGATGTTGGTTAGATGAGGTTATCCTTTTTGTAATACAATTGTCTGGGTGTTATATTTTACTCGTTGTTTTTTTCTGTTTCAGGGTTTATTAGAACACAATGTGAGGCTTCAAGTAGAAGTAGAAGAACTCAAAAGGCAACTTAGCGAAAAACAGGAACTACTAGCAGCTGCTGCGGAAGCTATTGATGTTTTAGAACATCAGGTAACTTCTGTTAGCATAAGGCGTGCTTTCTTGCTTATTATTTGATAAAAAATTAATTATACCCGCACACTCCAATTGAACTGAAAAAGTGTGCGAGGTAAAAAAAGGTTTTGCACTATGTTGCTGTGAGAACTATAACAAATTCCGTTTTTTAAAAAAAAAATAAACATTGAGATATTACTTTCCCCACGTGATATATGTTTTCTTGTTTAATCTAATTTATTAATTCTAATTTATTTAATTGTAACATTAACAAAGTGTGTCAGATAATGTTTATAAATCAGTTATTTACATAAATGTTCGATGAGTGAATTAGCAAATGCGTCTTTTTCTTATTCAATGTAATGATAAGACAAGCAGAATGTTACTGTCGGTAAGCGATACGCCTTTCTTCGAGATAGACAATCTATAATGAAGATGCCCTATGCAGGATGTTTATTCTGCACCACTTTGTGCACGTGGTCTTATAACTTCGTTGTTGTAACAATTTCACAAGCTTTTCCTTCAAACAATAACGTAGTAATGTTTGTACCCCATGTTTGGCGAAAGAAATATGCGCTGCAGATGCATCTATCTAGACCACTGTTTTCCAATGAGGGGCCTACGCGCCACAGGGTGGAATTTTGATTGTCAAGGGGTCAATCCGAAAAAGGTCTCTACACTAGTTAAACATTTTGCTCCGGGCCATTTAAAATCAATGCTAGATTTCGACGCTGAAATTTAAAGAAAAAATCAAATTCTTTAATAATTGCAGTGAATAATTTTTATGTATAATTTCAATTGACTAGACTAAAATATCCACTAGGGGTTTGGCGTCGTCAAGTACGATGCAGCAAGCACCAAGCGCAAGGATCTTACTAAATTAAAATAGTACATTAATATAGAAAAATCTTTATTAAATATATTTGCAATTTGAATTTCAGTTTTTTATGTTTTGAAAATTTACTTACTGCGTTTGGATAACGATTTCTTCTTAAAAGTCATATAATAAATTTCTTACGTGAACAATTATATTTTTTAACATTTTTGTATGTTACACGGGGAGGGCTTAAGAATTTTTAGAAAGGCTAAGGTGGGGCAAGAAAAGTTAGAAAACACCGCTCCAGAGAGTCTCTCTTGAGTCTTATATAAAAAGTACAATACATTAAATGTGTGTATTATATCTCAAAAATTAATATGTTTTTGTTTTATCAGGGCTTTACCTCAGCTGAAGGCGTTGAAACATCTATGAATACCAGTGTGTCAATAAGAAAGGAAATGAATGAGGAGCTGAAGGTGATTCTTAATTTTTTTCAATATAAGCTATATTTTATTATTTATTCTATTTAATAAGATAGAATATTTTTAAAGGTGGTTAAAAATTTGTATTTGGAGGGGTTCAATTAAATTCTTATGACGATGTATGTTAAAAA
The DNA here is from genome assembly GCA_029286795.1 of Byasa hedistus. Lineage (NCBI taxonomy): Eukaryota > Metazoa > Arthropoda > Insecta > Lepidoptera > Papilionidae > Byasa > Byasa hedistus. The sequence continues at coordinate 4,868,145 of JAGSMW010000020.1, read as the reverse complement.
AAAAGTGTATTATAAAGAATATGGCAAAAAGTCTATGACACAGAATTATTTAAAAGTTGAAAATGCTTGCTACAAACAGTTATAATTGATGTTATTTACCTTTTTTTAAAAAAGTATTTCTATTTTTTTAATAGAGTTCGGACGATCGGCGAGAAGCGGTAGACGATACATATTTAGAATCAGAGTCAGCTGGGTGAGTCGAGAAACTGGAAATGAAATCTTACAAAAACATTGTTATGAAATAATGTAGTAATATATTATATTGAATTTTTCAGAGATTATCTCGCCATTACAGTTAATAATGATGACTTGGTAAGTTTAAACTTTTGTTTCAACAAATTACTTAACAAATGTCAATAAAGAAACTGTTTATTTCCTGTTACTCAAAAATTTTTTTTTTTTAAATAAACGAACATATAATTTACAGGATCAACTGACAAAGCTACGTAAGGAAAATCATAAAGCTCTTCAAATGATTAAAGGTTGTATGAAGAAAATACAGCAACAAGAGAAAGAAATAAAAAAATTGCATTCGGTAATGATTTAAAGAAAATGTAATGTTAATTAATTTGGTTTAAATCATACTTTTTAAACAACTCTGGTCCCGCCTGAGCCGTGTACTGTGGCATTGTAGACTGAACAAAGAAATAACTAAGTAGATATTGATTGAGTTTTAGTTTGAAAGGTGATTCGATCAGGTGTTTTCAGCTATGATATAAAAAATTGAGTGCAAAATTCCAGAATAATTTGTTTTATTATTCGGCGACAATAGGAGACAAGCAGAACGATCATATAAATACGTACACAATAATATTTGGCTAAAATTAAATATAATTAATTTCAGAATAAAAAGGAATTGACTTTTGAGCATGTTAGTGATTCACAATTGGAGAAATATGAGGAGATTTTAAAATGGAAAGATGAACACATTCGGGATTTAGAAAACAGACTAAAAGAATTTCCGCAACATATTGACAACACACAAAACGATGATGCTTCTGGGTAAATATTTTTCTTTGTTTACTCATTACGTTTGGCCACGGGTAAAAAATAATTGTATGCAATAAACAATATAGAACTCCTTTTTTTTCATCCATTTTGGCTTTATTACTTTTTGGTAATAAAAATGACGAACATTTAAGGCCACCGGTGTTATTTATTCTATACACAAGACATTTCAATTCACTTTTTCTTATGTATTCGATGAAGTGTCGAATCGAGCGGAACGTTGGCCTGATTGTTAGTGCTAACATTTACCTATAACAATGGGGCGCTAGTTAAGACGATATACACTGCACCACATTGTGCTTGTTGTCTTGCGACATTAGATGTTACGTCTACGATACACCGAATTTACGATAATGCCTGTCAAAACGAAACAGTGTTGTTTGTGTATTATTATTTTGTGGTGAAAATAGGCGCTGTTCTGGTAGATTTTAGCAGGCTACAAATAAAACCTTAAAACCTAATATGTAATTGTATGTACATACAATCATGACATAATATATATACAATTATTACTAACGACTAGTTATGTCTTGTGGTTCAATATAACTCTAATTTTAAGGTTAGGCAGTGATATAGTTTATGTATTACTATATTGTTTATGTTTCAGCAATCTTCAACAACTACTGACAAGACGTTTACAAGGCCTGGCATACTTCCTAGACAAATTATTATCACACAAGTAAGTATTGCAATCAAATACAACTTTAATGGTAAATACATATAAATTAGTAAAAATGACTAACAATAGTAATTCGTAGATGTGTTCTTGGAGAAGATAAGAAGAAATTAGCTGAAAGTATATTAGAACAAAGTTTGGCCTTACCTGTTGGACTCAAATTGGATGAAACTATGGCACTTGAAGATTTTACATTGGACGAAAGTAATTTAGATAGTACACAATCATTAAGGTTGGACGACTTAACCATGATGTTTGGACATCATATGACTTGTAATGATGACAGCAAAGAATGTTTTTCAAGAAAACTTAAAATTAAAAACTATCCTCAAGCAGATATGATATCTGAATCGGATTGTTGGTCAGAGCCAGATAGAAATGTTTCACTGGCCAGAGTTGGTCTATGCAATACTGGAGTTGCGATGGAAGAAATTATAACTGATAATAACAGTAAATTTAAATCGCGTCGTTCACGTATTTCTTATGGATCTCGCACAGAAGACAATAAAATAGTAAATGAATCGGTGTTCCTGGAGGAGATACGCGAATTGACAAATAAAAATGAATTGCTGGAGATTGAGAAAAAAGACCTTGATAACAAATTAGAACAGGCGATGATTCGAATCAATGATCTTATAAATGATAAAGAAGAATTAACAAAATCTTTGGCTATAGAACGCAATAACATTATTGAATGTAATAAAAACTTTGAAGCAATGAAAACTTTGGCTACGGCCACTGAGAGTAGGTTGAAGGAGAGTGAACAGCAGCTCGCTTACACAGTCCAATTATCTGAAACGTTACGTAAAGATAGGCAAGAGTTAGAATCAACGTTTTTAGAAAATGAAAGGTCGCTTAGGCGTGCGGCGGACGAAGCTACTGTGCAAGCATCGCAAGCTGCATTAGAAAGAGCTAGAGCGCAGCACGACAGATTACAACTTGAACGCGAGTTAGAAGATGTTCGTGAGGAACTATCCGCTGCATTGGATGCAAATGCGCAGTTACAAATGCAGTTAACACGTAAGGTACTAGAAGATGACAATAAAATTGCCGAAATACAAGAAGCTGCTCATTCGGAAGAAGACCGACCAACTTCACCAGATCAAGGGATTGACAGTGATAGACTCTCTAGTTTAGAACAAAACGACGCTATTACGTTATCACCTCGTAAGTATTTGTATAATTTTAAAACAGGCAAATTGTCACAAAACATTCAAAACCAAAAAGTATATTTCTTAAAACTCACATTATATTATAATGTCTACAACGTTTCTTTTACTAATTACATATTTCATTGTGAAAACTTCTCTCCTTGAAAGTAATTATAAATATACAGGAGTTTTAGGTTAAGCTCAAGAATTATTAATTTCAGGATCGTTGTTACAAGAAAATATAATGCTGAAAGAAAAACTTACGAGGACCAAAGCTACACTTGCGGATACTTTAACGCAATTGAATGCAGCTAATATGAGGAAAAGAAGCGTTCAGCGTGCTATTTGCCGCGAAATTCATAAAACACAAGGCGTTCTTCGCAAAGCACGGGATCAACTTGAAAATAATTATTAAATAGTTATTTGTATATTTATTTGTTAATGCCATAATCGTGTTTCCAGTTTAACATTAGTACTTATTGCAGATAGGTATTAAGGACTTATTACTGATTTGAGTGTAATGACTCTATTATGGATATGAATGTACTGACTTTCATAATGGAAATTAATATAATTACTTTATGTTTTTCTTTGATTACCAATTAGAAATATCACCGCTTAATTACGTATTTTCTAAAACTTACTATAAACTTAATGATTACATTTTCTGGTCTTTTTTTGTTTGTCTGAAAACGCAACACACGAACCATAGGTACCTGAATTAGCTAAGTGTTTCTCTTTTCAATTTACATTGAGTTTTTACGGGAATAATTTTCGTCTAACGACCTCTGTCAGTAAAATTGTTAATTATTTAAGGCACTTGATTTAGCGTATGTGCAAAATGACCTATTTTCTCGCCAAGAAACGTATTATTGATACAGACCGCCTCTGAATAAAAGAAATACATAGTTAATCGCTGTCAGTTCACACTGTCGACGAGACTATTACGAATAATAATCGCTTAACGATGCTTGCTCTGTATGCAGTGAATTCTCCAAGCGAACAGATATTTTAGATTATGCGGACCTAAGTGCACTGATATTTTAAAAATTCATCCTCGTTACCTAGTAAATTACAAAAAAATAGGACTAGGCACATGCACACATCTAAGGAATGTACCGAGTTAGTATTGTGAGGAACCGCTTCCGCCTGCGGCAGGACAAGTGCCTAAGGCTTTTTAATTATTACTTCATGTTTAATTTTGCACCTCGGAGTTAGCCTTTTAGCCCGTTTGGTGTCACTTTATTTTAAATCTTTTTGAATATCGTGCCAATTAGAAAGTTAAAATATTATGTATGTGATGAATTCGACCATCATCATAGATATTTAATAACAATTTAAACAATGTCGAAAACTTAAAAAAATCATTTTCTTATTTGTTTGCACCACGTGAACCGGGAAGAACTCACTTTTGTAACCCTAATGCAAAAAAGGTAGAAACAAGATATCTCCACTGCAGTGCCGATATCTTGTTTTTTACTGTATAAAAGACTGACAATCATTGCTTAAATAACGAAACAAATTTATCTTTTATGCTTTGAGTTTTTTCGCCATGTTTTTGAATTGAAACCCTTGTCCAATTGTCGAACAATATTTAAGTGATGTAAATGTTACGGAGGCTGCGACGGCTACAAAAATAACACAACATGCACTGGTGGTGGTAGGTCTCTGTTGCCGGAGACCGTCTGGATGGGTACCACCGCAGCTCCTATTTCAACCGCCAAATAGTAGTGTGCAAACATTACTGTGTTCCGGTTTGAAGGGCGCTGTAGCTAGTGTAATTACAGGGGTAACGAGACTTAACACCTTATGTCTCAAGGCGACGAGCGCAATGTAGTCCAGTGTGTACCATCTTAACTAGCACCACGTTGTCATGGGCAAGCGTATCACTTACCATCAGGTGAACGTCTTGGTCGTCTCGGCGCATAGTAGTATAAAAAAAAAACTTTGCCTTTACATATTGCTAATAAACTCGCGTGGGTTTTAGTTTAAATTGCAGTGACAGTGACCAGCGGGGTGAGTCCAATGTGAAATATACGCGATATGCGTAAACACGTCGTGAAAATTGTAGCTGCATTGAACATTTTAATTCAAATAGCACTAGTTACGCGTCGTGCATAAGAGGTTAAGAATTATTTAGTTATAAATTCAGAAACCATTTTTAAAAAAGCGTTACTATTTATTAAAACTCAATTTTACGGATTTTATCGCGTTTATTATTTAGTTTGTTTATTCCCGACGTTTCGACCGCATTGCAGCAGTCATGGTCACGGGAGGACTAAGATGACAGACGTCCAAATGCCACAGCTATCACGTGGTACCCACAACTTTTTTAATTATTATTAATGGTCCGATCTACGCAGAAAGAGCTCTTTCGAAACGTCGGAAATAAACAAACTAAATAATAAACGCGATAAAATCCGTAAAATTGAGTTTTAATAAATGTGTAACATTCGCGGAAATATAAGAAATCATTAAAGCGTTACTACTTTAAACATTTTTTAATTAATTAATTTACGTTGGTTAATACTAAAACTTAAAAAATCGGAATGAAGTAGTGATGACTTCTGCAATAATAACATCATAGACACTATTCCACAGCCCTAATAGTAATCTTTTAAAAGTAAAGTCATGGCGGGAAATTATCACATAAACAATTTCCTATTTCTGTAGTTGCTGTTGCACTTACCATTACAAAAATAGTAGCTGTTCTGTTAAACCAATCTTTCAAGATAAAATGTTACCGAATTATTTATTTAACTTAAAAAATCCTAACTTTGATAATATAGGTCACGTTGTGGGTACAGCTAACTTAAGTGATAAACACGATCGATCTGCTCCTTCAGATTACCACTGGAAAATATTGAAATGCAGGTAAAAAATAAAGTGTGATAACTCTGAATACGTTTCACTTTATTAGGTTACTTAAGCGTTGCTGTAATTTATTTGTAAATTTATTCTTTCAGAATGATAATATTTTCAAATTCTTCGCTTTTAGCGTGCCCTGATAAGAATGAAATTAAACAAGTACATATTATTTTTAATACTTTGGGTGATGATTACAACCAACTATCTTCGTTATTTTTGAAATTTTCTTTAATTCAAGTAAGTTTAAGTTTTAATATGCTTTTCCGTGGTCGAGATCGCAATCACGCAAAAACTATTTAACATTACCAAAAACACCCAGCGGGCATCCATAATAATCACCTTAAGTGGAAATGATGAAGCTGGTATAAAAAGGTGTAGAAAAAGTAATAGATAACCATCGATCTGCAATTTATTATGTCTAATACGTACATTTTCAAATATTCATTTTGCCCTTTTTAACATTTGTAAAAGGCAATAATAAAAATTTTTTAACCTTAAAAATTTTGTTACCTAATTGTAAAGTTTGTAAAAGTTTAAAATTGATTTTACTTAAAGGATGGGTTAATAAAAGCAGTATCACCTGATATGTTTTTAATGTGCTTGCGATACACAATGACTGCAAGAATTGCGCCGACATGGAATACCTTGGGATATGATTACCTAATTAACAATAGAGACTTTCTCACTACTATGGGTCCACAAGATGGAATAAAATACGACATTTCTTTCTCGAGTAAGTTTAAAATTTGGATATATTAATATTTCATCTCCCTCCGCGATGTGGTTCCATATTTTTCTGGACTGTACCCTCGTGAAAACAAACAAGTCTATTGTTATCTTTACAGGTCCGCCTGAGGCAATTATGAAAGTTGTTTTGATTTTTGTTTATTTTTAGGAATAGAAAATTTAGTTCTATGTTTAATAAAGTGGGTTGACACAACTGAGACTACTCTTAACCTGAAAACTTTAATTTTCAGATTTGTCTACAGTCTTTGAAATAAAACCTGTTAAAATAATTTTGATGCACTGTGACAATAAATATAAATCAGGTGACTGCGTCAGGGTTTTACCAAGGTATATTTTAATTTATAAAGGTTTTTTAGATTAAAAATTGTTACTGAATTACAAATTATGTTATTTAAATTATTTACGAACTTTTAGTTTATATAAAGCTATTATCGAGGATTACATTAAAACTTTACCACAGTCTGGATATTTTAAAAGTTATAAAGATTTACGAAGGCATTGGAAAAATATTGTAAGTATTTTTTATTATTCAATGTATTTCATAAACAACTGCGTGTCTAACCTTGCCCGCTAACACGAAAGTCTCTGTTTATGGGCTTTGATTAGTGGTAGGGTTTTTCGAACAAGTTTGGTATTAGCTACCCTAATGTTGTAAATCCGCCATCACAACAATATATGTGTTACGGCTGTCATCATATGAAAGGAGAATACTGGGTGAACGCGCTTTACTATCCTTGTGAAACCAGATACTTACATACATAAAAAATATTTAGAAGGACCCGTCCCATGCATTTCACAGATTTTTTTTAATCTGAATAAACTCAATTTATTGCTAATAATTAGTAACATCATTTATTTTTAAAATGACGAGACGAGCAGGAAATTCATTTGATGTAAGTGATACGATTACACATAACACTATGTTTAATGCAAACCTTATAAGTAACCTACTAACTTTTTACATGGCAATAGCACGGATATCGCCTACCCGAAGAAGAATCTTCGTATTATACGATCCGGTTTTGGCGTGGAGAACCATTAACTTATCCAAAAGTGTGTTTGTTGTCAAATTTCCCAATAATAACGCCAATGCCAAAATCTGCAGAGGCAAGTACTTCTAATGATATTGAGTAACTTCATTTCTTCCGAAGACTATATGGTTTTATTAAAATAAATATCTCGCTTATTTTATTTATTTGTCCAATTATTTATTTTGCGGTTTATCTGCCTACCTTAATAATTTTATCCCTTTTAACCCTTCACTTGATTTTCCACTTGTTCATTCTTTATAAAGAAATTAATTATCTATCGCGATATCTATCATTTTCCTTTGTTTTAGCATGTTTACTTTGAATCGACAAAGCCTGGGTCCGATAAAGCTGTAACTTGTCAATAAAATTAAAACCATTAACTTCATCCATAAAAAAAGTTATTTCATCAATTAGAAGTAGTAACTCGCATCTAGTCTGTTTGATGACTATGACAATTTCATCCCATTATTATATTTTCTTACTACTTTTAGGAAAATCTTCTAACAAGTTTTCTCAGTTGTCTAAAGAAAAAAATGCCTCATATCCTTGGTAATCCGTTAGTAGTTGAAACTGCTAGAGAAAACGAATATGTTAACGGCAGCGAAGTAAGTTCTTTTTTATTCTTTTCCTCTCAATCACTTTTGCTTATATTTCACTCCATGTGCTTATGCCCATTAGCGCCTGTTAAATAGTTAAATATATAACAAGTCAAAACTTTTCCAAACTAATAATGTGCTAGAGTTATTATTGCTAGAGTTATTGAATGGAAATAAGAAAACGGCAGTTACGCCTGTAATTGATACTGTTTTTGTTAACCCTGGTAATACCTGCGTTCATCTTAACTTTTTGTCGCTTAGCGTAGATGTAAAATCTTTGTGAAATAGGGACCTCTCTTTCGAATTACAAGAAAAATCCTGCTTTTTAAAGTGTCTGAAAAGGACATAGAGAGACTTATGGGCCTCTATATAATTTTACTATGACAAATACGAAATAACTTTTTAATTGTCGTCCCGCCTTTATATAAATCCCAGGATTAGTGGGAACTTCAAGGCCTGAAGATTCTTCTAGTCGCATTATATGACAGGCAGAGGTTACTACACTCCTATTTTTATTAGAGCGAGACTGCAGTAATAATACCTAGCAAAAATCTAGAATTTCCAAACTGTGATAGAAAAAAAGTGAAATTTGTTGTTTTTTTTTTATTTTCAGTATATGACCGACAGACTGCAAGACACACAAAATATAAGTTTATGTACTCATACCGATTAATAAAGTCAGGGAAAAAATTGTTAATTATTTAATTCATAAACAATTTTTAATTGAAAAAAACATCCACACCAATTTTGATTATTATTTTATTAAGATTGATTTTTACAATATTCTACATAAATATTAAAAAATATCAGTCATTCTAAAAATTGTCATAAAATTTATCAGTTATTATCTTTTAGCTAATTTGATTATTGTCATATTCTTAATTAAGACTTATGCTAGATTTTTATTATTAAAGGATTTTGATTTTTAAAATTATACATTGTTTAGAGTTCTTATGGTTCTATTTTGTTAATGTAGCTAATAAAATAAATCAACTCCTAGATAAACAGAAGTTTCGTCAGTATGTTAAAAAAACATTTTTTTTAATGTTATTATAATTCGGATGAGAAATTTAAAAAAGTGCGTTCATTTGAATTGCGTGGAGGAGTTAGATACGAATGATTTGCTGTTTGATTGAAGAATTTTGCAACAGAAGGTGACAAATTTCTTTGAGCTGGTTGAGGCGTCAGTGTAGTTCTGTAATCCTGTTAAGTACAATGAATTAATTTGATTAAAAAATATAATTTTTTAATTGACCGCCTTATTTTACACCATTTTGCACGGCTTTATAAATTTTTTTAAAAGTACTTGGGCTAACACTTAACCTCAATTTCGCAAGGTATTAAGTAACAATGAAACTCCGTGGATGGTTAAGCGTGCTTGCCCAGAATATGCTGGCCCTTGTATGTAGTCAGCCGGAATACAGCGATTCCGTTATGGGGTTCGATTTACAATGTGGGTGGTAGCGGTTTTGAGTAAACTTTTCCACGAAACAAACTCTTCAACTTGTGGCCACGGAATCCAAAAGGGACCTCTGTGTTGAAGGGCAGGCGCTTAGGCGTGAAATTAAAAACATTATTTCTATGGCCAGGTAAAAATTACCTTGTATATATATATACATAAATAAGCTATATTATAGTTTATTACTATTATTATACATACTGATGGGCTTGGTCGTATATTTACAGGTGAAGAAATTGTCATAATACTGGGGTCGTTTTGAATCCTTGGTGAATGAAGAAAATTTTGCAACTTAAAGCCTTTTGCTAATTCTGCTACAGTTTTACCTAAAACATGATTATTTTAAATGAAATTCATTCAATTAGTTGATTTATACTGAACAAAAAATTATTAACTAGTGAATATTAGAAATTGTCTCAGAAATACCTACCAGTTAATGAAGTGGGAATATGAGTATTACATCGTCCCGTATCCAAAATCTTTTTCAACGCCGTTGTATTGTGAAAGATTATGGATACTGCAGCACCGTCAGCTAATTGAGATGAATCACAACTAGATAAAAGGAAATCCCATTTATCAGTTTTCCAGTACGCGCCTGAATAAACCGCCAACTGCAACGTCGACGCACCTAATAACAACAATAAATATCTAATATGATACATATCCCATACCTTAAGATGCGTTACAATTTTTATAACAAACTCATGTTAATTATCTTAAAAAAATCTTAAAAAATAGTTTAACATACCTGATTCGCTAAGAAGATGTGGGTTAGCGCCATACCGCATAAATAGCTTAACTATGGAATTTAAGCCATAGCGAGCGGCTAATCTTATTGGCCAACCGCTCCCAAAATTAGGATCGAAGCCATTATTTAATAAATCGGCCAATCTATCGACGTTGTCTTGCAAAATATACTTTTTTATTGTAGATCGATTCTCCATATTAATAATCGAAGCAAGGTGTTGAGCGCAAACAGAGCAAACTGGATGTCACTTATAAAAATTAAAACTACCTTCATCTGTTTTTAAAACGCAAAATTACTATTTGAAATTAGTTTCAAATATTATTAATGAGTTATACCCGCGGATATAGAAATAGTAATTAGTGCACTTAAGTACGCTATCCTTAAACTAGCTTTGTAAGTGAGCATTTAACTTTTACAGTGAGTCAATACTACAGGAACTATTAATGATTCTCATTGTGATGCAATTCTTGAATATAAAGGAATTATGATTAGCTTCTTGAAAGACTAGTAATCATTCCCAAATATAAAATAAGACCTTTATTTTTAAATTTTTCTAAAAAAAAAGCATTTTATCCAATGTAAATATTCAATGAAAATTAAATAATATTTTTTTTAATTAGCGCATCACGTATATTACGAGTTTGACAATTTTTTTTAAATTAAAACCTTGCAAATTATACAATTCCTAACAAAAATATTCATATCTATGTTCTTTTTAAATTATTCGTTTAAAAATGTATCTGTGTATATTTTTCGTATTTGAAAGTAATTATTTGTCATTTAGTTTATAATTTATATTATATGGTTTCATCGCTTATCTGGTGAGACCATAAAATTTCACCTCTGCTCTGTCGATGAGAAAAAATACTAATTTGTGCGAAATCTAATAGCAGATGATTTAATAGTTTAACTACATTTCAGTTTACTATACCTGTATTACTTTTGATTTAAGAAGTTAATTATTTTAGCTACCGAAAAACAAAATAATATTTTTACAAACGTATATTTTTAACGGTGATTATATGGAATAAAGAATAATGAGATGAGATGAGTTAAAATAGTAAATTATATTTCATTCTTTTAAACTCTTGTTTTTATCTCAAATCCTTTATTTACTATGGAAATAATTTTTGGTGCTAGTATTGTATCGAATAAAATCAAACAAGAAAATAATGCAGGTGGAATGTTAATATGGGTATTCATGCTTATATTAAAATAGACATCATTTAATGCATTTTAAAAAATCATCAGATTATAAGACATTTATAGGTAAATAGATAATGTATAGCATCTTTTTACGTGTGGTTGGCAGACAAAAGAAAGGAAATAAGAAAATATTTTGTTTGAAAATCCGCAGATCATAAATTCAATGAAACAAAAATGAAAATAAATGAAATAAGATGGCAAGTAGCTCTTGCCATAAATTAAATCTATTGTACATTAACTTTATACAAATTTAAAATATGACATGTGTCAATAACAATTCTGCAATGCAGCTGAAATATTTATGTCCTGTGCCTTATTCACTTAAAAAAGTTGAAAATATAGTTGTTTTTTTAGAAAATCGGTAAAACACTCCGATCCAAACAAAATAAAATTTTAATATGGGAAGGAAAGCATCGTTATTAACTTATAATGCTTATCTTTCATTTAGACTAATTTTAAATGATATTTCTAATTTGTGTAAGCAGGCATAAAGAATGGCGCAAAATAGCAAAAAAAGAACGGCGACGAAAAATTCGAAAAGGACAAGCCATAAAACGAGGTATGTGAACTCTGCAGAGACTCATATAAACATTAATTCTTTAATTTACATTTGTAATAATTTTAAGATCCAATAACAACTTTAACACCTGAAGAATATAAGTCATGGTTATCGAAACAAGAAGCTGACGAAATGCTTGAGTTAGAGAGTATTTTAGTATCTAACAAGGAAGAGAATGATAAATGGGACAAGGCAGAGAAATTAGCAATAGAAAATTGGCAGAAATTTTTAGAAAACAATGAACGTTTACGACAAAAACAACTACAAGAAGAGGCTAAGCTTAAACTAGTCAGTAAAAATTATTTTGTTGCTAAATATTCTTGATAAAATAAATAAATAAACACTTTATTGCTCACATTAAAGTAGGTACAGTCAAATGACTAAAAGTTAACTCATTACTTAAATGAAAGCAAGGGTGTGGCTTTATCACTATAAGCTTTCTCTTTCAGGCATCCCTAAAAAGTATAGAAAAATATAAATAAATGGCAGGGTAACATTCTAGTTTAAGTCAAGAACAAATAAATAGATTCTTGGTAAAAAATGTACTTTATTCGCAATTGTAAAAATGTTTATGCTCCTTGATAGTTGCATGTACATGATATTTTTGAATTAAATACAAATCCAACAGTTATCTAATTGTTTCTTATGACATGTATAGCAGCTTATCTACTCTGCATGCCTATTTTAAATAACAATACTTAAAAAAGACATTTTTGGTGTTTGTTCTTAATAACATTATTTTCTAATAATGTTATTAAGAACAAACACCGAAAATCTCTCATTATCATCAAACCATGCACTTCTGTGCATGGTTTGATGATAATGAGTGCTATGATGTTCGTTCTTTTACTAATTTATCTATTCATTGTTTTTTGTGTTCCCAATTAGCTTCCCTGTTACATTAGGTATGTAAATATTGCATATTTATATGGTCTCTTACAAAGGGCCATGCAAATTTAATATTGTTTTATTTTTGACTACATCCTCTCTTAAATTTTTAACAAAAATTGCTTTTTCTTTATAATATGTGATAAAACTTAAACTTAATTAAATATACCTTTTTGTTTAATTAACCCAAATAGTAAAAAAAATGTTTAATAACAATTTTTCATTGAGAATAGGTTTTTTCTTTGTTCATGATAAATAATATTTCACATTTTCTATTCATCATATTATTATATATCTAACATTTAAAGGTGTTAAATCTTAGACTGCAGTGCAGCAGTGCATGTACTATCTTTTTTCCTATTAATTTTTATTACGGTTTGTGCGTTATTGGCTTTTTCATCTGTGTCTGCAATTGTGCAAATCAATTTTAACTTCCATTTTCATTTATAATAATAACAATAATGTTTAACCATATCTAGAACATTATGTTTAATTACAAGTACAATGTATTATGATCTTATTGAACTAATTTAGTTATTGAAGTTACAGTTTATTACTCATGTTATTAACAAGTAGTGTACATAAAAATTGTTATCTTTGTATTTTTTATTATTAACTTATAACAGGAATGGGAAATAGAAAAAAAACGAAGAGAGGAGGAAGCACAAAGACTTAAACAAATTGAAGAGGAAAATAGGAGAAAACAGGAAATATTTATGGAAAATTTAGAACAATTTTTGAAAGGCGACTCGGAAGATCCTCCAGAGGAGTTACTTATTTCACGTGAAACACGGCCGAATGCTGCTATATGCCCATTTTTTTTAAAAACAGCTAGCTGCCGATTTGGGGATCAGTGTTCAAGGAACCATTGTTATCCAGGTATTAGTAAAGTGAGTTAAATTAGTTTTGGTATTTCTCAACAACGATGTACACTAGCTACTACAACAAATGTGCACTAGTTAATCGAAACAAAATATGTTCATTGTAATCACAATATGTTTTGATTGTCATAGCCATATTTATATGTCCTACAGAATAAAATTTACTGCATAATAAATGTTTTATAAATGGTACATGAACAGCATCTAAATTATAATGTTAACATCATAGTCTACCATAACCATCACTATAAGTAACATCAATCTGTTACTATCTAATGTACAGTAGGTATTACCTAATGCCTTTCACCAAATGCAGTTTATAAATTATGTTGATGCAATTTGTGAAAGTGTCCATGGTATGGGAAGCAAGTTTATGACTTCAGAGTTTTCACAAGGATGTCTATGGGATTGCCTATTTTTTTATAAACATGAATTAAAAGAATTGCAGGATGCCTTAATTTAATGTTTATAGCTTTTCCTATTTTATTCAATCAGAAAAAAACACATTAATGGTAACTATTGTTCTAAGTTTAAGATTTCACATGAGTATATGGTAATGTAAAACATTAGATATAATATGAACTTACCTTTTTTGTTCTACAATTTTTTATATATTTCAAAGTGACTAGAGGACTAGCAATGTATCTGAAGTAAACATCCTAACTAGTAAGTTGAGATATTTACTGATTATCCTGAGACAAGGAATATTAACTCTTGTTAATTCTGTAATACTTCATAATTTAACTAATAAAAGTTATTAATTAATATAACTAACACATAAAACTAAGTACTTTTATAAATGAAGATTCTTTTTATCTCCAATTTTAGTTTCGAGAATTTACATTAAGTATTTACTTTTTTGCAGGTACTGGTGGCTGTGAATTTTTTTTCGCATTTTGGATTAGAGAATTCAGATCACAGTGAATATGACACTGATGTTATGTTGGAATATGAAGATACAGATACATACAAGGATTTTAAAGAATTTTTTAATGATGTTCTTCCAGAATTTGAGAAATATGGTAAAGTTGTGCAGTTTAAGGTGAGTTATCAAAAAGATCATTAATTTAATACTTTTAAAGAAGACCATTTAAAAAGTATACTTTAGTTAAAAAATTAAAAACTATACATAATTCAAAATTAATGGTTAGTGGTTATTTTGTGACAAATACTTCTATTTCTTGGAAAAATATGATTTCCAACAAAAATATTGATATATTTCTTAATTTTCTTTAATGTTTTGTATTGGGAATTAGACCTCAACACTAAATAGAAGCTTTGCAATTTTGCATAAAATTTAGTCTTACAATCAAACAAAATATGGCTTATATTTCTTTCAATATATGACAAAAAATGTAGATTCCCTTTTTGAATAAAGTATAAAAATTGTTTATCATTAAGTAAAAATTTAATGTCTGAATTATTACTATGTAATGTTTTCTAAAAATCTAAACACACTTCTTATACATTACACCATATTTATTTACATCATATTTTAATGATTTTTCAAAATGTGATTTCCACACTATAGTTTAATATATGCTTCAATACTAAAAGTATTTCATCTGGATCTTTTACTTCACATGGACAACAGTATACATAGTATTTCAATTCAATAAAAGTTTGTATTTATATTTATACAGCATAGATTATATTCTATGCCGATGATAGAAGTTGACACTTTATACACTGGCCATGCGGTTCTTAGTAGCGTATTAAAAGTTAAAATACAACGTGGCTGCGACTCTTCAGGCGTCCGGAATTAGCCATGGGTGATGGTGATCATTTACTATCACGAATTGCACGCTCGTTTCTTACTATTCCTGTATAAAACAAAACAGACGTTTTCCAGCAATGGGGATATACTACCTAGTGTGAATGTTAATTGCATTAAAAAGGCAATTTTTAATTAATAAAGCAGATGTATATTTTAACAGGTATGTAACAATTACGAGAAACATTTGAGAGGGAACACCTACGTTGAGTATAACGATCTGCGGTGCGCCGTTGCTGCGTACCGAGGCCTACATTCCCGTTGGTACGGCGGAAGACAATTGTCGTTACAATTCTGCAAAATAAAATCATGGACAAGAGCGATCTGCGGTATATATATATATCTTACCCCGCAGTGTATATGTACTTGTCTGATTTTCTATCGTTTGTTCATACAAGAAATCTTGGTTCCCAGGCTTACTATCGAAGAAACGTTGCCCAAAGGGGAACGCATGCAATTTCTTGCATGCATTCAAAAATCCCGGTGATTTATTCTCTGATAATGGAAATGATAACAGGTACTTTATTCGAGTTTAATTTTTTTATTCAATTAAAATATGATTTGAGCAAGACGTTTACCTGATGCTAAATTATACGCCTGCCCATAACAACGTGACGCAAGTTAGGATGATATACACTGCACCACATCGTACTCGTCGCCTTAAGACTTAAAATGTTCAATTCCTTTACCCCTTTACAGCCCCGTATCAAATAGCTAGGCTTTAAACTCATAAAAAAATTAATTCCTTTACCCCAGTAATTTCATTTGTTAAAACGTCACACTACTGTTTAGCGGTAGAAATAGGAGTTGCACTGGTACCTACTTTAACGGTATCTTGCAACGGATGCCTACCCTCAATGATGTTATATTAATTTAAGAAAACATATTAGTATCAAAACCATATCATCGTTAGCAAATTGCATGTTTGGTGTGTTGTTATAATACACGAATCGTTTTTTATTATTACTTTTTAATCTTTAGTAGGGTAACACTTGACATTAATTTCACACGGTGTTAAGTGATAATGGGACCATAAATGGTGAAGCACACAAAGAATACTCTGGCTGTCATGTGTTGATGGTAGAACATACCAATGCGGTTTTGGTGGAAAATTTACAATATGTGCGCGGATTTCTGCTCAAAAAGGGTTGAAATAGCCCCAACAGAATCAAACAGGGGACTATAGTGTGTTACAAGTCAAGAGCTTATTCTATGCGCCGCCAAGGCAGTTTATTTTCCATCTATACTAAAGTGAGAGGTTCCACCATAACATTGCTTAAATATTTAGCAGATATTGGTGCTGATTTCAAAAGTATGCGTATAACACGTTTTCACCTTTTGATAATGTATGTGGTGGATATAGGAGAAAATTTAATATACTTTCCTTTAGAGTTGTAACAATATAAAATTGTTTCATTGTTATTACAAGATCTAGAAGATCCCCACGTCGTTCCTGGAGATGGTCTGAATCACCCGAGAGAGAGTCACCACCCAGAAGGAAACAATCAAGTTCAAGGAGCTCAAGAAATAGAGCGAAAGATCGAAGTCCTTCACACAAACGAGATAGAAGTCACGAATCTTCACGACGGAGATATGAAAAGTGACATTTTTGTATAAGTGTTAATAAATTTATTTGATTGCTGTTTTATTTAAATAAAAATATTTTTCAATTTTTTGATTTGTTTAGTTTTTACTTTACAAAGAGACTAGCCGGGCGTTCATATAAGTGATACGCCTGTCCATAACAACGTAGCGTTCATTAGAATGATACATTACACTGTGCTCGTCGCCTTGAGATAAGATATTAAGTCTAGTTATCCCCATTCATTTCATTAGCTACAGCACGCACCATTCGAAAGCGAATAGTAATATTCGCAATTATATGCAAGTTATTTAAAGAAACTGTTGCGAACGGATCGTATTACTAACGAATGAACTAGAACATTCATCTCCTCAATTATGAGGAAAATGGTGTGTGCATACTAGTACTGCGCGAAGCGCACTAATCTAGAAGCAGCGGTGGCTAACCCCGTGGACGCAAGACTGCAGTAAGGAATAAAATTAAAATAATTATAAATTTATGGAATAAAATTAAAATAATTATAAATTTATGGAATAAAATTAAAATAATTTTTATTTTATTTTCATCTATTTTAGTGGTTTGAGTAAGTTTTAAATTTAAAAAACAATTGATTCTACTTCCTGATTAAATCGAAATTTCAAAGTAATAATAAATTATTGATCGACTGGCAAATTTTGTGTATAATATAATAATGAGATTATATAATTGTTACGCCAATGCAGTGTTTAATTTTATTTTCTCTATTACCCACCCAAAAAAAATAATCATATATAGAAGAGAGTTGGGAAGTAACGTTGTAAACTAAAGTACGTTATGTTATTTTACTTTTCTTCTCTCACTTTCGCTCTTTCCTACTACATTCATTAAAAAAAATTGTAGGTCAATCGCTCTTTCTCTCCCTCTGTTTATCGTCTCGTTATCCAAATTTCACTTCTACCGCTTGTAAACTCTTATTCGTTTAATTTAAAGAGCGAAGCGTGACGTTTTGTCCTAATGCGCGGAAAAACTACAACGTATGGACTAGGGATATCTTTTTATGTAATACATTTAATTTGACAAAGGCAAGTTTTAATACAATACACATCAGTGTTCATGTAATATTTTAGACTTGGATTTTTTTATGTGAGTTGCCGGTACGCATACTTGGTTTTTGGACATTGTTGCGTAAATAAACTCGAAGTCACTTGTCACTCATAAGTCATAACAATGACAGTAAATCTGACACCACACAAATTGTTTTAAACTATGAATGTCCTAACACAAATTATTGGAAGGGATTTCCTCGAGAGCAAACAAACAGATGCAGATTAATTAATTTAATTTGTTTTCGTAACCACAAACCATATAGTTATGGCTAACGTTTTACCTAGGTTACTCAGACCTATTTTTTCTTCATACTTTATTAGACACATTAATGTAGGCAACTTCATGAAGAGTAACTATCAACTCGAAAATAATAAGAATATAAATAAAAGAATCAAAAGAAATTCATATACGTCAGGTAGTTTCATATAACCTAGCCTAACCATGGTTCTATATGATTATTTAGAAATTTAAAAGTAAACTGTTTAATCATTTGCAGATTTTAATGAGTCTAAATTTAAATTAATATCAAAATTAAATTTTGAATGTGAAGAGGATGCAATGCCTTTTTACAAATTGTCTTCTTTGGCCTTATTGCGAATATATAATTGTACTCAAAATGATAACAAAATGGGGTTTTGTAAGAATAGATTATATTACCTCTCGTCTCGGCTAAAAGTAAGTATATTTTATTTATTTACTTCACTTAGATTTAAATTTAAAATGTTTATTTGCATTTTAGTGTTCTCCGGCAGTTCTACGAGAATCTATTGTTAAAAGAACTTTTATTTATAATTTATCTTTTGATTGGCTTGAAAGTTCTTTGAATGTTCTGCTTGGTAAGTTATGTTCATAATATTTTAACAGCAAAGTATTCAATTATAATTAAAATGTGTTTCTGTTACCAGAAATGGGTGTAAGCTCAGACCGAATACTAAGAGATTTATGGGTCCTGAAATATCATCACAAAACTATTCATGAAAGACTTCTAAAGGTTAAAAGTTTCGGAATAGAAAAATGTTGTCCATGGATGGTACGATGTACTGACCAAATATTGGAGAGGTATAATTTATAGTACATTATTGGACTGTACCTGGATATTATGTATCAATTGAATGATATTATAAAAAATTAATGGCATAAACATTTACAGTTAAAAATATTGAACTAAACGTTATAAAAATTAGCATGTGTATTTTTTTAAAAATTACATCTAACCACAAAAGGAGATGCAGCCACAAAACCTTCAACAACCTCACAATCGATTTTCAATCAGTATTTACTTATTTATGTATACATGAAACTGTGTTTGCACAGAAAAAGAATAGTACCTGTGTTTTTAATATCAGTAATTTTTTCCTTTTCTAGAAAAGGAAACATTCCTTGTTTTTCGGTACTTTTTACAGTCCAATTAACTAAATAAAAATTAATTGAAAATTATTTTTAGGCATATTTGATTATTAATGAAAAATTCAAATTAAAACAAGGTTTTTTAGAGTTTAGTAAATGGCTAATTCATATGTGCTAACATAGACAGAACAATGTGTTACAGGTACATTAATATATTACAAGAAACAAAAAATATTCTTGGTGAAAATGAGTCTACAAATGTTTATTTAGCAAAAAGGCTAAACATTTCTCTTAAAGATGTAGAAGAAATATGTGAAAAAGTACCTGCAATTAAGACTACTAGAGTTACAAAGGTAAATGAAGTTAACTATACAACACATAATCCTACTGCAATTCATAATAAATAATATCAAGGATAATATCTGACTTTGTTAAAAATAAAGATGCATATTGATAATAACTAGAAATTCTACATAATGTATTTGATAATTTTATAAATGTGTTATATTGTAAATTTCATATAGGTAACATAGATTTTTTTCTTCAGCTCAAGTCTTTTTTGGATTTCTTAATAAGTGAGGGATTTCCATTAGAAGATATTGCTGGAAGACCCAGAGTATTAAGTGCATCACAAGAAACAATAAAGCAAAGGTTGGAAAAATTGAGAAGTTTGGGGTTGAAAGAAATTAATTTAAATGTATTGTCCAGGAGTAGAAAGAATTTCAAAAAGTACATTGAGTCATTAGAATCTGTCTCTAACCGAAACTAACAAATTTGATGATAAATATAAAACGACATTAATTTTATTAGTTTTCCTAATTATAAATCAAATGTCATCACTTCAGCCTATGGTCATTGTGGGTTTAATATAAACTTCTCTAATTATGTTGGTAATTGTTGTACAAGCTATGCTTAATACTGGCTTAGCAAGTGCAGTATGTCTGTAAAGGTTGCAAGAAAACCTGCAGCACTAAAAATTTCACCGGAATTGTTCTTTTTTTATTGCATCTTGCAATAGGCAGAGGCTGCAATTTTAGTACAGGTTATTCCAAACCTGCAACCAAAATTCCAAACATGGAATGTTTATTTTTCTAAATGAGCAAGTACTTCTACTTGTACACTGTTTAACATACTAGTATATAAAAAACATTATTTATACTAATTATAAGGGTATGTAATAATAAAGATGGTTTGTTTAAAAAAGTCCAATTTTTTGTATGTAATAATTTAATTTACCTCCAAAGAAAATACCAGGCATAATAACCATACAAAATATTTAAGTACAATTCTAGAACTACAAGGGAGGACTTTTAAAAGTAGATAAGGTTGTTTATCAGGTCCCTTTGTTATTATTATATTACCTTTTAAGATGTAGTTGAATTGTCTCAAGAATAATTACTTATATAAACACTATCTTTGTGATTCAATAGTACAGATAAATTTTAACCATAAATTGGTATCCCCAAATGTTCTTAAAATGAGAACTGTGACATTTGGATGTTTTTACAGACTGAGATAAGTAATTTAAAAAAAAATAATAATGTATGACTGAAAACTCCATTATTGCATTTGAAAACACTATCAAGTTAAGATTGAAATTCACTACTGGATTATATATAATACATGGGAGTATTTACAAAACCCTAATCACATCATACACTGACCTATTAAGGTTTTGTGTTTGTTCCTTTTAATTTATTATCTCACCAAAGGAAAATTACTAATGAATATAATAGTAAAAGTAGCAAATAAAAAAAAAAAGTTGACATTAATTTGCTTGAAATGATTATGAAGATTGACATAATTTATACAATGCAATAAGTTATTAGGTTGAATTTGTAATTTTGCTCTTATAACTCATGTAAAGAACTTGTAAAACAAAACTATAACAAATGATCCATTAGCATCACAATAAAAAAAAGCTTGCAATTTTCTCAAAGGTAATAAGTTTTTGTTGTATTATTAACTGACAATTGAATATCAATGTCTTTGCAGGCATCTATACATATTATACCAATGGTTGCAAAGCCATCATTTCTATTATATAAATTTGTACTAATAAAAACAAAATCATCTAAAATAATTATCCAGTAATCAATACTTTAATATTAATCATTATAATGCACTTATGATGATCACTATTAATGATTTAATTTATTTTTGAATGCTGTTCTCAAGACTTCAGATTGAATCAAATTACTCTTGTACTATTTATGAGATGTTAACAATAATAAAATAAAAATTGCCCAAATTTCCATAAGCAGTATATTATTTAATTTTTATTGCTACCAAAAACAATTTCACATTATTTACATGCCCTAAACCATTGATTCCAACATACTGGACAAAAATATTACAGATAAGAGTGTTATATAGATTTATTCAAGTGTCAATCATTTTCACAATAACAAAACAAGCATGTGGTAGTGGAATGAATGATAAAAATCTCACAAACCTTATAAAGAATGATTTAATTGGAAATGAGCCAATGGTGACAAAACAGCATTGCTATATCTAATTTTCCCTTTTATATTTCTGTTCAGGACACTACACAAATCCTAGCTTTTTTTAGTTGTTAATAATTAAAACTACCTAAATTATGATAAAATTACATGTGAGGTCTGAGTAATTCCATAAAAGAGGGTAAATAATTATTGAGCTACTGGTGAGCACATTGCATACCAGGACCACCATGCATTGGTTCCTCATCATCACTAGCATAAGCTTCCTCACGACCACGGCTTCTTTCGCTGGCTGTATACTCCATCATATTCACTTCTTCCACATCCTCCCCAGTAGGCATAATAAAAACTGGTCGAGGAGGTAATACACTTTCAATTTTTTTAAGCTGTTCCTCATCAGCAAAGTTATTTTCAGGAAATATTATGTTGAATTTAACATACAGATTTCCTTTTTCAAAAGGATTCTTGAATTGTGGCATACCTTCTCCTTGTATGCCTTTCAAATCTCCTGGTTTAATAACTTCACCAGGAGATTGTCTGATTAATAAGTCACGACCATCTAAGTGCTTTACTAGGAATTCAAACCCACATAAAGCTTCAGTCAATGTTATATCATGCTTAATTACAAGATCATCTCCAGTTCTTTGGAACACATCGTGAGGTTTTTGTTGTAAAACAATAATCACATCTCCAGGCTGCACATCAGGTTGCTGGTCACCTTCACCTCTAAAAAAGATTTTCTGGTTTTCCTTCATACCTTTTTCAACATGGACTTCTAGAATTTTGATCTCATTTAAGACCTTTTTTCCTTTACATTTTGGGCATTTATCCTTGTCATTAATTGTTTCACCTTGTCCTTGACAAGTTGGGCAACGCGACTGGAACTGGCGAGTCATATTAGGCGCAATTTGTTGGTAAGTCACTTTAATTCCTTGCCCGTGACAATCCCTGCAAGATACCACTGATCCTGGTTTTCCGCCTAATCCTTTACAAGGACCACAAATAACATTTTTACTTAGTTGTAACTTAGCTGTTTTGCCCATATACATGTCTTCTAAAGAAACTTTAAGAGGGTGAATGGTGTCTTCTCCGCGAGCGTGCCCACGGCCACGACTGCCACCACCCATTCCGAAAATATCTCCGAAGAAATGACCAAGCAAATCATCGGAAGGAAAACCACCTCCTTGTCCTCCCTCTTGTAATCCTTTTAATCCATATTTGTCATAAGTTTGCCTTTTTTTAGGGTCAGATAAAACTTCATAAGCGTAGCTTATTTCTTTAAATCTGTCTCCTGCTGCTGGATTTTTATCTGGATGAAATTCTTTTGCTAACTTGTGATAATTCTGTGAAAATAAAAACATTCAACTATTAAAATTTTGCACTAAAGACAATGTACCAATATCTTGTCTTTGTGACTAGCATGTCATTAACAATATCGAACGTGGGATTTTAGTAATTCTTACCCGTTTTATTTCTGATTCACTTGCATTTCGGGAAACACCTAAGATATCGTATAACTTACTGTCTGCCATTATTATTATTAATTTTAATATAAGTTAAAAATGAGTTAGTGAATTGGCAGAGTGTAATGTGAAAAGAAAGAAACGATTTTGCTGCCTAGATAGTAAGCATCGTACAGACTATGCAATAATATATCTACACAGGTTAAAAACATTTAACATGTATTTAAATTAAAATAATTAAAAACACAGTTAAATTAAATGTAGAGGGGTAATAAATCTTAATAAATAGTTTTTCCCATTTGCATTTTTAGTTAATTAGTTAAAAAATGTCTTTAAACATTTTTTTTATCTCAGTGTTAGAGTATGCATTGTGTGAGCAAAAATATTTCGATGTTGATTCCGATAAAGGATTATGGAGGTTATAGAAAGTAGAAAGGATGTTTATTTTAAAAACGTTCTTTTCTTTCTCAGAAAGCCAGGAATAAAATATAGATGCCAAAAAGTCTTCAAGCATAATTAAATCAATAGCTAAGGTGTCTGTTTATGTTAACCCTTTCAGAACTGAATTATTTTTTTTCATCCGATAGATTTGGTAAATTCCATGTGTCTAAAGTATAATAACGAGACTATAAAAAAAATAAATAAAAATTTTTTAGCATTAAACTTTTCGGGAAAATCTAGTTTTTCTTAATGTGCACAAATGTGGACTCCCGTCCTACATATTAATAAGAACAAGGTATGCAAAGTTGTTCTGAAATGAAATAATATTCATTTAGAAAAAATTTTATTACAAAATTATAAATGAATTAACATAATTAAATTCTTTCTATTAAATAAAATAAGCAATTATTAGTTTTTTGGCATAAACAGTCATTGGGACAAATTCAAAAACACAGTAAGAACAATAATTAGGGAAAATAAAATATGTTTATCTATGTGTGGAAGGCCAAGAAGCAATTCTTGTGTTTGATTAGGCATAAATGAACTTTGGTTTCTGCATTTGACACGGGAATTTCCCTTGCATCCCAACATTTTACACCAAGTCCCAGTTCCATCGTCATGTGTAGGGAAATGCCCAACACCGTCACGACTTATTGCAGCTGCAGGGCGAATCTCTCCTGGCCTTCTTGGTATAATTTGCACCGTTGAGCTAGAACTGCTACTTGGTCGACCTCTTTTGGCGATAGACAATTTATCTAGTAGCACCAAACTGCCAGCCAAGCGACGACGAAAGTAAAGCAAAGTCGTTGTTTTTTTGGTGTGCCTAATAAGTCGTTATCCATTTGGTATTCTCGATATGCCTGAAGAACTGCCATATCTGATGCATGAAATATCATTCCACGTCCGAGTCCATTTTTTGATTTTATTCTGTAATAGCCAGATCAAACAAATCCAAACAAAACCTCTAATTCTCCTGTACTAGTAACTTTGAATGTATGCTTATTCGACTGAGCGGTATATAAGTTAGTCATATCTGCCATGACACTGAATAATTGTTTTGGGACATATCTATAATAATAATAATAATCTATTGGGGCTTTAACTATCGGATCTAGAGATATTGGTGGAAGCCAACCTGATGGTAGAGTATTATATACCAATTCTCTGTGTCTCCATGCAATCCTCTGTTTTGGTGTAAGGTCCTGTAAAATATCTTCAGTTGTGGTAGGTATTTCTGGTTGAGTCTCCGACATATCATGGAGTTGACTGAATTTTCTGGTTCCTGATCAGGGACGACGTCATACAATTCGCTAGGTCCTTCATCGTCATCAGTTTCAGGTGGAAATAACTCCCTTTGGTTTTGGTGAATGACATCTGCGCCAACTCTAGCAGCTAAGGGTGCTGGACGAATTGAATCTTCATAATAATTATCTTCGTCATCAGATGATAATAACAAGTCAGAAAGATCTCCTTCATCTAATGCTTGTAACGCCTCCGGAGAGAACATATTGGTGTTTTTGCATCTGAAAATATTAGTAAACAATATCATAAAAAATTAAAAAAATACTTAAAAAAAATATAAAAATAAAATAAAATAAAAATAGTTAATTTTATATATTTATGTTAGTAACATAATTAGCAAAACGTTAAAAATATAAACAGAACATATTTTCGTAAAAAACCGTTAACAATAAGAAAAAACTCAGTGGAGTCCTGATGGGAACAATTGAGCACAAATATAAAAATCGAGATAACCAATATAAGGTGATAAAAAATACACAAATATTACGTTACACATGACCCCAATAATATTAGATATCCGTTTATAATTTTTCCTTATGATTTCTTGCACGAATTTATATTTTTTTGAAATAAAATAAAGAGCTTACCTGTACAGTTCAAATCCAAACTGGCACTAGTCACAACTTGTTGAAAAGCACAAGAATAAGCTAAGAGATAGCGTTAGTAATACCAAATTGAGTAGTTTATAAGTGAACAAATCAATACAACCGTTTTCAATCGGAAAGCTTGAGAGTTTCATATTTATTTTTTAAATTATATCTTATGTCTACAATTGTGCACGCCAGTTTTGAAAGGGTTAATGTAATGTAAAAATTACATATTTTTAATTAAGGGAATTCATACACTAGTTATAATCAGCTTAGTTAAGAATTACAGATAGATTTTCTGTTCTCTGTTTTTTTTTATTCAGCGAGATAACGAGACGTGCCAGACGTTCTCCTGGTGGTATGTCATACGCTTGTCTATAATAACGGGGAGCTATTTACGATGAAAATGTTAAGTTTGTGTACCCCTGTAATTTCACTAGCTTACAGCGCTCTTCAAACCGGGATACAGTTATATCTGCAGACTACTATTTGGCCAACACTACTATTTGGCTTCTAAATAGGAGCTACTGTGGTACCTAGACGATCTGCGGCAAACAGATACCTTCCACCAGTAAATCTGATGATGTTTATCGTCGCTAGCCGTTTGACCGACTTAAATAGCTTATTAGATACTGGTATCTGGAACACCGAGACCGCAGCTTAAAAGCCATGTTGTTGGGTATAACACATTTTTTTTTATATATGCTTACATGCTTGGGACCTCTATTTATATAGGCAAATATGTTTAATTATATAGTTAAATCTAAGGATTAAAGGTAATCTTTATAGCTCTGCT
Organism: Byasa hedistus; assembly: GCA_029286795.1. Taxonomy (NCBI): domain Eukaryota; kingdom Metazoa; phylum Arthropoda; class Insecta; order Lepidoptera; family Papilionidae; genus Byasa; species Byasa hedistus. The sequence continues at coordinate 4,841,487 of JAGSMW010000020.1, read as the reverse complement.
TCATATTGTTGGTTTCGGTATGTCCGAAGGTTGTTTCAACTTAAGAGAGGTCGCTTTACATAATCATTAAATCATTAAAAAACTACATCTTTGTTTGTACTCTTACACGTCAAATACTTTCACACTTTCGAAGAGAGTAAATATTTGTAATGGTTAGTTAAGGTTGTCATGTTGAGTTCAAATTGTTCACTCAAGTTACGATTTAAGAAAACAATAAGTTTAGAAGGAAGGTTTTTGTTCTTTCAAAGCTTTCACAAATGTCATAAATTTTCTTGCTCGTCGAGGCTGCCTATTGATGAACAATGAAATTTAACAAACAAATTAATATGTTTACTACTCATGTACTTTTAACTTTACTTAATAGTTATTAGTTACATAATACAGCAGCCACAAAATTTTAACTAGTGTTAAAAATAATTGGGATGACAATAGATATAAAAGCTAATAGTTTATTAAAATAATTATATTCAAAGCACCTTTGTATTGTAAAATAATTTCATAAAAGCGCATCAGAAAATACAAACATGTTGATCATTTAGTCTAAGAACACCGTAGATCAAGGGCCCTTGCAAACAAAAATACTATAAAATATTTAGTTGTTATCTGCTATGCTACAGACATACGTACGCTAAACTTATAAAAATCCGAAGCTGTTTTTGTCAAATTTGTATGCAATTTTTAGACCTAAATTTTACAGAGTAACTGTTACGTACTCTAGCAAATAAAGTCAAGAAAAAGAAGCGGAAAGGGAAAGTGAAGATGACGCAAAGATTCATAATAACTTAATGAATTGATCAAAATTTAGTAATGTTGAAAGTATACGCTGAAATATTTTGATTTAGCACTTAGCACTTTAATTACAAGTTGTTTGTTATGTATAAAATTTTTTATTTACTTTATATTTTTATATTTAAATAGTTTTCTATTTATAGTAACCTTATACATCTAAAACAAATAGCATTCCAATTAAATATTCACTAAAATTTGTAGTACTTATATTTTAAAAACTAAATAAAAGTTCGTACATTGTATACACTGTAGGGTCTGACATAAAAGTTAATTTGGAGATTTATATATAAAATGTTTTACTAAAATACTAGAGGTATTTCACTGTCAGGAGACCCTCTATGTAGGTATATTTTTTTTATTCTTCTAGTTGACGAGACGAGCAGGACGTTCTTCTGATGATAAGTGATACGCTTGTCTATAATAACGTAGCGCTACGTAAGAATTTTACATTGCACTATATTGTACACTAGTGCACTATGTGCTCGTTGCCTTGGGACATAAGGTGTTAAGTCTCGTTACCCCAGCAATTTCACTAGCTAACAGCGCCCTTCAAACCGGAACACTATAATGTTTGCATACTACTATTTGACGACAGATATAAGAGCTCCGGTGATTTTTAGCGCTTAGGTTGGACAACTTTGTAAAAAATATTGTAAGTTTAATTTAGAGTAAAGTCTAAAACCAAAATACTATTGATTGTGCTCTAATAGTGAAGGACTTATTTATTATAAAAATAGATATGATTTCAATCCTCTGCTGTTATTAAGTCTCTGTTATTATGATTCATGGACTACTAAAAACTTTTTGCGAACTGTCCTCGATCTGATGAAGTTGTAACTACATAAGAATTACAAACGTTTTCATCACTTTAGTAGATTCACATAATAAATTTAAATTGGAAATTTTTAAGTTTTCCTTTGACTGCCAACATTCTAATAAACAAAGTTACTTTTACATGAAGTTGAATAAATTTACATAGTATTAACACACGCTTAACAAATTCGTTATATGACTTTCACTTGTGGTTATCCTATATTATCTCAAAACACCAACGAACGGCTGACCTCGCAGCGCAGACTCCTGGCGATTGCATAAGCAGTACACATCTACATAAACAATGTATAAATTTTATTGCGGTTTGCAATAGTATTATAAGTTGTTATTGTGTGTGTTAAACATTAGAGCTGAAAATAACTATGTATTCTAAGAATTCTATGCAGAACTTATAGAAGCTTGAAAACTTCTATTAAATAAAAACAAAGTACCATACTCCATAATTACCTATATGCGTTGTCGATTATTAAGTTTATACTGAAACTCTGACAAAACCAGTTGTTTTTAAAATACTAGTTTAAAGTGTTGCTCGGTGAAAATTTGATACAATATATAAAAAGTGGATGGACTACGAATGCTGGGCTTTATTTAGTGAACAAGAAGTCACTAGATCAGACTTCTTTTAGACTTGTGCGTTTTACCATCATAAATTACATTGTTGCTTACCATCACGCGACACTATAATCAAGCGCTAATCTAAACAATTATAGAAAGGACCAAATTCTGTTTAATATAGTCATACGTACGATACTTATTTTAAAAAAGATAAATTGTTTGTGATATTTGGCTGGTAATATCTCCTTAACATTACGTGAACGGTTTGCTTAAAAAATCTTGTCTAGTATCAAAAACTTTGTGTAGGTTATAAGATTGAAACAATAGTCGATACAGTGATAGATTAAAACACTGTAAAAGTAACCTTGATTGCATCTTATATTTAAAACTTAACGGGCGCCTATAACAAATTACAGTAAATTATTTATACACGTAACGGAGATTAGTAATTGACCTAACTGATAGGTTATGTAAATTTTGATTTGTTTCCGGCTACGACCTCCAGAAGGTCTCCGTTTCTAAAGCATAGTTAGGTTATATGTTGTCGAGGCGGGGTGGAAGGTATCTTCTCTTACATTGGAAGTGAAAGTGAATGAATCTCGGAGGCTTAATTAGAGAGGACGCCATCGGAAACGCCAGTTCCCCTGTAACCGTCGCGTTCACTGCCCGTGCTCTGCGTACACTACAACTTCACCACACGAAACGCTGCGCTACGCACCCACAAAAAAGAGGTACGCACGTGCAATCATTTACGAGCTTAATTCCGACGTAATGAACGCAACAAATACTTGCAACTTTAAGTTTCTATTCACTAAGGTGCTAAAAAAACCAAAATTCATTATTTTAATCATATAAATCCGTGAGTTTGAAGTAAGATATTGTTTATTCTGAAAAAAGACAAGAGAATAAATTTTCTGCTTTTAAGAAGCCGGGATTTTGACAATTATGAAACAAATTGCGCATTATTAAATAAGACAAGTTTAATAGTAGTTTTAATTTAATTAACAGGATTAAAAAAATCTGCATAATCATGGAATTTTTAGTATACGACACCTACCATAAATACGTCCTAAAAAGACGATTTCACGCACCCAACACCTTTTCACGTAAACGCTCAGCACACGACAAGCAGGTCAGCGCAGCAAGTTTTGCTTTCACAAATACAACAAAATAAATTCATCTCACGTATCGATTGTCCTCAGGCAGTCATGGGCTGCATAAAAGAAAGTGGGAACATAAACGGGCATGCACCATTAGTCGTGACTAATTTCGGAAGCCAAAATGATGTTGCGCACGAATCCGAATCGAGATTAAAAATTATTGAGTAACAAATACAACATTAATATACTGCATTTTGAAACTTATTTAGAAACTAAAAATGTTACAAAAGTTTGTTTATTGTTACAAAGTAAAGTCGATTCCTTAAAAAGTTTTTTAAATAACTTAAGACGGATTTTACTACTCGCAGATGAATCGAGAAATTTGTCTGGCAGCCCTCGCGCTGCTGACCGTTATTTGCTTCGCTGATGCCCAGCGTCGCCTGGCTCTTCCGGACCCAAAAAGTTGTGCAAACAGTACGTACATATTTATATTTTATTCTACAACTGCTTCTAAGATCATTTGTTGCAAAGTTAATGATAATTATATTATAAAAGTTAACATAGCACAATTGTTCTGCATTTCATTTTATGCACGAATCATCTTTGCATTTATTTATTTGTATTTAGGTCTTAACAGTATTCACTAATTTATAAGAATTAAGATATAAGTTACTTATACAAACAGACAATTTTTGAGACACGTGTGGTCAAAATCGGCAATACACAGTAAATCATGATCACCATTATTTTTACCACCATAGACAGTTTAGTGTGTATCTAGTTAATACATATTTTATCAAATCGATCACGAAGAATCGTAAGGAATAACAGTAATTATATACATTACAATTAATACCTTTACTTTAATAAAAGGGATTTATTATTAGGGTATGATAAACATGAAATTGTGATTCTTATGAAACATACATAGAAGGAATCTTGGAGAAAGACATTTTGTTGCGAAAACAAATTTGAATGTTATGGGTACTGGGTGATTTATTTAAGAAATAATGTTTAATTCAGTTCACATCGTTGACATGAAATATTTGTTGAACTTTAGTCAGCTTATAGACCTGTCTATTGTCTGAATTGCACGCGAGATAATTAATAAAAAATAAATCGAATAATTAATTGGTTAACATATAAATATTGACCAAGGGACATAGCGATAACGCTATATCCTTTCGCCAATTCAAAGTAATTGATTTAAAATTAATTCAAAGTATGTATTAGTTGTATGATTAAATTAAAAAAGAAAATTAATGCTTTGTTTTAACCCTATAATAATAAAACTGTTTACAGAAACAATAAAATTAATAAATTGACACAACTAATTAAGGGAAAGTAAGTAATCAAATATATAAAATTCTCATATTGATAATTTTAATTTATTTATTTCGTTTTATTTATCTTTAAATTTTCTGTACCTTAAAAAAAGCTACAATATAATCCTATTTTGACCATCAACGAAACCAAAGTATAATCAAAATATCAAATGTAGTATTTAAAAATATTATTTATTTGCGTTGCGGTGTCAAAAGATATTACTAAATCATGTCGTAAGTATTAAATGTATTTATGTGAGGTTACATAGAAGTCGCTCGAAATTTATCCTCACGACTATTAGCTTTTCAACCAAGGTCCAGCGCTTCTTTGATACGCTCATGTGATGGTCAAACGATCGCAAGCTTCGTTTCCTTTCTAACGCTTACTGTGCTCGGTAAGTGGTGGCTCACCTTGCGAACTAATTGCTCTATCTAACAAAAATTGGAGACCCCACATTAAAGATGTGCTAATACACCGTTCACTCTCACGGTGTCTACATGACACAAACAAACACACGCAAACACAAGAAATATTATTAAACAAAGGAAAACTTCTGCATCAGGAACCTTTTCTATCAAGAAAACTAATTAATCTAATTTATTTAGTTACAATTAAAATGTCATCATGGATGATTAATACATTGTTATAATATTTTCTTTTACATAATTTATGCCGTACTGCCTTGAGCTACTAATAATTACGAGTATTTGATGCTTTGTGGACGTCTTTTTTTTTTTTAAATAGAGGGTTTATTGGAAAAATTGCTTTAACAACGATTATGTACAAAACATTATTACGATTTTTTGTAACTTCAATATTAGTCCACATTTCCACAATCATTACTGAATTTCACATAACGTTAAGTGATAATAAGTTCGAAAATGGTGTACACGCGAAATACTATCATATGTTGACATCCGTAACTTACCAATGCACTTATAGCGGAAAATTTACTATGAGGGAGGTAGCATGCAAGGCGGGTTAAAAAACCTTTTGTTTTACAATTGTACATGCTAAACGCCGGGGAGGCAGTTGAAATTAAATGATATTTTCTGCACTAACAGCTTTATGTCGATACATACATATTTAATTTGATTATATCAGTACTGCAAGATTGAAATGATTCTCTAATTGATTTTTTAAGACAAATATTTAGCCCCTCTGCCACAGAGCCACTAAAAGCAGTTTTTTTTTAAAAAATTACATAGTACAATTTTTATAATAACATTCAGTTGTACCTGTCTATCGAACCACAGCTATATTTTTTAATTATTATTAATTGGAACATTTGTACAAACCAAAAACAAAACAAAAAGTTGTTTTCCCATTTTATTTTATTACAAGCTGCACACAAATAAATTTAGTGTAAAGTGTGTGTAAATGTATGTTACACACACATTTTTTGCATTGGTATGTAAAATCGATGTAGGGTTTACTTCAGCCAGTCCATACTTATGGTGTATGGGAGCGCTCGATCGTTCACAATAGTCAGGTAACCGAACAATAAGAATAAAGGCCCTTTATGGAGTTTTGTTCGGTTAAACATATAAATGCTTCAATACTTAGGCAACAAAAGGCGTGATGTTCGGTTGCGCAGACTCAATTGTTACCCTGCTGTGCTTACTGAAATGGGGATTGGGGACATCAAATTACTGTAATATTGTATCATCTTGCTTTACCACCAGTTTTGGATTACGTAAAAATGAGTTCAACGTTCAAATACAAGAACTACTTACATCAGATCTTCCTCTTCGATAATCATTAAACTGGGTTACGACAGTAGGTATGTGACGTTAGTAAAAGTTTCTTTTATTTTCACCCTATGGTTTTAATAGTACTGTAATGTATTTATTTGTTAATAATACACAATATTTACATATATTTTTAACGTTTAGTATAGTTATGCAATTTGGGAAATGATTACAAAGCTTTCAGACACAGAATTTACAGGTTTTGGTTCAGACCAGAAAAAATTAAATTCTTGCAAGTGGAGGATTTAGAGTCTGTAAATAGATGAAGGGGTACAATATATATGCGATAAGACTTTAATAGTTTTAGCATTTTGCGAAATCAACAAGAGTTTGAATTCGTATATCTTTTTATTATAATAGCATTTTATGGACGTCGTATATAATAAATATTTAGCAGTAGAAATCATGACGAATTTATTGTATAACAGGTATTGAAGAAGGGAAACCATTTTAACAACATTTTGCTCACAACTTTCTCTATTGAAATGAAATGTTATGACGGCACGTGTCCAATACATTCAAAGCTAAGAAGGCAATGTTGATTTTAGAGTACATAGCTTATGTATTGCGCAACTGGTTGATAAACTAAATGTTAAAGTTGATGGTTGCTATAAAATGTTGGTTGAGTAATTTTTAAGCTCATCTATAAGTTGTTACGTAAGGTTAAAGATATTTCACGGAAGTTAAGTAGTATTGTTGCTGCCGAACATGTTTCAGAAGAAATTTGCTATGAGTAATGTAATTAGTTACTGCCGTTACTTTCTAATTGCGAAAGAGCTGCTTCGTGGAATGACCTGGTGATGACCTGTTGCTCTGCTTTAATTATGTACCGTTTTACGACGCAAATTGTGGGAGGTTAGCATTAAACAATGTGTGTAGTTCATGATTGCATCTATTCAGTTAACAATAGTAAAATTTTCTATCAAACGAATTAGACATTCCGTGATTGTATTGAATAAGTGATATGGTTAAAATAGAAAGAGAAAACAACTAGGTCAGTGCCCAACAATGTAAAAAATGTTGATTTATTTTATTAAAATGCTGTGTGGTATTTTTCATAAGTTGACAAGTTTTCCAATTAAATTTCGTTATTAAAACAAATATCAAATATTCAGATTATTGAAGTGTGTTAAAATGTTATTTTAACAAATAATATCGTGAGAAGTGTCACACGAGATGTGTAGGTACGTTATTGTGCAGTGTTAAAACGTTAAAGTATGTAGGTCTATTTCGTAATAAGTGTATTGTGGCTTGTAACGCGTTTGTGTCATCTTTTATTGAGTATCTGTAATAAAATCAGTTTTTCTCACCACAACGAAAATATTACTAACGATTACTTTTGATTAATAAATAACTATGAGGTAATAAATAACTGTGAATAGTGAGTAATATCTAATGGTACGTCTAGGGGACAAGAAGAGCAAGGCATTCACGCGGTAAAGTTATATGTTTGTATTACGGTTTACCAGCAGAAATATGTTATGTTGATATCATCTAACTAGATAGTCTACAACCGTAAATATCCATGATCAGATGTACGTTTGTTAGTCTAAAATATGGTACACCTTTTTAGTTTTTAAAAAAAGATGATTATGTTTGTGGTTTTCGAATGTTGCAATTTCCTTAAATAACTATGATTGGATTGTACGTGTATAATATTTTGATTTTTGGAATGTGCCCAAAATTCTAAATAGTATAAAATAAAATAACATCGAATGGACCAGAACAGCTCGGCGGACCACAGGTTGAGTTTAGTTTATCTAGAAAGTAGAAAAACTTAACAGATATGCATTACTTGAGTACATAAAAGACATTTTTTATAGTAATAACAGTTTATTTTTCTTATTCCTGAACAGGAGTCCGTCATGCAAACTACCGTGACGCCCGCGGTGTTCTACACTCATACTTTATAAGTTGGGAACACGGGCCCACACGTAACCTGGAAGTGGATTGGCTTGACGCCAGAAACATATGCCGTCGCCACTGCATGGACACTGTTTCTTTGGAAACACCACAGGTAACCAATTTTTTTTTATAATTATGCTAAATAGTCGAATTCCAAATATGTATAACGAGATGGCCTAAGTAATTCAGAAATATTTTTAATAATACATGTTTTTTGTATACTTACTCTTGATTTAATCACTGGACTAGATAACATCTAGATGTGTTTTTCTAATTCGCTATGTGGTTGTTGCATCTAAGACCTTGGTCTAATAGTACATATTAGTATAAAATGTAGATAGATAGATAGATAAAAACGTTTATTGTTACCACATAAACACACACATACATAACGCTAAAAAATCAGATTTTTATACGTAATATCATTTAACTATTTAGATACATTATTTCAAACATAAATATATATATATATATATGTACAGGACTGTTGAACTTTTTTAAAAACATCTACAATATTTATGAATACTTGTGTGTGTGTGTGTGTGTGGCCTAGGCCGCATCATAAACATTTCGTCCTTAGAAACTGCTAGTGTTAGGATATTTAAATATCAATGACCACGTATAAATAAACCTTCAAGGTTTTGTTTACTTACACAGAATCTGTTTGAACAAGTGCACACCTTATTTATAGTTAGTTACCTTCAGTGTACAATCTATGTTTTTCTTATTAACAACATTTTCGGAAGTAATGAATAAGAGCCGGCATTGATATCATTTATTATAATTCCTTATAAAAAATAAAGCTCATTTGCAAGATTATAAAAAATTATATTTTAAAAGTTTAAGAATTTCAGTAATTCGTTGCAAATTATAAGAAACATTGTCCATTCCATGCCAAAAGTTTTTGGAAACAATTACGTTTTCATAAAAGGTTATTAGTTGTCAGGGGATACTTAAAACATTGAACGTAACTTTTTATAGTTATATCATAAATAATAATAAATAGTTGTAATAGCTATCATACTTAGACTTAGAGATTAACAGTATTATATAATAATATATCAGTATTTCTGAAGCATTTAAGGCTCAAGTCGCCCGTAATTGAACATTGACACACTAACAAGGAATCCGCCAATCTCTTCGAAGGTCCGCTTTCTACTCAAGCATTGACAGTCTGACATCGTATCAAAATTAGTTTTCACATGTTAAGTTTGTATAAGCTATACATAAACTTCATATAAAGTATATGTGTTACATTATATGCGAATTATTATTTCTTTAAAATCTTTATTTAGGTTAGGTGCTATTTATGACTTAAACAAGTTTGGTATGATACTGAGTCATTATATTGCGAATTACAGTTAGTTTCTCTCACAGCAACATGTTGACATCATACAGCGAGTGCATTCGAGATGATGCATTCACTTTCCCGGACACAAAACAACTTACTTCGTGCAAAATAACAAACGTTCATAAAGAATTTAAAATATGAATTAATAAATTTGCAACAAAAATAAAAAGATGGGTGTCTTCACCGTTATTATTGGCTAAAAAAATTTAAATACTGTAAATGAAACATTTATACTCAATTTGTGAAGATAACTTTGAATTGTTGTTAACACTTATCCGGATGTCTTTTTTTGCGGAAAAGGTTTTTTATACTTACCTTATACAATGTGAACAAGTTTTCATTCCCATTGTTTAACGTCTAGTTTTTAGTTTGACATTATTATTGGATGCGTTAACGTCGACATCCGGCATTCCGGGTCGATAAATGCAAAGCAAAACACGTATCCAATTATGGTTAGACATCAATATGTATTAGGATAGCCGTGGTGTCTTATTCGGTTTGTAGAGCGTGGAAGACGTCCGTGAAAGGGGTGCAATGGCCTAGTGCGTTAGTTCTCGACGGCGAAGAAGCGATTGCGTCGTCAAGTGGCGCACGACATACATTCCTGTGAGCCGTATCGCTCACGTCTTGTATCGGACACAAGTGTACCGTGATTATCATTAGTACACTGCAAGCCGCTAATTAGCTAAACGAGAGTACACACATACCATCTATCATGTAGGTCAAAGAAAATGATCGGGTAAAATAACATAAGGGTACATAAATGTCATGTATGTAATCTTTAGCACCATTTCCCATTCATTCATTCACTTTCACATACAAAAATATAATATAATTCAATTTGCAGGAAAATGAATTCATCAAACAAAGAATTGCCCGCGGCAATGTTCGATACATTTGGACGTCTGGTCGAAAATGCAATTTCGCTGGCTGTGACCGTCCCGACTTACAGCCTCCCAATGTGAACGGATGGTTCTGGTCTGGTTCTGGTGCAAAAATTGGCCCAACCACGCAGCGTAGCACTGGCGACTGGTCTTACACAGGAGGTTACGGTCAACAACAACCTGATAACAGAGAAGCTGCCCAGGTAACTAATATGTGATATAATCATGCATAAAATAACAGCCATCGTGGCATATTTATTTAACAAATTTTATTGAAAATTTATTCAATAATTATGTCGATATTTCGATCAACGTGCGAAAGCTTACTTTCTCTATAAACTTAGCTCGATATTTTTTTTTCTTAACCAATAAATAGTGATATAAATATCGGTACGTTAACTGTTCTTTATCTACGTCAACATAAGAGAAAGTAGTCAGGGAATTTATTTAAACAATTTTGAGAAGTTTAATTTAGAAATTAAAAAAATTCTGGGTTATATGTGCAGGGCACTTATGTATTTTAACGTGACAACGTCTATTAATTATATCACAAAAAATTTTGATAATAAATTTTATTATTCTTGTTTGACATGTTTATCGGGTTACAAATCAAGTTATACTAACTCTCAATTATATTTGTTAGGGATTTTATTTCTAATTATTATTGAGCAATAGAATACATCTTTTACTTTCAACCAATTCGGGCAAACGCATACCGACTTAGCGGTCGGCGTAAGCCACGCCCACTTATGTGCGGGACATTTCTCAGCACGCGCGTCCTATCTTATACCAATTTAATAGACGTTGTCACGTCAAAAAGAAATTATGTTCCATGTATAGCTAACGGTCCCACAACGTTTTATATTAGGGTGTGTACCTAACAAGGTACTTTAGTTTCAATTTTTGTTTAATGATTGTTTCTATTTGATTAATTTTATTTGTTATGCAAATTTCTGGCTGTTATTAAAAAAAAAACATAAATGTTATGAACTACATCATAAATATCACTAACAAGTAATATACTTACCCTGTTTTTTAATTTATGATCATCATCATGAGGTGCCTTCTTCAAAATGAAGATTGCCGGTCAAATTTATTTAAATTTATAATGTTTCTTAAATGCATATAAGCTAAAAAAAATGTTAAGACCTTAAAATGAGGTTCATTTTAGGTTATGTTAGCACTAAATGATTGAGAATTAGTTTTAATCTCAGTGATATCAGTCTTGTCAGCCTATTAACTAAATCTTAATTTGAACTAAATTAAATTAAACAAGTGTGTTTTATTATTTTTAAGGGCAATGATGAGTCGTGTCTGGCTATCCTCAATAACTTCTACAACGATGGTGTCAAATGGCACGACGTTGCCTGTCATCACGTGAAACCGTTCGTTTGCGAGGACAGCGACGAATTGCTGAACTTCGTGCGTTCCCGAAACCCCGGCCTGCGTATCTAAGCATTCTCGACTGTCTATCTACATGCCGCACCAACGCCTTCTGTTATAGATGGCTGACGATGTACAAAATTTACATTATCTATTTAAGTTATTTATTGTTAAAAATAAACAACCTACCGTGTTTGGGATAAATTATACTGCAATTTTTTTGAATATTGCACAAATTAATAACATTTATTAAATCCAATAAGATGTACCTAACTCTCAAAATTACGTAAGTCAGTCGTTTATTGTATAAATCTTTTTTGCACGAATTAAGAATAAGGAATAGAATAAATTAATGTACTTACATTTGTATTTATTATTAAGTTAAAATACTGTTTACCTTATTCCGTTTAGTTCCCGAACCGACCTACAATTTCTTAAATGAAGGGCTCTTTGGCGCATCTTTACGTGAATCCACATTTATTTATAAAACTAACCACACTTTAGCCTAACGAATTTATTCCCAGGATGCATAGATATGCGCTTCTCCTCATCAGCATGAATGCATAGTATATTATCCATTGCACACCACTGTGACGAAACGACGAGACGAGTACGCTTTCCTAGTAAGTGATACGCTTTCCCATAACAATATGGCACTAGTTAAGACGACATACACATTGCACCATGAAGTTAAGACTCATTATTCGGTAATTTCGCTAGTTACAAACTCGAACATAACATTATTTTATATTATCAGTAGAAATAGACGCTAAAAACAAACTCTATCACTAGTAAAACTAACGTACAATATAGGAAGCCAAACGTTGCATCCATATGACCAGGAAGCAATATGAAAAAGTGTATGATGTATGTTCCAATTAATTTAAATGAGAGCTACAATTGGCATCAAAGTACAAGGTGGGCCAAAAGAAGTCTCCCGATGCTTGGCTCTCATATTTTATCTAAATGAAAAACTTTGTTTATGTTTATTTGAACCTTTAGAATTTTATTGGTCAAGTCGAGAAGATATCGGCCAAATGAGCGCCGCCACACTTTGTAGATACCACCTTGTATAAAATAAACATTAAGTTATAAACTAAAGCTTACATAGGGCAGAAATTTCACTTTATAAGAATATCAAAATTTTAGGGTAAAAAAGAAACAAACTTTATTGTATTTGATTTATTCTCATGTTACACATCCACTTAATAAGAAACGAGGCCTAAAAGAAGACAGCGCCGTTGAGCCATACAGTGCTCATAATAATCACCGTCGAGCCTTCTCTCATAAGGAGAAAAGGTCCCGGGTCTCGGAAGGAATGCTAAGTAACAACCCACTTAGCGTTAAACTAAAAAGAAGTTTCGTATACAAATTCACGTGATGAATTTGACGTCTAAATGAATAAAACATATTAATCACTACAACTTTAGTACTTAACATACATATAAGATAGAAACAAAACAAAACAACTACACTAGTTTTCACATTTTACTTAATTTAGTACCTAAAATAAGTTAAAAGGCATTTCGTTTAAAAAAATATTTGTGTTTTATATAAGTAAAATTTTAATAGTAAGAAGTCAATTATAAATTAACACAGCGTAAAACATAATTAGGTGCAAGGTTTGATTGACTATTTTGTACAAACTATTAATATTAAAACAAAACATAAAATCCCAAAACATGGCAGCGACAAGTCGCTTTTTACTTAGCGACATACTGAGTTTTTAAACAAAGTCTAAAAAAGATATACATATATAAAAAATGTAAAGATCAAAACATTTTACACGATTTTCATTCCATCATTCATTACACATTTTTTTTGTTCAATGAATAAAAACCAACGTAACATTATTGTTGTAGTAGAATTCTACTTTGAGATAACATTACATTTTATATTCTATATACTAATTATAAAAATAATTAATAAGTTATGTACATAGTAAACAATTTCGCAGACTGAAAAAAGTACATGTAAACATTAGATTGACACAAAATATTGTATTCTTAGAAACGACTATAAAAAATATTAAACAAGAAAGCATTTTTTCTTATCATTATATTTATATCAATCAAAGAAAAAAACTATCTTTTTTTTCGTATAAAACGGCTGTTGTCTAATATATATACATATTTCAATTTCAGTTAATGAAAATTTATAACGACATTTCCATTGTCTAGCTTTTGAGTTAAAAACAATAAACTTTTTCTGTGATAGCTCAGTTTGTTGGTGCGGTCGCACATGGTGTACGCCTCACCAAGGCGTTCAATTCCTACTGAGCTTGAGCGTTCGGTGAAGGAAAACATCGTGATGGAACTCGCGTGTTACATGAACAACTGCTCCAGTAGACTTCCATCAACCAACACATATTCAGCGTTGTGGCACTATCCTTGTGAGAGAAGGCCAAAGTCCCGTGGAAATAATAAGACAATTTTTCATAATTGTTTTAAAAATGTCTTCCATATGTATTACGAAAATAATTTCATGTAGTTACTTTTGTCGTATTAAAAATACATCAACGTTTTAATTCTACTTAAGAATACAAATACACTTGCCACTATTCATACAAATAAATAATTGTATAGTTACGTTGTAAAAAAGCCTAAACTTTTAATACTTATCTAAATGAGTAGAGAAAACATAATTGAGAACAACACATTATGTACCTTTGCAACAGAGCGTCAATACTGTTGGTACTTTAATCTGGTGGTAGATTACACACCTGCCCATTTACCGCCCTGACTCAAGATGGTACATCTCCTTAAACTAATTATATATCTATTCTCTTCAATTTTGAAGAACGTCGAAACATCGAATTATCTATTCTTGCGTAAGTCACCATTAAACTGATATCGAATAATAAGATATTACTAATTGGTAGATAAGCAGCTAACATCATTTAGTATAGCGGAGAGCAAGGGTTTGTCACGCAACGCAGCCACCAGCTCCGCTTCGTCCCAAACGAGGCGCAGACGGCGCGCGCGGCCACCTGGCCCCCACAGTCGCAGCGCACCGCGAGCCTCCAGCAGCGAGCACGCGCCCGCCATCTCACCCATGTCCAACGGTGCGATGTTACGAGCCTTTGCGACCCTGCAAACATTCTACGTTTAAAGCTATTTAATTTTTTCTATATAAGAGTCGTGATAGCCTAGTGGTTTGGACGCCGGCCTTCCAATGCGAAGGTACCGGGTTCGAATCCGGCCTGCACCAATGAATTTATCAATTTACTAGCTGACCCGGCAAACTTCGTTTCGCCTTAAAAATCAATAAATAAAAAAGCTTATTGATAATTCCAGGCTGTTTCAACTTTAGTAAATAATATGGTGAAAACTTAACCAGAAAAAAATTATTCGTAATCAAAAGAAATGCCTGTTATTAATTTGGTTTTTCCATTATATTTAAATGCAAACGTTGATTGACTTCGACGACCTAAGTCAGGACGTCTTCTCCTTGCTATTATAAATTGTAGATAATCAAAGTAAGGAAAGTTCTCGCGCACTCAGCAGTAAATAGTGGCACTATCACAAAAGATCAACAAAGTAAAGTTAAGACTTAACTACTATTTTGAACCAATCTGAACTTAGGACAGCGGTGTTCCCGGTTGGATTCTATAATCGCTGCACACGAACACACTTATTTACTGCATTATAACCAACCATCTATCAATTCAACCGCATTATGCACAAAAAAATAAAAATGAACCGAGACAATTCCACCTTTACGCCCAGATTCCCGCTAAAGTAAAATATTCGTCTTCTTCCCGATTAATGGCATGAGCACGGTTTCTGCGTGAGCCAGTGTCATGTGTACACGTATAAAACAAAAAAATAAAAATACTTAAAAAATTGTCTACGTGGTCAATTCGTCCGCTATGTTACTCCCTTTTCTCTTAAAATATTATAGTTGCATCAGAAATTGTTGGTTGTCAATGTCAATGTCAAAATCAAAAATATTCTTTTAAATTGTATTTGGTTTCTAAATGACGGGACGAACTTCAAATATTTGACGTTTTATGTATCTAAGGTAAGGTAACCAGACGTTCCGCTTTTTACAATTAATTCCGCGTCACGCGACGTATTTCAAAAGTCCCGACTTTTAGAATTAAGTTAAATTTTTTATTTATGAAAATCATTGTTTTGCGTAACTTATTGCTTTTGCTATTCAGTTACATTGTATTTGTCTCTCAAATGATACACTTTGTGTTTGTACTGCGTGCTAGCAAGCTAATTAAACAAATAAATATTACAAATCTGCTTCTTACCATATAAAATTAACGTAAGTAATTTATTTGTATATTTCATAAATACATAAATTTTCTTAAATTTAGCTTAAAGTACTCGTAGTCTTAATATTTTATATTAATGACAAAAAGTATGTCACCGACCTTAACCCTAAAAGAAATTTAGATAGAAATATGTTAAGGAATAAAACATTATACATTTTTATATTTATAAATTGTACTTATGTTGGAATTAAAAAAATGTTACATTATTATTACTCCTTCAAAGTTGTCCCGCTTTGCCCATCTAAAAATCTGGTTACCTTATTAGAAAAAAGAAATTGTTGTTTTTACCATATACTGGGCGTATTTTCTCACCTTTTACACCTTCCCTGCACTTGCACGAATAATTCAAGACCACATTTAGCCAAATCGGTCCAGCCGTTCTCGAGTTTTAGCGAGAGTAACGAACAGCAATTCATTTTTATTATATAGATCTGCAGTTAGCATAAAACACCAACTAATATCACGTGCTTTGACGGTGAAGGAAAACATCGTGAGGAAACCTGCATATCTATGTCGTGACCAACGTGCTCGCACTAGTATGTGAAATGGAGAAGGCAATGGCAAACCACTCCATTATAACTCCCAAGTAAGTCGTAGTGTGTTTCACGACACATGATGACCACGACCCTCAGTCATGAGGAAATACGACTAAGAAGAAGCTGTTTATATACAATAAATTTTTTTGAGAATTTGAGAAGTGAGTTGACAGACCCCACACATTTTTTATTCTTAAACAACGAGAGGTGCAAATCGTTTTGCTGTGGGTTGTAGTACATTCAGCCGTAAATAATGTGGCGCTAGTTAGAATGATAAACACTACACCACATTGCGCTCCTCGTTTTGAGATACAAGATGTAAAGATACTTTACTCCAAATAATTTAACTACATCCATACTAATACTAATATTATCATCGTCCATTCATTTTAAGTTTTGGGCTAACCCTCTCTTTAGCCTGCCGAGTGAGCAGGACGCGGTCGGAGCGCGAAGACAGCTCACCGCCAATAGGCGGGGCCGAGCGCACGATCGCCGATTGCCTCCTTAGGCAGGAGAAGGTGCGTCGCGACCGACGTGGGCCGTCGGGCCGGCGCCCCCCCTTTTAAGGGAAGGGTTCTAAGGACGAACATGGCGGCGCGTCTGAGCCCAGCGCGTCGCCCCACAAGGACGCAGACTATTTGCGCGAAGGGACGACTTTACATCGATCCCTCCGCAAGGCGGGCCCGATTCTTGGGCGTCGATCGAGGGTCGCGGACGAACTGAGATGTTATCCTGCGACCCTCGAACAATCCTTTCGACTAGGCCGGGAGCGCTGGGGTTTTAGTGGGTAGTAAACAGCTCAGTCCCACATAACCGCCGGGCCCGTTGCCCGGGGTATGCGTAAGTGCATTTCCCCAGCCAGAACAAAAAAAAAAAACCCTCTCTTTAGCCTCTATAATATAAAAACAAAGAATACAAATACACCAAAATATATCTTAAACGGTATTTTTACATGATTTAGATTTAACAAAGTCCAGTAAAAAAAATACAACACTTATGAACTTTGATTTAGCACGAATAAAAATCTAATTCATTGAAATTTTACAGAAAAATGTTTTTAGTAAACATAATCTTTTAGAAATTTAGTAAAGGGAATTTCCTATTCTAATTTATTTTCGTAGCAGTTTAAGTATAAAGTTTTAGTCTTTGTGTTTCAATGTCCCTTTTTTTACTATGTACTTCATGTCTTTTTTTACATGGTTTTGTCTGAAACGTATTTACCGTGTAAAACTAAATTAAGAGTACAGCATAATCAAGTAATTTGTGAAAAATAACACAGGATGTAAAGTTACTCGCACATATTAAATGTAAGACTACATAAAAAAAAACTTGTTGGTTTGTACCGAACAGTGCTTACCTCTTATAAACATCATGTAATTTTCCCATGATCAGATCTTTGCTCTTTCCCTTAGTTAACATCAGCATGATGCTGCATAACACTAACTTCTGCTGCATGGGCAAGCCCTCTTCGACATCATTCTCAATTTTCCTGGCTCCCCCGTAAATATCGTTTAGTACTTCTAATACTTGTTTCAGCTCTACGGTCACGTTGGAATCCTTCATTATAGTCTCAACACATTGATTTTCAGAGAACTTGCTGCGTTTTGCTAGTTCTATGACCCTCTTTCCAATGTCCAGCGCTCGACGCATATCTCCTGACACAGCAGCGATTTTAGCTAGTGAAATAATTTCATATAAACATTAATTGAAACCGGCAGACCAGCTTAACTAGATTGCTAGTGTGTATTTATTTATGGATACTTTTGTTATCATTAGTTCCGTTCACCTCATGCCTGGTATATGATACGACTGCCCATAACAATGTGGCGCTACTAAGAATGATAAACAGAGCACGACTGTTCTAGTCGTTTTGTGACATAAGACGTTAAGTCTCATTACCCGAGTAATTTCGCTAGATACAGCGCCATTCAAACTATAACATACTAGTATCTGCACATTACTGTTTGGTGGCAGAAACAGGCGCTGCGGGGGTATTCATATAGATGGTCTCCGACAATAGAGACCTACCTTAAGCTAATGCCCGTATATAGCTATAATTGTCTATAAGATATATACATACCCGCCAACATTTGTAAGGCGACTGGCGAAAACACGTGACTCTTATCCTCGCCGGCAAGAACAGAAACAAATATGTCAATAATTTGCTGTTTAGTGTATGGTGGAAAGTGCAGCGTCAGAGGTCGCAGGGAGCAACGCGTTTGCAAACGCGGCAGAGTCCGTTCGGTCAAATCCAAAGCGTTGGCAATACCAATAAGAACAATACGCGAACTGACCAACGCCGGCCATTCGAATATCGTATATAAAACCGATTGCCGCTTACTGTCTAATTGATCGATCTCATCCAGTACTAGTAATCTAAAAAATATAATCATGGAGTAACCAACATATGCTTACCGATGTTCTAAATAAAATACATACAAGGTAACGACGGTGATGTTTTAAAAATCTGTATGAACAGAGGAACGAAGACAGTAAAAGTATTATAATACTATATTTTGTTATATCATCATCACCATCATCAATAGCCCGCGGCAATCCACTGCTGGACATAGGCCTCTCCCAAGGAACGCTTTTGTTATATATTCTTTTATATTTATACACTTTTTATTCATTAAAAAGCCGTGACGAGTATAATGTTTATCTGATCAAAGGATTAATTAGAATGACATGCACTGCACCTCATTGTACTAGCCGCCATGAGACATAAGATGTTCGTATTATTACCCTAATAATTTACAGGACATAGCATCTCTCAAGCCGGAAGAAAATATTGTTTGCGCACTGCTTTTGGCAGGATGATGAAAAACGACACGTTCCAAGAACACACGTGCCCACGTGACTTCCACCAACTAGCATTTGAGTAACGCTGTGAATATATATCTTTACTCTCTTTTTGTGAGAGAAAGACCCAAGCTCCAGTGGTGGAAATAAGAGAGCTGCTTATTTTTGTAATCTAGTGTGTTTTTGTCTCTATGTATATCGTGACCTAAGTATATTCGATCTTCCTTTATTTTAATCAGCATGAACTATACTCCCGGACACATCTATTGGCCCACCACCCAGTGTTTAAAGTTTCGACGGTGTCTAGTTAAAAATAAATGTTAGGTTAATGCAGTTTTGAAGCAGATTTATTGGTCAACCCCTATGTAGGTTTTTTTTTATTTATTTTTTTAATTTCGAATTGATTTGGCCGACAGAAGTTTTACAACTTCGGCAACAATTTCAGGGAGCGTATCCATATTTTTCGGTCAAAACTGGCTTTAAGTTTAGATTTGCCTTTTTATGGAACCAATAATCGGAGACATAAAAAAAAAATCCAACTAGTGCGAAATAAAAAAGTTTTCTCCATTCCTGGGTCGTTGAAAACAATGAACAGACTCGAATTTTCGTTTTTTTTTTCATAATTCAAAATAAAAAAAAGACATACATAAAGGTTGACCAAAAAATCTGCTTTTTAACTGCATTAAAACTTATTGCTCCACCTAACATTTATTTTTAGCTAGGCACCGTTCAAACTTTTAAACACTAGGTGGGCCGATAGATGTGTCCGGGAGTGTATATTTTGGAAAGAAACTATAAACACCACCATAATGCGAGACGCATCGTTACGTCGTGATATAAATAATTTAGCAATTATGATTGTATAAACCTTTTGGAAAAGTGATTAGCGAATATTTATACATACATCATTTTATGGTTTTTATTTAAATACTTTTCAATAGCACTGAGAGAAGCCTTTTCTGTATTTCCTGAATGATGTAATTGCAACTCTTTACAAATTCTGGTATAGATGCTTGTGGCTGACTTCATCATAGTACAATTGATGTAAACTTGTTTGTAGCCATTTTTTATCTGAAACATTAATGATAAATATTATTTGTTGTCGGAAACATTAGCGGAACGTACATATCTGAATCAAAACGATAAGTCAATACACTAAAATTATGACATTAATTTATTTATTACTCGAAATGTTTTAATTAATTAATATGATATTCTTTTGCATTTTTTTTACAAGAACGCTTAACGTTGTTTTCTATGAAAAACATTTTCCATTATCTATTTATTACTATAAAACTAATTAAAATTGCACAGCCTTAAAAATTTCACTAGTTTTACCTTGGGTAAGTGTAAAATATATGTTAAGCTTGCTGTCTTTCCTGTACCCGGTTGTCCCGATATATACAAGGATGCAGATTCTTTTCTGTCCAGATGATCTATTAAAAAATTTTCAAGCCATGTGATTTCCTTTTCACGACTTACTAAAGGTTTATATGAATTATTAACATTCCTGTAATAAAAAGACAAATTGTTTTTAAAGATAGATAAAGTCAATTCAAGTTCATTTCGCTGCAATGGTTATAAATGGTAGATCTCTGTTGCAGGAACCCGTCTAGATAGGTACGGTTCCTATTTTGTTTATAAATGTTTGCGAATAACGATATCATTTTTATGAAATTTTTTGTTGATAGCTGTAATATATATCATTAGTGTAATATTTTTTATAGTTCAAGCTTTTCATAACAACCCTTTCAGAAACTGTTATACTCTCATTTGTAAATAAATCATAGAATATAATACTAATATTAAATCATCCGCAATGAACCTATACTTATGCCGCAATAATTCAACCACTCACCCCTCACTTGAGTTTTCTTTATCAAGATCGTCATAACTGTCAACTTTTATTATTTTTGTCGGCGAACAATCTACAAAATCAATTAAAACTTTATTAATAGACAATAGGCATAGAATGTTTATATAGAAAACAGATTCACAAATACTATTAACTTTATAAAAAACAATATTTTATAATAATTAAGTAAGTTCACTTAGACTATAAACTCCAATATGCAAACCATTATCAAAATCTATTGTCATGTCTTTATCCTTGTTTTTACTTCTTTTTAAACTTTGTCTCAGATTTTCACTATTTTCGTTAGTTTTACATCTTGTTATATTAGTCTTTTTTCTAAGTTTAAATGGTATCGTGGCCTGGACAGCAGACATCTGGAACAAAAGCAATCTTGTGAAAATTTACTAATTGTTCAAAAACGTTTCAGTCCTCTGACGTCCACTGTTAAATAAGGTCTCCTTAAAGTATTCACACCCGGTATCCTTGGCATACGGTTTGGCAAGAGTACTACTGACGGTCACATGAGCACTTTTAGTCGCTTTTAACGACATGTAATTAATAGAGTTTGGAACTAACTACCAAAAATCTAGGATTAAAAAGGAAACAAAAATTCTGGTAAAAACTTTATTAAAAGGATGTTTTGTAAAGTGATTAAATGATTAACATAAATTATTAAAATAATGTGATAAGTTTAATATGTTACAATAACACTTTGAAGAGAATACTTTGAAAATGAAAAAAAATATTTCTTAACTAGATTTTTGCATTTGAAAAGTAACTGTTGTAGCTCGATATTTCTTGATGAAAACTTTTTTATAGTAAAACACAAACTCACTTTCAGTACTTAAAACTATAAAAATATTACACTTTCGTGTTACTCAGTGCCTTAAGTTCAAGATATGGTTTATCAAGTAAAATCAAAAATATAATCACAAATATCTTTACATAATTATTATTTTTAGCCCATAACATCTAAAATTAATGTAAAAAAACGAATAGCCTAAGTTTCACTGTTGCTTGTCTTTGTTATTAAAATCATTTAAATTTTGATGTCCCATATTTGACATGTTTTTAAATAAATCATATTGCCTTTGAGCTTTAAGCCATGCCGATTGCATTTCCATCTGATGTCTTAATAAATGTGTTATACCAGGGTGAGTAGAAAGTAATGGTGCTTGTGTTAAATAATCTGCTGAAGTGTTCATAACAGGGCTAGATTTCAATGTTGGAGTTATGGGTTGGCGAACACTAGGCATTTTCACAGGAGGCGTTGGTTTCATCGGTTTAGATGGACCAGGAGAAGGCTTAGGAGATTCGCTTTTATTTGTATTTATATTGGATAACTGTGTACTCGTAATTTGATTTGATTGATTGATATTGTTGTGTTCCACTGACGTGCTACTCAATTGCTTTTCTTCTGCAATGACTAGCTTAGGAGAAGAACTAGGCGATCGCGTCTGTGATCTCGGTGACGGTTGTGTAGAGTTTTGGGAACCATGAGCAGGAATAGGATAACTCAAATTGGGCATAATTGGTCCAGAATTACCCGTTTGTTTTATTTGATTTAACTTATTGTTACTAGATAATTCCTGTCTCAATGTACTAGATGATGTACCAGCAGGATTAATCTTATCAAGTTTTAATTGATTAATACTACTTGTTGATGGAACTCTTAGAGGAGAAGGCCCTGTATTTGTAGGTCTGCTTGAAATACTGGAAAAAACATTACCCTGCGAAGAAGTAAGAGATGAAGACTTCAATGGCAGACCTTGCTTCTTTGCCAAATTAGCAATTGATTGCATTGTTTCAAAAGCTTTGGTCTGTTGTGGACCTAACTGACTTTGAATATTATGTGGAGTGGACAAATCTAAAGCAGCACTGCTTTTGTTTTCTAGTGAGGGCATGGGATTTGTAGGTGGTTTGATGTTTGGATTCCCAAGTTTGTTTACTGCACTAAAAGCTTTTGCTGTTGCAGGCACAAGTTTCGGAACCTGGGATTTATTTTTTATTACTTTCGTTTTTTTGTCTGACTGCATAGACTGTAACTGCTGTTCAAATGTTTGCTGAAAAGTGATGGGTGCTGAAAAAGACCCACTCTGTTTGCCTAATTTTGTATCTGCAATTGGTTTAAGATTTGGAATTGGACCCTTTGTCGAAGTCTCAGCAGATTTATTCGGCACTTTGGTTTGTATTGCATTAGAATCACTTTTTGATGAAGTAATTTTTACATCATTATTACTCTCAGACTTATTAACTTTTTTTGAATCTGTTTCGGGTAATTTCAATATTTCGATGTAGTTATGAACTGGTGGACTGGGAACTTTGTGTGCAGATAAATTACTAGCACCTGACAAATTTTTATTAATCATACCCTTTTTCTGATCAAGCATATTAGATTCTGAAACATTTCGAGTGTCTAATTTTTGATCAGTTAAGGTAATAGACAATGACGAGGGTATGTTGATTTTACATGAGTCAAAGAGTGATTTCAGAGGATCTCCAGATGATGTTTGTGCTGCATTAGGCAAAGACAAAGATGATTTTACTTGGGATAGTATTTTACTTCTGTCTATGGTAGGATCACTGTTGTTTGCCAAAAGATCCATGCGCACTTTATTAACAGGTGTAGCTTTACTTTGAAAAGGTGTTGATGACATAGATGGACTAGGTTTTAAATCGGGCATCTTTTTAATTGTTGGTTTTGTAACTTCTGGTGGCTTTGATGTTGGTGTAATAGTATCTGTTTTAGGAATATGTAACTTCAATGGAGAAACAGTTTTAGGAGCGGAAGAGGCCTGGCTTGTAGCAACTTCATTTGGTTTTCGTTTTGGTGATGATGTATTTTGCGATCCTGAATTATTTCTTTTGAGCCCTGTATTATCTTGTACAGATGGTTTGATTACAGCTGACTGTTGTTGTTTTTTCTCTTTTGGTGACATTGGTGAATTTTGAGAAGAGTTGTTCAAAAATGATGTTTGGGAGCTTTTAACAGACTCAATCTTATCTTTTGTCTTTTCTGAACTATCCGATGATTTTTCTAATTTAGGCATGTCCCTTGAAATACTAACAGTATTGGATGAAACTGATGAACTAGGTATCTTAGCCTTTTCTAATTCAATTTTTAACTTTTTTATTTCAGGAACATGTGATGGTAATGGATGCTTTCTTTTCAGAGAATCATCAATTTTAGGTAAGCTATTTTTAGATGTATTTTCTACAGTTTTAACAGCTTGTGTAGTAACAGTTTTAGGCGGTGTAGTTTTTACATTAAGGCAGCTATTTCTGGCTGTTAATTCAAAAGAATTTAAAAACTGTGACTTTTCAACTTCATCATCATTTTTCTTAAGAGAAGATGCACATGTATTTTTATTTGTAGAAGACATGTCTGTTTGATCCTCTTTAACAACTTCATCTTTTTGATCTATTACATTTTTATTTATTTCAACATTGATCTTTTTTGTAGTATCATCGGGCATTGGACTGTCAGTTCCTGAGGACGTTTCTGAACCATGTTCGATAATATTTGGTGTAGGACTACTAGTAGTAGTGTCTTCTGTATTAGAAGGACTTGGCTTTCTGTCCGGAAAATGAGTGCTTTTTCTATTAATATCAAAAAGTCTGTTCCTTATAGCAACATAATCAATAATTTGATAAAAAAAGCGCATTGGCTCATTTCTTTTCCAATTATATATGTATGCTATATCCATTAATGTGTAATAATCAGGCAGTGGTACTCTTTTGTACAAAATATCAATAGCAAATTGAGTACTATCTATTTCAAATTTCATACTGAGGAACTTCTTGAGATGATTTATATTTACTACTGCTGGACATTGCAAATATCTACGAGCAGACACTAACATATTTTGAGGTTCATTACTATCTGAAGATTTGCTGGAAATACTATCAGCATCTGTTATATCAGCATATTCCAATGAAAAGGATATAACATCCTCGGGGCTAAAAATTATTCTTTCAGTATCTTCACCCCGTTGCTCAGGGGTAGCAGATGCAGCAGGACCTGGTCTAGACGCATAAAACTGTTGACGTCTTTCCATTTCTTTTTGAAATAAACCAGGAACTAACTTGTAAACTATATCTTGAAGAGCTTTATCTAGTTTAATATTAGGTTTTGCTGAATTTATCATCATTTCACAAACGGGACAATAACTTTTCACTTGTAAATGTTTGATAATACAACTTCGACAAAATGAATGCAAACATTCCACTATTGTGGTCGCGTCAATATAGTAACCTCGGCATAAGGTACAAGTAATATGTTCATTTACTTCTCCTATTAATGTTCGTTGGGGAATCACTGCACTGTTATTTTGTTCAGCCATCTTCACAATCTTCTGATCTGGTAGTTTATTAGAAGTAACCATTTTTTAGCTTTTCACCGTCGGTCAACAAAACGTAATTGTCAGCATTGCAATAAACGCAGCACACGTAAGATTGCTGGAATATTGTACACAATACACCATACACTATTAACAAACATTAAGAATCAATAAAAAATTTCAAAACTAAATGGTAAAACCGTGTTAGCACGTACTCGACATGATGTGTTATGATTAAGTTGGTAACACTGACATATCAAATATTTCAAAAACTTTTATTAAAGAAGTAGTATAATTACAAACAACTTTGCACTAAAACTTTTAAAGCAATATTAAGCACACAATATTTACTTACCCCTTCGATTGTACAGAATAACAATTCAATAATATAACGATAGAGACATAAAATAACACTTTTGGCGCGAATATCACAAAACTGTTTTACGTCAAACAACATATGTTTCTAAAATACTGAAACACAAAGACAGATTAAAAATGGAGTATTAATATTGCTGAACGATAATCGAAATTTAGTCAAAGTTTATATTTTATTTTCAAAATTATTAAATCCCTAGTTTAAAGAAATAAATATTGAATGGTTTTCCTAAGTAAATACTGAAAAGTCAATGTGAGTCTACGCGTTTGTGTTAAACAAACATAATAGATTTTTGGTATAAAATTACGTATAAATAATCTCTATTTCTATTATTTAATTTTTATTAAAAATAGTTCTACATGTAATGATTTCTTATATTCTAAAATAATTACAGGGCTCCATTTTTTTTTAAAAAAAAAGGAGAAATGGAAATACTCTTGTTATGAATAATTATAGCAAACACATTCATATTTTTCTTATTCAACGTTTTTGAAAATACTTATAATTATCGGCTTACTAGCTAGGTATTCTCCATACAGCCTGTAGTGACGTGTTGTGTATATATTGTAAATAGTAAAAACTATTTGTATGCAGTATTCTATTAATTTTTAAATCTTTGTCAAACTTAAAAAATATTATTAATTCTGTCAAATTAAATTTTGTATAAATTCCAATATGTTTGAAAAATAAAGTTACTTTTGATCCGTTTACGATCTCGATTCAGTCCTGGCTAACAAAGTTCTCTGTGCTCCCGAACCTTATAACCATACACGTTATCCCCCCCATAAGCCTTTACGTTACCTCATATTAACCTAAAAGGCGAATAGAAAGTGTAACGAAAAGAACAAATGAATTCGATGCGATTCGAACTGTATTCATTCGAGATTAAATTTGATGCCAATATTTAATATTGATATTTCAAATAAAATAATTACAATAATGTGTGCAACAGTCATTGCTGTGTACTCTTCTCATTGGTTCGCAAAACGGAAAAAAACTTATGTATAAACCTAACGCTATAAAAATTAATTTTAATAATGCCATTATATGTGCCAGCGAATCACATTTGAATAAATATTATATTTCTTTTATACTTCTGTATGATTTATATCGTAATGGAAAGTACAAATGATACTTTTTTAGTCACAAATTTCTAAACGTTTAAAATTCTATAATTCCTTATCATCCATTTTCTCTTTTCCTATATTAACAGAAATATTAATTTTACAATAATTACAAAGTAGTAATAATCGGTTTTCAGAATTTTTGTGTCATTGAGTGGATTGTATACTGGCAACACACATTCGTTCCCTGTGAATGTGACAACTTTGGAAATATTCTTCCTTTGGCTCAGACCGCGCACGGAACAGGACGAAGATTTTTAATCTTTGTTCGATTAAACAATCATTACAAGAAATATTGTAAAGAGAGCATTCGTGTTTAGTTCCTCTTCTGTATAATATGAGAGCTAAGGTATTTTGTGTTTTTTGTTACGTTTTCCTAAGTTTTTGTCACACTTTAATTACTAACATTTTTTTCAGTGGCGAAAGAAGCGTATGCGAAGGCTAAAGCGTAAGAGGAGGAAGATGCGTGCGAGGTCTAAATAAATGGTAAGCTCTAATTTCTTTACACAACTATTCTAGATATAAATCCTATTTTAGTAGGACAGTGTAATGTGTGTATTGTATCTGTACTGTTCGTTTATTCTACGTATAAGGTTTTATTTAATGATTTGTATTTATATCTCTCTTAAATTGACTTTAATAATAAGCAATCAAACACGTGAAGTCAGGTCGTTTGTAAACACGTGTAAAGTTTTGTACATATGTCCGATTGTCGTCTCTATTACTCCTAAAAGAAATAATGCACTCATTTATTTAAACAAAGCACGTATTTAAAAAAAATCTCTTTCGTTTATGTATTCGATAAGGTACTTATTGTTCATAACCATGCATATAGATGTTTTTAATTACTTCCTACTTTTGTTTAAGTAAGATATAACCTCAAAAATTAATGTTCCTGTATTAAATATTGAGCATGTTCCCATTATTTCGAAAAAATTAAGTATTATCGATTAGCGCGAGTATGAGTGTTCAAACGAACTATTTTTTGGTATCTGCCGTTATGATTAGGTACATAATTATTCTGTAATATGTGGACTGCAATCTGCAAGTGATTTCTATGAAAATTAGTGTACTTCTATCCCATGTGCGTGAATAAACACATTAGCAGAACAATGTCTGCTGTCTGTTATTAGAACACTTAGAGGTAAATAATAATTTAACTTAACCCTCCGAGGCAGTCATTATCTCACTTTGAGAATAATGTATAGAATTGGAGGGAAGATTACATACTATCTCCACCCGACGAACATACTATTGTTCATTAGGACTTAAATATGGTGTACATTTTTAGTATAAGAAAAGCATTGTTTTAAAATCATTTATATGATTGTGTTAATTGTTTTGTTAATTTACAGGTACATTTGGATGGAGGTGAATAAAAGATGAATTTGTTAATTCATGTACTGATCCTTACATACTTCTGTATCAAAATAAAATTTTAAAAATCTAGTTATTTTATTTTTAATCAAATATATCTGCTCTGTAAGTAGTAAGTAATAATTCATCACTGTTATAAGTTAAATCTGTAGTAAGTAAAAATCATAGGCGAGCACAAATTACCATGGGGTGAATGTCGCCCATCGTTTGTTGTGTAGGATAATGCTAATTTACAATTTTGCTGGTTTTTCGTTCACTAATTAATTAGAAAACTAATAATAGTTAACATTGACACCGACTGCATTTTTATATTTGGAAGAGAAGAAATCATGCAGTGCAATGACGCATTTCGATTCAACCAACTTAGTAATTAACTAAATTATACGAAATGGATAGAGGATACTATAAGCAAAAAAAATATTTTGTGTCAATAGTTATCTAACTTAGTAAAGTTTTTGATATTTTACGATCTACATGTGATGTGATTCATGTTTAGTATGCCGATTACAAACAAATCTTTTTATAATATTAGTTAAAATTTCAAATAAAATCACATGAACATCATAATGTTCAAACGTTTTAATAAAGCTAGCTGTTTTACAGTAATGAAAATTAAATTGGTAAGACACTAGCAATAAACAAAATAGTAAATAAACGTTTATTAAGGACAGGTTTTCGCTAATTCTGTTTACTGTCTGCTATGGATCGATGAATAAAAACAAAAAGGCACTTGCTGCCTAAATAACTAAACAAAATGACACTTTCTCATATACTTTGAGTTTTTTGCCATGTTTTGATGGCAGTACACTAACCAATCTTGAAAAAGGTTTTATATTCGATATAAACGTTACGGTGAGTGCGACGGCCACAAAAATAAAATATCAATTTTACCCTAACATAGCGCCGGCCGAAATGTATGCAGCATCCGAGAACTTGAAAATCGTACCAGAAATTAAATAATTATCGTATTAAATTTGTAAGAAATAGATCGTCTACGATTTTCATTGAAGTAAATTCCTAAAACAATTTTAATCTGTTATTTTAAATTTCGAATTAGTCCATTTTGATGTCATTAATCGGACGTTTAAATTTTATGTTTGATTTCTCTTTACACATCTACTATTAATGGGTCGAGTTTCAGGAATTAAATGGGAAAAATCTACATCATGCCGACCGGTTCACAATATTATTTCCTCAGATTTTCCAAAATACAATCCACAGCCGTGGAAGTTCACAGTAAGTCGATAAATTTTTTTTTAAATTTTCTGTCATATTTTCGTTATAATGTACTCTTCTGCTAAAAAAAAAAGATTATTTAAAACGCCAGCTTAAAATATTAATTTTGTAGGAAGGTCCATCTAGAATAGAATGGCTTTTATCTTACGAATATTTTAGAATGTGGCTAGAAGAACGAGAAGCTTGGAAAAAGCGTATGTATCCGGAAAATACAACTGTTAACGTAGATATTGTTAAACGGTATGTTCTTACCTTTAAAAACAATCATCAACCACCGAAGCCAGAAGAAAAGAAGCCATTCAAAATAAAGAGGTAAATATAATATCACAACATAATTATGGATCTATAATATCAACTATTGTTTTTAATTGTATAAACATTGTTACAGATTTGAAGGAATAGGAGGTAAAACAGTATCTAAGCGAGCACCAACGGACAAAGCAATGAGTTTCGAAAAGAAAAAAAACCATAATGCACCACCTCCAGCAAACTAATTTTGAAATTCTGTATATTTATTTACATACAGAAAGTAAAAAAAACCTGGAAAGTTACTAATTAATCTGATTTTTTTTCTAAAAACAAAATTGCTGATTTTCTGAAAAATAAATCTTTGTTACTGACGATTTATAATAAGTTAGTAATGTTATTATACTAAGCATTGAATATAATGACAAATGCTAATTGGCTGGGTGTAGGAAAAGCTTCTTATTTTTTGTAAATATAAATATTAGTGTACATGAAAAAAGAAGGATATTATCCACCGATCCTTCTTGCTACGTTCATCCAAAATAAATGGATAGCTAAAGCGCTTTTCAGATTAAAACGGAACACGGAAACAAGTAAAACGTAGTATACTAGACGAAGTGAAGTGTGTACTGATGAGGTACAAAATGCCGTAGCTCAGGCAGGAGTGTGCATATAGACGTATATCACAATCTGTAGTTCAAAATAAAGTAACCGCTTCATTTTTAACATCTATCTTATGTATAGATACAAACATTCTTATTATCTTGATTAGAAAATAATTTACACTGAAAACAAAATCTTTCCTTTTTTTTGTGTACATAACCTGCTAGCTATGGTATTAACCTACTTTTGAGTTAATCTTTGTTTAAGTCTTTTCGGAGACACGGAAAACCACGGGATTTCTTTATTGAAACTGATGCACTTACCTCACAGCTGTAATTTTCCATAATTTAATATAAATGAATTACATAATTAGCTCTGTGCTTTCAAAATCATCAAAGGCTCACTCAATACAAAGAAAAGTATGTAATCTACCAATCTACAAAGCTCTTTAAATCGAATGGCTTATAGAAGAGGCAGGTAGATCTAAGATGTATGCTCACACCTACGTTTGCCTTATTATGGCATTGGAGAGCGCTAGTTTGTCGTATTACTATTAGATATGTTTGAATGTCACTTAGAAAAAAGAATACTTTTCCGTGTCGGCCCCGATGTGCGTAAGCCATACATCTAAAACGAATTGTTACATCTTATAAATCAAATTATTTGGTTGTTTACATAACGTGCGTAAAGTGCGTAAGCACAGGATAGTTGTGCTTCCCGCCATTCTGAGCGGTGGCGCTCGCTGTGCAGTATGTTTGTTAAAGGTTAGTAGTTTGCGCTAGCAAGCTTAGATGGCGTGGCTAGAGGCAATTTTAATTGTCAAAATAATTTACAATTAGTTATTATTATTTCAATACATCCAGGGTGATGGGCTACTTAGTACTTATTTGCATATATATAAAGCGCACGCCCCTTAGCTCAGGAGACTACTCGTCCATTTGGCTGCGAACTACGGGATCAGGAACAAAATTTCATAAACAGATATCAGTCAAACAGCAGCATTGTTTTAATCATCAGCGTGGGATATTTCACATAGTAAAGGTGAAACAGTGTTTTTTAGCTACTACCATTATTTCTTTTACTGATAAACAGTAATTCGATAATACACGAGTTGTTTTTATTTGCCAGTTATGAGGCATTCTAGAGATTTCTAAAAATATATATATATGTAGCCTTACATACATTGCGACTTAAGGCAGGATTCATATTGCCCAAAACATTTTAAATACAGTAACCTCCCTATAAAACGGTAGATTGATTCCGCGTTATAGGAAACGCGTATTTTTGTACAACGCGCTTGTATGACCCCACATAACGCGTTATGTACAAATGATTCACGTTTAAATTTTCTCGTTAAAGGATTTTAAATCGAATGTTAAGAAAAACTATTGTATGGACGAAATATGTGCGTTTTAATAAATCAAACTAAAAATATTTTAAATAAAAAAAATAACACAATGTGCATTAAAGGTACTCTAAATAATTATACGACTGTACAAAACATTAGAAGTTGCATAAAACAGAAATATAACGTGTGAAATTCCTGCGTTATTTGAGGCACTGAAATCTCGTAATATGAAAATGCGTTAGCAAGAGTATCGTGTTATAAGGGGGTTTACTGTACTAAAGTTCAAACAGTCGATAATTTGAAGGTGTAGTAGAAACCGCATCTCACACGTGCGAATTAAGTCAAACTCCATCGGAATTTAAGGTTTTTTTTCTTCTATATAAATAATTATTTTCCGTTAAAAAGTACCTAATTTAAAATACTTTCATGTACCTTAGACATTCGGCTCTAGGCCAGTGATAATAGTCCAGCAGCCGGAGAGTACCCGTAATAAACACACTGACAAACAAAGAGTTAAAAATGGATTTTTATTAGTATTGTGTGAAGTTTTATATGTATTAAGTAAAAAGGTGTCAATACTATAAAAAGACACTTATAATTTAATTTGTATAGAAGATCAAATTCTTTACTCATATTAAGAATTTAATTGTTACAATGTGTTAACATGTTTTTTTATTTTTAATTGTACTAATTTTTTTCCGTCAATTCAGTGCGCTTAAACCAGGTTTTCTAAATACATACTGCAATAAAATACATAAATATATTATATGAAGCACAAAAGAAATTTTAGAAATTTAAATCACCTAAACAATCAGTCAATATAATAAAAGAGTTAACTAATATGTAACGTTTGCATTTACTGTTTCCAATAACCAAACATTTTAATTAAGATTTAAGACAAAACGTTATAGTTAACCTGTTAGTAAAACGATGACATCAGGAAAATTTGTTAGAAATACTTAATGTAACATTCTAAGTTATATATCGCCATAGATGAATTAATGTAATTATTAAATTTAAAGTTTTTTTATTTTAATTTTTCGAATAACAAAAATTTGTTAATGTGGAATGAGAAATTTAGGCGTTTTATTTTGTATTTAGCGACTACTTTGGAAACAACACTGTGATGACACTTAACCAAATTGGAAGCTAAACGAAGAACCGGGGAATGCCCCTGTTTGGAAATCAAAGTGCTGCCCACGATTGAAGAACGTTTGGAACACGACGTTGGGATCGATATCTGTAAATAATAAAGTTTATTATTTTCATGAAAAGAATATATTACCGTCTATAGATTAAAATAATTATGGTGATGGTGAATAAATTAATTGGATTAAATTCGTACAATGTATACAATTTAATCTAATAATTGTTTCCGAACATCCGTTAGAGAACAGTCAGAGTCCCTGTGGACCCTTTACGATAGATATGTAATAAAATAATTAATAAAAAATATTGACTCAATGTGAGTATTGATTATTAAGTGTTGAAACTTGTCGCATTGCATCCGATTACATTTATCTAGTGTGAGATAGTCAGTAGTGATGTGACCCATTGTAAGTGAAAAGATTCATCATCATCAACCTATAGACGTTCGCCTCGGACATAGACTCCCTCCAAAGATCTCCACACCGATCACGTCTAAGCTGCGCATATTCAGTGGTTTCCCACTACCTAAACAGTAGATTAATTGGTACAAACCCGCGCCAGAACATCCATCATCAAGATCCTGCCCGTGATCGTAGCGCGCACGCTTCTTAGGATCGCTGAGGACACCGTACGCCTCGCCCACTTCTTTGAAGCGGCGCTCTTGCTCTCGTCGCTCGCTGTCCGACGAGCCCGCATGCCGATCCGGGTGATGCACTAATGCACGTTTCCTGAAAATCATCCAAGTACATTGATTAGCTTAGTTCAGAATGTAACGAATAACTGCATCCGTGGCGCAGTTGTTAAGCGATTTAAATGCGGAGGTACCTGCTTCGATTCCGGGCTCACATGTTAAAGAGTTTGGTTGGTGGCTAGGCTTTTCGAACTCGCCTGTTTTCCGTTTTAGATCTACTGCCATAACTACATTACTGTGTTTTGGATGACAACATATGAGAGCCAGAGTATTCTTCGCGAGCACGCTACAGCCTTATTGTTACTTAACAATATGAAATGGCTACATAAATTAATGAAAACATGAAGGAATAATTTATACCTGTAAGCCTTCTTAATATCATCCACGGAAGCAGTTTTCTCTATGCCAAGTATCTTGTAATAATCTTTACGCTTTGATTTCTTCAGAGCTAACTTCGCCTCGTGTAACAATTGTTTGTTTTCTTTGTTTTTATCGATTTTACATAATCTTTCGTAGTCTTTCACAGCCTCTTCATATTCGCCGAGCTCCGTGTAACACTTGGCGCGCCGCAGTAATGCTTTCACGTAGTTTTTGTCCAACTCTAAAGCAGCAGTGCAAGCATCCGCCGCTTCTTTTATTTGATTCAATTTAGCGCAAACTGTTGCTTTGTTGAAATAAAGCTTTGCATTGACCATTTTGTTATTTTTGTCGATTTCTAGAGCTTCATTGTACAGGTTAAGGGCTTGCTGCCATCGTCCCATTTTGAATGCCTCATTACCTTAATTAAATAATTTTACTATTAAGAAGAAAAAATATAACAGGGATTTTTAGATGATGGCACCGTGGTGGAGGTGCTGGATGCGGGCACCGCGATACCGAAATTTTTGAGGGAGGTCTATTCAGCAGTGACCTTCCCTCAGCAGATGATTATGATGTTGAGTGGTGAAGTAATAATATCAAGCTTAATTGAAATTATAACCAAATTGGTACCTTCGGTGCGACATGTCTCTTATCAACTACACAAGTGGAAATAAAGTGAAATAAGATTATATTGGTATGGTAATGGTAAACTAAGATAGCACAAAAGTTAATAGTTTATTATTCATTTATTCTACCTTCTGATACCAGATACATCGATTAGATCACCGGTTGTGCATTAAAATTATTATGAATGAACTAGTAATGGCACCACCGTCTTCTGCTATTAATGAGTAAAAGATGGTGTAGCACATACAATACATATACACAAGAAGTGTAGAAAAGATGTTTATCAGCAATAATATTTACCTTCCTCTTTTTTCTGTTTCAAAAGTTTAGCTTTTTTATATGTCTCCATTGCTTTCTTGTGATCTGGTGCCAGTCGCAATACTTGTTGAAAATGCTTGAAAGCCTGCTCATCTTTATCCTACAAAAATAATGTACATTATTATAGTTTATAACAGAAAAAACCAAAATATTGTATTACTGGAAAACACTTAAACCAAACTGACTTAACTGCCTTATTGGCGGAGCGGCTAACTGCTTGCTTAGTGACATAAAGATTTCTAGCTTAATTACGAATTTTTATAGTGTTTGATTGATAGTAAGGTTTTTATCACCCTCCTATTGTAAATCTTTGACTGTAGTGGAATTGTTGTTTCATCTGTTAACATATCAAAACCAGGGTAATCTGAGTGAGCACATTTCACCATCCACAACCTCATTGTCACTTAACACTATGTGAAAAAGAGCTTGTGTTAAACAATTGTAGAAAAAGAAACAAACCTCAAAATATAGACACAATCCACGAACAAATATGGCTTCTGTGTTAAAACTGTCCAATCTTAAGCAATCATTTGCTATTTCCTGTGCTTCTTGACAGCGGCCAAGCATAGCCAAGCATTCTGCTTTTGTAAGTTTTGCTCTGGACAAATTAAGAATCAAACATTATTTATCTTTTGTTATATTGGAATATTAGTGCAGTTTCATCATGTGTATTATTTATTTTTATTGAAAATTAAACGAATTAACTATATAAACCATCAAATCAAGTAATCTGCATTACATGTGGACTGGGTACCAGAGACCTCCATGTTTCAGAGCAATATTATTATAGAGATATACAAATTTTTGCAAGTTCCTTTAATAACAAGTGGCAAGGATGTTGTTACTAACTTAGTACTTGAGGGACTGTAATCAAGGCAACGGTCCATGCAGAAAACGACACGTCGATAATCTCCTGCATCCATAGCTCTTTGGGCATCTTCATGCAAACGGCGCAATGTTTCTAAAGCACGTCGTTCACTTGTCACACAATCTGGACCACCTAACTCACTAGCTCTTTGAGCAGCTTGATCCCCTCCGGATAGATCCCCTAAAAACAGTTCCTTATTATGTTACTTCAGAGAACACCAAGAGAATTTTGTTTCTTCAAATTATACATTTATAAAATATATTCATATTGACACTACAAATTCGTGAACAATTCTTAAACTGATATCTTTCCCTGCAGATCCTAATAGTAGATTAGAAACAAAGTACTCTTTATTCTATTGCAGTGGTTGTTGAGAACTGACAAATCTATACAAAGTTAATTAATATACAATTGCTGTCAGTTATTTAAGAGGCATATTAGCTAGAAAATCAAAGTGTAGCGAAATACATTACAAGAGACCTATGTCTTGCAGTAGGTTGAGATGATGATGATAATGAACATAAAGTAAAAAAAAAATCAACTCACCTAGAGCTATGCAGCATTTTGTGACACGTATGTAACCTTTAGTGAAAGTTGGATCTAATGCAACTGCTTTTTGAGCATCTTCTAAAGCTTTCTTGTACAACCCTAGCATCATGTAGCAAGCAGATCTATTACCATAATATGATGCATTGTCAGGGCATAACTTTATGGCTTCTTCATACATAGTTAAGGCACCCTTATAATTTTTAAATTTATACAAATGGTTACCACTTTCTTTTTTTTCTTCAGCTAACCTATAAATTTATTATGAATAAATTCATATGTTATATAATCTCCTTCACACAATTTCAAAACTACTTGTGTATCACAGAATGGTTACTGCTAAGAAAACTTATTCCCTTCACAACCATTTTTGATAAACAGTCATGGTTCTTTTAACAAAAAAGGATACCCGTCACAGAATTTTTGCAAATATGGAAACTTTTATAATATAGCGAAATCATTAAATTAGCTCTTAAGCTATGATATATCATAACACATGTCAGTGATTAAAACTAGTGACATGAAAAAAATTAAAATATTACGTATTAATCAATTGGCAAAAGTAGCAAAATACTAAATAATAGAAATACAAAAATATTAAATTTGTGTAAAATAATATATTGTTTCAATTATGACTTCCTAATTAAGAGTAATTAGTAAACAAATTAAAAAATGCAACAACCCTAGCAACATATTAGGTTTATTCACACCATTTGTCAGAAATCCCTATATTGTGTCTGTTTAATTCTCTAAGTCTCTAATAGCAAATATTACAAACAAATATTTTTACCTAGTAATAATATTAAATTCATTTAAGTTACGCTATGAACCTACTTTTTTAGTAAAACATGACCTTTGTTTAGTTATACTTGAACTTATGGAATTCTAAATGTCCCTTAATCTTAATTTAACACACCAAGACATACATGATATGAGGTTTTAGTCTAGTAGATTTTGCATTAAACAGGGTTCGCCTTTTTTTATGCAAATCTTACTTTATTATTTCTTTGGCTAGACAATTGTGGTATCAGGATACATAATGGTATAATATTGAAATTTTCTATCAATTTTGTTAAATATGATTAGTGAAATTCAGAATAATGCTTTTTACCTAGGCGATGAAAGTAATAACAAACGGCACTCTCAATATTCCCAATGCTGTTGCCAGGGGCAATCAATAGTAGAAACGAAATGAGTGTAGAAAAAACCCTTTAAGTATAAAATTTTAATTCAAGGCTAACACTAAATAGTCAACATGTATATGAATGCATCTTCTATTAATTCTTTAAAATATAATAAATAAATATATATATCATTTCTGTGACTCTTTACAATCATTGTTATTTTAAACCATGAATTGTTTATAAGAAACTAATTTTTAAAGCACCAGTTTTAGAACTTCATTGTTATAATAGGAGTAGGTCAAATGTCATGGAACTGATCAGTTCATGCACGCGGAATTAAAGTAACAAAAGTAATCTAGTCTTATTATGTAAAGCCTATGGTTAAGCTAAAAATGTAAGTATTATTATGTTAATATTTTCTATGAGTAGACAATATTTTTACAATAACAAACCTTTCCGGACTTTTTGGAACTAAATCATCAATTGTTAAATCCAATTCCACAACTTCCGACTCTGCCATTTTTATTGATTATAATAATAAAGGAATATTTTAAACTAAAATACCCTCTGTTATTTTGTCGAATGAATCACAAAAGAAAGAAAAAGGAGCCAGTGTCTGAAACAGAAATTGTCAAAATTGCAGCAGTGTTAACAGTTTATAAATTTTTAATAATGAACAGAAAAAAATAATAATAGAACTGTACAGAAAATACTTAAACTTACAGCAAGCAATTTAGAGTATATTGATGAAATGACCAAGAAAAGTCCAACAACGCTGTAAAATGACGTCAAAAAGACTAGTAGGGGTGAGGCGTATTTATAATAACAAGATGTAAATCACAAGTATTCGCAAATAACAGAGAACAGTTGTTCTTGCGATGTTATTGTATCTGTTACTCAATCACTATCGATATTTTCACTATTCGATAACAGCCGGTCACTAACGTACCTTGAAATAACAGTCAATAACAATGGAACAACTGTTCTTGTCTTTGTCTTTTGCATAAAGTTGTCATAAGCTAAAACGAGACACACCTAGTATTTGTAATGAAACGACTCGCTCGATCAAACACTGCTTTATTTTCTCCTCCACCCACATACATTTTTATTATTAATATTTTATTTAATTACCGCCACCATACATATGTAACATGTTCCCCTTAAAAAAAAATGAAAAAAAAAAAATTACAGACTATAGTATTAACACAACATTGGATGGATATACAGATACACCAGATAATACAGTATATATATATATTTTAACATTGTTTACTATTGCGTGTCATTGTTTTTTGTTTGCCATTTTCTTAATCATTTCTTTAGCCTTACGTGCCGCTTCCCTCGTTTTATTTAAATCATCATCACCGACATGTAAGTCCTTTGAATGTTTGCCATTGCTGTTTGTGTCCTGAACTTCTTTTCTGCTATACCAAACGTGAGATGCCATGCCACATTCGTCCCCTGTTTCTGCAGAATCTTTTGTAATAGCTCTTGATATGTTAACTTGTGATGGCTCATTCATATTTGAAATAGATTCTGGCGTTTTTATAAGATGTCGCCTGTTGCGCCTAAATACTTTGCCATTCTTATCTGTCAAAAGATAAGATCGAGGCTCATTTGCTCTTTTGTTCACGACCATACGCCTTCTGCTGTGACCATCAGCAACCACTACATTGTCACCTGGCTCCAAGTCTGACAGGCGGTGAGAGTGCGCGTCGTAATAGCGCTTGCTGCGTGCACGGTTATGACCGATGTTCTTGTAGTTTTGACTATTGTTCCGTTCTGGACGCAACTTTTCTCTCTCGCCTATTAGGACATTTTTTTCTGTAATGCCCTATTTTATTACACCAATAACACTGAGCACGCGATGCCGGACACATTTCACCACTATCACAGTAAGCCGCGCCGCACGCGTTGCACTCGCGCGCAGCGCCGGCCGCGCCGCGCCACCGCGGCGTGTTCACGCGCCGTCCGCCCGCACCGCGCGCACCGCGCGGCCCGCGGGTGAAGTCGCCCTGCCCGCCGCCGCGCCCGCGCCCGCGCCGCGCCCCGTACACGGCGTCCACGAGCTGGTGCCCCGACCCGGCTCCGCTGTTCTCATGTGACTTTGTCACTTCAATATGACGATTTTCTTCGTTAACAATCTCGCTCGCTTGACACATTTTAATCGCCTTATCAAGCGTAAGTTCATCAGTTCGTAACAGCCTGTCACGGAGAGAAGTATCGCGAATACCACATACGACGCGGTCTTTTATGAGTCCATCTTCTAAATGTTCGAATTCACAAAGTTGACTTAATAACCTTAATGCCGTGACGTAATCGTTTATGCTCTCGTCTACTTCTTGGTTACGAGAGAAAAATTTAAATCTCGCCATAGTTGTATTTGGCTTGGTGATGAAATGTTCATCAAATTTTTTTAATAGCTTTTCAATACTGTCACGATCTTCCTCTTTGGTAAACTTAAAGGTGGAA
The DNA here is from genome assembly GCA_029286795.1 of Byasa hedistus. NCBI lineage: Eukaryota > Metazoa > Arthropoda > Insecta > Lepidoptera > Papilionidae > Byasa > Byasa hedistus. Next base: position 4,801,326 of record JAGSMW010000020.1, on the reverse strand, counting down.
TAAATATCATATCCTTCCGGACCAATCAAGTTCACTAATAAACTGGCTTGAACTTCGGAAGATTCTTTGTGAACTCCCGACGCCTTGAGAAATAACATAAACTGCTGCCGCCATTTACGCCACGCATCCGTCCGACTGGCTGGCCCGCCATCAAGGGTCAGCTCTGCAGGCGGTCTTGCGTGTTCCATTATAATTTAACACTTTACTATCTAATTTAACTATTTAACTGCAGTAAAACACTAATATAACAGTATTACATTGCAAAATATCTTAAACACCGCTGTCACCATGTAATGAAACGACTCGCTCGATCAAACACTGCTTTATTTTCTCCTCCACCCACATACATTTTTATTATTAATATTTTATTTAATTACCGCCACCATACATATGTATTTGAAATAAACCAAAATTATAGAAAGTCGTTTCATAAGAAGAAATCCTCTTTGAAAAGCGAATTCTTAATTAGACCGTGTTATCTGTTATGTCGTTGATACATTTATGTCTCGCTCACACCCATTGTAAATACTGTTGCTAAAACGAGATGCACCTAGTATTATAACCAGAAAAATGCAAATTGTAAGCTTCCAAGAAGATAATTGTACTCGAATTGACACTCCTTATTTAGTTCATGTTATCTGTTATTTCGTTGATTAATTTATCTCGCTCACACCCATTGCACAAACAGGTGTTAAAACGAGATGCTCCTAGTATTATAACCCGAAAAATACAATATGTAAGCTTACAAGAACATTATTATCCTTGAACAGTGACAAGTATTTCTAATCGTACTATGAGATATCTGTTACTTATTGTGTGTTATATAGTTTAGTACCATTTGAAGTGAGAGTAAATTGAAATGAATGTGTATCATTGTGGCGGTGTCTTATGCATATATTGTGCTGATGAACTCCTTAAAATCTTTAAATTATTGTCAACTTTTGTAACAGAAATCGTATATTGTCAATGTCAAGAATATAAATGCATTACAATTTGAAAATGAAAATTACTCTTGATTCAGTCCAGGCTAACGAATATCTTTCATTCTGTATTCCAGGACCATATAAATTCGTCTAAAGACTAGACATAGATAATTCTTAAGTGTTTCAGTTATGCCCTTCACACACACCACCTTCAAAACAAGATATGTTAACAACTTTTAAATCACGCTTTTTGATTGTTTAGTTAGAAACCCTAGCTCCTAAAATAGAAGCCTAACACTTTAAGGGTATGAAGGTGTTTTAGCACTTGGTAGTAGTTGTAAAAATATGTAAATCTTAAGCTAATTATTACAGTAGTGTTTGAGGTAAATGCTGTCAGACAATACCAAACATCAATTAATACATTCACGAAAATAAATCTTTATTATTTGGTTTTTAGACCTCATGTTTATTTGACGTATTGCAACTTGTTTACAGTGTTATAAATTATTATATAATCTGTGATAACATAATGCCACTGGCGTGTCGTGTCAATCACTAGTTATGATGTGTTATGCCGTTATTTGCATGTAATTTATACATGGATTTAAATGTAAATATTTTACAGAAATTTAGAGTAATAATTAGCAATAAAAATTTTACACAATGGGGGATATTGTCGTCCCTGTTAACGAATATTATAGCAATAGCGGCGAAATAGAATGGCAGCCTTTGGCACTTACTTTAGTTGAATATCCAAAAGGTATAAATTCTTAGTAAATTGTTTGTATTTCAAGTTAAATATACTTTTCTTATATGTATTGTCTACTTCTTTAGGAAATACCATAACTGTTTTTATGAGTTAACAGTACAGTTTACTTTAAAATGTAAAATAATTTGAATTAAATGTGTATGTTTCAGGAGACTACATTGGAAAAGTTTTTGCACTTATTAGTTTAACTCCATTTGGAATCGGAGCTGGGTTTGTAACACTAATTTTATTCAGGCGTGATCTTCATACGGTAAGTTCTAATAGTACAATTTATTATTTACATAATTATAATTTTATTATATGTGCCTTTTGTTTCAGATAGCTTTTTTTGTTGGCACTTTAATCAATGAGTTATTAAATATCATTCTTAAACATTTGATATGTGAAGCTAGACCACTTTCAAGAGGCCATCTGTATAATGAATATGGTATGCCATCATCTCATGCACAATATGTATGGTTCTTCAGTGTATATGTACTATATTTTTTCGTAATAAGGTAAGTTATATGCTTTAATGATAATACTTAAGTATTATGAACTTGGTGCCATTACAATGTTGTTTATTTCAAATATTTAATGAATACAATTTTAATTTTTTACATTAACAGACTAAGTTTTAATTATATGACTTTTCTAGGGTTTTTTTTTTATTATATGTAAGCAAAAAACATTGTAGCTTAAAAAACAATATTAAATTGTTAATGTTTTGTAAAGAAATGTTTCTCAGGACATGTTCTTTTAATAGGGATTTATAGCATAAATTTTTAATATAATACTTGATTATTGCAAAACTTGTTTTCAGACTACATCACATTAATAATAACAGTATAATATCAGCACTATGGAGAGTAATCATTGTTGGAAGCTGTTTTGTATTGGCAATATTAGTAAGCATTGGTAGAGTGTATTTACACTATCATACAACATCTCAAGTTGTAGTTGGTGGTATAGTAGGGTTTCTTTTAGGAACAATTTGGTTTATAATTGTTCATAAAGTTCTTACACCACTATTCCCACATTTGGTATCATTGTAAGTATTTATATTTTTAAGTAAATTTAATAAAGTTTCTATCTGGTTTCGTCTTGTAAATTATGTTGCCAGTATCTCTCAGACATTTATTTTTGGGCAAGTGTATAACTAACTTTTCCATTTCAACAATTTGTCTCTGAAGGACTATTTTGGTTTTTGCTAGGTATTTGTGATATGCTAACTTGTAGCAGGTTTCTTTACTGGCCATACTGTGTTCTGGTTTCAAGAGCACTGTTGCTAATGAAATTGCAGGGGTTATGAGAGACATCATCTTATGTCTCAAGGATAAGAACACAATGTGGTGCATCCTGATTAGTGCCACATTGTTGAGTGCAGGTTTATTATTAAACATCAAGCAGATGTCCAGCTCATTTCACCATTTTATTGAATAAAAAAAGTTTATGGAAACCAATAACAAAAGAGTTTAAAGTAATAACACAAAATAATAGTTTTTTTTTCCAGAAAGCTATGTGAAATATTAATGATAAGAGATACAACTCTGATACCTAATGTTTTATGGTTTGAGTATACTAAATCAAGACAAGAAGCCCGTGCTCGTGGGCGCAAGATGGCTTCTCTAAAGACTACACAATGACGGTACGCATGCGTTCGCTCATGCGTCGCACCAAAGAATAGTTCGTGACGTTTAGCTGCCGCCGCAGCTATTGCGCTGGTTGGCGGCATTCTTTTGATAATATCGAAATCATTTTTTTTTCTCCTTTATTGAGCTTTGCGCAATGGTAAAGCCTAGGCTATTACACACAAAGTTTCGTCTAAATTAGACTGTCTTTCAAAAAGCAAATTGCTGAAATTTGTTTAGTTTTGCTAACAAAAAATAAATCATCGTATTTAGTCCCTAATATACACGAATTTTCTTATTCGTAATGTTGTGGCAGCTTTAGTCTAACATGCATTTTTATCAAAATTTTCATTGTAACTTATAACAATGGATAGAAATATTAGCACAAATGTTTAAGGTTGTGTTATAGGCTAAACAAGTATACATAATAATTTGTACAATATTAAACTTGATAAGAATTGCTGTGTTGTATCAACATTTATTAAAGAAAATTAGAGCACATTATGCAAAAAAAAATATTAAATTATAGTTACGGAAGTTATTTAAGTATATAAAGCAATCATAGGCAATAAAGAGCTTACACATCGGTAACGGCACGGCAAAATAATTTAAATTTTTAATGGCATTCTAATATATCTGGTATATTACGACTCAAACTCTATTGTTTAGAAATCGATCTCGCATCACTAAAAGAGCTCCCTTTCCACGGCATTGCAGAGTGCGTGTTTATGTCGTACCACTATTAAGTATGTTTGAACTTTGAATGTAATTTAGCCAAAATTAAAAATAGTTTGCCGTGTCGTATTTAATGTGTATAGCCCATGAGTAAACTTATTTGTAATCAAAAGATGTACATAGTTATGATGTAAATCATTTTTTTTGTATATAGAAAACAATTTTATGTTGTAAATATGTAGTATTACTTTTGGGTGACATAGTTTAGTTGATATAATGCAGCAGTTAAAGACGATATAGACAATGAACAGTCACTCTTGCTGCCTTATCTTTATAAAAAAGAATATGTAAAAATAAGATGAATATAATTTATTTACCTAAATAAAAAATTGCCTGATGAATATTAATAAATAGACTAATTAGATGCCTTTTGTTAAAAATAATTACAATTAATAACTATATAGTTTAAGCATCCATGAAAATAGTAAGGTAACAAACCAAATACCAGTACTTTAAGGAATAGTATTTAAAGGCGATTTGTATTTTTTTACATAGAAATGTAAATTTTATTATACTCTTTAAACAGTAAAATGTTTATCAAACGAAAATGAGAAAATAAATGTCAATTGTTAATCTTTTAATTTGTTAACATAATGTAAACTTATGTAAAATATTCTCTGTAACCTATCATTCTTGTCTATTGCTTTGTTGATATAGCTTTTTCTTGTAAAAAAACAATCAAAATTTCCGTTCGTTTTTTGGATTTTTTAAATATATTTTGACTCGTTATAAGCAGTTTTTAATTTTAAAAAAATATGCTAAGAAATTTGATTACAGCTTATTTTAAAATAATATGTTCGGCAGGTAGATAAAGGAAAATCGGTTTAATAATAATACGTATAAAAGGGTGGATACGCGTTACAATATACATAACACCTTTTGCGTCAATGAATTCATAATAATAATAATGTGGCTAAATAGATAAAAGCTTTTTACAACATTTTTTGTTGATAATATTTAGATGATTTTAGATTGTATTATAGTTAATAACTTTTTTTTTTTACGATAAAAATGTTCCCAAAAAAAAATTAAAAATTGTGTAAAAAGAGAATCGGGTGTAAACAATATAAAAAAACCTTGTATCTTATTCGCCCACAAAAATCTTGTTATAGAGTTTACTCATGAATTTATTTCGTACTTACACTTTTAGGTCATTAAATTCTGTTTCTAAACTGATTGCAGAAAATTTTATTAAAATAATTCGAGCAAAAAGATGATTTTTTTACTTTTTAATTTTTATTAGACACATACCAATAGTTACATGTATTTCATACGAAGTCCTAATATTCCTTTTGTTAACAAAAGTTATAATCAATAATGGTCTCAATTTCACATTATATTGAGTAATAAGTAATTCAAAGACAGTGCTCCTGCCCAAAATACTCTGGCACTCTCATATAATGCCAGCCGGAATACAGCAATACCATTAAGGCAGATTAACTTTGTGACGATTGTAGCTACCCAGACGCGGTCCAAAAATGCTACTGCTATCATAACTCCACCATGTAGCCGAATGTAAAACCTTGGACCTCCTTGTTACAAGGTAATCTTACAGCAGCTTCGACAGCGAGGCAGTTAAAAATGTTATTTGTACCTTCTGTAATACCAGCGGTTTGGTTAACGTTCATTAGTTACATTTTAGAAAGCAATCTGCAGTTTGACACTAGGGTTGTTTCTTGTTGATAAAAAAGGGTTGTACGTAATGTGTAACAGTTTAAAACTTCTCGTATACAAAGTGCTGAAAATTGTAGTCGTCCTGAATCTAGGTTACAATTATTTCGTACCCATGCTATAGGAAGAGTATTAACCAAACCAAATATAAAACTTGTAAAACAATTTATTTTGCTGTTGAACATCATATTACATCAACAAATGTTTTGTATGAATTTGTAGCGAGTTACTCCCCACAGACATGGTTACGCCGAGACGATCCTACCATCGTAATTGAATACCACGAAAGTGCATACATGACCCGTACCACGGCGGCACCCTTTAAACGACTTGTGGTGGGTGTCCGTTGCTGGAGACCGTCTAGGTAGTTACTACCTCAGCTCTAAGTTCTGCCGCCAAATAATATTTTGCAAACATTAGTGTGTTACGATTTGAAGGGGTTTTGTGTGCTAGTAAAGTTACTAGAGTAACGAGACTTAATACCTGTCTTAAGCGGACGAGCGCAATGTGGTGCAGTGTATACCATTTTAACCAGCGCCACATCGTTATCGGCAAGCGTATCACTCGCCATCGGGAGAACTTCTCGCTGGTCTCGTCGCCGCGTAGAATAAAAAAAAATATTTCTGATCATTCTTCTAACTAGAAACTGCTTATCTATTTCTGTAATATATATTTATATTTAAATTTGTTTTTTTTTAAATCTACAATTAAAAAGAAATTATATAATAACTCAAGAGTAAGTATATCATTAAAAATACTACGAATTACAAAATTAATCGTCATATAAAATGATATTAATCTTTACCAACACATAAAGCTTTATTTCTTTTAAAATGTTTTTATTTGTATATACGTAGGCAATGTTTTTCTTCGTTGGATACTACCTAAACTTGGACTGATCATTAGAGTCTCCACCGAAGTTCAATTCATTTCTTAGGTTATCTACGGAAACATTAAGGTTTTTATTTCCGTTCGTTAACATTTTTCGACGAGACGTTCACCTGTTGGTCAGAAATACGCTGACCCATAAAAACGTGTTTCTAGTTAAGATGGTATATATTCATTATAGTATATATTTTGGCAGCAGAAATAAAAGCGACGGTGTTACCTACCTAGGCGGACATCGTCAACAGAGACTTTAACCCAGTATTACTATTACTACGATAGTTACTGGTGTCAAAGGATACAAAAAGAATGTTTACAAATACAGCAAATTAAAAAAATAATCGATTAGTGAGGCCTATGTTCAACAGCAGTCGACAATACACTGAAAAAAATTAAGTAGAAAGCTTTTGTGATATAACAGACTCTTCAATTTTATTAATTTCTTATGAAAAAAAAAATAAACATGTGTACTCACCATTACTTTTTGTTTCGATAGAACAATTTGACTGGCTATCTTCTGTTAAACTTTCCAACCATTGCTGTGGAATGTCTAATATAGTAACGTATTTAGAACAAAAAAATATGTTCAGTCAAAAATAAACAAGTAGCTAACCTTGTTACACGGAATAAGGCGATTTGCCTTTTTCATGAACGTGAAATTTGCTTTTTGTCCTAAATCGACTAAATGTTTAGTTACTTCAGTCGTAGACATAGCTTTGTTTAAAACTCCTTCCAATGTTTTTGGATCTTTTTCTAGTAATCCAGGAAAAAGCACAGCAAGAGGTTTCTTATCCAATTCATTTTCGCTGTCTATCTGTAAAATTACTAAAAACTTGATTTCGTCTCCGAATATTAAGAACTTATGAAGAAGTACTAGTGAGGAACGAATATTCGTTTCTTTTTTACTTATTTATTTCATACTTACCGTACATACTACAGAAGGTGGACTTAAAGCCTAGGTAGCATTCTCTGCCAGTCAACCTTGGGAGACTAATAAATTACGAAGGCGGGTGTACAAAAAACATGTAATAAATATTTATAATACATACAAAATACGGTAATACATATAATAATTATACAAAAGCGAAAATATGATCAAGTAGTGGAGTACTTGTTACAATCGCAAACGATATTGCTAGTTTTTAAGTATTTTTTCACAAAAGTTATAATTATTTACGAAATAACTTTTTCATGATTTAATAATAAGATTTTCATGTTGAGACCACTAATTATTTTAAACTATTTTCATTTTATTATTACCGTTTTACTTAAAACAATTTCGATGCCTAGATCTTACGATACTACAGATGTTAATGTAATCCCGTAACAAGATAAACTTTATAGTCAACATAATGTTTTCAGTGAAGTTTTGAGTTTATGCTACGTAAATTATATCCAGTAATGTAATAAATATTCCAGATATTTCTAGTGTTTTGCATTAATGTTAGAGATACAAATCATAGAAACGACGTATTTTTTATCTTTTAGTCTTTTACTCGACAATACGAGTCAGAATTGCTAGATATAATAATAAAGATTTTTAAAATAGGTTACTAGTTGAAGTATTTCCTCTTCATCTAAACCATCACTGTAAGTTGATTGTGGGGGTGAAGTATCCAAAATGTCTACCCACTCGGAATCTTTAGCTAACAGAGGATACAAGGGTTTTAGTATTAAATTCTCGTTCTTCTTACTGTTTTCCGGTATCTGCAAATAAAAATATTTAATAGGCTGTGTATGCCTTCATAATGTTTTAAAAATTTGAATAAACGAACAACAATTGTAAATATTTAACTATAGTCAATGAAACTGTTATAATCTTCACTACAGGACGATTTTTTTGTTAGTATAATTTTAGAATTTTAAATTTTTTTTGAAGACTCTATGTATCCGTTAGTACTTAAATCAGCCAGCCTATCCACGACGGATTTACTATCGTTTCTAACAAAACAAAAGCACTAATAAGTGCTTTTGTTAGTCTAATAATAAATAGAAAAAAGACGATGTACGATATTTTATTGGACTAATAATTCAGTGACTGTAATTATCATGTTAATTCCTTGATCGTAATCATACGTTTTCATTGACTAACATAAATATTAACGTTCGATAGGTTTATTCGAGAGAGATAGAGTTCGATAGGGTTAATAAGGCGTTTACATATATTGTTGGAGAAACGACACTATTTAGAAACCTATATTAGATAAAAATGGCACATTTCAGACGCGATGACGAAGTTTTCTAAAAACACACACTGAATAAAATAAAAAATGTAGGTACACATTTTTCAGGACCAGTTGTTGAAAAACCTCTGCGCTTGTTACGCTTGATTTTTTTATTTGTATCTCTGCCATTCATTATGGAGTAGACATTTTTAAAACAAATGGAGAATATTTCAAATAACTAAAGATCTTTTACAAATTACCTTACACGTGACATTATCAAATGTCAAGATGTAGAATAAAAATAAGTTTATTTTTTTAACTCGAGGATAAATATTTCGAATTATGATATTTATATAAATAATATATCGGAGATTTTGCATGACCCATCATCAGCTCCTCTGCTAAGTAAGTTTTTAATCGTTTCAATTATGTATGTTGTATTATGGTGTGTTCTGAAGAACTTTTCGACGTGATGCATGGGCATCAAGTCGAAAAGTTGTTGCCCATGGGGGCACATTTCACCATCGCATCGTCCGCCATCGGTAGGGAATACATCCTCCTACTTTAGAACCGCAATAGTCGCGTACAGTCCGGTTTCAGAGGAATTTTCTCCCAAGTACCATCAAGTTATGGAATGAACTCCCTGCCGAGGTTTTCCCAAGAAGCTACAGAATGGGGTCATTTAAAAAGGGCGTGATAAGGTTTCTCCGGGGTCGGCATCGCGCCTGTAACACCTCTGGTACTGCAGGCGACTATAAGCTACGGTAACTGCTTACCATCAGGCGGGCCGTATGCTTGTTTGCCACCTTAGTAGTATACAAAAATATATATATTAAGTTGAATTGTTTCACTTGGGTATAACCGGTAGTCGTCTGAGGAACGTTAAATTAAGTTTGGCCACCATTTATTTAAACACTCCTCTCGAAAATTATTATTGTCGTCTTTATATTTGCGCGTGTTAAGACATGTCTTCTTCTTGTTGTTGTTAAGACATGTAGCATAGTTCTTAACTCAACAAGCCATAAAATGTCTTAAGTAGAAGTCATGTAAGACAGATGCAATTAAAGCCCCCTGGTGTTAGTCACTATTCTCTCGTTGGATAATTAAGAAAATAGAGCTAAAATACCGCAAGCGTGTTGTAGACGGTGAATAAAATGTTCTTCCGTTAGTTTGATGTGATTTTTTTTATTCGATGAAGCGAAGGGTCGAGCAAGACTTTAGCTGTCGTCTCTTGTTTCCATACAGCGCTCTTCTAACCAATACTCGTTAACATTGGCGTAGTACTTTTTGACGAAAGAAAAACGTCTTACTTTCTACGTAGCTTGCGTTTCTGTCGTCAAACAGTTTGCAACCCACCGACTTGGTTTCCGACAATAGAAACCCTAACACAAATAAAAACTAATCACTTGTTTACTCTTACACCCACTAAGCAATCAAAGGTATGGCAGTTCATAGTTAATAAATGGTATAGTAAATAAATGGTGGCTATAGTAATGTATTCTCCACATAAATATGTAATAAATATGTACTATTGTGTGCAAGGTTAAAGAGATACATAAACATTTTGTAAAATTAAATAAAAAATATGTACATTGAGGAATAAAATGACGTTATTGTATTTATTACAACATACATTAACATTGTTTAAGAATAATCATCATCTTCATCATCATTTTTCAAGCCTGTAGGAGGAGGCACATAAGCCTGGGGTGCTCCTTCAGGCCCGACAAGTCCTTGTTGTTGCAATAATATCCACTGTTGTTGTTCTTGCTTTGCTTGTTCTTCACGTGCCTGAAATTTATTGTTTTTCTTAGATCTGTGACATCATTAAACACGACTTTTTTACTACTTAGCATACATTATGATTATAACATTTTAAAATATGGTACATAGTAGGTTGGGGAAAAAGTTTCTTCGCATTTTTTAAGAAAATCCACAACATTTTTTAATATAGTTTATTTACATTTAACTAAAGTAGGTAGGTACGTACCATTTTGTTCGTTAGCTTTTTGCCATCTTGTAGGTAGATGATGGTCATGATCCCATTGCTATAGATATTTTGGGGCTTCTGATCAAATAACCACGATAATTGGTTTCGGCAGTCCCCTCGTGATGCTAACCCGACACTGCCTAAAGAATTCGGAAGAGACCAAAACAGGTGGAAATCTGCAGGTGCGATATCAGGACTATACGGCGGATGCATTAACACTTCCTAGCCAAGCTCTCTTAATTTTTCGTAACTACTGATATGCCAATCTTGTTCCACTTTTTCAAAAATGGCATCCATTTTATCCGTAATAGGGCGACCAGAGCAATGTGCATCTTAGACATCAAAATTTCCGAATTGAAAACGCTTAAATCAAATTTGTGCTACTCTCAGACACTGCACTAGGTTCATAAACATCGCAATTTTTTCCGCGGCCAGCGTTGCATTTGTACCTTTTTTGTAGTAAATTTTAAAATGTATCGGAATTTCTTCATTAGATTCACTCATCTTGACAGTATGAAGTTAAATAAAAATCATACATTTTCCAAATTTGGATTTGTAATTATCTTCTTTAAAATTTAAACTTTTAGTTATACCAAAACCAGCCAGATACAAATAGTATAGCCAAAAAAATTTATTACAAGTTCATACATACTAAAATGCGAAAAGACTTTTTCCCCAACCTATTATATGGTATTCACCTGCCCCAGGTTCTTCCTATCTTATAGGTCAATTGGGCAGATAATATTCATTAAGTTAAATATTTATTTAAAAATCTTTAATTTAAGTTTATGAAAAAAGATTGTAATTTTTTTCATTTTACTTAAACAAATAAAAAATATATATACCTTAGTGATGTGATTTAGTTACATAAATGACTACTTGAGTAACAAGACTGACTTATAAAAAAAGATAGATTATACATGTTTTATTACTTTTATCATAATAGTATTCTAATTGTCACTTACTTTAGCAAAAAGTTCTTGTTGTTGTCTAAATAGTTCTTCTTCTGGAATACCCAAGTTTTCTAGACGAGTACTTTGTCTCCTTCTTTTAGCAGCTACAGCTTTACAATCCTTTAAAACAGCTTCCGCCTCCACAGTATAGTCACTAAATCCTAACCTATCTAATGCTGTTCAAAATAAACAATGATGATAATTTTGATTACATATTAGTCACATCAGTTTATTTTGTTATTACCTGTAAGGACGTGTTCTGCGTTAATTGTTTTCTTGTTACTCTGGTTACATACTTCGTTTGCTTCAGAACTTAGTAGATGAATAAATTCATTGCAGCAATTTAAAATTAACTCTCTAGACTCAAAAGCAACACGGACAGACGGTACTAATTCTTTAATCATTTTATTTATACTCGCTCTGGGTAGAGTAAGTTCATCTTCCTCGGAAGGTGGGGGACAAAGTTCCCGTTCTGGGCTTCCCATTTTTAGCCAATTATTTTAGTGTGATTCGATAAAGTGTTATCTATATTTTTAAGTTATTAAACAGTTCATCTTGTGTTATAACACCGTTTTGACATTCATCACTTTTTACATTTTTGTAGAATTTATAGGAATACTTTTTGCCAGCTCCCTAGTACTACTACTCGGTTATATAAAAACTTTATATAACTATTTGTAATAATAAAATTACAGCTTTTTACCTATTTATATGATGTCTAGAAGCTACTTTGACAGTCTATTAATTTGTACTGGGTAATATGCAAAACATCTAGACCTTTTTTATAGTCATAAAAATAAAGTGCTGTCTAAAATAAACAACTGTTCTTAAAGAAAGCACTATGTTACCGAAAAGGCTTTATCGCTAATGATCTTCCTCTGTTACGAATGAGACAAACAAGAGAGTATATGACACAGATGTCAAAATCTAACAAGTTGGGATTTTTCTGTTATGAATTAGATCCATTTGTAAAAAAATCTTAAGTTATTTATTCTAGCATATTTATTAAGCTTTCATTCTTGTTTTTTTTTTCAATTGTCAAGAACAACAATGGCTCTATCGTTCACAGTTCAAGCAGAATGTGGAATAACGAAAGCACGAGCCGGTCTTATGAAGTTGCCTCATTGTGATGTTCGAACTCCAGTATTTATGCCAGTTGGAACACAGGTCTTTGTTTTATTGAAACTAAAATATATTTTTTTTAAATCACATTTAGTTCATTGGCGATGCTTTTTGCCAGAGGCTATCCAGATATATTAAAAACACTTTTTTCCGTTAACTTTTTTTCTTTTTAATTTATAATTGCTTTTAATTGAAATACTTTGTTCATTGAGCTAGATAACTTTGTTTTTTGATAGAAAAAATTGCATAACAAAGTGTTTTTTTCAAAACGTTCATATAACCCAAAGATATAAATACCTACATTAAATATGGAGAAACTAACAGTAGCTGTATAATCTAATACATTTAGTTTTTAGTTATGCATGTTACGTTAAATTTTCTCCAGTTCCTTTTTGTATATAGACTCGTTTTATTGTTATTAGAGGTGGGTGGTTTGTTATTGCATTGGCCTATATTTCCGCTTCCAAATAGAAGTATGAAAAATTATTATTTAAGTAACTAGAGAAATTATTCAGATACTGAAACTAAAAATATTTCAAAACAATAAGTATGTTTTTATTTTAAGAATTATTTCAGGGAACAATGAAAGGATTACTACCAGATCAGTTAGAGGCTTTGGATTGTGAAATCATTTTAGGCAATACATATCATTTAGGTAATCGCCCTGGTACTGAAGTTATAGAAAAAGCAGGAGGATTACATAAATTCATGAATTGGAAAAGAGCACTTTTAACTGACTCGGGTGGTTTTCAAATGGTTTCATTATTAAAACTTGCCGAAATCACAGAAGAGGGAGTTAAATTTAAGTCTCCCTATGATGGATCTGTTATCATGTTAACTCCAGAAAAGTCTATTGAAATTCAAAATTGTATAGGTAATATTTTAGTAACTTAAATCTATAAAAGTAATTACATATTTAGTTTTAATAACTATTGGTGTTGTGTACTAAATATATAGTAAAATCACATAAGTAGACACTGTGATGTTAGCAGCTAAGAAGCCATTTCCTAAAGTGACAATGTTAAGATACCCATTTATTATTTTTAATAACACAAAAGTAATATAGCTACAAATATAACAATTGGCATTATTTAAAAAAAATTCAATGTATTGTCATTGCTTCTTAAATTCTATTCTTTGATTTGATGTATATGTATGCAAGTATTATAGTTGGTTTTGTATGTACCTATTAAATTGGATAAGATCAAGAAAGTGTGCAGACTAGTAAATTTTGCTTATTATTTATTGTATTAAAATTTTGTAACTAAATTGTTTTGACACAATTAAATAACCAATGCAGGGGCAGATATCATTATGCAGCTAGATGATGTAGTACAAACGACATTTCAAGATTACAATCGCATTAAAGAAGCTACAGAAAGAACCAGTCGATGGCTTGACAGATGTTTAAATGCACACAAAAGACCAACAGAACAAAGTGTGTTTCCTATTGTTCAAGGTCTTTTAAATAGTGATTTAAGGAGGCAAAGTGCAGAAGATCATATGACAAAAAATGTAAATGGCTTTGCAATAGGTGGATTAAGGTAAAAAATTTATAGCTATTTTAAAATTGTAGGTTTGTCTGATTATTGTAAGATTTTGTATCTTTCAGTGGTGGTGAAGCAAAAGATGACTTTTGGCCCATGGTTAGTTTAGGAACTGAAGTATTAGATAAAAATAAACCCCGTTATTTAATGGGAGTAGGTATGGCTGTTGATTTAGTTGTATGTGTCGCTCTAGGTGTTGACATGTTTGATTGTGTTTATCCAACACGCACAGCTGTAAGTATATTTAAAAAATTACAATATACACACTACCTTGATTAATTAACAATTTCTGTTCATTCCAGGAGGTTTTTAATATCATTATCTCTTTTTTTGACAAAACTTTACTAGATTAAATATTTTATTCAGATGTTTATTTCAGAGATTTGGGTGTGCACTAATTAATAAAGGGCAACTAAATTTAAAAAATAAACAGTATGAAAGTGATCTTAATCCAATAGACAAGGATTGTACTTGTTCAACATGTAAAAAGTACACAAGAGCATATTTACATTGCATTGTGTCAGCTGAAACAGTGGCATGCCATTTGATATCAGTACATAATATTGCTTACCAGGTAACAATCAAAAATAAGTTTTTTTATCATTAAGCTAACTGGAATCTATTTAATCCCTAATTTGTAGTTACCTTGTTATTTATAGAGGAATAAATTATATTAAATCATGAAATGACTTAAATTTTGTGTATTATAGATGAGACTGATGAGAACAATGAGAGACAATATCCTGAATGGTACCTTTGATCATTTTGTGAAAATTTTTATGAAGGAGGTATATCCTAATGGCAATTATCCTGGCTGGGTAGTAAATTCTTTAAATTCTGTTAAAATAAAGTTACTTTAAACGCATATGGTGTTTTACTGTAGATAAAATCATAATTTAAAATGTTTATTAATTTACATAAATTCATCAGAATCATTTCCATCATAGTTAGTAGTCATGTTTTCTGCTTTCATTAAAGTGGCATAACTTCTTAATTCCTGTTCTTCCTTCTTACGTTTTTCTTCTTCCTTTTCTTTTTCCTTTTTATCTCTTAATAATTTCTTTTTATCTTCTCTTTCTAATCTGTCCCGGTTTTCTCTTTCTTGTCGTAAATCAGGAAATGCCTCTTTCTTAGTTTTTTGTAATCTATTTACAATTTCATTACATCGTTTAGCAACTCTAACTTTTCTGACCTCCTTATCTTTATGAAATGCTACTTGTCCTGCCTGAAAATTAAACATAGATAAAGAATGTATGAATATTCTGCTGTTACAAGTTTTCACTTTTTACTAAAAATCCATATTATCTTACTAGATTTTATTGAACTTTGTTGATATAATCATAATGAAACTTTAAAAACTTCATCTCTTAAAAAGAATCCAGTAATTACCAAATATGAGGAATATTTAGATTATATGAAGATAGTGCAGTTAGTGCCTTTGTCCCATGTTCTTTTCATATGTTTAATTATATAACATTCTGTACAGGTCTGTCTAATTAACACCAAACAATCTATTTTACCTTGGATAATGTATAGATGTAATGAGGCAGGGTGTGTAACATGAAGAAAAGAACTTATGAGTACATACAGTAAGTCAAAGTCGAATTCATTTATTCAAAATAGATTTTGAAAAAATACTCTTTGAACTTTTTATAACTCTGATTCATTAGACATTTTCTGATTGTATTTAATAAAATCTGAATAGTCTAAACAGGAAAAAATGTTCCATACAATTATTGCCATTATTAATGAAATAAATTCTACAAAAAACATATTCTTTTAAAAGGATTGTGTAATATAATTTAATAATATTTACACTTACCTCCATGCTAGGAGTTTTTTTCAGGTTGGACCACATAGTATATACAATGTCTATGTCATTCATTTTGTTTCCCAATATGGAATTTGCTTTAACTAATTGACAAGCATCATCCAAAACAGAATTTGGAATATCATCAATAGTTTGGCCCTGGAAAGATAAACCATTTAGTAATTTCTCTAAATCTATACTAATACCTTTTTACTTTGTTTTGTGAACAACATAGTGTTTACTAGTTGTAAATTAATGTTTAGATGACCTTTATATTATACATTAATTGTTGTAACTGTCAGCCTACATACATATATTTGTTCTAAAGTGCCAAGAAGAATTGCTAATATTTCTTTTGTAATTTCACAACCCTTTTATATTTATTTTACCTAATACTACTTATTTGTATTAAAGTTGAATAAACAGCCTGCACTATACCGCCAAGTTTTATTTAAAATTTTACTCTGCACATACATGTAGTTATGCATATAATTTCTCTCTGCATTCTCTAATGTTCTTGTGACCTTTCAATGCACATGATTTGTTTCATAATTTTAGTAATTTTATTTTAGCTTTATCTCCCTTTTAATTTAAACACTGTGTTTCAAATTCATTAATGAAAAAAAAAAATTAATAACAAAGTTATATTATAAATAATTTACCAACCGGTGCTAAACGAAGATAAACATGAGCGGAAGACACTTTATCTACATGGAACCACACATCTTCTGGCCAACCCCATTTTATCAGGTCTTCATCTGCAATAAAAATATTTTATTGAAATGAGGTTAGATTGTAAAGTAAAATTACCTGCTAGAAAAACATCGGTTTCTTTAATTCAAATAGGAAAAAGCTTTACATTTTAATTTCAAAATTAATTACGAGGCATGCGGAACTATAATACATACTTACTTTCATGTTTATCTGCACCCATAAACAGTGAAACAGCCGGGGAAACAACATTACTAGTAAAATAAAAAACCATGATTTCTCTCTAATATAACTTTTACTGACAAACGAGAATACGTTATATGCCTAAGACACGACTTTTTATTATTAATTTACTTGCACTTTTCCAATTATTATTTTCAAACGTAATTTACACGGTTTAAACATTTTAATATATACATTGAATATATACTTTAGGAGAAAGACGTATTTACGAAACCAGGTTTTAAAACCAGGTATTTACTTAAATGTACGTGCACAAGGTGCCCGAACAAAAAACTTTTAAGAGCTTAATACTTTAGTCTCTCCACTCCTCTGCCTACTAATATTTTCATGCTACTTAGACATTAAACAGCTCGCGTCTTGTATATAGTATATTAAATAACTTTATTATACATTGTAAAATAAAAACTTCAATGTATATATTTTTATTTTTACTCTTATAAATTAGTTAAAATTCCAAGTTTTCTGATCATTTTGCAAATTTATTTTCGGTTAGGTATTCTTTTGTCTTATACGTCTACACATGACATTGGCTCACGGATAAACCGTGCTTGTGCCATCAATTGAGAAGAAGAAGAATATTTTAGAGTTTTTATATTATTTACAAGACACAGCTATTTATAGAATATTTTTACAGGTTTACATATTGCTTACTTTTGCGATGTCCATTCCGTTTGTCGGTAACATTCGAAAGAATAAAATTTATGTACTATATACTTCTATGAATCTGAGATACAGTAAAGACCTAAGAGGTATTTTCTTATTGTATGGTGGAATATCTCTTCATCATATCTATGTAAGGTTTAATTTTACAATATAGTGCGACAGGTACTTGTAATACTTTTTAGTATTTTAAAACCTTGGTGGCGAGTATTGAAAGTGCGGCTCATGCCTAAAATATATGCATATTCGTTTTATTTTATTGTTCAACGGCCCAAGAATCATGTCCATGCATATTAGCATATTATAGTAACATTACTTCAATATACATTATACATGTAATGAATATACTTCCATGATATATTCGCATTTACGATAACAATGTTCCGAAATTAAAAGTGAAAATGTGTGTTAAAATAGTACATTTAAGATAAGTTGAGACTTGTCTGGAATGCAACCCTCCGCCCGCTAACCCTGTGACTTCCCCTCAAACGCCCGCGTTGTACTGTCGGCAACGCCATTTTTTTAACATCTTAGTTTCGCACGTCGCGCGCAACGGCGACGCGCTCCGAAGTTTTAATCTAAATTTGTTACTGTTACGTTAATAGTTATTAGAGTTACTGGTATATTTTATTATCATATTTTGTATTAAGTTATTGTTATAATGAAGGGTAAAACTTTATGTAATCGAGAGAGAATTCACGTGTAAAAAAATATTTGACTCTGCACACTTGTAAAAGCTCAAGTATTATAAATATAAAGCGGCGTTATTACGAATACAACACTTGCAACATTAAAAACAATAACAGAAACGTTGCGGGTTGAAACTGATATTTTTTTTGTCCACAGTACAACCGCCGGTGATGTATGTGACGTCACCGGCCCCAGGTCTCAACTTATTGCGCACGGGTTATATTGTTTTACTAGCTGACCCAGCAAACTTCGTTTCGCCTCAAAATCAATAAATAAAAAAGCTTATTGATAATTCCAGGCTGTTTCAACTTTTGTAAATAATGTGGTGAAAACTTAACCAGAAAAAAAATTCGTAATCAAAAGAAATGCCCGTTATTAATTTCGTTTTTCTATTATATTTAAATGCACACGTTAATTGACTTTGACGACCTAAGTCAGGACGTCTTCTCCTTGGTATTATAAATTCTAGATAATCAAAGTAAGGAAAGTTCTCGGCACTCAGCGGTAAATAGTGTCACTATCACAAAAGATCAACAAAGTAAAGTTAAGACTTAACTACTATTTTGAAACAATCTGGACTTAGAACAGCGGTGTTCCCGCTTGGATTCTATAATCGCTGCACACGAACACCCTTATTTACTGCATGATACACTCATATCGTACATTCAACCGCATTATACACAAAAAAATAAAAATGAACCGAGACAATGCGACCTTCACGCCCAGATTCCCGCTAAAGTTCGTAAAATATTCGTCTTCTTCCCAATTGATGGCATGAGCACGGTTTGTGCGTGAACCAGTGTCATGTGTGTAGACGTATAAAATAAAAGAATAAAAATCCTTAAAAAATTGTCTGCGTGGTCAATTCGTCCGCCATGTTCCTCCCTTTTCTCATAAAATTTTATAATCGCAATCAGAAATTGTTGGTTGTCAATGTCAAATGTCAAAATCAAAAATATTCTTTTAAATTGTATTTGGTTTCTAAATGACGGGACGAACTTCAAATATTTGACGTTTTATGTATCTAAAGTAAGGTGACCAGACTTCTCGCTTTTAGCGGGACAGTCCCGATTTTTTACAATTAGTCCCGCGTTACGAATGCCAACCGCATAAAGAACTTTTAGAATTAAGTTAAATTTTATTTTTATGAAAATCATTGTTTTGCGTAACATGTTGCTTTTACTACCCAGTTACATTGCATTTGTCTCTCCGATGATACACTTCGTGTTCTGCTTCTTGCCATAGAAAATTAAGGTATCTATATAATAAAAATGAATTGCTGTTCGTTAGTCTCGCTAAAACTCGAGAACGGCTGGACCGATTTGGCTAAATGTGGTCTTGAATTATTCGTGGAAGTCCAGGGAAGGTTAGTAAGGTGAGAAAATATGGAAAAAGTGCCTGGAATATGGTAAAAACAACATTTCTCTTTTTCATTGAGGTGACCAGATTTTTAGATAGGCAAAGCGGGACAACTCTGAAGGAATAATAATATCGTAATTTTTTTTTAGTTTTAACATAAGTACAGTTTATAAATGTTTTTTTTATATAAGTGAATTTGTTTGAGTAGATTGTAGTAATTTTGTAAAATATTGTAAAAATCTTCACAAGAATTTGATAAATTAGTTTGATTGACTTGAAATATTTGCAAAATTTTATTCGTATATTACTTTCTAAAATTTCTTTCGAGGTTAAGGTGGGTGATACACGTTTTGTCATCAATATAAAGTATGAAGACTACGAATGGCAATGGGCAATGGCAATGGGCAATGGCAATGGGCAATGGGAAATGGGCAATGGGCAATGGCAATGGGCAATGGGAAATGGGCAATGGGAAATGGGCAATGGGAAATGGGCAATGGGAAATGGGCAATGGGCAAAGGGCAATGGGAAATGGGCAATGGGCAATGGGCAATGGGAAATGGGCAATGGGCAATGGGCAATGGGCAAAGGGCAATGGGAAATGGGCAATGGCAATGGGCAATGGGAAATGGGCAATGGGCAATGGGCAAAGGGCAATGGGAAATGGGCAATGGGAAATGGGCAATGGGAAATGGGCAATGGGCAATGGGAAATGGGCAATGGGCAAAGGGCAATGGGAAATGGGCAATGGGAAATGGGCAATGGGCAAAGGGCAATGGGAAATGGGCAATGGGCAATGGGCAATGGGCAATGGGAAATGGGCAATGGGAAATGGGCAATGGGCAATGGGCAATGGGCAATGGCAATGGGCAATGGCAATGGGCAATGGGCAAAGGGCAATGGGAAATGGGCAATGGGAAATGGGCAATGGCAATGGGCAATGGGAAATGGGCAATGGGAAATGGGCAATGGCAATGGGCAATGGGCAATGGGCAATGGCAATGGGCAATGGGCAAAGGGCAATGGGAAATGGGCAATGGGCAATGGGCAATGGGCAATGGGCAATGGGAAATGGGCAATGGGCAATGGCAATGGGCAATGGGCAATGGGAAATGGGCAATGGGCAATGGCAATGGGCAATGGGCAATGGCAATGGGCAATGGGAAATGGGCAATGGGCAATGGGCAATGGGCAATGGGCAATGGGCAATGGGCAATGGGAAATGGGCAATGGGCAATGGGAAATGGGCAATGGGCAATGGGCAATGGGAAATGGGCAATGGGCAATGGGCAATGGGAAATGGGCAATGGGCAATGGCAATGGGCAATGGCAATGGGCAATGGGCAATGGGCAATGGGCAAAGGGCAATGGGAAATGGGCAATGGGAAATGGGCAATGGGCAATGGCAATGGGCAATGGCAATGGGCAATGGGAAATGGGCAATGGGCAAAGGGCAATGGGAAATGGGCAATGGGCAATGGGAAATGGGCAATGGGCAATGGGCAATGGGCAATGGCAATGGGCAATGGGAAATGGGCAATGGGAAATGGGCAATGGGCAATGGGAAATGGGCAATGGGAAATGGGCAATGGGAAATGGGCAATGGGAAATGGGCAATGGGCAATGGCAATGGGCAATGGCAATGGGCAATGGGAAATGGGCAATGGGCAATGGGAAATGGGCAATGGGAAATGGGCAATGGCAATGGGCAATGGGCAATGGGAAATGGGCAATGGGCAATGGGCAATGGGCAATGGGCAAAGGGCAATGGGAAATGGGCAATGGGCAATGGGAAATGGGCAATGGGAAATGGGCAATGGGCAATGGGCAATGGCAATGGGCAATGGGCAATGGGAAATGGGCAATGGGCAATGGGCAATGGCAATGGGCAATGGGCAATGGCAATGGGCAATGGGCAATGGGAAATGGGCAATGGCAATGGGCAATGGGCAATGGGCAATGGGCAAAGGGCAATGGGAAATGGGCAATGGGCAATGGGAAATGGGCAATGGGCAAAGGGCAATGGGAAATGGGCAATGGGAAATGGGCAATGGGCAATGGGCAATGGCAATGGGCAATGGGCAATGGGCAAAGGGCAATGGGAAATGGGCAATGGGCAATGGGCAATGGGCAATGGGCAATGGGAAATGGGCAATGGGCAATGGGAAATGGGCAATGGGCAATGGGAAATGGGCAATGGGCAATGGGCAATGGGCAATGGGAAATGGGCAATGGGAAATGGGCAATGGGCAATGGGAAATGGGCAATGGGCAATGGGAAATGGGCAATGGGCAATGGGCAAAGGGCAATGGGAAATGGGCAATGGGCAATGGGAAATGGGCAATGGGCAATGGGCAATGGGAAATGGGCAATGGCAATGGGCAATGGGCAATGGGCAATGGCAATGGGCAAAGGGCAATGGGAAATGGGCAATGGGCAATGGGCAATGGGCAAAGGGCAATGGGAAATGGGCAATGGGAAATGGGCAATGGCAATGGGCAATGGGAAATGGGCAATGGCAATGGGCAATGGCAATGGGCAATGGGCAATGGGCAATGGGCAATGGGCAATGGGCAAAGGGCAATGGGAAATGGGCAATGGGAAATGGGCAATGGGAAATGGGCAATGGGCAAAGGGCAATGGGAAATGGGCAATGGGCAATGGGAAATGGGCAATGGGCAATGGGCAATGGGCAATGGGAAATGGGCAATGGGAAATGGGCAATGGGAAATGGGCAATGGGCAATGGGAAATGGGCAATGGGCAATGGGCAATGGGCAATGGGCAATGGGAAATGGGCAATGGGCAATGGGAAATGGGCAATGGGCAAAGGGCAATGGGAAATGGGCAATGGCAATGGGCAATGGGAAATGGGCAATGGGCAATGGGCAATGGGCAATGGGCAATGGCAATGGGCAATGGGCAAAGGGCAATGGGAAATGGGCAATGGGAAATGGGCAATGGGCAAAGGGCAATGGGAAATGGGCAATGGGAAATGGGCAATGGGCAAAGGGCAATGGGAAATGGGCAATGGGCAATGGGCAATGGGCAATGGGCAATGGGCAATGGGCAAAGGGCAATGGGAAAATTTATGCATTTATGAAATATTTAAATAAATTACTTACTTTACTTTATTTTTCTATGGTAAGAAACAGATTTGTAATATTATTTGTTTAATTATCTTGCTAGCACGCAGTACGGATACAAAGAGTATTCATTTGAGAGACAAATACAATGTAACGGGTAGCAAAAGCAAATGTTTACGCAAAACAATGATTTTCATAAATTAAAAATTTTACTTAATTCTAAAAGTCGAGACTTTTGAAAAACGTGGCGTGACGCGGGATTAATAGTAAAAAAATCAGGACTGTCCCGCTAAAAGCGAGATGTCTGGTCTCCTTACTTAGATACATAAAACGTCAAAAATTTGAAGTTCGTCCCGTCATTTAGACACCAAATACAATTTAAAAGAATATTTTTGATTTTGACATTTGATATTGACAACCAACAATTAACTCATGCCAATTATAATATTTCACGAGAAAAGGGAGAAACATGGCGGACGAATTAACCACGCAGATAATATTTTAAGGATTTTTATTCTTTTATTTTATTTGTCTACACATGACACTGGCTCACTCAAAAACCGTGCTCATGCCATCAATTGGGAAGAAGAAGATATTTACGAACTTAGCGGGAATCTGGGCGTAAAGGTCGCGTTTGTCTCGGTTGAATTTTTATTTTTTTGTGCATAATGCAGTTGAATGTTCAATGTGAGTGTAGTATCATGCAGTAAATTAGTGTGTTCGTGTGCAGCGATTGTAGAATTCAAGCAGGAACACCACTGTCCTAGGTTCATTGGTTAAAATTGTAGTTAAGTCTTAACTTTACTTTGTTGATCTTTTGTGATGGTGACACTATTTAACGTTGAAAATTGAAAATTGAAAACTGTAAACAGGAAATTGAAAATTGAAAATTGAAAGTTGAAAGTTGGAAATGGGCAATGGGCAAGGGCAATGGGCAATGGGAAATGGGCAATGGGCAAGGGCAATGGGAAATGGGCAATGGGCAATGGGAATGGGCAATGGGCAATGGGCAAGGGCAATGGGAAATGGGCAATGGGCAAGGGCAATGGGAAATGGGCAATGGGCAATGGGCAATGGGCAATGGGCAATGGGCAATGGGCAATGGGCAAGGGCAATGGGAAATGGGGAATGGGCAATGGGCATGGGCAATGGGCATGGGAAATGGGCATGGGCAATGGGCAATGGGCAATGGGAAATGGGCATGGGCAATGGGCAACGGGCAACGGGCAACGGCAACGGGCAACGGGCAACGGGCAATGGGCAATGGGCAATGGGCCAATGGGCAATGGGAAATGGGCAATGGGCCAATGGGCAATGGGCAACGGGCAATGGGCAATGGGCAATGGGCAATGGGAAATGGGCAATGGCAATGGAAATGGGCAATGGGAAATGGCAATGGGCAATGGGCAATGGGAAATGGGCAATGGGAAATGGGCAATGGGCAATGGGAAATGGCAATGGGCAACGGGCAACGGGCAACGGGCCAACGGGCAACGGGCAACGGGCAATGGGAATGGGCAATGGCAATGGGCAATGGGAAATGGGCAATGGGCAATGGGCAATGGGAAATGGCAATGGGCAATGGAAATGGGGAATGGAATATTGGAATATTGGAATATTGGAACATTGGAATGTTGGAATGTTGGAATGTTGGAATATTGGAATTTGGAATATTGGAATATTGGAATATTGGAACATTGGAATATTGGAATGTTGGAATATTGGAATATTGGAATATGGAATATTGGAATTTGGAATATTGGAATTTGGAATATTGGAATTTGGAATATTGGAATATTGGAATATTGGAATATTGCGAATATTGGAATAATGGAATATTGGAATATTGGAATTTGGAATATTGGAATATTGGATATTGGAATATTGGAATGTTGGAATGTTGGAATATTGGAATTTGGAATATTGGATATTGGATATTGGATATTGGATATTGGATATTGAATATTGTATACAGAATATTGAAAAGGGGAAAATAAAAAATTTAAATCTGACATCTGAAATCTAGAAACCAGAAACCAGAACCAGAAACCAGTAACCAGAAACCAGAACCAGAAACCAGTAACCAGAAACCAGAAACCAGAAACCAGTAACCAGAAACCAGAAACCAGTAACCAGAAACCAGAACCAGAAACCAGAAACCAGTAACCAGAAACCATAAACCAGAAACCAGTAACCAGAAACCAGAAACCAGAAACCATAAACCAGAAACCAGTAACCAGAAACCAGTAACCAGAAACCAGTAACCAGAAACCATAAACCAGAAACCAGAAACCAGAAACTAACTAACAAAAGTTTATATTCAATTACTAGCTGACCCGACAGACTTCGTTCTGTCAAAAAAATTGGAATGTGGCAGTTTTTGTTCTTACCTATTTTATAGCCAGCGCAAAAAAATCTGGACTGAACCGTCCCTATGGTGATAGGGCGGTGTGTGGGGTTCAGCTCTATATATGTTCATCTAATAACTAATATTTAAATATTAGTGGGTTCCAGAAGAGTGGCCAAAGTTATAATTATAGTACATAAGTTATATTTACTATTATTATTTTATTAGGAACAAATAACTGTCACATTCCAAATCTTTTTGACAGAATGTAGTCTATCAAGTCCGCCAGATGGTAACGCGGATTGTCTTCGACTGATGTAATGTCGTGAAAACGAATGCATTTTATGTCGCGTGCCGAAACTAAAACAAAAGAAATAATACCGCGAAGCCGACCAAATTGAAAATCAGTAAGAATGATCTTTAGCTATTACATTTTGTGACTATTTATGTCTTATTTCATTCGTTTTAATTTCGGCTCGCGGCGATCTTCCGACGCGCATACGCACACCATTTGATAGAATAATTGAATTTGAACTTTGTGCAGCCTTAATAAAGTGCAAATTGACTCTTTAGCGTTACGAACGCACCTACATTGCTTAGACAGCAGTGATGAAACCTGTTATTTAATATGAACTTTGTTTGTTTGTTTGTTTGTTTCTGGTGTACTGGTGTACTGGTGTACTGGTTTACTGGTGTAATGGTGTACTGGTTGTACTGGTGTACTGGTGTACTGGTTGTACTGGTGTACTGGTGTACTGGTTGTACTGGTTGTACTGGTGTACTGGTTTACTGGTTACTGGTTTACTGGTTTACTGGTTACTGGTTACTGGTTTACTGGTTTATGGTTTACTGGTTACTGGTTTACTGGTTTACTGGTTACTGGTTTACTGGTTTAATGGTTTACTGGTTTACTGGTTACTGGTTATGGTTTACTGGTTTACTGGTTACTGGTTACTGTTTACTGGTTTAATGGTTTACTGGTTTATGGTTTACTGGTTTACTGGTTTACTGGTTTACTGGTTACTGGTTACTGGTTTACTGGTTTATGGTTTACTGGTTTACTGGTGTTACTGGTTTACTTGGTTTACTGGTTTACTGTTTACTGGTTTACTGGTTTACGGTTTACTGGTTTACTGGTTACTGGTTTACTGGTTTACGGTTTACTGGTTTACTGGTTTACTGGTTACTGGTTACTGTTTACTGGTTACTGGTTTATGGTTTACTGGTTTAATGGTTTATGGTTTACTGGTTTACTGGTTTACTGGTTACTGGTTTACTGGTTACTGGTTTAATGGTTTACTGGTTTACTGGTTTAATGGTTTACTGGTTTACTGGTTTAATGGTTTATGGTTACTGGTTTAATGGTTTACTGGTTTACTGGTTTACTTGGTTTACTGGTTTACTGGTGTACTGGTTTACTGGTTACTGGTTTACTGGTTTACTGGTTACTGGTTTACTGGTTTACGGTTACTGGTTTCTGGTTTACTGGTTTCTGGTTTACTGGTTTACGGTTACTGGTTTCTGGTTTCTGGTTTCTGGTTTCTGGTTCAAGATTTCAGATGTCAGATTTCAATTTTCCCTTTTCCCTTTGTCCTCTGTGTTACCGGGGCCAGGGGAAGGGGCCCAGGGCAAGAGGGGAGCGAGAGTGCCAACAGCCAAAGTAAAACATTCCAACATTCCAACATTCAACATTCCAACATTCAACATTCCAACATTCCAACATTCAACATTCCAACATTCCAACATTCCAACATTCCAACATTCAACATTCCAACATTCCAACATTCAACATTCCAACATTCAACATTCCAACATTCCAACATTCAACATTCCAACATTCCAACATTCAACATTCCAACATTCAACATTCCAACATTCAACATTCCAACATTCAACATTCCAACATTCCAACATTCAACATTCCAACATTCCAACATTCAACATTCCAACATTCAACATTCCAACATTCCAACATTCAACATTCCAACATTCAACATTCCAACATTCAACATTCCAACATTCAACATTCCAACATTCAACATTCCAACATTCAACATTCCAACATTCAACATTCCAACATTCAACATTCCAACATTCCAACATTCAACATTCCAACATTCAACATTCCAACATTCAACATTCCAACATTCAACATTCCAACATTCAACATTCCAACATTCCAACATTCAACATTCCAACATTCAACATTCCAACATTCAACATTCCAACATTCAACATTCCAACATTCCAACATTCAACATTCCAACATTCAACATTCCAACATTCCAACATTCAACATTCCAACATTCAACATTCCAACATTCAACATTCCAACATTCAACATTCCAACATTCAACATTCCAACATTCAACATTCCAACATTCAACATTCCAACATTCAACATTCCAACATTCAACATTCCAACATTCAACATTCCAACATTCCAACATTCAACATTCCAACATTCAACATTCCAACATTCAACATTCCAACATTCAACATTCCAACATTCAACATTCCAACATTCAACATTCCAACATTCAACATTCCAACATTCCAACATTCCAACATTCCAACATTCAACATTCCAACATTCCAACATTCAACATTCCAACATTCCAACATTCCAACATTCCAACATTCAACATTCCAACATTCCAACATTCCAACATTCCAACATTCCAACATTCAACATTCCAACATTCCAACATTCCAACATTCCAACATTCCAACATTCCAACATTCCAACATTCCAACATTCCAACATTCCAACATTCCAACATTCCAACATTCCAACATTCCAACATTCCAACATTCCAACATTCCAATATTCCAATGTTTCAATGTTCCAATGTTTCAATGTTCTAATATTCCTATATTCCATTTTCCTTTTCCCATTTTCCATTTTCCATTTTCCATTTTCTATTTTCCATTTTCTGTTTTCCGTTTTCCATGTTCCATTTTCCAATAACTGCCTCATTCCAAATCTTTTTGACGGAATGAAGTCTGTTAGGTCCGCCAGACGGTAACGCGGTTTGTGCTGGACCGATGTGATGTCGTGAAAAAGAAACTAAAACAAAATAAATAATACCGCGAAGCCGACCTAATTGAAAATCAGCAGTAATGATCTTTAGCTCTTACATTTTGTGACTATTTATGTTATTATTTCATTCGTTTTAATTTCGGCACGCGGCGTTAGATCCTCCGACGCGCATACGCACACTTTGAAAGAATGATCTAATTTGAACTTTGAGCAGCTGTAATAAAGTTAAAATTGACTCTTAGCGTTAGGAACCACACCTACATTGCTTAGACAGCAGTGAAAGCTTGTAATTTAATATGAACTTTATGAAATAGCAATAAAGTTTAAATTGACCCTACATTTAGTTAGAGAACGTTTGTATAGGAAAAAGAAAAGCGTTGTTTTTAGGGGCTTCCCGGCGATTATTCGAATTTTTCTCAAATTGTTCCAAATTGGTCCTGGCGTTGTAGAGTGATGCGCTTACCGACACATATTTGTATTATAGATTAGTAATAAATTATATTCAATGACATTAGTTATTAATAAATAAATAATAAAGTTGATTGAGAATATATTTATATGTAGAGGGAGTGACAAAAGGCATAATGTTTGAGAGATAAAGAATTCGTTGTCATCCCCACTCCGTGCTGTGTACTGGTGAGAGGTGACACCGGTACACACGGGAGGGGATCACTTACCAAGTGATAATATTTTTTTTGGAGTTTACAGCCACGCGGTTTGATACGTGGCCATGTACAATTGATGATATCGAGCGCGACAAAAATATTAAAATGTCTATTAAAATGCAGGGGTTGGTGATAGAAAAGTGAAAATGTAGGGTTGTATGTAGTTTTTGATGCCACACAATAATAAAATAAAATAGAAAAAAAAATCCCAAAAAATAAAAAAAAATTTTTTGGTGTGGGCAACCCTGATCACTTAGAGGTTTGAAAAATAGATAGTAACCGATTCTCAGACCTACTGAATATGCACAAAAAATTTCATAAGAATCGGTAAAGCCGTTTCGGAGGAGTATGGGAACGAACATTGTGACAAGAGAATTTTATATATTAGATAGACAAGCTTTCACTGCTGTCTAAGCAATGTAGGCGCGTTCGTAACGCTAAAGAGTCAAATATTAAAACGAATGAATTAATAACATAAATATTCACAAAATGTAAGAGCTAAAGATCCAACATACTGATTTTCAATTTGGTCGGCTTCGCGATATTATTTCTTTTGTTTTAGTTTCGGCGCGCGACATAAAATGCATTCGTTTACACGTCAATACATCAGTCGAGCACAAACCGCGTTACCATCTGGCGGACCTGATAGACTACATTCTGTCAAAAAGATTTGGAATGTGACAGTTATTTGTTCCTAAAAAATTATTATAGTAAATATAACTTATGTACTTTAATTATAACTTTGGCCACTCTTCTGGAACCCACTAATATCTAAATATTAGTTATTAGATGAATACATATAGTGCTGAACCCCACACACCGCCCATAACCAGGGTGACGGTTCTGTTCAGGAGATTTTTTTGCCACGGCTCTATAAAAATAGGCAGGAACAAAGAACATTCCATTTTTTTTTGACAGAACGAAGTATGTCGGGTAGCTCGTATTTTATAAATACATCAATTTTCTTAAACTAAGCTTAAAATACTTAAAGCCTTAATAATTTATATTAACGACAAAAAGTATGTCACCGACCTTAACCCTAAAAGAAATTTAGATAGAAATATGTCAAGGAATAAAATATTATACAGTTTTATATTTATAAATTGTACTTATGTTGGAATTAAAAAAAATGTTACGTTATTATTACTCCTTCAAAGTTGTCCCGCTTTGCCTATCTAAAAATCTGGTCACCTTAATGGAAAAGAGAAATTGTTGTTTTTACCATATTCCGGGCACTTTTTCCATGTTTTCTCACCTTTTACACCTTCGCTGGACTTCCACGAATAATTTAAGATCACATTTACCCAAATCGGTCCAGCCGTTCTAGAGTTTTAGCGTGTCTAACGAACAGCAATTCATTTTTATTATATGGATAAGCAAAAATACCTGGAACTCTTTACCCGAAAAGATTCTGAGTGCTCGTATCAAATATTTATATAAAAAACGGTTTCGAAAGCACGTAAATCATATAAATAAATATTATTATTTATGTATGTATTCCTGTTGTACGTAGTACTTATTACTTCCATGAAATATCGTAACTCTAAATATACCACGTTATTATGAGCAGATACGTTACTTTATATGTTGTAAGATCTCATTGATTAAATAAATAAATAAGTAAATATTTTAGATCATTTTCAGCATAGAACAGTTAATCAAATTATTACAATAGAGTGACCACGTTCATAATTGTTAAATATTATCACTTTTGAAGTAATATAACTTTATTGTCCGTTAAATTAATCTATTTTCATTAAATTCATTTTCAAGTTTAATCTGTATATTCTATTCACACTGTCATATGTCATTAAAGTACCTTAGAAGAAGTCTAACCTTTTATGTTTACACTTTTCGTTTCAATTATTTAACAAGTAGATAAATATCCTGTTTTGCACATTTTATCAGCATTTCGAAATGATAGATTATGTGAAGTTATAATATAAAAATAATTATGGGAAATTTTAATTTTGACTAGTCAATTATCACGTAAGTTAGTTATGTCCATTTCATATGTGTATATGTAGTTAAATTCAATAAAATTGTTAATTTGGATAACCATTTAAAAAATAGTACATATGAGATTTCGATACAAATCGAAAAGTTCGCTTGGTGTTATTTGTACCACGTGCTAATTATCGTTATCGTGACTACGGTTCGAACCCAGTGCCATCTCATGTTTTTTTAATTTTTCTTTGTTTATACATTTTACTTTAATTTTTTGTGTTCCATTGCAATTTGTAAGATTTTTTTAAAATAAACAAAATTTTTGGTATATGATTTCTTCTATATGCACTTAAGTTAATGACGTTTTTATTTTGATTTCTATATTTTGCATCTTCATAACAGATATTTTTTTGTTTTTATATGCATCAAGCTTCATGTCTTTTTTTTTGCTTGCAGTTTTTTTTTAAATATAATAAATGGTGAAAATTTTATACATTTTATAAAGATGAGTGCAAACAATTTAAAAAATGTTAATCAACCTAAAGATTGTGAAATATTTTCTTCAAAGAGAAGTGAACAGGAAGTACTTGTTCTGCCGCCTAATCTTTTACAAAAATTAGGAATTAATTTACGAACCATTGGGAATAGTTCAGAGTGTTTGAAAATTAGAGGTAATTTTATTGTATTAGATTTTATGAAACCATGTATGTAGTTATGTTTTTTCATATTTCTTTGAATTCTATATACAAAAAGTTTTAAATTAATCTTCATGTGCTATTATAGTGCTTTATTTATAATAGTCCAGAATTATATGTGTTATTTGATATATATTGTTTACATTAAAAATAAATAAAGTATTGCACCATATACCTTTGGTATGGTACGACACACACTTCTGGAATTGCTAACCCATTTTAAACTTGCCTAAATGTATAGCTAAAAATATCTTTAATTTTAGTATAAAGTAATTCTCTAATTAAATCTAGTAGGTGATGTTGTTTTGGTTTTTGGTTCCATAATTAATAAAAATAATGGGAAAAAAAATGTGTCTAGAACAAGTTAATCATTTAATAAAAACAATTTTGATTAGTCATTTGATTTGGTTGTAAACATGAAAATTTAACAAAAGAAATTTTGTTTATTGTACATGAATATATTTTTTTTGCAGATTTAGGAAATGATCCAGATAATTTGAATAGAACACAGGAAAAGCAAAAGTTCAATACTAATGTTGAAATTTCAATTAATGAAACTAAAAAAGTAATGGCAATAGTAGACACAGTAAAATCAATTGAAAAATCAGTATTACCAAGTCCACTTCCTTGGTGTGATAATACATTACCGAATAAAAAAAATAACAAGAAATTTACTTCTAAAAAATTTGATACAATGGAAAACATTTTAGATGAGAAAAATAAGAATCATGAAGTCAATCCACTTAAAAATAATGAAGGGGTTTTCTCTTGTGTCAATAAAAATGTAAATGCCTTTGAGGAAAATGTGGACTTTGATTCAAAATCATCAACATACTCTAATATTGATTCTTCAAAAAGCAAAGTTAACATAATATCTGAACAGATTATTAGTGCTGAAAAATTAAACAATTTAAAGCTTCATTCCACAGACAAAAAAAGTTTGATTCCATTTTCAATTAATAATCCTATAGATAAGTTTGATAGTTTAAAGTCAATTTCAAGTCATTGTAACAAGTTTGAACATGAATATGAAAATAATGAAAAATTTGATATCAACAACTTGAATGGCAGTAACTCTGCCATATGTAATGAAAATAAAATGATTACTTCATATTCTAATAACATAAGCACCAACTATCATAATGAGTGTATTAACCAAGAAAATGAACTTCCAAGTGTTTCAAGATTATCTGGCTCAGAGAATATAAAAAGAAAAATTATATTTAGAGAAAAAGAAACTTTTGTTGGTAGTGAAGATCCTAGTAATTACAGAGAAAATAATAACAACTTTGAAGATAATAAGGGAACAGTATGCTATAAAGAAAAAAAATGTAGTAATAGTGAAACATCTACAGTTTTAAGTCAGGATCATGAGTGTACCAATATTGCTGATAATAAAGTAAAAGAAATTGCTGATTATTTATGTCAGTATTTTTTACCGGCTAAAGCAAATAATTCGCCTAAACGTTTTGTAACTAAACCTAAAATATGTACAGAAGGTGTTGAAAAACCAGGAGGGATGATAAGAATAGACAAGTATAAATATACAAAAACATATCAAAATAAAAAAAAGAATTTCAAAGCTCAGTGTAATGATGCACTATCTAACAATTTTATTAATAACATAAATGCAGAAAATCTTGAAATTGATGATAAAGTAAATGACATGTACACACATTGTGTTGTTGAACAATTGTGTGTATGTAAAGATTTTGGTAAGTTACAGTTCTATGACAATGACTGTGAGTACCAACATATTCATTTTTTGAAACAAAATACTGCACAAAGCTCTTCAGATACCTTATTCGAAATTTACAATTCCGATTGCATAAAAGTTTCTGAAGAAAATGATAATGATAAAGCAAATAACCAATATGTTGATAGTGATTTTAACCAATATGACTCATTTGAAAAAAATTGCTTTACAAACTATTTAAACAATGAAAATGATACTCAAAAATGTGACAATAGTTTATTGGACGAGTTTGAACGTGAAAAGATTAATGATAGTGAACCCAAATCGATAGATATCGCTGATTTTTTGTCTATGAGTACAGATCAAAATATGATGGGAATAAATAATATTACTACAAAATATGAGTTGCAAATAAAAGATGGTAAACCAAGTACATCTAATTTAGAAGCAGAAGTGGAAGTCGATGAAATATATAATAATACTTTATGTGGACAAGTAAGTAGACTGGTAATTTCATTACAATATTATTAATTAAAGTAAAATTGTAATAACTCGCATAATCAATTCTGTGCTCCAGTTTGATTGTGGCTATCGAAAGTACTAGGGTAATAAGACAACATCTTTTATGTTAAAGCATTGAAAATAATGTGGTGCAGTGTACTTCATCTTTACTAGCGTGACATTGTTATGAGCAAGTGTATCGCTTAACAACTGAACTTGGAATACAAAATCTTGATAATGGTTGCGATACGGGATAGAATATTTTTACGACCACTTTAATTTTCATGGTAAAAAGCGACTAAGGAGGGAATAATTACTGCAAAACGAAGCTTTTCGTGTGCTACGCTAATCATATGTAAAGCAAAGGGAGTGTGGCTAAGAACCCCTTTTTGGCCTTTGGAATGTATCGTCAGTGGGCGACGTTAATAACCTGGAATTAAATAAAATTAACAGTGTATTTTTCTCTCTGTTTATAATACGATTTAAAATCTTTATTATTTTTATTAAAAATTTATTTATTAATATTCAGTATAACGATTTTATGTCGTACTATAACAGCCGATGATATGTATCATAATTGCCAATGAATAATTTTACTATTGGTATTAGAAATTCAATTTGTGCTTTGATACTTTTGGGCTATAAGATTCACATAAAGTCACGCAGTCGTGATAGCACAGTTTGTAAGGCGGTCGTACGCAGTATAGGTCTCGATGAGGTGCGGGTTCCCACTAAGCTTGACCTTCTTGTAAAGGAAAACATCGGGAGGAAACCAACATTTTCCGAGAAGACTCTCTTTTAGAGAGAAAGCTCGTCTCAATAGTGGGAACAATAAGACCGCTTTTGTTGTGTCTTTTATTAATTTGTTCATAAAAAAAAATTGTTAGGGTGTGAGATAATATTAAGTATTGAAGTTCCTAAGATTTTTTTTTGTTTACAGAAACGTAAAAAATTGTTACAAGAAGAAACATTTTGGGATGATTATGATGACAATTATCCTACTATTTCAAAATATAAGAAAAACCAGCTGATCATTAAATGTGCAGTCTGTACTGAAGAGTTATCTGAAGATAACTGGGAGAGACATTTAGCTAATGAACATTGTTATATATCCTGGAAAGTGGGACATAACATAGTAAGTAAACATTCATGTGATGTACATACAAACTAAATGATGATGGAGGATTGATGCTTGTGAACGAACATACGTATAAAATTACGAATTGCCTTTATTTTGTTAGTGCAATGTAGTAGATTATTTGTAAGATAATTAAAGGTACTTTTGCACTGGTTCATCATCATCATTATTACAACCGATGGACGTCCACTGCTGGACATAGGTTACTTTTGCACTGGTTGCATCCGAACAAATTAATAAACATTTAAAAATTTAATTTTTCATTTGGAACATCATTACTTAAAGTTTCTAAACAATTATTTTTATTCCGCCTTTAACATTTTTCTCTTCCAGTGCAATTTTTTTAAGTTTTAATTGATTTTGTATATACAGTAATACATACTTTTTTCTGCCCCTGATTTCATTATTTATTCATATTTTTATAGGATTTAAATGATGAAAAATTATTATTCAAATTAACTAGAAGATTAAAAGAAGTTGGTGTCCTGAAATGTACGTTTTGTGGCACAGAAAAAAAGTTTTTAAAAAAATTTATGAAGCATGTTAAAATTTGTCTGAAGGTATGCTTACTTTTCGTTGTTACCATTACTCTTTAATAATGTACTTTGCCAACAATTTAATTACAAGCATTGTAATACATCTCAAAACCATAATGGTTTACCATTGACACTATTGTGCATGTTATTAATTTATCTTTATTTACCATTCTACAATGTCTTTTGTTGACTAATATATTTCTTGACAAATACATTTGCTATATACATTTCACACAATTTCAGGCGGCAACGAGTGATCCCAACCTAAGAGAAGAAAAGCAAGATTGGAAAGAGAATTCTAACTCAATTGTGAAGTGTGGAATATGTTCTAAAGAGATGTGTGCTTCACTTTGGTTGGACCACATTGCTACTGAACATAATTATCAAGCATGGACATCTACTGAACCTCCATTGGTAACCTAATTTATTTTTATTGATTTAATATTAAACTTCTAATCTCCTGTAGTGTGTAAGTTTAACAAAGGTAAATGAATAAATTTTTGCTAAACTTATTACAGGATCTTAACAATCAACAACAAATTCAACAGCATTTACAAATCATCATAAAACAAACAGGAAAACTTGTTTGTGCTCAATGTGGTTCAACTCGTAAATATGCTAAATCGTATATGCAGCACATTGAAACTTGTGATGGTAATAAGGTTAGTAAATGTCTTGTTGAGAACATAATAAAAACAATATTAAACAGTATAAAATGTGTATGTGTGCAAGGCTTATTTCGAAACCCGTTTTGCAAGCACTTGAGAAAGCCTTGGTTTAGTAGAAAGCATCAAAAGGCTTAAGTTATGATAAAATAGTTATTCATACATAATTCTTTAGATTAAATGATTTATCTTTATTTAGGGTATGTGATGAGGTTATCCAGAGTTACTATTTTTATTATTATTAGGTGATACTTACATCCTGGAGTTTTCCTTACAAAAATTAATCCTTAAAAATCTGGCAAAAGTTTTTGTGTACAGCATTTAATTTCATAATAAATCACACAGTAATTTTTCTTGTTTATGACATATTTTAGGTAATTTATTTTAAATTTATAGGTTAATTGCGGATTTGATGAAGACTCTGCAAATGAACAGATGGATAATATTTCTACTTCCTCTAAAGTTGATAATGAATCATTAAATGCTCTAATGTATGCAGGTGTAGTAAAATGTGGAGTTTGTCATGAAAAAGTTAATGGTGAGGAATGGTTAGACCACATACATAAAGAACATAACTACTTGGCAAGAATTGAAGGTGTTATGCCATTAGTAAGTACACATGTACAATGAATAAAACACACACGCACATAAAAACACTCACACATGTATATATATATGTACATGTGTAAAACACTACACATAGTTCGAGGCAAGATTCGACCCGGCAACTATATTGTTAACAACACTGACACAATCACGGCAATGGAACCCACTGACCTGTACAAATATTTAGGGTACACACAACTTAAAGGACTTGATCATTCTAAAATAAAAAATACACTCACCATTGAATACAAATGAAGACTTAATGCTATATGTAAATCCCAACTTTCTGGTAAACATCTCATTAAAGCCATTAATACTTATGCCATCCCTGTGTTGACGTACTCGTTCGGTGTTATTAAATGGTCCAAAACAAACACGGAACAATTAGAACGAATGACACGCACCACACTTACGAAACACAACAACTTACACCCTAAATCTGCAATAGAAAGACTTAATATAAAGAGGCAAAATGGAGGAAGAGGCCTAATAGATATCCAACAACTTTGGCGAAAACAAATAAATAACTTGAAAACATTCTTTTACACAAAATCCAATACGAGCATCATTCACAGGGTTGTTGTTTTAAATGATATAAATTACACACCACTTAATTTAAATGAACAGACAAATATACAGCAGACTAGCAACGATGAACTGCAGAAACTGAAAATTGAAGCCTGGAAGAAGAAAGTTCTGCATGGTCGACATCCACATGATCTGGAACAGTCCCACATTAACACTTTAGCATCGAACAAATGGCTTAAAATAGGTAGTTTATTTCCAGAAACTGAAGGATATATAATCGCAATACAAGATCAGATAATTAACACCAAAAACTACAGAAAATATATAATTAAAGATCCTTCAGTCACCAACGACAAATGTCGTAAATGTCACACGCAATCTGAAACAATTCAGCACATCACAGGAGCTTGCACAACACTCACCCAAACCGATTACACTCACAGACATAATCAGGTTGCAAACATCATTCACCAAAAATTAGCACTAAAGTTTAAACTCGTTCATAACACAAATACTCCTTACTATAACTACACGCCACATACAGTTCTGGAAAATGAAACTCACAAACTCTTCTACGACCGCGCTATACTCACCGACAGGACAATTCATTACAACAGACCCGATATAACCTTACAAGATAAAATAAATAAAGTTACATACCTAATCGACATAGCAGTTCCCAACACACATAACATACAAAAGACATTCACTGAGAAAATGAGCAAATATGTAGAACTAAAGGATGAGGTTGCCAGAATTTGGAGACAGCATAAAGTATACGTAGTTCCTATAGTCCTTTCCACAACAGGTGTTATTCCACATCATCTCCTCCGCAGCCTCAAGTTGATAGACCTGAAAGAGACTCTCTACATAACCCTCCAAAAAGCCGTAATTTTAAACACCTGCAGAATCGTGAGAAAGTTCATGCAAATAGAACAACAATAAACACACTCAACACACGCTGCATTTACTTGGCCTTGGCTCGTAAATGCGGTTAATACCAGCCAAAAAGCTGAGAAAAAAGAATAGGATAATAATAATAATATAAACAGTATATAATGTTCGCACACTACTATTTGGCGGTTGAAATAGGAGTTGCGGTGGTACCCAGCCAGACGGTCTCCGGCAACAGAGACCTACCACCTGGTACACCTGGTGGTGTTTTTGGATAAGGTGCACGACAGGTGTTGACAGATTAGTATATACATCTAAAATGTATTTTTCACAGATGATAGGTATCTGTTGCCAAAGAAATATAAGACCGTAGCACTTTTAAGCCTTTTCTCACAAAAAGAGAGTCAAAGAAATTTATCCAACACGCTGGCCAAGTGTGGGTTGACGAATGTCACATGTTCACGAAACTTTAGTTTTTACAATTTATCACTTTTCTCTTGATATTTTCCTTTACTGGAAGCACAAGTTTAAAAGTTATTTATTCGTTATTAGCCCGCGTCTACTTGGGACGTGTAGCGCATTCTACCGTTTTCCAATCCCAGTAATCGCAGCTTGCAAACAGGGCTTTTAACTTTTTTATTTCAGTAAAGTGTGTAATTAACGTTCAAAGTGTGTAACAAAAACGGTTTCTAAAAACATGTTTTTTTAGGATATAAACGACGAGGAGGCTGTTCGGAATCATTTTCATCGAATAAGATTAATTACCGGATATTTGTCTTGTGCTAAATGTGGATTAAAGCGCAAATTCATAAAATCATTTTTGCAACATATTAAAAGTTGTGGTAACATCTCTGTAAGTATATTTCAAGTTTTTACAATTTATCATAGAAATTGGTTCGTTTTTCTCAGCAATGGGGGGCTACTTGACCATTAATTTCCCATGGTGTTAACTGACAACAATGAGGCCGTAGATTAACCGTGATCGCCCACAACATTCTGGTTCTCATGTGTCGACAGCTAGAATACAGCAATGTTGTTATGGTGGCAGACTAAGAATATGAGAATAGTAGCTAGCTGGCCGGATTTAAAAACCCTACCACTAATCAAACTCCACAACATATGGCCCTGGAATCGATCTAGGGACTTCGGAATTATTAGATAACCTCTTAGACACTGCCACATACGCAAAGTAATTTTTGTATGATACATTTTATTCCAAATGCATTATTTAATACTTATGTAATTTATTATTTCCAGAGCTTGATTAATAATTCACGAATAAATGAACAGACAAATATAAATAGCTCTTCAGACATGACTGATGAACCCGTTTTGAATATAATTCGCAATGTCAAGTGTGGAGTTTGCGGATTGGACGTCGAGGGCATAAAGTGGCTTGACCATATACATAAGAAACATAACTATTTAGCGTGGATAGAAGGAAAACAACCTATAGTTAGTATGTCATGTGTATATATATACATTCAATGCCGTTATGGTTTGAAAAATCTTGCTAGAAATGAAACTCGACAACATGTGGCCTCGGAATCGAATTAGTAACCTCCGTATTATTAAGTAGCCATTAGATACTGCTACTTGGGGCGAGCAAACAAAATATTTAGTTACTTTTATATAGCGCGGTGTAACATTTTCTAAAACTTAAAAATTATTGACAAAATTTTTGTGGCACTTTACAGGATGTGAATAATAAAGTGGAAGTCTGGCAGTATCTTAATAACCTGACAAAAGAAATTGGGGGACTGGTTTGTGTCAAATGTGGGTTAAATCGTAAATATGTTAAAGCATATTTAGAGCATATAAACTGTTGCGATGGTGTATTGGTAAGTGCCAAAATTTATAATTTCTGCTGCACGTAAATCTTAGTAAAGTTATAATGACCCTATTTACACAAAAAAAAAAAAAATCATTGTTGGCCTATTGTTTATTACTTATTCTGTTATTATTATAATTGTTGTCTCCTTTGTATTTTGAATTGTAAGTGATCAAGACCAGAGCCCGTATTTTAAATAACAACATTGTTTTTTTTTTAAACTATAATGAGCTAATACATGAGTTAATATTTCATTTAGTCTTAGATAGTAATGAGGCTATCGATGGTTAAGTCTGCTCGCTTAGAATACTCGGGCCATTATATATTGACAGCTGGTTGCTGCAATGTTATTATGATGGTAGGTATATGAGGATGGTAGTCAGCAATCCAAGCAGGTTCTAAAAATTTTTATTGTTTCTCTTTGGTCCTCCATTGATTACCCTTGAAAAATCCAAAGGACTTCTTTTTTTTAATGCAGTGGTAATTGTTATTACAGATGACTTAATATTTATTCTAGACTCGCCGCTGAACACTTGTCTCACGGCATATCACTTTCTTTATTTTTCCCATCCTTCCAGCATTATATTTGGTCGCCATAATTTTTGTAACAATAATGTGAATCAAAGCTGTATTTTAATTTTATAGGAGGATTCCTTGACTTATGACGACACTTTGGATGTATCTCATATTGAAGAACTTTTTAACTGTGCGGGCCCTGTTAAGTGCGGAGTTTGTGCAGAAGAAATAGATGGAAAGCAGTGGGTGGAACACATACAAAATAAACATAATTATCTAGCCTGGAGAGAAGGGAACACACCTCTTGTGAGTATCTATATTTATTTATTTATTAGGTCTATTTGCAATGTACAATGGTAGAAAAAAAAATACCTATGACAAATACAAACAACAAAATGAGAAAAATAAAAATTAACAGGAAAAAAAAATTTCTATAAAAGAATCTATTATAGTGTAAATTCCAGGAACATTTTTTTAAATTTTGTAAAAGTATCATTGTAAACGGGCTTTTGGAGTTAATAAAATTATATGTTTTACCTATTCTATGGAGTGGATACACCTGGGTGGGTTCTAATGCGTGGACAGCGGAAAGTATTTGTAATGTAATGTCTAGGATATTTGAAAGGAACGGATATATTTATTTTAGAAAGGATGTCGCTGCAATTTATTTTCCCGTTGATTATCTTGTGCAGAAAGCACATGTCGCGCATAATGCGTCGCTTATGTAAAGCAATCATATCAAAATTTTCTTAACGCTGCTTATAAGGATACCTATAAGATAATCCATTTCTGAAATCCGTATCCGAAAAATATTTCACTTTCTCTGCCTCCGTGTCGCAACGGCTAGGTACTACTTGCCTATTAACATGGAGTTTGGTCGGTAGTAGATGTTTTTTAACTCGCCGTGTACTACGCTCATTTTATAAAATTTCTTGCCATAACATTGTTAGGAATAGATGTATCATTTACCATTAGGTGAACGTCCTGCTCGTCTCAAAGTACATACATATTTTTTATTACTTTTTAGAGCATTTTTATGATCCCACTTTATGCGGAGTGGAGATGTAGACTAGGTCTGTTCTGTAAAGACTGTTAACTTGTTACCGCTATACTTATTTTGTTACTATGCCCTGAACATTTGTTCATACTTTATTAGATTGTATATCGATTTTTTTTTCAGAATTTAGTCAACAATGATGAAATCATTAAATATTTAAAAATCTTATTGATACGTATAGGGGGATTGAGTTGCTCAAAATGTGGCCTCGATATTAAAGTAGCCAAATCGTATTTACAACATGTTAATAACTGCGACGGAAGTATGGTA
This sequence comes from Byasa hedistus, assembly GCA_029286795.1. Taxonomy (NCBI): domain Eukaryota; kingdom Metazoa; phylum Arthropoda; class Insecta; order Lepidoptera; family Papilionidae; genus Byasa; species Byasa hedistus. The sequence continues at coordinate 4,759,463 of JAGSMW010000020.1, read as the reverse complement.
AGATGGAAGTCATTATGTATAACATTAAATGTTTAAAATTTTTAAAAAGTGTTCTTTTAATGAAGAATATCTGATTCATATTGAATTTAAGTTTTAGACGGAGCTAAGATATTTTTTATTTAAAGTGTATCTAAAAGCGATGTTTGATAGACTGAACTCCCTTTATATAACGATAGTAATTGCCTGTTACAAGAGGAGAGTGAAAGCCATATCCTACCACGCGTGCTAATTACGGGTTGTTTACTGTATATGTCGGTTTCCTCACAGTATTTTATTTTACTGAACCAAACTGAGCTCTTATTTATATCCAGGAACGGAATAATGAAAATAGTATTCAAGAAGCTGAAAGCGAGTTCATTTATACAGGAAAAGTTAAATGTGGTGTTTGTCAAGAAGCGGTGGATGGCGAGCAGTGGATCGATCACATACACAAACAACACGATTACTTGGCACGTATAGAAGAATTACCACCAGTAGTAAGTGCGCACGTTTTCTTCTGTTATGTAATTATTATATTAAAATGTTTTTCACAAGAGGTGTACGTTATTCTTCGCTTATTGATATATTTTTTATGTTTAGTTAGAAGTTCTACCCCTTTGTTTCTGATATTTCGTTAATATCTTCTAGGATGTAAATGATGAAAAAGTAGTGCGAAGACACCTAATTAGATTGAAAAAGTACGTAAAAGGATTTATTTGCAATAAATGTGGGCAGACTTGTAAACTAGCTAAAGTGTACATACGACATTTAAAATATTGTGATGGCAGAGAGGTAAGTGATAAGTTTTGTATTAGTATCGACAAGAAAGGGAATGTATGTTATATTCATAATATAACCATAACTGTTGTGTGCATTTATCATTTATTTGTTGACTATACAAAAAAAAAATTGTTAAATGAATTATTTTAACAGTTTTCTTAATTTATAATAATTATTTAACTTTTTGCAGGTTAGAGAAGGTGTAGAGTTGCAAGATGAAGATTTGTCAAATGATACAAACTTGTCCAATCCTAATAATGTTTGTCTTTTAGAGGATAGTAATGTTTATCAAAAAGGTAATGTTAAATGTGGGGTTTGCCAAGCTGAAATGGAAGGAGCAGTTTGGTTAAATCATATTCAAACCGAACACAATTACTTGGCTCGTGTGGAAGGAAAACCATTGTTGGTGAGGATTTTTTTGTCATATTTTGTAAGAGACTTTTGAAAATCAAAAAAAGTTTTTTCTTTCAATTTTCCATTACATAAAAGAGGCTTGAAATTAACAAACGTAACAGAAAACATAAGGATTGAGAGATATGCATTAAGGGACCCGCGATGCGAAAGTAAAAAAATCATGTTACTAAAACAATGATAAATATGCATGTGGATGGACGGAAGGATAGAATATGATCGAAGTACAGAAGGATGTATTCCGTGAAAAATTATATGCGTATAAAAGGAGTCGATTATGAGTTAACAGGTGAAAGATGGGAAAGGGAGAAGACATATTGTGCCGACTACGCATGATGTGGGAGCAGAAGTAGAGAAGGGGGGTGGGTGTAGTGATAATGATACGTTATTCAAGTAAAAATTTTATGTTTTTTTAGAATATAGAGGACACGGAGCATGTGAAACTTCATTTGTACAGTATATCTAAGCAAATTGATGGTTTAGTCTGTTTTAAATGTGGAGGGACTCGTAAATATGTCAAGGCATTCTTACAGCACATAAAAAACTGTGAGGGAAAAAGTGTAAGATTTTTTTATTTATAATATTTATAGTAGTTTTGGTATATTCACCTGCTGTCAATCTATGAGAGATAAGGCTGTTCAGACCGAGCAATATCCTCAGTAAATAGCCTCATTGTTACTTAAGATCATTTGAAATGAAAGTCGAATAAACACAATATAAATAAAAAAAGCAGGTAGCTGGAGTGCCAAAGTTCTTAATTTTATTCCACGATTGCTAATAAGAAAGGGACCGGGTTTTGTATATCAAAAATCTAAGAGCATCTTTTATATAATTACATAACAATTAAAACTCTTCATCAAGTAAACAACTTAGCTCTCGATTTATGTATTTAAGGTTTAAAATATATCCGTTTGTTTGTGTGCAATAGTAATGTGACTCTTTCCTCGGTAGTGCGTGGTTTCTGAATCTAATTCACCGTCAGTTACGAGTGAACAAACGGAAGAAGAAATTCAATTGACGTTTAACGGTGCAGTCGTGTGTGGAGTTTGTAAAAGTGAGGTAGATGGAGATCAATGGATAGAACATATACACAAGGCACATAATTATTTAGCGCACGTTGAGGGAAATACACCTTTAGTGAGTAACAGCCCATACTGTATTATCTTCTTGTCTCGCCTCTTCATATTTGAAAGTTGGCCATACTGTATACAATGTAAAGTATTTATAGATAATTGATGGCAAATGTATGTCACGAATCATTAGAAAATTTAAGGTTTGTTACCTTTTATTTAATAATATTACGATGTGTACGAACGTATGTTTACTTATTTATCACATAACACGAATCACTAATATTATCTGTATGTACTCGGTAATTATAAATAGAATTATACAAAATGTTTACTTTTTGTAATTAACGCGCTTCACCATTCACGCTCTCGTTATTTAACACTGTGTGTTAAGTGAAGATTAATTGTTAGCCCATTGTTGATGAAAAATAAAAAGGATGTATTAACAATGTATACCATATGTATTTAAGCAATAAACAAATTCTTGTTATGAGGAATTTTGTGGTAATAATTATAAATTTAATGTTTTCAGAATTTAAAAGATGAAAAACAAATACAAAGATATTTAAATGTCGTCTGCAAGTATACCGGAGGTCTGTACTGTGCTAAATGCGGTTTAATGCGTATGTATGTTAAATCATTTCTACGTCACATTCGTAACTGCGATAGTAATATGGTAAGAATATCGCATTTGAAATTTAATTTATTTCTTGCTTTCTATTTGTACCTGTCACTGTATTCAAATTTCTTATTCGAACAGTGACATTGACAGATTTCTTTTTCCAATTATTTTATTACCCATAAGTGCCTAAAATCTCACCCGATCTTATATTACGACGTAATTTCGGGTATTTTTTTATTTACTATTACTTAATTTCAATTTAACATGATGTTAAGTGACAATGAGACCCTGGATTGCGAAGCGTGCTCCCCAGAACACTCTGGCTCTCGTGTGTTGATAATCGAAACACTGTAATGAATTATAGCGGCAGATTAACAATATGAGGATGGTAGCTAACCTAACGAGTTCGAATAAACTTTACTAACAAATAAAACTTCACAAAATGTGAAACAGAATTAAACCAGGAACCTCCGTGTTGAACATGGAAAGCGCTTAGCCACTGCGTAATGAATACAATAAAATGTATAATTATTTACTTTAGTAGTAATATAAACAAAAATGTAATTACATAATAATCGAATAAAAAGAAATTAATGTAGGCAAATTAATTGGAAAATTTTATGTAAGCATTAAAACCTATGAAACAAAATATGTCCGAGTTATTTTCACTTTTATCAATTTGGTCTAAATCTATAGTTAAATGTTTGGTTTATATAAACGAAGGCGCTTAAGGGGCGTAAAGATTTTGTAGGAATTTTTATCCTTAGGTACCGTGCTACGACATAAATACTTTGGACCAAACAAATAATTCTCACGAGATAGATACGATAAATAACACTTTGGACAACAGCAACGATATGAGCGAATTTGTATATGCGGGCATTGCGAAATGTGGAGTTTGCCAGGCGGAAGTGGAAGGAGATGATTGGATTAATCACATCCAAAATGAACACAATTATTTAGCCTGGATAGACGGAAAAAATCATTTTGTATGTATTGATTAATTAATTAATTTAAAGAGGTATATTTGTAGTGTATATTTTGTAACAGATTCTGGCTACTTTTTACAAGTGATAAATTAGTACACGTATATACATAACTAAAAAAAATATTCCTTTTATTGTTCCGCCTATCAAACTATGCTATCACTATTTCACGTATAACAAATTGATACCAAAACATAACAAAAACAAACATATGTATGATGACAGCATGTGTAGGAAGTATATATTTACTTAGCATACCACTTAGTAACGAAAGATTATTTGTTTTGTTTTTTATTACGTGATTTATTAACTTCTAATAAATTTTATATCCATACAAATAATTCTTCACAAATAAATAAGTATAATTATATGCCATTTTAAAGTCAATTTATCAACATATTTAACAATAAATTCACTAACTTTTTTTAATGATGTTAACATATTTTGCAGGATTTGGATAATATTGAACAAGTACATGCCCATCTTTACTCACTCTCAAAATTTAACAACGGTTTAATTTGCAAAACTTGTGGAATTAAACGTAAATATGTGAAATCATTTTTGGATCATATTGATAGTTGCAGCAATACTATAAATTCAAGTGTAATTGACGGAGGTAAAAGTGTCTGTATTTTAATTTAATAATAATTTTTTTAAAAAGGCAACTTGTTGTGTTCTTGAAGGTCTCTCTTGCCGAGACTGCCACCAAACAGTTAAGGGCGCTGTGTGGCTTGTGAATTAACTGGGTTACTGAGAACAAATTTTTTATATACATATGTACAAAAATGTCCTTTACGTAATATATAGACTAATATAAATAAAGCAAAAATATATTCTAACACAAATGATCAATTAAAAATAGCGGTGGCGGTATAGCTTGTGAAATAATAAGAATAACGGGATTTATGGTTCGAGGCGACGAGCACAATGTGGTGCAATGTATATCATCTTAACTAGCGCCACATTGGTGTTAACAGGCGGTGTATAACTTACTGTCAATTGACCGTCATGTTCCGTTAAATAAAAAATAATGATTTTTTTAGATAATTTAATGGAGTGTGCGGTTTGTTCAGAAAAAGTAACGCCACAAGATTGGAAAAGTCATGCTATGAATAATCACTACAATATTGCCTGGGCTACTGGTATGGAACCAATAGTAAGTTATTACTATTAAATTTGTTCTGTTGTTCCTTTATAGTGTTTAATATGAAAATACAAATAATCTATTTTCAATTTAAGGATTTAAGGAACCCGTACACGGTAGAAAAGTATCTCAAAGAATATAAACAAACTAACAAAAGTTTGGTTTGTAAAATCTGCAAAACATCCAGAGTTTCGTGCGCCGGCTTTTATGCTCATATAATTACATGTGGCAAGACTGAAGAGGTACTGTAAAAAAATTATTGAAAATACTTTTAGGTAATATATGTTTTATGATACATATTATTTTATTTTTAGGAAATTGATTTTTATAAATCATATTGCGATATTTGCAACTGTAAATATTTGTGTATATATAAAAATCAACATTTAGGTATGCATAGAGAACAGGAGTTTATCAAAGTAAAAAAAGTAAAGGAGAGAATGGAAAAACTATGGAAGGACAACACAGAGCGAAAAAGTACCCAGGGCCGCAGAAGAGCTGCTGAAAAGTAAGACAATAATTACAAGTTATTTTTAAAATTTGAGTGATAACCGCAAAATAATCGATAACCAAATAATTACCTAGGAAAACGTGTCATTTGTTTTAATAACTTGATAACATTGTCGTGTTTGTATTTTACTTTATTTTTAAACAATTGTTTATTATCATTATTTCAACCGATGGTCGTTCACTGTTAGATAAAGACAGCTAGATAAAACTTTTCTTTTATTTTGGTTTGTTTTACGAAGCTACAGGAGCCGGGGACAATCACCTGATGGTAAATGATACACACGCCTGCCCATAACAATGTGGTGTTGGTCAGGATGATATAAATTGCACCACATTGTGCTCGTTGTTCATATGTCAACCATAAATCTCGTTACTCCGATAATTTCACTTGCTATACCGCCACCTAATTAGATAGATAGATAGATAGATAAATACTTTATTGCACAAATAACAAAATAAGGAAAATTTACTAAAACTAGGCTTAAGATCTATATGTGGGCAAGGGCGGCCTTATCGCTATGAGCGATCTCTACCAGGCAACCCTGTAGGACAGGAGAGAAAAAAAAAAATATAAATAAATAGTAGGGTAATGTGAAAGTCAGAATAAATAAATATGAGTAAGAAATGTATATACTAAAGTAAAGATTAATTAACTAATTAATCTTATGAAATTAACTAATTAACTAATTATATAAAGAAATTTATGTATATATGTATTATGACTGTGCCTGACGTTGAGTAATCATTTTGTATTGTAAATTTGCCGTCGTAACATTATTTTGTTTTGGCTCTGAACATATGAGAGTTGCAGAGTTCTGTGTAAGTACGCTTCGCCATTGACGACTTTGTTGTGTCTTAATAACATGTGAAATTTAGGTCAATTATTATAGCAATGTAAATTTAAAAAATACTTATAATGATGTATAAATTTGTGGTCAAATTTGTTAAGAAGTAATTTCGAATAGTTTGTACGATCTGTCCGAGAATTAGAACTAGTGGTGGTTTTTAATGTAACATGAATAATGAGTTTCTCTTATTTTTTCAGAGCGAATACCGTACTAGAAAATTATAAAACTTGTATGGACAAAGTAAGTATCTTAATTATGTTTTTGTATCGTTTATAATTTACTACATTATAATTAATAATATTGAAAAACTATTACAAAAAATGGAATCTATAAAGAAAAAAGATAAGATCTTTTTGATCTGAAAAGGAATAAAATCTTGATCATAATATTTAAGTTTTATGCAGAATTTCCTTCTTTATTGTACTCATAAGAGTGTCACATCTTTCTAATGGTCTCGAGATTCGTATTTCGCAGCATAATTATTTTGATTTCATAAATGTCATAAAGCATTATTTGCGCCTGTTGCTACCTTTATATTGTCGGTGGAATAATGCTATTTAAATAAGATAGCAATCGCAATCGAGCCAATGATTAAATTATTTTTTCGATAAAGTGATGAGATCAGAAGTTCAGTTGATGATAAGTGATATACCACACTAAAAAATGTGATTCTAGTTAGGATGATATATATCGCATCACATTGTGCTCGACTTGTGACATAAGATGTAAAGTCTCGTTACTCCAGAAATTTCAGTGGCTGTAGCGCCCTACAAACCGGAACTTAGTGTTGTTTGGTACTGTTTGGCGGTAGAAATATAAACTACGATGGTATATACTTAGACGGTTTCAAACAACAGAAACATACCATCAGTTGAAACTCTATGCTGTAATTAAACTTATTATTAAATATTACAGTTTCACCATAAATGCTCATCGTGCGGTTTTGGCACCGATTTGGAAACGGAACTTGAGGATCACAGCTGCGAAACTCATAGTGATCGCGTTAGCGATTCTGATGTCTCAGTTAAATTTGACGGTCAATCGGAAGAAGAATCAGCAGACAGCGATGTCGATTCTAATATATCCATGGAGGAGGCAGAAGACCGTGACAATAAGAAGAAACGATACATAGAGTTCAGTACGTATTAAAAAAATACATGCAATTTTTTCATTTGATGATGATTAACATTGTGAAATTTAAATTTTTATTTTATGTGGAAATTACCTGTAATTTTATTACTACTCATATGCTTAGTTTTCAAGCTGCCTCGCAATTATTGCGCGCATTGTGGTGATGTATATAAACATTATAAAGCTTCCTACACTATTTAAACACAATAAACTCTGACATTATGTTTATCTAACAGTTTTTCTTAAAGTTTTCTTTAATATTACTTTATTTTTTGTCAGTACTACGGAAAGTAACTGCTTCTTGAAATCCGTGTCTAAAAACAGTTTTATAGAAATAATTAACTATCGTTTTTTACAGCTGCAAAAGTACCTCGGTTACTGTTCAAAGTTAATAACGCAAGTCGTTACGTTTCCCAAGGGGCCACAGACTTGTAAGTAATTTCTTGTTTTAAAATTTTTTTCATCATCATTATCAGCTGGAAGACACCAGCTGTTGAGTGTAGGCCTCCTTAAAAGATCTCCACTTTATTGAAACTTTGGTATTTGATACCGCCATCGACCTTTAAATATTGAACGTATGCGAACAGCAAAGGATTGGAATAGTCTGCCGTTGTCAGTATTTATGTCCAAGTATGACGCAGGATGTTTAAGAAAAGAGTGAATAGGTTATTTACTCTAAACTAGTGTTTGTTTTAATACCGAAGACTACATCGCTGCTTAGGTAGACTATGTAATGAAAAAAGACCGATCAGTCCCATACCCAGCAGCTTTCGATGATCTTTACTAAATCTCGTATTGACTTTGCATGTTATGTTAGAAATACGCTTATATTTAAATTTAATTATACAATTTTGGTTTTAAATCATTTTGATCAGTATTTTTACCTGATTTATAAAAGTAATTTGATGTGTTTTTCAGTATAAAAATGCACTATACGCTAGATGTGTTATTTCCTCAATGGATAACGAGTGAATATCAAGAGTTGGATTCGAAAGATTTACCGAAGTATTTGCCAATTTTGGAGGAGTCGTGCAAAGTAAAAATTTCTAATGAAGGATGGACAACATACAAACGTTTCGAAGCAAAGAGAAATAAAGGTATAGTTTTAAACACGTATAATGCTTATAATGCCGTCAGTAGAAATATTAGATCGAAATTTTGTTAGGTACGGATAATTACCTATGAGATAATATTGCATTTTTGTAGACGGTTGTACGCCATACATCGTTATATGTATAATAAGTATATTTACCGTTAGACTACAGTAATCCGATTAAGATCATTAATTTACATAATAGCATTATTAAATTTTATCTAGAGCCTCTGTAATTGTGATGATATCTTTGAAATTAATTTTCAAAACACAACACAAATTCGGAAACTCGGTGGTTATTGGTTCGATTTGGAGGCCAAATGTTGTGGAGTTAAGTCAGATGCAGGGTTTTTCGAATCCTGTTGGCCTACTTCCTCTCTCATATTGTAAATTTACCACTATAACATTTTCTTGTGTTCGGGCTTTTTTCTACATATGAGATTTTTAATATTTATGGCGAGCATGCTATACCTTCTATAGTAATTTAACACCATGTGTAATTGTGGTAGTACAAATGTTAGTACATTGCAAATAAAAAAATATTAATGTATAAATTTCAATGTAGTTACTAGTTTGTTCGCGGGTGGGAGTATAAGATGCGTGGCGTGGGTGCCGGTGCGCGCGGAGAGCGTGTGGGAAGCGCGGGGCGAGTCCTGCGACAACTACCTGGCGGTAGCAAGTCACGCGGGGCCCGACGCGCCACGATTGGCCGCTGCGCAACATGTCGCGCATCGCGCGCTGGTGCAGCTCTGGCACTTTGCAGACTTTACTAAGTAATATTTTGAGTACTTTTTCATTGGTGGTAAGGTCTCTATTGAGTGAGATCCTTTAGATAAGTATATCTGCCGCGAACCAATTGTGGCTGGACTTACGATTTTTTATTACATATTTGTTCCGCATGGTTTTGTCCAGGCGTATCAATTACCATAAATTGAATTACTTGTGTAAAGGTACAATCTTCCTGAAAAAAAAAAGAAGTTTTTTAGTATGTATTAGTGGCATTTACAAAATATCCACATGGTTTATGTATCTGTACTTAGAAACTGATAGCGAACACCGCTTTTCATGACAATCGTTAAATGTTTGATAACCAGCAGCAACAGCATTTGATGTCATGTAACTAACTGCTTTGTGTTAAAATACATACACATGTAACTTTTTTTTAGCCATCAGCACCGTGGTGTATTCTTCATCTACTGTTAGATATATGCCTTATCTTAGGGTCTATTCCCTGTTTCGTAATGCTCTGCCTGCATAACTTAATCCACATAAAACTTTTTAGGTTACCTAAATTTGTCCTTGGAATAGCACATGACTACGGAACTGTTTGGGCAATGGATTGGTGCCCATCCGGCGTGCGTGATAATCAACCTAATATTGAGCAAACAATGAGCAAGAAAGCACGACTAGGCTTATTAGCCATCGCCTGTTCAAATGGATCTGCATATATATTCGTAGTTCCGTATCCAAATGCAGGAAACTTAAAGTAAGTGTTGCAATGATTTATCAAATTGAAATGCATTTAAATGTATTACAATTTTTATGCTAAATTAAACAAATATTTCAGAAATCAGCAAATTATTAAAATAAAACCATCAGCTGAACTTAGATTATGCAGAGGAGGAGAAAGAAATAAACATCAAGCAACTGCTATTTGCTGGTCACAGGTGAGAGATCGTCTTTATGACAGTCACCTTGTTTTTAACTAATTATGTTGTTAATACGTTTTTTTTTATTGTTTTTAGCAAAAAGGACATTCAGTTATTTTGGTCGGTTACTCGGATGGCACAACGGCTTTCTACAATTTTGACTCTGATTCTCCACTTTTGAAAACTATTGAGGATGGCGTCACGATTATATACCCATTTCAAGATGATCGACCGCATAACACTTGTATATCGGGTAACGGTATTTTAAATGAATATTCAATATTACCAAATTTAAAGAGTAAACTAATACCAGCTTTTTTAGGTCCCATTTAGAAAAAAATGCATGTACTTTCCTGAAAATAAAAATTACTTATATTATTATAAAGTGTCATATTTAAATTTTATATAGTATTAAATATATTCAATGGAGTATACGCAGGCAGGATTTGTTGTATACTCACTCATTCATAACATACATTTTAAACATATTTATAATATTTTTATATAAGCCAATGTCAGGGATAGTTTCCTAAATTATCTCCTCTCGGATCTTCTTATTGTACATTTGAAATAAAAATTAAACCCCACAGTTAGTACCATTTAAATCTTAAAATACACTGTCAGGTACTCCACCGCCAGAAGAATTCGGATGTAAGCGTATTTCTTTGATTTTTTAAATGATTTTGATTTGATCACATATAACTTTCTTTAGGACAAATGAGGTACGTTTGTGTACCGGCAAGTTATACTTCTTAAACACCTCTTACTTACACCTTCTTAAACTCTTACCAAAAGAACCGTATGAAACTCGCTGGTACTCTGTCGAATGAATACGGTATGATCGTGAGAAGGCAGGTTGGAATATGGTGTGAAACAGGGGGTATTGGTCTCTGCTCTTCTATTAACAAATATAGCTATACATGAACTAGCTTCTTGTATGATTCAGAAACATGAATGTCTGGTGTGTGGCATTGACGAAATCAGAGCGAGAGATATAAGAAGCACGTTGGTCGTCTGAGCACTGGGTTATTCAGTTGTTTGGCCCTGTACTCGAATTTCCATAAATACATAGTATGTCATGTATATTAAAAAAAAGTCTTATTTCTCATCAGAGATAATAAATTATTATTATTTGATTTTTCGTGACCTGGCAGATGTGGGGCTGTTCCCGTCGTACGGCGAGAGCGGCTGCGGGTGGGGTGCGTGGAGTGGCGCGTCGTGTACAGGCGCGCACGCGGCTTTGTGTGCATCCGCGCCGCGCCTGCACGCACCACTAGCCACCGCGCGCGCAACCTTTACACCGCACTGGCCATCCGTCATTGTAACCGCTGACGAAGCTATCGGTAAGATATAACCAGTTCATTATTTCTCTGTTGTTTTGTATGTTTTTGATAATACACGAAGTTTTTATCGTAAGGATAATTTACAAATCTATGTATATAATATTTATTCTAAACATCTTAACCCTAAATTACACTCTATACTAAATATATATTGTGCCTTAATTGGTAACTGTTTCCGCCGAATAGTGTGAAATATATATTACTCTGAAAAATTTATATATCATTTTAATATTCGTCGTAATCAGAAAGTAGGGACAGCAGCTTATATTTCGTTATAATTTAGATTAATATAATTCTCATTCGCTTATATTTCGATAAACCACTCGGAGACTTAACTGCTTCCGTGGCGCAGTGGTTAACCACTTACCTGCTCACATGGGTGGTTCTGGTTCGCTTCCGGAGAAACATTTTATAGTTTGTTTGGTGATAGCTTTCTTCCTCATATTGTACTAGTTTTGCCGCCATAACAGTATTGCTGTGTACCGGCTGTAACATGTCGCTGGAGTATTTTGGACGAGTACGTTTCACCATCCGCTGCTCACTGTCACAGAAATAATGAAATTGTGGTTTAATGTTAGCCTGTTTTATATTATATAAAAAATTCTCTTGTCACAATGTTCGTTCCCATACTCCTCCGAACGGCTTTACCGATTCTTATGAAATTTTTTGTGCATATTCAGTAGGTCTGAGAATCGGTTACTATCTATTTTTCAAACCTCTAAATGATCAGGGTTGCCCACACCAAAAAAATATTTTTTATTTTTTGGGATTTTTTTTTCTATTTTATTTTATTATTGTGTGGCATCAAAAACTACATACAACCCTAAATTTTCACTTTTCTATCACCAACCCCTGCTTTTTAATAGACATTTTAATATTTTTGTCTCGCTCGATATCATCAATTATACATGGCCACGTATCAAGTCGCGTGGCCATAAACTCAAAAAAAAAACTTCAATTATTATCACTTGGTAAGTGATCCCCTCCACGTGTGTACCGGTGTCACCTCTCACCAGTACACAGCACGGAGTGGGGATGACAACGAATTCTTTATCTCTCAAACATTATGCCTTTTGTCACTCCCTCTACATATAAATATATTCTCAAGCAACTTTATTATTTATTTATTAATAACTAATGTCATTGAATATAATTTATTATTAATCTATAATACAAATATGTGTCGGTAAGCACATCACTCTACAACGCCTGGACCAATTTGGCCAATTTGAGAAAAATTCGAATAATCGCCGGGAAGCCCCTTAAAAACAGCGCTTTTCTTTTTCCTATACAAACGTACTCTAACTAAAATGTAGGGTCAATTTGAACTTTATTGCTATTTCATAAAGTTCATATTAAATTACAAGCTTTCACTGCTGTCTAAGCAATGTAGTTGCGTTCGTAACGCTAAAGAGTGAATTTTAACTTTATTATAACTGCTCAAAGTTCAAATTAGATCATTCTTTCAAAAGTGTGCGTATGCGCGTCGGAGGATCTAACGCCGCGTGCCGAAATTAAAACGAATGAAATAATAACATAAATAGTCACAAAATGTAAGAGCTAAAGATCATTACTGCTGATTTTCAATTAGGTCGGCTTCGCGGTATTATTTATTTTGTTTTAGTTTCTTTTTCACGACATCACATCAGTCCAGCACAAACCGCGTTACCGTCTGGCGGACCTAACAGACTTCATTCCGTCAAAAAGATTTGGAATGAGGCAGTTATTGGAAAATGGAACATGGAAAACGGAAAATGGAAAATGGAAAAAGGAAAATGGATTATTGGAATATTGGAATATTGGAATATTGGAATATTGGAACATTGAAACATTGGAATACTGGAATATTGGAATGTTGGAAGTTGGAATGTTGGAATGTGGAATGTTGGAATGTTGGAAGTTGGAATGTTGGAATGTGGAATGTTGGATAGTTGGAATGTTGGAATGTTGGAATGTTGGATAGTTGGAATGTTGGAATGTTGGAATGTTGGAATATTGAATATTGAAAATGAAAATGGAAAATGAAAATGGAAAATGGAAAATGGAAAATGGAAAATGGAAAATGGAAAATGGAAAATGGAAAAGGAAAATGGAAAATGGAACATGGAAAACGGAAAATGGAAAATGGAAAATGGAAAATGGAAAATGGAAAATGGAAAATGGAAAAAGGAAAATGGAAAATGGAAAATGGAAAAGGAAAATGGAAAATGGAAAATGGAAAATGGAAAATGGAACATGGAAAAATGGAAAATGGAAAATGGAAAATGGAAAAAGGAAAATGGATTATTGGAATATTGGAATATTGGAACATTGGAACATTGAAACATTGGAATACTGGAATATTGGAATATTGGAATGTTGGAATGTGGAATGTTGGAATGTTGGAATGTTGGATGTTGGAATGTTGGAATATTGAAAATGGAAAATGGAAAATGGAAAATGGAAAATGGAAAATGGAAAATGGAAAATGAAAATGGAAAATGGAAAATGGAAAATGAAAAATTGAAATCTGACATCTGAAATCTAGAAACCAGAAACCAGTAAACCAGTAAACCAGTAAGCGAGTAAGCGAGTAAACCAGTAAGCGAGTAAGCGAGTAAGCGAGTAAGCGAGTAAGCGAGTAAGCGAGTAGCGAGTAAGCGAGTAAGCGAGTAAGCGAGTAAGCGAGTAAGCGAGTAAACCAGTAAACAGTAAACCAGTAAACCAGTAAACCAGTAAACCAGTAAACAGTAAACCAGTAAACAGTAAACCAGTAAACCAGTAAACCAGTAAACCAGAAACCAGAAACCAGAAACTAGAAACCAGAAACCTAAAATGCATTCGTTTTCACGACATTACATCAGTCGAGCACAAACCGCGTTACCACCTGGCGGACTTGATAGACTACATTCTGTCAAAAAGATTTGGAATGTGACAGTTATTTGTTCCTAATAAAATAATAATAGTAAATATAATTTATGTACTATAATTATAACTTTGGCCACTCTTCTGGAACCCACTAATATTTAAATATTAGTTATTAGATGAACATATATAGAGCTGAACCCCACACACCGCCCTATCACCAGAGTGACGGTTTAGTCCAGATTTTTTTGCGCTGGCTATAAAATAGGTAAGAACAAAAAACTGCCACATTCCAATTTTTTTGACAGAACGAAGTCTGTCGGGTCAGCTAGTATTATATAAAAAATTCAGGCATCGCTTATTTTATAACAACTAAAACCGTGCTTGAATATTTAAAAAAAAATCGTAATAATTAATAAATAGTGTATAAGATGACATAGAAGAATATTATTAGGCTTATAATAACTATTATTAATATTTTCAATGTTTAACATTATTTGTTTCATACTTTTGGTTTTTATTGTTCAGCAAACCATACGACGAATGAACTAGAGTGGCATGGCGGCGGGCGGAGGCTCGGCGGGCAGCGGGCTCTGGCCACGTGCCTGCGATGCGGTCTGGGCGTAGCGTACGTTCCGCCCGTGTTACGTGTCACACGTACGCACCCCGCCTACAGGGATCAGCGGCGCGATGTTAGTACCGTCCTTATTACTATTTACTTCAATTCAAACCTAATTTTTTTAATTTATCAACTTTCTACTAGAACTGTCTTCAATTTTTTTTAATAGATCATTGGATTTATACATATGGCACCGATAGCGAAAAAAAGAAGTAAACACGTTAACGATGAATTGTCAATGAAGGTGGAGCCGCTGATTTATGAAGACGCTATTAAAGAATACGGTCTAGAGTTCAAACTTAAAATTCATATGGATAAGGTAAAAAGAGAATCGTTACGTATGTTATGTTATTTTATTTCCTTCTAGTTTTACGGGTGATGGGTCTCTTGCTGGAGGCATTCTGAGTAGGTATCACCACATCGACCATTTCAGCCGTTTAATAGTAATATGCTCAGATTATTGTGCTTCGATTTGAGGGGTATTGTCGGTAGTGAAGTTATTGGAATAACGAGATTCAACATCTCATGTCTTGATGCGACGAGCAAAACGTGGTACAGTTTACCGCGCTAGTTAGCGCCATATTGGTATGGGCAAGCGTATATACGCTTACTATCAGTTGCACGTCCCGCTCGTTTCGTCTCTTCGTTGCAAAAATAATAAATTTAGCTGTCTCTGTGTTCATAGCTAGAAATGTCTAACTCGTGTTTATTATATCCAGGACGATAACAACATAATGTTCAGAGAGTCTAAGCAGCACTTCCCCGAGCGGTTCCCTTTGGCGGACGTGACGTCAATGTCGTTTTGCACGTCGCCTTCGAGCCACGCGAAACTCGCCGTTGCTACACACGCTGGTCTCATCTTCATTATTAACATATAGTGTTATACACGTTTCATATAACGCATAAAATATTATATATACAAATATGCCTACATAGTATATAATATATTTCATACTTTCATATTAGTGATAAGATTATAAATTTTACACGAAAACAAGACGTGCACGATACACAAGTTATCAATAAGGTTACAGTTTAACTGCCCCCGTGGTATAATAGCTTATGGCTTGCTTTGTAACACGGAGGTCTATAGTTTGCATTCGGGGCCACATGTTGTAGAGTTTGATTAGTGGCAGGAGATTTTCGTAATCCCCTCGTAAGCTATTAATCTTCACATTGTAAATCTGCCGCTATAACAGCCATTCACGGGTTTCGGCTGTCAGCATATGAGAACCAGAGAATTCTGGCTGCTCGCTTCACTATCCACGTCCTCGCTGTCACCGTGTGAAATTGAGATCAAGAGTTAGCCTATTGTATATAAAATTTTTTGCTTTTTTTTGTACATGTGTATCGTCGAAGTAGGGAAGGTTTAACAAACAATACTTCAGTATGGGCTCCGTAGTTTATGACAATGACAAATGCCAATTCCTTTCCATTTATCCTTAACTATTGAAAGGAACACTTTTGTGGTATTATTTGCTTAATGAACTTGAGGACTATTATATCGCAACAATTGTAAATTAATTAACATGTAAAACTTGCATATAATAAGCTAACATTATAATAAACACTTATTGCTTTTAAAAGGTTTCTTTTATGAGATGACGTTTGGATTTATTGTAACGGTCATCTCATTTAGTATTAATATAATAGATTAAATTTTACTCATTTTTACACCTAAATGGACACTTAACAAAACATAATGACGATAGAACTTTTAACTATTAATCAATTATTTTTATAATATATACATAAAAGAAAACAAAAAATTATAATTTTTACCATTGTCTAAAAACTATCACACGGTGAGCTTTTTACTATAACAAACCGTAAAAACACAACTACGAGGGCTGTTTCATAAGTACCCGTTTATGAAAAAAAGAAAAAGTAATTTTTATAAATATGCATTTAATTTTCTACATAGTCACCTTTTAACTTTATGCATTTGTTTCACCCAAAAACAAAACCATCCAATAATATGATTTTTGAAAGTCATTGATTGAAATAGGCCTCAGTGGCGGCAATGACTTCGTCATTTCAAATCGCCTGCCACCGAGCCATTTTTTCAGATTTGGAAACAAAAAGAAATTACATGGGGCCTAATCTGGAGAATAGGAGGGTGAGGCAATATTTCGTAGCCACCAAAACTCTGGACGAATGAGCTGGGACGTTGTCCTGATGAAATAGTATTTTTTATCTTTTTTAAATGGAGTCGTTTGTCCTTCATCACAGCGTCAAATGTATCCAAAAAATTGGCATAGTACTGTCCTGTTATTGTTTTTCCCTTTTCTAAGTAGCCATATAACACCCTGCGAGTCCAAAAATCGGGCGCCATGACCTTTTCAACCGTTGGGACGGTTTTTGCTTTGGGGCAAGTTCACCCGGTAAAATTCACTGATTCGGTCTGTTCTTACATTCTCGGGGTGTAGTGGTGAACCCACGTTTCGTCTACGGTCATAAAACGACGCAGAAACTTTTTCGGGTTACGTTTGAACACGGCTAAACACTGCTCCGAAGTAGTCCGTCGGTTCTCTTTTGCTACTTCGTGTGTAAACGCGACACCCATCTCGCCGATAATTTCTTCACACGCAATTTTTCGACTAATTTATTTTGTATCCGCTAGATTGAAACGTTTACAGCTTCAGCGGTATCGCGAAATTTAATTCGGCGGTCGGTTGAAACGATATTTTCAATTTTCTTCATCATATCGTCTGTAGTCACCTCACCTCACAGACGACCTGGGCGATCCTCATTAAAGACGGTTGTTCTCCCCCGCTTAAATTTGTATCATTGTACCAGTATCTGACGGTTGTCATGGTAAACGGCATGCATTCTTAGTTTTATATCATCACACGTGTTTCCTTCCAAAAACAAGAATCTAATTACACACCTATAATGTTCTTTCTCCATTGTAACAATTTTAAGTTGACTCTTTCAGTGAACCGCTGTCAAATGAGAAAAAAAAAATGAATGTTGTTTGTTTTTAAATTTCCCGCTTCCGAAAAATGGCTTAAAACGGTAGTATAGTTATTTTCAGCCAGTGATAATAATACATTTAGAAAACGAGTACTTATCAAACAGCCTAAAAGATTACTAGTAAAAGTTTTTAATTTGGTTTCATTATTTTAACTATTTGTTTGACCTAGCACGTTGCAAGCAGTATCATTTTAAAAAAAGTACACAAACATATATATTTGTTAATTTGATTTTTATAATCTGGTCATTATAATCAACAAATCAATCTTATAAATTTGTTATATTATTATACTTTATTGCAGGCGACCCTTCGCTATTTTGTATAAAATCCCAAGCAAGTACATAAATTGCAATGTATTTATTGTATATACATATAAACGTGTTAATATTTGTATAAAGGTTGTGCGAATTCAAAATTTGGAGGTATTTATTTTTATATAAAGCGGGATAACGTCACAGTGTACGCAATGTGATTGGAAACGAACGCGGCTTATTTTACTCGACAACATGTAAATGTTAATGGAATTGTGTCGGCCTCAATTGTACCAAAAACTTCTATAAAACAATATTAAATTGTTGTAAAATATACATTACAAAATAATATGTGGTATGAGATTTGCTCAATTAATGTTGAACCATTGATGCTTTTCATGATCTTGATGATAAGCTTCAATGGTAAATCTGCACATGTCTTTTTGCAGAAACAAAACAGGAAGTACCTCGATGTGACTCCATTATGAGATTGGTTATTTAGAAAATACTTTATTTTGTTTTTATTTTCATCATAATGTAACATTTAAAGAATAAGCGTAATTGGATTTATAAACTTGACTACTGATTTTTTATTCGTGTATATTATTCATAGTTTGGAATAAACTGTTGTAATCAATATTGTAATTATTATAGAGTTTAGTGCTTTTGTTTTCTATCTAATAAATTATTTAGAATATGTTTGTTGCAACATTTGTGTTTTTCTCGTACAAAATACTATTCCGAAATTTTCATTATTTTTTATGACAGATTTTTTTTAAGAATATTAGATTTTTGTTTTTTTTTTCAATTTTGGGTATTATTGCCGATTGTTGCCATACAGTGTAAATTTGCGGAAGTATGGATACCGTCGCTACACGTACGTATGATAAAGTAATTCGTAAAATTAATTTATTTATAGGTATAAATAATTAAGAAACTTATATATCGGATATTAGTGATATTGATATTGTTTAAACGTTGTATTTATGTATATCTCGTTTGTGATAAGCTTGTTGGCTAATAAAGTGTTTATTGAAAATAATAAGTTTTATTACTTTTTGTTTTATTACTTTTAAGTTGTGCAAGATTAAGTTTTTTTTCACAATCCCAATCGACGTCTGATATAGTGATGATGCTCATGCACAAAAAATCGTCTACTAACAGTTTGACACTATAAAAGCTGATTTACAAGACATAACATAGTTCTTGTCGCCTCAAACAAGACGATAAGTCCCGTTACATAGTGATTTAGCTATACTACACAAGCTGTAGCTCTTTAAACCTAACACCAACATTTGCACTACGCTGTTTGGCGATAGAAACCGGTCTCCAGAAAGATACCTATCAGTAGCGAATAATTTTGTCATGGATAGTTTACTATCGGATGAACGAAACACCGCACCTTTTTTGTTTTGTCTTGTAAAAATATATAGACTTAGAGATAATTTAAAAGAAATACAAATGTTAAAGTGATTGATTGATAACAGTTATTGTTCTTTTTTCTTAAGAAAATAAACGATAAAACGATGACGTCAGCTTTGCAATAAACCTGAATAAAATATAGCTTGCATACCATTGGGTACTGTCGGTTTTAAAATTTATTAGATATAAACCTATAATCGTTACCACTGTTCATATGAAAAGATGTAGATGTACAGAAGGAATCAAAAGTGAGTTATTCGTTTTACGTACCGTACGTATAGTTGGTTCCGTCGCGATCTCTATATCGGTAAGCTGCCAGTTGGAATCGAGCCGCGTTGAGGGGTGAATGTGTTTCCACTCATACTTCAACTCGCGTGTTGAACTCGTTCGTCGAAAAACTTTTAGCATTTTGAAAAAAAAAAAATACTTTACTTCGTATAACTTTTGATCTTGGTAATAATTTTAAGTTAAACCGTTGACAAAATGTTCTAAATACAATCGAGGTTATATTATAATTAAATTGTTTTAACGTTGAAAAGCAAATTTCTAAAATGATGATGGCAAGTGCGAAGATGGTACGAGAATGTAGCTCGGACCTAGGCTCTGATATCCGATCTTTATCGGTGGCTTCCTCTTCGGAAGAGCAAGAGTCTACAACTGCGACTGAATCGGATTATTCTGAGGAGGAAAAAGAATACGAATTAGATGATTTGCAGATTTTAAAAACTATCGGTAAGTATTTTATTTTTCAAAAAATGTGTGTAAAATACACTTATGTATTGTTTGTCCTTCAAGTCTATTTTCGTCATATCAATTTTACATTAAAAAACCTTTCTAATTAGATTTGAGGTAAAAACATTCACAAATCATAATCAGCTCATAATTTTAAATTCAAGCTGTTTTTAAAATTCATTTATTGCATTGTACGTTTTTGACTGTATAGCTATATTTATTTATAAAAAAACCTATTAAAGTAAATTTTTTTTATATAAAACTAATAAAAATTTCTCGTGTGTTCATCATAACAGTTTATATCTTTGTGATATTTCATACAAGTCATTGTGATAAACAGAATTTTAGTATTAAATATTACAATATTGGCTATGAAATAAATGTAACGGTATAATCCTTCACAACTAATCCGTTTTCATGTTGTCCAAATTTTTTGCAACTCAAGGAAAAAGTTTAACCTTTTTTATTATATTGAATTTAAGGGCTCAGGTAAATTACTTCTTTACGACTATGTTTGACATGTCAACAACTAACGTAAGTTATACTAGAAGCAAATAAAAAAATACTTAAAAACTGTAAAGTGGTATAAACAAGGTTTCTGTTGAAACTTATAGGTCTTCATTGCAGGTATTATAAGCTTCTATATGGTATATAACGAATAAAATTAAAAAAAAATAGTAGAACGGAGGATTGTATTCATTATCTTAAAGTTCAAAGACTACTTTTACCAGGAATACTATTCCGAGTATACAGCTAGTCTCGTCTTGTTGAATTTGAGTACATCTTCATGTGAAACCATTTATTGACACTTTTGGTGTAGAGAAAGTTTACTTTGCGTTTACATTGGATTTTATACACTAAGCAGCAATTCACACGTACCTGTTAAGGTTTACTATAGAAAATTATTGCATTATCATATATTATGCATTCAGAAAGAAACGTCTTCATTAGTTAGTTAATAAAATTTAGTTTTTTAATAATGTTTATAAACGAAATTGCTATGTTGAGATATAGTTCCGTTTGACTCCGATATACTTTGGTTATAAAAATGGAAGTAAGCGGAACTTTATGAAGTTTTATTTTCAAATTTACATGCTTGCTCACCAAGAATTTATTTCTTGATGACCAAACACGATAATTTAATATCATAAGAATATTTCGCAGTGTTAGTCACATCCTAATGCAATATTAATGTCAATCCTAAAATTTCTCACGATTATGAAATAGAACATAGAAAATCTTTCATCGTGAAATACATGAATAGTATGCAGCCTTTGGCCTACTAACATCGTGAAATATGGGCCAAGGGCGAACGAACATCGCACCCCCCTATCGTATCGACCTCTCTACCCCCCTGTTGCGTTTACTGATTCGCTTTCATATCAGTACAATATGACGGTTATCGTAAATCATTTTATCCTTTAGTGAAAGTAATAAATTAACAAATTATTTAGCAGATATTTGTCAAAGCTTATTAAATTGGCTTTGTCGATTTATATCTATAGATAAAGAAACCATTTCATCTTAAAATATGAAGAGTTGGCGAAAGTTTCTACACGAGCATTTATAAATTCCAAACTAGACGTGGCTTTGTAGTTGTAAAGCATGGTTAATTTTTTGCGAAACCAGATTAATGGATTTGAAAGTGTTGTTTCAATATATGTAAATGAATGCATTTTATATTGAATATCTCGCTTCCATCATTATAACGCCTATATTTTTTTATAATTTATGAATGTTAAATATGTTAATGTTTACGTTTTGTGGTAATCGTTTATTTGTATCAATATTTTATGTTTTTCTAATACACTAACAACTAAATTATCTACGTGTTAAAGGAGTGAGCTGTTTTATTTTATACCTTTATATTTGTGCATTAATTCCAGTGCTCTAGTAACAGCAGAGATGACCACATGATACCGTTACAACACGTCTATGCTGTAAAATGTGGCCAACTCATCTAAAACATTCCTACTTATTCTTTTACTTATCGTTGTCTACTTTTGCCCACGCCATGTGCATGTTCCGCTCATTCGCACGCTCACGCGTGATTGTAATATTTGGGGCAGTAGTTTTTAAATTTTGTTATTAAACAGCCGAACTAACTTATTTAGTTTATACACCATAATCAACGTATCCAATTGAAATTATTTATTACATATTTTTATTTACATTCCCATGAAAATTGTTATTAAACAAAAGTAAACTATTCTGGATTTATCAGCATAAGATATGATTTAATTATTGGTAAACTGATTTTTCGTACATAAATATTTGTTTAAAAAAGATGCAAATTTGTTAACGTATAATTTTATTTCATTGAATAACCTTGAACTAGGTTAATGATATAATTAATATAATATAATAAAAATATAATTAATAAAAATAATAATATAATATTATCTGGAATTATATTTACTATGCTTTAAAATTAATTTGGTGTAACGTTAATTATCTATTAAACAGCCTTCTTAGTGTTTTCATCGAAGTCTTCTCTCATAATTTTTTCACCATGCCGGCAAAGTCCGGGTAAAATTGCACATGTCCAAGGATGTTGTTCTTGGAACATTTCGGTTTCTCTGTGAAGGTTTTCTCAACTTCAACAGGATTTGCACCCGTGCCTTTCCGACGAGGATAGCGCATGCAATCGCCTTGCAAACTGAGCTATCTCGGCTTCGTGTAATGTTGATTATAATTAGAATGTTATTTGTATTCAGACGAACGTATAAAAGAAAGCCGAGAAAAACAATGCGACGAGCTGAGAGTGGCGCCGGCAGTGCGACAGTGCACAGTCCACTCGGAACCGGTACACTACACATTATTGTCTCAATTCCGTGTAAAAGTAGTTATTTATGTGACTTTTGTACTATTTACTTTAATATACAAAGAAAATCAATGATTTTTTGTCAAGGCTGTTCTTTTGTTATTGGTTGTAACATTTCATGAGATAATTTACTTTTTTACACTAGAAATCGTACTTTGTTTTATTTTCAGAAATTCAGATAATTCTCACCAGCGAAATATAGTTTCTGTTTACTGTTGTGAATGGTATATTTATGTTGTCTTATAACGGTAAAGTTTTAAATTAAAATTTTGTCATATTACTATGTGGGCGTCCGTTCAGGAAATAGATAATATTCGTAGTAGTTTAATGATTTTTCTATACTGTGTGTTAATTATATTCAATCAGGCTTAATTCAGTTTAAAATCTTATTACACGGACAACATTATTTTATGTATAAGTTATTAGCAGCTCTTAAATGAACAGGATTCAGTGAAACATCCGTTATTAGATGTATTAACTCCCATTCACTGCAAATTGGGCATAAAGCTTTAGTTTAATTGTCGTTACAGGAAATTACTGCAGCGTTCAAGGACTTTATACTTTCATTATGGCGTAAAATAGATTATTTTTAAGCAATATTAAACTACATATTACATTTTAACTGACGACCTTCGGTAGCTAAATTTTCTAGAAACAATCGGAGATGCTTGCGTAGTTAGTCGGGTTAAGGTTATAAAGTTTTTTGATAAAGTCCAGATTTAACAGACTGTTGTCATTGCCTTGGCGATCTGCAGAATCGTCTGCTGCGGATGCGATAACCTTGACCGTTTTTCACGATCTGCTATTCACTTATCTTTATTATTATTAATATTGAAATTTCATGCGGGCTGAGGGCCGATATAACACACTTTGGTTATTGACACATTTCCTGGTATGCACGCATTCACTTAAAATGTTTATAGTTGCATTTGCAATGAAGTGACAGTGGCGCTATGGGCGTTTATAAAATATAATATAAAACGTTTATTTGTTTGCCGAGGCATTGCATTTTTGTATTAAAACAATTCAAATGTTTACATAACAGCTCTTTCCGTGAATGATTAAATAAAAATGGCATAGTATCTTGGAGACAAATTGTAAAATGGGACGACATTCCATGATCATGGCCACTCTGTCGAGAGTGAACGACTCGGATGAAGTATATTTTAAATATTGTTAGATAAGATTAGAGCAACGTGCAAATTTGCAATGAATGTGAAAAAAATAAAAAGAGCTTGTGTTGTATAGCAGTGTGGTTACGTAAGGAGCAGCTGCGCCGGCATTTACAAGATACGAATTACGATACGGGGGACTTTCTCCTACGCGTACTGCAGCCGTGACATTGGATGTTTGTCTACGCGACACGAATTTTCGGATATTACCGTAAAATCGTGTCGCGTAGACGAACAATTTTTCGGACATCCAAAACACACGTAATATTATTAAAAAGTATATATTTTTTTTAAGTTAAAATTAGAATGCATATGCCGTTTGTCGTACGTCCTGTAGAAAACTTGACAATTATCAAAAACACGTTCGTGAAAATATGTTTTATTTTTATAAAAGTTGTTTTTTTCGTGTTTGACTTCCCAATGTTTATAGAGCTTTACAGCATTCAGGGTCACAGGTCATAGTTATTCCGGAGAACTTATAGCCATGACGTTGGTTAATATGTGCCCTTAGTCCTCTCGTGTTAAATGTGTAATAAGATATAATAGTATAAAAGGAAATCATTTTCAGTTTTGATTTAAGTGTTTTCATTTAAAAGTATGTTTTCAAACCTCTGTGTTCGGTGTTTTGTCAAGATAATTTCTATTTGAATCTAGAAAGAACTTGATGTCTACACCTATGAACTTAAAACGAACAGCATTTTGTTTTAATTCATATATACGTGTTAGTGAAACTGTTAAAGTAAACTTTAAAGTAGTTGTAAAATTTACGAGTTTTATAATAGTAAATAAAACTGAAATGATGACAAAATTTATAATACATACCTTTTTATTATATTTCAACAAAACTTACACTGAAATTACGATGCTCGTTTTTTAAGTTAATTACGTCAACAGTGTTGCTGGTTAATTAAAGAACGAGGAAAAAGAAACATTATTAAATAGTTTACAGTGCATACGTAACAGGTAAATTGTCGTAAACCAAATTAATTTTGTAACGAATTGTGTCGAGAGTCAGCTTTATTTTTTAAAAAATTATGTTTTCTTTTGTAGCAACTACTATTATTAACTTGTAAACTATTTTTCTTAACACTGTGTGAACTCATAAAATTTGGAAAGTCGGTCTAGAACTAATTTCAACGAAAATAAACTGTATCAACCGGTGTATCATTGAATTTACCGAGTTTCCCCAATTTCTGTTTGACCTATATAGACGTCTCTTTGGTGATCTCCAACGTTTCTAAGAAATTCTCGTTAGTTTTTTGTCAAATTATACACAAAATATAAAGATGTTTTGAATACATTTCAGAAATGTAAATTATATACAATGTAGTATTTATGTCAAACTTTAAAATGTTTTGACATTTATTTATTACGCAGTGTTAACAGCTGGTCTTTTTATCGTTAACTATGTAATACACAACACTCGAGCGATAATTATGATTAAATTGAAAAAAATAAAATTAAAATAAAAATCCGCATACGATTCCCAGTGTAGTCTATTATTAGTTTAATATCCACTACAAATTTTTCACATGATTTTTGTATCAACATTTACGTTAAAATACGTTGTTCTTTTAGAAAGGTACTAGCTTTCTGCCGAAAGTAGGCTAAGGTGTTTATTTATCTTAAAAGTAATTAATTATCAATTAACGTATAAAACGAGAGTAATGTAGACATCGAAAGTAAAGGTAAAGGTAACCTTTATTTAAATGTCTGCATAAACAAATAGAGTTAACCATAACGCTCGTTTTTTATTGAAAACAAATACTGTTTTATAGAATACAAATGTATAATTTATGCTAGGCTTTGTTAAAATCATTAGCATTGTTACATTACAACTGTATTTACAGAAGCTCAAACAAATGCCGCGACGTTACATAAACAACAAAAGGAATATGTACGTCAATACCGAAATTAATACTACCAAGCGCGTCAATAGAAAACAACATAATGATCATTTGTTATATCTTTCAAAACGTTATTATTAATGCCTTAACAAAATTACATATAACACAATATATGACGCTGTAAAAATCATGACGTTGTGTCATATTATTATATGGCATATTTTTTTAAACCGTTTTGGAAAGGTGAGATCGACTTCAGTCTGTAAAGGTTCGGCTTTGTGGTTCGTGTTATCAATATAAAAAAGTATTGTGTAATGGGAACACTGAGAATACTTTAGCTAAATTGTTTATATTTAAAGTATTTTAGTTTTTATGCATGAAAGGTTACGTAATACAACAGATGTTGTGTAATGAGAAATTTTCAGATTATCTATAACTCTGTGAAAGTGTGTAACGTCTTGCTGTAATAGATACATTAAAAGGAAAAACTGCAAACGTTTTGTTTTATTCCTTAATCAGATCCTTGTTCACTATATACAGGTGTATAATGGAATGTATTTAAATTAAGGAGGCAAAATGTGTTGCAGTGGTCAGTAGCGTATATTACATTTTCAATAGTTTTTTTTGTCTTTGCGGGAAACGTTTATTTTTACATTTTAAACCGACAACGGATACTATTCAACAATTTTAATCGGCTGTCGTCTCTTTTAGTATAAGACATTATCGCTGGATAGCTTTTATGAATAGTTGATATTTTGTACGCGAAAACGAGTACATGTAAGTTTATTTTGAAAGATTAGTGTATCGTTCGCTGCCAACACGTGCTTCCCTTGTGGAAGTCGGTTTAAAATAATGTAACTCTCTATTGGATTTAGCTGATATTATCTATTTCCATGCGTCATACGCATGTCAAACAATGTGAGAATCTAATTTCTATGAAAAAGTTTTATCGGGAACCGATAAAGCGATATTTCAAATGTTTTTCGTGTGTTATCATTTCACTTTTGATTGAGAAAACTTTAAATTTTTAATAGCAGCGAAATTTTTAAATATTTAAGTTTATTAAAAATAAGATTGCAAATATAAGCAATTTAAAAAAGTAATTGAAGAGCCAAAGTTATCCCTGTTGCTCAGTATCGTCGTCTACTTTGATGTTGGGGCAATGTTCTCAGAGTACGCCGCGGTAGTCCCACGGCCGAACACCGATTCTGAAACGTACAATGCGTCAGCAAATCTATGTCGGTACTGTGGCCGTTAATTGAAAATTTAAAGGCAGATGTACTCTCTAGTGTATGAAAATATGATGTTTAAATTGGTTTATAGTTAGACATGGTAATAGTTTTTTTAAATTAGTGGTAATAACAAAATAATGTCAGTGCAATACACTGTTATCGATTTAGGTCACTTTGGTTTTTTTATATTACAAAAATTTGGATTAGTAGCACTTTGATTACTAGATAGTCCCGTTTATCATAAAATTCGCCGAAAAAATATTTCTATTTTATCAATCGTGTCATGGTTTGTGCTGCAAACTAAACTGTAGTAAATATTTTGATTTGTATTGATTGTCTTATTTATTAATTTGCATTTTTTATTTCTAAATCTGTAGCAGAAACAATATGTTTTCGACTATTTTATTCTATGAGGCGACGAGTATAGCAAGACGTTCACATGATGGTGAGTGATACGCTTGCCCATAACAACGTTGCTTAGGTGAGATAGTATACAAAGCACCATATTACGCTGGTCACATTGAGGCATAAGGTGTTCAGTCTCGTTACCCCAGTAATTTCACGAGCTTACAGCGCCCTTCGAACCAGAACACAGTAATGTTCGCATACTACTGTTTAGCGGCAGAAATAGAGAGCTGCGGTGGTACCTGCCTAAACGATCTCCGGCAACAGAGACCTACGGTGGTGTAGGTCTTTGGTTTGTTCTACCATTCTATTCTTTATTTTTACTCACCAGTAAAAATAAAGAATAGAATGGTAGAACAAAAATATATAAATACATGAATTAAAAATTCTTTGCATGATAATTTTGAATTACCGTAATAGTAGAAATATTCAAAGGGCCTTTATCATTTTTAGTTGCCATATTTTTTCTGGTTTTACGTTTTCTTATCTGAAATAAGAAGTCATTTTTTGAATACAAAGAAAAGATGTCTATATTCTCTATATCCTCTCTATATTTCTCTATATCTCTATATTCTATTCACGCGTTTTTGGCGAGGATTCTCTTTAATCACACAATCGTTGAATGCGAAATAAAGTTTGAACAAGTGAAATTTATTTCCGCTTCGGAAATAAGCAATACACAATATCCTCTGATTTCTTCATTAGACTAATGTATAAAAAAAGCAAAAAACGCGTTGGATCCCGTCCAATGTTTGCAAAACTTATCTATTATCATTGACGTGAGCAATGACACTAAATCACTGGCGTAAGTTACTTTTTTTAGGTAGACATACAGTTGGAATTATACGTTTCTTTTTCTGATCGCCTCTGCACATTAACTTCTATACCGTTTATATAATATCCGTGAAAGTCTACATAAAGGGTATTCGAAGATAAATATTGTTTTGTTTTTAATTTTTTGCTAGGTTTCTAAATATAACATACATATATACCCTAGAAAGATAACGTGTACGAGTTTCTACTTTTAAATATTTAAAATGATAATCAGGAAAGTTTTATAGTATCTTATCGGCTATTATAATCACTCATGACTACCGAAGAAGAGTATAGCTTATTAAAAATAAACTAATTTATTATTATAGTCCAGTGATAAAAATTTAGACGTAAAGTGTATAATAAGATCACAGTTGAGAACTAAAAAGCTTCAACGTGAAGTGATTTTTTGACGTGACAACGTCTATTAAATTGGTATAAGATAGGACGCGCGTGCTGAGAAATGTCCCGCACATAAGTGGGCGTGGCTTACGCCGACCGCTAAGTCGGTATGCGTTTGCCCGAATTGGTTGAAAGTAAAAGATGTATTCTATTGCTCAATAATAATTAGAAATAAAATCCCTAACAAATATAATTGAGAGTTAGTTGTATTACAATCAAAAATAATAATGAAAGGCATGTAATTTAGAATAATAAAATTTATTATCAAAATTTTTTGTGATATAATTAATAGACGTTGTCACGTTAAAATACATAAGTGCCCTGCACATATAACCCAGTTTTTTTTAATTTAAAATAATTCTCGTGCGTCACTTTGTATTGTCTGCTTTCTATTTTTGTAAGTTAAAAATTATTTAATCTCCACTTGCGAATTCGTCATTGTTACCATAATGTTATAGATACATTATTAAGAACTATATACGCTTCCAAAGTGTATAAAGTAACTTAAATAATCTAACAGGTTAATCCAAAATGGTAAACGTACAATATTAAATAGATTTTGCAGAGGTTTATAAGAGACAAAAAATAGTTAATGAATTTGAAAATTATAACTACAGTTAAAATGATTTTGCGTGTTATGATTTTTTTCCGGGTGTTCATAAATACACATAGACGCAAGTGATTTGTATAAATAATATGTAATGCGTAGAATTCAACATACAGAAAACACGTTGTTGACAATCAGCTTATTAAATTCTAATAATTGTACTTAGAAGATTTTAATGCCAATTAGTGTAAAGGATTACATTTGAATAATGTGTGTAAAATATAATTGGATTGTAAGGAAAGTTATTACTAATCAGGATTTTTGCTACTGTAACAAGTTTTGAGAGTCAAGACATTCTTTCTTTCTTTTGAAGCCCATTTTGGGTTAATTAAAGTTACAATATTTTTTAAAAAAATTCATACATACATAGAAATACTTTAACTTCATTATTTGTTTATTCATGAACACTGCGGGAATGTATTCATTCATTAATTTTTGTTGGAAAAAGTTGCGCAGTAAAATTTTTAACTATATAAATTTCGTAAATATTGAATAAAATTCACATAAAAAAAGGTAAATTTACCTTAATTAATACTATATATTGTATAAATTCTTCGTTTAGAATAATACTGAAAGCCGTTCTAGACTTAATCTGTATTTCATCTCACTCGTGATTGAGGACGGATGAGTCAGACCTATTTTTAATTAAATAAAAAGAACTGTCGCCGACATTTGAAATTCAAAGTAGTTTTCTTTATATTATTGATCGTGTCTCATAAGAAAATATAAAATCATTATTTAATCTAATCTTTCGTGCCATTTTTTGCCGATTTGTTTGTCGTTTGTAACGTTTGTGTAAGTTGATATATACCGTACATTTATTTTAGATTTTTTTGTATACTAACCATTAAAAGCAAACTTTTTCTTCTTATTAATAATAATTGTAGTTTATATTAACGAAAACTTTTATATTTCGATAATTTATTATACTTATTTACAGACGTAACCATCATTTACAGTTAGTATGTAACAAAACCAGGAGACAATCATGAAAAAATAAAAACAGAGTTGCTCTTTGGATGACGTATTTTAATGCTTTCATGGTTTATCAACATTTATTTACTATCTTGTACTAATTATCAAGTGGAATAACAAACATGATATCCTGACATATGTTCCTGTCTTAAAGATATGACCACAATGTGGCACTGCAAACATCTATAGTAACGCTACATTGTTATGGTCACGGCGTATTATTTGCTATTGTGTGAACGCTGTGTTCATTTGCCGCTTTAACGTGATTTAATAAAACCGTTTTACTTATGTAGTTTATGTATGAAACAAGATTTATTATATATTACATAGCAGATGAATAAAGCTTATTAAATACCAAAAACATTTCTCAATTATTCAATTTCATTATTATCAAATCACTCATTCCACAAACAGACAATTAAGTGTGACATCATTTAGCTGATTGTTAAATAACTGCGGCGTTATTCTTGATTGAAGCGACAGACCATGACCACGACCTTATCACGGATAATTATTAGGTTAGTACTCTAGTCTTAAGTAGTCACATTGCCATTTGAATATGTCTAGGTATTGCATTAACCGTTCTAAGAACAGTTTCAATGTGGGGCAAGGCTCCACTTGAAAAGAGCATTTAGCGTTAAATGAAACTGAAATACATCGCGTGAGCGGTTAACGCTTGTCTTACATTTTTAAATATTTGGGTTTATTATACTCATAAAGTGACTCATCGTTTTATAATTTACGTAACAACATGAAATAAAACATAATATTGTTATGAAAGTGCAAATTATATTTAACAATCGCAGTGGAAACTCTGTCTTTAGGTATTATGTTACATTTTAGAAATTTGAATTTTACGTAAATGATTCGTATACTTAAAAAAACCAACATCGGTTGTTGTATTGTACCGGCTTGTGTCTGTAACCGATGCATGCAAGAGTATATAATAGAAGAGTACCAAGATGCATTCTACTCATGGCATATTAATTTCATCACAATGTATAGCGCTCTTTTTCATTGTTAAAAATTCAATTTCATTTTTAATTCTAAAAAGATTATATATAGTAAGTTTATTAGGTATACCACTAAACCTTAATATTTGAAAAACGTGACTTAATTTAGTCCCGCATGTTTGATTTTAAATTGTTATATTCAAGGTTACCAACATAATGAGATAAATTCACGCATTAAGACATTCAAATGCAACACGTCCGGGTGTGGAGTTAACTGTCCATGTAATTTTTAAGCTTGATTGTTAAAAGTAAAAAGCGAAACATGATTTAGAATGTTGGTCAGTTAAAAATCTTTAAATAGTACTGGATTAGAAAGGTAAAAAACTTTTTATGAATAAACCTTGTACCAAGTACAAGTAAAATACAAAAAAATGTATAAATGTTGAATGATAGGTCATAGAGTACCCAGAATTTAAATGACTGTAAAAGCCTATTGGCAATGATGTTTTTTTTTTTGTTGGATAAAAATGCCAATTACACTTGGAATTAACGGAATATATAAAGTAATTGATTTAACAACATTAACAGTACATTCCTTTCGTAATATCAATACAACTTTTCTTATATAAAGCCATTTACCAACTCGTAATCTGTGAAATCAAAAATGTTTACTGGCATTATAACGGTGTTAAAACAAATAGCTATTAAATTTTATTTGTTCATTCGTAGAGTACAAATATTAAAGTGAATTGTTTTTTTTTCGCTCATGCGTAATCGAACTACCGGCCTGACGTAAATGTTGGCGCAAACCAGTTGGAGTGCGTTATGTTTACAAGAGTGAAAGTGGTCGTACCGGCGGTGACCGGGGCGACTTTGCATTTGGACACACTTTATATGTACCAACTACTCTTTCTAGTTTATTTTAAGTTATTAACAAGTGTTTAATGAATTATAAACGGTTATATTATGAGCTGAAGCTTAAATGAGTTGGAAGTTAATTCATTAACGAAAATTTCTTGGTTCCTTTTATTGTTGCGCAATCTTCTGTTTCATCGAGACTGAGTACCGTTTCGGTCCCTTTCGATTTTGTTTAACGTTGTTCATACCTACTAAGCTTTGACAAATAATAGATGATGAATATACATTTCGTTTATATTAGTCACATATTATTATTAGTTACTTATCACTTATAACCATTTTTCGTTATTTACGCTTTTGAACTTTTATTCGTTAACTACGACTTTAGACTTTTGACCATGACGCTTAATGCGAAGTAGAAATGCAAAAAAAAAATTCAATATAAAGGGATCTCCTTTTTTGGTGCACCAACATATGTTATCTTATTTTATAGAAAGAAGTGACGAGACGAACAAAGTATTTTAGTTTGTTCGTCTCGAACATTATTTCTATAAAATAAGTACAAAGTGTGCGATTAAAGTTTTCGTACATCTTATATGTAGCTAATTTTATTTACATATATATGCTTTTCAATATGAATTACGGAAAAGAGCAAATGGTTCGTCGAAGATCGGCTAAAATAACACCGGCAATAGGTTCAAAATGAGTTCGGAAACATTGATTATTGAAACCTTCAATAATCCATGTGCAAATTAAGTAGTGTTTGTAATATATATATATATGTCCTATGTCATCTATAGTTATAAGCTTAAAACACTTTTAAATTGAGTTTGAATTCTTATTCAATTCAGTTTAGTGCTTTATAAGCGAAACTGCAGTCGTGGCCAGATCTTAAGGAGTGAATAGTTATTTTAATTTCGCATAACCTTCATATTTCGGATTGAAAAATGGCTGCACCTATTAAGGTTGTTGTTTCGTTCGCGCAGGCAGGCTGAGTGGACGTGCAAACCGTTATCGTTAAAGTCGTCTCAGTGATCATGACTAAATTTAAACAATAGAACAAATAAGTTAGTGCTTATTGCAGAAAACATTGAAAGTGGCGTTGTGTAGTGGTTCGTAGTTGAATACCCAACAGCGAATTAGTGTAAAAATAAAATAACATACATTAAATGCGCTTCGCGTGCGTAGTATAAGTTACGCATACCCGCTTCTACAGAAATAATACTTTTATTAAGGCGCATATACACTGGAGTAATATTTCGCATTTAATAATTATCTATATAATTCCATAATAATGAATTTGCCTCAACAATCGAAAAGGAGGGGACAGCAACAACAATTCAAGACCCGATCTGTCAAAGATAAATGTCGAAAAATCCGATGCAAGAAAAATCACAACTCGAACTACGAAAAGAAAACAACCTGATCATGAATCTGTAAATGTTGAACAACTTACTATTTTTCGTGTAGATATGACTAATATGTTGAAAAACTTCTTAGAAGAACAAAGCAAAGTGTTAGGAAAAATCTCGGCCGACGTATCAGGAATCAAAGAAGAAATGGAAAGCCTGAAATTTACTACACAAGATTTAATTGTCGAAAATAATAAGCTTAAATGTGAAATAACAGAATTACAATTATCCAACACTACCACCAAAACAAAACTTACTACATTGGAATCTAGCTTAGAACGACTGAAAACTTCTAACAATGTTAGCAACAACGTAACTAGATGTGAGGATATACTTCAAGAAATGCAAGATCGTCAACAAAGGGAAAAAAATGTAGTTATTACAGGACTTCCAGAAGCAAAAAATGAAAACCCTAAAGAAAGAGCGTCTACGGACTTTAAACAAGTCGTAGATACATTGAGAAATTTTCTTCCTCAATGCCCTGATCCAATCTATGTACGTCGTATTGGTAAATATATCTCCACAAAAAACCGACCTTTAAAAGTGAAATTCTCATCTCAAGAAATAACAAAGAGTATCCTACAAAATAAGAATAAATGTGAAGACAATTCAATTAAAATATTTTCGGATAAAACTCCTTATCAACAGCAACAACTAAAAGAATTAAAGCAAGTACTACAGAGCCGAAAAAACAATGGTGAAGATAACTTAATTATAAAATACATAAAAGGTACCCCTAAAATCGTTAACACTAATCCAAAAAACTAAGCAAAAAATCAACTCAGCGAAATTGCAACACTAAACTATCGCATCCTCAAAATTATTGTAAGAATATTACATTTCAAGCTGTTAATAACTACTCGTGCATAAGTCAAAGAAAAGGATCATTGTGCTTTCTGTACGCGAATATTAGAAGCTTGGTCAAACCTGGAAAGCTTGATGAATTGAAATGTATATTGTCATCCTTCCAGAAAATCCACATTGTTATACTAGTTGAAACATGGATAAAATCAGAAAGTGAAGCACAAAGGCTTAGATTACCTAACTTCACGCATTACTATAATTTTAGATCTCACTCTAGAGGAGGAGGAGTTTCAATTTACGTTCACGATAACTTGAAACATAATTTTATAGAAAGTAAATGTGAGGACGATAACCATTATCTATGGATACACTTGAATAGGTTTTCTTTGGATATTGGAGTTATTTATAAACCGGAAAGAACAAATGATTCTAATTTTATTGAGACATTTTCACAGACCTTATATGGTCATAAACGAGCAATCCTTTTTGGAGATTTTAATTATGATTTACTCAAAACAACCCGGACAATTAATGATTATAAAAAAACAATTAACGAAAATGGTTACACAATTCTTAACAAAATTAATAAAAAGTTCTGCACAAGAGAGACGTCGAATACTAGGACAATACTAGACCACATCAGTACGAATCTTAGAGAATATGACCATCATCTGGCTATTGTTGATTCCGCTCTATCAGACCATAAACAAATATACTTTGAATTAAAACAATATAGGCCAAAATCAGTTGTTAAAATCAAATACGACGCTGTAAATTATGAAAACCTCTGCAACGATATCAAGAAAAATATACCGACTAGCAACGTATATAATGTGCTTGAAGAAGTTATCCAATCGGCCATAAAAAGAAATAAAATAACGAAAACTAAATTATTGAACCCTCCACAAAAAGATTGGATTAATAAGGAAGTATTAAATAGAATTGAAAAGAGGAACGAGCTATGGCAGAAACATAAACAAAATCCAGAAAATTCCGAATTAAAAGAACAGTTCAAGCGAGAAAGGAACAAAACCTTTGAATTTATCCAAGCAACAAAGAATAGATATTATTATCAGTCCTTTAAAAATTGCATTGGTAAGTCTTCAAAAATGTGGCAGCTTATAAATAATTTGTCAAGTAACAAAATTAAAAACAATTTTGTACCAAATAAATTGCTGACCGAGGCGGGTATTATTACCGATTCTAAAGAAATTTGTGAATATTTCAACGACTATTTTGCAAATGTTGGTATTAATTTAGCTAAACAATTTCCACTTAAATATCACAAAAAATATGTAGACAATACTCAAAGTTATGCTTACCATACTACAAGTAAATTAACACATTTTAAACCAACAACTGTCGAAGAAATTAAAAAAGCTATAGATAATTTGAAAATCAATTGTAGCTCGGGTATTGATGGAGTTAGTACAAAAACCATTAAATGCATTAGAAATGACATCGCTAAATGCTTAAGTAACTGTATAAATAGATGCTTTCAGGATGGTGTTTTTCCAGACACATTGAAGGTAGCTAAAGTTACACCTATCTACAAATCAGGTCCAAAAGACGACCCTGGTAATTATCGACCCGTTTCTGTACTTCCAGTTGTATCAAAAATTTTTGAAAAAATTATTTATAATCGCCTTGATAACTTTTTAACTTTCAATAATTATCTCTCACAACAACAATACGGTTTTAGACCTAAATCAAACACTCTTTCAGCAACAATAGACTTAATAACAAAACTTAAAACCAATATTGACCAAAGAAATGTAGCTGTAGGTATATTCATTGATTTGAAGAAGGCGTTTGACACAGTAAGTCATGAAATACTGATATGTAAGCTTCAGACCATTGGTTTATCGGAATCGGCACTGCTACTCATAAAATCTTATCTAACAGAGCGCGCCCAAGTAGTCAAAATAGGTGAAAATGTCAGCACTTCCCGGCCAGTTCGCTGTGGAGTCCCGCAAGGGTCAATTTTGGGTCCCCTACTGTTCTTAATTTACATAAACAGCATACATGACATTAGCTTAAAAGGTCATATCACTCTATATGCAGACGATACCTGCCTTTTTTACTTTGGCCATAACATAAATTCAATTTTGAGAGAAGCCCAAGATGACCTTGATATATTACAAGAGTGGTTTTCAAATAATCTGTTGACAATTAATGTAGCAAAAACAAATTACATCGTATTTTCCGCTAACAATAAAAAAATCGCAAGTTTTAGGCAGCTAACAATAAATGGCAAAGTCATAAACAAAGTAAATAAAGAAAAATACTTAGGCCTCACTCTCGACAGTAAACTGTCATGGAAGCCACACATAGAAAAAATAAATTCAAAATTATCCTCATTATTAGGATGTATACGGAACATAGTCAAATGCATGCCATTGAATGTCCGGTACACGATATATAATACGCTAATTAAACCACATATTGATTATTTGATAGAGGTATGGGGATCGGCTTATAAAACCAATTTAAATAAACTGCAAATAACACAAAATAAATTAATTAAAGTATTATTCCACTATAATTATCTAACACCTTCCGATATCATATACAGAGAAACCAAACTATATAATATAACACAAATATATAAATATAAAACATGCTTACTAATACATAAAATACTTAAAAAAGACATTCACACTGATCTATCCTTCAAAAATAATATATCGATTCACAAATGTAACCTGAGACGAGCACATAATATACATATAGGCAAAGCTAGAACGCGATACTATGGACAAAAAAATATAATGTTTGAAGGTGCAAAATTGTATAATATCTTACCCAAAAGTTTGAAGGAACTGAAAACAAAACTTTTTAAGGTTTCACTAAAACGCCACATTTCTGAAGATTATTACTAAAAAAAAAAAAAAAAGGACTGTTTTATATTTATTCTAGTCAAATTTGCTGCAGTGTATAAGCACCCTAACTTATCAACGATTGCGGAGTTCTGCTGTTTGTCAATATTTTTTACGTTCTACCTGTCTGTTTACTTTTTACTTTTAAAATGTTTTATTTCTCACAAGTGATGTATAATCTTTCGAGAAATAATAAAATCTTAAACCCTATATATTTAGAAATAAATTGAAGCCATGGTTGATATGAAAGCTGCAGGTTTATCAGTTATTTATAAATAGTTATTGGTTTAAATAGAGCTAAAGAAAATTTAAAGAGTTTTATTAAAACCGGCTATTGCCTAATGAAAAAACGAAGAAAAGAAATAGCCGTTAATAAAAAACCATTTTCTTCACAACTCATAGTTGAATTCATCTGCAATTTTCATCTTATTCCACGGACATTTTTTTACAAGTAATATTCAGTATATCGAATTTGTAAAAAATAATGATACTAGGGTAGAGAACTAGGATTGCGCACAACGATAGCATTATTTTTATTTTATCATAGAAATTGGCACAGTTGAGTGTTTGTTAATTAAATATGTCGTTACAGCGTCCCACTTTTAGGGCCAGTGATCCCAATATGATCACGGCGGCCACCTGCTTTGCGTAAGATGTGGTCGAAATAAATTTACATGTTGCTTCTTACGAAACACCCGCACGTCACGGGCCACCTCGGATTAACAAGTGTTGCTAGAAATATAAACAAGTTAATTGGGTTTAGGTCAAGAGGTTTATATTTATAATAGAAACGAGTGATATCTGAATAATTATTTAAATTCGGAGTATTGTCTTAAATTTTAATACAAAATATTCTAAAAATATCAATGTTGTTCATGGTCTTAGGATTTATGAATATAAAATTTATAGGTCATGTAAAAAAAGACAGTTTAATGCTGAAAAAAAAAATATTTCTGAAAAACGAGGCATCAAAATCTTAATACACTTAATGCTCAAAAGTAATACAGCGTCACAATTTCCTTGTGGGTGGGGATGGGAAGAAGAACTTTGTAAAAAAATCTTTTTTGTGTTTGTTTTACAATAAAACTATTAAGATAATGGTAATTCATATTTTTCTTGTGAGAGGAATATCTTGTTCAAAATAATTACCGTTTCACATTCATTATATTTGTTATTGTTCCAGGAACCGGTACGTTTGGCCGGGTCTGCTTGTGTCGAGACAAAGCTGCGGATGAATACTTGGCGATGAAAATCCTTTCTATGGCTGATGTTATTCGTCTAAAACAAGTCGACCACGTCATGAACGAGAAAAACATACTCGCCGAAATTAATCATCCCTTTATTGTCAATTTGTAAGTATGATTGTCTACCTTATTTTTTAGATTTAATTAGTTAGTAGTTTATTATAATAAAAAAATGATTTAAGGAGCTGTTTTTTTGCTATTGTATATGTACTTGTTGTCATATGTGCAAAACAATCGATGAAAGTTGCAATTTTGCATGTGTAGCGCATCAGTCCGCGTATGAAACATCGGCACGAAGCCAATAACATAACGATAAATTTTTACGGCTTCCATCACGTGGTTGTGGATTTATTTCAACTTGTTAAGTTAATTTGTGATGTAAGAACTTTAGGAAAAACTTGGTTTCGTTCTCAGATTATTATCGTGCTCAAAAATAAAGAATATATACGTTCAATTTTGCTAAAATTATAAGTTAAATCAATTACGACTTCCTGTACGTTGGACGGGTTAGAATATTTCTTACCGTTAATCAATTATCGACGTGTAGTAAAAGGCGAGTAAGAGAAAGCAACCAGAGGAAAAAGGCGGTAGCTTTTGGTGTGACCTTTACTAAAACACGCATACTATGCATAGCGTATACCGCAATTACTCTTAATCAAAATTGTAGAAATCTATTTTCAGCACATGGCATAAATATGCTTAAATAATAATAAAATGGATAATCCTATGAATAATATTAAAATCTTGAATAACAAAGTATCAAGTTAAAAAACATAGTTTAGTCAAGTAGATCAAAAATATGTAAACAAATGGTTATTTTTATAGAATTGACACATTATTATAAAAGTTAACAATGTTATCGCATTTTGTATTGTTGTCTTACATTCGCGACCAGTATGTCATCGTGCGACCCCAGCGACAGCGTCGCGTGTCGTTGACAGTAGTCTGGCAACTGTCACTGATAAGTTTTATACAACAGACAGTTGTTTATTGGCATATTGACAGCTGTACTATGGCAACGTCAGTTCTGAACAAATCATTGTTACAATTTGTTTCTCTTTATTCTAAAAAGATTATATCAATACAGGAGTAATAATTCAACAAGAATTTACGTTGTATGTTTATTAAAATAATGGATATGGATAAAAAGAAAATGTGTCGTGTCGTTACCACGTTATAAGCCCCGGTGTCAAACTAGGAAACCCTGTGTTACAAGGCAAGTGGTTAGTCGCCGCGCAGGCCGACACTCTGCAGTGTCAGAAAAAATTATTATGAAACAGGCAAAAAATACCGCGCTTCGTTATGTATGGCTTCGTTTTGTTTAAGACACAGGAAATTCGCGACACGCGCTGATTCGCAACTCATTGCACGCACTTGTTGTTGCCGTTTACGTACAGATTTAGTTACAAAGCACTATAAGGGTGTAAACAAAAATAGTACTACAAAAAACATTTTTAATTAATAACAAACAAGTCTTCATGAAAGTCAAGTCACAAGGTGGATTGACGATCTGGTGAAGGTCGCGGGAAACCGCTGGATGCGAATAGCGCAAAGCCGATTGGAGTGGAGATCTTTGGGGGAGGCCTTTGTCCAGCAGTGGGCGTCTATAGGCTGATGATGAAGTCTTCATGACGCGAAATTACGATTTCTAAAAGTTGTTGTTGTTATAATACAGGCGGTGGTGGACTCACGATGACTCCTGCATCTATATGCTCTTCGAGTACGTGTGCGGCGGAGAGCTGTTCTCTTACTTGAGGAATGCAGGACGGTTCAGCAACAGTATAGGTAAGAACATAAGTATTGCTGCTATTTTTCAAGTGTATTTCCTGTCATTTACGCAAATACAATTATCGTCATGACAATTTATTGAAGAGTTAAAATGGTGAAGCAGTATCCAGTGTCGAGCTACAACGGCGGGGATAACAACGCAAAGCTTCGTATGGTTTCGGAGATTAGCCTTCTGAAACAATGTATTATTTGTACATAGATTATTACATACGTAATTATTTTTAATTACATAATAGTAAAAATCTTAATAACTGAATAGACAGATACAAACAGTCTCATACATATGTATATATTTACAAGTAAAAAAACTAATTGAGGTTAGGTTTTGTTGTATCTCTAGAACTCCATTGATTTTTTTTCTGTCAAATTTAATATTTCTGAGAAAATAGCCATAGTGTTAATTAGTTTCTGT
Source organism: Byasa hedistus (assembly GCA_029286795.1). Classification (NCBI taxonomy): domain Eukaryota; kingdom Metazoa; phylum Arthropoda; class Insecta; order Lepidoptera; family Papilionidae; genus Byasa; species Byasa hedistus. Next base: position 4,718,425 of record JAGSMW010000020.1, on the reverse strand, counting down.
GACAGTTAATTTTAATAACTTCTGAATTTTGAAAATTTTATATGACAGACGTTTTGACATGGGGTGAGATAAGTTGGCTTGTTTGTTGCTCTATGTGGAATGTTTATTATATAATTATAGATTTTTTTTTATTATTATCTTATCAGAAGTAGTTTATAAAATCTGGTACGTAAGAAAACCTATGATATTTTTTCGATATAAAAAAAGATTTTTATGTTAATAAAGAAGTCATTAAGTTTAAAAACTGCTTGTTGTTCAACTTATCGCCACTAATGGCATCCGTTAAATGTAAGTTTGGAAGAAATTACAACTTTCTAATATTATCCTACAATCTGATGTAATATATACAAATCCATTAAAATGTGTTTATCGGGATATTTTTATACATTTCAAATACATAAATCAAGTCGATGTCTAATTTCTCTGCGCACGGTGATTTATTTCGCGACATCATAGTTTTCAGCCCGTGCCAAGTTCAGTGCTATTTGTCCAGCGAAAATTTTATTCTGGTAACATTGGGTTACATGCATTTGGCTCGGAACGGTGTTTTCGCCTCAAATAATTGTTAGAACATTTTAAGAGTGTTGTTAGAGTTATTATAACAATGACAAAGTTATATTGTCAAAAAAATATTTTTTGTTCCAAATTACATTATAGAGAGTTACAAAATAGAGTTTCTAAAATAAAACTTAAAACCGGAGCAGGTCAATTTAATAAGTTTGTTCAAAAAGTTTATTCTTAGAATTCAATTTACTTTTAAAAAGGGTAATTAAATTATGTGTATTATTATTATAATAACAATATGATGCTAAATAAGGGACGTAATTACATTAACCATTATTTAGACAAGCTAAATCCACTTGAAACGATAATTTTGGAGAAAGGACATGGAGAGGCGACCAAAATAGACGGGCAGTCAATGACGCGGGCCCTGGTAACGACTGTCTTCACTGTCGAAAGTTTTGTGTTTCATATGTTTGCTGTTGCCGATGTACTTTTATTTATTTCAAAACAGTTGTAAAAAAACTGGGTTATATGTGCAGGGCACTTATGTATTTTAACGTGACAACGTCTATTAATTATATCACAAAAAATTTTGATAATAAATTTTATTATTCTAAATTACATGCCTTTCATTATTATTACTTAATGAATCGTTCGTTCTCTTTTAATGGTTTTGGAAACGGTCGTTTGTTTGACATGTTTATCGGGTTACAAATCAAGTTATACTAACTCTCAATTATATTTGTTAGGGATTTTATTTCTAATTATTATTGAGCAATAGAATACATCTTTTACTTTCAACCAATTCGGACAAACGCATACCGACTTAGCGGTCGGCGTAAGCCACGCCCACTTATGTGCGGGACATTTCTCAGCACGCGCGTCCTATCTTATACCAATTTAATAGACGTTGTCACGTCAAAAAGAAACAATATTAAAACTTCGGCGAAACTAATGCCAGACGACGTGACGCCTACTTTGCGTTCCTCGAACTACTTTTTAATGCGATAAAGTTCGTGTTGTTGATATACAAATGTTTCTGTACAGTTTTAAGAGCGATTTTGTTTTGTTATTTAAAAAGCGATTTTATTTAGGCTGATACTTGTTTGGATTAAAGTGCAAATTTTTATGATGAGATCGCGTAATGGAATGCATGTACCGTACTAGTTGATGTATTGCAATAACTGATGGTAACGGAAGTGTTGTTTTTAGATAATGTTGTAACACATAAATCATGTGAGAGAGGAATAAGTAAATGATTGGATAATATCATAGTTTTTACGAGCAAAAGATTCCCGAGATACGCAAATAAGTTATTTATATAAAATTTCTATGTTATTAACTATTTTCAGTATGTAAATAATTTTTACAAGAACACCCACTCTTGAAGAATTGGCTTTCTTAAATATTTTAGAAATATTATTGAATAAATAGTTGAAATCATTTTCCTTTGGAGGGATGTCATAAACAAACTTATCAGATATAACATCTAGATGTTCCATTTGATTTCTTATTCTATCAGAAGTTTAATTTCATTTAGACTATATAAATTATGTATCTCTAAGATACCTGATATCGCTAGATAGTAATAGATTATAAATACAGTAAAATTATCTGCGGGTTTTGGCATCGATATAACTAACTAACTTTATACAATATATAAAATACACAAAGCATTTTGTTACTGAAAGTATCAAATAGATTTTTAAGTGGGTTATGACTTCTGTCAATTGCTTTTGCCGGAGTAACGCTGGTTAATTTGACTTTCATAAAGGCTGTTATGTTTGTAATATTATTGTTTGTTGTTCACGGTAAATAAAATATTGACTAAAATGGTCAATTAAAGAATTATACAACATATCTTAGAAGACTCTTTTTGGCAGTAATGGCGTAATTTTTATTGTAATTTCCTTTACGATTCCAAACTCTATTTATGTTAAGGTCTTTGTCCTAAATGACTTTGTTTTTGCATTTATCGTATTTTTGTAATATCCTTGGAGCACTTTATTTCAACTTCAAATTTATTATTGAGATGAAACAGTGACTAAATGAAGTTCTTTTTTGTACAATACCTTAAGCTATGATGACTGATAACGACTGATAGGTGCCAATGTTAAGATAAGTTGGAAATGGCAAATGCGTTGAATTTGTATATCTAGTGAATTCCTGTAAGTTATCAAAAATTTATGATTGATCGTTGACTTCTATTTATTGTGTGAGAAGCCATGACGCATATCGTATTACATTTTTTTCTTAAATGAATTTACACTTGACTATAAATTATCACAAACTTAAGTGAAAATGTGTTCGAGTCCTCTTATGTTGACAGTAGTGGACTTTGAACAGAAGCAGAGACTTACGTGTTAAACCCAAGCGTTGAACCACTGCAACATGGAGGCAATAGAATTATTGCTACCGAGCTTTTTTTGAACATAATACCTTGTAAATAGTATTTAATTTAATTAAAAAATGTACGGCATATCAGATAATGTTGATGTATGACGAACATTTGTCAATGATGTAAATATAAATTAATAATTTACGAGGTACTATTTAAGTTTCTGCATAATTTATGCAGTGTTATTAAGAACAATTATAAGTGTTGATCTCGCATTTGATTTTAAATTTTTACAGAGTTGTGGTTTATATTTATTTCGTTAAATACGCAAACGTGTATATTTAGGCACTGTGTGTGTATCCTAGACATCGCTGAGAAAAATGATGTCATGCGACGGTTCCATAGACGACGAGGTTATATCGCCCACCACCTACTGAATCATCGATTACGTCTGCAAATCCAAACCTTCATTTTTAGTGATTGATAAATATTTTATAGAGATTTTAAAAGTTGTATTGAGTAAATTTAAAGTTTATTTGTTCGTTCACGAAGCATCGACGGTGATACTAATCGTAAATTTAAACATGTTATTAAATCCAGCTGTCTTTTTGTATAACAGTATTATTCATTGGCGCTTAAAATGGAACACAATCTTCTATTAGATACCTCGGCGAATAAATCCATCGTCTGTGAAGGTTGATTGCTCTCAACATCGGTAATCCAATAGATTTTGGTGAATCTTATTACGTAAGCTTTATCGGAGCTTTCTCGCAGTGCCGTCGCATACAAACGCTAATAATATAAGACGTAATGTGACGTTTGAGCTTTCCATCGCTGCCAGGTCACTTAGAATTTATGAACACGAAAATAAATTCGAAGTCTCGATTTTTACCAATTGTTCGCGCGTGTTATAAAATACAATAATATACAGCTTATTAAGTTGACAGACGAGACAGTTATAATACAACTCTATTCCTACAGATGTTTTCTTGTTGTGAACGGAATTAATTTTCATGTAAAGTCGTTGCAAAGACGAGCACGATTATTTGTACATTTTTGCATGAGTTCGCAATAAAGATATTTTACAAAATTAAACATCACAGAAAGAACCTATTCTATTTTGAATATTTATAAAACTCTCTTTAAGGTAACATATGATTAACCCCATTGGTTTTTAATATGTGATCTCAGCGGTCCATAGAAGTAAACATTGTTCCGATAAGGAGTTATGCAGATATGCTGTTATCCTTCAGAATATTTAAGTTATAATTCACTTTTATGTAGGTTCATATAAGTCACCTTACAAAATGTGTTGTGGTTGAATTTTAACAATAAGCCGAGCTTAGGCGTCCTCTTCATAAAGGTTATTAGTTAGTTAACTATTATTAAATATAAAAAAACGGATTATTAAAAAGGAAGCACCATATAAAAAATGTCTGTAAACTCACGGTTAAAACGTTGGAAAGTAATTATAAACAAAATTAACAAGAATACATATTTTTACACAGGTAATTTCTACGCAGCGGAGATAGTGTCGGCACTCGAGTATCTTCATGCAAGGAACATCGTGTACCGAGACCTTAAGCCAGAGAACTTGTTGCTGGCAAAAGATGGCCATTTGAAGATCACTGACTTTGGGTTTGCGAAAAAATTAACAGATAGGACGTGGACACTTTGCGGTACACCGGAATACCTGGCACCAGAAATTATACAGAGCAAAGGGCACAACAAAGCTGTGGACTGGTGGGCCTTGGGTTAGTATTTATATTACACAATGTAATGAAATTGTAAATCAGTAATGTGTAAAATTATGACATAACTATAGCACAACTAGTTTGTAACAAGTTACAAACACTATGATTTTTTTTATATATTTATAAGTGTGTAGAAAATAGCGTTCATCTGTAAAGTTATAAATATATTGTTACATGTATTTTAATCGAACCCACGCCTTCTCGAGTCGTATAGCACGGACGACTTACGAACTGTGCCATCACCGCTTATATGTATTCTAAGCAGTCACAAACATATATCATATATCTAAGAAATATATAAATAATTATGTATAAGCCAAACAAGACGGTGACTTTGAGTCACCGCCCGTAAGGCTGTTTCATTTGATTTGGTAATCAATTAGATTATACTTTTTGCTAACATTAAAGCAAGTAGACTGTCAGCAACCAATGATAATATAATTTTCTTATTTTAAAAGTATTAAGTAAACACAAAAAGTACCCAAAAAATTATGTACCTTTATTAATATATAATTCAATAAGAGCAAGCGCTTTCTGAACGAATCTGTTCGATTTGTTTTAGGTTGTTTCTAATATGAATATACTTTTATTGTCTATGAATACTTCGCTTTAACTTCCGCTTCTAGCTTATGTTATTCCTGGTACAATAATATTAACAATATGAAATTTTATCGTAAAAATTTATTGCAATAATATGTAAATGTTTTTAGCTTGCCTGCTATAAAATGTGGCGAATAAAACGTCTTTTATATTGAGTTGAATTTTAAAATATAGTATTTCCATAAAAGTTTACGATAAAAGTAATAACAAGTGAAAGCAAAAAAACAATCATTTCCAAATAAATCTCGGAAATGTATTGCTGATGAGACGTCGTTATTTCGGGCTGGTTATGAGTTCCGGGAAAAAAGAGCCGTGTCATTTTTAAGTTCAAATGTTTTCGACCCATTTGGCAACTTTGTGCGTTAGGTTGCCAAAATTAAAATTATCACCTCAATAATGCGTCTACTAACTTTTTTAGCTCAAAACAAGCGTTTACTCTTTGTACTTCCATTTAATGTATTATATTTTTTTATACAAAATTGTTTTCACCTCATATTTCATGCACATCTTGTAAGTGCGAAGGGATTGCTAGTAACAAGTCGAAGAGACATGGGATTAATCTCTACTAAGCATAAGCTTCCGGTGAAAGAAGATATGCTCGAAGCTTTCGTTTACATGTTATATCCGACAATCCGCACTTTGCTAGTATGACGGATAAGTGGCCTTGACTCTTTCCGTGAGAGAAGTTGCGTTTCCCCGCAGTGGAAACATTAAGTGGGTTATTTATGTTCACTATGTACGTACAAAAAAATGAGTAAACAGCGATAAGGTTATTGTCTAAAAACGAAAAATGTTTACGATTTAAGTTGAAAAGCTTTTACGGCTTTATTTTGGGAGCAAAAGTTTGTTGATTTTTGTTTGATGTTTTCATCGTCAATTCGTATCGAAGCGCGAATGGAGCGGGTCACGCGATTATATTTTTAAATCAATGGATTGAAATCACTTTTATTGCTTTTTTATACTACAGCGTTTATATTTTCCTACGGTTCAATACGCCACCTGGTGTACTGTATTGATTGTTGATGTGTTTTTGGCGATGAAAATTGTTTACATCTTTTTTATTGCTCAACCAGCCTACGAGCCGGTTAGTGGTTTCTTTCTAAAACAATGTAGTCAATTATTTTCTGTTTCATTTATGTTCGTTTTGTTTAGAGGAAACGCACTGTAAAAATTTATTTTAACGACAAAAATGTTTACTAAAATAAAATACAAAAAATTATTTTAACACTGCTCCTTAAATTAGGCGTATATAAATCTGCATCAAACAGACCGGACTAATCTGTTTCTTTGTTAATCTCATGTATTTCTAGAAGTAAAAAACGAAACAATGAGAAATCAACCTAAAACAAAAATACTAATAATATCTTTTATAATTATAAATTTTATGTTGCTGTTTATTAAAACAATATTTTTTTTTTGGTAAAATTCGATGCCGCGGTTATTTACAATATGTTTACTTGAATTTGTTCACTATAACTTAATTAACCACAATTTTGTAGTTTAATTTCTTTATATTACTGAACAAGTTAATAAGGTGTAATTGAAAGCAAAGTTCGATTTGGTGTTACATGGCTTATATTATAATTGTTTGCGTACTGATGTGTCGTAGAATAGATAGATGCCATCGGCCGTTGTGAAGGAACGGAGCGTGGTAGTTGGAGACGCTCAAGTGTTATGTTTACATTACAATCATTTAATGTTACAGTGATTTATGATCTTATCCATCGCACAGTTTTGCTATAGCGTGCCAAATTTATAAACGCACTTAATTATAATTTATCGGTAGAGGGCTTGTGTGTCGCGTTTACTACTTCTTGTGCGCCTGCCATTGCGCTAGATATAACACGCTACACCTGTTAAACTATTTACGTCGCAATGTTTACAACTCAAGACAATTATCCTGTACACTTGCTAAATCAAATTTATTTAAAAAAAATATGTTTTTTTAGTGCTATCAAATTTTGTAACTACTGTGTAAATAAATATATGAATTAAAAGTAGTCAACGTTTGTGTGTCACTGAATAATTCGATTTAACAGTTTTATAGCCAAAATTAATAAAAAATATCACAAAGGAAAATTATAGTTATTAATAATAAAAGAAACTAATTATTGATATTTCTAATGTAATAATAATACAATATTGGTATGATTTCTTTTCCAGGTGTACTTATTTATGAAATGTTGGTCGGCTACCCGCCCTTTTACGACGATAACCCGTTTGGAATATATGAGAAAATCCTTAACGGGAGAGTTGATTGGCCTCGACATCTCGACCCTATTGCCAAGGACCTTATTAAGAAGCTTTTAGTTCAAGACAGGACTAAAAGACTTGGTAATATGAAGGTGAGTTCATAGACATTAATAAAAAAACCATTATCAAATCAATTTCGTCTGATTTTATACTTAGTACTAACCAGTGCAAAGTTAAATTAAATGATTTTCTTTTGTGCTAAAATTGATATTTACTTAGAAAGTAAGACTTTTAACTTTTTTTTTATTCTTTTTTAAGTATTTGATTAATTTTAAGCGGAACGTGTTAGCAAAAGATTTTTTTTTAATATTGATTGTTTTTTAATATCTAAGTGATATTCCTTAATAAATTAGTCAAAAATCAAAGTGTATCCATTGCAAAATTTATGGAAAATAAAAAAATTACTTTCAACGCGCTTACGTCTGTGAAAAAAAAAAAACATCGTGTTCTCCACCTTCGTTGGCTGTTCTCCAGCTATTCCATATTTAACTCATGGTCTTGCGTTTGACAACTTCCATGTTGATGCGCATTTGAGTTTGATTTGCCATTATATTTACAGTGGGCTTTAGTATGTTGTTGTAGCAGGTTATTCAAAATAAGCTTTCACGTTAGCCTGCTCACAAAATTATTTAATACAGTTAAGTTTTTGTATTGATTAAAGTATTCGAATCATCATCATAACACAACTCTTTTTCCTTGTATTGATGTCCTACAGTTGTCTTTTAATTCTCATTGGGGTAAGAGTAGCCGTTGGGGAAATTGTAACCTTTTTTTCTTGATGGTAAGTGATACACTAGCTCATAACATTATTAAGATAAACACCGCACTACATTGTACACATCAGTCTGTGACTTAAGATATAAAGCCTCTCGTCACTCCCAATAATTCCATTACCTATAATGTTACTTATCACACAATACACTATTGTATAAACACTAATGTTTACCGACAGTAATTGGAGATTCGGTGGTATGTACAAACGGTTTCCTTAGTAACCTTTCTCCCACAAAAGGTGTTCGGTTGCCCTTTCTTTTCCTTTTTCCAGTTAAAATCTTCTAATTTGTAAAATAGACTATCATCTTTTACCTTCTTTTGTTATACGCGAACATATATACATTATAATATTTCTTGGCACAGTATGGAGAAACTTCCATAGGAGAATGTGTTGTTAACGAGCGTAGTTTCTAGTGATTGGGTGTTTTCTCCGTGCTTTTTGTCGTTATGGCGATGTCGCTTAGATGTTTAGAAAGCCATCAGTCAGGTGGACAAACCGGCGACATCAAAGTCTCCATCCACAGTGGCTGACTAACACCGTCGCGACGGAAATACGCGGTCACTCTTTTCTAGGGTTTCCACGTATGCTGTACGGATTTGATAACGTTATATTACCTTTATAACTAGTTGGCCTGAACGTCATTTTTTTTTCTCTAACCAGAATAGTGTATAGTAGTGTATAACACGGGAAAATATAAAACAATCAATGTCTCCTAACGTGCTTTATCTAAAAAAAAAAACTTGTACAATTTCCTGGGCAAAGTAGTTAACTTTGATATGTTTCCTACATACAATTTTTATATTATAGATATATGTGTGTCTAATGGTTATTACCCATTATATTACCCATTGTTATGAGCAAGGTGTTATATTATTTTTACGTTTTCGCAGTATTATATAATATAATTAACACATAGGTGATAGCCTAACAGATATGAATTTTATTCAATTGATTTTTATCGATATTTCCAGCAAAATTTAAAACAAAATTAAGTTTTTTTATGCAGAAATATTCGGTGTCCTGATTTTAACATTTACTTGATGCTAATTCCACTATATGTCCCAACGCAAGATGACACGGGAAACTGTATTCGTTGTAGGACAACTCTCACACGCATGCGCGCTTTATGATGCTAAATGAGCTAGTTCTATTTACACAATAATTCTTGACACGCGTCAAATGCTTTGATAATTATTTAGCTAGAACCTATAGTGCCTTTTTCAATTTCAATGATGACTTTGCAATAGTTGTAGGTAACTGCTTTCAGAGATAGATACTACCGGAGTGCTTAGTTATGCCGTTAAAAATTAGTGTATAATCATTGCTGTTTACCGGATTATAGGACGTTATAGGTAGTAAAGTTATTGTGGAAAAGAACTTAACGTCCTATATCTCAGAGTGATGAGTATAATGTGGTGTAGTGTATGTGATTCTAACTAGCGCCACATTGTTATACACTACTTGTAATACACACACACCATTTTTATATACCACTTACAGTTAGGCGGATGTTCTGTTCGTCTTGTAGCTTCGACGAAAAAAAAGAGTAAATATTTGTAAATATTAAAATCAATTTGAGAGCATTTTTTAAATATTTAAAAGAATAAATCACTGTTTTTTAACATATATAAAACAGAAAAAACATGTATTTATATTTCGTTTAGTTTATAATAATATATTTATTAGAATGTAATGAACATTGATGTCTAGATTTAAGACCAGCCCTCATGAGTCCCACTGAACATGTCACATTAACTGAATTAAAAAACATGTTAAGAAATTTATCACCGCTGTTACTATTTGTTTTTAATTTATAAAAAAAAGTTTTACGAAATTGTAAATTTGTGTATGTAATCACTATATAGAAATAGAAATCCTCTTGACGGAGCTAGTACCAGGTCGCGCCTGTAATTAATTGAATGGTGGTAGTAAATTGAAGTACCAATCAATCAACTTACACTAAATGGGATTGCGTAAAACTGCTTACGCAATCGACTGGTTCAGAAATGTAACGTTCAACTTTAAACATTACAATTTACGACGTTCCACCGCAAATGAACGTCGCGAATGCCAATAATAACAGAGTCCGCGCTCTGAATCTATCCAAGCAACTATTCACTGGCGGCTCGGTGTCAATACTCGCAAATATTGATAGTTGGTTTGCGAAAACCCATGGCAACAGCAGACAATCCGCAAAGTACTGGCAAATTGATAAGATATAACTATGATATGAATTTGAAATGTCGGTCAGTGGATTAGTCAATTTATGGTGCGATGTGTTTAAAAGATTTTCTCTCGATTGTCAACTTTACGCTTCGCTATGTGCACATTTTTTTTAATATTTTCTTTTAAAGTGACGTGATAAGTGCAAAGTTATTCTTCCCCGCATCAGTCGTTATTTGCACTAATTACCACGGCATTAAAATGAGGAAATTATAACTATTTAGCGCAGTTCTTGACTACTTCCCTTGTAATGTGAAGGTACCTGTTTGAATAGGGGCTACGTGTAGTCAGATAAGTATTAGGGGTTTTTGTAGAAACCGCCTAGCTATATACGACCCCGACTTTGTTAATCTGCAGCTACAAAAGCATTTCTTATAAAAGGATTATAATGAACATGCTGTTAATAAAAGGCAAAAACAAATATGATGTGGCTTTTATATATCATTAACACTTACCCGTATCCACACAATGTATAAAGAATATGTTTATTCAAACAGAATTGTATGAGATTTTCTAAATATATAACGTTAAAATGTTTTCAAAAATGTGCCTGTTATGAAAGAGTAAAGTTTACTCTATTACATTTCGATGGCTTTTACTTAATATTTGCATATATTAAAAGCAGTCTATCATACACCCAGTTAGTATGAACGAATTCATTTGTATAATTATTTCTATACAAATTTTTCCATACTCCTACGAATAACAGAAACTCGTTGGTTTTATATTTAGATAAGTGCAGACTGTAATAGTATATGTAGTTTAAAATTATAACAATTGGAAATATCTAATGTTATAAATAGTTTCATGTCTGAAATTTTACAGCTGAACTGTTTGCGATTTCTGGATAATATAAAACAAACAGAGCTTCTTGTTTTTGTTACAGTGCGGATCTGAAGACGTTAAGAGGCACAGGTGGTTTAAGCATTTGGACTGGGCGGACGTGTTCATGAAGAAGTTGCAGGTAACTTGAATCTGGACTTTTTTTTACAACTTGTTAATTGATGGGTATAAATTTGGATTATTTCACAGTAATAATATTTACTTTATACGTGGTTCAGACACTGGTACTGGTTCCTACAAATAAATCAGAAGTCAATTACTGTTTAGTGTTAAAAGTAGTAGTTATTTACGTATTAATCTTTTATAAACCAATAGAAACTTTATTTTATCGGCATGGTTACAAATATTCAGTAAATAAAAAAGCGACAAAAATTTTAGTATGCATGTTCGTACTGGCTATGTTCATATAAGCGATGTGGGGATCAGAACCTTCACCAGGAGGTAAGTGACACATCAATCCATAACAAAGACAATGTGTCTTTGTATAATCAAGATGCCTACACTGCATTGTGCTCGTCGCCTTGAAACATATCATGTCAAGTCTCGTTACCCAACTAATAAATACTTTATTGCATTTCAATTTTGCTGTTTTTAGTAATTTCATTATATAAAAAAAGGAGTAATTTAATTAATATAATAAATGTAAAGATACATACAAAACAAACGTACATTTATAAGAAAATTCGGTAAAACAATTCATATTTTATAATACATAAATATCACTACAAACTATTACAATATAATTTATTGAGATTTTTTTTGTTTTATGTATATATATGTTATATATAAGCTTTATTATTGTCTTTAACTGGATTCAATCTAGTTAGATTTTATCGCTTGTTTGGTATTTTTAAAATGGAAATTGTACGCTTACCATTACATTTCCAGCCCCCCATAATGCCTTCGGTTTCGTGCGAAGGGGACACCTCCAACTTCGACGAGTATCCAGAGACGGATTGGAAAGCGGCACGGGCGCTTGATCCCGATGAACTTAAGCTCTTTTCAAACTTTTGATGTTATTAGAGTAACATATTTAGTTTTTGTCTAATTTGTCTGTTCTTCACAGCAGACTTTTAATGCCTGTTGACATTGTATAGCAAAAAATTCTGGAAATATCTTGATCCGTCACTTATTTTTTGTTAAATTTATGTACCAAATTATTATTTGATAAGCATCATTTACATTGCTATTACTGTACTATTAGCATAAATATACGTAGATGTTCCTTCGTGTGTAAGTTGTATTATTGCATTATATTTGTCGTGTAGAAATCAATTTGATTGTTTCTTTATAGTAATTTAAAAATGATGTAGATTTTTTTTATATAATTTATAACATAAAACCAAAATTTTAAACATGTCTAAAAAAATTGATAAATGCATGGCTTGTCTTTAATACCCGTAGGTACTTATGTATATATGTTAAGTTTGTCAAACTAGAGCTGCATTTAATGTAAATTTACATTGTAACCTACTTCATCGGACAAAATTAATGTTTTGATTATTTGTTATCGATAGAAAGCAACTAACAATAACTATAGTTCTAAATAAGCGGCGATGAGCTGTTGTAAAATTCTACATAAAGTTTGCGAAGACGATGGCCATTACTATTCCAGCGCTTTCTAGCAAATTATTAAGTATTAATGGTAGTTTTACTTTACGATATACTTTGGATTCTTATCCGTTGTTTGTGATTTTAAGAGTAGTATTATTTAAGTAGTATTAAGTCTGTAGTGTTTAAGTATTTATTTATTACTGTGTGACATCGTGTCTGTTTGTTACTTCATGACAAATTATTGTTTATTCTACAAAATATCCACGCAGCGTAGTGAACGCCCGAAAATAATTCGGAGAATCACTGTAGTGGGTAGTACTAAATATTCAATTCAGGAATATGAGTCACGGTGAACTTGGCTTTAAATTATATGACTAATATTATTATTTTGTGAATATAAAATTTGAAATGTATATACATTTTCGTCTGGCCATATTTAGTTTTCTGTGATCTTTATAGTCACGAATAGCCCTGCGATTTGTTTTTTATTAAGATACGGAGGAGGTTGGGATTTGTTAAGACAATGCGCGGAAATAGAAAAATAAATAAAACAGGGTTTACAATTTAATATAGATTATATTGTTGTAAATATTTGAGAAATAAATGTATTGCTTGAAAAAACTATGCCGTTTATTTTGGTACGTTTATCTAAAGGTGTAATGAAGAAAACTAATGAAAAAATTATGTTTATTGTAACATATTGAATATGTTAAAGCGAAAGAGTTGTTTTAAAATAAATCAGAGTAAACAAAGCGTACGTTATAGCAGATTACAGAACACGTCGAAACTTCCACCATGAAAGAGTGGGGAGAGAAACGTTTTGATTAACGGCACTGCGTAAACTTTAAATTTTAGACGTGACGTAAACTTTGCGGCTTGGAAAGAGTTCAAATGTTTGAATTTATAGTTAGATTTAATTTATACTTAGGCGAGGTTACCCTGTTGAGGGTTTTACAAGGTGGTATTAGTTTATTTTGATTGCACCCGTGCAGACAGTGCGCCGCCGCTCGACTTACACCTGTTTTATATCGTGCGGAGCAGTCACTGCAGGTGTTGGCTCGCATGTAACTACTGCATTCTTTGATACTTTAAATCATCCAATCAGCATACTTTAACTCTCTAAACCATGTGGTAACATATTTTTATCCGCTATATAAAAAATTCCTGCGGTTTTAAGTGACAATAGGGTCATGAATGGTGAAATGTGCTTGCCTGTAATACTCTGGCTCTTATATTTTGACAGCCGTCACAGTGCTTTTATGGGGGATTCCCATGAGTGTGGTGTAGCTAGGTTCATATATACTTTACCAACCACCAAAAGTCACGTGTAGCTCTAGAATTGAACCAGGAACCTCTGTGTTACTAGGCAAGCGCTTAACTATTGCTGAAGGCTGTTAAACATTTGAGGCAAGAATCACCCATTTGATAAGTTTTACTCTAGTTTCAAAAAAGTATGTTGTACAAAAATAAATTGTAACTATGACTCAAGCGTATCTTTAATACTCGTATTTTAGTTGATTTGCTGTTAAATACGGTTGCCAATGCTTGTTTAAATAAAACGTCGTAAACAGATTTAAATGTATTTTTTGGAAACCGCAACTATTTGACTAACGGTTCAGCAAATCATAATGTACTAAAGTCATGTTATTCATTGTATTGTTTATTATATAATCCCATTCTATTAATATTATAATTTAAAGTAAATATTGTTAAAACATATTATAATTAAACATTTACATGCAACTTTTTTAAATAGAAAAAAACATAAGGAAATACACCGAGATACGACACAATTAAACGTAGTAAACAAATCAATCATAAATATAATATTGAACAGAGTCAATAAATAAAAACGGTGTTGTATTGACTCCCATTTAATTAATATTCGGAAATTACTTATAATTAGATGTCTGAAGTCCAGTTATTAAAATAATTAAAATTATTTTAAATTAATTCATTGAATAAAAATACATATTAGTATGATATGAAATCTTATAAAAAAACGTCATAAAATGTTTGTGTTTTTCGTTTGGCTTTATACTGGTATATTATAAACGGTAAGATGACCAATTTATTCATAGTTCCGCTTAAAGGAGATCAATATTAATTAATACGTCAAAAACTTTCTTTTTATATCATCAATAAGTCTATTATTTTTTTAACGAAAGTATATTAATAAATTTAAACTATAGTAAAACCATGCATTTCATGTTTTTTAAATAGTTTTTTTTTTTTTTTTACTTAAATCGAAAAACCATTGTTTCGGTCCGAAAAAAAAAAACAGCAAAATTAATATTTAAATTTTTCCGGTTACTGTCAGCTGTTAGCCGCTTGGTTTCTGACACTAAGATCTCTGTGTTAATTCCGGGGTGAAATGTGGTGTAATTTACATGGTGTATTTTTGTTTTATATCGTAAATATACGAGTACCGCGATAATAGTGTTGCTGTGCCGGCTGTTAACATAAGAGTTACAGTATCCTGGTAGTACAACATGCGTGTCTTCGGCCTCATTGTCACTTAACACCATGCGAAATAAGTTATAGGTAAGCCCATCGTCGATAAACAAAAATTATCACAGTAATTCTCAAGCGCCTTAATGATATGGTAAATTCAAGGATATTACGATGATCGTAAGGAATCAGATAAGGATATAAAAAGATATTACTTATCAATTTGGGATAGGGAACGTTTCCTCAGATAACATTATACATTTATTATCACTTTTATAGATTGCGTTTTATGTGAATTTAGTAAATAATTTTAAAAATGCATTAGTTATAATAACTTTAATTCAAAGATTAAAAGCTTAACTAATAACACATCAGCAAATAGGTAACATTTTCTCATCATTAACCACAACTTGACTGCGTTGTTAGACGACAACGATCTTCATCAACAATAAATAGTGTGAAATTGGTAGTTTAGTGATGATTATGGCGTCAACTCTACATCAAAGTGTTAATTTGTACATTGAATTAAAATTTAGATGCGTCAACAACATTTCAAAATAATTCGCTTTGTCGGAAAGCATTGTAAAGACTAAACTTGTTGCCATAACTTCACACATTTAATATATGAAGATATGGGCATATATGTCATTTTAAATATGCCTCTTAATATTTTCATTAACAACGTTTACGTTACTTATGCAGTTTTTTATAAATTTGAAAAAACATATCATCACTCGATCTGAATAGCTGTCACGCACTTTCCACTGGTACATGTATAAAGAGATTTACTTTTCATACTCAATATTAAATATTTATGAGAAAGCGGGAAGAATACAGAGCCTTCCGTTCGAAGAAAATTATGTTTGGTACTATAATTATTAAATTGTATATACTAAATTAATTAGTGACTTTATATTTACAAAGAAATGCTTTATAAAACGTGTAATTGTCAAACTACTCTCTTAATAAACAATATTAGGACTAATATTTCAATTACTTATTTCTATACGTGTTTCATAGATAACTAATCAATGATAAATTAAACAGCAGTACACGTATGTCTGTTATACGAGTACTTTGTTAACGGGTGCTAGGATAGTAGGACGTGTATATTTTTTTTCTATAATAATATAAAGAAGTATTGAAATATGTCCATACGTCCTTTATCTAATGAATTAGCTGAGAAAGCTTGTTCGGAACTAAACGAAGTTCCGAGTCGTGTGAGTGATGATTTACAGCATATTAAGGATTGGTTAGCAAAACAACCACATTTGCGCGCACGAACCGGTGAGTTTATTATACAAACTTATTGAAACGAGTTACTAATTTCATATTGTATTAATAATATGCTAAAAGCACAGGCTATTTTTCAATATTCTAGGTAAATAGGTTTCGTTTCTGTTTATATAAACATTCATAAATATTTCAAATCTTAAATGCAACTTTTTTGTTAAAATCGTTTTAAGCTAATAAGTTTTTTCTTACAGACGATCAATGGTTAATTGCGTTTCTCCGTGGATGCAAATTTAGTTTAGAAAGAACGAAGGAGAAGTTAGACCTTTTCTATTCCGTTCGTAGCACAGCACCAGATTTTTATCGCTTCAAACATACTGATCCGCTTTTCAATGAGATTCTTGACATAGGGTAAATATAAACTTATGTTAATTTTTATTATATATAAATGGATACATATTTATGTACACACACGCAAGTAAGTGTGCAAACATTACTGTGTTCCGGTTTAAAGGGCGCTGTAAGCTAGTGAAATTATTGGAGTAACAAGACTTAACGCCTTATGTCACAAGGCGAGCGCGATGTGATGCAGTGTATACCATCTTAAGCAGCGCCACGTTGTTATGGGCAAGCGTGTCACTTGCCATCAAGCGAACGCCTTACTCGTCTCGTCGCTTCGTACAACACACTCGTAGTGTTATGGTAAATATGTATAGGTCTGATTGAATTACGATCATTTACAGTGCGACCATAGTGTTACCGAAAGTTGCAAGTCCTACTTCTCCTCGTATTGCCATAATAAGAGCTGGCAGCTATGACCCGGACAAATACTCGGTGGCGGATGTAATATCTGTGGGTAACATAATAGATAAGGTATGGCCCTGTGAAAGAATTTTTGTATTACTAAATTTAATTATTTTTATTATATTACATTGACGTACTTAAATTTAATATTAATATTATAATATTTGTTTAAGATTTCGCTAATGGAAGATGACAACTTTGTTGTGGCTGGATGCCAGTTTATTTTGGACTTGGACGGTGTTACAATGTCCCATTTTTTGCAAATGACGCCAACGATTATGAAAAAAATAGTTGTTACATCACAGGTAGAGAGATGCAATATTTTTTTTAAAGATTATTACATAAATGTAAATTTTTTTTCAAATCTGTTCATTGCCAAGGGTTTCTCGATTTCAACGACACGTAGGCAGCTTTGAAATCACAGCTAGTGACTAGATGTTTGCTCCACCTATGAGAAGGTCACCTTTTCTTCCTTGTCGTGTTTTGCTGTGAGCTTTATCAACATTTTACGCAAGTCAACCTCAACACTTGAAGTCAAGGTACAGGACTAGTGTGACGCGACACGACAATCACTCCCAAATTGGAAAGACCTATGTTCAGCACAGGAAATTTATAACCTGAAATTCTTGTAAATAAAAAAATCTTGCGCACGGCATAAAATATAAATTTATTACAGTTAAATATACCCTGAAATAATACTTTACTTCTTTAGCAGCTATCGGTCACCGGATCGATAGCTAAAGTATAAACGATAATAAAGATATTTTATAGGTACTGAGTGATTCACGAACAATCAAGTACAAATGTACAATGTGGATATTTTTTCTATTTAATTACAGAAATTTTTATACCAAGCTCAATGAAAAACCCTGTTAGACAAAAGTTTAAAAGATTTGGGGTATTCATTTCGGTCTCCGTTATTCCATTTTGTATTTTTAAAGACTTCTTTCACAAAAATCGGCTTATTTCATTATTAAATGTTTTTTCAATTATTATAATGCGTCTATTTATGAGATTTAAATATCGTTTACGATGACAACAAATTGTTTTAGGATGCAATGCCTTTGCGTATGAAGGGAACCCATTACTTAAACACTCCGACGGGCTTTGAAACCGTGTTTAATGCAATCAAAAGTTTAATGAATGAGAAGAATCAAAACAGGGTAAGTAAATAAATGAAAATAAATTACACGATCTGTTAAAAATGTTAAAAAATTATGCATATTTTTAGTTGTACGTGCACAACAAAAATTACGATGAAATGTATAAACATATTCCGAAGGATGTATTGCCCGCTGAATATGGAGGAAATGCTGGTACAATTAAAGAAATAATAGGTAAGTTTTTTAGAAATCACTTTATCGTCACTCTTGTTACTGACACGGCATTACGTTGTTCATTTAAGAGTTTTATTTGTTTATTGGTGGTAGGTCTATGTTGCCGGAGACCGTCTAGGTAGGTACCACTGCAGCTCTTATTTCAACTAGTAATGTGCAAACATTACTGTGTCCCGGTTTGAACGGCGCTGTAGGATAGTGAAATTACTGGAGTAACGAGCTCTTAACACCTTATGAGTCAAGGTGACGGTACTGTGGTGCAGCGTATACTACTCGTATCTTAATTAGCGCTACTTTGTTGTTATGGCCAAGTATCACTTACCATCAGGTCTTGCTCGTCTTATTAAATAGAATATTAGAAGTTTTAAGCGTACATTACGAAGCCATTTACTATAGCATTAAAAGTATCACTTGTTTAATTATAGCTATCTCTCTTATTTTGTTGTTTCTAACTGGAATTTAACGATATTTTTATGGCGACAGATTTACAATCTGCGGGTGGTAGCTATTCAGGCCGATTCGAAAAATCTCTTCTACTAATCGAAAAGTTGAAGTTTTTTCAATCTATTTTACATATGCTCCTACGTTATTTAGATAGATGTTTTTGTTGTTACTATTACGTATTGCTTTACAGAATATTGGAAAAAGAAAGTTCAGGAACATCATGAGTTTTTAGAAGAGGATTATCGTTATGGTACCGATGAGTCGAAGCGCCGTGGCAAGCCAAAGACTGCACAAGACATGTTTGGTCTAGATGGTTCATTTAGACAGTTACATTTGGATTAAAATATTTGACGCTTATATGAAATGCTTAATAAGTATATAATAAATGTTTCACGTGTAATAAATTTTTGTTGAAACTGATTATCGTATCAAGTTACTTGATTATAATAAAGACTAGCCCGATTACAAAGTTTGTTCAAGTAAAAGCAAGATAACGTGTTTGTTTTTATCTAAATCTTCGAAGTAATTATTATAAAAATGGTACAGAAAATGTTACGTTTTGGTGTTGTTATAAAAGATACTTGTAATATTATAACAAAACAAAGATAAATTAACATTTCGTGTATACGCGACAACTGAAATATGAAATTCACTATGCAATCGATTTTTGTTAATTATACATAAGTACTAGTAATAATAATAGTTAGGGACTATGTGCAAGCATCGCTTACATTTATGTTGATGGGCTGAAAGTCAGTAAATTGTTCGCTGATTTTTCTTTATAACATAAAGCGTCGATTTCAGCAGAACGTTAAGCGATACACACCTTCATTAGTAATACAGTGCTTGAAGGTAATATTACAATGAGATAATTACAATGAGATCAGCATATGTCACCTGTCCTTTCGTGACGTAACATTTGGTACTCGAAACGGCAGTTAATATATACTTAAAATAAACTTATTAAAATCCTTTAAATTTAGTTTCAATAAATCTAGCAGAGTTCTTCTGTGGTGATAATGGAGGGTTAAGTTTGTCATTTTAATTGGCTTATATAATAACTAACCAAGAATGACGTGTACAAAGAACGAACGAAACAATCCTGGCTAATTATAACATCAACTTCAATAATGCTCTCATTGCTCAATTTCCCTACCCTAGTAATTGTTTCCTTGTCATCGAACTTGTTTGTAATGATTTACAAATAGGCCGTTTATAATGATTTACAAGTATAAATCAATAGGTTAAGCTATTCAAGTTGTTTCTCACAAATAGTATATTTTTCTCGTGATTATACATTGTACCATTTCAGTACAGCGTGCTGAGTTTCAGTTTTATCTTTGAGTACCGATATGTTTTTAGATATAGTTGTGTTTGCCTATAGGGGAACTAACATGTGATCATCATTTACATTTGCCGTATGAGTATATACTACTCATGCACTTCATTTCGGTAAACCGTGTTGCCAAAAAAAAATTTTTTTTATTGAATTAACAGGAAGTGTGCGATATTTTTCAACAATAGATTTCAAGTTAATTTAGATAAAAAAAAATAATGAATGAAATATGTGCATAGTATCTGAAGATATGAAGTGTAATTTCTAAAAATAATTTATTCGTATAAGGAAATTCGTTACAAGAAGTATTCACAGAAACACAATTGGGAAGATGTCGGTGCGCACCTTATCCCCTGAATTAGCAGCGATAGCTGAAACTGAACTCAACGAAAATGTGAAGCATGTTAGGAGTGATTTACGGTATATTAAAGACTGGTTGGCAAAACAAAAGCATTTACGCGCTAAATCAGGTGAGAGTGAACGTTTTATATTACTAGGAGAATAAGAAACTATAATTAATAATATCTTAAAACCGGTTCTAACTAATTTAATGTTAAATGTTAACGTTAAGATATAATAAAAACAGATAATGAATATGTTGCAGACGATCAGTGGCTCATAGCATTTCTTCGAGGATGTAAATTTAGCTTAGAGAGAACTAAAGAAAAAATAGACTGTTACTACTCTATTCGAAACATAGCACCCGATTGTTTCCGAATTAAATATTCAGATCCAGTTTTCGACGAGATCCTTAATACTGGGTATGGTAAACTTTACTCTAACTCTGTATGATAAATATTACATGCAAAAGATTGCTACCAAATTTGTATTAATTAATTTTAAAATTCCTTTGTTTATTTGTAGGTCATATCTAATATTGCCAGAGTTGGCAAGTCCGGCCTCGCCTCGTGTTATAATTATTAGACCGGGAAGTTACGATCCTGATAAGTTTACAATTACCGATATAATATCTGTAGCCGGTGTTATACAACAGGTATTAGGAAAGTAAAAACCAATTAATATTATATTCCCAACCCGAAACGTTACATATAAGAAAATGCGTAGTAACATTGTTCGTCTTTTATTGTATTTTTTCTTAATAGTTTACTTTGTAGAAATGTTTTGGATAATAAATATTAATTTCAGATTTTATTAATTGAAGACGATCACACTGTTGTAGCCGGTACATTAATGATATTCGATTTAGATAGTGTGAAGTTGGCACATTATTTGCAAATGACTCCAATGACCATGAAGAAAATGGTAGTTTTGGCGCAGGTAAACAGAATGAGAGAGTTGTAAAAAAATTAATTAAATTTTTGAAAACTTTGTATGAACACTTCTTCACCAACCAGTTATTTACCCCTTAGCTATTTTTGGTTGCAATAGACCTCAATAAATCTTCTCTTTAATTATAGGACGCTGTACCTTTTCGCATGAAAGGTATTCATTGTATAAATACACCATCGAAATTTGGAAGAATTTTTAACTCTATGAAAAGTATTTTAAATGAAAAAAACCGTGCCAGGGTAAGTAAGTCTACGAGGAAAAAATACTTACGTTTAACGACGTTTAAGATGTAATCTACTTTTAGCTTTACGTTCACAATAAGAACTACCAAGAGCTGTACAAGTATGTTCCTAAAACTATATTACCTGCGGAATATGGTGGAGATGTTGGGACCGTAAGAGAAATCACAGGTAAATAAAAAAAGTTTTTCTGTTTTGTAATGTTAAACTACATCAAAACCAACAAATTCTGGAGTATACACATTTATTTATGTCTTATAAAACAAAATATTTTTGAAATTTTCACGATATAATATTATATTCAATTTCTGCTATATTACAAAAAATCTTTATAGATTATTGGAAAAAGAAAATTCAAAGCTACAGTTACGTTTTTGAAGAAGACCTGCAGTATGGTGTAGATGAAACAAAACGTACTGGCAAGCCGAGAACAGCCGAAACATTGTTTGGATTAGACGGCTCGTTTCGACGGCTGGAAATTGATTAGTTGCATTTGGAGTAACGTTATTATAGCTGAACTATGTATTTTCATAATACATTAAATTAAATTATTTAAAAAGAATTGCGAGTTATTTCGCGTCACCCATTAAATTTTAATTTACATTTTAAAGTCAGGTTAATGTAGTGTTGGCTTCGATATCTATTGTAAACAACAAAATTACTTACTTAAAAAACTGGATTATCTATTTTATGCGAGTTACTGAAGATTTCTTGTTAAAAAAAGTATCGTACCGCAAATGACACGAATTAAAGGAGCTTATTGTTAAGAAAAATAGAAACAGTTATCAGAAACGCACGGTAATATTTAATCTGAATTTATAAAAATTATCGCCCAGGTTGTAATCATATCTAAAGAGTGTTTATTAATCTGCAATGTACTTTAAGTATCATCATTGTACATTGGAGCCAGTCGGTGACGGAAAAATACGTACCGATTGATAAATTAGTATTTAATTTGAGGTGTTACAAATAGGTGAGTTATTATTCCTTGCATAGTTTTTAAATGTTTTACAATTTATTATTTAATTAAATATTTTTTATCAGCTTTATCAATATGCCGGTCCGACCTTTGTCTTCTGAGTTGGCTGAAAAAGCACGCCAGGAGCTGAACGAAACTGATTCTAAAAAAATGGAAGATAGTCTGCAACATTTGAAAGAGTGGATCGCGAAGCAGCCGCATTTGCGAGCACGAACTGGTTTGTGGTTGTTCTTACTCATATTAAGTCTTATCCAATCTACTTTCAAGTCAAACCTAAGAATTGCATGTAGCTCCAAATTATGGAAATGAAAATGAGTTTTCATACTTCTAGTATAGATTTTATATTTTCATTAATATATATTTTTGAGTACAGAGTCAAAAACATAGTTGTAAAAAAAACTGAATAAGAACATCATAGTTAAATACAACATTAAATTCTCAACTTTAAAAATAATAAAATACTTTCAAAACAATTATTCAAACATCTTAATTATAATTTATGATTTGATTTTTAGATCTTTTTCTTTATGGCTTAATAGCAGTTATGTTAATGAAATATTTCAGAGGATCAATGGCTGGCTGCATTTTTACGTGGTTGCAAATTCAGTTTGGAGCGAACGAAGCAAAAGCTGGATTTATTTTATTCTCTAAAAACAACAGCACCAGAATTAAACCCATTAAAATATACTGACCCGAAGTTTATGGAATTTCATGACCTCGGGTAAGCGCTTTTTGAAACATACTAGCCGAACTCCGCAGATAAAAATAAGTGATAAGTATATAGATGTCATATAAATAAAAGTTTTAATCCTGGAGCATCATCAACAACAAAGCGAGAACATAGTGTATTAATAATATATTCTATATGAAAAAGTTTTTACAGTATACATGATAAAAAGGTAAATATAAATGTACAATGAAATGTATGTTAATTTTTATATTTTTCGGTGTAAAAGTGTTCGAAATTGGTGATTTCAAATAATTTTAACTATATTCTTTTGTACATATACAATTGCATAATTTCATATAAGGCTTCCGTCATAATCGTTCTCGCCGGTTAGAAAAACGAAGACAGTTAGATTTTGAAGTTAGATATTTTTGGTACGAGTAATTAGTAAAAATTAATATGAATTAGGTAAAAAACTTCTTTATTATTATTCTATATGTACATTTATAACTACGTTAAATATTATCAATTCAAACAATAATGTAAATCAATTGATGGTTTACGTTAGAGATGCATACGTACAATATTATTCCAGACAATTCGATTCTTCAGTTTGGTATGTAGCCTAATATAATATTTTATTTCAGAGTGGCGATTGTTTTACCAAAAACAATAAACCCCGCTGACCCACGGGTTCTCCTTATGAGACCTGGCGCTTATGACCCAAGCAAGTATTCTATAAATGAAATGATGTCCGTCAACATTGCATTACAAAACGTATGTATTAAACTTTGATAATCGTTTTCAATTTAGATAGTGTAAGTCCAGTTTCGTTACCATGTTTTTAATAATTTTACGATATTATTAAAGATTTTGAATCTGAATAAAGTTTAAATGAAATTAAGTATAATTTTTCACATTAAAAACTGCTTGTTGACGACGAAAAGAAAATTTGACAGAAACTGTAAAATTTCCAGTGGTGTTTAATAAATCGTTGGTAACTACTGTAAGAAACGCGACTTATAGGTTCAGTAATCAAATTTGTAAACTACTTTTTTTTTCCAAAAGTAAAGATAACGATGATCATTACTTTAATGACGTGTTATAGGTACTGCTTATGGAAGATGACAATTTTGTTGTGGCTGGTGGAGTTAACGTAATGGATTTACAAGGGGCAACTATGGGACACTTCACGCAAATGAATCCAATGCTTATGAAGAAAATGACTGTTGCTTTTCAGGTAATTTGTACTTAAATATTTGTCATTTACAATGTTAATTTCGTGATTTTTTTTATTAACATTTACAATCATAGACAAAGACACGCTGTACGCATGTTTTCGTCTATAAATTTAAGTTTGTTATGAACAGGGGTTTTTGTCTTCTCCTGATAAGCGATGATTGAGTACAATGCATTTGATAAAAGTTAAACTAAGGGAAACTATTTAAATTGTTGTATTACTGGTTAACCTTCATTTAAAAGCACAAAATCTTAGATATGTTATAGATTATTTTCCGATTGGTTATAAAATAGTGTTCTAAAATATTAAAATAATGCCATTGTAGGAAGCTACACCAATCCGAATGAAGGGGGCCCATTATTTAAACACTCCTCCAGGATTTGAAACCCTTTTTAATTTCATGAAGAATTTCCTCAACGAGAAAAATAGAAAACGGGTAAGTGGTATTTATAACTATGAAAAAGGTGAAACTGTTTTATCTAGCTTTAATTATTTTTATGTGTTTTTTTACAGTTGTATGTTCATAATACTGATTTTGAATCATTGTACAAGTATGTACCTAAAGAAATATTGCCTGCTGAATATGGTGGAAATGCAGGAACTATTAAAGAACTTATAGGTACGTTATAAAAAGGAAATTGTAGCATTGATATTGTAATTTATTATTTATTTTATAAGGAGAAAAATCTTCTTTTATTAAAAGGTGTAATCAAGGTGTAAATTTGTAATGTTTTCAGAAATATCAAGGAACAAAATTCTTAAATACGGCCCATGGTTCGAAGAAGAGAATAAATTTGGAACAGACGAATCAAAACGTCCAGGAAAGCCCAAAACTGCAGAGGATATTTTTGGCGTTGAGGGTTCTTTTAGACAACTTCAATTTGATTAGTATGATTCATATCAGATATGATTGTAAGCCGAACAAGAGTAATTGTAAAATTAATAAATAATTGCATGCCTGTATCTACTATTTACAAACTGGAACAAAGTTATGTTTAGGCTGTCGTCTGCATAAATCCTAGTGTAGATAATAATTTTAAATACATATTGTTACAATTAAACAACTTGTCCTTCTTTTATTTCATATTTTTAAATATTTGCTATTTCTTATAAAAATCTGCCTCAATGTTTAATTATCTTTATATAATTTTGTAATAGTTAAGTTAAATAAAGATTTACAATTTTTATTTGCAAAATTTTTGTTTACAAATTTATTTGTCCGGTTATTGCCAGAACATGCAAATTACGTGAAAATAATATTAAAGCTTATTATTTTATACAAAACAATGTTTTAAACTAGTATTTTGATGTTTTGTTTCTGTAAACAGCAAGGATATTTGTCGCCAAAAAACAAAACTAAACTGAACTACACTTGTAAAAATATAAAAAAAAAATCCTAATCATTAAACGATTTTAAAGATTAATATTAATATTGGAATTTATAACGGAGAAAAACACTGATAATTTAATTTCACTTTTTATAAAAATTTGGTATTAAGGTTAGTCAACTCTGAATATATAATATTCCTACAGAGCGCTAAACCAAAGTTTATCATTGATTGACACATCTTCGGATGTTGATTGATCGATAAAGATCAATGAATGTTGTAACATAATAAAAAATAAATACACACTGGTGGTCTCTTTTGTCAAAGACCGTCTAGGTGTACCACCGCAGCTCCCATTTCTACCGCCAAACAGCAGTGTGCAAACATAATTGTTTTCCGGTTTGAAGGGCGCTGCAAACTGGTGAAGTTACTTGGCGAAGTAAAGGCAGTGATCGATTCGTTTTGATCCAAGAAAATTTTGATGGTGCTTTTAGGTCACAGTATGGTGTCAGTTGTGGTTCGTTATGTTTTAAAATATAAACCTGAATGCTTCTTATTCTAGTTTATGTACAAACCTTACAGTTTTAATTTCATTAGTACAACGGTCAAGGTTTTCTTAAGAGAGAGTTCTTAAGTGTTGAGTAGGTGTTATTACATTCGCCGAAGTTGAAACGAAAACGATTGTTTTAGAGACAATCCCAATTACTAAGAAGTTCATTAGGAACATCAGTATAACATTCAATTGTGTAATCCAGTAATGGTAAAATCAACGTGTTTTCGAGCACATTTTTTAGAAGGAATGACCAGGAACTTAATGCAAATAACGTAAAGAATTTTGAATTTTTTCGCTTACTTCAGTGATTTGAGGACGCAAATTAGGCAAGCTTTTCAAGATATTTAACCATGTTCATTTAGAAAATTACTATATTTTTTAAGCATTTAAATCTGATCCATTTAAACGGCGTGAGCTTACTACATCGATTGTCTAAACTGTAGGATTAATTTCAATACCAAATCTTAGAGTATAGATGGTACAAGTATTGAGTGAATACGGATTGTTATGAGATTTATGATAATTAAAAACAATGCAGTTAAGATTTTATTTTATCTGCCATAAAAGAAATAATATATTGCAATGAGAAAAATTAAGTATAAATCTCTTTGCTGTAAATAGGATACAGTGTCATAAAGATAAGCAAAGTTCAGTCATCTGAAGACACGCGAACACCGAAAAATGATATGAGTAACTCGACACATTAGTCGCGATATAAACACGGCAAGGTTTTGTTGTGTGCGAACATTCTTAAGTCAGTGTCCGAACATAACGGTGACTCAAGAGAACGTTCTTTTTACTGAACATCGTGAGTATAATATTGCATTTTTAATTTATACATTATAAAAGACTGTCCGTTACCTTATTATAACAGATAATAAAGTAATAATAATTTTCGCAGCAATTCGTTATGTTATTTAAATTTATTATTAAATGATGTACAATTAATATTTAATTAACAATCCTAAAAAGAAGTGTAAAAAGTGATAAGTGAGAGTAAGTCTGAAGTGAATTTGGAGATTCCATATTAAAGGTACATTTTGAAAAAATACAATTTTGTGTTCATTTTTTATTATGTAAGCAGATAAATGAGAATATTGAAATATTAACAAAAATTTTAATATTTAATAAACCAACTGCAGCCGTATGTATCCCTTTTCTGGACGAAAGGTGGTAAGAGATTCTTAAAAACCGTATCATAAGCTATTTCTTGTATTAGAGCCGAAGAACATTTATAAATATATTTAACGCATACATGTATAAAGCAGATTATGCGAATACACAGCTTTTTAATCAAATTAACTATATCTTGATAGGGCAGTTTGAATCAATTATACTATACATGTATACTAATTAATCAGATGGCTATCTGTTGATGAAAGTCATCTTATCTTTAACCTGTGACTGTTGCAATACCCTTGTCTTATTTTGCATAATAATTATTACTCGTTTTACTTTATCCTCAACTAACGAGTTTTGCATGGCCCCAATATTTTAACTCGGCGCTTAAATAACAAATCAATTATATTAAACTGGCTGAACAATGTCAGTATATTTATTACATCTCTTTGAATTATAATACGTATCAGTTATAATTAGTAATGATTAACGGTTATATACCGTTCATAATTTTTCAGTGGAAAAGACGCTTTCATACACTTTTTACAAGTGAAAGTCATCAAAATCGGTCTAAAATTATCAAAAAAACACAAACAGAGGGAAACACAGACAAATGTAATTAAAAAGGTGTTTTTATATTACAAATAAACAAATACATATAGATTAATATTGGCATGCCAAAAATACCTATACCGATTTTTCTGGAGAGATATCAAAAAATAAAAGCGTAGCAACACATTGGAGATACGATAAAAAGTAATTTCAATCAAAAGCTAATTTGTAAAATAAAAATAGAATATTTCATTTTAAAATTTTGTAATTTCAGATGTCAGTCCGTCCGTTACCTGCAGCATTAGCAGAAAAGGCACAAACAGAATTGAAAGAGGATGCAGATCGCCATGAAGACAGTATACGACATTTAAAGGAATGGATTCTGCAGCAGCCGCACTTACGCGCGCGTACTGGTAACGAAGATGTTGATTTTGAAACATAACAAATAGGGTAACAAAACCTAACATACATCGCAAGATGACAAGCACGATATGATGCAGTGTACGTCATATCACCCAATTATTATACAGGTGTATCGTTCACCACCAGGAGAACTTTCTACACATCTTATCGCTCCACGGAATAACAAATTAATTCTATAAATTATAGGTGATCTAAAATTACTGAATGATGCAATAAAGAAGTTTGATGATTCTGTTCTCAGAGGACCAGTGGTTGACTGCATTTCTTCGTGGATGTAAATATAATTTAGAGAAAGCCAAAAAGAAAATCCTATTGTATTACACGTTAAGAAGTACTGCACCGGATTTTTATAATTTAAAGTATAACGATCCCAAGTTTATGGAGGTACTTGAACTGGGGTAAGTAAACAATGTTATTAACATTGAAATTGTTAGTTAATTATCAAAACAATTTTTATAACATATGATTACATACATATACGGTAACCAGTTGAAAATGTAACAGACAAAAGTAACAAATTTATTTAATTTTTAATTTTCTGTTTGAGGAACTACGATTTTCTTTTATTTCACGGGTAGATTATGTTTGACATAATTTTCTTTCAGGGTTGACGTGATACTTCCAAAAACTAAAAATGCTACAGATCCACGAGTAATATTGATAAGACCTGGACAATTTGATCCAAAGAAATATTCGGCAAGTGATATTATGGCTGTGTCTTTAGTTAAACAACAAGTAATATGTTTATGAAATTGTAATTAAAATTTAGCGAAAGCAGTTTGCTTTAATGCTTATAAAGTTAACTTGGTAGCTTTTATTATCTGCTTTCTTAACACGGTATAACAAACAAATTTAAACTGCTTTTTAAAGATTTAATAGCTTGAATGATGAAGCGGTCGTTAGGATTTTTACACAGCACTTGTCTCATAATCAGGTATATTAAAATTTTGAGGAATAAATCGGTGCTGATAAAAATAACTTTTATTAACTATATGCCTCAGCAGTACAAATATTAAAAAGGAAATAAATTTTTAGATTTCATATCTAGAAGATGATAATCTTATTGTTTCCGGCGCTGTTAATGTAATGGATCTCGGGGGTACAAGTATGGCGCACTTTACTCAAATGACGCCCATGCTGATGAAAAAATTGGTACAAGCTAATCAAGTAAGCCATTACATTAAATACACAAAGTAAACATTATATTATTGATTGAAGCGGTGATTGTCGAGTTTGTTAGAGCAGTCGCACTATGCTTTAGGAGGAGATTTATTATCACAATGTAACTACACTTTATCTAAAATGACTACTACATAATAATATGTTTTGAAGGAGGTGAGGTTCTCCAAAAGTTTTTGTATAGCTACTCATTGTCACTACATTTTATAAAATTTAATTGTATTGGTATATGTGTATATATTAAAGTGATTGCTATAATTATTGTAAATATATTCAAAATATTTGTTGTACGTTATAAACTATTATATTTCGTAACTTACAGGATGCGGCTCCAATACGAGTCAAAGGAGTACACTTCATAAATATGCCGAATGGGCTTCAAGCCATTTTCAATGTAGCGAAAAGTCTTCTTAATAAGAAAAATAGAAGCAGAGTTAGTACTTAATGAAAAATACATTAGGTTAATTCAATTCAATTAAATAACATCAATATTGTTATTGCTTCAGTTACATGTACATAACAAGAGTGACGATACACTTTTCGATCATATTCCTAAGGAAATTTTACCAAAAGAGTACGGTGGGGAAGCTGGCACGATTCAGGATATCACAGGTTTGTTACATTAAAATTTCTTGATAATTTGTATACAGATATCTTCTAAAATATTTAAAATTTGTATTAATAATTCCAAAAATATTGTTTCATGGCAAAGTGTAATAGACCAATTAAATAGTTCCAGTCTTGTAAAGTTAAAAGCGTCATTGAACTAAGGCATCATTGATCCGGAATCCTCATGTAAAACATACACGATAACTAGACTATATATAACTAAGCGAAGAAAATTTTAACATGAATAATATTTATTTTCTCTAGATCATTGGAAAGGAAAAATTAAAGAATACAGTTCATGGTTAGATGAAGACCTGCGGTACGGCGTAGAAAATGACGAAAGACAAGAAAATGGATCATACGGAATTAAAGGATCTTTCAAAAAACTTCAACTAGATTGAAGAAATATATAACATTACGTATAACTAATAATATATATAATAATTGTAACGATGACACGCAGCGGAAGTAATGTTGAAGATGTAAATATGTTAGCTTTATGAATTTTGTGGCCTGCTATAGGTAAATTTGTGGTGTATTATCGACAACAATGCATATCACTTATACTTCGTATTAACCTCGTATCTTTAAACCACAAATTACCTATTTTAAAAGTGTTTATGCAGATAGAAGAATTAATTGTATTAGAATCCTCTTCGATCACACACACAATAAAAGTGAAAAGAGGAGTTCCATGCTGTCTAGTTGATTATGCATAAAAAAATTACAAAAGTTATCTTTTTACTCCTGTCGCACACAATACCGTAGTTAACAACATATTTTCAATAGTATTATAATTGGTTAAGATTTAAAATTATAACAGAAACATTGATTAAATATGAAGAAAGAAGAAGTTTTTTTTTAATTCTAATTTATAAGTAAACAAATGTTGACAAAGGAAGATAATGTATGTACGTTTTAAAACATTAGTGTAATAGGTAATTAAATAGATTAGCGATGTATGAGTTTAATTATTTAACGAGTTTATCTTATTTATAAAACAACAATATTATTTATTTATGTTACTCTACCTAATCTCAACTGCGTTTGTTGCTTGAACGACATAATTGTATTAACATTAGATAATATAAGTAAAGTTTTCGCAAATTAATACTCTGCTATAAAATGTGACAATTATTTTATTAGTACCTTTTCACCATCCGACGGAACAAATTTTTTAGAATTGAAATGAAATAATATTCATATATAATATTTCAGCTAAGGTGGATCCCTTCCGTAAATTAAACGAAAGGAAGTAATCATACTAAAAGAGTGAACTGTACGAATAAACAAAAAAAAAATTAGCTTAAAATTTTTAGTTTAGAGCATTTATGTTTTAACATTGCGGAGAAGACCAGGTGCCGTTGAAAGAAAAGTATGTATGTGTTATATTTTCAGGTTTTTAGTTTTTCTGTTTACTTTTTTTTCTATTTCGTAGGTGTTTACAGTCGATTTACATGTAATATTAAAATTAGAAATATGTGGTTGAAGCCGTAGACAGAAAAAAAATGTGAAGCTATGACGTTCATCTCACATCTATACAAAGAGGTGCTAGAACGTTTACACCTATCGTAGCATCTTTGAGACATGGTATTACTGACTATTTTGGATATAAATGTATGTTCCATAATTTTAAAATATCGATTAAAATTATTTTAGTAATAAATTAGAATAAGTAGTAAAGAATAATGATGTCATTGATACCGCATATAAATTTCAGTAAAATTTTAATGTTAGCCGGTAGATGGCGGTGTTATAAAAAAAAGCTTAAAAACTACTTTATTTCTGTTTTTTTTCTATTGTGATGAGTAGATTATAATGACGCTTTTTATTAAACTGTATATGTAAAAAAAAAATATGTATCGATGTATCACAAAAATGGAGTACCTACAATGAGCATTACACGTACATCCAAAAACGTTTACCTTGTTCGGGTAACCTATCAAAACCAGTTTTGCATGAATGCTAATTTGTACTTTTTGTGTATTGTGGTATACATTTTGTTTAACTTATGACATATGCAATATGGTTAATTTTTTTAAACAGACTAGTAAACTTTACTGCTAATTTTCGGTTATAAGCTTTTATTTATAAATACAAAATTAATTCAGTATTCAATAAAATAAAAAAATACAGATTTCCAAATTGAGTTTTTAATTTCATTGTAAATATTTGGCTAACAAATTTGCAATGATCCAAAATCAAATTATGCTTACTCGATCACCAAAAGTTGTTAATGAGATGTTTTTATTGATTGATTTGCCTACAAAAAGCGCCATTTTGGAAACAGCAAAATGGCGCTGATCGATCGATGAAATTTTGTAGCAGGTACACTGAAAAATGTAATTAACACGTGACGTACGGAATTGGTTATTCGACATCACAAAGAACGCTGCTGATAAGGTTTAATGCTCTTGATAATACAACAGTCGATACAACACCAACGTTACTAACAACATTCACCGGTCGCCTGCTAATTGGTAACAGAATATTATTATTATCATTAAAATAAACAACTTTTTGTGAATATATAGTTAAGCAACAGAACAATTATAAAACATTTTATTCATTATATACACCACAGATATTATTATATTATAATAGAAATTATAAAACAGTTTTATTTTTCTGCATATTTCAGTTGATACCGATGATTCGAGAACTAAGTCCTGAGTTGGCACAGATTGCCAAAACAGAGTTGAACGAGAATCCGAAGCAAACACCGAACGATGTGAAACATTTAAAAGAATGGATATTAAAGCAACCACACCTAAGGGCCCGAACAGGTACATGTTCAATTTAAGATAAAATTAGTTAATACACTATATTTTGATTACAGAAATGTATGTATCTAAACTTACTGTAAATATTCTCGTAATAATAGTATGATGTCAACGTATACATCAAG
This sequence comes from Byasa hedistus, assembly GCA_029286795.1. Taxonomy (NCBI): domain Eukaryota; kingdom Metazoa; phylum Arthropoda; class Insecta; order Lepidoptera; family Papilionidae; genus Byasa; species Byasa hedistus. Next base: position 4,684,890 of record JAGSMW010000020.1, on the reverse strand, counting down.
TTTTATTTCATTTAACAATTTAGTTCAGGTACCTAACAGTCTATAAGTGACAAACACATAAACAATAATGTTGCAGACACAGAGTTTAGTTATCAGTAAATATATGATAAGCAACATAAATAGATAACTTACTGTGCTCTATCGTTAAATCGTAGAGAAAGATTAATTTTACACATTTGTGTGTATTATTGAATAAATACAACGAATGATAATTAACTGAATATTACTTTACTTTAAAAACATTAAAGTTAATATTAGTTAGGTCGTTGAAACATTATTTTATCGTTAGGTGATAACGACTTGGAAAATTGGCCTTAATCATCTTTCACATTAGAGAATGATTTTGTTCTGCGTATTCTTATTAATATTAAAGCTTATAATTTATGTAATGACCAAGAGCGTTTTTTATAAAAAATGCATAAATCAATATACTACATCACTCAAATTGTAAAGATTTTTTTTGTACAACAATGCAGGGACTCGAGAAAAATGTTTGTTTGTCCAAAAATAATAAGCAATATAGAATGTTTACACAGGAATACATCGCGTTGTTTAGAAATTCAATATTTACGTGAATTTAATAAATAATTACCCATTTTAGCAAAAAAGTTAGTAAAAATATTTCTTTTACCACATTTCTCTTTTTCTACCATACGAGTAGATCACTCTAGTTCGGTAAAATATTACACAAGTATTTCATTAACTTTATGTTTTTTTGTTTATATGGTATAGTCAATAATTTAATAAATTGTTTATTTAAAATATTTATAACATTTACGATCCTAATTATTATTTTTTTGGCCTTTAGGATATATGAAACAAATGTTTATATAATTATAAATATTTTTTTTTACAATCTCACTAAAAACACAAGTCAATTTCAGATGATCAATGGTTAGTGGCGATTTTAAGAGGTTGTAAATTTAGTTTAGAACGGGTAAAAGCAAAATTGGACCTGTATTATACATTGCGGACAACTTCACCCGAAGTCACACTGCGTTTGAAGCCCACGGAAAGTAAATTTATAGAATTTATGAGATTGGGGTAAGTTAGTTATTAATAAGAGCAAGACCATTTTTGACGATTTTCATCAGCACCGGATATCAATAGGTTGCAATGATGCTGATGACATTACATTAAATTTGATTCAACTTAAAAAAAGTGTTTACCACTAGTGTATTAGTTTAGAAATCGTAGCAAATAAGAGAATTTGGTTTTATGTAATAATTTCTTTTACATCAATGTTAACTACATCTGCAATTTAACATTTATATAATTAAATTTAGATCAAAACATCAAATTGAATGAATTTCTTATGTTAAGTCATTATCTTAATTTACAGAACATGTATTATATTGCCCGAACCGAAAACTGGATTTCATCCACGGGTAATTCTTATAAGGGCTGGAAGATATAACCCAGAAGAGCATAGCGTAGCCGATATCATGTGCATTTTGTATTATTTAGTTCAGGTATATATGAAATATTATTAAAATTACGTGGTGTTTATAAATAGATCTTACTAATTTTTCGATTCATTGAGCTGTCATTAACCTGTTTTATTATTTGTACCAGAACTTTAATGCTTTATTAAAAAAAAAACCAATGCTTCAACAGTAACACATTTATGTACTCTTTATAAAATAAGGATGACATAAAATTTCTTTATAGATGTGATGTTAATTTTAGTTAAATTAGAATACCACTAATCGGGTATTTAGAACACACTTATAATAATCATTTTTTTATGTAGGATTTTTTTTTTAATCAGACGTTCTTTCTGATCTACTAACGTTATATCATGTGTATATATATAATGCACTTATAGTTACATATTATACAGTTGAATGTTACAAAGATATTTTTTTACAGATTTTAGTAAATGAGGATGACACAGCAACAGTTGTAGGAACAAAAATAGTCGTAGATTACGAAGGTGTGACCATCAATCATTTGACGCAAGCTAATCCTAGTCTACTTCGAAAACTAGTTGCAGTCAGCCAAGTTAGTATTAGCAACTCGTTTCTTTTTGTAAAGCAATCTTAGTTATTTGTATATCAATATAAAACTTTATTCGCACACACAAAAAACAATTACAAAAAGACGGTCTTAATAAATAAAGTATTCTCTACCACTTTTGCTTGGGGTTGAGCAGAGAAAAAAGACAAGTTTGCTCTATGTTGTAAGTGCACAAGACATAAAAGGATCTGTATAAATATGTATATTTACTTGATGTATGTGTATAAAAATAAATGTGGTGCATACAAATATGATTAGCCGTAACACAAATGTTATGTTATAGTAGCTCAACAAAATCGCAATAATTTTTAGTTTGTGGTCTGTTTTCAATGTATTTTGATTACATTCTCACTGTTACACCGAGCATACCGATATGCAATCTTGCCTTCTCACTATATCATCTTATTACTTACTTTTATAAACATCTTTACTGACAGATCCGTTGTATTATGAACTCAACTTCCGTAAGATTTTTTTTGTTTCTTTATTATTTTGTTTTCATGTATACCTATTAGAATTGTAACCTAGAATATTCGTTACATGCAACCTATTTATCTATATTGAAGGAAACAAGTTTTTAATGCGAGTGCAAACTCTAATAAGTTGTTTTCAGCGTAATGCGTTTGGGTTTAGTTAAAGTTCACATTAAGAATTCAAGATGAATAATTCCATATTAATATATTGTATATATGAATATCTATTACGTTTTAATTTAATTGGATAAATAATGAAAAGAATATTAATTCCAGTTGGTATCGTAATTGTGATTTATGTTCTTCATAAAATATTAAATTTTATTGAACAGGACTCTCTGCCTCTTCGCTTAAAAGGAAGCCACCATTTGAATGTACCATCAGGTATAGAGGTTATTTTTAAACTGGTGTCCACATTTCTGAATGAAAAGGCACGGCAAAGGGTATGTCATTAAAACTTACAATATGCTTCATAGTTTAATATTACGGTTCATAAACTTGTATATGAATTTTATGAGAATGTATAAAAATTATTATAATTTTTCGGTTCATTTTGAAATCGCGAGCAATACAATAATATAACCTACATAAGTTTTAAATACGAGTATAAATTATTATGGCATTTTAAACCTATGCAGAATAAGTAAAAAACAATAATGTAATTAAGTCACTGCTAAATTATATTTTTTTATGTTTTAGCTTAAAGTTCATAAAAGTGCTAATGAACTATTTGAACATATTCCGAAGGAAATAGTACCTTCTGAATATGGTGGGACAGGAGCTACTGTTGCCGAAATTATTGGTAAACATATTTTGTTACTTTTTATATACTATAATAATATTAGAGAAAAAAATTATTTATCTATATCACGCGAGTACAAAACCTTTGTGATGGTCTTATTTTTGAAAGTTTAAAGAAATTATAAACAACATTATACGGATATTGATCAAAAATTTTCATATGAGATTTATGGAAAAGTTTTGACTATACAATAGTATTTTAGGAAAGCTTTATAACAAACGTAATAAATTGTGAAAGAAGAGGCTTATGTGTATTAAAATTTTGCCTGTATTGCAGAGTATTGGGTTGCCAAGATAATAGAATATAAATCTTGGATGGAGGTCGAGGAAAAACTGGGAACAGATGAATCTCGGCGCCCCGGTAAACCTATCTCTTCTGACGTACTCGGAGATCATGGTTCATTTAGACAATTAGCCATTGATTAATCCGTCGAAGCCCGCGGGCATCGGGCGATGTCGCGCAAAAATGTGGCCCCCAGAACCATGGGCATCGAGCGATGCCGTGAGTTCCGAACTTTGTTTGAGTGTGTTTTAAGTACGTTTATAGTCAATTTTATACTGAAAATTGGGTGTCTATAGATTCTTTATGAAATTTGTTACAAAATGAGCTCAAAATAATACTGGCCACAATAGAAAAAAAATTATAATTTTACAGTCAGAAAGTTGTGTCTGCCTCGGCGTCAACGTGAGTATTTTTTTGTGAACCGGTTCCAAAATATTTCAAGCGAAAATCAGAGAAAATTTTAAGGAAAAGGCTAATTCAGTGTTTTATTAGTAAATGGTTGTATAATTTTAGATAAAATACAATGTTTCGTGCTATTATCCCACGAAAAGATTTTATAAACCTAAATGTCGTTCGTGCGCAAAAACGTTCTCGGCCCGTTTTTCACTAATTATAACATTATATTCATGAAGGAAAATACATCATTTTATTGTAAATTTATTGTAGATTCTATTTTTACGTGTCGTTTTTGAAACAAACACGTAAAATTATAGATTTTACGTGTTGAAGCTGTGTTTATAATTCAGACCCACCAAATAACACTCACACAACGACAAATCTACGTCTGTGTGTATTACAAAATGACCACTGGGCAGGACCCGCAAACAGGATAACAAAAGGCCCGCTAGGCTCGAGCGGCAGACGCACAAACAGGATGTTCACCTTTGTGTTTAGATTTGAGACAGGATTAAGATTTTTTATATTTAAAATTTTTATTTCTAATTTTTTTTATCATTATTAGCGGCACAGCGGCCCAGTTAAAGAAGTGTCGAAACAATAACTACAATACCACATCTGCGATGGAGTATCATTGTATGAAAGGGCCGTCTACTAATCCGCGCGATTTACAAAATATTTATTGTAGTAATAAAAGCCTATACTTTATAAAGTCCACTGGGCTGTTATTGTCCAACGGTCCACATGCGCGGGTAACGCCAGCGAAAAGTTCTGTTTGTCAAAGTCTGTACATCTGTGTGTAAATACGATTTGTTTACATGGTTGTTTGTGATTTAAATATAATTTCTTTTACTTTATATCAAGTCTATTAGCTTTTAGCGTCGTCAAGATTTGACCCTCTCGCATTTCGCACATAATGTGCTAATAACATAACAAAGCTCGACTTTTAGGTGTACAAACGCCCACGATTCCACAAACCACATGGATTGTCAAATACGGTTTGTCAACTGTTACGCTTGATGTTCTGTAGCATCACGCATATGTAAATACCACGGTTTTTTTTCGACGGGATTCTGGCGGCAAAGCGAGATCGACTAAGTCATGCGATTGCTATGCCGCCCGCGCCTGGTCCCTGGGACTCCACCTTCGCGGATAGGCTGTGGGCCAGCCATTTTCCCTGCTCCAGAGCAGCGTGCTGAAAACGCCCAGCATGCTGCTCGCACTCCGTGCTGTGATGTTACCGAGTGTCAGACTCCCCATCCAATACCCGCGGCTCCGCTCATAGGGGCGGCATCAGGCGAGCATAAGCTGAGCCTGCGTATGCTGAGCTGTGTCATCATCGCAATCGCAATGATGACACTCCGCGGTCGGCTCGCTTCCTGCGGTGTGACAGAGATACCTCCCGAAGCTACCGTGCCCTGAGGGGATCTGCTCCAGCCGGAAGGTAGGCGACTTGTGGCGCCGGTACACCCTCTCTTTTAGGAGCGGACGAATAGCCTCTTCGCTGCTCAGCTCTCGGCCCAGCGAGCCGGCGTTTCCACTGCCGCATGATATCCTCATGGGCTGAGCGACGCCTTGCCTCTACCTTTTCTAGAGGTGGAGCTACACCTTATCGCCATGACCCGCTGCACTCTGTACAACAGGGCCAGACTCTCCGCGGATAGGACATCGGCCCACAGGTGCTCCGTACAGCGCCATCGAGCGCAGCACGCCAGTGTAAAGTTTTGTAAATACCATGCTAACCGTTTTTTTTTTTTTTTAATCATTCCTCTGTAAAGGTGGGCAGGGCTTTGTCATTTCTTTCTTTTACTTTCTTTCTTATTTTATATTCTTTTCTTTTCCCTAACATTTATACATTTTATCTTTCTTCTTTTATTCTTCACTCTTTCATTCTTTCACCAGTTTTTATCATTTCCATTTCTTCTTTCAGGCATCACCTCTCAGACTACCGCCGCATATTCTACTTTTCTATTCTATTCTAAAAATATGCGGCGACATCCGTCATCACTCATCAGAGAGGCGATGCCACCAGCTGTACATGCTAACCGTTAGTGAGGCAACTGCTGCCTTCGATATGCTTTGTCAAATAGGTAGAAGAACTTTTTATTATATAAACTTTTTTCTTTCGATTTAATTTTACAGTACAGCTAGCTGCGGCTTTTTTATGTAAATGCTCAGAATGCAAAAAAAAATTCACTTTTAAATTGTCATGTATTTTCAACCTCTTATTTGTGCTACATATATGTATATACTTTGTGTCACGATAAACGTGTATGCACTTTTTACATTTTTCTTTTTGTTATTGAACAAATATTTTATGTTATAGATTTAACCCACTTTTAGTTTCACTACCTTTTATAACAAAATCAAAACTCAGCACTGGCACAAAGATAACTAGTGCCATAAGTAGAGTAAAAAAAAAGTGAAGTTAAGTATATTCCGGACAGTACAATCCTAAACTTTAAGCACGCTGTATAGCGGACCTCTGGTGACGTCACGCGCTTGGCCCCGCCTCTACCCCAGCACGGACCCCGCAGTCGCTTCGATGTCGTGCAAACCGCAAAGATAAGTTTGTGCGCAGTATCAAATTTCAAGTGCGTGAATGAGTGGTTTATATTTACTATTTCAATTGTTATGATACAGTGTCGTGTAGAGAATTTATTACTCAAGCGATTATGAGTAATTCTAGACGCGTTGTTGTGATGTGTATCCCTACAGAAGCCTAAAACCGAACGTCTTCAATTGTAGTGAAGCGATATCCCGCGTCGGATATTTTGTCTCACCAAAGGTTCATATTCATATATTATAGGCTAAATTGTACAAATTTGTATTTGTGAATATATTATCTTTTTAGTGGTATATAACAATCATACAAAGGTGCTATAGTTTCAACACATTTCGACTTTCAATTCTCGTGATGATAGCCGCCGCATACTTAACCGACCGCGCACTTAAGCGGTCGGCCGTCTGTAGGGTCCGGGTGTGGGGGCCACAACGTACTTTTGACGCCCGGGCTTTGACAGGTTTGACTACAAGTTGAAATTAATAAAATAATACGATTTCTTTAAAAAAACCTAATCGAACCGTACTCTGTTAATTAATATGTACATAATTTATTACAGATAAGCATGTTGAAGTTGTATAATTTAGAAACTTTTTTAAATATTTTGATTTGAATGTTTACTTTTACAGTGTTGGATAAGTAATATTGAAAGTACCGTGTGGACGGGTTAGAATATCACCATAGATACTTAAACCTCATGGTGTCGTAAAAAGTTAGTAATAGGAAATTATTCTATAAAAAGGCTCTCACTTATCATTATTAAGTTTATCAACCTACATATCAAACATGGCAAATGGCCATAAATGCTTTAAATATGATGAAGTATGAGGCAATTGTATAATTCAGAGAAAGTGTTAATGGTTTTTTGTATTTTTCTGTTCTTGATTCTAGCATTAACATAGACAATGACTTAAAAGTCGAGAATTTATAGTAGTAAAGTGTTGTTTAAATTTGCGTGTTTTATTTTCATCAACTTTGCATTATAACAATATTGTTACGTACTTTCTTTTTTATAAGGTAAGTGAACAGTCACATCCAGAATTGATGTCGTGAATCGGATAATCATACCAGACGAAACTTTTTTGGTCAAGATAAATGTATATGTTCGGCATGTTTGTTTTACTTCATATATTATACTGATTTAACTATTTATATTATTTCAGAAATTAAGAGAGAATTAAAAACTAATAATTTTTTTAATATAATTCAATAAAAGTATCGGTACGAAGATCAGTATGTGATTATTACTGTTTCATTGCTACCAAAGATATTATTGTTACACACATTAAGATTTTTTATATCACATTCATGAGACTTAAAAAATAAATTGATCGGGCAAATATTTAAATATTGTAACTTTAATATATTGAGTTAAGTCAAAGTACTATGTAATTGAAAAAGTTAACGCAAATTAAAGGCATATCTAGATTTAAACAAAATTTTTATAAATATTATATTTTTCATCGTGTTTTTTTAAGATTTTAATGATTCAGTGGGTGTACGTTCTAACTAAACACACAATCGTTATTATATCGCTTAAATTAAAATGATAGTAACCGTTGCTACTATTTTAAGAAAATGAAGGTCGTCCGGAAGGTTGAATAATCTATTCAAGTAAGTAAAATGCATTAACATAACAGCAAGGTTACTTAAACGGCAATAATAATGTTAAATTTCATGTTTGGGTCGTTTATGTTTGTAGCTTTGTATGTTAAAATTTATCCTTGTAATTACAACGGTACAAACTGTTTTAGAGTGATCGCTTAATTCATTGGGTTGATGACCATAAAAATAGCTGCGTACTATATGTTAAGAAATAGGAACACAAACAATTTTAATAGCGATAATTGATATGTACTAACCATCCGTTTATAGATATGTGCAGATAAAATAAACGGTCGTAGGAAAACATGCACGCGATTCAATTATTTTGTTATATATTCTTGCATAATATTCAACATCAAATATGAAGTATTTAAAGCAACAAAACTAGTTAATAAATGTTTTTTACTCGATACAAATGCATTGTTGAAATACATTTTAGAAATGTCTTAATATCGACCCCTGCTCTGCTCTGTTTTTATTTTTGAATACATATTCATTATTGTTTATTCATTAAAATCTACTGATGTAAAGAGTATTATAAGTCAGCTTAGAATTGTAAGAGTAGCTACATCAGTACAAATCGTTTTCCAAGGTTAAGGAATAATCGACCGGCAACCTTTTTTTTAATTATTGGATACATACTGTAGAACTTTATGACAAAATGATCATGCTTTAACTTTATAACTAGACCAATTTAACGGTTTTAGCTTAATTGGTACTTTTTCGAATAAGATTTTTTGTTTAGTTTAATAGATGAACTTGTTAGTTTATTAGTTAAATATGTAAAATTAGTTCAGTGTTTTCTCTTCGAGGGTGTTCATTGCATTACGTGTGTTGGCGAAAAGTTGAGACACTCTGTTACCATGTGAAGCATAAAACTAATCCAAATAAAATCCTTCGAACCAGATAAAATTACTTTCTCAGGGAAACTTCACAATATACAACTTAACAACTTTAAAGACATATCGCTCTGAAGGCTACGATGATTAATAGATTTTCTTGTAACTTAAAACGATTTTGTCTTGTAACACTTAATTTAAAACATAGTCTAATGTAATTAAACCCCCGCATAACATGTAGTATAGTATACTACTTAAATGTAGTGTTATTTTTATTGATTGATTGTAGAATATCGGGCATTGTACCTTTTAGACTGGAAATGAAATAAGTTTCGTTATTCACATACAATATAACACAAATAATTACTTATGTAATACAAAAATTAAAAAAAAACTACTTTCTATGCTTTTTTACTACATTTTATCGGAGCAATAAAATCGCAAGAACTGTACTACAGCTAATGTTTTAAGTGCGCCTTTTACATGTCTTGATAAGTGTCTCATGGTTAATCAATTAACATTTCTGATAATAAAAAAAACCCGAATAATTTCATGGAATCGTCGTTATGAGACGTAAGATGTTAAAATTAAATAAACTTCAACAGTCAGTTGTAATGGCTTATTATCAGCTGATAGACGATCGACTGCTGGTGATAAGTAAACAAAAACAGAATTATAGGGTTTAAGTATAACAATGATAATAAACCTAGTAATCATTTTTTTCAAGTTGTATTTGTTTCTAAATCACTTTACTTAATACTGTGCATATTCGTATAAATTATTATTATTTATTTATCATCTGTAAACAAAACGTGTTAAGGCAACTTAAACGAGGTATTTTTTTTATTCTAACATTAATACGTCTATGGAATTTGAATATAAATGGTCGTAATTTTTAAGACATATTTTATTAAGTTATAAGAGAAGTTTAATAAGTAAAACTAAGATCTTAAACATAAAATTTATTAACTATTTTTCCATTACATTTCGTAACACTCCGGTTAAAAACCTGGGCAATGTAATTACTATATGATGTTGCTATCTAATCAGCGGGCGCGTTATAAATGCAGAAATTTATCGCGCGACCGCCATTCAACTCAATTACGGGCACGGGTATTCAAATATTTTCTTTAAAACTCATCAAATATCCGTCACTATCACGAGTGATTATACACTCGTTGTCATTGACGACAAAGTTTTACCACTTACAAATGGATAGAAACCACGAACAAAATGTATTCGTATATTATTGTCTAACAAAATAATATCACGATCACGAATTATTCGCTCGTTTCTGTCGTTAAATTTAATTAGTATGCTATTAATCGCCCAGTCGAGACCTACCTTTCCTTAGTTCTATCCTTGTGAGTGTACTTGCAAGTCGTGCAGTGGTGACGTTCATATTGTTTACGTCCACAAAATATTATAACATTACTAATTTAAAGGTACGTTATTACATTCAAGTTTGTATTTAATAGGATACGTAGTGCTTTCATATTGACTGTACTGCTTAATATTTAGTATTTTTCAAATTATTGGCTTAGTAAATGATATAACCAAAGTAGTGTTTTCGTTTTAGTTCATAAAAACAAAGTAATTATGACAGTAAGACCGCTCTCCGCCTGCCTACAGGAGAAAGCCAAGAAGGAGATAAATGAAAATCCTCGTAGTGTACAATCCGACATAACAGCACTTAAGATTTGGCTCCAAAAACAACCTCATCTTTATGCAGTTAACCCATGTGAGTATCAAAAATAATATTTCATATTAAATAACATTCAATCAAAACAACTTTACTCTTAAAAGTAGGATTAAACATCAAATTTAGCTTATTTGCGTAACTTGTTAATTTTAGGTCAGTGTCAATAGTGAGTGTTATTAATTTCTAAATTCTTATCACTGTTTATAAAATCGAATATTTATGTAAAGCGACACCTATAAATTATTTGGAATAACAAATCGTTTGAGAATGTGCGATACTGATAGCGAAACGGTACAACATGAAAGAGTTCAACTATTAACAACTAGATGTCGCTGTGCGTAACCTGTTAATTTTAAATACATTTTTTTGCAGCGGACCAATGGTTAGTAGCCTTCCTACGGGGCAGTAAATTTAGTCTAGAAAGATGCAAAGAAAAATTAGACATGTATTATACTTTGAGGACCGTGGTGCCAGAGTTCTTTTCAAACAGAGATCCTTTACATCCGCGAATACAAGGAATTTTAAAACTCGGGTAAGGTACATTTTGATGAGAAAAAGTTACTACAGTTATTTGAAAAATTAAAATTAATCCTTTTTTTTTAGAGCTTTCTTACCATTAAAAACCTGCAAAGAAAACGATGCTCCGCGGATATGTATTTTACGCATTGGTGTATATAACCCTTCAGAGTATAATTTATCGGACCTTTTGAAAGTGGCTTTCATGATAACTGAAATAATGATGATTGAAGATGATAATTTCACCGTTTCTGGAGAGGTTTTTGAACTTTTGCTTATTTACTTTCTCTTTGTTACTTTAAATATTTACTATTTATACTTTATACACTCCATATCACTAGTCAAGTTTTGATGAAACGTTATGCCTTTTAAGTTTATGGTCCAAATAATAAGACAGTAGCTTATGATGACTTGATACAGAATGAATCAGGATTATTATACACTATGGTTCAAGCCAGAATAGCGTGATTGATGTTCTACTCAGAAGTGGATACACTATGACCGTTAGCTCCTTCTCGGTACAGCCGGGCACAGTCAGCAATTTCTTATCAACTGTGGAACCTTTCCTAATGCTAAGTCGACAATTGTATAGTAGGCCCCCGTTAGCACAGGTGTTAACTAGCTCTAAACAAAACTACTTGCACCTGGTCATTGTTTTCGCCTAAATATACTAACCAGCAATATCTTTATAACAAAATGCAAATTAAACATGAACAGGCCTGTCTATGGACATCTTTTCTAAGCACGTAATATTTTAAGGAAATATTAAAATACCTATAAACTTGTACTTTTATAGCAACAAGTTACCTTATTATTTTGTTGAAATAAATTTTTGTTATTATTTCAGCAGTTTTCTTTTTGAGTGTAATTCATATAAAAGACAAAAGAATCGCGTTTAGAAAAAGTAATTTAATATATTAAACACATATTAAGTTGTTTTTATTTCTGTTTAAATTTTTAGGATTAATAATTAATGGAACTTTATGGTATTTCAGGAAGTAATAGTTGATATTAAAAATGTAGGTGTAAATGTGCTAAGTCAGTGGACTCCTGCTTTAGCAAAGAAAGTGATCACATGCTTCGAGAAAGCGCTGCCTGTTCGTCTGAAGAGTAATCATATCTTGAACACACCAACTGGATTTGAGGCTGCTTATACTATCTTCAAAGCTTTCTTAGGGGAAAAATTAAAGAAAAGAGTGAGTATAATTTGTAAATTTTTACGGCTACGATACAAATACGAGGGTGGATTGAAAAGTACTCGGCCTAACCAAGAAAATAAACACATACTAAATCAGTTATATTTTTATTTTTCTACATAATCACCATCAAGTTCAATACACTTTTGCCACCTCCCCTTCCAAGCATTTAGACCGTTGAAAAAAAATTATTCTTCCTTAGAGTCAAAATATGCGTCTACAGCTGCTTTGACCTCGTCGTTTGTCGAAAATCTTTGACCTCCCAAGTGCTTTTTTAGGTTAGGGAACAGAAAGAAGTCTGATGGTGCCAGATCAGGTGAATACGGCGGATGCGGTAACATTTCAAAGCCACAGTTGTGAATTTCAGCCATTGACTGTGCTGACGTGTGAACACGGGCGTTATCTTGATGAAACAGGACTTTTCTTCTGAGCATTCCTCGACGTCTTTCTTTTATTTCCTCTCGTAAACGACGTAGTAAGGTGCAGTAGTAATCAGAGTTTATAGTCTATAATCTCGGCTATCTCTCTAATTTTTAATCTGCGGTCTCCCATTATTAAATCAAGTACTTTTTTAATATTTTCGTCAGTAGTTGACGTCGAAGGCTTTCCAGAGCGGGGTTCATCTTTCACACTCTCTCTACCACGCTTAAATTCTGCTATCCATTTTTTGACGGATGAATATGACAGAGCACAATCGCCTAATGTACTGACCATGTCATCATGGATCGCTTTTAATGATAGCCCCTTCTTATGGAGGTACTTAATGACGGCACGCTGCTCGATTTGCTCCATTCGCGGAAATTATGTCCGATTACTTTGTTAATAAATTTATAAAATCACAACTAATTATCGCACACGTTTCGAACTTCACACAATGAACTAGTCTGAACTGAACTACATAATGTGGGTAGATTTGATTTTTAGAATTGAATGGATCTGTGTTAGGCCGAGTACTTTTCAATCCAACCTCGTATCAATTTCATCTTATACCAATGTTTTTAGCAAAAGTTATAGATAAAAAAATTTACACTTGTTATTTAAAATTATATTCTTAATATAACTAGAACCAAGTATTTTGGTAAACAAGCATAAATTTTATGTCTTTTTATGTATCCATTATGAAATGTTATTAGTTCCCCATACAAATTTTTTTCCTTTTTTTATAACCCCTACAAATCCATTTTTTTACAAATATTATATTTATAATATTATGATAGATTTTAATAACCTTATTTTTTCGTTTACAGATACGAGTGCATAATAAGGACTATGACGCGTTGTATAAGGAAATACCTAAAAGAGTGCTGCCGAGAGAGTATGGAGGAGATGACGGGGAAATACAAGAACTTACAGGTGATGTGATATTTATAACACGATACACCAGTCTTTGTATAGCAAATACCGCTTGTGATATTAATATGCTCTCGTAGTTAAAGCTAAAAAATACTTCTATTGAAAAAAAAAATGCTCTTTTTCTAGTTTTAAGTTGAAATCACCATAACAATAAAGTTTAAGTAAAACTATACAAGAAACATAGCAACTTTCATAAAAAGAAATATTCAAATTTTTACAGAGTACCGTAAATAACTTTAATGTTGCTTTACAGTTCACTGTTAGGATAATGAACTAATACGAAACATTTTTCTTATTATTTATTACAGATTATTGGTTAAGGAAGGTGGAGAGTTATCGTGATTGGTTTCTGAAAGAAGAAAACGCCAGATCAGATGAATCCAAAAGGCCTGGCAAACCAAAAACAACTTCTACTTTGTTTGGTGTTGAGGGCTCCTTTCGACGACTTGAAGTTGATTAACTAAATTATAGTAAATGCAATAAAACAAAATGTTACGTTTAATTAATTAAATAATTTAGTCAAAGTTTATTAGTAACATATTTTTGTCTCATTAGTTTATTGTGGAATAAAATAACCTTATTACAAATATATACATTAGAAGTACAAAAGGCAGTAATACTGCTCAAAAACTTAATAACATTTAACAACGACATCATTAACCCATTTTTATAAATCGATCAATTAATATTTTACGGAGTAATTATTGTTAAAGCAGGTTGAGTTATAAAGTTTATGTTCATTTAATTTTTTAAATTCTTAAGATCTGGCGCATTCAAATGCGAATGAACTTTGCATCGGCCACATGCATTGCCTGGGCGGATGTAGCCAACTCTGCGTCACTGTCGCGCCGACTTATTTTTTGGCCCATAATAAAATAAAAAAAGCGAGTCTGTCAGTCGTTTAAACACAATTTGATAAACCAATTTTTAAAAAATGGGGATAAAATAGGGAATAAAAGTTTTATTACTCATGCAAAGGACAAACAATTAGCTTATGTTTTTGTATAACTTCCGAATTTTTATCAGTGTTTCTGATTTTAACACTTCATCTTATAATGCTTAATTTTAAATAACAAGCAAAGTCAAAATCATCGTTTTTATTCAAAATAGGAACAACAGTTCACTTATTGCACATCAAAATCTACCACCCATTCGCAAAAGAAATGCCACGGAATACACATATAACATGCATATAATATATAACATGTAGGTCACTATTTATTCTATCAGTCAGTCCGAATGACAATTTTTTGTAATGTTTGTAAAGTTAACAATAAAACAATAAAAATGCATAATATAACTTAGGGCTACCTTAAATAATAATAAAGCCTTTATTGCTAGTCATTACACAATATTTTTTTTACATTTTAATGTGGGCTACCTTAGTGAATGTAAAAATAAAACTCAGGGGAAAAGGTTGATCGATTCTTTGTATTAGTGTACTAAAAAACTGGGCTTCTCTTTTTTAACGATCAATTTTTATACTGTCCTTTGAAATATGAACAATCTACTAACAGTAAAAAGCTAAAGAGTTTTCTGAATTTTTAGGATTTTAAAAGTATTTTTATTTTTTTTAAATGTGTTGCTGACACATTTTAATAAGTTAAGTAAATAGATGATAAATGGAACAATGCATGATATTAGTATTAAATCAAAGCAAGGTCGATCGGTACAGAGTGACGTTAGCGCAGGTTGAGCGTTGCGACAGTCGCGCCGGCGCTTGCTTCAGTCGGTTGTATACGTGATCACGAGCGCGCGTGCGCGTGATTGTGCGCACTCGCTGTGCGCTTAGCTATGAATCGCGTTTCCTTCAAAACGCCTGTGCTTGTGCAATATTAAAATTGTCAGCGCTCCATTATGACGCAAGAGGACAACGACAACCATTTCGAAGATGGACTTGTCTCCAGCGAGGATATCACTGATAACGAGGACGTTGTTATTAGGACAGAAAGGGCCACTGTTAAGGAGATGATATTACGTTTCGAACGAACGGCCGTCAACAACTTCGGTGGTTCTAGTGAATCGTTGGAGAAATCCAAAGACTTTGTGTTAGGAAGTTTGACTGGTGTTGTTAGTCCTCTTAACGTACATTTCCAACATTTGTGCCCAGTGACTAATTCGCAAGATAGGCATTCCAATGTTTCAGTTAATTCAATTTTATCAAATGTTTCGGAAATCAGTTACGAATCAAGCTCGTCAGGTTTTGCGTCGGATAGAAAATCCTATTCGTTAAAACCACATAGACCGGCTCCACCACCTCCTGAACCATTTAACGATAGCTCATCTATTGATAGCAAATCACCTGTTCCTGGAGAATCTATTATAAAAGGGACGCAATTTTCCTTCGCCACACCGCCAAGTTCTCCTATAATATTACGGCGATCACGACAACCACCTGTTATTCGCAAGAAATCTTCTATAGGAAGTCAAAGTCATACAGGTGAGACACATTGGTCTTACGGCGTTAAACAAAGTGACTTAGAAAAATTACTGCGTCTTAAAACTTCAGAAGTGTCGGACAATGATGAAGACACAAAGATAGTTAGTGTGGAAGCCTGTGATATAAGTAGCGATTCCACAGACAGTGAGAAAGCAGAATCGGGTGAAGAATATGTGGTCAACAAAGATGACGGTAGAGCTGATACGTTATCTACTGACCATTCAACAGATACATTGATCAATGAATATGAAAGTGACGAAGGCGATAACTTGTCAGATGTTTCAGTGGCTTCTGCTGAACGATGCAATTTCGACAATGTCAGTATTAAATCAATATCTTCTTTTGACATGGTGCCGTATCAGAAATACGATAGTATTACAGTGTCTTCGGACGAGTTTGGTTCAGAAGTATGTCATGCTCCTGACACAGAATTCCTCACTGTCAGTGCAGTGAACGAATGGTGTGTATCAAAGTCTTCGGAACCGGTTTTGATACCAGTTGAATCTAAAAAAGAAAAATATCGAAGGTAAGTTCACTTAATTTTTTCTGTACTTATCTTGTGAAAATATTTGCGATAATGTATCGAGGTATAGTCACATTTTGATAAAAGATAAAATATCGCTTTGGAGTGTTTAGATATGGCGAGTGTGACATATTAAATATTTTTGCTTTGACAATATTTTAAGTTTGAATTGAATGAATAATAAACTAACGATGATTACTATTATGAAAGATAAGAAGTGTATGATACATATATAGTTACAAGTTTTGCCATCCTATATTATTAGAAGATACTGTCTAAGATTGATGTTTGTTAAGGCTCTGAGTTGCACGATTGAATCGAATCGATCAGAAAGCACCTGTAGCATTAAAACATACATAGGTTACAAAAGTAGCACTTTCGGGTTAGCAAGGGATTGCACCTTTATCTTGAAAACACAATGTTATATTTTTGCCCGTTAATTTGGCCCGTTGAGAAAATATTACACATCAGACAGATCATATCATAAAAGTATATTATATTCTGTAATATTCTTATCAAACAACTAATTGCGGGCCAAATATTAAAATTGATTAAATTAACAAGTAGAGATAACGTAAGTTCAATATGTTTTGTTTAAACTTATGTAATGTAGTAAAATATCATTAATGAAGATCGTGTAATTGGACAATCTGTGATTGAAGTGAATCAGTTTAAACTGATGATGGGTCGGTACATGATAATTGTAGGACCGTACACGTCGCGGTGACGCCGTGCTGTGGTTTCACCTTGATGTTTATTCATATGGTTAGTGGCAGGTACGCGTTTAAAACAGCCATGTCACCATCCACATGTGCATATTGAGGATTAGGTTCCCTGTATTGACATTATGATTCAAATGCCACATACATTAATGCGAGTTATAAACCATATAATTTCTGCTAATCTATAATGCTACAGTGGTTTTAATTCGACCTCAACTATCTGGTATCTATTAAACAAAATATATACAAACACATTTGCATTTCCGTTTTTAAAGTTAACAATATCTTTGAGTCACATTGGAAGTAAAGGTAATTTTTATTTTTAATACCAAACTCGAAGATAGGGTCGAAAATATTTAGTAGAAGTTTTTTTGAATAAACTTGTAATAAACTTAAAATGTTAAAAATAACTCAAAGAATGAATTTACATTGATGCATTTATGTAGAACCGGACTAACAATGAATTCACTTACTAAACTTTTTGCATATATGCTAATAGTAATATAGAAATTTAAATGAAGTTTTAATAAATGAGAATGAGAAGTTTTTATTCATAAAGGTTATTATTTATTATGAAACCTATTGTACTAACGCTGAACGTATGCACTAATTTGTTACTAATTCCATACACTAACAGTTTATGGATAAAATGTTTTATAAACAAAATAAAATATACGGAGAGTATAGATTATTTCAAAGAATTTATTTTCAATTTAATAATGATTAAACCTAACTTAGGCGGCAAATAATAAATTTTTTGGAACAGTGCTTATGTGCCTTTAAGTTTTCCTAAAAGTTATATCGATGTATAAAAATACTTTTTCATTTTCTTTCCAATTCGCGAAGTCGTCTGTGAAATAACATATAATTGTTATAAAGATAAAGCCATTTACACACACACTTGTTTTTAACTTTGTGCTAAGATTAAAATTATAGCAATGGCTAAACGGTTTCTAATTATTGAATGTGTTTATTACGGATAAGCAAATTGAATAGACTACAAAGAAAGCTCTGCTTGAACAAAGTAATTTATATCTCATTATTGTAGAGTATTTATTGAATCCGATATTAAGCCACGCGGTTGAACAGTAATTATCGTTATTATTAAAATGTTTCAAAACTTGCAAATTACTTTATTTTTACATATTTAAGATAGTAGTTGTCACAGCAAAATGTACAGACGTCTTTTTGATATTGCATTAAAGATATTTCTTCAGATAGCCGAGGTACCGTTCACTCTTGGGATCATTTTTCTTAAAAAGATTTGTCGACTTCCGACGTCCTGCAAATTTCGGTTAATCGTTTCGAATTCATTTATACAGTTACATAAAACACGTAAATTGTTTAATTTTTAGTACATTACAAATCATTTGATTCGGAAAAGAAATTTAACCGTCGTAAATACTGATGTTATAAAATCCAATAGCCCGTTAACTGTGTATAATAAGCTCTTTCACCTCTGCAAATTAAAAGCAAGTTTTTCAATTTCCAGAAGTGCATCAGCTATTTTAGTGATTCGTAATGCATTTATTTAATTTACAAGCGATATTTTTTTGTAAATAGCAGTCTGGTTCACCGTCTCTTTCTACTGCTAAGTAGTAGTGTTAGATACCCTAAAATTTAGCCAGTGTATTTTGATCAGCTTGGGTTTGAAGTAACATAGGCACTTAATATTCGTTGGCAGCTTAAATAATAATCCTTATGTAGGTGGGCTTTACAAATGATTGTGATGGTTTAATGATGATAATACATATTTCGTACACATACATACATTATAATCTACTCGATTCTTGTGTGTCAATGTTGTTCTAGCCGTGAACGTGGGCAGCAAGGCCGTTTATTTACATAATAAACAAGAGTCGAGTATAATGCGGTCAGATCATCCATATTAGTTCACTATTATTGGAATATGAAGCTTTATAAATGGTTTTTAACATTTGATATACTTCGCATTATACATGCTATTTGATTAACAATGATTTGTAACCGTCAAATAGGTTGGTCAATTATTGCAGAGTGCGTCTTGTTCCTTAAATGATCACACAATTTTTTTAAACGAGTTAATTGTACAAAACTAATTTCAAGACTCTTTCGCTTAAAGAATATACACAGAAATTGGTTCCATAAAAAAATAATGCCGGGGATAAAGGAAAGACTGATTTTGCACATGGTTTATTAATCTATTTATATTTCTTTAAAATATTGCAGAAATGCCTTATTATGTTAAAAATAATAAGTTTACTCAATTTATTCTAAAATATATTATATAAAATAAAAGTATTTAATAATATAATAGTATTATTGAATACTTTTATTTTAAATACAAAATCACTTCGTACATATTCAATACCATGGCAAGATAACGACTATTTCTGTATTTATTACAGTCGGATGTAAGGACGTTAACACTGTCGCGAGACTTGCATAAGCTTGATAGTTTATCAAATGTGCATTTCCAAACTCATAACTTATACTAAAAAGATACAAATTCTTTAGAACCAGTTGATACACTATAGACATAAATGAGAATCTTTATAATTTCGCTTACTATAAAGTAATGATAATTGATGAAACGATGATGCAAACAAAACGACTTTACCGGCCACAGCCAGTTGATCATCTGGTACATCTGCGATAATGAGGTTCTTGTTTCGATATTTATACGGCATCGCAATATGTCCATCGCCTATAAAAAGGATAAACAAAGGACTAATTTCATGATGAAGTGATTTGATTTCCGGCGTCAAATAAATATGGAAAATTTGGTGATGGAAGATTGATTTAGAAACAGCCTAGCCCGCTATTACTCTTATATTGTTAATCTGCTTACACTACAGTACTCCTGTTTTCTCCCAGTCCTATTATAGTACGTCCAAGGTTTTGTAACCTGCTTCACTATTTACCGACGCATTGTCACTTAACAGCATATGACGTTGAAGTTGAATGTTAACCCATTATAGATAAAAAATGTATAAGAAAAATATTCTTACTGAACTGAGGCCGTTATTACAGTAGTAAATAGCACGTGTCGGAAATGAACTTGGTACAAAAATATATATGTATTTTATTAATTTCTCTACTGGCACTTGGGTCTTCTCTCACAAGGAGAATTAAGGTCATTTATGTACTGTGCTAGTAATTTACGGATGTTTGGGACATGGTACACATGTTCAGGAAAGCTGTTGTACATGGAAAATTTTGGTTTCCTCACGATGTGTCCTTCACCGAAAGCGTAATCTGAGTAAGTCCAGCGTTTCTTTGAGACGTGAGAATCGACTAACATATTGATCTATACCGGCTTTGGCGATACACGACGATATATTGTGTGTATGATATGAATTATGAAAATAATTTTTAAATCAATACACACTTTTTTGATAAATTTTATACTCTTAGTTGGAAATCGATGTGGGACTACTAATTTCGACTGCATAACTGTTAATTACATAAACGTTAATTAGTGCAATTGTGGACGTTAAGTAAAGCATAATAGTCGTATCTGCCTAAATGGATGAGTCATTTCATTAACATTGAACTGTAGTGGACTTTGTAAAGTACGTACTAATGAACCCATTCAGTCCTCTTTTTATTGAAATTTACTAAATTGACGACACCTCGGATGAAAACCACAGGAACTTACAAAATTCAGTGCTTAACTATCCATTCTATAAAATTTTAAATTTGCTCGCGGATATGTAGGTCTGTGGCAAAATTAAAAACTTGAACGAAACCTCACGTGATGTTGAATGACGTTGAGTTCAGAACAAGATTACTACAGGTTTAATATCCAGGAATATATCAACGCTATAATAGAAGCAGAGTGACGATAAAAGTAGTATCTAGGAAAATAGGTTAAAAAACTACCACTATTAATAAGCTACTGCATAGTAACATTTTACTAGATTTTCGTATTTTCGGCCAAGCGGTTAACCGTTGCGACGTGAACGATTTTTAATTCGATACTGATAATGAGTAAAAGAAAGTTTGTTCCCCAGATTAATTTTAGAATGGATAAGACTAGGTTTGATATAAAAATGGATTCTTTGGAAATTTGGATAACTTGAAATATTTACTGGCTTAGTATTGCAAATTTCATATGAAATTGCTGGTTAGCAATATGATAGCTGATGATTTTAGAAATTGCCTGATAAATAGTTATTAAACCAGGAATATTTTTCGTATACTCCACATAGTATTTAAATAAACGTTTTAGCAACAAATCCATGTTTACTTAGTCCGTTGTACAGTGCATTAGGTGTACGTTATTCTTTTTATTATTAGATGTTGTATGTGTATTGTGGACGACCAGTGTATCTATGTGAATACTTAACGAAATTTAATAATATAATAGTAGTCGCCTGTACCGCTGCGTTCACTATTTTAAAAACATACTCGTTTATATGTTAAGAATAATACGGAGCAGTAAATTACTTGCAAACAAATTAAAATTAATGCTTGATGTAAAAGATAAGGTAAAATATAAATGGCAAGTAAACATTTAAATGTTAAAAACAGTACAAATAAAAGAAGGTTATACACTGTTTTACTGTTTTGTGTATGATTTTGTTTGTAGTGTTAATTTCAAAGGTTTTTGTCAAGCTATCTTTGAATAGAAATATTAAAAAAAATTTTAGATATTTTGGCTTGGCCGTGAAGTAGATGACGTAAAAATTTTGTTTGTAATCACAGTTAGCCTTCTACTCACTTACTACACACTGGTTTGTTTACTGTACCTCGCATACTAATATTGTGACGTCACCACGCCGTGGGGGCGATGTACCTCATAAGTGACGATCCGGTTTTCTTTTGGCACCTTGGTATGATGACTCATCTCGGATGTCTATAGCTTTCTTTAAACATGACGTCATCGCCTTTATCGTTGTATTTCGCTAATTAATACCGGTTATTTAACAAATGTTGCACCGTACCCAAACGGGTTTGTAATCTACAAATAAATATTAAACACGAGCGATACGTATTACAATTCGATTAAATTTAGTTAAATAACTTTTGGATAAAGTGTTCAAAAGTATTTAAATGCCGACGAATATTTTTGAGGAAGGTGAACCAATTCATTTCAAACAAGTCATTCAGCTTTAAACAGTCATCGTGAATAAAATTCGTAATGTCTGCATAAAGTATGAAAAACATATTTATTTGATTTAAAATTTTTCATTAGTCGTTGAAAATTTGATTGTGTGAAGTTCAACTTTTTTTTCATGAAAACCCAAATCTGTCTCAGATTGCTTGAACTTATAATTTTCAGTAAATCCGTTGTACGAAGATCGAGATATTCATTTGAGATTGTTGCTGCTTTATTTTTAAATATGCGTAACTAGCATAGGTGCCAAGGTTATATTTGTGTTAATGTTTCATATATACATAAACAAGCTAGCATATACAGACCTCGTTTCATGTAAATATAATTCAGACCATTTTAACTTTTATGTTTTACACATATTTTTTTTGTATGTCGATATATGTGTACAAGTTTTTGCACAGAAATCCTATTCCAATTTTATTTTTTATTTGTACAATTTTTAAAATACAAAAATCAGATAATTATTATTTAATTTGTTTATATACTGTTTGATATAATGAAATTAGATGTTCACGTTATATTTCTTATTTACAGACGACTAACGGAACGCGTGAACGAGTTGTTACATACAGAAAATGTTTACGTGGAGCGTTTGAAACATGTGGTTGAGGATTACATACCGGAGATGTCTCGTGAAGACATACCCCCGTCGCTCAGAGGGATGAAACCAGACATTTTTGCTAACATCGAGCGCATATGCCGATTTCACGCCGAAGAATTCCTTCCGGCGCTAAGAGACTGCGAAAATGATCTCAGGAAATTGGGACAATGTTTTAGGAGATTTGTAAGCATTTTATATATATTTATTATCTACTTGAAAATAATGCTAACTGATAATATTCATACATAATAGATTTCCTATAAAAATTATAGATTTTATGAGATTAATTTCAATTATTTTAAGAATAAATAGGATTTGTGGTAGAATTATCAAGTATTTTTCAAATGGCTAGGCCAGTGACCGATTATAAAAAACAACAGAAAAACTATTAAAACATCGGTGTCACGGTCCGTTGGTTTGCGTGCTTCTACGGCTCGTTAATACTTCGCCAATCGACGTGGACTGTTCATCATTTTACTATGATCCATAAAGTGCTAAGAAAGAGATTTCCGTAGTAAGGCCGCGGCTCTCCTTTAAATGGCCGTATTAAAATAATGTTATTAGTAATGCACGATTCTGCTCGGCTCCAGAACTTACCGCTTGGGACGTGAATACTTCTGCCTGCCACGACATTGTTTAGTGAAAGCATTTGAATTTCACTATAAGGAATGTAATCAGAAAAAAAAAAATCTTTTAGATCAATACTCTATTGAACTTTTGCTAACTACTAGAATCTATAAGTTTTCATCGTCTACTAACGCACAGGTTTATCAAGAGTTTTTATTTATTAAGGCAACGGAGTTCTTAGCTCTGAGAAATTCATTGTATTTTAAGTCTTAATTTCTTTTGCAAAGTATTATTATATAGCTATCGCTTTTTTTATTAACAGGAGCAGAGGTTTAATATGTACGTAATGTACTCTAGGAATAATAAGAGAGCCACAAGACTGGTATATGAACAAAAACAATTTTTCCAGGTACGTTGTAAACAATAACCTAACGGCACTTAATTTTTTTATGTGCCACATTTGTTCACATCATTTTCATCCATATGCACATGTTTATTAAGTTAGGGAAATACCACAAAAATATATATGGAAATAATTTAGATATAATTTATTTTCTTATATCAGAAAGGAAGTGGGTTTTAGTTTTTTATGCATTCGTTTATCTCGGGGAATGCCAGGAACTGTAGAAAAATATATAATTTGTTCTGTATTACTCGAAACTATTGTTCAGGGGTTCCCAATAAAAAAAATTAATATCTAAACAAAAATATCTATAATTTTTGTTATAATACTTTTA
Source organism: Byasa hedistus (assembly GCA_029286795.1). Classification (NCBI taxonomy): domain Eukaryota; kingdom Metazoa; phylum Arthropoda; class Insecta; order Lepidoptera; family Papilionidae; genus Byasa; species Byasa hedistus. The sequence goes on along the minus strand of JAGSMW010000020.1, from coordinate 4,660,453 downwards.
CAAGAACAATTAAAGTAACTACCGTGTTTTTTCTCTTCATAGTATATTTCACTGATATTAATGCGTTTATTTGACTATGTATCAATTAAAATAAGTTAAGTGATTTACAGCAGCTAACCAAGGCGAAAGATGACGCTATGTTATAGTAGCCACAAAGTGCCTGCAGCTTTTTATTTTCTACTTTCTGGTCTACTACTTCTAAAAGTCTTAGTGATGAGAGTTAACGTGTTATATCAGAAATCTATGTTATGAGCAGCCGTATTACTTAACATAAAACGTCCCTGACGCTTTGATCGTATAAAATAAAATGTAGACATTATCGGTTCCTCGCGAATCGCTTATATCGACGTCGGTGATGCGTGATCAGTATTATTTCCTCATTTGTGTAACCTACGGTACGGAATCGCAAGTGCGGTTGAACAAGAGCCTAACAGTTGGGAACACCGTTATTCATGCACGCTCCTTCCCTATATGCTAATAACGTAGCTGAAACTTCGAACATCGCCTTCAGTTAGTTTGAATATGGTCTTATTACTTTGTTATATATTTACATTGTCGATTTTAATACGAGCATAGGCCAGCGGCATACATTTATTATAATATAACAATTATAACATATCGCTACTTGGTAATGAATATGAAAATATGAAACACAGTAAGGTAAATTTAGATGAGAGAAAGTTCACGTATTGTCTCGTTCTATTTCCTCTAACAAACTTCTCAGTCTACTTGCTCGTATTCTACACTGGTAATCCCACTTTTTAATCAGGTTTATATTTCACTGTAGCTCAATGTAATCAAATAAACGTGGTAATATGTGAAAGGCGTATCGATTTTATAAGCTTTAGTGATAATAAATACATGCTGATAATGAATTCGTTAATTATGTTCACCACAGAAATTAATTATTGATTGAAAAAAATTAAACAAAAGTGTTTTTTTCAGGCGAAACAGTTGGAATTAGGTGACCGATTGGATTTATCTAGTTACTTATTAGAGCCTGTTCAAAGGTTACCCCGGTACAAACTATTTCTGGACGATTTAGTGAAAACTTATACTAATTATGAAAACGAAAGGTGTGAATCGGATTCTAGGATATCAAAATTAAGTGTTGACAGTGACGAAACTGGAGGAAGCAACGGCGAGTCTTCCGACGGTGACGAAACGCCTTTGGAAAGTTTGAAGCTGGCGAAGATTATGGTTGAGTGCGTACTAACGGCAGTTGATGGTATAATGGCGCTCGAGAATATTAGAGACTGTCCGGTGAGTAAAATATACGTAAATGCACAAGAACCTAACCGCTAATCCAAATGTATGATATATTGTAATATAAGATAAGAGCTTAACGAGAAATACTAAAGAAATATGTAGGTTTACAATTCTTTGTCAGATAAGTACACTGAAAAATAATATTAACATCAACATATAAAACATTTAAAGATTTTTTTTATTATCAAAAAAACATAGAAGATCTTTGGAAATTTGTGACGCAAATTTAGACATGGGAAATATTTTAAGTTGCTCTTGAATTGTATTCAAAGGATGTATTCCTGTAAATAACAATTGTTTACATATTGTTAGTGTTGTTAGAATTACATTGTAACCTTTTTTTCCAGCCGTATTTAAATTTACTAAATCAAGGACGACTGCTGCGGCAAAACGAGTTTTACGCAATGGATAGTGCGAGGCGGCGGAGACAGCTCATGAGGATATTTCTCTTTGACAAACTTGTGCTCATCACAGCCGTTTATCGCAAGGTTAGTAAAGTTATACTAATAATCCAACTTCTTTCATAGTATATATTACCTAAGTGCTTGCCTGGAAGTCCTTAGTTCGATTACGGAGCCATTTGTCAATACAACAACCAACAATACAACAAATGGCTCCTGACTAGCTATTAATTGCTACCATATTGCAAATCTGTCGCTATAACAGTATTGTTGAGTACTAGCTGTAAAGATATAAAAACCAGAGATTTCTGACGGGCACGCTTACCTTCTAAGGCTACATTGTCGCTTAACACCATGTATTTTAGATCAAGTGAAAGCCCAATGATTTTTTTATTACATAAGCATAAAAGAGAAAATTTTAATTTCAAAGTACTAACTATTTAAACAAAATAGTTTCATACCTTCGTTATATATGACTTAAATAAATTAAAGCGTGCGTAATAGTATTATCCTATACTAATATCCTTGTTGTTAAACAGCGGCAGTCCATTTCTGAGCTGCTCCTTTGAATTTGGTAGTAAAAGTTGTTCTTTTAATTCATGGTCACATTTTATTGCATGTAGCTAATATTCATACTTAATTATGATAGTAATTTACATTACTTTTGATGCTTGTACTTTGTATCTTATCGATAATTAGTCGCATTTCGCTACTTACTCATTAGTGTACGTGTTTGGCGGAATCTTTATACTGACACATTTCTTCTGTTTTTTTAATTACATTCCGTTTGTCTTTAGATTATGGTCTAATTCAAGATATTTATATTGGATTATTTTAACATTTACAAAATCGCCAAAATAACTCAAACGGTAGTGTAGTAATAGCAACTTTGTGCCATTGTCTGAAATGAATTAAGAGCCTTGTCTCTATTTCATCATTATTGTATTCTAATAGTACTTTATGAAACTTTATTTATCTTCATTACATTGATACGTGGAATGATAAATAATGTAGTTCATATTTTTTTATATTATTTTATCTACATAGTTGGTTGAGTCATGCTGAACGACTCATCATTTATCAAACCACAATTAAAAATATTAGTGCATTGTTTTTATATTGCCCCGTCAGTCTCGGCTCGTGCCTACTGTCCAGATGATAAGGGAACATCGTCATTATTAAGGCTTGTTTATTACAAAACTAATAATTAAAGCTGTGAAGTAACTAACGAAAATTGTCTTTCCACTTAATTTTATATGTTTTACTTTAATTTTCGTTTCGGTGCGCATAGTTAGAGAAAATATAAAATAAATAAACAATGTCTTACAACATACATTTTAAATAGATATTGTTGGTAAGTGTTAGTAAATAATATGCTAGATAGGGGACTAATTATTTTTATTGAAATTTCAGTTCATAAGAATTGTATGTTATTATTATGATTATGATAATCACTGTATAATAAGCGTAGTTAAACTTTATGGAAATGTTGTTTATAGAGTATACTTATATCTATTTGTAGTATTATCATGAATTCAATTACTACTAAACAAAACAATGAACTACTATGACATTATAAGAGTTTAATTTTATTTAGATATATAGGAAGAGAAATTTAATATTACCTCTTTCATAAGGATTGTTAAATCCACAGAATTTATGTTATAAGCATTTATAAATCAGTTTATATATATATATCTTAATTATAACTCTTATGAAGGTCTAACAGTAAATGGCAATAACTAAATTAAAGATACACTGGCCATGAATTACGAGTGGAGCGTGTGTATTATCGTTTACCTTGAAAATGAAACCAAACGCAAAACGTAAATAATATGTAAGATGCACAAACGTGTTTATTTTAGCTTTAATACTTTGATAGGTGTAACGCACAAATGCTTTTATGGCGATTTTACACTATGATGGTGGTAAGAAGCATGTCAGGTTTATTAAAAACCTACCGCCATGTATACCCTGGCACATGTGACCGCGGAGTACTACTAGGTAACTACTTATTACTAGGAAAGCGGTTAGCCGCTGCGCACCGGAATTTGTTGAATTGCTTGTATATACAGGAGTGGTGGTGGTGGCAGGTCTCCGCTGCCGGAGACCGTCTAATTATGTATCGCCACAACACCTATTTCTACCGGCAAACAGTAGTGTGGAAAAATTACTGTGTTCTGCTTTAATGGGCTTTGCAGCTAGTGAAGTTACTAGGGTAACGAGACTTGTATCTCAAGGAGACAAGATCAATGTGGTGCTGTGAAAAAAATAATTACTGTTTTTGACTATAAAGGGCTAATTTTCATTATTTTGTTTGTATATTCGACGATTTAAAGTGATATTAGTTCAAAGCTAGATATAGAGCAATAAAAACAATATCTCTATATATATTCATGATGTTGCTGAAGGTTTAATCATATCGAAGCTCCCATTTAATATGGCACACAATGAAGTATTGAATGGTATTACAAAAGTAGTTTATTGCGGGGACGCGCCGCTCTGGCGTCGCCAGCTGATCTCTTAGATGAAGGCATTACTGACGGCCCACTTATCTACTACGCAAACTATTTAACCCTGTTAGAGAAACGTTCCTTATCTCAGGAACTGTATTTCCAACGAGAATTCTACGCAAATAGGAGCTGAGGACCTAAAAACCCAATCAGAAGAATATTTCGTAATGCGTTTTCGTAACAACCTCCAATTTAATTACATGCGACGTTTACTTATATAATTATTTTGAATATTTATAGAGGCCTTAAATATAGAGAATGAAAGTTTTGTTGTATGCTGTTAAATCATGAGTTTCATATAATTAAAATGTACATATTATAATCGTTCATCATTTATTTTAATGAGTGTATTAAAAAGCTTGTTACATTTTAAAATTTTCCTTTTACAAATTTGTACAAAAAACATTAGCAGCGTTTACTGGAAATGTATTAATATCAGATCGTAAATAATATTCGTTTGTAATTGGTTTATCCGTGTATTGTATTAATTAAATTTTTAAATATTGTTTTGTGAGTTTAATGGGTATTAAAACATTTCCGGAATTGAGATCGAACCTTTTATAAATCACAATAAACACGAAGTACATTTTTAGAACAGATTTAAATCGTAACCTGCTGCATCATGACGAGTTAACGAGTTTTCTGAACGTAACCCCTGTTCTTAAATTAGTCCTCCGTCTCGTACAACACGGCATGTTGTACGACGGTTTTAGGAACCTGTTTGCCGTGTTATAAGAGGTTTACATGCAGTTTCTATTTTAAGTTGGTCAAGTGGCAGGAAACGGCCTTGTCAATGCTACGGAACGATTAACTATCACGCGCCGACGGCTTTACTGTTTGATGACACGGGAAACACGTAATGTACCCGGGAAAAATGTCTATTGTTTGTAAATATTTAATCTCAATACAATGTTGAAACACGAACTAATACAGCATTGTGTTATATCACTTTAATATTCATAAGTGTTGACAACAACTACGAATACGTAAGAAATGTTCGTCGTTTACTTATTTCTGCCGGATGTTCGGATTTTTTATAGCGATTTAATATATTTGTAATTAAAACTACAAGTCGTAGAGGAAGCAGTGCTTGACGCGGCTTCTAAGCATCAGTGCGTTTCTAGAAGTTTAGATTTAATTTGTAACTGCTCTTAAGCGTTTAAATTGGATAACACACTCATGTCTCTCATGATTGTTTTGAATTTCACTATGTATCGGCGTATCTGTATTGTGTAAAAGGAAAACAAAGCGTTAAAATTTATTTCGCAACATTTAATTTTCAGCAACTAACAGTGGAGTTCTTTATCTACAAGGACCACATTCCGGTTGATGACCTTGGCATCACGGCGAAAGAGCACGATTTGTACAAGTTTACGATATGGTACAAAAAACGCAACTTGAAATCGTACAAATTGGAGACGAGAGACCCGGGTATTAGGAGTTTGTGGGTTGAAGAGATTACATCATTGTTATGGGAGCAGGCAATGCAAAAGAAGGGTAAGTAATCAACATATTAAACAATTTAAGAAATTTTGTGTTAAATTAGTAATGTGAAGTTAAAGCGTGATGATTGTTAATCCTCAGAGTTTGCTATGATTATTAGATCATCGGTTTAGTATTCAGTGAAAGTTAATTTTATATAACGTGTAAATTTATTATTATTTTATGTTAATATATTTTTTTACTCTTACTACAAACTTTAGTCGTTAGAAAAGTGAATAATTCTATACGTTCCATTTCGCATATACGTAGTAATAGAATATTCTGCGTAGTTTACAAGCAGATGACACGCGAACTTAAAAGGACATACTGTCACGCGTGTAGTTAGCACAATAAAGCAGGATTGTAGCGGCATGTTCCGTGTTGGAGGCGTTGGAGCATGTCTGCTCACATCAGCTGTCCGTTGCGCAGTATGCCCACGCTACTGCGCACCGACCTGCTGGAAGCATTCTATCTTAGTCTTATGTTACTTTCTTCATAAATCCTTGAATTTATTAACATAGTTTTAAACCTGAACTAACTTCAATAAAACTGGACTTGAATAATAAGTATAAATACGATGAGATATAAAATTTTGACATGAATTCTTTCTTATATAACACATACACAACAATTTTCGATCGAATTTTATTTCACACTTTTTATTTTTTATAATATGTAATAATAATTTTTTTGGTAAATTTTTTTAACCCTTAACTATAAAATATTTTCTATAATACCAATTTAATAAAACTTAATGTTACGGATTTTATTTTTAATATTAATACCAAAGTTCTATACTTTTAAAATTGCGTAAGTGTTTAAAAATGATACATTAAACATTGAAAAAATAAGGTTTAGTATTTGTTTTGTTGATCCATATCAATGGAATGAATTTTTTTAAAAAAAATTTGCAGTAACAAATTAATTGTTAGCAGTTTATTAAGCTAATGAAATAGATAATAATTGCTTATGTTTTTTTGTCTTACGAGGTGCGAATTTAAGATAAAAAGATGCATTCATACATAAAATGTTAATGGATAAAAAAAACTACGAATTTGTTAACATAATATTAAAGTAATACATTAGAGCTCTCCTAATGTCCATTAATTGCGTTTGAGGAAGCAACAGGAAGTATTCAATTATTTACTCGGATCATTATGCGACTTGATGATTTCGCATGGTACGTTTAGACATTTGATATGTTTGCTATCGGGCGGACGGGCTCCATCCATTTTAATATATTAAGTAGAAAATTACCCTCGCGCCGTAAACATTTTTCAACGTCATTTTCGCTACTGCTACCAACTGTTTATTGAAACTGTTTTGTTTACATACATTAATATTCTTACGTAAACAAGGTGAGAATGGATATGAATCGTTCATATGTAACAACGGCTCTATTACTCAGTTGCTTAGGTAATCATAACGTTAGTATTTGTACTCGTTATACAGCAGACGAGGATGTTATGAAAACAATTTACTGTTCAAAGACAAACGCAGAAATTTTGGTTTTTGTATGAGACAGTTTTCCTTTCTGTTATTATCAATCGTGAGCGGAACAGTAAGTGGAGTGCGGACATTTCTCATGAAGAACCCTATTTATTTCATCTGGCGCACAAGGCTGCGAACAATTCCCGCATAGTTAATACGAACAAACTTTTTAATTGACCGTCATCTGCTCCCGGTCTTAGTACGTGAGGGAGGAGCATACGATAAAGAATATCGTCTGCTGACGCATTCGGGGTCAGTGACTGCGCATCGTATTGGCCACTTGATGCATGTGCAGTGTACGCGTTTGTGGGAACGCAAGTGGCTCCCTATAACGTTCATCATTGAAGTTTTTTCATTTTATCTCTTCAATGATAAGATACCGGTAGCATAATTTCATTACGTTCCTATAATTTGTATTATTTAAATATAATAATTATCAAGTGATCATTATACTATTGTATTGTAATTAGTTATGAATTTAATTAATACGAGGATAACAGAATGTAATAAAAAAAAATTACTTTGTCTAACCTAATACTCCAAAAAAGTCTACACATGCGTGTAGTTTTTCGTATTTTATAGGAATAGCGCTGAAGGAACGTAACGGCGAAAGTGCGATCGTTTCCAACTCTCGGCGTAACAATGCCACATTCTCGCAAAGATCAAATCGATAAGCGCAAACTGGTGTATAAATCTTTCTAGTAACGTTTCTTTGTTACAACAACCCTATTAAGCGACAATTGCCTTTTCCTCGAACAAGTAAATGGGTTTTGTCTGACAAAACACATTTCACTTCGAACTTTTTGGATGGGTACATTAGATGTGTTATGTTAGCTGTCAAATACCCAAGATTACGTGATACGAGATTGAAATCATTTTTTTAATATATTTGCACTCGATCTTTTGATGCTGCTTTGCATTTAACCATAAACTTGATGAGGACCGAAAGTAAATTATGTTATTACGACTATTACGATGGTTTAAGGTACCACAATACAACAAACCATCACTGGTGCAATCCTAATATGAAATAAATATATTATCATACATTATCACGTTGTAATTATCGTAATTCGCAGAACTGACGGCCAACCTCCAGTAATGGAGAGGCACTTTAAGAAGAAGAAGAATTATCGTAAGAAGCAGATAGGCATATGAAACATGATGTGTTGTTACAGATTTATGTGTCAAATCTAAAATACTGACATTGGCGCCTTGATAGTTAGGCTCATGCCGTTTAACAGGCTGACGTTATCATAATAAACTATAAATCATTAATTTATCACTAAATTGGAAATGTTTTGATGTAGCAGCAATAAGATACTTCCTTAACAATAACTGCACTATGAGACGTTAAAGCCGGCCCGTAGCAGTCAATATTATCATTTGAATTGTCAACAATTGTCCGTCTAATATTGCTACTCGATTTATCGTGAGAAATGTTTTAACTGTAATTCAAAATTTACTGTCTCTGTGGAAAATCGATAGAACACAAAATTTGCGCACGTAATTTGTAGGGAAGAACATTACTATAAGAATGAGAAATATGTATGAGAACCAGAGAGTAGAGGAAGACCTAACAAGAGATGAAAAGAATGTTTGAATGTTTGGTACGTAAAAGATATATTCGACAATTGTGAGTAGACATGTTCAGCCGACTCCTTAGAAATAGGAACAAGACAGAATAATGAGAATTCATAATTCTATGTCATATTTCTGTTAAGTTAGCACATCTAAAAAAAACTATAATATATTATTTTTATTTATAAGTATAAACAATAAAATTCTGTTCGTTATTTATAAATCTAAGTCTCTTTGTTCTTAGTTACGTTTTTATCAGTTTTTTTTATCGAGCCGCATTTTGTCGGTCAGGTGAGGCCTCGGAAAGATATCGAAGTGGAAATACGAATCGTTACGGTAGACGTCTTCGCAACGGATTTATAATAATGCCGATTTTCACTTGAAAAATATATATAAATAGAAAAAGCTACTTTGATAAGGAATCGTTACAGTTTACTATAAAACTACACCGCTATTGTATTGTTTTTCATACGTATACAATATCATGTTCTCAATCATATCCATATTTGTTGAAGTACACATATACATAGAAATATACACGAAATTCTAGTAGCTTTTGATTAGTTTTAGGAATGTTTACACAGCATCCAATCGGTTTCCGATTTTGGGTATTTTTATCTGCACGTTTGTTTCGGCTTGACCGATTTTGACCGGAATTATAATAGTAGTTTCTGCAAATTTAAAAATTCATTGCCTCTAGCACTAACAAATTCGAATTGATTAGTTTTACATGAATGTATTTAGATTTGTAAAAAACACAGGTTTTCTTTACAACCTTAAGACTTGTTTTAGTTAGAACTTGAGTATACCCCTAATTCTGTTTTTATTTGGTTGATACGTACCAGACAAACCGTGTAAAAAAAGACACGAAGTACACAGAAAAAACGGGAACCCTAAACAAAACACTAAAATCTATATTTTAACTGCTATAAAAAGAAACTGGAAAGGTGAATTCCCTTACTAAATTTCCTAAAGAATACGGTTAATAAAAACATTTTTCTTTAAAATCTCAATCAGCTCGCCTTTTTTTTATCGTGCTAAATCGAATGAAATCATGTAATAACGGAATATTTTTTTTTCTGGACCGTCTTAAATCAAAACCCTCTAAAAACAGAGTTGGGTGCATTATGTTTATTTTACATTCTATTCAAATTGGTTACATTGATGGTGGAAGATCACATAAATTACCAATTTACACATCATGACGTTAAATCTGTTAACATTTTTAGAATGACCATAATTTTAATGTAATTTTATTGTGCATAGTCCTAATTTACTTTAAATTTGACTTCTGTGAGCGTGGTATTTAACAAAAACCTTTTCTTTATTTTTCAGAACTTCTCCTACAGCAGCGTAATAAGAGAATATCTATGGTTTCAATGAACAGCCAAGAGTCGTCAGAGACTGAGAGAAGTGATGACAAATGTAAGCTCTTTTCCAACAATGTCTACTAGGCAGATCCACATATTATTTGTTTTACAGAAATCACTCCACATACTTTGCACTCTTAACTAAAAGCGATTTTTTTTTGGTGAATTATCAATTGTTATCAACAAACAAAATGACATCTCTCTCCAGGTCTGTTAGATGGGTTCGTATACGTGACGTTACACCATTGAATTGTTTTAGGTCAGTACTTTTAGTCTATTGAACCTAATAAGTGACTTTGTTTTTTCTTTCTCTGGTTTGGTTTAATGTTTCTACATCCTGTGATTGTCTTTAGCGACTAGTTTTCATTCATCTATCAATTTGAATTGTGGGAAAATTATTCATCTCTAACAAGTGTCATCTTCAGAAACATCTATTTGAAAGAAGTAATCGTTTTGGTTGTGTTCATATTCAAGTAACTTAAATTGATAATAGACAGTGTAGGAGTTATACCCTTTTTGTGACTAAAAAAAAAACATGATGCCTTAAATATGTCATATAAAATTTTCAGATTGTTATCCTTTGTTTCATAGTGTTAACATTGATTAATTGAATTAATTTATCTAATATTGCTAACAAGTAACATGATAGATTATATTCATATTATCCCATTCCTGTTGACGGTGATCGGTGAATAGAAAAATAAGAATATTACTCGCTTTATACTATTTCATTCAAACTCTTTTCAACTAAACAAAACAAAACAAAATTGCGAGGTATAATTAAAAATTACTTATTAACAAGGTAGCAACTCTTTATTTGCGGCAAGTTTTTATCACAGCGCAGTTGGAAACTTACATAATTGAAGTTTATATCTCTTTTGGTTTCAGATAATTCCCTTCGCGGCGTGCCGGGAGAAGTTCGTCGATCTGGTGAGAAGAAATCTAGAAGGACTACTTGGTACTGCGAATGAACTCGCTTATGCTTTGACGTCTTTCGAAAATATTCGAAATGTTACTGTCACAATTTTCTTGCGATACAGATCGGATGGAATAGGAAATTTCTAACTCGAAGTATGCATATTTCAATAATGCGATATTACGAATACACGAATCACGAGTTATGATACGAAAGTAAAACGCTACGTATTACATGTCCAAAGATATTTCGTAGAAATCATAAGGAAAATATGGGCAATATTGAAACTGTCTTCAAGTTTTAATTTCTTTTGCTTGTTGTATTGCTCATGTGGATATTAAGCATCTTATAATAAAGTTTGTTATTACAATATAGTTTTAACGATATTTTGATGAAATGTGATAAAACTTAATTAGTAATTACTTTGTTTGTAGTAACTTCAGTCATTATTTTATACATCCATATTGTTATTCTATTAATTGTATATTTATATTGTAAATAGTTTAGTAGACATCGAAGTGACTTCGACTTTGTGTTGGAGTCACTATCAAAGTTAGTTAAAGGAAAACGCGAGGATAAGTTAATGGTATAAATAAGTTATATGTGTATCTTAACTTTTACTGTAATCCTGTTATATTTATGATTTATCACAAGGTTTAAATTCACGAATATGTTTTAAAATAGTGCAATTAAGTACGAAAGGTCGTAATGAAAAAAAAATATAAGAACGAAAACGTTTCTTTACAGTAAAACTATTATTTTCTCTTTAATTTGTTTGATTTTTGTTCTGAAGCTTGCAATTATAAACATCTTATACAATATAAACGAACTTAACTGTCTGGCTTTATTCAATAAAGTTTAAGTTTATACGTTTGATTCGCGAAGCATAACATGAGGCGTTTCCATGCAACAAAACAACTAGTTGGTTTTAGGCGCTGAAAAATATGTATATTTTATTTGAAGAGACAAGTGCAATTTGTTGGTAAGAGGGCGGTGACGTCTCAAGTGCATTTGCCATTTGTATTTCAGACTTAGTTCCTACATTCGACTGTCGTTTAACTTATCGATGCCAGTTGAATTTATGTGTTGTTTAATATTGGATAAAATTTAAAGCTATTTTCTATAGTTAAATTTTTTTCAATTAAAAAGACTATTTTGCAATGTTACTATTTAAAATATTTATGAAAGTAAGGTGTTTTAAAATTCGTTGTACATAAAAATGTATTGTGATTGTACTTGGAATAAAATCATTCGGTACATTCTACAAACATAATTACTGCTGCAAACATAATTTTAATAATCATTACAATTGTTTAGTTATTATAATACAATTATAGCCTCATTACTGCAACAAAATTATGTATACATTGCTCAGCATTTATTAACGTATTATATAAACGCAAACTGAGTAAGAATTGTGTTAGCTCAAAATCCGCAATGCGAAAAATTATAGCTGTGGGGTGAAGTAGGGCGGAATATTCTACCTGAAGGTTAAATTTTATTGCCCCGCACTGTTTTCGAACAATTGCATTAATAGTGTATCAAAGGAGCGGCTCGTTGGCTTCTTTACGGCTATGGAGTCGGGCGCGGGCGCCGGGATACAATTAAAGTTTTAATATTTGAACACTGCAAAACACGTTTGAAACGGAAGAGTGAATTGTTTAATTAAACACATAAAATGTACAGTTTGCCATTTCGAATCCTTTTTGCCTTCGCTAATTATTAATTACATATACAAAATATATAAATAATAGAAAGTAACACATACAGTAATAAAAAGTAGAACATTTCTTATGATATAGATAATAGAAAGAAAGGTTGCACGGATCGAAATCTTTGAATGTTAGGTGAATATTTTCGACTGTTCCAATTTCCAATCAATTTTTTTTAACAAAACTGTACCTGCCATTTTCGAGTAACGATGCCTCTGACAAGACAGTCAAATTTACAACATCGCTTTATCCCTTGCATTGTGAGTACAGATTGTACATACAAAATGTGTGAAAGTAATCATATGTTTCATTTTAATTTAAGTTGTTTCAATTTTAAATGTTTACGTTTACTTATCATTTGCTTTTCTTGTGGCCAAATATTACGCCACTGTGATCTTCCTGTAAAAATTACGTTTTTATTTATTTTTTGCTCTAGGCAGCAATGTCGTACAAAACGCAAAATGACGTTTCAGTGGATGGGGAGGTTTACTGCGCCATTTCTCTGAGCCCGACTTGTTTCGACAGGAGTTCTTTGGCGGCGTCTTTAACACTCCCTAGAGGGTTCATTTATATATTCGCAACACGGAGGCGGCAATAAAACTGCGTTATCCCGGTCATTATTTAGTCATCGCCCAGCCTCTCCGCCTTCTCAGCGAAATAAAATGCAGCTGAACGACACTTACAATCGCCATGCACTCCGTGCAACAGAAACATTACTGTTTCTGTTTTTATAAGGGTCGTAATGATCGAATAAAGCTCCGTATGGCGTGTTGTAAAATACAATGGAAATTCTGCAATCCATTTTGATGCTATCTTTGTTATTAAAAAATAAATAGGAAACTTTATACGTGAATATAGGAAACGACTTTGTAATGGAATTTATTTCAGGGTTTTTACAAGACACCTATGTCACGAGGCACAGGTCTTTAACGTCGAGATAAGATTAAAAAAATAAAGGCTGGCTGCTGCTTTGTCACCATCTTAAAGAAAGATATAAAAATATCGAGTGAAAGAAATAAAGGATAACAACAAGAAAGTAGTTTATAACAGTAATGGTTATTTTAAATAAATTACGAAAACGTAGATGTTTATATGTATGGATGAACAAGTTTAGTGCTTTTATAACTGCAATAATAGCAAATTGAATAAATTTCAAGAGTTATGTAGTAGTTTCAAGAATCATTGGTTAGTTTACCGGCCAGGTCCTGTTACGAGCCAGCCATTTTATGAGGCGGCCCCGGGCGCCGCTGCTAAATCTCCTTATTTATCCGGGAAAACATAAACCGTGGTCTCAGCAAAAATTAATTGGCTTCCTCGCTCTTTCTTGTCGCACATTAGGTATTTGCGAGTTTATTGTTTTAGCTCGCGTTTCGCGGCCGTTACCGATAATATTCTTGTATACCGTTTCAATAGAATATTTTACGTTTTGTTATCTACTTCATACAGTTTAATTTTCCTATGTATCATGAAAATAATTAGCATCGTATATAATAAGAAAACTATGTTAATACTCTAACTTTTATTTGTTTAGTAGTTGCATAAACTATTTCTTAAATCTGTAAAAAACTTTTAGAAAAGAAGTCATTGTTGGAATTGTTTTTTATGTATCCAGTAAGTTTTTTTATGTACATCTTGTTTCTTTAATTTTCTCACTAGATGTCGCTACAGCATATTACCTTTCAACAGATCACCATAAAATTTAATAAAAAAATATTTTCTGGAAAAGAATAATAGAAAGCTAAAATTTATTTCTCTACAAACTCTAAATTTTGCTTAGGACTCTATAAATATTTGTAAAAATCATGATGTGTGACGAAAACGTTTTCAAGATTCTATTTCTGACGACGTGAAAACAACTTTCTATAAAACACCACGGCAATTCTTGTAGTGCTCAAATATACTGGACATGCTTCATTGAAGCTTCAGTGTTTCTTACTTTGTAAAAGTTTGCAGTCTTAGTTGCAATCTTTTTCCGCACATAAAATAAACTTTTTTAAGTGCAAAATCTGAAAACTCTGTTGTAATTTTGAGAGAAAACCCGGAATGAGCACAGCTATTGTAAATAAAATAGAGCTTTCTTAAACGAAACCAGCACTTGTGCTTACACGACACGTTTTGTGCAGCATACACTGGAACAAAGAGCTTGCATTGAAGATCACACATGCGGCCTCATCGCCGATATTGCAAACAATAGCATTGATGAGATTGGAGACACTGCAGAATGCACCTGTTCACTAGCAATATGAACAATTTTGTTACTTTGGCGAGTGGTGTATGTCAAAACTCAATTCTAACTTATTAATCACATAATACACGGGCGGGAAGTTTTACACCTTTACGTCGCTTTTTACCTTTGCTCAAAGTTTAAAAAGGCGAAAAAGTTATGTTAATGTATGTACTACATGTAAATAAAGAAAAAAACATTTTAATTTAGTTCGTTAGAATCGGCTTTCAAGTTATAATTTGATATTAAATAATGACAAGATAAATTTTAATGTAAGTAATATGTTTAAAGAGTTAGGCTTCGGTTTCAAAAAGAAACGATCTTATGAGTAGAATAAATATAGCAATCTGACAATCTAAGAAAAACTGGTGGAAAATGGTACGTATTCTTCTTTGTGTAGGAATATGTACACATCTTAACTCTTAAATTTATTTATCAAATACAGATCACCTGCAGAATATAAAAGTATTGCTGAATATAGAAATAATTTCCGTTTTAGAGAGCCTTATGTCTAACAGAATACTCATTCGTTATAAATTGACAGACTCATCAAAGAGTCATTATCGTTCGATACATCTAGTATTTTTTAAGTGGTTTTTTTTGTAAAATAGTGGTTTAAAAAGTGATTTCAGTTAGTCAGGTATCGCTGTGTGGACGGAGTACTAGATGAGCAGTGATCCATTGCAACGGCCGAGTAATCCCGGCTAGAGGCTTTGTCTCACGTCCAGCTTACTTTTATTACCGTGCCTGTATGGCGAAATAAAACAAAATTGGCGGGAATTTATGGGCCACAGCCCCCTGTATGGCTAGTGGGGTGGAAAGTTTTCAATTTGAAACGAATAAGTTGTTTGTCTCGTGTAATAAGGAGGGTTTTGTAGCGGAGTAATAAGGGACCACAACGGCTGTCGCGGGCTTACTTAAAACTACTTTCTTGTTTTATTACCTAAGTGCCGTGGGTGGAAGTAACTCGTCACGTAAAGGTGCGCGTTTGCGGGTATAAGCTTTCGTTTTACTCACGTCTAAGTGCTGTTATAGTGTTTACAGTTGCTTTTTGAGTAATTGAGAAAACCTCGACTTAATTAATGTATGTTCTGATTGAAACGGAGAATTTAATGAATGTATTTATTTATTTTTGATCGTACTATCACTTGTTGTAAATACCTAAACATCTCCATTGTGTTTATAATCCTTTTCACAAGATTATTATAATTAGCAATACATAAATTCATAATATCCAATGTATGTGCATCTAAAACTAAGTGCTTTAAATTATTTAATGTTTCCATTCTTCGGAAGCGTTGTACAGACTACATTTAAAATTACGACGTGTATGTGATGATTAATCGAGAAATGTTTTCATAACCAATTTTGTTAAAACTTACCACCATCTAGTTGCATACTAATGATATCATTTTTCAAAACTTGAATAACAATTTAATTAAAATTAGTAATACATTTTTAACAAGTTCTTTATCAATTTTCGATATAATGTGAGAAGTGAAATCAGTTGTTGCGTCTACACCGTGTAAATAACATATACTCCAATTGTTTTATTCTTGTTCACCTGTGAAAAATATTTCACTGGAAGTTCGAGTGGAATTACTGAACACATTGTTCTGTTAAAAAATATTTGCACAACGTCGGAGTTGGTATTCAAATGCAAAAACAAACATTTGAATCGCATAACGGCCGGGCATATGCTGTAGCGACGTTTATTACAACATTACGCTTCTTCTGGTAGCAAATTGAATGTTAAAACACGTTACCTGCCCCTCGCTGAATAAGTTATGAGGCCGGAGCTATTGGTAATGAAACTTGAATGACCTCGCCCGTGTAGACCGTCTGCGGGATGGAATTTCCGTGTTTACGCAGTTCCACTGTAGCACGTTTATTCTGCTGCGTTAAGTGCCACTCCTAAGCGAACATGAATATACAACTATAACATTACTTGGATTAATATATACAGTTTTGTAAATTGTTTATGAAACAATCTTTTCATGGTTAGCCGTTTTTTGACTGATATGAATAATAATGAAATTTTAGCATAGAACACGGCAAAACCCTTTGGAATGTAAACATTTTAGACGTTTATTTGATCGAAAATTAACTAACGGACCCAATATCCAAATTCACAAAAGTTCTGCTGTTGTCTAGTGATTTTGAAGAACAAATAATTTTGTATGCGTTTTTAGTTTTAGATAATATAATGCTTTGTTAGTCATAAGTTTGCAAAAGATACGATTAGATTGTTAAGCCTGTAAAGGCAAAAATCACAAAAGAAAGGGACAGGTTGTGTATAAATATATCAAAATGTCTAGTATCGTTTTAAATTTTAGGGACCAAAGAATCAGAAAACAAAACTAAACCGAATAAATTTTGTGAGGCAGCAACACTTCGAAAGTTCGTGAAGAATGCCAGTTACACAGTTAGTCTGGATCCTAGCCCGCGAAGAGGAACTTTGTATTTTTCGATTGGCTGTGTTAGTAAGTTGGCAAATGTAGTTTAGTCGTAGTTCACAGGGCCCTCGCGACGTAAACTCAATTTCGTTGCTTATTTGCATTGTGTGTATGACCCCTTTGTTTGCACAACACGTTTTATTTGTAGATAGTTCTCTGACACGGTATGTATATCACTAAATGTGGAGTGTGGTGAAATGGTCTACGGAGTATGCGTCATCTAATTGTTTTGATTATTTTTAGGTATTGCTAGTAAATGTGTAAGTTAAGTTGTAAAGTATCAATAATAAGAAATTTCAGATAAGCACTTCAGAAGAATTCTGATTCTTTTGATCATTAAATTTGTAATTAAGTATTCAAGCAAATTAAGTTTTTTTTTACATTTAAGAGAATTTCTGATGACCTATTGTTTTTTTTATTCGACGAGAGAATTGTTAAGCCTTATTACTACAGTAATGTTTGCACACGACTGTTTGGCAGCAGAAAAAGGCGTTACGGTGCTACCTTCTTAGACGGTCTCCTATCAAACAGACCTACCACTAAAATTCGAATGTCGCACATAAAGATAAATCTAATAAAAATTATTAACAAGTTTTGATTTAGTTTAAAGCAACAGTTTAAATTATTTTAAAAGAATAGTGAAGTTAAATAAAACAAACACATATACACAGACAGTACATTTGCCGGGTTTAACTATGTAGTAAACTAATACATTAGTGTTGCTACATATTTATGTCGAACACAGTTTTTATTAAAAACTGTCTGTTTTAGACGATCGTTAGAATTTTTAATTTAATTCTATTCATAAGTAGTAGAGATATCATGGCCTTAAAATTTTAACAGCTTTGATACAAAAATATGGAAAGTTAGACTATCATTTCATTGCTCCATCATAATTTCGGTGTCGAAAAATAAAGTACGATGAATAATAATTCTATTGTCCAAATAACACCTTTTCCATAATATTTGGTAGGTACTTACTTACAAAGTCGTATAATTCTTCTGAATGTACACCACGTGAATTAAGGTCTTCTAATGGTTTTAAATACGACTGCGAAAGAAGTTTAATTTCCCGTTTGTATTTAATATAAATTTACAATGACTGTTTTTATTGTTTTGTTAATGCGATTTCATGAATATTATTCAAAAATGTTTTAAAAAATCAAAATGTAATTAAGTACATGATGTACTTGCAAAAAATATGCTAAATGCTTTGTATTATGTAAAACGGAAGACTAAATTTAGGTCACTAATATACTCTAAAAATTTACTAGACTTATGTGGCAATGAGCAAGACACGTTGATTAAAGGACTTCTAATTGACTACTGATGGGTAAGTTCGCAGAAAACCGGTGGATGTGGGTACCGTAGGACCAATTGGAGTATAAGCCTTTCCTGAAGTGACTTTTGGGAAAGACTTATATTTAGCAGTGGAATAATAACCATAACGATGAATATTTTTTTATATCAAATGTAATTTTCAAAGTATCGATAGTCGATAGTAAATACTTAACATCACTACATCAATTGACGAGTGTTTGCTCGAGTTTTGGGCGGTGTCATTAGTCGGACGGAAGTGGTCGTGAGCTGGACGCAGTTTAACTGTTGCGTTGCTTGATTGTCTATGCAGCCTTTACTGTGACTACCCCTGTTCCGTTTGTTTTGGAACTCGATAGATTAGTAGTAACTGTGTTGTGCCGTCTCAATAAAAAAGAAAACTGATTGTGTCCCCTATAATTGAAATTGGAGCAAAAAATTAAAAAAAAAATACTTTTGGCATTATTTTTTTCTGAACAAAGTTTGTTTAAAGTTATCTATTTTATTGCGGTATTAACTGCCGATATGATTCGCGATTTGTCCTATTAAGAGAAATTAGAAAGATTTATTAGTAGATTAGGGTGGTTTGTAGAGAAATCGGGACAGTAAAAGTGATTTACATTAAACTGAGATCGCTTGGGAATATATACTTCGCATTACTAAAGCAATTCTGTGTTTAATTCGTGGGCCAGCCAAGAAAGATGGGCGGCCAGGGTCCCCCCCACCCAAGCACCCGAGTTTAATTACAAGGCAGGTTTATTCTGTCTAATTTCAGGAATTTTGCATTCCCCGCGCGAACCGCGGAAGGGTCAGAGTAAAAGAAAATGACATTTCATTATTCTATTACGCAAAGCAAAGGAGGAAAGTATTACGTATAATTACTTTTGCGCTGGCGGTTACCGGAGTAACTATTTATTAAGCGAAAGTAATCTTACGGCGCCGTGTGATGGACCATGCGGGGTGTGTTCGGAACTTTGTCGTGTGGAATGAGGACATATATTGCGTCGTCCTTTATCCCGGCACACATGTAGGAAATTAGTCTACCGTGAAATGGAGGTAGGATAATGATTGTAATAACTTCAAAATGTAAATCAATTGTATGTATGTGGCAATGTATTTAGTGGGGGGTAAGTCTCTGTATCTGGGGGCTACGTAGGTAGGTAACAGCAGCACCTATTTTTACCGTCGAATAGTAATGGGCAAATACTAATATGTTCGGGTTTAAAGGGTATGGTAGATAATGAAACTAGTGCTTAAATAACTGTAGTAACGGGACTTAATATCTTATATCTGAAGGCGACATACACAATGTAGTGCTGTGTATATAATTCTAACTAGCGCCGCGTTGTTATGGGAAGGCGTAGCAATTACCAGCAGGACAACGTCTTGCTCATTACATTGCTTTTTCGACAAAAACTATTACACGTCCTGTTAAAAATTACACCACGTGTAACAGATAAATCCTCCATCCAATACGGTGTTATTAGTGGAAATCATTTTAAGATAGAGGCAGGAAGATATAATTGTTTTGTCTTTGTAACTTGTCATAGATGACGCTGCAATATGTCAATGTCTATATCGAAACCAGTTGTCATTACAAGTTGTGTGTATTAAATACCGGCAGAGCAGTCTTCAGGTAACAGCTAGAATTGAAAAGATGAGCCATGTAAATGTAGTGAGTACACGTATATTTACAAAGACGTATATGAAGAACGACACAAGACCTGGACCGTTCAATAAGTGATCGCTGGCAGAAGGCGACAGCGCCCGGGCGAGCCGACCACCGCTTACAAACGGCCGAAGTTTTCTCCTCCCGGTCGTTACGAGGCGCGAATTGCCAGCGTTACAATTACAGCACAGCCCGCCATATTTATGCCAGCGGTAACCAAATTGCCTGATATTATTCCATCCCATTGAGTGCGAAAAGCGCAAATTAAACCGATTTTATATTGGACGATTTTCCGCGAGAGCGGGGGCGAGATATGTACGCCGTTAGATAAGAAGCCGGGGAGATTGCGTTATGAAATAAGAAAGGAATTGGCGAGATCCAAAGAGTTGTGCTCGCAGTTCTCCGTGTTTGGATAAACATTGAAGTGTTTCAGTTATAACGAGGGCTTGATTAAAATATATTGATTAGCTTACTCAATACGAGAAGTTAGATTTTTTTAAGGGTGAGTTGTTTAATTAGTTAATTAAACCGTTGGTAGTTCCTCGTTTTAATGAATATTTTTAGTTGCATTTATGCAAGATTTTACAGCAAAAGGTCCCACTAAGCTTTAAAGAGCATTATATACTTTTGTATTTTATTTATGGACGTGTTAATTAATGTGTTATTGAAAAACAAGTAAGATTTACTCAGTGTAGCAATAATTTATAAGTAATTATATATTATATAGTTATTTAAACAGTCATTTTTAATACATGATCCTAAAAGAAAGTAGTTATGAATTAAAAACTAAGATATCTAATTAATACGTGTGTTTGTGGAATTGAAGCTGAACATACACACAGCGAAATAATAAAATAATTATAATTAACGCTATAAAACCCTTAAAATTTAGTTTCATCAAATTTTTAGTATTTGTGTAAGTATAAGAAATTTATATATTCTTTTACTTGTAGAATAGTTAAAATTATTTTCATAATAATAAATTTACAGGCAATAACTTCACATTGCTTTTTAGCATCTTAATAAAAAGGTCGCCTTTTACTTTCTTTTTATATTTAAGAGAAAATTACGCCCGCAGTATGGTTATATTCGAAGGGTGATGAACAAGCCACAAAACACTACTAAAATTTTACAGCTGAGTTGCCCCGCGCCCTCCGAATAAGCGGACTGCTAGAAGAAAGTGGAAAAGCAGCGAAAAGATATATCTTTAAGGGGCCCAGATATTTGGGAAACTATATAGCCTAATGAAAGCGAACGAGGGCGGCCAGGCGCTAACAACTAATTGGCTATTCCGAAAACTCATTTGAACACAAAATGGTTTCTGTATTTAAATTTCAGTATTCGGTAAAACAACGGCAAAAGTTAAATGCATTAGGCATTTTAGATTCAATACGTTTGCTCTTGCTATTTTTATGGCGACTCTTGCAAGTCTTTTATCTCGACCGCTATGGCTACAATCAAATTTCGCTTTGACTAAGATCAAATTTATGCTGAAGAGTAAATTTTTGTTAATTATTACCGATAAAATTTTTGGATATGTGTTTATATGTCCGTTTATCCCACTTAAGTGACTATCAATTAATAATTAATATTAACAAAAGTAAACAGAACTCGTGTTGTAAGTTAATAAATATGATAGCGATACCAATTCAAACGATATCATGTTTTCAATTGAATCCCTTTCATTATTATTGAAGGAAGGAAGGAAGCAAAGAGAAGAATACATTCGGCCTGCTTCTTCGGGGAAATTCAACGTCTGGCTCTAATGATGAGTGCGCTTAGAATACTGAACGACTTGCGCTATTTTATCTACGGATGTACTTGGTAAATAGACTGGCTTTTAGCGCCTTTATATAGCAAGTTTAGATAGTATCTGCTTATATAGTGGTCACAAATCATTCGGTTCACTCACCCTATTCACAGAAAATTGAGTTTTGTTTAAGGCGCCGGTTCCATACGCGCTATTTCGCCTGGCGTGCGACATATTGTATAAGAACTCCGTCGACGCCTCTCCAATAAATAAACAGGTCACATATTGAAAGGGGCGGAGGGGGAATACAATTGTAACTTTCATGCCCCCGGCTTACGTGAAGGCAAAAGTTTAAAAAATACAAGTTTCCTTGCCCCTCGGGCCGGGCGCGGACACGCACCGGCGGCGTTGCCACGTACATTACATACATGCGACGAGACCCGGTGGGACGCTTCGCAAGTGCACGGCTTACCTCAACCATCCCTCAACT
Organism: Byasa hedistus; assembly: GCA_029286795.1. Lineage (NCBI taxonomy): Eukaryota > Metazoa > Arthropoda > Insecta > Lepidoptera > Papilionidae > Byasa > Byasa hedistus. Next base: position 4,637,812 of record JAGSMW010000020.1, on the reverse strand, counting down.
CAGTCACCAGGTCTTTAAATACCTTTCGTTTTGCCTTTGCTTGATTTGATAGAACTATGAGAGAATATCAAAGTTTGTATTAAAGTTATTGCTTTCAGATTGTTTATGGTTACCAAGTATTCGCGATGCTATTTATAAAAGCTTTTAAACTGAGCCGATAAGTTTCTTTTTATTTTAAAACAGTGTTGGAAATAATAATAAGTGATAAGTGGTGTAGTTATTAAGATTGGTATGCGTCGGACATTTTCTTAGTCTTTCAGTGTAACGTTATTCAGAATAAAAATGAGAATCCATTAATTTTTTGCGGAGATCATAACAAGAGGGTATTACTCCGGAAAGTTCTTTAAGCGAAGCGGAATTTAATGTATTTCAGAGTTACATTTTGAATTAGTGCGACACTTATTGGCGTATTACGTGAAAAGATTACAGAGATTATCAATCCAAAGAGAGACTTGGAAGCGATAGGCACTAAGTGATCGATGAGAAGAATTTTCTAATACTGCCCCAACACGCTAAAGTTGCGGACAGCGGTTCATTCGTAGTTAAGGCGAGACACAACAAGCAATTAGTATGCAGAGAGGTCGCGCAACATTTTTTTACATTATGCTAAGTCCCAAAGAAAAAGTATGGAAAGTCTCGGGAGAGGGACGGCGAGCACGGGGAATTCCAATAATTCATTAAAGAAGCTGTCGTGACGAATTAAAATTAATGACATTACGGATAAACTTAGTTCGCCCTGTGGATATTTACAAGTCGAACGCAAACGCAATACTGCGAAAGCTGTCAAACGATTTTTCAGCGTTAGTGATCAAATAAACCGCCGTGAAAACGCGACACTCGCTAGTCGGCAACGTAAATTAAACTTGTTCCCGGGGGAATGTAAATATGTTTGTAATAGGTATAGGTACGTCATACTTGCTTCAATTTAGCTTTAATGCTGTTGATCCCGTGTTGGGATTTGCGACGACATTGTCGCGGGATGATTTGATGAGAATTCGGGCGAGGCGACGCGACGCGACATACAAGTCTCGCTTCTAGTTTCCCGTCACGCGCGCTCGGCTCAAATAAGGCTTACGCCCTGCTGTCGCCGCGCTAACGCTAACGCCGCCCTCCGCCTCCGACGCGAACCGTGGAATACCTAATGCATCTACATGCCGCTAATGTATTCTTAAGGCATGATATCTTTATCATAATAATATATCTATGGATGAGAAATTGATACTGTATTAATGTTTCATCATTATTTATGTACTTGTGACACGTATCGTGAATATATTGGCGTCAGAGAGAAATATTGAAGCTATGATACTTGACCCGTCCTCTATTTTTATTCGTGGCTTTAAGAAACAAACGATCGCGCAGTATTACGGCGAGTCCTTCACTTCAAAGGGCTGATGAGATAAGTGGTCAGATAGCCTCGGCGTTATTTTCACTGACTACATAGCTCTTTGAGTTCGAGACTTTTGTTAGTTTGAAATGTTACTTTAAGCTTAACCCTTTAGATGTAGTAACACGACTGAAACGTAACGACTATCTAATTCTTAGGGATATCTTACTATGATAACAGCTGCTTGAAATATAGTACGAGCTCTTTATGTAATAAAATATTATAAACATGTTATAAATATTAAGTTAAATAATTAATCTGAACACAAAAGTAGCGTAGAATAATTTCAATATGGCACAGAAGTAATAACCGCACCAAAAAAATGTAAATTTATTATTCAAACATCCTCAATCCGGAAAAGTTGTTTAGGTATACAGTGTTTAACAACTTTTCGGTTTTCATGAAAGGGATTTATCATGTTAAAAAAGATTTAGGGATAGTTATTCTTTATAAACAAAGCTTCGGGGCTCAGTTTTCTCGCCCTCGTGTAAAATGTTTACATAATTATTTAAAACGCCGCTTATATTATTAAAATAAAAACATTTGTTTAATTGTATTATGTTAATATTGAATATAAGTTTTTTTGATAAATTTGAATTTTTGACTTAATTTTAAAACCATTTTAAATAAAATTCCAAACCATTTAATAAAAGTTTTCAGGTGCATCATAATTGTGTTCAAATGTTTGGAATGACGATAAAGTTGATTGATTGTGATCCGGTATATTAGCAAAAAAGTTATGTCCAGACTACAAATTACCTTTGTTTTATATGTTGTAGTTGTATAATTAAGCAGGAGAGGAGTGCGTCGCGTGCTCACCGCTTATTCATCAATTAGGAAGTAGGTAGAGTCCGAACAAATTGACGACAATATCTGCTGGCAGTTCCGTGTCACTCCAACATAAGTTATTAATCCGTAGACCGACTCGCAATAGAAACGCATGTGTATATTTTCATTGCTACTTAGTGCTAAATAGCACGGTATGACAGCGAAAATTTAAGGGAAGCGCGATGCAACAAATTAAATAAATAAAAATACAAGATCTTTGTAAAAATACATATAATGTAATACAATTTGCAGGACGGTGTATACTTTATATATTTTTTTGGAATTTATGGTTTGGCTGTAGCAATTAAATAAGAATATCTATGACCTATCTCTCCTCGAATCATGTTCACCGGTCTATATCGGTCTCCTATTAATCATTATACTCAAGCAAATTCCGAGTTAATGGAGACCCAGGTGGAACTGCTGTAGAAGTCAATGATCTTAGTGCTACGAAGTTCATCGACTTCTACAGCAGTAAAATTCTGACAAAAGGAATATTTCCTTTTTAAATATTCTTATCTAAACAGTTGCACCAATCATCCAATTTAGATGGATCTAAAAAATTATTATATATAGCATTGCTTTATTTACAAATTAAACCACACCGATACTCTCTTAATCAATTAATTTCATATGAAGATTGCATTCGTTACATCCGTCTCATGGGCGAAAATTCAATCAGCGAAATTTGCAATTTGGTAGCTTTTAGTTCATTACGATGAAAATTGAAAAATAAAAAAGTTCAACGAATTTTTAAAATCCCTTTTAACTTGTCAATTCCCTTTAATTACAATAAGTTAAAGTTAACAAAATAATAAGTTTTAGAAGAAGAGTAAGTTTTTTACGTTACCTCTTCATATAACAATTTTTGAAAAGTTCACTGCTGTCAGCAACGTAGCAAATTAACGAACGAAACATTTTAATTAGACAAGTTGTCATATTTGGTTGTTGTTCTGTGCGTCTTTTCTTTTTCATGAAAAATAGTATAAGAAAATATTTTTTTAAAATTGTTGTGGAAGCTAATCTCTAATATTCTATAAAGTTATGAAGACATTAAGTGCGATAGTAGAATATTTATTCTGTTAGTGCCAGCTATGTAATGTATTATGATTTATATGAGTATTAAGTATAAAAAAAATGTTATAGATAGTATTTTAGTTGAATAGGAATGAAATAAGAAAACCATTGTTTGTGCTATCTCTGGAGCATGTTTGGGCGGTTCGTGATTGATTCCACTGTAATTTCCATACGCGTGCTCCACTCATATTAGCTACGTTACATTCGGTCCAATTTAGCGTGGTCTTCCCTGCCTCTTGTTTTGTAAGCTATAGATGGACGTTTAGCGGTGAACGTTTTATCCAAAGGGGCTCATGTTAAGCTGGAAATTGCTTATAGTGCTACCTACATAACAGTACGGCGAGGCGACCTCGCGGCGCCTGTCGAGTCACGCACATATATTTTTCAAAAGCCTAAAGTCTATTGCTATTTAATTCATACACTTACAGTGGTATACTGCAAGAAATAAAGATATGGAATTGTAATATTCCATTTTACAGCTTACTCTACATTACTATTCAATTGCCTCCCCGGCGCAGTGGCTGAATGCTTACCTCGTAATAGATAAAGGTTTGATTTCAGAGCCTTATGTTGTGGAAGTTGGTTTATGATAAAGTCTTTTCGAACCGTCTACGTCTACTATCTTTATATTTTAATCTGTCACCATAACAACATTGTTATTTTTTAATTGTTTATATACGAGAGCCAGTATTCGGGGCGATAACACTTCATAGACCACGTCCTCACTGTCACTTAACACAATGTAAAATTAACGTCAAGTGCTAGCTCTCTATAGATATAAAAAAATGTGTTAATACTCGTTTCTTTCACTGTTATTATAAGTTTTTTTTTACTAATATACTTAACAGATACCCATCTAATTTATCCAACGTAGTGATATGATTACTTAAAACTAAACCATCCAATACCCTGTCGCTGTTTGCAAACATTAAAGATTTCATAGACAGTTTAAGATATACACATATTAATGAACCAATTCTAGTTTAACGATAAAAAGGTTTAATTAATATTCTAACCGAAGTAGAGGGGCGTCGCTAAAAGTAGTATTTTTAGCGGCGATAGCGCAGTTTGTGTTTTCATTTCTGCCCGGCTTACAAGTTAGCCGGATTAAATTTAGTCAATTCTATTTTGGGATGCGCTCTAATTTTCAACTTCTGTAACTTGTTGAGCGGCGAGCTCTTCCGATAACGAAGTGCCGTAGGTAACTCGCTGCCAGATATTACGTTGTTACGACCCCCCCTTTGTTTTAATTAGATTTTGTACTTTATGTAATTATCGTTTTATATTTAATACAGGAGAACAATTTCTTCGTTTCGAAATGTTTTTCTATACTGCAGACCGTTGTCAAATAACATTAACAATTACTTTACATACCCAGCTATTTACATTTTTTAAATTAACAAATAAAACCTTTCAATTAGAGATATTTTACTACATTATTATTTATACAAACAAACTTTTAGTGATGATGTTAATAAATAGTGTTTTTGTAGAAAAACAGATTTGAAAAGTTTTTTTTAGTCTCCTTTGGTATATTTTATAGAAGGTTGCGACAATAACTATAAATTAGGAAATTTTCCGCTTCAGCGTTCCTGCATCGTTCGAAATTTATAGAATGGATTGTTGTGAAACTTTACTCAATTATAATTTATGGCCTTGGTAAGAATTTTGCCATCGCTTGACACGATTTTAAATGGTGTGCGTTTTAAATTGTTCTACGAGATTTCGACAAAAAAGGTCAGTTCAAGTTCCTTCATAAAAACTTCTAAATGAATGACGAAATAAAGTTAGAGCAGACAGGTAAAATTTTAATTCTTCATCAACATGACTCCGTATTTTTCTGGTGATGGGTACTAAATTTGGCTTTTCACATTGGACTAACACTGAGCCCACTGACAATACCTCCACAATTTCATATGACCTTAAGTGAAAATAGAAACACGGTATTCACTTCGGATTCAAACCATGGACCTCAGTGTAACAACGCCAGCGGTTAACCTGTCTGAAAGTTTTTATACAGGATAAATGATTATTTATTAAAAAGGCTACACTCTCTTTACATAATATTAGAATTTTTCTTATTGCATGGTCAGTAAATATGTGTTTCTAAATAAATTTATTCCAAAAGAAATAACTAAGTCTCTTATTTATCCTTATACAAATAACTATCCACCAAACACAAAGCTAGCAAGTAAAGCCGTTTGTAATAATTATGTCAAACTGAAAAAAATACAGTTATTTTGTAAGTAAAGTTGTTAGTATCTGTTGTATTAGATTTACATAACTAATTTAGATTTATTGACAAAAAAAGTTATCGGCGTCGATATTATTATGTCATGCTATTCCATTATAATTTATGGTCCGACGGAAGAACTTGCCATTATTAGTGTATTTCTTGAAGAAAATAGGTCAAACTCCTAAACAGCGAAGGCGCTTTATTTTCCTTTGCAATGAATCTACTATTGTGATTCGAAGAAGCTTGTATTCTCGATTCATTACTTCTCTATTAAATATTTACGATGAAAATCTAAAAACTACATTGCTGCATAGACCACTTTATGTTCGAATCGTGATTCGTTATCAAAAATATTGATAATATGAGAAATTAAGAAAATGATTAGAAGTAAAGATAAATGTTTACTTTAACTCCAAAAAATATTTGTATACGCAAAGAACGGAGCATGTCTTTCTATAAATTTATTTTAACACGATTCTAATGTTTCCCTTATGGTAATACGAAGTCATATTGAACACACATAAAACCAGATAATAAAATACACATCACAAAATCCAAAATCACTTACGTTTCAGGGTGAAACCCGCATGCGGTGTCCTAGCGTGCCAATAAAAATGTAAATGCTTCCAATAAAATTTTGCTTTTGAAGTAGTCGCCGCGGCGTGACATGCTTTGATGTTCCCTGCTGGTTATAATCAGAGAGGATTATGTTGGCCTTTTGCACCGATTGATATTGTTACAGGCACAGGGTCATGAATTTCTATTCCCAGAAGAAAATTCGGATCGTAAATGCTGATGGAGTGGACATACCTAACACAAAGGCAAAATAAGAGTCAGCAGATAACTCGTTACGTTGAAAAAGAAAACAAGAATATTTGAGCTAAATTTGAGAAAAGAAAATAGCTTGTAATATATATACTCTTATGTATTGATTACTACAAAGTTTCATTGTTATCCGTTTTATGGAGAATTGTAACTCGTAAGATAATGGAATACACCATCATCAATTAATAGGCACCCAACGTTGGGCCAAAACTTCTGCAGTGATTCTTACAGATAGGCCTACCTGTGACCTTCACCAGATCGAAAATACATCTTACCAGGTTTTCCATCGGTGACTTCAGAAAGTTTAATATATTTAGTTAGTTACAAGGATCACATTAGTAGCACTACAATATATTTGTAGAATATCACATTATTTATTTCACCATCAGATCTATTTCAAAATATTGAATAGATTGCAAAAACAAATCACTGAAAAACAACGTCTCGTTCTTTTATTAATCGTATATAGACATATGTGGGACAAAGTATTATGCGCGGCTTCATCATTTTCGGTTTCATTGTCATATATCATGTGAAATTAAGGTCACACAGTAGCCTATTGTAGATAAAAAAATATCCATAAGACTAATATTTTTATAGGTAACTAAACTATATCTTATACATGATATCAGTATTTCATATTATAACTATTGATTTAAACCAAATTTGAAACCAAAAACTATTTGTAACAACTATAAATTAACAGAAATAAAATTCATGACGCCGCTACGAGAGCGTTAATACTAAAACCAATAAATAAAAAACTATTTACATCATCAACATATTCATTGAATAATATACCGAATCTATTCGGGTATAAGTATAGAAGAATTTCAATATGTATAATGTTATGCAGGTTGATTCTTTGAGCTCGGGGTCGGACACACAGCATTTGAATAAACCGATATCGCGGGAGTAGAGCAAAATATTATCCGCCGGAGGTCGCTGTGTTTGGGCGAACTACTATAGACATGTGTGTTTTGCTACAAAGTATTATTAGATTCAAGATAAACAAAGAAATACTCTTTCATTGAATTTTGTGTTCAGTTCTATATATTCTACAACATTGAGGAATATAAAGAAATTCTTTTGTGGAGACTGTTCAAGTGACTAGGATATCGAGACTTAACGTCTTGAGACGATGAGCTCAATGTGATGCACTGTAAACATCTTAACAAGCTCTACACTGTTTTAAGCAAAAATTATGTTTATCATAATAAGAACGTCTTGATCGCATGTCGCTTAGTTCAAATAAGAATTATTAAAAAACTCTGTAGGACTATTACTTCATTGTATGTAGAAAGTTTTAACAATTATTTTTAAACAATATAAAGTTGTTCATTACATTTAAACATAGAAATCCGTTCCAATTTACATCATCATCATGAGGGTTCAAAATGAGGCTTTCTTTAAACTGAAGTTTGGCGGTCAGATTGAGAAAACTTTTCCGATCTTGGAATTTTTCAATTTACACCGGATTGCAATCAAAAACCTTAAGTAACAACTTATACTGCAAGTTCTTTCTGTAAAGAGTACATTTATTAGCTATTTAACATGTGTATGCGTATTAGTACTACAATATATCCTGATTCGTTATCGCGACACTATATTGAGTTCGTCGGTTGTCGTAATCCATGATTACACAGCGGACTCAGCAGATCAATCGGCCCCAATGAGTCGTGTTGGTGTCATTACACGCTGTACTCGCACTTACACTAACGCCTCGCCTGATGGAAGATAAACATTTGACGTGAGGACGGAGCGAATCCGTATTCCCGTCACACGGCCTGCCTTAATTCAATAGCTGATTGGATTTTAGGGCACAATCATCTGTACGACCATTTACAGAAGCGACGACTTCGGTGCGATAGAAGAAGGTTATTTGAAAGACATCATTTGTGTTAAAATATGTGATAATAATTATTCACAAAATATTTAACGAACAATGAATAAATACTACAAAATGATCTCGGTACAATGTAAAGTTATTTTTTATTGAACAAGTATATTTCGTGAAGCACTATGTTTCAGTGTTTATGATAGATTTATATACTCAGTGTTTTCTCTAGAACGCGAGCTAAGACGTGGGTAAAAATAATGCTGTTACAGGATTGTAAATGTGAATCAATTTGTGGACGTATTGGAAAACTATAAAACCAATTCTGATGTTGTTTTTGTGACGTAAACAAATACCGAGCTTGTTTTTAAAAAAAATTAAGTCACAACGCGTGTTGAAGTACTTTCATAGAGTGATAAGGGACATTAAAAGAAGTTATTAGACAAGTAAATTAACGTGTGATAGAGAAAAAAACCACCGGGAGTTTGTCAGTGAATTCGTCTTCCTTGCGTCATTACTATCGGACAGGGGAGGAAGTGAACAGGACATCACAAGACGCATCTAAATATCCAAAGGTGCAATGACCATACTGCAAGAATCTGTTAAAATAGAAAGATCTCCAACAACATCAAGAGACTCGTTAGAACTTTAGTCTTCTCAATCCTTTTTTATGGCTCCTAGGCATGGATAATTAGGGCGATAGACAGGAAGAAGATTTTAAGACACGGTTAGAGAAGGATGCTTCGTAATCCATGGATCTCCAAAAGAACAAATATCTCGATTCTTAAGCAGCGGACTGTATGGAAGAGTATAGAGAAGACCGCAACAAAGGAACTGCAGCGGACACAACCTTCTACAATGAAGACACATCTCCACGAAGAGATAAAAAAAGAGATTAACACTTGAGGGAAGTTTTTATTTTCAAGAAATCCTGTAACTCTTTGCCTATTTAGTAACAATGTACCAATATCTAACATGAAGGAAAAAAATTCTGGATACATTTTTTCAATTTGGGTTGCGCACCACCTAGCTGTAAGGATGACCTTGTGTCGTACAAATGTGCGGGTTGTTTTACGACTGCCCTTTTTCCTCGTTGCCTTGGAAAGGTAAATTTTGAGAGTATATCTATTGAATTTGGTGACATATTGTGCCATTCAATTTTATTACTAAATTACAAATTTTTAACATTACTTTTTAAAAAATTTATTCTTTTAATATTATTATTTATTTATTTATTTATTTATTTATACACTAAAGTGTACAGGTCGACTTAATGCCTTTGGCATTATCTGCCAGTCTACCTTAGGTGGTGCAGAGAATTTATGAGGTAGGTGCATAGCATAACAAGCTTTAAAAAAAAAAAAAAAGAAACATATAATTATTACTGAAGGAGTAAAGAACTTCACGTAACTGTAATTTGACAGTTTGACCATTTTTATTTGGCGAAAAGCTAAAAACATGTATCTATGTTTTTAATGTTTGTATTAAAAAAAATATTATCCATTAAAACCAAATTATGCCGAGTTAGTTTTTAATATTTACATAGTAACGGTTGAATCAAAACAAATATTGGAGTAACGATTATTACTTACTATTAGGGGATATTCTATTTTGCTTTAAAAAAACTACGGATGTGAAAGTGAAAATGTAATTGAATAAGAATTGTTTACATTTTTAAATTATTGAAACACTAGAACGAAACTAAAGTAACGTTGCATAACAATTAATATTTTCCCCCTAAAACGTGTCCTACCCAAAAGAGTCAAAGAGGTTCATAAGGCACACGCGCCGCATTGTAATAATTAAATTTCTTCGTCATAAAAGAGAATAAGGCGTATTTTAGCGGCTGTTACACATCATCGTAAGTGGGGTCGGGCTCCAGAAAGCTGTTTGGTGTAAAAAAAATCCCTAATCTAGTAAACAGGGGCAAATGACTCACTTCGCTGCGGGGGCGCCACGTATTCGGGGAAATTTTGGGGGACTTAATCTTTACGGAATAAAGTAAAAGAAGACATGACCCAGGTGGCAGATACCAACATGCGACATAAATTCCCCGACCCTTTGTTCTCTAGCTGCAATTCGAGCGTCTGGAATCCCGTTGGTTACAGGGAGAGGTGGGATTATTTTAGCTTATTGTAGTAGTAGCTATTCTCGTAAATTTCAAAATGTTTAAAGATATAATTTAATTTAACGAAAATAATTATACCAAACGGGCGCAGACTTACCCGTCCTTAAATTTGTCAAAAGATCTATTTACAGAGAATAAGCAAATTACGGAACTACTGCCCTCTCTATCAGCAGTAATAATTTTTATTATAAATAACTATTGGGCTGGTCATTGGTAAATATTTGCACTTTTGCACCTAAAATATTATATTTGTTGCTTTACCTACATCAATAACAACGAGAAAACAGAAAAACATTTTTCATTCAATCATATCAGGTTCACTGTGTTACGAGAGGAAAGGTACTTGGTTAAATATCATTATATTTAGTGTCAAATTATCAAGCTAATAAGAAACCTAAAGATAAGTTGAAAGATTCGATAGCAGCGTAGTGCAGTTAGCAGGTAACAAGTGGTGAAATAAATCTCCCCGTTTACATTTACAGCATCACCGGAACGGTTTTTCATGTTTTAAACACAGCATTAAAGCCAGCGGGCCGCACTGTCCGACGTAGTACGTACGTGCGGCGTAATCGTCGGCCGTGGACCTCCGTGGAACACGGAAAACCGTTCAGACGACTCTCCCTGAACCACCCCCTCCTGGCTCACCGTCATGCGTTCACCCACCACTTTTACGATGAATCTTCGTTTCTCCGCATCAAGAAGTAATTTTAGTGTTTCTTTGCCGATTCAATGATAGCACTCGGCCTGATTGGTTAAGCCCCTCTTTGATTTAATTTCGGGTTAACTTACCCTGCGGTGGGGCCCGTGGGATTTTGATACGTTACCGCTTAACGGAGAGCTTACATATCACTACAGTTAATTTATTAACCCGGCTAAATAGCGTCGGTAGGATAGTGAATTGATAATCGTGTGTACATTGATATTTGAGATAGACAACTTAATTATTTAAAAACATGTCACGTTATTAAGTATAATTAATTTTTTTATAAGAATCACATTAACATATGTATAATATATTACTCATATTATTTTGAAAAAAACAACAAGCGTCTTAAGATAGATAGCACATTTTGGAGTTAAAACCTTCTGACAATCGCTAAATTATTAAAGACCAACAGAACGCCCAGCACGTTATTGCTGATTCGAAAAGATATGTATTTTTCAATTAAATGATAAAGTAAAACTAACACAAAACGCTCGAGTAGGATTTTCATTGGATGTTAAATATGCCCTTTGTATTGTACATTGTTTGCATTTGCATTCACTCTTTTAGTTTCATAAGCGGATATTTATATTTAGTTCCGGATTCAGCATTCCTATTTACAATATTGAAAATATTAAAGCTCAAAGCATTGAATATCAAAACGAAGAATAAAATTATTTGTGTACATAAACCGTAATCGTATGGATAATTTATACACATGTACTTCGTAAAAAAGTAAATGTTGCCCCTCAAAGCAGTTATATATTCTTAGTTTTATTGCGGTTGAGTCGCCGACAGATGGGCCTCCCATGGCACGTCACAGCTCTCTGTATCGTAGCGTCGTCCACGGGGCCAGTCGTCATGAATACGTAATACAAGGGCAGGACGCGAATTCTTTCGTTTATTATTCAATCACTCGTTCGGCGCGAGTCGGCTTTAATTTCATGGCGGGTGGGCACAGTGCCCCGGGCGACAGCCACGCTCCCCAAATGTGGAGATCATCTTTCTTCTCTCGCCGTGATTAATTAAAGAAAAAAACAAACAACCCGATCGGTATCAGTAATCCGTCTTGTCTGAATTGTGATTTCTGTAAACAATTAACTAAATCTGCCATTACAAAAGCTTCTTCTTAAATTACAATCTATATTAAGAAAATTTTTCCTTTATATCGTCAATTAGTTAAAAGGTATTCGAGATCATTTATTTCGTCTAAAAATAGATTAACCACTATGGTTTTATACTAAATAATAGAATTCATAAAGTGATTGAATAAAAGTCGGTTTTCATAGTTATCGAACAGTATCACTGGGTACAGCGAAAAAGACAATTCTTATTCTAAAAGGCAAGGCTGGTGAGGATGTGGAGCGAGTGCGTGCCTGTTTTGATTGAAACCGCCGCCCCCGCCATCGCCACCGCCGAATTGAAAACGCAAATTTAGTGACATATCTATTAACGGAAATGTGTAGGAGGCACAACCAGAAAATGGAGCCGACACGGAAAAACTACAATGTGGTACTGTTTCTTGTACAAACAATATCATAATACACATCTGTTACAATCTGATTTCTTGCTACTATTTTTTAATACTCCTAAACATTTTGATTTTGTTTCGATGCAACGCGTTTGTGAGGGTTGGATGAAGTAAAGTAACGTTATACGAGCAGAAATTTTTACGGAGATGCATGCGATGTGGTCTGAAAACTAGAAGTGAATTTTTCTAATAGCTACTTTGTGATTTTTTTTCACAGCTATCAAAGGGAGCATAACATTAAAATTCAGGAGACGGTCATGTGAATTTTCTGTAGCATGTTACTGCATGTCTTTGTATGTGAGGGAACTGAACGAATGTCCGTTTAAAAAAAAACATAAAAATGTCTTGTAAATTCTATACGTATGTGTCAATCTTTAGATGTTTCAATGTAATCTTTACAGATTATCCTCAAAATAAGAGTTTTCTGAATTACTATGAAACATAGACGCGCATAAAATAAATTTTGTGATCACATAATCTAATTAAAGTAAGATAGGTTATTCGTACTTCTACGCAGCATTTTGCAACTTTTTTTTTTAAATCGTGTAGATCGTTTGTCTGTTCAAATACAAAAACTAAAAAGGTAGGTGGCGAAGGTTCTAATGTATGGTGGGGTGTGGGTAATGTGAAACAGCGGACCGTCGGGCGAGCCTTCGGACGGTCGCATACGCACACGTTTCAAATAAAAAAGTCCGCCATCACTCAAGTATGCGTCGCCATTCAATCGCTTGCCTAGAAATTTGCTCTCCAGACCCGTTCGCCGCAACATGGACATGGCTGATCATTGTACAGTGGAACTGGTACAGCAAACATGAAGATTTAGCAATTTACTGCGATATTGAATCAATTATATTTCCAGAGCTAACTTTGGGTTAAGTCAAACAAACCGGTCACTTTGGCTTAAGCTACATTCAAGATATGTTCATATTAGGTCATACAAAATCGATTTTTTTTTATTAATTTAAATAAACCATTTTTGATTTGACATCTTATATTTGTTATTACGTTACTAGTGTTCATTGTTAGAATATTATTTTTGCTGTATTAAATAAATAAACAGTAAAAATAATACCGTAACGGTTAAAGTATGACAGAACACCATTTATTATTGTCGTATCCATGTATTCAGGGGCGTTAAGAACGAGATGTGACCCCGGGTTCTACACAGTCCTTGCAAATGGACAGGAAAAAGACGCGGGAGGAATGCGTGGGTACTTTTAATTTAATATCGACTGACACCGAATTGGAATCGAAAGTTTACTAAGGACGTGCTCCGCCGTTTAATCTCGTGCACCACTTCGACGTTTCATTATTTATCGCTCTGGCAATTTCGAAATATACGCCGTCGGACCAGTTTATCCACTAAAGTTTTTCCTATGATTACACCAGCAGAGAAAGTTCCAGACGATCGATCCGCAACAAAGTAAGTGTTCACCCCGGTAAACAAACCTATTATCTTAAATAAGGTGATTGAACTAAAATCTACTTTACTTTGTAAGTAATTATCTTTAACTAAGTAAAAAGACTCGTTTACACTGTTGCTATGAAAACTTTAAGCGACATTACACTTGTATATAGTTGAGGTTAAGTTAGTTTTTTAAAACTGTTATAAGTTCAATTTTTGCCGGTAAAAATATAAATTTACTCATCCATCTATAGAATGCATTTCAACTTCAATGTACAAGTTAACTATTTAAAAGATTAAGGACTAGATTTCATATTGCGTAAGTAATTCCGTTTGACATTAATTATAGTTAAACGTACTGTCTATGGAAATAAATGAATAACCGTGTAATATCCATAATCTTACTTGTCGGTATTATTTACAAAGAAAAATAGCAACGTGTAACATTGTTGACGCAATGTACATCTATTACCTTCTTTGATTTATGTGTGAGAGCTATATCAAGGTTACAAAGAAAAATACAATTCCATTTCCGAGACAATTTTCCGTACAGTGAATGATTTAATCAATGTATTCAGAATGCGTATATGATATAATCCGGAAGTACTTGTTCGGATACAAAATTTAGCTGTATAAAAGTAAAAGTTAGCGAGTCCGCAAACTTAAATTGTCATAGTTTAAACAATAAACCACACCTGGCATCTTTCCTGTCTGCTCCATAGGCCAGTGTCAGTGGAGCGAATTTCATTTCGACCGATCGGGAGCTCACAAACTTTGCCCCAACTAAGGAACACATGTTAACATGACTCGTCTTTGAAAAACACGATAAGGACCTTATTTATATGGGGTCAGCGTACGAAGCGACACAGAAAAGAACATGATGATATTACTGTTCTGAGACTCCGCTAATATGGATGCTCGTAGTACTTTCATAATGTTATTTACGTATTACGCAGTCCTCACATCCTTTGAATGTAAAAGCGACCGAGTAATATTCAGTCGTACCTATTTAAGATATATAACGTTTAAGAAAATAGAAATATGTGAAACACTATTCGTTTTTTGTTGAAGTGAAAAACGTGATTATAAGTATTCATGTTAAAGGTTAATAAATGCTCTTGTCAGCTAAAATAAAAGGTTCGTGCGCGTGTGGAAATATCTCGTCCGCGCAGTTTGTTAAGTGGAAAATTTTGATAGACGTTTTTATTTCCTAAGAAAATAAAGTTAGAGGGGGTGAAAGGAATTATTTTGCTTTGGTAACAGTCTGTTAGTTATATATTTGATTTATTTTATTTACCCAGCGGGTTGGTTTTCTTCTCGCACGTACTAAACGATATTTGGCGATCCCTAAGACGAGTCGTTTGTCACGTACGTGACGCAGCGAACTAAATGGAAACAACTCTAAACATTGCGAATGTCGCACAAACATACAAATAAATACGTAACCGCTTTAATTGGTAATAAACTTCGCTTCGTAAATTACTTCATATTAAGGATACAGAGAACTGTTCAATAATACAACAGATTTTTTAGAATTTATTTGTACCCATCAGTGGTCTGTCTCTGTGGTCTTCCTCACTGCGGTGTAAGGCTCCCAAACTCCCTCGGAACGTACCGGAGCCTCTGCGCATTTCATTTAACATTCCAGCGAAGCCCGTGGCAACACGAGACCATCTCGTATTAGTCGTCCATTAAAGGGTTACTTAGTGGGCAATGATGGCCTCCACCTTCAAAGCCTGCGAATCCGAAAACTTTATAGTCGCTTTCTACGACAAGCAGTGATGACCTTAGACCTATTCATAATTTAGGAAGAAAATTGGACTTGTCTTGTTTGGTGAGAAACCCAGAGCCCATTTTTATTCTCTTACATATATTACTCTGAACATTTTTGATTGATTTATCTTTCATAAATATTCCCTTACCGTGCATAAATTTGTTAATATATAACTAGTTTATTTTTAGTTTGTGAAAAGGTGGTGTGAATTTATAAACATTTAGCTTAGCTACCTTTAGTCGTGTATAAGTTTTTTCGATAATCTGGAAACGATTGCATGGAGCGATACGGCGCGAAGCGGGCGCCGCGCCGTGTTTGCGTAGAGATTAATGATGCGATACTCGGCGCGCTATGGCGGAGCCTCTCGACAAAAGAACCTCTTACTTACTCTTTGCTACCTAAAGTAAAACGTAAAGAAAACAGCCAGCTCCACCTGCTCAAGTAAACAGCCCTGCTTTTAAATTTGACGCGCGTTGCCCCTTTTTTTATTTTAAACGATTTTTCCTTATTATCACACTTTTACATATAGTTTGCACAAGGCAGTGTTCCAGTTTGAAGGGTGCTGTAGTTAATGTAGAATGACCATATTCGTATTATTCAGGAGTATCCCTTACAATCAGACGAGCAACTCATCGCTTCGTAAAATAAAAAATATGTTTTACGCTAAAAAGTAATGTTAATATTTTCCTTAAAATTTTTAAAAGGTTAATAGTTTCCGCAAGTTGCCATTGCATTATATGATTTTACCGTTGCTGTATTTTATGGGGAAAAGACATAATTACTGTTAACAGAACCATATACCCTAGTCCACAGCGATAGTTCCCTTAAGAGCAATATCCCATTGTGTTCGTAACAAAACAACATACATTAATATTATTAAATACAATATCCAATTAACTTTGCAAGAACATATCCTTATAATGAAATGGAAAACAGACGTTAAATTAATTAGACACGAGAATTATGAGGAAACTCTCTCAATATCTGCATCTCATATGGGAGCAAGTTATAGAGAATTGAAAATTAATAAACTTTAAAGAAATGTTTTGTCGCTACGTTGTTTGAAATGGTGACATATCTACATTATTAATTAAAATGAAATTAATTCTCTGTTATATAATAATTGTAAACTGTTAATTCTTTATATTTTTATGTATTTCTATGAATTCATTATACTACTATATATACTATACTACTATATTACTAAATATTACTAATATATACTATATTACTAAAATGCTTGTTTTCATAGACTACAAAGAAGACATTCTTTTCTTAAATAAAAATGTATTCCACAGGATAACTAGGTTTAGACCAGTGTTGGTAAGCTCTCCCACAAGACAGTTTAGGATAAGCTTATTGACAAAAGTCGGCACCCATCGGCTGATGATGATGATAGGATTTAATTATTATAAGAATAAATTATAGATAAGCTCATCTTTGTTAAATAATATTATATTTAAAGTCTGCTAACGTCCACGTACTAAATTACTCAGAAGCACCCTCTCACTTTTCCCACATATGGCAAGGAGACACGCAAAATCTTTTTTAAGTTCTTGAAGTAAAAGTAATTTAGAAGTAGGGGTTCAGACTCATTTTCGCAAACCATTTCAAAAGTTTCGGTGACTCTTTGACGACTTAGGGTAAAACTTTAAATCTTTATAAACGAAATTTGCTTACATAGTATCCTTTTAGAAAGTTCACAAAAATACCACGTAAATATTATTAAAATGTGTCATAGCAAAGAAGAAGAGTTTATAATCTTTATTGAACTTGTCTTATAACATACGTTATGAAATGCGGTAATAGTAGAACATTTTAAATAAAAAAAGGATATTTATAAAAAAAGTGAATATATTCAGATTAAAAGACAATCTTCGGTGAGTTGCCTGTCTTCTCAGAAGATGGCACGTTATGAACTGAGTTAAATAAATACATGACGATTGTACAAACTAATCCTGTTTAATAGAGTATTTTAAGTTTGTATTTAAGTTTATACTGTTTGTGTTTCTTAATCAAGAGCGGAAGTGAGACGCTACTTGCCTACTCTCTTTGCAGGGAGTGCATCTAGCGGTTTCTTGAGTACTTTAGATTTTCAATATTCGCCTGTTGGTTGCATCATAAATCTTGTGAGCGCAGTCGCTTGCTGCGACGACCTGCATTCCCATTCTACCCGCTACCCGCTACCCGCCTTGATATTTAATGAAAATTTACATTTAATTTAATATTCTTCTAAGTGGAATTATTTTTCAAATGTCTTGTGTATTTTAATTTATTATATAACTGTTTTGTCGCATTAATTATTTGTAATTGTAATAATATTCTGCAACTTTGATAAGGAAGCATGAAACAAATTTTTTTCTTATAATTAATTTGAATGTTTGTACATTACAAGAGGCCAGGGTATATCAATTGGTTATGATTGTGATGATCTTCATGTTCAGGGGTATTTACTTAGTGAATTAGATAAGTTATTTATGTAATAGTATAAATTTAGATTGCGTGGATTGCTGGTTTAGATCACGACGCCTAAATCCCACATTTATATTACAGTCACGCCCTTTTACAGTATTTTTTTTTCTAAGTTAGAATTTAATTTACTTTAAATGCGCAATGTACAATGACGTATTACCATATTTACTTACTGAATATGTGACCCGTGTTTACCTTCATTATGTGCGCAGGCTGAGATTTATGTTTGTGTACAGAGGGCAGGGAGGTGGAGGGTGTGTGGACGTTAGTGCAGTAATTGAGCGGGCGTCGTCAATGTTTAATCCAGCGGGCGAAACGGGCCGTTTATCAATCGCGCCAAAAAACAACATATTTCAATATCCGCTGATTAATATCCGCTGCCAGTTCGCCGGCCGAAGCAAACATGAAATTTATGTACTGCGACCGAGCGGTTTATTTCATTTTGCTTTTAAAATTACGAATGTTTGGCTCGACAATTGGCCGGCGCGTCGCCTCCATCTGTTGCGGGGGACAATTAACGTTTGCATTAGGCTTCTGCTTCATTTACTCCATAATCTTTACACTCGTGTATGCAAACACACCGTCAATCCAGCATTCAGCTATAAATAACTCAGTAACGTTAATGAGGGAATTTAGAATACATTGAGCAGCTGATATTAAATAGCAAAAGTTAAATTAGAAGTTTTACAACCAAATGCGATTTGAATATCAAAATAATTAAGGCCGTAAGCGATCTAACTTAACGTTAGTTTATACATTACAACAGCTTTCAATACACATCTCTCTAATATCACATTAAGGTAACAATATTTTCGTTTGAAAATAAACATGTCTGTATTGGAATAATGAGGTAATGGAGTACTCTTATGATTTCGTTTGGCCATGAAAGGCAGGGACAAACAGTTGTTTTATTGAATGTTTTTTTAATAATAAAGTTGAACTGTATTTACTAACTTTAAACTCATAAGCTAAAAACTTAAAGTTATTTAACCATCTCTTGCAGACGTTCGCAGAATGTAGTTGAAACATTGACTACAGTTTTACGTTTAATGCGAACTCTTAACGCAACCTCGCAATGAGTTGGATATTTGAAAACATAAACAACCCCGCAACAGCACTGGCAAGAGTCGTAAAAATGGAACTCCGTTGAAACTTAACACCGAACTTTTATTAAAATAACAACATTAAGCCGTTAATTTGTTTGTAAAACTGCGCAGACGGTAAAAATTACTTATTCAGGATGGTGAGACCGCGGCGGAGTGGAAGTCGACTCCTCGGCGAGCGCCGCGTCGCCTTTCTGTATTTCAGCCGACGCTCTCAGGGTGACTTTATAAGACAGTCAGACGGAATAACTTTTGTCTAAGATCGCATTCTCATGCATATGTGTACCGAACTAATAAAAAATACATACCGTTTAAAATTCTCCGTCAATTGTTCGCATATTATTATTAATGTAGCAGTTGAACACAACAGCTCTCTAGCTCTCCACCGCAACGCTTATTTGTACCTCTAAACGGCATTCTGAAAACTAACTATATTTCGGTTTGAATGGCGTTCTGGTTAGTGAATTCCCTAGAGTACCGAGACATTACCTCGTGTTTAAAGACGACAAGCATGGTATAGTGCAGTATATATCATCCTAATGCCGTATCACTTACCATCACGTAAACGTCTTGTTTGTTTTTTAGTTTGTTAAAAAAACAAATGTTTTTATGTTATGCAAATTGTGGAAGAGCGCTTTAACTAATGAATAAGTGTACTTATGAGACTTATGTTCATATGTCTAAATGCTGCTAGACCAATTCGATGCTACACGAATTACTAAAGTATTGTTATGGTTTGTTTTATATCACTTATCTACACATATGTTATAATTTGTATTAACAATTAACACAACATTTAGATTAATAAATAGCGTCGGTATGTAGAGTTAATGAAACTATTAGAAACGAGAAGCCTTAATAAAGTTAAGATCTATAAATGAATTACTTAAGATGTTTTCTTTTAACAATTACCCTTTCTTTCCTTTTTTTATTTTAGAAGAAAAGCCTTAAAGAATAATATAAGAATCGCATTCACCATTTTTCTTTATGGAAAATTAACTTTCACGTAAAATTGAGAATGATGCTCGTGTTCCGACATCGATGTGCTAACAAATGAAATTAATGCATTTCTCCAGAGAAATAAAATGTCATTAGTTTCTCTCGATGAGCTCGCTCCGGCGGCGAGAGGGTTTCCTCATAAAAACGTAATTTATTGTCCGAGATATGTCGCAAGACTTTGTACATCGCTCTCGTCGTCCATTTTAAATTGAAGACTCATAATGATTTACGTGACTTCATCATTAAAGCGTTTTCCTGCTGATTTATTAGGCGCTGCCGACGGTTCCTGTGATACAGGTTCAATTTAAAATTGAGATACTATGGACTTCGTGTATTTGATATTTTTAATTTGCTGTACATTTTCTTATTATAAATATTTTATAGTAGCTGCTAAATACTAGGTAAGAAAACATCGAAAGGGTTGTTTCTGTTATTTCTTTGGATGGTAGGTTTTATAGTATATTACATTTTTATTCTATGAAGCGATCGGACGCGTACCAATAACCATGAAAATGTGGTGATTGTTAAATGATAAATACTGCATCGCGTTTTCGTGGCCTTGAGACAAAATATGTTAAGTCTCGATACACCAGTTACTTCATTAGACTACTTCAAACCGGAACACAGTAATATTACTCACTATTGTTTGGCTGCAGAAATAGACACTGTGTCTAACAAGAGCCTAATATCAGTAGAAATTGGAATTAGGTTCAATACTAGTTCATTTTAATAAATGTGTATGAATTGAATATATAGATGGAAGTAGATAATTGACAGTTTTACTTATATTATTTTTCATATATATTAATACATATGGTAACACTAACATTTTGCGAACGTCATATAAATAAAGAGTTAGTTGAGTCGGAACTTGGTATTATTGTTTGGAGCCCAGTTATATCTTATTTTATCTAAATCCTATTTTGTGTCCCACGCATAAATCGCATGCTAAGGCACACACTGCGTGAACATTTTCTTATTTTCCTTACAGACGTGCCAAGAACTGTAAACGCCCTTGTTTACCCTTCTTATTTAAAAAAAAATCGTCAATTACGAGCGCCCCGTTTTGCAATACACACAAAGAAGTGATTTATTAAAATACTTTAAAAGAGACATTACAGAAAACATTTTATTGAAACATTTCATAAATACGTCATATACCTTCCGACAGATGATTGCAATTGAAGGAATTATAGGCAAGTCAACCAAAGCATATCTAAGTTTTTATTCAAAAACCACAAATTCAAAACATTTTAAAATAGATGCTTTATATTCTGGACTTTTGAGAAGGATACGTTAAGTTTTATGTACAGCAGTTACACACATACATTCCTAATTTTATGCCTATTTATCATACTAAATAACATTTCGTAGATTTAATAAATTACAGTATTCAGTAAATAATTAGTTTTACGTGTGACATTATTTAGACAGAAACGCGGCAATTTAACTGACATTTTTTTAACCAATCCGAACGGCTGAGTAATGTTTTGTAACTAGCAATTTGGCGATCCATTGCTAAACGAATGCAGTCTCTATGGTGCGCTGATTGCGAACCATTTTTATTGCGCTAATTGTGCAGTATAAATTTAGCGCACCTATGAATACCGTCGCAGTTTCACAGTTTTAAATGTGAACGTTCTTCGATTGAGTTATAAAAGTACGCTCATATGTTATAGTTAAAACTTTACTGTGACTTATGAAAGTGTGACAAATTTAATAAAAATAATGAAGACAAATCTCGCAAAGAGCTTGTTTACTACGAATGTTTAAAAGAAGTTCAAAACGATGGCAGACAGGCATAACTAGGAAGTGCTTTTTGAAAAATGTGTTTCGTTTGTGAAACATGGGGGTAGATTGTAACATTGGACCATTGCCATTGCAGTAAAAGTGGAAATAAATCTAGTGCGACGCATTTACCGTCGAATGACCTAGATCCAAACTAACCAGACCGCACCGCTCAAAGCTTAGTTCTAAATCTTAATCCTGGGGAGATTTGCCTGTAAATAAAGTCGAACAGACACAAATAAGCCCGCTCTTTGATGACTAGTAATTTCGTTAAAATCATTCCTAAATCAGTTCATAGATGTTAAGTTAAAACAAGTACCTTTGAAATGAACAACGCTTAATTTCGAATGATAATACTACTGACTTAAATAGATTGCTTGCCGGTTGTTAATTTTATATTATTCTGTCAGGAAATCCGAGACACATGTTCATATGTCCAACAAGAAATTATTATTGAAGGAGAAATCATACGGGTCCTCAGTTGATACTGACATGTCTAGAAGCCTTAAATAATTTCTTGGCAATTTGTTCGATTATATATGAATATAATATCACATGATACCAACTACAATACAGTTCGGAGACTTTATTGTTTCACTATGCCCTACCAACGTTTTAGGCAAGCTTTACGATTAGAGGCAATTCTTCTAATCCATTAGGTTTTGTCTGATGTTCAACTTTTATACCGGTCCCACTACCGTATGTCTCGCGACGAGCGAGTAACATCGCGTTAAATTATTTCTAGTGGTGTTTTACGATAGTCGTATCTTTTTACATTCACATTATGTGTACGTATGTGCACATAATGTTAAGGTCTACTACGAAATACGAGTTGAGTGTCCATAAATCGAATTCATGCGACGATTGCATATAAGGTACTCCCGTGTGTGTTATTATTCATAAAGATAATATTGTAATCATATTGTTACACAAGAGAAGTATTTTTGCTTTAACTTCTACTGAAAGTTATGAAAGGTAATACAATCGAGAACATGGAGTAAGTTCGACAAATTATAGTGTAATCTCGGACGAGTCGCGACGCCGCGGCGGAGCCACTGAGTCTGGCCTTTGACTTCTTTCCTTGCTATAAATCGAAAGCTAATTTTATTTTTGATATGTTTTTAAATCAATTTCACACGAGACACATTTAAAACTAAATTTTTCAAGAGAGAATACTAAAACATATACGATATAAATATATACGAAAGATAAAAACACCTTAAGTTTTATGTCATCGTATTGTCCTAAAACAAATGTAATTTAATTTATAACCTATGTGACTTAATATTATTCTCTTTTATAATAATCTCAGCTTAACATATATTGTATATTTTAATTATCTATTTGAAACATTTACCTGACCGCGGTAAATTTAAAACGAAAAATGTTTACTACAAAAAAATTTTGTTAGTTCATTAGATCTCTCTATTTTTAATTTAATAATAAAATTTGTAACAGTTTACTTCCTCTTAGTTAAAACGCGACGTATTTCCGTATTGCATTAATATTGTTTCTAGACGGGCTTAAGAGTAACGCCATACAAAAACGCGCTTTAACGGAGTATCCAAAGCGGTTGCGTCCCCGAGCATCCGGCATATCCTAGGCTCCACTATAAAGTCTAGTCTGGCTGCGCTTGGCTGACGTCATGTTCCATATTTTACACACTTAAAGCTGTTTGTCGTGTCATACTATTATACGCCATGTAAAGCCCAGACTTATTGCCAGCATGGAGAAATTATTTAGTCTAAATTGTTTTCAGCGTAAGGGATATTTTATTGCATCACATTAAAACGCTTTTTTATATCATTTAAGTAATTTAGGTATTAAGACTTAAGTTTTATGTGTCGCCTTAACGGTTCGCCATTTGTGAAATGGTTTAATCAACTGTGAGAATTTAACTACATGTTTCTTAAGTGTATTGTCGCGTTAACTACTTGACGCTCTCGCAAATATTTGTAAGAGCAGTGTATTTTTTTTTACGCAGCAATGAGATGACCAAGACGTTAACCTAATGGTTAAGGATATTAGTTAAGATGATAAACACAATATCGGATTAAGCTCGTCTTTTTTGACATATGGTATTGCGTCTCGTTACCCCAGTAATTTTATTAGCTCCAACACCCTTCAAATCGAAACACGGTCGCTGTATGTTTGCACACACACAAACTGCTATTTACATAACCTAAACGGTCTTCAGAACGAGTATAGTTTATTATAGCCTTAAAATTATTATTTTTGCAAGTAGACTGCTACTAATTATCATATATACTACTTGCTAACCGTAAATAAAAAAGCGAACACATTCTTTTTGTACAGAAAATTAAACTAACCAACAAATAAAATTGTATTAAAATCAATAAAATTTTTCAGCAGTATTTCTTATCAGCATCACGTTTGTTAATAACTGAATACGCGACGAGATCTTGTGATTGTGGTATGAATTCCTCTATTATATCAATCTACTTTGCATTTTATTAAAATCGTGCAATAAAATATTTTAATATATACTAGTTACCCGGCTGTGACTGGGATCGCGTGGAATTTTCAATTTAAATACCACTCAGACAAACTCTCTGATTTTAAATTAAATTTAAGCGATAAAAAGAATACAACGATATGTTAACACAAATATCGAACAAAATATCACCAGATGAAAACATTGCAATTTTTTAATACCTTAAATGTTACAGTCATCGTAAAAAATATATTTGATGAAAATGTCTATGCAAACTGGTTTTTTTCTCTTACTTAAATAAAGGTAAAATTCTTTTATTAATCAAAGAAGTTGTTTCAAAAAAGTAATGTACAAAAGTAAAGAAACATGGTTTTCAGCTCGGTAACTAATCACAGGTTGGACTAAACTGGAAGCATTCCAAGAAAAATATATTCTGTTTGAGAATCACTTCACGCTTCTCGGTATTAGCTTTTGACCATGACAAATCCTTATTCAGACTGAATTCTGCCATCGGTAGTTCAGTGTATTTGGAATAAAGTGAGTCAAGAAGACTTTCTGGGAAAAAGATGGATATCAAAAGCTACAAAATGGTTGGGGATTATTGGAAATGAAAAAAGGGCAAATCATGGAAGGCATGGGCTGATGATATCACTGGAATTAGATGAAGGCAAATTAGTTGAAGGTAACCAAGGAAATGGAGAAGTGGCATAGGCTTTTATTACTATTTAATGGTTAAAAGAAAAGAAGTACAGCGAATTTATTAGAAAACTGTTTTTAGTAAGTTGCGAGTTTAATAACCAATAACATCATTATATAAAGACGTTTTTAAAAATACTTCATCCCATTAAGACATGCTCAAATAATTTCAGACATTGCATGCATAATAGAGCGAAGACAGTTCATTTTAATAATATCTATATTGTTAAAATCGTCCAATAAATGAATATTACAGGCTTAATCGGAAGCTGCAACTGCAATAAATTAACGCTGCATTATTCGTAAGTAAATAAGGATTCCGATTAAAGTTCTTTAAGTTGATAATGTCTAAGCTAAATGGATACTTTAATTGATTGGTGTAACATATTCGTTTTATCACACGATTTATCGTTCCCTTTTAGATGTCCTATCAGTTAATATGTTCCACATAAAACACTACTTCCGCATTAACATTGGCCTTAATGACTTTATAATATATCCTTTGTCTATTATGGTCTCGGTAAGTTCAAAGTACAAAATAGTGCGTAGAGATATTGTTCTTAAAGTAATTTTATGTGAGGCTATGATACTTTAAGAAGAAGAAAAAACAGTTTTTATAAAATAATTCAATCGATGAGAATAAGAAAATGACTTAAGTAGATGATTAAAGCTGATTATTGGTTTTGTTATCTTTGGGGGAAGCCTATATCCAGCAGTGGGTGTCTACCGGCTGATCATGATGATGAAAAGAATGTTTAGGAAAGAAAAACTTGATTAATGAAAATTTTAACGTTTATGTTTTGTCAGTAAGACTGTTGCCAACCTAAATAGTAACCGTTTTAGTCACAAATACACACAACCAATATTAATCGCATGCGATTATTTACTAAGTATTTTGTTTATTGGTTATAAAATCTTTAACCAAATATAATCCGTTTTTTCTTATCTATTTAACTTATCATTTATAATATAGGCGTTTGGACAATTAATTTAACTTTAAATTCAGTTACTTATTTTAATGTTGCTAACATGCATAAATTAAAAAGAAATATTTTCCAAAAATTTACATCAAAATTTCTGAACACTAATTGTTAAACACTTGACCACATTTCGCAATCGCTTGTGCAATGATATACAAAGGACCTAGGTCCAGTAGGTTGAGATGATGATGATGATTTGGATATAAATTTCTCTTTAACTCTAACAAGGTAACGTTTTTCACGTTTTCAAATGCAGTATATGCTACTTAGGTAGGATATACTAATAACGCGTTGCTACTGGTTTTAGTTGTGCCTAAAAGTCTAGAAAAACAAAAATCTAAAATGAATAAGATTATGACATCTATACCGATATTACATTTTCTATGCCTACAGTTATTATTTTAGAAAAACCTTGGGAACTCTGGAAATGTTTCTATCTCACATTTTGTTTATATGGAATTATTATAGACAAAAACAAATTTTGTGGTGTTTTTTAGTACAATCTAATCTAATATAATATATAAAATTCTCTTGTCACAATGTTCGTTCGCATACTCCTTCGAAACGGCTTGACCGATTCTGATGAAATTTTTTATGCATATTCAGTAGGTCTGAGAATCGGCTACTATCTATTTTTCAAACCCCTAAGTGATCAGGGTTGCCCACTCCAAAATTTTTTTTTTAATTTTTAGGTATTTTTTTTCTATTTTCTATTTTTATTATGTGGCATCAAAAAATACATACAACCCTAAATTTTCACTTGTCTATCACCAACTCCTGCTTTTTAATAGTCATTTTAATATGTTTTTGTCCCGCTCGATAACATCAATTATACATGGCCACGTATCAGATCGCGTGGCCATAAACTCAAAAAAAAAAAACTTCAATTATTATCACTTGGTAAGTTATCCCCTCCACGTGTCTACCGGTGTCACCTCTCACCAGTACACAGCACGGAGTGGGGATGACAACGAATTCTTATTCTCTCAAACATGTCTGTCTCTCCCTCTACATGTAAATATATTCTCAAGCAACTTTATTATTTATTTATTAATTACTAATATTATTGAATTTAATTTATTATTAATCTATCTATATATTATATATATAAAAATTAATTGCTGTTCGTTAGTCTCGCTAAAACTCGAGAACGGCTGGACCGATTTGGCTAAATGTGGTCTTGAATTATTCGTGGAAGTCCAGGGAAGGTTTAAAAGGCAAGAGAATAGGGAAAAACTGCCCGGGATATGGTAAAAACAACAATTTCACTTCCCTATTAAGGTGACCAGATTTTTAGATGGGCAAAGCGGGACAGCTCTGAAGGAGTAACAATATCGTAATAATTTTTTACATTTAACATAAGTACAATTTATGAATATAAAAAAATGTATAATATTTTATTCCTTGACATATTTTTTATTTGAGTGAATTTGTTTCAGTAGATTTTTGTCATTTTTAAGATATAGTAAAAATCTCCTCAAGAATTTGTCAAATTAGTTTCGATTGACTTGAAATATTTGCAAAATTTTATTCGTATATTTCTTTCAAGGTTAAGGTCGGTGATATACTTTTGGTCATCAATATAAAATATAAAGACTACAACTATTTTAAGCTTAGTTTAAGAAGATTTATGTATTTATGAAATATTCCTTTATTTTCTATGGCAAGAAGCAGAACACGAAGTGTATAAACTGAGAGACAAATACATTGTAACTGGGTAGCAAAAGCAACATGTTACGCAAAACAATGGTTTTGATAAATATAAAATTTAACTTAATTCTTAAAGTCGGGACTTTTGAAAAACGTCGCGTGACGCGGGACTAATTGTGAAAAATCGGGACTGTCTCGTCAAAAGCGAGCGTCCGGTCACTTTACCTTGGATACACAAAACGTCAGGTATTTGAAGTTCGTTCCGTCACTTAAAAACCAAATACAATTTAAAATAATATTTTTGATTTTGGTATTTGACATTGACAACCAACAATTTCTGATTGCAACTATAATATTTTACGATAAAAGGCGGCCAAATTGACCACCACGCAGACAATTTTTAAGGATTTTTATTCTTTTATTTTATTCGTCTACACATGACACTGGCTCACTCACAAACCGCGCTCATGGCATCAATTGGGAAGAAGAAGAATATTTTACGAACTTTAGAGGGAATCTGGGCGAAAAGTCGCGTTGTCTCGGTTGAATTTCAATTTTTTTGTGCCTAATGCGGTTGAATTTGAGTGTAGTACATGCAGTAAATTAGTGTGTTCGTGTGCAGCGATTGTAGAATTCAGGCAGGAACACCACTGTCCTAAGTTCAGATTGGTTAAAATTGTAGTTAAGTCTTAACTTTACTTTGCTGATCTTTTAAGATAGTGACACTATTTACCGCTGAAAATTGAAAATGCGAAATGGAAAATGGGAAATGGGCAATGGGCAATGGGAAATGGGCAATGGGCAATGGGCAATGGGCAATGGGCAATGGGAAATGGGAAATTGGAAATGGGAAATGGGAAATGAGAAATGGAAAATGGTAAATGGGAAATGGAAAATGGAAAATGGAAAATGGAAAATGGAAAATGGAAAATGGAAAATGGAAAATGGAAAATGGAAAATGGAATGGGAAAATGGAAAATGGAAAATGGAAAATGGAAAATGGAAAATGAAAATGGAAAATGGAAAATGGAAAATGGAAAATGGGAAAATGGAAAATGGAAAATGGAAAATGGAAAAGGAAAATGGAAAATGGAAAATGGAAAATGGAAAATGGGAAAATGGAAAATGGGAAATTGGAATATTGGAAGATTGGAATATTGGAATATTGGAATATGGAATATTGGAATATTGGAATATTGGAATATTGGAATATTGGAATATTGGAATATTGGAACATTGGAACATTGGAATATTGGATATTGGATATTGGATATTGGAATATTGAATATTGGAATATTGAATATTGGAATATGGAATATTGGAATTTGGAATATTGGAACATTGGAACATTGGAATATTGGAATTTGGAATATTGGAAATTGGAATATTGGAATATTGGAATATTGGAATATTGGAATATTGGAATATGGAATATTGGAATATTGGAATATTGGAAGATTGGAATATTGGAATATTGGAATATGGAATATTGGAATATTGGAATATGGAATATGGAATATTGGATATTGGAATATTGGAATATTGGAAGATTGGAATATTGGAAATTGGAATATTGGATATTGGATATTGGAATATTGGAATATTGGAATATTGGAATAGTGGAATATTGGAATATGGAATATTGGAATATTGGAATATTGGAATATGGAATATTGGATATTGGAATATTGGAATATGGAATATTGGAATATGGAATATTGGAAATTGGAATATTGGAAATTGGAATATTGGAATATTGGAATATTGGAATATTGGAATATTGGAATATTGGAAATTGGAATATTGGAACATTGGAACATTGGAATATTGGAATTATTGGAATATTGGAATATTGGAATTTGGAATATTGGATATTGGAATATTGGATATTGGAATATTGGAATATTGGATATTGGATATTTAAAATGAAAAATGAAAAATAGAAACCAGAAACCAGAAACCAGAAACCAGAAACCAGAAACCAGAAACCAGAAACCAGAAACCAGAAACCAGAAACAGAAACCAGGAAACCAGAAGAAACCAGAAACCAGAAACCAGAACCAGAAACCAGGAACCAGAAACCAGAAGAAACCAGAAACCAGAAGAAACCAGAAACCAGAAACCAGAAACCAGAAACCAGAAACCAGAAACCAGAAACCAGAAACCAGAAACCAAAACCAGAAACCAGAAACCAGAAACCAGAAACCAGAAGAAACCAGAACCAGAAGAAACCAGAAACCAAAACCAGAAACCAGAAACCAGAAACCAGAAACCAGAAGAAACCAGGAAGAAAACCAGAAACCAGAACCAGAAACCAGAAGAAACCAGAAACCAAGAAACAGAAACCAGAAACAGAAACCAGAAGAAACCAGAAACCAGAACCAGAAACCAGAAACCAGAAACAGAAACAGAAACCAGAAACCAGGAACCAGGAACCAGAAACCAGAAACCAGAAACCAGGAACCAGGAACCAGAAACCAGAAGAAACCAGAAACCAAGAAACCAGAAACCAGAAACCAGAAACCAGAAACCAGAAACCAAAACCATAAACCATAAACCAGAAACCATAAACCAGAAACCAGAAGAAACCAGAAACCAAGAAACAGAAACCAGAAACAGAAACCAGAACCAGAAACCAGAAACCAGAACCAGAAACCAGAAACCAGAAACAGAAACAGAAACCAGAAACCAGGAACCAGGAACCAGAAACCAGAAACCAGAAACCAGGAACCAGGAACCAGAAACCAGAAGAAACCAGAAACCAAGAAACCAGAAACCAGAAACCAGAAACCAGAAACCAGAAACCGAAACCAGAAACCAGAAACCAGAAACCAGAAACCAGAAACCAGAAGAAACCAGAACCAGAAACCAGAAACCAGAAGAAACCAGAAACCAGAAAACCAGAAACCAGAAACCAGAAACCAGAAACCAGAAACCAGAAACCAGAACCAGAAACAGAAACCAGAAACCAGGAAACCAGAAACCAGGAACCAGAAACCAGAAACCAGAAACCAGAAACCCGAAACCAGAAACCAGAAACCAGAAACCAGAAACCAGAAACCAGAAACCAGAAACCAGAAACCCGAAACCAGAAACCAGAAACCAGAAACCAGAAACCAGAAACCAGAAACCAGAAACCAGAAACCAGAAACCAGAAACCAGAAACCAGAAACCAGGAACCAGGAACCAGGAACCAGAAACCAGAACCAGAACCAGAAACAGAAACCAGAAACCAGAAACCAGAAACCATAAACCAGAAACCAGAAACCAGAACCAGAAACCAGAAACCAAAAACCAGAAACCGAAACCAGAAACCAGAACCAGAAACCAGAAGAAACCAGAAACCAGAAACAGAAACCAGAAACCATAAACCAGAAACCAAAAACCAGAAACCATAACCAGAAACCAGAACCAGAAACCAGAAACCAGTAACCAGAAACCAGAAACCAGTAACCAGAAACCAGAAACCAGTAACCTGAAACCAGAACCAGAACCAGAAACCAAAAACCAGAAACCAGACACCAGAAGCCAGAAACTAACTAACAAAAGTTCATATTAAATTACAAGCTTTCACTGCTGTCTAAGCAATGTAGGCGCGTTCGTAACGCTAAAGAGTCAACTATTAAAACGA
Organism: Byasa hedistus; assembly: GCA_029286795.1. Classification (NCBI taxonomy): domain Eukaryota; kingdom Metazoa; phylum Arthropoda; class Insecta; order Lepidoptera; family Papilionidae; genus Byasa; species Byasa hedistus. The sequence goes on along the minus strand of JAGSMW010000020.1, from coordinate 4,606,307 downwards.
ATGAAATTATAACATAAATAGTCACAAAATGTAAGAGCTAAAGATCCACCATACTGATTTTCAATTTGGTCGGCTTCGCGATATTATTTCTTTTGTTTTAGTTTCGGCGCGCGACATAAAATGCTTTCGTTTTCACATCAATACATCAGTCGAGCACAAACCGCGTTACCATCTGGCGGACCTGACAGACTACATTCTGTCAAAAAGATTTGAAATGTGACAGTTATTTGTTCCTAAAAAAATATTATAGTAAATATTACTTATGTACTTTAATTATAACTTTGGCCACTCTTCTGGAACCCACTAATATCTAAATATTAGTTATTAGATGAATATATATAGTGCTGAACCCCACACACCGCCCATAACCAGGGTGACGGTTCTGTTCAGGAGATTTTTTTGCCCCGGCTATAAAATAGGCAGGAACAAAGAACATTCCAATTTTTTTTGACAGAACGAAGTCTGTCGGGTCAGCTAGTTGTGTATATAAATACAAACATTGGGTTTAATCGGGTAAACACAGCTTTTAGCTACAGTTATTTTTTTTTATTATTAGCGCAGAGCTGCTAAAGAATTCTTAGGCGGTAACTAAAAATATGTGCCCATAAAATATTTTAAGGCGAGGTATACACACGGACTTACTGTTAAACATTTACGAGATATACACGGAGCCGTCGGTTGCGGCAGAATATTACTGCAGCTTCGGTTTATGTTACAAGTATATTAGCGTATTTGGGTGCGCTATTTAAGAATAATAAAAACAAGGAAGAGCAATGAATCTCCGGCCACTTCATCTAGTCTCTTTAATATTTTACGTGACCCCTAAAATTTGGGTAAGCTTGCGGCAGGCGGATGGTCGCACTTTTCATTAAGTTCTGATTACCCGAAGGGAGCTCTTAGAGACATCATGTTGGGAAGATTCTGAAGCTTTACGGCGAAGTGCAAAAGTTTTATGACATTATGATTACAGACTTGCATGAGCTGTACTTGGTTACTTGGCTCTTTGTTAAACTTTTCACTCGTACAAACACCTAAAAGGTACTCTGAATTTATTATTTTGCGACCGATAATGTCAAAAATGGATTTAAGCAGACCTTTTGCATATGAATAAATAAATGAATAAATATATTATCTGTTGAGACTGATATAGAACTTGTATTAATTGAAATTTGTCCATATTACCATAATAGTTAAATCATGTTTTGCACTTCAACCTGCGACATAAAACATGTAATTCTCTTTCCTTCGCTATTTTCCTTTATATTGCATTATTTGTGCTAATTACAAAACTGTTCATTTGGTTTGTTGTTAGGTTTAAATGAAAACTAATTTTTGCTAATTATTACTATATAGTAAAATATAGCGTATATTACTATATAGCAAATTCTTTATATTTGTTCATATGAACAAATATAAAGAATTTGTCCATAATAACATTCCAGGGAAAGTTACAGTAGGTGTAAACAAATCTAGTGCATTCGACACATTGGTTTTAAGTATCGCTATACTTCCCAACCGCAGACAGGTTAAAGAATCTCGTTTCTATTATAACCAGTAACAATAACATCGTAGTGGTGATTGTTTCAAATTTAAATAAGATTGTATTGATGAAATTCAGAACGAATAGTTGTAATTTACTTTCTTGCATCTAGACAAAGACTGCATTCATATTCGCCACACGAAAACAAAAAGATAAAAATGCAAACATGCGCAATTGTGTCTCATACAAACAGAAAGAAGCGGCGGGATCCGGATGCGGACGAAAGTATTCTGGAAACAAACGTTCCCCGGGTCATATGAATTTAGATCGGCCTTCATATTAGAGGGAAGCGAAATCTTCGAGAGACAGGTAAATCGAACTATCGGCGACAGGGTTGTACTGGGCTCGGAGAATGCCAAAGCACTGCTCCTCTTAATGCACAGTTTTTTCAGTGCGTATTTCATGTATGTATTTTTACATACATTCTTATGAAAATATCTTGTTTTAAATTTTAATGAATAAATTCATCAAACTCAAATACCATTGTGCCCGAGGCTTTGTGGGAGTGTCTTCTTTCTGTTTACAATTATTTATCTTTATTTATATATATCTGGGCCTACAGGAGTCCTCTATTGGATATTATAAAAAAATAGGCTTTTCCCAAGGAAAGCCACTTATTCCGATGTTCGCTTTTACGCAACCAGTTGCTAACAGATATTCATGATATGCTTTATAGTTTGATATAGACTAGTGCTTAACCACGATTCCACCTGATGTAACAAGGGTGTCTAGATGGTAAAGCGAACTATTCTTAAAAAGTATATTGATGCTTCTCTTAAAGAATCTCTTGTCAAATATGGTTTGGAAGACGGACCTCGATAGATTATTCCATTGTTCAAGAACCAAACTCCTTTTTTACTCTTTTGTTTACATGTTATCTTAAGTAAATAAACTTTACAGGAGAGACCTTATATCGATACTTTAAAACAATTGAAATAACAAAAGGGACAACGGTTATTCGGACATTATCGTATGTGTGAAATAAAAAAAAGTAGCATCTTTTTATTGCAGAATAATAATTATTTAGATGATTACTTACCTGGTCTCTTTCATGCATTGTCACCTTTTAGAAATTACTGTAACAAAAGCGTTTATACGATTACTTTTTTTAAGTTGCTTTACGAAAACCAGCAGACTTTGTTTTCTCTGTGTATATTTACACAACGAAGTGGCAGAACCGAGTGTTGCAGAGGCAATAAGAAGCTTTACAAAAAATTATATAATGGCAAAAAAATTCGTACTACATTTTTCACGATAAAAACTGTAAAAACTATAGAACTTGTTATAAGAGGATAACATGAGTAAGCGTTTAAATTAATTTTGGGGGTGATAAAGATTGTGAATTGTTGCAGTCTTGTTGCGAGTTTAAAGAAATGTAAAATATCTTCACCGTGAAGAAATATGTTTATGAACTATCTTTGTAGTGGAGACAGAATGTTTCAAAATGGCGGTCTCTACGAATTTAAGTTATTTATTATCTATTACATATTGGACTTAATGTCTGCTGGGAGTCGGGGGCCTTCTGTTACAAGGAAAAGTAAAAAGTTTTTATTTATAAATAAATATTCGGAGTACGGTGTTTGTAGATATGGTACAACCCTGATATTGTAAGGTGAAGTAGGCCGGGAGGAACGGAGCGGAGGCCGAGCTCGGCAGCCCGCGTATATAACCACGACTTGTGCCGTGACGTTCATCGGAATTTGGGTAATCTACTTGAAATAACAGAACAACGCATTCTTATCCTTTTCCAATACGAGGATGTAATCTTTTTATCTGAATGGAATTTTGTTTTTTTGGGTATGGAAAATGTTCTGTGAGTATTGAAAGGATAGATTTGATACGGTTACCATGTAGTTTGTCATAACACAAAAAGTCACATGTTAAATTTTTTCAAAAGTTATCTATTTTCAACTGATCCTTAGATTTATTATAATTTAATATTTCCTATCTAATTGTAAATAAAATTAAGGTATAAACGTTAATATACTGAAAGTAAGTGCTGTTTTATTGAACGTTGGAATTTTCTATGGAGAAAGCTATATTTTCGAAGAGAGTGGTCAGCTAACTGCCTCAAAGGCGTCTTAATGCGATTTCCGGCCTACTTTTAACAGCGCTCCTTGCACGATATAAATTCGAGTTAGATCGTGCCTCTAGAGCCGTTAACTTCCGGTCGCTGCCTGTTCACTGCTGATCTTTAAAAGAAACAAATCAACTAAAGTTGATAAAAGTATTACGTTCTTATCTAAAACCTGTTATTGAATTAATACGGAAGCACAGAAGACTATATATGTATGCAGAATTACTTCTAATCAGCAAATTTATATCAGAACAAATGACCAGAGCACAAACTTTTGCATCCTTAAAGGAATACATAAAAACTTATTTTTATTTCCCAGCTACAAACAAAATTTAAGATCTTCGTTAAAACATCCAAACTTATTATACCACTACCACTAAAAGGAATAAGAAAGGTTTGTAAGTGCTAAAAATATTGAGTTAGTAAATTATCTACACGGGTTGCATTTTGTAACAAAAAGGAAGAAGTTGAAAGTGTGAGATAAAGTGCTTCGACGCGGAGTGTCTCAGTTCCGGAGTAACATGTCGCATAGCTTAGCATGACGCCTCGCTTTATTTTGGAGACTCAAGTTTGCTCTTTATATCCTATTCTTTTAGAGTTTCGAGTAAATTTTAACGGCAGTGTAAATAAAACAGCATTACGTGACGCTCGTTGTGCATTTCGTAGCAGAAGTGCTGATTTGCAACTTTAGAACATTGACGAAGATAAAACGGACATTTTTCGCACTTCAGGTCTTTGGACTTTACTAACTCATTTGTGTTGCTATTTTATGTTTTTAAAATATTGTTTTAAGTATAGGATTGTTAATGTAGGATTCAATAGAAGGAACTCTGTACCGACCGGTTCTGCACAGATCACATCCAGCTGCTTCCCGCGTTCTTAACCAGTTTTTGACACCAAAATATAAACAATGTAATATAGCGTAGTTTATAAACGGCCACATCTAAATTTAATATGTTATCAGTCACATGTACTTATTAATTACAACAGTACAGTGCTGAATTTCATGTTTCAGAAAGTAGAAATACACATATTTTATAATTCTGTAATGACCTTATATTTGTCATTTTTATGTCAGTTAAAATGAAATAAAAAACAGTATTGTAAAACATTTTAAAACTACATATCTTATATGGTGAGTTAGTGAACTTTATTCAAATCTGAGACGGGATGTTTTAAAACGAATTAGATTACATTTAGGGGGAGAACAGACCCTCCAAAATGAAATTTTCCTAACATAAAGTGGCTGAGACGATGTAACGACGCTCGGGCCAACAAAACTGAGTGGGATCTGCAGGCCCTCATGTTTCTAAATAAATTATGAATATTTACCGTCACGTTACGCTTTACAGAAACATAATTATTCTAATTTGACCCGAGGCGGTGACTACTTGGTATTAATAGCGAAAAATTTAGAGTTTAAGCTGCAGATCAAATAAAAATTTAAAGAGCTTCTTGTATGTTATTTTGTCAATTTTAATAAATAAAAATTATTAATGACAAACAAAAATTATTAATTATAATTAGATAGTTAAAAATAAAAACGTCTTATGCAAGGCAAGTATTACAAAAGGTGATATTATCAGTTTTTAATTTGAAAATAATTTTATTTCATTTACGAGAACGTATTATGGTCATACAGTACTTATAAAATGAATTAAGATGAAAGATATCAGACTCCATCCTTTCTTTCTATGGTTCTTTTTATTACTACGAAGAAAACATAACAGTACATATTTTAGGAATTAAGTTAATTTGTAAGAGTGGATTTCGATTTGAATATAGCGTTGTTTTTACTACTGTAAACATAGAATAATATTATGCACTGTTAATCTGCGAAGTAGATACGAGTGCTTGTCTGAAAGAATATACGTAAATTATAGATTTGTTTGTTCAGGTAATTTATAGCAGCGGCCAATATCAGTAGCCGAGCTTCGTATAAATACCATTTAACAAACGAAGGCGTTATGAAAATGTCTTAAAGTTATGTTCACTTTTTCATTAGCATTTTTTCGTCAAGGGTACTCACGAGTCGCTGTAATTTAAAGCTCCCCAGGTGCGCCGTTGGCCCGCGGCTTATAACTACATCTGGATTTTAATTAAGAATGCTTTTCATATTGCACATGCTGTCCCATTGCATAACCATGGTTTTGCTAGCACAAGGTATACGTATTTATTTGGTAAAAGGGACTATGAGAGAATAGTAACAGACCAACCTATACGGTCACTTCGTTCCATGCGCAAGAAAAGACGCGCGGCGAAGAAGGAAACTTTGTAACGAGTAATTACGGTCTCACTTCTCTACTCCTGCTTATTGTGTTTATTTAATACCAACTTGTCAAGTTTTGAACGCTGTGTGTTCTTGTCAGGTTGGATTCCATTCACGTTACCCAAAGAAACAGCAGAGCTCTCTTTCTATTCTGTTTATTCACCCGAGTTTCTAAAAATTATGATTCTTTGAGTTTCGGTGCATAGTTAGTATTGTCTAGTGAAACTTATAGCTTCTTACCTATCCAAATTTTGTGCTATTTTAGCTAAATTGTGTCATATGAATTATATCCAAGAGCATAATAAACAAAGACGTGCATCATCTTCAATCGCAAGCACAACAGGTAAAGCATATTATTTTATATTACCAGAATAGATTTTTTAGATTCAAAGTACTTGGTTTAATTATATCTATAATAATTAGCTTATGATTATAAAATCTGATTAGTAAATACGTTGAAGATAAACTAAATAACTACAAATTAATAAGTTTTGAGAACAGAGCAATGCGTTGACGAGCGACTTCGCAGGAATTATTCATAATTAAGCGTCCTCGCCCCGCGGATGCGAACCTAGAGATTGAGTCCAATTAAATATTTAGGAGGGTTCTACCGTCAAATCCTTTTTAAGTTCGCGGCGGACAATATTACGCAGGTCCGGTCTGGATGTGGCTTAACGGTCTTATAAATTAGTGAAACTCTATTAGCGAGATGTTCGGCCAAACGAATTTGCGTTATCGCCTCTGCCGGCGCAGCGTGCGTCGCATACTAACGACGTCGCCGCCGCACCGCCCGAACTTGCCGCTCGTGTAATTACTTCTTTAAACGAACCTTTCAGACATTGTGCAACCTTTTGTCCGAGAGAACCTTCGCTACCGACAATTGAATTACTCATTAATGCTGTTTGAAGTGTTAGCGCTTAATAAATTGGTGAAACGGCACATAGATCTTAGAATCGGACACGGTTCCGGCGGACGTTACACTGACGTTTTATTTTTCTTTATAATATTGTTCGGATTGTTAAAGTACTGACGAAATCGGTTAGGGATTAAGTTAAAGTGGGAAACAAACATCAACACGTAATGGGAAATTTAAGTTACGAGCATAACTTTTAAAATTATTTCTTCGTTGCAAGTAGTGTACTGCATCACACAAACTTTCTAAGAAAATATTAAAAACTAAATTTTACGGATTTCGTCGCATTTTTTATAAATATCAGATATTATTAAAAAATTAAAACCACTTGGACAACTACTTTAACCTTCTTGATGTGCAATTGATTTTAAACCGCAAGAAGAGTTAATAAATCACTATTACGTGTTTTCCATTTTTGTAGATCACTCCAATAACATTAATATGAAATTATGCGGCAAGCGTAATGTGGTGTAACTTTGGCGGCATACTTAAAACGATAATGAGTATTACTTATCACAAAATAAATTCGCGTGTGGTGGCTTTTTGGATTAAGAAAGCAATACTTTTGCAAACTCTACATCAGTTGTCTATGATCATTTCATATATGTATCAGCATAAATAAAATGATTATTTGTTATAAATGAAAGTTTGCTTTAAAATTTCTCGAGATCCAAAACCAATTTGTAAGTAGATAATATTGTTCCAAACCGTACGTCAGCAAAGTTATTTATATTTTGTGGCTCCGGCAGTTGATGTCGTAAATCTTGGAGATGCAAAGATCGTAAAGTTGGTCGTGCTCGGAGAAGTTGCGGCCTGGCACCATACGTTCGGCGTCACTAATAACTGTATAGTACCGTTACTGATTTAAACTTTTTTAAGCTATTTACTTTAATGAAATATTTCCTTGAAAGAATTTTTAAAACGAATCAATAGGTTCCGGAAAGCGAAAGAGACGTTAAATTCGTTGGTAGAGGTTATGCAAACTCAAATTATATATATACATGTTTGTTTCATTATAATGATAAATGCTAATCATTGATTATTTATTGTATCAAATTATATTTTTTATTTCTTACTAAACAAACATGTTATCTGTGTTGAGAGTTTCCTATCGCAGGAAAAGTGGTATATGTGATAAAATGAAATCTCACTATCTGCAATCATAATAATACCATAACTCATTATCATTTACGCGAAATGTTTTGTTTTATACTTGATTTAAATTTCGAGTCATTCAGAGAAATCAATATAAAATTCAAAGTACTAAATAACGAAGACAATAGACAACTTCAGAGAATAAAAGCTTGTTAAGGGTTCGTTAGCCTGGAATATCGTACTTAAAATGAGAAAATTTTCGCAGTGGCGTGGAAATTGACTTAAGGAATTAAATAAGCCCCTATACATTATGAAGGGTGTTTACATATCGAAATATCCCGTAGCGACCCCAATGATGACCTCCTGTGGCTATGATGAGTGGACTCTACTTCCATTAACAGCGCCAATTGTGCCTAAGTACAAAGGCATTTCCGTCCGGCAATGAAGCAGTGTTGGTATTGAATTCGATTACTGTTAATTTTGTTCTTAGAATATCCATTCTCTCTATTTGATCATAATAACATTCAAGAAGAATATATCTGAAGAAAAATAAATATAAGTAAAATACACAGAGTGTCGTGTTTGTAGAAGTAAATATTTTGTGATTACCTTGATCGCCTTACCTCCAGAAGATACGACAAGAGATGTAACTATTGCGCTGATTATTAGGGAAGAATAACTATAGCTGTGGTCATCCTTAATTATGATGGTAACGATCAAAGGAGAAGTAAATACACATTTTTTGAAAACATTCTCTCCTTAGTCGACTTTTACGAACGTCGAGGCTCCGGTGACTGCAGTGATGTTCTAACTTGTCACCAAGAAATGGAATATGTTACAAGATGAAACTGATAAATTGTGAATTGTAAAAGTTTTATAATAATAATTACGTTGTTTTGTTATACAGACGATACTAATTATTTCTATTTAGCCATCTTGTTGTTATATGAAGCAATGTAATAGACATTATACCTCCAGCAATAACTTTGCTTTGTTACCTAAAGTTCCCATCTAAGAAAGTAGCGAGTTATTTTACCTTGAATACATTTCTGTTACTCTTAAAAGGAGAATATTTTGTTTTTTAAAGAAAGTGCGAGCACATCATCATTACGGAGCGTAATTTTTTCGTATGTGCCATTCCCGTGTCTGTACTTTTATGCTTTCCCTCCATAAAGACAAAAGGGACTTTGAAGTAAAATCACGTACATTTTTTGCAACTTACTTAGGAGAGATTCAGCCCCTTGCCTTCTATGTTAATATTTTCTGGGAAAACATTGCGGGGACAACGCATGGAAATTACATTTAGATATTCGTTCGCGGCGCGTACGTCTGAGTGTGGTGGGGATATTATATTTTACGTGCAAGGAATGTAATAAAATGTTTAGGACACTCTTTCGCGAGCCCCGCGCGGCGAATGGGACCTAATGTCGATTGATATGTAAATGAAGGGCGCAATTACGGCAGCGCGTGCCCGCAAAAAAACAACAGCTTTTCATACAATCATTTTGTGAGATTCGTTCAATTAAATTATCTTTCTAATAGAGTACACACCTATTTACTTTATTTTAAATTGCGTAGTTTTTATAATGAGGGCCTGTTTGAATTGCTTCAATACATAGCTTAACAATGTAATTGCAATTCTTAAATCGTATTTAATGTCACGCAGTGAACTTTAAAAGACCACTCAAATAAATGAAGTCATGTGTAAATTTAAAACTAAGTAACACTTAATTCGCAAACTAGGTGTTAAATTGACTTAAACACAAAAGTGGGATGTAATTAATTGGCAAAGTGCTTACATCGTATCGGCTGTCGTGGTGTGGTGATTCAGAAGGGAATCGTATAAATTGCATCGTTTGGTGCGAGTGTATCGAAGTGGGCTGGCGGGCTAGATAAGTAATAAGACATTTAAGTGTCAGTCAGCCAGCATAGTCGGTCTCCCGGTAGTCTATCAAACTGCAATATCGCTTTATGAGCGTGCGTCTTTTCACTTGCAAATATTAAAGATATACCTACCGTTTGTGTTACTAGTCAACTTTATATCGGATATTTAATATAGTCAATTGAGCTATATTAGTTCAACAAAGAGTAATAGATTAATAATGCCCTGTCATATGTTGCCTAAATATTATTAAGTAACCTTTTTTTGTGCAAAGTAATTATAGCTGCGAATGAAAAAATAAAATACACATATAAAGAAAATTTTGAGTGGCTTGGTCGGGGTATTGCGTTTTAACGTCTATTCGCCGTACAAGTGGCCAATAACTGTTGAAATAGAGGTTGCAAAGGATTCATATCGCTGTTCATCGAAAGTGGTCTCGAGTGTTACTCAGTTTCATATTAAATATATATAAAGCCACAGTTTTTTTTATTAACTACCAAACCGGTGATTTCAAATGGTACCGACAGAGGGCGTTAATTTAATTGTTAATTGAAATTTTTGCTGAATACTGTACTGTTTACTAACCCGGACTCATTGAAAAAATAAAAAATAAATAGATTGAATATACAACCATATTCCATATTTATGTCTTTATACTCATATAAACTTTTCAATTTAACTAATGACCGGTCCGGAACAAATCGGTATACAAAGGCATTCAATCGACAGATATACTTTGTGTCCATGAATTTTAATGGATGCATACAATGTCCTCAACGACAATAAATTCGATACTAATGCTATCATGTTTGGAAAGAGGTATTCACTTAAAATAAATTCAAAATTAAAAAATAACAATGTCGCCAACTTTGTTTCATTATTCAGAATTTTATAACAACATGCCATTTGTTATACAATAGATATATTGATGCCATGTAGACGTTAGTTAAATTAACGTAAATACAAGGAAGAGCTGATTAAAAACTTGTCGTACATCAAGAAGTTTTAAACAGTTCAGGGTATAGAAGAGTATCCTGTGTAATAGACGTTAGAATATCATTTATCCATACGGAATACACAAAGAGAACAATTTAAAGAAAACAGCAGCAGCTTTACAAACGTCTTTACATTTATGGTAATGTGGTGGCAATAACAAGTGGTGCAGTTTTGGAAATTAATCGGCTGAAATGATGAAGGATTAAGGTGTTTATGATGGTGCTCATGTCTTAAGTTAGATTTGCTTTATTTAAGGTAAGCAATATGTTTGAAAAATATTATTTACACACAAATGAAAGGTACGCAAACAAACGCCTCACATAAACCATTGAGTACTCGGATCACGTAGCAAACGCGGTGACGTTTTTAGAAGAATATTTTAGTTTTTGAGGAAGTTGGGAGTTCTTAATTAGTTTGGTGTAACGCCTGCCTGGTGCCTCCACCATCTCTGCAGTATCATCACGTAACATAACTTTTTCATTTGACGCGTTCACGGACAACTTTCCTATTTCGTTTTATTAACACTAACAGAAATGGGAGTAGGCTTTATAAGAACAGGTAACGGTCAAACATAAAATAATATTATCCCGTATCTGACTTGAATTATTTACTTCGCCTTTTATAAGGAAAAGTTTGATGACAGCGTAATGTTTTCTTGTTGTTTTAATAAATAAACATTTCTAAATCTCATCTTTCTTTCAGTTTATACGGCAGTCTTATATTTCATTTCAAGAAAAGATTTTTTAAGTCCTCGTGTTACTAATGCTGCTTTGTATAAAAATACGATATGTTAGTTTATTTGAAGATGCATAGGATACCTTAGTTGGCTAGCTAATGTGAAGAGAACGCTAGTGGAATTTTAGCCTTTTAACATGAAATGTTTAAAAAGGTGTTTAACCGTTCAATGTTGTTACTCTTTTTTATTTACATTACATGATTAAAACAAAAACTATTACATAGTTCCTATCATTTTTTTGTAATTTTAAATTGAATGCAATTGCTTCTTGTTTAAACTTAATACAGAAGAGTTAAAAAAACCTCACAATAGATAATATACCTTTACATAACAATGCGATGTAATATAATTTAATGGTCTAGGTTTTCTCTTATAATTCAAGTAAAGCACTGAACTAACAAGTATTTTATTTATTCTTAGCGCACTCCACGGTTCTTTTGAATTCAAAGCGGTAACCACTTCTAGAGCTTGTTCTTGTAGCTGTAGCCATCCCACAAGTTTCAAAGCGCTTAATAAGTAAGCTCAATAAGGTTAATTTGATTTAAAATTAAGTATAAAATATTTTCTTGGAAATACAATCAAAGAAAGGGCCTCCGTTGAAGAATCTTTTCTGAGAAATATATAATATCGTAAGTTAATGATACATTTTGGTAACGATAAAGTTATCGCATTAAAAAGAATAAAAGTGAGAAAAATATTAAGATTACAATGAATCAGTACACCTGATAATGCTTTATGAATCGATCATAAAGGAAAGAGAAAAGGAAGCCAAAGAAAACATATATGTACAAAGAAAAGAAGAAAACAGGCGTTTCAAAATGAAAGAGCTATTGTGCAGCAAGTATAAGGGATCACTCCTGTGACAAAATGGTAGATTTTAAATTCATGTTATCATAACAAAAATCTTTCTTTTATAATAAACTGACATCTTTATAGAAATCCTTTGAAGGTTTCCGCTTTTATGTAAAAATTTATGGGAATTTATAGTTTGTGCTTAATTACTGAGATATCAACACTGAAATACTCCGCTTTACTTATTAAGGTTTAATTTGATAAAGATATTGAACAGTAAATTTTCTGATGGAAGATTTACATCCAAGTAAATTATATAAAAAGACTCATTTTGACTAATTTATATTATCTTTATTGAACTTTATGAAATGTGAGAAGGTAGTTGGCTTTTACCTGGTGATAATTCGCGTTTATTTAGGTTTATATATAGTTCAGCATTAGGGAAACGTTAGGGTAATAAGATTATAAATATTTCTCAACGAATTACAGAAGTCGAATCCTAGTATTTGATTAATAATTATGGTACAGGAAACTGCGTCCGCGTATTTTCCATTCCGTTAATAGTAAACTTGCAAAGTCACATGAAAATTGGAAGCGATACAAGTAGGAAAGAGGTTTCTTTTCCACTTATTAAGGAAACAAAATATTTTTGACTGTGAGGTTTTACGTGGTGAAGCTTTCTCGCCCATACTGCTTGTACCTCGTCGAAACACAATTTTACGTACAACTTTAGATCTTTAGATCATCAAAATAAATTTGTGAATACAGACTATGTAAAAATATGACGATATGAAGATTCGTATAATACAAACGAGATGTTGATAGGTGTTATAACCAAACTTCTATTTGAATGCATGCTGAAATAAACGCGACTGCATGGCAATTCGATTATACATAGGAGTCAAATCGTTTGCCAACTATTCCTTTAAAAAAAATTGTAATAGTTAATACAAAGTCTGATAGATTATCGATTGTATTATTATTAATTGATGACATTATAACAGTTAAGTAGTCACATTTAAAAACATCCACTAATATTCGCCATAGAAGCTTTGTTAGGTATGAATTTCCTTATTTTCCGGCGTGAGATGAAATGGCCTATTATTTTTTTTACCTCTTACCGTGTTCACGTAAAGCTCGTGACGGCGACCGTTTCTAACAACATCTTATTTACGATTTTGATTATTCTCTTTCAAACATTTAAGGGCGTGTCTTGACTTGAAACGAACGTTAAGAGGATCATAATCCGCGCTTTTAGTATAACAATCTCTAAAGTTTCGTAACAAAGTTTTAGTACTTATAGTAAAATCTGTTATTGCTTTGTATACTAAGTATTGGTATTAGACAAGAAGCGATTAAAAGGGTGTTTAGAATCGCCTATTAAGTGTGTTCGAGAGTGAAGTAAGCGCAGTGGTCTTGTATTTGTGGTCTTTCCCCTCCCTGGGACGTGTTTAGACATACTACAGAGGGACACGGGTGCTTCTGTAGAAGATCCATAACGCACTGAAAGAAATCACCGAGGAGTTTTTTTAGTGGGTGGAAATGCCACGTAGTTCTAACTTACCTCCAGAAGCAGGGGCAACTTTTTCAGCTTTTCTCTCCGATTTCAAAAAAGGTAATGATACCTTATATGGTGCAAATCGCCACCTTTCTGTAACATTTTGCAAAAAGTAATATATCTCTATTACGTTTACCATATAAATATAGTGAGATTAATATCTATGGAGCTTACGAGTTGTTTTACACATTCGAAAAAAGAGCATGGAAACGGATGTATGAAATCCGGTCACGCCGCATTAAAACAACCTTGCATACCGCCGTTAAAGATAACTATTAAATGACACTGCCATTCGTTCTTCGTTTAGTGTGTTACAATTATTTTTACTCAGTAATCAATTACAACTTGTTATTAACAAGTAACGTTTAATCCAAGAGTCTTTTAACGAGTTAGTGAATGCAATACAGTGTAACTATCACAGGAAAAAACTGCCATGTCCCTAGAATTATTCTCTCTACGTGACCTTTTGTGATAATTTATCAGGTAAAATAGCTTTGTGATAAGCAGTTATATCGCCACTTTTAGAATACATTTGATGTTTTTGTTTGGCTTTGATATTTAAAAATAAAAATTGGTCAATTAGATAAAACAATTTACCCGCGCCTGCGGCTCTTGACAAAAGTGAGTTGTTTACAGCTTTCTGAACAATGAATACTTTATAAATTTAATCGTTTTCTTTCGTTTACACTTTAATTTAAACATAAAAAAGAACAAATGAAGTTTACTTTGAACTAGAATCTGAGGCTGCTGTGGAAGTTTCCTCTGGGTCCGGTCCATGTATCATTTTGTATATTAATAATTTTCCCCGGGTCGCGCACCGGTCTCGGAATTACGTGTAAGTTCTGCGATGTTTTCTCATACAAAGCCGTCAAGACTGTGAAAGGATTTTATTTTTTACGTGAAAAGAATGAAAAGCGTATCGACGTAAGACGCTCTTAAAACACAATTCGTCTTCTGTGAAGGCGAAGGAAATTTGGACGCGATTTTATATTAGGAAATTGATATGTATGTTGGTTTCATGAGAAATTGATGCGAAAAAGCTATTTTATAAAACAAACTAAATGTTAGTATTAAAAAATAAAATAAATTTCAAATTTACAAGTATATATAAACAGTTAATATAATTGTATCGTAAAAAAAACTTATTTTAGACTTAATGGTGTGGGTTCGAATATTTTCACAAGGTTAATGGAGAATGTAACAAAATAAATGTAACTTTTTTTTAAATAGAAGTGATAAAACGAGCAAGTCATTCACCTGGTGATAAGCAACTCGTCTAAAAGTAATGTTAATCTAAGTTAAGAAAACTCTTAATGGGAACACGGTAACGTTTGTTGATGAAATACTACGAAAATTAAAATGAATTTTCCATGTATTTACATTGTTATTATACAAATGTTTAAATTTACCACGTCTTATAACATAACAAAAACATATGTAGGTTGTATAATTGTATTCGTTTTACCGCCTGTAATAACTAAAAGAATGATTTGAAGGCTTCGAATCGGGTAAGTATTCTGCCGCAGTGCGCCGCGGCGTGCAGTGCCGTTGACAACGGCGCCGCGGGGCCGGCACGCGACCAATTATTTAATACTACGACCATCCACTACTTTACAATAGGCTAAAAGTACTACTGACCCACAGCTAGTTGCCTAAAGTAATTTTGAAATTGTCTTAAAAATATTTTAATGGCATACAATTCGCAAACTTATAACAAGCGTTCGGAGAGGAATTTGAAAACAATGTTACGTTAGTTATTTTCATATAAATCATAGCATAGTTGAAACAATGAAACAGTTAAAGAGTTCGAAGTCCTTTTACGAAAACTTATGCAGGATGTTTTCGGACTCGTTAGATTAGGTGGGAGTCTTACAAGTAACAATAAAGTTCTGGAATAGGATCTCTTAGTTATGACTACGGAATAGTTAGATTAGCTTATTTATGTGCTACTGCGTCTAAATTTTGCATCCAATAGTTGCATATTTCTTTTAAAAATGTTCAACATATTAATAATCTTCAGAGATAATTTAGTTTTTGAACACAACTCTGGAAATAGTAATGTATAATGTTTAAATGATGATGCAAGCTGTCTCCTTAAACTTAAGAAGCACAATGTTTTCTATTAAGTCGTGTTTTATTTTATGTAAGATGTAATTTATGTATTGTGTAATCTTTTTTGAAGACCTTATAAAAAAATCAATAAATAAAAAAAATTATAAAGACTTTGTTACTCATACACCTAATAAAGCAATATCATTTGACTAAGCAATAATATACAGATTTACCTTTTGTGTCTGTATTCTATTCGCACCAATTTTATTACGTGTTCATTTTTACTCTTATATGGTTTAAAGTATCCTGTCATATGTTTAATATATTTATCATAAATGTAACCTCTGTGTTAGGTTAGTGCTTCATCCATTATCTATCGATGTGAATTTATATATTTTTCACTCTTAGTTTAAAGAAAAAAGTTACAACATCTACAGAGTGCTATAAAGAACACGGCAACAACCATTTCAAGGGAGACATAATAGATTTTATTTTTGATCACAAGATTTTAAAAATACTAACGTAACATAGGAAGAGAAAGTATCGAAAAAAGATTACATTTAAATAATATCACCCCAGCGATCACTTTCGTCTACGCGTGAATGGCAATTGACTCCATGAAATCTGGCCTCTTGGGCGCTTAGTAATCAACCCGGAGAGTGTTCGATTGCAACGCGGACTTCTTTTTTGCGAGGAATAAAAAGATTCTTATCGTAGGTAAATGGCGTTGTAAGGCCGAGGCAAGATTGTAATTTGTGATGGCTCCAGTTTAGAATTAGTGCGGCCGCGTTCGGCCCCGGCGCTCCGCAATGAATTCGACCTACTTCCCTTAGCTTTTTAACATTACCCGTGCTTTGCATTCGAATACCGACTCAACGCGATGAAAACATTTATTAGCTAATGCATGTTTTACTGAAATGTTTTAATATATATGTACATAAACAGAACTATTCCAAATGATTGCGTTATAAATATTAAGGATGCAAAACATTTCTCTTAATTATTTCCACTCTTACCTGCCTCCATGGTATAACGGCGTAGCACTTGTCTGACACGGAGGAATTTTTTCGAACTTGCCTGCTTATCTTCTATCATCATATTGTAAATTTGCTGTCATAACAGAAATCGTGTGTTCCTGCTGTCAACACGTGAAAACCAGAGCATATACTCTTTCCCAATTGAAAACATCCACAATACTCTTGTGTTTGAATTACACCAAATTTCATAAGTATTTCCGTCACGTAATAAATAAACAGATAACATAAGCTAAATATAGCATTAGTTAAAGTTAACTTAATCAGTTATTCCTCTGTAACAATATCGTAAAGTGTCTTACATTCCCGCCGTTGTAGAGGTCCTTTATCAAGCAAATTAACGGTGGCCACGTCAAACAAATCTCGGTGGTGGTTTCATTATTTCATTACCTAAACGGTTGACTTGCAGCGTAAATCGGGCTAGTTTAGAGAAGTACACCCTTCTTGTGTTGTACACCCATTTGACCACGAATTTAAATCACTTTAACGACTAACTAAATACTTTAGTTATACTATTTTTAGGTGCTCCACACAGTTTTCATTGAATTTACATCATATTTAATAGGAAACTTTAGGGAATAATACATATTCACATTAAACAAACAACTGTGTTCTCATTCTTCATCATTCTCTCATTTATTAATCATCTCTTCGAATTGTACACAGGATTTTATTTTGTTTGTAAAATAAAAATCAACGTAAGTACCATGAAATTAAATTTAAATTCTGTTTTTTTATTTGTAAATTTTCATGGAAGTCTATTAAAATGTTTTAAATAAATCGTACTGAAGCGCACGCTCGTAAATTTAATTAATACACAATGTTGCCAACGATGTGCTCCGTGAGACAGATAATCGAACAGAATGAGTTTTTTTACTTTCGGTAGTAGTATTCAAATAGCAGGAGGCTTTAGTCATAATTTAATAATAAAAATTACATAGTGGATCGTCTAGTAATAAGATTTTGTGATTTTTGCCAGTAACAGCAAAGAAACTAGATATTATGGCCTCTAGGATTTTGTTAAAATACATTTAGGTTGATATGCGAAATTAAATTTGGCTATATTAAAGAGAGAAGCATCATTGTTGATAAATTGTTTAAAGTTACCAAGTACTTTTTAATGCATTTGATCCATTTAAAACATTAGATCAGTACAATCAGGTACAATTATTGAGGCCATTAAAGGAGTTCGTGAAATAACTAAACTATAGAGACTGGTTTTATTATCTCGTGTTTATAAATACTGGAGCTATGTGGGACTCTATATATTTTAAAATACTGTGTTGATCGGCAAATTTAAGTTTTTCTAATTCCAGAATAGATTTTATACAAAAAAGTATGTGTCATACATCTATCTATGATCATGGGAATCTAGTTAAATTATTTATACAATATCACAGACAGATATTTTTCTATCTACAGAAGCTCTTAAACCGGTGATAGAAATAACCTCTTGTGCATACTGTTTGGTGACTGAAAAAAGATTTGCAATTTTCATCAACAGATACGAGTACGTATTATTCAAGTAAACTGCAATCTGTAATTTAGTTAACAAAAGCATGAAGCGTGCACTCTTTTGCAGGCTTCCCGTGAAACTTTATTTTGGTAAGCAAATGAAATACGAGACGCGGGAACGGAAACTAAATGGAATGAAAACATTTGAGATTCGTTTTCATTCATTTAATTAGTCAAAGTTTTAATGCGGCGCCGTCGTGTCGCCCGGCGATGCAATCGCACTTTCATACAGATATATTCACAATTGTATCACAGTTTAGGAAAATTGTGTAGTTTTATGTAAAAATCTAATTACAATTTAAAGCTGGTAGACAGTAAGTTTGATAAAACTTTACTCTTAAATTCTACAACATGTGGATTGAAATTTATACCGTCTTACAAACTATTAGCAGGTAGGTAAAATTCACCAACAATTTGTAAAAGTTAAAAAAAGCAGACGTTTTCAATTATCTCGCTTTCTCTTTTTGACAATGATGTTCAATAATTTCTTGTTGTTACATCCCTTTTACAATATTATGATAGGAATTTCAATCGCGCACGGTGTATAACAAGTGAACAACTAGTTATTTCTACTTTTCGCGAAAACTCAAACTTTTAGCAGTTTTCAATTTAAATTTCGTTACGTATGAGTACGAAACAATTCCGGGGAATTAGAAAGTTGTTTCGAAGCTTATCAATTATTACTTAACGTAGCGATATAAGATTCACATAATGATTTTTTTTATTTACGCGAATATTACGTCGCTAAGTATGCATTTTTTACATAGCAATGCACGCTGTAGTTTTTCTATAATTCGTTACAGTTAAAGGTTTTTTCAGTTAATAGCGTTAAAGGCTTTTTTCCGTATTAGATACATTGAATAAGGTTTTGAATTTTTTATTTTGGTGTATAGACTTGACTTATCATGAGAGTTTTTCGTAGTTCTGTAAATCTGTCGTTCCACAATCGTTCAAAGATCGCATTCTGTCAATGCTTTTATACTCCGAGGTTTTGTTATTCAGAATGTGAATACTTTGGGAAGCAATTTAAAATAGTTAATCCCAGCTAATTTGAATGATAGTAACATTTAAATTAGTTATGTAAAATGCATGCCACTAAAAGCAGAAATCCTAAAAATCATATTTTACATACTTTGAAATTGGTCTATTGCCATGATAATGAACAATCATGTAAGTTGAATAAAAATGATATTTAAATTGGATTAGTGCGAGACTATAATACATATAAGTTTATTATTTTTTATGAACTTAATTGAATTCAGTTTTATAAATATTACTGGGCTCAAAAGCAGCAGAGACAACACGGCTTCAATTAGTGTAGGCGTCGGTTCACTTTATTTATTCATTCCGAGGGAGCGAACGAAATAAAATAAGGAAAAAGAAATTCTTGAAGATAAACATTCATGCGCGGAAAGGGGAAACGGATACGTAACCTTAGGCAATGCTCACACCGATCAAACAAATGCTGCAGAACAAAACTTTCATATGTAACACTTTAATAAGATTAACAAGAGTTACCCTTCTCTACATTTACCTTAAAACTTATATTATAATTTAAATAATATAAAATGAAGAAACGACTTCCATGTTAATTAATTTATTTGCTAATTGCTAAAATAATAATAAAAAAATGTTTATGAAGATATTGTTAAATAATAATAATGAACAGCCTTGTTATTATTCCTACTAATGCTACTGGATTAATTTTCTACCACGCTGACCAAGTGTGTTCGTGAATACCATGTGGTCCATGAAGGCTGTCATTCTTGGAACATGTCGATTCGATTTCCTTACGACGTTTTCCTTCACCGGAAGCTCAAGCACAATAGAAACTGAACCTCTTCGAGATTTGTGAAGCTAAGGATTGCCGTACAAACTATCACGGCTTCAAAATATATGTTTGTCCTAATGTCTAGGTATAAATATGTCAAGCTCCTTTAAGAGCACACACAGTTTACATTTCCATATAATGAATACTGTAAAACTTTTACACACTGAAGCATTGCCCTTTTCCCCATTTAACTTTAAAACAAGAGCCGTAAGCGCTCTCCGTTAAATTAAAAATATCAATCTTCGTTAATTTAAAATCAACGTAGACGTTATTAACACCAGTACGAACCAGTACGACACCAGTACGACCAGTACGAACGCTCGAACGCACCATTAGATGAAAACACTTGACGAGGACTCTTCAACTTTTGACTAATATTTTACTACATAATAAGCACTACTTATCCTGTCGAGAAACTTAATAATAATGATACTTAAAAGTCGAAAGGTAAAACTGAGTAGACTAATGTTTCTCTTTTGCTACGGTTTTGAGTTTAAATACAATATAAATATAACAGATTTGATTTTAACAGTTTTTAATAGAAAAAAATATTGTGAAACTTATTGGCATGTGATATTTTTTACTAGTACATTTACAGGTTTTAATCACACGGATTTAAACTGTCTATGATGGTAATCAATGTATTATGAAGCAAAAACTTTTTTGATGTAGTATGTTAAAATGAAAATTTCGAAATTATTTAATTGCAATACAGTCATGCCCATCAGCGCCGGTGAGTATACTTTCATCGGTTAAATTAATAATAACATTGATTATGACCTAATAATTTGATAAATAAAGATGATGATCGTCTGTATAAACTGTAAACGCACCCTAGTGAGGAATTTAGGGCCAAATCGCCGTTAGGAGGAACGGAGCAGCGTCGGTCTGCCTCGCAGCGTGGCTGGTTGTAATATCGTCAGGATGCATTGCAGCGACAGGTGTAAATAATCACTACATTAACGGGGCCGAGATGGTTCTTTATTTGTTATATATTTTTATACTCTTTAACTTATTCAACGGCTCTTTTTGATTTATTTCATCCTATGCAATCATTTCACGCTTTATACAATTTATTTCATTTTAAATAATTTTTGCTATTAGTAAGTTTAATAACCAGCACAAGACCATATTTTGTGAAATACATTACAAGAGACCTATGTCCAGCAGTTGACGTCCATCGGTTGAAATGAGGATGATGAAGTTTAACAAGGTATCAATTTTAACAATGAGACTGGTGGTAGTACATTATATCTTTACTAGCTGACCCGACAGACTTCGTTCTGTCAAAAAAATTGGAATGTGGCAGTTTTTTGTTCTTACCTATTTTATAGCCAGCGCAAAAAAATCTGGACTGAACCGTCACTCTGGTGATAGGGCGGTGTGTGGGGTTCAGCTCTATATATGTTCATCTAATAACTAATATTTAAATATTAGTGGGTTCCAAAAGAGTGGCCAAAGTTATAATTATAGTACATAAATTATATTTACTATTATTATTTTATTAGGAACAAATAACCGTCACATTCCAAATCTTTTTGACAGAATGTAGTCTGTCTATCAAGTCCGCCAGATGGTAACGCGGATTGTGCTCGACTGATGTAATGTCGTGAAAACGAATGCATTTTATGTCGCGCGCCGAACTAAAATGGTTTACTGGTTTATGGTTTACTGGTTACTGTTTACTGGTTACTGGTTTAATGGTTTACTGGTTTAATGGTTTACTGGTTTAACTGGTTTACTGGTTTAATGGTTTACTGGTTTAATGGTTTACTGGTTTAATGGTTTACTGGTTTAATGGTTTACTGGTTTAATGGTTTACTGGTTTAATGGTTTACTGGTTTAACTGGTTTACTGGTTTACCTGGTTTTACTGGTTTAATGGTTTACTGGTTTAATGGTTTACTGGTTACTGGTGTACTGGTGTACTGGTTTACTGGTTTACCTGGTTTTACTGGTTTCCTGGTTTTACTGGTTTAATGGTTTACTGGTTACTGGTTATGGTTTACTGGTTTACGGTTTACTGGTTTAATGGTTTACTGGTTTAACTGGTTTACTGGTTACTGGTTTACTGTTTACTGGTTTAATGGTTTACTGGTTTACTGTTTACTGGTTTAACTGGTTTACTGGTTTCCTGGTTTTACTGGTTACTGTTTACTGGTTTACTGGTTTAATGGTTTACTGGTTTAATGGTTTACTGGTTTACGGTTTACTGGTTTACCTGGTTTTACTGGTTTAATGGTTTACTGGTTTAATGGTTTACTGGTTTAATGGTTTACTGGTTTAATGGTTTACTGGTTTACCTGGTTTTACTGGTTTACCTGGTTTTACTGGTGTACTGGTTTACTGGTGTACTGGTTTACTGGTTTACCTGGTTTTACTGGTTTACGGTTTACTGGTTTAATGGTTTACTGGTTTACTGGTTTAATGGTTTACTGGTTTAACTGGTTTACTGGTTTAATGGTTTACTGGTTTAATGGTTTACTGGTTACTGGTTATGGTTACTGGTTTACTGGTTTACCTGGTTTTACTGGTTACTGTTTACTGGTTTACCTGGTTTTACTGGTTACTGTTTACTGGTTACTGTTTACTGGTTTAATGGTTTACTGGTTTACTGTTTACTGGTTTACTGGTTTACCTGGTTTTACTGGTTATGGTTACTGGTTTACTGGTTTAATGGTTTACTGGTTTACTGGTTTAACTGGTTTACTGGTTTACTGGTGTACTGGTGTACTGGTGTACTGGTGTACTGGTTTACTGGTTATGGTTTACTGGTTATGGTTTACTGGTTTAACTGGTTTACTGGTTTAACTGGTTTACTGGTTTCCTGGTTTTACTGGTGTACTGGTGTACTGGTTTACTGGTTTAACTGGTTTACTGGTGTACTGGTTTACTGTTTACTGGTTACTGGTTACTGGTTATGGTTTACTGGTTTACTGGTTTAACTGGTTTACTGGTTTAACTGGTTTACTGGTTTCCTGGTTTTACTGGTTTACTGGTTTAATGGTTTACTGGTTACTGTTTACTGGTTTAATGGTTTACTGGTTTACCTGGTTTTACTGGTTTAACTGGTTTACTGGTTATGGTTTACTGGTTTAATGGTTTACTGGTTTACTGGTTTACGGTTTACTGGTTTACTGGTTTACGGTTTACTGGTTTAACTGGTTTACTGGTTTAATGGTTTACTGGTTTACTGGTTTAACTGGTTTACTGGTTTAATGGTTTACTGGTTTAATGGTTTACTGGTTTAATGGTTTACTGGTTACTGGTTTACTGGTTTACTGGTTTACTGTTTACTGGTTATGGTTTACTGGTTATGGTTTACTGGTTTAACTGGTTTACTGGTTTACGGTTTACTGGTTTACTGGTTTACGGTTTACTGGTTTACGGTTTACTGGTTTACCTGGTTTTACTGGTTTAATGGTTTACTGGTTTAACTGGTTTACTGGTGTACTGGTGTACTGGTTTACTGGTGTACTGGTGTACTGGTTTACTGGTTTACGGTTTACTGGTTTACCTGGTTTTACTGGTTTAACTGGTTTACTGGTTACTGGTTACTGTTTACTGGTTTAATGGTTTACTGGTTACTGGTTTAATGGTTTACTGGTTTAACTGGTTTACTGGTTTCTGGTTTCTGGTTTCTGGTTTTACTGGTTTAATGGTTTACTGGTTTAATGGTTTACTGGTTTCTGGTTTTACTGGTTTAATGGTTTACTGGTTTACTGGTGTACTGGTGTACTGGTTTACTGTTTACTGGTTTAATGGTTTACTGGTTTAATGGTTTACTGGTTTACTGGTTTAATGGTTTACTGGTTTAATGGTTTACTGGTTTAACTGGTTTACTGGTTTCTGGTTTTACTGGTTTACTGGTTTACTGGTTTACTGGTTTACTGGTTTACTGGTTTACTGGTTTACTACTGGTTTACTGGTTTACGGTTTACTGGTTTACTGGTTTACTGGTTACTGGTTTACTGGTTTACTGGTTTAATGGTTTACTGGTTACTGTTTACTGGTTTAATGGTTTACTGGTTTACTGGTTTAATGGTTTACTGGTTTAATGGTTTACTGGTTACTGGTTTAATGGTTTACTGGTTTACTGGTTTACTGTTTACTGTTTACTGGTTTAATGGTTTACTGGTTTACTGGTTACTGGTTTACTGGTTTACTGTTTACTGTTTACTGGTTACTGGTTTACTGGTTTACTGGTTTACTGGTTATGGTTACTGGTTTACTGGTTTAACTGGTTTACTGGTTACTGGTTATGGTTACTGGTTTACTGTTACTGGTTTACTGGTGTACTGGTTTACTGGTTTAATGGTTTACTGGTTTAATGGTTTACTGGTTACTGGTTTAATGGTTTACTGGTTTACTGGTTTACTGTTTACTGGTTTACTGGTTAATGGTTTACTGGTTTACTGGTTACTGGTTTACTGGTTACTGTTTACTGTTTACTGGTTACGGTTTACTGGTTTACTGGTTTACTGGTTTACGGTTACTGGTTTACTGGTTTAACTGGTTTTACTGGTTACTGGTTTACTGGTTTCTGGTTTTACTGTTACTGGTTTACTGGTGTACTGGTGTACTGGTGTACTGGTGTACTGGTGTACTGGTGTACTGGTTGTACTGGTGTACTGGTGTACAGGTGTACAGGTGTACTGGTTTACTGTTACTGGTTTACTGGTTTAGGTTTACTGGTTTAACTGGTTACTGGTTTAATGGTTTACTGGTTTATACTGGTTTACTGGTTTACTTGGTTTACTGGTTTACTGGTTTATGGTTTACTGGTTTCCTGGTTTTACTGGTTTACTGGTTTAACTGGTTACTGGTTTACTGGTTTACTGGTTTACTGGTTTCTGGTTTTACTGGTTTACTGGTTTACTGGTTTACTGTTTACTGGTTTACTGGTTTACTGGTTTACTGGTTTACTGGTTTACTGTTTACTGGTTTAACTGGTTTACTGGTTTAATGGTTACTGGTTTACTGGTTTCCTGGTTTTACTGGTTTACTGTGTACTGGTGTACTGGTGTACTGGTTGTACTGGTGTACTGGTGTACTGGTGTACTGGTTGTACTGGTGTACAGGTGTACTGGTTTACTGGTTTAGGTTTACTGGTTTACGGTTTACTGGTTTAACTGGTGTACTGGTGTACTGGTGTACTGTGTACTGGTGTACTGTGTACTGGTGTACTGGTGTAACTGGTGTACTGGTGTACAGGTGTACTGGTTTACTGTTTACTGGTTACTGGTTTACTGGTTTACTGGTTTAACTGGTTTTACTGGTTTAACTGGTTTTACTGGTTTAACTGGTTTACTGTTTACTGTTTACTGGTTAACTGGTTTACTGGTTTCCTGGTTTTACTGGTTTACTGTTTACTGGTTTACTGGTTACTGGTTTACCTGGTTACTGGTGTACTGGTTTACTGGTTTACTGGTTTAACTGGTTTTACTGGTTTACTGGTTTCCTGGTTTTACTGGTTTACTGGTTTACTTGTTTACTGGTTTACTGGTTTACTGGTTTACTTGGTTTACTGGTTTAACTGGTTTTACTGGTTTACTGGTTTACTTGGTTTACTGGTTTAACTGTTTTACTGGTTTCTGGTTTTACTGGTGTAACTGGTGTACTGGTGTACTGGTGTCTGGTGTACTGGTTTAATGGTTTACTGGTTTAACTGGTTTACTGGTTTACTGGTTTACTGTTTACTGTTTAACTGGTTTTACTGGTTTACTGGTTACTGGTTTAACTGGTTTTACTGGTTTACTGGTTTACTGGTTTACTGGTTTAACTGGTTTTACTGGTTTACTGGTTTACTACTGGTTTACTGGTTTACTGGTTTACTGGTTTACTGGTTTAACTGGTTTTACTGGTTTACTGGTTTACTGGTTTACTGGTTTACCTGGTTTTACTGGTGTACTGTGTACTGGTGTAACTGGTGTACTGGTGTACTGGTGTAACTGGTGTACTGGTGTACTGTTTACTGGTTTACTTGTTTACTGGTTTCTGGTTTCCTGGTTTTACTGGTTTACTGGTTAACTGGTTTTACTGGTTTAACTGGTTTTACTGGTTTACTGGTTTACTGGTTTACTGGTTTACTGTTTACTGTTTACTGTTTACTGGTTTACTGGTTTACTGGTTTCCTGGTTTCTGGTTTCCTGGTTTTACTGGTTTAACTGGTTTAACTGGTTTTACTGGTTTACTGTTTACTGGTTTAACTGGTTTTACTGTTTACTGGTTTACGGTTTACTGGTGTACTGGTTTACTGGTTTACTGGTTACTGGTTTACTGGTTTACTGGTTACTGGTTACTGGTTTACTGGTTTACTGTTTAACTGGTTTTACTGGTTTCTGGTTTTACTGGTTTCCTGGTTTTACTGGTTTAACTGGTTTACTGGTTGTACTGGTGTAACTGGTGTACTGGTGTACAGGTGTACTGGTTTACGGTTACTGGTTTATGGTTTATGGTTTACTGGTTTACTGGTTTACTGGTTTACTGTTACTGGTTTACCTGGTTTTACTGGTTTCTGGTTTTACTGGTTTAACTGTTTTACTGGTTACTGGTTTACTGGTTTAACTGGTTTAACTGGTGTACTGGTGTACTGGTGTACTGGTGTACTGTGTACTGGTGTACTGGTTGTACTGGTGTAACTGGTGTACTGGTGTACTGTGTACTGGTGTCTGGTGTACTGGTGTACTGGTTACTGGGTTACTGGTTTACTGGTTTACTGGTTTACCTGGTTTACTGTTTACTGGTTTACTGTTACTGGTTTACTGGTTTACTGGTTTACTGTTTACTGGTTTACTGGTTTAACTGGTTTACTGGTTTACTGGTTTACTGGTTACTGGTGTACTGGTTTACTGGTTTTACTGGTTTACTGGTTTACTTGGTTTACTGGTTTACTGTTTACTGGTTTACTTGTTTACTGGTTTAATGGTTTACTGGTTTACGGTTTACTGGTTTCTGGTTTTACTGGTTTACTGTTTACTGGTTTACTGTTTACTGTTTACTGGTTTACTGGTTTACTGGTTTACCTGGTTTACTGTTTAACTGGTTTTACTGGTTTACTGGTTTCTGGTTTCGGGTTTCTGGATTCTGGATTTCAGATGTCAGATTTCAATTTTTCATTTCCCATTTTCCATTTTCCTTTTCCATTTTCCTTTTCCATTTTCCATTTTCCATTTTCCATTTTCCATTTTCCATTTTCCATTTTCCATTTTCCATTTTCCATTTTCCATTTTCCATTTTCCTTTTCCATTTTCCATTTTCCATTTTCCATTTTCCATTTTCCATTTTCCATTTTCCATTTTCCATTTTCCATTTTCCATTTTCCATTTTCCATTTCCAATATTCCAATATTCCAATATTCCAATATTCCAATATTCCAATATTCCAATATTCCAATATTCCAATATTCCAATATTCCAATATTCCAATATTCCAATATTCCAATATTCCAATATTCCAATATTCCAATATTCCAATATTCCAATATTCCAATATTCCAATATTCCAATATTCCAATATTCCAATATTCCAATATTCCAATATTCCAATATTCCAATATTCCAATATTCCAATATTCCAATATTCCAATAATCCATTTTTCCATTTTCCATTTTCCATTTTCCATTTTCCATTTTCCATTTTCCATTTTCCATTTTCCATTTTCCATTTTCCATTTTCCATTTTCCATTTTCCATTTTCCATTTTCCATTTTCCATTTTCCATTTTCCATTTTCCATTTTCCATTTTCCATTTTCCATTTTCCATTTTCCATTTTCCATTTTCCATTTTCCATTTTCCATTTTCCATTTTCCATTTTCCATTTTCCAATAACTGCCTCATTCCAAATCTTTTTGACGGAATGAAGTCTGTTAGGTCCGCCAGACGGTAACGCGGTTTGTGCTGGACTGATGTGATGTCGTGAAAAAGAAACTAAAACAAAATAAATAATACCGCGAAGCCGACCTAATTGAAAATCAGCAGTAATGATCTTTAGCTCTTACATTTTGTGACTATTTATGTTATTATTTCATTCGTTTTAATTTCGGCACGCGGCGTTAGATCCTCCGACGCGCATACGCACACTTTTGAAAGAATGATCTAATTTGAACTTTGAGCAGCTGTAATAAAGTTAAAATTGACTCTTTAGCGTTAGGAACACACCTACATTGCTTAGACAGCAGTGAAAGCTTGTAATTTAATATGAACTTTATGAAATAGCAATAAAGTTTAAATTGACCCTACATTTCAGTTAGAGAACGTTTGTATAGGAAAAAGAAAAGCGCTGTTTTTAGGGGCTTCCCGGCGATTATTCGAATTTTTCTCAAATTGGCCAAATTGGTCCTGGCGTTGTAGAGTGATGCGCTTACCGACACATATTTGTATTACAGATTAATAATAAATTATATTCAATGCCATTAGTTATTAATAAAAAATAATAAAGTTGCTTGAGAATATATTTATATTATATGTAGAGGGAGTGACAAAAGGCATAATGTTTGAGAGATAAAGAATTCGTTGTCATCCCCACTCCGTGCTGTGTACTGGTGAGAGGTGACACCGGTAGACACGTGGAGGGGATCACTTACCAAGTGATAATATTTTTTTTTTGGAGTTTACAGCCACGCGGCTTGATACGTGGCCATGTACAATTGATGATATCGAGCGAGACAAAAATATTAAAATGTCTATTAAAAAGCAGGGGTTGGTGATAGAAAAGTGAAAATTTAGGGTTGTATGTAGTTTTTGATGCCACACAATAATAAAATAAAATAGAAAAAAAATCCCAAAAAATAAAAAAAAATTTTTTGGTGTGGGCAACCCTGATCACTTAGAGGTTTGAAAAATAGATAGTAACCGATTCTCAGACCTACTGAATATGCACAAAAAATTTCATAAGAATCGGTAAAGCCGTTTCGGAGGAGTATGGGAACGAACATTGTGACAAGAGAATTTTATATATTAGATAAACTGAACTTACCTGGTTTATTTACTATAGTAATTAAATTGTAAAGTGTGCCTTAAAGAGTCAAAATAAACTGTAATTAGATATAAAATATCCATAGTCCCGAAAATAACTTATTATAGTCCACGAAAGCAACTACTATTTACCTCTACATTTAGAGGGAAAGTGAGCAAACGAGGGAATAGTTCACGTGATGGAAAGTGATCACTGACGACCATTGACAGTCGCAACACCTGAAGGGTCATTGCGAAATGGTATTTTTTTTCTTAAAGATAAAATATGAAATAAGTTTAACCGTAACTCATAAATATTAAAAGCCATGTTAAGATTATTTTTACATAAAGCGATATATTTAATTTTCTACTTAAGTAACAAAATTTTTTATAGTCCTGGCAGAGGTTACAACGGCTTTAAGAATTTTGAATAGCGAAATGAAAACTTACTATGAAGATGAAATGCTTTTGACCTCTAACGCTTGGGGAAAGCAGATGAATATTTTAAAAGAAAATACGAGCAAAGAGCGGCCGCCGCTTCCAGGAGAAATAAGAGAACTTATGTGATAGTACTTTATACTGATAAGATGGAAAAATGTTTCGTTTCTTTTATATTGCATTTCGTAATGATGTTAACTTTTGAGTTTTAATGACAAAGAAGGTTTTGATCATAAATCTGAATACAATATATTATGAGATTAAAATATTTGCTATATAACTACATCCATACGTCATTCAGGATTTTTGTTTTTCTATGGTGGTATTCTCATTCGCCGTGTTGCTGCAGCAAAACACATGCCGTTACTTGACAAAATGACAAATGAAAATATTTTGTGCTGATTGCACCGAAATATGGAAAAAGGGAAAGGAAATGAAAAATAGTGATCTCATAATACCTAACTACGAGTATAACTGGTGGTAGGTCTCTGTCGTTAGAGACCGTCAAATTAGGTACCACTGCAACTCCTATTTCAGCCACCAAAGATGACTGTGTCCCGATTCGAAAAGCGTTGTAGCTAGTAAAATTACTGGGGTAATGAAACTTAGCACCTTATGCTTCTAGGCGATGAGATCAATGTGGCGCTGTATATATCATCTTAACTAGTGACATGTTGCTATGGGCAGTCGTATTTGAAGTAGCTCTGAATAAAAAAAATATAACGCTTCTATCTGTGCTCACTGCCTTCAATTTTTTAAATTCAATAATCCATGAATTCAGGTTGTAGACGATTGCTCGGAGGGCGAGGGGCGCGGGCCGCTCGTAAAACATCGCTCGGCCCGTACTAAATGTCAATGTACAAGGCCACGAAGCCTTGCGTTCGCTATAACGTTTGTCTTTATGTTTTTACTGTTGTTCCAATACCATTTTCCGATGTACAATCTTACTTCAATTTTCCTATTCCAGACAGTAAATACATACCACTTAGGTACCGGAATCGTTTACCTGAGAAGATGCAGACGATACGGGTGGAAAGGATTGAACCCGTTATTCGGGACATAAATAAATAAAAACTCGGAATGTACAATAAAATTCTTGAATGTTAGGATATATTTTCTTTTTGGTTTCTTATAGTTGAATTTTTAACGTTTATTTTATTATTTCGTTCGAAAAAGATTAAAATGGTTTAAGGTATCACCATCATTTCAACCGGTCGACGTCCACTGTTGGACTTAAGTCTCTTGTAATTTATTTCACAAAATACGGTCTTGTGGTAATAAGGTATACTGATTAATAAATGTAGTTAAGGTTAAACTTTTGTTATAAGTAAATTTTGACCGAAGTAAATTCAATACTCACAAAAAAAATTCACAAATTACAGGAACTAAGAGTAACTCTTATTTAGACCGCTAAATATCAGTTGTAATTATCTTAATTATATTCGTTATCGCCATAACGTTTTTAAAAAGTAACAATAGGGGTACTTAATGTAATACAGCATTACCTACTAATGAACTCGCTAGACAGTTAGTGAAAGTTTAAGGTTTTTTAAACTATTACCACAATTGAATTCTACTCATATATATCATAAAGTGTATATATCATAAAGTATATTAATCTTCTGGTCTGAACAAGGTTAGAAATTAAATATACCAAGCAATTAAATATGCCATACACCGTTTATACATAAAAGATAAAATATATTCTCTTTTAAATTCAAACAAGTGTTGAATGTGCTGCAATTATTTGGTCTTTTCTTAAGGACCCTCGAAATCGGCCTCTCTTCTCGAATATCTTTATACCGCGACAAAAATATTGAAGGATGTATAACAGACTTATTTTAAGGAAAGAAATTTGGTCCAAATGACTGTGGAGGACCCGCTTTAGAAAATGTATATCAGAAATTATTGATCACTGTCTTCTTAGTTAAACAAAGAACATAAATAAAAAAACTACTATTTTGTGTAATAATAACAAAGTGTTTTTTATGAAATCAGTGCTTTGTAAATAAATGAATATTTTTTCGATTCTAACTGTCATCGATTTATCTATTTCATTTTACTTCATAAACTTGTCACTTTCAATATATGCATAGTTTTAACTTAGAGATAAACATTTATTTATTTATCAATGAATGCATTTCATGGATGAATTCAGCAGTCACTTAAATATATAAAAACGAATATGTTCGTGTAACATGCATAAAAATTGATGTTGATCGATCGGCTATGCAATAGTAGATAGTACAAATGCAACATTCTGTTGTTAGCAACAATATGCAAAAATGATATTTCGTGGTGGAGGCGGGCGGGCCGTGCCGCTGAACAATTGGTGAAGCCGTGCTCCTCCTGACATCATAAAATTTTATCGCCGAGAATATTTATTATTTATAGTTTTATAGACCTGTCTGACATCGATTTACCGGTCGTTTCAGTGTTAGTGCTTATCAAAGTCGTTAGCATACCAATCACTATGACACAGAACGTCCTTTATAAATATTTAACATGTTTGTGTCTCCATTGCCACATTATTTTATCTTAGGTTGAGGCTCATGCGAGGCAGTGGACGTGTATTGGTATATTATATTAAAAAACAAACGAACCTCAATTTTAATAACTTGTTCAACAAAAGTTCCGAGTTAGAATATTCACACTGGCATATACCCTGTCGATTAGATGTTAAAGGTGAATAAGAAGAAAATAATTCCAGGGAAATGGTATCGGCTTTTTCTGTGACTGTTACCAGGATACTGCGTTCGCCATCCCGGGCATGACGTATACGGCAATTAGAGAGTATTTTTACTTAGAGAGACATTGATAGATCGGATACGGTGCCCGTTCAGCATTGGAAATCAATAGACTGAAACGATGAATTACAATTACTCTGACGTTAAAAGCTTTTTTTTTATTCTTCGCGGCGACGAGACGAGTAAGGTGTTCACTTGATGGTAAGTGATACCTTGCCCATAACAACGTGGCGCTGCTTAAGATGTTATACTCAGCACTACATTGCGCTCGTTGCTTGAGACATAAGGTGTTAAGTCTCGTTACCGCAGTAATAAAAATAAATACGTCAGTAATAGTTTACTGAAAATTTTAATAATTTATCAGATATATATTTTCTTTCGATTTACAATCGCAACGTTGAAAAGTTACCGGTAAAAGGTTTAAGCGTCAATAAAAATGGTATTTTAATCCGACCATCGATACCTGGCAGCGACAGCGGGATTATGGATACTATCTCGCTGCAGACTGACTTGATATTTTTTCAATAATATCTTCTCGTTGCATTTTATATATCCGACATCTCAGTTTTACACTCCGATCTCGATTCAGAATATATAATGTATTTTATTCATTCGTCTGTTGAAGATCATTATGGAACTCATTAAATCTTTTGTTGTTAAAGTGCAAGAGCTTAGTGTGGTATTTGTGTGTCCGTCTTTTCAGGTGAGAACTGGAAAGTTGCCAACTACCTGTAGACTGTACTTAGAGAAACATACCTTAGGTTATGGCGTCAAGTTGTTTTTGACTCTGCATTACAGTGGTGCAATAAATTTCAGAGCGGCAATGAGAACATCTATTTTATATCACCAGTAAAGAATTCTCTCCACTTCTCGTAAGTCACGCGTTCCTCTTTTATTAAATTTATTAGAGACGTGTTCAGTAAATAAGTGAAGCGAAAGGTGAACGGCGTTTGGACGCTTTCGCCGCTGCGTCACTGGGAATCCCTTACCCTCCCCACTGAGCTCGGGCAAAACGTTAAGCGGATTCCAGTTACAGGTGCAATCTACTTATAAACTTGCTCTATTTTTTCTATCGTTTCATTGTAATGATCTCATTTAATTTTAACGATATTTTTCCATATTATAGTTATTACCTACATACGAGTATAATTCAAACGTACATTTGAACTTTGATTTACTCTTTAATCACATCACATCTTTGCAAAATGTCAGAATATATCCATAAATAAAAGTAAGTAGATATAATTAAGGCTCTACATTAATGAAGATGAGTTTTGTTAATTATGATGATTATACCAAAAACATGTAACATCACTGACGCCTAATCAATAGTAGAATATCTAAAGCGGCTCGATCGTAACATTATCGATGGCACAAAGAAGCTTGCATTCAACTTTTACGAGCTTGTTCGTATTTATTAAATATGTCGGTCTTTTCCTCCCCAAATTTTACGACGGTACAATAAAACATGTCTCGACATCCAAATTTATATGCGTACATAAAGTTTTATATCTGCGCGACTTGCAGCGGTCGGAGGTTTCCTAATTGTTACCGGTCATGGACGGGTAAAGCGGGGCAAGGTGGTTTCGTGCGGGCCTAGAATAGATCCGCACAGACCCGCGCCCTCGATTCACAGAACGCGCATTATTGTTCTCGCAATATCAACAGCTAACAATGTCTTCAACTGTTTGGTTTTAAATTAACCCATTTCATATTTATAAGAAAACGGTAACAAGAATATATATACTACAACATGTAAGACTAGTCTATAATTCTTTTTATCTTATGATCCGTTCTTAATTTGCTCTTTCATCCTTAAAAGTTATTTGTAATAGATCAAAATAAAAAAAATAGTTTTCGCCTTATCAAGCCAACGAGTTAATGGTTGGAATTTCTAATGTCCATTAAATCACCTATTAGATAAATAAAACAAATCTTTGATAGATTTAAAGTAAAACGTTCATATGTTTCTTTTTTATAAATACACGCATTTAAATAATTTTAGGAAGATGAGTAAAGGAAATGCGGGGAAAAAACAACTAAACACTTAATTAACTGTTTTTATTGCTAGACATTAACTAACTCGTTATTTGAACAATAAATGAGAATAGTTAACTAAATGACCGCAACGTTAATATAATTCTTAGCATTGCTATTAGTACACTGCCGTTCAAAACTTATATACCAAAATGATCAATATATATGTGTTGTGTAACCGAAAACAACTTGAGCAACTTTCGCTGCATTTAAATAATATTTTACTTTCTGATAGGAATGTTAATTTTATTATCTCTTGTTGCTAAAAAAATATTTATGAATGGTATAACACTGAAATTTTAAATATTCTAAAATCTCAGGTGTTTCTTGTGCTTTTTGCAAAGTCTACCTTGTGGTTTTCTTTACTAAAACTTCTTCATTCACCGGCACTATACAACTCTTTCGCACGCGAAATTTAATTTCGTTAATAGCGTATACGTAATTGCGTATGCGGCAATTATCAGGCGGACGTGTTCGGGTGGATTGTTATAGGTCGTAAGGAGAGGCTGAGACCGGAATTAGTGAACAGCCTCAGGTGCCCCCCGGGTTCCGAATGAAATCCATATCCTTTGTTATATTATGTACGTGCCCTCGGCCGCTATGCAATATAATGACTTGTTTACCATTTATTTGTCGCAGTCATTCCAATCAAATTAAGATAATAATTAGTGTTTAAGATAGCTAATCAACATTACAATGGAACTAAATTATAAAATAAGAGACTATAGAAGAAACATGTCTTTTAATTTACAAATTTATGAAAACAACTAGTGATTGTTATTACCATCTAAGAGGTATTATAAACAGTACCTAGTCATGTTTCAGCATAAATTCATTGAATGAAACATGGTCCTAAGCTGTGGTCCCATTGTACGTAGCTGTAGCGTTGTCGTAGCAATCTTGTAGCACTTAGAGCCTATTAAACGAGGCATCTAATAAATTCTGAATCTAAGACACTGCAGTTGTACTGTTTGGTCGTCTAAAATGAATTTGCAAGTGTGTTGTTTGATTTAATGTTATTAAAACTGGATAGTTATAAATGTATAGGAATAAATCAGTTCACGTAAAATAATTAGTGATTTTTTGTTACATGAAAATAAGAATTTAAATGAATCATATAACTGTTCATAAGTCTTTATCCACTAAACAATGTCATGATTATACACCATAAATATGCTAGTGAGCAATTCAAAAAGTCATTGTACAGTAATTGTGTGTTATTTGCTACAGCGAGGGCTGCAATCCACTTCCACGAATACCGTCTGCATGAGCCCCGAGTGGATGGCGCCAGACATTGACTCATATACAGTTTTGGAACTACAGACAATTTAACTTTTCACAGTTACTATACCGTAATGATAAGTCACCTCAATTCGAAAAGACTCACGAAATTTTATTAGCAGGAGAAAAATGCAGAATGTTCTTGATTTGTTGTCGTACATCGTGATAAAGTCGAGTCTTTGTGAATGTTGTTATCAGCCGTAGATTTATTTATTAAACCGAGCTGAAATAAGAGCATGTTGTGGTAGGAAAAGAAAAACGTTTTTATTCCCCTATTTCTTATTTGGAGGCTCCGCGTAGATTTTTCGGAGATGTCATTTAGTGCTAATGCCTGTTGCGGGACGCGTCGCCTACGAATTGCTACATTTATTCCCGCTGTCGGCCTCTCGAACGAACCTTAAATCCTGCGCTTGAAATGAGTCAATGCATCTTAAGTAAGACGGTGTTACTCTAATTTGTTAAATAACGTAACATAAACATCGATACGTTTGTAAATCAAATACTGATTGAATTTAATATTGTTTTTAAACATTACACTCAGCAAAACGTTAAATCATTACAATAAAACTAATAAGTAAAAGAATCACAGTACATCGGCGACTTGTTAAAATATATTATTTTATGTATTTCATGACAATATCCAAATTAAAGTGACGAATTAATAAATTTTAATCTACAAGCTGATGTGATCGTTATAATCGTTGATATAATTAAGACAACTGATACTACTTATTAATTTATTTCATTATAACGTTAATATCGTTTATAATAAGTAACTATAGCACATCAATAGACGTATGTTTGAAGATTGAGTTTTGACACAACATTTGTTGACTTAGTTGCGGTATAAAAATTTAAGAAATATTGGCTCCAGTGTTTAATTATTTCAAAACTTAATAATACATTTCTTCTTCATATGCGGTTTCCGTATAGTTTCCTTAAATAACAAGATGAAAGTTTTCGTTAATTTTGTTGTTTTATTATATCATTCTTGAATAATTAAAGCGAATGCACAATAGGTAACCTAACTTTTTAAAAACTTTAAAAAATCAAATGACTTTTACGTTTTATAGATAAAACACATCAGACAAAGTAATGTCTTTAAATTTTGGAAAACTTAACGTTTATTTTTATTTATTTAATTCAATGACACTTTTCAAGTATTTTTGTATGATTAGTCAACGGTTTGCTTAGTTTTTAGCCAGACGGCTTAAATATTATATATAGAATACTTTTGAGACGACTTCGCACACATAATGATGTCATTTGTCGGTTAGCAAATGACTACGTATCCAAGGAGCTCATTCACGCCTTCATTAAGAGATTGCCGAGGGTCCGGAACTTATGCACTCCACCGAATTCGATGTGGGTAGTGCCAAGTCGACGTCTCTCGTTAATTGTTCTCATACGAATGCTTAATTCTTAAGCACGATAGATGTTTGTTAATTGTTGTTTTCGCTTTACCATACAATAGTTTCAAAATTTTAACAAGATCAAATTGCAAAAATTTGTTCCAAAATTCTCTGTATTGTTTTAAACCAAAATATTGTTTACGAAAGAGGTCTGCTTGCATCCTTTAAAAATCTCTGTAACTGAATTATTAAAGTTTGTGGTTGTTGATTTTAAATGTATAAATGAAACATTTAAGTTGTTAACGATGGTTTTTATCGGTCAAACGGAATAATTTCCTTCGATCGATCTGTCAAAGCTGAATTTATAGACGGCCACAAATTGAGTGCACTGAGTTTTACGATCGGCAGTTTATAACCGTGCATACGAGCTTTATTTACTTATAAAGGCTTTTAATGTGTCGTACGTCTGAACCGTTGACGGTGAATGTTTCACTGTAACCGAGTAGACAACTTTATAGTATTACTTTGCACGCCTCGTTAGGATATTCCGTTATTTTTATGACAGCGATACTCACTGTTTCTTTTATTATCTGGAAGAGATTTTATTAAAATGGAGGGTGGAACTTTTCCTACGGTTACCGTATCAAGTTTTGTAGCGAGCGGAGAAAACAGGTGAATATTTTTAAGTTGCTTCGATTGAAACTTTATATATTTGGAACTAAGTTTTGTAGCGATAGGCGTACTACAGGAACATGAATAGTTTAGATAACCGCCCTTAAAGTCCAAAATTAATCACTTATAATTTTCATTACAAGTTCATATAAAAATAGTAAATTATTAAGATGTGGATTTTAATATACCAAATTAATAGTAAGACTGCTACGCTGTTTAAAAATTGTAAAATATTACAGAAAAGTTTTAATTATCGTTTAATAAAAATATACATTAAACATAACAGAGCCTAAAATATTAGTAAGCTTGAATTTTCCGTCAACACGGATTTCAATTTTGTATCAGGTGTTAGAGTTTGCAGTCTATCGATCTTACAGCAGACGGATTACACCACATATGACATTGATTACAAAAATATATAATATTACTAATGTTATTAAAAAAATGCAGTACGTGGAAATTTTCCATCTTGATCCATCATCAACAAAACTTATTTTCTAATTCGTGTACAACGCCTTTGTAGATGTATTGTGTTACATACATTGTAATATTACGAATATGTAACTTATTATTTTTACATCTATCAACTTGCACTTGGCCAGCGTAGTGAATAAAAGCCTTAATACTCTTTTTGTGGAAGAAGACCCCATATTCCGGTAGTGGAATCGTTACGACAGCTGTTTTATAGTTTCTTTTATGTAAATAATCTTGTTTAATTGGTATGAACTTTATCTCATTAGATGACACTCATGTGGAAGCAGACGCTAAGAGAGTATGAATATGAAGTATCCTCACAAAGACATGTCGCTATGATAAAAATACATTATGAATTGTTTTGTACATGTATATATGTGAAACCCTTGTTTACGAACAAAAACTATTTCCAATAAACTGCCCGCATATGAAAGTGATGCGCGTCTATGAAGCAGAAGCTGTTTCTTTGTTTTTAGTGCACAGCGTAGCCGTTACAGGCTTAATTTGATGTCATTGTACTTGGTTTTTTCCATGCTGTATATATACAGAAAGACACACATGCACTCGTATACGCTGTCGCCGTGCCGGAGCCTTTAGTGCGGACACTGCACGCCACTGCGGACCCGTTTCCCAGAACTCGGCGTGTCGATGAACTGCACCGCTTGCGAAAAAACATCGATAAATATTAATAAATTACCAGCTGGCTTTTCCTACTTTGTAATCAAAGAAGGCAAATGATCCAGGAGTACTTTGTAATAGAAAAATGTTCTGATTATAATCATGATATACTTTGCATTAAAAATCTAACACATTCTTTAAATTATTACTGCTTAGACAAGCTTGAAATTTCCGGAAACAAATAGGCAGTATCACTTTTAGTTTTAAAGTTGTTACAGTTAGTGTTTATAACCAGCCCGAGTGGAGTTTTATTGGGAGAATTCGAACGTTTTATAATTTATGGCAACCTCGTAGAGAAATCAAATAACCGTAAACAATGATAAAGTATGTCGGGTGAACAACATCGGAAAGTAATACGGTTCCTGCGCAAGAAAAGCTGAAGAGCATTACGCAAAGACAAATGTCTGTGAGACAGCATTAACATAATCCGAGAGTGGCGGAAACAAAGGAAGTGACGTGACACAGGGAGCGGAGGAGAGCGGCTTCCGGCCGCTGCAGCTACGGGCGGCATAACTCGGAAATTGATGCGGTCCATCACAGAGCAAATTTGATTACCTCGCTAAAGATCCGAGGCTTTCCCGTTCCTGTTTTTTGTTGTTTAAATTCTTTTGATCAAACTCGGTTTGCAAATTATTCAAACGGCATGAAGTAATTTAAAACTTTTGCGTTATATTTTTTGTTCAAGTTATTCATTTTTTATAGTATGGCTTACAGTATTTTAAAATCGTAGTTGGGAATATTAGAAAGATTTTAAAAACAAAATATGTACATTAAAATAAATCTTACTTGTATGGATAGCTTAGTATTTTGAAGATGACCAACATAATTTGCAAACTTCCATTAAAAGCTGAAATGCTACGGTCAACTTTGGGTTAATGCTTGTCACAGTCTACGGAATGAGGAGTCGCCGGACAGTAAACACACACACACATCTTACACATATGCACGTGTATGGTGTGCATGTGCGGTGAATCTCGCGAATGCATCAATCTTGATCAGGAATCGCAGGGGACCACTGGCCGGCCCGTGTAGCATTGCTACGTCGCTACGTGAACGGATGCTCGCTACGAATGGAATTTCGATGCTAATGTTAGAGCGATTCATTGAAATATATGGTATAATAAACACATTTCGCTCATTGCAACGTATGAGTTTAATTTGAAACAATTGTGAAAAATGTTACGGCTCGCTTTGTGTTATTTGAGCTTACTTGAAAAATCTGGATTTAATAAATCAAACACAAAAATTGATAAATATCAAAGAAAATCTAACACTAGATAAAATAGTATATATCTTCCAGTTGATGATGATAATAATAAATAAAATCGCATTTCCGTAACATAATAATGACGACCGTAAAGTGGAAATACTTAAACTAGGTCAAATTTAAGTAAACTACTAAATCTTTCGAATATTTAAAACGGAGTCCAGCGGAACTTAAAGCGTGAATGAATTTTTTATTTTAAAATTATGAATAACAACGGTATTCAGCCATAATATCATTTAATTAAGTTCGTATAATCTATTCAAAAGCACCCACATTCAACAAGTTGCGGACGGATTCAAAATCCTCAATACTTTTATGTGGGACCGTCGTACAAAGTAATGAAGTGGGAATGTTCCTGGGAAAAGAGATTACTTTTTGCATCGGGCGTCAAAGAGTGGCGATCTACTTGAAGATTTTTCTTTCCGCCGATGGTCTCTGAATACTGCTCCACAATGCCCGGAGTTCAAAAGAGCTTGATGAATTTCCAGCTCTTTGTTTCCGCTCGCTCTGCCTCGACAAGGCATTGCTTTTTAATTTAGACCATTTCGCCTCCTCTTTTTACTCTGTTAATAAATCTGGATATCCAGTGGCTTTAATGTTGATTCATTTCCATATATTTATATTGTTAAACTATTATGTGATTTTATCAGAGAGACACCGAGAATTCAAAGAGGGCTCAATAGCTTGTTTATGGAACGCAGTTAAATATGATCAAACGATATAGTAACATTCAATGAAATTTTATGCGTAATTTGAGTAGAATTTCAAATGCGAGGAAAAGAGAGTAGGAGGCATTCAAATGAACTTTCACAGAGCTGTTTCGGCGAGTCCATCAATCTTGATCACAGAGCACATGGGACGGTGCACGATCAAAGCGGAGGTACTTGTTACATCCGTCCCTCTAGAGTGACTGGATGTTTGCCGGACTACTTTTCTGTCGCTACATAAATAGACAGATTACACGACTTCCAAACTACGAGAAAGTAGCCTAAAATATTGCGAGTTATATTGTATTCAATGGGTTCACAAATACATAACATTTTAAATAAAAAACGATTATAATTCATGTTGATTAAAACTATAATACGTTAAGATACTTAGAATTATTATAGAATATATAATAAGTATAGAATACTTAGAATTATTTTTTACCTAATATTACAGCTAATTGAAAGCAATGTAGATTGTTAGTTAAGTAAGAATTAAGATACTATTTGACTAATCTAAACATTAGATCTCAAGAAAACTTTTATTTGTTTGGAGCCACTCTACTTTCGGTTAAATGTTATAGTATAAGACGCTACATAACGTCAGTCATTCCCTGTAATATATAAAACATTAATTCCGTTATCGATTGATACACAAAAGATATTACTGAAATAAGTTTTTCTTGCATGAGACCGCTTTCATTTGTACCATCCCGGTTAATATTTCTGGCGCCAAGCAAGTTACTATTATGTTCCAGTTTGAATGACGCTGCATAAAATTATGAAAATAATAAATTGCTTAAGGCGATAAACATGATATGCCATCAACTCTGCCAAATTCTTTTTTAACCTTCCTGTAATAAAGACTGGTTTTTTGTTGTTATACGTCTGTATCTTTGAAACAGCGCGTTGATCCTTATTATCGGATCGTTTTGATTGAAAAGTGCCTCGAAGGAGAATGTTCCAAAAAAACATAAATCGGCGTAACTGTTTAAACATTACCAGCTTTTCCATTTTATGTTGCGGTTATTCCATTTATATTTTGTTTAATATTACACTTATTAGATTTTTGTACATGTGCCAGATTCTAGAAATTTTAATATTATAACTTTTGATCTTTTCTCTTAAAACCTTTATAATGTTGGAACTGCGCTAGGTAGTATATCTTAAAAAT
Organism: Byasa hedistus; assembly: GCA_029286795.1. Classification (NCBI taxonomy): domain Eukaryota; kingdom Metazoa; phylum Arthropoda; class Insecta; order Lepidoptera; family Papilionidae; genus Byasa; species Byasa hedistus. The sequence continues at coordinate 4,564,236 of JAGSMW010000020.1, read as the reverse complement.
AATTGAATGTCATTTTTCGATCTAAAGCACAGAATCTATTACTAATAGACTTAAAAGGTTCCTTACAAAATGAACAAAACGAGCCGTGCCACGGTCTCTGTTCTTTCGTTTGCATGAAATTTGTAAACCTAATAGATATGTAAATTGGAAATGAGACCTCTTATTATTTTATTTAACGAAGCCAACGAGTGCGATACTATTCGAAGCTGAGTGCTAATAGCGGAAATAATGTAAAAGAAATGCTCTTTACTTTTGTTAAAGATTATATTTATAAATATTTTATTTGAGGGTGAAGAACAGCTTTATATAGCTATCTAAAAGTTTCCTTCATTCTGTTTATTTGTAAAGATTATGTGGATTTTCTTTCAATAAAGACCAGAGTGTAAGTGAACACATGTTAATATCGATGGTTTAAGACATAATAAAATATGATCTTTATCCGTTAAAAGTAGCTGCTTTTTCTACGCGTCTAATCTAATATTTTATTTTTATTGAAAGAATTGCCGAGCAAAGAGGGATGCTAAATTGAAGTTACGAGTATATGAATGCTATAACGTTATGGTGCTTGTTAGTATAACATACACCGCATGACATCGTTCTCGATGAATTAAGGCGGATTTTGTCTGATTACCCTAGTAATTTCATAAGCTACAGCGCTCTTTAAACCGAAACAGTGATGTTTATGATGTTATACCAACAGTCAAAAAGACACATTACTAGTTACATTAATAATAGTTATAACGATTCGGACGTCTTGGTGTGAAACAATGTTAAATACATAAAAGAAAAATATACCTAAATATATATCATAGTTTATTTCAATAACAATTTTTAGTTATATGCTTCGTTGATTAGTTAATTAGTGATACTAAAGAAGTTTACGAAAAACCTCCTGGTATCATATTCTTTAGTAATTAAATAAGCTTAAAAAGGTGTAAGCAGAAACTACGTATCCTTTGAAAACATCTCTTGAAATAGAATTGCTTGGAAATAACGTAATTCCCGGGTGAGAGAAGTGGAATAATAAGTTTTTCGAGTAACAAAGCAAATAAAAGCGTTAATGCGGCTGCATCGAGATTTTCCAACTCGGAAAAATTGCGCTTTTATGTAAGGTCGGTGTAAAGAAGGTTTTAATGAAAATTCTGAGTTATCCGATATTGGTAAAAGCTTTTCCTTTCTCATTCTAAAACTGCTTTTGTTTAGACACTAAATATTTCTTATAAAACATTAGAAGTGATTAGTGTCTCCCAAAGTATCATCAATAAGACAGAAAATAATTATAATCTATCTAGTAACAAAGTTGCTTGTAGTTGTTGTAGTTGTAAGTGCAGTGTATATTATCGTAACCAAGTTACTAGTAAATTATATAATGTGTATAGATTAACATTGTTGTAATTGTGATTTATGTAATTACTTTATATTATTATTTATAGTTTCAGGATCATTTGATTTTTTCTTTTGCCAAATTCTTATTAAACTTTTTTATAACATTTTTTTTTAGTATATAAAGTGTAAATAATTAAATAATTTTTTCAATTCTACATCACCCTTAATTCCATTAAAATTTATTTGTTTGAAAAGGTCTACAAAAAAAAATCTATTTATTGATTTAAATTGTTTTTTCATACTACAATTATATAATAAAAGAAAGAAAGGTTACGTGTATTGTAAAAATGTTCACAAAATAGCATCAGAAACGTGAGTAAGCAAAAGATAGACAATGTTGCATTTAGAAATGAAAGTTACCGATAATACTTCGTGACAGTGACAAGGGTTGAAAGCAGCTCGTTCAACCTTAAAAATACTATCCAGTGCATTTCGCTTTATCAGTTATCATAACATTAAGTTAATTTCTCTCTCTTTTATAACAATTTAGAATATCCTGCGTAGTAAAATGGGCTGTATTTTTTTTCCTTTATATAAAACAATACATAGAATCGAGAGCATGTAATGAAAAACTCGATAAGAGACATGATAAGAAGAAGAATATGTGATAAAAATTTGAGTTTTATGCGATATATTCATACAAAGTAAATTCTTCGACAGAGAAAAACCTCATTGTGTTTTAATTTCATGCAAAAATATTATTATCATCATTTTTATTAAAAAAAAACATCATTCATATGTAAAGATTATACAAATATTTTGTAAAAGGATATGAACAAGTTTTAAACTTCCAACATTTATTTTAATGCTAGTTTTCTTAAATATTTTCACAAGGTCTCGCCTAATTCGGCATCGAAATACTTATTGAAAAAAACAAACTTTTTTAAACTTTATTATAGTTAAAAGGGGTGAGAATAGAATCGCTTATACAGCGCGGTTTCATATTTTACAAAATTGTTAAGAAATTCTGTGTAACTTTCCTCGGGATCTGTGTAGTTCGAACGGCAGACATTGTTAGCTTAACTTTCCAACCTTAACAGACGAAGCGTTACCTATTACACAGTGCGGTGCCCGCAAAGAATACCTCTTTAAACATAATAAGTCTCGCCGCCAACTTGTGACAGTCCCAATGTAGCCGGTGTTTTGAGTTTTTCATCAAAAATTTAAATAATAAAATTACAATTCAAAACATAACAAATTAAAACACAAACACATGGGATAGTTTATAGTTGTGATTAATTGAAAACAACAGCAATAATCTTATTTCTGCTATGGTCATCAAGAAAACTTTTTCGGATTCTGTAAATTTTTCGAAAATTTAAGACACTTTATGTAGCATAATCATTGATACTACCACTACATTCTATAGGTTTAAAAGAGAAATTGCCATTATATTTAAATCGTTTAGTATTAAATATAACACATAATCATTTGTAATCATCGTAATACGTTTAACGACGGCACGATTGAGACGTTCACCTGATACTACGTGATATGATATGCCAGTCCATAACAATGACGCACTACATAGGATGAAATACAGTGTAGCACATTTTACTTGTCGCCTTAAGATGTTAAGTCACGTCACCGCAGTAATTTTACTAGCTAAGCTACAGCCCCCTTTCAACCGGTTTACACAGTTACATTTGCAAACTACTGTTTGATGATAGCAGTAGGACCTGCTGTAAATGAGATTGAATATTGATATGCAAAACTCTGATTATTACGAGTAGATGATTACTAGTGGATACCTGTTACGATTTTCCACTAGTTGTTTTACTTAACACCGAAAGGCTAACATTAATTGACGTGCTCGAGGATCGATTACAGAGATATTCACCTGAATCGAGTCATGTCAAACAATGTTCAAGGAGGTTTCCTTGCATATTGTCCGTTGTTAGAGGCAGACTGCGGGCACCCTCGTCAAAGTCATGCCTCATTGACCCTTCACGGGTATCGATTGGGAAGCAATTTATTTTATATGAATGTTCGATCTTCACATGCTGCTGTCAAGAGCTAAGCTTATTGATGTTAGTTATTTAACTGACACTCCACTCACAATATCCTTTTAACTTCCCGCTGGCAACATTTGCACTGCCACGAAATGGTTAAGTTGTCGCTTTAACACAATTGAATTTGATCCTTTATCTGTAAGTTCATTGACAAAATTTAAATACATTTTTTTAAATATCAAAATTAGGATAATATACACTGCACCACATTATCCTTACTGTTTTGCCACACAACATATTTAATCTGCTCTCATATGTTAGTTGCTGTTAATTTTAAAAACAAGTTATGAAAAGCGAGCAAAAAAAATCCTTTTTAACTTAACGCCTCATCGTTAATATTACTTTAATAAAAAGTAATTGCCGTTTCTCATGAAACACGATGTTTACTCGAAACAAATAAATTAAGTTAAGTATAAGCTACTCACGGTCACTGAGCCGCCGTAAAATTAAAACTAAGTCGTTCATATTTCGACGTTAATTTAATTAAAGCAGCTGTTACTTTCCTCGCGAATGCAGTTTATTTAGTTTTTACGGCGGTGTCACGCAATAAAACCATAGTCTGCCGTTATCGTCGCCCGACGGAAGATTGTTTTACTTGGAACTTTGCCATAACGACATAAGGAAGTACAAAGTATAATATACATTTTGCATACCACTTAACAGTTTCAGTGATATATCATACAACGCGGCTGTTCGAAGCTATACCGCGTGTACACCATCAAACTCCGTGATATGTATGTTTGAGCTAAACTTTCCCCTAACTCTGATTAAAATCAGAAAATAACTTTATGTCAATTTTTATTGACAAGCTATCAATTTTATAGCGTAAGAAATCCGGCTATTTACGTATTTCGTGTGTTAACTGTTTTAAGACTTACTGAAAAAACTTGAATACGGATAAGTATTAAATCCCTTTGCATGTTATTTCGTTACACTTTCAAATAAAGGAACATGTGTTCAATATAATAACTAATTATATTAAATTTCGTAAATTAGTAAATAAATCAAACTCTGTAACAGATAACGTAAACTTTGACAATATCACGTGAAACAGTCTTCATTGTAACGTAGCATCTGTGCTGGTAACAATCTATTACGTAGAGAATAGTGTAATGCAAGAGAATAATGAGCTGTGAAAATGAGCAGTGTCGGCACTAACTTGACGCGATTGTGTGGTGTACGAGAGAGTGCAGTGTGCAAACGCGTGCACAATTTAGCAACAGCAAAGTCAAGGCTTCAGACTAGTAAATTAGAATACGCAGCAATGTTTCCAGGATATTTGCTCCGTCCGTACAAACTGCATGTCACATATGCGTGAGTTGCAAAACATCGAAATAGTGATATAATGTAATCAAGTTGTAGCGAGTTAACATTTCGCTATAATTTGTAATAAATCTACTAAATTAATAGTACGATTTCAAAGTACAAATGTTTGAATAAACTATAACACGATAATAATTTCTTAATGCCAATATTGAATAATAAAAGTAAATCTTTTGTTAGAAAAGGAAAGTCATAAACAGAGGTTGGCTTCTCCCGAAACATCATATTTACGCTAAACGTTTTCTTTAATTGGACTACAAAAGTTTATAGAGGGTCGTTAACTAGTTTGTCTTCGCCGTTTGTCTTTGTGGCATAGTGCATGCAGAATGCGTGGTGCAGAGGAGACAGTGCGGGCCAAAGGTGACTTTGTGGGTGCCGGCACGTGAGCGAGTTGCTGAGCGCGCCCCGCTCACTCGTTTGAATTCCTGCGCCGTCCGCCGTACTCACGACGTTGGAACTGCGCGCGGTGTCGTCGCTGCGCCCAGTACAACTTACCCCATTTAATATGAATTGCAGCAAAAACATGACGCTCTGCCTCCGTTTAAGTTTTATCTCCTTAAGTTTGTAATTAATGGTCGCTTGTAACTACTTCTTAATTTTACAGACTATTATTTTGCCTTTCTTTATATTTCATTATTCCATAGACATACACGACGCAATAAAATTTCATAAGGTGTTGAAAATAACGGCCCGTTTGGTATGATGCATACTTTTTTAAATTAAATTTGAGTTTGAAAGTGAGTTGGATGGTAATTGTTTAAGCAGTAGATGATTCTTCTTACAATTGCGCAAAGTTGAATTCGGAAAGTGAATCTTAGAAAGTTGCAATTTGTGATGAAAGAAGTGTTCGGCGGACGTTGGTGGCGGCGGGCGCGACGTGGCGGCGCGTCGGCGTCGGCGGAGGCGTGCCCCGGCGGGCCAATGGGCGCCCCCGCCCGCCTTCCCGCCCGCACCGCTCGACACCCAGCTCGCCAGTAGGTTTGTGTCCTTTTGGCTGACCGCATGACTCCGTATTTCGCTTCGCTGTACTCGTTATAAACTGTGTACGAGCAACGCGCTTTACTATCTCCAACGCTACGCTGAAGCTAGCTTCAGATCCAGAGCGATCTACAGCCACCGAGTGATCGGGCCGAGTGTACAAGTTGTTGGCAAACTTTCCGCTAGCTGTGACTTGGTGCGCCGTGACGACGGACTGCCGGTGGCTGCAGCGCGGCGAGTGCCAGGTATTGTCCACGCCGGCGATCGCCTTCCCTCTCCCCCGGGCGGCGGCGCGCTCCTCTGGCCCGCGCGTCGCCCCCTCCTCGGAGCGGGACGCACAGCTCTTATCAATGATTCATCTCGTATGCTTAAAACGATCTGCACACACCACTGATATTTCGTCTACTACTTCATTTCACCCCAAAATAAATTTCATGTTTTAAAAAGCACACAAATGTTGTATTTATTTTCTCATGTTTTATGAAAAAAAATGACGACGGAGAGGTTTTTTTTTGGTTACAATTGTTTATATGAAAAAAAAAAACAAAGCAGATTGGAGTCGCAAAATGGAAAATAATTACGTGCTAGTAATGTAAACGAAGGTTACCGAGAAATATTTAACAGCCAATATCAAATGAACGCGGAAAGAAAAACGCAAAACAAACATTGGGAAGCACACATAGAGTACGCTCACCGATTACGCGCTACGAGGGATCTACGGAAATCCAATCGCATTAAAACCTTGGAAAAAATAAAAGGGTAGCAAGAGATACAAGATTCCCGAATAAACATAACAATTTCCGCTTCATCGCCTTTGAACGCGGCCAGACAAATTAAAGAACATTTTTCCCGGCGAGCTCTCGCTCCCACTCGGAGCCTCCGCTGGCTCCATAAAACTTAACTACACGCCGTAACCGCGACTAATTATTAGGGTGGGTTTACATAACGTATTTATGAGCTCGAGATTTAACACCAGCGCGCCGCGCCGGTCTCGGGTGGTCTGTTATCGTCCTATTAAAAAGTTGTCCTTGCAGACCAGTAAATAACTAACATTATACCAACCGCCACTCGCCTTGAGAATCGTAAAATACAAGGAGAACCTATTTACATATTTTTTTTTTCATCTTCTTAATAAATCGTAGTCACACATGGGTGGCTACAAATATTTATGTATTAACAGATTGCGAAATTTGAGGCCAGAAAATGTCTAATTGATTGTGACATTTAAAAAAGAGGGTATAGAAATATTTACGCCCCAATCGGGCAACATCGATTGGGTATTTAATAAGTATTGGTAAGTAATGAAAATTAAAGAAATAACAAGATAGTGATCGATATTTCATGTTATCATTCGTAAGAGAGTCGATCAGTATGTAGTAATAAAAATACAAAGAGAAAACATGAATTGTCGGGTAACGAATGTTCTCGACAAGCTGTTGTTTCGTACATACCGGTGTCACGATGTTTTCGTTCACCGGGTTCAACTCACGCAACTTTTTACGCTATACACAGCTGAAGCTAGTTACCATATACTTGAACTACAGGCTAGTTAAAATTTAGTAAAATCAACATGGTTAATTGTCGATCGACTTACATAGATTTTGAAGAACTGCTTTAATTATGAGATGGATACAGAAATTGGCGTCGTTTGGTCTTTGGGTTGTTTTTTTAATTAATACATTGGACCAACTTATGATGCGGTGTACTTCAAGTTGCTAGTTGAATTAAAAATGCGATTATAGCTTCTCATTTAACTATAAATATACGTATTCACTTTAAGCCATTATTCAGAATTAAACTTATATCATAAACAAAACGTTATTCATCTTATAACTATTACAACAATGTTAGCGACACTGTAACTTGATAGCAAGATTTTTCTCCAATAACATTGTCTATATAAATCCACTAATTCAGTCTTAGTCCAAAGCAATTCATTGAATGCAATTCTCTTTTTTAACATTCATCTTGTTTTTCTTTTACGAGGATAGTTAGTTTCAAAGGAATCGACCTAATTGAACGATTTGATTACAGTAGCCAAATTCTGTTATATCTGAAATGTGTTAGGAAAATGTAAATTTAATGAATTCGAATCTCGTATATAACTACGTAACAAATGATGGGTGATATGTAACAAATTCCTGAACATAGTTACACGGGCTATTAACTTTGAAGAAGAGTAACCTCTGTCAGAGTTCATTCGAGTTCTTAACGTGATATAAATACTAAAGCGGGTTATTGTTCAAAGATATGTGACGGATAAAGTAAATAGCTTAATGTTTTTTCATAACATTTTATTAAAAAAAACTTTACTATAAATTTCAGTCTAAATATCTTTCTATTTATAATGAGTATTTTAAAAATGAAGTGAATGCACGGAAGCGTTTTAATTATTTGCTATATAACTGATGAAGTAACATAAAAGTATATCGAAATAAGTATTGCACTAGGAGGTAATATTTCTAAACGCCTCAATCAACCAATATTCTAATTAAGTGAAATATTAATTACAGTTTACTATAATCCATATCATAACTGTTAAATTATCTAATACACTGAATGAAACTGTACAGTAATAATCGGCTTATCTGTGTAGCACCTAAAACGTAGTTTCTGGTGTACATTATATATACTATAATTGAATCCCAGTATTTCAAAACCTTTGGTTTTAAAAATGACTGCATTTAATTAAGTAATACTTGCAAGTAATTTCGAGTCGATGTATTATGTTACTGAAATTACAATGTTTGTGAGTGTTGTACGTAAAGTTAAATTTGTTTTAGCGGCATGTTTTAATTTTAAAAATATAATTAATTACTATTTGCGATACAGTATTCGATCTCAGCAAGTCACCGTTTAAGTTGTAATTAAAAAAATATTGCGTTGAAAATATAACAGAGACGCTGGGAAGTAAAAATAAACATACAAAAATTCTTCAATTTGTTTTAACGTGGTAGCAAAAAAAGCAATTTTTTTCCACTGAAATTTACCGAGAGATTGTAAGTGCGTGACTCTTAAGTTGCTATTGAGAGGCGCAACACGTGTCGGCTGAAGAGGGCAAAACAAAATGTTCCCGTTTATTAAGACACGTAAATGGTTAAAAACTACATATGTTTAATCAATTAATTAGTTATATTCACGGGAACCTTACACTTTATGAAATTATAATTCGTTCTTTGTTCAACTTTCATTTAAAACGGTAGATAATAAAAAAGTTTTCAGTGACTCTCTCTCTCTTTAAAGTCATGAAGCACATTATAACAGTTACAAACATTATAGACCTTTCGATCATAATTTTCTTTATTTTATTTCCTTTGTTAAGTTTATTGTAAAATGACTCCCACTTCCACTTTCTACTTTAATAATATTACATTTTAAGTATTCTCCTATTATGTTTTAAATAATAATAACTCACTGAAAAAAAAAAAAGTCAGAACAGATTTTAAACATTCTTAAGAACATTTAATGCTGAAATTTTACAAACTCTTTTTTGAACTTATTTATGTATATCCATTGGCTTAATTAAAGATAAATGTACTAAATAATTTGATCATCGGAAACTAATTAGATAGTTTGAGATACCGGTACTAAGTTTTAATAGGTGCGTGATTTGTGTGAATTTGTTATTTGCTAAGCAAGTAATCTGTATCGAAATGTGATTGAGTATCATATATATGATTTCAACTCATCAAACAAAACTAATATAGCATGAGTTGATACAGAGGACTAATATTGAGGCAGCAAGTAGCACGTTGCGGGCCGACAAGATTGCTCGGCAGGACGGCGACGCGACGCCACTTTCAAACTTTAGATGTTTACACACGGCTCCGGCGATGATACTCTCGCTAATTTCTGTATTTACGACAGTTCCTTTGATACTTAATAAGAAAAACTTTCTTATCTCCCTTGACAAACTTCGACGTCGGGATCAGTCTCCTGCTCACCTCTATACGTCTGAAGATTTTTAATTTCATTAATTTCTCAACTTCTCTGTAATAACTTTATAACGTAAACGTTATTCATTACTCATAGGTATTTATATTACTATACAAACAAGATTCAAGAAAGGTAGGCTTAGAAAACAATTCCGAGTATTAGTATTATTAAGATTTATTGTAGTAGTTTTAAGTAAACAAGTAAATTAAATTTATAAAGCAGTTACATTTGTCAATTACGCTTTTTCTTTTTGCTGAATTGTAACGAATCCTTTCATAGACTATTTTCTTTTAGAGGTGAAGCTTAAAAGAAAAGCCGTGAAAAAGAGGTTTTGCCTTTCCTTATGTATCAATACATGTTATTTATGAACATGTAATATCAATACTATAGATAGTTATAATTATACTCGTATGTATTAATGTATTATAGGAAAGCTAGCTTAATTATTTTTGGCACCATTGTCGGTTAACAAGCTTATAGTGGTTATTTTTTTTTTAAAATAATCATAGTCTTTTACTTTCAGGGTTAGACAAAAAATAATATCGGACATATAACAACTATCCTTTAGAGAAGTATTTAGAAATCTGTTTTAATTTTGTAAGTTTAAGTAGTAGATAGTTCTTCTCTGGAAAGAAATATACAAGATTGCATAATTTATATAAACCATTTATAGTTTCATAAGTTTTTCTTAGACTTTTAAAACGAAATTTTGAGATTAATTTGAGGACAAAGGTAACATGCAATATGTTAATTTATTAAAGAGAAAATTGTTATTGTTCATCTTATTATCACAAATTTACTCATAACTTTTACATACAATTAAGCACTGTTTAAATTATAAACTGATGTAAATGTGTGTATACATTTTTACATTTAAAACAGAAGACGCCATTAAACCAGCAGCCCGCCGACTACCAGGGAGCTGGCGCCAGTTTTACGTCCGTTAGTCATGTTCCTCCCATAAACTGCGTCTAGCCGAAAATAAAAATTACAGATGACGCAATAATCCTTAAGAACTTCGGTATAGTCTTTTAGATGAGCGGAGCTTTTTTTTTATAAGTACTAAACTAGCTTACATAGTAATATCTTAGAAATACCAATCGATGATTCGTCTACATTATGTATAGATGAAAGCAATTGGAGACATTTTCGTTCATGAGTAGTTTGTTTTGTGATTTTTTTAGTAACAATTTGCAGTCAGTATAGCAAACGAAAACTATATTAAGTTTTAGTCATTTTAAATATTAGTTTAATTACTTTTAGTGTAATTTATAACAGTTTCGTGTCAAGGCGACTAGCATTCCTAAAGGATAAAGTCCGCGAAAATCAAAGAAATAGTTTAGTGAGTTATGTATTCTAATAAGAGTTTAATGTAATATTACATTATATTCTATGTTTGCCGTGGAAATTTATTACTTTTAATAGATATTTCAGCAAGCGATAGTAGCAACGAAATTTTTAACTCACGGCAGTTGTTATAAAAGTAATAAATTATGCAACAAAATGTTGAACACGCTGCTCACGTTACGATCATATTAATAAATAATCGTATGGAAACGTTTTCGTTCGACGTAAACATTAATTTATGATTTAATCATCAGCCCCGTGTGTGTGCAAATAATGAGAGCAAATATAACGTCGCTACGGGCACTACGTAGTCCTTTGTACTCTATCTTCATGCGAACTATCTAAATGTACATTTTAATGGATTTTCAACGAGATATTGAATACGGAATATCATTTATAAAACCGAAAATGTTTACTAATAAATCTGTAAACAAAAATATTAATACTTGTAATTTGATACAGACGGGTCTAAGTATATTTTATGCTGTTAACAAATTTAAAATTTCTTAGGGTTTTTAATTCCCGTTGGAATTGTGAATATTTAAAATGCAAGTAGCGTCTGAAATATTGTTTAATATCCTACTGTCATGGGCGACAGCCTATCTTTGATAAATTTTTTTTAACGTTACTCTTTGTTATAAGATAAACCTAGCGTACACATTTTCATTAGGTATAAAGCGTCCTTTCTTTGGACTGATGACTACTTTATGTAGGTACTTAAGCAAATAACATGAATTATTTACCACCTTAAGAATTTGCTATTAACCAGGTATGATACGATGAAAATGGTTTATGAAAATTTGCCGGTCAACATTTTCCTTACAAAAATAAGAAAAATGTTATATAATAACTTCATAATGCTTCGTAACGCTTTGATATTCAAATATGATAGGGCTCATTGAATATACCTTGAATATATTAAAATGCCGCTACTTTCTTACTCGCTTATGTTTCATATGAAATCCTAAATTTTCTGCTCGACGGAACCAGCGCGGCGCCGGCCTGTCTGACTAATATACATATCTGGCAAATAAGCTAATTTCTGTGGAATACAAGGCCAATAGTTTTCTGAAGCCGCATTTTGCTTGATCATCCGTGAATTAGCCTCCCGCCGTACTGACTTAACAGTTTTGTACACCCATCACTTAATAATGAATTTATCAGTTTTCTTACAGCTTCGTTTACATCTAAGAGAAATCGAAACTTCTTCTTTAATGTATTATTGTAATAACATCCATCTATCCCTTTGTTACAATTATTGATGTAAAAATAAATATTATTATAAGTATTATCGTTATTACAATATTAAGCGTAATTTGAATTTATTATTAACAGATATTATTGCTGTTAGAGTTATTTCCTTGTTTAACTAAGCAACTAGATTTGTAGTTATTCACATGATTTTTAGCGATACGTGTGCCCATAGTAGTTTGGAGAAAGGTAAAGCAATTAACAAGCAAGTCACTTTGAAGCATAAGTCTCAATACAGTAGTAATTTAGTTATAACTCTTTTTAAACTGGAACTAGGCCGAACTAGGCAGAAATAAGTTCTGCAGGGTACTTACATAGACAGTCTTAAATAATAGAGACATCTGCCATGACATGTCAATTTAAACTTTCTGATCGATTGATACTTTTCATATCTTATCTTTTTGATCTCATTATTTACATACTAACTTCTTGTATACAATAAAGCCACCAGCACAAGCATTCAATAAGCAATTTGCAATTTCCTGATGCTGAAAGCTCGACTAAAGAAAGCTGTACCATAGTGCTTAATATTATTATTATCGTCGTCACTTATTCCACTTTAAAGTCCATTGCATCTTATAAGCTGCATTTATAATAGACGGTTATTTCAGAAATATTATATTATTAAATCATGAATGTTGGTTTGTGTTGCGGGTATATTTAACATTCATCAATGAAATGGATTCGCTTTTTCATTTTTAATAAGTGTACTTTAGTATAACATTTTTATTTAAACAGCTGAATATTTTATTTGTATTGTGCAATGTATGAGAAAATCATTTAGTTTCCACTTTTATAATAAAAATGGAAAAGGTTAAATCATATGTTTTGTTGTTTAAATATCTCTGAAATATTTGAATTGTTCTAAAAAGTAAACTTCAATATAAAAAGATAAACATCGAATGAAAATTTCTATAAAGCTAAGAAAAATTCAATTACAACTCTTTCATAAACAGAATAACTATAAAAAATTCTGAAGATGTTTTTCTTCCACAAACAAATTAACAGATGAAACATATTATACAAAATGGATTTCAAAACCTTTTTAATTTTATTTTAAGTGCATGGTTTTGAGTTTATGTTTTTGCATATTATATAAACAATCAATGAAATTATGTTATGTAAACGCAAGTAAATGAAAATGAATAATAATCAACGCTACATAAATGTGAAGTTATTAAGCATTCATTAATGAACACAGAAGCAATGCTTTAAATATTTTTATTTATTTAAATTTGATTTCATTCAATAAAGTGAATTTTATATCGGTAGTTCAATAGACGAGACGCAATTTCCATTTTAAATATTTGTTTTCCTGGCCCGATGCGTGACGTGAACAAAAACCATTTTCGGTTGCGAACCAAAGCCCGTAACGTCAGTTAATGGACGAATGGTGCTCTGTAGAACGGTTTATCACGATGACAATAAATCTGGGCTTAAACGTGAAGCACGCTCCATGTTCTTACATTCAACAATTTCATAAGAACTCCGGTAATACTTAAATCGCCTAACCCGTGGAAAATTTTTACTTACACACACACCGACTTCCTTCGCAAAATGTCTTCTTTTATTTTTGTAATGTTTCTCCTTGATTTCCAAATATTTTCTGTAAACTCAACGCTTAATTTTGTATTCTCATTTAAAAATATGATATGAATCTGTTATGGTATAAAAGTGCACTATATTTTATTTAAATATAAACCCCACACGGGAATAACTCGGAAACGTAAAAAATAAACGAATGTAATATTCCAATCTTTCTGCTTTAATAGATTTTTAATTTCAATTTCACACATAGCGGCGCTGGCGGATTACGACGCCGCTTTCGAGTCGAGTCGAGTGAATTTTTCCGATCGGCCCGACAACTCTAGCGTAGAAATTTTGATGGGCCATTATTACACAGTCCGTTTGAAACGTATTGTGTGCGAGTGTTCGTTGTAAACATCGTTTATGGATTGCTTCGCCGAGCGCGCTTTTAACATATACGAGCTCCATTATGTGCACGTGTGAGCGCATATGCTTCTCGCAAGTGTGAGCGGAGAGCTCAGCACGTCACCTCATCAGCTGTCACTTCAACATAACTTCTGCATGCCGTAGCAAGTTTAGGATACGCCACGATAACGACGAGAGCACGCTACGTCGACTGCAGGCGGGATAATGGGCCTGCACTCACCTGGAAACGCGCCCGGTCTGTTTTATATTTCATAGCTGTGCCCTGCTGTGGCCAGCGCATCCAATTAACTTCAGTTGTCCGCCGCACCGTTTGTAATGTACGGTGAAATATCGAGGGCTTGATGAGTGCCCGCCCCTGCACTGCGCTCAGACTGACTTTATGACCTGCACGCCTGTACACATTATGAAATGTGTTATTTAATACATACCACAGTGTTTATTTTTATAATGAAACACTCTGATCACAAACTGGGATTTATTTTATAATACAACTTTTAAATCCGTAATTGAAATTAGTATACTCGTACATTCATAATCAGGAAATGATTTTAAAATTGATTAACGCATTGTTTACATTTATCCACGTGTAATAGTTTACATTTAACAAAATCCTCAACGTTAATTTTTAAGCTGCCGCCGATGTTCTTTTACGCAGAGATCCAATGATTTGTAGTGCGGAGTATATATCGAGTTGCATTGCCATCAATCCGTAAGTGAATCTCGGAGCGAGCACGTCGCAGCTGCAACTGATATCACCTGACGATGTCGTTTGTACCCGTCCGACTTGGATTAGGCCCCGGCTATGTGTGCTCAAATCGACAGAATAAATTTACGCTCACGGATTCTGCATTACGCCATCGAAACGTTGGACATTAAAATATTGAGTACCATTACATTGATATTGTGTTACATATTATGGTAATTTAAACCCGCTCTGAAATAACATTATAATGTTTTGATAGCTTTTGCAAATCCGTGGCACGAACGGCGCCAATAGTGTCCAATCCTTAAGCTTGATGATCCAATTCTATCGAAGTTTCCCTTTGTCTCCGAATCGAAAGCGGATTGGAATCGCGTGGCTCTCAATTCGACGTGTAGTGCTCTATCGGTTATAGCATTATAGTGAATCGCCATCAAATCTTTCTCCACACAGTTAAACGACGGATGAAATGTTTCATCTCCATTTCTAACGTGAAAAGAAATAAACCTTAAAGTTTGTTATAATTTTCACGTACAGGCGGCTGAAGGTATGTTTTTATTTATTTTTACTGTGATTTAATATCTCGTAACATGTTGAAATGTAATATAAAGTTGAAGGAGATAACGTATCAAAGGATATATTGTGTTTAGTTAGAAACCAGCAAGTATCCGCTGGGAGACCTGCAACGAAAACATTTTTCATAAAGCTTCTACCCATACTTGATACGTAATTTATGGAGACACCGCCCGCCGCCGCCGCTACTTGAATGTTGATTAGAAAATCTTCAACACGTAAAGGCTTTTGAATCAAACGTAACTTGCCAATATTTTTACCTGCTCATCACATATACCCGACTCCGGATTCGGTGTTATCGCCTTTAAAAGTTATTCACTGATAAATTTGGTCTACTACATAAAACCACGACAGCTAATCTGGAGATTCTCTTTTCACCCTAACGTATAAAATATACTGCGCCATCAATTCTTATTTATATAAAATACATGAATACAAAGAAAAATTAGGTTCATAGTTTACTCTTTAATCACCTCTGTTACTTTTATATGATGAAAAGAACCTTGATTTAGTTACAATAGTTACTTTTCGTATCATATATACTTTGCTGTATAGTAAGTAATGTACCCGTTTTATTTGTTCATGATGTAAAATAATATTTTTCTTGTGCCACAACAGTCTAAAAATGTTAATGAAAAATCTGAAATATGAAGCTAAGAGACAAATGAGTGTAATCAAGTTAACAACGTACAAATTTGACAAAATAATTTACATGTTTTTTCCTTGCATTATATAAACAATTTCGAAGGTATTTTTCAAACAGTTTCCTGTCATTACTCATTTTAATATGTTTGTATGCATTTTTCATACTAATATAACATTTAAATATCTTTAAATAATGTATCGAATATTAATTAAAGATATTTTGTATTATTACGATCTTTATAAAAATCTATCTATTAAAGTTTAAAAATGAATTTATCAGCGAGTACTCTTTCGAGATTCTTTTGTCAAGTTTTAATTATATCAAAGTGAAATCTTTTTGTCTTCGGTACTCGTAATAATGAACTAAAATGCCAGTGGCACATTGCCAGCATTCCACTAGATTTGGATTTTTTGGCTTTTAATTAAGATTCGAATGAATCATTTGTAGCTGAACATGTATGGTTGCCAAACGCTGCTTCAGATAAGAAATTAAAGCCCGGTTCGGCTCTCCAGTGAGTGGGTGTAGAGACCTTTCATAAGTTATTTGTTTTTAACGTTTACTTAAAATAGCTTGATTCTTACGTACATGCTTCTAAAACTAATTTATATCAAGACTAGTATTATAATATCAGCGAATCTAACATTAGTAAATTTGTTAAACATTTTTTATATAGTATATTGTTGTGTTGCGTCATAAGCGTTTACAATTCCAAGACGCGTTATGATAAACGTACCAGATTTTAAAAAATATAGGACTTTACTTTACGATCAAGCAAAAGTAGATGTATTTTTAAACAGTATAATGATGAAAAGAGCTAGACTTGATGTAGCAGGTTAGGCCAGTTAGGTTGTCAGTAGTAGTCGGAACAGATGACAACATCAGTGAACTTCTAAATAAAATGAGGGATAATAAATAATCTTTGTATACTTTAGCAACCTTGGCCGACTTTGAACAGAGATCTATCACCAGTAAAATCTATCACCAGTTATAGATAACATTTTTAATTGTTAGTGAGTATATATGAATGTTTAAAAAAAATTGCATAATATCGTCATAGTATCATCATCATTTGATGTCAATTATAAAATAACACGTGTTATAACTAATATATAGTGTTATTAATCATTCAAAAAGCTGTGTATACATCGTAACCCGTATCACGCTGACAAAAAGTTGCAAAGAGAAAATGAATCTTTTGTGATCTGTAACCCTTTATGAGGCGTTTTGGTAGCGTGTGCTATATGGGTAATTTTGGGCCAAATAATAATGATTTAACTATAAAATAACTGTGTGTATTTAATATACAAAACTAAATGTAAACATTGAAAATACATTATCTATTTAAATTTCATAGTGTTTGTAGCTTTCCTCAAAATTCTTCGTTTATCCTTAAGCTAAGTTACTTTTGGTATTAGAAATCAGTAGTTTGGCTTATGAACTATTATTACAATCAAGAAAAAATAAGTCTCTTTCATAAACGCTGAATAGTTAGTTTTTGAATCGATTTTCAACTGATAAATGAAATTTTTGTTTTGTATTCAATGCTTAAGTTTCTGCTACTAAAAATGCTATTCTTCAGTATATGAAATGTTTAACACACATAAATTTCATATTATCCACCGTCTACCTTTAATTACTGTTTTCTTATTCTGGAATATTAGTAATGCAGACGCACACAACATTACTGTGTTCTTGGTCGCTTTAGGTAATGAAAATTAGTATTTTCGCTAGATACACGAGACTTGACAGCTCTTGTCTTATCGAAGCACAATGCAGTGCCAATACATACATCTGTTTGTCTCCAAATAACCGCCATGCCCGTTTTGACGCTTAATCGAATAGAAAAATTATCACATAGGTACTTTGATAATTGCAGCAATAGGGCATTACATTGTTTACACAATAGTTTCATACTTTTACATTTAAAAAGGACTGAACTTTGTAACTAGTATCAGACATGAGACAAAATTTAACACTTCCATACACCGGCATTCAATCCGGACCCATTAAAGTAATTGCAACGTCCTTCAAAATGCAACTGTTAATTTTCTGAACGTTTCAATTTTAGTTCATTTATTTAAAAAAAAGGACAAATGAGGCAGCGAAATGATAATTCTTCACTATAGATTTTATATAATGCATTTAATGAAGTACATTATAATGAACAATAAAAAAATCTGGCAGAACCTTCAGCTTCAAGAACAGATGATAAGCGACGTAAGTGGCGTGGAATCTTTTACGATGCTGGTGTTAGACAATAGACAAAAATAAACGAATCGATGACTTACCATCAAATAAACAAGTAATTCATTATAAACTTTAGACATTATTTAAGTCTATCTGTATTGAGGTAAAATTTAGTTTTAAATTAGTACCTGCGTTCTACTTCAGATGTTTTGTAAATTAAAAAAAATTATGCACAAAATTATAAAAAAAAATATGTTACAGAATTACAGTTTCCTATGTTTCCGCGCATGTTACACATTTATTAAAACTAAATTTTACGTGTTTCATCGTCTATATTTTACTTATTTTTATGTAATCCCTGGAATACAAGAATTATTTGAACATGAATATTTTAATTTGAATTTCTCTTTGTGCAAGAAGTTACTATATTTTTGCAGAGCGACGCCATTCGTCAGAACAAATTTGAGTCTATGTAAATAAAGGCTTTTTAGGAGTATTCATGTTTGTGCAAGGAATACCGTTTTGTTGGGATAACCTCGGGCTAAGCAAAATGGTGGGCGTTTACTCTTTTCACCGATGGACTGTATAATATAATTTTTATTTATTTTATTTTTATGTGTTGAATGCTTTTTTACCATTATGCAGCGATTAACAACTATTCAATTAAAATTTAATAATTCATGTATACTTCCTATTAACAATAACACGCCAGTAACAAAATATTTGCTTATGTAAATGAAACATGAAGTACGATTATCTCACAAGAATTTTTACTTTCTTATTATATTTAATTATAATCTTTGATTATATAATATTTATAATCTAAGATATAAAGCTTTTTCTTAACAAACGTTTACTGTTTCACAAAGCATCTCGCGATTAGAATAAAAGCGATCCGATACAGGTAAAAGAAAATATTAAAAAGGGGCGACATTGATTGTGATCTTTTTCAGAGACTTATTTAAATAAGTACCCCGAAGTAATTTAGCCTTAATGGCTTCATTTAGTCAGCAGAACTAAGTACGTAATGTTAATTAGATAATTTGATTCCAAAATTAAGAGTAGCTCAAACGAGGACTTATCCCCCATTTGCTCCGGGATAACGTGAAATATAACGAAAAACTCTTTGCTTTGCTATTAGCAGCGTTTACGGACTTTACTTAAAGCCATAGTATATGTAATGCTTAGTTTAGAGCATTTTGGACAAAGCTGAATAAATAGCGCGACTATTTTGCTTTGACAATATAATTTACACTACGACTTTGTCACGTTTTAGTTAAAATTGTGCTGGTATAAAATATTAAAGTAGAGAAGCGGTGATGATGAAGTTTGCTCGACGAAGACCCGCCCACTACTTTATGTTTTAAAGAGGAGCTGATTCCATCCCCTCTGAGCTTGACTTTCCGGTGAAGGAAAACAACCACCATCCCGCACTTGGCCAGTGGTGAATATATTGTCTTGGCTGTCCTTGACAGTAGACCTCAGTCCAAGCAGCTGGACTATTAAATAAGCTGTTTAAATAAGCAGTAGCTTAAGTTGATCACATGAAAATCGAACTCTGGGGATGGAAAGCAACGAAAGTTTGATTGACAAAAATGTTTATCGGTATATGTATATTTTTAAGGTTTTTGATTTATCCTAGTTTACCTTTGTGAAAATGTATTGTTAGGTACAGGTAGGTAATAACAATCTAATGGAGTGTTACAATTGAAAACATTTCACAATGATTAAAATAACATATCAAGTGTTGACAGCAGCGTGGGTGCGATACGTCACAACGCGGCCGCACCACCGATAGCTAATAAATTGCCCAATACTAATGTAGCGACTACGTTAACCTATTTAATCATACCACTAACTACTCATTATTTGCTTAGGCTATTTTTATAGCAGATTATTACTTTCAACATATTAATTATTTAAGGTTCGGAATTCTTAAAAATTTTATTGGCTAAATGTATCACTTAAACATCAGAAGATGAAACAATCTTTAGAATTCAAAGAAACTAAAGCTTGTTTTGCTTTTAGCCACAATTTCATTTCAATGTGAATGTTACATCTTAAAATATTTATTAATTCATCAAATATTTCCTCTGAATAATATTCTTTTTCTTGTCGTGCCTCTTCATGCCTGAAGGTTGGTTGTTAACTCCGAATACTTTAATTGTAAGTTGTCTTAAATACCGAGAACTTAGTTTTTGTTGTTATACTCGGTACGAAAGATCGCAATAATTTTAGAATTGAATATTAACGAAACTATCAATGGGACAATATTCGTTCGCACCTTCATACAGATTAATTTACATATACTCCAATAACAATGAAAGACAAAGAATAATAGTAAAAGTCATATCACAGAACGCCATAAAAATTTGCAAGTATATTTTTCATGGAGAAAGGTTTTTTTATTATCCACTTTGTTGTCACTTACCGTTAGATGACTGTACAGTATATCTAAAGCAAGCTTAATAATATAAAGCCAGCCACATGCCCGTTTGTCACTTTAGTTATATAAAAAATATATCGATGCATCAACGGTTATGACTCATATTAATTTGAACACGAAAATTTGTTTGTACTATAGATTTTTCATAACCTGAAGGTGCTACATAATTTAATTTGTAAACAATTCGGCATTTTTATTGAGGCTTATTGATTTTAAATAAATATTAGCTATGATGGATAACGTCTGCAGAGTTCTGCTAGTATATTACTGCCTATAGCATAGTACTGCCAGTAAATGGCATTCGTAATGAATTAACCAATTTCCAGACGTACGAATGAATTTCTGCCGCATTATAATTTTATATTTTGTTCCAAAGTTCCATTTAATATAAACACCTGAATTAAAATTTCAGTTCCGGCATACAGTGTTCCCATGGGAGCCGTATGTGACTTTACTCGCATGGAAAAATGTACATTGAATGTTACCCGCCCGGCGCGATGTCGGTCATAGCCACAACGGACATATCCCGTGTTGTGACGCTTTGTTCGGGAACTTTTGTTCCACAGTGAGTACTCTACTTTAATAAACTCATATTGTCGGAAGCGTCTATTGTTTTTATCATTAATACATTATTTGAAAACACATTTGATGTTTAACGAAGCATCAGAGTTAGTTTTCAAGATTAGTTTTGCGTACTGCCATAAACAGCTTAGTCGTGTGTTTACACTAAAATAATATAATTCAAAATGTATGTATGTAGGTAAATTCTAACAATGCTTTCTTTGTCTAGATCCAGTTTTATGTAATTTCTGTTGAAAAAACGATTTTTTGTTAACCGTGACTCTTGCATAAGCACAGATATTATAGTTAATTACCTATAGGAGTTACTTAATAGATTACATAGTTACATTTATACTACCCGTTCTTGGTTCTTCTTTTTACTATGGAGAAATGAACCGCACTTTATACTTCCTATAAACATATATTAGAGGAGGATTTTAATGTTGTAACATTCCCCTTATGCAAGCATCGTCAGTGAAGCTGGCTATTTCGCATAAAGACGGTTTACGTCCCACTTAAAGCAAACAATGGGAGCCAGTATTTCATCAAACTCGTGCATTTACACTGGCTAATATTAATATGTAGGTCCATCGTCAATATTTTGTATTATAAGTTCGTAACGATGTTATCTCGCGTTACGTGGAATTCTTTAAGAACTCGCATTTTAGCTTATGTTGTGTACTGCAAGTAGTTTTCGTTACAATTAGTTTATACATCGCAAGTAGGCCATATAAAGAGCTTTAGCACGACCCATTAACTATATTTATACTTTGTTACCTAACATCCGTTTTAAACGGTGTTTACGTCCGTGTTTTTCCTCTCTCGCTAATTAACACGCTGAATTCGCAGTCGCGCTATTAATTTTGTTGACATGATAATTTAAGATACAGGGCACAATTAGACAGCAGAAGAAGAGACGCCAGCACACGGCAGCACTTGATTTAAGCGAACACCAGCTACACTAATTAACGCGGAGATTAATTAGTATTGCAAGCCTTAAGCCGGGCTAAGCTGTAACACGCCCTCCTCAATTCCGCTTCTGCTCTGTCCATCTTGTTCGCTTCAGAGTCATCACTTACAGTTTGACGACCCCTCATTTGCCTAATAGACGACTACTGTTCAGTAAACTTTTTTGTTCCTTTACATTTGCATACGTAGGCATTTTAAGATATACCTTCTACGTAATGAAATCTTCAATTTTAACATAGAACAGGTTTAGGTAATACCATCTTCATGGGATCGCAGTACAAATAAATTAATTATGATCAATATAAGATTTCAAAACCCAGCTCATGCATAGGTCGAAATTTAAAAAATAATTTAAAAAAAATAAGGTACTCCGTGATGATCATGAGCTCAAAACATCTGTCTCCTATGTCCTCCCGTGGCCAAGTCTGCTACAATGTAGTCAACACGTGATGGTAATAAAATAAGCGCGATACAATCTACGAACCCTCCTTTATTTGTTGCGGAGTTTTCGTTTGAACTCATAAGTAATAAATACTTAATTAATTTTTCATAAAGATTATTTGAAGAGTAGAGTAAAACGTTCAACTGATAGAGAATAATACGCTTGCATCAGTCTGGTATTAGCTAGAGTGTTTACAAAGCGCACACGAAAGGTTAAAATCCTGTTACTTAAGTTATTTTATTAGCTATTAGAATCATTATAAACTGGAATAAAGAAAATTAAGCAGCGATAAGACATCACTTTAAATTACTTTTTCGGTAATAATTAATATGTTTGTATATTGATTATACAGCCTCATTCTTAATATGTTTTAATAGTATGATGCAAAAGTTTACAGCGTTTATTTTGTGTTTTTAATAATATAAAACCGGGACGGTATGAGATGCCCATAACAATATACTCAACTCAGGCTTTTGAAACACTATATCCCACTTAGTCTCGTCGCTGGTTTCACATTGTGATGATATGGCCCGTCTAATTAGCCGTATAATTATATTAAAGTATCTAATATCATTGTCACGAATCTCTTACTATATTGAATATTGTCGCATTACGTACAACGTGACCGCATCTACAACAAATTACTACTAGATGTAATTAATTCAGTAACTAGTTCAACTCGGCGAACGTGTTAGTTCCTGTGGCCATTGTTATTACCGTTTACTATATATGTTTCTAATAAATACGAATACAAACATAAATATAAAAATATGTAATTGGTGTCTAAATTACTTAATTTCGAAGTCTCCTTATAAAAAAGTTAAGGTCATTTATTAATCATACCGGTTAAGGTCTTAACCCCTCCGTGCACAGCCAGTATCCTCGCACCTCATTCTTTTAGTTTTTTTTTTTAACTCTATTTCTTTTCTTTTAACAAAGTCGTAGCCTTCGTTACACCTTACATATGTAGCTATTTACTAGTGAATACCGATTAAATCAATGCAATCGTTTCGATTTACAAGAACAAACAAACAGACATAAATGTTTAAATACAATGTTTGGCATTAACCATTTGTTTGTATTAAATTCTCAATTTTTTTACAATGGTATAAAGAGACACCCAATTTATTTGTATGGAAAGCTTGTAAAAGTAATGAAAATTATTGATAAGTGTAATATTTGTAGTAGATTCAATTACAAAATAAACAACTAGTGTTTTTCGGTTAAACATATCTTTTTATCGAGTTTCTTTTTTAGTTGAATGTTTACCCTGGACCTAAATTTCAAAGTGCTTAACTATCATTTTATTTCGTACTTACTTTTATTTCGTACTTTAATATCGATCGGTCGTTTATACTGAATTGTCGGAATTCCATTATGAGTGTCATCAAAATCGATAGTTTACATACTAAATGAAATTTAATTTAATAATGGGTTGTTGTATAAACACAGCGTTTACGCTCAGTTGTGTGTATTACGTTAAACATGGCTCGTACAGGCTTAATTATCTCGCTTCATCCAACAATTGACTCAAGCCGTGGATTACAAACCGCTCAGGCTGTTTATCAACAGCACGAAGCTATCTGTTTTCGCATCATATACTCAATTCACAGCCTCCGCCGATAATAGTTGGCTCATTCACCTGGAAATATCCCAATATATTCTGCGGAGTACGTAAATATTTTCACCCCGACGGCCTCGTGGTCAGTGCATCCAATTAATGCAGGCGCGATGCAAAATCGGTTCGCCTGTAAAAATCACCCTTGTTTTTACCCAAATCGGAAAGCATTATTCGTGGCGAGATCGTATTATAATTACATCATACAAGCATTTAATAACAACGTGATAGTTGCTAACAATTTCGATTAAAATGTAATGGTTACTGTTTTGTCAGTATTGTTAATTTAGTGAGTCATTGCCAAGTTCAAGTTGAGACATTTAATAATTATTATGTTTATCACTAGACATTTCATTACTAATCGATCACACAATCCAAATAAACTGAAAATTGTTACAATTTTACACATAGAATCTCCATTGTCCGCAACACTGTTAGTAATTAAAAGAGCTTCGCGGAAAGGAAATTGATTGATGAAAATTATATCATTCATATTTTACTACCGATTAGATAGAGTGGACCCTCCTTAGAAGAACATGACAAAAAACTCTGGAGCACTCTTTAATAACCTAATATCTGGTGTTCAAGAATATTTACAATATTAACACTAAATAGTGTTATATCATCGATAGTTACGTTTATGTACAAACGATTATAAAATCAATATCCAAATCCAATTTTATACAATCAAGCAGCACTTCAATATTAACTCAAGAGCCGTGCTCCTGTCGACAGTCAGCGAAAGACTGACGATCCAAAAACAACATTGATAAAAAGTGTCCTTAACTACCAAAAGTATGTCCAACCGAAAGCAGAGTGTGCTTGAGTTACAAATACAAATATGTTAATATGTTACACGCGAATAATTATTTGTATTGCGATCCATACAAATAATACACTCGTTTATTTATATTAATTGCTATTTTATAATCACTGACTTTATTTACAACAATTAACGTATATATCAACAACAAACCGAAAATATAGTTATTGAAATAAATACAACTAATAAATTACCACAACGTTAAACTTGAAGAAAAAATAAGAGCCTTCGAAAATATTACCGCTGCAAATATTGCGCACTTATGCATATAACATTAAAGAAATAATTACTATGAAGTAATTGTTGATAATTTATTGAGTTCTGCGTTGAAGGTATTCATGAAGGATTTATTGGAATAATATTTGTTGATCGCTGGTCGGTTTTTCCCCGCGGCGGAAGTGTTTGAGTACCCCGGCAATATTTACACGAGGCGTAGCTCTGAGCGTCCGTCGGACCCCCACACGACCACTAATCATATTTTATGGTGGCCGCTTAATTCCGCTATTCGATTTAGATTAAACAGCGCTCAGAAAAAAAAACAACCTCGACTTTTTAAACTCTGTTGTCATGGAAATATTGAAAGATGATAATCACCCGGCGAAAATTTAATTGGCTCTCACGTTTCATGCTTTGAGTAATATTGTATTCGGATACTTTAATAAATACTTTGCATAATAATCTCAGAAAAAAAATAACTATTATTAATAGTATACAAAGGTTGAATATGTTCCAAGGTGAAAACGGAAGCAGCATCATGTAATTTTACTAATAACTGGGTTATATCTGCAATTTTTTTTCGTACTTTATTTACAACAATTAACGTATATATCAACAACAAACCGAAAATATAGTTATTGAAATAAATACAACTAATAAATTACCACAACGTTAAACTTGAAGAAAAAATAAGAGCCTTCGAAAATATTACCGCTGCAAATATTGCGCACTTATGCATATAACATTAAAGAAATAATTACTATGAAGTAATTGTTGATAATTTATTGAGTTCTGCGTTGAAGGTATTCATGAAGGATTTATTGAAATAATATTTGTTGATCGCTGGTCGGTTTTTCCCCGCGGCGGAAGTGTTTGAGTACCCCGGCAATATTTACACGAGGCGTAGCTCTGAGCGTCCGTCGGACCCCCACACGACCACTAATCATATTTTATGGTGGCCGCTTAATTCCGCTATTCGATTTAGATTAAACAGCGCTCAGAAAAAAAAACAACCTCGACTTTTTAAACTCTGTTGTCATGGAAATATTGAAAGATGATAATCACCCGGCGAAAATTTAATTGGCTCTCAAGTTTCGTGCTTCGAGTAATATTGTATTCGGATACTTTAATAAATACTTTGCATTATAATCTCAGAAAAAAATTTACTATTATTAATAGTATACAAAGGTTGAATATGTTCCAAAGTGAAAACGGAAGCAGCATCATGTAATTTTACTAATAACTGGGTTATATCTGCAATTTTTTTTCGTACTTTATTTACACTAATAAAATAATAACGTATAACAGAGATATAGACAGAGAAAGGCAATTTGAACAATTTTTAGATTTACCTTTTGTTAGCGTTATCGAAAAGAATAGTAAAATACATTGTATTTTATATTATTGGCAACACTAAGGTGGCGCAGGTACGCAGACACGTCACCGCGCCACCAAGCGCCCCTCCCCAAAATGACTATATAAAATGGCCGCTAGTCGTTACGCGGGGTCTCTCATAGATCCGATAGTTGGGATTCTCTTCTCAGCGATCTCGAACCCTCAAAGGACGCCTTCTGGCGCCTGGCACGGGGGTTGAAGCTAGAGAACCCAGGTCTTATGCCACCCCTCGTCAGAGACGTCGACTCGTCGTCGTTTGCCTTCGAGGGTGAAGAAAAGGCGGAATGCCTAGCCGACAGTCTCGAGCGCCAATGCACACCATCACTTTCTCCGGCTGACCCCACGCACCTGAGGCTAGTGGAAGAGGAGATCGTTCGAAGATCATCCGCTTCCCCTGAAGGTCCTTCCTTAGATCCGATCACAGTGGTCGAGGTCAACGACACCATCCGTGGCTTCAAAGCCAAATCGGTACCAGGTCTCGACGGCATCTCCAATAGGGTGCTCAAATGCTTTCCCGGCGACCTCATCACCTTGCTCGCCGTCATCTTTAACGTCCTGCTCTCCAGTTGCTCCTTTCCGGACGCATGGAAGGAGGCCGAAGTGGTGGGAATTCCAAAGCCCAATAAGCCCAGGAATATACTATCCAGCTACCGCCCGATAAGCCTCCTCTGTAACCTGGGTTTACGAACGCCTTATCCAGGCGCGTCTCTCCAAGTTCGTCTCGGAGAATAAACTCCTTCCCGACGAGCAATTCGGCTTCAGGCGAAACCACTCCTGCATCCATCAAGTCCACAGACTGGTGGAACACGTTCTCGCGGGTTTCACTCGCAAAAGGTCGCACGATACTCTCGCCCTCTTCTTCGATGTGGCGAGGGCGTTCGACAAGGTCTGGCACGACGGCTTGATCTTCAAGCTGTACGCACTCAACGTTCCAGACAGGCTCGTCTCCATCATAAGAGCCTACTTGTCAAACCGCACTTTCCGTTATCGAGCGGGGAGCGCTCACTCTTCCAGCCGTCCCATCAGAGCGGGAGTCCCCCAGGGTTCCTGCCTCTCACCACTCCTCTTCTCGCTGTACACCAGCGACATCCCTAAAAACCTCGGGGTCAAACTCGCTCTCTTCGCAGACGATACCGCCCTGTACTATTCGGGCCGCTTCTTGCCCCAGATGACGAAGCGCCTTCAATCCGCGACCGTACGCCTCGGCGAATGGTTTAGGAAATGGAGGATCGACGTCAACCCGGACAAGAGCGAAGCCATTCACTTCACGCGATCGCGTAAACCGCGTTTCCGCAAACGCGCTATGCGTGCTACTCCGGGTCAAATCTCTCTCTTCGACCAACCCGTCCCTTGGAGGGACGCGGTCAAATACCTCGGGGTCACTCTCGACCGGAGGCTCACCTTCACGCGTCACATTTGGAGGGTCAGAAGCAAGGCTGCCTTCGTCATGGGCAGACTTCATCCCTTGCTCTGTAGCTCCAGTAAGCTCGCACTACGCCAAAAGGTGCATCTGTACAAAACCTGTATTGGACCCATCATGACTTATGCAGGTGTTGTGTTTATGCACTCCTCCAAATCCAGCCTTAACCCTCTGCAGGTCCTCCAGAACCGTTTCACCCGTAGGGCTACGGGAGCGGAATGGTATCAGAGGAACATCGACCTGCACAGCGACTTGCAACTCCCCACCATAGCGCAGTTCCTCCAGGACTGCGCTATCTTTTATTTTGATAAAGCCGTGCACCACTCTAATCCACTGATCGCCCAAACCGTGGATTACGCCGCGAACCCCGACGCCACCGTCTTCCAGCGCCGACCTCGGAACGCGCTTCCTCCCACAACCACCGATGATCCGGATCAGGGTCAGCCGAACACACACAACGCCGCAGCCACCGCTGGCTCTCTCCACACATACACCACTTTCCGCACACGCCGCTTCCGCCGCCGGTTGCGTCGTCCGCCAGGCTCGTACACTCGTCACATTCGAACTTCCGGGCGGTTCTCACCACCCACGGCTCGCGACACAGGCGATGGTGGTCAGAGGACGGGCCCGTGCCCTCCTCCGACGACCGCATAGCTTTCGCCAAAATCAGGCGCGTACCGTGCGCACTTAGGGCACCTTACTCTACATATCTGTGTATTTATTTACTATCGTTCCTCTTCTCATCCCCCTTATAAAACTGCCCTGCTCTTCAACCCTACTCCATCCAATGCTTCCTTACCTATCTCCTCTCCTCTTTATAGTATTTCTATGTACATATTTATGTATTTATTTATAACGTCAGCTCGCGGATGCCGGATCCGCGAGCCCAGGGTCCGATGTAGCCTTGTTGATGGTCTTAAAGGTGACCCAAAGCAAGAACATCATTCATCACAAAAAAAAAAAAAAACGCGGGGTCTCTTGCGTTTGGACCGCCGCGCCGACTACTGCTACGTTATATTTTGAAGGATATTAAATGTAAGTTTAATCTCTATTCTCCGGTCCAAGGAAACACTTTTATTTAGTTCAAGTTCTCTATAATTGTCTTACCTAAAAATAATTTACAATTATCCACTATATTTAGGAATGAAGAATGGTTTCGAGCAAACGCCTTGGCTAATTAAAAACTAAGATTAAAAATCGAAGGTAAATAGATAATCAGCAGTTATTCTAACGATTAAATTGGATCTTTTAAACTATTACCTTTATCGGTAACATATGTACGCAAACTAATGTTAGCTATAGAGAATTTTTAAAAAAGTAAAGTGAAAAAAGGGAGGGTATGACATAATATCGTTTCGCTATAAAAGACACGATGACTGTAAGTCTCGTGACATTCGTGTTTGGGCAGTGTGTGAGGTGAGACCTCTGTGACTAGTGATGTGTGAATGTGAGAGGTATGGCAGATTTAATTTATATATGTATAGATGTTTCTAATACTAATAACGTATAATATTAACGTTGTTATTTGACTCAAACAGTCCCTCTGTACTACTACTACAATAGTGTAGTATTTGAAGTTTAAAATATCTAGCTGGAATAACTTGCAGTACGGAAATTATTTCGCTCAAACGGCTCCACACCTACACACCCCAACATACCGTAATATAATTAAAAGCACAGCAGAGGCAACTAATTAAACGAAAATTCCTATTAGTAAAGAGTATCTAAATGAAAAACTTTCCATGGTGCAGGAATTTTGAATTAAAACACGTCATGTGATTAACTTTCCAACGAAATTACAGCGGTGATATGTTAATAAATTAACTTTACGTTAAAACCTACGATTTTGTTAATATCAAAGCGAAAATTAAATAATATTGAAATGAAAAAAATAAATGTTATTACAAATTTTGTATCAAATTGAGTAATCTGTTTATTTTTAATATTTCTATCTAAAGTATTTTCCAATTACATTAATAATCTTTTCAATAAAAATATCATTTTCGTTTTTGAGCTCCAGTTTAGTTTGTCTCGGGCCCACTTTCGACTTAGGACTAAAAAAATTGGTTTTATAATTACAATAGTTATAGATAATAATATATAGAAATTAATTGGCATCTTTCGCAACTGAACCTCGCTAATTAACCTAGGTAGAAATCGGTGATCTTTTACAAGGATACCAAATTATACAATGTTTAATAGTTAAAAGCAATAAACGTATAGTAATAGATGGGATCCACTGATCCATGAAACGCGGAATAGGAACATGTACGCAGAACTGGTGTCCAATCTCCATTAGTTGGAGAGGCACATTAAGAAGAAGAATAGATGCAAAGTATTTATCAGGCACTAGGTCTCTGTTGCCGGAGACCGTCTGGATGGGTACCACCGCAGCTCCTATTTCAACCGCCAAATAGTAGTATGCAAACATTACTGTGTTCCGGTTCGAAGGGCGCTGTAGCTAGTGTAATTACTGGGGTAACGAGACTTAACACCTTATGTCTCGAGGCGACGAGCGCAATGTGGTGTATACCATCTTAACTAGCACCACGTTGCCATGGGCAAGCGTATCACTTACCATCAGGTCGCATAGTAGTTAAAAACAAGGTGGAAACAAATTCTGTCTTGAACGAACAAGTCGCCATAAAATCTTATTGATTAGAGTGGTAGGGAGGGCAAGGAGGGCATGCCCGCCCACCAGATCTATAAGCCATGCAAATTCGTAATTGCCGCAACAATAGCCAACAATATACGTTTGATTTGCGAGTGCGCCGCGGTGAGGCGGTGAGGCGGCGTGACGCAGCGTGACGCCGCGCGGGTCCTTGTCATGCGTCACGTGACTGATAGCTTTAATATAGTCCCGTTGATTATCCAGCCGGGCGGAAACGCCAAACGGTAATCTAGATTTAATACCACGGCTCATTGCGGCGCTCTCTATCTCCGCGTCCTACTCACTTACATACACATACGTGCCCGCAACACACCTAACGTACGAATGTATTAAGTAATGTTTTCAACACCGATTACAATTAACATTTCTAACGGAATGTGTGTTTGTGTTTGTTTTACTCGAGGATTATGCTCAGTTCCATAACATAGGTTTGTTATTTACGCTCTTTAAAATATCTCCGATGCCATTTTGCACTCGGCATATCTACGAGAGAAAAGAAAGAGTACACACCAAGTGCTTGCAATATTTCCTCCCACTTTTACCAATATACTAAATTCGGCCTTAAAACATTCTTAATTGGAATCGCCTAGGCTCAACAGCCATATATAAACGGTAATTATGAAACTTATAAAAATGTAGTTGTAACATACAAAATATTATTTTGACATAATAATACAAAAAGTTTCTGCCACATTTAATTTTTACGTAACAAATCGGTTTTTAAAATATTCCTTTAAACCATCTCCGGAGCGGCGTAGAACCGTTACATCAGGTATAATAAACCTGGAAATAGCATTCTAATGAATGGTATTGGTCCTCCAGTGGGATTACAAGTTAATCCTCTTGAAAGGGAACCGAAGGGTGTGAGGGGGGAGGTCCGGGAGGCGTCACTGTGGGTAATAAAATTCTTACGTCATCGCCGGACCCGAGCTCAACGTATTACAGGCTTCATCTACTTTTTTAATTACTGTACTATGTAAGCTATTATCTTGGAGATAATATGCACAGTATTATAATTGTCCATTGATCATAAAAGGAAATTTTTTGTTGCAGTATTTTATGTTATATTTTTTAATTTTATCAAAGCTAATCTGTAATGATAAATCATCAACTCTACAAACTTTTCCGAAGATTTTCTTTTACTGTAAATATAATTCTAACGTTAAACAATACAAATTTCTACTAAATTTGAAAATTACGTTTTCTATCATTAATCAATATCATTGTTTATCATTAATGCTTCAAATTTCACAAAACATACGTAGTATAAGTTTCGTAGCGATGCGAATAAATTATTTCTGTCTGGAATAACATTTACAATAGACGATTTTATTTTTTTGAAGAATTTTACTCAACAGTAATAAAAATTGGAAAGATGAGATTAGAAATCAAAAGAAAGGAAGGTGTATTCTTCATATATTTTATTTTCCTATATTTAAAAAAAGGCGAAACCGTAGTATAACAGTACAAGCATCACGTACCAAGTTGTTTTTTGTCATCCCCGTGACGCTGTTTGGCACGAGAAATTGCAACTCGGGAACTTTAATTGGATGCAGTGTGCAATATCAACAGCTTTCCTAACCCCTGATACGGCTCCGTGTGACTCTTGGCGTATTGCCAAGCACAAAATGCCACTTCAAAGAAGGAGATTTCAGAACTCGGAAGACGTGGAAGACATAAATGTGAATAACAAAGAAAACTACCAACATTCACAAACGTGTCACTGAATTTTGCATTGGTGATATAAAGCTGGCCATAAAAACGGTTTGGTCGTACAATGAGCGTACTTTTAAATAATTCGGTTATGTTTTGAGGCTACAATTATCATATTTAAATCATAAACTATACATAATAATTTGAAAAACGTACCTATTTTTCAGTTTATTGATTAGTTTTTGTTTATCCTCTACACGTGAAATTCACTTTCTCGTTGGTTACCAATTATTTACAAAACCTGTTGTTAATTAAATGATAAATAAGAAAATACAGCTTATTGTTTAAATAAGATGTGTTTTAGCTTTAGAAAGTATGGCATCATAAATAACAATTTACAGAACGTTTTATTACATTGTTGGCTACATAAAAACATAAATAAAATGATTACATTCCTTTCGCAGTGGATTCTTAAATTCCATCAGTGGGTTCCATTTAGTCCCCCGCGTGTATATAATTTTACTTGGAACCGTAAAAAGTCAGTAATAGTTGACACTACTAAAAGCTTTCGGGGTCGTGACAAATAAAAAGAGAACAATATTAGTATCGTGGTTCAGGGGGTATATTAATATACGTTTGATGATAGGAGGGTAATCCGCATTTTGATCACAATCGAACTTGTTTCAATGATAAGTAGATCTTTTATTATATCTCTTCTTATAAAATAGTTTATTGTTCATATTAAATTATTCGGTCCGTATAAATTTCAAAAAGTTTATTATCCAAGTGTATTATTTAATTTAAATTTATTATGATGATTATAATTGCAAATGTAATTAAAAGACGGGCAAATGCAGAAAATTCACATTGCTCATCCTGAGAAGTGTACGTAATCTTTTCATTAACTTCCAGTCCCATCAGAACACTCACAATACTCGGTTAATTAGTCTAAATACCAGTGTTCCGCCAGACGCGCAAACAGAGGCCGTTAATTGTAATGAAGGCAACCAATTCCCGGGCCTGAACCGAAAGGCTCTTTCATTTGAGACTCTAAGGCGGAGGGCGTCGCAATACGCCAGTCAGTTTGCCAAAAACAAGCTCAATAACGGCCTGGCAAACAGTACAAATGATGCGTTAGTGATAAAACGGCGCACTGCCATCCCTTTCAGTCTCCAAACAGTAAGAAAGGGAGTAGGGACGCTTGACGAGCACAACAGAAAACAAGACAGGTTATTATCTCCCAACGAGCCCAAAGACGCCTGAATGCCTCTGATATTTTCCACACGTTCGCGCGTATTCACAGGAGACTACAAACGAAAATTAGTTACCGAAGAATCTTTTTTGTGAGAATGCAGTGCGTGATTTTCTTTGTTAGGGAATAACAAACGCCATCTCTGAAATCGGAGTTCGCGCATGGAATAACAAAGAGATTGCATTTTCAGTTAAAAAGGCAACTTTGTGTCTAGCGAATCGATATAAAAATATCATCGGATCGCCAGGTGAAAACGTTTAGTTAGTTTTGTACATGTTTATAACAAAAATTCACTCGCATTCGTTGTAAAAGAAAAAGTAACAAAATTCTGACAAAGTCGGGTTAGTATCTTTTGCTGAATGTACAGAATAGGGTGTTATGGGTATCCTCTGTCGCATATTTCGGCGGAGCAGACCGCTGTTGCCGTGCGACGAGGCTTTGTATTCTTTTGGTTAATTTTTTGTGGGATTAATTTGTCTGCGTATTCAAATTGCAAATTACAGGATAAAAGGATGACCTTTTTATTTTTCTTTGCTCAAAGTCATTACGACGTAATTCGCAAAGACTCGTACAAAAAGCACAGATAACGCAATATTGTAATAAGTGTACTTAACCTACTTATATTATGTAATTTTGTTTGATAAGATAAAACTATTTTATAAAGATATAATAGGAATAATTTAGCTATAGTATTTTTAATATATTTTTTTCTCTTCCCGCCACTGATTTTTGTTCTGGCGGTCGTGTACTAAGATACTTATTCAATTGTTCCTCTGACGTTATCAGAGATCTATATCTATTAGTTTAAAAGCAATATTTTAACAGATGCTTATATTTATAAGTGCATGCTTGAAAGGAACTTAATATAAATTGTACCTAAATGTATACTTAAAAAATTTAATTAAGCAATCAAATCTTTAAGACTATTTTGCAACGTAACACTACAGATAATTAATTTTTAATAAATTCGTGTAAGCAAATGTGTAGATGTCTTTTTCTGTATTGTGGGCATTGTCTTGCACTATTAACAATGGACAGCCACAAAACCAGAAAAGTTAAAAATGGCACGTTATTGTTTATAACTATTTTTAAATACACGTTTTGGTTCATTTGCAAAGTCAAAGTTATAACGGAGTTTTTAGCTCGTTCTTGGTCACCACGCGCAGCATGCGACGCGTGTCGCCCTCCTTGTATTTTCCTGTATATTTTTATCCCCTCTCTATGAAGAAGTCATAAATCACGCGAATGTAAATCTGTAGCATCCAGTAACGGATGAGTGACGTGCCATTATCGCCCTGCGCGGGGCCGCAGCCGCAACGGCCTAAAACTTCGCTACTTCCCAAACAAACTTCCTCACTTCAATACTTTTAATGTCCGCCAGCTTACATACTTTATAGTCTCTAGTTTTATATTCAGATGCAGTACTCACAAGAAAGGCACATTCCATCGAGATCGGTCTTTGTCTGGATTCTGAATGAAATCGCACTGTTAGTGTAAATGTAGAGAGAAAGAACTATGTGGTTTATATCATGAATATATAATGTACAGGCAACAAAAACATCTAAGATAAAATCAAAGGTTTAGTATCAAAAGTTACACACAGTCTTCGTTTACTAAATGCTCGAATTTCTTCTACCATTTAATTTAACAAGGTGTACCTAAACTGGTGCCAAGTATTGTAGTTAATTTGTGTTCAGTAGACTTAATCATCTTTGTTAATTTACGCT
Source organism: Byasa hedistus (assembly GCA_029286795.1). Classification (NCBI taxonomy): domain Eukaryota; kingdom Metazoa; phylum Arthropoda; class Insecta; order Lepidoptera; family Papilionidae; genus Byasa; species Byasa hedistus. The sequence goes on along the minus strand of JAGSMW010000020.1, from coordinate 4,528,751 downwards.
GTATATATCGTATGTGTAGGGTAAATTAACTCAATTTGGTTACAATTAACCATAAAATATAACTTTTCGGACAGAAATATAGGATGCATTTAGAATTAAAATGGTAATGCTTAATTTTTTAACCAAAAACGTTACCATTAAGAATTTCTAACTCTTCTTTAACCAGTGTTAGGAATTACGTCTCAGATTAACTTATTCCCGTGAGTCATAATGTTTCCACAAAAGTATTGAGTATGATCAAATATAAAGTACTGAAAGGCATGTAACGATAATTAGTTTATTACGTTAAGTCAATTTCGTAAAATATTCTTAGACACCTTATAAAACATTTAAACTACTATAATTTCCTTTACATAACAAATAAAATTACAATATTAATATTGAAGAAATGTAAAACATAGTCTTTTAATACACGGCATCCAAAGACATTAATATTATACGTATCAATTTTTACGTGTACTTAAAACAACATAAAAGACTTTTCCTTTTACACTCGAGTCTTCGAAAACTGACAGAGTAATATAATTCAAGCGGAATATTGAAGCAAATTGAAGAGATCATTTCTCAATCTTAATGTATTTAAATTGCTCCTTTCAACGAGTACAAAACACTGTGAAATTAATAGCCCTGCATTTATAAATTCACTTCGTGGAGCTGAACGCCGGCTCTTTGTGCTATTGCCTTGAAATCTAAGGTACCTGAGTAATTCACGCCGGTCGTGGGATGTTCTTTTTTGGCTAGTAAAATATGTAAAGAAAACTTTATAAGAGAACACCTTTTTGGCTTATAATTTCATACCTTTATTATTATATTCATTCGATGGTATCATTGTTATTAATAACATTGTAATAACTTGAAAGTTAAATTTACTTACTAAGAATTAATCAAATTACATTTCCGGTATTGTTCATCGCATCGAGTATATATAATTCAATAATTGCTTTTCCCTGTTATATTACAGTAAACGATAAATTTCTGTATTATCGGTTTTAAGAAAGGTGCGGGTAGTAAATTTATTATCAAAATAGTACTGCCCTCTTTAAATCATAAGGAGACAGGAGCAGACAATTTGCTTTAATAATTTATAGATAAGGCGAAGGTATCATTTTTCATTCGGAGAACACCTAGCGCTTATAATTCTGTAACTATAGTAGAGTATAAATGTTGAGTGATTATATTGTACATATTTCAATATTTTAAGTGATTGTTTCAAAATCGGAAAAGCTTTTTTATACAGGTCGTTCATTGTGGTAAGTGATATTTTTTACGATTGTCAAAAACTAAACAATTTTTCAAAACAAACGAATGAAATCCATTAACTCCGCATAACAGATATTAAAACATAAACGTCAGCCAGAATTGAAATTCCCTTAAGCATACGAATATTATCCAAGACACGGAGCATGGTTTCGTATTTATCAGTATGCAAGCGTAATTCACTTTGAAATATATTACGTTGGAACAGGAAAAAGATACTGGCGCATTAGGCAAGTTTCATATCCACGGACCGTTACACTGCATCAACATTTATCTAGAGAAATAATGGAACGTCAAAAATATACGGAGGCGATTTTTGTTTGGGAAATGTAACTGTTAGTAATAAGCCAAAGCGCCTTCTATACTATCTCATCTATCAACCTGCTCCGAGGAGCCGAGGCTCCGCCATCCATCAGTTTTGTTCATGACCTCTTACCCTTTCTTATGCTTTGTGACATCTAATTAAAAAAAACTACATTTGATGTTATTTGCTTTTCAGGTAATCTTCACGAGACAATCTTCGGTACAATAAGGTATTTAGTTTACAATATCCTTTTTAACAAATGTTTTAAACTCATACAAACTCTTAAAGGGTATTTTAACTGCTTAATTAAGTTTTCGTCTATTCACTGAAATTTTAATTCTCATAAATTTACTTAAGAACAAGTGACATTCAAAAGTTACCAGTATTTAACTTAATCAGATTTCCGTGGTCGCAGTTAAATCTATTTTCTTAACAGACTTCACCTTTGTTAACAGAGTTATTAGTTACTGCTTAATTGAAGAACTGCTAACAATCTACGTTGCGCTTAATTGGGCAAATTAAATTCATCTAAGTACAATTAAAATTTTCTCAAGCTGAAGAGATTATATAAAAAAAGGCGTCTGGAACATTTTAAACGTTATAACAATAGCGTAAAAACTTAGTTGGTCTGGTAAAATTCTAATAAAGTAACCTTCTTAATAAAGAGTAGTGAAAATATATTACGGAGCTTCGCCGCACCTAATGTTAAGGATTTGCATGTCAGCTCACTTTGTGTAACTAACGGTTTGCTGTTGCCGTTGAAACCATTTTAAATTTAAATACAAACACAAAATTTAAACTTCTAAATTACTTTACAATTAACCATCTTTATAAACGATTTCTGAAATGGTATAGCTTATAAACTGTTAATAGAAATTGATGTTAACCGAAATCCCCTCCGGCTTTTATTTCCATAATTTTTTTTAACTGAGTGAATTCGAAGTAAAAATATTCAATCTTCATAAAAACCTATTACCTGCAACAAACGGATCTCGTTCCTGAAAGGGATAAACTTTAAAGGGGTTAATGATATTTCTTAGCAGCAATAAATAACTTACAAATTGTTAAAGGTATCCCGGGGGCATAGACTCGGGCGCCGCAGACTCAGGATTTGCGGGGAACGAATAAGTTTTTCCACTCAAACTTTATTTGCACCTCAACTTGCGCCATCTGTCTGTTACTCGCAACTTATATTCTTGCTTCAAATGATTTAGTTTGGGAGTACTCTTTCAGAAAATATTTTCTTTTGAAGTTCGTCAGACGTATGAATATACAATGCCAGGCTCTACTACTGTTATTTCAATAGCGGCGACAAGTTTAAAGATCTTTGTTGAGGTGATCTGTATTTGTATTTCAACAGGCTAATATGAACGTACTACAAGACGAGAACATTTTATTATTAAATCTTTTCATTGCATATTGGAATCGTGGATAAACACTAAAACTTCAGTTTCGATCGTCACCCAACAGCACCGAATAACGTTACAAACTACGCTACTAAACTCTAACACATAAAAAAATAACATTTTCATAGACAATGTGTCAAGCCAAACAAATTTTTCATGTTCTTCTATACACAAAACTTGGGATAAACAAAATGTTTATCCCTCTAAATATAATACGGGCCCCAATAAATTCAGCCGCGAGATAAGATTCAATAAAGTCGCCGGTGGCTCAAGTCTGTCATAATTTTAAGAGCGCCCATAAATCCATCAATATTTAAGCTCTCCGACCACAATATTTTTCTTCCCCGGCTGGAACAAGCGAGAGGTGCGTCACACACGTGCCACATAAATTCCGATAATCCCTGGCCTGTGCACATCGTGTCCGTAGTTTACTATATTCATGGCTATTATTCATGAGTTTGCTTTGCGGGTGAACGCCGCCAAGACTTAATAATTCTGGTGCAATACCGATGTAAACAACCCGACGAGCGCGTACCGCGTGTTCTTACCACTTTAGTGCTTTATCATTTGAAGTCTTTGAGCGGTGAATACGTTTTATACCGGCAACTGCTTATTTTGCTCGCATAACTTCTATTTCGATTAGATTCTAAGGTAACCATTGTAATTTGAAGTGTATAGGTACAGGTACATACTTGTAAATTCACTATGGATTTTAAACTGCTTTCGTTGCAAAAGTGTTTTCAAGTTTTATAAACTCTCTTGAGATACGAATAAGAATGACTCGGACATATTTATTATTCTACTATTAAGATAACATCAGATCTCATTTCATTTCATACGTTTGTAGGTTACAATTCTTAAGTATATAAATAATCGATTTATTAGTCTCAGTCGCTTTCATTTTTTATTACATTATTTGCTAATGCTTCACGATTACGAAGCCCTTAGTAACTAATACACTAAACTTCTTTCATATTTCTTACTTTTTATCTAACAGTTAGCAAATTATTTCAATGATTGAAAATTAAAACACTTGTAGCTTCTAACATATTCAGAAATCAGTATTTAGTAGTACTTTACGCAAACAATCCTATTTCACACTTTCACAAAACAACGTTTTTGTTTAAGAACGAAACAAACTGTCATTACAGTTTTTTAAAAAATATAGCGGTGATAAAATATGTACAATTTATTATTATTTATAAATAAATAAATAAACAGCACTCTTATCGTTTTCACCACTGGGACTTGACTACCTTCTGTCACAAGGAGAGAGTCAAGGCTATTTTCCCGTAATGCTGGCCATGACAGGGTTGATTTATATGGCTTTATTAATCATGGTATGATACCAATGGTAATAATGTGTGCGATGTGTATGTCTTTAATCTTATAGAACATTTCCACCGCGTACGTAGTGAAGCGTAGTTATAATAGTCGTGTCGTACGTTATGAAGTGTCGCCGGCTTGTTTGCATTCCGCGGACGGGGCACGTCTCCCAACAAATTGTATTAGAGGAAGCCAATACGTGACCCCGCGTGGAATTCTCCCAGCGACATGTGTACGAGCGACAGTTCGCCTCCTCTAATGTGAAAATTGGGAGTCTTCCACGACCTCGACAGACTTGCAACTAAATGAATTTTTGCCGTCTTGAATATAAAACTGGGACCCCGCTTTAGTGAAACAACGTTAACTTGTTATCTTCAAAATTGAATTGTAACATTTTCTTTCATCTAAACTATATGGCATACCGGGTTTTGAGTTCGTTGGAGTTACAGCAACATTTATTTTTAACCCTTGCATCAGTGACATTGCGCTTATTACCGCATTTCTGTTGACTTTACAATATGAATTCAAGCTAGTAATTCTATTGAATGTTAGTTTATCTTAATATTGTTTTCGTTATGTATCTCTTTTAAAATTAAACTTTATTTGTGGTCGGTGTCAGTAGGTGGCGACCATCTACTACCACAGCGTCTATTTCGGCCGCCAAACAGTAGCGTGAAAACATTACTGTGTTCCGATGTGAAGCGCGTTGTAGCTAGTGTAATTACCGGGGTAACGAGACAACAATAGTGTCTGGAAGCGTCGAGCACAATGTGGTGCTGTGTTTATCATCCTAACCAGCGCCATAATGTCGTGAGCGGCGGTAACACTTACTATACCGCTCATCTCGTCGGTACCTCATGTAAAATGTAATTATGAAATAAAGTTATAAACGCAAACGGTAATGTATATTATCTGCATTTTTAATAATCTTCTTCTTCTTAAAGTCCCATCTACTTTTGGAGGTTGGCGATCATTAAGACAGTCTACACTTTAAATCGGGTGCTCTCTCCAAACCACCACAATAGATGCTTTATCCAGGATATTCTTCTGTGATTCAAACTTCGCCTTTCTTGAATCTTTAACCAATTGAAAGATGACAACAGGAAAGTGATTATTGGTTGTTGAATGGTTTACATGATTAATCTATTTACTTCTAGAATGAATACCACAAAGAACTGGTGATATTAAAAGTTATTCTGAAAGCTGTTTGAGTAAACTCACGCAATTAAGAAGTTGTATGTCGCGAAGATGATTCTGTAAATTTATCTGACATATGATAAACATGTGAAAGGTTGGAGTCATATCTAAATAGTGGAATATTTATCGTTTCGAGAGCTCGCCGTTATTGAACTAGTCTTTTCATCGTTTAAGCTGAACGCTGATGTGTTTATTCAATTTGTTGCCGTGGGAAATATTGTTACCTGCCTCCGTGTTCCTCGTACATCGTTGAGTCGGCGACACTTGTCTTGCGATAGCTTACGTACGTTGGCTTGGAGGCTTTATTGCTGAAATTCGTGTGGCGCTGGAATTTTGTCGCTTAAACGAAAACCTCATTACGTGTGCGGACACTTAATATCATTCATGTTACTTTAACCTCTTATTATTATAGGTTCAGACGATGAAGATAATTGTTAAATTTGTAAATTGGCTTAGATAATTAACTTTGTTTTGAGATTAATTATGGATATCTGTATAATTGAGGTGGAAATTTTTTCGCCTAATATTTATGTAATTTAATTTTTAAAAACCCGTATTATTACAAAGCTCAACGTAATTTATTACGCGAGGATTCAAGAACTTTTTTTGTTTTATATAAACAAAGATGTGATCAAATCTTTAAGTGTTTAAAAAGCAATGCGAATGATCGAGCGAAAATTAATGTAACAATTTTTATGGACACTTCGAACTTTGTCTATCAATTATTGATTCCATGTGAACAAAAAAAAATAATATTTAAATTAGTTTATACTGAGTCTCAGCAAAATAAACTTAGTTAATTTGTACCTAAATTAAAAAAGCTTAATTCAACCTTTTTATGTAAAACGACATCAACAAAATCTTTATTTGATGAAAACCATAAAAAAACAGTAATTGTGAAATTCTATTATCGCGTCACATAGCAATTTCCATTTTGTGACAAAACGTCATGAAATATAAATGAACATCGAACAATATAACGCTCTGTATCTGTTAACTGCGTCAACAAACATTTTCATGATGGATGCTGTGCATTTGTAAACAATATTCATCAGCACTGTAGCGAGGATGGGTGGATGGATGGCCGGTCAGGCATTCGCCCACGGATGTCTTTCATTTTATACACATTTATGTTTGCATACGACGTCAATCGCTCTGATTGCGTTTGTTTCTATTTGCTCACAAATCAAGTTTTTCTGCACTGTACTGTAGATATCAATACGGAAACTTTTAAACTTATTAAATGTAATATCTTAACACGTAATAATAAAATCAGAGTGTGGGTAGTACTATTTTAAAGTCTAAATTAAAATACTAAACACACATATTTATTATTCAAATAATTTTTAAATTGATTTGTAAACAAACTCGCTTTTCGATTATATAGCAAATATTAAACAAACAGAACGTCGTTATTAATGCAGGAGTCCGGTATATTTCATTTTATATAGACAATCAAGTCCGCAGGCGGCAGCGATACATTGCTGATGTATTAGTTCGTTACTATTCAGTTTCAAATATTTTTTTTTGAAAACAAACGATATCGGTTCTCTCTCTTTCATCACTGAAAGGTATTATTTTGAGCGAAAAATTCTAACAACAAAAAAGATTTTAAATAATATCTAAGTAAGAAAATAACCTCGATGTTTATAATAAATTTTGTGGTTGCCTTCTGTTAAGTACTCAGTAGAATCATTAGATGATATTTTGTAACTTATACAATAGCGGCAACTTTGCTAAATTTCTCATCATCATCTTAGATAATTAGTCTGAAACATAAAAAAAATCTCAACTCAATATTTTCGTTTGTACTGATCGTTAAAATAGACAATTTAAATATTTTAATTTACAAAGAACTAGCACTTGACCTCCAGCATAAACTTAAATGACACTGAGGCTAAAAAAGACTTCAATATTTTCACAAACACAATAAGGCTGTTATGACAGTAGATTAGGGATGTCCTCGGAATCGAAGTATGGACCTCCGTATTACAAAGCAAGCGAAACACCGCATAAGCTACGACTACCACAGATTTGCAAGCCGCGCTAAAATGCAGACGTTTACTGCATTCATACCCACCTAGCTTTTACGTTAATGAAACTCATTTATCTTGACTTCTACTGGCTTGAACTTCACTAAAACATATTTTATTACCGCTCTCGGTAAAAAATATTGTATTTTCAATATCCCATTATACGGACACATTGTCAATACAGTTTCAAAGTCTTCGCATTAAAGTAGCTTAACGAGACCTTTTCACGAAAAAAAATCTAAAACATCCCTCCGAATGATCCATTATCTCCTCACCAGGACAAGTTAGCGATCTCTTTCCGTCTATTTTCACAAGTAATAACTAAATTTATCGTCAGACTTTCGGTCGACGTGGTAGTCTTCCAATATCGAGGGTAGTTGTGGAGTCGGGTCACGTGCCGGGGGCCGCGGCGGGTGAGCGCCGAGCGCCGAGCTCCGCGCGCGACGCTCTGGTCGGCGACGCGTCATTAAAATTAAGCATCATTACTCTTGTAAAGTGAGTCCTGATGTACCGGAAGGCTTATTGGAAAGTTTCCCGGTCTCGGAACGTCCGCGTCCCCGCAAGCTAATCTTACGTTATATTACCGCTGTAACGAACGACTCGTGCGCCCGGAACGTTGCGTGGCCCGACGTATCGCGTTCTACCACTCATATGCTAATCTTATGTGCCTGTTAAACTCGCAAGAATTATATGCTCTACGTACACGTAAGTATCGTTTACGACTTACCTACGGATTTACGTGAACAGAGAATATCTTTTAACGCTTTAATGTATTAATAAGGTGATCACATACATATTAAAAAAAACGTTAATTGATAACTAAATTGATAAATAACGTAGTGTTTCATAACAAATTTATTAATGAGTTCCTAAGAAATAAAAAACTAACAACAAAAAAAATACACATCAAACTCTTTCTTATGTCTGGTAAAAATACACAACAAATTTACTAATCTCATTATTAAGAAAACCGGAATAAAAGAAAAAGTATAATCGCCTTCTTTTCTCTACTTGTTAATTTCTAAGAAATGCCGAATAAATTTAATTTACAAAAGGTGTACTTTTTAAAACTTCGACCGGTGTTGGCTTTGAGGTGAATAAGGTGCAGACGAGATGTATAAATATTCATTCCGTGAAAAGAACCCACGCACAGTAAATATAAACTTTTATTTTAAGTTCACTTTTAGCTCGACGGTGGGGAAACGCATTGAAAATTCGACTCGCGACTTCTAATTAGGGAGGACACGGGGTTCTTTCTTCAGAGTTCTTTTATTAATGGAAAAGTCCTTTCCAATTGATTTCATACTTTACTTCTTGCACCGCTTACCAAGTACTGAAATATTAAGTGTATAGTGTTTATTATATTGTATTGTACATTTTACATACTTAATTCTTTAAATATTATTTTGTTTCATTCGCAAGGCGACAGTCGTGCAGATGGTTGGGAACGAGATTACATTTGGAATGCGCCGAGCGGACCACATGAATTACGCATGAAAGTAAGCAATAAGCGTGCAATGTACCGTGATACCAACAAAGTCGCTGAAACAAATAACTTGCAACAAATACTTGTAACAAAAGTACACAAACTTTCAGATTTACTTTGTAAAATGCAACATCAACTTCAAGGAGAATTCGCTAAAGATTTGTGATAGGTAATACAATAGTGCGACAGTATTGTTCCAGTTGCAAAACGTAAATCGATACTGGGTTTTTCTCTGGCGTAACTATGACATATTAATTGGAATTTCTCACAAAAGGGCAGCCCGAGACAAAGAGAGCCCCCGCAGCGCAACTATGGCCGTCATGTTTTGCAGGTGACGTGCGGTATCATCGGCTACGTGTGCAAATGAATTTTATTCACAACCATCAACCCTGTCTACGGGTCCCGAGCGTAGCTGGATAATATTCAGAATTTCAATTGAAATGAATAAATATCCTCTTTACAATTTTATACAGTTTCATCACAAAACAATTTTTTTTTTCTATTTTAAACATGTTAATTGAACAGTTCACCTTGTGTGTTACTTTAAACCGTGTTTCTCTGAATTATTTAAGGGTTCAAACAGTCCCACCAATAAACGTTATTTACATTCATTTGGTACTTTTTCGTTGATTAAGAATTTTTAATTACATCCATCGACAAAAATTTTTTTTTCGTATACATAACTTATTAGGAGCATACATCATATTAAAATGGGTTATTATGAAAAATTGTATTCAGCTTTTTGTTATTGCATCTATAAAGTATCCATAGAACGCAAACTTTGCCTAACAGAGTAGCATTATATATAATTAAACCCGTTTTTCTATTCTCTTCTTCTAAGTCGTATTTCCTCATGACTGAGGGTCGCGGTCATAATGTGTGATGAAACACACGACGACTTACTGGGCAGTTATAATGAAGTGGTTTGCCATTGCCTTATCCATTTCACATACTAGTCCGAGCACGGATGGTAATGACATAGAAATGCAGGTTTCCTCACGATGTTTTTCTTCACCGTCAAAGTACGTGATATTAGTTGGTGTTATACAAACTGCACATAAATTGAAAAATCCATTGGTGCCGGATTCGAACCCGGTAACTCCGATGTGGAAGGCGGGCGTTCAAACCACTAAGCTATCACTGCTTTTTGTTTTTCTATTAGCATACTATAATTTCTAATTTTCAACAAACACATTTAAGACACGATCCATATACAATTGAAAAACTTGAACTTGTACACATGTTGCTAAAATTTGATTTGTTAACATTTGCTCTATCACTACATTTATTATTTTCATAAGAACAAAATAAAATCATAAAAATATAACCTTTTATTCTATTCTTCGCGTGACGTAAATAGCGACTAGCAACTCAAGGGAAAGTGCAACAGCTTTTCTATGACCTTTATCAACTTACTACTACTTAGTACTACTTACTACACTTGAGTACACGTATGCCAAGTGTCACGAGTAAAGTAATTATCCTGAAATTGTGGAGTCCTTTGTCTCAACCGCGGACATTGTTAGCAAAAATAAAAATGATACATTAAAATGTTTAACAGTAAAGAACCGCAAGCGGGTGATGAGGAAAGAGAAAATAGGAACATAAAATGCGCGACGCATTAGAAACTTTTCTCTTTGTCCTTGTTTAATCACTTAGTTTGTGTTAAAGCATTAATTTAATGGTTATTTGCTCCAATAATACATGTAAATATGTATTTTTAGCTTACAATAACAACCCAGTTTCATAAGTATAATTTATTTGTTTGATGTTATTTGCAAAAAATCATAAATATTTATGTGTATATTGTAATTCGCAGATTATACGCATATCGTTTAAATCGGCCCAACAAGGTTTCGAACCCACCCGAAATAATAAATGCTTATCCTATGTATATTGTATCTGCAATTGTATTAACTGTTTAACATATCCAATTTTCTTATATTATTACGTTTGGTACAGTGCTCTTGCGGGACAAATAACCTTAAAAAAAACAGTGAACGTAAGGGAAACGGGGACCCGGTCACGGAGAGGGCGGACGCGGAAATTCCACCCGAAATATTTTCTCGTATGAAAACAACAATATCGGATATGAAGGTCAACTGCATGGTATAAAGCAAATTTATTCTGTTCGTTCGGTGTATTGGCTCATATAACTGGTGATCTGCGCGGCGACAGCGGCGGAATGATAACGGTCTAATTTTGGAGGTTACCGCTCTCCTCCTATACGCCTTAAATTACATTGCGGCTTCGCATCTTCCTTGAAAGGTTTTATTCATAAATCTACTGAAACGATTTCATAAAGTTGAGGAAAAATGTGCCTTTTACGAGTAATAGCAATTTCAAGCGGTTTCTTTTCGCCTAAGTTTTTGAATTTTGAATCATTTAATAGCCCTCGACTTGATCAAACCGACCACTTAATTGAACTTACAGAATTTTTTAAAAAATCATTAAAAACTTTAATTATTAATGTATACATACATATTGCTGCTTTCCGATAATATGTAGTTGATATTTGTTTATTATTATTTTACTGTTTAATTTGGATAATGATTGCATCGAAAACATCTTGTAGTTAACGGATAGTGAGTGACAGATGACTTAGCTGAAGTAAAGAGACGCTTCGACAGCGTTGATTGGATCCTCAAACATTGACTATATTAATTGGGTTCGCTAACGGCATTAGATTTGCCTAATGACGACCGATTCCATCCAACTCCGCGCAAGAGCATTATGTAAAGCTTTGTTTAAGTTCTATATTATCTCCCTCGATTTCTTAATCACAGATACAACAGCCATTATGTTATATGATATTCCAGTTATGTAAATTCTGGCGACAGTCTCTTGACTGAATTTAGCCTGATTGTTTGAACGTTTGCAAGGAAATTTACATTCAGACCTTTACTCATATCATTTAATTTCTAAATGCATCTAAACGGTTCATTTGCCAAATTCATAAAAACTTATTTCAATTACACACATTTAATTTTAAAACTTATTTCTGATTTATTTCGTTTTTTTATGGAAAGAAGTATATTTTTGAAGAATATTAAAAAAAAATCCTGTTCTTACAACAAAACCGCGAAAGTTTCGTAATATAACAAACTATCAGCATTAATGAATATTGATAAAGGTAGTTTGCAATAGGTAGGATTATATAGATGACACTTATTTCAATTGTTAAACAGTGTGCATATATTGTAAACATTTTTTAAAGACTCCTTCGTTAATGGTCCAACCATTACTACAAAACATGGTTCTCTTGAATCTATTTCCGACGAGACTAAATCGTACTACTTGAATCCTGTGGTTTCCCGTACTCTTCACCTAGTCGTCAGATCCCACCCAAATAGTCATCGGGCAGATGGATCTGCTGTGCCTATAATACATACAGTACCTATTTGCCACATCATCAATCTGACATTCGCGAGATCAGTTTAAGTGTTATTTCTACGTTAACATGATCTGAACATCTAACTTTAATGTCTGAACATCTAATTTAGTGCTCCAATAGCAATAAATTGTCGTTAAATGAAATTGAAAGCGTAGTCACTGTTTATTTAAGTTTTATTGGAAAACTTTTCAATCGTCAACTCTACTTTTAAAATACGGTTGTTCCTGTTTTCCACAAAACTAAAAGAACAGTAGTAAAAAATTTTGGCAATAATTTAAAACTACAAAAATTAAGGTAAAAAATTTACATGTTTATAAAATTAATAGTTTTGCGTTACTGGATAACAAGAGTATGCATATTTACATACATTTACGTATTTAAATAACTAAAGGACAACCAACAGCAAAACATCCACGAGAGAGCACATACATACATTGAAACATTCGCCATATTCACTACTTTCGGTACTAATGAATTCCGAAGGCGTTTCAGTTCGTTAGAAATAATACAAAAAAGACACTTTTCACTAACTTCCAAATTTTGAACGAAACAGTTTCAGTTACTGAACATTAATCTAGTTATAATTCTGCACTTTTGCTTTTTAACTTGTTAGCAAAGCTTAACGACCAAATGTAAAATTGTAAATAATTTTCTTACCAAACTTTCGCGCATGGAAAACCCCTTGACGAAAGTCTACAAAAATAAATATTAACTTTAGCACGTTAGTGCCTCTTTCCTAATTCTCTAACTAAATTCTGGAGCTACTTGTAGTGAACTGTGTTGTTTGTGAATGGATTTTTTGGCCTGGCTAGCTACCGCCCCCAAATTGTAAATTCGCTGTAACAACAACATTGCTATATTCCATTTGTCAACACATAAGGACCAGAATATCGTGTACAAATTTTTTTAACTACTTATTTGTGCACATGCATATAAAAAATTATTAACGTTTTATAACTATTTATAACGAAAGAAATAAAAGCCGACATCATTACTATGATGAAATTAAAAAACACTGATACTTCCACCCATTCAAAGTTCGTCACAAATGTTTAAAGGACAAAATTACCCGTCAAAAATTAGACAATTTTTTAACGATAATATTTTGTAAAAGTTAATGCAGCGTTGCCTTTATAGCCTAACTACGGAATTCGTTATGAATCGAATGTCTTAAGGCATTGATGCAAACTATATTGATGAAGCACGATGTCTGTATCAAAGAGAACACGTTCAATAAAGTGAACGTACGGCGAACACCGGCTAGAGCATTTCCAGCATAGCACCGTAACGTCTGACTAGGGCCCGCACTTAGACTTACAGCTTACAAATTGCCTACCGGATGCTGCACTCCGAGATAAAGCAATTTAATATACACAGATATGCTTACGTATCCAGAAGTACGTTCAGCGATTATCTGTTGCAAATTGATATAACTCTATCGGTTAGATAGTAATAAAGTTAAAAGCAAGTAAGGAGTCTCACTACACGTATTTCTTAACTTTTTTCCGTCTTTCTGGGACCATTAACATTTTCTTGTTTAAAGATTTAAAAAAATCTTTTATGTGTGAAAAAAGGTATTATATTCACATATATTGTATTCACAGCTGTTGGATATCTGTTGACAATTTTCTTTTTTTAAACAATTTGTTTCTTTTGACTTTCGTGTGTTTTATTTATTCGTTGCAATAGTTTTACATAAACCAAAATGAACTTGCCAAGTTACAATCGAGTTTACACTAAACCAATCACTTTGGTAGTGGTCCGCCTTTTACGACACAACGCTTACACGGTTTTGTAAGTGCAAAGAATAAAGGTCCACAGTTCTGGTCCGGCGGAGCCACCGGCAGTCACGTTTCGTCTTATCTAAGCTTCCGAAAACACTCACGGCCAAAGCTGAATCAATATGACAAGCGCGCACTCGGATACGATTGCTTAAGCTCAGCATTGAAATCAAAGAAGTTTTACGCTCCACAAGGGTTTATGCTTAGCTTCCTCCCAGAAATGTATTCCCTGTAGCAACTGTATGACGTAACACAATCTGACAATGTTGTCGACATTTTTATTTCAGCGCACACTAGCACAAATAGATTTATAAGCTGAGCTATCGGTATCTAGTAAGTAGTTCTATGGTAGTAGAAAATGTAAAATAAATTTCATTAAAAACGATATTCTTTGAAAACTTGGTCGAAGAGATAGCGCCGTATCTTCTTCTCTTAAATCGAATGAACACAAAATTAGCATTTTATCTCAAGTTATTAGTAGCCCCGTAAATGCCATCGGCGCCTCCTCGCGCTTCCCCTCCATCCCCTTGTCCAGAGTGAGTTCCCGGGATCGCTGATTGAATCGCTCCGATTATGACGTTAATCTGTTCAATGCAAATTGGACGAGTAGTCATTTACATCCCTTTATCAGAATTCAGCGATAAAATATTCAAATATTTATCGTTCGCTAGGTGTATAAACACCTCCGTATTCCAATGTCTTTAGACGAGATTATCTAAATGTATCGTTGTTAGTTTTCTACGTCGTCGCGACATTGAACATCAGATAAAAATAATACGCTGCGAATTGAAACCAAAATTCAGGTAGAAAAATAAAATAAAGAGTTCTGCTATTCTAATTAAAGAATTTTATTAAATATTCTTGATTTGACATAGTTTATTGCTATTCGTCATCTGCAAAAAAGTTATGATTAAATTGAATTCGGAACTTGGACAATCGTTTATAAGTTAGACACCGTAAGTACATAAAAACTGATTAATTAAACGCAACAAAGACACATTAAGTTGATTGAACATTTTATAAGAAAATATCTTCAGGCCCGTAAATTTGCGAGCGGAATGCCTCAGGTGAATAACGGCGATGAAAATAGGTCCGTACCTACTGCCGCCTTCGATTCCGAGCGCTCTTTCATTCTATCGGCACGATTTAAAGTAACAAATCGCTGATGTCTGAAGTGGGTACACAAGTTAATGAGCGGATATTTGTGAGAGACTGGAGAGATTAAATGAAAGCCATTGCTCAAACGGTCAGGTAGTATGAAATAGGTGCAGTGATCTTCGACGAGAAAGTTATCGCTAAATGAATTTAATGTTGTTGAAATTGATCTAGTAATAACATCTTCGATTGTGATTTTTACTGCCTAAAGTGTTTATACTAGTTTCATTCGTCTCCGGGGTAATTCAAAACGTATTATTCACTTAGTGGTCAGTGATATGTCTAGTAAATATATATACGCTGCAATCTATATAGTTATGTATAATATCCGAAAAAGGCGAATATTACTATTAAAGTAATCATTCCTTACTTTAAATACTTGATAGTTTCCATAATATTTATGAGGACAAAATCTGTACAACATTATTTGTAAATATGTATATAACAATGTTAGTAAATATAAAAAAACTCGTTAGAAACTAGTAAAAGTTTTAATAGACCAAAGTTCAAAATGAACAAAAACCGTTAGAAGAATGGAAGAAGGGAAGAGTGGAATTAACGGAGCAAGATGTTATCAATCGCCTATTTAGACTGATTCATGCTAGACGTTTTTAAAACATTTAGATTGTATAAAACTTTCTCCTCGCTTCAAGTGAAGTGATTTGCAGTGCAGCCGGAGTTAGGCTAAGTGAGTAAAAGAGTAAAAGTCTAAAGTCAATGTTTGCTGCCGTGATTTCTGCTTCCCTCGTCCGGCGGTGACGCACACTTTCATCCCTCCATTTTGCTTTGGAAAAATGTGCATACTATTTTTACTACTTCAACGCAAATAATAAAGTTCATATAACCAGTCATCACGAATTCAGTAGCCGGCTTAACAGAGCAATAAAATTTTTACAAGTAACTATAAAGCACTTTTAGTTATTTCAAATCGGTGTTTCATGAATTCCATGGATGCTATTTTTGCATTTATGCGAATGGGTCTTTTATTAGTTTTGATTAAAACATCAAAAAGAACAATGTTCTAATAAGCTATTGAGGGCAGTCGTAAACCTTTTCATATTAAAAGCCATAGATATGGAGATGTTTTGATATTTCTAATATTATTACCAGAATCGTGAACATAGCTCCTATTAATTTTTATACCATTGTGTATTCATACACTGAACAAAAATTATAGCAAATATTAAAAATGCAAATACGGTTAGTAAATCATTCAATAACAATTTTTGTTTTTTATGTATTTCGGAAATGTGTAATTTTCACAATAGTAAATGGTTCGTATTTCTATTTGTAATAAGCATTCTTTTTAGAATAGAGTTTTTAATAAATACTAGGTAATTGAAATAAAGCAATAGCTATCATGATTTAGGCCCATTGGCTAAGTTATTGCTTGGAAGTTATATTGTTTACATGTATAATACGGTAAACATAAATAAAATCTGAGGATACATATGTTATATTTTGAAACAAAAATTACGGTATTTAAAAGGCAGCGGGTAAATTAGCATGAAGTAACATAAAGAAACTGTGAACGAGTAAACTAACTTTGTTTCGCCGTTATTTAACGCCCAACAATACGGTAGAGCATGCTTATGCATAATTTTAAAAACTCATAAGCTTTATCTGAGAGATGTTTCTTTGAAAATTTCGCATGGAATTGCATAGTGGAGTTCTAAAGAGTGGAATGAAATAAAGGAGAGCATGTCATTTCCCGGCCGGCCTCGGGGGTAAAATCGCATGAGCAAATGTTGACATCCGGCTTCGCTCGGATCAGAGACCGACGCTCGCCACTACCGTACTTTTTATACTTTCATGTAGAACGTCTAACTCGTGAAGCTATGTGGTCTTAGGTAAAACACTATAAATAAAACATAATACTACAGTATATTATTGGTTTTGCTACGTTTTCATTTAAAGGATAATTGTTTTTATGTCAATAAATTTCATATTTTTTTAATTATTCTAATTATACTTACATATACCTGTTGACCGGAATTTTCTGATGACATTTTTAAGAAAAAATTAATTATTCAACATTTTGTATGTAAAAATTAGGAAAAGAGAAACAAAATTTATTAAGATAGTTAAAACTAACAAAGTTGAAAATTATAGTAAAATAATGCTCTACCTTCCATTTGCATATTATGTAATAACATGTAGCGACAACAAGCAATAGCCATCTAATCTAATATCAACTAAACAGTCTGCTATGATAGTTTAATTAAATACCAGAGTTTATTCCACTAAGTGATAAATTTAAAATTTTCTCTGACAATCCTTTTAATATTTCGACACGTATCAAAAGTAATTTTGAAAGTATTTTATATTAAAGGATTCGTCAAATATTTCCAATAACCATATTTACAAAATATTAGACAAAGGGTTTAGCGATCAGATTTTTGAACACCTGAATTGAGCCCATCGAGAAATAATTATCATTGAATGTCCTAACAAAGCATATCCGTGTGCCGAATATTATAATTTGATACGTGCAACGTTCTCTTTCGACTTTATGCATTGAAACAACCAGAGAGCTTCCCCCGACACATTTTGATGAGAGCTATTTTATAACTGCGGTTAATATCTGAACGATCAATTTGCATAGTAATTAGGAGTTTGCTCGCTGTTTAAACACAAATTAGCTTTAATCAAACGTTCGGCCATATTCCTGAAGTCAATACGCGTGGAGTTTATACGCTCCGGACAGTCGAAATGAGTTTGCAAATTATTTGAAGCGGCAATTTGTTAAATGATGATTCGGTCTATTATATTACAAAGTGTTTTAACATATCGTTTTTCCATATCGATGGTTGGGACATTATAATAATTGACTTCAGATAAAAAGGATACATAGCCGCGTAGCTTAACATCTCTCTAAAGACGTAGCCATCGTAGGTTTTGAATATGATCTAACTACAACTAAGAAATCATCCACTGAATTTTATACCAAGCTATGATAGATTCCTAGTTGATTTCTGTTTGCGATGTAATCAGAACGCTCACCAATGTACATCGGTATGAAGACCTAATAAGCCGTACTGAATGTTCTCTAACTGCAAGTATAAAATCAATATCCTCAATTCCACGTCCCAAGTCTTATGTACTTTACAAAGAAGTAATAGGTAGGTACAACACTTGTTAGTTGAACACAAACGTGCCCCGAAGTGGCAATCGCGTACAAACTGCGACTGCCGGAAAATGCACATCTCTCCGCTCTCATTACCAATTCATGCCTCATGCGGATGCACCAACTAGTCCACTGCATTCTACCAATCAACTACTACTAGTTTTCCTTTAGCTTCCTATTATTTACATAAAAAGTCATTATCTTTTTTGGTTCTAGTTTGCAGTTCGCAAAGCACGTAAAATACAACTACTTTCTGCGATGAATATGGCTGCGCTATTATAATTCAAATCTGTTATTAAAAAGCTTTGCTTACTCGCAATACATTTAAGTCTTGGATAATTCAACAAGTAAGTAACACGATTGTAAACTTGTAACAGAAGCACGCGATTTTCAAATAAACCTAGGAAGATATCAAACAACGAACGCTTTGCTACAATATACGACAAAAGACCTGTATCGTTTGAAATGGAAATAACAATGTTGGATTTTTTTTCTCTCTGTTGCTGCAATTTCGATGCAGATCGGATCAAATTTATTACTCTTTTGAAACGCAGAGTGTAACTACATTTAAATTTATTTTTACTCTGCGTTATTTAAATCTCATTGTACAGTCGTTAAAACCTTACACCTGATAATTTACTACTTAGTCTTCAAATATAACTGCTAACTTTATAAGTTCCTTTCAAATCATGTGTATATACTATATAAATGTAAATACTATACTGATTCAGACGAGATGAGCTGGAGTATATGAGAAATGTTTCGTTGTAATGTACTAATTTATAACCAAACAGACATTTCTATAGCTACGAAGAGGTAAATGTCATAATTTCACATCGAATTTTCACATCGTCTGTAATGTTTAAGATAGTTGTCTCTCAATAAAAACGATTAAAATTTTGAAGACATTGTCATCGTTGGTTCCAATAAGATTAAATTACCACCATTCAGATATCATCTGCAAAATTTTATATCAGTCAAGTTCCTTTTGATAAACGCAGTACTAACAAACGCAACCATCTCAAATTTTGCACTACATAATATGGCATCTATTTTATAGCTTGATTCCGTTATGCTGCGAACAATAAATCAAGAAAATTGTTAGCTTAATTACATGTAACAAAGCATATTGTTACCTCAATAGATTAACTGGGCCTTTGTTACCAGTAATCTTTATATGGATTAATAAAATGTATATTAAACATCGATTTCATTAAGAAACTGGGTACTAAAATCAATTTTAAAGACAAAAAATGTTTAAATTATATTTTTAGATTATTAATATTAGTCTTAAAAAGGTAATATCTAACACAATCCAAACATTTCTCGGTCATGAAGGATAGGGCTCGTTTTCATTTTATCTTAGAGAGTAATAAAAGATTTTCAATATACACTTTGTATCTCGCCCTACGTAAACATCTGAAGCATACCGACATATTAAGGCCTGCTATAAACGCGTTCGAAGAACCAACACATTTGATAACAAAGGAAAAACACCCAACGACCGACAAGATGTTCTAAAAATACTTTCACAATCTAGCTACCTGTTCACCTGGGCTGGCCATTCCGGCCTTCCCATAAAGAAGAGTAGACGGGAAACGCCGGGAAGGGTTTATCGTCCCTAAGGGAGCGGCCGCCAGCCCGACACTATATCATTGCCGCCTCTATCTCTCTATGTATTCCCAGTCCTTTGTACTCGCAACATTATATTCTACAAAAACATGTTAATTTGTCGCCTCATAGTTTCCATTTTTAGCAGCGTTTTTAAAACAAAAAATGTATATATATTACTTGACTGAAAATCACGTAATAAAGAGTGCATATTTACTAATTAACCTACTCACGGTAAAGGACTGCACAGAGTCCCGGAACAATGCGAATTTTTACTCACTCAAAGAGATGTTACAATTTTCATTTAAATAATTAACCTATTTTTCGATAGAAATACAGAAAATGTGTTTCTCATTTGTCATGTTTCACGTGGAACAAAAAAGTAACCACAAAAGTGATTAATAATTAAAACGCGTGTGAAACACATTACTCGATATGCAGAGGTGTTTGTGGGTAAAATATTGTAATGATTATTTGCAATATATGAATGATAAAGAATCGCCATCGCACCCCACATCACGAACGGTAATCAGTGGAATTTAATCTACAGCGTTCAGTAAATGACACAATAATTGTGAAATAATGTCGTGTTTTTGTGCATTATTGCAGAATATTAATCGGGAATACGTTGCCTGTCAATGTATACGTAATGAAATGCCGCACGCATTTTGTGGTCCGCGTTCCAACACCGTCCACTCTAAATAAATACTCATTTATTGGAACCATTTTATTTGCAATTCCAATAAAACGAAACGAAATATCAACGGATGGCAATACTACGGAATGTTTTACTAGTGGTAATACTCTGTTGGCGGTCCCTGGAACGGAGTTGCGCGTAGTGCAGGGGGGCACCGGTGCATTCCATACGAGATCCCTCGTAATGAGGGTGACCACCGAGGGGGTTTTTAGTGGCTATGGATCCCACACAACCTCGCCTTCCAACCAAAAGCAGGATATATTTGAAGATCCCTCCGGTACAAAAAAAAAGACTTGCCGAAGGCTGTCTAGATAGATTTTACCACAGCGCCCATTTGTGCCACGAAACAATAGTGAGCAAACGTGACTGTGTTCCGGTTTGTAGAGCGTTGCAGCAAGTGACTACTGAAGTAATGAGACTTAGACACTTGTATTTTAACGGTACAAGCTCAAAAAAGTGTTGTGTTTGTCACCAACGTAGAAAAAGAACATAAACAGTAAAGATGATTAAAACCCGTTAAATTATATTTAAGCGATTTGGTGATACATTACTTTTTTGTTAGAATAGAAAATATACCTTTATTACTTACTCTTTTAAAGAAGTTAATCCAATAAATATTCTAAAATAAAATTTCAATCATATGGGTGATAATATTTTTTACTGTAATTGATATTACCGTCGTAAAAAAGCGATCATAATTTTTCCGAGAAATTCGGGGATTAAAGCGGGCTAAAGAGAAGGCAGGGAAGTGCACTATACATTGCCCGCTCTTATTACTGCTGCGTGCGGCGGAGGTACCGCAAGGCGGGAGACTTTACTGTGCCCCTGGGACGAGGCGAACACCTGAACTGAGTACATTGATTCTACATGAATATCTAGCACATACCAACTATGTACTAGTAAACCTGTCTACCTATGTGTACAGTTGAGTGTATTATAAGAATATTAATCTTGCTCAAATCTCGTTTTCGAGATATTAAACCAACAATGAATTTCTTCATAGCCGTAATATTCTGTATTTATGATTCACTGTATTATTATTTTATTGGGTTTTTAGTGGTTACTGCATTGCTCATCTGAAACCAATCCAATTTAACCATCTACATACGTTCGTACATCGCATAAATATAAGTGAGTGTACCAAATCTACATAATAATATATTTATACGGTTTCATACGAGTAGAAGGTTCCTTCCAAGGGTCCGCTGCGAGTGCGTGAGGGTGAAGTGCTGAGAAAAGTTTTGGGTCTTTATTTATTGTTATTGCCTCATTAAGGTACCTAGCAAGCGATATCCTACAAATTGCAAATAAATAAACCAGCACCGCCGCCGCACTGCTAGAATGAGCAAAACGGACCACTTCCTGATTTACGTCGAACAACCGGGTTAACATTTTGTTTCATAATTGTTTTGTGGCCCGCTCTTGTATAGAAAGTAGCAATAAAAACAGAATAAATAATTCAGTATATTTTCATTACACTTTCAATAAACTGCAATATATGTTCGTAGTGATTGAATTATTTAAATATTCTTTAACCATTCTTATCGTTTTTAAACATTATGTGACAACCCTTGGAACACAGCAATCTGACGGCAGATTGAAAAGAGAGTTGGTAAATAAACAAGCGAGTTCGAAAACATTGTCCTCAACCAAACTCCATCACTCATGTCGCTCCGAAATCGAACCAGAGACCTTCGTGATACAGGCTGCTATGTCACGGAGGCATTTAAGATAAATAACGTGTTTATATCATTCTTTATTAAAATTGTTAATGCTTAAAACTCAAATTTACTTATTTGAAACAGAGATCAAGTTTGCTTTACATCACTTCATATTAATCATTTGTATTGATTCATGTTCTTCATCGAAGAATTTGAATAACTTTATTGTTTGTGTACAAGGTTTTTAAATATAAAAAAAGGTACGCAGACTTCAAGATGACGTTCTCAATTTTTATGCGCATAATAAAAAAGATTCCGTCTCATTGCTTTTAGCATAGGTATTTTGGACTTATTGAGCGCAAATTTTGAAGACCGCAACCCTTTGAATAGTCAATGTCGCGTACCCTTATCTCGCCACAGAAAGGCGACACCACATTACCGGTATTACGCCACTACCCCGTGCCCGGGAACGTTGCCCCGAACTGCGCCCTCGTGTACCGCATTAAAGCTGTAAATCGTATACACAGCTTGATGTACAGGGCGTTTTCAAAGTGCAATTTATATTGTATTGGAAGTTGGAGCGGCGCGTTTACCCGGGCTGCACAATATTTTGTGTCGGGCCAATGTGCCGCGCGGCTGAGCCTTGTTGCATGTCCTATGTGAAAACTGGCTTTACATTTTCTTGTCTCCGTAAGAGGAAATTTAATAAGCATAAGTGGAATTCCCGCACCCTATTACATTTTATAAGGCGATTACAAAACTTTGCGCGTCTAATATACGTCCTGGCTGCTTATGTGTTTCTAAATTAAATGTTTGCAATCATTGGACTCATTCGTATATTTACAGATATGTATGGAGCTGTAGTTGTAGGGGTGAGTTCCACTTGCTGAACAACTTCAGCACAATCCGAGCGCCTATTTATGCCGGCAAGTAGTAATGTGCAATCATTGCTTTTTCCCGGTATTAAGATCGCTATAGCTAAGAAAATTTTAAATATAATAATATTTCACTTTACTACAATTGATTTTAAAATACAGGTCTCGGAACGCTTGTTACTTATCTACTTAACAAAAGTAAAACATTCCAATGTATTAAATGTATAGTTCATTTAAAATAATACGTAGGTGCTATATAATATTCACTCTATTCTAGACTTATCCCGCCGGACAACTTTTGTGTGAGCATAAATATACATTAGCACTTGTTAGTTCTGACCCTGCAGACATGCTGCAAAGCATTCCAAAATATGCGCGAATCCATCGGGATCCATTAATAGAAGTGCAGACAGCGCTCCGTGGTGAAGAGACACTTTTAATTTTATATTATGCAGCCAAAATTGATTTTATCACAAAGCATTTTTAAACGTAGACAAAAGTTGTGAAGTGATTTATTTATTGTTTTAATGTAGAAAACAAAATTAAAAATAATATGTCTGTAATTTTAATTGCGCACAGAGATGCGCGCGCGCATTTTGTAGCAAGTGAGTCAAGTGTAGCGCAACATTGTGTAGCTTTCTGCGGCATACCTGCTACAGCAATCAGAGAATAGACTAGTTATATAAGTGTGTATTAGTTATAAAGTTATATAAGTGTGTTTATATAATACATAAGGAGATATCGCTTGCTTTTAATTACACAAAAGCAAACTTTTACACTTGAATAAATGGAACCGATTACAAAAGGTCGCTTTAAAGAAAAATAACAACATCGAGGCCGATAACCGTCCGATAACTTGAAATTCGCAATTTGTAATTCATCCGCTTTATTCTGAATAGGAGACTAAATATGAAATGTAAACCACTTTTATCTTGTGGCTACGATTACTTTGAACTGTTGGTGTTCATTTGGAATTAAATAATTAGTAACATGAAACTTTCTCGAATTTTTATATAAAATATAAATACTATAAGTTTAAATGTATACATATCTAATCCGACATTATAATCAAGAGAACGAGTGTGCATGTGATTTCATCTCTCATGATAGACGGACATTGTAACAAGATGTGTTATAATGTAGACATGAATCGGAAAGCATATTAAGTTACACAATGCTCATCTTAGACTTCGTTGTTTCCATAAACGTAGCGACAGCGTAGCCTGAGGTGCTTTGATGGTGTCGTTTTACTAATTGTGTAGTCCTGTTTTAGAACTGACGATAATTCATCTATTAACTCAAATATACAAACTAAATAATATACCACATAAACGATTCAAACAGTACTTTAATATATAACAACTCAAAAGTATAAAAAAGTTTGTTACTAGGCTATTGCGTTCTATCACCACAGATCACATCAAAACTTAATACGAATTAGGGCCGTAGTCTAGCACAAATCTATTTGATTTTATAAAGTGTTGTTATAAAGTATTTTTTCCAAAAAAGCAGAGTGTAGAAAATCTGAAGCGTTTTGTAGCGCGTTGATTGGTTGATGCTTTGATCAAACGTTTGATATCAAAGTCTGACAGTTTCGTAATTGCTATGTTCAAAGAATTATAATTATAGTTAAAAACAGTAATCAAATTGTTGTGTTTCCCTTTCTCTTTTATTGTACTAATTAAATAATAGATACGATTGCTATTAAATGTCATGCATTGTTGCATACAGATGTTAAAAGACCGGTGTGATGTGCAATTAACAGTTTAAACTTTCTGACTAAAGTCGAAAGTTGTGTTTATTACTCAGGTGTATATAAGCTTATGGGAGATATCGCGTTTCGCAAACACAGTCAGTTTACTGTACCCGCGGGATCAGAGCTCCTATATAATTATCAATGCCATCCCACCCTCTCATGCTGCACCCTTCCCATATAGACTGATATAATTTATTGCGAGTATTTGTTCGCGCTTTTGTACCGTGCTCATATCAACTTTATTTATTTCCTCGCAACTTATCTTGACACATTAAGTAGTTCTGTAAGTCTATAAGAAGCCAAGTATCTCTGTTGTACAGTACGGTGGCGGGGGAGATTTGCAGTTTGGTTTTATGCTGGTGCTCCTGGCGGATAAAAGAGCAAGGTATAATTTGAACGAAAAAAAAATTTATCCCAGTGTCGCCGGTACGAGCTCAAAGCATTTTGTCTGTGACAGCCGATTTTTAGTCCGTGCATTGTTTACCACCTGAAACTACTGCATCGTTTCATAGTAAAATCCAACGTAAAAAAAATCGTTGCAATCCCCGCACTATACAGTTTTATTTGGTAAATATAGTAGTGACGCAGTGACCACTATGAAGATTATTTTTATATGCTAAATTTATGCATATTATTAATATTCTTATTATCGACTAAAACCAGATTTATTTAATTTTCTCGATACGAAACAAATCTATGAAACACCATGAACATTATTTTTTTTTCTTTCATCCATTTGAAATACACAGGGACAGCAGTCATTGTTTTTACATAGTGATACCGAAAAAAATAGCGAAAGGGATTTTTTTTTTTAATGAAATAGATTACAAAAGTTCTGTCATCGAATGCGTCCACGATCCTAGTATCCGATGAGCGGCTTCAGTAAACTTCAGAGTAGATCGAAACTGTAAAAGTACAAGGCTTTTCGGAACAACAGAATCTTGTAAATTTTTTTTTACATTCAAATTCTTGAATAAAATTATCTATTAACAAAACCGTGATTTTGATAACAGATGTTTAGAATAAAACAGGTGCTCTATTGTTATACAGCTCCTGAGGAATACTTTTAATCAGGCCCTTTATATTTCCAACAATAAGTGGGAGCATTTAAAAAAGTAATTGTTCGGAGTACGGGTGGACGGGCGGACGGGTGGACTCTCCTTTGAAGGCAACGTACAGAGAGTTGACTGGGGCGGATCAAGGCGGGCGGGCCTGTATTTATTTACATGTAATTAGGTCGGTGCCAGTGATCGACGGCGGCGGCGGACGTCCGCGCGGACCTGGACAATACATTATGCTGCTGTCAGGCCGGCGGCGCTAAAGCCCCGTGCCCACCGCGTCCGAGGAAATCTCACGGTCCGGAGCGCTACAGCGAGTGTACTCGCACCCGGCGGACGATCCCTGCTCATACCTGCATTGTCCGACAAAGCCTTATTTTATGCTTCTATGCTAGCTGCATGGCTTTAATTATTTACTAGCGAACGTTTACATATTTAAAACTTTAATACATATTCTCTAGTTTTCCATTCATGTACGTGTTGCTAGATAACCATAACCATCTTATAATAGACAAAATTTTAATTGTACAGTCTCGATGCAATGGGCGATCATTACGCTGGATTTTATTTCCAGTAAAATACTGTCTAAAATTGATATACAACATAGATTCTCATATTTGTCTACTATATATAATTGCCATGAATAAATCGATTTATACATTATCTTAGTCCAATGTTAACTAACTTCATATTAAAATAATAAACTTTACTTCAGGATATGTAAAAGAAAAAATATGTCCAGTTAAATGTTCGATAGCCATATGTAAATTTGTTTCCCTTTCTATTATGTTGCTCGTAATTACGAATTCAAAGTGTAAATTGAAAACAAATTACCTGATAGTCAGGGCACTGTGTAAACGGGTCACAATAAAGCCGTCGGCTCATGCATACAGCGCGCCAATATGGACAGACAAATATAGAAATTTAGACCAGTTCACAGTTCTCTAATATCGAATATCAACCGGAATTGAATTTTTAATCAGTGTATCCTCATATGGAAACTCAATAGTCTAATTTTATAACAATCTCTCTGTTTATATGAGCTTGAGGAATTATAAATGGTTATATATCTGATATATTAATACCTAAAAACGAAAAAATGTTACACAGTAACTTTTAGATACTTTACATACAAATTCATTGCCAGTGATTTAATTGTCTAATTTGTTGTTTTGTACACAAATGATCATATTATTTAACAAAAATAGAGATATTTAGGTACTTTTTAACAAATTTAAACCAGTTAAATCAAATTTTGTTCAGTATTTTAACTTTAGAGTAAGCTATAATATTTCTTATCACATTATGTGCAATGAAAAAACAGACCTATAGAGAAACTGACAAAAAATATCTTGGTTTTTTGTACAAGTACCCAACGCCATGTGTTAAATATTTTAATCTATGAGCATATGTGACAGTTCGAAGTGTTTCCAACCTTTATCTGCTAGTTTGTATCGTGGACAAGCGGTCGTATTGCAAGGTAGAACTAAATGGAAGAACTCTGCTCTCTATATGAGGGTAAATAAAACAGACCACAGCATGGTAATCCATTCAATGTATCACTACACAACTTGTACTCTTATCTTACCCTGTAGAGCTACGCCAATCCGTTACCAATATTTAGGCAAAATACAAATTCTTTCGTTTTACAAAGTAAACTCGACGCTATTGCCAGAAACTTTGAGTCGATTTTTGTATCACACGCGTTTAATTTTACAACATTTTACAACGGATAATCCGCATGATATTGGAAAGCTCGTAGCTGCATTCACTGGGCTGCACAAAATTTTCTATAAGAATAAAAGCAAACAAGATAGCCATCGAACTAATGCCGGACCCCGGCCGTGATACTGTAGCTTCCTATGTGAAAGCTCAAACGATAGTAATTGAA
Source organism: Byasa hedistus (assembly GCA_029286795.1). Lineage (NCBI taxonomy): Eukaryota > Metazoa > Arthropoda > Insecta > Lepidoptera > Papilionidae > Byasa > Byasa hedistus. The sequence goes on along the minus strand of JAGSMW010000020.1, from coordinate 4,500,736 downwards.
AAACCGATGTAATAAAAGACGTTGAAAATTTTAAAGTTCTATTTCAAATTTTAATATATGGCACAAAGCCTTTCCTATTACGTCGTATACCCTTTGACCGTATTAAAACAAACAGTATTATTTATCTTTTGGTCTATATTGCCCTTTCATCATCTATCAACAGCCGAATTTGGCATTTTAATAATCAAGGTGATATAAACATCAGAAATTAATTAATAACTAAATAATGCTTTGGAAATTAGGTGACGTTATTATTAAATAGCTTATATTTTTATCATTCACAACAGTTTGCTAACGATTTTATAATGAATATTGATAAACATGCTACATATGTTGCTCATTTCTTCATTGACCTTCAGTTATGAAAAGAACTTCATTACTAAAGGACGAGTCCGTCTTGAAATGTTTTAGTAACATCTGCAACCAGCTGTTTCCAGTCTGAACTATCCTCGGTTTTTACTTACTTAATGATAGTAATGCAAAAATGTATGTCTTAAATATTTAAGCAAGTCGTATGTGCCTAATAATGCAGCCTATTGATATATCAAAGACGTCTAAACCGTAACTATAACGTTTTTCATATCTACAAAAATGGTAATATGAACTTTCTATAATTCAAGTTTTCAAAATCTTCGTTAAGGAATTTAAAGACACGATTCTTGCCCTAAACCACCGAAACTGTATGGGTTGCCGAAAATACACAAACCAGATGCTCCTCTACGTCCTATCGTGAGCCAGATCGATTCACCAACTTATAGATTGGCTCAACATGTAGCGAAATACTCTCACCGCTAAGAGGACACACAACAGCACATACCAAGGATTCTTACCAATTTGTCAGTGAGATTAAACACCTACATCTCACTGATAATGAAACTATGGTCAGCTTTGATGTCCAGTCACTATTCACATGTCTACCTGTAGATGACTGCATCTCAGTTGTTAATAGAAAGTTAGCAGATAATAACATGCAGACAGAATATGCTGAATTACTCAAACATTGCCTTACATCTGGCTACCTATTGTGGAAGGAACAGTACTACAGGCAAGTAGATGGTGTGGCGATGGGCTCTCCAGTATCTCCCATAGTCGCTGACTTATATATGGAAGATTTTGAGGAAAAAGCCCTCAGTACCTCTCCAGTAAAACCAAGGTTCTACAAGCGGTATGTAGATGATACTTTCACAATATTACCATCTGATAAAGTAACTGCATTTCTTGATCATCTTAACTCCATAAACCCTAAAATACAATTTACTATGGAGTTAGAAGCAAATAACTGTCTAGCTTTTCTAGATGTTTTAGTAATAAGAAATCCTGATAACACCCTAGGTCATAGTGTATTCAGAAAAAAGACCCATACAGATAGGTATTTAAACGGGGACTCTCACCACCATCCATCACAGTTAGCTACCGTGGGAAAATCTTTGTTTCAGAGAGCACAAGGGATCTGCGACCAGAAACACCTGGCTGCCGAGCTTCAGCATGTCAAGCAGGTGCTGCAGGACAACAAGCTCAGCGTGCCGCGTCAACGTCGCAGGGACCGAGTGAAACCAGCCACAGTCGAGCGTGTACCTGCCGTGTTACCATATGTCAGAGGAGTCACGGACAAGATTGGCTATATTTTAAAGCGAGCTTCAATTAAAACTTTTTTCAAGCCGCCCAAGAAGATAAGTCAATTCCTACCACCTGTCAAGTGCAATATCCCTCTACAAGATGCAGGAGTATACAAGTTAGATTGTGAATGTGGTCTCTCTTATATAGGTCAAACAAAGAGATCAGTGAAGACCGCGTGAAGGAACATATAGCTGACTTGAAACATCAGCGCACTAAGAAGTCTGCAATCTGTGACCATGTTTTGGATCATCCCAACCATTACATCAGATTCGATGAACCTCAAATCCTCGCCAAAGAACACCGATTCCTGCCAAGGATGATTCGCGAGGCTATTGAAATTAAAAAACATCCTAATTTTAATAGAGAAGATGGTTGGGTAATACCACCTGCCTGGGATCCTATTATCAATAAAATTAAACCAAATCCCAGGCGAACCACTAGAAGACTTCAAGATACAGTGAGCTCTTTCTGCGTAGTCGGACCATTATTAATAATTAAAAAGTTGTGGGTACCATGTGATAGCTGGGACATTTGGACGTCTGTCATCTTAGTCCTCCCGTGACCATGACTGCTGCAAAGCGGTCGAAACGTCGGGAATAATTAAACAAATAATAAACGCGATAAAATCCGTAAATCGAGTTTTAATAAATGTGTAACATTCGCGGAAATATAAGAAATCATTATGTGAACCAGTACGGACTGGAAATCGCAAATAAAATTCGCCGACTTGAAGATCTCAAGACTAAGCGCGCAAGATTTATAACATCGCTAAACTTCTTGAAGAGGTGCAGAGATCATAACCTTATTCCTACGTGTGTCAAAATTTCTACCAAGAAGGACATACGGGGAAGCGCCAAGATCTTAAACGAGGGGCAAGGTAAAAAAAAAACAAAAAACAAAAAAAAAGTTATTACGAAGGGTAATTCATCAAAAACGTTCCGATCTATGTACCATAAATAAAACCATAGACGATTCATCCAGTGAATTAAAAATAGTTTTAACGTCATTTGATTTTAATAATTGCATCGAGATTTTAAATAAGCGCGAAACAACTAAATATAATCAATGCAAAAATAAACAAATCGAAAAATATCAAAAATTAAATAAACTAAATTGCAAACGTCAGTCTCAACGCTTGAACCAATCGCGACCGTTGACAAGCGACTCGGATCATAGATTACGCGCGGTCTATAACCTGTCAAAACAAACACTGGATGAATCTACTCTGAAGGTATTATCGAAGGGCTTAAATTTCGCTATAACACCGCGAAAAATACCGTATGAAGAAATTATCTGTAGTGTTGAGGACTGCCTGTTCAAAAATAAAGTCGTCAAGGAAGATTTGGAGGCAATACGTCAAGACATCTCGTCTATGTTACGTCGAAGTTCAATGCCTAAACCGAATCTCCCTAAAGATGAATTTATAGCGTTGAAGACCCTACGCAACAGATCAGAACTCACGATCCTTCGCGCAGATAAAGGTAATGCTACGGTGATAATGGACACCCCAGACTACAATTTTAAAATACAACAACTTTTATCGGACGAAAATACGTATAAAAAGGTTAAAACAGACCCCACAACTAGCACGCTTAAAACAACTAGCGAGTTAGTAAAGAAACACTCCGAAAAATTGAGTCTGGACATAAACTCGATAATACCTTCTTGCCCTAAACCACCGAAACTGTATGGGTTGCCGAAAATACACAAACCAGATGCTCCTCTACGTCCTATCGTGAGCCAGATCGATTCACCAACTTATAGATTGGCTCAACATGTAGCGAAAATACTCTCACCGCTAAGAGGACACACAACAGCACATACCAAGGATTCTTACCAATTTGTCAGTGAGATTAAACACCTACATCTCACTGATAATGAAACTATGGTCAGCTTTGATGTCCAGTCACTATTCACATGTCTACCTGTAGATGACTGCATCTCAGTTGTTAATAGAAAGTTAGCAGATAATAACATGCAGACAGAATATGCTGAATTACTCAAACATTGCCTTACATCTGGCTACCTATTGTGGAAGGAACAGTACTACAGGCAAGTAGATGGTGTGGCGATGGGCTCTCCAGTATCTCCCATAGTCGCTGACTTATATATGGAAGATTTTGAGGAAAAAAGCCCTCAGTACCTCTCCAGTAAAACCAAGGTTCTACAAGCGGTATGTAGATGATACTTTCACAATATTACCATCTGATAAAGTAACTGCATTTCTTGATCATCTTAACTCCATAAACCCTAAAATACAATTTACTATGGAGTTAGAAGCAAATAACTGTCTAGCTTTTCTAGATGTTTTAGTAATAAGAAATCCTGATAACACCCTAGGTCATAGTGTATTCAGAAAAAAGACCCATACAGATAGGTATTTAAACGGGGACTCTCACCACCATCCATCACAGTTAGCTACCGTGGGAAAATCTTTGTTTCAGAGAGCACAAGGGATCTGCGACCAGAAACACCTGGCTGCCGAGCTTCAGCATGTCAAGCAGGTGCTGCAGGACAACAAGCTCAGCGTGCCGCGTCAACGTCGCAGGGACCGAGTGAAACCAGCCACAGTCGAGCGTGTACCTGCCGTGTTACCATATGTCAGAGGAGTCACGGACAAGATTGGCTATATTTTAAAGCGAGCTTCAATTAAAACTTTTTTTCAAGCCGCCCAAGAAGATAAGTCAATTCCTACCACCTGTCAAGTGCAATATCCCTCTACAAGATGCAGGAGTATACAAGTTAGATTGTGAATGTGGTCTCTCTTATATAGGTCAAACAAAGAGATCAGTGAAGACCCGCGTGAAGGAACATATAGCTGACTTGAAACATCAGCGCACTAAGAAGTCTGCAATCTGTGACCATGTTTTGGATCATCCCAACCATTACATCAGATTCGATGAACCTCAAATCCTCGCCAAAGAACACCGATTCCTGCCAAGGATGATTCGCGAGGCTATTGAAATTAAAAAACATCCTAATTTTAATAGAGAAGATGGTTGGGTAATACCACCTGCCTGGGATCCTATTATCAATAAAATAAACCAAATCCAGGCGAACCACTAGAAGACTTCAAGATACAGTGAGCTCTTTCTGCGTAGATCGGACCATTATTAATAATTAAAAAGTTGTGGGTACCATGTGATAGCTGGGACATTTGGACGTCTGTCATCTTAGTCCTCCCGTGACCATGACTGCTGCAAAGCGGTCGAAACGTCGGAATAATTAAACAAATAATAAACGCGATAAAATCCGTAAAATCGAGTTTTAATAAACACGATAGTCATTGACATTTTTGTTTATTTTTATACAGAAACGGATAAAAGAAATACCTTTACCTTTCTTGTTAAGCGTTCCCTAGCGACCTATAAATATACACCGATCCATGATAAGAAAAGTTACTGACGCGCTGTTACCTGTTAAGACTAAGACAATATCCGATTACCAGTAATTGATGATTCAGTCTTTAAACAAACTGGTTGAATACAGATATTTCTCTGGTTAGCCTTCGTACTTTAGTCCGGCTAGTTAAGACCACGGTAGCCCTGTTACTGCTCCCGAACAGTGGTAACCAAACATTACTATGTTTGAATTGAAAGTGGGTTTGTGACCAGACAAATTACTAGGGTAACGGAATTTAAACGCTTTAAAGCGGTAAGCTCAGTGTATGCTGTGTTAATACCCTTTCGAGCATTTATTTTTATAGGAAGGATATCTTGCTCGTCTCGTCACTTGATAGCATTAAAAAAAATCTATGTATTCATTTGCTTCCTTATGTTAGAATGTAAAATTCAAGTATTATGACGTTTCCATTGTTGTACAATACTTGACATAGAAGTCGATTGGAAACTTTTTTTCAATTTACAAAAGACGAAACTTCCGCTGCGAAGTTTGGCGGGCGGGCCTTAGTAAGCATTTATTTAAGAAGCTTTATTATTAATGTGGCGTGACAGTGGCGGCGCGTTTTTTTTTTTTTTGGCAAATAATACGGCGAGCAACGGACACGACAATACGGCCGGCGGTGCGGCGTCGGCGGACGTTAAAATGTTTCCGTTTTTGGCGTCCTCTCAACTTAGTTAATGTTTCCAAAACAACCGCGCGAACACTGCGATACCTATCCGCGAGCCTCGCACACGATCGCCACGAGTACGCAAAGTTAGAAAACCTTAATTTATTAATTTCAAATTAAAGCTAAAAATATCATGCACGTTTTTGAAGAACGGCAGTAAAAAAAGAAGATACATAACGGATAACATAATTATTCAATCTATCTGTCCTAATATCAAACAACTTTTATAAATGAAATGGTGTTAAATGGTTTTTACTTTTACTTTGCAGCTCTGGTTATTCTTTTTTTGGAAACGCTTGATTATTAATATGTTCGCTTCTTAAATCGTCTAGAGTTAAATACGGAATAAAATATTAGCAAGGAAACATAAACCCCGAACGGCCGTTAATTATTATTCGCAAAAAACTCGCCGCGGTACATTGCGGCCCTTCTTTTTAACACTGCACGGCAGCATTTTGTTATTTCCATAACATTTAGTTTCCGCTGCCACGTTCTGCGTACCCTGAATATACTAAATGAAAACGAATTCCACTTAACCGCACTGTATATGAACAAACAGATAAAATGAATTTACACTTTTTAGGTGTTACCCGGTGTTAATGAAGTGGGTTGTTAAAGTTTATTACATTTTGTAACTGTAATACTTAATAAACCATGTTTAATAATTACATTTTTTTTATTCCTCTTGAGACAGATACATATATATAATAATTATTTAACTTTATTGAACAACGTACGATGATGCAAAGAATTTATGTCTAATGTTAATTAAAAAAATTAATACTTTGATTATTGCTGCTATTAATAGGACTTTTTTATTATTCTTATCGTGATGTTGTAGGTACTATAATGTAAATAATCACATGACCTGTAACTAATTAGTAAACTTGGTAATGAAACCACTATAACTGGTTTTAAATCTAGATATATGTATAAAATAAAAATATTCACCGTAACCGGGACGAGGAGCTTTCTTTTAGAGAGAGTGAAAGTCATTTATCCAACACAATTGTCAAGTGCGGGTTGGTGTAGGTGACATATCCACGAAAACTGACGTTCTTAAATCAATTTACTAGCCTCACGATGTTTTCAGCTTAAGCTTACTGAAAATCGAACCCGCAACGAGCACCACACAAACATAGCTATCCCATCTTCCCTTTTTTATTTTACTATGCGACGAAATCAGCGAGACTTGATGCTAGTTAGGATGATTATACACTGCACCACATTGTGCTCGTCTTTCGTCTTTCGTTACTTCAGTAATTTAACTAGCTACAACGCCCTTCAAACCGGAACACAGTAACGTACGGCACTATTGTTTAGAGGCAAAAATAGGAGCTGTGATCAGCAACTTACAGCGAGACCTACCACCAGTAAACTGCTAGTTTATGATTAGAAAACAACAAATATGTAATAAAACATGAATAACGAGGCATTTAGGCAGATGGCGACGGTGTATGTTTGCATATAACGGAAAGTAAACGGCTGTAGGGCACGGCGGCGCCGCGGCGTCAGCGATCGGCGACAATTAACGACTCCCGGGCCATAACTCACGCTCACTCGCGCACGGTATCACGGCGCCCGCTAGGTGGCGCACGGTATCGCGCGCCCGCTCGCATCACACTTTACACTGAAAACTCCACATTTAACCACCCACCAACGCGGCGACACACCGACCACCGTTGTTTGTAATTTAAATTTCGTATTTACATAGTTTATTGCAACTTAAGGACGCAATTTGTTAACTCGGCTCTTACCGCTAGTTGCAAAATTTATCATGTCGACGGGAGATAGTTGGAGTCTGTTGATAAATCAATTTTAACTTCAATGTGTATAAAAGACACAAAGGAGTTTAAATGAACTTACTAAAAGCGACACGTTATCTTTCCGTATCTAATTTGTGTATGTTTATTTCTTCCTAATCTGCACATATATAATAATTTTTGTAGTTTCTCAGCCTCGCACGGGTTCGATTCAGAACATAGATATGTATAAACGAAGTAAAAAAATAAATATATCTGTACATCATTTCTTTATAAATCAATTTACAGGATTTTATAAATATTAATTTATAATAATTGCACACATAATATGGTTAACCGTCACTATCAGAACCAGAGCGTTCTGCTTACCCCACATACTGATTACTATAAAAAAAAAAGCAACGCGCTGCGTATCCAATTTGTCTGTAAAACTACAGAGCGTGATACGTCTCTATAACAAGGTACGTGTCATGACTGGACGAAAACAATACAATAGCGAGATAATTCGCCAGTCGTCCGTACGATTCATAAAAACGTAACGACGGACAGTGCGCCATTTTTATTTACTCTCTCACCTGAATAGTTTCATGAAAGGGAACAATTAATTCCCCCAGTCTAGTCACGAAAATTTTTCATTTTAATTAAAGCCCAAACCGGAGGTTCGGCTAATTAACCCATTAAAACACAGACTCTCATCTCGTTTTGTATTTTTTTTTTCTCTTAGCGTTTACTTTCTTCTGATTCTCGAAATGAAAATGAAAACGTAAGGGGATAAAGGACTGTTGAAATTACTTAATCTCTATCTATTGTACGTGGCGCGTTATTATTGAGGTCTTATTATAAGTTCTGCTTCTTATATTAATTCTTGTAACAATGTATTTTTGTAGTTAATTCAAATTATAAACTCATTTACTTATTACTTTGTTTTTATATAAACAATTAGGAATTTAATATGGAACATAGTTACACATACTTGTTTTATAATTTTTATATAACTGTTTCAAATATGTTTACAAGTTAATGAGTATTGCTAATGAATAATTACAATTCGTTGATAGGGTGATAGAATTATACAAACACTTAATGAATTTGATAAATATATTTAATAATCTGAGCAACATCTTAGAAATAAAAGAATTCTCAATTGAATTTTCTTTAAGAATAAAGTAGGTGTCGAGATGCTCATCAAAATAAGACACCCAAAGCAGGTTCGCGGGTTAATTATGGGATTAATTTTGTTTTACCCGACGACGGGTACAAAAAAGGTTAAATTATATCGTTGGAGAATGCTTAATTGTAATTTTGATTATCTGATCCACGCTAATTACACTTTGTCGAATTTCCTTACCGTAAAATGAGTGGTGTATAACTCATGCTGAAACTTGTTGCCGTCATAAAAGCAGCCGGCGAAACTCTGGAGACAATGGCACATGTCAGCCGATGTAAGGCCGCGTTTACAAAGCGAGTGCCTACAAGTACAGTCAACAAGACAAGCGGGTAAAGCTGCGATCATCTGAATGACGAAGCAATTACGTGCATTCAGCCCCGAGCGCAGTCAGTCGAGGCAAGTGGTGAGATTGGTTTCAATAAAAGCGCAATCCCTCCCCCATGTTTTTCTTTCATCACTCAACCTTGAATGGCGTTATTCACTAAACACTATTCTCCGGATACACAATATTATTACATTATTGTGTTTTGTATCACTCAAATTTGTTTCTTTTGTTACAGCTCAAAACACCCGTCGGGTCAACTTTTGACAATTGCGTCGATTAATCATTTAAGGTAAATTATTTTACTTATCAATATAAATAATTTTAATTACTGCTTTAGGAAACACTTTTATTACTGTAAGCCTTGTTATTATAATAATTATAATAATATATTCTACTCGTAAAATACATCATTAGTTTTAAATTTTGTTGTAATCTGTCGTCGGATACTCATGAAGGCAGTGAATTTTTCATCTGAAAAAGCTGCTTAAAGCCGTCCGCGGCACGTGCCAACAGAAGAAATAGTAGCATCCGACAAACGGATCATTAAAGTCTGCTTTAAATGTGCCCGCGGCGGCGCTGATTAATCATCGCTCGCTGATTAATTAATGGATCGTGAAAAACCAGAGAGAGGGAGCCCTATGGCTACCGGCCAGTTTATAAACCCGCGGCTAGATAAAATTAAAAACAATTAATGTTGATTACGAAACCACGTTATTTATACTACAACAAATGTACTATAGTATAGCTTATATACTTGGACAATATTGGCATGTATATATAATTTCATTTAGAATTTACCGTACCCTGCTACATTTACTTAATTTTTCTACACGTTCAAAATTTTACACCAGAGAAAATTTATATGACAATATTTAAAATACCAGGGTTTATAGAAAAAATTTGGCACTTGGACGTTTTAGTTTCTCCCTTATGCAAATGCTTATATTTCTATTTAATAATTTCTCATTTGTTAATCTCTATTTCGTTAGAGCTTTGATTGAGGAATTATACAATACGCGGTAACTAAATTCAATGCACGAAGCCCTAATTATGAACGTTGCTGCTTATACATGGACTTATTTGTTATAGTTGTATGTGAAGATGATATTGTAGCAGAGAATGCGTTCATTAGAATATAACAGTGGCAATTACAGTTGATCGGTTTTCGTTTGTAAGTACACCGGCGGGGTGATGAAGCGGCGCACATACTCTAACTGATTGCAACGCTCATTGACGTCGTATGACGAACGGGCGCTCGCTTGCAATTTATAACCAAATAAGCTGTTACTCATATTACAGTGGGGAGAGATTTAAACGTCGCTTTTTTAAGATGAAAAATTTATCGCTCGCGCGGGCCTCCGATGCGTCATTCAACGAGAATTTAATACTTTAAGTGCATTCATTTATAAACAACGTCAATATAGCACGGATTAAAACAAAAGCTTTAATGTTGAAAGTCATTTCTTTATTAAATCAATTTGTCGATTTTAATGGGCTGCCGTTAAATGACTACTCTAGCGTAATCGTACTCATTTCAGCAGTTAACTTCATATTATTAACTTCTGGAAAATCTCAAAATATGAAACAGGGTTGGCATACACCGAAATATAGTGGTGTATAAAAATATTTGTCGAATGCTGAATTCGAATCTACGAGACATGCAACAATTTTGAGACTACCACTAAAACAACTATTTACTCTGTTTAGCACAAACATCAGAACCGTTGGAACATCCCCGACATATTTTAACGCATATAATAAATTAACAAACTTCACAAATAGATGTATTTATAACATTGTTGCAAACTCGGCGCGATTAAGTAGGAAATATGACGAGACTGGATGTTTCTCGGTCGACTAATAATTACAATAATTGCAAAAGTTTCGCTCCGCAGTCTTAACTGTGGTGCTTTGGTGCTATTCATTTGTATTTATGCAGCCCGCATAAATATAAAATGGCAAAGTTGCGTCTTTTTGTAATCTGTGCCCAGCGAAATATATTTTTGATGACTTTGGTCGGGCTAACCACTGAGTGTTTCATAGTTTTTGTGTTGAGACACGTAAAATTTTAGCGCTTTTGTGCAAAGAGAGAATCGCGGAGAAAAGGTCGTCCCCGTCCGGTACTGTAAAATATTCTCGGAGATCTCGAGGAAAACAAACCAAGTATCCCGTAAAAGAAACAGACCTCCACCTTGTTTACGACGAGCACTCAAACTTACAGTATCCTCCCGCGTGTAGATATCCTCTTGGTTACTTGCTCTTTCATAAAATTTCTCACCAAATTTTCGGACGAACGCGCTTATTTGAATTACAAGCTAGCAATTTTATAATACCCCTTTCTTCAGATAAATGTTACATTGTTAGCGTTACTTAATTTCAGAGCTTCATTGCTGATTGTGAACATAAAAAAATGCCAGGCGCAGGTTGTAGACGAGCTCGTCAGCTCGCAGACTAAAGAAGCAAAAAATAAACCTTAACAAAATTTTATGAAAGTTTTGTACTATCTAAGCAAAACACATTACATATAATTATTTTGCTAATTCATGTATTCATGTATAGAAGCTATACTACAGGGATATGCCCGTGTAATAAAATTTTTAGGGTTCAGCAAATTACATCGGTATATCGCTTTACAAAACTCCGCGGCGCCGGCGCGCTCTCCCAACCGTAATGCGAACCATGTTGACACCAGATCCGCGAAATTAACTAGAAAATGTAATGCGGTACGAGTGCCCGCGCTTCTTAGCTACAAAATATACATAATTAGAAAAGTTTTTACGAGCGGGAGCTCCGCAACGTCGACGCTTGTCACTGCCTGACACGGCTCCCTTATGTTCGGGTACGGATTATAATTCCACAACAAAAAAAATATATATTTACCAACTGTTGTTAACGTCATACTTTTCCGCTTATAATCGTCTTACTTTTTTATTAGAAATTTACACGTTATAATCGTTGGGAAAAATTATTGTCAATTTTAATGTGTTTGTGGCAACAAAATAAAATCTCTCTTTGATATTTTTATTTATAACAAGGTTAATAAGCTATTAGGTATAAATTCATACATAAATAATGACTAACAATGACTCACGTTTATCGTTTGTATACTATTAAAATTTTTAGAAACTTTCTCTCCAAACTGCCTCCTTTGATTGGGTCCGGAGGCGATCTTGTAGAGTTCAGTTGGTGGAAGAGATTTTTCGAATCCGCCTGGCTAGCTACCACCCTCATAAGTTAAATTTGCTGTCATAACAGCATCTGTTTTTTGGTGGTAATCTTTTTTGGTTTCTATATCTCTTTCCTAAAATATCACGAAAGTTCATAATCAAAAAATCTGTTAAAACTTCGAAGACTGCCAACTTATTCCTTATTACAGTTCAGAACAAAACTTCACAACTTGTAGCTCAAATATGTTACACTATAGTAAGTACATATACGTTCTATAAGTGAAAACTGACGTTAGTTTAAATATGTATTTAGATTGTGTTAGAACATAATAGTCGCTTTTGGCACGACACAGTGTCAACGTCGGGTTACTAGCCTTAAATGAGTGTAATTACAAAAGTTTTTATCGCTAACTGTTCGCCAAAACCGCCTTGCTCGACCGTACTCCGACCATTTTGGCGGATACCAAGGCGTGGCGACATCTTACTTTAACGTTTACGAAATTCAAACAACGACTATAATATTAAGGTAGTTGCGCATGCAATTGTAAAATATAAAAAGGCAACGGGCATTTGTCGAGAGACGAAATTAAAATTTCATTTATCTATCGGCGTGGGTTAAACGAGCTCAGGGTGCAGTTCCTGCACAATGAGCCGATTAGTTCCTTAACGAAGCCTGGGAGTGATTTGAGACGAGAGATTCTTTCTAGCGGAGGAGGATATAAAAAGAAAGCTGTGTTAGAAAATCTCCAACGCACCGTGGAATATAAAGGAACGGAGCTTTTAAATAACTAATTTTGTATTACAATACTATACAGCTATACTATTACCGTATACTTGTAAACATAATGGAAATGAGATTTTTTGTAGGGTAAGTTTTTAACTGCCTGTTTAAATAATTCAGTACTATTTAAAGTTAATAAAAACAATTAAAACTACAAAAACAAGAGCATCGTTTTGTTCCGAAGTCAGATTAATTTAGGCGAGTTTCACCATCTTTGGGACAATTGTCATTATAATCTTGAGAAATTGAGATCAAACGCTAGTCCATTGTCGATAAGAGTCATTGTATGTAAAACCTAAATATAAAATTTTGCATATATGTTGTACAATAGTAGCATTATCCGCGCTTCTTCCACAATCTATTTACACGTTTAAGAGGCACAACACTGCAAACGCAACATAAATGTTTGCAAGACCGTGCCGGGGAGCCGTGAGCTATGTAGGTGGCGCTGCGAGCGTCTGCGGCTTCCATATGCAATGTTGTCGCGATATGCCACGTCCTGCGTGATGTATGCGACGCTAACTTACATGTTCTCCTTCTTGCTTAACACAGTGAACACTCACACCGCATAAATTTCAACTTAAAGCCACAACTTCTCTTCAGCAATGTGTAGAATTCTGAGAATTAAAAGTTTTCACAGCTCCAACGACGTTTTTACCACCTAACTCTCCGCGTCTCGTACCTTGCTCGCAAATACATAAAACTCTGCGAAAGTTTTACTTTAATATGGTCTAAGACCGACTTAAACGTTGGTTATATATAAAGATTTTACAGGTTTATTTTATATTTTTATCCAACATTGAGACAGATTTAAATCTTAAATAATGTAGGTGATAAAAAAGCAACAAGGAGAGAGGGAGTCGCGAGGGGAGGTATCGCGGAACGGAGGCGCAATATTGAGAGCGGCGGAGCGTGGCCGTCTCGAAGACATTTGCATCCTTCTAAATGAAACCATGTTATCGATGTTGCTCCGCGAACTGAACGAGTTATTGTGACAGCTGAGCCGTATCTACTTATTGATAACATCAAAGCAAATACGTAAATACAACTTATTGTCTTTACTTATTTGCATTCGATAAATATTACTGTTAGTTCACTACCAAATCAGTTTCATTGTTAAAGAGGCTGCCTGATGCCTTTGCATGTTTCGGCATAAAAACCTCGCATGTAGACAGCGGTACATTCTTTAACCCTATTTTTTGTATAGCTTAACTAACATTTTCCATCCATAAATGCAGTAAATTATACATAGTATAATATTAATTTGTTCGGCGTGACAAAACTTTTGATATATTTTTTAGAAAGAAAACTATTAGGTTTTCGCAGTTTCGAATATTTTCAATTATTGGCAAGCACATTTAAACGAATGGTATGATTTAACTAGGTCTTAAACACTAATGACGGCTATTGAATCTACGACGACATCGACAGGTTACCAAGAATTCCTAACACGTATTCGATTCTTGATTTCCTTCAGGAAGAAAGACGCGTTCGTTGCGAGATTCGGTGCCCGTTCCCGGCCGCAATATGTATGATAAATAAATTGCTATCCAATATCAAATGGAAGCTACACCAGTGAAATGTACAAAACGTTTACTCGTATAACGTATCAGTCTCGAACTGTACCAATGTATGAAAAGCTACATTTTCCGATATACGACATCGACATCTGATTAATATTCGTGTTTATCTTCCTTTAGTTGTAAAAATCAATTTGAAAACTTACATTGATCGAAATTAATCTGAAGAAAGCTTAAATTTCTCAAACAGTTTTACCTTAGGAATCTCCTTACACAAAAAATTTAATAAGAAACGTTACAATACATCATTTGATCGGAACGCGTTCATAAATTTATAAGTCAATTTAGAAATAACATACGTAATGCTGTCATAAAATCCTTTAAGGCGGCTGAAACGTAAGTAAAAAATGTTCCTGTCACAAAATTGCAAGAAAAAAAAAACGGCGATACAAGCTTGATGTTATTCTGACTCGAGGACAAATGAGACAAAGGAAATAAGAAATATTAAACGTGACTTGAATGTCAAAATGGTTTCCATACATGATACGGGTTTGTGCCATCACACGTTGGGTTTATGTAAACCATTGTACTTTTATGGAAATACGCGTTATTATAACATAGAAACGAGAGAGGATTTGTAAGAAAACCATTACCTTCGTACAGATGTTATCGGAAGATGCTGTTCGGTTACTACCAGCGTTTAATATCACTGATATTACAATCGTAAATAAATATCAGGGTAACATGTCCCTTATATATATCGCAGTTTTGTTTAAAGCAATTTATAACTACTTGAACTTGACAGACGTACTAACGGAAGGCTAAAGAAAATCTAATTCTAGTAAAACTGCAAATAGTGAAAGCAATCAAATAGATTTGAAATCAAATGTTAGCTTTATTCCCTTTACATCTTTAGTTTGCAATCAAAATAAATCTGTTAACTTCGATGCAAATTACAGTACCACGAAAAAGAATTCAGCCAAACATTCTCCAAATTGTTTTACTTCGCACAAGTAAAATTTAAAAATTCAAATGAGTCATACAAAAATCTGTTATGTAGATTACAAACTTACTACATATCCAAACGTCGAGAGCCAAATCTTCTAAAAACTTGTAAAAGTATGTAAAATTCAAATAAAGCATTTAATCAAAATTGCTGATATTCAAACTTTAAGGTTAAAAAAACGTTAATTCTTCAACAACTAGTATTTATTTTTTTCAAGTAATGATATGAGACATATTTTAACCGTTATAACATAAAGGTGACCTTACAGCAAAAACATTCGCCAGGTTCTCCATTAAAACAAAAGCCCTAAGAAAAGTTTTCCTAGAAACGGATAAGACGAGTAATGAAATAATGAGATGAACTTAAACGAGCTGTAAAATTTATGTTTCGTGCAGCTTAAAAACAGAGCTCCTCTCCGGAGATTTCTAGTTACTGAATTGAGTTAACGTTTCGCTCTTCGTTTAGGTGCGTTTTTTTATTCAAGTCGAATTTAACTTGAAGCCATTTTGTATATCCAAGTTTAGGAAAATCATTGAGATGAATAAAAATAATTATTAATCTATTAAGAATGACTTTCATTAAAAATATGAAAACAGAAGAATGAGGTTAAAAAAAAATTGATTGATAAGAATAAGAATAAGAATAATTTAAGACTTGAAGTAAACCTAATAAAATCCAGTAAGAGCAATATTCACTGACCCGAGTAAAATAGAAACAAAAGAGAAGAATAAGTCTATCTAGACGGACTTATATAATCTAGACAAGCAGTAGGAAGCTGATTAACGTCAGCCGGGGCGAGGAGTAAGCAGTGGGGTGGAGCAGCCAGCAACTGGATTTATTGTTAATGACCCTTTGCTGAACATTAAACGCGATGAATTCCTTACACAAACAACGTTATAGAGCAACGTTAATATGCGAACAGACTTGGGTCGTTACAGTGTATACAAATACAATATACGTTAAACGTTCAGACATTGAAATAACAAATAAATATTCTTAAGTTTCTGGAAATAAATATGAGATTATATTTAGAAACTAATGGATTGGTATTAGACTAGTGCATTTTGTCATCGAAGACTGGTTAATTTATTATGAAAGTATTATACAATAGGCTTCGTCAAGAATCAATATTTGTTAAAACTATTTTTTTTACATTATGCCTAATATATGCTACGGCTAAGGTTAAATAGATTTTTTTTATTATACACTTAACGGCGGGCAGACAGGAAATTCGGAAAGCAGATGAACACTCTGCAGAGCATTATCTGATTGTGAATGTTGAATCGTTCCGTTTTTCCCCTTCGATCCAGTTCGTTGAAGATTAGAAAACACGTACCGGAGAGCTCTCGAACAATTTTCCGTTTACGTAGCGGTAATTGTCTTAGAACAGGTAAAAACTATCTCCCAGTCGGCCGGCGAAGCGCACTGCGGTAGCGGACCCGCAGCCCCGGCCTCCGCCGCCGAAACCTCCGATACGATACGTGCACTGAATTTTATATCTGTACTGATTTTATTTTTACCTCCCTCATTCTTGATTCAACTATCTAATAGTTACCTCCAGACGACCAACGTTTGCTTTCTCTGAATACTGCCTAGGGTCTAAACGAAAGTGCTCAGTCGTTAAAATAAAAGCCACTTCCAAAATCTTTTTCTCAGTACGTAACTTATTTATTGAGAAACATCAGAAAAGACTTTTTTTCCCTTTTTTTTTTGAAAGTGAGAAATTGTAAATTTTATTAGTACAAATACGTTTTAACAAGAACTTTAGATGTCTTTTTACATAACGATAATGATTACGTACTTTGTAAAGCGATACGCTAGCAGAACAAGAAAACTTTTATTTTCAACATTTACGCAACCGTAATGTAAATTATGCAAAAATCAATCCGGAGTAGTAAAATGGATCCTAGTAAATAATTCAACACTGATTGTATCGAGAGTCCGTCTGCGCACTAAATGCTCGCCTACGACCACACTATCTTACCCTTATCTTTTATAAGAATCGCCACTTACGCTGCATTTTTACCAAAAATTAGGCAAGGAAAGCTTTTATATTATTTCTAAACGCGGATGATTTTACATTATTATATATTTTTTTATATTTAATTTAAAACATAACAAAAGTTCACAGGTTATTATACTTTATAATAACAAATTTGAATTAAAATGTATACTTTGTAATTATAAATTCAGGTATTTTCAAATAAAAGCAAACGTTTAAACTACACGCTTTCATAACACGAATGCTTTAATAGCCAAGTATATTTTAACAAGCTATTACAATCGTAAACGACGAAAATAAACTTTACAGTTTAGATTGAACAAATGAACGTAACTTTAAGCAACGTGCTAAAGCGAAGATTCAGTGGGAATGAGATTAAATAGACGCGACGCATCCCGCATTCTGTTTGCCCACTTCGCTATTCCCGCTGTATAATATTAAATTAAAACCATGTATTCATTACACCACCATTTATATTTAAATGATATAAAGTGTTGGTAAGCTCTATAAAATATATATGTTATAACACATAAATCTATTACAGTGCTTTCCGTGTATTCTCTTTTAATTTAAATGTAGTCGGCAATGTCTATGTTCACATCATAAATGGAGCCGTGGTATCTGAGTTTGTAAGCGCTGTACGTCTTATGGAGGCGCGGGTTCGTTCCCCTCTTAGATCAACTTCCGGTGAAAGACAACATTGCGAGAAAACCAACATGTACCAAGAATAATAACTTTCGTGCACCAGGGACAACCACCAACCCGCTATTGACTAGCGTGGCGGAAAATGGTCTGGTCTCCCCCCAGTTAAGAGAAAGCCCTAGTAGAGTTACGTGATACGTTATAATTAAACTTTAAAAACAGTAACTCTGTATGCACTGCACATAACAGAACAGATATTCTTTAAATTTAATGGCTACCCCCGCAAAAATTTTTCCATGAAAAGTTTTCCACTTCAAACTTTGCCACTTCGCCGAAGCCAAGTCGCGTTTAACAAAGCTTTTTCATACTTACATTTTTATATCAGGAATGGAACGTCACGCTCGGTTTCATCGCCGCTCGCCCACCCATCCGCCCGACCGCCCGGCCGCCGCCCGACCGCGTAAAGAACGCGCATAGACCGGTAATAGGTGGCGCCTGAGTCGATATTCTACTCACGTACAGAATTCCTTATATTTCATCTTTTTCTACGGCACCGAAAAAATGTCATCGAATTCACATTTTCGTGTAATCCTTATAATACTCGAGTCCTTGGAAGCGTCCGGGATATAAACTACTCGTGACGCGTTGTCACCCCTCGCGCGGGTGTAGCTTGGTATGCAGGGAGTTGTGATCGAAAATTATGACGGTGGCAATATTTTATACGCGAGAACATAATTTCGGTGCTTTTATTCCCAACAACAATATTAGTCTCACCTAAGAGCGCGCGGTACGTATGGTAACGACCGCAAGGAAAATATTACCTTAGCGAAACTTTTAATTGACTGCGGGGTAACTGCATGGGCGTTGCTAACGCAGACAGACACGAGCGCGTGTTAGGATTTAGGACCGAATCCACCTCCTTATCGAGAACAAGTCCGAACATGCACCTCGCGCCGAGCAACGTCGAAAGTTTCCGACAACAGCCCAACTAGTTTGGAAGCTTGGAAACTCCATCAGATACGTGCGCGCGAAGCGATTACCTGCCCCTGGACCTAGTCAGGGTTCTTGACATGTTTAACTTTTTAAATTTACATTAAACTGAAGCAAATAAAACTCCTGTCTTTGAAAATTTTGTTTACATTTTAACTTTATTACAATACGTTTGTTATTCGTGCCAATAGTAATTTGTAGAATAGTTGAACGTAACGTTAAGTACAAAGTAGGTTTCGCTTTCCACCCGCGGACGGTGAGAGCGGCGCGCGGTTGCGGGACGGCGATATTTCAACACGTAGCGTGTCGTGCGGGCACTAACTAGCGAACGCAGCTGGAGTTGCGGTCGCTGTTGTTGCACGGACAATGTTCGGACGCCGCTTCCTCGGGGCCCGCGCGCTGCCCGGCGCATCCCAAACTCCTACTCACGCTTTCGCACACAAAACGCGATTACACCCTGACGCAACATTTTCTATTTCTTTATTCACCTGCGCATACCCGGTGTTCTTTTTTCGTTAAAAAAACAACCGCACCTAACGGCATATATAGTTGTTTTTCAAACGTATTTCCTTCACTATCGTATCTTTAGATCATATGCAAAAGTTAAATTACAGTAACTGCTGTTACATTTGTAGTTTAGGTTCAAAATTTTATAAAATTCTCTTCTTTACTTAGATAACTAACAGGTAATACTAAACAGGCTTGCGCTGATAGCATGCTGTGTATGAAGAGCCCTAAACCGGCTGGACGACACCAGACCGCAGCACTAATTTATAACAACGACTAATTACCTACAAGAATCTGACTTAACAACTTTCCTCCTATAAATTCCTCGAAGCCCGCTGGTACTTAACTCACTTGATGAAACTCGTTGAAAAAGATTCCGAGACGTAATTATAAAACACAAATTAGACTTTCAGGCATGGTTATACATAATTAAAAGTTTCATGAGTTATTTCGGGACCCCATGGGTGATTAATATGCGCGAAGTGTAATAAATTGAATACTATGAAAAGTTATATTATTTATGAAACTTTCGATAATAATTTATATTCATCAAGCGCATTTAATTATTATGTTAACGAAAGCCGCTTTTGAATAAAATATTAAAACCATTCATCAAGAAAATCAAGCCTTCATTATTTCGTAAAGCGCCTACGCATAATCAAAGAATAAATTCCTAATAACTTGGTTACTATGCGAAATTAAAAAAAGGGAAGGTGAGCAAATGAAAAAACATTCGCGCGGATAGGTGTTGTAAAAAGAAACGAATACATTGTTTTTATTACAACCCGGGGGTCTCTGGGAGGTGTTTTCGCTGTTAAATTATGCACAAATCAATTCTTTCACCCGGACAGACCTTCTCGTTGTCTCACGTTAAATAAATAAAATATATGTAATTGTAGCAAACCTGAGAAATAACAAGAAACAAAAATACTAGATTGTTTTTCGCATATACAGAAGCATGTATATTGTACGGCTTTACATTCACCATGCCACCTCAAACAATAATATAAATAAATCTTTTATTTAAATATGTCAATGTTCAAAATTAAACCAAAAAAAAAACATCTACTTACTAGTAATTCCGTTTCTGTTTGATGGCTTTTGCTAAGTGTTTGGATTTGTGGGAACTAGTTTTGTTTTGTTCCGGGTAAAGTAACCTTCGAGCGGATCTCGGATATGGTTTAAGTAAACGACCGTCAGTACGTGCGACATAATCATAATAGTCAATAACACAAGCACACTTGATTAGTGTTACTTCAGTACAGTGTAACTTAACACTGAGTGGTGTTAATACAATACAAGTACCTGCGATGCGACTGAATCTGATAAATCCTTTTAATTATTAACTCCAATACCAATCAAGTCTGTTACTTTATACCTAACAATTTACTCGTTACTAAACATTATTTAATATTTATTAAAGAATTTTCTAAAAATGTTTACACAGGCGTCGTAGAGTCTTCACACTAAAATTAATAAAGCTTTGAAAAATTATAAGATAAGTAAACATACGATGAAGAATAAAAAAATCGCCTTACTAACTATACACTATCTCAAAGCGAAGAGCTTGACAATTTCTTTTCATTGATATAGGCATAGGAATTGCTTATCATCATATGAATGACAATTAGACTACCAATATCGGCGTTTTTTTGTAAAAAACAATCTTCTTAAAAAGGTATTTGTTCAAAAAATACTTTACAAATGATTGTTAACTATTATGCAAATCAAGATACAACACAGATGAGTAAAATCACGTAATATATGGACCAACATTTTTAATCAATTATTTTGATTACATTTGTGAATTAGTTAGAATATTATATTGTTTGAAAAGGTGTGTCAATTTGTTTATATTTTCCAGTGCTGCACAGCGTGAAGTGTCAGTATTGGTGCCAATATCGAAATCCAATCAGCGTTCTGTGATTGACAGCCGAACCCAACCGAACGCATATCCGGAGAATTCACTTGTCGTTATCACACTGGAAATGAACGGGCATGAATACCACTCAGGCGTTTCCTAAAAGTTCATTTACTAATTAATTTTCGACAATCGTAACAATTCACTGTTCAATGTATAAGAATAACATGTAGTTAAAAACTAGATTATATAAATTTAAAAGCATTGACAGTAATAATTTTTCGTTAAACAAATTATGGAAAAGTTAACGACACTGTCAAAATTTCGTTTGAATTTAACGGAAGCCCTAATGCAGTCACCAACTATGATGAGGACTGATGATGATGCCAATAAGGTCCGGTGTTACAATCTTAAACAATTTTTGCTTATCATTTACAGCCTGTTAATCATCAAAACTGCACCTTGTAAAACTTACAAAGCTGAAATCAATAGAATATGTTATTATACAGAATTGTAATTCAGCACTTACCGGAAATTTGCGAACAAAATTAATAATTCCCGAAGTTACCTCGGTACTGATGTCTGTAATAAACCTGAGAAGACTTATCGCAAAATAATACCTACAAAGCCTTGTTATACTTTAGCAAGAACGATCCTTTGTAATAAGAGCATTAAATTATTACTAGTATTAAATAATAATACTTAAGGGTGGATTTGTTAAAAAACGATAGGAGCCGTTAAATTATTCGTTATAGAAATATTATAATATTGTTAATAGATTCTTTACGAAAAATATAGTTCTACATGTATACGCCAAAATATATTTTTTTTAGTATGTGTATTAAAACCTTCAATAATATTCACATTACACACAAAAACAATTTTCAAAAATGTAATTCTGACTCCACGTTATTAATGTTAGTAGAACTGATGTTCTTAAAGTGCTGGAATAGAAACAGGGTTGGTAGACCCCCACTAAGTTGGACAGAAGATAATAAAAAAATTACTTGAAACCCCTAGACACAAGAAGCGCAGTAACGTTTACATTGGAATTCATAACAAAAGAGCTATTATTGAATAGTGGATTTATTATCTAAGTATTTAATAATCTATTACAATATAACAATAATAATGTACTTACACTAAATTAAAACTATTAAGTATATTACCATGTAAAACATAATAGCTATGAGGAAGAATTGCCGCAGCCGACCCACACCCCGTCGTTATCAAGCGCGGTTTGAAATAAAATTTCCCAATATGCGAAGTTCTCCGTGCTCTCCTCGTGTATGCAGAGCTCGCATCGGATATAACTAAATAACGCCACGGCGAGGAGTGTAACGAACTATCAATTAAACTCGTGTTTGTGCTTCTGAAAATTAAGTTATAACTTGCTTTTTAAAATTCCTGCTGAGTGCCGTAGTGAGTAAGTATTATTATATTTCAGCACGACATTTTTTTGAGCGCAGAGCTTTTTGTGCAACTATAAAACTTTGCTTCGCTTGCAATCAACCAAACTTACCATCGCAGGCATCGTTGAACAAATGTTTCTATGTACTTGCTTAGCTAAGTGGATCTACTTATAAGAATTGTAATAATGATGTTTCGGTAATACGATTCACAGTAAATTGTAAAAAAAAATATAGTAACTGTTAAACACATTCTGTTGAAAAATTACCCGTAACTGCACAATGGATGCTACTTAAATATGATCATAAAATTAAGGGTTTTTTTTTAATTTAAAGACTATACTTACATCTGCAATATCTTAATCTTAGTTTTTGAAAATACGCTGTTATGATTTATCAGTTTTCCCATTTTATTATTCAGACATTTAAACCAGAACACTGTGATGTTTGCACACAAAATTTTGTCGCTGCGGTGATCTCCGGAAACAGTGACCTATCTAGTAATGCTAACAATGCGTATATGTAATTATAAACCGCACAACTTTTAATTAGTCGATCATTAAAATAAGTTATCAAGAAAAACACGAAAATATTACCATGACAAAATAACCAGATACTCGCAACAACACACGCGGTACACCCGGAATATTTTATTAAGGCAAACAATGAAACAAATGTTTATAGTCTTCTGCTGTCCCTCATTTCGCAAAGGCTTGTCCAACTGTGTCGCTATTTTTTGCAGAATGGGAAGTAATTGGCTTAATTAGGTACGAAGCTACGCGCGCCGAATGTTGACCATCGATGTTGACGAAATGCGAGGGGTTTCATGAAATAAAAAAAATCATGCGAAGGCAAAACGTGGCGCATAAATTGCATAGTGTTAGCACACGAATGAATTAACATGCCGTGTTTATTAATTGAGAGTATATCGAGTTAATGTTACTGCGTCGCTCCAACGTAGTTCTGATTTGGTGACAAATAATAACACATACCATTATATAAATTGGCCCGTGTTTGCATTTAATTAATAGAAGGTGACACAAATGAATGCCTGTTAAAATTTTCATCTACTGATTGGTATTGATTTGGCAACTTACCAAGTGCACTATTTGTTGTGGCATTAGCGTCCTAATATCAATTCAATTATCGATACATGCAAAACAAATTAAACGTATCTCAATTTCACTCGGAGATTGTAAAAGTGTTTTATGATCGATATACTTATTGCTAATATAAAAAAAGGTAATTTCAAGTACTTTAAATCAATAAGTCGTGTATTAAATAGGAATTAAACAAATATATGAGAGTATCAATTGATTTAATTAACTACGAATGTGCCAAAACGATACTCATAAAATGGCGACGTGAGTGGGCGGGTTATATCTTAGTTGAGACAAATCGTTTTAACTGAACGGAACAGTTCGAAAACAATTTAACATAATAGCAGCAATTACAATCCAAAACTGGATGCTGTAGTGCGTAATGGCCGTCCTTCGACAACGTATAAATAGAAAAACACTGTGCCACGACCAATAATGTCCAAATATCGTTCAATAATGGTCCAAAAGCGGTCAAAAGAATTGCCCAAATAACAATAGATAGGAACACGACGGTCACGTAGAGAGAGTCGCAGTATTAATCAGTTAGTCACACTTGTGCCAAACTAAGGAAGAGTCGATTAGAGGGGTACCTTGAGGATTATTGAGACATTGGCGGCGGCATGCCAGCTGCGGCCGGCAAACTTGCCGATATTGCCAGAGTGGACGCGGCTGTCCCCCAACTTGTTTGCCAACTGCCCAAGACTTTTCAGCTCCGCAGTGAAACTCTAATGTTCGATCATCTTTATTGGAAAAATGGTTAGCTTGTACGATTAGAATGTTTCCCGATATTACAAGGGCGATCCTTGTTCAGTGACCCAGTTGTTGTTTCGCATAACGATTTTGTTTTAATAAAAACAATTTTAACGATAAAATTACTGTAACGTTTTGGACCCATGTAGATGGTTATACTTTTTTATACTATAGTGCATTATTTTCCAAAAATTAGTAAGGGCAAGGAAACTGTTCTTGTATATTATGGCGTAAATGCTAACAGGGTTCACATGGGCAAACGTATCAAGAACCATCACGTGATTGATTTGATAAATTTAGATGATAAAATTTACTACATTATTAGTCTACAGTTGTGTTGACAGTTGGAGATAAATAATAATAAACAGTCTGCTAAATGTTTCCAATGATGATATTCGAGGTCTTCTCTCACAGTAAGAGAGTTATTGAACGATACATTCATTTATTCAAGCGAAAATGTATTAATATATTAGTCTTACATAATTTTTTTTCAAGATAAGACAAAAAATATTCTCTCACAGTGTGACCCCGAAAATACATTACTGAAGGTCTAGACGCTATAAACCATGGCCAAACCGGGCAATAAGATTATTTCACCACGTACATTACGACAGTAGAAAAGTAATATAATTTTTTCGACAACATTGACATTTGCCTTGATACCTAATCTGATATATTGTTCTGTAGAACACACGAAACCTAAATGTTTTCTAGACAATCGATGGTCAACAGACATAAATAGATAGACAACAGAAATAAATAAGCACAAGATAAATTTTCTTTATTCGTCCAATCCCATTTTCCTCGAAGTTAACTAGCAAAGATGATTGAATTCTTAGTTGCAAATTTAAAATACAATGTACCAGAAAATAAAACATTTATTACCAAAATGTTAGCTACTCAATTTTTTTTGATAACAAAGAATTACGAATATGCTTTTCTTTTCGCAATATATCTTGTTTATGTCGCATACGCTAGTCGGTAATATTTTACCCCAGCACTTCATCTTAGGCTTGGCAACGAACAGATAAAACGAAGCGATATAATTTCCGTTCTCTTTTTATTAATAATTGCACTTAGTATATATTAAGCAATTGTTTTATTAATAGTAATTTGAAATATATAACTTAAATAGTCTTTTAAAGTTACTAAAAATTAATAGAAGTTTTTACCAAATTCTTTATTCTGTTTGTGTGTAAATTCTATTTCAATTATAGAAACATACTATTGTTGCTAAGACTGCCTTGTAACAAAGGTTCCTTGTTCTACTCCGGGGCTACACTATTCCGGATATACCACCTCATCCGCTACCACCCACATAAAACTGTCACCATAATAACATTGCTGTGTTTCGGTTTTACAAAATATGAGAGTCAGAATATCCTGGGCGAGCACGGTTCACCATTCACGACATCATTGTCCTTTAACATTACATGAAATTGCGATCGAGTGTTATTCCATCTGTTTATTAAAAATGGTACAGAATAAAATATGATAAAATTTACTTTAACTCATGTATTACTATAGGTACTATAATTACTTACCAGCTACAAGAAGTATTGCTAAAGAAAGTTTAATTTCGTAGTTATGAAACTAATAATTACTAATATAATGGAAAAATGTACTGTAAATTTTACAAAGACAAGCAAATTCTCTGGTATTATTACAGACTAATTAAATTTCAAAATATCAAAAGAAAATTTTCGTCAATTTCCGAGATTGGAAGCTATTTACCGATCACCGTCACTTTGCCCTAACTCTTTAACCCCCTGCTTGTGTTAATTGGTGTATTCTTCCCTGTGAGCTTTTTCCGATAAAGATTGCTCCATCTATTGAGCTCCTAGGGGGACATTCGTGAGGTGGGACAGGGTGGAATCGCCAGATAAAACGAGGGTAGATCGTCAATAACTTGCTCCATTGTTTGTTGGCGGCCGACTTAATAAGTTCGCCAAATTTATTATGATTTGTTTCCTCCCTTGCCATCTTAATATGGGTCTTTCAGCAACATACAACCGAGACTATTCAACTAATTAATTCTAATAAAATATAAACTACATAACACATTATTGTATTGTACATATCTGCATTTACATAAATATTTTAATAAACTTTTTCTGTAAAAGTTCATATTGCAAGGTTAACCGCTTACTGTAGTTTTCTTTTTCTTATGAATAAATATACGAAATTCCGCTTGTTTCACATCCAAAGTAATTTATAACAGAAAAAACAAATTTACTATAAATTCTCTCCATTTTCTTCTTGTGTAAATTAAATGTCTAAGTTTTAGTAACATAAAGTACTTTTTATTCCTCACGTACACGATCCACGAAGACTCCTAGCGGACAAATACCTCAGGATATTTACTGGATAAAAAAATACTGAAGGTAATTTCCTATACACCTATTACATTTCGGTAGCTACAATGTAAATAATCTATTCTCTCTTGTCCGTCCAATCGCGGCGAAATCTAGTAACTTTTTTCTGCTAAAAATATTTTTGTGGCCGTAAATAACAAACGTTTTTCGGTTTTTTCGTTATATTTATAATATTAAAAAAAAACTAGTGATGCATTGTGTTTAATATTTTTTTATTACGCGTATTTAAACCAAAAAGCGACTTTATACATCTTTCATGAAACAGGTATTTTTTAAATCTTAAAGAGAGCAATATGCTGGTTGAACTTAAAAGGATCTACTTCGTATTATTTTTGTAGTATTGCTTAGGAAGGAAGCTTTAGAAGGCTTATCACTTATCAAGTGAACATTTTGCTCGATGATTGTATAATTGTAATGTTTTAAAAAAGTAT
Source organism: Byasa hedistus (assembly GCA_029286795.1). Lineage (NCBI taxonomy): Eukaryota > Metazoa > Arthropoda > Insecta > Lepidoptera > Papilionidae > Byasa > Byasa hedistus. The sequence goes on along the minus strand of JAGSMW010000020.1, from coordinate 4,473,253 downwards.
TTTCAAAGAAAAAAAAACAGTGTTTCAAAACTCGGCTCGGAAACTTTGAGTTGTTGCCTGGAGCTGGTGCCACTGGGTCACGTAGCCGTCATTAATGGGCGCATGAGGTCGCAACGGAAATTAATTTCATCGTAAAGAAATCAACAACTTTCGGTACGGTGGTAATTAAAGCTAATAAAGAAAATTTAGTGCAGTTTATCGAGCAGCGTCATTAACGGCGGTGACGAAACGCTCGGCGGCGCTCATAAATCATCACTAATACACAACCGCGGGCTGAGGAGCAACCTCCGCGCCGTTATAAACTGCGCGATTTGCACGGCGACCTATTTGTTATAATTACTCGCTAAAGTAAACAAAACGCTTCGAACCATTTAACACTGTCATACCAAATTACGAGCGATACAAATATATACTTAGATTATATTCAAGAAAGTGCAGATTTATGTAACACCTGGTTTCCTAAATCACGCCGGGACATCGGAGACGTTACAAAAATACATGCGGGAGAGTATTTGTCGTGCTCTCTGTAAATTGTAGACTTTTATACTAGATGAAAATGCACAATAGTTTTCAAGTTCATCTTATAAGTAATATCTGTCCAAATGTTTAATTAGTTAAGCAAGTTTCTCGATCGTAAATATTGTTGGTTGTAGATCTCCCTGCAGCGCATATTTCTGTAAAACGTCAGAGTTCTACTTTCAGTGGAGTTGTAGCTAGTGGAATGACTAGAATAACAAGACTTAATATCTAATCTATCTTATATCTGGTCTCAAAGCGATAAGCATTATCGGGTACAGTGATTATTATCCCAACTAACTGCACATTGTTTACCTGTAGCGTCTTAATATAAAAAAAAATATTTACTAGAATTTTATAACAGTCAGCCAGTAGAGAGCTGCTATTTTGTATTTTAGCTTCTATAGCAGCTAGAGTAACACACATTGACGCGTCTATTGTGTAGCTTATGCTAATGCAGCTTGATTACAATGTGAAAGGAAGTAGTCTGTATCATAAAGTAATTAACAATTACTGTTACTCCGCCGCGCGAAACGAAGATAATTTGCTGGTATACAGGGATCCAGCTAGCGTTGTCGCAGCCTAATTGGATTTCCGACATCGAGAATTACCTAAGACTGCAAGGAGATTTTCCTAGTGGCAATCAGAATAAAATTGTATATTTGATTAAAAAAAAACTGTTTTTTTAACCGGTTAATGCGCACAAACTTTGTTAGTCCGATTAATGTTCTTACATTATTATACAAATTTTAATAAATGTACTTAGCTTTTGACTTTAAGGTAATAATCTTTTTTCTCCAAATTTTTTATCGAATGAGCTAATAGGGCTTATAAAGAACCGATGTTGAATTTCAATCTGTATCTAAATTATCTAGATACCGCGTGCTCGTACTGTGGTGGTAATGCTTCAAAAGCAATCGCCCGCCTCTGCCGGGGACAATACTGCTCGCCGCACCAATCGCACTGTTCTCTCCGTTCGCCGAGGAGCGACTGCAATTTCCCGCGTTCCGTATCGCGGGCGACGTACAAAAATTGCTTTTCTGAAATAGAGTAAAAAAAAAACCATGCAAATTTTTGTAAAGTCATTCGGAGGCGTGCGTTTGTATTTCTCGGGTAAGGGTAAGAGGGTAAAGAAGGCGAACAATTGTCGTCGCGAAGAATTCCTTTATTTTGCAGAAGGGATATTGCGCGTCGGGTGCAGGCGCGCAGCTGCCGCCAAATGTGAGCGTTGTTTACCGGCGGGCGGCAATACGCCCGCATCGAACCCTCCACTACATCCTCACAGATAGCTTGTCTACTAATATCAAACCTATAAACGAATATTACCTCGTTAACAGAACTAGATTTTATCACACAAATCATTCATTCAAATACACTTAACTGCTTTCACATCTAAAATAATGAATTTGGCTTTAACAACAATCAACATGATTTGATCCTCAATAAAAGTAAACTGACGTTCATCTATAATTTTATTTCCTGTTTATCATATTTTATGCTTTCGCAAAATGGGACCAGACTGTCGCACTAATTGGGCTTCTTCGTGAAGTCTTACTTCGATAGTATTTTTTGACTTTCATGTAATGTATATAAGAAAGTATTTATCGTTAAGAGAATGCTATAATACGAAAATTATTATTCAGCTTATGAAAATAAAACAAATTTTATTCCTAATATCTTAACGTAAACAACTCTTTAATAGCAAATTCGTTTTGGCCAACAATTCCGTTAATTTTATACAAGCCAGTTTACTTTAAATTCGCGAGTTAAGCAAAAAGCACGACTTAATTATAAAAAATCATAGAATTCAGTTTTTAGATGAGGTCTGCGAGTAAATGATAAAAGATGAAGTTTCCATCATAGATTACAGTTTCATGGAATAAGAGAAAATGTTAATTTCTTTAAGTAACTACGTTATATAAAAACACATGAAAATAACACAACGTATCTTCAAAGACGCATTTAAAGAAGTGAAGATTAAGGAAAAAGCATAAAATAACATTTAACTATAAACTAGATGCTTTTCAGATTACGACGTCGCTTTATAGAAGGTGGTAATTCGCAAAAAGGTTGGTAAATGGACGTAAGAATCAATTTATATTCACAAACGTGCGAACTTTACCCGTGACAACCTTTACTTTTACGTTTACTAGTTCTAATCCTTTTCTTTTCACTTATTTATATGTTCGATTTACAGTCTTTTTAGTATTGGGATTACATTCGTTTGTAGTTTTTCCCTATACATATAATCATCAGAGATGGTTCTTTTCATCGGCCCAGTAATTAAATAGTAACACTGCATGACGGCAAAGATAATGATTGTGCTAAGCTGGCCGCAGATTTCATTTCTCAATAAAACTAACTAGATGTTTTGAACATTTTAATGTTTCCATGACAAACAGAATAGAGTTCCTTTCATTAATTGTACGCCTTTTAATCTTTCATTTAAAAACGAAATATAACTCAAAACCTAATGTAAAACCAACTATTGAACGGATTCTGTAATTATTGAAATGATAAATCGGTATTACTTTTGCTGTAGTAATAAAACGTAAACTCATAACGGCGCAGCTTGCAGGAAATAAAATAGCAATAAATCAGATAGTTTGCAAATAGAAATAGTACGTTGTTATGATTTTCATTTCGCTACGGATTTTTATCTTTTAAAAGACGAACCGTCCCTGTTGCGATACGGAGTTTACAATTTCATCGGGCCCGCCCGCGTCTTCGTATTTTGTGGTGGAATAGCCCTAATAACATGCCACAACTCATTCTGATTTATTCGGCCTCGTTATAATTGTGCGCTCCGTTGGCGAGCCGCTATTGCCCGCTGTTGCAATTTTCATGCAACCGATTCGCGAGAATGGATTTATTCTTTCTGCCAATTTACTCCTTACTTTCTAGCGTATTATCCAACGAACAGTTTAATTTTTATTATCGCAGTAACTACGGATCTATTACTACTTCACTGCTTCTGTGGTGCAGAGGCCGCTTGCCTTGTAATATTTCCTGTTAGAGAATGGTTCCTTCGAATCCCTCTGACTAGCTACCATCTTAATATATTAAATCTAGTGCCATAATAGCATTGATGTATTCCGGCTGTCAACATATGAGAGCTAGAGTATTCTGAGCGAACATGGTTCTCCATCCATGGCCTCATTGTCACTTAACATCATATGAAATAGAGGTCGTATTAATTCATTAAAGTTAAAAAAATATTTTTATCAACTTTTGAGCTTGTTTAGTTATCAACAAGATGGTTACACGTCTTGGTAACTAAGAAAAGATGTTTCATAAAAATTTAGAGAAGTGTCTGTGAAAGATTATTTAAATCGGAGAGGATATTAGGTTAATAGGAGCATGGCTGATTTCCAGACACGTTAATATCGTTCTGAAACAGTGCGAAGGACGTCTTAAAATAATACTGCTATTTATTCCAGTGTGAATCACGAGCTCTTATAAACGTTGGAATGTCGCTATATACCAACGCCCACAGATTAATACTATGTATCAAGTAATCTGATGGTAACCACTACAAGAATACCATCAGATAACTTCATAGATAATGTAGAATAAATAATGATAACAAATTTCACAAAGTTTAATATAAATCACTTATTTAACGTCGTTTTTTTATTAGATTTTTATCTGGGTAAATAAACAGTTGCAAGCGCTAGGTTTTAGTGATACTCGAGTTACAGAGTTAAGAGTACTTTAATTGCATTGTAACTCTAGCAATTGTGTTCGTTATCCACTGACGGGCTAACCGTTAACTAAGTTTCGGTTTAACGCATCACAACATCCCCTCGTCCTTTGTGATTACGGGTTTTATACAATACAATCAATCCTCAACTTTTGTTTGAGTTATTTAGAAAAAAAAACAAGCTAACAAACGTTGAGGTTCGGGTTCCATGGAAAGCAAAGTTTGAAGGTGAGCCGGCTACCGTCTCCCTAATAGAGAAGAAAAATACGTTAATGTACCCCCGGATCCCGAAGACAAATAAACCGAAATAAACTGGACGAAATAAAGCGGGGAGGCAGTGAGATAAATAACAATGATCTTGCGGAACGAGTCACTGAGATCGGACGATTCGGTGCGAGCCAGCTCTTTCGATGTCTCGGTTTTTTCTCGTCCTCGACAGAGGTCATGAGCGTTTAACGACTTTGCATATCTCATCCATCTAACGCACTACAAGCCTTTTCGTACAGTAATCTGAGAAGACAATAACACCGGATTACTAACACTAACCCAAAACTTAAATAAATCCGTCAGCTTACTTAAAACTCGCTTTAGTTATTTTGTTTGATAAAACTTTTCGTTGCTAAAGGAGTTTTTTTTTTTACACCTACACCAGTTTAAGACAGCGTTTATAACCACGAGGTTTTTTTTTTGTAGACGCCTTATTTTTTTTTTAAACGAATTGAGTCACGACATTTAAAAGCTTTAGCGTATCTCGTTAATCTAATGCACACTTTTAATATTTTTAAGTCTAAATAAAAAAACGGCAAGAAAAATAATGGGAATACAACAAAAAGTACATTTCCAACGTCGTTCTGTTAATTAAAAGTTAGCTTTGAAAAACGCGGCTTCTTTTACGTAGCTTAAAATGTTATTCATTATATCCATACTCCAGCGTTTAAAAGTTTTGATAAGATTAACAGTATCTAAAGAAATATTGCGTTATAATTATGTTTTAACAAATGAAAAAATAGTTAAAAGCGAAACCCTGTTTAAAAATGGAAAAACTCAATTACATTACAAATTAATAACAGAAATTTAACTAAATTTGTTGTATTACTTATCTCGTTATCAAGAAAACAATCTTGATAAGATGAAACACAAATCTTAACAAGATTTATTATCTTTGCTTCACTTATTTAAGTTATAAACCTTTTGATCTCTGCCAAACAGAAAACACACGCATTTCACCGTTTTCTGAGTAAAATGTGTTACGTTCTTGTGTAAAAAATAACTAACACAAGTTAAATAGTGTGCAAAGGCATTTCGCTATGAAAATATTTAACGCTGACTACAAACTAAATGAATGAAGCCAACTCTATGCTCAGCTGAATAGCAGTAGAAACAATATCCCGCCGCTTGTCACAACCGGATGCGTTCTAATGTAACAGGGCTGACAAATTAATTACAGATATTCTGTATTTCTATTAAAGCTTGATATGAAAATAATGAAATTATTGTCATTTCATAAAAACGGTTCTGCTTACACAAATATAAACAGAATGATGTCCGCTAGTAATAAAACAATTTCAGCTATACAAAAACGCGAAAGTTAAAGTCGATGAAATTTATCTACCCAAAAATTACTTTTACAAAATTAAAATTTAGATTACCTAAAACATTTTGTAAAATGTGACTTAGAAATGAAGTCATCGAGATTTTCCTTTTATTTCATCAGACTATTCCTACACTTAAGTAAAATTTATGAAACTGTGTCGTTAACGCATTAAAAAATAATTGTAAATCAAATATTATAAGCATTACTTTCGTAAATGAAAATACAATTTAAAAAAAAAGCAAGGCTTCGGTTCTATCTCAAAAACAAATAAAATTTTAAATCTTCTAACTAAACTTAAATAAACTTCGACCCCTTCTCAGCCCTGAGTTTTGCTTCAACGAAACGTTTTCTTAAAGAGATCTTTCTGTCTACGTCAAGCCAACGGATTGTCATAATCTTCTTTCAAAACAATTTAATTTTTTAATTAGTAAACTTTATAAGAAAACGAAAAGTACGAGAGATGAAAATGAGATAAGATATCCATGGACGGCTCTGATTTACGAACGAAACAGATCTCTGTTGCCAGGGACCGTCTACGTAGGTCGACACCGCGGCGCCAGTTTATGCGGCAAAGCAATATACAAAAATTACTTTGTTTCAGTTTAAAGGGTGCTGTAGCTAATGTAATTAATGGAGTAACGAAAGTTAATACCTCGTGTGAGGCGACAGCTTCTAGAGCAGTTTAAACATTTTTGAAGTGCCTCATTGTTTCGGACAGACGTATCACCTACCAATACCACGTTCTACATGTCTCTTCGCTTCGTTGAATAAAAATAAACCACTTACTCGAAAGCGCAGGGGTCAGCTGTGAGAAGACTTGGCTTTTTAATGTAAATTCCGGATCTGAAATCCCACTGGCGTTCAATGCGGATATAGATGCATGCACGAAAGTTGTAAAAGCCTCTAAAACGAATTTCTCTCCGGTTCTTTGAGTAAGTATTTCCTGTAAAACTATCATACGTAATAAATCAGTTAGACACACTTAAACTTATTCCTTTAATACAGTATACCTTGTTAATCAAACAATTTGAAGTGGGAAAAATTGCAGAAAAAACAATTCACAGATAAGTATTAAGAAGTACTCTCCTTTGAACTTACTACCTACTACTCCTTCCACAGTCTGTGAATTTTTTCCTAATTTTACTATCATAAATGTAAATTAAAAAAAACTGCGACCATTCCGCGACGATGCAATAAATTTTAAATTTTACAATGCCTTATTTTACAAGGAAAAGCGTTGAAGAGCCTCCATATTTATGCTGTTCATTTATGGTTTATTACTGCGTTCCCGTTTCACAAAAGCAAAGCATGGGGGCGATATTTATCGTTCAAAATAAGCAGCCAAAAAAGCTAAAGTCAGTTTGCGCGCTGGAAAACATAACAAGTGGAGCGCGCAACACAAATCTTCGGCTGCATTCCGTAAACAAATAAATTTACAAATTCGCGACCGTTTCTATTTTAAAGTTCAGGTAGTACGGCAGGAAATCGGATCAGTGTTAACGAGCACATTGCAAAGTCGCGCCGCATGTCCCTCTCAACGTTTTTGCAGGCCCGTGCCGAAGCAGCGCGCAATTGTCTCTTATGAATTGTTTGTTTGTTGGCAAACGCTCATGTTTCATTAAATACTGTTTTACCTTTTTTTTTTGTTAACACGGCTAATTAATTTAACGTTACTTACTTTAGGCATAATGGATGTTTTTGAAAGTCTTTTCCTTTTTATTTCTAAGTATAAATTTACTTAATCTATCTGAATAGATGCCACATCAACTAGTCACGTGAAACTCACTAACATTGCGCCAACAGACTTACCAAACACAGCCAGTATTCCAAGTTATATTAAAACGTCTGTTTTTTAGCGATGAACATTAATATGCTCAAATACAGATAGATGACCACTAATGGTATATAACATGAAAAAAGATTTACCACATTTAATAATTAACAATTTTCATTAAGAAAAGATAAAAAACCGCACGAACCTATATACGTCTGAAACTCTGTTGGAAAGTTGCTAAGTGCTTACGTAAGGTCCAATCCGGTGCCTCGACGAACTTTTCCTACAAATGTTAACCACGGTAATGGGAAAAAGGCTTGGCTTCAATAAGCGATATTACTTCACGTTATTAAATTTGAAATAAATGTTACTAAATGTAGTTAATACGTTTAGTATTTCATTTTTACTCAAGTAACCAATACAACGACGTAACTAATTTTCATTTAAGAGCCTTAAATAAGAAAATAGAAATAAATCAATATTGACTATATAGACTCAAAATGTAATCTAAATTATATTGAACGTAATGGTACGTTAAAGATAACCAATAAATCAATGAGCAAGTACTATATAACATTTAAAACACGCTGATACCAACTCATCTCATGAGACGTATAAACGTTAATTTTCTTTATTCGTACATTGCTTTTAATTTCTGAACTCCTTAAAAGATATTATTATGGTATTATCTTAATCTTATTAGGCAACGCTGTAATTATAAAACGCGGAGAGTTCTTGTGATCTACGTTGTAACGCCCTTATTACTTTTTATGAAGATTGAACAGTATAATTAACTTAAATTATAATAGTGAGTGGGCATTTTTTTCTACTGCAATTGTTTTGATAAACACATAAATATTTAAAATTAAAAGTTTAACAATAATTTCATTTAAAAGCAATAACTTCACATTTTTTTTCAAATCTCTTTTATGTAATTATGTCGTTATTTACTTACTAGTCATATAACATTTAGGCGTTTAAGTAGTGAAGAACTTGACAATGTTTTATAGCTGACGCTGAGGCAAATTATAGACTACGTCAATGACATCGAAGTTAGAAACGTAATTACCCTGAGAAAGCGTTTTGCTTAATCTTCAGAGGTGAAGTCGCATATACTTCTTACGCTATTAAAGAGGATAGATCCAGTTGAGAAAATACTTATACAACAAAACGGAGCTACTTTTCTTCTAATTCTCTTAACCACCGCCTAAATGTTATTACGCACAGCAATACGCATGCCAGTAGCACTCACAACACAGATATAATGATTAACTTATGCAAAATAAAGGCGGTAAAAGAACACGAAGACACTGAATATACATCTAAAACTAACCTACCCATATCCGATAGAACAACTGATCGATAAGATCGGAAAAGTTTAGATGGAGACAGTTCGAGATGGATCCGGTAACCGGAACCATTGATTTGTTTTTGCGAAAACTTCAGTACTCGGCTTACTGAAGTTTCAACTAATAGGATACAATAAATGGATGACATTTAACACAATACATGTATAATAAAACCTATTTATTTTTTAAATGAATAGGTAATATGAGCGAGTTTAAAGTTCAACGAAATTTATGTTAAAAGTATGTTCCATGGCTGAGGATATAAATATTTCCCTACCACCATCACAACTCCCCCAACACCCGCGATTCGCTCTAACTTTGGTGTCATATGCTAATGATAAAGGGACACGAGGCCGCAGAAATCACTTACACGACGTTATTAACTCCTCGTTATGCAGTAATTGTTTAATTAATTTTTTAATACACAACGATACTGCGGTTAGCCATAAAAGTTAGTAATCGCAATATCTCTACTCAATGATAAAACATTCTAGTCCCCAGCGGCTCTGAGCTCCACTGTCGCCATGAAGTCCCGCCGCCCACCACCTCGTGCCCCCAATGTAATATCTCGAACCCCTAAGTTAATGAATTCGACCATGTCTGGCCTATCTCTGCGACCTACAAAAATTTAGGACAAGATTGTTTTGTAAAAGGTGCGTAATTATGTTGGTGCTATTGCATGAACGTACCTAATACATTATTTCTGTTAACAACAATTGTTAGCCTATTTTCATAAAAGAAATCGAAACTTTTTACAGTAACAAATTATTATAGAGAACTATTCTTTACTTCACAGATATTTAAAAAAAAAACTGTACGAGAAACATTGTATGACCTCAAAATTGGTAATAATATAAATCTATGAGATTTCGCTTTTCAGATTCTTATGAACATGTTATTGGCAAATAAAATAGAGGATAATTTTTATGTTTTAAGATCCGTAAATTCAATGAAACACAGACCGCACACATATTACATCTTTGTTTTTGCCTGTATTCCTTTAAACATGCAATTGGCTTCTAATCAAGGCCTGTCGCGACCAGACAATGCCAACGACCGTTGCAATCTGCCTGATCCTTAGTTTTGTCTCTAGATTTTCTTTAAATTAATACTATTTTATAGTTTTATCAAACCCAAATATAATAGTTTATTATAGATATAAATTTTTGTTGCTTACAAACTTTTAAATTTCTGTCATTCATCCCTTCATTTTTCATAAAAAATATAGTTCATATATTTCAGTGTATTTATTTTATTTACTACATAGTAATCTCCAACAAACAAAACAAGTTATGATATTTATATAAAAAAAATTAAAACGTGAAAATGCGTCACCTAAGCTTAGGACAACACAAGAAATGATTATTCCGATAAAAAAAACCTAATGATCACAGTCATACATTAGAATAGTTCCTGCTATTCAAATATTCTATTTCGCTAATATTTTATTGAGATTCTTTTCGTTACAATCGCATACAATACGGGACGGAGCTGAACAGCCGCCTTGCGCCTATGGAAGAGAATGTTTCCTCCAACTTACGGTGACCTCCCACGAGCCCGGTATTACGTCTTAAATGCAGCGAAAAACTAGAAACTTTATATACAATGACGGGCCTTTTGAAATTGGACCCATTGTAATAGCAAAAGCGTGTCCCATAAAGAACATTCCATGTTTTGTACATCTGGCTTGTTTCATTACGCGACTCTATTCCTAAGCGGATTCAATATGAACACTATATATGATTGTATATGCAAAGTTCGTTGTTTATGTTATTACTTATGAGTTTCTGAACTGAACTTATTGCTGATAAATTGATGTGAAGGGTAATTTAGTGGCCTCTGGAGCTTTGGTACAGATTTATGACTGATGTAACTAATTCAATTTAATGGACTTTATTTGGTTATCGTTGTGCAAAATATCAAATCATGGCGAAAGTATTTACAAAATTGGAAATTAAACAAAATGTATTTATTACGAGTAAAAAATGAATATGGTAATGAAATATTCAAGTGTTAATTAAAATGCACTATATTTATTTTTAAGTACACATATATATGTGTAAGCATAAATATATGTAAAATACATATATATGTATAATAAATAAAAGTAAAAAAATTCATGTATACTTATATTATTTATATTTATAATATATCATTAGTGTATTTTTTTTTTTTTATTTACTACATAGTAATCTCCAACAAACAAAACAAGTTATGATATTTATATAAAAAAAATTAAAACGTGAAAATGCGTCACCTAAGCTTAGGACAACACAAGAAATGATTATTCCGATAAAAAAAACCTAATGATCACAGTCATACATTAGAATAGTTCCTGCTATTCAAATATTCTATTTCGCTAATATTTTATTGAGATTCTTTTCGTTACAATCGCATACAATACGGGACGGAGCTGAACAGCCGCCTTGCGCCTATGGAAGAGAATGTTTCCTCCAACTTACGGTGACCTCCCACGAGCCCGGTATTACGTCTTAAATGCAGCGAAAAACTAGAAACTTTATATACAATGACGGGCCTTTTGAAATTGGACCCATTGTAATAGCAAAAGCGTGTCCCATAAAGAACATTCCATGTTTTGTACATCTGGCTTGTTTCATTACGCGACTCTATTCCTAAGCGGATTCAATATGAACACTATATATGATTGTATATGCAAAGTTCGTTGTTTATGTTATTACTTATGAGTTTCTGAACTGAACTTATTGCTGATAAATTGATGTGAAGGGTAATTTAGTGGCCTCTGGAGCTTTGGTACAGATTTATGACTGATGTAACTAATTCAATTTAATGGACTTTATTTGGTTATCGTTGTGCAAAATATCAAATCATGGCGAAAGTATTTACAAAATTGGAAATTAAACAAAATGTATTTATTACGAGTAAAAAATGAATATGGTAATGAAATATTCAAGTGTTAATTAAAATGCAGTATATTTATTTTTAAGTACACATATATATGTGTAAGCATAAATATATGTAAAATACATATATATGTATAATAAATAAAAGTAAAAAAATTCATGTATACTTATATTATTTATATTTATAATATATCATTAGTGTATTTTTTTTTTTTTTTTTTTTTTTTTTTTATTTATTATTAATTAAACAAAAAATATACAATAAATTTTACATTTAGCTTGTAAGAAACCACAAAGGTTTATAGTACAGCTAAAAAATCTACAACGGTAGCATAACAATAGGCACTTATTGGTTATTCATAAAGAACATTTTCAATTTAAACTTATAATTAGATGGAGTAATTTTTTTAGTTAGGTCGGTAGGCAAATCATTCATAAGTCGAGGTATAAGGTACTCAGCTGTCCTCTCCCCGTACGCATTATTTGCGCTCACTGTCATAAACCGGTTTTGAGCAACTGCCCGTGTATATACAGGATGTTTGATCAAGTTTCTTGGAGACGTGTTAAAATAATATTGTTTAAGTAGGATATATTTTACCTGGGCATATACATTCATAGTTTTGCAATGTTTAAAAAGGCCTTTATCATCATTACGATATTGATGTTTGATATTGCTGGAAACAATGGTTTTAAGGATCTTTAGTTGAAGTTGATAAATGCGATTAAGGTATGTTTGTATGTACGACCATAGCAAAGGAGACCATATTGAATGTGTGATTCGGCCAGTGAGTTATAAAGCAATAGCTTAGCTTTGAAAGGAATACGTCTGGTGAGTATTTTCATATTTGCCAAAAAAAGTCTTAATTTATTACAAACGTATTCTATATGAAGAGACCAGCTGAATTTATTGTCTATTAGTACCCCAAGGTACATTTGTCTATCTACTGTTTCTAAAACTGGACATTGACAATTTTTACTACTGGATAAGTGTAAACAATTATGATCATGAACTACTAAATTATTGAACAAAACAGGTTTAATATAAGGTGATTTAATTACTAACATTTTGGTTTTATTTGAATTTAAAACTAGCCCTGAATTATGGCACCACCTAGCAAGAGAATTGAGATCTGATTGCAAACGTTCAATGGCTAATTTTGGGTCTTTATGAGCCATTACAAGACATGTGTCATCTGCGAATTGGTAGCAGGTGCTATGTTCGATACATTTATGCATATCATTAACGTATGTTAAGAAGTGAAGGGGACCTAAAACCGAACCTTGAGCAGTTCCTTGGAGTGCTGGTTTGAGATCACTGTAAGTGTTATTTATTTTGACAGAAAACGTACGGTTTTTGAGATAATTGTTACACCAGGCGAGTAAAGGCCCACGTACACCACAGCTATCCAACCTCTCTATTAATTTACTATGTATTAACGTATCAAAAGCACGCGAAAAGTCAATAAATACGCCAGTACATGATTCCTTTTGTTTAGATGGTCGTTAACTTCATCCGAAATTTTACACAAAAGGTCTGAAGTGCTTTTACCTGCTTGAAAACCGAATTGATTTTGATAAATAACGTTGTTAGTTTTGTAAAAATTTTGAATTTGATCACATATAAACTTTTCTATAATTTTATCAATAGAGGACAGTAAACTAATTGGGCGATAGTTCCGAAAATCATTACTTTTACCCTTTTTAAAAACTGGTCTAACACATGCAATTTTTAATTCATCTGGATATTGGCCCGTCTTAACACTATTATTGATAAGTTTAGCTATGGCACCTGAGACCTCTTTTCCGATCATTTTAATATCAGAAATCTTGATATTGTCAAAGCCTGGAGCTTTTTTAGAGTTAAGATGTTTAATAATATTGTATATCTTTGCACTTGAAGCTTTTTTAAAAAGGATACTTGTATTCAGAGCATTAGGACACGGTGCATTAACGACAAGATCAGTGTTACAATTAGGCATAATGTCCTTTACGGCTTTATCAAATGTAATTGCAAACAGTTCAGCTATATCCTTAGTATTAAGTCCCTGCGCGTCAAAAGCCTTATGTATGGCCTCATCGATAGATAATGTTACTCGTCCCATCATTTTATTAAGTATGTGATATACTTTCTTAGTATTTTTTGAGTCGTTTTTGATTTGATCTATATAAAAATTATTTCTTCTGGTTTCTAAAATTTTATTTACCTTGTTTCTAATTTTGTTGTATTCTAATCTTAGCTTATGATCGGTTGGGTTACGTTTCCACGAATTAAATAATTTGTCTCGCCTATTACATAAGCAGTTAATATTCTTATCTACCCATGGTAATTGTAAACGATTTCTAGATTTGCTTATATTAAAGTATGTTCTGTTGTATGCGATCGCTGCTTTATTAGCATTTTGCAGAGCGTTCCGGATAAATTTAAGGATGTCGTGTGCCGAATCCATACAATTTGTTGACTCCCATTTGATATTTTTTAGTTCCTCAAAAAGAACATTATAATTAATAGATACTTTCGTATCATCCTGTATACGCACGTGCCGTACAATACCAACGCAGGCGAACACAATGCCTCGGTGGTCCGCCAGTACTGTATCCAACACCGCCGAGTACGGATGAAGTGCGGGGAATCGGGCAAAAACGTGATCAATACAGGATTTACTTATAACATCTTGTTTATTTTCGATTCTAGTGAAGTCCGAAATCCCACACATCAATCCGTGCTCGCTGAGTGTGTCTAGATATGATACCCTGTATGACGAAGTAGATGTAAGGTCGATATTTGTGTCACCGATAAGTAACAAGTTAGGTTTGGAGTTAAACTTAGAGATCCAGTTATTCAACTCTAAAATAAAAATATTTTTATTTGTTGACGGCGGTCTATAAATTGCACATAATACAACGTCAATATTGGTATTTAGTTTAATAGTGCCTGTTAGGCTTTCAAATGTTTTCGTATGATGTTGATTTATTGTGAATTTTAAGTGATTGCGTATGTAAATAATAATGCCACCTCCTTTCCTGCTGTTGCGTAATTGTGAATACATAGTATAGCCAGGCAGATTAAACAAATGAGATATATCGTTAGAAATACCAGCTTCGGTTAAAACAATAACATCTAGTGGAAAAATACAATTGCATATTGTTTGTTGTAATTTAGTGAAGTTTTTGATTAATGATCTGATATTAAAGTGCAAACATGATAATGGTAGTTCACAGCGTGTAGGTAGTTGTTGGAAAAAGTTGTTTAAAGTTTTAACATTATTAATTTCTTTGATATGCGGATCCATATTACCTATATAACAAAGCTTTAATAAATAAGTTTGTTTGTTTATACTATTTTACAAAAGTTTACTACGTAGGTGTCGAGGAACGCTTTTCTGATTGTACAGCGTATTGTTTAACAATTTGATCAATATCGTTTAAGGAGCGGATGTAATGTATTTTACTATTACTAGATTTCCTAGCGAGCACTTTGCCATCCCTAGACCATACATATTGGCATACCTTATTAAGAAGAACAGTTTTAGCATTATACAAAACAGTTTTGTTGTATTTAGTTAAAGCTTCGCGAATATAAACACGATTATTCGTTTTCTCTAAAGTACCTTCTGGAATAACAAGTCCTACTGTGGGAGATTTCTTCCTGCTGGCATCGATCCACTGACGCTGCGATGACTTCGAGTTGAGTTTGATGAGTAGGGGTCCTGGTCTGTCCTTGGATCCGGGCAGGCGTTGTGATGACAAGATATTTTTCGCATCTACCTGCAGGTGGGAGGCGATTGAAGTTACTGTTTGGTCAATATCATGGGGTGAAATCTCCGGTAGACCGTCAACTTCCAGGGATGTTGACAGAGATTTTTGCTCGAAGTCTTTTAACTCTTGCTCCAGAACTGCAACTCGTAACTCTAAATTTTTGTTTTTATTTTGAAGGTCTTGGCTTTTATTCTCAAGTCCTTTGATAACCGAATTTTGGCTTTTTATGGACTGCTCCATGGTGCTGATTTGATCACTTAAGAATTCAAGAGAGGTTTCCAGTGTTCTTAACTCCTGTCTAAAGGTTTTCTTCAGCTCTTGACTAATATCTTGCACCAGTTTTTTTGTATCGATTGTTTTGGTATTAGTGGTGACAAATGGCTCCTGATCATCATCTTCACCATCCTCGTCTGGAGTGACGAACGATGAGCGACGAGACATGTTCTTTAGGCATTCTTCGCAACTCCATTCAATACCGGATGAATTTTTAAGAAGATTTAGTTGTTTATTGGATAGCTTTGAGCATGTAGGGTCCGCATGCACCACCTTATCACATCTACTACATTCTAAACCGGGCACTTTTTTTGTAATGTTCTTATTACATTTATTGCACTTTTTATAAACCATTTCGGGTAAGTATAAATATAATGGAGCTAGTTAAACGTGACCTATCGCTACGACGCACCGTTGACGATTCGGATCGGATATAATATTTGTATTTATATTTCTCGTGTATTTATTCTAATAGTATCTTATGTGTAATACATTATTAGAATAGTATGTAAGTGTTATTTTTTTACCTTTTTGTGCACCTACCTCATAAGTTCTTTGCACCACCCTAAGGTAGACTGGCAGATAATGCCAAAGGCATTAAGTTGAACTGTACACTTTGAGTATATAAATAAATAAATAAAATGTAATAAACAGAAACAAAAAAATCTGTCTGAAGGAATGATAGACGAAAATAAGATATAAGAAAAATCGTAATGGTTTCTAGATCATATATCTAGAACGCTGCAACAAGCTTTGACTCTCTACTTGTGATAAATAAAAAAAAATTAAGGTGACAAGTATACATACTAGGTATAAATAATATCCCATTGTCCTGCTATTCAACTTCCGTGCATATAAAATCTCCATCTTCAAAATTTTTAAAGTCGAAAAATTCAAACCCTCAAATTCTTGTGTACATTGACAATGGACAAAATTGAGGCCGGAAGCAACAGCCCGACTCGCTCTCTCCACAACTACCATTTGTCACATGGAACACAAACATGTTGTCAAACGAAAACAATTGAGGTCTTTTGGCAACGAAGCCGGCGCACACTTGATCCAGAAAATCGTTACAAGTTACTTACATGGATGTATGACACGGAACAGTAAATTGTCCTGATTTTAGAAACAGTTGCGCTAACAATCAAATTAATTTATTTTAGCTGTAAACAATGAAACACGTAAATTAATTACTTACTTATTACTACAGTACAATATTAATAGTTATATTTACCACGGTCATGTTAAATATAACAAAAAACTTACATAAAAGCTTAAATAAAACTTTTCACGCTACAGTTTTCTTGAGCGCTTCGTCTATGAAAACATCGTACATATTTTAAACGGTGCAAGAAAAACTGTGCCGTCAGTGCGCAAAGCCTACACAAACAAAAAAAAAAGGATCCACACCTTGACTTGTCTCCAGAAAGTAACAGGTTACTTTTCTATTCACTTACTTTTGCAATAAGTTTTTCAATTTGCAATGAAAAGGATAACTAACAAACACTACACTTTCCAAGAATCAGTACATTTTTTTTTCAAGTGTACTCATTTATTTGCTTTTTATAGTATTCTTCTCAGTATCTCTGAGAATACCTAGGCATAATAAACACTTTAAAACATATCAGTAATATGAAACGAGTAAAAAACTAAAGTTAGTGGACCGATGAAAGTGGAAAAAACAAGCAATATTCGCGTTCTAGTAAAAAGCGTGGAGCTCTTTGCTAATGTTACTCTTTGGTGGAGACTAATCTTTTAACGCGTCACAAGCGCACGCACATAAATTGATGCTGAATTACGATCTGCCCCAAACGATGCCGATGTTACAAACTCACCTTCTTCCACCCTGCTGTAAATTTTAACTTCACTCGACAAAAGTGGTCGAGAGCAAATGTTCCGGTTTAATTCATCATACGATTTTTAATTTCTGTTGTGAAATGATAAATTATCTCATTTACTGTTTCATAATACGTTATTGATGTAAAGTTTAAAAGTAGATTTAAAATAAAGATGGTGAAAATTGTAAGATTGTTATTGTACCAAGAGAAAAAAGTCTGGCACTCTTCTTTCGGACTGGTTAGTTATTCGTTATTACATTTCCGCGTTTCCGGTCGTTGGATTTTGATTTATGATTTTAATTTGGCAAGGTTGGCGACGACAGGCCGAGACATGTCGGAGTGTTTTCAAGGAGCCATCGTGCAATTGTTTAATTAATCTTAAGCAACGGAAACGACGGGCGCCACACTCGCGCTGCGGGTGCACTACACTTGGCCCAACTTTAAACTCGTTAAAAGTTCCTTTGAAACATTTGGCGCCAGATAAGCCACAGTCAGACTTGCTCTTTGGATTGTTAACTTATCAAGCGTTATAATTAAATAGCTTTTCATATAAAATGTTGACTAATTAAGCTATAATTATTGCTCTTTATTATTTTTGGTGGAACTCAACAGTAAACACAACAACGTTTACATATAACATCAAAGTATCAACAGTAAAACATTATCTTCCAATTGTTAGATTTGTACTAACGTTTACTTTTATGTATACTAATTTAGCGTGCATTAAATGCTAATAATTTCTCATGCACCTTTCACACAATCGACCAAGAAATTCAGGTGCAATGTTTCTGTATTCACGCAGACCATGTACACAGCAAGGCTGTATTGAGGGGACAAGGCTCATTTAACGCACACAAGATGGCCGACAATAGCCCTTAGCGGATAATTACTCAAATCGATTGCCCATTGGGGCATTGTCTCCGTGTACCACGCAACAACACCAGAACATCTCCGCTAACACATAATCCAATAAAAATAGAATTTATCTCTCATAAGCAAAAAAATTGTTCAAACAACCTCGCCCGAAGGTAATAAAATGTATTTTCCCGTCATAATTCGATTAAAATAATCGCGCAAACTAACTCAATTTCACTTCGGGCGACATGAAATGACTATTTAGTCAATTTTATTACCAACATTTATCACGAGATATGGATGTAGCCGTCCAACAAACGCAGTAAATGGACATATGATTTTAACCAGCTCATAATGGGCTTGTGAAATTTTTTCCTCGGCTCGCATAAGGCTTTTAATCAGACATTTTGATCAACACGTCCTCGCTTGGTAATATAATTACAGTTAACAGCAGTACGCCGACGTTATCGCGCATATAAATTAGAGCGATTTACATTTAGCGTCGCGACACGGACCCGGCCATTATCGTGACTGATGCGGGAATAGGTGCGGGATCGAGATCATCGCTCCACCGCTGAGGCTACCAATTGTTTCATCAATTACTCCATTTTCTTTGTGTGACTACATACCATATGAGTAGGGTACAGTTGTTATCGGCTTTCAAGAGACTTTTAAACAGGCATTGTTCAACACTTTAAGCACTTTTAAATTATTCAATTTATGTTTGTGAATGCTTTTATTGCTGTATGTTAATGTTACGTATAATTCTATGCACATTGTTATATTTCCTTTTTTTCCTCTCCAACAAATTCTACTCCTTAAGGTAATGTGTCTATGTGATTGCCTAATTGTTTTATTCAGCTATAAGACTCTTTTTACGCTCTTAATTTATTATTATTATAATCACTTTTTGGTGTGCAATAAAAATTGTCTAATCTATGCAATCACTAATAATTTTTTACAGTTTTGTGTAAAAAAAAACTATAAGACTTCGAGATCAATGCTTGTTTTATCAAGGGTTAATTTTAAACCCACGTCGAGACGTTTTTATTTTGTATTCTGTAAAAAAAAAGGATTTTTTAAATGTTCCTCGAAAATTTTGTATTATTTAATATTCATCCTTTTGTACATCCGAATAATAAGAATAAATGAAACCGTTTTGTAGACAAAAACGTACCGTAAATTTAGTGATAAGCGTCTGTCTAGCCTCTGTAATTGTTTTGGGTCTGATACATATATAATTGAATTAAAATGTTAATCAAGTTGATAATGTTACATAAAGCGTATGCACTGTTTTGAATACCAGGCTAATGTAAAACACTCGTCACATCGCGTTACATAATACATAAAGGTTACGTATATTCCAAAAAAAACTTTAACACGAACAGAATTTGCGGTAATCAATGTATTTTTAAATATTCAATTACAGATATGGCAAAAGTTGCCGTAATTTACGAAATGAGAAGAAGCCCATTCACGTCCAACTCAGATCGCATACGCGCAAAATTAAATTAGGATCATTCATTAAGCATTCATTCAAATTATTTCCGTCACGCCGTTTATAAATTAAATTTCCATACTTCGCGGCAAAACCTCTGCAAATTGGTCTTAATTTACTCGAAACGTATAGCTTTAATGGTAAGCGTATAAGTAATATCACTTTATACATTTCGGGGGATGGGAAGGCGACGTGAACATACCGCCCGATATATGGGTTGCTTCCACACAATAATTTCTCCCTTATAATATTATTTATTACACCGCCTTCGAGACAATCCCCTGCGGTACAGCGCGCGTGACACAGACGCCCGCGCCAATCTAAGCTTCAACCTAATAAAACCGAAACTGATCTGCATACTACCAATCAATGTTGTTAGTACTGAAAAGACCGAAGCTACGAGACGATCACACATGCACCTGATGATCAATGATGCGCCAAGCCATAAGAACTAGCACTACTTAGGATGATATACACTGCACCAAATTTCACTGGCTACAGCATCTTTCAAACCGAAACACTGCTACTGTTCGATGTAACTAGATAACCTCTGGCAACAGAAACCTAACCATCAATAATGAATACTAACGTCGACACTAACAAGGAAACTAAGTTAACGCTTCTTAAGTTATGTTTTAAGTTTGTATGTTTGTGTTCCGACAATGAATCAATGTGCCGCGCGCTCAAACTTGCATCCATAGAACTAAGAACTCTTGATATTTTTTTATATAGTCGCTCATAAAATAGGATATACAAAATTAATGAATAATCTTTGGATTTGAAAACAACATTAAAATAATTGAATTTACTCACGAGACGAGGTTTATCATGAGTGTCATACAAAATTTACATCATTAACGAATCGTGTAAATATAACAAAATTAATTCACAAAAGTGATTCGATTGAGAAAAGAGATACGAAACTCATTTGCAAATCCGCAACGTTGGACCCACGTCAAAACAACACAATGGATGAGACAAATTACACCACTTCTACAGTTGAAATATGCCCTGCAAGGAAACTTTTGGGAATCAACCTCAACAAAGCCAATTAGAAAGTTTACGTATGGATACTTAATATTTTATAAATCAAATTTAATTTTTTTTCGATAAAAAGTTATTATTTTTTTATCTACTATTCGATATATCAAATCAACAAGTATATAAAATATAAGCTAGGGTAAAATTTTTCGAAACAAAATCTAACATATGATAAACTGTATTGATGAGTGTTAATAAATAAAGTAATTTATTGATATTTATGTCGTTGTTATATTAAAGAATTATGTTTGTATTCCGGTTCTTCGTTTTATTAAAAACAACAATTTGTTTTTGCCGTCACCTACAGCGTAAAGTGAGCAATTTCATTTTTTGCCGCGACGCAGTCATAATATCTTCTAAGCTTACTACATATTAGATTCATTATTGAAGGATGTCGATGAAAATCTCCGGCATCCAATCTCGTGGGGATCGCTGGTGGCTCGCGAATTCTTGTAATTTCTGAGGCATAATTTTATTTATTAGAGTATACCCTCATCGCAGCGGCGAGAACACCCCATTTGCCGCTTCATTGACTTACAACGGCACTCCATAATACTTCGCACATATTTCTGTAGCGCCTCTCCCGCAAACGTTAGTACCCTAGCACCTCATTATATTGCGGATGACATTTAATAAAACATTATGGGAATGCGAGAATGGTTTTCGATAACCTCAGCACTCGAAAGATACGATTACTCCGAAATCGATACCGATCACATCGAAAGTGCCTCAGTCTATACTTATGGAAATTTACTTATATTTGTGGTGCATGCAAATTTTCAGTAGACTCGGCAAATCGAATTTCAGTTCGGTATTTTAATAATAATTAGTTTAGAACAATGTGAAGGGTTTTTGTTTATGTTTCCATTTGTATAATTCAAATTCAGTAGTTGACAAATTGCACCGCGCTCCAATCAACCACACAATTGTTTTAGCGTGTTCGATTACCACATTGTGGATCCGATAAATGTTTACATTGTTATCTGTTTACAATTAGCGCATGGATAATTTATGATTTAATATTAAAGTTTACGTAAATATCGCCCCTTATCATTTTATTTTGTTAAAATGTGAACACAGTAAGAAATTTTTTTATTCTTCAAAAATAATTTTTCTTAAAGGGCAAAGACGGAGATATCATATCAAAACATTAAAAAAATGGTGTCGTTTCGAGACGATCCTTTAATTTTTCCCTTCGCAATAGCAACTGCTTACTATACAATAGCTATAGGAATTCATTATTATTCTAAGCAATTGTTTCGGTATAATTTCCACATTATCTTTTCCGCCACGTCTGTGAATAAAATGATTAAATCGCTCCAATTTTTTTAGCTTAATGTTTCTGTTGTTCCCTTAGCTTCGGTGAAAAGTCGAAAAATTTAGTAGACGCTTATAAATAATGAGGTAATTCCGTCAAGATGGTGTGCATTTTTAAAGTTAAATTGAATATAGCTCAAAAGAGAATCAAAAAGTGGCTAAGGCCAGATTTGTGGTTACATCTTTATGAAATATTACATTATTATCATAATTATAAACCGAAAAAATCTTACGATTAGTTAAGCGCTTATTTAATAAATTATGTTATTTATTTTTTATTAAAACGCGATTAATCGAATTGCTGTTGATAAATTTATGCTGTGGTGAATTTATGCTATATAGCTTATTCTTGAATAAAAACAATTTACTCATACATATTATTGTTTTCGCGACCTCACTCACATAAAACAAAACTGTTATTTCATAACTTATTTTACTATTTTAACCAGAAAAGTAACCAGTTGTTGAATAACAACCCAAAGATGGAATAGTGCATTATAAATTTCAAGATATTTTTTCAATTTAACATACAAATCATTTTTCCGTGTTTGGTTTTAGTAAATTATAACAAGCTATTGAACAATGTAATGTAATTTATTATCAACGTGTGTCCAAATTTCAATAAACACGTTACACAGTGTAACAGAATGCGGGTAGCTGATGGGTTTTGATTTATCATTTTAATTTGGTGAACATCGCGGACAGGCCGTCGTGTTCCCGGGGATCCCGTGGGATTCCATGCAACCCCGCTTTAAAATCAAATTCGTTATGTCTAATCACTTTCTTTGAAATTCAGTTTAATAATACTTTAAATTTAATTAGCATTAACTATAAGACCATATAAAAATATTAAGCTACAGAAATAACTGCCGCACAAATTATTTCCGAAAGCCATTCCGCAGCCAGAAAGTTATAATTGTGACTCATGTAATGACTTCGTCACTGCAAATTGGATACTTACAAGTCTGAGATATTCCGCAAAACTTGTTCAAGACCTATTCTACAAATCCTTGAGACTAAAATGATCCTTGAGTCGGTGAAATTATTTATTTCATACAGACAAACAGGACAGTAGTTAGTTTATTTTTATGAGTCTGGCTGTAGTCACAGGCGGAGAGATAGGCCGACTGGAGTAGTTACCAACACAAGACGCGATGACGTCACGCGGCGCCCCGTGCCCGGCCCCCGCCCCCGGCTCCCCCGACGCACCCCGCCTTCATTTGTTTTCTGGTGTCACTTCTTATCTCGTCTCGCAATTATTACAATTTGTCCGCTCTTCCCCTTATCTTAGCGAGTTTGCTTCTTCAGCATAAAGACAAGCGATTTCAGCAGATTCGCTGGATCATATTTGAAGAGGATCTTTTTCGACGATTATAACGACAGCAGGAAATTTTTCAAAGTTTGAATAATGACAGAGCCGTAAATTGCAAAGGTGGTCGCAAAACGCCGCCGACGGACGCTTGTTGTTTGTTTTGCTAACTTCACTTTTATAACGCTCGACCAGCGGCTGTTGTTCGCCGGGGTTTTTAACTGCGCGCTTTTTAACTTTCCTCTTTTAATGTACACATATAAAATAAAATTTGAGAGTTATATTTTTTTATTCCTACTTATGTAACATATTTCATTACACAAAGATACAACATACATTATAGAAACGGACGGCAAGTACTAAAGACCATTTAAGTGGGAAACAATAAACCAAAAACTTAAAGACAAGTACCTCTTATAACTGTTTTTCCTTACACATTGCTGTACATTTTCTAAAGTGCATTTGCAATGGTAAACATTGTAATGATATATAACGACAAAATCCACTGGTTTATTTTTTTATAAGAGAATCATTACATTGCGCTAATTGTCAAAAGTGTCTACTTACCGCCAATAATTGATAGCTACTTATTAACGCTACCATCAAAACTGATTTGCTATCAGTATAACATTTTTAGAATCACGGTATAACGATGTATTTGATTCATATGCATAAGTATTTACTATTTTCCTTCAGGACTCCTGCAGAGTTCGCGACTACTTCAGTGCTGGTGTATATGAATTAAAAAACCACGACGTCATTAGCGCTCTCGATCGGCGCCGAATCGCACCGCCTTCGTATTTTTATCGCTCCTCCAGCGTAGGGGAGCGCCGCGCGCGCTCGTTGTCGCAACAAAATGTGTTCAATTTTAGATACAAATAAAAAAAAAGGTCGGATGCCTCGCGCAGAATATTAACGGCGCACAATATGAACGTAGGCGTCCGGAGTACGCGTCAAAAGTACCCAAAACGATGTTATTCTTTTCCGCGTGACGGTAATAAGCCAGGCGGCGCCGACCGTACCGCGGATATGGAATCCAGAAATGTTTACGGCGCGCGATAATGGGCCGACGTCGTATCCGATCGGGTTTCACAGATGAAAAGATTCCCTAATTAGAATCCTTAAGGCTTTTGTAATGACGCAATTGCTTCCTGTTTCCGCCTTAGCGGACACTTATTCACACGTATGAATAGTATAAATGGTACACAAATTGTAGCATGATACTTCAAATTTGATTAAAACATGAATTTAATATATTTACAAACCGCATGCCACTAAATATAAGTACATGTTTACAACATCGCTGTTTAATTTCACATTTATAATATTAGGTAGCTATCCACAGGTTCAGATGAACCCTAACCTCATCGCAGTCCGCGAAATCGATAGAAAAAAATATAAAATACGAAATTATTTAACACAGATAGAAAAATGTGTTATATTGGAACTGAACAATATTATCCAAGTATAATTAATGAACCGAACGATGCTTATGAATAGCCTGTAATTAAGTTAACGCATATGCTATCTAAGGCATGATCAATACATTTATAATTATAATACCGAAATACATATGTGGTAATAGTATATAAGACGTACATATAGCAGACGTATGAATCGGTACACCGCAACAACCCCGCACCGTGTTAACACGGTTGAAGCAGACTTACCTATGAATGGCATAGTATGCAATACGATTGAGTTATTGTCCAATATAAACCACATTTACATAATTTTTGAAGTTCAACACTCTACTTGTTGTTATATTTTATTTAATACTAATTTGAACCGACAGATATTTTACTCGAACATATATTTACACACATTGTTATTATTATTATTGATTCCGTACGCGGTGCAAGACCGCATTTTGTGGAATGCATCACGATAGATCTATGTCCAGCAGTGGATATCCATCGATTAAAATGATGATGATGAGTCAAAGCAACTTACTTTAGTAAAATTTACGGAACTAAAACGGAAAATCTTTTTAATTTTAGGAATTCAAATTTATCGGCACCGAAGCCTATTACTTTTTTGTATTAATAGTAATAGTCTACATGTCATATATTTACTCACATTCCATTGAAAATACTAATTTTGTCCAAAAAGACAGACAGACAAAAATTTCAAAGTTAGATTTTTGACATTAGTGTTATATAATCAATCAAAAATTTGTTATCTTGATATTAAACGAGACTTTACTGTTATTTAATTATACATAAATCAAGAAGATTCCATGCAAAATATAGCATTCATAGCTGCCATACACTTAGACGCGTCCAGTTAAGTGTGGTCCTTCAATAGACTGCTACAATAATATTTGCATACAAAGACGATCCCGCCAGTGCTTTGCGCT
Source organism: Byasa hedistus (assembly GCA_029286795.1). Classification (NCBI taxonomy): domain Eukaryota; kingdom Metazoa; phylum Arthropoda; class Insecta; order Lepidoptera; family Papilionidae; genus Byasa; species Byasa hedistus. The sequence goes on along the minus strand of JAGSMW010000020.1, from coordinate 4,447,189 downwards.
TTGTACGCAAATTTGCAAATTCCCTACAAACTGTTACCGTACCTTCGCCATAAAAAGGGTGAATGTGTATATAAAACGTACAAGAATACTAAGTCGTATTGCTGCAGAAACTTTGTGCATTGGCTGTTAAAAGCTTGTCTTTATATATTGTAATATAGACAATCGCCGTGAACTTTGCAGAATATTGGTAGCGGGACTCTCGTTGAGCGGAGGCGCGTGAGGCGGAGGCAGGAGTGCGAGTGGGAAAACAGCATTTCCCGGGAGCAGAACAGAACGGATTAAATTGCAAGTGCGCTGATGTATTTATAGCTGGTCCGGAGACAAACGAGCGTACTCGTGATGGACCTGCCTCGTTATGGGAATTAATCGAAGTTGCAGCGAATAGCGCACCTGTACCGTCTAACTGAAATATGCCTTCCGATTCTGATGCTGATGAATGCGGAAATATCCAAAATGTCCGAACAATTAACGTAGTATCACATCCGTTTGCGGTATCCGGAACTTTCGAATAATTAGCCGTGTTATTTGAATGATTAGAAATTGTCGACCGCATAACTTAGCGGTTACTACTCTACTTAATATTCGTTCCCCGCTAGGAACCGTGTACATTGTATGTAAGATTAACACTATCGATATAGTATAAAGACCAGAAACTATTAAAAAAGGGTAGATAATATGAAAAAAAGCTTTAAAAATATAAAGAGTTAAATTTTTATCAAACTATGCCAATACATATCCCATTATTACAAATCGACGCCATTTTAATTGTCGAGTTGTTTTAAGCGTGACATCACGAACCTTGGAAAATTTATAAATAAAACTTTTTTTTTTTGGATTATAAAAAGAGAGAATTATCTGATGCAGAGATTGGAAAATTTAAATTACTTCCTGGTTGTGGTGATTTAACAACGTGTTCGTGTTAACGCTGTATTGTATTGTTCAGTCTGATCATTACAATTTGAACGGGCACCTGCGACCGGAGCGGCCTGTATGAGCTAAAATAACCGCAAAATCGAATTATTGCCCGCTCCGCCACCATACAATATGTCTACGCATTGCCGTTACGACCGAAAGCTTCCAAACTGCAATCGCTGACTGAATCGGATATAGACGACGAAAGTTTATTTATTAATGAGGCTTTCTCAGAACTACAAAGTCTATCCTCTGCCGCCACATCTATGGAGGAATTAAGTTGATTAAATATTTTATTCATTTAAATATGCAGCTTTAATAGACCCGGTACAGCAGGAGAAGTTTAATTTTTCAGTCGGAGTTCGTTCAAGTCAATTTACTTTGGTCATTATTTGATTTAAACTATCCGAGTTTTACTGTAAAGGCTATATTTAGATTGTGAAACTCTTTGTTATTTTTTTAACAAGAATATAAAATACTGTTTTCAAAATAGATTACATCGCAAGTTTCTACAGTATCATTGCTAAAAGACTACTTCATTTGTAAATTTGTAACACTGAAAGAAAAAATAACAAATGAACGTTAATAGAATAAATCATTTAAATATTTAATAACAAAGTAACTACCTACAACTTCGTACCCAAGTTCTTTTGAAATTACATTCAAATACGCAAACAAAACGGTACTTGATCGCATTGTAACTCGTTCGTTACATTGAATATTTACGGTGTCTGCAAACAAAACTTGAAGAAGCTAAGTGGTCTAAGTTAGCGCTAATTTAAGAGTTGGTGCCGAAGCAGGCGGTAGGAGTGCCGCAACCCGGCGCCCCCTTGGCTGCCACACTTTGTCATAACTTACTCCGTTACGGACTTATAGCCTACCTCATTCAACATTGCCTTTGTTTACGAGATCTAATCAAAGCATATTCACGTGAACTTACATGAAATAATGAATACTTGCTGCCAGAAACACACACATTTACCCAATATCAATGCATTTATTTTGTACAAAAGTGCCTTCATTTGAATTCTATTACATAATGGTTTTGATTTTACGTTGACATCTTTACAAATATCAGTAGGATCCTAAAATATTTGTAAAAATTTTCTGATTCAGAGCTGCGATTATAATAAGACCTTTATTAACGTAGCTAGTCTTAAATAACGAAAAAAATATGTCTGCTCATTTATACATAGAAAATACTATCAGATAAGTATTTTCAATCTACGCTCGTGTAACGTATAATTAAAATATTTTTAAACAACCTAAAGATACATTGTATTGCTATAGCTTAAGTTTTGGCTTAAAGCATTTTAAAATTCCAACTTACAACGAATACTTCATTTGGCAAAGCATATTAAAGGAGGCAACTTCAATTCTCTCTACCGCTAAAGCCGATGCACTTTCCGAGAAGCGAATAGGAAAAAAAAACTTCAGGCACAAGAAGCACGTTCCGTCTTGTCTTTTGAAAAGAAGAATACGGGTGAAAATAATAAATAGCGGTATAATAGCGATCTTCACGCAAAAGATTAGCCACAAAAGCCAGGGGCTTACCAGTATTTATAAGGAGTGTTAGCGGGACGCCACAGAGCGGATCTCGCTGTTGGGTCGCGCGTCAAAAAATATATCTTCGAATCAACGCCTGGATATTATGTAACCTAATCTTGTATATTTTGTAACAGCATCTTATCTGCAGAAATATTTTTTTTGTATCAACAGATATTTTACCTCCTTCAATATTAATTAATACTAACTACTAAAAATAATATGATTGGGCAAAAAAAATTACTTCTAACTTTATGGTAAATTTGAAAATATTTTGATTTAATTTATTTATTTCGTTTGAAATAAATCATTAGTTTCGTTTTAAAGATAAAAATTAAGTACTAACAGGGAAGTTTTAAACCGCCACCACGTAACGTTAAAATTCTTGTTCCGCCGAGGCCCCGCGCTGCCGCAACTTCACCGTAACTCGTTTACTACGAAACAGCTAATTTTCTTCTCCGCGAAAGTCCACCGGAAAGTTAGGTTATGTTACAAACCTGTTTCAAATCCAACACATACGCTGATAACGTCTAATTGTTACATACAAAGGATAATAACTATGAACGATTATCCTTTCATAGAATGTAATCGGGTATTATATTGGAAAATAGAACTACATAATATCTTAGATCATAATCTAACTACACCCCTTTGCTTTTGATTTATATTAGTAATAACATAAACTACTTTTGAACTTGTTAAGCATATACATAATGTTTATATCCTGTTGCTTAATAAATAAACAAATATGGATAAAACTCTTTTAGATAAAGATAACTTCAGTGTATGAGTAAACAGAAACAATTCCGTAGAACATATATTTAATCAGCACCATATGAAGTCTGAACAGAATGTGGAGCGATATGAGCAAACTTTTGCACCAACAATAAACTTATACAGATGAAATCCCGTGATATTACCCTAAAGACCATAACAAAAATATAATATATATGATTTAATCTATCAGCAAGAATAATACCATAATTATATTTTAATAAAACCACACCGAAAAGGTTAGTTTGTTAGGGTGTGTGGTTGGTGTTACTAGAAAAATCTTCATTTCGACAATTCCAAATTTGTTATTATTCCTATAAGTTTTTACTTATTATTAGACCTTTTTGTTATTGAGTTGTTATTTTATTGGCACAAGAAACTTCAAGGCTAATGTAACTCGATCTTGTTTTTGAAACATTTGTCAATACTTACACCGAGTGCTATTTCACAATTGGTAATATGTAATAAAGTTGCTAGTACAGTTTTGCAAAGGCGAATCATGAGCAGCGCTGCAATGTTGTGAGAAGAGCTCATCAGTTGCCATCAAAAGTCATTCGAACCTTATAATCTTGGTGATATTAAAGAATATATTATATAGTAAACAAAATAGTTACTGGTATCTTAAACTACAGAAAAATAAAACGTGAACAACAATTGTGTAATATACAACTGAAAGTGAAAACAATATTTTGCGCGATTCCGACGTAGTTACATTAACACAGAGCCAAACAAATTTCGTGTCCAAGAAGGTCCCGTAAATACGCCGGCACGAGGCGGCTCCCGGCCCCAACCTCGCAATAAAATAACTCGCCTACACCGTCCAATGATAATTGCTTCATCATATATGCCCGGGATCAACAACGGAAACTATTCCAAACATTTTTGATTCGCGGTAATAAGCATTTGAAAATTTTGATGTATTAGAAATTATATTCAAAGAAAGTATAACAAATAAATATGCAGGTTTATGAAGGGATTCCAAAGCTATTTGTTTAACCGGAGTTACCAATTTAAACAACAATGAGCTAACACTTAACCTCTATTTCACATGGTGTTAAGTGACAATGAAGCCGTGGATGGTGAAACAACAGTGGTGCTCGCCCAGAGTACTATAGGCTTTGATTTGTTGATAGCCAGAACATAGCAATAGTGTTATAGCGGCAAATTTACAATATGAGGATGGTAGCTCGCCTGCCAGGTTTATGAATACCCTGCCACCATACACACGTGACCTGGTTCTACAGCCATTGCGCCCACGGAAAGTTTACCATATCTATAATTCTAATATTAACTTTTATAACTTGATAACATTGATCAGAACATTTTTCTTAGTCAACAGACGTAATATACTTCGGATATACATTTTTATTAAATTTTAAGACTTTTTACAGGAATATTCTCTGCTTTGTTAATTAATTTAATGCCGTGACTGGAGAATCTTTCACTAAGAAGAACATTGCTACACAGAGTACAGGGAAATTGTAAACTAATTTAAAATTAATTCTGTACTAGCAATTTTTTCTTTTTATTAAATCATTATCTGCGGATTAAAATCGCGTACATAAAAAAATTCTATAAATTGTATATAACTATTACTCAGAATCGCTTTTATTTTAGATTTACTTAAACTATTATAACTTCTGACATAATTATATATTGATGATGATGAACAATAATCAAAATTGTCAATGAATTATTGGTTAGTCTAGACAACGTCAAACGGTCTCTGATATTAAGGGCAATTCAGAAAATATTTATTATACTTAATTATTAATCGGCGTTCACGTTGACGCTGAGGTGACAACCGCTACCTGTCTCTAACGTACAGACAACCTTTCATTGATTGAATAAATATTTAAGTGGCGGCAAATGAGAGCACAGATTCTGAAAGGCATTAAATCTCTAACAGCGGGTTAGTATCCAGGTAATGAATACAAAGTGCGGGCCGCGCGGTTAGCGCCACTGTAAATTAAGACGAGGGGCCAGCGGGCCGCGACTTGGGAACCTTCGCTGCGTTCTCGCTGAGAAACATAACCGCTCTTGCGAAACGCTCTTGAAGTAACAATCGATTGCTTCGAAGGTTGCGTGTGATTGGAGCAAATTGCCTAATGCTCATTTTCTTAGTAATTTCTTTGTTAAACGACATGCCATGCCACCTACAACTTAGTTTACATTTACAATTATAGTAGGAACTATGTGGATTATTGGTTCCTATTAGAAGGCGCTGGATCTTTACTGCAACCCGATTAGAGAAAAAGAGATAATTATTTTTTAATATGTTGATTATTAATAGACGATCTCGTATAAATAAAATTATTTTAATTTAATATTAAGCAAAAGAGGCGTTATTTTTTTTGTGTAGGTAGTTCATAAAAGATTTTTTAATTTGGATCGTTCAAATTGCAACAAATTTTATGTAAATAGTATATAGACATAAAGTATATGTTATACTGCCATAAAGCATAAAAGGAAAACATAACAAAAATTTCACATCAGAATGCACTTTACTGACTCAGGTTATTAAATTGTACGAGGGGACAGTGTATTTATTAAAAGCAATTTGCAATTAAGTCCGTTCATAGAAATGGACAAATCGATAGAGGTCATCGGCACCATAGGCATCATCCATGAGGTCGAACCCCCAATAAGGGCGTCTACCCAGCATTGTATACTCCATTCACTCACCCCTTCGGTATTCCAGGAAAACATTGCATAGCCATTTTTATTTCACATGGGAATGCGGTAATGTTTACAAATAACTTTTAAGACTACACTACAAAACAAAATAAATTAGCGATTTTTTTTTAATTCTACAATGTGTTTAATTACACATTAATAATTTTGATAAAGTTTCTTTAACCCAGCGACACTTCACTGCCATAACTTTATAATGCAAATATTTATTTATTTAGAAAAAACTATTAGTAAACCTTTTGACTTAGACAAGAGGCGGATGGGATTATATCTCTATGGTAGCGGAAACTAATATTAACATTTTCTTTTTGAAATGCAAAGTTTTAGGTAAGACGTACATAACACGATATTCGTGTAGAAACTAGTTCAGAAAACACAATTGCGAGCACAATACCTCTTTTCAAATTTTCTCTCGATGGCCATTAGGATGAGAAATGTAAAGTAGATTCTCGCACGAAGTCGAGATATGTGTTCGAAAAGAATGAAATTTCATACTGAACCGGCGCGGCAACGGCGCGGCAACGGCGCTGCTTCCCGTTGGCCACTCTATCCCAAATTATACCTATCCACCACCTCACCTCACCTACAAATACAATATTTTCTTTTAAAATATACTACGTTATATATTTTTCATTCCATATATATTTTATAAATCTTTCTTATCATCATCTTTATAAATAGTTTTATTTATTTTTACTATTTACTGAAATAATTTGAATGATTCATTAAATAAATTTCTCCGGTCTTAGATTTCATTTAAGAACTTAAACGCGAAGTTGCTTAAAACGTGTTATGTTTGATACTGTATCATAATAATCGTCGAATTGAATATAACACAAATATAAGTTCATTCAGAATACACAGCGGGTTAAACAAGAGGCAACAGGTTACTTGAGTCGACTTGACAGTCTGTAATTTGGCATGGGTGGGCCCGGTTGCGGTCCGAAACCCCTCGCTTATTTGCGAGCCCACAAGGAACTTTAAATTACTGCGACTAATATATAACGTGCTTGACATTAGAGTAGAAGTTTATGGACCCGCCCAACGATTTCCTAGCTTATGACTTAAGGCGGATTTCGGTGACGGTTCCTTTAAAGCATAAGATTTTCTTATGAAATTATTTATAACCAACACAAAAAGGAAGGTGTTACTTGTTTAACAAGTGTATCAGAATGTGTATGTTTCAATATAACTAACTGATTTCCAGGTAAACTCCTATAAAACTTTACTGTATATTTTAGCGATAAAAACTTTTTTTTGGTCTAGATTGTTATTTAAAACCTTCTTAGTTTCACTTAGTAGCAATTTATGTGAAGATAATTCAAATTTCAATTTAACTATTATTAATGATTAATTGAAATTCATACATCATTAATGCAGTGTCATAGCTTTCAAACACAATTGTACTAACATTACAGTTTCAAAAACAGCTTTAGTTAAACTACTGCAGAAATGATACTATTTATTTTTAAAGAACACGGACACGATACAATGCTGTGTAAACATCCTAACTGTGTTATTATTGTTATAAACCAGCTATTGCTAACTTTAACATTGAAGACTTAAAAAATAAAATTAAGTATAACGTACAATAAAATAATAAGAACGTTAAAATTAAATAAAGACACTGGATGTACAACTTTCTTCATCCCACTACATTTTGTAGGTACCTATTTTTCCAACTCACCGATGGAAATTAAGTCGACTGTTCCTATAGTAAGCAATATTTTCAAATTAAGAGTGCGGTCCCCCGCCGGCAAACACAATTTCTTAGAAAGGTGGCAAGGGGGCGAACTGTGGGGGTTAAAGCTTGCATTTTTAACTCACTACGTGAACTAGAAACCTCGCAGTGCCTAAGCAATTAGTGTAGAAATATATACTTAATACATATAAAAATGTATTAAACCGTAACAGAAAATGATAAACTAAGCAGAATATTAAACCGTTTGACGTTGTTAGTATGGTATCTGAAATTAAGTTTTGTTATCAAATACATAAAAGTTAAGGAATTTAGTAATTTACTTTCTTATCCGAATATGTATTTCATCATAACATAATATATTTTAGATTAATTCAACTCGAAAGTTCGATCGAGAACAAAATTTAGTTTTAAAATATTTTACATAAATCTTCTCAAACCCAAATACAGAGCTATAATCCAGAGTGTAATCAAGTTTTTGGGAAACTCCGTGAATTCATTTTCGCACTGTACCTTGCGAAGCGTCTTATAATTACTCTGCATATCAGAAAGAACCACCGCACCCCGGTATGCGTTTGTTCAGATACGGAGTGAATTTTCGCCATTATTTCTTTAGGCGAAAAATCCCCAGTACAAGTTTAGTTTTAAATTCCGCACAACCTATCTTAAAATCGCTCCACATATTTCGTGTAGCGAGAATAGAAGGAGTTTTCTCTTCTTGTTAAAAATTTATATTGTTTTCCACGTGATCCATGAATTCTTTCATTTTTACTTCCATTTTCTTTGTATTAAAGATAATACACATGTATAAGCCACCAAAATAACATTAAATTACACTTGTATATAAGAACTATAATATAATAGTAAATAATAATTTATTTATGCAAGAAAATAAATTAAAAACATCATGAACCTTTTACGTAGTACTGCCTTTAAAACCTTTTTTTTAAATATCTATTATTGACTGTTTAGCACCAGGTACACAGTGGACATTTCTGTACTAGGGCCTCCCTAGTGCAATATTGGTAAAAACTTGTGGGACGACGGATAGTTGCGGGGGTCAAGTTAATGATATCGCTGCCATTTGCGGACGAGACCCCGCTCCCAATTGCGCCCGAGCACGTTAATGTGCCCAGCTATAGCGCTCTGAATATTTTAAAGGACATTCGCTGAAATAACTACAAAAATAATGTCGCTTTACTTGTACCGAATTACCCGAGAAACGGTTCAGACACCGGCAATAAATATGCACGGAATCCTTTTCCCATTGCCTCTTTGGAGATTGCTTTTCAGGATTAAATATTTTCAGCGGGAGCTCTAGCCATTTTAACTGTTTGTATAGTGAATTTTACATTCCTACTGTATTGTCTTGAAGTAGTCATGTTTTAGGAGGTTTTTATGTGGAGGATCACTTAGATAAGTCAGTTTCGTATGTGGTAGAAAATTCGTTCCAGTACTGTAAACGTTAAATAATAAATGAAGTTCGGTGATGGAGGAGTAGGCAAGCGTCGGCCGCAGCCAGCGTATCGCCCCGCACCCCCGCACTCGCGCCGAGCCGCGTGCAGACAGCGCGCTACGTGCGCCGCATAATGCAACGCGCCGTACAAAATTCACAACTACCCGCCGGCAAAATTTACTAGCTACATCTCATTTGCCCGTGTTTACTATTCCGTTCTCAAAACTACTAAACACACATTTTTCTATCCGTCATTACAATTAATATAATCAATGCCCTCAATGTAGCCATCACAGGCATCCACACACAATAATACCGTACAAAAATTAGTTTCTCACCGTTAACCATTAACAAAAAGTGTTGCGATTTGAATGATTATGCCACTGTAAACAATTTTTGTTTTAAATTCACTGTGCGAATGAGCTCAACTGTATAAAATACAACAATCCGGCTATCCGTGGAGAATAGGTTTTATTAACTCGGTGCTGTGCAGCTCTAACAAATTTCACATTATTAGACATGTTTCACAGAAACGCAAATGACAGGGGGTGCACTTAGTTCATTACTATTTTCGTACATAATGAACAAAAACAGTTGACAAAAAAATGTGAATGTTTCTTTTAAAGTTCAAATTTTTAACTCACGAGGGAGAAAAAATTCTAATAGCTCTTTTGATTAAACGGCAATGCGCTACTGATTTCCGAGGTCAGATTCTTTGCATTATAAGCAAAAAATGGGTCAAAACGCATACCTACTACAATTAAAATTTCTTTAAATGTGAATACATCCGCGTTATAGACAAATGTGATGATGATTTTTTTATTGACATTTAAAAACATCTTCCACAATCAAAGAAGGTAAAACATCACTAGGTCGACTTGCTTTTTTTGAGAAAAGCAAATCTGATTTGTAAAAATTATCATTATTACATTACCTACAAAACACGTTATCCATTTCACATGGTGTAAGGGACAATGAGGTCGTGGATGGTAATGCACGCTAGCCTAGTACTAATACTCTTATTAACTCTTAAATATTAACAACCGAAAGATCCTGGACATACATATATCAGTCTACCCCAAGTGACTGCCGCGCTATTGCAATGTCATCAGCGCATTGCAGTTTCTGTAGTCTCTTTTTTTTTGTTTTGACCATTCTTTTCTTTCAACTGTTCTCGCTCCGTCTACTACTATATATTTCGCAAACCAGTGAATATATTTGTGAAGTTAGCATTTAAAAATTTTAAACTAAATGTTTCCGAATTCCGCGCCGTAAATTTTTTTTTATCGAAACTGATACGTTAGTTATAAAAATGTTTAAACAACTGTATTTATCGATCGACAATCCAAACTTCGCTAAATCTTTATCAAAAGTCATGGAGTAACGATATTAAATGTTATTTTCAAGACGATAACAGCGATTAAGCGAATTCTATATGGATAAGTGGAGGAGTACTTAAGCATTACCCCTTGCCTTCAGCGATAGGCCATCTTGAATAATAAAATCAATAGAAAATCTATTAACAAAAATAACCATTTACACAGAAAAATACAGAAATTAAATTATAATTTACACTTCCCAGAAAAATAATTAAGAGGTTTGGTTAATAGACTTTTAACCAACTTCATATGCACTCTAAACTTTTACGTATTAACATATAAATTAAGTGGTGCCATGTATTTATATAGTACGTATATAATAAAACGATAATGGTCTATTAGTGCTTTAAAATGGCACAGTTATTTTAATGCCACAAAATATAATCGAAACCGCGGGGAATATCGCGGAATTATAAACCCGGTTTTGTAGTCCCACAAGGTTTTATAATTTTATTATGTCATATTATTCTAATTTTAGTTATAATTGAAATTAAAAATTTATATTGAAGCAATAAATGCTTTCTCATCTAATAAAGACAAGTTTTACGTATATACATAAAATATGAACCTCAAGTTTACCAAGGCCAGTTCAATAGCAATTTCAAAAATCTTACTTTATAAGTCATTTGATGTGAAAAATTAATATCTGTTTAATATAACAACATGTTCTGGCTGACATCATATGAAAGCCTGAATAGTAAAGTCTGGACGAGCTCGCTTCGAAATCCACGACCTCGTACCGTAATAACAATTTGCTCTGTTGTTCCTTGTATATTTAAAATCACTAGTTTTTATCACAGAAATGACTTGAGATCAAAAGCATTAGTTACTTACACATTATATAAATTCTTCATAGAGCAAAATTGTAAATTAGGATAAACATTGAAAACGTGGAAGATGAATGTATCAATTGTTATGGAACAATTATTATTTTTAATGCAAAATATTAATGAAACTTAACACTTTACACTATTACATACTAATCTTCAAGCACGAGGCTTTAAACTAGTAGCTGAACACCTGTCTCGTTTCAAACCTATCCGTAAGGTTCCCGCGCTGGCTTAATATCGGCTCCATGTATATATAACAGATCGTGCTTTTGTGAGGCTCTTAGTTCCATGGAAATCATATAAGGTTAGCTGAAACTATAACAAATAAAATAATTATCCTATAATTCAATATTTTTTATCATATTCATGGAAATGTTAATTAACGTTGAAAGCAAGTAGTCAGTGCAAAGTAAGAAGACTAAAAAGGAATATCTCTCGCGTCAATGTAAGTCTTTGTCTTAAATACGTTGTAAGTTACTTGAATTAACTAGTCATATAACCTTTTACTTTTGGCTTTTTATACATCTTACTGTTATGTAGATAAAGGTTTTTTTAAGGGTATTTTTGCAGATAGTCTTTGACGAAGTGGATAGGGCGAAGTGGAGAAGAAAAGTAAAGAAAGCTGACCCCACCACCATATGGGATAATAGCTAGGAAGAGAGAGAGAGAGAGTCTTTGACGACTTTTACAGCTCCGTCGGTCTTAGGGCTCGCAGATTTTAAATCAGAAATCTAAAAAGAATGACTGAGTTGTAGAAGCAAACACAGTGACTAAATTCATTTTTGAAATTTTACTTTCGTAAATCCAACAGCCAATGTAGTATTTATTACGATCTACCATTAATAAAAATATTAATGTGTAAAACCAAATTTTTGTACAGATAATCGTATCTATTATGCAGGTTTTAATAAATTCTGCATTTTACTAACACCAAAAGAAAATATTTCGCAAATTTCTCACTATTATTGTAGTGTGCGTCTACACTTCCACCAAGGCTCCTTATTAACGTGCATAAATATTAGTCGCCGCCGCCGCCCACCCAATTTGCTACCAGATGAAAAGTAGCTTTACGAATAAATCAAATTATTATAATGTTATCTCCTTTCATAAGATATAAGTATAATATGCATTGTTATATGTATGTTCTAAATTCAGCGGTAAACACTTATCACCCGCGTGTGACTGTATGATCGATTTGGTAATTTTCTAAATTTAAGAAGATTGCTTAGTTATTAATTATATCGAAAATATCTCCGTCCCCCAGATACTCTTTTGTTGTCTGTCCCATTACAATTGATTTTAACCTTCGGCCTAAAAAAGTTATTTAGCAGTCAGCCGCCCAGAATACTCTGGCGCTTATACGTTAACAAGCAGAATACAGCAATACTAAGCCAAACAATTAGACTCCATAACATGTGGCACGGATCGAACCAGGGACCTTCGTGTTACAGGCAAGCCGTCGGACATTAAGCCATGGAGGCAATAAAAAAATGTACAATAGTTTATATAGGTACCGCGTCCATATTAGTGTTTTTGTATCGTCATATTAAACTAATTACACCTTTCATTTCTGGTACATAATGAAAAAAGGTGATAAAATAATATTTTTTAAAAAGTAATAAGCATGCAGTTATTTAGTTAAATGAAATATTTACCCGAAAACAACGTTGAATTCGAAGTATAACAAAGTTTGAATAGTATTTTACTAGATTTTATTATCTGAAACGGGTAATTTCCCCCGTACAAACACTCGGGTCTGTTCATTCGAGAGCCCCAGCGCGCGCTAAATTTGAATTCATGTTACGAACGAGCTACATAAACCAATTACTGAGCCGAGCCAATGGCGGGTGGCGGCACGCGGAGAATCGATAATTCACAATATGCCCGCTAGAGGGCAACGCCGGCGACGCCGGTGCGCGCCCACGCCGCTTCACCACGTTGCGCATCCAAACGAATAACTTTGCAACAACGTCCTACTAGCGATTATATTCCCAAAAAATAATCTCAAAGTCTATTTTATACATTTATTAAAAAAAAAAAAACTCTAATAATTTTCACAATGTATAAGTACAAATTACTATATTTTTGTAGTTGCAGGTCTGTATATGAATTCATTGTGCTAATTAATGTCAATTTCTTTTAAGAAATACCGACATTTGAAGAAAAAAAATTGTCTGTGCTTAATAAGTAATACGCACTGGTATAAGTATTCTTCAACAATGTTAAGTATCATTGGAAATATTGCAAGTGTGAATATGACGCGACGAAGTGCCGCTGTAACAAGGCTCCAGCGGGCGTGCGCTGTAGTCAGCTGCTGCTTAGCTTGCTGTTTCGTGTCGCGCTTCTTGCCCGCTTTTAATGTTTTCCGTTTTATTTTGTTACTTCTGTGATGCAAACCAATTTTTTGACTAAAATCAATAAATTGCGTTGGTGTTAATGTAATAGTGCGACATAGTAGTGATCCCTGCAACAAAACTTCAGATGAAACAAGGTAAACGCCTTAATATTTTTGTTTGTCGTGAACATAACCTCTCCGTTGTCACTTATGAAGCTGTTTTAATACTGGCGTTTTGTTAATTATTCAAAGAACTTTAGTTGATAATAATATCAAAGGACCCATTAAAAGTATACTGTCAACTGAGTTTCCCAACACTTTTTTTATCATGTGCAATGTTTTCTTCAGTGCGGTTGAGCGAAGTTTAAATTATTATTTATCTTGCAATCAATTCGTATTGGAATTAAACATTTACATTTGGAATTCTATATTTATATCTTTAAAATGTTGAACGAAATTATACTTGTAGATATTTTTAGTACCGAAGTAAATGTTGACATCAAATGAATCACCATGACAATGCTTGGTTGATAAAACAATAGCTCTGCACGAAATCCCCATAGGGGGCGTTAGCAGTCGTTAAATAAGAATAAAAAACAAGGATGCGTAATGTTTTTGCACTATGAGATTTGTTTTGTTTTATAATTTCATTTAAAAGAATTCTTTACAATGATTTTGTTGTTGTAAAGTTTGTATGTATTTCTGACAATTAAATGAGAGAAAAATAGACGTAAAATCTTTTCTTTTATTATCTTTTATTTTTATTAGTATAAAAAATAAAATGTAGTAGAATTAACTAGTTCTGAAATAAATTGTGGTGTTTTAACGTGCTTGTAACTTTTAAAATAAATTATCATTTATTAAAAATCTTATTTGATAAAAAGTGTTCGTGTCCGTAGTCAGTTTAATATTAATCCACTTTAAAAAAAAATGTTACTTGTATTATGTTTCATGCGCCTCAAGGTTTTTCTCACGGCGATTATCAAGTGGCAAATTTAGATGTTAATAGCGAAATTTAATTTTCAACGTTTGAATGAACAAACTTCCTTATAATTAGGTAACGTTGTTACCACTTGAATTAGATTTGTAAATGCTAGTAGATGTTTCAGAATTCTTTATCGCTCTTAACAATATGTGTTGTTATATATTACGCCTAATATAAAAATGTCTATATAAATTTAATGTTTCGTACTGCGTTTAATGTTTTGTTACGTGATTTATTTCTAAATGTATATTTATAATGTTCATTGCCATATAATTCTACATAATAATAATATGTAAAAAAAAATAGAAAGTTTTTTCTTCTATTCGTTGCAAAACTGGAGGAAGACTCTTATAAGAATCTATTTGCAAAGAAATGTAGTAGATAAGTGACCTTGACTATACTTGTGAGAGAAGGTCCAGAGTCTAACAATAAATATATTAGGGGAGATATTTGTAACATTTATTGCTTATAATTATTTAATAACACCGAGTGGACTATACTGAGAAAACAACTCATTTTCAAAAGTTATAATCTTTTAAACAATCTTCATAACGTTAATTAATTTTCGTACATAAAATATCTTTTACAGGACATTTAAATTGATTAATGTATAAATTAATTACATCGTTTAGTAATTTGTTATGAAAACGGATACACTGACCTTTCAATAAATTTGATACTTTATAGAACCAAATAATGGGAAAGGTAGATTAGATTAGTTTTCATTACTCAAATTGGTGTGAAAAATGGAGAAACTATTTTTCAAAATTTTATTGCCTTCATCAACGAATAATAACTTTACATAGATATACGGATTATAAATAGATATTTTGTTATCATCAATAATATTAAGAATGTTATTAGCAGTAGTAACAAAGTTAATGTTGTAAAAGGTTCTCCCGCGCAGCCCTCGAGCCGTCTAATCGATTTGTAGTCGATCCTAGTAATCGAGTGGAAATACGTAAACCGGGATTCCAATCAAAAGTTAAGGTTAAGTATACATCAAAAAGTAACAAAAAAAATTACGAGCGACATAGAGAAGCCTCTTTTTAAAAAAAATCGAGAAAAATACAAAACTACTCTCCCAGCAAAATATATTGACATAGACAATGTGACAAACATAATTAAATATTTGTAATAGAAAATATTTTAAAACAAATGTTTAAAAATGTATATGAACATAATAATATTTTTATTTCTTTTATAAATTTTTGGCTACACAGAAAATGTTATGGAACAGGGCTTTCGAATATACTTGCTAATACTTGATGATTTTAAATATCCTCACTAGATGGCATATTTGTTAATCAATATTTATTACATGATTCCTAAATAAATAGAATTTAATGACAAATTAAAAATATTGCCATCAAATTTTAAGAACTGGGGAAAAGAAAAGTGTTTAATTACAATATTGTCTCAAATCAAAATAGTGGATCGATGGAATCGATTGATTTAAAGCATTGATACAACTAGTATTGCCTGTAGTGTGTACGAATGTGTATTGGAAATGTTAGATAAGTACTAACACAAGTGTATAAATGGTTGCAAATGTCGACTTTTGCCGAAAATGTCTGTCTCGTCAGTCGTCAGCCATATTCCCTTTAATGTCGCAATATTGCGAGCGTCGGCGGGCGGCCGCGGCCGGTCGCATGCATTTACATACATTAATGTGGACGCCGCACATGCATGCACCTCGCTTCAAATGTGTGTGCGTTGCGAATTAACTGTAATTGAGCCATTCGGACAACGGCGAGCCGCGCTCCGCTGCCTCCGCAGCTAGCCTAGTCTACCTCCTACTCTTTGTCCGCTAATCTGTTATAATAATATCCGATTGTTCGCATAGATTTACTCGCTTTCTTCAACCCATTAAAGTCACGACTTCAGAGAGCTTTGATCAGATAATGGATTCTTAATCAAAATGAGATTTCTTTAGGAGTTTCATTCCTAATGTTTTCAGATAAAAACAACAGTTTTTTTATTTATTTATTAATGAACTTCTTAATTAACGATCTCAATTTATACGTATAATAGTGCCGTTATATTACCGGATTTGCCTAGATTTAATTATTTTCGTAAAGAAGAAAACGAGTAACCGATGGCAATGTTTTGGGATATTCATCTTCACCCCTTTCTGGAGAAACAAACAGGGGCGTCGGAATTTTGTTATTAGCGTTGCAGAGGGAGTGGGTACCGTTGCCGTCGCGCACCTGACTGATTGATAGCACTTCTTTGCACCTCGGGTCGAGCTTGTAATCGAGCCATTAATAAACTTTACTGCTTCCAAGTTTATCCTGTGGACTCGTTATTTGCTTAATGGGCTGGCAAACGGCTCCGCTAGAGACACCTGTGCTGGCTCGATAATTATGAATCCTAATTGGCGTATTGATGAAGCCGTTCGAGAAGGTGAAACTTTCAGTTACAGTAATTGTACACTCTCATTATAATGTTTAAATTAATGCCAATAATAATATACCATGTTCTTTTCGAAACGCTTAGGTGGTTGTATTTTAGCTCTGACTTATTTCGATTAGTTTCAATTTGGAGAACATATTTTTGAAAACATCAAAAATATTAAAGTCGTACACATGTTATGTTTGTATTATTTTGTTTCAAATATTTGAAGTTATGGAGGGTACAACGTTTTTTAGGCGTTTACTAATTTGTTATGGTTTTAAATATTACCAATGTAAATTTCGAGATCTCCACTTATGCTGGCGGATTCGCATAAAATATATAAGATTGAGGATAATTTTATTTAGATTTAAAATTATCTGACAATGGGTCGAGCTAATGTTACTCGACGCTTGACAAAGCGTCGGAGAGGCTTTGCTCGCAGCTATGTAAACAAAGAGGGCAAAAAGGTTGGAATAAAAAGTAATAAAAGTTTTGTTTATTTTCGTTTTTTTCCAAGTTTCGTTTGTTCGTGAATCGCTACTTTATAGTACTTACGTCTTATGAAAACAAGTTAAATATAACATCGAAATGTTATTTTAAATGAATACATTTTGATCGTCGGTCCAAATATAATTAATTGCATTGCCGGAAATTCTTATTTAAAGTGGCTTTAAGACATATCTGCGAAAGCCTTATTATGATAAAATGAAAACAAAATTGGAACAATGGGACCTCATAAAAGGCTAAAGGCATGGCATAATTGTGGAACGACTTAGGCACGCCGCTGGTAACTCAACAACCGCGTAAAACTCGTCGCAACTACCTGCCGCCCCTCGTGATTGAAAGTTGACATTGAGCGGCGTGGGGTGGCGCCAGGCACGGCCTTCTCCCCGCCATTTTTGACCCCGCGGCCTATCGCACTGGCGATCGGCCTTGCACCAACTTGCTGTATTATTCGTACTACTTATACAATAATTAAGCTCATAACGAACCTCTAACTCTGTAGTAATATACTTTCACAAATTCCTCTTTCTTTAATAAGAAATTTGTTTACCACTTATTAATATTAAGACCTGTGTGTATATGATCTAGCCAGCGTCACATTTGTGTTGGCAGACGTTACATTTACCATCACGTGACTGTCCTGCTCCTCTCGTCTAATAGTCGGGTAAAGAAACATAATGATATTGTATTGGTTGTCGTGGACGATATCCAATCTGGGTCATCGCTCGCTCTACGACAATAGGTGCGGCATTGGATAAGCGCGTCCCTCTCTGTCCAAATACCGCCTGGGGTTCTGTAAACAAAGCATCAATGAAAATTACCACTTTCATTTATTCTAGCTACAAATCTTTTAGTGTAATCGATTCATGTATTATAAAACATAATTTCCATGGGATCCGTAATGTGTTTGTGTAATATAAAATTTCATACTGCGCCTATTTGCATTGCCCCGCTTTGCCTTCACGATTAGGGTCGGATTTGAGCTGCAGGATTATCAGAGCGGGAAACTGGCGACATGACTTTCATTTTATACAAACGCATGTTTCCAGGATTAATGTTTTAAACATTGAATTTCAAGGACTTATTCCAAAATTTGTAACATGTGTTCAAGCTCTTTACTTCGATTATTGCACCAAAGGCGTGCTACAAATGGGGGCGATGTAGCGTAACTGGCTACCAGTACTGGGTATACGGTAGAGAGTTGTGTGTGGCGGAAGGACGTGTCACTCACGAGCCGCTGTCGTCTGTCTGCCTTCAGCAAAACGCCGACAGCTTCCGACCTGCCCCCCAACAACGGAATAACTCCTATTTAATGTTATAAAATGTAGTTTTCTTAAGTTATATAGCATTCCTGCACAATTTTGCAGTAAAAATGAATCGCTGGTTATGTCGGCGAATAGTGAAATAATACTGTACTATTTATTACGATGTTCTTGCATATTATATTCAGTATTACCATTTCGTAAAATGGTATTGATGATTTGAATTCGATGTATTTTTATAAGTTTTATAAATTATTCTTATGATTGAAAGTTTACAACGTTTTATATTGCATTGTTTTACAAGTCATTTTAACTACAGTAATAAGCGGTTATACAAAACAATATGACGTTTAATTATTTTGTATAAAGCCAAAAGCGTTCATAATAGGATTAATTAGCTGAAGTAGCTGTGAATCGGCTACATAGGTCGCGCCAACGATATCCGTTAGAACAAAAGGGTTTGCTATATTATATTGTAGCTGTATTCCAGTTAACAGCTTAACAATATTTTACTTTTTCATTAAATGAAGGTTTAAATAAACGAATTTGTGGTCACTGGATAGATTGACTCACGACCTGGTGAAGGTTATAGGAAGCCTGTGCACTGGATATCGTACAAACGGTCGGTGTGAACACGCTTGGGGCAGGCCTAGTAGTAAGCGTCTATATATAGCATGATAATGATAATGTTGAATATGGTCATAAAAAAATCCTACTAAAGTTTATTATTGATCATACCAATAAATCATGGTTATGCTTCATAATTAACTAGAACGCCCGATGTTCTTTTATAAATGTGTTTTCTCTATGTTTTATAGTTATTATAACTATATGGTTACACAAAGGTTATATCGGTGGAAAACTGCCTAGTTATATGGGGTTGTTTATCACTTGCGAAGCAGGTCGGCCGTCGGAGCGCCCGGTGACTTGCGCGGAGTTTTAATGTGCCTCATCACGCAACACTGACACGGCATTTGACAAATTTTAAAGAAAATTTTGCACGGCAGTAAAATGATAGTAATATAATAATCGCTAGTGATCAAAGCGGATAACCGTACCCGACTTTATACCCTTCATGTTTGGAGAGAGCTAGTAAAGTTACATTGATATAGTATGGTAACCATTGCGGTTATCCACACGCTAATATTTGGTGACGGTAATAGTACGGAGATGATTTCCTAACGCAGAATATATTTGATGTACTAAATTGCTAAATTTCAATAATCGGGTGAAATCGCTGAAGCTCACGGATGTCAATACCTATGTAAAATACTTTAAGGTTATCTGTGGAATCGGCAAATGATTGAAATTCATGGCGCGTTAACAAAGTAACAAACAAGAGTTATTTAATATTTTATGAGGTTTGTAGTCATCGTTGCCGCACAGTACGACGTCTGTGGAAATAATAAACTGTTTAATGTTTTGATAATTCCGTACTCAAGATTTTGAACCAATAAATTTTGAATTCTGTTTATATATTTAATTAATACAAAGTACACGGTATACATAAAAAAATAAGTAAAGAAAAAAAAGTGTCATAATTCATCATGTTACACTAAAATGATAATATGTAGCACTTATCTTCTTTTGTCTGTTACCAAAAAGCATAAAACAGATCGTACAATTTCAGGCATTGTAAAGTTTTTTTTTTTCGTGCGCGGTATACTCCGGCAAATAGTTTTATGTGTGCCATTTTGACTTTTATTTTATTTTTCGTTTATTTTCCCTTGCGCGGCCGTAAAACGTACCTGGGACCGCTCGCGGGGATAACGGAGCGGGCTCACGAAAAATTTATTATTGAGACCTTTTCGCCCGAGCTCCATCGACAGACATTGCGAAGGCGAAAGTTATGAATGACACATGTTTTGAAATATTACCTGCAGTGAACTGCTTCCCGAGAAGAAAATTTCATAGGATGAGAAGTTTATTTGTCGTGAAATATGTGGGAGTTTTATGAGAACGGGAGACCTTTACAATGCTACGGATCAAGCAATTTTCTTACTTTTCGGTCTATATTGCAGAGTAATAAGACTGAGAGCTATAGTACGACAAATAAAAAGATGAGGTGCGACAAATTGGATGAGAAAACTTTGTTATTCAATGCTTCCTCTTTTGTATTATGTAATAACTCCGCATTGAATTGAATAACATTTTGTGTATAAAGAAGAATACTTATCGAATAACAAGGAAAGTTAAGGAGAAATACATTTGTTTAGTAAAATATTTTTAGTTTGGTTTTAGTAGTATTGTACTATGAATTTATTAGACTCGACGTCCACCTAAATACAAAATAAAAAGCAAAAGAAAAAAAATGCTAAATATATAAAAAACATTACATAATTTGAATCACATTTTACTTAAAAATTCCAAACAATCAGCTGAAAAAAAAGGCCATATAGTAATAACATGTTATGTTTTACATTTGTACTACAGTCTATGTAAAAATTTAAGAAATCTAAGTACTTTCCTTTTCGTGACAGGGTTTTTTCATGTCATACGAACCTCATAAAATCTATAATTATAAATGGCCTATAGCGCTCTCTGGGGACCACTTGTTTGTATATTCTTGATGCCATAAAACTATTGTGCTTAAATTAAGATACCCCGCCAAAGTTAGTATAACAATATAATGGTTTGATTGCAATGTGCCCCATGAAACATTTTTGTTTATCGTGATAATAAATTCAAACCTCGTTCATATACGCAAACAGAAACAAACTGCACCGCAAAAAATACGATTGGAAAAAAATGTGGCGAGTAAAATGGAGGCAATTAAAAGCCACTACTTTTGCAATTGCAATTGATTTTCGTATTGGTTTAAGCCGCATGCCACTCTGAAATATTCGTTAGTATAACATAGTCCATGTTAAATAAAGATGTATATATCTGTCTACTTGCCTTTTAAACCAACTCGTCCAATCAATTCAACCACTTAGGTATTTTTGAAACACAGCTACCAAACTTGACATATTTTTTAGTTTTTTTAAGTATTGTGCATTAAGTAACCCCATTTAATTATTTCCAAGTTAGTTAACATAAAAAACTATTGTTTTAAGCAATATTACGTACAAAAAAGATTATGAAAATTGGATCTATAAACGGAATTAATGTCTTGATAGACTCGGCCGTAACACCTCAATTCAAATCGGTTGTCGAGTGGACAATCGGTGTTTTCCCATCGCCACCGCCAGCCCGCTCTGAGTCACTGTCGGGCGGAGTGGTTCGCGGAACTCGCAACCCTCCAACAGGGGGTGAGTTCACTAATGACCGGCGGACAACGACCGGGCCGCCGGCCCAAATGCAACCGGAGTAACGCGCGAAACTACACCCTCGAATCTATAACATAAACTCTCAAATCCGCGGTCTCTTTTAACGTTTTGCAATTCAGTGCGTGTTTATATGCAGCCTTTCAATCGGCACTGTTATTTTGATAAATATGCATGAAGTGGCGAAACCAGCAGCGTGGGTAACGTAAAACGCCATCGTGAAAATTTAATATAATTTCCTGGTGGTCGAGTAATGAGTCATGTCCGCAAAAGGGTTATTTTTTTGCGATATCGAAACGCAAGATCTCAAATTTCCTATCTTTACAATGGGTCACAAAGATAAAAAGTAAAACTAATGGCTTAATAATAAAATATATGAAAACATGATTTTGTTTTGTAATAAAAGAGTATTTCATATAATAATCAATATTTAAAAAAACCCTTTGAAATTCTTGTTTGTTTAGACGAGCCTTTCTATCAATTGTTGTTTTATATCACTCAACCGTAAAATGTATATCTTGATTGTTATTTTTATTATATTATCAAACTACTCAGGTGAAACATCCAGCCTGTCTAGACGCTTTATAAAACTATGGGTATTTTTACACTCGTACGCGTTGGATTAGTGTATAAAAACAGTTTTCATTCGTTGTTTTCAATAAGCGTAACTTTGAAGCAATCCAGTTCATAAATCAAGAAAATAATGATTCAATTTTGCCCGTAAGCCTAACACACTGATATATTCTGCAGGAGTAGAGATAACAGTCAGACATTTAGGTGAGTACATTCACTTTACAAGCTACCTTGGCCTACGCAAGGCAATTCAGTGATATTATAAACGATCTATCCGCCAATGACGCCTTCGAAAGTACCTAGGTATTAATCGAGCGAATCCGGTTTCAATGTAACTGACAGCCTTGTTTAATTTTTTTGAATCCAGGGCGGCCAAAATTATTACAATGTTACACAGCGTTTATTCTTTCTTTACGCAATTTTTAAACTTATCTAGATCTTTTGGCATGGCTTTTGTTTGCCTTTTCACATTTTATGACAGCCTTTTATAGAGTTTTATACAGTGCACCTAATTTGCAGATTTGAACACAACTCATGTTGTGTGAAAGTAAATTCTACATTAACAGACATTTTAAAATCTTTAAAAGAAATGACGCGGAAGGTCAGCATGAGAAAGAATGTTTCTTTATTGATTTCGCAAATAAAGTTTTCAAATGCACACGTATTCCAATGACTTAAGAGCCATTTTGTATATCGCAGAGAATATAATATAACGAATAGAGCAATAAGGCTGTTGTAAACCACGTCGCATGGAACTGGTTCTGTTACGAGACAATGCCCGCAGTCTGGCCGATTCGGAGTTTGTGAAACTGACTATTGTAATGGAGCCGCTTATTTTATTGAACAGAATATACTTAAAAGAAGTCTCGTTCCAAACTCATTCGTCTGGCAAATATAGACAAAATATGGCCTATAATACTCACCAAACCCATTTTGTTTGATTGATGTTACAATCTTGTGCGCAGTGCCCAACATACAATTGTTCGCAATTGCTAAGAGGCACGATTGTTACATCAGATTCCATACACTGTGAACAATTCCTTTTGTAAAACTATCAATAAAATTTTAGTTAATAGTTTCTTAAGTTTTTAAACAATTCCGTCCCTACATAACATTCTTAAATATTTTCGGTTTGATATTGGCAGTTTTTGCCTGTGCAGGCGGTTAGTTAACCTGTTATTAGAGGGTCATTTTGCAAACTGGTTTGCACCTTTCCCGGCGCCATTTTTGTTAACGTAAAATAACCTTACCTCTTTTGAAGTAAATGTTCTTGATTTTCACTGATTTCAATAAGTACATTAAATTTCTGATTATTACATACAAAATATTTATAATTTACAATTATAAAAACACCTGCTGCCTACATTTTATGCTTGTTAATGAATTATAATTCTACCTCACGCAATTTTAATAACTATGTTCTTAGCAGGCATGGGTTTTGCGCAGCCGACCGTCTGACAGGAGAAAGTACACTACGGATCGTTCTACTTTCCACTTCAGGCACATACTATCTTCAATATAACAAAGCTGAGTCATAAACTTGTTGAAAATTATAATTAGACATAATGATCCAAATAGTAATACAAGTACCACTCTTTCACAAAGCATGTTGTTATAAAATTTCAGATTATCTCTGATTAACTTGAGGTGGTGAAAAGATAGACCCAATTCAAATTACTGATGGCAAAACCTTCTGTCGTGGTGTAGGTTAAAAGGATTTAAGCAAATTTCGCTGTCCATGATCAGTTATAGATGGATTTAATTTTGTAATAAACTTACTGTACAATTATTATAATATTCTGAAAATTACATCGGTATGGCTGCTATGCTGTTAAACTTTTCGTGAA
Organism: Byasa hedistus; assembly: GCA_029286795.1. Taxonomy (NCBI): domain Eukaryota; kingdom Metazoa; phylum Arthropoda; class Insecta; order Lepidoptera; family Papilionidae; genus Byasa; species Byasa hedistus. The sequence continues at coordinate 4,422,731 of JAGSMW010000020.1, read as the reverse complement.
ATACGTAAAATAATGTAATAAAACATAATGTTTCTGTTATTAGACTTACAGAAATTTCAATGTGGAAGTAATGTGTAGATGCAATCGTGCATATATGCATAATCGTGCATAATGTACAACATATATGTGACATCGGTGCGGTCACTGGAAATCAATAGCAAGCTTCTTGTTCAATAGTTGACAGCAAAAACTACTCTAGTAATTTTGGTAACTAAGTAACTTACTTTAATTATATTACGTCAAAACATTTGCGTAAGGTTTTTTTTTTTAATTTTTCTTTGTCTTGTACGTTATAAAAAAATATAAGTGTTATTATAGTTATATTGTAAAACACTCCACACACCCCAATTATTTTTACGTGATATCATTATAACCAAAAGGAATCGGGTGCTATTTTCTTGTCCGAAAAAAGTTTTTGGAAATGTGAAAATGTAAAAGCAGTATGCTTTAATATGTATGTAAATTAACATTTGGAAACGTTTAAACAATAGGTTAACTACAAAGTTACATTCGATAAGATCTAAAAAGCTATTTGCGGCACTAGGTGCATTTACTTTCTAGTCCATTGTTAGCTATTTAATTTACGTAACGCTAGAATAAATGGATCTTTGATTATTCTTGCAACTACTTTATGCGGCTGCTTCTATTTCATCAGATATAATAGTTATATAAATATAAAACCGGATATTATTTTGCTCAGCATATTATACGACAAAATATATAGTTTTTATATTGACTAGAGTAGATATTATTAAAAACAAGTATTAACGATGTTAACATCAACTTGCAATCTATTATTATTATACCATTAATAAACCACTTCACGCTCTTTATCCTCGGCGTATCGTACAAGACGACGAAAATACAACTGCAGAAAAAAAACAGAGGGTTTTCATGATAACTTCTATCAACTACTTACGAACAACATACGAAAAATCCACAAGTTCCTCCGAGCTAAAATAAAAAGGAGCTTATAATTGACATTCAAAACTAAATATAATATAAATCAAAACTACTTTAACAACAATACAGACATATCTATATCTCACTTAAAATTTATAGGTTAGTATGATGGTAATGTAATTATAACGAGAAACACGGTAACCTTCCTATAATAACGTCTTCATAAATTTCATTCACAACAACACATAAGCTTTAGGAATAACAAAAACGTATGACTCAAGCGCGAAGATATGAACAAAATATCTAGATGTTCACCGAGTGGGACGAATAACCGCCTCATCCGATTACTCAGTGGGTAATTTTACCCTAGCAAGTAGCAAGGGTCTTCGCCAGCTTGTTAAATAAATCTATCAATAAATATTTACAGTAGCATTGTCTGACGGTTCGGATCATTGCACACAATGCGTTGTTAAAGTAACGAAGACAAGATTACTCATCGCTGTAGCAAACTGAAACTGCCCTTTTATTTCATTTGGTTTATTTACATTAACTGTTTTCGATTACATGGACTTTGCTTTGCCTTGCTATATGAGAAACCTAAATACAGAGAAATCATATACGTATTACACATACCTTTGTATAATGCACTCACGTCGTACCCAATCAACAATTAAGCATTATTTTTACACGATTTTCAGGTATATCAACAGCCCCTAAATCTTAAGTTGTCGATTAGAAATTGGAAAAGAGTTTAACTTTAAAGGATTAAACAGAGCTAAATCACAACCATGTCACCTTATAAAATATCAAAATTGTGTCAAACTTGTCAGAAGTTCAAGGAACAGATAGCTCCAAACTGTAAAGATGTTAATAATGTTAACTCCCGCTTTTCCTAAAATTTATAACGTAATAATTAATAACACGAAATTTCATAAATCCTGTCGTACTATCAATATACAAAGGTTTTCAGTTAAGTCCAAAGGCCTTGTAAAATTTGCGTCGAAAATTTTTCAGTTGGAAAATATGACAATTTGTGTATCAGTATTGTGTCTATATGGCTGCGTACTTAAGAGGCTTTTTTTTTTGTCCATTGCCCACTTTGAAAATTTACATACATACGTAAGTTATTCCGTTATGATTTTAATAACGCACTTAACGTATTGGAAAATCACAATTGTTAGTCCAATGTCGTTCTGCCCTACCTTAGGCAGTGTGAAACACTGCTGGTGATTGTGCGGTAAGATGTGAACTTACCTTATCATGTTTCGGTCTGTGATGTGTGGTGCTGAAACATAAATGGGTAATGTGGTGCGATTCCAAACAGATTAGTTGATGTGCAATTAGAGTGTTGAGCTTGCGGCGCACGCTAAGTGCCGCCCGACGGATTACGCCTTCATGTTTGCCCACCGGCGAAGTGGACGTTTAGCGATCGCTTCACTAATGCGCTTTGTTCGCTTATCGATCGCCGAACATTGATTGAATTCAGTCCCGAAAATACACTTACGCGATGAGCGCTGACTGCCTTGCGAATGCAGAGTTGTTGTTAATGTTAAATTGTAGACAACCTTGGAGACATAATTAGTCTCGATTTACGGCCTTAAAACTCAGACACAGTAAAGTGTGTAAACTAATTTGTATTCATGGACGGAAATCTTTAAACGGTATTCAGGTTTTTTAAGGTCAAGGTTAAATCTCTCGATGGACACCTTGTGCGTGTTGCTGCATCTGGAATATTATCTGGACGCTCGTCATCACCTTTGTTGTGCTACTACAAACAAGAGATTTCATATTTTTCGTCCACCTCGGGATCGCCTAGTGGGTTATGACGGCTCCCACTTTTAAAGCCATGAACCAGCGGCCATTTTTAGTCGGTTACTGTAACAATTAGTTGTTGACTTGCTCCTATTTTTAATTACTCTCATTTTCGTTCGGCACTGTGGTCTGTTAAACCTACCTGAGAATGGTAAGCAGAAAATAAATAAGACGGGTAAAGATTTATGTGTGGTTTTTAAAAATACTAAGTTTTTTATCATGTTGCAATATCGGAATGTTATTAAGTAACATTGTAGCTTAAGTGAATAATTACATTCAACCATATAATGGACTACGTACTGTCAGTGCTGTTGAAGGGAAAAGTCAATCACCTCGCTTTAGTAATGCGAGCACGTGGCCGGTTTTCAATGAACTTGCATCCATTAAGTGAAACTGTAACTGTTATCAGAAAAAAACTTTTACTAATACATACCGAACTGATAAGTAAAATACGTTTTTGCTCTTTTGGGAGACGGAACTCTACATTCGGTGTATCATATAAAGTGTCTAACAGTGAAAAGCTGCAGGGAAAAAGCACCTCATTTTCACTGTAACCTTTGCCAGCATACTATACTCACTAATTGAGAGATATAATGGCTCTCTTAATGCTGTCACTGTAGGAACTCTACGCCTTCTTCCACAAGGAGAAAGTTAAGACCAAGTCGGTCTTCTCCTGACGTTTCCGAAGACCAGAAGCTCAAGCTCAGTGGGAGACTTAGGAATGTTGGGTTGTTTGTTTACGCAACAAATTAAACAGGTATGTTTTAAATGCCATGGGATTAAATTTATTATTTTTCTTAGAAACAGACCTCTCACTTTATGACATCAATATATTTTCAATTTAACATTTTTAGAAAAGTTTTACTTGTTGAGGTTATTCCATTTCTTCTCAATAAATTTTTCTATAAATTTTAAATAAACTTCGGGAACGCCGGCGACCAACTGCTTGTCGTTATGTCGAATCTGGACGGACGAGATTAATGCACTCAATAATGTTAGTAGCTTGTTAAATTGTTTTCTAGTTATATTTAAAATTAACCAAACACCAATAGTTTGCCTCGATAAATCCTACGCTTGTATCATTAAACGAGTTTAATTCTTTAATTATTAAAATGAATTTCGATGTTTCCTTCCACTGCTAAAAGCGTATCAATTATTTGAGAGGACATTCATGTTTTTAACCTTCAAGTTACCAAAAGCACCATAAGATTCGATTTAAGGTATTCATACATTGTAAACGCTAATGTCCAAAAAATTATATTATTTTTCATACTATAACGACTCCTGTGTCTATTGACATGACCTTTATAAATTAATAATATTAATAGTGCTTTGAAATTATAATGACATCATAAACGAATATTTTTTTTTTCTTTTAGTATTAAATGTGTTCAACAAAGATTTCCTGTAATTAACATTTACCAAGCGGACTTCAATATTAATAAGGATAGTTTTCTAGAGATACTTCCTTTCATACGACCTGCTCCGGTAATAATGTTGCCAATTAACCGGCCTCCGTATGAAATATATGTATAATGTTAGGTAATGCAAAATTTGTGCTTTTCTATACTTCAAACACTAACAAGAATTTTTTTAAGACAAAAATAACCTTTCAATACATTGACAGATATACAGAATGTCCATTAAGTGAGTAAATGACTCGTGACCAATGATCAACCATTATAAATATCATTAATAAATACAACTCTTATAAAAACCATTAAAATGTATTTACACAATAGTACCCTTAAAGAATAGTAAGAGCTGTAACAATAACATTCATAATCAAATGTCGCTGCTACCATAGACAAATTGACACACGATGTGAGTAACCTTGTCGCAAGTTTATGGACGTGCGTCCAGAGTGAATAATTAGATAATAGCTAGTAGCGTGGGCGGGGTTTATCGATGTCTCGGGTTTCTCATTCATTTCGTCTTGTTTATTGATTAGACAAGACTCCGCACCCATGGGCCAACTTATGTCATTTGGCCGGGAGTCAAGGACAACGCTACGCGGCTCGCCGGTGCCGCGCCGACCTTATTTGGTGATTGGTGGGCGCCAGTTTTACGACTTTGCCGTTTTGCGTTGTTTCCATGTTGGCTACAGTTTTAGATAATACAATTTTATTTGAATGCTATAGAAAACAGAAATGTTTTTGTACCTATGCACTAACACATTACAATAATTTGATTGATTGAATGAAATCAAATTATGTGGTTAAAGGTCCATAAATATCACTCGGTATGGGTAATGACAAAAATGAAACGATTTCGCATTTAATATGATATGCTTAACAATTATTAGATGTGGGAAATGTAAACGCTCGGGCGCGGGCACGGTCGCGAACTCTGTTGGTTGGAAAAATGGAACGTGACATTTAAAATGTGGCGCAAAGCTCGCGACATTAATCTGGCGCGTCGCCGCCCCCGCCCAGGCCATGCGTCGCTTAATCCGTCTGCTTCCCCGACCTCAGGAAGATGGAAAAATCTCGAAAGGGCTCACATCAAATTACTAGCTTTAAAGCGTGGCAAATTCCCATGAGACCCGAACGACACACCTTGCCTTTCAGAAAGGCCCCTAGAAATAACGTACCCGTGTCCTTCGGAAGGTTTGCGAAGTTCGGGCGCGCGCACGTGCTTTTGTCATACTTTCCTTGAGTTGTACGTACGACGTGCCCCGCACTTTATCGAGTCTTGAAGGCTTACTTTTGTGTAACTTCTCTAATTCTTGCCCTTAACTTTGTAAAAACTCTAATGTACTTTGTACGTGAATTTAGAAGCAATATTCAATGTCTAAACGCGCTAGTATTCATGCCATACTTTTCTAGCATTAGAAAAAATTAAGCTCAAATAAATTCCCAGTTAGATCGAAACAATTATTCTACAGTATACTATGTATAATATACAAAGACAAATATAATGACTTTAAGTACATTAAAAGTCGATAACTCAGTTTAAGGAACTACTAAATACATCAAAATTTTTTTGGTAAATTGTGTCCAATAATTAATTATTTTAATAAATAAAAATGAGCTCCCAACTATACTTAAAAGAAAAAAACTATGAATTTCGTTTTTAAACTTTATGTTAATAATAAGCTGTAATACACGAACTCGATTTTTTTCTCCACATAATATAATGAATTTTAATAAACTTGATTCATAGCAGTAAAGTGCGAAATAAATGTCACTGTTATATTTTAAAATTGTGACACAAACTCGCAAGTTACCGGCGAAGCGGATGCCGCTAATCGCAGCCGTGGGCCGAGGCGCGTAATGCAAACAGCGGTGTTTACCTGCCCCGCGACCGCCGCCACATCGCGACTCATAATAAGCTCTTTTATTTCCTTAACTAGCTGCGACTCTCATTTCGACGGTTAGCGCGCATTGTGTCGGGCGTAAAGAACGCCGCCCGTTATGGAGTTTTTAAATTCACCTCTTTCCACTGCACATTGTAAAACTTGATTATAGTTACTGAAGTAGCGACTCGATTGCACACCCCTCGGCTTCCCCCTAAAGACTTGTTGTTCGCACTTGAGAATTTGCGTCATAAATAACATAATACTAAGACGACGGCAATACATATTGTTTCGATAATAAATTGCTGTAATTAAGTTTTGCTTTTCATTTATTTAAGTATATGCTGCATGTGCATTTATTAAAAATATTACGCGAAGAAAACATAACACCAAAAATATATTAAATGTTTGGTCATAGATAGTCATTTTGTGTTTGGGTAAGGGATGATAAGCCCATAAGCGAATGGGTGTAAATCCGTCCCGAGTTCTAAACTTCACTTGAACGTAAGCAAACTCTGGAAGGAGTCGCGCTGTGAGGCCTTCGCGAGTTTACATTGCTATAATTTGCCGGGCATATTGGAAAACTTGTAATTGGTTTAGTTTTATATTCGCGCGGCAATGTGTGAAACTTAAGTTATGGCGTAATCCAGAAATTATATCCAGGAACCAATGATTTTTTTATCTAAAATTGTATCACACAGAAATATTCTCTTTCTTTAAATTTGTTTTCTTTTTTGTTTTCAGATATTGGCTCGGAGTCATAATATAATTTCAACGAAGCTCTTTTAGAAGTAAGTTTTAAACATTTTTTATATCATAATTTTATTGTAATAACATACATGCATGAATATTAATGATTATAGAAAATAATTTAAACTAATGTTTATCACTAAACATAACATTTATCTTAAGTTAAGGTATCAAAAAAAATATCAGTGTGAAATCCATACACTTAATAACTTTTTTTGGTAAGTGGTTAAAATCTTTTATATTTGAAACCCTTTACCCGACACTGTTTCAATATCCCCGATAAAAAATCACTATAATAAATTGAATATTTCTCAAAAGCTCGTATAAATTGAACCGTTTCGTACATATTACCAATGTCTAGTCCTATGAAAATCGTTTAGAAGCATTACATAAAAATAATAGCCAATATTGTCGTTGTTCCAAAAAGTTTTAACTAAGATTGCTTAAATCTATAACGAACGTCTTGTATAACTTCGTTTCAACAGTATTACAGTTGTTTTTTTCCTTCGCGTTCGTCGCGTTACGTTACATTCAGCTATCGAACTATGTTTCCAACGCAATGGGCTCTATTTTCAACTGACATTGTTCTTGCTCAGACATGAAAACGAAAGTAGATGTTTTGTTTATCTCTATCGTCTGAATTGCTAATGCAGCCCGTCATTTACCTAAGGTCTGTGGCGCAGCGCGGCCCATAGACTCCGGCCCCGAAGAAACATGAGCCATTGTCCCGGGCTACCCGACCAATCCGCATTAATAAATGCCAGATTGCTTCCACGTGAAAGCTACACTTACCTGTGCTACTATTGTTTTGCAGCTCTATTTAACTACTGTTCACTAACAACATGGAAAGGCTACTTTGGATATTGGATTGACATTATTGTTTCATTTGATATTTAGAAAATTTAATACATAGTTGGACATAAATTTACTATAAATATACCGGTGTCTGCAATTCTGTAACTCAATCACATATATAATGTATGATTAAATGAAATAAAAAAATGCCATACATCTTTCTAATGGTCAAAGATAATAATTGTTTTAAACATTGCATGAAAATTCTTTTATAACTTTGTTTAGACTGTCTTATAAAAAATAACCTTTTCTACGGCTGAATCAACGACTTTCCTAAAAGCTTTAAATTACCACATTCACTACGTTTCGCATGTGGAATAGTGATGGTGTGAGTGGTATAGTGAAGTAGGTTCCTAAAACCTGCTACGTTTCCCTCTCTTATATGCCTTTTTCAAGCCGAACGTAGTGTGGCTATTGGATATTGCAACCCGTCTTCCTCACGACTTAACTATTTCAACTTAAGTACATTATTCTTCAATGTTTCATATATCACATGTTTTCTCTAAATTATTTCAAAAAAAGTATGTACTCTCACATAAGTATATGTTACAAAACATCATCCCAGATGAATTGTGAGTTGCGTGATTCTAATTTGATCTAATGGAGTATTAAAATATGAAACTTTATTACCAGGCTCTGCTTTTCTGTTGTTTAAAACAATTTTCAAGCTTAGTTCCTAAACTTTGCATTATAGGACACATTAGTGTCTTCGCGAAAATTGTAAAAGGAGTTTCAAGTTTACATTCTATTTTTAACAAACATGTTTATGTTCGTTGAATAAGTAAATGGGTTTACAAAATGTTCACACCATTTACTTCCGTACATTATGGTTGCTTAAATAATATCAAATATTAATTTAAACAAAGCTTCCATGCGCGTTTTATTTCAAAGTTTCTATTTCTATAGAAAAGTAACAGCTGACTTGCTTGTGTACTCACCGAAATGCTTTTAAATATTGTTTTTTTTTTACTCCTGTCAAAAATATACAATAGCACGATACCAAAAAAGTTATAAAATAGATAAAATCAAATGCAGAGAACCTTTATATATTTCTTAGTTTTCAATCTATATCAAGGAATAAATTGATGAAAACTTAATATAACATTTATCATCGTATGTGAAGTGAAATAGAATATAACTAAAAATAAAATCTCCATTTTATTATAAGTTAACTGTGACTGGCCAATCTAGTTTTGTTGTGCTTTTACTGCCGCAGTTCTCCATTTCGATATCCAGAAGCGCAGTATCTAAATTAAAAATGTATCTATCGCTTGATTAAAATACTTTTATTTTTCTTCTAGAAATGATACTGTTAAAAAGGCGATTTAAAATAAGTGTCGTTCATCTTACAATGCTTTTTAATGGTTAATATTTAGAAGTCGTTGCATTTTAAGCAAGACGATAACCAAAATCTAAAAAACATTATTTCACCAAAAGCTAAAAAGTATTCCGTATAATTCAACCATTGAATATAATTTTAGCGCAGTATTCTCTTTGTTTCATTGTAGAAGTTCACGAAATGATTAGCTTTAAATAATTGAACGAAATCGATATTCAGACGTAAGTAGACAAAAGGATGACGTCGTTGAAAACTTTGTCGATTTACTTTGAAACCTTAAACCTCCCCGTTGGTTCATGTCCGCATTTGTTACAAAAGTGGAATGGAGGTAACATCAAGAGAACTTTCCAGTCTTACTTATCTTGTCTAGAAAGGGATCAAACTGCGGTGCATTCACTGCGATGTATTATGCAGCAACTGAACGGGTGGTGGCTGTGTAAGCGGCTCACTCGCGGGACGCGCCGGTATACTTTTTGGTTACGCTTTATGAAAATGCTGAAATCATAAAATGTACGATCAATACATACAACATCGCGTATCTATTGTTTATGTATGTTACATTATAAAACATCTATTCATTCCCACAGTTACGTTTTAGTACCGTAATAAATATGTATAAACTTTTTGTAGGCGTAATTTTTTTTATAAAAACTGCTTTCATAGTAATTTATACTATAAGAGATTTATAACACTCGGTAGAACTACGTGAGATTTTTTGTTTTATAAATTAACAACAAATGATCCTTGATAACGAACTGTGCTGCTTCATGAAACTTAAATTGTTATGCCTCATTGTCAGTAATAGGCGTTTTCGGTCTACTTCTTATAACAAATGCATGTAGGTACGGTAAATTGATGATAAAACGAAAGAAAGAAAGGTTTTTTTGTTATCTCATACACATCTTGTATTACTCCTACCAAGACTGTCTTAGTTTTAGATTTTTTTTATAAAATAAGCGATTAAATTAACAAGATTTTAGTGTAAGTGTTCAAAACAATGTAGTTATAGGTTGTTTACACTACACGTTGCGCTTCCTGCCTTAATGTTTAAGAAGGAACATTTTGTTAGTACAGTATTTTACTTAATATAGTGTCCTTCAAAAAGGAACATTAAGATTCAATCGTGATTTGTAATTTAAGGTAAAAATTTAATCGTATTCCTTTATTAAACTAATTACACGTTACGTTTCAATGTTCAAATGACAACGAAAATTTTAAAGAATGCTTTATTACATAATATTTCGTGTAAATATAGTTAGTGACAAAATTTGTAAATTCATGAACAACATGTCAAGAGTTTAAGTTTTATTTGAAGCTGTACGTAGGCGACGCCGCGAGGTCAACCTAGTTTTACATAAAGCTAGAGGATGTAATCGCATGTTAGTTCGTGACCAGTTGTATACTTATCGGCTTAGTCGAATAGCTGGAAATCAGTTGTTCGTAGTATTTGAACTACTCAACGGAAGCAATGTTTATAACGTTTTTAACACTGCTACAAAATCATTTCTCAGCTTTTGCCTTTTTCAAGAATATCTTGTCCATTCTCCAATAAGACTATACTTTAGTAATGTTTGACAATGTTTTTAAATGTTTAATATATTACTTTACGTTAGTTATTTAAATAAAAAATAATTTGGAACGTATTGGAAGTTCTCTAAAAAGTATTTTAGTATGGTAAACTTGGTGAAACGCGAGCAAAACTAGTTAGGGAAGAAGTCTTCAAGATTCTTTAATGCCTACTCACCATCTTCAACTATCGGTTAGCTAGTTGGTAACAAGTTGCAAATTGCTCTAACCCTGCGTACATTATGCAAATGTTAGTATTAGTCCTTTGGCACTAATTTGGCTACGCAGATTGTTATCCGTCGGAGAAAATTTCTGAGTTGAATATGGTTTAGTTTTTTATTCAAAATGTGTTAAAATTACTTTCTATTTGTGATCATAATAAAAGTGTAAGCCGACACCAAATCCGTGTATATCTGTTTGTGACATGATAACTCCTTATTCGATGAACTAAATTTGATTTATTATAATATGAAAGGTAATGTTTTAAACCCTTTTATTGGATTAACGGGACATTAGGTTGTCATATTGATAATCGAATAAAACTAACCACTATATTTCATTGCGAGTAATTCATGGCGAGCTATACGTAAGGTAAATACCAAAGTTATAAATAAACTCTGTAGTCTTTTAATGCAATTCTTTTATTGCTTATTTGGCAAAAATGTTTTAGTGTTTCGTGCCAAAACAATTGAAATTATGTCCTCGTAGGATTAATAGCTGGATTTAGCACATTTTTGCTACACTCCATTTTAAACCTAAATATCGTGCCAATAAATACTTAAATTAACTAAAAAAATACTTTATGGTTTATTAGTGTAAACGGATTAGTTGTACTCTAAAAAATTAGATTGAAATTTAAGAAGAAGGTCACAGACATATTTTGTATCAGCGCGTTTTGTGAAAATTTTAAACTTGCGAAATAATAAGTTCTATAAGAACAAACTTATAACGCTTATTATTTTCGTCAAATACCTATAAAAAACCTACCAACATAAATTTATACGAACGGACAATGCCCAATCGAAAGTCATTAATTTACGAAACTTTTTCATAGCTGTAATGTCTCCTATTATATAATGTCTATTGAGCATAATAGTTGCCTAACTCTTCCAGTTTTCTTTTAAATAAACAAGTCTATTGTGAAGTATACCTTAGAAAAGCCGATCTTATTAAATCACAATGGACGGTCTTTTGAAGCAATAGAGGTCTTTTATCGCGTTTCACGCAAGTTTCCTCCGCCGGCTCTCTACTTACACGATTAATTTGAGTCGATAAATCCGCATAAAAAGCGTTGCCGGGGCCAGTCAACCGCGGCCCAGTGTAAGTATGCCGAGCGCTCTTTGTTCTCGCTTGCCCGCTCTGTCCAAACTCTTATTACTCTATATCTTTCTAATCTTTTTATTCCACGGTTAATTGCCCAGTGCGGTGTGCGTTTAACGTGAGTTAGTTTTTAGGATCGATAGGAGCTAGGCGGTGTACTGGCGGGCACGGGCCGGCGGCGCGGCGGCACACGGGCACACGTCACTAGCCGCCGAGACAGACAGGCAGCGCGCACGGCGCCTGCTAGCCCATTAGACGTCTGCCCGATGTAGAACGCTCGATAAACTTGTAAAAACGCCTTCTACCCATTTAATTTTATACCCTAGCTTAAGCGTTGTTATTGGCAGATTTCTTCCTATTTATAGGTTCGTCGTTAATCGTTTATGATTTTCATGGTTTTTTTTTTCAGACTAAATTTAGTAAGTTACCAATCTGTTTTTTAGATTGTGTATTAGTTTACATATTAACTTGATTATTTCTTTTTTTATTTTTAAACATCTTCGATACGAATATTAAATGATACGCCACCGAAGTGAACCTTGTAGCGTGCATTAGTATATTGTATGATTTGAAATGTACGTGTGCATTGACTTTAAAAGCACACGTCCCTCCCGTACGAACGAAGTGATATTGATACAAATATATTTATGACTTTAAGTGATAAAGTTTATGTTGCGGTAAGAGTTTTATGTCCCTCGTGAAACGCTTGTCTTTTTATTTTATCGCGAATGTAAAACGTGTGTAAATCGAAATTGGCCTCTTTAATATTGTAAAAGTTCCCCAAAGCTTTGGCAATTACATTAATATAGTGAAGTAAGGTGAGGTTGGGTTGAATGGAAGTGGAACGCGAATTTAGCGACACGTTCGAGGCTATTAAATTGAACTAAAATCTTAATTAAAGTTCGAGAGTTGAGTTCAAAAATACTTCACCGGTTGTCGGGGCACGTACGTGAACTTTTATTCGGCGAGTTTGGTTATGTAATTCGATGGAAATATTCAAGTTTTCCCTTCGGCGAGACGTTATCGCGGGCGCCCTCTCATCGCGGGCGCGGGAGCGGGCGTGGGCGGGCCCGCTCCCTGCGGGAACTTAATTTGTTGCTCTCTTGGCGCCTCGCATCTCACTTTCAAACGGCGTAACGCGACCTTACCGCGTCCCCTTCCCCGCCACCATGTACATTTCATGTTCGCTTTCATCACTTACTCGGGTGGTAAGCCTCGCTGCCGTATTTCACTACTTCCCGACAGTTCAGAATTAGAATGGTCGGCAATATACTACCACATTTTTTAATGTTGAACTTTAGGCCATTACGGTAGTGACAATCATTAACAAGTTAGGCGAAGAAAACGTACTACGAAAATATGGGTACATATTTTTTTCTAATATTTAAATGTATGTATTTTAGTATTTTTATAATTGTTCGTTATAAATCGCTTATGAATCACCGATAATAGTACTATACTTCAACATAATTATTAATTCAATAATTCTTAAGAGAAAAAGTTAGGTTTAAAATAGCTTTCCAGCTTAACTTGTTCATTTCTTAAATAATTAACTACTATGTTACATTATATTTAATCGTAGTTTATATGCCTCCGCAGTAAAGTCTAAGAATCGCCATAACAAAATCATGAGTCATGGGCCCAATTAATGTAGTTTAGAGAGGACGACGGTCGCATAACTCGTTACACGCTCGGTCAAATTGGCGCCGTCTAGTGAGCTCTAACGATAATGACACCCGCCGAGCCGGGGCCCATACGTCCGCTAACCTAACTCACACCTCCCATGGGAATCCCTAAAAGCCACTTTATACGGAGTAAAGTTCCACATTTGGCAGTCGCGCAAAACTCCGCGGCTTCTGCGGCGCATAAACAACTTGCACACGTGTGCGTCCGACCGCGTATCGATTGATGTGACTTAAAATGCATAGTTTTCAGCTGCGGTGTCGATCAGTTTCCGCCAAATTTTCCGCTGCGGGCGCTTGGCAACCGCACTCTGTTCGCCTCATTATCGCACCGCACTCAAACGGACGCCGGACGCTGTGTACCAGATAAACCAATTAACCGTGAATTATTTCATAATAATTCTATGCAAATTGACATTAACTCTTTTTTGTTTTTACCGTGTAACAATTAATAATCGCAGCGATCCGATCAAAACTAAAAGTTTTTAAACGTTCGATGAAAAGTTCATGCGATAGTTACAAAGAGTTTTATTAGGTGCTGCCATACTAGTCATTTTTTCTTTTAATAAATATATTTTTTGTATACAGAACTATTTTAAAACTATTTGTTTTCTTATTTACTATTTAATTTTTTATACACTGTAGCTATCGACATCGTGATAAATTACAGAATAATCTGCCCCTTACCCATGTCTCACCCCTAATGTCTTCTTAATGCTGTATGGAGTTGTCATATTGCACATTCACGTTTAGTATTGTCCTTTCCACAAGCATTTTGTCGCACTTCCTGTTTGATATACGACAAGTTTGACTATCCGAAATAAGTTATTTTGCAATATGTACTGTATTATATATACTGTTCTAATAATAAAAGAGTGCAAAGTGACGCAGAGCGATGGAGCCGTTCGCAAGCGTTTTACATTTCTGAGTTTGTTAAGTATGAAAAGCTCCATTTGAACGTTGATTTTTTTAACTCGTTTTACCCTAGCCCGCTCGCCGAGCCACTCCTTTTGTTCAACGAACGTGATCTGGCCGAGAAGAACCCCTCTGACATTATTGCTCCATTCCTCGCTTCTACTTTGTTTCTACTCATCGCACTTTCCCTGGTTTCCGAATAATAATTGTTAAAATAATGCCCGCATCGCAAACTACCTTCCTTCTCGCCGACTAAAGGATTCTTGGCCCCATTTGTTTCCACGGCGTATAAGATGTAAGCGCATTAGATTTTTGTGCTGTTCGCCTCCGCTGCCATATCTCACGGCTCCATAAGGCCTCGCATCCAATATCACGCTTCGGAATGACTAACGACCTCTAGTCAAATATGACGCAAATATTTTTAAAGCAGATTTATTTTTCCAAGTTTTGTAAAGTTTTTATAGTATTCGTGCTATATACTACTTTAACATACTTTCTGGTAAAGCATCGTAAATTGGTGTAAGCACCCGGTCGTAGGAGATTGAGAAGTTTTTGAGTTCGGAATTGTTTCACTGCGTGCATGCCTGATTTCAAGTCGCCCGCAACGCAATAAATTTATAGAAACCGCAAAGAACTTTTAAACCTATAATAACTCTGATGAATTTAAACGGCGGCGTTAGAAAATTTATTCCTGTTTTATTCACCGTGAGTTCATATTCCTGAAGGATAAAACCCTCAAAAATATATAAAAATAAAAAAAAAAATGTTTTTAATTGATTGATTGTTCTTACTACATTATAACATAGCGCAGTGACAAATAATGTAGCAAATGTTTAATGAAACAATCGTTAGCGCCCACTCATAAGTCCGTTAAAATTAGTTCGTCTAATTAAAATGTTTGGAGTTTGTAGTGGGGCGCGGGTGGGGGCGCGCGTGTTCGCGTGTCGCCCGTGACAGCGGCGAGTGGCGCCGGATCCGTTGCGGCGAACACGCCGGCCAGTTATCTGAGTATCGCTTGGCTACGCCTGTTGTGGTTGGCGTGTTTATTTTTAGACCAGCGTGTATATTCGCTATTGCAATGAAATTTATAACGAACGCCGCAACCCACCCCGCGCCGGACTCGATATCGGCTCTCCGAATGACAAGCTACCGCTATCTCGTAATTGTCTCCCATTTTATGCGAAAATCCCGATTTTGGATTGAAGAGTCGGAATACATCGGAATTAATTTGATTTAAATCCTTTAAAGAAAATTACTGGCGTTTTCATTTAACAATACAAAAGTCAACTTAATTACTTCACCAACCATATTCAAATGTGATGGACTAACATTTCCTTATTATTTTTTTTTAACGAATCAAAAACACAAGTTTTTTCTTTATTAAAAAGAAACGTGAAGTTAAAAACACAACAATGTTTTTTACAGTGGTCATCGGCAAAAGGACTCTGTCGTCCTTTTTGATAAGTCCCCGCCAGGCCGAGATTCAGTATTACTTGACTGATTAGCAATTGCTGTGAGCTGGCGGGCGCGACAGGTAGTCGGGCTGAGAGATGGGTGGAAAGTGGATGTTCTGACCCACGGGTTTTTCGTTTGATTGATGGTTTTGCCAAGCGCTGACCCATGTTTAATTTCTATGCACTAAAAAACTTCATGATCTTTATTGATACTTTACACTCGTAAAAAAACAAATACTATACCAATTTGAAAAAAATCTATTTATTTTAGATATCGGTAGCTATCCTCTGGGAAACATGAGACGCGGGTCACCGCCGTTCATTTGATAATTTAAATGTCGTGAATAAGCGGTAACATCAAAAAAGTAAAATATTTTTTTTTAATAAACTTTTTTGCTTCAGAATTATGTGTTATGAATATTTCTATTATAATTTTTATACAAGAAAAAACTTAAAAAGAGCTTGGGAATTTTAATATTACAAAAGCGATGGAAGGTAATAAATGTAAAAGTCTAGAAGTTTATTAATGCAAGAAATGTAATTTTGTTGGGGCTATCCATGCGATGACGTCACGCCAAGCGCGCCAAAATGGCGGGCGAGTATTGTCCGTATCGCAGACATTTTTTTTAATTGTGCATCTCTGTTTAGTGCACTATATTATTTTAACATTAATCTATACAAGCTATCGGAAAAAAATCATGCCATAAGGATTGTAGATCTATTACAAAGATTAAATGTCACCGAAGCGAGTGTCGTCCAAATGTCAAATGTCAGTGATATATCTGTAGAGCGGGTCCCACGCTCCGCGCCCAAACTCTAATAACGCGAGGTCAAGTCGAGAGCTCATGCATATTCACGGTCCGACCCGCGGCGGTTCATCTGTAACGGTCCCGCGACCGGTTGTGTAAGCTCATTGTTGCATGGATCCGTCCATATGGCTGACAGGCCGCACTCTGCCTAGCTAGACGTTGGCGCCGTGCATGCACCGTTTGAGGTTATAGAATCTTTATTTCTCACAAGAATATTTATAATTCACTTAGGCGAGAAAAACAATAATATTAAGGTGAGCCAACGTTGCGAGCGTAGAAATATTTCTTAATACAATAAACATATTGCGACAGCGAATGCAACAATCGGTCATAGGAAGTGATCTGCGGCGAGGCGGCAGTATTTATTTATTTATTTATTTAAAATCTTTATTGTAAACGCCAAAACGATACAATGGGCGGACTTAATGCCTAGTGGCATTCTCTACCAGTCAACCCCGGGAGAATGTTTGACAGAGGAATGGCGGGTGCTAATTCTTGATTAAATTAATACAGACATATATACTTACATATATACATAAATACACAACATCTACATATATACGTACATAATACTTACATATATACATAAATACACAACATCTACATATATACGTACATAATACTTACATATACAAACTTACATACATACATAAAACTTACATATACAAACTTACATACATACATAAAACTTACATATACAAACTTACATACATACATAATATTTAATTTGTTTATTACGAGATGTGCTCGTGTTGCAGTAAATGGCTTTTCAAACGTCTTTTAAAGCATAGCTTACTTGGCGCATTCGCTAGCTCGTACACTAAAAGAGTTTTCAAAAAACGTGGTACTATGCTGTGGAAAGAGTAATTTGTGACAGTTAAGAGATCTAGGCACTCGTTCCTGAGTAGAAGACAGAGGTAGGAATTTTTCCTTTAGGTAATTCGGAGAAGCAGGGTTGTTTAATATAGAGTAAAGAGTTAACCAGATTCTGGAGTTGCGCCTGTGACGAAAAGGGAGCCAATTAAGTGTTTTACGATATGAGGAAATATGGTCATACTTGCGTAAGCCGAAGATGAATCTTATACAGTTGTTGACGAGGCGCTCCAACTTGTTTAGAAGATTTTGCGATAAGTCCGGGTAGCATACATCCGCATAATCAATGACAGGGAGAATGAGGGACTGAATAAGGACAAGCTTGGTTTTATGGGGAAGAAAATTTTTAAAGCGATAAAGAATACGCAGGGTGGCAATGACGTTACGGCTAATCTCCGAGACTTGCACATCCCAGGTCATGGTGGTATCCATATGTAGGCCAAGATTTTTAATCGTGCTGGAGAATGGGATCACATTCCCATTATAAATAACAGGATCCAAGATTCCATAATCAATTTTAGCAATTATCCTGGCACTACCTGCAATCATTGCTTTAAATTTTGATGGATTCACTGTTACGCCATAACTGTTCGACCACTCACGTAAGGCGTGGAGGTTATTGTTCAGGCATGTAATAGCACCATTAAGGTTAGGAATGGTAGATTGCATGTAAAGTTGCAGATCATCCGCATACAGATGGTACGAGCAGTCGAAGATTTGAGTGATAGTGTTAATAAACATTGAAAATAATATGGGAGACAAAATTCCGCCTTGCGGCACGCCAACGTCGATGTCTGCCCACGCAGAAAACTGCTGGCCAGATCGCACTGACTGTTGGCGGTCGCGAAGATATGATGAGAACCAGTGCAAGGCCATAGGCGAAAAACGCAAATGCGAAAGGATGGTTAAAAGAATATCATGGTCCACAGAATTAAAGGCGTTTGAGAAATCAACAAGTACAATCACGGTTACCTTTTGTTCATCCATGCCTTTTCTAATGTCATCAGTTATTTTGATGAGCGCAGTGGTGGTACTATGGCCCGAGCGAAAGCCCGATTGAAAATCGTCCAATAGGTTGTGTTTTCTTAAGAAAACAGATATTTGCTGGAGAACACAGGTTTCTATTACTTTGGAGAGATATGGCAGAATTGAAATGGGACGGAAATGAGAAGGGAGAGTGGGGCTGGGGATTTTAGGAAGTGGGCGTACAAAGGCTTTTTTCCATATTGTCGGATATTGACCAGACTCCAGGGAGAAATTTATGATATGGGTTATAACAGGAAGCAGAACGTCTAGTATAATGTGCACCATTTGTCTGCTGATCTCATCACAACCGACAGCCTTGGATTGGATAGCTTTGACTGCCTTACTAACATCATTCTGTGTTACAGGGGTAAATTCAAAGAGTGGTATGGGAAGACTAGGCAAAGATGCTATGTAAAATAGTGTTTCTTCGCGGACATTGGGATCTATAGGTAAGGCAGCAAGAAAGTGGCGATTAATGTCATTCAATAAAGAAGGGCTGCAGTCTTGTGCAGGAGGTTTAATAATACCTAATGATCTGAGGAACTTCCATGTATTAGCGGTCGAAGTGTTAATG
This sequence comes from Byasa hedistus, assembly GCA_029286795.1. Taxonomy (NCBI): domain Eukaryota; kingdom Metazoa; phylum Arthropoda; class Insecta; order Lepidoptera; family Papilionidae; genus Byasa; species Byasa hedistus. The sequence continues at coordinate 4,403,555 of JAGSMW010000020.1, read as the reverse complement.
ACATTTTCGTGGATATAGCGGCGTTTAGCATTTCGTACCATCTGGTTGCATTTGTTTCTTAACCGCTTAAATCTTAGCCAATTTTCCTCCGAGCGAACTTTTTTAAACCTCCGAAACGAACGATCGCGCCTAGCCATTACTACCCGCACATTTTCGACCATCCACGGGGCAGCAGGACGTTTCACCCTTACACGATGTATGGGAGCGTGCACGTCGTATAAATTAGCGAGTAAACTGTTTAGGCAAGATATTTTCCCATCAATTGTAGTAGCCTCCTTTAGAGAATCCAAATCAAATAGATTCGCATCACTCCTCAGTTGATCTATATTTAATTTTAATAAGTTTCGCAACATAATAAAAGTAGGTGCGGTCCTAGAGATTTTAAGCTGATATGATAGGTAGACCAGAGATAGAAAAACAAGGTGCAGATATTTGCCCATGGGTAATCACGCGATCTGGGGTGGCTGTTATTATTAGGTCAATCCACGAGTCATCATTTGCCACATTGTGGTGAGTGGCCGCTAAGGGAAGAATATGGAGATTATCCGATTCTAAGATCGACCGAAGCTTGCGAGCTCGTGAGTTATTTCTCAACAAATCTGTATTAAAGTCTCCCATAATTATGCAGTGTTCATACTCGGAGCTTATCACATCGAGGGCAGTTTCCAAGTCAGCATAGTAGTCCACCATGGGTGGACAGTACACCACTCCAAGAGCAGCTTTAGTACCTCTGACGTCAATCTCCAGGAACAAGAATTCAGAAGTAGCAGAATATGGAGAAGGTGATTTCAATATGACCTTATGTGATATATTTGCTCTTAGATATACTGCTACTCCACCTCCTCCTCTCTCAGTCCGATCGTTGCGGACAAGAATAAAATTTGGTAATGAAAATAGATAAGACATAAGAGGTGGTTTCAACCAACTTTCTGATATAAACAAAGCATGTATGTTGTCGGAGCTAAATGCTTCTTCTAAGTCGCCATAGTGGCTAGGAATACTTTGAGCATTAATGTGACAGCAGTTAAAAGAATTTTTTGACGTTAAAAAAACATTATTTAGTTCATCTCGTAAAGATTGTGAACTATCACTACAAGAAACATATGATGCAATTGAACTGTTAGCAGAATAAAATAATTCATCGTCTGTCATTGAGTATTAGAGAGAAACAAAAATATAATAAAAAAAAAAAAAAAAACAAAAAAAAAATAAAATAATAATACTTTAAAATAAAAATAGAATAAAATTATATAAATTTATATGAGTGTAAAAGATAAATAAATGATAATAAAAATGGAAATATGATAATTAACACACTATAAAGATATGAGAATATATAGTAAAAGAATTTGAAATTAACTGTTATAAATAAAAATAAATTTATATGAAAAATTATTTCGATACTAATCACTACCATGCACCGTCCCAACAGTTGACTGTTTACAAATTGCACTTAAAAAACTGATAACATATTTAAATTTACAAGCCAGACTATTTAATTTAAATGTTTGAAGACAATATCGATAGAAAATAAATTACTTAAGTCATAGACTCAGTGTATTAATACCTGTCACATGCGTCAAATTGTCTCTGACACTTGTCATCGGCAATTTGACACTTTCGTGTCCAAGTACTAACTGACATTTTAATAAAATATAAACAACACATTAAATGTTGTTAGTTACGACGTTATTTCTTGGTGACTACACGTCGTTTCCTTTTGTTATCATCACTCAGCGCTGGGGTTGTCTCCTTTCTGTTACCGACTAAGTTTTGTTCGGATTCAGGCTTAGATGTGCGCTGTTGAGATGTGTGAATGTTATTATCAGATTGAGGGTAACTAGAGGGCCACTTTAACAACAGGACATTTAGGCCTTCTTCTGTCACTATTTTTGCACGACTGTTGTCGGGTAGCTTAATGTATATAGTTCCGTCGTTGGTCCACACATTTTTCATACCGAAATGTTTACGAGCGTTTTTATAGACATTCTGGCGTATTTTTGTAAGAAACTCGGAAACATTATAAGGGGATCCTTTTAATTTAGCCTTTGATTTCCAAATTTCGCATTTCATGCGGTAGCTATTAAAATACACCAGAACAGGTCTGACTTGATTACTAACATGAGCCCCTAGGCGATGACAACGTTTCAATACAGAGCCACTCACGGATATACCCATTCTGTTTTGAATAAGATTTATGACTTCACTTTCAACATCAACATTAGATTCCTCAGAAATGCCATGGACTAATAATGCAGACTGACGCTGCCGCATGTCTAGTTCATCTACTGATTGTGCACATTTTTGCACTTGTTGTTGCAAAATTTTCAACATACTAGTCACTACTTCTTTGAAGGACAGGAACTCCTGTCTAATAATGTCAAGAGTTGGGTTTGTTGTTGGCAGAAGTGCAGCTTGCAGCCGGCTCTCAAATTCTGCCATTTTCTGAGTCCAATGGGCTTCCATATCGCTATGCACTTGGCTCACACCAGCAATTTTAGCCATAGTTTAGTTATAATAGGCTTAATAAGCACCAATTATTTATTTAGATATAAGTTAGACTGAAGGAAGGTGCAGGTAAGTAATTAATATTTCACCACATAAGTCCAATCACTTTTTAAATTATAACAATTGCTTTATTGCTAAATAATTAAACTTTTTGTATCACAAGAATATGCAATAGTTTGTATTTAATACTTTTAAAACTATTTTATTAATCAGAGCTATTTGAACAGATGTCACAGTTTTCACACACACCCACCAAAAAAAAAAAAAAAAAAACAAAAAAAAAAAAGTATTTAGTTAAATATCGGAGGGCAGTTGTTAATGCATTTGACGACGGATACACGGAGTGCGTCAAACTAGATAAGTCATAGTTACGCATGTTAAATTATTTATGTTTTGTCTTTACCTTTAATTATTTATTTTTTTGTTTTATTTTTGTATTTAATTTTCATATGTACACGTTTCAAAAAATTACACCTTTTTTTCTACGAGAGCGCGGCCGCGCAACCGGTTAGATCACTCTAGTTTTGCGTAATCTTACGGAAACCGATTTCAAACCGGGAATGTCACTCGTCTGTGCAAAATAAAGACGGGCATGCTTTAAAATATCATGTCTCTTTATCACGAAAAGCTTTTAGCACATTCAAAATTAAACGCTGCATAATTTTTTAAGCTACCGTACGAGTATTTTAGCAAATTCACATCGCATCTTTTAGTACGGAGCGGCGGGTTGTTAAGATTACAAAGGTCGGGTCAGTTGTTAAACGTCGCTGGTGGATATTTATATTCTAATTAGGTGCCGGCGACGGCGACCCGTGGGGGGTGCATGCCTAATTCGAAACTGTGTTCCTTAACACGAAATATTATGACATTATTTTAATAGCGTAGACGGACGCGTCCACGTAGGTGGCGAACGGTAGTTTAAATTTTTATGGTGAAATTTTGATTTTTTATCTATATCAAAGAGATTGTTAATATAACACTAACTATTACTAAGTTAACCTTATGTTTAAATGTTTATTGGAATTCATTGATTAGGTTACCTATAACAAACGTTCCATTTTATCTTGTATTGAATGATTAATAGTGCTTTTGATTGATTGGCTTTACCGATATTATTTTCATACAAACATATTTGTTGTACGGTTTTACTAACAAATGATCAATACTGAAAATTTTGTAAAAACCGTAAACAATTTGTTTCAATTTATTTTTACAAATTTCTCAATCTATCTTCTTATACAGTGGTACTGCAAAACATTAAGTTGCGTTACATAACAGTTATTTAAAGTATAGATGTATGATGAAATTGCAATAGTTTTACTAAAACACACTGATAAATGAATGCTTTCGAATTGTGTATATATTCATGGTTTAATTTGGTATTGTAATTGGATTTAGTAAATCGATTCTGTGAAGTTTAACGAAAACACCGAGTACTTTTACATCGTTCACTCGTGTGTAGCGAAATGCAGGAGCACGCTATTTCTAACAAGATTTCATCTTAGCGAGCAATAAAATAAAGATGTTGCAGTAATGCATTTTACATTTTGAAGGATCATTAAATTGCGCATTACAAGGCCCCGGACCCGCTGAGAGGCAATTAAAAAGTACTGTTAAGACGAAAAGTCGTAAAATGAACTCGTGTTCTCAACTGATTAAAAATTGCTTCAATCTTTGCCAAGTTTCTGTTTTAATCAAATCACTTATAAGTTTCTTTTACATTGTTATCTTTTATGTTAATTTATAAAATTTAACTGCCATCGCTTAGCTTTGGTTCTTTTTCAATAACTAATGTAAACGACGTGATTTAGTATCGTTTTACTCCGTTAAAATATACGTAAATGTTTAAAGAATAACACATCCTGGCTATACCATAACCATGTTTTTATAACATTAAATCTAAAAATAAACAGATGGTTTAAAAATAAATATTACATACGTTTTCCTTAATGATCACATTCGATGCATCATGTTTATAATTGAATCATCGGAAAATATTCTCAGAAACTATTTTAATCTAATCGCATGGTAACGGCAAATATAACTTGCTTACCTAAATTAAATGTTAACAATGGTATAGTTATAATAACAAACCAATTCGTTTGCGAAACTGTTAAATCCAATATTTGTACTAAGCATCCGACTACCACTGATGTGTGCAGTGGTAGTCGGATTATTAATCGCAAAGTCTTGATCCTTAAACATTTTAATAAATCAGTCACATATCATTTTAAAATACATTAAGCTTTAGAATTCTCAATATTTTTTTTTTATTTATATTTCATTATAGACTTGAGATTTATTATTTATCTATAAAACCGCCTATTTTGTGGTCTTATGACATTTAGCAAAATTTTCAAATCCACAAACTTTTGTTTGATAATATATTTCGTAAATATGAAATTTTCTAATATTTGTAATTTATTTACTGTTTTTATTTTAACATAATTAAAGTATTTAATATACCATTTCTTGTCATAAACAAAATTATAATTAACCGGAACAATATTTTGAGTACTGAAAGTTGGATTGAATTTTAACTTATATTCATAAAAAAATATTATACTATGAATTCAACTCAAATTGTCAAAATTTGGCGCATTCAAATTGATTACTCGCTTAATTTCTTTATCGACCCCAATCAAAAATAGATAACGCAGTTAAACCTAAACAACGGACATTAATTATATTAAAATCTTCTTCGATCCATATTTAAGAGTCTCCATGTACAACGGCGTAAAATAAGTTGGCTCTTAAACACATGACATATGCATAAGTTATAGTAGAAAATGCATTACTTAACATCATAAATACATGCGACTTGGCATGGCTAGACGTCCCTTTCATCCATTACAGTGTAATAGCTCATAAAAGTATTCCATTAATCTACTTTATTCTTCATTGCAAGGGGAAATTTTATTATTGCTCTCAATTACGAAGACTGCTAACAATCGCATTGTTTTGATTTTTTTCAAAGAATATTTGCAAGTGTGAAAGAAAATTCCTGGATCACTCGCCGCTATGTTGACGACAATAACCGAAAAGCCGATTCTAAATTTTATATCTCGATTTGCATTACATAGCTAGCCAATACCCAGAGGTCTTCGTCACAATGATTTTTAAGAAATAGTTTAAACAAATACAATTACTAAATTTTCTAATTAAAAACAAATACTAAATTTTCTAATAAATTAATTGATGCTGCGAACTGCATCATGGACCATGTTAGATATTTTCCATCTTTACCGCTTCTAGAGATGATGATGTTTTATTCCTTATTGAAATGATTGAATATGAACAAAAGTGAATAATCAAATATTAAAGGCAGCAGTATAATTTATGCAACTTCATACATTATTTAATTTAAAATACCTACTCGTGCTGTTGTTTATATAAACGCATGCGATTTCGTTCGTAAAAATTAAGATTGTGTTTAATCGTTATTGCATTCGGACACATGTCGCCGAGCCTGTGCAATGCGGGACACGACTTGCGAAATATCAACTGCGGTCACAATAATATCGCTTTGTACATATTTAGAAACCTGCACGGGTCGGTGCTGCGTTATCCAATACACGACCTATTTGCGGTCAAACGCGCGTACTTGCGCTCGCAACCACCACACTAGCACCCATTGATACTTGCACGGTATATCTACCTATACTTACATATATTTATCAATATTTGTATTATGAAGCGTACTTGCGTTGAATACTCTGTATTTTGGTTGACAACTGGAACATAACACATCTGTAACGGCAGCACATTTACAAATATGACAGTGGTAAAACTTTACCACGTGTGGGCACCTGTTACAGGACAAGCGCTTCATACCGTTGCTAGTCAGAGATAGTTAAATATACCAATATAATTATACTCTACATCATGTTTAAAAAACTTCAATTATGAATGTTCTGTTCACGTAAATAATATTACTTTGTTATAGTGGTTGTGCTCTTTGTTCCTTCATCCGAAGTATTTCATAATGTTATAATGGAAACATTAACCTCTGGCTATAAGTACATCTCTTATCTTATTTAAGTAGCTAGCTAGTTATACATTTAATTGGCGATCGTTATTATAACCAATTCGTTACGGATCTTGAACGTTGCTTCATACAGTTAAAAAAAGTCTGTTTAACTTAATAATTCTGTTCAAAACTTTGTGGTAATTGTTAAAATAACTTCTTTATATTTATAGTTTTAATACCTACAATATTTAAACGTTTAAAACTTTCTTTATAATTTATAAGCAATTTTTTTGCTGTTGAGTTTAACATTTAATTTGAATATATCACATTCCGTATGTCAATAAGCAGTAAATATTTTATAGTATAAATAATGTACAATGTTTAATCAATATAACTACTTTATATGTTATAAAATAATGTAGGAGCCGAAACCTATTAATTTAAATTTCCAACCTGTCATAGCTTACCTATTCAGATTCAAGCAAAAAATATCATTGACCAACATATTTAACTTAAATTAAGAGCTTATAGTGCGAGTAAATATTGAATCACTTGTTCATTTCCGGGCTTGGTAACGAGGACGCATGCGACGGGCTTAATAAGTGGGTCAAGTAACCCTTTGGTGTGCGAGGAGTGAGCAATCACACGCGCCACCCGCCTAATTGAACTCCAATGTCGCGCGGCCCGCCCACGGTGATTGATACCGCCCGCCCCACGCAGCCTCTAATAACTCGATTGCGAGATTGTTTGCGCGCTCGCCGGCCTCGCTTAAACGGAAATCTACCCGCAATACCTCCTCTGCTGTTGTGGGATTTAAAAAGATACGCCGCAGCTGCCGTTCATTCATTCCGATGCTGATCGCGAGCATTTTTTTCTGCATTCACAAACAGCCCCGGTGCGCGGATTCGTGTCATCCATTAGGGCAGTTTGATGAAAGCGATTACGATCCGTTGATCAAGTAAGATGTTTATTTATCATTGTCTGGTATTTTATTCTATAAATATTATTTTTATAAATTTTTGTATTTGTTCTGTTCTATTTACTGTACCGAGCCTTGCTTAATTGTTTATTCTTTTACTAAGCTGTCATAAATAAACATGTCTCGATCTACAAAAGCTCGGTGCTGTCGTCGGCATTCGACTAGTCATATTGGCACCTGGAAAAATGCTTCAGGGAATTCAGGCTGATTATTGTGGGGTAACGGCGTCTAATTAGTTGCGCCGTAGCCATCAATATCCATTAGTGGCGCCACACGCTACGCTGGACGGGGCCGCGCCGCGCCGCCGCCACCGACACCACCGCCGCCGTTCCTCCTCCTCCTGCCCGTCGCCCGCTGTCCTCGTCGCCGCCCGTCTATGACGATTACTGATACGCCGCCGCGATCCGCGATAACTTTGCACTTCCGTGACTGACCACGAACCATTGCTAAAAACTAATCAATAACTTTTAACAAACTTCTTTACGGAAGTGCAATTTACAACGCGAACATTCGTTCATTTTCTTCTTCTATAATGCGTAACCCTAGAAGAATACCTAAATATCAACAGTACGTTGTAGTAACGGTCATGGCCGTCCGACAATATAAAGGGCAGCGGCTTTTATTAAAATATAAATTGTTTAAGCGTGCAGGGAGCCCGCGGGGTGATCCGATTTAATTTCAAACTTCTTCACCTCGGACGATCGTAGTAAAGGGTTGCCCGTTGCCCTAATCTTTGAACTATGACTTGACCGTTAAAACGCATATATAATTTGCTCTTCGATTATTTAGTACGGTGGAATGCCATGTTGAGATACGAATAAATTAGTTTCGTGTTTTGGGAACAAAGACGTCCAAAATTCGAGTAACGGTCGCGAGGTCAATGTAACAGCAAAACTTATTCTACTGCCTGTTACAATTATTATTACAAATTCAATTGTTTGATAATATATATTTAATGAACCATGCGTAAAAACTTTTTTTAAGACATAATTAGGTATGATTATAGACATTTTAGAAATCCACAACAAACTGATTTGATTGATTCAAACCTAAACATTTTTTTTAAAATAATTCATTCAAATAAAAACATTCTCGTTTATAAGGTTTCTGAACCATTTTCTTTTTTAGAATTAGAAAAATACTTAACTTCACATGATAATTTGACCTCTACATCGCGCACAACAGTTGTGGACTCGCCCTTACATCATTCGCAGCTTCCACACGCCTCATTTACATAGCCAAGGTATCTATGCACTCTGTATGCACTCGCGCGTTACTTTATAATTCAAATGATCCACGAGAACACAGGGTGAATTCGAGAAAATGTGAGAAACTGTAACGGTATTTCAGCAGCTATTTAACGAACCACCTACTCTCCGAGTACACGAGTACAAAAGGGGAGATATAAATGAGAAGCATTCAGATTTCAACACTTCACATGCACTGATGCTCCCGTACTTAACGCAGGAAGAGATTAATATAAGTTAACATTGCGAATAACCAACCCTTTGTCTTCTCTTTGTTTAGATCTGGGATGTATAGTGGGCTAATAATAAAGCCAGGAGACAGTTGTTCGCCGTCGAGACAACATGTTTGGTTTTGTAAAGTACGTAATGCCTTTGTGTAAAGTTTAAGCCCCCCGTTCCCTTTGAGGCATCCAGACATTAGCTATATTAGAGGAGCTCTCCGATTGATTAGTAGCGCGGTGCGCGTTTCGTCGGTATAATTTCATAGGAACGTTTCGTTCAGGCGTGCGCTCCGGGCCCGCGTCCGGCGGCGCACGACCGCGGCACGTACCGTGCTAACCGCGCCGGCCTTGTCCCGGTGTAATCAAATTAGACGCGTGACGTCATCACCACCACCATCGCTCTAATTAACACAGACTCTGACCATACTATCACTCCAATGATCTAAATCTATCACATAATTACACTTAGACACACAGGCTACATGAAACATTACAAAGCAACGAAAGAAGTATCGTTTGCTCCGTGGCCTTGGTCGCGAATGATTGATTTCATAGAATTTGGTTCCTGGATTGTATTGGTTATAAAAACATACAATACGTTTATTTTTTATTCTTTAGATTACGTTGTTTTCGCGTTCGAGTGCTTATTTTTAAATCCTGAATTTTTTAACTATAACTAAATTGTAAACCACCAAATACTACATAGCCAACGTGGTGGATGGCTTTGTCTGTCTCCTTTTCGGGAAAGGTGAAATATTTTAGATGCTAACACATGACATGACGAGATCACAAAAAATACCATGTTTAAAAGTATTGAAATAGGAATATTTAACACTATTTACCAAGAAACAACTTTTTATATTACATGAAATTGCTTAAAGAGACCAAGTGTAGTGAGACTTGACATCAAGACTATAAGATAAAACCTCAAATTTACATTAATTCCATTGTTCTTGAGCTCATGGCGTGGGTCGTGATCGCTCAACTAAAGACTTCCTCGGTGTTACGTCACTGGTGGAGTGATTCACCGGGCCGTCATCATTAACTCCAGTTTGGGTAATCGGACCCAACTTTGACCTCGCTTATGTCTTGTTTTTTAACTCCGCCTCTCGCAGTCTCCACTGTAGTTTAAAATGGAGAAAAAGTTTAAATATTGTTTTTTTTTTACTAATAATTTGTTTAATCTTTGTTATAAGGAACTTTCAGATTCACTTTATGGTGGTAACAAAAAACAAAAAAAAAAATGTTTTTTTTAAGGAAACCTTACGTGATGGTAAAAGTCGCTTATGAACCAGCTTAGCATCGGTGAAATAACGATAGCTTTGTTGTAAAATTAGTTATCAAAATCCGATATACTGTCATCTCTGCAGTCATTAATAATTAATTAGCCCTTTATTTAAGTAATTTTTTTTTATCTATAAACATACACTAATTACATTAATGACAGATAATGTCTTAAACCCTTAGTAGGTTTGTCAAGACATTACGTTCTCTTACACATTTTAAATACATTTAGATACCAAAATAATATTACGTACATACTTATATATCATTAACTTGTATACTCCTTAATTTTAACTTACCCACGGATTTGTTATGACCATCACTATTAAATTACGATTACGATTTAAACAATACAAAACGAATTAATATTTTTAACTAGAGGTTACACCATGATAATTCCCCTTATTTATTACAACAAACAGTTTCCCATGAAAGTAAGTCCGCTATGCTGGTACATCATATACTTTAATAAAATACATCGAATTTTATGTTTTGAAAATGTAGTCAAATCTGAAAGTGCTGATTGTGGAGCATGACAAATGATAATCCCGTTACAATATTACTATTACGTCATTCAGAAAGTAACTATGTTCATGTGGGTAGAACTGACGTCAACTTTGTATCTCCACTGTGGTTCGCTGCTGCTGATATGAAAAGCAGTTTTCCGACTAATGTATAATAGAGACACGACCAGGAAGTGTCGCTTAGTCGCCCATACTTGACAAATAATGTGTTCAACAATGTTCATGTTAGGTACTCGGTTCACAGCAATACGATTTGTGACTTAACGAGCTCGTCACAAAGAGGCTGTACTAATTTTCACTTGTGTTTAATATCGTCGCGCACAATGGGCACCTCCAGTGTGCACGTCTTTTGTATTACTATCGTCGACAAACACGTCGTTTATTCACAACTTCCAATCCTGTATAATAATTGTATATTTTTGCATCTGTTACAATCCATAATCAGAACTATTTAATCTTTTATGCAACACATAGCAACAAATATTCATTTCATCCATAGTTATTAAACGGGAGCTATTTTGGATCCAACATCCGCTGTTTGTTACAAAGCACCATCAGAACACTGAGTTAATACGTCCGTATTTTTTTTTAAATCTACAATGTTTTGGTGCGAAATTTTCTAATCGCTCATACTTTGTTGTTGCTCAACCGTCACTATCTTTGCTGTGATGTAGAAATTTCTCACGTAATTTCGACAGAACGACACTGTGTGTTACGAGTCGGCTAATGGAACTTTGCAAAGTCAACACGATACCGCGCTTATTTAGATTTAGCCATGTGGAGCAGATGACGCTCAAACAAATCTCAATCTCTGGCATATGGTATGAATATTTAGAGCGAGAGAACGCATCGCAACGGGAGTTTCTCCTCACGGTTATAAGACGCCGAAAATAGATTGTGCGAACGGGGTTACACGCACCTGTTATTTAGCTTTCGGGCGCGAGCGGGGAGTGCGGACCGGCAGTGGATTCATTAATAATGGCCCGCAATGAGACACCCTTATTTACGAGCTGTGGCCGCCGAGCGGGAGCAGCGCCGGTGGGACGCCCGGACCCCGGAGCCCGGAACTGTTGCGATCTCACTTCCACCTCGCCTCGAGTTCATCGTTCGTTTTAATTAGAACAATCACTAACCTGACGTACTCGATCTGAAAAAAAATAATTAAAATTCAATATTCATTTTGCCTGTGACGTAAATTTCCCTGGAAGTGCGAAAATGAAAACACACGCCAATAATTCCAAGAGCATCACTTCATAAATAACGCGCGAACAAATTTTTAAAAGTTCTCATACGAAACGTGTTCGTTTAAAATTCTACACGTGTGTATGTATTTCTACAATTTCATTTGCGTCACCTTTAGTTTAATCTTTCTTTTAAACGAAAACATATTTTTTCATATTGGAGGACGTTCTTGTAACGATATTCAATTGGCTTAATATTTTACAATTGGGCTCCTAATTGGCTTTATATAAAGATTTCTTTTAAACCAATCCAGTTCAGTTCCGCAGATAAAAGTCATTTGTTTGTTAAGTAATTTTATAAACATCTTATAAAATTATTTGAAAATGATTACATATTGGTTTCTCTTAATAAAAAGGCAATCTACGACTGGACGAGGGCGGGAGGTCACTCTTAAACGAATGACGTAACTTTTTTTTATAAAATCCATTTATAAGTTAACGATTGCAATAAGCTCTGAAATTACATGTTACAACTTGGAACAAATAAATATCATCAAAACCAGTTAATAATTATTCCTTGCATTTACCTGAATATTACTTATTTAACAAAACTTGTAATATTTGTTTTACGTTTTCTATCGTGTTTATTTCTGCTATCTGTTAGCCAACGTTTTGAGTACTTTACAGCACCTATGGTGACTGGTGTATTGATATGCCATGTCGTAATGTCATATCACGAAGGACCTTCAGCTTTAAATAAAAAAACTATGTACTCTAGAAACGGCGAAAAATAAATAGTCAAAATAAACAAAAAAATCCGTAAAGTTTAATCTCATGAGACCCTATTAAAATAAAAAGTTTTTAATAACTTTTTGACAATCTTTTAAGTTGATACACTTTTTAATCATAATCATCAAACGATAGAAATCCTATAGAGAGACATAAGGTTCCTTCAAAGGTCCTTGATATACATTTGCGCTGCCCGCTTTCAGGGGATTCCCGCGACCTTCACCAGATATCGTTCTACCTTGCAAAAGGCCTTCGTCTATAGATACGACGCCGCCATTCAAGGACCTTACTGCCCCAACTTGTTAAATATTCTACCATAACTTGATAACAACATCACAGTCTTCCACTTTTTGTTTCATCGTAAAGTAATCTGTGTTACTGTATTTTATTTTTAGTATTATGCTATACGCATACAGCTCGTTTAAAACTATATTCATCAAGTTTTAATGTCAAGTTCGTTTCAACTTGGCATTATAACTTAATATATGTAACCGGTCTCAAGGTAATAATTACAAAAACACTAAAGCACTAGGATACTGAATATTAAGTTTTTTTTTCGTAATTGTGTCAGGTTTTTAGTTTTTTGCTTGCATTTGTATTGAAAAGTAAATCGTGTTATGCCTGGTTTTACATAGTAATGAACGATTAAAATTCGTCGACAGTTTTAATTTTAAAATATTTTATTCGATTAATTTTTCTAGATCTTTTATTCTATTTTTTAGAAATATACTTCGGCAATGCGGTCTCGAAAATATTTTGCTAGTGGAGATATGAACTGTTAGAATAGCTAATGGTTTAATATTTCAACTCAGTGAATTCAGTTCTAAGGTAAACAGATTTTATAGACGTCACGAACTTCATCTCAAGTCATATAAATAATGAAACGTTTCACCAGTCTGAAAGGGTCGTGCGTATAATAATTTTGATTTGATTCCGGTAGTCTGATTCACGAACTATGTCCGATCTACGCGACGCGGTGATTGGCGTTTTCTCATGAGCAGCGCACTGAACGTCATCGCTGCTAGGTATTATATGAGTCACCGTTTTATAACGAACGTCCAAATGTTTTTACTAGTTTCCATTATAAACATCCTTGAGATGGCTTTAGCGCTCTTAAATTTGCAAACAATCATAGTTGAAACCGAACCGTACACGCTCGCGTGGAGCTAGAAAAACGAATCGATATAGGAGATGCCCGATGGTATCACTACAAAAGTGGATCAAATAAACAAACTAACGATCGCACTAAATTCGTGCATAAAATCCGAGGTAGTTGGACCAGAGGCGGTATGATGAGGTAAGCGACCTTAAATGCCACTTAGCACAGAACACAGTGCGCTCTTGGCTCGCCGCTCGCTGCGTTTCTTATTTCTGATATTTCTTATAACTTTTACAATTACTTTATTTAAAAATTTATACGGTATGGTTTCATTACAGCAGTTTGCAGAAATGTAGCTCATGGATTCTTCTGAATTAATGCAGTATACCATTCTATAAAAGAGCGATTAATTAATGAGTAAATAATAAATTATAAAGCTTTCAGCAAACTCATAACTGCTAGAATTACTTTCTCATTTGAGAGGTGACTCTTTGTTGCTGTCGAAAGTGTTCTTATTAAAAAAAAGCTTTTGATGTCTCATAATGTTTCTAGTTTTTGATTTGTTTTTTCAGAGAGTGCTTTAAAGTTAAATATCATTCAATTATTACTCTTAACTGTGTAAAACTTTAACAGTTAATTTCTCTACTATTGCATGGCATACATATTTGACTATTATATTGTAGATTCAATATTTCTTATCACATTTCTTACATCATGGCGGTTATTAATGCCTTTTAAATTTAACCAAGGAATTTATTATGTTCTTGTTTTGGGTTTTAAAATTATTCTTAATAAGGCATTTCACAAACATTGCTTCCAACATGTTACAATTGCGTTTATGTGATAATTTTTCTAATTCCGATAATAATTAACTTATTTGCTCTTTGCCTAATGTATTCAAGAACCTTGTCTCTTATACAGATGATAACCAAAGGCACTAACTATTTATGCATCCCGATAAAAGTTTAAGGTGAACAAGATATAATATAAACTATATGGTTATTGACAAACATTAAAATATTTACACAGGTAATTTTAAATAAAGTTACATGACTGCGTTCTTTTATTAAGAAACTGTTGGGTGAAAGTTGAAAGGAAATTTTGCGGGAAAATTTCGAAATTACAAAACTCGCAAAATATCCTTGCCGATTGTTATGAAAAAACGTTACCGAAAGTTTACACAAACAACGTACTTAGAAAATTCGTGTTCTGCTGAAAAGGTGTGGATTTAACTTTTAATATGCATGCAGAAGTATATAAATATTAAGAATATATAGACAGTAAAAAGATATTATACACAAAGAAGTTACTAAAACTTCTTGAATTATTTTAAAATAAAAATATAGTTATGTAACGATTTATATCTGATACTAAATTTTATATGATTTGGATCTTCACGGGTATGTACACTATACCTGTAATTATATAAAGTTCTGCAGCAGGTGTCTGAGTGTTTAGAATACATCTGTAGTTTGAGACATTTTTTTTAATCATCTAAGCGTCGTGAAAACATAATGACAAGGAAACCATTTCCTGGTGCAGACGCTTCTGCGGTCGACTCCCGCAATGTCGCTGACGTCAGCTGGTGAGGTAACAGTTGATTAGACATCAATTCGCTAGTTTGCCATTAAATGTAATTGTATAGTCCTATTTATACTGAATTTTCATAATATTTACGACACATCTTTGGCAATTTCTTGAACATATTACGTAACCCTGTAGTTTTTCGTGATAATACTTATGTACTCCTTTATCATAATTCTTTGTAAATATCACTAAGTAATGTTGAATGGCATTTATATCCTTTAACTGTAATTCAAAATTTCTTACAACGTCCAAATTCTGTTAACTCGTACACATTTACTTGTCACTATTGATAATAGGCTATTTTTGTATCGAAAATGTAAACAGCCGCTTCATATAATAATTATGAACACATTTTCCCAGAAGTATCGTGATCCTAACTAAATAATAAAAAGCCCTATTAATATTCTCACCATTGGGACTTGGCGCTGTCTCTAACTAGGAGAAATTTATTTACCAAATGAGTAGGTGGATATCGCATGTCCACGAAATTTGTTGTTCTTGTAAAATGTCGGTTTCATAAGCTGTCTCCTAGAAACTGTTTGCTTCCTTCATCGTAAGCCCAAGTTCAGTAGTTTATCTACATTACTAGAAGAAGATAAAATGATTATTACTTTAATAAATAGTACACCTCTAAGTGGCGTATCTAAAGTCTCCTTTGAAACAATCTAAAGTAAAAATAAAGACTGTGTTATTCAAATCTACATACACTAACGAAGAATTTTTTTTAATAATTCCTATAACGTGTAAAATATGTATATTTCATTTAAGCATTTGTATTCTATCTGTGTATATATCTGGATACAGACGTTCACGTCTAAAACCGAAAACAAAGTGACCATTTTTTAATTATATATGTGCAGTATAAATATTTTACCATTCATCCAGATATTAGACGAACAATTCGTATAATACGTGTAATATACCTGCAGCGCTATACGATATCCGACTGGAGTAAAGTTTGAAGGAGAATTTGCCGAGTGTGAGGCAAGAAACGCAACGAATCAGATGAAGCGAGTTAATTACCGCTTAAGCGGAGTCATCACACGCGAGACGGACGCCTTTGGCCCAGGACTCCGCTTCACCGCTTTTAATTAAATCAACCAGAACCGTTACGTGAGGAACTCATCCCCAATACCCTTCACACATTTTCTTATCCGACTTTATAATTTTAATTCGTTAATATGTAAATCGTTAAACACTACGTTCTCTGTAGGAAAGCTGGGACACTCTAATTAACGTATACATTTATGTTATCTCCGTCTGAAAAGTAGTTATACACATACGTAATGTAAAACATATTAACAGTTTTAATTAGCGTTTAAAAAAAATTAAAGATTTACTTTATTAATTTAACAATCTTTGTCTGCGAGAGAACAAGCACAATTTTCGCGCGAGAAAAAAATGTAACTGCTCCGAGACGGTAAGTTTCTGGCCTAGTCTATTAAGAAAAAACAGTGAATAAATCACTAATGTTCTTAGAGCGGGTAAGCCAATTACGGCGATGCGCTTCAAGGAAGCTAAGCAGTTTCTAAATTCTTGGTATATTTAATTTAGCTTAATTGGTGTGTGGATACTCGGAGGCATGCACTCGACCGAGAATTTGAACCTCTTTGTTGGCTAAATCGCGTTTAGAACTGTATCTTCAATGTGTAAATTGAACATTTCCCGTATACAAGTAATTTTTACGTACTGTTTTTTTCTGCCAAGATTATTTTTGTTTCACATGAAGTAAAAGGTTCAGTATATTAATGAGTAAATAATTGAAAATGTCTATTGAAAATATTTTAAGAATTGATTTCACTAAAATCAAAATGTACATGTAGATCCATTAATTGTGAATATACACTACTACCGATGTTTTAGGAGCTTTGCGCGTCATTTAGGTCAATGTAATCAAATCAATCATACAAACCCTCGAAACGATGGACGCTATGATATTGTAATAAATATATTCAATAGCAAAAAATAAATATAGTTAATTGTGCATGAACTCTAAATATGCAGATATTATCACAGATATCGTTATTGTCTACATAAATACTTTCTTGTCTACAATTGGAAAATACTATATTTCGCACGATGTTAAGTGACAATGGAGCCGAGGATGTTGACTGTGATATAACTATCCAGGTAGGGTCGAAAAAACTTCTACCACTAACCAACCTCCTCAACTTGTAGCCCCAGACAGTCCCAGTAAAAGCCCCAATCGAAAAAACCAAACTCTTAGCCACTTTCCCATACAGACAATAAATATATAATTAGAAACTCTTTGTTAATAAAACTTAAAGTAATAAAAAATAAACAAATGCCTATAAAGGGCAGAGCACACCGCTTCAGCGGTCATTTTTGCCTGTCAGCGCTCGGTAGGGACGGAAGTGTCGGCGCGCTTTGTTGGCTGTATATCGTTATAAGATTGTAAGTAATAAGACATTTATTTAAGGAATTGATTGGTGTTTTGTGTTAAGATTAGAATCAGATCTTTAAAAATGTTCGGTAACTGTTTTTTTTTATAATTATTAAAACTTTGTAACCTAAATTCAGAAGTGGGATAATTTCCTGAAAGGACGCTCACAATTCTATTTTTGAATTTCTATCTCAAACCAAATGAAACGTGTTGAAAAACAAAACACCAATGACTGTTTTTTCTTTTGTTGTAGTTGTTGTTTTCGTGTGTAAATATGGCTGATAGTCGGGATAAACATAGCAACAAATCGCGTCGACACGTTAGCGATCGCGGTTCTCAAAATAAGTATCGTCCTCGACGTAGGTCTCGTTCTCAAAATCGTACTCGCTCTAGAAGCCGAACGAACTCTCGGTACAGATCACGGTCGCGTTCGCAAACGAATCCTCACTCTTTTGAACAATACAAGTCCATGCAACAGACGTTACAATCAATTCTGACTCGTTTAAATACACTAGAAGGCGAACGTACACCTCTGTATTATACGCCTGATAAGCAACCAATCGAAAGTGGCGCGGCGATCGTAAGATCATGTACAACCACAATAAATCAAAATCAGAATGATGAGGCCCCTCAGGCCACGGTACCGTCGTCCGAAACACTGACCAATTCTATCACCGCATTAAATGTACCTACGTCTGTGGAGTCTATTACTAATAATGACAGTCGCGATACGCAGGAAGTGTCGGTGTCAGTACGTATATTAGCCGAAGCCATTAGATCCGTAAACTCCTGTAGAACGCAAAATTATTTTGTGTCTAATTTTGACCCTATGATAAACGATATTGACGTGTGGTGCGACGAAGTCGAACGGGCCAAGTCCTCTAATAATTGGGGCGACGCAGAATGTTTGTCACGAGTATCAGCATGTCTTAAGGGTGACGCGCGTTCTTGGCTAAACGAATGGGTATCTACCGACCGAACGTGGAGCAGTTTCGTTGAGGAATTCAAACCTTTGTGTTCACAAAAGTTCGATTACGCGAATATTTTATACAACGCGATGCATACTACCTCCGATAAATACGGCACATATGCAGAATACGCAAGAAGAACTTTACTGCGGCTTAAAATTGTTAAGGGTCTAAGCGCTGAATTAAGGACCTTAATAGTCATTCGAGGTATTACGGATCCCCAGGTTAGGGCAGCAGCCACAAATGCCAACTTGCAGATGAATGATCTAGTATCATTCTTATCCGTATATGTAAAACCTACCCGGAATAAATTTGGGGATACAAATCCTTTTTCTAAATCGACCATCTCCAGTTGTTCATCAAGTCTGAAATGTTTTATTTGCCAGCAGCAGGGACATAAATCCTTTGATTTTCCAAAAAAGTCAAAATCCGGCGAAACCCCTTCAGTTAACTGCCCTTCATATATAACAAATAAGTTAGTCTGTAGTTTCTGTAAAAAACCAGGTCACAAGGAAGAAGTGTGTTTCGCCAAAGAAAGGTCAGGCTCTCGAAATACGAAAAATCATTAATTTATGTAGCTCTCTAATGACATCCACACCATATCGGCTCCCAACTAGAACGACTCGCAACTTTAATGAAACAGTTCTTAAGTTATTTCATCGCTGGGATAGCGTTTTGACTACATTAAATTTTTAAAACTGTTTTTGTTACATCGGAAACACATTTTGAATACCTCCGTATGCTACGAGTATATGGCTTGACGAACTCGTTTATAGTTTACCAACGAATTATTAATAACACCCTTCGCGAGCACATCGACGCTGGTAATGTCTTAGTCTATGTAGAATAGATGATGTCCTTTGTATGAGTAATAAATAGTATAGGCGAAGGTATTTGCTTATTAAAAAGCGTGCTCGAAACGAATATAATTAACTACATTCGGCTTTTCGATAAACTTACGTTAACGTTCCTTTCTGACTACGGAAGTCGAATATTAATTCGTGTAATAATGCAGAGTCAGGTTAGGCCGAGCCCACGTAAAATTCAGGCGCTAATTGATGCATCAAAACCTAGTAAAGTCAATAACGTAGGTACGACAATTTCTGGGTTTGTCTGGATACTTTCGAAGATAACCTACCGCATTGAAGGCGAATCTTATACGCACTGAATGGTCAGAACAATTATCTAGACTTCAACTCATACTAAACTTCACCAAGCAGAAGACAACACCAACCTCAGCATTGAAGCTCCTGATGGGTACAGACGCAACAGTACCTGTCGTTCGAACACTAATTCGTTACGTCGTCATAGAAATGTCGGAAAACCAAGGAGGCAGGAGAGAGCTGTACAGAACCAGAGCGCAGCATCTACAGGCACGCAGTCAAGCCCGACAAGAACATTAACGATCTAGTTTTTGTTATTAAGTATTCCTAGTCCACAGGAAAACTGGACTCGGGCATGCACACCTTACCGAGTAACTAATGTGCTAGCCGGTGGTCGTTGTTAGTTATAACTCATCGACGTTTCGTCTGGCAAAACTACACAAGCGGCTACGAAGTATATGATACCCTGAAACGGAGAGTGGTGTCCAGAATCAAGTGCAGTATTTTTTGAAGGTGAGTATTAAGCTGATCATATGCGAAGGTCTGACGGGTTACTTCGCCGTATACCAGACTAATAAACATCGCTTTATCACTACTTATTATTAAGAGTTAATGTTGGACGTGCGATTCAGAGATGCCTCCGTCCGCATTATAATTTTACTTGTGGGTGTTGGACGTGCGATTCAGAGATGCCTCCGTCCGCCTCATAATTTTACTGTTGAATGTTGGACGTGCGATTCAGAGATGCCTCCGTCCACATTATAATTTTACTTGTGGGTGTTGGACGTGCGATTCAGAGATGCCTCCGTCCGCCTCATAATTTTGCTGTTGAATGTTGGACGTGCGATTCAGAGATGCCTCCGTCCGCATTATAATTTTACTTGTGGGTGTTGGACGTGCGATTCAGAGATGCCTCCGTCCGCCTCATAATTTTACTGATGAATGTTGGACGTGCGATTCAGAGATGCCTCCGTCCGCATTATGACTGTAATCCTACTTATGACTGTTGACTAACACTATAACAAACATTCGACTGTTGACGTGCAATTCAGAGATGCCTCCGTCAAACTCAGGCAGAGGGGACGCCTTCTGTCTGATTTGTTCACAGATGCAGCCCGGAATCAGTGAAGGCTTGCTGAGGCGAGGCTGAGAAAAAAAAAGAAGCATAATAACGAGAGCTCTCACTAACTTTATCATTTTATTTCATTTCGCATGGCACTCTTTCATTATCGTACCCACACTTTAAGAACTAGTGTAGAAATTTCTAAGATACACTCATGTTATAGATGATGAAGTGTGTGACACCGATGCAGGGTCATCATGAATTCCCTTCCAAGATGATGTTGAAACGGCTGAGTTCAATGGTAACCCTGCAACCCCGGGATCAGCACCGCCACCAGCTCAGCGCCATGAAGATCGCGCCGAGGACGACGCATTGTCAGGATAGGCCGAATTAGAAACTCTTTGTTAATAAAACTTAAAGTAATAAAAAATAAACAAATGCCTATAAAGGGCAGAGCACACCGCTTCAGCGGTCATTTTTGCCTGTCAGCGCTCGGTAGGGACGGAAGTGTCGGCGCGCTTTGTTGGCTGTATATCGTTATAAGATTGTAAGTAATAAGACATTTATTTAAGGAATTGATTGGTGTTTTGTGTTAAGATTAGAATCAGATCTTTAAAAATGTTCGGTAACTGTTTTTTTTTATAATTATTAAAACTTTGTAACCTAAATATATATATAAATGTAGGGCAGTCTTTTTTTACACTGACACTTTTTAGCAGACAAAAGTTTTATTTAGTGATGAGATACATACAATAATGACACACCGTTGGAAACCGGTACCTGGAAATTTCTAATACCTCGATAAGTAAGAGCATGTTACACGCCAAATTAGTAAATATCTGAAACTATTTACACTGTCCTTTTTGTTAATTTTGCTAATGTTTATATATAAAACATTTAGAAAGATTGTATTTAAGTACAGTGTTTTTTTTCAGTGGTCTGTATCAGTCAGTGGACGAACCAAATCGTGAACACCACCAAACAGTAAACACTCGTCTCTAATTGTTGTCTGGATCCGAAGCGGCGCGTGAGGTGTGCGATTGCGCGCGCACGGTGATTGGTGATCGCGCTCTCGGTATGTGTTCATAAACGATATAATTGTATCTGTGTGAGAGCACTGCGTTCGGCGTGGGATGGGGCATTGCATTTTTTGCGGGTATAAGACGAACGGCGGGTCGTTGAACCCAATTGCTCGTCTCGAGGACACCAAATTCGCCAGCGGAGCGAATCTTCCAGCATTTTTACAGTGCTGCATTTATGGGCAACAAATTGCTTACAATTCACAGAACATTTGTGAAAAAAAATATTGTAACTAATTTTACTTTAAAGCTATTTATAGTCGTTGTGTCAACTTAATATATAATAAACCTACAAATTTAATGTACCTCCAACTGGGACTCAGAGCGTTCTCTCACAAGGAGAGAATCAAGGACATTAATCCACCACACTCGCCAAGAGCGGGTCGATGAGTGCCAAAAAAGACTATCGGAACACAACTTTTTCTCGATGTCTTCCTTCTCCCGAATCTCAAGCTCTGGCCGAGCCTCTGCCTCTTTGAGACACAGAACACAATACGCCTTGAGCATCACGGCTTTATATATCAATTATGTTAGAAACTGAAACAAGTGTTACGACGATAAGTTATTAATGTTTTTTTAAAAGCTATATAAAAAGAAAGCGGGTTAAACAGCTTGTGTTGTATGCGCCTACAAGTAACGAATGACGGACTAGTAATAAGTTCATGAGGCGCAGTAAGCTTCAGTCGGCTAGCACCGGGCGAAGATAATGTGTAATATAAATTCAGAGCGATGCTCTTGTTCAAACGCAATATAGGCTAGCGTGATAACTGCCACGCAGCGACTAACTGCTAATTTATTTGCACATTTATAATATTTAACTGTGTACTCTACTTAAAACTAATTCAATTGTAATCTAGTAACATTTTCTTCTTTTAATATAATGACTTTATGATAACTATTATTTTTTTGTCGAATGTAATGGGTTTCCAGCCCCATTACTACGTATTAAATATATGAAATTATCTTATTGATTTTTTATAATTCAAAGTCACTTTCTTACATTTCTTCTTAATGTAATCAAGCAAGGTGGTGACGTACCAATTTTAAAACTTGGCTATCATGACTTTAAAGTTGGTAATCATTTCATTTAATGAAATTCAGACATTTTGCACAGTTAATATTTTATTACACAATGCTGAGCCGCGAGCTTTCTACATGTCCGAATAAATGCAAGAGGACGACTATAAGAGAAATCTTAATTTTTTTGTATTGTATAGCTAATATGGAGGAGTTAACAACTTTATAATTTTTTAATGCCAAATTGTAAAAATTTAAACAGTATTCGAGTAATGAAATGGGAAACATTATAATTTTTTATCAATTCCAGTGTAAAGATACCGCTATAAATGTTGGTTAGTATCTGTGTGCCACTTTTTATCTATTATTTAAAGAGAGCGTTAGGTTTTGTAGTTATTTATAACTATATTTTAAAATTTTGATTTTAATACTATATGAATATTTTTATTTTGCATACATACTAATAATTTTAGACATAATTTTACCGAGCAGTACTTACGAAAACACATTAACTTTGAAACGCAACTTCACAAAATAAGAAACACACATAGTAATTGCTTTAATGCAGAATGTTGCAACAGCATACGATTTTAAAAGCATCTTATCTAAATTCGGTCGTGCACAATCTGTCGGTGTGAAGCTCGAATTAATACAGTTTTTATTGCATTTAGAAATGGTAGCGGGGTACAAGAAATGTTTAAATGAGCTTTTAGACGTTACGGCCAATGCGCTCAGTGTAAAAAAACAGCCACGTCCGCCGTCGCATCGTGACCGCTCGCTTCCACCACACTACAGTAACACCATCGCCCGGAACCGCCTGATGAAACATCTTCAGAATGCCGGTTATATGCAAAGCTATGTTGAATCCGGCAGACGCTGTATACTGCCAGTGTGAAATTATTTTTACCATATTTTATGACTGCTTATGGTGTCTAAGGTAATTGTCAGAATTTCAAACACATTTTTCTTGTGCGCGAAATGATTTTTGTTTTCCTAATATAAAGCATGTTATTTCTTACATCGGCTATCTATCATCGATAGTCCCGACGCAATCGACCCAGTTGTTAAGAAAATTAACCGAAAGTAACAGACAGTCCGATCCATATATTTTTTTGTAATTTTATATAATTTTTTTAGGTTAGGTTAGGTTAGGTCTAGAAGTTTTTAGTGAATTTTTTTATGTTATGATGGTTTAGAAGGAATCGACTTATTTAAACATAAATAAGTTTTCATAGCATACCACGGTCAAAAATATATTTCGTTGACCGGTATCATAATTAGAGCTGACGTCAAACCACACCTTGACACGGCCAAATATTGTGATATGAGTATGGGCCAAGTGCTATCGCGACAATTTAAGTCCCACATGAATACACGCCGGTACCTCGATCAATTTTAGTTACAGAGCCATTACTTTTTGACGTTTTTCATGTAAAAACGAACCATGAATATTAAGTTAATCAATATATTTTTTATTAAATATTAAGTTAACGCTGATAACAGCGTAGGCTTTTGGTATACAGTTCAGGGACTGTAACCCCGGAACTAATAAGAATACAGAAGTTCTAAATTAAGGTACCGAAAGGCATTGTCAACACTCAAATACATACGTATCTAAAAAATTACTACCTCCACAGGGACTTGAAATGAGAGTTCCTCTTTAATGGCTGTTGTGGACCGGATTTTCGATCAAATGAATATAATTTGAACTTCTAAAATGAATCTTCATTAAAACGTGCACAGAAAATGTGCACAGCACTAATTGATAAGAAACGTGGTAATGAACACTAAAAATCTATTGATAATTTTAAATTTGTACACAATGTAATATGAGGCTGCATTAAAATCTGATTTCTAGGAAGAAATCACCCACATCAAAAAAAAATGTTGCTAAAAGATAAACCTGTATCAACAATAAGAGTAATTACTTATTAACTTAAAGTTTAATGAATACACCTTTTTACAATTTTTGATGTCTTAAAAAACACTACTTCTATGAATTACACATACAGCAAAAAAAAAACAAGTTGAATATGAACATTTTTAACAAAGCTTTTGTTTTATTAATTAGCTGTTCAAACCTGCTCTAAACGCTCTCTTGATAGTTTAACTAACAAGCGGATAATTTGAATACGATGTATTCTGGTTTCATAATTTATTAATTATGCTTATTCAAATACCTGTTATAATTGCTTACATGTGCATTAAATATATCTTTGTATTAACGGCATGGGCGAAGTTTAAACAGTATTAATAGTGCAACAACTTTAGTTTATGTTCTACTACTACACCAACGAAAATTATCGTTGAAAATATATTACATACATACAAATATAGATGATTAACAAAATGGTGGATAAAACAGGGATCCACAACATGTTCCCGTTTTAAATACACGTTTGGCGAAGTTGTCTGCGCAGCGTGTCCTCGGACGGGTCACGCGAACGCAAACTCGTTTCGCGGCGCACTTTCACCGCGCCATGCTTGCGCCCGCGCAGCCCACGCGCCCCGCACACCACCCTCCCCCCCCCTGCACTCAGCAAGCGCCACTTGCAGTATTATTGCATCTGTTCACCATATTTGAAACGGAATTCTTTTCGTATTCGAAAGAAAAAAAGTGTTTTGAGCGATCAATACATTTCGTAAGCTTGTAACCCCCGTAAAACGAATGCGAGACAATATCCGGCAGATTATAACCCCATCAGTACATTTGATATCTTATGTCCTCGTCAGATCAAATTTCTTTACAATAATATTCAGTTTTTTTAATGTTGTCGAATAAAGGTCGGCTTGTTAGACAGCGGTGGTCGGTTACGAATCGAAGCGAGCGATGAACACATTGACCGGCTCAAACCAGACAATCGACGGGGTGGGCGGAAGTGTGGCAGTGGCGAAAAGCTCGCAACTGCACGAGGAGAAAGGAAGCGGCGCGATAAGGCAGCCGGCGTGCGAGGGGCGCGGGGTGGCGCTGCGCGGCGTGCGGGGCGCGCGGCGAGTGGTGGTGGGTGCCGGCGCGCGCACCGGCGCCCCGCACGCCGCGCCGCTCGCCTCCCGTCAGTCGCCCGCCGACTCCGCTTGTGCTTGTGTGACTCGCGCCGCTCCGTGCACCGCACTCGTGCTCCGAACACGACGCGTGCCGCCCCGCCGTGGCCGCAACCCGCGACCTCTACGTTACCGGAACGTTTCTCCCGACTTACGTGTGACTTGCTATGATTTGACTTTTGAACGTTTACGCTCCCTTACCCGGCTTGTTTACCCGCTCATCATGTAAGTGGATACCGCTCATTTTATTATACGCAACATTGTCGATTTCGGAACTCGCGATTAAAGTGTGCGCCGTGAAAGTTTTGTGAAAAAAAATATAGTGTATTTGACGACGGTGTATTATTATTTGGCTGCTGTTCTTCATTCGTGTATGGAGTTGATTAGTCGGCGAATTCCGAAATTCGATGAGAAAATATTATAAGAAGACCGGAGCGGCGACGTGATCAAGTGATGACGGCCTGGCCGACGTTCGCTCCGGTCGAGAGAGCTTTAGTTCAGTGTTGCCGCCGGGTGCATCACGCTGCCCGCACGGTCATCCAATACAAAAGCTTTCATGGGCCATGTCCGAAATCTAATAGTTACCGATTATAAATACTTTTCTATATCCTTTAATACTTGCCATCGTAGTATTTTATTATTCCCACAGTGTTTTTATATTTCAACACGAAAAACGTGAAGGAGATAAAACAAGCAAATAGTAGTGCTAAATTTCATTTGTTAAATAATTGTAATTTATAATATCGCACCAACATGTAAGTAATATATATAAATTTTATCAATTTTTATCTTACTTTAGTCCATGCAATGTTTTTAATTATGGCATATAATATTCGACGTAAAAACATGTAAATAAATTGCCCAAAAAAATTTTTATTAATATTCGTTAAACCTTTCCGTGACACCAAATCGGTAGTTTCAATTTTATCATTAACATTGCGTGAGATAAGGTCCCCTAAACTTTGCATTTTTTCTAAAAATGTATCCTAGTTATTTCTCATTTAATGTTATAAAACATTTGGAAAAGAAAAGATAATATTTTTCAATTTCAAGTTATTAAATTTCTCTTACTAAATAAACGTATTCCGACAGTAAATGTTTATACGCTCTGTAAAAAATTAAATCCACAATTACATAAACCATTGCTTTAGTAATTGCATAATTTTCCATTACATGAAAAATAAAGTTAAACATTGAAAATAAATATAGGAAAAGATAACAGCATGTAACAGGAATTTATATAATTTTGGCTTTAGTTGATAGGTTATCTAAACATGGCGTAACCACTACACATATAACTTTATATGTCAAATGCTTATAATGGTTAAAATTTATTATTCCTATTTAAAACAGAAGAAAATTAATCCAATTTTTTGCTTGTCCGGCTTATCATAAAATTACTAATAGTTTTAAATATAATTAAAATGTATTGAGGAATATCACGCAAATTGTAGCTTCAAAAGTTTTGATGAAACAAACCCTTATTTTGTACTAAGATAAAATGTGAAATGAACAGCGAGTGCTATTTAGATCAGTTATTAATACTATTGCAAGAAAATTACGTCAGAATATGTTTATTAAAAACTACGATTGTCTCCCGTACTTTCCACAGCAATTTTGCTGTATATCAAAACATATATATGTACTTTAATATTTTCAAATTTAAATTTGCTGTTTGAGCCCCTTTTAATGTGCAGTATACGCGAAAAAAATTATAAAATGTAAAGGCAGTCAGTTCGCGTGTTAATTTTTAAAAAGCCGGTCTATTGGTTCAGTTAAGGTCTACAATGGCCCGCTTGCAACGTTCCTACGAAGGCAGCAGCTGGGCCCCGCTACCTGCTCCCGACAATAAAACTTCTGTCAATAGAGAACTCACCCAGCAGTATTATTATTGTACTATTTTAATAACCCTACGTTCGTTGTAAAATTAGAAAAGAGCGTTAAACGAGGTGTTACAAGTTTGTTAAAACAGTTTTACTTTGCACTTAGCCGAAGTCGATTTGCAACGTATTTTTTTTACATTTGCAACTTCACCGTTACGTTTTACTTTTTAGTATGATGTTGTTAACATTGTGGGCAATAAAGCTGAGAATATATTTAGTACTACAAAATAATGTTTTTTGGATTTTACAATATCAGGCGAACAGCTAATATTTCAGTATTTATTAAAAATTTTCATATTTTTCTTTGTAGATAAAATCAAATTGTAATAGATATGTAGATAATATATTTAAAAATTATCATGAAAGTTAAAACCAAAACAAAACTGAAGGTTTATATAATATTCGTGGTTATATTTTTGTATTATTATACCTATAACATATCAAACTAGAAACTTATCGTTAAACTCTGTAAATGCTGACCACGTTTTCTGGTTGTGCCAATAATATAACTAAAATAGTTGCTCTAGCAAGATATACAGCAAAAATATGGGCTGTTCAACATTTCCGAGAATTATCTTATCAGTGAATATAAACGGATGTGACACAGCCGTAGCTGCACCAGATTACTTGGCCAAATTAATCACTGATAAGATAATTAGCGGCTTAAAAATTCTCGAGTCCTTCGCGAACTGGTGATTTTTTACGTACCATTCTATTTCGTAAATTTCATTATCTCCTTTTGCCTGGAGTCATAATATTTTATTACTTATCAGATAGGCGTTTGTTGTGTTCGCGTTAGGCCCATTACGGGGCGATCCCGTGCGTTTTGCATTCCCTTCGTTTGGCGTTGTGTTTTTATGTTTCGTCGATAGGATCGATTGAATGGCGGGCCCCCAGCTCCCGTTCGCAGCATGCTCGATAAGGCGTGCACATTAACGGGCTCGCTGCAGCGATAGCGCCGGAATCGTGTAATTTGCGCCTCGTAAATTTCAAGCCGTCGCAAATTTTTCGCCTCCCGTGCTAATTACCAGTCCGCCGCCGTCCCCGGAGTCTGCTAAGCGCTGCACGCGCGCGTCCCGAATGCGGGAGCAGCTCCACAGCACTACTTACCATCTGCTGTGCGCTCTAACAATGCCTTTTGTTTTCACTGCCCGAACTGACCTACGTACTCGCCTAATCATTCTCTTAATTTCGAACACTCTTAACAACCTTACACGATTGCTCTTTTATCCGACTTTTTTTTATTCAGATTGACATTCTGTCGACCGCAAAATTGGTTTGCCATTCCATTACCGAGTGACGTGACCGCGATTTTCGTTTGCAATATAAAACAATAGTATTGAAGCAAAAAAAACTTCTAACTGATCCTGTTAATAAAATCATTGATTTAAAAATTCATTCATTGTCCAAATAACCTTGCAAATGTTAAATAATCAAAATGGAAGTTTTGTTCACCGATGTTTTTTTAACATCCTAACAGGATATTGAAAACCGAATATAAAGAAATAATTTCCTGTTGCCGAACAGCACAGATTAGTAATCGGTTATTAAAATAATACCATTATAAGTATATAAATCTAATATAAATTCACAATTCCCTGCTTCCAATATCTTTTAACTTGCAGACAGTCTGACTCAACCACCACGCTCGGCCAACGAATGTGGCGCCGTGCACGGAATAACGAATGGTAAATCGGTGACATCACATACGAATCGAATCGTCCATTTGCATTAAACCATTTTGAACCATCTCGTTTCGTACTTAAAAATCAAATTGCCTTTCGCGCGTTTACTTTAAACAGTGTCCCTGAGCGTTAACATAAACAAAAGCCGAATTCACGAAAATATCACTCGTAAAAGTTTACCTTTCATTCTTTTGTTACATTACTTATGCCGTTTAATTAATTCAAAATTGTGTTATTCGTATTTGAATTACTAAAAATAAAATTATCTAGACGATGTAATTAAATAGTAAGGCGTAAGACTCGTGGCGTTTTTCCTTATCTTTGTTTGCGATATTCTTTAGCAAGCTTCTCGTTTTAATTTCCATTGGACAATTTCAGCTCCCGGGGTTCGTTAAAATTCAGAGCGTCTAGTTGGCACCCTTAAAGAGTGACGCAGCCCGGGACAAGTGATATTATATGGTAATCGCATCGAATGTTTGCAAATGGGCAATTGAACTAAATGCGCCTTGCATCTAAACCGTCTCGGCGCCAATGGACTGTGTCCAATACGATCGCGGTGGTGGTTTTTGCTTCGTTGGTGTTTGTGGCCGAATGCAGCAGCGAAGGTCACCTTTCGATAGTCGCTCCGCTTTCCGTAGTCTATCCATTACAAGCCGGTCGTGCCATTTACAGTTTTTATCAAATCGCGTCGCTGCTCGCCCCCTCCTATTGATTGCTGCGACGATAAACCTGTCTAAAGATAACAATAGGGAACTTGTATCGACTACTTTTTTAAAGCACGATAAAAAATTATTTGAACGTTTTTTTTAAGAAGTCTTTAATACAGTTTTTATAACATAAATACTTAAACGTAGTCAAGTAATTTATTATCACATTGAGACATCCATTTTACAATAGTACTCCAACAGTCGGTTTAATTACGTAATGGAATTTTGCGTCATTATGAGGCCTTAACAGGTGTCCGTTTTCAGGACTTGCACCTTAACATATCGCCTGCTCCGATATTGTTAACTAGAAGACTTATTCATATTGCGTTATGTATTCTCATATTACAGAGTGTTATTTTTACATTCCTTTTATAACAATAGATGTTTTATAAAGTAACTAAGATAATGAGTTTATAAATTGTAAACTGAAAACGTTGCAGGTTATCGGAGTTGCGTCATAGTTACGTGGAATGTAAATTTCAGTCATCACTTTCGTTTTTCCTAAGCCCCTTCAGATTTCCACTTAAACGAATAACGTTAATTAAGCAAATAGCTTATTTACATCAGAGCGGCTAAGGACTAGCGCACATATCATCTATTAAAGCAACTCTGCTCCAGCAAATGTCAAGTAAAGTTCAAAGTGAACGTGTGTTGGTTAACCTAAGGTGCGGTCCAGTGTATAGGAATACAATGAGCTTGATAAATTCAATTAGGCAAATGTAAACTTTGTTACTAAGTACTAGTTAACATTAAAAATACATTTATTCTGAAACATGACGTACTTTTATGAATAATAACATTAAAATTTACAATCTATTACAAAACAGTGGTGACTTTTCGGACTAGCTTCTCGGATTCTGTTTGTCTTGATAGCTCAGCGGTTAGAGCGCCCTCCGTGGCGGTGGGAGGCCCAGGTTCGATTCCCGGTCAAGACCATGGATGCGAGCGAGTGGCCCGACCATGTCATGAAAATAACCACTAATTGATGTTCAAACACTCGACCGCACTGTTCGTGAAATATCTATTAAACTATGCACAATAAATTCGTCGATGGCAACTTGATCGAATCGCCGATCACAAAAGCCCGACCCGAGTGTTTTTCCACTCTCCCTCCTCCCTCCCACCCTCTCGACCGACCGCTCTCAAGAGATTCTTATTTAGATTCGCTTCCGTCTGATTGCTCTTGGTAATCTTTTCACTGGGTTATTGAATGTCTTCCCGGTGCGTGAGTAGCGACGGCGGCAGGCGACACCGCGGGACATACGCTATCTAATATACAACATACTTAAACATTATCTAACCATGAAATCACGATTTTTTTTAAGATGTTCTCTTTAAAAAAAAGGTGTCAAACACAGGAAGTGTTACCATCTCGCTATTCATCTAAATTATGCTACCAACTTTAATTAGTAACATTAAAGTTTCTTCTTCTAAGTCGTGTTTCCTCATGACTTAGGGTCGTGGTCATCGTGTTTTTATTGAAACACACGACGACTCTCTTGGCAGTTATAATGGAGTGGTTTGCCATTGCCTTCTCCATTTCACATACTAGTCTGACCACTGATGGTCATGACATAGATATGCAGGTTTCCTCACGATCTTTTCCTTCACCGTCAAAGCACGTGATATTAGTTGGTGTTTTATGCTAACTGCACATAAATTGAAAAATTCATTGGTGCAGCCCGGATATGAACCCGGTACCTTCGCATTGGAAGGCCGGCGTTCAAACCACTAGGCTATCACGGCTCAAACATTAAAGTAACCGTTCAAAATATTTCTTTAATATTCTGACTCCATTATTTTTGTTATTGCGTTGGATTGATCCTACACAATCTTTAAACTAAAGAAACTAAGACACTTTATACCCTAAATTTCCCAGTCAAACTATCTTAATTAGTAATAATACTGGTTAAAGACAGAAATATCCTTGTTGTGATAGAAGACCAGCACATACACTTTGTCTACAGAAGGTTATAAGAACGTTGACTCCGTGTCGCTTGTACTTGCTATTAATTAATACGATGCGTGAACTCTGTCAATTATATGTAATCAAGGAATCAATATTTTTCATGTATACATGTTTTAATCAACATTAAGTGTCTTAGTAAGGTATTGTTTGATAATGTCAACAAAAAATAAATTGTTTTGTTATATGCATAGGGTTCTAATTCCGTTAATTCATTATTTACTCTAACGTCCATATAATCCATGCCTTTACTTTTGTAATCTAACCCGCTGGAATTTCAATGACACTGATATTTTGTATTATACCTTCAAGTGAACTAAGTAAAAAGATGTATTATAATTATAATGCTATAATTTCCGAACACGAAATTTGTACGAGCTCAACAATTTCAACATTTCATTTGATATTTTTTTTGTTAATAACATAATGCCTCATTTGAATACGTTTAAAACGTGCTTCTAAGTAAGCTGTTTTATAATTTATATTCGTGAAAACGGTAATCGTATAAATTACATCAGTCTTAGTTAAGGACAATGTAACTATAGACATTAGGCGAGTGCGGCGAGTCGCCGACAGTTCATAGCGTTTACAGTACACACGCGACTCTGACAAAAATGTTATTGCATTCATATTAAAAATAAAATTTGAATATTTATGCACGACGACGCGGGCGTCGCTGCGTTGCCGCTCACCGGGCTATTTTCAACTGGGTTATGCTTTAAATAGCGCATTACGATAGGATTTGGTTTCACGAGTTTTTCCCTGTTCCCGGCCCCCCGACCGTCGCGATCCGACTCGCGGCGCCCACACAAACAATTTTTCCGCGAGATTATTCCTTTACATTTATTGGTATTACTGTTATACATATATCATATTTTTGTTTTAATGTGGCATGTATTACATCATAAATACTGTGTACTTACGTGTTACAACAATATTGCGCTAGAAATTTTAAAGCTAATATGAATCATGTAAAATGGAGTCACTCTTGATACGTCTGGAGGCAATTTCTTATGCTATACATTTATGCTATATTCTTCATATTTCATAACTATGTTCATTCGTATATTTTAGTTAAATCAATATATCCCATTCAAAAATTAGTTTATCAACTTATAAAATAACTTTATACCCACTCATTTATAAATGCGTAATATTAACTTTCTTTCATTGTGACTTGAACGTAATTCTGTTCATAGAAGTGTTACATAACGCGACTCAGTATATGATTATTACGAATTAACGATTTATGTAAGGCTCAAACTCCAATCGTGCACTACACAATGTAAGTCCACAATACGCTACTGCTCGCAAATAACATGTGCGCGGCGTTGGCCTGTGGGCGGCCGCCGCGCGCTTGCTAACCCGGTAGCCGCTTGAGCTTGGCTCCGGGGCCGACTGCCCGGAGAGTAACCAGTGTGTTTTGTTGTTCGCAGAGTTCAGCCCACTCCGCACCGGCTTGCTCGCTGACCGCCGAGCCGCTAATCTCGCTTTTTCCGCGCCCCACGTCGCCCGACCAGACCTGCACACCGGCTGCCGCCATGCTCGCGCACCAAGCACCGCTCGCCCTCTACTAAACTCGACCGTTGACATCGATACGAACGCGTGTGATAATAATTTAATCCTCGCCTAAATAAGCTTGCAAGCAACACCGGTGTCTTAACTCTAACTTAACTAAGATTAATATTTAGTAAGTACCTAGCGTGTCCAGCGAGTTCCGCCGCGGAACCGCATCGCGTACCTTGCCGCGTGTGCAGTAAGTAGTGTGTGGTAGTGAAGGGTAGCGGGCGCAACCGGTGGCCGCAGCGTCACATCGAGGTTGTGTGGAAGTGTATGCTCAGAGCGCGTGGGCGCGCTCGCCGCGCGGCTTATGCGCCGCACCCGCTCAGCGTAACTGCGTGCGCCTCTTCCGCCTTTGAATACAGTGACGATGGCAACCATGGTGAACATGAATAACCTCCTCAATGGCAAAGACTCACGTTGGCTGCAGCTGGAAGTGTGCCGCGAGTTCCAACGGAATAAGTGCTCTCGGCCCGACACCGAGTGCAAGTTCGCTCATCCTCCGGCGACCGTCGAAGTGCAGAACGGAAGAGTTACCGCTTGCTACGATAGCATCAAGGTAAGTGTTTAATATAAAAAATTCAGCTTGTTTTATAATTTGTATGATCCAAGAGCCACTACTACTTAGAAGCTTTGAGTAACGAGCTAATGCTACTTAATACGATCCCAGAGTACTAAATCTCTTTTTTTACTATTCATGTACAATACATTTTTGAGAGTATGGGATGGCCTTTATTAAATTGACATTAATCAAGATAATAAAAGAAAATTTCACCGCCGCCATTTTGTTCGTCGGCCTCTGTTCCAAGACTACATTGAATGACGTCATCCGCCCCGCCGTAACCACCGCCATCAAACATTGTATGGGAATTGGCATCGCGCTAACATAATGAGGCGAGGACGATGACTCGACGTCTTTATTCATAACACATCTAGACGAATTCATTTTAAACTCACTAGATACACTTAATTAGGACTCCTTTTCAATTACAATTTTCTTTTCATCCGTGTAATTTTTTAATGAGATGAAATGTTTTATTTACCTTATACGTTTTCAGGGTAGACTTTTACAAATTATACTCTATAACATATTAAAAGTATATATCAAAAATGTGTGGTTTATCGCCTAGCTTGTCGGGTTAAACGTGACGCGATACAATGTTATCAGACTGAGAAGCGATGTGTAGGTACTGCGACCAAAATAGCCGATAAAAAATTAAAATCGACGAGTAAACACGCACCTCTACCGTTGCATCGCCCGAAGCTGAAGCTGATAAGGCATTCAGACGGCAGGCAATCGAAAAATTGGTTAAAAAAACACTGTGAATTTCGTTACAAGTGCCACTGTTTATACCTTTTAACAGACTGTATTTCATAATTTGCTTTTCACCATTATTATTATATTTTATTGTCAGCTTTATTTGCACAGATTGGTAAGATTTTATAAAATCGTATCACATCTCTTAACAAAGAAATTCAATTGTATTGTGATCTTTTAATATTTTCCTGTACCGTTTTCCTTTGATACTCGGTTGAATAACGCGATCAGGAGATAAAACGCACAGGGATCGGGCGAGGCCCGTTCGCGTGGCAAAGATATCTACGTTCGACGTCGAAACGGCATCCTTTATACGCAACAATCGCTATTTATAAAAGGTTCAAGTTAGTTCACTTGACGTCGGTGACATCTGCAGTGCAGCGTAGGCCGGGGAGCTGTGGAGTACATTTAGAGGATTGATGATAGTGCTTGCGTTTAAAGAAATGTTTCTTCGTAACGTTGTATTACATAAAAAAAATAAGTTATATTTCATGATCGCTCAAAAATTTATATTACTTTTCCTTGATAATGCATTCTGCTAACTATTTTATAGCTTTGAAATAATATCTTGTTAGCTAAATTAGTGATTCATATACTTCAACTTAAATGTTATTACGATGTTGTGCCACTATACTATCAAGTTCTGTTACATAAGTTAATTAAAGTATTATAATTTATCTGATACATAAGAAACCTATACATTATTTACTTTTGTTGAAATGAAATTTCTTCATTCGTCTAAACCGGATTCTGTTAGAGGCGGTATCCCGCCGGCGTATTGTGTCGACGGTACGCGCTATCAGTTCCGCTCAGACATGTGTGAAGATGGTTGCGGGTAATTCGCTTAAAACCGACCATCATGTATAGTCCGAGACGTTAAACAATGGGCGGGCGTGCATTGTGGAGGCTTTGTGCACCGGAGTATCGCACATTCCATACAATGACGCTGCTGTCGCCGCGGCCGCCGTCATCTTATCTACGCTTTGAGGACCATCTCCTCGCACTTTTTATTTATTCTCCGACCTGAAAGACAATCCGGTCGTTATTCCACGCCGCATACAACTGTATTAACTTTACTTCCTATCTTTGAAAAGTTTTAATACAAATCTTTAATTTTATTAAAACTTACTGGTGGTAGGTCTCTGTTGCCGGAGACCGTCTGGATGGGTACCACCGCTGCTCCTATTTCAACCGCCGAATAGTAGTGTGCAAACATTACTGTGTTTCGGTTTGAAGGGCGCTGTAGCTAGTGTAATTACTGGGGTAACGAGACTTAACACCTTATATCTCAAGACGACGAGCGCAATGTGGTGCAGTGTATACCATCTTAACTAGCACCACGTTGTCATAGACAAGCGTATCACTTACCATCAGGTGAACGTCTTGCTCGTCTCGTCGCATAGTAGCCTAAAAAAATCTAATGTTCGGATACTTGCATATTTCATTATGAAAAATTCAGCAAGGGTTTCAGAATAGTTTTGATGATCATTGTCATCACTCCAACCGATGGACGTCCGGTGTTGAACAAAGGTGTCTTATAAGTTATTACAATAAACACGCACTTGCATATATTATTATTTAAGCAAGACCGCCTACTATATGTGTATAACAATACCCGAAAGTGTCGTTCCCGTAACGTTAAGAAACTAGAATCTATATTGTGTTCAGTAAACTTGTGTAGGAGTTGGTTTCAGTGTTTGCACAAACAAACCAATAAATTTAAGCAACAATATCAAAGTAACTACATCGAGTCTCAATGTCGGTGACATCCAGATATCTAGTCGACGAAGAAAATAAACAAGTAACCCTGCCCGTCGCACCGACCCGGCACTATTGCTTTACTGTATAGCATACAGTAATGTCCGTCTAATCGCAAAGCGAAAATTTTATCGCTTTCGCTGTTTCTAACGTTATCATGTCCCTTTCTAACAGATATTTGCATTAAAATAGTCAACATAAACTTTATTTCATAATTTATCTTTTTCTGTAATAATAAAAACCAAACTTAGCAAAAAGTATATAACTCAGCATAATTTTAAAAGCATTGTTCCACTTTTGTACTACTTATACTGCGTAATATTCTGACAGCGTAAGTCTCATGTTTCACTTTCTTATCAGTTAACTAATTTGATATTTCAACATAATTTGATATCGTTCACGCAGTTTCGAAGAGCGATTATCTACGCGGAACCCGTCGGCGCAGTATCGAATGTTCAAATAAGAGCCCGCATGGCATAGCTACGCGAAAATGTCTCTAGTGATTAAGCCTTCAATTACGCGATACGACTAGGGGTCATATTTGATTAGGCTCCATGTTGTGTTGATTAAACCGAACTTATTGCCTTATTCAGTCATATTTAGTCTCACCCACGCGCGTCAGGTCTAACTCCATAAAATACACCTTTGCGCGTCAGACCGGATTTTCACCTTTAAGGCGACGATCATTTTCGCTAGATTTAAAATCCATGTGAATCATTGGCCGCGTCCGCTGGTAAACTAGTGGGCCGTGTTATTACCGGGATATTACTACGCCTACTCCTATTAACAAGTATCATGTGGTTCGGTATATATGTAACGTGTGTTGCTATAATCGCGTCTAAGACTAATTTTTGTTAGCTGTTCATCTTTCTAGTAAATTTGAAAATTCTATCGATAAAAACTTCAAACATAATTTAATTTCGTTTATGAGATTTGATTGGCCCATAACCCAACAATTAAAACATATTTTCCAAATATTTTTAATAAACCGAAGAAAATAGTAAAAGGCTATCAACCTATTCAAGTAATCAAATTTTTACATAACCAAAGCGGGCTGCCTGAGTAATTATATCATAGCAGTTAACTAATTGAGCAATAAATCAAACGATAACATTTACTGAAAAGCGCAACCTCGTTACAAATAAATCTCAGTTTATTGAAAAACAAGTTTCGCGATGATTGCGTTAAGAATTTGCCACAGCGCCGGCGTAACTCCTCATAAAACCAAGTAGACGGTGACATCATCACGGTCAAACGTCGCATGGCTTGTTGTTGTGCGACGTTGTCTCTTTTCCTGTAACACTACTGAGCTGATAAAAATGTTCAACCAAATATTGCTATTGAACATCTGTGTAATAACAAAACAGAAATTTTAATTCTTAATTCGGTTCATTATGAAATTATACTTGTTTTTAGAATAAAATTTCATATTAGTAAATTTGGAGCACATAACATGTATATAAATAAGTTTCAACTTCTTTCTCTTACATCATCAATGTATCGTGTGTACTAAATAATATTTAGATGCAAAATATAAAATTCCATTTTTTTTAATACACCTGGTAAAATACAACAGGGATTATATTACCTTATCATTTACTGATTACTATGGTTGTTATAGATATAACGTTGCCATATTTGGCCAAAATTCTCATGTTTCTCGTTTCTTGCAACACATAAAACGTTTCAACTGCTCCCGTGGCGCACAACGAACTCCTCGCACATTACCGCAGTATTTTCCTGTTATTCAGAAACGGTCTGCGTAAACTGAATTCTTATTTTCCTTCTATAAATCGTTTAAAGCCTCAAAGGGATACATTGCTTTAACACCGCCGGTAAATGCAAAATACCTGCACAGACCGCGTCGCTCGAAAAATCCGATGCAACCCGTTTATAACGAAAACACGAAACTATCTTGAACCGGTAATAAATCGATCGCAGAGTTTATATTTAGCGGTTTCATGGGCGTTCAAAAACCGTTGATAGAGCGTTTCGTTACAAAGCATTTGGAGCGTTTAAAAGCTGGCAGTGATCCTCGAGTCGCGCTTTGTTCCCCATGCTGGAGTCGTTTCACAGGTTGTTAACATTGCGGACGACCGCCGGATGCCCTCTCGACCCGAAAGATGCCTCTCTCTCGCATCATTTATTCATCGAAAGCTAAAAGTTATATATTAAAGCCGTCCACGGCGATTTTTTTAAGAGGATTTATTAAAACTAAATGTTACGGATTTTATCGCGTTCATTTAACTTATTTTTATTTAATCGTCGACATTTCGGGCGCTTTGCAGTAGTTATGGTTACGGGAGGACTGGGATGACAGATGTCCTGACATCACAGCTATCACGGGGCACATATAACTTTTTATTATCGTTTGTGGTCCGATCTACTACGCAGATGATTTATTCGATTTTCTAAAAAAACATAAACTAGAAACCGGTAATTTTTTGCAATATCCCTTTATTTTTTTTAGTTGATCATAATAAAGTTCGATATTAAATTAAAACCTCCAAGGCCACGACAGTCGCATACTGCCATCGAGATTGTCCGTAAAGTAAACAGACACCGTTGTAGGTAAGTGATAGACGCGACCAATACGACGAGGCCCGTTCGAATAACAGACCGCGGTTGAGATATTTGATATACACTGTGCACAACATATACTGTGCTAATCAATACCACGTCTCAAACTGTAATAACAAGCAACTCAATTAATTCTTTACTATAGTTTATCAAAAAATGTAACGTATAAATACGTATATATGCATTATACTTTTTCTCTTGTTTAAGTTAATTGGAGAAAGAATAGTTTTGTTCGCATTAATTAAACCTGCGGAGATCCGTGGACTCCAGCGTCGCATGCCATCGTCGTCTGCATTAGTTTTAAAAATCACTTAATCTGACCCGGATTGAACGCGAGCCTGCATCGGATAATTGCTGCATAAATTGTCGTTCCCGATTCATATTATGCTAGCTGCGGATTCGTGAAGTTTTTGTACTACGGCGTACTTATCTGCGTTCTATCCGCTATTATTAATTTATACAGGAGTATATAAATAATATGTTGATAAATTAAATTATTTCACGTTTAACTTTACATGTACATACAGTTTAGTTGCTACACGATCTATATGACGAAGCGAGCTGTTATTGTCTTGTTTATTGCGTTTTTCGCATTACGCCAAATCCCGAAGCGTTGCGCGGTAGTTATAAATAAGAGAATTTAATAAGATGTCCAACTTTCACATCGCGTGATAAGTGGGGTGTCACGTTCCGTTCGCTCTCAGATTTCGCCACTCGCCACTCGCCGCTCAAATTGCACTGCGATTGGCGTCGTGCGCTCCCTGCACTTACCCGACGAGCGGCCGTTGCGAAACGCCGCAAAACATTCCGCCATTACTTAATTACCGCTCGCTTATACATTACTTTTCGAAATTGTTTTTATCGATCGAACGCCAAACCATCGCACATGTCCACTTATTTTACCGACACTCCAGTCCTTCGCAACACAAATTAAATTCTCGTGCCACAAATTGTTTTTCATACGGTATGCTGACGTGCAAGCCCAAACTGTGCTTTCTAAAAACGTCCGTTTCTAAATTTAATTTTTTCCACCGATCGCCGAGCGAAACTGAAAAATTATGTTGCGCCGGGCAAAGTATCTTTTGAAATTATTATATTCGTTATTGTTTTATATTTAATAGGAAATTGTTACCAATATACACCCTTCTGAACATGACTAACGTATTACTACTGTAATCGTAACCGTTTTATGAAACATAATAGATTTTAAGAGAATTAGATTAGAAACAAAAACCGAAGTCAGTTTCACTATAGTTAACATTTTCAGAGTCGTCAATAAAAAATACCACGAATGGTTCGCGATGAGGAGGGGCGGCGTGCGGCGCATTCCTACATGCCGCGCATTTCCATCCGATATTGCGCCGCCATTATGCCCTGCTCCTCCGCCCCCCACCCCGCGGTGCCCACCCCATCGCCCTTTAATTAAACGGTGAAACCCGGGAGACGTCTCCACCAGGAGAAAATCACGTAAATAATGCCAGAGCTTCTTCTCGCCACTAGCCCACTCTTTCGTGGAGGAGCAATTGCTTATACAATAGAAAACAATGGAGAGCATATGTTTAACATTACTACATATAGTTTTATGCTAATACATTTATAGATAGTATTTCGAAAAATGCTGTCTTTAAAAGTATTCTTCTTTATTTTCTGGATGTTCTTCTACCTTCTTTTAACAGACTTCTAGCAAAAAATAATCTTAATGTTTGTGATACTAATGAAACTAACCACTCAATGTATCAAGTCACATTTGATTCATAGACTGGGCGCTAGTAATAGGCTAAAGTGAAAATGGTATTGTACATATCAGTCCTGTGTGAAAATTGTTTAGAATTAAAATAATTAACACTTAAATATTTCGTAAATTTGCAGGACAGGTCTCAACCTTTTGTAACATAACAGTTATAACAATTTAATATATAAATATTATGTATAAAACAAAGGCCTGTTAAACAGGGGCCGTAATGGCGTCAGCAAATTTACAACGCGGGGGAACGGGGTAATGAGCGTGATTTTATCTATGCTTATTTGCATGAGGAGTGTAAAAGCCTCGACCTTGGCACCTCGCATCGCAGCTCACGCAAAGAAATTATCTCTAGTCGAATTATAATACCTTGAACCTGCCACTTTGATACATAATTTAAGATAATAGCTATTACGTACAAATCAACTGGTTGTGATACCTGAGGGGATTGATAACAGTTTTATATTTATGTAATGTCGCCGACAAATATTAATTCGCACTATAACTCTTACTAATAATCATATAATAAATTCGCAAATTTAAACAGTACATAAATTTATATTTTTCAATTTAAAAAAAAATACTAATTATTTGCGCAGCTTTCGTCATCCGTTTATTAGAAGTCAATCTTTGTCAGAACAGAATTTATTAAATGAATTTAGTTATGAACAAATAAGCTCCGTCAAAGCATGTGGCGCGACTAAGAGAAAAACGATTTATGCAAACACATGTGTCAAAGAGGTTTGGCACGACCGTACGTTCACACGCTCCTGAAAAACGAGAATCACGATCGAAGCGTTCGTGATATTTCGACACAATCAATACTTCATTTGTGCTCCTTCGATATTCGGCTGCGACGATTAAAATTCAGACGTTGAATCATTGACCCCATGAGGTTCCAAAAAATCGCTTTCGACACCGGGACAATG
This sequence comes from Byasa hedistus, assembly GCA_029286795.1. Taxonomy (NCBI): domain Eukaryota; kingdom Metazoa; phylum Arthropoda; class Insecta; order Lepidoptera; family Papilionidae; genus Byasa; species Byasa hedistus. Next base: position 4,361,363 of record JAGSMW010000020.1, on the reverse strand, counting down.
TAACAAGCGGGCCATATACGGTAGTCTCTGCTCTCGATGCGATCGTACCTTTGTCCGCCCGTGAGCTAGTAACATTCTTCATGATCGTTATCCGAACTCAGGTCGATAGTCACAGTCTCCGTGAATAACTTAGATCGACAGGCAATCGTTTCGCAAAAGTGCATTATCAGCCGGAGGCAACCCCGGCGCCGCAGTGCCGCGTATCAGCTTCTTCAACGCTTTACATGACAATTGCGAATTTCCCGCTGGGAATTTGGCTGGTGTACTCGCTACATTCTAAGACTTTTTCTTAGTGCTATTTAAGTAACTGCGAAACACATCTTTTACCTAAAAATTTCACTTGGTGATACATTATTAAAATATTGTTAAAAACGTGGGATGATGCTCGTTATTGTTTGTTGAATCGAATTTGTTATAACGAAGTGAAAGTCACGGTAAGTAGTGAGTAAGCAACAAACAAATTATGACTGATGTTTACCTAAGTGAAAGGCGTGAAAGTTAGCTGAGAATAATATATGTATCGTTTAAGTAGGTGGCTGTTAACACAATATAAGTCTTTTTAAGCCTCGTAAAGGGTAAATAAATAAAAGGTTGGACGAGAAGTTTTAGCTCTTCTTTCGCGACTCTGTTTGCATAATTGAATACTTAGATTCTCTAGTCGCGTCACGCGCGCCTCCACTCAACTTAGCATCCCTAATTGCCTTACGTATTATTTGCCAATTAAAGTAAATTCTCAGCGGCGACGTGACATGAACCACTATAATTTCGTTGCCCAGAGATTCTCAATTTAATAAGTCCCTTAATAAACACAAATAAGTACCAAATACATGACAAAGATTATTTACCAGTGGTATTGTGAGTGTATGTGTAATAAATCTAGCTAAGAATAACTACTTTTTACTATTGATAAAAATTTTGAAGATGCAGTTTGGTGGCGTGTTATTTTTCTATTTTATTTACATCGTATAATTTGATTTTCTATAATTAAATTAAAGATTGCTATGACCACTAAACAAAATAAAAATGTAGTATACTACGTATATAAAAAAAACTATATAAAAATGTAAATACATATCATAGAAATACATTTTAACATCAATTTAGTTCACATTTCAATAATCTCGTTTACATTCATAGTACAGAATTCCTAAACATTTCAGCTTAGGTCTGCGTAAAGCGTTAGGAATTCAAGGCCAGTTGTGTCGTGTAGAAATCGAGTTCCTGATCCGTCCGGGAATGGCTCGCCCGCTCCCGGCAGCTTGGCTGGAATGCGTGCAAAATAAACGAGTATAACAGGTTTCCTTGAGCATCGCCCGCTTTGTCCATTTGAAGGTAGACACAGCCTTTCCCCGTCCCTTTCGCACGCTCAGATTCATAACGTTTGCAATAACCATCACCTTACTGATACTGAGAAATTGTTCAAGTTACAACATTGATAAATGCCAAAATCATTTTGATGTTTCGATTTTATTAAATCTACCGGAAGAGTTATGGATATGACGCTAACGTTATGAGAACCATATCAATCAATTACAACTGTCGAACCACAAAATTTTGATACACGACTAATTTGCCTATACATAGATGAAATATTAAAACATAAATACCGGTAAATGAATTGTTTTGCTTTTTTATCTGCTAAGAGGACGTGCTAAAGACATGCTAATATAATTTGCACTAAAAGAGTACGTGTTGACGCCCTGAGCGATACGTCATACATAAAACAATCGATAGACGACAACGCCCATAAATCTTGTGATGTTCGACGTGATGCATCGCCGCCGATCGAATCATACTGGACGAACCGTTGCGGCATTACAGTTGGACATTATCTGTAATAAACGTCGTCTGGCTTACTCACACATGTTGTTTGACAATTAAATATTTATGAACTTCCTTATGGCCTAACGATGCGAATTCATTGCAGTGTGCCGAAGTCCGAAACAGGTTTGCGCGTCGTGGCCGACCGTGTACGGAGCGTCTTTCGTGCTCGTTCGTTCTTTGAAAGATCACCGGCGCCAGCGTATGCCCGGCCGGGCTAACTTTCAAGAGCCGTCTCAAGCCAGTACAAACGAACCTCGACCGGATTAACGCTGAGTCAGACCATCTGTCCCTTTCCAATTTACCAAACATTAACTAGAAAACCGTTTTAGGTCACTTTTAAGCAAGAGAAGCTCGTAGCAAAATAAATTCGTGCTGCATTTTCACATAGACCAATTGTGAAATTGTTTTATTGTTATACAATTCCGAAGTGTTATTTTCTATTAACGTATGTAATTAAATCATATTTTAAAACTAAATTTCCCGCCGATGCTACATGGTAACATAAACCTTATTTCAAGTGTGTCAACTTTTTTATACTCTCCAAACCTATGTTAGTATATTTTGCGTTTTTATTTAAGAATAGGCGTAATAAGTACAAAAGTAAAACAGAAACTAGTTGACTTATACTTGGCTCGTTAGCCGTGCAATTCTTCCGTGACTTATGGATGCGATCATGTAGAAGCAATTCCCAGCTAAATGCATATGGAACCGCTGTCTCCTTTTCCGTCTCTTTCTAGCTTCAAACATGTACGAGGTATGTTGAAAGGAAGAAAACCCTATGTAGAGCTAAAATTTAGGACTTAACTCATATATGATAAGAAGAGGTAAGTTACGCTATTCAAAAAAATTCTAATTTTTGTTTGTATTGTTCTTTTAATTGCACTTCTCTCTGTGTATATATGTTGCTGCTGTCCAAGCATTTACACAGCAGCAGCTGTACACATTTGTTATCATCCAATACATTAAATCATTTTACATATTTCATGTACATGTTCATCTTTTTTATATAATTTCTTAAGCTTACTTGTTTAAGTTTAGATCGCATCAAACAATAATAAATTATCTAGCACGAACGATAAATTTAGTTCAAAGTTTAGCAGAGATAGTATTAATTTTGTCACCTTAAATTAATTTATTAAATAAATAAATATAACATCTTAAAAATCTTCAATATAGCAATAAAACAATAAATCATACCTTTTTAGGTGAATTTGTAGCTAACTCCATTATAATTCATGTCACACATTTAAATAAATATAGCAGGCTTTGGACCCGTGGTTTATGTTATGCGTATAAACAAATGAAATAAAATGTCAATCCAAATTATATTTCATCGAAACTTTTCAATTTTTATTCATGAGTTGGATTTTACAAGCGTTATACAAAGTTCTTCGGAAAATGTAGCTCCTATCTAACGCAACTCCAATATTAAAATCTGGGCCCGGGCCTGAACTACCTTTGACCATTTATCTTTTACGGCTCTTGCGGAAGTACATAAAATGGATTGCTGTTTCCACTTTTTCCCCTTTAGCCTGGAACAATATCATTACTGCGGCACTAAAACGCTTCCGTATCACGTGATTTCCTGATTCGCTTTGATCGGAGGAGCGTTTGCGCCAAATCGCGCCGTTCGGTTGTGTAATGAGTTGGTCGGGCAAGTGAAGTGCGATGACGTGAACGCGTTATATGTAATTATTTAACACCCCCAACTATGCACAGTGTATTGAGCGGATGAAGTTTTATTCTGAGGCACAAAGAGTATGTGGCACGATTATTATCGCGGTGCCGCGTGCAACGGCGCCGAGTAGACTTTTTGTCGGCTGGTTCGTTAGTCGGCGCGAGGTGGCGCCGCTACGGTACTCGTGCTCGAGTGCGCTCCTCCAACTCTTTAACTGCCTACATGAAGGACACTTCACAGTGCACTCTCCTATTATAAACTGCTCTTTTAATGGTTTGCGCCGATTTTAATTATTCTCTCGATTTTATTTTCGAGTTCGTTTGTAAAAAACGTGAGAAGCCGCTCCAAATCGTCTTCTAAATTTACTCACGTTTACTGTTCATACCGGTACACGTAATTTTTCATTATATTTACATTTCTAGATTTAAAGTTTACTAAATTATTTAACTTATCATAGTTTCATTGTGATGTTGTGTTAGTCGTTCCTTACACAATCTTGAGCGATTTATGAAAGAGCTGCTACAGTAGAAATAAATATCCTAAGTTTCCACGTATATACAGCTGTGCGTTTTGATGGCTCATCAGGGGTATGATTACTAGCGCCAACTATTACGACGATGTGCAGCGTTATGGAGGAAATTGCTATCGCGAACAATGTGCGCGCTCGTTCCAGTATCGTATATGATAGGCAAATTCGAACGGTAATCCCGTTAGTTCGCAATACGCTGACCGCTCCGGCCGATACAACAACAAAATCTATTAAGTGCGCCGGCTCGCACTACGGCGCCGTACGTTAATGTAGCAGCGCAGCTTCACCGCGACCGGGCGGGATGTACGCCACGCCCGCTGATTACCGCACGCACAATATCCACCAAATTGGATAATACACTTAAAATACAATCGCGCTATGAACGCGCGGTAATCTAGTGACGCGGCTGCCGATGAGCATATTAATTTGTCGCGGAAATAGGATTAGCGGGAGGGAGGGGAGCGCGGGGGCGTCGCGTGCCTGCCGCGCGATCACTGCCTTAATGTGTTGATTTAAAGCACCCTCTCCTTCAAAACACACCAGCTTTTGTTTTGGTAAGCGTAGTCCACGAAATGCATTTCCTACACAGAACAACATCCTACGATTGTAGGCTACGTCGCTAATTGCACTGCTGTCACAACATAATTATTATTAGTGACTGCGTTGCCGGAGACTACTGTCTAGGTAGTTACTACCGCGACGCCTATTTCTGCCGCCAAATAAGTACTGTGCTAACATTACCGTATTCCGCTTTTACCAGTGCTATAACTAGTGTAATAGCAGTTGTAGCGAAACAGCATTTTGTGTCTCAAACCATCAAACAATATGGTGCTGTGTATATCATCTTAAGATGCGGCACATTGTTACAGGCGAGCATATGGCTTACGTGATTTAGTAAACATTGCAATTTTTAGATTTTTTAATTGCGCTACTTCGTTTTGATGGAACTTAAACTTGAAATATCTATTCACTTTTGATACTGTAGATTATTGTTGTTCCTATAGGTAGTATACAGCTTTCGAATGGACAGACCATCGGGTCTAAGAGCAATATTTCTTAGTTTGACGGGTGAATTGCGACACCAACTCGCGGCTGCCGGCGGCGGCTTCGTCTACCAACTTTCTAGGCGTCTACTCGAACTGTTTCGTTTTGTATAAAGTTTAAAAACTAAGCTTAAGGTTCTTTATTGTCTTGGCGGGAGTCGTCTATCTGCGTGAAATTTAAACATCCACTATTCCAAGCAAATCGCTGGGAGTAGACTTTCAACTCCCCGAAGTTGTTACTACGAACGAGACGCACACATTATAGAGTTTCGCGAACGGCGCGCTTATGTAACAAATAACGTCTTTATGTTGAGTCTTAGCAACGAGAAACGACCGTTACGTATGTTATGTGTAAAGACTACCGGTTTTTAGATAGCTCCGCCTTATATAGGTCCTCTTCATGCTCCTCCTCTCTTTTTCTTTATTGCTTGCCCTACTTTTATTATACACTTCAGTTCATTGAATAACGGCGTAAATAATTCGCAACAGATTGCTTGTATGTCTGTGTGAATACTGAACTGGACGCATATACTATACTAACAAAAGTGTTTAAACCTTACGTTTTTGTAATGGCGCCGAAGTCACCAGTCGCATAGAGTAGAAAAGAATAAAAAAAATTGAACCACAGTTTCTCCTTCCGAAATATAGCCGGCGGCAGCGACGGACACTGTTGTTAACTTATAAGTCACTTTTGATGTATTGTTGTTTTTGTGTAGTTGTAAACATTACGCTTAGAAAGTTTTGGGTCAGGATGCTGCCTGTGTACGTTTGACAGGAGTAAAACTTTGTGAAAATTACACCTAACAGAGGCTATCGCGCAGTTTCTTGTACAAAAAGATATAAGATAGTGACATCAGTTTGCTGTCAATTATTTTATAATCGGTATAATTTCATTTATGTTTTGTTCACACACATTTTACCCGCTTACAACTTGATTATTATTATGTAGCACTACTAACTGTTGTACGATTATTGTTTCGAACTCCATTACATATAAAACTGTAATAAAGTAATTTGGTTTTACGGCGCACGTTAGTTGACTAACGTGTTTTTGTTAAATATAACGTTTGTTAGGTTTTGCCACGATATGTGCTATTATATCTTAAAACTTAATTCAAATTTACTCAACGTTTTAAAAGCAACATTTTAACACGGTGCTAATCTAAAATTTCGAAAATAGTGCTTCTTTTTATAATAGCACATTCTGAAGCGAAATCTGCAGACCTCGTTACTTTTAAGTTCTCATACAATTACTGCATTTAATCTTCTAAACGTTAACTAAGTATTCTTCTTATCATTTTGGTAAGATAGTGTTTAATTATTTACAGTTTTTTGTCTGTGTGTAATCTAATAAGTAAGACTAATGTTTCTTGTGCGACGTTTTCTTATTGATTGAAGGTGGTTGGTTCATTACTTCAAGTAACTACTATCGACAAGTACCAATTAATTAAAAAAAGATACTGTTTAGAGAGAAAAATATAATATTGGAAATGCTGAAATCTTGGGAGCGAGACACCAGAAATTATTACAAAGCACATTCAAATTAGTGGTGAGCAGTTGTTAATGAATGGCGACAGATTGTAGGGCGTCATTGTGCTGGATTACAGAAGCGGAGCTCGATAGTAAAACAATGGCCGAAGCCGCCGGTTTACGAGCCGATCTCGAGCGAGATAGCGCCGGGATGCAGGGAATAAACAGCGCGTAAAGTCATCTGCGATTAAATCCCCAAACACTCCTGCTTCAGTTTTCACAACTATAAAACGTCAGCCGTCGTTGTCTGCCTGCGCGCCATTGTCGCGTTTAACAAGGCGTGTACTGTAACAAAAATGACATTATTGGATGTCGTATTACGTAGTGTTTTAAATGCACTCGTTAAGTCACAAACTAATGCTATAACTAACAAACAGTAATTGAACGGTTTAATTTATAATTATGCCTTTGTCATTATTATTTATCTGTGTTAAATTGAAAGACGATGGAACAAAAAGCTATCAATTTCATGCTCGCATTAACTTGGAACAAAGAAACTGGTGAAGTAAAGCGCATCACGCATTCTGCTCCAGTTGCAGCCACGGCGGACAAAGGCCACGCGCGATACTATTGCCCCCGGCCATTCTATAGACTCCAAATTAACTTTATTCTGAATCTCCTCTCTACCGGCTCTCCATTACGACGACGCTTTCAATTAATCGATATCAATTTGCGTTATAAAATCGATATTATACGACCGGCGTCTTCCACTTTTTTGGACGTTGACTAAATGCATGAAATCCAACAATTATCTTTGAAACAACAACTTTGGTATCAAAACATATGATGGCCGGGAGCGGTGAGCGTATTCCGCGCCGCCCCGCTTTCTAAGGTTTTATGTAAATGACAACCGATAAACCGGGGCCCGGGCGCGGCGACGCTCATTTGCATTCATAGGCTCGTAACCCTTGCTCGCTCTCGTCCTTCGCGCAGGCTGACCCGCACCGAGCCAGCGTAAAACTTGCTGGCTTGCCTTTTGCACAATAATTTACGACTCCCCATGTAATACGTCCAGGCGGCGATATGAGTTGGCCGATGGCGTGAGGTCGCGATGCTGCCGTTCGATTTACATATTATATTAAACTCTCCGTCGCCCCGGTCTCTATCCCGCGTCGCCACCGGCCGTAACGCTTCAACTTTTCTCAATTTTTCCGCCCATAAAACGCCCGAAACGAAACTTTCCTCCGTCCGTGAGGGCGAGTGTAAATACACTTTTTATAATGTCCTTAGTCACTCTGCCCGCCCCCTTGAAACAGGACTTCTTTTAATAAGAACTCCCTTTTTAAGTAATAGAGTTCATAAATATCATTACTCATTTGATTTTATATTAAAAAAACCTTTGCAGATTCCTAGAAGTTTGATTTTAATTTAAATTAAAAAAGTATGTATTACTTATACATTTCATATACTTTACGAGGTATTAAAAAATCAATGAACTGTTCACAATTATTACCAATAATTTTGCTTTGTAAGACACTTGCTTCCACTTTACTTAGTTACGTAAATATTTGTACATACTCTTGTATATTTATAACATCAACAGTAGCAGTCTTAGTTGACGGTCGAAAAACGGCATAAAAATTTGTGAGTACTGTGTGGACAATGTCCAGTAAACAAATACGGCTTACATCTTCTCCTGACTTAATAGTTTTAACACTAGTAATATTTCAATTACATTTTTACACAAAAATTGTATTCATAACAAAAGTTTATATAAACGCTGATATAAAAACCTGAACAGCGTATATTTATATGTACATCGTCTGGCGGTATTGTAATAAATGTGGCTTCAATGGCGGCCGGCTGTCCGCTGCGAGGCTGACAGTTGAGCACGTTGATGGAAGCTTGCGTGACACGCTCCCCTCGGCTTTGACGCCCCCTCACCCCTCTCGTTAAAACTTTCACCAATTTGACGCACACCGACAACCCTTTGTGTTATTTTTCTCTGACGCCCATTACGCAGTAGTTCAGTATCATCGACTTTATCCTTATTCACTCCAAACCCTTTCAAGACCGTTGGCGGTTTTTTACTTTAGTGCATTTCGTCCGCCGAGTCACTCTTTGTGCCGCCGTACCGTTTGACTAAGATGTATTAGCGCGTGGATCAACAAACGTCTGGAGTTAAACCAGACCCTGGCTCTGTGACTCTTCGCCCGCGATAGCGTCAATCCAACGCTCAATTAACCGAATGCGATTATCCGATTCGTATCCAGCCAGAATCAGAGCGTCCTGTTCGCGAATCGCCTCAAGACGGTCGCGCAAACTTTATTAATTAAGCCGTGTCTTATCTCTTGTTAGCACTCATTCTATTATTTGTCTTTTCACCGCTCATTTCCATAATTTCATCGGCGAGTAATTACTTACCACTAAACTGGAGAATTTCTCATTCTGTTTGCATATTTTGTAGCAGTTTGTCTCTCAAAGTTTGCCGTAAAAAGGACGAGTCAATATTGACGGACACGGTTCTTTGAATAGCTATTTATTACAAAAGTTGTATATAACAATATTTCAAAAGTCATTAGCGGTATTATTTTTATTACTCATTATAGTTTTGTAGCAGGGCGATGTCGTCGGGGATTTGATTTTGCGTAGTGGACAAAGTTGGGTCATTATTGTCGGTCGGTAAGAGGAATGGCCTTTGTTGTTAAAATGATGCGCTTGCTAAGGGACAAAGAGGGTGGGTTCGGGCGGCCCAGCGGCCACTCTCCCCCGTTGTGTGTTTAATTAGCTTAATTGACGTCGCGAGGCGCGGTGTCCGACCGTTTGTTTGCGCTATCGCGTTACCGCGCTCGCTGTCGCGCCGCACTGTCGCCGCTCTTGTCAGCCCGCTCACTGACCCAGCAAAGGGGTTACTATCAAATGATCTAAAACTTTCCAAAAGCTATCACACACGTGTATGAAAAACAATCATGAAAATGCTACAATGTTTTACACGCCATTGTTTATTATCGTTGGATGCAAAAGTGAGCCTCAGATTAGCCCGTTATTTTTCTGTATTATTAGATAAACATATTATGTCAGATAAATGCAAGTCAGTATCATGTCACTGGGTACCAGGAATAATGCTCCATACCGTCTTTCCGCTACCTACGCGAAACGATGAAACTTCTGCGAAATTTATTTTATACTTTAAGTGGCCCGAATAAATTGTACTTCGTACGTGAACCGACTGCGGAGTCACCTTCACGTTATGGGATTTCGATTCTGGAGTCTTATTTGAAATATATGTAATGTATATTTCAAATATATTAAATCCCTTTTCCTTAATGTATTTAGTGCAGTTTCAGCTATTCGAAAAAATATCGTTTCTAGTTACAAGTTTAACTTTGTCTGTTACTAGTAATATTTACTGCGTTAACTGCACTGTGAGTTTGCCGATCCATTGCCACTAATGAATATCTCCACTCGGCTCCCGTCATACGTAGACGCGTGTGATTAATCTCGCCCCGAACAAAGGAGTCTGATTCAGCGGACCCTCCACGCAATCGATCATACAGTTCCTCGAATAAAAATAATAATAAGTAATAAAGCACTAGGCGCTATTGTCCAAACAATGTGCTCGTCACGCAATACTTTGGCCAGGCCATTTCTTTTAAACATGACCGGGGATTGGTGTATTAACAAGTTATAATGACGATTTAATGACGAAGTCAATATTGATTTTAAAGGCATCAGCCCCATTAGTACCGCTTAACGGACTAGGACAAAAAGTGTAACATACTGAACACACTTCTTCAAGAGAGGGGTTAATCTATGTCGATACATACACCATAACTATTGCTCCGTTTCTATTGGGACGGGATAGTGAAACTGCAACTCTGCTCTTTCGTTAACATCTCGCAGGAGTCGCGCTCTGCACATAAATAACTTTATATGAGCGCTCTAAATCTCATTACGGCTACTGTTATAGCTACCAAGGCTCCGCTGTCGGCTGTGACAGGAATATAAAGCGGGCCTGATTTATTTCACCAAATTAACCGCATCATTGTAGACCGCAGCTCTAAGGGAAGACTACTAACCAATATCATAAAGGTGTTAATTTTTACGATCGCAGCCGCTCGGGGCCGGGAAATAGGGCGAAGCGATGACATCACCAGCCGAGAGGTGGAAACGGTATAAATGACCGTCTATTTTTCACAATTCCAACAGAGGCGCTTTAGGGCGCTGCTGAAATATCGAACTGGAATCCACTACGTAACACCATCGCCTAACATCGACGCCGCTGCGCACATATCTGCCGGCATAATACCAAAACAAATGGCCATCTTTGACACTTGAGTTATGCCTTTAAGTTTAAGTTGCATTCAAACGGGCCCCAGGTAAAAATACGTCGAAATTGTCTAGGTTTCTATCGGTGCACTTTAAAGTTGCTGAAAGATATGTTTTGCGGTTTGGATACGCTTACAAAATCTATATTTAGAAATTCCTATAATATAATCGCCGATTTATTATACTTTATCTTCATTTAGGACAAATAACGTTTTTTTTATATTAATTTAATACGAGTATAACAATGGTGTTATAATGTGTTGTAGTATGTCTTGTATAATGAGTGAATTTATTTCTTAAAAATCATTGTCACACTGGGTACAAAATTCAGAACTACCAAAACATTTACCTATTATACTCTATGCAAATTTGTGCAATACATATATAAAAATATTTAAACAAAAACCTGCGAAAGTCTAAAGATTTTTATAACTTTTTACTCACGCAAGAAACGAATAAACATAAAAGTCATCTACATCCGATCTGTGTAATAAGTTATACTGGTTTTGGTTATTGAGAACTTCTTTCTTGTCTTTAAAAAATGGATGTAAATAGAGAATACATATTTTTTTTAATGTTTTAACTGATGTTATAATGGAGTATTGTCGAGCCGTTTAAATTGTTAAAACTTGCATCGATGGAATCAATTTCGTTAGGCAGGAGCGGTGCCGGGGTACATTATCGTCGCGTATCGATCGGTTATCTCCGTTTCGGAACAAAGAGAGATGAATTTTTAATCGGTCGCGTGCCCTTGCATCACAGAAGTTGACGGTAGTATTGTAATGAGCGGGCCTGTACGGGTGTAAAGTTGCTGAATAAAAGATGCGCACGAGCGGCAAGTACGGCCCATCGGGTCAGCGTGCACAGCGAACACTGGAATCAATTCTCGTCTCCTGCGACTACAATATGAACACACACAACCTCCCCTCTCCACCAGCCCGTGTATTCATTCGCGACAAGCATTATGAAAAATCCAGACAAGCCGTCTAATAATAGCTATGACGGCCCGCTAGATTTATGAATTGCTACAGATTGTTAGCTTATAAAACAATGTCACATATTTTCAACAACGTGCTCTGTGTGATGAAACTATTTTATTGTTCAAAAAATTTATCAAACTAGTGTTTCTACAATACTGCGTTAAACGTCTTAGCTGTTGGGTGTGACGTTTTCAATGAACAAATCACTACCACTAAGGAACGGCATAGATAATTGGATTGTCGATATCTTTTTTTCACCAAACTAATAAGACCAGAAAGTAGTTTACGGCCGTATTCAAGTTTGTCTATTTCTGGTTCAATTTGTTAGTCTAGTTTTTTAATAATACAAAAATGGTTTAGATGTATACTGTGTGTGGTCTGCCTGAAAGCAAAGTAAAGTTGACCGACACTATTAATTCATATAATTTTTACATAACACATTTTTGTTTCCTTCTCAATCATAATTTGTCATAGATTATACATTAGCAGTATCCATTCCACTTCTTAATTATTAATTAAAGTGAATTGTTTTTAAGGCTAAACATAAGCTAGAATAAATTTTACTTCAAACATCCGAAAGTATAGTAAAAAATGTGTCTATTACTATACTCCTCGGGAAGTTCTAATCTTGAAAAATATAACAGAATAGTTTTTTCGAGCGTAACATCAGATTAAAGAGATTTCCTTTAATAAGTTGTAAAGTTGTTTTGGGTTGTTTTCGCCGGGCAGCGGGCTCGGGCAATCATGTTAAAACCTACGTCGAGAGTCCGACCGTCCGGTCCGCAGCAGCTTTCCGGGAGCATCTATAAAATCATACGCTACGATTACTTTCATATCTGTATAGTTTTCTAATTACATTAGAGTGCTTATAATATAAATAAAGCAGCAATAATGATTACTATAATCAACTTTTTAATAAACTGCTGTATAATTTTTAGAAAAACTTTAAAGGGTAGATAACAAAACTTATAATATTTTTAAAATTTTTGAGTAAAGCTGAATAAACCGTGCATATATTTATATAGCAGGTTTTTGCTTTAATTCATATAATTTTTACATAACACATTTTTGTTTCCTTCTCAATCATAATTTGTCATAGATTATACATTAGCTGTATCCATTCCACTTCTTAATTATTAATTAAAGTGAATTGTTTTTAAGGCTAAACATAAGCTAGAATAAATTTTACTTCAAACATCCGAAAGTATAGTAAAAAATTTGTCTATTACTATACTCCTCGGGAAGTTCTAATCTTGAAAAATATAACAGAATAGTTTTTTCGAGCGTAACATCAGATTCAAGAGATTTCCTTTAATAAGTTGTAAAGTTGTTTTGGGTTGTTTTCGCCGGGCAGCGGGCTCGGGCAATCATGTTAAAACCTACGTCGAGAGTCCGACCGTCCGGTCCGCAGCAGCTTTCCGGGAGCATCTATAAAATCATACGCTACGATTACTTTCATATCTGTATAGTTTTCTAATTACATTAGAGTGCTTATAATATAAATAAAGCAGCAATAATGATTACTATAATCAACTTTTTAATAAACTGCTGTATAATTTTTAGAAAAACTTTAAAGGGTAGATAACAAAACTTATAATATTTTTAAAATTTTTGAGTAAAGCTGAATAAACCGTGCATATATTTATATAGCAGGTTTTTGCTTTAATTCATATTAATGTATTACATGTATTATTACATTTTCGAAAATGTAAACCTCTCATTAATACTTATACAGTTTTAGCGTGTACGTTTATTGAAGTAAATTCAACTCTGCAAACAATATTTAACGTGGGAGACGCTTAAGTAATTAACGCATTACAATTACGCGAGTAAACATTAAAGTTAATATCCATTATTCTCCATTGCTTGCCGAAAATTTACATAATAGGCGGCACTTAACCGTCCGGGCCATAAGAGCAGTCGATTTGATTTTCGCCGGAGGGCTGAAAGCAACCTATAGCTGTCCACTTTCGTCGCGAGCCTCGTTAAGGACGCAATGTCCCTCGCCGCGGCTCCTTATCGCGCCACTACCAGTAACGACGTCTTCGATCGTCGGCTAATGGCTTCCACGGGCTCACTTAGATACGCAAATGAGTATCGACGGTGTTAACTGCAAGTGCATTACCACCATAACAACTGCCCCAACATGCAATCCTCCGATACAAACATATAACGCATCAGCACAAACAGAGATACTTTGTCTATGCTAAGATTATCACATATTATCAAGTAATCTCATTTAATATTTCTATTCGTATTCACCTTTTACTTTTGCTATTCAATCGTTTAAATTGATAAAACACGCGAGAAACCTTTAAATGTCTATGTGATAAGCATCGAGGAAAATAATTCGAAGGCCTCGATTTAACGTGCCACGTGGAGTGGTGAATGTAAAATTGGCGCTGAGCGACGTCGAGCTCACAAACTGCACCCTCAAGGGCGATTGCCGTTAACGACCGCGTCCCACTTCCCTCCTCACATCTCACCTCATTAAACCTAACCCATAAAAATTTACTATATCATAACAGAAGTTAAACTATCACAGTATACAACATCGGCTAAAATATATTTAACTGGATTTTGTATATTGAATGTTATATCACAAACGTTGTTGAATTGTTTTTGTGCTAACTTGTCACCCTACAGTGAGTAACAAAAACGGTCCTCTCTGCTCATTTGACACATGTTCTCAAATGGCTTATTGCAAACCCCTCGTCGGGTTTCTGCTGAATATATGACACATTTAATTCTTATCAAACGGTCGAATCTTAACGGCTTATTAAATAACGTTTAGTGACATTTCTAAGTCACCATATACACATTACGTTTTGATACTGTTAGACAAAATTTAGGATCTTACGCCATATTACTGCTGAATTAGAGAGAAATCCTTATGTAGTAAGATAGTTTAGAACAATAACGTCTCCGATAATTTCTTACCAAAGATATTATTGTTCAAAATAATGACCTACTGTGACTTAAGTACAACTTAAAGACGAGACTATTTATCGCGTATAATATTTAACAATTTACTTCGCTTGACACAACGAAGATCATTCACACGCCTGTTGCAGTTCACTTTCGAGCTTCACGTCTTGTGTTTTATTAATTGCTTGCTCCCAGTTTTATTACTACTATAAAACAGAGACATGTCAAAACAGCAAAATTTATATTGGTTTTCTACTCAACAGATTTACGTGAAATAGACGCGTAATTCTTTCGACTCCATTACATACGCAGCTCTTCCAAATCGTTCGACATTTATGAAGACGAAGTGTTGTAGCGCTCATGCCCAGGACTACGATTCATAAGCTAGAAGCTCCGTTTCATCGGACCGAGTAATTTTGTTCGATGAAAGTTTGCTACAACAAACAAGGGGACGCGCCACGTAGGCGCCCGCATCACTCATAATTCAGTTAATACTTTATCATACAATAAATGTAATTTTTAATGTATTCTATTGCGCCTGCATTCGGTTACGTTGTTGAACGTACAATACATTTAGCATACATGAACTAAGTCCTTTTATCAAATTTATTTCACTAATATTTAGTTTCAGATTTCAAAAGTTTTACCAATAATAATTGAACTATGTATTAAAACAAGAAGTTGTAATTTGTATCTAACAATCTGTAGTAATCTACGCGGTAGTCGTGTAATTTGCGGTCGTTATAAGAGTACACGGAGAGACGCCATGGCGCGGAGCCGTGGCTGCGGAAGCGGCTGATTTGTATGTAGCTCAGCTCCGCGCCGATGCAGGGGGCGGTTCCAAGACGTTCGCCGCAATTTTTCAACGGTTCGGCTTCGTGTTTAGGAAGCTGATAGCGCCGCACTGCAGCCGCGCCCCTTCCTCCGCACACCTGCTCCCGCGCTGAACTAACTACTGAAACTTTGATCCCTCAATCCGCCACCACACGACCGCACACCGGCGCGACGCCATGTTTCAATTAATTCGACCATCCATTTCCAATGTAAACTTTGCACCGCTTAACTCAACGGACCTGTCCCGCAGCCGACAAACGTACACTCCACGTCAAAGAGCGCGGCTAGACGCGTTAGCTTACAAACCCTCTGATGTTGACACCGCTCGGAAATCGCGCTATATTTCTGCATCGAATATGACACGGTAGAGCAAAATTTTAATTCGCTAATGTTTTGTTACGCCAGATAAAACCCAATTAATATGGAGAGTTTTGTTTTGCATAGTAATGAGTTGTTTTATTGAGACAGCGGCGCTGGGACGGCAGTAAGTTTCGTCAAATGTACACGGAGCAAAATAACCGGCGAACGTTTCGGTTCATTTCTCGCAGTGAATTCAGAACTCCTTGTTATTCCGGTGATTGTCGCCTTCCCGTTAAAAAGACCTCTGTTACATACATATAAACGATATCGTGCTCCTGCACTACATTGCTAACGTGCATTATATCTTCACAATGTACCGAATGATGCATAAAAGTTTATTTTTTTATTTTTACGAAACGATTACCTATTTGATATTTCGATGAAACTGTCTAAACTACAAGTTTACAATTTAAGGTAGGTTAGTCTATTTCGCTGTGTAAAATTTTTAACATTATGAATGTTGTGTGGAATTTATCGGTTCATTTCTTATTCTTATTGCGAGCAAGGCTAGGGCGGGCGGCGCACGTGTCTGCCTTCCTGCTGAATCAACTTAACCCGACCGCCTCCGCCGCAACTGACTGAACTTAATTCGATTCCGATTGTATTAAACTCCGCCACTCCTCCGCTTAATGACCAAAAAATGTTCAGTAATTTTATACGGATACCTCATTAAAGCCGAAACAGATTTTCAACTTCAAAAGTTTAACGTTTAATTTTTTTGCTTTTTCATGTTAATCACATTTATGATATTGGCATTGTTAGGTTTTTTCGTTAGAGCTAAGAACGATTAAACATTGTAAGTTTACAACGCAGTTTTTTCACACGGTATTTGCACAGGTACACAGCTAGGAAATTCATTGGTCAGCGGACGCACAAACTAATTGGATAGCTGTTGTACTGTTCACTTGTTTAGAG
This sequence comes from Byasa hedistus, assembly GCA_029286795.1. Lineage (NCBI taxonomy): Eukaryota > Metazoa > Arthropoda > Insecta > Lepidoptera > Papilionidae > Byasa > Byasa hedistus. The sequence continues at coordinate 4,344,473 of JAGSMW010000020.1, read as the reverse complement.
CTTTTCCAATGCGCCCGCTCTTTCTGTTGTTTAATTGCAGCCCAAACCGTAACGGACAGCGGGCCGTTTTTGTCCGACCCCCAATGAGACGAACCGCATATCCTTTAATGAGCTCCGTTCCCCTTCCACCTTTTCCTCCCTTTATTCTGACCACCCTCTCGAATTACATTATACATTAAGTATAGTTAATTTAAATTATAATTAAAAGTTTCAAAGGTACCAAAATGTTTTAGATTTCTTTATTAGAAACTGACATAGAAGATCTTAAACTTTAACGATATAGAATATAAAGCCATCAACTTATTTAAGTAAACCCGTAGAGCAACATTATTTAACTATTACATTTAAATATCTAAATTGTGAAGTAAAATATAACCACAGAAATATTTCGTATTTCTTTTATAAAATTACACAACATGACATGATTATATATTTACAGGAAACTGTTAATAGTTTATAAAAGACTAGAAATAACCCATAAACCTTTATCCGTAATCGTTAAATTTTATGTTAGTATTTATATAACGTTTGATTTTTTGGATGATAATGAACAGTGTCAAGCCCTCGGTCCTTTTTGGTTTACAAAAACAGCCATCGTACAATTTGACCCGAAGTCCGTGACGAGTGCCGCTGTGCGTAAATAAGTTCCCTCTCTGGGAACGAGAACACCCAATCGGATCCCGCGTGTAAATTCACATTTTCGCACCGGCAGTTTCCCGAGCACACATTAAAGTTTTTGTCGGGGCCCGTGCCTATTCACGGTTAATTTTCCGAATTCAATTTAAGCAACCCGTTCATTTAGAGGATGTTCCGCAAATACTTTGTTTAATTGACACTCGAGGTTTCAACTTCGTGCTCCGGAAACTATAAATAATTCATCCACATCTGTCTATGGAGGGGTGGGGATACAGTGTCGATATGTATACACAAGACGCCATTGAACTCTATCAATCTATATTTGCATTAGGCGGCACATTAACAATGTATTGGCAAGAAATAGAATATCTGATTGTACGAGTAATTAATTACTTGGCGTCATTAATGATGACAAGAGCCGGATGTGTAATGTAAGGGCTGTGTGCGGTGTAAGGCGACACTGTGGCGGTACCCGCACCGCCCGCACCGCACCGCATCCGCAACCTCACGCAACAGTAATTTGTCATCTACACTCACACCGAAATTGGTACATTTTTAATAATTTTATAAACTTTATTGCCGTCGCAAATATTAATTTTTATTATAATTACACGCGATCGCATTTAATACATCAGTACAAACCCCTAATCTAACACTTAACTATGTAACGATTCCCTTATATTTATTTATTTAACTGTATCATCAAATGTAATTGTTATATAACATCAAAATTGTCTGTGACATTTTTCAAATAAATCACTATTTCCATAATAATAATAAGTTTAATGGGAGTCGACTCCATTCCCGCCGCTGCACTTAGAAGCTTTCCGTCGGGGTGTCAAACGTTACTCCGCTCAGTCTGTTCTTGCTTGTCATCGTAAACGCGCGCTATTGTAGCATTACACTTTTTTGCTGGAAGAATATAAATCGTGACACAGTGAAATACTCTCCGCGGAAGGGCTTTAAGAGGCTTCAGTCAAATATTTTTCCGAGGTAACCGGTCCGTAGGCCCGTAACAAAGAGGCATAGTACTGAAACAATAAAATTAATTTTCTCCGTTGTTGTTTAATTAGCGCGGGCTCTTGGATGGCGCTGCGGGCGGCCGATGTTTATCATCGGAAACAATCGCGGACCTCGCCCCCCCTCATGCCTCTCCTTCTCCCCCACCGGGACCCAGCGCGCCACCATCAAACCCATTATTATCAAAGTCAAGTCTTTACACCGGAGTAACTTTGATTCGTCACTTCAGCTGGCAGTATTATTATTAGCGATTATAAACTTCGCGGTAACAAATCCTCTTTACCGATGTTATTTTCTTTTGTTACAGGTAATATTCGCCCAGACGCACCGTCGCTAATGTTTACAGAGCACTTTCTTCAGTATAGGTGGGAAGTGTAAAATTCCTTACATTCAGGCCAATGATGACGTATCCAGTCGCATTTGTATCGAAGTAAAAATATGAAACTGGATAGTTTGTGTGAAGCCTTACACAGTTAATCCGAAGCCATATTTAATTAAATTGTAGCAGTGGGTGAACGGCGTCGCGGGCCATTCCCCAGTCGACTGCTCAACAGAGCGGAGGAGTTAAAGTTTTGTTGTGCGCTTTTTTTTTTAAATATGTACTAAAATATCTTCTCCCTCTTCGATTGTTCGGTAAGTGACAAAGTTTATTATCCTCATTGAAATCGAAAATAATTTATAGCTATTAATGAGCAGAACGTTATCCGTTGTAATAATTTTAACGCAGCAAATAATTAAGTTTAACAATCAGCTACAATTAGGTTAGTGTTCCGTTTTGGTTACCCTTAAACACCTTACAACTTTCCTCAGCGTTTTCTTCGTGTAATTGTATTCCGAGGAGCGCGTCCGCGTCGACTTTGCCGTCTAGCTGCCCTCTGACGGCAACTAATTCAATTATTCAGACGGTCGTCAAAAAACTTTCGAGGGTACCTTAGAGCGACCACTCAGTTTAATCCCTGGCACTTACGCTATTTAAAAATCTTTAGTTTGAAAAGAACTGTACATTTAGTTGAGCGTACAAGTTTTTTTTAAAACATTTACTGAAGTTTTTATGTATAATAACATATCTTGTAAACTTTTATTTAACATTCGTTTTTTCTGAAATTTTCTGTAAATTTAATTTACCTTACTGTTGTATTTTTCCGCTCTAATCGTTTGCTCTGCTGTTCTAACCCCTAAAAATAATGAATTATTCTTAATGGCTGACCCCTATTTAACCTGACCCAAACCTTTGACCTTGCATTGATCTGTTCCCGTCATAACCTGTTCCTCTAGATTAGAGGCGATGAACACATTATATTATTGCGACTATTTGAATAGCATAACAACCGGTCCCGTGACCACATCGTGACGCGCCCGAAGTACTTTTTATTATCACAATTATATTATCTAACAAGAAAATCCTTTTATTGTACATGTGCACATATAAGTAAATTACACGATAATTGCATATTGAAACAGTCATCAATTCGTTTTAGATTGTTGTTCCATTATTTCTCATATGCGAGTCGTGTTTTATTACCTATTAGTCAAAGTATATTTTAAGTGCAATTTTTTGCCTATTCAATTATTGATTAATTATTGTGTAATTGTCAATAGCTGAAAGTTTATCGATGAATTTAATTCATTTTAACATTCAGTTGTAATACCTCATCAAGTCAGCTTAACCAAATACGTCTCGCAGTAACTGGACAAATCAGGCTTAATGGTTTGTGTCCGGGGAGTTTAAATAGCGCCGCTAGACAACGGGCCGTATTTGCAGCTACGTGTTACTAACAGCCGCGATAGCAGGTAGCCCGCGGCACGACACGATATTTTGGGAATCCGGATTTGCATAAGATAATAGGGACACTGAAACACCACCGGCGGTGAAGTGAAGCGGTGCACGCGCGTGTCCCGGGGCGGCGGCGGGCTGCGGCGCTGCGTCATCGGGACGCGATACTTGACCCACACTTAGCCTCTCTTTGTTAAACCTCACCATACCCGATACAAGCTCGATGTATGTCACGCTAACCAACGACACACAAAGGCTACAAGATGGCGCATTAGCAACGCGACACGCGTCACTCCATCCTCTTTTCCAATCTAATTAATCACATTGACTCTAGTACATATATAAATAACATAATTAACTCATTCTTATATTAAAAGAAAACATAAATGACATACTTAAAGATTTATATCTCGTTTAACCATAAAACTAAATCGAGAACTTTTATATCTACAGAGAATTTGTAAGCCAAAGGAGATATGTCATTTTTTATACTAGAAGTTCCTCCTTGCTTTATTCGACAATAAAACATAACAGAAGAAAAATATGACTGTTATGCCATAAAGAAACTAATGAAATTGAAATAAACATACTGAGGATACTGAATGTGAATGAATGAACTGTTTTCAAGGACGAGCTACACAATATAATATCAAAATAAGTTAATTAAGAACTTTAAATAAAATACAGTGTATACACTACTTTTAATTATTTTTTTCATCATCGTGGTGTAAAAGCTCTCCAGCATCATTGTTTTAATCTCTCACCGCCAGCAACATGTTTCATGGGCCTCCAACAAAATAAGCGTCCTTAAATCCAGGCGAGCAAAGCCGCGGACAATACGTACTAATTAACAAAAACTTGAATTGTTTCACAGCGCACGTACAATAATAGAAAAGCGGGTTCGCAGTCTAGTGCATCTTGTAATAAGCATGATTCATAAATGCAAATGCACAATTCTCATGATAATGTAGTCGTGTGGTCGCCCCATTGACGTGACAATACCGAAACGCTTTACTTGAAATTTAAATGTTAAATTTGTTAGTTTTCAGGTAATAGTTATATCATTTCAATTCTTCAGTGTTCTTATAAAGAATTTACTGGCACACAAAATATTGACTATTTCTATGTGATATCCGAAGTTCACATCACATCTGAATCCATCAACTTTATTTTCTTAAATCTTCGTGTAATGTACTACATAAATAACATAATGTCTGTAGGTAAAAAGGTAGTGCCTCATGTTGTAATTGTGTTTTTGTCCTCGCTATTCATATAAGATGTGGTCATTACTCTTTATTCTGTAAAGATGTAATCCTTATGTTTATACAATTAGTGTCTATCACATATACAAAGTCTGTAAGCTGCAGCACATCTAGTCTTCTTGATCTTATGCTTAAGGTGCTTTAGCGATCAGCTTAACATATTTCGCCCTATCTCTTGTGAGGCCAAACAGTGAGAGTATATCAAAGTAAGTTCTTTTACAAAAAAAAGGTTACTAATTGCGGTGATCCAAGGACATTAAAAATAAGCGGCTAACAGATATTTTTTTCGTCCTAGACTAAAAAAATGTTTCGATAAATCGTGATATTTTCCTTATAAATACTTTTTAACTAAAAATATCGTTATTACGCCACTCAAAAAAGCCTTTGTAATTTATTACCCGTTCTACTTACAGACTATAGAACGATATCAGGCGTAGTATCGGCTTCATATTTATTACAGTAGGATCTTGTCTAGATTATCGCGTTTGTGCCAGTTTTTCGCCAAGTAATAACCATCTTGGAAATCGTTAACAGTTTGGATGAGTCGTGTTTTTGTTGGAGGCGAATTAAGCGGAACTATGTTATGAATTATTTTCCTTCTATCTTATTTCATATTTTCGTTGCCTTGACTACTTGTTCTGTAATTTAATAAATATAATTTACATACATCAAATATTCATTCTTTTAAATTTCCGTCATAAAATCGAAATATGTTGATAATATTATTTTGCAAAAATATAACAACTGTAAAAATACCAAACAAGGGAAAAAATCAGTAGAAATTATTCACAGATGCAAACTTACTGTTTTCCAATACTTTGAGTTAATATATACTATTTTTTTAATTTACGGAGGTTATTTATTATTTAAGTATACTTTATCCATTAAAAAAAACGACTAAAACGTACGTACACAATAAATTTTCTTGAAGTCTTTCGTAATATTTGGTAAAAGACCAAAAAAATAAGCACGCTATCGACGGCTGAAAGCATTATTTCTTATTGCCGGCATTAAAACGTACTGCTCACAACGCATTGCGTGGCTTGTGGTTTTCACTGCTTGCCCGCACTCTTTGCTTTCTCATTAACTTGACTAGATGGGATACAAAAGAAAACTAACCAGAAAACATCCTCTCCCTTATATATCAAAGTAGTAGTTCAATGATGATAATTGCTAAAAAGGGGGAGGGGGTGTACAGTGTGGAGGAGGTCGGTCGTGGGGGGAGGGTTGTGGGTAGTGGCGCGGGGTGGTCGCGTGCCTGATGTATGCGCCGCCGCCGCGACGCCAGACCCGCCGGCGCCGCTCCGCCGTGCCACAATGCAGATATCGTGCATTCGCCACCGCGGCGCTCTTTCGCTCAACTCTATTTTCGTAGTAAATTCGATAATTTACCCAGTCTTTGCCGAGACTCGCACTGCTTTTTGTATCTTCTCTTTCAATTAGCTTTCACATATACCTTAACATTTAAGGAGCATAAAGAACATTTGTCTTAGATAATAAGAACTCACGTATAACTTTATTATACAATATCGAACTACTGCTGTATTTTTACGCAATATGATAAGAGTTTTTTTATTTTAATCAGTATAGTAAAACAAATTTATTTTATCATTTTCAAAAAAGTAATGAAAAATATCTATAGTGAAACGAAGTTGTTTTTGTTAGTACTGAATAAACATCTTAACTTTTAATTGCATTACATACACGCTAAGTAAACGGCACTTAAACGGCGACCAGTAAGGATCATTACACGCAGTCGTGTCGGTCACAATGTAGTCATATGAAAAGCACCGCTGCGTACAAATCGACTCGCGCGTAGGGTTTTTCAAATCTGCCGTACCAGTGGACGGCTCTTTGATTGATGCTTCGCGTAATGACGCGGGAAACTATTTCCTCCACATTTCCTCCACTCAATAAAACATCGAATATGCTTATTTATGTGTCCCCGACAGTTTATTTGGGGCTTTGTCAATGCGTCCCGTAGTGCTGACTACACACGAAATACCGTCATTTGTCAAGATTACCGCAGTTTGGGGATTGAGATACGAAAAGCGGGTTATTGTTTTGAATATATATTTTTTTATTTGGGCTCCTCTTATGCTCACAATCTCTTTATTACTATGATACTTAAAATCGCGAACCGAGTTATACTTGTTAGAGCCTACTGCGGAAATATTTCCGGTCAAAACTTTATGCTTGAATTTTTTTCTTGACTAGGTCTGAAATACGTTTGTTATTAAGCGAGTGTCCAACAAAGGACAATTAGCACGTACGAAACTCGTCAGCGCCGGACTGGCGCCGGGTAACAATTACGGTATTTCATCCTCAATAAAAGTGCACTCAGGCGTCGCTAACACCAGGGAAAGCTCCCGTCGCCTATAAAGCTAATGTGGACGTATAAAGATTTAAATGACGGGTCGGACTGGAGCGGTCAGCGCGCCTCCTGCCCGCTCGCCCAGCCCGTACACTATATCCACAGTCCCGCCCTCGTTTACACTCTGCTGTTTTATCAACAAACCAATTGCTTCGAAAGCATTCCATTACATTAGTATATATATATCCGTATTTAATTTTATTAAATATATCAACTACTTTGCATTCTAAAGGTGATAACACCTTAGTAAGGGCTTTTTAGTGTTACATTAAAATTGTTCAATCACACTTACACGAAGTCACGGGTACCGGAATTTTTATGTAATTGAAAAGTAATATTTTTAAATAAGTATGATGACAAAATTAAATCGATCCAATTCGTGCATAATTAATCGACTGTAATAGTCATGAAATTTAGTTTGCATCATTATCCATATATATAATAAAAATGTCCTTGAGCCTGTTTTCGCTGTTTACCCCTATATCGTGAAACGTAATTGTCGCATAGCGTAAAAGCAAACATTTGGCGCTATTAATCTGGAAACAGTGTACTATATCGGGGCTCTGAGGGCGGCACAATGTTACATACGCCATAAAAGTCGTTAGGACGACGTAACGTCTCGCCAGCGTCTTGCCTGCTTTAATTATACCTATCGGTGCCGCGGCCCCACTTCCTCCACATTAACACGATGCAATAACATCGCAACACCTAATGTGCCCTCCGCTCACAAAACTACACACACCCTCCTCAACACTCGTGGAAATATTATTTTAGACGCTATGTACTTAATCCCTTACTGACCTCCGCGTAACTTAGCTTTCCATCGAAAATGCTCCGCCTCGTATAAAAGCAGCGCGCTTTTATCTGAGTTTAAATCTTTACAATGCAAATTCGCCTTCCAATGTATTTCTCTTGGCTTGGTTATAAATTTAGTATTATTTTATAGAACATCGCATGTTGGTAATATTTGAATCTCTAACTTTAGCATTGGAGTATGCCCCGTCTAGGGACTGACAAAACTTTTGTCTTTCATGTTAAATCACCGCCCTTAATAACTTTGTATTAAGAAAATTGATTAATGTGTACATGTTTTGTTAAGTTTCGTGATTTATTAAGAGAAGTTTAGCGAACGAGCGTTTTCGATTTGACAAAATTACCTTCTTTTTAATCACCAAATAAAATAGCGCTCAGTATTCTAATATCAGCTCTCTCACACAAAGGCTTTATTTTTCGTAAAGAGAAGCGTGTATATGCGAGGCAGCAGCGCAACGCTGACGGCACCTGAGGGTCGGCCGGGGCGTAGATGGAAATTTATCACGCCCGCCGGAGCTGAGACTACAAGTTCGCGCATTAAACGAGTCCGGGACATTAGCCGCCTGCAAGATGCCGCCCGAGATCATAATTAAGTGCCGCCCAATTTATCGGTCCGACCCGCACCCGAAAACTCCCCTTAAACTTCTCTTATCGTACCAACTAAAGGCTCTTTATTTTGTAGTTAGCTTTGCTTCGCAGTTGTCGCCTTTTGTTTTTATTATACATACTGTTATTTTATTCCAGATCTCAGGATAACGCTTACCCATTAGAGTACTATTAATAAATAACAATTGAAATCTTTTGTCTTATGTGGTAATATCAATAATTTCTATAGATACTGTTTCAATCTAGTCTCGTTAACAATAAACGGTAATGTCTCTCAAATAATGTTTGCAGGCCGAGTGATAAACAAAGAGAGTTAATAACTTAGCTCGCAGACATTGTCGCGTGTACATATAATACATATAGTGTTCGTTACAATTGTATAAAACGTTTAGAAATGTAATGGTGTATTCAGTTTGGTTATTTCAGCAGCAGAGCTCGATATCTATCGCAACGTTTCCTATTAACTTGGGGCACAAAGGCGAAGACGTACCGTTACGGAAACGTCCTAGAAACCTTTGTTGAGACGCAACTATTGTTGTTTGTAACTATAACAGATAACCGGTGTCGAAAGTTGAAAAATAGTTTCTTTAAATGATGTAGTGAGCGTGTCACTCGAGTAACTGAATTAAGCAAGTGGAAGTATGTGAGGCGGAATGAGGCGTCACGGTGCTTCGACGAACTGCTTACTCTAATTACTGCATCGTGCTGGCTAAACGGGTTAGCAGGCTGTCGGGCCCGGTGACGTCGCTCCAGAGAGTTTTGAAACCCCTCCACCACACCGTCCCTCCTCTAACGACGCTTATTTCGCAGCCCGCTCTAACATTCGTGTGACCTCTTAAAGACGTAAATAAATTGAGTTACATACTAATCTTGCGACTTATTAGTGACGAACCAATTCAGTCTACTAAGGAAGTCTCTATTAACTCGGACATGACGGGTCATAATGCGCTGATACTACGACCTCAAAGGATTAAAACTATCATGTTGATAGTGATAGTAAATAAAATTTACTTTTTGCTAGATGTTATACCGCATTGACGAACCTGTTTCCCTTGCAACACGAAAGTATCATGTTCGAATCTATGTTGACATTAGTGGTGGAGTCTAGACAGTGGTGCGAACTCGCTTAGCTGTTTACCATTCTATTTGAAACTAACATCAAATAAAACTAAAGTCGAGCCAATTGTAGACGAACGTACTTTTGATTAATGACTTAATAATTTAATTATGAATATTAGAAAGTTATTGCAAATTAAGTGTAAGTTCCTATGTCGTGTACATAAAACGAGTTGTTATATAGAACAATGTTTAATTTATCTAAGTTACTTAACTGATTGCTGTAAACAACTGTGTGGAGGGAGAGTAGCGTGGGTAGAGATTTGGTGAGATGCTCGCTCGCCGAGGTAACGTTTTTCTTGGCGCGACTTGGCACCTTAGTTAAACAGGCAATTTACGCGAGCCTATAAGTAACAAGATTCATTAAGGCCGTTACAAAGTGGCGCGGGCGTTCTTAAAGCGAATGGCCCTCGAGCTTGCAGCTTTCATAATGGCCGTACGAGCCGGCCGAGGCGCCGTGCGCAATTTAATGAAACACCTGGAGAGGTCGTACCTGCTTCCGTTGCATTAATCTCGCAGCCGCGGGCTTTTCTCCGCTCGCTACCCTCGCTTTATAACCACCTAAAACACTGACCTTATCAGCGAAATTGTTAGTGTCAAGCTTCCGTTTACAACTCAAATTTTACATCCGCACAGATAATTTTTCTTTCAAAGAAATTTAACGACTGTTCATCTCGTGGTAAGTGACGCTTGTCACTCATAGACTTCAAATATTTATATCACTGACATTGTAAGTTTGCTGCACAAAACTTAATAACAGGAAGATGCTATTATGATGCATCGTTTCAAAATTCTGTATACCCTTAGACGAAAATGTTGTATTACATGAGAAGCTAATAAAAATTCCCGTGCCGGGCATATATGATGGAAGCGGATTGTTTGTGTCTCGAGATTAACGTTTAAAAGTGGGCAACTAATATTAAAGCCGGGATAGACAACGGCTGACCGGCCGGCGGCGGCTACGGCAAAAGTGGCCGAGATAACCCGCGCACGAATGCATATTTTAACGTTAAGCTACGGCACCACGATGCAAACTTGTTGGGAACTTCAGCGGAGTGAATAATTCTTAGTTAAAGGCTTCTTTAAGTGTGTTTTTGTGCATGGCTGACTTGCATTGTTCTCTCTGGGCGGAGGATGAATATTTACCGTAAAGATAACACCGAAACATTGGTTCAAAGAGGATCTTCATTGATAAAATGGTATTTGGCGTAAACCAGAGCCTGAAAAGCGACTGGCGAGGAGAGCAAGGCGTAAACACGGGCCCCTCTGACGTGATGGCTCATTAGCCACTCCCCTGCTCTTCTATAAATCATTTTAAATTCAAATTCTACTTACTTTCAGAATTGACTTTACTTACCTAATTCCCGTCCCTACCGCAAAATTTTGCAAATTAGATTTCACCTTTCCGTCGTTCAGGCTTGTCGAAAAAATTATTTGTGGCATCCGGAATCGGATCCTAAGTTACCGATAGCTTTATCTTATTCTACTACATTTTTCAAAAATTTCATTCTTCTTTGCGCCTTCAATTACTTACTGAACACAGATTATCTCGTTCAAATAATTTGATATGTATTTATGTGATACAAACAACCATTAGTAAAGCAACCGTTATTCATATATTGAAATTATAGTCTTGATCTAAACCAGATAATAGAATCCCTGCCAAATGTTAAAAAAATATGAAGTTCTTCATTATATGTTTTGTAATACAAGATGCACATTCTGTACCAGACAGACAAGCGTATCACTTCAGATGATCACTGCTCGTCTCATAACTACGGTGAAGAAAAAAACTTACACATTTCTTTTTGGGTCAAAACTTACACCATTTACAGGTGTCATATTTATTATGATTATCATTTATATGATATTTAGTCATGTTTATTTTGATTGAATTTAATAAGTAAAATGTTAAGTGTTAAATAAAAATTAACGTCTTTTAAAAGAGATACGTTAAGAATGTTTGCCACATGCCAAGGATAACCGCGGCACAGATGTTATGCAAAATTATTACATTTATTTATACACAGGTGGGAGAGTTGGCACATCCCACCGGCCGGTTCTATTCCTGCTCTGTTTGACATCATGAACATTTTTGGCTGGAACGCGGGCGCGTACAAGTGGGTCCGAGTGCGGCGCGAGCGTGTCATTCATCGAATCATTTGGCCGTTGTTCTCCTCGTGTGTGTCGATTTGTCGCGGCGCGTGGGGGGTCAGCCAATAGTGAAATAGTCGAGTACAGCATAGCACGCGTATCCTACTGACCGCGCGCTGTCGGCGGCGTGTCGCCAATACATCAGTAGTGATCGATAGATCGATTAGCGATCGGTGAGCCCCTCCCGGCGCGTATTCTTCATATCCTATTTGATTTATGAGGCTACCATGCGTACGCTGTAAACGCATCTTCGCTACACTGGTGACAAGTAGTTGATATACTTGAATGAACATTCATCTAACGTTTGTATTATATTAAAAATTATATTACATGTAGAATTAGCGGTAGGTGTAATTTAATAAACGTTATAATAAAGTACTGGTGTAACCGAGATTTAACACCTTATGTCCTTCATAAGGGGAGCGCAATATGTTCTTTTGTAAAATCGTTTTTATTAACACTGTAATTTTTAAGCGTATGAGCTATTGCTAGGTGAAGGTACTGCTTGTCACAGCGCTTTATTGAAAATATAAACGTCGGTTTTCATTTACTGGTCGTGTACTTTTAAATATATATCAAAGCTTTTAGCGTCGTTTTCTGACTGCCAGCGAAAGCCACTGCGCTCGAGGACACTGTGCACATTATAGCAGCGTAGTGCATCTTATTTAACTGGGCATATTTACTAAAATTCCGACGATTTCCCCCAAATATAGCTTAATACTGGTTACACTTGTTTATTCAAAATCTTCACCACACAAAAGCAAACAGGCGATAGCACGTAACTGACTCCCACCAAGCATTCCTTTGTGTTGCAAGTGTGCATTGTTGTTTGATAAAGTACACGGGGAACAGGGCGCGCGCAGTTTGCTCCTCACTATCACAGAAATGTTATTAGTTTCGGCCGGTTATTGCCCACCCGCGTCCACTCAACCCTCCCTTCAATATTTGCAAAGTTTCCCCCCTATACTTTTTCCAATCATACAACTACGTAATTTTTAGTTTGCCCGGCAATGCTTTAGATTTTTTTTTCGAGATGCAAAATAATTTAAAAAATTGCACACTTCCGTATTTTATCATGTATAGCATTTAAAAATTAATTGCAATTTAAATGAAATTTGGCTTTGAATTGTGGTATAGCGAACCTATTTGTGACAGAGTGAGTAAACTTGAATAGGTGCATATGCACTTAGCGCACATGTGAATGGATAGAAGTGATCGGATAGCAATTAATGTGATAATGCACGCGGAGGGCGGATGTGGGGGTGGAAGGCAGGGCGGGCGGACAGCCGGCCATCCGTCTCAAGCGACGAGGCCATTTGTATCCGCGCGGGCATCCGTCACGCTAATCGCTGCGTACCTGCATGCGCCCGATACCCGTCACTGGGACAAAGTGTAACGTGTATCGCGCCATTTAATAATGAGCTCGTTTGTGAAAATGAACGCGTCCACTAAATCGAATCCCGCTGCAACCGCACCGCCGACCCTGAAGTTTTAGTCACAGTTTTTTATTTAATACAGATTAGACTGTTCGTTGCATAACCGTACACTTTCAATTACAATTCCAAGGTTGTTGCAGTCAATTTAAATATACATTCAGCCATTAGAAAATTATTTTGACACTTATGAAATAACAGGTCCAACGGGTGTTAGCACTTGCGAAAAAAAAACGGTAATAATTTATTAGGTTATTTCGTTGCGTTGTACTGTCATTGCATTGTTTTTATTTCATCTTTGTATAATTTATAACGAATCATGACATCAGAAAAATACGTGGAGCAATACGAGGAAAAGTAGTTAATATAACGCGCGAGTGGGCGACTGTACGTGGGCTACGCTGACCCATCGTCGGTATTGCGTAATTAATACTCTATCTTTTAGCGACCAAATTGATAATCACGTTTATATGGGCACTCTTAATTGATCCCTGTGAACCGCAAAGTTAGTAATTGTCGAACGCCAGCTCCGACAAATGGTAGTTTGATAAACCGGACTAAGTTATCATAGTTATGATTCAAACGTGATCACCCATTCAAGTTTCACAAACGGCCGCTAGAAATCGAAACTCGGTTAAAGTAGACGGTGCGGAGTAACAGGAAATAATAACTTTATCCCGAGCTTAACTGAAAGGACCGTCCAACTAACATTATGCCCGCCAGTAACAAGTTAATCTAAATGCAACCGACTGCTTCCACTACAGCTACTCGTACAACACGCATCGCCAAAGTTTAATAACAGCTAAAATTTGCTACAACAAAATATGATTTCGGATATTTCATGATACACTGTTTGCTTTTAATGTTTCATTAAGACGTTTCAATCTGTCATTCATAAGTGTACGACGCGTGAAATGGAAGCGTCGTGTATAATCAATAATCTCCTTTAGTCATATCAAAGGATGTGTAAGTTCAGGTCTTAACAAAAATTGGCATCTTATTCTCATAAAAAATATTTGTTTATCATTATAGTGTCTTCCAAAATTATAAAAACACAGCAGCTTTTGGTAACTAAACACCAACTTGACCAGAAAGAGCCCTACAAAAAACACGTTTCATACAATTAATACAGAAAATAGATATTGCCACCGATATATAACGCTTGTATTGTGGGAACAAATAATGGTACCATATTTAATTTTAATTTAAAAGTGTATTATGCTCTATGCTTTTAATGTTATTTTGGGAGGGTGGATTTACGCAAAACTCGACATATATGTAAATTTAAAATGTCTATTTTAAAAATACTTTACTGAAGTAAAAAAATATCTTATTTTGTTTCAATTAGAATTTTAAATAACAAATCTTTTACTATTTACCATTTGTTATTTCCTATTTATAAACTTTTAATTATAACTTAAAATTCTATTTATATAGAATAACATTTCCAAAAGGAAAGTTATTCAATAAATCACTGTACAGATTAAAGTGTTACGCGGACGTTATCAGTGTAAAAGAGTCTCCATTTGGAGGGCTGAGTGTTTACGTAAATAAATATTCTCTTTTCAATTGCGATAAGGGTTTTTCTTTTTTTTTTTCTTGGTATAAAATATGACGCGGTAGCGCCGGCGTGCGGCGATAAAACCTCCGCGAAGCCTTTCCCGTCACGTAGTGCGACAGTTAATTACGCGAATGTAAATAAATCATCATAGACGGGTGCAGCGGAGGAGGGCTTCGATTCACAGAGGCAATTATCTCTCGCCTCATTGACGACAAAAATAAGCGGAGTCGGGCCTGAGCCGAGCCACGCCGCGCCCTTGTGCTTTGAATTATTCCATATCAACTAACGTACATAAGTCTTACAGAAAGACTGAACCATTGATGTATATAGACACGAGCACTCGCTATTGTTCGTGTTTCCGGAAACATAAACTGTATATACTAAATTGTAATAGTCTTACTGTAACTGTACTTTAAAAAAAATTACAAGTTCCTATTGACGATGTTAATGAAAACTTTAACGGAAATAGTTATAAAATGAATTATCTGTAATTTCCAGGGTCGGTGTAACCGCGAGAAGCCGCCTTGCAAGTATTTCCACCCGCCGCAGCACCTCAAGGATCAGCTGCTCATTAACGGGCGAAATCATCTAGCACTGAAGAACGCACTAATGCAGCAAATGGGCTTGACACCGGGCCAGGTGCTGCCTGGCCAAGTTCCGGCCGTGGTTAGTACATACCATATCGTCACTTCTTACACTTAACATATGCTTCGAGCGATCGGTCCTCAATAGGTACGTACTGTGCACGCAACACTTAGCTTTTGGTGTACTCGCTATCTTGTACCTATTAAGCGTTTCTACTTAATAAAACACGTAGAATTTTGATAGCATCCCGTTTAAGTTGTGCCCTGCCAAAACCTTACGCATTTTTAGCTAGTGCATTTGAAATGTGACATAACACGACAATGTTTTATTAAGTGAATTAACTCAATTACACAGAAAAGTTTTCTTAGTAACTTAGTCATGTATCCACATGTTGAAAGTTAATGGTAATTTACTTTATTCGGAGTGGTACGACTGTTCTTGCGTAAAGTTCCACCGCTTCAATTTAAAGTTTCGCCACGAGTGGTGGCTGCACGAAACAAAATGAGAAGTAGATGATCTAATTATAAATTGAGTTAATGAGTTATTACTAATTGCGTTGTATATAGAAATTAAATACCCGTATATGTAATATTTATCAGGCACAACTTAAACATCGCCACCGACGGCCGATCGCTCTCCACAGCTTGAGCATGTTTGTATAATTTGTTCTTAAAATGGCATGACTACTCTCCAAACTTACATTTTGTATGATCTGGGTATAAGTGGTAATGCAAATTTAATCACTGATAAGTTGTACTCTTCACTGTTCTCACTTTCGCTAATGTCGCGACCCGACCAGCCTCGGTGTCGCTACTCGCATAACCATCCTCTAAGCAAGATGTATAAGTTATGCAATGAGTAGATTAAGGAGGGTGCGTGAAGCGACGACGAGGACCATGTGTCCGGCAATCCTCGCACGATGAGTAGCGTGTTTGTGTGGTTTTGTGTCGAGGTGGGCGGCGTGAGCGGAGCGGGTGCAGCCGCGGGCCACCTCGCCGCGCTGGACCCCATCAGTCTCGCCTTGCTCGCCCCGCAGGTAACCGCCGCCGAGCGCCTCGCACCGTCGCCGGCTACCTCGCGCCACCTTCCCGTATATCACTCTGTACGTCACATTTAGTCTAATATGATTTAAATCACCTAAGGCCCCTCTCCTCCAATCCTCTATATCCATGTCTTTGTGGTGGCCGGTGGATAGCTAGACGAAGATAAAACCGTATGGCTTCATTTACCTACCTAATATTTCGAAATTCTAACAATGCATGCAAATGCTTATATTGGCTAACGTAAATTCACGATAATTTAACACTGTAATGTAAAGCGTGTCACTGGTATAATGATTGCTTAGTAGTGTTTCATTGAAATATTTTGCTTGCAAATAGGTTATTAAGAGTACAATGTTGTGAGTATGTGTATATACCTTGGTTTGGTACGTGTTTCGTTGACACGGCTGCATCGGTTTGCGCAGGCGACGTCGCCGTACCTGTCGGGAGTGCCCGGCGTGGGGTCGACGTACGCGCAGTATTACGCGCCGCAGCTGGTGCCGGCAGTGCTGGGTCACGATCCGGCCGCCGCTGCGGCTTCGCCTCTCGGCGTAATGCAGCAACCCGTGCTGCAGCAGAAGTTGCCGCGCACCGACCGTCTCGAGGTAACAACCGCTCTTTTATATATGTATATATATTGTGTACAAATATTTCAAATATACGCGCCCTCTACCCGAGTAGTGCTTTCCAATGTGCCCACATGTACGGGGGACCGACAAATTTTCTGACTTTATATCTCTCGAGTGTGTCAACTGCAGATTTTAAAAAAAATACAACATTTTCATTTAGATTGTCTCTGAACATTATTGTCGGTCTCCTTTCGGAATTTCGGCAAATCAGCCCTTTTTATCCCGTGTGTTGCGGTGCGAGGGTGCACTGGCTGGACCCGTCCGCGTGCGCTTCGCGAGCAGCACTCGCTTACCCTCCCCGTGTAAAACACCCACTGGTGCTGCAATATCTAATACCCCTACACATATTAACTATTTTTTAAAATAATCACATTGACATTATTCATATAAAATACAGTTTGGATAATTTAATATACAATATTGGAACTATCGATTTGCGTCAACAGTGTGGTGTCCAAAGCTTAATCCGTTAACCATGTAGCCCAGCCCCCAACATTATGATAATATCTTACAAAAAAAACGTTGCCTATTCAGTCTATGCATATATGCGACGGATGCGTTAATCAATTGAAAACCTAAATTCATAAAACAATTTTAAGCGGCGTCCGGTTGAGATCGAATTATATACTAAAACATTTAGTGAACAATCCCCGCCATTTTAGTCCATACATAGTAACATAGTTACATTATCACTATACAAAAATTTAAATAGAGCATTAGGCGCGTTATCCAAACCGGGCGAACGTAAAGCTAGGGCGCTATGGGAGTAGTTGGTTATGGCGACGGGGTGGCGGCGGTCCTCCCGGCGGGGTGCGGAGCGAGCGGCGGGCACGGTGTGAGGCGTGTGTGGTGGTGCAGGTGTGCCGGGAGTTCCAGCGCGGCGCGTGCAAGCGTGCCGAGTCCGAGTGTCGCTTCGCGCACCCGCCGCCTCCTGTGGCTGCGCACGAGGACGGCTGTGTCACGGTGTGCATGGACGCCGTCAAGGGCCGCTGCGTCCGCGACCCCTGCCGCTATTTCCACCCTCCCCTGCACCTGCAGGCGCACCTTAAGGCGCAGGCGCGCGGCGCGGTACGCCACCTGGCTGCACGCTCTCGCCTCGCTCGCTCTCGCTTCTCTACTTCTGCTTCGTCTCGCCCGCCGTGACGCCGCTTCTGTTCGCAGAGCTTGTTCTGTTCTGTTCAGTTCGCCCGCGGCCTACACTTGCGCGCCACGCTTCCGTCGCACTCACGCTTAAATTTTAATTTTTTTATCTTTCGCATAATATCACCTTACGCCAAGCTTTAGGTGTATTCTGTGCATCTATTACATCGTTATTGTTTCTGTCCCGTCCTGCGACGCTTCGCTTCACGTAGACGGCCGCCGCAGCGCAGCATCCGGCGGCGAGCGCAACCTCGGAGCCCGGCAAGAAGCGGCCGGCACCCGCCGATCTCGAGCCGCCACCGGTACAACCGCCAGCTTTGCACGCTTACCTCCGCTCCCGTCCCGTCCCGCCCGCACGCTCCCTCCGCGCGCCTCTCCCGCCCCGCCCGCCGCGACGGGGCGCGCATCGGGCGGCTGCCCCCGCCGCTCGTCGCGCGCCTCCGTTTGCGCGCACCATTCAACCCACTGCCCAATATCTTCCGTTCAACCGTTTGTTTCTCGTTTCAGATGGACATGAAAAGCGTCGGATCCTTCTATTATGATAACTTCGTAAGTATCACCACGAAGAAACCGCACCCCAAAATAACCTAATCTTTAAATAGCAATCCACTAATGTATTTGTATGCTTTTACAGGCTTTCCCCGGCGTGGTGCCATATAAACGACCGGCCGCGGATAAGGCAGGCATGCCGGTGTACCAGCCAGCGACCACGTACCAGCAGCTGATGCAACTGCAGCAGCCGTTCGTGCCCGTGTCATGTGAGTACTCCGTGCCGGCGTCGTCCGCCCCAGTGAGCGCGGCGAGCGTGCCGCCCGCGCCGTCCCCGCACGTGCCACCCGCGCCCACGCCTTCACAGCCCGCGCTGCAACCCGCCAGTCCTCCCGCGCAACCGGAGCCGGCTGCGCCTGACCCCGGTGCAGTAGCAAAGGAAGTGGCGCACAAGAACTATGCTGCGGCACTGGCCCTCGCGGCCCAGCACTCGGCGATGGCACATGCGGCGGCTGCATACAGCCAGCAGCTAAAAGCGCGCGCCAGTGTACCAGGACTGGTACGACCGTTGATGATGCGACCGGGATGGCCGCCTGTGCCGATGCCGGGGTACTACCAGCCACCGTACATGTACGCGTTGCCGCCGCCAGCGCCGCCGGCAGCCGCCGCCGCCGCCGCCGCCGCCGCGGCCGCCGCCGTCAACCCCTACAAAAAGATGAAGACCACATAAGCTGCGCGGGCTCGCCGCGCTCACGGGGCGGGGTGGCGGGGCGCGGGGTCTCCCCGTAGAGACTCATACGTGTGCGAGTGTTCCGCCTCGGTCTGTCGGGGCGGTTAGCGCTAGGCGTGTTGTCACATTTGTATTGTATCACTGTAAGGACTAAGCGAGAGGAATCAACCTCGCGGATGTCTCGGTAGTTTTACGCTATATCTATTCGATTGTATCTATCTACTCACCGTTATTACCTTATGCGTGTATATTTCTCGTATCTACGACTCCGGTAATAATAATGCTTGAATTGCATGACTGTACGTTTTTTATTACCTCTTGTCGATCGTCGTTAATCGTGAGTATCGTCGTACTGAGAGTTGAGCGCTTGGTCCGTCGATCCCGTTTCCCGCTACGTACACGCTTTCTCTCGAAGGAGCTCCGCACGGGTGCGCTTTGGCCATTGTGTCGATCCAGTACCTAGTGGTTACCGGCTTGCAGCAGCAAGTCCGCACCTAACACCGCCGCCTTCTAATTTTCGCATGGAATACAATCCACCACCCCTATACGTTTGGCTCATCAGGTATTATTCTCATTATACTAGTGGCTCCTTGTTTCTGCTATGTGTGCCGAGATTTTCATCCGTAGTGCTGCGTGAGTCGGCGTGCGTCGACCGCGCGTTTTCTTTTTCGGTCGTACCATCTTTTTATTTATTTTAACGCTTTCTGTTACATGCCTTCCGAATGACCGCTTCGGTTGTCGTCCGCATTGCAAATCTTTTGTCGCTTTTTGTATTCGGATGGAAAGGCTGTGCGCCGCCAAACGCACCCTATGTGGTGTATACGGACGATCGCGGACAGGTAACGAACGTGTGCCGCGTGAAAGCACCCCGATGTGCCACACATCGTAACGCACAACGCACGCTTGTGCCGCAGCCCCGGCCGCTAACCGCCAACCACCAGCCGCTTGCCCCGAACTCCGCAACTCTACTTCGCCCGACGCTTATTAACGCTACGTCAATAAAATAAACTTGATTGATAACCCCACCGCTCAGTAGAAACGCCTCTCCCAACCAAATTTAAACAACTTCGTGTTCACGGGTTAAAGAGCGCTCGCTGTAACCAGTTAGCTTTTGAAACGGCTGTACGCATGTAGCGGCTAACCTGCAAATTGTCACTTTTTCCTACCTCTTACGTTCACCTCTACCAATACGATTTGACATAAAAGTATCAAGATATATTTCTTAAAAACAAAAAACTTTTAACGTCTCACGCAGTAAGATTTATATTTTTTTAAAGTTGATTTATGTCTAAATCACTCTTATGAAATACCACTTCAGTACACGCTTGAATTTTTGTATATACTACATAACAAGTCTGGTTTTATTATTAACGCTTGCTTAAAATAAAATGCTTTTGTAAAAATAGAAAAGAAATACGAAGTTCGAGCAATTAACAAATTTTTGCGATAATTTTTACCATCTTTACAAATATACGCCTACTCAATGAACCTGACAAGAAAAAATTAAACAAATAACTACTGCACGTTGAGAATTTAACGGAAACAGAAAAAACTTCGAAGAATTTACAAATTCTATTAATTTCCTGTGCAGCTTGTAACAAATGTGTTCTTTATTAATATGACGCTATGAATTTTCCATAACTGCCATGCCATATACACTGCGTTATATGCCACTGATCATTCGGATAAGCTGTGAATTTAACAGGGCGGACGTTACGGAACCTATGGCATTGCTTATCAAGCGATTCATATATTACAACGGTGTCATCATTCACATAATTCATTGTAGTCATTGTGCCGTAACTATATCTGTTATATTGATAAATTGAACAGTTGATGCTACAACTTATTTGTTGAAAGTTTTAATTATGTATAGCGAGACATACTTGCTTTCAAAAATGTGGAAGAAGTCACTCTACAGTATTGCCTTGCTTACACCCGGTAAGATATAATCAGCTTAATATAATATCCTCAATTTAAGTGATTTCCTGTTGTAAGCCTAACTTGGAACACTGCTCGCTCGACACTTCCCGGTTGGCACTCAAACAAAAGTGTTACTGGTAGATATTGCGTCGAACGCGAGTGTTTCAATATGGGTTTAATATATTAATTTGAATTAACGAAGCCGTTATATGTTCTATTAAAAAGTTAACCATAACTACTTTTTCAACTTTGCGCATTCAAATTTAACCTGTTTGATGTTAGTTAACTTTTTAACAGATATATCTGTTATTCACCTTCCGCTCATATCAACTATCAACCGCATATAAAGGGGGTCTCTTAATTTAACTTACAATTTTTTATTAATTTAAAGATTTTGAAAACTGTTTTATAAAAGCGTCATTGGTAGTTGAGACGGTGGTGAAAGAAGAAAATTCGATGTGTAAATCCTTATTGGAAAGACATTTTTGTTTGAAATTTGTGAAACGGATATTGTTCTCTGTGTTACGATCAATAATAAATTTCGAATTTTCTTTATATGATAATGCTTAAGTGCTTAGCTATGCGGCCTCCGTTCCTGCTTACGACTTTTTGAGACCTCTCTCTCTGATGCTTATTTTGAAAGTGCTCACTGTAGTCGTAATTAATATATACTTGGTTTTCTTTTTTTTGTCGTACAGTAACCGCACTCTCTAATGGTCATTATGTTGCAGTTTGTACTACCACTAACATGTCACGTCCAGAACTGTCATGTAAGCTAAAGGTATAAATTTAATTTGTCTTTTTACATTATAACCATACCTGCCTACCGACGAGCATGACCGCCCTGTGTTCCTCAACTGGGAACGTTCGAAGATCTAGCATCACCACAGCCGAGCAGACACATGTCGTAACTCTCCCCACACAGCCTCTTAGCTTTATATAGCAACAGTTGGTATTTATGGGTACACTTTGGACGCTACAGAACCTATAGACCGCCCTCGCCCTGGTAAAAGTTGTCTAGCATCATGCTTTAGCTTTTTTGTAAAATATAGTCACGCTTAAATAAGATTGGCTGCGCAATAATGATTATATTTCAAGCGTTCTGCATGCCATTTAGATATTATATATTCATACCTACTATGTGCATAGTGCAGCATAATTTAACACTGTCTTCTGAAGGTTGAGGAACTCGTTTATGAAATAACAGAACACCCCGAGCTCGCATACTTTGAGTGCTGTGAAAAGTTGTTGTTCCGCGACAGATTTTACAATATAAAAGTGACACGCCCCTGTCTGCGCACGCGCAAATGAAAGAATGCTTGGAAAGTACAATCATATTGTGCAACGAATCTTGTGAAGTTCTTGTAATATTAAAGCAGCAACAAGATTTGATTTCGAGCAGTTTCGCCTTCCGTGTTCCCCTATTTTGTTTTGTACCAGTTAGTAGCGATTGAGAAACTACACACGCATTTGCTAATTTTCGAACCTAACATGTGATAGTGATATTCGTACTAGATAAGGTGTCTACTATAGCGTAATACATGATCTCATGTGCAGTCACAAGCTCTTTGATATTACAAAAACTATATCAGCAGTTTTTTCAGAAGGCTGTGCAATGAAGATACTTTTCAGTGTCAGACGTATGAATGTTCATAAGTGATGATATAGAGTTAGCATTAACACTATTAACATAAATAATTCATAAATAGTCAGATTCTACTTAAATATATTGTCGTTGACCTAAAGTAAAAAACATTATTTATTATAAGGGAATCTTGACTCGACTGTTTATGAAGTAGTTTTAGATTAACAGTCGTGCAGTTATAACCATAATGTAAATATACAATACTGATGATTTGTCTACTTTTAATCAAAGATTTTTAACAAATTAAACAAATGATTGGGGAATCATTGCCGCCATAGTTCAAATGAAAAAAATACGTAAAAGTAATTACAAATGTTTGATAAAATAAAGAAACCAAATCCGTTTTTACTTCAAGCAGTGTGCAACAAACCAGACGATTTTTACGGAGGCAACTATAGTTTTTATATAAACAAAAAAGACAAACATCAGTTACAAATTGAATCATTATGGTGCCGACTGTAAGACTGTATAAAGAAAAAAAAATCTAAAATAAAGGTACTAACTTTATTTAATATATGTTTCAGTTACTGGACACCCTCCCGGTGTGCCAAGATTTTAATCGACAAGGATGTACCAGACCTACCTGCAGATTCGTTCATATTCGTGAAGGTATGTTTGTTTGTTTTTTATTGCCATTTTAATGATTATTATTCATTCATGTACGGATAAAGGAATATTATACAAAGTAATTTAATTGTTTTAAACCATTTAATAATTACAAATAATGATTGTTATTCTAGTAGGAACATCCCCCGTGTCCTCTTATGCATGTTTACACATTTTTTACCTTTTTACTAGTAACCATTTTCAGGTAGTGAATATGTATTTTACTGTAGTGTATTTAGAAATAGTCTAGAAAGTTACCTTTTCTATTATTGTAATAGTATTTATATCCCGTAAATACGTTAATAATTAGAGATTACGTAGTAAAAACATTGTTTTGTATAATTTCAATATGTATTCTTAAGTCTTTAACGCGTTTATGAAAGACATGTTTCGCGTTGCAGGGTGCGGGCTGCAGGTGGTGGGTTGCCGCGTGGTGGTGTGCCGCGACGCCGCCGCAGGCACTTGCCGCCGTGCTGCCTGTCGCTACTACCACATCCCCGTACAATTACCGCCTGCTCTACGCCCTCCTTAACCGTATCTCTGAATCCTGTTCACCGCACCCTACACCGACTCGACCCGCCATTCCCTCCAACCCCGCGCAGTGCGTACCTCGTCGCGGCTTCCTCTCCCGGCCCCGGCCCTTTCCTACCCCGCACCACTGGTCGTCTTCGCCCCATATTGTCTATCACACTACGAAAAGCAAATCCGACCAGACGACAGAGATGGTGATAACTTAGCAATTGTTGGTTAGTGTAGAGCGGCGGGAGCATGTCGCGCAACCTACGCCTTCGACCTGCTCCCGCCGGAATGCGAGTCAAACTTCGGGAAAGAGTGTGTACATAGTAGCGGGATATGATTCTCAGGCATGGTCATGCGATTGTGATATGAATAGATTTCGAGACGCCGGAACCGTTTGAATAATTTTATCGAGATCGTCAAATAGTAGTTAGTGAGGTTTCAAATGTTTTATTACTATTGTATATTTTTTTTAAGATACGATATGAGTTCCTGTAAAATCGGTGTGTTCGCCATTTGGCGCCGCACTAAACTTTGTTGTATATAAGCAATGTACTCTGCGGGTGGTGCCGCGTCCGCCGGCCGATTGCCGTTACTGTCGATACTGCATCACCCAACTCCTAATGTGAGCATTTTTTGTGAGAATTATGTTAATTTTTATGTACGTTATGAAATTATGTTTTATAGAGGACAAGTTTACATTAGGTTAGATTAAGTGAATCAGTAAAAAACACCAATAGTGTAGCCGCTTTTCTCCTTCGGCACTAAATCTTGACGCCGGAGCACAATGCACGTTACGTCGAGCGGCGCGTCTCGCAGTCGGCACGAGTTGCGTAGAATTGATCGTTTATCATCTAAATGTCGTTTGATTGGATACTCCATTGACAATCGTTAGAGATGTACGCAGTGGCTATTACGAAAATAAAAATGTGGATCACCTAAACATATGTAACGAAAAATGTAAAAGTAGGAGTGACAATGCGAACAACATGAAAGCGTTACAGTTGCGTGCCGGCGCCGCCGTGCCGCGTCGCGTCGTCCAATTCACACATTAGCATAGATCACGACACTCGTAGAGTGATAGTGGGCAGAAAGGCAGTCGAGATACATAAAAGTTGTCGGACAATATTAAAACGATGAAAGCATACTTCCAAGCTATTTACCTACTTAATAGTTTAGAAACAAAGTCGGCTTTTAATCCTGATAGGTTTTGCTAGATACTCATTGTTCTTTTTGTTTTCTGATCTATTCCCGTTTATCGAAGCACAAAATAGTGACCGACGATCAAGTCCAACTGACCTCTCGATGAGTTCAGAGCGTGTAACACAACCTAAGTATATTGTTTTTGACATAAACAGTATTAACATTTTGATCAAATTTATCTCGTCGTATGTATGTAGAGGTGATATGCGGATAGAGAGAGGCAGGCGTTCGCAAAGCCGTCGCCGCCGCCGCCGTAGCGCTTTGCTCGCCAGCACGCGAAAGTGTCCACTGAGCGGCGCGTACCGAACTCGAGTAAGTACCGGACGCTGCGTCGAGCGGCGCGAGGCGGCTGCAGGCGCCCCGAGGCACGGAAGCCCGACCGACGCCTGATAATATTCCTAGTCCATATCCTTTGTTTGATCAGTCATGCGATTAATGTTAGAATAAAATATTAATAATTTGATTTATTCCTCCCATTTAGTGGATATTTTGATAATGATATATTAATAACGAAATATTTAAGATACATAATAATACATATTTGATTCTAAATCCTGATAAAGTGACACTACGTTAGTAATTTAGTCGGAGGGATACTTGTGCCGTGATTATATTTTTAGGTATATATTATGAAATAATTCCTAGCGTCGGAATTAAAGAAGTGATTAATGTGTAAGCGCGTTATATTTATTGTCGTATCGTAAGTGGAATGCCATATCGATAAAAGAAGAATAGCGGAAGGCGGAGTGAAACTCGTTAGGAAGTGGTCGCGTTAGTTTGTGTTGATGTTGTCGGCCCGAGCCGCGCGCGGAGGCCGGGGAACAGTTCGCTTTTATCAATACGGCACTTGAATCCTAAATCTATAAGTTGTCTTTTTATTTTATTTTTTTGTTAAAATTTATCGTTTCCTGAATTATTTGTTGTCTCTAATTTCTAAATCAAAATTTATGATCTGACGCATTTATTGTAAGACAATCGATTACTTTTATAATTAATTAGTGTGATAATTATAATTATGGTATGTAATTGCCGTTATGAAAGATTTAAACATCGAAAGTATCCTTCCTGTTCAGAAGGGACTCTTCTGGCCCAAGGTTTCTAGTGGATTTTATATTTTTTCTTTTGTTGTATTTTTAATGTTGCGTGTGTCTTACACATAGTATATTTCATTTTTGTGATATTTTTGACTATAAAGTACTGTTATTGTAAATCCAAACGGAATAATGATGACCTAATTAAATATTCAAGAATTTATTTGTAAATCACAAAAAAAAATGTAAAACTGTAAATATATAAACAAAAAAAAAATGAACTGCAAAACAATAATTGGTTATTATATCTCTCATCAAGTACACTGTAAGTTCTTTGCGTACCTAAGTATTGTATCTTATTATTGTAGTAGGTACAGTCTACTAAAGGTGAACCGGTCCAGTGAACAAAGTATTGATAATATTGTGAACATTTTTTTATTCACGAGCAATCACAGAAAGTACATGACATTGTAATATTATTTATGAAATTACTATGTGATGTGATCTTCGGATCAATTTTGAGTACAGTATAGATAATAAACAACTGAATATGTGATTTGTTTATTTTATTTCAACACCAAGTAGAAAGGCATCCTTACAATTTTATTTATTTTTAGTTTTGCAACACAAATATGTTATAGTAATCTTAAGTCAAATAGAACCACGTGTATGGTGATACAAATTGATAACTTAATATGTGTACTTATATTGCATAATACCCGTAAACATTACTTAACAATAAATTATTTAAAACAATCAATGTACCGTATTTACTATTTTCCTCTACTATATAATATGTTGGTTGGCCCTGATCGTTTTATAAACTCGAGAAATGCAAGCGCCGACAATCAAATATTTTTTCTTCTGTGACTTCGTAACAAAGTAAAGAAAACCTTGTCTTAACAGATGTTAAGTTTAAATTTTGAATATTAATCCATTTAAAAGTCAGAAGTTCCATGTGACGTGTATATAATGTACAGATGAGAAATATTTTTTTTTCATTATATAAAAATAAATATAATCTTGTAGTTTCCTGAAATCAGTTGCACATTTTACCAATTTTTTAAAAAATTACTTATGTTTTTAATAGAGTACAAAAATATTGCGACGAAATTAAAAAAGTGTGAATATAATTAATTCTTTAAATAGATTTGCAACAAACATTTGAAACAATCAACGATCATGAACAAGTTCTTAATGAAAAAGGAAATAAAGTACTCAAAAATTTGTTTATTTACAAAATTAAAAAATATTGATGTGCTGATTAATAAGAAAATAAAAGATTATTTTTTCATTAATTTTAGTATTTGGATCACGTATGGGCTTGCATTGATTCAAACAACATATTTATATTCTTACTTACCTCATAATCTACAAAGCATATAAAAATAATTAAACAAATTTAAATGTAAATAAAAAATGGAATATAATTTACCTAACCCTTTTGTAATTACAAGACGCGCAGGCAAGAAAGTAATATTCCGTTCCGTCTACAGAGTGGCATTTTAATTGGGAAACAAAGCCCTTGACCCAGTTCTGTTTGAGCAGGGGTAAATGTGTTTATTTCTAAGTTCAGAACGTTGTAGATAACATCATACATTCGAAAGTGAAGTGGCAGAACTAAATACTTAAATACTATAGCTTTAAATAAAGAAATTTTTATTAACACATACATTATGTGTATATAATGGTACTAAATAAAATAAATTTAGATAAGAAAAATGGACGGAAGGCGTAAAAGCTCTTATGTTTATCATAATAAGTATTCAAGTATGTAAAAAAACTATTTGTGTAAATGTAACCCATTTTTGAGTATTAATTTCAATTTATAGACATAATAAAATTGGAGTTACTGTTTATATGTTAAGATAATCGCTTTTTACAAAGTGCTTTTAGATGTGTAGATGGTCCGTCGTGCAGCGTGTTGTGCTTGACGGCCTCTAACGATGTTTCTGAAGAATTGCAGCTTGTAGGAGATCTTGAGTTGGAGAGATGTAGCTTAGTCGACGTTTGTAGTGTAACTTTTTTGTTTTGTGTAAGTATGCTCTATTTATACGAAAAGTATCCATAAATATTAGAGATCGTTAGAGCGCGTTAGCCTCTCGCCAGGTATGTGTTGCGGCGAAATATTGTCGCCAGATGTGCGGCCGAGGCGTCCGAGCGGCGCCGAACAAAAGCGCGGCGGCGTCCTTTGTCGGCGTGCATACAATGGCGCTCGATGCAAGGCGCGTTCGTTAGGTGCGCGGCATTGTGCAGCGAGTATTGTCTACGAGCGCTGCGCAGTATCGAGACGATATAATAACGTCTCTTGTTTCTATACCAAACGTCTCGTTGGTAAATGAGTAAATAATGCGATAAACATATCTAGGTAGCAAGCAGCTACAGTAGTCCCTCCCTAGCGAAAGCGTACCGGCAGTTGAATGCGACGTCCTAGCCGAGTTGTCTTCATTAGCGATGACGGAGCTTGGCTGGATGTTGTTGAGCTTGCGGTGTGTGCCTGTTGATTTATCGCTGGTGGGATGCTATTGGTCGAGATACCTTATCCTGTTTTTGTTCTGCCGACGTAGGCTCGTCTTCTGTAGTATCTTCGTTAATGGTGTAGGCGGGTTTCAATCGGTCGATTGATATTACAGCTGATCTCCTGTCTAGTAGCAATAGTTTAAAACATTTGCTGTCTCTTTCTATTACCTTGTAAGGCCCTTCGTAGGTAGGTTGCAGCGGTTTCTTTATAGCATCTGTGCGTATGAATACTTGCTCGCACGTTTCTAAGTCTTTATGTACGAAGATAGGTTTCTTGCTTCCGTGTATCGATGCGTTTTGACTGGGAGTTATGGAGCTGATTGTGTCGCGTAATCGGCTATCGTAATCAAAATCCATGTCGTTTCCAGTTGTAGATGTTGTGAAGAAATCGCACGGTAAACGTAAGTTATTACCGTAGGTAATTTGCGCAAATGACACTCCAGTGTCAGAATGAGGTGCTGCGCGTAGGCTCATGCGTGAGCGGTGCCAGCGTTCTATCCTGCCGTTGGATTGTGGGTGATACGGAGTTGTACGAGTTTTCTGCGTGAACTTTAACTTGTTGATATTGCGAATTGTTGGTATAGTTGTTGCCTGGACGAACGATTGCGTTGAAAATTTTGTCTTCGAGTCGATTAGCTTCTGTTGCTTGAGATCAACTAATATTCCATGGAATCGTAGAAAATCAGCACCGAGTATAGGTATGCTGACTTTAGCAATTACGAAGTTCCATCGGAATGGGCGTCGAAGATTTAAGTCCAGTTCCAGAGTTTTCTCACAGTACATTGGAATGATCGTATTGTTAGCGGCGTACAGTTCAAAGTTGAGTGGCTTCTTCCTTTGTTCTTTGAAAGTTGGCGGTAAAACTGATACGTTCGCTCCTGTGTCGACCAAAAATGTTAGTTTGGTGTTTTGATCAGTGATGAAAAGGCGGTAGGATTGCTCAGATACGCTAGATTCTGCCGCGTCTAGCGTCATGTTTAGTTTTTCCGAATTTGAAATTGAATGTTGAGTATTGTTATTATATGAACAAGGCAACATGCATTTCTTCGCGTTGGTGCCAAATGTTCGGTGATAATAACAATAGAGCGACGCAGGTGGTTCCTGCGGCGTACACAAAGGATTGGAAGCGCGCGCCGGCGCATTGTTGTTATTGTTTCGACTTGTAGACGGCGATCGGTTTCGCAGTAAATACTTTGTTCTGAGTTTATTGTTGTAGTTGTTGCGATTATGATGATTGTTTGTGCGTGGGTTCCGTCTTTGATTTTTGAGAGCAGCGATTTCGATTGATAATTTTTTGATTTCTTCGACTAAGTAGTGCGTGTCAGCGTTGCGTGATGAAGTAGGTTCGATGGAGGAGATGTTAGCGGAGTTGCACGAGGTAGTCTCCAGCATCTTGTCTGCTAGCAGTGCGAGTTCATCGAGTGTGGTTTTCGTGCTGAATGATTCGATGACAGCTAGCAATGATCGGATGTGAGATGGAAGGTGATTGGTCCACATCAGACGTAGTGTAGTGTCTGGAACCTTATCCCTTGCTAGGTCTCTCATGCGTCGAAGTAATTGCGATGGCTTTTGGTCTCCTAATTCGACTTGTGAAAGCAACTTTTGTAGTTGGCGGTCGTCGGACTCTTCATATACGGAGATGAGACGGTTCTTGATTGCTGCGTAATACTGATCATCGGCGGGCGGATTGTAGAGCAGGTCAGCGATTTGCTCAATATCTCGCCGTTCGAGTTGAGCGATGACCATGTGTGCCAACTGGGTTTGGCTCTTGTGCAGGTCGCTCGTAGCTGCTTCAAACTGGCAGAACCATAATCGTGCTCGTTCTCTCCAAAATGCTGGTATGCGCATTGACAGCGCTATTCCGGCGATCTCAGGCTGTGATGGTTGTGCTGGTACTGGCAGTGATGCAGCTTCATTGTGAGACATCTTTGTTCTTCAGCGGTTGAATGTTCGTTGCGGGTCACCGATGTAAATGATGATGACTGAGCAGTGGTATTCTTCAGAAGTTGCGTTGTTTGTCGGGTCACCAATGTGGATGGTGATGACCGAGCAAAATCACGTCGGGTTGATCACGTCGGTTGGATCACGTCGGTTGGATCACGTCGGTTCGATCACGTCGGGTAGATCACGTCGGTTAGATCACGTCGGGGTCACCAATGTAGATGGTCCGTCGTGCAGCGTGTTGTGCTTGACGGCCTCTAACGATGTTTCTGAAGAATTGCAGCTTGTAGGAGATCTTGAGTTGGAGAGATGTAGCTTAGTCGACGTTTGTAGTGTAACTTTTTTGTTTTGTGTAAGTATGCTCTATTTATACGAAAAGTATCCATAAATATTAGAGATCGTTAGAGCGCGTTAGCCCCTCGCCAGGTATGTGTTGCGGCGAAATATTGTCGCCAGATGTGCGGCCGAGGCGTCCGAGCGGCGCCGAACAAAAGCGCGGCGGCGTCCTTTGTCGGCGTGCATACAATGGCGCTCGATGCAAGGCGCGTTCGTTAGGTGCGCGGCATTGTGCAGCGAGTATTGTCTACGAGCGCTGCGCAGTATCGAGACGATATAATAACGTCTCTTGTTTCTATACCAAACGTCTCGTTGGTAAATGAGTAAATAATGCGATAAACATATCTAGGTAGCAAGCAGCTACAGATGTATACACGAGAAGAGAAGAGGACAGACAGACTGACATTTTAAAAAAAATTGGTTCTGGTATATATACCATGTGTACATCCAAATGCACTTAGAAATAAGCGGATAGTTTAATGTTACAAATAGACATTCCAATTTTATTTATTTGTATAAAAGAAGACTGCGACGGCCACAAAAACAACAATATGAAATATACCCAACGTATTGTCGGCGAATCACAAGATGAGTTCATTTAATTTTTTCTCTAGTGCGAGCGACTTACTAGCCGAGTCCTACGCGAATGTATGCGGCACCCGAGAATACATCGCAAAAATTGCAGTGGCATTGAAAGTGAAAATTAACTACATAGTGACATAACATAACATGGGCATGATCTTAACAAAATTTTAATTATTTTACAAATTAATTGTAACAACTATGGGTGATGGTATTAAAATATTTAAAAAGAAACTTTAAGCGCCAATATGCACTGCTAAAATCAATAATTTCAATACTGTGATTTAGCTTAGTTTATAGTTTTCGTAGCACTGAGACATGCCGCTGTAAATTTAATAGTCAATGTAATAAAAGAAAAATATTTTTATGACACAATTTTAAACCAGTTAGCATTAGACTAAGCTCACCTTTTGATTTTTTTTTTTAAT
Organism: Byasa hedistus; assembly: GCA_029286795.1. NCBI lineage: Eukaryota > Metazoa > Arthropoda > Insecta > Lepidoptera > Papilionidae > Byasa > Byasa hedistus. Next base: position 4,312,380 of record JAGSMW010000020.1, on the reverse strand, counting down.
TTCTAGATATTTTTTCGTGTATGTTATTTTTATTTTTATACATCAAGAAATAAATAAATTAGACAATAAATAATTGAATTTATTAATATAAATAAATGCTCTAAAGAAATTGAATGAAATATCTATAGTATAAGATTAATTCTAGTCAGTACTAATAATTTCCACGAGTCAGATGTCATATAAACGTGGTTTTAACCACCACATCTAAAAAAAATATCAGATATTTAATGAAACTACCGAACAACTGAATAGCCTGGGATTTATTTTTTAATAGTGATAGGACTTTATCGAAACAAAGAATAAATTCATAATTTAAAAGGAACTATTCAGTCGTTCTTAGCTCCCATCTGTATTTCTGTTTTTTTATTGAAGTGCAGAATAGTATTACAGATACTAGAATTAAAATATACCTAAAAGGATTTATAGTTGTTTTTTTAGTTTTTGTAAGTAATATTATTATAATAATAATTGTGTTAACTGCTTTTTAAACAAATGTTGCATAGTTTAAACGCCTTTGCTTCATTATGATTGGCTGTAACGATGACACTTATGTCAATGTCAAACCAACAAAAGTAAGTGGTGTATTGAGAAAGCCTAAACTGTAAACTCATAATAAAAAATAACACAGAAGTGAGTGGAAGTAAATTTTTCATTAATTGCTAAAATATATTAACTTTTTGGACAATAAATTTTATTATATTATGAGTAAGTGCTTTTCTTCTTGAGAATATGATTTTATACGATAATGAAAGTACTTTGCTAAGTATTGGAGATTTTACTGTAATGCTGTATTTTAAAGATTTTGCTGCTAAACATTAATAAATTTTTATCATTACCTATACCATTATTCATCTTATTTATGATGGTTTTCATTTCTCCAGATATTTTTTTTACAATCTACAATGTTCGCTAGTTTAAAAAGTAAAATAAAGGAAGAAACTGGAAGTGATATAAGCAAGTTAACAAGTAGTTGGCGTACTGGTGCTTTTTTAGGACGGATTTCTCTACGAGATGACTCGGTGAGTTTGAACGTACTAGTACAAACTATGTATTACTTAAATTTTTGTCTATATTTAAGGAAATTTGTTTACTTATTTTTTATCCAAACTTCTGCAAAGTCGTAAAAAATTTATTGCTAGTTTGCTTGTATATTGGCAGCCTTAAAACATTTTTAATAAATGAAGTATTTTTGGATGAAAATTTGTAATTTGCATTTTTCTAGACTACAACAAGTCCAAACAGTTCAGTTGGTCCAGGGGATTCTACTCCAGATGTAAGTTAAATTTTAGTGATTATAGTTTTTATTTTATTTTAATACAAATAGTTCTAAATAAGTATCCAATAAAAGAAAAATAATTCAGAACTACTTAAACTTTTTAGCAATTGCTGTATTTATAAAGAAGAGATTGAATTACTTCAATGTAATTTACATAGTTGTGAAGTAAAACATTGTAACCATACTGGTTTATAATACAACCTCTGGTCATATTTATTTATACACATACCTAATAGCAATAAGTTGTATGTTTATTGTCTACAGTTAATTTTGCCTAACTACAGTTAAAACTGATAAGAATTATTTTGTTCCAAGTTAATATCACCTCAATTACAAACATATCTATCAGATCGGACTGGATGTGAAGTAGATAATGTTGCACTACAACAACAATATACATTACAATTGGAAGCCAAACTTCGTGAAAGGGATAGTTATTGGGAACAGAAGGTAGATGAATTGCAGCAATCACTAGCATCTGTTCAAGGTGAGGTCATCTGTTTACTTTTCTATTAAGTTTTGCATCATATAAAACATATGGCTTATACCTCTATCAATTTATGTATATTTTTTAGTTAAGCTATATACAATTGACTCTTTAAAAGTTACCTACATATTTTATACTTTGTAATAATCCATACAAGTTTTTTTGTATACCCCATATTGTTTTCCTCCCATATGTTATTTTCCATGGAATTCCACAAATGTCTGCAGTGCATTTGATCTATTTTTTATTTTAATATGCATATTTGATAGAGAAATGCATGTGGGCAGCAATGCATTTATCTATCAAATACGTATATTAAAATGTTGACCATTGCTAATATTTTCTCAGGGAAAGGGCAAAGCTTCCTTTTTTATTTATTATTTTAATGGGCTATCACTTGATCCTAATTTCTCAGTATCTTAAATTCTCTGGCTCTCATATGTTGCTAGCTGTGATAGCAAGTATGTGTTGGCAGCAGATTTACCATATGAGAGTGATAGCTAGCCATGCCGGTTACTAAAAGCTCTACTGTTAACTAAACTTTATAATGTTCTTTGAAATGAAACTCGGCAATTACAAGTTACTAGGCAAAAGCTCTTCTATTATTTTCTCTGTAGGTGTCTGGTTGTTTTAATTTTTTTATATAATATTATTTTATCAGTAATATTGTTAATAATGCATGGCACTTAATTTATAAGGTGAAGAAGCCGCGGCCGCACAAGCAGTGGCCCGTATCGCGCAGTCTGAAGCAGCAAAGGCTACAAGTGAACGTGATGTTGCACTAAGGCAATTAAATGAACTGAAAAGCAGACTAGCTGCCGTTGAAACCGCACAGGACAGATTGGACGCACTAACTGTAAGTTATTCTGTTAAAAGTTAAAATGTATGCGGTTTAACTACACATAAAATAATAATTCTTAAACGTTTTTATGTTCTGCAGGAAGAAATAGAGCAATCACGTCGACAATGGTCACGCGAACGGGCAGAGTTGTCCGGGGCTTTGGGGGAGGCAGATGCACGAGCCAGAGACCTCGCCGACCAGTTGGAAGTGCTACGAGCTGCATTACCGCCGGAAAATCAAGAACATCAGCTACATGATGATGGTAAGCAAATTTTATTGATGTCCGTCACTAATCATAGGTCTCCCTAAATAGGATATTTACTTAATCAGCATGCTTGGCATTCAGGTTGGCATGCAAAGTATAATGGTAACAGGACAGGCTTCTCCTTTATGTGGGATTCTTCTTGGTTGCTATTTTCGACGCGAGAGCATAGCCAAATGCATTTTTCAGGCATGACAAAATATTTATTTTTAAATTCAATAAATGTTATGTTTATGTATTTCTTTAATTCAATAATGTAAAATAAACAAAGTGGGCTAACAGGTAGGTTACATACGTAATGATACTCCAGACCCAGCCATAATTTTAGTCGTTGTTTTTTAGCAAAGGTTGTATAAAGATGTTTTAAAATATTAATATCAATGAAATTCTTTAATTTTGTAATTTCAAATTTATGGAATCTTTGTGTCGTAAGAATCTAATAGAGTAACTTGTTTGTGTCTTAAAATGTTTAAGCAAGTTTTGAAGATATGAACTACTTTTTGAAAACCTGTTTTGTAACTAACATAAATTTCAGTCACGTGCCAAATTAAATCGTTTCTTATATTTGTACAAGTTTTAAATAGCCATATATTACTATAACTTTTTTTAATCTTATCTGTTTTTAGTTTGTTTACTTATTTATTTACGTTCCAGTAATTTTTTTAATGAGGGAAATTTTAATGGCTTATATTCTTTTCTCTAGCAGTTTCTCGTAGACCAAAACCTAAGTATCATCAGTAAGGAAAATTTTTGGATTAATGTTAATTAAATACACACCAATATTATGTACACAATCGGTGTTTTAGTTAACAAATATATTCATTAATATTTTAATGTTATTGATTATAAACATTTTTATTACTCATAGCCTACCGATATACATATTTGTGACAGGCCTGCGTATAAAGCAGCGCTAGTTAGGACAATTAACGCTACACCTTAATCACGTTACCCCCGTAGTTTGACTAAGTACAACGATTTCACACTGCTGTTTGGCGGCACAAATAGTAGCTGCGGTGGTACCGACCAAGGCTGACTCCGACAAAAGTCCTACTACCAGTCTGTCGAAATTACATAAGTGACTTTCAATTCGTTATTTCTTTATATTTGTTCGGAATAGGTATATTAGTACGGATGTGGGTACGACCCAAAATTTTTTATATGTTTCTCCTCGCACCAGCGGGTATCGGCAAATACCTCTCCGTATCGGACGGACGCGCGGGCTGGTGCGGGGAGAGAGTCGGTTAGTAGTCGCGCGGTAGCGAGGTCGAGTACGGACGTGATCTCGCGCGGGTCAGCACGGTTAGCTGGCTGCGGTCCGCGGTCCGATTGCTTAGCGATGTACCGGGAGGCGAGCTGCGCTGCCACTACAGGGGGTTGCAGCTGGAACGGCTTCGGCTCGCATCAGGGTACTGGTACTTGACTTGACTGACCGACTGACTGACGGTCGCGACAATCTTCAAGAAATCTGCAAGGAGCGACGCGGGCGCGTGTGAGGTAAGCGGTAGCACGAAGTGTACTGTGACATTGTGCCGCGGGCTCCCGAACCCGTATTTGTTCAGCACAATATTTATTTCTATGTTCGTAGACAAACGCGAGCTGAAGGAGACCGGATGCGCCGATTACGACCGCCTGTGCCGTGAACGCGCTGTACTCACGAGACAGTTACAAGAAGCTAAGATGGCGCTCGCGGACGTCAAGACGTCGTGGAGCGGCCAGATCGCGTCGTTAGAGACACAGGTGATATATCTTGTTGTCTATTATAAACAAATACATAGCATTGATAATTCATATCTTATGACAATAAGTCAAACAAAGCTATTAAAAAACAGTTTAAATTTAATTATAATTCAATTTCAAACTTTGTATTAGTTCGTTATTTACCAACCAGAACGACGCAATTGAAAATACGTATATCGTCCAAAAAATATTTTTTTCATTAATTTAGAATTATGCATCCTCTAATATTTTGAATTATCCAATAGAAAATTACATGTGTTTTCCCTTGTATTGCGTATTTTAAATAGTGAGCGCTTAAGTAAGTATAATATGGTATTTTATATGAATAATTGCCTAAAATTTAATCATAAGTAATAAATATTGCATTTTTTTGGATAATATTTCGCATGTATTGACTGATTGCATGTAAAATGTATATTTGTATTAAGCTTTCCATTTCGTTCTAATTTAATCTCCTACTAACATTTTTGGCAATTTACAATCACTATATCATCTTGAAGTTAATTCGTTTATGAATTGTAATGCTTATATTTTTAATCAAATGCTGTTTCAATATTACATTTTACTTTATTACATAATAAATGAATACGTCCATCAATATTGTCACACGTAAGTTGTTGTTAGGTGGCGCGTTTGTCGCGGCAAGCGGGGGAAGAGGGAGCGGAGAGACGCCGAGTTGAATTGGAGAAAAAGGAGATACAAGATAAACTAGCAATTATGGCAGCAGAGCTTGAAAAAACTAAACAAAGCCTGGCCAATAGCGACGCCAAGGTAGTCTTTTCTTTATAGCTTATATTATTATAATTTTGTATAGTTTTCATATTAATTTCTGTGATATGATTATATAGCAACACGTTAGTAAGATTCATTTGTGGTTTCTTCATTGTTTTACAAACATTTGTTTGTTTCCGTGGTCGGCAAAGTGCTTGTGACACTTCTCATACTACCAGCGTCTATAGACTACGGTGACTATTTGCCTTCAGGCAATCCGTATCCACTTATGCCACTTTAGTGATAAAAATACCTACTACCCACACGTTTTAATATCCACAATCAGCTTAGATTGACATTTATGTACAAATAGGTGACGAGACTGAACGGCGAAGTGCATTCGCTGGCCATGGAGTTGAAGAGTTTGCGTGCCGCCGCAGACAGCACGGCCGTGAGTTCCAGTCTCTACAGCATATAGGATAGGCAGTACACAGATACTGTAGCGTTGTGATAGAGGCGTAGCTAGTTATTTACTAATTTTTATGTTTGCTACTCGATCACATCATCAAATATTGCTTGTATTTTGTTAGTGACATTTTTTTTATATTATTTGTCCGCTGAAAGGAAACCAACAAGAAAACTGTCATGTTTCTGGAAAACGGCTTTCGTAAACGTAACATCCAACAATCTGCACATTGCGAGCGTGGTAGTTGTATGATCTTGACTTTCTCCTCGTTAGAGAAGGCCTTGAATCCCAGCAATGGGATCTTTTGACAACACAAACGAAAACTTTCTTTTACGCCCAAAACGTGTTTTTCAAAAAAAATCATGTTTAATTATTGTTTCTATATATCCATACATTAATCTTTTTGTTTGCTTTTTAAAAACAGAACTATTATTTAATATAATTTTTATGAAGATAATCAATGCATGAAATGCAATTGTGTCTTCAAGAGAAGAGTGAATAAGCTGATACAAGACTAGTGCACATTAAAATAAAAAAGAAACCTGTAGAAATTTTTTCATATAACATTATCATTCCAAAATATAAGTGATAAACTTTATAAAGTAGTTTTCTGAAATTGGTTATTTTATATTGTATATTAAATGTGATAGTACTTCAAAAAGAAGAAAAACTAAAGAAAGTCCTTTACTTTGCTAATATAAATTGAATAAAATCGTGTACACATTCCGTCCATTACATTAGTTATTTATTAAAAGTATATAAAATAAACACCAAAAAATTTTTATGAAAACTCCTTATTTAGTTAAAAAAAACCATCGTTACCCAGTAATTTCACTAGCAACATACGCAGCAATGTTTACACCGTTAGGCGACTCAAAAGGCGCTGCGGTGGTACAAAATTGCAATATTTATTACAAATTTTGCTCTCATTAATTTAATGGTACATAAAAGTTAGTTCAAATGTTTAATCTTGATATTGAAAATGCTAATAAGTAAACTGACTTATTTCAGGCGTTTTTCGTAATTAAAACTAATACATATGTTTTATGAAACATAAGCTACTACTTTACCCCGATTTTTTTTTCTATTTTACTTATTTGGTGCTTCTTTACCTGTATTTTTTATAGCATGTATTTTAAATTTTAGATACCAAGATTATGTATTATTTACGAAAGTTTTTAATATATTTGAATGAAAATATTAGTTATAAAATAATTGATTACTGAAAAACATGGCCTTAAAAGCGAACTTAATCAATTTGCATTTGTTATATATAAGTAACTAAGATAAGTTTAAAGAATAATTTACATGTTTTTTATATCTATTGTGTTGCCTCGCTATAGCAGGAGTACACGGTTATCACATAAAATGTTTTATATTTACTAAAATGGAGGCATCTATTTTTGTTCCTTTTATTTATAAGATGTACTTGAGAAATTGTAATAATACATAAGGGTGAAGTAGTTCGTTTACCTTCGAGTGCTCGCACCGTGGCTGCTTTTCACTTTTTTTATCTGTGCAATTAGGCATTTCTGCGATATTTAGTTATCGCTTCTTCGATAAGTCGAATTATCTACTAGAAGGCTGATAATTCAGCGTCACATGACATTGTTTGGTTTGTATGAACTATCTCTGTTCTATTAACAAAAAACTATACTAAGTAGTTTATTACATACTGGAACACAAATTATATGTTATTTTCGTTAAATCTAAGGTAATTTACCGTAAAAGTTATAATTTTTATGTTCTGTTTTTTTTTGCACTGATAATTTCACTCTTGTTTTATTTCTTGCGTATATTTTTTGTACTTTAAAACACTATAAAATAAATTATTTTAATGGATATTTTTCTTTTCATTTATTCCTGTTCATCTTGCACTTTGCCTTATGTTTACTAACCATCCCGTTTTTTGATTATTTAATTTTTGTTTGTTTTACTGCGTACAGTATTTAACAGAAATACGAAAAACCGAACTAATGCACGTTTTTACACATATATATAACATACTATATAATTAACTTTACAATTCAAGAACAAACAGTAAAATGTTAAAAATTTAATTATGTGAAATAAAATTTTACTTTTTTTATTTTTGTTTGTACTGTATAATATGCTTGTTGCTAGAAATTCGAATAAGATGGGTAATTGCAATTTTGAATGTTTAATTCTTAAATCAGTAAATTGTGGATTGTACATTGATAGTTGTGGCTTACTTTATATCTTCTCGGCTAATACTTAACCAAAGGATAACAGCCTCAGTTCTAAACATGCCATCTACTGTGTTACAGGAAAAAACTATGGATCTAGAGGAACAATTAGAGAAGTTGACTGAGGAGAATAAACAGTTGGTGGATGCGTTGGAAAGTGAACAGAAGCTCGTAAAAATGCTGCGGGAGAAAGAGTTCAATTTAAACCAGCTATGCGACGAACACAAGTCCGAGGTCAATCATTTGAACAGTATTGTTACAGAGATGCAACACGACTACGTGGATATGCAAAGGAAATATGAGAAGTAAGATTTTTTAAAGGTTAAAGTCTTCTAGCAGTATGTCGGGATTCTACACGTAACTCTGGCTTCCTCTTAGAACCACTAAAACGCCTCAGTTAATTAAACTAATTAAACCTGGCAGACGCACTGCCCGGAATTGTTTTCGTAATTCTCTGAGGAGCTATTTTTAATAGATGTAGTTCTATGATATTGTTCTAAAGGAAGCTAATTTTATTTTATACCGTATTATTTACTGGAATTTAGATCCTTATGATTATCTGATTGTAAGCAGTACGTCTAACTATAACAATCTGACGCTAGTTCTTTTTTATTCGCCCAGATGACAAGACGTGCGTTACGTTCATCTGTTGGTAAGTTATATGTTTGCCCATAACAACGTGGCGCTAGTTACGATGGTATACACTGCACCACATTGCGCTCGTCGCCTTGAAAAATGGGAGGTGTTGTTAAGTCTCGTTACCCCAGTAATTTCACTATTTTAATAAATTATACCGAATTACGATGATTATAACTGGACTACTACACATTGTGCTCGTAATGTCACTAACTAGCTATAGCGCTTATCAAACCGGATTACAGTAATTTCTGTACACTCTACCGTTAGGCGGCAGAAACAGGCGTTGTACAAGACGGTCTCTGGCAATATAGATGTACGACCTTGTCTACCTGATATATTAAATAATTCAAACCTTCCCTTAAGGATTCCATTCTTGTATAAGATGGATCATGCATTATTGTTTTCCTATGGTTAACAGCAAATGTTAATATATAAAATATGTAAAAGAACTTTCAACAACTAAGCAACATTTAATACATATATTAATTTTTTTAAGGGAAAAACGCGAAAAGGATGAAGCTCTGCTGCGTAACGCTCATATGTCCCAATCTGTAGAGATGAGCCAATGCAATGTGCGCTACTTAGAAAGTGAAACCAATGATTTGAGGACAAGGATAACGGAACTGGAAGCACTGATTGCGCAACATAAAGAGGTATATTGAATATTGTACATACCAACCCGCTCAGGCTTGCTCGGCGTGGTGGATAAATGGCCTTTACCATCTATCTCCATGTCTACAAATCCGAGTCTTGATAAAATTAAAAGGGTTATTATTTTAATAATTTACAGAACCAGGCGACGTGTATGATAATAAAAGAGAATGAAGAATTACGAAAAGCCGAGATAGAGCAGCTGAAAAGGAGGATCGACGCATTTATAGAAAGTGAAAGCGCGGTTAAGATAACTGTACAAGACTTAGAAACTGAAATCTGTGATAAAAATAAGGTAATGTGAATTATATTTCATTAATATCAAGGTAAAAGATAGTTAAGTGTGCTTGCTCAAAATTCTCTAGCTCTATAAATTTCTGTAGAAACTAAACATTGCTATTTCGGCTACATATTACCAATACAAGAGCGGTAATTAGCCAAGCGAATCTGGCAAAAAAAAATTTTATCACAATTCAAAACGTACCACTTACGGTATTGCCAATTCCAAGCACGGATTTGAAAAACATACATCATTGTCATCTTCAAATTGAAGAGGAACTCCAACTATAATAAGGAAAACGTGTTGGCCAAATTAATATAATTTTGAAGCGATTTTAAAGTTTGTGTGTATTTGGGTTAAAAATTCCGTACGTTATTTTCAGAAAATTAAAAGTTTAGATAATCGTATATCCGACATGAAAAAAACTTTACAACGGGAGCTGCAGAGCAGCAAGTCCGACCTCACTTCCGTGGAGGAACAGGATATTAGTAGACGGTGAGTTATATCTTATTACGCGAACGTTGGTTGTTACTTCAACCAATTTCTTTTTAGAATAAAAATATAAGTCCTGACATAATTTAAACAAATTAAGGAAAATTATAAAAAACGTTAATAACAATAGCTTACAAGGCATGCAGGGCACCGCTTTTTCTTTTTGTCTTAATTTGGCTAACTCTTCAACTTTATTTCACATGGCGGTAAGTAACAATAAGGCTGTGGAGATATGGAACAAATTTCCGCCACCTATGGTGTAATTATATAATATCGCGGTTTAGATTGAAGAAGCAGTCATCTTGTATTTTAAATTGTATAATGTATGTGTAACGATGCTTCATTTTTATGTAGGCGTGTTACTTACCACCAGGCGAACCAGATCTGTCGTCACATAAACTTAAAATTGTTATATATGTTTGCAGTTATCTCAAGCATGTTGTACTACGTTTCCTCACCGCACGCGAGATCGAGGCCCGGCAGCTGACGCGTGCGCTTGCTGTGCTGTTGCGGCTCAGCGCGCACGAGGAAGCATCGCTGCGCGCCGCGCTGCCGCCGCGCACTGGCCTCGCCTCCTGGCTGCCCTCGTTGCACACCTGAACACCTACACGAACAGGTATACGCGCACTTGCAAAATCGTAGCAGTGCGGACGCGCGCTTGTACGTATACGTACATTACTTGCACTGGGTATTGTGCAACTTTTATTCGCTCATATTTACCTCACTAAGGTGAACGAAAGATCTTATGAAAATCGCCGAAAACCCCTGTATGCGTGCAGGATCAATTAGTGCGGAGATTATAGGGGAAGGTCTATGTTCCTGCAGTGGACGTCTATCGGCTGATGATAATTATACGTATGAGCATGAATTCCTGTTTTTGTAATGGTACAAAATAATTATATTCCAGATTGAAACGCATTATTGCTAGCACCAAGCGATTAACACATACACGCAGGCAGCGGTGATACATGTTAACTTGTGTTTATTTACATTAATATTCTTGCTTTTGTATCGATTACAAACGTTTAGCAATATAATGATTTTTAACATGATTACGGTTTTCGTTTTGTTACAAAAAAAATTACACTATCAAATTTATGTAACAATTGACCCCTAGTCTTCCGAAATGTAAAATGTTTTATTATTTCATTTGCGCCTTATTTGCTATGACAATGTTTGTTTACGATGTGGAAATGCATTTACGCATCCCGCCACAAAGTGGGCGGGTATGTGGGACTCGCCGACGACTGCCGTAATACCCACTAAAACCACACCAATTGCCGTCGTCGGCGCTATTGGGAGGACTCCGGGATCTCAATATGATCCCACCGGTGCCCTCCAGCGCACCGCCCATAACGGGCCCACTACTGTTGTCTGTCTCGACGGCCCCTCCGACGAGCGGGATCTGCGCGTTCCCTGTCTCGCTCAGCATCCTCCTTCGCGAGCATTATATTGTCGCAGAAGGACAGGACACTGCCACGCGTCAATGTTTCAGGTCATCGCTGCAATTACGGCCGCCGGGGATAAGTCTTGCCCGATTTTATTGACGAGGATTCGCCGCTCCGACACCCATGCAGGGCAGTATTCGTGCGTGTGCTGCGCAGAAACCTCGGCAGCTCCACAATAATGACATTGAGCTGACTCCTCTCTGCCTATCCTGTGCTAAAGCGTGGCCTCCCTGAGCTGACGCTTGACGTATGAAACAGGGCACTCCTCGTAGTCCGGTCTTCTCTTACTCTTCAGAGCCGCGTCCTTAGCTAGTTCATCCGCCCTCTCGTTCCCCTTCGTCCCCGCGTGCGCTTTCACCCAAATCAACCTTACGCTCTTTCCCATACTTCTCGCTTTCATTATATTCTCTTTTACTCTTAATGCTAAGGGTTGGAGGGTGTCTGCCCTTCGGACGGTTTCGAGGGCGGATCTGGAGTCGCTCAGAATTGTGCATTGCTGCACTGACTCCCGGGACGCGTACTCTGTCGCTTTCACCAGTGCCAGCAGCTCTGCCTGGTAGACGGTGCAGAAGTTTCCCAACTTGAGCTTTTTGCTGGTCAGCACCACAGCTCCTGCCTTACGCTGAACGCCGCGCCCACTTTATTGTCTATACGGCTGCCGTCGGTGTAGATCTCAATGGCGGCAGCCGTTGTGGGAAGTCGGTCCTCCCCCGCCCCATCCCCCGGGCAGGAGAACTCCACACCAACCTGATGTGCGGGGTGTGGTAGCCTCCGAAAGTCTGCCGGAACCTCCAACTCTCGGTCTCCTATTACTTGCTGAGCCTGAAACTTTACTGTAAAAAGCGCGGCCGCTTCTTGTACACGAAGGTCCAGCGGAAGCAGCCCGGCAAGTATCAGGGGCGAGTGTAGCGACGCGGTCCTTGTGCGTTCTCGCCACCTTCTGGGCGAACCCTCGCTGGACCGCGTCGAGCTGTTTTCGGATCAGCAGCTTCCTAGCCGCCGGCGCCCATACACTCGATGCGTACCGATTAACCAATGTACAACAACTGATATTGTGTAGCAATCTCTCTTATTGGTATATATATACAATACAAACATTGTTAGGTACTTTTCTTTAGGTGCATGAGTAATAAACAATTTGTAATTAAAGTCTAGTTGTCTATGTCAAAATTATACGTTTATTTGCAACGTATGTGAAATGTATTATTTTCGAGGCATTGAGATGATCATTATTAAAAACATGTAGAAGTTCTTGCGGAGCGTGGGGTTCTTCCAATAGACAACTACACAGCACAAGCGCAGTGTATTGACCAGAGGATATTGGTCAGAGGAGTTCAAAAAAACCACGGAGCAGGACAGTAGCAACGCTTATTCTATAGCGGTTACCCGTATTTACTGTTGAGGAGAGCCGAGAGTACCAGGATGCCGGTTTCACTCGTTTACTCGAAAACGAACTATTGTCCTGACAGAGTTAGTGCTGCAGAGATCCGGAGAGTTCCGGGTGTCGGATACAATCGTATACTAGGCAATAACTGTTGACCCGATTGAGTTGTGAGGGTCCACCTACTGCTTGGACTTGATGACCAAAAATGTGCGCGCGCTTATGTTGATTCACGTTCATATAAACTATAGCGCGCTCCTTTCCACTAGTGGCGCCATCTGTTAACGCCGTAGCAAAACGTCCGTTACAATGTGAAGTTTTTTTTTTAATGTTTGGTATATTAGGTGAATAATTTTACTATTAAATTGAACTCCATGTTATATTATTGTAGACAATTTTAAAATATTTTCAATTCATATAGGTTAGTAGCCTGACTACGATCCCGCAATGTGTTCAGTGGTGATGTGGACTGCGGTGGTAAAACACCTAATAACCGTCGGAGCAATCGTAGGGCACAAAAGTGATAAAATATGTATAAGTTACGAGCTGTATTGATTTTAGTGTTTTAAGCCGTTTTTGTTATTACACGTCATTTGGAAATTTAGATTTAAATATAATATAAATATAATTCCCACTGCCTTAGTTAAAATCTGTAATATCTAATATATAAAATTCTCTTGTCACAATGTTCGTTCCCTAACTCCTCCGAAACGGCTTTACCGATTCTTATGAAATTTTTTATGCATATTCAGTAGGTCTGAGAATCGGTTACTATCTATTTTTCAAACCTCTAAGTGATCAGGGTTGCCTACACCAAAAAATTTTTTTTTATTTTTTGGGATTTTTTTTTCTATTTTATTTATTATCGTGTGGCATCAAAAACTACATACAACCCTAAATTTTCAATTACCTTTTCTATCACCAACCCCTGCTTTTTAATAAACATTTTAATATTTTTGTCTCGCTCGATATCATCAATTGTACATGGCCACGTATCAAACCGCGTGGCTGTAAACTCCAAAAAAAAATATTATCACTTGGTAAGTGATCCCCTCCACGTGTGTACCGGTGTCACCTCTCACCAGTACACAGCACGGAGTGGGGATGACAACGAATTCTATATCTCTCAAACATTATGCCTTTGCCACTCCCTCTACATATAAATATATTCTCAAGCAACTTTATTATTTATTTATTAATAACTAATGTCATTGAATATAATTTATTATTAATCTATAATACAAATATGTGTAGGTAAGCGCATCACTCTACAACGCCAGGACCAATTTGGCCAATTTGAGAAAAATTCGAATAATCGCCGGGAAGCCCCTAAAAACAGCGCTTTTCTTTTTCCTAAACAAACGTTCTCTAACTAAAATGTAGGGTCAATTTGAACTTTATCGCTATTTCATAAAGTTCATATTAAACCAGTTAAACCAGTAAACAGTAAACAGTAAACAGTAAACAGTAAACAGTAAACCAGTACACCAGTAAACCAGTAACCAGTAACCAGTAACCAGTAAACCATAAACCAGTAAACCAGTAAACCAGTAAACCATTAAACCAGTAAACCAGTAACCAGTAAACCATTAAACCAGTAAACCAGTTAAACCAGTAAACCAGTTAAACCAGTAAACCAGTAAACCATTAAACCAGTAAACCATTAAACCAGTAAACCATTAAACCAGTAAACCAGTAAACCAGTAAACCAGTAAACCAGTAAACCAGTAAACCAGTAAACCAGTAAACCAGTAAACCAGTAAACCAGTAAACCAGTAAACCAGTAACCAGTAAACCAGTAAACCAGTACACCAGTACACCAGTACACCAGTACACCAGTAAACCAGTAAACCATAAACCAGTAAACCATTAAACCAGTAAACCATTAAACCAGTAAACCATTAAACCAGTAAACCATAAACCAGTAAACCAGTAAACCAGTTAAACCAGTAAACCAGTACACCAGTAAACCAGTTAAACCAGTAAACCAGTAACCAGTAACCAGTAACCAGTAACCAGTAAACCAGTAAACCAGTAAACCATTAAACCAGTAAACCATTAAACCAGTAAACCATTAAACCAGTAAACCATTAAACCAGTAAACCAGTTAAACCAGTAAACCATAAACCAGTAAACCAGTAAACCATTAAACCAGTAAACCATTAAACCAGTAAACCAGTACACCAGTACACCAGTACACCAGTAAACCAGTTAAACCAGTAAACCATTAAACCAGTAAACAGTAAACCAGTACACCAGTACACCAGTAAACCAGTAAACAGTAAACCAGTAACCAGTAACCAGTAAACCAGTAACCAGTACACCAGTAAACCAGTAAACCAGTAAACCAGTAAACCAGTAAACCAGTAAACCAGTAAACCAGTACACCAGTACACCAGTAAACCAGTACACCAGTACACCAGTACACCAGTACACCAGTACACCAGTAAACCAGTAAACCAGTAAACCTGTAAACCAGTAAACCAGTAAACCATTAAACCAGTAAACCATAAACCAGTAAACAGTAAACAGTAAACCAGTAAACCATTAAACCAGTAAACAGTAAACCAGTAACCAGTAAACCATTAAACCAGTAAACCATTAAACCAGTAAACCATTAAACCAGTAAACAGTAAACAGTAAACAGTAAACAGTAAACCAGTACACCAGTACACCAGTACACCAGTAAACCAGTTAAACCAGTAAACCATTAAACCAGTAAACCATTAAACCAGTAAACCAGTACACCAGTAAACCAGTAACCAGTAAACCAGTAAACCATTAAACCAGTAAACCATTAAACCAGTAAACCAGTAAACCAGTACACCAGTAAACCAGTAAACCAGTAACCAGTAAACCATTAAACCAGTAAACCATTAAACCAGTAAACCATTAAACCAGTAAACCAGTACACCAGTAAACCAGTACACCAGTACACCAGTACACCAGTAAACCAGTAACCAGTAACCAGTAACCAGTAAACCAGTTAAACCAGTAAACAGTAAACAGTAAACAGTAAACAGTAAACCAGTACACCAGTAAACCAGTTAAACCAGTAAACCATTAAACCAGTAAACCATTAAACCAGTAAACAGTAAACAGTAAACCAGTAAACAGTAAACAGTAAACCAGTACACCAGTACACCAGTAAACCAGTTAAACCAGTAAACCAGTTAAACCAGTAAACAGTAAACAGTAAACCAGTACACCAGTAAACCAGTAACCAGTAACCAGTAACCAGTAAACCATTAAACCAGTAAACCATTAAACCAGTAAACCATTAAACCAGTAAACCAGTTAAACCAGTAAACCATTAAACCAGTAAACCAGTTAAACCAGTAAACCATTAAACCAGTAAACCAGAAACCAGTAAACCATTAAACCAGTAAACCAGTACACCAGTAAACCAGTTAAACCAGTAAACCAGAAACCAGTAAACCAGTAAACCATTAAACCAGTAAACCAGTAAACCATTAAACCAGTAAACAGTAAACCAGTAAACAGTAAACAGTAAACCAGTAAACCATAAACCAGTAAACCAGTAAACCAGTAAACAGTAAACAGTAAACCAGTAAACCAGTAAACCAGTAAACAGTAAACCAGTAAACCAGTAAACCATTAAACCAGTAAACCATTAAACCAGTAAACCATTAAACCAGTAAACCATTAAACCAGTAAACCATTAAACCAGTAAACCAGAAACCAGTAAACCATTAAACCAGTAAACCAGTTAAACCAGTAAACCAGTTAAACCAGTAAACCAGTAAACCAGTTAAACCAGTAAACCAGTTAAACCAGTAAACCAGTTAAACCAGTAAACCAGTTAAACCAGTAAACCAGTTAAACCAGTAAACCAGTTAAACCAGTAAACCAGTTAAACCAGTAAACCAGTTAAACCAGTAAACCAGTTAAACCAGTAAACCAGTTAAACCAGTAAACAGTAAACAGTAAACAGTAAACAGTAAACAGTAAACCAGTAAACCAGTAAACCAGTTAAACCAGTAAACCAGTAAACCAGTAAACCAGTAAACCAGTAACCAGTAAACCATTAAACCAGTAAACCAGTACACCAGTAAACCAGTAAACCAGAAACCAGTAAACCAGTAAACCAGTAAACCAGTAAACCAGTAAACAGTAAACCAGTAAACCAGGTAAACCAGTAAACCAGTAAACCAGTAAACCAGTACACCAGTAAACCAGAAACAGTAAACCAGTAAACAAGTAAACCAGTAAACCAGTTAAACAGTAAACCAGTTAAACCAGTAAACCAGTAAACCAGTAAACCAGTAACCAATAAACCAGTAAACCAGTAAACCAGTAACCAGAAACCAGTAAACCAGTAAACCAGTAAACCAGTAAACCAGTAAACCAGTAAACCAGTAAACCAGTTAACCAGTAAACCAGTACACCAGTAAACCAGTAAACCAGAAACCAGTAAACCAGTAAACCAGTAAACCAGTAAACCAGTAAACCAGTAAACCAGTAACCAGTAAACCAGTAAACCAGTAAACAGTAAACCAGTAAACCAGTAAACCAGTTAACCAGTAAACCAGTAAACCAGTAAACCAGTA
This sequence comes from Byasa hedistus, assembly GCA_029286795.1. Lineage (NCBI taxonomy): Eukaryota > Metazoa > Arthropoda > Insecta > Lepidoptera > Papilionidae > Byasa > Byasa hedistus. Next base: position 4,294,928 of record JAGSMW010000020.1, on the reverse strand, counting down.
AACCAGTAAACCAGTAAACCAGTAAACCAGTAAACCAGTAAACCAGTAAACCAGTAAACCAGTAAACCAGTAAACCAGTTAACCAGTAAACCAGTTAAACCAGTAAACCAGTTAACCAGTAAACCAGTAAACCAGTAAACCAGTAAACCAGTAAACCAGTAAACCAGTTAACCAGTAACCAGTAAACAGTAAACCAGTAAACCAGTTAACCAGTAACCAGTAAACCAGTAAACAGTAAACCAGTACCAGTAAACCAGATAAACCAGTAAACAGTAAACCAGTAAACCAGTAAACCAGTAAACCAGTAAACAGTAAACCAGTAAACCAGTAACCAGTAACCAGTAAACCAGGTAAACCAGTTAAACCAGTATAAACCAGTAAACCAGTACCAGTAAACCAGTTAAACCAGTAAACCAGTAAACCAGTAACCAGTAAACCAGTAAACCAGTAAACCTGTAAACCAGTAACCAGTAACCAGTAAACAGTAAACCAGTAACCAGTAACCAGTAAACCAGGAAACCAGTAAACCAGGTAAACCAGTAAACCAGTACCAGTAAACCAGTACCAGTAAACCAGTAAGCCAGTAAGCCAGTAAACCAGTAAACCAGGTAAACCAGTAACCAGTTAAACCAGTAAACAGTTAAACCAGTAAACAGTAAACCAGTTAAACAGTAAACCAGTACCAGTAAACCAGTTAAACAGTAAACCAGTAAACCAGTAACCAGTTAAACAGTAAACCAGTAAACAGTAAACCAGTAAACCAAGTAAACCAGTAAACCAGGAAACCAGTAAACCAGTGTAAACCAGTAAACCAAGTAAACCAGTAAACCAGTCAACCAGTAAACCAGTTAAACCAGTAAACCAGGAAACCAGTAAACCAGTTAAACAGTAAACCAGTTAAACCAGTAAGCCAGTAAACCAGTAACCAGTAAAACCAGTAAACAGTTAAACCAGTAAACCAGTAAACCAGTAAACCAGTAAACCAGTAAACCAGTAAACCAGTAAACCAGTAAACCAGTAAACCAGTAAACCAGTAAACCAGTAAACCAGTAACCAGAAACAAACAAACAAAAGTTCATATTAAATAACAAGCTTTCACTGCTGTCTAAGCAATGTAGGTGCGTTCGTAACGCTAAAGAGTCAATTTGCACTTTATTACAGCTGCACAAAGTTCAAATTCAATTATTCTATCAAAATGGTGTGCGTATGCGCGTCGGAAGATCGCCGCGAGCCGAAATTAAAACGAATGAAATAATAACATAAATAGTCACAAAATGTAATAGCTAAAGATCATTCTTACTGATTTTCAATTTGGTTCGGCTTCGCGGTATTATTTCTTTTGTTTTAGTTTCGGCGCGCGACTAAAATGCATTCGTTTTCACGACATTACATCAGTCGAGCACAATCCGCGTTACCATCTGGCGGACTTGATAGACTACATTCTGTCAAAAAGATTTGGAATGTGACAGTTATTTGTTCCTAATAAAATAATAATAGTAAATATAATTTATGTACTATAATTATAACTTTGGCCACTCTTCTGGAACCCACTTATATTTAAATATTAGTTATTAGATGAACATATATAGAGCTGAACCCCACACACCGCCCTATCACCAGAGTGACGGTTCAGTCCAGATTTTTTTGCGCTGGCTATAAAATAGGTAAGAACAAAAAACTGCCACATTCCAATTTTTTTGACAGAACGAAGTCTGTCGGGTCAGCTAGTTTTTCTATAAAATTCATCTTCGATGTTTGATCTGAGGCACCAGTTTCTCCATTAGTACATATCGACCTGAAGTAGCCTGTTTTTATTCTATGAGAAGCATTAACATGTCTCCATTGTAGTGATTACGGAAATCCTGTACATAATATATACACTGCGCTTTACAAACTATTATTACATATGTAATCTAGTCTTAGCTTGTTCAAAGATGTCTAATGATTAGTTCTTAAGACTTTAAATGATATTTTGTGTGATAAATTTATACTTAGACTATTTTTTTATTATTTTGCGTTAGTATTATTTTCGATGTATGTTATTTGTTAAATATTTAATTGTTTGCGAATAAATTTGTAAAAAATATTCACTGTTACGTATTTCTCAAGTATATTATTTATTTTCCATAGTATTAAAAATTTATTTAAATTGGTAAATGTTTTATTACTGTTTTGTTTTAAAATGGAAACAACTTTTCAAAAGTCTGGGGTATAGTATAGATTTATTTAATGCCATAATTACTCAAATAGTTGCAGCATCTGCTGTTTGATGTATTACCAATATTTTACCCCATAACCAGAAGAGCCACTTTTGATGAACATTTAAAAAATTGGCGAGCCATTATGGTTTTAATTCCAGAATTTTTCGCTAAATATATTGTCTGATTGTTGACGGCTGCTAAACATCCAGGTCTGTTGGGAAGATACGCCTATCTTTGTATAAGAACATGGAACTCGCGTAGAATAGACGCGTTCTGTTTGCCGGTGGAGATGATGATGAAACAGCGAAACACTGAAATTATTGGGACATTAAATTCCACTGGGCAACTTAAGGTAGAGTAAATCTTTTTTAAAAAAAGGATTTTACAGAATTGAAGTATTATTTTCGTGTCACAAGTATATTTGTAAGACTTGCCGGTGAAGTAATGTGTGCATAATACTGTTTGGCGGCCTAGCTAGTGAAATGACTAGGGTTAACCAAACTTCACATATTTCAAAGCGATGAGCATAATGCCGTGCAGTGCATATCGTTCTTACTTTCGGCTCTGTGTTGGGCGGACATTACGTTTATCGGTGGGTAGGTGAACGACTTGCTCGTGTCATCGTTGTGTTAAATAAATCATTTTAGTATCTTAATAAAAATCTATGAAAAAATAAAACAATATTATTATTTTACGTGTTTATTTACATCTTACCATATAATTTAGGAGCAATGAGAATATAAATCTACTATGCGGTCCTTGTAACAAGGCATAAAAAAATCTTGAATCATTTGCTACCATACCTCAATTTTTTTTAACCGATCGCGATTTTTTCTAACTTTTACAATGAAAATAAAACTCAATATGATCCCTTACCAAAATATCTTAAGAGACTAGATTGCGGAATGTTCTACTACCATTTTTCTAATAGGAAATTATATTTAAGCTATGTTATGAAAAAGAACTAAGTACGTACGAGTCGCAAGTGGCATCTAAGAAGTTTTATCAACGGTTAGAGAGCAAAGAATAACTAGTTTAAAATTCATTGAAGACGTATTAGTTCTAAATTATTTCCGGGGGAAAAAATTTAGTCACTAAGTTTTTTCTACTTTATTCTGGTTTGTTTCCACAGTTCACATTCATTTTATCGTGAAAAGTGCTTTAAAACTTCCGTTTAGTAAGTTTGGTATAAATATTGGTAATACATAAAAAGAATTGACTTACATCGTATTGTCTTGCAAATGTACCTATATCACAACGCGCACCGATCCCAATTAATTAATAAATTTTGTATTTGTACCATTGACTAAGGTAATAAATTCTCACTAATTTTAGGTGTTTTACCATGATCTCAGATCATTCATCAAGGGTACATAATGGTTAACATCACATTTATTTGGTTTATCAAAAATCAACCACTGTGCTTTCTATAGTGTTATAATAAGTGCAAAAGAAAACGACCATATAAGTAAATTTGATGGTTATTATAAATGATCATATTCGCGTCACCGCACATTTTAATTCACAGCGTTCTCTTATTTGTGTATGTAAATATTATTCGTGAAGCGGTAAAAGGGACAAAGTATTATTCACGACGACCGGAAACCGTACACCGGATAGGCGGCAGCTTACAGCTTCACCTTGCCGTTACATATATCTCTGAACAGGTCAGAAGTGACGGGCACGAAATCCGCACCCGATCTGAAGTATAATGGATCCTTTATCACATCCGGATCGAAGCCTTCCTTTTGGTACTGTAGCTTTTTAAGCTTGAAAGTGCCTGAAAATAATAATAAATTGACTAGAAAAGTTTTTACGGCAGTAACAATGAAGAAGGTAAAAGTTTTGAATGAACAAAATGTTCAGTTTAAAGATTTTTCAGTTCAAAACATTACAATTTCAGCCTAAAAAATAATTTCTTGTGTAAAAAGTTTAAACAATTATCACCAAAATTGATTCATACAAAATTAACTAGAAAATTTTCACAAGATTTAAACAATGCCTTTTTAAAACTATAAATGTTATCCTAAAATCCAGTGGAGATATGTTAGTACTGGATAACAATGGACTGATGATTTATAAATATATATCAAAAATGATGTTTGAAGTTCGGTGTAACTATAAACATCGACATAATGAAATAACTTGATATGAAAAAACGGTAAACTGACTAGTTATTTCGATGTCGTTCATGATTCGTAGAAAGAGCGGCCGCGCGTACGACGGCAGCGAGAGGTCCATGTCCCGCGCGAGCTTGCCGAGGTCCAATGAGCGCGCAGGGTCCACAATCGCTGCCATGCCCGCGCGTCCCTCCGTCTGTGGAATCTGACCACAAAATACACAATTAAACAAATGGTGGGCTAACGACATCAGACAAGCAATAATGGAGACACCTAATAAACGAAAACAGCATTCAAAATGCCTCTTTTAAAAATACATAACTCCCGTTTTGAGTCGGAGAAGGGTAGCTAGCTTACCGAAACACCATACACGACGCAGTCCCGCTTAGAGACGGCGGCGATGAGTGCATCCTCAACCTCAGCAGTGGCAACGTTCTCCCCCTTCCACTTGTAGGTGTCGCCGGTGCGGTCGCGGAAGTACAGGTAGCCGAGTTCGTCCGCCACCATCATGTCGCCGCTGACGAACGCCGCGTCGCCCTTGCGGAACACGTCGCGCGCCAACTTTTTGTTACTGTCGCTCTGGTAAACGCATTTTAATAATTATAATTTCATTATTTTATTGAGTTTGTGTTTTTAAAACGTCTATCTATCATCATCATAAACCGAACCGCATTTTTTTTCTATAAAATATTTTTTAGTTTATCTTTTTTAGTATAGCTGTTATTGAAGAGGGTTAGAAATTTGTTTAGACCTTTTAAGTGTATCAGTTATTTTCTTTTCTTACATTATAATTGGGTAGTTTTGTTCTTTCAAATTTAATAGTATGTAGCATTTCACTTACTAAATATAAAAGCTATACCATATAAAAAATTTATTATTAACTAAAGTGTTACAAGTTGACAAACCTTATCAACGTATCCGTAATACTCTCTGGATGCATTGCCTTGAGCGATCAGTCCTATGAACATGCCGGGCTCATCTAGAACAAATGTTTATAACATACAGAAAACAGATTTATAGATGCTTATCGAGCGAATTAGTCGTAAGTTATACAATTGTCCACCAAAAAATAAACAGAAACTGAAAAAAGCATGTTTTGTTCGAAATTGGGAAGTCTGTATATTGTATTTTTTCATTGAACATCTAAAACACAAAACTGATGGATGAAGGTCATCACCCTTAGACCTAGGCTCCGCGATAATACTTAAGACGGTGTTGAACAGAGACTTACTAACGATTAATATTAGTAAATATAGATAAGTAGATATTTACAGTAATGCCATAAATAATTATACGTGAAAAATTGTTAAAATTATGGTGTTTTTGTCGCATGTCAAACATAAGGTATTTCGTTATAAATATCATTACTGGGCTGGCAGCGTATGCAGCGTCCGTCAGGCCCGCGCACGAGCGCGCCCTGCTCGTCCGCGCACACCAGCGCGATGGGGTGAAGACTAACCGGCACCAGCTTCGGCAGGAAACCCACTGCCCCCACCTTGTTGTCCACGTTAACTACAAATCGAGACAACCCGTGTCATTAATAGAAACTTTATAAGTACTGTAAATATGGGGAAAAGAATAAACAAACAGAAAAATCTATCTAGTTGGATTAGCACTTCATAAAGGATATGAATGAATACTAAGCTATACTTAATATTCTTTTTCTTCATCGACAAACGCGTCTCCTTTTATATAGAGATAGATAGGTATCAATTAGTATACACTGGCGCAGTAGTCTGGGCTATCGTATAGTGCCGAAAATCTCAAAATCGTTTCTCATGAATCTGTGTGAACGTATGCGTTATAAAATTACTCCTAGTTGATAAATTACACAACGGTTTTCAGATTTCGCTCGTTGCTTAACGACATAAAGCGATAATTATTTAAATTAATGTTTTTATAAATGTAATTGATTCGTGTAAGATTAAATCAATGATAGTATTAATAAACGTCAGTTTTGTATTTCTATATATGTGCTGTGATATATTATTAACACAAAGGATTTACAGTTTGTTATGAAAACAGTAGGCTGTTGATATCATCGTTGCCAAACGTCTATTGTATTAGATCGTACTCACTGATGTTAGCGTTGCCCTCCGTCGCTCCGTAGATTTCGTTTATCTGTGGCACTTTGAACCTAAACCAGTTCATACATATTTATAAAGATTACAACAATGCAAACGTTTACACAATCTGTTTTAACAATGTACAATTAACCCGGATACTAACATTGATTTATCAGCGAAATTGACAAATAGTTTTCAAAAAAAAAACATATTTTAAGTCGAAATATCTTTTCAACAGGAGATGCTTTAGTTAATAAATTAAGACTTATTTACTTGAAATTTCCAACCACAATAAACACAACAGTATTGTTGATTTTGTGATGACTGAATATTATTATTTATATTGTTATAATACTTTTTATAATATAACCTGTCAACCATTTGTTGCCATATAGCGAGCCGCATGCCATTGCCAACCATGATGCGAACCCGATGCTGACTGTCGGTGGGCCGCGGCGGCTGCGCAAGCAAGTATCTGCACATCTCGCCGATGTACTGGGCCACCTAATAAATTGATACATGAGCAATGTTTATACGATCTTTATTAATTTAGTTAATCATTATATAAGATATACGGAAAAACGTTAAACGTGTTGAAAAGCTTTTTCAAAGTGTAAACGGGAAAGCAATCCACATCTGTCAATAAAATAACAGACATTTATTATTAGTAAGATATTATAATTAGTTATCGATTCTTCTTTGCACACAATCTTGTGCCATGCAAAACATATGTCGAAAATATTTGTAAAGTTCACGTACTAGCAATGTTTTAAAAACAAGGCAAGTCCTTATCTTTCTATACACGAATAATTCTTGTTACACCGAACTTACTGTGCATTGATACTTGATGCAGTCGCTCCAGTAGTTGGATACTGAGAACTTGGCCCGCAGGATCGATGGTATCCCGTCGACGAGGGCCGCACCGGTGCCCACCAGTCCACCCGCCAAATGGTACAATGGCAGTGGGTTGTACAGACGGTCTGATGACTTCAAACCAAGCATGTGCACTGTAGCCACCACTACCAGCAGATATCTTAAAAAACGGATATTTATTGATTGACGTCGCGAAAGTTATTATTTATCAAATCTCCTAACAATTATTTATCATGAAACCTATTGCTAAAAATTCTACCAAGTGAGCTCTAATATCGTATTATATCAGAAGTCTATTTTTTAATACAATAAAATTTGGCTATTTGAAATGGATGATATACGAAACGAAATCGGTCACCTCCATTTGTAAATATTTTCCTAAAACATATATTTTTGGTAATTTTTTTTATTGATGCGATTATTGATACGGATTGATTAAAAAATATTTCGTGGCAAAACGTTACATTCATTAAATAATGGTCGAATGTGATCATATTTGTTTGTTTCTATTCTACACAATTATGCTACAAAGTGTTTCAACATTACACGACGTCTAATAAAAACATTCGTTAAAAATAAACCGCTGTCCTTAAGTCGGGCGAAAATAGATGTACCGCGTTGAGAAGCTGGTGTACTACAATCTAACTAGTTACGCAAAGATTACAAGATGTATATTGTCTTGTGACAAAAAATAAATATATTACTATCAGTCAAACGTTTATCTACAACGAAATATATACCTAGGCGAGGTTTAATAGTTAAAACAATTTGTCAGTGTTAGTTCCAAAGTTCGATAGACAATAGTTTCTTAAATTTCACGTCAACAAAGTTTCTTGTATAATTAGCGATAGAGAAAATAGGTCGAGTATTTAACATACTCGGTGTAGGCATTAATATCTATTTACTTTCAGTCAGTATCAAACGATAATACGTTAACTGTTAATTTGTTTTAACAATAGACACTAATGTTGATACTAGAATTTTTGCCTGCATTTTTACCTACAATAAACTATAATTTTTTAATACATTTAGGTAAACACTTGATTTTATTTATTTAAATGTTTTTCCCATTATGTGAAAATGGAGCCGTTAGTAAAGCGTGTTCGATCGGATTACTCTGGCTCTCATATGTTGACACCCGAAACACAACAATTGTCGTGGCGGTGTGTGTGTGTGTGTTGGTCGGCAGTTAGGAGAGTCCAAAAATTACCTCCAACTGAACTCCAAAACATGTGGTCCAAGAATCGAACCAGGGCAAGCGTTTAGCCACTGTACCACAGAGGTAGTTAATCTTGGCGTATTCTAAATAACAATTATCAACGGAATATACCGATATCTTGAAATACTATTAATCGAATTTGTATTTATCAATACAGTTTTTTCACAGTTTTCATTATAAATTTTAGGAGAATGATTTATTAATCGTTAAATCAAATTTATGTTACGAGAGGAAATTAAACTATAACCCACTTGGAGTTGGGTATGATGGCTGCTTTGGGCATGCCGGTCGTCCCCGACGTGTAGATGTATAGCAGAGTGTCTCTATACTGCGGCTTGTCGGAGAGTATTGGATATTCAGGTTCGTGCTTCTCCATTTCAGCTCCGAAGTCAATCACATTAGGAGCACATTTCCCATACAATTGGAAAAACTTCATTTCCGGCGGTAACTGCTCGCGGATCTCATCTATGGCTATAGTGGACATGGAAAAAGTTTAACGATTTATATTTCTTACTTAACCAATTATAATAGAATCATTCGTAGTTTTCTGATGATTGGATCAGATCAGATTCGGCGTGAGATATAATCGTCACCCAGTTAACACGAAAATTTTACTTATGGCCTTTGAATTAGAACTCAACATTATATATGTACTACTTGGCAGAAAAAAATAGAGGTACGAAAATAACAAGGTACTTAAAACTCATAATCTGGCAATGGGTACCTCGCACAACGTGTGGCAGTGGCTCCCAGTATGACAAAAACTAATAATTTGTAAAAATTTTAAAGTACCTAAAATATTTTTTTAGTTCTGGCTCGCAAACGCAATCTCTAAATAGTTAAACATTTTGAATATTTGAGATAATGAAACAATAAACAAGTGAACTCGCCATATCGTTATTTACACTGTGACATGTTTACCTAAGTGTTGGGAAGTGATAATGGGAGCATCACGTGACGACGTAATTAGCACTTAACGGTAGCATCAATCTTTGAACTTTCATATGAAATGATATTCTTATCTGCAATCATATTGTTTACTTGTTGGAAAAAATTTAAGATATATCTCAGAGAGGCCATGATCTCTGAAATTAAATTTACTAAACTAAAAGTAATATACCATATAATTAGACAAATGTTTGATAGAATTTTAAAAACACTTTAATGGTTAAAAAGAGATTTCTATTGTTATCAATTAACCTATAAAGTTTACCCAGTTCTCTCTCACCTCCAGCCAAACTATCCGAGAAGATAATCGCCTTTGCCTTAGCGACTTGGATACAGTGCAGCAGGGGCTTGTGCCGCAGGTTGCCATTGATGAGCGCCGACACTGCGCCCACCTTTGCCAATCCCAGCCAAGTCCACACATACTCCCCACAGTTTGGCATGAACACACAAACTACGTCCCCACGAGTAAGACCCACATGTTCTTGCATCACCCGCGCCACTTGATTTGACTTTTCCGCCATCTAAAAATTCAAAAAGGAATTCATGTTTATAACATAAACTTGTCTAAAATTATATTTAAAGTATTATCATTAAATATCTTTTTAACAAAAATTCTTGTAGTAATATATAATGGTATATGTCTGGATCAATGTAATACTTTTTTATTGCAACAATAACGCAACGAATAAACAATGATGCTCATTTGTATTTGCACACACTTTCTTGAACAGCTATACAAAGACAATATGATATCAATTCAACCTGTCTGAATGTCCAGGTGCGGTCATCGACCACGATGAAGCACGGCGCGTCCGGGTACTTGAGGGCGCGTTTCGTGAACAGCTCGGCCACCGTGGCGTTCTGTCGGCCCCATCTCTTCGACCGAATTATGCCATTCGCGTACCGCCACAGAAACCTATGAAAAAAGCAAAATGAATTGATAACTTCATAATAGAAATCAAATAGTAGTAAACTGTGTGATACAAATAATTTAATTATCTTCATGGTACAACTTCGAGCTGCTTCCCTTATAACGCGAAATCCCCTGTGAGATTCAGGTTCTGGGGAGTTGATTTAGTTATGTTTCTATGGTCTTTGGGGTTTTGAGAACACTGCTAGTAAGCAGAAGTCACATTAAATGCTTCAAGATTTTAATTAACATAGAATAAAGAAAAAAATTTTGAGTATTTAAGCAAATTTTTTTATTCAATAAGAACCATTGTCACCGAATACGCCGTTCTTATAAGAATAGATGCATTTAAAAAAAATGTGCATCAATAATGCGCATAACATATGCATTTACAATGGAAAAACGTCATATGGCATTATCGACAAAGCAAAAGAAAGACCTTTTGTTTTGGAATTGATAATATTATAATAGTACAAATGAATGCATGGCTTCACCGCCGTGTGAACAAGTGTTTTGAAGCAATTGTGTATTGATTTCATCAATCAATACCTGTTATCGTGACATGTCGGTTGATAACATTATAGGAAACTAGATCGCTATAAAGAAAAAACGAATGCGATAAAGTTGTGAGAATATGAAGTGAAATATCTTTATAGCCATACCAAATATGTGAAGGTGTTAACTCTGTACTGTCGGAAGACAGAGACATACTTTGACATTTTTTCTTTTTAAATACTAAAATCCCTTGACGTTGATAACTCATGGTCATATTGAAACATTTAGGTATATAACGTTTTCACAAAAATCGAATCGATGATAAATGGAACCGTAAAAACACGTCATCAGAATACACGTGCACAACCTTTCTTTCATATATCCACATCTTAAGATAGAATTTTGTTTTAAAAAAAGTAACATCAAAAACAAAGAACTTTCGAAAAGGTTATAGAAAAAAGTAGGAAGTCTAATTATAAAACTTGTCTACAGGTACAAATGACAACCAATCATGAAACGAATATCTAGTACGGTGGTACTGAAAAGGGAAACATTCCGCAGCGCGTTGAATACCACGGCAATGCAGTTGTTGAAGCTGGTGGGCATTACGCGTGTGCCGCTGACGCACGGCCACTGCTCGTAATCCCATAATTAAATGAAGAAGATAGACACAGCCTTGCCGCTACTGCAGTAGGACACTAACGTACTAGGTAGGTTACGCTGTAGATTTATCGATTATAGTTTACTATTCAAATCCGTTTACTGAGTGGCTCCATACAGTTAAATATATTTATGCCTAACTTAAAAATATCTGCGATTTTTGTCGCAATCTAACAAATGCGCTATTTATACTTTTTAAAGTATTTCTTATTGTCGTAAAAACTCACAATTTCGGTCATATTATTGGATTGCATTTAAGTCATTTGACTATTGAGCATCTATTTCCATTGTTTATTGATCAAACAAATATTTGGTGTGGATAAAAATTTAACGAATGAAAAATAAATACAAGTTTCAGTTGTAGTCAAACAATACAAAATCGTTCATTAACAATTATCGCTGCCAAATATTGAATTCGTAAACAAATAAAGATCAAAGATAGATAAATTTATAACAGCCTCAACTCAATGAATGCGTCGAAGGACTAACTAAAATTAAACTTTTACGACAGAAAACCATTTTTTTGCTTTAGATTTTCCATAAAACTTTACATAACATTCATGGGACTTACAAACGTCATAATATGAAACAAAAATATATCGAGGCTTTAAATTCAATTACGTCAAAATGTACCCAACGGAAAGCAAAAGTACGTGTTGAAAATTTAAAACTGTTCTTGAGAGGGTTCACTGTACCCATTATAGATCGACAAAAAGTTCTGGCTTTCGAAACTAGGGTCAATATTAACACATGACTCAATAATTTTAATTATGATAATTTTAAATTAAAAATGATGTTCGATTAAGTTTATAACAGAATAGGTTTACGCAAACAATTTTAAATTCCGTCCTAAAAAAACTTGCGTCCTGCTGAATTAACTCCGGGAGAAGTTCGAGACCAAAATAACTCAAGGCACCTGAGCATACACTACCGGATACTCTGTACTCACGGTTTTATACGTCACTGGTTAACGTTTAAAAGTACATAAATTGATAGGAGACCTGATGATTTTTTTATTATGATCTATTTTAAGTTCATGTTCTGATTATTCAAGATCTTCCAAGGCGCTCAAAGAGAAAAAGTTTCTGAACAAAATCTGGATATTAAGAAACGTACTATAATGTTACACTTGGGACATAGTTTAAAAGTGCATATAAAAGTTTGTAAAAATTAAAAAACCGTAATATATTAATTAATTTTTATCCCTTTGTAGTATACAAATATTTTGCAGAGCTAAGAATCTTGTATGTATAAAAATAGAGATAGCAAGCAAAGAAAAAACAGTTTAGTGTAAAATAAATGTTAGTAGTCTTAACTAAATTTGCGCATATTGTGAATGACTTGAGATCTTGTACTTGGTATTCAAGTTAGTTAGTTCAGAAAGTAAATTAGATAATGTGAACATAATGAAGAAACTGTTAAAGATAAATGTTTTAAATTAGAGAAAAATAAAAAATAAACTGAAATGGAACCTATACTTTTCGTACGTGCAATAAATATATGTATACTACCTGACCCGGCAAACGTTGTTTTACCGTATAAATTATTTCTAGTGAATATTTTGAGTGTTAAATAATATAAACAACTAACATGTGGGGATGTGGTCGATGAGTGAAAGAGGAAAAACACCTACAATTATTTTTTAAATTCAGTGTACTTTTAACTATGGCGGAGGCTTAATTGTGTTATGTGTTGAGTACTTATTGATTTATATATGATACTTACAAAGCAATAACTGATCGATTGATAACTAAATGTTGAAGATTATTACAGTACCAATATCGCTATTAAAAATAGGAATTGGTAGTAGGAGGGTGAAAATTAAGGGTTATATGTATTTTTAAAACTAAATCATAAAAAAAAATTATGCGACAGGCCACCATTATCGCTTAGGAAATTAAAAATACTTTACGACCTATTCTCAGACCTACATATAAAATTTCATAAAAACCGATGAAGCCGTTTGTGAGGAGTATGGTTACAAACACGAGAATTTTATTATAAAGATAACGTTGAACATTGTGGAGAGAGTGCTTGACAGATGACTGAAGTTCTATTTTATAAGACACGATACAAAATCTGGCTTTTAAATAGTAAATTTTGTAATTTATTTTTTAGTTAAAAGTAATTAATAAGTTACACGTTAACTTAAAATTAGAAACGGTAACGATGTTCCTCGCCGACTTTGTGATGGTTCGCCGATCGCCATATACCAACGGTCTTTGACCGCTCCAAGTGCTCATCTCGCCTATTAAAGCGTTTTGTAAGATTTTAAGTCAGTTTCTAAATGTAAAGCACTCATCCACTCTCATTTATTCCCTTCGGATAATGAACCTTAGTTGCATAAAGTGATGTTAATGGTGAGTATGATGGTTAACATTTTAAAAAGGTTAAAATGCGATTTATGAATTGTCTACGACAGGGAAAAGATTTTCAAAGCCCTTTCTAGTTTTTTTTTGATAACCCAGGAAAACACTTCTATTGTTAAAAAAATGTTTCAAAAGATAGTTTTAAGTATACAACGAATAAAAGTAATTTTAAATACAAAAGTTTATTGATTATATTTAATGATAGTAGCCAGGGTGAGGGCAGGGGGCAGCGAGCCAGGAGGCAAGCGGTAAAATGCGGCGATCGATGTCGACACAGCCGCCACGCGACGCCTATCAAGCTCCTGTCAGGGTCACTAACAACAGTGCTTGTTTTTGGATTAAATACGTAAAGCTTTACGAAATTATAATATATTTACATAAAAAAAATATTTAAATGTAATGAAAATCGACTTGGTAACGGGACGAAATAAGGTCATTGTAGTCCTTAATTCAGTTCTCGTAAAATTTAAGAAGAAAACCCACTGCCGGTAGATATTTATCCTGTTCTTATCTCTAATTCAAAAATTTGAATAAGGCAGCTCTTCCGCTAATTTCGGCGCTAAGTAATATGTGTAAACATTAAAGTGTTAGTCTTTAATGAACGCTGTAGTTAGTAACTTATTAGGATAAAAAGATTTACCATCGCAACAAAGCGGTGAGCAGTAACATGTGCCGAGTAAACATCCCATCTATCCCACTCTTACATGCAAGCATATCATTCACCAGGCAAATATCCTCCTAAATACTATTTGCAGTCATTAAAAAATCTACTACGATCAATACTCTACTTGTTAGTTATTAACATACATCGATTTCGAAACTTCCCCTTTTCGCTTTTTTCATTACATAAACTTAACCAAGGATAATTTAATTTATAATACTTTGATACTTTACTGTAGTCAAAAGGTTAACGAAACCATATCAAAATCAATAAAACATACCTCCTCAAGGACGTTACAAAATATAATGAACAATAATGTATTGTTCATTAATTAATATAAAAGAAATATTTCATCATCATCTTTAAGACATTCTCATGTTTTGAAATAGTTGCCTCCTAGCTTCTAATAATAAGTAAATAATATGATCATTAGAAAACAATAAAATGTGATAATACCATTACAATTGTTAGTGAGTACTATTGTTATTTAATAAAATCATAAAACTTGATGATAGTAGTTGAGGATTGATGAATACTAGAATAATTACTATTTCCTCACTAATATATAAGAATAGTTTGATTGTAAAATCATCTTCGTTTTATTAATGTTCAACTTAAAAAATGGCTCATAAACAATTAGCCTTTTCTGTGCCATATTGAGAAGCCATATAACTACATCTTTTAAGTTTTTAATCGAATCATGTTTAGGTTATTTTAGTTTAGTTATGTTAGAGAAATCTTTGATGATCAATAGAAGAGAAAAGACTATTTCAATAAAAAAGACCTCCAAATTTGAGAAAAAGGCAGTTAGAAATAATGCCCAATAATTTAAAATTACCGTTGAAAAATTATAATAGAATATACATTTATATTTGGTAACCAAAATAGATTAGAAACCAAATTTTTTTTATCAAAATAAAAAGTTTTACTTTTTTCTGTAACTCTTAAGGTATTTGTAGATATGACGCGACGAGAGAAAAAACAATATCAATAATATGTTTAATTCAATCATTAACTAGTCAAATGTTGGATTTTTAATGTATTACATCTGATGTATATCTTACAAAACATATAATAAGCGACGAACGCAGAGGACGTCTAGCGACTGATGATATATTTTTAAGATATCTCGTAAAATTCATACAAGTCAGTAATAACTTTTTATTTAAATTAATTCGGATTATAAAGGTCGCCCAAAACGCAAGTATAAAACGATTTATGAATAATAATAATTAGAAATCTTCTTGTGTCCCAGGTTTCATTTAAAAATTTAATGGTACTTTCGTTGCGTGAAATAGATGTGAAGTTGTCACTGTATGAAATTGAAGCGTAGTTTTACTTGAAATTCAAGTTTTAAACTACAGCTAAACATAGGTGTATGCAAGGTATGTTTTACAAATATTTATTTCTTTTGGTATAATTTTAAGCGAATAAAGTAAGTTTTGTAATACGAATAAAAAAATAAAACTATGTAAACATGTTTATGTCTATCTTAATGTGTACATTCGAGGAGAAATATTAATGTAAACACAGACAAGAGCCGCAGTAAAAAAAAAATCATTACGGTTTTTTTTGTGATTTTCCTTACAATGAGGCTAACACCCGACCTCAATTTCAAGGTATTATCTGATAACGAAGCCGTTGATGGAGAAGTATGCTTGCCAGGAATACCCCAGGTCTCACACGTTAAAAGCAGGAACATAGCAATACTATTATAGCAACAGACTTACTATACGAGGATGCTGGCTATCCAGGCGGGTTAACTCTACCATCAACCAAACTACACAACATATGGCCGCGGAATCGGACCAGGGACCTCCGTGTTCCAAGCGAAAAAAAACTTAAGAGCTTTGTAAGTGAACATAATTTCATCATGTCTAACCCTTGTTAGATCAAGTATGAATGTCTGGTTCAAAAGAATGTGGTTTTTCTATTTAGGTATCTCAATCTAAAACAAATAGTTTATAAACTTGACCGGTCTTAATTTGATTATATAGTTTACACTGGGTGTAAGGAAACATTTTAATATATATGCAAAGGTCAATGCAAAGTTGGTACCATAAGGTCTGCAAACGAAACATTCTGTATTTGGTTACATTGACTCATTAAATGTTATATCCATCCATATTAATTGTTACAAAGGAAGTGCCTAATACGACATAGCAAAACAACAGTTGTGTGATCAACAAAGTTATTACAGTAAGTTATAATATGTATGTTTTAACGCGTAGATTTTCCTTTATGTCAACTACTTTATAATTAATAATTAATTACTACGAAGTTGATATAAATTACAACTTTTGCCGCAGTAAAAAATTGTTTGTGAATATGTATGTAAATTGATATCGGATTTGTTTAAGCTATTATCTAATATTGCTTGTTCACGATATATAAAAACTTAAGTGTAATTTTGGAACGTGTAACTAATAAATATTTGTTAAGCTTTTTAATAAATCACAGTAACGAAATTCATTAAGATTTTTTCAATCTGATCTATTTCTTCCTAAAATTTAGAGACAATATGACACGTTATTCATACAATTGTAAAAATTGGTTCTAATTCGTTTGGAATTAAATTACTTTAGACAATATTTTTCTCGCTTTAGTGGTGTTGACATAAGTATTTTTTTGTAAAAAACAATAATTATGTACTTACTTTAAATCGCGGGGCAAAGTTTTAATAATCACATATAAGCATTTTCTGTATCTGTAGACGCAGGGTGCGATCGCTAGTAGAGCGAAAATCGCAGCTTTGGAGAGGGTGCTCAGCACGGCGGCCATCGCTGCCGCCACTGCCATGAGAGCAACGAGAGCTGCCAAGACCGCGTCCATGCTGGCCAACAGCCCAGTAGGACGCGTCACGATATTTCCGGGCACTGGTCAGCGGTAAACAACAGTAGTACTCGGACACTCCGCGACGAGTTACACGTCTGCAGACTACGAGCAGCTCTCTATAAATGCGCGAAGGACATGCGGCGCACGATGCGATACCACGCGAGTCAATGGCGGCGCTCCCCTTGGCGCCAGACGCACATGCGCGGACAACAGCTGATCCCTGCGGAAGGGATCGACAAAAAAAACTGAATAATATAATCAGGGTAAATGTTTAACAAAAACTTTACATAACCGAAGCTTTTTCTATCGGTTATATTGTATACGATGACACTTAAGTCGAACGATTCAGACAAAGCTTTCATTTTTTATAATTAGAACTGGTTTATATTTTAAGAAGATTTTAATAATGAAAGAAAAAGTTTCATCTGAATAAAGTCATCCTGACGGAATGTACAAACATATTCAAACGTTAATTAAAACAAACATTGTTAGGACTGGTTTGTAATGTTTCTTTTTAAATTACCATCTCATATCCATGTTCAATAATTATCGTTATAGAATGGATGAGATATAGAACCAAAGAAAAATAACTTTTTTAAAATGTTTGTTATTATTTAACAATAGCTGTAAATTTAACTCCTCCAGATGAACTAAGCCTGGTACCTATTATATAAGTTGGTGTTCAGTACTTATATATTTTTTGCATTGTAATGAACAAATTTCCTTTTAACCCTAATAAATAGACTTAGTACATTTAAAATAAACGACGCAATTATTTAAGAGCACCGTAAGCACCGACTATTTTAAGGAATTCAGAGGAAATAGTCTTATCTAATATTTTAAATGTAATATGATTATTTTTTGAAAACAGCAAAGAAACATTATGATTGAAGTTATGCAAACTGCTTGCCGACAACATGCATTTCAAAACCGCATAGATATGGCTTCATTCCCTACATATCCTTCAGTATTCTAAAGAATATGGCTAAAGGAAAATTTGAGTTTTACTTCGAGGGTTTTTTTTTCCTTCTTTAAATAGACGATCTGATATTTTGTGATAAAGTATTTACTGTAATATGCACAGCAAAACAGTGCATATTAAAATGGAGTTCCACTTTTAACAATAACAATTAAATCATAATTGATGATTAACCATTTATATTTGGACCTTATAGAACAGACATTCACATTCAAATTTTAAAGCCACATTAGTGGCGATTTCCATAAATAATAATTCAGGAAAACAACTTTTTATTTTACCAACATATTACATAATTACGCTATATTGTGAAAGCTCTGTTAAGCAGTGGACATCAATCGGGTGAAGTAATGATGATACAGACACAAAAAAAAAACACTTTATTAGTATATTTAAAATATACATTTAATAACATCAAACAGGTATTTAGTAACCTCGCCCCTACATTTATAAAATTGTAAACAAATAAAAAAGAAATTACTTTCAGTCTTAACAATTTGAGACTGGTTTTGAGTAGCCCTGAAAATTACATTAGAGGAATGACAAATAAATAGAAAAAAAATCATTTACCTAGTTTACAACGTACCGTTGATACTCGAAAGAAAACAATAAGGTTATTTATTAAAATAATTGTTTTCTTTTAATCCACGAAGAGATAGAAGACTCAGACGGTCATCCGAAGGTAAGTTATAATACGTTTACCTATAACAAAGTATGCAAGCGTCATCATCCCGGTAGCCAAACAAATACTTTTAAGTACATTGACAGCCCAGAAGTAGGACGCGTCACGATATTTCCGGGCACTGGTCAGCGGTAACAACAGTAGTACCCGGACACTCCGCGACGAGTTTACACGTCTGCAGACTACGAGCAGCTCTCTATAAATGCGCGAAGGACATGCGGCGCACGATGCGATACCACGCGAGTCAATGGCGGCGCTCCCCTTGGCGCCAGACGCACATGCGCGGACAACAGCTGATCCCTGCGGAAGGGATCGACAAAAAAAACTGAATAATATAATCAGGGTAAATGTTTAACAAAAACTTTACATAACCGAAGCTTTTTCTATCGGTTATATTGTATACGATGACACTTAAGTCGAACGATTCAGACAAAGCTTTCATTTTTTATAATTAGAACTGGTTTATATTTTAAGAAGATTTTAATAATGAAAGAAAAAGTTTCATCTGAATAAAGTCATCCTGACGGAATGTACAAACATATTCAAACGTTAATTAAAACAAACATTGTTAGGACTGGTTTTTAATGTTTCTTTTTAAATTACCATCTCATATCCATGTTCAATAATTATCGTTATAGAATGGATGAGATATAGAACCAAAGAAAAATAACTTTTTTAAAATGTTTGTTATTATTTAACAATAGCTGTAAATTTAACTCCTCCAGATGAACTAAGCCTGGTACCTATTATATAAGTTGGTGTTCAGTACTTACATACTATTTGAGACACAACATTTCTGTAAAAAAATATACTATAAACAAAGTATGCAAGCGTCATCATCCCGGTAGCCAAACAAATACTTTTAAGTACATTGACAGCCCAGAAGTCAGTTTTATCACCTATATACATATAAAACGAAGACGTGAATTTATTATTCACTTAACATTATCACAAAGACCTTCAGTCGTTAACATAATCATCACCAGCCTATAGACATTCACTAGTGGGCATAGGCTTGCCCCAAAGATCTCCGCACAGATCCTGCGCTGCCCGCATCCAGAGGTTTCCCGCGACCTGTACTAAATATGCTGTCAACTTTGTAAAGAGCCTTCCAGCAATGTGCCCGGCCCATTAAAATTTAAGCAATTCAGTTATCTTTTAGGCTATGTCAGTGAGCTTAATAGTTATCAGCTATTAGAAAATTACAGTATATCATGAACATGAATTGATCCATTTGCCTATAAAATTTTACAATATTTTCTATCTACACAGACAACTAACAATTAATATTGGTGTTACATACATTATATAACGCTTATGATAGCAAGGTTATTTTTAAACAAAAAAATACCGCTGACTGAACTAGGTGCAAAAATAAAGTTTAATTCAGATCGGTTAAGGCAAGATATTTACGGGAGTAAGTATGCTAATTCACATTTGTAACTTCGTAGCACAGCGGCTACCCACTTGCCTTATAACTCGAAAATATATGGTTTGGTTCTAGGCTCACATGTGGTAGTGTGGATGATGGTAGTATTATCCATAAAATAATATTTATATTAAAAATAACATTTAATAACATCAAACAGGTATTTAGTAACCTCGCCCCTACATTTATAAAATTGTAAACAAATAAAAAAGAAATTACTTTCAGTCTTAACAATTTGAGACTGGTTTTGAGTAGCCCTGAAAATTACATTAGAGGAATGACAAATAAATAGAAAAAAAATCATTTACCTAGTTTACAACGTACCGTTGATACTCGAAAGAAAACAATAAGGTTATTTATTAAAATAATTGTTTTCTTTTAATCCACGAAGAGATAGAAGACTCAGACGGTCATCCGAAGGTAAGTTATAATACGTTTACCTATAACAAATGTAGTGCTAGTTACGATGATAAACACTTCACCATGTTGTGCTTGTCGCTGTGAAATACAAGAAGTGAAATTTCATTACCACAGTAATTTTATTAGCTACAACGCAATTTAAAAAAAAAGTGTTTGCACACAGCTGACGCACCCAGACGGTATCCGGCCTACCACCACTAAGAATCTTTATTCTGCCTCAGGGAAAATAATTGAACACGTAACAATATGATAGACACGAATCACTTACAATAAGCTTTATCATTCTTACATACTATTTGAGACACAACATTTCTGTAAAAAAATATACTATAAACAAAGTATGCAAGCGTCATCATCCCGGTAGCCAAACAAATACTTTTAAGTACATTGACAGCCCAGAAGTCAGTTTTATCACCTATATACATATAAAACGAAGACGTGAATTTATTATTCACTTAACATTATCACAAAGACCTTCAGTCGTTAACATAATCATCACCAGCCTATAGACATTCACTAGTGGGCATAGGCTTGCCCCAAAGATCTCCGCACAGATCCTGCGCTGCCCGCATCCAGAGGTTTCCCGCGACCTGTACTAAATATGCTGTCAACTTTGTAAAGAGCCTTCCAGCAATGTGCCCGGCCCATTAAAATTTAAGCAATTCAGTTATCTTTTAGGCTATGTCGGTGAGCTTAATAGTTATCAGCTATTAGAAAATTACAGTATATCATGAACATGAATTGAACCATTTGCCTATAAAATTTTACAATATTTTCTATCTACACAGACAACTAACAATTAATATTGGTGTTACATACATTATATAACGCTTATGATAGCAAGGTTATTTTTAAACAAAAAAAAAACACTTTATTAGTATATTTAAAATATACATTTAATAACATCAAACAGGTATTTAGTAACCTCGCCCCTACATTTATAAAATTGTAAACAAATAAAAAAGAAATTACTTTCAGTCTTAACAATTTGAGACTGGTTTTGAGTAGCCCTGAAAATTACATTAGAGGAATGACAAATAAATAGAAAAAAAAAAAAAAAAAAAAAAAAAAAAAAAAAAAAAAAAACACTTTATTAGTATATTTAAAATATACATTTAATAACATCAAACAGGTATTTAGTAACCTCGCCCCTACATTTATAAAATTGTAAACAAATAAAAAAGAAATTACTTTCAGTCTTAACAATTTGAGACTGGTTTTGAGTAGCCCTGAAAATTACATTAGAGGAATGACAAATAAATAGAAAAAAAATCATTTACCTAGTTTACAACGTACCGTTGATACTCGAAAGAAAACAATAAGGTTATTTATTAAAATAATTGTTTTCTTTTAATCCACGAAGAGATAGAAGACTCAGACGGTCATCCGAAGGTAAGTTATAATACGTTTACCTATAACAAATGTAGTGCTAGTTACGATGATAAACACTTCACCATGTTGTGCTTGTCGCTGTGAAATACAAGAAGTGAAATTTCATTACCACAGTAATTTTATTAGCTACAACGCAATTTAAAAAAAAAGTGTTTGCACACAGCTGACGCACCCAGACGGTATCCGGCCTACCACCACTAAGAATCTTTATTCTGCCTCAGGGAAAATAATTGAACACGTAACAATATGATAGACACGAATCACTTACAATAAGCTTTATCATTCTTACATACTATTTGAGACACAACATTTCTGTAAAAAAATATACTATAAACAAAGTATGCAAGCGTCATCATCCCGGTAGCCAAACAAATACTTTTAAGTACATTGACAGCCCAGAAGTCAGTTTTATCACCTATATACATATGAAACGAAGACGTGAATTTATTATTCACTTAACATTATCACAAAGACCTTCAGTCGTTAACATAATCATCACCAGCCTATAGACATTCACTAGTGGGCATAGGCTTGCCCCAAAGATCTCCGCACAGATCCTGCGCTGCCCGCATCCAGAGGTTTCCCGCGACCTGTACTAAATATGCTGTCAACTTTGTAAAGAGCCTTCCAGCAATGTGCCCGGCCCATTAAAATTTAAGCAATTCAGTTATCTTTTAGGCTATGTCAGTGAGCTTAATAGTTATCAGCTATTAGAAAATTACAGTATATCATGAACATGAATTGATCCATTTGCCTATAAAATTTTACAATATTTTCTATCTACACAGACAACTAACAATTAATATTGGTGTTACATACATTATATAACGCTTATGATAGCAAGGTTATTTTTAAACAAAAAAATACCGCTGACTGAACTAGGTGCAAAAATAAAGTTTAATTCAGATCGGTTAAGGCAAGATATTTACGGGAGTAAGTATGCTAATTCACATTTGTAACTTCGTAGCACAGCGGCTACCCACTTGCCTTATAACTCGAAAATATATGGTTTGGTTCTAGGCTCACATGTGGTAGTGTGGATGATGGTAGTATTATCCATAAAATAATATTTATATTAAAAATAAAATTAAAAATCGTTAGGTATTTCTGAAAGTTAAATCATTACAGTATATTCAACATGCAAAAGAGAATACAATTTTTTATTAAACTCTTTTGCTGTCATTTGTGAATTACCTAAATTAGTTGCAGGAACAAGTATATAGAAACTCGTAATAAACTAAAGGTTTAAACAATATTGAAAGTATAACCAAACATTGTTTTTTTTTTACTGTTATGGGCTCACACAAATGTGAGCGCAGGACATAGACTTCACATAATGTAAGTGACAAGGCCATAGTTGGCGAAGCGAATTTATTCAGAATATGACTCCCATTTGTTGATAGCCGGAACACAGTAATGCCGTTATGGCCAAGATTCATAACATCAACCCTACCACCAACCAAACTCCACAACAAACAAATATGACCCAGGAATCATGTCGAGGATATCCTTTAATACACAAGTAGTTAGGCGCTGCGCTATGGAGGCTGTTAAGAAGCGGTGAACTTGAACCTAACTAATAACAACGGAAATAAATAAATTTAATATTTTTTTTACGTTTTTCACTTGTATGCAAAATATACATGTATAAGTTTAATTGTTCGAAGACTTTATATCCAATAACCATTGGTCCATCACAGTCTTATCTGCCCCGTGCATATTTTTTCATATTCCGCACCTCCCAGTGGCAAATATCGACCCTGTTTCAGGTCCAAATAATATAGATTATCGTTCTTCACCAAACTGGGGTCAAAGCTTTCCTTCTGCAGATCCATTTTCTTCATTTTAAATGTACCTAAAAACGAAACAAAAAGAGATGTTATTTTTCTATATGTCTCAAGCCGAGCACGATGTGGTACTATAGTGTACCGTCTCAACTAGCGCCTCATTTGTTATGGGCCACACAATCACAGCAAATTGATAGTTACATTTATGGAAAGCATCTCACCGGTCATATCAACGCTGGTCATGACTCTGATGAAAACGGGCCTCGCGTAGGCGGGCAGATCTCTGGCGAGGTCGCGCGCCAGACTGTCCAAGTCCAGCGTTCCATTAGCATCGACGATGCCACACATGCCGGCGCGTCCCTCAATGTTAGGTACCTAGCGTACGAAAGAATAAAGAAATTGAGATATATTATACTACATAGAATACAATTTTTTTACCATGACAAAAACTTCATTTACCTTCATTTAAACATTTAACCATTTTGTTAGTAACATTACCCCAGTAAACAACATTAAGCAGTATTTATTACTGACTTCCAAGTATTCTCTTAATAAAAGGTACATATTCTTATTACTTAATAAATAAAGTAAATGTTAAGTATTAAGACCTTAAATATGATATGTGCCTAGATTTGTTAAGCAATTATTCTATTTTTAAAAATAAATAAAAGTGCAGTTCAATGATACGGTTAAATCATGATTTAAAAACAAATGTAACTCAACGCATACAATGAACTTACAACTAAAACGTTATGGTCCTATTTAAAATTTTGCTTCGTAATTTGGGCCAAAATACAATGAAAATAATGATGTCAAACGATTTAATTATGTTAAATTAAACGTAAAAGTAGTCCATTGCTGAGCTGTTAACCAAAAACAATCAATATAGATTTACATTTAACCTCGAATGTGGGAATTTAAAAATTTAACTCACTAACGGCGACGCCGCGCTATATATAAGACATGAACTTGTTACTATGCGACTATATTATTGTGGTTACTATGGCACTGCTCAACATAAAATCAAACAGCTCCTTTAATGTTCTCACTGTTGTAATTCGCTACCTTCTCTCACGAGGAGAGATTGAAAGCGGTTTAGTAATAAAACATAAAACTACCTACCAATACTCCGTACACGACAGCGTCGCGGTGGTCAGCGACGCGGGATATAGCAGCCTCTACCTCGGTGGTGCTGACGTTCTCGCCGCGCCATCGGAACGTGTCGCCGGTGCGATCCCGGAAGAACAAGTACCCAAATTCATCCGCTACAAGGATATCTCCTGCAATCGAGAGATTTATTTCAAAGTTAACTTCGTATAAAGTTTATTATAGCAACTCCGGAAACATATTTTGTGATAGAAAAAAAAACAATTAATGGATTACAAAATCCACTATTTCGTGTTACATCAAAATATTACATTAACTTTGTTGATAGTTATTTTTATTTATTTTTTTTATTTTTTTAAAATAAACATTTATCCTTTTTACAACATTAATATATGTCTGTAATTAAGTAAAGAATAGGTAACTGGTAAATATTAGCATTGGAATCAAGTTAACGTTTGTTCGAAAAACCAAAGATTTTTTGTCTCCAATAGGTTCCTCCTCATTTTCACATGATGTTACATAACAATAAGGTCGTAGATGGTGAAACGTGCCTGCCTAAAATACTCTGGTTCTCATACATTGACAGCTGGAACACAACAATGCTGTTACGGCGGCAGATTAACAAAATTAGTGTGGTATACAGTCAAACAGACTAGAAAATTCATACGTTCAATCAAACTCCACAACTTGTGGTCCCAGAATAGCACTAGGAACATTCGTATTACAAGGTAGGCAGTGCGCTACAGAAGTAGTTGTTTTACTTTGCTCGAGATGTAAATAAACACATAACAATAAAATAATCATGTATAAATAACTCGTTAACTAAAAACGCTATAGTGTTAGAGAGACGTCAGAATATGAATAATAGGATTAAAAACTTACTTGGACAATTCTTTGATCTTTGATTTTGATCATTCTTTTGATCATGAATTTCTTTACCTGATATGAAGGCAGAGTCGCCATATTTGAAGACATCTGTCACGATCTTTTTCTCGGAGGCGGTCTTGTCCACATAGCCGAGGAACTCACGCGACGGGTTGTTTTTTGAGATCTTGCCAATGAACACTCCCGGCTCGTCGGGGTTCGCCAACTAGAGTTACAAAGAAAAACTGTTTTGTGATAATCGATGGAAATCGTGTTCCTGGTAGACAGCTGAAGAAATAACTTGTCGATGTACCGAGAGTTGTCGACCTCTGTTGTTACACCAATAAAATCTCTATATCAGCATTTTTAACTTTTGACGTACCGTAATATATAAAATATAAAAAAGAACCTTATTAACCTATATTAATTATAGACTATGTATAGAAAAAATATTCACTCATAATGGCTTACCTGACAGAGGCCTCTGGCGTCTCTTATCGGCTCTCCAGATTCTTGGTCCACCTTGATAATCGCAATAGGGTATATACTGGGCAATATCCTGGAGACGAAACCAATTGCTCCAGGTGTGCCGTCGGTGTTAGCTGATAACAAAAAAATTATATCACTTAATAAACACGAGAATTATGAATAAACAGCGAGTACTTATTAACTCAACTACAACAGAATCATATAAGACAAACTATTATTATAAAAATGCTCCAAAATTCTGCATGTGGATACTGACTTTAGCATCAGTTTTATCTGCCTGCGAGACGTAATCTAACTTCACACAATAACAGTTGGTTTGTAGCTCGAGGGTACTAGGCACGATTCCGTAGCCATAGAATTTTTTAAAATCTACTTTACTTTACTAGCTTTTCCCAGATATAGTAATTGTGTCAACATATGAGAGCCAGATTGTTCTTGGCCAGTATGCTTTACGATCTACGGTCTCCAATTGTTAGCCCGTTCATAAAAAATTATGCACTAAAAACATAAGTAATTAAAAAATACCTATGTTTGCATTTCCTTCAGTAGCTCCGTAAAATTCAACCACGTGTTTGATGTTAAAACGTTTTATGAAGTCGTTCCAAATCTGTAATGTGTAAGTTACATTATAATAACCAGTTAACGTTTCAAATCATTTTTAATATTCTTACTGGTTTAATAATACCAGTCTATGTAATACATTCAAAGGTCAAGAGCATTTAAATTATTATAGAGTAGATATTTGATAAACAAGTTTTTGTTTTAAGTTTGGTTATTCTTCATTTTTAAATCTGTTTTACATATTAAACCATCGTTTCTAGTTCAAGGTTGTCGTTACAGGAAACAATAAAATATGACACAAGGAAAAAAGAAACAGTAATTTTAAGAAATAGCAGACATGCACAATGGATAACATAATATATTAAAAACTTTAATCAATTAAACAATAGTTTATGTTTAAATTTAACATCAATGACTAATCGGCATAGTCGTATATAAAATAAGTGAATTACAAAAGTTTAACGAAATTTATGTTTTTTTAGAAACACACTTTGCGTTGGCAATATATTAACAGAAATGCCGGAATTTATATATTATAATTTATTGGAATACAATCATTAAATTGTAATACTTATTAGGCTAGTCATTGTTGAAATATAATTTTAAAACATGTTTTATATTCTGTCAGAGTCGGAATCGTTATATACGTAGTGCCTCTTATCTGTACTATTAATAAACCATATCTCATCAAGGTTGTTATTGAGGTTATAGGGGTACCTAGTTACCATATTTTTTATAACAGTGTTCTATAAAGTAAAACAGCCTGATTAATGTTTCTACATCCAGAACTCTCTCTGGAGAGAATTACAATAATTTTTCTATGTTAGCCAAACACGGGTTGATGGATGTCACTTGTCCATAAAAAGTATTGTTCTTAGAACATCTTTTAATCGAACTATGAGAATTTTATAGAATCCGTTTTTTATATACTCAGAGACAAAGTAAATATAGATTAGCAGAACAGCTGCGGGGTTTAGCTAGTGTGTTAAAGTAATTTTTAGATGTCATAAATATTGGGCGGCTAAGTAACATTGAATTTGAGAAAAATAATTGATTTCATGTTAAGACTGCGGTAATTTTTGTAAAGACCATGAGCCGTTATTTTTATTATTGAAACAAAGAAAATTAGATTTTTTTTTTTTTATATACAATTTAGGTGACAAACAGGCTTGCGGCCCGCCTGGTGTTAAGCGGTGACCGCAGCCTATGACCGCTAGTAGCACCAGAGGTATCACCAGCGTGTTGCCGACCCTGTAGGAACCTTTTAACGCCCTTTTTGAATAACTTCATATTGTAGCTCCTAGGGAAAGCCTCGGCAGGCAAGTCATTCCACAACCTCAGTGTTCTCGGGAGAAAGCACCTTTGGAACCGGACTGTACGCGACCATTGCGGTTCGAGGGTGTGAGGATGAATTCCCTGCCGATGGCGAGAGGTGCGATGATGGAATGTGGCCGTGGGCATCATGTCAAACAATTCGTCTGAACACATCCCGTTGTAGAGGCGGTAGAACACACACAATGAGGCGAAGTCTCTTCTAAAACTAAGGGGTTCGATACCGCCCGATAGCAAAGGGTCATCGATAATTCTCACAGCTCTGTTCTGCACCGAGTCCAAGGGTCCCAGCTGGCATCTAGGTGCTCCCGCCCAAAGATGACAGCAATACTCCATATGCGGCCGAACTTGCGCTTTATATAGAAGCAATCTCTGCTCTGCAGTGAAGTATTGCCTCGCTCTGCTTAGTACACCGAGCTTTTTAGATGCCAGCTTCACCTTGTCCTCCAAATGTCTCCGGTACTGAACGTCGCTGGAGATTTCGATCCCTAAGATCCCAATGCTTTCCGAGATGGACAAAGATGTGTTTTGGAACTGAGGAGCTACAATAAATGAAGTTTTCTTAGCGGTAAACGCGCAAACTTGTGTCTTGGATGGATTAAAATTAACTAAATTGAGGCGACCCCATTCGGACACATGGGCAAGTGTTACCTCAATTTCTGACACAAGTTTTCTTCTATTTTCCTCTATAGTAGTCCGAGGGGTATTTTTGCGGTCCGTGTAGAACGTGTCGCCAGTACTGTCATCCGCATAGCAATGAATGCCGTCAATTGACAGCATGTCATTTACATGCAATAAAAACAGCGTCGGCGACAGGACGGAGCCTTGTGGGACACCAGCATTTAGGTCCATGCTCATGGAGCTGCTGCCATCAACGACGGCTCTTATGCTCCTGCTGGACAAAAAGCTGCTTATCCACTGACACAATCCCTCAGGTAGTCCGTACGATGGTAGCTTCGTTAGAAGACCGCGATGCCAGACCCGATCGAACGCCTTAGCCATGTCCAAGCTTACCGCCAAAG
Source organism: Byasa hedistus (assembly GCA_029286795.1). Lineage (NCBI taxonomy): Eukaryota > Metazoa > Arthropoda > Insecta > Lepidoptera > Papilionidae > Byasa > Byasa hedistus. The sequence goes on along the minus strand of JAGSMW010000020.1, from coordinate 4,265,507 downwards.
CCTCACCTCGACTCTCAAGGGCAAGGGCCCAGCGATGTGTAAGGTACACCAAAAGATCACCAGTGGAGCGACTGTTCCGAAAACCGTACTGGCGGTCGCTTATTAAATTGTGTTCTTCTAGGTAATTTAGGAGCTGTTTATTGATGACACGCTCCAAGACCTTAGAGAGGAGGGAGGTAATAGCAATCGGCCTATAGTTCGCCGGATCTGATCTATCACCTTTTTTAGGTATTGGGTGGACGTTAGCGGTCTTCCACGAATACGGAACTGTTCTTTTTAGGTAGGAGAGGGAAAATAGGCGCGTTAATATTGGACACAATTCAGGAGCACATTGTTTAAGTACCACTGCTGGAATACCGTCAGGCCCACTCGACTTATGTACGTCCAGAGACATAAGCTCACGTCGGACTTCTTTTTGCGTTATTCGGATGTCCGGCATGGAATAACTGCACCTTGGGATGATAGGAGGTACAGCATCTTTGTCGTTCACAAACGAATTAGCTGCAAACAGAGCGCCCAAAAGATCGGCCTTCTCTGTTGAGCTGTGAGCTAGACTTCCATCAGGTTTCCGCAGTGGTGGTAATGATGACCGACAAAAGTTTCCTTCAGCAGACTTAGCAAGCGACCAGAAGGCACGACTCCCAGAAGGATAACTCACCAGTCGCCTACCAATTCCGCTAACGAATTCAAATTTAGCTCTGGCAATCACTCTCTTGCTGTGCCTTGTGACAGCGTTAAGTGTTCGCTTCACATCAGAGATGTTGGGATCCTGATTTTGACGAGCCATGGTCCAAGCACGGAAGGCAGCTTGTTTTTTGTGTAGATAAAGAAAATTACATAGAGGCGCGCTTATTTTATTTACATTCTCTACCACAGAAAAGTAACGTGTGACTGAATAGTTTAATGATACCTTTTGAAACTTTTCACATAGAACGATAAAGGTGAATACATTTTCAAGCTTGTTTATGACTATAAATAAAAATCGGTAAAAAAACTTTTAAGTGGATGCGGAGGATGGTGATGATGACGATTATAATAAGTCGATGCAATCCACACTTAGTATAGTAGAAAGTAATACAGAAATAGTTAATGGGCCCCACGTTTTTATTATTTATTAATTGTTTTTTTTATTTATTTATTTTGTAGTTTTCAGTGCACATAAAGAAAACCGTTTAACTTAAAAGTTTTTTTACTAATTTTTTATTTTCTTGTTTTTAGTATTTAGTGAAATTGTCTACCGAATATTCTGACATGTATTATATATTCATTATAACAGTATTCTGCTAGTGTAGTCCTATTATTTGATACCTATATTGTGGTGGTTGTGGAAAAATATGTACCTAGTCCGCTATATTGGAACAGCGTCCATCTTGAATTTTAAATTTTGACATAATCATCGTGTTTTACTAGTGTAGCCCTTTCATTTGATACCCATATTGAGGGGGTTAAGGAAAAATATGTAATCCGCCATTTTGTATCGGCGGCCATCTTAGATTTATAATGTTATTGATTTTATTATATTGTATTGTCATCTAAATTAAATGTGTGCGCAAAATCAAGGACAGAAAAATAGTAGTCGGGTGCAAAACTGAAGAAGCTCGACAAAAAATCAAGGAGAGATTGAAAGGTGCAGCAGATCATCTTAACGTCGAGGACATTAAAAACCAAGATCCCATGGTAGTTCTTAAAGACGTCTTATCGTACAACACCGACGAAGACATTCTTAAGGCCTTTAGGAACCAAAATGGAGATGTTTACCGAGGTATAGATCAGGACAAGGCCAAAATAGAAGTACGATACAGGAGGAAAGCACGAAACCATCACTGCGCACATGTGGTCCTTAGAGTGTCATCACAAGTGTACCGCAATCTTATGGAAAAGGGGCATGTATACATCGACATGCAGCGTATTAGGGTAGAGGACCAAACACCGCTTATCCAGTGCTCAACTTGCTTGGGATATGGACATGGACGCAAATTCTGCAAGGAGACTGTATCGAAATGCAGTCACTGCGGTGGCCCTCATCTAAAGAAAGATTGTGGAGGCTGGATGGCAGGAAAGGTTCCCAAATGCTGCAACTGTAATGCGGCGAAACTCGGACAAATGGATCATAACGCATTTAGCGCTGAGTGTGCAGTGCGCAGAAAGTGGGAGGCATTAGCCAGAGCCAAGATAGCGTATTGTTGATACGGTTGATAACGGCTCACGGATACCCACTGGAGGATATGTAATCGCCCAGGCTAACCTGCAAAGAAAGCAGTTAGCAACGGAAGAGCTAATGATAGAGTCAGCCAACAGAAACATCGTCCTAGCACTGGTCCAGGAACCCTATGTGGGTGGAATAAGGAGAATGAAGAATTACCGAGGCGCGAGAATCTTCCAGAGCACTGGTATAGAAGACGGGACAGTGAAGGCAGCAATTGTTGTATTTAATGATGACATTGACGTCCTCCAGTGCCCCAATCTCTCTGATAATAACATCGTTGTTATAAAAATCCGAACCAGTGCTTGGGAAATCGCTGTAGTGTCATTTTACTTTGAGCCGGACAAACCCATAGGACCGTACCTGGACCGGCTAAAAGACATCTGCGGTAAAATGGGAAGTACGAGACTACTGATAGGAGGCGATTGTAATGCCAAGAGTACTTGGTGGGGAAGCACTAATGAAGACACCAGGGGTGTTGAGATGTCCGGAGCCTTGGAAGAGTCTGGGCTCCAGGTATTAAACACAGGCGATACACCCACGTACGACACTGTGAGGGGTAATAGGGTGATCACAAGCCACATAGACATAACGGCATGTACTGACGACCTTGTGGGATTAATAGCAGACTGGACCGTAGACCGATCGGTTACGAGCTCAGATCACAACACCATTCTCTTCCAGCTTAACTTAATAAGGAGTAAGGGTTTTAGAATAGAGAGAACAACTCGGCTTTACAACACCAAAAAAGCTGACTGGGCGCTCTTCGCTAAGGAGTTGACCAATAACAAAGCCGCACACAACATCTGCGCAGCGACAATAAATGAAGTTAACCACAAGGAGCAGTTAGAAAAAATTGCGCGAGATTATACGGAGGCTATAACCCAAGCATGCATAGCAAGTATGCCTACAAAGAGAAGGTCTGAGACCGTAAAAGTCCCATGGTGGAACAAAGAGCTCGAACAAAAGAAAAAGAAAATGGTTACTTTTAGGAGAAGGATCCGAAATGCTGCCCCACATAGACGAGCTATGGTCGTCGAAGAATACCTGGAGAAGAAAGCAGATTATGAAGGTCATGCCAAAAAAGCCCGTATAGCAAGTTGGAAAGAGTTTTGTGAAAGACAGGACAGAGAAGGATTGTGGGAAGGAATATACAGGGTTATCAACCGGACCACCAGGAGAGAAGAAGATATGACCCTGAAAACCAATGATGGAAAACACCTGAACCCTAAAGAATCGGCAATCTTACTAGCCGAGACATTTTACCCCGAGGACCTAGCTGAAACAGACAACACAGACCATAGTCGAGTTAGAGAAGCGGCAGAGACAGTAAACGAGCTGGTCCCTAGTGAAATTCATGATCCACCGTTCACCTCATTGGAGTTGAAAACCGCAGCGGAAAGTTTCAATCCCAAAAAGGCTCCGGGAGCGGATGGTTTTACGGCAGATATCTGTAGCAGAGTAATACTCCAGGATCCGGATTCTCTACTTGCCTTTTACAACAAGTGTTTGCAGATTGCACACTTTCCGAACATCTGGAAGCAAGCCACAATAGTGGTGCTTAGGAAGCCAGGCAAGGATGATTACACGAACCCCAAAGCGTACAGACCAATAGGTCTACTGCCAGTGTTGGGGAAGATCCTGGAGAAGATGACGGTAGCGAGAATAAAATGGCACATAATACCGAGGATTAGTACTCGCCAGTTCGGATTTATGCCCCAGAAGAGCACCGAAGACGCCCTCTATAAACTGGTACACCATATCAGGGGTAAGTTGAAGCTCAAAAAGATAATTACCCTAGTGTCTCTGGATATAGAGGGGGCCTTCGACAGCGCCTGGTGGCCGGCAATCAAAGTCAAATTGGCTGAGGAAAAGTGTCCCGTAAACATAAGAAGGCTACTAGATAGCTACCTGAGCTGCAGAAGGGTTACAGTAAGATTTGCCGGGGAGGAATGCATGCGCAATACCTCGAAAGGTTGCGTGCAGGGGTCAATTAGTGGTCCTCTTCTATGGAACCTTCTTCTGAACCCGTTACTTGTAGGACTCACTGCAAGAGGTGACTATTGTCAAGCGTTTGCGGACGACGTCACCCTTGTTTTTGACGGGGATACGGCACACGAGATAGAAGGACGAGCCAATGCCTCTCTCGAATATGTTAGGCAATGGGGTGTTAAAAATAAGTTGCGGTTCGCACCGCACAAGACCTGTGCAATGGTGCTGACTAAAAAACTCAAATACGACACCCCTCGGCTGCATATGGGAGGGACTTACATTACTATGTCCAGGGAAGTAAAGATTCTGGGGCTTACCATTGACGATCGCCTAACATTTAATAGTCACGTGGCGAATCAGTGTAAGAAGGCATTAGGCTTGTATAGGCAAATCGCTCGGGTAGCCAAGGTCACTTGGGGTCTTGATCCTGAAATCGTGCGGTCTATATACGTAGCTGCGGTCGAGCCGATAGTGTTATACGCGGCAGCGGCATGGGCACCAGCAGTCAAAAAGCTGGGTATTCAGAAGCAGCTCAACACCGTGCAGAGAGGCTTTGCACTAAAACTCTGCAGAGCGTACCGCACGGTCTCTCTCCACTCGGCCTTGTTGTTGTCAGGAATACTACCCCTAGATCTTAAAATTCAGGAGCAGTTCGACCTGTATGAGGCTCGGAGAGGATTGTCCCAGGCACTGCTAGGCGATAAGGAGGTGGAGCGAATGACGGTATTTGCAGATACTCCTCACCCTGCTTCACATATGGACCTCAAGTTTACAAGTCTGGTAGACCAAAACTCCGTGGACGAACACAATGTGCAGGCGGTTAAGATATACACCGACGGCAGCAAGCTTGAGGGTAAGGTTGGAGCCTCACTTTCCATATGGAAAGGCGAAGGGGAGGTCCAAAACCGGAAGCTATATCTGTCTGCGTACTGCACAGTCTATCAGGCGGAACTCTTGGTCATATGTGAGGCAACCAAATTAGTCTTGAGAAGGACGGAAGAGAGTTACGGTTTGTACAGTGACTCTAGAGCTGCGCTAGATACTGTTACAAATTATGGCTCGCTCCATCCTCTTGCGGTGTTGGCTAGAGAAAATTTACGTAGGGCCTCTGACCAGAGCAAGAATGTATCCTTATTCTGGGTCAAAGCCCACGCGGGCATACCTGGGAACGAGCGTGCGGATGAACTGGCCAAGCTGGCTGCCCTTAACAGCAGAAGGAAGCCAGACTATGACCAGTGCCCAGTGTCGTATGTTAAGTGTCTACTTCGAAAGGCCTCAGTTGCGAGATGGAGCACCCGATATAACGAGGGTACAACCGCGTCCATCACGAAACTGTTTTTCCCAGACGCAACTGAGGCGTATAACTTGATAAGAAAGATCCGGCCAACTGGTCACTTAACCCAGATATTTACTGGCCACGGCGGATTCTCCCAATACTTGAACCGTTTCAAGTGTCGGGACAATCCATGGTGCATATGTGATAACGCCACGGAGGAAACGGTTCCTCATTTGCTAACGGAGTGTCCTATCCATATGAACTCGCGGCATGAATTCGAGCAAGAGAAAGGGCTCAAAATAGATAAAGTAGGTTTATGCGAGTTAGTAAAGAATAAGTTAGTTAGAGATAAATTTTTTAAATTCTGTATAAATATATGTACAGTAGTTAACAATAGGAATAAGGATAAGTAAATACGATTTTCGTAATGATATTTAAAATATTATTACTAGTAAATTATGTGAATAGGATAAAAAGCCCCTGAATAATAATATCAGGGAAAAGTAGAAAAAATTAAAAAAAAAAAAAAAATTAAATGTGTGTACCAAATTTCAGATCAATCTGACAACGGGAAGGTGCTTAAATTTCAATTTCTAATTTTGACCCAAACAAATTCCGTACGGGTCGAGCTAAATAAAACCGTTTAATTATCATTATCAAGTTGCTGTACGTCACCTGTGGCCTGAGCCCGTTGCCGAAGATGACTTGCACGTTATGCTGCGTGTCCGCCGCGGAGGGCGGAGCCGCCAACACATAACGACACATTTCCCCGATGTAGTGCGCCACCTGCGGTAGTTTTTCATTTACAAGAAAAACGAGTAATTCGATATTTTAAAAATTAACATGAATAATGCCTTTCAGATATCAGAAATAATGTCTTCATTACGAGTGGTAGGTAGGTCTCTGTTGCAGAATCTTCATGGTAGGTACCATGGCTGCTCCTATTACTGCCTCCCAAGTGATAAGTAGCGCCACATTGTCATGGGCGGTATCACTAAAAGGGGTGAGCAACCTGCCCGATACTTCGCCTTGTCAAATTAAACACATGTATTACGTATGTGTGTGCTATAATCAGTATGTTTAAGTCGACTTCGGGGACGTCGGAATATTCATTCGATTCATAAATATTACCAACCAATAAATGTTTTATCATTTGCCGTTCCATATTTATGTTTATGTCTTTCTTAATGTTTACCAGTAAATCTTTCGAAATAATCGAAGGAACTATATTTAAACGTCTTTATCAATAAGTGCACAATAATGCGACTACTGGCCCCTTCCTCGATATCTTCTTATTCTTATCGATAAATTGCTATGAATGCACCAGCACGTACATGAGCAACACGCTAAATAAATAGCTTTAACTCTCGTCTTGTAAGAGAAGACCCGAGTCCCAGCTGTGCGGAAATAAAATTAAATGTTTAAATTTGCAACGCACGCTAAACAATTTTTATGATAACGTTACCCCGTTCGTAATTTATACCAATTTACGTACATAAATATTAAAATTTACTATTATTAATATTCAATATAATAAAAAAAAAGAATATTAAGATATTTTCTTTGTTACGCATATAATGTATAAGTTTCGGAATTGTAAATTTTAAAATATTCATTTTATTTATCATCACATAAACTATTCCGATAGGTTCGTATAACTGTAATTAGTTTCTAGTACTTAGTACATATTAGCCTAACTTACTTAAATTTAAAATAACATCAGCAAATAGTTATAAAGGAATTATGAATTGTATTGATTTCTTTTCTATTATAAAGTTCTTAGGTAACGGGAAGCTGCAAGGTGCAGAATTAATCAGTATGGCGATCGTTGAGGAAGGCCCATGCTCAGCTGAAAGCGTCTTTCGTCTGGTATCGATGACGTCGCAATATTTATGTAAGTCAGACTAAAGTTATGCCTTAAATAATTAATTAAAATTATTAATCTATAAGAAACAAGTCAATTACCGTAGCTTTATACTTCACGCAATCAGGGAAATACTGTGAAGCGGAGAATTTGCTCTTCATAGCGACCGTACAGCCAAATATAAAAGCCTGGCCCACACTAATGACGCCGCCCGCTGTATGATAAAGTGGTAGTGGACAGTATATAGTATCTGTAGATTTTAGCCGCATGTGATGTATCCCGGAAGCCATGAAGACGAACCTAAAAAAATTTTTTTTTCGTACAAAATGTTAATTGCTAATTATTAAGTGTTATTTACTTGCTTAATTTTGCAAAAGTAACGGATACGTTTCTGGTAAAAACAATATTAGTCAAAGAATAAATGTAATATGCATGATATTAAATATAAGTTATTGTTGCCGACAGAGTCATTTGTTGTTAAGAGTTCGGGAATAAAAAACTTGTATATTCCACTTTATTGGTCAAGGTAACTAACTTCTGTTTAGAAAATGATTTCCGGCAATTACGATTGAAAAATAATATATACGTAAATGAGTATCACGTAGTGTCGAATTCTTGTGTATAAATAAATATTTTTGTGAATATATGTATGCATTTCTTTAACAGTATAATATTTCCCATTAATTAATATTTCTTTGTGTGAATTTTTGAACAATAATTAGTTTTTTCAAAATATATTAAAAAGGGGAGTTTTCCGTACATTACATAAACATTATAATATGAATATGATGTATTATTCATACATATATGTAAAAAAAAAAACTGAGACATATCTAGTAATAATACGTAGAATGTTACCACAAAGGTCAATCACATTGTTTTTTGTAAACTCTTGGCCAAAATTAAATATTTTTCGTTACGCAAACTTAATGAATAATAAGTACTTGAAATTACCAAGTATATTATAAGTTGCTAAAGTAATATTAAAGAGAGAAGTGCTGTGACGAATTATTTTATCGTAGGTGAAAGTAAAATTGAGGCCGAGTGGGAAAGTAAGATCGTCGAACGGCGCAATGCCAATGTTCAACATGGAGAACGTATCCAGTGTCAAGCAACTTCGCAGTTCATTTTACTTGACTGCGTATTGTTAAATCGTTTTAACATTTTTTTTTATCAGGGCGATGCAGAACATTTTTATGTACTTTTAAAGTCATCGGCATCAACCGATAGGTGACCACTGCTGGACTCAGCGGTTGCCGTGATCAGATCGGCAGTCCACCTCGACCTATATGTCACGATAAGTACAAGCAAAGCTAAACAATGAAATAACAAATTTTGTAACCATTGTCAATTGATTATTAAATTTTAAATATATATGTCCTGAATATTTTTTTTTGGTGTGAATTTCAGTCGGTTATTATGTCGAGCGCTGTATGAGTTATATTATTTTAATGCTTACATTTGTTTTGCTTTATCAATAATAGATAAGACGCTATGGTATTACGTGATTTTTATGAGTGCCAATAACCATTGCATTACACTTATTACAGAAAACCATTAACAAGTAGTCAAGCACTAGTCTATCACAAATAAAAAAAAAAAAAAACAATGATTTATGATGAAACAACATCATACATTACCTAGAATTAGAAATAACAGCTGCCTTAGGAAGTCCTGTTGTTCCTGAAGTGTAAATATACAAAATTTTTTCTTGAAAACCATCTCCATCTGCTAAAGTCCATGGAGCAGGCAGAGTGTTCTCCAACAATGAAGTAAAGTCGCCGACACCATCGCCGCCACCGTTAGCAGATGCTTGTTCAGGATTCAATGGACGATGTGTAAATTTATAAAGTTTAATCTTAGGATCAAGCTGACTTGCAATTTCTTGTACAGCTAAAAATAAGATATATTGTAAAATAATCCGCAGCAAAAAATGTAATATAAATGTAAAAATTACTATATTTTAGAACTTGGTGCTAAAAAAAAGCACTTGAGTATACATTTAAAGGTCTGTATTTAAATGTGCAGGGTATGTATTCAAATGAATTTGAAACATAATTTTTATAGGTAAATTGTAAGTTTTTTAGATACAATCCAAATTGTTAGTTACTCGAGAAGATTTGAAATAATTACCAGACAAGGTGAGTCATAATTAGTATTATTACACTTAGAAACAATTTTAATGATATAATTACAATAGACACATATTGCAGAAATAACCTAACAAGGAGACTTAGTTTGTGATGCCCTATTAACACACTAAATAAAAGTACATTATTATAGGCAGGCAAATCACTTATTATCTGGTGAAAGTTCTGGCCACCTTATAGCTTAGTTAAAAGAAGTAAGTAATAAAACTTTGGTTTAAATTGAATAACATTCAATATCTTCAAACAGATTTTTTTCTACAATTTTGAGTTAGACAGATTAAGGTAAATGAATTTATTGCGTTGTCAATTATATCAAACACACACACACTAAGTGGAAAGCAGTATTTTATCAGTATTACTAAAATTACTACACTATAAGTAAGAAATAATTTCATACCTGCCTGGTAGTCTTCAGAAAATATCAAGACATCACATTTAGCAACATTGATAGAATGTATTAAAGTATTTCCTCTTTGATTAGTGTTGATAAGTGGTGATATACCGCCAAGCCTAGCATTTCCCAGCCAGAGTGCAGGCAATTGTGGACAATTGTTAATGAAGAGACCAACAACACTTCCTTTTCTAATACCATTTGCTTTGAGGACAGCAGTAACACGTAAACTAAAATCCTCTACCTAAGAATAAGCATAAAAAAGAATATTACATTTTTCTTGTAGTTTTGTAATAAATGTTACTATTTAAGTTTCAGGTTATTAACACAAAACAAATAATTTGGACAGGAAAAATAAATTTTTTACATGGTTATTCTGGATGTTCATGTATACTAAATAAGATATTTTTAACTTTCTTCAAACAGAATTGAAATACTTTTTATCATAATTACATTTAATCAAAGTGTACAGTTAAATGATTTACGCACAATGATTTGGCATGTTTATTGTTATACATGCAAAGTATACATAAATAAATAAAATTGATGTGTCCATTTGTAGTACCAAAATAATAGCATTTACTTAGTACATGTCAATATTCATGAAGCATTTTCAAAAAATTTTAATTTAACTATGTGTTTGTCAATTGTCTGCTTATTGTGGATAATTTCTGAAACCTAAGTTAGACTTATTTTGACAAAACTCTCTAGTAGACAGGTAAAGGCATAAAGCATAATATAAACTCACAATTATATTAAAAAAATTGGGGTCAGAATAAAATAAATTTACATTTAATAAGCATCATCTAATACTGATTTAGTTTCCTCATATGCTAGTGAGAAGTTATTTAAAACCCATCATACTTGTAAAATGTAATAAAAAATATTGGCTAGACAAATCCAGGGTTTTAAGTACTTTTAAATAAAACTGTGTAATTGAAAGAAACAATTTATAGCAAAATAGCTCTAAAATATATACCTAAAACTATGATATTCCAATAAAATACTTAAATAAAGACAATATGTGGTAACAGTTGTAAAATTATTTATATAACAAACCTCTTTAAAAGTCCAAACTTCATCCTGGAATAAAAAACAAGGTTTTTCTGGATGGCGCTGTACAACAAAATGAAAGATATCAGGCACAGCCCAATTCTTCCATGTTAATTGCCATGTAAGCAGCAATATTTTAATGTAACAAATGAGTGCTCTAAAAATTAAAAACAGTTAAGTAATATTATCCTGAAGATCTAGCTTTATTTTTTTTTTCCCACAGAGGTTAAAAAGAACTTATAAATTATAACTTGCCAATAATACACCCATTTTATTTCTTAACTAGGTAGAGAAACATTGTTTTTGTTTGATTCGATAAGGCAGCATGTAATTTATATACAGGTATGACTGTTTCATAACTTAGTACAACCAGATAGATGTTTACCTGATATCTCTTGGTGCAGTCATGAGTGCAACATAGCACCATCTTGTGTGAAATATAAGTGCAAATAAAATGCCAAGAACAATTGCCAGTCCACTTGTTACAAAGAAACCGAGATAAAGCCAAACGGCACAGAATGCCGCTAAAATAGCGACCACAATGAGCATCATGACGACCGCTTTGCAACACAAAGCGCGGTTAACTGTTATAAACTGACATCGTCGACACACACTGATTGTTGAAAATCTTCGCCTCGCCAGCTCGTCGACTAGTTAAACTTGTTTGCCAACACACTGAATTATAAACTTAACACGTAGAAATAAACGTTGGCAATGTGAATATATGCCATAACATGTGAGACAGAAGAATTATCCAAATGCAAAAAAAAGTAACGTTTATGTCGATGGATTATTTTATACGTTTGTTGTTTTCAAACTTTACAATTGAAATTGTTTGATTAATCAGTGTATCAATATATTAAAACAAAAACCACAAATCAGCTGTAAATGCATGAAGTACTTCAAGCTGTCAGTGAAATGTTAGTGTCACTGTCATTCTTACAAAGAAAGCTTTTGTAGTTATATATTTACTACATCTGTAAATATAGTTTTCAGTATAATTAAAATTCAAAAAAAAATTGATGCCCGTCGTCATTTTAAGCAGAAACATAGCTTTATTTTTAAATGGAAAGGATATGTTTTTATTGTAACTAGTAAAATAATGTCGTAATGTACTGTATATATTTTAGTATACTGATTTTCTGAATTGCAATGAATTGATAACGATTCAAAATGTCTGTAGATATGCAATTAAAGACAGGAGTTGAAGAGAGGAGTACAAACCAATACGGTAAATCAGATTTTGTCTTCAGTTATCTAGAGAGCTGACGATGTCTATAGAAAGCTACCGTGGGAACGTTAATACAACCCGACAATAAACGATGGATTTATAAATGACAGAAACGATTTTAATACCGGTTATTAATTTGGTCCTTGGTTGTATATAAGTAAATAATACACATAACATAAACAAGTCGCAGTCACAGAAATGTAAAAAAAAAACAAATTATTATATGAAATGTATTTATTCTTAAATATCTAAATAGGAATAAATGTACCCAAGAAATCCATAAAAATTAATCCTTAATAATTATTCTACTTAAGCGCTAAAGCTATTTAAGTTAAAACTAGAACAATCGATTGGCTAAAAATACAAAAATTAACGTCTGATACATTATAAAACAATCCACAGTCACCTATTTAGTGATATCCAAACATTTCATCTTGTGTAAATAATTTAAAATCCACTAAGTATTTTAATCTTAATTTAAATCACAGTCTTATTTGTCCTGATAAAATTTTATCATATTCATCCGGACCTAAACTTAAATATTTATCTAATTTTGGATCTAAGTAATAAATTTTGTCTTTAATTTTTGTAGGGTCGTAACCTTCTTTTTGTAAATCTACCTTCTTTAGTTTGAAGGTACCTGAAAAAAAAATGTTTAAAATCTGTATTATATAACTGTTTAACAAAATATAAGCAATAATTTATTTAAAAATTCTTCAGTCTACAAGATACCACCTCGGCAAATAATACTTAAATAAATTATGCAGTATTTTTGTGTAATAACTAATAATTTTTACTCAAAATTATTGAATTCCAATAGAAAAGAGGACGTAAACTAGATTATATACTACAGAAATTTAAAAGAAATAAGAGCTGCTGTGATACCTATCTAGACGGTCTTTGGCACCAGAGACCTACCGTCGAAAGATATATTGTTCGCTTGATTATACGATAAATAGTCTCTAGCAGTCATTGTTTGTTATTTAAAAAAACATTAAAATAATTAACAGATATATATTAATACATACCAGTCATGTCGAGACTATTCATCACTCTTAAGAAAACTGGCCGTGCATATTTAGGTAAGTCTCTTGCCATGTCTTTTACTAACTTATCTAAGTCCAGTGTACCATCTGTATCTACTATTCCGCACATACCTGCTCGACCTTCCGTATTGGGTATCTAAAAAATATGAAATTTATAAGTATATAGATAACTTTACCAAACTACCAAGATAAAATCAATAAATAGCCCAGCAATACGCATTTTTAAAACACAATTTGCTTCTATAGTAAAAAAATGGGACAAAAATATTGAAATTTCGAATGTATTCACATATGAGAAAAAAATGACGAACCAATACAGTTACTAAAAAAACAAATCAGAATATTGTAACTAAAATATATGAAATTACTAATAATACCTCAACACCATATACGACAGCGTCTCGTTGATCAGCCACTCTCGATATCGCGGCTTCCACTTCAGTGGTACTAACGTTTTCACCGCGCCATCTAAACGTGTCGCCGGTTCGGTCCCGGAAATACAAATAACCTAATTCATCTGCTACGAGGATATCACCTGAGAAAACCGAAAAAATTTTCATTATCATTTCACTACATAAATGTACACTGATTAACATACGCCTCCTAATTTGGTGTAATAGCAGTGATCGCCATATTAGACATTCGTGAAAGCTGAGCCCATTTTCCATAAATAATTTCCCCTTGTCCCTTTTTACAATTTGCGGTCGAGGATATTAAAGCCAGTCACCCACAGGGCGTATTAATCAGAAATCATGAATTAGAGAAAATGACTCGATTCCACAATTATGTATTGTTCTTAACGTTATTATTATACTATGTAAAAATACTGCCTAAAATGATAGCTAGTACATAACTAAATACCATATTAAAAGGAAAACATACTGCAGTTTTAAATTACGAACACATACCTGAGATAAACGCCGAGTCACCATGTTTAAAAACGTCCCTTACAACTTTCTTTTCCGAAGCTTGTTTGTCGACGTAACCCAAGAAGGCTCTTGAAGGATTGCTCGGGTTTATTTTTCCAATAAATACTCCTGGTTCATTTGGTTTCGCCACCTAAACGATAAAATACTTGGGGTAATAAAAATTTGCTTGGAAACAATGAAATACAGAGATATAGTGGAAATTATAATATGCATTGTATTTAAATTTTTAGAAAGTTAAAAAGTGAACGTTGGACTAACTTTGAAATGTAGACATATTATTTTTATTATAAATGTTTACTTATTGTTACTACATATTGGTTTCTAAGCCTTTTCAAAAAGCGAGAATCAAGGCCATTTATCCTCCATACTGGTTAAATGCACGTTTACTGCATACGGAACATGTTGGTTTCCTCTCGATGTTTGCCATGACCGAAAGCTTAAGCTCAATGGAAATCGAATCCACGCCTTTTCGTACGTATAGCCTTATAGACTGAGCTATCATAACTTCTCTACCGATGGCTATTATTTTTATTATTACAAAGCTATGAACCTGACAAAGCCCGCGAGAGTTTCTTATAGGTTCCCCAGTATTTTCATCTACTTTTATAATTGCAATCGGATATACAGCGGGTATAATCCTTGAAATAAATCCTATGGCCCCAGTCTTGTTGTCGATGTTCACTGAAATGTTAAAAAACAAGAAAGATAATTTTTTTTTCAATTAAAGTAAATAAAATTTACTGCTTATCATTTACATAAATATCAATTATTCAAATAATATACATATTTTAACCGTTTAAAGTATTTGTTCATAAAAAATAATTTGACTTACGTAAAATATTTTACTATTATGACAAACCTGAAATTTTGTATTTATACCGCAAATTTAATGGATAACCCTACTTAAATAATTAGACAAATTCAAATAGGTAAATGTTATTAAAATCATAAATTTCCATACCTATGTTCGCATTTCCTTCAGTAGCTCCGTAAAATTCAACTACTTTTTTAATACCAAACCTATTAACAAAGTCAGTCCAAACCTGAAAATTTATAAGAGTTAATAAATTTTTACTGTATAGGTAAGAAATATTTTAAATTAAATATATACATAGACAGTGGACGTTTAAAGAACTGCAGATATTAATAAGTTAAGTTTAGTACTAGTTTAGTTACTACGATTTGATAGCGGAATATCAAAACGCTAAATCATCATCGTCATCACCCAATAAGACGCCCACGCCTGGGTGCCTCTCACATCCAATGACATTGATGAAAATATGGTCTTAATTTTGCTAATATCGACGGATTGACCTTGTATCACATTATGTGCAACAAAATATTGATTGTAACCACCTTCGTAATTTCAACACTAGGTTTTTTGTTAGGTAACTAACAAAATACTTACTGTAGGTCTCATACCGTTCCCGTATACCGTCCGAACCTTGTGCTGTCTGTCAGTAGCTTTCGGTGGGGTTGCGAGTATGTAGCGACACATTTCGCCAATGTAATGAGCGGCCTGGAAAATTTCACCTTTATTTTAATACATGACAAGTGTTAACAGTTGCAGGCCTCATTCTTAAAATGTACGCATCAGTTTTCTACATAGAATTCCGAAATCGAATATTTAATGGCTCAGGTAAGCCAACAATAAACCAGTCAGATTACAGATAATAACAGATTGTAATTGTAAAAAAAGATTTTTTTATCTACGATGGGCTAACGCCGGATTTCAATTTAACATGGTATTAAAGGGCCATTAAAGCCGTGGATAGTAAAAAATACTCACCCAGAATACTCGAAATACATAACTTTAATTATAACCTGTAATTAATTACAATGAGCTTACCGTGGCATTAAATTTAATGCAGTCTGGGAAATACGCGGACGCAGAGAACTTGTTTCTTAAAGCCACAGTACAGCCGAAGATGAATGCCTGTCCCACAGTAATGCAACCTCCAGCTGAATGATACAATGGCATAGGACAGTAGATAACGTCTTTCGGTGACAATCCACCTAAATAGTGAACTCCTGAAGCCATGAAGACCATTCTGTAATCATTTAATACAACTAAGTATTTGTAGAATATCATCTGTTTCCACAACTTCTGGCCAATAAAACATTTAAAGAATCACTTCAACTGGAACTGCATAGATAGGAATAATGGGGAATGTAGCCGGTAAAAGAAAGATCGGTCGCAGAAAAAAATCGTGGTTAGGCAACATAAAGGAGTAGACCAACATCAGGAGTGCCACGCAGCTGATCCACCTAGCGCGCAATAGAAATATAAACGCAGAGCTGGTGTCCAATCTCCATTAATTGGATAGGCACTTTACGAACAAGAAGAAGAAACTGCATAAATTGTAAATCCAAAATCTTGTACATATTTTACGTTTTCTTATTTTAAACTTAAATAAAAAAAGTAGCATGTGTCTATCACAGGACAAATTTCTATCTTTGGAAATAAACTACTATGGTATATAAATTTCTCTAACACCCCTTCTCCGTATTTTTAACGTAATTATTTTAGTTGGTTATAGTAGTACAGTAATTTTTAATTCAAAGTAGGTAAATATTACGATTAATAAAACTATTAGTTATTAATGTACCTTGAGGGTGAAATGACAGCTGCTTTTGGAAGCCCAGTGGTACCAGAAGTATAAATATACAATAATTTTCCATTAAAGCCATCACTATCGGACGGACTCCACGGAGCCGGTGAGGTGTTTTCCAAGAGTGCAGTAAAATCATCTGTACCGTCAACTAGTTTAATGGAGTCCGGTGAGAGGTTCAATGGACGACGAGTAAACTTTAACAACCTTATAGCAGGGTTAATGTCTTTCTTTATTTCCTGGAATGCTGGAAAGTAATATTGGGTTTTATAAACAATGTTAATCTGAATATTTGGTTTTGACAAAACTGTTGTAATTAAAAAAAACTGTATTGTCAAATGTTTTGCATAAATTACGTTAAGGTCCGAGCCACAACGGTCATATACCGTTTGATTCCAAAAAAAATTTGTATTAAGTAACATAAGTTATAAAATTAAGTGAACAGCGTTACAATAAGTTATAACCAGTTAATTGACCTTATAATGAGATATAAAAAAGGTCGGTTTAATGCTTGCCTGTATGCGTTCTTTACCACTCAACCTTTGGTGAGGTGAGATGTGGTGGTAGGCGAAAATTTAACAGATAACGTAAACATAAAATAAATATTATAAATTACATTATAAATACGAAGTAACATTGTTCATGGTTATTTATGTACCTGTGGTTTTTAGTAAATAACCGAATATTACAGATACACATACAACTAATTACAGCTCTGTAGTCTCGGGCTAGTAAGAACAGGACTAAGATAAGCCCCGCCGTCGTAGACGACGAGTAAAAGGACTTTCGAGTTCGTGAGCCTTAAGCGTGGGGGCCCCCATAGCTAGATTATGGGGCCCCAGAAGAACGGCAAATGCAAGGTGGTCTTAGATTTGCCGTAGTACAGCGAAAAGCGGTAGGTGTTGCCATTCCTCGAAAAGTGAGGCACCGGTGCGTTCGTTCGTAGGAGATCTCGGACTCCCTTCTAATGCACTGAGGATGGTCACCAAGGGCGTAGGAACCCCATATAACCCTGACTTCCCCCCAGAAGCAGGGTAACTTAAGAAAATCCCCTCCGGAAAAAACGAAGAATAAAATCGTAAAAATATAAATTCACTACACGCCGCAAATTTACAAAAAATAATTATATGGGAATTATTCATATTAAATTATTCAACTGCGCACTGTATTCGAACAAGCATACGGAAAAACGAGCAATATTTTAGTACTTCGCGTTGAATTTAATTACATAAAGTGTTACATACCTTCCTCGAATTCGTTACCATATATAACAACATCACATTTGGCAACATTTATGGAGTGCAGAAGAGTGTTGCCTGTCTGATTGGTGTTGATAAGCGGAGAGACGGCACCGAGTCGGGCCACTCCAAGCCAGATAGCTGGCATTTCAGGATAATTATTTGCCATTACGGCTATTGTGTCACCACGTTTTACTCCCTTAGCTTTTAAAACGGCTGATACTCTCAGACTATAATCTTCAATCTGAAAATAGAAATCTTTAAATAGATAATTCGATAAATACACAGATAGAGAGAAGACAAAATATTTTAAATCCCAAGACAACTATAGCAATGTTGTGCTATAAAAACATCGTAAGCAGCACCACATTCACATCACAATCAGGTGAACATCCTGCTTGTTTTATCGGCACTTAGTTACAAATCTTAAAACATTATTTTGAACTATAAGGTGCGAAGAATTATAATATGAATAATTTTGGTACCTGCTTGAAAGTCCATGTCTCGTCTTCATAAAGGAAACAGGCTTTGTCTGGATGTCGTCTTACAACATTATGAAATATTTCCGGCATAGAAAAATTCTTCTTCGAGAATGACCTCGTTAACAATAAAATTTTAATATAACAAAATAAAGCCCTGTAAAAAGATCAATATTACATTATAGATCAGGCTTCAATTTCTCTCAAATAAACAAAGAAAATCAACTTACGAGAAATCTCTCTTCGCTGTTCTCAAAGCCACCCATATCCATCGCCAGTAGAACGAAATTACGTATACAACTACAAGTATTGCAAAAACTTGAAGACTCGTCTGCCAGTCTTGAAACACCCACGCAATGGCGCAAGCCGCTAACAAAATGCCCATGGCTAGAATTATCACAATAATCTTACTCCACGGCACACTAGATACTAAACGCTCGCTCTGTCCTTTTTCAACGTCGCCTTCGGTTTGTTTAATCTGTGATAACGTCAAATAAATAATAATATAAACAAATTAACCACCAAGATATACACAAACACTGTTAAAAAAAATTACAGATTTATCAATCAGACAAATGTGTTAGATAAGATAACGTTCTACTGCAAATTACAGAAACGACTATGATAGCTTCTCGAATACCTTTAATTTATAGATGTAGACAAGTTTCTACGACATATACGATGACAACATTACATATTATTATACGTTTTTATTCATGTTTAATTTCATTAACATTTTAAATTCTACGTTTCAAAAGCTTTACTCACCAAAAACACGTCCAAAAATTTAATTATCCTCTAAAAATAACACTAAAACAAGCGTCACCTTCCTCAACAAAACAAGCACTGCATTCGATTTACTCTTTAAGGTAAAACTGGCTCGAACGGATGAATGCGTTTGTGATACGTAAGTATTACAACTATCGTAGAATAGTTTCTTCTATACATACTGTGTTATCAAAACAGTACTGATGTAACTAATACAGAATAATTAAAAAAAACCTTGAATATGGTGACGAATATTACAATTTATCGAACAAACTTCTATTAAAAAAATAGTTAAAGTACATAAATTTTCATAAAATTTTATTCCGATGCCAATAATTTTGTACATGTAATGTTTATGCCCTCAACGAAAACATGCGTGTGGTAAACGTGTAAAGATAGAATAAATCTGGTTTCAATGTTATTGTTCAGAGAATTTACGTCATAGATACAAATACCTTATGCTTCATTTATTTAATTAAAATATTTAATCTGCATTTAATATTAGCATTTTTTTTCTTTCTCAGGATTAGTTTTAATGTTCTTTTTTGGGAAAATGTTGAAACTTTTTTAGGCCATTCGATGTTAATAATATTAGTTTTAGAAATCACTTTTTTATATTAACAGTAAACCTGGGTAACTAAACAAACAGCTCACGTGATGGTAAGTGATCACCATCGCTCATGGAGCCACAATTCCTGGGGATAGCAGTTGCGCCGCCTAGTTTTGGATATCATGTTAGTTGTATGATAGAAAAGGGTGTAATTAAAATATTCTTGTTTAAATTAAAATTAAACGATCTTATGTCGGTATTTTATTTCTCTGTTTTAATCCCGATGTACACAATGTTCTAGAAAAATACGGAACTCTTAAAAATAATTGTCAATTGATGTAATTAGCATTTATAGTAAATGCCAATAATATAACTAGATGACCTTGAGCAAATACTAAAGCATTTATGATTTTTATAAATTGTATAACATTAACTTTTTATTGAGAGGTGTGCTCATGAAATGTAATTAGTAATATGTACTAAATATGTGTTTTTATGTCTACATGCTGGCTTCAAAAATTTTCTACAAAACCTGACAAAACACGAAAAAACTGAAAAAACAAAAAATAAAAATTTTGATATCTAAAAAGAAACAAATTGCACCAAATCGACAACCTTTTACTTGACGCCGGTTTAATAAGTTATAATGACATGCATTAGCATAATACGCCGAATAAACCTTGAAATACATGAAATACGTACATGATTTTTTTTTGTTGACATAAAAAAATCATGTACACAATACGCTATTAATGTTACATATATTGAAAGATTATCGTGTACCTCTTAAAGTTTTGACAAAGTTAGTACGTAAACCCCCAATCATCCAACTTGAAATATTAAGTTTAACATTATTTTACTTATTAAAACTAAATTTTACGGATTTTATAGCGTTTATTACTTCGTTTGTTTATTCCCGACGTTTCGACTGCTTGGACTGTCCTCCCGTGACCATGACTGCTGCAAAGCGGTCGAAACGTCGGGAATAAACAAACGAAGTAATAAACGCGATAAAATCCGTAAAATTTAGTTTTAATAAATGTGTAACATTCGCGGAAATATAAGAAATCATTATTATTTTACTTGTTATGTTTGCTAATCTAAATTGTTATGAGTACAAAGGAAATATGGAAAAAGATAAAGATATAGCACAAAGTACAATAAAATTTTAAATACCATTTACGTAAAACTTATATAACGGTCTTGTGTGAATTTCGTGGTAAGTGGTAATTTTTATAATATCTTTAATTATTATATAATATTTTTATTACATAACTATTATCTGCATAACAACAAAACCTACACGCATACATCTTACACACATACATATTTTAAGATGTTTAAAATAGTGATGAGCTACTTTTTTACTTGTTCTATTAAATTTCGGAAGACATAATTGTTTATTTGAATCGGAAAACGTGTAATAATGTACGGGTGTACTACATAACATAAAATTTTTCCTATTGATAACATTACAGTCAATAGCAAGTCAACATAAATATTATTTCCTTGAGTAAACCAACGACAAAAGTACTTACAATCTTCGCAATAACATAGCAAGCCGTAACTGCTATACGTACAGTTTACGAGATAATTGTGAAATACAACAGAATCGTCAGTTGAACATATTCGAAATTTTATAGTTTGCATATAACGAAAAAGAGAGTAAAAAAACCAGTGAGTTTATTTCCAGGTGTACAGGGTACCTACTTTTTGTTACTGCAAGGAAATCTACAAAATGCCCTGTTTTCCGGAAGGGTCAGCGAGGGGGAATTACGCAGGGTAATTTCGAACTTTTACCCTAAAAAATTCGGTGATAATCTTTTGCTATTTTAGTTATTCAAAACGATAGCATTTATTAACTAATACCTAAATATTATACTTTTTATAAAATCAATACGTGTGAAATTATATTTGACTTCCGCTTAAATGACATATGGAACCAGTTTTACCAAGTTTATAATAAAAAAATAAATGAAATAACAAAGAATTAAAGGATAAGGTCGTATCACTTTTTTATTTAAAGCTTGTCGACTCAGATTTATAGGTAAATACTCTTTTTGATATTTTGAATGATTTAGTACTTTGCCACCTGCACGAGTTTCTGGTATATTTCAGTTATTAACAACATACGAATAACAGAAACAATATAACATATTGATACTACATTTATTGATTTTGTGTATAAACACACAAATTCAATAAATGTAGGTTATAATTAACTTCTTCTGTATCTAAATCAAAAACATTTTCATCTCTTTGCTATTTACCTATCTGTATTGATTATTACTTATACATGAGTCGCAAATAAACGTAAGAAATCTAAACATGATCTCAATCTTTTATGAACTGTTCACCAATCAGAGGTCTAGTTGTAAACAAAAAAGTAGTTAATTATAACTCCACTATAACGAACAAAAAACTCACCTTATGGCTGCTTACGTCAGTTCTGTTCATATTGTTGTCGACACTGCTCTCGTCATTTGACATGGCTGATTCTTAAACGGTTTTATTGTCGCATAAATATATTATCCTTTAATATTTGCCGTTGCATATTTTGTTAGCGGAATGAACCTGTAAAAAAAGGAAAACATGTTTTCCGAATTAGAGCTGTCTAATATTAAAATAGATTTTAAAATCACACGCAATTACAAAAATCTCTGGGGATATTAATCAGAAAAGATGTGATAATCTATAAACGGCTAAACCGATTTATTGAGTTATCAAGAAATCAGTATTGCCATTAGCTGTTAGCTAAGAAAACCCTTCAAGAAAACTCATGTAACAAATATACAAAAAACTAGACTAAAAAAATATATACACACACAAGTTGCAAGACTTCTGTTTTTGTAATAGAGATAAAAACTACACATTATTTATAAACTAAATTAATTTATTCAATATAGTCCCGATAATGATGAGTCTACACATTACTGGTCATCAAAAGAATGAACTTTATTTTAGAAATAACCTCACAAATGGAGTGTAGTTTTCAGTAGACGAAAAGTGGACTAGAACATAATTTTTTTACTTTTTGATATATGGCCTAATATAACTTCGTTGAAAGCGATAGTACTTTTTTGTAGTGTTCTCAAGATATTAAGTAAGTTAAAACAAATCTGGTCCTAAAATTAACAGCAATAAATTAACACGCGTATTCTAACCGGTACGCAAAATTACATCCTTCAAGAAAATTTAATAAAATGTATCAAAACTAAATCTGACGTCAAACGACTGTCGAAATATGTTAATATCAAAGACTTAACAGGAAAATAATTTGCAAAGCCTTCTTTTATACCAGTATTAAGCAAAAAGTGGCGTCTAATACTTGTAGGTTTGACGTCATTTTTAATATCTTTTTAAAAATAATACACTGTTCTTTATATTATGCCTAAGATCCAGTTTTGATAATATTTATTAAATTTTTTTTAAATTAATGGATACTTAATATTAAATCAAAGGAATATGATGATTCTTTTATATAATAAATACATAACATTGGATGTAACGAAAAGTAATCTCATGACATGAAAATTTTAAAATTCATTAAGGCTTTTTATTTATTACTTACAAATATTGAAAGGTCGACAACTTACTAGTTTAACTGTGAAATGTATAAGGTGAAGACCTTTCTATCATTTTGATGTATAACGCCGACACTTAAAATTTATTTATTTGCATAGACGAAAGTTTTGATAAGAATGAGGTTATTTTAGGCCAAGAAAATGTTGGAACTAATTTACGCTACATCTTATCAAGAATCAGGAACTGATTTAACGTCATGGTAATTTCGAAAGGGTCAAGTGAAGAACGCACGCAACTACTTGTGAAATGAAAGTAGAAGTCAACGACCACAGTTTGCGTCTTACAATGAAACAGAGATACACCAGGCATTTCGTTACGGCGAACATTTACTTTCGCTTTACTACTGTGTCCTTTCAATTAAAATATGTCTCTTATCTTCCCCCTATTTTTTAAAATATAAAATATAAGAGAAGCCTAGTAAAGGCAAGCTTTTGCTATTTAGATATTTTCTGTAACGGCCGTCAGTATGTAATGATGTGCAAACATTATTTTGGTGTTCTGGTTTGTTGAGCGCTGTAACAAACAGGTTGGGTAATTACTGAAATTATATGCCTTTTGTATCCAAGCGACGAGCACAATGTGATGCATAGTATATGATCTTAACTAGCTCCACATTGTTATGTGTAGACATTTACCATCAGGTATAGGTCCCGCTCGGGTCATAGAATCGTTTTACATAAAAAAAAAACGCTGAGGCTAGGATGGCGGTAGGGTTATTCTAACCCATCCCACAAGAGGAGCACCGCAATATCACCGCATAATACCACGATTTCCAGTTTCATATAAATCATAGAAAATGTACATGACCTAAAATTTATATCAAACACGATAACATAATAGATATAGGTAAACGCAGCATAAGTATTGTTTATGTACAAATAATTTATGTATACTTTTTAATATATTTCCATATCTATTTGTATAATCATACTTCCGAGTAGCCAAAACAGATTATATTAATTTGTTACAAGCGGTTTTTGGAAACAAAAAAACTGTTCAGCTATTTAAACTTCTTTTTTTTCAGTTTTACTTCACAAAACATTTATTTTTGTCTGGGAACACCGGCTATGTTTTAAATTCATATGTATTAAATCTGTTAAGTATATAATTAATTTAACGTTACCTATAACACAATCTATAAAATTGTGAAAAATCTTTTATAATATTAAATGCATTGCATGCACATGCATTTTATTTAATAAGTACATATACATACAAGAAATTATTTGGTGTTATGTATATAGTGTTTCTTATAGCAGGTTAAGTTAAAATATACAATATTGTTTTAAAGGAAAATAAACCGTTTATCCAAAAGCATATTTTTGATACTATACTGAAGCTTTTCTTTTGTTATTTTAGTCTTATTAGAACTCATGCTATAACTCGACATTTTATGGGATTTCTACTTTATTAATATTCAAAATACAACTACTTTATGTTAACTGGGAATTTTTTACGTGACAAGTCATAATGCAATAAAAAGGTTTCTTTGTGTTGTATGATATTGGCACATCATAAACATCTTTGTTTTTTACGACAATAAAATGCTAGTCATAATAGACGTGCGTCATTTCTAAAGTGTACATGTTTCCACTTCACACTTTACAGGACTGGATATACGACGGGAATTTTAATTACAATTTTGGTAGATGGCATAAGCACACAAAAAATTCACCTATGTCTTTTGTAACAACGTTTATAATAGCTAGTTTAACTAAACGCCTGTTAGCATTACTTACGTAAATATATTCCACGTCATTCGACGATACCGTTATTTTAACAATATAATTCATGTTCCAGTTTGATAAAATATCTAAAATGAAACGTGAAGTTATACGATGAATTACATCATATTTAACGTTATTTTATTATATATTATAATGATATATTTTAATAACATGCTAGAATATTAAAAGGAGGTAATTATTTATTAAATACGCGCATCTAATACCAAAGTAAAAATTTTAAAAATAATAATCATATTAAAAAATAATGAACAAAATGCTTGTATTTCTTCAGTATATAATATTAGTTGATATACAGATGAAAATTTTATTTGTGGGGAAGAGATTAACATGGAGGTCCCTGACTCAGTTTCTTACCACAAAAATACTTCCTGTTTTGCGGAGATACCCAGCAAAACTTGCACAGCGAAAAAATAAAACACTTGCTACAGAAACAATAATCGTTGAAACCTGTATGTAGAATAATGTATATTTGGATAATAAGGTAATAGGCTAATAGGGTACCAGTAGAATGTTGCTTGGCTAGTTCTTGTTTACGAGTCTGTATATAAAAATAATGTAAATAAATTTACTTTTCCATATTTTATTATCTTGAGTTGCAATGAGTTTTTTGTGAATACATATATAACTTAATAACGGTTTCGAATTAAGGGATAGTCGGAATAAATTTACTAATATTTAGTCATTCATTTCGTAAATATAAAGTTTGAAAATAAAATTATTATGTATTTTGTTTTTAATTATGCACGCTAACTTCAAACATTGAAAATAGCAACGTTTGAACTATAGTTGCTGTACATCTATCATAAAAGTCGTGAAATGACCAGCATTTTAATAGAAACATAAATATTAACCAGTTATCGCTTATAGACGTGCAAACAGATATCGTTGGTTATAGCAAAATTACCAGACAGATATCGAGTGCAGAGTGAAAGTTACAAGATTTCTGTCGTTAAGAGAAAGCTTCCTTACGAAATCGCTTTTTATTATCGATTTTGTCCGGCAATAACACATTGTAATATTTTTTTCAAGTGTTATATTTGCGATTATGTTGTTACATTAACTTTATTAGTTTAGAGTTTAAACTAACTTTCATCTTAGAGTGCATTTGTGTGAAAACGTTTTTTACTTATTTCTGAGAGCTTCATAATTGTCTGTGTAACTTTTAAGCAAAAACTTCAGCTGTAAGGTCAGGAAGAACTAACAAGCGTACGATAATTAACTACTAAGCCTAAAAACTAACATATCTTGTTACGTTACCAGCAAACACGTTGTTTCAATGTGTCTATTGGTTTTAGAGTGAACAACAAAGAATATTTGACTGTACTTCGAAAGATTTTTTTACGTTTTTCTTCATATAGGAAGCATCATAAGTACCGACAACAAATGGTAAAGTAAATATTAATATTCCGTTCGGCTTGTTTAAATGAAAGATTAGTCACATTTGGCAAACTCCAAGTATTTGGCATGCAAGACGGGTCTTTCTCTTGAGTCAAAGGCAATGGTCAACGGGTTGTCAAGTACATGTCTTTATTTATGTGTCAGGGTCGATGTTCGAAGTAAACGTTTGAACTAAGAAGTCTGAACTTTGCGGGTTACGTGTACACTAAAATAACTGAAAACCCTACCAAATTTGTATTATCGTTTTAAAAAGATTATCTAAACTTATGAAACTAACACTTTTTAAAGTTAATATAGTACTCATTTTTACGAAGTGTTCACTGTACTAAATCTTCTATTTTTATTTCGTTGATAAAGAACGAGAAAAACATTTTAAATTTATCTGCACTGCGCCCTTACTTTATTTCTTTGCTTAACCTTCTTTTTTTAGTTTTGTACATTTTGTTGAGTGCAAATACACATTTCATTCGTTTTCCTGTTTTCCTTATTTAGGCTACCTTTACTTCTAACTACAGTTGGGGTTGACTAGGAGAGAATCCTTATTTATTTAATACTTAGACTAGTCCGTCCTTTGTAACTCAGGTTTAAGATTCATAGTAAACAATTAATATAAGAAAATAAAACGCATAAAGATTCTCCCTCTTCGTAAGACTTCGGTGTTGATGAGTGTCTCATCGTATTTCCACATGTTACAATGCACTTTCTTAACTGTATGTGAAAATGTGGGTGCTTTCACACAGTAAACATTAACTAGTCATTAAGAATGAATCTCATAAATCGTTGCCTTTATTTAAAACGAGGAGTGGTGCAATTCATCATTCATACTTATTCAAAAATTAAACTAAGATTCGCACCGTAATAATCTAAAATAGAAAGTACTTTCGTATTAATACTGCAATATCATTGAAAAGTTATTGATGCTTTTTGACAAATCTTTAATAATTCGGTTAGCAGACAGAGCTTAAACTTTCAGTCTTTAAGTTGTAGCCGCTATATGTTACATTAAACATTGAATATTTATTTGTTTATATCTGTTGTAATTATTAAAATTGTATCACCAGGTATCCCATTTTCACATAAGTGGAAATAATTGTACATGCAGACACAAACAAAAAGAAAATTTTTCATTGTCGCAGCAATAATCTGTAATTATTATTTGTTCAAGGTATATTACAAGTATATTTTAAACTCCCTTTTCCGATTCTAATTTATTTTAACAGCTTTTTAATTTACTTCATTTTTTAAATTAAGCCTCACTTAAATTATTATATATTTACTGTAAACTCAATAGCGATTTTTTATTACCTATGATTAATCATAAAAAACTACATTCGTTTTAGATCTCTGTGGAAGTGGTCTAAGAACTCTTAACGTAAGCAAGTAACTTATATGTTGAAAATGAAACGAATTATTTATACTAACCGCAAACTGTATGTTAAGATGAAAGTCTAAGAATTTGACTTTCGTAGTGGTTATTAAAATCACACAAAATAATACTTTTACTGAACTAAATCATATATTAAATGTTATATGCAATATTAAATGCTTTATGAGCACGAAATTTTAAATGATGTACTCTTTATATTCTAGTAGATTAAAATTATGTACAAAATTTTGACTTCAAAATTATCCTTTTAAATAAAACAAATTGTAAACAATTTACTCAAATAACTTTAAACTTATTAACAGTTCTTATTACTTTTGGACAACTGAGGCCTCCATATACCTACTTTACGGAGCGTAATTAAACATTATCATAAAATATAAAAAATTGTTTCCTTGTAAAAGATTAAAAAGAAAATTAACAAATTTAACGTTGAGATATTGCCTGAACTTAAAAACAAATATTAATTTTCTTTTTATTTTTATGTGGTAAAAAAAATAATATCTTATCACTTTCAAATATAAACAACTGTACTTATCAGCGGAGCATTTCAATCAAGCAGAGTATAGAATTTTGACCAGTGCTTATCATATATAATTCTTAAAAAAAGTGTTTTTACTTTAAGGAATTATTAAAAAAACGTAGCAGACAAAATTTTTAAAAAATCGATGTCTTTAGCACATTCTGTGATTCCGAACATATAATAAATGTACGGTTCGTGTCATCATAAATTATACAAATGCATCGCTTTTTCAACTTACGTAAATTGAACTTCTATAACATCGATGGCGTAAACATTTAAATATATTAAATACATGTTTTCAGACAATAGGTAGTAATTTCAATAAAGTCGTTGTTTATAACAAATCGAAGTAGCATTACTAACTTCTGTAGTTATAAAAACGTAATACGTGTGCATAATTTTACATTTATTTAACATTTAATCCTTAAACTTTCTTTTTTAAGTAAAAATAAATGTTGAAATAAAATGCACAAAATGCCCAATTAAAGCATTTTTCTTACACTTGTTTCATATTAAAAACTTTCTAACGCCGCGTAAAGATATATTTACTATATTCTTTGATATATTTCACTATATTATTATTACGCTATTGTGAAAGTGTTTATTTTAATCTAAACTGCTAATTGCTAATTAATGTATGAGCTGACAAGAAAGTTCAATGTTCTGCTTGCAATTATAATTTTCGAAAAACATTTCCTTTATAAGCTCTAACTAATAGTATCTAAATAGGCACCACGGGAGCTCTTATTTTTACCGTGAAATTATAGTTACCGGTTTTAAGTGCTTTGGAGCTGGGGAAATAACTGAGGTAAAAGGCATACCATGGCTTAAAGTGACGAGCACAACGTTGCAGTGTATATCATCTTAAATAGTGCCCAATTGTTAAGGAAGTGCGTCTCACTTACCATCAGTTAATCGTCCTGATTGTCACTTCGTAAAAAAGGTACATGTTTAAAACATTAAAGTAGCCTAAAAGCTCAGAACTGGATTATATTACAATTTTTCGACGTTTTTTTCCTCGTATCGTAATGTTTTTTGACATATCAATTTATCATTATAATGGCAACCAAATTAATTTCTTAAAGAAATTTTATCTATGCACATATTTTACAACGATAAATTGGTTAGGTAGCAATAATAGTAAAAATAAACTATATAATAATTTTGATTTATAAAAATTACAAAGCTGTTACAAAGCTCACCGTAACACTATGACATTCTTTCACTTATATTTATATTAATGTCTTTTTAAACTAACTTATCTAGAGTATGCAGCTAGTGTAAGAAAATATACAATGTCTCACAACGTCTGTTTCACGCAATGTTAATCTTTTTGGGTCAAAGTTCGATCAGTTAATGTTTTAACCGTGTTCCACTTTTGGTACACATTAGTGTATACTTATTGCAACATTACCAGTGAGCACAATTTCTCTCTATTTGTTGTAAACTATATCATAGATTTTAAATTCGATATCATAACTAAACTAACTGTATCGTTTTATAATGTCAACCACTATTTATTATGTCAGATAACAATAATTTATTCACGTTCAATAACAAAGCTAAGCTTGTTAGCTTAGTTATCATGATATCACAAAACTTCCGACTTCCTTGTCTAATTTCGGAATATTTGCTATTAATATTTAATTTGAATAAAATACTATCAATTCGAGGTAAAACATAACTACGTGTAGATTTTAAAACGCATAGCGTAATATTTATGATACCGTCACTTACATTTGGTAATTAAGTCACGAGAAAATAAACTGAATAGTTGAATAAAAAACTGAAATTTTATAACATGTTAATAACAGTAAATTCGTTGCGTATGATAAACGCAACAATAACTTCATGTACTTATCAAATGTTACTGAGTAATAATAATCTAAATTTAATTTATTTAGTACTAAAGATGCTAATCACAGAATAGTAAATATTAAAAAAATTACTTAACATTTTTGTGTTAATATCAAATAAAAAAAGGTTTGTTTTTATAATTTTTTTAAGTGACGATATAGTCTTTGACAGTTAAACGCACTAGTTCAAATGAAACCTATTTACTTTTCTCTTAAAGTTTCTCACATGAAATGTAGAAGGAAATTCTGTCGCCGGCAGAATAATCTAATCCTTTGCTATTCATATTATGAAGGGCGAAGCAAAACATTGTCATATAGCGAATGTATAAATTCCATAACGCACATTTCATAAAAAATATTAATATTTAATGAAAATAAAAGATTAGCAGCTAATTAAAATTTATTTCCTCATAAATCTTTATTAACTGTTCTGTATTTGTTTACTGTACTTGTAAACGGTGGCATTGCTACACTGTTATGGGTCGAAGTAATGACAGGGACTCATCACGCTTTAACGATTCTAATACCATTGTATTTACTATTGTGAAAAGAGAACCTTGGACGGATTGTCGTTTACTAATAGATACGCGTGTGTTTAAATATATATAGCTATAACACACAGAATTAAATACTGTTTATTTGCGGAAGAATCATATCAGGATTTGTAGTAGAATTTATCTTTTTTTTTTAAATTTGAATTCTCTATAATACATAGGATTGATACAAGATAAGATTATCCAAAGGTCATTAAAGATTAAACTAGTCCGAATGAAGTAGACATAAATTAGAAGTTACGCTTTACATTTTCGTTATATCGATTTTTATCCATCAAAACACGATATCATGGTCCCTGGTACAATTGATTTTCGGTGAACACAAATATATCAGTTCCGGGTTCGATCAAAAATAATTTAGAACGAAGAAGCGCATTAGAAACAGTTGCTATAAGTACTTTATGGTAATTAATGGGTAAAAAGACCTAAAACTGCATGTTTCGTCTTTTGAATATTTCAAAATGTGGGAGTTGACAAATTTTAAAAAATAAAAATTATTTAAATACGTTACTGCACCACATTGCGCTCGTCGCCTTGGGACATGAGTTGTTAAGTCTCGTTACCCCAGTAATTTCACTAGCTTCAGTGGCCTTCAAACGAAAATATACTATTATTTGCGCACTAGTGTTTAGCGGTAGAAATAGGACTTGCGGTGGTACCTAGACTATCTCCGGCAACAGAGACCATCCACTAATACATATATAAGTGCTATGTTTTGTTGGGCATACACCATACAACAAATTTACGTTTATCTTATTTTAATTTCAACTCTAGAAATAAACTTATATGTAAAAATAACGGCAGCTAACTTTATCAAAAATAAAGTCTTGGTAATTCACAATATAAATAATAACTGTACACATAAAATACGTAATTCCGTATTATATAAATATCAAAATACGCAACGCATTTTAACAAAATAATAAAACTTTATAACCGTCGTTCGTTTAACATTAATATAATTTCATTAAGAGTTATACATTACCATTCAGGTTAAAACGAAATTACGTAACTGCCTACATTATTTGTGCATTTTTGTGACGCACATAATAGTCAAAGGTGATATTTTAATATAACAATTCTAATTCACTTCTTTTACTTATTATTATTGATAAATATTTGAGATATTCAAAATTTTTCGCCGACGCATTTCTGACTCTAACTATACAAGGAATATAGTTTTAACAGATTTGATATCTTCTAAAGGTTTGTTATATATCTTAAATCTTAACATAGTTCAAATGTGTCGGTTGTTAAATATCTAATATCAAACATTTATATCATTATACTAGTTATTGAAATTAGGTAGAATTTATTACTAATGAGCCAGAGTTTCTTTTGTTAAAAATATTGAAAAAAGGTACCCAAATGCCAATTAACATAAAAATGTAAAATCATTAAGAAAGACAATGGAATTGTTCATTTACGGGATAAAAAAATACACATAAAAAAACGTTTTTGCTTTACATAATTATAATTTTTATTTAAATAATTATAATTATACGTCGAAAGATTGGTCGATCTTATTTGAAAAGCATAATAAATCCTTTAATTATTTTAGTTATTCGCATTTGAATAAAAAATGAAGAAGGTGACTCTTTATAAATCCTGTCAATAATTTATGTAGATTTCTTTCCATACGACTTTTTTCTTTTAGACATTACTGGCATATGTTCTGCGAAATATTTATTTAACGAGGGTACTACATTGCCTTTTGTTTATATAATTACGAGTTAACGACAATAAGAGCTAAAGGTCATTGCAAACAACATCAATGTAGCAAAAAAAGAATTACACGTTAATAGCAAAAACTGTATTGCCGTTGTGTAATATTTTTACAAGCTCTTTTGACAAAAATATCATTGTATACGAACCACCGATTACTCCATTTTAATTACACGACAACGAGATATAACTATTTTAAGAAACAAAACTTTCTAACCATAAGAAGTTGGTATCATCAAAGATTTTGAATTCTCTCCGAAATCTTTATTAAACATATGTAATTATAGTACATCTATCAGTATTGTTTTTTAACAAAAAGTTATGTTAAAGAAACCTCGAGTTAACTTATTCAAGCAAATTTTAAGTAAACCGAAACTCATATAGTTTAAAATGAAAGTACAAATAACAATACTTCGTAATTAATATTTAAACACAAAAAATTATCTATTTTAAACGAATTTTAAAACAAATCGGAAATATATGAGAATGTAATCAGACCCCAGAAAAAAAACTTTAAGAGTCAGAAAGATTGAATGAAAACAATAAAAATATTTTAATAAGAACACGGACGTCAGTATTACGTGTAAATTAGTTATGACTAATTTAACAACTAGTAAGCTACTAACAAGTTTTAATAACTATATATAATAACTATATATTGCAGGATATATATCCTGCAATAATAAAATAATGCAACGTTCAAATAAAAAATTGTTCGATCAATTTGTTCATGTTTAACATGGTAAGAAAAAACGCGAGTTCATGCGTTTCGCAAACGTTCATAAAACTATATTGCATGCATTTATCTTCCAAGCCTTTTTATAAGACTTGTACAAAAACATTAATGTACATATAATCTAATCTTTATAATTTTAATAAAAAATTTGATCAATTAAGTATGATTACAGATCGAGTTTTTAAATTTTTAATCATGTACGGAACTTTTAAGGTATGCTACAACAATTTTTCAATTCATCTACCAACAAATATGTTATGTAAATATGTAATCGCTGTTTAGATAAAACCAACAATTAGTACCTACAGAAGTGAGAAAGATAATTTTATTTTGATAACTATTTATCCGTTATTATCTTTGTATAAAGCAACGTTATATCTATTTACCAAATTATAATACATCCGTGAGCGATATGAACACTTAATCGTTTTACGCAATTACCAACTATACTAACCAAATAGCAACTATTAACCATGCAAATCCGCCGAGAATGATTTCTGAGCTACATCGATAAATAAAATCTCAATCTTCAATATGATGATAATTTGTAACAAATATTAAATATTTGGTTTCCTTTACGTACCGCAGAAACCAGCAGCAGATTTTTTTTAAAGCCACTCCACAAAGCATGTTATCTGTAAGACTTCCTGTAGTTAATACTACAACCTCTGTTGCAGAGCTCTCTCTGCCACGTATAGTTTTAATTTGTTTATGATAAAAACATTTAAGTATGTATTAAGTAAAAGTACGCAATTTTACACACACTGTTAAAACATAAATGCCTATTACATCGCGTATAATCATACCGCGTCTTAACCGAAAATAAAATTATATCACCACGAATTAAAAATGTTTTTCAAATATGGTAATATTCGTATTTTTATAAAACTTATGCCTTAATAATAAATGTGGTTGATTCGCGAGCCCTAAACGATGAAGCTGTTATTATTGAAAAATTAATAGCGAAGTATATGCTCCGGCAAGGCACAATTTTTTTTTTGTTTAAGTAAATAGTTGAAAGGATATAATCTCTGTTTTCAACGTAATAAGAAGTAATAAAAATGTTCAATTAATTTATTGTACTCACCGTTAATTTTTCCAATTTGTGTTTGCGCCTACGCGAATGTGATCGCGATTGTATTTTTTTTTAACGGAGTTGGCACTGGCAACGGCGACGCGTGCTGGTGTCGATGTGAACGTGAGTGACGACGGATATGCGGCGCCCGGTACCCCACCGGCGCAGTGATTGTTATTGATAATCTCGCCGTGGGAGTCAGAAACAAACGAACCTCTACAATCACATCAAAGTATGTCGCGGAGAAGAAAAACAAACGGACCACTATTGCTACATTCGACGAGAAAGCATATTCATACGCATCTCTCACATTTCTATTTATTCTCACAATAATACCACTTTTTCCCTTCATTCATTACACTATGTTTCTCCATTAATTACAACAATGTAGAGTGACAATATCGATATTCCATTATGTAAATCATAAAGTTGCTTCGATGATCAATTCAAAATTGAAGAAAAATCTCGGTGTGTATTTTTGGACGATAAGGACAGACTTTGCGAAAAAAAATCTAATCGTCATAACTTGCTATTGATAAAGAAATAACAAAGCGATGACAAACTGTACCAGTATAATGGATTTATTCAAAAACATGTACTCGTATGTAATCACTTTGGAAGAAGTTAACGAATATTATATTAAACTTAATTAATTCTCTTTACGCAGGACTAAAGAACTTAAAAGAGAGAAACCTCGTACACAACATGAAACGAAAAAATGTTTTTATTTAAGACACAAAATATCTGTTACGGTTGTCATTCGACCGTTAATAAATTTAACAGTATTTGAATGAAGGCACTACCAATGTGGAATTTCTTAACTGTACAACTAAAAAATTTTAGTATTATGGCTATGCCAAAAACAGTAAAAAGTAATATTTGTACATTCTTATTTAGTAATACAAATTGATCTAACAATGGTTCAAAACTGCTTCACCGATTAAAAGCTAAGCGAACTACACATGTTTTTTTAAATAAAATTTCTGCAATTATCACCACCATATTCTTCCAACATAAGCTTAATTAGAAAATATTTTACTGTGATTTATACCGGTAAAAATAAAATTAACGAAAAAAAAAACCTTTTTAAAAATAAGCTTTCATCATCAGACCCTGGTTACCATATAATATCAAAGTACTCATCTAGACGAATTAAATGAGCCCAAATTCGAGAGGGTTTAATTACGGATTACATACGGCCACCATCTAGCTCCATCATCAGATCAGCTCTGTCATTATAATATTGCATTGTCATCCATTTATACATGCATGCAAAATTTCATATCAATCGAAAACTGGGAAGTAGATCAAATTTAACTTGCAAAATTTGATTAAAGTCAACGGGACAGGTGAAACTAAATAAAAGCTTAAAATAACAAATAATATTTTTATATAAACATGTAAAATAAAAATAGTTTTTGTCATTCATAACCACAAAAACAACTTTATGTGTATTTCATGCTTACAAGTACTATTCCGTATTGTCTCCATTTTGTTTATACACGCGGATGTCATTGGTTTACCTATAGTATTTACGCAAACAAATTATGTGATGCAAATTGAAGTGTGTATGAGAAGGATTTTAAGATTAATTTCTGTAAACGGAAAATTCACTAAATCCATTGCTTAGTAGGAACAAAATAAGTGCATCATCCTCACCCTAGCAAAAGAAACAACTACCAAGAAAATTGTTAGTTACTGGAAATAAAAAAAAATAACTGAAATCCCTTGACGTTAAAAAAATCATTATATTTTTTTTCTTTCTAATTTCCATTGTCGTGTAAATAATGTAGGGTAAGATTAATAATACATTATAGAGTGTTATCCATCTGCTAACCCTAGATGCAGCGAGGAGAAAGACCCACCAACTGGTACCACCGCAGCTCCTGTGTATGCCAGCAAACAGCGATAGCGCGGACGGGGATAACGAAACACCTTATGTCCCAAGACGATGAGCACAATGTGATGTTTTGAATATCATACTAATTAGCCACGTTGTTATAGTTAATCGTATCACTTACCATCAGGTGGATGTCTTACTCTTCTCGTCGCCTCGTAGCATAAAATAAAAAAGCGGACTTGTGGTGACGTTTCTAAGACGGCGGCGTTAGTTCCAATTTTCACCACGTGCCAAAACATCATTACCCCAGTAATTTCACTAGCTTTCAGCGCCCTCCTAACCGAAACAAAGTAATGTTTGGCGGCTGAAACAGAAGCTGTGGTGGTACCAATCCAGACAGTCTCCGGCAACATAGACCCTACCACCAGTAAACAACCGCTTTCTGTCATTGTAATCTGTTATGCAATTTTTTGAGATTTTTACTGTTGAAATATTATAGGAAAATACTGAAGGTAATAAGAAGTGATGTTAGAGAGGTATTACTTAAAGCTAAAGAGTTTTTAAGAATGGTAAACAATCTGGCACCCCGATAATTGTGTGACAGGCAAGTTTTTTTTAGTTAGATGTTAACTCCATGAGTCTCATTGACGACTAATAAACAGGGCCACATCCGACTCGGGGCGCGCGGATCCGGGATCCGCGAGCTAAAACCAGGTGATAGGCTGAAGTGATAAGAACTTTTTATTTTTACTCTATTTAGTCTTATCTAAATCTAATAATTTCAAACGTAGTTAAAACTTATGTAAGTATTAATGAGGTAAACTGTTTCAGGTATTTCTTTACATACTGTAAGCAACAATTACAAATGGAGGAAGAATAGCTGAGCAAATTCAAGTAAGATAGTTACTCTAGGAAAAACAGAAAGACTATGAAAGGCAAAATTGTTTCGAATAATTTTGAAAAAGAAGTTCTCCGAAGGGGAATTCCCGGGTTTTATACGGTAAGGAAGGTAATTTCTACCGTCAATAAATACACAAAACATATACGGAAGAAATTGTTTTCTCTTATTGTTATCTACTATCCAACTTCAATTTCAACCTATCAATAAAAATTACTAATATTCAAAAATGGTTTTATTTTTTTTGTGCTAAGGTATCTATAACCAATGCCCATATTATGTCGAAAATTCAAAATTTATAATTGTGTACAATGCTTACAACTGACCGCTCCCTAATAGTGATAAGGTACAACTAATGATTTTGAGTTAAAGACATATTTTATTTTTTTAATTAATTTTGTACATTCACAGAACAATCGTTGCGGTTAAAACCGAGGTAGCTAGTAACAAATCAAAATATACATTTGTATATATATAAATATGTGTTTGGTAAAGAATAGTCGAGGAAGTGAAAACTGTTTAGTTTTAAGAGAAGTTTCTACACTCAACGCCGCCCTGTCAATGTCCTCCATCCAATTGCAAAGAACATCCTTGTCGCACTATACAACTTAACTGATGATGTTTAATACTACAAGAATATAAAAAATATCTGTGCTGCTTGGTTTTTTTTTATTTAAATTAAATATTTTAGACCCTAAGATTAAAAAATTATTACAAATACTTTTATGCACCACTACTAAGTATATATTTATATGTTTAGGGGCGGACAGATTGGCAGTTTAAATTAAAGGGTCACTAGTTAGCCCAAACTTATTGAACAGTACTCAATCGTCAATTGACGTTGAAAATTTTTTGATTACTTTTAAAAAATTTACTATAATTTGAAATGAATCAAAGAATTGCATTCAAAAAGTTTGTAAATATTGTGCCGCTATAAGTATTTTTGGTAGTTTTACATTTTAGTACTCTCGAAAAGCGATATGAGCAAACACTGTTAGATTTTCTGTTAGATTTTAACTGTCATCCAAAATTCTACAAATATATTATCTATAGTGACTTGTCAATTCTGAATTTAATGAATTAAGGAGTCGGCCCGGTAAAACAAGTTCCCGATATTTTCTTTAAAGATGAGTTGCCTGTGTAGTGAACAAAGTACACAAAATAGTAATTTGAAGATGTCGCATTTTAAACTTATATCTTCAACCAACGCTTCAGATATCATACCTGTTAATAAGTACGTGTCCGAAAAGACCGGCTTAAAAGTAATAATTGCCGACGTCGAAGGACCTCTTGTAAATGGTTTCTTTTGTCTCGGTAAGTACCTTACGATGTTATTTATTTTTACTTAAAAAATAACACATTAAAACTGTTTCTTTAAAATGTTTTTGTTTAGCTACGGAAGCACACGACGACGATGGTTTACCGCATACGTTGGAACACCTAATTTTTTTGGGATCGGAACGTTATCCATACAAAGGCATATTAGACTTATTGGCTAATCGCTGTATGGCTCATGGAACTAATGCTTGGACAGACACTGACCACACCTGTTACACTATATATACGGCTGGAGATAAGGGGATGTTGACTCTGCTTCCCATATATCTTGATCATATTTTAAGGCCTACGCTCACGGACCAGGGCTTTATTACGGAAGTGCATCACATTGATGGTGATGGAGAAGATGCTGGAGTTGTGTATTGTGAAATGCAAGGCCGAGAGAATACAGCAGATAGCAGGTGAATTGAGTGTTCAATGTTATTGTTTTTTTTTAATTAATAGTGTCAATGTATTTTTTGTTTAAAATAAATTGATGATGATGTATAAAAAATCATTTTATACTTTGCTTTATTAGTTTATTATTATATCAAGAATATCTATTGTAAGTATGAATATTTATCCATGATTATTATTATAGCTGTTAAGTAGGTAGATAATTATTGGTTTTTTTCTACTTTATTATCCATTTTTCATTTGGAATTTTAAAGTTTGCCAAATTAAAGGTTAAAAAAGCATATCAAAGTTAATTAGCTTTTTCAGAATTTCAATTAATATAAATTTTTGTCAATAGTGTTTCCTTTTTGCTAGATGTGAGCTGCGATTGTTGCGAGCTATGTATCCCAACAGTGGTTACTCCTCTGAAACAGGGGGTATTATGAAAAATCTTAGAAATTCCACCAATAATACTAAAGTAAGTTATTATGAAAATAAAATTTGCTTCACAGTGCTTAATTAGTTACTTTATTTAAGATGTATATGTTTATCACATACTGTGAATAACCATAATTCATTTTGTTCTTAAAAAATATTTTTTACAATTATTGTTATACATCCATATTTATCAATGACATTAATCCATATTTCAGGTTAGAAATTTTCATAAGAAATTCTATAGAGCCGAGAATCTCACAATAATTCTCACAGGTCAAATTGCTGCTGAAGATGTTTTTAATGCATTGTCCATAGTAGAGGATGACATCGTTGCTAAGGTATATAATTGGTGGTTTTAAGTGTTGTCATTCAGCAAACATTTCCAGACTTAACTTGTTGAATTGTGAAAGCAGGGAAATCTGTGAAATGAGAAAAAATGTCTTTTATTTAAATAATTTATTTAAACATAAATAACAAAGCTTGATTTATTTTTTTCATATGTTGCAAGAATATATGTTTTTCATGTGTCATAAATTGCAAGAATTATATTTGTAGTTAAATTTTTACTTGCTACTATAAACCATTTAAACATAAGAATTCAGATGTGTTATTAGCTCATACCTTCATTTTTATTTCTGCTATTCCTAAATAGTTTTGGCCTTGAAACCATGTTCCAGACATAATTGAATCAAGGAGTGAATCATTCTAGGTAATTTTTCATCCTTCCTTAGTAATTTACTCTAGGTTTTTATTTATTGTTTCTAAGAGAGGTTGAAATTATTTGTGACATATTCTTATTTAGTTTTTTTTTAATTTAATTTTATTTTTTGTGTTTATCTATAATTTTTTGCTTGCAGAAAGAAAATGAAATACAGGAGGAGTGGGTAAAACCATGGCAAATTGTACCACCAACACCGTTATATGGAGAATATAGGGAACAGTGGCCAGCTGATACTGAAGATTGTGGACAGGTGAATGATAAATTTAAATTTAAATTTTGTCTTTTCTCTACTTGACCATAATTTCACAAGGTGTTAAATGAAAATGAGGTTATGGATGGTGATGCATATCTGCACAAACATTGTTCTGTGCCAGATTTTCGTTTTTTATAATCATAGTATGTACTACCATTAAGGTTCAGATAAGTCTCTGATTTAAAGGCCATCTCAGTATTATCACTGCGATGCCTGTCTCCTCCACTAAGCTGTATAAGGCAAACATCGGGCACTATAGCTAGTGACATGACTAAGGCAAGGTAACTAGATTTACTGTCTTTTGTTTCAAAAATTAAGGGCTTCATGATGCTGTGTAAACACCATACTCATTATGGTTGGAAATAAGGCCTTACACTTATCATTTAGTTGTATAATAATTTGTAAATTTATGGCTCTTCAATTTTTTAACAAATGAAACAATAACAATGTGTCAATATTCTCAGGTTCTCTTTGGGTGGCGTGGTCCGATTCTATCGGAAGAAATTGCAATGAAGGATCTTACTGGGTGCGCTGTTCTACTACGATACCTGTGTGATACAGCTGCAGCACCACTTCAACGCTGTCTTGTCGAAAGAGAAGACGCTCTTGCTGGTGATGTAAGTTAACTCAAAAAAATGTAAAGGGGATAAAATTTTTGTTTTAATATTTTAACGAGATTTTTATTCGTCAGGTGTCGTATAACTTGACGGAAAATTTGGCGCCGTTGATCAAAATTGAACTGGACAATGTGCCTATTAACAAACTAGAAATGGCCCGTGACGCCGCTCGGAAATGTTTAGCGACTGTACGTTCGGGTGATGAGGTTATTGACATGCAACGGATGGAGAGATTGCTTCGAAAGCAACTGCGAGAAAGCATCGCCAGTTTGGAGTCGGATCCTCACCACGCCATCGCTTTCCGTTGTATCGGTGACGCTTTATACTCCCAGAACGAGCGCGATGTAAGTATTTGTTGATAAAAAATATGTTTTACATTTGGCAAAACGAACTTTCATCTGATACTAAGTAGTATATCCCATGTCAAACATTCTCATTGCTTTGAGATAGACATTGTTTTGTTACCCCAGTAATGTCACTAGCTACAGCTCTCGTCAAACTGGAACAAGCAATAAGTGCACAATTGTGTTTGGCGACAGAAATAGAATCTATGGTGCCATGACGGTCTTCAGCATTGTAGAACTGCAATTAGTACTTATTGAAAACTAATTACATCATATTTGTTACATGCAGACATTATAATAAAAACTTTACATGTGTACCATTACATTGTTTTAGTTCGTGTCGCGAATGAATCCCCAACAAGTGTTGTTAGAACTTTTAAAAGAGCCCTCAAACTACTGGGTTGGACTTCTTGAAAAATATTTCCCTGAGGAATCAATCACAGTTATTGGATCTCCAAGCATTGAATTACAAACCAAGTTAGTAATAAAAAGTTTGTTATTAACAATTTGTGTACTATCTGCTATTACTTTATACAATTTGTTTTAATGACGTTATCAAACAATGCAAAAAAATTATCGCTAAATTTACTTCAAGGATGTCGGAAGAGGAAAAGGAAAGACTTGAAGCTCAACAACTAAATCTTGGCGAATCTGGTTTAGCCGAAAAGGGAAAACAATTAGAAGATGCAATGGAATTCAATGAGGTATTAGTCCATACATCAAAGTAAATATGTATAGAAGGATATATATATAAAAACATATCTACTGTCAGGAGCCCACTACTGAGTATACTCTTCTCCAAAGAATGTCACACCAATCTGTTATCAAACTTGAAATCTTTTAATGGTATGAATGTAAACTGTTATTATAATATTTATGTATGTAATAAAATGTTATTTTGTATAAATATTTCAGCGCCCCCCACCAGCAGGACTACTTGCTTCAGTTCCTGTGCCTTCAAGCGACAATCTAAAATGTCACAAAATCTGCACTTGGAGCACGGATGGACCGCCTTGTCCTTACTTTGACCTCAAAGAAGTGCCCTTATACACTAGAGTGCACAGTCTTAACACTAATTTTGTATATGTAAGTTTTAATATATATACAAATTAAAATTATTATATATACAATTTAAAATATGTACAAAAACAAACCACTTGCTGTTACACAAGTCCCACACACTGCTGAGACTGAGCTTTTCTCACAAAGAGAGAGTTAAGACTACTTATCCATTACATATAATATTAAGTCTATAATGAATCACATATCTATTATGATGTACCATTACCACAGGATACAAAATCTGTAAATCTCAATACTGATATTCCTTTTTTCTTATTTCCATCAGATGACCAACCTACTTGTCGTGACGCTTCGACGATTTAAAAGATAAGCAAATTGTATTTCTCAATTTCAGATTAACCTTATCTTGGACACAACAAATGTCGATCAGAACACTCGAAAATGGTTGACACTCCATCTGAACGGTCTGGCCGAGTGTCCAGTACGTCGTGGCGACACCGTCGTGCCACATGAAGATGTCATCTCTACCACTGAACAATTGACAGTGATGTTCAACAATGACATTGGGTTCAATCGCTCGGGGAACTTCTCTGTCGGTCAGTTTGGAAATTTTGTGCACATTGAAACTAGAGTGAGTGAATTTTGATTTTCATTAAGTAATAACTAATAATTTCTCATATTAATAACCTTTAGAAAGTGTTTTCATATACATGTCAAGTAATGGCCCATTGTAGTTAAAAACATATTTATTGTATCATTGTCAATTCAGCAACCTTTTTCACATACAAACGTTCATCTGTAGTTTATTCCAGATTTGAAAAGTTCTGTTCATAGTAATATAACAATAGAAAAGCTTGTCTCCACAATCTTACTTATGTGTAAGCAACTTCTTGATAGTAAAGTGTCTAAATAATTCTAGAATAAGTATAAGTATAGTAATAAGTCTAGAAGCTTATTAATAATATTGAACATTATTTAACAACTTTTTTGGAGTATCCAAGGCGAACCTAATGCTTATGGGCATTCTCTGACAGTTAATCTACGACGTGGGGAGATGCACTGCTAGGTCAGGTAAAAAACCGAGTAGAAAATGCATTTTATTACATAACTGAATGTATATAACATACAAACCAAG
Organism: Byasa hedistus; assembly: GCA_029286795.1. Classification (NCBI taxonomy): domain Eukaryota; kingdom Metazoa; phylum Arthropoda; class Insecta; order Lepidoptera; family Papilionidae; genus Byasa; species Byasa hedistus. Next base: position 4,222,159 of record JAGSMW010000020.1, on the reverse strand, counting down.
CTAATTGTAATACATTTTTATATTATTGAAAAAAAAATATTTTGCAGTGTGAACCATCCGATTATGTGGAAGTTGTGAATCATTTGTACGAAGTTATGTACTCGCCTGAAATTACAAAAGATCGGTTGTTGGTCTTCGCACAGCGGTTAATCAATGATGTCGCACAGGTGAACGATTGCATGTTCATTAATATAAAATATGTAGTATTACAACACTATTGATGAAATAAACCCCTCAGAAGTCGTGATGTAAAGATATGTGGGAGTATATTGTCTTTGGACACTGCGTGAAATGGATAACAAGTGTTAGCCCATTGGCAATCAAAATAGTCATTTGGTTACACGTGTTAAAGCTATTGAGTCATACAAAAAATGTTTACAAACTTCAATTCCCTCTGATACCAAATTTTATAATAATCAGATGGATGACATGGTATTTATTATAAAAAATATAATTTTATGTAATTTTTTATGGTGATTGGTGTAACACTACTATTATCAAAGAATTTTAAGTCAAAACAAGATTTTTTTTATGTATGATATAGGTGCGAAGAAATGGTCACAAGATGGTGTACGACACCCTTCGTGATTCCTTGTACTGCAAAGACAGCAACGTTCACTGGTGCTCAGTCCTCCGTCAACAGAAGTTCCTTAAGGAACTAGTCGAACAGTTGAACGCTGGCGGTGATTCGGCTGAAGCGGCCCTCGTTGAAGCTAAACAAACGTTTAATAACATAGTGAGCAGTGTCTGGCTCCACATTGCCACGGACTTCGAAAGATACAAACTAAGCACGGAACCATGGAAACAGTTTGCCAGAGAAAATGAAATTACACCCCTTCAGTGAGTAAATAGTTTTTTTTTTTACAAGCGTCAAGACATTAACCTGATGAAGAACTGATATGTGATGTGATGCTCCTGCGCATAATAATGTAGTACTTGTTGAGATGATAAACACTACACCTCATTATTCTCGCCACTATTTAAAATAATATGTTTTCTCATTACCCTAGTAATTTTGCTAGTAACAAGGTCTTTAAAACCGGAACAGAGTAATATTCGCACGCTACTGTTAGGCAAAAGAAATAGGCACTGCGTTGGTCCTAGACGGTATTCGGCATCGGAGATCTACAACTAGCAAAATATTTAAAAGAAATAATTAACTGTAATTATAATTTTTTTTAATATCCGTGTCTTTCTTTTTGTATATATTTTGTTTAATATTACAGGCCGACATTATATTGGGATGCGGAGCTGATGTCAGGTTGGGGCGGCGGTTTCGTCGTAGGAGTGGGCGGTTTGGAATCGTCGTTCGTGGCGCAGCTGAGCCCCGGCCCGCAGGGACACGCACCACACGACACCGCGCCGCTTGTTGTCGCACTCAACTACTTCACGCAGCTCGAAGTGTGTATTAATATTGTATATATATAATCGCCATTGAACTTATTAATTTCAACTGTTATCTACATTCAGAATGAAAGTGTTTTATGCCATATAACTACTAAAGCATTTAGGACTAACATGTATGTAATATATTGTATGTTCAAGCAATAGACCTGAAATTTTTGTTATAACAAAATAGGTAATGCCTTTTCTTATAATTATATTGTATTTGCTATAGTTTGTCAAAGTGGGGTGGGATCCATCGATGGATGCCAGTGGTATCGATTAGGGATAGCTATGTTTAGTAGTAAACGACAACAGATTGAGGTGATGATGACGATGAATCACTTGTTCAGGGACCGATGTGGCGGCTGATACGCGGCGGCGGGCTTTCGTATGGGTACGGCGTGCGCAGCGCTGCGGACGAGGGCCGTCTCGTTTTCTCACTGTACCGAGCCACCAACGCGCCCGCGGCCTACACAAAAGCCAAAAACATCGTGGTTAGTATCTAACATATGCGAAAACAGAGACGCGTGTTAAATCTAACACTCCTCTTTTATACATAGAGTTTATTTCCAGTAAAACTTACGTGTTTTTTATAGGAAGAGTATCTAAAAGATGGCAAATTTGATGATGATTTATTCGCATCGGCGAAAAGTACAGCTCTGTTTGAAGTGGTCGAAAATGAGAAGTGTCCCGCTGATGTTGTGAGACAATCGCTCTTCAACTACATACGGCGAGTGGGCGAGACCCATAACAGGTGTGTTAAAATAAAATAATTTAGTTTAATAGAAAGTTAGAAACGCATCTTTTTTCTATTGATGTTTATTGACAAAGTCATCAAAGAGGGTACCAATCGCCACTGCGGTAGTTTCTGGTGCAAAATATTTTGCCATCATAAGAAACCAATGAAAATGGTTACGAGACATATTATTTTGTTTAATGGTGTTGAGCGAACCAACTACTACCAGCAATGGACCCGGCCTATTTGGTGGTTTACTGTCACATAAGAAAAATAGGCTCCGGAATCCGCGCACCGGTAACCTATGAAGCTGTAAAAATCGCCAATAAAACTAACAACAAAAAGAAACTTTCTCAGGACCTTATTGACATAACGGTTTAAAAATTAGAACTCAAAAAACTCTTATTGTATGTAAAGTTAAAGTTTGGTTATCACACACAGTGAGTTGGTGCGCGCGATCGCTAAAGTGACTCCGGAGCAGGCTCACGAGGCCGCCGTGCACTGGCTGCCCACGCTGTTCGACCCGGACTGCAGCAAGGTGGCTATCGTTTGCCATCCCACCAAAGTTAACGACTTGCAGGCGGCTTTTGAGAAGTTAGTACATATAAAATTTACATTTATAGACTGATATTAGATTTTATATTTGACCGAGACACACACATACAAAACAAAATAACTCATCAACAATAATACACCTTGTTAATTATATTGCATTACTTTTTCTGTTTTGTAATATTATTTTTATTCACAGAATAACATTTCTCCATATCAATGTCATGATAGCTCAGTTTGTAAAGTGATTGTTCCAAGAACAATACTTTATAGGTATGTGACATCCACCAACTCGCACTTGGCTCGCGTCGTGGATACATGGCTTCTCTCTCTCTCCTTGTGAGAGAAGGCCCTCACCAGAGTCCCTACTGTGGGAACACTAAGAAAGCTATTTATATTAATAGAATTGTTTATTTTCAGAATGAAAATCAAACTGGATGCATTCGAGTCAATGGAGGTGTCGCATTTTAATAAATAAGCACAAAATGTTTTTCTTTTTTGTTAAAACCATTGTATTTTTTATGAAAGAATATACCTTGTAGATTTTATGTACTGGCCCTTAATACAATTCCGCTTGACTGTGCATGCCTTATTAAAGAGACAGACAGATGTTATTATTGGGTTGATTTGTTAAGAATCAAAGTTTGTACACAATCGATATATATAAATAATATTGTTTGCATAATGTACCGCTAACTTATAAATAAAACAAAAATTATTATTGTGATGATTTATTTTAATCGCCCTTCGTCTTAAAGCCTTAAGTATGCCTATAGATAAGATATTACTTAATTTAGTCAGAATATTTAGTAAATATAAATCAATAAATCATCTCACAACCGCTGCAACATTTTTATTTATATTCATTCATAGATTAATCATTATCTTTGACCAATTTTTACTTATTGAACAATTACCATTTGTACAGAGTTATATTTTGTCCTGATCATCAAAATTAAGTTACTATTTGAGCGCTCACTAAGCTTTGCACTCAGTCGAAATAGTTTTTTATCTACATTAATTATGACACGTAGATTGTGATATTTTTTAAATTTTCTACATTTCTGAAAAAATAACAACTAATTTAACTAATACATTTGTTCGCCCAATTTTTTTTTACGCTTTTCAACTAACTAGAACCATGAAAACAAAGAAAATGTACCCATTGTAAAAATATCATGAAACATTCGCATTTGAATTATTTCTGTTTCTCTTTATTATTTGTAAATCAGTTAACATTAGACACCAAAACTGTACATGTTATATTTACAAATGTATTGTTGCAACTACTTGAGGTTATATTTATGGGTGTAAACCCACTTGTCAATAATGCATCCTAAAAGCACCACCATATCATATAACAAATGTATAAAGTTTGTTAAAAATTATAAGTTCACTATTAAACAAAGTTTTAACAAGTAAATCAAATATAACTATCATTTTGAAACTAATTGAATACTTTTAAAACCATTTATTTAGGTGCTTTGAAGATGATGATTTGGTAAAATATATTAGAACTAAAACTTACCGTTAACTTACAAACACTTATACGAAATACGTTTCTCTAGTAAAATGAATTAATGGATTAATTAATATATCATAATTACGTTACAGAAGAAGCGGCCCCAATTACCTTAACATCGCTCCAAAAACTTATTTTAAATTTAACTAGAAACACGTCCTATGTTACTTAACAAAGTCATGCTTAAAACCGTTGTGTTATTTTTAATTCAAGTTAAGGGGCTCTTAGTTTCGAGACGGAATGTTGAGTTAATTATAAATCTTCATCAACTTATATCTTTTGTCGTATAACACAAACTTAACTAGTACACTTCAGGTAGTCTGATCTGGTGAAGGTTGTGGCAAGTCGCTGGATGCGCGGAGCATGGAACCGATCGTTGTGGTAGGCCCGAGATCTTTGGGCAGCAGTGGACGTTCATCGGCTAATGACGAAGCGAAATACATCTCGAGTGTAACATTTCCCCAATGTAGAAAAGGAACACTTGTATGTAATAACCGAGCCACAATCACTTATCTATCTACTGTATAGATTCTATCAAACGTTAATTCATAAAAACTTTCATATTTATTTTAAATATTATCTAATAAAATAACAAAAGGCATCCATATCGCAGGTACAATTATGTCGCATGTTTGTAAATAGTATTTAAATTACTTATTTTAATAAGATGTGAATTTTCACCACATTGAACATGAAGAGACTGCTACACTGCCATCTTATTTGAATATTACTTTATATTTACGGTGAATGTATAAACACGATAAATAAAATACATCAGATTACAAAAAACTTATAAATTTTTGTTGTCGATAAATCGTTAATAACCTCTAAGCCTTATCGGAAAAGTCGAGGACGATGTTTGTTGCAGGCTCGAACCTCCCCTTAAATAAATAAATGGCTTGTGGCATTTTACATAACTATTTTAATAATAAAACTGGCATAACCAATGTACCTATAATTTAAGGTGTCATTTCGCTACATGAGGCTGCCACAAATTAGAAAAAGGGATCACGCCTGAGCATCAAAGAGGTCGGAGATTCGATATTATCATAATGCAATCTCACAAAAAGCATGTACACTAAAACCTCGTCATATCACGATGACGATGTTTAGACAACATCTTAGATCTTATTAAATATATTGATAATTATTTTAGAGGCAGTTGAATGTGAGATCACTTTATGATCAATGATAAAAAGATGGCGTGCTCGAGCGCATCCGTGGAACGGCACTTGGCAGCCCCGGTTTATATTAGCCGTTACATCATAGAATTCGCGTCGATAGGGGGCGCGTGATTGCGAAGAGCTTCGCGAATGTAGCCGCTGATGCTACCTTCGGCGACCAGGTGGAAGAAGAACAGGCTCTCAAAGCTCTTTAGCGAGATAGAGCGCAGCGCCGGTAGCCGGAGCAGCAGTGACGCGAACCGTCCGTCGTCCGAGCTGTGCGTCCGTCGACAGTACTCGTCCAGGCAGGAAAACATCTGCCAAAATGTTACAATTTGGTTGTATGTATGTCGACAGTCGCAAAATAAATTCTAAATAATACATTATACCACCATTTAAACTCGCTGTGACGTAAATGGTGGCTTAGAGTCAACAACTCTAATAAAAACTTTTCCGACTTTGGCGAACCTCCTCATTATCAGTATGGTTAATGTTGTACAACTGGTTGTCGGCAAGGTAGCTAAAGTCAGCCGATTCACAAATTCTCTATTGTTATTATAAAATATTACCTAGCTCTATCGGCTCTTCTGGTGTAAGCTGTTTACACAAATTGGATTATATTAAACAAATTATAATGAGTAAATAAAAAGTATTACAGCATCGTGTACCTTTTCCCGAAGGATATCAACTTCTTGTCTACTCTTCAATCCTTTGACATCTGCAATTGAATAATAAAGTTACAATAATTTATGTTTTTTAAATGCTTAGTACTACGGAATCAGTTAATTCAAAGAACGTAACAGTAGGTTTACGATATAATGATAGATATCTATTGCTTGGAACCATTATACAGCTCACAGTAGATTCTATTTTTACCGTCAAACAGTATTGTGCAAACATTACTGTGCGCCGGTTTGTACGACGTAGCAGCTAGTGAAATTACTGGGGTAACAAGACTTAACATCTTGCGTCTTAGCAGACGATCACAATGTGGTCCATTATGGGAGGGCATGCGATTTTCTATTAAGTAAATGTTGCCTCGCTTTGTGGAATAAGATTTTTTTTGTTATTATAATAACAGTGAATATAACGCCGAATTGGTCGCCGACGTGGTATACTAACCCGGGTTGAGAAGGATGATCGCTTTGAGCGCGACGTACTCCGCTTGATCCATACGCAACGTGCGCATCTTCAGCGAGAGCTCGGAGAGCACGCGGTCGAAGATCTGCCCTACGCCCGCCTGCAGCGCGGAGTTGCGGTGCAGCGTCATGCCTGTTCACACATCACAAAGCGGACACATTTTAATAACTTGTATGTTTTGTTCATAAATTTACATTAATTTTATTTGAATGTTAGTCAAATAATGCATATAATTAAAAAGATATTCTATAGCGTAACATCTTGAATACGTTCGTAGCTTCAAATGGAATCACCTTTTACACAGACACACATTCTTTACCAACAAATCTACCAAGAATGTAATTTACAATAATTTAGAGGAGTAAATTTGTTTTTTTTTTTTAAATAATTAACAGGATTGATGAATAGGTTGCCTGAAAGACTTTTCTGAAAATGTTCTTTGTTTATAATGTATTTCTTTTTTATCTGAAATTAATAACCATGAATATATGTGAAGTATTGTATAGAACAAGTAATAAATAAGTTTTTTAATGTTGTGTCGTGATCGAAGGAATAACACCAATAAATAAATATTACTTCAAAAGCCATTAAAAACTCGTGATTTCATAAAAAAAATCCACTGTCATTACATTTTCGAAGCACTCGATTTATGGAACATGTGCCAAGTGAAGGCCATTTTGCACTTGAAATGAGGTCTGTTTTTTGTCTCAATTAAATTTTTTTTACGGTAACACTGGTCCCTACTTTATCTATAGCCACTACATTAATTGTTCACGTAAATTATAAAGAGTTATTTATAAAATCAAAATATTTTTACCAGGCATTAGGCACATAAGTTGTGGCGTGGCCGCAGTCCGTGTGCCGTCCATATTCTCTCTATCATCTTCCAAATACTGAAAAAAAAAAAGTTAACATTTAAAACAACTTCAAAACTAGACGAATATATTACAATGAGACCACTGGTTACGCATTTTATTTACCGGGGGCTAACACATGACCTCAATCTAAGACGGTGTTGGGTTACAATGAGGTTGTGTAAAAGCGTTCTCGTCCAGAACGCGAAGAGATGCGAGAAGAGGACACTGGTTTTCGTATGTTGATAGCAATGCTGTTATGGCGGCAAATTAATAATAATTAGGACGGTAGCCAACTCTGCCACCAATTATACTCTACAACGGGTGGCCTTTGGAACCGAGTAAAAGACGCCGTCTTGCAAAGAAAGCGCTTTAGTCACTGCTCTAATTAAAAAGACTCATAATATACATCAATATTAAGATAAAAAAAAGATAAGTGACATCAAAACATGTAACTTTCTTACATTACTCAAGTGTTGATCATTTGAATCTTAATTACCGATGAAAGGTTATTAACCAGTAGAATTAACGACGCATGAAAAAGGGTATGAGATAAAATATTTCAAGGTTTCTACTTTAGATTAAAGGAAAGTTAATTATTTTTGAGTGCACGCAATTTTCAGACATCTCTGTTCTGCAAATTATATAAAATTAATCTCACTCTGAATTGTTCAAACATGGGAAAGAAAAGCTGAGACGTTACGCGAATTTTGTTAAATTATTAATACTAAATTTGCACACAAGATGGCAGCAGCTGTATGAAAATAACTGTTAGAATTTGTTTTTTATATCTTAAATGGGCTTATTATACTTGTCATAAATTTCACAAGGTGTTAGTGATAATGAGACCGTGGATGACGAAGCGTGCTCGGTAGAAAAAAAATAAAATACCTGGTGATACTAGTTTCTTATTTCCTGTAATGTTATGACATTTTCAAACATATAGTAATCAAAAAATATAAACATATTTTTTGATTACTATATGTTTATGTAGATATGAGACTATATGTTTATATAGATGTTAGAATGCACTCTTCTTTTATATCCGTCTTTTTCAAAGGAAAAAGACGGATATAAAAGAAGAGTGCATTCAGTGGAAATACCAATGTTATGGTAAACTAGTAGTGTTACTTTAATAAACTACATACAAATTTATATGTACAGGTAAGCTTGAAAGTAGCAACAACAGCAGAAAAGGTGAATAGTAAGAGGATGGCAAAGAAAATCATGTTAATAGTTAAATGATAAATATGCAAGTGGATAAAACATACAGAGACTAATGGATTGTGTGATTATGATGCAGAATTATGCATGGAAAGGAGCAAAATAGATTGGTGAAGAAAAAGAAATGTTATGCGGATACCACGTGAAGCAGGAACCGGCCAGGGAGATTGATGATGATAGTAATCAAATGAAATAAATTACCTCCATTGACCGCCAAGCAATAGCAAAGAGCAATAGCTCATTCCACGAGGCCTTAATAAGCGACACTTGGTCTTCTAACTCCAATTGTCCAAAGTGAGGAATATCCCTCGCCCACACCACCAACGCTGCTATTTGTTTGTTGCCTGGAAAAAAATAAAGAAATTCTTGTTTATGTGTTTCTAGATAATTTTCATAGTATAAGGAAAATTTATATTTAGACAAAATATTGTACGAAGGTTTTACAGAATTCTGAATGAAGACACTTAAGGACTAAACTGTGTGGATATTTGGGGGGAGGCCTAGGTCTAACAATGAATGTCTGTCAGTTAATGATGAACAGAGTTCAGTGACAACGAGCACTCGTTTACCTCTCGGTTACTCGGTTACCGTCGTAACACAAAGGTCTCTGGTTCGGTGCAGTTTAGAAAGAAATGGGTTTTTATTGAGTTTGTCTGACTAGCTCACAACCCATATTGTTGATCTGACGCTTTAATACCATGGGGCTAAAAGGTGACGCAAAGTCCCTGATTTCTAAGATAGATTTGATCAGTGTTACAGAAGCCGTCCTCTCCGTGTTATTTGACTTGACACAAACGATTTAGATGCTGTTTAGCAGGAAAACCAAAGAGAAACATTTTTTTTTTTAATTTTTGATTGTGAATTATGATCAATTCAGGAATATCATCTAAAATTTTGCTTTCATAACATCAAGACAGCGCTAAAAATAAATTATTATTATGTTTGTCGTGATAAATCTTACTTTAAAATGCTTATACATCGGTTGCATAGACGATAGCATTAGCAGGATATAACATTTGTAACCGGTTATGGCCTTGAACTTTATTATAAATGCAATATTTGTTTACGTGTCCGAAACTTTAAAATATACACAACCATAAAATAATTCAAATTTTGAAATTATTCATATGTAATTGTGTATGTCTAAAAGTAATTTTAGCAGGTGGGACATACCAACTGCTACATATATATATTATCCGTTTACATACTAATCAAAAATAAGTTACTATACGTGATTGGTCCGTCTATTTCTATTGACATACAGCAGTGTACAAGATTTACTGTCTTCCAGATACGAGAGCGTTGCAGCTAGAAATGACGAATACAATGTAGCGCTGCGTGATCATACTAACATGCACTACAAACAACGGAGTCTTCTCTAAGATGCAATGATCTTATATACTGTTACTTAATATTACTATAGCGTAAATATTATCACATGCATTGTATTAAAAAGTACTTTAGATAATAATCGCTATGAGATATATGATTCTGAAACTAGTTACTCTAAACCGGACAACTACGCACACTACTTCTTAGCGGTCTTCGGCTGTAGGGAAGAAATCATTTGCATGTCTCTCTTATTCTATTTTATGCAAACAAGTATTTTGTGAATCTGATGTCCACGTGACAGGATTCGCCCCAAGAGCATGGGTTGTCATTAATCTGACGCACCTATCTGACAGAGGCTGGATACCGGTGTTCGGTATCGGGGCGGCACGTTGCTGTCGGGCGCCACGCGCAGGAACTGGAACTCTTCGCTGGGATCACTGACCAAAGCTTCCATTTCTAGGAGTCGTTCGATCGATAACTCCTGGAATTGTATAAGTACAACTCAAATTATGAAAAGGCATCACTTATACAATAAAAATTGTTTACGAAATATGCTATTCTATATGCACAAATTTGGATGAAGTTTAAAAATGATACGAACCACCACCACTTCGAATTGCAATGAAATTTAACAATACTTTTGTCCCGATATTTTTTTGTATAAATCAATTACGCTTTTATGTATGTACATATGTTTCGACATTGTATATTGAAACAGAGATTACTGCTCAGTATTTCACCGAGGCTAACAAAAGAGCAACATATCTCTGAACGGTATCAAATATTACAAAGGAAATGGAGCGAGCAATCGATCCTCACAATTGGTGCGGACTATTTTTAGCATTGCATAAGTTGAGGTGAAAAGGGCATAGCCATTAGTAAGTACACGCGGTCACCTCATGCCAAGATATCCTTATCGGTTTAAGCCTGACATTAAGGTAAACTTAAGGTAAACTAAAGATCGCTTTGATTTAAAAAAAAAACTTGTTTTGCATATACATGAAAGTGGTCATTTGGTAGTTTTTAATATTTTATAATGCATTTTTAAAGAAATACTGACTTAAAAAATACTTGCTGTAACTCCAATTATCACTATCACAACGAGAATTACCTAGTCATTTAACAGACAAGTATTATGTGATCTTCGCTATCTTTAGTATATGATACGCAAGGTATATGATAACCCCGCGAATCGCTGTCATGTCACCAGAAAAAAATAGATAAGTTGAGGTTTTGAATACTTCATTTCTTCAGAAAAATGGAAAAAACTCTAACCCAACTACCGCAAACGCAGGCATCACGAAAACTATAAATAGACAAATGAAAGTTTTTGGTGGGATGTGAAAATATTGTTTACTTAAGGGAAAGCAAACTTCAATATATGTAAAGACATAAATAAGCATTGATTATAATAAGATATGTATATGTATATATCGATAAAGAATAACAAACAAGCTTTATTGCGGGCGTCGCGGGATGCCGATAGTCCACATATTTATGATGTCACCTTTATTATTGTTCTGCTGCGCGGACGTTATTGATTTAATTCGATCGATGTTGTGCTGTGTGCAATTGCGCTACACATAAAACATTCCTACATTATTCAAATGAACATAAAGTACAAATAAATATAAATTCCACCAAAATAGCCCATTTAATGTTCCCCCATTCATCCAAACTAGGGAAGGATTCAAGGCCATTCATCCACCACATTGGCCAAGTGCGGGTTAGCGCATGTCACGTGTCCACAAAAGTTCTTGGAACATGTCGGATTCCTCATGATGTTTTCCTTCACCGAAAGATCAATCTCAGTGGGAATCGAACACTGAGCAGTCGCTGCTATATTTTAAAGCTAAAGTAAACACCTTTCGAAATTTACTTATATACACATTAATACTCCCAGGTGCTTTTATGATTATGTAAGTAGTAAGTCATTATTCCTTACTTGTAATGTTGTCTAACCATTTCTTATATGCCTTTACATCGACGCAGAGTACACAAGATCACGTCTTATAAGCAATTGACATATTCAATGTTAGCATGGTATGGTAGTAGGTCACCAGCATTGAATATTTACTCTTTCAACAAATATGTATACTTCGTCGCCAATACTCGCTGATCTTATGCTTTAAGTACAAAATTGCTCTATTTGTGATTTCTATTGATTTTTATGCGAAAAAATTAAATTACTGTGTGTCTAAATACAGTTTGATACAACTGATAAACAAATCTATAATTTTAGCTCGACAGAGTGGTACGGTTTATTTACAGTTATATTTTTTTCACCCATTATTCGAAATAAATTCATGGCTATTATATAAAACATTGTTTCATAATAAAAGACAGGGTGAGAACCATTCACGAGTTATCATCAACAGATAAGGAGCATGAATATTCAGACCACTAACAACACTAATGTAAATCAAAAAGGTAAAATAAAACTAACATATAAACTTGCTAAAATTATAGTAAAACCATTAACAAGCAAAGCTTGCTCTTTAGAGGAATTTCGAGAACCAATGAGGTATTGAGCTTAATTAATAATTAAAACTAAAATGTACCGTAATTATATAAAATGACTGGATCGACACGCGAACCGCGGGTACACGCGCTAGTCTAATGCTAAATTCGTAGTTTGCCTAAGCGGCGGTGTAGTTTAGTGTAATGTTCGTGTGTTTTGTCGTTTAAATATTCTAGAGCGACGCGATATTCAAATTAGAAGTCACGTGGCCTCAAATTATAATAATAACGCGCACCTACCAAAAGTTGTTTATACGCGCTATATACATGTGAACCTGAGTACCTTGGAGACGCAATCTGATAAAGTCTGTCCTTGGACGGCATACACAACGTCCCCGGAAGCGACAGCTGTGCCTAACAATTGGGGTGTTTCGAATCTAATTCAGCTCAACTGGTATAATTTAACTGCCACCGTGACGCAGTGGTTGAGCGCTTGCCTTGTATAACTGAGGTCTCTGATTCGGTTCCGGGCTTCAATATTGTGGAGTTTGGTTGGTTGATACATTCTTTTTGTATCACCCTCATATTGTAACTGCTGTGATAGCCCTGTGCTCCGGCTGTCGACATAAAAGAGTAATCTAGACAAGCACGCTTCACTTAAATCCATGTGAAAATGAGGTCCGGTGTTAGCCAATCTCAGAAAAAGTTATTAGGCCTATGTATCGATCGCAACTTGAAATCATAACTACGCTAATGTGTAATAAGTTCAAATAGTGGGTTAGCTTATAGAAACACGTTCCGGGTTGGCTTATCATAATAAGCATCCCTTTTACAGAATTGTAGGAATTAATTGTTGAGTCATCATGTCATAGAGGTTGCAGAGATGATATCACATCATCCATCACTGTATATCATATAGATATGATAAACGTATAACAAAGGGACTTGCGTCTTTGAACACTTGGACATTTGATTGTGAAAAGGGATTATATTTAAGCTCAAAAAAGAATCATTTGTACATTTATAAACATTTTGAGATTAAAGAAATAAATGTAAATCTTTTCTTTTGTTATCTCTTTTAAGAATATCTTTGAAAGATAGTTTCACTACGGCTAGTTGTTTGCTTAGACGTTATAACCCGAATCAGGATTAGAGGCTTAAAAACAGTTAAAGAAAATCGCATTTACCAGCCTAGAAGGTACACCTCTTTTATCATGCAATATGGAAAATTATATTTCAAATATATCGTCTTCCATATGCTTAATGGTTTCTCTTAAAATAATTCTGGCAACATCATGTCAGTCATGGCAGGGACATTAAAATAAATCTTAATACTCATTAAAACTTGTCCGTCAAATAATCACACGGTATATTTAAAAGTAACAAAAGTCTGATAAATTACTACATGACCGGGAATTTTTTTTTAATAGTAATAAATAGTTTCATAGTGTACAAATAAATAGAAACCTTAATAAAGCTTGGAGTTCGAAAAGAGCACCAGGTCATAGGTACGATGGCTAGTGATTAGGTATTACGGCTTCGAGCTTGATTTAATTTATAAATACTTGCTGTGTTAAGAATTGAGAGTGATAAATAAGTATGGCCAGCACGGGCAATAAACGCTGAAAGCCAAACGCGTCAGTCGCCGACGCTCGGAGTTAATTACCTATGATACTTTTATTAGACGCTTTCGGTGTTTAATTAGCTGGAACTGGTCGTTAGAAGACGTAAGCGACACATAAATGATTAATCAAAAAACCCTCCTACGTGTAACGTTGCTATGTAGTGAAATGTTTATCGAACCGTCAACCTCAACAAACGTATTTATATATACAACTAGCTGATACCCTTCAGACGTTATCTATTCAATGTATACTTAATTGATCTCTCCACGTCTGCTTATGTATGCTAAGTATATAGCAACTATCTTTACGAAAATTCGTTAAACGATATAGAAGTCTATATACTTCTGCGACATTTGGTGACGACAAAAAGTAATATATAATATTCCGAAAAAATAAGTACTCAATTTTAATTTCAAATTGGACTAACAAATATTGAAAATATAAAACAATTTAAATAATTTATTTTTATATACGAATATTAGACATTATATAAAAACAGCCTAAATAAGCCGCCTTTCACTCATAACTTGATACAAATTGGAAAAATACGTGAACCGTAATGCTGTAATCTGTTGAGGGTCTATTCAAAATATATTTAAAGTTCGGGTTTATTTCATTTAGCGAATACAGACCCAGATAACAAAATCAATAGATTTTACAGAAGTTACGCCCACATCTATAGCTAGCACAAATAAGTATCAAGGGCGGTGGCAATTTGATATTAAAGATCTGACATGTTCAGTTAGGGATGAGAGGATCATGGAAAACTGATAAACACAATTTTACCATAGGTGCAGAGACATTCATAAAGAAATTAACTTTACAAGATACACACTCTATATATTTAGACAATTTGACATCATCTGATAGATAATTACTCAGCCACTTTTGCTGTTTGTTAATGTCACTTAAATCTTACTGACATTATGCTTAATACCAACACACACGCATCTAAGCACCTTATTACATCTCTCCTAACATTGTTCTTTTTAATGTTCGCCTATGTTTTCAACAGAGTCAAAGTGTTATATAGAGATAGAAATAATTTATTATTTTATTGTTACCTGTACGGAACTGCTCGGGTGAGCGTCTTCGGCTCCTCTAGCAGCGCGCTGTCTCTCCTCCTGCACCGCTTCTCGCTTCATGCCGCAGGCAAGGCATTTTTGATAACGGCAATATTGGCAACGGTTTCTCTGCCGCTTGTCAATTATACAATTCCTCTCTTCGCGGCATGCGTACGTGAGGTCTTTCCTCACAGTTCGCTTGAAGAAACCTTTGCAACCCTCGCAACTGAAATTCGAGAGTGAATAATTAAAACTGTATGTTTATATGTAGCTATAGTTGAGAGGTGATTTATAAAGGCAGCTAGACGACAGTTGGCATCGTTCGCACGCATTGCCTCGTGCATTTTTAATTAATCCATTGCAATCTGTATTACCCTGCTGTTTCTGTCATGTTTATCGATTTTTATATAACCCTCTCCACCTTTGTTGTTCACGTTATGACATGGAAACTAATTAAAATATACACACGTTGCAGTTGCAGAAACAATTTGTTAACGACGCGATATTCTTTATCTACAATGGGGCTGATGACACTTGACTTGTTTTTCATATGTTATGTGATAATGTGTCCGAAGATAGTCCAAGTGTGCTCGCCCACAATTTGTGCCTTGTAAATTGATACTCAGAAAACAACATAGATATGGCGGCAAAAGCTACTGAATGAAGGTAGTAGCGACACAGGTGGATTCTCGAACACATTTGTACATGGATTCAGACTAGGTAAGCCTGTTTAGCTTATGCGCGTCAGAGGTGGTTGGATTAATTCACATGTCAAGTTTGTCGTTTACATTAACAACTGTTTAAGTAAGAAACCAGGTATAGTCAGATTTGAAAAAAAAACCTATACACCGTTCATACGTTTGAGTATGAGCGGCCAATTGCGAAATTGATTTATGAATTTATAGTTTTATTGTCGCGCCGCGCGGCCGTGCAACACGAATCAATTTAACGTTATTGTGATCTATTGAGAACTCAGACGCGTCTGCGAGCGGCGCGCGAACAATATAATCGATTTGCCGCCAGAGCGAATTCTAACACTATTGTTCTCAACGGGCATCTATCTAGAAAACATGATATCCACGGGCGCTTAACGAATTTTTAATTTAATTTGATTAACGTACAGGTGTGGAATAGAAAATCACTGACGGACGAATAAATCGTATGATTTGAAACGATTAGTGAAGCTGACGAAAATACACTTTTTATATCCCCTTGCTTATAGTGCACCGTCTCGTTTCTGAACTTGCAGTCTTCGATCGATTTTACTATTTACAACATAATATAATTATTACCGTATACATGTATTTTTCACTGGGTGTTCAACAGCTGGTTTTGAATGAACAATATACATATATATTATTTTCATTGCATAAGTTTGTAACGAATATGTTTAAAGATAAGTTTTGAATACTATATAGCAGTAGTACAATCCGATTGTAATATAAGTAGAAAGACATGCGAAGATACATTAACATTTGATTTACGTTTCAATGTTTAAGAAAATTTGATTATTATTTATGTACGCCGCTAACATTTGTTAATAAGAATGAATCGTTAATGTGTTTGGTTATTACGACAGGACACATGCAACCTTGAAACCGGCTCGTACGATATTTAATTTACAATCGAATATTGCTGGACGGAGCGATTTTATTCACAGCTCTAAACTATCAGATTCCTCCCATCCCGTAGCGAATAAATTTAAATAGCTAATGCACGTTGGACATTGAAACGTAACAAATGGCAATTAATTTGGTACAAGCTGTAAAACAATCCCAACCAATATTCTAAAACAATATCATAAAAGCCGTGTAAAGGTTCAATGGGGGAAAAAAAATCTCTTGTAAATTTTAAATATGTCGGATCTTCATTGAATCTATACTTATGTTTTAATATACAGAGCTTTTTATGTATATTTAAGAAATAAGTATACTGTCTTGTTTAATTATGCAGTATGAATAAATATAATTTACAAAAATATGGAAAATATGAAAATTGTACATTAAGAATATTAATACTTAAACATAATACGAAGCAGTAAAAATTGGTTTTAGCATGAAATAACATTATTTGTTTATAAGAAAATATATTAGCCAATCGATTTTTATAAAAAAGGTGCCACATAAACGATCCCCATAAATTTGTTAAACATTCGATAACAATGGGTAATGAAAAAAATCTACATAGCGATTTAATAACACCAAAATCGTACAAAAAATAAAAAACAAAATACGTACAACCTTCTTGGTTTTTATATTGAATCAAGTAGCTATAAAGCAACACATTTAAAAACAATTAACTGGCCTTATAAAGAATCTCAGTAAATTGAACATACACTCCCGGACACATCTATCGGCCCACTTAGTGTTTAAAAGTTTTAACGGTGCATAGCTCAAAATAAATGTTAGGTGGAGCAATAAGTTTTAATGCAGTTTTAAAGCTGATTTTTTGGTCAACCTTTATGTAAATTTTTTTTTATTTTGAATTCAGGATTATGAAAAAAAAAACGAAAATTCGAGCCTGTTCATTGTTTTCAACGACCCAGGAATGAAGAAAACTTTTTTATTTCGCACAAGTTGGATTTTTTTTTTTGATGTGTCCGATTATTGGTTCAATAAAAAGGCAAATCTAAACTTAGAGCCAGTTTTGACCAAAAAATATGGATACTCGGCCTGAAATTGTCGCCCAAGTTGTAGTAAAACTTCTGCCGGCTCAATCAATTCGAAATTACAAAAAAAATAAAAAAAAAACATACATAGGGGTTCACCAATAAATCTGCTTCAAAACTGCATTAAAACTTATTGCTCCATCTAACATTTATTTTTAACTAGACACCCTCGAAACTTTAAACACTGGGTGGTGGGCCGATAGATGTGTCCGGAGGTATGTATAGTTGTGTAAGCAAAAGGTATACATTTTTGTGTTCTCTTGAATTAATTTAGTTATTGTATTGTTTCAATAAAACAATCGATTTGTCTTTGTTAAACGACAAAAAGTATAATGTTAAAAGTTGTTAAGGAAAAAGCTTGAAGCATATCAAACGTAATCCATTCCCGTCACCCGTGATCCATTTTACCTGCCCTCACGTCGCCCGTAAAGTATTCTCAAGGTGAAAATTAAATGTCTTTTGAATGGCATTACAGGCGGTCGGCGATCGATAGAATTGTAAATTGTTTTTAATAATGTATAAAGTACGAATTGTATAAAACAGGAATAGTTTTCGAGGCAGCGCGGGCCACCGTCCCACTTGTAATGTAACGTATGCGATTATATTCAATTGTTAGCTGAATTAAAGCACGGCGCGATATTTTATTTCACACTAGCTATACATTTAAAACGAACTATAGCGTTCGCATTCATTTAAATCTATAATTTACCTTTGTAAATAACCTCCGACTAGTAGTCTAGACGCTGCTCTGGGTAATGAATGAAATTATATACCTGTATACAAATTGCGCCGCGCAGCTATGGATACGATCGAAGTTTTTATTTTCTTGTAACGAAAACTGTCTCGAAAGTTTGTTATATAAAAATATTCACGTTTACGAAACACGAGAGATATAAAAAGCGCCAAAATAATATGTATTAACCAGACACGTGTATTAATAACATCAATGGATAAGAAAAGTTTACGTTTTTTTGTATTTGCTTAGAGGGCGTATAAGGCCTTGGTTCAATACGTAACAGTAATAACATAGTCAACATTTTTGTCTAATATTAATTCAAGAACAACTAACTGTTTTTATATAAATATTCTATGATAATAATAATTGTAAGATAAATATTGATTTGATAAATATTCATGTTTTATTGGTTCAAACATTTTAAAACTTTCCAGGCTTCTATTGTAGACGCTGAAAAATAACACTTCTTGAAGGTTAAAAGTTTGTGTTATAACAAAACTTTAGTTGCTATAATTTAACCTTAAAATTAATGCGTGATAAAAGCGCTTGTTCTTCAAATGTTTTTTACTATAATCTAAATTTCTCTTTATAAATTATCTCAATTTCTCTTAATATTTGTTTCGTTATAGGTGTAAATATAAACTATCGTTATTTGTTACCTGTAGACACCATAATGTTTTCCCGAAGCTCTGTCTCCGCAAATGGAGCATAGATGCTTCGACCCACTAAGCGGATGATTTGGAGGATAATTCCTGAGGGCAGGGGGAGACGTCGCGTCGTCCCGAAGTCCGTCCAGCATCGCCGTGTCCGGCTTCATCTCCGGCGGCGACATCGGGGACATAAACCCCGCCTCCAGGTTCAACCCTGCAACAAAAGTTTCAATTTTAATAAGGTATGACCATATCACCACTTTTAATATAAAAATAAGAAATGAAGCTACTAAAAATGTATACATTTTGTTTTTATGGATAATATAAATATATATTTTGGTGTAATCATAACTATGAGTTTAAAATAAAGAGCTTATTCATAAATGAGCAATTTTCAATCACATAAAGTTAGCACGGGTCGATCAATCATAGTCAATTCCAGCTAAATACAATATTTTCGATTTTTTTATTGCAAGGTGCCGTCTTGATAGGTTCTAATACCGAATAGCAGAATGCCAACGTTACTATCTCCGCTTCGAAATGTTAGTAACTCATATACCTTCGGGGGTGACAAGATCTTTCATGGCGACAACCACAATGTTGTGGTGGCTAAAGGCTGTTACAGACTCATACCGGCAATTAACAATCCTGTTGGTAATACCGCCAGGCTGTATAAAAAGATTTTAAGTTACACAAACGCCTATACCTATAGATATGTATATAAGAATCATTTAACGATTCAAAGTTTGGAAACCAAAAAACAGTGGAACGAAAGTAGAAAACAAACAAAAGCGCCGCCCGCCGCACTGAGCGCACCGACGCGACCGGTCCATTAGTGTGAGGGCTGTCGCGTTAGTACAGCAAACAGCAACCCTCCCCCCTTTGACGGAAATTGAATAGCGAGAGTAATTTAATGTTGTCCACTTTTTATTACATCGTGTACATACATATACTAACACATATCGCGTACGTAAACGTAATAATACATAATAATTGACGAAAGTAGACGGCAATTATATCAAACGAATATTTCACAATATATTTTCATCTTTGTAAAGAATAAATAATATTTTTTTTTAATGAGAGCGATATCAAAGACTAACAAAGCACTTAAAGAGAACTCATTTCCAAGTAAAATATATTAAGTCAAACAGACGCCTACATCTAAAAATGATGGAAGCGGAGCAAATAACTTGTTTACAGGCCAGCAAGCAAAGGAAAATGTAATACGATAAATAAACAGTATATTGGAAAACAAAAACCATATCAAAACCTTACCGAATTTCAACTAAGGTCTATTTATATTTAGTCTACAAAGAAGCCGATAATATATAAATTGATTAAATGTTAAAAGTAACTTTATACGTGAAATGTAATCAGACTATTTGTCATGTCTACCCTTGGTGAAAAATTAATCAATACATTTCTTTGGTTGATATCAACGCTCACGGATCGATACAGACCCGTCACAAACATTAATCAATCACGACGGCGCGTTGGAGATGATGTTCTTTCGGTGGTGATACGTCGTGACAAGTAAATACTTACATGAAAATAAATAAGCGTAATCATACAGTGTTACAGAAAATATAAGTCCGCGGAGATAAAGCGTTGGTGAGTGTTGAAACTGCGCTTTGTTCTTACCACTGCAGAGAAATTTTCTTTTTTCTTTCGTTGTTCTAAATTATAATAGTACAATGTTCTAAAATAATTGACATTATAATATATCTATTACAGGTTATTATCAAAATCTACACACGAATAAAAAATAGAAGTCGTCGTCACTTTACAGGCGTTTTACGAGAATATTGATATGATAGATAACAATATCATTATTTCATTTTGATGTCTCTTTATGCATAGTAACGCTTAATTTGCAATAAACTAAATAATAGAATAATGGCGTGTTACTAACAAAACAACATATTTCACTAGGTTTTAATTTACAACAACTTAGACTAAAGTGAGCATACTAGCGAGTGTTCCGATTTAGTGTATATCAAAGGAATTGATCTGAATAATAAAAAAATATTTTTTTTTTACAGAATTTGATCTTAGTGTTAGTTCGTTTAAATAAAATCAGAGGGGAGGATCGAGAGGTTTCCATCGGAAGTCGCTACAAAAGAATATACGTTGTTAGCGTGGCGTATTCACAAAATGTTTTATGCATGATTGAGAAATCGGAATTTTCAACGTTCTGCGCAGGACGTCCTCGAGACGGGTCAAAACCTGAAACTCGAGACGTACCTTAATACTCTCTACCTTTATATCTATACATATTTTCTACGCCCGTATTCAATTTCGGAGAAGATAAAACATACCTATACGCAATATTATAAAAACAAATTGAAGTCACCATTATATCAAACCCAGGTAATGAGTGAAAAATATCTAAAGTTTTTATTGTAAAAAAAGGTATAGCATGTGTTGGCGACGCATTGATTTGTTAAGTGTTTATTTTAAATATTTAGTTAGTTTTATATATGGTAATTTTAATTTAAGGGTATGTATGTAAATGGCTGACCGTGACATTATATTGTTTACAAATCAGTTTCGACAAAGCATTGCAAACAAACCCTTTGTAAATTCAAGTTTTTTTTTGTTGCATAAATAAAATTTCTAATAAGTTTCAATCTTCACTACAAATAATTTTTAAAATCCGCCATTTGATTATTGCCTTAACACGACAGTTGAAACACTTAATGGGATTACTTAACAGTAGTTATAGTATTCAGCTTCTTTCATCCTCTTATTTCAAATACATTTTACAACTTTTAAATTGCTCGAAATATGTTCTATTAATTATATGTACTACTTACAATTATCATATAGCTCAATAAGTTTTATATACTAGAACTTAAATCGTAACGTCAAAATATTTCCTATCTTACTACGAAATAAGCGGGATTCATATTGTTACAAAATAATCAAATTTTCATATTGAAACCAGTATTCTTTAAGATTGACACGAAAGAGAATACAAAGTCGTGTACTGATAATAATGAAAGAGTGAAAGACCACTTATTCCTGGCTGGCTGGCCGCTCTGCTGCGGTTAAGCGTCGACATAATTGCTGAAGAGTAATTTCGGTTTAGATATCTCGTTGCGAGCTGGCGATATTGTAATTATACTTTCTTTCCACGCCCACGAACAAAGCGGCGCGCAACACAACATACATACATAAATTGTACAATGTCACAGATCAATTTCATACGGGGCCTTATTAAGTTAATGTTTCAACATTATTGCCAGGTGAAGGTTCATTATTAAGGAGCTGAAGGAATTTTTTCAATGTTCACATATGATGTAATTTTAAAATTTACGAAATAATAAATGTCAGGGTAAATAGCAGAGACACCTTGCTTTTATTCATCACGTAAATGTTTTTATTTTCCTGTACCGCCGCCATTACGTTTGATTTTCAATAATCTCTTTCCAAAAGAAGTAACAAATGTAAAATCAATCGGCTCAATGTTTTCTCACTGTATATGAAAAATTGAATACGTAACATTCTTGTTATTAAAGATTCCATACTTAAATATATAGTAAAATGGAAACCCAAGTTACCCATAAAAATACAATATTATTTTGAGGGATTCTGAAGATCTTGATATGAACCCTGATAGACTAACGTTACATACTCTTTGGATTAAATTTATGAAGACAAATATATTAGCGATTATTACTTTCAGTGATTAAAGGTAACATTATGAAGTGCAATTATATACCTAAAGGTTAACATAACTGTCATAGGTATAAATACATTATCGTATATACAAACAATAATATATGCATTACCCAAAAATAATGAAAAAATGAAACTTTAAAAAAACAATACATAAAGTTTAATATTTTCAAAGAGTAAAATGATTCAAGTAAATGTATTTAACTTGATATATTATTGCGAACACTTTCGTTCACACTTTGTAATATATACAATTTATGATATCGTCATATTCATTCGTTTATTTGATACAATGTTTTAAAGTTAAATTTTAAAAATGTTATCACACGTAATACATTATAATAGCCAAGAGCTTACTTAAGTTTTAATAATAATTTAGCTTGAATAATTAATGATATTCAACGATAAAAAATAATGCAGTTCAAGTTATTCTTCTGTGAATTTGTACATCAGAAATATATATAATCATTAAATATAAGAATATAGAAATTCTTCGCTGTATGGTGGTAATTTTTGCAGATCTTGTCATTACCACTACTTGTCATCCGGAGCTCATATTTTCTCTAATGTATATAATATAAGAGTATGTGACAAATTTTGTTTGAAGCGTTTTGTATTATTAATATGTGAAAATGATGAAATAATAAAACACGAATAAATACCTAAAGACACCAGCCAAGCATATAATAAACATATCAAAGGGATCTCATTACTTGCCTTGGTACAACGAGTAAGTCGATGATGTTTCGCTGTGTCATTTTATTAATACACATTATAAAGATGGAATAGTAATTAATCTTAATAACATATAATAGTTTTGTATACATAACGCTATCCCCTTTAAGCTCCTAAGCGGAAATCTTTCTTTAAAAAAATCCTAAAATATTTATCAAGACCCCCTCTGCTTTGAGAACAGAATATTAAACGCATTTCCTTTAACTTGAAAGTTCAATTATACTTAACTTAATTTTTTTTATCGAAATTATGTGTTAAGCTATAAAAGTCAACAAAATCTGGTATGATTAGTGATTGAAAATCGGATTTAAAAACTGAAAAGAAGCTTTCATATGTTTTGGACTCGATTGACGTTACTCACTATACTAATATCTATATACTTAGAAAAATGCGGTATGTTACGGATACACTTATTACTGGTTATTACAAGCTGGATGCGGGTAGCGCAGGG
The DNA here is from genome assembly GCA_029286795.1 of Byasa hedistus. Classification (NCBI taxonomy): domain Eukaryota; kingdom Metazoa; phylum Arthropoda; class Insecta; order Lepidoptera; family Papilionidae; genus Byasa; species Byasa hedistus. Next base: position 4,198,177 of record JAGSMW010000020.1, on the reverse strand, counting down.
ACAATCGACGTGGTACCTTGAGAGAGACTTATGCTCAGCAGTGGGCGTTTTCCAACTAAGAATATATAAGCTGGATATATTAAGAAAATATCATTTACTTGTATTGATATCGGTATGTCTAGGTAAGACCGCGCATTTGTTACCTCACTGCGATCATGCAGTTTTATTATCACATGATAAAAAAATTATCCATAGATAATTTTGCTAGGAGTCTAAATGTCCGCCGGGACCAGTGTGAAAGCGCAGTTCCAGGTAATGATGATAAGAGGAGCACCGTGGGATTTTGCCCGGCAAGAGTCCAGCATAACCCTTTTATTGCCCCCGCTGCGCAAGAATAAGAAATATCGGATTTCATTACGAAAAAATAAAAAAAGTGTCAGATTTAATTTACTAGACCCCTTTTTTAAATTTCATTGTTGACTAGCTAACCAGTAAGTCAGTACTTGTAATATAATGATTAAAGAACTGTATTCCACAAAAAAAGAAATAAATGTTCAATAATATCAATAAAATATTAAGTAAAGAAACATTAACTTTTATTGGGAACATTATTATTGATATTTTTTTTATAATCATTATAAATTTACATATTTGCATTTCCATTATAAATATTTAGAAAATTTAAGACATGCGAAAAAATCGTATAGAAAATAAGTTTTTAAATCAACAAAGACGAAGACATAAAACCGTTAATTAAAATAATATTGCGCAAGTTAATTTTACGAGATTTCTAGTGAAACAATCCACTTTGTTTAAAGTTTTAATTACCATTAAACTACCATATGTAATTAACTTTTGTAATCATACTGTATTTACATACAATCATACATCTGTAATTACGCTTATAAAATTACAAAAGATAGTTTACCTTTATGACAACCGTCTAGTTATATAGCAAAATACCTAGCACTTTCAGTACAGAGCAACGTTACAATAACAGCACACTAAACTTTAAAAAAAAAATAAAAGAAAAAATGGTAAATGTTCAACGCGTTTTACTTTCTGTAGTCGTAGTTTCATGTATGTAGTTTTTATTAGTCTGAAATGTGACTCTAAAATCTGAACCACTTTCAGTTTTAATTATGAATATTGATGATTCCAAAAATATATTTTTTATTATGTTTTTATTTCACTAAACTGTTTTCTGTCGGCGAGATAAAATAATTTGGTGTGTTTTAATGTATATGTTTGTATATGTTTTAATAAATGTGCCTTTATACATGTTCAAATTACTTAAATAATATTGATAGGTATATTTGTGATAGTGTCAATATTTACATTGCATATCGAGTGAGCAATCAACGCTGGGTAAGTTGGAGGGTGTCGCCAGCGGCTGCAGCATTGTGATGGGCGCTGGTGAGGCGGGCGGCGGCGCCTGCGGCCCGGGCGGCGCCGGCCTCGCCCAGTTGATCAGCGCAGTCACCGACATAGTCGGCTTGTCTTTCTTCGCCACTGACATGGCCACGCACTAACATCCTCACATCACTACAACCCGATACACAATGGTGATTGCGCTCTCACAGCGGCACTTTAAATGAAACTCAAAGTCGAGACGTTACGTCGTTACGTACGCTCACGATCGTTTGCGCCCCGAATGTACTCTGTTCGCGAACTACGCCGCATTAATGTATCGCGTTGGTAAAGCGTCTCAGCTCGCCTTCGGACACGAGTCGACCGATACTATCACACTATCACGGGGCACAAGGCAGACTTCGTTGTGACATTGTGATAGCGACTGCTAATGCACCCGACCCGCCGAGCGACGCAGCGATATCGCAGTGCAGCGCGTCAACAATGCGCCGCGCGCTCCGACGCAGAAGGTTGTTCGGTGACTAATGCGCACTAAAATTCAACGAGCTCGAAATTGACAAAAAAAAAAACGTACCCGTCAACTTCCGCGCGGTAACCACCGCGAAGGTCTCACCAGTTGCGCTCAAGGTCCGTATACAATCATACGCGAATAAATCTGTTTTATATCGGAAAACGAGTTGCTGAAATTTTTTTTTATTATTAATTTACGAATAAAGAATACGGCTAAGTATCATTTTGAAACATTAATGATGTATGCTGTGATAGGACTTTTCTTGTTATATGTATAGTCTCGTTTGTGGCGGTCGTGGCAGCGGTGTTGTTGTAATTAAGTTTTACGTCACTCGTAGACCAAGCCCCGCCGTAGCCTCTAAATTTTTGCTATGTCACTGAACACAATTCAACTACAATAAGGTTTACGTCACTTCAATTAATTAAAAAAATCACTCTTTGTATTACAAAAAAAATGCAAATATTTGTGTATGTACGTTGTAATTAAGGGTTATTTTAAGTTTTGTCCTCACATTAACAATACGTATCAAACAAAAACTACACAAGTGTGATAACATCGTTTATATGGTAAGCAACTTCTACGAACCATAAACAACACCGCTCATCGTTAAAAGGAGTAATAACGCATTAAAAATATTTATTTTTTAAGACTAGTTTCTAGTGGTTACATCGGTCTACTTTAAAACACATTACTTTACCACGTAAAACGTTTTTTATTTGTTAATAAAAAACTGTCCACAGAGATCGTTTTATTTAACTTAAAAAAATAAGCAAATACAATAAGCAAAAAATAAATAATAATAAAAGATATTAGGGGGGAGGCAAATATAATATTAGCTTTAGAAATGAAAAAAAATTACAACTTTATAGAAATGACTTTAACCAATTCTTGTATGTATTGATGAAATAACCAACTAACATAAATTTTATTAGAAAGATATTAACATTAAAGGCTTTTAGTAATATTGCAAACGTCTGAATAAATTTCATAATATACAACTTGTACTGATAATTTTCTAAGTCACCTGTATTTTTATTGTATATCTAGAAAGTTATAATATACAATATTGTAAAATAACTACGCAGTATATTCAAAGGGCCAAGCGGCTTAGGTTATGGAGAACAGTCCCTGAATACCACACGTTAAAATCAAAACGTAGTAAATTACAAAGATTTCATTTCTTATTTTTACTAAAACATCACATAATTTCATTAGTATTTTAATTTTATTTGTATAGCAATTCTTTCTATAACTTTTTTGTATTATTATGTGTCTAATATAAAAACCTAGTTTTAAAATATTACGATGTTTGGATTAATTAAGATCTCGGCGGAATATTCTAATATGCGTTCGTGAATCATAATTTTACAATCTTTATACTATAAAAAATAACAAGTACTTCGATTTTTTTTACTGATACACACATTACACAACGGAGTCAATGTTCACTGCGTAAAAATATCAACATCCGGATGTAACTTACAAATATTGTAGTATCTGGAAGTATCTGAGCTCTGATAACATTCCCTAAATACTTAGAACATGTTTAACGTTTTAATAATATCTAAAAATACTAAGGACATTACATATTTTTTTAAGATATGACAGAAAAAGGGTTTATTTAGTTCCTTACTAAATATTTTTGCCACCATTACGAGAACGGACAAAAGGTTGATGCTTTTATCATAATGGCATTGATGGACCACACAATAGGTATCAAATCCAACAATGACACTAAACAGACACCGATCAAACTACCTGGCAGTATTGTTATCAACAAAGAAACACATTAGTGCTTATGTAGGTATTATAATACACAATTTTGATACAAAAACATATTGATAAAAGAAAGTCAACCTAATCGTGAAAGACATGTGATTGTCCTAATCTTAACGAAAGAAATAAGATATTCGTTCCATTCTTTATAATCTTCAGTGATCACGATGACGTACCGATTAATATGAAAGCAAATGGCGTTATCGTAATTCTTTATTAGCAAAATTTTCTGAAATGTAGTTAAGCATAATCAGAGAATAGACAAAGATTTTAAGTTCATTAGAGGAAAGAGTTAGAAGACTCATGCGGGGACTAAGAGAATGCTCTCACTTCCTTTCACTTTCGGAGGTCGGTTCGAGGGGAGGGTGATGCAGACGGAAGGGTGAGGAGGGCTGTGGGGTGCGGGAGGGGGGAGGGGAGTGGGAGATGCACGCGTGCATACGTGCAGCGGCGGGCCGGCGGAGACGCCCTCCTCGCCCCACTGCGTCGTCGGTGTAGCGCTATCGATCCGCACCGACCTTGACTCGCGCACGCACGCACGCCGCCGCCGGTTACAATTAACATTGACAATGGCGACGCTCGCGCAGCGCCCAACTCACTCTTACACACTTTCATTTTCGTTCCGCACGCTTTAAACTCACGTGATCGAGTTAAAATTTTACATCAATCGTTCAGATGTCGATATTCGTCTTATTATGATAAAGCGTTTAGCTTCATCATTAAAAATTCGAACATGTAAAGATTGGATAACCAAACGGCGTTATAGTTCCCGTATAAACGGAGCCCTAGACTAGCATGCTACACTATCAAACGCTACATCATCATATAAACAAAAAAAAAATATTAAAATTCTTGCATTACAATAAAACCAGACTCTTTTACTAAGATACAAATAAAAAACGAGTAAAATATTAATGATTATCAAGTACGTATACGTAATTGCAAGAGTTCGGTGTGACGTCACATTATGGCGTAATATTTTCACCGAACGGCGAAGTACAGAAGCAAAGCAACGCCGTCGGAGCAGCGTCCTAGACTTGACCCGGAGCACGGGCTGACGGGATGGCGTGGTGGAGGGAGGGGGGGTGCGGTGAGTCAAAGAGCGGGGGCGGCGCGGCGCGTGCACTCGCCGCGAGATATAGGTAAACGGAACGCCGAGAAGCGCCGCGGGGACCAGCGACCTTGACGGCTCTCAGACGACTACAGGTGGTTTTTGTTTGCACTCGGTTAATACGAGATCTCGGCGCAATTCTCGCTGGTCTCGTCGACAGGACAAAGTAGAGGGGATAGCAACCGGAACTCGATTCGACAACGCTCCTTCCATTCTCGAGACAAAGACACGAGCATTATAGTCACGTCTGCACTCCCTCGACTAAGTACGACAAAATATGCACCAATACGTCCAGAGATTAATTTTAAGTTTGTTAGATTTATGACGATATAAAACATCTTACTGCACTGACTGAAAATATTTGTTATGCTGAAATTCAACACAAACAGCTGTGTACAAAATTTAATTAAGTTACAAAAGTTTTATGCTCGAAACTTATCTCAGAATAATGTTTACCAATTAATACTTCTGATGAGCGATTAATAATGTGTGAAAATGATAACTTTTGAAATTAGTAAATTGAGTTATAATAACTTTAGTTTGATTAAATATTTAAAAGTGATCTATATATATATATATTACCAGTTCAATTTGCTAACGACAAATTAACTTTAAAATCGATAATTTTAAAACTGAAAAAAAACACGAGAGTAGCGAAATTTTATTATGAAGTGTGTGATTTTAGACTTAAGAAGTAGTACAAGATAGCAAAAAAAAAACACTGATCATCACTAAAATAAGTTTATCGGCTTTTACCCAATGTATTAAAAATTAATTTTTCATAATTTTCGGTTTTCACTGAGTTCAAAAGATTCACCAAAACAGCGGCGGTGCTGATTAATGCACAATGTTTGTCGTATTTAATAAAGCAGTTTTCGCTTCTCTAGTGTAATGCCGTTTTCGATAAATAACTGGTAATATGTCACGGTGCGATACAATAGTACGCGAAGAGAACTCGCTTTTTATCGTTTAGCAGCCAGCGATTACATAACTGCGAGCGCAGTGTGTCGGCAAAAGACCTTGGCCGTGACCAAGCCAAAGGAGAAACATTTCCCGAGGCGTGACGCGACACTACTAGCTCGACTAGGGAACGAGACACCGCAATAACAATTACCAACCATTACCGATATCTAACCGGTTAAAAATACAAAACACTAAAACTTATTATCACACCAAACAATTCACGCGATTTGTGATCGATGTAGAGTTTGAACCGTTATAAATATTCATACAGCAAATTAAAATTCTGTAAATGCATTAATTAAACTTTGTGTACATGTGTAAAGCCTTAATCGGTATAGTTTACGTTTCTAATAATTCTCCTTTACATATTAAGGCGGCGAATTTGTATTCAAAAGGTGAATTGGCACGGGGGCGGCAATGAATTTAAATATACTAGAAGACCTTGACAGTGATACAATCTTTTTGGATTGTTTGGTAAAATAATAACATCGTTACGTACAGTGTAATTAAAACGATCATTACAAAACAGTAGTAATTTTGCTTTAATGAGATGTTGTATAACAAGACTTAACAGCCCATGTTTAAAGTCGTCGAGCGCCATAAATACATATTATATATTGGCGACTACAATGGCGACCATTTTTACTGTAAATTTTCCTTAGAAAGGATAAATCTCTTACTGTGATTTGTCGATTATTTTAGATAATAAAAATAAGCTTTGTTTCTCAAATCACATTAACAAACCTAACAAAAGTACGCAAAATCTAAGCATTTTTGAATGTAGCATTATAAAATGGAATTTTCATACCGATAAAAACATTTATTTTTATACTTCATCCGCAGAGGTTGCCATATTGCCTGAAACATTTCAAAATTCACTATTACAATAAGTAATTTAACAATTGTTAATACTGTAATGTTTACTTAGACTTCGTTGTTGTTTTATGGGAAAATATCACGTATTTTCATAATCTTATTTTTTGTAAAATTTATGTTTTAAGAACACATTTTAAGGGGAAATCCTCAAAAATCTTATAACAATTTTGTAATATATTATTTTCTCGCAAAAAGTAAACGATAGAACTATGAGAAATTTAGTACTGAAGGACTACAGGTTCATGTTTATAAACTTTCATGTTGCTACTATAATAATAATAAAATTATGCTATTAATCCGTAAACTAGATCAACTGGTGTCATGGGGATCACATTCTATGTGTACATCTGTAAACATTACATTAGTTTCCTTATTTTTGAGAAAGAGATGAAATGAAAAACTAATTTAAGTACAAATTAATAAAAAAAACAAAACAAAATGATTTAAAATTATAACAAATAACATTTACTAAAAAACTATGAGTTATATTGTCACGAGCTAGTATACTATAGAAAGGCTCAATGATATACAAGATCTACGCGTGAAAGTAATAACACCCGTCTTTTTGGATCTGGCGTTAATGTCACGACACGAATTCATCGATTAGTTTTAAGGGCCGTTATTAAAAAAAAAAATTTACTTCTGCCGCCAAACAGTATTATGTAAATATTACTGTTTTAGTTTGTAAAACGCAATGTGGTGCAGCAGTGTTTAACTTGCTCATCGAATACAAAAAACAAAAACTTTATAATCAAATACTAAATACTTAAAATAATTTTAAAGACCTGTATCTTCAGTGTTGCCATTTGTAAAATATTAAATTTATTAATTTACTAAATACATCCAATTATCTTCTTTACAGGTGTTATATTGTACAATAGTTCGCAGGATTTACCAACAACGGTTAAGTAGTGACATTTATTGAAAACTAATAACTTATTAACCGATATTTACCATAAAAAAGTTAATGATCCATCAACTGAAGATATTTATTCTTCAATTAAGTAATGCCAAAGATTAATATAACGCCATTTCATAATTTTTAGTTTTTTTTTAATTCAAATTGGTCCAAAACTGGCATACTTCTGATCTCCACCCGTAGAATGATATAAACGAACAAAGAGAAATCTGTACATAACGATATTATTGTAACTATAGATATATAAACATGTTTAACTTCCTTTCATAAGTTTTCGCCGATTTACCGATTTTCGGAGTATGCTTTGGCACGCTTTCGGCAGCCGGTTACATCACCATGACGTCAAACTATCAAAAGAGGCAACACCTCCCTTATCGTGATTGGAAAATGAAAAATTCATATATCAATAGAACGCATACTAGAACATCGAGATAAACTTACTCAGTTTATTGAAGTCAATACACTTGCAACCTTGCAATGCTCTTTGCCGACTCGTGTCAGATAAAGACATAGGGCATAAAAACATTACTACTTTATAAGTGCGCAGAAGCCAAAATACGAAGGTCTGTATCCTGATTCATTGGAATCATATAAAGCATAAAAAAAGAAACTAGTATTATGGCTTATAATCTATTTTAAAACTCGACAGGAAATTTTTAAATGATTGACTGTATGAATCTTAAAAAAAACTGATTTAACTAATATTACTCACCTAGAAACAAAAAAATTACATAAAGAATTGAAATTACATAGTTGTACAATTAAACAATTTTTATTTTCTTTTGCGACTATCACGAAATCTCCAGTTTTATATATTCCACTATAAAAACTTCATTAATTTTATTTTAAATTTTATCGACGGCCGCTTAATAACATTTTACGTATAGGTAAATTAAAAGTGTTGTGAAATGGTGGTAAGGTGTGACGCGACGTGGTTCGCGTTGTTAACAGGGGAAAGATCGGGACGCAGTGAGATCGTCGTTGTTCCACTCTACATAAGTTTATAATCAACGATTGCGATAATGATTCGTGTTGAATGCACGTTGCGGACCGTACATCGATTTTCGTTAGCGTCGCGACGGGCGTCGTAAACGCGATGAGAGCGACCGGCGTCGCAGCTCCGACTGCCGCGGCACGCCGCCCCCGCCGCTCCGCCGCGCCACCAGTTTGTTTTGCTGTATTTTCGTTGTTAATCATTCTCCTTGACCTTGTGCGACGTCGAGTGGTCCACTGCACACGACTGCGCACCCCTCACCCTCCAAACCACCCGCGCTGCCTGTCCCCACGCATCACGTGTTACGCCTAAAACTGCATCTCAATTTAGTTATTCACAAAAACCCACTTCGTTCTATTCCTTCACAACACAAAACTATCTACAGTATTTTTTTTAAATGACCGCCGTTTTGTTTCAATTTATATGTACTTCGTTCAAACGTTGTAATTTTGAGATTATTTCCCAATGGTGTCTTATGGATAAATACTTCAGGTTTCCTATGGTACAATTGTTAATAAAATAACTTTGTATAGCATAACTATGAACAGTATACGCACATAAACGTCACTAGTTGCTCAAAAAAATACAATCTACCTACTTACATTGTTTAAAACATGATTTATAATTTGTTATTACTTGAAATTCTTTCAGTGGTCGAAGTGCAACTATGACATTTATTTACATTTTTTGAATACCGATGTATTTGTAACTATTTTAAAGAAAAAATTATTAAAAAAAGGTTAATTTATATTAAATTTGTACTATTGAGCAATATTTTTGACGCTTAGTTTTTATTTGGAACATAATGGCCGACTAAATAATAAGAACCAAAATTACAAATGAACTACGCGCAACGCCATCTATTGGCTCGATAACAATTTATGCACACTACCGCCATCTTGAGGATAACAAGCTAAAAATCTGTTTACATTTAATTTAAGATTCTTATTTAAAACATATTTACATCACAAGCCTAATTGAGGAACTATTCAACTTCTAATTTTGAAATAGATTAATCTAGAATTTACGTGTATTTGGAAAAAAAAAAGTTTTAACTGATTTCATAACTACGAGTTAAGATAATGATAAAATAGTTTAAAATATTTAATAAACATCATCACATTGTATAAACTTAGAAAATGTTGGAAATCATTTAAAACCTTTGATATTGGACAACATCAAATCATATCGTAACATTTTTTAAAATTTAAAATAATTTTGAAAGTTATAAAAATAATAAATTCATCAAAATTTACTAAAAATTTTATATAACGAAAATAATTGCACATGAAAATAATTTTAAAATACTTATTAAATATGTATCGAAAAATGGAAGTTTTTTAAAGAATATATACGTAAACTAAATTTGAGTTAATGAAGGCAAGAACTGAAAAACAATTCAACATAAGACAACACATTTTAGTATGTAGGGTAGGTAATAGAAAAAAAAACTGTAACAGGAACTGGTTTTATTTCTTAATGTGTTAAGTTAAATAAAACATTCTCAATAAATTAACATCTTATATTGTCTTCAAACTATTGGAAAGTTTTGTTTTTAATGATCATATAAAGATAACATATTTCAATAACTGCATGATAATAAAGATATATACTCAGTTTATTATTCCAATAGTTCCATTTGCAATAAATATTTGTTAAATATACAGAATGTGTTAAAAGAACTTAAAATGTAAACATATTTAAAAAAGTTTTTTTTAATATTGTGATTTCATTTATAACAGACATTTACTTATAACATTATAAGAAAAATTTCAAACCAGAACTAAAAGTTACATTCATTTTTAAATTACATTTAAACTATGTTATAGTTGGGGAATAATAATTTTACATTAGGTAAATACTTGCATTTCTGAAAATTTCTTTATGAAAATAAAAAGCTTATTGTTTACTGATAAACACATTTTCCACAAACCTTATTTGTTGTACTGCTTATTTCAGAACAATTTTTTATAGTTTAAAACAAGTTTTTAAAGACTCAAAATAATAAAAAATAGAAGCAATATAAAAAGGGAACTAAATCTTATTGATACATAAAAAATATACCAAAACAATAGAAGCAGTTGTTAATAGGATTATAAAATACATGAAGAAATTTATGTTTAACACAGATGTACCTTCAAGTAATCAGCTACATATAACATTGAAAAATAAATTCACTGTCACATTTTAAAAATCATCAATGTATATTTCTATATACTGAAAGCCAACATGAATAATATCGTTGTTTATATTGTAAAATGGAAAAGTAATTAGAGACTAATTATCATAAAAGTAGTGAGCAACGAGATAAGGTAAAATAATAAAATAACTGTTTATGTGATAACATAGTTCAAATTGACTTGCCTGGTTCTCTCGAGGGCTCCATCCTCAGCTATGTGTTATTTATCACCTACAACACCACTTTCATATATTAGTTCAGTCACAACGATGAACCTGTCAGTAACAAGGTCGTTGAACTAAATATACCTACAAATGCAATTATATCCACTTGTCTAACCAAAGACCATGAAGATTTTATGAATAACACTATGTACATGTAAGTACCTAAAAGAATCTTATGAATCAGTATTTATAAATTAAATTTAATAAATTTAAAAGTTTAAACTCAAAAGTGTCTAATGTCCATTTCCTTTTCCTCACACAAGTGACAAACCAAAAACATATAGCGTCACGTCATCCAAACTACACTGTGGTTGTTATTTCTAATGTTTATGGACTATACCTATATCGTTTGAAGACAATATATGAATACAAAAGTTATATTTTTAATTACATTTATTCACAACATAACATAATAAAAATCAAGTATCGAATCGTAAATCTACCATAACTTTAAAATATTGCCAAAATAAAATTGATTTAAAAAAATAAGGTATTTATTTAAATTAGAATAAATCAAAATAATGTTTTATAATAAAATTTCTTGTATTCTATCGATCTAAAACGTAAATATGTTATATCTTTTTTATAGGGTAATAACTGTCCATTAGGTAATGACATGGGATAATTAATTTAAACGTATCTAATTACAATAATATTTATTTTAAAAATTTTGTGTAATCCTGGAACATTTGCTAGTATTGTTAGACATTGTGGTAAAATTTAGTAAATTTGAAAATACTGATGGTAACCCTGAATAAAGTTATAGTCTTCGCTTTATAAATAGGTTTAACTCGAAAGTTTTAGACAGTCTTAATCCTACTTATAATACATCAATATATTGGTATTCAATTTACTAGTTTTATCTAAAAATCTATTGGAGCACATAATATCACCTTTTTTAAACGCTAAGTAAACCTGGATGTAAATAATCTGTACCTGTAGATATTGTGTATAAACAAAGAAGAAATGGAAAATAAATGCGATTTTCATTATCCTCATACGTTCGTTTTATTGGGAGCATCAGGAGATTTGGCAAAGAAAAAAATTTATCCTACGATTTGGTATTTATACCGAGATAATCTTCTTCCGAAAACAACTAAATTTGTAGGTTATGCTAGAACTAAGCAAACTTTGGAAGAAGTACGAGAAAAGTGCAAAAAGTACATGAAAGTGCGGCCCGGCGACGAAGAAACCTTTGAAGAATTTTGGGATGCCAACTCCTACGTATCAGGATCGTATGACAAAAGAGTTGATTATGAATTTTTAAACCAACACATAACTAAATTCGAAAAAGGACCTGTGGCAAATAGAATTTTTTATTTGGCTGTGCCGCCAACAGTGTTCGAAGACGTTACAGTTAATATAAGGAATGCATGCCATGCTATTAAGGGATATACTAGAGTTATCATAGAAAAACCATTTGGAAGAGATGATAAAAGTTCTGATAAATTAAGTACTCATTTGTCTGGTTTGTTTAAAGAAGAACAGATTTATAGAATTGATCATTATTTAGGCAAGGAAATGGTTCAAAATTTGATGACAATAAGATTTGCTAACCAAATTTTTAATCCTTCTTGGAACAGAGAAAATATTGCTTCTGTTCTTATATCTTTTAAAGAACCTTTTGGAACAGAAGGACGTGGTGGATATTTTGATGATTTTGGTATTGTACGAGATGTAATGCAAAATCATTTACTACAGATTTTATCTTTGGTTGCTATGGAAAAGCCAGTAACAATGCATCCAAATGATATCAGAGATGAGAAAGTTAAAGTGCTGAGACACATTTCTCCTATTAAACTAAGTGACATATTAGTTGGTCAATATATTGGCAATCCCGACGGGCAGGGTGATGAAAAGCAGGGTTACCTGGATGATCCAACGGTGCCTAAAGGTTCTGTGACTCCTACATATGCTTTAGCTGTTGTGTGGATTAATAATACAAGGTGGCAAGGTGTGCCATTTATTCTTCGCTGTGGAAAAGCTCTCAATGAAAGGAAGGCTGAAGTAAGAGTACAATATAAAGATGTGGCAGGTGATATTTTTGGTCACACAAAGAGAAATGAATTAGTTATAAGAGTACAACCAGGAGAAGCACTATACTTAAAACTTATGTGTAAAGCTCCAGGAATGAAATTTGACTTGACAGAAACAGAGTTAGATCTAACATACAGTTTACGTTACAGGGGTGCAGATGTACCTGATGCTTATGAAAGGTTAATTTTGGATGTCTTTACTGGAACACAAATGCATTTTGTGCGTAATGATGAATTAAAAGAAGCATGGCGTATTTTTACACCAGTACTTAGAGACTTAGAGGAAAAACATATCAAACCTATTCCTTACAAATATGGTTCTAGAGGACCTACAGAAGCTGATGTCAAACTGGCTGAAAATGACTTTAAGTACTCAGGGTCCTATAAGTGGGAGAAACCAACACTTGCTTAAAATTGCTCAATTTCATATTAAGGGAACAAAATGGTGATGGTATTTATTTTTTAAGTTCTCACTATTTCATAGTACAGATTTTTTGAAAAATGTAGTTAATATAAGCTCTTTACTGCACATTTTAGATCTGCATTCCATTTTTCTAAATATGGTTGACTATTTAATAAAGGTCATTTAAAGGTCAAAAAACATTTTTTTAAGAACTTTTTCTATTAGAATAAATCTTTGTTAATTACACCTAAAGACAATTTATCAGACTATTATTGTTCATAATCACAATATTTTCTATAACAAATGTTTTGCTTTTCTATAATCAATTTTCAATGATTATGCAGAGGTCATATGTATCACCTTCAAATGCAAAGTAAGTGTTTCAATTTACAGTTGATAAACAATGTCATTGTGAATTTATGTGTATATCTATGAAGAGGCATATTACAATGGTGTATTACAAAGATAACTTTAGCTCTATGACTTAGCAGATTTATAGGTACGATATTTTTTATGATCTAAATAAATGCAAAAAATTAATTTTGACAGATAACATGAATCAGCATTTTTACTGTTATGAATTTTTTAGTAACCTCTTTATTCTTCCAGATGAAACATATTTTGATTTATAATTTAACATTGTGATAATCGGAAATATTTAATATTTTTTTAATTATTTACACTTTTACAATGTATTGGAACTATGTATTTAAAGTACTTTAAAAGTGCAAATATTTTTTTAATCAATTGTATTAACATTTTATCAATTTGATTATAAATGTTACCCTTTTATTTAAATGACTAATAATTATGTATTAAAGGTATATAAGATATTTTTTTGACTTTTTAATATGAAATATAAAACTCAAAGACATCTATCTGGCTTTTTTTTTTTCAATGGTTTACTTTCCCTGTCACTCATTTGTAAATACATACATTTCTTTAATATATATCATCTTTAAATCTTTAGCTAAATAGTCGAAAACATTTTTCATATCAATGTTTTAAGCAAAATTTATATTTTTTTGATAATACTAACTGTTTCAGTTAGCATTAATAAAGAATATTTATTATTTTTATTAAAGCATACAATTGTTTCCAAAAGCTAGTTTTTTTTTCTTTAATTATGTGATGCGTAATCATTGTTTAATAAAAGGATGAATTAATGAAATAATATTTTATTCGAACAATTATTAGAATGGTTCATAAACCAATGTTAAAAATGTATTTTGGATTAACCTACGAAAACGCTTAACGATTTCGACAAGAGCTTCTTTTGCCTATATTATATGGCCGGCTATTTTATTAAACGTTCGTAAGATTATTTGATCAAATGGAGAGACGATCGCGCAAAGCGGCTGGCAGCAACTGGATGCGTATAGCCAAAGATCAGGCTAAGTGGCGTTCCTTAGGAGGGGCCTATGTCCAGCAGTGGGCTGCCGCGTGCTGACGATAATGGTGAAGTTTATTTTTATACAAAAACTACCAACTGTATATAAAAATGAATGATTTTCATCGCTAGTAATTCGACTTGGTGCCAGGATTAACTTGCACTTTTTGGTACCCACACAGCGTGTCTCTTCGAGATTGTAAGAGAATAGGTATGAAATCTACTAGTGAGACCACAGATACACGCCAAAGTATCCCACTTGAATATTACCTCATAAGAAGAGACTCAAGGACATTTGCCATCACGCTGATTAAATGTCAGTGGATATATCCACATACAAAAAATGTTGTCTTTAGAATATGTCGGATTCCCCGTGACATTTTTATTCGCCGAAAGCGCAAGCTCAGTGGGGTTCGAACCCGCGTTTCTTCAAGACATATAGCGCCTTACATAGTGAACTATCACGGTTACAAATAATAAACAAAATTGCAAAAAATTGTGAGTACTTTACTTACCAATACTGTGTAACATGTCGTCTTTAAAAGTTTTATATGAAGCTGTACACGTATAACGCAAATTTAATGATATGTACAATTTAAAAGTGTTTTAGTCTTTAATAGTTAAATAACATATCACATTAACATGGAATATGTTGTAAGCATTTAAGTGACTATAACTATAAAACTCATTAGCATTTTTTCTCAATTAAAAAACATCAGTTACCATATACTATATAGAACAATTTTTTGTTTTCCTATTTAAATAAAGACATGTAAGTAAGGCATAGTAATAAATTCTCTAGTGAAATAAGTTACAAAGCGTCTAAAATTTATCATATTCAGGCTTAATTTGTCTTCTTTGAAAATGACATTGTTTTTGGAAGTATTTATTTCTGAATTGTTTTATATTTAGTACTTATTATAAACTATGACAAAGAAATAATATTTCGTGCTAAATGTGTGCCTTAGTCTCATACCGTAATTAATCTAATTGACCGTCTTTTCAATAAAATGATAGAATGATAATAATTCTTTTTCCCAACTGGTAGGCAGAGATGGGATCCAGATAGATCTATTCCAAGCAAAAAACTTGATTTTTTTTTGCTTCTTTCTGAGGCTGTTTTATTAGGACTTTTTATTACCTGATTAATGTATCGTTTGCTTTTATTCCGGCTTAACATCTTTATTAAGTTAATAAATTTTTCGTTATTCTAATCAAATTTACCTTCTCTTCCTTTATTACAGTTCTCTTTGCCGGTCTGTCTTATTTTAATTAATTTCATTTTAAAAAAATTGCAACAGGCTTAACGCGAGGTGGGAATGTTGCTGGTCGAAAAGCAAAACATTGTGTTTAAGCCTTTGTCCGAAAACAGGATGCTATAGATACATAGAACGTTGTTATTCTTAGTTTTGTAAAGTTTTTTTACAAGTGCAACATTACTTTGTCTGTCAGCTGTGTTCAGTTTACGTTCATTACGTCAGTTTACGTGAAGGAAGCAATGGTGGTGTAGACTTGAATTATTTTATTAGCTATTGTTCTATACATTAGACGTTTATTTTTGTTCTTTTCTCTATCCAGTTACATTAAAAACGTTATTTCATAATTATGGGATTGCTTATTAATTTGAAAAATGTATCCATGAAGTATTGAATGGAATCATTTTTGTTTGTGTAAGTATCTTTGTTGTTCAAACGCAAAAAACAACACGTTCCATTTTGATGAAATGAAGTTATAATTGATATTTTATTTGTGATGGATTTGATAAGGAAAATAGAATGCTTTACTAATTATTAAACAAAAAGACCATGTACAACATAATCATTTATTTGTTACTTTGTTTTGAACAATTGTGTATTTTCTATCTAGTTACTTATTGTTGATGAGATTTATTTAGTGCTTAATATAAAAAAATTTAAGATTAACATTGGATTCGTGGTCATATGATATAGCAAGGAAGGTTTTAAATTATGAAAGGCTTTTATAGTATTTTTTACATAATACAAAGATCCAACTTTTCGAGTAAAAAGATCTTTTATTTGGGGTCACAATGATAAAGACATTAAATAACTTATTAAGGTAAAGAGAGTTTTAGTTTTATAAACTAATAGGTATATCCATGCAATTTTAAAAAATAAATTATTTTTAATTGTCAAAAATTTATTATGTTATGTTAATATGCTTGGATTTTTACTTTTCCTGTGTTATCCATTAGGCAGTAGTGCAACATTTGTTTTTGTTGAATTGATTTTACTACTTACATATCTTAAACACAACTTTTAAGGCAGTCTTTCAAACTATGTTAATACTCTAATTTTTACATGACTTTCACAATGAAATAAGTCATGTACATCATTTTCTATAACAGTAATAATTTATGTTTTTTATTATCTATATAAAATTTTCAGTTTCCTATTTTCTGAAGTATTACCCAGTACAATGAAATTATTGTTATCTTTTCTAAACTTGTTACAGCATGATTTTATTGAAAACAAACTAAGCAGCAGTACTATGAGACTGGATTCATTGTTGTGACTGATTATATTAATTATTAAAAACTTCCAATATGTTGTATGTGTTCCATGTTGATGCTGGTCAAATGACCACCTATGATATGAACCTCACTTTACAAAGGTAAGTAACAATGTTATAGCATTTATTTATTTTCACAATGCTGTAACTAAATTTCTTTATTTATTTTCAGTGTTGCAAGCTTGAAAGCTGCAATAGAGAGGAAAACTAAAATTCCAGCAACTTCTCTTGTTCTCCTAGTGAGTGGGGGTGAAGTGTTACAATCTGATCACATAGTTTCATCATACAGTGCTGGCACAGATACCAATCCGATATATATGTTCAGCAAACCTTCAGTGAAAGATAGTCGACTTAAGCAATCTAGTAAGTATAAATATTTATTTTAAGTATTAATAGATTTTGCTGAGTTATAAACTACTTAAAAAGTTCAATATACATATCAATACACAACTATTGGTGTAAAAAATAAAGTTTGCTAATGAATATTGTTCTATTCGTATGTATGAAATTTTTGTAAAAAGACTTACATATTTCAATTACATTTGTTTTTGTAGTGGTGGGGGATTTAAGTCCTATTGTGGAATTAAGTACTGGAGCATTTCGATGTGATTCTCGCAGTGCTTTTGAAGGGAAATCAATAGTAGATTTAAGAAGTTCTGTTGAAATGTGTTGCTCCTTACCACCTACTGTACAAACAGTTATTTCATGTGCAACATTAGCACAGCAGTTTAGTGACCTTGCCCATGAAGTGTCAAGAAGCTGTGAGCAGTTAGTCCTTGAACAACATTTGCAACACCAAGTAAGTTAATTATAATTTAACTAACACTTAATTTTTCTTTATTGTTCTTTCTCATCTTGTATTATATGGAACTTAATTTATTTAGAGATTATGTAGTAGTTTTACATATCTTTGTTTTAAGGCCAGGTATATTTTACTTTATTTTTTCAGGGCTGGTCTGCAGTTGTAGCTAATTTAGAAGACATATTTAATGAATTTTGTGAAAGATCTAGAAGTTTTAAAGAATCTTTTCGGAAACATCGTCTAAAAAAGGAAGAATACCATGAAATGTTGAATAGGTGAGTGAGTGACATTATGTGTAATATCATTATTTCCTTTTTATGGAAATAATAAATTATTAATGTCTTGTTAATGTCTCATTACATCTCCACTGTGTACTTGTGTAGATTCTTTAATTATAATCACATTATAATATTAATTGACCATTACTAAATTTAAGGGTAATTTAAAATACATCTGTTATTATTCAACAGTCTCAACGATGTTCTGAAGTCTTTAAAAAGGATTCCAATTCTTCCCGCCCTTCAATTACAAGCCGAAGCGCACCGGTTTTCAGCTTTTGATGTATTTGAAGAGACAGATTTTGAAGGCTATCATTATGGCATTAATCAGCCACTAGATAATAGTTCAGAGACCAGAGCATATCAGGATTTTGGTGTTGATGCTTTTAAACTGTCCGAAGAAGATGGTAATGATTCAATGTTATAATTACTATTGCATGTTTGAATAATAAATAAATATATTGTGATTCAACTTTTCAGTGTTTAAGCATAAAAATCCATCTTCAAGTAAAGAAGGGGCAGAATCATCAGAAGGAATGTCACAAATTGAAGAGTCCGATGAAGGCATTATATTTAAAGCAGGCTCTTTCGAAAACAAAGTGGAGCCTACTTTGCTACATTGGATACTCGCGCAAGGAAATAAAGCATCCTTACAGGATATCTTGGACTATTGCGAGAAAGGAATAGCTTTGGTAACCTTTAAATATACTTCTATTTAATTTAAATTTAGGTCAGAGAAGTCCATTTATAAGAAGTTAGGCCAAATAGATTAGACAATAGTATGTGTTAGTATTTGTCTTATATTGAGACCAGTAATAAGGAGTGTGTTAATTCTACGTGAAGGTAGTGCCATTGCATTTTTTCAAGTGTGTATATATTTAGGTTAAGTTAATTAGTAGTTTGAGAGACCACTGGAATGGCTATTGTTGGACTAGCTATGGCTGTGTACCAAAAGTCATCCCACTATCAGTTCAAACAGTTTAATAGGTAAAAATATCTTTATATACATTTACAATTAAAAATTTACTCATGCACATTTTGTAAGCTTTTCTCTTCTGGTATCTAAAACAAAAGTTTAGAAGTTAAAATTTGTTAATGTACAGTTCTCCCTGTTCATAACATTTAAAAAAAAATCTTAGCATGTTTCGTTCATGTCAAGTTGGGTTGGTGGTAAGGCTTTTTCTTACCTGGCTAGCTACCACTCCGCATATTTATAATAAACATGTTTTTAATGTTGTAAGCTGTTGTTAAAATGTTAAAACTGTTCTTTTAAAAGTTGTTATTGAACTAATACTCTGTTCGATACTGGAGAATGTGTTTGCTTACAGATAGATGCGGAACCTCTCAAAGAGCGAGAAGCTGAACTTTACCATATATTGGAGTATGCAAACCTGCATGGTTTGAAGCAGATAAAAGGTATTGAAGATCGATTGTATGGACTAGATCAGTTACTCAGTGAAGTGAAGAAAATTGAGCGAGATCAACATGATCAAGCGGCATCCCTCATACAGGTGAAATAGCACTTATTTTGTTTTTTTCAGATAGTAACTTTGAGTTAATATTATAAGTATTAATGATTTTATTTTTCTAGTATCGTGAACGTTTAACTTCTGCGTGCGACCCTTCGGTGCTGCCGACCTTGGTACAATCTCATTGCTGTCAGCTAGAAAAGCTACTCAGTGGCCACCAAGTACTGGTTGACATACGTCGTCGCATCGCTAACTCCAAGGAGGAACTCTCGCACATATTAAAAGCTAGATTAGAGTATGTATTTACCCAATGAAGGTGGCTTCATCATTTTGTTAAATATAAAGGGTTTTGGAATTTTTTATCGACAAAGTAGCGAGGATTTACAACGCAAATGAGAGCTATCACCAACCAAGTTTTTGAGTGTTTAACTTTATCTTATTTTGTTAACGAGTATTTTGATATTAGATAAAAATTCTTGTGTTATACGGTTTCATGTTATTTGTAGCATAATCACTCGTTGTGTACAGGGCGGTGCTGATGATCGAGAACTCGATGTCGGTGCAGGATGCGCACGCAATGCTGTCGTTCCAGTGTTTCAATCGTCTGGCACGGTACTTCGGCATCGTGGAACAACTGCATCGCGCCCCCGCCGTGTTCGTACGGGCTGCCTATGAAGTAGCCAGGCGGCGTGCCTTCTCAACTTCCCACCTCAAGGTTATCTTTGCTGTTTTGTCTTCTGACACAAAATCGCACTCTATCTATCTATCTTTAATTAATTTTTAATAAAACGGTAAATAATTTTTTTTGTAATACAACTTACTGACTAAAAATATAGCTACTTTTTAATAAATTCCTCTATGCAATAAAACTAGCACACATAAGCAAAACAA
Source organism: Byasa hedistus (assembly GCA_029286795.1). Classification (NCBI taxonomy): domain Eukaryota; kingdom Metazoa; phylum Arthropoda; class Insecta; order Lepidoptera; family Papilionidae; genus Byasa; species Byasa hedistus. Next base: position 4,177,515 of record JAGSMW010000020.1, on the reverse strand, counting down.
AAACAAGTTTTGTTTTTTTCTACAATTTCTTATAACGGTAACATAGCGGCATTTCGGTATTGAGATTTAAAAAAATACCGAATACCGGTAATAAAAATTTGGTCCGATATTGCAATCCCTAGCTACAACGCCCGTCAAACCGAAACGCAGTGATTTTCACACACTGCTTTTTGGCGGTAAGAGTAGGCGCTACGGTGGTACTTATATAGATGGTCTCAGGCAACACAGAACTACCATCAGTAGACACACGATTAGCACAACCTTATTTCGTTCGACTTTTATAGATATTATAGCTAGAAACCACATTGAGTTAGTCCTAGACGCCGGTTCTGAAAATATTTAAGACATTTTTAGATAATTCTTAACGACGTATTCGGCAGCAGATACTTTCAGAAAGGAAATGATTTTATTTGTTTTATTATTATGTATTTACATAATTGGTAGTAGAGTTTATTCGAAGGCTGTCTGGCTAGTTATCTCTCTCATATTGTAAATCTACCCTCATAACAGCATTGCGGTGTTGCGACTGTTTACATATGAGTGCCAGTGTTTTGGGGAGCACGCTTTGCCATCTACGGTCGCATTATCACTTAACATCAAGTGATATTGTTGATATGTGCTTGGCCATTGTAGGTTACAACAGTGTAAAAATTATATTTAAATTATTAAATTTTCTCTATTATAGTGGGCAACCGATCTCGCGGAGAAATTGCAAAAGATCCACGAAGAGGAGGTCAATCGTCGTCAAGAATTTAATTCATTGTTTGATGGTCATTTTCTTAAAAATTTATTTCCTGGCATGACAGACCTTCCCCCCACTTTTGCGACGCAAGGGCCGCCTGTTTTCGACGGACTTTTGCCAAAAATAACGGACGAAGACGTTGAGTTTATTTCGAACATGTTTCCTGAATTAACCCAGGATGTACCACAATATGATATGGAGACCACCGTGAAATTCTTTCATCAGAGGTTTGTTTTTCATTATCATTTTTCTAAATTGTTATAATATTTTGGTCTAATTTAGAGAGGAAAACAAACCCTCCTTTTCAATGTATATGTTATGATTTATACATATATTTTATATGCAATGGTATTAATTACATGTTATTGATTGTTTCAGGCTATCTGCGTCAGATCACGCTGAAAAAGACATTGACATTCAAGTGGATCTTGATAAGTATGGGCGACAAATACTTAATTTGATAACAAACTTTTAAATTTAAAACACTTCCGAAAAACAATCTTTTGGAAAGTAAAATTAGAGAACAGTTGAAGAAATCAAAATTAACTTTTAATCAGTTAATAGCGACTAAGATAGAATGCGTAAACATTTTCGTAGGTCTGACTAATTGTGATAAGAGATATCATTTTTTACGCATGTGTGTATTAAATCAAAGATTTCATCTCAAAAAAATGGTGCCATAAAGCCAAAAGATACGACACCACATACTTAAGACCATCTTTTGTGTCTAGGTCAAAAAAGCAATAACTATGTGATAACTCAATACAGTTATTTTCTTTTTTATACAGGGATTTTGAATCGGAGACGGAAACCGGAGATTTCGAGAAGCTAAGCAGACAAAGTGGCTCGCAGAAACAGAAATTGGACATATCCACGTCATGCGTCCCCGATACAATGGCCGTATCGACGGTAACCGAGGTGCGAACTCTACCAGTTATCTTGGAAAACGTGAAAAGTCCACAGAGACAGAACGAGGAGTTTGAAAACTCAGAGTTTTACATTGAGGAATCTCTGCCGTCCAGCCTGGATTGGGGTCGGGACGAACGGCAGGTGCACATTGAATCTAGTGTAATCAAAGCCCTCACTCATGTAAGACCTAGGTGTCTATTTTTGTCTTTTTAATATTCTTGATGGGATAAGGTTTCGGCTAACCTCCGGATGCGGGTAGCGCAGGACTGTTTGTAGTGGAGATATTTGGGTGTGGTTTATCCTGTCCAGTAATCTGATGGTTGATAATGATGATGATGTGGCAAGAGCGTTTAATGTATCTAACCTTTATACCAACTAATTAATTGATCATGATTATCTTGTAATGCTCTCTGCAACGAATGTATTTTGTATGATAACAATACTTGCATTCGACATAAAAATAAATAGGCATGTTAAGGTCTCATCTGGGTAGAGGTACTCCTAGTTGTTTTTGGTTGCCCCTGTCTTCGCCGGCCCCACAAAATTAATTTATTTTTTACTTCATTATTTTTTTGTTGTAGTTATAAATAAGTATTCATTTATAAAAATTTTATCAAATCATCTCAATATATTTAAATGCGCAATAATAAGTGTTATATTTATTACTTAAAGGACAATATGGAGACCCATAAAACAAACATTGAAAAACTTCAAGACTTTTTAAGCAAATTGTGCATGTTGTGCAGAATGAATATTTTGTATATTAAAGAAGAACTGGTAAAATTAAAAAACGAAATTGACGAGCAAAAGAAATATATATCTGGAAAATACTTGGAAGTTATTCAGTCTTGGGAAAGAAGTAATGAAGAGGCTGCAATAAGATTTCGGGAGCAGACGCAAAGATTAACAGTTGATCATGAATTAGAGCTAAGCGACATGAGGGCATCTCTTGTTGATAAAGAAGAGTTGATTAATTTGCTGAATAAGGAAAAAGACGAACTGAAAATAAAATATGAGTTATATCAAGAAAAGTCAGAAATTGAACGGCAAGAAATGCGGGAGTTATTTGAAAAAACTAGAGAACAGTTAATAGAGGTTGAAAGAAAGCTCGAAGAAACGGAAGCACAAAAACAGAAAATGCACTTAGATTTTAAGGCGGAAGTTGAATCCATGCGTTCTAGGTAAGACTTAAATTTTAATGACTTATACCTTATACATTTCCCGTTAAGGTATTCTTCTCATCTCCTAGTCTAACACGTTAAACTGGAGATTTCTGTCTTTGATGTTTCGCCATTGCCGACTTTAATATCTTTACGATAGTTTTAATTGGACACAGTAATAAGAGGCTTGCGGATCGTTCAATTGCTGATAAGTGATTCGCCTACCCATTACAATATGGTGCAATTTTTTGTATTTTTTTTTTATTTATTTTAATTTTAGGATCCCCAAATGAAAAAAAATTTAGGATGCCCCAAAGGAGCAAAACAATCGCATCGTACCCTTTATCCATACAATTTATCTATATTCAAAAACTACAAAGTACAGCACTTAAGGACTAATATCCTTCAAATTCTCCAAAAACATCAGGTCTATGGCTAATTTGGATGTTGGGTCTGCCAGCGCGGTTTGTACCACACCAACATCCCTGATGTTAACATTGTGTAATGTCAAAAATTATATTCTAAATTTATTCTGCTCTATAAATAGATATTATGTGATAGATACTCTATTTATAGAGTTATAAGATGAAATATTAGAACTTTCGTTACCTCGGTAATTTCCACAAATTGCATTAAGTTTCACACTGGAACACCGTAATGTTTACATACTGCTGTTTGGCGGTACAAATAGGCGCTGCAGTGGTATCCTACACAAAAGGTCTCCAGCAACAGAGACTTGCAACCATTGTTATTTATTGATGTAAACCATATTTACAGATTCAGACTGGTGGCACTAACAAATATGGACCGATCTCCATCTGAATCTAGCTTAGAGAAGATTGAGCGCACAGATGTGATAGAGATAAGCAATCACAACGCTATTGTAATGCAGACGAAGGAGAACGCAGAGGTAGAAAAAGAAGAGGCTATTAGAGTTGCAATAGAAAAGTACAAAGCTGAGTGCGAACAAAAAATTAATGCGGAGGTCTCTCTGCTCAAAGCGAAGTATGATGCTGACAAGCAGGTATTATTCTAAGCCATTAAATTTAGGACCCCAATGGCGGCTTTGTGAATTTCGCTTAAACCTTTATGTTGTCTTTACGGATTGAGGACTCCCTTAGCATTATTACAATTTATAAATTTCAGTTTTTTTGTTTATTGTTTAGTTTTGTGTCAATGGGGCTTACGTGTCCCTTAGAGATAAAAGCCCAAAAAAATAAAGAGAATAAAAACTTTTATATTAATATTTATTTATTTTTTTACGGAGTTTAACATTAAAATTCATTTTTATGAGATATCAATTAGTTTGCCTTTTGCGAGTGGGCTAGAATTCCTATCGGTGCTATACCCTTGGCGGGTCGTTAAAGGTGTTTAAGAAATGAATAAATTTCAGGAAAAATGCAGCAGCTTTTCTTTCAACCTTTTGCATGGCGAGTATCGCGAATACCTTTTAGGCAGATGTTACTAATAACTTAAATACTTATTAAGTAAAAAAATGTGATATCATTATTACACAGAAGTCCATTGCTGGACATAGATATCTCCCAAAGATTTTCATATCATTCGGGCCTGTGCAGTCCGCGTCGAGCAGTTATTTATAGTTATTCTCTTTTAAATATTGTTGTGTTGGTTTTTTTAATTACATATTTTTTTTTTGTTACAACTTTACGTATACTGCTGTGCTTGCAGCTTCAGTGTAGGCAATGTAAAAGTGAAATTAGTAGCCAAAACAGTCTTGTTCAATCAATTACTGTTCTCTTTACCAATGTAGTTGCTTAGTGGATTCGTTTAAACAAGACGAATTATTCGATCGCACTTCTTTAAATCAGAGCACACAGTTCGCGTTATCATCATTACCATCATCATCACTTATATTCAGTATACGCTTATATAAAAGCTGATGTGCATTTAGGTGACAATTAATGAAGTTACTCGACGCCTGCTGTCGGAGAAAGACAGGCAGCTAGAATTGGTTCGTGAGCGGGAGCAGGCGCTTGCGCGCGAATGCAACAAGTATCGCGAGACCATACAGCAGCTCACCGACCCCGATACCAATGATTACGACGCGTTGCTTAAGACACAGGTGGCTGATACTTTTTTAAACGAACACGGTTCAGCTTCTCTGCAATACCTTTCTTCTTTGCGAAACTCCCTCCTCTACTGTAAATACCTCTGCGGAACTCTATCTCTTTATTCACGTCGTTTTTTAGATGATAATCTTTTTTTACATTCGAATGTTATAACGTCGAATAAATTCTATTCTTTTTCTGCTGGTAGCTCTATACTCGCAGAAATCGTCTAGGAAGATACCATAGCAAAGCCTATTTCTGCCGCCAATTAGTAATATGTTAATATTACTATTTTTCGGTTTGAATGGCATTTTAGCTAGTGAAATTTTATTAGGGTACCGAGTCTTAACATCTTATGACGACGAGCACAATGTGTTGCTGTGTATCATCCTAGCTAACATCATAACTAGTGTCGTATGGTTATAGGCGGGTGTATTCTTTACCACCAGGTTAATATTTGCTTGTCTCTTCGTTTCGTGAAATAAAAAACACACCAATCTAATATTTTTAGTACTTTTGACGGTGTTAGCTTTAAATTCCAAGTAAAAAAAAAAAAAGGAGTTAATATTGTCCCAACATACAACTCTCGATTTCTATGTTTTATGAATATTACATTTTCAAGAAAGGTAAAAAGATTTTGTTAGAATATATTTAATTCTTCTTAACGTGTCTCTTCATTTTCTGGGGTTGCCTGTCAGATTTGCTAAGACATTTTTTTATTTAGTCAGAAAATTAAATAATTAAACACTATTCATTAAACTTTTATGCCAATAAATTTTTTAACTGACAACATAGTTTACTTTCTTTAGTTATATTTTTTTTTATCAGATTGTAACTATGGAAAACGAAAAAGCAGCTCTAATTGCGCAAATTGCCGAATTGAAAAAAGAATTGGAAAAAAAGAATGACGAGTCAGAAAAAAGTAGAGAAGAAGATAGCGAGGGAAGGTACGTTAAAGCTATATTTTATTTTATTTTATTATTAAACACAACTTACAATTACAAGAAAATTAAGTAATTACTACCTGGTAACCAATACGGTTTATCTATGTAGTACAGTCATAATGTAATATTGTAATTACTATAAGTTTTTTTTTCTAATAAAGAAAAATTATTTCAAATTTAAAAACTAATAATAACTATCGGAATGTATGTACCGTTAGGAAATTAAGATGAAAAAGCAAAACTTATTACCAGATATTAAATGTCTGTATTTACTTTTAATTTTGATTTATTTTTGGTATGTCTTTTATGCAGTAACTTCGCTAGTAGTTGCTACCCTTTTAATTTTAGTTAATTTGAATGGCGTGCCGTGATATACAGTTTATTTAACACACAGTAAACACGATTTTTGACTTTTAAATAGCGTACAGCAATTATGCTAAAATAAATATATTTATTACAATTTATAGAAAAGTCTGACAAGGATAAATGAGATTAAAACAAGAATAAAAAAAGTACACAATGTATGATAACTTCCACATGTTTCCAGGTCATCGCCTAAACGCGAAGAGGGTCGACGTTCGCGCACGCGGTGCCATACGCCGTATGGGCTAGCAGCGGGCACGCTCAGCTTGTCTTCGTGCTTGCCCGGGCACACTGTTCTGTTGCTGTGGGACCCAGCTCACTTAAACTACACTGTTATGCAGGTACGTCAGCGTGTTAATGTATAATCGATGTTAACCATAGCCGCGTATCAAATCGCGCGGCTTTAAACACCCAAAAAAAAAAAAATCGATGTTAACGATTTTTTTTGATAATTCATTATCTTAATAAAAACCCCGTGACCAATGTCAGAGGAAATAAATTTACAGGTGTGTTCTGTAGAAGATGCTTGTAAGGTTTCATATCAATGTATTCTGATGATTTACTGGGTTGGAATTCCAAATATCCCTAAATTACTTTAAAAAAGTAGCGCAGCAATAAAATGGCATCTTCTGTATTAAATTCCTACTGTCTGTAGCAGTGAATCTTTACCCTATTACCTAATAAATCTCTACTAAATAATATTACTAAACAAGGAAATTAGGTAGGATTCGATAACTGCAACGAGTGTGAGCACAGACAAGTCATTTATGATGTATAGCTATTCTTTTACTTTGACTATCAATTGTTATCTTGTACCCTTCCCCTTACGCTCTATATTTTATGTTTTCTTTAGAAATACTTGTGGGATTAAAGATAATTAAATATTAATTGTAATAAAAATTATGAAAGAATTATATTTCAGGAAGCCTCTATGATGTACTTCGTGCACAGTGATTGCCTGCCAGCGTTAGATCTTAGTATTGAAGTACCAAACGAAAGTGAAAGGCGGCTCTACACCGTTGCAACAGTTGAATCGAAGGAGTTTTGTTATGCTAAAAAGGTCGTTTTTCTTTGACATTCACACGCACAAACAAAAAGCACAAAGACAAGCTAATACTACATATATTTATATTAATACATAATTGAAGACCTTGACAGGAAAAATTCGTGAAAAAACCGATATGTTCCAACTACTATAACTTCATGGACAACACATTTAGCAAGCGTGATGGGTTAATGGTCTCGGCACTATCTTTGTGAGAATTCAATTTCTAGTAGGAAAATGTTAAGTAGACTGATTGTGTATTTTATAAATCTGCATATACGTTATTCTTGTTGTAACATATATCTTCTAAAGATTTACAATTGACACATAAACAAAAAAATATAACATTAATATGCATTTGTTTATTTTCAGAACGGCAACCGTTACCAAATGCCGCGCGGGTCACGGTTCTATCGTGTGCGTGTGCGCCCGTTGCGCCCGCACTTGGCCCTGCCTCCATGTTGCGATCACAAGCATAAGCAAAGTAAGCTGGCACTTGTCTTTCAATTTGCTCGAAGTTTGCGTTGGCATGCATTTAGTGTACGCTTTAACATATTTTAACGTCTTTTGCTTTTTTGCAATAAAATAAGGTTTTTAAATTTCATTTTATAGGAAATTTTGTTTTAGTTTTTTTGTTACAAATACATTTTAACCATCGAGTTAAATGCATACCCAACTATAGTATTAATATGTTTTTTTTTATGCTACTATGCGACGAGACGAGCAAGACGTTCACTTGATGGTAAGTGATACGCTTGCCCATGACAACGTGGTGCTAGTTAAGATGGTATACACTGCACCACATTGCGCTCGTCGCGTTGATACATAAGGTGTTAAGTCTCGTTACCCCAGTAATTACACTGGCTACAGCGCCCTTCAAACCGGAACACAGTAATGTTTGCACACTACTATTTGGCGGTTGAAATAGGAGCTGCGGTGGTACCCATCCAGACGGTCTCCGGCAACAGAGACCATATTTCCATAAATAATTTCCAAAACATTACTATTCTTTGTCTTTGGACATCAGTACCAGTGTAATTTTTTTTTCACAAAAACGTTTTTAAATTACTCTACGTTTTGATTTTATATTTGTTTTTCTCTTTTCATTCGTAACATTATAGCTCTTCAGTGCTCGCTTTATTTTGTGTTTTTGCTTTGTTTTGTTTTCTAGTCGCATGCAAACGGTCGTTTTTTTATATTAATATGAACCAAGGTCGTTTCATTGCAGATGCAATGAAAGCCAGCGTTCTCACCATGTTCACTGAAAACCGACCACTCAAGAAATGGTTGACCTACATGCATGCACCAGGTCTTTGCTTTTACTTCATATGTGTTCTTATTGAACGAACCATCTTTTCTTTATTATTTTTCACGCCGTATAAATTTTAATTTTATTATTTGCGAAGTAGATGTTTAGTAAGAAGATCAACATCAAACAAAAAAATGTTACTGATAAGTTTTTCTGATAAATTACAAAATAATATATGACAACCATATCTGATTTAAATATATAGTAAAATTCATAAAGTTTATACAAAAGAGATCTATGTCCAGCTGTGGACGTCCATCGGTTGGGTTGATGATGGTAAAATTTTTGTCACCCCATATAAGCATTTATATATATATATTAAAAAATTCTTAATGAAAAAACATTATAATACAGTTTGTATTATAATACAATTAAAGCTAACACTAAACATTTTTCTTTTACAGATGTACAAAAGTCTGTCGATATAAATCAGTCGACTATTTCTAACACAGCGGAATCGTGCAGAGTCGGGGAAGTGGCGACGGCAACTCTTATAAACTTAGAATCTCCGGTGGAGGGTGAAAGTTCGTCATCCACTGCGCAAGCGTCTGAAGATCAGCTGGACTCCATCGAAACTAGCGAGCAGTGGAATAGTGCCAGGATGCAAATGTCTACAGTCAGTGCTGTGTAAGATTTGATTGTATTTCTCTTCAAGTTGGAGGTAGTCAGTATAAAAGTAGTTATTAGCAGTAGTTGTTGTTGTTTTGATAAAATTTAGCGCTTGACTTTTTACTCTGAAATATCTGCAAATTGTAGTTTTGGGTTAGCAACAATAGGATTAACGTAAGCCCTGCTCGTCTTAAACAGCGGCTAAAAGACACTGCAGATTTGTGGGCTTCGATGGCGAGTTTCTTGTCGTTTATCGAACGATGAGAAACTCAAGGAATTCGGAGCCTAAAGGGAATGTTAATTGTGAAGTCGTATCGTATTTTCCATAGCACAGGGAGGGTGCTAAGGAGAGCTTTGCCTTTCCTCGGGACATGCTTAGAGGTAGTACATAGTGGTACCGTTGTCTTCCATAGGAGATCCTAGGGCTACCACCTCGCAGTTGAAATAACTCTAACTTCCACGAGAAGCAAGGTATTTTTTAAGATTTCCTTCTGACATCAAAAACTGTTATAGTCATGTGCGGTTCGTTGTTCCAAAACGTAATGCTTAAAAAAGCTATTCATAACCTATTCGTCCGCTGGAATATATTCGCTTCTTCATAAGTACGAGCCACATTTCGCGGAGACGTTGACGTATAATAGTTTTTTTTTTATTTAAAACTTTGTTTGCTCACACAAATTAAAAATGTACAATAATTCGAATTTAATGCCAAAAGGCATTCTCTCTCAGTCTACCATGGGGTTAAGCAGAGAACATAAGTGCATTATTTTTTAGTAAACGATATATTATTACACGTAATACAATATGAGACACGACTATGATGTGGATACAACTGTTTCGGATATGCTTGTTGCAGTACTGATATGGAGTGCAGCGTGGGACGTTGCGTTGGCGCAGAACTGGAGCTGGCGCAGGAGGCCGCTCCCTGACACCGCGCCTGCGCGCGTGGCGCCCCACACTCCTAGTATACGAAGATAATAAATAATGCGACCAATAAAACTAACACGGAGAAGCTAGTAATAGCAAGCTCGTGTTCAGCGTCTTATAGACCTTCATACAGCCGGGGTTTTCTGAGAATTTTAAGGTGATAGCTACAGCCAGATCCATTCACAGACTGTAGGGAGCTATATAAATTTCATTTGGTATTATTTATCATTCTAGTGGCGGAGTTGAGTGTGTGAATTTATAACAGCGCCATATCGTGACAATTTATTAAATTTTATCGTTTTTTTTGGTCCTGGTGGACCGTGTGTGATGGTAATACTATGTGATAGTGCTCTTAGCAAAGGCGTTGTAAAGTAACCAAACTGAACAATCGAAAATTTTTTTGTCCCACACCTTCTTTTTTTTGTTCCCTATTTTTGTTGGTTAATCGTTAAAAGTACAAATCGGATACAATATGTCGAGAAATGCAAATATTTTGTCAATACATTTTTTAAAACAATATCATCACAAGTAAAGCTTTAGAATAGAATAGCTTTAGATACATTGCAAGAAAGATTTTAATATGAAAGTTAAACTATCGTTATTACGTTTTCTTTGATAATCATTTGTGAAGGTGACTCCGGCCGAAGTATATGCCTGAGATGGGCCAAACTCTATTCACTTTTGGGGTTTAATATATGCAGGGGATTGCTCCATATACAGCAATCGTCTGAGTATACAAATATTAATTTAGATTCTACGATGTTAATATAATTGGTATACTTTGCGTATGTGCAGGGCTGGGCATATTGTTCTAGGGTTGATGGCCGATGGGGCAATAAAGCCTTCGAACAGCGGCCGCGTGCCGATAGACGTAGCGCGGTAAGGCTTTCCACACGTTGGTCCGACTACTTGATAAAAGTCGCGGCAAACCGCTGGATGTGAAAAGCACAGGATCGATTGGTATGCAAATATTTGGAGGAGATCTATATCCAGGTGGACGTCTATCGGCTGATGATACCTTGCGTAGATTATTTTAAAACTTTATGAATCTGTAAGAGAAATGTGTTTAATTTCAAACATGTTTATACATTTCCACCTAATTGATGTCTTCCAAATGGTAACAAGTTTATATTGGAAATCGAAATTAGTTAAAAATCGGGAATGTATTCCACTTGCCAACTGCCAGATTGGATGTTCTAAAATTATTACAGATTATATCAAAATTTTTAAATAATGCTTAGAAGTTTAACATTTTTTTTCTTACATATTCATTATCAAAAAAAAAAATACCTACCATATTTGTTTTCTTTTTAATTTGTGACTTATTTCGTAGTAGAATAGAATTATTACTATTACTATTATAAAAGTGATATTTTATCCTCAATAGTACAAATATTTTTTTATTTAGACCTTTTCAAAACATTTTATAAATTAATTAACGTTTCTTCGTATTATACTTTTGTTAATCATTTTCGTGTTGTGTTATTAATTTAATTACGTAATATGTTCGAGTTTGAATTTATTGGTTTGTAAGGCTACGCGTTAGTTCATAAAGCACAAAGTTTAACATTAGGTGTTTGGTTAGTTTAACACTCACTAGTTGTTTACTCATCTGGTTATAATATTTGAGAAAAAAAAAGGGTTTTTTGTCTGATACACGTTCAGATGCGGTTGAAACGATTGTTTACCAAAACTTTTCTATCACTAAGTCTTTTATCTTTATATCTAAGTCATATTAGTTATAGAAGGGCGTATTTGTTCCTCGAGTTAGAATTTCGTCTCTTTAAAACGTACGTAGGCTTTTACGCAGGATACAATGACGCTTAAACAAACGATCTCGCTTCTGTTACAACGTTTAGACTCTTTAAATAAATCTGGCACTTTAATTATAGGAGTTAGGTATTTAAGTATATATATACACAACGTATATGTCACAGTCTCTGTTTTTAACCGCACAGATTTGCGTCCGATATTGTTCCCGGCGGTTCCTGTGCTAGTTTGTACGTTAAACGCAAATTGCAATGTTGTTATGTTGTGTGATAAGAGGGCATGGCTTGATGTTGAAATTTGTTTGTGGCCTTATTGTATTGGCACCCAGCTAGGGGCCAGTGGTCTCTAACCTTTTGTAAGGCGTCGAGGTTCGTCTGGATGTTTATGTTCAGGTTAGGGACACTGTTCGGGTTTGCCGATCGCTGTGATAGTACGTGCTGTGCACTCTCCTTAACTCTTCAATAATAAACTTTACGTACTTGCAAAATGTTACAACTTTCTAATAACGTTTATTTAAATTGGGCCTATCGTTGAGGACGTAAGAAACACATATATCGAGCTAAATTTGACGTAAGCTTTTTAATGTCTATCAAATAGTTCGCGTCTTAAGGCCCGCATGAGGTGTTCAAGACTTGTAAGTATAAGATTTCACGAAAAATTGTTGGTTGATAATCACGTAAGGAATAATTATCCGTTATTGTAGTAATTAGCAATACTAAAGACAAAGTGATAAGCAGGATGAGTTTGTAAGTAAGCAGTTCAACTTACATCTCATAGGCAAGATTATTTTGGTTGTATCGTACTATTACTGACTCGTGAAAGCTATCAATAACATCATATATTGTTATAATTGTTTATCAATATAAACAATATGGTTTTAAAAAGTTTTGGGGGTGAAAAAATTCGATTTTGATTTTCTTTTAGGATATTGGATTTTTAAAATACATAGATACTTTCAGATGTGTTGAACTGAGGGAAAATAATATCATGTGATGAATGCTCTACAGTTGTTAAACATTTATTTTTAAATGGAGTATATTTGCTTTGGAATGTTTTGCGATTGCAAATATGCATAATAAATTTATTGTGTGATCGCTTTATGGACTATTTTGTAGTGACCAATTTTATCGATAGAAATAAAAAAAATATGTAAAATTGACAATTTTAATGTAATTTTTATATACAATAAATAGACGATTTTGTAAAAAAATCATTTTTTTATTTATTTAATGAGTCAAATCATCAAATAGGCAACAATACAGTGAACAGAAACGCTCGCACTGGACCTTAATAACACCTTACGCGTAAATTTAATGGAATGTACAATGTTTAAAATATTTACAATTTACAAAACGCTATATACAATATATAATCCAGCCGTGAAAGCTCACTTTGTGTAATGGTTATATGCTTCTTAGACGTGGTTTCGATTCTTACTAGAGTCGAGCTTCTGGTGAAAAAAGTTATAGTGAGATAACCTTTCAAAGACCAACGGCTTTCGAGGTCATGTGATATTCACTGGCCCGAATTTGGCCAGCCTAGTGAATTCACGGTCCTGGCTTTCCTTGTGAGGAAAGGCCCCATGAGTTCCCCATCAGTGAGAACATTAAAAGCGAGTTGTTACTATTTATTATGTACATTACAAATCGTGGTAGGAACATTATAACAGAGTACCAAATGTGTTAACTCCCTGTTGATGTTGGACATCAAAATGAGACGCAAACGCACAGTCTGAGTAATTCCACGATTGCATCTCCATATTATTCTGTGCACAGTCTTGTCCATATCTGAAGAAACGCTGCTCCTGCATTTCCATTATAGGCGATTCTCTGGAACTTTCTACGGGGTGGTAGTATTGCGCCTCTTCAGGGTAATAAACTTGATGACCATAAGACTGTTGTTCACAAAATCCTTCGGCATGCTGGTATCCATTAACGAATAGTTCCGGTGAAGGGGTTTCACTTGACTCCGATCCGCCAGCGGCCCTTTGCCATTCCAGCCAATAAGCGTCTTCAGGCCTCGAGTTGTCGTTGTTAAGGTCTGCGAAAGTCGGAGGAGATTCTAAAGTGTTCTCCTCTATCGGGAAGTCTAACCTGATGGGTTGGTCCAACTGGAAGATTTCTTCTGGATGAAAAATATCATCGGCGGGTAATGAAGTGTCGTAAGTTTGATGTTGGAGCGAGGGCCCCGGCGGTGCGGGGGCAGGGTATGTTGCGTAGCTTTGGTGTTCTGATGGGGTCCATGTGGTAGTAGTGTTGTAGGACTCGGCGGGAACTTCAGGACGCCACCGGCATGTGCACTCGAATGGACCGCACGTACACGCCATAACTGTCAGAAAATGTTACAGGTATTAAAATTAATTGAGTAATTTTTCGCTATAAATATAAACTGAAAGAAATTCAGAAAATATATGCCGATAAACTACGTCTTGTACGTTTCATATCGTCTAACTTTTGGAGCAACAGTGCTAAGCTAATATATGTTCGACGCTTAGTAGAAGAAAAAATTATAATGGTAATAATAGACTTACCTCTTTGGTTGTCAGGAATTAATGGGGGTGGTTGTAGATGAGTCGTGACAATCTTTTGCGGCATCTGTTTATCTTGTTTCCCTGTTAATATTTTATCAGCGATGGCAGCCTCTCGCGCGAGCAGTAATGCGAGGCCGCGTACTCTCCTCCCCGCGCCGATCGACCGTCTCACTTCGCTGGCACCCTTCGCTTCCGGTCTTGGATGGTCATGAGCGCCTTTTGCTTGGAAGAATATAGCGTGTTCGGTATGACGCCAAAAATGCGTCACTGGGTAACCGCAATGACCTCTACAAGGTTGTACTTCGAGGCGACCGCCGTTGCAAAGTCGATTTGGACACGGTTTACCTATTAGACATATAAAGCAGTGTTTAGAAAATAATTGCGTTAAAAATTATATATTTTGTTTAAAATGATTATATTGATTGTTTATTTACATGTTTTTGAATTAAAATTTAACATAGATTTACAGCATTAGTTTTATAAAGAAAACAAAGTCCGTTGCCTCACAGAATGCTTTCGCATAAGAATAAGTAATTACCTTGTTGTTTTTTGCGCGCCTTGTCGCATATGGCCGGTCGCAAGTGTACTCTCGATCCGTCGGGCAGTCGGCACCTGACGGAGCAGACCAACACACCAAGGCAGCTCTTTTTCAGTATATGCACGTTATGATTGTTTGTGTTCCTCATTGCCCAACCGGAAGCGTGCCTACGCGCTTCCTCACACCCGGGCGGGTACACGCGCCGCACGTGTCCGTCGCACCACTCTCCGAACGGGTCGAAGCTGGTGACCCTGGGTACAACTGCGTCATTGATATCCCATTCCGGCGTCGATGGTCCCTCTGACATGTCAGCGCGGCCGCTGTTCAAAAATTGATAAAGAACAATTGTAATAAAAAATACTATTAATTCTAGTATATTTTAATTTTTAAATAAAGTTTAATCTGTTTTATTTACTAAAAGAGAGCAACAAACTTTTTTTAACATAATCTCTTTTAACTTATAAGGGGTTATTTAAAAAATAATACATTGATTTCCGATTGCATAGATTAAAACAAATTATTAGAAGGAAGTTGATAAACTGAATAAACTCTTCCTCGTAAACTTATCAATACAGTAGCAGTAGCTTTAGTTAATTTTGTAATATATTACACTTATTCAGGCTTAGCACGTCATTTAATAACAGTCAGATGTGGAGAAATTTTCATTCCCCCCTCGCACAGGCTCATTGAGCCAATTGTTCCAAAATTGCGTTCTGAAGGGGCAAGCCGCGCTTTAATTGGTTAAATAACTATCTAAGAGAATGGAGTAGGGAGAGTTTTAGCGATAAGAAAAATTCTATAGAGCATAAGAAGCTTAAACTTAAGTCTGCACCGCTTGGTTAAAATAATAATAACTGTTACAAATGGTTTTATATAAATCCGTCAATTTTTTGTAAGTGTATTTGTTATGTTGTTAAACAAATCTTTGTTAAACTTATACTAGTGAAATTTGGTTTAACCTATTTGAAAGCACTACTTATTTTTAAAACTGTTACAGTTTTACTTTCTTTTAAAATAACACGAGTTTGAATAGATAGCTATTTCTTAAATATAATAATTCCATTTCAATTGGTTTATGAATAATAGCTACCTTAATAACAGTAGAACCAAAGAAGTGCACCAAATGTAATAATAAGTTTATTTACTTATTTACCGCGGACAGAAGGCGCGCCGGTTTCAACAGGCTCAATTAGTTTCAATTGCCGTCCCTCCATCACCTTCCACAACCCTCCCCTGTTTGCCCACTTTAACATATTTGACACGGAATTAAAGCACAATGACGTATATCGTATTATTTGGTTAGTCACTTGTAACAGTCAGCTCTGCTTAACCTTTTGGATTGTGAATACAAAACGATGGACTGACTGCTTGATTACTTAGATAGGCGATTAGAACTAATGAAATATATAATGACACTATAGACTAGAATAAGGGCTTCGGAAATCAGCGCGTATATTAAGAGAATAAACTTGTTGAAATTTAATACGTTAAAATATTAGAAACACATACTGTATGTGTTTTTGAGCTAATAGATCTTTTATATAAAAACTGTTATAGGTCTAACCTATAACACAATAATTATATAATAAAAACGTATAATAAATTGCAATCTCAATTCAATAAAAATAATATTCTTTCTAAATGTATATATATCACAAGATTTGATCGCCAAGCTTTCGAAAATTTATCGGTGATACATATAGCGCGACTTTTTTGTGTATTTATGTTTTTTAAGCACACTTTTCGTATTTTTTTATAAGCAAATTTGATTTTTAATATTTTTAGTCTGACCAGCCTGCGGTAGACTATGAAAAAAACTATGGGTCTAATGTGTCTTAAATTTTTAAAAAAATCTTTACTTAAACAGACAATATGAAACGAAGAACTCTTTCATTCGCTAAAGTTAATAAGTCTTTTGAGAAGTATTTGCAGTGGAAGTTACGAAAAGAACTTATTAGTATATAATAACATAGAAATGGAGCTACACAAATTCATTACAGTTTTGTATATTGGCGTCATTGAACGAAAATGACTATTTAGTACATATTCGGTTTAAGCGCAATGAAAAACTTACATTTTATTTTATATAAATTGAAAAAAAATTAAGTATTACAATCCCAAGAAGATGGACTCAGTTATAGATGTGGACAAAGTGTATCGCATTGAAAACCTGCTCAAACTATTATAGCTCTACGAAACGAAAAAGTTTTTGTAATGTTTCAAAATTAATAATTGGATTTTTTATTGAGAGCAAGGACAATATAAAACTTGATTAATACTTACAGGATCACCATCTCCGTAATGTTACAACCAACAGCACAATCACTACGCAAATTCGTTAAACACACAGTCCAAAGTCACAACACTCTGTCCAAAGTAGAGTCGTACTAAATATCCGCTTCCTTTGATACTTTGTAAAATACATCTATACACCTTGAAAGCTCATAGCTCACTGACTTTAACAACAAAAATAAACATAGGGATGTTTCGCCCCACTCCGTGTCGAGGTGGGGTGTCCGTGCCGACCAATGTTCCCTCGCCGTACATCCGACACCGCCTCCCTGCCAATCAGCGTTTAGTTTCAATGGCCAATCGGAGATCCTCTAATTTACTCTTCGTACTTTCAGGAAAATTGCCAGGTGTTTTCTAGGTAAATTCGATAATGCTTTATATCGATTTTCATGGTAGGATGTGTAAACTTCACGTCGACGTATTCGGACAACTTTAATTATCTATTGCTAGACACCGTCTTCGTAGATACCACTGCCTATTCCTGCCGTGAAACGGAAGTGTGTAAACATGACGGTGCTCTAGTTTGAAAGCCGCTAAAGCTATTTAACTTATACCTCGAGGCAACGAGCACAATATAGTGTCATCCTATTTAGCCCTGCATTGTTATAGACGAGCACACGAGGAACCACTATCAGGTGAACGTCCACCACGTCTCGGCGCTTGGTTAAATAAAAAATATAAAAATTAAAATAGTTATAAGTATAAAGAGAGACCAATGTCTACAGGATGTCTAATTTTTTTTCTTAACATTACTATTCGTTAGACTGAAGTTTGGCCGTAAGATTGAGAAAGAAACTGCAGTTTCTCGTTTCTATAAACGAGAAACTAAATACTATTATTTAAACCTGGTCAACCTCTTTATAAATAACATTGTGAATTAAATTAACTAAAAAGAGTGTTGTCCTATTTTCGATGGTTTCACTTTGAGTTAAGATAACACTAATAATTATTTTGTTTTTATAATTATTTCACATCTTGGAATATTTGTAGTTTGTGGACAATATGAAAAGCTTCTCATTACAAAACTGATTTAATTTTTTTTATTAAAAACGTTACGTAATATTACGTAACGTTTCAATTCGTTTCGCTACATAAGCTTATTAAAGGTGACGATAAGTGACATGCCTGCACATGACGAGGTGGCGATAGTTATTTACTCTAAATTGTGGTCATCGATTTGAGAAACAAGATTTAAGTAAAGTGTCCTCAGTCGTAATTCTCAGTATTTTCTATGGCTACAATGCTCGTAATACCCTAATATAGTATACTATTACAACCAAAATTGAGACGGTCTCCAGAAACAGCCCTAACACCAAGTGAACGTCTTAGCTAAGTAGTGTTAAGAGAAAATTATAATCCGTTACTCTTTTGTTGTCGTAGCTCGTAAATTTGTTGTCGTTGTCGGGTTGTATTACTGCAATAAATTATTATTAATATGTTTGTTACATAACCTACGTGCTACTGGATTATTTCAAATGTACTTTCGTGTTACGAGTTAACTTAATTTGTTCCTCGGATATTGGTAATAAAATAGTGAGTTAGAGTTAGTTAAATAGTTATTTTCTACTGTATTCTCGTCAAAGGCGATTAAATAAGCTGCTTGGAATACTAACAAGTCAACGCCTGATTAGTAACTATCGTTTCAAAGTAAAAAAAACCACGTTATTATCAAGGTGAAGTTTTAGAACAGAAATGAATAAGCCATGAGTATGTATTTAATTGGTGTAGATACTTGTGAATATATGTAGGCCGTGTGTGCGGAGGGTGAGAGATGCGGGCGCACGTTACACCGTTAACGGCGGCGCAGGCGCACGCCGTCGTGTGAACGCACTGCGAACATCAGTAAAAATATTGATTGGCTAAGCAAGTATTAAACTTTATATAATACATACATATCTGCACTTGCCCAGCTGTTTATTAACTTTATAATTTATTGTTTTGATGAGTCTTGAGGCCTGCTTGCGGTCCCCACTGATCTTCAGCTCCTCGGTGAATGAGAACATCGTGATGAAACTGACATGCTCCAACTATAATAGTTCGTATGTTCATGTGATATTCACCGTCTCGTATATGGCCAACACCGTGGATACATGGTGTTAACTCTCTTCTTGTAAGACAAGACCAGACAAGTGTTGGAAATATTAAAAGGGTTGTTAATGAAAAAAAAAAGAATTTTTATTTAATATTTGCACGCGGAATTGCCCAAATAAAATTTGATATAAAAACATTTTACAGAATGGACGTATTTCGTATTTTTAATAAATCATCACTGTTACATACAAGTTTCCTGTAATAAAAATAAATATTATAGAGAAGTTTTGCGATCCCCAACAGCCGCAAAAGGATTAAATTGTTACTTACTAACGAATTTAATTAAATTGTTTTGGATTTAGTTACTTCCGGATAATAGTTAAAGTTATTAGCGTGGGATTATAAAGTCGAACCATACTAGGACAGATGAAACAAAGGAGGGTACTGGTACTTATATAGGCGAAGAATTTAATCCAGTATATCTTTAAAAAATAAACGTTACTGCAATACGTTATACTTAAGCTCTTTAGAAAAAAGCTGTAGTAGTTTTGAAATAAAAAGATACCTGACAATATGATTCTGGATATATTTAAAGACAAATCTTAAATAAAAATTATCCGCCAGGCTAACTGCGAATCGGTGGACGTTAAAAGTTTACATAAACTGTCCTTCTTGGAATATGACGGTTTCTTTCAGAAGAAATTAATATTTAGGCGGATTCGAAGGAGATGTTATAATATAACTATTCAAAATACTTAATGATTTTTAAACTTATTCATAATAAAGTAGGTTTTGTGTTTAAATTCACTATATTTTTTAAGTAAATATTACTATCACATAAGCAGTAAGTCAGTAATACCAAAATAAGAAAGATTAATTTATATTAATAATGATCAAAATTATAAAACTTTATATCTTAATATAACTCAATGAGATAAACACAATGTGGTATTGAAGAAATATCCTAACTGAGCAGATATCAGTTACCGACAGATGGGTATACCGTGTCATCGCTTAATTAAAAAAAATAAATAAGTACATTTTTTTTTATTGGACTAAATTTTAATCCCATAAGTCGCAGGTAAAAACTGTTTCTTGAGTAAGAATTTTATTGTTCTTGACTTTTTTTTTAGTTATAAATTAATAATTCTAAAACAATGTAAAAGTTTTTTACTATTTGCGAGTCGTAAATATGTAGGTTGGCAGTTTGGCGTATGATTGGCGGACGCTGGCAGACCCCTACGGCTGTCGGCTGCGTTATCAATTGACGCCCAAATAACTCGTTCCGCGCTAACAATTTGCGCTCCGGCCCCGCCGCCGCCGCGCCGGAAGTACTCAATTCGCGAAATTCATTATTCTATTTCGATATGTACTTGTGCATACATGTACTTGAACATACAAATATATTCTAGCTTTCATTTATGTACACCACTTTATGATTTCAATTGTTGTAAACTGACAAATGAGTTATCACTAAAGCATGTTTCATGATAGACGAAATGTACGGCGTAATCTTATTTTGAGATCTTCTGATTGTCATCTTACATATTTTATGCCGTCTATCGTAATACAGAACTATGCAATAATCAAGAGTAGCCTTATCATTAGGCTGGGCGTGTCACTTAACAAGAGGAGAACATTTTATTTTATCTTCGCCAAAAACATCAAATATATCGAATGTCTGAATTAAAGATATATACATCTAAGATTCCCGTATAGGAGAGGAATCGGATTATTCCCACAGGATCTCTGATATCTCTTTATTATTTCAACCTATTGATATTCTCTGCCGAATACAGGCCTTCCCCAATCGGGTGTAAATCCCGTACTCGGTCACGCTTGGAATGAGAATAGTATGTTGCTAGAGATTACAGGAAAAACCATTTTCCTGTAATAGTTTCTTCATAGTCACTCATCATAACACTAAAGCGTTATTCAATCACAAAATCTAGTTTTCTTTCATCGTAGAAGAAGAATTTATTCTTTTTTTTTATAATTCATCGTTTTGTTGCACCTTGATGACAATATTGATTTTGAGTATAAATTATTTAATAAAACTAGAAATTTATCTCTGGCATTGAAAAGTCTCCTACTGATGTAACAATGCTAATAAGTACACACTTCTGTAGTTTGTTTTGCTGTAACATATTAGTTTTATATGTATGTTAGAACAAGATAATTTAATTAAATAAGTGGAGATAGAACAGGAATAAACAATAAAATACTCCCGAACTCTTCTAAGTCGTGAGCAAACAATGTCAGATCAAAGAAGCACATGGCGTTTTCGCGTGCTCTTCTCACAGTTGCTTGCAAACAATTTCCTCCACGTTGTTTAATTTATCAAATCTCCTTTCTTTGTCATATTATATTATTTATATATGATTATTCGGGTAGTTTTAGCTAGAACATTTTACGTGAATTTTATGATAGAACTATTGATGTAGTTCATTTTTTTCTACTTGTCCGTAATATAACACATGATGTTAAATAACAATTAGGGCGAAGATAGTGAAGATTGCATGTCTATAACCCACCTGTTCTCATATATGTCTATGAGGTAGCTAGCCATGCGGGGTTTAAGAACTCCTATTACCACCCAAGACTACCAAAACGGACAATGTTATTGTTCTAGTTTTACTATTCGGTGAATATACGCTATGTTCTTCCCAACTGGATTCTTTCTAATTTAAATTTGTAAAAAATTGCTCAGCGATTAGGTATGGAAACTTAACAAACAGATAGATTTAGTGTGCGTTAATAACGACAGTAGGTATTGTGAAACATAACATAATACCCCATACCTGGTTTATTTAGGCAGCGTCCGATACGATTCATGGATCAAGCGCAGGTCGCGATCTGTCTCTGACAACACAGATAACCCGTCCCCGATACCGAATCTCCATATCCATCTACATTGAAATCGACCCCATCCCCATAAGCCTTTCCACGCAAGCGATTCAAACAAAGCATCAAATTAAACAAATCCGCAGACAATCGCGTTCCGACGAACACCGACATGAAAGAGAGTTAATCAAACAACTATTTCGGTGGAGCTGTACGAACAAACACTCCCCCGCGATTCGGATCCAACTGTCACACGGACAAACACATCTATGATTGACCTGGCTCGCAACAATTCAACTGTTAACTAATCCCATAGTTTGAAAAATGCGCAATTCGAGTGACTTGTAAAATATCGCAACAGCTTTGCCGGCTGTGTTCAAGCTTCTATTAATGCTTTTTTAAATAGGAACAGTTGCCGTTTTATGACTCTAGAATATTAATAATTCAATCAATTGTTTAGTGATGATTGTCGGTAGTTTTAAAACGAATAAGGTATGTAATTCAAGTAATTTGATTATAACGATACTATTGTTTTTTAAACTGAAACTAAACCGAATACAGAGTACACTTTTGTGTTAATTATATCGACGTACTGAACTTATGTGGATCTCTTTAGACTATAATGTGTATGAGAATAATGTACATTGTTTAAGGGAAGGATCATTGTTGAAAGATATATTTTCATTGCCACATTATTGAAGTCTGATGATCATTTGAAAAGAGATATGATTTTGTTTTTTTTAACGATGAGACCAAGGAGACATTTATCTGTTGGTTTATTATTGATACGCTTCCTCATAATGCAAGTCAGACTTTTTGTACAAAACTACATTTCGCCCGTAGCTTTAAACCATCTTATTTACCTCCAGTAATTTCACTAGATACAGAAACTTTCTGTCATACTCAGTAATATTAGCACACCATTGTTTGGTTTTAAAAATAGGTACATAAACAATAATAAGTGTAAGAAATTATGAAATTTTCTTTAGAGTACCTTGTATATCTTAATTCTTTATTATACCTTTTGAGAGTTTACCCATAAACATTTTAAAAGTTTACACCGAATGGAAGAGGGTACAGATGAAACAGTTACACAATAGTAATTGGTTCCGAATAAAATAACTTCTAATTAATAAATAGAAACAAAAACGACGATCAAGTTACATAATAAGTTATTATTACAAAATAAAAATTTCCAGCTTAATATATAAGATATGGTTTATGTATTTCTCTTATTGATATATAATCATCTTTAATGTTTTATGTACTTTCATTTTGATTTATGCGTACAAAAATAAATAGCAAAAAATGTTGGACTATTTTATGTATAATCATATTGCTAAATTATATAGAAATAGCGGTGTAGTTACTAAGTGTATTATTCTAAAAACTAAATTAATGAAAAACTCAACTGGGTAATTCCCTTTATCGTTACATTTTATATTTCCATTGTATTCTAAAAATGTTCAACGTATTAAAAGCGTACGCAGAAAAAAGGATATTTTTGTACCTTGAAATTGATAGCAAATAAAAAGGCAAGGTGAAAACTGACAATCTAAATAGTTTAGTTGTGAAAAGCCGTGTGTTCGGAGTTAATTTATTGTCGTCCGTTATCGGTACAATGCGGGTGCGCGTGCGCCGCGCCGCGCAGCCCTGCCTCCGCGCCGCCTCCTGCTTGCCATGCAGCACGCGACTACCGACTGCCAGAAGCTTTTTTTCTACTGACACGGGTCAAAGTTTTTATTTAGACTATAAACTATTATAGTAATTAATAATTTCTCATGTTTTTTTTTTAAATAGACAGGATCATGTTTATTTATAAAATAATTTTCACACACATATTTTAGAATTAAATGCAAACATAACACAAATCTCCTGAAAACAACAATTTTTCTGTTCTTCGTTGTTTTTGTAATGTATTTACAAAAGGCTATAAATTAATTATTAATTTTCTTAAATAAGAAATTTAATTAAATTTTTAAATAGAATTATGCCTTTTTTTTACTTTAAGATCCAACCTATTCCTGTGTCCAATCTTATCCTCCCGAACAATTGGTACTAAACAATCTGGCGTATGATTGTTTCTTGTCGGATTGTCCTTGCACTTGAAGCGAAACAAGTACTTGCAAAATCGGCCATGTTGTTAGTTTCTGCATAAGAAATTTATCTATTTTTATTTCTTTCATTTGTAAATACGGCTCAATGCCGTAATGCTTTAGATAAATTGTATTTAATATCTTTAACTAAGGAACTCTTAAAGATTAAACTAAAAATATTACTGTAGAAAGTCTTAATAAAAAACTTCATAAAGTTATAAACATTTAACATGCTGCTATTTATATTTTTTTGGTAAACGTATTTTTGCTTATAAATTTAAAAAGCTAAGCTGTACCTTTCCCTTTCTTTGATAAAAATGTTTTTTTTTTATAAACAAGTCAACGTTTATCACACCCTTGCTAATTTCTAAATAAGTAGCATAAAAATATTTTGCATTAACATGGGCACGCTGCAAATGGGTCGCGATGATTCAATGGAAAGGATTGATTTATACTGGAATTATACAAATTTAAATGTTTCACACACTTAAATCTTTGTTATTTTGATAGCGCGAATAATATTTTTATTATTCAAGTAACATGATTACGTTATTAATTTATTTTTTAATGTGTATGAACTTTTGACTACATTACTGTTTAAGAATAATATTTTATTACAGTTTTTCATCGTAAAAGTTTTCTGTACATTTCAATTATAAATCATAAAACAGTTAATAATGATATATTCCCATATGTCTTGTCTGGAAAGAAGTGGTAATTTTTCCGGTTTTAATTTTTGGTCGTCAGTAAATTTGATGAAGTTATAACCTTTTAAAACATTCATTTTGAAAACATGTGCTTAATGTGTTAGGTTCGACGTTTATAGAAATTTTTAATTGTAATTATGGTCAGCCCATTTCACACTCTCCCCAAAAACAAAAGGGTGGTAACAAAGAGGGAGTTGAATAATCTAATAAACGAATAAAGATGTTGCGTGATTGCCAGATATCATGACGTGGGAACGCACCTTGATTGTAAGGTTTAATTAATTGAAGCATCTAATATGTTTCTATTTTTGTGACGGGCCGTGGGAAAGCTGATTTGCTATCAATATGATTTCTAGACAGATTTATGAATGGGCCTTATGTGTTAATCATATATAATATTAAGTATATAGTTGTTATAGAGATTTTAGAGACCATATCTCCTTCTTGAGAATCGTAGCCAGCGTAAGAAATGCATCTAAAGCGGATGATTTGCCTGCACTGGTTCTTATTCAGGGTGTGCCTAACGTCCGGGTATTTGGATAACGAGCTCTATTTATTGTAAAACGATAAATAGAGAAGAATGCTTTCAGTGATATTCTCAATTAGTACATAGTGTTATTATTAACACAGTCTCAGTCATTTGAATATAACGAATATTTCCGTTATAACAATCAATGAAACTTTCCATATAACAATGCATCTGTTCAAAATGTTTGATATTTGTGATGTTTTACCGAAAACATTGCGGTTTGATTAATTGAATTGAAATTCTATTAGACGCCGGAAATCCTACATTTCGCATATAGGCTAACAAAGCAGAAAACTCTTCCGACGGACCATTAAATTTTATTTCAACTCGCGACTGGTGAAGGGTGGCCAAATTGGCAGGGCGTTTGCAGCACATAAATAATAAATAAAAAAAACCATATTGCACTCAAGCTCTGCTCATTATGCGCAATTAGCTACGATTGTGACAGCGGACATCATGTGAACGGATTCCATTTAAATTGTGATATTCAAAATTTTAAAGCGCGTGGCGATGTAATTATACATTTTGAGATTATGAAGTAAGTACTTAATGTAATAGTCAATAGAATTGTTTTTCATAAATACCGAGACCAACTTCTACTGTTAATTTTGGCTTCATAATTAAGATTATAGTTATCTGCGTTATATTTTTTGTTAATAATACATACTGTAAAATAGTGTTGCAATATTAAAAAGTGCGATAAAGTATTATAAGCGTTGTTGTAAATACTATCATAGTGTTTAATAATTAGTAAGTTCGAGGGTTGAACAAAGTATTAAAGAGTTTGTTTAACTTAATACTTTATTGACCCCCCTCGTCTAAAGGGTCGCATTAGTAAAATTAGAGCGGTGGGAAAGGGTTAGGAGCCCTGTGGCCGCTTGCGCTTTATGTTTATCGTTATTAGGACAATATTTGTACTTTGGAAATTTACGGTTATGCTCATTGCTGAGTGCCATCGTAAATATCAGTTCAACGCTATAATGTTACCAGTTACTGCGACCGATTGAATTCAGATGATTTTTTATCAAAAGTTTATAGTATAATAAATAGTAAAAAATAATATAGCAAAGTACGAATATGACAAATCGTTTTTAATTTTATAATTATTATTCAACTATTTCTTTACACATGCCTTTCCAATGTCTTTAGATTAGCCTATTGTGCAATAAACAGTGATTTATTTATATACCATGAGACATATTCTGATAAATAATTAAGATTTTTAATCATAAAATATCTCTTGTATATAAAAAGGTTAAAGTGAGCAGAAAATATAAATAGTAATTGACTAAGTTTCCTTGCGCGTCATTTACTAAAAGACACGAGATGTTATGTCTTATCCTAATAATTTTCCAAGCTACAACACCCTTCATACCGAAACAAAGTTGCACAATACTGTTAGACGGAAGTAGTAGGTGCTGTGGTGTTACCTACCTACAGTCGTAAAAAGCTAAAAATTGCATAGTTTTTCAATTCATAAAAATGATTTACACAAAATTTATTTTCATTTCAATATATAATCATGAAACCCCTGCGGTGAAGCTTAATAAAAGAACACGTAAATACAAGCGATAATCATATTAATATCTAAACGGATACGTAGGTATTTGTATAGATACAATATGGCCGGCCGTTGTCCACGCGTTATTATCTATTGACTCTATTGTTGGGAATTCTTAATAATAAACTTTTGCGTACGCGAATTAAAAGAGCCATTAGTTAACATGGTATTTATAGTATTTCTGGACATATTTTTGAAACGGATGACAGCTATGGTACTAACAATAGTGGTAACAGTGTATTCACTAATTAACATTCCTGTTAATATGCGTTCGTGTTATGTGGTATTCTTTATAGTGAACGATGGAGTGGACGGAAGAATTAAAAGTGCTTATGAAATTTGTACACAATGCTAAGCAATAGTTGATCTTTTAACATTTTTTAGGTTATGTAATAAGTTTATGAATAAGCACCAAAACACTAATTCATATAAAATATTAGATATAAAAATGGATCTCTTTAAGAGTATAGTGACTAGGTAAAATATAAACATAATATTAATGAGATTAAGTAGTGATTTATTACAATAAAATATGATATACAAAAGTAATGATCTTGCAATAATAAAAAATGTGATATTCATATTCCATACCAATAATTTTAAAGATGCTATTACTTTGCCATGCAGCATTTTTTTTTACTTGAACAAAAATATTGTCACTACATTAATAAAACAGGAAGGTAGCAGGGGAGAATGGAAAGGTGATTAGCTTCGGTGATAAAATGCACGGCTGACACTATGATTATCGTCCCGCTAATGCAGGGTCTTGTAAACTCTCATTACTTTCTATTTAACACTTGCGCTGCCTCGATTAGGGTAAAAGTATAATCGGTAAAAAGTAATGAACACTAGACTGGTCTTTTATAAAGTAAAAAGTTTTTTTTATATATACGACGGTTTTGTAACTTTCCTATATGGTCCTCAATAAAGATTGAAAACGTAAACTAAATGTGTACAACGGCATTGTTAGTAATCAGTATATATTGAGGTTTTTTATTCCTTGAAAATACGAGGCATACTATACTCTTAATTTTGCTTCTTAACACCTCTTTGAGATCGTCGTTTTGTGACATAAGATTTTAAGACTCTTTACCTCAGTAATTGTATATTTCAATATTTATTTTAACATTTTAAAAATTCTATTTAATGTTTAATTTAACATGCTATCTGAACACTTGTCGTTGTTTTTGTAGGAACAGTTGCGAGTTGTTTTATCGGCGGCACACGTCAGGTATTAGTGGTACCTGGCGCTGTCGGCACGTGGGCGCGTCCGCGCGTGGCCACACGTGCGCGCGCTCGCGCCTGTCTCCGCGCGTGCGCACCCTGAGTAGATTCTCTTGTCAGCTTACAAGCTCGTGGTAGTAACACATTTCCGTTTACACGAATCGGTTTTAGGTGTCTTTTTTCTCAACTTTTTTTTTCCTTCTCTTAAATGACCTTGGCATTCTTCTTGAGGGACAAGGCACCGAGTTCCAGCAGCGGGAACGGTAAGAAGACTTTTTATATTTTTTTTGTCTGTCTACACACTTGGCCCCATTTTCATATCTAGATAATGAGGACGTGCATGATGAAGCGTGGACGCCGGAAATATTTTAGTTCTCATATTTTGATAGCCGAAACACAGGTGAAACACGGCATAGTTAGCCACGCGATTTCGAAAAAACCCTGCGACAACATGGAGCTTTGTGGGTGGTAGGAATTTCCTTAAAAAGGAATACAAGGTTGACACTAATATTATAAGTTTATATTACAATATCACGTCGTTTACGTTACTGTCTTTCAAATGTAGTTAAGGTTTTATTATGAAGAAAAATCAATAGTTGTTGGTTGCGAATTACGATTATTAGATCAATAGGAGCGTCAATTCGCCTACTTGACGTTAGTGCAGTGTTCATTAAATGTCACTCAAGTTACAGTGCCGCAACAAAGAAGTAAAGGGGACAACAGATCTCAGTGTCGGATGCGACGCAGTGTAATGTTGTGCATCAAACCGATGCGTTTACGTAAATACGGTCCGCCTTTTATTATCTGCGAAGTTCGATTGTGGTGCGGCGCGCTCACCCCTCCTATTCACTGGGAATGATTGATCTGAAGCGGATTGACAGATTTTTTATAAAACCACCCGAGGGTCGGTACCGGCAAGCGAATATTAAAGGCAATTGTTGTTTAATTTTTACATTGGAAGGGCGAAGCGTTTCGAGTGTTGTAATAATGTTTTGATAATAGCGGTATCCGTTCAGCTCATATTTCTTATTCAGCGCGCGTGGGACCGCGGCGCGCGCCCGCCGCCGGTGATTTCATTACGCATCGGGTGCTTTTGTTTAAACTTTAAAACGGCCGACGGTAACCGTTAATGCTGCACCTTGCATCGGCTAACTTGCTTGCGTCACCAGACGTTAGAAAAATTTATCTACCACATAACAAAACCATGCTCTCTTCGATGAAGATCGCTTTAACATGCATATAATTCTTTTTGTATCTATAGCATCCATATATACATGTTCTGTAAAAAACGAATCACAAACAATATTTAGCAATAAGTGTAATTGAAGCTACAATCGTTCTGAGCTCAAATTTATCACAGTTGAACTTGTAAATTATAAAAATGGTTATTAGAAAAATTAGAACCGAAGGAATTATGGAAGCAAAGTTCAGAAACATCAAGCGTCAAGCATCAGTCTAAAGCGATGAGAACAGTGTGATGCGGTGTTTATCATCATCCTTCTTCTCTTCTTCTAAATCGTATTTCCACATGACTGAGGGTTGTGGTCATCATGTGCAATAAAACACACGACGACTTTCTTGGCAGTTATAATGGAGTGGTTTGCCATTGCCTTCATAAATTATCAAGTTTTGATTTTGTTACAAAATGTTCTCAACAATAGATGAACCGCGAATTTGATTCGCCGATCGATAACTTACAAATGATTATAGGTTCGGTAATCAAATTCTTGACCATAAGTTAGTAGTATGTAAGCGCTTAAAAAGTTGGTTAAATTTTAATCGATTATACTTGAATAAGAAAAACATTACTTGAAATATGAAAAAGTGTCTTTTAAAACTGTATTGTTCAAGGTAATAATGAAAAATTAGGACCATTATACCTAAAATGTTATATAATAATAATGCTTCATGAAATAATGTATTTAATGTATGCATACAAACTACGTGTTATGAAATTTTACGACTGTATATAAAATAGGAAGTAGTCCAGCTGAAAACTGTTGAACAATGATTGTTTTGAAGATAAACTTTTTATACAGTCCGAATGCGTCAACCGCAGAAGTAGAGGTGGCTTATCTTACTGTATTAAATCTTTATATTTATATAAAAAAAGATTACCCGTTGCAAAATTTTTATATTTATAATCTGGCAACTTCGACAGCTTGCTGTTAATGCTGACCCTTGACGGGTGGTTCGGCATATTTTTTTTATACTTTTACAATTTCGGACAATGCTTACGTAGTCATTCGATACTTTAACACAATGTGCCCACTGATCCTCATTGATCGCCAATTACTGGACATTAAGTACCTCAAATGCTTTTCATATCGGCTATTTGTAGCAACAAATCAAATATAAGAAAAAAAAAACCAACAATGGACCATTGAAGATTATTGTGGAGTATTGGTAGGGAGGTTTTTATTCGCTTATAAGCCTGTTTTTTGAATTTGCCCACAATGGCTTATGGGAAGCTTAGCGTATTTCTTTATTGATTGTACCGTATGATAACGAAATGAAAATTTCGTTCGGAATTTTTAAATACTTTTTATAATACAAAAATTTTTGTAAATTTGAATACTTTCTACTCTTTTAAAATAATTTCAGGCATATCTCTCTTGTGTGCGATATTGGATTAAATTTCTATATTAACATGTTAAGAATAATTCATTTTATTATAAATATGTAGTGGAAAACGTGTATAATAATGTTCATCAATAATAATGTTCAGTACATTTCAATGGCTTTAATTTTTTTACGGTAATAAATTTGTTCATTCAGTAAAACGTTCGATTTTCTTCGTTCATTATTTTCTCCGGGAAAATATTGAGTATTCCGTGAGTTGTTTGTAACTAATTGTTGAGAATTGCCATTATCACTAAAGCAAGTTCTTTATTTTAAAATATTATTATGAAAAATTATAAATTAATAATATTACTAGTTTCTTTTTTTTGTCGGAACAAGGTGCGCGTCACGGGTGCAGGAGCGCAGGCAGGGCAGGGCGCGCACGCGCCGTTGCGTCCATTGTCGCGCGCGTCGTATTGCGGTGCGCCGTCACAGCAACGACGCATTATTGCATTTTTATTGCTCATCTTCAAAAGCTTTGTTAGTTTTGTTACGTTTTTTATCGACACACACGTCGCCACTAAACGATGTATGGTTTCACGCTGTAATTCGTCCACTGTATTACCTTTGTAGCCAATTCTTTTTAAAACTACACTAACGTGCCACAAACATTCCGTTATCTGAAAATGTTCACTTTTTGTAAAATACAAATATGAACATTCGTGCTCAAAGTATTTGAAATTACATTTTGTAAAAGCCTTTGCGCCATTGACATAAGAGACGCGGTGCACCTCTATGAATCAGGTTATCTGATATGGAGTATTCCTCATAGCATAGTTGTTCTCATAATTCTTCAATGAACAACGTTTCTAAATGTCTCAGGATTGATATTTTGTTGAATGTTACGAGGGAATTTCATAAACTGACCGCAATAAAGTAAGCAGGTCTGCGTTTTTTTTTAAAAAAACATGGTGTTTTAATAAATTTTTAAGTATTATTTTGAATTTTTCGATGTGTTTTCGAAAAAAATAGCGATGGAATTATGTCTCATGTATCTCTATTAAAAAAAAATTAAATTTGCTCAAAATCGGACCATTTTTATAAAAGTACCAATTCAACAAAGTTGTAATTTAGAGTTATCTAATTGCATGCACCTATAGATAATTCAGAATTTCAAAGAATACGATCTCCTTCTTCGTCTAATTGGACAACAGAGAAATAATCAATTTCGCGGCGAGGAAGTCGGGGTAATGCACCGTCTCGAGTTAGGAAATACCAATGATCTTGCCTCTTGAGACGGCAGCGGATGTCTCAAAGATGTCCTCTCGAGCGTGGTCAGTGCTGCCGTGACTCAGCAGCGGTGCCGCGCCGTCTGCCGCCGGAGACATGCGGGCTTTTACTGGGTCACGCCTTTGACACTCACTATCATCTCCCTTCCCATTCGTTCAATGGGATTCGCTGTTTATTACTGCATCGTGTAGGGATCTTTAAACACACTAATATAATTAATGAGTCCATTTCACTCTGTTAAGTAATTCTCCCCAATATTTCAACCAACCATTAAACGTCAACTACAGATTAGTAATATCTAAGAAGTGGATTTTGACATACTGATAATATTTTACTTCTAATTTCTCTTTTCATACACAAAATAATAAATGTATAAATATGTAATCACATGTTATTAATAACTGTGGTTAGTATTTGAATAGACTATTCAGTCTAAACCACAACCGGTCTTAGTTTTCAAGGGTTGCCACACGACCTCCGCCAAATATTTTGATAATCTGCCTTACTCTATTGTCACTTGATGACTAGTAAAAAAAAATCGTAAAACGATCATCGACTGCACATCCCTCGGGACCATTCTACGCTGCAAACAAACTCCTTCCCTTCATTCCCATAATCTATTCCAATTAACTGACAGCACCATATTGTGATATTAACACAATACATTCATTGCCCCCCTTACATATTACTGATAGGAGTATGAAGTAAAATCTCATTCAAAGTACATTGCATTAAGGTCGTTTTTAAATCATCGCTGGTTATGGTACATACTTGCGCACTTTATGGGCAAAAGGCCTTTCTCTTGTGTGCCAACGTTGTAGGTGTCCGTTTTGATTATTAGTTTTTATGTGGTCATGTCAAAATATCTTAATAGTTTTTTTGGCATATTTACTTGTTAAGAATGTATAATTTTTAATACATTAAAACCTTTTCAATTAATTTTATAATTTGTGGTCGTAGATAACTACGACAGAGAGAAAGTAATTATTTTTATTAACGACAATGAGTAAAGGGCTTAAATTTTACATGAAGGCAAGTCTCACACATGATGGTGATGACACTTTGTATGATGGAACACAACAATGATGTTATAATGAGTGTAAAATTATATTATCTGAGTGTGATAGCTAACCAGGTTGGATAGAAAAATCCTCACAGCCCTCCTTTTTTTTTTTTTTTCGAGGGGGAAATCTTCTAAAGATACCCTGCTTCTGAGGGGAAGGTCAGGGTTATGTGGGATTTGTACCCACTAAAACCCCCTCGGTGGTCTTTCCCAGTGCATTAGGAGAGGCTCCGTGATCTCCTATGGAACGCGCCGGTGCCCCCCTGCACTCAAGAGGGGTAAAATCCCTCCACCTTTCCATACATTACGGCAAATCCAAGACCACCTTGCATTTGCCGTCCTCCTGCGGCTCATTAATCGAGCTTTGGGGACCCCCACCCCCAATCTTCGCGAACCCGAACTCGACTCGAGACCCTTTTAGTCGCCTTCTACGACAGGCAGGGCCTTACCTTAGCCCTATTCTAATAAGCCCGGGACTACAGGGCTGACGGAATGGGGCGTCCGTGGCCATCGCCTCATCGTCGTCGTCTCCGAGTGGCATCGGCCTTTTCCCGATTCCGCTCAGCGGCCTCCTTCTTAACCATAACGGTTTCACAGAAGGAGACCAACGCTCGCCATGCGCATTTCTTTATCAGTGCAGCCGCTACTGTTACTGGTGAAGAAAGGTCTTCCCGATCCTGTCGACCAGGATTCGCCGCTCGGACTCCCATGCAGGGCATTCTGCGAGCGTATGCTGCGCGGAATCCAGGTCCCCGCCACAGTGGTGGCATTGCGTAGTCAGTTCGTGTCCTATCCTTTTAAGATACTCACTGAAACAACCGTGACCAGTGAGTATTCGAGTTAGCCTGAACGTGACATGTGTCTCTCCACCCGCTCGAAGCCATGCATTAAAATTTGGGAGAAATGCGCTGACTATGCGCTGCCGTGAGTTTCGCGGCTCGGTAAGCCGCTCTCGCCAAACCGTTAAAGCGCGTCTGCTCTTGCTTGCGCACTTCTACTGGGTCCGGGGGTTCAGCTCCACTCTGATGAGAACGAAGACGGGTATAAGTCCGTGCATCCATCTCCGAATATTCAAAGGTGGAAACCGGGCCAGGATAGTGGCCGCCTCAAAAGATATCGTTCGATACCCTCGTGCTATTCGAATGGCCACCTTACGCTGCAGGCTATTAATTTTAGCCCGGCAACGACGCTCACAGCCCTCCTAATCCACCACATTTGGTCCCGGAAACGAAAGAGGAAAAACGGAGAGCAAGCGTCTACCGGCAACGGCAGCGAAACCAGTTAAAGTTTTCGTATTAAACAAATAGTGTGACATCGTAGTATAATTTGGTTATAACAGTAATTAGTCCTTGTTTATGTATATTCTTAGTAACAAATTTGCAAGTGATGGAAGATGGATTATGCCTTTTTGAAAATGAGACGCAACAATGTGATGTAAAGAGACTTAAAGTATCAGTGGGTCTAAGAACATTACATTTACTAAATGACGTTAATTGAAGGTTACAGTTATATATTATTTTACATAAAATAAAGTTAACATAATTCGTGATAACGCAAATTTCGTTTTTTATTTTACTTCAAGTAACATCTTTTAATGTTTGAATATATACTATATCAGTTATCGACAAGGTTACATAGTTAAAGTCAAATGTGTATTTTCATGCTTTGCATCAGCATTCGATAGATAACATAACATATTGTAATACTATTTAATTCTGTAATACAGATAAGTTTATTCTGTGCTAGTTAATCCCGTCAGATAGCAAGGTTGCGACCCTCTGCCGTCACCCCATCCGGTACTTGATGGGAGCTATTAACTGTGATATAATCGCTATTGTCTTTCTAATTTCCCACAATCATTCGAATTAGGGATGGGTGTGAGTAATACGCTGCGGCTACTTCTTTTGTGGCTGCTAAAAGTTTCATCAATAAGAAATAAATTTATAACAGATTGCTATAAAGTATTATTATACTTGACCATGAGGTCAGATACGGTGAAGCGTGCTCGTCCGAAGACTTGGATTGTTGTATATCTACATCAGAAACCCAGCAATGCTGTTATGGTAACTTAATGAGAACATTGGCATGGTTGCGAGCCGGACTGGTTCGATAAAACACTAGTAACATTTAAACTCCTTCATATTCGGTCCAGGAATCGAACTAGAGACCTCCTTGTTACTCCTTTAGTCATATATAAAATTATAGTTCATTAATAATAAAAAATAATATAGACTATGTATTTTCGTTCAGCTGATAAGATTTAATAGATAGAGTGTTCTAGGCTAGTACAGTTAATTATTTTAAAACTTATTGCTATTTTAGATCAGAGAAATTGAGAAAAATGTTATAAAATAACATTACAATATAATTGGTAACATTGCAAGATATTTCACATGCATTTTTTATAAGCAAAGAAGTTTGTAACCGTTCGCAGCTGCTGTATGGGTACATCGATTTCGCGGTTTCTTTAAATCGGTTTTATCGTTACCATTTTCCCATACCAACCGCAACTGACGACCGAGTATGTCGATATCGAAAATTTTTACTTAATGTCGATTGGAAATCATTGGTATAATGATTGCCGTTCTCAGCAGTCAGCGGGGTGTACGGGGGTAAGCGTATCTTTATGTGAGATCTAGCGATTGACTGTGTCGATGTGTAACGGGAAACACTGTGTGATAGCTAATTTTTTCACTACATAGTGTACTCGCTATGAAAAACATTTAATTAAGTTATTTTTTGACACAGGTCTATAGGATTTTTATATTATTTTTGTTATTTTATATGTTATTTCTATTGACAAACATCTCTGGTTTTAGACAATGAATTTATAATTGCTTACGCTTATTTAACTGGCAAACATTCAATGTATAAACAAATATTTAATACTATGGAAGAATAGCCTATAATCCATACATATGGCAATTTATGTCATAATTATCACATACATCAATTATAAAATTCTAACATATTACTAAAGTATGTAAAGGACCACTTCTCTGGGATCTATATTATTTTGGCTAGAGTGAGATTCAAATAAAAATATCATTATTCTCTCAAAGTAACATCAGTAACGAAAGCACGCTTTTAGTCGGCAAACAATATAATACACAACATATTGCTTAACGGCAGCATTCCTATCCAGATGAATGTGATCTAGATAGATCACCTCAGAAGCTAAAGGAGATCTAGATATTATACATACATAATATACTACAATTATTTAAAAGTGTTATTGTAAATTCATTACGTTTCCAATAAGTGTGAAAGCAATGAGATTATATGAGAAATGTGAACACCGTCGAAACTTCACCGACATTCGATCCGAGGAAGTTACACATTATGGTGGCGTTATCGGTTCCCGGATGGAGACGGAGATACTTCCTTTGTGACAAAGAAATTTATATTAAGAAAGATATTTGCTTATTTTTTAAAATATTAATGGGAGTGGTACTTTGTGGTACATCAGATTTTTTTTAGAAGGGTAGAGAAATTTTGATGTATTTTATTTTCTTCGACATATATGTAATTTAAAAAAAAGTCATTATAATTTTGATTAATTTTTTTTTGAAATAGTGTTTGTTCTAAAAATCTGTATAAAAATAGGATTTGACAAATGAATACAGAAAGCTGTTATACCGAGTTGTATACTACAAAAATTTTATACATATTTTTTTATAATTTCTGAGATCTTTTGTCTCGTCTATTTCCGCTTTGACGACTTTATATGATTAAATACTTAATTTAGTTTGTATGAGCTTTATATATGAGCGTGCGCAGGCGCATACAACCACGGTGCAGGCCAGGCGACGGCATAAAGCATAAAGGGCGGGCGCGCAGGTGGCCGACACACGATACCCCATTGATCGGGAAGCTCGCTATAGCCTCCTCCGATTGTCTCCTCTCAAAAGAATTCCTGACAGACAACGCTCACTCCGCTACTAATTACGCCCGCTCAAATATTATACAACATATTCACTTATATTTTGGATACGTCTACCTAGACTCTTAGAGTTCTATCAGAAAACATTGTCTGGAGCTTAAATGTTTCTGTGTTTCGGGGCAATCAATATTTATACTACTAGCTCTATATATATATGTACTAGCTTGCATAGTTAGCGCATCTTAGTAATATGTATTATTTTTTTGTCTGTTGTTATTGAAATTTCTACAAATGTTTATAATAGTCATCAAAGATAACGAACAAACTATACATGTTACACAGATTTATTTAAAGAACGTAATATTTTTTTAATATTTGATTTTAAAATTAGACCGGCTCTGAATTAAAGTTGATCTTTGACAATATCTGACTCATCTTGCGCGAGCGCACAATCTGCGCAAAGCGATTCAAACGAAATGAAAAGCGTTTTGTTAGGTATTTCTTAAACATTAAGGGGCGCATGTGCGCTCTCACAAAAGGTTTGCAATGTTTTGCATTGAATTGCTCCGTTTATTGAAAAGTTTGTGTTTATGATTTGACTTGTTAAGATTTTTGCAACAAAGAAATGGCAGAATGGATTCATTTCAACGTCTACTTCAAATTTTTGACACAAAGGCTCATTAAATCACTAATACTTACTACTTTGAATCTTGTCATAAACGGCTTAATAAGCAGTTTAGGAATTAATAAATACTTTCTTTTGGTTTTCTGTAATATGCACACAACTAGACGAAAATTCGGAGGTAAAAAGTAATAAGTTAGTGGGAAACTTTCGATTCAATTTTGAATTTTTGTGGTATGTTTATTACTTAAGCGGTAAGTTATATTTTCTAAACAATATTAAAAACAAAGGACTCGAAATGAATTAAACATGTGTAATTTTAATCTGATATATTAACTTAAACAGTTCCGGTGGAATACGGCAAGCACATGCATGCCCGTATGCTTTACCAATGCACCGATGCGTCTAACGATTCGCCGCTTGCATTGAATTTAACCAAACGTTGGCTGCATATCCATGGTCATTAGCAATTGACTATTAATTCCTAGATTATTAGTGGTGGAGAGTATAGGGGCTTGCAATTTTCGCGACTTCCATGGCAGCTGCTCGCTTCGAAGATCTCGGCAAAAACTTTTCTATTAGGAAACCACCTGCTGTATGTCTGATTCATACTATTTCTACTAGTTGTCCCGCACACGCCAACTTTGTAATTAACACGCGTTTTTGTCAATCATTTGTGACTTGCTTAGAGATATAACTTGATTTCTTTTTTAATTTTGCTAAGTCACAACAATAAATCGAAAATTGTTTTTTTTAACTTTGATTTCTTTTATAACTGTTTGACTATGGTCCATTGTAGAACATATTTACCATAACTTACTCAGAGTATACTAAAAAAATGGATCTGCAAAAGTCCGTGAAAACCGTTAATCAGCATTAAAATAAAATCAAAAATTCACCGGTTCGAATGTATTATTATTTAAGTCCTTTCTAAGGCAAATATTCAATATTTTTTGTCATTCGCGTTTATTCTGCAAAACGCGTGAGTATCTATTATGACACAGGTAATAATTATGCAATGGTTATCCTGTAAAATCCCAACAACTGGTTAATCCTGCTAGGTTAGTTCTATTTTACAGGGATGGCATCGATCAACTAGTAAAGTTTAATATTGATATTGTTTATATTTTAATAGTATAAAATATAAAAGCTGTACAGTCTTATTGTAGCTGAATTATATGTGTTATTGTCAATAACTACATTATTATATCACATGTCCATCCGAAGGTCGTAAGGTTGAGGTCGCTTTTAGTAATAAGACCGTCCTTTGGGAATTTATTATTATGTAACATGTTATGTTAATTGCAATATTATTTTTGTCTACTTATTTTCCTGAATGTAATAAAGGTTAGAAATCATAACAGCAATCTTCACCGTTGAAGTAAGAAAAGAGGGCGTATTATCAAGTCTTGTTATTCTGGATGATACTTTAGCAAGGAGTGCCTTGTTTCTCTCTTTATTTATATCTAAATGGTAATTTATACATGAGCTAAGATATTGTTGTTATTGAATACGCCACATCTTTGACAGCAACCCTAAGGAGCCACGTGGGGCTGTACAGCACCTGTTAGCTAAATATACCAAGAGCAATCAGCTCGCACATCTGCCCGACTAGAATATTACGCAATAACTCTATGGTAATGGACTGTCCCCGTATCCAGATGTTCAGACAACTCGGGCGTTGAACGTGAGATGATTTTTATGTTCTAACCGGTTATATAGCATAACAACCGATCGGAAATAAAAGGACGATAATTTTTTTTCCACATATGTTCTCTCATTTGATGCAGATCCTCTGATTATAAACAAAAGACATTATTGTTAGATTTATTTGTGGAAGAAGACGTTTTTCTATTCTTTGAATCTTATCGTTATTGCAGTACTTATATCTATATATAATTTTGTATTGGAAACTTAATAAGTTGAAATTAGTTATTATAAATTGAATAAGATCATCGTCATCGCTAGCCAATAGACGTCCACATCAGGACCCAAATTTTAACACGACAAACGCAATGAGTTTACGTAAAGAGAACCTTTGGACATCACCAAGTTATTGTCTCCAGTATATCCTTAGAAAATGGAATTAACTATTCGTTATATCATTCTCCAGAGCGAAAACGTGCGTGCCGCTCTCTTTGTGGCATTGACCATAAGATATACCGAGTTCGAAGGTGTATTATGCAAACATTATGAGTAGACCTCCGTGTTAGCGGTTAGCTGTTAAATTGAATAAATGATTGGATACGAATAAAGTTACATTAAAATTTATTTCTTATTGAGAGATTCTCAGCATGACACGTGTTTCTAATTGTGTACCCGCATTCAATGATCGGCGTAACACTTTTGCTTGCAATACCGTTGCTACTACCACCCTAATGTGCTTTAATGAATAATGCTAAACAAGAAAATATCTTACGTTTAAACTAAATAATACGGATTCATAATGAAATCATAACAAATACCGAGCATATCACTGGAATACTTTAAAACACAGTAAGTTGCTATTGCCTAGATTGGACTGTGAACAATAATTAAAAAGTTATAGGTAACTGAGATGACTGTGACGTCAGGATTAAAGTTAGAATAAGGACAAAATCTAAAAAATAAATTTTTGTTGAGTGTATTTTTTGTGTAAATAGAATAAATTAAGGAATGATCGTCATGGTAATCACCGTCATTTTGCTTCTTAAAAATTCTATAAATTTTATTATCTGTAAAAAGTTCAGGTTAGGTTAGTTTTATGTGAGTGTGATTATTTAAATCTATTTTATATTATATAGAAGTAAACAATTTAATTATGCTTTGCTGATATAACGAAGTCACACTAAAGTTATTTTTGTGGTTCATATTTCTGAGCAATATATGGTCTAAATATGTATAGTTAATAAGACCGTGCAAAGTATCCGGAAGTGTCAAAGTTCATTTATTAAATAAAGATTTACAGTGTGTGAGATTTGCTATGTTTTAAAGATTTCACACAACATAAAGCAATGTGCAGGTCAATCATTTGCTGTAAAAGGAAATAAAGATCCATCACCTAATGTTTTTTTAGCATGCTTCTTTATTATGCAACTAGGGAAGGACATGTGACAAAAACAGAAGCATTGTGCTACCGTCCCAGGTGGTCTGGCGTCACCAGCCGGTGGCATCTTGTTTCCTTACATGGAATATGTTCATCTTGCTATTGCCTTTGCTGATCCATGATCTTGTATTTGTGTTTTTTTTATTTTGATCGTGATTTTTTTACATCCAATACGGTCTATATTTATTAATCAAGTAACTTCATTTATATTTCATTATTTTTCTGTGATCTAAGATTAATATCGTTATTTAAAGTTTCGTAAAATTGTTTATAATCTGTTTGTCGTATGAAAATTTAACCTTTAATAGTAAACACGGAATAACGTATTTTTAATACTTGTTTTAAATTAAATGTTCGTCGCCTGGAGATTTATTATCTTAAGTGTCTTTAACATAGTAGTTATACTACCTACAACGCCCTTTAAACCGGAACACAGTAATGTTTGCAGCCGAAATTGGGAGCTGTGGTACTTAAACGGTCTAAATTCATCATTGTTTTACAAAATACTTTAAAATGTAAATATCCTAATAAATTAAAATATTTGTACAACGGCATACTGAAAAGGATAATGTGTTATTAGTAGTAAGATATTACTTCGAAATCTGGCAAAGAAAATTTATACTACTGCAGCACTCGTTAAAAATTCATCATGACTTATAACATCGATAGTTTGTTAATATTATTATTTTTATTGTTATGAGAATGAAATGAATACGCTAAATACTTTTTACGTGTTTTATAACCTATATAAGGTTTGTCAAGTATGCATTAATGGTTTCTAGAGACTATCTAGTCTCTAGAAACAACTACTAGTTCATCTGAACAAAGTAAGTGCCTGCTCATAAACATTATAAATAAATAAATAAGTAATAATTAAAGATGTTATAAAACATTCGATTTCAAACATAGTAGTGTGGTCAGAACAAACGATGCACTTTAACAGAATGTAAACCTTTTTTTAACCGCGACGAGACTTAGAAGTTTGCCTGCGGTTAGGAACCTCATAAAATTTCCACCTTTCTCTGCATCAGAACATTGTCTATTTTTATGATGTGTAAAGTTTTACTTTCAATTGTAAAAATGTCATAAAGACGTAATTTCTATTCGGTTGGAATGTTCAGAAGCTTTTGCGGCGTGCATTTTAACGCTTTTGTGGATTTGGCGAAAATCGACAAGTTTTTCATTAATACATTTTTACATTTTTTAAAGGTACTACTTATACATGGACAGATACATAAAGAAGAAATAAATATATATTTATAGGACGTCTGCTAGGTGTGAGTTAGTACATAATGTAATTTTAATGAAAATTACTAGTAATAAAAAAACCAAAACACCAGACTTTGGTATTTTCCTTATGATAAATAGAAAAACTAATGCTTGAACTCAATTTCACATGATGTTATTTGAAAATGTGGCCGTGGATGGTAAAGTTCACTAAGAATATTCTAGCCCTTATAACTTGGCAGACAGAATACAACGATACTGTTATGACGGCAAATTTTCAATATAATTATGGAAGCTAGCTAGCTAGCTAGCCGAGTTCGAATAAATCGTTCAGACAGCGCGTCCGCAGGTCAGTTATAAAAACATTAAGTTTACATATACATACATCTAAAAACTATGAAGAATCATTATTGAAATTATATGTATATAACATGTTTATATTGGCTAACAATTGGAAAGAGGAAAACAACGAAATACCTGTCGCCAGTGACGACTCGTGGAAAAGTCACAAGTGCTTACGGTATCTGGAAAAGGCTTTCCCTAATTACTTGGGGTGTGTTTTGTTTGGTGCTATCGGCGTGTAACGAGCCGCAAATGGGTCTCCGGTGATCGCGCGATCATGCGGGCCGCCCGCCCTGCGCCGCGCCCCGCCGCCCCCCGCCGCCCCCGGCCGCCGCTCACCGAGCCGAGTATGCGCGCGTCAAAGGCCTTTGTGCGACTATACGGCGGATCCGTTAGTGACAAACTAAGCGAACATAGCAAAAATAAAATAATTTAACATCCCCATAATATTTATTAAAACTCAATTTTACGGATTTTATCGCGTTTATTTGTTTTATTATTTATTAGCGGTCGAAACGCTTTCTTCATCTTCAGTCATCAGTCATCTCCGTCATCTCAGTCCTCCCGTGACCATGACTGCTGCAAAGCGGTCGAAACGTTGGGAATAAATAATAAAACAAATAAACGAGATAAAATTGAGTTTTAATAAATGTGTGACATTCGCGGAAATATAAGAAATCATTATCACCATAATACTTATCACCAGTAGATAGACGCTGACTACTGGGCACAGGCTTGCTCCAAACGTTTCGATATCTGTTGTGTAAAAAATAAATTTTTCATGTCATATTTTATTATGAACGTGCTAAACATTTTGAAAACACCGATTTAAAAATGGTATGTGAATTCCGTGGCGCTTTTCCTCCCAAATGAAATATCGTAAAAGTACAATTTTAATGCACATCTCTAGTATTCACTAAATAATTTTTTCTCTTTGTTATTCTTTTAAAAAAAAATGTAGGTTTTTTGTGTAATATATTGCTAATGATTGACAAAATGTTTTTATTTTTAATGCGATTTAAAATCTACTCACTAATCTAATCTAATTCACGAGTAAGATACCGCCACCATTACATAACGATCATGTTTTAGTGTTCAAATATATTTTGTTATAATTTTTTCATTATCTCTTCCTCTTGTCTAATGTAGGTAGAGGCTTTATAGATAAGCTCGGCTATGCTAGCAATGGAATCTCGCGTCTATCCTTGTTAATGAGTTTATCTCATATGTGCACTGCAATTAACCCATTAAATCTGGCACAAGGATAATTTGGAGGTGTGGTCACTATTCTTTGTCGATAATGACTTCATTAATATAAACGTCAACGTTGTTAGTGGTTTTTTAGAAGTCGTGGATTCAAATCTGCCTTTTGGTTATTTATTAGAACAACTATTATAAGAACTTATATTCGTTACTCATAATTTCAAGTAATAGAATGTAGATGTACAATGCTTCTACAATTCTTGGGCACAATTACTGTACTCGCCACATTCGGGTAGGCAAGTGCGGTATGTTTGTGTTAGTAACGGTTACAGGGAAAACCGCCTTTTTTCATCAGTTGTTTCCTATTAGCCGCTTATTACGACAGGCCGTGATATAAATGGAGGTGTGTGCTTTATCTCCACATGGCTAGTTAATAGAATAGTAATTTTTAAGCGAATTTCGCCTTTTGAACAATTACATTACGTTAAAGATTTTTTAAATGTAATGGGTAAAACTTGAACTCAATTTCATAAGAGTATTTAACAAGTAATATTGCACTAAATAAAAGCAATTTTGACAATGACTTGTATCGCACAAATTAGAATTTTTCTTCTGATGAATTAAGCTAAAATATTAAAATTTATAATAATAGTTAATTGACTTGGTAACCGCAAAACGCGTGCCCACGGAGGTCTATAATTTAATTACGGTTAAGTGACGAAGTTTGGTAGAAGTTGGGTTTTTACCGATTCGTAGCTGATTTAACAGTATTGCTGTTTTCCGATTGTCAACATATAGCCGGGCTATTCTAGACTTCTGGCTAGTTTACGGCCTCATTGTTTCTTAACATTATGTGGGATCGAGGTTAAGTGTTAGTCTATTTTATAAAAAAATCATTATACATTTATAATACGGCGGTGTGTATTTAAATGACTTACTAGGTGTTGGAGAAGTAGAGAGAGATCATACGTTGTAATTTTGTGTGACATAAGAAATTATTTAATGGTATCCTGATGAAAAACAATTTAAAATTTAAATTGTGACGATTAAATTTAGTGACATCCCCATAATTTAGTGCGGCGTGTGTTGTAACAAATTATGTAAATGACGTGGATGCAATATGGCCCGGGCAATGCAGCGCTATCTGCATCGACACGCGACTTGTTTTGTTTAATTGTTCTCCATTGTTAGTTTGTAGTTCGAAAACATCTCTACAGTGTCTATTGAGTTATAAATAAGCTACACACATCACACTTTTACCATATCATATAGATTATAATTAAAACTTGCTTATAGTAGTATATGTTTCGAATTGATTTTTTCGTAATACATTCTTCTGCAAATTTAGTTACTTGTCTAATATTTCATCGGTATTTTATACAATATAAACGTAACAAGGCATAGGTTAAGTTAAAATTTGTAAGTCTCAAGTTTTAGACAAGTAAACGTGACTTCACTGCGGGTTGTGAACTTCCAACTA
The DNA here is from genome assembly GCA_029286795.1 of Byasa hedistus. Classification (NCBI taxonomy): domain Eukaryota; kingdom Metazoa; phylum Arthropoda; class Insecta; order Lepidoptera; family Papilionidae; genus Byasa; species Byasa hedistus. Next base: position 4,132,559 of record JAGSMW010000020.1, on the reverse strand, counting down.
TTCTGTCTTCTAAACTTTCACGGCAAATACGCTTTGTTTGCACTCCGCCGAGAAATGCGGATGACCACAACAAGACCTTGACAGTTCAGGAGCATCTCTTAGCTAGTCCGCCGAGGGGTCCTTGCTCCTGATTTACGGCCTCCGAAAACCACAGGGATTCAATATGCCTTTGTTGCAAAATGTTTTTATTGAATAATAAAATTACCCCGCAAAATGGAACAACTTTATAGGTCATAATTCCATTTTAACACTTACTTCTTTAGCACGCCTAAGCTGTTAGGAGTAAAATAAGCAAAATGTTTAACACAAATCAAAACGCAACTTACAGTTTATTTTTTCTTGCTTGGCTATGTACAGAGAAGTTGCTTAAATTCATCAAGAAATATATTACAAAATTTCGATTTTATTTTATATTGAGCATATTTATAGTACTTTTTGAGAAATACGAACGCTTGCATGTTCATAACACATAAGTGCCAGAAGCAAAGGCTCCAAATTAGTGGCGTGACGACAATAACACAAAGGTAAAACACATTTGTGCTTAAGATAGGTATCATAAATTAAAATGCGAACACGGAGATAATGACTCGATGAATAATAATGAGGTTTGTAAGTGTGAATCATCAAATACATTTAAATTGTTATCAATTAAAAGCAATATAATAGCGATTTGAGTCGGGTAGGTCCGACCATATGGTGCACCGGCGCACGGGCTCCATTGCGGCTATGAAATAATGCATCAACCTTCAATATTATAGCACTACATAATTAATGCCACATTCTTATTTTTTGGGGGAGATCTCAATATATTTAATAAGTATACTTGTACAATTTATCAACATAATAACAATATGTAATAATATTAATTAGATTCTCTGTTTTCATTTAAAATTCATTATATTTGTATTCCGCTAATCCAGAAGTAAAGGTACTTTACTTCCCAACAGAATATTATAAACATTTGTAATATGTATAAAAATCGCTGTGTTCATGGCCTCACGGGTTCATGTAAATTTGTCGAGCTCAATTGAAGTTAATAGGAATGCACAGAGGGTGAGGATCGCCAGCTGACGCGAGGTGTGAGGGAATGCAGCCCTCCCTATGCACTCGTCGACGGATCACCAATTGACGATCAAATAGAAAAAAAGAGTTTTCTGCCCCTAATTAAAATGCTCATACTTTTGGAAAAATATTTGAAACTTTCAACGAGGCCAATTTTCTTAGGTACAATTAATTCTAAAGTCATTCAATTAATTAATGAACATCTAGTGTTTTTTAATTTGATTTATTTCTTTAAATTAGAAACTTGTGACGCTGGACTCCATATAACATAAAAAAAAATTGCAACATTCGTTTCTTCGTGGTACACATAAAATAATAAGTTGTTGTATAAAATAAACTTATTACATAGAATCATAAGTACAATAGTTATAATTATTTTGTCATAAATGCCTTGAGTTTCTGTAAATACATCGAAAAGTTACGAATAAAAGATGAGTCATAGTGCTTTGTTATTTGTCAAATTAAATTATTAGAATACAGGACATAAAATTTAAACAAAAAAAAAATGCCAAGAATCGCGTGAATGGTTTTTTTTAACTCTTCACGTTACTCTATTATTAAATATAGGTCGACGTGTATCGATGTAGGTACATGGAAGAAGGCTAGTATTTAAGTCATTTTAAAAGGAATTTCATTTTTAAAATTTTCTTATAAACCAATTAGTATAATAAGTACGTTAAGTTTTAAAATAACGAAGAAAAACGTTTAACTAGTGCAAAGACAAAAAGAAAACGACAATAGCAAATAAAACAGCAACTTTGCTGCAGTAAAAAGCGGTAATCTATAATATTATGAGGCAAGACGAGAGTTCATCGTTTATTACTGAACTAAAATGATTGCTTACAAAGCTACCAGGTGCGAGCAGACTGATTATGTAAACCTGGCCCCGATCACAGCTTATTGCAGTAGACAACGAAATAGGTTTGTCTATTTATAACTAAAAGGGACATTTGTTTTCCCATGATATTTTCTATAAAAACAGAGCTAACTTCTATGGGATTTTTAAAAAAATTGTTGTTTATTTGTTATAAATATGTCTAAAATCTATAATAGACAAGTAAACAACAGTAATTCAGAATCAACTTAAAATACACAATTTTTCGTTAACAAGAAAATATTGTAACATTTTTTGAATGTAGAAAACATTTTTTATGTTATTGGTTTATATACACATATGTATATTAGAGTAGGAACGATTACACATATTGCGAAATACGTCATCGAAAAATCTTTAGTTTAGTAAACTATTGTTATAGGAATATAACAAGTTTTATTTAACATACATTACTACAAATTTAACTTTTATTCCACGCGTTTATAACGTAAACTCATACTAAATTGTGAAAACGATATTTTTTTTACAATCGGTGTAGGAGTGATTCCTAGACGCGTGCTGCATCCCTTTACGACAAAAACTCCACGTGTCCACGACAAGATTTTATCTACGCATGCAGCTGTCAGTTATACTCACCGGTTATAAAATTACAGGAAAATACTTTATATTTAGTATGCTTAGCAATAATATGTTTACAATCTAATGGCGGTTAGAAACCTAAAAGGTACATTTCGATTTAATTGTACAGTTTACGTAAAACTTGTTGCAAATGTCAAAATAACTACTTTGTACTAATTAATTTTATGTATTTACACGTTAAAGAAAACACATATCGCGGTTTAGTATGGCTATAGAAGACGTTACAATCACTGGTAACACTGATAGACGTATAATTCTTTTTAATTTTTTTCTTCTAAATTACATAAAAGGTATCTGCTAAATATTTAAAAGTATTAAAAAGTTTAAAAAAAATCTTAACTTTCTTGAAGTGTCCAATGGATTTTATGAAAATAGCTTTCCGGTCACAGAACTATACAAAGGTATAAATAATTCAAATTTGTTTTGTTTTTCGTAATATTTTTAAGCTGTACAATTATATATTTTTTATTTAGATATTTGTTCCCATTCTTTTTTAACTATCAAAAAATATTGCGAAACACACAAATGTATTATTTATTTACCAGAATTTTTCTTAATGTATTTTTTATTACCTATAGCAAAATAATTATTCAAAATGCAGAAATAAAAAATAAAATGATTTTATTACATTCAATTTTACATTTTAGGCTGTATGGAGAAAACCGAAGCCGTTAATGTCATTCAATTGCACAGAAAAGCGCGCGAAATAGTAATGACGTAAAGGAGTTGTAAAAGAAGACTTGCTAAAATTATGGACTGTTTAAATTAACACTATTTTAGATTACTTTTTAAAGGAGTAAGTATATAATTTCTGTACTAGAGAAAATTAAATCGAATTATTATTTATTTTATTACTAACATATAAAACAAATTCAATTTAGTGCAAATACAGCGTACGTAGTTTGTTTTGAAAATGTGTTTCTCGTTTGTTATTGTAGTGATTGCTGTTTGTAAAAACTCTATTTTGCATTTCTAGGTCCAAGGCAGCTGCTTGACGTGGACAGGTGCCGGGACTATTTGATGTAATTTCAATTTTGCTTGGCGCCACTTACACTTTCTAATAAGTAGTACCATTGCTTGTCATAAGAAAATTAAGATAAATATTCTTAACCCCTGAGGTAAAATGTTACGTGTTATAAGTTTAAAGGATTTACCTTTCGCACTAGATGTTGGTTATATAGCATCCAAATGTTGAATCGTTTTTGATAATATTTTGTTACCGAGGAGTTCTTGTGTTTAGTTACAATGCTCTTATTTAGTGGTTTAATTAAAAGTTTTTTGTTGTCAAGATTTATTTATGGATTATTTAGAATTTTTGTTTATGAATAAGTCACTAATATATAAATATTTTTAATTAAGTTGCCATAATTTGTAACCTTAACAATCATTGTTTGTTTATCATTAAATATACATCAATGACTTCCCTCACAGAGGCATTGCGTTAAATAAAGAATTATGTATTTTCTTATTAAATACTTATACCAGAACACACTCAAGTACAATAGTGATATTTCCACTAAACTACTGAATTATTCTACATTTTGTAGCCTTACCTCTAATTTTGTAAGTCTGTAGTATAAAAATACAAATTATTTCTTTATTTTTATGTAGAGATCGAGTGGAGTGTTGAAGTTAAAAATCATATATTTCTATATTGTAATCCTGTTTTTCACCACGCTAACAGGTATAGATTAAGTGCGCCAAGTTAATAGATAATCATAGCTGCGCTGTTACAGTCTGCTACCAGGACACCTGTCCTTTTCAACTTATCCAGATTATTATTAGACATAAAAACTACTTATTTGTGAACCTGTTAGTATATTAACATTTATTAGTACGTCGTATTTAATTAGCGTTTAGTTTTATACATGCGTAATCGATTAATTTTTTTAACATGGATAGTCATAAAAAATATAATTAATAACCTACCACTTTTTCTTGCGATATGTTATACTTCCATTGAAGTTTCACATCTTAATATAAATGATGTATTATGTATAAATATAACAGTGAGTTCGATTCGCTGACTGTCAAAAGCACTTAAACATTACTATGAAATAATGTCATCTAACTTATTGTTCGAATGCGCGATAATGTGAATGAAAAAAGGAAGCTTTTAATTGTCAGTAATCCCTCTCATTTTCATGAGAACCTTTTTATTAATTACCCCATAAATGAGCAAAGCACTCGCCGCTGCAATGCGTCCGTTAAACAAAAGGGTTGGACGCACTCGAGATGTATTGTTTCTCAGCTATAAATCTAATGGATTGTATAATTACGACCTTTAATATGTGACAGTCGCTCTTTAACATGTAAATTTATCCAGTAGCATATTGCGGGGTGAAGTGGGGTGGGAACGGAGTGGTGCAATGTTAGGGCACAACGGGACGCCACTTCACAGCCGCACTGGGGTCGATGTTTTTTAATTTAGGCCTTTCGAAACACTTAAAAATTGCGTATGAATTTTTTCCGAAAAAATTATCTAACACCCTATAACTATACTTTGAAATTAAATAAAAATAAAAGTTTACAAAAATTTCTATTTTTGCGTCGTGAACAAAAACCTTCTATTTTGCGTTTAGTAACTGTATTAACTTTCTTTTTAATTTTTTTCATTAATTATTCATAAAAAGACTAAGGCGTGTATACATTTTACATGAGATTCATTTTTTATTTACGTCATTACTTTTAATTATAATGGTTCTAATCTTTAACAATTTTTTTTCGGTAACAGTTTTTACATAGAAGTATAATAAGGAACGTATCAGTTTAAACGTTTATAAAGAAACAATGAAGAAAACTAAAAGCCCCTAGCACTTGTTAAATTATTCTGAGGTGAATTGTAGACGTATTCGTAGACTTGCGATTGTTGGTATTGTTCACAGAACAAAGCTTGAGTGGCTATTTCGTATGAGAAACAGTTGCGATTTCACCACGAGACCAATTGTGGGAAATACGGGTACGTGAAATACTTTGAGTTTATTATAAAGCCATTATATGAATACACACCTACATAATAAGAGTTATGAAATGACATGAATTTTTTAACCTTTCTGTATTTCTCTTTTTTAAACATTTTTGCTTTAGCAAACGTGAAGTGACTACTTATGTTTTTCGGTTTTTTTTTTGATAATCTTTACCTACCCGTATCTAAATAGTGTAGAATATAGTTGCTTTTTTTTTTATAGTGTTATAAAATATAATATGTATATTTCTATATGAATTCAATAACAATGTATTGAAATAACGTTTGAGCAGTCAATTAAGCGGCAACGTATCGTCCATCGAGATAGCGTGATGGTGGTCCATTGTGGGCCGGCGCCCCGCCGCTGCGGCAGCCACTCGCCGCGCGCCGCGCACAATCTCACCAATGTTTCATTATAGTTTTTTATAATTGTTGCTTTTATTTCCGCATCGATGCCCAGTTCAGACACATTTTGTGGGAAGTTGATCATTTGTGTCGGTTTAGTACAGTTTTTATAATGCAAATAACACTTGCATTACTTTATTAGTTTTTCCTGGTTACTGTTTTATTCTTTAAAATTTAACAGTTTTGTTTTTTATACCAGCTAACTAAAGTTTTACTTGGCGTCTAAATTAACTACCTTGTTACAAACGCTATTAAATTTATCGCGTATATCTCGCGAATTGATCTTAAAAATAGCTAACGTTTAATGGGGCGCTGCCCCGCGGCGATCTACCGACACTAAACCATACGATTGTACTTTCACACCAGCGTCAAAGAGTTGGGACGCTGCTTCGTGATCAAGTTAACAGATAAGTACTTTCTCACCTCCCCGCGGTCGCGGAGTTGCAAAAGGGTTCGCCGAATAATTGCAACAATCAAACTGAAGGAGCTATCGAGCAATTTGTATGGTATTTGTGCGGGCTGTCACCCGTTGATGGTATCGGCACGCCTCGGGGTGCCTAGCTCGTTGGTTGGGAACACTTTTTGATAGAAACATTCTCACACCTCAAGTGTTGATTGGTTTTAATAATCTCCAACGTTATTTAACTTAGAAATCTTGCACATAAATGTAATCATTTGTAATGCGGAGAAAGCGACAATGCAATAGTGTAGAACGATACACCATACTTATTAACCTTAACAAATTAATAGAAAATCCAAAATTAAAGCACGGATCATTAACACAGAAAAAACTTGTCATTCGAAGGTAAAACAGATAGTTACAAAATATTATAATATAAAACATTACTAATTCATGTTTCAAATTAAATAATTTTTAGACAACTTTGATTTGTTGAGTTTTTTCTTTATTGCTTACTTAATGTAAATCAAATTTTCAATAAAACACATTTTATAGGACTTGTGTTACTCAGAAATCTAAAGCCTCTAACCATAACTCACATACGAATCCATAATAAGACATAAACATCAGCTCGTCGCAATATGTCACATGTAACAAAGCGCTGCGGTAACGGTTCCCGTCGTTTGGCCACCGTAACCCTGTTATTTATGATCTCCTGCCGAAGAAAGGGAACAAAAACTGCTTTTGCTGTTAAATATTTGCCTGAGACAAGAGGGGGCGATAATTCGAGGCTATTATGACGTCATTTCACGCCTTTTGTGCTGCCGTCACACCGTGTCATCTGCTCCTTGAGACGCCTGCCTCGACTATCTCTCGATTATATCTATTGTGTCATTTTTTCAGTGCACACGAGTCGGATGTGGTGCCACCGACGATGAATTCGTCCCGTTCGCTTCTTCGCTCGACTTCGCTGTAAAAACGCTAGTGGAGCTTTATTGTCTCGGGGGCCTTTTACGATCTCGGTATTGTGAAGCTGTTATTGTTTGCGGTTGATAAACATCTCGCCACTAGGTAGGTAAGGATCATCATCACTTTTACCGGTTTGTTTATTATCGGCTCTATCGAATTCGTTTGTCAATTACTTTTGTCTTGAATGGCCTTTACAGAGTATTGCCCTTTAAATGGATTTCATCAATAGAGATTTGTCAATGATGACTAAAAATTTAACGTCGCAATCAGCATCTGTGTTTAAACAAGACCCCAAACTTGTGGCGGCCATTGATAACCTTTATCGCAAAAATGAGGAAAATTTGTGTAATAAAATTTCGTTGCCTGATAGAAAATTGAGTTTTGTGGATGTGCAACGAATGTTAAATAAAACCAGGAAAGATGAAGGTATAATTTAAAAAGATAATTATTTTCTTGAATGTTGGTTCTTTACATATTTGAATGATGTTTTTTTAACAAATCTGTGTTGTAAAATAAAGATATACAACAACGGACAGATAATACAAACGACTTCATTAAACGTGAACTATAAATATTTCAGGAATACAGTCAAACACTTCAAAAGAAAAAGTTAACATCAGACAAGACTTAATAAAGAAAATAGAAGACATTCTCGAAAAAGTTAATCGTTCTGCTGGAAATGGTGTTACCCCAATATTAATATTACGAAACCAACGATTGTGGAGCAACTGCGTTTTTGACTTGGAAAGGTTAGTAACTTATTGAATCATTTGTCTCAAACGTGGAGTAGCAAATAATTTTGCGGATAATTTCAGAGTAACTTTAAAGACGTTTGTAGATGCGAAGAAAACAACTCTCTGCTACTCGAGTCAAAAAGATAAATCGCGGTTCAATGCGATAGTTTTTGTTTTGTCAAAAGTTCACGAGCTGCTTACTAAAAATCTTTCGGTTACAAGAAGGTAAGTTGTTTATGTAACGTTATAACAATTCGAATTACACTTCTGTAATATGACTAGTTGGTAAAAATTTTATAACACTTATTTTCCTGCAGAGAACTTTTCTATCAGAATGTCACCAGATTTCGAAATCAGTCTAACGTGGATGTGGCTGTAAGAGACGTATGTTGCCTTTTACAAACACCTCCTTGGAATTTAAGGATAATGGCCACCGCTAAAGGACTGATCGCCGGACCAATTAAATTAATATTAAGGGATGATTCCACTATTGATTGTTTTGGGACTGGTGGTAAGTTTTAAGACATATTAAATATTGTTTTAACGGCCAAGTCCATGTGTTTACCTACAAACATTTCAGGTACGCTCATACCACAGGATGTTGAAGGTATCAAAGAGTTTAGGACTGCTGCAAAATATATATTAGTGGTGGAAAAGGATGCCGTATTTCAAAAGTTATTAGATGAAGGAGCACTTGTTCGATTGGGTCCGCTCATAATTCTGACTGTATGTTGATTGATAATTCATTATAACTAAGATCTCGTACACATTTTCTGACTATCGTTTTTAAAAGTGTCGACTACCATACTCGTATAGCAGACAGATGACGAGACAGACTGATAGTAAATTTTTATTTTATATTATAACAAATGTTTAAATTAAAGGGCAAGGGATACCCCGACGTGTGCACGCGGCAGCTACTGTGTCGTTTGGTTAACGAGGTACCTCTAAGAGCCTTGGCGCTAGTGGACGCTGATCCTCACGGATACGAGATATTCCTCACTTATAAACACGGCTCACTGGTAAACTGTATTCATAAAATAGTCATCAAAATGTAAATGTTTTTTTTATTGCAAAAGTGACAGAATTAATTCTTGGTTCATTATGTAAAGTATTTAAATAAATAAACATATATAACATATATACAAATAAAGTCCCCGCTTAATGTTCCCACTACTGCAGCTTGAAGCCTTCTTCATTGCGCTGGCCAAATGCTAGTAGGTGGACGTTGTATGTCACTAAAAGCTGTTGTTCTAGGAATATGTCGGATTCCTCTTGATGCATTCCTTCATCAGAACCTCAGTGGGGACTGAATCCGTACCTCTTCAGGGGACATAGGCTTAGGCATAGAGAGGACTCTTTGTTATTATTTTTGTTATAACGGTCATTATATAAATTATCAACTTTTATTAAAAGTCCAAAATCAATAATAAACTTTAAACATAACTTGCTCTAAATGTAATTTATTCTAAACAATAATTATAATATTAATCTAATTCAGGCCCAGTCACATTTGTCGGAGTCGTTGGCTTGTAGTTCGCTGCACTTGTTGGGCGCGAGACACGGTGACGTGATGACCCTTGCGCCCAAGGAGGCGTGCATTGCACTCACGGCACAGGATAAAAGAAAAATAGCAAGCTTGGTTAAAAGACCTTACCTCAATACAGCATTGGGTAAGTTTGCAATTATAATATATATTTTTTTTTAAATTATTAACCTGATTTACTTTTGGCCCTGTTGTTAGGTGTCAAAGAATATTTACTTTTCATTCTTCTTACACGTCATGAAACCATGAGGTAATGTTATTGGTGATGAAACAATGTTCTATTGCAGGTTCCTTAATAAAGAAGGATTTAGAGAATATGCTGGCAAGCGGCGTGAAAGCAGAGATCGAAGCCATGTCTTCTACTGCGGCCGCGCTCTGCGATTCTTACCTTCCATTTAAGATTATTCAGGCAGACTTTTTAGGATGACTTGTCACTAATGTGTTAATAAGCTAATTATTTAATTAGGGCATTGTAACACTTAAAAGAAAAATATTTGTTTTTATTTTCTTCTATTACATAAAGGATATGTTGAAACCTTAAAACAAAGTATGTCACGCCATCTTTTGGAGAATGCAAAACTAGTACTCATTTTTAAATGTTTTTAACTATGAAAACCTTTTTTCTTCTTTTCTTATGTGCGATTTTATTTTGTTGGAAAAAGTCGTTATAAATCACGTCATTTTAAACATGAACACTGTAAGATTTGATTATTAATGTTATAAAACAGGATAGAAATCCCATAGTACTTTTAAAGTACTAATTACTTAAAAAATTGTAATATCTAAAACTATAAAAAGCTAATTAAGTAAATATTATTGCCACCCAAATTGACCAAGGATGACTGATATCTTTGGTTAGTAGGCCTGTTAGTTATGATGATAAAATTTTATATGATCAAAATGTAATCTTAGTTTATTTTGGTCTGCTTACATTTCGTAAACAAATATCGAGTTTTCTTTTAATAATTGCAAAGATTTAGGCAAATGCTTGAGTTGTTATAAATAATTTCGGAGAGTATGTGTCGTCATCTATTAGATTTTGCAAGACTGTTGGAACAGCGCCATCTAGTTAGTCCTGTGAAAAATCGCACAAAGTCATTCTTTTATACAGTTAGTTTAAATAGTGTAACACAGATGGCAGGAATAATAATAATGAAAACGACTCAATAAAACAATTTTAGATCCTTTATAAATTAATGAAAACCAAGTAATCCTCTATAAGACTTAATTATAGTAAGTTTTTGGTTTAATTTTTATTGCTATTTTATATTAACTAAATATTCTTCTAAAGAAAATTTTAATAATAAACACAATGATGTAACTGCACCGGTATATTTTCAATTCATTATTGATGGCTGCGGTGATATTGTTTATTCAATCAACTACGGTCGCAACTTTGTGGTCGGTTAACTATATTTATTACATTTATTCATAATATAACTTTAATCGCATTATTCAGATTGGTTGACAGTTTGCATTATTAATATGCGGCGTAGCAAATGAGGATACTTGACAACAATTAACTTTTTAAAATTTTAAAACTATTTACTTGACGTATATCACTGTCATTACATCAAATACGATACAATGAAATAGAAGTAAGGTGATTTAACGAATAAAATGAAATACCTAAACCAAATTACAACGTTTAAATATGGATAATAAAACTGTTACTACATCGCAAAAGAAGATCGCGAGCAAAGTTCGCTCGTGTAACAATGGGATTCAGACGAAAAACAAAAGTGGTCCACCTAGAACTAAGGTCTTAAACAATGGTGCGGTGAGGTCACTCGAAATAGCATTGGATAAATTAAAAAGAGCCAACGTCACGACTGGCGAATATTCGAACGATACAAAAAGTAGAAGCCCTATCAGAAAGAACAGCGTTGCGGCAGATATGCTCGTAAATAATACGCGGCCAAGCAATTTCAGCTGTTGTGCTGATAACGTCTCGCAGGTGTCGACGGACCTTTCCCGTTATGAGTTGCTTAGGAATCTGTCGTGTTGCAATTGCAACTCGGACGAAGGTTGCAGCGGCAACACAAGTAACAACAAGCGCCCAAGCCCAACTGAATTAACTGTGAAAGATGAACATTTGGAAAGATACTTTCGAAGTGTAGAAATGTGGTCCGGCAGAGGTATTTGTGGTGACCAAAGCACTATTATGCCAAGACTCTCCGAAAGATAAATAATATTTCTAACAAAAAAAAAACACATTTTGGGATTGGGATTATTTTTTGAGATTTTTTTTATATTCTTCATTAAAGATGGAAATGAAGAAAATTGTTTGTTATTTTGTTAAGATACAGATATTGAGCTAAAACTGTTTAAAATCAAAAAAATATTTAAGAAATCTAGTCGACGTGTATGTATTTAATTTAAACTAGAAATTATTAGTTCATTACTTTACAATTTCATGATAATGAATCCCAAGATAAGCAGTAAGTAAACTGAAACGAAACCTTTTCATAATAACCTCAGTGAAGTCAGCAGGCGGGCGTAAATTTGTATTTGCGTATTTGTAGGGCGAAAATTAAAGCAATAAATTAAATCAAATTGTACATTTCACTTCAAAATGGGTAATAAAATTACACCGGGTTACATTACAGTTTGTTTATGTAGTTTTACTCACGCAATTCTAACAGACAAGAGACTCGCGATTAAGTTAGACCATTTTTGTTACCGGAAAAGTAAGTTTTAATAATGAAAACTATACAATGTCTTTAGTCTTTCCTTTTCTAGATACAGAAAGAAAACTTTGGAAAATGCGCGAACTGGGTAGGAAGTAATTGCTATGCTGAAATCATTTTGTTTCTTCGGTTTCTGTTTAGATTTTTTCTTACACTACTTTACGGCAATGTATAAATTTATTTTTAAAAATTAATAATGTTGCTGGGTTTACGATTATAAATACAAGTCTTTTATGGTTTGGTTCAGCTTTTGACCCTAACGTAAAGTGCGGTAAATAAAAATTTGTAATGAATAGGTTATCAATATGAAAAGATGTTGGTTGTTTGTTCCAAGTACATAATATGCGTTATACATATATAGATCAAATGTATCGCATACTATGTTTTCGTAATAATTTATTAAGTTATGTGGGTTTCTGAAACTCGTAGCGATAAACAACTATCTTTCCTGATCGAGAAGTAGCTGAGCTTAGTATAATCTTATTTGTTATTATTTTGAGAGCTTTCAAATCAGAACCTTTTTTTTTATTCGAATATAAATTCTGCTAACAAATTTCACTCGGGCCTCGCATCAATGAGTCTATCATAAAATAGATTTATCGGCCAAGAGATGACAAGGAAATGAAATTCATTTTGTAGGAAGAAGTAACTTTTTCATTGGACGGCAGTCTGTGCGAAATTGCGTTTAAGAATTATTGTACCTAACCTTTAAATGCACAATTATTTTATTTTCTTTAAAAAAAAAAATATTCGTAAATATGCATTACTTCACAGGAAAAATTGAAAAAAAATCTATGGCCTATTTTTTTTTTAAATATTTTTTTCAAAGATGTAAAGGTTGTGTAAAAACGACATTGTGCATTTTAATAATGTTTTTATTCTTTAATATTTATGAATTGCGGTATTTACAAAAAAATATTTTTCTTCTTCTTCTTCTTTATGCTTAATGGCCTCTCTTAAAAGAATTCTGCCAACATTAAGACAGTCATGGGAGGGACAGCAGATTATTATAACTATTTTAAATATTTATTTTTTTCTTAAAAAAGAATAAAATTCTTGAGTGATATGAGGTATCCAGCACCTAAAGCAAGACAAAACAAACATTTATAACCATCACTATTGTTAGTTAGAGCTAGCATTTTATTTTGCTAAAACAAATAAAGTGACACAAAATGAAAATATTTTTCTTAGTATCACATAAACAGACTTGGCATTTCTGGTATAGTTTAAACGTAAACCCTAAAAATTTCCGGAACCTCCATTTAATTTGTGTCAATAAGGCAACCAGGCCGATTGCATTTTGTATTACTTATAGGTAAATCAATTTCACACAATGAGTTTTAGCCTGAATTTAGCTAAGTCGAGACTGTTGTTGTTGCCCTTTTGGAGATGTAATTTTTATACATTATCCATGTATTTATAATTGTGAGATGAAAAAAATGGTAAAATAAATACACAGTCAACTTGCGGCTTTTCATAGAGATATGGTAGCGAGCTATGAAAGTGTCTAACAAGTTTACTCCACAGTTATGCGCATTGTATTTGCGGATAACTTTTCGTCATGGAAATATAACACGGTCCTCTTTTTTAGACTTATCGCATCGTGTAACTGTAGTTGCTGGGTCTGCTACATACGTGAAATGAAGATTGACAGGCTTTGTTGTCCTTTCACGACAGCACTTATCTTTATACCATGTATAGTTTTTTTGTTGCCACGTATTCCTCGTGAAACCCACTGGGCACATTTCTTTTTCGTGGCAGTGTTTTTACCAAGCAATTTGCAGTTGCGTAAACGGTTAACGCATACTGTACATAGAAAATAAATTACTTTAGCTACATAAGTAAGAAGATGCAGACATTCAGAAGTTGTAAAAGTAAATGACATGATTCATTCATTCGTTCGTTCGTTGTTTCTACTTCTTCTTCAGCAAGTTTTTTTTTATTCTTTGGTTCGGTAATGAATAGATGATAGTTGAATGCATTTTTTTACATTACCTTAATATTCTCCTGAATATAGGCACGTGTCCAATGCCAATAATTACCTTTTCTTCTTAATTTAACCTTTACTTCGTATCCATAGATGTTTCAGAGCAATTTTAAGGTTCACTGAATTTGGCGCTCCTTTGGAATTAGTTAAACGGGAGAGTAGATTTTACGCTAGATACGATGTTGTATAGACAATCTCGTTAGAAGTTACATTTGGTTTTTAATTGAACATTTTATTACCGACCGCTGTTGATATTGAACATGTTGTAGGTCATTTATATGAAGAGACAATGAAATTGAAACTATTAACAGAATTTAAAAGATTTTGGTGCCCCTTAATGTAAGCTTTCCGCTATAAGAAACATTTTTTTTTGTACAAATAGCAAATTAAGAACATGATCCAAAATCTTTACCGGAACTTGTAAAAGGAAAAATATCAAACCCATTGAATTTTTTTGAAAATAGTATATATTAAATTTTATTAATAAAACAATTATATATCTGTAATTCAAGTGTTTAAATAAAACCTAGGAATGATGTGCATAATTATATAGTTTAAGGGAAAGATATAATGGAATAATTTATCATCTCATTTCCAGTAAAATTTGCCGTCAAGCTCGGAATCCGGATGTGTCCAGTTCGGAAAGGACACATAGAACAACTTAACAATGATATATTTGTAACGTTTTACTTAAATGGCCTCTTGCGGACTTTCAATTGTTTCCGTACAGTGTTTAAATCCGACGCGGGCAGCGGCTCAGCGGAATTGACTAAGCTGCAATGCAGATGTAAAGCCTCCATACGACGTGATTTCCGACATGGACTCTACACTTCGACATCTTTCATATTGATTATTTTACAGTTTCCGTTTTATGTAATTAATTCGTACACAACGCGATATATATTTAAATTAGCATAACTTCGTACAGAATTTGATTATGTCGTCGAAAGTACTACTATTGTTACTATATAATATAGCTGTCTAGAAAGTTTTCATCATTATTTTAACCTTTTGATACATACTTCTTAACATAGCTTTTCCAACTACGTTTTTATTTTTATTTGACAAGATGACGAGACGAGCGAGATTCATCTGATGGTAAGTGATACACTAGCCCATAACAATGTGGCGGTGGTTAAGATGGTATACACTGTACCTTATTGTGCTCGTCGCTTTGAGACATACAGATGTTAAGTCTCGTTGCCCCGGTAATTTACTACATGGTGGGAATTTCTGTACTCGTCACGGTTAGCAAGCGTAGTTTGGTGATAAAAGTCACAGAAAATTGTTGTTGTTCTTTGACTGACGTTGTTCTATTTTGGTTGCATTTTACGACACGAGAAGGGCGTAAGGCGATGACGATGTTCTATCTGCTAACACTTGTCCCACACTGAAGACTTCTAACGAAAAATGATAATCATGAAATATAAAATGAAATAGATTTATATTAAGTAATCCAATTCGTTAGCTAGCGCGTAACAATCGGAAACAGTTTGATAAGAAATCCGCAAGGAAACTGTCGAAATTTTGTCATTCAAATTTAAAAATAGCTACTTTTGAATTGGCCGAGTCAAAATTTAAATTTGTAGTGTTCAAGGTTTTTGGATTATGTTATATGGTGTGATGTAAGCGCTAGGGAATACGAGTAAGTTGATGGGGGAGAGCGCTGACATTGGCTACTATCCAATGACTGTATATCTTGCTCGAAACACAATACATGTGTAAATAACGTTTCAACTCGGATCTTTTTTTACTCGGTGCGATTAAAAAAGTATTGAAAATGAAGTACTCATAACATAATATATCATAGGCAAGTCATAAAATCCGACAAACAGTAACAAAAAGTTTATTAAATAAAACAAATAATCATAATATTTGTGTAGTAGTAGTACATCGTAGTACTATTTATGCATGTGTATTTATGTAACCCTATACATGTATCTATAAAATATGAAAGTATGTATGTATATGTAGGTTTATGTATATAAATATATGTATATTTGTGTTTATAAATATATATTTATCTATATGTATGTATATATATACGTAAGTGTATGCGTAACTATGTACACATTTCTTTCTTATTATTTCTATACCTATCACTTTTTATGTCTGATTGCCACCTACCACAACATCTCACCTCACCAAAGGTTGGCTGGTAGAGAATGCCTTCAGGCATTAAGCCCGCCTTTTGTATTCCTGATGTTGTACAATAAAGAATAAATAATTGAATAAAATATTGCATTAAACAGAAAAATTATAAACGTACTTCGTCGCACGACTGTTAGAATAAATTACAGAAGATTTTATGACAAAAAAAGAAGTATGAAAATTAAACATTTAAATAAATAATTCATTAGCACATAAATTACATTTTGTTGAAATACTCAACTTATTATACACAATATTACTAAAAAGATAGTCAAAAGTGTTGAAATAATTATAAAAGAACCACATAAAACTTATTATTTTCAAAATTTGAGCTGTTAACTAAATGCTTTAGAATATAGTAGTTAGTATGCTAGTCTAATTTAGTTCGAGGATTGAACTAACGGTATTCAGTACCTGGACGTAGCAAATTAAATTGCACCAGGCGCCGATGAATCTACTCGCCGGCTAACTTCATTGTTACTGCACATTTAGAAAAGTGAAATCAAGTAATAGAACTCTCCGTTTCAATTAAGTATAACCATTTTTGATTATCATCTTTTAAAGAATCCATCTTCATCTTATCCTTTCAGATAAACGTAGAAAAGAACAAGATGATTATTTCTGTAATAAGTATTAATAATTATCATATTTATAAGGTAGAATATAAAAAAATCAATTAAACTGTGAAAGAAATGGTCGGGATAAAGTTTTCTAGTGCGATAGAGTAGGCGACCAGGAAATTTATTGGTTGATGGAAGCGTGAGTTGGCTGCTTTCCAATATAAATCTTACGTTGCATAATTCAAGGAAATTGTGTATTAAAATGTTCGACTAAGTTCAAGTTAACCATAACAACTTACTATACTGCAAGTCAAGATAAGATTTAACTGTATTTGCTATACTATGAATTTGTTTATATTATCATTTACAGACCTATTTAAACTAAAGCATTTTCTTTACTTTGCCGTTTTCCCCCCTTTGCTCTATTTTTAGAAGGAAGGGTATGGAAGAGTGACTGTGAAGGTATCCATCGTCAATATTGAGACTGTTTATTTTATATACTACGATGTAATGTTTTAAAGGTACATTGTATTAAAAAAGTATCAATGCACATCTTTTCATTAGTACACTAGATTGGTTCTTTCAGTATAGCTGTTATGAATTGTGATTATATTATTTTGTGACGAGGATATAACGTTGCTCTTCGTCATTCTTAATACGATCAGAAAATTATTGTAAATCTCGGTGTCAGTTGTCCAGTTATGATAGGAGTGGTTTTACCATAAAAGACTACATTGCCGCTTACTATCTTCTGGGGTCAAGCACTAACCTATACAATTATGCAAAAGGTTTTTTAGAACTAGTTAACCTTTCCACATAAAAAATCCTTTTGTAAGTAACAATATGTTATGATATTACCTTTTTATATGCTCAAATTCATGGTAATGTTAATATAAAATTTAAGTTAAACGTAAGAAATAATAACAATTTCATTTTATGACACATTTCCTGTAATAATTAAATTTTCTGTAATGAAGGACGCGGCGGTTTTTCTACATTCAGAAACGGAGCCGACTACGTTATTTTCGCTGTATCGAATTTCATTCGCATTTGTTACAACAGGTAAATATTTTCAAGGTGCCTTATAAAAATGCCACATTTGTTATTGTTGCGTTGCGTTGCGTACTTGTGTTTTCTCTTAAAGATTTTGTTGATGAGTATAAAATTTATTAAAACCAAACTTGAGTTTGAAGAACGTGATGGTGATGTTGATCAAATTTATTAAATGCTAGCTGAAACCCGCAGACGTAATCCTGACAGTACCTTCTCTTGTTTAATTAATTATAATCATCAGGAAAATTAATTTAAAGACGAACTAATAGAAATACTGCATCTAATTGCCGCAGTATATTTTCTAATAATGAACGTATGTACATGCCAATTCTTATCGCTAGTCGTCTAATGGTTGGTTAATATTGGAAGAAACCATCGAGAGGAATACTACATGTTTCAAGAACGGCAATTTTCGTAGTCACGTGACATCTGCCAACACGCACACGCCGTGGATTTGTCTTTCTAGTTGTCAGAGAAGACCTCGAGCCCCAGCAGTGGGAATATTAACCCATATTATATCTTTGCCCTTTATGGTATGAATGTAGCAAAACTATAATACGGCACGAGTGAAACAAAGTTTAAAACTTAACAGTTTACTCTCCAATTCAAAACTACATCTAACAAGTGAAACATTAGTTGTTCGGCGAAAAGAATTTATTAAGTAAATTTAACAGTCACAAACTTGCTTGAAATATTCAACTTCCAAAATCCGAAACTGCTTTTGTTCGTTATTGCTTTTCTTACCTTTTGAAACATTACTCTCGTAAAACAAGCTGCAAATAAAACTTTCAGTTTGTTGTATTATTATTTTACATCGATAAATGGTAACAAGCAAATTTTTATATTAAAGATTTGTTTTTAAGGCACAGAATGAAAATAGAATTGGATCTTATTACCCGAGGCCTTCGAGAGAAATTTTTTCGAGAGGAAATTCGACACCGGATACTCTCGAAAGGTAAGGAAATCATTACATCGAACTCTTACTAGCTGAAACTCCGACTGTATCTCTCTCAATATCTTTGATCGCAATTATGAGAACGTTTCCTGTCACAAACGGATTCCTGTAAGATAACCGGATGCGGGCGTTTGAAGTTGTTAAAATTTTTATAAAGAGCGAATGCGATAACTCTAATCTAATACTGGTACTTAAACTATTTGCTGCGAAACTTAAGCTTATCTTGTATTTGAACCGGCCTTAAAGCTATTATTATGTTCGTACGCGAAAAGCTAACTTTAAGGTCGTAATGATAAAATCAAGATTTAGTATTGCATTTGTACTAAAGTTAGATTCGAATCGGAAACATCGCGTGCGGCGTTAAATTTCAAGTGCGGAAATGGAACTTGGTGATAAACTATGTCCAAGAATATTAATGAATCAAGTGCTTTATTTTTAATACTTTTTCAGGTAGATAGACATGAGTAAATAAAGCATTTATTTAATTGAAACAGAACTCATATACATGATATTCAAATTTTTCGCTGTTTCCTTTATGAAGGACGAGGCGAAACGTTTTGTCTATCATAAAGAAATATATATGTATGAGTATATCATAAAGAATACATCCTAATGTTAAGCATGGACAAATAATGAATAATGCATGAAGCATTTTGCATTCGTTAAGTTTCTTTGGTCTAAATGATTGTTTTCTGAATGAAGATTAACAGATGTCAATGTCAATAGCGGTAGGTCTCTTTTGCCGGAGACGGTTTGTTGCTAGAAAAGGTCGTTTTTCCATACAGTACTGTGTTCCGGTTTGCAGGGCGCTGTGGCTAGTTAAATTACTGATATAACAAGTGACTAGATGACGCGTGTTTTTCGCTATCTCCAGCACCACATTATTATGGTCAAGGGAATCTTTTACCTATTTGTACAATAACATATAATTACGTAAGTGAATCAATCCTAATTTTTACTTAAGTCATGGAAAAAAATCTGTGTTATATTTTTATTTATGCAACAAAGTTACAAAAATAACTTTTGCACCTTGATACGGTTGAAAAATGGGTGGAAGAATTAATAGTATGCTTTTTCGCCCGCGGTGCCTAAAAATTCAAAGAATTTTTACGTAAATTCCAATTTAAAAATGTTGGCATTTTTAGTAATGTTTTGTTGATTTTTTTTCCTCGTTCCGTATTCTCATTACGGCGGTCGCGGCCGTCCATTGCATATATATTTTTATTCTCCTAAATCCTGCAACGCTGCAAAACATTCTTTACCAAACGGTCTTTTTCAGCGTATAGTTAATTATTTTCAAAAGTATGTTGTTAAATTTTTTAAAAGTATAATTTGTGGTAGCTGCTGGTTATCATTGTAAGCAATTTTTTTACTATCGTATTATGGTCGATCTTTGACTTGAGGAATGTTATTTTCACATAACATGATAATAGCCAATTGTTCTTCAGTCTTTAAGTGCATTAGGTTATCACCGATTACCTTTAGATTACTAAAGAACACATCGATTATTTATAGAATACATTGTTACAAATCCAGGTATGCTAAAAATAAATGCTGCTTATTCCGCGTAAAACGACGTTAAACAGTGACTGCAAAGTAAAAGGTTTAACAGAACTTAAACATGTGCAAAATCTTTTTTCCTTTTATCCTACTTCCATCAAAGTTGACTTTTATTAATTGTTATAAAGAACAACGTAACGAAAAAGAATCGTCAAAGTTGGATTACTCTGTAAAATGAGAATCGTAACACACAAAAAGAGAGATCAAAAGAAAATACGTACCGAATAAAAGGCGCTTCGTAGTTTCTAAAATGTGTATTAAATTGTTTTTATTAACGACAGCAAAAGCTTTACTATTATTAAATTTGAACTATTAATATTAGTGCTAAAGTTTAAATTATTTTATAAAGTAATGAACAATCTAGACACTAGAATTAACGTTTAATGTTAAAGTTTCAATATCTCATGGAAGAAGTGTAAGTAGTCCAAGGGAAGCGTTAATTAAAGAAACACTTTTTCTTCATTTGCACCCGTTTCCACCATATACTTAAGCGTTGACATTCATTCTTTTCTTCTGACCTACTTAATGAACCAGCTTTTAAGCCCCTTATTTTTCTTTTCTTTTGTTCAACACGCGCTAATGGCGAGCCTTTAACGCTGGGGGGTATGTTTTGTAATGAACGTTTTTAATTTAAACAGAAATTCATTCGTGGCAAATAACTTCACACAGATTTCACCGTCTGAATCTCGGTAACAATTTTGTGTTAATGTAAATTCGTGTATACGTGTACTGACATAGTAAAGGAAAAAGAGTTATATAGATTATCTTGACTAAAGAAGTTTAATAAATACTTGTATAACAAAATTTTTACCGTAGTAAATTATTTGTTATTTAGTCTTTAAAAATTCATCGCTTTCCTGTAAGATACTGAATTGAACATATTTACGCCATAACATGTAAATTTCGTTCTCACTACTATTTCTTCAGAGGTATTTTAAATTCAAACTAGAAATTTTAAAATAAATTGGACAGCGTTCTTACGTGTCTATCGTCAAATCGTTTTTATCGTCTCATAGACGGCGAGGAAAAGGAAATTCGTCTAAAAGGGGAACGGGAAAGTACTTTAATAAAAGAGAGTTTCCTAAAATAGCCTTTGGGTATTATTTACAAAGATCTTATCAAAAACAGAATTGGATTTTTTTAATTTATTTTGTTGCAATGTTTATTTTAGCTCACCTTAAATCAAATGTAGTTAATAGCAGAAAGTTCCTGTATCCCTTATTAAAGAATCTAAGTATATATTTAGAACACGATAATTATTTTCTACCCAAGTATGAGATACGAGTTGCAATTACTTATTAAATCGCTGTTATCTATTGATATAAGATATATAAATAGTAATTAAACTAGATCGTTCGCAAGGTAATATTAGAAATACCTGTTTTAAAACGTTATCTCCACCTGATGCTTTCAAACGCAACTTCTGAAATTAGTTTTTACTTTAAATTTAAACTAATTTCAAAAGTTAACTTCTCACAAGAACCCTTTAACCGCACGTTGTGTTGGGAACTTTTTAATAAAATGTAATAATTAATGATTAGTTAAGTTTTCGGAATTTAAGACTGTATAATACTTAAAAATTAATGTAAGCAGGGTCTACGGTAAACAATAATCTGTACTGTAAAGAATAAAAAATATATTCAATTACATTTGACATGTTAAAAAAGGAATAAAAACTCTGTGATGTCTTTAATTAAAAAAGTCGATTGGACGCCGACTAGAGAATAGAAATGCTTTGGACCGTTTCCAACCATATATGCAATGTTTCTTGTATGGAGGAAATTGTTTATTTTATTACTGTTCTCACTTTGTTGCTACGGTTATCATCTTATATATATAACTATGGTGGCCCATGATACGCATTCAACTGAAGGTCGAAGCTGTCAGTTATTCCTGCTTCTGCAACTACATCGAACTGAAGGCATTTGGATTCCGCGAGCTGATAACTTTCTTGCAATATCCCAATATAGCCGATCGACTAAAATCTTTAACTTTAATATTATTTATTTTTATTATGTTCTGCATGCTAAACAAAATGGACTTAAACATATTATCAAGTTTAAAGTTGATTTCAAATATCCAATTTAACTTTAGCCAACATTTGAACTGGAAAAGTAGAAAAAACATCCGGAGTCTATCAGCAAACTTAAATGTGTTTCGAAACAGATTCATGTGGCTTAGGTGAAAATTTCATTGATGCAGTTTCCTAGTAATTATTATATAATAATAAGTAGCCTAGTTTTGTTCTATGTGCTAAAAAACACTAAAGATCTATATTTTATATTTATTTTAGATGATTTTTTTTCCTATCTACTTCTTAATCTTATTCTAATATCAATATTTAAATTGTTCACATCACATATTTTTCTGCCATTTTCATTATTTTTTACTTTTAGCTTGAAGCTTACATAAAATACTTCTAACACAGTATGTCAGTTAAGCCATATTAACTTCCTAAGTTATTCAATATGCATAGTTGCACCTGCCAAGCAACTTACCCCTGTGAATCTTAATTGCAACTTTGCCTAATTAATAAACTTCGACAATTTCCAGCTCTTCTATTATAATTATAAACTTAGATTATACTTCATAAACTTGATAAAGAATCGTATAATAACGTAACTTCGGTAAATAATATCATCCAAGATATTTTTTATTAAACTGGGAAATGTAGGGAGGTTTAAATAAGTGATACGTTTGCAGATATAAATGAGACGCTAGATGTTTATACAGCTAGAAACATAAGATATTAAGTTACGATATTACCGGAAAATTTCACTAGCTACATTGCCCTTCAACTTAAACCAAAACTAAACCGAATCATATCAATTCATGGAGTCAAAAGTTGCGATGATGGTGTCTACGAGTATGTACAGTATATGATAAAGAGTACGAATACACAAATTTAATTCCTGTATTCCATTTTTTATTGCAAATTAATGAGTAATTGTTAATATGTATTGTATTATTTATAATCTACATAAAAGTTTCAAGCAATGTTCTTTTGTTAGTAATGTGGAAAAACCTTACATTTGCATACACCAGCGGGAGCACTGCACTTAGCGAGCTATTTACATAATGAAACAATGCTCACGCGGAGTTTTTATTATTTTAACAGTTAAAGTATCACAGTAAATAAAACAGTTTTAATTTAGTACTGAATTATCTTGGAAAGTAGTAGCTCAACTGAATTTGTATTGAAACTGAACTGTATAATTCTAACAGACGTGGGATTGATACCTACCATGCTATAGCTTGCGGTGAAGTAAATTATCGATAAGTAACTGCCAAATCGCACTTGGCCAGAATATTAGGCATTTATTTTCTCCACGAGAGAAAAGGCCCAGAGCTTCAAAAATGGGAACATTAAATGGGCTGTTTGGGTTATAAGCTGTTTCTTTAATAATTTTGATATTCCAGAAAAACAGTTTTATGTTTCTACGTATTCTTTCTTTCGTCACCATTGAGGATTTTATTATCACTACCATCATGTGAAGTTAAGCTCTGGTGCTAGCTTATTTTAGAATAATACAATGTTTCTTTCACAGAAGTATGTTATGAAGGCATCTTATTAAATATAGAAAACTTTTATATTATTTAGTAAAAAGTAAAGCTTGTTGAACAAGGAGAACTGAGGTCATTGTTTGTGTTGTATAAAGAAGCAGCACCTGTTCACCTAATAAAAACGTTATCGTCTTCCCAGAAGTTTTACTATAGCTTTTGTGTATTCCCGCGCTTACATGATCCGGCTTTTGTTCAATTTCATGTTATCTTATATGTTAAGAACATCAACGGAAGATACCTCTGGAACAATGTGGAATTTTATTTCTACCACAGAGAATGAAAATGTGTGGCGTTGAAACATATTTTCTTCTGTTGTCAGTAATTGTTAATCCTTGTCAAATAATATAATGATTTTATTAATATGATGATACTGGTGATAATCATTACAAATGGAGTAAAAGTTTGCAGTTATATGTTAGTAATTGTATGTTAAATTATTGAAAGTAGTACATCAATTGAAAATTGGAAAAAAAATCATGATAATGACGTCCTTCTTTGGTTTTTGTTTTAACGTTAATTCAGTACGTTTTAAGGAATCCATTGAGTTATAAACAAACTATTAAAGAGTTTTTTAAAATATAAGCTTTCTCAATAAGCTTCTGGGCTTGACGTAAGTACGCCTGATCCACCGCAAGCACCATTTACCGCTTTTCAAAAGCATTCTGGCTTTCCGATAATCTCCCCTTTTACACCTGTACAAATCTAAGTGCTGTTCCTTTCTTTAGGATCTTTGTAAAATGGGCCTTAAATCCATTACATAAGAACCTAAATTATTTAACTTTAACGTTGTTTAAGAGTAAAATATTACTTGGCCGATGAGTATTTGCCCTGATGGTGTGCTCCAAAGGCGAGTTCATTAGTGCCTGTAGGACATGCCGTTGTTTTGTTCCAAATCGAGAACTCGAATTAAAAATTGCATCGTTTGCTATGAACGCAGTCTGAATATTTTTAACGATATGTTTAATATTGATTTCACATTTAATATTAACTATAACACATTTTTTGTTAGAAACAATTTCCTTAACGTATCTCTTATTTCTTTAGTTTTTTGGCTGGTATATCAATCATTCATTGATTTTTTTTAATAAGATATTAGAGAGATGGGAAAGTAATGTCGCTTTTTTTGCATTAAATTGAAATAATTAACTTTTCATCAAGTTGTATATTTTTAAACAATAATGTGCTGATTGTTTGTATGTAATTTTTAATAAATAACCCTCGTTACAACAAGCTCTAGCTATCTTCTCGACAAATTCTTTGTGACAAATGCCGAAATGTGCTAGAATTACTTTACTTCGTATTTAGAGGTAACCATGTTTGAAAATGTTCGTTAGATATATTAATAAAGTATTATTTCTTAATTCATACAAGTTTACATTAAATCTAACATGAAGAATAAATTTCGCCGAGATGTTGTTCATCTTGAAACTTAATTATCCTCCCTGCGTTGAAATGCTGCAATTTAATAAGGAGATAATTCGCTCTACGTTGTAACCGGAACGTGTTCCGAATATCTTATTTAACAAATTTTCATTTAATTTCAGAGTACCATAGTAGTAATGCCCAATAACTAAGGTTTAAATAGACATCGTTTTAATATATCTTTAAAAAATTGTGTTTGTTTTAACTTAATTTACAGAAAATACTTAAAAAAATTATTGTACTTATTTTAAATTACCTGTTTAATATTTATTAGACGTAATAAATGTTTTATTTATTATTTTGTGACAATATCGTTTATATTGCTAAACGACGAACAAAGGAGGTATTGTTCAGCTCATAATAAATGATTACACAACACACCAGATATTAATTTCAGCACATCTCCACTTCCTAGGTTGACTGGCAGAGAAGGCCCTTAGGCATAAAGTCCTCTTTTTGTAACCTAATTTTAGGTATGATTAAAAATTTAATAAATAATTTCACTGGCTGTAACGCTTTTCAAACTGGTGCACAGTAATGTTTCTTACCAGTCCCAGCTGTAGAGAGTCCACCACCATTATTGTTATCACAATTTCAACTTTAGACTTTGCATTATTATGCTAAACAAGTAAGGTACATATCATTTGCTGAAGCTTAAAACTTGGCGTTCAGCGTTATTCGGCGCACGTCCGTTCTGTAATACAAATTTACTTCTTATTACGTTTTTGAATTAAACAATTCTATTGTTTTGAGTTCAACTGCTGTTTGTGCAAAAAAAGCTAATTTTCAATTGAATATTTTATGCTTCAAGATTAATACAGATAAGTTACAGTAAGAAAAATATTATTTTCACGCTAACAAAATTTATGTTTAATCACTTTGTACTTCATAATTCTTTTAGTAGTTAAAGTAGTTTTAAATTTAGTCTCTGTGTAAAAACTAATACAAAACTACAGAAAATATGTGTCACAGTTGTTACGGTTCCGGTATAACCAAAAAATGGAATCGAGTTAAAGTTTTCTTGTATTACACAAAACAATCTGTATCTGCCCGCGGCGTTGGAATCTCAATTTTCGTATAAAAAAAACGACATCCGATACACGAGCATACGATTTCCGTTCTGACACAGCTTTTGTTCGGAATGTTTGCATTTCATATTTTCAGTTCTACGTTTGATTTAGATTTTATAAAAGGTTACTCATATTCATATGTAGATATATGCATGAAAATATTCTATTGAAGAGTTTTAAAAAAACATAATATACATGAAAGCTAAAATTAGTACCAGTAAATGATTTTACGCGAATTTTTTTAAAATGATTTATTTCTGTTCTCAAAATCGAAACATTACAACAAAAAAGGTAATTTAAATGTTTTAATGCGACTTCCTTTGCCGAAACAAATGAAACAAAAGTTGACGTAAAAAAAAAAATGAGTCATTACAACGTATAGCTTCATCATATTCTATTGTAGTTGTCATTTGCTTACATATAAACATAAATTACTTTCGGAGTATTGATTATATTTTAATAATTATATAACAATAATTTTGAAAAAAAAAAGCATGGAAATACCTTATCGTTTATTATTCTGTAAAGAACATTTTCCTATGTTCTTTTCAACTTGAAAATACTTTATCGAAAGCTTACATTTGTATTCAAAGTTGAGTTAACTTTGTTACTGCACAAAGACAGCTTGGTTATTAACTTTGCTGTACTTAATATTATTGATATAGGTATTCCTTTTGTAAATTTCAATAGGATGGAGCTGAGCACACCTATCTGGTAATTATAGTAATACCATCATTTCTGCCTTTTGATTAGCTGGAATAGCTTTGTTTAATGAATGTTAAGATATGATATTTAAGGTGAATAGTTTTTCTAAACTGTCTTATACCTCGTTAGAGAAAGTCACGAATCTCAAAAGTGGAAATACTAAGAGGACTGTTATAAAAACGTATTACTACTGATTGAATATTGTTCAATTATTTACCTTTAATTACGGTGGGAAGAAGTATAGGCAGTGAAACCCAGCATGTTAAGCATTCGAAGCACGTTCAGTGCAGCGTTCGGTTAAGTTATTTGTCAAGTGATTACGGGTAACAACTGATTAATTACTGTTATTGTTCAGTTACTTCATTATTCGAATTTTTGTGGGGTTATTAATAAAATTTTGCGCTAAATTAGATCTTAATGTTATAATATAAAACACGTTATGATTTATTCTTATATAATTGCTTATAAAGGGGGAGGCCTATATCGAAGGACAACCTGACCAACAGAGTGGTTGTTAATGTTGTTTTTTAGATGTTAATAAATAGTTTTAAGTTTAGAAAATTACATTATTAGTGTAAGTTAATTTTTATTATGGTCGGTGAATGAAGGCTTTTTTATTTATTTATTTATAATTGCTTATAAATGTATCTTTGAACATTTCACCATACATGATACAAATAAGAACTTTTTTGAACTAAATTATTATATATTACCTTTCGATTAAAGAAAAGAATGCATTGATATAATTGTTATCATTATTATGACTACATATTTAGGAACATCAAAGGTTTTAATGTTAAGGTAGTTATTTTTTGAATGTTTTTATA
Organism: Byasa hedistus; assembly: GCA_029286795.1. Lineage (NCBI taxonomy): Eukaryota > Metazoa > Arthropoda > Insecta > Lepidoptera > Papilionidae > Byasa > Byasa hedistus. The sequence goes on along the minus strand of JAGSMW010000020.1, from coordinate 4,104,460 downwards.
CTTAATAAATATTATGTTTATATTTAAACTACTAAATAGTTTAAATGGAAACATGTTCAGAATAATGTAGACTAATATTTTAGCAACTCAAACATGTTCCGGTATAAAATGTAAATTGTAGCTGGAGTACAGTCTACCGGCGGTGTATTTCGGTAAACAATATCTAAAACATAAACTGTGTAAGCCATAAACTCTCTCCTCTGAGTTATGATTTCCTCTTTCGATGTCTTCTGACAATGATAAACAAAGAAAACAAACGTAATAAACTTTAATAAAAGATGACGTACATGATTTTATTTTATTTAGATGTCTTATGTTAAAAAGAAAAAATCTGTAGAAGCGGTGGGAAGTATATGTTCTACAGACATCAATTATTGATGCAATTTTCCAATTATTTTAGTTTACTTTTTAAACATTCATTTTGGAAACAATTCGTGAGCTTCAATCTTAAGATACAAGACAATCTATATCTAGAGCGATCGTTTGTTTCCAAGTTGTCGTCACTAAATTATAAATGACGTCATCGATAATTTGCATGGCCATTAGAGCAATAAATTCGTATTGATGATCTAATAGCGACATGAAACAATCCATAACCATTAATATTCGTGTCAACAGGCTGTCGATCAGATCGTACGTAGCTTTCATTAATATATCTTATGTCTACGTACGGGTTTGATGTATTTTGTAAGTGTATTATTATAAAAAAAAAACAGTTTTTTAGAGGGTAATTTGAGGAGACAAAAAGAGAGCGTTTTAAAATAAAAACTTAACACATTTCAATAAGATTTTGATTGTGAGCCTTATAAGCAGCAACTACGTCCTCCAGAATGAATAATATTTCTGGATTAGTTCAACTGTTTAAATGAGGGTAATGATTTTGTGCTGATACCTATATAGATGGCTTCATGAATGACATCCAGAAAAAGTACAAGTATTTGATATACATGTGTGTTATAAGCGCGGTATTTCTATATACACAGCAAAGTCCAACATGCTTTAATGAAGTAATGATGTGAATTAAATGGTTTAAATTTGTACGTCATCAGATGTCGACGAAGATATGATCAATAACTTGATCACATCATGTTTTACACTTTCTTTTATATGTAGGTATCGATTAAATAAATTCTTTAAAGTAAAAGTAAGTGCAACCGGGTCTGCATGAAAAAATTATTGTCATATTTTTCTTTTTTATATATTTCGATTCCGGGGCCATGTAATTACAGTGTTTGAATAGTAGTTCAGTTTTAATAAATCGTCTTTAATAATTTTTTGCGAATTGACTATCATAATATTTGTGTTTCCGTTATCAAAAAGGATAAGAGTCGGTGTATTCTTGGCAAGCATGGTTCTATTGTCGGGCTCGTTGTCACTGACATGACTTGAAATTGAGGTCAAGTATATCGTAAACAAAAAATTTTTAATCTTGATTTAATATTTAAACAGTACTGAATAAATTCGGTTAATTAATCTTGTTATATTTATTTGCATTGCGCAAACAGTTGAAACAGTAAGGTACGGTAAATTTACATTTGATGGAGGCATTGGTCCATTTCGGTCGCACGGACCAAGAGGATTATGGTAATAGGTTGATTTAGATATTATCATAAGCCCCGTGGATCGGACTTAGTTCTTTGCCGTTTTCCATACTGAGCCCAAGAATGTTTGCAATTATTGTTGCTTAGATTATTTCTTTATTATTTATATCTAGTTTTAAATAGCATTATTCGTTTTGTTTTCTATTATTGTCTCAATTTTATTTTTAACACTAATTAACTAACGATAAAGGTCAAGTTTTCATATCGAATCATAACTTGTTCACGACCACTCTTGAATTATTGTCTGATTTTGATGTTTTTTTATTGTGGGAAAAAGTACATCTCAAAGTTGGTCCTACAAATATTTGTAGAGATATTGAATAATAAAAAATTCAGATGAAATTTGAAAAGGTTCTTTTAACGCTGTTTTGCGAAAGAGTATTATGTTTTCTGACAATGTTATTTTTTTAAAACCAAACAGAATTGCTACGATGAGCCTTGTTTTTGATTGATTATTGCCTTTCCTGGTATTTCTGTTATATTACACATATATTTTTTTGTTTAAACTTTACTTGTGTCTAATACGATGATTAAATCCAGAAAATTAAAGTGTAATTTTCACTGGCCATCGAATTAATACTTTGATTATAATACATTGTGGTAAGTAAGACAGTAACTTGATTTGCCGACTGCTTTTAAAGTTTAGTTACAAACATTTCAATTTTAAATTCAAAGAGATTGTTGTCTGTAATGAAAATGTCAAGAGCTACGTCTGGGTACAATGCATTAGAGCTTATCATTGTAGCTTAATTAAAGCCTGCATTGGACCGTAAGGGTCGCGTGATCTGTCCGAGTCGCTGTAAAAAATTGGCTTTGCTGAAAGAGCCAGCTCGAAATATATACTTAAAAAGTGTTTTAAAGTCGTATCGCCGCACATAAAATTGAGTAGCTGCATTTTTAAGTACAATTTACAACATTGTATTTGACAACTTTTATACAGCGATCTTGTTTATAAGTATATATATATATAGATAAAAGAATAAAATTATCAATGTAAGTTGAAATAAACCGTTTCAGTTAACACTGTTTGTTTTCCTTTAATTTTATTAACAGAAATCACATCCATTTTATGGTACAAAATTATCTGATGTTAATTAAAACGAATTAACAAGTTGAAGAGCATCATCTCATAACGAGAAAGAGCAGTTTTTACTACAGGTTTGTCAACGTTATATTTATATTTCTTGTCATGGAGATGTCGTGGTTTAGTAAATATGACAGGTTTAATTCCTGACATTTGAATTCGACATATTCTATGAAAACAATGAAATTGATGAGTTGATTTTAAACCTGGTTATATTAAATTGATCATCAATAGATCCGTGTAGTTTGGGGTAGGCTCTAGGTTCGATTCTAAGACCACATGTTGTGGAGTTTTATTTGAAAGTTCAAAACCTGGTAGCTACCATTATCAACCTTCCGCCATACCTGCATTTTCGTATTCTGGCTGTAACATATATAAGCCAGTGTTCTGTTTGAGGACATTTCATCATCCACGGCCTTGTCACTTAACCTTATCTTATAGACACTCGTCAGCATTTAACAGTGTAGAACCAGCTAAAGTAGTTATTATTAAATTAATAACGATAAAGGTCAAGTTTTCATATCGAATCATAACTTGTTCACGACCACTCTTGAATTATTGTCTGATTTTGATGTTTTTTTATTGTGGGAAAAAGTACATCTCAAAGTTGGTCCTACAAATATTTGTAGAGATATTGAATAATAAAAAATTCAGATGAAATTTGAAAAGGTTCTTTTAACGCTGTTTTGCGAAAGAGTATTATGTTTTCTGACAATGTTATTTTTTTAAAACCAAACAGAATTGCTCCGATGAGCCTTGTTTTTGATTGATTATTGCCTTTCCTGGTATTTCTGTTATATTACACATATATTTTTTTGTTTAAACTTTACTTGTGTCTAATACGATGATTAAATCCAGAAAATTAAAGTGTAATTTTCACTGGCCATAGCAAGCACCCTTCAAAGAAAAACACAGTAATGTTTTTTTTTTATATTTGACGCCAGAAATAAGTGCTTTAAACAATTAAAGAGTTGTCAGTAACAGAAAACTATTGCCAGTGAAAAATTTATTAGTATCTCCGCAATTATAGTTTAGTAGTCTTGTTACCTGTGTTTGGGTCCCCAGTTGTAGATAAAGTTCAGAGCTTTTGTTAATTAAAACGAATTAACAAGTTGAAGAGCATCATCTCATAACGAGAAAGAGCAGTTTTTACTACAGGTTTGTTAACGTTATATTTATATTTCTTGTCATGGAGGTGTCGTGGTTTAGTAAATATGAAAGGTTTAATTCCTGACATTTGAATTCGTCATATTCTATGAAAACAATGAAATTGATGAGTTGATTTTAAACCTGGTTATATTATATTGATCATCAATAGATCCGTGTAGTTTGGGGTAGGCTCTAGGTTCGATTCTAAGACCACATGTTGTAGAGTTTTATTTTAAAGTTCAAAACCTGGTAGCTACCATTATCAACCTTCCGCCATACCTGCATTTTCGTATTCTGGCTGTAACATATATAAGCCAGTGTTCTGTTTGAGGACATTTCATCATCCACGGCCGTGTCACTTAACCTTATGTTATAGACACTCGTCAGCATTTAACATTATAGAACCAGCTAAAGTAGTTATTATTAAATTTAATTAACGATTAAACAAAAGAAAAAAAGGCATTGTAGTTGTTTTTTCTTATTACGCAAATTTCTATATTAACGTAATTGGTTGTTTGTTTTCACAGCCTTTTATTTTGTATTAATTGTGCAAGTACTTATCCAGCAACATTATTCTGATTGGTTTTGGACGTCGTCCAAACACTTCCGTTTATGCATTTCCTATATCCAATCACTTTCGCGGAGAGATTTTCTGTTCATAGTTGATACAGCTAATACCTTGAATGAAGGTTTAACGAAAAAATAACATTTTCTTTTTAATTATAGTGATACTGCTTTTCGATACATTAAATGATATAGATGCGTAATTTATTTTAATCAAAATTTCAAATGTTGTTAAGTGACAATAAGGTTGGAATTGGTAGAATGGGCTCATCCCGATAACTCCAGTTTTCATATCATCAGTACAGATTTATAATAAAGGTACTTTTTAAACTTTTATAACGTGTGGCTGCGGCATTGAATTAGAGATTTTCGTATTACAAAGCAAGCGTTTAGCCATTTCGCCACGAAGGCAGTTAAAACTCTTTGGCTAGTTATACCGCTAAGGTTTGAAGGACACGGCAGAATCTATGTAACATAAGCGATTATAACTTAACGCAAATATATGCTCACTGCATTGTTCAACCTTCAAGCACACCTTGTGAGCCCATTTAGATGTAATCTGAAACCATGCACGCGAACACATAATAAATGGCTTCCGCGATTTCGTATTAGCCCTTGTAATAAATAAATGTGTTGTGAAAGTAAACTAATGATATATTGTTACAATTTAAAAGTAAGGTACACAAATAAATGCTGAAGGAACAATTAAACATTTAAATCATCATCAAGAGGTGTTATAACAAACTTGGCGTTAAGTCAAATTTGGCTGTTAGATTGAGTATGCTGATCTAGCCTTCAGCTACACTTTTTAACTGAAATTATTTGCACTTTTTAATATTGTGAAATAATTTGTTTCACTTTCTACTAGAAGCACGCTTTCCAGAAATTTTGTCCTCCAGGATGAACTTTGGGAATTCATATAGGCATCCCCTTTAAGTTACATTAATTTAATTGATAGACACGTTAAGTAAAATTGATTATTGTTATTTTTATTGCATATCATACAATTTCTTTAGGTTCTATGAAAAACGATAAAGAAACAATATTTTTATATTTTAATTTCATAAGCAGATCATCGGTCGAATAAAACGTTACTGATTATGCTTACAAATGATGTAAATTTATAATTAACATATATCAGTAGTACATTTAATTGGTAATTAAAATAGCTATTCGGTTAGTAAAAACCGCAATTTAATTATCGTTTCATATAACAATTTAAACAAAATTTTTACTAATGCATTACATATTCAGCATTGTGGTATGTAGTTGTTAACGATAAGCATCTGATTTTACCTTATCAATATTTATTGTGGTTTATAGTATTATTAATTTAAAGTACTAAAACAATCACATGTGAAATTAGGTCAAATTTACTTTAACTGAGAAATTGCCGACTTAACTTGTTTTTAAAACTGCAATACTTTGGAGCAGTCCTACTGAATATCAATTGCCTTACCACATCTTGTTAAGTGTTGGCCCGTAGCCCACGAACGAATCGAACTTTCCATTCAGTTCACATACATTACTCCTTAACTGTACACAAAGAACTTTTCTACCAATTTAAAATTTTGGTTTATTTCGACGACAAAAAATAACGTGACTTAATATATCATACTTAACTCTTAAGCATTTATGAGTCATGTACATCGAAAGTACTAACAAAACCATTATTGAATTGTTCAAAAATATTTTTGCTAACGTAATATGTTAATGTAAGTGGACAAAGCAGAATGAGATTTTTAGAAAATTATCCGTACCCCAGCTTCCAGGTGAGCGGCATACATTTTCATCATAATTTTCATGTTACAAGGAATAAAAAAGAAATGTTTTAGTTATTTAAAATTTCCTTTCACGTCTGCCGATTTCAAATAGTTTGAAATAAATGTCTTAGATAAGAAAATCGTAACTAAGAATTTTATCATCAATCCTAGCCAGGGAAGGTCAGTTTGAAACCGTGAGCGTAGCGTGCTTTATTAGATTTGTAATCCGGAACCGGACACTGCCGTGAAGTCTAAAAGGTTAAACTTTGACCTCCCTTTGTACTTATATTCCGTTATAAATAGCTTGACCGGGAAAGCGAATTTTTTCAACGCTATGTGAGTTAATTAAGCAAAGCACATAAATAGAAATCAAAATAAGTTACAACTCTTTATTAATTTCATTTTGTAAGACATGCTGCTGTGATATAAGTAGACTTTTACAACTATTAAAGCTTGAGTTTCTCATTGTCGCACTTTTTTAAGTTCTTACTCCTTACCACGCATTAATCATGTTTTGTTTGCATTTGGTAACTAAGAAGTAGTTTATTTAACTACTAATTAGTAAACGTATGTTATCGATATTTCTCTCTTAATGTCATCTATACAGTTAAATTATACAGATTTATATTACACGCAATTAACAGAAAAACTTCGTCATAAACGTTTACTAATAAGTAGATTAACTGCATCATAGTTACAAAAAATATTAATTATTAGTGAATAGCAAACAGTACGATTTAATGTAGGTGTAACTTCTAATATATATTTTTAAATAATAGCTACATATTTGACGTGAATGCTAAGAATGGCATAATTTAGTTTAATTAAAAAATGTATTAAGACTAGTCACTTTATAAAATTGATAGATTTTATCACTTCTCTCTTTTAGCTCAACGAAGCGTTAAGACGAGTAAGTTGTTCAACTGTTGGTGAGTAGTGGACCAGACCCTTAAAATTTCGTGCTGGTTAGTATGTTTACACTGCAATATGCAATATGCATATAACATGTCGTGCTATTCGACTTGAGATATAAGTTGTTAAGTCCCGGCTGAAGCACTTTTTAAACCAGACAAAGAAATTTGTCACTAAAAAAGCTTTGGATTTTAAATGAAGACTTTTAGCTCTGATAGTCTGTCTGTTCTGTTTGCATTTTCTATTTCAAATAATAAAACTCATGAATGAACGATTATGAAAAGTTTTTATTTATTCAAAGAAACTTTACAAAAACATAATAATTTCGGATTACAAATAAATACCAATCTATACATCACTAACGGCCAAATACCTAAACGCTATTCGAAACAATGAGTAAAATTGCATGTTAACTTCACATTTAAAATCCTTACGAATATGTGTATTAGGTTTAAGAAAAAATAAACATAAATTGCATTTCATTGTTCGGCCGTACAACTCTAAAACAAGACGACAAGATTCATAACACTGATTAACAACAACATAGAGCATAATACAATCTATAGATCCATCAACTGATGCGCTATTGAATATAACAACAGATTAATAAGATTTTATCATTCAGTATATTTCAATTCAGTAGTAAGGATGGCGAACCTTGATTTTAAAACATATATATTATTCATGCTTAAATATTTTGTTATTGTCATATTCAAAAACATTTATGGAGACTATGTAATCTGTTATAATTGATATACATTTGTAAAAATCAATGCCCGTCTCGATAAAAGTTTTGGCGATTTAGTGCCTGACATCCTATGTCACAGGTTCGTCATCCCTTATCGATAGTTATAGTTTCCGATTATATTATATTCAATAACGCGCGATACGTCAATCTAACGGCTAGGTACAATCCGCCATTTTCTAAAATCAGCGGCTACTACACCACAACCCAACTGTACTCGATTACAAATTTATCGCCCACCTTTGAAAGTTTTGTGTTAGTAATAATAATACACAAAAATAAATATTCCCAATTATGTTACAAAAAAAAAAATTCCTTATAGGTTTTTATTAAACGCAGGTGTTAAGTAATGTCGTTGTTTCCTTAGCGTAAATATTAAGAATAATATTTCTGAAAATTATTTAAAAAAGGATGTTGATAAGACGTTCAAATGTTAGGAACGAAACAAAATTTTTGATGAAGGTATTTGAACTTTTTTTTTTTTCGAGTACAGCCCAGCAAGTTTCAGTGATTCTAAAGACACAGCGTTACTGATTCACATCTATACACCACATTCATTAATTAAAACCAAACTAGGAAAATCTAAACTAACATTATAAAGGTTCGAAGTGATCACTACAAAATTAACGGGCTGACCATATAGAACAGTAGACAAGAGTTGGAATAAACAAATAATTGACACTGTCATCACATAGTTCCTACATTCTGATTCAAGAATAAATTTACTATGGTATAGAAGCTTTCAATATAATGGAAGACTAAATTACTACATACTTTTAGGATACAAACGTAAAAATATAGAATAGAGAAGCCGCCTGCAAACAATACCGTAAATTCGAGTTCGGTGATAAAATTTAACAACAACCCGTATATTATGATTTAATAACTATATATCTACATGAATTTAATTGGTGTTATATGCAGTAACCCTCACGTTAACAAAGTACAAACCCACGTAGGTGTTTGAATCATATTAAATTCTCATTTCACAAGTATGCTTTCTGTATTGCGAACGAATACCGCTCGAGAGGTGTGTAATACTTGCTTACAACGCGCGCCACTTAAACACGAGTGCCGCACTCCCCGGCGACGAGGTATAAATACGAATTATTGTATAACTAGGGAACAATCGCTAAAGAAATTAATACTTACAACATGATGTAAAATTTAAAGCACCCGGTTTCCGTACTCTCTCGTTTTGGTAATAACTATAAAAATCTCTAATCTTTCGTGACGTACAAGTAGCCCATAACATATTGTCTATATATTTATTTCATATAATTCATTTTGAATAAACAAAGCAATAATTTCACCGTCGGATGAATTTTCCAATAAATAAAACAATATTCACCTAACTGATCTAATTTTTAATTTTAAGTTACAACGAATTCAATTCGACTAGGCCCTACGCGGTATCAGTTAACGGGGGGATATCATATTTATCCAATATAAATTTTTATTATCGTTAAAATTACGCAATAGAAGAATCACAGCATCCTTAAGACCATAATGTTATTTCAAATAAATCTCATCGACGTATCGTAGGTAATTTAATTGTAAAATTTAGACCAAATTGGCAGTCTTCACAAACATGGAATGTACGATATGCGTCTATGCAGGTATCCGATAACACTTAACATATGTCGGCAGACGTCTATCTCTACACAACAACGAATTACTTACTATGTCACAGTAAGGGTGCGACCAGCAGCGATGGATCACACCGTAGCCAACCCTATTTAGCTTCGCTGAACGGCATTTCACTTTGTTTGAATGACGTCACTTTATTGCTTCACTTTTGAACTCTTAATTCCGTAATTGTTATGTATAACTATAAAATGAGCTCTGCTAGTTTTGCACAGGTTTTAGTATGATAGTATGCACAAATGTATGTAGCGGGGTATTCATTGAAATTTTGTGTTTAAAATGATATATTATTTCGCTTTTCTGGTACCTAATTCACTGTTGTCATATGAAAATTTAGCTGAATTATACTATTTTGTTAACACCCATCAATAAACGTACTTTTAAAAGATATAAATAATAAGTAATTAAAGATTTTAGTGTCTTTAGCTGTGCTTTCTGTGTTCGGGTAAAAAAACGGATGATTTTACAAATTATTTATAACCTTATTAATATTTGTTTAAATAGTAAATGTTAATAGAACGGCAAAGCGGCTAAGGGTAATGGATGATCAAGGTCACTTCATTTCTAAATGTTACATTTAATTGCTATAATAAATCTTTTAAACCGGTCTTTAAAACGTAGTATATTGTAATAAGTACATACATTATGGCTGATGAGGTATTTTAACTTTACTGTAAACTACGAGTATATAACTTAATGTTTATCTGTCAATGAGAAGGAAATTAATATGTACTTTAAAAGGTCTTGATGGATTTCGTAAATGGTAAGCTCTTTATTGCGTAACCACACTATCTAATACCGGGTGTAACTTAGCTATGAAGATTCGAATTAAAAGGAAAGGATTCGTTTTGAAAAATGACCCATAAGTAGAGAAGGTCATAGAACCATTTTATAGGTAGTTACGTAGAAAACTCTAATAGCTTTACATGTAAAAAGTGGCCGTAGAAAAAACAGTATTATTAAAAGCTTAAGAGAAAAAGCTCGAAACTCTATTAATCAAAGTGATAACAATGTGTATAATAACACGGTTTTATATATTCAAACATTTATATATTTTACTAAACTGCATATTGACTAACATTTGGAGATCTTGTGAAAGTATTTGTTAAAATATTTCACAAAAACTTCACCCAAAAAAAAAATTACGTTCTATGTAGTCCTCAGTGAAAGACTTGCTTAAGTATAGTATGATAGTTTAGACAAAGTATGCTAAGCAAGGTCGTGACTCAATAAACATTAGATCCAATCAATAGCTGTTGATTCTTTTGATGTAGCCTTATTTTATTATATTATCTTTTAGGAAGAAATCGGTGCAAATCGTTATATAAATTAATTATTTTTAACTTCATAAGATTTTCTATTTCTAATCACAATTGGTTTTGTCCCACACTTTTAACTATTTAATTTCCTCCGTAAACCAAATACACAATTATTTTAAATCAAATGGAACACATTGAATTAAAGCACTATCTTCTATATACATATTTACATAAACAATACCATAATAATTAATAACTCTGATAATTTCGGGCAAAGGACATTACTTAACGTTTTAAAGTACCGCTTTTGTATCATTTATCTATCCGGCGGAGGCAACTTTGTGTCTTCTGGGTCGAGTGATAAACATTCGCGAAGGAAATCTTCCATTGAACGGTATACATGCTCAATGACGCCTTTTAAGTCATGTCCTTCATCAGCGTAAGCCTGAAAGATAAGTAAAAAATTTTTTTCTAGCTTCTGAATCTTATATTACTTAACAATAATTTAGCTGATCTCCTGCCTGTAAATGTTATCTTTACATAATTGAAAAAGGATTAGATAAAGAGATAGGTTGAGTATAATGATAGAAGGTGTAGCTCTGTCACCTGATATCTAAAGAGTACACCCGCATCGGTTAGTGCTCTTGCCAATTGAAGAGCGTGGGGATAAGGGGCGCTCATATCAGCTATCCCATGCACCAGATAAAGTGCGTGGGGAGGAACGTGATGAGCTCTTTGTGAGGCATCTGCTTCCACATATCCTTTGTAATTGATAGACGGCTGCCCCAGAATACGCTCCGTGAATGCAGCATCTAAAACAAATATTTTTCTATTTACATTAAAAATAAAAGGATTTTTAAATGTAATTTGCAAAGTTTTAGATGAAACATAAAATAAAAATGATTAAATTGAATAGTTCAACTTACTATAATAGAGCCAGTCTGTTATTGGTGAAACAGCAATACCACATTTTAGTGTAGATTGTTGTGAGCCAAGAAGCATCGCCGTTACGTAACCCCCATAACCCCATCCCCAAACAGCCACTCGAGTAACATCCAGAAATTTAAACGTTTCTAATAAATACCTAAAAACGACAAATCAAAAAAAAAAATTGTGAACAATGAATATAAGTTTGATAAAAACGAGACTGATAAATAGATATGATAGATTTAACTAATTAGCTAAAATAATTATTTAATCTTTATCTTGAATCAAAATGATGTATTTCTAAGAACCTAATAACAGCCAACTGGTCAGCAACTTCTACTCCACCAAGACGTCCTCGCAGCAACGCCCGTGGCAATCCTTTAGCGCCGGCCACGTCCAGTTTCACGTAAACAACGTCGTTTCGAGATGACATGTATGAGCCCCAGTCCACAAGAAACTCGTCGGTTACCTGTTGACTGCCGGGTCTACCGTCACTGAAAATGAAAAGACTTGATGCTAGTACAAAAATATGAATTGCTTTTAAGTAAATTTTAAAAGAAACTTACACGTGAACAAGCACAGGGAAAGCGGCATCACGAAGCTCCTCTCTCCAAGATGGCGGCAAAAGTAGTTGGACACGCGCTTTGGATCCACTACTTAACTGCACATCAAAAGAACGCCGTGTTGGTAAAGCCAGTTCCCTTAGACGTACGGATCTATTAAAAAGAAATAAACGTAATTAAATCATGAGATTTCGAGAAAGACAAAAACCAGATCATTTTACTCTTACCTATAAGGCCTCGTATCATATAAAATTCTTTCTAGCTTATGAGTTTTGGCATTATGCAATCCTGCAAGTGGTGGACCTGGACCACCACATTCTAAAACGTAGTGAGTTATGCCTATTTTGGGTTTAGGTGGTGAAAAAGTAGCTCTCCAGTACGAGCAATTGGCGTAATGGAGACGAGCCGGCCATACCGCCAGCTCACATGTTAAACATCTAGGCTCTTCACGTTCAGCACGGGCCTTCACTGAGTTGCTTCCACCACTGTACCCTGGATCGCGAACCACATAAACTTGCCGCTGACCTGGTCTATCGGCACTACCTAAAATTTAAAACATCTTTAACAAATTATTGCAAATATATAATTCTTTTACCACTCAATGCTCACTCACACTCATCTGAGTAATCTAAACTGAAATACTATCTGATCCGTATATAAATGAGAACTAAATGTTGAAAATTACACATGTAGCACAAATGAAGCATGGGGTTAGTATAAAAGAAAATGTTTATGATTTAATCTATAATAAAACACTCAATTACAGCCAATATTAATACTTAATTTGATTTGCCTCCTGGATCATATCAGAACGTAGTTTAGGTATGTATGATCTTTCTTTGTCTAAACCTTTAACGAAAACATAACATAAATTTTAACAGTAACTTAAAGTTGTTTTATCTATCTAGCACAAATATGAGTTGACCGGTAGTTAAATAAGATTTTTAAAATTACCTAAATAATAAACCAGGTTGTTTATCTGGTCCCACGCAAGTATTTCAGCTACCTCTACTTTGCCATGAGATAGTACTGCTATTCGTTGGCGTAATACATCAATGTGCTTGATATGCGTATAATATTGGCCCCCGCCCTCTTGAACGGCTGCTAAAAGTAAAAAGGCACTACCATCTTCTGAGTACACAGGTTTTTGATGCACTTCCAGCCACGGCTCGTCTGTTGCCTTCTCCGAATGTGTCTAAAAATTAAACTTGTTTGTAAACTCACTTCACACAAAAAATATAAGATAGACTGTGTTTTATAAAATTACCTCTGTACATGTCCAATTAGGTGCATAACAACTACTATATACTGTCAGATTTTGAGCTCGGCTCATCCACACTACTCCTACATGCGAATTATCCTTGCCCACCCATTGGGCTGATATGAGATAGTACTCCCTGAAAGTATAAAATTAGTTTTATATATGAAACAACTATAAGAATATTTGACTCCGAGACGTAATTGTTAACTGCTTGCCTTGTTACACGGAGGTCCATGGTTCGACTCCAGAGCTACACATGCTGAAGTTTGAATGATGGTACGCTGGCAGACATGTTTTACAAATTTGCCGTCAAAGCAGCATTGATGTTTCGACTGTCTAAGTATAAGAGAGTCACTCACATGTTTTATTGCGATCCGGTTATAGCCCGTTGTAAATAAAAATATCAACCAAAAATATATAAATAATAAGGTAAAAAGGTACATACATTCCATCTAAAGTGCTTGGAGGTTTTACTTCCCATCTTGGAGGAGACGTCGAATTTTGTACTCCTACTATCCATAACTTAACCTTCGGTATTGAGCTACCAGGCTGTAAAATAATCAAAGTTAGAAGAGTATCGTTTTTTTCAGACATAGCTTCGTGTTTTTTTAAGCAGTCAAAATTATCTTACCGTGGGATATCTAACAGTCATGTGATCAGGAAAAACAGCGTGAATGCTATTGTTAAGGGCAGGCAACAAAAAGCCCGTTCTCGTTGCACCTGTACCACCGATTCCTTCTGATATCCTAGGAAATTGAAGCTCTGGCACCATTGTGTCGTTGTATTGGACATACATAACTAAAGTACCATCCGAAGATCCCCAAGTCGCTGATGCTGTTTTCGTCACCTCTTCTGCTTACATGAAAATTTTTAAAAATATATTACACATCGAAACATTATTAAATATAGTTAAGAATTAAAAAAAAATCATCAATTAACAATACCTTGATAAAGCCAGTCTGATACACCATTGTAGACACATCCAGAACGAGCATCCGTAGTGAGTCGCAGAATGGGAGCACGACGTGCTGGCGGTCCAGGTCGCGCCAACACCTCGTTGTCAGCTGCCAGCAGTAAGGCGCCGTTCGAGCCCAACCAAGCTGCATGCTGCCACTCCCAGCTACTTTGTCCCTCACCGAACAGCGGAATGTGGTGGCTAAATGATATAATTCAAAATAAATCAAACCTGTACGCCGATTATACCGATATCGTAATAGTAACTTAGAAATACAAAACAAAAAGCGCGGAACCGATCCATAAACTTTTTTTATTGAGTGGTTAACGTAAGATTATATAATAATACAGCTTAAACAAACAAGGTACATAAACATGAGGTACATATTTTTTATCGATTACAATTTCAACTGCCTCCCGATTACCTACTTGAAATTATGATAAAAAAAAAATAATCTGCTTTCTTAAGCTTGCTCTTAAATTTCTATGTATAAATAAGCTAAAGATGTTAAAAAGGTTCATGCAGCGCTTACTCATTGGTGACGTCATAAACGGTATAGTACGCTGTAAATGTTCGCCGGTAAACCTGCAAACAAAACAAGAGTTCGTACAGTATTATAAAATCGACTTGCAAAGCAATTATTATTTTACGAGTAAATAAAAAATGTACCTCTTTGATATTGTGTTGGAAAAGGACGTGGCGTAGGTTTGGAGAGCATTGATAACCGCGCACATTCAACTGTCTCTGTAGAAATTAAATTTATTTAATTGTACTGAATTATTAACGGAATGTAACTTGAAACTATTATTTCTCAAACACGAAAGAGATGAAAGAAAACAGCGATAAATTCTCTGTTTGTGCACTTGCTTCTCCTAATAATTACATCGTATTTTGCTATATGTACATTTAAGAATTTATTCAGTCATTCATTCAAGAAAATCATGATGTAAATGTTTAAATTTGTAAATTTTTGAATTGATAACAAAAGAAAAAAAATGTAGACTAAAAGAGAGATTATAGTTGACTTTAAGAAGTGTGGTAACAGCAAATGTATAAAATTATAGCAAAAACATAAGCGAGTAACTAACCAGGGTGTGATTGGTGACTAGTACGGTGAGTGTATTGTTGAATGTGTTGAGTGCCAGTAGACTTCCGTCGTCGGCCTGGTAGACGAGTTGATGCGCGCTGACCCACGTGGTCGGTAACCGTTCCCCGGTCAAGTCGCCCCGTAAGAACTCGTCTAAACGCATACGCCGACCGGACCAGTACAGCAATTCGTCCACATACCTTAATAATATTATTGTTGAATAAAATGTAAACCGCTAGGCATTATTTTAAACGAATCAGACATTAAGATTTAAAAAAAAAAAAAAGGCTTTACTGGTAATGAGTTTTACAGATTTCTATTGTCCATTTAACTGCTAGTTCCCTCGGGATGCTTAAAATACGTTCATAAGTTTCCCCGAAAGTGTATAGAGGGTTAAATAATTTTTAAGCTTTAATTTTCACAGACAATCTTCAATTTATCAAAATTTTTTAAAAGATTAAAAAAAATACTTACCCTAATAAATAAATTGCTGTGACTATACCCGCGATCACAAAGCTGATGACCATCAAAGAAAATATGATACTTCTCCAGTTGTGGCCGTCTCCAGGGTAGAGGTCCTGTATGAGGAAAAAAGTGATAACGTTAACTTTTTCATAGGACCAACTGAAATGAATGATATGCAAAAAACCTACAACGAAATCTTAAGCACCACTACATTTTGCCAAGAAACGGTCATGTGTAAACATTACTTCACTGGGTTAGAGGAAAGCTTCAGCTATAAAATATCATAGCAAACAATGAGAGCAGGTTAGTGTCCTCCTCCTGTCGTATTAAAGTTACATGCTGACCTCCTCTTTGGCGGACTTGGGGTCGGCGACTTGCAGCGTCTCGTCGGGTGGGAGGCGCCAGGAACCTCCGCCGCCGCCGCCGCCGCCCGAGCGGTCCGTGTGGCCGGTGGCGTGCATGCGCCGCCGCCGCCGCCGCTGCTGCGCGCGCACCCGCCACCGCGCCGAGCTACGCCGCCGCGCGCGCCCCCGCGACCGCTTGTGCGTCCGCTTCTGCGCACGCCTCTCGCTTAATGGCCGCCCGTCTGCGGCGCACGCGCGCCCCCCGCCCCATCACTGGTAAAAAAATTAAAAAATATAATTATATTACATAACACTCGTTCACAAGCCTAAAATAAATAATAATTAGTACTACTCAGAAGTTTGTGATGATGTTTAACAGTGAGTATGAGTTTACCAGGTGGTAGGTCTCTGTTGCCGGAGACCGTCTAGGTACCACCGCAGCTCCCATTTCAACCGCCAAATAGTAATGTAATGACTAACATTACAGTGTTCCGGTTTGAAGGGCGCAGTAGCTAGTGTAATTACTGGGGTAACGAGACTTCAAACTCAAGGCGACGAGCGCGATGTGGTGCAGTGTGTACCATCTTAACTAGCACCACGTTGTTATGGGCAAGCGCATCACTTACCATCAAGTGAACGTCTTGCTCGTCTCTTCGCATAGTAGCATAAAAACAAAAAGTGATATGTAATAAAGCAAAGAAGTGTACGAAAGATATTAAATCGTTTTATACAAAAGAACATCCTTTTTTATTGCACGCGGTCTTAATAAACACATTTTAAATTACTTTTTATTCAACGTGATTTGATAAAAGTATTGCTATCTTTAGTATTTGAAAAAACAGATCGTTAAAATTAAAAGAATTTTTCACAATTTTGTCACAGCATGGCTAACCTGAATATTTTATACAAAATTGCAGAGCTCTCTGCTGCAATCCGCTTTAATATTTAATAGTCCTTTAGCAATTTCATTATACAGATGAGCGACAAAAGTATTAATTTTATCAATGAATATATCCACTAAGCTGTAAAATAAAGGTAATTCAAAAAACTGCCATGTTAAAATGTATTTACTATTTTCAGGTTGATTTTTTAGGCTGGCTGTATTATTTTTTGCCACCAGTTACCTGCTACTGTATAAATATACAAATGTATAAATGTATTTAAACATACAAATTTGTAATACAAAAACTACAAGAACTTTGAATTTATCCAAAAATTTCTTTTGTATCACAGCTTTTAAGAGAAGCTAGCGTAATCATGATACAATAGGTACCGTTGTGATTGTTATTGATGTTAACTTTATCAAAAGAACACGTAATTACAATCCGCGTGCATTTTAATTTCAATACGATGCTCGTTAATAGTTCAAACAGTGCTTCTGGGAAAGCGGGAGACAGATTGGTATTGGAACAGATCCAATTTTTCTGGTGCTTCAATCAACTTTTACATTCGTTTCACGTCATCTTTACGATTCTTTAAAACTACCGTCTCGAGACGTTTTCGAGATTAACGTAGTTTTTATGGGAAAAATATTTAGATCTGGACAACCAATTGTGCGCATGATTTGAAGACTGAAAAAAGTCTTAAGAATAGATCAGTCCAGTGTTTTAAATAACTAATATCGTTACATGTTTTCGATGGAATTTTTCACTTTTTATTGTTATTATAAATTTTCAGGATTTTATTGACAGTTTCATGATCTTTTTTTACATTTCTGATATTGCTGGTTGAATGTTATTAAAAATGTGTATATTTATGGTCATTCATCATAGATTCAACATATATTTTTCCAATTCAAGCGAAAATATCTCTTTGTCACAACAAAATACAAGTTCAAGATTTAGTAAGGGGCTCCATTAAAAGTGTATTGAGATTAATTATGATAAAATGCGCGTGTAAAGATATTTTAGTATAAAACATTTAATTAACAACTGTAATGCAAAATATAACAATACAAATATGCGGTCGTTTCATGTCACAGAGGTTACTTTGCGTAAGGACCCGTCAGACTTTACAAACAAGTGTGGTTATTTCGTAATTAACAACGTGATACTGTTACATATAGGACCGGCAGCTTTCGAAATCGATTTGGGAAGCTGTGTACAGTGATAGGCTGAAATAATGCTGCAATGTTACACATTTTAAAACTTTTTGGCAGTTAATAATATAAATCATCTCATTTTTATGAGCCTTTGTTTGCAAACAAATAAGTTATACAAAAATCTATTACTTGTTCAGAATGACAGTT
Organism: Byasa hedistus; assembly: GCA_029286795.1. Lineage (NCBI taxonomy): Eukaryota > Metazoa > Arthropoda > Insecta > Lepidoptera > Papilionidae > Byasa > Byasa hedistus. The sequence continues at coordinate 4,085,886 of JAGSMW010000020.1, read as the reverse complement.
TTTAATGCACTCGACAATGATAGTATTTTCAGCTTTTAAAACACAAAACATTTCTTATAACATATATTATAAGAGACTAACGTCCAGTGGTGGACGTCCATTGGTTGAGATGATGATGATCACATATATTTATGCTAGATCTCAATCCCTCTTGATGTTTAGTAATAATGTGAACTGCAATGATAAAGAACGGCAGTCTAGTTTGTTTTGCACTTGAAAATATTTGGATTAGAACAATGATCTCGACAAGTGGTCAAAACAACCAAATTTAGTCTGCCCATCAAAGTATAAATAATATCTATTAATCAAGACATAATCAAACTTTACTCTAATTTAGGTTGTTTAGCACAAGCTTAATTTGTTTATTATTTAAGTTTTTTTACATAAAGTTAGGTTACCATGTTATTTAATTAAAAAGATTTTTCCCTTTGATGTCTTTTTTATTTTAAGAATGTTCCAATTTAATTGATTCTAGCGAAACTAAAATGAAATAAACAAAACCTTTAACTAGAAATCATATCAAAGTTTAATAAACAATTGAGGGCCAACCTTAATGAATTTGTGAGTAGTAGCACAATATTTGTATAGTTCAGAATGATTGCAGGGTCCCATTCAGAGAATACAAAATTACAGCTAGACAGAGAAAGTCCATTAGGGTTTTATGGGTTCAACTCGTGGAATCAGGAGGAGTGACGGGGTGTTGAAATTAATTAAATTCCATACTAAATTTAACCTCAGTCCCAGGAAATGTAACTAGAACGTAAAATATTCTCTTGTGATGAATATATTTCACGCAAGAAATTGTTGTTCGGTTATTTTTTCTAAATATTACTGAGGAATTTTCTCAAAAATTACGGAGAAAATGTTTATTTTCTTTGTCTGATAGATTATTTTTTTAACTAAACCTAGCTTAGTTGCAGGACGATCACTTATTACTGCTTACTATGTTTACACTACACCAGGTATTTTTTGTCGTGGACATAAAATATTAAAACTCCTTATATCATTAATTGTATGTTACAACTTCCGCCAAATAAGTAGTTTCCATTTCACAGAAACTATTTAATCATAAGCACACAAACTATTAAATATTTATTGTATTAGATATTAGAAGATATTGTATGTGTGACTTTTCGGCAACTTCCATCACGATACTAAAATGTTTCATTTACAGTATTGTATAAAAGTAACATATGTACATTTAAAAAGCAATTGCGGCAGAGAAATAACAGTGGTATGAATATTTATTGCATATAAAAGCAGACGGCTGTTGATAAGTTCGCGTGCGAAAGTTTAGATTGCATCTTAATGGCTTCACGAGGTTAAAGCAAAAGAGTGCAATTTTAGCTCTTCTAATCGCATTATGACCTAGAATATCACTGTAAAATCTATACGATGTAGATTATTTTTCTACCGTACCAACAGCAACTTTCTATATACCCTTTTCGGTATAAATTGTTATATTATACGACTGAGACATAATACATTTAACATACAAAGTTTTCTGACGTAAACATGGCTTTTACTTTACTTATTATTTTTTAGAACATTGCAAAAAATTATTCTTTTATTAATATTCTAAATAAATGAAAAAACAGAGTTTGTATTAATATTACATTATTTAAAGTCTATTTATTTTAATTAGACAATTTGTTATTGAAGACTGTGGTATAAAATTGCAAAAAGTAGTTAAAAATCAAGAAAACATCTTAAATAATTATAACAGATTAGAAATAATTGCAGGTAAGTAATTCCGTCGGGTACAAGGACTTCGTCGGTATATATATATTTTTTTGCTGTAGATATCTTTATTATTAAAAAAATTTTCGGCGACACTATCTTCTATCGTTTTTCATTTGAATACCAAGTTATTATTTAGCCAAGAGTCTCCGTTGAACTTTATCAATTTCGAAGATTTGGAATTAAATTTTCTGTTAACTTTTAGATAAAACGTAAAAATATTAAATTTTTTCAGGTAGCAAGTAATATTTGCTATGATCAAGCAACGTTTATTCATGCAAGCAAGAAAATACACTTTAGCCGCTGGCGAGGCTACTTCGTAGTTGGTTGCGGTATTAATTGAAAGAAATCCAGGTTTATTCAAATTTGAACCTGGGTTTACCAAGTAACTATCACGGCTGAAAGTTCAGAGGTATTTTAAACAGAATATTGCTTCTCACATAATTAGTTACAGTCTTTAAAACATTATTTTGATGATGATGTAATTACGGGTGCGTTTCTAGACGAGTTTCGCGCTTCTTGAGTATCACTTGCCACTAAGTTAACAACCTTGAACCATATATCGTTGAATAAATAAACATAGAGAGATTTGTTAAGAAGTTAGGCAGGACATCTCGGTTGAAGGATTGATGGTTAATGGGGTGTTAAGGCCTTTAAGCCATCCCTATAAGGTAAACAAACAAACTGGTGAAGATCGCGGGTAGCCGCTGTGGTCGGTCAGTCTGTTTGGGTATCCTTGAGACAGGCCTATGATCAGTAGTGGGCGGATTGCAGATGATAATTATAAAGTAGTGTATATTGATGCATATATGTTTCTACATAACAATAACACAGCTCATTAATTTAGAGATGTAATATTGTAATGCAGTTTATAAAGTATTTTATTTGGTAAATATTTTCGCGTTGTTTGTTTCGTGACATGTATTGACAGCGAATTACTAAAGCCTCGTGACGTTAGTCAATTAACGAGTCCCCGATATTAAAAATCGTAAAGCTTTCCCTGTAGTACTGTGATGTGTGTTTCGTTAAAAATGATGGACAGTTTCGCGGTATTGCAAATGTATGTTTAGTATTTTTTATCTACAATGGACTATCACTTGTCCTCAATATCACATGGTGTTAAGTGACAATGAGCAAAGCCGTAACACAGCAATGCTATTATAGCAGGTTTACAATATGATGATGGTAGCTAGCCAGGCGGGTCCTTAAATAACCCTACCACTAATCATAGTTTTATTTCTAATTGACTAGTGTTTTTTTACTCAAAAAATATGATAAAACTTTTTTAATACATTTTTTTCTTTAAACCGGCTTTTTGACTTTGATTCATTACTGCAAGAAATAAAAATGGTCGCTATTCTAAAGCCTGCACAAAGTTGCTAAATCCTTTAGGTTCAAGTTTTGTTCGATATTTGGACGGTTCGGAAGAATGCGGAATTTTCTAGACTTATTTTTGAAATTGATATTTCTTGTAATTCCGTCGTCTGAAATAGAGTACTTAATTTCAATGAAAATTTAATTTAGAGCATACGTTAGAAAATTTTTCAGAGATAGATGTACTTATATTTAGTTTTTTCCTGCTGAGTTTTCATTTAACATTAATTATGATGTATTTTTATATGATGTTTTTGAAACATTTTAAAAATAATTTGGTCTTATTGCTTGAATCAATTACGTAAACTTTCACTACATATTTAAACTCACTTGTTGCTAATTATTGTGGAAAATGTGCAAGAGAGTATCCTAAAATTATAATATTCAGTAAATTTAAATGCGAGATGCATCTTCCTTCTGTTTCATTGGAGATGACTTCCAATTGATGACAAGAATAGGAGAAGTTTTGAGTAAGCACGCTCTCACTGTAAAGGCAAGTAAAACTTTCATTCTTAGATTATTCGAGAAATATCCTCAAATTACTCTCCAGTGCAAACAGTATTTCACTGGATAATCGAATCCCGTAACAAAAAACCAATAATGTACAATATATATCGCACCCATTATATTTTTATGAGCCTATAACGCGGTCTTATATAGAGTAATACACATTCAGTTCATTCGTGTTCAGCCAAGTCAATTATCAGCTGTTAGTCGTTAAAGTATGTACAATTACTTTAATCAATCAATACGGTAACGCTGATGACGCTAATAGAAAACCTTTTTTCTTTGCAATTCATTGTTTACAGAAGGCGTCAATTAAAACTCTTCAAACGTTAAGTTTAATTGAGTCTTTTTCAATCTCAGTGTATATACAGCTATTGTATTATTTAATAACGAAACGATAAGATGAACGGCGCTTTCTTCTGATGAAAAGTTAAATATTTAACTATAATAATGGCTTATTAGTTTGAGTATCAATAGGTTGAAATGATGATAATTATTTGATACAAATTCTTCTTTTTTCATTAGCTGTAACAACAAAGCAATGGATGGTTGTTTACGTTAATCATACCTACAGTGACGCACGATGTTAATAGATCGTGGTCGTAAAACATTTCGTGCAAACATTATTACTTCTTTTATTACAAGCGTTCAGTGTACACATGGCAGTTAATTAACTAGCTATTAGCAAACCTTACTCTATTAAATGTCGCATTACGGTTACTAATCATGATGATAGAGACGTGTTTACACGTTGGCATAGACTTCTTTTCCTTCTCATAAACAGAGAAGTCAATAATTCACTTTAGTTTAAGGAAACAAACTAACCTCAATTTTCTGCAACACGAGCATCTGAACATCTAAATATATAAATAAAATTGAAATGTTTGTTAGTAATATCTAAGCAACCGCTCTTTACTTCTTTCGTATGATATGAAATTGATTGAACCCGAGTCCAGTTTGTTATAAAAAAACATCGAGTTTTGAACCAATATTAATAATAAATACCTTCTCTCTTTCTGAGATTACTCAACAGATTATATTATTAAACATGCAAAAATATATCAATCATCTCGGAAGCGTTGCAATATTGTAATAATAAGCAAACGACGATTTATTTTAAACTTTGGATCCTTCTTATTAACTCTTACTATAAATATTAATTTAGCTAGATATTTTCGTCAGTTCTATCTTGAAATCTTACTTGCATACTATTGGTCATTTTACGTAGTACAGTGGAGTTTGTTTAGTTTATTTTATTCATCACTCATAATATATTCGCATCGTAGTCATTTACAATATATTTGGCACTTTCAACATATTTCACTGCATGTTTAACGATTACAAGCATGACTTATCCGGCGCCAGTTCAGTCGCCCATGTCTGTTCCATTTGCCAAAACCGTCGAATCTTCCGCTTCCCAACAGTCATTTGGCTTATTAAATACGTAAAAAGTAGGCACTTCAAGCCAAGTCTTTTTAGACTTACAAACATTCAAATATCACTTACATATTTCGACTAAGTTATTTCAAAAGTAAAACCGTTCGGACAACCTTAGCGCACCTGTTTTTCTGCATCTAATTTGCATAAAACACTGCGCTATTTTTTAGTAAGTAAATGCATAAAATATTGTAGTGCTGTTTCTGTTAAATATTACTTTAAAATTACATTACATTAGTCTTTACTCAGATTTTTTTAACAAGACAAAATATTGATTAAATGTTGTTTTCAAAGTACGTTGTCGACTGTTCAGGGGTGAAAGGAAGCGGTCGGATATCGGAAAGACCCATCAGTAAAATTATTCTTCTTAAAGTGCCATCTCAATTCGAAGGTCAGCGACCATTAAGGCAATCTGGGCTTTCGATACGACGGCTCTGAAATACGAATAGGTGCTCTTCCCAAACCACTGGCGGTTCCAATTCTTTAGCCAGAATATTCTCCTGCAGCTCACACGACGTTTTTTCTAAATCTTTCCTTATACAATTAACTAAAATTAAATTACAATTTATTTATAATCTAGACGTATTATAAAACCATATTATTTTTATAACAATAAACACGTAAAATGAAAAGCAAACTCAGCTTTTAATAAAAGTTTCATTACTAACAAATTTAATTAGTTTTAGATCAATCATACAGTAGTTGCAGCAGAGTGATTCTAGTTGAAAACGCGACGTAAATTTTAATGGCTGATATATAATTATCGTAAATCTAGTTAAAAAAAACCTTATAGCCGTTATATTTGTTTGTGCAATTAATGGCTAATAAACTTTGACGGCACGCGGTCGTAGTTGATTGCAACGTTTAATCATTGATTATTCTAGTTTTATTGATAGAACCAAGTTAAAAACATTTAAAACAGTTTATTACTGAAACATGACATGCGATGTCTGTTTCTGACGCCAATAAATATTTTAAATTGTGGCGGTGTTATTATAAATTGATTTAGGTATCTCTTAGTATTTCATGTTTATAGCTCCATGGGCATCATAATTAAAACTTTAGCGTAATGCGAATTCACGAAGAAGGAAATACAAACTTTATACATATATCATACGAAATTAAAGAAATGTTTCTTTAAAGTATAATTATATGACAGTATTATAAACAGCTATAATATTAATGTAGATTGACTAGACCCTTTGTACTTATAATTTAAATAAAAATATATACATACATAATAATAACAACATTAAGACAGTTCATAACTCTAGAAGAGTTTTGGGATTTATAACCAATGATATTAAACATTTATGTGTCATTGTATTGGGGAATCGGTAAGTTTGTGCTCAGGAATAGTGGACAATATTCTCTTAACGAACATTTATGGTTTTAATGATGAAATTAAAAGCCCTAACAAAAAACACAAATTATTTAAAAAAAAATATTTGCTCACTGAGTTTTTTTTTAATAATACTTATAATTGTTATTTTAAACATAAAGAAAAAGAAATCTTTTTAAGAATTCTACTATGTCAATTCGACATGCGATTTCTTTGATATCAAGAAAGAGTACTTTTTCACGAAAACTTCGAGGACTTGAAAGGTGATTTATTTCAGTCGTACGGTCAGCGAAAAGCGCTGTGAAAATCTATCGGGTCACTTGAAAATTGTAAGCTTTTGTTCCTCTTACACATTCCGAGAGCAATTTGTACTTAACATGTACTGGACACCGCGCTTATGGGTTAACCGTCACAGACTACAAATGCGGCGAGCCCATTTTCAGACGAAACATTTGTCGTGGTTTGAATAAAATTATTAGATATTTGATCAAAATTATAATTATTAAAAGATAGTATTACATTGGAGATCACAGTATGAAATAAAACATGGATCACGCGCACATGTAAAATTGTTAGCGAAGATTTGAAACGTTGATATGACTTACTGTAAAGCTTACAGCATAATTAAAATGATAAAGTAATTTGCCTTACAGAATTTATGACTCGTAAATCTTAGATATCGTCCATCGTAAAATGGTTAATTACACACGCAAGTCGCTTCAAGTAAACAAAGATTATAAATACTTGTAAAGTTGATTAAACGTCGTGCTAAATTTGAAGTTTTTGATCACTGAACAAGTTAATAGTTGGAAAAGAACTAAAACGATTAAATGAAATGTTACGTTGTGTCATTGACAGGCATTGCCGCTTATATCAAGATTCTATTATCTCAATTTGTATATATAAATTGATAATTGTTGCGCAGAATACCAAGATTCATTTTGTTTATACAGTTTTATTAAATTTTAATTTGTATTAACTGTCGACAGTTGACTAACAGGGAGGTCGAAAGTTTCTCCGTCGGTCCGTTTTTATACAGTTTGTTGCGCAAAATCTATTTTGCGGTAACAATTCACTGTAACAAAACAATAACTGGAAAAGATTTTTTAACTTAATTTTCAAAATTAATATTTACAAGTATCATAAATAATATAATTTTGCATAAACCTTAGAATAAATAGAACATATCTAATATAAATAGAAAAAAGCGCAAACACAATAATTTACGCGAAAAATTAAGTGCCTCTTTAATGACTATTATTTAAAATGTATATATTTCGATTTTTTATTATATCTGTATATCAACATCAAAATGAATAAACACATTCTATTCGCCAAGTAAGAATAAAAATATCTTTTCGTGTGATAACTGCAACATCTGTTCAAGTCTGTATGACCTAGAAGAGGTAGTGTGCTATCAAAATAAGAATTGGTAGCGAAGGTGGTACGATAATAATTCCTATCGATTCATATGTACTTAGAGCTCCACTTTGCCATTTCCTCGCGTGAAACCGAGCGTACAATTTAACGGTAAATAACGGACATGTTTTTTCAGCTGAAGTTTGAACGACACTAGATGCCATTAGACTGTATGTTAATATACTCGGCGACGCTGAAAACGGATCATGTGTATATTTATATAAGTCTTTTTTTTTTCGACAGAATTTTTTAAACGTCAATTCAATTCTTGGTAAGTTATTTTAATTTGTAATAATGTGGACAATTCAAAGTTAATTTGCACAATTTATGAATGTTCTCATAAATATTTTATCTCTTACACGTGGTAGTATTCTGTTTACGGAGACCGTTAATATGTACAACAGTGTTGCGATTTGAATGACTTATTATTATTTTTTATAATATTATGCAATAATATCTCACCGCTCTATTCTTATTGATACATTAAAAAATTTATGGTTTTCTTAGAAATCAGTAAATAAACTTAATTACGTCGTTGAAAATTAAAAAGAATCGATACATGTTTTTTTTATGGTGTATAGAAAATATTTAATAAGAAATATTTACTAATTTTCATTTAAATCGATTTGTATGTTCTGTTATCTTTTTAAAAAGTGGAATGTAATGATCAATTCGCGTAAAACATAATAAACATATAACCTATGAAACATTTATGGAGATTCTCTGAAGTAATTTTAATTCAAAACTCTGTACCGGTCTAGAGTTAAAATTAATATCATAAATCAACTGTTATGTCACCTAGTACATGTTGTAGGTAAACCGCGTCGGAAGTATAGCATCATGCATGTATTGCATGCGGGCCATTACCTTGCTTTGTTTAGCAAAATTGTACAAGGTTTTGTACCGAAGTTATGGTAATAACAGGTTTATACGATAATAATATTCAACAGAGTCGTTATGTTTGTGAAAAGGTTTTTTAAATGCCCTTGATAAAGAAAATTGAATATAACGTAAATTTAATGAAACAGAATTTCGTATATTTAGTTTGTGTTTCTAAGAGAAGCGTTACGTTGGTTTTTAATTGCATATGCTATAGAATATAAATAAAAGAGAAATAGAAATCTTTTTTTATATCGGCTTAAACTTTTATAACGAAACTACAATATGAGGGATTTCCGTTTCTAATACACGTTCATTGCTTTTTATGAAGGCCTTATAAATTTGCTTGGATCTACATTTCCAAGTAATTAATTTGATTAAAACCTATTGCGTAGTTATTCTTGACTAGCTTAATCAGATTAGACTACAGCTAAAATGCTTATTATGGCAGCATTTAAGTGGATTGAAGCAAATAAAGCTGGGTTAATATCATAATTAGCTTATGACCGTCATAGAGAAAGTAAAAAAGGGACAGGTTTTTTTTTGACAATTCGCTGTAGAACAAAAACAAATACATATTTTGTTATTTTAAAAACAGATTACATACAGATAATCAGACAAAAAAACTGTGGGGACTTTAATTATGTATATTATACAATTATTATTTACTTTTCCTCAAGACTAATGAAAATTATATACAATACTTAAAAATATGTCAGTGTGGATGTGTGGAGATACGCATAAAATAAAGAATATAAATTCGATAAAAAAAACAGTCCTATTGTTTTCCATTAATGGGACTTGGGGCTTTCTCTCACAAAGAGAGTCCAGACTATTTATCGATCACGCTAACCAAGTGATGAATATCACATACGTAAGAAAACCGTTGTTTTGGGAACATATGGATTTCGATACGATGTTTTCCTTCAACGGGAATCTCAAGGTCGAAACTGTGCCTCTTTAACGTATAGCTCGTATAAATTGAACTATCAACGGCTTCGTGATACATTTAAATTAAATTGTTCATAATCTGCTTCTGCTGAACGTCCGAAACGTTTAGTAGGTTAATTTTCATCGGTCATGAATTATCGGGTGCTCGATTATATACCGTTGATATCGCCACAAGCATAAAGTATCAAAATGTATGGACATCTGCGGTTTAGAATTGCATCGTAATTCCATTTGGTAATCTGCTTCAACATTGTTAATCCACATTACAAATGGAATTTTCACATATTCAAATAAAACGAGTCAGAGAATATTCATAATATTTTATATTGATTTTTAAGGTACCTAGATAGATCAGGATCATAACTGTTGCAAAACACTCGAGACTAAAACGAAAATAAGATACGTAATATTGAGTTAAAAGCTATTGCACTTAGAACAAACAATTATTAAAATCTTACATGTATTCAGTTTTAAATCTATGATGCTTCCGCCTAACCGTGTCAACTGTATTGGATAGCTCAAACAAATAATAGATTAAATTATGTCGATGATTTGTTTGTTCAGTGCAACATTCGCATGTACTCCGTAGCTTAATTCCTTTCATAATAAATATCAACGGATCCATTTACGTAGGAAAAGTCATTCAACATTTAACGAGTTCACATTCAACTTTAAACTCCAATAAAGCTCTTTATTACTCAGCATGAACTTTGTCCATAAAGGAGATATGCGTTAGATTAATCGCGTGCGTTGTGGATTTGAATCCTGAACATTGCGTGTTTTACATTACCATTGCAATACTTACGTATGTAAGACTTTCTACAAAAAGTTATCAAAGATAGATGATTAAGTTGAAATGTTTTTTTTTGTGTCTAACTGACGATTAGCAAAGATTAAGAAACAGGCTACTAGAGCTAAGTGTTAGGATGGAGGATTCCGTGACCCTACCAGATGTTGAAGATTAAGATTTTGTTCAGAAGGTCTCCATTTGATAACAAAACGATGCAGATACTATTTGTAAAAAAACATCCCTCATACTCAGTGTATTACAAAAAAAGTCTCCGATTTGTGTCGAAGGATATCTTGGCGGTGATCACTTAAAAAAAAGCTACTGTGGGTAAATATCAAAAATAAATATTCCCAGTATTGCCAAATTGCTGTTTAATGGTGGGTTCCGTAAAGGTTTGTTCCTAGATCTACTTTCCTCCGGAGCTATCTAATTTAAATATACTTTGTGTTTAGTTTTTTTTTTATTTTACTAAAAATAAAACGTAACAAAAAAAATATTGTTATTTTATAATACATTTATATTGGACTTATATCACCTCATTCCATGTGTTCATGCATAATCAATAAATCTCTCTCTTTTATATAAATACTACTCTTTCACTTTTTTCCCTAAATTCTTTAAATTTTTAGGCTGTTAGTTATTTTACGGCAAGAAATACTCATGTCATCATCACCGTTAGTCGGTAGACGTCCTCTGTTGGATTTAGGCCAACACCCGTATATTAATAATCAATTACATTTACAATAGAAATTTATTTAACTTCTTAGACGTTAAGTTATTCTAATATATAAATTACTATTTGAAACGTATTGCCTTATCGCTTTTATATAGGACATCTATAAAATTAATATAACTGCCTCCGTGTTGATATAGCTAACCGCTTGCCCGGTAACACAGAGGTTCAATTTCGAGGTCAAATATTGTGCAGTTCGGTTAGTGGTAAGGTTTTTCGAAACCGCTTGTGTAGCAACCCCTCACAAATTTTAAATATACCCCATGAAACGTCCCTCTGTTCTGAATATCAAAATATTTTTGCTAGTGTTCTAGGCGAGCACACTTCACCTTTTTGATACCATTGTCACTTACTCGTAAGACCGTGTGAAATAGGGATTGAGCGTTAATAAAAAAAAATTACATTGAATACTATTTCGATATCTTTCGTAATAAATCGTATCTCCACTACATACTTGGTATTAGAGGAAACAAATATTTTATATGATGATGTGGCTGGATATTTGGCGCAATTTTAGCTGGTTCGCGGTTGCCAAGTTTTCAGAGATCGATCTTCGTAATAATAGGAAACGCGTCGTCCCATCTGCAGTTGCGCATGTACGTCAACTTAAACTTATTTTAAAACATTATATTTCAAACGTGAACGGAGAGAATTTACAAATATAGAATAAAAACATTAAATCGTAGTCCAAAAACCTGAGACAAAATTAAATACGTGTGGTATAGCAGCACCTTAATTTATACTTGCAAATTTTTAGTTTTGGTCGAATACTAATTGTGGAAGCGTTCAATTTAGTTTCTATAAAGTTATATAGTACTTAGTGAGGTTTCACTAAAAATTAATTAACGCAAAGTCATCCCAGCTCTTACGGAGTGGATGTTATCAATTTCCAGCAGTTCTCAGGTGCCGAGCGAAGACGTGAGCGGATTTGGAATGATTGATAGCCCCCTCTCGGCCTATCAAATGTGTACACAGTACATTTAACGTCGATGTAATTTAAACTTAGATGAATATCATTAAGGTTCGAAGTTGTATTAAATATTTATTACTTACTATAGATTTTTCGTTCTTTTCAATACGTTTTAATGACTAATATTTAAGATCTATCTGTATAAGCATAACACAGCCTTCTCCTTTCTAACTTTTCTTTCATAACCTTTATAAGATAAGTTGGTTACACATACACAACACACACAAACTTATACAGCCTATAGTTTTTATTTTATATATATTAATTTCTGTAGATGCACAAATCTCTATTTAGATTAATAAAAAAGTACAAAGCTAAGGAGCCAATTAATGAATGTGTTTCTCTTTCAACTCGACTTATGGCGTCTGATGTGACGTAAGGGCCGCGCCCTCGAGGGTTCGTACGAGTCCCCACGCGACCTCTTCCCTCAGTGATGCGAAACTTTCCAGCTAAGCACTGTCAACAGTAAAAGCAGAAATCACAAAGTTATCTCAAGCATGTGATTCTATTGCCTGGAGTAGTTTACATTTTAGTATTTAGCACTATTATGATATTTTTTGTAATTTATAAAATATATTAAAATCATGTAATAATTTAAGTATTTTATTTTATAAAAACAAAAACAATCTAAACTTTATAATTTATAATGATTTAGGTTCGGCCAAAAATTTAAAAATGAACCTCCTCATAAAACTGATGTTAAATATAAACTATTTACTAGCTATAGTTAACAACAGCAAAAATTCTTGAAACTAATAAAAGTTTGCAGTTAAATATCTGTCTGTTATATGTTTAGAAAATGTTTAGCTTTGGTGCAATGCAGCAGAGTGGATGTGGTTTTAGCTGATAGGTTTCTAATACGCACATACATATCATGTTAATTGCAATAACATTTATCATGCATTAATATATTATCTATTAACGTACAACAAACTTTTAAAATATCAATATGTCCATAAAAATATTTCTTTTAATCTCTCGATCCATGTATAGTAAAATTTTAATAACTCCGGCTCAATTCATAATAATATTTTATGGCAATTTCCATGAATGATGCTTAAAATACCTTTTAACAACCTTTTTTATGTACCAACACAATTATAAATAATATTCCGTAACATACGGAAAATACGAGTACAGAGAGAACTTAACAAAAACTAAGAACGAGTTATAATTAAAAGACAGAAAATTAGGAAAAATTCCATCCAGAATGTATGAGTTCTGTTCTGGTTACAAAACATAAATAGCCTACTTAATGTTTGCACTTCTGGGATTCGAAGCCTACTCTCACAAGAGTAAAATCAAGGACATTTATCGATATCGCTGATTACTTAGGGTTTGGGGGACTTCGTATATCCCTGAAAGCTGTGGTTTTTTTTAGATGCGAGTTTCGTTATCATGTTTTTCTTTATCGAAAGCTCCAACTCAGTAAGGTACACACTTACAGCTCTTGCTCGTACAGTTGTAATTTCTCCAAATTTCGAACTGAACTCGTACTTTACTTTGTGTAATTCGGTTTTATGTTCCCATTTAACTAAATGTATAAGTGTAATAATTATGTCATATATTGTGATGATTCTTTTAAAGTATCTGTCTTATAATAAAATATTTTAATTTTTAGTAACAAATTCAATTAAAAAATAACTATTATTTGCTTCCTGTGTATGTTGATTAGCAATTATAGATTGTTTGTTTTATATTTTAATTGCTGATTTTTTTCTTTTGGGCATTGTTATTTTCTTTTAATTTTTATGTTTTTCATTTTGATTTATTGCGTATTTTATTTTGAATGTTGTAAGTATTTGTCATAGGTGTGCATGCTAGAATTAGTTAGTCATAAGATATTTTTTTTTTATTACCATTGTACACTGTAAATACACCTAATAAATAAATAAAAAAATAGAAATCAGTTCCCTTAGGATACAGGAATTGTGTTCGAAAATTCGCTGGAAGCCACTGTATATATACAGCACAAGACTTCATAAGAGAGAGACCTAATGTACCATTTAGCCGCGTATCCATTAGCGCGGCCTTAAACTAACCAAAAAAAATGTACCATTGGCCGTCTATCGGTTAAAATGATGATGATGAGTGAATACTTTATGTCTTTATTGAATACTTCAATTATTTCAACTAACACCTGCTTAATTGTAAATTGAGTATGAACCTTTGCGAAGTGCAAACGGAACCGCAGAAATGCCGCACAGTTTAACGTGTGACAGAGACGGGCTGAATGCCGCGAACCGGTAAAATACTCCTTTGTGGACTCGAGTGCACTCTGGCGTGAGATTTTAAACAAAGACTCACGCTGACTGGTGTTCTAATGGCAGACATTATACATTTTTAACCGACTTCTTAAAGAAAAACGCAGTATGAAACAAAGAATTTCCTAAGTGAGTCACCGGTATTTATGAAAACAAAACTTATATTTATTATAGACAAAGTTGTTGTTTCGAAATTGGGAAGAGCATTCTCTCTCAGTCTACTATAAGGGTAAGGAGAGAAAAAATATGGTTGCAGTTAGCTGAAAGTACATATATTTTAAGAGTGGCTAATGTATATTAACATAAGTATAAACAGGTGTTGATAATGTCCATTATTTAACAGTTTAGCTAGTGAAATTTCTGAGGTAACGAGACTTATCATCTCATGTCTCGTAAATCATCCTAACTAGCGCTATATTGTTATATACGAGCGTATCACTTACCGACAGGTCAACGTCTTGCTCGTCTCGTCGCTTCGTCTAGTATAAAAAATTAAATCTCATACTATTGTATTAAATGTCTACTATAATACATCCTTTTTAATTTTTCATCATTAATTAATAATAATATAAAATTCTATCGATTCTGCGATGGAAATAAACTGCGTCCGTTCAACTGTATACAGTTAGTGTTAAAATATTAATTTTAACCGTTTGAAAATTCAGTTCAGTTCAGTTATAATTTACACATATTTTCATGGATTATTCACTTGATTGCTAGCACAGACAGTTTAATCGTTCTTTTATTATTAAAATTGTTATTTCGACGCTCAGGTCGGGAATTATTCTTGATGAAATGAAAATTAATATATTGGTTCAACGGTTTGCGAAATGTATTTTTTGATTTTTTATATACGATAAAAAAAAAAGCTTAACCACCAAACAAACGAAGTAGGAACTGCTGTGTTACTAGGCGAATAATTATCCGCTGCACCACAAAATAAGTTAAACATAAGGGTTAATGTATATTTGCTTATCTGAATATAGGCCTGTAAGTAAATAATTTACTCTTCTTTTGAAAATGTCCCTGTCACATTGTGATGGGAACACTGACGTCACACAAACGTCACTGACTTTGTTATTCCTTTGCTGTAGGCATTACAAATGTCGGGACGTAACTCTTCGTACGATTGCAAGAGACGTCAGAAACATAAATACACAAACTTGACATATTTAGTCGCTTATATATGAAAAGAAAATGGAGTTATAGTTATGGAGTTCACAGTTTTTGTCATTAGACGTGATTTGATGTCTTTTTTTTGTTACTTATTGTTAAACATAAATTACAATTACAAGAAAGTTTACTAGTTACTACCTGAAAACCAGTACGGTTTATCTAGATAATATGTGTACAGTCGTCGTGATTATATTTCAGCTGAAACTACATCCAGGCTTTATCATATTAACCAGCGCCACATTGCTATTGTTACACTTGTCACTTATCATCAAGTGAAGGGCCTGATTCGTCGCTTCGTAGCATAAAAAATGTTTACCATACCATTGCAATTAATAAGTACGCATCGGAACGTGATTTCGCATACCTGAAAATTTAAAAATATTTGTAGCGGGTGCACACACAAAGCAATTTTTAAATAATATCGTGTAATAAATTTTACTGCTATAATTCAATATTACCGGAGACGCATAAGTGTTCAGAACATAAAGTCGATCAAAATAAACATCCTAACTTATTGTTATGCCTATAACCGTAACACAATCAGGTCGACGACTTCCCAGTGTCATGTATTATAAAAAATATTATAGTTTCCTTTGTTTACATTTTCCAAGAATAAACATAATACAGATCACGCTACAATTGATAGCAGTACTTAGTTATTAGCAGATAGTTCGACCTTTTATTCACAGACGGAACCACTAAGTTATCTCCGGATGTTAACTAATTTGCTAGTCGAAACACTTAGAAGGTATTATTTATTTTTCTTTCAAGAATTTGTATAGTACTATACGCTCTCGATGCTAAGTAGTGGTTAGGCAGAAAAAAGACTATGTATTGCATAACTGTAAAATACTGTTAAATCTGGAGTTATAGTTAACCCAGGGTAATTAATAAACGCAAAGTCATCAGTCGTATACTAAATGGCTGTTATCAATACCCGATAGTTTCCAGGTGCTGTGCTCAGACGTGAGAGGATTTAGAATGATTAATTGCCCCCTTCACGACCTAAATAAACCATTCACATATCTTGTGCATTATCGTCTGTACCTCTATTGATTTAAGGTTCAAATTTTCACCCGTATTTAACGCTGCTTCATTAAATGGGCAGTAAATATGCACATCGTATATCTGAGCGATGACAAAACACTAACAAGTGTAGGACTAAGTCATCTTAAAGTCGTAATAAAGTTTAACACAAATCGATTATTACTGACTGATATCCCCATCACCACACCACTCTCAGAGTATTATTAAAAGCGAAAATGAGTGAACAAATAAAACAGAACCAGGAAGAGAGTAATATGGGAACAGTATTAAATTAATCAATAGATGAATTCGTATTGGCAAGAGAATTTATATATTAGTAATAAAGGACGCATATAAACTAAAAACATTCATTATCATTATTTCTTTAAATCTTTATACATATAAGAACATAAGAAAAATTCACATTAAAAAGTTAACAGTATACGAGGTTAACTTAAATATGAATCATATGCACACATAAGTCAAAAGAGAGTTCATTGATGGATAGAAATGAACAAAGAGAAATATCTAATATATAAAATTCTCTTGTCACAATGTTCGTTCGCATACTCCTCCGAAACGGCTTTACCGATTCTGATGAAATTTTTTATGCATATTCAGTAGAGTTGAGAATCGGCTACTATCTATTTTTCAAACCCCTAAGTTAACAGGGTTGCTCACTCCAAAAAAAAATGTTTTATATTTTGGATATTTTTTTTCTATTTTATATTCTTATTATGTGGCATCAAAAAATACATACAACCCTAAATTTTCACTTTTCTATCACCAACTCCTGCTTTTTAATAGTCATTTTAATATATTTTTGTCGCGCTCGGTATCAATTATACATGGCCACGTATCAAATCGCGTGGCCATAAACTCAAAAAAAAAAAACTTCAATTATTATAACTTTGTCAGTGATCCCCTCCACGTGTCTACTGGTGTCATCTCTCACCAGTACACAGCACGGAGTGGGGATGACAACGAATTCTATTTCTCTCAAACATTATCCCCCCGGTGACTCCCTCTACATATAAATATATTCTCAAACAACTTTATTATTTATTAATAAAATAAGTCAAAAGAGAGTTCATTGATGGATAGAAATGAACAAAGAGAAATATCTAATATATAAAATTCTCTTGTCACAATGTTCGTTCGCATACTCCTCCGAAACGGCTTTACCGATTCTGATGAAATTTTTTATGCATATTCAGTAGAGTTGAGAATCGGCTACTATCTATTTTTCAAACCTCTAAGTGATCAGGGTTGCCCACACCAAAAAATTATTTTTTATTTTTTGGGATTTTTTTTTCTATTTTATATTCTTATTATGTGGCATCAAAAAATACATACAACCCTAAATTTTTACTTTTCTATCACCAACCCTTGCTTTTTAATAGTCATTTTAATATTTTTGTCTCGCTCGATATCATCAATTATACATGGACACGTATCAAATCGCGTGGCCATAAACTCAAATAAAAAACTTCAATTATTATAACTTTGTCAGTGATCCCCTCCACGTGTCTACTGGTGTCATCTCTCACCAGTACACAGCACGGAGTGGGGATGACAACGAATTCTATTTCTCTCAAACATTATCCCCCCGGTGACTCCCTCTACATATAAATATATTCTCAAACAACTTTATTATTTATTAATAACTAATATTATTGGAATATTGGAATGTTGGAATGTTGGAATGTTGGAATGTTGGAATGTTGGAATGTTGGAATGTTGGAATGTTGGAATGTTGGAATGTTGGAATGTTGGAATGTTGGAATGTTGGAATGTTGGAATGTTGGAATGTTGGAATGTTGGAATGTTGGAATGTTGGAATGTTGGAATGTTGGAATGTTGGAATGTTGGAATGTTGGAATGTTGGAATGTTGGAATGTTGGAATGTTGGAATGTTGGAATGTTGGAATGTTGGAATGTTGGAATGTTGGAATGTTGGAATGTTGGAATGTTGGAATGTTGGAATGTTGGAATGTTGGAATGTTGGAATGTTGGAATGTTGGAATGTTGGAATGTTGGAATGTTGGAATGTTGGAATGTTGGAATGTTGGAATGTTGGAATGTTGGAATGTTGGAATGTTGGAATGTTGGAATGTTGGAATGTTGGAATGTTGGAATGTTGGAATGTTGGAATGTTGGAATGTTGGAATGTTGGAATGTTGGAATGTTGGAATGTTGGAATGTTGGAATGTTGGAATGTTGGAATGTTGGAATGTTGGAATGTTGGAATGTTGGAATGTTGGAATGTTGGAATGTTGGAATGTTGGAATGTTGGAATGTTGGAATGTTGGAATGTTGGAATGTTGGAATGTTGGAATGTTGGAATGTTGGAATGTTGGAATGTTGGAATGTTGGAATGTTGGAATGTTGGAATGTTGGAATGTTGGAATGTTGGAATGTTGGAATGTTGGAATGTTGGAATGTTGGAATGTTGGAATGTTGGAATGTTGGAATGTTGGAATGTTGGAATGTTGGAATGTTGGAATGTTGGAATGTTGGAATGTTGGAATGTTGGAATGTTGGAATGTTGGAATGTTGGAATGTTGGAATGTTGGAATGTTGGAATGTTGGAATGTTGGAATGTTGGAATGTTGGAATGTTGGAATGTTGGAATGTTGGAATGTTGGAATGTTGGAATGTTGGAATGTTGGAATGTTGGAATGTTGGAATGTTGGAATGTTGGAATGTTGGAATGTTGGAATGTTGGAATGTTGGAATGTTGGAATGTTGGAATGTTGGAATGTTGGAATGTTGGAATGTTGGAATGTTGGAATGTTGGAATGTTGGAATGTTGGAATGTTGGAATGTTGGAATGTTGGAATGTTGGAATGTTGGAATGTTGGAATGTTGGAATGTTGGAATGTTGGAATGTTGGAATGTTGGAATGTTGGAATGTTGGAATGTTGGAATGTTGGAATGTTGGAATGTTGGAATGTTGGAATGTTGGAATGTTGGAATGTTGGAATGTTGGAATGTTGGAATGTTGGAATGTTGGAATGTTGGAATGTTGGAATGTTGGAATGTTGGAATGTTGGAATGTTGGAATGTTGGAATGTTGGAATGTTGGAATGTTGGAATGTTGGAATGTTGGAATGTTGGAATGTTGGAATGTTGGAATGTTGGAATGTTGGAATGTTGGAATGTTGGAATGTTGGAATGTTGGAATGTTGGAATGTTGGAATGTTGGAATGTTGGAATGTTGGAATGTTGGAATGTTGGAATGTTGGAATGTTGGAATGTTGGAATGTTGGAATGTTGGAATGTTGGAATGTTGGAATGTTGGAATGTTGGAATGTTGGAATGTTGGAATGTTGGAATGTTGGAATGTTGGAATGTTGGAATGTTGGAATGTTGGAATGTTGGAATGTTGGAATGTTGGAATGTTGGAATGTTGGAATGTTGGAATGTTGGAATGTTGGAATATTGGAATATTGGAATGTTGGAAAGTTGGAATGTTGGAATGTTGGAATGTTGGAATGTTGCAATGTTGGAATGTTGGAATGTTGGAATGTTGGAATATTGAATATTGAATATTGAATATTGACACCAGTACACCAGTACACCAGTAAACCAGTACACCAGTAAACCAGTAAACCAGTAAACCAGTAAACCAGAAACCAGTACACCAGTACACCAGTACACCAGTAAACCAGTAAACCAGTAAACCAGTAACCAGTAAACCAGTAACCAGTACACCAGTACACAGTACACCAGTACACCAGTACACCAGTAACCAGTAAACCAGTAACCAGTAAACAGTAAACCAGTAAACCAGTAAACCAGTTAAACCAGTACACCAGTACACCAGTACACAGTACACCAGTACACCAGTACACAGTACACCAGTACACCAGTACACAGTACACCAGTAAACAGTAAACCAGTACACCAGTACAACCAGTAAACCAGTAAACCAGTACACCAGTACACCAGTAAACCAGTAACCAGAAACCAGTAAACCAGTTAAACCAGTAAACCAGTAAACCAGTAACCAGTAAACAGTAAACCAGTAAACCAGTAAACCAGTAACCAGTAAACCAGTAACCAGTACACCAGTACACCAGTAACCAGTACACCAGTAAACCAGTAAACCAGTAAACCAGTAAACCAGTAAACCAGTAAACCAGTAAACCAGTACACCAGTACACCAGACACCAGTACACCAGTACACCAGTACACCAGTACACCAGTACACCAGTAACCAGTACACCATTAAACCAGTAAACCGTAAACCAGTAAACCGTACACCAGTACACCATTAAACCAGTAAACAGTAAACCATAACCAGTAACCAGTAAACCATAACCAGAAACCAGTACACCAGTACACCAGTAACCAGTAAACCAGTAACCAGTAAACAGTAAACCAGTAAACCAGTAAAACCAGTAACCAGAAACCAGTACACCAGTACACCAGTACCCAGTACACCAGTAAACCAGTAACCATAAACCAGTAAACCAGTACACAGTACACCAGTACACCAAGTACACCAGTACAACCAGTACAACCAGTACACCAGTACACCAGTACACCAGTAACCAGTACAACCAGTACACCAGTACACAGTACACCAGTACCCAGTACACCAGTTACACCAGTACACCAGTACACCAGTAACCATAAACCAGTACACAGTACACAGTACACCAGTACACCAGTAAACCAGTACACCAGTACACAGTACACCAGTACACCAGTTACACCAGTACACCAGTACACCAGTCACCAGTACACCAGTTACACCAGTACACCAGACACCAGTACACCAGTACAACAGTACACCAGTAACCAGTAAACAGTAAACCAGTTAAACCAGTACACCAGACACCAGTAAACCAGTAAACAGTAAACCAGTAAACCAGTAAACCAGTAAACAGTAAACCAGTAAAACCAGTAACCGTAAACCAGTAAACCAGTTAAACCAGTAAACCAGTAAACCAGTAAACCATAACCAGTAAACCAGTACAACCAGTAAACCAGTAAACAGTACACCAGTAAACCATAACCAGTAACCAGTAAACCATTAAACCAGTAAACAGTAACCAGAAACCAGTAACCAGAAACCAGAAACCAGAAACCAGAAACCAGAACCAGAAACCAGTAAACCAAGTAAACCAGTAAACCATAAACCAGTAACCAGAAACAAACAAACAAAAGTTCATATTAAATAACAAGCTTTCACTGCTGTCTAAGCAATGTAGGTGCGTTCGTAACGCTAAAGAGTCAATTTGCACTTTATTACAGCTGCACAAAGTTCAAATTCAATTATTCTATCAAAATGGTGTGCGTATGCGCGTCGGAAGATCGCCGCGAGCCATATTAAAACGAATGAAAAAATAACATAAATAGTCACAAAATGTAATAGCTAAAGATCATTCTTACTGATTTTCAATTTGGTCGGCTTCGCGGTATTATTTCTTTTGTTTTAGTTTCGGCGCGCGACTTAAAATGCATTCGTTTTCACGACATTACATCAGTCGAGCACAATCCGCGTTACCATCTGGCGGACTTGATAGACTACATTCTGTCAAAAAGATTTGGAATGTGACAGTTATTTGTTCCTAATAAAATAATAATAGTAAATATAATTTATGTACTATAATTATAACTTTGGCCACTCTTCTGGAACCCACTAATATTTAAATATTAGTTATTAGATGAAAATATATAGAGCTAAACCCCACACACCGCCCTATCACCAGAGTGACGGTTCAGTCCAGATTTTTTTGCGCTGGCTATAAAATAGGTAAGAACAAAAAACTGCCACATTCCAATTTTTTTGACAGAACGAAGTCTGTCGGGTCAGCTAGTATATATATAAAAATTAATTGCTGTTCGTTAGTCTCGCTAAAACTCGAGAACGGCTGGACCGATTTGGCTAAATGTGGACTTGAATTATTCGTGGAAGTCCAAGGAAGGTTTAAAAGGTGAGAAAATATGGAAAAAGTGCCCGGAATATGGTAAAAACAACAATTTCACTTTTCCATTAAGGTGCCAGATTGCAGAGTGCACCAGATTTTTAGATGGGCAAATCGGGACAGCTCTGAAGGAGTAATAATATCGTAATAATTTTTTACTTTTAACTTAAGTACAATTTATGAATATAAAAAAATGTATAATATTTTATTCCTTGACATATTTTTATTTAAGTGTATTTGTTTCAGTAGATTTTTGTCATTTTTAAAATATTGTAAAAATCTCCACAAGAATTTGTCAAATTAGTTTGATTGACTTGAAATATTTGCAAAATTTTATTCGTATATTTCTTTCAAGGTTAAGGTCGGTGATATACTTTTGGTCATCAATATAAAATATAAAGACTACAAGTATTTTAAGCTTAGTTTAAGAAGATTTATTTATTTATGAAATATTCCTTAATTTTCTATGGCAAGAAGCAGAACACGAAGCGTATAATCTGAGAGACAAATACATTGTAACTGGGTAGCAAAAGCAACGTGTTACGCAAAACAATGGTTTTCATAAATATAAAATTTAACTTAATTCTAAAAGTCGGAACTTTTGAAAAACGTCGCGTGACGCGGGACTAATTTTGAAAAATCGGGATTGTCTCGCCGAAAGCGATCGTCTGGTCACTTTACCTTGTACACATAAAACGTCAGATATTTGAAGTTCGTCCCGTCATTTAGAAACCAAATACAATTTAAAAGAATATTTTTGTTTTTGACATTGGCAACCAACAATTTCTGATTGCAACTATAATATTTTACGAGAAAAGGCGACCAAATTGACCACCACGCAGACAATTTTTTAAGGATTTTCATTCTTTTATTTTATACGTGTACACATGACACTGGCTCACTCACAAACCGTGCTCATGCCATCAATTGGGAAGAAGAAGAATATTTTACGAACTATAGCGGGAATCGGGGCGTAAAGGTCACGTTGTCTCGGTTCAATTTTTATTTTTTTGTGCATAATGCAGTTGAATGTTCAATGTGAGTGTATCATGCAGTAAATTAGTGTGTTCGTGTGCAGCGATTGTAGAATTCAGGCAGGAACACCACTGTCCAAAGTTCAGATTGATTCAAAATATTAGTTAAGTCTTAACTTTACTTTGTTGATCTTTTGTGAAAGCGACATTATTTACCGCTGCAAAATTGAAAATGGTAACTGGAAAATGGAAATCTGAAATCTGAAATCTGAAATCTAAAATCTGAAATCTGAAATCTGAAATCTGAAATCTGAAATCTAAAATCTGAAATCTGAAATCTGAAATCTGAAATCTGAAATCTGAAATCTGAAATCTGAAATCTGAAATCTGAAATCTGAAATCTGAAATCTGAAATCTGAAATCTGAAATCTGAAATCTGAAATCTGAAATCTGAAATCTGAAATCTGAAATCTGAAATATGAAATATGAAATCTGAAATCTAAAATCTGACATCTGTCATAAGAAATCTAGTAACGAGAAACCTGAAACCAGAAACCAGAAACCAGAAGCCAGAAGCCAGAAGCCAGAAACCAGAAACCAGAAACCAGAAACCAGAAACCAGAAAACAGAAACCAGAAACCAGAAACCAGAAACCAGAAACCAGAAACCAGAAAACCAGAACCAGAACCAGAAACCAGAACCAGTAACCAGTAACCAGTAACCAGTAACAGTAACCAGTAACCGTAACCAGTAACAGTAACCAGTAACCGTAACCAGTAACCGTAACCAGTAACCAGAAACCAGAAACCAGAACCTAGAAACCAGAAACCAGAACCTAGAAACCAGAAACTAGAACCAGAACCAGTACCAGTAACCAGTACCAGTAACCAGTACCATAACCAGTAACCAGTAACCGTAACCAGTAACCGTAACCAGTAACCAGTACCAGTAACCAGGAACCAGTAACAGTAACCAGTAACCAGGAACCAGTAACCAGTAACAGTAACAGTAACAGTAACCAGTAACCAGTAACCAGTAACCAGTAACCAGTAACCAGTAACCAGGTAACCAGTAACCAGTAACCAAGTAACCAGTAACAGTAACCAGTACAGTAACCAGTAACCGTAACCAGTAACCAGTAACCAGTACCAGTAACCAGTTAACCAGTAACCAGTAACCAGTAACCAGTAACCAGTACCAGTAACCAGAACCAGTAACCAGTAACCAGTAACCGTAACCAGTAACCAGTACCAGTAACAGTAACAGTAACCAGTACCATAACCAGTAACAGTACCAGTAACCAGTAACCAGTAACAGTAACCAGAACCAGTAACAGTAACCAGTACCAGTACCAGTAACCAGTAACAGTAACCAGAACCAGTAACAGTAACCATAACCAGTAACCAGTAACCAGTACAGTAACCAGTAACCAGTAACCAGTAACCATAACCAGTAACCAGTAACCAGTAACCAGTAACCAGTACCAGTAACCAGTAACCAGTAACCATTAACCATTAACCAGTAACCAGTAACCAGTACCAGTAACCAGTACCATTAACCAGTAACCATTAACCATTAACCAGTACCAGTAACCAGTAACCATAACCAGTACCAGAACCAGTAACCAGAACCAGTAACCAGTAACCATACCAGTAACCAGTAACCAGTAACCAGAACCAGAAACCAAAACCAGAAACCAGAAACCAGAAACCAGAACCTAGAAACTAGAAACCAGAAACCAGAAACTAGACACCAGAACCTAGAAACTAGAAACCAGTAACCAGAAACCAAAACCAGAACCTAGAAACCAGAACCTAAAACCAGAAACCAGAAACCGAAACCAGAAACCAGAACCTAGAAACCAGAACCAGAACCAGAAACCAGAAACCAGAAACCAGGAAACCAGAACCTAGAAACCAGAACCAGAACCAGAAACCAGAAACCAGAACTAGAAACCAGAACCATAAACCAGAAACCAGGAAACCAGAAACCAGAACCTAGAAACAGAAACCAGAAACCAGAACCTAGAAACCAGAACATAGAAACCAGAAACCAGAAACCAGAAACCGGAAACCAGAACCTAGGAAACCAGAAACCAGAAACCAGAAAACCAGAAACCAGAACCTAGAAACCAGAACTAGAAACCAGAAACCAAGAAACCAGAACCAGAAACTAGAAACCAGAAACCAGAAACAGAAACCAGAAACCAGAAACCAGAAACCAGAAACCAGAACTAGAAACCAGAAACCAGAAACTAGAAACCAGAACTAGAAACCAGAACTAGAAACCAGAAGAAACCAGAACCAGAACCAGAAACCAGCAATCAGAAACCAGAAACCAGAAACCAGAAACCAAGAACCTAGAAACCGGAAACCAGAAACCAGAACCTAGAAACCAGAAACCAGCAATCAGAAACCAGAAACCAGAAACCAGAACCTAGAAACCAGAACCTAGAAACCAGAAACCAGAACCTAGAAACCAGAAACCAGAAACCAGAACCTAGAAACCAGAACCAGAAACCAGGAAACCAGAACCTAGAAACTAGAAACCAGAAACCAGAAACCAGAACCTAGAAACCAGAAACCAGAACCTAGAAACCAAAACCTGGAAACCAGAAACCAGCAATCAGAAACCAGAAACCAGAAACTAGAAACCAGAAACCAGAAACCAAAACCTGGAAACCAGAATCCAGAAACCAGAAACCAGAAACCAAACCTGGAAACCAGAAACCAGAAACTAACAAACAAAAGTTCATATTAAATTACAAGCTTTCACTGCTGTCTAAGCAATGTAGGTGCGTTCGTAACGCTAAAGAGTCAATTTGCACTTGATTGCAGCTGCACAAAGTTCAAATTCAATTATTCTATCAAAACAGTATGCGTATGCGCGTCGGAGGATCTAACGCCGCGTGCCCAAATTAAAACAAATGAAATAATAACATAAATAGTCACAAAATGTAAGAGCTAAAGATCCACCTTACTGATTTTCAATTAGGTCGGCTTCGCGATATTATTTCTTTTGTTTTAGTTTCGGCGCGCGACATCAAATGCATTCGTTTTCACGTCAATACATCAGTCGAGCACAAACCGCGTTACCATCTGGCGGACCTGATAGACTACATTCTGTCAAAAAGATTTGGAATGTGACAGTTATTTGTTCCTAAAAAATTATTATAGTAAATTTAACTTATGTACTTTAATTATAACTTTGGCCGCTCTTCTGGATCCCACTAATATTTAAATATTAGTTATTAGATGAATATATATTGCGCTGAACCCCACACACCGCCCATAACCAGGGTGACGGTTCTGTTGAGGAGATTTTTTTGCCCCGGCTATAAAATAGGCAGGAACAAAGAACATTCCAATTTTTTTTTACAGAACGAAATCTGTCGGCTCAGCTAGTAAGTAATATATTTTAGGCGGAAACGGTGTTGTCAATTGAATAAATGGAAAATGGGAATATACACCTAGACATTTTTTGTGTTATATTTGTCTCATCGATATTATAATCTACAAACAGTAAAGGCTTTTATTTATCCTTGATATCTAAATCTAACGCAGTTGTGATTTTCTGTGATACTTTAAAAAATAGGATAGTACTGTGTTTCCATGCTGTCTATTTCAAAGCTCACGACATCTGCTTTGCTATGTGCATATTAGATTTACTTCGTATATTCGACATCATCTGTCCCGTACGAATTTATTCAAAGAAAAATTTTTCCATCTTGATGCAATGCAGATAAATCAAGTTTAAATGATTCCAGATTTTTACATACTCGCTAGAATTTGAGAATGTATTAACAGCACATTTTATTTTATAAAAATTTTAGAAATGCTGGTAGAACTTTTGTTTAATAATATTAACGAAGAACTATAATTATTTAGATAACAACTATCATTTATTGACACTGAACATTTGTTAAATTTTTTAATGAAATATCGCAAAACTAAACAGAAGGAAGCTTATAGAAAATGTCAAAAATATTATAAATGTTTAATCAGCAATATTTCTAGAAAAAATCAATGATTTACAAGCGATAATGTAACATTGGCAGCAACGTGTTTAAAAACTTGCCAAACATTTAATAAATAGCACAGAAATACCAAGTAATACATCTACTACCCTCAAATATGAGAAATGAGAACATAAAGTAAGAAAACTTGAGAGGGCTCTTCCAACTCAGTATTTGTTAAATTTACTGCTAACATTTATTAAATACACCAGAGTTCGTCCTTGACATGAAGGTTAATTTTCTTGATTATAACTCTACCAGTACCTCCTGAATCCGCATGCATGAACATCAAAGGAGACTCAACTAATTTTTTTTTAAACAAATTTATTTAAAACTTTTTTTTTTATTAAAGCCTTTTTGGTATACCTTAGAGACGCAATTCATCATAATACTGTAATAATATTAAGAATAAATTTATTTAAAACTTCAATGTCAAATATTTACTTTAAATATTATAATAAATACTGAGAACAAGTTATGTTTGTGTATTACTAAATAGATGTTTTATAGAAATTTGTGTACAATATTAATAAAAATGTGTATAAACATATAGTATTTGTTTCGTTATGTATGAATTGTTAAAGTGTTTAAAAAGTTCTACGCCAATGCAGCTTGAATACCGGTAACGAGGTTTCTTGTGTGGTTACGTAGAAATGAGAGCAAGTACCGGAAATGACTTTCAGTATCAGCTTTTGTTCAGCGTAGCTCAGCACTCCGAATCTCTTGGACGAGCCGCCTCGTTAAAGTCTATTCAATGAACATATTTAAAGACGTCACACAAATGGTCGCACACAAGTTTTCATTACGTAAATAAATATAATTATTTTAAAACATTTGATTCATAAAACAATGTCACAGGTTAGTATTCTTAAATTTTTGTATGAAATTAAAACAAGTATAACTTTAGATAAAACCGCAGTATTTGTATCAGCCGCTAAATAATATCATCCGAAAATTACTGTGTTCCGATTTGAAAGGCGTTTGTTTTTGTGGCAAGGTAAATTACTAGGGTAACAAGATTTAATATCTTGTGTTTCAAGGCGGCGATCACAATATGGTTTTGTGTTTTGGGCTGGCGTATGACTGCCTATCAGATAAACGTATTATTCGTCACTTCGCTTCGAGGAATAACAGAAAAATATGTTTAAACTGCGTCAGTTATAGACAGTAGACTCTATACTCTGTAATAAAACACACGTCATCGCTAAACGCGAGAATGATCCGGACCGAAGTCCTTGGAAACATTTGTTGTGATGACATAAAACATTACTCGGGAATGCTGTTATACTTACATCTTAGTAAATTCGGATATCAAAACTATTTGCGTTTATAGACATTAATTGAAAATATTATTAATAAACTAAATTACATAACTACTATGCCGTTAAATGATAATCGATATCTTGCTTATTATTGTTTAATTGCTATTAAACTAGATTATTCAAAACAAAGTATTTATAAAGCAAATTAAATAATTTCTGGATATATAAAAGCGGAGTAGTAGTTTAAATTATAAACAATTATTTTCCAAGAAAATTGTAAAAAAAATTGCACAGTGTAATCTTCTACAGTATTCAATGAAAGACAATACTTAAGTCATCTATTGTGAGCAGTGGCTTTAATGCAGCTCAGCCGTGTGTGATATAGGCAGAGATTAAGCCTTATACTCCGCTAGATTGCGTCTTTGTAGCTGATCAAACTGTCTAAAGCGTAGAATTCTAGGGTGAATTGATCGGTAAATTTTCTGAAAGTACCCTATTATATTAAAATACTAGATACTGGCAGTGTCCTGACCATCCTTGTATATTAAAGTTATTAATATCATTAGAGATATAATAAAAATTTTAAGCTTAACTCTTAAATAACAATTGTTACTACACGCAGGGTGAATGTGTGATTCAATTTTGGTCCTGTATCCCGCTGTTGGTGAATGTAACACTATATTTCTCCGACTGTCCGACCATACGGGCGATTAAATTATCTGAATGTCGGATCGGGCACATAAAACACGAACACGTACGGAAATCCACAGAAATGTATGATACTAGTAACATAAATTCACTTTCGTATGTCAATACGAGCCGTGAGTATTGTAAATAGCAATTTCAATGTAACGAGTTTATTTCTACTAACAAAATGGTACAATTGCAATGCACAATTGAATCCGACAAATAGGTACAGCATAATGCTACAATTTTTAAGGATATGGTTACACATTAAAAGATTATATAAATATCGCTCTAAGTGATAGCCTCTACATGAACTTAGTTTCACACTTCAATGGAGTAAGCCGATAAATTCTCCTTTGTGGATATTCAAGCTCCTTCAAACAAATAACCCTAACTGTGGTTAACTTGGCCTCAATTTGGATCGATTATTTACACACAATAGAAACTCAAATAATGAAAGTAGAAGTAAACGCAAATATTGCTTTATTATTATAAAATCATGCGACTATCTTCTAAACGAATGACACAGTTTGAGCATTGAGCACCTCCTGTGGTGGACGTGAACCAAAAGACATACGGGTAATGACAAGGCGCTGGATGCAAACAGCGTAGAACCGGTTGAAGATGAGATCCTTATATCTAGCAGTGAGTATATATCTTGTCTAAGTGATCATCAATACAAAAACAATGACTTCATTAACATTAAGTATTAGATATAGAGGAAAAATAATTGTGATTACAAACATTTTGTTAGAAAAATAGTAACTGAATTGACTTTTTAAAATACTGGCAAGGAAATAAGGAAGGGATGGCTTAACATCGTTTCACTATAAAAGGCGGATGACTAACACTCATGTTTGGGTAATGTAAAAAGTGTGAACTCTATGCCTGTTAAAGTGTGAATGTAAAACCAATGGTAGATTAAATATATATTTAAAGAGATGTGTCTAATATATAAAAAAATTGCAACATTTATATGTCTAGTTCGCATCATTCGTTAAAAAAGCAACACCAGCGACAACCCTGTACATAAATCATACTTTCTTTGCATGTGTAATATCAATGCGGTAGCTCTATGCGTTGTATCAAAATTTATTATACCTAATAACGACTTATTGTTCCGCTTAAAATGTATTTCTGTTCGCTAAAAGTGTTGTTAAATGCAATGGATAAAAATCCATAAGCAAAATAATAGTTTCAGTAAGATTTTACTTCTACATAAAATTGAACGAAGAATAAATAGATCTGCGGTTTCATTAAAGATTCAAATAATAACTATCGAGTGTATCAAATGGTGACAAATGATAAAGCTTTATAAAAAAGCCTACAAATATCACAAAGCAAAATAAGAAATTTAATTAAAGTAACATCTTTAACTTACTATTTTGTTTTGTACAACTAACCAGCAAAACTAGACTCCAAGCAATCAAGAAGAATCATAATAAGTGTAGTCGGAATTTTTACGTTAATTCCTCATCACGTCATGATATCGTGATAACAACACATGTCGCGTGAGGTTCGGCAGTAGTGATTGCGGGTGGAACTTTCAAGTTTACGTAAACATGCCCCAAACTTTTTGCATAACCTTAAATAAACTTTTCAATGAAATCGTAAACGTTATTTACAAACGAAATTGGCGTTTTGTTTGGTTTTTTTCTAACAGTTATAAGTTGGTTTTCACTATCGCTTTTTTGTCCAATAAGTTAGCGAATAATAGAAGTCATAAAGCGTGTAATGAACACAAAATGTGGCATGCTAATTCAGCATATAAAATATAGCATTTATTTATACAAATATTAGTGTTGATATGAAAAGATTGAGTTATGCTAAACAGTTATCATAAATTAGAAAAAAAATCTATAGTTAGTTTGGATGACGTTTGTGGAAAATCGATAGAGTTTAATGAAAAAAATTAGAAAATACTCGCAGTTATATTAAAAATGATACATACTTCGAAGTAATTTATTTAATTTCACTTAAAGGTAGGTGAAAGTGTCGACACTTAAAAAAGAGTTACGACTAGATTCGCCTAAACTTTTCAATTCATTCATTGACTTTTAGAATAATATTACACTAAACTAGTAAAACAATTTGTTAATTAACCTTGCTTCAGGTTGAAATTAGTGTAGGTAAACAACGATGACTGAGTGAATTAAATGGAAAGTTCTATTTACAAACAACGATAATGATAAACAACATGCTTGTACCATAAACAGACAAGTACATCGCGTGTTTATTACCACTATAGTCTCATTTGCCTTACCCGAGGCTGAGTAAATTTTACTGTGTATTCATGTTCGTGCACATTCAATTAAACTTAACCAATATGTTCGTATTGAGAATAAGAATCTACAAAATTAGGTTAATTGGAAAAAAGAAATATTACTTTGGTATTTAGAAATTCGAATTAAAATATAACTAGAAAGGATACTATCACCTTCTGACGACGGGTGGTAGGTTTTTTGTGGGAGATTGACGCGATACCACAGCAGCTAGTAACATGCAAATACTGTGTTCTCAATGCGACATGCAAACTATATAACATCTTAACTAGTCACATTATGGGCTATATGTCGCTTGTGGAAATAAAAAAAGTCCTACATCTCAAACTTTAGTTAGTTATCTAGGAAAGTAGTTTAGTACTGTTTCATTTATTGAATGAAAAAAACCTAAACGTCATAGTTATTGAAAAGCATTATGAATAAACACATAACAGAGGTAGGAATTTTGGTAAATAATTTTCATAAATATCAATTTCTTCTTCCACTTTAATTTTCTGCAAATGCAAAGTTTTTATACAATAAGCAAATATATATATTAACTTTTTTGGTAGTTCGCCTTTGGTGCCGGAGACCGTCGAAGGTAAACAGCACTGTGAAAATATTACCGTCATCTGGTTTAAGGACGTTGTAAGTAGTGAAATTATTAAGGTAGTTAACATCTCAAGTGTCAGGGCGACTGGCGCGTGATGCAGTGTATATCATTAATAGACCACCTTTTGTATGGGCAGGCGTGTTACTTAACCATCAAGTGAACATCCTGCACATTTCATCGCTTCGCGGAAAAAAGTATATAAAGCGACAAGACGTCTACTTAGATGGTACCTAATTAAAGAAAAACAACATGCCCATGGGTAAGGGATCAAATATTAAAATCAAAGCACCCTTTACATATTTACTCAAGTACTCTCGCACGACCTGTTGGTACGAGATTTGTAAATCGGAACGGATTTAAAAGATAAGTAATATATTCAAAAAAATTATGCCGGTTTTAATAACATAATAACAAAATTTTTGTAACTTGTGGATCATATAATTTGCCAATGTTTTTTTCCTTTTATTTATGTATTTGGTTTCGGTTAACATCCAGAAAGAGAACTCACTTGCAGGTGGCTGGAGATGTGAGACAATAAAAAGGCATCCATGCAAAAAACTAAAAGTTTTAAAATTATACAGAAATTCCAACTCAGTTTTATCAATTTTGCAGGTGTTTGAATTTGTGAAATACACTATAGATTTCTTTAGCACTAATGATAAGAGTGGTAAACTAAGATACAACTAGTAACTCCTAAAAGTTTAAATAAGTAATATACTGTATTTAGAAAAAAATGTTTAAGTGCTAAAAAACTATGTGTTTCTATTTTTTAATAAATGCATTTTAATAAACGTCTCTCTCGAACTCGATTAAATATCACAAGTAAACTTGATTAAATGTCTAAATTTTATATACACTAATTGTGAAAAAGCAGCAATATTTTTAAATAGTCATCAGTTTACTACAGCACTAGATAATATCCTTTACGTTAAAGGCCCGAAGCTATAACATGAAAGTGATCTGCGGAGTGGAGGAGAATGTTCATCATATCCTCATAGAGTGTGCTTTTACTGAGGCTTCAAGAGATTCCTCTCTTAAAAACGTTGCATTACATATATATTTAACGGTACTAGCCTTTTCCTGAACGTGGAAAGCTAAATGAATGTTTAATTTAATTAAACAACTTGTACCTCCAGCCGAAGAACTTTTCCACCTTGCGTAATGACTATTATTGGAGTTAAAAGCCAAGCTTTGTACATGAAGAAGATATCAACTTATAATATATTATTATTGTAGTGTTAGTTCATTAGAAATTTTTAAAGGTCGATCATAAATAAACATAAAATATGAAAGTGTTCGTGCGTTATGAGGGCATGTTTGTTGTGTGTATTCTGTAGATATAAGGTCCCCTTTTAAAGTAGGGCCCTCTCGTCTCTGTAAATAATCTTAATTAAAATCATCTCACGCTCACGCCCCGCCGAAGGCTCTGCAAATATGAGCGCGGGGACAACTTAAGGCGCGTGACTGTTTTCTAAAAAAAGTTAAGCGACAGAAAAAGCTTACATTAATATCACACACAAAGACAAGTTTAATCAAAACATTCCCGTAGTCTCTCTGAACTAACGTGATAATAATATATTTTTGTTTTATAATAGGAAGCGACGTGATGAGCAATACCTGATTCCTAAATGATACACCCATAACGATTAGTGACTAGTTGGGATATTTATTTATACAGCACCACATTACTCCACTTCCTCCATTTTACTGGTGGTAGGTCTTTGTTGCCGGAGACCCTCTAGGTAGGTACCACCGCAGCTCTCATTTTAAGCGCTAAATGGTACTGTGCAAACATTGCTATGTTCCAGTTTGAAGGGCGCTATAAGCTAGTAAAATTACAGGGGTATCGAGAATTAACATGATATGTCTCAAGGCGACGAATGTGGTGCAGTGTATGTCACCTTAACTGGCGGTACGTTGTTATGGGCAAGCGTACGAGTATAACTTTCAGGTAACTTACGGTAAAAAGGGAGTGTACTTATCAGGTGAACGTCACGACCGTCTCCTCGCCTCGGAAAATAAAAAAAAATACGCTCGTTGTTTGGGAATAGCTGGAATAGTTTGGAATAAGATATTTGTTACTCCAGTTATCATCATCACGACCCGTTGTACGTCTACTGCTGAATGTTGATCTCACCAAAAGGGCTCCACATTCTACAATCAAATCAGCTTATATCCGATGTTATATAATTCATTAACAACAAATGCAGGAAAATCTTTCGGAATAAAACGTCTAGTAACGTAACTACAGAAAATATGTATATGTAAGTAATAGTAAAATTGTAAACCATTTATTCGTGAAAATGGTTAACAATTTCCATTTTAAATTATTCAATGACTAAACCAAAAATAAATATAACAGTAGAGCCACTAAAACACTTGCAGCATACATTCATTAAATTCTTACACGTTGGAAAATGTTGCATCAAACAATGACTTTGATGATCGAAATTTTATCCAACGTGTCAAACTAATTTACTTTGAGTTACGAGTAACAAAGTCCTGATTAATAAACTTGAGCGACGTAAACGATACAATGGACTTGAACTTTAAAACTTCGGACTTCCAACGACATAGTAATTTAAAATTTTAATTAAACTTTTAATTTTAGATTCATTTTAACAACGTCGTCTAAAGAGTCGTGATAAAGGCGGTATTTTATCGAAAGTAGGGAGTTATGCAATCAGAAAGAATTGATTTAAATCACACGTATATCTCTTATTAAAAATAACGTTAAAAAAGCGTGTAAACGTAGCTGATTAATACAAAAAAAAACATGCCCGACATGACAAATGTATCCAACATAGCTATCACGGCATATCGTATGACATTGAGTAAATTAAATGTCATTCCGCTAAATACATTTAATTAATGAAAAGTATACGTAAAGGTTTTGTCTAGTATTATATTCTACTTCACATTAACTTATCATAAAAATCTAATTTAACTCATTTACCTTTCTAAATAAAAATCAAAATTTTATAAAAACAAGACGTCTTTTTATTTATTTTGAAAATTAAATTATGAACGATTTAGTATAGACCTTTTAATCTTTATGTTCTATTAATAATTTGAGATTACACGTTAGTTAAAATATATTTTTCTTAAGTCGCGGTCCTCATATCTGAAGTTTGCGCCCACTTCTATTTATCACTTTTGTCCTTACTTTGAGCTATTTCGATCTCCAGATTTTTAGAAGACCATGGTGGAGTCGAGTGTGTTGCTAATCTGATCAGATCAACGATTGGAACAGCTGCCTCATGACTTTTTTACTCCCATATGGTACAAACTACATAGTATATAATAAAATATATTTTTGTCTGTTTTAATTAACTACCAATACACTTTTTTATTCTTTTATTATTATTGTACTGCTTTAGCCAGGATGTACAAAGGCTGGAAACAAAATGCTTTTCATGTTCTTGCATGCCTTTACCCATACTGTTTAATTAAAAAAAAATATTTATGTATGTTTCCGTGTCTATATTATGAATGGACACAAATATAAAAGGTAGTATAACAAAACAGATTTATCTGGTATTATACTAGGGAGTATAACCGTCCGAATGTAAAAGCGTCAATGTATTTTTACGAAATTTAAATTCGAAATTCAAAAAAGGAGCAATCACATTCCATTTTTAAATTAAATTTAGTGTGATTATTGTTTTTTATAACAACGGGTGATATTTTTAAATAAACATTTCAAGCACAGAAAATAGCGCCAAAGGATCATCTTTGACGTAAGCGGTGACGTAATGGCCGCGCCCACCCCGTGCCTCCACCCCTCCCCCGCGCCGCACGCCCCTCGTGCGTCACACTCTCCCCTTTCAAGAGCCTTCCCATCGAAAACAAAACCGACTTGATTTAAATGATATTGACGCACTGGTTTTAGAAGACCGATTGTTTACAACAATAATAATAATCAACAGAACACGTTATCGTCTTTGTTAGTAATTAAGTTTCTCTTTACCATAGTTTATTACAATGTCCAAATACTCATCATATTAATACGAATCTATATTATTGCTATAATACATGTTATAACTTATATATGTAAATACACTCTTATTTTTTCTCTGCCCAACCCAACGGTAGACTTTATTATTAATTCTGCTCTTTAGTATTTTTTTTTGTGTAATTTGAAATAAACAATCATAGCTACATTATTCAGCCAAAGGTGTTATTTCTCGATTGCAAATGGATTTATCTGTGCTAAAACCCAAAGACTGTACTGCAAAAAATTTAACCCGATATAAAACAATATTTTTTTTTCTAAGTTCTACTATGTACTGTTTTCTCTTTTAGTATGATAAATGCAGGTTAGGTTAGGTTAGGTTGATGTAAAAGCAGGTTATGTAAAATAAGAATAGTTTTATATGTAACTTTACGCTGTAACGATTTTTGATGACTATGTAATTTCTAAATAATGTGACCCTGATAACATTAAATACGAAAAATAGAGTCGTTCTCTTGACGAAATTTAAGCTGTTATAAGAGTTATTAGTAACGTTTAAAATTTTTTTATACGTAACAAGAAATATAAATTAAAATCGAATATAAATTCAAGCGAATGAAATGCAACGCATACGGGATCTAAATCAACTTTAACATGAAACGGACCAAATAAAAAGCTCAACCTGACACGATCAATGGACTTTTGTCGAACGCCTAAAAAACTGGTTAAAATACGAGTTCAACTCTGGTGCGGAGAATCGAATTGTGCATTCGCGTAATTCTGCCCACAATTTTAGACTTCAAACGTTAGCAAATTACAAAAAGTCGTATGCTTTGTAGTTATCTGTTGATGTATTATATTATATAATAAAATCACAAATTGTTTATAAGAGATTCACTATATGTATAACGAAATTGGCGATCAATAAAAATGATTTAAATTTATAATATGTACTGATATAAAACATTATAACTGCCAAAAAAGTCGTCGTGTGCATTACACATGATGACCACGACCCTCAGTCATGAGGAAATACGACTTAGAAGAAGAAGAAGAGAAAACATTAAAAATTTTATAAGTATTTGTTAAAAAAAAATACTGTCAATTAATCAAAGTACATGGGATATAATTGTAGTAATTAATACAATATATTATCCATAACTTTCTTTATCATGAATTAGTGCGACTTAAATTTTTTTCTTAATAAAGTTCATTTGATTAGATGTATTTAAAAAATATAATCTTTATTATTTATATGTATAAATATGATTTAATATTTCATGTTTTAGAATTTTAATGTAACATTTTCCGTAAGTACACAAAAGATAGGAAAATTGATAAACATTATTTTTATAAAACGGCCATTCATCCGTCTGAAATATAAACTACGTGGAAACTCATTTGTCTTCATTTGTTGAATCAATCCCCTTTGAGTGTTAGATTACGTCTATCCCATTTGCTACAAACTCGATAAAACGCCTTATCATTCCGTCTCATCTTGGTAATAAAAAAACGAAAATAAGCCGGAAGAGTTCTCTTTAATCGCAGCTCCTGCGTACCGTATATTGCTACGAATTCGTAGCAATTGCGTAGCGGAACTACATTTCACTTTATGATAATTTATTGTAGTTAATGTTATCGATACCGCATCTATCAAAAATTATGATTATTACGAATCAAAGAATACAATAATTAACGCAAATTATTGTTCAATAACTAACTTAATTAGTTTAAAGTAATTTCTGTAGGTTTGTTCATTATAAGTACAATAGTCTTCACAACAGTGCACTGCTAATACAGTCGTCTGTTCAATACGAAATTCACTTGATCGAATTCGTGTAACAAGATTTTTCAAACATTTAAGTCTTTATAAAATCCAATGAATACATTTATTTACTTTTATATACGACGTGTAAGTCTACTTGCAGTCGAATTCAGAAACAATACGAAATTGTCTAACTACATAAGAAACAAAATAACGTAAAAGTAAATACATGCGATCTGTATTTTGCAATTACCTTTGGACGGTAATAATATTTTTAGGGCCTAAAGTACAATCCGTGTTCAAATACATTAATACAAACAAACATGCATAGTATTTTTGTTTAATTAGTGTCAAGTAACATTAATTTTTTTCAATTACTTCGCTCGCACATGTACTCGGAACTATTTCCGTGTTAATTTTATACAAACACTGACAATGTTTTAGTGTCAATATTGTTTCGATGACAGTTGGCGCGTCACTGCTACGCAGATTCGATCGGCGTGCCGATATAATTACGAATTGAATATATTTTGGGACAAGTAAAATTATTAGTCACTAAGTATACGACACGTGTTTTCACCTACAGATTTTTAATTATTCCTATTTATATGTATATAAGATGTTCTGTCCCTTTAGTTTTGTCGTGAACATGGGCGTTTCGTCACTTTTAAATCTGATAATAATTATTTTATATATTTAATACTTTCCAATGGAGATATTACTTAGATATGATGTGAATTTAGCTCGTTAAACATTTGATGTGAATAACAAAGTAATATACTTCGTCATCATCAACAGTCCCCGGTAATAATACATTTACTATTCTGTTTATACTCTAATATTACACACTTTGTAAAATGCTCGTAGATGGTGGTTTTTCAAGGTAAACCATTACTTTTGTCGTTCACACTTAATGAATACGTGTGTATGTTAATCAAGTTAAAAGTGTATCGTAAATAGGGCGTTCACCACTGTTATACTCGTATGGCAATCCTACGATAGTGAGACAATGTCACCAATACTTTGTTAATAAGGACATTGCAATGGAAAACAAATAAATTTATTCCTTTCAACTCGAATAATCGAAAAGGACAGTAAAAAGTTGTAAACAATCCATTTTATGTTAACTTTTAGCGTACTA
This sequence comes from Byasa hedistus, assembly GCA_029286795.1. Taxonomy (NCBI): domain Eukaryota; kingdom Metazoa; phylum Arthropoda; class Insecta; order Lepidoptera; family Papilionidae; genus Byasa; species Byasa hedistus. The sequence goes on along the minus strand of JAGSMW010000020.1, from coordinate 4,046,666 downwards.
AGTTAGATGAAAGGTAGCGCCGTACACCGGGTGTTAAGGTGAGTAATTTAAGCGAAAAGTTAAGAAACTTTGAGAAATAGTTAGGCGCAACATCCACTATTTTATATTACTTTCGTTCTTTTAGGTAAAAATAAACTTTTTCTTTGCCTGTAGCAGATTTATATACTTTGCAACTGAAATATGTGTTGAGACTTTTGGTAAAAATAAATTATCTGTATTTTAATAAAGCTTGTGACTGTTAACATAATTATATGAACTATTTAAAATAGTCACATAATTATCGGAAACAGTCTTCGGTTGTCACAACCCTAATGCCATGAGTGACGTTACAGAAGGCCGTTACTCCACCCAGCACCCACCAGCGTCGGTCTCCCCATTCTGTCCACACGCAAATATTCCGCAAATAACAACATACATTTGAATAGTGAATGAGCAAATGACGATATTTACGATTAAGTTTATTATACGGATAATATGATTAAAGAATAATTCCTTAGGTTATTTTTGTTTCTTAAGCAATCGCTCATTTCTATTTTTGTACATTGTAAACAACAAACGAAATACGAGAAAAAATATAACAGTTATACAAAGATCGAAGGAAAAAAGGCTACAGAAGATATAGAAGAAAGGTTTTTTTATTCGTCGCTCCTAAAGAAATACGAAACATAAATAACTAGATATACTAATCGGAATATAGTAACATACGGTATGAATATGTAAAAAAAATACTACTACATTAACAAAACCTTTCGTTTTTTAAAAGATTATGTAACATAATATACCCTAGATGATCTTAAAGAGTGATCTTAAATTCGCAAAATTTTAACCTGAAACTTAAAGCCATTGGCTATTGAAGGTAAGAAGCATAAATTGTTGCTCGCAATAATAGATGCTGTAGGTTTCCGTCAAATATTTTACGACACCGAGGGATTTAAGAATTAACGAATTTTTTTGTTTCACAAACTCGCCCTCAACTTGGTCATAAACTGCTGAATAGCAAGAACGAATATAATAGCCCTTACCGAATACTCGAATCGATTCGATACTTCTCTAAAAATTGAGAAGTGAACACTAATTGGAAGCTGGATTTTTAATAAAGCCGCGCTGCAGTAAACAATGGAAAAACTAAAAGACATTTTCAAATCTTTAATAAAGTTTTCAAACTTAGCAATACAATATTTTAGAAATTTTTTTAGCTATCATTTTCTTGAGTAATAAGATAAGTTTTTAATAACACTGGTGATAAGTTTCTTTTAGAAACAAAGTGACTGAAGATGGTGGAGCGTGCGCATAATACTTTGTCTTTAATATGTTACTCGTAAAAGCTGAAACATCAAAGCTGATATCGCGACAGATTTACAATGATGGTGGTAGATAATCAGATCAGCTCGCAAACACGTTACCACCATTCGAATTTTCAGTCATGTAACAACATATTTAATATTTTGTAGTATTTGTATGGTTATAGCTCATGACGAATACAGAAAAATCCGAACAAACATCAAGACGTTTGATCCATAGATCTCGTTATGTTTACATCGTATTTTATTACCGATGATTGATTATCTTTAGGCTTCAAGGATCATCAACTACTAGGTACACCGCCCCGTTTTTTTACATACTTTCATAGTTAACATCATCTGTAGAAAAGGATAAATCGTTTCACAGTAAATTCTACAAACTAAATCATACAAGCTTGAATAGTTTAATCAACCACCAGATAAAGGTATCCACGTGAGATCTGGCGATAGGCCATAATAAGACACTAAAGGTAAAGGACCTTATTATTGATATATTTAAAAATATACCCTCACAGACCGTATAAATTCTTACCGAGTACCGCAAGGATAAAAAAAAATACATCAAGTAATAACATATAATAGTACATTAATAAGAAAATTTTGCATATAAGTATAAAACCTTTATAAGTTATGCATAAACTTAACAAAATAATAGATTTATGTATATTTTAAATGAATTTTATTCCGTGTAATTACTGAGCAGCAATGTTAACGTATGATTATTCGAAGTGGCAAGAATAATGAATATTCATTACACTTCCTGTTGTTGATTAAATTCACTAACCACGCCTACGTTGTAAGTTAAATAATACATTTGATTTTGTTAACGTTGAATTATTAACAATTTATGTGAAAATATCATTCGGCTGTTTTTGGATTCTTATTAAAACTAAAGATGATGAATAACTTACAATAAATGTTAATTTTAGAAGTTATTTACACGAAGATTGTTGGTAATATTATTTTTTATTTCCAATAATGTAAATATTTACCGTTCACTACATTTACTTATTTTCAGTTGCTTAAACATTCGTGGTATTTTGTTTGTAAGTATTATTTTCTGAAATTTACATTAGAAAAATAAACTACAAAACAGAAATCACAATTCAAATGTAACATCTCGAGCAGTCGATTTGATACATCTCAGACATTTTAAAGCAGAAAAGGATACGCATTCTAGACGGGTACGTCTGTCTACTCCGTGACCCTATCTGAAATTCAATATAAATCCTTATTCCAGTAAGGTCGCAGCATTAAATAGGCGTGTTGCTGTCGTAAGATCTTACGTACAGTTTACAAGATAAGCCTTTGAGAATTGCGAATCTGGTGCATTGCAGTTGAGTACGTTTTCATTGATTGCGAACTCCAGATCCATAGTGACCAAAAAATTATACATCTCACACAAAAAAATACATCTCGCACAAAAAAAATACATCCCACACAAAAAAATACATCGCACACAAAAAAATACATCCCACACAAAAAAATACATCCCACACAAAAAATATATCCCGCACAAAAAAATAGATCCCACACAAAAAATACATCCCACACGAAAAATCCATCCCACACAAAAAAATACATCCCACACAAAAAAATACATCCCATACAAAAAAATACATTCCGAACAAAAAAATACATCCCGCACAAAAAAAATACATCCCATACAAAAAAATACATCCCTCACAAAAAAATACATCCCTCTCAAAAAAATACATCTCACAAAAAAACCACATCTCGCACAAAAAATAATTCCCACACAAAAAATACATCCCACACAAAAAAATACATCCCACAAAAAAATACATCTCACACAAAAAAAATATGCCTTTGGGTGTATTAATATATACAACGAGATAAAAACAAATTCATTTCGTTTTGGGAAACAACAGAAAAGTCTAACGAAATCTATCGGAGGATATCTCTATATCCTACGTAACGTCGCTACGTTAAGCACTGGAAGATATTTTCTAAATTGTAGAATAGAACCAACTATTTACTTATTCATATTAACAAAAGCATAAACTTGACCGTAATTTCACATTATGTTAAGTGATAACGAGACCTTAACTGGTGAACTATAACTATTTATTTTAAATCATCTAAGCGTATTTTCTATCAAATCTCCAAAAACAAAATGCAGAAAAGCTTTCAGTGGGTTGGGTTATCTTAAAATTTGCACTCACAGGTACTTTGAAAATAGTATAGCAACATTAAATTCTATTATGTTGCGTACTCTCAAAGTGCACTAGAAAACAATTACTGAAAAACTTATTTAGAGACTTTTTATGCAGATTCCTTCAGGAGCTACAATTTAATTAATTAAATAAATATTTAGTTTCATATCACATAGAAACATATGCCAAAATATACAGTTACTCTAAAACTACAGTCGTAAAGACAATATTAACCAGCAAACTATTATAATAAAGCTGTAGACCATTTTGCTTTTATGTTACCCAAGACAAGATAAGTGCCAAACTAAGTCGCCAACATTTGGTCCCAGCTGACCGATAATGCTGTGTTACTCGTATGGTGATGGTTCAAGCTATTTTCTAATTTTATCATAACGTCATATAGTTTTTAATACAACGATATTAGTATATTTAGAAGTAAAATATATGTTTATTTAATTTTTACTGTTTGTTAGTATTTGATTTAAATGGGACTCAGTAATCACATTTCTAATTTGTAGTATTATACACTGAGACCGTCGTCTATTTATATAGTTAATTAAGAGTAAGCAAAAAATATGCACAACAGTGAATTTCAAGTACATATTATAATCAGATAATAAAGTTACATTAGATTTAAGGCAAAGGATTTGGTTTTCATTTTGTGTAGTCCTAATATTGATTAATTAATGCTTTAATTTCACTAATATAAAGTAGACCATCTAAAAACATTTGGAAGGACGCCAAGAAAGTACTTTAGAATGATATCTATTGTTTGTTGCGGAAACGTTAACTCTACAAATAAATAGAGACTTCCTATGTATCCATCAGTATTTTGTCTTTGGGCAAATAAACCAGCCCCGTAGGTTATTGCAGAGCTAAGATAGGGATCTTCTTCATTTGAAATCCTTTGTCTTATCAACCGATAATTCTTTTTGTCATCAGTAATAAAACATGATGTTTTGTCTTCGAAGCAGACGATAACGACATTCTATAAAATAAAGGTGTAAATATCACTTTAAACCACCCGTACGGTCGCAGGGAGATAAAAAATCTTTTTAATATGATGCTTCTATCGATACATAGATGTCTTTTGTATTCATTGATGTCGCAGAAAATAGACATAGTAAATTTACTTAGATGGTTCCGAGTCGTAAACGCGTGCTGTACAATATACGTGAGGCACACAACTTACGTAGCTTAACAAATGCTAAATCTATAAAAGCCTTGCAGACTTTCTGAGATGCACTCAAATAAGTCAGAACTTTATTTTTTTTCCTAAAATCGTTTTCTAATAAAAATACTATTCTACATATTTCTTTCTTTTCACGACTATATTTAGATGTGATTGTTCCTAGATATTCAATTACGATCATATGCACCTTGCTTTTAGCTTACAAATAACTCTAAATAAATATTAGAATTTTTACACGTGAAATCCAGTAAACGAAAGTATTATTATAAGTTGATTATATTATTTATACCAATACCATTATTACATTATTATACCATTATTTTTTTAGACCTATGTCCAGCAGTGGACGTCCATCGGTTGAAATGATGATGATGATGATGATATTATTTATACTGGTGGTACTTCTCTGTTAGCAAATAATACCAAGGTTCATACCACAGCTGGGTCTATTTCTGACGCAAAATAATAGTGTGAAAACATTACTGTGTTTCGATTTGACAGTACCCTACTGTAGCTAGTGAAATTACTAGAGAAACGAGACAACATTTTATGCCGCAGCATGACGAACACAATGTTATGAAGTGTTTGTCATCTTAACTTAGTAATTATCACATGGTTAAGGCAAACGTATCATTTACCAACAGGTGTACATAAAAGTACATATTTATTATTATATCAGTGTTATTATAGTAATTATCGTAATAACGTAAAATTGCAAAATGTTATCAACTTGTTTAAATAATAATTTTTAGTTATGCTATAGTTTATGCCATTTTGGAACTTAGGCCGATATTAAGATAATTTTCAGCCATCTAAAGCATCAATAAAAAAAATACTAAATGCAAGTAGAATTTATAAGGCATACTTTAATACAAATTACAACAATATTATTTTGTATATTGTATTTATAACTTAATTACTGCAGAAATAGGTCGAGTGACATTATACGCAAAATAGTCTTATTTAGAATAACATAAGAATCCGTGTGGTAATAATTTACGCGACAAGTTGGCTGCGATGTACCACGGTATACATTTCCTCTTGGCATAGGCAAAGAGGTCGTAAAGAGAAATGCCAAACCACAACCAGCAGTCTGCTTCTTGCATGGAAGGTCTAATTGGCATAACGTTAAGTGAATTCCACTTATGCGCTCAGTGAATTAAAACGCTTTTGGTTTAACCATCAAAATTTAATTACATTAATTTGACTTCTTAATTATTTTCCGATGAATCGAAATTGTACAGAAATTTCGCCTTTCAATGACGAGTCAGAATGTTTATAAAGCACCAGATTGCACTAATCTAGTGCTGCGTTTACTTGTCGTTTTCATTTATACGTTTGAACAATACGTAAAAATACCGAAAAGAAATTCTTGCTTCAATGGATTTCGTTTCAGCTGAAGACTATAATATCAATTGAAAGGCTTCTGAAAATCAGTAGCAATGATTTTGAAACGATACCAAATTAATTCGAATCGAGATAATTATAAGTTGACTTTAAAGACTACTACATACATCGTTCCGATTACGTTTTCTATACTTTTACATACTCAAATATATCGATAAATCTTTTCTTAAAGATCTATTAAAACACGAATAAACTGGTAGCATAAGACTGTCTGTGTCTGTACTTATTGATACAATTACTGCATTTGTACCCCTTTAAAGTAAAGTTAAAGAATTACATAACTCTGCAAATGTCATCACTTTTCCCTATCTTATAACGATGGCCCCTTTATTTCGCGAGCTTGATGGCATTCCTTTCGTGACGAAATCGTTATTTACTTCAGTAGAAATCCTTGAATTACACTAGCCTTGCTAAATAATCAAAATAAAGACCAAAAGCCGTAAAAGAAAACCCTTTTTGGTAATTTGAACCACTGAAACCAAGTTTCGCAAAGTCTGTATTTTTATAATTAACATATTCAAATACAGACGGCATCTAAGAAGACAACGACTACTATTTCTTTTCTTCGCAAGTTCTTTACATGTCTAGAAATATTTTCCCATAAAGACGTTTTGAACTCGTGCTATGATGTTTTAATTTTGCGATAATCAATGTTTTTACTAATTTAATATTGTAACTAGACACAGATAAAGTAATAGCTCGGATACAAATTAATATATTTTTTATAATCGATAAATACTCCACAACGTTCCTCTTAGTATATGAACAAAAAAACTAGGTATGGCATAAATCAATATAATTTTTTCCGATTGTGAATCATGGTAGGCTATTTCTTTGCAATTTTTTACTTCTCAGTATTCTTAATAATATGAAAAAAAAATCCGTACCAAACTTCGTTATTAAAGACAGTCACGGTAATGTACCATCGTCAATAACGATTAACGCTTTTACTCAAATTAAGATAAGTGGGCCGACTAAAATATTTGGACTGTGGCCAAGCGACTACTCTAGAATGTTTTCAATAGTGTCCAAAACCTTTGAGCTTCAAAATGTATAGTAGCTTGTCATTAATCACCAATTTGCTAATAAGATGAAATAACTTCTCTTTGGTATATAATAACCAATATACAATTAAATAATGCTCTGTTTATGCAAAACATACATTACACAAGTAAACGATAAAGATTTTTATACTTTTGAGATAAAAATTAATTAGAAAAAGTTAACCGAGCCCACATAAAAAAAGTGGGTAAAGTTTTGTAATATCTGGTTTGAGTTTGTTCTTGTTTTGTCTTCTTTAATCGATGCTGCAATAGCTTAATAGCTAAACGGTAAACCGCTCGCCGCAGGCGGCTGCTTCGTATTAATGATTTTTATTATTTTCTTTCGAGATACAGGGTTTATAGTTGAAGTTTTCAAAATACTCTCAATGTCTAATAAGTAAAAAGTATATTAAAAACAAAATCTACTTAGTCCGGTTAGAAATGTTAAGGCAACGAAATAAGCACAACACGGATATGCACAAGAATTTCAGCTCCATATACATTAATATAAAATTCCATAATTTAAAGAGGTTATGAAAACATACCGTGAGAATATTATTGTACGTGAAAGCTACTCTGAATGCCTACCTGAATTTCATTAGTCGGTCTGAGAGCTCTTCACCGACGGTCAAATTAACTTAAGATAGATCTGGACTGCAAATTAAAATGTGAGCTCATTTTTTTGAAAAACTAATAAGATTTTTTTCTTTTAATTCTAACAACATTTCTTTTAATGCCTATGATGTCCACAGCTGAACATAGGTCTCCCAGATTGGCTTCAGTTGCTCTCCATATTTTACATTCTGATTCGCCAGCACAGAAAAATATAGCAAAAGACAGAAGCTTTTGTTCTTTTCCTGAAATTATTTTCGTAGTCGCCTTTTCCAATATACGCCAAAATATAATATCAGTTCTCATATTACATTCTGAAGAAAATTTTTGCTTTGTATTTATTGTTACGTTAGACTATCAAATATATTGAAACTCCTCGTTTTAAAAATAATCAGTATAACAGAAACATAATTTGCTTTGAATCAACATCGAAAGTCATTTTAGAGAAAACTTTGTTTTACCTTGTGTAATATAAATTTTCTAAATAAAATACTTCAATTATTTTCATGATTCAAAGTTCAGAATCAGTAACCAATATTTAAATATTCTTATGATTATTTTTTAATACTAAAATCTTTGCAATTTGGTGCACACAAGTTGGTAGGACACTGTTTAAGACAAAAGTAAAACAGAAAAACAACATATTTATGATTTAGCAATTTTTTTAACAAAATTTTAGTGAACTTATAAAAAATTACTAAACGTATGCTAGATTTTATTATTTACTAAAGTTCGAGCAATACTGCAATGTAAGTTTTAAAAGTACTTCAGCTTCTATCTAAAATCACATGCATGTGCTACTATGTAAGTTTGTGGAGCTGTGCAGTTTTGTAAGATCTTTCTCGAACCAGCTATTATTTATGTTACTATAACATTTGTGGCTATATCATAAATTGATACTTTTTGTTGATGTTGCATTTTGGTTTTATTTTGCAAAAAGCTAAAAAACATGATAACTCAAAATTGGTTCACTGTTGCAACTATGCCATACGGGGGTCAAAATTATCACAAATACTCACTCTCTATCACTATCACCTCCTGACGGGAATACGTCAAATTACCAATAGCCCTGTATATTAAATAAACATGATACGAAAACGAATATATAAATATATATTACTAAACTAAACTAAAAATTTTAATTTGAGTACATATTCTAAAAGATTTTTCATAATATAACCTAATGTTTCTTTTTATTGTAGTCCAAATGTCTTAAATAAATCATATAACAGGATAAAACGAATAAGTGAAGTAAATTATTGCTATTACAGTAACAATATTTAGGAATTAAAAAGAGGTAAGAGGCCATTTGTCGGCTGTAATTATTGTTTCGGTACAAAGATATTTTTAATTAATAACCTGCACTCTTTACAAAACCGTGCGATGGCACGTAAACGTATCCTAATTTTTTAAAGAAGAAAAACTGAGGGTATTGGTAACAATTCTAAAAAGAAACAATAAAAAATTAATAAGTCACGTGAAACAAGCCAATTGAGCTATCGGTCGGCGCGATTAAATCAGAACTATCAATAAAATAAATCACTCGAATTAATCGTTTTTCGGGCAGCAGGTGATTCCTCAGTTTGTTAATGGTCGAAATTGGTTCTCACAGTTTCGATTGTTATTTACGAATGAATAATTTTGCGACAACGGTGTTGCAACGTTATTAAGCCTTAACGTTAATTCTCGCTGGAAGAATTAAAACGTTATTGTTGAACAAGTCAGGTTTACAGGAGGGTCTAACTGAAAATCAGGGCTACTGCTAACAGTAGGAGCATTTTACTGAACTGGGACCCCATACAGCTGCCTATTGTTATGTTCATTTTATATTTTTTTATTGTTACATATCATTTACAGGTTTCTAGACAAAAAATCTTACCTTCTTTAATAATGTGCAAGTGTAAAAAAGAAAACGACATATTGAATTTAAGATACTTGAGGAAATTACTTTTTATTCAAATGTATTAGATAAGATAATCATATAAAGATCTGACATGTACTTTGTGTCACTGGTAATAGTGAATTAATCTATTATTTAATATAACTTATTATCATCAACTGATTGAGCTACAAGACACAAGATTTAAACCGAAACTAGGTAGTGTGCACTATTGCTTGGCGGCAAAAGTAGACAATAACAACTTCCATCGAAAATATCCATTAATATTTATACATTATATACTATCATTAACAATTTGGTGTATGTTAACAAACTATGAAACTAACGATAATGCCTCTTACCACACCCTAAGTTCCTTGAAAGTGCAAAGTTAGTTTCTCTGACGTAAGTGCAATATTATGCAGTGAAACGTCTCCCCGGACTGCCGGCCATTTTACCCCTTCTTGTGGCTAAATATGACAAATGACCAACTCCGGCGCCAAGTTTTTTTTCCGTACGATAAAGTCGCATGAAAATTCTAAAAAAGAATTAATATGAAAAATTCGCATGCGTAAATGAAACTTAAACGCCATCAAAATGTATTCACCTTTCTACCCGCGACAGCTCCATTTGAACTAATTCCCACTTCTTCACTCTTTTATCTTATTCTTTTTGTATTATTCTCTTGTCCTTACCAATGAATTATTTACGTATGTATGTATATATTTTATCTTTAACTTAGTTCGTGTATTTCGGGTCCGCGAGTCCTACAGTTAGTCTTCAATAAGACCAACAAGCACTAACACAAGCAGAAACAAAATAAAGTTATAATCAACCATCATAGATTTCTACTAATCTGGATTAACGAGAAAAGAGGTATTTGCTATACTCGCCATATTTAAGATATAGATCCTTTTTCCAGGAATCATACAGTCTTTAGTAGCCTATTACGACACACCGAATATAATCTAACCCATATTCCGTTCATTCATGTATTCATGTATTATTAACAACGAAATATTTGTTTTAATAAGTTTAGTAGCGAAGATGAGAATGCTTACTCAAGACCTAAAGTTTTTGATGGCCACGAAATCTGTTATACTATATTACCAAATATAAATCATGTACAACATGTAAACATAATATCAGAATTAAAATAATTAACCTTTACGAAGGCCATAGCGACGTCGCCGCTTGTAGCTGGATTGTCGCCAATGTAATAATAGATAACTATATTAATAGTTGTCTAAATGTAGTAGGCACAGAAAATTGAATCAGATTTGAATTCGAAGTGTTTTATGGAGGAAAGAGGGAAGAAAATTTCCTGCTAGTTCTAACCATTTAAAGAAATATTTTTCTGCAATAATAATAATACCAATAAAAGATATCACCATAAATAATCAAAAAGAGTAGTTAATTTGTAACTTTAATTTTTTTCATTACCGCTTCCGTAGCGTAGTAGTCAAACACATTCCTTTTAACGTAAAGGTGCTTAGTTCGATTTCGAGGTCACATGGTAAGAAGTTTGGTTAGTGTTAGAGTTTTTTCGAACCCTCTTGTCTAGCTACTATCTCTTTTAAGAACCTTGTGCATATTCTTTAACATACCTAAAGTCGGAGACAGGGACTTAGGTTAAACATATTATCCATATGCGAAAATTAAGCATAAGCTTTTCTTTAATCGATAATAACCTATTTTTTAGAGTATTAAAAAATTTATAGTATGAATATTTAACATCGTTGTCCGATTACCCTTGGATTCCTTGCCTTCATTAAAATGTTTACAGGCACTCTCACATTAAATTAAAGTAAAAACAAGTACTAAAATATGACACGGTTTCCTTTTATATATACTATGTAAGAAAAAACGTAATTGAAGTAAGAGTAAATAAATAGAATCAACAGTAAATACTTGTCTGCGAAAACTAAAAAATCTCGTAACAGAAAAATTAAGTCAACAACAGAAACAAAGCTCTTTCGATTAAACACAAAACTTTTTTGTTAAATTCTATTTGTGCAATTAATTTTATTCAACAATGATTTCTCTAAGAAGAACTGATATGAACCTAGGGATTTTAAATCAAAACAAAACAGATAGTTGATATTCGTATTCATTTAGAAACAATAACAATTGTCACCCCCTCAATTAAAATGTGATGTTGTTCGTTGTTTGTAACTTTTCTGTAAGCTTTTTGCTCTTGAATTGTACTATTCATTGATAACTCATTATTTACCTTTAAATCATCATTGCGGAAACTCCAAAGCGGCCTGAAGAAATTCCGTCACCAACTCGAACCACTAACTATCACCAATTATAAAAAGTTACACTACACTTCTACTGTTTATATAATATGTCTCACTTCAAAGATGGTGTTCTCAGTAACTACTAAGCCACTAACAGGCACTTCAAATATTAACGTACGAATGAAGAATATTCCAATGTTAAATAGTTCAAGCCAAATAGGTGATCCGCATCTGAAACAATGAGAAATACATCATTATAATTTTCATAATTATTTGGTACTTTGCGACTTTAAACAGAGTTATATCTAACTTATATTTATAAAAATCATCAATACGTAGTTAATTATCTTTATTTTTAACTAAAAACAATAATAACAACTATACGATTATAATTTAAATAAAACTGGCGTAACTTTTTCTATTACGGGTTTCTAAAGTTAGTTGGAAGTTACACATAGGTATAAAGCAAATATAAAACATTTTAAAAATGATTGAGAACCTTTGTAGAGGGAGTTTTCACATGAAAATCAACCGCGCGGTAAATTTTTTTTTTGGCAGATATTCGTATTTATGAAGCTGCAAGGGAATAGCTTGGTAATTTATGGTTTGACCCCTTGTTAACAGCGAGTTCCACTACCACAAAGGCATAGAGATGACAAGCCAGTTCCGAACGTAATATATTCGGACGCACAGTACTATCTCGCATCTCGCCCGGAGCGATAATATTTGTATCATAATAGCCGCCTTCACGTAACAACGTAATATCACCATCTCGGAGAATTTTGCAAAAATTTCATCATCAATCTTCGCCTTGCAAAAAGTCGGCAAGACATTTGATTTATCTATGCGAATATTAGCTCGCCAGCCACTCAGAACTGGGTCATATCCAGAGTATTCAGATAATAACAGATATATCTCTTGATATTCACACAGTATTTTTAATAACAGAATAGAAAGTACCTTAATTTCTACGCTAAATGACTAAAAAAGAAATTGTTTGCTAAACAAATGAAATGAACAGACCACGCAATCTATTATTTAGAATAGAATAGAATAGAGAAAATTAACAGATCACATATTTAGTATATTTATAAAGTAAATAACAATTAAATTAATGGTACTCAATAATTTAATCTATAATAATTGTACCTGAAAACGTGTTACAAACGAAAAAAGTTTCACGCGGTTTCTGCTATGAGAATAGTCGGTGACCAAGAGCTTCTGGATGCAAAACTCGATAGCTTGGGTCACCGTCGTAGAGTAGCTAGTCTCTCGGTGTTCTATCGAATGCACTTTGGAGAGTGTGCTCAAGAACTGCATGATCTGATACCGCCCTCGCCCTTTTATCACCGGACGTACAGACACACCGCAGGCATTCATCCCTTCGTTGTCGATCTCCCGCGCATTAGGACTAAGCGTTTCGCTTCGTCCTTCATAATGCGTACAGCGAGGGAGTGGAACAGTCTGCCGGCGTCAGTGTTTCCGTCCAGGTATGATGTGGGGGTCTTCAAGAAAAGAGTGAATAGGCTTCTTCTAGACTAGTGCGCTTTACCACCTAGATTACATCGCCGCTTACCATCAGGCGGGATCGTAGTCAAGCACTAGTCTATCCTAGATAAAAAAAAAAAAAAAATTAAAGTTACGGCCGAATTGTATTAAAAAGATTTGCTTATTCAAAGTTTTGGGATTCAAAAATGTACTTTGGTCAATAAATTATTGTACGTATCAATTACCATATAACTTTTACAATTTTCGTAGCTTCTTGCCTAACTTTATTAGCTATTATTTATAAAGTTTGTATCTGTGACGTTCATTTAAAACCGAAAACACAAGCGAAAGTATTTTTTCAATTTGATCAAAACCTTACTTCCTACTTCTTTTTTTTCATTTATTGTTAATCATAAATTACAATTACAAGAAAATTAACTAATTACCACCTGAAAACCAGTACGGCTTATCTAAGTAGTACAGTCGTCGTGATCATACTTTTAACTGAAACTACATCCGGGCTGGTTTTCTATGACGTATCCCTTTCTTTTATAACAGCGCAATAAAAATAATGGTATTAACATAGTTGTATAAATAAACTTACAAGGCAACTTTACAGGTGAATATTATATATGAAAACAAAAACTGAAATAGTTAACAAAATGCTATCCTTAAAGGTCCCGTTCATGAATTTATATTAAAACTTTGATATTAACTTTCATGGACATTTTGTTTCTTCACTATAATATTTATTAAACATAGTTAATTTTCGTATTACATGTTTTCGTCCGTTACTTTTTTATCATTTTCTCTTCACAATGCAAAAAGTGTTCTGGAAGAGAATGATATAGCATTTTATACGCCGTTTTGTTTTATTTACTTACATTGATTATCTGTTTTCATTTTTTGAATAATAATATACAAATAAATGAATAAAAGAAGTATTATATTCATAATAACAACTTTTAAAGTTATTGCAGAATACCAAAAATAATAAAACCAGTCCTTTAACATTCACTCCGGACACAAAATATGCTGTAAACATTTTCTTTTTATAGGTTATCAGAACCTTGGTAATTCGTTTTTCTTTTATAACGTTAAACAGCGTGACAACGGGTATTCTCATCTAATGCATTACACCATCAGATGACAGCCCATTCTACATGTAGACACTAGTTTATAACAAACCTAATTATGTTGCTTTTTCTTTACCACTACAAAACGTTCGTTGCATCTAGACATGTGATGACCTCATCTTAATTAATAATTTCACTAGCTACAGCACATGCAAAGCCGCACCACGACAATTATTACTGCTTTGCGGTTGAAATAAGTGATCTATAGCGACACAAACGTTTTTTTTTAAACAAAAAGTTAGTAACCATTTTAAATTTAAGAATATACATTCTGGTGTCGCTCTCAAACTTAAATCTATGTGTGTTTCAGATCAACGAACTTTTGGCGATTCTTTCCAACAAGGCACAAGTAAATAGATCGTTAACGGGATATCGAGATCGTTTTGCTTAGTTTACTTCGATATCGCTTAAACTTGCTTGATCCCAGTCGGAAGGCACGACTCCGACCGTCTGAACCTAGATAATTACATCACAATTTTTCATGGAAATTTAAGGCGTCAATTTTGTATTGTACTTGCTACCTTTATTTTGAAAAAGGTAAGATATAATTACTCCTGTATAAAAATAAATAAACGTGGCTGCGTTAATTTTAACTTATCTGTTAATAAAGGTTTTTATTAAACATTATTTCGTATACATACTATTTTGTTACTCACAAAACTTTTGATCAAATTGAAATCTACAATATGAATTTATTTATCATAAATTAGTTTAAATAAAGATGTTGCTCAGTTTAATTTAATCAATTTGTTTTCTGCGGTGTAGAAACGATGCGTTCGTGTAACGCTAGTCAGCTAAAAGTCAGTTGTTGAGGCGCAGCAATAACTGAAAGCCTAGGGAACAATTATGCTCAGGGGGAAATTGCATCTCTGAGAGGAGTTTACAAATCACCAAACGTCAGCAACACGCAAACAGAAATGACAATTTGGCAATCCTATTAGTTGTCCCGATTTCCATCCCATCGCTATCGAATTTAATCGTTCGCTTATTAAATTGGAGTCAACTAATTCGCAGATGTTTGAAAGCACTCAAATAATTTTGTTCCACACCGAGAGAACCATTGGAATAAACAAATGTTATTGAATCACAAACTTCCGAATACAGTTTCATGTTTAAATTAATTTAAGGCGCTTGGTTTGATATTCATTAAGAACAAGTACGCTTTACTGGTGGTAGGTCTCTGTTGCTGGAGACAATCTAGATAGTACCACCGCAGCTCTTATTTCAACCGCTAAATAGTAGTGTGCAAACATTACTGTGTTCCATTAGTGAAATTACGAGACTTAACTTATTGTCTCGAGACGACGAGCGCAATGTGTGGCAGTGTCCATCTTAACTACCACCACGTTATTATGGGCGCGCGTATCACTTACCATCAGGTGAACGTCACGCTCCTCCCGTCGAGTCGCAGAATAAAGGAAAAAAAAACATTAAAAAATTAAAGATAATTAAAATAATTGGTTAGGAAAAAATATTAATGAGGCCGTGATAGCTCATTTAGTAAAGCGTTCGCACTATCTATATCATAGAAGAACGCATACGATCCCTACTGATCCTCTGGTAAAGTTTTCTTAAATCACATCCTGAGGAAACTGACATGTTTCATCAACAATAGCTTTCGTGGATATAATGACATCCACAAATAAAGGTGGACTGTCCTTGTCAAAGAAGGGTACTGATCACATTTTTGATATAATTATGAATAGAACAATACTTATATTAAAAGGATTTGCATTAGCCTCTTCACCTCTGCTGTTACTTTGATGATGATTAAACTTTTCTAATAACACAAAATTTTTTGGTGTAGATTGTTGTAGGCTTCTAAGCATACCGTGCTTGCTCTGTCTATTTACTTATTCTGCTGCAAATGCTGTACTCCCGGATATTCTTTTTCCATTTCGATAAGTAGGCGCAATATTATTAACAAACAAGTTAAATAACCAAATGACCATAAATGGAGAAACGTGCTTACCGAAAATACTTTGACTCTTATATATTGAACACCAAAACACGGCAATGCTGTTACGGAGGCAGCTGGCTAGGGTCTACGTGTTACAAAGCAAGTAATTAACCGCTGAACCTGAAGATTTGGGATTTGATTTAAGAGAACAACAGTTGAGAGGTCAATAAAAGGTCGCTTACCTAATTTAGCTGTGCGCTGGTACCTCTGCACTGTGGTTACCACGGTAGTTTAAAAGACAGATACATCTCTTCATCATTCTTTCAAATTTATTATATTCGCTCGTAAAGCCTTAAAATTAAATACTATAACGTATCAATTGACACAAACAGACAAAAAAGTCTTACTAACAATTATAAACGACAAAGAAAGCATAGACTTCATTTACTACATTTATTGTTTTTACGATTTTCTAAATGGTTTAATAACTTTAAAAATACTAAACCGAAAAAAGTAATTTAAAATGTTTCAAGTAAACGTATTTTTTTAGGTATTAAACATTGATATTCCCTATTACATGAAATATAATTAAGTATAATATAAAATAATTCGTAGGCTATACATATATATACAGTCTACACGTTACCAAAGGTAAGCTTATCGTAACATTCGTTTGAAATCAGCAAATGTTTAAAGATATTTATATGTTGGCGTATTCAATTTTCATGTAAACGTTTTAAAAAATAGAAGGACCGACACGAAAATGAAACTGCGAATAATATAATAAAACTATAGCTTTGTACTAAATACGTTGAGGCGGCCTATTACTGCTTATTGTTTCAAACGCAAAATGTAAGAAAAGGAACATAACGACTTTTCGCTCCCTCAGGGAACTCCTTTGTGAAGTGAAGCACTATGAATAATGCCGCAAGAATAGTGGAAATTAATTTATAATGGAAAAGTAACTAATACCACCTTCTAAAGCAAATTCTGCTTTTAAAACTTTAGACATTTTTATTATTTTGAATAAATACTGTAATAGGAACTGAGTAAAACCACGTATCCCTTCGTGTCCAAGTTAATAAAGTTGTACTACAAAAAAACTTAAAAAATTATAACATTTAGATTGTTTTAACGTTCGTATTAATTTTCATAATCTTAAGTTACATTATGCGTTAAAATAGGTAAAAACTATTGAAAAATTTATCATAATACACGCTTAGTTTAGCTTTCGAGGAAATGAGGATTTTCTCTAAGAGCGATTCTTTGTCACTAATTTAAATAAATAACATATTCATTTACATTTTGTAACTAAAAGATGCGCGTGGACGGCGTTTGGCATGTCGCCAGTACTATTGGTCTTTTCTCCCTCGTGACAACTCCTATGAGATAAAACGCAATACGTTCCGCGTCTACTGAAAAACGTAAAAATATTTTGATGATTCCTTGAACGACTTTTATTTCTTTTTATAGTTATTCATATTCCGGATTAATTATTTCTGAAATGAATATTTTGCCTGTTAACTTCAGTTTCATGTTAATGAGTAATAATGTAGTAAAATTGCTTTGCCCATAAATGGTATTAATAAAAATCATCCCCCTTACCAGTGCCAAACGATCACTTCGATAAGCCGCACTGTGTTGCTTCAGCTTCAGGGTCACTGCCTCATGAAGACGCACGGGCGATTGATAAGACTGTACCGCGATGTGATTACGAACGGGTATCGCGAACGGGATGAATGAAAAGTGCATGTGTGCAAGCGAAGCGGGGCGCTAGCACTGTTGCAGGGTCAGGGGGAGGAGTGCACCTGATCGCGGATACAGTGACGCGGAACGGGCAGCGGAGAGGGCGCAGTACGACCTGCGCCGACCGCCTGCCGTGAGCGACTGGCGCCCGGGCCGGAGCGGCGCGCTCGGCACGCGGCTCCACGCACCGCCTGCACCGGCGCCCGTCCCGACCGCGCCGCGACGCACCGCGACGCACCGCGACGCACCGCGACGCTGCACGCACCGCCCGCCCACCTGCCACCGCGCTGCAGGATACGCACCACACAAATATCGATGTTTTTTTGCTCGTGAAGCTGGCGAGCGCGGGGTGTGCACGCACCGCGCGGGGCGCCGCCGCTCCTGCGCGCTGCGACACGCATCCGTCTCGGCGCTTTCTTGCGTTGCGTGCTCCCACCGCCGGCCATCCGCAGAGCCGCGCTCGGCGGGGCGCGCGCCGCTCACTTCCTTTTACATCCATACCCAGCACCGCGAGTTTTCAAAAAAATATTATTCACCCATGCATACCTAACGAAAAAGTTTGAAAATGTTAAAACTGACTATCAAGTTTGCGTAATATAAACCGTTCCATAAAATGTAACATAAGAATTATTACTCAGACGTCTTTGCTGGTTTTATATTAAAAGTTACGATATAATGACATTTCTCGATTCATGCCTAGAACAACAAAAATAGATGTATAACAAAAATAAGACTCAGTTCAAATTATGATTACAATAGACACTAATTTAGGGACTTTTTTAAAAATAACAAAAAATTATGAAAACCGAAATGGTCAAATTATTTTAGTTTATTTCTCTCTTCTCCATCGTTCCCTCAGTGCTGAGGATCGTGACCACGTATAAACAGTTTTCATTGAGAGCGGTTATACGCATAGTGAGCCGCACACTGCATACTGCCATTACTTAGTCCATTTACCTAGAAATATAGTTTTTAGGCATTTGATAATAAAGCCTTTTTGTTATTTTTTCCAAGTTTAAAATGTAAGATATAAAATTTTATTAATTAATTGCAGTGTATAAAAAAATATACTGCAATGTTGTTACGTAAAACTGTTGTCAATTAAAGCTATTACTTTGTATGTTAAAATTATATCGTCTCCATAATAAATAAAATAGATGTTCTTTTGAATGAAAAAAAATTAATATAAAGTAATTTGTTATTAAAACTAAAACCAGTGTTTTAACTCTTAAACTCTGTTATTACAATTTACATAACTTTGCCATTCTATAAATATTTTAAATTTATTGCAATGAATTTGCACCATAAAACAAAAATATCCGAATTGAAATAACATTTATTGAACAAAACCTCTTTCTAAAATGTTTCAGAACCTTGTACGCTGAAACTGCATCAATTTATATTTCACGCTCAATCTTTTACAAAAATAAATAAACATCTTCGCTAAGTTCGGTTTCAAATATAAATCGAAATAATATATATTCGGAGAAAATGTTAAGTCTGATCAATTTGGCAAAATATACCAAAAGTATTGCATCGTAAATATAAGCTGCTCGTATATAAAAATCTAGATTTAACGCTTCGTGCACGTTAAACGGAGGGAGTGAAGTAATCCTCTATACCTCACCCCCTCAGCCTTCATTGTGCGGCTTAGTCATAATTGAGTTATAGGGTCAGTGTAACCACTTTTTCCATTCGCGTGACGTGTACCGTTAAGCACGAAGAATCTTTCAATTTAACATTGAAAACTGTCTGTCAATAGATATACACTACGTGAAAAAAGAAGATAAAATTAATAATAAATTTTTACACCAGTCTCTAACTCTCCATGTTTTAAAAGCATCAATCATATCACATCATAACATCGATGATAAAGAATTTAAAATGACTAATTACTGGTAAAAGTACTCGACAACTGAAATGATAATTATCTTTACAAATGCAATCGGTAATAATAATTTAGTTTTGGGTTCAGCCTGAAAGTATCAGAACTCCTGAAGGATGTTGACACTAACACAATGAAAATGTTACTATTGTAACAAAATTGCACTACCGCTAAACATAATCCAAAGCAAAACTCGCTTTGTGTCTATATTTTAGTTAATTTATATCAGTGTTCTGTAATTTTTGTAAAGTATTAATCCACAGTTTAGTAAGTATACTAATGTGCAGAACATCCCGCAGCTTATATAAATTGTTGATATTACATAGCAAACGAGTTAACCGCTGGCTTACAGAAACAGTTGAATATTTAGGTGATTCTTTATTTTTTTGCTACGTTATGCAAACTGATAGAGACCTGTTACTCCGTCAGTCTTCGTAGATTGAATTGTTGCTGCAAATACGAGTAAAATAACAAAGAGTATTAAAAAGTCATTTGCGTGGACGTGTTACTTTTTGTGTGGAAACTAGTAGATAAGTAACTTGAGTTACAATAGATGTAAAGAAACGTAAAATTCAATTGAAAAAGCAAACTAGTTGCTTGAAAGAACAATTGTAACTTTAATCACAGAATCACAACTTACAAGACAAGCTTAGAGGAAATTGCTGCGGAATCCAAGTTTCTACAACACTTAGTTTTCAATAAGAACAAATGTAACAGAAGATATAATATTCTGAACCATACAATTATACATGAATTTAGAAATTTTCCTTTTGCAGTTGTAAATATAACAAAAAAGGTATTATATTTTTTTTCTGGCCTTTTCTGCGTCACAATCAAAGCGGAACTCCATAGGAACTGGAGGACCTTTATAACGCTTAGTCAGTATTACGACCCGCTCTGCTTCTCTTACACCGCTCAGACGAGCACCTGCTACAGTGGCAAAATGTCCGGGAACCGTAGCTTCCCCGGCAAATAGAAGTATAGGTGGTATAGGCTCATTTGGTCCTGGCAAGGGACACGCTAAAACTCTCTGTGCGTTGCCATCAGTACATTCTTTTTCGAAAGAGTATGAGCCGCAAAAGAAAGGATCGGAAACCCAATGTGACCTGAGAACAGTAACTGGGTATGGTAGGCAATGATTACCTGTTGTACACCTTAATACATCCGTTACATCCTCTGCCACGTCTTTATCGGACAAACATTCCATATTCATTGCTTCAACGCCGTTTACCCAAACGCACAGAACATGATTGCTGTGCGGTACCGTTTCTATTGCAGTTATACCTCTTGTCCAATTTGATCGGTAACCAAAATTACTATTATGACAACAGAAGTTTAAATCTCCACAGTGCCAGAACCAAAACGGGCGGCAATACTCTAAAAATATTTTGTTACAATATCCGTAACCGAGACAACGCATAGCGTCTACCTTAGAGGATGGCAACGTTGGACAAAATAATCTCCCTGCATTCTCATATAGCACACCAAGTGATACTGTAGTTATGACATAATCAGCTGGATACTCTTCACCATCACACGTGCATACAATAGCACGATGTCCCGCTTTTTGAGATGTTCCCCAATAGATGCTGCTTACTGGTTTACAATAACGTATCACGCCTTCTGGTATTTGTCGTAAAATCGGGGCTAGTGTACCAACTAATCCTAGTGGAACTCTTACTTGTCCACCTGGAATATTCATGAAACATCCTGCATGATCTGCACCAAGCAATGCAGTATCATCTGAACATCGAGCGCTTGAAGTGTGTGCAAGTCCAAACATTATTCTAGCAGCGTCATGCTGTTGCTCAAGGGGATATTCGTGCAATTCTTGTTGAATTCTTATACTCATAAAGTTGAATAAAGATCCGTGTTGTTTATTCCCACCAAGACAGTATAATTGAGCAGCTTCTTCTTCTATTTGGCGGAATTTATAGTAAGCGCTTATTGTAGGCGTGAATGCCATTTTCCCAGAGACAACTCTGTCGAAAAGTCCTCTTGTATGCAATGACCCAGGCACTCCAGGCCGCGGTGGGTCCTCTGTCGCAGCTAGAGAATGAACTAAATGTGTGAAGAAGTTATCGCTTCTCCAATGTGCTCCAAGTTCTGCTACAATATCACCTAACCAGCACGAATAAATTCTGCCTCCCGGTCTGCAAATATTTTCAGAATTTAAAACAATCAACTTTTATTTTAACTTAACAATTTTAAGTTTCATAATAGTTTTTACCTTTCATTGGCTTCGAGTACGACAATGTTATCTATTCCACGTTGTGCTAGTGATGCAGCAGCTGAAAGTCCCGCCATTCCAGCACCAACGATAACGACTCGCGGCATTGGATAGCATTTATCAGGGTCACAAGGTTCGACACCGCATATTCCACGATCATCTAAATTTGGATCGCAATCGAATACTTTGGTATTTTCCGATACCCTGTAAAAGTTACATCATAATATTGCTATACAATTGATATGATCTCTGTTTTACGGCAATTAGCTTATAGCCAAAGATATAACATAGAAAAAACTTTTCCAGATAAAACTGTGAAGTAGTTATATTAACCGTCTTTTTTTATTCAGAGCAAGACGATCTCTGAGAAAATTAAGTAGAAAAAGGTGATGTTTATGTCTCGAATGCCAATAAAGCGGGGCAAGGTGTCCACTTATCATATAATACATTATATATATTATACACATTATATATATAGTTTAACAATTATTACTTTCCTTAATTCATTTAATAATTTAATTTTAAATTGATCGTGAGATATATTTAATGACTGATAAGAAAATAAAATTTTCTGACAAACCATCTCCGACGCATTATACCCCATGATCTCGTTAGTGGTGTACGTAATTTTACATTAGAATATAACATCTGAAAGTTTTAAAACATTTACTGGGAAAATTTTAATCAATACAGCACCAAAAATTCTGTCATTACTATGTCACATATGTAACAATGTTTTTGGTATAATACTTCACTCTTTTGGTTGTGAATATAAGAACGACCTCTTTTTTCGCTATATATTTATAATAAATAGTTTAAAATACAATTTTTAGCTGATGTCATTAAAAATTTAAATATGCCGTGGTAACAAGAAAAAAGGGTCAAATGAAACTCAAACGTGTTTTATAAATTAGGATATACTTTACATTCATCTTGGTCTCTAATATTAATACAAAGTAATACATTTTTCTTAATGAATTATAATTACATGTAAAATATGTCGAGGATCAACGGAACACAATCACACAGTCTTCGTTTGAACTTTCTATTACTAAGTATTATACATGTCATAATTTAAGATTTTTTTGTCGTATTTACAAATCGAAACATTGCGTCCAGAAGCGATCGAGCGCGTGGTAAAAATGTCGACTCACACCAGATAACGAATGATTTTCGTCAGTGTAACTCTGAAATTAGAAAAATGTCAATATTAACTCAACATCTCTATATGATTTGATTTTAAGAATTACTACCGCGAGGTCAGAAAGTGAATAACGAAGGATATGAAACTGAGTTAAAACTGACCAATTGCTCGAAAGCGATATCGGCATGCTGTAGCTGCTTGGCGAGCTGCATGCTGTGTTGGTAGTGTACGTTGTCGTCGCCGCTTCCATGAACGAGGAGGTAACGTCTGCCACGCAGCCGGTGCGCCGCGACCAAAAGGTCTGACCGCTTGTAACCAAGTGGATTGGCCTGCGGCGTATCCATATACCTTTCCGTGTATATGGAATCTGTAAAAGAAATAAACGTTACAGCTCTCTTAATGTTCCCAACATTGCATCCTCTCACAAAGAGAGAGTTAAGGTTTAATCACCACGCCGGTCAAGTGTGGGTTGCAGATATAATACATCCACGAAAACTGTTCTAGAAAGATGTAGGCTTCCTTCCGAAGTTTTCTTTTACAGAAAACTCGAACTCTGTACGGACCGAACCCGGGCCTCTTTGGGATGTACGGAGCAGTGCAAACGACCTATCACCGCCGCACAAATGAAACTATCACTGCGTTATTGAATTATTTATGCTTTCTTAATTATTAAAAGAACAATGTAATTTTTTTACATTTCAATGATTGCCTATGTCCTAATTTAAGGCGCATTTTATATAACAATATAAATATTTTGAAAATCGTTTTAAAAGGCAGCTTGAACAATATTTAGTGACATATTTTGTGAGAATGGAGACAAGAAGTCTAGCCAAGTTGCGAATGTCAGTGGTGTCGCCAATTCATTGTCTATTTTCACTGCAAGACAAGCGCTTGAAGAAAACGTGCCGAGAAAATTAATAATATTGCATTTTGTCTTTCAGTCATTCGCTTACGTGTCCTTGTTTGTACATAAATGAAATCTATTTATTGCACTTAAGGACTACCTTTTCTAGAAGGTTAGCAAAAATACAATTTTGTCATCTTTAATACAAATATAAGGTAGAGGGTTTATGTTGCAGGAAACCGTTTAGTTACGAACCACCTTAGCGCTTATTTTTACTGAGTTAGTCTCATTGTATCAATGTTCAGTCGACTAAAAAATAATATTCTAGGACTGTCATCAAAACTGTCATATTAAAATCTGATGTTTTACATAATAATTAACAAAAGTAAAGGATTAGGAACGATGCCAACAATAATAACTTTTCTGTGGTCTACTATAACTAAGCTTTTCTCTGTTCTTAAGAGATGGCTCACGAGAATAATCGTATAGCGATTGAATGGCATAAACTGTTTTTATGACTCATAAATGTGTAAGTAGGAAAATTGTCTTCATTTGTTACTTACAAATAAAATAAATGCTATTACATACCATAATACAGCCATGAAGTGACAGGCGCGACGGCAGCGCCACACGCGAGCAGTTTGATCTCATCACGCACCAGCATCATTGTGGTGGCGTAACCACCATAACTCCAGCCCCAAACACCGATGCGTTCAGGGTCGATGAATGGATACAGAGTTATCAATCGTCTACAAAAGAATGAGAACTATAATGAATTATAATAGATTCAAGTGAAGAAGACAAGAAAAGAAAATACTTTAATTAATGTAGCAAAATAGAAATAAGTTATGATGATTATGAAGAATCTAGTATTACTTCAGGGTAATGGTATTAAAAATTCATGTCAATTGTTTTACGTAAACTATCTCTTTATAATTAAATACGAGAATTGAAAATATAGAACTTTTAACTTCGACTACATAATTCGTGATGTATCTACATGATATGCCTGTCTCCTTTGCAGGAAGTACAAACTGTAGGGGAACTTCACATGATGTACCAAAAACTTTCGTTTAGCCGTTTCAACTATTTTAGATTAAAGTTCTTGAGTTAGTCGTGTAATCAGTTCGGCTTTATTAGAGTTGACAACACATGAAGGAGAATATAGATGAATTAATTTTATTATCTCAAGCTCTACTCGAATTTACTTCTAAAGAGTTGACATAATTATATAGGTTTGAAAAGAACTGTAACTAGTGTAATTAACGCAACCTTGTTACTGGTGACCGCATCACTCACCATCAGGTGAAAATACTATTCAATTTGTAGCATTGTCAAAAAGAAGATAAACCGTTTGTATTTAGTTTTAGAGACCTACATTTATTATGTTATCATTATCAAACTTGTTTCATCAATATGTATCAAGATTTTTTATTAAAACGGATAATAGGTTTTCAATAACGTAAATAAATATCATCAAATGGCAAACGCAATACCAAGGCAGTCAAAGCAACTTTATATAATTTTTTTTGGACGTGAGGGTAAAATCTTTAAATAATTGAAGTTAAATTAAGTAAATACATGAATGAGACGATGTATGTAGCATGCGTACTCTAATGCAGCGAGGGTATCAGTTATCTCCACGGTGCCCAGTGCATTGTTGACGGCGTGCATGGCCTCCACACCCATCACACCCGAGCCTCTTACGTCGATAGATGCCACTATAAAACTTCTATTTGTCGATAGATACGAAGCGTAGTACTCTATAAAATTAAACATAGCATTTATTATATTTATGTCATTTAAGGAAAAAGGTGATAGACCTTATAGTCCCATCATAGTCATCATGAAGTACGTACGGCTTTTTTATTATTGTTCACAGAATTAGCTCACTGTGTCTGTAGCATTAAATTCATAAAACAATATTTTAAAATGTATTAAACTTAGAAATAATTTTATTAGTTTCTATAATAAAATATATTTTTTTTATCGCATTATGGGTCTTTTAAAAAACTTATAGGTCCATGATTTATACCTATATTTTTTAATTACGTACCAAGATTAAAACTATCTTTTACTCTGTTTGTCCCCGGTCCTGCATAAACTCTTAATACCATAGGATATTTTTTTCCCTCTTTCATTTCAGGTGGAAGCATGAGTTTTACATGAGCCACGATGTTTTCCTCCATTGTAAAAGAATTAAAAAGTATCATGGGTTGTTTATACCGTCTTAATTTCTCACTCAACTCGTTATTATACACAACGATTTTCAGGCCGTTAGTCTGCAATTTTGTAGAATATATTAATAAACAGATTATAAATTAAAAATTATTGTAATGTATTTATTTGATTTTACCCGTGCATTATATAAATATTTAACTGGCGGCGAATTGGAAGAGCTGCATGACATTATGGCATAACTTGCATTTGGTGAAAACTTTGCAGCTACGTTACGACAAGATGCATCTCGGCATGATATGCACCTATTAATTCCTTGAGATGCCGCCCAAAGTTGTCTCTCCCACGGCCGATCCCACGGAGATACAATGTAATATACGGTATCCATTTCTTCGTTCCATCCGGCAATAGACGTGACTGTAGAATTTCCAGGACTCAAATCCTTAGTTGTCAAGGAGTTGAAGTCGAAAAGTGCCGCATGTAGATACCTTCGATCATTGTTGAACAAAGGCTGTACTTCCAACATTTTTGATCCCGTTTTATCAAAAATCGGATCACGAATATCAATCCAGCCTTTACTCTCAGTATGTTCTTTCACCATACTACATTTATCGTTATACAAATCGCAATTTACTAATACGCTTATATTCTGTCTTCTGTTTAACCAGAGAACAACCAGATTATGATCGCTCACCCAATTTACTCTTCCTAATATATGATCCGATCCAACAACATCGACTGGAGCTGGTATAATCCTCGGGACTTGGCCTAAGTTAGTTAAATTAAATACGCGTAGACCAACTAGTGGATTAGTGCGGCCTACCTGACAACAAAATAGATATTGGAAGAAATTTAAATACATCGAAATAACAAAATTGAAATACAAATATTCTATTTTAAACAATGTCGTTATATTCAGGTCAAAAAGGTCCTCCAAATTATTGAAACAAACATAACTAAAACTAGAAAAGCTATCAAAGTAAAATGTTATCCAAAGTCAACTAACAAGTATAACGTGTGGCAGGTTGAACAGAAATTTACAAAAAATCTTCACCAAAAATAAATAATTTGAAACTAGACTAAATAGTATAAGAAATTGATATTTATATGCGAGTAAGAAATGATTTATACAAACCTTCGGATACTTAAATTGCACGAGTTGCGGATATTGGTTATCTAAGTCGCTTGAGCTGCCGTAGTACGGATAAATGGCGGACTCTACATTACGGTCGTCAAAGGAAGCTACGGCGAGGTACGCGCTGTTGGGTGAAAACCACAACGCTTCCGCCGCATTGAACACCTCCTCTGAAATGTTAATGCTACTTTAAATAAACAACCAGGCGCCGTTTTATCAACTCGTTCACCTGTTGCAACTTGAATTTAAATAAGTAAAAACATAACCGTTATAAAATTGTAATTATTGTATTATGTCAATATGCACCACCGGAAGAGTAGAATGATGCCACCCTTTCTATGACGGTGACACTTTTTAATTCGTAATCGAAGGTGGCGCGTCTATCACCACTAGTATTTTTTCTATAGTATATCACTGAATTAAAATGCCACTTGATGGTAAGTGGATGGTATTACTAAGAGGTGAGACGTTAGGCAAGGGGTCAGTCGTTAAACACACGCTGAAATTTTTTATACAAAATGGTAAAAGAACACTTCTGCGGACCCCAAATGGTGGGGCAGGTACATATGTTCATGTTTTTAAGTCAGAAGGTAATATTCTTGACGTTAAAAAGAGTAAAACATGTTTTTATTGTACTTTACACGTACTTCGAAAATATAGCTCCAATGTTTGGGGCATCAAAATTCATTTTAAATACATGCCGGAAATTAGAGCGCATGTGAGTCTAATTTAAGTTAACAATATCCTATATTTTTCACTTAAGTGTCACATTGTCAAATGTTCAATTATTACCAGAATTAAGTTAAACCAAAGTTTTAACACAAACCCAACACTCCACAGCTTTATAGTGTTGAAACAACTTCTAGTGTAGCAAAACTTTAATTATACTCATGTTACTACAGACCAATAGCCAGCGACAAAATTGTATGAGTAATACGACTTTCGAAACAACGTAAATGTATAACCAGAACATAGCTTTGCAGAAGATAGCTCTATAAATATATTTCTAAAAGATTAACCTTCCATAGCTATTAAATTTATTTTATTATATTACAAATTCTGTCATCGTCGTCAACCGGAAGTTCATTGCTGAATCTTTCGCTAAAGATCGCCATATCAATTAGTCATGTCCTGCCCGCATCCGCTTTCCATGATAATTTATAACATACTTTACAAGTATGTAGTCAGAAATCATTGGGCATTGAATTGTGGTAGGCTGGTGGTTACAACAATGATGATATTTATTATTCATTATTAATCTATAGTAATTTTAAGTTTATTCAAGGTTTACCACGAAATCTAACTCAAAATATTTTTTTAACTGACTAGCAAGTTTAAACTGAAATTCAGTTAAAACTTGCTCGTGCCAAAATTTAGTAAAGAGCAATATCAATTTAAGTTAGAAAATATTTTTGTTGCAAAAAGTCGCATTTGAAACGTTGTTAAAAATAACGTTAAATTCCTTAAAGGAGCTGCAAAGACTTTTTAAACCCTTTGCGGTACGTTTCCCGGGCGTCTATAAAAGAAGTCGCATTAAAACAGGAAGTAAGAAAAAAGATAACTAAAAATTCTACTCATACAAGTCATATGGTTCGATTTTTAAACGTATAATTTTCGCTACGTCTTTATATAACTTTTAAAACTGCTTAATATATTTGACGAATTTTTAACTTGACAGTAATCGCAATATCTATATAAAAATATTTGGATCGCATAATTTTTTTTTGTCAGGATATTAAAAAAAATCGAGAAGTAAAACAAAAACTAGTCTGTGGTCCATTTGCTCGGAAGGTTATCATCTGCGTTTAATATGTATATGTGGATATTCATCACCTACCTTCATATATCCAGTCCGTGGCGCCGTAGTACAGTTCCCCCGGGATACCGTCGCTCGTTAGTGCAGCAAATGTATCAGGTCGGGCAACGTCAGGTACATAATATACATTATTGTTCTCTACATAGGCCAGTGCGCCTCCCGTTCCCCATACTACTACTTGCGTGGGCCCTCGGCCTATTTTAGTTATGGACCTTTAATCACAAAACATCCGGTCTCAGTTAATAATAGTATTTAAGGAAAGGAAGTTGTATGCTATGAGAAAACAAAATTGAAGTAATAGTATATGATATATAGTTATCGTTGGTTAAAACTTTAAGTTTAACTTATAATTAGTTAAACGTAAAATTTTTTATCAAGTTTGTGAGTGATACATAAATATATCTTCGAAATCTAAATTGTAAAAGCCACGCAAATGAGTTTAAAAATATCTGTTCACACATAATATGAGTTTTTTTTTTGCATTTGTTCCATTCACAAAAATGACTGTGAACATGACTGGAGTGTCTGCTTCAAAATTAACATATTACTTGTTCAAATATTAACATCTGCGAACCAATTTTAGAGTGAAGAAAGAAAAAATTACAAAGACAATATAGTCTCATGGTGACGAGCGTTAACATAGGATTTTGTGTATCAAAATATGAATTGAATACTTTTTTACTATGAGCACTGGAGTATTACACATAAAGATAACAAAAAAAAAAGAGTTTTCGTTAGCGTGTTAAAATATTGTATCATATTTCTTTCAATCCAGTTATTTGGTTAGTTAAGACAATAGGATCTTTTCGATTAATATGACCTCTGATTATGACCAAAGCGTAAAACATAAAAACTTTTAGTTATTTAAAATAAAAAAACAGAAAACATTAAATATCCAAAGAGCTAAAATTTCCTTTCATGCATTAAACTAAAAAGTATTAAAAAATAGAATAAATATTTAATGACACAATACTAAAACGAAACATTGTAACAAAATTGGAACTAAGCCCGTTTAAACGTTACATATGCATATAACAAAGATTGTATATGTAACATTTAACCATGACCGCGGCATTGTTAAACAATCTGAGAATGTGTTATTTGTCGAAACCGTAATAATGTTTTATTTTGAAGCGTGGCCGTTACTAAAGTATAAGTTGAAATGGTTGGTTTAAAACATAACTAAGTGATTACGATTTACAACTTTCGTCACATGTTACTAAATTAAAAAATTCTTCTGATTCATTACATTTCATTCGCTGATAATGTCTCGTATGATTAAAATAATAGTATTAAACAATTCACAATTTTTAATTGTCCTAAAATCCTCATAATTCTAAATCTTTTAATATACCGTTTTTCTTTTAAGTGTTTATAAATATTACATTACATAACATATAGTATAACCTTTCTGTAAATGAACACTAAC
Source organism: Byasa hedistus (assembly GCA_029286795.1). Classification (NCBI taxonomy): domain Eukaryota; kingdom Metazoa; phylum Arthropoda; class Insecta; order Lepidoptera; family Papilionidae; genus Byasa; species Byasa hedistus. The sequence continues at coordinate 4,015,881 of JAGSMW010000020.1, read as the reverse complement.
GCATATATTATTATCAAAAAATATAATAACACTATTACCTATTTTTAAACTCACTTTAGTTCCACGTCGTACACAGAGTAGTCTGCTAAAGTTGAATACCGGTATACCTGTAACAGATTATTACTATATTGTATAATTTTTCAATAATGTACACGTAAACCTACATAGCAACGTGACTAATTTAAATGGCCGCAATTCAAATATTAACATTTGCGAAAGTAGGTGGGCACTTGAAACTCACCTTGACACTTAAAAATTAATGTCAATACATGTACGAGATAATAATCTAGGGGTTAATAAAACTATCGAAAGGATATCCCACTTTGAATTCTTACCACGTTTATATGATAACGAAACATTTTTTTTTTCAGTGCTAAATTGATATTATCAGTGTTAAGTATTTTCATAACATAAAACAAATAATAGTTTTTAAAATTCACAAACATTTTCTATAATTTTCGAAATCATTCAAACAATCTCAACTTTCACTGACAAATATATTTAAAAACTTATTATGACGGGTTGATGTGGAAAAGATTGCTATAAACTAGGCTTAAGACTTTAATTGTAAAGTTACTTTAAATCCCTTTTATCCAACTACACCTTGAAAGCTCAGTTTTTAAGGTGATTGTGCGCAAATTTAAATCTTTAAATCAATCTAGGTTTATTAGTCTGTAACCGTATTCAATGCAATACGTACCTTAGTCAGGTTAGCGGCCAATAAAAAATATTTTAGGTCCTTAGAGTACGACAAAAGCAGATAATGGTGTAAATTGAACTGCGAACAAAAGATATACAACTTTATCATATAACATATTCAGAGTACAAATGTGATAATCACAAGAAAACATTTTGCATTTAATAATATAAATCGTATTAAGGTTTTACAGAGCGATTAAGGTAGTACAATTGCTGATATAAGTTGACTCACTGTGTTATGTATCCGTATGACGAGCGCATTGTGTTGTGTAAATATTCTAACCAAGCCTTACCATCAGATAAGTGTCCTCTTTGTCGTCTAATTTTATTAACAAAGCATGATGAGAATAAAATAGATGATTCATTTATATGTACACGAAAAGTTATACTTGCAAGGGAATATACAATTTTTTTTTATCGTGAGCGATCCGCGTGAATATTGACCTTATGGTTGTAATTTTAAACAAAATTAAATTTGTTAAAAATAACAAGCGATATGTTTCGTATGATTAATTTCATGCATTTGTCAAACTTCAGAAAATAATATATTGCTAAAGGTTTTTGTTCGTCTCAAATGTGATGTACGTTTCTTTGGAAAATAAAAGTGAATGCACTTTAAAACTTATTGTTAAACAATCACAAACGCAACTTATCGCGACGACGGGATTGTAATCCACATCCCAATTTTAAGCCGACACGTCTTTCGTTCATGAGACAATGTGGAACTTTCAAATCATGTTTCACACAAATCTTAGATAAGCATAAACAAAACTCTGCGCAGCTAGTTATCATAGCCTTATGAATTATTCAATAAAACATTCATTGTTCTATACAAACTCGTACTGACTAAGAATTAGGTAATACACAATCAAAACAAACAACATGAATCTAATAGTTTTAATGTAAACAAATATTTGTCTGTGCCTTAAAATAAAACTTTAAATGTACTCTTTATAACTAAATAAATATTAAACAATATATGTTTGTGAGTTCCACGTGTTTATTTTAATCGGTTTTAAACTACTAACTAATAACACATGTTAAATAGGAAGTATATTACTTACCCAGTCAGTTTCATTCAATATTGTCACGAAAGTGTCAGTGGCAGCATTGTATTTTCTAAAATCAGTATGGTGCTCCCTCACAACATATTCAGTGTCTGTAAGGTACGAAATTTTATGTGATGTTAAGTGACAAAGCGTGCTCGCGCAGACAACTCTGGCTCTCAGATGTTGACTGCCGGAACACAATGCTTTTATGACGCTAGATTTACAATATAACCGAGATGTAACTGAGCAGGTATGTTCAGGAAAACTCTACCTCTCCGCAAAGACCAGAGACCAGAAGGTAAAGCGTAAGTAAAAACTAAAAGAGATTAGGAATGATATAACTTTTGTTTTCAGCCAAAGCATATGGGAAAACATCGGAGCAAGAATTTAGGCTAAGCACATAACTTTCATAAGTTCCCTTAGCATCCCTTGTTAAGATGTTCTTACGAATGCATTTGAGCGAACAAATTACTCCGAAATTGCATGATTTATTACTGATTTCTCCCTTTTGCCACCGGATGTGCTCACGGGGATAATATCTCGCGCATTAGAAAAACTTGTTTCGCTTCGTCTGGAACAGGTTCTTCTACACAATTGTGCTTTACCGTCCTAACTTCATCTCCGCGTACCATCAGCTGGGATCGTAGTTATTTTTATATAATATAGTCCAGTGACCAATGGCCAGTTTATATTATATAAAAAACAGATTATATCGGTGAAATCACATAACGTGCTTCGGCTCATAATAAAACTTCACGCGACATTTAATATTTTCGAACCGTTACATCGGTACTGCGCATACGACATTACTCGTACAAACATATTTTAGTAAATAAGTTTTGTTTTTATTTTGCAATGTTAGGCGCAGTGGTACGGGCTGTGATTTTGCTTTATAATATAAAGTACCCCGGTTCGTTTCTAAAGCGCAATGTTGTGGAATTTAGTTGATAGATTTTTTCGAAATTTGAGTTCGTTTTAAAAGCCGTGATAGCCTGGTGGTTTGAACGTCGGCCTTCCAATCTGAAGGCACCGAGTTCAAATCCGAGCTGCACCAATGAATTTTTCAATTTATGTGCAGGTAGTATAACACCAACTAATATCACGTGCTTTGACGGTGAAGGAAAACATCGAGAGGAAACCTGCATATCTATGTCATGACCATCCGTGGTAGGACTAGTATGTGAAATGGAGCAGGCAATGGCAAACCACTCCATTATAACTGCCTTAAACGTCGTCGTGTGTTTCATTACACATGATGACCACGATCATCAGTCGTGAAGAAATACGACTTAGAAGAAGAGTTTTTCGAATCATCCTCATATTAGAAATCTGCCTCCATAACAGCATTGCTTTGTTACAGTCGTCAATATATAAGAGTATATATAACACTATGTAAAATAGAGGTCTATTATTAGCCCAAAAACACTATCGAATTTGCTCCGACAGTGTAAACAAGTTGTCGGAAAATTAAAAACATGCATACAATCTGTCAGTGACAAATTATCGAGCAAGAAATTTCAACTGTGGAAGTTAATAAAGAAGTGTTAGATAATATTTTAATTATACAATGAAAATACAACAATGATAATGTAGAATTGATTATTTACTCTTTACAGTGATAATATACTACAATCGGTTTACACTTGAAGACTCAATCGATGAACCGGTTCATTAAATCTAATAATAACCTTAAAACGTGTATGTTTGTTTATTTATTATTATATACATATTTTGACTATACATAAATTACCAGAATGACACAACTTTTTAAACAGAAAAAAAATTGTTAGGTCACTCACTATCGTTAATGGACTATGCATAAAATTTACAATAATTACAAAAACAGCACCAATTTTCATTTGTTGCTTACCTGTAATCCATTCTATGTCTACTCTTTCTGGGTAAAATTCTGGTTGTAGTGGGACAATTTCTTCTAAATTTAATGTGTTAGAAAGAATCGGTGGATACAGCGAGGACTCGGTGAGCCAACTCATCAATGTCATCGATAGCAACGTTACGAACGCACGCGCCTGTAAGTAAAACAAATGTTAATAGTAAAATTTACCTTCAAAAGGTTAATGACCTATATAGATCTGCAAAAGTAAGCCTTAACACGCTTATTTTTAAATACGGAGGTCCCTCGACTCAGGGTCAACAGTGGAGTTTATAGGGACCCGGAATCAGAGCCGGATCTATTTAGAAACGGATCTGACTATCTACCAACATCTTTGTTGGTTGTCTATCTGCCACCAAAATAAAGTTGCTGTGGTGGTTATACCTGCGAGAGCCAGATTACCCTGGGCTAGTATTCTCAACCGTCTTCGATCTCATTGTAACTTAACACCAAGTAAATTTTACATATAATCTTACATTTGATATAGAGCCTGAAAACGGCAGCTATTTTTTAAGTATATAGACTAGCAAAATAAAACTAAATTACATGGATTGCATCATGATTGCTTTATTGTCTCGACGGTTCGATCGCTTTGTAGCAGTCATGGTCCCCGGCTTGGAATTACATTATTAATACAATTGAATTCAAAAGTACTAGAAGACTTCATTAAAAACATTTGTTCTTTAAAAATATTCGTGTAAACATAATAAATTATTATAAATAGACTAGCGGTTGACCGCGATTCCACCTGATCTTAGGAGGACATGTATTGTTTGATGATAAAGCACGCTAGTACAAAAGAAGCTTCTACTTTCTCTTCAACCGGCAAACTGTTCAATGATGTCATAATACAGGAAAAAACAAAACGTCTTTGTCTCATTTGTATGTCCGGAGTAGGCAAAGCGCTTGTGTTGCTTCTGATGCTACCGGGCACAGGCTTCAGTAACTGCTTGAAAACTTGATTTTTCAAATGTCGACCACTAATTTGACGACAAGTATTACTTATCTCAAATAAATCTCATTACAAAATCAATCATATTATCACAATTTAATTTAGATTTTTATATCTAAGCGGAAAATCGTGTCTGTATCCTTGTAAAACAGCATTCTTTTTAAATCAATTAAAATTTTAATAGATTCACAGAAACTTTAAAATTGATTAAAATATTAAAGTTCTATTCATTACCGAAAAGTTTCAGTATCACCAAATGTATTATTTGGTTAAGGACGAATGGGTAGTAGGTATATTAATGATCACATAATTAAATGATTTTTGATAAATTGTTTTTATGATCATTTTGGAGTCGTAACGGTAATACAAAGGGAAAATATTTTTTTATGTAGAAAATCTATAAAAGCTGATCTATAAAATTTGTGTGCTTGTTAAAATGTTCACATAACACCACAAAACACTTATAGCTTTGAGACGTAAGATGTTAATGCTTTTTAATATCCCAAACTACAACAATAATGTTACTTGACGGCAGCTATAGGCACTGTAGCGTTACCTACCTTGACTATATGCCGAAAGGAAGGCCTACCACCATTCAATAACGCAAAACACGTGAAGTTTTTATCGCCAAAGGTGCACCGCGTAATACAATAATGACCAATTAAATTGTATGCGTTATTCGATGCGAATTAGCTCTAAATACAATAACAACTACAGTTCCTAACTACATTAGAAGCTGTGGAAATTAAAAAAAATTGTTAACAATATCGAATGACTGTTAAATACTACAGACCAACAATCACACTGTATGTTTCGTTCAAATCGCTAAGAGAGTGCTTGGATGTGGACAGTAGTGGTCTTTCTATGAGGGATAGCATCAAGAAAGGGAAGACATCATTACAGCATCTACTTTATTATAATTTCGCACAAAATGGTGCTGCAGCTAAGCATAAAATAATATTAAACAAATTTTTATAACAGTTTTCAAACATAAAAAAAATTAAACAGTCAGGATGTATGCAAGGTTATGCTAATAATTTTGTAAGTTTTTATTAATCCTTTTACATTTCGAAATAGATATCCAACTGAATACTTATCAATACACTCAGTGTTAGGGTGTTAGTAATTTTTCATTTGTGTCATAAAACATTGGTCAACAATTCTCGGTTAATAACATATTGTTAACTGAAATTTATGCAACTTCGCTTATACTGATAACATTCCTTTAGTAATAAATGTTTTAAACAAATGTTTCTTTCATCATTTTCCTTATATTTTCGTTCAACGGTTTAGGTACAATATAAGGACGGTATCGGATTGTAACTGTATTCATAAAAACTAATTTATTGTACAATTATACAATTTAAGAAAGAGTTACTCCGAGTTCCTGTCAAGTATATTTTTTTTATTTCAATATAGTAATTTACATTCACTTATTCAACAACGGTACTACCAACCTTTCACAAAAGAAATTTCTTAGACTTGAGAAGAATGATCGCAACAAAACTTAACGGGCTAGTTTTTATATACTATTGAATATTGTATTACAAAACTGATTACAATTTCGACACCGTTCTAGTAATCGTTAAAAAAATAATATGGTTCTCTATTAATATTTTTAATCTGATTTATAAATTGGTTAATATAGTGGTTTTACTGATTTAAATATTTTCTAACACTCTCGTAACGGTTTATTGCAATTTTTTAAAATTTGTTTCAATTAACCGACCTAGTCTAGGATGGAGGTTAATGTATAACTAAATTCCCGTCAAGTTAGCTTTTAATATCAAAGTCAACTAATAATTTAGATGATGCACAGTCTATTTATATAATAATGAACGACATGCATTGAATCAGAATGTCTTAAAATTATAACTGTCGCAGTTGTGTCAAAGCTCTTGCGTTCACACTCGGAGGTCTTGATTCTAAAATAATATTGGTAGAATTTAAGAATGCAAAAATTAATGAAAGATACAAAATTCAACACAAAACCGTATAAGTAACCATCTCTTCATTATTCGTAAGAAATAAACAAGGAGAGTCAATAGGTACTAAATCTGGAAAATATTTGCGTGTTAGTGCAAAATGATTCAGCTAATTGATTCTGCGGTCAGTATGTTTGCAAGAGGTAAAAAAAAAACAGAAAATTAGTCACGTTAGTAGTTATAACATTTTTTACAGAACTGTATAATGATATAGTATGAAATAAATTAATTTAAATTAAATTTAACAATTGAACGGGCAAGTCTGAAAGTAGCAGTAGGAAATAAATAACTAAACTAATGCGACGTTTCAAATTATGTCTCAAGGCAACGATCGCAATGTGATGTTGTACAAAATTGTGAAATGGAGAAGCAATTGCTCTCGTAACCACTGTACCACCAGATAAATACTGTACAGTCTTTTTGTTAGACAAAAGAAGATCCGCATGACTTCAATTTTATGTCTACACTGTCTGATGTCTTACTAACATTGTTTTACTAATTTATATTTATATTGTCTGTGCTGAAATGTCCAATGACATTTGGAAAACGAAACCCTTACATTGCAAAGAGCTTTAAAATTCAAAAATACGTTGTCCTAAATTACACCCACTCAGAATAATAACGGTGATGGTTCCTGCAGTATCTCGATGGACCGTTAATCTGATCCTAAAAATATTTATTAAATTAAAAAATTTGTAGAAAAAAAAACATATTTACTACTTTAGTTACAAGATTTAACGTTTGCTAAGCATTTTCAGTTAATATTAAATATTTACAGTTAAATCATGAAATGCAGTTAAGAGCGTGTTAATTGAACATTGCATTTGGCGAGCGGTGAGTTAATTAAAAATTGTTTTTAGTTTGAAACAGTATTATTATAAGAATGTTATCGTTAAAGTACCCTTAGAAACCGTATTCTAAATTAGTTTACAAGAACACCCCGACTCTCGTATATATAAGAACGGGAACACAGCAACGTTATCATGAAGATAAGATGATGATAGAGTGTAATAGCTAAATTTCGTGAAAACTGTTTCCATCCAAATACTACTTATGTGAATTCAGAAATAAACCAGGGACCAAAGTGTTACAACTCAAGCAAAGATCCTGCGACACGAAGGTAGTAAAAAATTACCGCCGCATTTAATGTGTACATTAGTATGCTTCATTTCAGTACAAGGATCATTTCTTAATTTTGTTAAGAATTAAATTATCATGAATAAATTTTTAAAACATATTTTAATAATCGGTTCATTTTACGTGATGATAACACAACATAACATACTGTGCGATTTGTGATATGAAAAACTTTATATTGATTTACACCCTTATTCCTTACTTTGAGTTAGACGAGTGTTTATCTATAAAAACTAAAATTCCTTTTTAAAATATTTATTTGTAAAATCATTTAACTTTTACCATATTAACTTTATTTTTTAGGATACACAATTATCATCTTCCTTATACAAGTAAATAACATAATAAAAACAAAATGATCATTTAAAATGTTAGGATTTTATTATCAAACTTTATAGTTGCTTCCTCATTATAAAATAGAAAACGTTAAGAAATAAATGCATGTTCTATCCAAACTAAAATAGTAAGTGTTGTGATATTTTCCTTATGGCAAATGATTCCAGAAATATAAAGACCACAAATAGAAAAACGGATACAAATTGATGAACCATCGAGCGCCTCGGAATGCTATTTATGTAGAAATTGCTTGTTAGGGAGCTATTCTGTAAATGGTACTTATATAAACCTATGTTGATAAGTGGAACGCGTTATTATTTAATTTTTAATAAAGTCCTGGTTATATTTACCGTGCATTCTTGCATTATACAAATTAATCGAATAATCAGACAAGCAACAAATATCATGATCTATCTAGGAGATTTGTTATAATCTAATTTATTAGTGCCAAAGTTTAATTAAACAGTTTGCATGTTTCGCGTTCACATTAGATTAGTGCGGGAATATAACCGATTTCGTATAAATCACTTACCATGTTACGTAAATTATATGATCCGCAGGACGAGGACGAGTAGTCCTCAACGAGAGTTAAATGATTCAATCAGATGGTATAAGCATCACACCGCTCGCTCGTTGTGGAATCGTTAGGAGCCTGCGCACAGGCAGAGCGTGAGGCGCGCGGACAATAACTGACACAAACAGCCACAGACTAAAAACGCGCGCGCACCGATACACAGCCACACGCGAATACAATGAAAAACGTAAAAACAGGTTTTGGGAACCATGGTTGTAAATTTTACAACCGTGTCAAATGTCGTAAATTTACAATTTTTATAATGATTAGCTATTAACTAATAATAATGCTAATAGAATCATGTAACTAAGGTACAATGTTAAAAAAATTTGAACAATATATGTAATAAAAGGCAATTTTTTTTGAAAAAAAAAGGGATGTTTTTTTCATCATATAACTTGTTTTGATATGTGCCTAATAAATCTTCATATATATAAAATCCTTCACATAAATATTGGTGACTTATCAAGATGAGAACTATATTCATATCAGCCCCCGGTTTTAAAATGGCCTAAACTCCATAACAAATTGAAGAGATGTTAGATCCCGTTACTCACTTAATGTTACTGCTATAACGCTCTTGGCACCGGAGCAGTAATGTTCGCGTAGTAAGTACAGTTTGGCGGCAGAAATGGGAGTTACGGTAGTACCTGCCTAAACGGAGTCCGACAACGGAGATTAACTACCAGTAAAACAAAATCGAAATTAAAAAAAAAGTTTAAAAACTGTGCAAAATTAGCTAACATAACATATTACAAGTTATTCCAAATTAAACAAAATGTGCTTATATAATTTGATGTTAATCCGTTATACTCCATTTAAAATTGTTGATATTATGTAAGCCACGAGGCCGATTTAAATGAAATACTTTCCGCTAGAACCCGCTCAATTCTTTATACTACAAATGTTTAATTATAATTACATAATATATGAAGTTATCATTTCTGCAATTATAATTAATGAATAAATTAATCAACTGTTACAATGATATACATAAACTTTGATCAACATTTATTACAGAGATCCAACATATAGAAGTATTGTGATTTGTACCTACGGTATTCCATTTAAAAATTCAAAGAGATGGTATTTGGGAAAGAAATAAATCCTATATTATGACTACCTCCGTGACCCAATGGTTAACGGTTTGCGTGTTGACACAGAGGTCTCTGATTTAATTCCGGAGCCACGTTGTGGAGTTTGGTTGGTAGTATTTTTCGAACCTAGCTGTTTATCTATCATACTAATATTTATTATTAACAATTTGCTGTAATATCAAAATTTATTTGTTCCACTTGTCAACATATGCTAGTGTTTTCGGAACGAGTACGATTCATCTTCTACGGCCTCCTTGTCACTGAACAACAGGTGACATCGAGGTACTGTTAGCATATTGAAAATAAATATATAAAACACTGTTGATAGCTTCAATTAAAATAATAAAGCGCGTGTATACAATGTAAAAGAAAAGTAAATGATAAATTTACGAAGTTCTTGATGTTAAACCCCGATTACGTTAATTGGTTATTTCATAACGTTTATCGCAGTGAAAGCATTTCCTGTATTTGTGATTAGTTTAAGTAATATGGGTTACAATTGTACTTTAAATTGATTCCAGAATCAAGTGGTACTTAACATTTAAAAAAATCATAAAATTAAATATCAAAATGTTTAATTTATTAGTTTTTAATATAATACTAATTGATAGTATAACTTTTTACAGGTTTACTATCTATTGATATTTCTTCAATTTCTCGCATAACCAGTTAGTTCATTTGATATTAATTTCCTGTATAAATAACTCAGATTAATGACCTGTGATCTTTACATATGCTTAAATTTTTTGAGAAACTAATCGAATTACTTATAAAAAATAACTATTAAATTTACAAATAATCTCGTTTATATCCTCGCTTTAAAACTTGCCAGGTAGTTAACACTGCGTCCAACTGTGAAGTAAATCCTTAATAGTGACGTAACTGTTGACGAGTCGGAGTTTGCTGTTATGTGACCACATGTTATACAATACCTTTCGAATACATTCGATCGGCGATGGTAAAGTCACCATATAAAAAAACCTTCACAACTGCCGATGTCTCTTTCTCCCAACAGATTTAGTTACAAACGCGTCTTGTGTGCCACAAAAAACGGAATTTATGTAAGAGAAGAGCCAGTATTTTTTTAGTATTCATCTACAGCATATTTGGCAGCAGACGTTATTTTTCATTAAAAACAAAGTACTCAATGTTTCTACATACTTTTGCACTGCATGCTCTTTGTGACCTATTTCATAAACGTTATGCAGATATCTGGCGTAAATGAAAAATAAATAAAAACATTGTACGAAACTGGTACTTGTTGTAAGACTTATTGTATAATCGACTTCATTTATTTTCCTTTCACTTTTACTGAGAGCAGCGGTTTGTGCGTTTTTAGTTCCAATCGTAAATAACACTTTAGGTATATTTTTTTCTTAAGAAAACCGATCCTTTTTTCTATCATATGTCTGTTAGAAAATTGAGTATTAAATACTTTAAAATGTTTCTCAGTGGGTACATGGTCATTTTCAAGAGACCATGGACTAAATCGGACTAATTAATTTTGAACAATGTCAAATGCAACTATAAAAAAAAATAAAGTTTGTATCCATTTCATCTACATAGATATCATTAGGTCAAATGAACGCAGTGCTGCCTCTGCAAAAATTATTATACAAAGAATTTATTTTCTCTTATTTCTACTGGAATGAACTATTGTTAGTAAAGATAAATTTTGCTCAAGTAACAATTTTTTTTACTTAATGTTTTTTTTATTTTTGTGTGTTTTTATTTATTATATCTTATAACAATTTTACTAACTTTTTGGGAAATACAATACTTGAAATTCAAATCTTTCGTCCTTTAAAAAGTAAATACACTACACTATGTGTGGTTACGTCATGCAATTAACAGATACAGAAAACAAAGTAACTGACAGAAACCGCATATGATCTATCTATTATCCGTCCGATAATTAAAATATTATACATATAATCATCTTTGTGTTATTAACACCACCAAACTTCTAACGCCGCACTTTTCCGAAAGATACAATATTTTTAATTGGCTTATAATGTGGTAACTTTTAGGTTGTGTAAGCTCCGACTTCTGGTGCTTATAAATGCAAATTTATAAATACTCTCCAAGAAAGGTTAAAACTGGGGCTTATGTCAAAAAGTATATGATTTTTTTGCTGCAAATACTAAATAATATAAAAAGTTACACGTATTATTATTTCATATATTTTCATTCACAGTCAACAGTTTTCTCTAATCTTTCTCTCGCAGGAAGTAAGGAGTCTAAGGAAGGAAGCAATTCCTGGGAAACCTGGCAACTTTGCCTGTGACAGCTAATGGTCACGACTTTGACCGTTACCAGTATACATGTACATGCCAGCCGGACATGTCCAAGCGTGACAACAATAACAAATAACATGATGAATCAACGTTATAAATTATGTGGTCGCAATAGATTCTTAATTAATCAATCAAATAATTTTTTTAATCACATTTTATGTGAATTAAGTAAAGAGATGTATTCTATTACTACAAACGCAAACTTTGTTTATTGTTTCTATGACATTGACTCTTACTTGAGACAATTAGTAATGGTTTTACAATCACCTTTAAATTGAAATCCACGGGGCATAGTTAAGTTACATATCTAAAGTATAACTGTAATGTAATGTTATATACACAAAATGTACGTTTTAGTCATATAATTACTTACATTAATTACATAAGTAGATTCATTTAGTAATTATGAATGTGCAATAATGAGACAAGTGATTGCATTTAAAATTTTAAAAAGCATTTAAGAATGTTTTAGCTAAAGTTGCGGTTAGTTCATTAAACATTTTAACAGTAAATACATGAAACTAACGACATTACTTTTCCCCATTCTTTTTTTTATTACATTGGACCAACTATGTCTAAAACTGGAAAATCCCAAAATAACAAAAATTGTCTTTTATTTTTATTAACGGAAGTTTTTTGTTTTTTTATTTGATGAAGCTTTAAGACAAGACGTTCACCTAATGATGAGTCAGACGCTCGCCCATAACAATGCCCCGTCACCACAAGAAACAACATCGGATCACTTTAAGGTATAATTAAAACAAATTTTGTAATTAAATAAAACAACTTTTAATACTAATAACATACGAATAGCAACAGAACACTGTACGCAAAAAACAATTAAACTATTTTAGTTCACATCGCCCGGCATGCGTATGCATTTCTCCCAGTAACGATTCATCGTACCATACCTATGCATGTTGACCCCCACTAGACTGTGCGCCTCGTCTGGATAAGACTGCAAAAAGCACAAAAACAAAATTTTTTAAATTATCTAAAATATTCAAGCATGGCAAACGAAAACAAAAAAATCCGCGCAGTCTTTTTTATATCTGCTGCTTTTCTTAAAACATTTTGCTACTTGGTAATTCCAAAAGTACAATTAAATGAATCAACTCGGTTAAATAAATACCGACTAATGATTTTTATCTTTTCTCTACCTAAGCGGTACAGCGCCGTTTGCCTAGTAACACAAAGATTTCTAGTTCGATTCTGGGTTTTTCGTCTAACTACCATCCTTGTATTGTAAATGTGTAACGCTGCGGTGTTTCGGTTGTCAACGTGGAAGAGCCAGAGTATTTTGAGCGAGCACGCTTTACTATCCTCGACCAATGAGGTCTATTAACACTATATGAATTTGAGGTTAAACGTAGAGTCTTAAAAACCCACATGTTTAACAGCAATAGTTCACTATCTTATCAAAACATGTCTGTGTATTTACACGCACTTATACTACGCGTGCTGGAATCCGGACATGGATGGCATTGAAGCGGGTTATCGAAAATACTTATTTGCAACAAAAGAGTACAGTTTCATCTTGGTGAAACTACAACATACAGATATTGTGATTAATCGCTTGAGCGGCTTCCAGCGCTGGCCCGACCAGTATATTATCTACGCATGCGTACACAGTTCCTGAGTTTTTTTTAACACTTTTTTAAATATCGATAATTGTGCTCAAGGCGTTTCTAATGGACGCAAAATTGTACAAGCAGTTAGAAAATTGATTTTTAATTTAAACATGTCATTTTTTATCAGATGCTCCTAATTTGTAGAAAACATAATTAACATTCCTAAGCTACTTTTGTTATATGTACGTACTTTCACAATAAATACACATTACTCCTTTACTGCGTGAAGATGTATCTTACACATAAAATAAACTACAGGAGTAATCTAAAGTTGTATTTAATTAATGATTTCTTATATTTCCGCGAATGTTACACATTTATTAAAACTAACTTTTACGGATTTTATCGCGTTTATTATTTCGTTTGTTTATTCCCGACGTTTCGGGAGTTCCGGAGTCACGGACAAGATTGGCTATATTTTGAAGCGAGCTTCAATTAAAACTTTTTTCAAGCCGTCCAAGAAGATAAGTCAATTCCTACCACCTGTCAAGTGTAATATCCCTCTACAAGATGCAGGAGTATACAAGTTAGATTGTGAATGTGGTCTCTCTTATATAGGTCAAACAAAGAGATCAGTGAAGACCCGCGTGAAGGAACATTTAGCTGACTTGAAACATCAGCGCACTAAGAAGTCTGCAATCTGTGACCATGTTTTGGATCATCCCAACCATTACATCAGATTCGATGAACCTCAAATCCTCGCCAAAGAACACCGATTCCTGCCAAGGATGATTCGCGAGGCTATTGAAATTAAAAAACATCCTAATTTTAATAGAGAAGATGGTTGGGTAATACCACCTGCTTGGGATCCTATTATCAATAAAATTAAACCAAATCCCAGGTGAACCACTAGAAGACTTCAAGATACAGTGAGCTCTTTCTGCGTAGATCGGACCATTAATAATAATTAAAAAGTTGTGGGTACCATGTGATAGCTGTGACATTTGGACGTCTGTCATCTTAGTCCTCCCGTGACCACGACTGCTGCAAAGCGGTCGAAACGTCGGGAATAAACAAACGAAATAATAAACGCGATAAAATCCGTAAAAGTTAGTTTTAATAAATTGTATTTAATTTTTATGTCTTTTATAAATTTAAAATTATTATACGTCAATATATTTATAATTACAATTATAAACTACAATTAAAAGTTATTGTAAATTTCAAGTTTGCGATATCGTTGCGTACTTCGTTAGCACGAATTTTTTTTTTTGAAGAAAATATTATGTTACACATACCTAACCTTAAGTACAAGTAAGTCTCTTTTACTTTAAACATAAGAAACTCTTGTATGAAGTTAACCCAGAAACTGTGTGTTGTAACACAACATTCTCTAATTCCGTAGCAATGCAGTAGCGGGTATACAACTGTATAGTACAAAGTTTTACTGGTGTCAAGAGACAAGTCGAGATCAAGTCGAGTGCCAATTTGAGAGCAGCTTGAGAGCCTAGAACAAATAGGTGAAGGAGGAAGACAAAAGGCGTTGTGTATTAAAACCAGTTATATTTTCTTCTGTTATCGGCCATATCTATATATTTATCATAGGAACATATTATTTTATATTTAGAATTATTCCTAAGTAACTTTATAACCTGAAATCTAGTTTTAACAAACCTACTGGACACACGAGTAATTATATATAACCACATTATTTCATAATTGATTGCCTTCGGCACAACGGCTAGCCGTTTAGCATTTCATAGGTTGAATTTAAGGTTCTATTCCAAAGCCATGTAATACGTGCAGTTCAGAATTTAAAAAGATCTTTTTAAATCCGTTTTGCCATGGTCATCATAACAGCTTTGCTGTGTTCCGATAGTATTAAAAGCAAAGTGTTATGCAAAAGCAAGCTTCTTTATCCACGTTCTTATTGTCACTTAATAATAAGTTAAAGCTTGTGCTAGACATAAAAGTTGGAATTTAAAGTGACGCTAACCAGATCAAATGGACCATGATTTCAATTATTAGTATCATCACCCACATGTGTGTAAACATATAATAATTGAAAACATGAAGTAGCAATAAAAAATAAGTTGATAACTAACCATTTGTTCGAATGGTATGTCGAGCTCCTGTAACGCCCGCATCAGTTTGGCCGCATTCTGGTAGTGCACGTTGTCATCGGCGTTGCCGTGCATGATGTAGAAGTCGTGACCTCGCAGTTTCTCCGCGAGGAGTGTGACGTCACCGGCTTCGTATCCACTGAGATTGTCTTCCGCAGTCGGTAAACCCATGTAGCGTTCAGTGTACATTGTGTCTACAAACACATGGGAGGACTAACATAAAAAAATACTTGTTTTGTCTATTTTAGTCTGTTTTACTTTGTATAGAAGTAACGGATATTAAATATACGAGCAGTGGATTATTTTTTAGATTCTTCCATACACTACGCATAACTCTTTTTCGAATTTATCCCAATAAACGTTTAAAAATTTTATCCAAAGAAAATTTCTATTGAAACAATTTTTTTTCAGTCCATTGCTAGTCTGTCTGAATTGTTTTCAGTTTTATTTAAATAGATATCATTCTTGGTCTTAGTTTTTACATACACGTTATTGTTTTGATTGATTTATTTGTAGATGTTTTATTTTTATAATGAATGTGTAAGAAATCACTTGTAATAAAAAAATCATTATCGTTAACTTAACCGTCGTAATAAATATAAATACCCCTCATAACTTTAGTTTTAGATATTATATCAATTTATAACAAGTACATAAAAGTTATTATGATTAATATGTTTACTTACTGTAATACAGCCAAGAAGTAACAGGGGCACCAGAAACCCCACATTGAAAGAGATGCTCGTCATCATGCAACAGAGTCAAAAGCGTAGCATAACCGCCATAGCTGTGGCCCCATATGCCCACACGCTCGCGGTCAATGAACCCGTAGCGGTCCAGTACTTGCCTGTAATGATACTTGCGCTTAATCTGTAATAATCTTAATCTTAATCTGTCAAAGATTGGAAATTATGAATAGGCTTTACTGTACGTTTGGTTTCTTGTAATACACCTTCGTTACACGTCAAACTAAGAAATGCCAATATTATGGGTAAATAAGTTTATCAAAAATTTTATAGAAACTTCATTCAAATCTTTGTTATCAGTAGCTCAAAATTATTTTTATATATTATTTAAAACTAACATCTTTCTAATGCTCCCACTACCTGCATAGTAAGTTTTTCTTGTGAGAAAAGGATTCGAGACCTGAGAGTCGAGATAATTTACCCTCTTAACATTGGCTATCGGCTGGCCATGCGATTTTTTTAAACCACTTATCATCCGGGTGGCCGTCCCGCTCATTTTGTCGCTTTTTCGATTTAAATAAAAACATCTTGCTTATGCCTGAATATGTTTGTCTATCCATTTGCTTATCCCGAATAATCTATGAAACAGCTGACCTAGTTGTAAAGGGACTTTCAACTTTAAGCTGACAATATAATTGAAATATACTTGAAAATAGTACAAATTGTTTGAGATCGTTAATCTCCGAGATCATTAGAAACATAAGTATAACATTTTTAATATATGTGTATTTTTATGAAGAAGATTTCTTCAAAAATCTCATTGTTAAAATTCGGATGTTAGATACATGTTTACCAGTTTTTGTAGAAATTCCAGTTATTCTAAGATTAAAAAGCCAAAGGTCTTATATAGTCTTATAAACTCATCAATGCAACAGTGCTGAAATAATAGCAGGAATAAAAAGATGAGATGTGAATGTGAAATGATGTACCAAACAGGTTAATTGAAATACGAAGAATTGCCGCTCTTAACATATCATTATAATAACGAAAAAACCTTTGCTGTATGTTTCTCATAAATAATTATACACATCGCAGAAATTATTCTTCTCTAAGGTAGTAAAAATTTCTGTATTCTTCCTTATTTTTAGAATTCTTCAAAACTTGCCAACCGTAACTTTGAAACAGGTATAAAGGACATAATTTTTTTTTCTATGCATATTTTTATTAACAATAGTTACTTTTCTATTAAGTTATAAAGCATATATAAAAAGAATAGAATTAATCTAAAAGTAAATGTAAAAGTTTAGTTATTAAATGGTTAAACGTACCTTAACATAACAAAGTGATCTTCAACTTCGACAGTTCCTAGGGCATTGTTGAGGGAATACAAAATATCTTGACCGTTGAGACCGGAGCCCCGTCCATCAGCCAACATGTATATGGTGTTGCGGCTCGTAGCTAAATACGTGTGGTAACCTTCAAAAAGGATTAATCTGATATATTGTTATATTAACTCACGTACACAACAATGAGGCACAATGTAAATAAAAAAAAAACAAATACATTGATAATATATTTTACAGAGAGCGCTAACGCTTTTAAAATTTCTAGAATAACGAGATTTAACATTTTTGGTTATTATTTTTATTATAAGCATTGCCTCAACATAAAAAGAGTTCTAGAAGAATTCTACGTATCTTCTCGAAAAAAATTACGCAATTTTTCTTTTGCTTTTATAAAATTAACATAAGGAAATAAAAGCAAACTTACCGACAGTAAAGCTATCAAACACAGTATTCGTGTTAGGACCTGAATATACGTAGTATACCATGGGATATTTAGTATTGGTGTCACTGATATTTAAGCCGGGAGGTAACCATAGCCGTACTGGAGCTGGGTAGCCATTTTCTAAGGGTACCGTAAAGATCAAGCTTTGAGGCTTAATCTTTTCTAATAAACGTTCGCGCACTACAGCGTTGTCTTCCCAGGTCTGTAGAATCTGACTGTTCTGTAAGAATATAACAAATTTCCTTCTTTAATCTGTTTAAATAAACAAATACTAAAAGTAACGAGAGAGTTATTCACAAATTTCGATTATTTTTGTGTAAATAAATGAATTAAGGAATTATACTAAAAGATCATACTTACTTTCAAAAATAGTACTATTACGCAAACCAACTAACCCATCGCGTAAAAAAATATAAAATACGCAGGAAACGTTCGGCGCAGTCATCAGATGTGTTCTTAGCGAAAGGAAGACAATTACAAAAAAATTAAGTCTATAGCATATTATGTATGTAATACATGATGTCCTTAACAAATATTTGATTTCAGAAAACACACCAAATCTCAATAATTTCCGTTTATCCGATTTACCCATAACAATTTTATTTGTACGAATATAGGCGAAATAATGTGAAAGTAGAATGCACTCACCAACGGATCGAAGATGTACGTTACAGAAGGTTCACTAGTGGAGGAGCAGGTAATAGTTAAAAAGGAACCACTGCGACTGGCGGTGGCAGTTGCCCACGTGCAGCGACCTCCGTCAGGCATCACGATGCTGCAGCTGAGGCAACTTGCGCGTGCGCCGGCCACGTGCACTTGTGACTGCCACGGCGAACCCGCGACTGTGCGTGTGTAGTAACTAATAACCGACACAAGTTTTTATAAATACTTGTAATAAACAAATACACATTATTAATAGTAACTGATTATGGCAAATATTCTTTATTGTCCCAAATAATTTTGCACATTCTCCTCGAAAACAAAAAAGAATAACGTCTTTCTAGTGACAGATCCCACTACCGCTACAGCCTTTACTTTAGACAGTCTACGTCGATTTCTTTATTTTAAAGCTTCGTCTTTAAAAAAAACCTGCGTAAAAGAGATATAAAAGCGTATTCCATTTATTTGGAAGAACAGAACCATTTTAAATCGGAAATTCCTGTATGTACCTTGCCACTACACGTTTAGTATTCAACTAAACAGTTTCCATGTCCTCTGCTTTACAACAACCTAACATTTATGCACTTAGCCCATTTAGATGAAATTACAGAACGGCTTCGCTCACTGCCATAAATTTTTTACAGTCTAATCTGTTGACAAAAAGTTACTTAAATGTATGAAAATGGAAAAAATCCTTACTAGGACAGATTGTCTTCATCCATCCCAACAAAATTATTGACCGTGAAGCTTCCAGGAGTTATAGAACTGGATGTAATCTGTCCATTCATGCGCAAGCTCAAGTAAAGATGTTGCCATATTTTTCCGTCGGCTTGCTCGTGGGACCAACGAGTGGAAACAAAAAAGTTACCATTTCTACTAAAGCGAGGCAAAGCAATGGGAACCCATCCGTTTGGTTGTTGGCGATGTTCTTCCTGTATTTATAAGAAAAATTTTGTTAATAAAACAAATACATTGTGAAAAAAATAATTAAAAGTTATTTACAAATGTTTATACACACTACTAAATATACTTCAACTTACTACGCATGAGTCAGTGACGACATTGCAAATTCTAAGCACAGTATAATTCTGCCGCCTGTTCAACCAGTGAGCGGCAATCTCCGTCGCTGAAGGCCACACCACACCACCCAAGATATGATCATTAGTTACTATAGATGGTGCTTCCAGAATTTCCAATTGAACTTGGTTCGTTAAAATGAGGGCCGTCAAATTAACCAAACGTAAATTAACTGTCGGATTGATGCGTCCAACCTGAAAGTAAACGAAGAAGCTTTGAGACACAAATGTTAATTTATAAAACGAATAATAAATGAAATCGTAATCGTCAACAAACTAAAAATTTGACTTTTATTGTAAAACTTTATGTAAACACTATTAGTTTGATGTTACTTTCGTTTAATGAGACAAGTTTTAACTGCCACCGCGGCGCAGCGGCTAAACGCCTTGGCTTTGTAATACGGAAGTCCCGACTTTGATTCCGGGCCTATATGTTGTGGAGTGTGAATTGTGATTTACGTTATGTGACTTACTTTAGGATATTTCAGATCTACGAGTTCAGGATACACATCATCAGGTTCAGTTTTATCCACGTAATAATAATAAGAGTAGGTTTCCACTTCAGTGTCATTGAAACTGGCAAAAGCCAAGTAAGAGCCATCAGTGGAGAACCATGTCGCTTGACCGGTATACATGACATCCTCTGTAAAAGTACCGAAACATACAAAACATGTGATACAGTCAAACCATCAATTACTTTGTCCCCATGCCCAAAAAATGAGTAAGAACTGAAAACTGAGAAGTAATTTTTTTTATGAAATGAGATTATTGTGTACTTTTAATAGCCATGGTAGCTTTCAGTTATAATTGAAAAACTAGTTCAGATGTTTAAAGATTATCAACTCTACTTGTTTCTGAGGTTTTACATTATTATGGCATCTCTAAATATGTAAATAGATGTAAAGTATTACTTTTGCGAAATCATTGTTATTATAAGTATTGTTGAATGTAGTAGTAATATTTGTAAGCATATTAAACCTTACCTTCATATACCCAGTCCGTGTGGCCGTTGTAGATAACCCCAGGGATACCGTCGTAGGTAATCTGTACAGCTTGGCTTGAATCTTCAGGCAGATAGTAGACATTGTTGTCTAGGACGTAAGCCAACGAGTGTCCACCGCCAAAAATGCAGAGCTGTAGCCGCTGATGATTTGCAATGTACGTAACGAGGCTGCACAATTAATAAATACGTAATTTCATAAACGCGTTATATATCTCAAATCTTTTTAACATAGTATATATACTTCCGGACACATCTATCGGCCCACCACCCAGTTTTTAAAGTTTTGACTGTGTCTAGTTAAAAATAAATGTTAGGTGGAGCAATAAGTTTTAATGCAGTTTTGAAGCAGATTTATTGGTCAACCCCTATGTATGTTTTTATTTTATTTTTTTTGTAATTTCAAATTGATTTGACCGGCAGAAGTTTTACAGCTTGGGCGACAATTTCAGGCAAAGTATCCATATTTTTTGGTCAAAACTGGCTCTAAGTTTACATTTGCCTTTTTATGGAACCAATAATCGGAAACATCAAAAAAAAAATCCAACTTGTGCAAAATAAAATAAGTTTTCTTCATTCCTGGGTCGTTGAAAACAATTAACAGACTCGAATTTTCGTTTTTTTTTTCATAATCCTGAATTCAAAATTAAAAAAAAAAACATACATAAAGGTTGACCAAAAAATCAGCTTTAAAACTGCATTAAAACTTATTGCTCCACCTAACATTTATTTTAGCTATGCACCGTTAAAACTTTTAAACACTAGGTGGGCCGATAGATATGTCCGGGAGTGTATTAAAAAGATAAATAATTTATTATTTTTATTATTTATTTATTTATGCACACACAAAATTACAGAGGAAATAAAACATGTAGAGAAATAAGTGCAAAGTCGCTACTTATTCCAATATGGAATTTCTTCCAGTAGGCCTGTGGTAGGAAAATTTTATAACAGTGACTGTAAGTCCGGTGCACTCAACTAATACAAAACTTATATATTAAATATAAACTAACATTGCTTATAAATACAAACAGAAAACAAACAAAAAAACAGTGTATCAAAAACTGTTCCTCATTTATGGACATTAAGATAACTCAAAATAATGGTCTTTGAAGCGCTTTTTAAAAAGCAAGATAATTATTTTCTATTTAAACATTCAAAAACATTGAAACAATTGTAGTTATTTAACGTCTTCCATTTATTATTCATTTCAAGATAGGTTTAATTACTAAACTCGTGCAGAAGAGAATAAGATATTATGATTCAATCTTATCACTATTACTATCGTCTACCGTTTGTACAGTTAAATAGTGATCTAACTAAGCTAACATAAAAGACAAATCGTTTAAAGGAAAATAAGTAAGAAAGAAAAGCATATTTCTGTACAACATTGAGTTCATTGTATCATGAAGTTTCATTAGCCGTTGCTCTCAATCATATTTTAAAACAATCGTCTTATTGGAAAATTTTAGAGCAAAAAAATATATTTTTTTTAAAAATATGTAGGAAATTAATATATCTGTAAATCAACTGTACATTTCTTCTAAATATTGACGCGAAGGCAAGACGCAAGGGCTATCATAAATATAAATCATGTGATTAAAAATTATGAACTTTGGACTTCTTAAAGACGACAAGGTTACCCGAGATCCACCGACTTGCGATGGACTAGCGTGGTAGATTTTAACTATTTTCTCTTTCTTTTTGAGAAATTGGTGTGTAATATTATGTGATTAAAAATTTACTCAATAATATCACTTTCCAACAAATACTGGCGCGTTTTGTAAATTTTACTCATAGTATAGATAACACACAAAAAATTTAATAAACCTCTTCAACAGTACAAGACGTAATCGCAGAAATCCAACTCAAAAACTAAAATTATTAAAAAATTACAGAAGAATATAAACTATTATTCATTTTGAATTCTTTTTTTCTTCATGCACCCGATAGTTTCTTTTTAATTATTTAGTTCTTTAATTAAGTATAAATAAATAAAAACTTATTCGTTTCGACTTACCCAGTAGCTATTTCGTACAGAGCAAACTTTGCAGTAGTTGAATACCTGTAAACCTAAAATGTAAACCAGGTTTTATAGAATTTATTTGAATCCATAGAAAGGACGTATCTTATACTACACAACATAATATATAGTACAATAAAGACAGATTAAGATAATGTTACTGATAAATTTATCGCAAATTTTTTACTACATTGTGATAAAGTTATATGGTTATGAATTAAAGCTGCAAAATGTAGTATTTTTGCCATAATTTCACTAAATATTTCAAACAAATTTTTAGAACATGTCGTAAAAAAATGACAATAAAACGTAAGCAAAACATGGATTAAGAAATTTTTTGTTCAGATTTGTTGAATGTCAAGTAATTTTAAAAATAATACTTACTGATTCGACTTCACTAGGGGCCAAGATATACTGTCTATCAGCCGACAAAATTGGATTACTTGTGTTTAAAAATGCCTGTGAAAGAATTAATTAAGTAGTGTTTGTATGAAGCTTTTGTCCAAAATTTTATAATGATTTAATTCTTTTAATAATTCTATTAAGTATTTCTTCAATGGACTAAATAGGGCTGCAGCTAAAAATTCATGTGAAGAAATTCAGAAAACTTTTTTTCATTAACTACCTTATATGATCTCAATCAGGGTTTATAATACTAACCATCAAATCACCTGACACTAGTACACTGCTGTTAAGTGTGGGCACATTGAAGACGTAAATACCGGATTCGCCGGCAATTGTGTACGTGAATTCGGTGTCTAAAATATAGAAATAATTAACGCGTTTTTTATGTACTGCTGATAATATTTTTAATAAGAATAAATTGTAAGCAATAATAAACCGCTATACAAACTAAATAATCACATAAGTTACCTGAAATCCATGTTCCATTAAATGCTCTCTGTGCAAATTGACCTCCCACAAATTCTTCTAAAGTGAATGGGCTCTGGGCCGCTGCAGCCGCCAGCAGCAATGCCAGTGTACACCACAGTGCGGATGCCTAAAATATAACAACAATTAATCACGTTCTGATTTAACAAATCTTATTTTCATTTCAACATATTAAATTATTTCTTACTTACCATTACAATATTACCACCCTTCGCTTATCAGACCAAACAGCGGTTAACGGTTTTAATCCGCCAACGCGACTGTTCTCCGATTGTCTATCATAAAGGTAAAATTCTTATCCCAATGATAAGTTCATATCTATCGATAACAATTATTGTTAAATTTTTACAATCATATTAATAGGTCGATTTCTATCAATTGATATTATAATGTAGACAAAATATGAAAACGATTAAAAGATATTTTTGATTGTAAAGTACCCAACCATTTAAAAGATTCAACAGAAGTGAGGAATCATTTATATTAACTTCATAAATGTTTTATTATAAAGTATGTTCTTCAAACGAAATACGTTACATAATTAACGGTGTAAGTTATTTATCTGCCTTACCTATTGTCTCACGCCTTGTCGCAGCATTTCTGTAAAAAACAAATTAGTTGATTGTGACCTGACCTTAGATTGGTTGCACGTTCTTTAACCTTCAATCTTAATTCTTTAACCTTAAATTCTACTCTTATCAATTCATCTTTTACATCATAAACTGAAGTGATAAACTTGTTCAAGGGCTCATCGTCATCATTTCGGCCTTTTGTTCAAGGACTACACAAGTATAAATTATAAACAGTAAATTTTAATGTTCTTTACTTCTTTCCTAAGCCTCGCTCGAGAAGGCCATTACCTACGTTCCCACTTTACAAAAACGTTTGCATTACCTGTAGTAGATACAAAAGTATTTTACATAAAACATTTGCATCTGAAATATCGTGATACCAATAAGTTCCGTGGTTTTTAAAACACGAAAATCTTTCACGCACCTCCGCCTTTGGGTTTGACCATATAATATGAATGGTTAGTCGTTAGTCCAGTAACTTTTAGCAGCAGCTTCTATATTACTACCACACTATTACTTGACGGCAAACGTAGACGGCTAGACTAAACTAGACATTTACACTACTTATTTAAAAGATAATTTGATACGTAGGGAAATCTACCATTTATTTAAATCATCAGCTATTTATATCATTTTATAGTCATGGTACCTACTCATATGCAATTTTTCGTGTATACAATAATTAAGCAGTCATTTTTTTTACGCAGCGACGAGAAAAGAAGTTCAACTGATAATGGTAAGTGAAGCGATTGCCCATAACAATGTAGCGCTAGTTAGAACGATAAACACTGCAGAACTTCGTGCTTGTTTTGTACACAAGGCACAAGCTAGTTTTCAATGGAATTTACAGTAAAGCTGTTAATAAAACTATAGCTACGTAAAAATTTTATTATCGAGATTAATACTGGATGTTTATTAAAAAAATTTGTTAGGAGTAACTATTCAGTAAAAAGTAAGAAAACAAAAACCAAATTGCAGGAAATCCTTTAATTAACATAAAAATTAAATGGAGCTAAACAGTTTACACATTAGTCTCTGCACTTGAGACCACATCCAGTTATACGATTATAAGTTATTTCCAAATCTTCCCATATAAAAAAAAACATTCTCATTTTTCTCATGTCCAGACTTCCATCGTAGATACAGTTTTCTTATATTGCTTAAATATATTTACTCCCTCGAAGTGTCTCAAGGCTCAGCAGTACACTGATAAAGAGTTTGCAGTGGCTGCTAACCCATCAGGCAACATTTTATCCACTGTTTGAATGCTGCTTAGGTGATTGTGAAGTATTAGTGACCATTCCGATTGTATCAGCGCAGGTCAACAGCATGGCAGTGAAGTCAAAAATGAACGAATGTAGTTTTCAATTGATCACTTTCCCCTGCAGAGTTCCATCAGCTCGCGTCGGACCGACTGACCGCACGACCCCGCGCGACAGGAATGACGTTCAAAATCATTGGATTTCCTCCAATCGTGCTGTTCTATAACATTTTGTGTAAAATTAAATCCAACCTTATACTTTCTTGTTATAATCATCCATCCGGGTCTTCAAAATTCATCACCTAAAGTTAACTACATAAAATATGAAAAACAAAATATTCTTCTATAAAAAAAATGTGATCTATATAATAAAACCGAATTGTAATTATGCTGAAAAATATTTAAAGATGAAAATGATAAAGGTCACGCGAGAGACGACTTTAAAAACAACAAGAGTTATATAGTATTACTGTGTGTGTGTGTATGTGTATGAGTTTTGTGGTGAATTAAATGACATGTATGTGTGCGGGACGGACCATGCTAATGTCTGCGATGGGTGCGTCGAAATTCCAGCATTCGCCTCTCATACTCAGCCATATGCTGACGTCGTTGCTCCTCTTTTACAGCAATCTGAAAGAAAAATGCATGGTTTAATTAAAAAGTACAAGTATACGCAAAAAATAAAATGAAAATTCAAAAATGTCGTTTTACCGTTTCAGCAGATAGAGGCAGCCAGTAAATGCATGGAGTTGTTTTAGTCTTTTTAAATAAGTCATCCAAAAGCTTTGCCGGTGCTTCCTCTTTCTTCTTAAATTTCTTCGCTGGAATAATAAAATAAAAACTTATTTTATTTATTATTCATATATTTTAAACTTTGTTTGCACACAAAATAAATAATGTACAAAAAGGTGGACTTAATGCCATAGGGCATTCTCTCCCAGTCAACCTCGGCAGTGGGGAAATGCTGTGGTAAGGTGAAGGTATAAGTTTTAATAAAAAAAAAAAAAAATTACATACATACATACATACATATATAAACACATACATCATAAATGCCTATATTATATGTCAATAAATAATATGTATACTTATATTACTTTAATCTTTAACCATAACATTTTTTATGATGGTAAATAAATGTATAATCTATGATGGTAAAATATAAAATAGCTTAGAAAGAATCTTATGCACTAGTCGAAAACAAACTTATCCGCAAGAGACACAATTTAACAAAATACAATTGTTACATTTTGTTACATGGAGAGAAAAAGGCAAAACAAAGAACTTTCTGTACCTGGTTCAGGACTTCTTCCTGGTGAATGATGCCTACGTTTTTCAAGGGAACGATCATTTCCTTTTACTTTCTCTTTTTCCTTTTCTACTTTAACACCTTTTTCATCTTTTCCAACATCCCATTCACGCATTGTTTTTCGTTCCCATGGCTTTTCCTAAAACAGAGTAATTTTATGATTCTGGTTTTTGTGTTTCCATAGTCAACCTTAACACAACAAAGATTCTCCTATTTCTAATTTTTGAATGAAACTATATAGAACTTTGCCAAAATTTCCTTAATAAGCAACACACTCAAACAGCCAGTTTGATATTTTTAATGCTTATATATAAAAATCTAGTTTCTGCAGAAAAGCTAAAATTTTACAGAGCATGAATGTATGTAGTTGTTGTCTAAACATACCACTTCTCCTCGTTCTCTTTTCAAGTCCTGTTCTCGTAGCCAATCTTCAACTGTACCTGGTATATTAGAAATTTGAGCTCCCTCACTCTCTTCTTTTACTTTCGCTTCATCAAAATCTTCTTGTGTCGAAAAGTCTACATGCAATGTCTTAGGATTTGAAACTGGCCATGTCACCCCATGAAGTGCATGCCTTGTTTCTACAGCCTGTCTGAAAAAAAGAATACTTTATAAAAACAATGCTTATAAAAACACAGTACACTAACAAAAAAAATTATAGCTGCTTACTCTTCATCTTCATATATGACAAAACATTTGGATTTGATCCTATTTATCCAGAACCCATTTTCAACAATTCTTCCAGTTCTTTGCAGTAAATTCTTCAATTGGGGCAAAGTGAATGGCCTTACTAAGTTAGTTATATATAAAATATTTGATTGTTTATGTCTTGCGGGGCTGGGTGGTCTGATAACAGCCAGATTGTCAGAGTCTTTAACAATTGAAATTTTTCTGCTTGAAGCTAAATTGGAAGCTTCTTTTACTTGGACATTCTCCAAACTTGGATCTTCTTGCTCCTTTTTTTGCTCAACATTGTCTGTATTATCTATGACTATTTTGGGCAAAATAGGTCTTTCCACCTTTTCTGTAACCTCAACCCTTTTATGCTGCTTTTTTTCTTCAATAACCTCTTCAAACTCTACAGGTTTAACATCAGGTATTATTTCTTTCAACACATCTGTGGAAATTGTTATTGATTTTTGGGATGACAACTTATTTGGACGTGATCCCCATCTTCTTTTCCTATTAATGATAATATTCGTACTTCCAATCTGACCATTCTCTTCTTTATTTTCCTGTGCACATTCAGGTTGGTCGAGTACTACTTTCTTTTCATGAATGGGAGAGTATTCACAGGGTGTTCTTTTAGAATTTTCATCTACTGCCTTTTCCAAATTTGCTACAACATCAGTTTTATTAGAAGAAATTTTTGTCTCTTTCTGAGGAGGCTCTGTATTTTCAACCACACTTTCCATAGTTTTTTCCTGAATATTACTTACCTTATCCTCTTGAGCTAATGCTGAACATCCATTATTGTCTCCATTATCATCCTTCTTGTGGGACTCCATCGGTACTTGATCAGAAATGTCAACCCTGGTATCCTCTGCATGGATTTCTAGTATTTCTGATTTATCTACTGACAGGCTTCTTTTTCTTTCTGGATTACTCATTTCTAAAGATTCACTTTCGTCTTGGTTTTCTTGGACATCTTCCTTTTCACTTTCTACCTGGGTCATTTTATTTAATATAATACTTTCCTTTATTGCAGATGTGGTAGTTGTCAATTCTGCAGATGCAACTTCATGTTCTGTATCACCCACATTTTTCTTATCAACAGTTGTAACCTTTTTTGATTCTGATTGTGCATCATTTTCTTTACTTTCTACATGAACTGATTCAGTTGTTTCATTATTTGTATCAGACCTTTCTTCAATCGAATCAGTTTTAACATTATTTGATTCAGTATTTTCATCATTTAACTTAGTTTTCACTGAAATTGATTCAAGTTTTTCATCATCAGAGCCAGTTTTATCATTTGGTTCCAAGCTTTCTTCATTACAATTTGACTCCATACTTTGCTCTGGTGAATCTGTTATAATAACAGCAGGTTCCACTTCAACAACAGTGTTTATAACACTACTTTCTGTTTGTATATCAGATTCTTTGTCATTATCCTGTATTTCATTATTTTTCTCAGAGTTATCACTTGTCTCACATATTGATCGTTTTGTTCGATGTTTACCTTTCTTTTTCTCATCAAATACTTCAACACTACCAGAATCGCTTATACTTGTTGCGCGTGTTAATTTTCTCTTACTACGTGGTGATCTCTCTGCTCTCTCAGGAGTTGACGGTGGACGTGTTAAACAAATTTTCAACTTCTGTATTTCACCTCCGTCGCCGGATCCCTTAGCAGTTTTTACTTGCCACACCTGGTCTTGAAGCTCTTCAGGACTTCCCTCCGTTTTTGTCGTTTGCTCAACGCTTTGCACAGGATCAATAACCTTTTCAGAAACTAGTACTGAGATAACTTCGTCATTTGAGTCATTCCCAGAAGATGTAGACTGTTTTCTACGTTTGCTTCTAGTCCGCTTAATTTTCTCTTGCTTCCTTTCCGGTGAAGCTTTAGCTTTCGCAGTCGCACTTCTTTCTCTTTTACGGCGCATAGTTATCTGAAATTACAATACAACCAGAATTTATAAGTTTCAAAATGTAAAAGCTATTATAAATTTAAAAACAAAACCTACCACTCAGTAATAAGTTTCAGTAATTTAAAACTATAACACAATTAGACAGTGCCAAAATACAAGAGAACAAGCTCGTTTTCGGCCATCTTGGTTATCATAGAGAAACAATTAATTTAACATTTCAGATTAAACATAAAACTTAAGAATTTATTCACAGTAATAACTCGCTGTAAAATTATTTTTTTTGCCTTAAAGATTTAAAAGAATAATATGTAAAAATAGGAAATAAATTTAGAAATTGTTTAATATGGTATCGCATAAATGTTGATAGCTGTTTTACTTTTTATTAAAAACTAACCAAGATCTTTTTATTTCGCTATCATTATTTACCAGTTAATTTATACCTCGTATCTGCACAGATTTTAGATTAAATATCTATTTCATTAGAAATAATAATATTTTTTAAGGGGTATGTGTAGAGACCCAAAAAATGTGGTTCCTTATTTTCGATGAATATAATGATGTTACTCTTTAATAGAGTACAGTATCTTTGTAAAACTACATCTTTTGTGTCACTATGCTTAAATATTTTTGTATTATTATAAGCTACAATTTACTCAATTATTTTTAAAGTTAAAAAATAAATAAAAACTACAAGTAAGTTTTTTGTCAGAAAAGATATTCATTTATTGTATTACCCTTACACAAAATTAAGAACTATATATAAAATCTTTAAAAGCTTATTTACACTGTAGTGTAATTATTTAAATTTCCATAGCCATAAGTTTTCTTTTTAATTTCAAAATGACGTTCGCTTGCTTTTTGCTTCGCTTCTGTCAAAGTTAAAAAATGAATTCTGTTTAGGGTTGTTCTAGATTTTTAAGAATGTATCGTTACAAATTGTGATTACAGAATGTCAAAGGTATGGATTTAATTTCTTTTATCATGCTGTAGATGTATATTATTTACAGGATAAACTACATATTTATGATAGAATATTCATGACTTTTGTTTCAGATACTATGGGCTTTTTATGTCACATTTGCGAATCGGCGCTTTATTTATGCGACTCTAATTACGTGTTAGAACTTGCAGAATGATATTAAATTCTGTTTAATGGTTTGCATTTACATAAAAAATGGGTAACCAAAACAGTTGCTGTTGTTACCGCAGTCCATCTCCAATCAGGAAGGATATTGTAAAATTAGAAGAGTATCCACCTGAAGGCGACCTAAGTTCGAATAATATACAGCATATAAGTGAAAGAGAACCCGATGATGGCGATATTGATCCATCTCAAGACCCTATAGCTGGTACAATTTTTATGGAACGGTCAAAAGCATCTATCGAAAATGGTATGACTAGAAAGCGTAGCCAGCACCAGATAGCTGACAATAAGTTGAAGAAAAGCAGTTCCTGTTCTACAATTTATTTAGATGATAGTACAGTCTCACAACCCAATTTAAAAAACACTGTTAAATGTGTTGCATTGGCAATATATTATCATATAAAAAATCGAACTTCTGAACGTAGGTTAGATATTTTTGATGAAAAATTACATCCCTTGTGTAAAGAAGGAGTCAGCGATGACTATGATAGATACAATCCTGAGCATAAACAGATTTATAAATTTGTTCGAACATTATTCAATGCTGCCCAGTTAACAGCTGAATGTGCTATTATAACGTTGGTATACTTAGAAAGACTTCTCATATGTGCTGATTTAGATATAGCACCTTCAAACTGGAAAAGAATAGTACTAGGGGCAATTTTGCTGGCAAGCAAAGTATGGGATGACCAAGCAGTTTGGAATGTAGACTATTGTCAAATTTTAAAGGACATTACTGTTGAAGATATGAATGAACTAGAACGGCAGTTTCTAGAAATGTTGCAATTCAACATTAATGTGCCTTCTAGTGTTTATGCTAAATATTACTTCGATTTGCGCACACTTGCTGAAGCTAACGATTTAGCTTTTCCCAGTGAGCCATTAAGTAAGGAGAGAGCCCAAAAACTAGAGGCAATGTCTCGAGTAATGGAAGATAAGATATCAGCTGAGATTGTTAAAAACGGTATAAAAAAATGGTCTAGCTTGGATAATGTCAATTCAGGTGCTGGTGTAAGACGTAGTGTGGCCATATTGTCTTAACTTTTTTAGTCATGAGCCAAAATTTTGTATTAAAATTTAAATATATCACATACAAATTTGTAACCAGAATATTTGCATAAATTTTTCTAAATTACATATTGGCACATTGCTTTAGTATTTGTGCATAAAATAATGCTTATGTAGTAAAAAAGGAAACTAAGGATTTTATAGAAAAACTGTATTTGGATGATTTTTAATAACATAATTGAAATAATTTTGTTAATACTACATTAATATAAAAGCACAAATGCTAAATTTACAGCAACAATCCAACCATCATTTTTATATTTTGTGGACAAATGTTATTAAAAAGGATAGATAAGAAAAAAGACTTGTAATGTGGTCCAATATTTTTTGTATAATACTGGTATTTGCAGTTTTTCTACTTAATTATAATAACCTGTTACTTTATCTTATATTGGCTCCTATTTTTTTATAATTTATATTTAACACTATAGAAGTATTGACTTTGCTTTGAAAAATTAAATGGCTTAGTGTTATATTAGAATACTAGGAAAGTGTATTTGCATTCTGACTGAAAATGATTTTGTGATTGTGGTATGAATGTTATTAATTACCATTTTTCATTTAAATTACTTTAATGCATTTAGCCATCAGATAAAGTGTGTATATGAAATTATGTTGTAATGCCAAATTAATTTGTAAATTAAAATCATGTAACTCTTTAGTCAGACATATGTCGATTAATTAATTGTACATTATTATATTTTTCTCAATACAATTTAAACATTAATTATTAAATAGGAATTGATTTAAATAATTCATAAATATCTAATAATGATTATGTTATACAACCAATACATTATGTATTAAATAAGCTAAATAAACATTTTATATGAGACTTTCATATTGAGTTTTTGATTAAATATGACATTCCCCAAAAGAGTTTACATTCAATATTATATCTGAAATAATATCTATTTCAGGTATCATATTTATGTTAGTAAGATAGACAATATCAGCTTTATTTAGGGATATTTTGCTTGTTAGTTGGTTGGGCCAGCTTTCTGCACCTTTGGCAATTCTTAATGGTTACTGAATGAGAGGGGAACTTTAGTGCATCTAGAAATTAAGCCCTGTTTGTACAATGTCGTTTCCACTTTATGTTCCTCTACATCAAACAGGAAGGAGCGGTGCATCTTCTTTTGTGTGAGTACCTCTCTTCTCTCGGAGACGTACGATTTGGCAAGCGATGACGCAAATGTAAATGTTTCCATGGCCATGTTGTGAAGCGCCATAAACGGAACTGAGATTTTAGTGGGTGTAATTACAACATAACTTGACCTTGTAGGGGTGGCATCTTATCCCCAAGCCATAGATACCCATAAATAGCCTCCATATAATTGTATCAAAAAAAGTAAAGATACATAAGTACCTACTATATCTGAGGAAGGAATTTATTAACAGTAATTATTTTGTGCATACATTTGTTAAATATATGCTGGTCTGGTTGCTTTTTTATAAGAATACTATAATAATTAAGCATTTATTAAGGAATATGTTGAACAAAGTAATTGCTTTCAAATTATAATATGAAATATACAGGAGTCATCTTCAATAAAATATACAGTCAATAGGAATTACAATTTAATAGGGTCTTTATTATAAATTCAAAGTCTGTATTATTAAGTAACATAGATTATTATTAAAAGAAAAATTAACACAATGTTATGATAGCAAATTTTTATTATAAAATGTTGTCAAACTAAACTATAAAATCTAAATAATCAGTTTTGTTTAGTTTATTCATTCCAAAGGTTTCAAGTCTTTTAAATATGAACTATAGTTTTCAAACATATTCACAACATCACTCTTCTCTGTCATTTTTTGATCATATTCTGGACCCACTGACCACAGAGTTTCTAAGTCATACACTTCTCTAGCTTTATCTGAGAATATGTGAAGAGCTATGTTACCTGAAAAAATATGAAAACCATATATCAAAAATTTAATATGCTTAAATTATGTAAAACTAAACAAATTTGAATCTATTATATGAACATTAAATATTAACAAAATCTTAATAATAGCGAAATTACCTAAGTCTAATGCCATCCATTCATCAGAGTCCTTTCCTTCAATTCTAGGTATATAGTCTGATTTATAACACTTTTTCTTATAAACCTTGCGAACAAACTCTGCCAGAGCCTTTATATGTCTTTTGCTGCGAGCACTTACTACACATATGTATTCCACATAATTTATTTCCTTTGGTACAGATGCCACAAAAATATTTTTAGAATTTTCTCGTTGCAACAAATCTACAAGGTCCCTTATTTCAAATACACCATTTATCCCTCCTGCAATATGAATTTAAAAAGATTAAATGATTAACTTACAAGCTGCACTTTTTATAAATATGACAAATTACTGTTCAGACAAATTATACTATAAATTTTGTTAACATAATGTTTTGATTCAAAATGTATAGATATTTTTTTAAGGTATGATATTCATCAGAGTATTGGTTTCTGCAAGAGTAACATGGGCAGTTATTGCTAGTGGCTCTGTTTTTTTTTTACTGATTGAAATTGCAATATTTTTAGTAATTTAAGCAGCTTTCTATTCTATTCATAATAGTGTCAGTTAGTTGGGAAGAGTAGTTTATTTATGTTGATCCAGTACACCTTTTTAATGATTGTTCATTTGATCTGTCTAATATTGTCTGCAACTTTGAGAAAAAGCATATAATTTTAAAATCTTACAGAGCAAAAATTTGTAAACTTGTTTTAGAACCAAATTTTAAATTTAAACATGTGTAAGAGTAGCAGTTTAATATCATTATAATATACAATAATTTAAAAAACCTATCTCTTTTATATACTCATTTAAATTTATAAAATAAATTATTGTGGTGAAATTACAGGTTAATAAATTATTAAAAATAGGAATTTTATTATTATTTAATAAATATCGTTACGAGATATTAAATTATACTATATTCTAAAAATAAATTTTTGGTTATTTAATCAAAAAATACTTACTCTTTAGGTTAATTCCATCAAATTCATCACTAAGAATGAGATATTTTTCTTCCGAGTGTATTTCGTCTGCAGTGTGTTCTATTATTGGTAAATTTGTTTCTGTAACTACTTCATATTTACCGGAGATCGCAGGAAATGTTGAAGTTTTATCATTATTCAGTTTTCTTGGGCTATTAACGATCACTGCGCGATGAATAGAACGAGGACTAAACTTGCTTGTGATACATAAATAATTTATTACAGAGCTAGATTTTAAAAAGGTATTACATAAGTGTCTTTGTGTATAATTAAACATTTTGATAACTTTATTTTTTATCTTTGCTTATTGTTTTTGATGAGATTTACCATTTTTCCAATGTTTTGTTTAAGGTCTTTTGACATTTCTTTGACAGTTTTCAGTTTTCGTGTAATGATACTAACGTTCTTTTCGCCGCTCCTGCACGAAAATTTGTAATTAGACATGTTAATGAATATTGTACGGAGAAAATGTCATGTTATTATTATTTAATAAATATCGTTACGAGATATTAAATTATACTATATTCCGAAAATAAATTTTTGTGGTGAAATTACAGGTTAATAAATTATTAAAAATAGGAATTTTATTATTATTTAATAAATATCGTTACGAGATATTAAATTATACTATATTCCGAAAATAAATTTTTGTGGTGAAATTACAGGTTAATAAATTATTAAAAATAGGAATTTTATTATTATTTAATAAATATCGTTACGAGATATTAAATTATACTATAAATTTTGTTAACATAATGTTTTGATTCAAAATGTATAGATATTTTTTTAAGGTATGATATTCATCAGAGTATTGGTTTCTGCAAGAGTAACATGGGCAGTTATTGCTAGTGGCTCTGTTTTTTTTACTGATGTTACTCATGTAATTTAAGCAGCTTTCTATTCTATTCATAATAGTGTCAGTTAGTAGGGAAGAGTAGTTTATTTATGTTGATCCAGTACACGTTTTTAATGATTGTTCATTTGATCTGTCTAATATTGTCTGCAACTTTGAGAAAAAGCATATAATTTTAAAATCTTACAGAGCAAAAATTTGTAAACTTGTTTTAGAACCAAATTTTAAATTTAAACATGTGTAAGAGTAGCAGTTTAATATCATTATAATATACAATAATTTAAAAAACCTATCTCTTTTATATACTCATTTAAATCTATAAAATAAATTTTTGTGGTGAAATTACAGGTTAATAAATTATTAAAAATAGGAATTTTATTATTATTTAATAAATATCGTTACGAGATATTAAATTATACTATATTCCGAAAATAAATTTTTGGTTATTTAATCAAAAAATACTTACTCTTTAGGTTAATTCCATCAAATTCATCACTAAGAATGAGATATTTTTCTTCCGAGTGTATTTCGTCTGCAGTGTGTTCTATTATTGGTAAATTTGTTTCTGTAACTACTTCATATTTACCGGAGATCGCAGGAAATGTTGAAGTTTTATCATTATTCAGTTTTCTTGGGCTATTAACGATCACTGCGCGATGAATAGAACGAGGACTAAACTTGCTTGTGATACATAAATAATTTATTACAGAGCTAGATTTTAAAAAGTATTAAAATTAAAGTTATTCAATTATTATAATACTTATACTAATAAAGAGTTTTAAAAATGGTCGTATGTGAGTTTGATAATGAAATATCAGGGGAAATATTGGGAAAGATGTTACCGACATGGCAGGCTCTTTTGTTGCATCGAGTGTTACCGTCTTGTGGTGGACTTATTGTTTACTTAACAGTTATTTGTTACGATTTAACACTTATTTACGAACATTTCATTAATGAAAATAATGGGTAAATTATATCAGATTTATTTTTAGTTGTAAGTTAGATCAGCACAGTCTAGCTGAAAATGTGCCGAAGTGTGTCTAGCACAGACTCGAAAGCTGATAGTTGTAGGTCCACGGTAAAGCAAAAACTGGTGCTGTGTAAATATTTTAAATACTAACTACTTTTTCAAATATATTGTAGAAAAACGATTTGTGTGTGCTTCGTTTATTTAATCTAAAAATATAGCTCGATTGAAAGCTGTTTCCTTGTTATTAATGTATCTTACTGCAAAGCACATTCCTGGAAACCTTATCTGATGTTTTCGCTTAAATAAATCGTTAATGACTAAATATGGAAGTGTAAACATCTATAAATATACAAGCCTGCATTAATATGTATCATCAACAGAAATAGTAGTCTTGTAACTATGTTGCAAATCTGTAAATATTTAGAATAATTTCAATGTAATAATTGATGTATCGATTTTTTAATTTAACTAACTGCTGAGGCGAGGATGACGTGTAGCTAGGCAAGGCATTGTGCCAGTAATCTTTACTATACCTTGAAGAGAATCGATATATAATGTAACAGTATTTTTTAAATTATCCAATACTAGATAGTAGGTCTCTATTGCCGGAGACCGGCTGGGTGGGTACCACCGCACCTCCTATTTCAACCGCCAAATAGTAGTGTGCAAACGTTACTGTGTTCCGGTTTAAAGGGCGCTGTAGCTAGTCTAATTACTGGGGGGTAACGAGACTTAACACCTTATGTCTCATGGCGGCGAGCGCAATGTGGTGCAGTGTATATCATCTTAACCAGCACCGCATTGTTATGTACAAGCGTATCACTTACCATCAGGTGAACGTCTTGCTCGTCTCGTCGCTTAGTAGTATAAAAAAAAACGGTAGTGTTTTAATTTGATTATATAATCGCTATTATTTTAATAGATTTTATATTAACCACTGTGTAATATTTTCTGAACTATAATTTTTTTTCAGGCTAGCTGTTTTTTGTATAATGCTGATGGTTTTTCCAGCTGTGATTTCATTAGTGTTTACTTTAGCGTCGCCACCGCCAGGGCTGCAAACTGAAACTACCGCCTTCACACTGACGATCGAGAAAAACGATATAAAGTGGATTGTAATTCAAATTCTTAACGCGATATTTTTTCCTGTAACTGCCATTGGTAGGTGGGTATTATTTTTAGAACTCTTCCGTTTTTACTTAATCATTTAGTGAGTTTATCTCTATTCATAAACTTAAAAAACTATTCATTGACGCATATTTAAATTTTTCCGAAAGTAATTTTATAAAATAACATAATTATGAATTTTTTTTTTTTTTTTTTTAATTTTTCCTACTTTTCCCTGATATTATTATTCAGGGGCTTTTTATCCTATTCACATAATTTACTAGTAATAATATTTTAAATATCATTACGAAATCGTATTTACTTATCCTTATTCCTATTGTTAACTACTGTACATATATTTATACAGAATTTAAAAAATTTATCTCTAACTAACTTATTTTTTACTAACTCGCATAAACCTACTTTATCTATTTTCAGCCCTTTCTCTTGCTCGAATTCATGCCGCGAGTTCATATGGATAGGACACTCCGTTAGCAAATGAGGAACCGTTTCCTCCGTGGCGTTATCACATATGCACCATGGATTGTCCCGACACTTGAAACGGTTCAAGTATTGGGAGAATCCGCCGTGACCAGTAAATATCTGGGTTAAGTGACCAGTTGGCCGGATCTTTCTTATCAAGTTATACGCCTCAGTTGCGTCTGGGAAAAACAGTTTCGTGATGGACGCGGTTGTACCCTCGTTATATCGGGTGCTCCATCTCGCAATTGAGGCCTTTCGAAGTAGACACTTAACATACGACACTGGGCACTGGTCATAGTCTGGCTTCCTTCTGCTGTTAAGGGCAGCCAGCTTGGCCAGTTCATCCGCACGCTCGTTCCCAGGTATGCCCGCGTGGGCTTTGACCCAGAATAAGGATACATTCTTGCTCTGGTCAGAGGCCCTACGTAAATTTTCTCTAGCCAACACCGCAAGAGGATGGAGCGAGCCATAATTTGTAACAGTATCTAGCGCAGCTCTAGAGTCACTGTACAAACCGTAGCTCTCTTCCGTCCTTCTCAAGACTAATTTGGTTGCCTCACATATGGCCAAGAGTTCCGCCTGATAGACTGTGCAGTACGCGGACAGATATAGCTTCCGGTTTTGGACCTCCCCTTCGCCTTTCCATATGGAAAGTGAGGCTCCAACCTTACCCTCAAGCTTGCTGCCGTCGGTGTATATCTTAACCGCCTGCACATTGTGTTCGTCCACGGAGTTTTGGTCTACCAGACTTGTAAACTTGAGGTCCATATGTGAAGCAGGGTGAGGAGTATCTGCAAATACCGTCATTCGCTCCACCTCCTTATCGCCTAGCAGTGCCTGGGACAATCCTCTCCGAGCCTCATACAGGTCGACCTGCTCCTGAATATTAAGATCTAGGGGTAGTATTCCTGACAACAACAAGGCCTAATTAATGTGAAATAATTAATTATGAAATTGGTAGGTGTGACTATAAAAGTCATTGTATTAATTATTTATCAAATAGAGGTATTATTAAACATTGTAATGAGTTACAAAATATTTTTTTTAAATTCTTTTAAAATTGTAATATAATTTCTTCAGATATTGCTACCTAATATTCTGGTGGACCGAAGCTGTGTTCGCATCATATGCAGAGGATAAACAGCGTACTGAAGAAGCAATGACATTTGCGCGTGCGCCATCGCCGCTTGAATTGTATTTATTTTTACAAGCCTTTATTCACTCTGCACCACATGCAGTTGTAAATATTTTGGATCTAATGGCACAGTTTTCGGATCCTACTTTTCATAAAGGTTAACAATGTTGAATGATATTTAATTTTTCATTTAATTGATCATTTTCATTACGATGTCCATGAAAAAGTTTAATGCTCATATAACATTAGATTTGTAATAGATTTTTTTTTCCTGTATAAATTGAATGAACTCCTTTTATTTAACAGTTTCAGTACAAGCTGTGAGTATAATCGCGTCGTGTATGCGAATGGCGAGTACTGCTACTTTATACAGAAGATTTGAAAGAGAAAAAATATGTGGCCGACAGTATCCGTGGAATAGTAAAGTGGTAGAAGATAAGGATATTAAGCGTAATCTTTATAAACACAAGGAAGGTGAACAATCCGGACATATTTATCAACCGGTTGAAAAATTAATAGACATTACTAGCAAACCCAGTTACAGCAGAAATGAAGTTAATAAAGATTTAATCCAATTTTCTCCCCGTAATTCGGAGATGACATCTTCATTCTATGAGGATAGCGCTTTTGATTCCGATAGCAGTTCAAATTACTTGTCTCCAGTGACTTCTAGTAATAATTATAAAAATGATATTATTGAAAGTGACGACGA
Source organism: Byasa hedistus (assembly GCA_029286795.1). Lineage (NCBI taxonomy): Eukaryota > Metazoa > Arthropoda > Insecta > Lepidoptera > Papilionidae > Byasa > Byasa hedistus. The sequence continues at coordinate 3,975,842 of JAGSMW010000020.1, read as the reverse complement.
ATACGTCCAGCCAATTACGATCATTGATAGAGCAGCACCTCGTCGTGAAACAAAGGAATATGTGATTGAGAAGATTAATATTCCACCACCGCCTGCGATGCAAGCACCTAGACCCGGTTCACTATCTCTATGGGCTGAAAAAATGGTTGAAAATGCAGAAAGCATACCCGCTTGGCTCTCAGCTCCACCGAGACGTAAGCACTGGGAAGTAATTTACGAAGAGCCAGATATCCCACGTCGCGTTCCCAGATCATACATTCGTGGGCTCGAGCCTCAAGATGTAGCCGCTGGTCTAGTACAATATTTGGGCTGGTATACATTTTTCATATGCCGACTGCTCTCTATTGCTGCACTCATCAATTTCTTTCCGTATCTGGCAATCATAATGCTCTTATCTCATTATCAAGTTATGTTGCTCTTTTTAATAGTTCCTCAAGCACCTACGGTCAAACGAGCTTTCTATATTTTTTTAGCATTTATTTATATATTTTGCTTGATGGAATTTAAGATACGTTTTCGGCATGTGAGAGTGTGGCATGTAATATGGATTACTGCATGTACTATTGAGAATATTATTTTCATCGCTTTGTGGGCAACTATTGACAACGGTTTCGATGGTTGGTGGAAAAAGTTCGTTGTATTAGTGGCGTTTGGTAGTATGTTGTTAAGTTATATGTGTCTTCTCTTATATTTTGTTTTACTAAAGCCAAGAGAAACTGTCGTGCATTTTAACAATAAGAAAGAAAGTGAAAATTGACAACTACTTTGAGTTTTCTTAATGTTACTCCTTTTTCTGCCTCCTCCTTTTTCATATCTCGTGTCGTCTTCTATACATCTAATTATAAATCGTCATAACATAAAACAAACCCTCTTTCATAGACATTGAAATATAACAGTTTTTTCATCAACACTAGATTATAACTGATCTAGTGTTGGACAAGTGAGATAAAAGACTTTATGTACAAGGCTTTATACGTTCGGATATTAAAGGAACTATTAATCTCCAACTTATGTTTTTGAAAATCTATATAAATATATATCACGGTAAAGAGCAGCCATTAGACTTAGTCAGTTTTAGGATCTTTTTCGTCACAAAGAAATTTCGTCAAAAGTATTGTATTGTCCAATAAGTTTCGAACGAGTTATTTGTTAAATAAATTAAAAATGATATAATAAAGGAGAAAATCATGTTAAGAAGTATATTAATTAATCATAATTGGTTTCTATACTTTTTGCAAAACAATAATTATACGGGGAAGCATGGTGCCATTTACTAATTGAAATATATCGTCAGTTAACATTTACGTTTTATTAAAAAATCTTTCAACCATCAACTATTGTTTAGATGGAACATCTGCCAGTCTAACACTTCAAGACCAACGTTTAAAATAAAAGAGAAAAATAAAGCTATATATTTTAACCATGGCAGTAGCTGTCAGCACTTTTAGGTATTGACCATGTGAAACGTTTTAACCTATTCTTTTATGTATGCTGCTGTCTGGGATTCCGTAAGAGGTGCATGGCGTAAGATAACAATGGCAATAAACATACTGCTTTGTGCTACATACTTCAAAGAAAATGCTCCTCCATGGGTGCGAGTGAAGTCAGCCGTTTGGTTGTTAACATTACCGTACAATTTTTAGCCAAGTCCGTTAACTTGAACACATAAAAGGTAAAAATATCCACCTGGTATCTAAATAAGTGCACTTCGTTTGTATCCGTATTACATCACTTAGGTACTATTGAATAATCATTATCATCACAGATTCCTTGACTTCGGAGCAGTAGTTTGGCATATACACTACGGGTATATACCAATTTAATAAAGGCTAAATTATTATGAGCTGGCGTGTCACTTACCATCGGTGAATGTACATGAGACATCGCTAGGTCGAATAAAAAAAAACTAAATTATTAAAATGTTATTTTAAATGCAAAAATACATTTTTGTTAACAATTAGGTCATTAGTAATTATCGAACTATAGCCTCTTTTCAAAATAATATACTACAAGTTATAAACTACGTAAAACAAAGCAGGATCAGTTCCAAAGTTTTGATTTTCTCAACTATTTATTTTTGTTATATTTATATTTTAAATTCACGAGCATTCAACATACATTTAATGTAATTAGGCGGCCGTGGATGCGATGCGATCATTCGATCAGGGATCTTAACATCGACATGCGGCACTTTGATGATTATTTTTTGCTAATTTAGCATGCCCGTGTCGATGGAAGTCCGGAGATGAGAGCGGCCCGCCAGTAATTACCATCGTCTGAACAAGAAACCGCATTATAAAATGCTTTCTTTCACCCGCGCCCGCGCCTGCGCCTGCGCCTGCTTCTCTCGGTCGGTTACATCGATAAATACTTGATATCTGTCTGTACTTATTCAATAAACCGAATTAAATTTCACTTCACTGATTCGAAAGAAGATTCATTAACTCGGTCATTTCGTACATTTATCATGTTTGCGTTTCGTCGCAACGAAAGTATTTAAATATAGATCTCTTTACATTCCAAGAAAAAGTATATATTAAAGTTTCATATTTCAATGTTCCTTGGTTGCTATTTTATTTAAACATAACCAACAAAATAAATGATAGTTTCTCGTGGTAATTTTAGTAATACCCTGTTTTACAACAAAAACATTTACTATTGAGAAGAATGTTTCTTGTTGTTCATCTTATCTTCAATTTTGTAAAAGCTCGCTTAGTAACTTACGTGGGTGTACAAAATTGGGCGGAAAGCACAAACGTACTAAGTGCATTTATCGATAACGGATGGTGATTTTTTTTCTTCTGAATCACACGAACTTAAACATAGTTGAGTAATGAGATTATGAGTGACAATATAATTTATTTCACTGCTTTACAAATACTATCAACATTTGATCACAAAAGAGATTCATTCAGATACAGATTCATCAGATCAGAATTGAGATATTCATTAAATAATCAAATATTTTTAATTATCGCAACTCTATTTTTTCATGTAACGGAAAAGTTTTACGTCAATAAATAAAAATAAAGTTTAATAAAAAAATGTAGAACGTGCTGTACGTGATAAAAAATATTTTTTAAAAGATTTTTATCTTTTTTACCTACATTTGATCTCGACTTCACATGACCGAAGTCGAGGAAACATGCTCAACAAATACAAACACCTACACCTGACTCCGAAATCGTACCAGTGCCTTCTTTTCAAATAAACATACACGGAATACGGCAAAATTGAAGTAAAAAAAATTAATTTATTATACATTTTAAGCGCTGCAATTGAATGCAGAAAAATATAGGGTGTTCATAAATAAGTCGGTGTACTTGAGGCAAGCCAGGCCAAGGCACTCGCCTCGGACGCCCGTAATCCGACACCTCTTGTACTCGATCTTCTCTACTAATTTGCGGGGCCCCCATCTTAGGGTTGCCATTGAACTTACAATTATGTAGTCATTATTATCTACAGAGTAATAAATGATTTGATTATCTTTGTAAGTAACTAGACTTCTATAGTAGGTTCCAATAGTCTTCTTCTTCTGTAGTAGATTCTAATAGTTATTTAAGTGAACATAGTTCGATTGAAGGTAAAGATAAGAAATTTGTTATAATACTATATTTTTTTTAGTAGATAACATGTACTGTACAAAACGTAATACATAATAAATAAGCTGACTAAAAAAAAATTAATAGTAACTCCGAACAAAAATGATCTCGGCCAACGCGTCAAGATATTAATTTAAATAAAAAAAATTGTTTCCTGAGAAGATTTTTCTATTATCACATTTTTCAGACATTGTGCAATCTTTATTTTGCGTGTACTCAAAAAAAATTCAACAATTATATATGATTTGTATCCACCTTAAATGTACTCGTTACACTTGGGAACGCGTCTTCTTGATTTTTACGACGTAAAAACATAACTAAGATGTAGCTCATTGTCTAGATATCACTGATATATCAAAATGATGAACTGTTAATATGATTGCAGTAGCTTAACGAGTTCGTTAGTGCGGATAGAAATGCGATATTGCGTGTCGATAACCCTGAAGCTCGCCATCTTGTAAGTAAAGAGGCGGAACCACACAACGGTCTGTGTTGTGCCAACCCGATAAATCGAATTTCGCCGGCGACAGCGCTGCGGTACCCTGAGATGGACACCAGAGATATCCAGCATAAATTTCGCATCGGAATCTTTCACCGGTCCGATTAAAGGCCATTTATTACTGCGACGACATGTTGAAATGCATAAAAACATTTAACGCGATTCAAATGTGACTTTTCACCTATTAGAAACCCAAGAACAATAAAAAGCGAGGAGAATAAAAGTAATCAAAACAAGTTGAAAAAGCTTTGAATGTCGAGGGTAACAACAAGCATAGCATAAATCAGCGCTCATCACGAAACAGGTTAAGACCTATCATATCTTTAATTTCATTACAATACTTTTCATGTAAAGCGCAAATAACACAGTAATGTTTGTGTTAGATATTCGCATAAATAGGCGTTTAGGTCTAGGTCTCTTTTTCTGGTGGACGTCTAGTTAGATGTTGACGGTTATATAAAATTCCAGAATATTTTTTAGATCTATACAGGAATTTGTTATTTCTAGCCAAAAATAAAGTTGTTGTTAATTGTTAAAGCGAACAAAGTTCAAGAATGCTAATCAATAAATATCTTGTGGTCACGAAGGGACAATGCCTATACTAAATGATATGAGGTATCAGGCCGATACGTCCCCTGTGTGTTCTGAGTGCATACATTTCTCCACAGCGCAACTCCCAGTGTGATAACGTAATGACTTTCTAGATTGACTCACTCTCGTCTCGGGCACATGTAAACAACAATATACGAATACCAATATATAAGTAAGTAATTCAAGTTCTATGAACTGTAGACGAAGCGATATTAAATTTATGTCACATGTTATCTGGAATGAATTTTGTAATGGCACGCGCTTTCCGGCGCTGTTTGCAACGAGGACGTTGTCAGCGTTGTCACTTTCTCTGCGGTCTTATTATATATACACACAAAAGACTAGCGAAAAGAACTGATAAATTTTGGCTGTTAAACGACAAATTTGTAGTATTTGTCAACAATATTTGGAACATAGCCAGAATTATTTTACGACTACTGAACTATCATATTTAACATAATACTTTTTGTATTGGAACCGATAGAACACACATTGCATGGGGGATAAATGTGCCTTTGCATTATAACATATCTTTATATATTCTGCATCTAAATGAAGTATATAAAATAAAACAAAATATCCTTAATCATGCAATATAATATGACATGCTATTAAATTTTCTTTAATATTAAAATTTCTCAAGAAATCAAAGCGAAAAACTCTAAATCATTCAAATATTATTTACCTATTAGTAATATTTTTTTTCTAATCTGTAACCTATAACTAAATAATTTTTTATTTATTATATTTATCAGGTATAACAGTGTTATAAATTTACAACCATTTTTAATGTTAAACTTTACAGTCTTAAAATATTTTAACTAATTAATTACAGTCAGTTTTTGTTAAAAATAATAAGTTACACAGAAAAACTTTTAAACTTATTAAGTTTCTTTATAGCATTTTATCTTGGGCTCATTATTGTTGACCTTACAGAAAGAAATAATTTTTATGTTTACTTCCTCCCGGTCGTTTTTAACAACAGCGTTATCTTTAGGTTATAAGGAAACACAACTGCGAATGCAATCTAATTTAGCACAAAAATTGTGCCTAGCTGATCAAGACCTTAGGTATTTTTATTTGATTGTTTAATAATTGTATTCTGTTATTTAAAATTACCAATATTCTAATGTAATACAGTAGTAATAAATACTTTTGCTTTCTTTACAAATGTTATAGAAACACTTCCTGTAATAGACTATCTCAAAGTGATTAACATTTACTAAGTAAATGATTACGCTGTGTCAAGAAAATGCGACAATGCTATTAATTACACAGCTAACAACAGAGTAATTGTTTTCCGCTTTGATATTTTTAAAAGATCCTAACGACGTTGCTACTTAAGATAATATTAAATTCATAACTATTATTATACTACATTAAGGACGACGGTTGTAAATACTATGTTAATCACCACAGAAAATGTCCCGTTCCAAAAAGTTTGCATGGTTCATAAATGTGTAATAGTAGTAGGTCAAACAACACTGCACCATGTTATATCTTCGGTCACTATCTAAAGAATTTATAGACAGTAAAGTGATAGACCGGAACGTAAAATATTAATGTTAAGTTATAGATTATGTTACAAATAAGTTTGCATTACTTTCTCTAAACGTAATTGCAACTACTTTCAAACGAAATACGTACAAATGTAGTCCTTTTTAGGTCATCACAAGTTATTGTGATTTAATTTTTTTTATAGATAATGAAATGATGATAAGATTTTTGCTAACATGAGCTTGCCAGAACATTTTGATAATTTCGTAAGTATTAGTAGGTAGTTCGCAAGTTTATAAATATGTTTATAACGATGTTGAAAATCTAACTACACTTATAATATACAGGCTGTTTAAAGAATCAATCGTAACATATTATTTTAAAAACGTAAACTTTAACTTCCTTTAGGGTTGCATGGTTATAGCTTTTGTTATAAAGTTTGTTCCGCTCCACATATATCCTGTTTTTCTTTAAGTTAGAAGATCTCTGTCTTCCTGCGGAATTGTTTCCGGTTTATATATTAAAAGTTTATTTCCAACTCGCGCGTTTTAAAGCTGGTCTTTTAGGAAATATTTTATATTATAATCGAGTGAGGTCATACATTGTGATCATTTTACACTTTCTATGTACTTATTATTACACTAAGTAGTGGCTTATTACGGAACTGTATAACTTATTAAGTGTATGCAACCGCTTAAAATACGCGTGACACCTCAATGAGCGACCGTTTTGTCGAGTTGAAGCAATAACAATGTTCCGCTGAGTTAACAAAGCTGTTAGCAATACAAGTTTGTAATTATTGTGTAAATATAGTTAAATAATATCAATGACTTTCTGCCATTCGTAATTTTTGCGCAACTACTTTACTTGGTAAGCGGTAACGATTGTAGTTAAATCGTCGTGTGTGGTCAGCCGTTGATTGATTTACCATCGTTATAACACTGTAATGCCACTCAACTATGGATTGGTCAATCTCTTTTTGTCATCATTTGCGTCATAGTTCCTAAACAATGTATACAATTCGACATTTGTCGCTCTTTGTTTTGTTAATAACATTACGAGAAACATCCAAACTCGGAGCGCGTTCGCTAACTTATTCATCATACAACTGCAATACAATAAATGTTGATACGAACTCAATCTAAAATTTTCGCATCGAAGTCGCAACAAACTTTTAGAACAACAAATTATAACTTTATGCTAACCTATATATATCATTACACCATTAGTATTTGATAGAGCATTCTAATTAAAGGCGTGTAGGTAGTTGATGGATTTCCATTTACAGCACTTGATTTATTTTATTCACATCACGACATCTTATAAGTAGGTAAGAAAATAAATATTTTATAAGGCTTTTAAAAAGCCGTGAAGTTCCAGTTAATAAATTAAATATCAATTTCATTGAAATTGTTTATGTAATTTTGATTGTATTTGAAGCCATTTTCTAAATCGATCAAAGGAGACTTTACTACTTCACTCGCCACTTAAAATTTGTTCATTTCTTTTAAGAATAAGTAACGAGAAGTAAAAATTTCTGACATACTTTTTCATATTTCTAACGGAAAATAGATTTATTAGAATCAGAAAGTCAAAACAAAATAAAACTAAACTTACTATGCTTATTGACGATTATTTATTGTTATTAAGAAATATTGTGGTCATCATGAATAAGCTAATAAACAAAATTTATTTTCATTAATAAGTATATAAAATTGGATTTATGTTTATTACCTGGTTTACAGCTTTATGAGAATAAAACATATAGGTTTTACTCAATATAATACCATCTTGAGGCTTCTATGCTAGGCTAGGCTTCTATCATTCTATGCTAGGCTTAGATCTTGAATATAATCTGTCATATTTATCATAAAAACCTTATTTTGTTACATTATTTTCATGTCGCATTAATTCGTTGAATTAGAAAAAATCAAACATTATTATCTATACAGCCTATATTCTTTATTCCTCTCGAAAGAATGGTATTTACGTTAAATTTTCATATCACAAATTTGCTCCCCTGCAAATAAAAATTCAAAGACAAAACAGGTACATTAAAATTGACTGAGTGTTTCATTTCACTTTTATAAAAATAATATAGAACTATAAATATTAGATTGAGATGAAAATGTGTTGATAAAATAAAGAAAATCGCATTTTTAAAATCGACTTTGTATTTGTGTAGTTAAAGGTAGATTAGTGGACGTGTATGAGATTTACCTTAACATATTATCAATAGAAAAGTTTAGAAATGAAAAATTTGGTACACACAGCGTTTAATAAATAAGTGTTCAGTGAAGTGATGCAGCTGTCAGAAACATACGTGAAGAGAAAGGCGTCGCAGGTCGTGAAACAGCGCGTCCTCGTGTCATCTTATTATTCAATCAGCCATCGCCAGTAGAAAGGCATTACTGCCAGCTATAACAACAGACGACTGGTGAGAACAATAGTATTATAGGCGGGCACAACGCGCGTACTGCCGCGACGTATGCGTGCATGCGTGATGGAGTCGACCTACATAACAAACCCATGGCGGCACTTGACCATTCAAAGCGCGGATGTTACCGTATCCATTACCATTATTTATTTGATGCTGCGTAGTACCAATATCCCGACGTATCTATATTGGCAAAGCATTAAATCTTTATACATTTTCTCATAACACAAAGCCGCTTGCTCGTCCCGCATACTAACGCTCCCCTAGAGGTTAATCGTGTCTAATCAGCCAATGCGATTTGATTAATTTGAAAGCAGTCACGCATTCGCGAATCGCCAGTAGGCAAGCGGACTTTGAATACAACCGTAATAACAAGAAACGTTCACTAGGTGCCAAGTTGTTTCTATGGGAAACAATGGTGCTAGATTAGGCACACAAGAGAAGGCATTAATTAAATATTATACCAATAAATTATAATATTATTGACTTGCACGCATATGCGATAATTTTAGGGGTTTGCAAAAATTATACTAAATATTTTTTCTATTAAACATTTAATACATCACTCAGATTATAATCATGCACAACATACAAATTACGAGTTCCTGAAATCTGCGTAACTAATCACAGTATTACGCACACAAAATGTATAATTTCTTGAAAAAATATTTATTTTCGTAACACAACTTCATGATTTGCTTGTAATATTGTTGTATTTAGTTCAGATAGAATTTATACACATTTATTAATAGATGAGATACATTCATGTTTACGAATTCGCTTTCAAGCTAATCCTTGTGCTTATAGTCGAATAAAAAAATAATATATACATTTTATCGCTTTGATTATAGTTACCAAAATTTTTAAAACGTATGATTTTTTAAAGTTTTTTTTATATAATATTTCACATTCTTTTACTAACAGGTTATTAGGCACGTGTTTCGAAAATTCCTTTCATTATTATTATATCGTATTATTCGTTTATTTTGTCATGACGGTCAAGTTTTAAAAAAAAATATGACCCAAGTCGGCTGTCAATATCAAGTCAAGCAAACAGGTTTTTACAAAATCGAAAATCTTAATTATTGCATAGGACCTGTCCTAAATATATTCTTAAAAAAAATTCAAGTAATCCAATTTCCATATATAATAAGTTTTCTTAAACTTAACTAGTCAGACCGTCCATCACCATACTCAACTGAGTTTTTGAACTTTAGCAAAATAAATACACAAAGCGAGGCATCTAGAGGTTGCCTTACCACGAAACTAATGAATTATTACCGCAAGAAGTGTTAAACAACACAATCTAACTAAGGTTAGAATCTACAAAAAATGTGTGTGATGAAGTTATCAGTCACAACTATGATGCTTTTGAACCTTTACAACAGTTTGTAAACGTTCCATCTTTCGAATAAGGGCACAGAGATAAGTCTATATCAACATCTCAGTAAAGGAAGCCCATATTTATGGATGAGGCACAAAGGTTAGTGTACATGGTTAACCTTAAAGGAACGTCTTTGTTTTTCGATAAAAATTCATTATACATTTTATAGTCTACCATTGTTTTTATGTCGCTATCGTTTTTGTTTCTTGAACATTCTTCAGTGTTTTTTAATAAAACTTAAAGATCCTTCTGTATTACCTTTTTACGTATATTTGAAAGTAGTCATTTTATTAGTATTTATTAAAGTAAACGTAGTAAGTACCCTCAATATTATCAATAATTTTTGTAACAAAATTCCTAAACCAGATAAGTTGATGATTAGAGCTGTAGTGTCTTTCTTTTAGTTTAAAATTATTTTGACGTCTACTCGCTTTTCTCTGCTTGAACTGCAACGTAAACTATGTGTAAATATTTACATAATTTTATGAGACACAACCGTATTTGAGTTTTGTGTATATTTTTTTGGTGAAGGCACGGCCAGGTGACGGTGTACAAATTACTTTGAATAATTGACGCGTCTAAGCGTTGTTAACAAACGGGCGCCATGATGCCTTCCACGCATTTTTATCACATGCACCGTAATATTTAAATTGAGTGCAATGATACTTGTAGATTTTTATGGGATTTTAATCGGACGTTCAATCTAATTCGAGACGTAATATTTTTTTTTGAACTTTCAACCACCTAACATTTTGACCTCAATTTTACGTGGTGTTAAGTGATAATGAGGTTGTGGATAGTGAAGTTTGATTGTTCAGCCTCTTATCTTTTGACAGCCAGTATACGACAGTGCTTTCATCTTGCATACAATATAAGGGTAGTTAGGCGGATACAAAAAAACCCTATCACCATCGAAGCTCCACAACGTGTAGATATGGAATCAAAATAAGGACCACCGTGTTACAGTTGATAATTAAAAAGAAATTCTTAGTTACACATTAACAGCTCTGACAACTCTTTTTTGTTGTATTATAAAATAGATCAACTTACCAAAAAGTTTGTGTTTGAGAAGTTGGATCAAAAAATTAAAGAACTTTGTCATTGAAATTCATGTTCTGTGGTGGATGTGGATAACTTGATGATATATTGGCAGTCGAAAGTAGAATCAGGTAAATACCATTTTAGTATTTGTGTTTATGATTATATCTTCAATAATCGTCATATTTAATTTACACTAAAACGTTAAGTACGCAGTTCCTCGTTTCAATGGAACTGACTGTCTAAGTTTATAACATTGTTAGACGTTTATACTTTGAAATTGTTAAATGTATATATTTGTATTCAATGGAACAGTGAAAGCTTGAACACTGCAACATAGTTGTGAAGCTATAAGGAAACTTTGAGGATAAACTTTATTATAGACATGCAATCAGCCCGACCTCCGATCAGTGTAGGGTATGATTGGAGGCCTGCGCTCTATGGCACAAATACTACACATAACTTGTCTTTGGGACGATAAATACCAAATAACAAATCGTTTTCAACCATTGACAGTGCAGCTAATGGGTGCCGGCGTAGTGGTAACCATTCAAACAATTTATTACCGTGGTAAAATATGCCGCTGCACGAACCCTTTGCCTATAGTTGTGTGCAGAATTTATCATGACCATTTCATTTCAGCATGTATAATTTTTATATTTAATAAATGAGTGATAATGTATACCATATTATTGAAAGCGTCAGAGCAGGCCTGCGTAGAACAGTGGGCAATCACTTGATTATAATGATGAATTCATTATGATTTTTTATATAAAGAATTTTGTTTTTTCTGTTAGTGAGAATATATTTTATGGTATAACGTTAATAATTGCAGAAACAAAGTAAACATCACAAAATGTGAAATTTTTCATATTTACTTTCATTGAAAATATTTGCTTAATTTTCTCGATATTTTCTATATTTGACATAACGATAATGACTTGAGTATTACTTATCTTTATTATTTCTTGGATGATCTCTGGTAAAAATTGCCTCAAACCGGATAAGACTGCCTGCTGGGCTGTGTTCGAAACACAGGAAGACTTTTTCAATGATGCTATAGTCGGAAAAATAAGTAAGGAGACTAACTTCTAATAGATCAGGAGGATAACTGTAATGTTATATAAAAATAATTGTTGTAAGCGTATCAATTGTATCAGGTGTACATCGTGATGAACTGGTTGTAATATAACGTTTTTTTATTATTATTACCTTTTGTACCTTTTTATAGCCGTACAAGAAAGAACATTATTATGTTACGATGTACTGTAGTAAACATAAAATGAAGACCGTGACGATTTTAGATTGAAGCAGTTTTAGCATGTCGAGCAACAATAAGATAATAGGGTAGAGGTATTCGACACCACTGAAAATTAATTAACATAAAAGTAATAACAGAGTAAGTACACTGTTTGATGGAACTGACAATTATTATTCTATGCATCTAAAAATACTGTACCGGAGTTATGAACGATGTAGTTGAAAAAAATTGTTGATAAATTTGATTTAAATTCATCATTATGATATGTTAAGACAAATAAATAATTAAGAATATCTCATAGTTGTATTCAATACAAATAATCTATAGCAAATGCAATGTTTAACTTAATTTTGGCGCCCGCTTTTCGGCGGCAACTGAATTGATTCTTCCGTCCGCCATATGAATATCATTAATTCGGAACGTCTTTGATCCTGTGACAGAATACAGTTATTAAATGGAACACGTGGCAATCGCGAAGGATATATATGAAACATTTATAATAATACATTGTAATATGTGATTTTCTTGTATGATTATTAGAAATTTGCCGTAATTCTATTTTAATTTATTCATCCAATATATCAATTTGCTAAGTAAGCATCACAAACGATGGGTGTTTGTATATCGTTGCTAAATGCAATACTGTTCAAGTATCTCATGAGGCTGCGGCTTCGTTTAAAATATTGCAGCTTGAGATACACTTGAGCTATTTGCAATAATTAATCAACTATTTTAAATGCAGCTTGTTCAAAGTAAAACATAAAATGAAGACCGTGACGATTTTAGATTGAAGCAGTTTTAGCATGTCGAGCAACAATAAGATAATAGAGTAGAGGTATTCGACACCACTGAAAATTAATTAACATAAAAGTAATAACAGAGTAAGTACACTGTTTGATGGAACTGACAATTATTATTCTATGCATCTAAAAATACTGTACCGGAGTTATGAACGATGTAGTTGAAAAAAATTGTTGATAAATTTGATTTAAATTCATCATTATGATATGTTAAGACAAATAAATAATTAAGAATATCTCATAGTTGTATTCAATACAAATAATCTATAGCAAATGCAATGTTTAACTTAATTTTGGCGCCCGCTTTTCGGCGGCAACTGAATTGATTCTTCCGTCCGCCATATGAATATCATTAATTCGGAACGTCTTTGATCCTGTGACAGAATACAGTTATTAAATGGAACACGTGGCAATCGCGAAGGATATATATGAAACATTTATAATAATACATTGTAATATGTGATTTTCTTGTATGATTATTAGAAATTTGCCGTAATTCTATTTTAATTTATTCATCCAATATATCAATTTGCTAAGTAAGCATCACAAACGATGGGTGTTTGTATATCCTTGCTAAATGCAATACTGTTCAAGTATCTCATGAGGCTGCGGCTTCGTTTAAAATATTGCAGCATGAGATACACTTGAGCTATTTGCGATAATTAATCAACTATTTTAAATGCAGCTTGTTCAAAGTAAAACATAAAATTGAAATAAAAGGCTCGAAGATATACTTTGTGGTAACAACTTTTTCAATTCAAGTCTTATTTGGCTGAAACATTCAGACCTATTTATTTTTATTTCAATAATTCAGTACTAAATAACGCAAACGCAAAAACAATTTAATTTTAATTACAATTGCTTCTGTGGTAATTTGTTATTAGATAATTTCTACAACGACTTACAGTGCGGCCAAAGCTGAATGATTAAGTGACGTTTTCGGTTGATTTATTGATTAGCTTGGTGGTGTAGCAACAATAGCGGCTTTATGAAGAATCGAGTCTCTAATTAAACTGCATTGTGCGTTTTGATTTGTTGATTAATGAACAACTAGACAATCCAATGTTTTCGTTCTATTAATTTGCAGTTGATTTCTTTTATGAACAAATATTTACAACATATTTTGTATATATTAGGCAGATATTAAACTGGACATACAGCATATTATTTCTAACACGGTTTAGATATCTCGATTTTAATTAAGCTGAAGTAGATTTAGACTAATAAAGTAAAAAGATATAAAAACAAACAAATGTCTAAAACTCATGTATTTAAAAGTTAAATTGACCCCGTAAAAGTAAAAGTATGAAAGGATAGGTGACAATACGGTGTTGTGTAAATATCTTAATTACTACCATGCTTCTTAGGTAGATTAGTCGTGTTCTACCAGCTGAGGATCCTGATTGCCTTGTCGCTTAGTTAAACAAAAAGAAACCGTGTCTATGCAATTTTACATTATTATACTGGTTATTCTTCTCCGAATTATATATTGTACATCCTCCGGAACTATTTTGAATATATCGTAGATTTCACTAGATATTTTGATGTATTCATGAAACCTTAATTAGAATCTGCATGCAATTTATAGAATAAAAATGTTAACATTATAACGCCGCAATAACTCACTCAACCTATTTCATTAATCAAGTTTATCGATTAAAATTCATCGATAGCAATGATTTTCGACATTTATAATAAATGAACAACGAGGTAAGTGATACACGCGGATCTCGTTGTTTTTATCATATTATTAGCTTACGGCGCGTTTAACTAACATTTAATTTCAAGCTTATTTGAACGTACATCGTTTCGTTGCGTTAAGTTGTAATCACTGTGTCGTGTTAATCGACTTGTCAGCTTCAGCTCGCCGCAATTTATACAAAGAAAGGGAAAGAAATTATCTTAGACTTATTCATATACGCGTAAAATTTCTTCAGAACTTTCTTATTTCATCATAATAAATTTTTCAGATTCCATAATATTAATTAATTATTTTTTTTAACCATGCGATAAGCCTATAACAATGATGGTTAGCAAATACCTTCAAAAACCATCCTTTGTAATAATGAAGTCTGTATAGGCGAATTCTATAAAAGTAGTTAATAAAAAGAAAGAATTTTTTATTAAAATTTGTTGGAACTTTGATTAAGCCAGAGAGAAGAAAACCTTTATTATAGGTATTTAGGTTAAATGTAATAGAAAGCTTTTGTTAAACTAAAGTAGTTTTTAATAATATAATTTCCTTCCTTCAGATGTATAATGTACAATACACTATTTTTTAGTGAAGGTAGGCATCAGGAGCTCGGGCGACGGTAGGTGTTCTCAGTAGGACCTGGACAATGGCAATACCAGGGTTAGCATTCGCCAGTATTTAAATCGCAGTAAGTAAACTTTTAAGATATTTTATAATTGTGTAACGAATCTTACTTGTTGTTCGAAGATAAAAAAAAATCTTTGTTTTAATGAAGCTAGTGCTCTGAATAATAATTAATTGTCAATCATTGATATCCTATCGCACCTTATGAAGTTAAATGAATATTCACGCAATTGACGCCAACACCTCTGTATGGAAATAAGTTAACATGGAATGTGTGTGAGTTAACAAATGTATGCAGCGTAAACTGATATTACTGCACAAACTGTGTCTGTGTACCAATGTACTAAAATCAAGTACAATTTGTATGCGACGTCAACACGAACCGACATTTATTACTAACTCGCTTATATTCATTAGCTTTTAGCGGGCAAAGCTTTCGAGGCATTAAAACGTACATTGCCGTCCCAGCCATTAACATGAGCCTTCCGATTTGATCTTAAAGCATCCAAGTACTGCTTAGCAAACAAATTGCACGGCAAGTGGTAATGTAAATACGCAGCCCCATTGGCTCGTTAGCGGGATGCCGCTAGCGATCACTTAATAATAATGCTTAAGTGTTACGTTGACATTTTTGCGTAGTTTTATAAAAAAATGTATATGGAAAATTTAAAAATATTGAAAATTGAATCGATTATAAACCGAAATAGTAAAAAAGTTTTAACTACTATATACAGGTCCAAAATCAATCTTTCCTGTTATAAAATCTACTTCCAATTAAAAATAATTAAGTATATTTATTACACCAAAAAATTAATATTTTCAGACGGTTCTCTATAAAAACGTTTATAAATGCGAGGTGTCAATTTCGAAGAATAAATGATAGTTTCTTCTTCTAATTTTGTATTACCTCTTTTCTGCGTATATTCGCAGTAACTCGGTAAACCTCGAAATTAGTGTACAAAAATAAAAATAATTACCCAAAAGAGCAGTTCTTAAAACTTCATGAGATAAAATTGTTTTTTCAATGTATAATTTCTTTTAAATATTTGTTTCTTTTCAAGTTTTTGTTTGACGATGAATCTTTATTTTGAGAAAAGTTTTTGGATAAAAAATTCGCGAATAAGTTATTGCTTAAAACTCAAAGTTGGAAACTGGGTATGAGAATTATGTATAACGTAACTAAACAACCAACAACCAACTAACGTTAAGAAAAACTTTATCGTGGCCTTTTAGCATCGGAAGTACGCAACATGAAAGCACACGTAAATACATAATATAAATACCCTTAACACTTTCGTTTTTTTTTATAACTTTTTTTATTGCACGTTATAAATATATCGACCTAAAAGTTCTGTTTTGGGATCCTCTTATAATAAAACAATAGGAGTTATTTTCATTTACTGATATCCGAATTTTTGTATGAAATTAAAAAAAAATACACAGATAAATAAAAAGTTCGGTGCTTATCAGAATGGCGTGGAACAGATTATTTGTGGAGGAGAGACTTAATTTCTAAAATGTGAGTTTATTTGTAATAATTGGTGATGTTTATAGGTGTTTAATTATAATAATTATATGTAAAGGGGTACGTGGTGATTTATCCGTATGGTGTAGGGGGCGCGGGACGAGTGGGCGGCGGGACGCGAGCGCCGCGTGGAGCCCGGAGGCGGCGCAGGATGAACACTCCGCCACTTGTTCGGTTTGTAGCGTGACGCTTTCCGTAGCTCCTCGCGTCGCATTACTCCGTAAACGTACACGATAAGTTTTTCAGTTACGCGAAGTTTAACCGCCCAATATTAACAATTTACCGATTAACTTAATATGCATCTACTACCTATCTTACATTCGTATATTAACACATTGACTTCATTTAAGTGCTGTCTCAGATTTCACAAAATAAAACTCTGTGAACATTTTTCGCTTTGCAAATTATTTTAAAGTTTTTGTGCTCTCTTTTATTAAGTGATAACGACATTGTGATACGTTATTGAATATGTGGTAAATTTTGAATAATAAACAATGAATATCAGAGTGAAGAATCACGTTCAGACATCGGAAAAGTCGAATAGAAAACGTAGGGTAAGTTATTTACATTACTTCTTTTGAACTTTTGCTAATACATTTAAACTCTTTTGTTAAGATTTTACAATCAATATAGTAAATCAAACGCGGATGGCTACTTAATGTATAAATGTTTAAAAAGTTAAGGTAAAATAATAGGTTCTGATCAGATTTTATTCAACTTTTTATGCTTTGGTTTTAAAGTTACCGGATTTTAGAACAATCCAGATTTTGCATATGCGTAATCCCCCCTTTAACACGGTAGATTGGTCCCGCGTTATAATAAATGTGTTGTAGGAGTATTCTCGTATAACGCGCTTGTATGACCCCATATAACGCGTTATGTGCAAATGATTCACGTTTAAGTTTTCTCGTTATAAGGTATTTAAATGGGATATTAAGAAAAAACTCTTATGAACGAAATATGTGCGTTTTATTAAAATAAAACTAAGAACATTTTAAATAAAAAAATAGCCGTGTTATATGGGGGAATGCCCGTGTTATACGAGCGTCTGAAATCGCGTAATATGAAAATGCATTACAAGATTACCGTGTTATAAGAATGATTACTGTATAAGTATGAGAATGACACCAAAAGTAGAACGTTGTTACAATGTTGCTTTACCTACGCAACTTTGATTCTGTATTAATTATAGTTGATAATTAAGTCCCTTAATAATTTATACATAAATAATAATCTTAACTAAAACTTGCTACTAACTGACTTTATAAAAATAAATAGCATAATTATTTATACTATTTACGACTGCAGTCCCCCAATGTTTTCATATGATAATGGATGATATTAGTTTACTTTAGCGTAAGTAATCAAAACATATTTACATAATTGTTATTTTACGTAATACTTGATTATACTTCGTTATAAATAGGTGGCCTTATGAATATGATAGATAATCGGTACTGACTTAAAAAAAATATAGTAGGTCTCGTTTGCCGTGAGGCCGCCTAGTACAACGTCTTTTACCGCCCCCAAAAAGTGTGCAATACAGTAATGTTTGAAAGCTACAATACTGATGAAGTTACCGAGGTAACAAAACTTTTATATCGTATTAATTTCTTTGTTAAAATAATTGTCGGATACGTGCGACGGCGCGGTTTTTACGCAAATAATACGTGATTTATACGTAGCCATTAATTCTATAAACCAATTACAATTCTCGATTAGTTTTTCAGACATTTTGAAGAGATAAGCAACGAGAATATTTACATTTCAAAGTTTAAATGATAATTCATTACCGTTTTATAATAACAAGAAAATCACACAAAAATTTCATCGCCGAGGATTTTTATCCCTGATTTAAATATTAGTTATAATATTTAACCTCAAATTTACTTTAAGTTACCAACCTCACTGGGCTTTTATGGTTGACCCATCTGGTGTTACATTATAAAACTTTTTGAATTTCGGCACCCATTACAAAACGCGATCGATTCATAGTTATTTAATAAAATTTGTAACAGTAGCTGATACCTAAGAAATCATTTCATTATTTTTTATTAACTTTTGAGGCCTATGACACCACGAATAACACATGTTTGTGGCACCCATGAAGAAAAGATTAAGTACCATTGATCTAGATGGCATTAGATAACGGCGAACTACCAGTATTGAAATTTATGTTGTTTATTGCAAATATTTGTTTTATATTTAAAAATTTACTTGAACACCTAAAGCGGCTTAATGCTAAAGGACTTCTTTTCTCAGTCTCTTACAGGGAAAGAAGATATTTTATAGATATGTAGTGTCTCTATAACATTCCCATAAAGGAAGCCTACCTTTCTGCGAACTGCCCGTATATTTAGTGGAAGCTCGTTCAAAAGTCTAACAGGTCCAGGTGTGTAGGAATTGTATACAAAATTAGTTGGATAGAGATGAATATATAAAAGAGGAAGCAGTACTCTGAAGAGAGGGTTCGCGGGAATTACCATGAAATTCAAACAAGCGTTTTAAATATTCAGGGGTAAATGTAATAAGAAACTGTTGTAGACTTTATGAATGTTTCTTATATTTACAGACTGTGAACTAGTTTTAATCCTAGTGTTGTAAGTTTAGCTAAACGTCTTTGTTAAGCCAACATCCCAATATAGACGAGTGTTATTAGTGTAATGAATTACTTCCATTCACCGACTGATGTTGTTTGATCCAGTGGCACAAATTTCGATCTATAATCGTTCCGATTTCATATCGACTTCTATCAACACTATAAGACCCTTTCCTGTAATCAAAATATTTCGTTCTACGGCTCTGTTAATGTTTTATAATTTTGTTAAAATGATTATGTAACTTGATTGTAAATTATTTAATAATCGTGAAATTAATAAACGTTATAATAATTTAAATATTAAGCTTAAATCCTATGCGGTCACGTGTACAAAGTTAAAAATTGCGTTTGTTATAAGTTTTAGAAATGAAACATGACTCTGTCCCTCAACTTAAAAGTAAAAGGAGAGCATTTGCGTCATAATATTTCCATTAAATAAATTTTATCGTTCACTAAAAGCTCAATTGAGTATAAAACAATTTATTTATTAGTTAAGTAAAAAGAAATTGACGTACTTTGTCTTGCTGATTTGATTTGTGTGAAGAAAGCAATAAAATATTAAAACTTATTTTTTAGTTCAAAGCTTTTAGGCTTCGTATGGGTTCCGTAAACGCTGGTTGATGTAATTATCACATCTTAATTGTTATTATAACATTTGACAATTAATTTTTGCAGCTTGTATTATGGCGTCAAAAATTTCTTATCGATTAGTATACATAATATACTTATAACCACAATGCCGTACATATAGTAACTATATTGTTTATTGATATTTGTAAAAAGTAAAGTAATGGGTTTATCAATATCTGATATGAAGGTTACAGGGGTCCCCAAATCAATGTCTAGTTTGTTTTGTGAGCATATCTTATCTATTAACAACAAAACAAGAGTCGAATAAAGTTATAATGCTAGTTTAATAGTTGTCAAATTTTTCTGACATATTATCAAAAATTAGGAATTTTCTTTTATTAAGAGACGACTTACTCTTGCTGTGTAGATGTTTTTAAATCTAAACCTAAAATCGACCTATTGTTTATTTATCAGCCCATTATTTCGTTTTACGGCACACGTATTCACAGAAGAACTGATGTTACAGATGTTCTAACATCGTAGTTATCACGGAGTATGTGTAGCTTTTTAATTATTGTGCTAATAAAAGAAAACTTTAGCTCACGGATCGGAAACCCGGAGACTGTGGAAGTTGTAAAAGTCTTCATTAAGTCTAATATAATTTTTTTTTTTTTTTTACTACTTTGCGACGAGACGAGCAAGACGTTCACCTGATGGTAAGTGATACGCTTGCCCATGACAACGTGGTGCTAGTTAAGATGGTACACACTGCACCACATTGCGCTCGTCGTCTTGAGACATAAGGTGTTAAGTCTCGTTACCCCAGTAATTACACTAGCTACAGCGCCCTTCAAACCGGAACACAGTAATGTTTGCACACTACTATTTGGCGGTTGAAATAGGAGCTGCGGTGGTACCCACCCAGACGGTCTCCGGCAACAGAGACCTACCACCTGGTATATATAAATATAAATGAAAAAAAAATATTAGCAGTAACTTGAAGCAAAGAAGAAAGCAAAAGAAGAGAAATTTTATTTAGACCATGATTAAAGTGAAAAATTATGATTACATATTTTTCAAATTACGTTTATATTGTTTTGACACTGTGGTCTATGTTTCAATGGGATGTTTAACTTTGACAATAGGTGTTAAAGCAATCGTTAATCTTGTTCATACTTACGATTTAAAAGCAAGCAGAAACCATTCCTCTTCTTCTTGATCGGTTGAGTCTTGCTGCAATGGTTATCATGAAAAACTTTGTAACTATGTTATTTATATATATACATAGATTAATAGGGATTTTATTTATAATGAATTTCATAATTTCTTTGCGTTAGATTCTACTTCAAAAACGAATAAAGTTTGTAACAAAAAGACATCGATATCAATGAACAGCGTGATTGTTTCACTGTTAACGATTTCTGCGGATCTTAATTAGTTCGTACTTAATATGCCAAGCGACCGTCTGACGTTTCTATTACCAATACGAAACGTATTTCACTGGAGGAATTCTTTGATCCTGCGGCCATCAGATCCATCAGATAATGTGGCTCGCTATCGCCATTGCTATTTTATACACTGCACCATGTGTACCACCTTCTATTTTTACGAATTTTAAAGTCCATGTTTCGTTCGTATAGAGAAACATATATTGCTGACCTGTCAGTAATTATTTCTTTTCTCTCACAACACAGCGAAATATACTTATATGTACATTTAAATATACAAGTTCTTTCATATAAATCTTTATCAAATAATAATAAATAGAGATTTGGCGAAAATTCTATATTTATTCATATTCTATATATTACCTCTTGACATTTTACTAAGAAGCAGGCCTGGCCCATTGCTCTCGCTCGAGTAAATTTGGCATATTTTATAAAGCAAAAAGTTATTCGATAAATTGACGGCGTACGTATCGAGAATTATGTTAAGGGATTTAAAGAAAAAATTTCGATTTGTATTTTCACATATTGTCTATAAAAATGTCCTATTTACAAGTCCGTATTATTTCATTTATATAAAGGAAAGTTTGCATGTGAAATTCTCTAACCGAATTTAAACTATTCAATAACATTTGTTATTCTGTAAAATGTTATGCGTATGGACATATATTAAAAAGGTAGAAAGAATTTAATTCTTAATGTTTTCAGCAGTGTTACTAGTTTCTGTTTGAACTAGAAAATTAGAGATAAAAAATTTCTAGTGGTAATGGAATACCTTCATTGAGCGCAATTACTGTAAGGTTTTTGTTACTATCAAACATTAAAAATTTGAGTAGTTATACAAATTTAGTTTGTCTATCGCATTGTAACTTTTAAACGATACATTGATTTTTTATATCTTGTTTTACAGCAAAGGAGAGTCATCTGTTAGCTATTATATAAAAAAATCTATAAAAGCCATAATTTATATTTTTAATTAAACTGAAAAACTTTATTTGTGGTTTTTATTATGCTATTCAAAACGAAAAAATATTCACTTTTGTTAAATATAAAAATATACGTGAGTGTTTCTCAAAAACCAAATACATTTAAAATTGTTGCCCAGAACATATTTGTGTTATAATTATTATCCAACTAACAAATGTAATAAATTATATTGCATTACAAACTACAAAGTTATATCTATATTGAATTTTAACTGCCACGTAAGGCCGTCAATAAAGCAGACTTCAAAGTATGATTCTCAGATAAGGCTCAAAAATGACTATTTATTGCTTACACTTACAACAGCATCCGAGTAACTTATGGGTGGAGATGCTTTTGTCAACATGGGCACGACTCGTTATAAAACACATAAATTCTTTACAACAGTAAAAATTGCACGCGACTGTAAAATAGTTATATTGTTATAATGAAATATAAGTATGCCATAGCATTAACCTACGCTTTCCAAATCGTAAGATTGATAATGAAATTTTCTACATTAATAAAAAAGTCAGTCGTACACAAAATATAAATCCGAATTTAATGAACATACTGTAATAAAATGTTTTTTTTTACTATTAACTATATACACTACATACCTTAATCAACGTTTATTTTAATCTAAATAGATAGTTTTCTAGGCTTCTGATATTAGAGACGTCCATAAGCTACGGTAACTGCTGCAGGTGATCCGTACGACTATTTGTCACACCAATAATATAAAAAAATCATCGTAGTTTGTGGATTAATTAAGTTTTTTTTATAGAGATAACCTTATTCAAAATGCTTTAATAATTTGCCTGGAATACTTAGTATCCAAACTTATTTTTGCTTGTCTATTCTTATTGATATCTTCGTTGCTTTGTAGCTTATTCCAGTTACCGTTCAACGCAATTGCCTACTAAGGGCACACAGCTTACGCTTTCACGTTGGACTATGACTTGTGCATTCTGTTACCCGCCACGAAAGAAAGTTGCTTTTATAAAATATTCCTGTGACATTATTTTACTTTTACAAAATATATATAGAATTTTTTACGTTTTCACAGAGGCATAATATGGCATTTCTCATATGATTAATTTAGAATATCCAAAGATCAAAGGAATTATTATTTGCATCATATACTCTCATCCCTTTATTTTATATGAATAACATCTCATGTTCTCATTAATATTATTAAATTTGTATTCAGTGCGCATATATTTTAACCTATTTAACTATTTGGACGATCTTTCTATAGCAATGCTTACTAAAGTGGAAACAAACCGCTCCCTGGTGGACGCTGTAGCGATTCAGGGAAGCGGTGATGGTCACAGTAGCATTTGGGGAGCGATGTTAACTGTAAAGGGGCAGTATAAAAATTAAAACTTACATATTTTTAAATATAAAAAATTCTAGTAGATGCTAAGCAATATTTTTATGAAAAAGAGTTGGTAAAATAAAAAAGTTTGCAAAACACAATACTATATATGTAAAATAGTTAGGATTATTAAAATTAATTAATTTAAAATATTCAACGAGTAAAAAATCATAATTATTTTCGGACATTCTATTATGTATTATTATCATAGCTAATACAGCATTAACTATGTGTTATTAAAATGCCTAAATTTGTTCTTGTTTTGATGAAATCTTACTATGATGTGTGACGTAATCTGCATTAGAAAATATTTATATTGATATGTATTAGTCCCATCCTGCCTCGTGCCGGAACATCAATGACGCAAGTAAATGTGTTTTGCTTAATAAATACGAGAAAAATAAATAAATTCTGTGGATACTTAATATAATCATAATTTTTATTATTGTTATAATGATCTATTAGTTTTTATTTATAAATAAACCGATGTTAAAAACCTCTACGGCATTATTTTCGCTCTCAACGCTTTTGTTGCATTACATGGACGCTTACGCATATTGTCTTGGTCATTCTTTTTGTATGTTTCGCATGTTATTTGTGATATTGCATGGATACTTCAGTAGTCTTTGCCTAGGTAAAGGGTTGGAGGTTGAGCTCTCCATTACATTGTGACGTGACATAAACGAAGTAACCGCTTCGGGTTTCGCAATGATGCCTTGATGTGAAAAACAACAAACATACGCAAACAAACATACGCAACCTCACAGAATATGGTACGATACCACACTAGGACTTTACAAACATCTTGTTCTCTATTTGGAATTTTAAGAGTGCTTCGGTTTGCTCCTTTAACGCCTATACAGAGGGTCCATAAAGGGTTATTGACTCTCAACTCTTACATATATAAGCGATAGCAAGACCTTATACAGGCCTTTACCAGCCGCTACAACAGTGGATATCCCTAAAAGTAGTCAAAAACCATTGAATCTTGCTGTATTAATTATTTTCCTATAAATGCAGTATTGTCAGACCATTTTAGTTTTATTTTTTCATAATAACAAATTGACCTCCCACCTCACGGCGAGTTATCAGTAAAACTTAACTCTAAATTCTACAATGGTTAGAATTATTCATGAACAACGCATGACGTCACCGCCTCCATTAAAGAACACCGCTTGCAATGTTTAAGCGGAGTTTCCTTAATCAACATCTAAATGTATTCAGAATCATTGCAAATATAATTATTGCGTACACGCTACAGGAATGCACAATACTTGTAATGTTCGGAGCATTTCTTCATGTGCAATAAACGTGAGCTTAATATATTTCTGTGCTGGCAAATCTAGAACAACATTGTCTTTATTAATATAGTTTACTATCAGAAGAACATTACAAACGTTTTTCATACTACTAAAATAATACAGTATATTATAATACGTTCAACGAAAGAACAAAGTAGCTGGCGTTCTTTCGGAGAGGCCGACATCCGGCCGTGGACTACCGCAGACTTATGATTGGCGACTATTCAACCTTATCAGTACCATTTTTACAATATATTAATTAGGTCCAATAATGTTGACGTTAATATTTGTATTTGCCATACATCTGAAAATAGCGGCCACCAATAACATTTGCTCAGGCTACAGCTCCAACAGGCGGTTCAATTATTTGATAAATATGCGGGCCCCACGTGCCTGACACGGTGCGGCGAGCTGAGTAGGACCCCTCCATGTCCGGTGTACGCTCACTTTACTATCACTAGATTTATTTTTAGATAATGTTCTTGAGTATTACATCAGTTCATGTTTGTCTTCTAACAAAGCTACAGAGCCGCTGTCATAATTTAACAGGATAATCAGACAGTGCAAACAGATTTCAAAGAGTGATAGTAGTTTCAGTTCTCTTATCAGTTTAAAGCTGACGGTTTAATAATGTTATAAGTTTAATCGTAAAGCTGGATCGCTGAGTTTCTGGTTTCCGGGACAGATCAATATTAATTTACTCTAAGCAAAGTATAAATTAATCTTGACAAAATTAGAGAACATAAAAGTAGGAGCGAAATTAGCAGATTTTTTTTAAAGGCTAAATATGTATTACAATAAAACAACCCAATAGAGACATTCTTATTGATTTTTCATAAGACATAATAAATGACTAGAAATAGAAGCCTAATGTATAGAAAATTGAGATGAAACTGGTCATCACAATAGATGGAGCCAGTTATATTATTAAAAGTGCAACTACAATATTATAATAACAGTGATTGATTTAATGTTATAAAGAAAACGTTAACAGCGCTTAGAGCAAGCTCTATAAGAAGCGAGAAATAAATCTACAAATTATCGCTTATCCATTCTTACAGAACACGTTCAAACCTATAAATTATAGCGTCCATCTATCAATTTCTAATTACCATACGCCCACATACATACGTAAACTGTTTTACAGCCGTTAAAACCCCGTATCTTCTTTAATCATGCTCTAAAACCGTTGCTTATCACAGGATCAATTAATAAGCGGACGAGGTGGTCCAGCCTGTGGATCATAAACAATCGTACGACAGATCGGCGTGCCTAAATTAATGGGTTTCGTTCCGTAAAATACTCGTACGTTTGAGTTGTATTTATTTGCGTTGGAGCACAAGAGCCGCGGTGAGATGGGAGGGCGGTGCGCCGGGAGATAGCGGGGTCACGTTAACCAGATAAAACGGCAGATAACACCGACGTCTTCACTGCACGATTGTCTCAGCTACAAGTCGCCGGACTTATTATTTGGAGTTACTACCATTTATACAAAACTAGCTGACCCAGCAAACTTCGTTTCGCCTCAAAATCAATAAATAAAAAAGCTTATTGATAACTCCAGGCTGTTTCAACTTTAGTAAATAAGGTGGTGAAAACTTAACCAGAAAAAAATAATTCGTAATCAAAAGAAATGCCCGTTATTAATTTTGTTTTTCTATTATATTTAAATGCACACGTTGATTGACTTCGACGACCTAAGTCAGGACGTCTTCTCCTGGGTATTATAAATTGTAGATAATCAAAGTAAGGAAAGTTCTCGCGCACTCAGTGGTAAATAGTGTCACTATCACAAAAGATCAACAAAGTAAAGTTAAGACTTAACTACAATTTTGAACCAATCTGAACTTAGAACGGTGGTGTTCCCGGTTGGATTCTACAATCGCTGCACACGAACACACTAATTTACTGCATGATACACTCACATCGTACATTCAACCGCATTATGCACAAAAAAATAAAAATGAACCGAGACAATTCCACCTTCACGTCTAGATTCCCGCTAAAGTAAAATATTCTTCTTCTTCTTCCCAATTGATGGCATGAGCACGGTTTGTGTGTGAGCCAGTGCCATGTGTAGACGTATAAAATAAAAGAATAAAAATACTTAAAAAATTGTCTGCGTGGTCAATTTGGCTGCCATGTTCTTCCCTTTTCTCGTAAAATATTATAGTTGCATCAGAAATTGTTGGTTGTCAATGTCAAAAGTCAAAATCAAAAATTTTCTTTTAAATTGTATTTGGTTTGTAAATGACGGGACGAACTTCAAATGTTTGACGTTTTATATATCTAAGGTAAGGTGACCAGACGTTCCGCTTTTTCACAATTAATTCCGCGTCACGCGACGTTTTTCAAAAGTCCCGACTTTTAGAATTAAGTTAAATTTCTTATTTATGAAAGTCATTGTTTTGCGTAACATATTGCTTTTGCTACCCAGTTACATTGTATTTGTCTCTTAAATGATACACTTTGTGTTTGTACTGCGTGCTAGCACCCTAATTAAACAAATAAATATTACAAATCTGCTTCTTACCATATAAAATTAACGTAAGTAATATTTGTATATTTCATAAATACATAAATTTTCTTAAACTAAGCTTAAAATACTTGTAGTCTTAATTTTTTATATTAATGACAAAAAGTATGTCACCGACCTTAACCCTAAAAGAAATTTAGATAGAAATGTGTCAAGGAATAAAATATTATACATTTTTACATTTATAAATTGTACTTATGTTGGAACTAAAAAAAATGTTACGTTATTATTACTCCTTCAAAGTTGTCCCGCTTTGCCCATCTAAAAATCTGGTCACCTTAATGGAAAAGAGAAATTGTTGTTTTTACCATATTCCGGGCACTTTTTCCATATTTTCTCACCTTTTAAACCTTCCCTGGACTTCCACGAATAATTCAAGACCACATTTAGCCAAATCGGTCCAGCCGTTCTCGAGTTTTAGCGAGACTAACGAACAGCAATTCATTTTTATTATATAGACAATAACGGATCAGATTCACATCTGACGAATAGTTGTAAACCTACAGGTTTACATCTCATACAAAGGCTAATAAATGATACAATTTCTTAAATTTAATAATATGTACATCCATATGGTAATTCTTCAAATAATTATAAACAATAGTCACTTATGAAATATTGTAATTAAAACTTCTGTGTGTGGGTGAATTTATTAAGATATAGCCGGCGGCTCGCTATACATATGTTAAACTGAAATAATAACTTATTCGATACAGAATAGCCTACGGAAAACAATTTAATAGTTGTGAGATTAATTTGTTAAGATTAAACGTAATTCATTGTTATTAGTATTTAGTGTGATTTATAAGACATGATTATTATATATGAACACGCGTTTATCATTCATCATCGGCCATTGGATAAAAATTACATATTTATTCAATGTTATGTTCATTGTCCTACAGTTTAATTTTTTTTTGTTTAATTTTTTTTCACCAACGCTCTAGCATCTTCTTACATACTTCGCCTGCCAACCCACTTGCCAAGCAAGTACAGCAATTATCTCATGCAATAATGCTGAATATTTCCAACATTTATATGCAAAATTACGTTTCTTTTTCATTGCGTTTATAAACATGCATCTCTTCTATTGTAATGTTTATTCAATTTATTATTATAAATAAGGCGTTATTTCTTTTTCTTGTATTAAGTACAATGAAACACACCCAACATAGGAATGAATACCTCGTAAAGAATATAAAAAAATATAAGTATAATGCAATAAACAAAGTCAATTTCGTTAGACGTTTACTTGTACTGAATGTAAACTCATATTTTAATCTTCTTTATATCTAAACATGCATGTTATAATCATCATAAAATTGGCATGTATACGTACTTTTTCATTGAGAATGTTATTACACTATCTATGCTCTTAGTTGTAACTCGTCAGCAGATAGTGTTGGAGAATAGACGACTCCAAACTGTTTAATTTGTTTGCACAGTAAAAAATGAAACATACACAAAAATGTACAATACAATATGCACATAATCAATTTTCATAACGACGATTGATCTGACAAATGTTAGCTAAAAAGAGACAATACCTCTCTATTTTTTTTTAAGATAATTGAAAAGCTATACGAATTTCAAGAGTTTAATTTAGAAAGAATTTTATTAATTACACAATATCTTCAATCAGTAAATACTAATAAAAGTAATAGATATCGCAATCTTTAATATAGATGCTTAATTATTTCTATAGATAATGTTACGTCTCTAAGTAAATACCGTACATTACAGTAGCTGTTATAATGGATACATTATTTTGAAACGGACAGCGGTAATTGGCAAATAATGCGCCAATGCCTGTGCCATAATTGGCGAATATTGACAAATATAGAAGATACTTATCTTGGTGGATGCGAGATTCTATCGCCTTTACATGATGGCGTGGCCCTTAGAAGCAAAATCACCACAATTTCTCCGCGATTAATCTTGAAATCGCTTCTAAAAACTCGTTAAATTCCTCCGAGCTTATGTAGTAATAAACTTTTACTTATCACTAATAGTAAACACTACAAAATATAATAATAAAAAAAAATGTATAGTTATGCAATTCGGCATTCTTTGTTAACGGATTTTTGGAGAACTATAAGAAATTTATAACTATAAATTTACCAGAAAAGTAAAAAAAAACCGTTTCTCCCAATTTTTGACATTTGTATACCAATACCAATGTTTTATATTTCGATTTCAATCGTGTACCTATTCAACTTAGAAACAATTGACTTTGTTGTAGTACAATGCTCGGATTGATTAAAAGGATGGAATCTTATTGATTGTACTCAACAACTTCTTATGATCTTCACTATAAAACATTAACCGTTCGTTATTGATTTACAGTAAAGTCTATTTATTAACACCTTTGAAGTTTAATCACATATCTTCAATATCAAATACATATAAATTCTCCGCAATATGGTTTTAAATTTTTCTAGTATACATTAATACATGATAAATGAATCCTATAAATCAAATCATAGAAAGTAGCACCAAGATGCAGAGAATGGAGTGCGCTTGTACGAGGTGGCTGCTCGTTGACAAGAAATTCTACAATGTTTTTGAATAATTCCGACCTCGAGGTCGTTGTGATTTATTATCGAAATAACAGAGATGTTTGAACCCCGTTAACACCGATATTTCAAGATATAAATATCGAAATGACTTTTTCTTGGAGCTCGATAATTGAACGATGTCGTAAAGTAGACGAACATTAAATTTAAACAAACGCGCTTTAATTTATAGATACATATTTAACAATAAACCCCCACACTCCTACGCGGTAGCCTACGCGTAATAAAAGAAGACAAACGATAAACATTTTTGCCCTTCGTTAACATGAACGTAAGTGATTTTTCTTAAAGTTTTTGGCTTTTATTATACCATAGTACATTGGTTAACAAATAAAAATTTATTCCTATCATCTATTACAAAAAAACAGTCAAGACAATTCATGCCGTGCACCGGTGGAGCAAATGAGCAGATTTATTCATGGACTCCAGAATCGACGACATAAAAAATTCGTAACAGAGTGGTAAATTACAAACTTTGTAAAGAATCAAGGAAAGGCTTAGTAAACAATGTTGATGAAATCTAAAAAGTGATTGTTTTATATGATTAAGAACAGCAGAGGCTGCTGGACATGGAAATCTGAGAATGATACCCTACGCATCTCGCCACCTAAAATACTGAATTCCCAATTTTTCTTTTTAATATTTTTGAACTGGATGCATTGCATAGCCGATGATCGGGCTAAGGTGTGGTTTTCAGAAGAAGCTGAAATTCAGTTTAAACCGGCGCAGGATGATGATGCGTTGATTTTAATTAATTTCTTTAAAAAAGTACATCGAAAAAGTTACATTGTAAGTTAAGTTAACTTATAGCGACTTATATCCATTGGTGTTACCAAAATTGACCCCCCAATCTTTCAAATTTTTTTAAGTAATCCTAATTAAATTTTTTTGGATCAGGATTACTTAAAAAAATTTAATCAACACAAAACAGCTTAAGATTTTATATTTACGTAGAAGCCTTGTTTAGGCATGATTTATGAAAGAGTTAATGTTGATTTACAAATAGGCTCATTTATTTGATATTATATTAAACACGTCTTTATATTCACTGGATTACTTTAGGAATTTTAATTCGTTTACCATCTTTTAATAATGTCTGGTTATTTTTCTTAGTTGCTTTCTTAAGTCTGAATCAACCGCATTAGGTAATAGTTGTTTCGACATCGTTTGATATGTGTACGTGAATACAAAAACTGGTTTCATTGATTTAATTATATTGGTTAAGAAAGAATAATGTCCAGTATTAACTCACTGTCACTTTTGTATATTGAGTAAATGCACTACCGCTTTTTCTTAGTGACATACCTATTAATATACAACAAGTTTAAATTCTCGTTGCCTGTTTGAAAATAATCGGTCGTGGAACCTGTTCGCGTCTATCACTAAAATGTCAACAGACATAAAATCACTGATCACTCAAATTAAAATGCTATTCGACTTGTCGCTGTGCACTGCGGTGATCGAACCTTATTTACGACGTTGTTTCAACAAACGCTGCCGGGAACAGTTTGAAATATCTTGCTTAGAATATCTTCTTTGTAATGTTACCAATATCCTAAGATTTGTACTTAATTACACTTTTATTCTTTTTAAAGGATTTTTGGCATATTCATTCATAAATTCGAAAAGGTACGTGAAAGATTTTACAAACTCATGACTAGCTTTTCTTTTCTTCATTAATTTTTTTAATTGAGTTTTGTCACACAGTGATCATGCCACCCGTAAAATACTTATATACAACAATTACACCTTTCTTCTAAAATACTTGCTAACAATATTGTACAGAAGCTTGGTCCGGTTTGGAAGAAACCAGAACACTCAAAATTCTGATGTTCATTGATATATCTAGCAAATAGTTACACATCTACTACTAGAAAAAATATTATATTTTATCCTATTGTCATCCAAATTCGCTGAAGACACAAAACTTTGAGGGATTTGTATTTTATATTTGCTAGTGCACTTTAACATAACGGCACATAAGAGCCGTAATAGCCTAGTGGTTTGAACGCCCGCCTTCCACTCCGGAGGTACCGGGTTCGAATCCGGCCTACACCTATGAATTTTTCAATTTATTTTCAGTTAGTATAACACCAACTAATATCACGTGCTTTAACGGTGAAGGAAAACATCGCGAGGAAACCCTACATATCTACGTCACGACCATCCGTGGTCGGACTAAACGGAAACTACTGCATTATAACTGCCAAGAGAGTCGTAGTGTGTTTCATTACCCATGATGACCACGACCCTCAGTCATGAGGAAAAACGACTTAGAAAAAGAAGTGCACTTTAGATCAGACTAACTTCCATAATGTTTATAGTCTAACTGTCAAAAAGGATACTTAATTAAACTTATCAATCATCACTTCTTAAGATTCCCGGTGCTCAGTATTCGGTATTTACGCTAAAGTGATGATAATGACTACCGTTAAAAAAATCGCTTATTAAATTATTTAATGCCAAAAATCTTTTCATAAAGAAAAATCATCAATTTATGGTAATGTTTGTATTACATTAATTGTCTATTGAAAATATTTCTTAATACATTGTTTCAAAACTCAATTCAATTATATCCAAAACTTTGCAATCAATGAACATTAATCATATTCGAGAGCTCCTCGTTATCTAAATTTATCGGCGTGTCTTTTCTTTAAGTTTATTAATCAATTTAATTTTTACAAAACAATGAAACAAATAATTTTAAACAATGAATATAGACTTTCTTTAATATTTATAGTTATTTATATTAATAGTTCATTGACTAATATTTACTGAATGTTTTTATGACTAAAAAATCCTTACAACGAGGTAAATTTATGTATTTAGTTATAAGAAGATAATTCACGTAAACTTAATTCAACTTCCGCGTTTCAGGAACGATATATATTCAAATAAAGTTGGTTGCGATTATAATATGCTTTTTTATTCCATACTTGTTTGACCTATTTGATCAGAAAACTATTTTGAAGCACTCAACATTGTTGTGCGGCTAACGCTTTAATTAAACCTATTTATAAAATACCATCGATTATGTTTCTTCTAGTTAATTTTGCCTTTAAGATTCTTTTAACGTTTTTGCCTTTGATCTAATAATTAAGTTTAACAAATCAGCTCCATATTTCATTCTAAAGCATGTATACAGTTTGATTCAAATTTATTAATGTCATAATATCACTAACACTGTTTGAGCTTTATTAGCTTAATTACATCGGCATAATTACTGCTTAATAATGAAAAAGGAAATCATTTTTACTACAGGTAAAAAATACAATAAATGCTACAATATCTGAAAATTCTTTGACTAGTTAGAAAGGACAGTTCCTGGGTTATAAGTGCGACCATAAATATTTTTACATATTGTTTTTAATTAACTATTGAAACCATTCACTATTAGAATATTTTCTAAATATCATATAACACGCCAACTCCAGCAGTTTTTTTAAAGGTTTAAGTAGCTTTTAATCGTTATTTCATAACTTGGGTAGAAACAGGATAAAGATTTTTTTTAAGTTTCTTTGGTATTATGTGGTACTACGTTTCAATATGAATGCTTTCTCGATGCTGTATCGCGCAAAAATAGCTAATATCGACGTCGGCGTTAAGTGCTAGACGACAGTCGAATAAACAGAACGCGGTGAGCTCAAGGGCGCTCAGTTTTTTTGTATCCAACAACCCACGCCCCACGCCCCACCATATTCAACGCTGATACAACACCACTTGCGTACATTCGATCATTCATTGATAATATTAATTTTGAACTGAAGACCGTTCGTTGTTTACTTTTGTACTAATATAATGGCACGCAGCCTGCGTCACTTTCCAAGAATGTCCATCTACGATATTGCAATTTCTTATAGTATTTAATATATACTTGTAAAACAGATATTACAGTGGTAACTTATCTTTTCTTATGTAAAGTAGAACTGCAACCTGTTCAATGTCTCCTTGCGATTTATTAAAAAACTTTAACAATAACGTCACATTTTATAATTTAATCTTAATAATGAATATCTTACCTGCGGCCGTCGCTATAAACTAAAGAGCAAACAATACAATGTACTGAATTAAGAAGTGCAATGCAATGTGCAATGAAAGCGCAATGTAATACCGAATAAACGTTCTAAGCAGTATTAAACATGCTCAACTGACCGCCAATCTCCGCTATTATGAGAGGCTCTTGAAGATGAAGAAGCAGTATCTGATTCTCAAAAGCCATCATATCATATAACTTATATCTTATTATATATATCATAGGATTTGTAAAAATTGTAGTGAACCATCTATGCTTATGTGTATTTTAGATGTAGTTGTAGAATGAATGTTTCGCCTTTGTTACAGAATGAAACGAAGTCGAAAAGCTTCAGTCTGCTGTAGTCAAGTTGCAATTTATTCTTAAACTTACCTATTATTCATTAAATAATATTTTAATTGATACAATATTTAATTGATAATTAAAACCAAATAAAATTAATTTTAGGTACAAAGCCATTCAATGTTACGACCATGTAAAATTTATTCAGTCATCGCATTAAAATAGCGGCCGTGTAATCTCACAAAAAATATGATATCATTGAGACACAAGCACAGCTTTGTTGAGATTTAAGCTGAAAATTTTTAGGGCAATAAGGACGGTGTTAATTCTACCCGGATCGGATTTCTAATGACACGTTTATTTATTGCAGTGCGATACAAGCTATTATTATTAGTACATAGAACTAAAACAATGTTTTATGAACTACCTTACATATCCTGCAAACATTTTAGACTAATGATTTTCTGTACGACCGTTGTTCAATTTAAATAAATACCCTGTACGGGAGAAATTTCGATAATATAGATTAATCTTACGAATTTCGTATTGTCTTGGTTTAATAGTAGTTCTTGTTAGAAATGGGCGCATTGGGAGCTTAATAATATAACTTTAATATTTAAACGTTAACAATCTTTTTGTTTAAAAAAAGTAATTTTTAGTTAGGATTTTATTATAAATTTCTAATAAAGAGAAAAACATCGAAAGAGTATGTGATGTTGGAAAACACGATACTCGTAATATAATAACGTAATTTTTATCTCGTTTGAGTTAACTGTACTCGTACATTACATACAGACGATGCCATGTTCAAGTAATCAATCAAGTATAAATCATACAGAGAAAGCTTTAAATCTTCTGTAGATCTTTCATAAATTGAATGTTTTTGTACTTTTACCTGAAATATTTTTTGTAATCTTTCGTGTGCTTTAGCTGTGTATATTTTTCAATTAAATTCTTAGAAGAACCTTTAAAAACATTGAGTTTCAATATCTTTCGGCTTATATTGGTTTATTACTTTCACAGAATCTTGAATACATTTTATTGAAACTTTTATATTTTACATGGTTGATTAACCTTGTTTTCGGGCTCTAGTTTTTTTGTATTCGTCAATGAAATTAAAAAAAATATATCTACTGTCAAATGAATTCAAATAAGTAACACTACTATAAATTGATTAAATTGACCGTAACTGTAAAAACAGTTTATCTAAGACTCAGGCTCTGAAAGAGATGGGTTACGGGAACGCAGGTGTGCACTGGGAGGCTTATTCAGCTGGAAACGTACTAAGCTCTAAGCATACCTCTAATAAAGAGATACTGTGCATCATCTACAAACTGGCGTATCTGTCTTAATATACTTTAGCAGGATCGGTTGCGAACCGTCGAAACAACGCCATCGCCTGGCACGGCGATATTCTGCCCTGCATACGTTTGTATAACGTCCTTCATGGGCGAAGGAGCGATGTATCTTGGTGCACAGGATCGGACAAGGTTTGAGTCTACTGTAGCCATAGTAATGACACGAGCGAGAAAATTGCGTGGGCAACAGTGTTTTGTGAATCACAAACGGTTATTATATTGATTTTAAAATATTTTTTTCGTACGAACTGCTTACACTTCTTGCCTCTTTTATTTAAATGAATTCTTATAAAACGTGCTCCTGGTAGAAAGCGTCAGAAATGGTTTGACGACAATAAAGAATGGACCAGGCTTAAATACCATCAGTTAAAAAGAATAGCCCAAGATCAGAAAAGTTTTCTAAATCTGACCGCCAAACTTCAGTTTGAAGAAGGCACTTAATGATAATGATGATGATTAAAGTACTATTCGGCATGTCTGAAGATCGTGACCACCTGCATCCATCACCTTTATCTAAATTACACTTTATAGAGCGAACGAAAAGAAATAATGGCAGATTCATTGTTTCATTACGATTGCGATATATTTTGAAATATATAACCAAGCTGTTCGTAATGACATCTATCTCGAAAATCAAGACGAACTTAATAACTCATCGAATCTAAAAGCGGAAATCTAAAGATCGAATCGCGTACCAGTATTGCATTTGTACTCAAACAAATTATCAGTAACGGGTTGGGCCTTTCTTGTGCCTCTGACATTACAAATGACCCCCGTACTCAATATCAATGCGTATCGTAATTCCGATACAGTGACGAAGAAAGTTTGTTTACCCTCGCTCTCTGCTATAACTTTAATAGCTTAATTTAAAGTTGTGACACCTTGCAGCGACTTTCTGCAATAGGCCCGACACTCAATTTATCGTCATTTTAAATAATAATGAGGCTGGCAATATAAGATTTTATTGTTGAGAACACCTCTTTAATATATCGGCTATATATACTAACGAAACCGTTATTGGAGCAAATCGAAAATATGATCAATGAGATATAATATATATAACCACCGCAAATATCCTTCGACCGCGCAATCTTTAATACGGCTGTATAAATGAATTTTTGAAAAGTGAAGTTTGTTTTTGAAATCAATATAACTTGTAAACCGTTGCGTCACGAAGTTAAAAATTATTTAAACTTATAGTAGCTGTAAGTTCAAATCATGAATACTACTCAGATTTGCATAAACTTATAATTTTAGTGCCATCAGCTAAGAAGTTATTAAGCCTCGGACTCCATGTCTGCAGGCTCGGTATATGATGAGCTAAGTAGATCAAATGAATAGCTAGCACCATTATACATCATCATAGAATCATTAAGAAGTTAGTATAGATTATACATAAAACACCACAACGTTTTTACGACTTAAATACAAGACTTTTTAAAATTTGGATATTATCCCTTTACGACGAATATTTTAGTACAACGTTATAATAATGGATTTATTGAGTTTAATCCTGCTTAATAGATTATTAAACAAACTGCTCCGTATATTTTTAAAATTTGATTTAATTAGATTTTAGAGATGGACTGAGCTTAGCAGTGGATTAACACATAAATTAATTAAACTACAACAATTCGATTGAGTTTTTATATATCTGTTGCAAGCATCTCACGTGGTGGTAAGTGCTGTTTGCGTTGCAATCTTTGTAAGACGAATAGTCGTTGTTTGCGTATCAATAAGTGACATCAGAACCCAAATATCGCACGCGACAACAAGCTCCACAAGATAGTAATATACGTAATAAGAAAAATTCATTCAGATTGTAACGAAAAAATGTGCAGTTCTAACAATGGAATCAATACAGTTTACCGGCGTAGTAGCACTATACGTTTAATAAATTCTTAATACGTGGCGATGGTGGCATTCAGCTTTAATGCGATATTAATCTGTGGCTATAGCAGAAAATAACATAGAATTACGAGTATAGGTCTTAGAGAAAAACAATATATACTTTCATATAACAAGCAAAATATATTCTTCTTAAAGTGCTTCTCTATTACAGGCGGTTGGCCGACAGATTTGCGAATATCTTAAGCCAAATGGAAGAGTTGAAATTATATTAAATGTATATACAAAATATATTAAATGTTTATAAATACACTTAATCTATATAAAGCGTTCAATATTATTTTGACTGTTCGTTGATCCATACATTAAATTGGGCGATGTTTTGTTTATGTTACGCAACCGCTCTTTTTGTTCAGACAGTCAGGCAGACGAGTTACAGGTACACGTATGAGTCAGATGCTTTATGTATATATGCAATAATTCTTATCAAATAGAAACCATTCATGTTACCAGCGGTATGTTACTGACGTCTGCAATCTCAAGAAGCACATAATAATAAAAAATCTAAACCTATAAAGAATGCACTTGAGCAACGTGCAACATTATGGGACTGTGGTATCTAATTAAAGATTATTGAGGTACACGAAATTGCTCGCATTTGAAGAGAGGACTTGATTTGAGCGGACCTAGGCACCAATTCGCGAGCCCCAAATACACGTTTCCTTGTTAAGTCCCGAGTCAACGACGCGGTTGTTCATGACCCATAAATAAATTCATATTGCTTTATAACCATTCACACATATTTTACTAAGGAGTCTTAGCTTAAAAATTATTGACTTGTTACCTTACAATTTGGATGTAAAAGTATAAGAGTAAAACTTACAGTAATTACAAGTTACAGTAATGTCGTAAGAAATGCCGTATACGTTACCTAAGATTTTTGAATATACAACTAAAATGCCAATCACAATACAGCGAATTGCATTAGGATGAATTTACAAAAAAAGTTCCAAGTATACTTAATTATACGAAAAAAAAAAACGTTTGCGACATCAAAGAGCAGACAAACATTTACGGAAGGTTTATTAAAAACAAACACTCAGGTCAGATGAAATCAGGGTGTTTACGGGTTGATGGCATAATAAAATGTGTTCATTTTAACACCAATCTGGTGTTCATTATTTGGGACAAATGTGACCCGGCGTCCGTAACCGAACACCGTGCCGTCTGTCGGCCGACACCACTCTCCTTGTTTGATCTACTGAGAGCTTTTTAAACTTTTTATATCATAGTTTAGTGGGCTTTAGACGACTTTATTGTTGAGTAAACATTTTAGGATTCATAGCATGGCGGCAAACGGAGCTGAAAGATCTTTTTAATTTTGACAGTTCCACCATGTCGGAAACCATCTCATCTATTTCTGGAAAGGAATAATATAATTTTAAGGTATTGGAGATTTAGAAAATACACGTTTTTAAAATTTCATCATGTACACAAGGATCCATGGTTTTTTTAAATTACTAGGCGACTAACTTACAAATTTTGATACATAAAAGCAATGAGACGAACTGTACGTTCACGTGATGATAAATGATAGGCTTGGCCGTTATTATGTGGCGCCGGTTCGGATGTTTATACAACATCACCTTCTCTAGTTGGGCTTGAGATCGTAAGTACAAGAAGACGTTGCGGTTGGGTTAAAACCTAAAAAGACGGTCACAAATAAAAAGATGTGTATAGTCAGAATAACAATTTACAAAAATGATTTATGAAAAGTCTTTGAATGTGAAAAATTAATTTTTCCTACTAAGTAGATACATATTAATCATGAATCGTTGTTCTGTGAATAATAAACGGTAAAATATCGCCGCTTTGAATAATAACACAGTTTGTATTTTTCAACGGAACTTTTGCGTTGCCTATAATGTTGTATTGCTCTATACAACAATATAGATAACGTAAAAGTTCCGCTTACATTATAACGTATATCTATTCTAACCTTTAATGCGTGATGCTCTTGATACGCTGTTTATGTTACCGAAAGACTTTTGTTTTGTTAGATAGCCGTTCGAAGGACCGGTGGAGCGGCTGATGTTCCGACTCTAGGAAAATAGACAGACCTGGCAACGGCGGAGGTTATGCAATATTGCAACCAATTTCAATCCAAAAATAATTTGTATACCTAGATCTTGTGTATATATGTAACATGTTTTAATATTTAAATACTGGATAAGTTTTGACTATCTAAAATATTTTTTCAATTTACGTCGAGGTTAGGAAGGTTTGATATTTGAACAAATAATCGTTTTGAACGGATGTGGATGTCGATTAGTGGAAATGATGATATGATGATTAATTTAAATACGTGAGTAAAAAGTAAACACTGTTTTAACAAAAGTCTAAAGCGGGAATGATGCGCTCCTGTTTATCGCTAGCCGGCGTTAAGCGGTCGGATTTTTAAATAAACATTTTTAATGATCGGCCCGCGCCTGCGCACTGCCAGGTGTGCGCAGACGGTGCGCGCCCCACTCCTTCACACGTACCAACTTCTTTTGTTCCTATTCATAGAATTCGTGTTTCCTGACATGACCTATAATAATAATTTAATTTCAATTCATCCATATGGACCACCGTAACCCCACGTCAATTGTCTGACTAATATTATCATTTTATAAGCATAATTTTTTATTTCTATTTGACGTTAGGAAAAAGGCGTAATGTCAAGTGGTACGCCCACATAGAAAAATGTAACGCTAATTAGGGCGGAGTATCGTCACAACTAACGTTACATTCCGCTCATCGCCTTGTTATATAAGATATTGTCTCGTTACCCCAATTAATTCACTAGCTATAACACCATTTACACCGGAACACAGTAACTTTAGCACACTACTGTTCTGCCGCAGGAACTGGCACTACATCAGTCATTATAATTTGAGAAAAAAAAAAGCTAGATAGATGATTTCTTTTACGCAAAAGTAACCAGTAGACCCTGTAATTCTTTAAATATGATTTTTAGATGTTCTAAAACCCAAACACTATAAAGTTACACATGAAAATATGTTTATTAAATGACCATAAACCTAAATAAATGTTCGCTCATTTTTACCTCTTAAAATTTTCAGAAACTATATTAACTTATGATATTTCAATATTTAGGCATATTAAATATTATCTAATTTGTCGAATTAGAAATTTGCTTTTAGATAGCAATAGGACATACCATTTTCTTCTGTTTAATATATTATTACTATCATCTAACAATTTTATCTGTCGGTTCAATATCTTTTGTTTAATTACCACAAGCCAAAATCTGGACAATGGAAGCATTCTACCACATAAATATTGTCAAAAGGGCTGATGACTTAGTTACACAAATAAAACGTCTCCAATAATCTATCAATTATCTTAATACAGACAAAGTTTAGTCATTGCTACACAAATGTTAATGATAGTTCAATTAGTCGTGTTTGATTTATATTCGATTAACTAAACCTCACGGATGTTGTCATGAAATTTTATTTTGCTTTATAATGTGAAAGTTCATTTAAAGACGTGAAACATTTGTATATTGCAGTGCTATTTACAATAGTTCCGAATTATTACAAAAACGACTTTTCGTTTTATAATAAACAGGTATGATTTATAACGTTAACATTCTCGCTTAAAAACTGTACTGGCAATTTTTTTTTTGATGACAAGAAAATTTAAAGAGACCATAGAGATATGAACAGAGAAGTCCATTAATTTTTTTACTCCATCACTTCAACATCGCAGCCGCCTGATATCGTTCTGTGTATTTGAATAAGCCATTATTATTAAATAGTTATTCCGCCCATAGTCAGTCGCTAAAGCTTAGTCGATCTGAGGATTCACCACAGGCGAGTATGATTGGCAGTTAAGAAATCGACTGAAAATAAAGTAATAAAAATTTGTTTTATGTTTAAGTAACGTGCATTCTTATAAATTTGGGACACTGTAGACGCAATTAGTTGAATTTACGCTGCCTCGTTTGTATTAGACCGTCATTTTGTCTACCACTACTTTTGCTAGCCGCTTTATACGTTTATCCAAAAAGCCGACCGCGTATCAGCGACGCGATCAATCAAATGGATCAGATGTAACGCCTACGCAACGATTTCGGACACAGGGTTATTGACTCGCGTTCTGAAAACAATACCTCATCTACTTGGAATTGGATCTCCGCTACAAGTATAGAAAATAATCACAATGAAGCGGTTCAGTCAAGGGTTTAAGAGAATAGCAATTAACAACAAAATTACATAATAAATATATTTTTCTATGGGCTAACACTTGTCTTTAATTTTACATGATATTAAGTGACAATGTGATCGTGGGTGACGAATTGTGCTCGTGCAGAATACTCTGGTTCTCGTCCATTGACAGCTGGAACACAACAATGCTGTTAGGCAGTTTTACAATACAATTATGGTTGCTAGCCAGACGAGTTGGAACAAATCCTACCGCCAAACAAATTCTACAACATATAACCCCGCGAATCGAATCGGGAACATCTATGTTATAAATTAAACGCTTAGCCTCTGCGCTACGGAGGCAATCAAAAAATAAATGAATCTCAAAGCCTGCGCTCTGAAAATTTGACGTTTCTGAAAATTCTGCCACGGGCACTTTTTAATCATTCTTTAAAAAAAAAAAAAAGTTCTGTCAGTATCAGTAGAAGAATATTTTTATTTTTTAACAGTGGCTATCATTATTAATTACCTGGTGACGAATAAAATTTGGTATTTTTTTTTAAAGATCGTAAATTACGTTTTCATCATTTAATATCATTATAGATACAAAAAGTCACCATTGTTATTATATATCACCAAATAATCATTATCTAGCAATAATTGGTGAAGTTAGAGACATAATGATTAAGGAATAAAACTTTTCGAGTAAAAAACTACACGCTTTACCGTTATTGATGTCAAGAAAAAATTTAAAAGATAGTTATTTTTGTCAATAACTTTCCCAAAAGTGAACTGAAATCATGGACGATTTAATTAGCTGACTAATAACAAATAAAGTTAATTAATCAGTTGAGATTGCAAAAGGAAGTGGAAATGGCAACAAGTTCTTGGAA
Organism: Byasa hedistus; assembly: GCA_029286795.1. Taxonomy (NCBI): domain Eukaryota; kingdom Metazoa; phylum Arthropoda; class Insecta; order Lepidoptera; family Papilionidae; genus Byasa; species Byasa hedistus. The sequence goes on along the minus strand of JAGSMW010000020.1, from coordinate 3,932,892 downwards.
TCTTGCGTATACGACGAAGTAGTGTGGTGTACCACAATCAAATAAACTCATAAACTCGTCTCAACAGCCTAAATTGAAACTGTTGAACTGAAAATAAACCGAGAATAATTTTTGTTCCACTTACCTTTAGGATTATATGATTGTATATTTTCAGGGTTTTCTGAGAGTCTTCATCCCCATTGGATCATGCCATTTTCACTAATATTTGATGGTATTTATGATAAATACTTAATAAGTGTTTTATGAGATTTCAGGGGCAATTATTTTATTCAAATGATTTATTGAAACTTAAAATTTGGGTACAATAGACGGATTTAACACCTATGAATTTTCTCTACCAGTCAATCCAGGATGTAGAGAGATTCAATAGTAGGTGAGGATATGAATAATAATATGATACACATTGCAAGATAATATGTTAACGTGCAATGTACAAACAAGAGGATAATGTTCATTCAACTGTTTATTTTTATTCTCTTTACGACACTTACAGGATGTGATAGGGTGATGTCCCCTCTTGCTGGAAGCTCAAACACACACAAACGGGAAAAATTTTTAACCTTTTACAATCACTTAAATGATATGGTACACATAAGCGACTCGATTCCATTCTTGTATTAGTGTTTCTTTTTAATAATTCGCTTTTCATTATTTAATTCTCTGATCTGTACTTAATCTATGAATAACGAGTCCTGATTATACCGATGCTATTCACAGCAACTATAACACTTTGTTCACTCATATTTCGCTAAAACTCATCGTTGTGCATATTTTTATTCAAATCATAGATTTTTGTGGGAAGAGCTATTAAAATTTAATGGACCACCCGCAACATATACGAATATATTTTTTACCTTTAATTATTTTATCACAACAGTGTATTTCCAGTTAAAAAATATGTGATATAATTACAATTACTCCAGATTGTAGATAATACTTAACTAAGGTGATTGTTATTGATAAATATAAAAGTAAAAAAAAATTACAACAATTTCGTCAAAGTGTTCCCCAAAACTTCTTCAAGAACGCCTAATCATTTGCCTGAGACTTTGTTATGAGGGTTAAAAAATTATAAATAACTGTAGACGAAACTTTTATTAGCTTTCAAAGTGATTAACGATTAAATAAAAATTAAGATCTCCTTTTTACTGGACCATTAATTCGCCCTAACATAAATCTCAATGTTATATAACTTGGCCTATTTTATTCAAATAGAAATATCATAACTTGAATTTAATTATAACTTGTTTTATTTGTTGTTTTATTATTTGTTTTTATTTCCAGTATGCGTACTCTCCACGTCATTTACTAAACACTTAGAGAAAATTGATTTATTAAACAAGAAAATTTAAGTTTTAAGTAGTCATTGTTATCGTTTGAGAATTCTAGTAGAATTATTATGTTTCGAAAGCGGACTTTATTTAGACGTTGAATTTTGTCACGAACACGTTGAAATTTTTTTAAATGTTAGTCCGTAACTCTTTCTAATGTCGGTAAGTTTCGTAACTTCTCTAGATCTATATTTATTGAAGGTTATACACATAGGTACGTTATTTGTTGATTAATAAGCAATAACATACCGCAAACAGCCTACTTCTAGGAAAAAAATTACAATTTACTGTTTACTAGTTTTGTGAAACAAATACTGGATGAAATGTAATGAGTTGAAAAAGATGTGGAAAACAATTAATTTCAAGCGGTAAAAAATAAAATAAAATAAATTTTTTACCTGAAAACTAACCTTTTTTTGCCTCATGAGTTGAAGATTTTGTTGGTAATTTATTCTCATTTTTTATTACTATAACGGATTCTTTATTATTGTTAACATATCTAGTTACCCTTTAACTACGTCATGTACTAAAATCTTCTTTAATTATGATGCTGTTATTTTAAAGTTTTGTATATTTCATATTGGAACCCTGTTTAGTAAATAATTAAAACCATATGCACGCAGATATATTTGCATGGGATATGGGTTATATAACGGGTGTTTTTTTTTCGATGTATAGAACTTTAAGTTACTGTTCAAGATAGCGATCGATTTAACAGCTGTCAAGTGATTTATTCTCAGTTTGGTTTGGCAATTCATCATGAATAGACTTACGCCTGAACAATGCTTGCAAATAGTGCAATTTTATTTCGAAAATAATGGTTCTGTGCGGAATACGTATCGCGCACTACGTCCATTTTATCGTCGACAAAATCGTCCATCAGAGCAGTTATTTCGATTAACCATGGAACGTTTTCACACCACGTTTACTCTTATTGATAACTCGCATCCCCAGAGACGCCGTACGGTGCGTACAGAAGAAGCTATTGCTGCTGTAGAGCGTAGCATTGAGGAAGACCCGAATGAGTCCATCCGCCATCGAGCACAGGAATTGGATGTGTCCATCCACTTTATGGAAGATTTTGCGGAAGGATCTTGGTTTGCGTGCTTACAAAATCCAACTCGTACAAGAATTGAAGCCAAACGATCATCAAGTAAGGCGTAGATTCGTCAAATGGGCCCAAAACGAGATTGCCGTTGTTCCCGATTTTCATAAGCGAATTTTGTTTAGCGATGAAGCGCACTTCTGGTTGAATGGCTACGTCAACAAACAAAACTGCCTCATTTGGAGTGATGATAATCCTCAAGTGTATGTCGAAACACCGTTACATCCAGAAAAACTGACTGTTTGGTGCGTTTTATGGGCTGGTGGAATCATTGGTCCGTACTTCTTCAAAAACGATGATGGCCAAAACGTTACAGTCAATGGTGATCGGTATAGAGCCATGATTACTAACTTATTCATTCCTGAATTAAATAACCATGATGTCCAGGATATGTAGTTTCAACAAGACGGCGCAACATGCCACACAGCTCCTGCCACAATCGATTTATTGAAAGACACGTTTGGTGACCGCCTAATTTCACGTTTTGGACCTGTGAATTGGCCTCCAAGATCTTGTGATTTAACACCGCTAGACTACTTTCTGTGGGGCTATGTAAAGTCATTGGTCTATGCGGATAAGCCACAAACGCTTGACCATTTGGAAGACAACATTCGCCGTGTTATTGCCGATATACGGCCACAAATGTTGGAAAAAGTCATCGAAAATTGGACGTCCAGATTGGACTACATCCGCGCCAGCCGTGGCGGTCATATGCCAGAAATCATATTTAAAATGTAATGCCACAAGATTATCTTTCGGATAAATAAAATTCATGTCAATCGAATAATCCATCGTTGTTTTATTGCAACTTAAAGTTCTATACATCGAAAAAAAACATCCTTTATAAGTTATATATCTGCTTGTCTGTGATATCTACAGTAGTAACGGTTTCAAGATTCTTACACGGACATGAAATTATATAGTACACAATATAATAAGTTTTAATTCCTGTCTTCTTCTTCTTCTAAGTCGTATTTCCCTCCTCACCGTCAAAGTACGTGATATTAGTCAGTGTTATAGTAACTGCACATAAGTTGAAAAATTCATTGATGGAGACCGGATTCGAGCCCGGTGCCTTCGGAGAGGAAGGCCGGCGTTCAAACCACTAGGCTATCACGGCTTTATCCTATATCCTATACCATCACGAAAAATTAAGAAAATAATGGACTTTAATGAACAATTGATTTACTTTAAACTTCCACAATTTAAAATAAAATTTAATTATATTCATTGATAATAAACGCGCACGGATTTTTATATCGAATTCACTATGACCTTTGTAAATCGTGCTAATACGACAGTAGATATAATAAAGTTATTGTGCTTTTATTGCCCCTAATTATCTAAAAACTACATAGATGCATGAGACATAGGAAAATCCCACGTTCTTCCCAAGTTTCATATATTTTTGCAACAGGCATGAATACCTAGTACACATGTATGTTCACACAAGAATGTTCTCGTGGCACTTGCAAGTTGTGGTGATGTACACTTCATTAACTAGTGCTACCGTAGAAGGTTGTTTACATTGGTTTCCGGTAGGAATAATGCTTATCTCTGATTTGAACTGGCTACGCATCGAAGGACAATTCTAAGATACAGAAGCTATTTACTCATAATCTTCTTTTGTTAAAATTGTGACGATGAAGATAATTTATTTATCTTTCTAATTCTAAGATACACCAAAAGTGATTTTACAGGGAGACTGAATTTTATAGACACATATAAACAAATAGCCTACAAAGTAAATAAATCAAACTCAGTAGGAGTTCCGTTATAATGGCATTTAATATGTTCGAGAGTATTATCAGTTTATAATCATGGTATTTTAATGTTCTTACGTTATAGATTAATACAAGAGTATTTAATAATTGTTAATTCATGAAATATTAATTTAAATTGATATTATTTATTTGTCCTGTAAATAAATAATATCAATATAAATATAATATTCGATTACCACAAAGTAAAGCACTAGGAGATGTTGCAATATAACTATCGGGTACGTGGTCGCGTCATTCCGGATTCGATCACATTTCACTTGGGCCACAATGAAACGGCTCGTTAACAACCCGCCGCTAGATGAATGCCACAGCTTGTGCAACTCCATGCAATCTAAGAATATGGATTTTGTTACACGCCTTTTGAATGCTCGTAAATTCACATTGCCGTATTCATAATAACGCTTTATATTCACTTTATGGCTGTTAAAAGATTTTGAAGGCGATCATTCATTTTCAATAAAGAAACTATTAAGATAAAAGTTTGGATACATACTGTAACAGATGTTAACGCTTATTGTCGTTCAACCATCAACACACGGGTACGAGCCTATCTGTAGGTAGATTAAATTTGGATTAGGTGTTTAATTCTATGTATACACATATTTTACCCCCATGCATATTTTTAAATAAGATTTTATGAAGTTTTTTAGTCAATGACAACCGGCTGAACTTGTATGTTTTTAATGTTACGATAGATTGTTTGGCTATGATAAATTAATTTGTAACAAACAATTTTCAATTTTCACAACCCTAACCCACTGAATTCTTGATTGACGATTATAACTCAGATACAAATGATACAAACGTACTTACTATTAAATTACAACACGGACGAGGTACATATTAATAAGAGTTTTGCTCAAACAAGAGAAAACAACACGTATCACGTTATCTGTGTACAGTTCAAATGGTACGGCACGAGTAACTAAGCAATGCAACCACATCGTGGAAATACGAAATGAGATATCAGAACAACAAACATTGTCCTATTCATGTTTCATTTTCTATGGATCATACCGAATGTTGTCCTCTATTAAACAGACTGCATCGGGAACATTCTTTATTAGACACAAGTTTTTTTTACGATTTATATAAATAAAAAAATTTAGATATCTACCGATAAGAATAATAAAATAGCAAACGTTGATGAAACATATTTAACTTGTGTTAATACTTTCTCTATTTTTTCGCTTCATATTTAAAGTATTTTAATATTTTTATTGAATTGTATAATAATACTTTATTTATTATCTATTTTATTCTATTGGATAAAAAAAAAACACAATAACAGGCATTACACAGTTATAGAATGGATATTTATATTTAATACGAAAGTTGCATTTTCCAATGAATAAAATGTCTGGACGAAGGGAAAGCTCACCTATGGCTTTAGCTCAGATATTGACTCTGCCATGAACTTCTGCAAAAACACTTCCCGCCACTTAATTACTAAAGTGTTTTGTTCCAATTTTGTTAAATTTAATTTTTTGTTGCTTTTTGCACCAATTATTGTATCTTCTGTGTCTCCAGCACGATTACATGTAAAGAATTTTTAGTTATTCATTAAATTAACCGCCTCATTCACATCCCCAAAATTGCATTGAGTCTTAAGTTTATTGAACTAAACAAAAGGACTAATGATGACACCAGGGCCCAACAGTTACAACATTAAAAATTTGATAACATTGTAATCGAAATTCACTTAGCTACATTGTAATAAAATAAAGTTTTCTCTTATAAGCATACAATGTTCAATATTATTTTACTCGAGGCAGCGGTTGCACCGCCGATAAGATGTCTAAAATAACTCTACAGAACATCTTAAACGTTCCTCAGATAACACAAGTATATCAATCATACTTCTTTAAGTTAGTTTAAATATAGAAAATGTCTGCAGTTTTTTAATAATAAACTGTATTGTGAATATGCAGTTTCCCTTCTTTTTTTAACTTGACAAATAAAATTAAATTTATGTTGAAAGTATGTGTAGTATAAGACAGAATGTTGATGTTGATGCTTTTACATAAGTACAGAGAGCTTCTAAATAAAATGCACTTTGTTTATGTAAATCTTATTCTATCACTGCCGTGGTAATATATATTTTTTAAATTTACATATTTGCCAAAAAAGAAAATTATTAACGACTATGATGCCGTTTATGATTACGCTGCTATAAGAATCGTAAAGTTGTGGTCAAGCTTTAGTCATTTAAATATATAAATGGATACCTGTAATACTGCGTGTAAATTAATAGCGTGTTCATTGTATATTTCTGAATACCATTTATTTACATTATGATATATATAAAAATGTTACAATTAATTCATATTTCTTACTCAACCTCTGAACTATTTATCGTTAAAATTATTGCATTAGGGATCGAGAAGATTAATACGGCATTGAGTAATTTCTAACCGATGCAACAAAAGAAGACTGTCTGCAATCGTACGTCCCAACTAGCTTAGCAACTCGAAAACATTTGATTATGTTATGGTGTTAATATAAAATGGGAGTTTATACATTTTATTGTCCTGTTCAGTATCTTTTTGATTTTTTTTTAAAGTAGAATGTTGTACTTGTTTATGATAATATACAAAATATTTTTATAGCTTGTTAAGGTGTGTTTACATTTTGATATAAATGTATCAATAATGTACAAATAGAACAATTAATAAGTGCAATTATGTTTTTTTGTAAAAAATATGGTATTATTTACATAACATTTTATTAACAATAGATATTAAATAAAAAGTTGGTTCATGTATAAAACCTCCAAAACAACATTTACAGATACAATTGTTTGATATTTTTATGTGATGTGAGGACAAATTCCAAAAGTCATAAACTTATGCCAAAGATCAAATTAAAAATTAACAATTGTAAAAGTAACACTTCTTTATCACTGCAATAGTATCTACCTTGCATAATTTAATTTACGATTTAACCACAACGAATGAAAACCGCACTATCTATTTGGCAGCGATAAATTTATTGTTTTATTCGTTGTTATTTATTTGTAAGTATCACATAAATTTCAATTAGCAGCCTAAGGACACGGCTCAAGGTGCACATTTCCAAACAATAGCCCTTTAATTCCCGCACGAAATTATTTCGAAGTAAAAATTTCTTTACAATTGGTTTTTTTGCAGTTATAAATATTGACAACGTTTAACGTCTGCACTAGAGTGTTTAAAATTCGTCAAAACTTTGTTATTATTATTTAAGTCTAAACAAATTAGACTTTTAAAATACGCTTTAGATAATCAGTATGAAAATATATTGTAATTAGGGTCGGGAATCAGTTGTTTAAAAACTACTTGTAATGGACGGCACAAGAAGAAGATGCTTGCGTGGGTTTTTAATCTGATGCCTAGAATAATTACCGCGGCTCATAAATAACTTAGGCATTCCTTCTTTACTTAGTAAGAAAATTTATGTTCTTTTCCACCTTATTATCATTAGCTCTTATATTTTTATTCGTTGCAGCCTCAACGCAGAAATGGTGCGAAACTTGCAAGAGTTGCAAGGGAAGAAGCACGACCTATCGCGCAACAGAATTCCACAAGTAAAATATATTTAATATTCTAATCATAATTTACACATAAAGATTTATAATATGGAGGTAGCTAACCACATAGGCTAGAAGAAACTCTTACACCATACAAGCTCAAGAAACGAACCAAGGACTTTCGTGATACAAGCACTTAGTCAGACAACATATTTTCGCAAAATTTACCATGTTAGTCATCATGATATATTTATTGTGCCATCAATTAAATGATCGTATGCTATTAACATGAAATAAAAATTTAGGTCTTTGACAAATACAATTTTAATTGTGTGTAAATTGTAGGACATATTAAATTGAAAACTTTTGTTTTCAGTTAAATTTATACAAGGCGGTTGCGACCCGAAGTCGTGCGGGGCAGAGGCTGTCTGCGTCCAATTCAATAGTACTTTGCATTATTGCGTATGCACGTCGAATGGTGAGCCTGCCAAGGAGGATTTCCAATGTCCTCGGAGCATCGGTAATTATGGAAATATCTTGTTTTTTTCCGTGCAATAAAATGCCTGTATTCTCCTTTTCATCAGTGCTTTGTTTTTATTAAAAAATGCTGCAAAACAAACGACGTTAAAAACTTTTAAATAATTAAAAGATAATTAAAGTACATTACTGTGAAAGCCAAATTGCCTGTACAAGGAGAGATTATAAGAACCTCATAACATATATCAAATTATTTACATGTTTTTATAGTAATAATGATATGAACTACAAAGTGGCACAAACATTGTTTCAACTATTAAACAGAGCGATTCGCAATTATACCTTCTACTATTATTAGAAGCTTTATTATAAGTTAAGATTTCATGTAACATAAATAACATACAATATTTCAATCGTTAAATGATTGACTAGTGAATAATGTTTACTTGCAATTATTATTTATGGTAATTTCACTATCATTTGGCTAGGCCCCGCTTCAAGTACTTCAATTATTAATAGTTAAACGCAACAATTTATTACGAATTGCGTATAGTAATTGCAAGTATAAAACATTAGCATACTTTTGAATTTACAAATTAATAGGTGTGTACCCGATTTTTTAAACAATTTCCTTAATAAAAACCCAGTATTAAGTATATTTTACACATATTTCAGTACCATTGAGCCCGATAGCCATCCATAACGTCATCCCACCTCTTACGTCGAATACTTCAACTGACGGACGACATTTACCTCTATCCCCCACTGCACAGGTAAGATCTTTAAACATATAATTAGTATTAAACAGTTTTTTTTTTACCTAAGAATCCAAATTTCCTTTTATGTTTCATCTTTTGCTATTAAAGCCGATTACAATGAATTGTTACGTACATATATGATATGCTTAACCAACATTGTTTGTAAATGCACATCTGTGCTCGTCTATAGGCGTATAATACGATTAGAATTATATTTTAAAGTTTATTATTTTTAAAATTATGAAACTTCCGTTTAAGAAGACGGCTGAAAAAACACAATTAGAGAGATGGTTCTGACGTCGAAGACCTCCAAAATAGTAACCACCTCTACGCCACCGTTTGTCACCAAACAGAAGTGTTATAATATTGCTTTGATCCCGTTTGAAGAGCGATGTCCGTAGTGAAATTATTAGGACATAAAGACTCAATAATCTTATATCTCAAAGCGATTAGTATGAAGTGAACGTTCTTCACGTCTCATAGTTTTGTTGTGGATCGTATACCATTTGACTGGTTTCGTTAAAATTTATCATAGTACATATCGATTTTGAGAAGCGCGTCAGAATGGAAAACGAAATCAGCGTTTTTCCGCAACAACTGATAAATATTCATTACTGGTCGGCGATGATAACGTTAGACAACGCCGCCTAAATTGAGAGACGTGCAAAAAATAAATGAGATATTGAATCGTTGCATGTTTGATACTAAAATACAACATTTAAAAAAAAACAATAGAAAATTTGTGGCCAATACTACGGAACTTGCTTTTATAAGCCGATGATCATCATATTTAGGGTTTCGAGGCTCGAAGTTCATTTTTATCTGAAATGGTAAAGCGTACTCGCTTACAATATATTTATACGCTCTTATATTTTGTTACCTGGACCACAGCACTTCTGATATGGTGAAAAGGAGAGTGTTTTATTTCCAACTGTTTCCAGTTAAAGCGCTTACTTCCTGTAAAAGAAACAGGACTTTATTATGTACAACACGGATCGTACCACACTCGGTTAACAAAGACAAGAGGGACTCTTGATCCGCTTCTATCAACGGTCCGATTTCTATCAACGGCACGGGACGAAGTGTGTGAGGTTTTGTGACTGTTTCAAGGGCGGCCTTGTACCATGTCGCATCTGCTAATTCCAGCAGCTCTACTTGATAGACGGTCAGATAAAAGTGGTTGCTAGCTAGGCGGATTTATTTCTAATTTAAAGCAATATTAATCCTAGTCAATATTTTTATAGTATTTTATGATAATATTTACTCAAACGAACGTACAGATTACATTGTATCATTAGAATATTTACATTACAGGCACCAAGATCTAGAATCAGCAGTGAAGTATTCTCGGAATCGCCTGTTGGTAACACATCGGTCGTTAATCCAGGAATTACCATTGGCACTAGTGAACACATACTTATCGGTGTGATGATAGGCGGAGCCCTGCTCCTGTTCCTAGCGGCTTCAGCGATATTTCTCTACATAAGAAGGCGCATTTGTCCCGTGGATGGGAAAGTTCAACCGGTAAGATGGTGCAATAACATTGTTAGTTTAACGTTACAGTTAACTACATTTTGACAAATTTATTTTAAGTACTTATGTTTCGTGTAAAATCGTTTTGTATGGCGTTACATTTATGAAATTCGGATTTGTTTAAGTACTTTGTTATATTTCTACAACAACTGGTTTGTGATTTTCAATATGTGAATATAATAAGTATTGTTAAGCAAAATTGTTATTATGTGTTATACCGTCGGTTATTTGATGTACCTCTCTTATTTTACATTTAATGGTTGGTAATTAAGAAATTTTAAGAAAATTTCTTATGTTCCGTTATTATTTTCAATGTTAACCTTGACTACGCCCAGTAAATATCTTAAATATCCAGTACCTTCTGTCTTATAATTTATAGATAATTTTTCTACTTTTTCAATAATTACATGTAGTAGTAGCTGTTTGGTTAATATTTAGCAGCTATTTTGTGAGAATTTTCTTTGGAATACCATACAGCTGCTATCTATAGGTGACATTGTGTTTGTAGCGTATCAGACCAGGGGAACCTCTGCTTGCTGAACGGTATATAACGAACCCTCAGTACGGCGTGTGCGGCGTGGCGGCGTCAGTGCCGGGCACACCGGGGCCGCGACAAGCGAGCGACGAGACTGAGTCACGGGTACCTCTGCTCGACAGGAAGGCGTTGACATTTTTGGAAGAAGTCGGCGAAGGATGCTTTGGAAAAGTGCATAAAGGTTGTCGATTTTACAAGTACATTTTTTTATTGTTAAAGCAAAGAACAGTACCGTGTCGATACTACATGACGCGCCCTGTAAATACATAATAGGCTTAGATTCTGTGCTGCAGCGGTGTGGAGTCAGTCACTGTGAGAATAAAATTTCTTTGTCTACAGCACTGTAATTTCGTTAGCTTTTTAAAATTGGGAAATAGTTTATTTATTTCCTAATTCTTATCTACATAAAATTGGCTGTGACACTTAGCTGGTTTTCAACAAGAGAAACCATCCAAAAAATGATCATGTTTATTTTTTGCGATTTATTTTCTTTAGGAGTTTATAAAAAACTAAATCAAGGACAGAGCGAAATGGAGAAAATACAAAAAAACAGACCCCTCCACCATATGGAGTAATGGCTATGACAGAGAGAGCCTTTATAAAAAAATATAGATTTTTCTTGAAATTTTTTTATTATTTTATGTTTACATAATTAAAAAAATTTCAGGAGTTCTCAGGACAACTAATGGCGAGCAAGTTGTAGCGATTAAAGTTTTGAAGGAAAATGCGGGCCGAAGCGCTCAAGAAGACTTCGAAAGAGAAGTATCAATTATGTCGGCATTTCGGCATCCCAATATCTTAACTCTTCTTGGAGTTGTACATAGAGGTACAGTATATAAATGTAATAAAATTAAAAAGATTATTGAACTTAACTATACCTAGAAGAAGAAGAAGAAGAAGGAAACACTAGTACAAATAGTGCATTATATTTATTTTTTTATTTTCAGATGATATTAGTGCAAGCCCGTGGATGATCTTCGAATATATGGAATGGGGAGATTTGGCAGGAGTTCTACGCGGATCTCGAGGCGGGGGCCGTTCGGGACCTACTTTGGATAAGCCCGCGTTACTACATGTCGCTTTACAAGTAGCGTTCGGTATGCAATATCTAGCTGCTAGAAGATTCGTACACAGAGATCTTGCAGCACGTAACTGTTTAGTAGGCGCCCATCTGACTGTTAAAATTGCAGATTTTGGTATGTCACGCGATGTCTATACCTGCGACTACTACAAAATGGGCGGAGAAAGGCCTATGCCGGTGCGATGGATGTCACCGGAGAGCATTGTGTATGCTCGCTTCACTCACGAATCTGATGTTTGGTCATATGGAGTCGTACTATGGGAGATATATAGTCGTGGTAAACAACCGTTTTACGGTCATAACAACGATGAAGCAACCAAATTGATTTTGAATGGAATAGTTCTTATACCCCCAGAAGATTGTCCTATTTTTGCATGTGAATTAATGCGTGCCTGTTGGGAAGAAGATCCACGAAACAGAATCGGTTTCGATGAAATATGCCAAAAGTTAAAAGCAGCAACTGAGGCGGGAGGATCAACTTCTCAAATACGTTTACCGCGACCTCCTGCGCCACCTCAAGATTCTCTTGGATATTTGATTCCAACTAGAAATCCGCCGGTTGATTATTTAAAACCCTTACCGGATCCCGAACCAGAGTCTGACTTTAGCGAAGATGACGATGACGATGAGTATCCTTGACGGCTACCAATGTCTGCAAACTCGGGATACGTGCGACGTTATTTTGGTCTCCAAGATGCAGCGTCTACATTCACAAATCATACCGAAAAATAGCAAGCTAAATCAAATATAATATTGGATTTAAATATAATATTGATATGATAATATTTGATTTAAAGACTGTCAAAAATAAAGACGAATTTGATGGAGTTATTAATACTCAGTTGACTATTATTGTATATTTTTATAAGCTTAGAGAAATATTGTACCTGCGTTATGATATATTACTATGCTCATCCGGACACCAAGATTCACCTAAGGGTAATGCAAATACTTATTTGCACATTTATAGAATGAACTTTATTATATCGTTGCGAAAATCTAGGACATGTGATTTACACAAAAATTATTTATGTACCGAGTCGTTTGAAATTATTTTCTACTTATGATTCTTATGTAAGTAACTAATTCTATGTGTGTACCCACAGAAGTAAAAGCTATTAATTGTATGTATATACTATACTTATTGTTAAAATTTAGAATGAATATAAAATAATTGAAAAATGTAGCGACAAAATTGGAAAAAATTGTTACATCGTAAAAATAAAAATAAAAACTAGTAAATAATTAAGGAGGTAGACGCAACTGAAACACCTACCTCAATTGTAATTTATTTACGTTAACTGTATATAATTCAAAATTATAAACATTTAAAACATTCAACTGAATGTAAAATTTGTCAGGTACCTAGATTTTGTATTTTTGAACATCTATTAGGTGTTTAAATGTTAAACGTTATAAATATTAAAATAATGGAAGCCTTTTATTCCTTTTGACTCACCAACGCATTAAAATAGGAACCTTTTTATTTTTGAGACCTATGTAATAATGTGTAACAGCCATAATTTCTATTATAATAATAAAATATAGACTCCGTTTACTGCATATTTTGAATGGTATATAACAGGAAGTCTGTATAGCAAACATTTTCTACGATTTTTTTCATAATTGATGTTAAAAACTATAGTGATTAGTGACTTAATGAGAGTTATAAATCATTGTGTCATGAAAACATCTATGTAGGCGATTTGATTAAATGATTGGATTTTACTAATAAAGTTCTTAGAAAATATATCTCAAATGTGTACAGTCATAGTATTGGAGACACGGCCCTGCAAACGAATACAAAAAGCATATATTTTCTATTAAAACGTCGGCATTACTATTGTAATGAAGTTTTTAAATGTAATGTTGGCATATATCTGTCATTATCCCACCTAATATAAAACGGCGATGTAGTTTAAGAACTTCTTTCCCATGTTTTACTTGTATGTGAAAATTTTATTTTATTTTTATTATACGGATGGTGTCGTTGTAAATATTCAGTGTTCAGTGTTTATATATGTTGTCATTATGTTTATGGTAAATTACCTAACTGTATTAAAAAAACGCATGTATAAAATATTATAAAAAAACTCTTATTCTCTTTTATTTTAAAGACTTTCTTAAGCTCCTCGCTTCATTTACTTCTGCCTCTATACTTTTTAAGTCTGGTATTCCTTTAATTTTAATAGTAGTTGAACCGTTGAGTAAGCTTAGTTTCAGGACAGAACTGGGGCTCTGTAGATATACTTTCAACATCGTGATTACAAGTACCACCCACCAGTGTGCAAATACTTAGCCTCTACTTAAAACGCAAGAAGGTAAGGTCTTTTCTGCTCACAAATAACATCAATTCCCATGTCAGTCTGAAAAAATAAGTTGATTGCCACTGGTATAATTAAAAAGATAATTATAAATCAGTATTACACTGTAAGTTATTTTGTAGAGAACAAGTTATACTATAGTATAACTTAAAGTGTTCAAGAAATAAGTAGGTCATAAAAGTATAATAATATTTTTTTCTTTATTTTACTCAAAAAAAGTAATCTCTGTGCCTAACTCATATAATTTCTAAAACAAAAAGTTTTTTAACAGAGTTACATATAAGTGTTTTCTTTGTATATTAATTGCATCAATTGCCTAGAAATAATGTACAAACGTTGCCATATGCCCATAAAATTATTGTGTTAACAAAATATATAATCTTCTTCCTCTTGCCGTTTTTTCATATCTGAACGTTGGCTGTTAACTCCAAAAATAGAGACTTCGCGCCTCTTTCGTTAAATGAAAAAATCCTACAGATGTGAGGCGTAAACTCTCGATGGTGACACTTAACATATTTCACCTCATCACTGTAGATGCATGTACATCCTGGTTTTTCATTGTTTAAACCAAAACACAATTAAATCTAATGAAATTTTCAAATAGTCACATTATTAATAGTATCAGTAAGTATTTGAAATATTATTTCTGGCAATTCAAACGTCAATGCCACCGCCTTCTGTCATATCGTTTTTCGTCCTCATTAGAATTTTCGGCGTTTGATGTTGTGAATGTGTTTCTACGAGTTCAAAATGTAAATAAGTGAATAATAAAATCAACATAATCATTTTTAAATAAGTAATGTGGCTCTATTAGTTCAATATGCCACCTATTAATACTAAGCCAAAAAAGAATGGCGCTGAATATGAGGTAAATAATTGAATAATTTTTAAACATGTTTATTTATTTCTTTTGACGAATTCTCTACATTTACTGTTTTTTATAACATCGATTAAATAGTGGACGTTGATACCAATTTGCTATTATAATATTCCTTTTTACCTAACTTGGAAGTTAAGTGTAATATTTCAAATACATATGCCTTTTTAAAACAAAACAATTGGAGAAATTAATACACTACTTACTACTAATTATAATAGAACAAAAAATATTAGTAAAAAGCCAGATAAAAATATTTAAGAACAATTGTTTAATTGGATGTTATTAGTGAAAATAGTTTAATAATCGTCATTCATTCTTTAATAATTGATATTATTATTTATTTAACATAAAGGGCAATTGTAAGTCTTGTATTTTAACACATGACCTAATTTAAATAATCATATTAGCATTTATATATTCTCTTTGCTCCTGCACACCAAAGCACTTTAACACCTTCAACGGTTTTTTGTACTTTCTTCAAAAAACATGTCTTTTCCTTAACAACTTAATTCTACTGATGATGATTTTAGAGTGAAACTGGTAACTTTGATCTATTGCTATTACCAGAAACTTACACATACATTTATGTTTCTGAATCTTAATTACCTAATAAAATTTTATAAATAAATCTGTCTACCAAACTACATGACAAATAAGTCATTTGTGCAACCTATATTAGCTATTATAATTTTTGAGAAAAATTACCTCCTTGCCTGTCACCCCCGACAAAATGGTTGTCTTTACCCAAATTCCTGCATATTAATCAGATTTAATATCCATTTCCCATTTACATAGTAAAACATAAGGTAAATTGAAACTGAAAACATTTAGCTTTTAATGGAAACCCCTTTTGTTTTAGCTAAACCAGTCATTAAAACTCTTTTTGTATGTACAAAATATAAGCTTTGTATATGTTGATAAATTACATTTTCAAATTAAATGTATACTAACAAAAAAGATTAAACTTATGCTTATATTCTCTGTGTTTAGGTGTTAGATAATTAAATTAGGAATAAGGAGATCCTTCAAGGAACAAAAGTTGTTTACCTATCAAAGTAGATGCAATATCACCAATGGCCTCATTATAGCTGTTGCAGGAGTCTATTACAGAGACCATGTAATATAAATTGGAAGGATTTGTGATGATTCCCATATTAAAGTAATTTTTCATAGCATTATAGTACTTGTTAGAGCCATGATAGCCTAGTGGTTTGAACACCGGCCTTCCAATGCGAAGGTGCCAGGTGCGAATCCGGCCTGCACCAATGAATTTTTCAATTTATGTGCAGTTAGCATAAAACACCAAGTAATATCACGTGCTTTGACGGTGAATGAAAACATCGTGAGGAAACCTGCATATCTATGTCGTGACCGTCTATGGTTGGACTAGTATGTGAAATGGAGAAGGCAATGGCAAACCACTCCATTATGACTGCCAAGAGAGTCGTCATATGTTTCATTACACATGATGGCCACAACCCTCAGTCCTGAGGAAATACGACTAAGAAGTATAATACTTGTTTATTTAATTTCCCATTACAATTTTAGAACATTCTTGCAAAGAAATGCACTGTGTTGGATTTTGAACAATACATTCAGGAGAACAAAACTTTATTGCTCAATGATCCTCTGAGAGATATACTTTTATATCCAACTGATGATGTTTCTGTAAGTACCTTTTATAATATATAAATATTTAAAATTACATAATTTTAATGTTTTATAACATAACTTTTGGCTTTAATAAAACTGATTATTAGATAATGTAATAGAATTCCAAAAAGATTGTATTTTAAAATGAATGTAATGTTATTATGTCTAATAATACATTTTTGAGATAATCCTTCCTTATAACATTAGTAGTTTATTGAATTTTGTGAAGTACCTATATTAAGATTGTATATTTGCCGGAGATTACTTTTAACTCATGCACATGAAAGTTTGAGTGCAAATAAATGCTTAATAATGTAACAGATGCATAAGTAATATAGTATCGGTTCTCATGTCCAGAGTGTAGTATTACCACGGCGTTGGCGAACAGTAACAACAGCTGTACCTGATGTAAGGACTGCAGCCACATGTCCTTTGTTAACACGTCAAGCACTACTTAGCTATGCTTCTAGTTGGAACCTCATACATTACAAATATAACAGTTACTCTGGAACTTATCTTAATCTGCCAAGGTAAGTAGACAAACCCTGATTTTGTAACTTTGTTTTTACTTATAGGCAGGCTTTTATTTACACTGTTTTTAGGGGCACGCTAATTCTCGAAAGTTATAAATCCATAATGTTTAGTACCGCCTACCCACCCCTTGCCACTGTTATACAATTTTTTTTTTTCAATTTTTTTAATTTTTTCAGTCTTTACGCCAAATTTTCGATATTTTTTTAGTTTTCTGGGCAATGTGTGACCTCACGTGCCTCACAAAAAGCCTTACTTATAGATAATTGTCTAGAATCCCATTCATGATAACATTAAATGTTGTTATTAAAAATTGAAGCCTTTTAAATAATTTATGAAACCATATTTCAAGATGAAACCATAATAGTGAAGAAAGTGCTAACTTTTAACCATTAGGCTGGGCAAAGAAATAGTCTCATGTTTACACAAATATATGCAGTGTGGAGTGTATGTGAGCGCGGATACTTCCGGACAGAGTTCGACTTATCGCTTATATCATTGTTTATATAACGATATCCATGTCACACCCAGTTAAATGCAAAATTTTCACAATATTCGTTTTGACTGGTATATTTTACGGCGTATAATGTGAATAATATAACTTAAACCGTTCGGCGAAGCAGCATATCCTCGATCTTGTTATTGGAGTGTTTAACTATAAAAGTCTTTAATTCGTCTGAACAACGCTCTGCTGAAGGTCACAGGATGTCGCTTGATACCGATAACCAGAATCGAGGTCATTTTTGGTTAATGGTTTAAGTTACTGCAAGTCCAAGATCTAAAATTTCCTTCAAATAACGCTTAAGTTTTTTTTTATTTTAAACAATATTATAAAATTCACATTTATTCACAACTTTTCCCATAAAAACATAAATTCTTGAATCAGCGAACTATTAGCGCTTCAACTAAGTAATTACATAATAAATGATGGGTTTGATGTAATCGACGTTATAGAAGATTTAATATACATATTGCTCAAACATACAAATTTTGTTGCGATATATTTCCTAAACGGAAAGAGCGGCCGACATTAACTATTCCGTTATTTTATAAAAGTTGAACCAAAAAGTCTATATATTAATTTCAACATCTACATAATGCATTCAAGTAATGACGTTTTGATAATTTTATTCAAATAAAAAGTGTCATAATACCATATATATTTAAATTTTATCCCTTATGTATATAATTGGATATATAGAACTTTTGTAAATATTTTTTTTTCATTGAATGAAACTGTTAACTAATGTTAATTTGAAAAATCGGCTCATTCGCTAATTAGCGTAACAATTAACAAACATTCACGATCACGGAAGCTTCATATGAATTTTTTAAATTTTTAAACATTTTGTCGGCTATTATCTGTTTGTCGAAAATTCAACAATTCGAACAAATATTTTAATATCCTGCGATAACATTGTGGCGTAGGGCTTCCCATTGTCTTACAATCCAGTGTGTAGGTGTTTAAACTAATTCTCTTTTGTTACATGCGTAAATTACTGACAATTCTTGTTTACATTCAATTCTTGACTACTTATTATTAGGCCAATTCCGGCGATATTATTTATCTATAAAATTACTGTTCAAGACCTAAAGGACACGGCACGAGCAACATTTCTAGCTCTGTCGTTATTTTCAAACCATACTTTTACTCAATCAACTTTTTCTTACTACAGTATGTGTCCTCATTAATCTTATTAGAACACAACTTATTGTGTAGCAGAATTTTACATGATTGAGGTATTCTAAAAAGGCGAATGGGTATTTACAGGTTTAAAACTGTTTCCGAGTTATTTTATAAACTATTGTAATATTGTTTAACAGACCTATTGAAAACAAATCGACTGAAGAAGTATATGACATTGACGCAGAAAGTGAAAGCGATAATGAAGCTCAAACAGCTAAAGTTGATATTGGTACCAAAGAAGGGTATCTGCTCAAAGGGCCGGAGATCGGCTCAGATAGAATATTCAGTAATCTTGCATCGAAATCATTTAAGAAACGATATTGCTCAATGGTCAGAGAAGCTAACGGCGCCTATATACTCGAAGTATACAAAGATGAAAAGAAAACTGATACCAAACTTACCATTGTTATGGACTTTTGTTCTGACGTTGTTAAAGTGCGTATTTACTTTCTTTGTTCTTTACAACGTGGAATCGCTTTTATGCAATTATTTTGAATTACAGAACGCAAAACGTGGAAGATTTTGTTTTGAATTACGTATGGCTGGTAATAAGGGATATACATTTGCAACGGAAAATGACGAAGAAATGAACGAATGGATAAACGCATTTAAGGCTGCTTTAAAAAAGAATAGTCAAGATAATCATCAAACAGAAGAAATATTAGACAAAGGTACCTTTTTCGTTTCTGCCTCGTAAGCGATCTTATACGTGTCGTAATCGGATCAAGTTAGTAATACATATGAATTTAACTATTTGTGTTTATTTTTATGCGTACTTTAATTTTTTTTATTAAAATTGTATTTTGTATGGAAAAGTTCATCATGCAAGAAAATCTTGTAATACAATACGTTATTATTTACTAGTGATAGGACTCCATTGCTGGTGACCATCTAGGTAGGTGCCAACGGTAGTGTGCAAACATAACTGTTCGAGTTAAAAAGTATCCGAACGAGATTAAAAAGGTGTCAAAGCGACAAGAACAATATTGTCTAATATTTATCGTCTCAACTAGCACCACCGTTTTTTTATATTATTATGGGCAGGTGTATCACTTAAAGTCAGGTGTGAACACCTTGCCCAACACGCCTCACTTCGTAAAATACGTTAGTATGGCGAGAACGTTATATATAATAGACGGATCGTAAATATGAGAAAATTACTAATACTTATTCAAGCAAAGAGATAAAATGACAGGATAGTTTAGACGGGAAACTAATGTTCATCTGTTGGTAAACAATGGCACTAAGATACGTTATTATGTTTCTACACAATCTATTACAAATTAATTGTATTACAAATACAATTAATTATATAAAAATATGTGATTATTTTTTTATCGGTAACATTTTGCACTATTATTATTTTCATTTGTATTTTAATGTGTGTATTGCCGTTAATTATGCCAGACCACCGTCACATAAATAATTAGAGAAGACAAAGTTACATTTAATATGTTAAAATAACAAATTTCGCAAACATTGTGCAGCAATCGCGTTTGAATGTTTCTAGATGTTTGTTATTAAAAAATTCTGAATCCTGCTTGTGTAAGTTGAAGGTGAGGCAATCAGGTTTTGTGTCTTTTTTGTTATCGTCTATGTCGAAAGTTAAAAATATTATTTTTTTTTATCTTACAAATCAATATAGATGCAGATATTTCGCTGACAGCGGAACCACCTCCTCCAACTTATGGGACATTAAAGGGTCTTGAACACAGTATGAATCCATTGCTCATGCGCTATTCAAGAGAAACAGATATGTCTATAGCGGCAGCGAGGAACGAATGTCGTTCCAATATCTTTTATCTGCCGTACAAACGGACACCGTCTCCTGAACCACAATTAGAACCATTCAAGTAACAATAATATTTGTTATTTATTCATATTTTGTCGACTACTTTGATTTTTCACAAAAAAAAACTTAAATTTTTCATAAAAATACTGTTTATGAAGAATTATTATGTATCTTGCTATAAAAATAATATCACAATTTATTATTATGTATCAACAGTAATAAAGCCACGGTAATAACAAGTAGTTCAGCCGTGCATTTTATGACAGTTAAGCTACAAAAAGATCACTTTATTGTACACATCATGTATACTTTTTAATAATTATCCCAAATATTTATTTTTCAGGGAACATTTTGGCCAAAGAATATTGCTCAAGTGTGAAAGTTTAAAATTTAGATTGCAAGCACCGATAGATGGCGATAAGGAGTTACTGTGCCAAGTTGAACCCTACTTCACGCACCTTGCCCTGTATGACGCGAGAAGTGGCAAAAAATTAACAGAGGATTTCCATTTCGACCTCAACCACCCAGCCGTTGGCGATCTAGTCAAAGACACCGAATGCATAAAGTCATTAGTCGAAAACTTTAGCTATGACGTTAAGTTAGACGTGAAGCAGATACCAGACGAGTGGTTTAAATCGAAAAAGCAGGTTAATATTATTTATATACAATATAGCCATGTGTCGTTATCCTGATAGTAAGTAATACACCTTCCCATAACGCATAATTATGACGCCAGTAATGATAGTATACAGTTTACATTGTGCTTGTCGCAAGAGCTGTAGATACTAAGTCTACCAGAAATTTGTCTAGCTACAACACTTTAGAAAGTGATATACAGTAACGCTTACACATTACTGTTAGTAATAGAATGTATGTGGCAACAGACAACCATCATACCAGAATTATGTTTCCTTAACCAGACCATATTCACCATATTAATGCTAATTATAAACTTTTGTTGACTTTCTTATTACAGGTGGTTTTATCGATAAATAATCCACATCCAGAACTATTTATAGTCGTAAAGATCGATAAAATTCTACAAGGTCACGTTAGCCAAGTTCTAGAGCCTTACCTAAAAGCGACTAAAGATCCACGTCTTGGACTCAAGGTTCACAAAACTGTACAAGCGTACGCGAATCGCGTGGGAAACTACAGGATGCCTTTTGCGTGGGCAGCTAAACCTTTATATAGGTAAGAGTTTTTGTCTTTAAGCATTGATAGGCTTAACTGGAGAGGCGGCGGTGAAGTACGGTACAAAGAGCTGCGGGTTCGATCCCAACTGAGCTATTGGTTATTCGGTGGTGAATATATCGCCTAGAAACCGAACAGTTTTCATGGATATGTGAAATTTAAGAACATGGCTAGCGTGGTGAATAAATGGCTTTGATTCTCTCTTTGTGCGAGAAGATTCTAGCAAGTTTCAGTTGAGGGCATAATACGAGGACTATGTTCTTTTCGTTTCCAAAACTTTTTATCAAAAAATATTTCTTTTGTATTAACGTTACATTCACTCCTCTATTTTCAGGCTGTACAGCAACGATTTAGACACAACTCCGGAGTTTCCGGCCATATACCGTCAAGAGCCAAATAAAATGTCAGATGATGATTTATTAAAAATCCTCTCAGACTATAGAAAACCGGAAAAATTGTCAAAACTCACTGTGGTGCCTGGATGGCTCAGAGTTGCCATTCAATATAGCAACGAACCAATACCGAGTACGACCGATGTATACTTTGATATATTTTTTATTGGTGCAACATAAATTGCAAAATTCCACTTGATCATCAATTAGTCAAATACATTTTTACAAACATTATAAAAGCACAAAATTTCCAAAAAATAAGTTTAAGAATCACCAGCAGTGCCGATCTCATTACTTATTAATTCTTCTTCTAGACTGCATGACAAGCTCTTACGCTGCTCTGAAGCCTTTTCCGCTTCCACCAGCATTGCCACTTACATTAGAGCTCGCTACACTAAATATGGAACCGGAGCAGCCTTACGCAGCGTACATTCACCATTTGTACGTCCGTCCTTTGTGTTTGACCTTCGAGTCCCAAAAGATGTTTGCCAGAGCGCGGAACATTGCCTGCTCCGTTGAATTGCGGGATAACGATACTGGAGACAACAAACCTTTGCAGGTGAATTTCTGTCTCTACAATTTTAAGCCTTTTTATAATGTTCAAAGTCATCATAATCAATCTATCTTTCTACTAAGTATGTAATTATACATTAATTTTTAACAAATACACTAAATACATAGCGCACTTATTGTTGCCATTACTATTACATGAGCATTCTCTCATAAGACCACGCTTGCCATGCGAGTTGTTAAATGTCACAAGTCCGCAAAAGCTGTTATTCTAATAACAGGATGGTTTCCTCGTGATGTTTTCCTTATCCGGAAACTCTACCTCAGTGGAGATCGAACCCGCTCGGCTCCTAGACATATAGCGTGTAAGAGTACCGTACCTACTGTGCTAACAAGGCTTTAAATAACTTCTTTATAGATTACAACGATATATTAGAACAAACTTGACTTTTCCTCCAAGCTTCTCTACCTTCATAATATTAAAATTACTTAACAGGTAAACATATAAGTCTACGATAACTATATGTATTATAATTATGTTATTTATTATCTAGATCAAATTTGAGTTTTAATAAGGTCATGTTTGTAATTCCAGGTAATATACGGCCGATCGGGAATGATATCTCAATACCGCTGCTCTGTATTACATCATAATGCAAATCCTAGTTGGTGTGATGAAGCCAAAATACGTTTGCCGGCGACAATAACTGGAAAACTTCACTTATTATTTACATTTCATCATATATCATGCGATTTAACCAAGAAAAATGATACTAATGTTGAAACATGTATTGGGTAAGTAATGAAAGCAATTTTTTCTAGATTTTTGTTATCTTCAATGGTCTAAGGGCGCCTTGAAATTAGCAGCATGGTGCCGTGCCGCGCGGTCGTAGAGCTGCAGCCGCACTCTACTATGCGGCTAATTTGAAAGCGCCCTAACACTTGATCTCAATTTCACATGGTGTTTAATAACAATCATGCTGTAAATAGTGAAGTGTATTCGGGCAGAATAGCTTGATTCTGATATGTATGTTGCCAGACAATAGCAGTAAGCTTTAGCCACTAAGCCACAATCCTTCTTTATATAACTTGACTTTCATACTCCTGTATTTACATTTTTGGTTCAAACTGTTCCTGCTATAATAATCTATATTTATTGTACATAAATTGTTACTTTTTCAGTTATGCTTGGGTGTCGTTGATTAAAAATGATAAGTTAATTGAGGAGATAGTTAACTTACCAATTGCCACACATCTACCATCTGGTTATCTCACCATACAGCCTCTTGGCCTTGGAAGGGGGGTAAGCATGTTTTTAGGTTCCTTTTTTAAATGTGTAACATTTATTGAATTATAAAAGAATAAAGCAAGACCATATCTTCGCATGTAGAATACAGGACCAGAAGTTGTGTGGGTAGAAGGAGAGAAGCCGCTGTTTCGCTGTCAACTAGTTCTAGACTCCACTGTAGTCACAAGAGATATGAACCTTCACAATTTATTCAGTCATGCTGAAAAGTTGATCAAGTCAAATTCACCTCCAACTTCACCATCACCGCCCCCGTGGAATGACGTAACGCATGCTTTAAAAGCCGCGCACGCTATCAAATTGAGTTCCTTGGTTGCATTTCTGCCGACGATTTTTAATCAACTTTTTGAACTTATGGTAAGAAGTACTGTGTTTACTCTTCTTATTTAAATTATTAGTCTCTCTGTAAGTAAACAATGGTCATGTTACTTTTTGTATTAATAAGCTAGATATATTGACAACGGCAAGTTTAAAAATGTTATGTGCAACTTGTTGTGCAATCACACCACTCACATCAAATCGCAACCACTTAGCAACTGCACCACGGAGACTTCAAAAATTTTATACATTCATATCATACAATAATCTTGTATGAACTCTATTCTAATATTATTTTTTATTCACAGACGTTCGAAAAAGGATATTCCCGAGACATGGGCTACCAAATTGTTAAACTGATCGTACACTTTGTCCACATGATCCATGATTACGGAAGGAAAGATTTACTTGACAGTTACGTAAAGGTAGGCTGTTCCTATGTAAATAGGTTTGAATACTATCTTTGAATGGTGGCTAACTACCATCATCGTAATAGCATTGGTTCCGGCTGTAAAATATAAAATATTCTGGCTTTAATCACAACTAGGTCGTGATAGATGAATCGTTCATGGCCTTATAACACAGTGAAATCAGGCAAAAATTTTTGCTCATTATTGATGTTTTTTTTTTTTTCAAAAACAGATTTTGTTTATTTATTAGAATTACCTATGCATATTTACAAAGTATTCAGTATATATTTCTATTATGTCGGAAAACCGTG
This sequence comes from Byasa hedistus, assembly GCA_029286795.1. Taxonomy (NCBI): domain Eukaryota; kingdom Metazoa; phylum Arthropoda; class Insecta; order Lepidoptera; family Papilionidae; genus Byasa; species Byasa hedistus. Next base: position 3,907,472 of record JAGSMW010000020.1, on the reverse strand, counting down.
TTGATGTGTCTCTGCACTGAACATTTATTCACTAAAATCTACCTATTATTTAGTACTACCTTTATAGTAAGAAGTACCAGTAGTAAATATTATAAAGTATATTACGAGAAAAATATATACTACAACTACATTTATTGTTTCCTACATTTTGTTAGGTAGTTGCAATCAATTTTAACGATGTTTTCTATTGGCGATTTTCAGTATGTCTTTAACTGTGTCGAATTCAAACTACACACGGTGTTGACTGCACCCTTACATATGTTCGTTGATCCGAATCAACAGGATTTCTTACTCGGCAACAAATTCATGCAATACTCGAACTTTTTTTTTGATATCATCATCAAAAGTATGGCGCAGTACTTGATAAACACGGGGAGGATAAAGGTACAACTTGTTTTTTTTTTTTTTCAAAAACAGATTTTGTTTATTTATTAGAATTACCTATGCATATTTACAAAGTATTCAGTATATATTTCTATTATGTCGGAAAACCGTGTTGATGTGTCTCTGCACTGAACATTTATTCACTAAAATCTACCTATTATTTAGTACTACCTTTATAGTAAGAAGTACCAGTAGTAAATATTATAAAGTATATTACGAGAAAAATATATACTACAACTACATTTATTGTTTCCTACATTTTGTTAGGTAGTTGCAATCAATTTTAACGATGTTTTCTCTTGGCGATTTTCAGTATGTCTTTAACTGTGTCGAATTCAAACTACACACGGTGTTGACTGCACCCTTACATATGTTCGTTGATCCGAATCAACAGGATTTCTTACTCGGCAACAAATTCATGCAATACTCGAACTTTTTTTTTGATATCATCATCAAAAGTATGGCGCAGTACTTGATAAACACGGGGAGGATAAAGGTACAACTTGTTTTTTTTTTTTATTCTACGGGGCGACGAGACATGCAAAGCGTTCCTGATGGTAAGTGATGCGCTTGCACATAACAGCGTGCCGCTAGTTAAAATGGTAAACATAGCACCACATTGCGCTCTTGTTGTATTAGTAACATTAAATTTCTTGGCAATAATCTGATTAATTGAAAAAGAGTTGTTTTTTAAATAAATAACACAATTGATTGTTTTACTATTCACTGTTAGGATCAAAGAAGACAATGTATAAGTAATAAAATAGATAATAATTATTTCATAAAAAATATAAGTTATGTACAATTGTTAATATATATGTTTGTAAAGTTAAATACATAGGCAATTGACAGTAGCCGAGGTAGGCCAGTTTTTAAGCTGGTCGTACGCACAGTACGTCGTGCAGAAGTGTAAGTTCGATCCCCACAAAGGTTGATCTTCCGGTGAACGAAAATATCGTTAGGTAACGGACATGTTCCTAAAACAACAGTTTTCTTCGACGTGTGACATCCAGGGCATCGACGCACTTAGCCAATATGATACATAAATGACCTTGAGTCACTTCTCATGAAAGAGTATGTAGCCATCGAAATATGAAAAGAGTATAGTGAAATATTAAACAGGGCTGTTTATATTACATAGAGTATTCATAACCTTTTAATTATTTGGAAGTCATAATTTCAGATGTCGCGAAATGAGAGGTTTCACGCTGACCTGCTAGAAAATATTGATAAATTAGTCACGCTAGTTGAGCCATCTTATATTTTACAACAACCAATACAGACACACACCTTCAACAAAAATCTTGCCTTATTTCTTAAGGTAAGCTGTTTTTTTAACTAATACATAAAATGCAGACCCGTAATTTTGTATAGATTGTATATGTTTAACGGTGAAACGAATTGATAGAAAAAAAGTGCATGCAACGGAACCGCGTGTCTTAAAATGGATGAAGAGGTAATACAAAAAAGGATAGAATAAAAACTAAATACAAAAGAATAAATCATGTTAGTAAAACAATGATAAATATGCATGGGCGGTAAGGAATACAATGAAAAAGAGATGTATGGAATGTTTGGAATAGTATGTGCGTTTAAAGAAGAAAATACTTTGTGCCGACCCCCACCATGCAGTGGAAACGGGTTAGGAATATGAGATGAATTATGTTATCCTCGGTTATCATTATACACACTATTGTACATTATACATACTACATAATATTGTTTCAGTCCTGCCTTTCGTTTATGGACCGGGGATTCGTTTTCCGACAAATAAAGAAATATCTTGACAAGTTCAACTCGTGCGATCCTAAAGCATTGTTCGACTTCAAGTTCATATTCTTGCAAACGATTTGTTCCCATGAACATTTCGTTCCCTTTAATTTGCCATTACAAAATAACAAGCTATTTAACGAAAATGATGAAGGTAAATAAATTCATTTATAACTATTACCTTTTTTGTACCTAATAAGATACTATGCTATAAAAGATAAATATAATTATTTTACAATTGTATGTCACATTTGTATATTAGATCCAGCGAAGATGAAGCTTACAGAAGATTTTATAATGAGGCACTTTCTTGCCGGAGTCTTGTTAAAGCAGGTTAGTAAATCTTTATTGTTCATTTCGAACAAGTATAAAACATAAACGTACTTAATGTCAGTGATAAATTAATGTAGATAAATAGCTTTTTTATTTACTGTATATAAGTTTAATGTCCGATTTAATGACATGTAGATAGAACAATCGCTGCGCGAAGCCCCGCAAAAGAGGCGGTGCGCATTGGGCGTGTTGAATGCGCTTCTCACCAAACACGAGCACGACGACCGCTACCGCACGCGGCAGGCGCGCAGCCGCCTAGCGCAGCTCTACGCGCCATGGCTGACCATCGTACTAGGTAACTTGTAATTCCTTTCCCAATAGCTTTTTTGTGTTATGTGTTAATATGGATATTTGTTGGTGTGCGTATGTATGTTTTTGGAGACACGTCAGAGATATGAATCGTAATAAAAAGTGAAGAAATAAATAACATACAATTATAAATAATTTTGTAATAATCTCTGTCTTCGTGTATGAATGAGTAAAGTTATTTGGATTGTTTTATACCTGGAATTTAGTAATATTAATTTACATAACATATTATGCAGATAACGCTCATCGATTAGTGACAAAATCGCTCGCCAGTCCCGTGTTGGAGAACGGAGGTGACAAACTTGACGGAGACGCTACAGTTACGTCTGTACTCAACAGCACGCAAAAGGAAGTCACTTCCGCCAACAGCACGCCTCGACGGAATAGACTGACGTTACATTTCGATCATACGCCCATAAGGACTTCGGCACATTTTAAAGAACCGCCGAATATTCAACCAAGTAACATGTATGGAAAAGGTATGTCAATAAGTGATAACAATACTTTTTTTAACATTTTATTTATTGTTTTTTGAATTATGTAAAATCTTCCATTTTACATTTTTTTTGGATACCTTAAGTATATTCAGCACAAGGCGGGCCGCTTGCATGTTTGTCACCTTTGTTTTTATAAAAATTACATATTTCAAAACCTATACATTAACTGGAAAAATCTCCAATTTTAACTAATTCCTATAATATATTTACACAAATACTACACATTTAATAAAACTACATTTTACGGATTTGAACGCGTTTATTTAATTATTTTGTTATCCCATGTCAATATGTCTACGTCAGGACTTCTGTCTCCTTATTCTGTTAATCCGTGACCTCAGTTTCTGCAAAACGGTCGAAACGTCGGAATATTAAAATAATTAAGTATATAATATAAAATCCGTAAATTTTTGTGTTGTAAAACTGTCATTTGTCCTATTTTTTTCATTCTAATCCAATACCAATTTGTAAATTAATTTATCTAATCGTAATTAAAGGTAATGATTTAATCTAATATAAATTTATGGCGTATTGGCTAAGGGCTTGTGCGTTATAACTCCCAGAACTCTAGTTCGATTCAGAGCTCACAAGTTATGGTGTTTGTTTGGTGATAAAGATTTTTGAAACCACCCTGACTATCTCACCACTCCCATATTATAAACCTACCACTAGAGCATTCTTGAGAATAATATTTATTTATTGAATTATATTACCATTAATTATGAATAATATTACTTTCTATTTCGTTAATTGTAGGCTTCTATGATTTATAGAAACTTATGTATGGTGAAATGCGTATTTGTCTATTGCTCTTTACTGAACATTGTATGTTTAATGTATTTTGGTGATGTGTTTCGATTATGTAGTTTGTGATGAACGTCTATACAACAATATAGCTTGGGTACAACGCTTTTGTTTGTAGATAACACAAATAACATATCGCAAAGTTCCCTCGAGTCCGTATCAACAATGTCCGGTGGGGATTCGCTTCCTAGGAACACGAAATTAGATTTGAGCGATATTGGTGATCAGGTGAACCGGTAATTATCACTTGATTTGTTACGATATTAACATATTGGGTACGTGTGAGTTCTTTTAAATGTTTTGTGTTGTTTGTCTAGATTCGGTGTGATGTCTCCCGAAGAGGTGCGCGATGTACTTTTGTGTTTCCTATTTGTTTTGAAATATTTGGACGAAGATAGACTTATAGAGTGGTGGAAGACTCATTCACAAGCCCAACAACAATCTTTCTTTAATGTGTTAGAGTAAGTTTAATAGTTGTGATCGCTTTATAAGAAATATTGCTGTTTGATTTAGGCGTAAAAATAACTATTTACTAGTGTCTCTACCGTGTTTATAAAATTTATGAGAAATAAATATTCCAAGTATTCTCCATTCATGCCGCCATTTCTACGGCCAAATGAAAGTGTTTAAAAGTCTTTATAACTAGATAAATTGCTGGAGCTACGAGGCTTAAAATCTTGTGTCTCAAGGCGACAAGCACTTAACCATAGTTTAACTAATAAGTGTTTATTTATCGTACTTAGCATTATTCAAATTTATATGAACTTTGTTACCAGAATTTGCGCTGAACATTTCCAATACGTTGGGAGGAAGAAAATTTTGTCGGAATTAAAAGTGACCACACCCGATGGCAGCGATAAGCCAAAACCTATGAAAGCGAGAACTTTGCCCGCCAGGATGAGCCCACCAGACTTTTCCAAGGAACCTCCTATTATTGTTGAAAAAAACAATACAGTTAATAGAGAGAACCTTGCAACGGCGACGGTTACGACAGGTATAAGATTATTAAACATTAAATCTTTTTTAAGCATATGCATTTTTAAAAGAGTTTTTATAGTTTTATGTCTAAATAAATTAATCTAACATTTATTTTTATAAAGCACATTGAATATTTTAAACTACAGAACTGGAGGCCATATCGGAGCATGCTGTTGTATCAGCGGGTTGTTTGGCGACGGAAGTGGGGCTCACTATTATAGATCGCGCTTGCCTGTTCATGAAGCACGTGGGCGTGGCGTACGGCGCAGCGGCCAAACCCTACCTAAAATTGCTTCATTTACCACAGAGCGAGACGCTATACAAACATTTGTTTGCTGCGTTAAGAGCTTATATCAATCAGTTCTCAGAGACACTCTTTGAGGGTAAGCTTTTTTTATCGAAACGCACGATATGAAATCTCCTAACCTTACCAATTATTTCCCGAACACAGTAACGTCTACATACTTCCATTTGGAATCAGAAACTTGAGATCCGGTGGTAACTACAAGAATAGTCTCAGCAACAAAGTATTAGTATAAACAATTTCTTAAAAATTGATATCAAATATAAATAATTGTGAAATATAATGAAAATTGCGACAAAGCTCTTTCACACTTACGCTGGTTTTTTACAAATCCTGTTAAAAATTTTACGCACCAACTATAGTCTAAACCGAAAAGTACGCAAACTCTACTACTACTTTCGGGTATTAAACTAATCTTTTAATAATAGACCTAACGAGTATTTTTTGTAACAGGCGGTAGCACATTATGTGCTGGGGTAGTGAGCTCCGTAGTGAAGCTTTGCGAAGCGAGGGCGGCCTGGCTGCGTCGCGAAGCGGCCGCGACACTCTACTTGCTAATGCGCGCCAACTTCCAGCATGTGGCCGGTGGGAACCTAACAAGAGTACATCTACAAGTACGTAACAGGCCCTATGATAATAAATTCTAACATATATATTATATAATTCATCAACATCTCTTTTCTTCGTATGTAAAATAAGACTTAAAGAATGCGTTGTAATCATCATTCTTTCAATATCTTTTAAAGACGTATTATTATTTCTGGCTGTCTGTGATATTGTTGCTCCTCAATGCCTGAATAGGTTTTAACATAGCCTTTTAGTTTATAATCATCGCCATATCCCTGGCCTGTTCCCAAAACATGTGCGGTCAGAACAACTTTTCTTATTGCGTTCACTATCAATCGTCAACTAACAAACTACTCGCTTTGTTAAGTCCCAAAAATATTTGCTTTTATTTTAACATCCTAAACCATCTATCAATTTATAAGACTTTTGAGTTAATAATATTTTTTTACTAAATTAAATATTAAAATTTTTAGGTAATCATAGCCGTGTCAAAGATCCTCGATACATCGACTGCCCTCAATTGCAAACGGTTTCAGGAGTCACTATCCGTCATCAATTGTTTTGCAACTGGTGATAAGGCCATGAAAGGAACTGGTAAATATGCTTATAATTAAATCGTAACACTTATACTATAGTGTTACATTGACTTTATTGCGGTAAATGGAAGAAATAAAAAAAAATCTGAAAAATGTTTCCAGCTTATTTTTTTTTGTTTGCGTATTAAGGAAAATTTAATTCTTGTAAGGTATTTTTCTTTGGGTCTTATCAGTATTTGTGTAGTTTGTAGCAATATAATTTATCAATGATTGAATAAATATAATGATAACGTGTATTTAGACGATTATACACAATTCCATCGTGTTTATTTAATTATCCTATTGCCGCATAGCGGTCGGAATAATAAAATTCGGTTACATTGAATGTTTAATAAAAATGTTTTTTTTTTGTTTATATGTTAACTAAATGTTAGCTTTACAGCATAGAATTTTTTGCAGGATTATCAAACGAAGTAGCAGAACTAATGCGAAGGGTTAGGACCGTCGTCGGCGCACGTGCACGTTTGGCTGGTGTTGGAGGAGCTGCAGGCTCAGGTACGGAAAAATGTTACGAAAAACTCGATAAATTATAATCGATTAGGTTGTTTAGCTGCGACGCCAATTGCATAAATAAAAATATTCTTTATCTTTGCCAACACCACTTTTACACGTCTCAATAGACGCATAAAAACAGTTGTTACCAATGTAAAACCTTTGTTATATTATAAACATATCTCCAAAAGGTGGCGGTAGTGTGCAGCTGGCGGAGCTGCAGTACGCACTGGCTGCGTCATGCCGCGCCACACCCCGCTTGAGGCACGCCTGGCTGGCCACGCTCGCTGACCATAACGCGCGACATGCGGATCACGACGAGGTACGCGTCTAAAACACAAGACTTGTATTAACTCTCCTTTAAACTGTATCGTTGTTGAAAAACGAAATGGTTTTTCAGGACGTAGGGCTCGCACTACGAGAATGTGCGAAAAAGTTCTTGTATTTCTAATAAAAAACGTATCACTCAATGAACGTATGTTTGAACGTCGCTTTGTTGTAAAAATAATCTACACCTGGCAGGTTACCGTCATCTCAATGTATGATAATTAAATACTTAATTCGTTCTATGTTTTTAAATAGCGAAGTAGTAGTAATAAATGTATTTTTTTTCCCCTAGGCAATGTGTTGCCAGCTCCATATCGCTGCACTGATAGCGGAATATTTAAAACAACGCGAGACTCAAAGCTGGGGAGCCGATGTTTTCGCCGGTATATCAATGAATATTCCTCGCGACGAAAGCGGCCTCAAAATCGATGAAGGTAAGCTAAACATAATCAGTGCTTTTTTTACATGTATTTTTTATCATATAGTAGATTCGTACAATAATGAATTATACTTAAGTTTGATTCACGTTACCGTCTCGATTACTAGATGTTAGTAAATATTAACTTGCAATCTTCTGTATAGTCATAAGACATAGTGTGCTCAGTTAAATGTTTGAAAGTTTCCAATGAACAAAATGCTTCACATCCAACTACTTCTATTAGGCGCGGTTCAGCTGAATCGTCGTCCCAGTAGTATATCTAAAAAAAATTAGAAATGAAAATTATTATTGATTTTATAATCGTTATGCTGGTTTATTGATAAAATAAACATAAGAAAAACAAGAACTATATTATCTTTGAGACTTATAACTCATAGCGCAAAGCGACGAGAATGATGTGGTGTAGTTTATGTAATCTAAATGACACATTTTTTATGGTCGGCCCTATCATTAACATAAGGTAAACCTCTCATCGATTTATTAAATAGAAAAGCTACGTATATTAATAATCTAAATATTTTCATCTTTGTATTAACCATGTAGTCCAAATATGTCCGGGGAAAGCTACCTTTTCTATCATGAATTCATTGCCATATTATGACAAATTGAGTTCTTAGCCGTTTGTAGATGAAAAACAGATTTAACCTAATTTTGAAATTAATATTAACAAATGTAAGTCATCAGTTTGCTATTACTTTACCTTAAAACCATAACGCTTAGTTAGTGTATCGAGAGCACTATGTTTCTCCGTCTTAGGCGGGAGTTTCTCGTGAAGTTCTATGATAAGAGCAGCTCCGGGATCAGGGAGACGTGGCGGTGGTGCTACACATGCTGATAACAGCGCAGCCACTGATACAGGGGTTCCAATACGAACTATTAAAGCAGGACTGCCGGTCTCCGCACCGCTTTGTGATGATTCTCTCACTATCTCGTGCAGTAATGCTCCTGGGTACAATAACTAAAAGCTCATTGTGCTTAACATATAAATGTCCTATTTATTTTTTTAATAAAGAATAATATAAACCAATGAAATAAAAGACTTCGGCCTGCCCATCAGGCAGCTACGGCGCGCTAGTAACCTCATTTTGAGCAAAATACACTTTAGTCCAAAGACAATGTGACTTCATCGATTGAGTCATTGATTTAACATTTTATTTTTAAAACAAACATCTCATAATTGTGAAACTGGTGAAGCCTAATTTGCAGTCCATTAATTTTTCATATCATTCTATTATACATATACAGCTGATTAGGTTTAATGTAAACTAAATTTTAACTTTATCTGCTACACAAAATTTTTAATTCAAATGCTCATATCTGTATTAGCACTTTCTTCTTTTTTGTGTTTCATGCGATCAGAAATATAAAAGAAAATTAAAAGTAAACCTAAAAAATACTTACCGCCGCTGAGTTTTCTTAGAAGGTTATTATGAAACATCATCATAAACTCTAGCCTAGCTATGTCCGTTAACTTTCTCTTTACATGTTTCGCCCACTTCGGATTTGCTACTTTTATGTCATCCTTTAAAACAAAAGCCTTTTTACTATACATTGTTATCTTTGTTTTATTCTACGGAATATTTCCCTTGCGTAATAATTTTTTAAATCTTATATTCTTGATTGATGTTGACTTTGGAAGAAAGGGAGACGGTTTAACAGCTTTGACTTGATTAGAGATAAGAGTAGTTAACTATTTAGTTACTTACTTGAATTCTAAAAAGGTTATTTAAATGAAATGCGTCTCGTGGTGTGCTGAAGTTCGTATTAGTCAAAGTTGCAATCTTGTGAAAAAAGTCTCGATACGGTGCCAATAGTCCCTCCTCCGTGAAAGCGCGCAAAATCCTTTCTTTCTCTTGGTTATAGCGTGGACAGTTATCCTCATACAATAACTGTAAGGTAATAATGAATATAACATTGTAATTGAAAACTAAGTTCATCATTAACTTTTTTATGCCCGTTTCTATCAATAGTTTTAAGGTGAGACCTTTCAGTTGGCTATTAAATAAAACATAAGAAAAACAGACTATATTATCTTTGAGACTTATAACTCATAGCGCAAAGCGACGAGAATGATGTGGTGTAGTTATGTAATCTAAATGACACATTTTTTATGGTCGGCCCTATCATTAAATAAGGTAAACCTCTCATCGATTTATTAAATAGAAAAGCTACGTATATTAAAAATCTAAATATTTTCATCTTTGTATTAACCATGTAGTCCAAATATGTCCGGGGAAAGCTACCTTTTCTATCATGAATTCATTGCCATATTATGACAAATTGAGTTCTTAGCCGTTTGTAGATGAAAAACAGATTTAACCTAATTTTGAAATTAATATTAACAAATGTAAGTCATCAGTTTGCTATTACTTTACCTTAAAACCATAACGCTTAGTTAGTGTATCGAGAGCACTATGTTTCTCCGTCTTAGGCGGGAGTTTCTCGTGAAGTTCTATGATAAGAGCAGCTCCGGGATCAGGGAGACGTGGCGGTGGTGCTACACATGCTGATAACAGCGCAGCCACTGATACAGGGGTTCCAATACGAACTATTAAAGCAGGACTGCCGGTCTCCGCACCGCTTTGTGATGATTCTCTCACTATCTCGTGCAGTAATGCTCCTGGGTACAATAACTAAAAGCTCATTGTGCTTAACATATAAATGTCCTATTTATTTTTTTAATAAAGAATAATATAAACCAATGAAATAAAAGACTTCGGCCTGCCCATCAGGCAGCTACGGCGCGCTAGTAACCTCATTTTGAGCAAAATACACTTTAGTCCAAAGACAATGTGACTTCATCGATTGAGTCATTGATTTAACATTTTATTTTTAAAACAAACATCTCATAATTGTGAAACTGGTGAAGCCTAATTTGCAGTCCATTAATTTTTCATATCATTCTATTATACATATACAGCTGATTAGGTTTAATGTAAACTAAATTTTAACTTTATCTGCTACACAAAATTTTTAACTCAAATGCACATATCTGTATTAGCACTTTCTTCTTTTTTGTGTTTCATGCGATCAGAAATATAAAAGAAAATTAAAAGTAAACCTAAAAAATACTTACCGCCGCTGAGTTTTCTTAGAAGGTTATTATGAAACATCATCATAAACTCTAGCCTAGCTATGTCCGTTAACTTTCTCTTTACATGTTTCGCCCACTTCGGATTTGCTACTTTTATGTCATCCTTTAAAACAAAAGCCTTTTTACTATACATTGTTATCTTTGTTTTATTCTACGGAATATTTCCCTTGCGTAATAATTTTTTAAATCTTATATTCTTGATTGATGTTGACTTTGGAAGAAAGGGAGACGGTTTAACAGCTTTGACTTGATTAGAGATAAGAGTAGTTAACTATTTAGTTACTTACTTGAATTCTAAAAAGGTTATTTAAATGAAATGCGTCTCGTGGTGTGCTGAAGTTCGTATTAGTCAAAGTTGCAATCTTGTGAAAAAAGTCTCGATACGGTGCCAATAGTCCCTCCTCCGTGAAAGCGCGCAAAATCCTTTCTTTCTCTTGGTTATAGCGTGGACAGTTATCCTCATACAATAACTGTAAGGTAATAATGAATATAACATTGTAATTGAAAACTAAGTTCATCATTAACTTTTTTATGCCCGTTTCTATCAATAGTTTTAAGGTGAGACCTTTCAGTTGGCTATTAAATAAAAATAATAATAAACAACCCTCCAATTTTCTTAGTCCCAGACTCTCCTCGCACAAGAAAAGCGTAAGATCACCACGCTGACCAATTGCATGTTTGTGGATGTCACACGTCCACTCTCATCTTTTCCTATACTAGAAGCTCAAGATGATGCAGATCGAACCGGCGCCTCTAAGAAACATTTAATGCATAAAATCGCCTTACAAGCGGAGCTGGCACAGATAACTATATATAAGATAGACCGATTGAATATCTTATAAATTAAAATTAATCAAAATACCGACATATATTTTTTAAAGAAATATAGACTATATTTCGTTAAACGAAAAAGCTTAATGATCCCTTACTAAACCTATTGAAAACGAATTAACTATAGACAAAACATGTATAATTTATACATTTTAAGAAATACTACAAACCTAAATAATACATATGTATACTAACGTAATCTTTATAAGCCGAGGGATAGGAGTAAGGCACTGGTTGCCAGTTTATTGTCTCATTCCACACCTGCTCTACTGGCGGGGGCCACAACCCTGATGATATCAGCAGTGCGCTGACTTTGCTGAGATCTGTATCTGAAGTTATCACGAAGTGTTTTCCTATTCGAAAAGAAAAGTAAACAAAATCTCATTTTATCTTGTCTATTTTTATGTCTTAAATGCATGAATATAATTATTTGAGGAAGAAGGTTAAAGTACATTAGTAACAGTTTGTATTTCTTACAAAGAATTAAATCTTACCGTCATCGTAATAAGGTCCCAAAAATTCATTATATCTTTTCCTAAGTAATGCGCCCATTTCATACGTCGCCATCTTCCCTTCCTGGAATAAACGCTGTATTATACTAAAATAAGTAATAAAACTACAAAAATTATTTACAGAATTACAGTCTCATTTTAAGCTGCTGTTATGATATTATTACAAGAACTTGGTGTTGTTGTTAAAAATTTGTCACTTAAATCGTTGTGAATGAGACAAAAGACTGCCAAACTTATATGTATGTATAACAACGATCCGAATTCTGTTTGACCGAAATATGGTCTCCAATTATAAATCTGGAACTTTGAACCGCGTGTCGCGTTATCAATAGAAAAGTAAAATGGCGTGATGCTGTTCGATGTAACACTTTTGATTTGTAATATACTATGATATGAAGGATCAAAGATGAATGAATCACAATAATGATAAAAAAAGACTAATACTTGAATAATAACATAACGGTTGGAGTAAAGCGAAGACTTCGCAAACGCGTCGGCAAAGCTGGCGCTTATTTAAATGATGAACAGTTAACCAAAAATCAAATAGTATATCATTTAAAGTATGCATACATGCTGAACGTCGTATGGTGCAGTGAGCAATAAATCATTATTAGAGTCGGACAGCAATTTGCGTCTGAACCGACACCTCGTTCCTGTTTAGCACCACGCGACCTTCGGCGTAGTGGCTCCCTCCCGCGTTGACAGCAGGAAATAAATGTTTCGGTTGATGCCAATTATCTAGGGACTATATCTTTGCTACGAATGAACTACCAGTTTCATTACTGTTTCCATTCACATTATCTCATTTTGTAACCTTACATTAAATTAATTTCATACTACGGCATAACGCTTTCTCATTGATTAATCATAAATACTCAGCTATACAAGACATAAAAATCTTATTATAATTGAGGTACAATTGTAAATCCAAATTGGCTTATTACAAATGATACAATGCACATAAGTCAGTACAAGATAAATTTTCATTTATGTCTGACGGTGTACTTAATTTCCGGTTACATTTTGCATCTAGTGACTTCAATACATTTCAATGTCGATTAATTTTATTAAGGAGTATAAGTAATTTGTTACGGTCACCGCATACACGTTTGAAAAATCCAGGAACTATGCTAGTAGACTCTTTTGTTACGCATATACCTCGTGCAATTCCCACGCGATACTGTTTTATAACACAAGAGATTTCTATGTAAATATTACTTGCAAACTCATCGTGGCTACGAATTTATTAAACCTAAAAAATACTTACCGCCCTGAGTTTTCTTAGAAGTATTATGAAACATCATCATAAACTCTAGCCTAGCTATGTCCGTTAACTTTCTCTTTACATGTTTCGCCCACTTCGGATTTGCTACTTTTATGTCATCCTTTAAAACAAAAGCCTTTTTACTATACATTGTTATCTTTGTTTTATTCTACGGAATATTTCCCTTGCGTAATAATTTTTTAAATCTTATATTCTTGATTGATGTTGACTTGGAAGAAAGGGAGACGGTTTAACAGCTTTGACTTGATTAGAGATAAGAGTAGTTAACTATTTAGTTACTTACTTGAATTCTAAAAAGGTTATTTAAATGAAATGCGTCTCGTGGTGTGCTGAAGTTCGTATTAGTCAAAGTTGCAATCTTGTGAAAAAAGTCTCGATACGGTGCCAATAGTCCCTCCTCCGTGAAAGCGCGCAAAATCCTTTCTTTCTCTTGGTTATAGCGTGGACAGTTATCCTCATACAACAACTGTAAGGTAATAATGAATATAACATTGTAATTGAAAACTAAGTTCATCATTAACTTTTTTATGCCCGTTTCTATCAATAGTTTTAAGGTGAGACCTTTCAGTTGGCTATTAAATAAAAATAATAATAAACAACCCTCCAATTTTCTTAGTCCCAGACTCTCCTCGCACAAGAAAAGCGTAAGATCACCACGCTGACCAATTGCATGTTTGTGGATGTCACACGTCCACTCTCATCTTTTCCTATACTAGAAGCTCAAGATGATGCAGATCGAACCGGCGCCTCTAAGAAACATTTAATGCATAAAATCGCCTTACAAGCGGAGCTGGCACAGATAACTATATATAAGATAGACCGATTGAATATCTTATAAATTAAAATTAATCAAAATACCGACATATATTTTTTAAAGAAATATAGACTATATTTCGTTAAACGAAAAAGCTTAATGATCCCTTACTAAACCTATTGAAAACGAATTAACTATAGACAAAACATGTATAATTTACATACGTTAGTCAATGCGCCTGCGTCGTATGGTGCAGTGAGCAATAAATCATTATTAGAGTCGGACAGCAATTTGCGTCTGAACCGACACCTCGTTCCTGTTTAGCACCACGCGACCTTCGGCGTAGTGGCTCCCTCCCGCGTTGACAGCAGGAAATAAATGTTTCGGTTGATGCCAATTATCTAGGGACTATATCTTTGCTACGAATGAACTACCAGTTTCATTACTGTTTCCATTCACATTATCTCATTTTGTAACCTTACATTAAATTAATTTCATACTACGGCATAACGCTTTCTCATTGATTAATCATAAATACTCAGCTATACAAGACATAAAAATCTTATTATAATTGAGGTACAATTGTAAATCCAAATTGGCTTATTACAAATGATACAATGCACATAAGTCAGTACAAGATAAATTTTCATTTATGTCTGACGGTGTACTTAATTTCCGGTTACATTTTGCATCTAGTGACTTCAATACATTTCAATGTCGATTAATTTTATTAAGGAGTATAAGTAATTTGTTACGGTCACCGCATACACGTTTGAAAAATCCAGGAACTATGCTAGTAGACTCTTTTGTTACGCATATACCTCGTGCAATTCCCACGCGATACTGTTTTATAACACAAGAGATTTCTATGTAAATATTACTTGCAAACTCATCGTGGCTACGAATTTATTAAACCTAAAATGCTAGAATTCTGTGATATGGTATGTTTCACAAG
This sequence comes from Byasa hedistus, assembly GCA_029286795.1. Lineage (NCBI taxonomy): Eukaryota > Metazoa > Arthropoda > Insecta > Lepidoptera > Papilionidae > Byasa > Byasa hedistus. Next base: position 3,892,241 of record JAGSMW010000020.1, on the reverse strand, counting down.
TTTTTGTAAACGTTGTCGACTTTGCAATGAACAGTTTAGTAAATATTTAAGTGACTAATTCGAACAATTGTTTTGGGTAAAGGCGCGTTGTTGCTTCGATGGCTGATGACTTATGTTAGAAATATCATGTTTGTCTCGGTGCAGTTCACGATCATTATCTTACATCTTGAATATGGTCCCTTTTTGTGTGTTGGCGTTGGTCATATTTTCTAGAGGTGAAACTGTGTTTATTTACATAATTGTATAATTTACATACGTTAGTCAATGCGCCTGCGCCGTATGGCGCGAACACATGATCAGGTGGGGAAGCACCGAGCATTGCTAATTCACGCTCACTCGGCGTGCGCTCGCCGTGCGACATTACCTACAAATACAAAAAGCTAATGTAATTAAATAATAACTTAATTTCTTATTATGTAGATTACCTTTTATTAAATTAAAATGCCATACATTAAAAGTATGTTACAATCCATATTTATAGACCTCATATTACTATTTTTTTTTCTTTTACGACTTATTTGTTAGTAAAAGGATTTTTTGTTGTAAATTATAATTATTGAATTTTTGATATAGAATTCGATTCCTTTTATGACTATCCCTGTTTAACTCAATGGTCCTGTCCTAGTTTTTCTCTCTCTGGAGATTTCCCTTGGTACACCGTAAATGCTGTCGGCAAATAGGTGCTATAATTGGTACGTACCAGTATTGTACCTATTTTTATCGCCAAGCAGTACTGTGCTAACAAAATTTTCGTCTTTATTGGGACTGAGAAAAACAACAAATTTTTAATTTTTCAACACTGCACTGTGTATTATGATTACAATCAGTATCGCTTAATTAACCAAAGATAATTAGATTCAGCCGTAAATATTAAAAATAGTAAATATATACACAGATTGTATTCAATGTGTATATCTATACAAGTAACAAACTTTTTCATTTAAGAATAAAATATAGTTGGTCTTAAAAGAGACCTAATACATTGATTATTAATTCCATACATACTTACAAAATATATACTTACAACATGAACTTGCCGGAGTACTGTTACTTCAACGGTTGTATCTTTCATTAGAATAACTGCAACGAGGGCTGTAAAAATGGGTGAATTTATAACCCAACCCTAAATAAAGGTAACAAAGTTGCGAATATTCATTGTGATAATCTTCAATATTTAACCAGTTGCAAGGTTCTCAATTGGAAGACTATCTTTTTCCTACCTTACGAATGATCAAGGATAACAGTGGCTTAAATGTGTACGTAATTTTTTTGTTCGCATCCAGTGTAAAGAGGAAAGTAAAAGTTTTTGCAAAAATTAACATTGACACCCGCTTTGAAGCCTGATATGCCAGGTCCGTACTTACCGGCGATGAGTGAGACGCCCACCAACACGCCGAGACAACAGCAAGTGCGTTCAGTGTGGCTACCTTGCACCTCTTCCGCCGCATTGGTCGGCTCCTCCTCGCGACCGCCCTCTTTCCTGCACATATTCGCACAAGTCGAAGTCTTTTCTCAAACTACCACTAAAGACTACATCGTATCTAAATATCAGGCGTTAAAAAATCATATCTGTCAATGATATAGATTGATCAAAGCAATCGAATACTATTGAGTGGGTTTTCAAGTAGTCAGTATCAAGGTTTCAATTTATGGTAAAAAATATCTTAATTTATCGGCTTCTGGGGAGATATTTTCTGTATGAATGAACTTAAGCATTTCTTTAAAAACATTATTTTGCTAAACTCTTTGTTTCTCATGTATAAAAACCTCAGAACCTATTATCTTTAATTTACTTTGATGACAAAAATACTTTTTAGGATGAATATCAAAAACTTCTTTCTACACTACTAAAAGATATCAACTACTACTTACTTTGTACACGAGAATTTAAAAAACGTAACCATTTAAAACAATAGCACTAATACAATATTTAATTACATGTATTCACACTGTCAGAAATTATGTATATAGTGTAGTATATCTGTCTTGTAATCCAAAAGGTTGTCTGTAATACACGTACATATATATCAATACAATTGCTAATAAACGACGAACGATCACGACAAATCATTAACGGCTACCGAACTAGTTCGTGAATTGAAAATCACTTATACACGTGCCAGCGTACCGCCAGTGGTAGGTAATGGACAATTCCTGAACAAATTTATTATAAACAAAACTTACATTTTCCTCCTACGAGTCGGCAGCTCTACATCCTAGTTCGAACGTAATGCTCGTTTTGATCAATAATCTCAGTACATAGCATCGATATTGAAGTTTTAAACTATACAAACACTGGGCACGGGATTTTGTCAATTAGTGGGTGGTGTGTTCTAATCTGGAGATGTGAGGGCAGGATATGCTCAGCGCGGGCCGCTGTGTCCCACTGAGCCGTGCGGGATGCCGCCCGTATTCACGGTCGCTACGGCCTGCCTCAGATGATTGACTTTGACCAATCGATTGTGTCACGGTATCTATTTACACAGAGCACGGGCACTCGACCACTGCAGCTTGTATGGCTATTCTCCCCATAACTCTCTCGCTGAGGTCATATCGAATAAACAGATACGATTTATCTATTGTGTTCTGAGAACAATCAACGTTTACTTCAATCTGTTGCGATACTTTTGACTTTATAAAAAAATCACACAAAAGATATCCAAAGAAGAACCTGTTGAAAATTATATTCTGTCTACTTATAACCATATAGTCTTTGCGTGTTTATATTTAGAATGTATCCGCCGTAGAAGTGGTATAATAGAGGAGATCCTAATCCCCTCGCAATGCCCTCTTGTCACTCCATCTCGGGTGATTTGATTTGTCTGATAGAGTGAATTAAAAGATTGCTCACGCTGCGTGCGAACGAAACGTATCTTCCGCTTTCGTGCTGAATTTGTATATTAATATTTTTTTCGTATGTGAAGTATTTCTTGCTTTAAAACAATTAAAGGTTTAATTCATCTTAAAATCAGTATTATTGATGTCCGCCAAACCTAAGGAAGATCGTGATAGTCTACTGGTTCTGATGTCTGTGGCGAATAAAAGGAATAGAATATATTTTCAAAAAATTTTAACAATTAAATATAGCTACAACATATTTTTTAGGCGTTTCTATTAATACGTAATTAAAAAAAATGGATCAAAGGAACCTTTGCCGTGGTGGCTTATTTTAACCCTCTAGTCTAAATCACACACTACCACGTTTACCTGAATTTCTATACCGATTTTATTGAAGATTTTTTTACGATCGAAAATTTCTAGTTTTAAAAAACTCTACTATAGATGGTTTAATTTTTCTATTTCAATTTGTTTCCATTTATAATTAATAGTTATTTTAAATTAATAATTCAATTTCAATTTTATAAAAATTTATGATGCATTTTTGAAAAACAGCAGTTATAAAAATGAACTCAAATAGAATGAATATATTCCAGCATTTTTTTTAAACTTAGTTTTTGTTTTACTTACTATACAACGTGCGATGCGTCGCTATATTTAATCCAAAAGATGCTAAATAAGAAAAACCCGAAAGATATCTATACAAATTAATGATTATATTTATAATTCCAATTACTACTAAGATATTGATCCTGAATTTGTAGAAATGCTTAACAACTCTTTAGGAACTTTTCTATTGTAACCATAAGATTAGGAAATTCTATGAGTAACTTATAAATATCGTTAATTGTAATATTCATGTAATTTAAAAAAAACAAATAATCATTTACTTACTTTGTACATAACACATTGAATATTTTCATGAAACAATTACACAATTTATATGAAACAATTACACAATTTCATGAACTTAATTGCACGAATTGACAGTAGCAGTTGTTAGATATATTGTGTACAACCTGTATGGCTTATTTGATGTATATTTATGGCATTATCATTCAAGTTTATTACATTTTATCAAATGCAATCAAGCAGGAGAATACTTGTTAAACATTTCTTGTGTACAATATTAATTATACAAAGGCTTTGTGCTCTCCCATGTCTAGGATTTAAGTTCAATAAAACGCAAATAGTTATTTTTAAAGATGAGACAACCTTTCGTAGTAAAAGTACAGATTACCATTCCAACGTTATCATATATTATGTAACTACCATAACAATTTTTAAAGATAAAAAGAAGAATTCGCAGGAATACATAAAAATTAAAAAACTGAATAAAATCACAGCCACTTTATTATATTCTTTGAAAACACCAACAAAAAGAGTGAAGTGATCGCACTTTTTGTTACATTTCTTTTAATTAAATCTCGAACAGAAAAAATAACCAGGTTTTTTAGACTTCAGTAAAACTCTTCAATGAGATATTTTGATTGTGTCCATGTTTTATTTGTAGCATTCTTCGTCAAAGTGTTTCTTCGACAAGAAAACTTCTTTTGTTAGATTGACGAACGTATCAAAATCACAGAACAGTGTATCACCGCATCCTGCTATCGGAAGAGTTACGCCTGGCCCCCCAGCCGACGCTGAATATACCGCCTGTTAAACAAGTTCAAATTAATACTGAGAGCTATGAAGGTTGTTTCTTCTTACTCAGATTTTTGCTACTTTAAACGTACTTTAATGTGAAAACTTTTCATATTTAAAAACTTCTTTAAATTTTAGAAGGCAGCAAAGATCATTTATATAAACAACTAGTAAGCTTGTTTGGATAGTGAAAAAATCGTTAGAAATATTGTATTTTTCTTTTGATTATTAAACTATTTCTGACTAAAAATTTTAAAGAAACTGCCAAAATAAATGAAAGAGAATATCACAAAAACATAATTATTGAATCTATTTAAACGAACGTTCATGAAAATACATTGCAATATATATTTATATATTGTTATACATAAATGTTGACTACAGTAACTTTACAAGTCATCCATCAACAGTTGAAATACAATAAATTATTCCGGAAACCGTGAAATCAATTTGAGTTCACTGTTCTTAAACATTGTTTAATCATCGATTCTGATTCATCATTTTATTGCGTTTCTAAAGAACGTAATTTAAACGACTAACATAAAAAAAATTAAACGAATTTTTGTTGTCTTAAGGATTAAAAATAAACTAATTCAAAGGGAAATAGATAATTTTACAAAACTGATAAAGGAATGACATTGGTAGATATACCAAAACAAACAGTCTAGGTGTAGCGTAGCTAGCGGCCATGAAATAAATCTAACCGTTTATATTGTTGACAAGTGTAATTGTTAATTCATACCGAAAAGCCATATTCGTCTGAATGCAGCCGCTTCCTTAATTCCAACGAAAATGTGGAGCCATATTTTGGTTGATGAGGTTGAAACACCCTTGCAGCGGCCAACAATCCGGCTACATTATTTTCATGGGCCGAATACAAACGAAGCTTGGGTTGGTCCAAGTCTCCATTAATAGCTGATCGCGATGCGTTCACTATATCAGCTAAAAGTACACCTGTAATTAATTTGAAGATTAGTAGTTACATTATTAGAAAAAGATGTCCTTCAATTAATAATAATTTACCAGAAGCAAGTCGTATCAAATCATTGTTGTAAAATTCTATAGCATATTCGATTTTTGTCAACTCCTTTATTTTAGGCATTACCTCTTGTGCCCATTTTGGTGGTTTAAGTCCAACGTTTTCCTTGAATAAATAAATAAATTAATAAATGCAACGAATGAAAAAGGTAAGGCAAAAACTTATAAGACACTTACTAAAGTTTGAAATAAATTGTCCAAGAAAAAAACGTCTTCTGCTGTTGTTATGTTAGTGCCTGTTTTTTCACTTAAGTAAGCAAAAAAACTCTCGTAAGGTTCGAGCCATTTTTTAATCTCAGGTAATTTGTAAACGTCGTTCCTCAGTTTCAAATAGCGAGGGCAATTATACCAGTACAGTAGCTGGAATATACAGATAAAACAAATACAATTTGCATACCCGACAAATTAGAAGCTTCCAGTTTACAATAACTGAAAAATAACACAGTGGGAATAATTTCACTAGAACTTACTTTATTACTTAACGTAGTTGGAAAGTCAATTTATTTTTAAACTCCACAAACTACTTGAATTTTATTCATGTTTGTTTGTTGCCTTGTTCGTTAAAAATACGTTTATGAACTTGAGTAACGAAATGAAAAGTGAAAGGCAAGTAAATGTCCTTCGTTGGAAAACGGATTACATTTTCCATGTGCCTAAGGTTATGAGTCTTATTGATTTTTACAATCACTAAGAACCAGTAATGTTTACTTCTCTGTTAATTCAAATGAGGCCGGTGATTTTTTGATTGATTAGTCGAAACGAGTTTCTATTAAAGTTCAATGTTAGAGCTAAATTTCCTGATTATCGTATTTAATTTTACAATGAACCGATGAGCAGAACACGTGCTTAAAAATAGGTGATAGTTAAAACAGTGCGATGCTGGTTAGGATATCTCTACAGCTCCACATTATACTCGTACCATATCATTAGTCGCTTTGAGACGAGTCGTTGATAAGACGCTTTGTTACCCAATTAATTTCACTACCTACACTACTCACACCACTTTGTCTAATTCTCATTATAAACCTTATTATTAATGCTATCGTATCAACATTTTAATTGTAGGTTGATACTGATAGTTTATTAATTAAAATTATAAAAAATGTTATCTTGGAAGTTGTTTGGTGTTCGTTAATTAACGAATCATCGTTATCACTAGCCCATAGACGTCCACTGCTGGTCCCGCTCTACCCACATCCAACCCTTCAAGTCTTTCCCGTAGATATTAAGAAAGTTAAGTAACAAGTCTAGCCCAAAATATCGTGAATAACAATTGAACATGATGTTTATTATAAATTGTGGTATGTAACAATTATTGTAAATTTGATTTTAAAAAGATGGCTGCAGAGTTTATTTCGCCGTTGCTTCTCTAACAGTCGAATATTTGGAAGCAATGGTGGACTCTGAATAACTGACCTTCAAAAGGTATTTCTTTGTAATCATTTTCAGTGCAGTTCGTAAATTATCCCATTATAATTTCCTTATATACCGGTATCGTCGTTTAAATTAATGTTTACATTTTGTAAGTTTTCAAGCTAATTACAGGGTATACAAGGTATTATTATTATCGCATTATAATTACAGATACAATTAATGAAAATACACTTACATCGTCGTTTTGATATTCGAGTGTATCGTATGGTACTGGTTGCCAATTGAGTGCAGGGTTCCACCGCTGGGGTGGGAGGGGTTGATATAATGCTGACATAGCAGTCAATGCTGTCATCTTTGTGCGATCGTAATTGGTAGTTCGTATTTTGATCTCATCGGCCAGGTAAAGTTGGGAAATGAAACCATTGTATCGTTCCCTGAGATACTCCCCAACTTTGTAACCTCTTTGTTTACCTTTCTATCGCGGCAATTAAAAGAACATTCGATTAACATGTAATGATTTTAAACTGAATAATATAATTCCGGTAAATAAATACTTATACCATAAATAATAGATTTAATATAGTTTAAATAAATAACACATCATAGCAGCGGTAGATATTAGAAAATTATAGACAATTTGTTTTTCGGTGTAAACATGTCTAACTTACAAATACATAAAAAATACTGTTTATGACATTTTATACATTACGTTAATTTTTAAAACGCAACGTTCAGCAGCATTTATATCTTTATTATTAACGTTGTGTATGTCAATGAAAATAAAGAATTATCACTAATTACTTAGATTTTTATCTATCACAGCCATAATTTTTTAGCATTCGTTTTGTTACGGAGGCACCAATTAATTGTCAACTTACGTTTGTTAATGCTTTCTTTCCAAATGGAAAAAACAGCTCCTCGTATTTCTCATCAGATGGATACTTTTCTAATTCTTCTTCGTCTGGCGTCCTGTCCCCATGCCTGAAGACCTGGTAGGTAAGTATTGGCACAAATGAACCTTTAATATATGTAAATGTGATCTGATGTGAATTTACTAAGTCTGGTTGAAATGTAACGTAAGAATGGAACTCAATGCAAATTTACGATTATGAGGAAGTTATATCATAGATGGCAAGCGCGGTCGAATAAAGCGATACATCTATAAATTACGTACTGCGAAAACGAGCACCGGCTTAGTGTTTTCCATGCCGTTGTGGTTAGGATCCACCTTATTATCTGTTTCCACCGTCGCTGTCGGGTGGTAACCTTGAGCGCACTCCACACCTGCGATCACCACCGACACCAGCACCATTACAAACGGCGAACCCATTTTAGAACGGTTTCAAGCAACAATAGGCAGAGCGTGTCTTATCGACATTATGTACGCGCGATCGCGAGTCAATTTCGACTGCAATGGCTCAGAGTCTCTGCTCCATTTATATAGAGATAGATATAGGAGGACCGAGAGGAATTCGCTATTTAGTGTTGAATTTACGGACGTATTAAAGGACAACTTTTTGTATTCATTCAAAAGAACACACACAAAATTTACATCTTCACAATAATAACCTAACAAGTTTTTAACTCATAAAGTGTGTATATTTTATTCTAACCACAAACAATCTGTTAGACGATAAGATGATGGGAAGGTTACCATAATTTATTATTTTAATAGTCTCTATATTCCTCTATTTCTAAAAAAACAACCAAACATTAAATTTTGCCTGTTTTTAGTACAGAAAAGAAATGAAGAGTGATAAGTTTTCTAATAAAATATAGTATTCTCGAAGGAAAAAGGTTTTTAATTTATATAAACAATGATTGATATTAGTGTTATCATTAAGCATTAAAATCGATTACTTCAAAACAGACTAATTTCAAGTGCTTAGAAAACTAATGGTTACATTAAAAGATAATTCTTTGGCAATATCTCATATAATACCCGCATAATATTGTCGTTTATGTTCTCATTAGCTTTACGGCCACCTTTTTAACTATTATGTTACTAACTAAAACATCTGTCTTCTCATCTCCGGTCTAAGTGTAGCTAACATCCAACCACAAGTTAAAATTATTTACATATTTTATGTCCACGTGTTCCATGAACTGTTAAGATATGATTAGCATATATATAACTATCGATTGTAATAACTTGCTATTGCTAACGTTAATAATTATGTTAAAGGATTTTCCTCCACAAACTTGCAAAAAAAACTTAAAAAATTTGTTTCCGTATAAAAACAATTCAAATCAATTCCCGTCATTAAACAGGATATTTTATTTACTTCTAACCTTTCATTATAATGTATGTCAGTTAATAAGGTTTCCTCCCCATATAAAATATGATCAGAGGCATTATAAGAATTTGTTGTTTTGTGATTATATTCACTATGTTTTTTATATACATAATGGAGATATTTTAAGAACACTCACAAGGAAAGAGAGGCGTACAGGTAAAAACAGGTAAATAGATATAGTTCTATACTTCACATACAATGTCTGACATAAGCAAAATCATTACTATACTTAAAATGTTATATTCGATAGACAATATTCGCAATTTGATAACTATAATCATTGTATCAATCAAGGTCAGTTATGATTCTTAAACAAAGCATCAGTCTAAAGTTTTGAAATAAAAACTCAAGGACGCAATATTTCTATGTTATATCATGAAATATAATAAAATCCTTTAAAATAAAAATCACTATACATAATACAAAGATTTTATTAAAAATAATATAAACCAAGATTATCATTCTATTTAAAACTGCTTATTGACCTTAATTTTTTTAAATATTAATTCGTAAACAGCTCACCGGTTTTGTAACCGGTTAGATATGGTCATTATACACTTGCATATATTAAAGGATGTATAAGTGACGTTACTTAACTTTAAATTTTTTACATTACAAAATTAGTAAGCAGTTTTATATCGTTATTATAAAATTTACAGTACTTAACGTTTTATTTAAAATACCATTAAATTTAATAAGAATTATAACATAAAAATGGTTAAACAACAGGTTTTTAAAGATCATCGTAATAAATAAGATCAATTGACGTCACGAATTGATTTACTAATACACATAATAGCATTTTAATTGATTATTTCGCTGTAGTTTTTTTTATCTGTCTTATTTTCGGGTCACATTCCTCATCTTGAATCTCATCACCGTTGTACCATAACAATAAACTATTTAGAAACTATAGTACGATAAAAATTTTGTTTTCAGTTACTAAAGTTCTAATATTGTAATGACAAGACATCGTAAGCATATCAGTTATCAAAAGTTCAGAAGCGATACTAAATAATTTTTTTCTTTTAAGAAGCTGCGAGACATGTAAAACGTTTCCTTGGTGGTGAGTGATATGACCATTCGTAATGTAATGCAAAGATGATATACACTGTTTCATACTGTTCTCACGTGACCCCAGTAATTTCACTGTATAACTCTATTTATTTGTACAGGCATGACTGATGTCCACTACAATGAACAATCGCTGCTGGAGCAGCTAATGGTATGCACGGAATACGTCGACAAGACGGAAAGATATGAACTCCTCGGTCCACTCTATAGATTAATAATACCTATTTACGAACGAAGAAAAGACTATCAGTCGTTGCTCACTTGCTACCAGCATTTGACAAAAGCTTATGCGAAAGTAATTGAGGTGACTAATTCCGGGAAACGTTTACTTGGAAGATTCTATCGCGTAGCATTCTTCGGCAAAAGTCACTTTGCTGAAGACGAGGAAGGTGTAGAGTTTATTTACAAAGAACCAAAGTTGACTTCGCTCAGTGAGATCTCTGAAAAACTACATACATATTACGAACAAAAGTTTGGCGCCGGCTCCGTCAAGATGATAATGGACTCAGCTCCAGTAAGTTTTATTCTATACACATATAAATAAAATTTGTAAAATACAGACCTGAAGACGTGCCTTGTTTTTGCGAAAAATAATTTTTTGCCTATTTGCAATCCAGATTCTTTCTTAGAAAAATACTATTATAAAAGCCACTTGCTTGTTAATACACCTACCGACCAGCACTGTATAACAAAAAAAGGTCGTCGCCATTATTACTAAAGAAACGTAGCATTTAGTAAAAACTTACTGCAAAATATCGTTTTATGTGACACTTGTTATTGTTATATTGGATTTTTTTTAATGGGATTTTTTTATCTTGTATTGATCTAATATAGATATGGATCTAGTTTATAATTTTTGATTAAACTCTCGATTTACAAGTGGGTAAATAACACTCATTTATAATTTGTTCTTATCAATTTATCACCTACAATGGGCTAACACCACAATAATGTATAGATGATTTCCAAAATTCTCTAACTCTTATATGTCTAGTATTACAGTTTACGAACAGTAACACTCTTACGGCGGCAGATTTAGAATATCAGATTGATTACCATGGAGTCCATCGGTAGAACTCTACCACTATCTAAACTCCACCACATGGAGAATCCACTGGAATTGAACCAGTTACCACCGTATTACAATAACGGAACTGATTAGCTCTTGAGCCACGTAGACAGTTAGGCGATTATGCTCAGCGTACACATAAAATCACTTAATTATTTCTCTATTTTTGCGTTAAATTAAGTTCTTAAACTTAAGGTAGTAAGGTTTAAATAAAAAAGGCCATTTAACAGACGAGAAATATTTTTTTTATATTTTGAACGGCTAATTAAAAATTGTAATTTACTATGAAGCATTTTTGAATTCTTATCTTCTACCAACTTAACTGTTACAGGTGAACCGCGAAGAACTGGACGGCAAGTTGGCTTACATCCAAGTGACTTGGGTGCGTGCAGCTCCGGAGGGTATGGCGGCCGCGAGCGCGAGCGGCGAAGGTACTTTCGAGCGCGCACATAATGTTCGTCGTTTCGTATTCGAGACTCCGTTCACACGAGACGGGACACCGCGTGGCCCCGTGCACCACCAGCGACTGCGACTTACTCATCTCACCAGTAAGTGATGTCATTTGTAATATGGTTAAATTTTAGTCCAGTTAATCAAGGATATGGGATATGTATTAAAATATAAATTTGATGTAAACGAAAAAAATGTCATCAAAAGTAAGTTTCTGTTAGTGTCATCATCATAAGGTGCTTTCTTCAAACTGAAGTTTTGTGTGTTAGTATGGCAAATGTTATAAAAAATGCCTGTGATCGTTTCGATCCTACTATTAATTGTGATGTAAAATTTTACTTTTAGCTGAGAACTGGTTCCCATATGTGAAACGACGAATTCCTGTCATCGAGACTCAAGTAGAGGAGAAGAGTCCAATAGAAGTCGCCGTAGCCGAAATGGAATCACAAGTGACTGAGTTATCGGAGATTGTTAACGCTAAGGCGCCGGATTTAAAAAAGCTTCAATTAAGGTACAACCTCAGGCATAGCAGCTAATCGCCTGCTTGGTAAAACGGAGGTTCTAGATTAAATTCCATGGCCAAAGTTGTTTAATAGCACTCTCGAATTGTAAATCTGCCTCTATATAAAAGCATTGCTGAGTTCTGGATGTTACCACATGACAGAGTATACTAGGCGCCCATCCATCACCATCTACGAACTCATAAATACTTAACACCATACGAATTTACTAGCCCATTATAAAAATATACAAAAAATATTATTCTCGGTGCCCTAGACACTTCCTTACCTTTACAATTGCCTCTGCGATGATGCATGCTCTCTTTGACATACTATAAAATATGGATATATTGCAGATTGCAAGGCAGCGTGTGTGTGCAAGTAAACGCTGGACCCTTAGCATACGCAAATGCTTTTCTGGACCCGACTTTAGCACCAATGTATCCAGACGAATTGGTAGATAAATTGAAGAGTACATACAAGTAAGAATGCAACTTTGATACATTTAATTTTTTTCTCAAGTTAGTGAAAATCGAATCCCCGCCTCATCGCGACGTTTAGTGGCAGCGCCATATACGGCCGATTCACATTTTTTTTATACCACCAAGGTGACAAATATCACACAAATATCTAATAAAACATAATGAAATATCACAGTTTCCTGTAACATACTGTTATTATATTTCAGAGAGTTTCTGACGGTGTGTCATGCGGCGCTTCAGCTAAACGCAAAACTCATCAGCTCCGATCAAGTCTCTTATCATGAAGCGCTGGAGACTAATTACTACAAACTTAGCGACTCGCTCTCTAGTGTATTGGGACAACGGCTACAAGACATACTCGTCAACGGAAATCTTAGCACTACGGTCACTGGAGTAGAATTGGAGTCTAGCAATGCTTAAATTATCGAATCGACATAAAGATTAAAAATCATTACTATATCATAGTAATTGGATTCCATCACAAAAACAAACAAATAAAAAGGATATACAAAACGGAATAGATTATAACTAAATGTATTATGATTTTTTAATCTTGCGACGTCAAGTAAAAATGTGACAGATATACGATTAGTAACACACTACCTGATTCCATATGGGATATTTATTTTATTTGGTGCCAATGTTTTTTCAACCCTGTCTAGCTAGCACCCGTATATTGTAAAACTGGCACCATGACAGCATTGCTCATTTAACAACGCAACATATTCGTTTTTATTCTTGAGCCACCTCGGGCTCATCGTTTTGAGATAGAAATTGTTAAAACTATATCCCAGAAAGAAAAAGAATGAGAAATTCCCTCTTTGTTTGCAACCAAACAATCGTTTTATCTCTAATTACAAACCATGGTTTGTACTATAAATAAAGAACAAAGAATTCTGTAAGATTCCATGTATTATCACATAACTTTATAATATTATTTAATTGTATTATACAAAAATCATGTATATCATGATTTTCAAAAGTTAATTCCATTGCAAATAGGGTCAATTAACAAGTCCCATCCTTTATAATTAACTACTATACATTTCTACTAATTCATGCAAAAAACTTATAAACGCAAATTAATCTAAAAACAAAAATCTCAAAACAAATAACAAATGATGTCTTTTATGCTTTATAACTTAATCTTTTTTAAATATATTTCTAATTACTAATATATAGTAATACTATAGGTTACCTGTCCTATTCTCGTTTATAAATAATAAGTAGCGCACTTAATTAGTGGTGGGTCTCTGGTGCGAAGACCGTCTAGGTATATACTACCACAGCTCCTGTTTCTGCCGCCTGCGTAATGAGACTTAACACCTCATGTCTCAAGAAGACGAGCGCAATGTGGTGCAGTGTATATCATCTTAACCAGCGCCACGTTGTTATGGGCAAGCGTATCACTTACCTTGAGGTGAACGCCTTGCTCGTCTCGTCGCCAGATCGAAGAAAAATAAACGATGTTCCTACTGCTGGGACTCGGAGTCTTCTAATATAATAACTCTGGCAAAGTGCTCATTGGTTCTCATTTATATATTAACTAAATAAATGTTCCTTTATATTGTACCTAAATATAATTCTACTACTTACATAATTATAAAATAGCCTTGTATTAAGCGTTCATTATTTTTTTCATATTATTGCAAACAGAGTAAAGACCTGGTTATTTTCTGAGTTAATCAGTTTTTTTTCTTTGTTTGTTTCACTAACCTAATTTTAAAATGTGCGATTGAAGTTACTTTCCCAATTTAAGTTGATATTAATGTTTGAAGATTTATGCTTTTGTTTTATTTATTTTGTTATAATGTTGTATTTTAGGCATCAGTTAGGAAAAATCGTTTTAACATTATTTTACCTCAAGTTTGTTGTATACATATTGCATATGATATGATTATTGTAATATATATAATAATCATTGAACCTATAACCTTGTAATACTCTATTCATTCCACTTTTTATTTGTTGGTTTAATCAAGACAAAGAAATGCTTGTACTTTTTTTTCTTTATTCTAGTATATGAATCGTTACGCAAAAAATATTATTCGTGTCATTCGTAATAACAATTTCAATAAAAGATATTTTGTCAAGGTTAAATAATTTACTTTTATTAAATAACGGAAATATTACAAATATTGATTTTTTCGGTGTGTGTGTAAAAATTCACATGTTATCAATTGTTTGTGTCCTTACTAAATTAGACATTAAAAGAAGAAACAAATAAACTGTTATCTTTTTATTATGTATTTGTTAAACAATTTAAGTAGTTTTACTTAAATTATAAGAAAAAAATAATGTGATTTATGACATCCTTATAAGTCAGTCTATGAATATGCCACGCCATAAACATTTAAAATATTAGGATATCATTATATTGTGTACTCTTTGTATTAATATTTATCATTATGCACAAAATGAAGACTCGTGTGTTTTATTATACTGTATTCTCGATTTCGCTGTTTTAATACATTTATAAAAATAACATCTGTTTTCAATTTTAAGCTACCTTTTATTATTCATTCCTATAAATCTTTGAACAAAACATAAATTTGTCCTAAAAATGGACCTTACATAGATTACCCCTGCTACTAACTATGCAAATATTCTATAATAAAATGGTATATATGTATGAGGAAAATAATCATGTTACACGTTCATATACTATAAACTAGATCGAAAAAAACAACATCGAAAATTAATAAAAATATACTCTGTGTATATGACAATAATATATGGTGTAATGTTGCCAAGTCATTATTAAAACTTATGATAAAAGCACAGATAAAGCGTGCATCTTATAATATTTTGTGTACTGTCTGTGGTATATACAAATACAAGTGGTCATTCATTGTGGTAAGAATTTTATTTAAACAAATCTTTATTGTACGAAACTTAACTTAAGTCAAGGACATGGAAGACGAATTAGAGGACAGAGTTTTACACCAAACGTATCTATCATTCGTGAAAATTTTTTCCCGTATTACCAGCAGTGTAGCGTTTGATACTCCAGTGAGCTATTTATGGAAAATGGTGCGCATGTATTTACTACGATCAGAGGTTGTCGTATTTACGCTAGGCATACTTATATTCTTCATGTATCTACAAACAATTGAATTATGGAGTCGGACCCTATTAAGCCGATTATCGCAAGCTATGAGTCCTCTAAGTGTTGTTCAACGAATGAAACTTATGGAAGGTCCAGATTCAGATAGACAAAGTTGGGAATTAAAAGGTTCCTTAAGTGCCGCTTATGCAATCAAAGGTCGGCGAATGCATATGGAGGACAAGTTTATTATTAATGAAAATATTAACAATACAGGTATTTCCCTCTTTGCTATATTCGATGGCCATGGTGGCGAATTCGCAGCTAATTATGCAAAAGATCACCTTATCCAGAATCTGTATAACAAAGTAGTTGAATTAAATGCATTTAAAGAAGGCAAAGTTATTACTCCATTATCACAAGATAATCCTGAAGAACCAAAAAAAGACATAGAAAGTAATCTTAGTGTTGAAAGAAAGACCAGTTTTAAGAAATCTATTAGTACTGCAGATGACACATCTAAAAAGGAAATAACAGATCCAGAATTGTTAGCTCAATTATCAAAAGCTAGACCAATTACAAGAGAAGTACGAGCAAACACTCGACCAGTAAAAAACTTGTCAATACCATTAACAAGTTATTTAGATAAAGGAAAAATAAACTTTGGCAAGCTGCTAACTGATGAAGTTCTTGCTGCGGACAGGCTTCTTGTAGAAGCTGCTAAAAAAACATTAAATGTTGCTGGTACTACGGCATTGATAGCAGTTTTAGAAGAAAAACATCTAATTGTAGCTAATGTGGGTGACTCCAGGGGTGTTATGTGTGACTCAAAAGGAAATGCGATTCCTGTATCATTTGATCACAAACCTCAGCAGGTAAATAATCAATTCTTCTATTATAAAAATTGTATAAATGTTACTCAGCAATGTTACCTGTTTAACTTTCTATGGATTTAAAAATAAATCAATGTAAATAACAATAAACATTAAAAATTATAAAAATGTATGATTGTGAAGCATGTTAGTTTATATGAAACTTCTGTATTGTAGACTTTGATTATTAATTCAGAAATATACCAAAAAGTTCCAATAATATCATGATGTAATGAGCACAAAAGAATTAAATATCACTCTAAAAATAAATTAAAGTAGTAATAAAAATGAAGCTGTCTATGAAATTGTGTTACCGTTACACTTAAAAATGAGTAATAAAATAAATCACAGTTGCCATTTAACTTAAAACAATCTAAGTGTTTGTATTATTTTTTCAAGGTATTTGAATTTTAATAAATTTTGATAAACTGCAACAAAAGATAGTGATCCCTATTTTTTCCGTAGGAAATGTTTACTATTTGTGTTTAAATATATATTTCACCTTTGTTAATTCTTGTTACATTAATAATTTTTGTTACAGGTAAGGGAACAAAAACGGATTGAAGCAGCTGGAGGCTATATTGCATTTAATGGTGTTTGGAGAGTAGCAGGTATTCTAGCAACATCTCGTGCTATGGGCGATTATCCCCTCAAGGACAAAAACTTTGTTATAGCTGATCCTGATATACTAACATTTAATCTCGAGGACCACAAACCTATGTTTCTCATTCTTGCTTCTGATGGACTGTGGGATACATTTACTAATGAAGAGGCAGTTAAATTTATTAAGGAAAGAATTGATGAACCAGACTTTGGGGCTAAAAGTTTAACACTACAGGCATATTATAAAGGTTCAGTAGACAATATTACAGTTTTAATTATAAATTTTTTACAAAGTAAAATTTCCTCCTCTAATATATCTTAGATAGTATGAGGTCTAACATCTTTAAAATTATTTATCAATGTAGATATATATTCAGAGATTTTATAATTATCTAATAATTGTATTTGTCGTTTAAATCTACTAAAAAAGATGAGGACCGATAATTTAAAATTTGGTAACTATTTTATAAAAATATTGATGTTGTAATAGATTGTATACTACAACTAACATTAAATGCATAATATTCTTAACACATACGTCTATTCATATCGTGTGTACATGATTGTCCATTAAAAAAATATTAAATATGGATTTTAAATTTTCAATAATAGTAAACTAGTATATTTTTTAAATTCTTTATAAAAAAGATGTTTGGATGGTTGTGATTGTGAATAGTTTATTATATTGTTTTGTGAGTAGTAATTTTGTTGGATACTGTATACAGTCTATTTATTTTTAATATGAAAATTAGCGAGTATTTCTTTACTAAAACTTTGACGTGTGAAAAATTTGTGTTTAGATAACTATTTTTCATATTACTTATACCTGAGAGCTGCTTGCCATTATAAATGTATAAGAAAAAAAAAATAAGATTTCTATGAAGTTTCGTTATATTTGAATTGTAAGTTACATGTTTTAAGTTTCATTGCATTAAGCTATTGTATTTTTGTAATGCAATATTTTATTCGACATTTTTTACCTTGGGTGCTAGTCAATACTTATTCATTATATTTTAGTTGCGCATAATAGTTAAGAAATACAGCTTTAGCATTTCCGATAAATGTATGTTCATACATAAGGTCATCCTTACACAGATATATTTATTACGGAAATTTTGAAAATGTTTTTGGATGAGAAAGTCGTTGTCAAACTTCATAACTCATCTGTGTACAAAACTGATTATAATTTTGAATGCATATATTTTAGAATATTTACTATCATTATAAACATAGGCCTACATTTATTATTTCAAAACTGCGCATACACATTACGGAAATCGGGGCCAAATTTTATTGAAACATGTAATGTTGCAAGTATATAATTAATTTGTGCTTATAAAGAAAATGATTTATTTGTCAAGGGTTACAAATGTTTGTTGCCAAAATAATTAGATCTTAATACTTTTGTTGTAATTTAGTATTGCTTGTTTTATAAATGGCAGTTTGTGTTATGTTACCATTTTAATTTTAGACTTTACAGACAGTTCTTGAATGGTGTGGCAGATATAACATTGTGATGTAGGATTTCGTGACTATTACTGTTAACACTGGTAAACAATCGTGGTAATTACCATGATAAACTGTAGTACATTATGTATAAGATTTTTGTCGCAATGTAGTTCTGAAATACTAAAAATACGACAAAAAGTAAATAAGACACCTTTGTATTAATTTTGAAAATACGAAGACATTAAAATGTTCTAATTGTTACCAGTCTTTGTTTTTTTCTACATGTGTACAACATTAATATATCTACTACGAGAGAATATCTATATCAGTCGCTGCCTCGGAGCGTCATATAAAGTACAGTTTTGAAGATTTGTAACTGATAACATTTGGCTCTAAAAATTTCTACTGCTAATCGTTTTCTGTTTCCATTTCCTAAATCTTACTATCCTTGTGTTACAGGGCAAGTGCTTAGGGTTCAAACTCTAGTTTTACTCACCCTGCTTATCATCCCATATTACAAATCTGCCGTGATAACAGCATTGCCTTGTTCCAGCTGTCAACGTTATGATAGCCAAGGTATTCTGGACGAACACCATCATCCTAGACTTCTTTGTCACTTAACACCACGTAAAATTAAGACAAGGCCGACAATTCTATTTATTATTATTATTTTTTTTATGCTACTTTGCGAAGAGACGAGCAAGACGTTCACCTGATGGTAAGTGATACGCTTGCCCATGACAATGTGGTGCTAGTTAAGATGGTACACACTGCACCACATTGCGCTCGTCGCCTTGAGACATAAGGTATTAAGTCTCGTTACCCCAGTAATTACACTAGCTACAGCGCCCTTCAAACCGGAACACAGTAATGTTCGCACACTACTATCTGGCGGTTGAAATAGGAGCTGCGGTGGTTATAATCTCATCGTTCTTTTTAATACTCTTGAGAGGCAGTTTGGCTAATTTATTATATCCGTTTGTCGACATAAGGTATTTTTAAACAAAAATCATCAAAAAGAATAGTACTCAAAGTTAAAGTCTATCAATCAGTACTGTGTTCGTTTTTTCAGTAAATTAATAATACACTGTTAAGATGTCAATTGAAAAGGTCAAAGAATGTATAAAACGTAAGAAATTTATATTTATTTATAAAAATATAACATAATCTTTGGTTTGGCAACCAAAAATATTTTTGGATAAAACTGAGATTATACTTGTGCTGATAATGTTTTTATTTTATAAATTTACACGAGATGTTTGCCATGTTATCATGCTTATCTTTATTGGCACAGTAGATCAGACTTAACCAAAATCATGCTAATAAATTGTATTATAAATACTCGTACAGGAATAAAATTTGATAAATTACCAAACTTAGAATACATAAAAAATCTTATATTTATTATTTTTTAAAGAGTTTGTCACGTGACAACTGCTATAAAGCAAAAATAATTGAAAAGAATGTACGTTTGCGGTACAATTTTAAAATGGCTCAGTTATAATCAAAAAGTGCCATAGATTCAGATGAAATTTGTTTAACAGTCTAAACAAATCAGTGCTGAAAACATTGAAAAATATTTTATTTATGCAAGCTGCAGAGATACTTAAAACTAAAATTCATTCTATAGTTTAATCCTTTATGCTATAAAATATTTCGTACGACAATATTTTATCAAAACTTAATAACCCCATAAATGTCTTGTGACGCATGTAATTATCTTCATTAAAAATCAAATGGCAAATATTTTATGTATACATTATATTATTTCAAATTCCTCATCTGAATCATCGAACTGCCGATCAATGTCTTCGAATTCTGTAAAACGATTTTATCAAATTAATTTTTTTTCTCTATTTTATCTACAGTGAGAAAGGAAACTCGTAACTTTCTTATGTTGGCATTAACACAATAATGAAATACGTCTTGCTGTTATAGCGGTGGCTTTACAATACGAGACCAGTAACTATCAAGCCGAATTCGGAGAAACCCTACAACTAACGAAACTACACAACATGAGGCCCTGGATTCAAACCAGGGATATCCATGTTATAAGACAAACTTTTATCTAATGCGCCAGCGAGTCAAAATGTGCACATCTAGTGGCAATTACAGAGCTGAACATGTACCAAACGAATGTGCATTTTTTTTATAATTTTACATAGACTAGTGCTCGATTACGATCCAACCTGATGGTAACTGGCAATGTAATCTTGGTGGTAAAGCGCAATGGTCTAGAAAGAGCACATATGTTTTTATAAATTTCAATGTACTTTGGGAGTACCTATGTGACTTTTAGGGTAGGCCTATGTATAACAGTAGACATCTATCAACTGTTGGTGATGAAACTATCATCCTATCATCAATACAAACATGGTTCATTACAGTCTTAATGATTTTTTTTAACCACTGTTATAATAAATCAATAGTTTGTACCTGTAAACAATGTAGTGTTCTGCAAGTCAATATCTGCAGAACTAGGACCCCAATGAGGTGGCCGCATTTCGCATAATTCAAACAATGGTTGGCTTTCATGCATCAGTTTATCTTCTATTGCGATGCATAACTCATCAAAATCATTTTTAGTCCGACAAAGAAAACACTGTTAAACAGAAAATAATAGTTATTGCTCTGCTTTAAAAAAGTAACACAATGATGTTATTAAAATAAACAGCAGACTTGATGTTTCCACTACACTGCAAGTAAGGGCTCTCTCGGCTTGCCATGTGCAGATTATTGAATATCACATGAAGATGTCGGTCTTCCAACATTTTTCTCACGATATTCTGCTTCACAGGAAGGTTAAGTTCAGTAGGAATAGAACCTGTGCCTATTTGACGTGTATAGCTTATTCCACAGGGCTATATATTGTAGCTTCCAATTATGAATACACAACAACTTACTACTGCTACTGAAGGATCCATGGCAAGTATTGGTATATGTGAGGCATATTTACAATGATAGGAACAGTCCATTTCCTTTTGTTCATCAGTTGATTTATTCTGTAAAATATTAAAAACTAAATTTTTGTTATATAGTATTCTAATAAAGCGACTGGTTTTTCTTTAGCAAAAATTTTCTATGGTTAATACCAACTAAAAGTGCTATTAATTAACAAGTATATAAGCAAAAAATAGAGAACTTTAATTTTGCCATCTCTATTCATATCAATGTTTACTTACATCAACTACTCCTGATCTTTGTGTCGTGTGAGGATCTAGATATATAACTTCATCACCAACACATCCAACAAGATATAAAGCTTGATTTGGTTTCCCTCCAATAACACCAATAGATTGCGGAGATTGAAAACAAATCTTAAATTGTATAGAAGTAATTAGTGTTAGGTTTTAATATAATAATAAAGCCAGTTTCTACAGAATAGGAGTCAATTCCAAATCAAAGCCTCTGCAAGCTCCATATTTAATTTGGATATGATTTATTACCTTTAACCCTTCTACATAAATTGGATTAATTTCACTCAATCCTAATCTAAGAGGCACAATCAAAAGAAGTGGCATCCAATCAGCTACATTTAAACCATCTTGACTTTGAGATGAGTCTCCTCTGTCATTTTTAACAACGCACTGTTGCACTGAAAACAAACAGTAGCAGGAATGAAACTACAAAAAAGGAGCAATTTTAAAATCATAGACATTTTTGCACTAATCAAACTTACATATATCTTCTTTAACAATAGTATTGTCTAGCGCCACATGTATCACCAGTGAACTCCATTTATCATATACTACTAATTTTCTGGAAAATATTTTTCTAATTATTGATATGAACATAAGAAAGGAGATAAGCTTACAACAAAAAATTATTTGGATTACAGTTTAAAGTGTCTTTTCTGTTATTAGTCAAAAAGACTCAATCAGCAAGATGTTCGTTCACCTGATGTTACTTACTATATTACTAAATATGTATACTCAAAACTCATTGTGTTTGTCATTTTGAGAAGTACATTGTTAAAACTAATTATCGCAATAATTACACCCTCCCAACTAGAATAGTAATGTTTGGTGGCGAAATGTAAGCGCTGCAATGGTACCTACCTGGATGGTATTTGGCAACACAGACCAATAAACCTGACCTATGGTTTAAAAGATTTAATTTAACAACTAGAACAGCACAGGAAACATGGGCACCTTATAGAAACCTTAATTTTTTTACAGGATGTGTACACATAATTTGTAAAATCCATCTAAGAGGACACACAGCAGCTAGCAGCCCATGTTAAAACTTTGTTGCTAATCAAGTAGTGATTCAGGGTAAGGTATAAGCTTTATGCTGTTAATGAAGAAGAAAATTTTGAATGAGTCAATAAATTCACTTATTTGACTATAATGAGGAATTACCTATACAAATGTGTAAAAAAGGTTCAATGAGTAAATATTTCCCATACCCCATTGCAAACGAGAAATATTTCCTTTCTGTTATAAACAAATATATAGCCTTACTTTAAAACTTGTGCTATTGTGTTGGGACCAAACCACTGACCCACTTCTTTACCCTCACTGGCTCCCATTAAGGCAACTTGATGGATGGAATATGGTGCATGTTTCCTTTCTTCAAATCTCTGAATAATTTTAAGGTATGTTGGGTCCCTGTACAGACAATTTTCCTTGATTTATTAAATATTACAGTTTTGTAAATTTCTATGGCAAGATATTCTTAGTGAAAATATATTATATAACTGAACACTACGCAAGCAAGATTTCTACTGTTTAAATTTATGATAATACAAATAGATAGTTTGTATTCCCACAGAGCCATAAGTACACACAAATATTTAATCTATTATAAAACATTTAAAATGCCACATATGGAGCTTTTTTGTTTTATAATCTTTGTAATGGTATTTTATGTGATATTTACCTGGTTTCTGGACTCCAAACCCAATCTACACATAGGTGTATTCTAACAAGTGCTACACCCAGCACCATCTGACCACAACGCAACATACATCCCCAACCTTTATCAGAAGTGAGACCTTCATCACCTATTGGAACAAAACCTTTTCTATATGTACACCAAATTATTGAACTAATGTCCCGTCTAATTCGGTCCAAATCTGTAAATTTAAATCTTGTTTAGAAAACTAAAACGATACGTATTACAATATTTCGTGTAATAATACCTTGAACAGCACTATATTTTTTTCCCAATATCCAGACATTTTCCTTTGTTTTAGGAATATCGTCTGGCTCAATAGCACTACCATCAGATGATAAATAACATATATCAAACATGGCATCCATAACACAACATAATTTTCTAAGTTTCGTAAGAAACTTAGAAAAATAGAAAGTTAATGAAATAATAAGTCACAGCGTAATAATCGCATAAAGAGTATTATGTTTTGTAAACATATCACCGTTCGAACTGTCAAATTGAAAATGAAGACAACCGTACATTAAGTAAAAATATGTTAAAAAGCGTGTTAAGAAAAGCCTTTTAGCTGTATTATCAGTAAAAAAGGTTTTTAGCCGTTCAAGCATAATTTGTAAAAAATAAAAGTTTTAATTTTGTGTTTAGTAAAATAATAAAAATATGATGTGTACAAGTCCATTTTGATATATTTTGTTCATCTTCTGATACTTTCTAGCTGAAAATCTGAAAAAGTCTTCTTTGTATAAAGAAGCGGATATTAATTATTTAATATTAAAAATTAGGCAAAAAACTTATAATATATAATATAATTACTTAATTTAATAATTCATTGTATGAAGTTATAATGTTTAAAATATTCACGAAACTAGATTAAAACCGATAACATCTATTAATTATAGCGGGTAATCACAGTTTTGTTTTGACAGTTTACATTTGACAGTCATGAAAGACGTTGAGTTGTGAAAGTTTTATTAAATAATTTCCTATTTTGTTAGAAAACTGCCGTAATTATTAATTACCGAAGACTTAATTGTTGTTTACGATGTAATTCAATAATTTGCACTTTATTAAAAAGAAACGAGTTTTTTGTGTTTTAAAAACTTTTTCACTGAAGTATTTTAGGCCTAGTTGTTAAATTAATTCTTAGAGAGCCATGGAAGCAAGTCCGTTAGATTTTGTTGCACAAGCTTGCATGGACTTAACTGAGGCCATGAATACTGCTTCATCTGAGGCAGAGAGGGATTCTCTAATTATCAATCATATTAAAAAAGTATGGTCTGTCGTCATACCTGTTGAAGATTTTAAGAAAGGTAATAAATGTAATTGATTATTATTCTCAGAAATTGTATCAGAAATTATATTTAAAAACTCATTTTATTTTTAAATTATTTACAGATTTGGAATGGGTTAATGTTTCGGAACCAATATCACTCTCTCAACACTGCATTGACAAACTAGTTGTTCTGGATTTTTGGACTTATTGTTGCATTAATTGTTATCATGTGTTGCCTGATTTAGCACATTTGGAAAAGTTGCATACTGTTGAAAATGGACTTGTTGTGGTTAGTAATTGCAAATTTCTGTAATACAATAAAATAATAAGTATTTTCTCATATTAGTTGCACCATATATGTAATATGTTGTAAATTCTATTATTCCTTTGTACTTTTTCTTCTTTCTCGGTGTCACTCTTGACTGAGTAGTCATGGTTATCACTTCAGGTGTTGGTGGCAAGCTTTACAATGTGCCGTCACACTTCTCTGGTGACCACCTTACTTGTGAACCCATGTAGTAAAGATGAGCCATTTACTGCCTCTGTACTTACACATAATGGACATACACATAATCATGGTCAGATTAGCCAAATAGATAACAGATTTAGTAATTAGTACAAGTACCAAAAATTTGTCAACTAGGTAAAATGTACGTATATGTCAAATATTAAAGCTTATTTATAGTTTATTTTCATGTAGGGGGGAGATTTGTGCTAAATATAGAAATTTAATTGTAGTTGTTAAAGAATTATTTATAAGATGTGTAGGTATATTTTGACCTAAGTAAATATGTGTTATTTTTCTTCGGAGTTTTAAAAGATTTGGCATTTGCATAAAAGTTTTGTTGCAGATTGGAGTCCACTGTGCCAAATTCAGCAATGAGAAGGATTCGGCGAATATTCTTTCAGCAGTGCAAAGGTATAATATTCACCACCCTGTTGTGAATGATGCAGATAGCTCAGTATGGGAAGCTTTTGGCATTCATTGCTGGCCTACACTTCTTATATTAGGTAAAGTGGTAATAAAAGTACTTAATTTATTGCTAATACTACTCCTACTACATAGATACTATGTTATGCACTTGATGGATAAGAAATTGCGTAAGCTTGACTAACCTCTAATAAGAAAGGTACTGTAGCAAGTGAAATTACCTGAAGTAATAAAGTGTAAACATTGTAACTAGTGACACATTGCATGTACAGGTATTGCTTACCGGATGGTAAAGGTCCTGCTTATCTCTTCACTTACTTTTTTTTTATACTACTTTGCGACGAGACGACAAGACGTTCACCTGAAGGTAAATGATACGCTTGCCCATGACAACGTGGTGCTAGTTAAGATGGTACACACTGCACCACATTGCGCTCGTCGCCTGAGACATAAGGTGTTAAGTCTCGTTACCCCAGTAATTACACTTGAATATAAAACAGATCTAAGTCACCTTATCAAACCTTTTATCTGGTCTGGTATTTTATAACAATTTATTTTGCCTATTTTCTAATAGAAAGTTTTGTATCACATTCTCTGTAAAATAATAACAAAGATTTTGTTGTCATGCAGGGCCAGGAAATAAACCGTTATTCATCTTAACTGGTGAAGGGCACAGAGATGAATTAGTATGGTTTGTGGGAGCCGCCATTCGTCATTTTGGTGCACGTATCTCTCACACTTCAATCCCCATGTCACCTTCCACTTTAATTAAACCTAGTGAGAATGATGTTTTAAGTTTTCCTAGTAAGGTTTGTATACTAACAATAGTAAATTACCTACATTTTGTAAGTAACAATTAACCATTTATAAGTACTTTTTTTTTGTTAATTATGGCTTTAATGCATACATTATTGCACCTGACCATATGGAACAATAAGTGGCGGTGATGGTAAAGTGTGCTGGCCTATAATACTCTGGCTTTCATTGACTAACAGCAGATGCTCGCATCACATGTAGCTAAGGAAGTGGAACTGGGACTTTCATGACATAAGGCAAGCAGTGAGCCACTGGATCATTTAAAAAACTGTCTGCTGCTTTGAAAACTGTTGCATGTATGATAGCTTTACAAACTGAGCTATCTTGGTTTCAGAGCTACCAGGCTTACATATTTTTTTAACATATCAGCCTCAATATCAATATAAATGTAAATTTTATAAATTACTTTAAAATTTGCATATTCATTAGTTAAAATTGGTAATTCTATAGTTTTGTATGATGAAGTAAATGGTGTAAGCTCAATACATTCAGCTTCTTGATAATTAAATGCACACAATCAAGATTTTAAATGGACAGATTTAATTTTAAAATTGCTACTATGCTGTAAATAGTTAAAGTTGAAAGTTACATTATCTGTTACTTGAAAATCGTTAATGAATGTATAGAAAATTATTCGTTGTAGCGATGTTCATCTGACGGTAACCAATACGCTACGATATAATAAACACAACCACATTACTCTCATCAGACATTAGATGTTGAGTCTAGATAATTTCGTAATTTTTCTAGGTACTACGCCCTACAAACGTCTAGAGGTATTTGCCTTACTTACGATAAATCGTACATACCTTTTATTGTGTGGAATTTCAAGTTTTTATTTTGTTATCAGGTAGCATTGAATCCCTTCTATCGTGGCAGATCTGAAGAGCCGTTCCTCGCCATATCGGATACGGGCCACCACCGCATCCTTCTTACCGACTGCTCGGGAATCATTTTACGTATCATCGGCGGTACTGATGCGGGTTTTAAAGATGGAAGTAAGTATCTTCTATAATAGCGTGTGTCAGACATATATTCTTATATATGTAACCAGAACACGTTTAAACAAATACCGCCGCTAAAGAGTAGGGTGCAAACATAACTGTGTTGCGGTTTGACGAGCGTCGTAGCTAGTGAATTTAATGGTGTAACAACACGAACGATCTCATTATTAAAAGCATGCATATCACTTATAACCACGTGAACGATTCGCTCGTCTCCTCGCTTCGTGAAATAAAAATATTTCATCAACATCTATTGGTGATCCCTCTTAATCGTATCATTCGCGTATGTTATAAAAAAAATAAGCATCCACTATTCATTATTGCCACAGCACGCATAAAACTTCAAGTACATTATTTAAGATCACAATTTATTTACATTCGTTATGGGTTTCATAAATTACGACATCTAAAGAGTGCGTAGTATTTATGGAGTCACGCATTACGTTAAGAATTAAGCACACCTATTGTAGGTTACATTATATTTTATTTGTTTTAATATACGCAATAACCTAACCATATTATATTTACAGAAAGCATTAAATATATATAACACGTTAATATTATAACTTTTAGAATGCAAAATACTTAGTATTATTGACATGTTAACTGTCTTCGTGGCGCACTGGATAACATGAAGGTCTCTGGTTCGATTCTGGAACCAGATGTTGTGGAATTTGGATGGTGATAGTGTTTACTCGAACACGCTGAGATAGCTCCTCATACTACAAATCGGTTGCCAAAGTATTCTGATCGGGCACGCTTCATGATATCATTTATGATTCTATTGTCTTTTAACACCATGAAATTAAAGTCGAATGTTGGCTCACTATAATCATTTTCTCGTGCTTTCATAATCTCATGTTTTGAAGTACTTTGAATTGCATCTAAAATAAATATTAAATACTTCAATTGTAACGCGTTCTATATGAAACTGTGCAAGTTACTTTTCGTATATAATAGCGTTATTTTAACACATAAATATGTAAATATATGTAATTAACACATTTTTTTTCTGCAACAGCTACTGTGTTAATGAATAATGTATACGTTACACATATGTTCATTTTTTGTACTTCACTTTGAGCATCTCTGTGGTTTTCTCTTATACCAATCTAAATGTGGTGTTAATTATTTAAGAAATATGACTTCGTATAACATAAGGCTATGTAACACATTTTATTTGTCAAGGACTATAAAGTTACCGGTTTTAGGTAATCTGTCTGAACTCAGTTAAAGTCCATTGGTTGAACAGATGCTGATATCATATTGTAGTTCTTTTATATCGTGATGGATGCAATAAGGCAAAATCATCATCGGATATATAGCAGAAGAACCAAGGTCACCGACATAGCCTTAGGATTGCTAGTCTTAAGTGGTAATGGGCAGGGCACATTGCTCGAAGGGCTGACGGCCGATGGAGCAGCAAGGTCCTGGAGTGGCGGCCGCGCACCGGCAGACGCAATCTTGGAAGGCCTCCCACAAGGTGGTCCGACGATTTGGTGAAGGTCGCGGGAAGCCACTGGATGCGGACAGCGCAGAGCCGTTTGGAGTGGAGAACGTTGGGGGAGGCCTTTGTCCAGCAGTGGGCGTCTATAGGCTGATGATGATGATGATGATGATCATCGGATATTATAACAAAATTCTTTCTTAATCCTTTACTACTAATGTTAAAGTATGAACTTCGGCAGTAACGTTACATGAGACGTTATTATTGCACAGAATTGGGCGAAGCAAAGTTTGACTCGCCGCAGGGTGTTTCGTGGTTATCGAGTAATGTCCTCGCTGTGTGTGACACAAATAACCACACAGTCAGGGCTGTGCACCTCGACGACGGAACCGTCGAGGTGCTGGTCGGCACCGGCGAGCAAACGGCGACTGGTGACTTAGGTATGTAACGATTTTTTATTACAAAATTTAAAAATGTCTATTTGATAGCAGAAATAATACATAAATCTTTTAAGTCTCTTCCCCGTGGCACATAAGTCGAATAGTGTTGATCGTCATTATTACGGTCTATAGAAGTCCACTGTCGAATACAACCCCTATCACAATTTTTTTGAAGTCGTATGGCTAGCTGCAGCCGCCTATCGTTATTCCTGCTGCTTCAACAACTTTAGTGTGTTACAGTAGCCATATACATATGAAAGCCGGAGTATTCTGAGCCTAACCATTTTCGGCGTCATTGTGATATAACAGCAGGTGAAATTGAGGCCAGGTGTTAGTTCATTAAAAATAATAAAAAACAATAAGTATGTTTGTAGTACTTAAGTATACTATGGTGAAACTAAACACGTGTTTGCAATTTGCCGGAACAAAGTTCGGTTTGAAACAGTCTAGAATCTACAATACCCTACGTTATTTAATATCCCACTTGTAAAACTTTAATGTGCTTAAATTATTAAGTTTTACATAAGTTAATTGTAACGCTTTTTAAACAGAATAGCATTTGTTTCTCAAACTGTTATGATTATTTTACGAATTGTTCAGGTGGCAAGTGTTTGGGTTTGCAAGCGCTATCTTCGCCTTGGGACGTAGCGTTATACAGTACACCCGACCTGGACATGTCGGTACGTCCGCAACTACCTTTGCCGCCGCTCCCGACTGTTGCCAACAGTCCTGAATCCAACGAAAATACGAAAGGTAAACACAAACATGAACATATACTTAGCCATATCTGTCGAAAAACTAAACCCCGTTTTACATGTCTTAGTGGGGAGATATTTTATAGACAAACAGTAACGCTAAATACATACGTCCTCACTCTGGTAAGGCTTTAAGAAGAATTTTTTCCCCTTATATGTTGTCCGCAAGTCTATGCACAAGGCACTTGAAATACCGTTCTTTTATTTCTTCAAAATTTTCCTCGAATTTGACCATACTCTACTATTCCCTTGTATATTTTATTTCAACTAACGAGCTTCGTCCAATTTGATTTCTTCTTATTGTAGAAAAGGAAAAAAAGGACGAGAAACGACGGGTGCTTTTAATTGCTTGCGCGGGTTCGCATCAAATATGGGCTGTCTTCCTCGATAATACCATATGGTGGAAGTACAAAAGTTACTCCGAAGGTAAGTAAAGATTTTATCAATTTGGTAATGGGCGATCACTTAAGTATTCTAAAAAAAAGTAACGACTTGCATTTTTCGCACATCTGCAAAAAGGCATTCCTCTATAAACTGTCAAGGTTCCTGGATCGCAAAACTTCCGGGAAACGGGTGCTCTTGGTTGACAGCGAATGAAATAGTTAAGTAATATAAAGGAGTGGATTATGCTTAAATGCCACCAGTCAAAAAGAATAGCCGAACTCCAAAATAGTGTTTTCAATCTGTTTATCAAATTTAATTTTCATAAAGGCATTTCACGATAATGATGATGTTTAATCGCCACATTATACCTCATTAAAAATATAAAATGTGGTTAAAGTTTGAAGTTTATGAACTGATTCAGTGATAAATCTACGCAGGTACTTGCGTTTGCATCGCGGGTTCTGGCGTGGAGGCGGCGCGCAACAGCGCTTACCCGAACACAGCGGCTTTCGCTCAACCCTCCGGACTTAGTTTGAGAACCGGTATGTGTTAATAAACTCTAATTACTTACTTATGAAAACAGAAATTATAATGGTAGCACTATATACATATAAATTAAGTACAAAGCACTATTAATTTCATTACAAAATTCTTTCCAGTAGATCTGTTGTTCACCTCTTGTTAAGTTGCTCACAACAATATGGCGATACTTAGTTCATAACTAGCGCCATATTGTCTTATAACGCTATATATACACTGTAACACATTGTGTTCATCGCCTGAAGCACAAGATCTCGTTACTACAGTTTATTCATTAGCTGTATTACCAACTACAATACTGTGGTATTTACCAAGACACTCTCCGTCAACAGTGACTGACCACCAGGGATTAATTCTAGTTAATAATATTTTTCTACCGACAGGTACCAATCCCGAAATATTTATAGCGGATTCTGAAAGCTCTTCTATTCGAAGACTGGCCTTATCAACAGGTCAAGTATCTACATTGTGCGGTGGAGACCGAAACCCTTTGGTATGTTTTAACACGGCAACAACTTTTCAATGCCTTAATAATGAATAAACCGTCTAATGCAATGTGTAATTTTCAGAATCTTTTCGCATACGGAGACGTCGACGACATCGGTGTAGAGGCAAAGTTTCAACACCCTCTTGGGGTCGCTTTCTGCGAATCAAATAAAACTCTTTACGTAGCAGACACATACAACCATAAAATAAAGAAAGTGGACATTGGACCACAAAAGGTTACATCGTTGAACCCCACTATGATCGAAACGATGGATCCGACAAAGTTTAACGAACCATCAGGTCTGTCGGTGAGCTCGGACGGTAAATATTTATACGTAGCTGACACCAACAATCATAGCATTAAAATATTAAATGTAACCAAAAACGTTTGCCAAGAGTTCAAGGTACGTCTGCCCGATCCGAAATTTTCGGAGCCGGAGAATCTTATACTTTATAAGAACGACCTATTCGTTAATAGGAAATGCGGTAATCTCGTCATATTCTTCAACGTTAATCTGGATACGGAAACCAGAAATGTCAAGTTCACACCTGGCGCGCCGCAGAACTGGCGCGTGTGCGTCCGAGACGGCAATAATAAGGACGTTACGTTTGACGACTTTGAATTTGTCGGATGCACGAACAAAGGCACCATTTTACCCGGCCGAGTGGAGATGAAGCTGAAACAGAGAACAGATAAGACACACTATCGGCTGTACCTCAGCTTTCACACAGCGCTCTGCGATGCATCAGTTTGCTTCTCGCACACCTTTACGATCAGATCGGCGATATTAGTTCGAGATTCGGTCAAAATGGTCGAGTCTTACAAAATCACATGTAAGGTCAATCCGTTGAACCGCACTAATAAAGCGGAACAGAAGAAAACGTAAGCACGTAATGTAAAATCTTTTTAGGCACATTATTGGTGCTAGGACTGTTTCCGGAGACATTCTATGTAGATACCACCGCAGCTCATATTTCAGCCACCAAACAGTGTACAAACATTATCTTATAAAATTACTGGAGCAACGAGGCAGTGTGCAGTGT
This sequence comes from Byasa hedistus, assembly GCA_029286795.1. Lineage (NCBI taxonomy): Eukaryota > Metazoa > Arthropoda > Insecta > Lepidoptera > Papilionidae > Byasa > Byasa hedistus. Next base: position 3,859,489 of record JAGSMW010000020.1, on the reverse strand, counting down.
AGTATTTATCATTTTAACAAGCGATTCGTTGTGATGGGCTATGCATTACTCAGTATCGGGAGATCGTCCTGGTCGTCTCGTCGCCTTGTGGATTAAGAAAAATAATTTAATAATACTTTAATTACTTAACATAAGAACAAAATATTATTTCAAATAAGAAAATATTTCATATCTATTATGTTTTTTTTCTTGACATTGTTATAAATTTAAGTTTAACTTTATCTTTTTTTTCTTTCCAAAATATCCCTTTAACACATTTACACTCGAAAGGTTTCTGCAAATTTTGCAATGATTTTGATGATAAGGAAAGTGACCCCGACATTTAATGGCAGGAAACGTGTTGATTGTAATTACGTATTTACCAGATCATGATGATGTTGACCTCTAACGGCTACGAAACGAGGGCTTTTATCAGTTACACTGTATTACGTTTTAAATGTCGATCGCTTGATCGCCACAGAGTAAATATGTTAAGAGTAGACAAAAAAATACAACAAATTTACACTACTACTACTTAATATGATGATGATACAAGCTGATAATTATTGTATTGCATATACATTTTCGAAACAAAAGTTCTGCTTCAAGAACTTTTAAAATCGATATCAAGAGAGCGCAATGTCTTGTACATAAAATATGAAAATGCTCTTCCAAATCCATTTCGTGAGATTCCGGCGCACAATTTGATGTTGTGTAATTGAAATTTCTAAATCACATGTAACGAAATAACAGCATAAGCATGAGTGGCCCAGTATTTTCCCACAGCTGGGCTCCGTGGCGGCTCTCATAGAGTCAAGATCTCACTGACCGAGTGCGGTTAGCAAAAGACGTATGTCCTAAGCGGTTGTGAACATGTCTGTTTTCTCAACATACATAAATTATCCAGGCGTTATTAAAATTTCTGTAAGGAATAATATTGTTTTTAATTTACTCATACTGTTAAAACGTGTATCACATGTAAATAAAACTAGGTACTAACAAACCTGAAACCTACTTGTATTAATACATAGAAATAATATTGCACGCAGCGGTTTGGGAAATATACAATATAAGGAATGGTAACACAATTATGTTCTTTTACAAAGTTAAAGGCAAATGATGAGTAATTTAACAAAAAACGTACATCTTGATGCTGTTAAAGGAATAGTGAAAAAGGAATTATAAAAAAAATTAAAACCTTTATTATTTTACATGACTACGGAAATTGGGAAAATTTTAAAAACTCCCGATGATAAAAAATATGTACATTCCTAATAAGTCTTGAAAATAAATAATAATAGAGAAATGTAAATTTGTTATTTTGCAAATATAAGACATTTCCTGCGTTACTCTATTAAGCTGTGTACGTTGCAAAAAATTCAAAGCTTACAAGGCTTATCACAGTAATAAACCCAGTGATAATGGTCAACCAAAGGTCAGTTACTAGGTAAAGCAGTTACATATCACGACAGACTCATCCGATATCAAGGTTCCTTATAGATGTAAGGTTAAATCAATTTGAGGTCTTGTAATTGAATTGAAATTAGATTAGCGTTATTACTTTAATGTTTATAACAAACGATACAAAACTTTAGTTTAATTTTATAACGGAAAAGTTACTAATAATTTTTATGCGAACTACTAAAGAAGGCAAAAATCGTACAATTTGGATCCTGGACGACTAATTCATTACATTTAGGTATCAGAGGATAATTGAGCCTTTGCAAGTAGGTGTTGTGTCAGTATCACTGCAAAAAATGCATTTTAATATTATCTATCGAATACTTACCGATAATTTACATAATTATTACTAAATTTATACTTTTAAAGATATCGATCGTTTTATATCCGCGAAAAAATCGTAATTGCTGATAGTTTATTTTAAAAGTTTTTATTTATGTTTGACCTTCGAAGGTGATTCTGGTCCAGCAATATCAGTCGATTTTAGTTTGTTACAATAAAAATAATCTATTATAGCACTACAGTAAAAATTTATGTTTAATACAAAAATTACAACAATTTTCTTAAAGACAACATTGTTTTATATTTGCTGGTGGTAGGTCTCTGTTGGCCGGAGACCGTGTAGTTACCACCGCAGCTCCTATTTTAACCGCTAAATAGTAGTGTGCAAACATTACTGTGTTCCGGTTTGAAGGGCGCTATAAGCTAGTAAAATTACTGCGGTAACGAGACTTAACACCTTATGTCTCAAGGCGAAGAGCGTTATGTGGTCCTGTGTTTACCATCTTAACCAGCACCACGTTGTTATGGGCAAGCGTATCATTTACTATCAGGTGAACGTCTTCCTTGCTTGTCGCTTAGTAGAATAAAAAAAACAATATTGTATGACACACCGTCTCACGCGAAACATTTCGGTTGAACTTTATACATTTATAACTTCTTTATTTATATAATGAAGAGGCATTAAGAAATTGTCGGGGTACTTATTTTCTCGTAACTGACCTTACCTATCTTCTATTATACGAATGTGATTAAGGCGATTACAATCTCAACGGGTTAGAAGTCATCCATCGATGACCTTTTATCCGCCCATTTTATAATGACAATCGGCTGTAGCTTTTTGTAATACTTCGTCTTCGACAATAACTATTAACTGTCCATTGGTTATTATATACAGATAAAGATAACCGTTTGTATTCGTTTCAGCTTATATATAACCTAGACGGATTTTTAAGACCTTAATTGCATTCACGTCATGAATAAATATTAAAAATGTGTCCTGTGATGGTAACTGTGTTATTAAAATTTATTTACATTTGAGAAATGGGAGCTGTGGTTATATCTTGAATATCGTCAGAGCATGTCGATTAACAAGTACCCGAATAAATATTGCATATATTTTATAGACAATTCTTCGTTAAATTAAAATTTGTTCTTGTACATCTCTAATGATTATACTTTTATCTGAAATATTTAATTAAACGGAATTTATTGCATTTATTTAATTATATATTACCCCGACGAAACAAGTGATTTGCAGCACTCATGGTCACGGAAGGACTGAGATGACAGATATCCTCACGTCATCGTCATCGTAGAGTTACCTATAACATTTTAATAATTGTTTACAATCTGATCTACATAAAATGAGCTCATTGTGTCTTGGAGTTTGCTTGGTATTTGAATAATTTTAATAATGATACCCATGCCTGTGTATGTTTATTTATAGGTTGCAGAACCAAATAACAAACATCTGTGATCACTATGCATTGCAGCAGTCACTACACTGTAAGGCCTACGCACAAATGCATGCGTGAATTTGAATGTCGCTGTGGCCGCCAGTGCATTGATATCAATCATTGAACAGTCTGTAACGTGTTATGAATCTCGATTAGGTTAGAGTAACACAGGAAAACGGGGCGAGAAAATAATGTAGCATTTTGTGTTAACTACACAAACTTTTTTTTTTATCGACAATGGGCTAACACTTGAATTCAACTCCTCATGATATTAAGTGGCAGCGGGGCCGTGAACGATAAAATTGTTTTGGTCAGTATATTACGGCTCTCATAGCCAGAACACGGCAATGCTGTTATGGGGGTAAATTTACAATGTGAGAGTCGTAGGCAAGAGGGTTCGAAAAAGCCACCCATTAACCAAACTCCACATGCGACCTCCGTGTTATTTAACAGTTTGGTTTCATTGCACTTAAAAAAAAACCGCCAGGAGCGGAACGGTCCGGTAAGCAAAACATTTGCTCATAACAACTTGCCACAATGAGGACTTTTTTCATGGCTTTCACCGCTTTAAGGCTTAAATAGTACCACTCATTGCCCCAGTAATTAACCTAGTTACAGAACACGCTAATAGTTACATAATACCACTTGTAATTTTTTTTAAGTAGGCATTGCCTATTGTTACTTATTTGGACAGTTTTCTTAAAGAGAAACTTACCACCGCTTACTTATATAATAGTGAATTGCTATTATCTATACCCTCCACAATTTATTAGCAATATTCAACGGTAACTTAAAGTATATTTGACTTTTATTTTTCATAATGTTAAGTGACAATGAGAGCGTGTTCGACCAGAATACACTGGCTCTTTTATGTTGACAGCCGGAACACAACTAGCAGGGCTAACTAGCCTCCACCACTTGGCCCCGGAGGCTGTAATACAGTTATTAAGATTGAAATAGTATAATATCATCTATGACGTAACTATCAGATAGTGTTTTGAATTAAACATGAAAATAGGTACGTGCGTACGAACAAAACAAATAATGTACAGAATTTGTTTTTATAACAATAAATTGGTCTTCTGTAAAGTAATACTCAGGGCTACACATCTATATTTTTAATATATTAACATTACATTATCTCTCCGTAATGTTTTTCATATCTTTATTAAAAGTCAATTATTGTTACTTAGTTGTTATTCTATCCAGGTATTTTAATTGTTTAAGCGGTAGCATATGCCTTAAGCAATGAGGTGATAAATGCAAGTTATTAGAAATGTATAATATTTCACATAGTTCATTATAATTTACATAAATTATCAATACAGATGTATGCTTGTGTTACAAATTACTTCCCTAGCTGAGCTTTAATAATGTGTACCGTAGGTGTAATTATTATTTATTTATTATATTTTTTCCACTGTGTGCTTGGTACGCAAACTCTGAGCTGAATAAGCGCATTGAAATGCGAGGCTATGCATGACTATACTACAACTTATAAAGAGATGTACTCAAAACGAATTTAACTCTTCATTACTACAGCAATGTCAAAACACAAATAAAAACCTTAAAATTGATTAATTGATTCTATTCAAAAAATTAAACGTTTAACACTACCGTTAATTTATTATACAATGCTACAAGTATTGTTTTATAGAACTAACAACACATATTAATTAATAAAACGTTTCTCTTAAAATACTTGTGAAGTAATTTTTATTAAATAAAAATGTTAATAATAGTTTAATTTTGTGTTTTCGTTTTGCTCTGAATATGGGCTTCTGGTGAAAAATCTTCAACAAATCGGTATTATCGAAGAACAACAGCTTTTGATGACATGCGAAATTAGCAGAGCCGCTCCTGCCCAGTGTTGTCAAAAGAGGCTAAGTCCCAGTCTGGGAACAAAAAATCAACTGTTTACGTATGTTTTATTATATAGACCGATAGTTTATTTTATTACAATTACATTATAGTAATTAAACTTTGTGTAGTTTATAAAACAATGTAATAAAATGAATTAAATGTAATAAATACACCAGCGTCACACGTTCATTTATTATAACGTTTTGTGATATTTTCGTTTGAGAACTTAAAGTATTTTTCAAGTCACATGATCTTGAAGGTTATGTGACTTGTATAATCACAGGTCATAGTAAAACTAAAATATATGAGACGCGGTGCATCCTCTGAGCCGAATAATTTCTTATTCTAATGCCGTAGTATGAATTCAGTACTTGCTTATTGTCTTCTACACTGTTAATTTTCTCGGCGACAAACAATTGATTTTCCCACGAACATTTTTTATTAGCAAACAATGGGCGCAGTTTGGCAATGCTTTTCAAGTCGATCGTTTGCCACATAACTATCTATGTACTGAAAATTAACATCTCCATTAAAATACATTAACACAAATGAAACAATAGTGCGTGATTACAAATCTTAAACTAAAAAACTCTTTTTCGTGCAAGATAAAAAAAATGTATGCTATTATTACAAAAATTCTTGAATTTTCTGTTAGGCATTAATGTCCCATAATCTTGAAACGACTAAACAGGATATTAACTTCGCACTAAGAAATATTAACAAATTAAAAATTATTTCACCTGCTAGAGAGCCTCTATGCTAAATGCAATATATACATTCAGATTCTTCATACGTTTATTTAGCTCTTTATTATTAATAACCACTTCTTATTTCAACTCTTAGAACTCGACCACTCATTGAACTATAATTACATAACAATTAATTAGTTATTGTCCATCGCAACAAATTTTATAAATCGTGTAAAGCATTAATTTTATTAACATATGCAGATTATAATAGAGGCAACTGGCTTCCTTACTAATATGTACATATTAAGTATAAATCTATGACTCAGTGACACGCGATGTGGCAATGTATTATAAAATAGCTGTAAGAATAAGTATTTTTTAGTTTACCGACTTCATTAAGTTTTTAGTAAACTGCTAAATTTAACATATCACAAACAACTAGGGACCGCATGCGTTTTTCGAGGATGCTTTTATAATAATCCCCGGAAAAAATTATGGAAGATAAATCACTTAAATTCAGTACAGTGCAAAAGAAGGAGAAAGATTAACGCTTAAACATTTTTTTAAACAGCAAAAAGTGTATATTAGCTTTACACAAATATTAATGTTTTATTAACATCTTTAATGTACATCGATCTGCTATTTTTTGCTCACTTTTACTCTCTAAGTTTTACTCTCTTTTACTCTACTAAGATCGTTAAGGATTTAGTATTAAAAGAACATTGTACGCTTCACCATCAGAATTAACGAGAATATTATGTTATTTAAATCCCAAATTATTATTGCGTTTTATTATTTTAAATTGATGCTTAAGAATATATGTTAATAAATGTGCCGTCCAATGTTAAACAATTACCAGCGTGCAGTAAAAACCCTTATTAACTAACGTTCAATCGTTTTATTAATCTTCGAGTAGTAATACTAAAAGCTTTACCATAAAAATCGAATGATGCGTAAATGCTCTAATTTAAGAATTAAAATTAATTTAGTCGCCATTTTAGTATCGCTACTGTTAAACTTACTTAAATTGGTTAATGCACAAACATTTGTGTGAAACTAGAGCTTTATTCACAAAGCATTTTAAAGCCTATTACTTTAATTTACGGTAAGGTCTATTGTGTTGTTGCACAACTGTTTCGTTCTCGAGACCTCCTTATCCGCTTTAGCACGCCACGACGTTGCCCTGAATAGCTCACCTATCGCTACAACAATATAATCCTTTTGTACACAATTCGACAACTTCATAAGTAGCATCTATTTATTTATAATCGATACGTTTCAAATATTGCATTTTTGCAAAAACCAATTTAAAGAATTAAATCAAATATAACAAACGACATAAAGACATGATGTGGAGATAATTGGACCAATCAGAACACTAAAGATGCGAGATTTTAATTATATAAAACTCAATAAAATATATTAGAAGCATAAACATAAAAAACCTTTTGCTATATTTACAACTTAATAAAAGCTTATCCCTGTTTTTTTCTTTTATTAAGACTCTTGTTTAAAGCTTCTTTTTCTTTACAACAATTAAGTAATAAATCGCAGCGTAGTGTTGTTCATAACAATTGTTTCCAAAATCCGGAAAATCCGTACATAAATAAGCAGTCCCCTTAATTTTCTCTCTACTGAGACTCGGAGTCTTCTATTACAAAGAGAGAGTCAAGGTCATTCATCCACGGCGCTGGCCAAGTTCTAGATAGAAGCTGTTATTCTTGGTCGATGTCCTCACGATGTTTTCCTTCACGTGAAAGTTGAGGTCAGTAGAAATCGGAACTCTCCTCCCGAGACCGAAATGGTATTCGACCGCCGTACAAATTGAGCTGTCACAGCTTCTAAAATCTTTACTTGTTATAGAATCTTTTTTACTATATATATTAATTGTTGAATAAAACTATTACATGAATATAATGTAATTATAAAATAGGAAATTTGGTAAAGAATACATTTTTTCATAACAGAATTTAGATGGAGCGTAGTGTCAATAATTTTATGATTTTAATGTAGCCTCGGCTATGAGTATTTTGTAATTCGTCATTATTAAAATAAATGAATTGCGCAGTAGTATGAAATAGACACACACTTTGTTAGTTGCAAGTGGGTCGAACATGCCATGGTGTTCTTATGGCATTATTAGTAACGTCGTGCGTCGCGTGTCGACCCCGCGCAGTACCAATATTTGCTTGATCCTCAAATATTTAATCTGAGTCCTCTTGCAAATTATTAGTTAATTCTTTCTGCGTATTTTTTTTAAATATGCTATCTACGTACTAGTGGCAAGTCCCTTTTGCCAGAGAGTGTCTGGGCAGCTACCGCCACATGGGCTATCGTCACAGCCAAATACCAGAAAGCAAACAAGACTGTCTTGCTTGAAAGGCGATGTGGGCAGTGAATTTACTAAATTATAGAGACTTTCTGTTAGCGCCACATTGTTATGGACGGGCGTCTACGTATAGGTCTACTGGTGTTTGGTATCCTGGTTGTGCCTCTTAGAATTATAAAAAAGTCTCATCATCGTCTAAAACGTCGGACTAAAATCATATCACACAAGTATATGGACAAACTCTATGCTTACACTTGCCTAAAATTACTTCGACCCACAATTTTTCTGAAAGTTGTCTATAACGAATTCGGGCCAATGGGGATAATGCCAAATACTGTAATTGTCTTATAAATCCATATGGCTTGTGAATCTACATAATTTTACGCAGATTGAATATTGCATTATTCATTACTTCATTTCAATCTTTTATTTTTGTTCTATGCTTTGTATAAAGATAAAATAATAAAAGATGAAATTTGAGTTACAATTTATCTCTTCGCTAAAACATGCCAAGAAAAATAATTAAAATGTAGCCTTGGATTTATATTCAATATTATGATTAGTACTCAATAGCACTCAAATAATATTGAAAATGTGCATAATATAAAATTAAAAGATTTATGTAAAGTAACAAAATGTAGAAATATATACATTTGAAACGTTTTATATAATAAAGAAGAAAGCACAATGAGATTTATGTACATTTATATCATTGTTTTGTTATTTATGAAGAAGAGCGAATGAAATATCTAATATTTAGAAGGATTATTAAAAAATTATCAAAATTCGTCACTGCAGTATTATCTATAACAAAAATAAAATATTATCCACCTAACAACATTTAAAAATTATAACTACACGTTTAATTCGCAATAATTGTGGGTGTAAAATAATAATCTAAACGAGTGATTTATGAAACTTCTGGGAACATGGTAATTTATATACACGATGTTTTATTACCGCAAAAAGACAAACAATTTGATGAACCGGAGATCCGTGATGCAGCGAGATCCGCGTGAATTTCCCGAGGCATCTCACATTTACAAGTAACGATCCGTGTTCACTTACTCAAAATTCATGTTCCGGATGCAATGATCCAAGTGCTTATCACAAATGTACCGTTTCGCAGTAGCTTTAAGGTCTACAAGGAAACCATTTTTTTTAACCTCGAAGTCTGGTTTGCTGCTGAGGTGTTGTAATACTAATATTATATTTAACACTTGCTTGTTTACTAAAATTTATTTTAACAAGTCGCAATTTTTTTGTACAAAACCGAACCAAAGGAAGTGATTCCGCGTTTATACAGTATTTTTAAATAACCTTAGTAATGCATTACAAACACTACCGTTAAGCAATCGACTGCAGCGCTAAAGTTTATTCGAAGATACAATTACGTATAGAGACCCTCGTCTCCATAATCAGTCTATAAATACTCTGTGGTTATATATGTATAGATTATATGAATTTATAATATAATTAGCACAGTTTAACGGCATTGTAACTGGAAAAGAAGACAATCATATATTTGATTTGACGAATTATATATATGCTTTTAATTTGCGAAACTGCAAAGTAATGTCTGATTACTTAAGACAATATTTTAATTTGTTTTTGTAGACATAGCTGCTTCTGCTACGTACAAATTTAAAATGCTCAGTATTTAATGATTATAATACAATGAATCAGTATAACTTTTAATATTTTTTAACTAAAACTTTTGCTTGTTCTCGCTGAACTCAAAATGTCTTCCTCGAAATTAAAGCGGTGTTTTACTTTAATGTGTTGAATATAGGAAATGGGCTTAAATTTGAAGTAATATTAATTATGTTTCAATGGTATTTTTTTAAGATAAAGCGAGAAAATTAGTATCGTATGATATTAAACTTACGCCCTATGCGGCGTATTCAAGATTTCAATACAGTATACTACTATTGCTCATTACTGTTTATCGGTACAAATAGAAGTTGCCATGGTAGCCACAAATTGAAATTAAAAACAATTTACTTATAAAATTAACTTACTGTCATTAAAAAAGGTTTCTATAAAAATCTATAACTATAACTAATGTTGCTTAGGAGCTAAACCAATTTCAAACAAAAAATTTTTTAAAAATTACCGTTAATTGAATATAGAAAGCTTAATAGTTTAATTACTGATTAAGCATATTGTATCAAAAATTCATTTTTATGTTATCTTAAACTTCAATAGTTTTTTTTTTTTACAGCTTTCCCCCTGCGTGGTATGGGTCAGGGCCTAGTACATTCATTCATTTCTCTCATTCATTCCGTTCTACTTACTTTCATTCCTATAATAACCTTCTTATCTCTCATACATCCCGCTGATGGTGAAGACACCGTTGTCGTTTGGCATTCCTGAAAAGCATCAAAGTTCTCGTTCTCATCAACATTTCTTCTCCTGGAATAGACTTTTTACATTTTATTTTATTTCTGCTGTTTCCATTTACTTTTCTTTATTTATATTAATACTACTTGACTTTTAATCCTAAATTTGTAAACATTTATAACACTTTAAAACCATAACTACTAAATAACAACAATATAATAATAATAAAAACAGCATTTAAAACTTAATCTTATATCACAATTTTTCCTTTTCCATTACCCTATTCCAGTTCTGTTTTCAGTTCCCTGTCCGTCTGCAATAGTTCCTTTATAGAAGCTTGCATGCGCATTGATTAATCTGGAGTAAGAGATTAATAAATCTTACCTTAACAATCTGTCAACGCAACGAAGGAAACTAATTTATAAGATATCCCTAACTTGATTTATTATTTAGTTCAAAAGCGAACTGTTACGGAAATTAATTTGATGAAACAGATGCCGGTTTATTATCTTCACATCACTCGTTAGAGAATGTGCTTTGAAGCAATGTACCGGTTTTAAGTTATGTGTTTAATAAATTAGTGAATGAATCTACGGAATTTTCTTTACCAGACTATTTTGTGGCCATTTAAAGAAGTTTTTTTTTTAATTCATGAAAGATGAAGCAGTTTGGAAAAGAATTCATATTGATGTAACATATCACTTTTTTTAAATAGTGCTAGAAGAAATTAGCCATAATATAAGTCAATAAGATACTTGTTTGTCGTCGTTAAATAATATATTAGTGATAAACATTTTTCATTCAGATACATTATTATACTCCAAGGAGAGGCTGCCTCCAATTTAGATGGACTTCAAGTTTTAGATGATTATAGATTTGATTCTTGGTTTATGTGTTCTTTGGAGGTTAGTTCAACATTGTAAACATTTGAAATATAGTATTACAGATACATGCTACCAATAAGGTAATGTTAAAGTTCTCTAACTTGTCTCCGAGTCCCGAATACTATTGCAGACCATCAAAAAGCAAATGGTGGAATATGTTGCACACATGCTTTGGCACAACAGATATTGCCTCTACTTAGAACATCAAGCAAAGTCGAATGCCAAAGTTTCGCTCAACGTCGAAATCCTAGCTACAGAACTTAAAAGTTAGCTAGATGTACCTAAATAAGTAGTACATTCACCAATATTCCAAATTGCTGAAGACAGAGACAAATACACAAACCTGACGGCCAACCACCCGTAACGAGGAGACACTATAAGGTGAAGAAGACTTCATTATGACTATATCACGAAAAACCTTAATGGAAGCCTTGCAATCGTACTATTGTATAAAGTTTGTGATAGCAAACGTTTTGTATAGTAGCTTAGTTTAATTAATGGAATATGGTCCAGTGTTGTGCTCAAGATATTTATGTGGAACAGGGTCATTAACGTTAAATTGTATCGAGCTCGTGACTTGCGATGAGCCTGCTAACCTGACTCAACATGTGACTATCACTAGTAAAGGCCAAGATAATATGACAACGTTGCGTAAAAACTGTGTATGGTCACTTATCTATTATTATGCGATGAATTTTAATATTAAATTTACAAGCAATAATAAATTATCAGTAATTAAGCTTTCAATTATTTACACAATGAATCGCTAATTTGTGATGTTTTATTCATTATTTTTATAGTATTTAACATAATTATAACATTTTCAAATGAACGAAAAACAAAAATAAACATTTAGTCATTAAATACACACATTTAATTAAAAGCAAAAAAATAGTCTAAACTTCTATATTATATTTCAAAACAAAGTTCATGTCAAATTGGATCCTAGGTAGAGGATTCAAAATGATGAAAACAACATAATTTTTTTAATACATCTAAAAATTATGAATGCGCCATTTTTTATAGCAATTCCTTCGGCAGCACGTATACCAAAAACTATCAAATCATTCAAAAGTTTTTAATAATGATTTCAGAAGTAAATGATCTAAATTAAAACCTTTCATTAACAATTATAGTTTAAGATGGATGGCTGATTACAAACGGACCAGCCGTGGTCCCACCATGCGCGAGCGCACGGCGGCGGCGCATCCCCGCTACAACCGCTATAAAAGTCGTCGCCCAAACCAGCATCGCGCTATTACGACAGTGCCTCTGTGATTTTTCCTGCCGTCGTATTCATTTTATTCTTCATAACAAGGTGAGTAAATAATTATTTAAGGGTTATAACGGATGTACAGGAAGGAAATTTTAAAATAGGTTTAACCAATAGCCTTTTAAAAGCTTCTTTTTGTTACGACATAATAATTACATTTAGATATACCCGATTAATAGTTTACTAGATAATCTCCTAACAAATAATTATTTGAAAAAATACTTATTTTTGTTATGTTTAATAAAGCTTAATAAATAAATTTTATAAATAATGAATTTGTAACAAATCGGTCTTTAATAGCTGTGTCATAATTAATTCAGTCACATTCGTCCGCGCTGTATAGTTATTATTTAGAAATCATTAAACGGCTATTAGATTCTCCGCGTCCTTACAATTTGCACATTTTATTCAAAGTGACGGCTATGGATTACTATGAACGTATGTATGTCAAGCTTTACTTGCGAAATAGTGACTCGATGTTGAGATTGTGACTGAGAGCCCTTTTCTATGGGAGCGTCGTAAACTTCAGGCGCAGATTTGCGTTTTTTTTTATCTTCAATTTTTTTTTAAGAAATACTTATTCGTATAAAAAAAACTCAAGATATATAGTTAAAGCTTAATTCTATTAAATGTTCGTTTTGGGTGATCTTAAATTAAATTATTTTCATATGTTATTTTAAAATTGATTACGTAAAAATGTTTGCGTACACAAAGTATTAACGTTCAATTACTATTGTCCTTTTAGTTGGAATGACAATTTATCAAAATACGCATGAGTCATTAAATAAATTAGTATTTCAAAATTTAACTTTGTGAAGGTCAGCGCCGGCTGAAAGATGGAGACTTTCAAATATTTGATGTGACATAAAAGTATGAGTTAAGTAAGATTTAAGGTTATAGAATTTAGAACCTGTTCTTGTACTAGAATGGTAATAAGGACCATCCTTCACCCCGTAGTGTGGTGCCTAGGAATTTAAATAATTAATCTTCCCTGTTTTTAACAACATTTATAAATAATTAACACGTCAAAAAATAGTACATTGTTTTCATTATTATCTAAATATAAAACATGACTAGTTTCTCATGTTTAGATAAACCAAAAAATTTGTAATATTTTTTTATTGGTATAGGGAAGATTTGCGTTTTTCAAAGCATTCGTAAAGCAGTGATTTTTATTACTTAAGATCTTTATAATGCGTTACATAATATACAATGGTATGCTTTAAATCCATTTGGCTTAAAATGTGTTTCCGAAGTTTTTATTAGGTAAACATTTCAAAGCTGTGGTGTGTATTTATATTTTCGATTATTTAAAAAAAATTATATAAAAGTTATATGGTTATAATTCGTACTAATAAATTATGAAGATATGAAAGCATATCTGTTGTTTTTACGCTTTAACCAATAGTTAATCGATTTATAATGATGTTTTAGAATATATATATGTATATACATTGGACTTGGACAAGAATATAGACTACTGTTAAACGCAAAAACAAATGTTAGTGAAAGAATGAAATAAAAAAAAAAATTGTTAGAAACCAAAGAGTAAAGGATAAAAATAATCATCTTATGAAATATTTTCGATAACAAATAGAATTTGGATGTTTATATGTCGTATATAGTATGAACTCGGCGCGGACACATCTAGGATGTTATATTACTACTAATACGAGTTTTATTGTCGGCGTCAGACAGGCGGTTGCAACAGCGGTCCGCGCATCGGCGCATTATGGATCTGTGTCAACGGACCCCGCGTGCGCAGTGACCACGGCAAGGTGTTAACAAATACACACAGCAGACCCATTCTATACGGAAAAAGTTTAGTGAGCGGAAGTTGTGCCTGATAATTATTTAACCCAATAACAACTAAGATGACTGCTATAATTTTACTTTTTAACGAAAGTATCAATCGTTGATAGTTTAATGACGCCGTTTACGTATGAATTTATTACAAGTATAATTGAAGCTTTAAATGCGATGTTATCTAATTCGTTTGCTATCGTAATAGATTTTTTTCGTTTCGTAAAATCGTTTTAGGTGGCACGGATTTTGCTCTTAAATACAAGAAATATTGCAGTGAAAAAACTACTTGCTGAGTACAGATCGATCGCCGCTGAACTTAAGCTTTCAATAAAAAAAAGTATAGTGGAGAAAATCATATGTTTCTAGAACGGGTTTCGAGGATATGCAAAGTTCCCCAATCCGCATTTGACTAGCGTGGCTAATAAATGGCTCCGATTATCTCCTTGCGCGAGGAATCATATAGCAGTTGGAACATGAAAATGACTGTTCATGTTATTTTATTCTAGGTAATATAATTAAAAAAAAAAGATAAATATTGAGCCCCGATAATTTTTTTAAAAGCTTACTAATAATTTCGAAAATGTAAAACCTCCAATTATCTTTAAAAACTTTTAAAACTTCTAAAAAATATAGTTTTAGACCAAAATAATCTTTGTCAAAATTATTGTTGGGATAGAATTTTAACATGGCGAGTTTGGTCATAGCGTTGTCCTAAGCCCAAAATACCGCGTGAATTATGTACCGATAATAATTCCAATCTATGTGCTTTGTTAAAGTTTGAATTGCAAAAATAGCTTTTTTTGGGTGTAAAATGTCGTTTCTCATAAATGTTTCAAACAACCATGCAACCTTACAATAATTTCATGTTATTTTTCATATTTAAAACTAATTATCCTTTTGTCCACAAAATTACATACTGTTGATAAAAATAAATCGAAAAGGCTACTGAAATTTCAACTCATACATAAAAAATAGTTTGAATAGTTAATTATAAATAAGTAAATAATACGTACTCAAAAATTTGACATAACGTGAGTAGTGAAATCTCTGGCTTTCTGTTTTATATTACAATGTATTGCATAAGGCAGCTTCTTTCTTACATGGACCGATTTAAAAAATCACTTTGAACTTAAAGCATTTTTACATAAGTTGTTCAACAAAAGAAAACTTTCTTAAAAATGCAATCTGGTTGTTGAATTGCATGCCCGAATAATATGTTTAGTATGTAGTTGCTTAAATGCGCGTGAATGTATGTATAAATAGGTTTACGTGTTTGCACACGAGTATATATTTTTGTTATGACATATGATAAATATATACTAATAAAAAAAGGAGAATCTGCTGTAAATCCTTATTGTGTCCTTATAACCGATATTTTATACAACTTACACTTACAACTAATTATAAAATCTACAAAAACTTGTTTCAAAATCTACCGTAACTAATTGCAATATTGCTCTATAAACCAATAAACTTAACATTAAATGGGACAATAATGAAAATAATGAATGACGAAATTTTATTAACAAAATTAAAGTTTTGTTAATTTACAAAGCAACTTGAAAACTTTTTGTCATAAAAAAAATCTATCTCTTTTAAATATTTATCTTTGTAAATATATATGCCAAAACTCATGTTTATTGCGTTACACTTACTTTCGCTCTTTGTTCTCATTAAGTCAGTTGCGGCAGATATAAGTAAGTGTTCTTAATTTATGTTTGTTAAACGTTGCTCAAGATGAAAGGATACTTATTAAATGGTTATACTTGTATATTTTGTTATATTCTGACAAAGCTGTTATAAAAACTTCATTAGTAAACTAAATTAATTCCTTTGAAAATGAGTAATTATAGAAGAGTCCACATTTAGACGTATATAATGAAATTTTCATAAAATAAAAAAAAACGTACAGGAGTTTACACCAAAATAGATTATTTAACTTTATATTTTCGTGTTTCGAAGCTTTTTGTAATTTTTTTGTTTTATGTCTCTCATTTCGTTATGTATTTGTTTTACATTGTTCAAATTACCTAAAAGACATTTTTTTTTACCTATGGTTCACATTGTAGACTGTAAATACACCTAATAAATAAATAGACTAAAAAGAGGACTTCTAAGGTATCTACCTAATAAACCTAAGAACGTTCCTTTAACATTATCACGACCAAATTATATTAAAAAGTGTATTTATTATCTATTTAAACAGAACTTTAGGCTAATATCGTGCATTGTAGCAAAAGCACATATTTTGTATTCGCTGCATTAATACTATAATATAAAGCTATGCTATAGTTATACTGTACTATTATATAATACGTCTATAGGCTGATGGTGATATACATACAACAATATTTAAGAAAACAAGTCACGCGTTGAACTCTTTTATATGCGGATAAATTTTTCATTTACTGTAATCTTTTTTAACTATACAGAAATTCAATAAGTGTACGTCCATATATCAGTAAATTATATTCAGTGTCATTACTGGAAATCGTTGTCGGATTAAAGTAATTTATCCTCTGGCGTTGTGGACCCAGTTTTGCAAGAGGTCGCAATCAATCTTTATATCGCAAGAACTCTAGCAGATAGGGTCGTAATTAACCACACGTTACTACTTAGGTTTGCACTAATCCCTTCATATAAATGCAATTGGTTATTTTATTTTTAATTTATTTAATAATCATTTCAAATCTTATCTAATAATCATTACTAAAACAAATTATTACAATTATTATGAAAACATAATAATAAACCATGTTCAATTATATATACATAAGCAAGCTTTACAAAAAATAAGTTATTTCGAAGCGCTTCATAAGTTGATTTTTTGTTATATTCTCAAACATTTTATTATTTTTGTTTGCAACTTCACAACTTACTAAAGTCCTGCATATAAAGATTTTTAAAGTTCTTTGAATTAAACTTAGCTTAAATTCCTTTCCTTCAGTAAAAAACAAAACAATTTTTTTTTAAATATATGTTTAAATGCAAAATCAAATAATGTTAAAGTAAATAAGCAGATTCTATTACACAAACAACATTGAACTTGTATGTAGTATCATGGCAATGAATTCGTTGCCGTGATAATCGATTCGTTTATTGTTCACAGAAAGCAATCCTACCCACATTTATTGATTTGCGATTTAATATTATACCTATGATTTATAATACAAAGATCAATAGGTTCCCATAGGCTTCAGGCTTACAGAGCTTGCTAATTTATGTGACGACTGCGGCCGCTCTGTCAAGAGTTTAAGAACAAAGAAGAAGATAAAGAATAGGCTCCGCATTACGCAAACGAGGGTAATATAAAGTTTCACTTGTTTGTGGAGATGTAAACATTGTTATGCACGACGTCAAGTGGAATATTAAGGAGCTACGCTTACGCACTTGCTAAACTTTTTAAACGCGTTATGTAACTGGGAAAGTTTAACGTAAACATGTATTTATTGTAGACAGAAAAAATATTTTCAATTTATAATAACAAAATAGAAATGTATAACATATTTTTCACTAATTGTGCAAAGAACGGCACGAATTCGCAGGATCGTGACCAAAGCGATGGACAGTCGGCCTCGAAGCGTTTGCAACACACCCCGTGGAAATACAATGCACTCAAGCCTCGCACTAAATTCTCGATTGAGACATAGAACTAGGGCCCATTGAACCGACGAAGTGCCTCTTATACATTACAAATACAGTTTAAGTACCTAGAATACTAACTATAACATTATTAGTGAAGCAAAGATGCAGTTTTGGACAATTTCGATTTCGAAAGTGAACACAAATTTAATTTTTTACGTTTCTTCCAAAAAAAAATACGTTTTTCTTGTCGATAAATTTTCATAATCTTTTTCCGTAACGATGTATACTCATGAAGAATATTTTTAACTGCTTATCATATAGGTACGATTTGGTGAATTGTGAACTGTACATAAAAACTTTTATTTGTACATTGTACGGTATTTAATCATAAGATATGAATTTCCAATTTTAATACGTGTAAACAATAGATAAAAACAGTATTACTTCCAGTACTGAACCTATCTGGCCTATCAAAAAAACCGAAGATGATAAATTGATATGCACTTCACGCAGTTTAATTATTTTATTGCGTGATATATTATTTTCAGTATTATTTACCACTACACCATTTTCTATTATCATTAAATTGTTTGGTTTGTTAAGAGTATAAGTAACAAAAAAAAAAAAAATCTTACCTGGAAAATTGATGGTCTACGATAAATAGAAACTTGGATAATAAGAATGGGTGACCTGTTCTTCATCACCAAGGCATTTCATCAGTTATTATGTGAACGACAATTTGGCGATTGCAAATTTAATATTCACCGCAGTATGGACTTGAAATCGATCGAATCGTCAAAATTACGTCAGAGAACAGTATAAACATGTCAAGGTCGTTATCACATATTTGGCGACTCCCACTATTATCCGCCTAACGACGACGTTTCCGGGTTATTGTACTTGTATGCGTAATTACTTAAGTAGTATAAACTCACGTTAACGCAATTAAAGCAAATTATCATAAGCGTACTTAAGATATATTATACTTAGTTCATTACGCCTGTGCGATGTTTACTTAGAATATGTAGTCATCGATGGATTAAGATTGCGTTAATGAATTCTTACAATAAAACAATTTTAATTCAAATTCTTACCGTAAAGACCTATAAAGCTGATGCAAATAAAAAAAATGGTACACAAGGACAAAAATGATTTTGATGTTTTTGCGGTTACTTACCTTTATTGTTGATCATAGAAGAAGAAGAGAAAAGACGAAACAATGAAAGAAATCTCTGTATCATTATAAATCATTGTCGTTTTATATTTATACAGTTTTTAAAGCTGTCAAAAACATGATGCATGTATATATAGCTGTCGTGGACTCAAGTAATGAAACGTAAAATAATGAGTAAGAGATTTCTTAACATTTGTTGCACGTGAATTGTGACACGGTTCAACTTTTACGGTTGTGTAAAAATTGGGTCGTAGACGTCTCCAGCACATACCATGTGATATGCATGTGGTTGTGTAATAATGCAGTAGTACTCCACTGCATGCCATCGCGCTGCCAATCCTTTATCACATTGTCCTCAGTATCCGATTTATTTATCTATACAATTTGGTGTCATTTATATGTATTTTGTCATTTTAAATCTTTTCGTCTTCGTTCACATTTAATTTTATATAAATAATTATGCGATGTTCTCCGGCATTACTAGCTGATACATATTGTTTATGTATCGAATGAACTAACTGGTTATATGACATTTAAAAGTTGAGGGTGGTATTATTTTTATGTAGAATAAATATATGGTGCAGAAGTATTTTCGTGAGATTATTTAGAGGTATTTGTGAAAAACATTTTTGTCATTTTTGCTTATAGCACAAATTCTCAAAATACTAATATTATAATGTTACAGATGCAGACGTGGGTGTTGGTGGTGTGCGCAGCAGCGCTCGCAGCCCTGGCTTCGGCTCAGAAGCCAGGTCGTTTCTTGTCACTGCCTATACCGCAGAAGTGTGCTAGCAGTAAGTTAAACTTGATATACATGTTATGTAATACAGAATCATTGACAAATGTACATACATATATTTTATTCACACACATATAATATAAATAAAGGAGATAATATTTAAATATGGCAGTAATTTTCAACTTTAACTTGTTTTGATTGCGATTGCAACAGAACTGTACTGCTTCGGTGATGCAAGTTTCTAGCAAAACGACCGAAAACTTGGAAATATCCCAAATATTTACCAAAATTTAAATAATTTAATACACATGACATTTGCCATTAATGTCGGTCCATACGTAAGAGATAATTTCTAGAAATAATAAAATAGAGATCCATCTACGATCGTCTGCGGCGATCCTATTAACCTTATGTCCATTAACATTTGACCTTGAACTGACTATGTGTCGACGAAACCAACCTCGGATTAAATCGGACGTTGTTTTGCAATCTCCTGTGTTTTGAGAGTTTTATGATCTTTAAATAACTGTCGGTACCTGCCTATCCGTGCATTATAAAATTTCTTACGTTAGCAAATTACAAAAGAAGTGAAGGTCTTTTTTAAGAAACTCTCAAAATAATGCTGATGTTTAATGTTAAACAAATTTTATGTAAATACGCAGTACAATAATATTTCTTAAGCACAACTAAAGCAATGTTATAACTAGTATTTTAGAGACTTCGTAAGTTTACATGTAACTCCTTTTTAAAAGTAAGTTTAAACCTTTGCTCAAAACACTAACACCAAACCGTTATCAAATTATCATTTGATTAAACAGCGTGTTACCATTGATTGAATGATATGAACAAGAAGTTAAGATAATTCATTATGAATGCAACAGACGAGTTTTGTGATATAACTATGTTATGAAGTTTGAAACAATAATAAAATGGAGTTACGTTACAATGGTAATTTACGTAGACATTCAAGTTTCATTGTATTTAGTCTGCATATTCATAGAAAGTAAAAGCTTTCACGGGTCGTCGCACGACAAGGTCAGGGACGCTCTCCCTCTCCCAATGGGTACAGCTATCTCTTTCCTCCGAAGGCCCTAAACTGGAAAAACGTTTTCCGTGTCTTACATAAGTTTCTATGCATAGTTTGCATTATGCATACAAATGTAAGTAGGACGAATAGTTGTTAATGAAGAATTATATAAGAAATAAACTATAATGCGGCTGAAGAATTAGATTAAAATTCAAAACATCATCGTATTATTATACACAATACCATAAAAAAAAATTGCTGCGTTATATAATTATAACTACGTTAAAATGAATTGTGAAATTTTTAACATCACTTCAAACTTGGTGAACTGATCGACTAAAACTTAGTTTCAGGAAAACTAACATCCGAATATCGTCTTTAAACAAATTCCACAAAACCAGCAACTTTAACAATACTAAAATTTAAATAAATAGTAAATGAAAAACTAACAATGCATTAAAGTTCTAGAAAACTTTTCTTTTCTTTCGATATCTGTATCACGCCGTCACGTCTCATTTTTGTAAATAAAAACATAAAAGAATATATCAGTAATATTAATTAAAAAACTTGATCTATTTTGAAAGGCCGAATTAATATATTTATTGTTAAAATCATTAATAGTAAATAAATTATTCCGTATTCGTACTAAGTATCAGGTTCAATGACATGCGGATAATGGAAAACTTGACTTTCTTTGGAATGATAACACCAATGTAGTAAACTACCGTTGCACAATAATTATGGGGGTCGGAGAAATTCAATGAATTATGTAACACAAGCTAGTGTGCCACAAACATGAAAACCGGTTAATATGTTAAGGTTAATCGCGTACAGCTAACGCCATAAGATATGTATATGACACAGTAAACTAGAAATTGTATTCAAAAAATAATAGGAAACTAAATACATTACAAATGTCAACTCACTACGAATTCAGCAGTAATCTAATAGTTTAATTAAGTGACTTTAAAAAGCTTTAATACATCTGTCGATTCAAATAATTTATCTAGATATGTAGTAGAAATCGCCAAACTCTCGACTACTGTATTAAACGTTTGATACAAAAAGAAATATGGAGAAAATAGGAAGCACATACGGCACGGAAGCGGTACGAAGTCGTGTCGGTACGGACTTACGTCATCTAAAAACTTATTAATGAAGTTTATTACCGAACATGAATATGAAATTAGATATAAGATATAGTAAAAAGTAACCACCGGATCCGCGAACATTTACAACAACATTTTCCCGCTCGCCGTGAAAGTGTATATGGTAACACTATCCCTTTTTGTAATTTGCTTAACCATTCATGTCCGTTAATAGCCAAGAAATGATAATAAAAACAGCTTCCGTGCAGAGCTGTATAGAAGTTACACCATAAAAACACTGCGGAAATGCTATTTATAGTTCTTAAACACATTATCAGTAACGGCGAACTTACCAATGTTTTCTCAAACCATATTACTTAGTCTTTAGCGCGTGTTGAAAAATGTTTAAAGAAAAGTAATCGACTGATGCCTTGAGATGTTCAAAAGCAGTTTTGTAAATTATGCCGATGGGCTTGGCGCTTTTGCACTACATAGGGAGATTATTGAATATTTCATTTATAATATTCATGAGACCTAGTTTTACGAGTACATATACAACGTCAACTACGTTGTATGTTAATACACTAAAATAAATAACAAGTATGAAATATGTAAATAAAAAAAGCACTAATAAACTTGTTTCGTATATGCATGCAACTAGCGAGTTGTATGTTCTGACAAAAAACTTGGAATGAATAACGGAATAGTCGAAAAAAGAGCTATGAAATTGAAAAAATAAATGCCATTAAATTAATGTAACAGCAGTCAAGAAAGTCTACGCCTACGGAAATAAAATTCATAAAACCGGTCATAAATAAAATCGAAATTCCCATTCTGAGCTACGGTTTTGTGATCCATGTATTTTATTAACATGGTAACTATAACAGTAACACGAATTGCATCTTTATGGCTACGCTCATACTCAATTTAACGGTAACCAATAACTTTGTGATGGGCAAAAGTGATCCTCACAGCGTGCAGTCCAAGGACGCCCGCTGCGTCGATCACGAGGCTCGTATAAAGCGCCTTCCAGTGCAAACTTATACTATTTTGTACAAAATCGCTGAGGCTTATAATAATCGTGTTAATTGAATTTACTATTATATAACAATTGTCGATATTCACTGCCTTCAATTTGATATATGACAACACATCATACATGCCTACTTTGCAAAAGGCGTGTCTTTATTTAAATGTATGTAAAGATCGGAAGCATTTGTATAAAAACAAAAGTATTTTTTTAAATATAATATAGTAGTGCCACGCAATAACAACAAATGGAAAAAGACAAATTCGCTCGTCTTTATACTTCCTATTGAATTAATAAAAAAGCAGAGTAGCTAGATCAACAATTCGGGGCAAATGTCAAGTTTTGTAATAGATATATCAAATAATTAAATTAAATTTTTATTCTTCATCAAAGTCTGCTTATGCTACGTATATTTAAAAACATTGGAAATATAAATGTTACTTTGTACTATCGTATTTACATGAAGTTAAAGAAAGAAGAATTACGGTATTGCATAAGTATTAACCCTTCATATAACATATTTATATGTAACATGAAAAAAGTTATCTGGCTAATACATTTTAGCATTTGAAAATAACTTTAAGTAGAGAGATTAATTATAATTTTTGGTTCAATGTTAAAAGAAACTTAAGATAGTAGTATTACTCCGTACGACCGTTTGAGTTATTTCGTCAGTAAATAAAGGTTGGTTAATGTCAATAGTGTGTTAACCAATAAAAGCTTTCATCATTCTGTGATATCGCCGACGGATATAAATATGCACGGTAGGCTGACGGCATCACCATTTGAAACAACCGCTTTGTTTTGCATGTTATAGGACATGAGTTGATTATTAAGCAAATACACGAACTTGTATAAAATTTGGGAAATATACTTTACAATAAAACCATTCGCAGCATCAACGTATCTATAGTATTCGCACACCCATTATATCATTTAAATAATTAAAACGCTAATCTTTTCGGACAGAAATAAATAAGTCGCCGTAAGTATTTCAAAGTCAGTTACTTAAAATTATAATTACTATAATGTATTACGTATTATACTAATAACACGGAATTTATATTACATTTTTATACAATTCGATGATATCTTTACATAAATTATCAATTTCATAAGAATCTATCGTTTTTCGTGATGAAATGACATCCTACACATATTTGTAATACTTGTGAACTACAAAAAAATAGTTAAGTATGAACGATGAAAAATTTCGTAACGCAGCCTTCATCAAAGTGTAGCCTTTCAATATTAGTTCAAACTGATATCGAAGATGGTTTGCCTCAAACTTTAAACTTTAAAGTTCTCGACTATCTGTAAATTTTATTGTCAATGCTAAATCTTGCAGATATTAAATGTCCAATTAATGTACGAGCTTTCATCGTGGATAAAGATATTTATTTGCATGTATATAAATAATTCTCAAGTTGGATTTTTCTATCAAACATCTCCTCCGCGATTTCTTATCGGCAAAATTATGAAATGTTCACAAATATATGTTTAGAGTTAACCTTGACTCATTAAGTATGCCGTCTCAAAAAATTAAAAAGGTTTTATGTAAGTCAAGTTTAGTATATGATAATATTCCAAGACTTTTATGTCCCTTAACCTATAAGAAGATAATTCGTAATAATTTAAGGACGTAATATCTTATACAGCGAAGATTGTATATTCAAAAATTACAATAGCATATTTAATATACAAGAGTCTGTAATTATTATTTTAAGCTACTGTGTTAATCTGATCGTATAAGACCTTTGTTATAATAGACTATTATCCGAATGCAATGTATAAGATACGCAAGATTCGCAAGAATTGTTTCTATTGTCAGCGTTGCGTATACCGTCGGCAAACAATCGCACATCCGTCTGTCACCGCGCAAGGTCCTATTCGCAATAATTGTCCGCCGTGCGAATCTTAACACACTCACGAAGTAATCACGCCTATTTACTAATATTCTATACAATGAATTGCAATTGTAATTATCCAGTATAAATGATACACACAGACCTTACACATGCACTCATCTTAATGTCCTTTAACAGCTTATAGGGCAACGTCAAGTCTATTTATAAAAACATTTAAAACCATCGCAAAGTTTCAACAAACTATAAATAAATGCTCGTTTGTTTTCTGCTAGAATTTCCAGCTTAACAGGTTATATAAACGTCTATTCGCAAAAACAAAGACAAGAATACATTCCCCACATTTTAACAATCAAATAAATCCTTGTTAATGTTGACTTGCCGTCCAATGAAACATCTTTTGTAGTCTCAGTTTACAACACGATTTACGTTAGCAGTTTTAAACAAAATATACCAGTTAACAATACAGTGAACCATGGCCCGATATATTATTGTAACACGAAAATCCTTAAACTAAGATATTACCAATCATGTAATGCATGCATGCACGTACGTACGTAATTATTCCATCTTTGAAGGCCTTATGACCATTGCTTTTGCAGACTTTTTTGGTGTCCACTTGATTCCTGTTTTGATATTAGGACAATTAAAATAACGAATAATAAATAAGAAATAAATAATTCGAGGTAGTTTTACAAGCCTGATCGTATCCGCTTACTTGTGTGTCCACCTTTTACGTAATACATAAAGGTTGTACACCGGGGTTATGTAAAAGTATGTTTCGGTGTTCTTGCCTCATCAACTGTAATTAGCACGATTGTTTAGCCCGGGAAGCTTCAATGTCATGACCATGATTGAGATGTTCGGCGGGTACATGACCTGGCTTATGAGGGTCGCCGTCTATTAACGCCGCACTAAACATGCGCCTGTGTACATTATTATTCTGTTATTTATTCGTGCTGGCGCGTCTGTTACGTGAGGTTAAATTATTACGCAGCCTTGTCTCCTTTGACTGTCTCGCTGACGACTAACATGTTAACCATATAATTTAGATGCATCGTACTACATTTTTATACATATTATTTCAGGCACTGAAAGTACAGAGAACTAAAGAATTATTGTTATTATTTAGTTTAAACACTTAAAAACCATGCACTTTGCAGATATGCGTAACTAAACTTCCATTAACTCATTGACCACGTTGTTTTTTGAATTCATATTGATCTTAT
This sequence comes from Byasa hedistus, assembly GCA_029286795.1. NCBI lineage: Eukaryota > Metazoa > Arthropoda > Insecta > Lepidoptera > Papilionidae > Byasa > Byasa hedistus. The sequence continues at coordinate 3,833,386 of JAGSMW010000020.1, read as the reverse complement.
TATTTTTATTTCAGGACCGAAAGAGTTCTTCTACCGCGGTCATAATTACTTTTACACCGGGCATGTACCTGCATTGGCTAATAAAAAATTTGACTGGTTGGATGGACGCAACATCTGCCGCGAGTACTGTATGGATCTTGTTTCTATGGAAACTCAAGAAGAAAACAATCTGATCTTCAAACTTATCCAGCAGAGTAAGAATGATTATTTTATAATAATATTGATACAGTATGAAAACCTATTTTACTAATAGCATACTGCAAAACCACCTAAAAGATTCGTTTGTGGGAATCGTAAACCGGACAGCAATGTCTTTCTTTGTCTTAGGTAAACTTATCGACATTTTATAACATTACAGATGACGTTCCTTATATCTGGACATCAGGTCGTCTTTGTGATTTTAAAGGATGCGAGTCCCGAAAAGATCTTGAACCCAAGAATGTTTTCGGATGGTTCTGGTCTGCAAACAGGGAAAAGATGTCACCCACCAACCAGGTTAAATTAATAATTATTATTTATTATATTTTTCAATTATTATAATCTATTTTGGGTAGTTTTATATTAATCGAAATTAAGCAAACGGTTCATAAAGTTGATAATATAATATAATATATAATTTACATTTTTTCTTTGAGAAAACTTGAACATACAATGATAATAATTTTGTAATCACACAAATTTTTAGATTCCCAACGGTTGGGGATACAACCCATGGTCGCAAACCGGTCACAAGAAACAACGTCAGCCTGACAACGCCGAATTCGATATCAATGGTACAACAGAGTCCTGTATGAGCATCCTTAACAACGTGTACAACGACGGAATAGCGTGGCACGACGTCGCCTGTTACCACGAAAAACCAGTCGTATGTGAAGATTCTGATGAGCTCCTCAATTACGTAGCCAGTACTAACCCTGGAATTCGTCTGTGATCATCTTTAACCACCTACGCGTTAAATTAATTTTACAGTTAATTAAGCAATTCCAAAACAAAACTACAAAGTCAGAGCAAGGCGATCCAATAAGTGACAATAAATCTTGGAGATTACATAATTAAAAAAAAAATGGAAATGGACACAACATTTTTACATATTGCACTTTGTAGTGCGTATATACAATTTTTTCTACGAATGGTCTAATATCATTCAGTTACACGAAACGGCATAATAAATATTTTATCAAATAGTTGCACTATATCGGAACTTGCCATAAAATGATTTTGTTGCGATCTCTACCATCCGCACTGCCAGAAGACCGTCGTACAAATACTGTACAGATATAATTAATTTAAGACTTACTTAAGTTTAACTAAGTGTATTTATGTAAGGGAAGAATTTCTATTTGTATATAAAATAAAAATTGAGGAGAAAAAATATTTTATTGAACCAAAAAAGTTCTAGACATGGTATTCACAAGCTGGGTTTAACTTTCTTGTCTTTATTACACAAATATTAGCACACACTATGTTCTGCTTATACTAAGTGGCAATGTACATGTTTTAAACTATTTCTTGCTATTATATAAGAAAATTTATTAAAACGTGGTTACATTTTACAGATAATCGCCACCAATTTAATTATTTGATCTACGTAATATGCCACATCCTACTGATTTCAAATCATGATCTTTGTAGCGTTCACACATGTTCAAATCATGAATTTTATTCATCAAAATATTTAATACATTATATTTTCTACCACATAGCTCTATATACATATTCGCATACTTCTTAATCTCCTCATGTGTTAATTTATAAACAGGTTTTTCTGGTATACTGTTAAATTGTATATCCAACACTGTGCTGCCATCTTCTGAACAAGCACTGGAGCTCTGCTCCATAAATAGTACTTGTCTTTCAGTGTAGATAGCGTTATATTCAATTAAAGATGTTTTCAAAGATATAACTGGTAGATTTGAATCAACAAAATCTGGTTTTAATAAACAGGCACGATGTTTTCGGCGATTTTTATAAAAGATGGATAAATCTGAAAAGACACAAAAAAAGTTTTAATATTTCAACTCTGCTAACTACAGTCTTAAAGGAATAAAACTCTTTGTATATGTCTAATGAAATCTTATAATTATTAATTAACTGTTAATGTATGCTTGTTTATTTTTCTCTAAAAATACAGGCCACAACTCCAATTCATCAATAAAGTTAATGAAATGATTGTCTGGCATTTCTAGGTACAAGTCCCCAAGCACCTGCAAAAAATTAAGTATTTAATATCACATGATACAGATATGTAAAAAAAAATATTTTCTAGAGAAAAGGTGAAAAAGATTTATTTTATAACAAATAATTGTTTGAAAAATTTATACCAACCACATCATTTTCTACTGTTGACAATAAAGCAAAAGGCACAAAGTGTGTCCTCTTAGCCTTCTTTAACAATTCTTGAGCCTTTTCAGTGGCTCCTTTATACCAAATTGTAGTTATAGCATTTTTAATTTGGCAATCTTGAGTTAAAATCTAAAATTGAAAAATCTTATTTTTGCTTAATAGTTTCAATTACATGATTAGCTTTAATTTAGTAAATTAAATAATTAAACTGGTAAAATAAATGAAGTACAAAATGTGTAACATTTCAATTCTTAGACATATCACTGTACATTTAAATAATTAAGGTAAATAAATATTTATGTATAAATAAATACCTATACGCAAATGTACAGTTATGTCTGTTATTCATATAACAATTTTGTTAAGACATAAATGTTAATAGTCTACATAATGTAAATAATTCATATTAGTCTTTTCAATATGAATAGAGCTGGTACTTACCTTATCCACTGGAGTAACCCCATGGACACTGGCTTCAAATATTTTACTTGGATACTTTCTGTATTCTGTAGGTAAATCCACGCAAACAGTGTTACTGTTTGGTCGCAAGAATATACCATAATCAATTAACCAAATTAATAATTGATTTTCTATAGAAATTACCCCACGCGCCCATTTATTTCTCCACATTACTGCAACATACTACAAACAAAAATTAGAGGACAAATGTATAATTGTATCAAATATAGTTTTATTATTTCTTACTTGTCCGTGATATTTATCCGATATGTCAAATTTTGGTGTGTCATATCTTATTTTTGTTATATTATCACCGAGATGAATTGTCTCGTGATTCTCTCGTTTTGCAACACAATAAAATGAGAATGGATTTATAAAAGTCGTGACATTAATATCCATTTTTAATTTCTTCTCTAATTCTATTTGGTATACAAACGCGGTAGTGCACAACTAAACACAAAAGTGACTTGTTGCACTATGAAGGTAAACGTTATAACTCGAGTTACGTAACCACAACATGGAATAAGTGTAACTTAAGTACTGTACACTTAGCGATAACATTCATTCTGTAACATAAAGCCCTTATTGTATTTCATAGAGTATTTAAGAAATAAGTTATATGTAAAGTTTAATCCGCTTGCCAGTGTACTACAGAGCGGTTGTCTGCCTGTAGAATAAAGTATTATTTTATAAAAAGCTTCTTTATTGGTTGCACAACATAACTAGTCTCTCTACACCATTACATGGGACAGTAGTCCCAGAGTTTTATTTACAAAAACTCATCCGCCCGATCGCCCAACATAACTGGCGCAGTCGTAACGGATAGCATCTCCGGAAGATTCGCAACAGAAACAAATCGTGTCTACGAATCCGCTCAAAATCGCGAATACGTCCGGCATCGATTCTACAACAGAACCTACAAGAAGCATCGGGTGGAGCAAAGAAACTCGCAACCGCAACAAATCGTGTCTACGAATCCGCTCAAAATCGCGAATACGTCCGGCATCGATTCTACAAAAGAACCTACGGTGTAGCCAAGAGGTTGAAGACAGACAACACGCAGCAGCGGATTCCTGGAATAGCACGTCCAGTCGCAGGAAGAGAACTATATGGACAGCAGGATGCTCTATATGGGGTAAGGATATTTTCATTACTCCGAGTATTTCCTTTATGTATCATCCCTTCCTCGAAAAGTGTAAACTCATTGATAGGTATTGCAGTCAGTATTGACCTTTAATTAGGGTGTACCTTGTACTATTGGTTATAATCCCGTCGGTTACCAAACTTTTCTCCAATTAGATAAAATTTCTAGCGGAAACGAAAAGGGTTAATCGTAGAAAGATGGCGCAAGGTACACAAACGCAAAGCGTACCGATTATTGAAATAGATCAGTCATTGCTTACGGCTAGTGCCGAATACGCAAAAATCAATGAGCTGTTGCCATCCTATGATGAGAACAGAAAGACAATAAATTTCTTCATAAAGGCAGTAGAAAATGTCTTAGAAATTGTTGACAATAAAAATAAGGATCCTAGCATCGGATTGCTTATAATAAAAAAGTTGGTAGGTAGAGCAGCTGAAGTTTTTTCAGAGGTGTCCAGTTTTAAAACTTGGCCCAAAATTAAAAGTGTGTTAAAAATACGATTCGGTGAGACTCGTGACGAGATCACGCTAGTCCACGATCTTAACAATTTATATAGAAATAAAATGGACTTGGATAGTTTTGGCGATAAAGTTAGGTACCTACTTACACTCTAATTAATCTAGATCCGTTAAAAAAAGAGTTTACGATAAAAATGGCTATCAACAAATTTGTGAGGCAACTAAGTCCATACGTATCACTCGTTACAAGGATGCATAAACCAAGTAGCCTCGAAAATGCTATTCAGCTAGCAATTCAAGAGGAATATACTCGTAAATTAAAATTATACGAAAATAAGAATAACCTTTATAACTATAGTAATAAAGTAGAGCTTACGTCAAAACCGGATTATAGTAATTATAGCTCGTTTTCAAATAATAGATTTGTAAACAAATCGGACCCGCTAACTCCGACAAAAAAAAGAAATTAAGCTAAGAACCATATAAAAAAGTCAAGTATGAAACAAAGGCTGACGCATTATCACGTATAAATATAAAAGCTCTTGACATTACCTCTCAAGAAACAGGCGACCAATCGATAAATAAATTTATTGAAAACTTATCAGGTTCACTTCCATACATTCCTATTAGTAATAACACCGACCTCACCGATATAAACATTTGCACTCTTTTTAAAATGCCGAGCACTTCAAATCAGAACAATGAACAAACAGAATCTGATAAAAACAAAGACTTATTATACTGTAGAGACGCAATTGATAAACAACTTAAACAACTTTACATTAGAAGCTCTCCTGGTATCGATATCCACAATTTAGAGAAAAGTAGTCATGTTAAAGCTTATACAACTAACGAAACTTTGAATTTTATATTAGAGATACAGTTAGTCATGACAGAACTGCTTACCATCCTACATCTATATACTCAACCCTTTACCTAGATAACTTTATACTTGTTCCCGGGCATCCTTCCACTATACTCGGTAATAATGAATACGCATACCCCCAAGAGCCCTGTACACAAAAAACCAAGAGCTCCAGATCTGCAAATACTTGGATTGGCAACCTTTACAGTTATCAAAAGATTGCATTGTTCAAACAACCACATAAAAACCTAAATAATGTAAGAGTTTTAGATGCCGAAACAACTATAGAAAACAACAAGTTACTACAAGCAAACCCTGTTGGCTTACAATGGTTACTACAATTAATCACTATCGTAAGTTATGTCACCAGAAGTGCAGTACAAAGAGTGAAGTCTCGATGGGCAACTGTACAAGCATCAAGATGCAAGAAGCTCCTAACCTAAGGGTTGAAGATTCACCCCAACCCTCAGTTCCAGTACGCTTCGTTCTACGGGCGGAGGAGTTACGTAACCACAACATGGAATAAGTGTATCTTAAGTACTGTACACTTAGCGATAACATTCATTCTGTAACATAAAGCCCTTATTGTATTTCATAGTGTATTTAAGAAATAAGTTACATGTAAAGTTTAATCCGCTTGCCAGTGTACTACAGAGCGGTTGTCTGCCTGTAGAATAAAGTATTATTTTATAAAAAGCTTCTTTATTGGTTGCACAACATAACTAGTTCTCTCTACACCATTACATGGGACAGTAGTCCCAGAGTTTTATTTACAAAACTCATCCGCCCGATCGCCCAACATAACTCTCGTAAAGAACAAATATAAAACCAAACACAACTACCCTAAACCGCGCAGTATAATTATTTTCAAGATAATTCGGAAGCATGGTTGCTTTTTATATTTATATGTAAATTATCTATATCCATAAGATCAAGTTAAAAAAAACAAACATTTACGTGGTCTTAAATCGGCTATTTTAAATTATATATTTTAGGTGTAAAGATAATAAATTTTTATTTATTTTTCCTATTGTCACCTGTATCACTATAAAACTAAAAATTTTATTTAATTATTTTAATTTTGAGGAAAAACATGTTTTCTAAAGAAAATTTAAAATTGATGCTCAGAATTTTTATGTTTTTAGTTCTGCTGATAATTTTACTAAAAAGTTTTAATACAAAATTTGTCAATTTTAGGGCGAACAAAATATTAATTCATATTTCTCATATAACAATATTTATTTAAAAAGCCAAACAGTAAATCGACATTCAACGGTTTACAAAAAGTAAGTGGTTTTAAGTTATAACAACATTAAAACTGTTTGTTAGTGAGAAAATTTTATAGAAAATTTAAATTAATTTAGTCATTGGAAAAAAACGTACAAAGCTGGGAAAAAGACACTCTCATTTATTTTTTGCCGTAATACAAATATTAAAATGTAAGCCTTTGCCTGTATTAATTTAATAGCAATGTTCATTCAATGCTTAAAACTAATTCAATCCTGTTAGGCGCACAAACCGACATTTTTTTATTTTACATTTAAAACAGGTATCCGGGTTTCAAATTTCCTCAAAGATATAAAACAAGTGATTAACCTGTGTACTGTAGGTGATAAAATACTTGTACAAAACTTACACGGGCTCATTATCTCCGTATCAAGTACTACCACGGCACCTTTTGCTGTCGCTAGTTATACAAGAGTATACCGTTTTGAAAGGTATTGTAGTCAATGAGAATGTTGCGCTAATGAGACGTGTCATATATATAACTTCCTTATTGAACCTACTTTCTTAGTGTAATATTCATATAAAATCTTTTCCAGTATCTAGACTTTTCAACATTCTTCAATACAGATAGATAAAAAGAAAAAAATTAGTAGTAAAGTTTTTTTGTACTTACGTTCTTATCGCATCCCAAAATTTACTCGTCGGAAGGCTTACCTCCCGTGGCTCACAATGCTGCGGCTATCCGGGTCGGCATTCTCTCCCGATTTATTTTATACTTATATATACCACCGCGTTTTGGATGTAAAGTAGGGCAGTTGTGAATGATCTCAAACCGACCCAGGCATTGAAGTTTCGCATTTCATTATACATAACATTTACTTTTAACGTTACGTACAAGTGCCTACAACATATTTTTACTTTTATGGCAACTATTAAGGTATTCCAGTTAAAAACACTGGTAACCAAAATTTACGAACACAATCGAATATTGAAATCTCCTTATAGAAAAGTAATATAAAAATTAAGTAAAATGTATGCTTTTACATGGTCTTGGGTTACATGGGTCTATGCAAAATTGCTCCGAGTTTAAAAGAAGGAAACATTTTCAAATTATTTTAAACATAAATCAAATACAATTATCTATTAATTCCCAACCAAACTAAAATAAGCAGGTGATAGGTCTCCGTTGCCGGAGACAGTCTAGGTAGGTACTATTGCAGCTCCTATTTCTACCGCCGAACAGAAGAGTGCAAACCTTACTGTGTTCTGGTTTAAAGGGCGATGTAGGCTAGTGAAATTACTAAGGTAAGGAGACTTAACACCTTATGTCCCAAGGCGACGAGCGCAATGTGGTACAGTGTATACCGTCTTAACCACCGTCACATTATTATGGATATGCGTATCACTTACCATCAGGTGAACACCTTGCTCGTCTCGTCGCTTAGTATAATAAACAAATGAAAAAATAAGCGTTAAAATATACAATACATTTTAGTAAACCAATTCAAATAATAATACATAATTATTCTTAAATTTTACGGTAATTCCTGATATCATGTTAGTAGGTAACATTAAACACAGAGAAAATGTTATTATCACGTGCCATAAAAAAAACTTACAACAAGTCAAAACTGTGTTTTCCATCTAGTTTTCATTATCCTTTTTTATAGATGTGTAAGATAACGGTAAAGTTCCAGTATTTTTCGAGTTAATTATATATTGAAATAACAGAAATAACGTTACTTGTACATACGTGTTTACACCGTGGTATTTAATGAACTATGATTGTCATGTCACATAATATATTCCTCGATTTATCTGAAAAAAATATTTTTAAACTTGTTTACAACATTATTTATTACACACAAAGTTATAAAAAAATTAAAGACTATTATTAAAACAAAGTATGAGCTCATGGTATCAAAAATATGCGACGATATGTACACTCTCTTTATAGTGAATTTATTGTAGTAAAGAGTGTTCAGACCGTATACACCTCATAACCATCAAGTAAAAGACTTGCTTGTCTGGTTTACGTAATTAATAACAGTAACTTAAATATCAATTGAGCTCTAACATTAACACTTTTAGATCTTTAATTTATAACAGAAACGTATTCTTTTTCAGCAAGTACTATAAAAAGTAGGTGGTACATTTTTTTAACTCACCTTTATAGTCAAGCTTTTTCTAGTATATATACAAATAAGTCAACTTAGAATTACTATATAGTAAAGAACTCGGCAATTATCAAACACTTGACATTGAAAATAATAAAATTTGTAATAATTATTATAAAAATTTACAAAAAATCGTCGTGGTTTTTACTGTCACAAGTTTATGTTTAATTAGATTCGAACTTGATTATTTTATAATTTCTGTGTATTAATGACATGCTTACACAAATGTTTATTCTTCCTCACCGTTATAGGAGTAACCACGTAATAAAAATCAATACTTACTGTCTTGTGGCGGCGTGAGAGAATCCATCACCCCATCTCATCCCTTGGGTGTCGTAAAATTTGACTTAGGGAATAAATAAAACAGAAGATGAGCACAATTTAAAAATCGAAAGAAGTTTCTTTAAATTTTATGTTAAGTAAGAAATTTATACACGAGAACTGCATCAAAATCGGTTTAGTCAATTCACACAACACTGATATTTTTCAAATATCAGTGTTGTGTGTAAATTTAAAAATTTATTATAAATTATATCACCATTTCAAAAAATCATTCAAATTAAAGTGGTACAATGTCGGAAGTTTCCAATGACGGAATATAGCATTACATAAATTGTGCTAAAATATTAAACATCTACAAAAAGAGAATAAAACACACAATCATAACAATCAACAAAATTTTAGGATTGCGTTTGCATGGCAGATTTTTTAATTACTATTATTATTATTTCCAGGCAACATTTTTTTACTACCTACTGATTAATTCAACGTTCAATGTGTAATGTATAAATAAGTTAATCTCATCAAGTTCATCTTCCCCACTTCTTTTGACCTATATTACCGGCAAGCAGGGTCTGTACATACGAGTGGCCAGGGTCGGCTATGTACACTTACCTACTCTGTTAGTGTTAATCCCCATAAAAATTAAACAGTTTTTTGGTTGCCTGTCAGAAAATGTGCTGTTTATTTTTAGCTTTAAGTCATAAGAGACGTCTTCAAAGGAAACGTAGTCACTTAACAGTTTACCAAAGAATTACAAATACTGTAAATGTTAAAAGTAACTTCTTTACTCTAGGATTTACTAAGAGTACATTTTGTGAGAAGTAACAGTAAAATGCAGAAAAGATATTTCCAAGTTCTTAGAAATTTCAGTTACAGTTTCGGTAAGTATTGCAGTAAAAGAGAGCAGCGAATTTGAACTCGTTACCTTTGGATCATTTCTATTATTCCATGTCTAACTTATAATGTTATTCAAGAATAGTTATTGTTTGTAGTTCCTTGTAGGATTTTGTTTTGTTGCATGGCGAAACATATCAATTTGCATATCGCCACCTTCTTGAATTTTCTTCGCGATATCGATTTAATTGCTAGGTTTTTTTTAAATAAGAACAATCGTGCGATGTTTTATCGGTGTGAGCTACTAAAATCAAACTTAAGTTGTTACCGTATAGTTAAAATACGCTCTTAACCTGCACTTTACCTTTAGCATGGATTGATTTACAGTAGTGTTTAAGAAAATAACACTTATGTAGTAGAATACACATATGCGCTAAAGGAAATACATGTGTAAACTAAATTTTTGTAATAAAACACATTAAAAAGATATAATTTGTTTGCGGAGTGTTAAAATATTAATAAAAATCTCGTGATTGTCTCCTAATGTTATTGAAAAATTCGTAAAAATACTTAGATTTTTTGGTACATTGATGTTGGATAAGAGAGGTTCAAGAAGCCTAAAGTGCAGTGGTCCAAAGTAGACGTTTTAAGATGGTTTAAGACTTATAACGGTAATTTATGTATATATTAGTGAATGTTGTAACATATATTCGTGTTGATTAATAAGCAATGCCGATTTATAAGTTGACTATTAAGAACACATTTTCAAGCCGGCCACTACTTTGTTACTGTTATAACATGAAGTAATTTCATACTCATATTCGTCAACTAACGTTTTCTCGTATAAACAATTTATCATGTCAATTATTTATGAGATACTAAAAAGACTTTTGAAGTTTATTTTTTGTTATTAACAGTTAATAAAATAGATAAAATTTGTGACATGTTACATTCGTAATCCTGTTGTCGGGTGTTCGTAATACCAGTGTTTGATTATTTATATTGCAGTACGTTACAGTGGGTATGACGGCTGGTGGTGAGGTCGACGCGGTCACACAGAGTGATGCGGGTGGGCGTGGGACGTCGGGGGGCGCCGCTGTGCTGATGTCGGTGGAAGCGACTCGGCGGCTCTCCCGACGGCGGCGGGCGCACGCACGGAATGCAGCGCGGCGCGGGGCGCGCGCGGGGGCCGCTGCTGCCGCGACGACGCTCGCTGCTGCCGCGACCCGCCTCAGTCAGCCGCGCGCCACGGTCCCGAGTGCTGTTCGACCGACACGCGCGACTCCAACACCCTCACCATACAGGTATGTATCGTAAACGACTTACGACCTTCTCGTTTCTTTCGCACTACTTCACTACCGAACTATTTCGGCGCGATCCAATCTTTCCAGAAATAACCAGCCGCCACCACCGTCCTCGAAAGAGGTGGCGACCGTCGTCCCGAGCACGATGACCCGTCGGGTTTTCGCCAAAAGAGAATCCCTAAATACTTTCCGGTCATCGCTTCTGTGGTTTTATCAGCGTTACATATTTATTATTTGTCGGCGGTGAGGTCAGCGATCGAGCGCGGCGTTCTGTGCCTTATCGCCAGCGACGTAAGGGTCGCAGCGGTGGCGGCTCGCCGGCGACGCGGGCGCGCCCGACCTCGGGCTCTGCTCTGTCTGTGCTATGCTCTTGCGTCGTTGCTATTTGTTGTAGCTGCCTATATATACATCAACACCTATAGCGTCTATTATATAGCAAGCACAACACGTATGGACCATAGAGTCGGTACCTTATGCGGCGACACGTTTTTGCTCTGTTACGATTTCAACAATCACAGTTAAACCCAAGAGTGCCAAGATCCATTTTGGATGATGCATAGCCATGTTAACAACAAATTAACGTAGAGCGAGACTTACAACATTTCCAGAGGCTATGCTTTGCATTGATTACTTTTAGGTGTTTATCATCAGTCGTGATTTCCGTAGTTCTTTGTCATTGACAATGACAACACATAAAAAAGAACAGAATTACCGAGCTGTTAACAAAATCAGTTGTTTACATTAAACCAATAATTCCTTCTGCATTCTACGCACTGTTATTCTTTATTATTAAAGATATAACAGTAAGTGAAAACGTGACTTACTCATATAAACTTGCAAACTCGAATGCTTCTGCACCATTGTTTGTAGCACTAACGAAATTGTTTGCGGTGTGCGTGGTTTGAAATGGATGCATACATTAATGCTCGTTTACAAAAATAATGGACGTAATTCTTATTCAGTAACTAAGATATTATAGGTACTTATTTACCTCGAAATATCCCGGCATAGGTAGGACTTACCGGGTGACGAGGGATCCGGTGTTCATCGTCCGGAGCCGTCTTCACCAGCACGTTTGGTGCGTGCTAATAACGTTTTTCAAAGGATTCTCGCTCCTAGTCTTAAACGAATACGTGTCAAATTTCCTCATCGTACCTACAGCACTTATTACGCCTCAGGCATATCATTGAAAGAGCTCGTCGCCGCAAAATTGTATCCCACGCGATTCTCGTATTTAATCCAATCAACCTTAGGACTAAATTTCCTTGTGACGTTAACGATGTTACGTTACTGTAGCCGGGGTCGAGATCCCCGACGCACAAGAGAGTGAAAGTTGGGGGTGGGTGACTGGCGGGGTGGTAGCGCTCCCTACAGGAGTGGTCGACCCGGGACTTCCAACTAGGATTTGCTAAATCTGCTGCTTTTACGCTGAGGCCGTCGAAAAACTAAATTACCGTCTTTGATGGACGCTTGCTTCAACAATACTGTGAGTGAAGTATTAATTCAACACCATTGGAATGTCCGTTTCTCAGGGTTACCTTCGTAGTACTGTCAATTAAATAATAAGGCGTCATAATTAATAATGGAAAAAAAGTTATGAACGAAAATTTATTGTCTAACATGCACAAGAGCTCAGTGGTTTACGCACGTAATTTGCTTTTTCCATTTTATTGTTGTGCAGTCAAACGTGGTCGGACCACTGACAACGATACATTGAATTAAGATAGGCAGTGTGATGTTTAAACAGCAGTAGTTTTGCTTAATAATAACTTAAGTCAATCTTTAATTAAAGACTTCTAGTTTACAGTGAACTTGACTTTGAACTTTTGACCCTTACAATGAACCAATAGTAGTAAACATGATATTCCATTACCTGCTCTGTAGTTTAAATAAATAAAATTAGTTGATTACAGATCCAAAAAAAATGTACTACTGTTGGAAGGTTCCGAATGATAGATTCGTGAGCTGAGTTAGAAATATACGTTGGTAGGCATAGACTAACCTCGAGCGTCCTTGTACGGGTTGGATGGAGGTCTCGAAGGCCGCGCCTACAAAACTCTGTACTCTTACATATTATATAGCGAAGACCTTTCCTGTGATAGAAGTTGTAGTTTAAGCAACAAGAATTCGAACTACGCATTTCATAATCATCTGTTTATTAATAATACCAGATATTTTTTGGGCTTTCAAAATTGCTTCATTAAAAACTACATATTTAAATTTTCGAGCAACGAGCAATCTAAAACATTTGCAGGCTATGATATTGGAATGCTGTAATTTTCAATATTTTTGAACAGCATTTACAATAGTTTTCTTTTTCTCGTTACTTTGTGTCGTCAAAAATATATAATATTTACGGATACGAGATTCGTAAGAAATGAGATATGACCTGATCGTTTTTGTGATTATGTCAAATTAAAAAAGTTGATCTGCAATGGGCTAACACTTGACCTCAATTTCACAAGATGTTAAGTGACAATGAGGTCGAAGATGGCGAGGCGTGCTCGCGTAGAATACTCTGGGTCTCATATATTGACTGCCGGAAGACTATTTGGACATTTAATATGTGCTTTTTCAAATTATCTTTATTTTTAAATAGTAGTTCAAACTTAAAATAACTTAAAAATATGATTTGCTACACATTAAAAAAATAGAAGATAAAAGAGTGCTTTGAACAGAAGATATAGAAGCTTTTACAACAGATAAAGCAAAGATCGTATGGGATGTCACTTAATAAAATTATTTAGGCTCATAAAGCATTTGTGTAGCAAGAGAGATTGTAAATTATTCCTCCAAGAATTAACTACCGAGTTATAAACAACGGATTTTCAATAAAAAATCCTTAATCATAATAATTAAATGAAAGCAAAGAAATTTTTTCGACAAAAATGTTCTCGTAATTATACCGGAATAATAAAACTATTTTAACATATTTATCTAAAAGCACTGACTTAAATATTTTTTTTCTATTATCAAGCAATCGCGTCACAACCACAGCTCTGTATCACCTCGGTGTTATAAAAAAAGCAATTCCCAAGGGTTAAAAATAGCGCTGTCTAAAAAATTAGCAGTACTCTAGTTGGAGAGCTTGACTAGATGTTGCTTTTAGGTCAGCTCTGTACAGTTTGACCCTATTTGGATGGCTGACCTTTGGTGACGTTAACAATTGCTCGCACTTTGATCTGAAGGCGAATCAAACAAACGTAATCACGAGGCTTCTTTGGGAGTCTTGGGAGGGTGGTTTAAAAATCAAAAATTAATTTTGTGCTGCTTTGATATTGAGCTTATATATACAAGTAATATCTATTAACTCAAACAGATCAAACATTTGTCGCCTCAAATAATAAACGTACCTTACTACGTCCAACCCTTCTTTAGCCGTAATTTCGTTAACATTAAAACGGTAGCGTGCTTAGGTAAAACATGAAGTCGTTACCACAATGAAAGGTTGCAGCAACGACGTTTATGCCAACCTAAAAGGTATATGCGAAAACACGAAACAAGAGTCATATTTTTTCGCGTGTTTGAAATAAATTTCATGCTTCTACTGTTATCGTGTTTAAAAGTATTAATAATCATTAGAACAGCAAAGTTTTCAGTACATAATTCATTCTCTCTCTCTTTCTCACACCCTTCTTAGCTATGTCACATATAGTGTTGGAGTCAACTAACCTTTTTTTTCTTTGACTCTTTGCTCTGTCCTCGACATCGTCATCGGTAACTTGGCATTCACGCACTTATATTTGCGCGTGAATGCTACACACACACCTGTCTTTATTTCTTTCCACCTCTTCTTGTGGTCTTCGATTTGGGAGAGATATCTGCAGTGTCAAAAATTAAATTTTGGCTACAAATGTCGGGTATGAAGTCTAAAATTTTAATTATACTTTACAACACAATATATAGTTCTGTTTTAAAATAGTTTTAGGTGTTGATAAGATAGTGTATATATAACACCGTAACGACGCCCAAAGTCAGCAGACATCTAAACGTAACACCTGCATTAGACGGTTGAATAATTCGCGTGTCGCTCCGAGATTGTTGGAGCGCACCTCTGCGCCACGCGGAGCGGCGACGGCAGCTGCATTGCAGCTGGCGTATGCTTTTTCTCGTTTTGCTGCACCGCCGGACAGAATCCTGCACTACATACGCATAGCAAGCACACATACGGGCCTCGAGGCGGCGGCCACCGCTGAGATGGGTTGTCCGTTGTTTCGCTTTTATCACTACTTATACAGCGACAGTTTTTACGTTTCGTCCTTACTGTTTATATCTCTTTTTCATATAAAACTTATTTTAGTCATCATCATATTTTGACAACAACGATTTAAAAATGTAATGTGAATTATGTGCCGCTTTAATTTTCGAAGTAAAATATCGTAAAGATTCAGGGGTTGATCTGGGGTGCACAAGGGGCACCCTCCAGTAATTAATTATTTACTTTTACTACTTATCTCTGTTATGATTTCTTATATGTACATGAATAACTCATTTATTAAGACTAAACTCTACGGATTTTTATCGCGTTGATTTAATTTATTATACCGACGTTCCGTGTGTTTAACAGCAACTTTGATGATTTGAGGACTGAGGTGACGAGCATCCTGACGTCTTAGTTGTACCAACAGCCTTTTAAATATCATTTGTAGTTCAAAGTTAAAATAACACATAACACTGTGTAATTAAGTTCATACCAACTACTGATATCAACTAAAAACTTGTCTTTAACCTTTATTTTCAAACTAAAATACCAACTTTTGGAAACCAGATCATTACCCATAAAAAACAGGGATTTTTGTAACATTTAAGTTAATTTATTTCGATTATGATAGAGCCGCGAAAACTTGAATTGCAAAAGTCTAATATAAACGGCATATTAAGCATATTGAAAAAAAAGAAAAAAAATATAAAATTCTTGTGCCCGACATATTTTTTTGCAAATGTACAGCAAAAGTCTATAACGTGGACTATAATCAATACTTAGTGTTGCCCATTCGAACTTTCCGTACTATTTCCAGCTTCCTAGGCGTAACCCAAATCAAGTTTTCAGTAAAGTATTTTTAGGGATTGCTTTCAATTCTCTTACAAGTACATTACATACACAATGTACTTTTATACGGACGGGGGGATCATGCAGGATTTCTTTTCTTAATTTGTCCTCTAAGTTTATCTTATAAATCCAACTACGAATGCAATGATAATGCATGTATGCATAACACACTATAAGTTCCTTCAAAATTATTGCTGTTAATGGCTTATACTCAAAACAGCGGAGTAATACCTTCAAATACCAACTGACTCTTGACCAATGTTTTTTTTTTCAATTATGTTGCACTGACCGTACTCCCTTACCAAGCACTCTCCACATTTGAATACTTTCATAATCATGAGCTCAAATCTGAACTCATCTGTGAATAGAACTTTAATCCAAACCCCGTCATTCCAATTTTTGTGATTGCGAGCGGAATTAAATCGCGCAGCTCGATTCTTGTCATTGTTTGCCTGCTTACTGTGACCTCTCAAACTTCTTAGAGGATCATTTTAAAGAGGATAATAATTCTATGAAGAATTTAAGGTCCGGTTTCTGAGAATGGTGGTAACGATTATTCAGTCATCTCTGGTCACGATTTTCCGTTTACGTCACAGTTATATGAGTCTCGTGTACTGCCTGGTTTGTCGCTGGTAATGTTTGTGCTATATGTCGGTAGATGTGCCCAGTTTCAATTAAAGTTGTTCTAGTTGCTTCAATAAAGTTTAGATGTGGAATCACAGATTATTTACAGTAAAAATTCACACTTAACACGATAATGAACAAAAATTTTTAAACAAAACCTACATTTGAACTCAAATTAAAAAAATTGGCAAAATTTTCGGCAGTATAAAAAAAAACGCAATATTATTGTGTAAAGTGACTTTGAAAAAAACATCCCAACACTGTATTTTGTTAATAGAACTTATACAAAGATTATAACTGGAAACAGTACACTTTTTTTTACGTTTTTATAAATTTGTTCAATAGTCTTCATCACAATCACTATAAGCTGGCAATAGTTTACTGTGCGTTGCAGTGTAAAACGAACTATAAGATTTAAAAGTTATCCGGGTTGTTTCGTATTGGGCTTTACAAATAATAATTATTTGTAGGCATTTTATTTTTACAGAAAACATTATTTATTTACAATGGGTTAACACGACCTTAATTTCATAGTATGTCAAGCGACAATGGCCGTAGATGGTTAAGCCTGCTCACCCAAAATACTCTATCTCAATAGCAATGCTTGCAGTAGTCATATTTTCCACGAAAATATGGGTTTAGATAGCGTTGGACATAGGGAAAGCTTTCAAGATGTCGCTGCAATCGAAAAACGTTTCAATGAAAGCCTGCTATACTTGCTTACTATTTGAGCCTTATCATAGATAGCAATGCATTATCATCACTATCCACCTTACTGTAGCCTATTCAATGAAATTAGTTTTTCAGAAATAAGAAAACGGAAAAAACTTTTTGAAAAGGTTTTCAATTTGAAACGTGTATTTTTTTATTATGTAGGGCAGAGCTTGTATAACTTTTCACGAAATGGTCCAATTTTGATGATACTATCTATATTGAAAACCTTAAAGTCCGTATGAAATTTTAAAAAATACGTTGTAAAGAGGAATATCAAAAGAAATAAATAAAAAGAGTTTTTGTTGAAACTGGTCCTAAAGCATTTTAAGAAAAATCAACTCTGATAGTGATAATAGTTATTGGATCCTACTTGGCATGTTGTTACTATTTAGTAGAAATAAGTAAAGAGCTATTGAGACAGTTTGGATCAAACTTGGCAACAAAATCCTATGTACGTCTTAGTGCAGTGCATTTCTCGTATTTGCTACAAATTTCTTTACCTTATTAGTATAATTAAATTGAATTTGTTAATATGTATTACATGGGTATTATGATTATTTTAGATAAGTATTTTCTTTACCAAGAAAATCTTTACCAAGAAAATACATTAACTTCTTTATCGATCATCACATTAACTTTTTTATTTATTCCAAGTTTTATTTACACGTGAGTTTTGTTTTCATATTCATTGTGAAGTGATCGTTTGGCCACTGCCAGAGAGTAGAATGTTGCAGGTTCGGTTTCCGCTCAGCACAATTAATTGTGCTATTCTAAATTAGTACATGTCCTGAGTGCTGCCAGTTTATGAGTGTATAGTTCCCGGCTACTATGTATAGTGTTAAAAACATTACGCTGCAGCTCTGTAACGCGAGTAGTGTTAATGTTATAATTACATACATACACATAGAACAATTGATTCTTATGATTTAAAACTAGTTCCAAGAAAATAATGAATTATACCACACATTTTTAAACACTGTAAAATTTTAGTAGACTTAGTTGGATGCTAAAAGTTGTCTTACATAACAAGCTTGGTAGGTTATACGTAGAGTTAGGTTCCGAAGAGTGGAGGACGGGCGGCCGCCCCTGCTCCCGAGGGCAGGCTAGTAAGGGGGTTGCTGCCATTTTCGTTCAGTGCCACCGCCATAACCTCCTCGACGATATGTTGCCAAAAGTAGGTACATAACACACGTCGAGGACGCATTTTTGCTAATAACACTCCCATTTAATAATTAATGATGCTGCATCATGTACATCTAATTACGGATGTCGCCGCCACATGCATAAACATCAACAGGCTAAATTACTGTATTCAACAAACTACATGCACGAAGAAATTTTAATTCGATGACATAACAACATCTCTTTTTCGTCAAGTTTATTATCCGATGTTGTATAATACTCGTATTTTTGAAACGTTGAACATATACTTTATCCTAACAAGAGCGGGTAAAATGAAGACGAACTATGATATGACTAGGCAAGTATAGAACTTTTTAGACTATTATTAAAGCTTGGACCGCTAAGTTTTAGTAATTAATTTAAAAAAATTGTATGCAAAGCCGAGATGCTCTTACGGTGAATTGCCATCGGCGCAGCCACTCAGTGAAGATAACGTTATCAGCGATAGCCTTGCCGAGGGGATTCTGTGAAGCCACATAGGACTAGTACGCATGAACTATTATTGTTAGCTTGTGTACATCGCATTTTCTCCACTGCTTATTCAGAACATCCATACTTGCGCCGTGAGTCTTTGGCAAACTACCAACATACCCAGTTCATGAGACAATTCTGATGTATTTCGCATGAACACAAAAAAAAATGTAGATATTACTCAATACACATTTTTCTCACGATTAAATATATTATTATCTTAGGATTCATTAACCGGATAATGTATATAGTGGAACTGGAGACGTAACAAGGATTACTTTGGATGTACATTAATTGTAAGCGAGTTATTCCTAACAAAAGCAATACGTTATTTGTCTTTGAGCGTAGGTTGGTTATCGGCGACATCCAACTGACATGATGTTTTCATTTTCAATACAATTATCACCCGTGCCTCGGCTCTCGCGTGCGTCACTGAAACGAAAAGAGGTCGGTCGTGCTCGCGCCAGCCATCGCGCATCCCGCCAACAATGAAGAGCGGCACGCACTGCCAGTGCTATATCGGACGTACAACACTCTTGATAATCTGTAGATAGACAGTCGCATGCTGGTTTGTAGGCGGCACGTAATGTATGCGTGGTCGGTCGCTGCCGGCCGACTCCGCATCCATGTTGGCAGCGCGGCGGACGGGCGTCGCACTCGCCAGTGACCTCACTGCGCACCACCTAAATATGACCTAAGCGCGCTCGACCCATTGTTTTTTTTTTTCGCTTCACTTCAATCCTTCTTTTTTATGGGGTTTGGTTTTATATTTCGTTGATATTTACAACGGAGAAACTTATTTATATAAACATTTTAGCCCCAATTTCACCTTAACGATAAATTAAAATGTCAAGGTTAATTTCTGGAACAACACATCTTTTCAACAACAATTTTTAGTGTTTATATTGTAAATAAATTTAATAATAATTCCATGTCTGTGTTAAATTTGAGAACTCACTTTAAAGTATTCATCTTTTCGTAATATATTAACTTTATTTTTATTAGGAACAACAATTATAACACAAAATGGAAACAATTGAATCTCTGGTTACAAACTTTTTGTTGGTCTGTCGGCGTTACCAAGTGCAACGTGTATGGTGACGGCGGAGTTCCTGTGTGGAGCCCGCGAGGCCACACACCACCTGACTCAAGAGCAGCTGGCGGCCGGCTGCTTGCGCTTGCGCACAACAAAACTTGTTTTAAGCAAGCAAACGTTACAATATGGCGGACCACCATCGACTTATAACAAGCGTATTTTAAAGTAACATCAAGAGTATTACAGACGTTTGCTCTGATTTATGTAAATAATAATTTAGTTTGTTCGTTACAATCGGCGCTATAGCTGTCAGCCGCGTGACTGTTGCCGTATTGTAGACAACGTCCTTAACAACGTCCGTATTTTTCCGTTCGTGTTGAACAGGCAACGTCGGCCACAAAGTTGTTTACGCGGGTGGCTGTAGTTAGTACTTAGTTAGTGTGAAGGTATATACGTACGTTGTAGGCAACGACGGTCGGCCAGCCCGAGGCGGTGCCTCCGTCGCACGACCCTGATAATTTGCCGCGCTTATGTTACTTCAACGGCTTCTTGCGACACGTCGTAGCCGCTTTCCTGGGTTTCTTCAAGCGACTCACACATGCGAAGTGCCAGTTACTGCGTATCTGTAAATGTTACCGCCCTGGTGCCCAGTTTCTCTATGAGTTTCACCGCTCGATTTAATTCGATATATACACTCAATGATACTCTTTAATGTGTTAAATCCTGGAAGTGCAACTATTCCACATCCTTAAGTTACGTACTAATACACATACGATTTAATTTGATATCTTGCTAATAGTGTCTAAGTTGTTTCAAATACTCTTTAAAGTTTCTTTTTCGTCCGCTCTACACTGCTATTTAATTTCTTGATTTTCTTTCTTTCTCTTGACGTGATCAGGCGTATAAGATAATCTAATCAGGAGCAAACGATTAACGCGCACTGCGTCAAATAATATATGTATATATCTCTATTTTAACTAGTTCCCTTAACTAATGGGCGATGTTAGATATTGTTAGGTATTATAACAATTGTGCATAAATGAAGCCGCTTAAGAAGTACTCGAGAACCTAGTGCAATTCTAGTGTTATAAAAGTTGTAAACTAACCTTCAAAATTAACACAAAATGGAACAATTGAATCTCTGGTTACAACTTTTTGTTGGTCTGTCGGCGTTACCAAGTGCAACGTGTATGGTGACGGCGGAGTTCCTGTGTGGAGCCCGCGAGGCCACACACCACCTGACTCAAGAGCAGCTGGCGGCCGGCTGCTTGCGCTTGCGCACAACAAAACTTGTTTTAAGCAAGCAAACGTTACAATATGGCGGACCACCATCGACTTATAACAAGCGTATTTTAAAGTAACATCAAGAGTATTACAGACGTTTGCTCTGATTTATGTAAATAATAATTTAGTTTGTTCGTTACAATCGGCGCTATAGCTGTCAGCCGCGTGACTGTTGCCGTATTGTAGACAACGTCCTTAACAACGTCCGTATTTTTCCGTTCGTGTTGAACAGGCAACGTCGGCCACAAAGTTGTTTACGCGGGTGGCTGTAGTTAGTACTTAGTTAGTGTGAAGGTATATACGTACGTTGTAGGCAACGACGGTCGGCCAGCCCGAGGCGGTGCCTCCGTCGCACGACCCTGATAATTTGCCGCGCTTATGTTACTTCAACGGCTTCTTGCGACACGTCGTAGCCGCTTTCCTGGGTTTCTTCAAGCGACTCACACATGCGAAGTGCCAGTTACTGCGTATCTGTAAATGTTACCGCCCTGGTGCCCAGTTTCTCTATGAGTTTCACCGCTCGATTTAATTCGATATATACACTCAATGATACTCTTTAATGTGTTAAATCCTGGAAGTGCAACTATTCCACATCCTTAAGTTACGTACTAATACACATACGATTTAATTTGATATCTTGCTAATAGTGTCTAAGTTGTTTCAAATACTCTTTAAAGTTTCTTTTTCGTCCGCTCTACACTGCTATTTAATTTCTTGATTTTCTTTCTTTCTTTTGACGTGATCAGGCGTATAAGATAATCTAATCAGGAGCAAACGATTAACGCGCACTGCGTCAAATAATATATGTATATATCTCTATTTTAACTAGTTCCCTTAACTAATGGGCGATGTTAGATATTGTTAGGTATTATAACAATTGTGCATAAATGAAGCCGCTTAAGAAGTACTCGATAACCTAGTGCAATTCTAGTGTTATAAAAGTTGTAAACTAACCTTCAAAATTAACACAAATTGTATACATCACATATATTCACACCCGAGACAAAATAAAAACATGAAGCTCCAGCAAAAACGCGTTAAGTCAGTGTGTTTGCTGTGCTACTGAATAAATTTCAATATGTCCGAAGAGGTTTTGTAATCACAATGATTGTTTCTTGCTTGCGACAAATATAGATAGATATACGTCGTTTTATTTGTTGCATTAACGCTAATATATCGTTTAGAATGGACAATTGGAAATACCATTAAAACTTTCATACTGTCTTATATCAACATTTCACTACAAAATTAGATATCAGTACGAAATATAATATTTGGAAATAAATTTAAAAATAAACTGAATCGAGACATCCTTACGGCACGTGTTAGTACACGAGCTGCTAAACATAAATGTATATTCTTAGTTTC
Source organism: Byasa hedistus (assembly GCA_029286795.1). Taxonomy (NCBI): domain Eukaryota; kingdom Metazoa; phylum Arthropoda; class Insecta; order Lepidoptera; family Papilionidae; genus Byasa; species Byasa hedistus. The sequence goes on along the minus strand of JAGSMW010000020.1, from coordinate 3,810,564 downwards.
ACGTGCGTATGACATAAGTGAAATTAAGTTTTCGTAGATAACAAAGGCGTTGAAATATGTAGCACTGGAACATTTTTGAAAACAATTTTAAGACTAATCTTCGTGATAAAGAGAGCTGATAAATGGTATTGAGAAATGAACCCAGCAAATCGAAGCCACGAGTAGCAACCTATTCAACAAACAAGTCGTCACAGCGTTCATGCATGAGGCGGGTGTCGGTCAGGCGAGCGTCCGTGACACCTAATCGAGCGCAGCACCTCTGCTATCTGGTGCTTCGATAACGCATATTATCAGTGGGCGGGATGGCTGGCATGAGCTGCGGTTGTTGTTGGCTAGTGCATGACGGAGCGGGCCGGAGCCGCGGCACATGTTGCGGAACGTGGCGGAGCGCGGGGGGCGGGGGGAAGGAAGCCAACACACACACCGGCGGAGGCCCCACGCACACGAGCACGCGCACCGCCGACACAACGCCCGCGCCCGAGGAGCGTCACCGCTTTATCGCAGCCATCTTTAAACGAGCACTGCTCACGCCACTCCGAACGAATTCCATACGAAAACCCCGCCGGCGACGTCGGCCCTCGACGGCTGCACTCCTTTCATTGTTTGAAGCGCTAAGAGCCGTTTAGCGGCCACCTTCCTCAAGGTTATGATAATTACTCGTTCGACCGGTGACACGCCGGCGAACGAGAGTCATCGTTGTATATCACATCTACATACATATTAAGCGGACGCGAGGCGCCGTCCGGGTCCTTCCTTCCTTTCATGAAACCATAACAAATCTATTTTAGTAGATTTCCGTAAAAAGCAGGCTGTATGAAGTTTTTTACTGGTCTAACAAAAGAATACAAAAATATTTTGACTCGTTATAAACTTCGTTGTTTGCAATCTAACACCGTTCACTTTCGTTTTGTGTGAGCTTTTTCTTGCGGCTACCATTTTTACAGTATCGATCCTGGGAGGGAAGCGTGCGGGTCGACATCCCGTCGCCTACGTCTCCGCAGCGTCAGCGGCTGTAGCATCGCTTCCCTACATTCCAGGCCAGAGGCTGGCGGGCGGTTGATAAAGGAAAACTGCCTATGTACTCGGCCCCCAGCGGGTGCCCGGTCGGAGTGAGGCGTGTTGTCGCGTATCTATATATAGCGCGTGTTGGTCGGAGCGCCGCGACCGCGCCCGCCGCCGCACTCCGACGTCGCCGTCCGACGAAAGGTCAATTGGCGCGCAAATTATTTACGTCGCAAAATCCGCAACGCCGCTGCACCATCATGATGCTATTCAGCCGAATATTATTAGCTGTCGCATAACCGCTTCAAAAAAATCATTTCGGCGATACATAGCTTAACAGACTAAAAGAAACACATTAACTACTCACATTTCGCGTTGAACGCATCTACATATAGTATAGCTTCTTTTCAGTTTTAAAGCAATTTTATAATGGTACCTATGTACTTATGTTCGCAGTTGATTGCAAGTAAAACTAAGTGAATCGATACGTCGCGTTGATACGACTGTGATAAACATCGTATACTATGCTAGAATCTGTCGATTCGGAACCAATGGTTTTGCGTTAATGCATTTTATCATTGATACCAAGTACGTGAACAAGCCTGTTTTGTTGCAAGATGTGGTCATGTTGTGCGGAGGCCGTGGCGAGGTGAGCGCTACCACGCTCAGCTAGCGTTCTTGTGTTAGTCACGCTCGGAATGCCTGCGTTGGTTGCCTCCTAAAAGATCAGCGTCGAATGACGCCACAGATTCTACATTCAGCTACCAGACGGAAATATCATTAGTACACAGAAAGATATATGACCTCTCCGCAACACACTGCTTAACTGTCGCCATTACAAAGCTACGTACTTGTTCATGCTTCAAATAATTACTAGCTGTGTTAACGTTGGTGTTTATTAAACGTTCTCGTTGTTTACTTTTACTCGTGTATGAACTCCGCGTCCAAATTGTCCAAGAACATCATGGTCTTACCGGCGTGTATGTGTGTTTTGCTAGAACTATATTAGAATTTATTTTTAGGAGAGGAAAATACATTATTTATCAAGATGGACAAAACAGATAATCTGGTCTAAACTTTAAACTGTTATCAAATTCCCCCCACTTATGATGTTAACATTAAGAAACTTCTAAATTAAATCTTATGTCTATTAGATTCATGTGTAATGAATGTATGATAGGCAAACTATCAGTAAGCGGACGGTTGTCGACCGAAAGCAAAAGTAGACGCGTCCTATCGAAATGACTTGATATGCTCGATGTTCGAACCGATAGGGAGTCGATCTTGAAAGAGGCGAGAGTGAAAGGAAGCTAAATTGAATTTTAAGGTAAACACATTTTTGTCCGAACGACTTTATTATTACAAATTAATTATTACATTTAAGAAGTACATTTAAAACTGAATAAGTGGATGAATTAATTATTAAATTACCATTCTTTTTCCGTAACTGTATAATGATATTGGAAAAGGCCGGCCGGCATAGTGCAGAAAGTTTCCGTTTCAAACAGTGAATGTTACTAACAGTTTTAATTTTAGTTGTTAGTCTAGTATTTTATATATTTCCGATATAGGATGTGTCAGTTATATGACCCTAACCTAAGGTCGCCTCGAACTGCGAAAGATACAAGCACCGTTGTGCAGTATTCATATATACCGGCTTGTCCTCTTAGCAGAAGAACGAGGCAAAACAAACTCTTTCCTGTTATTTAAAACGCGGCTAGTCATCGCGAACGTCGTTCGACAAGTTGTTTAGTGCAACTATTTTTACAATATGAGAAACAAACGCGTCGCCCGTCTCGTGTGCATCCGAGCCCCCGTGGTGAAGCACGATGTGCATACGCAGGTAGCGGGCCGTGGTACCGTCGCCGTCCCTCATCCCCGGCTGCTCTATAAATATACAGCAGGTGCGGCGAGGCGCGCGGGGAAGCCGTCCGCCTCAGCAGCGCTTCAAACCGTACGGCCAACGGACCTTAGCGACGCCATATCGATTGCGAGGGCTCCCCCTGCGGCGCGCCGCCTCCATTGTGCTCCGGGATGCCTTCTCCGTTTCCTGCCTGGTTAGGTTGTCAACCTCCCCGCTCCCCGCTCATGCCCCGTGCCCGCCAGGATGTCCGACAGCTGCCTCTAGCAGCGGCGCTGCTTCGCGTCGCTTTCCAATTCACTGTCCCACTTGAACGTCTCTACTTGTATGAATAAACGTGCATGCTAAATGAACGGCGCAACTCGTAATTACGTTATTACTTCAACTTTTTTTAGTATAGTTATATCCAATTTAACAAACGTTTATGTTTTTATTAGTATTCTATTGAATTTAATACGATACAAAAAAGTGAACCAATTTCATTTATTTTGGAGAATATAAGAGTACATAAGAGAGACCGCACTAGCCATGCGTCAGTGGCACAGTACATAACATTACGCGCAGCTTCGTCTACGTACATGTGGGTCAGCGTTGCTCTATATTACTGTAAAAATACCGACAGACTATTTATACATCCCATTTAAAGTTGCAGGTTTTACATAAAGGGGCTAATACCTATATACAAGTTCGTCTATATAAATTCCAATAAATACGCACAACGTTTAAGAAACATTTAGAATATTTTAAAACTGTTTATTACAACTATTATCGAACCCACAACACAGCGAAATGAAAGTGAAGGCAACCTCGTGTAGACATTGCACCAAGCGTGCATTCGTAATTACATATAAAAAAGGATTTGCCATATTTTTACATTACTACATCTATTGATTTTAAGATACTGTACTTGTAAAACGCATCATCCATTCGTTTGTTCTTAAATATAATGTTACCATCAAGCGGGCCGTTTGTCTGTTTGCCACCGTGGTATAAAAAAATTGTCTATGTTCATTTAAATTGACCCTATATAAAGTAATTTATATATAAAATTAAATACATTTTAATGATGTAACTTATGTAAAATTAACAAGACCAACTTAGGTTCAAAATGTTAGTTGATGTGGAGCTTCTTGGTATCTCCGCTTCTTGGTGGATTATGGGAAACCGAATCGGCTACCAGCCAAGTGTTGCTATGCGTCATTGTTAACTCATGGTGGGGTGTACTTCAAGTTTCCTGGTATCGACTGCTGCTTGCAAAACAATAGACTGTTATTATATATACCAACGGTAATAAAAATTCTTTAAAGATTAAATGAATACGGGGGGAAAGAAGTTAAGTTAGGCTAGAAAAAAATTGTTATAACATAATAGTATTAACTGACGTGAATCTTTAGATTTTTTTTACTTAAATATAGATCTATTTAAATTCTTGTTCTTATTCTACGATGGAGGTATTAACATTATTTAAAAAGAATTACAAGTAATTGGTACAGATTTATCTAATGGATATTGATATAACCAGCGCCCCAACGGTAAACGTATGTTTAACCAGCAAATGTAGTAAAATCAATTGACTTAATATTACTTATTATTATAGTTTCTATTTACATGAAGGTGTTCTACTGTTTTTTCTGTTACGCTTTAATTTTAACGTCCATTGGTTGTCACAGTAAGTTCTTTGGTCTGGCGTTTTTGATAATTTTATTGTATTGTATGTGTCATTTGTGATACTGATTGTTGCATGACGGATGTTTTCATTGCAAAATATAAATAAGGGACTTCGGACTAAGTTAACAGACTAGAAGGATTCTTAGAATTAATAATAGGGATGTAAGTTAATTAAGGCAAAAAGAGCTCACATTTGTCAAAGTAGCATTTTGGAAACGGAGGTTAAAAGCAATCTTTACTTTGTATGTATTCATACGGTTCTGGAACTAAAATAAAAATTGGCACCAACCGCGCAACAGAATCGAACTCGGAATCGCGCATTAGAAAAGACCATATGATAGCCGCTAAGCCACTTTGTTTTTAATTTTTCTATTTAGCCAGCCATCAAGCATATTAATAATTATATTTCACTAATGATTATATATATTATGATGATTATTAATCCTGCTCGTGTTATATACCTTAGTTTCCAGAAAACTGGTTAAATTGTACTCGAAACATATTAGAGGAGACATCGACGATCTTAAAACAATTTACATACGCTCTTTCATTTGTTACATTATTATGAAAAGTATAACAACCTTTTTAATAACCAATTCGATTTTTACGGTTCAACGCGCTCCGCACTTACTCTACTGTTTAAACATGAAGTTAACGCATAAAAATTAATTAAAACATCAACAATATAACTGTTAGAACAGAGCTGGGGTTAGTCGTGTGAGTTATGCAACAAAATAATATTGAAGCACCGAGGAGGAGTGGTCTCGTTTGGTCGCAGCCGAGTGGAGGTCGCCCGCCGCGTCGGCTCCCCTAGCCGCGTCGACGAGGATGAAAAACACGGGAGCACATGACATCGGACCCTCCGCCCCCGCGCCCGCGCCCGCGCGCCGCGGCCGCCCGCCAGCCGCTGCCGGCGGCCGACCTCCGCCTCTCCTCATTCAGCCGCCGACGCTCCGGCGCACCACACGCTGCTGCTCCCACGGCGCGTCCGGCCCCTCCCCCCCGCACACCTCTCCCGCCGCGCCGACACCCGTCTCGGAACGTTTAACCGACACCGAGCATTGTTTGTTGCAGCGGAGTATGCTACAACAGATGCCCTCGTCGCCGAGCGCGCGCGTCGGCGAGGTCGCTACCATCTTGCGCACCCTCGAAGGCCGCCTGTACGGCGACGCGTCCTCTGAAGGCTCTTCGGACGCCGCCGAAGACATAGAACTGCCACAGTGCAAGATCAGAAGGAACTACAGCTGCACCAAGTGCACGTTTTATACACAGAACCCGCGAGCTTATCTTATCCATACGCGCGACATACATTTCGTGAAGCTTAAGATTTATGACTGTGCCCATTGTGTTTACGCTTCGCGTCATCATCAGAAACTTGTGAGGCACATGAAAATGGTCCATGGAGAAATCGCTGCCGACAAACAAACTGAGGTAGATCAACCGGCCTCAACCGTAAGCACTAACGAGACTTCAGAGAAGGACGAAGACTTAATTGAAGAAGTAGAAGAATATGATGATATGCTAATGGAAGTGGAAGATTGCGACGACGAGTTGTTGGAGCGATTAGATGTCGACGGGGATGTATCTGTGACCGACAATGCAACTTCTAAAACTAAAACTAAGGGAAATTTTTACTCATGCGACAAATGCAATTACGTGACACATATAAAAGCCAGGTACACGAAGCATGTCAAGTACCATTCAATGCCAATGATAAAGTGCACCATGTGTGACTTTCGAACACCATACAAATGGAATTTGGATCGTCATATGAAAAACCACGGTGGAACAGGAAGCTTCAGCTGTTCAATATGTAACTTTACGGCGGACATCAGGCAAAGTTTGACAGTACACGAAATGAATCATCACACGCCGCCGGTGGGGCAGTCTACTTCGAGCCGGCGTCGCAACCGTGTGGGTGCCAGCGACCTGAGTCTCGCTGAGGAAATAGTGAACGGGAGCCCGCTCGTCCCCAAGGAGGAGGAAGGGAGCGGCGACTCGCGATCCTCGCACTCGGCCTCGGTGAGTGTCGCCGCATGGTAAAGCCGCACCCGGTGACGTCACGCCACCGCAGTTGCTATCACTGACGGCTCTGCTCTGTGAATGCCCTGCACTTTATTGCCCCCTTTTATTCATCTTGCATTGTTTTTAAGCCCATGCATGAAGGTCCAGTATCGCTTAAATTTAGCGCTTTTACTCTTTTGACGTTCGATGAAAACAAACAGTGGTAAACTATTTGTTAAAACAATTCGAGCACACCAATACAGTATTTATGATAATTATTATTGTTTAATATGTTTTATATATATCTAAAACTAAATTGGACTGAAACATTAACATTCGAATTTAATATACAAGCGCGTTAGCACAAATTATTTTGGATTACAATGTTTAAATTTCTGTCAAAACTTTTAAGAATGTTTATTTTACATTGAAAATAGAGCTCTAATATTTTGAATGCATAAAATAAAGGATTCATACCACTTTTGGATTACAGTTTGATCACCGAAATTATATTTACGTTTAAGATTATGAGTATACTTTTATTAATTCGTGAATCGTTTAAAAATGTCTGTTAACAGTAACTTTTTTTTAAGTTCAGACGTTATCGACTCCGTCGACCTCTGTCGGCTAAACATAATCAGGAACTGGAACATTAGAACTTCAGCCTTAAAATATATGTTTACAAATATCAGAAAATTTCCATTTCGTAAACTTATTTAACTTTAATATTCTGTTGCGTGAGGGAAAAATATAAGATTTAACGCAGGCTCGGCTTCAATTCTCTGCTGGTTTCAACCAATTACTTATTCTTTTATTTTACTAAGGTGTATTGCAATCATGGACCTTTACTTCTATCTTATGTGGTAATAGACGACACTTGTCAATTTTTTATTAAAAAGTCTGAGTGATAATTATGGACGGTAGACGATGGTATTTATCATAAGGCACATTTAGTGTTGTTTTTATTTTATTGTATTTATTTATCTACAACTTTGTACACATAAAACAATAACCGAGTACACGGAAATGTTGTAATATTGAGGGACTTGGCTCTCGTTGAATTTCTACTAGCTATCGTTAGTGAGTAAGTTTATATAAGTATTCTTAAGTAGAAACAAAACTTCTTCTATATATTTCGGCTTTATAAACTATACATTTTATTAATAAAACCTTTCGGCGGTTACAATAATTTTACAAAAAATTATCTTATAAAATATTTTGTGTTATTTAATTCTGTAGTACATTATCTTTGTAAAAAAACGACGGAGCCTAGACATGTGCAAATAGTTAAACTCTTTAAATTTTCCTGTGAAAAGATTTTAATAAAAATTTTATTTTAATTAATTTCAAGAGAAGTATGCAAAGACTCTCAGAACATTTTTGATTAATTTTATTTATTTCGTTTTTACAGGAAATGGGTTTACATTATGCAGAAAGAGAAATAGTCAGTTCCAATAGTGACTCTAATGATGCCGCTACTTCCGAAACATCTACCAAAAACGACTCGCATCTAGTGCACTCCAGCCAGAACCAAGAATTAATTAACGGATTGGAAGACTCTAAGTCCAATAAACAAAGTAGAAAGATAGCCAGACCAATTCCTCAGCTTATACCGCTAAATTCGTCCACGCCGAACCAAAACAAAAGTTCGTCTGGTGAGCCTCCCGCGAAAAAACTAAAAGAATCAAATTCATGCGATTCTCCAGATTCAAGCAATTCTAATAGATTAGACTGTGCACAGTCTGAAGTTACGTTTACACCAGTATTCAGCTGTACTCCCAATAATACGAAAGAAACATCAACACGCAAGAAAAATGAATCGTTCTTCGATAAACTAAAAGAAAGGTTACTCACTGAGACAGAAGGTTCCCTCAGATGTAAAAACTGTGGATTTGAAAGCAAGTGTCTGTCAGAGCACTCTGTCCATGAAAAGACTTGCTCCCATCATACTAATCGAATCATACACAATACGACTATGTCAAGTTTAAGTTCAACAAGATGTCAAAATTGCAGACACAGGTGTAAATCTAGTGCAGATCTTTTTATTCACATGAAAACTTGCAAAAAGAACAAAGAAACTGAAACTAGAGAAATTCCAAAAGAAACCCGAGATAGCAATGAAGCTGCATTTGAGAATCCTGAAAAAGAAGTTGAACCACATCCAATGGAGAATGTTGTATTTGTGTGGAATAATATAAACAGAGAGTCAAATAAGTTCGATACACCTCTTGATATAAGCATCAATGACGATTCTACTCTACCAGAACTTCCCCAAAGTTTTGACACTGAAATAGTAGACGAAAATGACAGTATGAATTTGTCACCGAGTCAAGCAATTGGAAAGAAAGTATTCAAATGTCCACATTGTTTATTTTGGGCTTCAACTGCGTCTAGATTCCACGTCCATATTGTAGGGCATCTAAATAAAAAACCATTTGAATGCTCCCTGTGTAAATATAAATCCAATTGGAGATGGGACATAACGAAGCACATTAAACTAAAGTCGGCTAGAGATCCTGATCACACTGAAGCTAAAGTATTAATGACAGATGAAACAGGAAGGAGGAACTATAGTAAATACAACAAATTCTTAGCAATGCCAATAATGAATGAAAATGGCGAAAATGAATTTCGTTATATTGATCAAAATAACACTCTCGAGGGCGTCTTAGAAATTGATGAATCGTTTAACGAAGTAAATGAAAGTACAAATACATTAACGGATATGCAACCTCTTAACTTACAAACGCAGACTAGCGACTATAAATATAGTTTAGACAACCGAAATCAGGATATGAAAAGGTTAGGACTACTAAAAACTTTATGGAAATGCAAAAAATGTAACTACAGGTATGTTGCTATAAGTTTTAAATTATAACAAACTTTTCATCAATCATTAGAAAAAGTATTTAAAAATGTATTAATAACTTTTTAGGCACTCTTCAAAAGAAGCTTTATTAGAACATGTCCGAGAACATTCGAAGCCTGTTTACGAAGAACAAAAACCACAAAGTCCAGCAATAACCAAGAAGCCTGAAAGCGCACCAGATCCAGCTGACTTGGCGTATCGCTGTGGGCACTGTAATCAATTATCGAATTGGAAACACGTTATACAGGTAGGTTTCTAAATTTAAAAATTCATGGATTATATCAATATTCGCAAATGATTGATCGTTAGGTCAATATTAGTGCAAATAGTATGCATTGCATGCAAAGAGTTCCTTTTATCAGTCAGTAGCTATTGTTCTAAAAGAACAAGCAAGATGTTATATAAGCCACGAGTATAATGAGTCGCCGCTACTCAGATTGACTAGACCATTTTAAAAGTGGCTTAGAGCAGCAAAGTTATATAACAAATATTAAACGTTTTTTTTTCAGAGACATTGCAGACTTAAACATGACGGTGTTATAAAAGTCTTAACTACGGTTAAGCCGAAACTAGAGGGATCGAGTTTATCTAATGAAATGGTATCCGACACTTGTACAAAGTGTCCTTTTAAAAGTAACGATAGAACTTCACTTATTATACACATGCAGCAACACCAACCTTCACCCCAATCCATATTTAAATGCTATTTCTGCCCATTTTATGTAAAAGACGAACAAGAATTAGTTCAACATCTTGTTTTACATGGCATCACTGAACCCGAAGATTATATAGCGAAAGCAATGGGCTGCAAGTCTCCATTACCTGAACAACAAAGTTTGCAATCTTCTTCAACCAAGAGACACAAATGTACAGAATGCCCTTATGAAACAAACAGCAAGTCTCAGTATATGTATCACGAACAATTTCATCGACTTCCCGCAGATACACCATACAAATGTCCGGAATGTAACTACAGTGTATCCAAGAGACATTTGCTTCACCAACATATGAGAGTTCACGGTATTGTATCGAAAAAGAGTGAAGTAGATACAGAGTTAGAAGCATCGGTGTCGATTACTTACAAGGCTGAAACCAAAATCGACAACAACCTTGCTGAAATTCCTTTCGTGTGGGTATCCGCGAAGAACGAATTCCATAAAATGTATAAATGTCGTTATTGTTCGTATGTTAATACGCAAAAATGTAAAATACCCAATCATGAAAAGATACATTGCATTGTATTTGGAAACAACGAAATATTAGTGTATAAATGTTTAGACTGTAAATTTACATGTGACAATGCTGGAAGACTGTCTGAACATTCGAAAACACACGGCGAAATATATGGACGTATTTATTGTCCGGTCGAGCTAGACACTCCAGACGAAGAGCAGATAGCAAAGTTACGAAAAGTAATTGAATTAGAAAAAGTGAATTCCACTGATGATATTGCAAAGGAGGACTTTGTAGGAGGTGAAAACAAAGTAATAAAAACCTTGTACTTCTGTCAACAATGCCCAGCGCGTTATTTCACTGAAAGCGAATTAAAAGTACATGACAAATTTCATGATCTTGCATTCACATATAAATGTAAGAATTGTGTATTTTCTGTACTTCAAGAAAGTGAATTAGACGCACATGCCATAGTTCATTCTGATGAGTATCATACAAAAACTAAAATGCTTAAGTTTATTCACAACATGCATCCAGTCCACACAGAGCCTCGGTTAGAAGTTGTGCATTGTGCTGTGACATCTGGTATAACCTGGATTGTTACCAATCCTAGCAAGAATTATGAAGTTATTGATAGTCCACATACAAAATCACATGAGGGCAAACATGTTACGAAACAATTTCACTGCAAAGAATGTCCAGCAAAATTCTTCAAAAGCTCTGCTTTGAAATACCATATGGGTTTACATGATGGCGATGGCGAACACAAATGTAAGAAATGCACCTATGCAGTTAAAAATATTGGAAATTTGGCAAAACATGAGTTGTTACACGATAGCGAAGGTAAAACCTCCTGTGATTACGAGTCCGGCGAGGATATGGATTACAAAAATATCCCATTGTCGGGGACAGATCTGTTTCAAAGAAAGACTGAAGCTCAAAAAAGAGTACTGAATGAGAAGGATAAGCTAGTGAAACCCAACGATTATTTCCCGCCCGTTCTCCAAGCTGATCCTCAGTTTGGATATTTGATGCACGGAAACCCTGAATTTGTTTATCCAACATACTTGAAAAACGGCCGACAGAAAGAAAAACGTTACAAATGCCATAAATGTCCATCGGCCTTTGAAAAAAGAGAGCAATATAAAATTCACTTATCACTGCATGGTTCCAAACAAAGGTACAAATGTGAACTCTGCGACTATTCTGTAAAGTATTATGCAAACTATGTTCAACACATGCGAAAACATCAAAAAAATGATGAGGCCATAGCTGAGAGGAGGAAGGACAGTGATGATTTTCCAGAAATTGTACCAACAGGAAATAAAGAAGATGAAACTAGGGATAACATTAAGTTAGCGATAAAAACTATGCCCAAAAGCCTACCGAAAAGTGATTTTCAGCAATTTTCAATTAGCGATCAACAAACACTGAGGTTGTTACAACGGAGATGTTCTTTAAATAGTTCGGCAAATGATGTAAACCAAAACGATACTGCTGCCCCAACGAAAGATCGGAAACTACATCCGTGCTTCTTGTGTCCGTATACAAACCAGCGTCAGGATGCCTTGGGTAATCATTACCGAAGGCATGATAAAAATGATTCCTTTAGTAACGGCCATCACAAATGTTCATTCTGTGAATTGGCTGTTGTACAGTCGCACTTTCTGAGAGATCACCTAAAAACCCATTTTAATTATCAAAAAACACTGACGCCTGAATGCTACGTTGCAAACGAAGATGTTAGATTTACAATAACAAAATTAGACAATGAAGAACTTATCACTGATCTCAAACTAGATTTGCATAGCAAAATGGATGTGTGCAAAGAAGAAAAAATATATGTTAAAATTAAAACAGGAGAGTTATTAGTAGAAGGAAAATAACTGTTAGTTTAAAAAAACGTGCAGCATTTAAAAACATAATAAAATAGATTTAAGTCGAGATATATATGAGAAAAAACAGATCCTTATTGTAAGCCAAAAAAGAAATTGTTGACATTCACCAAAGTGTAGCTTGCCATATTAGAATAATAGAAATTCCAGAAATTACATTAAATGTTTACCAGTGTTTTGCCTGATTATATTTGGCATAAAAATTTGAAAAGAAAAACCTTTTAAATTACCAATGTGCCTGCTAATTTATTCTTTGTTATTGGTCATGATCAATTCAATAGACTAATATACATTATTGTGGAACCATTTTGTATCAACTATTTTAAAAGAATAAAAAACAAATTTGATAAATTGTTTGCACCCAATTGCATTTTAGATGCAACATCTTTGTACCTTTGTAATGAATATATTAACTTGGAATTAGGTAATAAAAACAAATAATTATAGTGCATACATAATCTAAAAATTTTAAATCATTTCTATGATCCAATACAAATTGTTTAAATGTTTCTACTAATTATATGAACTTTTGTTGTCTTAAATAGTAAATAAAAACCTGTTTCATTTAAATAAAAATAAGTTGTGTTAAGAGGTAATAACTTTGACATATTGAATTGAAACAAAAATTGTATTTTAGTTGGAAACTAAAAATACTATAATTTTTTATAAGATATAACCTTATTGCTTATAAGAAATTGGTAAGAAACGTGCCAGTTTATAAAATATGTATGTTTATTTAAGTCCTAAAGGACTCATTCCTGTTGTAAATAAGTAAAATAGATTAGATAAATACATACTTTGACCTGTACATACAGTTTTATTGCTCAAATAATCCTACTAAATATAACAATAAATACTTATAAAATGAAACTTTACAGTTATTATAGCAGATTAATTTTATTTTTATCTCTGTATTCCCTTAATTACTGAACATGATTTCAGTCATTGGCAACAGCTAAATTAATGCAAACAAAGAGAAAAACAAAAATCATTATCCATAGTAACATATATATTATGTATTACATGACACAGTATGTTATACTGTAAAAAGATTAGTACACTATTAAACTAAGAAATTCAAGCAGTCTTAACAGAATTTCCAGCGATTGCCACATTCATTACAAAGCACAAATGTAGTCATAGGTTCATCAGAGCTCCTGGTTTGTAGCTGGTTGTAAGTACAATTCTTCTTTTTGCATTTACCACATTTAAGCATTTCTGTTTTTGTACCCTGTACAGTTGCCAATTGGGCATCATCAATAGCTTCCTTAATAAATTTCTCACGCAATTTCTTCATCTCATCACTGGCCATTTCTTCAGGAGTCATCTTTGCAAGTCTAGAAGCTGATATAACACCATTAAGGAAATTAGTACGCAATGTTGGATTTTTAGGATCCTTCAAGTTTGCAACTCTAGACCTGATTCTATTTTTATATCGCATGTCAGTATTCTTGAATTCCACATAAATGGATTCCTCAAGCTCTTCAGCTAACTCTTCTGGTGATCCACAGGCACTTGGATTTTCACCATCTGTCTTTAGTGCCTGTGTTAATAATTCACGACATTTTAGTCTTACAGCATCAGTTGTGTTAGATTGGGGTGGAAATGATGCAGGGAGCTTTCTGTCTTTATCTTTGTCTTCTTTTTTGTCCTTATCCTTGCTAGAATCCTTTTTAGGTTTAGAAGAGCTGCCAGAGTCTTTAGCGGGTGTGTTAGGGGAAGACAGGAATTTTTTCCAATTTTTAATCAATGTTTTGCATAATGATATAACTTCCTCATCCTTACTAGATTTTCGTAAAGCATTAACAGTCATGCCTATCCTTGTTTTTGTCAAAACATCTAAATTTATAGCCATTGTTTGGAGTGTTTTAAGCAGCTCAAGAGCGTCTTCCTGCCCCTAAAATATAAAAAGGTTTTTGTACAATATGGTAAATAATCAATAAAACGTGAAGTAGCATCTACGTGAAACTGTACTACTCAGACATGAGTGGTCAATGTATATCATGAATAAAACAATGGTAACGGTCACTCTGATAAAAATTATTCAAGATATATAATTCATACTAACTGAATTTAAAACTGTAGAAACCTTTAATTTTAGTTTTCCATTATAAAACTTACTGTGCCATCATTTGAAGTCATCTTAGTTAATTTTTTTTGAATTTTCATCACATCTTCTTCCACACTCATTTTTGTTGTTATATAGTTAAACTTAACTTCCCGCTAAAATTCTTCAGCTCAATATAAAATTTATTGGTAAATCGACCACCATACCACTAAGACATAGACTAAAAAAAGTAATCAAATGTCATTTGTCCCGGCTTCGGTTAGCACAGATAACTTACATGTAAACAATAGAATTTAGGGCATAAATCATACTCGTTGAATTTTCGATAGGTTTTTTAAGCAAAATTGCAACACAAAATTTAATTAACGAACTGTTGAAAATAATTTGTTGTTCGGTAATATAAATCTTTGCGCTATACCTTATAATGTGGTATAACAATTATTTTTTGTGATTAGCAGATTTTGTCATTCATTATATTAAATACTAGTTCCACAAATGGAGAACATTTTAAGAATATCCCAAAAAACATAAGTATCTTGTCCGCAGTAATTTAATATAATAACTATACAAAATATTTTGAACACAATTTACGGTAAGTAATTAACTACTATGCCTTGTAATGTGATTAGCGCAAAAACAAAAACGCTGTGGTTGTTGTTCAAAAATTTACAGCGCGTCAAGATATTTGCTTTACCACTTTGGTCAGTAATTATACTAAAGTTATTTTTAATTACTTTTATTTCTGTATAATATGTGTCCTAGATTATCCGTGTGTAATTATTAAAATCTTTCAATAGATGACGCGATTGAAAATACCAAGTTAGTTATTATTGTTAGTTTTATTCTATTTATATGATAATTTAAACTTTGTGATCAATAGCGGAAATTTTATTAATCTTGAAGCCGTATTAAAATGTATTTTGAATTAAAAGTATTAATTAAAATTTTAACTGATTATCAGTGAGTACAGTTAGTCACCAACACCATTCCAACTTAAGAGATGGCGTTAGTTTTATATACATTATTTTTAAATAGAATTTTGGTAACAATTTCTAACATAGGTACGAATGTAGTCACATTTTTCAAATCCTATTAGTAAATCATGTAAGAGTATACTATAATTTTGGGATGAACTTTTTCTTTTTTACTAAACCTATGGGCAAAAACTTTTTGGTCGTTTTCTTACAGGAAACAATAACGAAAATATGCTATTAAAATAAATAAAAGTAATAAAAATATAAATATACCATATAAAAAGATATATTAATAAAAAATACAAACAGCATAGTAAATAAGATTTTTTTATATTACGACGTTTTTTTATTCTACAAAGGGACGTGACGAAAGAGACGTTAACCTGATGGTAAGTGATACGCTTGCCCATAACAACGCGGCGCTGTTAAAAATGGTATACACTGCACCACATAAGGTGTTAAGTCTCGTTACCCCAGTAATTTCACTAGCTTACAGCGCTCTTTAAACCGTAGCACAGTAATGTTTGCATACTACTATTTGGCGGTTGAAATAGGAGCTGCGGTGGTACCTACCTAGACAGTTTCCAGCAAAAGGAACTTTCCACCAGTGGCACAAAGTAGACCAGAGGGCTTCGGTTGTGTAGCCTGTATAGCTGTTAATTGTGATTAGCAGAAATTAGTTAGTTTTTAATTTTTTCCGTTTTATTTGTTAAATTGGTACTTATTATATTTACTAAGTTAATCTATAATATTGTAACAATTCACATAAAATGTTTGTTATTCTTATTAAAACCAATGTAATAGAAATGTTTTAATAATATGGTCTTACTATATTATTCGACGCGGTGGTATTTTACATGACTGCATGGTTAAAAAGTTAATTTACATTTAAATGGCAACCACTTTTTGAAAATCCTGCTATAGAAACGGTAAGGATATTCTTTTATGGAACTAAATTAAAAGTTATCTTTGTCCCGCCGGTGCCCGTAGGACAAGTTTCGTTTCTTTTCTTGCATACGCAAGTATTTGTCCGAGTCACTGACTTTTGCGTCCGGTACAAATCCGAGGTCGACGCATTTTTCGTTAATGAAACTAGACTGTTGTTCATCAGCTCGTTGATGTGTTGTCTTCGTTATGTACACGTTAAAACTTAGCGTTAAAACTGGTAAAAACCGGTATTTTTCGTATAGAACGTACGTAATGTAAGCTACTAAAATATTGCAAAATCAACTCTTTCATTCCATATTCTAAAGATCAAATTCACTTGAAGTTAAATCGATTTAGCTTGACACGTCGCGTCATAGAATACTTGTCTACCTAAAATGCTTATTTAAATGAACGCTGTTTTGTAGGTTATATAGTTAAAATTTGTTTGATTGAACAAATGATCTACTTTGACTACCTGTAAGTGTCGTCGCCGCTTTGCTGGCAAATATGAATATTGTAATCATTTAATTATGCCGTCTAATAATTCTACTACTTAATTTATATACAATGTGTGATGGTTGACTATTGCCTCTCAGACTACCAAGAATAGGTAAGCCCTGCCTATCGTAGAAGACGACTATCAGGATTTTCGGATACGCGAGGTTTGTAGGTGGAGGATCTCGTAGTTCACTAAATGAGCCCGAAGCTGTCGACATGTACGCGGTTGTCTCTTTTTTTGTTAGCAAAGCGGTGATGCAGGGGAGATCCCGGGGCTACTCGTGACGCACTGAGCTTTTTTTTTATACTACTATGCGACGAGACGAGCATGACGTTCACCTGATGGTAAGTGATACGCTTGCCCATGACAACGTGGTGCTAGTTAAGATGGTATACACTGCACCACATTGCGCTCGTCGCCTTGAGACATAAAGTGTTAAGTCTCGTTACCCCAGTAATTACATTAGCTACAGCGCCCTTCAAACCGGAACACAGTAATGTTTGCACACTACTATTTGGCGGTTGAAATAGGAGCTGCGGTGGTACCCATCCAGACGGTCTCCGGCAACAGAGACCTACCACCTGTAAATGAGAGCATGGCCACCGACGGGATTTAGAAGGTACAAACCACTCACAAACCTGTCTTCTTCTAGAAGCAGGGTATCTATTGAAGATTGCCCCTAAAAAGAAAAAAGAAAGATGATTGACGATGGAAACTTTGATTCTCCTTTAACCGTTTATTCAACTAGCCCGTTCATACAACGCTCATCGCTAGTGTCCGTTGTGACTGCACTACGAGTCAGTTAAATGTTAGCATCGAAGCCCTCTTGGGGTTTACGATATACCCATACACAAAACTAGTTTCTCAATTGCACAATTACACAGTAGAAAATATTTTTTACAGGACAAAAACCCAGGCCTGATGTTAATCTGGTCGGGAATCCTTGAACCTGGCTATACCAATGAGTCGCCATTTAGAATGTTTATGTAGCAGAGTGTTGCTCATGTCATCCAGAGACATGATGTCTAGTATCATAACCGTTACGTTTACACATAATACACCAGAATGACGAGACTAATTTTTTTGTAGTTACTATGTTCATGAGTAGGATAGGTAATCGAGGCCATGATTACTTACTGTTACTACCGTCGTCTTGATTTGAGTGCGATGTTGTACGTCCCTGACACGACATTCGTATCACTTCTCCGTTTATGTACATATGTACTTTATTAAGGATGTACAAATTATTCATCACCTAAATAACATATTGCTTTTGTATAATCATTAAATTTTGTCAACAAAAGTATTTAACATACACATGTCAAAAACAATTGCAGATATTTCTGGAACGCGTATAATTTGACTTTTGTTACATTTTCACAGTATTTTTATAAGTTTTCCTCTTGCTGGGAAAACCCGTAACAGTTTAAACGTTGTAACAAGCCTCTTCAGAATTAATTTCCTTAGGGAAACTTACCGCAAAAATTACGGTTAAGCTTGTGTGCTTATATTACGAAGTCCCTTCATTGCAGTATTCCTTTAATATTAACTTATCACAGTAAGACAATAACACTAACAGAAGCGAATAGATTTGTTTTTCCAGGTGAAGCAAACCTATGCTTCATAATATGTATATTATTAATTTTTGAAGACTGTGTAGTTGTATCACTTGGAAGAATGTCAAATAGAAGATTTACACCAATTGAAAAAGAAAATAATTCTGATTTATAGGACTCCTTTATTTCGAAAAACTTCTGTGCAAAAGTAACACATTAATTACTGTGGACAACAGAATGGAAATTATTTGTTTATATTATGTAATATTCCCATCAATGAATAAATCTTTGTTCACAACTTATAATGTTTTTCGCGCTATAAACATTCAATAGGCTTGAGAATATTTTTCTCCAAGACAGCTATACTCAACCTTCTGCTCGTCGGGCTTTTGTGATTGGCTCATCTGGTGTTAATTTATTTTAAACCATTGTGAATTTGGCGCTAATCAGAAAAATTGAGAAGACGATTAGTTAATAGTACCATTATAACAAATACTATGCCGCGAAGTGCCATGCCGTTATTGATACGGTAATTTACTGTAACAAATGGCTATTTATTCGTTTACTTTGTAACTTACAGCGGACGCCTGATTGTATCACAGCAACACGTAATTTTAGTATTTTCATAAATACGGTAAATCAAGTGTTTGGATTAGCATTGTATTTCACTGGACGTTTTTAGTTTCTTCGAGCGAGCGAAACCGCAAGAATACCTTTACCATACTTTCAAGTCACGGTCATGACTTGTTTTTAATTTGTTTTAATGTTACAACTGTGTCAAAACTAATTAATCGTGCCTAGTAAATTGCATATGGTAGTGTTGTTCAGTGCCAAATTATTATTTAATTCGGGAATAATGTCATGAAGTTAAAACATGCGTGATGAGTTTTTTCATAATTATTTTATAAAATTTGTATCGATGGGGAAAACCTAAAAAATTACGTATATTTTTTTATTAATTTATTTTGTTTTGCGGATTGCGACACCTTGACTATCTTCTGCTTATGGTCCCTATGAAAAAAGGTTTAGTACCTGTTCCAAGAGCTTATAACACCTAAACGAGATAACAATGAAAGGAATAATTATTAAAAGTTAAAATCCCTTTACTTTCGTAATGTTTGCGTTAGAAACTGCCAAGAAAAAAATTACTTTATTCTAGTTTTTAAATATGATTTCTGTAGTAAAATTGAATATTGTACATACAACTGAAGGTCGCAAAGTATAATACACCTGTGTTAATCACTAAAATATTATCTCTGTTCTAACTTACAACTATTGGCGAAGCTAAATTAATAAGTTTTATATTTTATTTATAAATACCTAAAACTTACAAATACCCAGAAACATATACAGCTTTTTTAATTGCTTTCATATAATTAACTCCAAAAGCGATTGAAATTTTTGTAATAGGTAAAGTACAGGAAAACTATGTAGCGTGTTTGTTGAGAAAAACCATCTTAAAATGACTAACTGTCATCAGAATATGGATCACTACTTTAGTCATGTGATCTATTGTATTAACACGTAATTCTTATGACTGTATTACGTGTTATTTGTATGTGTACATTTTGTCCCGGTGATATTTTTTAACCGGCTGCAAATGGAAGAAGCTAATTTGTGGTGCAGATTTAACGAAGATTTTTCTTTTTAATAAAAATGCTAAACTTTTTACATAGTAGTCCAATTCTGAATTAATTTGCAAACTGCAGTAGGTACTGTAAATAAAAAAAAACTAATACCCATACTTGCGACTAATTTTAAACTTTTTTAGTTTTTGTTAAAATCTTGTGCTAAAAATTTTGTTTTCTTTGTTAATAAGAAAACACTTCGAAGGTGCACACGTTATTTGTTACCGCAAAGGCTCGCATTGGATACTTCATAAAGACAAAATTCACAAAAGAATAAATATAAAAGAAAGAAAAAAATATAAATAATATTAAATGAGAACCTATTACAGGCATATACTTCGTTGTAAACAAGAAAGATTTATGTATGTTATTCCCAATAGATATGATTGATTTTTCTGTCCTACATTACTATATATAGAATGTAGGACAGAAAAATATTGTTATATTTTTCTGTCCTACAGAACAATATTTATTCCTAATGTGTAAACACAGTTCTTTTAATCATGTTGTTTGTTGTTCATTTGGACCATGCGAACTGATTAGTCCGACAGAAAATTGTGAAGAGAATTTCGCAAATAATTTGCATAATCTTAAAGCAAAATGTCGATAAACATTACTTGATTATAGACATAAATGTGACCTATTAATGTAAATGAACTTAGCTGCAGTAAAGTAGATAATAATAAAATCTGCGTCCGGGTATTCCCTTATACATAAATACAAAACAAATGCTTTACAACATTAAGATAAAGTAATTAATTGCTTGATACGTATAAAGTTTTACATGTGTTTTAATGAGTCTCGCAGATTTATTTTGCTAGAGAATTTTCTCTCTCATGTCTTTGTGTCCAATAATTAATAGTAGTTATATTATAATTAGAGTTTCTTTAATGTGCTAAATTATGACAAAATTTTTTGGTTTTTTTTTTTTTTTGGGCGTTTAGAGCCGCGCGATTTGATACGCGGAAATTTTTTGGTTATGGTAAGTAACAATGAAAACGTAGATGGAGAAGTGTACTCGTCCAAATTACTCTGGCTCTCGCATATCACTGATGGCATAGTAATACTATGACGGCATTAACAATGAGGGTATTAGCTAGATTAACGGATTCGTAAAAACTCGACCCACATTCAAGCTCTACTATTTATATGGCCACAGAGTCGTACCAATTACCTCCGTGTTACAAGACAAGCGGTTAGCCTATGTACCTTGGATGAACAACAAGAGTTTAAAATGTATGAGAATACCTTTTTTTGATAGTTTTTTGGCCGATGCTACATGCCACAAAATTATAACAATATAGACAATTCGATAACCTTCTCCAAAAATAAATATAAACATTAAAATTTTTATGGTGAAGGGATTTGGCAATTATGGTTCACAAAATATTTTGTAATCGATGCACCGAGTGGTGAAATGAGTGAAATTAATTGTCATAGTATTTAAATGTTTTAAAAACCTGTAAAAGAACTTAACGATAATGTTAACGTAGGCGATATGTTCCTTAAAAAATAAAGTTTATAATTTTATTCCTAACAATTTTAATCATTATCTAGGTTTAGGTAAAACTTTTTGTTTGAAAAATATGTAAATAATTACAGCACACATTGAATACTATTTATTATAACGCGTACTCATACTAGAGATGTCCATGAAACGTAAAGAATTGGTCATAGAATATTTATACAGATGATATTTTACATATCAAGTTATACCTATTAAACTCATGAACATTTACAATATCAATTACGATAAACGTTGTTAAAAATGTTAGAAGCATGTAGTTTTAAGAGCTGTTATAAAATAGCCAACTCTGTTATTTTGATAACAGTTAAATTAAATACATATTTCAGTGGCTAAAAAGCTTCTAACACTTCTTTATTAATAATTAAAAAATAAACTCAACTTTTATATATTTTTGTGTTAATATTTGTCACAGTGATACATTTGTTAACGATATAAAAAGAAAGAAACCCAATCAAGTCTAATAACAAAATATAAGTAATAAAAATCTTTTATACTCGAAGGAAATAATAAATTACTCTATATGCTGAAAATAATGGATCGAGGAAGTGATAAATTTCTTAATAACAATTGATTTAGTCTGGACTGGTTTCCTCTGCAACAAATAATCTTTGGTTTTCCGCCCTTCCATGCCGAGAACCTGGCAATATATAGCTTGAAAGTGGCGAGGTCGCTGTATTCGCTTACGTTTGTTCTGCGGACGCACACCTCGTGAAGGAACTAAGCTTTTTTAAAGGTAAACAAAGATACCAAATATTTAATAATTTATTATTTTCTGTGTTCTTATAAGAACATAGGTAATTAAAACTTCTCTAACAAAAAAGATTTTTTTTAATTGCTTTTTATATTGGTGCTATTTTAAACAGTTATTTATGTTAATTCACTTTAACGTTATTATTATTGCAGTATTATCGGTTTTTACTTGATAGCGAGATTTCAGTTCGTTCAATTCTTATGTTAAAGAAAAAATGTAATCAACGTGCATAGATAAGGTTAATATTTGTTTATAATATCATGAACATCTGCAAAAGTTGTTTGTTGGTCCTTATTGCAGTTACATCATTTCGCACGATAATCTGTCGCAGAGGCTTACACCTTAACAGAAAGTTGTGAACTGAAACACAATAAGGACCATGACCCACTTTCGTTTCAAAAAATTTTGTTATTGTTGTGATAACTTTATATTTTTGCTCAATCTGTAGGAAAGTAATTGAATATTTTTATGTATATTGCAGATGATGCAGTTTTCTTTTATCGTCGTTGCCGTAACGGTTGTGGCTTTCGCCGATGGCTACTCCGTGGGTGCTCCAGAGAGTGCCTGCAAGGACATGATCCCGAGACATCCCGTCCCTGCACAAAAGACATCACCGCCATATACTATTACCACTAGCACTAAAGTAAGAAAGAATTCTCCTTAACTACTTTTATAAAAAAATAGAAACTTTATTATACAAAATAAATCAAGCATGTTTCTAGTGTGAATGACAACAATATTCTAATATTAGATATTTAAGAACAAAAACCTTCTGTATTGACAGACAGCTGGAATTAATGGTTATGATATAAATCAAATACAGGAAGTTAACAAGTGTCTTTCAATAGGTCGTGAGGGCCGGAACTCCAATGGAGGTCACAATTACTGGCGTGAAGTCTACAGACACTATGCGAGGTCTGCTGCTACAAGCCCGTAAAGGAGAGGATATCGTTGGTACCTTCACCGTTGACCCTAACGACTCCTTCGCCCAACTGCTCAACTGTGGCTCACCAGGCGTAAGTACCATTAAGTTTTTACAATAACAGAAAAGTAATGTTATATTAAAAAATTATTTTCCTATCAAAGACGTTTGGCATTCGTTTAGACTCCGTATGCGATTCCACAGCAACAACAAACGAGTGTGTAAAAACTTCTCAATGCCTGTATGCAATAGTCTATAATTTATACATAAAAAATGAGATGAAGGTTCAAACGATGGGCCAGGTCGTTTACCTTGTAGTTTATTTCATTAGTTTAACTTTAGTAAGAGCATGAATAATTTTTTTTCGACCGTGACATTAGCATTTACGTATTTGATTCGTATATATATATTTAATTTTCTGCAAATATAATATCCCGAAAGGAAAACGTTCTTCAAAAAACCTAATTTCGTTTTTATAATTTCGATTACGATACTTCCGGAATTACTAGTGGTAAAAAATCGCGATCTATTCAAACATGACCTTGGTACATAGTGCAAAAAAACTTACGTTTGAAAGTTCTCTGAACTGTTACTATTAAAACGTGTACATACATATTAACTACTAACGAATAAATTCTTCATATTTATTACAGAAAAGTAATTTGTAAAGAAAAAACTGTACACAAAAAATCTATTACTGTGAATAATGTTTTCATAAACATTTTCAAACATAAAACCTTCTTAGGCGAGTTGATCTGCGTATATGTCCTACTAAAACTCAAAATGGCATAATAACAATACAGAAACTTGTAAAAAAGACTCTACATTGCAAATTTTATATTCAAAAATTATAATGAATATGTTTTTGCGAAGAATATTTGCTATGACCTATCTTTAATTATTAAATAATACTGCTCCAAAACTAAGGTCATTTCTAAACGTCAGTTAAAGGTTTATAATAAGTTTATGATTTGGCCACTAAAAACAAAAAAGTAATAACAAATGCATATGTTACAATAATTATATTTACTCGACAAGTAAGACGCATAGTACGCTAGTAAATTTAACGTGATAACTTCAGCTTCATTTTTATTATTCTTTTTATAAGAATTTTTGTATAGATGAAATTGTTTTATTTCAGTTATCAATACTTGCGTATTTTAAATGCACCAAAGCTCAGGCCTTTATCACAATAAAATTATCGTTATTCTTGTTCACATTGAAACTATTCAAAGCACTTCTTAGACAATTATTATATTACATTTGTGAAGATGCCTTATTGTAACTATCGTAGATTTTAATATTTGATATTTTTTTGCTTCTTTAATTGAATGTCCTTGGTCCCAGAATACCATCCACAGACTACTTTGATTTAAATTAGATCGTCTATACATTAGCTATATAACAGTGAAATTCTCAAGGTCATTCTCTTTCTGAAATTACCCCAAATAAACTTGATGGGCAATAAAAAAATAATCAAAAGAAAAATAAAAAAAATATTACGATGAAGCATTAGCTTTTCTAATTTGTATCGAATTTAGTACTTCTTGTAATTTTCTCGTAATATTTATTAGGTATTGTTAACGTCTTCATAATCAAATTTAATAATCATACAGCTACCAACTATTAAATACAATTAAATGACTTTTTTATTATTATTATTAAGTGAAACAAACTTGTACATTGTACAACTAAAATTACTTTACCGAGGTGTTGCAGTGAAGGGGCCGTTATACCACAAAAACATTTGAACTAAGCAATCTAAAATACTTAAGCGGCCACTTTGACCTTTGATATTTCAAAATAGATTTTTATAAAAACAATAGAATATAAATTTAGATATACGTAATATAATTCTCTACAGTAATTAGATCTCTACAAAGTAAACATAATGTACTAGTTTTTAAAAGTTAATTGATTGTGGTGAGTAGTGAAACATAATATTTTGTAATGTTAATGTTAAATTTATAAAACACTTTCCAATGCTATATGCAATAATGCAGTCATTAATTGGCAATGAAACTTATTAAAGCCTGTATTTTGACGAGACGTTAAATAATTTATTCAAGCTCTATTTCCATTCAACTTTAAAATTTGAAAAACTAAGGTTATCAAGCCTTATAACAGGCAGTAA
This sequence comes from Byasa hedistus, assembly GCA_029286795.1. Classification (NCBI taxonomy): domain Eukaryota; kingdom Metazoa; phylum Arthropoda; class Insecta; order Lepidoptera; family Papilionidae; genus Byasa; species Byasa hedistus. The sequence goes on along the minus strand of JAGSMW010000020.1, from coordinate 3,785,105 downwards.
AGGTTTCGCAACATGCAGGCTTACGTTCGGCGTATAAATCATTGACTGGTATGGATGTTACCTCTTATGCCGGACTACAGTCCAACCAGCCTTGAGTGATGCAACAAATGGCACTTTGAATAAAGGACATATTCATACCTAAATGCTGATATGTATAAATTAGTAAACATAAGTTTTGAACCAAAGATTTACTTGTGGTTCAAGTAGTAAAGTCATAAACGTTATTTTTGTTAAAGTTTCTGACCTTTGATAGTATCACGTATTTAATAAATTTATCAAAATATTTTCGTCACAAACTTATTTTACAATGAAAGTATTTTACTTACTTTTGTTATTGTTACTTTACCGGTTGTTAATTTATTTATATTTAACGTATTTTAGTACATTGGAATAAATAATATTTAAAATACAAAGCAAAGGCCAAAAATTGTCCGAACTGTTTGATATAAAACATGAGTAACAATCATTGGTATCCGTAATGTACTCATCATCGTGTAAAATATGCCAGTGACTAAGGGACATATTCTGACCATTGTTTCTAAGTATTAGTATCTAGAGTGACATATTAATTAATATATTTAATTTTTTTTCTTATTAGTCGTACACTCGTCGCAGTCGTGTGAAAAATTTCTGCTTCACGCTACTTTCACATTGGAATTAGTTTGTTTTTGTTTCTTGTTTGTTGTGTTCTAAAAATTAAACAGTTCTCAGTAAGGCTTTTAAAGTAGCAAATGTAACTATTTCTGGAATTTTTGCTTGTTTTTTTTCCGCTTTTGTTTGTTTGTGTCCAATAAAGAAAATAAATACACTCCTGGCGGAATAGATGTGGTCAAGGATCGTCTGGTATCTTTAGTCTACATTAACCATTACAATTAACTATTAAAAAATAAAGTTAAAACAACGTTCAGTCTTATAACTAAAGCTTACTTATTAATTATGCGATAGTTATGGCTATTTTACGTACAAATGATTGTAAAAAATAACAATGTACTACCCAATTACAATATTGCAATTTCAGTCATAGATTGTCGTGGACCTAAAAAATATTATTTTTCTGAATCATGTTATGTTTTTTTTTTCAGAATGCCATATCACACAAGAAACACGATGGCAAGTTTGACAAACAATCAGCCACATTCACCTGGACTCCATCTGAAGATTTGAGCGGTGATATCAAATTCAGGTAATGCCTGCGTGGTGGATAAATAGCCTTGACTTTCTCCTTATATGGGAACATTAAGAGAGCTGTTTATTAATATTATGCATTTCGAAAAACAAGTATAATTCTGTCCCCTAAAACAAGTTTAAAGGTGTTTCAACTTAGAAACCTTAAAAAAAGTAATGAAAATGTTAAAATGTCCACTCTAACCATTTACTTCCAACATGATAACATCACTCCATTCCAGTTTTTGGAATTTTTTAGCATCATGCTTATTATTGCCATTTTTTTATTCCAGGGCCACAATCGCTTTGAACGGAGCCGTCTTCTGGGTTGGCGTTGAGTCCGCCCCGGTTACCATTACACACTAACTTGGCTAATTCTAAGATTTGTAATTCTTACATAAATTATTTTTAATAACGATATATGACTGTGAAAATTATTTTATTAATAAAATATAATATTGTACTGGGTTATATTTTTCCATCAACCAAAGTTAAAGTAATGAAGTTCTTTTCATTTTGATACCATTTTTAATTATCATAGAGTAGTTTGGAGGGCTATAATTTTTATCATTCATCAATAAGAAGAATACAGGTAGTAATATTCAACCTTTTTAGGTGTATAAAGGAAAGAAACCCCGAAAGTAATTTTTTTTAAGTGGTACATTTTAGTCAAAAATACTGATATTACACCTAATTCTGTTTTCACACGATAGATACATTACCGAGAAAACCGTGTAAAGAAAGACGATGAAGTACATGGAAAAAAAGGAGACACTAAAAAAAACGCTAACATTTCTAAAACTGCTATTAAAATAAATTAGGGAAGGGAATTTCCTTATTAAATCTCTAAAATATTACGGTTAATAAAAAAAATTCTTTAAAATTTCAGTCAACTCTCTTTTTTTAATCGTGCTAAATCAAATGAAATCGTGTAAAACGAAATAATTTTTTTATAGACCATGTTAAATCAAAATCGTGTAGGAAAAGACCATGTAAAAATAGAATTGAGTGTATAAATATATACACGATCCATTTTGCGCTAAATGTTTAAAAAGAAGTAAAAATCGGAATAATATTCCTTCTTTACCCACCCTACTTTCTGTACAATACTTTGACTTTTTGCTTCATTCGACTTTAAAATGAGCTTTGGAAATATAGGTCATCGCCAATGATGTATTCTTTAAGCAAAAATTTTGAGGACACTGCGTTACAAAGATAAATCTTTGTCCAATTCTTGTTGGCCATTATTGTTTATTAAAAAAACATTGTTTGGACGTTTGTTATACATTTATTTGTATTTTATTTATTGTTAATTTTGTTATGTATTTGGTTGTTATATTCAATATTTTCTCGTATTTATTAGTAAATACATTTGTTTATTTCATATTTTATACAGTTAAACTGCACCCTTTCAATTTTTCATGAAAGACTAGACAAAAATTCTAATTTTTTATACAAAAAAAACCTCCGAAATTTGTTAAAAACTTATACTATTAATTTCGAATATGCAAAGGAATCTAATAGAATTTAAATAAAAATTGGTTCAGTTTTTTTTATTTTATTTCAAATGTAGCACCTAGAAATTTGTATTCGAAATTTTCTCACAAAAATCGCATCGAAAAAAATAATGGATAGTTTAGGTACCGACTTATTACTTTTTCAATATTCAAAAATGTATGCTTAATACGAACTTTGATTTGACCAAATTACGAATTACTGAAAGTACATTACATTACATAACAGAATTATTTTACATAGATCTTATCTTTACGAAATATATTACAAATATCAAAACAAAAAGTATTATAACACAGTTCACTAAATAAAAATTAGTTTAAATATACATATACTTAATATAACCCATTGCCGGTATTCGAAACTATCCACTTAAAGACGGAATGACTTAAGTATATCGCTTGTAATATGCGACTTACTCCATAAACCTACATAATTCGGCAAGCATCAAATAAATCGATATCATAATTAAACATTGATAAAAAAAATGTATTAAAACATGCGTTTCTGGAGACATTATTAACTTTATTAACAATAAAAACTCTAAAATACTTTGTGTGTAAATTTTATAAAAAATTACTACCACGTATAGACAAGACTATTAATACTGTCAAAAAAGTTACCTAGGGAGTATGGAAGTTGAGTGTGATTTAACATGAAATCTTTACGCTTTTATTATGAGCATTTCTTATTACATATATAATGTATATTTAGTACATAAACTTATAAGAAAACTTAACTTACAGCAGTACAATTCCTTCTTTATAGTCACCAAACAGGCAATACACTTTAGTATAGCAACATTTTAAAAAATCATATAAAAAAAGAAAGAGATATCATTTTATATCAGAATCATAAGCAAAGAACTGTAGAATTATTAAATTACATATTCAATAAAACAATTACTTTTATAAATGTTTTCCAAAATTAAAAGGTATCTAATATAAACCGAATAATTAGGTCTTTTTAAATATCCTGCTGGGTTTTTAAGTAGTGACTACTTTTGTCATATTTCTTTCTCTTTCTCCAAAAAGTATAATAAAACAAAATTAAAAGTATCAACATTTTTGGCAGCTGTTCTGGTCATGTATACAAGACTACTATTTGTATTTGTTATAATTCTGACAAAACATACACCTTTGTAATAACTAGTAAATCAACAATATGAGGTGTACTAATTGGCATGTAATGAGTACTTACGTGTGCATGCGTCTATTGTAATGGCAATGTAATTTGTAGGATATGTTATTTTTTTCAATATTATTTCTATCAAATGTGTTTCTCTTAGTCAACACAAAATTGTCCATGGTATTTTAAAAAAATCATTTTCCCAAGGAACAGAAATAAATAACATAAATAAGCAAATTTTTAAATTAGCTTCATAAAATGTGTTTACATAAAAGTATATATTTAATAATACAACAAAAGGTGAAAACTTTTACTAGTCTATAGTATAATACTATCACCATTTAATACCTGAGAATATACACAAACTCTAAATACTATTATTAATTCATTAAATAATATTCATATTCGTTGTATAATTCTACAAATTAATTTATTTTTGGTACAAATAAATAATCCTTCGAAAACATTGTCAATTATTTTATAACTGATTGAAAAACTTTTAATACACATACCCACTCCAGATGGGAGAGTAATCATATTACAGGGTTTAAAAATTATAAATAATCATAATATGAAAGACAAGACTTTTTTGGCAAGTATGTGAATGATAAATTAATGAAACATCATAATAAGAGGCAATAAATTTAAATTATGTCGAAGATAATTGAGATAACAGTATACACCAACCAATTAAATAAAGAAATCATTTGGTCTAAATTAAATGCACTTCAATTCAATATCTTTATCTAAATATTAAAATCACAGTTAAACTAGAACAAAAAAATTATTCATTTGTAAGAGAAATTATAAGTTCTCAGGTCATCATTGACTTTGTATAAAATAATTCTGTCGTTTAAGTTGCCTATACAATGATATATACTTCCCTGCTGAGGATGTTCTTGGAACTACATATTGTTTACAGAAGAGTTTTGGGTCTTGGGCCTTCTCAGAAAGTTCCCCACAATCGAGAGCTCGTAGAAATGCAAGAACAAATGTAAAACAATTATGTCTTTCTTCATTATACCTGCGCGCTTCCCAAAGTGAACTTGAGCTTATCTGAAATGATTAAGTGTTACCAAATAAATTAAATTTTTTCTAATTTAGCTACATAAAATCATTTGATCTTTAAAAATACCAAACAATTGAAATAGTAATACACATCTAAATTATATTGTTAAAAAAAAGATTTAGTATACAATTTTCATTTGGCTCAGAATATTTAAATGAACATGGTCATAAAACTGTTATAATTTTGTTTCAACATTTTGGCAAAATTTTATTTAAAGAATTAACTAATTTTCTTGATCACAAGCAATAAACAAAAAACAAAACTTTATACTAAATAAAAAAACTACCTTTATTAGTACACTGTCCCATATTTCATTCCACAACTCATCAAACTGTTCCAGCATCAGACATTGATCCCAGTCTGAACTTACATTACAATCATTCCATTTCTTTGTTATAGGATCTACACCCTGAATCCCCTCTTCGCTGAACTCAATGACACATCCATGAGAGTTTGTCACTCCTATGTGTAAGTCCTTAGAATTGTAATAGTCACTGAAATATGTTAAAGTTTACCACAAGTTATTATCAGAAAAGGATATGACTCATTGTAAAGAAACATACCAAATGCATACATATGGGAATTAACTGACTACTTACTTGAGAAAATCACCATGAGTAGGTTTCATAACAATAGCTCTAGGATGTTGAGATGCTTTTACAAAAGGATATGGAACTCTAAAACAGAAATAGAGCACATAGCAACAGTTTTTCTACTTTAGAATAAATTATTGTATGATGTACAATTACTTACCTAAACGGTAAAAGCTTATAGTCATACCTATCCAGTTTTTGATGACAAACTGGGCATTGTTCCGGAATAATTGTACAAAAAACTTTGTGCTCACAATGGTGGAAACAAAGGATACCCGGATCCATTTTTAACTATCAGATTAATACAAAATATTCAATTAAACCTTTACAAAAACTAATACAAATGTAATCGGGGGATATTTAGCTACACTTTGGTAAATGAAAATATAAATATAAGGTGATATGTTACAAAATAAGCAACAACCTAATTGTAACTAACACTTGCTAACACTACTTTTGTTCTACATTTCTACATACACCGTCCCCGAATCGAAGGACTTTTAAATTACGTTCATAATACAATAATCAAAAACGTATCTGTTTTAACACAATATACATTGATTTCAATTATTTTTATCAAAATATTTTTATTTAATATTATATGATTAAAAAACATACAAATCTTCCAGACTTTTCAAATTAAATGGATTTTTAAAGAAGAAGTGAATACTGGACGGTCTCCTATAAATTGGAACTTATGTTCTGAACGCACCTTTCAACTCTTATTTACGTCACAGCGTTTTCTAACATATGATTTAGTTTTAAGCACTGTGATTGGTCAAATTCTGGTGAGTTCCACTTAATTGGTTTCTTGGTCAAATAGAAAATGATCAAAACGTTGCGGGAATATTTAAAACAAATGTCGCTTTTTAGTTTGTGAAACTATTGTTTTACTACGCTGATATTCCTACTTTCAGAATATTATATAAAAAGACGTGACAATATTTACGTAACATTTATTTATATTACTTTTTAATAGATAAAACATTCCATATAAAATGTTTAATAATTTTTGAGAATTAAACGTACGCATTGCCATATATTCCAAATAATCAACATCATAGACTGTATTCTTTATCTTCATTAATGCAATATTAAATAAACATTAATATTTAGGTTATTTATTTTTAACATGGATTGGGTTCAATGAATGTTAGACATTAAAATTTAGTCAATAGTGACGTTTTATTGTATGTTTACGGGTTGCTATGGCGACCATTGAATTGATAAAAATCGTGGAAACCACACCTCGGCCATGAGACCTAGTTTATACTTCGAACTGTGATCGTGTGATCTTATAAGGCTTAGTTGAGTAAACTACCGTAGTAATTAATAAAGGAATATAAAGTGAATTTACTGTAACTGCTAAAACGTTATATTATTATGAATAATTATATTGTTTTAATTTTCCATTAACTTTGTACAAAGAATCATGTGTGAATAATGATTTGTTTTAATAAAAGTTTTTATTATTATGACATAATGTTGATTACGAATAAATCTAAATTGCAAGCATTCTTTTGGACATTTGCGTTTGTACCGGTGGTATCAGCTGGAATTGCTTGTCTTAACAATTCATGTTTTCATGGTATTTGTATTGATGATCTCAACAGGTAAGCATTTTTTTGTATTTAAAAAAGTGAAAAGATTCAAAATAGGGTAAAATAAACATAACTTCACCCATAGATAAACAATTTTTTTATAAAAACTTGTATTATTAGCCGTTACACTTACCCGAACTAAAGAGCAATGGTAAAAGCTGAATCTGTTTTATTGTTTTACTTTTTAAAAGTAACAATTTAATAATATTATAATTGATATGAAAGACAAGATTTATCATAGCACTCATTTTTGCCGCCGAGTGAAAACAAGCCTTTCGATATGTGGACAAATTATTTGCACATTTGCAGTTGCGCTGGTTTATTAAGATGTATTATCTGACCTATGAGGCAATGGCTGTGTAAACACGTAAACATTTATGACTTTTTTTAAGATCATCAATAATCATTGAAAATGTGACCGTCGATCTTATTTATTAAAAAACTAATGCAAGGGTTGTCTCACTAAGCGACGACACCACTCATTGTTACACTCTATACTAATTTATGTTTGTGTAGTTTTTTCTTAGCGTGTACAATAAACTTATTTCTATCAGTACATCATCTTTTAGTTACTCCTCGTTTCATGAACGCTTTATTATGAAAAAATCTGTAAAATAATGAAAATTCCGTTACGAATAAATTTCATTGAACTTTATTAAATATTCAGCTCTTAAAATTACATTACTAAATAGAGCATTGTAAATCAATATCATTGTCGATTACTTCTACGGTTATAGGCTATGGCAGCGTAAAAACTAATTAAAGAACTAATATCATTTTACAATTAAAAACTTACACGTACATTAACGAAAGTTATTACAAAGCATAGTAGTAGCCATAGCAAAGTTTTTGAAGGCTATTTTTTACTTCATAAATAGATTTTTTTGGTTGACATTGATGAACTTTTTTGTGTAATAAAAAATGGCTGACTGATTCTGGACGACACAAAATTACGGCTTACAATTGAAAGTATGTAAATATTATTCGTTGCTGTTTAAAAATAAACACAACTAAACGTGTCAATAAGTAATTAAAACGGATAATCGTCAGTGTGAGTGTAAATGTGGGTACTATCTAATACACACAGATTATGTAAGGTAAGAACCGAATCCAACACAGTATAAACCACGAGGCGTTAACGACTTTGACGAAATTTGATCGTTGTGTACAAGATTATCCGATGATCCAATAGCTTAATTATTTTTTTTTTCACTCCATAAAATTTGTTCTTATTTAGACATAGAAACGCACTTGATAAAAATCATTATTTAGTAGTAATTATGGTCATTGCAAATGATTTGAAATATTTTATTACATTGTGATTTTAAAAAGACATACAACGTACATGAAGTGTTTAATATGATTTACATTATACATATAATTCATTTTATTCTACTTATATTTACTGCAGCTGCAATGAGAAAGTGGTGCTGTCTATTGGCTGCCTATGTATTTATAATATACATGTAAATGCGTAATAATATTAGTATAGACACTTGTAAAAATTAAACATTAGATTTTTACTTAATTGCAGAAAGAGTAAATTGAAAATAATGTACATATGATTCGTTAACCTTTTCTGAAGAGAGGAATGTATATACTTAACCGCGTGTCTCTGTATCTATCCCCGTATTATTGTAGTCCTGAATGTCTGGACCAAATAGTTTTTTTTATTTTGGTCAGAGTGTTGTAAAATAGTCTCAAATATAATTTCATGACATTTTAGTACATACATGTGCTATTGCATTGACGGCTACACCGGTGTTGAATGTCAAACAAACTGGGACGAATGCTGGTCGGACCCTTGTCAAAACGGAGGCACCTGTGTTGATGGCATCGCTTCATACAACTGCACATGCCCCGATGGTTTTATAGGTAAGTACTCTTATGAATAAAATGTAGTACCTACTTCTGTACTATTAATCATTCAATTATTATAAAAATACAACTTTAGTATTTTTGAGAAGTTTATTGTATACGTGTCATGGAGCTATTAAAAAGGTATTACATAAAATTGAAATGTAATACACTCAATAGAAAATGAAAACAGGTTACCGTGTCGGAACGACCCAGAAACCAGTTCAGACATTTTATCTAAAACTTTTATCTAAAACACATAATAAAAAACACATTTAAACAGACACGTAAAAACAGACAAACTTTAAAGCAAAATTTATAACATACTTTGGTATGCTCAAAAGTTCATGGTCTGCTAAACGGTATAATTTGTAACATTTGTTTTTCATTAATTTATGAAAGCTGTACTTTAAAAAGTTTGTTTTCCATTGCAGGCGAAAATTGCGAGACCAACTTCAACGAATGCGAATCCAATCCGTGCCTCAACAACGGCACGTGTATTGACATGACGAACGAGTACATATGCCACTGCTTGCCCGGCTTCTCAGGAGTACACTGCGAGGTAGACGTGGCTGTGTGCAACGCCACGGACGAGGTGCGCTGCCATAACGGCGGCCACTGTACAGAGGGTCCCGGATTTAAGTTCTATTGCAGATGTTTACCAGGTAACAGTAGCGTCGACACTTACAAAAAGTTACAACTCTCAAAAATCCCCATGTGTTGAATATTTAGGAGTTATAAATATTTGTGATTTCGCATCGTACACAATAGCTTTGAGATATTGTATGAATTATCGATAAAATTGATAAAATTTACTCATACAAACAACGCAATAAAATTAACACAAAATATATTTCTTCAGGATGGGCTGGTAAATTCTGTGAAGATCAAATAGATGAGTGCGAATCAAATCCGTGCGAAAACGGAGGCCTATGTATTGATATACATGCGGATTACATGTGTGCGTGTACTTACGGTAAGATAATATTAACTGTTACATAGATTATATTAATTCTTTTTAAATACATAACTTGTTTAAAGATGGCTAATATTAAGGCAATCTTTATGTCATTAATCTGAATCAATACAAGTAACGTTGACATCTCTCTGTTGCCGAAGACCGTCTAAGTATATTGACGCAGCGTTTATTTCTGCTTCTAAAAAGTATTGTACAGATATTACTGTGTTCTGGTCAGAAAGACGTTGTCACTATTAAAATTTCTGTGTAAAAATGTTTGGCTATAAAACATTTTATTTAAAATAATTTACATTTTAGGTTTTACTGGTAAAAGCTGTGAGATTCAGATAGAATTCTGCGATGAAAACTCATGTAGTAACGACGCTTTATGTGTTGTTGAAGATGGTATACGAGTTTGCTATTGTGTGCCAGATTTCCATGGGGAACGGTGTGAGCTTCAGTATGACGAATGCTTGCTCGGACCAAGGTTACTTAAATTACTAATATTTGACATTATCTTCTTCTTAAAGAGCCTCTCCATTCTTGAAGGTTGGCCGTCAGACTACATAGACGTTGAGGTTATAGTCAAGTTAATTTATAACAGACACAACTTTAGTATTTTAGCACAAGATTTTAATATTATTACTTCGATCTTTTATAAAGTATAGATTTTTTCAGATGTATGAACGGCGGAACATGTATTGATGGCGTTGACAACTTTACCTGTTCATGTCCACCGAATCTGACTGGAACGTTATGTGAATGCCTGATGTTGAATGAAACTCATTATGACTGTGAGTACGTTAGTCCGACGCCTCTGTACAGAACAACATCGACATTGATTCTTAATACACTTACAGAAAGTTCGTCCACTGAGTTAATTTCAATAATTTTAACTACGACTAACAACAATGTTTCTTCCGAGAACTCAACTGTCCCATCAGAAACCGAATCTTGGACTTCTGTTATAACTGATTTTATATCTACTACAGAAATTGCTCAACATACTCCCCAAATAACCGGTGAGGGAAATACAACTCAAGAAACTGTCACTGCGTCGCTTTTAACTACCGTCGAAAATGTAGAAATTACCACAATAGGTACTACCGAATTTATTACATTTGAACCGCAAACGCAAAAAACGATTAAATCTGATGATTCTAAAACAAAAACTACTTGCAAAGAAACTTCGGATACAGTAACAGAATCAACAAAGTTTACTTCAATAAGTGAAATGGAAACAACAATGTGGACCAATCAAACAACGACAACAGATTTTGCAAATTACCCTACAAAAGTAACAGTGCAAACACCTAATCAGACCAATGTAGAAATGAAAACTTCAACCACTACAACGACTAAAACAACTGTTGAAGAAGTTACGCTCACTGCAAAAATGGACACTACGGATAAAATGTTTACAGATATTCCTACAGACTATTACACTACGGACGTTACAACGAGCTATACAACTGATGCAGTAGAAACTACGACATCTTTTGATAAAACTTCGCAAACCTACACTACAACCCAATCTGAATGTACTGATTCTGTTTGTAACAACCACGGCAGCTGCGCGAACACTTTACACGGTGTAAGAGTAAGTACCGATTTGTACAGATTTTTAATTCTGTACGAGAGTATACCACAATTCAATCGATTTATATTATTTCAAGTGTCATTGTACGTTCAATTACGGAGGGAGATTTTGTGAAGAGAAAATATACATTACAACAGCAGCTCTCGGAGGAGAATCATACATCGTTCACCGCATTAGTAACATTACTTCGATAAGCATTGGATTTAGTGCAAAAACTTTGATAACGGACGGACATATAATGCACGTAGATATAGCTAAAGGGGCATACATGAAACTATTTTTGAATTCAGGCTTACTAAAGTTCAAATTTTCATGTGGATATCAAACAATGCTTTTAAGTGAGTTAAAAACTTATGTGAATAAAGGATATCCAATGAAAATTGAAACCAGGTAAGCTGGAGCTGATTGTGTAAATAATACCATGGATTATATATTTTAAAATAGTCATTTCAATTTGCAGATTAGATTTATATCTAAAACAACAACACTGTAATGCAACTCTACATTTGAACGACACAGTTGCCATGAGTGGTGGTCAGATTGCTAACATCAGCGCAATAGATAACGATGTAATGTTGTATTTCGGCAATTTACCTGACAGTAACAATACTGAGAATAAACCATTTGTTGGTTGCATAAAAGATTTGACGGTAAGTGTGAAATTACGAGTATCTTTGTGGAAATAAAATAGATTAAGATAAAACCATTATGAATTCCACAAACATTGATTGCAATGGCTAAACATAAAAACATGTGTAAGAAGAATAAATTTTAGCTGATTAAATCCTGGCTTACAAAACTAAAGAAAAACAAAATTCATCAACATCTGCTTACATCCAAAACAACTAAGAAAAAAGTTGTCCAATAATTTAATGGATAAATCAAAGCTGATTATGATGACACATTGTTTGGTTTTACTTAGTTAAACAATGAGAAGCGGGAAATTTTTGGTGACGCATTCAACGCTGGTGAAATCACAGAATGTTCTTCACTCTCGTGCTTATCTAGGCCATGCCTCAATGGCGGCTCCTGTAGAGAGCACGGCGACGGATATATTTGCTCATGTGCTAACGGGTACGTTTTTTATTTCTTTGCTAGTGGAAAGTGACGAATATTTTTTTATACGAAACATAAAATTCTTTTTTAGTAGAACAGAAGCACCAATAATATATTTTTTTTATTTTTACTTGATACGGGAACAAAACTGAATCCGTTAATTATTGTGTTTACAACGACTTTACAAATATTTTTTAACAATTTTAACATATTTTCGCTTATAAATGAACATTTTTCAGATGGATGGGGGACAATTGTAACCAATCAATGTGTGACCACAATCCTTGTCAAGCGGGAGGAAGTTGCGTCAAATATCCTGGCAGCGGATTCCTTTGTCTATGTCCTTATGGCAAACATGGCATCTTTTGTGAATATAGTAAGCAGTCACTAATAAATGATAATGATATTCTAAATTGGCTAAACTTTCGATTGACAAGCAACCTGCGCGGAGCTATGAAATCCTATGCACCTACAATTTAGGAACACGAAATCCTGGTTGGAAATAACGCAATGCTTGTCGTGAGATACTGACGATACGTCTAGTCTCCCTTTCCAAAGAGAATGGGATTTTGAGCAGACATAATCCATTAGCTAGAAGCGTCAGGGTCTCTCGGCACCGACTATATTAATGTACTGTATAGATTTTACTGGATTTTGGTATAAAGAGCTCAGATTGTATATTTTTGCATTCCCAGACGTTGAAATAACACGACCATCACTTGCGCCAATCACCAGCGACGTGTCTTCGTTTCTCATTTACCCGTTGTCAGCGGCCGCGATGAACTCCGACCGTTTCGAGCTCCGTCTGCGGTTCCACACGCCGGACATGGAACAGATCGCTCTCCTTGCGTTTGTCGGTCAAAACGGACGGCATGACGCGCGCAGCCAACACCTTGCACTGACCTTCGTAAAGGGATACATCATGCTCACGTGGAACATGGGAAGCGGTAATATGTTATTGATTGATATATAAAGAAAAATTTGACAGCGGAGAAAATTTATTTGTAATTGAACTATAGCAACGTACTATAAAAGCGTGGTAGTTAAATTTTTCAGGTGGTCGTTCACACGCCTCGAAAAGGCGCAAGTTTGATCCCCACGGAGCTTAAGTAAACTGCCATATTCCCAGAAACCCTGCTTTTGTGAACATGTAACATGCACCCATCTGCACTTGTCCTTAGGTAGATAAATCGCCTTGGCTCTCTTTATATCTAAGATGACCTGAGTCTCAGTTGTGGGCATTTAAAGAGAGCTGTGCATAAGTTATAACTCATATTACTTAAAAGTAATATTCCAAATTATTAAACGTATTTGCAACACTGCTGCAGGCCCTCGACGTGTATTCACGTCGCGAGCGCTGAGCGGACGTCGCGGCGGGCATCTAGTACGTGTATGGCGGCGCGGACGCAACGCCGGCCTCAGCGTCGACGGCCGATACAACGTCTCTGGCAATGCGCCCACGCAGCATCAACACGACAGAATGACACTGCTTCCCTATCTATACATTGGTAGTAAATTCAATTTCATTTAAAGACAACATATTCGCCCTTAACTATTTATATTGGCTGATAGTAAAAGAATGGTCGCTAATAATAGAAAAAAATCTATTATAACATCTAAACAAAATCATGATGTATGTTGATAACAGGTGGACACTCTTCAGATAATTTCGCTGATCTTCCGCACGATCTGCCACTGCACAGTGGATGGAGGGGTTGCGTTTGGGACGTTAGCGGGCAGGCCGTCGGCGGTAAGGTGGTAGGCGGGCGCGGCGTAGGACAGTGTGGCGTTGCACAGTGCACCGCGCGCTCCTGTAACGCTCCAAGGGGAGTCTGCATACATTCACCTGCTACCTACGGGTGAGAACTTTTTTGACTAGACATTCCGAAGATAGCTCATTGATTACTATACCTCAACCGGTCCACTGTACCAACGGCGACAGCAGTTTTTAAAATACACAGCCATGTTATTACACAAGGATAGAGTCATTTACCCACCATACTGGCCAAATGTAGGTGGGTAGATGTAATATATCCACGGAAGCTGTTGACCATAAAACATCTCGGTTTCCTCCCGATGCTCTCCTTGATGGGAAGCCTCAAGCTGATTGTGATTTGCACCGGCGCTGCGACCGCTTTAAAACCATCTTATCACGACTACAGCGAATAGTTTAAATTTTATATTTTTTTAAAGATGCATCTGTAATGAGGGTTGGTTCGGTGCGACATGCTCTAGTCAGCGCAACGCCTGCGACCGTTCGCAGTCCCATTGTCGGGGACACTGCGTCCTAGTAGGCGATGCGCAAGCGCAATGTGACTGCCCCTACGGCAAAATCGGCGAAAATTGCGAGCAGGGTAAGAATTTTTTTGAATATTAAAATGATGTATGACATTTGATGAATATTTATTTAAAAATCATTTTATAACAAAAGAAAGACCATATGCTGTAATATTTCAATCCAAAAAACGTTTTCCTGGTCATTCATAATGATCTCTCCGTATATCTGACAATGAATGGCTGGTGCGCTTTAAGTTTCATCACCCGAAACTGTTTACCGCCAGCTAAACCACTTCAGCCGAGAATCTTCTCCTTGCGCAAGAGGGCCGACCGTTTTCGGATTTAATAGAAAACCTTCAGGCATGAAAAGGCACCACAACAGGAACTGGTCGATGTGCTGCAAGACTGAATGTATTAGTGGCAGATTATAATCAGTAATATGACTAAGATAACATTATAAAAAACACATTACCTTTATAGTTATTAATGTAGTAATATAAGCAAATGACTTTAATATTTATGCTCCTATACAAATAAGTGGTAATGTTATTTATTTATAACTTGTAGATGTGTTTCCTATCGACGTGTTATTCACCGGCGTTCGTTCCTACCTCCAACTATTGCCACGAGAGATATCCAGCGTGAGTCTGTCCGTTGAAGCCGAAATCAAGCCAGCGAAAGAACGGGGCCTGGTAATATTTGCGCAGACGCCGCACTTCTACACAGCATTGTCATTACAAGGAGGTTTACTGGAATACAGATGGACAGGTTAGAAACAGGAAAGCTGTAACTAATAAAATGTTTATCACTTAATTTGAATTGTACTAATGATAGAATTTTCTTGGCGAAGATAATAGAGGATAAATTTCTACTGCTAAGCATTAGTTTATTAAGAGTGAATTCCTGGGATAACGAGACAAGTTAATATGCGGTTTGTGGTGCAGTACGCACATTCTTGCTAATTGAGCATGTTATGTATGTGCGCATTACTTACATCAGTTGATCGTGATGTTTTATTAAATAAATAAAATTAAACATCAAAAACTAAAAATCTCAAAAGGGAATATGCATTTCGGCTTATGGATTGTAGCGCATAGTAATTAAAGCTTTGTTTAACTTTTCAGACCGGCTGTCGGGGCTGACATCGCTGGTGCGCAGTGGTGTGGTGGTGTCGATGTCGCAGTGGCATCGGGTGAGGGCAGGCCGCTACGGCGCGCGCCTCTACGTATGGATCGACGGGACGTTAAGCACCGAGGCCATGCTCGCTCACGCCTACCCCCATACAGCTAGTGACGCTAACATTATCCTAGGCAAGTACCAATAATAATAAACAACCTTAATTGTCCAATTACTGATGCTCGGTGCCTTCTCTCACAAGGAAATAAAGGACCATTTATTCACCACGCTGACCAATCGCTGTTTTTTAGAACATATCGGTTTCCCCGTGATGTTTTCCTTAACCCGACGGTCGAGCTCAGTGCGGTGGTAACTATCTTACACAAATAGCTATCACGGTCAAGTAGCAAATCATAACTGAGACGGTATATTAAAAGGAAATTATTTAATCTCTTCTAAGATATATGATATTTTTTTCGGCGTGCATAGGCGGCGCTCAAGATTTGGCCAGTGTGCCGTTCGACTCGATGTCTGGGCCTCCGGAGTCTTACTCCGGCTGCATAAGAAACCTGCACGTTAACAACATACCCTTACCGTTCGAACAACGTTATATACTGGGTAAGTTGTTGTATTCATTATTAAAAAATTATAATTTATTTAATTTTACTCGTGATAAGTCTCTGTTTCCGGAGACCGTCTAGGTAGATCGGCTCTTATTTCTACAACCTAACAACAGCATACAAACTTTACTTTGTTCTGGTTTGAAGACTTGTCTTGGCTCGTCACTCAGTTGTCGTTATCTATTACTATGAACGCGTATATCATCTGCAGGTGGTCGCAATGTGGGCGCATGCGGACCCACTTGTGCAGGGGGACGGTGCCGGCGCGGGGCGTGCCCCCCGGATCGCTGCGCGCCACCGCACGGCCGCTGTCGCCGCGACCGCTGCGTCTGCGCAGCCACACGCGCCGGTGACCACTGCCAACTGCGTGCGTTCATATAATACTTGAACGTTATTTAAATACTTCATTAAATGTTCATCTTGTGTTAAATGATGCCACACGTAACAATAAAGACGCCAAGTAAGAAAGGATCACATCGATGCTGATTTATTAAAAGTAGATTTACAACATAAAAATTATTGCTCCACAAAATGTGATCTCGAAATAAAACTAGATACCTCCGTTTTACTGCGCCTTGTTACAAATTAATACATGTTGTGACTGTGCTTGTTGGATATTTATATAAATACAAAACGTAAATTATATCCCCACAGAAATCAACGTCACAATCCCGCGTTTCGACGGAGACTCATTATTGTCGGTACCGCACCGCGGGTCCGGGCGGCGCGCCGGCGGCAGGCTCACATCCCTCCCCGCGCACCTCGCACTGAACTTCATCACCTCCGAGCCGGACGGCCTGCTGCTGTGGATCGATCTGGTAAAATAACACTATATTCTCTATAAAGTATATTTTTTATAGAACAACTAGTTACTGGAAATGTCTCGTACAAAGTATTTCAGTGTTTTTTTTTTGTTAGCAGGGTATTGATTACTTAGGTATTGGCCTCGAAAATGGTTATCTACGGTTGGTTTGGTCTCTACATTGTGACGGAACGGAAGTCATACGCCACAATGAGAAATCGTTTCCGATTCGCCCGCGAAACGTTTCAACGATTCTTCCTAACGTGGGCTTTTTAGCTGATGGCAACTGGCACAAATATTCGCTGGAATTCGGAAAAAACATCACGTTGACCATAGACAAGCGTCTGGCGTACATAGAGGAAACCTGCGGAAGGGGAGAATTTAATGACGATGTGGACATATATGTAGGTATGTATGATTTGTTTTTATTCGAAGAAATAACGAGACGAGTTGGATGTTCACACGCTAACCAAGTGCAGATTGGTGAATGACAAATGCCTAACAAAGGGAATTTTTCATTACCCAAAGTCAGAGCTCAGTGGGAATCGAACCGGCGCCACTGCTTAAAGCGTGTACGATCGTCTTTCAAACTAACCTATCATCGCTTACGATTATGTATTTACAATTATTTGTATGTAGGTGGAGTGAATGAAGATAGTCCTGCTGTAAGGAAATTATTTCCTCAAAACTTCAGAGGTTGCGTCGACAAAATATCAACCGGCGCGGATTCGTACATAACAGATTATTCGGAACTATACAGTGAGAACATAAACTCGTGCCAACTGTTTCCGGCTACTTAATGATATCTAGTATACAGCCGATAGGAAAAATTTATAATTTTCATATACAATAATCCCCACGGAAGTGTTGTTAGTTTCTAATCTGTGCACTGTCGCACGTACTCCTCCATTATTTTAGGGAAATATATGCAAGATGTGTAGAAAATAAATACCAACTTGTACATTGCCCGATAAAATTTTGACTTTGTATATGCACTGTTGGAAAAGAATTTGTGATGAAAAAACTTTGATGCAACCGATCCGTTTTATAATCCTTCTAATAAAATAAAATGATAATGACTACGGTTTACATTTAGTACCATCGTCAAGGAAATATTTTATAATCTGTGGGGCTAAGATGGATTTACCGTTTTAAGTTTTAATCTGCGGTAGTCTTTAATTACTACAAAACTAGTTTTATAATTTAGCAAGTCTGTAGATGCGCGATCAATCTTTGCATTTACATTAAGGTATGAACCGGGAGTTATGCTGTGTACTTACTAAATCTTACCTTTTTGTTAAAAAAAAATTAATTAATTTCGTGGAATTTGTATTGATAGATAAAAATGTTAGGTTTAAAGATGTGAAATCATCTTTTGTGTGTGACCTATAAAAACAATTTATATTTGAAATAATCTAAAATTTTAAAATATTTCTAATTACATGCATTCGATCTATACTTATAAGTTTAGTTAATATGTATTAGTGGTGTTGTCCGCGTATGTGTACTAAGATTATGTGTAAGACGAAAATACTCATAGTACAAAATATTCTAGTCGTTAATTTGTCGGTTAAGAATATAATCTTTAAGGGTAAAAAAGTATTGAAGTTGTAGATAATTAAGAGTGGTTTTTTTGAAAAAATAAAATTTAACGTTTATCATACACAAAATATAGTTTTATTGATATATCCATTGTTTAATAAATTGTATACATAACATCATCAAATATTATATTATAAACATATACATTTCGTTATACGTTACTAATTCAAACACAAATACAATATGAGATGTTATCCCCGTTAATTATGATTAGATTTAAAACACTTAGTCCCCGCGGGCGCGCCTTCGCGTTGGCGTATCCCAACACAAAGCTCGTGAACATCTGATTTATTTACATTTCCCATACAAAAGCAACATGTACGTACATTAACTCGTAGAAATTACTAGGCCTATTTACAGTGGAATAGAGTTGGAATGCTTGACTGCAATACACGATTTCAGCTTGCGATTATGAATATTGTACAATATGTAAAACTCATTTAGGAACATCGATTCCTTTATTGTTTACACGACATAGAAATATTGATGTAAATTCTAAAAAATAAATATTATATAATAAAGCGATGTAAATAAATAAATCGTTAATTGCACATGTTTATAGTTTTAAAAAATTTCGAAAATTAATAACAGTTCCATTATAATTTGTAAAAGTAAGCTGTGCTTACGTGAAGCTGCGTGCCGGAGCGGGGTGCGGTGCCCGGTGTACGAGTATGTATGTAGACACCGCACCAAGAGCTATATTCTGTATGAAACATTGAACAACTTCCGTCAAATACAAGCACAAACGTAGGAATGTTTTCTAATAACATTAATAAACGTAATAATAGAATAGGACAAGCGGATCACAGAAGTAAATATTATATATTTACGAAGTAATTAAGCCTACATTGGTGCATAGCGAATTCAATGTCTATGACAAACGAACATACACACATATACGGTACGGCGACGGCTCGAACTATCAAACACCGAATGCAATAAGGCCTATGTAACAATATGCTTTTACAATATTATAATTGATTGAGTGACACATGCTCATAGAAATCTTTAAAACATCAAGAACAGCAAATTCTAACTTGTATATACCATATATGCTACATTTTACATTTTTTCTCAAAGCAAATTAATACAATTAAGATATTTCGCTTATCTAAATTGATTTTTTTTTATTTAAAAATTATATTTTAAATGAAATTAATTTAACAACTCTAATATAATTCTATAAAATAACAAATACAAGTAAGGGATCCCATTGTCTATAATAGTTTTCATATAAAGCAAACCCCTCTCGCTTCGAGTAGTATTTGACAACTAATAAGTTTGTCCCGGGTGGTAACAATCTCATCAAATTGATAATCTCTAAATTTAATAAACAAATTAAGCTAGATTATATAATGTCATTAATAAAAAGTCATGTCCTATTAATAAAAACAATTAAAATCGCCCATACATTGCTCAGTTACGCGGTACGTAGCGGGGCCGTTGGTTACGGATATAGTTTTCCGACCCGCATGCCTGAACATTTCTTACAGGAGCATATTAAATTAAATGTATAAAGATGTAGACAGAAAGCATATATTTTCTTAAAATCAGTCTCATTCGCATAAGGAAATGATCACAGCACACACACTGGAAACTCGTTGCAGAACGAGGGGCCTTGACCCTCTTAACAGAACACTAATAATAATAGAGCACCATGGTTGCTAACTTGCTATACTTAAATATGTTAAAATCATGAATCGGACTAATTGATTTTTTTCTTTATAAAAATATCAATTGCACGGGAGAAATGTAAAGCCAAGAAGACTCACGCTGGAAGTTAAATTGTCACTAAAAATATTTCGTCGGATACAAAGCTTATTAATTAAAAAAAAAAAAACAATTTTATACCTACATAGATAAAAAATAAAATATACGTTCGTTAAAGTTTATAGAATAGACTAGATATGAAGAATGTAAAAACAATACAGGAGACATGACAGAGTAATGTAATCCTTAAAATATATCTCAATAATGGCAACTTCACATTTACGCATAAACGGTTTTACAAGTGAAGCTAAAAAATTAGCTAATAATTATTATAAATATACGAACATATGCTAGGCCATGGAACATACAATTTGCCATCGCCTTCTGAAAATATCTCCATAGAAGTAAAAAATAAATCAAGTAACTTTTATTCCCCCCCGTCACTTTTCCTTGACGCGATTTATGAATAACACATAAAGGACATTCAAAGAACCTCAAACAGTGCAGACTTTTTTTACATATATTTTAGGTTATTAGCTGTCAAGATTGCACAGTTTATAGCAAAGCAACTGTTCCCTTCCACACACACATAGAAACAGACAATAGAGGATTACATAGCAAATACATTGAACATATTTAAATTTATACCCTAATAAAATATAAATGTATAACGCGCTCTTAATATAAACACCGATAGCGCTTAAACACAATAGACACAAATTCGTAATAATATGAAACAATTATCTTAAAGAGGCCGTACAATACTTACTCGGTCCGGCGGCGGACGAATGCGATACGAAACAGATTTGTTATAATGTTACACTTTGCGCATCCAGTTAAAATAGCCGCGGTTTATTACGATGATACAAGATGTCAGGAGACAATTTGTGTTAATTGTTTAAACATAAATGGGCTATCATTTAACCTCCATTTTACATGTTGTTTGATGACAATCAGGCAAACGCGGTTGCCTATAATATCTGGCTTTCATATGTTGACAGTTGATATGTAGCCATGCTGGTGGTAGCCAGCCAGACAGGTTCGAAAAAACCTTACCACCATTCAAACTTCTCATCATGTAGCCGCGGAATTGAATCAATCACCGTATTGCTGGGCAAGCGCTAAGAGTATCATTTTTGTTACACCGAGGTCTGACAGTTACAAGATGAATAATCGGCGGTACCTCGGTCCATCCGCAAACCGTTATTAACCGGACGCTACGTTTCGTATCCATTTAAATAATGCCAATGAAATATCCACGAACCACGTGTTAACGCCGGCAGCTACCAGTCAGAGCGTTATAACCGGGCGTTTTGGTATAATAGAGCTGCGATTTACAAAGCGCCCGGTCGTAAACATACTATACGTAACCGGGCGGCGCGTTAGAGCCGGGCGAGCGCACGCGGACGCGCCGCCATTAGTGCACGTCACGGCCGCGGCTCCACGAGGCGTTGCACCAGCACTGCGACCAGTACCGCCAGGATAAGGAACCCGGCCGCCATTAACAGAGCGGCCTGGCGCGGGGACAGCGCACGGGGTGGGCGGGCGCGCCTGATCCTCGCGGGTGGGGCGGCGGCCGGCACAGAGAACCGGGTAGTAGGTGACCATGTGCCGGTTAAACCTGCACGCACCGCACACACGCGGACTAGGTACTCCGTTCCTGGTTCTAGTTCTTCGATAGTATATTGCGTATCGCTCCCTGCGTAAACCTGTAAATCATAAAAAGACTATAAGAAATAAAATTGAAAATAATGTCCTCTATTGGTAAGTAATGTAGTAAATGAAAATGATCATGTAAAAAATTGCAATAATGAAACTTAGCATGATTTAGGGATTATATATCTCTTGTCAACAAGGAAAAGGGCAGTTTTATAATAACAACTAACTGGCGACATATTGTAAGCAAACTACACACCTGCTTGAAAACTGCGTCTTTGTTTCGGGCGCATTGCAGCACATACTCTGCGTCGTCAGTCATATCCCACGTGACGGTCGCCCGGCGCAGCGCTAACATTTGAAGAGTGGGCGCTCGCAGTGCCTGCGGAGGCGCTGCCGGTGTACGTGCGCTCACCGGCTCCCCCCACGCCCCGCGTCCACCGCGCTCATCACTGGCACGAATCCTGAATGAGTACAAAATGCCCTCACGAAGCTTTTTCACTTTGCAACTTCGCGCAGAGCCGCGATACACAGGTCGGAACTCTCCCGACGTTCGCATTTCTACGCAATACACCGCCCCTTCTCCGCAAGCCCTCCATTCGAGCTTGATGTAATTATGGACGATTTGAGAACAGCGCAGTTCTGGTGGTGATGGTGGTCTCGGGCGCGTGATGGCCCACGTCTCTTCTGACCATTCACCTAGGCCGAGCTCATTAAACGCAGCAACGCGAACGCGGTAGGTCGTGTCTGGAAGAAGGCCTTCAACGAGGTGCTCTGGATTAGGACCCTCGGTTTCAAACTCATACTCGTCGACTTCCACTCGGTAACGTAGGATATCAGCCCCGTGACTTGCGGGACAACGCCAATGAAGCCTCAGACTATCAGCGGTTGCCTCGTGTCGTATTCCCGCAGGTGCCGCTGGAGGAGCACGTGGTGTTAAAAGGTCCCGAATACCTGACCAAGGTCCTCGGCCAGCTGAATTAGTAGCACAAACTCTGAAGAAGTATGGTGAGAATGGCGTCAATTTTGAGACTATACAGCAAATGTCGCGTCCCCTATAAACCTCCGCAAAACTGTCATCAACATTCGTTCCACTCATTTCAAGTCGATAATCGATTATCGGAGACCCGTTGTCACGAGACATATGCCATTCGAGACGAGCTGTGCGCGCATTTTCTATATATGCAAAGGGCGTTTCAGGTGCGTCTGGTGGAGAGGGAGCCGTTGTGAAATGTAACGCCGGCGAGGGCAGCCCTGAGCCCACCTTGTTACACGCGACAACCCAAAGACGGTATTCACAGCCCGATTGAAGGTCACGAACGATGCATTCGGTCTCGAGCGAAGAGTGTGCTAAGCGTATAGTGCCGTCTTCACCAACAATTTCCACCCTGTACTCCGTAAGTGGTGACCCGCCATTACAGTCAGGCGGTCGCCATCTCACTGCCGCCAAAGTGGCACGCGGCTCATTTACCAATTCAGGCGCGGGACAGGCACCAGGGCATGTTGCTTCTGTAGTAATAGCCTCGACAGCGGACCAATCGCTTTCCCCGGCGATGTTGGCACAACGCACACGAGCGTGATACTGCACACCTGGCTGTAAACGGTCGCAATACGCCTCTCGTTCTGGACCACTGTACGTAGGTAGATAGCCTTCTCCGCCATCAATCTCTAGTGTGTAGTTCTCTACAGTCGCACCTCCATCGTCTGATGGTGGCTCCCACCTAAGTCGGAATGCACGCGAATGTATTTTACCCTTCGGAGTGGGCCGACCAGGAACTCCGGGACGTTCTGGAAGAGTATGATAAATAACATCCTGTGACCAAGGACCTTGACCATCAGCATTCTCACATCTTAACCGAAACCGGTAATCAGAAGCACGTCGCAGTGCTGTGCAGATGTAGGAACACTCGGAACCGGTATAAACGGGCAGAAACCCGTGTCCACGGGTAACATCATCCATCTGAAGAGTAAATTCTTCATCTGCGTGACGTTCCCAAGCGAGAGCAAGACAATCGGCAGCAGCGTTTCGCAGAGTAGGAGGAGCTGGGGCAGGCGGCGGGGCACCCATTGTCCAGCCGGCAAACTCTTCACTCCATTCGCCGCGTCCACATTCATTAACTGCAGCAATGCGGAAGCGATAGCAAGTCTGAGGGCGCAAATTATTCACAGTATGCTGTCGTGATCGCGGACGTGATACTTCCGCAAAGCCTTCACCGACATCCATTTCCAACACATAATGTAGGATACGCGCGCCGTTGTCCGCAGCTGGCGACCAGCGCAAAAGTATAGATACGCGAGCTCTGTTTGCAATCCGAGCTGGTGACATTCGCGCAGGCGGAGCTGGTGGCGCGCGGAATGTGGCTGCCTCGCTTGCCGCACCAGTCTGTTCCCCTGCGCGAATCTGTAGACACACGGAATATTCGCATCCTGGCCTTAAGTCCCGTACCCTAAAACAAAAACAAGTTTTTTCATATTTGTTCTATCACCAAAATTTAGCAAAAACGTTAAATATTTTAACATATCTTGCTCCACGCTAAAACTCATCTTATGAGATTTTTCTATTTATTATAGTAGTTTAAATAGTGACTAAATGCTGCTAGTAATAATTAAATATATTGATGACAGACCTGCATGACAATGAGGGTCCGCTGTAGATTGCCTTATAACGACCTCTATCGCCCAGTAGTAAGTCATAAGTCAGTTCAACATTTGGTAAGGTGACCCCTTCAGGCAATGGTGAGTTCCATTGTACTAAAGCACTTGTAGGGGTTATATCGCTAACCTGAAATTGAAAATTAAGATTATATTTAAAATAGTTACATTAAAATACATAATCCTCTATGACAGAACACTTCTATATTCATTTCTTATCACTTAATATGACAGTTTTCATGCTCATCTTGATTAGAAACAAAAAATTTTTTATTAATAAATTGTTTTGTATGAAATACCTGAGCAAATTGTGTATACAAACTGTATTCATCCAATTTATAAAAGGTTTAATTTAAAAGTCCATTAAACAAACTAAAAATCAAATAATACAAAATTAACTTATTTTTAAATAAATTCCTAACAACTCTTTTAATATTCCTAGTGCTGGGGCTTGCAAGATTTTTTCACGAGAATAGTCAAGGTCATCTATATACCACTCCAGTAAAGTGCGATGTGGTGGATTTCACATGTCCTCAAAAGCTGCTCTTCTTGGAATATGTTGGAAGATTATTTTTGTCATTCTATATATTACTTATTAAAACATTGTTTACAAATCACAATTTTTAAAAACATAAACAACGTTTTGTTACTATTTTGTAATTTTATGTGAGAAGTTTCGTTATGCCAGGCAACTAGTTAAATACAGCTTACAATACTTTAAGAGGTCTTTAGTAAATTGATATGTATGTGAAGATGACACGAAAATTCAAATAATTAGTCATTTACCTGTGGAGTTCTTGTAGCTGACAGAAGATCAAGAAATGCTTGTGTATCATTTTCGTCGTCACCCTGCACAGAAGCTCCAGCGGAGGATCCTTCTCCCTCTGACCATGCACCAGAGGAGGCACCACCACTGCCCCCACCACGACCATTGAGCTCTTTCCTTGGTGATAACGAAGGTGTGCTCGCTCCAGAATTAATTTCTGCAAACCGACATAATACAAATTTATATCAAATCTATATTATCAATACAAAAATGTAGCTCGTAATCAAAATATTTTATGATTAAGTAATTGAAGTGTATTTGTTGTCACAGTTTTTTCTTAGGTATATAAAGCTATGTTAAATAAATAAAGCTTTCTGACTTTTAAAATACCAGATTAAAATAAAATGTTACAAGCTAAGCCAATCAACATTATAACTGGTAAAAACTATAATGCCAATTAGGGGAAGTTTGGTTTTATTACACCCAATAACTTCTAAATTAAATGTAACATCATTAATTTAAATTACAATAAAAAATATTTATAAACTGAAATGAATAATCATCACTTGTACAGGTATCTGTCATGTTATAGCAGTACTTATGTAAATTGATAAACTCAAAATTATGATGATGATGCATGGTAAACTACAAAGATTTGTCTAATAGTGTTATTTTCCTTCCTTCACCTTCCAACCTTCACTCGATAATCTTTTAAAATTAATTAAAACACTAAGTATTCGTTACTTACCTACGCCATTATTTCTATTATTTTGTTTGCGCTCTAACTTTTGTTTGAGTTTAGAATATTGGCGCTGGGTCCGCTCGTCCTTTTGGTAGACCGGCGGCGGTGGTGAATGTTGCATATGGTGTGGTGGCACATGATGATAATGTGTTGGATATCCCGCACCATAAAAATGCTGCGGACCCGCTGCTCCGTTAGTGGGTCCCTGTAAGGAAACAAATTTAAAAACTCAATGTATATACAACAGCAATTAAATGCAACCAAATTCAATGAAATCTATTGAAATGTAAAAAACAAAGCGAAAATTGTGTTTATATATACATATTATAATACTTAAGTTTTTACGTACATATTAATTTTACAAAATACCAATGAGCATATGTTACAATATTAAATTTTATGTAACAAAAATGTTGCTATTATTTTTGACTAACCTTTTCATCGTTTTTAGTAGACAAACTGTTCGTTGTTGGATCTGAATTAATCATTATATGAAACTGACAACAGCTCTGCGGAAAATCGACAACAAGCAAAGATTAAACGTCAACGCCACGTAGCCACGTACGGATAACTCATTCGCCAGCGATAACACTCGACGGCTATCGCACAACCGTACAACGTAGCCGCGGCACGACAACCGGTCGCAATATTAAAACGTACGTAGTTAGCAAAATGCATAACGTAAATCGCACTGTTCAAGTCCAACAGTTGAATGGTACCGAACAACCGTACTGTTTACACACGAAACAATCGATTAATCAACGGAAATTGTTTGCACAGACGATCAACACTTTTACGTTACACAGACGTTAACATTAACACTGTATTTTACTTTTGTGTGTTGCAAATTTTTTATATCCAAAATTAAACTTTACGGTATAAAATATGTAAAAGACTACATAAATGCATGATATTACTTTTATTTTCAATAATCTAAACTTATAAAAAATAGTTTGACAATATTTTCTTAACATTGCCACACTGAGGTGCCTGATCCCATGCGCGACAGTCGCTGTGTCCCATCAAGGACATACTACAATGCGTTTGTAATTGAAAGACTGCATTGTTGTTTATGGTTATAAACCGTAAAAGTTTAACTTATATTACGAAGATATAAGAATAATATTGTACATTAAATATTTTACGACGGCAATGTTCTATTGTGTAACTATATTTTGGTTTTGTATTTTCTTTCTATAAATCAGTTTTTCTATTTGAGAGCTATAACGAAACCGGTTGAGAAATAAGTAAACTCATTTAACTTACATCACTTACATTTTCGTGGCAAAAGTTGTGAACTTACGACCAGTAAGACTATACAAAACAAAGTACTGCGCAACCGTTCTTAGGGCCATCTAAAAATTTAATTTATTAATATTGATAAATTAACGTATAAACATATATTGTAATAGAAAAAACAAATTAAATTATTTCGTAAAATTTAATAATATTTTTATAACATCGTATGAACAAAAACAAATCATAAGTTACTGGTTAGCTAAATACGTAATTTAGTATTATAATTATTCAATCACAGTAAATATGCACGTAAATCTTGGGAGCAAAAAAGTCTTAAACTTTTAAATGTAACATCCGATATACATTTAAAATGAGGAAGAATAATTTTTCAGGGTTAAACATATGTAGGTTACCGGTTTGCAATTTAATATTAAACGCGCAAAAATTGTATTGGAATACAAATGTTACTACTAAATACGCGGAAACACAAAAATAAAATCCTCTAATACCATTTTAAAAAGTTGTTGTGTATAAATAATAAAATATAATAAGAGATATTTACAAATACATAACCTGCCAAGTTAAAATAAAAAAAAAAAACTATGACGCATATACAAACTATTTATAATTATAATAAAATATATACTCTAGAATTCTGTATACTGCACTGGGTGAAGAAAATTTGTTATAAATACCAGAGGTAAATGTAAGTATTAAGTAACTTACAAAATGGTGTGGTGGCTGATGGTGCGGTGGTTGATGGTGCGGTGGCGGCTGGTGGTGTGGTGGTTGGTGATGAGGCGCGTGGTGTGGATGCTGAGCGTGAGGATGCGCCACCAGATAATGTCTCAGCCCTTCATCTAGTACCGGCGGCATCATCGCCGGCATCATAGTCGCCGATGTCACAACTGGCATACCACCTGCGTAAGAACAAAATTTTTAATTTTCAATGCACTCTTCTGAACTCCTCACCTCTCCTCACACTACCATTAACGCTGATCGTACGTGGCTTATACGAACTTTAAACAATAACTAAACCAAACTGATATGACTTTGTAACAAAATATTTAATTTTTAGATTTTTATAACTATTACTATCAGAGATTACCAAAGAAATTACACATGACCAAAATATATTAATTTTCTATATGTGGACTTTTCATTAGACAATACTTTTAAATATTTATTGATGATCTGTATTTGATTACTTTATGTTGAAAAAAGTAATACTCGCAATAAAATCAGTAAAATTTTTAATTATACACAAAACAATTTGCATATTTTTAATGAAAATTATAAATGTATATTAGATGATATTTTTCATCAACTAATGAAACAGAGGAGAATACATGAGCAGAATTTATTTTTAGATATCCCATTTAAAATTGGAAACATATTTAAAGAAAATCGCCAGCACCAAAAAACATGAATAATAACAAGATAATATTATACTTGTATCTGGTTCATGTTGTTTTAGTAGATTTTACGTCGACGCGATTTAGTGTTGTGATTTTAAAATGGTTGGCCTCATTAATATTCATGTGGGTGGTGTTACAAAGCAGGAGACAGCGACGGGCCCGGAGCCACTGGTCATGGGTGGCTGGCTCTGCATCATTTGGCCATAGCCAACCAGCCGTTCCGCTCCGTAACTTCCACGTTATGAATGAACTTGTTGCGGCTTTGCGCGGAAACAAATTTTTATTTAGACCAACAAAATAAATCCCACGCTCTTTATTATTAACTCATAATCTCATAAACAAAATCATGTTTTGAATATTAATTAACCGTTGTCTTTGAAAGAACGATATTAAAAAAAAAATTTTAGTAGATCGTGTGCCCGACTCGAATTAGTAAGATTAAAAATACATTTTAAAAACACTTGATTATTACTGAAGCCCAACAATTGGTACATATGAAAATAAAAAAATATATGTAATTAA
Source organism: Byasa hedistus (assembly GCA_029286795.1). Classification (NCBI taxonomy): domain Eukaryota; kingdom Metazoa; phylum Arthropoda; class Insecta; order Lepidoptera; family Papilionidae; genus Byasa; species Byasa hedistus. The sequence goes on along the minus strand of JAGSMW010000020.1, from coordinate 3,755,442 downwards.
GTGTAAGCTTACCGATGGTTTAATGATGTAGTATGCATGTAATAATAAAAAAGTTAGATTTTTTTTTGTGACACTAAAACAAATACGATGTTGTCGATATTCCGCGCATTAGAACTTTGGCTTTTTCTCCCCTGGTATGACGTGGGAATCTTTGAGAGAATATTGTATATGCTTCTTGTTGATTAGTGAGCTATCATCATCCATACATCGTCGCTCACCATGAATGGTGGGATCCTGGCCGAGCACTAATATATGCATAAAAATATTGTGATAATTTGGTAACTGTTACAACCAAATATGATTCTTAGACTCGTATTACTTTGAGTATAATCAAAATACGAACAAGATTGCAGTACCGTAGATGCACTGGAATTTACATAAGCGAAGATTGAAGTTTTTAGAGTGGCACGAATCATGCCGAGCGCTGAGGTTTGAGCAACGAGCGAGGAATTCAACAACAACCTTGGGAGTTCTTTGTTTCGACGAAGTAAAAGGGTTTATTATTACAATTACGTTTCTCAACTCTCGTGATGGGTACTCAAAGTATATTACAGGCATAAATGCATAATGCGTTTCTGCATTATATTTTTTTATTACTACATTGTTAAAAAATTACAAAATGATTTTTATGAGCATATCCAGTGGACGAAAATGTTTTTCGTTTCATTATTTTAGTATCCACATCCTCATTGAATGTATACGATAATTATTACTTATATATATTAGTTTAAATTGTATTTTAGACATTTAAGCAAATTAATAAGCAGTATTTAAAAATTCTTAATATTTTCTATATTTCCCTTATCTGACCTAACTTAACAACTTAAGCTCGCATACCAGCTTTATACCGGCCACATAAATTACCATATTCTTGACGTTAACGGTTTGTTAAACAATACGTTATATGCGTAACATTTTAAAATAACTAATAAAGGTCACAAGAGGAATGTTAGTAACAAGAATACATATGCATCGAAGCGTAAAAAAGAAGTTTTGAAATTAGTTAAAACATCCATTAGCATAAATCATAATTCACAATTTACAAATTCGTAAAGATTTTTTTGTTCATGGCATACTAGTATTCAATAAAAACTGTTACTCAAAGTATCCAGTTTAACGGTCGTGCAAGAACTTTTTGGTAAGGTATATAGAAAAACAAAATATTTAACTGCTAAAGTTAGATTAGTCTGCACGGTTGATAATATACGGAAACATTGGCTCTACGCAAAGTATTCATAAAGAACATGCCATGATTTTATATAAGTATTTCTCTAAATCATAAACAATCAATAGTATAATAAATATTGCTATATAAAACAAAGTCTAAAACATTGTTTAGTTAGCTCGGAGTAACATTGTCAATGGCGCAGCACATTTTGATAAAATGGGCGACAACTAGCTCAGCAAGTAAATTACTAATTATTATAACTCGCGTAGATTTTTATTAGTAATCAACAAACAAAAATTATATTAATTAACAAACAGTATAACGTCCAGATATTTAATTTAACATAAGCACTCCTCTTTCAGAAACTTCTTTCTCGAACTTCCAGAAACTTCTAAAGTTTCAACGCCAGATTCAGAATCTTCTCCCACAAAGAGAAATACAACACAATTTATCAACCACGCTAGCGTAGAGCGAGTTCACAGAAAATTTGATATTACCATATCTAAAATTTGGTTTAGCATCAGAATTAATGGTCTTTGTTGCAAGGTGAACCACCCTGACCATGTTCTACTCATAAGCTGCAGCCTCTAGCTGGCTGTGGTAATGAGATTAACCATCTTATGCCTTAATACGAGAAGCTCGAAGTGGTGTGTAAATACTCTAACTGGCATCTCGTTGTTATTTTTTGGAGAATTGTTTAACACCATACATACATATCCCTATGTCCTTTTTGTATCATCCTAACCTCGCGTTTTTTATATCCTTTTCTAAGAAATTGGTTACACGATAAAGATACAATTCAATACTTATTCATGTGTTTCATAGTGCAGATCATATTTAATAAATAATGAGAACAAGCTGCGAATGTCGTTTTCTAAAATAATGCTTTTGCTTGTAGTTCGTGCACATCGTTAGTATTATTAGTATAATAGTGCATCCAATCAACAATTGTGGTAGATGAAAGCTCAAAAATAGTTTAAAACTTAAAAACAGAAAGCAATTTGAACCATTAGTTTTGGAGTAAATATGTAAAACTAAGGGTATTTAAGTGATGCATTAGGTCACTGTCCTAGAGCCTTGTATTCGATGCGCTGTAAAAATCGGAACAACTTAACTGTCTCTAGGGATGCGTTTCTGTTTCTGATGTTTAATTTAGTTGTGATGGTGTTATTGGAGAGTCGATCGGGCTTACCGTATTCAGTGTGCACAGTGCACATGTGCGCGTGCTGCGGGTGCTGCTGCGGGTGCGGGCACATCTCCGGCGGCACGTAGTACTCGGGTGGGTAGTAGTCGCCGTAGTACACGTCGGGCGCACCGCCCCCGCCGCCCTCCGCCACTCCCACGCCCACCATGCTGGCCGCTAGCGCATCGCGCGCCCTCGCCGCATCCGTGCCGCCTGCGCGCGCACCACCCAACCCTCAGTCTGAAAATTAATAATATTGTTAGATATTGAGAAAAAATAATTGTGATTTACAAACACTTCCTTAGTAAAATAGTAGTTATATCGACTTTTTAAAAGACTAAAATGAAAAAAGAGAGGGTATGACATAACATCGTTTCGCTATTTAAGACCGATGACTGTAAATCTCGCCGCATTCGTGTTTGGACAGTGTACGAAGTGTGAGCTCAGTGACTGGCCGTGTGTGAATGTGGGAAGTATGGCAGATTGAATTTATATTTGAATAAATGTTTCTAATATTATTAAATTAAATAACCATCGACGGCAAAAGCATGATCAGATAAACATCTGCGAATAACAATAAATATGTATTTTTTACCACTAACCCGTCAGATGGTAAATGGTGATGTTGTCTACGGTAGTAAAGCGCACCAACCTAGTAACAGCCCACATTATGTTTAGAGGGGAACACTGACGCTGGTAAGTTAATCTATTCCTTTGCTGTTCTTATCAAAAAGGCTAAACTTCTTTGGTCGCAAACTAGAGATGTTTACAATATATAAGAATAAATAGGGAATCGATAAATTGTATCATGCAATCAACTGCAGGCATTAGAAGGTCGCAGAAATTCGAGTGTTGCATGTTACAATAAATTATAACTTATGATACGATTGTGATATTTAAAACTTGGTAATATTATAAATTGTGTAATCAACTAGAAAACAATTAATTATGAAAGTTACAATAACATAACTTTGAGAACTTGTGATCTAAATTAAGAACATGAAATTACACAAGCGCCTATCGAGCAGACGTCGAAACTGAGTCGTGTGAGTGCATCGTGATTATATTTGACTTTTAAATAGGGTGCTGCGACGGCGCCTCACGAACCCTGCCTGAACGGACAATCTATGCCAATGATACGGCTACGGCTACGCCTTAGGCACACCTCTTACTACAGTACAGTAACGAGAAACAGTTGAGATACTTTTAGAAATAACACAGATATCTAATGAAGTATTTTTTGACCTTATCGTATCTTTTATTTGTCACCACGAACTCTAACAAACGATTATCGGTAAAGGGCGTTTGCTCACTTGAAGTGAATTACATCTGTCGTTTTCATTAATTTAGTATTTTATTATTTTTTAAGACATATTTTTCTTGATTTGTTACAGGTAAAACTTAATAGCTGTTACCATATCTAAAAGATTATTATTAATGAATATCTTAGTTATTTTGGTGCAATTAAAATAATTTAAACAGTAGTAATAGTATGAATTGACACAAATATTTCTACAATACAGCAATGGATACAGAATTCAATCATCTTTTGTAGAAGATGGGTCATTACGCTTTGATTCAATTGGCATTCATTGTACAGCGCTGTTTACAGTTAAGAGAATTTATTAGAACTCACGTGAAACATGAATATTTATTGTATTTTAAATTAGTGTTTGTACGTCGACAGACATACGCCAAATTTTAATTTGAAAAAAAAAAAACAAGATTTTTAGCAAATACTTTAGAAGTATATGTTCTATGTAATTAAATATTGCAGTTTTATATTATTGCCGGTAGTTCCAAAGATGTTTTTGTATAAACGTGAATAGATTTAGTTTCATAACAGATATAATAAAATGTAGAAATTTTACCATGCTTGTCATATGCTTTGTAGCTTCTCTTAGAAGAAATATACCAATATTTCTATTTTGCATATGTACCTATATAGAATATAAATATATATTATCGCGAAAAATTATATTTTATTTAGATTAACAATATACATTGTGAACAAACCAATACATTGCAAATGTATGTATATTTTATAAGGTTTATTACTGCACGACTACTTAATACCGAACGTCGTTCGATCAATTCGAAGATGGCGGCGCCGTCTCGCTGATTGAACGCTCGCACACACACTCACTCACTCACTCACTCACTCACTCACTCACTCACTCACTCACTCACTCACTCACTCCAACCCATGTCCGTTACGTAAGGACTCTACAAATATTTAACAAGAATTAAATTATTATTTCAATTGGATATCCTATGGTTGTCTTCATTCATTTCTGTTGCGAATGGGTGGTTGTCTGTCGTTTAGTTAGTAAATGTATATTCCTATACTAGGTTTCTTCTAGACCAGCGCGCTTTACCATCAAAAACTACATCGCCACTTACCATCAGGTAGGATTGTAGTCAAGCGATAGTCTATACATAATTAAAAAAACTAAATAAAAAATGGTTGATTTCTTATTACTGAAAAGTCCTTTATCGATTTAATTTCGACTGCGGGGCTATCAAGTAGCAAGTAGACGGTGTGATGAAAAGCGATTTGCTCTGTAGGTATCGGACATATAAAGGAACCTTTATGTATAGATGGGCTCAAAATATAATAACAAATGCGAAAATTTCCATTTCCTGCACTAAGGACATAAAGTGTTCTTACGACGATCATTCATAGTACTCGATGGCGTTCAATTGAACAAATGCGGAGGTGGCGTGGCGCTGAACGGGCTCCTGCGTTGTTATGTAAATAGGGCCTTTGATGAGGCGACTTGTCCAGAAGGGACTCATACAGTCATACCGACATACGCCGTTTGTTATCAACGTATATGTGTTCGGACTTTATCAATAAACAGAATACAATTGAGGATAGCATGACGAATACCCAAACACGACTAATTTATAATCGCGAAAGTGTGAAAATTTATAACCAAATATTTATTTTTGCAAGTTGATCATTACTTTATACTTTTTATTGGCAAAAAGCCAAGTCTTATTGACTCCTCAAATACTCAGAATTCGAAGCTAAGTGTAAAAACTAAAATAAAACAATGAGTGTCCTTGCCCAAATAAAATCTATCTTCAGAAAAGAGTGTATATGCCGTTTCTAGATGTAATTACAGTGACACCTGATGCGATCGAGGTTATGCGTTTACCCGCACAATTAAAAAAAATTCAATGAAGAATTCCACTAAATTTCATTGCAAAAATTTCTTTAGTTAGTTTTAAAAAGCATAATTTTAATATAAACATAAAACACCCTGCTAAACCTTTAATCGAGACTGGAAACTTGTTAGACAAGTTAAAATTCTTAGTGTATTAGTCAAACACAAGGCAGGTATATTTGACCTACAACAACGGCCTTACTGTATAGTTTATGTGACAAAAAATTTAAATAAGATTTACTAAATGGAATGGTATAAAAATAAAGATTAACCTATAGCCATATTTAAATTTTCTACCAAACTGATTTTTAACTTGCGCTGTAGCTAGTGTAATTACTGGGGTAACGAGACTTAACACCTTATGTCTCAAGGCGACGAGCGCAATGTGGTGCAGTGTGTACCATCTTAACTAGCACCACGTTGTCATGGGCAAGCGTATCACTTACCATCAGGTGAACGTCTTGCTCGTCTCGTCGCAAAGTAGTATAAAAAAAAAAAAACTATGATTTCTTGATCAAATTTTTATTAAAATCAAAGCTTATGCAATAAAAATGTTATTTATTTCATTAATAATAATAAATTTTTCAAAATGTTAAATGAATCTCAGTTTTATCTCATACGTATCGACTGTCAGATCAAAATGACAATATTTGTTTCATTTGTTCATCTAAGGCTTTCATGTTGTTTATAAGTGTATTCAGCGTAAAAGTTTTTATATTTTTCCTATCAACGAATCACTGATTGAAGCGTGGGCATTAATTGAATTATTGACGCACGTAAGCCATATAGTTATCCAAACAACCACTATAAGTGATAAAAACCGGCGCATTTAAAAGAAAAACGAAAAAAAACACAATGTCACTATTACAATAACTGTAATCGCCGAAAATGCGTTGCAGAATTCCGCTTGTACGTTTATTAAACATGTAAGTTTTAAAAGAGATAGAAACTTTTTAAATTAAATTAAACAAACACCCGCAATAGTGGACTTGAGTAAAATAAATAAATAATTATATTTCTTTTACGTGAAATATATATTTGTGTACGTAATTATAAAAAAATCTCGTTCAATGTTTACGATAATAATATGCGGAAATCAAAAACTGATGAATGTAGAGTACATAATTTGTTTGCTTATCTGTGCGCAGGGATTCCCAAATGTCGAGACGTGCGAAAGGAAGTTATCTGCGCGTCGCTCTCGAGACGTTCCGAGAATTCATTTACATAGCTTATGTCAGGACGATAGCGAGAACTGGCCTCCTCACATTATACCACATACTTTATGCTAAATTGTTTTGAATGTATTCATTTTCTAATAATATTATTTTGAGACAAAAAAGTAATACTTTTAGGTATTCCAGTACAAAAAAATACAGGAACCCTACTAAACACTTTTCATTCACACGGAGAGTAGTAGAACATATTAAAAAAACATGAACATGATAATGTGTTTAAAAAAATGTAATCTTTGTTTAATCTACAATAGACTAAATATGGATTCCATTTCAAATGTTGTTTAAAGAGTAGGTTAGAAAAACCTTACCACAATTCATAGCCCCAAAACAAAGGCACAGGCTTAGTCACCGCGCCACGGAGGCAGAGATGAAATGTAACGCCGTGGCATCTGTACTAGGGCGGATATTAAAACAACTTCACAATCAATTAAAAAATAACAAAATGAACAAACTATGTGAATTGAAATTAATGTTTACAATAATTTTATTTAAATCCTTTAAATATTTACTTCTATTGTGTTGACGTCAGGCAAGCAGATGTTACAACGGACGAATGACTAGGCCAGAGCCACGTCGGCTGTCCGCACAGTGTATACACAGTAATAACTTCTGTTACGTTCTCCAATCGCGCGATGCACTGTCATACTAAAATTTTCTATATACATTCTGAATGTTTACATATTCGCACTATTGAATATCAAATACCCGCCACGTCATTACAGCGCGGGCAACGAGGAGCAAGTAAATATCACACGCCGCTGTTATCGGCGCTTGTTAAAATATCAGCTATGATCGAATATGGAGCATTAAAACAGGAAAATACAACGTACTTACCCATACGGTTCAATCTGTTATCGTTAGCAGACCTAGTTGATGACCTGAATACGTAGAGTCTAATATCAAAATCGATTCACAAGTGTTGATACCGTTTAGAACAACGCACTCTTTGAAACATTGAAAATATATTAACTTCAAACTATCGCGATATGGAGTACAGAATTTTATACATGAAACGTCCTTATCCCAGATCCTCTACGTTCTGAATGGTGAGTATCAGAGCGGTGTACATGGGTTCTTTGGCGCAGACTCCACTGACGCCTACGGAGTCCAGGGGCGGTCGTTACGCCCACGCATCATAGATATTTCTGTAATAAGTTTTTCGCTTCTATAATTACAGTACAATAATTTATTGGTTAAAGATTTTTTAAATATATGTGTTTTATTGAACGACACACAAAAAAAACGTATGAAAAGAATGCGATATCAAATAGTACACACGAATTTTATGAGAGAAATCCAACAAACGACAGACACTCAATTGTGGCGCCAACCGGGCGTAAAACTATATACAGTACATTTACACCGGAAATGGCGTACACTTGAACCGTGGATGGCCTATTCCTGGATCGGGGCCAATGCGAGCCGCTCAAAGGATCTATTCGTTGTGAATGCGACTGATTCCAACAACAATCTAGTAGTGCTGCAACGAATCTTTCACATTTGACATTTATGAAAAGTTTCAACTTGAAATAACAACGTAATAACGATATCAATTTCGCATACAAAGTAAAAATAATTGGTCCGTACGTGTAATTTTTTTTTTTATATTTTGTACGGCAGATAAAGCGCAGTCCAAGAAGGCCAACGGGGTAATAATTTGCGAAAGGAAGCCCGCCTGTAAATAGCAAGGTCGAAAGCCATTATTAATTGCTCTTTTTAATAACACCGCTTCATTTAAACTATCGAATATGTGACATTTAAAAATAATTTGAATCAGGTACGAGTAGAATAATCTAAATGTAAGTAAATTTATTTTAGACACGATATTAACAACATTTTAAGTTCATTTCAAATGCAACATGTTTTTTCAGTTTTGATGTATATTTTACAAATACATATGATTTATAATCCACAAACTATTATATTTGCAGCAAAAACCGTTATCTATGTTATTATAACTCATTTAATATGGTTAAACTGTCATATTTTATAAAATTCCTCTATATTACAATGTTTTTATTACAATTATTGTGAAACGATTAAAACAATAAATGAGATGTTTTTAACAAAACCTATGAGAAGGAAAATCTTGTGCCATGACATCGTAATGTGATATGGCATTATCCTCTTCTATTCATAATCATTTTAAGAAAGTAACGCACATTAGAAAGGAGGAAAATGTCTATCATAGCCTTGACGTATCACGTGTTAAATCAACGGATAATTGACCTAATGGAACCTAATATGAGCGCGAAAGAAATACCAAATAATGAAAGGTTAAAGATTATCATGTCTTACGAGATGTTTTGATGTCAAAACACAACAGTTTCTAAAGCGAGTTTAGAAATTACAAATACATTATTTTAAGCATAATAACAGTTTGGTCTGTTAATCAAAACCTGATGAATGCATAAATTTATTTCTTTATTGTCTTTCTTAATGTATACTTTTTTGCTTGCCTTTCTGTCTTAGAAGGCACACTAGTTTAAAAGAAGCCGGACTACGATTTAGCACAACTCAGGGAGGGTCCCAACCCTCTCTAGAATCCTCGCTATTCTACGACAAATACAAGAACATCGTGTATTTGTAGTCCTCTCCGGGCTCGCTCAAATAGGCACTGAGGATTTCTATCTTCAAAGTCCGCGAATTCGAAGACGCTTTTAGTCGCCTTCTACAACAAAGGTTAGTGTTAATCTTAATACCCTGAACTACAGTGCAGAGGGATGGATATTCCTCTGATGGAAAAACTTCAGCAAACCTTACGTTTCTTTTGATAGCGTATGATTGGTAATAGTTGGAACGTTTACACAGCACAGCATCGTGATCGCTTTGAGGCGAGATATTTTTGTCTCTAATTAAAACCGTTAGACAATAATGGTGGGTATGTACGCAAAAAATATGTCAATCTCGTAATGCGCAATTGCTGAATCATTTTATAACGGGACATCTAATAATAGGCTCGTCGATAACGTAGTGATAACGCTTGCGCTGTGAATGAGCGAAGTACGTGAGTGTTGCGAACTGCATCACCAAGAGTCAGTGGGGCAGCGATAAGATAACGCGGGTCGGGACGGGCCGGGCAGGGCCGCGTCAGTGTGCGCAGCCCTACCTTGCAATGCCCGCAATACGATATCCGGCAGCAGTGTGAATGTCCCAATAGGGAAAAGTGGAACGGCTACAATTTACTAGTACTCATTACAAATTATCCATCACAATTCTTTATAACCCACGTTGATTACTTTATTACATGCGATTTCCTCTAAAAATGACATAAAAACAAATGTCAACGCGATTTACTTCCGTTACACAAAAATGTTTAGATCTCGCGTAAAAAAATATTTATAATTGAAAAATCTCTACAAATTTCATCAATAATACAAAAGTTGAGCAAATATTAAAAAAATATATATTTTATTACTAAAAGTAATAAAAAATTGTGTAATTGGAACGTACTTTTTTTACAGTACGTGAAAATTGCGATAGTAAATAAACACTTCAATATTTACATGGATTTAATTTTATAATATCGATAAGCTTATCATACAGAGACGACTGATATGTAACTGTTCGTGGAATAAGTAACTAAGGTTTAAAACACATAATTGCCAGAGTTAAGCACTTGGTGATTAATAAGGTCATTATGATAAACTTATCTTTACTCCCCGAAACATTGTCTACGCAAAATTTGCCTGTTCAAAATTGTTCTACGGCCGTTGTACTGCCATTAAATACAAGTGTCCAAAAAATTATTATATTTTCAATTCCCAGTGTTAAGTATACAAGTAATCATTTCGCGTACATGTATTATAAACATAAAGAAGTGTGTAATATTGGAGCATATAAGCCTATCGCAGATATACAAGGGGTCAAGCAACGACAGTAGCGATGGAGGCCAGCTAAAAATAACAATGGGAAATACATTTTTTTTTAATATTTTACCTTACTTGTAGACAACTTACCTAAAGTTAGTTAAAAACTATTGAAGGACGGTTGCAGCCAATTTGCGTGCATTACAAATCAAACGGTGCGCTTATATATGAAAAAAAAAATAATATTATGCAAAAGCATTTGTTTAAAAGTACTGTTACTGTCACATCAGTTCTGGCTAATAGCGTCACTACCCGAACATTTATATTTCCAACCTTTTTGACAAATTCATTTCATGCACAAACATAAATCTTAATTAGGGCAAATGATAAAGACTCCAATGTATTAAGGTTTAATACAAAAATATTTGATACTTGTCTAATTCATATCAATATTGTCTAATAACATTAATTAGACCGCGTTAAAAATTTATCTACTCGAATATTTCTACAGCATAGACAAATCAATTTTTATTATTTTTTAGCAAACTAAACTCAATTGTAGTTCCTTTTTATCTTTATTAACTCGCCGATTCGGGAACCACTCGGGCTCCTCGGACGAGTTTAAGGAAGCTGGAAAGATTAACAGACAAACATCCATGTAATATAACCAAAACTAATAACTACTTTCACTACAGATACTTCCTTTAACGAGTTGTAGTTACCTGTTATTTATTATACAATCTATTAACTGCTCAGTCCATAAACAGGACGTTCACCTGATGTGGAATTAGGATGCATCACTCTGCTCGTCTAGTGACAAGATATTAGGTGTCGTTACCCCAATAATTTTTATTACGTACATTAATGGTTGGTGGTGCTTACTGGTGCAACCACCACCAGTGAATATTGATCGCGTTTTTATATTGATATTTAAAAAAAATTGTCCTCGGCTGTAGCGCCTAACTAATTGTCATGAAAACTTAAGATAATGGTAGGATTTTTTAGTGGTCTGTATTACATTCCTCATATTGTTAATCAGGTGCAAAAACAGCATTGTTGAGTATGAGTGTAAACTTCGTTATTTTCGACGATAATGCGACAATAACAAAATATGGTTACGTATTATTCTGTTGGTAAAAAATAGGTAAGTTTTGTTCTAGGTGTAGTGATTTCCGGTTTCTCGTAGTAAAATCAGGTAGGTAGTTAGAGAGTTCGCGTGTTAGTGCGTGCGTTCACTATCACGTGGCGGATTCGTTACGGACGTTGCACGGGATCATTCCGCCGCTGGCGTGACGTTGGCAACCGGCAGACGGATGTTGTTTCAACTTTTGACGTATTATTAACGAGAAAACAAAACATTGTTAAAATGTTGTGCAACAATAGGAGCGGGGAAAGGCTCCTAAGAAACTCTTTGTTAGGAAATCTTTAACTTAATACATGTTATTTTGCGGATAAACCTTGCGGCGAAAACCTCTCATGACGTTTACTTACTCCTATTAGAAAATAATTAGAAAAATCAAATGTTGTTACTATAAGTATCACACGAGTATCCTATGGCACATACTTAATGCTTCTCGGTAGGTCGCCACTGTTTCGCAATACATACCAGCGTTTATTACTAAGAAAATCTCAACATTCACAATGATGGAAGAGGTAGCAAAGAAACTTACTACTTGTCATCGTTTAAAAAAGGAGACTCATCTTGTTTTACCATATAACTATTATCACTTTAAATTAGTTAATAACAGTCTAGATTACTATATGGCAGTGCAACGTAATATTCATCATGCCCATTATTTGTAGTAATGTACTACAAATAATGGACATGATTTTATTTTACCGCCGTGATAACGCAAATAGAGCACGAACTATGCGCATACATTAAGCGGAATGCGCACACGCAATCAAACGTTGCTGGTGAAAAAAAAAATTACCATCGCACCTACTGAAAAGTGTTACGTGATGATGAAATCTATTCAAAAGAATATCATTTAATTTACCATCATAAACAACACATGATGCGGGATAGCTGATTAGGTTTTCCTCGAATTTAAATAAGTGAAATATTTTTATTAGTGGGTAATATAGTTGGTGGGAACGTTTTGAGTGAATCGTCGTTGTACAGATGAGGATGAGCGGCTTTATCTTCCGTAGGATATGGCGCCTGTTCCGGCGTGCGATAGCGCCACCTACGCCCCCACCCCACCCCGCCCCCGCACTGTGCCCATTCGCTCACCTCACATCATTGTTACTCTGACAAATATGCCAACCCCGGTACTCATCGACCTATTAAATACACCTACAGCTATTTATGTTACGTTACAATACAATTATATAAAACGTTTTGCATTGATTAGATTATCTGTGCAGTAATGGTGTATACATCTTAATATCAGTGATGCTGAGTTTTTGTAAGTGGGTTGTATTTTGTATACACGGACCATGTACGGTTCACAATAGCGTTGGCAGTACGACCGTCTCATTGTGCACGGCGTCGGTCAATTAGCAGCCCTTAATGGTGCTCATTCACGCGACCGTCGTGTTGAATGAAAACTTACCTCATAATTTATGATACACTATAACAATAAAAGTATCCGCCATTCACAATTATCGATCTACTCGACCAGGCAACGTTCAGCGGTGTTCATTACAAGTTAATTAACCCTCGGCGTTAATTATTGCTGCAGTATACACGCATTTACATTTCAATAAATAAAAGTTTAAAATTTTCTCAACGCTTAAAAAGTATTCACCGCGACTGGCAATTCAAACAGCCGCCATTTTGGCACGCTCGGTTTGACGTCATTGCTTAGTCTCTGACGTCCCAACGAAGCTATAGTCCTTATACTAACACAAAAGCTCCCAAGCAACAGACTTTGTTTACGTGGAATTTTGTGTAACATTCCCTTTGATGAATGACGCAGATTAACAAAAATAATTATTTCGTCTTTTTGAAAATTATTAATGGAGATTGACGCAACTTAACCAGAAAAGTAAAAATGTGTTATAAGCAACCCAAAACACAACCAACTGTACAAAAAATGACGATCCTGTTTCAGATAACAAACAAATATTTTTTTTAAATATATCGCTTTGATAAGGCATTTTATATTTATATATACTATATCTAATTTTAAGAAGTAAATGTATCTTACAAGAAATAAAATATCTTTAACCCAAGCAATCTTTTAACTTTAGCAATCTTCTAAACCGAGATCAATGTGAAACTTAAAAATAGTAACTGATACAGTAGTGTGCAAATATAAATGTTCAGGTTTGGAAGGCGCTATAACTTGTGCAATGTGATAGTCATGTTGGAACTAGTGTTATGTTATCGGCAACCATATCACTTAACGTCAGGTGAACATCATGTTCGCCTCGTTTTAAAAAAACAATAATTGAGCGCACTCTCCGGCATCAAACATGTCAGTTATTGATGCATTGATTGGTATACAACCATATCGTGCCTTTGTGAGTCATCAATTTATCATAAACAGCTACGTTGACATATTACGCGATGTATCGATTTGTAATTGAATTTTATTAAAATTGTGAATTATTACTTCAGAAAAAAGTTAATATTTACATATGTTTACAGTAAGTTTATTACTTTATATCAAAGCCTTTTTAGCACTAACTTTCAATGCAAAAATCGTAGTCTTTATTAAAATCAAAAGATCAAAGTCGTATGTATGGATAAAAAACCATAAAAAGATAAATAATATCCGCTTGTTTGTAAATGTTTATCTTACTTTTTGTAAAATATATATTTTAAGATAAAAGGTGCAATTGACCCTATACCAATAAAGCAATTTTGAGTTTGTTAGTGTTTAGCGCAAAATATAATAACTTTTTAATAGCATTGTTTTTATTTCACATCGATCACGACAAATTAGATACATCATAAAGCTTTTTATTGAATACACTGTTAGACCGTATTAAAATAAATTCCGTTTATAACTGGGCATTTTGAGTTTTAATTAGTTGAAGACATCGTTGAAGGGACTATACACGTCGTTTAAACGATAAAGACTATCCAAAACTCCATGTTTTGCCTTATACAATGCTAAAAAATAATCGCTATTTTACAGATTCTGTGAAAGGCATTCTTTTTAAATCTTTAGAAGTATTGTTGTAACTATAATCAATGTTTGTTATAAATTAAGCAATTTTTTGTAATAAAAATATTAAGAAAATTAAAAGTTTTTTTGCAATTTTGTGATCCAACTTATAAAACTTATTTTAAATCTGTGGACGAAGGTCAGAACGGTTTAATTCAAATGACTTCTAAACGAAATAGATATCATATAAAAATATATAAGTGAACATATAACTTTTATGAAGGTCATAATTATTACTAATAAAACGTTTATTATATAAAATTTATGATGTAAACTTTCAATCTTTTTATGGTAAAGGATTATCGATTTATGACTTATAAATATGAAATATTGTTTTGTTGATGCAATGTTTTTTATATGACGAAGCGACAATACATATCGTTCATATTGTATAAACAATCAGGCATTTTAACGAGTTTTATTTAAAAATAACCTTTTCTGACATTTAAACTAGTCAAAACATTTAAAGCGGCGAGCGT
This sequence comes from Byasa hedistus, assembly GCA_029286795.1. Taxonomy (NCBI): domain Eukaryota; kingdom Metazoa; phylum Arthropoda; class Insecta; order Lepidoptera; family Papilionidae; genus Byasa; species Byasa hedistus. The sequence continues at coordinate 3,740,274 of JAGSMW010000020.1, read as the reverse complement.
AAATGTAACAAACATTACTTTAGAACGAATATCTATTAGGGCATCATTATCTTTAGCGTTATATTTAAAACAAACTCATTTGTGTACACGGTCCGCCGTAACTAGTGCGTCATAGTCACCAAGTCCTGGTGCATGACACATCGGAGCGGCCTCTAGCGGCTGGCGCTCAATACGAAAATACCACGCTCGTGAATCTCACGCCGATTGCCACTTTACTCCCCATTGCCCCATAAATGGGGGTTAAACTGTATTGTGTAAAAATAAAATTTATCTATACACAATAACATCGGTCTTTTATTTTTAAACAAAACAATCTAAGTAATCATCTACATCAGCTGATGGACACAAGCACACTTAGAGCCTCCCCCCAAATATGTAACTCTCCTCCCTTATACTATTTTGTATGTGGATAATATAATTTTTTGATAGTAATAGATAGGATAGGATTGATACAATACTATTTGACCTGATTAGTAAAGTATTAGATTTTCTTTAATCTAACTATGCATTTCATTATGAAGATTTTTATTACTTTTAATTGAAATGAAGTTGTGACGCATTGAATCGTGTTGACGCAAATAAACGTGTAACCATAAATAAACGAATTACTCACTTTTTACATGCAAAGCACCGTTATCAACGTATTTGTACAATTTTAGAGGTGCGATTTAACATGTTTTTTATTATACTTTTCTACATTGAAACAACAGTGCAATAAATTTGACTATTAAGGAGACGGAACATTGGTTCGCGTGCGAGTTTATAACAATTATAATTTTTTAAACATACACGAATTACAACGCTAAGCTCAATCTCAACGTTTGCTACACACGCGAAGTGTAATCTATTACGACATTGGAATTTTATAACGAGCATCGTTTTTAATTGTTATACCGAACTGTAGAAACAACACTATAAAATCATTAAATGTACTCCTTGTCGATTTATATGTTTTATAAACTTCGAATGTATTTTAGTAAAAGAAAGTATCAATAGTTCGTAGAAAAAAAGCTTTATATAGATCGGTAAAATAACAGGTTAAAGAAGTGGTGGTCGTAGGAAAAATCATGACTGCGTAACATAAGAATTGCTAATGCTGCCCAACTGTTCTGCCTCGCAAGAGACAGGTGGAAATGTGGTAAACTGACGGTCTACCTCCAGTAGCCGGAGGGACACCGAAAAGAACATTAAACATCATATAAAAGTAATGAATATACCACGTAAGGCATATTACAGTCGCTAACGGATCAGGTGAATCGCTTAAATAAGAAGCGCGGAGCTTTATACATTTACATAATGTAATTGCAAGATAATCTATCTAAAAGATAGATGTCGTTAGCTTCACAAGACGGTTCGGGACGCAATATCGGAGATCGACGCATTGTTACATCACTAGTACTTTCTAACTGCTTATAGATTTTAAAGTCAATGGACTTTTACGTCAACGAATTAAATTAGTTAAAAAAAACACTTGAATTAAATCCTGTCACGTTAGGGTAGCAAGAGTTGATGAATTTTGCGCTCATTAGCCATACTTTCACCCAAAGTTTATTTTTTGCACGAGAATACAAAGTTTTCATAAAGCAACAAACAAACTGTTGCCGGCGCATCGCATAGTTACCTACCTAACTGCCTGTCGGCATCGAAGATGACGCATATCAATTGGAATGTTGATGCGGAATGCAGTGTGCAACACTGGATAATTGGACCGCACAGTAGGCAGAAAGTGTCAATGTAGCCGGATCGAAATCCTTTGTAAATAGAGCGAATTGTAACTTGATAAGCTTCGCCTGGAAAGGAATGGAGCTGAGACGGCAATCGGCAATAAAGGCAATGCGAATGTGTAAAGTATAGAAAGCACTTTAGAAAGGAATGGAAGTTGCGCGTGACCCGCCTGCGCCCGCGCCCGCACCCGCGCCCTCTGCCGCGCCGAGGTGAGGTGAGCGGCCGGCGCACCGCTTGTGACACCGCTCGCTTCAGACGACCTTCACTGTCAACCTTTTAATAACTCGGTTTTTCACATGAGCTGATCTTAGATTACATTACAATGTTATTGCTCGCCCTATTGATATTTCTCAACGCGACGCATCGACACGCAATGTTTAACTTGCGCCTTAACAAAACAAACGGTTGCCACTCATCTCATAATCTACGTGAGGCAATCGATGCGTCGATGTATTACGATAGTAATTCTAATTAAAAACTCTACAACTTCTTACCGAGACACGGTATACGTGGATATAGAAGAAAAGATCGAAAATAACTTTGGAGGTTATTAATGAAATACTGAGTAAAGAATTACACATTTCAAGTATAATAAACGATTCTTTAAAATACGCGGCGTGTCTCAATTATAATGCGTCTAGTCGGCGGGCCTGTGCTCGGGAGATCCTGTACGTAGATCCCCGTAAGTGGCACGGAGCTCTATGGACATATTAAGCGATGAACTCACCCAGACGCCCGGGAGCTATTTAAACTCGGCTGGCTGGGATCGAGGCCATGGAGCCCGCTTTCAGCTGAATCTCAGCTGTTGCGCTCGTCAAAATTTGCTACACACTCCGTCAAACGCATCGCAACTTCTGGCAAAGCAATTAAACAACCTGTGACATAATTAACGATATACTCGTTGTATTGTGTTTAATAAATTATAACGAATTATAACCTACTTTAAATATTAACAAAATGAAATACCTCAGTATTGTATTGTTTATACAAAGAGATTCCTTGCAGACTAAAATAAAATCGATTAGACAATGAAATGAAACACATTGCATAAATCCGGTAGACGGTGTCTGGCAACGGCAACGAATGTCGACAACGCTTTGAATAATGTTTCAGAATCCAATCTAAACACGTGGCTTTACGGCGAACCGCATTCGAATGAATAGACTTTAAAGATACGCTAAAAACAAGTGTAACTGGCATTTCATTTATATCTGTCAAAAACATATCGTGGTCTTATTGCAAACGAGTGAAGTTGTGAAATTCTTTTGACTAGATTTAAATAGCACGGTAAACAATGCATTCATATTACCGTTCACAGGAAATAAATTATGAAGTTGTTGAAAACAAAAGCTGAAATATAGAACCTATTAAATTAGTACACCATTCAGGCTTCTATTCTATTTCTTTACATTAGACTTTAAATTTACTTACATTTAACTTTAGCCTCTCAATCTTGATGTGTGTGGCATATATTTAAATAATTTGTAGCAGAGAGAAAATCTACCTTAAATGTAAGTTTTTCCTATCGTGTTTGTAAAACACCCCAAGTAATAAATCCTTCTCCGTCACAGCATAGCTCTGTTCCAACTCTTCATCATCATTTGCCAGATTGTCACTATCTATATTGTGAATTATTAATTATTTATTATTATTGAATTATTGGTCAAGTAGTAGCCGAATACTGTTCAATGTGGCTCAAGATAGACAGAAATTCGAAAATCTGACGGCTAACCACCAGTAATGGTGAGGCACTTTATGAAGAAGAAGAATTAGCCCAATGTCAATAAGAAAAAAGTGACAAAAATCATTTTTTATCCAAATAATACTAGTTAGGAAAACATTTACATACTAGTTTAACACTATGATAATTAAGGACTAATAACGTGAACAATTAAAACTCTATATATTTTATGTATTGTTTAAAAAAATACTGTTTAGAAAGACAATTCAATGAGTATAAATAAATAGTGAACCTTTTCCAAAGAGAAGTGGGTTTTCTTTCTAAAATTTTCACTTAATGTTTTTAGCGTATTTACGGTAATAGTAACATAAACATTTTGCTTTGAATTTAATTTGATTCGGTGCTTGCAAACGCAGAGTCCGATCACTGCAGTGGAAGCGGTACGTAAAGACACACATATATTATTCAAATGAATGTGTCATATAGGTTACAATTAGCACAACTGGAACACGATAACCACGCAATCTGATGAAACGCACTATATTAATAACTGCCGATTTCTAGAATGTACCGACTGTCGTTGCGTCTAAACAGTTTAGAAGAGATCGTCATGGAAACTCTAGTTACTTTGCATTCGTATTTCTGAAACGGCTAACAATAAGTTCTGATGTGATCTGTCATTTACCAAATCACTTAAGATTAAATCGAGCATAAAATAATAAAAATAATTCATATCAAATCACCGCGAGAAATAATAAGGTAACTTTTAGTGATGGTCTTTTTGAAAAAAATAAACTAAAGCTATTTTTTTGTATCTTTTCATTATTTATATCAGTAGGATAATTCCATAACACAAAAAGCTCCGTAATAGCATTTTACCAGATTACAGGCGGGGAACGTTGATATGCGAAAACTATTTTACTTATTTCTGGACTTTATTAGATGATTTTTTATTGGACTATCTTAATATATTTTGTTCCAATAAAAGTATCAATAAAATAGGAACATGAATAAACAAATTACATGTGCCCGTTAAAGATTATTATACGTTTTAGATTCATATTTACTCCTAAGGTGAAAGGCATTTCACAAATATGCTCAAATCATTGACTGTTTCCAGATAGTAAGTAATAGGTAAGATTAATATTCGCAGAAATGTAAGCAATCATTATCTTTACTTGTTATTTCAAAGTTTTCCATTCAGTGCTATAATTAAAGTATATTTATAACATACCTACGAAATCTTGTTTTTGATATAAATTGCGATTTTTTGCATACGATACGTCGATAGCGTAGGTATCGAATGCGCAACACGATACGAAAAAATATTCCGCTGTTTACACCGTCAATTGCGCAACGCAAAATATTTAAAGAAAATTGAGGACCAATTATAAGTACCTTTTTCATTACATCTTATTAGGACAGGACGGTTGATTTCTTAATAAGCTTAAATTTTTTATTACAAGAAAAATGTTTCTGAAGCCACATCGTAATTTATTTTTACACAAAAAAACCCTGTTCTGTATAACATTAACAATCACCGTTTAAACAGTAGCTGTAATAGTAAACAGGTTATATGAAATACCTTAACCTTTAAAATAAAAATCATTTACTATATTTAGTATTCAAGTAAATATGTGGCATTCTTTTTAAAAATAAATTGGCAATAAAGTTCAGAAAAATAAACATTTATGTAACCAGTTATTATTGTTTAAGCTAAGACTAGCAGAGAGGTCTTATTACTAACGTTGATTAAAAATTATGATATTGAAAAAAAACCTTATCTCACGGATATTGCTTGTGTTGCAATGGTGCAGTATTAATAACGTTTAAGAAGCCATAAGCTGCATAACTGGCGACCATACATTGTTGTATTCGCCAATATGGAGGAAGTAATAAGGTTTACAATACGTGGCCTACACAACTCAACGATACTATAATCTCGTTTAATTATACTTCATACGAAATTCCTTACATAAATTGAACCAGCCCCATTCGTTATTATTATATGTTATATAAAAAGGCAACTACGGCAGCTATCTCAATTAGCCGCGATATCGCTTGGTTACTTGAATAATACGCAACGCTTTAAGTTAAAACTCTTATAACCAGCTCTCGCATAAACTATATTAACGAAATGGTAAAACAAATTTGTTACTTATAATAACCAATAATTTAAAAACACGCCGACTATTCGCTAAATTGCAACAGCAAAGTGTACTTGAAAACGGAAATTAGATAAGGCAAAGTGTTAATAGATAATAGTAATGAGAAATGTAAAATAAATGGAATACAATATCCTGAATATAGCAGATTGTTAATTAATTGAAAAAATACGTTAAAATTCAATGTATACTTTAAAACGGATATATCAGTAGTGTAACGAGACTTGAACAATACAATTTTTTAAAACACCGCTGGGTACATTACCATACAAAACTTCGGAAACGCGCACTCTGTCAGCTACGTACCTGAAAAATGACAAACTACACGTGAATCATTGTTTAAACCAATACTTTTTAAACATTTAGTTCTCTAAAAGATGTAAAGAAAAAAATCACATTTTAAAATAACACTTCATTATTTTAAATAAATTCTTGTAGCCATTTGGTAAACTTTTACAGACCTCTACAAGATATTCATTTGAGCCTGCTTTGCACTTTTTCATTTGATGCATGGTCTAGTGAATCTCATCCAGTGTTACCTGAGAGTTCTCATGAACGGTTTATGTGTGCGCTAGGATTTTGGTTTTTAATGGATTTTTATGATAAAATTCTATCGTAATCGGTGAGCAGTTAATTTGAGCAGTCTTTAGTGTACACTAAAAATATCATATCTTTTAAGTACTTAAAAGATATGATATGCTTTCGTTTAATGATGATTATATTTATAAAGATTAAAATATTGAGTCCTTTATTAATACTTACTATATGAATTTGTTTGCCAAGGTACGAAATAAGATTTTTACTTCTTTCTATAAAGAAGCGACAAGGTTTTAGACGCTGCTGCCATTGTAAGTTGTTGTTAGCCTGCCTAACTTTAGTCTTACCATTTTTATAGTATTTTCTTAGTATATTTCTACCTTAGATACAATAATAAATGAATTTAATGAGAACTTATATTTTTTCGTCAGTTGATAGAAGATATACAGAAATAATTTTGAAAACAAAGGTGAAATTAGTACAATTTTAGAAAGATGTTTTGCTTATAATTATTATTGTTTATTTTTTCTTTTAGGTGCTGGTTTATTTCATGACCATGACCCTTTCGCCACCTAAGAAAACAGCAACAAGTGCGAATATATTGCAACTGAAGCCATGCTAAATAATTAAATAAACGATGCACATTCATAACCACTTCGCCAGTTGTTTTTTTTTATTGATATTATTTATACTAAACAATACTTACCATTGTGCACTGTATAACGATGATTTGATTTAAAAAACAATAAATTTTAACTAGATAACATTTATATGTGTAACTTATTAGTCTTAATATAGTATTAATTTATAGTTATCATACCTCGTCAAAATAGTTGCTTTTATTTAACAATTACGATAAAAGTTCATCGTTATTATTTAGGTAAACATGCAGGAATGTTAATGTATACAAATAAATGATATTGGCGTCAGTTTATAACATGAATATGAGATTTTTTTAATAAATGTGAATGTTTGCAAATCGTTTTATAGTGTCATGTATACCAAAATTTTTGTCCGTTAGTTCCTTTAACACGGCAGGTCTGATTTTGAAAATCATTTATCAAATTTAAGAAAGATGATGGTTTTTCATGACGATAATTATTATTTATGCAGAGATCATTATGTAGAGATACAATAAATATACATTGACAGGACAATGTTATCGGCTAGTCATTAAGGAAATATTTTCCTTTACAGACAATACTTTTTTTCACTTTAGGATTCCAATCACAAAGTTTCCCCAATTCGTTGAACGAAAACGATGACTAATACTTGGTAAAGTATTTCCGAACATTCTAACGAAACCATGTTTCACAATGGAGCAGAAATCTATATTTTAAATTGTTAACAACTGACGTAATTTACATTTGATACGTTTTCAAATATTTGGTCAATAAAAGAAACTTTTTTCATTAGTTACATTAGAATGATAATATCATGAATCATAATAATATATGAACTCGTCGATCAAGTAGTATTTGAAACCAATTTTTAACGCAGTTTGACTATAAAGAAAAATAATCCACCGAGTTTCTTGAACCCATTCTTCTCAAGTCTAAGCATATCTTTTGCGTAATTGGCAGATATAATGTATGTATATGTATAAGAAAGCAGAAAAAAAAATTCTCTTTGATTTGCATTGGCTAATCTTGCTGTATTTCATTTCTTCATTAAACATGAATCAAAAAATAGTAACTTTTTTATCTTACCATTCAAATTAAATACACCTGTATTAAGTAGAAAGTATAGTTTTGTAGCAATCAAATGTGATTATAATCGTTTGCCTGTAAACATCGATTTTTATCTATAACGTAACAGTGTTATACAATGCATACGTTTGCTAATGAGCGACGGAGAAAGTCGTTTGCCTCCCAGCTAATCATGACATAATCATCGTCTTCGGTGAGACCGAGCGCCGAGTTCGCATCCTACAGTCTGTTCTTCTCTGTAGTATTATCGCTCATAAGATTTACAACCATAGTGTTGAAAATTCCCAGTATTGTGTAGCTAAAAATATATACCGAAAAAACTCGCTCCAGTAAAGTATATAGCTAGTATCTTATGAATCTAACCGTCATACGATTTAACGGTTGAGGACTTTGAAGAAAACCATTTGCGAAAGAGTGTATTAAAATAATTGTAGTCGTGTAATAAATCTGCGGTCTATGTTCAGCAGGGGACAGCGACAGGCAAGAATCGCGATTATGAATAAATCTAAGCAAAATCGCTTAGCAACTTAACTATTCGATAGTAAATGTAATATAAACATTGAGTTAAGAATTAGATAAAATATGATAAATCTTAAAAAGTTTTGACAATATTTTGGCGAGCGATCGGTCACAGATCAAAGTTGGACCACCGTTTAATCTTTAACAAAACTTTCATGATTAATTATATCAGAGAAAACAATGACGCTGGTCGCGAGAAGGCCACGACCCTAAACAAATAATATCACAAACAAACGCGTAATCGCTTTAGTGGCTTATTCATACATAAGCCAATTAAATCTGAAGAACAAGCATGCACAGCACACGTGCAAGGTCACCGCTACACATCATTTTTATCACAGTTACGTGTTATTAGCAATTAATAATTATGACATGGATAGCTTGTGGCGAGCTTAATCGATACATATCATATTTTCCCGGACTCTATGTCGGTATAAACATTCATATGATAATGTTCCAATGACTCGATACAATCGACTTGCATTGTTTTGAAAGATGACATAGAGAACATGGTCATAAAGATTTGTAAAGTGCACAGGAGCGTGCATCTATTTATCCAATACAATGTAACTATCGCCTATTATGTAATTAAGAGCTATAGAATAAGATAATTTGTGAAAAAAATTCGGATCGAGCTAAGTCTTAATTTTGTGAAGGTTATCCTATCCTAACTTGAACGAAAAGCTTTAATGTTTGGAATGAAATTTTAAATCATGTATGTACTTTTATTAAAAACTGTTCAAAATTTAAGAGAGAATATAGATTTATATTCAAAACATAACGATTCAACAAAATTTATTATGTAGCTCCATTTTAAAGTAGCTCCGTCGTTAAGGTCGGAGACGTGTCAACCCTGACGCGAGGCCAGGAGCTGGCGCCCGGGCCGGGTCGCGGGAGTCCGTTCCCCCCACCCCTATCTCCCCCTCTCCCGCCTCTTCGTCCCCTATCGATCGACTCTGTACACCCACTCGCATCCCCGATGCACCACTTGTTACATCTCTTCGCGTCTATAAATTGCCATGAAACGAGAAAATCTAATTTCATAGCGAAATCCACAATCCACAAGGATTCTCTTTATCGAACAAAATTATGTTTTATAACGTTGAAAAACGTTATGGAGATTGTCATGAAATAGATAACTATACATAAATATCGCTTATTTGCCTGCACGACTATAGTATTGTCAATGCGGTAGCTAAGAGCTTACGACTATAACTAAAGCATAACTTTTAACATAGATAACCAATCGAAAAAAACAAACCTAAAATCAATTAGCAATTAGATGTAGATTATGTAAGAATGTGTAATGAAACAGTGGCAGAGGCAATAAACCTTTTGTATAAACTAGATGCCGAGATAAAATACAGCATAGCACTACGTACATAATCATCATAAAAATTACCACCTTTCGCAGGAAAATCATAAAATTTTAATTTGAAAATGTACAGCCGTGTGTTATTACACAAAAAACAAAAAAAGTAACAAGAAATTTATTAGAAACATTGAACACTCGGTTTTGTAGTGTAATCTAGCTTCGTCTAAATTATACTGGAAATCCTGTTCACTTATTGTCCATGAATTAGTTGGAGACACGACTCATGTTCCATCAGGATGTGCTAGCACATTCCGTGCCTGAATTAAGGTGCTTAGGTAGTATAGCGTTTTGTAATGTTTGTTATATCAATAAATCTAACTTCTAGTTTGTCTGCAATTGATGTGTTAAAACGCTATCGCTTCGGTAAATAAGCCAAGAATGGAGAAAGTGGCGCGACGTGGAGCAGAGAGAGCTCGCATCTCGTGATATTCGCATGCAGTAATTAGCATCGATTTCAGTACAATCCGCCGCAGGAATTATATTAATCCTCAACTAAAACACCGCTCACACGATATTTGATGAACAGCGTAAGTAATTAGATTACAAATTGATTACACATACCGACATACATACCTTACAATTACAACCGTACTAAGAAAACGAATAAAATTTAAGTTATATTAACGACCACAATACTTAAAACAGCACCAAGATTTTGTTAACTAAACAGTAATATTGTGTTTTTAAAGACAAACCTGACTTGTTGTGTTTTAAGACAACGGAAGTGTTTCTATAGGTAGCAGATAACAAACACACGTTAAACGCCTAAAAACCTTTAAATTTCAATTCCATAAAAAACATAAAATAATCTTTATACAACAAAGACCATATATCGTGGGACACGTCGCTTGATTCTCAAAGTGTATGGGTAATAAAGTAAAGTACCTCGCCACGTCTCCGCCGCGTCACTGCTCGACGAGGAAAATCCACCGACATCCTGTTTGTATGCACGAATGCATTTATCTTGCGAAGGAAACATTAAGATTAAATGAATTCTTCGCAGTCGATGTGTTTTCTTACTTATAACCTCTTTTATAAACGTCTCGAAATATACATGAGCAATTGTCTTCGATGCAAGGTTCGCCAAATAACTTGCTATTCGTTTAGTTAACGTTCATAGATTATGTGTATTGTTTATTTTGTAAAGAAAACGATAAATAATTATCCTTGCCAACGGATATTCTTATCGCGAACGAATACGTGTTTAAGTATAATACTGAAGTTAGTATTAGCAAAGATGGCAAATGCGAAGTGGTCTTGTATTACGTAGCAAAGTGAGGGTGGGTTTCATTCGAGATTCTGGAGCCTCTCCCTCTTTACTAAACGAGACAACTAAATGAGTTTTAGAAGGTGGTAATCCAAAATAACCCTGAATTCCCCTTCGAAATAAAGTATTTTCTGATGATCCCCCTTCTCCTTCATCTCCAGAAAAGAAGGTAGTAATATTATAAAGATAACCGCGGTCAACGCACGCTTTGGGCGTTCATCATTTCGCAAACACTGCCCACCCGTCAAGGCGCGCCCCACGTATATATTTTTTCGTTTGACCTGTTGCATAACCTTTACCCAGACAACACTAACTTGTTCACGAAATAAATGTATTAACAGATACATAAATATGAACGCAGACATAATAATTGCCTCGTGTTGTTTCTAGCGCTATACAACTATTCAGCGGTCAATAACCCAAAAGACAATAGTAATACCATGCCCGCCATTCAAAGTTTTACGCAGAGTATTAATAATCATTAAAAATTAAATTTGCTGTAATAATTGTCTGAAGTCCTGCATTGTAATAATATTATAAGTTTTGTCTTTAAAATATGTTGATTTTGTTAGACAAGAAACGTTTTATATTTGATAGTGTCGGTCGCAAGTGAACTATAATTATTTACTGTTTTTAATTTTTGGGCCTGTTATTGCTGTTGTAATAAATTATTAAACCATAACCAACAAATTAAAACCTGATTATCACTACTTTTGCATAGTAATAACATAACATTTTATTATTTTTTTATTTATCTAATGGTTTATTCTCTAATTTGGCTCAAATATTTTATACAGATAATTAATTATTATAACTATCAAAATATCTTATGATTGACGATTGCTAATCAAACTTTCTATGTTAATATAATAATAAATAGTAATTAATAACAGATACATTTTACTTTGAAAAAACAATTTTAGTTATTATATAGTTATTGTTAAATATATTTTTTTTTACTTCTAAGCGACGAGACGAGCAAGACGTTCACCTGATGGTAAGTGATACCCTTGCCCATGACAACGTGATGCTAGTTGAGATGGTATACACTGCACCACATTGCGCTCGTCGCCTGGAGACATGAGGTGTTAAGTCTCGTTACCCCAGTAATTACACTAGCTACAGCGCCCTTCAAACCGGAACACAGTAATGTTTGCACACTACTATTTGGCGGTTGCAATAGGAGCTGCGGTGGTACCCGCCCAGACGGTCTCCGGCAATAGAGACCTACCAGTAATGTATTTACAAACTATTTCAAAATTTGTTTCCAATTAACTTATAGGTTATTAAATAGTATGTAGTTTAGTTATCGCTTTGTGAATTAAAAAAAGAAGTAATTCTAAATTTAATTTAGGAAAATTACGCGGTAGAAACGAGTCGCGAGGGCGGCGGGCGGCGGAGGCGCGGGCGGCGGGCGGCGCGCGTTCAACGAACGTCCGCGAGCCGGCACGGGCCCAAGGTCGCCGCGTTCACTCGCCCGCCAGCCGCTGCACACCACTCCAACCGCCAGCCAAAAGGGTTTTATCCTAGCCACTCACAATTATTCCTCGGCTCAAGGTGCTCCGACTCGGCTTAATTAGTAAGCACGGCAGTCAACGCCGGTTTTCAGCTCGCGCTAAGTGTTAAGCTTTTGTAATCGTTTATTTCTTTCTTTATTAATACGCGGTATTATCGTCAAGAGAAAAATTTGCTTTTTAATAACACGTAGTTCTTCGAAAATAACGAATACGTAACTCTATGAGCATGGATGGCAATCCTTGAAATTTCTTTTGAGACGGATGTTCGTGCAACGTGTAACGCAACTCGTAAAAGTGAATGCTAAATGATGCAATATTTTATTACTAAAATACCAACGGAGCATTGGTGCAAATGGTAGACACCAGATTATTTATCAAGAGTGAAGGTATTATACCTATTAATTTCATAACACTTTAGTTAAATTTGCATTGTTTATATGCTTTTCTTTAGATCCTAATAACTATTTCATTTAGGTACACATTTATATAAAATTTATAAGCACATTGGCTTTAACAAATCATAAATGTTATTCTACACACACATTTCCATAGATCATTTTGTTGGAACAATCAAAAATATACACGAGAGTATTAAATAAGAAAAAATAAATAAAGACAATCTAATAGTGAAAATTGTTCACTTAAATTTTATTCAAAGAAATGATAAAAACTTTCAAATAAAGCGGGAAACGGCCTTTGAAAATTCTACTAATCACATTTGTACGAGTATTATTAAAAAAAAATACTTAAACGCGACTTTTGGCCACCTAAAAGAAATTATGCAATACTGGCTAGGGCTCATATAACAAACGTATTGTTTACATATAAGCATCGGTTAATCAGTTTACTTTGCGTAATTTTATACAACGCAAGTTTTACATCGTTTATGCTTATTTTTAAAACATTTGTAATGGGTGCGCAGCGCATAAAATCTAGCAATTTGACTAGTTTCGCACGTTGCTAATAATATAAGTGAAACAAGTAGGTTACCCAGAGTCACGTTTAAAATTATTGCAGTTTAAAACTAGCAGCAAACCGCGCCCTGGTCCGGTATGCTGTGATTGCGATATCAGACACAAGCCAATATAAGCAGTAAAGAAGTTGAGCGAATAGGCAAATGCAACACACAAGTGAATATAGTATACGAATAGTTTCATCATAGAAGATCACTGTGTATACTGATTGACAGTCCATCGGCTGTATACTTTGGTACATCATAATTTTCCATCTACGGCAGCGAATGAACGTCGTTGGAGAAATTCCTCGGGTGTTCGGTTCAACGGCCGTAAGGCATCGTGCTGGTGTGCCGTGCGTACAGCGCGCGCACATACGCGACCGTGTCTCTGCAAACACGACCAGACCGTTACCTGCGATACACTATACTATACCTTAGTTGTCACAGATACACGTCTATTACCAACTCTGAAAACTAAAAAATTTGGTACATTTACTAATATTACAATTGCAAATTGATTGGTGCCTTTGTCTGTTTCACATCTTGTATGTATTCATGAATGTAACACGTTTGCTATGTAGCATAAATAAATAACGTGTGACAAACCAAAAGTCTATATAAATTTCCATGGCTTGTAATATTTTATCCGTCGAAATTAATTTATCACCAACACTGTCGGTGTCTGATAATAAAAAGGAAGTCATTAAAAAATAAATAGATAACGAGTAACAAAAGTAAAGAGCATATAAAATGGATTTTTAAGATAACCGTAAACTATCTTTAAGTATTTAATTGCAACAATATTTTAATGCAAATAGTGTCATAAAAAAACAACGTAAATCTTAATAAATTAAAAACTTATATCGGTTGATGAAAACAAGCCAAAATTAAGTTTTTGCCGGTATTCAAACAAAACCACAAATTATTGATGTTATAAAATTTTAAACGCACGAATTTATTAAAACTTTATAATACTATTCTCAGTATTTATTATTGTTTAACCAGCGTTAAAAAACTTTAACCATCGTAGTGATATTACTACGATAATGTCATACTACATAGAAATAACACTATTGTCCGAAATGATGCATAACAAATAGCAAGATTAATATTTACGAACATTTAATAAGTTATTAAATATTTTAATATCTTTTCATTTGCTATTAGTCACATCAGTATCAGCAACAACAGTAAAAATTTTCAACTCTGCTTTTTGATATCCTTCAGTTTGGGAAATAAATTATATCCTATAATTATGAACACAGAAAAGAGATGCGAAATATACAATAACAGCGAAAACAAAACTCTAAAGTTTAAACAAACAAACAGTCGTTAATTCTAAACGCATGTAAATGTGTATAAAAGAAAAAATATAAAAATAGATAAAGCAGTTGAAAGAATATTTTATCTACGATTTTGTTAAGAAAAAAAAAATACTTTAACATAAGAGTGCCTTCTCTTTATACCACATACAAAATTTAAGTATATAACCTGTTTTTTACGTAGACCGGCCGTGGGTAGATTGAAAAATATATAAATCTACTATCACATATAGTGCTCCGTAAAGTAGTCAAAGGAGTTTTTAAAAAGTTAATAAACTGGCGCCTTTTTGGTAAAAATAACGTAGGTGTTGCCATCATCAAGAATAAAATGATTGAACTATATAAGGGGTACAATGTCCGCGATTAATAAGGAAAACAATGGATGCTATGATAATATGTATCCGAGAATTAACAACGGAACGTGTTTTAACTATCTGAAATGAGATTAAAGGTCACAGAGATTGTGTAAATTTGACCCGAGACCCGGACATTACACGATAAAGCAGAAAATTCTTTTTAACTACCTACGTAATATGAGCCAACGAGAAATAATACAAGTACTAAATATAATTGTTTATCATTCTTTTAAATAAAGCACAGTGTAATGTAAATATTACATGAAACACCACTATAGATATTTTAGATAATTTATAATCAGCAGTTTAAGGATATCATGAGTTAAACTTTCGTTGCCAATTTTATGAAAATTATAATAAATTTAAAATTTTGTATATCAAATCTCACACCGCTCATGTATGTCACGAATCCCTCTTGATTTGCTCTTCGCTATATCTACATAATAAAATGATGTACATATCAATCTCAGCTGAAATACTATCCAATCCATTAATTTTGTTAGATGTAAGCTTTTAACAAAACAATTGTCACCAGGAACATATCTATGAAGATATCGTAAATTAAATCGTAAATTGTGGGTCACAGGGCGGAAGAGGCGACGGTTGGGTTACGAAATATGGCACGCGGTATCAACCTTATTATTGCGGGATCAAATGATCGTGTGTTGCTTTTCTTTTTTATGAAGCTTAATCTGCTGTATCTTATCCACTTTTTTGTAATAATTCTAGTTTACTATAATTCGCAAACATGAATACAAAAAATTGTTAGTTTATAACGAAAATTAATTAAAAACAGTCTACTTGTTCCCACAGCTGGGATTGCCAGTCTTCTCTTAAGGGTAACGTACCATGATGGCTAAATGAAGGTGGGTTGATGTCACATATCCACGAAAACTTTTGGTTTTTGAAGCAAGTCGGTTCCTTCACGATATTTAAATGAGGTAATTGATACATGAATCTAGTGAAAAGATTAATAAGAATCAAATAAAGGTTAGTAATTGGATGATTAGGGCCTTCCGGTGATCAAAATATATTCTTCGTATGTAACCATGGCGCATAAATTGTGAATAAAACCTTACTAATAGAGATTTTATCTTTAACATGTATATATTTTAGCTTGACAATCAATGGACCTAATGTGCCATTCGAGGGTACTGATTTTGCTTCGGAGTTTAACTTTGAACCTTATCAAATTCCTAATCGTAATTTCTAAGGAATTTATACTTTCCTTAACCAGAAAGGTCAGTGTCAAAATGACAAATGTAATATAAGTGATGATTACTCCTGTATACAGAAGCGAGGGCCGACAGTAGACTTGCGCCGTTGTGTCAATCAACGCCCACAATCGAGTGTACAATACAAATACTCAAAGCACAAGTAGTACTCTGGCAAATTCCGAGCGGACATTGTTGTAAATTTGCGATGGTACAGGAGTGACGACGAACCCAAGTCGCACTGACATTGCGTACGGTCCGGCATTCCATATGGAATGCGGCCGCTCTACCGCGCACCACCCCGCCGCGACGCCCGCTCTCCTTCATGTTTTCTTATCCACCGACTTCCTCCCACCATACAGAACAGCGACAACAAATAGAATCTTATAAGAATCTTGAACGACACGACAATTGCAAAAATTAACAAAAAATTCACACGTTTTTATTTCAACGGCGACTACGAATCTTACGTATTATACCGTGTAATACAGTTACAGTCGAAAGTGAAGATAAAAAATATATGCCTGAGTACAAATAGTGACAAATAACAAGTGGAAATTTTTTTGCAAACGATCAGGATACGGTGGTATTTCACAACGTTCCAGAGCGTATCGACGAGACGACCGCCACGTCGCGGCGGCCCGACGTCCCGTGCATACGAGCTTCATTCGCTGAATCAACAATTTCACTCACCTTCTTGGAACAGCCGTCGATTAAAAATATCTTCTATCTCCAGCACACAGATAATCCGGTTATCGTTTATACGGCACAAATATTCACCACACCAAAACGACAACATAAATAAACGAGGAGGCACCGGACCAGCTACGAATTTGTCACAGCCGACGCACTCCTTGTGCAGGTCGAGATGCAGCTATTGAAGTGCACGGGGCGGGGTTGTCGAATGTCATAAATGGTCGGTTCCAGAGGTCGGGCACTTGCAGTGCGGTTGCAAGAATATGGTACAGTACACTAACGCTCACATCAAAGTCGCGGAGCGGACTGAGCGGGGCGCAGGCCGACGGTGCGGCGTGGGGCGCGGGGGTGCGCGCCGAGCCGCCGCCGTGCCGACGTGGCCGCCCGCGCCGCCGCCGCCACGGCCGCCGCTTAGCAACGCGTCTCTCGCCCAACCGCCCAAAGGATCTGTGGTGAATTGACAAGTGCTTTTAACTATAGTTTACTGGTGGTAGGTCTCTGTTGCCGGAGACCGTCTGGATGGGTACCACCGCAGCTTCTATTTCAACCGACAAATAGTGATGTGCAAACATTACTGTGTTCCGGTTTGGAGGGCGCTGTAGCTAGTGTAATTACTGGGGTAACGAGACTTAACACCTTATGTCTCAAGGCGACGAGCGTAATGTGGTGCAGTGTGTACCATCTTAGCTAGCACCACGTTGTCATGGGCAAGCGTATCATTTACCATCAGGTGAACGTCTTGCTCGTTTCATCGCATAGACGTATAAAAAAAATATAGAAACACAATTAACACATTATTAGCAATTATCTCTTTATTGTTTGTTTTTTTGCAAATAGTAACATTAACGGTTGCACCGATTTACAGTTCTTTTTTCCTTAACTTAATCCAGAGTAAATTATAAAAATCGAATTATTCTTTGTAAATTACCAGCTTTTTTATCATTTAAGAGATTTACCGTAGTCGAATGAGAAGTTAAAAAGGATATATTATAATATTTTTAACAATTACACTTAAAAAAATAGGCGTTTAGCTTTGGAGATTTTTCTTCAATGAATGATGTTTTTGCAGTTTTTCATTTAATTTTTTAAGGATGAACTCACTTTTTGGTTACAGGATTACGTTGCAGTAGTCATATGGGAATAACCATTGTGTGACTTAAAAACCTTTAAAAAAACCGAGAAAAACTCCAAATTTCTTTGTCATTTACTTCTAAATATTCCAGGTCAAAATATTAATCTGTGTTTTATTTGTAAAACTTTTTTTTTGGTTTCCTCCGATATACATTTACAAAAAAAATCGGGATAAACACTGAATAAATTTTGGAATTTCCTTTTATTCGGAATTTCCAGCAAGACGTTCACCTGATGGTAAGTGATACGCTTGCAACAATATAATGTTACAAATGGTTTGCGGTAGAATCGAACACAAATTAAGTGAATATTTATTTAAATAAACAAAACCTAATAAAGTCATGATCTCACCGACTATTAATAAGATTTTAAATCTACATAAATAAGTTTCGAACTATGTAATAACATTTTTATGCAGCACACCCGAACAAGTTTTCTTTATTACCTACAATCATTGCATTATCTTACATATTGTTAGCGTGATGAAATCCAGTTGTACTATAATATTTAAAGCGATTAAAAACTACCCGCATCTTCCATTTCTGCCGCCAAATAATAGTGCACAAACATTACTCTATTTTTGTTCGACGAAGTGACGAGACGTCCAAGGCGTTCACTTGATTGTAAGTGATACGCTTGCCCATAACAAGGCGGCGTTTGTTATCTCAGTTGTGTTGTTACCCCAGTAATTTCACTAGCTTACTGGACAATTTCAACCAGAACACAATAATGTTTGAACACTACTGTTTGGCGACTGAAATAGGAGCGGCGGTTGTACTTACCTAGTCGGTCTCCGGGATCAAAGAACAGTACTACTTCGTGTGCGATTCGAAGGATGCTTTAGTTAGCGAAATTACTGGCGTAATGAGACTCTCGAGGTGACGATCACAATGTGGTGTAGTGTATATCACCCTAACAAACGCCACCTCGTTATGAGCGGGGCCCATCAGTTACCATTACGTGAACGTTCCGTTCGTCGCCGTTTCGTCAAAAAATAAAAACTACTTACGTTCGAATCTAATATATTGTTATATAATTTCAACACTTCTGTCGCTTTTTATTTGTTTATGTTACCTAGGAAGATAATTTTTTTAGTAAATATTGTTATTTTTATTACGGATTTTCTTTTATTTTATTACAAATATACATTTAACGTAGTTACCAGATAGGTTTTCATGAAATAATAAAGAAAAGGAAATAGTTAAAAGCGAAAAGGTTATTTTTTTTTTTCATTAATTTCAACAATTCAACTAATGCAAAAATTAAAGAAATAAAAAAAAGATCTTAATTATATGGAAAAGTTTTTGTACGTAGTATTTGCATTTAATTCTTAGAATAGGCTTATAGGATGGTTTATGAAATATTTAGTGTTTTCTACTTAGCCCCCGAACTCTTTAATCTTTCCACTTTCATATATTAAATAACTTGAAGGATTAATAAAAATAATATTTGTGGACAAGGGAGTGATCGATGTAAAGTTATTCGAGGGAGGCCAATATACGTGTGGATGTCTATTGGTTGACGATGCACGATAGTTACAACTATACAAATTGAACCATTTTACTAAATCATCTAAAGGTTTAGCGAAATACAGTGAATAAATTATTTATACACAATCAACTTGTAGGTTTGGAAACGGAAAAATAAAAAATAAACTACACAAACTTTACTTTCTTTAATTTTTAAATCCAGAGATCACAAGTTCAGGACTTTTAGTTTTATAATAATATGTCAAATAATCCTTACTTAAACAACAAAATAACTTGCCAGATAGCAATATAATGCTACAGAATCATTATAAACTTCTTATAACTAAAACGCTGTTATTTTAGAGAGATAAAATAATCAATATCAATTGATACGACCATAACTTTCCGCATTGTTTAGGCCAAGACAATATTTAAATGCAAACAAATAGTTATTTAAAGAAAGTACAGCAAAAGATTTACTCTTGGAACTCAATTTCGCACGGTGTTATATGACAATGAAGCCGTGGATGGTGAAGCTTTCTCGCGTAACAATACTCTGATTACGGCGGCATATTTATAATATGAGGGAGGTAGCCGAGTAGGCTGGGTAGGATAGGTGAAAAAACCCCACTACCAACCAGTTTCACAAAATGTGGCTCCGGCAATGCAAGCACTTAGCCATTACGCCGCAGAGTCAATCAAAAATGAATTTAAACTTAATTGAATTACTATTATTAACTAGAGTAGTTTTAAACTTAATTATTTCCACATAGTGCGGTTTCATATAAAGTATTTAAAGCCACGGATGCCAGGCGGGGTCCATTCGGCACAGGTTGTCGTGGCTGTTCGCCGCTGTGACTAATGTGGCCACTTTGCTGTCCGGTCCGTCGAACGTGGCCAGCGAGTTGAGACGATTCATGATCACAGTGACCGCCTTCGTCACCATGTTTATTATAGTCTCGTTGTCCATCTCCATCGGTTTGTTGTCGGCGGAGGTGCCCGCGGCCGGCAAGCCGGGCTTGTCCTCTAAACGTTTCCTATAACCGGTCGCCATTTCGTCGCGCAGGATAGTCCGCAGAATAGATTGAATCTGTGAAATAATATTCAAGTTAGCAAAGTTTTGAACTTGTGCGGAGTAATGGAAACCGGTCCAGCAACAGTTTTAACCGAGTTTTATCCTTGTGGAAGGTCAAGTTTATATGGAGGCATTCAAATAAGTATTCGATGTTAACTTGTTAAACGAATGATATTGATATCTGTAGAAGGTTGCATTTATTCAATGAGTAAAATTTTCCAATGAACAACAATGTCAATGACATCTATAGAAAAAACATAATTATAACTTAATGAACGTATTTTTTAAATGAAAATGTGTTATTTTTTTTAAGATCACACACAATTTTTTTAAATACATCGCTAACTATATCACCTTAAAATTGGGTGTTACAAGGCAACGCGCCACGGCGATCGCTGAAGCCGTAAGTGGTCCGGTGATACCAATGTTGGTCAGCAACTCCGAGATATTGGGTGTCAGCCGGAATGGGACTGGACGGTTGCCGTCAAGTTCACCTGCATAACACATAAGTAAGTATATACCATACATCTGAAGGTACACAATAGGTAAGTATCAAATGAGTGAATTTATAGAATTGTTTGAATGATAGTAGTAAAGAAAATGAAAAATGTAAATTTGTACACAACGAAGCCACGTTATTAGCAGGTAGTATACTCGGTGATAAGTGAGATAGCCTTACCTTACTACAATGAGGCAGTGGAAATTATGCTCACTTAAATCGATGCATTGCGTCCATTGCCTTGAGAATTGAGGTGGTAAGTCCCATTACCCCAGTAATTTCACTAAATATAGCCACTCATTAAATCGGAACACAGTAATATTTGCACACTGTTGCTTGGTGGTAGAAATGCAGATCACATGTGATACTTGACAATTACAGACATATAAATTGCTAATCAATTTAATGCTCTGTTTTGGATAATTACGCTGAACAAAAATCAAGCGGTAACAAACTCACGAATAACAAAAAAACAAAAGTGGCAAATAATATTCTATAGAACAATAACAAAGAAAAGTTTTAACAAACTCAACTTTTTTTAAATGGACTCTTTTATGCGTATTTTTAATAAGACGCTTTATCAATAAAAACAAATAAACTTGTTTACCTGAATTTCTGTTCTCTAACACGAGTCCTAAAAAAAATAAATCTAGTTTTCGTCAATGCTTTATAAAAACTCATGTCTACGTCAAAATACAATCGTGTGAGTGCCGCGACACTAATCGGTTCAAACACACACTTGTTAGTGGATTGAATCACTATGGGGAATACTAAAATTTAATGAACATATGTTTTTTTTAGACCGTATTTCAACCATGAAAACATTTTTTATCTAGTATTTAATTAATGTGGAGATTACAGATTTTACAAATAAATTCTTAAAGATGAAAAACCCAAAATTACAAAATAAGAAACTAAAAAAATACCTTAGTGAAAAAAATAGTAATAGTGGAGTACACATAGAAAGCAGAACTGAATTTAATACCATGACACCTTTTAAATATTTAAAAACAAAATGAGGCTTTACCAAATATATGCTTGAAAAAAAAAAGGATATTTCACAGCAAAAATAAACCAACAAATATTTTATACATCTCGCTCAAAGCGTAAAAAATCCAAACAACCATTACATGGACATTACAAATTAAACTAATGAGTACGAGATGCGGATATTAGAAATTGTAAAGGTTACCTGAACTATCATCTACGTCGAACTTGTAGTACGCTACGTTGAGTAGGCCGGAGTCCTGGTGTACATACATCATGTCCGGGTTGAGGCGAGTCAGGTGCAGAACGTACTCGGCGAAGGCGGCGAGCGCCAGCTGAAGGGTGAGCATTTTCCGGAACGTCCAATAGTCCGTTGGCGCAGCGAATGTCGCCGCCGCCCACTCGCGCACCATACCCTTCGGCACCATCGTAGATTGTACCTGAATTGCATAAAGATATATAAATATTTACTAATCTAGGAAATTATAAAGTTCGACTACCTCCGTCGCATTATAATACGGAAGCTCCTGATTTAATTCCAGCGCCACATGTTATGAAGTTTGCTGTGTTGCGACTGCTTACACACGAGAGCCCGAGTCGGCGTCATTGTCACTCACCAATTTTTCAGCAAAGTAAAATAACGAAATCTCATGCCACAATATACAATATCGTATTACACGACTATTACATTTATTAACTGGCTTAACTTTTGTAACGTTATTTAGGAGAAAATGTAAGTTAAACAACTGTAGTACTTAGTTGCTCTATACCGTGACTAAATCATGTCCAAGTCAGCGATTCTCAACATTTCTTACTCAGCAGTGACACGGTGGTTCAGAACCGCTGGTTTAGGTAGTCAAGTTGATTGCGCAGTTGATTTGTCTATTCATTTGAATAAAATAAATTAAATACATAATGTATATAACACGTAATATCCGATAAGATTATTGTAAAATGAATTGCTTGGATATGTAAATTGTTATCCTAAATTGGTTGTTACTTTAATAGACAGATATCACAGCATCGTTTACTGGTTTTAAGCATAACGGAATTTATAGCAAAAGGATACCTAATTCAAGTGACATTACTTCGTCCTTTAAAAACCAGTCAAGTTGGCCTTTTTAATTTTAGTCGAAGTAGCAGCAGTAACACTTCGTCCAGGGTTAAGTAAAATATAAAATTATACTATTAATACTTTTTAAAATAAACAATGCTTTAATAAATTTAATGATCTTTGAACCTAATAAAATGTAAAGTGAATATTATTCATATTCATTGTTTATGATTTCTCTCTCAAGTAGAGTCGAAACCTTTTCAACACCATGCTGGCTAATTCAAGGTTGATGAATGTCACATGTCCACAAATGCTACATCAGTTTCCTCGTTAAAATTTTCTCCGTAACAAACACAGGCTTTTACTTCCGAGTGAAGGTCTCGAGTACTAATAGTGGAAAATTTTAGGACTGCTTATAATAAATTTATATACTTATGATTTATCAAGGATACGAAACACAGATCATTGCGTTAAAACAAAAACTTAATTTCCTGATATCCATTTAATTTCTAACAGATTACTCTGCCCAGTCAGGAACGTCCAAGTCTATTACAATTTTTTTATTCTCGTTAGCAAAATTACAGAACGGTTTGCACGCCATGTGCGACCCTGGTTTTTTGATCGGGCAACATGCACGTGGCAACATTACGAAGTTTACATCCTTATAGAACCGGTTGGGTAGTTACCAAATGTCTCTCTAATAAAGATCGAGTAAATATTCGATTCAATTCATTTTGATTTCCATGCTTTGTTAATGTTTCTACAAAAAATAATAAACAATAATGTGGTGTACATTTTGCTGCCACTTATTAGTGTTCTTGGGCTCATAAAAATAATTCGAGACTAGGTCTTTGCTTCGCTACAGTGTGATGCTGGTTATGATAATTAATACTACATAGTGCTCATCGCTTTGAGACAAGTGTTAATAGTTTTTCCCCATAAATAAATTATGAGACTACACTTTGAACTGCATCCCGTGAATTTTGTAGTGATAGTGTATGTTTATTACACGCTACCCTAATAAATCATCAGAAATCGTTGGAACAAAATAATAGCGAAGGATTAGCTCAACCTGCCGGCGTAACTGTTTCCGAACAGATATGTCGAAGGAGTCTTTAAGAGAAGAACGAATACTCTTCTAGGACTAATACGCATTACCATTAAAGAGTTCATCGCGTTTTCCATAAGTTGGAGATCGTATCGTATAGTCTATATAATCCTAAAACGAAAATATAGATTAACCTCAGACCTGCCAAACGTGATAAAAGCTTCTATTTAAATAAATAAACTAGTACATAAACAGTATTGCTTATTTGCCAGTACTTACCTCCCGCAAGATGTCTCGTAGTACTTGGTGGGAGGCCTGTGAACCTCGTGCCTGGACGGCAGCTAAGCGCTCATAGTAACGCGCTATTGGTGCATCATACTCCACGCCTCTGCAAACAATAATGCTAATGAGAGAAGTAAAACATTTAAGAATATATGCCCGACTAAACGTTCGGTTGAAACAAGAAGCTAATAAAAAGGATATCTTTTGTAAATGAATTATTAATTGGCGATGAGATCATAACATGAGATCACCGTTTAACAACTTTAGTAAAAGACAAATATGCGCAGAGATAGAGAGAATATAAATCTTAATAATAACCATAAAATATTTTTAACTGTTTCATATTCATGTTCTTGTGTACAAAAATAACATAAGCTTATATTATTAATTACTCTGCAATATATACCTGTTAGCACATTCGGTACGATAAATATCCAGCAGTGATATTGAGCTGGGATTATCTTCAACCAGGCGCATCTGCGGCGAGACGGACACAACGCGCGGCACAGTAAAGTGCAAGAATCTTTTGGAGGTCTCCTTCTGCTTTCCCAGATAGTGGTTCAACATTCGTAGCAGTTGCAGTATCCGTTCCTCTCTCCTCGCGTCGCCGAGGCCGGAGTCATTCACCACCAGGTACGGGTAAATCTTGCCGTTGTGGCCTCGTATGTACAGGCGGCGCGCTGATGTATTGTGTTTCTGTACAATTTCCACTCGGGGCATGAACCTTGCGATCCGCACGTGATAATGCGTATGCTTTGGAAGTAGGAATTCGCCCGGTAACTCAATTTCTGCGGTCTTTAAGTTGAAGTTAGATAAAAACCTACATTTTTCTTCAATGAGGAATGATCTGCGGGTAACAAGTTTTCAGTTAACATTTATTATTGTATAAACCAATTTCATTAATACATAATAAACAGAAACACTTTGTTAGAAAAAACAGTGACCACTATTAAAACGGCACTACTTTTTGCGACAAGTCGGTTTTACTTGAAGTACAGCCATAAAATTACTTACTTAGGCAAAACCTTTGTTTTGGCCTCGAGAATTTTCACCCATTTCCTCAGTTTTTGTATCAGATTCTGTAATTTCATCGCGTTCGGTTGTGCGAAGTCAAAGTCAGCGGTGAACTGAGTCTTCATCTTCTGGAACACTGGGTCTTGCACGGTTGCCTGGGCACG
Source organism: Byasa hedistus (assembly GCA_029286795.1). Lineage (NCBI taxonomy): Eukaryota > Metazoa > Arthropoda > Insecta > Lepidoptera > Papilionidae > Byasa > Byasa hedistus. The sequence goes on along the minus strand of JAGSMW010000020.1, from coordinate 3,714,513 downwards.
ACGCGCTAAACTTTCTGAAGCAGCTAAAGAAAATGAACATGTTTTCAGAAATTGAAAACTATTTTGGGACATACAAAATGGAGTATTCGTGTAAAAAGGCATTCGCATACAGCGGATAATCAAAATATAGACCATACACTACGAAGTTGATCTCATTACATCTAAAAGAAATAAGATTGTCAAACGTTAAAAGCCGCATAGCGAGTTTGCCTGACATACATTTTAGGTATAAAAATATATTGAAACACAAGTATAAAAATATATAAGTGAACAAATCTGGAGTAAAAAGTTCAGAACTGTTATTAGTAAACTTTTAGATTTTAACTTTTTGTTAATTTCTGAAATTAAAAAAAGTGTACTTTTTTGGATATTGTTATGTCTGTAATGGAAAAAATCTTTTCATTTATAAGAAATATGTTCAAAAGAAGTTCAGAACAAGCGATATAGATAGCTCTAAAGCATGACAAATTGATTTTCTAATAAAAATAAATTTGCGAGTGGTCATAAAACCGCCCTGTCTCTCTCCTATTGCTAGAAGGCTCAGTGGTGAACACACATTCAGTTGGTTGGTTATTATTATTTATTAAAACTAAATTTTACGGATTTTACCGCGTTTATTTAACTTATTTTATTTATTTAATTCCGACGTTTCGGTTTTGTCGCCCCGTGATAAATAAATAAGTTAAATAAACGCGATAAAATCCGTAAAATTTAGTTTAAATAAATGAGGAATTGTCGCGGAAACAAGAAATAATTATGGTTATTATTATTTGTTAAATTTGGCTAATAATATGATTAAGTGATGACAATGATTATTTTATTATTTTAAATTCATTATCATAGCACGGTGGTATATAATTTTTGCGTATGACTCACTGATGCCAATGCCAACGCCAAATGTAGAGACAACTTTTTTGATGAAGTTCAGCGTATGCGGAGTGACGGTGGCGTCGGCGACGGCGGCGCGGTGGTGGAACGCCACAACATGGCACTTGGCCAGCCCCGCGCGTAGCTGACGCAGCACCTCCTCGTACCAGTTCTCGCGGAACCACACCATCTGCGCGACAGTTTTTTTTATTCCATGAAGCGACGAGACGGGCAGGACGGATATTTAATAGTAATTTATCACTCGCTCATAACAACGTGGCACTAGTTATTATGATTTACACCGCACCATGTTATGCAGACCGCCTTGGGTCATAAGATATTCAATCCCGTCACCTAAGTAACTTCACTAGCTACAACGTCCTTCAAACTGAAACGTGCTAAAGTCTGCACAGACTACAGTTTGAAACTTTCCTAGTATATCTTGATATCTTACCAGATTTGGAAGAATTAATGTAACATTAAATCAGGGAAAGAAATAATTTGACTTCATAAAAATATCATAGAAAATAACTTGCATAACAATGTAATAAGTAATTAAACGAACAAAAATAATAAAAAAATGTCATCATGGTCGAGAATGCTTGACTATCGACAGCAACATTCTTAACACGAAGAGAAATTAAGGTTACGTGTAAGCTCATTGTATATGTTAGGTTTGACCAAACTCAAAATGCTGTAACTAAAATTGTAACAAATTATCTTATTTTAATTTAAAATAAAAATTGTGCTTGATGTAAAAGTACCTGGTCAACGATACCCTCTAAGGAAGAAAGCACTGTAGGATGAATCTCGCGCTGCAACTGCATAATTTTGGAACAGCGCCACATTGGCAATGTAGCCTTAATTGGACCCGCCTCACTGCTGGAGCCCTCACCCGCTGGCCGAGGCGTCTGCGTATATATCAAATTTTAATTAAACCATATACATAATTGTGAAATTATAAAAAACCATATAAACTACAATTGAAAAATTCTATGTCTTAATAATTACTTTAAATTTAATAAATAAACGAATGCTTTGAAAGAATTTATTAAAGCACCTTTCAAACAAAGTTAATTTGAAATCGGCCAATGCTTTCTCCGTTAAGCCGATGTCACTCTATTAATATACTAGAAAAGAAACAACTTACAGCAGCTGCACCACCTTGTTGGTGTGATAAATGCGAAGCCAAGTTGTCCGCGCTCTTGTGCCTCTCTCGTTGCTCGATCTTCAGGGTCAAGTAAAGTGTGCGGATCGGGAAATAGACTGCTTGCGGGTACAATCGTCCAACCTATAAACATTTCAACCATTATATTACAGTTTTCATTGTCTATCAACATCAAGTAAAAATTGAAAATATGAATATTCCATATAATAGAATTGCTGTTAGCCCATTGCTGCAAACAAGATAGGTTTAAGAAAAGAGTGAATAGACGTCTTCTAGGCTAGAGCGCGTTACCTAACAACATTTAATTTTTTTAAACTTAATGACGACCTAATGACGCAATGAAAAGAAGGTTGACATAACTAATAATAGTACTAACATGACTGAGCAAGTTTAGGATGACGTTTCCGTCGTACTGCACAATGCAGGCGAGCAGCTGCGGGATCCAGGGCAACCACTGCACGGGTGGAACGCCCACTGAGTATTTATCTAGCGCCTCTGCGAGACTGTTCTTATCGTCATCAAAGCTCAGCATCCACAGAACCTGGATGGGAAACATTATGAAAACATGAATTTGTTAGATGTTATACAAAAAATATATTTAATGCGTACCAATTTTAATAAATGTCTATCTGTTTTTAGGAATACACCAGATGCAGTTAATTTATTTTTATTCCGCGAAACTTTGGAAAAACATGTTCACCTATTGGAAAGTGATGTGCCCATAAAAACCTGTCAATAACAATATGTTGCTAGCTAGGCTGATAAATACTACACCACATTGTGCTCGTTGCTTTGCGAGACAGAATGTTAAGTCTTATCCCATTAATTTCATAAACTACAATGCCCATTAAATTAGAATACAATAATTACTGCTGCGGTAGCACCTCCCTAAACAGTGAATATTTCATTAAGAATTTTAGTACAACTTACCTTGGCACAGTACTTTCTGGATTTAGACTCATTCTGATGACGGCATGCGTGCAGGAAACACGTCATTGCCGACACACCAACAGTAATTTGTCGTGGATCTCTAATAAATATTTGCTCCAAGTAGTCACCCCACAGGGCCCACGCCTTAACTAACGTATCGTGTAATTGTACCGCCGCGGCGAACGCCTTATTCGCATCTTCTGAACGTCCTAACTGAGCTAGGAGTAGCCCTTTGAACGCATAAAATTCTGCTGTCATCTCCTTTGTGAAATATTTAAAGTTAGTGGATTCGATCATTTCCAAACCCTCGGTTAATTCGTCTTTTCCTTCTGTCCATGACATCTGAATATGACATTTCACTTGTTGTCTTATTTTCTGGAAGCAGTCCACTATCGGGACACTCGGTATTGTATAAATACGGTGTAGAGAATCAAGACATACGCCCGATAGGTTGTGCTTCCTTGCTATTTTAGCAAAATGGATTATTGCCTGAAAAAGTTAAATGACACATGTTTAGTTAGTTATCGTGAGAATTACTATTTTTAATAAATATTTTTTTTATTCATTGTTCTACGAAGCGACGAGAAGAGTAGGATTTATTTATAGTAAGTGATACGTCATAACGTCTCTTAGAGACAAGATGTTAAGACTCATTACCCCTGTAATATCACTAGCTACAATGCCCTTAAAACTAGATCACAGCTATATTTGGACGCTAGTTTACCTGCAGAAATAGGAGCTCTCATACGGGCTCTGACATGCATTGATACTTACCAGTATCACTCACTCTGACCAAACCTCTGATAATAAATCAATCAATAAATGATTTACTTTATTTCACTTCGAAAGCCAAAGCGCCAGAGAATTCACATACTTTTTTTCAAAACGAAGTAAAAATATTTAACGCGTTCAAAATAAAATATTCTTATATTACATAGAGGACAGAAGTTTTATATAATGGTTGCTGACTGACCTGTGCGCTAGCATGTACGCCGAGCATGCTGTGGTTAGATGCATGATCAGTCTGCGAATCGTAGTGCGAAGCAATAAACTGGTAGTGATGTTGTCGCCACGTGAAGATTGCGCCCCAGTGTGACAGAGGATCAGCGACAACTGGCAACCTGTTGCGCCACGTTTTCACTATTGCCTTCATGTCATGCAATGATGTGGGCCGACTGTGTAGGAGTCCCTGTAAACATCACCATAATTTCTACAATTTTACAGATAAATCTATATAATAAAAATGAATTGCTGTTCGTTAGTCTCGCTAAAACTCGAGAACGGCTGGACCGATTTGGCTAAATGTGGTCTTGAATTATTCGTGGAAGTCCAGGGAAGGTGTAAAAGGTGAGAAAATATGCAAAAAGTGCCCGGAATTTGGTAAAAACAACAATTTCACTTTTCCATTAAGGTGACCAGATTTTTAAATAGGCAAAGCGGGACTACTTTGAAGGAGTAATAATAACGTAACATTTTTTTTTGTTCCAACATAAGTACAATTTATAAATATAAAAATGTATAATATTTTATTCTTCGACATATTTCTATCTAAATTTCTTTTGGGGTTAAGGTCGGTGATATACTTTTTGGCATTAATATAAATTATTAAGACTACGAGTATTTTACGCTAAGTTTAGGAAATATTATGTATTTATGAAATATTTAAATAAATTACTTTAATTTTCTATGGTAAGAAGTAGATTTGTAATATTTATATGTTTCATTAGCTTGCTAGCACGCAGTACGGACACGAAGTGTATCATCTGAGAGACAAATACAATATAACTGGATAGCAAAAGCAATATGTTACGCAAAACAATGATTTTCATAAAAATTTTATTTAATTCTAAAAGTTCTTTATGCGGTTTGCAATCGTTACGCGGGACTAATTGTAAAAAATCGGGACTGTTCCGCTAAAAGCGAAAAGTCTGGTCACCTTACTTTAGATACATAAAACGTCAAATATTTGAAGTTCGTCCTGTCATTTAGAAACCAAACACAATTTAAAAAAAATATTTTTGATTTTGACTTTTGACATTGACAACCAACAATTTTTGATTGCAATTACAATATTTTACGAGAAAAGGCGGCCAAATTCACCACCACGCAGACAAATTTTTAAGGATTTTAATTCTTTTATTTTATACGTGTTCACATGACACTGGCTCACTCACAAACCGTGCTGATGTCATCAATTGGAAAGAAGAAGAATATTTTACGAACTTTAGCGGGAATCTAGGCGTAAAGGTCGCATTGTCTCGGTTGAATTTTTATTTTTTTGTGCATAATGCAGTTGAGTGTTAAATTAGTGTGTTCGTGTGCAGCGATTGTAGAATTCAGGCAGGAACACCACTGTCCCTAAGTTCACATTGGTTCAAAATAGTAGTTAAGTCTTAACTTTACTTTGTTGATCTTTTGTGATAGTGACACTATTTACCGCTGAGTGCGCGAGAACTATCCTTACTTTGATTATCTACAATTTATAATACCAAGGAGAAGACGTCCTGACTTAGGTCGTCGAAGTCAATCAACGTGTGCATTTAAATATAATAGAAAAACCAAATTAATAACGGGCATTTCTTTTGATTACGAATAATTTTTTTCTGGTTAAGTTTTCACAACATTATTTACTAAAGTTGAACCAGCCTGGAATTATCAATAAGCATTTTTATTTATTGATTTTGAGGCGAAACGAAGTTTGCTGGGTCAGCTGGTATCTGATAAATACTTACATATTTTTGTCCCGGTTATTCCAATGTTTTTGGCCACGAGAAAATATTTTTTTCACGAATACTCACAGTATGAATTTGCGCAGCCTCACTGAGCTCCATGAGCTGCTGCGCCGCGCGTAAGAGTGGCAGGTGAGCATGGGACACGACGCGGGGCAAGCGGCGCCACTCGCGCAAACACTGTGCGGCGGCTGCCTCGGCGTGTCTCTCTACACCGCCCAGTTGCTGCTCGCCGCCGGCGCAGATGCACAGGTATCCGCGGTACAGGTTTACCAACCACGCTGCACACACATACATTACACCCTTAACACAAATATTCTACAGATTACTTCTAAGGATGGGTGTTTATGATTTAATAAGGTAAATAAAGATTTTTTTTTACGAATAATGTTTATGAAGTAATTTTTCTTGATGATCTTTAGATATTTATCGAACTTAAGCTAAATTTTAACATAATAATAAACACAAATATTAGTACATAATTTCACTAAAACAGGAAAGTAGAAAGATGATAGAGTATTGGATGGGGAAGGATCAAGAGTAAGATGGTAAAAATAATGAAAAAGTTTTATATCAAGTCTTAGGACGCGGTCAGCAAGCAGCCGTTCAGCGTGGAGATCTTTGAGAGGATGCAATATATGTTATGTATGCTTAGTAGTTGACATTTTGAATCTGCTAATTATGATGATCAATTTGCAAATAAAATCATCACTGTAAATATTTCTTTTATATTTAAAACTTATAACCGTGTAATAGACTTACTATATCCGGGCGTAATTATTTTAATTATATGAAATATTCAAATTTATTTGTTATTATACGACAGTTGATTGATTAATGCTATTATTGAGAACTTAATAAAAATAACAAAGTGGCCACCTCTCATTGTTCCCACTATTGAGACTTATCTCTTAAATAATTATAAATTAAGATGTCACATAGTTTCTTACCTAATTCTTTAGGACAATTATATTCGACTTCAGCAAGAGCGTCTTTCATAGTCGGCCAATTAGGATTTCTCCACGAGCTTTCCAGAATTAGAAAAGGGTCTCGTACACTCCTTGTGAGACCTAATTCAAGTAGCGAGTCCCATTGATTCAATTCCTTTGCACATTTGATCCAGTGCTGAGTCCAAAGATTGCATTCCTTGTGCATGTTGTAGGATGATGGGTTTGCTGTATACTCTTGTTTTAGTTTCGCCATAGCCACGTCGTATGCCGCCTGTTGAAAATTTGCATTTATGTTACAAAGTATAGAACATTAGCTAATATTCAGATACTAAAAATTTAAATAAAGAAATTGGTTGGGGTGTATGACTTAATGCAGTTATTAAAACTAATTGGCATTTTAGGTTATAAATTAGAATCCATGTCTTTTTTAATTCCTTCTTTGTATGTTGATATTATTATCATGATCATCATCATTACTATGTGATCAAATATATGTATGTATATATTTACATATGCATGTGTATTATTTATACATAATATTACTTTTGATGCTCATTTTTGTATCATAGTTAAATTTGTGTTTTTTCTCATATCTGATTGTATTTATTTGTTTATATCTCAGGAACAAGTGTTAAATAAATTAATGGTAACCTGAGCCTGTTCGAAGAAACCTTGCTGTTCGTACGCCATGGCAACGTTCGTTTCGCGATATTTTGCATGCTTTTGCCATAATCCTGACCACATGTCTTCCTCTTGCAAAAGCTCATACATGTCACTCAACGAATCTAGTATTTCCTGTAAAATTATAACAATGTTAGAGAACGTAAAGTTACCACGATTTGTATTGTAATACTAAGGCAAAAAATTTGTTCAGTAATGATATATTTTTTATGGTGATGAAGGATTAAACTAGGGTCTAATTAAAAAAAATATGTCATTGCTATTAATATCAAGCAGTTTTTTATATTTTATCTATTTCTAGTAAGTTTAAGTAAAATCGGCTAATTCTGTCCTAAAATAGTACAAACATTACTGTTTCCAGTTTTAAAAATTTTGTAGCTAGTGAAATTACTGGGAAACAAGACTTAATTTCTTACTTCTCGAAGCGATGAGCACAATGTAGTAAGCAGGGCGGGTCACATAACATTACATCACCGTACTACTCGTCTCATCGCCTCTGTAAAAATATCATACGAACCGTAGGTGTCGTTGTTTCAGTCTCATAATCATATACGTCGATTTGTTCGCGTTGAGTGCGGCCGGTTGCTTGTTCAATGGCCATCTGTTCAAGGTTCAAAGTCATGCGGTGCCAAAGATTATGCGTTTTACCGAGATATTTCATCATAGGTCTAAAAGAAAAATTAGATTAAAATAATCTTGAAATAATAAAATGTATCGATGTAAGTAACTTATGTTGAACACTAACGGTTTAATCGTGATCGTGGGATTACACCTTGCCAAAGCCTCTATAAATGTGTTGAGAGCGCTGAGTGGCTGATCTCTTTGTATAACGTGGACACCGGATATAATGAATGGTACAATTTCATTCATCACAGTCTGCAATAAGATAAGATAAATAAACTTTATCGATAGTTGAAACGCATAAAAATTAGGTATGGACATATAAGCACCGCAACGTAAACAATCTGCTTTAATGATTTTTAATTTTTTCCAAATTTTCGATGGAGCTGTCATCTCTCTGCCGGATAAAAGACCCAAAGAAAAATAAGAATAAAAATAATTTCTAAAATCACTTATTAATCATCAAGCCTCTTATTAATCTAATTTACCGCAAGCTGTCGCTCGTCGAACGTATTCCATAGCTTGGGCAACAGCCGCAGCCATGTGTGATGCGCCAACGTGTCGTCCATGTGGCACAGCTGAGCTGCAGCCACTATCAGTTGTTCTGTCCGAACGCGACGCGCCAATTCCAAAAATTCCGATTGCTTTGCCACTATTTGATTCAACGCCCTTTGTCTACAAATTAAATTGATTATGTAATCTAAGATAATAGCATGTTCATGAATCTTTTTTTAATTCTTAAAAAGTACTTTTAAAATAAAGTTTATGGTATGCCCACGGCGTATTTTAAATACTTGCCATTTAAGCAAACATGTGATCTTGTGTGTTGTGAACATGACGTGTCAAACTAGGCCAAATTCCTGGCATTGACTAAAAAAAAACCTTGGAAACAGCACTAATACAGTCACATTAATCATCATTATCAGCCGACAGGCGTTCACTGCTAGGACACAAGGCTCCTCCAAAGGTTGATGAATAGTTGGGCCGCTAGCATTTAGCGGTTTCTTACTCTCTACACCAGAAAGTTCGTCCATCATGTAAAGATCGTTTTAGTCCTAAGTGTGCCAGCCGAAACCTTACGTCCCAACGTCATTCAGCAGCTCATAATACCATTAAAAGTCTTATTATCATTAAAAGTTTAGGTAACCATAACACTGAATCAGGACCTACGGTTTTACCAGGTAACCAAGCATTGGCCCTCAAAGGCAGTTAAAAGTGATACACAAACTTTAATTACATATTTTTAGTTACCTGTTTGGTACATTTTTTGTTAAATCGTCTTTTTGATTCGAGTTTGAATCTAAATCCATATCCAGGACATCCTCTTTATCCGGATCAATTGTATCATTAAATCCATCTACAGTCTCCTCTTTCACATTGCTAAATGTAACAAAGGATTTGCGATCCTCACTATCTGCCCAGTTTATAACGGCCGAAATATTAGGAAGGAAGTATTTGGAATTCGACAGACGAATTTGTGTACCTGAAGAAAAAAAAACATTTGATGAAATGCAGTGTTAAAAATTAATATAAAAATTATAAATTTCAGAATTATAGCTCTATCAATAATTTAAAATTATTATTATAAAGAAAAGATTAATTTTTCAAAAAGACTGAGAATTAAAATATTTGAAAAACTTCGCCATTCATTATCAGCTGATAGATGTCCATTGTTGGACAAAGGCTTTTATTCAGGGCTAATGTATCCTAAAATTACATTTTTACCAAGACGTACGCGACACTGTTAGTGTAAGTAATACAGCTATTAAAGGTATGATAGATAGCCTATGAGGACATCACAACAAGTGCGACAAAACAGCGAGAGTTAAAAATACTCTTCCCAGTTGGTCATTGGTAACTCTTTAACACTTTTAATTATTTTTCACGGTTTAAATTATTTATTTATATTCAATTTTCCTAAGCTTAGTAGCAAGAACATTAAGAGAGCTGTTCTTCTATGACATGCATATTCGTTTACGAATTAAATATACTTACTCGAGACACATGTTACTAGTAGGAGTTCAAGGCACTGTTTAATCCAGTAGTGCTGGCCAATGTGCTCCCAGTTCTGTGAGCAGATGATATAAAGGAGGCGGTCGAAGATGCGCCGGCGCACACTCTGATCGTACACTTCAAAGAACTTGGCGCGGATGTGCGGTTGCGGACAACGCAATCCGGCAAGGAACGCCGGCTCTAGCTTCATAGATAATTCTGTCATCTTTAAATGCTCATCTCTGCAAAATAAACGTTTATTAAATGGTTTTACATTTTACAATTACAGTAAAAACAGAATATATTTGTTTTTAGTTTTACGATACCGTACCTATACACATAATTTATAAGATCCAGGAAGTGAGCATTCAGTTCCAAGTCTTCGGGGAAACGCTTCTCAACATATTGCATAAGTTTTACAAGTAGTATGGACTTTTCGCGTAACGATGGCGCAGCACCGGCCATCGGCATTCCTCGCCACTTCACCCATTCCTCAACCATGCGGATGATCGCCTTCATTACCTGTATACGGTATGATTTACGAATATTAATAAATATTTCATAAATCAAATTAAAGTAAATATCAATAACAGTTCTTTTCTAACCTTCGCATCTGTGGTCTTTTCGATCAATCCGACAAGAACTGTGCCTATAAAGGTTTTTCTTGTGTCCCCTGGCATTACTGAGACACGGGCTTTGAGAAGATCTAGTGCTAGTATCTAAAAGTAAATAATAGATTTATCAAATGTAGTAGTTTACTAATAGGTGATGTGAATAATATTATAAGAAAAGTGGAATATATTTTTAAAAAACGTTGTTAGTTTAAATGTATTTCTATATATATTTTTTATAATAACTTGACTTCGCGTAATTTTTTTTTTGCAAAAATTACTCATTTAAATATCAAAAACCCTAGAGCAAACGTGGAGTAAAAGCACATGGAAACAAAGTCTTTGCTTAGATGTTTTTGTAAGTAAAGAATAAACTTTTATTAAGACGTCATAATCTAGAGCGTTGGCGGCACCATAACCGTGCCAAAATGAGAGGTGTTTCTTACTTCAAGAAAATTTCTTTTAGTATTTAAAAAAAAGTACCGATAAAGAATAAAAACAGTAAAAAAAATTACAAGCAAATCAGAAGTTGCGGCGTCAGGATTGGGGGCGACGTGATCGCGGAGCATGCGTTGCAGCACGCGCATCAGCGGAAGTAGTAACCGGTCCACATAGCCGGCGCTCGACGCACAACACGCCTTCAGCATCATCAGCGGACCGAGGAGAGCACTGGCCCCGCCCCCGGCTGCTGACTTTTCGTACGCAGCAAGCCCCTCAAACGCATACTTGCTTACGCATGCGTAGAGACTCTCTAGCTCTTCATACTAAATTTGAAACTAAATTATTTAAGTATTCAAACTAATCTGCACTCAGCAAAAGCATTTAATATCAGAACCATTTAATTACATCTACAAATAATGACAAATCATACCAAATCATTGCTATTGCGATAAGTAAGGCTATTAGATTTTTTAAAATTATAACTTTTTAATTAATGGTATCATAATAGAAATATCAGTCAAAATGACTATGTAGATTACCTTAGAGGCTTGGGCGGCGCCAGAAGGTTCGGTAGGGAAGAGAGCAGTGAGTTTGGCGAGCAAGTTGTGCGTTAACCGCACAACCTTGGCGTTAGATGAGGCCACGCAGGCAGCTAGCCCCCGCTGTAGAGGTTTCAAAGCAGCTAAGCACTGCTCGCGGCGCAGTACACCCAAAAGGAACGTGAGCAGTTCGAGTGCTGTACAAGCATTTGCGCAAGACGCTGCATTTGTGTCTGCCGTAGCAAAAACCTGAAATAATAAGATAAACTCAAGATAATAAAGATACATGGGGGGTCAAAATACAACATTTATTTTTCCTCTTTTCTTTTTATCAATCGTCAAAAGAGTAATAAGTTGTACAAATGGTTCAAAGCATTAGACATTAATTACTAAATGTTAATAGTACATTGTCAAAGATCAATGTCTATTATACCTACATTTAAATTCTATATACATACAACAGTATGGTCATTCTTTATTTAAAAGGAGAAACTTTAACAGTTAGACGAAAGTATGTATTATTTTATAGTGTACTTTTGATGTCGCGTTGTAAAGGTAAATCATTGTTTCACTTTTTGAACACGCTCACGTACTACCACCCTTATACTGTAAATCTGACGCCACATATGTTTATACATTTCAGCAGTCAACATATGAAAGCCGTAGCGTTCTTAGCAAGTAAGATTTACTATCCATGCATTCGTTGTCACTTAAAACCACGTAGAATTGAGATCAAGGGTAAATTAAAAATTATTTCACAATAGAGCGTCAAAGGTTAACATAGACACTATTATCAAGCTGCTCATAATCTTCCAGCTCAGGTTAATTATCTTATTTAGAATTAAATAACAGTACTATTTATGTCAGTAAGTTATGATTACTTTGTCGAGCCAAATAAGTTTGGGTTCGCAATGGTGCGGCCAGACATCAGGCTTGAGCGCGGTCTTGAGCAGCAGCACGCAGCGGCGCGAGAGCTGTTCGCCAGGCGAGCCCCCTACGACGCTGCTCGTCGCACCCACCGCCGCGCCGCTGCTCGCTGCCGTACCTTCGTTCACCTGCAATAAACAAAATGATGTATCTAATATTGTAAACCACACAATTGCATTGTTTTCCTTTTTATTTCATAGAAATGAAAATGTATATATAAAAAAAGCGTGTAAGTATACATCTTAATTTTCTTTAAAAAAATGAAACATTAGCTAACGTTGTTTTTGATCAATGACACAAAAATAGATGTGTTTAACGGGTGTATCTGGGATTGTAGTTACTAAATGAATTAATGTAGATTTAGCTTTTAAAAATATTGAATGATTGTTAATATACCTGGCAGGCAAGTCTTAGTAACAAGTTAACGACCACGTCGACATGCGCTCGGTCAAGCGGTTTGGCCGCGTCGGGCTCCAGTCGCGATGAACTCGCTTGGGGACTGGCCCAGCCCGTATTTAACGCCTTGCGAGCTTCGCTGCTGCTCTCTTCCATCGAAACACGTTTCATAGCACCACTCGGCGATGTAGCCACCTAAATCGGAGACTCATTACTTTTGCTGGTGAACTCTTTTTGCGGAAATCTAGTAAATTTACAGGATATTGGCTTTCAGCGTTTTTTTGCGGCCTTCACTAGATCGTCGGTCCGCCTTTTGGAATGACGGGATACAAGAATAATACACTAAGCATCTTATATCACAAGGCGATGGGAACAATGTGTGGTTGTGAAAATATGCTTGGCTGTCCCTCCTTCTTTGTTCAGCAGTAGACGTTAATATACTAAAAGCAATAATTTTGTAAAAACTAATTTTAAAAATACTCTGACTATTTATTACAAAATATAACACAAAAAAGTGAATGTACTATTGCAGTTTCATCGTGCGCGTGGTCGCGCACCCGCTGCAGCTCCCACTTGAGTGCAACCTCTGCCAGATCAACGGCCAGGCGTCGGTGCTCCAGCGACGAAGTGCCTGAGAAGCCTAGCCGCTGCATTGCCGATACCATGTGGCCCACGAGCGCGTGACGCACCGGGTAATACACCTAAGACACAATAATAGAAATACAGTTTTTTTATTCTACATGCGAATCCGAACACAATAGTGTCAGCACACTGTTGTGCAATATGCGCTGCAATGGTACCAATAAATGTGGTCTCCGGTAAGAAAAACCTACAACAAAGAAATAGCGTTAAGTAGTAAATAGTATTAATTAATCAATGCACTACTTTCTACAGTTTATTTCAGGTAAAATTAGCAAATTTACAAAAAAGTATGTATCAAATAACAGAAAAGTTAACTTTAAATAAACCAAATAGTAAAGAATTTACAAGTGTACCCATTTAAGAACAATAAAAACACCACAATCACCATCATGTTTACCTTATAATGCCTAACAACAAGTTGCAGTATATGGAAAAGCTGCTGCATCGAGTGACCGTCTTCGACAATAATCTTCTTGGTCCAATGTGTCAACATGGTGTTACCGTCTTCCATCCGCTGGGGCATGGCCGGCGTCAGGATTTCCAGAGCCTGCCTTACCACCGCGCGAGCTTCCACAGCGTGAGCCTTTAGCAGGCTGTGGAAAACTATAATGAGTTAAATTAAAATTAGTATGATTAACAGTTATTGCTTACAACCTTGTTATTTCAAATAATGTAGCCTTATAAATTTTTTGTTGTTTAAGTGTTTCTTACATTATATTCTTTGACAATAACATCTCACCTTGCAAGACAATCCGCTTATGGATTGCGAATTTCGCGATGATATGACTCAGCAATAAGTGACCGTGATACCTGAAGTTAAAAGCATAATTAGTAAATTTTAAGATTTACTATATAACTCAAAGTTGAAACTTAAATGACAGAGGCATAGAACACGCCTGGAGATTAATCATTGTTATTATATTGATAGCAAGACTTAACATCTTGTGTGTAGTAGCGACGAGTACGGTATGGTCCATTGTATACCGTCATAATTAGCACTACATTATTATGACCTGATATACCACTTACCACCAGGTAAAGGATTTATTTGTTTCGTCTCTACGTCGCATAAAAAAAGCAGGAAACAGGGCTTTGAAACAAGACAATAATGGCCGTGTAATCTCACCTTGTGGCAGGATCGACATAGTTTTTCCCGAGCAGGCAGGGCCAGGCGAAAGTCATAAGGCGTCGGAGTTTGTTGCCCTGCTTTTTGTTATTAGCGTCGTGAATGTGCGCCGACGCCTGCTCCAGTAGCAGGCACGCGAACTGAAGCAGCGAGATACGCACGGCGTCCGAGCACGCGAATGGGTTCTCCGGATCGATCACCTGATAAAACAACCACATTGAACTATCACAATTTTATATATGCCAAGTATTCATTTACTTTATCAACGACATGCTATTATCAATAACAAGATGCCAAGGACAGTGGTGCTACACAACATTAAATTATGCTCGGGTTTTTTTTAAGTTATACGGCCGCACATAGTAATGTTACGATGGTAAGGACGATAAACACCGCGCCACATTGTTTTGTAATTTCATTATTTATAGCGAACTAAATCATAACACAGCAATGTTTCCACACATCTATTTAGTGGCAGAGATAGGAGCTGAGGTGGTACGTACATAAACAGTCTCTAGTAGCCGAGACTTATCACCACCAGCATAAGATGCTTATTGCCATTAAACCCAGTAATTTTTTCAGCCACTTCATCCCACAAACTGGAACACAATAGCGCATGCACACTGCAGCTACTAGAGGCCAGAAGTGGATGTGTGTGCACTTACTTAAAGGGTCCCCAAATAAATACTATACATAGTATTACAGTATATACTTACGTTGTTAATAAATACAGATACGACGTTATCCGGATTATCCTGGTACGGTGCCGGCGGTCCGCCTACTATCTTCTGACTTTTTTCAAAGCTTACTGCGAAGCATGGGATCAATATCATCTGCAGCACTTTGGCTTTCAAATCCTGCGACATGGCGTCACTAGAAAAATGCTCCACAAAGCGGAAGAATGCCGAGCGCTTCCATTCCACAGTGTAATTTTGCGCCACTGTATTCTCCAAGAAATCACGGAGAAACTGTATAAAGTGTAAAGTTCTAACTAGTCAAAAACACCCATGATTTTTATAATAAGAAACGGTATATGATTGTGCGTTTTGTCCAGACCATCGGTTTAGAACATTTAAAACCACAAAATAAGGAAAAAATTTAAATAAGTAGATTAAAATTTAATGTGCATAAATCTACCGCCATATCAGTCGGCACGCTTTACATATATATGGCTTCTTTGTCACTAAACACGGTAACCAAGGTTAAATGTTTTGGTTGAGCCCATGGTAGATAAAAATAATGCGAAGTAGCTTTCTTCTTAATAACTCCGTTTTGTTTTGGAATCATAATTAATTTAGTTCAAAACTTAACATGTTAAAAAATAAATAGATTACAAACTTGGAAGTCTGGAATGAACCGGTCGCACAGTGCCCGCAGCAGTTGGAACAAAAGATCTATATTTGACGGATGGTGGCAAAAATAATGCAGCAAAATCTTCACAATCAGCTTAGGTTCTTTCCAGTGTGTACAGTCAACGTTTTCTACTTTCTTGTGAACTTCCTTTAAAACAAATATATGAACTTTAAATTTTTTGTATTACCTCAATCTTATAAAAGGGCTCAAAATCAGCTAAAGGTCAAAAGAGATGTATAGACATGTCTTCATCAACAAGATCGCTAGATCAAAGTCACACAGCCACAAGCTCATTGCTCGACGGACTGCCGGCCAATGATGTAGTAAGGTCAGGTTCTAGTAGACACAATGCAGGATCACCCTCCACAAAGTAGACTGACGATCTGATGAAGGTAGTAAGAAATCTCTGGATGCGAGCAGCGCAAGAGCTGCCGTGGACGTCTATCGACTGATTACGTTGATTAATTCCTTACTAATTTTTGATGATGATATTGCTTAAGTATTTTAAGAAAATTTACACATTTGCATCAAGAATATACTTGTACACTTACATGATACTGGTCACTACACCAGATACGTTTAACTAATTCAATGAGATCGTGCTGAGTGGACAACCACTGATCATCATATTTAATAAGCAGTGAGATGGTTCTTATTGCTTGGAACTGCATCTCGGCCCTGTCGGCTTGCGGTATCGTGGCGACCGCGCCCCCACTGTTCGCAGCTAGCAGTTGCATGAGACGAGTCTTCTTAGAAGTTTGTAAAGCTTCCCGGAAAGCAGGACCCGCTTCAGTATGTTTGATGAGAAAAATTATAAACCTACTCCACTGTTGATCTTTAATGTTATTGTCACTCATGATATGGTCCAGGGTTTCTTTTGGATACCTAGATAAATAATACAATAGCTTAAAAATAATCCTTTTAAGTTATTACCTCCGAAAATAAGTAAAATAATAAGTAAGTTCATGAAACCACTAGCAAAGGATTATTTGCATCGATAAAAGTTATTATAATTTTGTTTTGCAGTTGTAAGCCAAAATTATACTTGTCTGACTTTCGCGAGAAGTACGGCGCGTGTAGTATAGAAATGTATGACGTGGGGGTCAAATATCGATGATATAACAGAGTAACTAATATAGTAAATAATCTTAAAAACTAGATATCATGTAATTAAAGGTCACTCAGAGGTACGAGTTTGTTGCGAGAAAACATACTACGTTGAACCGGCAGACTTTCATAAATCACATAGTTTTCTTTCTACGAAATCATGGACACAGTTATAAAACGATTTTCTATAGAAAAAGCCGAGGTACCTTAACAGAAATTTTACTAAGGGTTCTCTGAACGGAGAACCGGCTTCAACCAACAAAGATTTCTCAGTGTGTAATATCAGGCGACACAAAACGTCGATAAAACGCGGTGAAGCAGCGGGTATTTGATGAAATATCCCAATAAGGATTATTATTTTTTGCTCATTTTCCATGTTCTTCGAAACACTTTGAAGGAAGTTACCACCTGTAAATAAGGTAATTTTCATATAAAATATTTGAATACAAACCTACATCAAAGTTGTAACAAATGCCGTTACAAAGTTTATCAAATATTGTTCAAAAATGTGTAATACAGGAAACAGTACAAATAAGTATGACTACACATGTATAACTCCATTTTTAAAGTAACGGTATATAATAATATAGCATTAGTAAAAACAGATACATATACGCTACAAAAATTAGAGTCATTACCTCTATTTTCTATAAGATCAAACGTAAATAATATAAATTAGTAATGGATACATATATGGTGTTAACAATGAAATAAGAAAAACCTGAATAATAATATCAAGGATTATCCGGTGATAAAAAAATAAGTGCCATATTTTAATATTATGCAAGAACTCAAATAATACGAGATTATATGAACATTTAAAAATACATTTCTATTTAATTTAAAAGTAATATATATTAAATGCATAAATTATAGGAGTATTTGACCCCAAAGAACTTATCACTTGCCTCTAGGAGACACTCAAGTCTGCGCTGGTTGCGAAATCCGTATCTAAATATTTATTTTTTCGTGTGTATACGCTCCTCTTACGCCTTACAAACTCAGCCTTTGCGGTTGCATACCCTGTTTCACACCAAGTATTTATTTAAAAAAAAAATTACCTCTGTTTGCCTGTATAGAATAATCCAATAGTTTCTTAAGTAGTTGTAGTAATTGCTCACAAAGCTTCTCACTAAACGTAGAAGGGAATAATTGTGTTAAATAAGAAAGTCTCTTTGCTCCATTCACACTCAAATTTCGGTGGTCACCCAATGTCAAAAGTAGTGGTCTCATTACAGGGTGAACCATTTCCATATCGATTTGAAAGCCCGATAAGAACTTTTGCATACATTCGAATCCTGCCTGTCGAAATAAGTATATAAGTTAATGAAAAAGCTAAAAACAAAGTCAAGCTTAACATAAACATTTTACGCTGGGTTGGATTAAGGATTCGAATCGAGTAGTTTGTTTGTAGGGTTTGTTATATCTTGCCTGACTAGCCATCAACCTCATATTGTAATGTTTTTATTTAAAAGAATGACTTACCTGTTGCAGTTCCTGATCATTCTTCTCAAGAGATTTGTAAAGTACTTGAAATATCTTCTCGCGACAATGCTTTTCTTGAATATAATGGCAGGCGGCAAGTGCTCGCAAAGCGGAAGCTCTCAATGGGACCAAGTTCACACCTTTATAGCAAGGCAGTTTGCCTAACATCGCATCCTCCGCCTCGCATAAAGAGAGAAGCTCGCGGAAGAACACTTTGTGTTCGTTAACGTTAAGGTCTATGGGAAATACATAAAAAAATTAAAGGATAATTACGAAACAAGGAGCAATTTTTTTTTGTACTCTTTTATTTGTCTCCAACTGTATGGCGCAGTGGCTAAGCGTTTGCCTGGTAATATGGGTGAGCCTGGTTTGTTTTCAGGATCACATGTTGTGGAGTTTAGCTGGTGGTAAGTTTTCCGAACGCGCTTAATATTGGTTTAATATTAATAAGGCCAAGTGAAAGTCCATTGTAGATAAGAAAATATTAGTATTTATATTAATATTTTATCCGTATATCTTACCTATCGTAAAAAGACGTGGTTTCAATGTTGTGCAGAACGTAGTCCCATCCATGAGTCCCATTTGTGCATTAGCGGGTTGATGACGTAATAGATGTTTTTTTGGAGGAATTATGTCGACTATAGTGTCTCTGTGAGGATCCATAACTTCAGTCACTGTTTTATTTTGTATTTCTGCTATCAACTCTAACGATTTCATTGCCTATAAAAAACACATAAATTCGTACATAAAAATAAAATTGAAGTGCTCTTATAAGTTTTTTTTCAATAAATGTCTGCATGTTATAAAAGTCTACACAATAGTTTAAAAAAACAGTTCTTGATGTTTTTGTTCCATGCAATTTTTTTAAATTTTTGTTTGGTTTTTGATACCGACAGATACAGGGGTAATGAAACATAACATTGCTCTACTAATGGTGCAGCAATGTATTAACCTCAATTCTCCATCCAACAAATTTTACTGACGATGTGCAATAAACTGTTACTTACGGAAGAGAAATAAAATATATATTGGCAGGACATTTATACGGTATTAGTTATTAATAATAATTGAAATAAATGCAAACTTAAAGAAATACCTGTTGGCGAACTAGTAAGTGTGGACTTGTGATTTGCAGGACCAACTCCTGCAGTACATCGTGGAGGGCACGCGCTTTTGCAGCGGCTACATCCCCTTCAGGTTCTCCTTGTCCACTTGGCCCTGTTACGCAAACCCTCACGAGACGCTCTAAATTTATTGTCGCCATATCAATAGCACCCGACGACACTTCTCCGGTTAAATCCATCATAACGAATAATACAGCCTTCAAAAACGTAAAAACATGCTTGTAAACCCATTCGGGGGCCATCTTTTCAAACATGAACTTTACGGCAATACATCCGCCCAGCTTAGCGTACCAAGCCCGTTCGTAGCACAAAGCAGACATCCTTTCCGCTAAGTATTCCATTAAAGGTAAACGACATGCACGTTCTTTACTGCCCATGACAGTGGCAGCTGTCTCTATCATAAGAACCAAAGCCAAGTGACCCGGTTTACAAAGTTCCTTTTCTTCATGTCCCATAACAACGGCAATAGCGTCAACCAAAACTAACGCATCCAAACCTTCTTTTGGATTCCCAGATCCAGAGAAAGGGCCCGATTCCTGTGCAATCGCTACTAAAGTGTAATGACGCACAAGCGACACCATAGTGGGTAGCACGTGCTGTCGCAGTTCCTTAATGGCCGCAGCCACAAACATGCCGGTTAAAGCTGTTTGGTGTGTACTCCTCACTACTGCATTACTACATTTATAATAAGGACCATTTTGCACCGGTATTTTACCCTCAATGAAACTTGGGTGATTAAACAGTTTCTGTAGTGTAGCTCTGTCGTCTTCTAAATTTAAGGTCGCAGCTAAGTAACAACGAAGCACTTCCCAACATTGACGGCGGTAGAAAGGATCAGTTGTACTCGACTTTAGAGCGGAAAAAGCCGTTTCTATTACCTTGTCGACTTCAAAGTCGATCGGTTTCTGTTGATCTAAGAAATAAGTTAGCACGGCTGGCGGTGGAGCATCGGTCTCCCGATATTCCAGCCTCTGCGGTTCAATCATCATTTTTCTGTTACCACCACCAAATTTTCCGAGGACTCTGAATGCTATTCTAGCCACTTCATTGTTCTGCAATGTCCTCCAAAGCGCCTGCATAAGATCAGCTCGGACTGGTTGTATATGTTCATACAAGAAGTCAGGTTGTAAATTGTCAACGCAAAGTTCAAGTGTGCGTAGGCCTTGCGATATTAATGTGTGAGAGCCGTTCAGGGCTGACACTAATGGATCCATAAGCATTGGCAAATAAGGCAACAGACTGCTTAATCTGACAGGTACGGTCAAACACAACTCCACAAACAGATCCTTCATGTGCTGTTTGTGAAGGCCACTCTGGAGTCTATTAAGTCCCTCCAATAGATTTGGTAATAAGGGTAAAAACTCCTGGTAGAGAAGATCATGACTTCCGCCTCCAATTGAACGGAAAAGTGCTCGCAAAAGCAAGAAGTAGTTGTACGGCTCCTTTGCTGTCATTGCATAGTCCATAGCCTTGTTTACGATGCTATGTAAATGAGGTCGTAACATTTGTTCATTTTCAGTAGGAAATAAACTGACCGAACCGAACACAAGCTTGAACAGCCTCAGATATAAATTTGAACGTTCTATATTCGTGCCCATTTCTTCCATCCTCTTCAATAAATATTCAACCAAAACAGTAGCAAAAATTGGTGACGTGGCAGGATTAGAAAGAAAAGTGTTCGCAATTATCTGTAACGTCATATTCTTATTTATTCTCTCAACCATATGAGAAATCGTAGCGGTAAAGATTTCTTGAAATGTTTGTGGGTTCATCATAGAAAACTGAAACAGGAAACGACAAAAGCATTTAAAATTCAATCTTGCTGATTACTGTCTTTAAGTACTACGTACATGTAACATCTTTTTCTGCCGCCGAACCTGACATTGCAGGATATATAGCTAGAGAGAGAATCAGAGAGATTGTAGGGTGATTGAGCTCTAATTTTTATGGTAAATCTTATGTGTAATAACAAAAATCAAACATGTTATATTTGTAAAGCAGACTTACCACTCCACTGAAGTGTTCGAGCACCTCTTTCTCCTCCTTGGAGCGCACATGGGGCAGCGCCGGAGGCATAGCGGGCGTGCGCGGCGCTGCTAGTGTATAGATGTCTAAGGATTGCAGCCCCCATCGCACCAGACGAATGAAGACCAGCGTCTCCCGCGCACTGAACTGCTTTTGTCCTACTGCGCCTGCTCCTGTGCTCGCAGCAGTTCCCAGTGCGCTCGTCGACGTGCCCTCCCCGGTTGACGCAGCTTGCTATTTTTTTTTATTGGTTCATTAATAAATATTAACTTATTCTATAACGATTCTTGTTGAGCTTTTTCATCGCCAAAAGGGAGGTCATCATTTGTAATGTATCAATGTACATATAACATAAAAACATTGTAAGATAAAATTATTTTCAAAATATATAAAATACTTACTTTACAGGATGCGCATCCCCAAGTGATAGTTTTCACTCCACACACTAAAGTCTTAACTAAAGTCCTGTAATCTCCAACATTTAGATTACTCGGATGGGAGCTGGGAAATCCAATTTTAGATTTCTCTTCTGTCTTGCTAATGCTGTCTAAAAAGTCAGGTGCAGGTTTCTCGTCCTCTAGCTTCACTTCAGCAGAAGAAGTACTTGACGCAGGAGTGGTAGGTGTACTGGGTGTAGTTACATTTGTAACGATAGCTGGACTTGTTTGTTTGCTATAATATTAATTACTACATTAATCGCATCTTAAATTGAACATTAAAAAAAAAATACTTTACTCGTAAAAGAACTACATTGTAAAAAGCGTTTATCGTAGGTTAATATTCGTAGTGGAAATTAGGTAATATTAATGAAAAATAAGAAAACTAGAAACGATAATTCTTAATTGTTTTTTTTTATTAAAAAAAATATTTAAAAACAGTGCAGGATAGTAATATTGAAAATAAAGTTCATAAAGTGTGTAGCGTTACCATTTGGCCATAAGCGCAGGTAGCTGCAGCTTGGAGATAGTTTTAAACTTAAGAACGAAAACTTCGAGAATGCGCATGAGCAGCTGGCGACCTTGCGGCTGCGTGGTAGCGCCCTCGCCTTCAGACCGCTGCCGGATACAATCCACTAAGTTCAGGAGCAACTTACACGACATTGTCTGGATACTGAAACATGGGAATTTTTAAATAATAATTCTACACTTCCCGAAAACCAACGACAAAAACGGCGTAGTAAAACGATGCTTGAAGATGTCTTTGTGTGAAAAGAATACTAAAGTACACAGAGAATTCAAACAAATTTCTAATCCTTATTGTATCATCATTCATTTTCCCTTGTACTATTATGTTAAGAAAATCTTAAATGATAAAAAAACTACTAATAATAATGTGTTCCTCTTTGAAAGGCATAAAATCTTATGTCTCAATGTGACAAACACAATATGGTGCAGTGTATATCGTCTAAACAAGCGCCATGTTGTTATAGGCAGGTGTATCGCTTGCTATCAGGTGAATGTTCTTTTATTACATACACTTTTAACATAAATATTTTAATGTTAAAATATTATTACAGTACCTAGTAGGTAATGACTCGTCATGTACGTTCTTAGAAAACAAATGTGCAGCTATTGCAAGATCAGTCAAAGGCAAATGTTGCCGGACGTGGTGAACTAAATCAGCCAGTGTTGAGTAAGCCAATGGCCTTAGGGACTCATGAACTGTCCATCCGCCGCCTAGTAGCACATCCTCGTCAAACAAACGTTCCATGTATGGAACAAACTCTGTAATAAAAGTTAATTTTACACATAATTCATCTAACTCCATGGTTTTAATTAAACTACTACTAATAACAATAAACAGCCCTCCTAAAGTTCTCACTTACGGGGACTTCAGATATTATACAATAATATTAATTTAATTACTAATATATAATCTCAAGTGTACTTACTGAGCCTCAGATCTGTTGCCAAAATATGCCGTGTAGCAATCACTAACTCCTTCCTGAGATGTGCCACTTCTGGAGGGCACAGAGTCAGAAGGCCAATAATTCCTTTGACCATTAAATTAGCATGATTTGCAATTGTTTCTTGATATATTCTGATAATATATGCTAAAAAGGCTAGAGTTTTTATCTGTGCACCCATGAAATCCACAAATACTTCTTTATTAAAAGATGATGATTGCCTAAGAAAAAAAAGTAAATTTTTAAGTTACAACATGAAAATAATCTATTTTCTCAATTTTATACCAATACACCTATACTTTACATCCATTAAATATAAATAACCTAATTATTTCTCATCTAGTGTCTACTATTATGAATGATGTGTTAGAATACATTGCAAATTCCGAATTCGATATTTCATAAAAGACTAATAAGGAACAAATAATTCCAGATGACACCTGAATTACATTACATTACATTGGCAAGTTTACTTATTTTTTCCGGTATGCAACTTATATAGCGAATGTAACAAGGACAAAGGATACTTCTTTTTGAGGAAGTATATGTTCAGCAGAAAATATCAATAAGGTGAAACAATGATGATAAATATAGTCAACAATAATAACTAAGTTTATTTTAAGTACCACTACAAAATGGATAAATTTAAGAGTTCAATGTTTTGATATTAGACATGTGGGATTTACCTGTGATTTGCAGCTGGTTGTAAAGTTATAGTTTCCATGATCAGAGGTATAAAGTTGCTAACTTCTTGGTGCACATTCTGTTTATAAAGTTGATACATAAGCACAACTATAATTGGCAATTCTTGTATTACTTTTAAAGATAATACAGATCTAGGAATAAGATTGTACTGAAACAAAGACAATGTTATTGTATATGCAAAAGTGAAATAAAATTATTAAACATTCTTTTTCTGTTAGTGTATACTGCTCTTTCTTATGAACATGCATTCTAGAGGAGTATTCATCTGAAAACTCTGGACTTTTTCCTGTAATTGCTTAGATTAAATCTACTTTAATTAAATTTCATGAAATAAAGCTCGAAGTGTATGTATATAATTATTGTTGTGGATGATAAATATGGGGGCCAGCAGAGGACATTTCATTGTATATCTAAAACTATTTATATTTATACACAAGTTTTTCCAATTTATGTTATGTATTGATGCACCAACCTCATTTCATTTCCTAAAGTAAATTTGGGATAAAGAAAAAGGTATTAAGTCATTCTTACTTTAGATATGTATTAATGTAATTAATAACTTTAACCATTATAAAAATTTATATGGTGCTTTGGAACTTCAACGCCAAATTAAAGTATTTATAAAGTTTGTATAAATTCATAGTTATCAATCTGATATTTAAAAATAATTAAAGAACTAAATAAAAATATTACTTACTGTAACAACACTACCATCCATTAACTTTTTCTCAGTGTGTATAGGTGTGGTTGTATATGTCTCTTGCAACAACTGTTCTATATTGACTTCAGATAAATCTTTCACTCGTATTGTAGGCTTTGGTTCAAAAATTTTGGGTAAATGGTTGGGCAAGTCTGAGTATATTCCCTTAACCCATTGCAGAAATTTGTGGATCTGAAATAAATAATAAGTATACAGTAATACTTAATAGTTGTCAATTAACTTATGAGTTGGCAAATATATGTCACTAACACTAACTATTTCTGTTGCCAAACAGAGGTGAAGATGTATTACTGTGATCAAATTTTAAATATACTATTGCTGGTGTATTCAGTGGAGAAAGGAAATGAGATTTAATATCTTGTGTCTCAAGGAGGCAAGTACAATGTGGTAATCTGTTTGCCAACCTAACTCACACCATATGGGTATCGCTAGACATAATACTTACCATTAGGTGAATATTTTGCGTCTCAATCTGTAGTCAAATAAAAAAAACTTAACATGTTATCACTGAAGGTGATGATGGTGATGACAAGTGCCATTACAGTTATAATGTTGTTTAAACATCTTAACTAGCACGTCATTCTTTGAGACATAACTTTTGCCTTCATGTAGATATTTTGTGGTTTCATACTTGAATAAAAGAATTATATCATAATAAACATTAAAAATGGGTAACTTACATCAACCTCAGTACTGTAAGCTGGTCTGTATTGTTTATGCAATTCCATGAAGATCTTTAAACAAACCAAAACATTCTCCTCATTTTCAATTTCCATTAATTTCAACATTAGAATTAAAATGCTTTTTACATAAGGTCTTAAGGTCTCACTGATAGGGAGGCGATGTATCATTTCAAGTATAAGTTTTCTAACTTGTTGAATGTTGTATTCCGCAATAAAATGTGGCTCTCCTTCTTGTAATATTTTCAAGAAAATTTTCAATGAGTGGTCAAGAAATTGTGGGTACTGAGGTGAACTCAATATTACCTGCAAAATTAAATGAAACAAAAGATATTAACTTTAAATAAATTGAACATATATTAATAATCAACAAAATAAAATTGAATAATTGTGTCTATTACAATTAAAACATTTCCTGCATAAAACCAGTTTACAATAATTACTTACTACAGAAATTATGGTTATACTACTTTCTTACAATTTTGAATAAAATGTTATATACCAAAAAAGATACTTAACATACATTTGTGATTAACAAGGTACGTTTAAAATTTGTAACAAATAACAACAATAAATGTGATTAAGAACTTACCTCAAAATTTTCACTAAGTTCCTGGGCAGCTTTGAGTTTAATTTCATCTTTAGCACCAGGATCAGCAAGCATTGTCACATAACTCCTATATGTATTCATCTGAGTATGGGGGTCACCGGGACCCCCGGCGGTCATAGCAGTCATCATTTTTTAAGAGTTATATACGAGAAAACTTAAAATTATATTTACCGCATAACATTTATTGTGAACAGTATTACGACTATATTTCAAATATATAACCGCAGGCACAGGTTTTTTCTAGCTGCTATTTAATCTAAACCTGTATGATAAATTACAGCAACATTTATTGAAATTATCATTTTAGAAAACAAATCCCTAGAATACAAAAGCAAAATGCTTCAAACTCTAACCCATAGACACTACTTGTGTCTCGCGACAGACTATTGCAAAGCCACGAGCAGCGCCGACGGCGGCCGACTGTAGCCGAGCGTTCCTTCGGCTAGTACTTCATACAACGTTGTACGTAGTACTTATTACTTCCATGAGAATAAGTTACTTCAAATGATAAAAAGTAAAATATTGTTTTAAAAATAAAAAGATGAATACTACGTATTATTAGAGCGTAAACTATTTTTATTCATAATACTTGTTATGCTGTATTTAATTTAAAGTAATATTACGAAATGCGAACTAATATTTTAAACTTTACAAATTTTATCCGAATGTAATATTAATAAAATTATTTAATTCTTTTGAAAACGTTATGTCATTCATTTAGGTAATTTGTTTATCAAAAACTCAATAAATTAAAATAAAGCATTATAGTACTTATCGTTCAGAGGCAGTAGGAATTCAACTTTAGTCGCAATAACTTTAGTCCCTTTAGAAAAAGCAATTTATTGTTTATTCCATGTCATCGGCATCGATGTATGCTTTTATATTATTTTTATAACACTAACATGGGTTGAATAAGTGTTAAAAATATAGTTGTGGTTGTGAAAACGTAAAGAATTTTGTTACGAACATAGTTTAAAATGTGAACATGGCTACTTCATTGACAGTGTTAGTCATAACATTCTGGCTTCGGTGCACAATAGTGTATGGATACGAGTTTATATCACAATACCCAATTCATCAAAATGAGACATTTCAATTTTGTCATCTTGTTGTTGATAAAATAAGCGGCCAAGTTTATGCAGGTTCAGTGAATTGGTTTCATCAATTGAGTCCAGACTTGAAACCGATACATGTAATCCGTACCGGTCCAAAACTAGATAATCCGGTGTGTCATGCCAGCGGTTGCCCATCGCCTGATATTCAAACGACTTGGATCGACAATGTAAATAAAATATTGGTCATAGATCAGGAATCCCGGATAGTTATAGTGTGCGGATCAGTCGCGCAGGGTTCCTGTCTTAAATATAAATTGGGTGATATATCTGCAGAACCGGAATTTGTTCCTGTGAGCGTCGCCGCAAACGATGCTGAAGCATCTACTTACGCCTTCATAGGACCTGAAAGATACAATTCTTGGGACCGTTCTAATGTATTGTATGTAGGTACTACATTTACAAACAATGGAGAATATCGACATGATGTCCCTGCAATTTCCAGTCGCGATCTTATGTCTCTTGAACTAGCACAATTTACATTTTCGAAACAAAGTTTAATACAGATAGATGTTAAATACAGAGATAATTTTTTAGTGCAATATGTATATGGTTTTAATGTAAGTGATTATGCTTATTTTTTAATTATTCAGAAACATTCTCACCTAGCTGGTAATGAGGAACTGGGTTATGTTTCACGTTTAGCTCGTACATGTGTTAATGATGACAACTACAACAGTTATACCGAGGTTACACTAGAATGCTATGTGAAGCTGGAATCTGTTAATGGTAAGATTGAAATTGTCAATTATAACTTAGTTCAAGATGCTAAAATAGCTAAGGCTGGAGTAAAATTAGCTGCACAGTTAGGTATTGAAACTGGTGACCCTATTCTTATTGCATTGTTTAGCCCATCTAAAGGCATTAGTAATGAACCAGTCACTAAATCTGCTGTATGTGTTTTTTCTTTACAAGAGATAGAAATTAAGTTTAATGAAAATGTACACATGTGTTTTAATGGTAGTACTAAAGCACGTAATATGGGATACATATCAGGTATGATATCTGATGGTAAATGTCCAAGTGTTGGTTCTACAGGTAATATATTGAATTTTTGTGAGGTTGGACTTAAGATAAGTGGTCTTTATCCAATCAAAACAACATCTGTTATTAATTGGAGTGATACTCTTATTACTTCTATAACAATGTCTGTGACAGGGTTACACACTGTAGCATTTCTTGGCACTTATGATGGTATATTAAAAAAAGTGCTTGTTGATGCCGAAAAAGCCACTGAATACTCCAGTGAATCACTTTTACCTGGTCAAAAGATACTGCCTGATACCACTCTATCTCCATATCAAAAAACTCTGTATGTGTTAGCTAAAAATTCTATTGTACAGATACCCACAGAAAAATGTGCCGAGCATGGCAATTGTTCAGCATGTCTAGAATCTAATGATCCCCATTGTGGTTGGTGTTCTTTAGAAAAAAGATGTACAGTACAAAGTATGTGTCAAAAAGGTACTCAGAGTGCCCCCAGATGGCTATCTCAGTATACAGGACAGCAATGTATTGATTTTGAGCAGATATTACCTGAAAGAATTTCCGTTAATGAAATAACAACTGTGCAACTTGTAATAAGAACTTTACCAGAACTTCCTTTTGGAGCTAAATATAAATGTGTTTTTGGTATTTCTCCTCCTATTGATGCTGCAGTGACTTCTAATGGCTTAGCATGTCCTACTCCAGATATAAAACATAGGCCAAAAATCCCTCAAGGCCAAGATCATGTTTATGTTCCTCTCTCAGTACATTCTTCAGAAACAAACAAGGACTTTGTTTCACGTAACTTTGCATATTATGATTGTGCTAAACACATCACTTGTCATACCTGTATTATGAGTGAGTGGGCATGTAATTGGTGTATTTATGATAATAAATGTACTCATGATACTGCTGTATGTCAAAGGACAATCATTAGTGGAGAAAACAATCCTACAAAGTTACTTAACCATGGTATTGGCCATTGTCCAAGAATAAGACAATTTAAAAAACCAATTTTGCTACCTAATAATGTTCCTAAAGAATTGGAACTGGAAGTGGAAAACTTACCTCATTTACAACCTGGTCACACAGGATTTCAATGTTCAGTGAGCATAGAATTGGCAAACATGATATTGCCTGCAAGAGTAGAATCAAATCATTATATTGTGTGTGATAAAACCACTTATTCATATGAAGAAGATGTTGGTGAATACAATGTGAGTGTTAAAGTTGTCTGGAACCATAATCATTATATAGATACTATTAATATTACTTTATACAAGTGTGAAATACTCGGATCACACAGAGATCATGCTGACTGTTCACTTTGTATAACCCGAAATTCTATTTATCAATGTACATGGTGTGCCAATTCATGTTCTTACAGTGAATCCTGCCTTGATAATCCTGTAACTGAGTGTCCTAAACCAAGAATAGACATGATAAAACCACTCAGTGGTCCCATAGAGGGAGGAACCATTGTTACCATAGAAGGCAGTAACCTTGGCTTAAGAGTGGAAGAGGTGACAGGTAAAGTTCGTATTGGAGATGTATTATGTGATATTGTAGACTTTGAAGTGTCTGTTAGTATTACTTGTCGCACTGGTCCATCTAATGGGTCTGTAGTAGCACCTGTTATTGTCGAAAATGATGCAGGTTACACTGAGTCTAGTGTATTATTTAGTTACAAAAATATAAAACTACAAGGCATTTACCCTGTTCTTGGCCCAGTATCTGGTGGAACTCAATTAGCAATTGGAGGACAGCATTTAAATATTGGCTCAGCTGTTTCTGCATATTTAGATGAATTATCCTGTGCGGTCAATAAAACACAAACATCTAACAGCAGATTGATATGTGTTACACCAAAAGCCAATGTACCAAAAGTTATACACACATTAACAGTTGTTATTGACAATGCTAACAGAACTATGTATGGGGATTTATTTAATTACACTGCTGACCCTACTATAATGGAAATCAAACCACTCAAAAGTTTTGTATCTGGTGGAAGGATGATAACTGTTCATGGTACAAATTTACATACTATTCAAAAGCCTTTAATGAAATTGTATTATGCAAATGAGTTAATTCCCATTAATTTCACTGCATGTGTTGTTCTTAATTCCAACCAAATGGAATGTCCTAGTCCTGCTATTAACAAGAAATATGATGAAATTTTACGAGCAACAAAATCGCAAACTAACACACCACAAATAGCCATGAAGGTTGGTTTTGTTATGGATAATGTAGAAACTATGCACGATTTAGAGAAATATTTTAATCCACCTAGAACTTACATGGTGTTTGTTGAGGATCCCCATGTTTACCAGTTTCCTAATCGTATTAAATCGTACAAGGGTGATCCCTTAGTGATAGAAGGCGAAAATTTAATACGCGCAAGTGATGAATCAGATGTGGTCGTAACAATTGGCACACAACCATGCAATGTAACGAGTTTAACTATGCAACAACTTTTATGTACCCCACCCGAAATACAACCATCTAATACCGATGAAAATGGTGTGCAAATAACAGATATTAGCTTACCGCTAGTTGTAGTTAAAGTTGGAAAAAACTTGAGATTTCCAATTGGATACCTCCATTATGAATTGTTACGAAATTATAATTTTCCTCCAGAAGCTATTGCAGGAATAGCGGCAGGAACTTTCTTTCTTGTACTTGTATTTATGATTGTCTTAGTAATGTACAGGCGAAGGAGTACAAAAGCGGAAAGGGAATATAAGCGAATACAGATTCAAATGGATACTTTAGAAAGCAATGTAAGACTTGAATGCAAATTGGCATTTGCTGAACTCCAAACTGATATGTCTGACTTGGCAGCTGATTTGGAACATTCTGGAATTCCAACACTTGATCATGTTAACTATGTTATGAAGGTGTTTTTCCCTGGAGTATCTGACCACCCAATATTAAATGTACAACGCCAATTTATAAATACTCCGCGAACAAATTACGATGCAGCTATGATACAGTTTGAACAACTTCTAAATAATAAATGTTTCCTTCTGTCATTTATAGACACATTAGAATCCCAAAAATCATTTAACATTAGAGATAAAGTAAATGTAGCTTCTTTACTTATGATAATACTGATGGGTAAAATGGAGTATGCCACAGATATATTAAAATCACTTCTGTTGCGGTTAATTGAGAAATCGGTTTGTAATAAACATCCGCAATTGATGTTACGCAGAACGGAAAGTGTTGTTGAGAAAATGTTGACGAACTGGATGGCTTTATGTATGTACTATTATCTTAAAGATTATGCAGGCTCTTCATTGTTTTTACTTTTCAAAGCCATAAAGCATCAAATTGAAAAAGGTGTTGTTGACGCGATAACTCATGAAGCGCGCTATTCGTTGTCTGAGGAAAAGCTATTGAAAGAACAAATAGATTACCAATCTGTTACATTGCACATAGTACAAGATGATTTTGACGACAAAGTGCAATGTAAAGTTTTAGACTGTGATAGCGTATCGCAAGTTAAATCGAAAATATTAGATTCTTTATTTAAAAACACTCCATTTTCTATGCGACCCTCCGTCCACGAAGTTGATTTAGAATGGAGGCACGGCAGAGGCGGCCATGTTACTCTTCAGGACGAAGACGTAACTACAAAAACACTTAACGGTTGGCGAAAGTTAAATACTTTGGCCCATTACGGAGTCAAAGAATCTGCTATTATGTCTTTGATACCGCGTCAAAATGATAGTTTTAACACTCCCTATAAAATTCCATGTAAAAATTGCACTGGTATATATTGCTCTAACTCACACATACGAGTTTATAATAGTGACATAACTGATCAAAATGTCCACTTCTATCATTTAGTCAAACCTATCGAGTACCAACATATTATAAATAAATCATCTGAACATAGTCACAAAGCTATTCCAGAAATTTTCCTTACCCGACTTCTTTCAACAAAGGGAACGGTACATAAATTTGTTGACGATTTCTTTAGTACAATACTTACTGTAAACGAAGTTTTACCACCAGCAGTTAAATGGTTATTCGATCTTTTCGACGACGCTGCAAGGGCACATGGCATAATCAATCCCGAAGTGGTACACGCGTGGAAATCTAATAGTTTACCTTTGCGTTTTTGGGTAAATCTTATTAAAAATCCTGATTTTATATTCGATATAAATAAAACCGCAACTGTGGATTCCTCCCTTTCTGTGATCGCACAAACATTCATGGACGCTTGTTCGTTAACAGAACATCGCCTTTGCAAAGACTCCCCGTCCAATAAATTACTTTTTGCAAAAGATCTGCCTACGTACAGAGAAATGGTTATCCAATTCTATCAGGCGGTGACGCAATTACCTCAGGTTACAGACCAAGAGCTGAGCACCTCAATGCAACAACTTTCTGTAGAACAGTTGAATGAGTTTGACACGCTTTCGGCCCTCAAAGAATTGTATATCTACGTCAGTAAATACAGAGAACAAATTATGTTAGGATTAGAAAATAAAATGCACTTAGCTCATAAATTAGATAATATAGCCTGCACTATGGAAGGAGATCCGGCTTCTATATGCTGACTATATGATAATCATACTTACGATTTAATTGCATTTACGTAAATTTATTTTTACTATTAATATTATGTAAAAAGCTTTAATTTATTCTGAATATAATCAGATTTTAAAATCAAACCGACATGTAAAAAGACTGTAAAAATATGAGTTCCATTAGATAGAGTTGATAGGCAGATATTAGTAAGGATTGTTTTAGTTTGGATCGAGTTAATAAATACCTTAAAATTATTCAAAATGTCATATTACACATGAATATGTATTTTCAATGGATATACATATATAATATTGAATTGAAATTCGGCAACTGTGACTATTATTTGTGAATGACTGTTTTTTTTTTAATAAATGCCTCAATTTTGCAAATGTTTAGTGTTTTTGTAACTAAATGGTGTTTCAATACAGTGACGGATTATTGTAAAATTCGGAATTTATTACCTCTCCCAGTGGCCATATTTAATAAAAAATTTGCCATTTATAAATTGATTGTAATATAAGTATCTATATTACTTTTTATAAATAAACATTTCCTTACATTCTCCGATCAACAATACAACTAGTTTACTAACAACGAGATAAAGGAAAGTATTGGTGGATACGGTTTGCCTATGCACACTTTATTTACTTGATTGCTATTTCGTTTCAGATATTCAAAAACTGTCAAGTGTTCTTTTTTTAATTAATTATCAACTATAATTCTTAATAATAAAGTTAGGAATCCTTTGTGATTAATCTATATTTATAAGGACTTCGTTGTCCATTACTTATATAAATTAATATAAACAAAAGGCCAAGAGTCAAAAATAAATTAAAATGAATTCATAAAAATTAGTGTTCGTTGATTGATAAACTTTTGAATTGTATGAAGTTATTAGATTTTACTAACTATATGTTCAACTTACAACCTTCCGATTGGTATTTTGAAAAGCTTATGCGATATCTAGTGCTATCGTTGATCGGAGCTTACATTATACGGATTTGGCACCTGGAAGTTAATTTTAATGTAAAATATTCACATGTAATTCATCTAAGCATACTTAATTATCTATGTGTAATTATTATAATAAGGATATGTGTAAAGAGAAATAAGTTTTATTTTAAGGAAAATGTTGTGATATTTGTATTTGGAATATTCATAACTTTTTATGAATTCATTATATGCATATTTTTACTGGTAAAGTTCGTACTATTATAGTATTAGTGTCCGTTCATATTGCATGTAAATTGTATAAAGTTTAGCTAAAATTATTAACTTAAAGCGCACTCTCAAATGTTTGTCACCATTGTTTACAATTTTTAAAATTTAATGATATACTTATTATTTGTTGTAAATGTTTGTGAAATTCAACAGTAATGGAAAATACTCAAATGAATCTCATGTTTTATGTAATGTCTGCTTGATCTCATATTTTTATTAATTGCTTAATTTTTCAGTGTAAAAAAGAAGAGGCGACAATAAATTATTATTTAAAGAATGATGTAAAACTTTTAAGTATTATTTTTATTCATAAAAATATAGTTTCACGGGGCTCTATTTATATGTGATGCCCCATTATCCGCTGTGTTAAATTATATTGTTTCCTCTTCATTAATGGAAATATACGACTTGATGTCATCACAATATTCCATTTACAAAGTAGGCTAAGATTTAGATATATCTTTTAGGTACTAAGTCCGCGTTAAACTCACCCGTCTCTAAAAATTTTATATTATTAAATTAGAAATATACTTATTTATCAATCTTTTGTAACAACTGATTTCAATATGAGTGGGGGAAAACCAAATTGAAGTATTATTTTTGAAACATTTATTTAACACAAACATTACATAAATTTTGACAAAATGTCACAGTGCCAGCCACAATACCAACTCTGCGACATAATCACTTCGTGTTCTCATGCAGGTAGATCTTCAAGAAATTCACGTAGCCGTTCAATCATTGGTAAAACGAGCAGTAAACTTCGTATACAAAGTGTAACTTTGTTTTTAATAGTTATTTTTTGTTTTACATAGTTTTATACAACCCTAAAAATTGGCCACGTATAAATAATATCTTTTAAATAATACGGTTATTAAAAAAAAAAATTATTCGCAACCGGCTCAATATGACACAGTATACAGATAATATAATCACTCATGATACATAAAAGAAGTTATTAGTAAGAAAACAAAACGAATATCCATAACATTTGTTTACGTGCTTTTTCTATTTTACCTATAATATTTGACCTCGATTTATTATGGTTTAAAGCGGCTATCAGGCCGTAGATTACTCGCGTAAATGGCCAGCAGGAATTTAGCAATAATGCGAGCGATAGCTAGCCAAGCAGGTTTGAAAGGACCTACCGCCATTCAAACTTCATAACATATGGCCCAACCAGCGACCTCTGTGTTACTAAGCAAGCTGTTAGTCACTGTGCCACGGAGGCAGTTGATTGCCATAAATGTTTACCAATACATATTATTTGGAACGTCAATAACAAATGCAGAGTTACACACACATATTTAACAGCTAAATTTGAGATCAATAATTTGGTCTGCTCGAATTTATATAAGTACAACATAAGTTAGAACCATGGTTAAGTGAAGTCAAAAATAATCTAATCCATTTTATAGGTAACCCCGATACAAAACAGTTCCCGCAGTTATTTTGAACTTGATCTACAGCTGGATGATTTGTGCATATTAAACCATAAATCAAATTTGTACAGTGGTAATCACTTTTGTTTATTATTGAAAAAACAAAAAAAACTATTTATTTGGTATTTAGTACCAACCAAACACAGTAGTGTATGTCCACCGGTTTACATATTTATTGTATATCAAACTATGAAATATTGGAAACTACTGATTCTCTATATTCCATAATTAGTATTAATAAGTTGTTAAAACGAATTTAAAATTAAATACTACACATGCTGGATCTTCATGAATTTGAGATTCATTGATGTGATAAATTACCATTAGTATTATAAACAATAGCCTTTACACATGCTAGATCCGAGATATACTGATTATGTACCATAAGGAAATTAAACGTTTTAATTAATAAGTTCAAAACTATATGGATGTTTCTCTTATCATAGAGCAAACAAAAATCTATCCCTTGTTTGTGCCTCAATATCACTACTTATTTAATTAGTAATTATATAAAAAAATTGCTACATAACGAAATAAAATGCTTGCACTATATAATACGAATGTGTGTAAAGTACGGTAAGTAATGTTATTTAATAATGTAAAGCTTCAAAAATATAAGACTAAGTACCAGCGATTATTCCTCGAGCATAACACATTTTTGCCTTTTTGTTGTCCTGGTGTAGAAAATTATCAGCTATAGTACTAACAAAAAATAGCATCCTAAATTACAGTAATTTAAAAAATAATTCGCATTCGAAAAGACAAGCATTTAAAATTACTACATATTTCAAACAATAGTTATTAATTTTTATGTTTGTACATAAGTAAATGTGTTGAATGTTAATACATATGTCTATATTTAGTTACTAATAGTACACCATATGGCTTATTTAATTAAATACATAAACAACATAATAATTTAAATTATCTCTATTGGGGACTGTTGCATGTTTTCAAAATTTTGTTACAATTAATTCCTTTTTTTAATTTTTACTTCGAACACTACACTGGCAATATGGCTACCGGTAATAATGAAATACAGCATCAGATGTGCGTAAAAATATTAAAATTACTTTGTCAACAAATATAGCCAAATGCATATTAAAATGCCAAATGAATATTTATACCTTCATACAATAACGAAACGAACATACCACAAAATACACGTGTTTAACATTTTTGTTGTATACTTAAACAATATTAGTCAATTTAATTATATTACTAATTGAACCATTGCGGCTTTAACGTTAGCTTCTAAAGCACATTTAAACTCACATGCAGAATGATTATTTATGTTATATATTATACATATCATAAATAAATAACAAAACGGGATGTTTTTATTAGGCGAAAAGTTTTACCACTGATCATTTAAAGACTGCTTACAAAAAAAATGGTTGATAAGTACTTTACAGCTTTCTTGACTTTATTAAGACATAGGCTATACAAACATTGCTAAAGTTTTTTGGTGAAAGTTTTAATATCATCTTTAATAACCAAATAAGTCGACATTAAGAAAAGGGGATAAATTTATAATCACTATATCACACTAATAATATATGTTAAGTTTTCACTTCTATTTACTAAAAAAAACTATCACATACTGTTTTCAATTAAGGTGTCAGTTTACTCACATAGCTCATATATCAAATATATTAATTGTATACTTCGAAAGATAATAAAATTAATTTACCTTGCGTGCTATTCTAAAACAGCAATACAAACCATTAATCACAATTCAACAGCCAAAGGAAGTGCACACTAATACTTTTTATGTACATTAAATACTATTCATATTATTTATATATGCCTGTGTGTGTATACTCTATATACTAGCTGTTAAGGCAATCAAATGACAAATACATTTTTTAAATGAAAGTGTTACAAAGGCTTTGCCCTCACTGAACCTAATACAAAACAGAATTCTCTGCACCACTCACTATCACACACAAATCAACAACAATATTTTTTTGTTAATTTTTGTAAATCTATAACATACAGTAATACAATAAAATTACCACATCAATATTCAATGAACTCTGCATCATAGACGTGTACAACAATTAGACCTTCGTTTGTTTCTCTAGGGGGTCTCTGTATATTATGGTGGCGGATTTGATGAGGTCGGGTTCATCGTCTGAGATCGCTGTGTCGACTTGCGGCACGCTCTTAGGCGAGCACTTATCGTGCGCCATCAACAGCCCGCCCACTAGCCCCACCAGCGCGCGGTCCAACCACGTCACCGGGTTGGCGTACACCAGTCCGCCTTCATAGAAGCCCAAATGTCCGCCGTGGGCCAGCTCAAGAAACATCACCTTATCATGCGAACCTGCAAGCAATTATAACATGTATAAAGACACAGATCATGCATAAAAGACAGTATAGTAGTTTAGTGTCCATCATCGAAAATATTTTGATGTGATATGGTGGTGTATCCTCAATGTTATGGGCGTGCGTATCACTTACAGTAAGCTGAATGTTTCCACACATTTAGACGCTTTGTCGAACAAAAATAAAACTAACAACCGGCACTGCGTTCACAAAACAATTATACATATAAATTCAATTATTGTTTTTAATTTAATTTTTTTTTCCAAAAATTTCTTCTGTTAACTTAAAATTTCTAGAGCTGGGACTTAAGCTATTCTCTCCTAGAGAGTCAAGGTGTTGTTTCACTCAAGGTCAGTGGGAATCGAACCCGGGTGTCTTTGCGATGAATATCGGGTACGACCGTCTTACAAACTAAGGTATAGCGGCTTCTTAAACAATTCTACATATCAAATAAACATGTTTTTAACTGTAATAAGAAATCTGGTAAAAAAAAGTCATAAAAGATTACTTGGCTTCCGTTGTTAAAAAGAAAATATAACAATTAAACAGCAACTCGCGAACGGAAAGTGCTAAAAGTTTCGCATCGATTACTCGTTATTAGTTGCCTTGGAATAGTTATTGCTTTCAGAAGCAATATAGCAGTACACAACAACTCCGATATGATAATAAAACAATGTGACCACATTGCACGACCCGATATTAACCAATACTTACTAACAAATTCCCTTGCGACCGGTAATAACTGCTCAGGAACTATGGGGTCATCTTTTGCGTTTATAAATATCATCGGCGTTTTTATATTGTTCAAATAGAACGCTGATGAACTCCATTTGTACAAATCAGTAACAGATTCGAATCCATGCACACGTCTGTAATAGAAATTTAAAATATATATTAGAAACATGTACGTGCCATGAATTTACGATCACAAAACGTTATAACTGCAGATTTAATTTATTGTATTAAAATAGGTACCATTAATGTAGAACTACGAATTTAGATTGCAACACAAAAATGTAAAACGTTAAGTGTGTGCATGTATACTACTGACATAGTAGCACTATAAAATTAAATATTTTATAAATGTTCGTCGATAAATTAAAAAGAAACTGCATTATGAACTAGAGTAATCTGAGGTAACTCGATTGCTTTTGCTTTATTGTATAACATCATATTAGTTGCGAGATTTGTGAAATAGAATACTGGAGGAATAAAAAAATTATATAGTAAAAGTTTGGTGCCAACCTTGAATAGGCTTCATCTAAATCTGGCAACGTTCCGGCAGAAACGATCATATTCTCGTCCAGAGAATATCTATTTTTCATTTCCGCACTGAGTAGTATCCTCTTGTGCCTAGTGATGATGTTTCGGTAGTTATCCGTCATTATATACAGGTAGAAACGACGGAAATTTTGCCATTGTAGCAAATGGACCATGGTACTGAAATTTAACGATGCTATCAGCAAAACCATTTTTTTTTATAATAAAGCGACAAAACAAATCAAGGTGGCGCTAGGCTAGATGTCGTTCATCACACTGCATTGCGCACGTCGCCTTGAAACATTACATTTTAATTGGATAGGATTCGTCTCAATAGCTACAGTATATTCAAGCTGAAACACAGTTAATATCTTCACACCACTGCTCACCGTCAAAAATAGAGTTTACTTTCATATTGTCCTAAAGTACGTCGACAAAAAGGTAAACGATCAATAAAAACAATCGTTTTTCGACTATACACTTAAACTTTTTCACGAGTTTTAAATTAATATTAAATCACAAAACATGTAATAAAACCATCGTGATTCGCCGTATGTAGTTTTTTTTATGAATAGTCGATTGATCGTAAGCCGGATAAGGATGTGAATCAGCACATGTAGTTCCATCTGTTATTATTTTTTTTATTTATATGGAAAGGTATTAGTACAAATGGTGTAGAAATCTTAAAAAACAAATGTGTTTAAATTATATACAGTAGAGTTTATTAACATTGATCATTAGGTTATCAGTGCGTAGTCGTAATTCTGAATAAGCAGTGGCTGATAAAGTTGAAAATTAAAGAACGCAGAATGTCAATTTATAAGTAATAAATGTTCGATTGTAAATTCTGCAGTCTAATTACATATAAATATGTAGGTCGATGTTTTTGTAATTTTG
The DNA here is from genome assembly GCA_029286795.1 of Byasa hedistus. Lineage (NCBI taxonomy): Eukaryota > Metazoa > Arthropoda > Insecta > Lepidoptera > Papilionidae > Byasa > Byasa hedistus. Next base: position 3,674,385 of record JAGSMW010000020.1, on the reverse strand, counting down.
CGCAAAATTAAAGATATGGAGACGAGAGTAAAACCTTGCCCCGTAATATCTTAAACTTTATAGGAAGATATACAAACTCAGACTTTAGACTTTTTAGTCTGATCAATGAGTTTATTTTTAGTTGCACGTAATGTAAGCTCTTTGAGTTTTATTAGCACGTGCGAGTCGGTCGGATGTTTCCAGTTAAATCAATGTTATTTATACGTGGTTATATTTAAATATTACTATTGGTAGTACAAATGATAGTCCTCAGTACTTCTCCGAAAAGTTCTTAACGTTGCGAAAAATTTCACTATATATTGTATTCAATCAAAATTCCGTTTATATTTTTATATCCTAAGCGAAATATACTGTCTTGATAAATATCAGAAAAATTATATAACAGGAATTTCGCCTCATAGTTTTTTTGATTACCGAATATCCCTCTATAAATAGTTTTCCTTCATTAAAATTTATAAGATATCAATACTACATTTAACAACAATGATCCAACAATTATACAATTCATCAGATATCAGAAAAATTATCAACTTTAAGTGTTAATTTTAATTATTTATTAGGCCGATGTTTGATGTCCTGATGTCATAGTTGTATATACGTACGTTCAGATTTTCATCACTGTTTTAGTTCGATCTACACAGAATATCAAACATATGAAACGTCGGGTAAGAAAGAGTTAAAATCAGTGAAATTATTTTATTAAATGCGTGATATTCACGTAAGTATAAGAAAGCTTTAATTATTCCGATAACTAAAGTATGACGGCATATTGTCAACAAAAGGACATTTTGTTGATAGTGTTGCTTCCAGCAGTACAGTCCATGCACACATGCATAGGCCTCGTGTCACAGTACTTAATACATCAACGGTCCAATTGTGAATCGGAACATCATCCAGTAACACGCACGCGATGCATGCTCATCGCCTCGTGATTTAACTGTTAACCTTAATCGTCTACAATATTAAACGTTGCTAAACCACACAAAGTCAAAATACGTACATTTGTTAGATCTAAAATTCAAATTTATCATACAATTCGTCAGATAGTTTTGTATAAACCAACGCGACCAAGACCAAAGATTAAATTATTGCCTAACGACATTGATGAATGATTGCAACATATGCATATTATATATACTGACGTAAACTGTAACCATTTTAAACCTTAACTATTTTTAAGGACAAGTTTAAATATTAATTAAGTGTCGTAAGTATATGTAAATTTAGATTATTTAGCATTTTTATAAGTAATGTTTTATCTTCCATTATATTTAAAATTGATTGGTTGTTAAAATGATTGATGATGATTTTGAATTTAGTTTTACCAGTTCAATATAAAATTACTGATAATTTTAGAACCAATCTCAATGCGAAATTATTAAGTGAAAATGCATTTAGTAATATTCCCGCAGTTATCGCGCACGTTATTTGCATCGACTAGCTAAAAGAAACAATACATAAAACGAGTTCGTCATTTATTCGCTAATACTGCACGATTTAAGTTATCGCTGGTCTTTTTCAATAAACGTATCCCTCGCTGGTTTTTAATGTACTTAAGCTGGTAACCTTATTGAGCTAATGAGATGTATCATTATGTTTCAAGGAGACGCGCTATGAGGTTGCTGAGCAAATATCCTAAGTAAAGATGCATAAACAAAATACTGTAAAATAATTTTAAAGAAATTGAGTTTCACTAAACACTGCATGTATTATATTATAGCGTCATTGGACAAGTTACATCTACATAAAGACAATGATTAACTTACTCAATAGCATTATAGCCTTGACATATTGAGATACCTCCTATTATATTAGGAGGTCTCTTCCTGTCCTCGCCTAGATATTTGGTAATCAAATTACCTCCTAGACTAAAACCGACTAGAATTAGTTTTGTATTTGGATATCGTTCTAGCAAGTTATCAACCATATACCCGAAGTCGTCAGTGTGACCTGAAAACAATTTTTTTTTAAAAAATGCGTCATGATTCAACAAGCAGGTCTAAAAGACTATGCAGCCAAGCAGAAGTCTGAAAATCTCTAGATTCCACTTTACGGCTAGTTGTACGCAGTAATTAATCTGACATAACGAGACATGGCTCGTGTTTTAAAGTAACGACCTCGAGTCGTTTGTTACACAGAAGCTTGCATTTTAATAATCTTAGGAAAATATTGTATCTACAGCCATGCACAAATTTAGAGAAGCTCAAAATACAATTTCTTCTGTTGTGCCTACTTTTCTAGTGAATAATTCCTATTAAAAAAGTAGGTTATAGAATGTTTTCTTTTTTGGCATTTAATTATTTGCAATTCAACGATTGTTACTTAAATAAGTAAAATTCTAATCAATGACCTTGATGATAACAAACACATTTTCTTTTATTTGCACTTTTTGTGGTTTCTCTAAATTTGGTCATGAGAATATATATAATGATACCACCGCTCAACAGTAATATTATAGTCACATTCACCTTAAAAATTATAATGCCAAACTTTAGGATAACGTTTAACCTTTCGTTCCTGCGTCAAGGTCTTTTAATATAATATACTTGACTTACTCTCTTAATTAAGTGTAAAAGTTATTTTTTAATATACTTGTACAGTTAATAACAATTACTGTGTACTAATCACATTTAGTATTAAAGTTTATTGACGTGGCTGCTGTTACCCCAAGTGTTATATTCACATAATCGATTTTAATGACAATTTAAATGTATATTACGAAACAGATGTGAATTGAACAGATGTTAACATAGTTGTTAGCCTTGACATTGATTTGTTAGTAGTTAAACGACGTCACATTAAAAGGTAATGACGGCTGAAAGACCTTGATTAAATATTACAGAATATATAAAAACACAGACGTAGCTAAATCATACAACGAATGTCATTATGGTGACTGAAAAAGATAACTGTATGTCTTAACTTGCATACATTAGCAACAGATAAACGAAACAATATTTTTTATTATCTTAAAAACTTTGGTAATGTACACATGTTTACATTGTGCCTTATGTGGACATATATGCATTTTCAGACTTAATGCCTTTAGGCAATCTATGCCAGTTTGCGACAGGTTCAAGTTGTTAAATATGTAAACTAAACATTCTTATTGACGCGCATAAATAATTTATCATATATAAGAAATACATAAATGAACACACTCATACATCAATATAGAATGTACACACTAGAAGATAATGTAAATTTTGTCGCAAAAATTGTTACGTTTCGTGTGAAGGTCGTTCATACGTCGAGATTATTTATCAGGTACATAACAATTACGTAAACAGTGAATCACCGTAAGAGAATATCCGGGCGCCGGTCACCGGCACGCTGTTGAGCGCGCCGATGTGGTTCAGCACCGCGCATCTGTACCCGTGGCATTGCGAGTAGTGCACGTAGGTGCGTATGTACACGCTCTCCGATGTATTGCCGATGCCGGGGCATATCGCAACGGTTACGTCATCTAAAACATACAAACACCATTGATCATTACATCCCTTTCTCCGGAGACAGTAGGTACCACCGCAGCTCCAACCGCTAAATAGTAGCGTGCAAAACATTACTGTTCCGGTTTGAAGGGTGCTGTAAGCTAGTGAAATTACTGGGATAACGAGACTTACGTCTCAAGGAGACGATAGCATAGTAGTGCTGTGTATACCACCTTAACTAGCCGTACATTGTTATGGGAAAGCGTATCACTATCACGTATTACAATCAGGTAAATGTCATCTCGTCTAATAGCAAAAAATAAAAAGACATTAACAGAAACGTTGAAGCTGGTACTCAAAGATACGGACAGTATAAAACGATGGTCGTACAATATTCTAGAACTATCCGTACCAAATTAATGTAATATACTTACGTAAATGATAACAAGTAAAGTGTCTTATTGATAAGATATTCATTTAAAATATATGTAGAAATATTTTTAAAAGTAGTTATGAATTTTATCATCCTATGACTGTACGAATAAAAACCACCGTCACAATTAGACCGTTAATAAATACCTTCGCGTTCAGACCCGACTGGTTCGTAGAGGTCGTAAGTTAATGTAGATTTATCAGGGAGAATCAAAGATATTCTGCCGCCAATCGGCCAAGGACATCTTACTCGTCCGATCAGACTATGTAGTATTGTTTGAACATGGCCACTGAATCCCCATAACCTGGTCGGTGCATAACTGTAACAATTAAATTTAACGTGACTACGACCACAAAACGGATCTTCAGCGGAGCCTGAAAATAACTGATTTATATAAATAACATTTGATAAGGCATTACATCAGAAATGTTACGCGTTCCGTAAACCAACTGTTAATAGAAACATGTACTATTATGTATATTTATGGTACAATAATAATTATTTAAGAACATTATTTAAGACCGTCGTATTTATTACGCAAAAATTCCTTAACCATCGAAAATCGTGATGAGATTTAATCCTAACTACTGCTAAACCATCTTACCACTACTGAACAAATTGACAGTATAAAATTAAAATAATGAATTATAAAAAATTATAAAATTAAAATTAAATTAAGTAATCATTTTTGTTTCTCAATAAAATATACGCTTTTTAAATTTTATAAATATTATTAATATTTAAAAAAACAATTACCAGAAAATAGGAACTTGAGGCAGCTGAGTAAAAACAAGAATAATAATTTACGTCTTTAATTCAAAAATACATACAAACAAATCTACATATTAATTTACAATAATGTTAAGTTCAGATTATTTAACAGATAATCTGATCAATGCATATGCATTGAATTAAATATTAACATTACTCATCCATTATGTCATCACATCTATTCTTATACCTTATTCATATATATACCTTTAAAATATTGATATAAGAACTTGTTTTAGTTTAGGTATTGATCATTAGTGTAGTCACTAGTTGAGTCACTAATGTAGTCAATAAAGATCATTGATAAAAAAAACATACCATATGCAATTTTTTTGAAGTAGGAAATGCAAAATTTATTAACAATTACGAGCTGTTATAAATGTTATTAGGATATAATGGTATATACAAAATTGTTAGTAAATATAATTTTAAGAACAATAAATATTTAATGTTAGTAACTTTTTACAAAAGTCTATGTATAATTTATTACTAAGAATATACAGTGATGCTATAACATATGACCATTAAGATATCTTACTCTTATTGAAAATTTCTTACATCCAAAAAATTGATTTACCAATTTAAAAATTTAATAACAAAACTAAAGAAAAAGAGCCGGAGGGGCTGAGGCAGATTCAGCAATACACAATAAAATGATCTCAATGAAAAATAAAAACTTCAAAGGTAAATACTTGTGGAATGAAAGCAAAGAGAGCTGCTGAACTTGTGAAACTGGGTTCAGATACAAGAATGATTAGACTCAGAATCACAGTGTCCTCACAATGGGAACAACCAAAATCAAATTATCTGTTATATCTACCTATGCCAGAAAGAAGCATCTTTAGGAGCTAATTCGATTTGGATAATATAATAATTATAAGAAATTTCACAAAACATTGATGAAGACAAGAACAGTTAAATACTGATGAAGAGCTTAACTACCATTAGTTTATGTAAATGCATTCAAACTTTGCAGCTAAAAAATATGATAGTATGGCAATGGTATAACCCAAACCAGAAGTTTACAGGCACCTTTTATAGCTGTTAATGAAATTTGATATCAACACTGATTTACTTTTGATTTTACATAGAAAAATTAAATAACCGCCAGTAACGAATAACTGTAATACGGCGAAATCGCAAGTGTAATGCCGGTTTTAACATAAAAAGTTAAAAACACTTTTAATTTTATAATTTCGTTTATTATAAATTATTATAAACATCATAGTATTTATAAATTTTATAATTCTGTCAAACTTGTCTACTTAACGTGGATTTGTTATAGTAAAATATAAGAAACACTAATTATTGATGAACTACAAAGTCAAAATTATTTCATAATTGCAATGTTAAGAAGTAAAAAATAATATATTCATTGTACTTACGGTTCGTTCAGAAAAGGGGCAATAAATAATATATTTTCAATGAAATTTCTGTCCCTTCCATAGATTACGGGCTTATACGGCTGGCTACTGACGTTTAATATTCGAAAAAGAATACATAAAATAACAGCAACTACCGCTAATAACACCGTCGACATTTTTTTATATGTATCAAAATTTATTCTATATAATATTCAATAATTTCATCACAAAACGATTTACTGTCTTACAAAACTAGAACAACGGCTCTTCTCGCTCGACACACGCGCACGAAACTAAATGAGAAAGACCAATAAAAACAAAATGTTTTCTTTTCCGGAAACAAACCTTTAAATTCTAGATTTTTGTAAATTGCTCTAATTTTACATACTGGAGTTCTAGAATAAGGATTTACAACGATATGATTAGTTGTTAAATAAACATTCTTTATTTTAAATATTATGCAATTGGATAAAATTTGAAGCAATCTGTTTCGCTATTGGTCAAAAATTGTATTTAAAAGTAGTAAGTTTGTCTATGGTTCTTCAGTATACGAACCGTAGACAAATTTTGTGTTATGATACCAGAGTAAAAAAACTAAAGGCTTCAATTCACAGACGTACAAAGAGAAGCAGACCTTTTTTAACGAGGGTGAAATGTCTACGCATACCTGCCCCGGCGGAGGTAAAGACAGGTTATGTTGGTATGTTCTACTGACTAAAACTTTGACGATGTTCCTTCTCTACGCTTTACGCTACGGGCTACGGCAACGTTGCCGCATATTTCAGCGACCCTGCCATCGCCAGCTACACCGCGCAGCTCTACTTCAGAGGGGATACACTCTCCTTTCCCCCCTCTGGCAGGGTACGCCAAAACAGACAGGGCGCTTTCTTCTCGGTTTCTTATCCTTACCTGAGTAACGGATCCCCTACAAATCTATCGGCCGGAGGCCAAGGGAACCAAGACAACAAACTCCTTGCGGCGGATTTCTCTCTCTTCTTGGGCTCCGCCGCCAACCATTTTACAGCTGCGGAGCATAAGGGCACTGCGATACGCACCAATGTCTGCAATGGGCAGTAAACACGGCAAATCGTACATCATACCCTGCCCCGCAACCCACCGGCAAACCTCAGAGGTGAGGTCATCGTGCTCACCAGCAGTGGCCACCAGTTCCTTTGGGTCCTTTTAGCTTCACCATGGGTGACCAGCCCACGGGTACTAAGCCCCACCGCCACGACAAGATGGGAACCAGTTCGCGGGCAAAAGAAACTGACCTAACATATCTACAAAAAAGTGTGTCAAAAACTCTGTAGTCGGACAATATGTTTTGGCACATGGCGAAAATTGGAACTAACGCTGTCATCTTGGAAACGTCACTCCAAGACAGTTCGCTGTTGAAAAGTTATAAGACGATGCCGAAAGTGATAAGTGATGTAAGAGAGATATTACTTAAGGCCAAATAGTTTTTTAAGAAGGGAAAACAATCTGGCGCTCCGATATTTCCGTTTGAAAAGATTAATGAGCTTGTTGCTGCTGTAACTGGTAAGAGATACTTTAAGTACTTTTTATTTTTAGCCCGTTAACAATAAATATCTTCAATCGTAGTTAAAACTTATAAGTATTAATGGAGATAACTGTTTCAGGTATTTCTTTACGTACTGTAGCAAAAATTACAAATGAAGAAAGGATAGCTGATGCACCTTTAAGTAAGATAGTTACTCTAGGAAGAAACGGAAAAACCAGGAAAGACAAAATTGTTTTTGAATAATTTTTATATTGGAGTGTATTGAAGAAAAATTCACGAGTTTCATATTGTAAGGAAGGACATTCCTGTCGAAGAAAAATACACAATTTACTTACAGAAGAAATTCCTTTCTTTGATTTTTTATTGTTATCTACAATTCCTGAAAAACTCGTGTCAATTTCAGTACATCATTAAAGATAAATATTATTAAAAAAAATGGTTTTATTTTTAGTGCCAGAGCATCTATAACCAATGCCTATTTTATGTCGAAAATTCAAAATTTTGGCGAATAATTACTAACAATGTCTACTATTGAACGCTCCTTGATAAAGAAGAACTAATATTTTGAGTTGAAGACTTAGTTTATTTATTTAATCCTTTTTGTACATACACAGAATAATCGGTGCGGTTAGAATCGGGGGACGCAGTAAGTAATAAATAAAAATATGTATATATTTGGTATTGAAAAACTTCGGTTTCGTATTGAAATCAGTCCAGTTGTATGAGAATTTTGTTTATCTGGTAACACCTTCGCGGTCCCCTGTGAACGTCATCCAAATGCCAAAAGATTTTCGTTTCACTGTATATAGTTATCAACAGCGTACAGACGAAAATAAAAAAATAGAGAATAAGAACATAATTTATTACAGAAAAATGTTCATGTGTCTAAAATAACTAATTATCAATAAATAACTTTATATTATAATTGTCTATAATACTCATTGTAAAATCTAGTTCCATTTTTCAAAATAAGAGTAAAAGTCGAATAGTCCATTACGGACAAACACTGCTCTTTATACATTTATAAATTTCTCTGTTAGTTTTCGCGTATTGAATTTGATTTACAAGATGGAAAGTAATTTCAAATAGCTTTATTTATTTTTAACGTCTTTTACTTAGAATGTAGGTCTTTCATTCTACAGAAATACATAAAGTAGCCTGAAAGCTGACGCTACTATGAACAAGATTTTATAGTGAGCAACACTTTTTTGCACTAGTGCATGGTTTAATAATAGTCTTGTTATAGCCGAAACTGTATAGAAGTTAATAACTTTATAAAGACCAGTTTATTGAAATTTAAACAATTTACAAATAATATTAAACCACCACTGATAGAACCACGTAAACTTTTACACTTTCTTTAATCCAAGTATTATCATTGATTGAACTTTTTCATAAAAAACATTCTCATCATTTATGAATATATAACACCGACGGCTGTGATTACTCAGTTAAAAATAGCCCGAAATAAATATTATTACTATAGATGATATTAAGAAATTGTAATTACAATGACACCATTAATTTTTGTAATGTATCGATGTATTTATATACCAGTAAAAAAAATACTTACATTTGTGTATAGGGTATATAGATTATTCCTTGATAATCAATTATTTTCTGCACAATAGTTTTGTTACCAATTCTTACACACGTATTCAAAAGACAAAATATATAAAAATTAAAAATGGAAACTTACAACAAATACACGAAATAGAAAGAGATTTTGATAATTTTTCTTTAGTGCTGTTTGCTAACATTTAAACTATATTTTAAATTTTTAGAAAAATCAGTGATATTGGTTAGAATACCTCATTTGACATAATGCTGTACTCATCATAATAAAAACTTAAAGTAACAAATATCTAATTACAAGAGAAAACCACATTTTTTAAATTACTTCACCTTCCGATGTTCGAACCGTCAGCCTTTTTATGTTAATAAATATCTGTACATACCCTAAACTATAAACATTGAATAGAAGAGAAATCAGTGCAGGTTAAATTCGAACTACCAATATTTGACCCTCAACAATATTACCGCTTAATAAGAATATTCATAGAAAGCTTAATATTACTTATGAACTAAGATGATTTTGATGTGTTAAAAATATAAATGGCAATTAATTATAGCAGTTTCTTATTGCTAATTTTCTATGTACGCTTAACAACTTTTTAGACCTTAAAGTATAGGTGAAATTTTACAAAGTGTCATAAGTTATTTAAAAAATCAACTAATTTAACTATTATACAGATTGAGATTATGAAAATATGTAATTTGTGCAAGGTTTTTAATGTTTCAACTTTTCATAAATTAAAACGTTATATCTTTAACTTTTGTAAGTACATAAACATAAAAAAAAATATATATTTTGGCAAAATTGTCTGTTTGAAGGTTTAAAGAGAAACAATGTGGATATAACTAATCCATAGTTGTATTTTGTATACTCTATTGTTACCTTATATATTCACAACGAGAGATATTAATTGGTTGTGATAGAACTTAAATAGAAATGACTGATAATTTACTGTAATTACAACTATATACAACGGTATCATTTATATGTACTGCAATTTGGATAGATTCATTGTCCAGGACAGACTTGAGCAGAATGCTATAAAGTTAAGACAAGTCTAAAACCTATTAAACTACATAGAAAGACATAGCACCACCATTCCTACACAATCATCATGATTTGTTCATACTTACGAAATTCTCCTTCTTTTTTCTATAAGGCGACTAGACGGGCAGGACATTGACCCTAGAGCAAGGCTACACCACATTGTGCTCGTCGCTTTGAGACACAAAATGTTAAGTCATGTTACTCCTGTAAATTCACTAGCTACAGCGCCCTTTAAAATAAGAAAACAGTGATGTTTGCACACTACTGTTTGCGGGCAAAAATAGAACCTGCGTGGTACCCATCTAGACAGAAGAACCACCAGTAAGTATGCATAATTCGTATTTCCAACAAATTACTATAGTAATACAACTCAAATAGTACAAATATACAACTTAATACCAGGAACAGCATATTCGGTGTTTCGAAGAAAAATTGCGTAAGTATTGTAGCAAAGTTGGCAAGAGCTTCACCAATATTTGGATGGGTCAGCGTATGAGACATGTGAGACAGAGTTCCGCAGATCCAATACAATCATCATGACAGAAAGCTCCACACTTTTTGCAAAGTATCATCGCGCGTAGATTACATACACAAGCATCATCGGCACCCACACTGCGGCATCTTGTGACATTCTGAAAACAAAATCCATGTTTGTAAATTCACTTTCTCCCTAATAACTTTCCACTATATACTATTTGGTTTAAATACTTACAACATTAGTGTTGGGATTTGGTGGCGGGGCACTAGACGCTCTAGGAATAACGTTAGGGGTCCTTTGTACCAGAATAAATTGCCCCATATTATTAGAGCGATTTTCATTCACCTGGAATATAATTTTATTTATTCTGATTACTCTTCGTATACCACAAAGTACATAGACAATGATATAGAATATTTATTGGTTCAGCAGAATTTTTTTACATATGTGACATATCCACTATGTCCAGTAGTGGATATGAGTCGGTCCTTTAAGATCTTCACATCGATGAGTCTTGCGCTACCCGCATTCAGCGATATATTCAGCATTATATAAAGGAAAATTATTTCATGTTGTATTCCATAAATAATTTTCATAAATTCATCTACTTGACAACAAAGGTTTCAGTACAAAAAATAAAGCAACCATTTAAAAGATTAATCGTTTCGTCTTCAAAATCATACCTCGGTCTGAGGTACGACGGGAGGAGGCAGTTGCCGTACGAGTACTGGCGGAGGTGGTCGGGGCGCACGCGGTGGACGAGTGAGCAGTGCCGGTGGCGGTCGCAGCTGTCCACGAAGCGCATCCCGATTAGGGCTGTTCTGGATCACTGCCTGACAGATCTGATAGCTGCGCTCCAAATTCACAGCACCTGGAGGCACTTTATTCGAGCTACGACTTCTGAAAAAATACAGCAGTATTGTAAAATATGCCCTAAGAAACAGTCATTTCTCCATAGTTGTTTTCGTCGAATTGTATCATACGTTTAATAATATATGAGGCTATAATAATAGGCATAATTTTGTTGTTATGCAGATAACAAATGCACCCTGCAACACATAGCTTGACGAATCTTTGATATAGGCAAAGGAATATCGATAGCTAAGCCATTTTAAAAACTATACAATATAAGACTTGGGCTTCGACCCAGATCATCAGCCGATAGACGTTCACTGCTGGATATAGTTCTCCCCCAAAAATCGTCACACCAATCGGACCTGCGCAGCCGTTTCCAACAGTTTCGGGCGACTTTCACCATACCGTTGGCCCACCTTGTGAGCAGCTTTCCAGCATTTCGTCTATCGGTACATGGCCGCCACTAGAGGATTTTACTGCCCCAGCTGTAAGCCTTTTGAATAATGTCTTGCCCATTACCACTAAAGTCTAGCAATCCTTAAAAAAAAACGTAAGGTAATAAGATTGTTGTGATGTGTAAACAAAAAAAAGACAAGGGTCTTAAAAAAAATTAAGTGTTAAATTTTTTTTCATATTCATAGCTGTTGATAATGTGTAACATCCACCATCACCCACAGGTTGGATAAATAGTCTCAAATAGTTGTGAGTGAAAGCCTCACATCCCAGTCGTGGGAACATTTAGATGGCTATTTATGTTCTTGTTGTACATACCTATTAGATTCTTTTCCTGACTTAGACTTTTTTCCATTCATTCGGACATTTTGTGATACTGTAGTAGAGTTAATTGTAGGATTGCATATACTTGAACTAGAGACAAGACTACTGGCTGATTCAATTTCTTGCTTTAAATCCTTCATCGAATGACAACTCTCCGAAGAGTTTGATGACTCCATGTTAAAATTAGCATCTCTCTCTTCTTTATACATACAACTTTCGTCATTTATATTTACGTCTTCCATACTTGCTTTGGAGTCTTCACTTACATATTTTGTATTGTCATTGTTTACACAAGAGAAATTGTGTAATGTTATAATGTTATCAGTATTAGTCCACTCATTTTCATTTTTCCAAGAAACAGCTGAGTTTTTTGGTTTTGCTGGATCTTGTAGGTTGTCATCAGGGTATGACACCATCTGTAACATTTTAAAAATGTCTTGAAATTTTGAGAACTAGAAAACTGCACAATATTATTAAATAGTTTACTTACTGTTGAGTTAGTTACTTCCATTACAGGAATGGATGAATTTTGACTCATAGGCATTGTTACAACAGCTGTTACATCTGTAAATTAATCATAAAGTTTTCATGTGTGTTAATAAACAACTATTAACACAAGTTAATATATTTGTCTATAAATTAATCAAGACATCTTACTTGTTTCACTCATGTATGATGTCAGTTCCATTAAATTAGGATGAGGAGTGTATTTGTCGTCATCAGTTTCTGAAATTTTAGTCGAAATATAAAAATATAGTGACAAATTAATATGAAGAAAAACTTTTGATGAATTGTATAATGACAAAAATACAACTAAAACAAAAGTTTTAAAAAAAGAAACTGAAAATGCTACAAACCATAATATATCTATATATAGAGAATCTGAGCTTTTTTTTGTGTAAATGGATTTTAATTTTCAAACTAAAGACATAAAATATGAAGTTAATTACAACTTTTAGTAAAACTGCAATCAAAATCATACATAAGACATAATTGTTCCTTAATGTAAATTTATACAGCCATAAATCAGCTTTGGCAATATTTTATTTATCCTGTAGTTTTAAATTATGATAAAAAGACTTACGTGCATTTAACATTGACAGGCCTCCTGTTTCCATAATAAATGACTCTGCATCTTTAAAATGTTCATCATAATAGTTTGAAGATACATTATCGGAGGGTCTATTCTTCTCTTCACTTTTAGTTTGGTCCTCTAGTTTATCTTTTAAATTTGTGTCATCATTAGCCTCTGCAATTTGACATTCCATTTCATCAATAACTTCTGCACTTGGATAGGATTCTCCTTTAGCATTAGGGGATTCATTAAAAGAAGATTCTGTAAGTGAATTAAATTCTTCTCTATTATTTTCTTGAATCTGTTCAGTTATATTTCCATCTTGATTTTCAATATTAATTGAATCCTTATTTATTTCCTGACCTGTAGGTGATGTTTCTACCATTTCTTCTATGTTATTTTCACATTCATTTTGATTACATTCACTCACAATTGTAACATTATTTAAATGGTTTTCTATTTTTAAACTTGACATTGAGGAAATACTTCTTTCATCATATTCATATAAGGACACTGTAGCTTTGCTATCTTCACTGTTTGTGTCACCATTATCAGGCCCAGGAAAAATGTTTATTTCCTGACTTTGACACACTGGTTCATTTGTAAAATTTGTTCCATTGTCTGAACAGTGGCTGTCTGCTCTATCTACATTTCTTGACAAAAAATTTACATTATCCATGGCATAATCATCTTCATATCTAATTCTCTTGGAAAACCTATTATATTCACTGTTATCACTACTTAATCTTTTAATAGGTTCATTATAGTTGGTATCAGAATCTGTTCCCTTATCTTCTTCACAATCTTTGGAAACACTTGATTCTTCTATAGTAACCACACTAATGTCTAATTCTTGTTTTAATTCATTTCGTTCGGTTTCATCAGGCAATAATAAAGGATCAACAGGAGTTGTAGAAACAGAATCCTCTATTCTAGGGGCAGAAGATGAGTCTGAAAAGCTAAAGTCTAATTGACAATCTACATAACCTTGATTGTTCTTTAAATGTTTAAGTGGCAGTAAGTCTGGGACAGGATTAGATGATTTTGTACCAGCTATAACAGTTTCATCGACAATATCTTCAACCTTAGCAGAAGAACGAGTCACTGCACCTACTGACCTCATCTTCTTACTAGTGCTTGATTTACTTTTTTTAATTTTTGGAACTGTACTACTGCTAGTTATTGATGCAGTAGGCCTTAGCTTAATAGTTGTTTTTAGAGATGGTCTTTCTGTGTTTAGACCCATTGAAGATTTTTCTTTTCGTAGTTTTTCACCCCAAATTGGCTCAAAATGCTTTAATTTCCAGGGATCAATTTTGCTTTTCTCTTTTTCCGCTTCAGTTTTAATTTTTTGTTGATTTTCAGGTGTAAACTCTCCACCTGATAAGCAATCTTGCCACTCAAGGCAAGCTCTAGCAAAGAACTCATTATTAAGACTTGATGAACTTAACCGTCCAGATGTACTCGGTCGATCAACACTGGGGAGTAGCTGCCCAAGTTTATATTGATATAATGGTGGTAATAGAGAGAATGTGTGCTTATTCAATAGTGCCCTTATATTAGTGTTTACTAATATTGAATCTGGTGTCTCCAAATCAATACAACCTTCTCTCGTTTGCTGTAATTGAGCTGCAGTTGATAACTTTTTACCACTTCTTTTCCTGGGCTTTATGCAAAAGCCAGGTATGCTGGCTAATACCTCACGCATTGTCGAGGGTCGGGTAGAATTGGAACTTGTGTCAGAGTATGACGTCGCAGCTGTCCATTCCCGATTTTCTGGTGGTGGAGGAGGAGGCAAGGGTTTAACTATTATTCTGGGTAGAGGTCGAGAATGATTGGAACTTTTTTTTCTTCTTTTTGATTGTTTTCTCGAGGAATGTTTACTGGATTTTTCACCATCTTGTGGGATTCGAATAACCGAATATTGCTCGTTATTGTTACATGACAAATATTTGCTTTCAGATGAATTATCAGAATAATCCATGCCTTTTTCTATCGAGTTTAAAGGCGATACTTCTAATTCCATGGTTGTGATATATTTGATTTAGTCCTTTATCATATGTAACATAAAATACCAGTTATAAATTCAACGTAGAATTATTGCCGCTGTCAATCACTATTTCAACCCATTATGTACTAGTTAACATCCCTTTGAATATGATCGTACTGTTTTAAGTATTTTGACAATGTGTAGTATTTAAACATTACTAATTTCAATCAAGCCAAGGTTAAATATTATAACATCCAATCCTTTTCACAACAGAATAGCAAAATCAAAATGTCACAACAACGCAGAAAATGGATTCCGCTACGTAACGTTCAATTTTATGCAGGCTATATATAAGAAGAAAAAATTAATAAACTTAAAATTTATGAATTGTGTCTGTAATTTTTTTAAGACATAATAATTTGATAGTAATTTATGCTTCAAATAGGCAATTTCATTGAATCTATAATTAGAATTATATAATAATCCGTAACTAATTCTTAAGTGGTTTTAAGTGCATTACCATCGTAACGCTACATAGAACATTATAAAAGAAAGATAATATTATAACAACACAGACGTATAAAAAGAGTTCCTTTTATATGTTATATGTAACAATGACCATTAATCATATCTAGCATCACAAACGATGATTTTTATTAAAATGTGATTTGACGCAGATTATTTCTATAGGAAAATTTCAACTGCAAGTAACCTTTTTTTTATAAATATATGTATATATATTGCCCACTACATAAATGATCACTCTCTTTTAAATTTCATATGAAGACCTCATATGTAACAATATTTATAGTTGTTCAGATTTTCTTTAGCAGCAATTATAATAATTATAAATAAGTAGCGTTCTCTGAAATAACAACATTAATAATGTCCAAGTAATCTAAAATAACTTTATACTTTTTTAATAACGTAACTTTCTTTATCATTGAATATTTTATTTAAATAATGGAAATTAAACTTAAAGCTGTTTTCCTAAATTTAGCAGAATTTGTAGCGAAAATTTAATAGTTTCTAATTAATAATATGAATTGAAGTGCTAGTTATGATTTTAAAAATAAATATTATTTTATAACATTATTATGTTTTTGAACGTTGCCAAGCTTTCTCCATTCTTTTTATGTTAAACGCCGACGGACGCCATTTTGTTCTTACCGTGTCTTGCGAATAAAGCATTTTTTAAAGGTGTTAATTTGAATCGCAAGTCGTATTAATTGTGTTATTTCTTAGTGTAACTTGTATTAATTTTAATTTGAAATTGCATATCCCATAGTTTTGTGTAGTTAATATGGGACGAGGAAGGTAATTAAAACTTTGATGCGGTATTTAATTGCGTTTCTTTTTTTGTTAAAAAAACTTTTTTTATTATATTAATATTTCTATTATTTAGAGATCGTAGTCGTGACAGACGTCGCAGCAGAACTAGGAGCAGAAGTAGAAGCCGCAGCCGTAGTCCTCGCTATGGGTTAGGATCCGGTGGCGGCGGCGGCGGTGGCGGCGGTGGTGGTGGTGGTGCATATGGTGGAGGTGGTCGTCGCAGCAATCCTGGAGCTAGTTTACGAAAACCTAAGTGGGACTTGAGCAGGCTTAAACCGTTCAAAAAAGATTTTTATGTTCCACATCCAGACGTTGAAAACAGACCTGAATCGGAAGTTGAATCGTGGAGAAGTGACAATGAAATAACACTTAAAGGTCGCAATATACCAAAACCCACGCTAACGTTTGATGAAGCTGGTTTTCCCGATTATGTTATGGATGAAATAGATAAGATGGGATTTTCAAAGCCTACGCCCATCCAAGCTCAAGGTTGGCCTATTGCTCTGAGTGGATATGATATGGTTGGCATTGCATCAACAGGATCTGGCAAAACACTTTCGTATATATTGCCTGCCATTGTTCATATTAACAATCAACCAAAGTCTAGTAGAGGTGATGGGCCTATTGCACTAGTTTTAGCTCCTACAAGAGAATTAGCGCAGCAAATTCAAGAAGTATGTGATAAGTTTGCTAATACTTCTAAAATACATAATACATGTTTATTTGGAGGTGCTCCTAAAGGTCCCCAAGCAAGAGACTTAGATGCTGGTGTTGAAATTGTTATTGCTACACCTGGCCGGTTATTAGACTTTTTAGAAAGTGGACGAACTAATTTAAAGAGATGTACTTATCTAGTATTAGATGAGGCAGACAGAATGTTGGATATGGGTTTTGAGCCACAAATACGAAAAATTATAGAACAGATACGACCTGATCGTCAGACATTGATGTGGTCTGCTACATGGCCCAGAGAAGTACAAAGCTTAGCTTCAGAATTTCTTAAAGATTATCTACAAATTAATGTAGGTTCCTTACAACTAGCTGCTAATCACAATATTTTGCAAATAATTGATGTTTGCATGGAATATGAAAAGGAAACAAAATTAAGCACACTCCTTAAAGAAATTATGGCAGAAAAAGAAAATAAAACTATAATATTTATAGAAACTAAACGTCGTGTAGATGATATAACTCGAAAAATGAAAAGGGATGGGTATGTTGTTGATATACTTGGTTTAGGTATAACATTTTATGTTTATATTGCATCTTTATTAAAAATTACTTTTTTTATGCAGATGGCCCGCTGTTTGTATTCATGGTGATAAATCTCAAAATGAACGTGACTGGGTATTACAAGGTAAGAAACAGATTATGGGTAATAGTGACATAATTTTTTTTAGTTTATATATTTTTTCTCATTATAATAATTATATATACATATTCTTAATAAAACTTTTTATTTTTAATAAAAGTAAAATTGAAAGCTTTATATAGAGCACTTACTGAAAATCGAGAAGCGGTATTGGACTGAAGGTTTTTAGTATTATAAGTGAGTTAAGGAGAGTTTACATGCGAGTGAAAAGTTGGTGAACATGTGTCTGCATGTGCAGGCCGTGGAGACTGCGGCTGGGCGGCGGAGGCGGCGGCATGCGTGCGAACGTCGCCGCTAAGCTTCGGCGGCGAGCCGCGCCTGCGGCCGCACCCGCCTCTAGTCTAGGGGCTAAGCCCTTTGCACTCTGACTTGTCACCGCGGCTAGTCTGAGCCGCTTCTCGCGTGTTCGGCGCGCTGGGGTCCACCCCTCGCCGGTGTGCCGTCGACGGCGACGGTGCGCAGGCCGAGCGTCCGGGTGCCTGGGCTCGCCAGCGCCTGTCCTGACGCCTCTGTACTCTCTCGCGCCGCCCCGGTCGGCCTCTCGCTCTCACTTGATATTTTTTTTGAGCAATAACCGCCTTTATTATAGTGGGATCTATACTTATTAGTAAGTTCTCGAAAATAACACTAGTAAATAAAATGTTTCTTTTTACATTTTTTGGTTTATAAGTACCATATTTATTTCAAATGATCATAACACAGACAAAGTACATATTTTGATAAGACTTTTACATGTAAAAGTAATTATCAAATTAATTGAACTGCTTAACTATGTCTATGATTTTAAATGATTGCATTATTTGGACTAAAAAAAATAAAACAAAAGTGAATAATAATTTTAGTTATTTTAAATAAAAGATTTGAATTAATACATTATTTTTTAACATCTCTGAATAATTTTTAACATACTAAATGCAATATTGCAGAACTACAGAAAATATATTTATTTTTAACAAATAAATATAGAATAAAACAAGTGTATACATAGGTATAAAAAGAGAAAAAGGTGAACATAATGAGTTAGCTCCATCAGAGAATAGTATTTTTTTACATACTACTAACATAATAGTAATAAGTGATGTGTACTGTATGATTAACAAGAGACTAAATCCATTCAATCATCTTCAACATCAACTTATGGATTACTGGACCAAATATTTTGTTTATTATGATTGTTGTTACCAAATACAAATTCAATATTACAATATTAGAAATAGACTATTGAAATATTAAAAACTGGCTTACCAAGTAATATGAATCTCATACAAGCATGGTAAACATAATTTGACAACACATGTTATATTCCGATTGTTTTGAAACTTGATAAACTGTATATTCTTAACAAATAAGTAATTAAATGTTACATATGTGTACATTTTATATTGCAAATTGATTTCATATTAAAAAATTATAGATTTGTATTTTGAAACTAAAACAGTGTACATAATTTTTTTTAACTGATTAATTTGAATAAAAACACACAATTACGAAAATATTTAGCGATAACCATAACAATATTTTTAAATTGGACAGCACACATTACAAACTCTTTCGATGTAAATACATATTATTGACTATTAGAGTACAAGTAAATATATAAGTTTAAGCAGAGGAATATAGTAGAATGGTCACTGATATGTTATATAATGTTACAGATTTTCGAAGTGGAAAGGCCCCTATACTTGTTGCCACAGATGTAGCAGCGAGAGGTTTAGGTAAACAGAACTTCTTATATTTTATAATTTATGTTCACGCATTGGTGTAAAATGATTCTAAAAATGAAAAAAAAAATTGCAGATGTGGACGACGTGAAGTTCGTTATTAACTTTGATTATCCCAGTAATTCTGAAGATTACGTACATCGCATTGGAAGAACAGGAAGAACGAATAAAACTGGCACTGCTTATACCTTTTTTACACCATCCAATGCAGCTAAGGCAGGTGATCTCATCTCGGTATTAAAAGAAGCAAAACAAGTTGTAAATCCAAAGTTGCAAGAACTTGCAGAGCGTGGGGGCGGGGGAGGACGACGTAAGTTTATTATGGTGTATTTTGTACCTTAAAACGTTTTTTAATGAGTAATTTACTTATTATATCAATTGTCACTAATTATCAGAAGTTTTGTTTTGCTATGTTTCTGTCCATGTTATTATTTAGTTCTATTACATATTTGTGTTTGTAATTATAACTATTAAACTCTTTCGCGTAACATCTAATTTAAATTAATATTTGTGATAATTGTAATAATTTTAATTTTTCGAAGTTTTGATTCTTGCCATCTAAAATGTTATTTTTTGTTTTATTCAGGTCACCGAGGTCGAGGTGGAAGATACCGCAGAGGAGGTCGCAGGTCCCGCTCCAGATCGCGCTCCCGCCGCCGCCGTACCCGATCGAGATCGCGTTCACGCGACCGTCGACGTCGCCGCCATAGTTCGTCCAGATCATCACGAAGCAGATCTTCAAGATCATCGAGAAGCCATTCACGATCTCGCTCGCGCTCCCGGTCCCGTTCACGTAGCCGCTCTCGTTCAGGCAAGTGCAGTCCGATGAAGGACGCTACTAACGCTGTTCCGAAGCCTGTGACACAAGCTCTACTGCCTACACCAAAGCCACTTTTACCTACACCTATTGGTCCCCAGCTTCCCATAGCACAGAATGATAAATATAATGGAAAACATCCAACAAATCCAATCCATAATGATGAATTAAATACTCGAGGAAATGATAGATCTGTAAATGATAACATTTCAAATAATATTCAACAGTCTAATCAAATTCCGCCTTTGATGGCTCTCAACCCTCAAATGTGTATGCCCCCTCCTCAAATGGGCGGACAAGGATTTGTCATGCCACAATTTTTTCCTGCCGATCAATATGGTATGATGGTAGCACCTTTTGCACCAAGCCCAATGCTTGCTTCTTCCAGTTGGACGGCACCCCCTCCGCCTCCGCCACCCCCTCCTGCCCCTTCCAACTCCATAAACAATGTCGGTTATAATCAAGGGCAAAGTGGCTATGGCGAAAGTGGCTTAGAGTCAGATTCCAGAAAGCGTGGTGGCCGCTCAGGCGGCCTTGGCTCGGGCTCTTATGGACAGGGCTCAGGTGGGCTCGGCTCGGGCAGTATGGGCTCGAGTGGTGGTGGCCTAGGCTCTGCCGGAGGCCTGGGCTCGGGCAGAAGCCACGGCTCGAGCCGCGGCCTGGGTGCCAGCGACGATCGCGGCTACGGTGGCGGCCTTGGCTCTGGCGGAGGCCTAGGCTCCGGCGGTGGCCTGGGCTCTGACGAAGGCCAATCTTCGTCGAGATCGCGAGGCGGTCGAGATAGGCGTCGTCGCGGAAGAGGACGAGATGACTACGACTCTGAAGGTCCAGGTGGTGGTCTCGGGTCCCAGGGATCTGGTGGCCTTGACGGCGGTCTGGGCCAGGCCTCCCACGGACTGGCCTCTGGCGGTCTTGGTGTACCCCATGGGGGCCAAATGCCGCGTCTACTCCCCCAACCTGGTGAGGACTACTTTGGTCCACAAGGTGCCAATTTTACAGCGTTCGGCACTTACGGTTCTAAAAATCTAAAAAGAAATCAAGATGACAATAATGTCAATGACACATACAGAAATGATCTTAATTATAACAATGGGATGGATTTCTATAATCAGCAAAACATGGGCCCTGGAAGACCTTTCAATGTAGACATGAATCAGAATGGTTCTAATGACGCGCAGTTGAACGGCTCCATGGGGTACAATAACAACCGCCAGAGGAATCGCCAACGGCGGTGAAAACCTCGAGGTTTGTTTTATTCAAACCAATCCAAACTCACATTTACACAAAATTACACTATACAAAGAAACCAACACTGTTAACATTAACTTGGGTGGTGCGTCACAGTTTACATTGATAATTTAATTGGAACTTCGTTTAATCCTTATTTTATATGTTGCTCTCTTAAAACACGGTAAATGTACATATGATTTACAGTATTGTTTATATGATTACAGAGAACGGCTACAACGGTGACTCACGCCGACGCAGGAGACGTTGATTGAAGAAGAAGTATAGAAGAATATGAAGAACAAATGAGCAGTAGCGTTAAGATTTATTGGACAACATATTATTTCATTCCATGGGTGCGACTGTGTGGAAGGCATTTCTTTTGCTTACAAAATTGTAAACTATTATATAGGATTTAACATTATAAAACTACATGACCATCATGTATGCCTATTGTCGTCCACTGATGAACATGTGCCTCGGGATCTGTCTGTCAGTCCACCTTGCAGGCAGTTACACAATTTATTCTCCATGAAATTTCCCAACACTAATCAATGAATAGTTATATAGTAAAAGCACTTTTAAATGTTCTAATCTAAATAATTACAATATATTTTAAGTTTTATTTTTATGTACAATATAAGTACACTAATACAACTGTCTGTATAAATACTTGATTTTGAATTGGAAATTTGTAACAATATAAGAACTTTTTCAGTAACAATTGTAAGTTTATTTCTTTTTAATATATTTTACCTAAATTTGGACGAGGAGGCGAGGCGGAAGAAGTATGGATCTGAATCAAACCTTTTATTAAATAATATGGCCACGTAATCTGCACGTGTCAACAAATGTTTTAACATGCTATATCTAACTTCGTATAAGGTTATGGAACTTCGAGCAACACACGACGAACGGTCTAATGAAAACGGCTATTGCCGCGATCGAGTTATTCTCGTTATCTCTGTAATTTGATTCGATATTCAACATAGGAATGGATAAAAATATAAGTTTGTGCACTTTTGGCTATCTAAAATGATCATGGTTATATCGCGCAATGGTTTCGTTTTTATGGCTCGTTCGGCAATAATTTAGAATAAATCCTAGGTGGCACCCTACATATTAAAAATAAACTATCAGAGCGCAAATTAAAAGTTGTAGGAAACGTTACTACGTTACGTTACGTACGGAACAATGCAGATAAAAGTTTTCTAAAGCTGGCGCTATTGGAAGCCTTCCTTTATGGATCTCTACGATTGGTTCAGCGGTTATCGGCAAAATTTTTTGCTCATTAATGTAAGACTTCGTTTCGTGCATAAAAAAACAGACAGTTTACGAAATCAACTTGTTTAATATTTATTTAAAATCAATATTACAAAAATCAAAACACTTGTAGTAACATGAATCGAAATTCATCTGCCGACTTTATAGAAACAGTCTCTTTGTCAAACTTTTTGGTATCTGTAATTTGTCCACAAATTAATTACCTGTTTGACTTACATACATTTGAATTTTTTTTCAAGTGTTCGCTAGGTTATTTCCGTAACTATTGAATGAATAATAAACATTTTCATAAAATTTTAACGTCGTTTGTTTATTTGGTTGCTATGGGATTATTCAACAATTATACATTTGTTATTTCTTGTTTAAAATGAGTTTTTCGGTGGATTTAGTTTCAGAAGACTCATTTTATGAAAATATTACTTTGGGTGTAACAAAAGTTCTTGGTTAGTGTATATTTGTAACTAATTTAAAATGGAAGTATATGATTTTTTTAATAAGAATTTGCTTTATGTTTAGGTAAAAATACAAATCCGTCTGGTACTGGACCTAATAACATTTCACTAATTTTCACCCAATCAGCACAGTTGCTTGAAGCCATAAGAGTTTCTAAATCATCCCTACCGAAATATGTTGGTGGTCTTTCATTAATTTTTTGAGGTAGTCTTTCCAGTAAACCTACTGGTACATATCTGTACAGAAATGATAACCATTCTAGTAAAAATCTGCGCGTATTTTCAACGCCCTGTGTATCAGAACCCCAGTGTTCAAGACCATAATTTGTAAACTTTTTTATTATTTCAAATCTTTCCGTACTGCTGATATCCCACAATTTTTGTTCCTTTATTTCTGTGAATATCCAAGGTTTTATCAGTGCACCACGCCCAATCATAACTCCTTGAACAGAAGGTGCTTTTTCTCTCTTTTGCACATAATCCTCATAACTTAAAATATCACCATTGCCATAAACAGGATGCGGTGCTACTGCTTTTGCACAGGCTTCTATATATTCCCAATTGGCTGATCTTGTATATCTAGCTTCTCTTGATCTACCATGTAAAGTTATAAGTGATACACCCCATTCAAACATTTTAGGGATTATTGTGTGCGCAATGTTTTTGTCTTGGTATACACCTGTTCTAATTTTGGCAGTAAATGGTATCTCTAATAATTTTGATGCTGATTTGATTGATTTTTCTAATCCTGATAGTCTGTGCATCATACCACAGCCAGCACCTTTTTTATATATTAAGTCTATTGGACATCCTAGATTTAAATCTATAAAATCAAGTTCTGTATTTTCTTGCAACAATTGTGCTACTTTAGTTATAACATATGCATTATTACCACATATTTGAGCACCAAATAAGTCTTCTGATTTATGTCTTTTTACTAAGGCCCACTCTTGCTTTAAGCCTTTAAGTAATGATTCACATAAGGCCATTTCTCCGCAAGTAATATCAGCTCCATATTCTTTACAGATTCTTCTAAAAGGAAGATTTCCCACTGTTGTTAAAGGACTAAGATATAATTTGTCACGCCAATTTATTTTCTTCTTTTCACTTGTTCGTAATTTAATAAAATCTTCATCAGTTATCGCACCACTGTTAACTTTTTCATCATCACTGGTTAACTTTAATGTTTCAGAATCATTTTTAGAGTCCATGCTTTTTACAACACTTTCAGCAATACTAAAATCATACATTTTCTTTTGAAGTTTTATTTGAAGCGAACTGTCAAGTATATTCTTTGTGTCTACTATCCATTCTTTTATTTTTGTTTCATTAGTTATATTACAACCTTCAGGTGTAATATGATTTAAACCAAAACGGCAGGAAATTCCTCTAGGACATTTTCCTCTAACTTCAAAGAGCCGGCACTTTTCGTCAATATCTTTAGGTTTAATCCGTAGGTAATGTAAAGGGTCATGTATAAATTTGCAGTTGGCAAATTTACAAATTTTTCGTTCATCCCCTATTTTAATATCGATTATACTAGGACACGGTTTGTTCTGTTTTTCATCTTGAAATGTTTTGGGTCTAGCTTTATTTTGACCTCTATTTTTGTTTTTACTTTTTGTAGATATTTCGTCATCTTCTTCAGGTTTATTTTTTTTATTATTACAAGTACTATCGTCTAATAGTTTTCTTTTTAATGATGTATCTGATTTTTGTTCACTGTTAAATATTGCAGGTCTTTGGACTATAAATTCGGCTTTAATACCACAAACTCCCGAATTTGAATTTGACATCTTATTTATTTTACCAGGCTAACAAACAAGATTCGCTATTTTCTAATGTTTTAGTTTTAATACACCTTACTTAATACTAAAATTAAAACAAATTTAAGGTTATTTAAAAAAAAAACGTATGTTTATCACCATATGACAATAGTTGACACTTTTTTAGTGTTACAATGTTCATACTTATAGTAATATTTCCTTGCTTTTAAGTATTAGAACACTTGATTCTAAATCAGTATGTTTTACTGTTACAAAAATTTTATTTGTTCGGGTAAATTATGTTCACATCAGGAATGTTAAAGTGATAAATGTTTTCGTGTATATAATTTTTTTATACTTAGACGTTTAAAAATTATAATATCACTAGTTCGTTTCGCGTCTAATGTGTATAATAAATGTATTACATTAGGTACAAATGTATCATACTACCTACATGGCTGTAGAAATCTACAAAATAATTATATGGTTGCTTCAAACTCTTTCAGAGGCTGATCCGCGTATATCAAATGTTGTAGTAGAAAGAAGACCGCCATGTGATCGTTTAGCGATTTCAAATTGGGAGCAAAGACATTCAACTGTCTTACCCGAAGATTTGAGAAACTTTTTTGCTTCTAGTGATGGATTTCAGCTAACATGGAGTTATAAATATTCTGGAAAGTATTTATCAATAAATAATTTAGCTAACCAATAAAATTCTTCAGAATGAATAAGGCAGCACACTCACGTTGATTATATGTTATTAACTTTGATAATATTAATTTTATACGTTTTTTAACAGCTGATGATGTATTGCCCGTTGGATCAATAAAAGTAAACTCGTTGAGTGAATTATATTTGTCGTCGGGTTTAAAAGATCTTTTAGATTTCTCCTTAACAAGACAGAATGCGAATCCTCGACCAATACTTAACACTAAATCTAAGGTGTTTGAATTGGATACATGCAGAAATATAGGAAAGGTAAAATCTTCTTAGATGTGTTTTTGCTAGAATTACTAATTATTCCATTATTTCAAAATAAAGAATTTGTGGTATCTTATATTAGCATCTTTCTTCATCATCTTATCTTTCTCATAAAATGGCAGATTCTAATAATGCTGTTTGATACACTACTTGTAACGTCCATACTAAAGCGAACAAAATAATTTCTGAAATTGTACTATCATACACCGTTTATGAAGTGAAAGAGCAGCATTCGTAACAATATTGAAGTGTTAAAATTAAAAAGCTGTTTAAAAATTAGCTTCAATTGAAGACAATATATTTTTTTTAGAGCTTGGTGGTACATCCAATGTGTTTAACGGCAGACCTGCCCTCTTTGTACGGATTGTACGTGTAAAATTATACCTTTCCGATATATCATTTCGAAAACCAAAGCGACATGGAATTTTTATTTTATTTCCATATAATAGACATTACAAAAAAAAAAATTAAAACGTTAATTACGGCCACATTCTTATGGATTTGCGAAACATTTTCTTTTATAAAGATTGATTGATCAAATAGCCGTAGTAATTTGAAGAAATGTATTACTTATCAAATCACTTTATACATTTTATCGTAGTGATTTTTACAGGTTTGTCTTATATGTACAAACGGCATCTGGTCGATTTGGTTGGCGACTCGTGAAGGTGCTTGGGGCTGGTTAGCGGATTCGTTTACTAACTATTTCAGGATGGCTTTAGTGCACCTGGGTTTACCGGGTTGGCAAGCTGCTTTTTCAAATTTGCCTCTAATTCCTTGGGCAGAGGTAAGTAACATTAATAATAATTTAATATTCATGTGAAACCTATATTTAACTTTAACGTTTCGTTTTAGCAACTGTTTCTGCTGCTTGCACCGCATCTGTTAGAGAAAACTGAACAAGAAAATAATGTGAACGCAGCTGGGAATGAAACAGGACTTAATCACATAGACCCCAATATTTTCAAAATATCAGTTCGCCACCATAAGACAACACGTCAATCTAATCAATGAATTTTAGTATTGTTCAACTTTTGGCGATTTAAATAATATTATTGTGAAAAAATAAAATTCTTGTTTGCAAATAATATAAAGCTTTAATTCATTCATAAACAGTATAAAATCAGCCACGACAAGATTGTAAAATAAAAATAAACGTTGCTCCTAAATATGTAGTATATTCAAATTTGCTTATTACAATAGACTATAGCTAAATAAACAAATGGACGGAATGTAAGACTAATTACAAAATTTAAGCTATAAAATGTTACAACTAAAGTGAATAATTGCAATGGTCATATGAAATTTATTATAGTTTTTATATAAAATTCTATCTACGTAAAGAACGTGTCTGCAAAAATGTGCGAGAGGAGAAAACGTGAACATATTCTTCATAAAGTGTTTGCTAATAGAAATATATGAAAGCTAGAGATAAAAAATATTGTACATATATTAATACTACTTCTATTTATAATTGTCAACACATAAAATAATTGTGATTGCGTTACTTCGTGATGCACTCTTAATATTACCTCTGTTGGGACTCGGGACCTTCTGTACTAACGTGATGGCAATGTATTCACCACTCTAACCATACGAAGGTCTACTGATGTCCACATCTCCACAAAACTTATTTTTAAGTCGGATTCCTCTTGATATTTAATTATACAGAGAATTTAAGCCTAATGGAGATTGAACCCGCGCCTCTTAGATTCTTAAAATTGAACCACAACAGCATCAACTTGATGCAGTAAATAGCACATTTATATCCTTTATTATTTTATTAAATGCATTATAATCTAAAGCTACTCGTGAATACAAAAAAGTATAAATCCATTAGAGTAGTAAATATAAATACTATGTGATTATAAGAAAAATCCGATGATACGCCATACTTTATATCTAAGTGGTAAACTCTTGGTGGGATGGTAAATTTTGAACATCATACACTTTAATTACAATATAAGAAAGGAAAGATGTGTGTATTTATAAATAATGCACTATTGAGTTTAGAGAGGTAAACAACGGAATATTGTATGTTTTACATATTATATAATAAAACTGTTCTATAAATGAAAGATCTATTCAATAAATTCAATGGAATGATCTATAATATGACCAACTATTATAATATGTTGAAACACACCATTGATTCTTGTCTTAAACAACAATTGTTAAATGATCTACAAACTAAATATTTTCAAACAACCATGGTTTTAAAAGATATATTTTATTTATATGATCTAATAATATGTATAGTAGCTTAGCGGTATTATTGTGACCTGCCTTATTCATTAACATTTTTAAAGCCAGCTAGTTATTACATAATAAAAGCTAGTTACAAAGAACAGCATATGATTTATATATCACTGCTTCATTAATTGTATCATAAACTCTATCTTTAGACAACGATGTAAGACATTATAATACCTATATTTATTTAACGAAAACAGCAAGCCCTTGCTTTATTCAGTACATACAGAAAAATTAATGAGAATTTTTAATGTGATGATGAATTGTGAAACTTTTATAAAAATTTTACATTAATTCAAAGTGTTACACTAATTTCGTTTGATCTATTCTGTTAGATATTAAGCTCTTTCCATTAGAAAAAATGTATTTGAACGCTCTCAAGGCTACGTTAATGGATTGACAAGCAAATTTGGGAAGACCATGGTTGATGCGATTAATTCTATTATTGCTTAAAAACACTAATAAATCCAGCTGACCGGCACCCATTGGTGGTCAGTTGAGAGTGAATGCAGTGCGTCCATAATTTTTGAGTAAGTTGTGTCTATGTTGTTGTTGGTAATAACTAGGTCGATGTATTTCTCGTAAGTTCGATGGATGCGAGCACTTTCTTCCAATGTTTGCTTCATATCTTCCTCCTGTTATAAATAAATATTAATAACGTTTACATTGTCTGTAACCTTGATGCTGCTTTTGATATTGTTTCATGTTTTTTATTTGTTATAAGCTATTAACTTATTGTTAATTTAGCACTGAAATAGACTTCCTAGTGCAAACTACTTTGCACATGATTATTGTACGTATTAGCAATATTTTAATAATTATGATGCAGAGTGAGTCAAGGTCATTTATCCACAATGATAGGTATCTAACATATTCGAGAAGTACAGCACGTACGACCTAGTTACAAACTGCGCTATAACGTCTTCTAGTGACACTTATAATTAGACAATTAATAAAAAAAAAAGTATACCTCGTAAAGTGAAGCGAGCGATTCAAGAGTGCGCGCTCGTCTGGAACTGTACCGGATAGAGCTCTGCCGGTCGAACTACACGACGCATGCACAAATACATTACGTATACAAACATGCACGCAATTTATCAACAAAACACACAGACAATGTCTAAACTATATTACTTTAACATAAAATAATATTAATGGAAATGACTGTCAAGAGATAAGAGTATTCAGTCACATAGTCACAATACTGTATGAAGTTTAGGCTGTGTCAATATTTTTTTTTTATGAAAAATAAAAATACATCTTCAGTAGAAATTATGAGCATACAATATTACATTATCTATCGAATTGAAATAGTAACTGGGCCTTATAAATTTTCGCATGTTTTATGATTCTTTTTTTTATTCGACAAAATGACGAGGCGAATAACCTGATAGGTCATATGCTTGCACATTGTTGTCGTTGCCTTGAGATGTTAGTCTCGTTAACCTAATATAATTTCACTAGCTACAACAACTTTCAACTCGAAATACAGTAATGTTTCAACTGTATAGTTTGGGGGCAGAAATAGATGTTGCAGTACCTACTTAGATGGTCTTCGGCTACAGAGATTTATCACCAGTGCAATATGTTTAATTATGTGATTGTGAAATATGTCAAGTAATTATAATGCTATAATAATTTTAAAATAAAAAGATATTAATGTTTACTGCTACAATTTAGGTAAATTAATAAAACAATTGTCTATTTATTATATAATAAACGTAAAATTAGAATAAATAAAGGTTAATTTCAACAAAAAAAAAACATCTATTACACTGTCGGGTACACAACCTATAACTATTTCTAACTGTTTTGTTTAGCATAAGACAATTATAGGCTGAACTAATGATGATGTCCTCACCGTTAAGTTCCTGTTGGATGCGTAAGTGAGGTTCCGCAGCTGCTCGATGCCCGGCGCGCCGATTAGTATAACGTAAGGAAGAAACTCGCTGCTGTTGTGTAGAAGCTTCAACGATTGTGGTGCACAGTCCAATATGCACATTTTACCTGCGAAAAAACGCAAAGATTATTTTAAAATTGGTTTATTTGTTTTTAAACTTAAAACTGGTTAACATTTCAAATTCACTTGGTTTTAAGTGACAATGTAGCAGAAAGCGAAACATGCTCGCACAAATTACTTGCGCCCTCACAAGTTTGATTAGACTCTGTAATGCTGTAAAGCTAATGAAAATTACTGGGGTAACAAGACTTAACACTTTATGTCTCAAGACAATGAGCGCTATGTGGTGCAGTGTGTACCATCTTAACTGGCGCAACATTGTTATGGCAAGCGTATCACTTACTATCAGGTGATCGTGTCACTTGTCTAGTCGCCTCATCGAATAATAAAAAAAAACGATCTAAACTCAGCACTAATGTAGACGCTGAATAGAAACTTCTGAGAGGTGAATGATGAGTATACACCATTTTTTATGAGCCAAATATAACGGATAATATTATTTGCAAATGTATATTCTTCTATAAATTTAGAACAAGTTTATTAATAGCAGTAATATTAATTACAAAACAAACTATGTTAAAAAGGCAAATGTAGTATGCATACCATCTTTGATAATGGCTCTGATTGAGTCAAGATGTGTTCCATATAGATGTCCATTATGCTCGCCGTACTCTAGAAAGCGGCCAGCGTGAGCATCCCTCTCCATTTCTTCACGCGATACGAACCAGTACGAGAGGCCGTTCTCCTCTAATGGTCGCGGTGGGCGTGAGGTATCTAAAAATCAAGATAGTTTCTTGCAATTGTAATAAGGCTTAACATCTTATGACTCGAGACAATGCGCACATTGTGGTGCAGGGGATATCATTCCAGCTACCACTACATTGTTATGGGTAGGCCCATTACCATTATGTGAAATTCTTGTAGTGTGGTCAAATAAAAACAATTTGGTGAGGTTCATGGCAAAAGCTATCTGACAGGAGCTTATCAAATTTTTAATTTACAATGGGCTATAACACTACTTCATATTATGTTAAGTAACAATGAGGCAGTGGATGACGAAGCATGCTCTCATGTATATTGTAACATAAATTGACAGGTGGAATACAGCTACATTCAAGCTATAGTTCAAGCAGCAGATAGGGCAAGTTCGAAAATATACGGAATCACACCAGAGCCCTTTATGCTATTAGATAAGTAGTTTAAGGTTAAGGAGTTGTGGTTGTAAAATTATTTTTCTGTACTTTGATAAGTTATTAACAATTTATGAGCTTTTTTAGCTTTTATATACGGATACATACGTGGTACAACTGCTCCAAATCTGTCAGGGTGTTCTTGTATCATACGGTTCTTAATAGTTCGTCGGCCGACGCCCTTCGTTCCGACGAGTGCAAGTATACGGCGGAGGAATGGTGGTGTTCGCGCAACTTCTTCGTACAGCGCGAGCTCAGCGCCCTCTAATTGAACGCTCGATCGAGATTCATACACGAATTTCTTTTTTTTCTTCGATATCTACAAAAATAACTGTAATTTGTAGATTGTATCTTATAACAAACGTTTGTGGGGCGGTGGTAAGCGCGCGACGTAGTCTCGAGGAGGCGAGGGTTCGATCACCCGCATCAGATATTACATGTACATGACATCCATTAATTTCAACTTGGCCAATGTAGTGGATAAATTAACTTTGTGGTTATTAACAAGAACGCATTATTAAACATGATATTACTGGCTGGTGTTTGTATTTTAAATGCTATAATATATTACTTGATTGCTACAAAAAGGTAAATAAAAGTGATTACCCGCGCACCACAGATGCTAATTTTGTGAACAAAATCAGCTTCAGGAGGTACATAAGCCTTTCTCCTCTCTTCTAACTCAGGAGAAGGAATGAGGCCCACAACATCAGTCTTCTCAACATGACTTGCTTGCCACCAATTAGGATCTTTCCTATCTGAAACCTAAAGTTTAAGAAATGCTTATGTTCAATGATTTCACTTAGGAAAATGGTAAATATCTTATAAGACTCCTTTTTAATTTTGCTGCATTATATTTTTATGAATTAAGAAAAACTGCCACTAACCTGTAGGATGTCACCTTTTTGAAACGGTAATCCAATTTCTTTACAGGGAAGTAGTGTATCATCTTTTGGGTCATAATCAAATAGAGCTCTCATATAACACTGAAATTAAAAACAAATATATACATTACACCAAGTATATATGATATGTATGTTAAATGACTTTGTTATTCGGCATTGTACAGTTGTACAGTTCAGTTCAGTACAATTAGCATTCTTAAACCCTCCTATATTTATTCTTAATAAGGAATTTGTACAATAATTAACTGTGTATCAAATTTGGTACATGAACCATTAACTATTCCCATATATGAAAAATGTAAGATTTTATCAAATTGACTAAATATGCTTACACTCAGTTTATTACATAACTGTGAACTTTTCTCTTTTAGATTCGGTCCCACTTTAAGTGTCACTCTATCATTGGGCTTGGAAACTGCTTCTTTAAGTTGATCTTCAGAATCAATATGTACACCGTCAACTTCTAATAGAACATCACCTACAGATACTAGTGCCTGTTTGGCTGCTGCACTACCTGCTAAAATTCTCGCAACAATGAGCTGTCCATGCTCATCTGTGGTTACCTGAAATGTTATGGTCAAAATTGAAAAAATGCATATGATACATGTTAATTGTTATGTTTTAGAAACTTCAATACTTCAGAATTAAGTCTCCAAATAATTGGAATACATATTTTAGTGGATATGTTTAGTGACAGAATCTGTGTATGTGCTTGTGTTCAATATTCAGCAAAATAATGCTTAGTTAACTGTTCAATTTATTCTTAAATGATGACACATTGTAACAGACGTTTATAATAATTGTTCCTATTAGTGAAATTGTCCATCAATTATTTGATTGTCTATTCAATTGGGACAATAATTGTAAAGTAGCATTTGGTTTCTATAATAAATTAATGCCTTCATTTACATTTAAGTAATCATTGAACAAGGAAAAGATGTATGACAATGTTGATAATTTAATCAGTTATTGAAGTTTCTTTTTAAATCTGTGAATACCTATATTCCCAAGCTTGATACTCAAAAAGAAACTATAATAAAAAAAAAAAAGATACCATAAAAAAATAATTCTAGAGTAATAGTCTTTAATTCGACAACAGATTCCAAATCCACAAGTTGTACCCTTTCAGTCAAACAACTAATAAGCACTACATATAATTAGAGAATATTTAGTTTATTAAACATTTATTTTGTATACTATTACTTTGATTAATTAGAATGTGTATAAAATATTCTATAGTGGCACATTACATTTAGTAGGAGAAATATATTTTTTTTAAAGATAACATTTAGAACTTACAGTTAATCCCAATGGCTGACCGGGCACTTTTCTGAGTCCCACTACTTTTATAGTTTCTACAGGCATATCGCCGTTTAAGTCAAGATCAAGGTCTTTCTTAATGAATTCAGCTATTTCACTATTTTCTTTTTCATCAATACCTGAGCCTCTGTCCACCCAGATTGCTCCAATTTGATCATGAGCATCTATAAGTGCCTGAAAATTAATTATATAAATCAAATGAATTCTTGAAGAAAATTATAAAATGGGGAATTGAATTTATGGAACTTTTAAGGATAAGCGGAATTGTTAAATGTTTTATTCTTAATAACTGTACGTACCTTAAAGTGCACTCGGGACAGTAATATAGCGAGTTCTGCTTGTTCAATAGTTCGTATGTTATTGCCTCGATACTCACTCAACGACCGTATTATGTTTACGTTATCCAAGGAGACGGGTTTTATGATTAAATCCTCCTCTGAACTCACGGACTATAACATTAATATTTGTTGTCATCAAAAATTTAATAGAAACGATATTATGCCACAATTAACAAAGTAAGCTTAAGGCGTGGCACTTGTATTTGCAATTTATTGAATTAAAAATTGTCAAAAGCAACGAAAAATTTATGTCTCTCGACAAAAAATTATATAACAATTTAGTTACTTGTAGAAGTATATGCAATTATTAATTTAATTACGTTCATAAAAGGTAAATATTAATATTGTTTCAAAAGAATGTACACACCCATCCCTCTGGGTTTCACATTAACGGTTTTCTTGTTAGTCATAAGGTGTTATGGCTATACATAGTGAAATCTTATTTTAGCGCCTATAACAGTGACATAAAGATGAAAGTACAAAAATAAATAAGTTAATAGTAAACCTGTTTTCAGAGCGGAACAAAGGTAAAAAGTATCTGTCAACAACGCTTTCAAACACGATGTAGATAACGTAACCAAATCGTAATATAGATTATAAAACGAGGCGTAGATAAATTGTAATTGTTTTTATTACACATTTAATTCTTGTGTTATAACCAGTAATTAAAGCCGCCAAGATTTTTATAGATTTTTGAATATTAAACCCTTCAGTTCTTTTATTCTCTGGAAGACTTTCGATTCCTATGATTTGTAGCACATTTGTAATAGTCGTTTCGTATTTTATGTACTTATATTTTTCTTTCAAGATTACGCGGGATATACAGTGAAAATAATCTTTATAGATTAATTATTTTTAAAACGTGAAGGTCCTCCAATATTTCGTATCATTTGTTAGTAAGTTTTTTATTGTCAGTCTCGCGGGACATTTGTGACGTATTACATTAATGTAAATGTTGACACAAAAATTCTTTATGACTCTTACACTGATAACGTCGGCACAGTGTCAAATATGGCGGACGAATTGACCACGCAGACAATTTTTTGAATTTGTATCCTTTTATTTTATACGTCTATATACAACATTAGCTCTCGCCACCAATTGCGAAGATGAAAAGATGAGAACATAAACGATTGACCACGCAGACGATTTTTGGATTTGTATTATTTTATTTTGTACCTCTACACATGACATTGGCTCACGCACAAACCGTGCTCATGCCATCAATTGGGAAGAAGAAGAAGACTCTTACACTATTTTGACTAAGATTTGTGTTATTACTGTAAATTATAATGGTCTATGACAATCTAGCAAAATAATAAAATTGAACTTCTAAATACAAATAATTTTAAACGCGTTAATAAAGAAAATAAGATTGTTTTTCTGAAATACGGAAGAATATTATTGTGGAATAAAACCATGTCTATTAACATTGAAAAACGTTACTGTTTTACTTTAGTTTATCTATACGGCGTAGTGATGAGATACGCTAGACGTTCACTTGGTAATGATTGATATGCCTAATCATACTAGGGAGGTGTTAGTGAGACTATTTACATAGCATCACAATGTGTGCTTCGTCTTACACGAGATGGTACCTCACGTTACCCCATTAATTTCTTAATTTCATCGGCTACAGCACCCTTTAAACCAGCGTATTGCGTTTAATATTATATTACAGTGCAATAGCTAGCGTTCTTCTGCTTGGCGATAGAAATAGGTGTAGTTAATGTTGACGATCTTCGACCAAATAAACTTAAGTATAGCTCTAGAAGCGATTTCCGCGGACTATAACTTTACGAATTTCCATGGAAATTTTTTTTAACAATTTGTTAGCGACAATATTATTATTTTGATTATATGTTCGATAATAATCTAAATTATGTTAATTCTGATTACTAAGATGAGAATTTTTGTGGAGCTATAACAGCATTTCTGGCAACATATAAGATGAGAAACGAATCATGAGTATTCTTTACCAAATTTTCTAGTTGTATAAATTAAACATATAGAAACATAAATTTAACATCTAATATATAAAATTCTCTGGTCACAATGTTCGTTCCCATACTCCTCCGAAACGGCTTTACCGATTCTTATGAAATTTTTTGTGCATATTCAGTAGGTCTGAGAATCGGTTACTATCTATTTTTCAAACCTCTAAGTGATCAGGGTTGCCCACACCAAAAAATTATTTTTTATTTTTTGGGATTTTTTTTTCTATTTTATTTTATTATTGTGTGGCATCAAAAACTACATACAACCCTAAATTTTCACCAACCCCTGCTTTTTAATAGACATTTTAATATTTTTGTCTCGCTCGATATCATCAATTGTACATGGCCACGTATCAAACCGCGTGGCTGTAAACTCCAAAAAAAAAATATTATCACTTGGTAAGTGATCCCCTCCACGTGTGTACCGGTGTCACCTCTCACCAGTACACAGCACGGAGTGGGGATGACAACGAATTCTTTATCTCTCAAACATTATGCCTTTTGTCACTCCCTCTACATATAAATATATTCTCAAGCAACTTTATTTATTAATTAATAACTATTTATTTATTAATAACTAATGTCATTGAATATAATTTATTATTAATCTATAATACAAATATGTGTCGGTAAGCGCATCACTCTACAACGCCAGGACCAATTTGGCCAATTTGAGAAAAATTCGAATAATCGCCGGGAAGCCCCTAAAAACAGCGCTTTTCTTTTTCCTATACAAACGTTCTCTAACTAAAATGTAGGGTCAATTTGAACTTTATTGCTATTTCATAAAGTTCATATTAAATTACAAGCTTTCACTGCTGTCTAAGCAATGTAGGTGCGTTCGTAACGCTAAAGAGTCAATTTTAACTTTATTACAGCTGCTCAAAGTTCAAATTAGATCATTCTTTCAAAAGTGTGCGTATGCGCGTCGGAGGATCTAACGCCGCGTGCCGAAATTAAAACGAATGAAATAATAACATAAATAGTCACAAAATGTAAGAGCTAAAGATCATTACTGCTGATTTTCAATTAGGTTGGCTTCGCGGTATTATTTATTTTGTTTTAGTTTCTTTTTCCCGACATCACATCAGTCAGTTCAGTCATCAGAATGAGGCAGTTATTGGAAAATGGAACATGGAAAACGGAAAACGGAAAATGGAAAATGGAAAAAGGAAAATGGATTATTGGAATATTGGAACATTGAAACATTGGAATACTGGAATATTGGAATATTGGAATGTTGGAAAGTTGGAATGTTGGAATGTTGGAATGTTGGAATGTTGGAATGTTGGAATGTTGCAATGTTGGAATGTTGGAATGTTGGAATGTTGGAATATTGAATATTGAATATTGAATATTGACACCAGTACACCAGTACACCAGTAACCAGTACACCAGTAAACCAGTAAACCAGTACACCAGTACACCAGTAAACCAGTAAACCAGTAAACCAGTAAACCAGAAACCAGTACACCAGTAACCAGTAAACCAGTAAACCAGTAAACCAGTAAACCAGTAAACCAGTTAAACCAGTAAACCAGTAAACCAGTAAACCAGTAAACAGTAAACCAGTACACCAGTACACCAGTTACACCAGTACACCGTACACCAGTACACCAGTAACCAGAAACCAGTACACCAGTACACCAGTACACCAGTACAACCAGTAAACCAGTTAACCAGTAAACCAGTAAACAGTAAACCAGTACACCAGTACACCAGTAAACAGTAAAACCAGTTAAACCAGTAAACCAGTAAACCAGTAACAGTAAACCAGTAACCAGTAAACCAGTACACAGTACACCAGTACACAGTACACCAGTAACCAGTACACCAGTAAACCAGTAACCAGTAAACCAGTAAACCAGTAAACAGTACACCAGTACACCAGTACACCAGTACCCAGTACACCAGTAAACCAGTACAACCAGTACACCAGTACACCAGTACCCAGTACACCAGTACACAGTACACCAGTACAACAGTACACCAGTACACAGTACACCAGTACACCAGTACACAGTAAACCAGTAAACCAGTTAACCAGTAAACCAGTAACCAGTAAACCAGTAAACCAGTAAACCAGTAAACCAGTAAACCGTAAACCAGTAACACCAGTAAACCAGTAAACCAGTAAACAAGTAAACCAGTAAACCAGTAAACCAGTAAACAGTAAACCAGTAAACCAGTAACCAGTAAACCGTAAACCAGTAAACCAGTAAACAGAAACCAGTAAACCAGTAAACAGTAAACCAGTTAAACCAGTAAACCAGTAAACCAGTAACCAGTAAACCAGGTAAACCAGTAAACCAGTAACCATAAACCAGTAAACCAGTAAACCAGTAACAGTAAACCAGTACCCAGTACACCAGTACACAGTAAACCAGTACACCAGTAACACCAGTACACCATACACCAGTAAACCAGGAAACCAGTAAACCAGTACACCAGTTACACCAGTAAACCAGTTAAACCAGTAAACCAGTACACCAGTAAACCGTAAACCAGTAAACAGTAAACCAGTAAACCAGAAACCAGTACACCAGTACACCAGTAAACCAGTAAACCAGAAACCAGTACACCGTACACCAGTACACCAGTAACCAGTACACCAGTACACCAGTAAACCAGTAAACCAGTAAACAGTAAACCAGTAAACCAGTACACCAGTTACACCAGTACACCAGTACACCAGTACACCAGTACACCAGTACACCAGTACACCATACACCAGTACACCAGTACACCATACACCAGTACACCAGTACACCAGTACACCAGTACACCAGTACAACCAGTACACCAGTAACCAGTACACCAGTTACACCAGTACACCAGTAAACCAGTAAACCAGTAAACCAGTTAAACCAGTAAACCAGTTAACCAGTAAACCAGTACAACCAGTAAACCAGTAAACCAGTAAACCAGTAAACCAGTAACCAGTAAACCAGGAAACCAGTAAACCAGTAACCAGTAAACCAGTAAACCAGTAAACCAGTAAACCAGAAACCAGTAAACCAGTTAAACCAGTAAACCAGTAACCAGTAAACCAGAACCAGAAACCAGAAACCAGAAACCAGAAACCAGAAACCAGAAACTAGAAACTAGAAACTAGAAACTAGAAACTAGAAACTAGAAACTAGAAACCAGAAACCAGAAACCAGTAACCAGAAACAAACAAACAAAAGTTCATATTAAATAACAAGCTTTCACTGCTGTCTAAGCAATGTAGGTGCGTTCGTAACGCTAAAGAGTCAATTTGCACTTTATTACAGCTGCACAAAGTTCAAATTCAATTATTCTATCAAAATGGTGTGCGTATGCGCGTCGGAAGATCGCCGCGAGCCATATTAAAACGAATGAAAAAATAACATAAATAGTCACAAAATGTAATAGCTAAAGATCATTCTTACTGATTTTCAATTTGGTCGGCTTCGCGGTATTATTTCTTTTGTTTTAGTTTCGGCACGCGACATAAAATGCATTCGTTTTCACGACATTACATCAGTCGAGCACAATCCGCGTTACCATCTGGCGGACTTGATAGACTACATTCTGTCAAAAAGATTTGGAATGTGACAGTTATTTGTTCCTAATAAAATAATAATAGTAAATATAATTTATGTACTATAATTATAACTTTGGCCACTCTTCTGGAACCCACTAATATTTAAATATTAGTTATTAGATGAACATATATAGAGCTGAACCCCACACACCGCCCTATCACCAGAGTGACGGTTCAGTCCAGATTTTTTTGCGCTGGCTATAAAATAGGTAAGAACAAAAAACTGCCACATTCCAATTTTTTTGACAGAACGAAGTCTGTCGGGTCAGCTAGTATACTATAATTATCTGCTTCTTTAGATGTTCAATGTACGCTTTTGAGTGCTGCATCGTACAAGAAGGTTTTAAAGATGCTGCCTAAAGTAAATTTTTTAAATTTCTTTCTTAAGATATAGATATTAAAAATCTATGTTACAACTGTACGGTGTCATCAATAAATAAATGTAAATAAATGAACAGTTTTTACGGTAGCTCATAGAACTCGGACGTAATTTGCGGCGTTGTGTTAATAGTACATAGCAATATGTTTGATTACGAAAACATGAAAGGCGGGTAATGTTAATACTATAATATCGTTTCCGGGAATATACTATCGTTTGAATATATTTCCATGTCATATTAGCTTTTACTCACATATTTTCTTCCAAAATCGGGGCTCTCTATTATACTTTTTAAAAAAATATCGTCGTGATTAGACAAATCTTCTTCAGGCTTCTCTTCTTGTTTTTCTGTAAAATAAAGTTATTGGTAGATTTATCGAGCATTAAATAATTATCTTTAGAGTGGAGAGGTAAGACTAACAATTTACACAATCGTATTTTTTCTTTAATTGTAGTTATCTTTTATCAAATAAAACCATATCTTTACTTGTACGTAAAACAATGTAGTGTAACAACAATTTGTAGGTTGTCTTAGTTGGTGAAATTAGTCTTC
The DNA here is from genome assembly GCA_029286795.1 of Byasa hedistus. Taxonomy (NCBI): domain Eukaryota; kingdom Metazoa; phylum Arthropoda; class Insecta; order Lepidoptera; family Papilionidae; genus Byasa; species Byasa hedistus. Next base: position 3,633,651 of record JAGSMW010000020.1, on the reverse strand, counting down.
TAATAGATATGTAACACTAGCGTGTAATGAATAAGACAAAATACCGTATAGCCTGTTTTGAGACAAGCGACCATAAACACTAATTTCTATTTTAAAATTCTTGGCAATATGGTCAAATAGTTTACCAGTAGTTGTTTAATTTTAATAAAATTTTAGTGTGTTAAATAAAAATTAGTTTCCTAGGTCAACACAATTTTTTATTCTGAATATTTGCTGTTTAATAGTTTTAACACATTAATAGTTTTTACACTAGTTTAATAGTTTTTACACTAGTTTAATAGTTTTAACACTAGTTAATAGTTTTCAACACATTGGGTCCATTTTTCTGGTCATTTATGAATATATTATCAAAAACGACTTAGATCCAACATATATGATTTGTTAGTAATAATAAAAACAACTTAGATCTATATCAGTTATATATGATACAGCAACACACTGGAAGCACTGCTTATATTCTTTCATTAGTTAGTTTCAATGGAAACAGAATGTCAAAAGAGACCATGATCCAAAATTCTTAATGTTCGTTCATTATAATGGCGTGAGATTTGTTTACTGAGTTTATTGATATTGCTCGTAAATGTCTACTGATTGTTTCTGGTGACACATTTAATGCTGTTGCCAATAAGATTTGTATTTGAGTTGGGTCATCATCCAATAATACCTGCAAAATCCCGTTTCCGCATTTATGTAGTCTACCTGAGTACTTACACACAAAATTCGCGACTTTTAAATGGTTAAAACTATATTTATCTTTTTAATGATTAAGAAAGACAACGCGTGTCTGCTTATGTTTTTTTTTGGCACAAAAATCAATATGGCCATTGAACAATAAAACACACACGTTAGTTTTCGGCGGAATAAGATTTTGCCTGTTTTTAGTTTAATGAGAACGCACAAATTATCGATTGCGTCAAATTATTACGAAGTGAAACCAGAAAAACTGTACGAATTGTGTGTAACTTAAGTGATTTATTCTTATTTCAAAATGAAGACATTAGAATATATGCAAAATTATAATTAATGGGACAGGTATTAATCCACATAGGTATTGATCTGATTTTAAGATATTATTTTAGTCATTTTTTTTCACTGCTTAAATTTTTTTTTTATACTACTTTGCGACGAGACGAGCAAGACGTTCACCTGATGGTAAGTGATACGCTTACCCATGACAACGTGGTGCTAGTTAAGATGGTACACACTGCACCACATTGCGCTCGTCGCCTTGAGACATAATGTGTTAAGTCTCGTTACCCCAGTAATTACACTAGCTACAGCGGCCTTCAAACCGGAACACAGTAATGTTCGCACACTACTATTTGGCGGTTGAAATAGGAGCTGCGGTGGTACCCATCCAGACGGTCTCCGGCAACAGAGACTTACCACCTGATAATGTATGCAGTACAAACAATTTATTCACATTTTTGGGCAGCATTCCAAAGAACATGAAAGGGCTAAAATAATAAATCCGTCATTTCTTTTTTACCTAGCAAAAATTTTCAATCGTTTCAGTCATGGGTTTTTTAATTTAATGTTATGGACAATAGAAACTAGTTTAAATTTCAGATTTCGTACGTTTGTAAAGAAACGCTTGTAGAAATTGTAGAGGTTAAACAACTAAAGTAAAAGAAATACAATTAATTAAAATTCATGGTCTAAAAATATTGTTAAGCGTGATTGCGTTATTTTTGATAGTATTTACGTTAATTAAATTTACAATTTTGTCCCAAATATGGTCTAAATAGACCCTTTACATCTGTCAACGTGCATTGAGAAGTAGGATGTTTTTTTAATTTTTAAAACTATATTTATCTTTTTAATGATTAAGAAAGACAACGCGTGTCTGCTTATGTTTTTTTTTGGCACAAAAATCAATATGGCCATTGAACAATAAAACACACACGTTAGTTTTCGGCGGAATAAGATTTTGCCTGTTTTTAGTTTAATGAGAACGCACAAATTATCGATTGCGTCAAATTATTACTAAGTGAAACCAGAAAAACTGTACGAATTGTGTGTAACTTAAGTGATTTATTCTTATTTCAAAATGAAGACATTAGAATATATGCAAAATTATAATTAATGGGACAGGTATTAATCCACATAGGTATTGATCTGATTTTAAGATATTATTTTAGTCATTTTTTTTCACTGCTTAAATTTTTTCTTTTTCTTGTTTTTCTTGTCCTACTACCTCTTCCTCTTTATCTTCTTTGTATTTCTCCTCTTTTGTCCTTCTTCCGTCTTTTTTCTCTTTTTGATAGTATTTACGTTAATTAAATTTACAATTTTGTCCCAAATATGGTCTAAAAATATTGTTAAGCGTGATTGCGTTATTTTTGATAGTATTTACGTTAATTAAATTTACAATTTTGTCCCAAATATGGTCTAAAAATATTGTTAAGCGTGATTGCGTTATTTTTGATAGTATTTACGTTAATTAAATTTACAATTTTGTCCCAAATATGGTCTAAAAATATTGTTAAGCGTGATTGCGTTATTTTTGATAGTATTTACGTTAATTAAATTTACAATTTTGTCCCAAATATGGTCTAAAAATATTGTTAAGCGTGATTGCGTTATTTTTGATAGTATTTACGTTAATTAAATTTACAATTTTGTCCCAAATATGGTCTAAAAATATTGTTAAGCGTGATTGCGTTATTTTTGATAGTATTTACGTTAATTAAATTTACAATTTTGTCCCAAATATGGTCTAAAAATATTGTTAAGCGTGATTGCGTTATTTTTGATAGTATTTACGTTAATTAAATTTACAATTTTGTCCCAAATATGGTCTAAAAATATTGTTAAGCGTGATTGCGTTATTTTTGATAGTATTTACGTTAATTAAATTTACAATTTTGTCCCAAATATGGTCTAAATAGACCCTTTACATCTGTCAACGTGCATTGAGAAGTAGGATGTTTTTTTAATGATGTTTGTGCTATTAGTCTTCCTGACGTCTTTTACAGCTTCATCGGACTTACTAAAATGTATAGTACAAAGAAGCGGAGGCAAATTAAATAGCTTTAGAGTTACCGGCGGCTAGCTAACGAAATATTTTTTAGTGTTATAATTATCATTTTAACTCCGAAACTATGTAGAATCATTCATATACGTAAAATATAATACGTAGATGTATACGTCTTTGCAAAATATAAAATGTCGACTTGCGCGGCCGTGATTTGCAAGTCACTTCTTTCATTGATAATTCAAAATATTGCTTTTCTTGCGTTCTTTGTCTCTCTCTCTTTATTTATGAGTTTAACGGCTTGGGGTTCAACATGTTCTTTACATTTTTAACCGAAGGAAGAAGTCAATTCATGCTTAAATTTTTCTTCTATTTCTTAAATACATAATATTTTAGCCCCTACTCCAATTTTGTTGAAACTGTTGAACTTTTTTTGGGAAAAGATAGTAAAAGGAGACAATCTGTTGGGAAGCACATAACTTAATGTTGATCCGATAAAATTTTAAAGATAACAACCTAAATCGGGAAGCCTGTTCATTTTTGTTGAAACGTTTTTTGTTTCGTTACTTTCAGTAGCATATCATCTATATCTAACATCAATGATATTCACCGCATAAGTTTTATTAAAGTTGAGCTCCAAAATCACTAACCGTTAATAACTAACTTATCAAAGAAAACTTCAATAAATGGTTTGTGTATCTAATACACAACCTTGAAAATATTAAAAGTTAAGATAATTTATTTAATTTTGATATAACATATAACTGCAAGTTTTTTCGGTTTTATTTCAATGGCGAAATAAATCTTACATTTCTACGCTCAATACATAATAAATGGCAATTATTTCGACTTGTTCAGTGATCAGTTACAGAGATGACCAAATAAAGGAATAAAGAATTATTGTTATTAGGCTCAACTGATTGCGTAACTACAATGAATGACTTGAATTTGTATGTTCGGAATACATATACTGTTAAGCGTTTTAAAAAACTAACCCACGTTTATACAATAAGTGCCCTCATTATTCTTGTTAAATGAAAAAAAAACATGAAGAATTAAGCAAATAAAACACAGCTACTTCAAAAGTTATTAATCGAAAATAAATGGCGTAAAGAATTTCAAAACAAAAAAAAAAATAATTCAATGTATTTATATTTGTAATACTTTGATATTAGACAGTAAAATTACGTTAATACATAATAAACCACATTATTGTTATTAAACTTATAAAAAAGAATATATTACGTTTAAGATAATAAAGTGATTCGCGTAAACCGGTCGAAGTTTTCACACACGCAATATCCTGCAGCTAAAACTATTACGCGACTGCGGCATCGGCACACTGAATATCGAATTTTACGATATGTAAATATGATGAAAACATGTACATACATTGTAATAGATGCCGGTGTTTAGACTAGTTGAGGTTAGAACTAATATAAACGCAATACTTACCATCGTCGGATGGTTTGTTCCTGAAAGCGAAGTCGCGGAAACCACGTATGCTGACTGTGTAGCGGCCGTTTCTTCTGACCATCATAGGTAGAGTTTTTAATACAACAGTTGGTGTAAGAAAATGTTAGTGTAGGCAGCAATCGCGTGGCATCCCGGGCGGAGCGCAAGTCGTGTAGAGCGTGCACCGCCGCCGCGCTGTGGAGCGTCACGCCGAGCGCCGTCAGCTGAGCGCGCCGCGTCACGCCGCCGCCCGCCCTCCGCGCTTGCGCACTCCACTTCGCCGATTCCGAACGTCGCGTCATTTATAGGGCCGTTATACCACCATAATATAAATAAAAAAAATAACACCATAATATAATCATACACATTTATAGACATATTTATTAATGTTTTGATTAAATTATGTAGAGTAGTAGAGCGTAGTCTCCTAACACAGGCATTTTCTTGCCTTAATGGAGACTAACAATGTTAAAAAGCAAATAAAGAAATTTTTATTATTTATTTTATGTAGTATTTATACACTCTTTAATTAGCACCAGAAGTCATTTACAGTTATAAGAAAATGAGCATTGTCAAAAATGAGCACTAAAATTAGTTTTATTAGGCATGCAATCATTTGATGTCTCCTATAATAGGTTTCCAGTTCACCGGCAATTATTTTATCGTTATTTTAGAGCATAATTAAACTGAATTTTTCATAGTGAGAAATAATTGATTACTTATTTCAATATAAAGTAAATACAATATGTCGCCGTTTTTATTATTGGAATAATTTGTGAGATCTTCAAAGGTAATCAATAAGTCAGGAGTGGTGAGGGTAGAAGTAAGTAAAAAATGTGAGTAGTACGGGTCGTTCGGCTATTACACAAGGTTTGTACGCTTTTTGATTGAGCCTTTTGTATTAATTTCGGTAGACATTTACTAACCAAAACTACCTCGCTTAAGTGTCTAAACATTAATGCTGTATCCAGTATGTATGATATACTTTTATAGCTAAAAAGTAAACATTTAAACAAACTTTATTGTTGTGATGGTCTCTCAATCATATTTAAATCTTACATAAACACTATCAATACAGAATAACACGAAATTGTTTTTAATTTAATACATTGTTGTCGATATCGATGCAAGTGATAGAGCATCACTTAGTACCGCCGCCCGCCCTCTTGCCGCCTAGTGCTGTTACGTTATTTCGTAACTAAAGCTCGTTCTTGTTTTCTCATTTGCTATATCACTACACTAGCGCGAAATGTGCGGGTGTGGGGTATGACGACGAACTCGTGAAAAATCGATTTTATTATTAGTCATTAGTTTTACGGCGCGTCTAGATTTTAAACTGTTAAGTGGAAGTCCAGTTTTCATATTTTATTTGTTGCTATTTTATTATTTCCTGAGAACCAAACTTTTGTTTTCTTAAAATCTTGCTTCCAATATTCTTTCTATCCCACGGACTAGCAGAGCGTGTTACCTAGACTTTAAAATCGTATATACGTAAAATAAAGGCGACAGAAATTCTCATCATTTTGAAGGAATAACCATCAAAAGATTTTTTATTCCTACGTGTAACTTTTTATAACTGTGTTATATTTCTAAAACAACAGGTTTTTTATTTCATTACCAAACCATACAAATAGTTCTATAATGTATTCAATAGTTTCAATATATGGGAGTAGAAGTGGCAAATATTGAATTATTTTACTATCCCCACGTTTCTATTTATATAGTAAATAATTACTAAAAAATATCTAAACTGCATGTTTCAAAATTACCTAATGAATATTTTAAAACACATCTACTAATAGCTTAAGAAAATTAAAATGTAGATATGTTTAGTTAGTTATCAACGAAAGAGACGATTATTGAATAGTGATCATGGCGTGGAATGCTGACTGCGAAACTTAGTCCTTCAATCGTAAATAATATTTTAGAACATGAAAGTCCATGAGAGCAATCCACCATGGCACAGTTACTGGTCGTAAAATTTGCGTGGTTAAAATTCTCTTCCTATTCCATATTTCTCTTTATAACATATTACGTATTTGGCCTATATAAAAAAACGCATAAAATGTGTCTATAGAGATAATATGAGTATTTACAAAATTTTATTTAAAGAACAAATAAGTTTAGCAAATGTGTGAGGTTAAATTGCATAGCTAATGTGAAATTAATTTATGTATAAGGACTTCAGCTTATCGATGTTAGTTGTATTAAATTTTAATGAGTTAATGTGTTTGTAAGAAAACATGATAGCTAATCCACGTGCTAATGAATATAGTTGGCTTGACCATAAAAACCTTCGTAGAATATCTTTGAGAGATATGATTGAGTATTGTATAAGACACTGTACAGTAATTAAACAATGACAAAGAGTAAAAAAAATCCTCTTCATAAGAACAGTCTTTTATTTACTTAATCCGATGCCTAGTAGATTTCAAGATCTAATAAATAGAGATTGGATTGTGATAGTGTTTTTTGGAAACCACCGGGCTTGGTATCACCATTCTATTGTCAATTTACAGTCATGACAGAAAAACTGTGTTACATCAAGTGAAAGTGTAGTCAAGCGCAAGCCGCTGCAAGGTTTCAAAAGGAATTTTGAAATGTGATATTGGATTGTTTATATTTACACTATATGGGTGTGCTTTTCTTCATTATCATTGATTGTGAATATAATGCCGTAAAGATATTCTTTTTGATTCATTTACAAATGTTTTAACGACGTATGTGCCGACAAAGAAAATAATTTGAGTGTTTAAAAATAGTGTTTCTTCAAATAAAAAAAAACTTGTTACGTTTGGAGTTGAGGTCTTGCTACAAGCCAATTTAACTGCTTTGGTTTTTGTGAAATCTAATACAACTAACTCACTAAAACACTTTACGTAAAATTGTATCTGACATGTTGTTTTCATTCTGATAAACTGCGACCTTGTTTGTCTTAACGATTTGACTGTTAGGTCAAGAGTGATCCCCGTCACTAAGAATTTGTTTATGGACGATTAATATCAAATTTTTTATATCATAAATATTCTGTTAATCAATTTATGACGATAGTTTTAATTTAAACTGTTTTTTAACAATATGTTAATGTTATTAATTATAGAATATAAAATCGGCATCTAAAAGAAATAAACGAGTGATTATTATATGAGCTTTAGTTATGCAGTTTTTAAGAAAAAAACTCCACTTAAAAATTTATGAATTTGTCTAATTTTTATTGTTACAAATTATGTGTTGCCCATTTTCTCTCCTGAGAATATCCCAATTTTAACCGGTGCTAAAATATAATCTCCACCGTTGAAGTATTCTTGCAATCAATCAATCAATCAGCACTGACCGTTTTCGATGTATTTTCGTAATAACAAGAGTAGGTCGGTCTATTTTGAATTTGACTAGGAAGACATATTATTAACTGCCTCCCACTTATTTTCATTACAACGACTATTAAAATAAGTAATACTTACAACCCTATAATCTGTGAAAACTTGCAAATGATATATACACATATTTATTTTATTGCTGTGTTATAATATCATTGTGACATATTTTTAAAATTTAGAAAAGTTTCAAACATTGTCACTGTTTCTTATGACATACCACCAGTGTACATTAACTTGTACAGTGTGTACTTGTGCACATTAACAGTGTACAGTAACTTTGTAGTGTAGAAGAAAAAGGTGGTCGTTCAAGATTTTCTTAAGAATCGTACAAAACATTAATTTTATAGAAAAAATATTAAGTGAGTTTCTGATTACATTCCCGATGACTTTCCTTCGTGTTAAAATAATTTTTCCAGTTACGTCTGTTTAATGTGAATGTTTTATTTTTTTAGATAGGGTATGTTTTAATAAAGTAGATAATTTTTGGAGTGTAATACAAAACGATAACTTTTCTATATGTTTTGCACTTTGAAATGCGAGTTTACCGTTGAACTTTGATAAGCAAAGTTAATAATGTGTAATTGTGACGCGTGCTTTAAGTGACGAACGTATCACATGGTTTGCCGGATATATATATATATATATTCAGTAACGATATATAATGACAAGGAGTAAATCAATCGTTGGACTGATCATGGACAGGGGTAATGGAGACGCTATTTTTGATTTGTTGTTCTATTAACTTATTAATTTATATATATACTAGCTGACCCGACAGACTTCGTTCTGTCAAAAAAAAATGGAATGTTCTTTGTTCCTGCCTATTTTATAGCCGGGGCAAAAAAATCTCCTGAACAGAACCGTCACCCTGGTTATGGGCGGTGTGTGGGGTTCAGCACTATATGTATTCATCTAATAACTAATATTTAGATATTAGTGGATTCCAGAAGAGTGGCCAAAGTTATAATTAAAGTACATAAGTTATATTTACTATAATAATTTTTTAGGAACAAATAACTGTCACATTCCAAATTCCAATATTCCAATGTTCCAATATTCCAATGTTCCAATATTCCAATGTTCCAATATTCCAATGTTCCAATATTCCAATGTTCCAATATTCCAATATTCCAATGTTCCAATATTCCAATGTTCCAATATTCCAATGTTCCAATATTCCAATGTTCCAATATTCCAATGTTCCAATATTCCAATAATCCAATATTCCAAATTCCAATATTCCAATGTTCCAATATTCCAATTTCCAATATTCCAATGTTCCAATATTCCATATTCCAATATTCCAATGTTCCAATATTCCATATTCCAATATTCCAATAATCCAATATTCCAATGTTCCAATATTCCAATATTCAATATTCCAATATCCAATATTCCATATTCCAATATTCCAATATTCAATATTCCAATATCCAATATTCCAATGTTCCAATATTCCAATATTCCAATGTTCCAATATTCCAATGTTCCAATATTCCAATGTTCCAATATTCCAATGTTCCAATATTCCAATGTTCCAATATTCCAATGTTCCAATATTCCAATGTTCCAATATTCCAATGTTCCAATATTCCAATGTTCCAATATTCCAATGTTCCAATATTCCATATTCCAATATTCCAATGTTCCAATATTCCAATTTCCAATATTCCATATTCCAATATTCAATATTCCAATATTCCATATTCCAATATTCCAATGTTCCAATATTCCAATATTCCAATATTCCAATATTCCAATATCCAATATTCCAATGTTCCAATATTCCAAATTCCAATATTCCAATATTCCAATATTCCAATATTCCAATATTCCAATATTCCATATTCCAATATTCCAATATTCCAATATTCCAATATTCCAATATTCCAATATTCCATATTCCAATATTCCAATATTCCAATATTCCAATATTCCAATATTCAATATTCCAATATTCCATATTCCAATATTCCAATATTCCAATATTCCAATGTTCCAATATTCCAATGTTCCAATATTCCAATATTCCAATATTCCATATTCCAATATTCCAATATTCCAATATTCCAATATTCCAATTTCCAATATTCCAATATTCCAATATCCAATATTCCATATTCCAACATTCCAATATTCCAATATTCCAATATTCCAATATTCCAATATTCCAATGTTCCAATATTCCAATATTCCAATATTCCAATATTCCAATATTCCAATATTCCATATTCCAATATTCCATATTCCAATATTCCAATGTTCCAATATTCCAATGTTCCAATATTCCAAATTCCAATATTCCAACATTCCAACATTCCAACATTCGAACATTCGAACATTCGAACATTCGAACATTCCAACATTCCAACATTCCAATGTTCCAATATTCCAATAATCCAATAATCCAATATTCCATTTCCCATTGCCCATTGCCCATTTCCCATTGCCCGTTGCCCGTTGCCGTTGCCCGTTGCCCGTGCCCGTTGCCCGTTGCCGTTGCCCGTTGCCCGTTGCCCATTGCCCATTGCCCATGCCCATTTCCCATTGCCCATGCCCATTGCCCATTTCCATTGCCCATTTCCATTGCCCATTTCCCATTGCCCGTTGCCCGTTGCCCGTTGCCCGTTGCCCGTTGCCCGTTGCTCTTTACCCATTGCCCATTGCCCATTCCCATTGCCCATTGCCCATTGCCCATTTCCCATTGCCCATGCCCATTTCCATTGCCCATTGCCCATGCCCATTTCCCATTTCCCATTGCCCGTTGCCCGTGCCCGTTGCCCGTGCCCGTTGCCCGTTGCCCGTTGCCCGTTGCCCGTGCCCGTTGCCCGTTGCCCATTGCCCATGCCCATTGCCCATTTCCCATTGCCCGTTGCCCGTTGCCCGTTGCCCGTTGCCCGTTGCCCATTGCCCATGCCCATTTCCATTGCCCATTTCCATTGCCCATTGCCATTGCCCATTCCCATTGCCCATGCCCATTTCCCATTGCCCATTGCCCATTGCCCATTTCCCATTGCCCATTGCCCATTTCCCATTGCCCATTGCCCATTTCCCATTGCCCATTGCCCATTTCCATTGCCCATTTCCCATTGCCCTTTGCCCATTGCCCATTGCCCATTTCCAACTTTCAACTTTCAACTTTCAATTTCCTGTTTACAGTTTTCAATTTTTAATTTTCAACGTTAAATAGTGTCACCATCACAAAAGATCAACAAAGTAAAGTTAAGACTTAACTACAATTTTAACCAATGAACCTAGGACAGTGGTGTTCCTGCTTGAATTCTACAATCGCTGCACACGAACACACTAATTTACTGCATGATACACTCACATTGAACATTCAACTGCATTATGCACAATAAAATAAAAATTCAACCGAGACAACGCGACCTTCACGCCCAGATTCCCGCTAAAGTTCGTAAAATATTCTTCTTCTTCCCAATTGATGGCATGAGCACGGTTTGTGAGTGAGCCAGTGTCATGTGTAGACAAATAAAATAAAAGAATAAAAATCCTTAAAATATTATCTGCGTGGTTAATTCGTCCGCCATGTTTCTCCCTTTTCTCGTGAAATATTATAATTGCAATGAGTAAATGTTGGTTGTCAATATCAAATGTCAAAATCAAAAATATTCTTTTAAATTGTATTTGGTGTCTAAATGACGGGACGAACTTCAAATTTTTGACGTTTTATGTATCTAAAGTAAGGAGACCAGACATCTCGCTTTTAGCGGAACAGTCCTGATTTTTTTACTATTAATCCCGCGTCACGCGACGTTTTTCAAAAGTCCCGATTTTTAGAATTAAGTAAAATTTTAAATTTATGAAAATCATTGTTTTGCGTAACATATTGCTTTTGCTACCCAGTTACATTGTATTTGTCTCTCAAATGATACACTTTGTATCCGTACTGCGTGCTAGCAAGATAATTAAACAAATAAATATTACAAATCTGTTTCTTACCATAGAAAAATAAAGTAAGTAATTTATTTAAATATTTCATAAATGCATAATTTTCTTAAACTTAGCTTAAAATACTCGTAGTCTTCATACTTTATATTGATGACAAAACGTGTATCACCCACCTTAACCTCGAAAGAAATTTTAGAAAGTAATATAGGAATAAAATTTTGCAAATATTTCAAGTCAATCAAACTAATTTATCAAATTCTTGTGAAGATTTTTACAATATTTTACAAAATTACTACAATCTACTCAAACAAATTCACTTATATAAAAAACATTTATAAACTGTACTTATGTTAAAACTAAAAAAAATGTTACGATATTATTATTCCTTCAGAGTTGTCCCGCTTTGCCTATCTAAAAATCTGGTCACCTCAATGAAAAAGAGAAATTGTTGTTTTTACCATATTCCAGGCACTTTTTCCATATTTTCTCACCTTACTAACCTTCCCTGGACTTCCACGAATAATTCAAGACCACATTTAGCCAAATCGGTCCAGCCGTTCTCGAGTTTTAGCGAGACTAACGAACAGCAATTCATTTTTATTATATATATTTATGACTTTGTAACTTCGGGCAGCTTTTATGCGTCTTGAAGACTATTACAAATTAATTATTTCTATATCCTTTTTGGTTTTGTATAATAATAGCTTACATTTCCGTAAATACTTGAGAACGATGTTATAACTCTTAAATTTAGGAAACAGTGAGCTGATATAATGAGGTGTACTAGTTTTACGCCACGTTGAATCTTTCCAAGGCAAGGTAAGAAACCCAACTTGAGGGGTTTCGTTAAAAAAATTGGTAATATACTATAGACAAAATTTATACCTTATATCGGTAAACCTCTTATGTGATTTTAATAACTTAAATTATTAATTGCTATGTAACTTTAACAATGATCTTTTCGAATGCATAAGTTGTTTTATATAAAAATATTTTTATAGAAAAGTTTTTAAATTAAACAAACTAAAGTTTTTCATTATAGAAGTTATGTTAAATTATAGGCATATGAGATAAAGTTATTAAAATGTTACTTTTTTATCATTCTTATAGTTGTCATAAAAAAAAAACTATCAAATTTGTATAAAATAGTAAAGAATAACAAATACCGAAAACAATATATATCGTTTACAGATATTTCGTTTCGTCGAAGTCTTTGTCTTAATTAAAGTATGGATCAAGATAGTACTGGCACACACTGCTTATAATGGTTGGCATATTCAAGAGATAAATTAAGCCAAACAATATTATAAATAATGCATATTTTAACTATTTCATCATGATCTGAATTGTGATGTTTCGTTTATGACAGAAAAAAAGAAACCTTTAGCTATCTAATACAGGTTAAACCATTACTACTAAGACTTCACAAATCCATGTGAACTAAAGATCGTATCAAATTTAAAAAGCTAAGTTCTACAACCAGTTTAATGATTACTGTCAAGTTTATACAACAAATAAACGACTGAAGTACAAGTGCCATTGATTGTGTTTAATGTTAAGATCATCCAGATGCTATCTAAAGCTGGTAAAATGTTTTTAGGTGCAAGTCGTTGACCTTAATTTTTTAGTTTTTGTCTTTCTTTTTATTAATGTTCATATCAGTGATTCGTCACAATAAATATCAAATATAGACATGATATTATTCAGTTCCCATTAGGCGCGTGCTCGTCAGTGATAACGCAGGTCACGGGTTACTCTTATAAATGCGGGGCTGGCCAGTTGTTATCGCAGTTTCTTCTGTCCGGGCTACATGAGCCGACGCTGTTTCTTGCACACACTCAAAATAAAGTAAATATTTAAAATGCCGTGGACTAGCACGAACAGGTATACAACCTTTGCATTTAAGAACTTATTTAAATAAATAGATATTTTTTTCTTAATTACCGTCCCTTCAGATGTTAAAATAAAATATAATGTCTATGTATGAAATTTATAATTTGTCTGTTATAGAATCTATGCGAAACCCTCTAACACTAGCGGAGGTGACAATGTTGCGTTTGTGGGAAATTCAAGCGGCGCACGCGCAGCCCCCACTGCCGCAAGCGACAGTGGTGGTCGCTTTGAACTCAGCGACCACGGTTATGGAAAAAGTTGCGTTAAACTCCTACACGTCTACCGTGACGGAGATTACCACGCAATTAGAGAGTACGACGTTTCAACAGAATTAAAACTTACAAGCGAGTCGCCATACGTACTCGGTGATAATAAAGACGTTGTTGCAACCGACTCCCAAAAGAACACCGTTTATTTATTAGCAAAGAAGCACGGTGTAAAAACCCCGGAAGAGTTTGGTGCAGTAGTGGTGAATCATTTCCTGTACACATATAAACAAGTCGGTGAGGCGAAGTGCCGTGTGGTAGAATATCCTTGGGAGAGGTTACAGGCGGGAGCGCTTCACAATCACGCTTTTATTTTTTCACCCGTTGCGACCAGGTGGTGTGAAGTATCTCAAGCAAGACATGGTAAGTGATCAATTGTGAATAAATTATTATTAATTTTTCAGTTACCATTACATAAGCCGCTCGTTATCTTGCTTATCTCCGCAATAAAAAAGTGACCAACGAAAAAGCGGCTTTTGCTTTAATTGTTATCATCAACTGACGGTGGTATCTTTCTACAGACGCAGTTGTAGTTAAATCCGGATTAAGCGGACTACGCGTATTGAAAACTACACAGTCTGCATTCGTGGATTTTGTTCAGGATGAATATACAACACTTGCGGATGCTGCTGAACGAATATTTAGGTAATCAAATATTTATTTTAAAGTAAAGCTCTTTAATTTATATAATTCTGACGTCATTCTTAGAATTTAAGTTTTTCTTTAGAAGTTGTTAATATGTTAGTTCAAACGCATTCTTCTTCTTTCCATTTGATGGCATGAGCACGGTTTGTGCGTGAGCCAATGTCATGTGTAGACGTACAAAATAAAAGATTACAAATCCATTAAAAATTGTCTGCGTGGTCAATCGTTCATGTTCTCATCTTTTCATCTTCGCAAATGATGGAGAGAGTTATATATAGACATAAAATAAAGGGATACAAATTCTTAAAAAATTGTCTGCGTGGTCAATTCGTCCGCCATGTTTCAAGTCTCAAACGCATTCATTATTCTAATCTACGTAAACTTGACGGGTAAATACCACAGATTGAAATTACTAAAATCCCTTGATGGCATTGCGTTCTATAATATTTTCATTCCGAGAAAATGAACATCATTGTAGAAAATTACATTGTGAGACTTTTCCAGTACTGTGGTGGAAGCAGAATGGACGTACGACAGTATGCGGACTGCCGATTTCGATAACGCTTGGTTGACGGTCAAAGAAGCGATTTTGGACAAATTTGCTGGACCACCCGACACTGGGGTTTACTCTCCGTCAGTGCAGCACACTTTGTACCAGGCAGAGAAAATGGTATTAGAGAAAGTTTCCGAGGTATGTTGGATTTTAAACAGTACTTTTAAATGCCTTGCAATCCTGCTGATTATAATAATATTAATATTATTCATACTAACTTTTCGGACTTGGCCTCAATAGTTCGTTTGTTTATTATTCTATTGGTCATGTGCCGGGCTATCTGAATGAAAAGTTATTGTTTTATGTAAAATATCGATAAGGTATAATTATATAGGACAATCGCGTGAGATGATAAGTTTTTAGTGGATCGTTATTGTGAATATAATGCGTATTGTTTCTCTATTTGATATAACATAAAAGCGGTATTGTTTCATTATGATCCTGTTCAACGTATTAAAATTGTAACAGATTTACGTTAAAGTAAGAAGTTTAACAAATAATTTATCAGTTTTGCAAAGATTCAAAGTTAAAGCACTCACGTGACATTGATCAGCATTTAATCATACAATACAGTACGTAATGATGTATTTATATAAACGATAAGGAAACTACTTTTATCATCATAGTAAAATCTCTGTGAACAAATAAATATTTTACTTTATTTACATTAACAAATCTTCGAATGTCTATGTTTCACAACAAATGATTATAAGGAAGTTGATTTTCTTACATTATCACTAGTAATATGTTGATGGACGTAATTATTTGCTTTTACAGATATCATGGATCAAAATGACGATGCCCAACAAACATTATTTAAATATAGATATGTCGAAATTCCCCGCTAACGTAACTAAAGGAGATCCTCGGCATCACATTTACCAACCTATTGATAAACCTGCTGGTTTAATCTACGCGCAGCTACGCCGTAGACCAAAGAGTCACTTGTAAAGTAACGAAGTTACCTATAGTTGCTTCTCTTATATAATAGCTTGGAGAACAGGCTATGGAACATGATCCACAAAATACTACAAAAAAAGTCATTTAATAAAGATTTACATAAAAATTATACAAGCATAGAAAATTCGTGGAAAACTATGCTGTCATTCAACATTTGAAATTGTGAATTATTAAAAAACCATTACATACAAATATTTCTTAAATAAGAACCATAATGTTATAAACAAAAACACTATTTTTGAGTTATGTAATCTGAATTGTATTTTGATGATTTTAGAGTACCTATCATATCTTAGTATTGTAAAAGCACAATTTGTTATTTAATTAAAATTAAGAAAATATATAGATTTAAGAAACAATATCATGATGTGTCAGAATGAAAAAAAAATTAGGCAAGAGTTTCCTGGGTAAAAAATAGAAAAACAATTTGCGTAGCAATATGCTCAAAGAGTGTCTGGTCAATTTAAACAAGAAAGGCGAGTTGGAAGTTTTACTGAATCTGATCAATGATGTTTAACTGTTGTGTGAACTTGTATATAAATAATAAAGTCAAAAATTGAGTATTAAACGATAAGTTTTTATTTACATTACAACAAAATGCTGTGATATAATAATGTTCGATATTAATGGTCAAAAAGGGTTATCGTCGTTATCGCTGACACAGTCTTCTCTTCTCTTTCGTGCACTTCATGACTGAAAGCCGTGACGGTCTTGAGGCGTCAACCAGCTGCCTCCAGGTTGCTTTAACCTCAGCACGTTTCAGAGCCTTTGGGACGTTTATGTCTCTACTAAACTTAGGATTTCCCAATTAATTTTCAGCTTGACCGTCCGTAGTCAATAGCTCACTAATCTTCCGTGTTGCATTCTATCTACTTGTTTCTACAGATCTCACCATTTCTGATTCAATCGTGTAGAGGAACACCAGGAATAAATAGGATATGGAGTGGTAAACAAAAAGTCGTTTTAAATAAAATGGTTTCTTATTTAATTGTGTTCGAACATCTCACTTATTACAACAAAATGTTTAAGTTTCTTAATTAGATATTTTTTCCTTTTTTATTACACAGAGTTATAAAAAAAACCTAAAAAAACTTGCATTTGTGGTAGTATAGACAAAAGTCTACCTTTTGTCAACATGTACAATACATGACAAGTATACGTAAAAAATTTAATGTTGTAGACGTTTCGTGCCAATGATTTTATCAGCCAGAGAATATAGTTCTTCCACGGTCTGAAACGAAACGGGATAATAAATAGTTAAATAGCAAGGTCATAAATCTTACGAGTTTTTTATTGGAAAAAATTTACAGTAGACTCCAATTAACAATTTATGCTTATATACATAGTAGATATATATAGACATTTATTTAAATTTGCTGTACACAGTTAAAAGTATAGATGGGCAGACTTATTGCTTTGGTGGTATTCTCCGCCAAAGAAACAAGAAATAAGTTAGATCTTAAAGAAAAATCACTTGAAGTGGTAAGACATATGCTGCGTTTAAGTGAATGTGTAACTTTGTAGATTTTACTTAATTAAAGAAGTTTAATCGCATTTCTACATATATTAATTTCCTGTTGGTCTCGTGTCATTGACACGGACGCCGGGGTATCGGTCGTGTGAACATTGTGTTCATTCGATCCATCTGCCCGGACGCGATTTTTTTTATGATAAGCACAACAATGTCTCGATAACAAAGTGCGTAACTATTATTGATGACAAATTCCGTCTCAATTCAGCTCTATTTGTAGCGATAACTGTTTTATCACATTTTAGCTTACAACAAAGACAAAACTGTTATACTATGCTGTAGATATTATGCAAAAAGACCTTTTCATCTATCAAAAGTACTTGTAAAATGTTGACTTTCTTCCGAAGAAATAGTTATAAAACTACGATAAAATTTAGATTTATATTTTATCATTACTGAATACTCTTTATTCATGCATTAATCAATATGGTCTAAATTTGCAAACAAGTTAAAACGGTGTCTTTATTTAGAACCGCTTCTTATTGAAAAAGCCTTAAACTTGATCAATTACAAATCATGCTATATGAAATTCTGTAAACGTACAAAGTCGAAGCAGTTAATTATATTAAAGATGCGATAAAATCTATACATTATCAAAAACAAATTGTCTATTGTATCGTGCACCTATAACAGTTTAATGGATGTAATGAACGTAAATCGTAAAACAACCCATAGCGATAAACTAAATACAATACATGCCCATAAAGATGGGAATTGATATAAAAAATATTAAAGTGTACATGGAAAAATAGAAAGTGTATGATATTTTTGGGCTTCTAATATAGTTAGCAAAGTGTTGTTGACTGTTTTTTTTAATTGCACAACACTCCATTATCAGCGAAATTGTAAATTTTCATTATAACCGAGTGAAAACAACGTGATTATTGATTGCCTGATAGGCGACATCCGAAGGTTAATTACACTCCGACGTGTCATCCATGTGAACTTGATTTTCCGGTTAAAACTAGCCAGGGTTAGTATAAATTAATAAATAACTTTGTTGAGACTAAATGTCATTTAAAAAGTATTTCACAGGCAAAAATATCGTGTAAACTGTATAATAGTGTTTCTCACCGAATTTATGTCTTCTTTAATAATTTACTTATGAATAGCAAAAACAAAATTATGGAAGTCTAGTTAAATAAAATAATTTATCTGTGTCCTTAAATATTGAAGATATTTCAATGTTATAATATAAATTTATTTGGTTTATATTTAGCAAAGAAAGTAAGCAAATTAAATAAAAAAAAAATACCTATGTAAGTTCTAGTGGTTGTCACCGATTTTAGCAGAAATATGGACAAACGGCGTTTGAGGCTTATAAGTGATTATGGTTATGTGCGTTAGTATAACTAAATGTAGGCGTTGAGATAACGTTGAAAATGTGGACTTTGTTTGACATATTAATAACTATAAAACAGAACTAGTGATGTTCCACGCTTCTGGTCGTTAAAATCCCTAGATGTTTACAAAAGTACCAATACAAAAATTCGCAATTAAAGCATATTCAATGCTAATGGACCTTTACTTTTGGTTATTCAGCATTTGAACTTCTCTTCCTACTATGTTACATCAGATCGCACATTATATTAGAATAGTATTGTGCATAGATGTTTTTTTTCATAATTAATTTTTTTTATTAAAATAATGCTCCATAATCATATTACATGCATTGTGTATTAGCTAAAATAATCCTAGAAAGGTAAACTCATTGACACTCGTATTGAAAAATCATACGGGGAACATTGATTCCATTGAAATTGTATATCAAGACATCGTGTTCTCGTAAAAGTCTCTTGCTATGTTATAATGTTTACGGACGTTATGACTATTACGAGAGTAGAAGCTAACTGGGCAAATTTGAAAAATTCCTTACACCCACCCTCTTAAATTCAAAAGTATTCAAATTTCATAACATTTGAATACGGAGGTAGTTAAAAGTCTCGTTGGAGATTTAAGATTAATTATAAATCTGTTTAATTTTGTTTCTTCAAACGGTAATACTGTTTGCATTACTCATTTAAATATTATTTTATCAAAAGCATATCCTTCTATAGTTTTAAGTACAATATTAAGGAAAAGATAAATAAATGCACGTCACTAAGAGTTACTTATTTAGCGTTTTATATCAAGGAGCAACTTAAACGTCAATAGGTCAGTGTGTGTTATTAGTTATCTGGTTGGATCTAGTTTGACACGAGCCTTGTTAACTTACATGTAAACAATACAATGATTACTACGTGTCCCATCTAATGCATGTCATAAATCTTAGATGGTTCACAAGGAACAGCTATCGATAATGTAGACCTTTTGACACCCTGGCATCGTTCTGTTTGATCTAAACTATTCTGATGGTACATAAAAATCTAAATATTATACGTGAGTGAGAAATTTCGATACCATTGTCTGTTAACAAAATATACAATCATCAATGTTATGCACTCGTATTTGTAAGAATCAAATGTTTTTATAATTACAGGTTTATTTCATACAAATGAAAAAAAAATTACTTACCGATAGACCTTTCAGTGTTTTAATGTCATTGGTTTCGTATTTAAGTTGAGCAAATCTTTCATCGGTAAATCGGAAACCTTTTTCGATATCCGCTTCTTTAAGTTCTTCCAACTCCTCGCGACACTTAGCAAGCAGTTCTTCAGATGTCAGTTTAACGCTTTCGTCATCAGATTCTTCTGCTTCAACTTCTTCTCCCATCGTCTGAAGGTAAATTAGTGATATGTATTTATTTCTACAGTGGTCTAACAAAGCTGAAGATTATCAAGTACGCTCGCACTGAATACTTTTACTCTACATAGTATATTACGGCCTCAATAAATAATGGTATATTGTTCTTGTGATTTATGTATATATAAATATAATAAATGTAAAGTAAATAACGATTACATTATAACCACTTACATGATCCCCTTTCTGGGACGCTTTTAGTTTCCTGTAATAGGCATCCGCTCTTTTCTTCGATGCTCTAGCTACTTCTCTGTTCACCATTCGCCAAAATACGAATACCGGGTGATGGAATAGCTCGGGAGGACATTCTTTAAGAGGAGTTTTTCCAACGAGTATCAGTCGTTTCAGTCTTTCCATTTCATCGAGCTGTAAATAAACATGACGCTTTTAGTATTATATTTTTTTATTTAACAATAACAATCAGACAAGTCAAAATTTCAACTGGTAGTAAGAGATACGCGAACCCGTAATAATTTAGCAATGTAAAAGTAAACAATACTTACGACTCGCATGGAAATCCTCTTGTTGAGGTTTTCTTCATTTACACAACGTATCCTTTCTTCCAAATCTGTCATATACGTTTTGTCTGTAAGTCGCACAAGGTTCGAGCCCATGTGCTTCTCCAAACGGGCACGAACATGCGGGTGGAAGAAACTGGAGAAGAAAATCGGTTTTCAAAACATGCGGCATGTACATTCATAAATTATCAGGTTAATCATTTTAGAATTTCAGTTAGAATTGGATTTTTCATTAGCATTTCATAGTATCATTTAAAACAAATTATTATCACATTTTAAACATCATCGAATTATATTACACGATTATAACCTTTGTAAAAAAGGACAATTATTTTGATTATTAATAACATTAGACATATTAAGGTTTAAGCTTTAGTTAAAGTACACAAAATACTTACTTCCCCTGAGTGGGCGGTTGTACCGTTTGCCGGTTCGTCTTGATACGTGTTTTGGTGCGCATCGGACTAAAAGTCTTACCGTCTAGCCGTCTCCGCCGTAAAGTTTTAGTAGTTTTGACGCTAGGCGCCTCGTGTCATAGTTGATACCTTTATAGAATCAGCCTGGTACAGTATGGCACGGCCCCCGCCAACACATGTAAGGCACGACAGGCAACGTTTACACTTACCTAAATCATTACTTACGATGATTGAAAATTTTCAAAAGAATTAAACAAGACTTACCCCCTTGTTTAAGCAATCTATTTCCATAGTTAAGTAGTAAACTGCATAATGTAAATATATGTACCGTCCGATGTATTGTAGGTGTGAAATCAAATGGCACATTAGATATTGTTTCAATGTGACGAACATAATATACAATTGTCCACCGATACCAAATTATAATGTTATGAAAATGAAATTTTACTAGAAGTCACACTCACTAGAAGTTGAAAGTCTTTCTCGATTTTCGCGTTGTTAATAATAAAACAATCTGCGGTTAATCTTATTAATTATAATACATTGAAATGCAAGTTTAGACATCGAGAATTGATATTTTAAAATTGTGCAAATGCATTGAAAAAGGCGATAAATTATATTAAAATGGTGATAAATATTCAGATAATACATTATGTAATCTCCTTTACATTGCATGTCTAAACGTTTTCAGACGAGCATACGAGTACATGCCAAAGGTTGGTGGTTGATGGGTTTTTGAATTAATATTCTTTAAACGAAGAGCTTAGCCTTTCCGTCAATTCAACATGCTTCAATAAACAATCCACTTAATTGCCCCACTGTCGGGACACGGAGACTACTAAGAGAGAATCTAGGCCATTTAACCACCACGCTGGCCTAGCGCCCAGTATCCATAAACATGAATAAAAAATAAACAAGTATTTAGTACAAAATATTTGTTACGAAATACTAACAGGATTTAATTATTAATATCAAATTTCATGAAAAATCTCGTTACATGAATTACCTTTAAATTAATGAAAACGTGTAAGATGACACTGAAAACTATGATAATGAAGACGAGAGATAAACTATTTACTTTTGGACGTGTTAATTAATAAATCACTATTGGATTATTACTACCAAATTCAGAATGTATACGGGAATTTGATTTTTAACTATTTATTACTATCATATACTCGTATCTGGAAAAATATTATTAACATTTTAAAAAATAGTCCAAATCTAATTTTCTGCTCTCATTGTTTATGGTTTGGCAATAAGAAGATAGAATTAGAGTCACCATCCGACTATTTTTATCACACATGCAATTTCATGAAAAGCACGAGTACCAATCGATCTAAGACGTGAAGTAGTCTAATTTAATACTAACATTTAGAATTTAATGTATTAAAAGATATTCGTCTGGCTCTAGACACGTTTATGGCTTCATAAATATACGAAATTGTACGGCATTGACTTATTTGTCCTTATTTTAGTTATCAATTTCCATTTAGTTAATAAAATTTTCAAGTTCTTTTTTATATCTACGTACTTTAGTGTCAGTGGTTAGACGATTTCGTTGTTTATTGAGCGAATGGTTTTGAGAAAATCCTACATTTTCTTTAATCCATTTATACCCGTAAGTAGTTTTTACTAACATTACTTTGACCTCATAAAACTTATCGTGTCGTCTCTATATTTAGATAATTGGTGCTATTGTGATTAGTGAAAATAAATGGAGCAATTCTAATTCATATCATGTATGATGAGTACTGTAGTACTTCAGTATAAAACCTTTGTGTAAAAGATTGTAAATTTTATACAACGTACAAATCCAAATTACTTCTCAATGGAGTTTATATAGAAGTTTCCTTTTTACTTCTCTAATTTTGTTATATATTATCTATTACTTGTTAATTTGTCAAGCTGTAAGATTTTTCTACTTCGATAAACATCGTAATAACTTGAGTGTGATTACAAGTAATTTAATGTAATTGTGATTATGTTTACATTTTTCTCAACTTAAAGCTTTGTTATGATTTTACTACGTTAGTCATCCCATAATAACATTTAAAAGTGACAACTCCACCAATGCGATATAAAACAGACATGGTACGGTGTGAATTTAGCTAAAATAGATTGCATGAGAGCTTATGTAAATAAATAGCATCATTGATAGACGTAATCGAAATTTATTCCGTCTGTCAATCGTGTTGAACGTATTATTACAAAAGAGTCGGAAGATTTATTCGTAGTTTCTAGCACACTATTCAGATCTTGGATGCTGTAACGAATATGAAGTTCGAGAAAAGCGATTATTAAATGATCGACGATGATGTACAATATACAATATATTCAGTTAAATTGTTTTAGTAGACAAGCTTAAGTTCGTTAGAAAAAATTATGAATGTTCTTTGAAATTTTTCCAGATAAAACCAAATGATCTGTTTTCTCTCTATTTAGAAAATTATCCGGTATGTCTTACAAAACCTTTTATAAATGTCCTCTACTTTAATTTTATCCTTAATACACACGGCTAAATAGCATTATAAATATGAGAATCTACAGCATCTTTGATCTATAAGTGAATTGTTTTAAACAATTACATTTTTCATTAATGTTTATAAAGTGGCTAATTAATGAGGAGCTATAAATGAAAGAAGCTGTCTACAGCGTTTACAATATACTTCCAATGATACAGAAGTAATTATCGTATGAAATATATCAAATAAATAATTAATAATACTGTTCAGGCCATTTATATACTTCCTTATATTTTAAATGACGTATGTGTTTATCACGATCCGCGATTTTTTTTTTGCGTTAATAACCGACTTACGAAACATAACATGCTTGTGGCATTTTTAGTGAAGGTTATCACTTCAGTTGACGATAAAAAGAATGGTTAGGAGTTGGTAATAATGATAAAAATTTTAAATAAAAACCAGCGTTTTAGTGTTTTATCTTAAATTTCCTTTATCAGTATAAAGGCATTAAGTAACAACGTGAAGTAAGCAATGAAAGATATGTTTTGGGTGAAATTTGCGTCATAAAATTTGTTTAGTAGATGAGGTTAAGTTCGTTAGAAAAAATTATGAAGTTTTTTTTAATTTTTCCAGATAACAGCAAATGATTTCTCTTTATTTAGAAAATTATCCGGTATGTCTTAAAAAAGCTTTTGTAAATGTCCTCTACTTTAATTTTATCCTTAATACACATGGCTTAATACCATTATAAATATGAGAATCTACAGCATCTTTGATCTATAAGTGAATTGTTTTAAACAATTACATTTTTCATTAATGTTTATAAAGTGGCTAATTAATGAGGAGCTATAAATGAAAGAAGCTGTCTACAGCGTTTACAATATACTTCCAATGATACAGAAGTAATTATCGTATGAAATATATCAAATAAATAATTAATAATACTGTTCAGGCCATTTATATACTTCCTTATATTTTAAATGACGTATGTGTTTATCACGATCCGCGATTTTTTTTTTGCGTTAATAACCGACTTACGAAACATAACATGCTTGTGGCATTTTTAGTGAAGGTTATCACTTCAGTTGACGATAAAAAGAATGGTTAGGAGTTGGTAATAATGATAAAAATTTTAAATAAAAACCAGCGTTTTAGTGTTTTATCTTAAATTTCCTTTATCAGTATAAAGGCATTAAGTAACAACGTGAAGTAAGCAATGAAAGATATGTTTTGGGTGAAATTTGCGTCATAAAATTTGTAGTTCGGATGACATACCAAAATCCAAAAATATTTAAAGCAAGCGTCAACAGGAATCAAGTAACCAAAAAAAACAAGATCTTTATATCTAAATATATCTAATAAAAAAATTGTCGCCAAAATGCAATAAAAGGGCTTTACGCCGAATAATAATTGATACTTGAATCTTTTTAACGGTTCACGCTGAAAACATTCAGCAATGACTATTACAAAGGATTAATAAGAAAGAAGCATGAAAGAAAAATGCACACATTGTCAGTTAAATGGAAAAGTGACATATTCCAGAACATTTTGAAATTAAGTTTAATGTCTAAAATAATAAATTCTTAAAATTGCAACCTTTAGAACTTTAAACCGTCGACATGTATTCTGTTATTTTTTCAAACTAAACGATCCGGTGAAGTTCTGAGAACAGAATTGTGTTATGATTAAAAAATGACAAAGGTCGTTATTGAAAATGTACGTGCGCCCGTTACCATAAATGTTTACACACAGACCAATTTACACGTGACGACTACGACGACGTTGGCGCGGCCACGTCACACTTTTACGCTCACGCTTGCGGTCGTGTAATGTAAATACGCCCTGAATTTGCGGGACTAAGAACGCTCCCGAGAAATCCGAGCGATGAAAGTCCGCTTGAATCACGAGTAATAAATAGATCGGATACATTCATTTTTATTAGCCGTTAGTAAGAAGTAAAAAGTCGAATTCAAAACTGGGAATCAAGATGGGCGATAAATGAAACTGTTATCGTAGCGCGAGAGATTTGTTAGGGCAATTGTATCCACGGGATATAAAAAGCGCCGTGAGGGGGATTGCTAGTGTATTCACGTCAAACTACGTAACATGCGGCGAGAACGTAGTAAACAAAATGTCTCAAATATCTAATCAGCTGAAGCGCTAATCACGGTATTTATACAGTTTATATGTTCCAATCAAATATAAAGACACAAACGTAATTTAAAGCGTTTTAATGAATTTATAGTTTAAACGATGTTGAAAAGTCCGATAAATTTTCGGCTGTTAAACGGTAAGCCGTGATATTTTTAAAGCGATAAAGCTCACGTCACGGGTTTACATCGTTCGTGAATACTTGCGTTCTACTTTACAGTTTACAGTATTAGCAACATTTTCATCTACGTATATTATTGATGTATAGTTTTATTTGCACGTTCAAACGATTGACGGTAAAAATAACTTTGGATATTTTGAATATGAACTGTTGCCAGATATTTTTATTTTAAGTGCATATCAGTTTTAACAGTCCATTATAAACGTTATTATTGTTAGATGACAACGTCTGGCAGTGATTAATTGGATCAAGGAAGCGTCACATATAGATAAACTGATACTAGAATAATTATTTATAAAAATAATGCTTTCCCAAATTTCGTAAAAAGTGTAATTAGTTATATATAATTCAACATTTTATATTTTCTTTTCTTTAAAGCTGTGTTATACTTATTCCGTACCAAAAAAAGTATCATCAAAATCGCAACTTCCATATAGGTTATAAAGTTCTCTTACATTTTCACGAATATAACACCTTTGATAAATCTAAAAATAAACTATAATAATACAAAAATATTTTTCCTTCTCCCTTGGGAGTTCGATTTAATATTTTGGAACTAACTTTCATACGTTTTACTTTTCCAGAAATGACAATCAACAGATAATTGTATGAACAGTTATGCATTGAAAACCTTCTCTTGTCGGCAGTTTATTTAAAATAAACACTTAAACGCTGAAACTTTCTTGTGTAGAAAACATCAAACTTATCGAATAGTAATAAAATTTAATAGATTTTCATCACAGAGTCGTTACTTTCCAAGAATAATAAAATAAGACGCGATTTCTGAGAATTGATACCACATCTGTATATTTTTTACTACGTTTACACGCGTCAAAGGTTATTAATATCAATAAGGAAAAGATATACATAGATATGTTTTAACATATGCAAATACAGAAAGATTTACACAAAAGAATTTTAAATTAAATACATAAAGGAAAACGAACGAACAAACAATTTAGATTACTGTAAATATATAAGTTTAAGTGAATCTAAATTAAACAACAACAGTCGAATTAATTTTCGGTTCGCGTCCTTTCCACATAAAACAAAATGTCTGACAAATGTTATAAATGTATGTAGTTGTAAATTTACTCTAAGAGCTTTAGGAACAATATAATTTATTACATTAGATGAAAGTATAATCTCATAGATGATTTGTAGCTGAAAATAATTCATAGGTTTCGACATAAAGCGGTACATTAATGCGTGCCTGGGCACAAAGTGTATAAAGTGCATGTGGGTGTTGGATATAATGACCTCAAGACGGACGCGGTTCTCGGTGGTTCGTTGGCTGGCGGCTCGTCATAGTCGCAAGTGGAGCGCCTCCGGCCGCGGTCCGCGAGCAGTTCTATGGTCGTCCAGAACGAGCCCTCCGACGCGCTCGAATTCGTACGCTGCATGCTTACGACAGTTGCATGTTGCCCCACAAACGGCTGAAGGTGCAATGACTGCTGCCGCCATTATAGTCACCAAGTGCCAACCCACCCCATTCCCCCAAGCCGCTACCACACCCCACGTGTCTCACACGCGAACATTAATAATCTTTGACACGTCGCACAGACCAACTTCCACAAACTATAACTTATAGACATTTATTACACATGATTAATATTTTAGGGACTTTTTATTTTCATAAAATCATGTACTGCTACTTGTATTATTACACGATTTCAAAAACATGACTTCGAGTAGTAACAAATTATCGCGTATTTAACAAATTACATTAGTGAATGTAACTAACATATTAACTTTCAAGTTATGTAATAATATTTAAGATAGTTATTAAAATAACGTTTCTCTAAATAAAGGTGCAACAGACCTTACTATAACTCACGTTGTCAACGTTTGTGGTCAAACTTGTCATTTGTATTGTTATTCGGCAAATTGAAAAACGGATATTAAGGAATAAAAATCATGTCAGTTTTGTATATCTTTTACAACGCATTAGAAGACTTTTAGAAACGCCTCTGCGTAATCTGGTGGCTAGTTATAATAAAGCGGATAATGAAAGAAAACCAAAATATTCATATATCCGCTATCTTTACGGTGAACGGACAAATGCTCTCACAGATTTATGTTCTTTCGAAATTTATACCACTTGTTTCAATCTAATTCAATTATAATAATACTGGGCTGGTTGAACGGTAAATATTTAAATGCCGTCTGCTGACCCGCGCAGAGTGTCCCGTTTTCGCCCGTTTACCCAGCAAGGGTGACCCGGATGGCGCCAACGTCGCCGCGACCGGGTCAGCAGGCTCCCACACGGCCTTCGCAGTCACACGAAAATAATTACGTTGTCATCTAGTTTACTGACATCCATTTACTGCAAATTACGCAGTCATATTCTGCATTTCTGACGTCTCAACAATTTCTAGTTAGTATAGAAGCAAAGAGATATTCAATTCAATGAATATCTTCTTTCTCTTGTTCCCTTTTTATATATGACCACGCATAACTTCTTACAGTTGTCTAGTTTTGATAATTACGTAATTATTAATATAATAATTACTTTTAATTAATTTGAACGGAGAAAATAACTTACCGATAATGATCCTACAAAGATTATAGACAAGTTTGAAGCCAAAGGTGGATTATTCAGGAGGATGACTTTGCACCTGTTTTGTTAATATATCCCTTTTTTGAATAAAATGATATTATTTACCAAATTAAATTTTATAAATAACTTCAATTCATAGTTTTTTAGAATGAGGTCAATAGTCTTTCCTCAATTCCTGACTAAAGATATACAAACTTGCAGAAATATTCTAAATGCATGTCACCAATTTTTTTTCATCCGCCAAACCTTTTTTTTGTTTTGTGGAGACACGCAAATACTTTCGAAAAAATGTTAACAGATTCATCATCAATATTTTGCCATCATTAAATCTTCGTACTACTTCCTGTTGCAAAAGAGAAGGGGAAAAGGGAAGGAGAAAAATCAATTAAGTAATAGCAAGTGTAAACACGTGACGCAAATGTCTGCCTATCTATTGGTCAAATGAGTAGAGTAATTGTTGTTTATAACATTGAATGAGCATATAATTATAATAACTAATTAAAGTAACAAAAGCTAATAAGATAAGTAGTAAACGGTTGGGTAGTAACAACGCATTTAGAACAAGAAATATATCAACAAGCTCTTCTCTATAGTTATTCTTTAAAATGGAGGCCCAGGTAAATTTCTGATAACCTCATTGAATCCTTCTAGCCATTTCTTTATGTTGGCTAAGCCACGACGTCATCAGCCATGCAGTTATTATCAACGTTATTATTCAGTCTTTCGATTTAAGGTGACATCGAAAGACTGTTGGGCTTAAGCATTAACGGCCGAAGACTAAGACACTGAGCTCATTCTTTGTACATCGGACATCTATCAGCTTAGAATTCCCAAGCATAAGTGATCCAAAGCACTCGAAAGTCCGGGATAATAAATAATTAAAAAAATGCGATAAAATCTGTTAAACTTATTTTTATCAAATCAGGATTATATGACAAGTTCTACTCCTTTAAGCCAAGTGCATGATGGCGGCGTGGAGATGCTACTGCACATGCCCATTTGTAATAATGTGTAACGATTTTCGTTTATTATATGTATAGTTGTATTACTTATATTTGCAATGAATTTGTGAAAAAAATCTAGGAACACTTATAAAAGACTTATTATAATCTGCAGATTACACTTTTTTGACATACATGATCCATATAGTGGGTAAGTTGCTTAGTAGAGGTCATGGGCTTTTGGTATATAATTGATAATGTAGTATAAATAGATAATAAATCTATGATCAACTGTTACATTTATTCTTATCTCAATTTCTTGTACTAACAAAAAACTTATATAGATAGAAAAAAATTGAATATTTTATAAAAAAGATGTGATGAAAAGTTACTGAAATGCGATCATCTTTGAAAGGTGACACTACTGGCAGCAATCAAATTGTCAATATTATTGTATAACACAAGATAGTTTACATACAAAATAAGTTATCAATCTAAAACATTTTTCTTATTATTGATTGCAATATATTTATACTTTTCGGTCAAATGTTAGCTATATGTGCGGCCATGGAATTTTTTTACATATGATGCAATTTTAACATTTAAACATAATATGTTTTTATTATAAACTATATTAAGATTTGCGCAGTACAGTTTATAAAGAGATAGAGAAATAATAAATACGTAGTTATTATTTAACGTATTGATTAAGGTTTTTATAAGAATTAAGTTACCTAAAAGAAAAATGGGAATAATTTGTAAAAAATTAAAGTACAGGCATAATTCTTAAATCCTTTCGCCATTCATTTACATTTTTAAAAGCTTTCACAATTTTTCATTGCCGTTTCATGTTTGAAAACTGTTTATAAGCTGTGATAAAAAAAATTATAATGTTTGTAGAATGTCATACTCTGTTACTTAAACGAAATCAACGGCACTAAACGTTGCTGCACATATTTTTTTAATTTCTTACCTTTAAGAAGTTACATCAAACGGTCAGAGTAAATTCTTAGCTGGATGAGGAAAGAGCTTAATTTATATTATTTGCTTATGATTTGAAATACTAACGCATATTTTATTATCATAGCTTGCCACCACCGTGGTAAATTTGGTAACTGAAATCTTTTCATTTTTCGTCTTCCCGCTTCGCCTTCGCCGAGTTCATCCTCGCCCTCCACCTTTTGTCCACAAATTAACATATATATTAAAGAATCGTTTTAAGATTATACTAAAAGTTTCTGTTAAAAGTTAAATCATATATGACCCTTGCTCTTGACTAATAAAACTATTATTTGGCCTTAAAAAATAGCTAAAGTACTTAAGCATTATCTGTTAGTGTCGATTAGAAAATTTACTCTCAATAGTTACATTTAGGGCTACCTACAAAATTGTATGACTTTTGAGCTAAATGGACTTGTATGGACTATGTTTCGGGGTTGTGCTTCATCTGTACCGATTTATCACTTCAGAGTATTAGGTAATATAAGCAGGAATTAATTAAGATCAAGTATTAGTCGATATTATTACAAAAAGTAAGCCTTATACCAACGCACGAAGCGCTGGTTTTATACCTGAATTTTAACTTTTTTGTCTTTATCATTCTGGTCAGCCATTGTTACAGTTTTTTAACACTTTAAATTTAACTTATTATTGTTAGATAAAACTTTATAATTTTAAATCATAGCGGGAATTTTTTAAAGGTAATAATACTGGGAATAATTTTTAAAACCAAATAGAAACGAACTGTCTAATTTGAAGCAATCCAAAAACTTAACATATTTTTATACGTCAGATGGTCAAGTATTGCTTGCAACCTCTTTTTTAGTCTATGGACTTTATTGCACAGGACCGGTCGGTTTGGAGATATTTGTTGATGATGACGATGATGGATTGTAAAATATGTAGCAACATGTTATGTCATTATGAAGAGATTTCACGTTACTCCATCTGAAATGTGATCATAGCTTTACGAAAATGAGTTGTTAAAGTATGACAAATTTTTCATAATATTTAATGTAAGGGTTTGTCAGTTTTTGTACAACTGCTTATGTTTTTTTAAACTATTTCAATATTTTTAGCCTGTTCTGTCTTACAGAAATTAAAAGAGAAGCCATTAGATAATTGTGATGGTCATTGAATTACTTTAAAGTATTGGAAAAAAATACTTATGTTCTTTCGAAACATCAAATTAAAAAAATGGAAACGTAAGTGAAAGTATATTTTTTATTTCAACATTAAAGTTAAAGATTATGTGGCATTCATTTCATTGTTTATTACAATTAAGGGAATGTGCCTTTCCCTATTACGGAAGGCATTCCATGATGTACGTATTTCAGTTTCGACTGGACCCCAATTCGCATTTGGACGGCAGTTTTCTTTTATTCGCTGAAACAACGTAAAATTTTATTTCTACTTGAAGAATGAGGAAAAAGCAGATGGAATTATTGTGCCTCTAATGGTCGCAGATCTTTCTAGTCAAAGACAACTCAAAAGTCATGTGTAAATATAACTGTTGATATTAGAGAAGTGTTGTAGTTAATAAATTTATTGGTAACGAGAGTCTATATTATTAACTCATCGTAAACCTTTTACTCTTTTCGTCACATTGCGGTTTAATAAATACTTAAACGTGGAGTTAATTTTCCTAGGGAGTATTATTGTTGTGGTTTTTCAATATCCACATTATAGGATCTATATAAAAGATCCCAATCATAATCGTACTTCCGAGCGTTCTCCTTATCTAGAATCAACTTGTTTATCTACGTTTTGTGATTTGTCACAACGAATTATAATATTTACATGTAACACCGGTCCTCTGGATTTGTAAATAGTTCTGATCGCATGAATTGGAATACATATTACAGAAGCAAGTGCGACACACCAGCCTGCGAAACTGGACGCCTCACGCAGTGAGTAGACGGTCACCACCTGAACAGAGAAAATAATTTAATATATGAATGTAAGCAAAAAACAGTATAGAAATTATAATACAAAAAAGAACTGCTATGTTCGCAGAAAGTAATAAATTGACATCGAGCTTCAATTTAGTACTTTTTAATGGTACTTGTCCTTCTCATAAATACCTTGCTAATATGAAGAATTTTTTCTGTGAACAACATTTTCTACATATTGTTTGGAATTATCTGTCTATTATAGTTGTATCAAATTTTACCAAAATTAATTGTTCTTCGCAATATATTATACATATAAACATTGTTTACGAAATTAGTTGTTTTGGTATGTCTAT
Organism: Byasa hedistus; assembly: GCA_029286795.1. Taxonomy (NCBI): domain Eukaryota; kingdom Metazoa; phylum Arthropoda; class Insecta; order Lepidoptera; family Papilionidae; genus Byasa; species Byasa hedistus. The sequence continues at coordinate 3,600,858 of JAGSMW010000020.1, read as the reverse complement.
TAATAACATTATCCATTACAATTAAGACTTTAAAATAATCATAGGTGGATCTCAATAGATCTCTGTATATGTACCAAATGTTGGCTTTGTATCTAAATCTTGTTTATTATCTCTTCAGGATAGTGTGGAAGCGCCAGCGAAGATTTGCCAAACAAAGCTCCGAACAGTGACAAGTTTGTAAACAGCCGTCATGTGTATACACAGAAAAATGTTTCGATCTTCTTTTATCCGATGAGTGTTCTTGGCGAATGGCCAAAATTAATACACATTAAGCGCTGACACTCATTGCCTTTGAATGTTATAGGTTTAGCAATATATAAGTTATTTAAATTTCTTACAATTTGTAACATAAATCAACTAACGGTTAATGTACGACAAACTAATGTATGACAAACTAAAACAGTTTATTGCGTGATAGCACATAAATATTTTTATTGGATTTGTATAATAATAATAAAAACCTTTTCAGATAACATATTTACCAGAAGTATAGCAGGCAGTATATATCTCCACAGAATTAGCCAGAATCTGTGAAGCGGTTTTCCCGTCATGAAGAGAACATCCGTGCTCAGTTTATTTTGTCCGTACGTGTACACGGCGGCTATTAGTTCCATAAAGCAAACTGTAGGCACGCAAGCAATCGCCACATGAGAGTCCAGCAGTCCTATTATGTGAAGTCCACCCTTCAAACAAATAAATATGTAGAAGTAACGAAAACTCTTAGCTTAAAAGTAACTTTGAGAATGAAAATCGATTGTGATGTTATTAAAGCCGTTCTAGGCATTGACGAGCGTAATTCTATTATTACTAAGTTGACAATAATAAATAATTAAAAACATTAATAATTGTTGTAATAAATAACATTAATAATCCGCATAATTACTAATATTTACATAATATGCGTTATTTTAAGATCGATTATCGTTTTATAACATATACTAACTGACCTTCGTATTGCAGATTATAGAGATACAGAACAGCGCTAAGCAAGTCATAAGAGTAATCAGTTTTCTGCGACGTCGCAAGTTGGGATACTCGTCCAAGAGTCCGGCTATGACGGCTTCTATGGTAACAAACTAAGAAATAAAAAATTTAGTTGTTATAAACCATTGCAGTCAGAAATTAATATATCATGTTACTTACCATAGTATCGATTCCGAGAAAAAATAGCATAACGAAAAATGTAACTGCCCAGAAGTTCGGTGCTGGCATCATAGTAACAGCTGCCGGATATGTAATAAAAGCTAACCCTGGCCCGGCTGTGGCCACTTTGCCCACTGGCACCCCGGCCCGTTCCGCAGCAAAACCTAGTACCGAAAATACCACGAAACCAGCCCACACGCTTGTACCACTGTTAACTATTGATATTATTATTGACGACCTAAAAACAAACACTGAATAACATGATACAGCTCATTTATGCAATATATGATAAATATGCGTCAGGTTCACAGGTCGGACGAAACGAAGAGTACGAAAATACAAAATATAAGTTTATTATTAGCATCAAATTTGTTCTACATCTATTCATTACAATGTAGATTATGTGGTCTACATTTATGCGATTATTTAAGAAATATTTAAGTGATACTTTAAAATCAATCAAATACTTTAGATTTGACGGTAAACATACCTCAAATTATTGTAATGAAATTTGTTGAAACTAGCCATACTGACTAAACCTCCCCACCCTGGTCCGAGGGAGTAAAAAATTTGCGTAGCAGCATCCGCCCAAACCTAAGGACATATCATTATAATAATAGAATAAACTCAAAAATCTTTATCATCAATTCATTTGTTAACCTTTGGGTTTTTTAGTTGACTCCAATCGGGTAGTATGAAATAGAGTAATCCTTGCCCGGCGCCCGGTAAGGTCACCCCTCGTATAAATAGCGCGAACAGCACCATATACGGGAATAAAACTGTAAAGTAAACAATCTGAAAAACCAAAATTCTATTTTAAGTCTGGCTTAAAGGCTAAGTACTAAGGAATTCATTTCGCGAATGAGGGAGCTCACCTTACCGACGCTCTTGACACCGTTGCATATGCACAGGTAGACGATGACCCAACAAATAAAATTGCACCAGAATACGGGCCACACGATGCCACCTATCTCATGAAGTCCCGCTGATATTTGTAACAGACGAATACTGAAATTTAATGAAATATTAACAAGTAGTAAACATTAGTAAGTCACTTTTATAAACAAATAACAAAAAAATCCTGTACTCACTGAAAGAATTCGTCTTCGGGTGTTGTTATTGATCCTCTTGATATTATACGCGTTGAATTCCCCGTAATCTAAAACAGTTATTTTTTGTTCTTATTTGCATACAGTTTAAATTAAATTGTTTGTTAAAAAATAAATGTATCACCTCTGAACATTTTTCAGTATTCCATGAGTTACCACAACTTTGCCAGGGTAACGGCGAGCTGAACGAATGGTAGATGTAAAGTAGTGGATAAGACATTATAGTCGCGAAATAAGTCACTGCTATTATATTCAGTATGATTACAGCATAGCCTGCTCCTGGTAATATGTTATAAAATAGAATAGGTGATCCTAAATTCATTGTTACCAATCACATATAAAAAGATTTAGGTTTTATAACAAACCTTTGAACAGTGGATTCATATTGAAGACTGAAATGCATCCTGCGCTGGCAAATTGGCCCAATGTTGTTTCCAAATACACCAGTGGAATACCACATACGACAAGTGTTAGAAAGTAAGGTATAAGAAATGCACCTGAAATTCGGTATTTTTTCTATAAATTAACTATTTTCACATCACAACATCTTTGCAAGTGTGTACTTAGAACAGATTTAATGTTTTATATGATATAGCAATTAGAAATTATTAAACCATTTGTATACATACCTTGTAAGAGATTATTACATAATTTTTACTCTTGTTATACATTTTTTTTTAAATTAATCTAGGCGAGTACCTTAATCACGATTTTACCTTATGACTAATAGCACTAATAGAGTACCAGTCTATTAAATTGCAATATTCGCAAATATTCCCTTGTACTCTCTCTAAAGTTAAAGAATTTTACCCTTAACTCTCTTCTTTTGAGAGAAGGATCGAGTCTCTCCAACAATAAGAAGACTGTTTGTAATTTAAGTAAATTAAACACGGTTAAATAACGTACCACCACCATTTTTATAACACAAATAGGGAAATCTCCAAACGTTTCCGATGCCGACTGCGTAACCGAGACATGATAGTAGGTACTCAATCTGACTGCCCCAACGCTCATGTTTCTCACTAGCCATTCGAACAGAACTAAATCATATGAGGGTCCTGACCCCTCTACAATTGTGATTCTTTCTGATCGTAGCATTAAAGTAATTGAGGATACGGATCTTTATCTCCGTAATTCCATTTGCCGTATACAATCCATGTGGGGTATATTTAAAGATTCTGGAAGTGTTACTTTGTTTGGGACAGTACACAATATGTCTCTTATTTGAAATAATTATCATCTCCTTTCTTTACGTCTAACCATCAGAGTAACTATCATTAAAACTATAAATTTATATATTATAGTCACGATTTACTTTTAAATACTATCTCTATGTAATAAATAAACATTTTTTCACTAATGAAGTGTGGATAAAATTTCGATGGTATTTAAATTGCAATATTTTAAAATCAAAACAGGTTAAGCTTTCTTTGTAAATTTATTTTTAGAAAGCGACTGCAAACAAAAATAGCGTGTACAATGCTTGTGACAGTCACAAATAAAAAAATCCTCCGTGTTAGTGTCAAGGGGATTTCTCTGAAGTGCCGAGCGAACGTCGTTTACAGCGAAATATTCTTTCATAAATCTTCTTTATACAATTAGAAAGAAAGTTCTTTCGGACGAAAATACGTTTGTACGATGTTGTCTTTTTATTACACAGAACATCGTGCTATTGATGTAAAGTATCAATACCGAATCCAAAATGACAAGTTAAATTTTCAGGTGGCTGTTGTCTAACAGATCCGGGATCACTATCCATCTTACCCTTAGTGACTTTAGCAGGTGCTTGACTGTACTGCAACGTCTGCAAACAAAATTTTCATGTAAAGATTTGTTTAATAATATTCAAAGTTTGATTTAAATAAAGTAACATCAAACATAAATAAGAAATTAATGTAAAAGTAAAGCTTATCCGGTCAACTTTACATACTCGTACTATTCAGACTTTATACTCGGATTCAGTAGATACCCAATGTATTGTATAAATAATACAGTTATGATATACAGTAATACTTACCGCAAATGACATAGTTTGCTATTAATTACCTTATTAGAGAATAATCTAATTTGTTTTATAAATCTAAAAAGTGTATAGTTTTTATGATAGGTCTAAACTTACTTCCACTTACTGTTCTTTACTACTCTAACACAGGTAAGAAATTATAGTACCATTTCATACATAAATCGCCAAATAGTAGTGTATAAACATTACTGTGTTCTGGTTTGAAGAGCGTTGTAAGCTAGGGAAATTAGTGACGTAATGAGACTTAACACCTTATGTCTTAAGACGACTAGCGCAATGTGGTGCAGTGTATACCATCTTAACCAGCACCACGTTGTTATTAGCAAGCGTATCACTTATCGTCAGGTGAACGTCTTGTTAGTCTCGTCGCCTCGTAGCATAAAAAAAATGAATATTATCTTATTGATGTATTTAAAGACTGATAAATCTTGTTGAAAGTATACTTTATTAAGTTACGTTAGTTCAATTACAGGTAAATTAAAGTTTCTCTACTTACAGAGAGATCTCCATCGCCCCAGTGTATGGCTTCATTCGTGCCAAGTGAGTCGTCCCAATGGAAGTGTTGCGAATTTTGTGTCCAATCAGGTCTTTTTAACACGCACTTGATAGTGGCTATTGTGGCCCTTTGTTCATTCGGAACCGGTTTTATCGAGTGAACGCTCTTTTTATCGGTCTTTCCTTGTTTCACAGGGACAGTCTACGAGCATCAAATGAAAAGTATTCACATTAATTATAACGGACTTCGTTAATAAACAATTACGTTTTAATTACTTTGTTTTATATTTAGCGATATAAATAGTATACTGATGAGGGTCGACAAAGTCCTCGGTTATATTTTATTCGCTATTCTATTATCTGTACATTATAGATATTTATGGATTTTAATAAGAGACTGTTATTCGACTACAAAGAGATCGTACTCTGTTTGATGCATACGTATGTTTCTCTATTATGAGGACTGATTTTAAAGTAAATAATATATATTTTAAAGGACCTATATAACAAAAGTGTCGTTTTAATATAATAATAATATTCCCACAGCTGGAAATCCACTGCGTTCGCTGCAGCTTGACGGAGAATATCTACGAATGTTGTGTTCTTTGAACGTGCTGGTATTTTCCCGATGTTTCTCTTCACCATTCACACACAGCTCTTGTTTCAGTTTCAATTTACCATTGCTTTAATTATTTTAGAACTTAAAAAAAAACTGCATAATTCAGCCTAATCGTTACATTCCCAAAGATTCTTTGCATTTGATTCTTTAATAAAAAAAAATATGGTTTGCCATAACATTAACGATGAGTTCTATTACTTTTCTAATTTATAAACAAAAATAACATTACCAATGTGTATATAAGTCTCACTGTTACGACCGTTCGGAAGGTGTCCCGTAATGCAATAAGATTAGGACAGAATATCCTTACGGCTGGCTCTTGAAAGTTCATTATTTTGTTCCATTGAACTTTATTGCTTTCAAATGTGGTGTAGTGGTGAATTTCTCTAGAGTCAACGGCGGTTAACTTGAACACATCTGATTCATGCGATGACGCCTCAACTTCTGCGGAAAAACCAATTGATGTTCAACTCGCAAGTTTATTGGAAGAACGTATTAACTCTGAGGTAAACGGGCAGAGAACTTTGTATTAATTTTTCTTAGTGCAGACTATATTATGTATGGGTTTTGTGATTGATAATAAATATATATACGGACCCTAGTCACAATAAGAATAAGATGACGTACGGTAAATAAATCGAATGTCAACAAAAGATTTTTGTCGTCTGTGTTTTAGAGATCTATATTAGCATAGAGCTGAAGACATAGCGCAAACCATTTATACTGTAAAGGCGATTTCATCCAAATGCGCTATTATTTAAACTGAGATTATGGAAACTGCGCTAAAAAAATTGTACGATTAAAATCAAATTCCGATTCAGTTTTTCCGCAGGTGTTTAAATTTGTAAAAAGCACGGTTTTGTTTGGGAATAATGATAATAATATAAACAAAATACATTTTCTCTGATAGTACACCTTCTGCCGGGTTAAACTAGTAAATAAAAAGAACAGAGACTTACCCATCGTCGATTTACTTTTATTTACCGAAGAAGTTTTACTGGGTTCCCATAAATCGTCTTCAGGTAGAGGTAACATTTCAATTAAAAACTCATTATGTCGAAACATTAAAAAACCTCTTCTTGTGGAGTCTAACAAAGGAAGTTCCAGTTCTACGTGAAAGGTCATTACGGCACCCTGTACAAAAATAGAAATGACCTATTTGAAATTTAAAAGAGCCGGCTTATAGAAATAATATTCTATTCATTCTACATTTTAATAAAAATTATAATACTTGGACTATTAAAACACGTTTCTATTACTTGAATACCTCAATCAATGTTTTATTATATCTTTATTAAATAAAGATTTAATTAATTTTATAAGTGACCATGAATCTAAATGTATAACAATCTGTATCATAAAGACCGGGCATGTCGATAAAGATTTATCTTTAAATTAAACTCTGGGCAAAGACACGTTTAAGAAAATTGTGTTAGAAATATTTTTACAGGCGTAATAATATAAAATGACGCGGTAGAAAAGAATACTAAAAAGTCAAAATTTTAAGGATTTTTTCGAGTTTATTTAAATAAATAAATTACTAAATAAACGCGATAAAATCTGTAAAATTTAATTTTAATAAATATGTAATATACGCGTAAATATAAGCAATCATTAAATACTGGAAAGACCTTCGGCTTTATATATGTTTTTAAAAAATTAAAGAGCCGTAGATTAAGCGGTTAAGTTTAATAGGAAGAAAAAATTTTGTTCTAAATAATGTAAAAAGCACTAGCATTAGATAAAACTTCGATCATAACTTTGATTATGTAAAATATTGCGTGTATTTGATAAAATACTTAATGATTGTTTTATACCTTGTCTCCTTTAGGTGGTTGTGGTGCAGAAATAATTCGGAAAACAGTAAAATTAAAATAAGTAGAGCGTAAATCGTCTGGATGTGTCTCAGTGTTGGGTACGGGTAGATCTGTAGAAAGAATTTCACGAAGGTCTAACCATTGTAGTTGAGGGAGTTTCGTCAACGTAGTTCGTGCATAAGCTGCACAAACCTAAAACCATTTCAAACATATAGGAAGAAGAAAAAAGTTAAATGTTTAAAATAATTAGAAATGTAAACGAACTGCAAACTAGTGAATGGTATTATGATTTTGCTTATAAATACGCATCACTCCCTAATTTTTATGCAAAAATCTTGTCTTTTGGTCTAGATAAAAAACTAACGTAGTGGAAAAATAATACACCAGGCCAAAACTATGGGGTATTTATAATAATGATTACACAGCGCTAAATTGCTGTCGTTTTCTACTCTAGAGCTAAACACATTATAAGTTACATCATTGATAAAAGAGCCATCTTGCAAATAAACAATGTATTAAATACAAAACATACTGAACATGGGTTTCCAGCGAGTTGTAGTGAAACGAGACTTGGCAATGAGGACAAAGCATCTAGTACGAACTCTAGATCATAGATGTCGTTGTCGGATAAATCCAAAACAGTAATACTCTCTGGTAATTTTCCTAGTCCCGTGACATCTCCTGTGTAAAACATAATTTTTTTAACTTTATTAACCTACTGACCCACCTATGACTAACATGATGTTGGCAGAATTCCTTTAAGAGATGCCATTAAGCATAAAGGAGAAGAACTTTATTAATGTAAATACCCATTCGCGTTGATGATGATTTACTAATATCGATATATTTACAAAACGTAATGGACATAGATAAGGTCCTTACATAAGTGAAAGTAGGGCCAAAAAAAAAAGTGATTAAACAAAACAAAAAAACGGAACAGTACGTGGAAGTAATTCTTACCTAGTAAATTTTTGGCCAATCCCAAATAAAGCAAACCAGGAGGTAAACCAGTTACAACGACCTCCACACTTTCGATGAAATTGCTTTGCAACTCTAGAGCCCTTACGCCTCGTGGAATTAAGGTGGCATCGATTTCACTGAGGAAGTTACCGCATAAGATTAGTCGGACGAGCTTTTGAAATTCAGTCAAACCTTCATCTAATTTAGTCATCTAAAATAAAAATTAAGTTGTTAGAACCGTGAAAAAATCTGTATTACAATACGAGTTTACTGTGGACGCACTTTACAGTCGTTAACTCTAAGAATAGAGACATCCTTTAAATCCCTTTCTAAAACATGTCGGTCACCAATGCTTACAGTTTTTTTAATAATGTTTATTAAATTCTCAGTGATATTATTGTCATTCCGAAAACATATTCGTCCTTCATCGTTTGAAAATTTCTCATTGTCCCACATTGTCATTGGTAATATTGTCTCCCATTGTTCTTGTAGGCTTATGTTGGAATCTTCGTCAAGAAATTGACTTAAGATGCTTCTACTAATTTTAGTTTGCAATGCTTCGGTAAAAGTAATCTCAGCAAAATGATCACGGTAGCGTTGTTTGTTATAACGTGCCGCTTCTTCTTCAATAATCCAATTTACACCAGTTTCGATTCTTTCTTGATAACCTTAGCACAGTAATAAAAAATGAACACTTAGTATCACTTAAGTCGATGAAGGTAGTATTACTTATAAATTTCGTTGTAATAAATGAATACACATATTAATAATTCTAGTGTTATTCTTCATTACCTTCTAGAGCGTCGGTAGGTATGTAGTTTAAACTTGCGTTACTTATATCAGGTCTATTTATCGGCGCTAATACTTTCTTTGTTGCTTCTTTAGGTTTCGGTGGCATACTAAAATGTAAAAAAAGTCTTACACAAAATAAATATTTTTATTTTAATGACAAACGTCATTTTTGATTATTCATAAATTGTCGTTCTTCCCGGCTTACTAATTTATTTAAGTAAGAATGAGTAATTTATGTATGATGCCCGTGCGTGTCCTACAATTTTTTCTTAAAATACAGGGTACACTGTTCTTGATAACTAAACTTACTTTTGGTTGTTTCTTTAAATGTTTTCTTATGAAAAGAATAAGAGTACCTATATTGACTATTCAATATAGGTACTCTTATTTCGTTCTATTTCGTTGGATAAAAATCTAAACATTTCTACTATTTACCCTAAATCTTAACGCAGATATAGTTATTATTTATGTAACGAAAATCTGACATGTTGAGTCCCTATATCGTAATTGAACCTTCACTCCAACGTCATAACTTTTTTTTATTACTATTAACTTGGAGCAGGAACAGTAAATTGTGATAATTTCTAATCTGAAAAATGCAGAAAATGTTGTTACGGAATTTTAAAGGGCAGATAAAGATTCTTTTGAATGATGACAGGTGTAATAGAAATGAGTATAAGTGAACTGTGAAGTCATCCAATGATAAGCGTTGACAGTCACGTCCGAAGTCTTCGATGTGATGATAATTATGAAATATCTCTGGACGTGAAGTCTATTACTAACTGCTTATATGAGTTTATTTTGCATGTGATGGAACTGTAGAAAAAATTATGAATAAATCATAAAATATGAATAAACAAACAATTAGCAAACATCAGTAAGTTTACTCAATAAACCACATAGCAAAAGAGTTTAAGGTCATTTAAAAAGCTTTAATGTACTGTAAAAATTTTAAGTATAAAATAGTTGAAGCTAAATCTTCTCAAGCTATTAATAATTATTATCAATATCCTTCTCATCCTCATTATCCGGTAGACATCGATTGCTGGACATAAGCCTCACCCAAACATCTTCTTCTTCTTCCCAATTGATGGCATGAGCACGGTTTGTGCGTGAGCCAATGTCATGTGTAGACGTACAAAATAAAATAATACAAATCCATTAAAAATTGTCTGCGTGGTCAATCGTTCATGTTCTCATATTTTCATCTTCGCAATTGATAGCGAGAGCTAATGTTATATATAGACGTATAAAATAAAAGGATCCACCCAAACATCACCTCGAGTTCTGTGCTACCAAGTACCAACAGCAAATTTAATTTTTAGCGACTCCGTCGATAAAACAGTCTGAGAACAGTTTAAGCATTTGAACACTAGAAGTCGCTTTTGTATTTATGTTTATGTCGTAACGTGTGAATGTGGTTCAGTTGATTCGTTATTTCGCGATCGCGATTGACTGCAGTTGTTCATGTGTGGGTTGGGTTAAACACATTATAAGTCCGTCTTTATTTTATTGTATGAAAGATTTACATTTCATTCATTTGCCTCGCTCCTTGATTGTAGCGCGCATTCGTCGTCGTGGTCGTCAGTTTGCGTGTGTGTTATTATTTAAAGAAAAGTTGCGCATTTTTCCGTGCCACATGTGCCGAGCACTGAGCGCTTTGTGATGTGACATTGACATTTGTAGAAACAAACGTGCGGGAAATTCGAACCTTAGAAAAGTGTGTGCTATCGCGACTGAGAGTTGTGTATATTTTTGACGCAGGCGTACATAATTATGTTGTGAGTGAAAGTCATGTGAAACGAGTCGCTGTATTGTAGATTTTTACACGCGAATAAAAAGTGCCGATAGATGATATTACTGATTTGTTTACGTACACAAGTTTTGGATGAGAATAAATTTTCAAAGGTATTAACGTTTACTTTTTATAGCCCGTTCTTTTTTACAATTATTACGCTTATAGTTGACACGCATTAGTCAGTCTTCAGGAAATAGCAACTACGTCCTTAACTTTTAGATAATAATCGGGAGTCCAGTTTATATATGTACAGAATTTTTATTCTTAAACTGGTTTAAGTATGTTGATGTAGTGATATTTTAAAAAGATTGTTGATGATACTATATATTTAAATTGGATCCAATGACTCGTAGATATGAAATGTGAATTTTATTGTTGACCGCAGTTTTATATGTAATGCAATAACTATTACTGGAAATTAGACATTGTTTTTTTATAGCTAAAGAGCAATAAACGAGCACAAGGTTTATTAAAAAATGGTAAGATTTAATTGAGTGGAAAGCGATTCCCATAGCTTAGTTCTTAACAATACAAAAGAATGATGGTATCCTTGAACAATTTTTATAGATCTCTGGTTATCTTTTGAACAAAACACAACTAAAATACTCGTTATGATTATAAATGTTCAAGTTAAATTCTATAAATAAAATCATATCGTAAGTTTTAAAACGTGTCGGTGATGATTGTTATTACATGTTTACTTCGGCACCATTGAGAAGTGGTTTAAGTGATGACCCGTCTTTTTCTCAATCTCAAGCCTTTTCTAGTACCCTCGATATCACACCATGTTGGCTGTCTTTCCTTGGTACGCGATTCCTAGGTTATGCTCACTCTCCAAATCCGCGAACTCGTAGGCCTCGATTCGATTCTGATGTTTTTTTTTGTAGGAAAGAATATATTAATAATTATTTTACATGCTTTATAGGACCATCTCCAAACGAAAACTTTACAAAAGTTCGGATATGGTGGATAACAAATTCTACACTTCATATGGATTACTTAGAATTTACTTTTACTTTTTAAATATAATACATTGAAACGTTTTTGTTAATTTTATTTGAGTCTTTGTGAATTCCACTGTTTCTGTTGATCTTCGGTTAAATTTTCTCGTGATAACATTTTTACCGCACGGTTAGTTAAGTAAAGTTAAAAAATAACAGGTATTATTTGGTGGGGATTTGGTTCGGAACACATTGCGTCTCGACGATCGTAAAATAATTTAAAGGTGCCGTTCTGGTGATATAACTGCCAATACTTGAGCAATTTACTGTAATATTGATAAGGCGTATAAGTTGTCCTATAGAGATTTTATTATCACCACATCATTGTATCATGCAGTAATACCTTTACATTTGCTTTAGATATTTGATCTTCTATATTTGTCTAAGTTTTGCGCGATAAGTCACTGAAGGTCAACGACTTTAGATATATTACGATCAGTATTATTATGCGGAAAACTTCTACTGTGACTTTTCCGTTCGACCTTACGAACGCGTAAGGATTTTATATTTTTTATAGAGTTCCGTGATCCTATCATCTTGATTATTGTAATGTATGTGTGTGAATGTATCATCGTAGCGTCATTTTCTGCCTCCAAATATTAGTGTTCCGGTTTGATTGTTCGAGCTGATGAAGGTGTCTAGTACAATAGTTAATTTTGGCGGGTGTAGCACTGACCATCAGATAAATGTCTTACTCCTCCAGTCGCATCGTCGAATTAAAAAAGTTAAAGATTCATATGTTATTTCGTATTTTTTTCAGGTATATATTGTTCTATTGTTTATAATATATAAAAAGTTCAATAAATTTAAAGGCACTTTTAGCTAGGTCACTAAGCATTTGTAATACCACTGCTAGTGCGACTAGTGTTGTAAATTCAAACACTGGATAGGATAAATACTTAATAGCGCTGTATTTACTACGAAATCAGTTTTCAAATTGTAGATTTTATACCAAACAACATGAAATATATTTCTACATTACTATTATTATGTATAATAATGTTTCTTTTATTCCTTGATAACTAATTACAAAAACACGTAAAAATAGCAAGTACATACCATAAGAGAAATATTTAATAACCTAATTTTATAAATAATACCTTAACGGGATTATACTGTATTTGTGTTTACAACATTTAGATTTTAATTATTTTGTGACTTAAAATGTTTTCTTAATAGCTTGGATACTGACCATCAATTAAACTAATAGTGAACTAATTTATTATCAGTTTTAACATTTTTTTTATTTTACGTGATTAATTATCAAATCTTTGTTTAAAGAATAAGGTATTGTACATTATTTTAACCATATAACTGTGGTCAACCCTTTTAATAGTTAGGAAAGAATTTCCATGATTCAATTATGGTATTCATTGTCATAATTAAGTTCTTCGATGAACACAATACGTATTATTTTTGAACAATAGATAAATCGATTTTGAATCGTTCAGAAGAGAAATTGAATTTTTTCGCATTGATTGAATTGAACAAGAACGCAATCACTCAGACATACAAACTGACGTAAGTCATTCTACCAACAATTATTACTGAAAATAGTGTAATATAGTATTAAGCTTTTCTTTAATTTTGTTTTGGATGTTTACACAACTTTAGTTACAAATTGCATTGAAACAATGATGTCTATTCTTTTCTAATGTAATAAGGTGTGCAGGAACTTCTTTTGGAGACGGATAAGTTGCAAGTCGCAGGTGTCTACCGTTTCAATAATTATAAAAGATTAGATTCGGATGAGAGAATTTAGTTTGTATTCTTAATATTTTTTAATAGAACAATATCATGAAAATGGTGCAAAGTAGAAACAAATATGGAAAATTTACTTTAGTAGTTACCTTCGTTACTGGTCTGTATGTCACACGGCTGGTAAGCTACATTTAGGTTACTAGTAAAATTATGAGAGAGAGACTAGCGCTATGTGATACAGAGTAAATATCCTATGTATGGAAACATTCTTAACGAGTTTTTTTTCTTTTCGTCTTGACGTTCTGTGTTATAAATTATTGCATATAACGGCTGTGTTTTTTTTTGAGGCCTCCGAAGACAGTTAACTGTTTGGACACGACAAATAAAATTCTTATAACAAAAACTTTAATGTTGAAGATAAAATGTGTAAAAAGCTAATTGAATTTTACTGAACAAGATAAAAGTGAAAAACTTCACTGTCATTGTTTCATTCGTACTTCACAGATGGTGTAGGGTACACCTAATGCACCTTTTTAATTTCGTCTGTAATTATAGTTTATTTTTCTTAACAGGCCGCAGCAAGATGTTCACGATGACAGAAGGAGGCTTCGGGGTGGGGGACTATGTGGCATTTGGGATATTATGTATAGCGTCATGCGCTGGTGGTTTATGGTACAGTGCATTAGGATCTCGAACCAAGGCTGTGGTAGATTTAAGAGACTACTTGTTGGGCGGAAGAGCTATGTCCACCTTCCCCGTCGCGATGTCGCTTATAGCAAGGTATAGTTGTACTATCTATTTAATTTTGTATTACTATTTAATAAGTGCTTGCACGATTTCAATATGAAATCTAACAATAGTCTAAAATTTAGTAGTTAAGTGTAATAAGTGTTTTTTTTATGCTACTGAGCGATGAGAGAAGTACTTTCTTTCGGTGAAATGTGATATGCTTTCCTTGTAATAGTAAGGAGTTATGATGTTTATATAAAAATATATTGCTTTAAGACGTCCATCATGGTTATTTCAGTGTATTGTTGTTCATTGGTCTGCGACCCCAATCGATTTCCAAAGCAGACGGTCCGATGGTACTTGCATCTAACGTTTCCCATTTTACAATTTTGATGGTAACTGAACATCAATAAATTCACAAACTAGAGTATCTTTGAAAATAACAGTGTAATGTTTAAACACTACTGATGATGATCGAGAGAATCAGAAGCTTTGTAGATAATAAGACTATTTCTGCAATTGGAGACCATACCTTCATTAATAATGACTTTCATCAATAAACGTGGTGTTTTTTTTTTCTAATGTGTTCTAACAGTTATGTGTCCGGTGTAACGATATTGGGTACGCCGGCTGAGATCTACAACTACGGCACTCAGTATTGGCTGGTGGTGGTCGGCGTGACACTCAGCTGTGTGGTGGTCGCTTACATATACTTGCCAGTATTCTGTACATTACGGTTATCGTCGTCATATGAGGTAATTATCAAATATTAAGTTTATTTTTGTATATTGGGCTAACGATTAATCGAAATTATAAACGGTGTTCGTGGCAATATGGTCCTGGATGGTGAAGCGTGCACGCTCAGAGTGCTCTCGCTCTTATATATTGGAAAACGGTAATGCTGTTTACAATTGCTGCTGATTGATAATATGTATGTGAGTTCGTTCGTGAGTGAGCAGGTTCTAAAAAATTCATTAGTTTTAGTTTGGATTTTAAAAAAATGTTAAATTGTTTAGTTTTTTAATAACGGTAAACTATGTAAACATTTAAGATACTTGACTCTTTGATGTTATGGCATAATAACTAATTTACGATACATTACTTTAGTGCTGCTGGTTAGTCTCTGTTGCCGGAGACCGTCTACGTAGGTACCACCGCAGCTCCTATTTCTACCGCCAAACAGTGTGCGAACATTACTGTGTTCCAGTTTAATGGGCGCTGTAAGCTAGTGAAATTACTTGGGTAACGAACCTTAACACCTTATGTCCCAAGGCGCCGAGCGCAATGTGGTGCAGTGTATACCATCTTAACTAGCGACATGTTATGGGCAAGCATATCATTTACCATCAGGCGAACGTCTTGTTTGTCTCGTTGAAAAAAAAAACGCGAGTTAAAAATCTTGTTTATTCATAATCGAAATATCGAAAGCGAATATGTAGTTGTTAGTTATTGCATTTCAACTTGAGCAATGCTCGTACGTAATACAGTAGATTTCTTTCCTCCGAGTTTGATGTTTACATTAACACATTTTGCGTGATACCTTCCTTCTTCCTCTATTATGACGTCATATTTTAGCGTAGATTTATCAGTTAAGTATAATTTTAAGTAATTTTATAACCTTAAAAAAAAATCCATAAAATCTTATGAAATTATTTTGGTGATAGTTTTGATGGACACTATCTCGCTCAAGGTGACAACGCTACTTACGTCCCGATATTTGTTTAATATTTCAATGTACGCATTTACATATATCTATGGTTAAATCTTAAGAATGTGTAATAAAGATTATAGAAACAGTATAGTGATCGTGAACCGACAACAAGCAGCATCAATGATGAATGGATTTTACTTTTAAGATGAATCATGTACTAATAAAATTTGTCATAAATGTGATATAAAGATTTAGCCCGACTGTTGTTATAGGTTATATTGATTTGTTTGAATATTGCAAATAAATCTAAATTGAAACAAGTTATAAGTACTTAGAATACATGCGATAAAATCCGTGAAATTTAATATTATAAGAAAGTCTAAACTTTACTAAATTAAAACATTGTGAATTAATATTTTTCTTCAGATAAATCTTGCTGACTGTTGTAAAATGTGGCAATTAGACAACTTTCAATAATTTAAATGTATATTATGTTTGTTTTTTCAAAGTATTTAAAAGTTTTAGCATTATACAGAAATAATTCTTATATTACTAATACTTAAACAAATAATTTAAGAAATTTCAATTGCTAGTTACATTACGACGAAAATATGGTTTAAATATTTAATTGTTTAAACATATTGTACAAATTGAAATTTTCTTTATAATTACAGTTAATTACATTAAATCGTCAGTCGTTTATTATTAAATTCAGTTTGCAAAGCGTTAATTAAAGCATCGCCTTCATTCGTTCGGATGCTGTTGATCTAAGCATAAAATTATCTCAAGAGAGCAGATCCGTGTGGGGATCTTATCAAAGTGTTAAGCAATCTGTCATATCAAATAGACGTTGTCATATCATCATGGACTTTGTACCGCCGCGGCAAGTGGCATGAACATATCACATTTTGCTCCATCCTATTAGTTATTTATACCAAATCTATTTTATTTCATATTAAACATAACATGTTTGAAAATATGTATTTAATTTGCTTATAATTATAACTGTCATGTAAGTCGTGTGTTTCATCACACATGATGACCACGACCCTCAGTCATGAGGAAATACGACTTAGAAGAAGATGAATTCAATTTGTTTGAATCTTCGATTAGTTTAGTTTTATATAATGTCAAGTTTTTAATATACATCTTACTTCGATCAGTGTTCACAACAAAATTATAAGCATGCTAATACAGTTACATGTATAATATAAAAGAGTGGTCGTATTCAAATTTTATTAGTCACAATAGGTTAAATATATTTGTAAAGAATTCATTTTCTTTACCATATACGATGTTTCGAAGTGCTGTTATAATTGTATCCGTTATAGTTTGTATCTTATACGTAAGAAAAAGGCACTAATAATTTCATAGTCGTTGGCGATTGGTTCAGAGCGTTTAACATTGAAAATCTTATCAAACGGTTTATTATTCTTACTCACATGTCTGTGAGGCAGTAAAGTATATATGCAGTTATATTTTACAGACCAAAAGGTCTATTATTCTTCTAAGGCACATTTTTAATTAACGGCTAACGAGGACGGAAGAGAATAAATATAATAATTGTTCTTGCATTTTTTTTTGGATATCATCAAACTTTTAACTGTTTCCGTAGTGGTTGATCGGCTTTGTAAAACGAAAGTTTGTTTGGTGGTAGAATTCATTCAAATATGTCTGGCTAACTACCTCACTTATATTGTAAGTCCGTCGTCATAACATTCAGTGGTCTCAAGCATAAATTTAAATTTGAGGTCAATAGTTAGCCGAATACAGATAAATAATTCTAGTTATTTGTAAAACATTCTTATTATTGCACTTTGCTAAATTTTACAAAGGAAAATCTTATGTTATAATATTCGTAACAACAACTCATGATTAAATAAACATTTAGATAATTTATGTTGTAATATTGTAGGACGAAAAATTTTATACATTCTCCGCTCTTTATTCATAATAGTTGGAATAATAAATTCTTTTTCGTCGAATATTTGTGTTTGTATAATTTTTCGTCGAATATGTATAGGAAAGATATTAGACGCATTTATAGAAATTTCAAGAGAATTTGAATTATCAGCCTTCAGACTGTAATAAAGAAGAATATTATTATAAATTTCAGAAGGAAAATGCTGTATGTTACTAACCTTGGAAAATCCGACGTGTTTTACCTATTGTCTATAACAGCTCGTTCTTAGCTAATTCATATTTATAATGTTTATAAGTAGTTTACAGGAGGTAACGTGATATGAATTATGAAATAAAGGTTTTAATTTTTTTTCAGTATTTGGAGTTAAGATTCAATCGACACGTCCGCGCAGTTGCCTCCATTCTGTTTTTATTGGACGAGGTGAGTTTTAAATTATAAGTGGGGCTGAGTTATTGAATTAGAATTTACTTAAAATTGAAACAACTTTAGAGTTTAAGGAAGTTTCTATTGCTTATTTAATTCGCATATAAATAATAATTTATTAGGTTTTTTTTATTTGCCTTACCATAGGTTTTGCAATTGGCACTTTTCTTTGTTCACTGTTTAATTATTTTTTATTTTGCTATACTTTTATAGTGAGATAATTATTTCAAGATTTAGTATAAAATATCATATGGTTGTTTTATGAAATTCCAACTGCTAAAGTACCTCATTGTTTGATGGTTAAGCTAATATCATCTTTATTATGTTGCTGTAAGGCGCATATTGCAACAACTGTGTGCGGTCGTGTCCGTGCACTTGACATGTTAGCATTGATTGCAAGAGTTCCTACTTGGCATTAGTTCTATAAATGCCTATCGATTCTAATACTTATCTGATTCATATACATTGTATATTTGATCTAGAAGGTAGAGACAACATAACATGTAAATTAAGTAATAATTAAACATATATTTTGTTCAAATCAAAAATATTATATAATTAATACGTTTGCCGTTACTGTTTTGGAATTGTAAATCGGCTCTAAATAATAGTGGAAAATAGGAGAGTTCACATGTTATTTAGTTCATATCCATCGCGATGAGCTTTTCTGTATTACAACCAATAAAAGAGAAATAAATTAAAAAATCAATAAAAACTCTACTATCTTATATATTTTTAATAACGAGGTGGAGTTCTGTGCAATGTATGTATATAAAATATACATTTGCAATTAATGAAAAATTTAAATTTATTTATAAAAACAAATTAGCATCTTCATTGTTTTGTTTCGGACTTCCGGTTTTTTAATTACAATGCTGCTCGACCTTTTTTTATTACAATTATTTACTTTACTATACGAATTCATTTGCTTGCATTATATTATCTTAACTCGTGCACATTTTGATTCAAATTAATTCATCAGTTACCCTTTCTAATGCTTTTGTATTTAAATTTTCCATTGAAATCTGGAAACACGGCTACTTGGGTATTACCGTAAGTTTTAACTGTGTAATTTCGTATTGGTAAAAAGTGGTTGTAGGTTCAATGACACATGAATACACGATGCCAGGCGGTGTCTTAAAACTGTCCATGTATTACAAATACGTCAGCCATGATAATAAGTATTTGGAATTAGGTTAAATATATTATTAAAAAGATGTAAAGTTATATATTATAGGTAATTTTTGTGTTAAGGTCTTGCCTATCAGTTGACTGTTATAATCTTTTCAGGTTAGTTTTGCATACTAAACTGTTTTCTATATAGAAATAACAATTATGACTCGACATATTCTTTGTTGCTGTAATAATGATAAAAGTGAATATAATCGTTGAGTAATTTCGCAAGTAAAAACTAGACGGAGCTCGGATGGGTTGGCCCGTCGGTGAAAGTTCACAGAAACCAAATATGAATAAGTAACTACCAACTATCGGTGTTCCGTGTTGTGAGTAAAAGTGATACGTGTGGTAATTACGGGTTGAAAACGTCAGATGACCGTGTCACTGCGGTAATTGCAAGTTATTGCCAAATGCCATTGAACTGATTGATGATGATTCCTTTGTAATCTAAATTATAAGTATTCTTTATTGATGTATAATCATTGTAATGTTTATATTGCCTAGCACGATGTTATACGTTGAAATTGGGCAATCAGTAATGCTTATTGGAGGTCGTACGCTGACTCGTTCACTGCGGACTTTGGACTTTGCAAGATTTCATTTACAATCATTACTGTTTTGGGTCAAATACTTTCTTATATATACATTACATTTATCACAGCGATTGATCGCATAAGATCTCTTACTAATTTCAAAATTGTTTATATAAAAACAGTCATCTAAAATGCTAAAAAATCTTCATTGTTTCTTAAATTTTAAGCCTAGCAAATAATAATTATTCATTCATTGATTGGCTTTAGGAAGCGATGGCAGGTCTTTTATCTGAAGAAGGTCGTCAAGGTAGAATTCAAATCCTGTCTCCGAGTAGTAATAATCGATAAAAGTTTTGAAGTTTCACGATAATGTTGTATTAACACACAAAGTTCAGTATATTTACGTAATCTAACAAGCAAAATATTGTTGCAAACTAGTAAGTTAAAATAATTATTAAGTCCTGGTTCATACTGTTACATTTACCAAAAGTAATAATTCATTACAGTGTTTACTTTACTACACGCACGAATGTAATTCTATTTATAAGTGTCAATTACGAGCCAAGGATGGCCGCGATTCCGGACTTTGCCTTTGGTCGTCGTAGCGAGTACACAACAATGGACAATGGTCAATTGACCATTTAAAAGTGTAATGTTATGATCGTCATAAGAGATAAATTGGGGCTAAATATCCACGTCGAGGAATAAAACTGTAAAAGCGTTTCCATTACAGGCGACATGTGTAGAAGAAATTTTTAATGTTGCCATAAAAATGAAAGATGGCGTCTGTATTATCTTTCACGTGAAATGTTATTTTATGGACCGAACTCTTTGTTTTTATTACCTTTGAGGTTTAAGACCACTATTGAATATTTTTTTTAATTAATTTTAGTTAAAACTGTAGTTCCTGAACATCTCGGATATGTTAAATAAGAAAATAGCTTATAGCATTCATTGTTTGTTAAAAAAATATATTTAGTTTGTATCTAATAATTGATTGATCTCTGAAATAAAACTGTACTTATTAATTCGGCAAAGGGTTATGGAGATGATATTAAGTCTCGTTACCACAGTAATTTCACTAGCTATTTCTAACTGGAACACAGTAATAGGAACTACGGTGATATCTACTTAGACGACCTCCGGGAAAAGAGACCTACCATCATATAATTTTCATCTTAATCATCAGCCGGAGGAAGTTACTCGATATTCGACTGACCAGATCCAGTTACATACAAAAATACTAAGTTTAGTTGATACACACTACAAATTGGTGTAATATTCATTTCACGAGGAATGTTATAATGTTGTCGAGCTAAATTTAGTTAATTATACATTATAATGCAATGCAGTCACAAAATTACTTGGAATTCAATATGATTTACACGTGAGATTATACATTGTAAATTTTCCACCGTTTTTTGTTGCCTTGGGAAATTTTATTCACTTCAAGTACTTATTAAGCTAAAACACCTATATAAAAATTAATCTTGTGATAAATTTTTTGTTTTTTTTCAATTCAATTACCATTCAAAATTACTGATCGCTAAGCAAATTTAAACAACTTTCCTTTGTGTTTAATATTTTTCTTTGTGTTTGAGATTATTGCACTGAAATAAAAACTTCAGCCTTTTTTCTTTATACTCTTTTTCTAATATAACTACATATAAATTAAAGTAAAAATCTATGTAGTTAAATTAATATAATATTTAAATGCGTTACTTATACCTAAACGCGAATTAAAAGATTGTTTGTTTGTCCGTTCGTTTCAGCTGAACTCCGCAACTAAGACCGGAATTCGATTTCTGAATTTTCACTGACAAAGCTGAAAATATTAGAAGTTTCTTAGGCTTATTATTTGGTAATTTGTGAAGTTTTATTAGCAAGTGTTAGACAACAGTAATATTTAAGATAATGCAAATAACATAAACATACACACGAGTCTACATCTGCCGTATTCAGCTAGTAATTAGATAAATTTAAGCTGTGTTCTTGTTTCAGGTATTATTTCTGCCTATGGTCGTGTACGTTCCCGCTTTAGCATTTAATCAACGTGAGTTTTCCATGTTACCACGAATTTAGCAAAATTTTACTTGTTTTTTTAACATCGTAACCTAAATTTAAAATGGTATACCTTGACATAGATTGATCACGAAAAATGTCGCTTTTTATATTGATAGCAAGTCAATAGAATTTTATTAGTAAGCCTAATTTTTTTTGTACACCTTATAGTTTTATAGATAAGTGACACAATGTTTTTATTTTGTCATGTACTTTTAGTAATTTGTTACATTTTTTTATTTAATTTTTTTTTGCAGTGACTGGCTTTAATGTATTTGCCGTGGGCGGTGCAATGGTTGTTATTTGCGGTCTTTATACGGTTTTAGTGAGTAGATTAAGTTTTTCTTTTATTAATGTAAATATTTAAAGTTTGCTTTGATTTTGTTTTTGGTTGTATTTTAATAATATTAGTAAAGAGTTATGGCATGGATTTCTTTGTGATAACTGTTTAAGTTGTATTTTTATGACTATGCTATGTATATAGCACACACAATTTTCTTCTACGACTACTACTTACGGGTTTAAGAGTATATACGTGTTAATATTTTAAAATATTTTTAACTGAAACAAGAAGTGAGGTGATATTTAAACGGCAGAAGAGATAACTTCAATTGTAACTAATAACGTTATAAAAAACTAATTATACAGTTTTTGTGGGCTACTTACTGCGTTTGAGTTAAACTCCGGAATGATCAATCTCGATAAAATAACTATAAAGGTATATATTAGATTAGCCTTTATACAAATTTAAAGAATATTTATATTTGTAGGGTGGACTCCGCGCGGTGGTGTGGACGGATTCCGTGCAAACTGGAGTCATGTTTATCGGCGTGGTGCTGGTGGCGGCGGCGGGCACCAGCGCTGTGGGAGGCTTCCAAACCGTTCTCAACACAGCCAGAGGATCCGGTAGATTGGATCTGTCCAAGTTAGTGCACGAATCTGTTTTCCTTTTTGCCTACGTATAAATAGAAGGTTCAATAAGGTTCGGAGGACGTTAGAAGGTTCAAGGTTTTAAGCCATGGAACTCATCCAACAAATCTAGCTGTTTTTTAATCTTTGTGGACGAAATTTGATGATGATGATATATGGTAATGAATTTTCGGGAAATTAGTATAATACGGGACACTGTTAAATTTATGCTTGGCTTTTATTATATTTCATTTAAATTATTACAGTTGATTGTAGCTTATTTGTGTTTCAGTACAAATTATTTAACACCTTTTTCACCGTATAGTGGTTTTTTTTTATTAATTAACTTAAGTACTACAAACACGGAAAGAGTTCGTGGAAAAAATATTTGAATTCGTATCTATTTATTACGGATTAAGCATGATTTGAATAATTTTCGTATTTGAATCCATTTACATAACATGAATGTAAAACTTACTTGAATGTTGTGATCGGTTTGCAATTTTGTATAATATTATTTAGTAAACTAAGTTTAATACATGAGTTTAGTACTTAGTTTTATTAAAATAAAAAAAACATTTCAGCTGGGATTTCTCCCCGTATGTGCGACAGACGGGCTGGGGTTCGCTTGTGGGAGGATTCCTGTACTGGACCTGCTTCAATTCCGTCAATCAAACAATGGTTCAGCGGTACATTTCCTTGCCGTCCAAGAGGAAGGCTATGATGTAAGCTTTTATACGCAATATCTTATGATATAGTAATCATTTTGATTTTATATACATAGTTCCGTCGCCCTTACCAAAGTTTTTATTTTAGTCTACTTTTTGGAATTGACAATCATTAAATAATTTGTAACTTTAAAAGTACGCTGTGTTACTTTGTTTTATAAATATATTAGTACTATATTTATTTTTTTCTCGAACAAGTAAATGTGTGATTTCGTGGTTATTTAAATTTACTAGAGACTTTTTAAATAAGGCATGAGGAGAATATCCATAACTTGTTAGTTGTTTAAACTTTATTACTATTTTATTAGAGTATAGAAAATATAATTTTTAGGGCGTTAGCGATATTCTGCGTAGGGGCCATACTAGCTATAACACTTTGCGTGTGGTGCGGGCTGGCCGCGTGGGCCGCATGGGTGGCCGGCGGGTGCGCCCAGGCCGGCCGGCCGCTGGTCGACGACCGGCTGCTGCCTGCCTTTGTTACCTACGTCTCCAAGGTGCAGCACTTACCCGGCCTCGCGGGCGTATTCCTCGCCGGCGTGTTCGGCGCCGGTCTTAGGTAAGACATTTGATTTTTAGCAACTACTACCAAAAATCATGTGGGTTTTTGGTAAAAATATTTGCAATTCTAATACCATAATGCCGTGATAGCCTAGTGGTTTGAACGCCGGTCTTCCACAGCGAAGGTACCGGGTTCGAATCCGGCCTGCACCAATGAATTTTTCAATTTATGTGCAGTTAGCATAAAACACCAACTAATATCACGTGCTTTGACGGTGAAGGAAAAACATCGTGAGGAAACCTACATATCTATGTGATGACCATCAGTGGTCAGACTAATATGTGAAATGGAGAAGGCAATGGCAAACCACTCCATTATAACTGCCAAGAGAGTCGTCGTGTGTTTCAATAAAAACATGATGACCACGACCCTCAGTCATGAGGAAATACGATTTAGAAGAAGAAGAATATCATAGTACATTAGCACGTGCATTTGTAAATGAACTAATAGCAGGCTCTGTGCTTCAGCTCGCTATCGGCGGTACTGAACGCGTGCGCGTTGGTTGCCCTGGAGGACATAATGCACGGCTGGCTGCGTCTGCGTCTGAAACCGTTCACGGAAGGCATCCTGGCGAGATCCGTCACAGCAGCGTTGGCAATTATCTCAATCCTTATGCTCGTTGTCATCGCAAAACTTGGCGGCGTGCTTGGTGAGTTAAGCCCTAATAATTACCTATCCTTTCGTACACTACAGAGTAGTTGCTGTAGTAAACCTGGATATCTGATTAGTATAATCTAATTTATAACAAAGTAAACATTAAAAAAAGTATGAAAAATTAAGTTCGAAGTAAATAACATTAAAAAAAAATTACCTTTATTACCAAATATCTGTGTATATATACATAGTTTATGATCATATTTTTTCATTCTGAAAATTCGCTTCTGAACATCAAAGAGGGCAGAACATATGTTATTAATGAATTTGAGGTTAAATAATCCATATAGATAATTTATAAAGTCAATGACATCTGTTAATGTCACAGGGGTTGTTAATAGTTATCCATAATTGCATTTAAAATATCTTACATGCAATCACGAAGAAAAGAAATACTGCTTTCTTATTACCGTTATGTTTATTTTATTATCGTTATCATAAGTTTAAAGTGCAAAAGCTATCGCAATTTCTAAAGTTCTGGTTACTGAAATACATTGTGAGAAAGCATCAACGTTTGTGTTAATTGCATATATTAAAATCTCTGTTAAATAAATTCATCACTTCAATGATATATAAACATTGGTATATCTGTAAAAGTAAGACATGTTTGTTTATGGTTGGATTTATGGATTTTTAATCTAGACTAATGCCCTGACTTAAATATTCCGTAACGCATGTAACTTTTAAACCGGAAGAGATGCATGGATACTCTTTTAGGATAAAATGAAGTACAGGCTAAGGAGGCGAGAAATACGAAATAAAAAGTGTATAGCTCTGTCGATTAAAGAAACATGAAAGGTCAAAGTTAACATTGTGGAAGCTGGAAAGCAAAACAGATTTTTTTACTGAGAATTGAACTCATGATCTTTGTGTAAAATATGAAAATTAGCCACTGGACCATTCCGGTGCATTAAATTCTTATAAGATAGTAGAGACCCAGATAATAAGACGACATATGCGTCGCCTTTCCGGCTTGTTTGTACGTGATGTATGTAAGTCCTGGTTTGCAATCGCAGGTGTTGCGACGGCATTATCGGCGATCGCGGCTAGCTCCACGTGTGGGATGTTCACGCTGGGCATGGTATGCTGGTGGGTGGGGCCGCGGGGTGCAATTGCGGGAGCTGTGTCAGGTGCTGTGGTCGCAGCCACCGTATCACTGGGTACCCAGGCTGCTGCAGCACATGGCCTGCGCGCGCCCCCGCTCGACTACTCCGCGCAGTGTCCAAACATCAACTACCCACCTGCTGAATATCTGGTGAGCATATAGTGCTGTTTGCAAGTTTCTCTCATCATACACCATCTAATTAATAACCAATGCAGCGCCTATCTTTTACGCCGAGCAGTAATGCACGAACACTGCTGTTACAGTTTCATATATATTTCAATATTATCAAGGCAGCTAGACTTCATATCTTGTCTTTATCCGACGAGCTTAACAAGCTGTGTCCATTTACTAGCGCCTTATAGTAATAAAGTGCTAGTAAGAATGTTCAATGTGACGTAACATTCCTCGTCTTATAGTTTTAAACGAAGAGTTTAAAGTGTTCAATATTTAGTGGTTTAGTAAACCGTGTATGTAAATCATAACCGAATACCAAAATTGAAAAAATTACTTTCCCTTAAGCTTTATTTTTCGTTGATCATTAAAAATAATTTGAGTAAACGTTAAGGATGATTATTTCAAAATAAAAAAAAGACGTTATGAAAATTATTAACATGTGATCGACTTTTTCAGGACCCGGAAACGGTGTTTCCACTATTCCGTATATCGTATCATTGGATCGCTCCGTTAGGTTTACTTACGACTTTGATAGTTGGGTGTATCGTGGGTTATTTCTTTGACGACCGGAGCAATATAAAGATGGATGCTGAGCTGTTCACGCCGGTGGTGTGGCGGCTGCTGCCCTCCGAGGCCCACGAGAACGCGGGCGTCACGCGGAGGAACCTGGAGGACAAAGGAGCCGAATCACCGCCCTCCGCTCCTCTTATATTAGGTCAACGAGTCGATAAGGTTGGGAAAGCTGTAATAAGTTGTATTATTCACCAACTTAATTTTTAATCACAAATATATATGGATTAGACATTAAATGATGAACAGGCCGTAACTACTGGCAATAAAATCCTCTCGATGGTGACCCCCAGTGCGTTACAGGATATTCTGGAATATCCTAATGTAAGCACTAATGCAATAGAGACACCGTAAAGAGAAAGGGCCAATGAAAGGCTGAATGATACAGAACATAAAATATTTAAAATTTTAACATCTACTTTCGTTCTTTACAGATTGAGTTGAACAGCGAAGCGAGCAGATGAAGTGATTCCGATACTATACAGGAACATGTTTATATATATTAAATTATAAAAAATACATTATTTATTATATAACAAAATGAGATGTATGTGTACAAATGTGTTTTATAGATGTAAGTAACTAGTATATCACGTTAAGTGTTAATAAATTCTTGAAAAATCATATTATTGATTGACATGTATGCACGTTAGTGCAATAGTTACTTAGATTAGTAATTGTAAATTAATAACTTTTTGATGCGTTGATTATTTAAATTATATCATCTGTATTATATTTAACAACCTCAATATGAGATATATCAAAAATTGTATGTCGAATTTTAGTAATAAAAGAAACAGTTGCAATCAGATTGTATATCCTCAAACACTCGTTCGTCAAGTTTAAATTAGTATGTTAATAATGTGAGAGTCAAAACATGTAACTATTATTTAACTTTGTGTAAAAGTCTATGTTAGATTTTAAAGGTAATACTTAATGTAAATATGTATTGTATTCTAATTACGTATATTGTTGATTGTAAATGTAAATTTGCGAGGCAAAGCGAGTGATAATGGTTTCTGTTCTATCGTTATACTAAAAGAACCTTTTAGTCACCATTATGGCAGTGGTTATTATAGTTATACTATACCTATTCCTAATCTAAGCCTTCAGGATTTGTATTCTAGTGTAAATTTGGTGTAAAATAATCCCCGTTTGATGGTGCTACGTTATTTACTTTTTCTAAAGTGAGTCTGGCAAAATAATTTCAGTGATTTAAAACGTTTAGTAAATTTTAACTTTCTCTAACGACGTACTTTTCTCTAATGATGTAAATAATGTAATAAAATATTTTAAATAATTTCTATCAATCATGTGATATGAAGCAGATTCATTCCTATGTATAATTTAATGTTTTTTTTTATACAATTGTGTATTATTTATTGTTAAGAATAGCTCCCTAAAGTATTTTGATTTTGATTAAATTAGAGAACGTAGTTACTGACGCAAAGTTTTACTATTTTACTAATAAATTTGTCTGCTCTTAAAATATAACTAATCATAATAACTGACAACGTAATTGGATTTAATATTCATTTTAGTAAATTCAGAAATAAAAATTGTTACACAAATATTTCTCGCGTGTAGGACTTGAACCCGGACCTTTGTGATTGGTTACAGTACATACATTCAACTTTTTGTCAGTTCGTTAGTTTCGCATGTTTAATACAATTGATAATTTCTTTCTAGATATTTTTTTTTATTTTCATTGTATAGTAAAATCTCGCACAACAATATGATGGAGTTTTGTTAAAATTCTCGTAGGTTTTACTTTAACTGACATTTAACAGTATTTTTAGCAGTACTTAATATTTTCTGGATATACCTTTTTTGTTACAGTTTTAAAAACGTAACTATATACTTAAATAAAAATGTAAAAGAATTCAAATTATTTATTTTTAGTGACATTTTTCCTTTTTTTTAGGCGCAGAAAGTGTGTCATTATTTTTCACGGTTAACTAATATTACTTTACAAATATATCATTTTTTATTTATTCTTTAATAAAATAATGTTTTCGTTGTAGTAATAACCAGTATTGATATTATGCACTCTCCAAGATTTCTTTGGATCTTTGCCAGCAAGATATGTACATACATATACTATTTAAAACTTGATATAATTATTTTATAGTTAAATAACATTCACCACAATTTTTGGTCGCATTAAACTTTTGTAAAGTTTTGAAATTACGAAGGCAAAGGGAATAATGTAAATAGCCAGGTGCTACAGTTGGCATCTGGCATCGCGAATGCAGACAATGCAGGGTTGCCACAGACAGAAAAACTCGTACCACGTGGTATGTGTATTGAAATGATTATACTCCTGAAATCACTATATGTCCAAACAATGACGTCATGAATATCATTTCAGCCTGTTGATGTCAACTGATAAATATTTGCTTCTTATGTGGATTGGAGTCACAATATATCCATATCAGTCGCATGGAAAACTTTTTCGGTCCCTTGCATAATACAGGAATTCCCCTAAATAACGCGGGGATTGCACACTTTATTTCTGTACTGTGAAATTTATAATGATTTTATGTTGTAAAAGTTAAACGTGAATCATTTGTACATAACGCGTTATTCGAGGTCATACAAGCGCGTTATATGAGAATACTCATACAACGCGTTTCTTAAAACGCGCAACCAATATACCGTGTTATACTGAATTTTTACAAAAATATCTCTCTGCGTTTTAACTTTTATGATCAGTGTCACGTACTTATTCCAAACTCTTATTTTATTCGGGAAAATATAGTTCAAAGCATATGTTTTCAACCCTACTGCGGGGTGATTTACATTCAGTTCGCGTTGCCTCTATTAAAAGTCCCGCAAAACGAGGCTCCGTAAGCGTCAGCTTCAAACACAGGTGAAGAAGGGAAACGGCTTAAATGTAGATTTGGGTTAGACTGAGATAATTTTAGGTAAAAATATTATAAATCTTAAAATGTATAGAAAAATTAAATAAATGTGTTAGTAAAAATATTTCAGTAAATGTGTTTACATGAATTTATAAATACTTCGTTTGAAGGCATCGACAGGCTTATTTTGAAGTCGTAAAATTGTTAATTTCTGCTAAAAAGCGTCGTAAACCGATTGTGGCGTCGAGGAGCTACTGGGAAGGAGGAGGAATCGTAAACTGAATTGATCTAAGGACTCTAGTTAAGTGCAAAAGCCAAAAATTAAATATGCTTTGAACAAGAGCGGATTTATGACTTTGTTTTGTTAGATGTTTAAAAGCCTTCCGCGGGAGAAATTAACAAGGAAAGTTTAGAAACGTTTTCATTACAGTGAAATATATCCAACCTTTTTGGTATAATAAAAGGTTTAATAGATATCAAAAGTTCAGTTCTTATTGCCGTGTTTGATATTTAGTTATCGTGTTTTATTTAATAGTAATAGTTGTTTAAAAAACTTAGTAATAAATTATTTGAATGCATTGTATATATGAGCCAGAGGTCCAATGATTTTTATAAACAAACCGCCTCTTAAATGCTGTTTGTTCCCGTTCCGAATAAAATTATAATTAAACATTGGCCAAATTTAAATATAATTTTTAATGTAAAAATTGCGGTTGAATGGTTGCAATTTCACAACGTTTAAAGAAATTTCAAGCGAAAACTTTCGAGTTTCACTATTGACTACTATATAACTTATCTCTTTGTATGAATGATTTTTTGAAAAATAAAAAATTAGCCGCATAGCATCTATATATATGTTTTTACATATATATATTTATCTATATGTTTTGAATTATTAATGGGGACTTATAAAAAAAAGATGTTGTGTAAAATATCTTAGATAATTTGAGACAACTATGACGTAAGGACATTTGTCGCTTCAGTCTCCCCGCGAACACGGTCGCTGCAAAGCGATTAAAACCAGTGTTATAAACAATAAACGCGATAAAATCTAATTTTCTTCTAATAAATGTTTAATATTGTATGTTTAATATTCGCGTATAAGCAGTCGTAACATATTTCATATTTACGTCGATAAATGTGACGTATATTAAATTACACCAGTGTTCATCCGCCGCAAAAGGATCCCGAAGACAGAATAAGAAAGTTTAATTTCTTTCTATAAAGTCAAGATGCTGCCGATGTAACGATGCTTAAAATTTTACGCCTCCAAGTCGCGGGTAAGAAAATGTTTAAATGTCGTTATTTGAAACACCTTCGGGTCCCGATGGTGTAATTCATTTTCAAGTTGGCTCATTAATTAATTGGGCGTCGCCGCTGAGGGCCACGTGCTTTTTACGACCACAATAAACCGAATCGTGTAACAGACGCCGCGGGTGGCTTCCTCGTTTCCAACAGCCACAATAACGACACAAATAACATTTCTTAAGCTAAACTGATGCCGCCATTAAAATGTATATTTATTTACAGTAATATAATGCTAGTTTAATATTATAGTGTTTGTTATTGCCAATAACACGAACAGAACGTTCACCAAATGGTAAACGATTCACACTGTTTTTAACAATGACATCGATGATTATCTGCAGTATGGAGGACTAATAGAGTTCGATCTTTTCTTAGGCTGTAATTTAAAAATAGCGACGTTTTTCTGTCAATCACTACATCTTAAATACAATCTGCGAAACGTTTTTAAACAAATAATAATAAATGTATATATATAGCAAAAAAATCAGCTTTTTAGTGATCGTCGAGCAAAGCTATAGAAAATAAAAGTGATTTAAATTGAAACAAAAGCTAAAGTAAATTTCTCGCTTGTAGCATCTTAATCTCGGTTCTACAAAGTGTGTCCTCCCCCGAGGCGGTCATTGGTCAGAAGTCGTCGCCCGTTTACGCCCCCAACAAAAAAATGTCACGGTTACATATTTCAGATGAAGATTATTTTCACATCGTCTGAAATACTATCTAAAATTTATACATAAGAGTTTGTAGTTTTTTTAAAGCGACTGCGTTATTAGAGTTAACCATACTTTAATAATGTAATAACATTAAAGAATATCAAGTTTCAAACACATTTGTTTAAAGTGTAAAAGGTTTAGTCAGGACTATAATATTCGGTGAACTAAAGAACCTTTGGCCCCCGACTTAGAATTTCGAGTATGTAAACTGAGAAACTGACTTGATGGAGTAGACTTATTATAGAATTAAGAAACAGCGTTTGTGCGTGTTCTATATGATAAACCTGTGTCTACCGGATAATGATTAATGGAGCTAAAATAAATTATGTTAACTAATTTAGAAAATAACTCCCTTATGATTCATATGAAATAACCGAACTGGAGTCAACGAAATCGCTGGATCCGAATTACAGCAATTTTACTGATCATCACTATCGCAGGTTACTGATTCTTGCGGTAATCCTAAGGAGAGAGAAGAATATTAAGCTCTCTATTGAAAATAATAATAAACAATACATAGTTACGAAATAAATTTAAAGGAAAAAGAAACACCTAAGCCAAAATCAGTTCTTTTTTATAATCAGTTTTAGGATGAAAAGTTTTTAAATTTTTGCAGCGTCGATTTATAGGTAGTTAAAAGTGTATTATGTTATTATTTTACATACACGGTGTTACTAATATTTATTCACTATTCTGTTTGTACGTCGATTCGTTTGTTCGCACGCTTAACAAAGTTCCCATCTCGT
Organism: Byasa hedistus; assembly: GCA_029286795.1. Taxonomy (NCBI): domain Eukaryota; kingdom Metazoa; phylum Arthropoda; class Insecta; order Lepidoptera; family Papilionidae; genus Byasa; species Byasa hedistus. Next base: position 3,568,576 of record JAGSMW010000020.1, on the reverse strand, counting down.
CTAATCGTGTAATGTGAGTCAAGCGCACCACGACGTCGTTTTAATTGAGTTTCCCTCCCTATGCACTTTGCACCTTTGTGGCGAGTCGTCCTCTAACGATCTATATACACACACGATACCATCTAAGTAGACCACTATTAAAGAATCGAAGATTTTGTTTTTCAAAACTAAAATAGAAGTTTTCAAATAGAAACTACTAGAAATCGACCGACAAGCACAACAACATTAAAAACGTATTAAAAAAAATCACTGATACTTATTATACCTTTCGTCTATTTAATGTTTTATGTCGTTAGGTTTTAAATTCTGTTTTGCAGGTGTGAAATATTTCAGTTGTTACTAGAACTAGTTCTACGTTTGTTTAATTTGTATGAGTTTTCTAAATCATTTCTCAAGATGAGATAACCGATCGTCAAGGGTCATATAACGCAACGTGGCTTGTAAGACAGGAGGAGAGTGGCCAAAGGTATCAGTATATGACGTGTAACATGAAATGCTCAATTCCAGCAATGGACTAATACCGGGTGATAATGATAACGCCTTTAACTATGCATGCATTTAAAACTTTGATAACCTAAACAGATATGCATAGTAATAATTAAGTATATTACTTTTTTGCGATATTTGTGCAATCAAATAAGAAATAACAAGTTTGGACAAATATCGCAAGAGTAATGTGTGGTCTGAAAATTGATGGTATACGCAAAGCAACAAAATCGACGTTCATTACCAATAATTCTTTGCTCGCTGCATGGCGGATGCGGATGCTGTCTGAAACACTGTCGCCTCATTTAATCGCCACATTACATGCAAAGTGCATCTCTTACATGTAAAACAGTCCCGGCGGGTATTTAAATTTTCTCCTTTACCCGTAATTCGTGGAGTGCAGACAAAGGCTTTCGCGGAAACACTGTTAATGTGTTACCTGATGCGTTTTACTTTAACACCTTCGTATTTACGACACAAAGAATTTTTTTACGCCGGCAAAATGTCGTTTAGCTTGTGTATCTAAAAGGAATTTTAATTAACTGCAGCCAATTGAAAAAGTGAAAAAAAAGCACTCAAGTTTTCTCTTATAGATCCGAATAAGCTTTTTTAAAGTATAGTATAAACTATTTTATTTAAACAGATAATATGAAATTCTCTCTACATTAATATTGAAAAGTTAATATTTGTGGAACTAAACATCTTTACGTGTAACGTTTTTTACAAAAAAATCTTTGACTCTCACCGCAAAACCTAAAAGCGTTATTAAGCCCTTACGCTCTAGAGTAATAGCAAAGGCTGCGATAAAAAAAGGAAAAAGCTGTGGAAAACCAATGAAGAGCCAACAATCGAATATCCGACACGTCAAAGTAAATCTCTAGCCGACAATACGAATGGCAATAAAATCCACCGCCCATCGGGGGTCGAATTGGAGATCGCTAAGCTTTATTCCCCTACTAAGTATTTTTGATGTAGTCATCTCAGCAGAGCCAATTTCTTTCGCCACAAGCATGCAAGCTTTACTGTACTTGTGTACAAGGATGACTGTAGTTACTAAAATTACTAGTTATTTCATATTTTTTTAAATGAATTTACAATTTACAGATGATTCTCTTCCATCGTTTCAAAGCGATGATCGCAATAAGTTACTGTGTGATCTTTTGGGTCTCATTTTGTGACGTAGATTTTCTATTACAATTATTAGTATACTGTTTTAGGTTAACACGTAAATACATTAGTAGGGGTTGACAGTTTAGACGCGATGAAAACGTCTATATCGCACGGTGTTTGAGAGTATCCAGTAAAACGGTGTAATTTGGACGATAAGCAGCGGTCCGCCGCCGCTAAACGACGGACGACGATAGTGATCTGCCGACGAGGGTCGCACTGCGATACGGACAGCAGGACAAAAACGCTGAGCTCTTTTTTAGTACAGCAATGCGAAGGATTAGGGCGACAAACGAGAACATTTTCATTGATGAACATCGCAATATGTTTTGGTAACTTACGTACGAGGGGACATATTTACGTAAAAGGCCTTTTGTTATGTTGTTTCACAAAAGATCTATCACTATCATTATCATTTGTTATTATTGATTTCTACTTCCTTATTAATATTGCAGTTGGAAAAGTTTGAAAATAAAAGCTGCTGCTTTCTTGGAGTTGTCCCCACTTAGTCACCTTTTGCGACATGTCAAAGGTAGAACGGCGGTAAGGATTTTCTAACCTGTCTACCTCCTATAAATAGATTAAGGGGTTACTTTAATTTTTATCAAAATACTATCATGTTATTGAGATTAAACATAAAGTTATTGATAAAATTATTGCACATATTTAATAATTGCTAATTATGAAGATGCATATTTATTTGGATCAAAACCCCGTTAATCATTATTAAGAAATTATTGTGAAATAATTTTATTTTCTTTACACTCCTGATATGAATTGTTTAACTTCAATATTTCTTTTATTAAATCTATATTGATTAAATTCATTTAAATTTTGAATTTAATGAAAAGTTTTGAGACTATTAGGCACTAGAAGCAAGTAAGAGCGAGGGGTGCAAAGCGTCCGCAGAAACGCCTCCCGGGCATTAGACGAAGTCCACTCCGGCCACTTAATTTGCAACAGCGCGGAGACCGCGACCCGCTCGCCAGGTGGACTCTTTGTGCACTGTGTTTGCTAAAGTCGTCGTATTTATTTTAGATTCCATTGTGTTTTGCTCCAACGCTTTGTCGAGAAGTAGCCCTCCCGCGCACCGCCGGCTCTTTGTTAATTTTATTAATACGTGAAACATTTATAAAACGAGACCGCACGGCTGAATTAATGAGTTTTATTGTTGTACAGAGAGTAATGCTCGCGAAAGTAGCGGGAGCGCGCTTAGACTCCCAAATCCGGAATGGGAGTGCGGATTTTCACGTTTTAAATTATATCAGCTTTATGATTGCCTGGCAAAATACACGGAGGCGTAGCAGCGTGTGAGCACCTGCTACTTATATTTCAACTTTGAGAATTAAATTGTTGAAATAACTCTGGATTTAAGCGAGGCGAAGTTGACCCGGGCGAGGAAAAATTTGATGTAATCTGTTTCATCTTTGTGTGGCGGGGTTCAAAGATAGTGCTGGTTGGAGATATTCGCGTTGATCCTGTTGCCGGGCCGTACGTAAATAACTGGGCATTCCGTCGGTGCGGACAACAAAAGAATTTAATAATAGCGCGATGCTCGGGCGGCGCTGGGGGCTCTCGGGGCGCGCGCCCCGCTGGTAAGCTTATTATCGCGTCCGGCCGGGGTCGCGCCACCAAGAACATATTTGCTCTGTAGACGAACGTCAACCGGCCGCCGAGGGCCGCCGTGGGCCGCAGTGGGCCGCGCACTGTCAATAGCGAGAGTTTGCGCGCCCGCTTAAACATTAAAGAGCTCGCAATGTTTAGCGACGGCGCAAATTAAAATAGGCTTTATGCGAAATCTAATTTGCGAAGTAGGGAACCGAGTCCTCAGTTTGAGGAGCGCCTGCTTGCCGTCAAGGTGGCTGTTTGTATTGGTAATGGAATTAATTCCGCTCTTGATTTTACTACGCAGGTAAAGAGGTAATTCCGAGACATTTACTTTGGAAATTAATTTTGTTTTTAATGGTACTTGTTTGTAGACTGTTGGACTTTTGTTTTAAGTAAAAATTTTGTTAGAACTGATTAGGCAAAATCTTTAATTGTTATAAATGTTAACTTAGAAAACTAAATCATTGATATTACAACATATTAGTAACCAAAGTTTTTTTTTGTTGAATGAGGCGACGATTCGTGCGACGTTCACTTGGTGATGATACGCTTACCTATAACAACGTGTCGCTACTTAAGATGGTGTACACTACACGACATTGCGTTTGTCGCTTGAGACATAAAGATGTTAAGTCTCGTTACTCCAGTAATTTCACTAACTTACATCGCCCTTCTAACTAGAACACAGTAAAGTTTGGACACTACTATTTGCCGGCAGAAATAGCAGCTGCGGTGGTACCTACCTAGACGGTCTCCGGCAACAGCGACTAGCACCAGTAATATATTTCAACTATGCTATAATAGGAACAGCAACGTTACCGGAAGTCGTAAATAATTTATTTCGTAAGCAGGTACGCGTTTGAATAAATTTTTATTTAAAGTGGACCACATTTAGAATTCCAAAACAAACGGCGGATCCATCCATGAAGTTGGCAACTAGCTTACACATTAAATGAAACTATATTAAAGATTCAGAGAGGGTTCGTTAAGTTACAGCTAACCGCAGGTGGAATGGAGTCTTTGCTGAGGCCCCTGAATTAGTCAACAGATCATAGATTCACTACACTGGATAAGACACGCAAATTTTTTGGATAATTAGTATTTATCATGATAAATTATTAAAAGCACAATGTACAAGCATTGGTCTTATAGGACTTGCTGATAGTGTATGTCTTTGCTTTGAATGGAGCTAAAAAAATCTTTTAAATCATTTAGGGTTTACGTTGATACAAACGTCAAGAGTAGAAAAATAATAAAAAACTTTGTTGCTTCTTAGTATAAGAGATATGATATACGTAATGGATAAACGTAAGCTATACTGTGTTCATTAAGTTCAAAGCATAAATCAAGTCTCTTTGCTTTAATAGTTTTACAACAGCATATAAATTAGAATACATTATTGTTTGCTATCATAGACAATTCCCGATAAGAGATATCACTCGGAAATTGGATTAGATGCGTACTCATCTATACCTATAAATCCTTGTCTTTCTAACTCTCTTATGTAGGCTGCACTGAGTAAAAGGAAAGAGAAATTTTGATGGATTACAAATTTTATTCGAAAACATTTTAGTGCCAGGCGGTCGTAAAGGGACCATCCGCGTATCTGTACTGGTGCTATCAAACTATGATGTTTGTACTTTAAAATAAGAGCGTGTTAAATTTATATGTCTCTTCGAAAGTGATGAGTTTCCGTACAAAATGGTCGTTATGTTATTGTTAATGTTTATGATTTTGTATTTTATGTGTTCTTGTATTATATTTCTTAATTGATCTTACTTTTTAATTTAGAACGGAATACCCGTTCACTTTACGAAACATTTTAATTATTTTTTTTATAACTGTTAGTACAATAGATGCTGGTCTAAAAATGAAGTCCATTTATCGAATCCTATCGTGAAATTATAAACGTAATGAAAATTAATGTTTTAATAAAACTTATTGCTAATACCGTTATATAAAAAAAAATACAAAATATCTTACGCGATTGAAACCAATTAACACTTAAACATATATAATACAGCAAAGAAAAAATCAGTAATTAAATAAGTTTTTTGTTTGGATTTGTCTGGCTAACTACATAAATTATTATGTATTGTATAATTATTAAAGGAATAATTTAAATAATTAATAATGACGATGATATCATCGTGACTGACTTTCGCTACGGCGTATGAGACTGCTGAACATCGATTGTACGCTCTCATAATAAAGATGTTTTAACAGTATAAAACCGTGTTAATTCATAAAAACAAATGTGTTCAGATAGCGAACGAAAGGTTATTTTGTGTTTATGTTGATATTTACTTACTGAAATTTGACTATGTTGTAGTTGTAAGTTTGTCAGGTAGCGGCGGCACGGGGTAATCGGTTTATCTGACCGCAGACCGCGGACCGTTCAAAGGACGCGCGCAAAAAGCTACCCTTTGACTACGTCTTCAAATATTTGCGCCAAACGCCGCAACCGCGCATTATTTTCAGTATAAACATTAATAATCCCGCCGTGAAGCCGAGTGGATGGGTCAAAGCAGAATCCTTTTTAGCATACTTACGGCATCTACGTTTTCTGCGGTATTCAAGGGCTACTTTAAATTTTTATAAGGATCTCCGAATTGTTGAAATTTTACAATCAAGCATAAATAAATAATGATTACAGTTCTATTAAATATCTAGTATAATTACTTAAGACTTATATAAATAATAATAGTGTATGATTTAAACTGGAGATTATGAAACCTGGAACTAATATCATGAACAAAATCTCTCTTTTTAGTTATTGATAATTTGACGTAATTTTAATAAAACTTAATAAGAAATGAAATTTATCACGGATTTAGATGTGTTTTCTATTAGCAGTGGTAACTAATTGAAACGTTAGTGTTCAAATCGAAATATTGACTTACGTGTGGAGATATTCGTCTGTCAGTGGATTTAATATTGATAGAACAGACAGCGTCGGTCCCGAGGCGCGCCTGCGAAGCACCGGCAACCTGTTTATGTGATAGCATTGCAACTAGTGGCTGTTTGCTGTATAAGACGACTTCGATCTGTTATTTGAATAACCGTCTTAATGCATTATACAGTTATGTTAAAAAGAGATTGATAGTTATAAGTACGCGAAGATAGCTAAGAAGGCTAAAATAAACGATAAATTTTTGTTATTTAAATATTATGAAATAAGAGAATCCAAAATAAACAATCGATTTAAATTAAACAAAATAGACAATATAAGCGATATATAAATAGGCGTGTCTACCCATCACTCAAACGGATGGCTCGACATTCCGACTCTAATAAATATCAAAGCAGCCTCCCTCAAAAACAATTCCTAGCGGATCTACGGCGTTCACACGTCTCTCCCGCTTGTGGCTAACACAATTTTATTCGAGCATAAAAAACGAGCTCATCATGCAAACGCCAAACTCCTGAGACGTGGCTGACTCCCGCGCTAAAACAATTTATCTGCATCGACGGAATTACGAGCGGCGCGCCGTGAATAAAATATGTCGCCGACTGTCAGTCCAATAGAAACGTACCAGCGCTTGTTCAGGGTTGCTGCGCCTTGCCTCAAATTGTAATAAGGAAACGTAACGTACATTACACATACTATTCAATGAATAGTAACAACCTATCACCGACTTCCCAAGTTAACAAGGTAAGTCAGTGATACATAATTTTTGACAAATTTTCGGAAATAACCTATTGTCGAAACTGTTTTTCATTATTACATTCGTTGCGCTACGGACATCGCGAAATTGCGTCTTTTAGTAACTTATTTTTACTTACCTCAGCAATTTGTCATTAATTAAATTATTAGATACTATACTAATAGATTTTATTTATAAACGTCATTACCAACTGATACTCATTCCCGATTGTAAGACTTCTCCAAAGATCTCCATACCGATCAAGGCATTTTGGCATGACGTGTACGAACATGCGGCTGCCATTCGAAGACCTGTTTACTTAGTTCTTTTACTTATTTCTAATTTGATCGAGCTGAGAAGATTTGTTTCTGAAAGTGGGACCTACAAAATTGAACTGTTTCTCCCAGTAACATATTCTTAAACAACTTCCAGAGTAGAGTTTCCAATCTTAAGAGTCGTTGAGACATGGAATTCGACATGATCTTCATCATTTCCATGTTCATTTTAAGACTCACATAATGATATGTTCTGATTTCTTAGTGTCTGAACCATGACTATGATATCATCGGCGGACTGAAGATGAGTCAGGGACTAACATAGTGACGTCTTTATACAACGACTAAACCACTTAAATGTACCAACATATTATATTACTGTAATTGAATTACAAAATTTATCAAGTTATAGTATATAGCATGTAAACAAATATGTAGTAATTCTAAAAAATTTTTTTAAGATAACATAGCCATTGAGTAATTATAATCTTGCTGTAATTATTAAAAGGAAAATAACTTATACTTAATCTACGATTATAATCAGTTTTAATAGAAAATATAAGTAATAGTTTATATATGTAAAAATATTTAATTATGCAAGTTGTGCGAGCCCTGAACAGTAACTTGAGGGACATGCGATGGCACCTTAGAATTAGGTCTTGGAGGATATATTCGCGACTGTATTTTCTCTTCAAAGTTATTTCTCCACAATGATGGGTGTCGGACGTGGACATGCCGGCTGACGTGACGTCTACAGCCGCAGGTGAACCGCCGGTATTACCCCAGGGAGTGTAACAGATAAGTTATTCATAATACTTATTACAATGAAAGGTTAGCAAACAATCAATTATTACCGGATTACAAGGTTCGTTTTTATACTTTGTGCGATTATATTTCAATTCAGAGTGATAATGTTATACGGTATGTATAAATATTGCAACTTTGATAGAACTAAAGTAATAAGGTTGATGTGATATTGAAATTTTTTAAAATGCGATCATTTGCATAATTCTCAAAAAAAAATAAAATTTTTGTTTAAATTGAGTGACACGAAATAACTGGGTATAGTAATTAAAATACATAAACTTAAACATTAGTAAGTTCAAGTTTATGTATATTTTTTTTAACATGAAGTGAAATAAATTAAAAATGAAAATAACGTAACCCTCGCTATAAATCAAATTCAAATAAAAATCAATTTGACACACGTTTTCAGTATGGAGATGAAAAACAAATAGAGCTAACTCCGCCGCGCTAAATCATAAAAAAAAGTCGACGTTTAATGTATGACAAATGTATTTCCCGGTGGATGGGTCCGCACCGTGAATGTCAATTGAACGCTTTGCATTCGGCGGTGGGGAAGTAAAGTTGACGAACGGCACCTCGTTAACGTATTACCAGTTTAATAGAAGAATCTTCACGTGACCTGAAATCTAAGCGTCTTATTTTCATCTCACTCCCGATTCAGTGGCAATAATCTAAATAATTACCAAAATATTTGGCTATATAATAAGTTAGTTGCGATAGTGAATCATTGTAACTTAAAGTTGATTTGACAAAACAAAGAAACGAATGGGACGTTTCTCTTTTGGTAAATTATACTTCATAACAACGTGATACCATTCAGGATGATAAAGACTGTATCAATTACGCCTGTAATTTCACTAGTTACCAGAACATAACAATGTTTTCATGACACTGTTCGGCGGAAGAAATAGGAGCTGTGGAGGCATATACTCGGACGAGCTCTAGTAAATTTTGGGAGGTAAAAGATAATACTTACGATTAATACTTTCTAATAAAATACATATTAAACATTTATTATTATATAAATGAAGCTTTTGTACTTGTTAAAGTATTCTAATGTTAGTGAAGTAATTTTGAATGCATGTTTCCGTTTTTATGAACGTTTTCAATGTTCAAGACCGCCGTCGTGCGGTTTGGCAGGCTACATAGATCGATACATTTATTTTTACTCCACAGACATTCAGGATTCTTAAAAGTATTCATTTAAAGTCTGGAATGTGGTAAGAATTTACAGCTTTATATACTATTCATGTAGATCTAGATCGCTTCTAAATGTATAGGACTGTTGGTTTAATAATATTTAGCATTTAGGTTAGTTCAGCAAAAACAACGTTTTGCAAGTTAATCTTAATATTCTGACGGTATTATTTAAAGACGTTAAAAAACCTGAAAAGATTTTTTTAAATATTTAATTGCTTTAGTTAATACTGTCATTTAATGCAGTATTTGTAATTTTAGGCAGGAATTAAAGATGTGAAAGTTCTTCACGAACGTGGTGATCAGAACGTTCACCTGATTGTAAATGTTTTGTGACATGACAAAATTAGGATGATGTTTGGACTATATTGTAGTCATCGCTTTAAGACGTAAAATGTAGTCTTTCTTCCCTAGTTATATCTCTAATTACAACGTCCACCAAACTGCAATACAGTGTTTATACTAAATTTGCGAGCAGAAAAACCTATCTAGACGATCACGGCAACAGAGATCTATCAATTTATATATTTATAATTTAATATTTACTTACTATAATAAAAAGTTAGCGATTATGAGGTTATATTCCGAATGTTTCTGAAAGTAAAGCAAATAGTCTCTGCGTTGAAGTGGTTTTATATTGATAAAACAAGCACCGGAGGTCGTGACCAGTCTACCAGCATTTACTTAGCATTTAGCTGAACAGAGTTCACACCTTCCGATCTATTTATTAAATTTTATTTAATAATAAAGTAGAACAGACAAAATACATAAATCATTAAAATAACACTTAATTTAACATTACTTTACTCAAGTTTCTAAACGCTTGGCGTAAATTGGATATAACAATTTTGTATCGAAGCAATTTGTGCGGAATATATTTTAAGAGTTCTATATTTAGCAGTGGACGTCCATAGTTTGTAACGATGATGAATATTTGTGTGCTTCAGTTTTTTGATATGATGCGATATGATGTTATCTACAACGAGTAAGGATAACTTAACATAAGTTAATTAAAACAAACTACAAACAACATTTACTTTGTTATTTTTCACGACATATTACTCATAATTTTATAAAACGTAAAATAGAGCAGGTAATTTATTAATTTGGTATAAAATAAATACATCCGCGATACCTCCGATGAAACCAATAATTTGACTACTTAAAGCCATTTATCTGAAAGCAGTAAAGCTAGCATCCTTATATCTGCCTGCGTTTTCTGCAAGAAAGAACGTATAGCAGGAAAATAAAACCAAGTTAATACTAAAGCGTGTAGTGGATGCACAGCGTAAAGTTAGTGTGAAAATTCAAGCTAAAATATACGCCGACGGACGTTTGTTCTAAAATCAAATAGAAATTAGAAGGAAGACCGGGCGTTTACTCGGGCGAGAGATCCTTCCACCCTCGGTCAGCAAAGCAAACGGACATCCAGTAGTTTCAATGTAAACGGGCACTTTATAACTGGAACAAGCGAGCCGTGAGCCGTGAAAGAGGCGTCTTCAATAAATCCGATAACTTTGTATCTAGAGAAGCGTTCACTTGATCATTTTGTCCGCTTTACCGTAAATGTAATATTTTTCAGTTGTAAAAACTTTTACGGGACACACATCTATTTGCTGATGATGATGAACATTCAACGTAAAAGTATTAGCATTGTTTTTAATTGTTTTTTTCCCGATGGACTAACTATTGACTTCAATTTAATATGGTCAAATTACGAGGTTGGAGGTTGTAAAGCTTCGCCCAGAATACTCTTATTTCTGGTTCTTGCTATGTTAAGCCGAAATATAGCCATGCTGTTAAGTCGACTGATTTACACCACGGTCTTCTATGTTTCAAAACAAGTGGTAAGCCATTGCGCTGCTGATGCTAATCTGTAGGACGAACTTATTATAGGATTTGTGAAAAGTCGTCAGAAGCTCTTAAAGGTCAGCTTAAGTATAGCGGGTAACTTCTAAAGTACAAGGATGTGCTGAAGCTGTACATCTATTGTAAAAAACAAAGTGAGTTTATTAAAGGACTGCTAACAACCTTGATATCAAACGCTATTGATTGAAAGCCTAATCTCCTATGAACTATAACTGTATAAATACTGATAAGTGCTCAGCTTTCTGCTTCTAAAAACTTTTCCACGCCTGCCAAACAAGGGCACTTTGAAAAAACAAAAATAACTGACGCAGTCGCCGTACCAGAGTTCGGCTTGAGAGTAAAAAAATACTCATCAAGTCGAAATCATTCATAGAATAAACTGTCAAGTTTAATCTTCGATGGCAGTATGCTTCCGGGTTTCCTCGAGACATACGATATTTTTTGTGTAGGTACTTGTCGCCGTAAACCGTTTTGGTGGCTTCCACCACATCACGAATTTCTGGTAGTTAACAAATGTTATTATGCTCCGTCATGGAAAGTAAACGTAGTCAAATTAACGAAGTAACGACACTTAACGTTTTACAAATTATACATCGGATTTTGATACTGATTATCTAATACTTATAATATGATGTAAAACGAATCGTAAGAGAACGATTAGTGATTTAGTGTCTAAAAGGTTTAATATATAAGCCCATTGATTTTGTATGTTTTCAATTCAATTTAGAATAGAAAACACTTTATTGCACACCAAAAGGTACAGAAAATTAACAGATCACATTGTTTGTTATATGATAAATGCAAAATTGGCGGTCTTATCACTATGAGCGATTTCTTCCAGACAACCTTTGTATGGAAAATATGTAAAGTAATAAGTAAATTTGGTGTGGGTTTTTATTAGGAAATATAATATATAAGAATAGATGTAGTAACATATACTTATATACACATACATGAATACTCAAAGTAACTTATTATTACATTTATAATTAATAATAGAATTTACTGACAAGGTTCTTAAAAGCTTGCAGTGACTGTGCCTGTCTAAATACGAGTATTAATGGTAAGGCATTCCATAAACGGACAGCCTGAATAGAAAATGATTGGTCCATGAATTTGGAGGAATGTTTTGGAACTTTTGAGATAAGATTATCAGTTGATCTCAGACATTGAGAGTGGGAGTTATGAAGAAATTGAAAGCGTTGTTTAAGATAAGATGGATACAAAGGATTAAAGAGAATGTTGTTTAGAAGAGAAAGTATATGAGTATTCCGACGACGTTGAATTGGCAACCACTTCAGCTTATCACGGAAATGGTAAACGTGATCATATTTGCGCATCCCAAATATGAATCTAATGCAGACGTTATGAAGACGCTCAAGCTTATTAAGCTGTTGCTCAGAAATATTAATATAGCTGGCATCGGCGTAATCAAGTATAGGAAGTAGAAGGGTTTCAGCGAGTGTAATCTTGGTGGTAATAGAAAGAAAGTTACGTAATCTTTGCAATGATCTGTTTTTAAATTTATTGTTTCTAGTGTCGCGGAATTGCAAGCATTTACAATTGGTGAAGTAATATTGTTGAACAATGCGATAACGAGCTTTACAAAAGTTGAGACTTCCTAGATCAGAATGGTACTACCTAATTGTAATTTTTTTTCAATATAAGTATATGAAAGAACCTAGTTTTTTAATATTATAACAGTGTACAGCCGGTGTTCCGTGTTAGGTTTTGCTAATCGCGCATGCAGCGGTCAATTTTGCCGTGAATGAGTCGCCTAGCGGAGGCTTTTGTGCCTGGTACTCGATTCTAATTGAAACTATTTTGGACACAGGACAATGCAGCATTGTCCGCGTGTCCGGCGGTGTTTGCCGCCTTTATTAATTCAGGTGGGCGTGGTCGGGGCTGGGCGGGAGGTGGGCGGAGCTGGCGTGGTACCCGCCCAGCGGCGCGGCGCATACCACGTCGCATAGCAAGTTTCCAGTCGCTCAGTCGGCCGTACGACGCGACGTTCGCAGCTCATCTTCGCGCGCACTTTCACACTTCGCACGTCACGACAGTTTCAACTTCGCGAACGTTCCGCGGTGTTGGACGTTCAAAAAATTATTTGTGGTAAAGTTTATAACAACAAAAGCAGGGAGGGCGCTCCGATCTAAGAGCTGTACCACCGCACACACGCTGGCCAAGTGAGTCGAATACATAATGTTTACAGGAATCATTACGAAGTTATTATAAAACAATTACAAAGTACATATATATTTGATCAAACTATTTTATGACATTTTTTACGATTCAGGTTTCTGTATTTTAAGATGAATATATTGAAATTGTAAGAATTCTATAAAAACAAAAAGTTTTTAATTTAAAAAAAATTCTGGTGAAAAAGCCAAATGAAGTAGTATTTAAAAAAAATATATTTAATGGTAATTTAAATAACATTATGTTACATAAAACAAAATATTTATTTAAACGTAGGAAAAAATTCATAGCATGTTGATAGTTTGAGTTTAAAGTTATCAATGTTTTTAAATAATAGTTAAAGTATTCAAAAACCTATTAAACTTATTTTTTTATTAAATTATGGAACCTATATTAATCTTAATAATTATAAAAATAATGAAAAAAGTTTAAGAAAACTTGCCAATTGCAAATAATTGATGAACTCAATAAAATGGCACCACTTATAAAACTTTCAACATAAAGCTCAAAAGGACTCGTATCCAGAGCCGTAAAATATTTACAAAAATTTCAATAAAAAACTGTTTTTTTGTAACCCTTTACGTAAAAAAAAACGAATCAAACGTCATCAATTCGAATATTCGACTTCGGATTTGGTTTTTCCGAGCGCGGGATAAAAATGTCCTCCCGCCCAAACCGTGTAGAGGCCCCCCCGCCCGCGCGCCGCGCCGCCGCCGCGCGCCCCTCTCAAATCATCGCTGACAATGTCTACTCCGTTTTATTGGCCCACGAATCTTTTTATGGCAATTGCCGCGATCGTTTTTCCATTTCGATTGGGGTGCTCTCGTCGCCGGCTATCTTTGCACGTTACCTTTTTTTAGCATTCGCCGAGGAAGCGAATTTTGATGATCGTAATTGATAGCTCACTTTTCGGTTACTCTTATTTGTTGTTACAGCGTTTCATTCTATAGATGTTGAATTGATCTAAAGTTATACAGCTTATCTAACATGCAAATTCGCCAAAGACTTTTTGTTTTCGGGCACGACAATCACTTTATTATACTTTTAGATGGTATTATTTTTAGTTAGTTCTGAGTATTTAAGAAATACGATAGTATTAGGAGCAGAATAGTAAGAAGTTAAAGGACAATTAAAATCAAATGTATACGAATATTAATAGCACATAATTGTTATTTTAAATAAACGATGATAGAAGTCAGATCGGAGAGGGTTTTTTGTTATAGTTTTATCGTAACAGAGATAGTATTTTTTGAATTTTTTTTATCATAGTCATGCAAAATGTAAAAAAGAGCTTAATATAAAAAATGCAAAATCTGTTAAATGTAACAGTAAAAATTAATTACGATTTTGGTATTTTGTAAAATGTAAAATTTTATGTAGACATGATTTAAAATATTCAAACGAACAGTCAAAATTTTTTTCTGTCACACACCATACCAGTAATAAAAATACTTACATTATGTTACTAAAAAAAATACCGAGTTGTATCATTGCTATATACACGAATTGTTTACTTGATGATAAGTAATGTATGGCCCTCCACAAGATGGACTGATGATCTGGTAGCACAGGATCGATCAGTGGAAATCTTTGGGAGAGGTAGTCCTCTCCCAAAGATTTACTAGACTCTAACTAGAAACTAGAACTAGACTCCCAAAGACTACCCCTGCTACATAGTTGTAGCAGGGGTAGTCTTATTCTCTAATGATGATGATAACTTGTGGCCGTTTATATTTTTTTCATCATAAATTAACATTTGCTAATATTATAAAATACCTTTTTCTGTCAATAGAATTGAGATATCTGTTAATATTAATTATGTAGTGACTTTTTAATTGTGGTAAGGTTATGTTTGATATAATGAAATCATACACTTAACATTCGGTATATAAGACTGATATTTTTATATACAAATGTCTATTTATGTGTATATTTATAATAATGAAATAAGCATTTTTTAACAGATGAAAGTTCACATTGTTACGTTACAAAAAAATGTCCGCATGTTCCGGAAAATCTCCATGATTTTGATTTTAGTTTTAATAGCAAATAGCTGAAGACACAGAACTATTAAAAATCATTCGTAAAGTTACAAACAAATAAATTTTACTGATACATGTTATATTTTATTAATAACTCAACACTATAGTTTGGCTTTTACACCAATAATAATATATAAATAAGCTTAATATAATAAATAGATGGCAACATCGTCTTCAGTTTCCGACTAGTTCTTAATATCTACTGGAGGTAGAACTCCGTCCAGGTAGTTACCATCGCAGCTACTGTTTCTTTCGACGAACAGTAAACAAACATTACTGTGTTCCATTTTGAAGGTCGCTGTAGCGAATGTAATTACTGTGGTAACGAATCTAATCATCATTCTAACATGTGCAATTTTGTTATGAGCAGGCGTGTCGCTTGCCTTCATGTCATGCTCGTCTCGCCGCTGAATTATAACGTAGAACATTTTACATATATCTAACGGCAATTATTTACATAATGATTAACAGGATATTCCACGGAGCACAATAAAATGAAAGGTCCGTAAGTAGTCACAGTGCGCTCTGGCGATAATATCGTATAATGAGGCTGCAGCGATTGAGATAACGAAGCGCCCTCGTTACCGCTGAGGACGGATTAGGGAGGTGCCGTGAGATGCAACCGCATATCTACATACCATATATAATATATATATCGCAAAAATACTCATATTCCTTACCTTCATTTGTACACTTCTATCCCAAAACATCATTATTAAATTGAATCTATACAATCATTTTTAATCGACAGTCGAAGCGCTTTCCTCTTCTGAAAAAAACCGATCAGTAACTCCGTGGATTTGTCTACCTTCTACTACGTTATGGTCTTCCAAATGATTTTCTAAACCATATGGTTTTTCTCATAAGGTCTTCATCACAATTTAATAAAATGTATTAAGAATTAATTAATACACCGACATTTAAATAGTTAAAACTTTATGAAATGACTAAGACGAGTTTGTTTTAATTTCTTTGATTATCGATATAAAGATTGCAATTGATCGGTTGTTTATAATTTTATATAATGACGGAACAGAGAATTGCTGTTATGGCGATAGATTCATAAAAAGGAAGTTACATCGTTATTTTTCGTATCGCTAACTTTCACTTCGTTTCATTTTGCACACAATATTCGGGAATATAGTGTATATTGTTTAACATAACATAATTTCATAAATCTGTTATATACTTGAGTAAAGTGGGACAGCCCGGTTTGCATTTGATCGTGAGCTAGGTGTGAAGCTGCCGTATCTCATGTATTATACTCTAAAACACCTGTAAAACACATTTCTCCACATTGATTTAACTAATGTGAGAATTGTAGCAAAAATCTTTTTAAATTATTACGTGTTTTACAAAGTAATATGTGCATATTAACACAGAACGCACCTTATAAAGTTTTTTTCAGTTGTTTTAGTACAACTAACTCTAAGGCACTTTATAAACTGATATGTAAATGATTAGATAAACCATTTAATTAAAAAAGTCGTTAAGTGTCAAGGTTGCTGAAAGTCTATTTATCACTGTGTATATATTATACTTCTGTAAATATTTCATGTTATAAATATAAAAAACTCTTGTTACTAGAATGGTAAAGAACAAGAAAATAGCGGTTGAAAAAAGTTAATATATGGGGGTAGGAGAGACGAAATTAAGCGTTCTATAAGCATAGTGTAGTATAAAATACTTAACATCATAATGATAATGGCTTACAAATCGCGTCGGTAGTTTAGCGAATATTTTTAAGGCAATAATTTGTCAGAGTGTATTAGTTAAATAAATAATTGAAACAAGCGGGAAAGACGACACATGCATCGTCTTGTTACCTTATAAGATTAAAAAATGCCGAAATGGTCTAGGGGCTAATATTCATGCTTTGGACACAAAGGTCGTGAGTTTGATTCTCAGTGAAATTTTTCTTTTTAGCTTTTCACCCCTTCATTTCACAGTACTATCTTTGACCTTTCATATCGCCTTAACCGGAAGAGCTTCTTTACTTCATATTATTCAAAAAGATTATCCATGAAGCTTTTCCGGTTTAAAAGTTATGAGCGTTACGGAGAATTTAAGTTAGAACATAAGTCTCTTTACTCTGCAATAAGGTAATGGAGACTATAAGCAAGGTGAAATGTAATTTGAAAAAAGCGAAATTGATCGACGATTGCATTTTCCGAACACCCAAGACTAAATCAAAACTGTAGTTAAAAAATATGTTATATTTCCACCGCTAGTACAGATTTCAGAAATTGTTGCGCGTACTTGTATTTCTTGGGGACAAGGCAGCCGGTGCATTAAAAACGGATGAAATATAAAAAGCGGTGCCCACAAATGATGCTAAATGATCGCTTCAAACGGGCGTCGGTGGCGGCCGGGCTATAACGACGCTTTATGAATGAATAACAGATCAGTTACAGACGGGTTGCGATGTGTCGCGGCGCGCCGCGGTGTGGCGCTGTGCGGCGCGGCGCCGCGCGGACGCCTCGTTAGCGCCGCACACCGTACCGACGACGTAGAGCGGCGTTTTTCACACGCTGCTTTTAAAAATATCCAATAAACAAACACTTGACCACAATTTTACATGCTTTTAAATGACAATAAGGCCGTTGATGAAATTTTCAGAATATACCTGCTCTTGTTTGTTGCAGCCGGAACTGAGCAATGTTATGGCAGCATATTTACAATATGAGATCGGTAGCTAACCGGATGCGCTTGAAAAACTCTTACCACCGCCATTTTGATCTACAAGCTTTTTTCTTACATACCTAAGTATCGATGGATTTTAAAAATCTGTAAATTATGTATCGCCGAGTGATAAATTACAGGTCCTTCCTTGTCTGTAACTTTCGCTGAATTATCTTACGAACGCCTACGTGGGTCTGGTAGTAAATTGTTTGTTTTTTTAATTAATAGCTTACACGTGGAATATAAAATACATCGTGAATTTTATTATAGTTTTAGAATTAATTATGTTTGCCAGTTTTGTGGTTTAGAGCATTAT
Source organism: Byasa hedistus (assembly GCA_029286795.1). Taxonomy (NCBI): domain Eukaryota; kingdom Metazoa; phylum Arthropoda; class Insecta; order Lepidoptera; family Papilionidae; genus Byasa; species Byasa hedistus. The sequence continues at coordinate 3,550,281 of JAGSMW010000020.1, read as the reverse complement.
TAAAACATTAATAAATATCGTAATATATATGGTATGGACTGACACAGATTTTTTGAGTTGAGAGTGGAATAAAGAGCCTTTGCATTAAAATTTATATATGTTGTATTTTATCTCCATATATAAATTAATAAGTAAATTATGATGTTATTGTTACTGAGATATATATTGTATATATTTATGGAATGTGTGAACCGTCGCGGTTGAGCCGCCGGTTGGTGCGGCGGTGCGGCCGATTGGTTTAGTTAGCAGCGAGCGTCGCGCCTCATTTGCTCGCCGCGACAGCCGCCGCCGCGCGACTTTGTTAGCACTCTTTTCATTGCACCGCCAGATTCAAACTATCTCGTAGTTTTAAAATCAACGTTAAACGTGTTTTAACCTCGCGCCTGCAATCATACGTTCCTTTTAAACGCCATTCCGACATAATATACACATAAATATGTAGAGAGCGCAACGAATATGGAGGTAACATAATAACTTTTTACTTCAAAATATTGAGTTAGGTGGGTATGTTAATAGAAAATTTACGATTTTTATTTGTTTTTTCAAAAATGTGATTTAATGCATTGTGTTAGTTATGAAACCACAACCTGGATTGACTGCGTGAGAAGCATAATTAAAGTTAAAAGCAGTACAAAGTAAATGTCGTAACTAATAATTTGCGTTATAATTCAGTGTTTTAAATCATTGAATGCATCATCGCGTCTATAAGATATATATATAAAATCATATCATATACGGATTAGACTAAATATTATTGTTAATGTGTTATTTGAAGAGAAATGAAAATAATACAAATAAAGAAATATCTACAAAAAAAAAATAATGGCAACCTAACGACTTGTGTTAGTAGAAATCGGAAAGTAAACTGAATGACCCACAAACGATCTCATTTACGGTGGTTCTTAGACGAGGTGGAGGCAAGATGCAAACGGCGCCGTGTGAGGGGCAGGGAGGGAGAGGAGGAGGGTGACACGTCAAGGGGTAGTCGTTAGGTGAGCGGCTTTAATGATTCCTTAATGATTTCGCCCGCGGGCCGCTGCACTGTACTCGCGAGGAACATTCCGAAGCAACCGGCAGCTAGAATCATCCGCAAGTTAAACTGACTATATTCTATTAGACGAACGGAATATGTCGAGAAGAATATAGTTTTAACATCTATAACCTAAAAAAGTTGAAGTTCATATAGGTGATACTAAAAATAGCAATAAAAATATTAATTAACCCTCTTTTATGTTGGGTATTTAATTTTGTTGATGATTTTTTCACTTTTTTCTTTTGCACGTCTGATTGATGAACTGGTGGTGCAATTGTTATCGATGGTCGAGTTGCAATGGTAGAGTAGAGGAGGACGTGCGGCGTGCCTCTGCCGTCGGCGGCCCATTAAAAATAATCGATGCTCGTGAAAATATTGAGGGCTTTCCACTAATGACATCGCAAGGGAAAACAAAGCGAACGGGGTCGACCTGCACCGTCCGACCTGCACCAGCACCGCAGTTAGATTCCACCTTGCCGCCGCATGCTGGATTAGTAGATTAAAATTTTCGGAACTTTCACGATATTCAGTCACGTAAAACATTTTAATGAAAGCTTAAATATGTAAAATTCTACTGTCGTGTTTAAAATACGTCAACGTACTTACGTACGTTGGCTTCTTTTTCGAATCAACACGAACCATTTGATCTAACTGTTGATAAAAACCATTAATAACAGTATACTATAAATATTTAATGTATTTAAAATACACAAAAATTTCATCAATTTACAGCGTGTCATATTTATACTTTTGTTATACGATAAAATAACATGACAGGCTGATCGTTCATTTGGTGGTGGGGGAAGTTTATTCAGCACCGCGTTGTGTTTATCACTTTGTAACTAAGTTTTCAAGATCACAAGAAACATCATATTAATTATAAATGATAATAACATAATTTAGACAATTTATCATAATATGTTATTAAAGTAGATTTTATAAAAAGATTTTGTTTTATTCTAAACATGCGATTAAAGAAGGATTGGTATGGTCTTCCGGCGTCATTGTTTCCGTTTAAATACGATGTCTAGCAGTGGACGGTGATATGCTGAAATCACGATGATCATGTTGATTGACGAGATATTTAACAATTAAAAATGTTAAGCTTTCCGGATGAATCTATTCGTTGCTAATATGAAGACAATATTTCAATAAGATCATTGCGGAGCTCTATATGTTTTTTGTAAATTAAAATGCCTTAACATTTAGTCGGGAGCGTGACGGCGCGGGCTCACCGTGACAAGCGTCGAGGTTTACAGAATGTAATACGTCTTTACGAGCGCTATAAATGGAGTTTATTTCCCGAATTCGCCGCTTAATAGGTTAATTCACGTGGAAGATGTTTGCGGAGCGCCGCCGCCGCACCGCTTTGTTTTTCTAATAAATGAAATTATTGAACGGATAAAATATTTTACCGTCTGTCAATTTGCCGGGGTACACTTTGTAGAAATGCTCCGTCTGATATTAAGCAGAGGTTAAAATTTTATTTGTAAGGAGTTATTGGCCGAATGCCGGCGTCTCGCCGCGATGTTGTTAAATTCTCCGCGGCGCACCGGGCCCGCTCGTGGGCTCTTATTGCCCGATGTAACACAATGCCTTCAAATAGAACAAAACGCGCACATTTATTTATTATTACGCTGAACATCGAGAAGAATTATTTTCTTACAACAGGAAACATTATCATTTTAAACTCTATAGTGTAATATTTTATGGTTATATATTCGAAGTATATTATAATAATTTCTAGTTAATTTGAAGTGTTTTCGAAATTTATCTTGTTTTTATAACGACCTATCCGATATATATTTACGCGAATACTATACATAAAGAATTAAATTAAATTTTGCCGATTTAATAGCTTTTTCTCATTTATTAAATTTTTCTGACGTTTCGGCTGCTTCGGAGCAACCTGTCACAAGGTAGATATATATGCGATCACTATGGATCGCATACATATCTACGGAATTTAAATTATGAGTAACTTACAAGCTAGCTATACGCCACGAGATGGCTGGGTAGGTTCCTCTTACATTCACCAAGTCAGAGGTACTCACTCTTACTGACACGACAATAACAACAACTAGTTCGAGATTTTAGTGATCTTTCCACGAAACTATATTTTCGAGGGTAATTTAAAGATTTGAAAAAAAAAACATGTGGAGCGTAAATATGAAATGAAAGGCGGCGTCGGTCAGAGGTCGGAGTGAAATTGAATGAATCTGTGATACGAATAGAGTTGTGCAACAAAGCTGGTGTAATTGGTGCATTGTAGGCGGCCGCGGGCGGGCATCGTTAGCCTTTCTTTGGCAGACGCGGTTTTGTCCGGGGCATGCTAATTAACTATGAAATTAATTGACGCAGCAAAGTTTCCGAGTGAAACTTGAATTAATTGGCACGTCCGACTTCAGTCTAATTAGGAGCCTGAGGCTTTTCAGCACCGCGCTCGTTGAAGCCGTGAAAAACACACAAAAGTGTTGTGAGCGAATGGTTCGCGCGGAAAATTTTCAAATCAAACTGTGTGCTCGGATCGCGGCTAATTGCGTGCACAGTTTCTGTGTGTGCAGCAGCAGCAGCAGCGAGTCCAATGTACACGGGCACTTATGAAATTTTACAAACACATCGAACGCAACTCCTGCCTCCTTATTAACAACATACATATGTATTCGTTAAAGGTAAACAGTACAAAAGAGATGGTTTTGCTTTTAACTGATGTGCAAGAAAGTTTATTTTTTTAATGACGTATACAACAGGATAATAAGTTAACTTGTTATTAAATAACTGCTTCTGTAGCGTAGCGGTTAACCGCTTAGCTTATAATACAGACGACACTAGTTCGTTTCCGGTTTATTCAAACTACACACGTACAGTTTGGGTGTGGATTCCATATTACAATAGATGATATGATTCATAATGCTTTGATTTTACTACTTACAGCAACATTTAATTTGAAACAAAAATGTGTTTCTGAAGAAAGCTGTTGCTACAGCACCTGCACAGATAACGCAACATTTAACATTCTTTTAATAATAGTTTTTTAAAGATATAACAAACTGTTCTTCTCTCATTGGAATTTTCATTTGGAATACCAAAAAAAAAAGTAATTTTAAATGATCAAAATTTAAATGAACTCGAGAAATTTGATAAAAAAATATGATTCAATAGCAAATGTATGAAAAAACATATTATAAAATAATATAATAATTGGAAACTTTCGGGGTTCTGTGGTCAATTACAGATTTTAACATAATTAAAAGTTAAAAAAAATATTAAGATTATGAAACCGTATTAACGTTTTAAGGTACGTAAAGGCGTTTGAGTTTTATGGTACTTGAGAATCGTCGATTAAGCGATAAGAGTCAAAAGTGCTCGAAAAAGGTCTGTCCTCGGGGCGAGCCACCACCATAATTAACATACATTATGAGTTATCGGAAACGGCCAGCTCCAATGGCCCTAATTACAGGTCTCCTTGTAATATCGCGGCTTTACCGGCACGTAAAGGATACATTCCTGTTTATTAATAAGGCTATCACGATAATCACAGACCGTTATCTCCGCTGTGATTGATCACAGTTCTAGAAGGACAATTGTGTTATAATTTAGTTTACTTAAGCTTATGGAATCTTGTTTATCATAATTTTTCAATACGATTCAATAAATAAAAATTAGCAATAACACAGAGCACATTTTTAATACGACTTATTCAAAACAATGTGGTGCTGCAGTTACACTAGTTAACTCCCGTGCTTCCCAGGGTCTCAGGATAAGAAAGGTCGACCCCAAATAACTGATAATTAACGCAAAGCTAAGTAGTAATTACACTAACTACATCGACCTTTCACTGCGGAAATAATTTGTGCGTAACAGCATGTATTTAGATGAGTTCGAATAAATACTCAACCACCACTTCAAGACTTAAACTTATTGTGTAAGGAATATATAAAGGAAGGTAATATTTATAATCAAATCAATAACAATTAACTTTTAGTTCCTTTATAGAGGAATTATTGAACATTTTATTCTTGAAATACAAGTCAAATGCCTGGTCCAGAAAATAGGAGGAGAATATTTGTTTTTTTTTTTAAAATTTGCTGTTTTGGATGTTTTTTTTTTATTTCTCTGCAACGTTAACAAGTAAACAATAAATAAGAATATAAATAATGTATACAAAATACAACAGACACATATACAGAAAAATGAGTACATAATGCCGAAAGTTCTTTCCACTCAACATTTTGAGTTGTGAAGAGAACAGAATATAACAAAAAAAAATGCATAAAATTACTAATACTACAATATAGGTATAGATGTGAATATTAAATAATAAATAAAAATTATAAATCAATATATACATATTTTCATATTACATACACATTTTGTTAATATACATATCTAATTAAAGTCGATGTAAACATATTCAGCGATCATATTTTTTGTGATGACTTTTTATATACGCGAATATTAAATTGAAGAAGTATATAACGATGTAAATGATAAATAGTATATTTTTAAATCTCCCATCGATACTTCCTGATTCCCGCGGCCTCTCAGGCGAGACGCATTTATTCCCTGGAGCGCGGTGAGCGAAATCAAAGTGGAATAAGCCTGTTGAGCGATGGAGACTTCGAGGCGGTCGCACAAACTGAATGACGGAATGTGTCTCTCCTACATTCGGGGCGCTGGTGTTCGTTGGGATTTGTCCCGTTCCCGTATTGTTGTGTTTTATTTATTATTTCACATTTACGAGCACGCTCTGACGCTTGATGTTCTCCTCGTTTATATACTAGCAAGAATATTATCACAAGCAAATTTGTTTACTGGTGGTCTCTGTTGTACCGAAGCTCCCATTGCTACCGCCAAACAGTATTATGCAAACATTACTGAGTTCCGGTTTGAAGGGAATTGTAGCTAGTGATATTACTGGGGTAACGAGACAACACCTTATGTCTCAAGGCGACGAGCGCAATGTGGTGCAGTGTATACCATCTTAACTAGCGCCGCGTTGTTATAGGCATGCGTATCACTTCTTGCTCATCGCATCGTCTAGTAGAATTAAAAAAAAGTAACGATGATGAGGTGCAGTGTATATTATCCTAACTAGTGCCACATTATTATGGACCTTTTCCATTAAACGTCCTGCTCGTTTTAATTCTAAGTGAAATTAAAAAAAATTATCCGTTATGAGATTGTTGTGTTGTTGATATAGCAGAACAGATCGGTGTCTTTAGTACAGTGATCGTCCGTTGATGATAATGATAAGGAGTTTATTGTAAAATCTCATATTTTGTTATTTGTATCGATGAACATGAGCTTAAATTTCTTTTATCGTATGAATTTTTGAATTTCTGTGCATTATAAACGCAGTAGAAACAGTTTCCAGTTTATATCAGCGTTTTTTAAATAATTAATATAAATAGGTATGTCTTAAATGTAATTAAGTTTAATTCTCCACTTTCTTCGCGTTGGCGAAACGTAAATGAGGTTTTCACATCTCAAGTAATTCACGCGTTCACAAGTATAAAGAGGTTCGAGTGACCGCTAATGACCCGGCGGGCTGGTCTTGTAGAATCACCTCGTTAACGGAGTGAGGGCCCATTGTCACGGCCAAGAGTTCTCGATCCTCACCAACATGCACTTCCCCTCCTGCCTCCTCTGCCAGCAAAGAATTGCATTTTTATATAATTTATTAAAGTTAAAATTGACACGAGGATGTGATAATTTGTTATTGAAGATGTTTGCGATTGTCATATAGATAGGTATTATGATATAAGCAGAAGTATGTTAACGTTATTGAATTTTAGTTTTTTCAATGAGATTACTTCTGTAACAAGACTCATCAACAGGTGAACGTATTTCGGTGTTCGGGGCTTTCTTCTTCATCGTTACAGTCATGGAATTGTGGTAGTAGACGTCATGTTATTATTAGTGGCAAGCTTTTCAACCCATCGCCATTCTTCGCTGGTTGTGGTTTTTCTTGCGTATTCGTGTAGTTATCTCAGCTTTCCTACAAGCATGCTAAGTACGGGAAATACACGGTTTAGGAATGTTTATGTTCAGCGTTATATGTTAACACGCTGAAATGTTGATAATAAACAAAACAAGATCTTATTTTCAACAATCAGATCCTACATCACGAAATAGTTCTATAACTTAATACTACAACACGAAGTCCGAACAACAATAACATAAACAACAATAAGCCATTAGACAGCTTGTGGAAATTTTCCGGTTATTTCCGATTCACACCGATTGTTACGACGGCCATAACTCGCCCGAGAGCCGCTTCGGGTGAGGTCTACGGCCTATGACGCTACGCTATGGTATATTGATGGTATATCTATTATCCGAAAGATTTATTGAGCACACTGTAATTAGTACGCGTACATATTTATAATGGGTCGTATTTTAATGGCTTTGTAACACCGATTTATCAGTGCTAATGAGGTTTCACATATGCCGATATAACATTTACTACAATTAATAAATAATTCAAATACGAGGCAATCCACTGAATGGATAGTTATAATGTTCTTTAACACGGCACCACTAACTTAAATCGATGTTTATGTCATAAATTAGTATAAATATGGCGGCGCGGGGCAGTGCGCCGGCGCCGCGGGCGGGCGTAAATCATGCACAACCGCTTATTAAGTTGTTACGTCCGCCATCTTTGTTGCCCACGCGTGCCCGCTCTCCGCAATGCGTCCACGCCCTTATGTTTGCACTAGCCTACAATCTTACATTCACATTATTATTATTTAATTCTCGCAATATATTTTCACAATAGAAATCATAATGTGCAAAATGTTAAATTAATTGTTTCGTATACTTATACTTTTTTAAAACACTCATGGACTCTACAAAAAATAATCAAATATTTCTTCTCATATAATCTCATTATAAATGCAAAGATAATCATTTATGTAAAGAAAAGATGTAAGATTTCATTTGTTGATATATTATTTAACTTGGGAAATACCAATAATACAAAATGTAATGGAAGTTACATTTAACATAATGTTAATACTTCGTACGTCCTTTTTCATTATCGTTTTGAAAAGGGGGTACTTTTTTTATTCTATCCTTAGTAGGCTTCTATGTCGTACCTTTCACACTTTATGCAGAATGATTATTAATTCAAATAAGCATGTATATACCTTTTTTGTTCGCAAGAACATAGAAAACTTATATTGAAACAAAGCACCATTTGCGTTTCAATAAGTAACTACGTTAAAACGTTTCGGTATTTTTTAAAAGTTTGTGTTTTAGTGTCCTAGCATTGTACTAGGGCAATAACTGTGAAAGTTGTGCTCCTTTGTGCTGGTGCAGACAACAATGAGCCATTTCGAATTAGCTATAGATTTATCTGCGAATGAATTTCACGAGCGCGAGTCGGAACACGCCCTGCTCTGTGACGTAGGAGTTCGTGGTAAAAATATCATGTAAGTGGTTTGTATTAGAAAAAAAAAAATGCAGCAATTTATCAACGCTTCACTTAAATTTTGATTAACATCGCCTTTCTACTTTTGAACTTCATTTAGTATACATAAATAATAGTAGAATTATTATGTGCGTGCTCGCCTAGAATACTCGAGCTCCTGTACAATTTATATATCAGAAAAGAAATGCTGTTACAGCGACAGATTTACAATATGAATATTAGCAAGGCAGGTTTTAAAAATTCTTCTTCTTCTAAGTCGTATTTAATCATGACTGAGGGTCGTGGTCATCATGTGTGATGAAACACACGGCGACTTACTTGGCAGTTGTAATGGAGTGGTTTGCTATTGCTTTCTCCATTTCACATACTAGTACAAGCACAGATGGTCACGACATAGATATGCAGGTTTCCTCTCGATGTTTTCCTTCACCATCAAAGCACGTGATATTAGTTGGTGTTTTATGCTAACTGCACACAAATTGAAAAATTCATAGATGCAGGCCGGATTCGAACCCAGTACTTTCGCATTGGAAGGCCGCCGTTCAAACCACTAGGCTACCACGGCTCTTTTCTTTCTACCACAATCTAAATTTAATCACACGATATTTTATTTATAGATAGTGATATGAAGCAAGACTAGCCGCTGCGCCACGGAGGCTGTTGCCTTATTATACCAGAATATAACTAGCAAAGAGTCAATGAGCAATCTATAGAATCTGATCATGATGATATACCCGACTCGTGAGAAACGCGCCGTTCTCACTTCTCAGGCGAAAAAAATCCGACTTATTCATCATTATCTTGAATAGCATCGATTATTGGCAATTGGTTGAGATTTCAATCGTAAATAACAAATGGTTGATGGTTATATGTTATTATTGTAAATTCCAAATATTATTTGACCATTATTAATTGTACGAAAAATACTTTAAATTGTTTTCATGCTTACACCTTTATTTTGAAATTAACTGATATAAAGAAACGTTACTACTCGTATTATACGAAGTTACTATTTAAATTTACGTAAGAAAATATTTCAAGTTTACTTAAAGCGAAAACTACATTAATGTTCCTTTGATGATAAGATACGATGTTTACTATTATAATTATTAAAACAAAATTAATTATATTTCTACATATACGATAATGATAGTTTAATAATAATTTCAAGCCTTATTAGTCTGTTAACATATAAAGAAAACTGCTAATATCTTAAAACTTAATATTGACCGCCTGAGTTATTAGTTATAAACCCAGTAATTTCATTAGCTATAGAACCATGTGGTCTATCTGTTGAAATAGTCGACTTAGACTACCCGTCGGAATATTTTAAAAATGTGCATGTTTCGTGAATGTCTCTGTTATAAAAACATACATTTGTTGTTAATAAATAAAAAACAGCTTAATTATTCTACTTAAAGCCTACTCTCAAGTCAATATCATTTATCCACCACGCAGACAAAATGAGGTTGTCACGTGTTTTCGAAATATGTTGTTCTTGACTACTGAGCTTACCCAAAACCTGTTGTTTAAAACACAAAACCCTGAATATGTGTTACATATAATTATACCGAAATTAGATCATTAAGCGCATCATTGTAATTAGTTTCATCATTTAACAAAAAGCCTTTCCTTACAAGCCTTCCTACTCACGCAGTCATCGCTTAAAAGACCTGTGTAATTTGCCGTCGAGCATTGGTTTAATAAGCCTCGTTATCATAACACCAAAGTGCGACATGCGGACGATGTGACGTCATTTCTAGGGTTTTTTTTTTCGCAATTTGTCGGGAAACATTAATTAAAACAGTCCCTCGGTATTTGAGACAGTGAAGCGACTCGCGTAAGACCGGTTGCACAACGGGAACTCTCAGCAGACCTCGAATTAGTTTTAGCCTTTTTGTTGTACATAATTAACGTGGTCAAAGCTTTTAAATAACGATTGGCATTTCATTGTTAACTTATTAATGTCATTTATTTCTAAAATTAGATACTGCTGTTTTTAAAATCAAATTAAGTGTGACCAAATGTTTGGATTTTTAATACAAATAGTGTCAATGAGTGCTAGACGCTTATATATTTTTTTCGTATAATAACATTATAAAAGACAGTGTAACTGTTCAAGAAACAGTATCGTTTTCGCTTTCCAAATCTTAAATTATATTGTTAAGTAAAATGTCTTAAATGTTATGTAATGAAAAAGAAATATATGTGAACCATTCTTGTATTAACATATGTGTTGTGAAAATTTTATGAAACTTTTTACTATCCTTAATTAGTGGATCCTTTTTTCCTGGCATCGTTGTGCCACCGGCTTACTACATCGTCATTTCCTCGAAAGTAATTCAAATGGAATCGTGTGCGCCGTTATTAAATATTTCATAACTTTCCCCCGCTCCCCCGCGCCTCACACTCGCCTCCCCCCTCGTCCCGCTACCCCCACCGACCGCATATTAAAGTCATAAAAAAGGGTTGTTTGATCTATCCCCTAAAACAATTTACATATCTCCGCTCAGCCCGCCGCTAAATTATTTAATTAAGAGAGGCATAAGTTTTTATTATTTTAATATGGCGGTTATAAAATTGTGTTAATGGGGCATCGCCTCCATTGCGCACTGAATGTTCCTGTTAAGAAAATATTCGTAGGCTCTTAATTTACTACTAATATGTTTCACTTGAAACAGCGAGTTTTTCAGTTGACTTTTTGGTTAATAGTTAATAGGAATTAATACTTGATTTTTTTAACAAAATTTAATAGGTGATCAAAAATGTTAACTTAAATGCACACGTTAAAGGAACTGGAGCGCAGTCAGATTGTCTTCAATTTGTCAAGTCGATGTCAAAAAACGTAACGTGTGGCAATACATAAAATTGTATGAGATATTTGGTGTCGGCGCGGTGTAAGCGGATATTTTTTGTGTGGCGTGTTTTTAAGGCCGGCAACTGTGGAATAATATACAATTACAATGTGTTACGGGACCTCTCAGGGAACAATAAACTGGACACAATAAAAAGTGTACACGTGCCGGTGGTGGAATGCACGGAGCCTACGCGGCGTTGCCCCACTCTGTATGTTAAGCAGTGGTAATGAAAACTGGCGGCAATACACGATTACTGAAAGTTCCACGCGACGATGTATATTGTTTCACTTTTTCAGAGCTATACAGTGCTCTATTATTTTGACATCTTCACTTTTTAACTGGACGAGACGATGTGACAAGCAAAACAAACAACTGATGATTAAACTACCCCAAATCACCAGTAACAATATTTACTTAGCAAAAAAAGTTAATGTTCTAATAGAGATAACAGCTTTTGATCTTTGATATTTAAGTTACAAATATTTTGTTGTTGTACAGATTTAATATTACTATATTTACTGGTGGTAGGTCTCTGTTGCCGGAGGCCGTCTGGATGGGTACCACCGCAGCTCCTATTTCAGCCGCCAAATAGTAGTGTGCAAACATTACTGTGTTCCGGTTTGAAGGGCGCTGTAGCTAGTGTAATTACTGGGGTAACGAGACTTAACACCTTATGTCTCAAGGCGACGAGCGCAATGTGGAGCAGTGTATACCATCTTAACTAGCACCACGTTGTCATGAGCAAGCGTATCACTTACCATCAGGTGAACGTCTTGCTCGTCTCGTCGCATAGTAGTATAAGAATATCAATAAATGTATAACTTAATGGTTAAGTAAGAATAAAATTAAACTAGCTACTTTGGTAAAATTATTAATGGTAAATAACAATTTGATAATTACATAGTTCATTAGTGTATATACAGAATTTGCATATGATCGTCTTATACAAATAGTACTCTTTAGTTTTGATTCATGATAGTAAACTCGACTATATATATATTAATATTTACTATAAACATTAATTAAAAATTGGTAAAAAGCAATATATAAGTTAACGATAACCTTAGTATGTATGTAATATTATTTTGTATGTAAATGTATTTCGTAATGTGTAAGAGAGCGTAAAGTCTTGACAAATCTACTAAGTGTTTTAAGACATTATCAGTCATTAATATAATAAATGTGTATGTTTATAAATAAATAAATTAAAAAAGCCTGAACAAACTTTTATTAAAACACGAAATTGTTAAAAAAATTCGACGCAATGCATTCAAACGAACATATTTCAAGAGTTGGCGCAGAGCGGACAGTCCGCTAGCTGGTTGTTTTTGGCTACCCCAGGTTAATGAGAGCATTTTTATGTCCTCTCGCAATGAGGAATGCAAATTTGGCGGCGGTTACCAGCGCGTTACACTCGCCATTGTTTTAATGCCTTCGCTTTATCCTAACCCTAGGACTATTATACGTTTAAATTCATTAACCTCCTGTATTACTCCGGGACTTTAATGTCGCTTTTGTATGTTTTTGTTGCGCCGTTATCCGCGCTTACTTCGTACCTCGAAAAGAGGAACATTAAACATTGTACTACAATAGGTAGGATGTGTTGTTGAAATTTAAAATGTTAACTAGTATTAAAGCAAATAATGAAGAGGTGATAGTTTAAAATTTGTTAAAAAATAATATGAAAGATCTACGCAATATTTACATCTAACAAGTGCGGATCCATCACCCGCTGAGGTTGTGATTCCGTTAAAAAAACATTATAAAGAAACCGACATGTTCCGAGAGTAACATCTTTCGGGGACATATGAAATCTGCCAATTGGCACTTGGCCAGTAATTTATTTGACACTCTTCTTGCGACAATAGGTCCTGAGTTTGGAAAATAAAGAATAACTTAAAGCGGGCTGATTATATTCCGTATTACTTAGCATAAAATAAAGCATTATTCTTTATTAATATTTATCATTCAAAGTTAAATACATCATGTTAAATTTTTACAGCTAACGCAGAGCATTTTGGGAGTCCTATAAATGAAACAGCGCGTTGGTAAACTTGTCGCTTTCACGCAAATTATTTTATTGTAATCAATCAACGGATTGCGAAGCACGAAGCTGGCCCTGTCCGGTCTGAACAAACCGTACAAATTGCGAACTTGCCGGACGAAACATGTTTTCATTCAGATTTTTTTACTTCAACAACGTAAAATGTAAATGGGAACGTGCAATTTATTCCATTCACCCCCCCACGAGTGATTGCTCATCATGTTCTTGTTAACTGTATTTTGATAATTTTGAACTGACTTTTGATCTAATATTTGTCAGTTATTTTTCAATCAAATGACGACCGGAAAAATATTTTTTGTTTATCAGGTGAAAAAACTTTTCTCTCTCTTTCTCAGTGATAAACCTTCAGTGTATTGCGAGTGGCGCCAGTATTTTATATCGCATCGGTGCACTCTTGCACTGCGCTTAAACATAGAATAGATTCTAAGTATAAATGTAAGTTATAAAACCTTAACCGTAACACTTTACATTGTATATGCAGTAAAAGTGATAAAAGTTTGTTTGCATTGACAAAAAGATGATTTCCTGCATCATCATCATTATATCAACCCATAGACGTTCCAGATCGGACTTTTATAGTGTATTTCACATAACACCATCTTAGTTAAAGTCCAGTGGCGTCTAGACACTTTTTTAATCCTCTATCCACATAAAAAGGTGCCGCTTTGGCTGCACTTCTTATCCGCTTATTTTTATATCCAGTAAATTGTTGTAAAACCATATTTCATGAAAAAGTCTAACAGGATTAGAATCGATAATAAGTTTCATCTAAGTAACTCTTTTGCCGAAGATATTCTAGGTGGGTATCACACTAGCGCTTTGGTGTGTGATATAGAAAATATATTTTAAATATTGTATCAATTTTAAAGGCTGCCTTTTCAAACTAGATGGCAGTTAGATTCAGAAAACTATTTCTGTCTCCGGCTATTCTATATCATACTATAGCTATTATATACTAAAGCCTAGTATACTGAACTATAAATAGCCATCATGTAAATTTACCCAACTAATACGTTTGCACAAAACCGTATTTTACAGTTCTTTAAATTCCGTAGCCCATTACGTTCGCCATCAGACGAAAGAAAAACCAATTGGAAAATCAAAAGTTACATATGACGGAAACGAATGATAGAATCGATCCCGATCACCTTTTTTTCCCCCGATGGGAAAAGTTGCCGAATTAAGGCTTTGGCTGAGTTGGGAACTGCCTCGAGCAGGTTCAATTACGCCTGTGCGCCGCGCAGCCAATAATTGGCACCGGGGTCCGCGACAAAGCGCCCACAATGGGCTCTGATTAATTTCCGAACTACACCCGAATTCTAACTAGCAAACACGCGACGAACGCTCCGTGAAACGGGCCAGGGAAATTACTTCGACGCTGTTTTGCTCTATGAACTAGCCCGCGCCATGCACTTGTATTGTTTCGTCGGCTCGTCCTCGGTTTTTATGTCCGCCAACTGAAATTGAAATTGGCGTCTCACGTCCGATGCTTCCGGTGTATATTTCGCTCAAGTCACTTTTCGAACAGTACATTAAGCTCATTCTGTATAGTAATGTGCAAAAAATGTAAGCTAAAGGTGCTCCGTGATGACTATGACATTAGAACGTCTGTCACCTCTATCTTTTTCTTTGGACGCCGTAAAGCACTTGAAACATTGGGTTAAAAATAATTAAACAAATGCAATCAAAACCGTAAAATTTACTTTTATTAAATACTTTAGATTATTTTTAGATAATTTTTATTTAATTAATTTCCCTATTAATTTTAGTTTTATATATTTTAGAAACCTGTTATAAGTTTATTACTATAATATAGTTACTAGATATTTTTTTTTTTTTTTTAATACTACTTTGCGACGAGACGAGCGTTCACCTGATGGTAAGTGATACGCTAGCCCATAACAACGTGGTGCTAGTTAAGATGGTACACACTGCACCACATTGCGCTCGTCGCTTGAGACATAAGGTGTTGAGTCTCGTTACCCCAGTAATTACACTAGCTACAGCGCCCTTCAAATCGAAACACAGTAATGTTTGCACACTACTATTTGGCGGTTGAAATAGGAGCTGCGGTGGTACCCATCCAGACGGTTCCGGCAACAGAGACCTACCACCTGGTAATATTTGTATATTTATTCATATCATATAGATCATCAGTAATTTAATTTACGATGTTGCAATTCGATTGTAGTCTAATATTACGTTAATCATAATGAGTGCAGGTAAAATGACGTGTAATATATAATAAAAAGAAGGAAGAGGTTCTTTACTATTTTCTCAAAATGTAGTGCTAAGCATTTACAAAGCGGTATTTGGCGTGCTTATACGGCAAGCTTAAACATTTAAATATATTGACACTAGTTATGTTGGGCGATCAGGCGGATGAGTTTTTGTAAATGAAACTCTGGGACTACTGTCCAATGTAATGGTGTAGAGAGAACTGTCTTTATTAATTTTAACATTGGTTTATATACTCTAAGCTTATGATCTACTGACATGGATATGTTTATATGAAAGGAAATATGTTTATATTACAACTGAACCTTATTGCTAACTTATCGGCTATTTATAATTAGTGCACTGTTACCAGAAACAACAGGCCTTTGTTGCTTTCATAATGTACCGTTATTTGAAGACTGGGTTCCTTTTGCTCATAAGTTTAAAGTACCAAGGTGTTTATTCTTCTTATCGGAGCTTTATGGCAATGTAACTCACTTAATAAACAAAAATATAAACTTTAGTGATATTCATTACATTTTACCGACTATCATTTATTAGCTTTAGGATTGTTTGCACATTGATTAAGTACAACAAGTAGATAATTTCTATTTGTACGGTACTACGTCAAATAATACATTAATAACGATATTTCTATAATATTCGGAACAAATCTTATATAATAAAACGATTACCTAACATTTATAGCTATTATGAGTGTTGCTTACCGTGAAATCATTGTGATTTCACGGTAAGCAACAACAAACGCTACTTTGCACTGCGGTGTTAATTGAATCTCCCACTATCAGATCAGTGCGGCAGTGGGCCAGCGAGAGTGGCGCCCACTGCGAAGGAAATTAAACGTCATTCGGTCACTTTCTTCTCCGGCACAATGCAGATTAAACTGCAGACAAGACGTTATTTAAACTAACTGTGTTAATAGCATTTTGTTGAATGTTTTAACTAGTTATTATTATATAATATAAATACTTTGAACAATAATAGAAAGGAACAGGATTTTTACAGAGTAAATCATTTTGATCATTGAATTCAAAATATTTAATGTAACTTCAAACAATCTTTATAGCGCTTAAAGGATACGAAATATATACTACTTTTTTTCTATCCGCCTGTAAAAAAAACGGAAAAAGTGCAAACCGTGAATAAAAATTATTAACAGACGTAAAATCAATCTTTCATATTTTCAAACCCAGAAATAATTCTTCTCTATATAATTTTTCCTTATTAAGGGTTAAATTTTTTTTTCAAAACGTTAATGGGGCATATTTTATATACATTTTTCCCAAAAAACAAATAAGAGTACTTCGTAAAAAATTAAGCATGTAAGGTATTAACAAATAAAAAAATGAGACTCCAAAAAAAGATATGCATAAACTTGAGCACCTTCTCACTGCCGTTGGTTGAAAACAAATACGTTGCTATGTTTTTAATGTAAATTCATAGTAATAACTGCAAGAACTAGAGAAATAAACGTGTAATTGCATTTTTATATTTGATTTTCAATCATCTTATGTAAATCCAGCGTAAGCAAATGCCATTTATGTTAATTTCTATGCAAATATTTAAAAAGCTATTAAATCGAATATTCTAAAGGTCCAGCTCGTTACCTCTTACAATCTGTTAGGGATGTACCTAGACGTATTATTTTTACAGTTTGCTAGTCGATTATAACGATATTAACCTCTAATGTTTATTGCTGATATAGCAAATAGAAAATCGTATATATTATAGTATATTCTATTTTAATACAGACTAGTACTTTACTGTGATCCTTAATGGTATGTGGAGAGAATTCGTTGATGTTAAAGTTCATATCTATGTATAATAAATTAACAATAGTTTTGATTACAAAAAAAGGAATGCGTTAATAATTTTAATGAAAATAACTTTAATTTAAATTGTATGGTATGAATCTCCAATATATTAAACATAATATTGTTGCCAGTTTCCATCGACCGAAGCATATCGAGTCGGCACACCAGGAAATTAAACTCTGCCTAAGCTACTGTCCGCTCGTCTCCGCAAATGCCTAATTACACTTACTTATGACTTGAAGTGCTACATAAACACACAAGTTAAGTGTCTCCGTCCAGCCGGGTTAATTAACATGAAAAACAAATATCGCGAACGCGAGGACTTAATCGTAATTAATGTGATTCGCGTCGAGCCTGCGGAGTCGGTTGAAAAAAAAACTTATATGCGGTTAACGAGGGAAATGTAGAGTTTAATTTGAATTTAATTGCGCCCATCCACAGTTCGCGTAACGCGTGCTACCGATACGCGCTTGCGCATTTATTTGCAACATTTTTGTTTCTTATCTGTAACGATGACAAATCGAATTAAGTAGCAGCACATCGCGACCGCGGTGGACGGGCTAAAAAACAGGAAAGTGGTTGTTATTAGCATATGGTTCTCGGCTGAACAAGATCTGATGTATCTCTTCTAATATATCAAAATGAAAATAGTGGCAGTTTGCAGCACGAAATTGTAATTGCTAACGCCCAATTAACTTACTAATCATTTAACTCTTTGGTTTAAATTAAACCGTACCATTCTATAAAATACTGGTTCTTGGGAATTATAATAAAAACAAGCAGGAACGTCGACGCATGCGTCTTACTGTCCGGGTCTTATTACCTCATAAAGTTAGAATGTGCTGGAATGGTCCAGGGGCTAATCTTTATGCTTTGAACACAAAGGTCATGGGTTCGATTCTCAGTAAAAATTTTCTTTTTCACTTTTTCCCCTCCTCCAGTGTTAACTTTTTTATCTCAGATTTATCGATCTCGTTACCCTGTACTTAATTTTATCCAGAAAGAGTATTCATGTAGCCCTTCCGGTTTTAAAGCTACAAGCGTTGCGGTGTATTCAAACCAGTGTAGCTCTCTTTTATGCTGATCCAATCAGGTAATACAGAATGAAATATGCTTTTTAATGTAAAATATTATTGTACAACACTTAAATTGATGTCATTTAGTTACTTAACTTTAACTGTGTTCACTATTTCTAAATGCATTCATATAATAAAAATTCACGAATATGATTAATTTGAAAAAAAAATTACTTTAAAGAACAATTTGTTGTAGATTTCGTGTTGATCGATTTGTTTTTTAATTCCAACTAACTTGCTCGTAATATTATTGGCATTAGACATGACAATGTAAACGATTTATATAAGTTAATGATGTGCTGTAAGTGAAACAGATATTTCTGCGGTAAAAATAGAAAATAGTATATAAAACTTAATCAAAAAGAGGAGTATTTGTTATCGTATACGTATATTTTTAACTTTCTTTCACATTAGCTTTTTTCTTTACATTACTTACTGTCTTAATAATATAAATTTTTTTTACATGTCTCTAGAGTTTTTTTTTACTATTCTCGATTGTTTATTCCAGTTTATTACTAACATCGCTTTTGCGATTATTTGAACTTATTATTTTCTGGCATTTACACGTCGTAAACGTATTCGAAGGTGCGGACTCGAAATGGAAAACAATCATGTGTAAATCCATTAGTTAATAGAGCGGCGGGTGGTTGAATGACACGAGGACGATTCTCACAGGGCCGCTGTCCACGCTTTAATTTCCTGGTGACGCCGCCAAGCGATTGTGCGAATCTGCGGACTTGTCGAGAAGAAATGATGGAGAGAGATCAGCATACGGTGGACGCATCGACAATTCGTACGGCTACCTAAAAATTAAGCCAGATCCTAATACGACCATTATATGAGTTTAAAACGTTATGGCCAATTTGTAAATTTAATAATTTGACATGTATTTTTTGGTAACTGTTATCTCGCAGTACTTTAGTATTAACAGATAAAATCTATTGCTGGGTTACATCTGTAAATATTCGCTATGGTTATCATGTAATGTTTACAATAGATTGTAATAGCGGCAGTCGGCATCAAAGCGTCATTTCTCTGCTCGATCGATATCTCGATTAGCGTGAATAAAAATAGTATCATTGCTAACAGCAGACATCAATAATTCAATGAGCTTAATGGAATATAAACGGAAAATCGATATGAATAAATCACGGTTAGATTCGCTCCGATCGCAGGTTTGTTTAGCGTGCGGGAAATCGCTGCATCGGGCTCGTGCTGGCCGGCGTGCTGGCTGGACCAGGGGCATGCCAATTAGAAACTCGCCACGCCGTCCGCTAATGGTCCATTAACACTCGCTTTACACCCGGCGACCATCGCCATCTCCATCTATTGCCCAGTTAGGACAATAATCCGGCAAGCGCTTAACTCTTACGTACTCCCATATATAACAAAACAAATCTTAAAGTAAATATCTAAACGCTTGCAAAGAACAGTTTTCGTACATTTCTTCTAATTGGATTTTGTTAAAAGCAATTAGATTAGAACTAGATCTAGACGAAATACGTTTTTATGTATATTATTTTATGTATTTATTAATCCACTGACAATGATAAGCATTTACAATGCTAACTAATAAATGAAAATATGCATGCTTTGAAGTTTTGCAGTTTATACGTTAATCAAATAGACATTTAGATTGTTATGACGATAAATTATACACTGTAAGCCTCATTCTTTCGCCACAAAATAATTGATAATAATCTCTATAGACGAACGATTGAAAGGAGTATTGCTTACCCCATCGTCTGCTACGTACTAGGAAACTTACCAAAATGAATGAGCATTGGAAGCACGGGAGCGTCAGGTCAGGTCTTTTAAGGCACGCGAGGAGCGATGCCCGCAATCGGGCGAATGTTTCGCGTTAATTAATTGGGTATTTTCACACGTCAGCGGCCCGATCTCGCCAAATAGATCGGCGCACGCGGTCCTTAATTAGCGATATCTGCGTGGCCGATCGCTGCGCCCGCACCAGCACCGGCAACCGCCACGCCAATTTGGTGCTGCACACCGCTACGGACCACATAGCAGATAAGGGCTAGAATGCTAGCCAATAACCTCATTATGAAATAAGGTGCTTTCTACTGCTTGTTTTATTTTCCTAGGAAACAGGATTTAGTACTTGTAAAAACAAATGTAAAGTCGCTCAACTATTACTTTGCTTTGTATAATTTGCATTGGCGATTTACAAAATCGGTAAGAGCTGTCGTTAATAATGTATACAATTAAACTGATTTAAAATTATAAGCTTTATTTAACTGTTTTGGAAAATTTTATATTGTCTGTGTAATCATATCGCTTTGGATACGTAAAGATAGTCGCGGAGGTGAACACTCGCACGTGTCAAGAGACTGCCGGGATTGATAGATGTCGGGAAACAATTACTTTTTTGTGGTATGAGATACACCGCTAATTACAATAAGTGATCATTGATTTTTTTTAATTACAGCGCCCATTCATGTGTCCATCATCGCGGCTAATAGTTGCGAGTCAGTACATTTAATAAAGCGAGGCGGGCACTTGGTATGTTCGTTGCGCGCGGAACCGCGGTATTTATATTATGAACTCCTCCATTTACAATTTAAGTATTTTTCAATATCAACGTCGAGTCGTGCCGGCCGTCGTTTAATGAAACGTAAGTTATGTCGATTGAGCTTTGCTCACGAGGACTCCCTGACAAAAAGTTAAACTGTTAAGCGTATGTATTTTAATCAGTCGCTGTACATATGTACGAGTCGGCGAGTTGTAACCTGTTTTTGCGTTGTATGAGCGTGCGTTGCATTCCATCATAAACGCGGGAGATGCGCAAGCGCCGAGCGGGCGGCCGGTACGGCACGGCCGGGGGGACGGGGGCGGGGGAGAGAGAGGCATCGGCCGCCTCGTGAGAAACGTATGTACCCCGCCTCTAATTACGTTTTATGCGATATCGCCATTTAATTAGCAACGTGTTTCCCATTCCGAAACATTAATTAATATTTTCATCCTTGTTCCCCGCATTTAACTGTGCTTTTATTACACGCTCGAGATTTCAATAAAGATTCTCGACCACCCCCGTCGGCGCCATTGTTTTTGTATTGTTACCGTTCACAATACAACATTCGGCGCTGCCATTAACTGATTGACTTAGTTTAAACTTTGACTTATAAACAGTAATATCTTTTTGTGTTTACATGATTATAACAGTCTGACTTAATTTTTCCACTCGATGCCTTCTCTTACACAGATAGACTCAAGGCCAGGCGACGACGGCTTTAAAGTTTAAACTGCGGACAGTGTAATGTGCCCGTTTGGTAATGAGCGTACGTTGCGTTTAACAGGGGAATAAGTTCGATCGATAAGGGTATACGATTAATTTAACGAGTCGAAATGACCGATCTGATTATTAATCGTTTCACGTACGCGCAGACAAATTGCGACAGCTGATCGTCCGTAATGACATTTCACGTGACATGTTTGTCGCCTTGCAGCTGTACGCGCGGAAACGGTTAACACCATCATTTTATACTATTTATTACTTAGACCGGTTGAGAATTTTTTTTCTCAATTTACTTCAACAGACAGACAAGATATGATATATTAAGATTGTTGAACATACAATGTACGTATGATGCTTTCCCGCAAATATCATTACTATAAATCAAACTGAATATTGTTATATTGACAGAACACTTTCATTAATAAATTATGCTATGTTATCTGTGCGTATTAGAATCGTTTCATCATCAGCCGCTAGATTTCCGCTGTTGGGTATATCCTCCTCTGAAGACCTTTACGTCGATGTTAAATGATACATTTACACACTCGATAAAAACGTGTTTAGCTGTTTTCTAATTTTTTACTTTAGCTATATATTTTTTCAAGTAAGAGTTATATGAAGATTTTTATTCACTAAAATCCTCGTCGTAAGTATTTGAAGAAATTTTAGGATCTACATTAGGAGCATCCCTGGAGCCTCTCTAACGCTATAATTGATATATATTAAAATGCTTTCATCATTATGGTTATAAATGTTTAATTATCGTCAAATATGCAGTAAAATGTATCCGTAAAATAACAGTTTTTATTGTTTTCTTTTCTTCAAATTTTTTCTATACAAAAAAGAGTTCATTCTCTTTGCTATTAGAAAAAGAGTATCTCCTAAATCGGAAGACTTTAAAAGGTGTACCTCATTGATACTATTTGTTTTCTTCTTTATCGTACGTTAAATCAATACCCTTTAAAAAAGTAAAAATAAACTCAACTTAGCGTATTAACAAAGCTCTCGTACAATTTACATAATTTGAATCGATTAATTTTCTCGTTCCCATTATCTCATGTGTTTAAAGTCCGAAAGCGTGAGAACTGCCCTCCAAGGAAACTAATTACACCGAATGCGGCCAGGGTCTTCAGTTAATTAGAGACGGAGAGGTCCAACCCTCTAAATTAATAGGCACTCGAGCTGGAGGCCCTCATGCTTGCCTCGCTGTTTTGTTTCAATTGTTAAAGTCTTGATGAAACATGAGAAGGTATTGTAGTGAAATTATTTCATTATGTTTTTAATTGTGCTCTTGTAAAAGAAATAATTATGAAAGTTAATTTGCGAAATATAATTTTTGTTATAACCGCAACGCGTTTTTTTATTTTATTAAAAGATGACACGATGACGTTCAGCTGCTGGTATTCCTTTAAATACTAAATACGAGGATTTAAGTATATTAAAATCTTCATATAACTCTTACTTGAAAAAATATGTAACTAAATATAAGTGATACGCCTGACCATATCACACACCACCACACTTCTTTTTGCTATGATATAATATTTACCGTTACTCAGTAATTATTACATTACAACTGGAATATTGTAATGTTTGTTATCAGATATAAATGCTGTGGCGGTACAATATCCGCCATCAGAGACCCACTACCATAATATAAGTAAAATCATTAATCCGGTTATAAATGTGAATGTATTTCGTTTCTTGTATTGTAATTGGTTGTTATCGACGCCTACATCAGTTCATTTATCTGATGAAAAGATAAGATGATAGTGTCTAAAGTTGTGACAAAGAAAATAATGACATTTATTCGTTTATCAGTAAAGCTATAAGCATTTTAAATTTTAAAACTGCTTAAAAAATTAGCTTTCATCCGAAAAGACCGCCCAGTGTGCTGCTTATACGTATTACATTGGTTTGTAATGAAAATGATTTCTATTTTTCATAAGATAACTCACGCACAACGTTATTCACATATTGCTGACATAAGTAATACATATGCAGCGCTTAAGTGATTTTTATATAAATTAAAACAAAATCTCATTATAAGTGTTATTACAAAAATGTATTCGCTAGTTATTCTACAAGTTCTGTTGTTTTAAACACATATTCTAAATAACAGAATCGGGATTACGAGTATAAAATTTACTGAAACTTGTAAAGAAATGATTAGTTTAAATATTGCCCATAATTTCGAGAACATGGTCTTGCTTCCGATACGTTGAGTTTATACACTAATTAGTAATGGAAGACTAAATCATTACTAATAAGCAGTTGAGACGTCAAGCTGCATAATTTCGCTGAACAGCGTTCCTCTGCGCCGAGATTGTTCACCTCCGTGCAAATAAGGATGCAATAGAAACTAAATAAAGGTTATTTACGACGTGTCAGTGTAAAGTCGTAAATGTGAAATTGTTCCCGGCCGTGGATAATGGCGTATTTAATGTATCTGTGACTGGATGTCCCGTAGCACCTAACCGTGTCTACAGGCGGGGACACGGCTCTTCGATTAACATAAAATCGAGGGGGACCTGCGTGGGCGCCGGGTCTTGAGCCCTCGATCGCGTCGCCACTTTGTTTGCTTAGAAGTTAACTTGTGCTTGAAAAGCTTTTGTATTATGCAACGCTGTATTTATAGAGGTCTCTGTGGGCTATTCCACTATCAATTACATGGTACAAATATACAATAATAAGTCTATTTTTTGGGTTACAATTACTCTAATAAATATTATTGTTCAATTACTAACCCATCGCGTGTTTTAAGCTTTTGGTATTATATGTGTATAATTAGGCTAAAAGTCCTCAAATGGCACAATGTACAAATTGAAGCCTTTTGACTGTTACTCAGTGGAGTTTCTTCTAATAAAAATGTCTCAACAATACCGCTCGAAAAACAATTAGCAGTTTGCCGACCCCGCATCTCACGGCGAAGGAAAACCACATGAGGCCCACATTAACTTGCGGTGCTTCGTTTACCGTTCTACAATTCACCATTTATCATTACGGAACGTTCTACAACGGGCGCTGTTAAAAAAAACTTGCATTTCTATATCTCTGACTGGGTTTTTCAATTCTACTTCAAAACTAGTTTTATAATAACATAACCGATCAAATGTTTAAAGATTTTTTTACTGCTTAAACCTCGAGGCTTTATTACTATTTTGTAGTTTATAATAATCTATATTACGCTAAAACTGTTATTCTATTAACGTGTTAATGCCGTATAAAGCTCTAAGGCTCGCAGCGGGGTTGGTTGCGGCTGCATCTTAATTAACATATCCGATATAAATAGTGGTCAACAAACGTAATAATGTAGTCCGACATGTCTTATTCCGAGGGCCGATGCATCGCGCTGATAACATTCCAACTCGGGATCCGGACACGAAATTCTTGGCGTGGTCAAATCTGAGCCGTACTTGAGGTACACAGCGTCTCCCCGGTCAAATATACGTACACGGGGAATTCACAGACGGTTGATCGGAGCACGTCTTCCATTGCGCTCGGTATGGTGACCAGGGCCCCGGGACCCGCAGTCCGGTGCGCAATGCTCCGCATTCCGTTGCCCGACGACGTGGCATATCTGTCGAGAGGTCTCGTCATTGGGCGATAGGATCGTGACAGAGAATTCGTCCGCCGACTCGGTGGAATGCGAACGGTAATTGATTTGTCCTGCGTAATCGACGGCCTGGACGGGATTGACAGGAATATCGAAGCATCGCGCTCGCAACCCGAGGTGGCCGACAAGTACACTTTTCGTTATCTTCTCCGTTCCAATCGTTTTCTCTTATTATATTTTGCCAGCGTTCCGTTCGGGCGATATCCACGAATAAACAGCTTAAAAATAGCAACTTTAATGCGGTAAATGAAATTGGCGTAGAATATTAAACGCTTTAAAAGAAATTTTGTTTGAGGAAACGTTGCTATAATTTGGCGTAATGGCAGTATTTCTATAATGAAGTAATAGTAAAAATGAACCGCAATTCGACACACGCGAACGTCCCGAAGGTCCGGTTTAGTTTATACTTGGCCTGAGAAGTTAAATAAAATTAATATTCATAGCCGTTGTATTTATTGGCTTTCAATTAGTATAATCTTAATGGAGCATTAACATACGCGCGGGCGGCGAGTCGACGCATGGCTTACCTGTTACGGGGTTACCAGCATCATTATTATTATTTCCTAAAAAAATATTAAACTTTTAATTCCATTAAAATTGACAATAAAAGTAATTATGTAATGATAATTTCTACACACTTCTTAAATTACATATTTCTTTTAAGTAAATTTCTCTCTACCTACATATATGCTCTGTATTTATAAATTTGTGATAAAAACTTTTATATCGACAGCAAACTATAAAAAAAATCTAAGCGTTTTAGTACACAATAAAAATAAAACAGGGATTACATTTTTCAATTGATTATGATATGACAAGGAAGAAGCAAAAAGAAAAATTTATTATTATTTTGAAATACGAATAGGATTTATTAGTGACTTAACACTTCGTTAATATAAAAGCTTAGTTAAATAAATTAAAACTACTATTTGTAATTTACGGGGTTTTTGATGCACAGGCAACACTGGTCGCGGAAGGCTCGCAGCCGATGACCTCCACCGACCGGTTCCCGCGGCTCCCTCCCCCCCGCCCCGCCCCGCACCTGCACCGCAGCCCCGTCGCCCCCCTCGTACGATTCGTTTCATTACGTTAATATTATATTAAATGCTTTATTACACACAGCACACATTAATCTGTTAACTTATCATCTTATGAAAAGCGAACACAAATTCTTTCTTTTTTTTAAATTTCTATTGTTAATGATTGTTTAATAATGACGAAGAGTACATTATTAGAGTTTATAATGGCTTTGATATTATTTAATACATGGAGCCGTCATAAAACAATTTTTAAATCGGATTTGAAAATAAAAAGACTCGATAATAAAAATACATATATTTGTTTTATTTAATAAGTTCTTACCTAACCTAATGTTTATATCTCAAGTTATTCACAGCGAAGTCGTTTCTAGATAAGTATCATATGCGATTGCAATCTTACAAGTTGTAATGCGCAGTGGTAGGTTGTAGATTTTCTGGATTCACAGCTAAAAATATTATATTTCAAACTATTCACATGATTACTTCACATTTTAATAGAGAATAGCTTGTAAATTTTAGAGAATACATTAAATATTTCAAGTATCCTCATGTTAAAGTTCTAAATTATAGTTTACTTCGTTACCGTTAATTCATTATTATAATTTTCGCATATCACTTAACTGCATTTCAAATGAAATAGTTGCGTTTATCAAACAAAATTAACAACGAAACTCGTATTAAAGTTAACAAAACGTTTAAGATTAAAATTGTAACGTTTATTGTTTGAGTAATATAAACGTTAACAAGCATTAATATTACTTATCTGCGTGTTAGGAAGAAGAACAATGAACGTATTAAAATAATGATGAAGTAAGCCCGTGATTGTTATTAATAATTTTATTAACTCAAGTTAAAATTTAACACAAAGCTCAAAAACAGACCTGTTGAGTGGTTAGAGCGTTAATCGGAGTGGTTTAAATCCGATAACTAAAATTGGAAATGAGCTAGGAGAGATTAAAAGAAATGTTCTAGGTTTTGACTAATTAAACAATTCATAGGATTGTTATTACATATGAATGTTATATCTGTTTTAATTGTAAACGATAATGCAGCTTCAGCTCATCTCATCTTCTCAGAGAGGAGAACTATTTTCCAACTTTTGAATAAGAAATTAGTTTCTTTTGGAATGATGTATAATAATGAATTAGTTTTTAACATCTTTTAAAAATACAACTACGTTCATTTGTATTTTGGCTACGGGAAAACCTTGACAATATTTAATTTTAAACGTTTGTATTATCTACCTAACTGGTTTCATATGATATACTATTTCTATCAGATGTACTCGTATGTTACCATTTATTGCAGAACTTCAAACTTAAAAATGAATCCGGCCTTTGTTAACTTTGTTAATGGTCGCAAATATAGAATAAGTACCGGTCGCGTTTGGTATCGTTTGGGAGGGTTTTGTTTTTTTATAATTCGCGGCGACAAAACCTGGTAGTAAGTTATACGCATGCCCATAACAAAGTCGCGCTGGTTAAGATTGTATACACTGCACCACATTGCGCTCGTCGCCTCAAGACATAAAGTGTTAAGTCTCGTTACCCCAGTAATTTCACTAGCTTACAGCTCCAAACTGGAACACAGTAATGTTTGGATTTTACCTAGACGGTCTCCGGCAACAAAGACCTACCACCAATGTTACGAATATCAGTGGGCAACAATAGGGTGAAACGTATTTTTTTTTTATATGCAACGAGACGAGCAAGACGTTCGCCTCATGGTAAGTGATACGCTTGCCCATAACAACGTGGTGCTAGTTAAGATGGTATACACTGCACCACATTGCGCTCGTCGCCTTGCGACATAAGGTGTTGTCTCGTTACCCCAGTAATTACATTAGCTACAGCGCCCTTCAAACAGGAACACAGTAATGTTTGCACACTACTATTTGGCGGTTGAAATAAGAGCTGCGGTGGTACCCACCCAGACGGTCTCCGGCAACAGAGACCTACCACCAGTGTATAAATTCTTGTTAATAAATATCGGATAATGTAACCGCGACGTCATAGGGATCGGATCTAATTATAGATGTCGACCAGTTCTCGGGCCGCTTCGGAATAAAGCACATCAGAAAATATCGCGTTACATCGCGCGGCGCACTTGATCGTGGCCCGTTGTCTGGACCTTTTTATTTGTGGCCCGAGGTTTACATCGCTTTTTATTATGACCGCTTTGAACCGCAGCGACCGCACCGCTTAGCCCTCGCCGCAACTCCACGCTGTACGAATATGCAAACTTTTCTCATTGTGAATCTTATGGACCGACACATAAATCAATATTTTCTGCTGCTACATATAAATTACGAGATAACGAGAATATGTAATTACTTAATTGGCTACAACAAATTTAGATAAGAGCTTTTAGTCTACTGCATAGAAAACTATAATAGTAAAATAAATGAATATGAAAAGAAATTTGCTTCTTTATGTAGTTTTGTATTATATGTGGTAAATAAAGTAAAAATGCTGTGGTATTTTGGTATCGTTATACTAATATCTGTCTATAGTTTACCTAGCAGAAATTCAGATACATTATTTACTAATAAAAATTCAACATAACTATATAATTAATAGATTAATTAGTTAATTTAAATTAAACAAAATGATTGATAAATGTTATAATAGACAATAGTTTCGCAGCTGTGCCGTGGTGTGATTGTCGATCGCAGGATCGAGTAGTCACGTCAAAATATCAGTGGTGATAAGGCGGGGCGAGTGGAGTGCGCGTCGCGTCGCCGGCCCGACCAATTTGTTCGTCAGGACGTCAGATTTCGAGGGCCTCGTTACTACTAAGCCTCCAATTAGACTTATCCCTAATTAAGAGATGCCAATAAATTGCCCTCCATCACGGCCTAACGAAGACGCGCCGCACTAATAACGCTAATTGATTTTGAGTAATGAGCCCGAATTTTGATGGAGCTGATTGGGAGACGCGAGGGCCGCCATCGATCGCTGCTTGTGTACTACTAATGGAAACTTTTAGAGAGATTCGAATGCTCTTATAAACAATATTAGATCAGCAATTTATAATAAAGGAGCTTGAATATATTCTATTGATCTTTACAACTCGTATATTTCGCTAAAATAATATGATCGAAGAAAAATGTACAACACTAAATTAGATATCAGCTGAAGTTAAATTGAATGTAAAACGAAACGTTATGTTTAAATCATTAAATATTCTAATAACTTAAATTTTAGATGCAATTACTTCTTTCTTCTTTTCTTTTATTTACATCCCTTTAACTCACTTTTTACTGTTGAATCTTCGATATGAAAAGTGTATTTATCTATTTATGTTTTAATCATTTCTAATGAATAACGTTTAAGTTTGATTAATGATACTAACGTAATCAGTGGGTACTATAAACTTGTTATGCATGGGTTATGAATTATTAATCTTTAATCGTCTCAAGTCAAAGAAGACTCTTGAATGTGAAGGAATATAAGTGTATATAAAGAACTCAGAATATGCAAATTCAATGCATCTTTGGTGCGAAGGCTAAACGCTTACCTAGTAACACGGACGTCCATGGTTCGTTTCCAGGCCAAATCTAGAGTTTGAATGGTAGTAAGACTTAATCTAACCCGCGTTTTAAATACCACATTCCAATCATACAATGCTTACCACTTTTTTAACAAACTGAAATGAATTTTAAAATGCATATTTCAGTAACGCCATCATACACCACTACCGAGACTTATGATATATGAAACATAATTAAAACTTTAAAAAGGGCTAAAATAAGTGATAATTTTAATTTTAAATTAAATTAAATCAAAAGTTTTGATAACTATTATGCTTTATAGTAGTTACTTATACAAACATAATCTCTCGGCGGAAGAAACCTATCTCGAGTTAGTATCAACAAGTAACTTTAAGCGCAATTTCCCTTTAATTGAATAACATTACCATAGTAAAAGCTTCACTTTAATTACTTGAGCCAAACATTGGACTCGCTTGAAATATTTCCTGATAGGTAAATATCGCTTTACATGCAAATACTTAATTATGTTTACGCAGGAAAGGCAACAGCGCAAATAAAACAGTCGGCGAGTTTTCGATACTAAGAATTATTCATTTTAAACAACTTGTGCTTGAGCAATTGTGTTAACTTTACATTTTACCTTTCAAGATTCATAAGTTTATATATTAACGAATTATTCATCAATTTATTGCGGGAAAAATCAAGTTATTTTATGCAATTTTTTAAGTAAGCGCCTTTTTTAACATAATTATTTTTGATCAGTTTCTTCAAGTAACAATTATCTTTAAATTTCTTTAATTAACAATTATCTTCTTTAAAGTTTAGAAATTTCTATTATA
The DNA here is from genome assembly GCA_029286795.1 of Byasa hedistus. Classification (NCBI taxonomy): domain Eukaryota; kingdom Metazoa; phylum Arthropoda; class Insecta; order Lepidoptera; family Papilionidae; genus Byasa; species Byasa hedistus. The sequence continues at coordinate 3,519,518 of JAGSMW010000020.1, read as the reverse complement.
AAAATTAAAAACATTATTTTTTATTGAAAACAAATTAGTTTAATTAATGTAATTACTATACAGGAATAAGTCAAATTATTTAGAACTGAACAAGGAACATTATCTTTGGTACCCTTTGTGTGATCTGTTTTCCTCTGTTACTGTTACAATCATTACTAAGAATAGGCATTGATGAAGCCATTCTGATTCCTGTGCATTAAGTTACTCGGGACTATTTCAAGATACCATCACGGCAGAGCCAATGCCGTCCCCAATCTTCATCAATCCGATTACAAACGACTTTAAGCTTATAATTTACTCTAATGTTTAATTTTTTTAATCTATCCTTTAGATTTTATAAAGAACAATATATAACTATTATATTGTTTATAATATTTGATTATTACTAACAAAAACACAAAAAGTTTCGACCGTAGCGATGCTATTTGTTTCTTCGCAATAGCTTTGTTTTTTGGAGATCGTGTATCAATATGGATTTATAATTTTTTATAATAACAATGGAATCAATTTTTGATAATTAATTAAAGAATCACTATATATCAATGGTATGTTTATTATTAATTTTTTTATCTATAAGTTGAATATGTTAGAAACTGAAAAGAGAAATATTTTAGAAGGGAAAACATCGTAAACAAATACTTGTGATATTATTCGTAACGATTTCATGAGTAATATAACAATATGTTTTGTAGAATATACTTAAAAGAGCTTGATTATGATCATAACAAAAGAAACTGTAAATTAATAATGATTAAGAAATACACATTATATGAATCGTGCTGATGAATCTCAGCGATTGTAATGAGACTTTGTTACGTCAGTCAACGCGTCGTCTAATGCCCCATGCACTTATTATATGTGACCCGGCACCAGGCACCAGATAACGGTCCAATGTGTCAACAGGCGGCGAGATTATTTCAAAACAAATTTCATAGACTTTCACCCACTCGACTGGGTATAAGGCTCAAATCGGTTTAAAGTCTATATTTTGACAAGAACAAGTTTCACATGTCGCAGTGTAACTGATGGCCCGGCGTAGTACCAAACGGTGTCGTTCAATAATGTGGGCCCCCACTCGTACCACTTACATCACCATTACTTAATATAATGAAAGGTCCGAGATAAGTGTAATGCACTTAATTGGATAAGTTAATGTTGGATACAATAAATTTAAAGGTTTCACTCCTCTGTGTTATGAGAACGCTAGTTAAAGATTAGTAAGACTTTTATATAACCATTGGTTACATTATATTTCTTTGAAAGAAAAAAAGGATTTTTAAACTCACATATATGAATTGTTATCATGAAAAATACTTAATTGAGTGAACTAAAATTGTCTCCATTGCAAATAATGAAAATTGGTATTTTAAAAAACTGATGATTTGTATGAAAAATGTTAAATTTTCTTCAAGTAACCGTTTAAAGCAATACAAAGACAAGAAAAATGTCTACTTAAAATGGGATTGACATTTGTTAATAGTTATTGTTTGTCTTTAATGGTCCTTAGCTTTAGTTAGCTTACTGCCTCGATTGTGGCTCGTTCCTTATATTTCTTACTCGTACTCTAAACACTCAATACTGTACAAGCGGCGATAAGCCGGAGATACTGACATTTAAATATCCACAGCGTCATCACCATATCCACTTCACCAATGATTTGGATAATAGGTAACTATATAGTTGCCGTTGCAGCAACACGCCCGCTATTTATTTTGTTTAGTTTGATTTGCTAGTGATATCTTGAATAACAAACGTAACATCGAATTTGCTTTTCATTATCTAATCGCTGAAAACGTGAATTTACAAATTTTCGAAATCTTTGGAAGACGAAAGATTATCTTTTAATTTGCAATGAACTAACGCCTGATCCTTATTTCATATGGTGTTAAGTGATTTGATCGTGATTGGCGGTAAATCTCTTCCAGAATATATTGCCTCTTAATTATTTGAATCGGAATCGAAACAGAGTTTTCAAATTACAAGGCAACCGCTTAGTGACTGTGCCAGAAGAAGTTTGGTACAATATAATAAGAAGAAATGAAAGTAAATAACATTTCGTTGTTTTAGTATAATTCATTCAAGTTCTCAAATGGAAGTATTGAAATTAATCAGTCTGATACAAATAGTTTAAGAACATTTCTATAGATAATATTTTTGTAATGATTTTTTGGATTTTTAATTTTGTTATGTTGTCACCAGATGGCGTTGTAATGTTACCCTTATTACTACTAACAATAAATGATTTAACGAATTCTTATATAGATGAGTATAAATCTACTTACTACCTTCCGTTTTGCATACAGTAAACAGTTATATACTATGCGATTGTCGTTTGCTGGATCCAGCGATTAAATAGTTATTTTTGTAACGGAAAATGGAATGTAAATAAGAGATTCGTATATTATTAGGCAACCCTCCCGCTACAAGGCAAACCCGGCGCGATTAATTAGCGAGGTGGCTAATTAGCGAGCTGAAGTCGAGTCATTAGTAAACGTAATTGAAACAGGCGAGCCTTGGACTTTTCCAAGAAAAATCTCCGATTCAATTTACTCACGCTTTAGTAAACTTTGCTCGGGTCATTTTCTACCTCGCTTAGGCGCGTAGGCTGATGACGGGGGCTAGTGGAAATTCCTGTTATACAGGATATTACGGAAGCTAATTAGTATCCTTGAACAACGACTTAAACATTTTTTATTAATCAATAACTCAATTAGCAAAGCTGATGGTGGAATGTTTATACATAACCATACCGAGCCCGAAACTGCGAGACAATTTGTTAAGTTTACTAATCTACCTTTATCAATTGAATTGTAATCGAAGCAGTGTTATTCGTGTTGCTAGGTAAGTTAACCGCTACGCCATTGGGGATGAGCTTGAAATATACTGCAAGATGCAGAAATTAAACAAAAGTTCATTTTCGCATTGGTTATTCTAAGAAAGTTGAAACTTTCCGAATAGAACTCATTCCGCGCCAGAAGGTATATTTCGCTCGTTTACTAACAATCGAATCGAAGTTGTATAGGGAGAAGGCATAAAGGCGAAAGATTGCATACCTGTAGGAGTTCATATCGAATGCTGCGAGTGCTGTAGAAACTCGCTTATCGATGTTTTTGGTAGCAAATCGATATATTAAAACATTCTTTAAAATACATCAAAACATTATTCATAAATTAACGATTACTACAGTTCATAAAACTAAACTTAGCACGGGACAAAGCAATGTAATATCTTGACTACTGCTACTTTCTTTTATGCAGGATGTATCACTATATACTATCAGGTCAACGTCCTGCTCATGACAATGAAATAAACAATAATTTTTTTTAGTGTGTATTTGATAATTAAATTATTCCAACTGAGATTTAATTAACGGGTTGAATATATAAAATGAACTTATCCCCGTCCACTAATTAGCGCGTTTAATGAATTCCATGGTTAATTACTAAGCGTAAAATACTGCTGCGATAAGGTGTAGTTCTCTCGGCAAACTGCATAATTATTTCAAATAACATTTTTTTTAGATTTCAATAGGAACTAGGTCTCTTGAACGGCTTTTTGCGAGCTGCTTGAATGATATTAAGACCTTAATTACAGAAAATGGCCGATGAAAGAATATGTTATTTTACACCTACCTTTTTCTGTAATAGTGATGTTTGCTTTCGAAAAGATATATTTGAATAATTAAAAAAAAATATATTTTCATAACAACTATTCGGAATAGTTATAATTTAAACTTATACATAACATTTATTTGTTTATTGTTAATAAGGACCCCAATAGATTACAATTCTATAAAATGTAACGATGAAGTAGTGTAGCTTAAAGAGTCCAACATGCATGTCAATTTTATAATTAGCACCCAAATATGTATGTATAACTATTATTGTTGTTTTAAAAGCAGATCATGATTATGGGCAAATGATAGAACTATTGTTATTAAAGAATGAGTGTCTTTGATAAGTATATGTTAAATGTAGTAATTGAAATGTAGTGTAAATCATTTTTTGGTAGCCAACAAACGCATTTTATCCTTTTCCATAGTAGAGCGTGAAACGAATCTGCTGCAGAAAGTGTGCCGGTTAAAAATAAACAACCTAAAACAAGTGAATGCACTAAAATTGGTTTAACGAGAAAGACATGGCAAATTAATACAGCTAAACAACGTCCGGATTTGGGACGGTTCGGAATCAATTTAGCGTAGCGTTTGCCCACTTATCGAGCATTGTCGGACTGAGATACTTGCTTTGTGACGATTCCCATCCCTACGGGCGCCCGGCGGGGGGTGTTCGATGATTGATGGCTGGTCGGCTGTACTCCGAGCGCGAGAGGGAGAGACGCGCCGGCGGCCGGTGCGCGTGTCCCGCTCGCACGCGCGCCCGGCCAGCCTCGTAATTGAATGGCAATTACCTGCGCTGTAAATATGACACAAGCGCGTAATTGTAGGAGTGGGGCGCGTGAGGCCCGGGACCGCACCGCCGGTGCAGCCTTTAAGACGAAATATTCAAATGGTGTGCACACGTGCCTATATATATTCTAAACTAGACTATTTTTATAACACTAGTTTAAAATGATAAACATTGCACCATATTACTCCAATGGCTTTAAAATAAAAAAAAATCACTAGCTATTTAACACTGCGCCTATCAAACCGGAACAGAGTAACAGACAATTGTGTTTGGTGGCAGAAATACTCGCTGCGGTTGTGCCAAGCAACAGAGACCCAGTAGTAACGACCACCGGAGTCCCTAGTAACTAATAACTCATTATAAATTACGAATGAGTAGAAAGGAAGTTAATTAACTTAATCGAGTAATGTTATTAGTTTACATTATTAGTTAAATGTGGCTTTGCTACAATATTTATAAAGTTACCATATAATTATATTTCTGATATTTTATAATAATTAATGAAAAGGGTTCAGCGCTTGCTTTGTAACATAGAAGTCTCTGGATCGATTCTAATGTTTAATTTTGTTTTATTTGGATGGTAACACTCATTTTTAACTATACTGGTTACCACCATACAGACCTGCCGTTATAACAGTACCTCTGTCCCTGCTAACATCTAGAATATTCTGGGCGGGTGCGCTTCAAAGTTTTCGGTCCCATTGTCGATTAACGTAGTGTGAAATTGAGGTCAAGTGTCTCAGCGACGTTGTTTGGAAGAGTTATGCAACAGAGCCATGGTTATAATTAATAGGCTTGGGTCCTGATTTCAAGACTTCTTATGTAGACTGATAGAAACAAAAAACGTGATTTTTGTAAGGTCATTTAATTAGATATGACCATAGCACGGGCCTCAGTTGTTACCATGTTTTGATATACCACAGATATCACAAATTTAAATCTCTGAGGATTTCTACAATCACCTTTAATCGTCAGGATACACGCTGTAATAAGAACAATTCATTTTCATACAATATCAACGAGTTATTCATGAAAATGATTTTCGTAGCAAATTATTTATGGCCTTCCAAGAAAATTATAATACTTAAACTTAAACGTGTATACAACTAACAACAAATACATTAATTAATCCTTCCTTAAATTATTGTGCATTAGTTTTGCGGTTTCACAGTTTATTTAAAGACTTGTTGATTTGGACCTAAATAGTAACTAACTTAAACTGCTTTGATTTAAATCAATAATCAACGACTAATGTATCATTAAAATACGCTTTTTCTCACTATCGCCATTTAGTGAGGTTGTAAACCTAAGTGGGATAAATAAAAACATGAATTAAAGTTACAGAATACGTTTAAACGAAATCCGTTTGGCAATGAGTGTAAAGAATAATACATAATGTTGTTTGTCAAAATATATTATACGTTACAAAATTAGCCTCGCAGGCAGGCACAAATATTTAAATTTTGTCGTTGTTTATTTTTACAAGCGGCTTAAAATGTCATGTTCCTACAAAGAACTAACGTAACACTTGACACTACTTAAAGTTCAGTGTTACGCTCAAAAAATGTTTGCATAAAGTGACTTCGTTAAACATTCTCCACCTTCCTGACCTTGCGGCGTAATGTTGAACATACATAATGAATTCATGTGCACATGGACACTTTTTGAAACTGAATACTTAATTGCTTATTCTTTTGTTTAAGTCAAATGTAAAGGACACGGTTATTAAAAAGTAGATTATTCAAGAAACACAAGTATTACAATCGCGTTAATTTTGATTATACAATAGCTTGTGGAATTACCAGGAGAAAAACAAGCAAATAAATACATTCGAAACAACTTATTGTGAAATATTTAGTATGCCAGCAAAGTAAAAACAAAACTTTGTTTCGAAAGTTGTTTTTTGGGAAAGTAACCGATAGGGCTAAACGTTCACTTGATGGTAAGTTATACGCCCGACCATAACAATGTAGCTCTAGTAAGGAGTGATTGAATACATTTCAAATGTGTTATAAAACAGCAAGGACAGATGCGTTATAAAAGAAGCATCGGTTTTGTTATTGTATGGCTAACAATTAAATTAAAGATCGCGTTAATCAAATAAGTGAATTAGCGGGGAATTCTTAATTATTGTTTACGAAAGGGACAGAATGCACATGGCTTTTACAACGGACTTGGTTACCGTTGTGCCGCGGGCCGGCCACCACCTGTCCTAATGGCGCGCACCGTCCGCGGGGTTCACCATCCGCCTTACAGACCCCGCCTGTCAAACTGTTATTATTATAAAACCAATTAACATGTTTTAAAATGCCAGCTTAAGCTTCATAATAAAAGTATTTTTTAAAAGACCACTGCAGCAGATGCAATTCATGTAAATACATTGACCCTTTGTGTAAATATATGATATAAAACATATAAGAGATTTCAGATGATTTAATAGATTAATAATTGTGTATGATTTTCATCATCATTTACTCATGTCAGAGTTGGACGGAGTGATGATGTAGTGAAACTTGCATTTTCTCGTGTAAGTACACACAAAGATATATCGCATAGGAAAGAGCATCGACCTATACAACTGCACAGAAAATAAACGTATGATCGTAGTTAGAGGTATTTATTATTTAAATATTTAATTATTAATAAGTATATTAACTGCAGTTTAGGTTATGATGGGGCAACGGCTTCTAAATAAAAAAGACTAAAAAAAATAAGTGCAAAGGTAGATATATACATTTGTGACGGAAGAGTTGTAAAGGAGAGATATTATTCTACAAAAAAATGTTTTGAACAATGTGCAGTGTTGTATACCAATATAAAAGGTCAATACACACTGCGAAGTACAAAGTAGACATATTTAAAGTTAAAAAATATGTTCATACATAATTAAAATAATGTACACTAACAGAACTTGCGCGACTGGTTTACTTAAACAATATTACAAATAAACAGAAAACCTATTTTGTTCCACGGCTATGAACTATTATACTTTTAAATATGAAAAAAAGGGATACTTAAGATGGTTTACGTGGCAACTTAGTGCGCAAGGTGCATTAAAGTTATGGCAAAACGTCAGCAGTCAGGGTTTAATTGGCATGGTGTTGGTATAAATGGAGGGCAAGGTGGGGCATCACCTCTCACCCGACCCTCCGACCTCCCGCCACTTCAATTTTTCTCTCGCCATCCGCAGCAACAGGTGGTTCAACGAACTGTCGAAATTTTCAAAAACAATTTTAGAATTATATACTGATAAATAACTTTTTTAAATCTATTTATCAGAATCCGTTTTTTCTGTTTATATAGGAACGGTTTTTAAGTTGTTAAAGTTATGATTTTTTTTAAATAAACAGTAAAGCAAGTGCGCTCGACGTTAATGTAGCAGTAAGTGACACTGGTATTATACTCGTACATAAGGTTTACTATATACAAGAATATAATAATTACGGTAATGTCATAAAAGGAAACAACATTGGTTTTAATCTTTTTTGCCAAACTTTAGCTACATACTCCTTTTACAAATGTAATGTAAGTAAACTGTACCTATAAAATGTATATGTAAACTCAATAACAATAGTGGTCAGTATAAGCAATTTTCACACCTTAAGTACAGGAGGAGGACATGACATTACGAAAGCGCTAATTAAAGATATGCATATTATAAAACCCGATCGGGGCACTTTCCGCGCTTACTTAGGCCACTTAAACGTCAATCCTTCATTAATCCGAGCCCTGCACAATCGTTCATTTGGAGTTCGTTCTCACGCCTCATTAAAGTCTTTTTCGTTATTCGACGACCGCGTCTACCGTTTCCCCGAGCACAATGAACGAGTGATTCGGCGGCGAATAACGAGGGCATTTTGTCGGCCGCCTCTCACGTCCGACGCCTTCCGACGCTCAATGAAAGTTTACCTGCAGCCGTAACGAGCGATTTGTCCCCCGGTCCCCGGCCCTCGGCCTCCAGCGCGGGGCCCAAATCAAAGCCCATTCACATCTGCATGCGGACACAATGCTGGCAATTAGGACGCGTTCGCCCTACAATCGAACGTAATGCGCGCTCGTTCGATGACGTCGCATCGCGTCGCATAGCGTCGCACGCTCGGAACCACTCCGTCTTGCAAATTCCGACGCCTCAACAACTCAACTTTTACACAGTATCTATATTGCCATGTTCTATAAACACATTTATTTATAACACTCCCGGACACATCTATCGGCCCACCTAATGTTTAAAGTTTTAACAGTCCCTAGCTAAAAATAAATGTTAGGTGGAGCAATAAGTTTTAATGCAATTTTAAAGGTAGTCCCTCAGGTAAGTTTTTTTTCAACTTCGAATTCAGGATTATGAAAAAAAACCGAAAATTCGAGTCTGTTCATTGTTTACAATGACCCAGGGATGGAGAAAACTTTAATTATTTCGCAAAAATTGGATTTTTTTTATTGATTTTTCCGATTATTTGTTCCATAAAATGGCTAATCTAAACTTTGAGCCAGTTTTGACCAAAAAATATGACTACACGGCCTGAAATTGCGGCCCAAGCTGTAGCACTTCTGCAGGCCAAATTGATTCGAAATTAAAAAAGAAACATACATAAGGGTTGACCAATAAATCAGCTTCAAAACTCATTAAAACTTATTGCTCGACCTAACATTTGTTTTTAGCTAGACACCGTCGAAACTTTAAACACTGGTTGTGGGCCGATAGATGTGTCCGGGAGTATATTATAACTCCACTAAATGACGCCTGTCCATAACGTCACAACGTTAGAATATTATTCACTAACACACGTGCTTGTTATTTTGAGACAAGATTTAGTATCGTTACTTACTTAATTTCACTAGCTACAAATTTAAACCGAAACACAGTAATATTTGCGAACTATTGTCCCGCAACAGAACAACATGCTGCTGTTATATACACCTATACGATAATAAAGACCTGTCGATTAAAACTTACCATCCAATGTCTAAACCTGATTTCCAGACTAAAAAGTTGTTATATAATGGAAAAAAAGGAACTTTAAAGATCTCTACTTATCTATTGGAAGTTTAAGTTATGATCCCCAAATGGAAGAAACTGGTACTACAAACCAATCTATATATTCAACTTTTAAATAAACTGATAACTCTGATAGCAATATCTATGGTAACATATGATGTGCATTAATTAACCATAAAGTAAACGAGAGAGCGTTTTTAACGAACTCTAATGTATAAATACTATTAACTAAGTTATTTATTAACCTTAAGTTATTCCAACGAGTTTGCATAGTAATATAGAACTTAAAAGCATAACGTGAGTGTTTTCATAAGAGGTTTTTAAGGATTGAGTATTTACACTAAGGATTTAAAGTTGAGCAAAATTTTATGTGATAGTAACTGCTTATCGAATATTGATAGCCAAAATGTAACAATTTTTATCCTTATTAAACCAACCAAAACACTATAAAGCAAACGGCTAGCTACCGTACGGAAATTATTCGTATCACATTACGTTTGTTGTTTTAAGACAGAAGAGTCATGAAAATAACTCAATCAAAGTTTAAACCTGAAAATGGCAACGGTGATCCACTGTGGTTGTTTAATAATAATAGAAGTGTTTCGATAAGAGAATCCGAGCCTCATTCGTGAAATATATATTTGGAATTTTATAATAGTAATCCATGACGCGTATTAAATAATATTGATCTATAACAAAACGGCGAGCAGATGTTGAGAGACAGTGTCGCGCGGGGTCCGGCGGTTACTGCGCCGCGTCATCGCCCCCTTTGTGAAGGCAATTTGCAGCTAGAGGTCTGGGTCAAACGTACACCGTAAATCTCTACACCTGCTTGAGTCACGCTGACTTACAGCCGTTTAAAACATTTATGCGTGACCACTTGAACATGTTATACTTGACATTCCTTATGATACATTTATAATAGTTATACTTTCAAAAGTATTTTATTATAGCAAATAAAGATTTTTGATTATAATAAATGTACCAAAATCCTTATTTAAGATGTGAAAAATTGTTCATTATTTAATAGGTATTTTATTAGTCAACAGTTCTCTTAATGTTTCTTCTGCTGGGATCTAAACCTTCTTTCACCAGGAAAGAGTCCAAAGCCATTTGTCAAACACACTGGACCAGTCCAGATTAATGAACGTCATTTATCAACGAAAACTGTTATTCCAGGAATATGTGAGTTTCCTCACTATGATTTCCTTCACCGGAATCTCAATGTCACTGGGGATCGAAAATTACTTTACAGATATATAAAGAGAGGTATTTTAATTAAAACTGTAAAAAAGGAAATTATTTATTCCATAGGCAACATAATTTCAAAATAGATGGACAATGTCAATTACATCATGAAAAATGTTATAAGATTGAAATTTATATGCAGTTTGATCTTTTGATACTTGGCAGAAAGCCATACAGCGATTTTTATAACATGCACCATCTCTTTCATCATCACATAATTTAAAAACGCTTTAAAAACTTCTGTTTTAAAGACCGACCGCAGATGTGGCAATTATAGTAAAGCAGAAATATTTTAAGCTTAATTATGTACAATACCTGTACAAGGTCGTGCGGTTAATAAACGGCTAGTTAATAAATCACAAGAGTTCACTGTAAAAACTATTGGCTTAATTAAAACTCTGATCGAAGCTGGTACAAATTACATTCACTTTTTTCGACATTATCTTCCTTTGGTCCGATCGTTAATTGTATTTAAATCGTGTAAATATTTCATTTAAATAACTATTATTGAATTATTGGGGATATTTTAGATGGTATCAAATGTTAATAAGGATATGGATGGCGAAGCGTGTATAAGTAAAATATTTTTACTCTTATACGTTGACAGTGGAAACACAGTAATGCTGTTATGGTGACAGATTTATAATATGAGGACAGTAAGCAATATCAGTCGGGAAAAACTAAATTTCTCAAATCCAAATATTTAACAGTGTTGAAACTAATACTCGAAATTTAGTCAACTTTTAGTTTAGTTAAGAAGATTATTAAGTTAGTTAAGAAGTTAGTTCAGTTAAGATTTTTTTATTTTTCAATTACCGTCAGTTAAATTTTGATGACTAAAAGTGTTATTATAAACGTTATCAGATAAAAAAAAAAGTAACACGAAACGTGATACTATCTTATGGTGTAGTTTAGACCGTTTAGACCTCCACTAATGTTTTTTACAATAAGCGTTGTCTCGGGCAGCGCTCTCAACTAACTATAGCACGCTGACCTATATAGTATTTGTTAAACGAAACATGGCATTCGGGTTTTACAGTGTTCCGGGAGTTTTTGCTATTTTAAGAACGTTTATAGGTGACGATGAACGTAACGAGTCAGAAAATTAAAGCCGGAGAGCGCATTTCAGCGTGTGCATGAAAAGACCTTTACAAATGTTGTTTTTAATGTTGACACCTTTTCACGCATAACGAATGGAAAGTAACAAATGTTCAGATTGATGTATAACATTTATTACAGCCGTCTTAATAGCAAACATTTTGGTTAAACCATAAACAAAAGTGATTCTTTTCGAAATGTTGTATTATATTCCCATTTAAGTATAATGTGTATTATTGTGTGTGTATTCACGAATAATGTATATATGCGGTAATTATGGTAAAAATGAAAGTTATTTTTTTATTTTAATGCATTGAAATAAAGGAACTACCCCATCCAAATTTTCAGTGCACCGCCGTGGATTTACATATTATTGAAACGGGAATATGTATACTATATTTTTTACTAATGAGTCAATGGTATTTAACCATTAAAAGTTTATACCATTTATAATTAATTTAAATAGCCTGAAGTCCAAAGGCACAGTAATGGTTAATTATGACATCAATTGAAGACGAGGCATTTTTTTCCATGCAATCATTATTATTTCAGTTGCAGTTTTATCCGTATTACAAAAAACACTGGATTACTGTCACTTGATTACATGATAAATAAGTTCACATGCAATGGAAAAGCTTCAAGTACTACAACCATAGTCATAATTCCTTCTTAAAACCTACGTAACAGTTTGTGTTAAGCGAGTCTTAAGGCGTATTATCGGCAGAAGCCCACAATGATTCAAATTAACAAGTTGACAATTGTGCAAATGCAATGTGGGTGATGTTCCTGGCACACGAGCGTCTGGTGCATCATTAAGGAGCATTCACGGAGTCCGACAATATTCTTCATTTGCGTACCGGGCGCTCGTCATTTGGCGCATTGTGACGGACGGGGCTGGAGGCCGCCCTTAACTGCAGCGATGCAGCGATGTACCACCGCCTTAATTGTACCCTTGTTCGGTACTCCAGGCGCCAGAATTTACACTTCATTTGCGTACGTACCGCCTTGTAAAGCGCTGCTTCTTAATTTTAATCGGATTTCAGTTAAACGCGCCTTTGAATTATCATAATCCTAAATATAATGAAGCGTTTATTCGCTACGAGTATTAAGCGGAACTTTACAATCCGTTATGGAAGTTAAGTTGTTAAGTAAACAGCTTTTTCTTAATTCTACTTCACAAGTTCAATATCAAAGTCCGATAGAATATTTATGATGACGCAGTATTTCTTGTTTATCAATTTAGCAACACTTGGAAAATACTCCTTAATTATTTACTTTTATAATTATATACGACTTCGTCACTGTGATATAGTATAAAAGGAATCAGAGTTTTCCCATTTATCTATGCCGGTAGAAACCATTAACAATTTTTAACAACCCAGTCCTCGAAATCTCAGGTACATGCAGAGTGTTTGTTCGTTGTATTGAATGGGGAACAAAAAAAACCTAACGCGGCTTACTAGTTAGAGTGTTCTAAGCGGTTGCTCAACCAAACCGAGTGTACTCCATTTTATTAAAATTCCACTCCTCTGATAATTTATCGTCTACATACCCAATTAAATTGTATATTATTAATATCACTCGCATTCACCTGTCATTGTAATCTGCTACATGAACTCAGTAAACGAATAGAATTCTAAATACGTGGGGCTAAAGGGCGAAAGTCGCGTTGATGGACAGTTGGTCTAATGCAAACGGAGAGTACCGGACAGGTTAAATAACGGTGCATTTGTTTTCGTAATAAAAGCCTCAATATCTCTGAACCGTGAGTCACCGATCACTACATTATATCCATCTCGGCGTAATACCCGTGATAAATAAGATCCATTAAGTTCAAACAAAGATTAATTACGAACCGGAGCTTACTTACGTTCACGTATGTTAATCCTCGGCTACATTGTAATTATCAATATATGTACTTGGGTAAATCGTTTTCGTTAATTCATCTAGATTCATCTAGAACGGAAAATCATATTTTTTCTAATGCTCATATAATATACAAAAACATAAACTATTATAAAGTGTAGTGTACATGTTTTATCACCGAATCCGGATTTAAGTACCACATTAGCCACCGGATGTAAATGTTATTTAATGAAATGAAAAAAAATTTAACACGGCCTCTGCGTTTACTATTACGAGAGCTTGAAGTAAATTAAGTAAATCTCAAGTTGAGCTCTTATAATTTTATTAATGTGTATTTTTTATTACTGAATAAATCATTCAAAATTTTTGATTCCCATTAGTCTAAAATCTAACAGCATGATTATATTTGATACAGTTAAAGAATATGCCTGTATGAGTAGGTTTTCTACTCTTGTTATATTTGTAGTTATAACAACAGGAGTTCAATAATGTTAGATAAACCCACATCTTTCGTATTATATGTATATTTTTATGTTTATCAATTTTTGATTTTGATTTCTCTTCAAATAAATCAATATTTTTAACATATTCTTATCAAACTTCCTCAATTATTAAGGTTGTTTCTTCATACACAAAAATAACCTTTTAATGTTCTCACAGCTGAGACTCGGAATATTTCTTCACAAATAGAGAGCGAATACCGTTTATCTATCATGTTGGTCAAGCGCGAGTTGGCGGATGTCAAATATCTATAAAAATTGTTCTTAGAACATGTCGGTTTCGTCACTGTTATTCATAATACATAGAATAGGGTGGTATAAACAAAGCCGTACTAACATCCGTATATTTATCCATTGAAAGTATCTCTGAGATGACTACCTTGCACTAATACTTAAATTTCAAACCCCTTACAGTCTTATCACTGCTAGATCTTTGGAAAAAACGTTAAAGTGCTTTTCTTTGTTGTTGGCCCCTCTGGATTATCAAGCTTACTAATATTCATAAGAGATAATATGGCAAAAACGTATTATACATGTGATATTTATATTAATGAATCGGAACTTTAGGAAATCGTTTGTGAATAAACAGTTTACTAATAGTTAATGATTTCATTATTGCATTTAACTTTGTACATTTTGAATAGTCACTATATTAAAGCATATACTTTTTAAACTATTAAGGTATAAATTCATTAGTAGTGAAGGAAAAGATAAAAGTAGAGTTTTCCATCGATTAAAATAATCGATAAATATAAATCAATGAAGATTTTTGAAAGTATTAATTGTGATAGACATCTTCACTGCACAAGCTTCATCCGAAAAAAATATCAATTTATTTGTTAAAGCAGCTGAAGTTAGCTATCATATGGTACAGTACTATTGAATAAGGGTTAACCCGATACTACATTACTATTATTGTATTAATTCTGAACCATGGCGGAGCACTTTCTTGTAAACCGACACCGATCGCTGTAACGGGTTTTCTATACCTGAGCTTCGCGACCGACCAGTCCTTTCCGTCTTAATTTGTTTCTCTTTTTTGCAATCCTCAAGTAATTTCAGAAATATCATTAAATACGTCCGTTAGTTATAATTAAAAAAAAAGTGCATTATTACCTTATCTTTTATTCAAATCAACAGACGTTTCATGAATACTTTTTCGTTATTAATTGTTTGTGTAAATCATTACTTTTTGCTCGAAAAGAATACGAGTTAAATTTTTAAAAATTTTCCATTAATTATCATAATCGCATTAATAATTTAAGAACGGTGATGCTTTTCCGTTAATATTGTTGCATGACGTCTGTATGATTTTTAAATGAATGAATAATGTAATTAAAGTTAAATAACCATAAATACCATTTCGTTTATTTCAACTCTTTTTCTTTATAACCCCACTTTATACACAGCAGTCATATACGAGGAGAAAGTCGACATTACTTTGGTTTAAAACTTCACGATTATTGTTCTAAAGTTTACATTTCTAAAACAATACACATCCCCCCTAATAATTAAATAAAAAAATTGCAATAATAGTAATATAGAATTAAGTGTACTTAATATTGTGATATTCAGAATATTTCGGCCTGTAATTTAAAAGCTCTCTGCGCAAGTGGTTATTAGAAACACTTTCTACAGCGTTGACGATTTTTTATTATATAGTACTTAATTAAATAAATATTTCTAATAAATTACATTCCTTGTTATCTAATAATAATCAATGCATAAATTATTTAATATGCTACTTTATCTATTATTTTGTAACATCATCGAGTTTGATTTTGGCATTGATGATGCAGTGTACATAATTAATATAAAATTTGCATGCCGTTGTAAACGGTTAAGTAGGGACGTGACAATGTATCTGCCTATTTTAACGCAAATAAAGGATTTATTTATTTAAAAAAAATACTTGTACTGTCTTTTAACTCTCCGTATATGAACAAACTGTTACTTGATTACTCATGTAAAGTGCAATAAATAGACTAAACACAGGTGTAACTTCAATGGTGGAACGTTAAATAGAAACGTTTGCATCGCTTTAACAGTGTTCAGTATTGAACAAGCTGCCGCGACGTCCCACTCGCACACGCACTATAAAGTCCTTATTAGCCAGTCGTTTGCCGACACGACGTCGTCAAAATAACTCACTACCGACTTTATTTTACTTCAGTATGCAAATGCACTCCAATTAGCGGAGCTTACATTTCTTGGTAGGTACAACTCATTATTTCAAGCGGAGTACTTCTCCTTTTTTGCGACCGTACCCGCAACCGCAGTAATTAACCGTGAACAAACGCGACGGATCCTTTAGCGTTAGCTTATTAACTTCTAATGTTCGTTAGAGACCGTCGAACTTAATGAATTCAATTAAGCAGTAGGTGAAGGCTGCGGCTCGCTCACTAAATTTAAAAACTTAACGTTCATCGTCGTAATGACGAGTCGGCGAGTATACAGGGGGAGGCGAATTAATTAGGGGTGAGGCGTATTTCTAATAACAGATGTAAATCACAAGTATTCGCGAATAACAGATAACAGTTGTTCTTGCGATATCATTTTATCTGTTACTCAATCACTATCGATATTTTCACTGTTCTATAACAGTCGGACACTAACGTAGCTTGAAATAACAGAACAGCCAATAACAGAACAGTCAATAACAGAACAGTTAATAACATGGAACAACTGTTCTTGTCTTTGTCTTTTATACAATGTTGTCATAAGCTAAAACGAGACACACTTAGTATTTATTTGAAATAAACCAAAATTATAGAAAGTCGTTTCATAAGAAGAAATCCTCTTTGACAAGCGAATTCTTAATTGGATCGTGTTATCTGTTATTTGGTCGATTATTCTATCTCGCTCACACCCCTTTGATAGACGGTTGCTAAAACGAGAAGCACCTAGTATTATGACCCGAAAAATACAAATGGTAACCTAACAAGAAGATAATTATCCTTGAAATGTCACTCCTAAATTAGTTCGTATTAACTGTTATTTCGTTGATAAATTTATCTCGCTCACACCCCTTTGATAGACGGTTGCTAAAACGAGATGCACCTAGTATCATAACCCGATTTATGTTCGGATACACTGCAGGACTGATGTTAGCATAATTATTTTGTTGTGTTATTTCGAATTTCAAGTGTTGCTTCCTTAAATAGGTACATAATATAAATTGTTCACAAAATTGCATATTTTATACAAGTTAAGCCTGGCGACGCTTTACTGTGATTTTCTCTGATTTTAATTTGTATAAACGTTTATTCGCATTATTGACGTTCCAATGAAATAGGTTTGGAGCACAATGGTTGAATGGTTTCAAAGTCTATTTCAAACATGCGGTGAAATATAGTACAGATATATTAATAAAATCTCAATAATAGTGAAGTAGTTATTGCTTCCAAGAAAAATTACAATAGAATTTACTTCTAATGTAAGTTTTAAAATAATAGTGAGTATCCGAACGTCTTTATCAACGTTTACTGCATCTGTTACAAAATATTTAATATAACTTCGACTTTACTGTGTAGAATTAAAGGTGATATTCATTTCAAACCGAATTGAAAAGTTTCGTCTGTTCGTCGTTTTTTTTTCAAACAATTTTGAAATTTTTTTTCGATTGAGAACTTATAGCGAAAACATATTTATTTTCTGCTTTTTCTTTATAAGTGCGATTAAAAATATTTAAGTGTTAATTTTGTTTGTGTACATAACAAACTAGGCAGTTCTGATAGTATACATGTTTTTTTTTGTTTAAGTAATTTCGGTTTATTTGTATTTTGTATAAGAGTTTTTATAATATTAGTCCAGTAGAATGGCAAATGTAAATAAGAGAGTGAGTGTTGTGTGGGACCATTTTGTAGACGTAGGTGGACACTTTGCGACCTGCAATATATGTAAAGTTAAATTATATTTTAAAGTTATTGTTTTTATTAAACCACATACAATTAATGTAAAATTCTAATTTTCATTTTTAATAATAATATTATGTTGTTTATAATTTAATGACAAACTGGTAACATCAAATTTTTTGTGATATTCTTAATGCACTGTGGTTGAAAAAAATAACAGTTGTTATTTAATAACAGAAATCGGTACCTGTTATTATTGTGTAACAGTAACAGTAATAACAGGTATTGTGTTTGTCCTGTTATAACCCATGTCTAGAATTAATCAAATAATACCGCGGAGGTGCGGGGCATGGCGAGGCGGGGGGATCGGCGGCTCCACACACCCCGCACCCCACCGCTGGCCCGCCCGCCGTCCCCCGCCCGCCGCACCGCGCGCCCGTCCGCACCCCCCCCGCTCCCGACCGCGTGGCTGGCTCAGTTGCGACCGACGCGCCGTATGGGGAAGTGTTGTTGTTCCCCGTAAACGTAACTACTTTTTTCGCAGTTCTGTACAGTTTTTGTTTCAAAAAGTTTCAAAGGAAGTTTTGTGCGTTAATATCTCAATCTTAATATACTCCTAAACGATATCAGACTGCTTTTTTCTGTGCAGTTCAATCAGTTTTCACGTTAATTGTGTTTATTTTTTTTTTGTTATTGTTGAGTTTTTTGTTTGGTGCATCTCGCGCCGGTCCGGAGACCGGCGGTCCCATCGAGGCACCAAGCCTGGACGCACAATTGAAGGAACCCAGAGGACAGGGCCTCTAGGTAACTATTTCTATAACTAGTTATGAAGTGAAAGCATTAATCACTAACGCAAAGATAATTTCTAATGCTAAAGCACAGCCGTATGTCAACTTTCTTTTTAAAAAGAATCGTCCAATGCAAACAACTCTGCCGCTAGTATTAATGTTTCCGATTATTATGAAGTATAAATATGAATATGTTATTATAAAACGATGTATACATCTTTTATGGCTAATTTTGCGAATACATCTTGTGGATTCATTTTTAAATCTCTTATCCATGAAAAGAGACATAAAGTAAACGTAAACGCTTCCGCAAAATTGTCTGACTTATTTGTCATCAACAAATACCTTAACGTTTTTGTAACCTATTCAAGAATAATCTGCAGTTATTAAATACAGAATGGTCAAATTTAATTATTTGTGCTATGTAAATTTTGTAAAACTGCACGTAAATTTATTAAAAACGTTAAGATATAACCTTCTTAGTGTTCCTAGAACAGTTGTATTGCACCATTGTTATTGTTTGTTAATTAGATTTTAATGCTAAGGTAAAAACTATTTTTAAATTAGAGAGAAACTTAAGCACGCACCATTTATACACATATAACATGAAACCGTTACTAAGAACTTATTTGTTTGTTATTAAATTTGAGTATAACTTCGCGGTAGGTAGCCTGCGTAACTTCTCTAAAATTATGCGAGAGACCATTGGCCGAGATTGAATTAATTTAGGAAATATGGCTAAGCAATATTATGTGGACCACTTCATTTCATCGTCGGTTTAATTAAAAACGAGTGCCCGCACCCCCTCCCTCCTTTTCGGGTTGAAGTGCTCCCCCCTTCACCCCCTCCCCGCGTGGGTGTCTCTCGCCCCGCTTATATTTAGATAATTGTACAATCATCTAAATTAATGAGTCTCCTATCCGGTCCTGGAGTCCATTGTTTTATATATACGTAAGCAGAACGAGACACACTGCCACCGTTTCATTTTAATACGTGATTTTGAAATTGAAAATATATTTTTTCAACTTTAAAGCGATAGTATGAAGTTAAATTTCTAGTTTTTTTTTTTTGGAAAAAATCGATATCCGCTATTGGCGAGGTGTTCATAACTCGCACTGTTGACTACAGTGATAGAGCTGAATGCAATTAAAAGTTTTACTACGTGCGTGGACGGGGCGCGCCGCGCGCGAATATCTACCTTAATTTATGTTGGCGATAAGCACAAGTTTTGAGTGCCAATTAATAACTTGTAAGAACTTATTATAATAACAGTCAATTAATCGAGACGCTAAATTTCAATATTGATTAATTAGTCGTAATGAATTCATATTGATGATCTGTATAATTTGTAAGTTGTGTCTGTACCTAACAGTAATAGACTTTTCATAACAAAGATATCGGACAGGCAACCCGAAAGAGGAAGTTAAATATTTGATGTTTGTATCATGCATTGCTTTCGACAAATTAAATGCATGAAGCGGTAGAAGGTCGGCGAATGGGTGGGCACGACTCCCCGGAAGGCCCCAGGCGATCTGTCTAATGAACCCGCACCACCCCGCAGCCTGATTTATTAACGAATTAAATGCATTCTGTTGCACCCTCATAGTAACGTCCGATACATGAACATTTAAAATTTCACAACACGATTAGCGTTGAAATGATAATGCCGCTGTTATACTGCAATATCAACATTAGATAACTTTCATAATTCATTCTACAAATTCATCCAATTTCTTCAAGCTTTTATAAGTAATACATCGAATGTATAGTTATACTTAAAACAAATAAAATACGAGAAGATATTTTTTTTTATACTTCTATGCGACGAGACGAGCAAGACGTTCACCTGATGGTAAGTGATACGCTTGCCCATGACAACGTGGTGTTAGTTAAGATGGTACACACTGCACCACATTGCGCTCGTCGCCTTGAGTCATAAGGTGTTAAGTCTCGTTACCCCAGTAATTACACTAGCTACAGCGCCCTTCAAACCGGAACACAGTAATGTTTGCACACTACTATTTGGCGGTTGAAATAGGAGCTGCGGTGGTACCCATCCAGACGGTCTCCGGCAAGAGAGACCTACCACCAGTAAAAATATATACACATATATATAAGATATGAAATATCTATATTTAATAAAGATTCACGCAACCGGTCGTGTAACTTAAGCACTCATAGAGAGTACCCCACTCGCATTAAGTTCCTTATATTTAAATTGCAACAAAACAACTCGCCTGCTATGCTAATGAAGCTTGCTTAGAACCACTCGGCGTACGTTGCGGAGGTTTCGAAAGTTTAGTAAGTAATCTAAAATTAGACTGCTGTGTAATAACAATAATATGGACACCGAACGCCTCTCACTTTAGATGATTTGTAATTAATCATGTTTATAGTTATCCAAAGCTTGTTGGTCAACGATAACAAATAGAACATCCGTGAACAATTCTGTTCGTAGACATTAAAATTTAACTTATCCCTTTCTGTTTGTGAAAAAGTGATGATAAAGAAGATTAGTGTTTTAATTTTATTACTTTAACTTAATGGAAACATGAAAAAATATACCTCCACATCTATTCCTCAGTATAAGCTATTCTAAAACGCACAGTAATTGCGACAGGTGTGTGTTCCCACGCGCCTCTTAAATAAGCTATACATATAAAAGATTTATTACAACAATGATATATTAACAGCATTGATATATTATTAAAAATTATGCTAAATAATACTTGTTTGTTTCTTACTATTGAAAAATTTGCCTTTTCTAATCCATTAGGCATGATTATGTATTTAAAACCCGAAACCTTTTTTACTAATGTATTTAAATAATATATAGATATAGTTAACGTTTAAAATAAATGAAACTTAACTTATGATTAATTATTCCAGCACAGCTTTTACTCATATTAAAAGGAAAGTGAAAAAGTTTCTTTATGTAACTTTCTATTATCCGCCTGATTTTATCTTATAATGGTTCATATTAAATTTTGGTTATTAAATATTTTTTACCTATTGTCTAACATTAAGGATCTTGGTCATATTATGGGGCTATATGTGGTGGAGTTTAGAAGTTGGTAGGCTTTTTTAAGACCTGCCTAGCTAGGTATCTTATATTATAAGGCTGCTATGACGGCAGATGTATTGCCAGCCGTCATAGCATAATTACTGTGACTGTCAAAACATTATATCTAGATCTAATTCACTAGAAATTATGTAAAATTGAGACCAACTGTTGAGAATGTGATTTATTGAAATTAAATTCAACAGATCTAATGTTATGTACTCTTATTCAGTATGCTACTATCAAATACAACTAATATCCGTATGTTATGTTTTTGATATGTCCGTCTGGGTGGGTATCACCGCAGCTCCTATTTCAACCGCCAAATAGTAGTGTGCAAACATTACTGTGTTCCGGTTTGAAGGGCACTGTAGCTAGTGTAATTACTGGAGTAACGAGACTTAACACCTTATGTCTCAAGGCGTCGAGCGCAATGTGATGCAGTGTGTACTATCTTAACTAGCACCACGTTGTCATGGGCAAGCGTATCACTTACCATCAGGTCTCGCTCGTCTCGTCGCATAGTAGTGTAAAATAAAAAAAATGTATGTTGACTTTTTAAATGACAAATTAAAAAGTAACTAATTTGTACAATAGCAACATGTAGTAAGAGTGAGTGAATTTGCTTAGACATTTCTGTATTTAATATAGTTAGACGGTGCCCATATTATTGTTGCATCCATTATTTATCGCGCGGGACGGCGAGGGACCGCGCCGCCGCCGCTAAATTATTAAACGAACGTTATAAACACACCACCACCACCACCACCCCAAACTCCACTCGAAATATACATATCTGATGTTCGCTAATGACGGAATCATTGGACCACCGAGTTTCTTACTAGTTTTCTATACGGGCTCGGTAAAACTTGATAACCTCCTTACAAAACTTTACAAGATGATATCGAAAAGTCATTTGCCATAAAATATGTTACCAGACGACGGGTTATATACCATATATCCATTATGAGTAACAATCACTTTAAAAGTAGATGCCTTACTTATTTTTTTTAACGAAGACTTGATACATTTTAGCTCAATGTTGATAGAATATTGTTATCATAATGTTTTGTTTAAAAAATTATTCTATTATTGAAGTTTTACATAGTAAATTATATAAATAGATTAAAAACAATTTCATAAAGTCTAATAGTAGTATATCAAATTCAAAGACAGAATCTCTACGATGGGTTTACCTAAGTTTCATATAATCTATCACAAACACCGTTGTATTTCTTGATTCGGTTAATCAATATATAAAAGGCTTTAGCCATAAAAATGTCGATATGTACAATATATTATGGTAAATAATGCAAAGGTAGAGTTCATATTAATAGCAAGTGGAGTGTAAGTAAATCACACGGAGTGTATTAAGTTGGAAACGGAATTTTCATTGAGTCAGCGGGCCCGGTGGCACACCTGCTTTGATATCGCATGCCCTCTCGCCGCTCCGTAAGTCCACATCGAGCAAACCGGTTTCAATTACAGGTTATGACCACTACAAAGTTAGCCACATATCCGTTTGGCGGAAACGAATCTCTCGACCTCTTTGCATGTCGCTTATTGTTGATTAAACATAATTCGTAACATATTTTTCCTTATACGACCTGTTCATTATCAGTGTAACGTGAAGGCATACGTATCATATTTTCCTGCGCACAACTTGTTTGGAATTCACGTTGATAAATGCTAACGTTCTGTATAAAAATCGCACACAGGTTTTATATTTTCATAAAGTACATTATGTTACCTCTAATTTATCATATGTGTGTAAACTTATTCCATTTGACGTTCATCATAAACAACTGCCGATGTTCTTACTGATCAATCAACACCATTCATCCGCCAATAGCCAAGTGCGAGTTGGGGGATTGAAAATTATCATCATATTTCCAATAATGAAATTGATCTCACAAATTACTATGCGGTAAAAGAATTTCGCAAAGAATCCTAAATGGCTACGAGCGGAACCATAAACAATTTATTACCTTATAACGACCACTTATAATTTGACGTTTTACAGTCCATAAACGTTACAAACAATGATAATAAACATGATGTGCGCAGTCACACGCGTTGCCAACATGTCCGATTTTATTTGGAAATCGATAAACTCCTAATGAACTAAGGCTCTTTAATCATTTCCAATGTTATTGCACACCGTGAACTTTAAAATTATAAATAGTTTCATGTTGTTATAATAATAATATTTGATTTTCATTTTATGCAGAAACCCACCTAAATAAACTCTTTATTTATTAGTGATTTTAACCCTTAGGGATATGTCGGACCTATTAACACAAAGCTACATTATACATTAACTTAATTACAAAACATTTAAAAAAATACTAAAAACGGGGCTGTCGTCAAGTTTAAAAATATCTCGCACTACGGTTACGACTTGTTTACTCAAAACTTGAATAACTTGAACATATTTATAATGACATACATAGGGAGACACTTTTTAAATGATAATAATCTTATGAAAAAGCATGGAATGTCAAAATCACTTAACTTTCATTTATAGTAAAAAAAATTAAGAATATCTCATTGATGTTTTATATGTATTAAAATCCTTTTTTAAACGTATAATTTAACGTTTAAACAATCAATCCAAAACAACAGCGTATGTACATACTTGTTCGCTTGAACTGTATGTTTCTTATAACATTGAATAAAATACAATCGCAAGGATCAATTTTAAGTTATGCTCCATCCTTCAGATAGAGATATGGTGATCTTAAAATTCCTCTCCGCGTGCGGCCACTACACTTTTGCCAGTCATCCAATTTGATTGTCGAGGGAATTTTGTGTTGTAATTGCTACTAATTATTGTTTGGAGAGCCATCCCTATAATGGCCTGTTATAAAATACACGTCGTCCTTTCCGACAACTATCGATGTTTATTATTATGAATGATTGTCAGAATGTAATAAACTTCCCTATTAATTATTAACTAACGATATGCTACTACTGAATTATAAGTATATGATAAATATTAGTTAATTTAAAAATCGAGATCACTGAAGACCCACAGAGCTATTTTTGAATAAGAGATTACAAATTTCTATCAGAGAGAATACAATCTGAAAGTAGTGGGCAGGATTTCCAATAACATTTTAAAATATACTTGTTACTATGCTAAAACGTTAAAAAATAATCTTTAAGTAATTATAAATAGAATTTTCATTTCGTTTAAAATGAAATAGACTGCCATCGTTAACTAATAACAGCAATAAGCGTGGTAAAGACAAGTGGGTGTATTACACTCGTTGTCATGGCAACCGGCGCGCCAAACAACCGCCGCGCCGCGCCGTCCAGATTATAAATTCTACACGTAAGAATGTAAGTGGAGAGAGTGCAGAAAGCCGTACAGCCATCGGGTGTTTCGCTCGTTATTATAACAAAAACTTGTAATTGCCATTTACGTTCATACAAAATACGCACGCGACTTGCTGTCTTTCAGTAGGCCGCGAACTGTACAGCCGGCGGGCGCGATTGATACGTCCATGTTAATATTGTCATTTGTACAGACACGACATTTCGTACCGGACATTAATTACACTATTCATTTAACAGAAATATCATGATTATCATCATTTTAACCGATGGACGTCCACTGCTGGACATAGTCCAGTGACTCAAACCGCACAAGACAACTGTGGTTTGAACCGTATTTTGTGGAACAAATTGCAAGAGACCTATGTCCGGCGACGTAATCGCATAAGCGATAAAGCCCAGTTAAATAAAGAGAAAAAAAAGAGACCTATGTCCAACAGAAATATATAACATATTAAATGTAACTTGTATGTCACATAGATCTATTCCGTGTTAATGAATTTTAGAGCTGCGAACAACTTTACAGGACCAATTTGAGGATCAAATCAAATTAAAATTCTTTACGTAGTTGAGATAATACTTTAGATTTATAAGTGTACCATGATCGCACGATATATTTATGTAGCGCCGCATCTAATCTTATCTACAGTCGTTGCACCGGATAACGAAAAAAAAAAACTTTAAATAGGCACTTCTGTGGTAACATAGTCGCTAACGGCACTATATTATGATAAGTTGGTAACTTTTTGTGTTGATTAAACGCTTTCAAGTGCATCGGTAGCTTGAAAGTGATATTGAAAAGTGGACACTATGTAATATTCATTCCTTTTAAGCACACCCATTGAAGTTGTAAAAAATAATTAGCAAACAAGCAAATTAAATAACTAGAAATGTAGTAATGTCTTTAAAATTTTGTATACTAACGGAGTTGGTAATACACAAGTTAAATTAACGAAATCTTTCTAAAATCATCATCATGATCTCAACTAATGGATATCTTTACAAATGCGGCCGGGGGACTGAACGCTCGTTTTTTTAGACTATCGTAATCATAACTCCAGTTTAGAACAATATGTTGCTTCATTATCGGGGCGTCCGGAGCGCTAACAGCAACTAAGTAGATAACCATCAGCTCGAAGGCTTGTTCGAGACACGAAATTAATTAAAACAAGTTTGTTCGCGGATCCTATGCAGGGCGAACAAAGCCGTGCTGAGTCACTAGGTAATTACGCTACGGCAGACGCCTGGGAGGCGCCTCAAATCTAACATTATCTTGCGGCTCATTACTGCCTGTGACGATGCGCTGCAAGTGGGAATGGGGGGGAGAAGGGCCACAGGCACAATTATTATAGCAATTATTAATTTTGTAACTTCTCCACTTAAGCACGCAGATGGCATGAGGTATAACGCCGGCCTCGTCATATCATGAATGATCTGAACCGGAGGCCCAACAACGTCCTTTGTTCTGCGTACATACTCTCTTTTTCGATAAGAAATTGACTGCGATTTGAACTAATCATAAACATTTTCTTAATTAACTAGAGGAGATATGCTGTTAATAGAAGCAATCCACTCATTACTTACGTGGTGTTAAACGTCAATTATTTACGGAAACAAAAAGGTTTCTTTAATTATGATTACTCTAAAGTAAGTTATAGTAAAAATCATCCTTAATTTGTTTTTGATAAAACCATAAATATTTATGTACAGTTAGTTTCGTTTAGTTAAAAGGTTAATTTCAAAGTTACAACTACATAATTTTAAAATTTATAACCAATGAAAATAATGGAAATGAAATATGTTTCAAGCGCGAAAGTTTTTAATATCGCTAATGCTGAATTATAAACAATCCCACTTTTCCTCATATTTTATTTACAGTATACAAATGAGCTTGTGATCTTTTAAAACTGAATGTAATAAGGGCATTGAAACTTAATTTTTACGTTAGGTACTTAAAATAATTATTATTCACACAAATGAAATCACTCGCGAAATTGTGCTGGTGGAGCTCCCTCGATGAATTAGCGGAGTACGCGCCGTGTCATCGCAAATTTTCGTAATATCCCGTGATTAATTATGTTTAACGAATAACGAGTAAAGACAGAAGACTATAGACTACTGATTGATGACGAGCCAACGTCTTGTCGACTTCGGGCCACATTGTCTATATTTAATTGCGACTTTTAACTCACAATTTTGGCTTATTGTCTATCACATGGTGGGCGATATAATTTGATTTATTCGGCGAGCTGACTCACTGCTTATATTAATTTTGGAAGAGCGAAGACAACGCTGTTATTTACGCTCACCCGACGAGCTGAATCATGCTGATAAACTTCTTTAATTATACGATATTGTAATTAGTTACATTACATTAAATTTGATCCAATCATCAACCGTTACTGATAGCCCTGACATTATATTACATTATTATCACTCTGTTTGTGTCGATTTCCTTATTGTCTCCATTTTATGTATGTTTTGTGTGTTATATATTTATAGCATATATTTTAATAACAAACGGATTCAAATGAATCATGAGAATTCAATTTCGTTTATATTTAATTAAAACTTTAATTTAAAAAGACTATATTGAAGATAGTTTAAGCTGTTATACCTCCAAGCTGCCAGACATGCAAAGTCCATTTGATAATTGAGAACTAAAAACAATGTTTCAATTCAGTGTGATTTTTTTTTAAATTTAGATTTAAAGCGTCTAGTGTAGTTCCCGCTCTATCAGTAAAAGAAAAAATAGGGTCCTTTTAAAAAAATTGTACTCACAGTTCGTCAATGGTTGCCATGTTAGCATGTTTCTTTTGTCTTCGTGTTAATTTAATACAAGATAAGGCGTTTTATCATCACGTGCTTAAGTTTGATGTTGTGCTGATACATGTTAGAATTTTTTTAAGTTTAAGTATATTTTAAAACATTATAATCGGCGATGATTTTTATTAAAAAAATTCTTACTCAAGTTATCTTAAAAAGTAATAATCTAAAAAAAGTAAAAAAAAATCTTAAACTCCTATAGAGTATCTATCTATTATAAGCACTTAAAATACTTTATAGGAATCAATTGTAAATTGGTCATGTAACTATTGTTTCGTATTTATTATGATAATATAATTAGTTCATATCACTATGGTCTGTTATGAAAAATTGCAAGTATTGTAAATGCTAAATCGATGGTTTCCTATAGAATAACTAGCTTCGTTAATATAACAAGTATTTAAGCAATTAAAACAACGTACGGGCGTTACTAAAGCGCAGTGTTTTGTTAAGTGAAACAGGTAACAAACAAGTACAAGGCATGGCTTATCTTCGGCTCCGAACACAATGAGCCATCTGTTACGGCCGCGACGAGTGACGAAGTACGACGCACGTTGCAACGAAAACTTTTCAACGCCATTAAAAATCTAACAATTACACAAACCCAAATTAGTAATGTGTAAATATTTGTGCGTTACTCTTAGTCTCGATTAGCGTAAAAGAGAATAATGATATAACTTAAACTCTTACGTAAGGCTTATAACTTTCAAACCGGAGGAGCTACATGTATACTCTTTTAGAATAAAATAAAGTACAGGATTAGGAGAGCAGAAATACGAAATTGAAAGTCTATAGCTCTTCCGGTTAAGGAGATGTAAAAGGTCAATGTTAGCACTGTAAAAGGGGAAAAAAAAAAAGATTTCTCTGGGAATCAAACTCATGACCTTTGTGCCCAGAGCATGAAAATTTGCCCCTGGGCCATTCCGACATATTCTAATTTTATAAGGTAATAGATGACTTGTCGTCTTTCCGGCTTGTATTTATTTGATTAAGAGATGATAGAACCGTTCACGTGATGGTAAGTAATACTTATAACGTGGAGCTACTTAAGATGATACACAGCAACCACATCGCACTCGTAACCTTGAAGTATAAAATATAAATTCTCGTTAGTTCAGTAATTTCACTAGCAACAACACTTCAGACTGGAATGCAGCAATGTTTGCATATAACTGTATGGTGGTACAGAACTGCGCTGGTACTAGTAAACATACTTAACATTCACTATAAATTAATCATTATATATATTTTGATTTAAATATAAATATTTATTAATACAAACTTTTACTATAAAAGACCTTACTATATTATATTTAAATACAAACAAAATAACAGCAACCGAATATTAGTATATTTTTGTCGCGTCTTTATACGTATAGCGATGATCGGGAGACATTATACATAAAGCAATCACTGCTTTAACATAAAAAGAAACTATTCATATTTTTATTAAAATGTTGCTGTTATAAAACGGTTCTCATGTAACGTTATCCCGTTTAGTATTTTTTTCGCAACGGATTCAACGAGATTTGTTTTCTCATTGAATTACGAATGTTGATAATCAACCGTTCAACTCGCGAGCACGACGTATATATAAGACTTTAAAATGGTTTAAGATTATTAAGTTTAACGCCGTTCCAGTAAACTGAACACCCGGCACGGTTGTGTTTTTTTTTGTTGAACAAAGTGTATTTTATTTCGCAGTAGCACTCGTAAAAGCAAAAAGAAAATGCACAATCAAATTTGCATTTATGAAAACATCACTGTAGTTATTTTTTGCGAGCGAATTTTAATAACGAGTTTATTAATTTCCTCCGAGTTTTATTTTTTAAACTATTCAGCGTTTTATAATGAAGATATAATTTCTAAGATTAGTTGTAGTTATATCATGTTCTTAAATCTTTTTTTTTATTAGAAATATTAGTTTTTATACGAACGCTCTTTATAAAGACTACTGTTGAATTTTTTTCCAATTTATTTGAAATTTGTTTGTAATTTTTATATATTTATTACTTAAATAATATTTATTAATTAATAAATATTTTAATATAAGTGGTAGCACGTCTTTAATGATTTATCTAGGTACCACCGCAGCTCCTATTTCAGCCGCCAAACAGTAGTATATGCTAACATTACTGTGTTCCGGTTCGAAGGTCGTTGTAGCTAGTGAAATTACTGGGGTAACGAGACATCTTACGTCTCAAGGTCACGGGCGCAATGTAGTGCTTGTATATCATCTTAACAAGCGCCACGTTGCCATGGACTGGCGTGTAAATTACCATCAGGTAAACATTTCGCTGGTCTCGTCACTTCTCCAAAAAAAAAGTATAAACCAAAAGCTGGTTATCGAGTTATTAAAACATTGATTGTGACGTTATAATTTAATATTGGAAATCTACTGATAGATCATTGGGTTTTTTTTTGGTAGTCTTCTCATGTGTGAAGTAAACAGCTAAGTAAACATTTCAATATTCAAAAGAAATCATACCATTACCATACATTTTTACTCGTTTTTAAACGGTCTAGTAATAATTAAGATAAATGACATGATTTTATATTATATGTATTCGCGTATGGAAATATCTGCTAGTACAGTCTTGTGTTTGTGTTTAAACTCTTGGTGATTTCCCACGTCGTTTGGTACCGTGTTTTGTAGTTTATCTAATCTGCTTCAAGGCGGGATATTTGCACGGCGATAAGTAATATGGCAAAACCATTTAAAGTCGCCAGTTTACACTCGTTTAAGTGGTAATGCTTGCAAGCTATTTGAATTATGCTCCATATAAAGTTTATCGTATTGCGAAACTATGAAACATAATGAAGACTGTTTGGATTGTAAAACTTTCGTTGCATGTTCGATAGTAAATCATTACGCTAATAAACCGTTATAAATCGTGAAAAGTTTCGAAAATAACAATGTTTCTTTCTACAATTGAATGCTTTATGCTTTCGTAATAGATTTTGTGTGTAAAAACGTATTGCACTATAGAATTGCACAAATAATACAATGATAACATAAACACCGAAGTCCCCCTTACCCTATTGCTGGGGTAGGGTATAAATTGGCAACGGTTCGCGGGGGTCCTTTCCCATACGTTAAATACGCAATTTAGAACTTTGTACAATCATCCAAATGAGCTTGTGTCGCAGAAATCAATTACGCATCATTTTTACCGACGCTTTGGCGTGGATTGGGTTCAGTAGGTCGCTGCGTTGTCTGAATGCAACGACTTTCACTAATTGAAAACACTACGTCGGAGAGACACCGGTGTAAATTAAACAAATGTGGTTTTCAAGAATGTTACCCTTTTTTCCCATGAAGCTCAATGCTCTGCGACTTATTTAAATCTGATAAAAAATGCTGTTTTATAATACATCAGTGTTATAAGTTTTTAGATATCTTTATTAGCACATTAATAATGTTTTTTTATACGAACTTGATTTGTATTTTTACTCTAAACTTAATTTCTAAGAACAGATACATTTTATTATTATTAGCTTTTGAAGAAACTAGAAAAATTCCGTACAAGTTATTGTTCATTTAATATTGGAATAATTGCTTTTTCGTCTTTCAATGATTTATTGCCCTTTCGTCGTTTCCACGAACTAAACAATCTATTGTTTTATTGCTTTAGTTTGTAGGTGGCGGCACTTATGATCTAATAATACTTTTTGTCTGTAGTTGCTCCAAATTTCTACCTGAAGCTTAACTCTATTCGATAGTCAATGCTTCAACTGTATAAATTTTGAACAATTCATATTGGAAAATCCTTCATAATCACATGATCTAAAAGGTAATGATCAAGAAGCAAAGTGTTGTATTAAAAATTGGATTTCTGTACGTACAAATAGAGAAAATAATTTATTTCACTGGAATGTAATAATAGCTTTTATAATGCTATCCGCTCGATAATTATATTTAAATTGCCAGCAATATTCCACTAACGTATAATATCTAGGCTGACCCTGACTCTATGAACTCTGTTCCTATAGCAATCGCTCATTGGCCGGAACGTAACGGGCGTTGCGCACGCGCACGCTATTTTCACTTGCTTTATAATTAATTAACTCTCGGCATAATCAGTTATTTTTTTTTAATTCTCCAACATTATAAATAATGTATGTTAGAAATATTCATTGGCGTCGTATAGTCTCGGGGGAGGAAGCTTGGGAAACCCCGCTGCGGCGCTCGTTAGCCCTGCGTACGTATAGATAATTTATTTTTATCTACCAATTTACCCCAATCTATTCCATTGTGTGCGATCGACGACAGCTATCATTAAGTGATTGTAATAATAGTCTTGCAATGATAAATTGCAAATGTTAAACGATTTTGACTATAACAAGCGTTGTTATTATTTTAATTCTATACAAACTTATGACATTTTTTAACATAAACGTCTGCGAATGACGGATTGTAATGAATACGATGATGTAGTATAATAAAATATTAAGAATAAAACAAAAATAATAACTATGTTCAGCAATAATAACTAATTTGTCGATTGAAATTTTTACTAAATTAGTTCGTTGCAACAATACTTGTAGTTACCTAAAATAAATAGTAATCTTTTAGGTATTTCTTTAACAAAAGTAAAGAAATTTGTTATCGTCGAAATAATATTCGGTTCCTATATAAAATTTATGAGACTTGTTAACGTTAAATATATCAAAAAGATAAAAATCCAGCGAGTTAGAAGCTGCTGCTGGAATCGAAGTCTGGGTACCCAAAATAAATGAAACAAACATGGGATGTGTGTATAAAATTGTTTGTCTGTATCACAATTAGTGTAGTCCCGCTTAGAACATTAAAGACTCTTTTCTGTTTCCTAATCTAAAACGCTGTAAGTGTAAAATCATGTTTTTGTTTTGTAATTTTCTCATAAAGAATTATTGGATCGCACCGACGCGGTGCGCGACTGTGGGACGATTAGGGTTACCATGTTCATAGCATATAATAAGAACTATATAAACATGACGCAAATGATAATGCATACGACTTCATGTAGCATAAAAAAAATATTATTGCTCCTTAATAAAACTTTTTTTAATTTTACAAGACGAGGGAGACTTTCACGTGATGGTGAGGTATATGCTTGCCCGTAATAACGTGCGCTGGTAAGATGGTATACACTGCACTACATTGCGCTCGTCACCTTGTGCCATGATGTGTTGTCTCGTTACCCCAGTAATTTCACTACCTACAACGCCCTTCAAATCGGAACACAATCATCATGCACACAACTAGTTAGCAGTAAAAACAGGAGCTGCGCTGGTACCTACCTAGACAGATCAATAGACATGTTAAACTCAAAAATTCTGGAAATATTCATGAATAAATAAATATGATTACTTAGTAAATATTTGAAAAGCTGACAATTTTCATGTAATTTCTTTCTTTTAAAACCTTTTTACTATGTTAATTAGTTATAAAAAAAAATTTTATACATATAAATGATATAATAAATATCTTATTAAAGATAACAATGATAACTATCCAACGTAGACTGTAAACACGTCGTGTTATTTGTGATGGAATGCATCGATATGGCAACCCTAGCCGGCCGGTCCGCGAGGCGTATCTCCGGTCTCCGGCAGAACGCAACAAAAGCGCTATCTTATCATTACCGCCCCATCCCCGCCAATAAATTACCATAACTCATTTGCATGTACCTACGCACCGACACGCGTTATTTACGAGCTGGAGATGACGGATTTTCTTCCGCTGACGCAGCAGCTCCGCTCCACGCATCCCACTAAATTTACGTCGCCCGCTCATTTATAAATACTTTAACATTGTTACTATCTATGACTAATTGCGATTATTTGTTACCATTTTAATAACTAGCAGTACTCCGCGACATCGTCCGCATGGTATTTAACAAAACAGTTATTGTTACAGAAAATGTCTACAGCTTACCTATTTGAATCGAATATTGTAGGTTTTAATATTTTTTTCATGAGATGCTATAATTTTTTCCTAAAAAAAAATTAGCCTAAGTTACCCCCTGTTACATCAACTATCTGTTAATGTAAGTCCCGTCAAAATCGGTCCAGCCGTTTAAGGGATTACCCGGAACAAACAGACAGACGAATAGACAGACATCCGTCATCCGATGTGAATGAATGTGAGGCATAACTACTTTAAAAAAGAATTGTTTCCAGTTAAAACTTTAAATTATGAACAAATTAATATTCATTTGGTTCAGATCGTTTTATTAGAAAGTGTTAAATTCTAAGAATCCTTTTTGGATGTGTTGTTTAAACATTATTAATTTTCACACTTTATATACTCTATTTTAAATAAAAAAATCCTAGTCCACTGGTTTCACTTATAAATCACGTAATTTTACAGCTTTTCGTTTCATATTTACTCTACATCTACTCGTATGTCTAAGAATTATTGAGAATAGTCCAGGATTTATTTATTACATTCTAAAATTGAACAGTAAAATTTCTTTTGTTCTAAATATAAGACGTCCGTCTCACAACTGAACAGGTTGTTAATAAGTTCTGGCTCAGCACCTATTATTGCATGCTTTTAAAGGCTACGGAATCACTTAATATTAAGCGAACTTCGAATTATATTTTCACTTGCAATTGACAAGTAAAAAATATATGAACAGTACAAGAACTTCTATTTGATCCTTGCTATTTCGATGATAGTGCTTATGTTGAAAATTAATAGTGCGTACTTTTATTATGATAAAAGCCGGCGTTTATCCATTACCGGAGTAATAGCTGTCGCTTCCAGGTGCTTTTGGACGTTGAGTCCCGTAATTCTCTGTGTAATGTTTTAATGCGCACTCAAAATTAGGGAGCACTGATAAAATGGGAAGCAAGTCTTAAATTACTCACTTACAGAGTAGTTATCCGAAAGAGCTTTTAAATCATTCACAAAACACTAATGGACGTGGGGAGTAGGGCGCGGGGCGCTGCTGGGGTGAGGAGGGGGCCGGAGAGGGTGAGGGGGGGGAGCAGATGTAGTCCCCGGCGGGCAATGAAATGAAATGGAGATATAACAATATAAAGGTGCGCGTCTGAATTAACGTGAACTGCAATTCATCTGTATAACTGAATCCTAGTAAACAACTATTTTGATTACCCCCTGTGATCAATTTGATTTTTTTTTAATTTTAATAATAAAAACAAATGATTCTCCTGCTGGGAATTAGACCTTTCTTTTGCAAAGAGAGCATCAAAGCCAATTTATAACTCTTACATTATCCAGTGCGGGTGTTGGTCAATCTCTGATGTTTAATAAGCCTTATAAAATTACATTAATTTGTTATACATTTTAATACTTTAGGAAGGTAGAACAGTAAGCGCTCATGTTATTATTTGATTACTTAAAAATTTAAATATTCAGTATACAGTTGAACGTGTAACAAAAACTGTCGCGTATAATACCAAATGTAACAATTTATTATTCGTTGTACACGTTATACAAACCGAGACCGTGATCCAGGGAACTGTTGCAGGAATAATAAATGTCGAGGGGTCTGCGAGGGGAGCCCGAGTGCCATTATTATCGGCGGCAATTTAATTAGATCCCCTGCGTTATTACCACTGATTCGTTTTATAATGCCGCTCTAATATCCGTCCCGGCAACTGCAACCCGTGTACGTTGCTCTAATACATTCAATCGAAACACTTTTATTAGAAACGAATTATACAGCATAATTGTTGATATAGTTACGAAATTACTGTTCAAAATATGTTGTTTATTTAATAATACGGGCACGACATGTACCCGATTCCGTAACACAATGAAGCCTATAATGAACATGTCCCGAAATCACAATGGCTGTTCCGTCAGATCAAATTAAAATTCAACTTAAAAACCATAAAATTACTTTCCGAACATCGGAATTTGGATAGCTGGACGCAATCACCCGCGCCGGCAGGCTTCCGGCTCATCGATATTCGTAACGAATCGTCAAAATTCAATAATTATCCCGAACACGACTTCATTCATGAAAAAAGTGCGTAAAAAGGTGTGAATGGAAAGAGGAAATTCGACGGTGCCGATCGCGGGCAGTTTTTGTGTACGGGGCTTCGGACTGGGCGGCGTTTGTCGCCCGCTCCGCCGGACTTGTAGTAGATAAGATTCGAAGTGAGCACGCGGTAATCAGTGCGAGACCAAACTGGTTGAATGGAAGCCCGAGCGGCGTTCATTCATCGGGCGCGGGATGCCATCACGCGAGCCGGCCCGCGCCGCACCGCGCCCTCACGCACCTCCTTTCTACACTAATTTGCGATCCGATCGCGCCGCGACTCAACGATCCCTCGATAATTCGCAATTAACTGCCGCATGTCATCACATTCGTTTATTGTGAACTACTCCTCGACAACTTTCCTGTTCACGTTTTATCGCTTACCGATATTAATTGCGCGGTCCCCGTATCGTTTGATCTTAGGACGGCCGTTACTCGTGTGAAACTCATTTTTTACAGTTTCCTTGAATTTTTCAAAGTTATGATAGGATATTTGATGAAAGTTTATTTCGCTCCTGCTTTGATCTGTGTAAACAGGTCAAATCAAAGTGTAGGAAACGTGTTAGTTTTATTTTTATTACCGACCGTAATAAATTTATAGCGTGTAGGTATACCTATTTGCGCCCACGCAGCCGTTCTCTCAATAAAACGGTCACTACTGCGCCGGGACTCGCCGAGATAAATATAATGCAAGGACGTTGTTCAAAGATTAAGTATCCAATTATGTTGTGACACACAATATCTCCCTTGTTTTATTTATAATTAATTTTTAACAAATACATCTAATTATCAAAAAAATATTATGTGCAACCGAATCACACTTACATTTAAAAGATGTTTTTTTACCAATGATAACATACTCGTATAAAATATCTATAAAACTTTAATTTTCTTTTGTGCATGAAAATATATATTTTTTCATTACTTTTATAGAAATACATTTGACCCTAACTGTTAAAAAAATGCGTATTATACTTTTGAGCAGGACCCCAATAAGACTTTACCCGCGTTTAACGTTATGACAACGGTCCAATAGTTAGGGTTGTAAGAGTAACTTAGTTTGCTCTTTCACTTTGCGAATCAGTGTTATGTAAACGTTAGTTAAGAACGTTTGTACTATTTAACACTAGGATTAGTTCTTATAACAATCATAACAGCCTTATTTATCAGTGACAAAACTTATAAATACTACCTCATCACATTACATGCACCTCTTGTCTGAATGTAGCTGTACACAAAGTTGTTACCATGCATATCTTATAATGATTATATGAAGTTCTTCACTGATCTCCGTTTGACTAAAGTTAGACGTTTAACAGCCGTTGGATAGTGACCACTTGTACCGCCTAGGTGTTTCGCTTTAAAGGTCTTTGTAGCCAGTGAAATTACTGGGGTATCAAGACAATATCCTATACCTCAAGGCGACGACCACTTGAAGTGCTGTACAAGGTTAATGCGCTTTACCAGGACAGATCACTTCACCACTTAACATCCGGTGGAATGAAAAAAAGTATATAATAGTAACGCTTTGTTACGGACAAGGTTATCACTTACCATCAGGTGAACATATACCTCGTTACGTCGCTTAGACTGATAATAAAAAAAATACTTACATTCTTCTTTTTTCTCAGTCGCATCAGTCTTGGCAGACTGGTCGTGGTCATCAAGTAGATGCAGTGACCCGCTCCACTAGGCGCCTCCATCCCTCCCTATGAGCTGCTTTTTCCGCACATTCACTACATTTATATAGACTTATAATTGTGTAGTTATTAATTTTTAGTATTAATTATTTTTTTTTTTAATTTGTCCTGAAGTAGCAACCCTATAGGTCGCGCTTCCCGCGTCGTGGCGGCGGTCGGGGGGGACTGTTGCGACGCAGGGTGGGGGGGTGCGGGTCCGGAATGCGGTCTACCTGCGCGGGACCACGCTAATCAATTTAGCTTTATTATCGTACCAATAA
This sequence comes from Byasa hedistus, assembly GCA_029286795.1. Classification (NCBI taxonomy): domain Eukaryota; kingdom Metazoa; phylum Arthropoda; class Insecta; order Lepidoptera; family Papilionidae; genus Byasa; species Byasa hedistus. Next base: position 3,481,579 of record JAGSMW010000020.1, on the reverse strand, counting down.
CGCTTCATTACAACTTCAAGATTTATGTCCGCGTTGTTTGCTTTTGTTCTCAAACGCTCCGTGACCGGGGCGCAGCGTGCGTCCCCGTTGATGCACTCTAATGCCATCACTGATATTGTTGTATTGAAATAAATTGACAGTTTATTTTACTAATCAGTATTTACTGGTCTTTATTGCTGCAGACTGTCATTATGAGTTCCGGGTAGGTTATGGTTTTAGCCACCAAGCAGCGGTGGAGAACTTACATTGATTTGTTTATTGAGACAGCGTAATATGAATAAGTCTGAGGCCTTTTTTTTTTTTTCTTTTCTTTTTTTTTTCTTTTTTGGCCAGCGCAGTGCATACTTTTAAAAGATGATACTGATATACTGTAGGGATTTGTACCCACTGAAAACTCCTCGGGATATCCTGAAGAACGCACTAATGCTCTTCTCATTGTTGTGACCTAGCATTTCGTATACCACAAACTAAACACCATTCTTGTCTCTTCTTGTATTGCATCAATAAAAAGTTAATAAGGAAAATACGTTATTTATTATGCCAAACAAGCAAAATATATAATTCATGTTAAAAGTTTAACAATACGCTCCTAGAATTGAACATATTTAAACTGTCTAAATTGGTATCAAGTTGTCATGTGAATATCGCACAGCTAATAAAAGCGTCAACTTTTTCACACTTACCTCGTTAAAACTTATAAAATGTGTCGACGTAATGATCTTTAGTGTACGTATCGCTTACTACAACGATGATATATATTTCATTTTCTGAACTCACGCTCTTATTGCTTATTTCAAATAGAAACTGGTGCACAACTTATCAAATGCTTAACTTTATGTTACAATTGATTAGTTACAATATTACGACTTTATGACTTAGAAAGTTTTTCTCAAAAACTATTTCGATAATTCACTTGGGGTTAGTATATAAAGAGTATACAATTATCAAACAATAGCAGACGGTATTTACTAACGTAATTTCTTTTATATACAAAATTGTGTTGCCGAAAACCTTCTTAATAGGTTTTTAATCTGCAAACTTCAATAAACTTGTTAAGTGGTAGTGAAAATCTGTTATAGTGAAGCTTGCTAGCCCAGATTATTTTGCCTTTCATATGTTGACAGGAACATAGCTATGCTATGCTATTCATAATATAGGGATGGTGAACTAGTACGTTACGAACACCATACCAGCATTTATGTATTACCACCTGTGGCCCCAAATTCGTACCATAGATCAAGAAAGAATATAAACATTATCTAAATTGTAACACTTATTTGATCATCGTCTTTAAATTTAACCTTAAATGTTATTTATTTTAACACAAATTAGTTCTTTCACTTAAACATCTTATGGTTAAAGCTGTGGCTGCTATTTTGTAAGAATTTGATTCTAGTGGCAGGTATTTTCATTTACGAATAACTTGAAAATACTATTCAGTCGTCTCGTTTTGGTGAGCGAGGTTATAAATGTGTAATTTAAATCGCTTGTAACTGTCGAAATCTTCGTTCTTCTGACGTTTTGATTCGTTTTTAATTCAGTTTTCGAAGTCGAATTGCTAGAATGAGGGCCCAGTACACATTCCGGTGGAGGACCACCCGCCGATGCACAACCCGGCTCCCCTGTCCGTCAATGTCAATGGTCGTATTTAGATGAAAAAACTATACGTCGTTCTACTTGATCACAAGCCGCCTTTCTACTCGCATTAAACAATTTAAAGAATAATTATACAGATATTATGATTCTGTTTACTATATATTCAGTTAAATAAAGACGACAATCGATAGTGTTAGCTTATTTTAAGGACTAATTGTCTTTAAAATTGAGTTTTCATAAGCTCCAACGCTCATATTGGTTCGCGTGACGTCAATGTATATTTTTATACTGAATGTATTAAAATTGGAAATTTAATGTGAATGAACTTAGAAACGCCAGACATAGATTTCGTTTATATTCATGAACGAACCTATTTAGTACTTAAATAATACACACTTCTTTTTTTAAAGTATGTTATTTCATTGTGAAAATTTTATGTGTGTTTGTATATTAATTAATATTTTATTAAAAATTCTTATATAAATACTCTTTGTTAGCGGCGCACTTTAATTACGTTGTAAAAATAAATAGAAATCTTTGTAAATGTAGCTATTAGCGAGCAACATTTTCCACGAAAAGGGAGAGAGATTCGCAGCCAATTAGCGAAAGTTACTTATCTTACAAAAGTCATAACAATGACACGTGTAGCAATTATCAAGGGAGCGTTTTGCGTAATGAAAATCGTAACAATACCTTTAAGTGAAAGAAAACACCGGCGCACTCTAATTAGTTTATAAAGAAAAGTAGGCACAGCGTGGGTGAATGACATCAGCCGCCGCCCCGGGGCTGGGACTAATGAGCCAGTAATGAGCCCACCTCTCGATCAACATCCCGTTTGGGCCATTTGTTAGAGATACGGCACTCTTTCACTTTTAAATCGCTGAATAACTATCAAAGGCCTACCATGTTATTGTGGCGCCACTAAAAACTTTTATTATCGCACCTTATCTTTTGTTCTCGGCTTTTAATAAGACAGTAAACAATTATAAAGTCTGTTTACTTAGATTCTATTTTTTTCTGCTGAATTTATGACCAAATGCTCAAAATGAAGTAATTAAATCAAATAAGGCAAGTAGTGGTCTTGGTAGATGTGACAACTGCGCTAGTAATAATATTAATAATTTTATGTCATTCCAAAATACAGTAAAAAACTTTTTAGTATATTGCTTTGAAATCAATTTCGTTCAGACAACCTACTAGAAAAAACTAAAATTAATAACAAAATAGATGGTTAATTGTCATTTGCTTGTTCACTATACAATAGACACATAAATCTTAAATTTTTTAGTAAATCGAAGTGTATTTTTATCTGTTCCCATTCGGGTAGCGTTTCAAGATAATCAATCTTGTGTCCACGGACGCGTCAGACTAACAAATTGATTTAACTAATCATCATCGTTTATTGATGAAACTCATTTGTTAAAATTTTAAAAGTATCATAAGTTAAAGTTTATCAAGCGTCGCGTCACAAGATTATTATTAGTTCACTGACGTGCACAGACAACTCGGATTGAAAATATTTGTGTCTACTGTAAAATTTTCCATAATATTCTATTCACCATTCCCGTATCTACTCACAATACATAAATAATAATCACGGACATAATACAGTGGGAATTTACCTAACAAAATTGTTTCGTCGACCTCGAAAACACTGGACGTATCTAATGGTAACCTCGGCTTGAACAATTAGTCTCCGCGCAAACTCTAGCCGTTTAAAATTATTACCTTGACATTATGATGATGTATCACATGAGGCGACTATTATTTTTCACATAACAATCGCTGTCCACCAAAATATTCAAAAAACAGAACACATTGTAACCTGCTTTGAATACGTAAATGGTGGAGCTTAAATGTAACTTAAAGTTTTTGTAGGAGAGTCGGTCATTAGATGCTGTCGTCGTCTGTACGTAACATTTCCACTCGGTTTAGCCAAGTGTCGTGACTCCGTGGGCCCCGTCGGGCCCGACATAACGAGACCGCAGAAAAGCCGACTATTAACAACGCCAATTGAGCCATTTGTTAAGCGGCCAACACAAAGCGGACGCCGCGTCAGCTAATTAGTGGTATTATTTGATTGAAATTAGCTAACATTTATTATAATTGGACGTTTTATATTCTCGATACTGCCCCGGGCGTCTTGTGCTGTGATCAAAGAACGTAATTAATCGACTATTATTAATTAATAAACAGCGAGGCAAGTCAAAGTAAAAAGGAATTTCAAAGTAGCCGCGGGTCCGCCGCTGCAAAGTTTAACGCTGCGGTTGACATTGCATGCGCTGCGTAACGGTACGAGCCGCTCGTTTTGCTTTAACAGTTAATATTTTTTTAAAAAAAAATATCGTTAAACATTTTACCGCACACTTCTTGTAAAAATTACGTCAAGCGGTCTTTTTAATACAAAACGGTAACTACCTTTGCAAACCGCGTAAACTAACACGCGGCTTACTGGTTCTATTCCTAGGATACATGTAGTTTGAATGGCGGTTAGGTTTTTGATAATACGGTAAAGTCTGTCGTCATGATAGAATTGTTGTGTTTCGACTTTTTATATATGAGTCAGCATATTCATAGGGAACATGTTTTATCTCCGACCTCATTGTAATTCAAAATTCTGTAAAATTGAGGTCTAGTGTTAGCTCATAGTCAATAGAAAACAATATATCTGAGAATTAGTGTCCTCTCTTATGGTTTGTTTTAAGTGCATTTTGATCTAGTATTTTTGTGTGAAAGTTAACTGAACATAGTGTTATTTGCTATAGTTCTCATGGCTTTCTCTAAAATACAATTTTCGCCGGATTAGAAATTAGAACCCACAAACTACTGTATATTTACTATAGTCTTAGCTGCATAGATATTAAATACATATTATAAAAGATAACTGGCTAAAAAAGTTGTATGGTAACCCTAATATTTGTATGCTACATCAGTTTACGTTTCACATATGGTAACTCGTTGCCGACTTCCCGTAACAGGTTTTTATTTCCTTTTCCACTTTTAATTATAAAACGTAATTAATGCAAGGTTCTAATTAAAATTGTACTCCTGCGCTCCTTACCTACAAACAAAGGTTATTTGTTGCTTTTTACGATCTCAAAAAGATAAATTACGTCTAAGGATAATAAAAGATTTTACTCGTTTAATTAAAGACTATTAAGTGTCTAGTTAGCGTTCGGCACTCAGGGTCTTAATTAGTTAAAATAATACTGAATATAAAAATTCTAGAAATTTGTTGTTTGCACTCGTTCATTAAAACCTTACCTATTTATTATCTAAACCAAGCAGCATGTATATTCATCTAAGAAACTATCTATACTTAAAAGCGTCTATAAATTAGTTAAAAAGTTTCAATAACTTTTTAAAAAAAACAATTCTTACATCGGAATGAAATAAAATATTATTTGAAAACTACTTTTCTTACCCCGGTCTTCTCGTGATCATGAATAGTATAAAATGGATATTCTCCATCAATGTGTCGGACAACAGATAATAACATGCTAACGCAAGAAACTCAATATCATTTCATTTGGCGAGACGAGCGTTCACCTGATGGTAAGGGATACGCCTGCCCATAACAAGGTGGTACTAGTTACGATGATATACTAACCACAACGTCTTTAATACAGAGTAATATTTGCCCGCTATTGTTTGGTGCCAGAAATAGAAGCTGCACCTAGACGGTCTCCGACAACAAAGATCTATCAATGCACAGGACATCGATGATATTAATACATGTTATTATAATCAGCAGACGTGTAATTTACTAACGCGCAATAATGACGTGGTGATGAAACGATGTGGATGCATCAAGCTGTTTATTTAGCAATGATTTCGCGCGTGCAAAGTGCGTTCACTGCGCTCACAATAGATGCATCGCTATCAATATTTGCGCATCGGGAACGGCGATGGTGATATCGCGGCGCTGTTTGTGATAAGCTGCTCACTTGCACAGTGGCTGTTTCGCTTTCAACTAATCGGCCATTAATGCGGCGATCGGGTCAATCAAAATGCAATGTGCAAACTAGTCACAAATCTTGTATGCAACATCACGGTCATCAAAATAATTACTGGTGGTAGGTCTCTGTTGCTGGAGACTGTCTAGGAACGTAGTTGTAACAAATTAACATATCAATAGGTTTTATTAGAAATAAATAATATATGATATTTGTTTGTAATTTTTAAATATTTACTAAGTAATCATATATATATATTCATTATTATTTCTAGAAATTTTCAGTTTAACGTCTCTGTTGATCCTTCTAGGTAGGTACCACCTATTTTTACTGCCAAATAGTTGTTTGCAAGATTATTGTGTTCCGATTTGAAGGGCGTTGTAGCTAGTGAATTTACTAGGGTAACGAAACAACAAGTTATGTCTCAAGGCGATAAGCGCAATGTGGTGCAGTGTACCATCTTAATTAGAGGGTCGTTGTTATGGGCAAGCGTATCACTTACCATCAGGTGAACGTCTCGCTTGTCTCGCCGACATTATTACTGTTCACCATCACCTGAGTCCAGCACAATTTCCAGCGCGACTATTCCCATACCACCAATAGACAGAGACTACAGCTTTGTGAAGAAGACCACATTCAGCCGTCAACCATTGTGTCCATACATTACTGTATCCTAGTTTGGAGGATGTTGCTAGTGGGATTACTAGGATAACAAAACTTGACATCTTGTGTGTCTTGACGAGAACAATATGATAAAATATAATTAGCTATTTATAATCAGTAATGTTCTGCCTGCATCTAATCATTTTCATGAATGATAACAATAAGTAAGACACTTTGATCGAGTTTTTATTAAATCAATGTCGTTCCATAACTAATGTAATCTTTAGTTCTCTAATGAAGAGAAAGTATTTGTGTTGTTGTATTGTTACCGCCGTATTCGTGTCCCGATGTGGTGCTGCTCGGCCGCCTCTAATTACGGAGTAGGAGCGTCCGATACGTAGGAGACAATGTCTACACTTGTGTGGTCATTATACCTGTTTTTACACCCGATACACCTGTTCGACAACGTTGACAAATCACTGACCATTAGCAAACGGACAAAACCTGACCGTTTAACATTCACGCCGCGAGCATCCCGATTCCTTAGCTTTTGAAACGCGTACAAATCTCACAATAACATTCATTTCACAATTAAGTCAATGGGTCTCGTGTAAAAACAATGCATTAATTTACAATTTAGATATATAGCTTTCATGAAATCCTCGTACCTGTCCGAGCATCCTCTAAATTCAGTTCATACGTGCTGCACATTTTGAACGTATCATACATGTTTGTTCAATTTGAAAAAAGTTGCTTAAACTCATTACAAATTAGTTTCAGTTTCATTTTACAACTTGTTCACGTGAAATGAACATTTCGCTTTAACTACTCGTTCGTGTTCTTAATTAGGTTTAAAGATAAATACGCTTTTTAATGTATTTAATTGTGTGTAGAAAATTGATGGCTCTGAAAACGTAGCGATACTAAATGGTTTAAAAACGCTTTAGAGGGTTTATAATATCGAAGTAGATGTACTGTAATTTATATTTATTATCGAATTTAGTAATATGCAATACATCATATTCCTAGACAATTTTTGTTTATAGCTCAACAATTAATCTATTTCCTAATAAGTAAAACTTTTTTCGGTAATGCGGTGGTACCTACCCAGACGTTCTCCAACAACAGAGACCTTCCAATAACTTCTAGTTCAATAATAGTTTCAATTCATAGCAGTAATTGGTTGTAGAAATCAGCTACAAAGCGTTATTACACGAACGGTTGGCGTTACACTAATTGCTGATGTAATATGTTTGACGTGGAAGGACAAATTAATTGGTTAACAGGCAACCCACACAATTATTCCCGAGCTCATACTCCCCGCCTCTTTATACTCTACTATCTAAACATTATCACGACTACACCCACATGTTCATCACGTTTTAACACGTTTTCATATTTTTCTATTCATAAATATTCCTATTTGTCGTTCGTTATCTTTACATCATCATCAGTTCACTTAATATAGTCATATACGTGTTTGGGTGTACTGTAAAAAATTTAACTGTGATTTATTTGTTGTTATTCGTTAATCACAAAATGTATATAGATTAAAAAAAAATTAACATTAAACTGGTTAATAGTTTAATCGCTTCTATATTTACTTAAACAAGACTACAGTAATCTCTTTTATAACACGATACCCTTATAACGTATTTTCATATTACGCGATTTCAGACCTCCGTATAACACGGGTGTACCCCCATATAACGCGGGGATTTCTCACGTTATATTTCTGTAGTGTGAGATTTATAATGATTTGTATAGTTCATTATTAATTTCGCGTACCTTTGCATATTGTGTAATTTTTTTTATTTAAAATGTTCTTAGTAATTATTTTAATAAAACGCACATATTTCGTTCATGGCATAGTGTTTTTTTTAATATTCAATTTAAAGGCTCTTTTACTGGAAAAGTTAAACGTGAGTCATTTGTACATAATGGTTTATACACGCGTGTTATACGAGAACGTGTTATAGGAGGGGATTACTGTATTTATTTCTTATCGCAATAATACGATGGGTGAGTTATACTGATATGTATATACAAATACAATACTATATTCAATGTAGAAATTATCTATGTATAACTTAATGAATTTATATATTTTTTAAAGAGAAGCAGAAGTATTATGCTGTAAAATATAATATAGATATAAATAATTTTTCGCACAAAACTCTTTAGCCATCGTACGGTTCTTGGGGCCATTTTGAGGTCACGTCCGATGAATAATGCGCCGGGGCCATTAGCGGTCATTATATGCAAATAATATTACACATTAGCAGAGTGTAAGTACTGTTATAACTCATTTATTTTTAAATACGTTACGGATGTAGGTAATTCTATTAAAATGTACAAATCGTGGTATTTAATATTAATATCATGAGTTCTACTGCTGGTCTGTAACCTATCATTCTAGACGTTTGAACAAAACTGCGAAAATCAGTATTAATATCTAAGTGAAATTATTTTACAATCACTTCTTCGGCGTTGCGAAAATTGAGGTAGGTTGAATAAATGGAGAAAACCGAAACGTTATCTAAAAATATCCATATAATCCTTAACTTAATTAAGATTTTAGGCTGATCTTTCTTTAATCATTGTTTTTACCTGTAAAACTAAAATTTCAATGTTTAAATATCATTTACTTTTATCTGTAATGAAATCGGTCTATTGATTGTATAGCAGATAATTTACGTTTAGATATTTTTACTAAGCAGCAAAAGATTACATAATTATTAAATGGGATTACAAGAATCATTACAATTGAATACAACGACGCTATCGCGGAAACCCTCTGGCACATTTTCGATTACGACAGCCACAATACGCGAATTGAGGGTAGTGAGTAAATAGTGCCGCTTTCGATTTCGGGCATCGATAATACACCAATTAAAGTCTTACTTAATGAAGCACCACAATTAAGCAATGAAAAAAAGTTAAAATCGCAATCGTACGGATGAAATTAATCAACGGTGTGCGGGGCCGTCAATGGAATGGATATTTTATGTCCCGTGGGTGAGAGTGGGCTTCAATTTGTCCGCAGTTTTTTAATTAGTATGGATGTGAGGGAAAACGAATTGGCTCCATGCTCCGATGCTACGGGAGAGCTACCGTTTATTTTTGGGTGCAATAGAATACATTGTCAAATTACATGACCGAGTGTATGTAAAGTTAGTTGTGATTCATTTGCCTTATAAACACAAGATGAAATAACATTGCTCTGAAATTGCATGGACCTCTGACGTACGTTCCATCCTTAGTAACGTTTATTGAATGAAAATAGAGACATAAGTGACATTATGATATAAATACAATAGTAGAGAAAATGAAAAGGTTTATTTAGTTTATTAACATATTAATACAATACAACTAAGTTTGTAAAAGTTATATTCTTAACTAAGAAGCATCTTAGTAAATATCACATCGTGATAATTAAAAATAAAAACAGATATTTTGCTAGATTATTATTTATATATTAGGTGTTAAAATACTTTTGTGTGTATATCATAATAAATAACTTGTATGCCGTATGCTAATGCAATACGGTCGGTACAACAGGATTCATAAGACAGTGTGATGTTTCGGTTCCCCTAACTCCGTGCTGGAGTTGGAGGGACTAGTAGACCATGGGGGGTCGAGGGGGGTGGTAGAGCGGTGCAACGTCTTCCCCCGCCCCCGGCTCTAATTAGGCTCACATTCTCATTCCGTTTTCGCGTTTAATTTCGCCGGCGGTTTCGCCTTAATTACGTTATTCGCGGCGGGCGGGTGCCGGGGGGTCCCGTGGAACGGAACCCGAAAGCCAGTGACCGATACGTGTTGTTGCTTTTGTTATGGCTTTACGGACCTTTGATAGCTTTGTTATTACTCACTCATTATTGGCTAGATCTAGACACGAGAAACACTACATTTGTTTAACACAAACCGGAGCATGTACTGTTGTAATTATGATCTCTTAGTATAACACTAACTAATATTACGTGCTTTGACGGTGAAGGAAAACATTGTGAGGAAACCTACATATCTATGTCATGACCATCCGTGGTCGGACGATATGTGAAATGGCAAACTACTCCAGTATAACTGCCAAGAGAGTCGTCGTATGTTTCATTACCCCTGATGACCATGACCCTCAGTCATGAGGAAATACGACTTAGTAAAAAATTAAATAAATAAGGGATAATTTCAATATAATTCATGAAACGTCATCTGTATATAACACCAATGAATCTGAATAATTTTTTTTCACTGTTATAATACAAAAAACTCTGCTCTATGAAAATATGTAAACTCATCCAAGTACCACCCTAACGAACGGCAGTAGAAAAGCGAGGAAATGAAACGTTCCACTAACAAGATGACTTACAGTTTCGCCTTAGACATACGAATGTGCTGCTCATCGTTGTAATTGAAAAAAAAAATCACTTAACAGGTAAATAAGGGCACCGAAGTGGGCCCCCGGTTGCTAATAAGATTTTTTAAACGGCAACAAAGTATCCAATCAATGGAACTTGAATAATGAAAACAACACCTGCTGGCTCCCAGCGCCCCCTACCTTTCCATCGAACACGCAACATGTTACATTTGACACGAGTATTATTAATTTAACTGTATTGATATTATCGTTAACGTTTTAAGTCTTTAGTTTTAACTAACTAGTGAAATACTGAATAAAATTTTGAAGTTATTAACACTAGATAATTTTGTTACCTTGTTCCAGAATTAATACAACAAATGTTAATAAATACGATAATAACAATTGTTGTTGAAACTTGTACGAAAAGCAGACTTAATGCGAATGGATAGAAATGAATAATCTTAACACTTAACTTAGCAAGAATAAATTTATTATAACTTGATATATGTATATACAAATAAAAACAATATTATTGATAGCTTACCAGATCTAAAAAAAAGGTTCAAGTTCGTTTCTCAAACCATCACTTTCTAGAAAGCTTTCTAGTGGCTGTTCATATTTTTATGCCATTTAACAAAGCTAATAGAAAAAAATTTAAACAACATCGAGTTTTATAGTATTGGATAGTATTTAAGTATATTTGATGATAACGAAAAAGCATTTCTCATATTTTCTAAATGTACATTGATGTATTAAATTATAATGAAAGAATTTAGTTTGATAAAGTCCAAATTTATATTGTAGTGACTTTTGTTTGTGAAACTTATTTATAAAAAAAGTTTTTGTTTCTAAACAACATAAAAGGGCATAATGTGACATCAAAAATGTTATAAAGCGTCGTACAGTGGATCCGATACAAGGTGCGATTGGGAACGGCGGGGCTACCTGCTCCGCTCCGCTCGCGAACGCCTAACACGTGTTCGCGAAATTAACAAAACAAAGACATTAATGCGACTACCGTAAATCGGCGGTACTTGGAGCGATTTAACGAAGCGAGATAGCTGCGCACGCGACGGCCCGCTCATTAGTAGACACGCAACGCAACGCGCCCGGCCACGGGGTGTTCCACACGCCACCAATACCTGGCCCTTATTGCCTTCATTAGGCTCACCCGCCGACGTGTAATCGCTTTCCACACGCGGCACAACTCTCAACGGCTCCACAATTCACAACGAATATGCGACTACCGACAGCGTTCATGAACACTCAGCCCTCTACATTATTGCGATGTCTATATCACCGATTTAAATTCAACGCTACAAGCGTTTAAGCGGCTATTTTCTTATAAGCTCGAATTGAAGGAATCACATTTAGCAGTACTGAATCGTTGCGAAAGAAAGGGCTACCGAAATAATTGTCTACTTTAGTCCCAGCGAAATAGAATTACAATCTAAATTAATTACGCTTTTAAAGCGTCCGTTATTCTTAATTAGTTTCTGCACCGCAGCGGAAGCTCCCGAACCCGCCTCGCGTTCTCTTAATGAAGGGTAGTTTCAAATCAGTGCGTTTGATCAACTCTGTGCAGTCTTAATTACGGCACCCGTTCCGCGCGGGACAATCCGGTTATTTATGACTACATAAGCTTGATTATTCTTTAATGAATACTTGTTTTAAAACGTTTAATTAAGTTTTATGGCGACAGGGCCGCTCAGACGGCGTCCCGCCGCTCCGCCGGCCGCGAGCTAATTGGATCGGGTTGACGCACTCCCCGCGCGCCGCGCTCGCCCCCCTCCTCCCCGCATAGCTCCGCTCCGCTTCTAATTGTATGAAATTGCTAATTGGAAAATTTTATAAACGCGGCCGCCCGCAGGCCTACGCTGCTCCGCTGCCCGAAAGCCCGTGAAGAAAAATTAATTCAAAGGGTCAACCTGTTTGGAGAAAATTTTCTATGCCCGTCAAAGGTATTGTTATTCGTGTCTGGTAAATTGGGTGCCAAATCTTTCATAGTTCCCTCTCGGTGAAAAGTTTAATGAAAACTGTTTCGAAGTGCGTTCAAAGGGAATAACCGACACTTACGTCAGAGCTTCTTATTTAACTTTTGTTTTCATCATGCCATTTATAATAATTGTATGCGCCCGCTTACTTTTGTGTCTGTTTAAGTGTACTCCGCGTTTCATCTTTGGATAACATAAATTACTGTTTAACAGATTTCTGTTTCTTAACAGGGCGTGTAGTTGTGGTGGTAAGCGTGAGCGGTCCCCGCTCCAACCGTCAAGCTGGCAGCGAGCGCGTTGAGCATGAACCCCCACTACCACGGGTACGGGGAGCTCAGCTCGCCGCACCCGCCTTCGCCAGAAGCCGCATTCGCCGCAAACGGCCACGACTATCCCCACAACAACAATAACCCGGCGCTGAAGGAATGCGCGGGCTGCGGCGGCAAGATCGTGGAGAGGTTCCTATTGCACGCCCTCGACAGATACTGGCACCACGGCTGCCTCAAGTGCACTTGCTGCGGGCAGGCGCTCGCGGACATGGGCCGGTCCTTTTACTTCAAAGGAGGCATGATACTATGCAAAAACGATTATACGAGGTAAGCATATAATATATATTTCTTAAATTAACCCTTACAATATATGAATTCATACACACATGTGTAAAAACTCAAACAAAATCTCTAGCACTTATCAAACAAATGATAATTTTATAGCCAACTAAAGTAGGAATCTTTTTTTAACAACACTTAGGTAATTTTTAAAGACTAAACAGCAAAACTAAACAACATATGTATTTTTCTTCACATCTATAGTACCTGTCACCAAAACGAGACTGGGGATATTCTGGGCCTCGTTAAAAATTGTTAATTAGCTACCATTTCGACTCGCGGTATTCAGTTCGATCTCGTTCGATTTCTGCCGTTGATTATCTATAAAAGGTACCTACGGTTTTTATTTCATCATCTAACGATGACAATAGCGTGTCTGTCAAACGTTTCGACCAGCCCAAAAAAAGTATACCGAGAAAGCCGCGGGCGCATTGTTATGAAAATGCATCGGACCGTTGTATTTTCTACCTGAGAATGGGGCAAAAAGTACAGTTTTGCACTCGGCGACCGATCCACGGCGTCTCTCGGCCCCTCTAAATTGGATTCGTTAAAAAACGCTAAGGACTAATTTAGGACGTCGCCAGCGAAGTTTTTACTTCATTCTGCCACTAATTAACTGTACCGTATAGCTGTATCTTCTACCTACCGCCGTCGTATTCATTAAATCGCTTCACGACGCATTAGTTTCAACGTAAAAAGCCACGATAACATCACCCTGAATAATATACATATCTTATGCGGAAATTTATTCAAACATTTAGCAGCTTTCTCCCGTGACTTAACATTTTGTGTATCCGTTCTTGATAATGTGCAGTTTGTGGTTATTGCTCTAGAAAATCTTGAAAAAGTGTTCACTGAATTTAAAGCTTTAAGAATTATTCTTTTAAACTCACCACAGGGTCAGGTCATTGCAATTTGTAAACTTTTTGATTTATTAAAACGCGTTGCCTCTACGTCGTCGCGAGCGGTGCGCCACACGCGGACCGCAGCTGCCGCAAAGGCGCCCTCCGTGTTAATTAGGCAAATAAAAGGAATTTCCTACCCAATTATACAGATTCTCAGCTGTGTTTCGCCATGTGACTATCATTATCATCACCGCTTTTTACTTTGCTAAAAACAATTCATCCCTACTGTTCGGGAATTCTATAATCTGCCGATATTTACGATCTACATATCAATTGAAAAAGGCTTTGATCCGTCTATTTGTGTGTTGATAGAGGGAATATAAATTCGTTTTACACTGATTTCCCTTGTTTACCGGTGGTTGTGCGCCAAACTAGGAGCGAAGAGTGGGCCGACCGCGGCGCGGCTCGTGCGTCGTAGATTCGATAAAGCTCGTCTCACAGTTGACAGAGACGGCGCGGCCTAACGAGCGGCGGGGGACGAGGCGGACGGGGGGGAGAGAGGGAGACAGGGGGGGATGAAGAAGTGCGGTTCCGTGCATGTCTCTGCTGATTGACCCGCGTCACTCGGCAAACAACAACTAACGAGTCGGCCCCCGCACCTCCAGGTGCGGTATTACGGTAATTCGCTCGAATCACTCCCGCGGCGGCCGCTCTCCGACTTTACTTGCACGTCTCCCCTGATTGAGACTCCTTAACGAAATTAACGCTCTCTCACACGCAAACAGCGAAACGCTTTATTCAACGCCTTTTGTCACAATATGATGGATTGCGGTAATACAACGCAAAGACGCCGTGTGTGTCGCGCTGCTGATTACTACGCACCGACGTACACACCAACAGATTTGTACAAGGGGGATAAAATCACTAAGTGTTACGCAAACGTTTACCTTTAATATGATGTTATTGTGATTTATAGCTTCCCCCGCCTAATGTTGTATATCCCGCCTTAATCAAGTTACTCGGCTTCGTTTAAAGTATGTATGTTCTATATTGCGAAACACGTACAAAACAATGTAGGAATGTCGTGCGCCTACAAACGAACCGGATCCGAAGAGCTCCGTCGACGTCAATCGAATCAAATTATTCGAGTCAACTGGCAATCAGAAAACTCGTAGCACGTAGCACATCTACGGAGTTCGGACATGAGCCGACTCTAACTAGCTAAATGATGGATTGACGATCACCCCTCATCCTTCGAACGTCTAACTTAAACACTCAAATTATACCCATGTAATTTTTTAACAGCTGTTAGACTATTTCATGTATTCCTAAAAATTAAATGTTGAAATCGAATGAATGAAATCTTTATTTATTATGTAAATTTAACTTTTATAACCAAATTAGTTTTAAAATAGTTTGTTTATGAAACATCTCTAGTAAGTTGCTTTAGATGCTGCAAACATTAAAGATTACAGCCTGTAATCATGAGTGGTATCATTCGTTACGCATTACAACCAAACTGCCGATGGAGCACAATAAAAAATATTAAATAATTTGAAGACCGCCCAAAGACTTCACAACTAGGGTTACCATGTCTCAGCGTTTTTATCACAAATACTAAATAATATTTTTACTACATTAAAAAAAGTTATTTTAGTTATCGCCATTTGTTGTTTTACCATATTTTTAAATTTTTCATAAAGAAAAAGTGTACATTTTGCACATCAATTAATCGAATTGTTAAAATCACATAATTCTTATGTAAAATACACTTAGTCTTGAAGTAATAACAGACACTGTAACTATAGAAACACATTTTTTAATTTAGTAGATATTTTTCACTAAATAATATTCAAGATAGTTTAATCTTTTAGACCATATAAATTATTCAAAATATTTCAATGAAAAAAATAAATAAAATACTTCTGCTCGTAACCGAATAGATAATGTAATAATCCTATATGTGACAAGTGTTATAGGGACCAGTCTTTACATATTAAATACTAGCGTTCGTAAAAAATAATACAATTATTTTTTTATTATTCACCATGCTTGGAACATGTGAGGTGTCCAGCACTAAAAGTCTGATGTAGTCGTCCTAGAGCACGTCCAGGTATTGAAACTGGTTCGTTAGGAGGGCGCGGAGGGAGGGGAGAAGCAGCGTGGAGGGGAGCTGGCGGCGTCAATCAAGGCAATTGCTGCTCAATCGGCAATCAGCCGCGCCACTAACGACCCGCCTCCGAAACCAACTTCTTGCCGACTCCGATCAAACGGCGTGTAACATCTTACATTTGCAACTAGTTACAGACCACGTCGGTAAATAGTTTTTTATATCCTTCGCATTAACGCGTTCAAAGAATTTAATATTGTTCAGTTTTTTCAGTACAATATAAGCTTTAAAGCATAAATTTCGATATTGTTTTAATTTTTAAAGAATGGTAAGACAAATTATCTTTTAAGTAAAATTATATCAAAATTGAATAATTGTTTTCAAAAACTTTATTATTGACGGTAAAATTATAAAATGCAACAATTTTATATGTATGTAAAAATTTACTGTTTCTCGTACTGATTAGTTTTAATAATATTCCGTTGACCAACTGCTCGTATGACAGCTGGTATACAATTCGGTCTTTAATGCAACAAACGAACGAAATATTATTACATCAAACCGAAAACGCTTTTAATGTAATATGAAACAGCGTGCAAAATATCGCGTGTTATTTTACTATGCGGCATCAAAATGGTATTTTATTAAAGCACGTGTCCAGGGCGGGCGGACTCCAATTTGGGCGCTCGTTAAGGCGCAAAAGACGCACAGTTTAATTGCAACCGCTCGCCTCTAATGAGGCCCTGTGTCCCGACTCCCAGTTCCTCTTGTGCAAATTGACATTGTACGGGAATCGATGTCGCCAAAATCGCGACAAAACACCAAACGTTAAACCGCGCGACATTATACGAGTCGATTTAGTATCGGTTGCGGATTTTACAGCAGTTGCAATGGTAAGGCGTTGGTAGTGGTCAGCTTAATAAATCCCAAAAGTTGTTCAACTTATCGCCATGAAACGGAAGCTTATACAGACTGTCAGAAAGCAAAATATCACATAACTCGGATATGTTATGCGTAGTGACCGATGGAGCCTCCAGCAACAGATCATAATAAGATAGATAGAAGACATAAGATGTGCCGGCAGTCGAAAGAGGTCGTGGTTATGTAAAATACGGTAGTGGGTCGGCATGATATCATCAAGACTATTCTCAGAATTAACAGTAATCTTTTCAAACTTCAAGAGACACTACGAACAGGTGAACGGAAAATTTTATCAATAATATATTTGTATGTTCGTTAGAAGATCCGATAAACGAGAGACACTGCGTAGCACCAAATTTATTATTGTATCTTTATCTAACAGCAGAGAGAGCCGTAATAGCCTAGTGGTTTGAACGCCGGGCTTGCACTGCGAAGGTACCGGGTTCGAATCCGGCCTGCACCAATGAATTTTTCAATTCATGTGCAGTAAGTATAACAACAAGTAATATCACGCGCTTTGATGGTGAAGGAAAACATCGCGAGGAAACCAACATATCTATATCATGACCATCCGTGGTCGGACTAGTATGTGAAATGGGGAAGGCAATGACAAACTACTGTATTATAACTGCCAAGAAACTCGTCACGTTTAATTTTCACATGATAACCTTCCTCAGTCATGAGGAAATACGACTTAGAAGAAGATCCAACAGCAATGAACGAAAAAAATTTATACTCAACATGTTTCAAGGTAAACTTTAAACAAAATCTTTATAATGAAATCGAAATCATATTTAAGAGGTCTAAGGTACCTTGGATTGGTTGACTTTTACACGTTTATATCACTTTGCTAATATATCTATTTAGCAAATATGAGTCATGCAGATATGTTAAACTTATGCTTGATGGTCTGTAAGGTTGTAAAGTTTTTTTTAATTCCTCGAGACGAACTGGACTTTCTCTTAATGGTAAGTGATACGATTGCCCATAACAATGAACCTCCAATCAAAATGATATACACTGCACCACATTGCGCTCATCGCCATGAGTCATAAGGCTAAGTCTCGTTACGACAGTAATTTCACTAGCTTACAGCGTCCTTCAGACTGGAACACAGTAATGTTTGCACACTATTATTTAGCAGCTGAAACAGTTGCAGTGGTACTGACATAAACGGTTTCCGGCAACAGAGACCTACCACCAGTAAAAGTTTAAAGTTAAATGAATGGAACCTACATTATAAAAGTTATTTGAAATCGCTCTTAACACAAGATTCAACATTTATGAGTTATAACCAATGATGTTTCAATTGACGCCGGTATTCAGTGTGCTGTAAGTTAGAAGCGTTTAATTATTCTCACATGAACACACAGCTCGTGTGTAAAATTTGAGATATTGAAGTTTGGAGCAAGTTTCCTTCAGGGTCCGCGTTATCCGCAGTCGGAGGACGGGCTCCGCGATTGGATTACGCCGCCGGCGCATGACCCCAATTAATTTCGTTTGTCTCTTTGTCCGTCCGTCGCTGGCCCCACCGCAGCGTCTAAACAGCGTCCGGCAAACGGCCAATCTCTGTTTGAGATTCGATTACTGATATCCACTTCGGCTTTACCAGCTATAGACAGCTTTTAGTTTTAACCCGCCCACCTCCGACTCCATCCTGTACTGAATAACTCCGACACTACGAGACCGTGCAATTAACAATGTGAGTATAAACAGTTTTATAAGACAAACTGCTAGCGCTCATTTCTGTGTATAACAGGAAGAGACATTCACGCTTACACCTAATATGTAATGTATCCTTGAATTAATTAAGTTTTAATACCTTTGTTCGATCGGTATCTACTTATGTGAGGCGGTCGACCTCGGCTGCTAAGATATATGTTCTCTTCCGCTCACAACGCGATGCGGAAATGCATCATTTAGCCAATTAACGCACGAGTTATTTATTTCATTTAATTAGTTGAAATACGTACTTCTATTCGGATCGTTTTTGTATTTTTCTCACAACGCTTTATAATATCATTTAATGAACAGCTTAGAGTTAAATTTATAGATTATTCGTTTTTATGGACTACGAGGAACATTTAGAACTAAAGTGATCAACTATGAGAAGATCGTTTAAATATACTACCGCAGCTCCTATATCAGCCGCTAAACAGCAATGTGCAAACATTACTGGGTTCCGCTTTGAAGGGTGTTATAGCTAGTGAAATTACTGGGGTAACGAGACTTATTACCTTATGTTTCACGACGACGAGCGTAATGTGGTGTAGTGTATACCATCTTAATCAACGTCACGTTGTTATGAGCAAGCGTATCACTTACCATCAGGTGAACGTCTCGCACGTCTCTTCGCTCCGTCGAATAAAAAAATATTTTATATGACGAAATGGCGATTGTATCAATACACTAAACTAAGTCTTTGGATTGTGTAGAGAGAAATTAAAAATGTAATATATTAAACAACAACAATAAACAAATAACAAAAGTTTAATAATATTCGGAGTAACAATGTGAAGAGTGATTTAACGTCGCTCCTGGCAAGGACATGATATGTGCATCCTGGCGAATGCATGTGCCGATGTGTAAATCAGTGCAGTATGCAGATATCCCCCTACTAGCATTATCACTGTAATTGATGGTCCTTCATGGTCAATAATTCACCTAGTAGAAATTTCATGGTCGTAAATCATTGTAGAAATTATTTTGATATATTCATCTTTAAATTTTGTTGATAACATAGTTTACATTTTCATAGAACTTCATCTCAATTAAATATTATTATCTATGATAATCATGAGGTAACTACCTCGTATCGTAGATAAATAGCGATTTGTTAAGAAGTCTGTACTTTTCCGTGATGTAATAATCTTCGTATATTGTAATAGCTATTATGTGCTTTAATTAAAGACAAACTTTGTGTGTTGGGATGAGAACGTGAAATATAAATTGGTATTATAAAGTGCAGCTCTTGTCGGACACTAGGATATTTGTCGCCATTAATTTAACGTTGTCAGCGGCGTCCGACATGTTTGCCGAGCGCCTGCAGACGAGGCGGTGTCGTCAAGTCATGTTATAGAAAGCCACGAGAAATTCACTAGGTGACTCAATCACGCCATTTCCTCCTCGGCCCATCGTCATATAATACCACAACCTTCACCCCCTCTCGATCCGAAGATCTTGTCTCAAAATTTCTTAACAGTAATATTATACATACAAATGTAAACGTCGATCGAAAAGCATTTTATAAAATGTTTTCCTCTGCTTTTAGAAGTTTGTTTGTTTGCACACGTTATTGCATATGCATAAGGGAATATTGCAAATGTACCGCCCGTACCCAATATTCGAATGAAAAGTTCAATATGTGGATCAAAATCCTAATAATAAAATGGTTAAATAGATGAGAAAGCAATGTTTGCGTTAAAGAGCTAAATTTCAAATTTAAATTTTAAGTTGATTCTGTTAGTTGGAGAAGTACGTTAATTAGGAAGTATTGGCTGCACAAAATGTAAACTACACACTAACAAGGGATAGTTGCAGTGGGGGGAGTTGGAGCCGGGGAGGGGGAAGGTAGGTATGTGATGTTAATTAATAACGTCTGTCTCATGCGCGCTAACGACACCGTCACGACTACATTATTTAGCCACCTGATTAGTTCGCAGGAAGTACCGCTCGCCCTCACCACTAATTAGTAAGCCGCCTGGATCTCGTTCAATTTAATTCGAAGCTGCTCTAGCACGTGGACAATAACTCACATAGCATTCACCTAGCACGAATGCAATTTACTGTTGTAGTGCATTTGGCGATTTATCATTTCACTGCGCGCGGTCCGCGGTAGTCTGGTTTTGGCTTATAAAAAATCAAAAAATATACAAAATCAGTTGTGCGCTTCAACGCACACAACTGTCAACAGCATTTTTTTTTCTCTATTCTATTATTAAAGCGTTTAATTTAGGGCAACAGTTTTACACACAAAACGATGAAAACGGAATCGCTGCGCGCCGCCCGAATAGGATAGGAAACCTATTCGAAATTGATATGGGTGGAGCGCATGGACGCATTGCCGCGTCGCGCCTATGCAGCCTCGTAAACGGTGCATGCTCGGTGAAAAAAAGTGTTAACGCTCTGATGCACCGGTGTACCATCTGAAACCCAATCCCACCGCGTTACGGTCCCAATTAGATCGGCGGGCGCGCGTTACGGTGGACGGACGAATTTTGTTAATAAATAAACGCAGTGCCCGCCGTACGGACGCCCGTCCAGTCCAAAAACAGTAAAAAAGTCACCGGTTGAAAATTTGGCGCAAGTATGACACCCGGAGTGACGTACACAAATCATTATTCGACGTGCTAACTATTCTGTCAAAGGAATTTTTAATATTACCGGCTGAGATTTAGTCAGACTTGCCCGCTGTCATGTGCCACGTCTGCCTAAACGTCCCCCAGCTCCTGGACGGCAGGATTTACTGATGACGGCTGTTGAATACACTACGCATTCTGTTTGGCATTGTACTGAACTGTAAAAAAGCTGAAAATATGACTTATGGCTATCCACTTTCGTGTTAAACTTCTAATAACAATATCATAAACACTTAAGTCGCGGAGCAAGTAATCGAAATTGTAATGCGTCGTTTCCTGCTATTAACTATATAAGTTTTTTAACCGAAAAAGTTTATATTCATATAATGTTACTTATCATAAGGGCAATAATACATCAACTAACGATAAACAAGCTTGTACTGTTTATCAAATACAACAAACTTCACCCAACACCAAAATAATTAAATCAAAATTTTAGATATTTTGTTTAAATATCTAAAATTTTGATTCATTAGCTCCAATACATGCATCAGCCTAGGTAAACTCGAAGATAATTCCAAAAGCACTAAAACGAAATAAATAAATTTTGTCCTAAATTCGTATGATAACACCAAAAAGCCTGAACTAATTTATTATAATAAATTTAACTGAAAAAATTAAACAGATGTTAAAATTAAAAATAACTTATACTGTAATTTGGTTAAACGGCCTCAAGTTTAATAATTTTTTTATAAGCAGCTAACAGACAGAAAAAATTTAATAAGTCTTTCATGAAACTTCGGGTTTTTTTTTTCAAAAAAATAAAAACCGACCGTAAACTAGTTCATTTAAGTACCGCATACGCACACATACAAATTAAACCGTTGTTCATATTGTTTTTTAAAAGAGCGTTTTAGTTAAATTACTTTTAGCGCATCCTCGACGCTCATGTAATTAAGTTTGTAATAAAACTCTTTTCAGAATTTAATTAACTTAGACCTAACATTATGAAAATGAAACAATGTATTATCTCGGTAATTTCAATTACCACTGCCTTAGCTCGGGCCTCTATTTTTTCTCCCATTTATGTTTCTTGATTAATTTTGCTATGTTTTTAATTATAACAACAACGATGCGTTTTCTGTAACTGCAAATAATAATACTGCAAATGTTAGGGAAACAGTTTATTATATATATATATATACAATGAAATATGTGTTCAGAATGAAAGTAGTTATAATTGAAAACCCATTTTGCTATCGCATTATTTGAAATATTTAAAAAACACACGATAAACCAGGCGCGTTAGGCAAAGTTTCCCACTTAATGTGACGGTAACAATATTTATGGCTTTTACCTAAAAGTGTTAAGTAGTAATATGCGGGCATAGTTTGAGGAAGCCGTAACTTTATACAGTTCTAGTTACCCCCTTGCGAATAGACCACACAATTGGTATTCTCATCTTATTACTTTAACGTATTACAAATTAAACCTCATACCCTCAACGTTCAATAACGACAAATTTCAGTCCTTTTTATTGTATTTTAGATAATCGTTATCAATTAGTATTAAATCACTGCTCACCTTAAAAATTCCCTAACACCTTTCACATGTATTATCTTCTGTATTTTCTCATCTTCCTTTACTATAATCGTGATTTCAATTATATTTCATTCTATATGTAACTAATACAGAATTCAGAAAAAAATCTTTTGTTATCGTCTACGGTGTTTTTTTTTAATTTATTAGATTTACCAACGTTTGTATACATTAATTCTTTGACAAAATACTTGCAAATATAAAAATCATAATGTAACAAAACACTGAAAAGTAAATTCAACATGCATCTATAAACTATTATACTAGTAATTATAACATATGTGAAAGGAAAAGGAAAACATGCCTTGTAACAACTCAAATTTAAGCTATGTAAAGCATACCATTACGACTAACAATTGATTAAGAAAATATCCCTGACTATTTGGCGGAGGGTTATAAGTGGGTGAATCACTATCCCATACGTAACGTAAGACTCGCTTTAAAAATAGGAATGCATTCTTAAAATGTCGTGATTAATGTTAATGTGTTAAGCGACAAAAAGAAAACTATAATTCATTAAAGCAAACAGTTTAAATGAGCGAAACGTAAATTTGATTAAGTGCGTAGCGGCAATAAGCGAGTGCTCGTGATGACGATCAAATCGTATCAATTAAGGGGAAGCACTCGGTAAACTCGCTCCGAGTGTCGGTAGCGACGTTAGCTAGTTATAGATCCCGCTTCTGATCTTAATTAACCTCATGTGTTAACCTCGCATAACTATGAGACGCCCGCTCTCTCTCTCTACTCAAACTTAGTACGGCTTGACTTTACTTATTAATAATCATCTAATATAGGCGACATGTAAATTTATGCTTAATACATTCCTGTTGATTTTCTGCGGTTTAATCCTTGTGCATTTTTTTAAATTATTGATGTAACGAGACTTAAGATATACATAATGCAGTGTATATCATTCTAACTAGCCCCACATCGTTACGGCCTTACGTATCAATTTCACAAATACAAAAATACATTCTTATATTTCCTGTCGTTATAACATTTATTTTGATAATTTCATCTGTATTTTTGATCATACATTTTCTTAAAAAGCATTAATGATAATACGGACAGGAAATTAGTAAATCACATATAACATGTAGCGGAATTTTTAATTTTAGTTTTTAAATACACTCATAAATCAATGTCCCGCCGCACAATGTCGCATTCAGAAATAGTTTTAGCGGTTACAGATAGATTCTATTTAGGTCGCTAACACACCGGCAGCGGTAACTAACATTATCAACTGGGAAACTTGTGAAACTCATTTATATCGGATTAATTAAATACGATATGAACAACAAGGAATGCTGATTTGATATGGGATACAAAATTAGGAAGAGAGAGACAAAAAATGCAAATAGTCCAGAGCTCTCCACAAAACTATTTTCGTATAAAACTTAAAAGTTTTGTATAAGTATGTAAACATAATTAGTATTAAATTGTATTATTTATATTAACTCTTATTTCATAATATTACATTAATTGATATGTAATCATCCATCTTAGTTTAATTAACTTGAAGGTACGATTTTAATCCAAAATGTACTTACAAACTTTCAAAATGTAACTACATCCGGTTTAAAAGTTTAATAAATTCTTCAAATGGCAACTTAGTATTAAATATACAGATATGAAAATATATCACCACTGCTAAGATTGTTATAGATTTTTGTAACTGTCTAGCACGAGGCACATAAAACTTCATTATGTACTATTAGTTCCTGTTTGGTAGGTACAAATAATTGTTCTTATACTCTTAGCTATTTCTATTTTATTTTCATGTTAGCGTATGAGAGCACAGAATTTAACGAGTTGAATGAAATCCATCAGTGCATTCGGAACAATGTGCAACACGATCACCGTTAGCCGCGAGGCGCACGCGCCGCGGTCACCAGACGCGTCTATTTCGAAACTTTCTAATACCTAGTTCATCAACGAATTCATTATGTCGTAAAAGAGCGTGCGCGAGACCGAAATATCGTGGGGCTCGTAAAACCGCTCGTAAAGACGTTTGTTTACTAATTCGAGTGGGGCAGGTGGGGCGGCCGCGGCACGCGAGGGATGCTGTTAATAATATATAACCGTACATCCACCATCCACCAGTCCTCAACGTGAAATATTACAAAATGTGGTGGCCGTAATTAAACGGAAATCCATAACTAATCTCTCAAAATGTCATTGAGATATTTCCTTATACAACCTCTTTACCTTCATTAAGGTGAGACGTAGGAAAAAATATAAGAAAATCCCTACCTTAAGTTTAAGGTTTTAAGAAAAACTTTTAAATGTGCAATCATATACATACAAACATATCTGAAGCGTTTCGTACAGTTTTTGTTACATAAAGTTTCATTTCTCTTCGCTGTTAACGTTTATGTAGAATCTAGACATTTTTATTTTGAATCGTTAAATATTAAGTAGCAATGGGGCGGACGAGCTGGAAATCTAGTGCGTAGGCAAAGTTCTGAATATGACTGAAATAGCCTTAACTGATGTTAATGATGATTGTTAATATCACGTAAAAATTGTAAAATAACAAACATTTGTTTTGTTTGTCATCTAGTGACACATCTGTTGCTGAAGAAAGTCTAAGTGTCATCTCAACATCTTTTTCTGCCGCCAAGCCGAAGTGTGACATAACTGTGTTGGAGTTTGAAGAAATAACCAGGGTAAAAGTTAGTTTATATAATCCCAACTAGCCCCGCAATGTAATGAGCAGGCATATCAGTTAGTCGGATGAAGATCCTATCGTCGTCCTCGCTTCGTCGGATAAAAAGTTTAATAGAAATGAAAATATTAAACAAAGACATTTTGCGGGAACGCCGAAAGTGATAGTGTAAAGTCGGTCGTTAATAAGTAACAGGCGAAGTCGTCGCGGGCCTCCAAATTGCCTCCTCCGCAGGTCACAACTTTTAATGAGGCAAAATTCCCCGTCGGACTCGATTCACGTCGCCGTCGCCGACCCCGTCGCCTTAACGCAACCTGTTCGTTAGTGCAAAAACGGGCCACGCTAACGCGTCATTAGAATAACACCACCATGTCGGAGACACACCACGACACAACCGTTGGATCATCTAATAGTTAACGCGTATCACCTGTGAACAAAATTGTCGTGATTCATTCTTACTAATAACTAACACATACCTATTATCTTCATGGCGCAGCGGCTCAAGAGACTTGAAGATCATTCTCACTTCGCTGTCATGATCTCTGAGCACCAAATTTTAGCAATCTATTACTTAGGCAAGGGTCAATTAAAACGGGAAGGGGCACTGACTGTTTGTTATCTTACCAGAAGAAGAAAAGGTGTAGAATACCTCTCTGTGATAGAGCTGCACAATATTATCCCGAAGGTCGTCCCGTTATGAATCTTGTACACAGTGACAAAGAAACGACATCTTGGAGGTTTTATTTTAATAATTTACTTCAAATAACAAACTCTATTGTTCTACACGTCCTTAAGAAAAACTTAAGTGTATTTAAAGTTTTTCAAAGATAAATTGGCTTGGATTTATACGTATCGGCCTTAGCCGAAAGGGTAGTCCCTCATTTGTGGCGGGCTTTCTCTGTGTCGTTGTCACATTAGCGAATAACTCCGGGGCCAGCTCCGCCGATACGTTAACGATGTCGGCGGGATGTCTATCGCCGGGGAAAAAACTCTTTGTGTCGCGCTGCGTCCCGCCGCCGTCTCATTGACTGCCACGTGACTACCTTCGCGGATTCCACCACCAAATCTTCCCGATCGAAATTCTTTTTACTGGTAGCACGTTCCTGTTGCCGGAGACCGTCTAGCACCACTGCAGCTACCACTTCTCCCGACAAACAGTAATATGCAAACATTACTGTGTTCCGGCTTGAAGGGCGCTGTAGCTAGTGAAATGTGATAACGAAACTTAACATCTTATGTCTCATGACGACGAGCACAATGTGGTGTAGTGTATACCATCTTTACTAGTGCTACGTTTTATGGGCAAGCGTATCACTTAACATCAAGTGAACATCTCGTTCGTCTCGCCGAATTAAAAAATCAGATAATCAAATAGCTTTACTTCCTCTTACGCATGTGTCCTTTTACTTTAATTTGTTGAGTAATAGGTTTATACACTAAGTTTTTCCGTATACTTATATCTTTAATAGTTAAACTAAAATTTTGTCGATTTCGGTTCATTAATTTAGTCATAACACAGAGCAAGTTATAAATTACATTTAACACTACATGTAAACGTAGAAATTTTAATGAAATGTATAACTATTAAGTATAAATATACAAAAGAGGTATGGCTCGTTATTAAGTAAACAGAACTTCGCGAAGCAAGCCGTTAAACGAATGAAAATGAAGTTCATGTTTATTCAACGGCCGGGACTATTCGCCTATAATCACCTGCGGAATCAAGTTAACCGGCGCAACCGAAGCAACTCATTTTTCAACTCCATAAATTATCAGCCGATATCGGGGTGGGTCACCCTCAGGTACCCTATCGTAATGAGGTTGTAAACAACGGTATAATTAAACTCCTTAATCGCAAAACTCAAACGGTTACCGCTTTTAAAACAAAACCTCGCAATTTTCAGAGCGACCACCGCGTATCGAAGCGGCGATCGCGGCTCATTACCTTCGCCCTCCCCTCCTCCTAATTAGACAGCCTCCTCCCGCACCCCAGTTGACCCTCCGCCCGGTTTGTTTTCTAATAATTACATTATACTGCTCGTTCTGTTATTTCTATTAAGATTTATTACATTTCTGATTGAACCTTTACGACCGTTCCGAACGTTTGTATACTCATATGTTACTTTAACTCATAAACTTTTAATGAGAACATAATAGTGAGTGAATCACAATTAAATTTAACTATATGACACATACATAATACCTAAGAAAAGTAGCCTTTTAAAACTAACCATATACATTTAGTAAATTTATACAATGTGATGAAGCAATGATATAAATGACTTCAGAACATAGAAGATAGAAAAACTTTCTAGTCGGTCTCCAGCATCAGAAATCTACAACTATTAGTTCTTTTGACGAACAGAAAGAAATCGATTTTTATGTTAAATAAATTAAACTTAAATAAACATTGGCATCAGTAGCAATCAATTAAAGTTGTAACCATAATTTATAATCACTGTTCCTGTAGCCGGTTAGCGGTCTCGCGGGCTTTTATTTAATTTTTAATGAAACCATGATATTAATAAACCATTAATTTACTATAATTTAAAGTTCTGATGGCGTTTTGAATTATATATTTATTCAAGTTCATTATGTTATATAAAAGAGACCGTGCAACATTTATTGCCCATAACGAGTTTGATTGGCTTTTTATACAGAAATGGTTATACGCGGCGATTTGAGTTAAAAATCTCCGCATTGATTTTCTCGCTTAATTATTTAAGCAGGAAAATCAATATGATAAGTAATAATATAGTTTTTGTATTGATATGTCACTTTAAGACTTTATAGATATATTTGATAATACTCAAACCTTAATACACAATCAGCGGTAAATTATATTATTTTTTAAAATGTTAGTATTTATTGAAAACTTTGGAAACTTAGCGTTGCAGTTGTATAATATTAGAAGGGTGGAGAGGGGGTAGATGGGTGAATTAATTGGATGCCAATTAATCGTTTTGGCGGTGAAGAATATTCAAATTGGCGCTCTCGTTTCGTGCGGGCGCCGCGAGAGGGCGCACGCACTGAGCACCTGTGAGTGCGCCGCATCCGGCCCGTCCAATTACTGCGCCTTTACCCTAAATAAAGGATGCAGTAACGATCGTTACTGGACACCGCTCAACCAACGTAGAGGTTCACTAATGATACCATGTGAGAACTACGCTCCCCGACCACCTCCCAGACTAATTGCAGCTGTTTACAAAACCTATTAACTGTAAGAAATGTGATCCTTTTTGTCTATGCCTTATTAATTACATTTCAGGATCTACTTTTAATATACCAATCAAAATATAATTCCTAATAAGTACATAAAATTTTTTAATTATGTAACTAATATGAGAAATCTTTCTTAAATCTTAACAAAAATCAACGGCTTTTATAAAATGTTATAAGAAGCAATATCACTTTATAAAGAAACATTAAACGATAGTTGTAAACAATTCCAGACTAATACGAATGTTTTAATATCTATCAAATTCGGTAACACATCAGGAGGCAGTTACATATTGTTAGACCGGAAACACGATCCTACCTAGCCCATAATCAATGTGTTGCGATATTCAAACGCATCAATTATTCAAGCTCGCACGTCACCAAGCACACGCCGATGACAAGTGACTCCGAGCCAAGGCACAGTATCAAAGTATCCACGATCCACTCGAATAGCGTCACTAACGAAGCAGGATCTTTGCGACTTACACGCAATTACAAACACAAATAAAAAGCAAAAATTCATAAAATACAACAACAGATATGAAATAAGGTAAGGTTCTATCATTATTTTAAAGTAAATAAAAAAAAAATTATATAGTATGGAATAAGGTGTTGTGGTCGTTTTCTGTTGGATGTATCGCATCGTATGCCTTATATAGAACCGTTATTTTGGTGTTTGCGTGTCTATAAATGTCGCGAGATAAGATCCGCACGGGAGGCTGGTTTCGGCGCCCTTTATTTACTTAATCAGGCTGACGGACGGACAATGTGCTATTGTACCTGATATATTGACGGCCCGCGGAGCTGTAATTGGAACGCAATCTTATAACTAAGCTAACGATGTCTGTATTTATAATCTGTATCAAAAGAATAATCTATAAGATAAACATTTGTGTTTCTTATTAATAATTATTATGTGAAATATGATTTTTTTAAATGTATTGTTGATGGACAATAATTTTTAAATATACATCCAAAATTGAAACATGATTACTCAACGTTACAGACACATTAATCGCGGAGCTGTCGACGGTTGTCGTTATATGATTATTCATAAGGATAGGTATTATTGTTAACAGTATTATCATAGGAAGTAGTTCAATGGCTAATCGTTGCAGCGTCAAAAATGTTTAATTAAAAAGATTGATGCTTACCGGTAGAGCGGGGCACCAGAAGTAGAGTCGAGTTGCAAACTTATCTAATTAGTTGGCGGCGGCGGCGGCGCTGGCGGCGGAGAGTGGAGGGTGGGGGGGGGGGGTGTAGGTTCGCGCCCGCGCTGCGCCTGGGGGGGGTCGCGGGGCGCCTGCCCGGGGTGCAGGGTACGCAGGGGTGGGTCGGGGGCCAGACGGGGGCAATTAGCGGTGATAGTCGATTAGCTCATCGTGCGAGTGCGGCTTTTGACAAATGTTTCGAGTAATAAATTATTATTATTTATGGAATGTTACACTTAATTGGTGTAATTAATACGGCGTCCCCGCCGACCAATTAAATAGTTATTTGACCAGAGCCCGTTTCAATTATACTATTATATTTGTATGCAAATTTTGCATTAGTTATTAATAAGCATTTGTTCAATGCGTGGTTAATAAATTGTTATTATAATTATATGCCGTACCCGTGCGAAACAACTTCATTGTACAGATTTGAGGTTAGATTATCGGCTCACCATGGATAGGACTCCGACATGATGTATATCCAAAAAAAAAACAAACTCGTGGCCAGGTCAAAATTTTCAAAATGACCTCGTAAAAGGAATTTATTAATTGCTAACATACAACATCAGCGTGTTGTCAATTAATTTTAGCCCGTACAAATACATTGTGGCACAATTTACATTATTCGTTTCCACGAAGGCTATTTCGGAAGATTGATTAGTGGAAGTTTATTAATAAAGAGCGGGCCGTAATACTGAGATAATTAATTCTTAGCGCAAGTTAATTGATAAATTAACATTAATTAGAAAACTTGCGCCTACAAACTGCTCTCGGTTGGAAGTTTAATTTCATTTATAAGTGTAAAATCGATGCACGTATATCGGTCCTAGGGGAAGGCGCCTAATGAAATTTTCTATTGCAGCACATATCAGTGATTAGTGGTTAAGGTGAATGCATTGTTGGAGTGTAGAGTTGTGAGAGGTGCACAAGGCGCAGCGGGTGCCTCCGCCCCTACACTTGTCAGGTTTTTCCACGGTGCCGTTGTGATAGTTTCGCTAAGCGGCGGGCACTGGAGTAGAACAAGCGTTTAATTAAAGGACACTCACCTCACGGGCCGTTGTCGGCCGGCTCATCGCATGCGCCTTAATTAGTTCCAGCACCGACACCCCCACCACACCGCGCATCCCCCATCGCCATCCCAAACGGCCTTATTTTGTTTTTCTCGGATAATTTTTAATTAAACGCTTGATTAAAATGAAAGTTTGCGTAAGTAGCGGGCGGAGGAACAATCGGGCCGGGAGTTTAGGATAATGAATTGATGGTGTTACTTTGCTCGCTCCGTCCGCGCTGGCTGGGGACTTAATTAAAAATCGCCGATAGAGTGTGTAGAGGGGAGTTCGGAACGAGTTTATGGAACTTAGTCCGGAGGCCCTGTTGTTTTACTACCTATGTCAATTTGAATACGAGATTGCTTCACGGTTTCGCGTTAATGTTTTATCGTCAATCCTCTAGTAGTTTGTATTTTTAACTGTATTACATTTAAAGAACACATTTTCGTTTAGCTTGCCACATGTATTTGACTTAGATTAACTTATTTTTATTGGTCTTTGCTTGAAATGTTTCCTAATAAATCGCATTACTATTTAAGTGCACTTTTTAGATTACCTTGAAAGAATTCTGTTATTAATATCTATGATTTAAAAAGTATTTATTTAAATTTATTGCTTTGGAGTTTATATCTAAATTGTTGTTACATTGAGATTAATGGAACTAATAAATAGTGGACATCATTACTTTTCAAGCACTTTCGTATTTAGTCGACTAAGCTACGAAAGCTCT
The DNA here is from genome assembly GCA_029286795.1 of Byasa hedistus. NCBI lineage: Eukaryota > Metazoa > Arthropoda > Insecta > Lepidoptera > Papilionidae > Byasa > Byasa hedistus. The sequence continues at coordinate 3,449,812 of JAGSMW010000020.1, read as the reverse complement.
AACAGTATTACTATTTAAAAATATGTGACTTTCCTAAAATTTTAATTACAAATACAATAACTAAAACCTTGCATGCGAAACTCTTGCAAGTTTTCATTATTTTACAGATTTTTAAACTTTAAGATATAACGTAACAGTTGAATGCTCATTTCAAATTGTTTAGTAAAATATATACTGCACCCTTAGAAAAGAAAGTGATCTATCTGAATTGACCTGTATTGAATGAAATAAGCAGAAAAGTCTCTGAAACTATAGTTTCGTGTAAAATGGAATGTATCTCTTCGGAGTTTTATTTAGAATACTCTTAAGGATAGACTTGTTAAAGACCTAAACAGCTAAATAATAAAATTAAGGAATTTTGAATTTAGTCACATTAATTCTAAGTCAACTTATAATGTGTTACATTAAAACTTACATAACTTTAATACTCATCACCTTTCTGTTCGTTTCTATTGCAATGTAACAAGTTAGTAAAGATAGTGTAAACGTTAATTGTAGTATTTTTTTTATTACTCAAACGTAAACTGTAACAAGAGTGTGCGTCTGTTACTGAAACGTCATTAGTGTATATAATTGTTATTATTATACACCCCGGGGTATGCGCGGTGCTTTAGCAGCAAAACATTAACATTTGTAAAAATTTAAAGCGTAGAGTTGCAGAATTTTACAAAAAATATTTACGATTGTGTATAAGTAGTCTTACATTTTTGATCTCTAGCGACGTGCTTGTGATGTTATGTAAACATCCTGAGGTTACTAACTTTCAAGTTGGCAGGTTGGCCCGTTTTATTCCCTTCAATGCAAAGACAATTTACTCATTCCTTCACTGCCTTTAGATCATCTTTGGGTTTTCTAATTTATGACCATTATTTTTTCATTCAAAATCTTATCTATCAATCTTAATCCTAATATTTTCTCCAACATCACAAACTTTTAGTCTGCCTATAATGTCTTCAGGAGTTAATGTTCATGTAAACATCTTGTTTGATATTTTCTTAGTAATCATTAGAAAAAATCAATTCTGTGTATTATCAGGTTTCATTTATCAGAACTTAAATTTCACTGGAATCATGTTAATACTGTAACTTCGTAGTATTTAGAAAATAAGAATTTCTTAAAGCATAATAAATAAAGTATTATTCAATGTTACTTTTCTACGGAGGTCATTTAAAAGATTTCAATATTGTTTTTACGAACAAAGGTTAGTTCTTGATCACGATCTCACTTGGTGTGTGGTTTGAGACTGGAAAGCGCATTAAATTAGTTAGTCTATTCAGTCTATTCTTGAAGAATCTATCACAGTAGGATACGGGTTAGCGTTTAAGGGTACGTCGTTTGTGATAGCTGCAGCGGTTTCGCTCCCGGTGTCGGCGGGTCCTGATTCGGACTGGGACGGAGACGAGCGCGGGCGGCGTGTCATTAGCAAATTCTTGGCTTGTCGTCGGCACGCGCCGCTAACGAGTTTCTTGCTAACGATGTGCTAACTCGATACACACACCGCGCACCACCTACCAACATGCACTGCGGCTACAACAGCCGAAACATCTGATGCGACGATTATGTGATGAATGGGTCGCTTAACTTCAAAACTCATTTTTTTTTTATACTACTTTGCGACGAGACGAGCAAGACGTTCACCTGATGGTAAGTGACACGCTTGCCCATGACAACGTGGTGCTAGTTAAGATGGTACACACTGCACCACATTGCGCTCGTCGCCTTGAGACATAAGGTGTTAAGTCTCGTTACCCCAGTAATTACACTAGCTACAGAGCCCTACAAACCGGAACACAGTAATATTTGCACACTACTATTTGCCGGTTGAAATAGGAGCAGCGGTGGTACCCACCCAGATGGTCTCCGGCAACGGAGACCTACCACCTGGTGAAACAATACTCATACAATGTAGGCCAAAAGAAATACTCCCTATTGGATGCCCAAATTAAATCACCAAATTGTGGCGAGGCCCATTTGGCCGATATCATCTTCTCGACTTGACCAATAAAATTCTGAAGCTTCCAATAAACATAATCAAAGGTTTTCATTTAGAAAAAAAATGGGTGCCAAATATAAACAGATGAGTTCTTATACGTGAGCGTTAAAAAAAATCTCGTTACATAAATTATTTTGTATCTAAATGTTATTAAGAACCTTTCATATAAAATATGCGTAGAAAAAATACTTTAAGACCTTTTAGAAATCATTTAAGTATATTTATTATGCCAAAGCTTTCATTCAACTTATTTAAGATCAAAATAGTCGATTTCCCAGCATTGTTGACGATTTGTATGTTAATATATACAAATAAGTGTCAACGACCCTTCTATGTCAAATACCATCTGCATTATCATACAGAGACATCTATTTCAAATATTTTTGCCGTTTAATAAAATCAAAGGCAACATAAAGATTAGATCATGAATTTTTTGAAGGCCGCCATGACACGACAACCTGTTTCACGTTTAATTAATGCAAATGGAAATCGGCGAATACTTAGTTGAATTAATATATTACAATGATAAACGATAATGAATAAGATATATTTGATCACGTTGATATTATTACAAACAATGATATCTAATCTATTTCTATAATGATGTCTTAAGTAATGACCCGAGAACGCATAAGGAGTTTGAATATTTTCTTATTCGCTTGAACTGCAGCTACAACGTAATTGCTGTAGTCATCATATGACAGTGAATTTCTAGGCTAGCACCTTTCCTTATTTTTGGTTTCGTTGTCACTTAACATAACTTGAATTATGAAGTAAAACTTTTGCCTATTTTAAATTAATTACTTCATAGTAAAAATTATTTTATTAGTATCTGTCATGTAACATCTTACTGCGCTCGATGGCATAAGTTACTACAGAGGAAAAACAATATTTTTAATATCAAACTGCCCGCCAAATTAGCTCGCAGATTGATAGCGAGACCACAAAATTAACCAAACCTGAAATGTAATTCAATGTAAAAGCGATGATTTTACAGAGATGATTACAAGTATTTACACTTTTCCATATTTATAAATTGTATACAAAAGAAATTTAAATTATGTATGCTTAAAGTTAGATTTCCTAAAGGATTAACCACCATTGCGTACATTTCAATTGTATTTTTTTTTTACTCTGACTCTAAATAACCTGACTGATGATCTCAAGTGCTTGTATCCTGCTCAGCAAAACGGGCCTCGAGCAACAAGTTAGATATCCCGTACCCGGACGTTCCTCCGGGTTTATTGAGAGCGATTCGTCTCCGATCGCCCCCCTCTCCTCGCCTCCCCCTCACAGCGAGCCTTTACTTCATCGAACCACTTATTACTCTTCAGCCAATTTTCATGTTAGAGCATTTTATCATTCCGATATTAGCGAGGTAAAGTTTCTAAAGGGATTTTCCACCGACACAACGAAGTTTAATATTATTAAGTGGATAAGTAATCCGCTTAGACTTTGTAATGGATTTTGAAGCGTTTTTTATGCAAGCGAGTTATGTCGTGTACTAAAGGTTACAGCAATGAAAAATCTAAATATAAACTATAAGAATACTTGAAACATTATCTAAATATATTTGTAAGTGTTTAAAGCAATTTTTTACCAATATAATTTTTCGCAGTAGAGTTACTTATTATATGAACAACTCTTTATTATCGCCGCATGACCTCATTAAATTCATCTAAATATATCTTCGCGGAGTATTAAAAAAACATATAAAAGCGTCCTGTCACCCACCCCTCCCAGCCTCCCTCCACTAATGATCTCGCTGGGAGATTTAAAATTATGTTCCTTACAACAATCAACACATACACAACGCAGCGACTCGAGACACTCGCGTAATGAATAAAATAACATGTCAAGATACGGTCTTCATCTTAAATTAATGAGGATCCGGGACGTATTCAATTTTACACGTAACGAACGCAAATAAACTTCGGCCAGCTTAAGAGAACCCGCACCGGCACCAGCGACTGCGACGAACTTCATACACTTATCGAATTCTCAAACACATATTCGTTAATTAATATCGCTTTGAATGGAAACCTAAAAGTTACTCCCGATTACAAATTATAATCAACTTCTGATATGTATATAAATAAAATTACACATGCGAATGAAAGGTACAAAACTAAGTCCCTTTTATCAGTTTCAAGTATTCCGAGGGCCCGAAAAGTTTGTTAACGAAATTTTAAAGACGAGAGACGAAGTAATATATTTGAGTATAAGCAGCGCACATATTTTACACCTTCATTAAATGTAATACTATTATAAAAATTATGTTGTTTACCTATTTTTCCCCATTATCAAATTTTTTCTTAATTCCCATGATTTTATTGTTCAAATATCCTTATCAGCTTTATATGAGTTGAACATTTTGATTATAACATTATTGATTTTTACAATATAGTACCATCTGTATTGTTGTTACAGTCCTGTTGTCTTTCCTGTTATATACATATATTTCTGCTATTTATTTGTATACTATACGGATTACCTTTTTACCTACTAAATTCTACTTCTTCTACTTGTTCATGTTTTGTTTCCTTTGCCAATTGTTTTACTATTTCTATTTATATCTATTACAATCTATTTAACTCTTATTAGCTATGAAGTCTATGTATCTTTTCTTCTGTATCTTGCACGAATTCATTCGAAACAAGAATCATAAACAATATAAAGTTAATCTCAATTTTTTCCGTCATATTTCTCATTAACACACGTCCTTTTCAACCCAAAGTCTAATTAAAAGTAAAGTATTAAATAACGTACAATGTAGCACATGAAAATAATGAGGCTACAGAATTTTATAAGTTAATTAAAACTCGACAACATGCAGCCTTGCTGGGTGTAATGCTTGAAATTCTTGAAATTCTCGCTTCGTTCATAGAGGTCAGTTCGATATGTTTGGTATAGGCGAAAGTTATTGTTCAGGTGAGAGTGTTGGATAGAATATTGTGATGTTATGATGTGAGGCGGGAGATGTTCCCGCGACGTGTATCGGGCTCGGTTCGCGGGCGTCCAACACAAATAGATTCGTACATGTTTGTCTTGGCTCGGTTTAATTAATTTTACCTTCATACGCCGATACCTACTGTTTGTCGGGCGCTCCTTAATTGAAAACGCTCTTACCGAGAGTAAATGAAACGAAATCCCATTTGCTGCGAGTGATTGAAGTGAATTTATCTTTTAAGACTTTCAAAATTTATCTTCCAGACCTTTGCCAATGCCCGTTTGAAATTATCGTAATGCGAATGAAGCGGGGATGCGCAGCTTATTAAATTTTGATTGCTTTCGCCGGGATTGTTGTGATTTATTAATATTCAGCGGGCTGTAAATAAAACCGGGCCCGCTTACGCTAATAGCGACTGCAATAATTACTCATTAAGTATTAAATGAGGCTATTAAACGCCGGCAGCGGCAAAAATGTCCGCTGATAGTGTATCGTGCGACATGTAATAATTACTTAGCGATACTATTCACGTGAGAAAAGAAAAACCGGTGAAGTGCATGACGGAGTACGAACAATTTATGGTTCCGTAGTTGTATGTGGGTTTTCATTATTTAATTCTTTTGATGATTTTACTCGGTTTATAAAGATTACTTCGTCTATCTAATTTGTAATGATTTGCTTTAAAATTTTGAGTAAAATAATAATCTTTATTACTTCAAGTTTGTAACTTCCTGAGCTGGTTTTACATCTATATTACATTCTGCGTCCTCTCTCATTATTCGATATTAAACAAAGTTTTTATGTAAAGTATAAAAACCTTTGAATATATTATTTGTCAATCTTTTTCTATCTATTATTTTTCTATCATTAAAGTAAATAATATTTAAATATGTTAAATGATTATAATAAAGAACTTAAAATCTCTCCTCTCTGTGCTAAGTCTCAAACGTGCCGGTTCTAATGACACTATAAGGGTTCCTTGTTAAAGAGAGGACTGCAATAAGAATTTATAAAATAATAAGCTGTAGGTAGTTCATCAACTATTACAGTGAAGCTGTACAAATGTGGCTTGCGATCACAATTTCATGATAGCTATCTACAATTAATAATTGCCTGTTAGTGCTAAAGTAATAAATATCAATAAACTCTATATACTAAAAAAAAAATAAAGTCATCAATCGATTTCGTTATGGCCGTATAGAAAATAAACTTTCGGTTTACCTAAAACTCAATTTTTAACAATTTCATCAACATCAATCATCATCACCAGGTGTATTTGTCAAACTGAAGTTCGACGGTCAGATTGAGAAAACTATTACTTTCCACATCTTTTCTTTTAAATTTAAGAAAAAAAATAATACAATATATACTCACGTTTTTATTAAAATAACAGTTTTCGTTAGTATGATTAAGAATTAGAAAAGTTTTTCCAGGGGATAGTATATTTATCACATCTGTTATATTAGTACATTTTAACAATGAAAATACCCTTCTAAAACAACATTACATCTTTTTTGTCTATAATACTAAAACGTTGATAGTTATTATGCATATAATATAACAGCAGCATTGTAATTAAAACTAAGTAAACGGTCACTTACTGCTATTTTATTACACGTTCCTTTAACTCCCGGTAATTACTATAGATGTTATTTGATATTATTAAAAACTGAAGATGTGTTTGCTTAACATCCATCATCCTTCACTTCCGTTACACCAAAGCCTGGTTAATTCACATCAACACCTGTATAACCATTCGTAACCGTACTCCCCTACCAATTGATTTACTGCGAATGTCGTTACTTTGCTTTATTAACCATTTATCAAAGTTTAACGAGCTATAATCGTGGCAGACGCGCTTGTTAAAATTGCTGCCGCCGTCCAAGTATCGAGCTGAAATGAAATTTAACATTCTCGAATGATCTGATAAACGATGAAGAGCCCCGGCGACGCTATTTATTTAATTGACTCCAGAATGGACAGCACAACTAGATCTTACATAACCATAGCATGAATTTTGAGAATATTTTGGGTTAACACTTTTTTATAGTTTTTACTGTAATCTTTAAAACTTAAATTGTATATATAATATGCCAGAGCAAACTACTTGTGGCATACATATAATTCATTTATATTTATATGTATTAAAAGAAAACATAGCTAGATTCTACTTCTAGTCTGTTATGTCTACGGATAGTTAAGAATAATCTGTTTATAAAAATAATTACTTCGTTACATTCTTTACCTTTATTATAGTAAGCTCTTAACGAAAAGTAAACTCTTATTAAGTATAATTCTATTGTAAGAAAATCTTTCACTTCCGCATATCAATTGCTGAGGTCAATGGATCATAACTGTTGTAATACAAAAGGGTAACAAGTTAATTCCGCGCGCACTGAGAACCGGTTTCGCGATTGTTCCAGAATGTTCGGCTCGAGCGGCGCGTGCGCGGCGTGCGGTCAGGCGATCCCTGCGAGCGAGTTCGTGATGCGGACCAGCGCCCCCCAGCAGCCCCTCCACGTCTTCCACATAAAATGCTTCGCTTGTTCTAAGTGCGGATCACACCTCATGCAGGGCGACAGGTAATGGCCTACACTTAAATTTACATGCAATTTTCATGATTTCTTGTTTGTTTTCTCTTAATGTGACAACGAATGCAATGAGACCTATTATTCACTGTCCTCTTATATCATAAAGTGACAGGAAAGTTCATCAACTTTTTTCCAGAATAATCTGCTGTGGTTGTGTTTCGGCTACCCACATAAAAATCTAATCATTCTGAATTTTTGATTGTCCTATACCATCATGTTAAATAAGCGTCACGTTTTTGAATAAATAAAAAACAATGTGATCGTATCACAACTTTTTGTGATAATTATGTTTAAACTTATTATGAAAATACTTTGCTTAACTTAGGATTGAATAGTTTTGATGGAGACTTTATTTTTCATGATTCGATCCATCAGATACTACATGCTGGCGGGATCGTTAGTGTGCGAGCAGGATTGGCAGAAGCTGATGAAGAGCGCGAGCGCGGCGCCCGGACCAGGTGCGCCGCTGCGCAAGGGCAAGGTGGGACGTCCGCGCCGCTCGCGCGAATGAGCGCCGACCTGCTCGAACCGGGACTATGAAGAGGTAAGTTACTTAAGTTACCTACCTATCATATTGTTCCGTCTGTAATATATTCTGTTTTTGTCTGCCTGTATACTCTACAAACGAAAAACGTGGAAACGTGCTCCTGGTAGACAACGTAAGAAATAGTTCGACGATATCAAAGAATGGACTGGGATTAAATACCATCAATTAAAAAGAATAGCCCAATATCGGAAAAGTTTTCTCAATCTGACCGCCAAACTTCAGTACGAAGAAGGCACCTTATGATGATGATGATACTCTACATCCTATCATCACAATATACGAGGATCTTCTATAAGACTATGCAATAATATTATAGGAGTCACCATAGTTTAAGGCGTTGTTGCGTATCATAATAATTTTTTATTGCAGGTTAAAATTCATAAAAGGTCTTTGTTGTGACCAAATGATAAACTCGTTACAAATTTTAATTGCAGAAAAATGGTAGAAAGTTAAACAATATTATAATTTATGAAATAACGGTTATATGCGATGAAGGTTTTTAAATTCAATGATATCCTAAAATATAATTTAAAGCCATAATTATGATTTAAATGAGACCAATTAAAATGTGAAGAGGATACATTGTTCCGAGTATCATGTATGTAGCGGCGGTCGCGTGTGCACGGACGGACTGGCTGACCTTTAACGCCATTATTAACACTACGTATCGTGACTGAACCGCGATTGCGTTGGGAAAATACCTTAATTAATAACGCTAATTATCGTCAATCAACCGCCATCGGGTATTACTTTGATTAACACTTTGGAAACCCCACATTCACATTACGCCACTCAACTGTTGATATTGATCTCGCTTCCCTGTGAGTGCGACTTAAACAATGAGCCGTGTTAATTTACTACATAAAAATTATTTTCCCATACGTTACTATTGAAAACATGTATTATACATATATTTAATATTTAAACAGTAAGCAGATTACTCTACTTGACTTCATCGTTTTCTTAACAACGAAAGTTATACTATTACAACATCATTTTACATCTTTGTATGTTTATGTTGTATACGTATTGAAAAGTAAATGTCTAATGAACTACTAAATAATTTTATTTTTTCAAATTGTTCTCTATCGATCAATAAACAATTTTCTATTCCATACTTGAGCTAATTAGCAAATGAACGTTACGACAGTGTTGGAGTAAAAACGGATATAATGTGCAACGTGTGTTAAAAAAACAAGCAATGTAGTATGTAAATAACTTAATATTGTAACATGGCGGCATGTGCAATGGAAACTAATTTCCAGCTGATTACAGCTTAATTAACCAGAGGTGGTTAGTTATCGCACATGAACCGCGTAATCCGCCATTGTCAACTATGCAGCGATAAAAGTAACGCACCTCGTAAAGCGCGGGGGCTAATAAAAACGGAACAATGTTCCGGTGTTCCCGATCACCTTCAAATTACATCCAGCTGCTGAGCGACGGTACCCCCGGAACTGTCCACCGAATTCCATACAAGTTTAACGATCAATTTTAAATTCCTGAAATTTTATATGAGTCTGAAAATTACTTAAACCTTTTTTCAACTAATTTGTAATTTCAACTTTTGAATTTTTTCGCAAAATTTTATCTCTACTCTCAAGTTTAAAATGAACTATTTCTGTATAAGTTAACAATCAACACTTCTACTGCTGTAATTAATCGATAGTAGTAAAGATATAAATACCAAGATACAAGCAAATTACAAAATAGTGCACACGCGGCATTCCATTACCTTAAATCTAGGTCATAGATCCGGTTTAAATATATCCACGCGGACTGCGGCGGAAGCGGACTAGAGTTAATAACAATTACAGTTAATACCTTAGCATAATTATTAAGTACCATAATTAGATTTTTTGTGTTAATGTTGTATCTAAATTTAAAAAAAAAACATACTTTGAACAATGTATTATATTATAAAAATCATCAAAAAATATTGTTTAGCAATTAATCTAACTGGACGATAAGTTTGACTAGTTAAGTAATAGATATGTTTTTGTTCGTTATGAAGTTTATACGATTTATAATTGAACATTCGCATACAATAAGAAATGTTTAACTGTAATATTAATTCCCATTCAATTAGCAATACGGCAATTTTCTTTATATTTTACTGGTGGTAGATCTCTGTTGCAGGAGACCGTCTAGGTCTAGGCTAGCTCCTATTTCAACCGTCGAATAGTAGTGTGCAAATATTGATGTGTTCTGCTTTGAACGGCGCTGTAGGCTAGTGTAATTACTGGAGTTACGGGACTGAACATCCTTATGTCTCAAGGTGACGAGCGTGGTGCAGTGTATACCATCTTAAGCAGCGCCACGTTGTTATGAGCAGGTATCACTTACCATCAGGTAAAACGCCTTGCTCGTTTCGCCGCTAATAAAAAAAATATTTGTTCATTATTTTTAACTTTGACTGTATGTCCAGTCTGGTTGTTAAAAATTCACGAATCATAGGTGAAACAAAGGGATTAAGACGGAAACGGAAGAGCGGGACCATTAGCATTCGTTAAATATTACACGGATTAGGTGTCCATTGAAAACGGCAATGCACTTCGCACGAAATATTATCGGATTTGTATATTACATGTATGTTTAGAATATACATAACACTACATCTATTATGTTTAAATGTTAACTTTAGATTGCTCAATGTTTATAATAAAAGGCTCTTTTCCGGGTTACAATTATGGTTTAAAAGTTAAACGAACTCAAAATTAAATCCCGTTTTGTGTTTTACAATTTACGTAAAATTTATATATAAACTTCTACCTATTATCCTAAAGCTTTACAGTGCACGAACCTTAAAAATTAAAAACTCTATTCTTACTAAAATATGTGAAAAAGGCAATTAAACTGTTCATTTAACACCGCACAAAGATCCCTTTTTATTTTTTTACGCATAGCACTCAACAGATGATTATCGCCTGAGGTCAGCCTTAACGTATACCATAATTTTATTAACTTTGCCTGCCAAAGATTCTTTAGTACTTTTCTTAAAATTCGAAACGATGCCCTAATGATATTTATAAGCATCCAAGCAAATATCTAATTGCGGTGCTCCTCGCGTAGAGAGATAGTTCATAGAGTTAATTATCTCGTAGAGGCGACCATCGTCCGACCGCCGCAGGCACCTTCTCTTCTCTCGACGCTAGATTCGCTCACGGCGCTCTCACAAAATGCACTGTTAACCAATTCCAAAGTTTAAACACTCCGAAACTTATTTCGGCAACTCATAAAACTATTGTACGGTCTCGCTAATGAACAACTATTTGTAACTCTATAAACATGGAGTGTCCGTTTCGCATAGACAAATTGCGATTATTTAGTGACAGTACTGTACAAAGGGTCAATTACAGCGGCGGCGGGGTGTTACGTAACTACGCAGTTAACTATAATAACAAAGAGCGGGCCTTTCAGCCGCCCGGACCGTGGTCAAAGGCGCGATATTAATTGGAAAACACCTGAAAACGACAGCGCCTTTATTGGGCGTACGTGCGGTGCAAAAATCAAGTGCGCGAGTCGACGCCGGCGGCCCAAAGACTGGCCGACCGCCCGCCGGCTTTGTAACACGATTACACAGACTTGTCGAAAGTTAATTAAATAACGTTTTTCCAAATTACCTGCCGGGCTAAACATCAAAGTGCTCCGGCTCTCGCTTCGGGAATCTTTCCACAAAAGGCTTGGCTGCGGGCGAGGTCCGGCGCTTGCCCCTCTGAACTCCGACCCGCTGCATTGGACAGCTAACGGTTAGCTCTTCAACTCTGTCAACGTAATCAAAGAGCGTTAATGAGATCAGCGTTACTTTGTGTGTTTGTTAGTTAAAGCGACTCGTTTTGTTTTGCGATGCCGACCGCCCTGCCATTTGGGACAGTTTGATTGATACTCGACGTCTATCCGTTGTCAATCTAATTCAATCCGGGGCGGGCGCGGCGGCGGCACGCGAACTGCGATGTTGATCGCTCTCGCCGCACGATATGCGAAAGTCGATATCGTGCATACAGACTACTCAATACTCTCTTATTCTCATACATGCATTAACATCTTTAAACACTTTCGTAATCATAACACGAATAGAGAAAATTAATACAAAATTTTTCAGAAAAATATTTTACGCATCAAAAAAATTATAGAAGGACTTGATGTACTCTCTGTGAAACTTATAGATTAATAATTTTTTTATCAACACTAGTTGACGTTACGACAACGATTATATTATTAAACGTTAATGAAGTGTTTCCATAACTTGCTTTTGTAGTGAAAACGTAATTCGCCCTTCGCAAAAGCAGATTGGAAGTCGAACTCTCTTACCTTTGCGTGTTTGTCGACAATCAAGTGCGCTCGCCTTAATCATTTTCACACTAATTACACGTTTCATGTAACATTGTAAGCAGAAAAAACTACACTGTTTAGGAACCGTAACACGGACGAGTGAGATGTAAAATGGTTCTAATTACTGTTACGTTACACGTAAGTAAAAAGCAAGCACACTGCTATGCAGTTAAACTTGTAACCGCCCGATTTTAACTGCCTAAGAAACTCAGTTCTTAACCTTTGATAAATATTTTTTTACCAAATGATACGTAATGAGAACTAGAATTCATTATAGTTTTAAAGGACCGCTTTTGAGCGCTTGCTGTAGCACAAAACTGTGTTAGTAGAATGACACTTTTTTATGCTACTCCATGTTTTATGTAAAGACTTAAGTGAAATAAAGTATCAACTATATAACCCTAAGAATAGTTTCACTAAGTACACTAACAATTATAATAACTTACTACGTGTAAATAAAATTAAAATAAAAGTTTAAATAACCAGCTCCCAATAACTTTCGTTTTTCCTATCTTCATTTTAAAGTAAAAGCGCTGGGCACCAACAGTAACCGTTTCGTTCTAGATTCTAGAAATTTATAAAAATAATATTCCCGCAATTACGAGCAAGGTGAACCGCTTCAAATAAACTATGTCAAGAAATTAGTGTTTAATTTATTCATTGAGACCGACTTCGTGTCCTGTTCAAGTTATTACGAAGGTGATTTAACTAAAAGGAGGTTTGAAATTAATCAAGTCGTGACCGAGCTTAACCGTGAACGATTGATCGGTTGATTTGCGACAAAAGTGTGACAGTTTATCAGAACAAACAAACATTCATGTCCTGCATCATTCATTTCTTCAATTATCCTGTCAATATAATTTATAGTAAATATCATAACTAAATCGTTATCACAATTTGTCTTACAGCCGAATTGTGTTTACAACACACACTTTAACATATTTACAACGTTGTAATGTTAATATTAACTGTCAGTATTAAAACGTAAGAGAACATGTCACTTTTTTTTTGATGATGTCTTCGTAAAGTTTTAGTCTTTCCACAAGTAGTTAATGTCCCACTAAGATCCCATTCCACAATGATTCGCATTGTGAAAATTATCATCATCAAAAAAACTATTTTCGCTCACCACAACAACATACAAGCTTGTTTGTAAAATAACATTGTTGACTATTCGTGTATTTTGGTTCCATTACGAAATATTTTCTAAGAATAAAAAAAAACTAATTAGCCCGAATTACCGGCATGTGGGCGGAATTTATGTGTTCGTCTCCAATTTAAAATGTAGACTGTGGCGCGAGTGGAAAATTTGAAAAGTTTGAACGACGTCGCCGGCCTCCGCTCCGGCAATTGCATTTTTATACAGGCAAGACAACCTCTTAGCTTATTAGGGAATCCAGTTAGTAGAAGTCCGAGACCTCTGGCCGCGCCGCCCGCTCCAGCAGCGACTTCGCCCCAGTTAATTAGTTTAATGGATACGCTTACCGGTCGTGTCCATTCTACAAACGCTACGAATACAATGAACCTCGTTTTCTTTAATCGTGACTCCGAAATCGGGGAGAGCTATTCAAATCCACCAAATTGAAACGGAGCCTTCTGCCATTTAATTCCGTATCGACCGCCCAATCCAGGGCAACGGTGATGCTCCTGTGCACCGGCACATTTCCCACAGCCCGGTACACCGGATCCGCATCTGCACACGACAAAGGACATCCGTCCACAATGGCTCCATTAAAATAATGCAAGTAAATGAGGATTTGCGGAGGCGGGTCCGCCGAATCGGCGCGAGCTCGCCCGGCCCCGCTCACAATGCTGGTCGGCCCGCCGGCTGCGACGGCGCTTAAAACACTGTACACGAACATGTTTCATTAGCTAAGTGGGAGGCTTTTGGTGGCTGAATCTGTGTAATGCAGCTAGCTAGGCGCAGCGCCGCTTTTACTTAAACGCTGTAATTAAAACGTCCCCTTCCCGCTAAGGGCTGAGTTTTAAACTCGGTTCAACTAGTTTCTAGTGGGCAATTTCGTTAGTATGCCACGATGAAGGCATTTATTTTTATAACTCGACTCAAATAAAATTTTGTTTGAGTATAAAATGAAGAGCACTTAGTATTTTGCGAGCTTTATAGCAATGTACAGTGACTAAATGGCTTATAAGTTTCATCAATATTCAATCCTGCATGTACCTTATCTATTTTTAACTACCTCTGTTAAACTAGATCAAAGGTACAAGAATATTTAATTCAATTACACTCTATTTAATTTTAGTCAAGTATGTGTTATGTACACACTTATGCAATTAGACGAGCTGAAAGGGCAGAATCTAAATGATCTCTAATAGGGTCGTTTAAATGAGGGATACTTGAAATGTTTTCACTGTGTGCAGCAATTAGATACCTCCGTGTAAAAAGGATCGGTCGCGAGTGCACCGGCGCGCCGCCGGCTTCCGTGCTCGCGTTTAATAACTATATTGATCGCTAACGAGGAAAATTGATCGACATTAACGATCTTAATCGCGGTCGGCGACGATTCATTGCGCGTCGATGGCCCGATCTCGGGTTAATTTAATTGAAACTGAGTTGAGTAATTAATTAGCGGGGAACGAGAGCTCTCGGCCGGATGAAGCTCGCCCCGCCGATGTTTACAACGGCTCATACATATTGAGCGGGGCGAAGACGGGCCCGCCGCCCGGTCCTACATCCCCACTATTCTATTATTCTTATCTATCAACTTTTGAACGCGTAGTTCCGAATGAGAATTAAGAGTTCAGAATAATTTTACCGGTTCATAATAAATGTTAGTACGAGTCAGAGTTACCTTCGCAACAATCATTTGACAATTTATCACGTTACGTTCAAAAGAAACATTTATCAACTAGTCGCTCATGATGAGAGTCTGCTTTGTGATTTATGATATGATATACATTTGTAGGATTTAATATTAAATTTGAAAATTTGGGTTAACGATTACAACATCAACGTCATTAACTAGTTTCTTCATTTAATATATTTTTATATATTTTTTCTATTAATATACTAGTTAATGGCAGTGGTATTTAGTGTCTATATTTGCCTCTGGACGCTTGTCCCTATTATAGCACAAACAAAAACACTATTTTCTAATTATAACTATCCGTGTGTCCGTCCAGGTATGATGACGAGGTCTTCAAGAAAAGAGTGAACAGGTTTCTTCTAGACTAGTGCGCTTTACCACCTGGAATACATCGCCGCTTACCATCAGGTGCGATCGTAGTCAAGCAGCAGTCTAAGCAAAAAAATTAAAAGATTCTATATACAATAGCTTTCCAAATATAAAAAATGATATTAGCACGAAGTGACTGCGTCAGACTTACATTTACATCTGTCGTTATTCTTTTATAAAAAAAATATTACTTTTGTTATATACATGATTAATAATAATGTATGAGATGTGTATATGTAAAATTTAGATAAATGAGCAAAAGGCTGTGAAGGTGTACAGGGCGTTGACGAGGTTGTAACATTAGAACGGATGTTATGTATGAAGCAGCTGATTGATTTTGTTGAGAGCATCGCGACTCGTAGCTTAATAGCATTTAATCCCGCTAAAACGCTATGCGATCCGTCATAATGAATATTTATTCTCAACAGAAGTCGGCGCATACTTTTATGACGAATACATATTTTAGTAGCCGCCGTAATTCCGCTGATTACTTTCTTTAATTTTTCTGAAAACGTTACCTACCGCTATGTAGATAGGTAAGTGTATTAAAGCTCGGGGAAGGGCAAATATAGACGGACGGTACGTTAAATAAAATACACGATTTCTATCTATCTGTACCGCTAAGTTGATTAATGCTTCAATGTTAACAGCTTTCATACATAATACACTTAAAACGGGCATGATTTATTTACTCAGCGACTCGTAAAGTACTTTTTTTTTAATTACATCTCTGTATGTTTCGTTCGAGGTTCACATTATATTTACAAGAAATACTAAGTATTTTTAATGTATTTTTTTCTTTAATCAACGGCTTCAAAGTTGTAATATTAATAAGGAGAAACACAATTTTGCAAAATTTTATTGCACAGCCATTAAAACTAGGACGCCAAGTGGAAACTGTGGCGAGTCCATAATTAAAGAGATGTTATTATACAGCTGCCTCGTAGAAATTAATTAACAGATGGAAATGGAGATTATTAAAATAAAAAAAAAAAGGATTCCTTGCACAATTGATCCGCAAACACGTCGAGTCGACATGTTTGAATAGCATTGATTTTGATTTCAATATAATATTGTAAATTGCAATAAGCAGATGTCGTCCTGTAACGTTATTTAATGCGCCCGCGTCCATTAGTCATATGAAACATGTGCCAATACAAATGATATGGAGGTTTATGAATGACAGACGGTTTCGGGGGTGAGGCCGGGCGACGGGCGCGGAGGGAGCGGGAGTGCCCCGAGGAGGGCGGAGAAGGGAACACTAATGGATTACATTCGCGCGAGTGAATTAGGATATTGTCGTGCGATCTGTTCCGGTGCACTCCTTTATGATCCTCCCTTTCATATGGGTACATATCTGAGCGGCAGACTCGTTACACAGATTAAATATTGAAAAAATAATGAAATTACAAACGCCAAACTCCGCAAGTGACATGTTAATGGAAAAGTGATAATGGATTTTTCGCCCGTACCGTTATGCTCTTAGTGAGCTCCAATCAGCGTAAGTTACACGCGAACTCAAATAGTATTATATCACAGTTCAATCTTTAAACTGGTTTAAAAAACCCTTCTTTGTTATATTTTGGTAGACTTAACATGACGGCGACCGCAAAGTGATACTGTGTAAACATTCTAACTTGCACCTCATTGTTAATAACAGACGTGTTAATACCACGAGGAGAATGTTTTACTTGTTTGTTCGCTTAGTGAAAAGATTTCTATGCGTTTTTTTACTTTTCCAATGAAAGTATTTTTACTGTTAGCTCTTATATTTCCGCGAATGTTATACATTTATTAAAACAAAATCCGATTCGAAGGCGATAAAATCCGTAAAATTTAGTTTTAATAAATTTTAGGCTCTTTATTATAATTAATTTTGACGAACACAAAGAAGATTATTGATATTCAGAACAATTAAATTGTTAACAAATTTATACAATTTTTTAACAGAACCTAAAACTTTTACAAAAGTTTGGATATCATATCAATCGTTGGACGTCCACTGCTGGACATAAGTTTGTTGTACGTCGTTGATATACACATGTCGGACCACGGGCTCCTAAAGACTTTAAGTTTTTTTTACATGTCAGAGGTATGGCATCACTATCATTATTTTGAGATTCTTCATCTTCCAATAAAACGTGGTTTTGCAGAATTTTCTCATATTTCTCCAACAGTGTAACGATTTCTTAATAGGTCTGTACACTTCGGCGGACGGAGCGCGAATGTGATCACACCACCGGCGCGTTTCTATTTATACCCGCACAAGAATTACAAAAACATGCACATTTACAACTATTAACAACATTACATTTACAAATTACTGCTTAAATTTAATTTAAGGAGTAATTTGTAAATTGATCTTATAATTGCAATTAATCAAATTATAACGAACTGATTTTAACTAACAAATGATTTTGTAACACAATCGCGCCGATACATATTATACTTAATTTTCAGAAATAAAGTGGGTAAGTAGAAATTATCAAAATGGTCACAGTATTTCGTGATCCTACAACTAATATAAGGGTTTTTTGTAAAACGGATAATCGTATCAAAAACATGAAGCACTTTTCTATAATTGTAAGATCAAAATTAATGTCACCAGAATAAATTAGCGAAAGAAAATTTTGTATTGCTTACTGCTAAAGAGTAGTTGATAACTCCATAAAACGCATGGAAAATTATATTTGTGGCCCCTTGCATTAAGCGGAATTAAAATTGAGTAATTAAAACGTACGTAACTTGTTGAATTGCAATCGGCAGCCGGTGCCGATGAAGAATATAACCAATGAACCGTAATCGAATGCATTCCGACCGGTTTATTGGGTCGCCGGGATACTTTCACTTCTACAGAGCAGTAAAATTAAATATGATTCGATCATTTCACTTTTTGTTTTAACATTCAACCATTTATGTGATTCAAATAACAAATATTCTATCATAAGTACTATTTTTATAATATTTGAAGTCTATTTCTGTTAGGTCTCTGTTGTGATGACGACATTTAACATCTTATGTCTTAAGGAGACGAGCGCAATGTGGTGCTGTGTCTAACTAGCGCCATGTTATGGGAAGACGTGTCACTTACCATCTGGTGAACGTTCGGCTCGTCTCGATGTTTCGTCAAATAAAAGAAATTGTATTTGACAAATATTTCGGTCTCACATTATTAGAGTAGCTTGTTGTTAATCAAAAATAATGTTATCCTTAATTGTCCTATGAGAATATCATAGTACACTAACTACATACTAGCTAATACTCTGCAGACGTTATTTTATTTTATTTTAATATTTTCGGTGGACTTACTGCTAATACAGGAAAAAATGAAACATAAATAATGCGGAAGGCCAATTACAAGTCCACACAACTAAGATAAGAATAAGTATACATTGACAGAAGAGTAGAGAGGAGTGTGTATAAAGATAGAAAAGTTAAATTAGTTATAAGAAAGGCTAAAAGAAAAAAAAATAACAATAACAAAGTTGCCTTAGTATAGTGATCATCATATAAAAAAAAAGTTTATTTAGTTTCTTCTTCATTTGTGATCCTGTCAGTATATACTTTTTCTAGTTATCGAGAAGACATCTTCAAAGATATACTATGTCTTTTGGTGGAAGTCAGAGTTACGTGGAGAATGTTACCCTCAAAAAACCTTTTGGTCGCTTTCTGCGTTTGGAGAGGTAACTGGATCTCCGAAACAATCGCGAGTCAAAATAAACTTATTTTATTTCTTCATATCAATAAACGGATGGTTTAGTATGTACCAACTAATGTTATGATGACTTTTAAATTACTTAAAGTTTATTTATCTGCTGTGCTATCTTGTCGTATTTCTGGCTTTAATTCTATTTAAAAATAAATATTAGTACAAAAAAAAAATATTTTGTTATACAAACAGATATTTATCAATATTAAGTTATAATAATATATTATCAATAGTTCAATGTTTTGGCAACAGACGGCATTACTAAACTTAATATTTTTTGTGATATTTTTAAATATTTTTTATTTTGTTATTGTTTCACAATGGAATGTAGTAGGAATATAAAATGGCGTTCAAATATTAATTTTTATAAAGTAGAAAAGGAAAAGAAAGTTTGGTGCGAGCTATACAACGAATAAAACTGAGAACTGAGGTATAATATATACATATATCATTCTCGTTTTGCAAGTTAGTGAAAAAACATGTAGTAAAATAATATAATAGTAAGCCGCAGAAACGTCCTGTGCAGGGGAAGACACGGAGCTGAGCTGCGTCCCGAACTCCGACGCTGCCAAACTCTAGCCATCTCGCTACAAGGGTTTCAACTTATCAATTACACCGTTCGCTACTTACCGCGCGGGAAGGGCAAATTGATTTAATGTAACCGGAGTGCTTTGACGAATATTATTAACGTCTTTTTGCGCACGCCGATGCGATGCCGGCGCGCTTTGTTCTTTGCCGCGGTTTTGTCTAACACCGAATCACACTTTTGTATTAAGAACGGGTTAAACGCATCTATCATATGTACCTCGAAATATTACGTATTTTTTTTTTGAAAAATATTTTTCTTGCTAAATAAATAACCATTTTTGTATGGTTGTTGATCTTTGAGCGTTGATATTTTTTTTTCCATCTTCATTTCCGGTATCATATTATAAATAATGAAAGATACAGCCAAATAAGCCCTGCAGACCCTAGCTCCCTAACCATTTCTAAATAATAATCAAAACTCACTCAAAAACTACTCAACTATTAATTTTTACAAATATAGACTAGCGTTTGATTACAAACTATGCTGAATTACCGGGTGGCTATAAACACCAAAAAAAAACCATACTAAATTCAAACTAGTGAGTTTGTAATTATATAGGTATAAGTGCAAAGATTTTATGTACGGTATACCAATATAGTTCTTAGTTTGAACTCTTACCAATTAAACTCTACTGTTATATCTATTGTCTTGTAGTTATTTTTAAAGTATTTTAGATAAAACTTAATCCAGAGAACGTATTGTGCAAATTAGACCATTAGATTTTATATGCCAATGCTTCCAGTGCAATTCGAATATAAGTATTGCAATTTTTGTATGCGTAACGCCACAAGTGAACGCCCCGGTTATGTTTGTATCGTATTTAATGTTAATGTAATTTATTGCCAAGAATCAATGACAATCATTAAACAATTCTAAATTCTTCTTATGTTTTCCGCCAGTACATTAAGAATAAATGTTAGACATTTTTCTGTATGAGTCCTGGATAAATTGTGATAAATCTCACTGCTGACATTTGTGAAAGATCGGTGGAAGGAGGAGAAAGCGGGTTGCCGATACACCGGCCGTTAATAAATAAGCTTGGTGCGGGTCCTCTCATTAGAGCGCCATAACTCCTCATTAGCGGGGATGCTAATTAATGTGACGTTTACGACACCAGCTCGTAACTCAGTGGAAGCTTGCTCCTCCGTTGCACCCAGCGCCCGTCGTTTGTGAGGTCCGGGGACCTTGTTAACTCAACTTTTACACATTTACTGCCGACGTATTAAATATTCAGTCTCATTCATTAAACAGAATTTCGTCTTAATTTATTTTTTACCTGGTTATATGATTACTTACTGTTTAAAAACTAAGTTTCCATAGAAATGAAATTGTTAAAAATATATTATTTTTTTTAAGAAAAGAAAAAAATGGACATGATAAAGGGATAGGTAGAATTTTCTGGCAAGCTAAGGCATTAAAGTTAATAAAATCTATTGGTATTGATGTTCTGAACTCTCGGTTGTTTTTTCAGAAAATATTTACTAGACGAGAGGGCTAAAAAGAAGCAAAGATAGGCGTTTTAACTATATAGAAGTGTAATAACCCCTCTTGGTTTGGAGGGGGTAAAAATTAAAGCCTTCCGAATGTAAATACTTTTTGTATTACGTTACATAGATAACGTCCTATAAAGTGTTTTTTATTTCGATGCCTCACATTAAGTATAAGTTTTGTAGTCAATGGCTATAATACTATATACTGTATTGCCTATATAACGAACGTAATGACAACATCCAAACTCAAAGGCCACATCCTTATTACCACAAATTTGTAATCATTGGTCGTCCTTTTTTATTTCATCGTAATTTTGTTTGTCTGTTTCTATTAGGTAATTTTATATATCCTTAATAATAATAGATACTTTCAGGTTTTTTTGATCGTAACATCTTTCTTTTAACCCTAACTAACTTTAATGAACGTGTCGCAAATTAAACGTAAACAAAGTCCAAAAAGATTTAAGCCTTTAAAAATTCATGTCCACTGCAAAATCTTAATTCTGGCCGAACTTTTTTCATGCGTATTATACAACAAAAGTTTGTGACCATAGACAAATTAAAGTTATAGTGAGCGGTTGTTGGTTAAAAAAGTTAATTAAAAATTTAACCATTACCGCATTGCAGTACTTGTTAAAAACAAATTAACTGCTAAGGAGGTATATAGGTAATATTATAAAAAAAAACCTGAAACAGCCGTATCACGCTCGCTCCATCAGGGATCAGCGTCGTAATTAAAGCTTAGGGCGAAACTTGCACGTGAAGATTGTAATCGCGGGCATAATTTTAAATCAAATTAACACTTCAACTTTAAACCGAGGTCATTAATGCCATTACGGCGAAACAATATGGAGTCGTGACCGCGCCGGCCGATATCTAAATAATAAATAAATAGGCGCGCGGCTATCGCAGCGCCGCATCTCCGCCGCGGTAATGTTCCGCGCCGGAGTTTTATAATTAACTATAAATTCGGCGGGTTTTTTGTCCGGGCACTGCGAGGGCACTGCAACATCGATATTTTTCCTATTACTCGATAACCGATACCGATCTTAATGATGGCCGTACAATACGCCCCTCCGGTGGTCTATTGCCTTTTCGCGCATTATTACCTACTTATGCAATTCATTCGTTCAATTCGACGAATAATGGCCGTCGAGTGGTGCTCTGAAATAATTAGCTCTTTTTTTTAACCAAGGCCGGTTGATCGCTGTTCGGGAAATTTCTTGATTCAAAAACACCGAATACGCTGCACGGAGTCCGCACTCAAGTCTCGGCTCCGTTATCTCGTTATCCTAATGAAGTCTACGCTAATGACGAGTAGGTAAATAATAGGGCGGCTAATGGGGGCTTTATCATTCTCGAGTGCGCTCCAGGTAAGGGCCAATTAGAGAGGCCAACATCGGCCCATATTGTTCGGCGCAGTGCTCGCTTCGATTACGATTATTTCCGAACGACTCTCGGCGCTGATAAATTGGACAAACTATAACAAAATGACATCCGCGGTTTGCGGTGCCCGCTTTAATTTTCTGTTAATTTGTCGCACTACAGCCGGCCTGCTGTAGCCCGGGGGAAGGGAAGCATATGGCCGCGTTAATTAATTTTTAAACGCACTATATCGCATTAAACTGTTTAACGTGACGAAAATTTAAGTGATTAAAAACGTAATTGTGCACACTGTCGGCTAAAATTAACACGACCTCGGTTTTAAGGATAATATTGAAAATCTTTATCCATTATTGTTCTATAACAAACGTAATGAAAACATTAAAGTGTTGTAAATTGGCCAGCAATTTTGTATGTTAATATGAACGTCTTTATGTAATCGTTCCGTTGAACGCTGTCTGTGTACGATACGCTATTAAACTAAATATAGGTGTACAAATAAAGGTGAACTTGTGGAGAATGCTCGATACAATGAGCCAATTGGCTTGCTAACAAAGCGAGCTCGGAACTTCGCAGGAACTCCCCGATGCTTTCGTTATTTATACAGCGACATGTATTTTTATAGCGGATTTTTATTAAGAAATGGGTCGTAGATTGTGAAGAGGACGAACAGAAATGGGAGCTACATATTTTATACTGCAAAGTGTGTTGCGCACGGGTTGGAGGCAGGCGTCTTCAATCCCTTGGCCGCAGTGAAACTTCAGGCCGCTGTTTTTTATTGCGCAGAATTTAAATGCATTTTTGATGTTAGGAGATGACACGCGGCGCGGACGTCCGTCCCCCCACCCCGCACCCTCCCCCGTCCCGTCCCTCTCGCCCATCACCCCGTTATAATTTTCCAACTCGAAACTCCACTACGGTATTAAGCCTTGATTGCTTGAAGAAACTTGAGACATTTCGGCATATTCTTTACACTCCCCGTGGATGTTGCGTAGCCGTTTATTGCTAACTTACGGTTATTTGAATAAATTTAGTTTTACTTCTAACTCAAAAAGAAAAATCTGCTTAAAAATGTTACGGAAAAAATAATTATAAATTGTTTTCGTTTATTTTATTAAGAAGAACAGCATTATTAAATATTATTAAACTATTTGAAAGAAAATAATCGCTATTTTTTTTTCTTTGTATTAAGTCCGTTTGTGTAAATCTCCATGTTATAATAAGATTGTTTCTACACCTGAAGAACCGTGTTATCATTTTACGATAAAGAAATATCGCTTTGACAGCAAACAAAACAATATTCGCATAAAGCTCGTCAACAATGTGATGACGTGTCTAACATAAATAGCCAATTAACACGAGGCGTAATTATCACCTATATGTTTCGGATATCGGGATCGATCGAAAGGGTTACTGTGTATTGGATATGTATGAGGGTTTCCAATTAAGTAGTTGGGGTTTAGCGGGTGGTGGGGGGGAGGTACACGACAATACATTTAGCGCGGCCCGCAGCCGCCCAGGTGCCGCCGCTCGCGCCCCGCGTTTTGACTTCCTCCATAGTTTTTAACGCTTACTAAAAGGATTGCCGTGTTCACATTGATACTTCTACGAAGTATTCAAGTAACTGCTACAAACTATACCTGCTAAAAAAAGAAAGATTCTTTAACTTATCACAATTTAATACATTTTTATTAATATCAAATCGAGTACTTATCAAAAATGTCAAAAGTAATTGTGCCATTCTCCTGACTACATATCTACAAAAAGAGACGCAGCTTATTCTCTTTTTTTACACATTTAAAACGTTAGTTATAATATTAAAAAAATCCACTTGGGACTATTCTCTTAGTGATACTTTTAAATTATATTTAATAAAGTGTATTTGTTTAACGGACTGACGGAGACATATGCGGAGGGGTTGAGGAGCGCTGAGGGGCGAAGTCCGAGCCCCCTCCCGCGGGCACATTAATTAGCGGCGCGAGGGCTCTCATCAAAGTTTACCAGTTAATTAGGACCACCTCCCTTTACCTTTGTAGTAATACCATGAATGAACTCCGGCTGTGGTTTCACATTATTCGACGTTACAAGCGCACTCACCCACCAGACTCCCTTTGTCCGTTACACCACTAACCATCCCCAATTAGCGACAGATTTAATAAATTAATTATAATTATTAACATTCCTTATTTTTTAACAACGAAATTACACCGATAATGTTATTACAGTGAACAAAAATATTGCTGTAATATAATTAATGCTTGTCCCGTTATTCAGAAAAAGAACCATCGTTTAGGTAAAATTAAGTTATTAATATGTAATATTATTTAAAATGAATGATAAGAATGCCACGAGCATATATCATTATTCTTTTATAACAATAAATTTGCGCTCAAAAAGCGCATTACCAAGCTTATACTAGACAAGACTAAATAATATTCTGGTTATATATAACTAAACACTTACTTATGAAATAAAAATTAATAATAAGTAATTAAGTAAAAAATTAGTTAAAATAAAAAAAAATAATAAAAAAACTCCTGTGACATTTTCGGCATATGAATGTATATTGTTGATTTTTATTTTTATGTTTATATCGTAAATTTTATAAGATCGGTACATAAACGTTGTTATTATTTTTTGATAGATTTTCCACATTTACTTTACTACAGTTATAATTACTTAAATCAAAATTCTTTCTGCGCTTTCCATACTTTCTAAATGTATAATGAAACCTCATCTAGCCTTACATATTGCAATTAATTAGAATATAAGATAAATTGTTGACGATGTTGGTTTCAATAAATAAATAATCCAGCTAATTCTAATAAGTAACAGAGAGACTATGCACTTGATATTCCTTTTCATCTAAGTCCAAAAGCGCTAGTGTGTCGATGCAACAAAGGGTAGTATGTGGCGCCGCAACCAGCGTCTTCAATTAACCTAATGGACAGCTCCGACCTGCATTCATAGCCGAAATCCTCCGAGCTGCAGCTAATTTTCGCCTTAAACGTCCCTGTGCACAGACGAGCGTTCAGACCGCCCCGCACCAGCCGGCGGCAGGCAAACCGAACGTGAACACCCGTCAACACGTCAAGGACGATGAAAGCATAATCCAACCCAATTTAGTCATCGGCCTCTTTCTGACGCCGCATTGTTTTATTTAACTATCGCTATACAGATTTGTATTTAAAAATCAAACATTATTACTAAGTTTTTTTAATTGTATTAAGTATTAATTATTCAAGATTTCGCAGTTCATTTACAGCAAAGCTCCATTTGAAATTTTTTCATAATAGTACAGATTACAATTGTTACA
The DNA here is from genome assembly GCA_029286795.1 of Byasa hedistus. Classification (NCBI taxonomy): domain Eukaryota; kingdom Metazoa; phylum Arthropoda; class Insecta; order Lepidoptera; family Papilionidae; genus Byasa; species Byasa hedistus. The sequence goes on along the minus strand of JAGSMW010000020.1, from coordinate 3,423,715 downwards.
TAATTTCTTGTTCAAATTTTTATCGAACGTAAATAGTATTGTTAAGGTCTTCATTTTTTTAACACTGTACCCTAAATTCCAATCGTTTTAAGTAACTACAAGGCCATAGATAGTGAAACTAGCTTACCCAGAAGGAAATAGATTGTTAATGATAATCTTGTGGGATTGGGAACTGAAAATATTTTTGCCAGAAACATATTATTATACCCTCACCTACCACTGCATTTCCCCACTGCCGAGGTTGACTGGAAGAGAATGCCCTATGGCATTAAGTTCGCCTTTTTGTACATTATTTATTTGTGTACAAACAAAGTTTTAAATGAATAAATTATTCTAAATTTTAATTTAGTTCAGTTTCATTTAACGGAAGACTTTCCGCAGCTAATTAAAATAATTGGCGTGATTGGAATGTCGGCGTTTTGTTTCAAGAGTGAGCTTTCACCGGCGGCTGTCGCGCCGCCCGTCTAACCTGCACTCGCTCGGTATGCATCGCGACTCATTACTCCACTAATGGAGGCCTTAATGAACCAATCTAACAGATTGCTCTCGAATCTTCAGCCGAGGCCGCTGATTTGAAAGCCCTGCTCCACGCCAACTTCTGTCTTTTAAATTTAATACAATTGGAAACCGTACGGTACACTCTATTTGCATCGTGTAAGTGCCGGGGAAATTTTTCAATTCGCTCCATTACGAGCTTCAAGCTTAATTGAGTGATTAATCGATTTGAGCACGGAATTATACATTATGCCACTACTATTTTGAATTATTTCGTATAATGGTGGCATTTGTATTCTCGGACGAAATGTTAAAGTAAAAAATAAACATCAATTTACTGTACAAACTTAATGCAGCACATTCGATGTAAAATTCGTATTGAGGAGACCGACCCGTGTCTCGGTCACATGTTTGTGTTACTTAATTCTGTGTGTTTTGCTAATTGAGTGCCGCTTCAGCATCACCTGCGCTGAGCATTCATACCGCTCGTCAAACGCTCGACTCATTTATCATTTAGTAAAGACTAATGAACACGGGAATAGGTAGCGGTGGAGAACTCTTAAATGAGTAGGACCGAGGCGGCTCCTACGTGGCGCAGCGCAGTGCGATTTCAATCAACTGCAAACTCAAACATAAGGCGCAAGATTTATGATCGACACAAATCGAATTCGCTAACAAACAATATCGTATTCGAAGCGGTACGATACGAGTATATCAATATTGCAGAAGCTATTAATACGTCCGTCTCATGAGCGGGCGGGGTAACTCCCGCCGCACTCCCGCCGCACTCCCGCCGCACTCCCGCCGCCCCGCAGTCGCCTCTCTTAATTGAATGAGGAGCGGGAATTGTTTCCCAAAATGAAACAATTAATTGTGCAACGGCTATTCCGCCTTACATGGATAATACGTTCGTTTATGGCCTCCTAACGCGGCTGCATGGCGTCCTTTATTGGACCGACTCTACGAATTTGTGTTCATTGGCGCTCGTATCCAAAATTTAATTGGGAATTTATAAGAACGTCTCTGTTGTTCCGGCTTGCGGAGGGTTTTCGCAGCTGGCCGCAACAGAAGTGTCTGACGTAAAAACTTTTCTAAATTCTGTTTTAATAAAAGGAACGCCCCGATACCCCGTTTATCGCCGCTGCACAGCGTTGCCTGGAACCGTTTATTTGGGAGAGGGGTGTTTAAAATTTTCATGGTCTGACCATAGCACATGTAATGCGGTTATACCGCATGAAAACTCAACAGAGCAGGCGAAACATGTAGCGCATTCAGCTTGAAGACGCCTCGTAAACCGCCTTTACGCCTTTCCGCGAGAGCCTCTCAAAACTTTTCATATTCCCCGACCGTAAAGCGGGCCAAAAAATACGAGCGACCAAAAACATTGTAAATGCTTGCAGGTTATCGGCGTGGCCCGCCGCTACCGTCGGAATTAGTTTTAAAGCGTAGTTTTAACTGTGCTTGTTGCACTCGAAATTACCTGTTTTTCCACTTTACCGTGCGCCCAGCGAAACGACCTCGGCAATGCAGCGCTGTAAAAATAAAGCGAGCTAATTTAGTCCAGGCGTAATAGAACTTATCAATTAACTTGATTCGCTAACGCTTTATTTCTAAGTACAATCCATATTACTAAAAAAATGCAGCAGAAATTATATCAAATTACTAAATAGTAAAGAAATGTTAGAACAAACTCCGTCTTTGTGATAAATCTAACAATATCTTCAAATCAATACTTTAGATACATAGCTTAGTGTGCTCAGACGAATTTTAAGGTTATAAACTAGACATAGTATACATTGAAATAAAATTAAAACTTTGTTGCTATGTCTGTTTGCTAACTGCTTGCCTTGCAACACAAAGGATCGTAGTTTAAATCTGGGACCCAGTATATAATGGACCATAGGTAGTTGCAGGAATTATTCAAATCCGGTCTAGCTAGTTACCACTATCATACAATCAAACTGCTGTATCAGCAACATCACTGTAAACATTTGTGATGCAGTTGTCAACGTTTGTGAGCAACTCATCACCTTTCGGCCTCATTGTTAATTAACACCTATTGAAATAACGGTAAATATTAAGCACGTTGTAGAAGTAAGGGAAATATAACATAACAATCAGTATTTCATAAGTTTCAATGCCGATTGTCACAACGATAGATCCGTAATCTGTAGCAGTAAACTATGAGCGCGCCGCCGGAAGCCGCATTATCTTGTTTGTACGCGCACAATACTAAGAACATGGTGCACCAGAGCACATTCAATTTGCTATTTATCTACGGATGGATCCGAGTCATTACTTAGCTGAGCGAGAGGGATGAGAATGGGTTGTAGTGGAAATTGTACAGGACGCGCTGCATTCATCGTCAGCGCCCGACGAACGCAAGAAGAGTGCGTTTTAACACAATTGCTTGTTCCGCTACAACTGAAAGTAAGCTCACGGAATGTGTCCTCTTTATAACACATTGCATCCTTTTAGTACGACAACCAACACACAGTGTTCTAACATAAGTATTTTTACAACCTAAAAATATAGAACATCATTCTCGCCAAAAATCAAAGCGAAATTGCGTAACTTTAATAAACATAGAAATGACAATTTCAAATTAAAATGTATCCAATAATTTACATGTTTTTATGCATATTATAATAAGTATAATACTTTCAGTCTTTTCATGATTAAAAATGAAATATAAAATGTATGCGTTATATGAAAAATACTAATCTTTTTTCATAGACGGCTTCAAAACTCGCATTACAATAATAAGTACACGGTACCTGTAATATTTTCCGAAAATCTGATAATGGCACTAGCGAGGTACAATTTATTATTCAGGCAACATTATGCATGAAAGGATGCTTTCAGCACTAGGACATGTTTTCGCAAATAGCTAATTTCAGCAACAGAAAAGGTCCGCGATCGGGGCGGTCGCAGCCCTCAATCACAGGAAGTGCGCCATCTCATCGCGGAAGTGGTTTCACGTGCCGTCCCGCTCGCGCGCCCTCTCGCTCGCACGTTTTGTAAACTTGCAACGTTAATGGATGCTTTCGTCTACATGATACGCGATTGAGTGCATTTGGCTAAGTGGAAAAAAAAAACTCTATTAATGACTCTTAACTGAAAATGAATGACTGCTTGCTATCGCAGCGATTTTGTTCCATGTATCATTAATTACAAGCTTTAGTAATATATTCATTTGATGAATAATGTTAATGTCATACATGCATTTTTAATTATTTTATAACGTGTAACACATCTCATAACAAAGAGTAATGAATCCTTTTATAATTAAGATGAAAAAAACAAATTAAGATAAGACCTTCGCGATTTTCATTAACAACCGCATATATTGGTAATGTGTATAACGATCTCGGCAAAATTATAATTTTGATGCGTTATGTAAAATTTTAAAACATTTGACTAATTAATTTTATTTATACGCATACAAAAAAGCTAATCAATGTTATATGGGTATTCAAATTTAGCTAAAGTTAAATCATTAATTAACAATTCAAATTATAACTTCCAAGTCCGCGTCAGAACATTCAACTGCGTAAATATAATGGCTGCTCTGATTTCTGAACAACATTATTAAGATAATACTTCATGTTACTTTTAGTAAAACTAGAAGTAATTATGAATATATTTAATTTACCTCTTCACACATACTCACATGATAAACTGTCTGCGAAAGGGATTAACAAGAAGTAATTAAAACTTTAATTAAAAATTCAGTTGGTTTAATTGAAGTTTGAGAGACAAAATCAACATAAGTTATGAAAAATGATCAATCATTGAACTTTATTGAAGTTATCAACGGTTTCAAGGTCTATATTAAATACTTTGCATTTATAAAATTGCCTAGGGCATAGATAATTTTTTTTTCCAAACGTCAGATGAAATTTCTGTTAAAATACAAATTAAGAAAGTATACATTTTCACTGTTCAAGGAGAATGGAAAAAAATATATAGAGAAACAATGAGTGTAAGTAGTTAAAGAGAGAAAGAGTTAACTGTCGAATATAATGATGTCAAGCAATTTTCATGTTAATTTTCCTCGATGTGTTGATCACATAGAAAATGTTGTTTAAACCAAATCTTAATAAAATGGTAGTTATGCGCGAACTAATTACTTGATAATTAACAAGTTGATTAATACAAAATGAATGTTGTCTAATAATTTATAGATTGTAAGTAGGTGCAGAGATGCGCATTGGTGAGGGTGCTCGATTAAAATGAATCAGAGCGCTGGTGGTAATTGGGCCGACCGGGGGCTCATCCAATTAGCCGCGACTTAGAAACCCTCGGCCGCATCGCGGGCCGCAGTAATCTGTCCGAGGCCCACTTCCCCACCGCTGTGCAGTACACCCGGACACCTACTGGCTCACTATTCCATTCCGACAGCTTATGAACACGCCGCCTTAGGCTACTCGTTTCTATCCACTCCCGTCTTCTCTAAATGCTACATCTTGAAGACTAACTAGTAGAATATATACAAAACTAAATTTTACCTACTTTAAATAGTCAACATCATCACTTACATTTCGAATCAGACATTATTATGCTTCATAATTAAAGTAAGTTTTACAGCATAGTCATTTCGTTTAATAATAAATTCGTTATAGTTGTAATATCTAAATGCATAGTGCAATCCCGAAATATTTAATTATTCTTTTAAAACTGAAATCTACGAAGTCCCATGAGTATGTAAAATGTACATAGGTGTTGTTTGGTTGTGATTTTTCGATTCGTTAAAATTCCCGTTGTTTAGAGAAGACGCGATAACAAGTCGCTCGAGACTTCGCGACGTCATTAATGACTTCGGAGCCGGTGGGTCCCGGGTTCGCCTGCACAATCCTTGTTATATCTTTATTACAAAGGAGTGCCTCATTAATTTGGCAGCCCCTCAGGGTTGAGAGACGCGAACCCTTGACCTCGTTCGCAAGGGCCCACGACACCGTGTCGCTCCGTATTGAAACGGCAACACACCTTGCGATACATAATTAAAGATACTCATTACTGCGTAACAAATATCACTCCGCCCGTCCCGCTCCGAACTCGTCACAAGTGTCGTCTCCAACTCGCACTCACTTCGCGACGAACAATCGTTCTCGCAAATGAAAAAGACGTTAAAGTCGAACTTGGATCATTCTAGAAGCGCACATTATTCCTTGACTCATTGCTCGAACTAGACAGTTTCTATTATCCTTAATAGTGGCCGTAAGAGTTTTAAAATGGCTCGAATAGCGAAACTTGCTCCGTTCAGGATGTGTTTGCCGGGGGCTCGCAAAGCGCGAATCTTGTGAAACTTGGATATTGAAAGTCGCATTTTATTGAACAAATTCTATAATCACGGAGCGCAGTCGGCGTGAAAGAGAGGAGTGCTGCGCGGATAATTGAGACGTTGAGGAGGTGCACGATCGCTCCGATACGCGATAGTTGGTTTGGAGAAAGGTGCGGTGCGCGTGTGAAGGGGCTAATGAACGGGCGCACGGGCGCCGCGCCGCGCGGGCCCCCGTCCGCGGGCTCGTGCATTTTTAATGGCTCACGCTAGCACACTCACTATTAATATTTACCGAACACGTCAAGAGGGTGCACTTTACCTTTTAGTTAACTAGCGTCCGGCCGTTCATTAAATTTTCACGCGCGTCAGTTTCGGGCGAATTTTCCGCGGCGGTGACCGGCCGGAGCGGCCGATAACGAGCGCGGACCGGCTCGTTACGTCTCACCCCCGCGCGCGCCGCACGGACCCTCCAACCCGACCAAATTTTATTAATAATAAACTGTAACTGAAACGGTGGCTTTGAAGTAAGAGAGCAACTCGATCGCTCGTTATCGTGAATTATGTAAGATCCTTTGACGCAGAGAGCTATGCCCTAAACGTCAAACGCAAATATACTTTTGTGTGTGCAAACACAACAAAATACATTTGTTAATATGCTCTATTGGGTATAAAGATATATATGGAAGTTTTTATATTTGAACTGTGTAAAATAAACCTTATGACATAAATTTGATTATATATGTCTTTTCTATTCTAAGAATGTATAACACAATTATTTATCATTTAAAAAATTGTAGCACATGCAAATCAAGAAACGGATAAAGTACTTGAATTCAAGATTAATTTTCAATCCTTTCACGTAGTGAGATGAAAAAAAATCAACTCAAGTAGATTAGAGAAATGCAAACTTACCGTCGATAACATTCAAATTGTTTCGCAATAGAGACTTGTACATCTTCATCGTGAACTCCAATTTAGATTTTCTGTAATCCCTGAAAAATCGACACAATTAAACAAATTAGAACAGAACATCAAGAAAATGTGCTGTGAGATAAAGCGTGTTAAACACAAAAGGTGTCACACGTCAACATTATTTGCGTCAAGTGGCGACCCCGAGTCATCAGCAGGTCAGCGCTGACGACTTGATTAATGCGCGCTCACGGATCGCCACTTCACGATACGCCTAAGATTACACCGTTCAAGATGACATTTTTCACACTTTATCGAGTACCGAAAAGATTTGATCGGTAAATATTACTTTTAGTAATAATAAAAAACGTACCCACTTTCGAAATTACAAAGACAGTTTCTTAAAAAAGATTTGTTTAAATGTTTCAGAATTTGTTTAATAATAATACCGATATTTAGATATCCGATTAATATAGATATAAAAAAATTAAGATTTTCTTTGAAATTTTTTTCTCTGTACATGCCATTTATCGCTAGTTCATATTGTAGATTTGTCATTTTATAGATGCCAAATGCAATTTTTTTTTTATTTAATTTTCTTGAATGTGAAAAAGAAGAGAAACTGTTGTCAGTGTTTTTATGAAGTATCGGGTAAGTTTCACGGCTGGTTGTAGGTTGCGACATTGCGTTCAGCGCGGGCAGAGGTGAGCCGCCGTTGCAATCGCGTGTCGCGGCGGCATGAATAAGCAATGAGCGCGCGCGCACGCGAACCGACAAACGGCCGGCGCGCACGCCACCGCCACCACCCGTCCCACCCGTCCCAGACGTCCCAGCCGCCCTAATTTATCGCCGCCCGCCCCACACTATCACTCTCCTATCTTACCCAGCCGTATCTTACGCTAATATATTTATTGCACAGTTTTACACGAATTTGTCACGTGGATAGCGCAACACACCTGTACTATCTCTAACCTACTCTACATAAAACATCAAAACTATAACAACTTTTCTAATTAACTTTTAAAAAAGCTTCACATTTTCATAACATCCCATTGAGAAAACATGAACCGGATTAAATTAATTATACACGTCATACTACACTCCCGGACACATCTATCGGCCCACCTAGTGTTTAAAGTTTTAACGGTGTGCCTAGCTAGAAATAAATGTTAGGTGGAGCGATAAGTTTAAATGCAGTTTAAAAGCTGATTTTTTTTTAATTTCGAATTCAAGATTATGAAAAAAAAACGAAAATTAGAGTCTGTTCATTGTTTTTAACGACCCAGGAATGAAGAAAACTTTTTTATTCCGCACAAGTTGGATTTTTTTTTTTAAAGTTTCCGATTATTGGTTCCAAAAAAAGGCAAATCTAAACTTAGAGCCAGTTTTGACCAAAAAATATGAATAATCGGCCTGAAATTGTCGCCCAAGTTGTAGCACTTCTGCAGGCCAAATCAATTCGTAATTACAAAAAAAATAAAAAAAAAACATACATAAGGGTCGACGAATAAATCTGCTTCAAAACTGCATTAAAACTTATTGCTCCACCTAACATTTATTTTTAACTAGACACCGTCGAAATTTTAAACACTGGGTGGTGGGCCGATAGATGTATCGGGAAGTATATGAAGGTTATATTTATTATGATGTCAATTGGTTAATTGAAGAACGTAACATAATAAATTAGCAAGGGGTACACGCATAATCAATTAACGGAGTAACCACAAGATGGTTGCGGAGGACTCTCGTGTAGCGGCGGAAGCGACAATATCGCCCGATGGCGGCCCGTGTTTGCGGACAACTTCACGCGGGTACGCCTAAAACTATTAAATTATTTAGGACTAGTGTAGCATTGTGTCGCGAAAGTCGGCCGGGGGTAGTCGCCGGACCCGTGCAAACAGTTGCTGTTGTTTCAACAGAAACTCGGCGAAGCCAGTGGGGATCCGGATTGGGAACGTTACGGTAAAGGCGGTCGCACACTCGCACTGCGCTCTGCCCACCACTGAATCTCATCAATTCTTTTCAATTGCAAATTAAATTTTACATAATAAAGTTTATTGGAAAAACAAAAAATTTACCTTTTTAATATATTATTTGAAAAAGGTTTCTAACATACGCAAACTTTCATACCAAAACAGCTTCAGCTTACTGCTGAATTTCCATTTAGTCAAATATAATAAATTTTTATTTATATTAATTATGATCATATTTTTTAAGAAACACTAAAAACCAATAATGAGCGGTTGTCAAGAGATCACATTCTTGTATTAGCCCATAACAACGTGGTGCTAGTTAAGATGGTACACACTGCACCACATTGTGCTCGTCGCCTTGAGACATAAGCTGTTAAGTCTCGTTACCCCAGTAATTACACTAGCTACAGCGCCCTTCAAACCGGAACACAGTAATTTTCGCACACTACTATTTCTCGGTTGAAATAGGAGCTGCGGTGGTACCCATCCAGACGGTCTCCGGCAACAGAGACCTACCACCAGTAAATGTGTGTATTATGTAATTTTAAATATAATTGTGAAACCTAAAGAGGACACTTGTCGTCAGTCCAGTTACAAATGAGGAGAGATTTCAGAACTGTTCCGACGGTATGTAGTGACTATTCGGCTTTACAAATGGATGGGGATGCGCTGGGTATGTTTGATCAACTAGTTAATGGAATGCCGATGGACTATTGTGCGCGAGGAGGCGTTCGCTATTCAATACTGATATTAAACTGCGCGTGTAAATGTGTTTGTTTACATCGCTAATTCTTGCTCTACAGATACAATAATAATACAACCATACGCTTTTAACTCGCCTAATTGTAATGTCGATCATCGTAGTCCTCTTAATTTTATTAACAAAAAAAAAACACGAAAATTATCAAAACGCTATGATCACTATCCATTTAATTTTGTGAACTAATAACTTATTTTAAATCAACTTATAATTAAAAAGTTGTGTGTTAAAAATTACTATTATCCTCTTTTTTTTTAAATTAAAACTTATTAGTCTTAGTCTTTAACATCATTAAAGAAAAGTAAAAGTGAAATGTTTGTCGAAACACCAAGAGAAGAAAATCAAATTGAAACGTTTTACAGCAGTTTTATTAACAGTATAAAGTAAGTAATTAAATTTCGAGCGATATAAAGAGGATACAGTGTTTTATTATGCTAAGCGTCGGGATCTTCCGTTTCATTAAATATGAAGCCACAGCGGATTTCATTGTAGTTGCCCCGAACCGCTGAAATGCGGGGTACAAGTTACAAACAAAGCTAGCGTTGTGTCTAAATCACAATACAAACGAGACACGGGCGCGCTGATAAATCAACAGAAAGTTACGCGGGCACAAGTGGATAATTTTCATTGTAATCGAGCAACCGACGGCGGCGCCGTCCGCAGAGGATACACGCTCCGACCGGCCGAGTTTCAATAGCCTTCGCATTAGTTCGAAAGCTAATTGTTTAGCGTACAGCCCGCGGCGCGCTCCGATACCGTACCTCGCCTGCGCAAATATTATGCATGTTTAATTAACGCCATACCCGATTCATAATCCGACAGTGATAAATTAGACGGCACCCCGCTCGTAATTAGGTGCGCAATTATCGCGGCGCGTTTGAATTCATTAACGTGCGTACAACCAGCCGCACCGCACCGCACCGCGCTAGGCGAGTGTGATTTATAACCTGGCGATGTCTAACCGATCGTAATTAATATCGCGTTACACCTGGACCCGACCCCGGCCCAGTGTATCAATCACGCGGGAACAACTTCCCGCTCGCTTTTTAACCACCACCCCCGACCCGCGCCCGCCGCCGTTATTAATCAGCTGCAAGGACCGCGCGTAGCCTCTATTATTAGGCAATAAGCGTACACCGATGCGGCTGCGCGAGCGTTATTGGAAACCCTATACGGCTATTTAATTTACCTAGCCACCTGCCTCGATGGCGAAACAATTGGCGAGAGCCTAATTATATTTTAATCGCAACATGAGCCGCGGCGGCATGGGGGGGCAGCGGTACTATTCGGAGGGAGTGGGTGGGAAGCGTAACGCCACTAATTCATTTGTGTGGCGGGCTCCGTCCACGCCGCCTCCAGCGATTGTTTATTCTCATAGGAGAGTTTAGGTCTCCTAAAGCAATACCGCTTAAACATATTAACCGTAGCGTTCACGTGAAGGGTTTAATTATGCACTATACCACCACGCTACGACTTGGCCAAAACGACGTCTAGTTTAATTAAACCGTACATTGTTTCAAAGGCGTAAGCGAATTGGCGCTTTAAAATTGTATGCGAAGCCGGTACGTCTTTTTCATGCAACTGCATAATGCAAGCGGGCCTCCTTATTCGTTGTAGACGTTCCCTACGTTATATTACTTGCACTAACTTGCGCCGAGTTCATCAAGTGTAATAAATATTAAAGTTACAATATCATTGTTAGAACACTCCTTGTACCGCACACAGCTGTTCCAGCAAACTATTGCCCGTGTACGTACGGACCTTTGTTCGCTCTATGAACTATGAAATTGTTGTTACACTTTAGGCTAAGTATGAATCGATTTTGGCTAAATTAATCGCAGTGCAATGGTGGCTCGAGGCACCGCTTCACATCAACTCGACTTCACAGCGCACTATATTTATGTTTAAAACAGTGCAAATATTGCTGTGTTCCGGTTTGAAGGACGCTACTTAATAAGTGTGTAACGAGACTTAACGTCTTTGGTCTCAAGCCATAAAGAAAAATGCAGTGCTGTGATTATCATTCCAACTAGTACCACTAACCATCAGTTGAAACGTTTTATACATTTGTAGTACTTGTTTGTATCGCCGTACTTGCTTTTTGCATATTGAAATTTACCTACTAAACGTTTTAATTTGAAATGGATCATCTTTCGTCTATTATTTTAATTTTTCATTAACAGAAAATTCATTGCAGAAGTACCTAATTAAATCTGCTAAGGTATTACCTTAATAATAATAATGAGACAAGTTTATTACAAGTGTTTATTGACGCGGTAATAATTGATATCCAAAAAAAATGTGAAATTCGGAAAGTTTGTAAGAGTGTAGTATGTTTTTATGGGTACCAATAAAAATGATACAGCGCCCATGCCAAAGATTGGTGGAGGCAAGGAGACGGCGGTGGACGTGTGATACGATTTAGCAGTAAACTCCTGGTGCTGCTTCGCGAACTCCGCATTAGCGAGAGAGGCTCGGCGGGGGCTGCGCATTGGCCATTAGCGTGATTACTGAGCCCCACTCGCGAATTCTTTAGGCCTCCCGTCTCATAATACTACATATTTCATTATTTATGTAAGCCCTGTTTTACTTCAATCTACTCTCTCGGAGATTACACGAGTAATATAAGTAAAGCTCATCTTTAACGTAAGCGAGTTGCCTCTGTGAGTCAACTGAACTTACTTTATTGACTACGGGCGGAGAAATTTAGAGTTGGCAGCCATGTTCGCTTAAGAAATCACTTTCGTTTCCCCCGGTTATTGTAATGGAAACAGTATAGTTTGTCGATACAATATATTGACAGTTCTCATATATCACAACAACAAATTACACAGATAAACACTTTTGTTTGGAATGGGAGGAAATGTGACTGAAACCCTTTCATTGTTTATACTCATCGTTTGGAAAGGTCACCAGATTTTTGTTTGTTTGTTGGGTACCGCGCTAAGCAGTGGCTGAGCTAAAGTTTGACTGAACCATACAACAGTTAGAGAATATATTTTACCAATTTTATAAAAGAGATTTACTAATAAATGAATACTGATCGCCTTGAGATGCAACACTCTTCTAACCGGAACATAGTAATATTTCTGTATTATTAACTATGAAGAGAGCAAGGCAAATTTTAGGAGTAACATAAACCTATCTACGTCAAGAATATTTTATTTATTATTATCTTAGTAAAACCTTTATAATGTTGTTTCAGATGATGGCATGCTCGTACCTCAGCGCGGCGGGAGCGAAGCCGGAGCCTTCTGGCGCCGGTTGCTGGACTCCGCCTAACTACACCAGTCTCCCCGAACCAGATTCGCTGTCGAACCAAATACAATTACCATATCCAAAGCCCCACACGACTACAAATACAAACCTTGCGTGCCAGGAGCCTGCTCTCGACCTAACAACGAATTCGACATCTCTCAAGCCCCGCCTCCCCTCGCCGAAGACCGAAGGGGAAACAGAGTGACAGTGTTGTGCGACAGACAATCGAACTCAACCCGGCGAATGTGGAATTATTACTAAATGCAACAACCATATCTAATTCTCAAAGTTGCCGCCGGTAATAATTCACAGCGCCAGTGAGCTGTTAAGTTATATCTAAGTGCACAGCCAACATGGTCGTTACAACGCTCATTATACGGTTCTAACAAATGCTGCATTGTAAAACGACGATCGCGCAAAAATCTCCGGCTAACGATCATGTTGGCGACTGTACTCACTACATATTTAATTTCGGTTGTGAAAATGGCAATTTATGTAAAACTTACTCGCTCCTATGTAAATTTCTATTTGATTCTGACACTTAGGGTTGTTCAGAATGAAATGTGTTAAACACAAATCGTGTTGGTTTTATTATAAACAAAAAAAAGTGATATTGTAGATGCGAGTGAATCATAACGGCATATCCTACGTAATAATGATTTTATTATGTATTTTAAGACTTGATAACGGACTAGTCCATTTTGGGGACTAGTGTATTAAATTTCCAAAATAAAGTCTCACCTAATTATGTCTGTGAAGGCATTTTAATTTAAAAAGTAGGAACTTTGTCATTAATAAAAACGTATGCAATAATATATCCTATTGGAAATGCGTATATAACGTAATAAACATCGAACAAATGATTTTCATAGTATACTCGTTGTTTAAACACAAATCACGGACTCATTTCAACTAAATATCAACAATGTAATAATTTTTATTATTTATTTATTGTCTTTTATATTACATAATAGGAAACCAGGTGATTTCATAATTTTTTAATTCTTGCCATTGTTTGTTACTACAACGTTATTAAAACAATAATTTCGCGTGCACAACCTCTGTGATTTGTAATCTTGCGTGTAAATAAAAAAGAAAAATCTCGAATAAATTTGTTATTTCGTTTATAATGACGCGCTGTTACTTAAACTTCTAATGATAGGCAACATTATTATTAATCATTGAAATTGTAAATACTAGCATAAAGAATTTAGACGTAAGTAGACCCATCTTGTACCTAAAACTTTACGCGTGAACTTTGTAGCAATAATTTTCGATGCCAACATTGAAGTTTGTAACCCTCGTAATACGTGTAATATTCTGTATATATGAACGATCAAACTACGTTTTACCAGTAACTAAATTTGTTCGAATCTACTCTTAAATGTAAACAGCTATTGTAAGTTATCATAAACGCTGACATTCCTTCTTGTTATAAATGTTTGAGAAATTAAAATATGTTGTTTGTCAAATGAGCGGTAAATATAAACAGACTTCGCCGCATTCAAATTTAGGAAATCAATACAGTTTAAATAGTAAATAATAATTTATATTTATCCCTAACTATTAAATATCTGTGCTTCAACAATCTATTGAGATGCCTAATGTTAGCGTTTAGCGAATCTTGCCATCTATAAATATGTTTATTTTACTCATGTATATTGCACTGCCTTGAGAGCGGTTCGACATTTGCGAAACGTAAATAAAACAAAATTATTTTCACCATTTACCAGTATTAAGCTGTCACCGCGCTCTCAACGCTGAGGCAATCTGTTTAGTAAAAATACAGTTATGGTGTTACCAGTACTTACACAAAGACGAACTTTGCGACTACCTAGCCTAAGAAATACGGCGACAGGAAGAGATATTAAATTTTGTAAATTAATAAATTGTTTCATTTCCCGCTAAATACCCGACAATGAGCTAAAAGTAATTGTATGTTGTAAACAGTTTACTCATATTTAAGTTTTCTTAAAACTTAATAAACTTAAAGATGAGTATTATATATGGCCAATAGACACTATCTCAAAAAAGGAAAAGCTTTTATATTTTTACAATAGGAGCAAAGAAAATTCAAAGGAATAATACCAAAAGCAATACTAAATTTTCAATAAAAATGGTATCTTTTACTAAAAATATTGTAAACAGTGAAAAATTAAATGTTGATCATAAATCTTTGTCACATTGGTTAATAAAGTAGGGGTTTAAATTATAATGGAACCGCAACACGTAAGTACTTCGATGCTTAAGTTAAAACTACATTTCTTTTAATCTACACTAGGTTAACATTTGACCTCAATTTTATATGGAATAATAATTTATTAGATTAGAGCATTTGTGATCATAATACTCTGGCTCACAGACAGCATGAATATAAAATTGCATAGACTTGAGTTTATAATATGAAAGTTAGTCTTCGTGGGTCTAAAAAAACCTTAACACATGAGGCTTTGGAATCCGAACCAGAGACCTTTGTGTTACTATGCAAGCTGAGACACTGAGACAATACATCGCTAAGGTTATTCAATGCATTTGTAGCTATTTAAAGCACAACAAAATTTGCTCTTCAAATCTATCAGTATAAACATTAAATTTCTTGACTTGATTTGATTAATTACTTGTGATCTAGATTTATGTGTTGTATCGCTTCTATGTCCTAGCAAATTTTTTATCAAAAACAGCACTTTTCATTTCAATACTTCAAGTTGTGTGACCGCAGTAATGTTATCACACACTGTTTAACACTATCAAAGATATAGTTAAAGATATACAGTTTCTTGGTAATTAAATGTTATTCCGTACTTAAGACAATCACCATTATTCCGACTATATTAATAGTAATGAATATGATCAATTACCCACTAATGACCATGAGCAGACTAATTAGTAGTTAAGACTGGGAGAGGTGTAAATAAAGTTATGCGGTAGGATGTGAATTATTATACAAATCTATTTATTTTATTATCAATAATTTATTTCCTGAACATCGATAATTAATGTTTTGCAGAAATATGGACATCAGCAGTTACTAATATTAGCAAAGAGCATTCAGTGTTTCTTTCAAGCAATAACAAAATCTTTATACATAAGTTCATCGTTCAAAATCAAGTTAAATTTATTATAACAAAATTCAAATTTACAGGCACAATTAGTTACGATCCGTCCTGCAAAAGAATTATATTAGATTGTATTAAATTAAAACGCAGGCAAGATAGCAGATGTCTGGCTTCGTTTAACATTGCAAATTGAATGATTATATTAACCAGCCTTTTTCATCCGTCAAAAAAGGGCAAATAAATTAGTGGCCGAGATGTTCAATTATTATTCAACGATTTGTCTCAGATCTAATTATGTATGCGATAAAAAGACTTGAGCACAAAACAGAGAATTTTGATGATTTAAGTGGCGGAAGGTTACCAGCGCAGTGCTTTTTTCTGCCAGAAAATTATAATGCGCACATAACTTTGCATTGGTATTAAAATATAGTGGGTTTACCGACAATATCTCTCTTCTCAAACTGACTTGTCGATGTGGTTGTGTAAGCATCCTAAGGGGAGAATGTCTTGCCTTCCTCGGTGTCTTTCTTTTGTCTAGTCATTTATTATGCTAAATTAAGTATATAGTATGTTACAAGAGTTAAAGCATCGTCTCTTAATTTTTTGTCATAGACGGTCTAGTTATTGTGCAGAACATTTTACTGCAACCAAACAAGGTGTGCTAACGTGTCACTTTTAAATCGAGGCGGAACTAACGCTTGTCTGCAATAACACATAATGTTAAGTGACAATCAGACCGAAGATGGTAAAACTTTCTCGAAAACAGCTTACTGGCTCTAATATTTTAACAGCCGTCACCGCTTAGTTTATAACATGGAAATCGGTAGTTCGATGCCAGGGCCAGTGTGGTGGTGTTTGGATAGTGATTACAAGGCTTTACTTTGTTCCTTTTGTAATATATATATGAAAGTCAAAAGTATTTTTTGCAAACTGGCATGTGAAATGGAGGTCAATTGTTATTTCATCAAAAATCTACTTGTAATTTATTACTTACCTTAATTTTTTGTTTGTTTAATTAAAGAGTGTATGTAATTCTAAAAAATATCTGTTTCAACTATGAAAACAATATAGTTGAAATATCTGTCGACTAGAGGTGTATTTATTTACAAACAGCGTTGGTCCGTGACAATAGCCATTCTACATGCGTAGCTTGCTATGGAAGGATACACAGACGGACGCTCTTTACACTTATTGAACACGAGTTTTGGACACAATCGGATTACCCCATTGTCCGACAGATTTTATTCGAAATACTGCCCGACTATGAACACACAAAACAACACTTTTCCGCAATACATCATTCTAATATTATTCTATATTGTATGAACCAAATTACGTTTTATCGACGTATACAGACACTCCTTTAAAAAAACGAAATATTGAATAATGTATTTTTTAATAATAGTTTTATTTAATAGAAAGAGTTTATTTTTTGTGCAAGTTTCGTTTGCTGCAGATATTTCAATAGATCTCATTAAAGAGCTTCCTGCGCCAGAAAGCACCGGGCTTTGTCGAAATTTATCCGCCGGCAGGACCAATTACGCGGCGGTGCTTCCTTCCTGACAGACGCACCATCAAATATGTACGACGGGCTCAGGCGAAAAATGGCGGCATTCGCGAGTGACGTGTGGACACGATGAATGAATGATGCCCAGCATACCCCGCTGACTAATCAATAGCGTCGCCTGCAGCCATCGTGAAACATTGAAGCGGTAATGGCTAAATGACGCCCTTCTAAATTTGCGGCTACAAAAAGCGCACTCGGATTATCTAGACATGGACATTTTGTAAAGAAAATCATAATTTATCGCAAAGCAATCCATTACCAGGTTTGAATTGCTTATTGCAACATATAAACAACGATCTACGTTTCGAAAAGAAACTTCAAAGAGACAAATAAAAAGAAACAATTCATCGCAAAAATTACGAGGGATGATGATTAATTGATACACAGTCAATATTGGGATTTAAAAATAAAAAAAATATCTTCCTTCTACAATTCTTAAGCATCTCTATAATTGAATTAAGTATCAAAGCGAAACTTGGCCTTTGACGTAAAAACGGCAAACTTACGCATACACGTTTTGGAGGTTCAACAGATCTTTCGTTGGTACATAGACCACTACTGGAACAGAA
This sequence comes from Byasa hedistus, assembly GCA_029286795.1. Taxonomy (NCBI): domain Eukaryota; kingdom Metazoa; phylum Arthropoda; class Insecta; order Lepidoptera; family Papilionidae; genus Byasa; species Byasa hedistus. The sequence continues at coordinate 3,405,844 of JAGSMW010000020.1, read as the reverse complement.
AATTAGATATCTTTTTTTTCTTTTGATAGTGTGAATATACTATTTACTGTATATATAAAAGAGAATTTGCAACGGACTAGTTAGTGGTGATATCGAAATACATCTGTAACAATATAGTTAATATTATAAAAAAATATAACAACTTAAACCAATGACGAATGCAATTGGTTGCACGACCGTGAATCACCTACATATGGTAACATCCGCTTGAGCAAACAAATGTTTAGTGGCCACAACTTCAGTTGTGCAAAAAAATTCCTAACGAATACGTCTGAAAACGTTTCTGTTCATTTCGAATTAAAAAATTAATTATACATACTAAAAAATCCAGTACCATGTAATGTATTACTTGCAAATATTATTTAAATATGTAATACAACTCATATACCTAAGCTGATACTTTCAGATAAGCAGTAAGCTGTTAATAGTCATATTTATTTATACCATTGCCAGAGGAAATAGCAAATTGAAAAAAGCAATTATTTTTATCACAACATCCCAAAATATATTAACCTTGTTAGACTTATGATAAACCGTTGTTGTAAAAAAATTTATGATGTACCCATAATATAAAAAAATATTTAGGACATGTACATATAAACCAATTATAAGCATTTTCTTCGCAAAACATGCGCACGATGTAATGTAAAATTGTTTATCTGTAGTAACAGATGAAATTTATAAATAATATGAGATCCGACGTCCAACAACTTGGGACCAAGCCCGAAGCATTCGTTATTTGAAGGCTCCAACGATCACTCAGCTGGACCTTGTCCACTGTACAACGCACATGGTAAGTTTCACAAGGCCCAATTACTCTTTGTAAAAGTGATTATAAAGTAATTTTTCTAATCTATCCGAAAAAAAAATTCATAAACTGGAGGAGTTAGCCTTAAAAAAGCTTAAATGAAAAGTACCTTGATCCATGGCCAAAGAATTTTTATATTTTGCAATCATATAAAAACTAGATTATAAAAAAGAACATTATTCAGTTGAATAAAAATTAACTAAAGTATGAATTCAAAACTATTAAATTTTTTATATTACAACTAATAATTCATTTAAAAAATACAGTTATTTAATCTGTGTCGTGTTAAATTCCAATGAAAATTAGTAAAACATCAAGAAAGCAAAGGACAACGTTTGAAAATTATGGCGGCAAAACCTTCTCCGATCGCTGTATCGTGTTTTCTTTCAGTGGAAGCTTATTATAATACACTTTAATAACGTTAGCATACATCATTATGCGTGTGCTTCGTCCAGCGAGCCATGCTCAACATGTACGCGACGAAACTTCTAACATAGCAACAAATAAATCTCCAATAACAATCTAACAACACATTTCGAGGAATACTGATGAAAACAGACATGTTCCTGACGGAGGAAGTTGTTTACGTTATGATAATTACTACTACTGTCTAACTTGAATAAATTAAAATTTAATATTCTAAACTAGTTCGCAGTTAAAATTATTAGAATTAGCTCATTAAAGTCTTTTGATACATTATTCAGAAATACTGTTTTCGAAATCATAATAATTATAGAAATTAATAATAGATTATTAAAATTTAATGGACCATTCTGTTTAAATAAATATAACATACAGTCAATATTTCACATAAAAAAAAAATTGCATCGCTTAGAATCCATGTAATGATGTCACAAAATTTATATAAAAAAATAGTAGTTAATATATTACTTATTTGTTCTTCTTTGAAATAATCTTATGACTTCTTGGCGTAAAATTACTTACTAGGTCATAAAATCTTCAAAAAAAATCCTATTCACTTGATAGTCCATTTCAGTGCATACAATTCAACCATGTTTTTCATAATGTGAGTATACCGAGAGACAATTAAAAATGTAATTTACAATAAATTCCATAACAAATAGTATCAGTTCATAATGAAATTTACTTTAATTTAAATAAGGTTTTATACATCGGAACTTCCAAGCAGTTATCCGAGTCGTTCCTTCAGTTCGTAGAGTGGTGGATCGTTTATCCCGCAATCAAGTCGGTAATAAATTAACGCCATTACTAAATTATGCCCAGCTTCTGGATTAATCTAGAAGTCGAGCCGCAGTCCGACGCGGCCGCTCTTACATTATTACAGCATTCATTAGAGTTCGCTAATTACTCCTTGCTTTAATGAATAAGCTCTAATGAACCACTTTCTGTTAATTAAAGGCGGCGTGGGTTGGGGCCGCGGGGTACACGGGCGGCGGCGGAGGTGTGGGGGGGGGACTTTTCTCCGGGCTCTGATTGCAAATGTGAATTTGTGTAAGTCTGAGTGGAAAGAGTGTTTCAACTGAAAAGGGGTAATGAGGCGGTCGAGAGAAGCCGAATTAGTTGCAGCTGCAGCGATGTTATAACTTACAATTCAACAGCTATTATAAATTGCGCATCGTTACTATGATACAATCACATGTATTAGTTATATTTCAAAATTGTCTAAAAATTAGAAACATATAGCTCATAAATATCGACATGAATTATATTGTTTAAATAACTGTTTAAAAATGCCATCTTATCATCAATATCGTCTTGACCGTGTCAAAAGTTTATAATTTTAGCGGTCAACTTGTGTAAAACGATATACCGTAGTTATTATTACTTTGTAAAAGCTCTTTATTATCCCTTCACACCCGATAATAGAAATTATTCCCCGTATGCTATTCTTAACACGATATAAAGCTACGGATCATAGAATATAACTACTAATTCAGTACATGTATTTGAATGCTCAATTACCTTACATTCTTAACAAATACTTGTTTATTTGTCGTGTGGCAATGATTTTGTCACTAAACGACCTAAAATTGTTAACAACGCATGAATATATTCATGGATATCTAATCAAGCGCAAACTTTCAAATGACTCTGGGTATATTTAGCAATAATACCTAAAAATGTACTTATAAATAAATGCTTTATTTCGTGCCAATTTTCTTTTAAAGTTATAAACATTTTTCAATGATTCAAGCCTTAATGAGCTATAAACTATATTTTGATTATGATTAAACAATTAATAAATTAATGTTTATTAGAAATAATTCTTGCTGATATGTTGTTAAAAAATTTGATTCGGCCATCAGCACAAGTCGTGCGGCTCGCGTGACTTTTAATGCCTCCAGGAAGTATCGTATAATCAATTTAATTAATTAATAACTTCTAATTAATAAATTTTTAGGTACATTCAAAAAAATACTGAATGTATTACCAAATATAAGTGCTCTAATAATCAATGAGCGTGACAAATTGAACGATGTTAGGAAATGAAGCCACAGCGTCACACAGTTAGTATAAAATCAATAAGCAGGAACAAATATTGTTATTTCAGCAGTGTTTTTAATATCAACATGATCAACTACTTCACAGTGAGTTAATTTTTTATATTAGCATTTTTAACAATTGTATCCATTAAAATATGTAAGCAAATTATATTTCATAAATAATTGATAATTAAATAAACAAATGTTAGGAACTATTGAGCTATATATTAAACATGATTACAGATTGCCTGCCTCCTTGGAGTAGCAGCGGGAGCTCCCAACTATAGTCCATATGAACTAGCGACGGATGAAAGTTATGTACGTAATTTTTTCAATAAATAACGAAATACTAGCAGAGTTGTTCCCCACTACTCGTGCAATGTAGCAATCCTTTAAATAGGAAATACTCGCTTATGATTAATCAAGAACTTAGCACTCAATTTAAGAATTCACATTTTTTATCCGACGGAACGACTAGACTAACGAGATATTCATCTGATTGTAAATGATAGGTCCTCCATTAGAATGTCGCGTTTATTGGGATGATATATACTGCACTGTATTGTGCTTGTTACCATGAGTCACAAGATATGTAGTCTCGTTACCCCAGTAACTTCAGCGGTCTCCGACAATAAAGACCCGCACCAGTAAAATCAATATGATTAAAATTTCTTGTTTATCAGTATTTACTTAATGAGTAAGATATAGTAATGAATTTGGAAGTTTTATATGATATAGCAATTGATTACATGATATAAACTGTGTTTGCTCGTAAATCCGACTTCAGTAACACAAACAGAGTAATTTGTTTTATTTATATTGCAGTCGATCCCAAATTACGGTTTTAATTATGCAGTAAACGATCCCCACACCGGCGACCACAAGGCTCAGACTGAAGTGCGAGAAGGGGATGTTGTGAAAGGATCATACTCGCTCGCGGAACCTGATGGCACTATTCGAATTGTCGACTACACCGCGGACCCAGTTTCAGGCTTTAACGCGGTCGTTAAGAGAGTGGGACATGGAGCTCATCCGCAACAATTAATCACGCCTGTTATTACCAAAGCCATTGCTGCACCAGTTCTGTCCCCAGTCCATTTGTTCACCCCGGCTAACATAGGTTATAGTGGTCTTGAGGGCCATTGGAATCATGGATACTGGCATTGAATATAAATACGATATTATATAATTTAATGGTTCATTAATATTAAACATAATAACTAAAATTTGTAAAACAACAATGGACATCCGAAGTCTTTTCTCAAGAAAATCTTTATATTATTTCCTAGACGATATTTAGAGGCAGCATTTAGCGCATATATTTCATTAATTGTAAATACGACCCGGAATAATGATAATGTGTAAATAATCATATAATGTTAAAGAAATAAAACACATTTTATAATCGTGCCTATTTATTTGTATATATTCATTTATATATTTATAATATCCGTTTAAACAAGACAACACATTAATAATTTACTAACACATTTATATCGTAACTAAATTGTAATACAGTTGAGACATTCGTAATATAAATGCACGCGTTGAGCGGTGACAACGTAGGCATGCGCCATTTAGTGCGCGCGCGCAAACGTTACGTCACTTTGCTGGCACGACCCTCGCCGAACAGCCAAAGGCAAATGCGGTCCGCCAGGTACGCAAACAACATGTCTGCTATGAGCACTTGCACCAGTATAAGCCGGTACTGAAACAAAACTACAGCATAACACACCCAAGTTTCAAAACGGATATTTTATGAGACGAGCATATCGCTATTGATTGTTAAAAAAAATACATCGGGCGTTCGTAAGTTTGGGACACAAAAATATTAACTATTTGATTTCATTGGTAACAGCGACTTTTTAACAGACAGTTATATTTTACATCATTGCGTAGTTGCAGAAACAGGCACTGCTGAATTTAGCATACCGATCTAATGTTTTACAATTGGTTAAATTTATAATTATTTTACTATAAAAGCAAATTGATTGTCATTTGCTGATAACCTTTTAAAACATACTCACATCGGGTGGAAAATATACTATCTCGAACATGTTAGAAAGGTCTGTTATTACGCCCGCGGCCAGCGCCAGCACTGCGCCGCCCGACAGCAGAACACTGTACAGAAGCGGTTTGTTGTCGCGTAGTCCCTCCATGAACGGTTCTCCCTGTGCAAATAAAATTAAAGTTTAGCGGTTTAAATGGGTAAAAATCCTGCATAATCCTGACTTCTCCAGAAGAATCGTATCTTTTGAAAATCCTCCCAAAAATTAAAGGCAGTATAAGGTGTACCGTCGATTGGAGAGGCCTATGTTCTACAGTAAATATTAATAAGCTGAAATATTATTAATATTGATAATGTTGACGAGGACAACAAATTTGAGAAATAGACAGGCGATGAATTAATATTAAAACTCAGATAAGTAATAGTTACTAACCCTATAGTTAATCGCGAAAGTGGATATTTGAAGTGCCATAGAAATTATGTACACAGTACTGTTGAGTAAGTCTGGAGCAAATACACGTTCCTCATCTTCGGCTAGATCCATATCTAATTTAGGTTTTGTATCTCTGTAATTAATATAATAAAAAATGGTAAATATACAACACAGCAATGCTCTAATTCATACGGATTTACAATATGAGAGTGGTAGCTAGCCAAGTGGTTTTTAAAAGACCCAACCATCAACATGAGACCATGAAATTGAAGCAGTCTTTCGTTTTAAAAGGTATGTAAGACAATTTCTCTACTGAGCTATAGAGGCAGTTAAATTCGTCGAGTTTAAGTTACTTAATGTGTCACTTAACAAAAACACTGACTAACATGGCCGACCTAAATCTATGGACAATTATGTGATGGGTACCTCTAACAAGTCACTTCATAACCATTTAAATTATTAATTGTAAAAACATTTCGCACAATATTTACCTGTCAGGCGATCTTGCTTTTGCCTCATACACTAGATATACAAGACACAAGAAGTGCACCGCGAACTGCATTAACACAGTCATTATAGTATACATATTAAAAATGTTGGGCAGCGGACGTTCCTTAGACAGTTGCTTCAATGGCTGAAATAAAAGAAAAACAATCAATAAAGGATTGTATACTTCTTTTTTCATGCGAAAACTTACATTGTTTCGCTTAAATGTCACCATATCTTAAGATACCATTAAATAAAAAGAAAATAGAGCGTGTAGCCTAGCTATCACCTTTATTTTATAATAAATCTACCACCATAACAGCATTTATGAGTTCTGACTGCCCATTTATAAGATCTAGAGTATTTTGATCAGGCATGGTACACCAACAAGTCTCATTATCACTTAATACGAAATTAGGATGAATGTTAACACAGTTCTGATAAAAAATTCAGGATAAGGGTATTTTATACCTGATTATAGTTACATTGCAATTAGTATATAATAAAGTTTGTCAACTTAATAATACCTTGGATCTTGATATGAAGAGGAAACATGAAGCGAGCAATAAACTCTGCAATGTTGCTTGAGTATCACTGAACTTGATGCCGTCCAAGTAGAGCACTGACTGACTGTATGCGAGGATGAGCGCGTTTAGAGCGAGAATCTTAAACATTTGCAAGGTTGTGACGAGGGTGCATCGACCTTGTTTGATGATGTGACAAACTGTAAAAAGAAAGCACATAAAATGAATTTAAATTATCCAACATTGCTAGAGACCAACTAGTCCAGGGCATGAGACAAACTTGCCCTTGTAATTTTATTAGCTACAGCACCGCTTAAGCCAGAACGCAGTAAACTCTGGTCACTAATCTGTGATGGCAGAAATAGTCACTGCAGTGGTACTTAACTAGACCATCTCTTGTAACAGAGACTTACCGCCAGTAAGGTTATACTGGGTGTCTTATGCTGCTTTGCCGTATAAATTCTGTATTGGCCTTTAAACGAATTATTTTATTAAAATAAAACTCACTGCAGAGTATACTAGAGAGGCGGCTGGTGAAAGGAGCGGCAACACTAGCGTCTCCCAGTCTAACAAGCTGTGGTTGTTCTTCCTCCTCCAACTTCTTCATAGCCTTTCGCAGTCTCGCAGCAGCCTCAGCACGGGCCTCGGCGCGTGGGTCCACACGTACTCCTGGCAATCTCCTCTGCAGTTCTGGCTCAGGCGCTTTCTCTTCGCGAGGTTTCTCCCGCAAACGCTCTGGTGCATTGGCCAAAATTGCTACCCCCACCTGCAATTTATACATAGTGGTAAAATGTTGATTGGCGAAAGAAATAGGTATTGCTAGAGTATTAATATCAATAACGATAGCAGCATTTACGTAAACGTAAGTACACCCTTAATTAAATTTAAATATGACACTAGCATTTTAGCAAAATTAAATTGACTTACATCAGCATGTTTCAGAGCACCAACATCGTTTGTACCATCTCCGCACATAAGGGTTACATAACCAAGGGATTTCAAAGTAATAATAGCAAATTCCTTTTGTTTCGGTGCAAACCTTGCAAACACTTTAATATGGGGCATTAATTGTATCATTAGTTTATGGAAATGTTCATTAAGGAATGTAAGACCTTCTCCAGTAATACAGAGATCATATTTTTCAGTCAATTCTCTCGTTGACTGGACATTTACTGGTAAGATGACATTTTCATTGATCGACTTCCAAACCCAGTCGTTATTTTCTTCTGTCAAAATGAGAACTTCGTTCTTTTGAGTAAATTTTAATTCTTTGGCAACATGACATGCCGTTAATGGATTGTCACCTGTTATCATTACAACTGAATGTGATGCATGAACTATTTCAGCAATTGCTTTCTTCGAATCATTCTTTAATGGACATGATATTATAACAAATCCAACAAAAGTCAAATCACACTCCACATCCTCCCGAGATAAGTCTCTTAATTCTTGTGAGCTCAGCTTGCCCAAACTCCTGTATCCTAATGCAAGAACCCGTGCTCCTCTTCTAGACAATGTCAAATAAACATGATCATAATGACTAGGAACCTCTTTGAGCATAGTTTTTATCGTCTCTGGTGCACCCTTTACACTACTAATATAATGATTTTCCATACAGCCTCGATCATATATTTGGTAACCAGCTATGACTGACATTCTTTTAAGAGCACTTGAAAAATGATTCCTATGGACAATTTTAAACCCAGGCGATTTTCCTTTTTTTGGTACAACAGCATCACCCTTTGTCAAATTCCATTCAGCAGCTTTCAGTGTTGCCTTTTCCAATGGATCTCCAACAACTCCATCGTCTAGTTGTACAAGAGAATGACAGGATGCTAAAACTTGTATGGTTTCTATTGGTGCTTCTGATAATGGTATCACAGTTGCATCTGTATGTTCACCAATGCCCGCCACACCTTCAACAACTAAATTATCGCTAGTGAGAGTGCCAGTTTTATCAAAACAACAAATTTCTACCTTTCCTGCAAATGGTATTCTGAATGGCTCTGTACAAAACACTGCCAATTTTGACAGAGATAAAAGTGAGGTATTTACCGCCAAAGACAACTCAATTGGTAGTTCGGGAGGCACAACAGATGTTAGTATTAGAGTACATTCCAAGAACAGTTTATAACGATTTCTCTCAGGATCCTCACAACCCTTGACCCAAACATAGACTGCAGCAGCAATAGCAAAAATTAAAAGGAATAAAATGAAGCCAAATGTTTCAAGGTTATTTGCTGTTACTCTCTTGACACCAAACAAAATAGTCCTTAAAAGTTTACCCTGTGATGTATTAAAACCATTACGAACAACATAACCAATGCACCCATTATCAGGAGCTTTGAGGCCTGATGCGATACTTTTACTAGGTGATGAATGCTGTACAATTTTGGTTCCACCAAACAACATATATAATTTTCCATCTCCTTCAGGATCTAAGTTTTTTATTAAATTCTTTTCATTTTCTAGAGCTTCTTTCATTTGAGGTACACTTTCTCCAGTAAGCATAGATTCATCAACAATGCATGATCCTCTTAAAAGTAATATATCACATGGTACAAGGTTGTCACTGTGAGATCTAGTAAGTGACACAACATCACCAGGTAACAATTGGTCACTCATAACCTGCCTCCATCTTCTATTTCTATAAACATTGATATTATAGGGTTTATTTCCCATTTTTCGAATTTCTGCCATATTTCTTAATTGTTGTTGGACCAAAGTGCACTCAAACATAACAAGCATCACAAGTGTGAATATAGAATAATACCAATATTTGTCCAAACACCACAGAGCTACACAAAATACTTGGAAAACAAAAAAGGGGGCAGTTGCCCTTTCTTTGAAAAGTTCCATAAATTCAGGTACAACCTAAAACAAAAAAAAACATACAATTAATACCCACAAAGATTGTAAAATAGACATCAATTAATGTTTCAGTAATAAAGAGGCAATCAGCTAATGAATACAATTGTTTTTGTGTAACCAATAGAAAAAAACATTAATGCAAAGTAATGAAACACAGATTTTGTCAATTTAAAAAAAAAAACAGTTTTTCAATATATGTCATGGTCTAATTGGTAATATGATTTTAAATGAGATAAATTTCAGTGACTTCTTCTTTGAATCAAACTTACCATAGTCATTTCATTTTTACCATACTCTTTTTCTGCAATATCAATAGACTCATCATCAAGGTATCCTTTAGACTCCAAGTACTCTTCATAAGTTTTATTTACCGGAAATTCTATAGTGTGAAACCTTTTTTTATCCCAATCGTAAACATATTTACTTTTTTGAAATACAAACCAGACATCAGGCTTGTCACTGTTTTTTCTTGTTGACTGAAATTATGTAATTATTTAATAAATTGAATTAATAGCTGCTAAGTACAAATTACTTAAGTAATGATGAACTTACTTCAGTGTGATGAAGTCTAACTATTTCTGAGAATCCATTGTTAGATGTTGGTACTACCTTAACAATTTCAGCTTGGATTGGATCTTTTACCTAAAAAGTAAAAAAAATATTAAATTTACAAAAGAAATAAATATTATTTAAACTTCAAAAAGTTACTTACCGCTGAGCACGACAGAAAGCATTGTATATGAACGCTCCAATAGCAACACAGACAAATTAAAATTTGTATTATAGCAATAACAGCTACAGTTACGAACCCTGCTTCAAAATTTTCCTCAAAACCATACACAAAGAACCAAAAGTAAAATACGACTGGATATATTAAAAGAAAAGGAAACACGGTTCCTTGAAGAATGGTTGCCATCGGCTTAAAAAGCTGCGTATACTGCACTAGGTCGTCTAATGACGACGGCATATTAGTGGAAACCATGTTACTGAAAATCACTTCGAAAATATTCAGTCACTCACAACAATTTGTTTTTTAAACATTTACGTAAAGGGCGTCCATGTTTTTATTAATCAAAGACCCCAATCAATTCAAGAAACGGTGTTTTAACAGATTTTACTTAATTTAAAATCCCACGACACGATATCATTATCCTATCAGTAAATGTGACAGACAAATTGTCAAAACGTCAAAACGATCTTTGGTTACATGAAAAAAAGCTTGATTAACGCGTGCGTGACACGTCATGTTTTTTTAATTAAATTTTTTAATACCCTTATATTTAATAAATGTAACAATACACTTAACTGATGTATATAACTTTAACAATTAGTAATTTAAGATTTAAATAATATAATGTATTCACAAAAAATAAAATATCCCCGAATTTTAAATAAAGAGAGTGTTTTCTTCAGTCAATTTATAAACGGCGACCACGGATATAAAACTAAAATTAAATTTTAGTATAAACTGTAATAATGTAATAACAGATATTGTACCAAGATCTTAGCAAACGCTATGCATACTTCATAACACAATGCTAACGTCAATCATGCCATAAGTTCTTCAAAAAAAAAAAAAACAACCATAACGTCAAAGTTCGCGCCAAATCTATAAAAAGCTTGATTTAACTAATCATAATAGTTCTGTTTTGTAATAAATATGGATTTCAAAATAAAAAGAAAATCTTTACGAACAGTGCATAACAATAATCTTTTAGAAATCTATCCACATGATCTGCAAATGTACAAAATCCCTCCGACTGAAAATATATCTTTAAAAGAATTTGAAACTTTGGCTTTAGAAAGACTCAATTTACTACGGTGTTTAGCTACTGCAACTACTCTAAAAGGTTTGAGAATATATACAAATGAATGGAAAGAATTTATTATCAGTGACTTAAGATCTCAAGGTCTAAAATACTACGCTAATCTATGCGACATATCAGGATATGGAACTAACGAGACGGACATACAAGCGAGGAGAAAAGACCATATCGGTCACTTTATTCTTAGACTAGCTTACTGCAGAACCGAAGAATTACGAAGATGGTTTGTTGCAAGAGAATTAGAATTGTTTAGAATGAGATTCATGACCATGAAAACGGAAACAGTTGATGAGTTTTTCAAGCTTAATAATTTGTGTTATACTTATATTTCGGAGGATGAAAAAAATACTATTATAACTAACTTAAGGGAATCAACAATACACCAAAATATAGATTCCATGAAATTCTACAAGGTGAAGTTTTACGAAGTTCTTGATCTTGTCAAGGCAAGAAAAGTTTATATTCAAGGTGGTTATGCTTACATAGCTGATAAAGATTTCATTTCTGTTTTGTCTGCTAAGTACAGAATACACTTAAAACAAAGTTTAGTAGTTGCTTGTCAACATTTAGGTGAAATAGAGCAAGATGAGAGGCTTGTTGCTTTATTGAAAGGTTTACACCAATCATATTCTGGAAACGACTATAGTGATACAAAAGTAAGAGTTCCCATTGAATCCCTTGATTCTTTATCAGTGAAATCATTTCCTTTATGTATGAGGCAGCTTCATGAACAGCTAAGATTAAGCCACCACTTGAAACATGGTGGAAGATTACAATATGGTTTATTTTTAAAAGGAATTGGTGTTACTCTTGAAGATTCATTGAGATTTTGGAGAGATGAGTTTACAAAAATAATGGAATTGGATAAATTTGAGAAACAATATTCATATAATGTTAGATACAACTACGGTAAAGAAGGCAGTAAGAAAAATTATTCACCATTTAACTGTTTAAAAATTATTAATAACAATGTTGGTCCAGGAGATTGTCATGGATGCCCATTCAAACATTGTGATCCCGGCAATTTAAAAAATAAACTTAAAGGCTATGGATTAGAAAATCAAGGTAAGAAGTATTTAAATATGCTTACATATATTTGAACACAAATTTTTGATTAGTAACAGTAATAATACTGGGATCAATATATTTCATAAGGAAAGTATATAACCCTGCATCTATAGATAATTACTTTCATCCAAATCTAATAGGTATAAATAAGTAGTCTATTTTTATTTGTCAGTGGAATATAGTTTTACTTATATTTAGGCTTTTTAAATCAAAAACTAGTTATTTTTATATAGTATCTAGTCAAACTACATACATTGTTATTCTGTATTAATTATTTGTTTTTAATTTTATAGAAATAATAATCATAAAACTGGTTGATTATGTTGTAATGTCTAAAAAAATCTATTTTCATTTCAGCTTTACATGATGTAATAGACATGGCCAAAAAAGGTCATTTTCAAATTGCTTGCAGTAAATATTTTGATGCTACCCATAACACTGACTTTGGATTAGGGATAAATCATCCAAATCAATATTTTGAAGAAAGTCAAAAACTTGTGAAGGGTGATAGCAAAGTAGATATAAAGCAAGAAATTAAGCAAACAATAAAAAGAGAAACATCAAGCAAAATTGAAGAAATGGATTTTGATGAAATTACTGAATGGAATGAATAACAATAATTCAATACAAATTAGAAAATATTGTTTTATTAATATAATACAGAATTCACATTTTTTCTATTTTCTTTTTACATACATTGCCCTTTTTGTCATGCGCCCACAGTATAAACCGAAAATGAATATTAAGCCAACAACTGAAATGGCTACAAGTAAAAAATATTTCTTTAATGGTGATGATGACAGTTCATTGTATATATCTCCCAAGTTTTCTGCATGATGTGCCTAGAAAGTATAAATAAAGTAAGTATTTGTATTAAAACAAAATATTAATTGCAGAAGTCCAATCAACATAGAGATTCTTGAGGTAGAGGCCTATGTTCAGCATTAGGTGTCCGGCTGATAATGAAATGAGCATATCGATAGGTTTTATGGTCCCCTTCAGTTCAGAACTTTTCAAACCATAATGCATTATTGCTTCCACAGCTACATACTGCATGCATTGTTTTGCAGCAGAGATAGGCATCAACTACCTAGATGGTATCAGGTAACAGAGACCTACCATCAATACAATTAAAAGTATATTTTAACTTACAGCAACATATCGATACATTTCTAATCGACTGGATAGTTGTTTCTCACATTCAGCTTCCAATTTTCGGTTACTATCATTTAGTATAATTTTTAGACATTTTAGACCTAAAAGAAACAATAACTGGATTGATTAAATTATGTTATTTTTTGTTTTATAATAAAAAGTTGTTCAGTTGGATAAGAATAGAATAACTTCACTGCATACTTGTGAAGTATAAGGAACATGAACAAATAATAAAGGTAAAATTTATTGATTAATCATGATTTAACCACTCATGGTAGCATTTGTAATATAAAAAGAGTTAATTTTTGATATGCAGATTTACAGTAGAACTTTTCTTATAGCTGGTATGGAATTTAAAAAACAAAGTAGCTGGTCCATAGTAAATGATATGATGAAATCTTACGTCTTCCAGCACCATGTTCCAATTCTTTACAATATTTTAACAAGTCCAAAGCGCATGCACGCTCCAGCAATGGATCTGCTTCAATGTCAACTTCGGTTTCTTCTATTATTTGCGCCACTTCCTGTGCGCATTCGGCGGAAACTATTTTATGATTCAATAACGCGTTTTTTAAACATTCCTCAACCTAATAAGGGAAAGTATAATGATTAAAGGTTAAGTTCAAAATTTTTTCAGAATAAGCATGTCCAAAAATAGCCTATTGATTTTTGAACTGAACAATTAATAAAACTTTTGCTTATAATTTAATATTATCTAGATTTTATATACCAATCTGCACCTGTCCAACATGATGAAATTAGTTGCACTGACTCTATCCTTGTGATAGAAATTATTACAGTAGAAATTAATACAATACTGTAGTTTTGCAATATGAGTGTAGTGGATCCAACTCTATCACATATACCCCGTGAAATTCGGGAGTCCGTGCTTGTGCTACAACGATAACTAAACCCCACAGTAAACAAATTTTTGTGTTAGTTTTAAAATATGAATTTAAACTGTACCTGTCCATCAGAATTTGTCACAGAACCTTTAGGTGCTGCACAAATTGTTTGTATTTCAGCTTTACACAATTTTCCAAGTAGTGGATCGAGACGATAATTTAAAGCCTGCTCTTTTAAGATGTTTGCCAATTCATTCTCACAAGAAGAAGTTAACTTAGCTTCTCTAAACTTCTCCTTTAGACAATACAACACTTTGCCTTGTAACTCCATATCTTGGGGCTCCATAGCTGTAAATAAGTTAGTATGTGTATACTTATCTAATAATCATGTTACACATTGAAGCTTTTGGAGATTTTTTTTTAAGCTAAACTCGACCTCAATGTCACATAGTTTTAAGTCAAAGTAATGAGAATATTTTGGATGACATATGTCCACAGCCTGCCAGAATGGAAAAACCTATCAGCAATTAAACTTTACAACATGTGACACCAGAATCAAATCAGGGACCTCTGTGTTGCAAGATAAGCATTTAACCACTGCACAATAGAAGTAATAAGATCTGTTGTCTTGTTTTTTAAAAAAGTTGTAGTCGCCTGATGTTATATTATTAGAACCATCAGGAGAACATCATCCTCCTTACCTTGTCACTTCAAAGAATAAAAATACATTACTCACCAATAATCTTGTAGCAGAATTTTTTTATATCAGGTTTGCAAGCATTTTGCAAATTATTATTAAAGCGGTAATCCATATTCTGTTCAATCATCCTGTTGACTATGACAATCTTACAATTTTCATCAAAATCTGGTTTTTGTCGATGGGCCTAAAAAATAATTATAACTTTATATTATTTGTTTTGTTATATAGATACATAAAGAATTTACGGAAGCTGTAATAACTAAGTTTGTGTTGGTCAATCACACTAAATGCCTGTATGAGGCCCGTCTTTGGTTCCCACTGAGCTTGTTCAACTGGTGAAGGAAGTCAACATGTTTCAAGATCAGTTTTCGTGGACATGTGAAATCCTCCAAATTACATTTGGCCAGCATGGATAAATGTTCTCTCTTTGTGAAAGAAAGCCATTCTCAGTAACGAAAATTTAAAGTGAGCTAAGTTTAAGGTAAGATTACCATTGTTGTATTAAAAAGAACTCACTTTTAAACAATCTAAAATAGTAGAAGTTTCAGTATTGTGACAATACAAGTCAATCATATCATTACAACTGGTTATCAAGTGATAATCAATAGCATTGTCAGTGAATTCCTGTTTCCGTACAACAAAAATCGCTCTTCTGCATCCTTCACTTAATTTCCCTTTTGCAGTTTGTAAGCATTCTAAAGCTGCCGACTCGCCATGTGGCACTGAAGGGCATAACATTTGCAAATCTTTTGCACAGGCTTCTTTAAGATCTGGATCTAAGTCTATGTTTTCCTTTTGTTGGAATAACTGGCTTCTTAACTGTTGACGGCAATCTTTGAATATTGTATGCTTTCTTCTAGTTATTGTATCATTTCTTACAATTTCACTTAAACATGTGACAACTTGGCTCTTTGTTTGTGCTTTAGGACAAAATCTTACAACATAAGATTTACAAGCATTTTTAAACTTCCTAGTAAACCTGTAATTTTTTAATGCAATTAGTTGTTCATGTTCAATAGCTGCTCTGCATTTAACATTCGCTTTTACATCAGGATCATTTTTATGTGCTATTAAACAATCCAAAACTTCATCTTCATCTTTTCTACTTTTTAGTTCTGATGAGCAAAGCTTTTCCATTGGTCCTCGACAATTTTGGTTGACAATAGCATTAAGCTCAATGTGACCACTTTGAGTTTCAGTAAAATTTGTCACAACCTCTTTGCATTTAGGAGATAAATCTTTTATTTTAGTTTGCAAACACAAAATTTCTTCCCCTTTTCCTGTATTTTCATAACACAAATTAGCCAAGTCATCAATGCAAAAATCTTCTATTTCAGGCAATAGATCAACACTCACAGCTCTTTGCCTCATCACTTTTCTAACTTGTTGCTCACAAGCTGGTCTTAATATACCCCTTAAATCAAAATTATAAGCATAATTGTATAAACATGGGAGTACCAGAGGGTCTTTCGCTGATTGATGCTCACTAGTATCAGCCCATTGTAGTTTTGCTTTACATTGTGTTACAGCATCATATTTGCATGCTTTATATAATTGAGGATCAAGTTTAAAATCTCTAGAAATGAAATATTGTATTTGAAGTAAAGCAGTTTCACAGTCACTAGTCATTAACACTGTTCCAAGCTTTTCCATGAGACATGACATAACTCTACCATTACCACCATTTATTTCTCTACATGCTCGATCAACTACAGGTTTACAGGCTTTGCGTAAAATAGGATCTACTCTCCAGTCTTCTCCAGGGTCTGTCTCTTGAACTAAGGTTTCTAAAGATTTTTGACAAGTCATACTTATCCTTTTGTCTTTTCTCTTCCTGGGTCGTGCATGTTCCATAAGACAATGTATAGTTTTTCCTTCCGTTTCAACTCCTCTGCACAGACTTGTTATATCATTAGCACAGTTTTGCATTAACTCTGGAGACAGCCTATAATCATCCATTAGCATTTTTCTATGGTCGGTCATCTCTGCAATACATTCTGGTGTCAATTTTGTAGTTTCATTTCTAGATATATTTTCCAAACATAGTAAAATTTGTGCCAATCTAACTTCTTTATCTTCAACAACACCTTTTCTGCAGTGGTACTTTCTTATGTCTTCTTTACATGATTTAACTAAACCTTTACTATTTTTATAATTCATAACCATATTTCGCTGATTATAAAAGAGCTGATCTTTACATTTTTTTGTCATACCTGAAACAGTTATGAAAATAAAAGAATTTTTAAAGAATAATTCAATGTATGTTGTAAATATTTAAATTAAAAATATTTACCTTTTTCATTCTTATGCCTTACAAGACATTTATACATAAGAAGTGAACCAGGCACTTCATCAGGACAAAAGTTTTTAAGATCTAAATTACAGGCAGCAAAAACAATTTTATCCAACTGTAGAGTGCTGTACTTCATTTCATTCAAAACAACTATTTCAGATTGACATTCAGGTCTTAGATTTTGCATCTTACTTTGAAGACATTTTAATGTTTGAGATTGTGACATACTTTTTAAATCACTAGGAATTCTACCACAGCTGTATGCATGTATATCATCAAAACAATTCCTTAAAAAATCACCTGTAATTTGCCAGTCATTAAAAATTAAAAGTTCAATGTTATCAATTAGATTCCAACAAGTTTTATCCTTAACACTCGACTTTCGTTTCAAAACACAATCTATACTAAACTCAGATGGAATTAGGCAATCCATTATGGATGATTCTTCCTGACATGGCTCTTTTAGTTTATAATCTAAATATTCATTATTAAGAAGTTTAGCTTGGTAGCTCCAAATTTTGTGATGACAAAGCAATGAAATCTGTGTTTTATTATTATGAGTTGCGTTTATTGCGCACGAGATAATTGTAAGATCGTCATGAAAATGTGAACATTGTTTCTCTATAATACCACAGTCGCTTATGTCTACTCTATATCTCCCATTCTGTGATCTTATCATACCACTAATAGCTTGTGCTCCTGATATATTGTTTAATGATATTAATATCAGAAAGCATACAGCTTCTGTAAACATTATATTAAACATTTTGTTACACCGGCTAAATTATAACTTAAAGTATTAAAACATGTTAAAGGATCCACTGTGCTTTAACAATATTTTTTGGTTTTAATTCGCCATTTTTAAATGTATTAATAATGTTTTTATGTAGATGTTATAACTCAAGCTGTGTATGATTTCTAATCCAAAAATTTGCAACGATTACTATTTGTTTGACAAGGAAAACATAAACGACATTTGTCTTCTTTATTTTCAACTGGTAACAAAGAAAATTAAACAATAATCCGCAAAATAAAAAAAAATGTGTAATGTTAGGCGATGATTGAACTAGTTCATAAGAGACCAAAGTATTTTATAATTTTACTATATAATGTAATCAAAATTAATTCACTTTCATTAAAAGTAACTATTACCTTAAAAACTAAATAATAGTCACAATGTACATACGAACTGTTTATTAACTTATAATCTTCTTTCAGATAGCGATTTCCCTATTTATTTGAGGTTTGTGTAACATTTGGTCTTTCTTTCCTAATTACCACACTATTTAATAAAATACTTCTTGTTAAAAAATCATCCCATGGGATCAACATTCACCTTTTTTTAAACAATAAAGAATAAGTAGTAGAGATAATCATATTAAAAGAGTTAGATCTTTTGTTAAAGTTATAAATATATGGCCGAATTCATTGATAAAAAATAGCAATGGCACAAAAAATGACGTGCGATGAATTACCATTTTCCTGCTTTCATCTGTGGTTAATACAGGCCGTACGATGAAAATCTTTGCCTGTTTGTAATATCGGAAAAGCCTATGAAGTTTTGTCAATTTTGCTAGAGTGATTTTTATGCTTATAGCGTAATCTATTTTAAGTGCCGGTTGTTGTAGATAAACAATGGAAGGATTTATAGAAGTAAATGAAATATCCGATTTTGTCTCCTATATACGTAGCGTAAGTTATTTGCTTTTTTAATCTTTAATAGCACAAATATAAGTTTGACTCATTTATATTTATCACCTAAGTCACTTACATTTTTATATTAGCTAAATTAATGGATTACAAAAGTATGTATTTTCACACATACATCGAAAGTTTTAAAACTATATGTTTAGTTATTTTTATTTTAGGCTCTTATATTATTTAATAAATATCCAATGTTTACGGTATAACATTTTCTTCCAGATTGAATGGCGTGATCCTTGGCTCATTGCATTACTTTCTTTCCATGTGCTGGTCACATTCACATGTTTTTCAACAAGGAATTATGGAAACTTTCAAGTTATTCTCTTTATTACACTTTGTGAGTATTATTGATTTAATTTTGTTTATTATAAATTTGTGTTCTACATACTCAAATCAAATGTGATAGAATTCACATGGTGAAGTGACAACCTTTTGACAATCTCAGAAATTGCTATATGCAAGTGACAACATTGTTTTAGTGTAAACATTGGTTTAGTTACATTGAAAGTCACTGGATGCACATACATACATCTTGCTTGAGACACAACAGCTTAAAAAATATTGAGTTATTTTTCTCATAAAATTCATATAATCATCCCAATATATCAATTATAAATCAGTAATCGAAGTAAGCAATTCTGGGAATACAATTGGGTAACTAATCTAGACATCACTACATATTTGTTAAATGTGTTAAAAAAACTCCTTGTTTTTTTAAACTTATTATATCGCCCAAATGAAATTTTGTTATGATTTCATATATTGACAATTTGAATTGATTGATAATGAGAATAGACCTAAATGAGAAGCAAAAGTCAATGTAACATTTTGCTAAGATAAATTATTATTTAAAGGTTTTAACTGTCATACAGTTTATTTATCACCCGCAATTATGAAGCCATTTGAACTGATGAAAGTGTATTTAATATAATTAACCTGATACTACCAATAAAAAAATTGATAAGACTGATATTTTTTTTAAGTGTTATCTGTTCTTGGACCAATTGCATTGACTTTTACTTATTAATGACAATAACAAAAATTATTATCATAATAATGTAGAACTTTTACAGAATGTAAATACTTCTATTACTTGTGATAAATGTTGTCTCTTAATTTCACTATATAATTGCAATTTTATTATTTTTATATGATTTTTTTTATGATACATTTTTTATTATAATGATGTAACAAATTATTAAACTTAAGTTTAATTTTTAACAATCCACACATTAATGTAAAACAAAGAATTAGTTATCTTTTCTGTAATCTACAGTGGTCATATTAACAGTTCATCCTTTCCTACCCTGTTTCATTATGTGCTGGTTCTGAGTCTTGTTACACCATAAACTTTTATAACCGAATGAATCTTACAAAAAAAAAAATTTGTTTTGACAAACTTTGGCATCTGGTCTGTCCACAAATGAGATCACTCTTATAATTTTAACAAAAATACTAATTTTATTGTTAAGACAAAGTTTTATATTGATAAATTCATACATTAGTATTGTTATGAATGTAGTAAACATTTGTTTGTTAGTAGAGACATATTTGGATAGTTTGATAGTGTGCATTGAATGAGTAGTGGATTCGGTGCATGAGACCGAGTACAAAGCTTATCAATCAGCTTATCATTGTTTGAACCTTTTGATGTCCGCTGCTGTATCTCTGATTGGAATATTCTCAGTATACACTCATTTTGTCATTTGGGTTTTTGAGTGCAGTATGTTGGCAAGGATGACTGGATAGGACTGTTTTATACAGTTGTTTCTGCTTACTTTACTTTTACGACATGACATTCATAGAGTATCTGTGGGGATATTCTGATCCATCCCCGACACAGTCATCAAAAAATTATACATGACAAGGTAATATATGAACCAAAACAATTATGTTGGCTTTATATTTATACTAAGAAAAAGTTGTCCCATTCGTTGACGTCGTTATCAGCCTACACTAAATGTCGAAACGTCATCTGTGTACTCGCATTTTAAATATTCCCGTTTCTATTTTAATCAACGTATGTACGTCAATGATTTAAAGCAGCTTGAAAACAATCACTGAAGTCCCGAATAGTTATCTCAATCTGACCGCCAAACTAGTTTGAAGAAGACGGCTCGTAATGATGATAAAATATGAAAATATTTGTTTTAAGTTTGTCATTAATGACCGTTTTGACTTTGCAATTACTCAAACGGAATTTATAAGAATTGCACATTACGCTTTGGTGATTATGTAAAAAATATTTTACTAGTTAATTACTCCCTTCATTAATTATTTATATTTTTAATTAGCGGTCACTGGGGTATTTTTTTTGTTTGCACGCTTCTCTTTATTATTATACCATTTACACCTTTTCCGTTTACTGATGTTTTGTGCATATTTGATGACTTGATTTACATGACTAATAATTCTCTAGTGAGAAATCTTATAACCTGTCTTCAGAAAATTCTGTATATTTTTTTTATTCGCTTGTATCAACTGCAACTAATTATTATCTTGATATTGACATTTTAACATAGAGTTGGTTTATTCTCGAAAGAATATTAATGTTTCTGACGTGCTCATATCGTTGTTATCGCTACATCGTACGATGATTGTATTTCACAAAAAACAACAAAACGAATAATTAACTCAAAAGATACGCCGCTGTGATATCGTTTCTGTTCTATATTTTACTTTTATTTCAAAAACATATAATACGTGTATTCCGAATATATTTCTCTTGAAGAACGGTCAGGTATTTCGGAAGACGACGCATCAAGTACGAAGCGCACCGATACCGACAGTTTGCTTCCTTACTGATGACATAAAGAGCTTTTATTAATTTTATTGTTTTATATCGTTTTATACATTGCCTTGTCTTTCGCTATACGACAAGGCTTGTTTGGGAAAGGTAGAGCACCAGTGACCTTTTTAGACTTCATGTAATGTACGGAAGGTTACCATGGCTGAGCGACAATAGTTCTCAAGCTTTTAATATCGCCTATGAATCTTGATACCCTGAATAATTGCAATTCTTATTTCTTATTTATTTTTGTGAATAACAATTTTCTAGATTGCTCTTTCGAGACATGACCATGCAGCCACAATCGCGACAACAATCTCAGTGTTAATTATGTAGTTACACTAGCGCTCGACTATTATAAATAATGACATATTACATATATCTTTAAACTGCTTTGTAATATCGTAGAGTTCTTCTCACAATAATAATATTCATAGTTCATTGTAGCTTAACAAACAAACCTTTCATTATCATATTTCATTGTAATTTTTGTCACTTCCGCAATGTTGAGAAAATACGTTTTTATAACAGTGAACGTAAGTAAATTTTGATGATTTAAATTGTCAATACAATAATATAACTCTCAACAATATAATTTACCGTTATTGTAATGTATTCATGAAAGACTTTGTCTTTAAAACCAGTTTAAAATTACTTCGACGAACGGTTTTTTTCCCTGTGTGAGGCTTTTATGGGTTAGAATAACCTCAAGCACCTTTATCTTCGGCATTTAAGAAGGAACAGTGAAGCCTCCTTTAATAATTGATATTATGATTTGTAATGATATACAGATAAATAATTAAATGATATTATGTGGTATTCGTATTTAAACGTATTTTAATAAGATTTTGTAACGAACACATCTGCTTTCGGTTGATTTGTTTCCACACCAAAAACTGAATAACCGATGACATCATACCATATTCGCATAAACAAAGCTTACTATGGTTAGTTAATGCTTGAATTTAAGTAAATTTTACGGTCGTAGTTATATTGAAGATTATTTTATATGTCATAATAATATAAATGGAAACACGAAGTCAACAAAAAATATTAATCTAAGTAACTTAAAATGCACGATGAAAAAACGGTAAACTTATATAATATTACTTTACGGATTACATTGTTGTTTCGTTCGACCTAGATCTGCTTTGAATTTATAAAAGTACTAGCTGTTGCCCGCGACTTCGTCCCCATGGTAATTAACAAAAAATTTATTGTTCAGTTCGCAGAGTTTACGATGTATACAGGTTTCCTATTTGAACCGATTAATGTTAAAATTTTCGTAGGTATTAATATTTTTTCGTGAGATCCTTTACTTTTTCAAAAAAAAGTCCTAAGTTACCTTCTGTTACATCAGCTATCTGCCAGTGAAAGTCCCGTCAAAATCGGTCCAGCCGGAACAAACAGACAGACAGACAAAATTTTTAAAAAATGAGGTTTAGGTATATGTATCATGTAAACATCGAAATGCTCTTAGAAAAAAGAGGCGATAAGACGAGCAAGGCGTCCACTTGACGGTAATTGATACGCTTGCAACAGTTACGCTTACAAAGTGACGCTAGTTAGGATGGTATACACTGCACCACATTGCGATCGTTGACGCTTGTCTCGTTACTTCTCGTTAATTTCACTAGCTCACAGCGCCTTTCATACCGGAACACAGTTACGTTTGCACACAGTAGTGTGCAAACGTAACTGTGTTCGGCTGAAATAGGAGCTGCGGTGGTACCTATCCAGACGGTCTCCGGTAACAGAGACCAATCACCAGTAAATCGTCACAAATAATAATCCCAGCAGTGGAAACAACACTTTCTTCTCAACGTTTTCCTACATGCCTAAGCTCAATAAAAAGTTATGGCACCTTCAAAAAAATTATTACTAGTCACTTTAGTGGATAAGGCAAACCACTCCATTAGAACTGCCAAGTAAGTCGCCGTGTGTTTCATTACATATGATGACCACGGCCCTCAGTCATGAGGAAATACGACTCAGAATTATAACTTTAGCTATCATATCAACTGAAAATTGTGTACAAACTTTCACGAACTTGTTCTTTTATAGTTATAGTAAAACTTTTCTTAAGTTGCAATTTAGTGTTAACGTTTAAAAGAAAAATAATTAATTTCTCTCTCTTTTTGTTACAGTGCTTCTGGTATACTTCTCGGAGAATATAAACGAAGTGGCGGCGAGAAATTGGACGCTGTTCTCACGTCAGCAGTACTTCGACAGTAAAGGCCTTTTCATATCCGTCGTGTTCTCAATCCCTATATTACTCAACTGTATGATAATGGTGGTAAGTGTTAATCTAACATTGGCTATTATTTTTTTTCTCAGCAATCATCACGAGATCCACATAAATGTTTACAGGTGTCTCTTAATTATTTATTCTGTAAGTGTAGACGTTATCAATATATTGATAGAGTTTTAAAGCATGGCGTTATCGTTTGCCAGTTGGATTAAAGACCTGGCGAAGATCGAAGAGAATTGTTGGATGCAGATGGCAACAGAGCTATGATGATGATACTTTTTATAACTACACAACGTTACCTACATTTAATATATAATAACTCTCACTAATACTTAACACTAAATATAACACTTAGTGTTTGAACAGGTTACGATTAATAATCAACTTCACCAAATTTATATTTTTTATGCCAAGTACGTTTTTCTATAAACGTATTTCATTGGCACATCTTAAAACTATCTAGACAGTTATAATAAATGCATTTGGCTTATAAATGCAACAGGTGTTGTTTCGATTGATAACAAGTGGATAAAATTTATATCGAAACGGTTACTTATAATCTCTGGATTACTATGTGTAGTTTATATGTATTTTTTAATATCTTAATATTTATATAAAATGCGTATGTGTACAGCTATCTTCACTTTGATAAATATATTGCCATTTGCCAAACATTGGGTTATCATTGTGTATTGATTACTAAACTTACAAGATAGCGAATTCTTTGTTGATTGATATTTTACATTAGATATTCATATGATGATAAACTGTCTTACTGTCTAGCATTATTTTGGTTTTATGAATTATTATAATATCGCATGATCTGATGGCCTCGGTATGTTCAGATTGCCGTGAAAATGTGTGTGCTGTGTAAAAACATTATCAACATACTTATTTTAATTGTAATTATAACCTTGTATTCGTTTTGAATGGAAACCTTACTTAAATAGAAATAAAATAGCCAAAGATTATAGGATGAACACTTGAAATGTCTTCTAGTTTTTCCTTCAAAAAAATTTATAAAATCTTATTGTTTTTTGTTCTCTTCTTAATATTTGTGATAATTTTGGTATAATCACGGTTGTATTGCACTGACTGCGTTACAGACGTGCGTGTGATAGTGTTATCTTATTTGGTACGCCATTCTCAATGTAAATAGGAATTTAGTTCATGATTAATTCGTTCTGTCTGGTAGTTACTTCAATTACAATACGTATATATCTCATGCAGTTTATAATTTTTCATAAAAAATGTATTTGAGTTTAACATTTAGTATATCAATAATTGTAATAGTTTCGGCTGAAGTTATGAAAAAGAAACATTGCCATTATCCGTTCAACGTTTATTTCTGCTACCAAACAGTAGAAACGTACGCAGTGTTTGTCTGTAATTAAGAGTACATGTCGCTTATTGCCTAAGTTAAGAAATGTATACAATATAACTGATACATGTATTTTTGTAGACAGACCAAATAAATAAATAAAGCACTAATCAGGTTAACTAATTGATAAAAAAATACAAACTGAATATTATGTCTTGTGTAGATAGAAATGTATAAGGCTTCAGTAAGCTTTACTTAAATCTGTATACAGATCGCCATTATTTCAATGAATAACAATAATTAATGACATTTGAAACAGAGGAGGACCTTAGTCAATATTTGAACTACACTATTGACCATTTTATAAATTACATCTGAACTATAGTGATAGTATTAATAAACCACTGAATCGTGTATTCGTTATGATCTGATTCTGTATAATAAATATCCATAGAATAAACAAATTTAAACCACTCATCGATTACGTAAAGTTATGGGTGTAATAAATGATTTACTATATTTTCTGTTGTGGTCAATAAAATTAGATACTAATTTTTAATTTCCTTGAGGTTTGACGCATTGCGCTCCGAAGCGACGGTTTAAACCACTATGTTACCTTACTCGCTTTGTTTGAACTGTCTTTTCTTTAATGTTCAAATATTAAATAATAAATATGAGTAAGCGATTCATTGACAATTTATCAATAAATTTAATGTTTAATACCGCACTAAACTTTCCTCACTCCAAAAGTGAAGGCTAGTTCCTCGTTCCCATTACGCGTTCTCTCTTATTTTGTTTGATATCATAAATTCTTTGTATTTGTTGTTCTATTAATAATTTTTAATTTTGAAATAGTTGTAGCTTTTCGTTTTAATAGTAATGTCTCCTCTATGAGGTCTAATTTTTGTGAAGATTTATCAAAAATATTTTTGCTGTTTACGCACAAGATAAATATTCCTTAGACAGGATTACCATTTTGTTAAATATCGGATTTGTTAAATAGTAAAAAGAGTAAGGGATACATGGATTCCTTAATGAATATTGAAAAAATGTAAATCGAAGATTTAAAAAAATGTATTGGTATTATTATAAGAGGAATGTCTCCAAAGTATATATATTTTAAAACAAATTGTATGTATGTATTTCAGGGCTCGTGGTTGTACCAATCGACTCAGATCATGACGAACATAAAGAAGGCACAGTTACGGCAGCGGCTCAAAGAGCTTAACATGCACAGGGAACAGCAACAGCGGATGATGAAGACGGAGTAAAGGTACAAGTCGGTCAAATGTAAACTATTGTATCCTCGCTAAACAAACCGGCTAGATATAACTTCTGTTATAGTTAACAGTACCTTAACGACATTTTGTGTAACGGTTTGTTAATTGAATATGTTTTAATGACATTAATCACTTTAAAATACCGTAACGCACCTATCAACAGACATGTATTGAGTATGACTTGCCTAAAGTTGCCATATGAATGCCAAACAATGGTCACACAAAGCTGCATTACAAATTAGCCATTGTATACTAAAACTGAATCGAGAATTGTTTCACTTGCAAATGACTTACGTTTTTTTTATATATAATTACAAATGTCATGCCATGTATGTACGTGCATCTTAGCCGTGTGTCCGTACATACAGGCGTGGCATTACCATAAAACACGCAATATTATGACCGAGTATCTGATGAAGGTCGCTGGAAACCACTGGATCCAAAGCAGCACCTACAGAGTTCTATTGGAATCAGTCTAAATCCAGTTGTGGACGTACATCGTCAGATGGTGACTGTGAAATTGCTTTCAGCGTTTTGTAGCTGTGTTTTAAAGGTTTTGTGTTTAAAGAATTAGAGAAATTATGAAGTATATTCATTTTGAACATTTATACATATAATTCTCTGCAGAAATTGTCTCATGTTAGCCAATCAAAATAGTGGAATAAAAAATGTATCTATAAATGTTTAATTATCGCTTTTGATCAATCGCTGTGTATGTTAACGAATTTTGAACACTTGAATTTTAAATGTACGACCCGACATTTTTTGGTATAGTTTCCTGCTATTCATGTATAAGCTTTACATTTTAAAATTAACATTTATTTATACAGTTGAATGTCATTGCGTTAATATTGAACTTTAACATCAGGAATGTTATAAATATCGATTGCGGTAAAAACTATTTTATACATCATCAAAAAGTGATCGGTAAATAAATGCAGTTAAAAAATCCAAAGTTAATGTGAAACAAGGTCAAGATGCAACCTTGCTAAGTAAACAAACCGGTTACGCTGGCAGTTACTGAATGTTGCAAAAATAGAACCACAATTATTCAACTAATTGCTTGTTAAGATGACTCGACGTCTATAATTGTAAAACCGTAAGGTACAAAAGAGGTTCAAGTTCATCATCATCGTCATCAGCCGATAGACTTCCACTCTCGGAATTAAGCACCTAGCGAAGGACTTTTTGATACCAATCGGTCTTGTGTTTGCATCTAACAGTTTCCTTGACCTACACCAGATCTCGTTCAACATCAAAGTTAAACTATAAATAAATACAATCCATTTTATATAAACGAGACGCAGTTGTAAGCTAGTCTATTTTAACAATCGGAGCTATTTTAGGTTAACTTTATAAAAAAAACTGCGATTGTCATCAAGTAACTAAGTACGCATTTTGTTAATATTTAAATTATAAAAAAAACTAAAATTTTTTATTTGATTTCAAAATGTATTAATTTTGAATCCAGTTGTATCGAGACTTAACAGGTTGTGTTTCTCGCCGAGCATTATTTGGTGCAGGTATACATTCTTACTAACGCTTATTTTGTTATTGGCAGACGTTCTTCTGGTCATTTCAACGAATTAAAAAAGTCTAAAGTTTTCCTATATTAAGTAGTAATTATTTCTGTAATACAAATCGTTGTCATTAGACAATTAGTATAAGAAAAATGGATATCAAATTTTAACTGAGACTAGTTAAAAGTAATTGCGACAGTTTACTCTGATCCGGATGAAACTGAACTGAACTTGAAAAAACGTAAATTTTTGCATGAAAACAATTAATACGTCGGTCGTAATCACGGATACGGTTATCGTGTATGTCGGATACTATAACTAATCAACATTACTCGCGTCAGTTTATTAAGAGTTCGTTCGCTGCTCAAGTACAAATTGTGGTTATTTTTTTTATCGGTAAATAATAGACATGCCCATTATATTAACTTTTACAATTATTAAAATTATTGATGCGTATTCATCAAGAGAGATAATAATATAATGTTGTAGTAATATAATACTGTGTACTCTCTTCGTAACAATAAACCGTGTGTGGCCTTAAAAGTTGTTTGCTGGTTAGTTTTT
Source organism: Byasa hedistus (assembly GCA_029286795.1). NCBI lineage: Eukaryota > Metazoa > Arthropoda > Insecta > Lepidoptera > Papilionidae > Byasa > Byasa hedistus. Next base: position 3,376,934 of record JAGSMW010000020.1, on the reverse strand, counting down.
TGTTTTACTAATATTGGTTATTAAGCTAATTAATATCGCCGCTAATCATTTAACCGATTCTTTGCTCCATTACAGTGAAATGTAATAAATTTTTCTGAAGAAATATCGGTTAAATATTTCAATTGAAGATAGGTTAGAAAGCTGAGAGCTCAGTTTGTAAGACGGTAAGGTCTATAGAACTCGAAAAGGCTTAGGTTCGATCACCACTGAGCTCGAGCTTCCAGTAACGGAATACAACGTAAGGAAACCGACATTTCCCAAATGTACCAGATTCCATGTCCAGCGTGATTCAATCGCTTCGACTCTCCATATGAGAGAAAGCCCAGCAGTGGGTACATTAAGATTTCTTTTTAATAACTTAATTTGTATTGCTATTCGTAATGTTTAAATAACTTACATCGAGCCTATAGAATGAATTTTACCTAAATCAGAATACCTGGAATTTAAAAGATCCAATATTTAATCATTTTCTATGAAGTCTTTAAAATTAAATAATAACATAACCTTTCGTTATTTCCTTCAAACTTTTGACTTGGATCACCTTCATTGTATGGGGCATGTACTTAACGTTTGCTTAAGTTTTTATCGCGGCGTGTTTGTATAACTTTTTTAGTGTTATAAAATATAATATTGTATTTATCGTTTTGCGCGATTGTGTTATGTTACTCTGTGATTATTTAAAAGTTGGCATTCAATAATAAATAAGTTTCGAATGTATTTTTTCTTTATTGCCACGAAGTAAGTGGTTTGTGTTTGTTCGATTTCTATTGAATGGATCAATAGCGTTATTGTATTAAGGCTAGTTTGTTCGCTAGTTAGTATAGATGATCGTGTAGTAGTAAGTTTATAATTAGACGTAGAATTGAATTTTCTATTGCGGTCCATGGACTAAAATAATGTGATTGGTTTTTTTTGTATAATTGCGACAATGTGAGTGCCATTTGCTGAGCGGTGTTACTGTGGTAACAGGCGTAAATTAATGTTATTTCATATCAGCGTAATAAAACTTAAGGTGCAATATTGTAGTATAGAATTTTTAATAAGTTTTTGTCTAATTACTTAAATACTTTTTTATGAAGACGGAATACAATTTACTCGTACACATATGTGATAAATGTTTTTGGTAATAAATTTCATGATTCGGTAATATTATTAAAATTTCCCAAAATGATAGTGATTGGGTGAATATTTAGTTGTATATTTATCTGCGTTGAACAACTTATCTGTGTATATAACAATGGATGGTATAAATAGTTTGAGAATTATATTCCAAAGCCGTTGGATCGATAACCTCAAAAATTACTAGCTATAGGTATTGTTTTAATTGAAGTTTTTTTTATATTAATTTAATGAAACAATTTTGTTGTTATCTATCCATTTTCATAAATTAATACACGGGCAAGGGAAACGTTTGAGAAGTTCTGCTAAAATTGCACTCTATACGGTTTTATAAAATGGATCATATTTTTTTTTAAATCATAGATCAAACAACATAATATAGAACTAACATATTTACGCACATGAAAATCACAAGCTCATGCACATACAGTTACACACGCACTCACAGTAATGTACTATTTTTACTTATGGCAGAAATTTTTTAAAGTTTTTGTTTAATTACCTGTTCTAGTTAAATTAACATGTAATATTCAAGTAAAGCGTGGTTTCTAGGTACTAGTGTTTTGTTTAAATGCAGACCTGTTAGCGTTTCTTAAATGTGTGTGATTTTTAAATATGTTAGTTCTGAACAGGTTTGCTATCAAACATTGGTGAAAAGTGGAAAATGCATTTACGTTTTCGATTAAATAAAATTTTGTAACAAGTTTGTTAATTTAAATCTATTTTGAAATTGGCTGTTAACTTGTATGTAGTTGGTGTTATGTTAACCGTTCTACATAAGTCGTATGATCAATACGTCCGTAGTTTTTAATGTATACGTATGTAATTGTGGGCACGCTTTGCCGTCGCGTTATAAAATGGAAGACTGAATGTGGTGTAATGGTGGACGTGTGTTTTCTTTATTATTATTATATATACAGAACTATGTTAATATGTGAAATGTAGATATTGCAATGTTCAAATATTACTTCATATTCATCAAGCTTAACTAGTCTTATTTTACGAATTAGGCAAACATCGTACCCTTCTTTTGTTATTAGAAAAAAATTTAAGACATTTGAAGAGATTCTAAATAAGCAAGATTCGTAGAAAACTATTTTACTAATACTATATATTTTTTTTTCTGTAATTAATGTACCGAATGTTTTTGCCCTAATTGCTTATAGAAATTCTAGTAATTGTAATTTTATTTCACAGTTAAAGCATGTTTAATAATAAATATTACTAGCTTTTTTATTTTAAGACATCACAATTTATTTTGTATAATTAAGTTATTATCTGATTTGTGTCTATGGTGACCCAATAATTGTTAAATAGGAGAAGTGTATATACAGCTTGGTTTAAAAATAAACACAGTATCATTTATGTTTCGGTTTTTAAACGGTCCATGAATTAACAAAGGTGTTTTAACGACAATAATAATAAAATAGGGAGAAGTTAAAGTGTTGTTTAACCCTTAAGAAACCTCTGTTGCCATATTAGCGACATGGAATTTTAACATAGGAATTCAAAAAAACATATTATTTTTACAATTGTTGTTGTCGAATTACTTTTAATGCCTTGGATAAAATTTTTAAGTACAGTTTTTCATACATAAAAAAATAAGTTGGAACTGATGGAAATTAATTTGAAAAATTTTCGTTCTGTTTAGTTTAAAAAGCAATTAAAATCGAACAGCTTTATGATTATATGTTTTAATTTTTAACCTCGCTGCTTATGAACCATTGTAAATATCAAAACTAACAATGTTTTTAGTTACGCCTCAATAAATTGTTTTAATAAAACATCTGTTGTTTTCTTTTATTTCCCGAAAACAAAAAAATACTTATCAACTCACGATGTCTGTTTCATTCCAATAAGAAATAACAATATTATTGTTTTATTCTTGATATGTTTCGTGAGTAATATTTACGGAATTCCATCCATACTGTAGTTTAGATTTAGATTATTACGTTAGAAATATTTTTTGAGATAAGTTCAAAACCATAATTATTAGCCATATTAACATTATGGCTGAATATTATATTAGAGGAAGGTCTTTAATTCTGTCACTAAAAATGAGGCGTACAAACATTGCTGTTCCGATGTTCTGTGGAAACAAATAACTCGTTATTATTAGCTACTAGGGAACTATTGAAAAGTACAAAGACAAAGTCTTTGTACTTTTGCAGGATTTTTGGAGCAGGATCAAAAAACATAATACTAAATACATTTTAATATTGAAGATTAATAATTTTTACATTCAATAATAACCAAGGAATGTCAGGTTATTAAAATATATTCCATAATACTTAATCAATGTATAATTATTATAAATTTATAGATAAAAAAGCCCATTCAAATAGTTTAATGCAAAAGCTAACGACTAACAAATGCTGTCTGCAGTCGTAAATTGGAAATACTGTAATTGTCATGTGCATGTGTAGAGCAATATTTTTATTATTAACAACAGTAAATAATAGTATAAATGTCCCGCATAATTGATAATATTTAAATCGTTATTCTATTTATTGTTTATCCATTTCCTCCAATAATTTAGCAAGGTGCATGTCATGAAAAAATCTTATCATTTAATTTATCTGGTAGATCTAATACATGTCATTCGTGAATATATTGGCTTTAATACTTGATCAAAATCCATTAGCTACAATTTTTTCTTTGACTTCCTTGAACATCATTTTTACCAGATTCTCAAGGTCTATCTTTGGTTCCCAGTTCCAGTCGCGCTGTGCTTCACTGTCATCAAATACTTGAGGCCAAGAGTCCGCTGAAACCATATATTATAAATTGTTTAGTCACCTTTTATATTTTTTAAAGTCGTCTCTTAATCCTCGGAGACAAGGGCATTGCCTGAATCAATTAAATTATATAACCTTTCATGATTACCAACAATGGTCATTGTTTAATCGCTGTTTGTGGCTATTATTGTCAACTATAGTATGTAGATTAAACTTTACAGTAAAAACGTAAAATTCAAAAAATAATTGCCAATTCAGTGATTCTCAACCACTGGACCGCAGTACTTTTGTTTACCGCAAAATTCTTAGTGTGCCGCCAAAATTTTAGATACATAGTTATACTAATAATAGTAAAGAAATTTGTATTACATAATTAATATTAGTAATTTTTTTTAGCTTAAATATCGTAAAATATTGCCGCAACAAAAAAAATTGAGAATCACTGGACTAATGGATACGCAACAATTGAAAATGCGTCACATTTGCGGTTTAAAATGCCTACGCGCTTCCAAAAATTAAAAACTGAAGTTGCTACATCTTACTCTTTTTTAAAAGATTTACCTTATCTTAATCAAATATAAAAATCAAAGATTTTAAACAATTATATAACCCTTATGAAATATAAAATTTTACCCAAATCTCTCTGTAACGTAATTGTCTGTATATTTGATATAACGTACAAAAAAGACATACCGATATCCTGCCTGCTGTCGGGTCTATATGAAATAGTAAAATCTTTCAAGTGTTTAAACATTTCATCGGTCAACTCTTCCGGAGTGAAGCTCATTGAGGTCACATTATATACTCTCCTATTTAACATCTCGTTAGGTGCTTCTAGGTACTGTGAAAGGGCACGGAGGGCATCTTTGATATGCATCATTGGCAGCCTTGTATCAGGTTTGAGGTAACAGTCGTAATGGCCTTTGCGAAGTACGTCGTGAAATATTGCGATCGCATAATCTGAAAATTGAAAACATATTTTTCTTTTATGAAATATGTAAAACCAAAGAAAGTAAAAAATATTAATGAAATTACAAAAAAGGTAACATTATCATTCACATTATAATTACTCTAATAAAACTAATGGTAAATATTATTTGTTTAATATATAAATGTATAATAGTAGTTTGTAATACGGAGGGTGCCTTTACAAGCGAAAACAATGGCTTTACTGCGAAGGTAAGTAATTTCCTTTCGATACTCGAGAATTCGACTCGCTGTATTAATGATATGGTGAATGTAGGTTAAAGTGTACGAAGTCTAATCACTACTCTGCGGTTTAGTATTACAAATGGACCTATTAGATTTTTAGTACTTTATTATTCTAAATGCACAAACATTATTCATACAAATGATTAGATTAACTTATTGTTTTTAATCTTAAAAATAATAAACTAAGTAATTTTAAAAATATTGCTGCATTTGTGGCTACTTTTCTAAAGTATTCAACTTGACATCATAAAACTTTAATGTAAATTGCACCGAAACACATTAATTCGTTGTTAGTTTCTTCTTCCCAATTGCTGGCATGAGCACGGTTTGTGCGTGAGCCAATGTCATGTGTAGACGAATAAAATAAAATAATACAAATCCATTAAAAATTGTCTGCGTGGTCAATTCGTCCGCCATGTTTCAAGTCCATTGTTAGTTTAATAAACTTTTTAATAATTTGACGTAATGCAGTTTATGTGTTTGCTTTTAAATGTCACCATAGCCTCTGTCTACTGGCAATAAATATGATACATAAATTCGCCTCCCCTTCTGTTTGTTCTGAATAATCTCCAAAACGGGCAGACTAATTTTGAAAGAATTATTTATGATTTTCTTTAACATTTAATTACAATAATTATTATGCACTAAAATTCATTTACATGGAATGAAAAAATCAATAACTGGCAAAAACGGGTTATGGAGCATATCAGTTAGTAAATAATACCTGTTGTTCCTCCACCAGGCGGATCGCTAGAGATCACTCCTGGGAATCTTAGACATCGGAAATCTAATCCGAATTTGTAATGGTAATACTCTCCTAGTAATTCAGCATGCACTTTAGAAACACCATAAATTGTCCGCGGTCTTTGCACTGTAATATTCGGTGTTGGATTTCTAGGTGAGTCTGGTCCAAATGCACCAATTGTACTAGGCACGAAGATTCTCAGCTTATACTGTTTAGCAAGTTCAATGACGTTATGCATTCCCTCTATATTAACACGAACGGCCAACGGAACATTTTGTTCACCGATAGCACTAAGTAAAGCTGAAAAATGTATTAACCAGTCCACTCTATGATTCACGACTATTTTCTGTAATCCTTTAAAATCCAAGATGTCTGCGAAAATATACGGTCCATCGTTAAAAATATCCGTAGATGGCTTGATTATATCGGATAGAATTACGTTATCCTTTCCATATTTTCCTCTTAAGTGCTTAGCACACTCTACACCGAGTTGTCCTAGGCCCCCTGGAATATTAAAGAAATAATTTATTCACAATTAGCATTTGGTGTAAGTCATATTGAATACTTTTTTTAATACATTTTTTGTCTACAATGTCCGCTAACGATAAGAAATCAAGATCAAAATAGACTAGAAGCGGTAAAGCGTGCTTGCTCAGTTTCTCATATGCGGGTGGTAGTCCCTGCCACCAACCTCTGTGTTACAAGGCCACGGAGATAGTTAAATATATTATTAGACTTGGAGATAATTCTTGTATAAAACCGTATGGGAGGTCCAAACTTGTGTTATAATGAGAAGAAAACATCTGTTATTTTTTTTTTAAAACAAAAATTATGTCATTTGTAAAAGTATAAAAACGAACTTGATTCCTATTCAAACAGGATATGTATCTTAACATCTATAACACGTTCGGAGATAGCTACTGCATTCGGTAAGTGTATTGAATCAAAATTCAACAAATCAACAATTAAAGTAAAAATTATTAGATTTAATTACATTACTTGAAGTAATAAAATTCATTTGCTCTAAGTTTACTTTTACAGCTACTGTCATCAATTCGAAACCGCACACTGCGTTTACAATTACAAATAACGTAATATCTCAACGTTTACTATGCAAATTAGATTGCGTTAGATCAAAACAAATAAACATGTTTTGGAGTATCATTATAACGTAGTTATAATTTTTGATGCGCCATACAAATTTTGCGTAAATAAAACAGTGAACTGTATTAGATATGTTTTAACATAATAGATATTTATGTAAATAATTTTTTTCCAATATTTTAATATTGTATGTCCTTCTACTATTCTATGTTCCTTATGATCGTTAAGAAACTTTCAAAACGCGTTTTAACATCTAGAGAACAGTTATTCAATCCTAATCTAAGACCTTGAGTTGGTATATTTTATATACATGCGTTGTAAAATTTAAAATACAAACTTGTTATCAAATAAATGTATTTTTTATGTATTAAAGAGATAAATTTTTTCAATTCATATAGTATTGTGTCAGCAAATTTTTTCATAATACCTTTCAAAACTTTCTTTGAAATAATTTCTGTCATTAAAACAATTTCGTAAAAAACTTACCAGTGATTAGAATTTTTGGTGGTTTCTTAAAAGGATTACTAACACAATAACCTCGCGAACATAATTTTATGACACCGCAAAACGATCGTTTGATTAAAGACATTCTGTTAAAAAATATTAATAATCTAATGGTAAATGTTAAATTTTAATCGAGTTTTTGTTTAACAGATAACACGGTATGAGACTGCGCTTGACGAATGTTAACATCTGACTGGTCGCTAGTGAATTTCTTGGTTTTACATACAGCCTTAAACTGGTTCTCTATGAACTATTGAGTTACGTATGTGTTGAAATTACCTGTATACGAATGAACGTATACGTATCACGAATAGTAATTTGTGAACCAATTTTCATTGGTACAAAAGTAGGTGTGTCACCTTAGGCGGTTTGGACAACTTTTTGTTGTTGTCATTGAACAAAATAGGTAATCCGGTTACATATCGGTAGAAACAGGGTGCAAAAAATCGAACACGGATCTGTCATTAGGACAAATGGTTAATTTAGTGCAATAAAAATAGTGTTTTTATTTTATAGCTTATTATATTTTTTTTATAGTTGTTTTGTTGTTTAATCCGTGTCCACTACACTATCTTTTTTAACATTTAAAATTTTTGAAAATAGTGTACATAGTCATCTGTCTAAATTTGCTACATAAAAACTAAAATTTCATAAAAATAAAGTAAATTAAAATATTTATTTCTAATATAGTTGAGATTTCCTATTAAGCAAGAGTATGCTTGTATCAGAAAACTCTCGCTCTTCTATAACAATGTTAATGAAATAAATACACATCACAAGCATAAATGAAGTAGAAAAGTAGTTCACACAAGATTTTCTATAACTAACCTAAGAATAAAAAAAAATACAATGTACATTGTTATTCAAATTATGTAATGACTTTTGATATGTATTTGGTACTTCTAGTTAACTTTTAACAATGCTTCTGTGTCGTCATATCCAAATGTTTTTAACCATTTAAAATTTTTTTTCAAATGCGAGGTAAATGTTAGTTATTTCGTTTATTTTATTATAAAGGGTGTTTTTTTGGATGTATAGAACTTTAAGTTGCAATAAAACAACGATGGATTATTCGATTGACATGAATTTTATTTATAAGAAAGATAATCTTGTGGCATTACATTTTAAATATGATTTCTGGCATATGACCACCACGGCTGGCGCGGATGTAGTCCAATCTAGACGTCCAATTTTCGATGACTTTTTCCAACATTTGTGGCCGTATATCGGCAATAACACGGCGAATGTTGTCTTCCAAATGGTCAAGCGTTTGTGGCTTATCCGCATAGACCAACGACTTTACATAGCCCCACAGAAAGTAGTCTAGCGGTGTTAAATCACAAGATCTTGGAGGCCAATTCACAGGTCCAAAACGTGAAATTAGGCGGTCACCAAACGTGTCTTTCAATAAATCGATTGTGGCAGGAGCTGTGTGGCATGTTGCGCCGTCTTGTTGAAACTACATCTCCTGGACATCATGGTTATTCAATTCAGGAATGAATAAGTTAGTAATCATGGCTCTATACCGATCACCATTGACTGTAACGTTTTGGCCATCATCGTTTTTGAAGAAGTACGGACCAATGATTCCACCAGCCCATAAAACGCACCAAACAGTCAGTTTTTCTGGATGTAACGGTGTTTCGACATACATTTGAGGATTATCATCACTCCAAATGAGGCAGTTTTGTTTGTTGACGTAGCCATTCAACCAGAAGTGCGCTTCATCGCTAAACAAAATTCGCTTATGAAAATCGGGAACAACGGCAATCTCGTTTTGGGCCCATTCGACGAATCTACGCCTTTCTTGATGATCGTTTGGTTTCAATTCTTGCACGAGTTGGATTTTGTAAGCACGCAAACCAAGATCCTTCCGCAAAATCTTCCATAAAGTGGATGGACACAGATCCAATTCCTGTGCTCGATGGCGGATGGACTCATTCGGGTCTTCCTCAATGATACGCTCTACAGCAGCAATAGCTTCTTCTGTACGCACCGTACGGCGTCTCTGGGGATGCGAGTTATCAATAAGAGTGAACGTGGTGCGAAAACGTTCCATGGTTAATCGAATTAACTGCTCTAATGAACGATTTTGTCGACGATAAAATGGACGTAGTGCACGATACGTATTCCGCACAGAACCATTATTTTCGAAATTAAATTGCACTATTTGCAAGCGTTGTTCAGGCGTAAGTCTATTCATGATGAATTGCCAAACCAAACTGAGAATAAATCACTTGACAGCTGTTAAATCGATCGCCATCTTGAACAGTAATGCCAACTTAAAGTTCTATACATCGAAAAAAAACATCCTTTATAAATGAATTGATTGTTTTCCGAACTGTTTACATACAAAACTAGTTCTGATGGGATAAAATGGAACGACATTATCTCATCGTCGTCTTTTAAAGATGCTTGAATCATAGAGTATATTAAGAACTCATAACAACTTATGAGTTCTTTATATTATACGTAATTTATACAATTGACTTATGGTTAAAGCCTTACGGATGGGATAAAATAAATTTGTGGTGAATCTAAATGATTTCATATGAATAACTTTTAATAAAAAACGTTGAGCCCTTTCTAAATTGATAAATTTAGTTTTATGGTTCATTAATAAATACTTATTACTTATAAAGGCCTTAAGAAAGCTCTTACACGAGAATAGCCCATATTTATTAACCTCAGTGTACTTTGTACCTTAACCTCCATCAAGGTTTTGCATGTTGTTAAGTAACCTGCTGTACTGGAGATATAACGCCGTTACTCAGGTTGCTACACGTTTAAGATTCTAGGAAAATGCTCGCGGTGCTGCCATCCAGACCCCAGTCACACGGAACTGCTGACTCCACGCTACGTGCCCCCACCGACCTCGCCTGGTCCTACGATTCGGAGCCACTGAGGAGTATCACTCTTTGTTCAATTGCTGAACACCGAGGACGTATTAGTTACTGTTTAAAAATACTTTTTTATATATACAACAAATGAAGTTTTAAGTTTAATTTGCATTTTTTTTGCAACCTCTGGCCGCAGCCTTCGTATTTTTATGTGTCATCTGATTTTGGAATTAATTAATAAATATTTATTATTATTCAGTTTTACTCCCGAAATTCTTCTAATATATATAATACTGCGCACTATGTATATATTAATAGAATTATAGAAAATTCTAAGTAAATCTTACTTTATCAATTTAGTTTTTCAATTTTATAAAAAAATTAATTAAAGTAGATTTTACAAAGATTGTTTTATTTATTGTTTCTATAAATTTCGTACTTACTATAAAACTATAAAATTCAATAGTAAATCTCTTATGATAACAAAAACATTAAAATATTAACATATATTATACGCAATATGCATGTGCGATGGTTGCCTCGTGTTACAATAACAATGTCTTTAATACTTTGACCAAGACTGAAGGTTTGTTGAAATCACGTTAAAACTGTAAAGTTTATAAGTTACGCACGAAAAATACAACTAAAATTCATGTTTCGTTTTTAAAACAGTAAGTGAAGTAAGTGAAATTTACAAATCGTGTTTTGATTGTAACAAAACACCGAACGCTTTTTCAAATAATAGCTTGTGAAGTTCGCATATATTTGCAAGATGTCGATTCATATTGGTGTAGATTCATAATATTCCTTTGTTATTTGTTTAAGACAACATAAAAAAATATTGCCAGCAGATTTTTTATTTCTTAAGACGACGAGACAACCAGAACTTATCCGATGGTAAAAGATACGACGGCTCTTGTTGAAGAGGAAATTTGGCTTTTCGCCCTAGAATCTCTTACGAATTATATAATGGAAACGTAGAAGTAATTCTGTTATATTCTGTCCTCGGCTTCATCAACTAACTGAACTGTACATACTTATTAATTATCGAGATAATATCAAGTTATACAGTTAACGTAAAGATGATTGGCAGTTTACCATTTCGACTTTAGCCTTCCATGTAAGCAATTAAATATCTAATCTAATATATAAAATTCTCTTGTCACAATGTTCGTTCCCTAACTCCTCCGAAACGGCTTTACCGTTCGATTTTATTTTATTATTGTGTGGCATCAAAAAATACATACAACCCTAAATTTTCACTTTTCTATCACCAACCCCTGCTTTTTAATAGTCATTTTAATCTTTTTGTCTCGCTCCATATCATCAATTATACATGGCCACGTATCAAACCGCGTGGCTGTAAACTCCAAAAAAAAAAATATTATCACTTGGTAAGTGATCCCCTCCACGTGTGTACCGGTGTCACCTCTCACCAGTACACAGCACGGAGTGGGGATGACAGCGAATTCTATTTCTCTCAAACATTATGCCTTCTGTCACTCCCTCTACATATAAATATATTCTCAAGAAACTTTATTATTTATTTATTAAACTGAAATCTGAAAACTAAAATCTGAAATCTGAAATCTGACATCTGACATCTGAAATCTAGAAATCGGAAACCAGAACCCAGAACCCAGAATCCGGAAACCCGAATCCGGAAACCAGAAACCAGAAACCGGAAACCGGAAACCGGAAACCAGAAACCAGAAACCGGAAACCGGAAACCGGAAACCGGAAACCGGAACCAGAAAACCAGAAACCAGAAACTGGAAACCGGAAACCAGAAACAGAAACCAGTAACCAGTAACCAGAAACCAGAAACCAGAAGCCAGAAACCAGAAACCAGAAACTGGAAACCGGAAGCCGGAAACCAGAAACTAGAAACCAGAAGCCAGAAACCAGAAACCAGAAACCAGAAACCAGAAACTGGAAACCGGAAGCCGGAAACCAGAAACTAGAAACCAGAAACCAGAACCAGAAAACCAGAAACAGAAACCAGAAACAGAAACCAGAACCAGAACCAGAAACCAGTAAACAGAAACCAGAAACCAGAAACCAGAAACCAGAAGCCAGAAACCAGAAACTGGAAACCAGAAACAAACAAACAAAAGTTCATATTAAATTACAAGCTTTCACTGCTGTCTAAACAATGTAGGTGCGTTCGTAACGCTAAAGAGTCAATTTGCACTTTATTACAGCTGCACAAAGTTCAAATTCAATTATTCTATCAAAACAGTGTGCGTATGCGCGTCGGAGGATCTAACGCCGCGTGCCGAAATTAAAACGAATGAAATAATAACATAAATAGTCACAAAATGTAAGAGCTATAGATCCACCATACTCATTTTCAATTTGGTCGGCTTCGCGGTATTATTTCTTTTGTTTTAGTTTCGGCGCGCGACATAAAATGCATTCGTTTCCACGTCAATACATCAGTCAAGCACAAACCGCGTTACCATCTGGCGGACCCGACAGACTTCACTCTGTCAAAAAGATTTGGTTTTGGTTTGTGGCAGTTATTTGTTCCTAAAAAAAATAATAGTAGTAAAAATAGTTTATGTACTATAATTATAACTTTGGCCACTCTTCTGGAACCCACTCATATTTAAATATTAGTTATTAGATGAACATATACAGAGCTGAACCCCACACACCGCCCTATCTCCAGGGTGACGGTTCAGTCCAGATTTTTTTGCGCTGGCTATAAAATACGTAAGAACAAAAACGGCCACATTCCAATTTTTGACAGAACGAAGTCTGTCGGGTCAGCTAGTCTAATATATAAAATTCTCTTGTCACAATGTTGAATCTTATGTTCGAATACTCCTCCGAAACGGCTTGACCGATTCTGATGAATTTTTTTATGTATATTCAGTAGGTCTGAGAATCGGCTACTATCTATTTTTCAAACCCTTTAGTGATCAGGGTTGCCCACACCAATTTTTTTTTTTTAATTTTTTGGGTACATTTTTTCTATTTTACTTTTTTATTGTGTGGCATCAAAAAATACTTACAACCCTAAATTTTCACTTTTCCATCACCAACCCCTCCTTTATAATAGTAATTTTAATATGTTTTTGTCCCGGTCGATAACATCAATTATACATGGCCACTGTACACACTATACATGGAAAATGGACATCTGAAATCTGACATCCGAAATCTAGAAACCAGAAACCAGTAACCAGTAACCAGTAACCAGAAACCAGAAACCAGAAACCAGTAACCAGAACCAGTAACCAGAAACGAGAAACCAGTAACCAGAACCAGAACCAGAAACCAGAAGAAACCAGAAACCAAAACCAGAAACCAGAAACCAGAAACCAGAAACCAGAAGAAACCAGAAACCGGAAACCGGAAACCAGAAACCAGAACCAGTAACCAGAAACGAGAAACCAGAAACCAGTAAACAGAAACCAGTAACCAGAAACCAGCAACCAGAAACCAGTAACCAGAAACCAGAAACCAGTAACCAGAAACCAGAAAAAAACAAACAAAAGTTTATATTAAATTACAAGCTTTCACTGCTGTCTAAGCAATGTAGGTGCGTTCGTAACGCTAAAGAGTCAATTTGCACTTTATTACAGCTGCACAAAGTTCAAATTCAATTATTCTATCAAAACAGTGTGCGAATGCGCGTTGGAAGATCTAACGTCACGTGCCGATACTAAAATGAATGAAATAATAACATAAATAATCACAAAATGAAAGAGCTAAAGATCATTACTACTGATTTTCAATTTGGTCGGTTTCGCGATATTATTTCTTTTGATTTAGTTTCGGCATGCGACAGAAAATGCATTCGTTTTCACGTCATAACAACAGTCAAGCGCAAACCGCGTTACTATCTGGGGGACCGGACACACTTCATTCCGACAAAAAGGTTTGGAATTTGGCAGTTATTTGTTCCTAAAAAATAATAATAGTAAATATAACTTATGTACTATAGTTATGATTTTGGCCACTCTTCTGGAACCCACTAATATTTAAATATTAGTTATTATATGAATATATATAGTGCTAAACCCCACACACCGCCCATAACCAGGGTGACGGTTCTGTTCAGGAGATTTTTTTGCCCCGGCTATAAAATAGGCAGGAACAAAGAACATTCAATTTTTATTGACAGAACAATGTCTGTCGGGTCAGCTAGTTACAACATAAAAACAACTGAATATTTGCTGTAATAAGTTATATTAGCTTTTAGTAAATGACTGCAGGCATGACGATGAAAATGATACAAATGTCTCATCATTTAATAAAATTTATAACAATTGTGTATGAGCGATAAAATTTATGCATTAGTAAATAATTGTGACAATTTTATTGTCTAAACTACCCTTCCTTATTACTTCAGCGCAGAATTTTATCTAGATAAGTCACTCATGCAACTGATGCAATCTATATTTTGCAATATTACAGTCAAAGATGAACTATGCCTACGAACTTGGGATAAATAGATGTTTAATTCGGCTTGATAAGCAATTCATGATATTGTAGTTATTATACGTTTTAATATTTATGTAGTGTAATTTCTTTTGCTATTAACTGCTCAGCAGCAGCTCTCTTATAGTTCCCACAACATGAGGAGAGATATAAGGTCATTTATCGATCATGTTGGCGGAGTGTGTTGGTGGATGTGATCCACGATAGCTATTGTTCTTGGAACATGTCGGTCTCTTCAAGATATGTTCCTTCACGGGAAGCTTGAGCTCAGTGAAGATCGAACCCACGTGTCATAGAGGCGTATAGCGTGTACGATGACATTTCAAATTGATCTTCATTATATTAAAAAGGATGAAACGTTATAAAACTATTATTAAGTTTATGTATAAAAAGCGACAATTAGCAATGTAGCTTTTTTGCTGCGATGAAACGAGCGAGATGTTCATCTGATGCTAAGTGACCGTTGGCCTATAACAATGTGGCGCTCGTTGTATGACATGTAGACATAAGATGTTAAGTTTCGTTACCCCAGTAATTTGACTACCTTACTTCACAAGCCTTAAATCCGGAAGACTGTAATATTTGCACACTACTATTTGGGGGCTGAAATAGGAGCTGCGGTGGTATCTATCTAGACGGTCTCCGGCAACAGATACCCACCACTAGTGTCTGTGAGAGAGAGAGTTGGTGGTGGTTAGGTAAACTCTAAGAGTTAAATGCATAGTTTTATTAGCGATTGTCTTTTTGAACCTGTTAAATATTTCTTTGTCTTTTTTATCGTTTTCTCTCGTTTAGTACAATTTTCATTTAGTCGTTGATGTCCTAAATAAATTTTTAGGTAAATTAATGAAGAAATAACATAAAGCGTAGTTCGTATCTAAGTATTTTGATTATATTGTATTATTTCTAGTATTTGTTTGTTTGTTAACTAGATATAAAAATGTAATAAATATATATTGCATGTAGTAGTTAATTTTGATTAGAAAAGTTACTTCTAAAGTGCACAGACATTTGTATTCATGCTCAATGAAGCAAAATGCTGTTGTTGTGTTACTCAGAGAGGCCGTTGAACATATATGTATTTTTCTACCAAATTGTAGATCTGTGTTGTAATAAGAGGTTACATGTGCGGGCACGCGCCACAATGGTGAAAGATAAGTTTCTTGGTGCGCATCGAGCCATGAACCGAAAGTCTGACGTTTGAATGCAAAACTGACTTGGAATTCCAGTTGGTGTTTGTCTGCTAAAAGCGCCGGTTGGCCCTAGGCTTACATTCGGCTTGCTAGTTTACGTAATTTAAAGTGGAGCCAGCAATAACCAATTTCGCCGCCTCTGTACCCTGTATGTGATGATTCATGGTTTATCTACACTTACCTAAAGAAATATAACTTAATTATTTTAACCAATTTTAAATTTGGACACTTCTCTTATTTACGTAAGTATTAAATTGATTATTATTAATTTTTGGTAAACGATAAGTACAATATTTTTATTGTGAAATCTGTCTCCCTTTATTTTTAAAATTTCAAATATATATTTAGAAATGAAAAGACACTTAAAATTTAATAAAAAAAAATGTGTTTTATAAGTGTTTAGCAGAATATTTATTTACAATGTTTTAGGTGCAATACTTTTTTTAATTTCAAAGAAATCAGCAATAAAACAAAAGAATCGTTACAAACAAATTGCAATGAAATTTTTGCACTTATTGCTATACTTTATTTTAAAATTTTTGTTTTGTTGCGTTATTTGAAACTATAACCTAACAAATGTACTGTACTAAAATTTACTAAATAGTAAGCATAACGAATGAATTAATAGCGGTACGTAGCATATATGTATGTATTAGTAAGTATAATGTAATTGCAATATTGATAGAATACATTTAGCCCGTGGATTTAGGATCCGCCTGCCTTGAGTCGATGATAGAATACAAGAATAATGTAATTAATTATATAGAAATCCAATCTTTCCTCGGCCTGGGCTTCTTGTAAAATCCTGCGACATACATGAGTACAATTTCAATTAGTAATCGTTAGAAAAAGAACGTTAATTTTGTTGGTGACGAATAGTCTTTGTTCACATAGTTCTGAACAATGAATCTTATTCATTACCGAAATACTTTTCGTATTGAATATTTAAAACAAACTCAGCATTGTGTATTTATTGTTGCGACTAAAACAATATATTATATTTTTATTACCGTGTACGCCATATGATTTAATGTTGAATTATTATTATTTGGTATCGTTTTTTATCCTTAATGGGCTACCACTTGACCTTAATTTCATATGGTGTTAAACGATCATGAGGCCGTAAATGGTGAAGTGTACTCGCTGAGAATACTCTGGCTGTCTTATGTTGATAGCTGGGTCACAACAATTATCTTATGGCGACAGATTTACAATGTTTCTCGCCACGACCATTAAATAATTATTAATATTTTGAGAATTTGTTGCTACACTGTGTAACGGATAAAAGGTCGTTTAGCTGACTTTTGAGTCTTCGGATTAGGATACTTTGTCGCAGGTTTTTGTAAAAGTTCCGTAGTACAATTATTCGATTAATGATGGCTAGTTTATAATATGTAACTTTGTTTACGGTAAAATCTAAATTCGAAATCATTAATATTAACTTCGCTTTAAACCTTTTATAAACTTGTCAAGCTGTAATTATATAATTCCTTTTCCTGTAATGGATTCATAGTAACATGACCCGTTTAATATTGCAATGGGGCATTAAACTTGATGTCATTGGGAGAAAATTTGTTAAAATTTTATGCAAACTTTACTTTTCCTTCTAAATTGCACAGGCAAATGCAATTTATGATAACGATCATGCATGCGCTAGCGCATTGCCCTACCTTTCTAATACATTGTTATAATACTTATCGGAATTGCTATACGTAATGCTATTTAGCTAAACCATTCCGAGTATAATAAATTACTTTTGTTTTATAAAGCGATGACGTTTAATTTGTTTTCATAATGTTTTTTGAAAACAAATATTGATAATTTGAAAAGTAAGTACTAAACCAACAAGATCTTATAAATACTTAGATCGGGGCACGCTTATAATACAATATAAATATACATACAGCTTTCTCAATGTTCCTTCAACTAAAACTCAGAACCCTCCCTCATCGGAGTCAGAGAGAGGCAAGGTAATTTATCCACTAAAAACCAATAGCGGATTGATCGGTGTTATATCTACACTAAAGCAGTTATTCTTGGAACATATTGGTTTTATTTAAATGTTTTCCTTCACCGGAAACTGGAACTCAATGATGATTGAACCTGAACCTTTTCGAGACGTATAATCGAGTACGGCCAATCTTACCAACTATGCTATCATATATAACCTTTTAGTTTTCTATGCATTTACAGCATAGAAAAATAAAAGGTTTTAATTTGAAAGCCGGATGACTTTGTTCTGGTGTTTTTTTAGATACATAAGTAGCAGACTTTAAAGAAAATTGTCAGAAAACTTTTAAAGTATATGAACGTGATAAAGTAAATAAACACTATAATGTTGAAAATAGTATTCTTGATACGCAATGGCAAACCTTGTGACAGTTAGAAATATATTAGAGATAAGTGTATAACGTAACTGTACCGTAATGATAGCTCGTCTCGTTGAGTGCTTACGGTTTACGTTTTGTCTCCAACTCTCCAACTGTATTTTTTATTATTGTCTCTTTGTCTTAGCAATTTTACTTAAACTTTACAGTAACTGGGATGCCAAAATTATGATTTCAAATCGCGATCGGCACTACACTTTATATGATAGTTCACGACAATAAATCGTTAATCTTATAAAAAAATCTCTTTATTTCTTTTCTTATGTTGGTGAGTCATGGGGGATATCAATTATTATTAATACAACTAACGTCTATTTAAATTCATTTAGTACCTTTGAATTTACTGAAATGAAATTTGTACATAATCCTAATAAAGATAATCTTTATTTCTTTTGTAGTCATCAAAACATCTCAAAAAAGTTTTTTCAACAAAAATATGTGTGGGTGTGTTTATTGCTTGATTGGCATCAAATAAGTTGAATAATATGTGACTTTTGTTCTACATGCTTCAATACAATTTATTAATGTAACATATAATGGTAGTGCGTAGGAAACACGAGAAAAATCTTAAATGGTCCATAAAATAATGGGTACTTTTCGTCATTTTATTTACGTAACATCCGTAATAAAGTGTTTCATAGACCCCGCTTTAAACAATAGTATAAAAGCGAAAGTAACTTACCGTATCGCTGTATTGGGCCATTGTGTTTAGATTTTATTGTTTTTAATGGTGTCTGTCAGTCCTTGACGTGGTAGTACTTAGCCTAAAAATTATTGCAGATTTACCTTATTACAATCTTAGCATAATTTAAACTCACTATTTTTCTGTATTAGTTATAATATATCAACTATTTTTTACAGGTAAATTTATAAAAACATTTTCTGAAAATATTATCTTTTTTATGTATCAAAAATCTTTTCAGATACACGATCCTGAAGACAATTCTCATGTAAACAATGCTACAATGAGTGACGCCGAAGACACCGAGGAATGGATACCAAATCAAAAAAGATCTTATGGATAACACTAGCTTTAACATTAGTGTCAGAATCTTTTTCCATATGCCCCGTACCTGAAACGATAGTTCCTTGCATCTGTACTAACCGACACGATGACGTGCAGATTTGGTTTGTAAATAAAAATTTAACAGAATATTTTATAATCGCATACCTTTTAAGAAAAAGTGATTTACTTATTTTAAAAGCTGTAAGTTCATTGCTAAACAGATAAATAATTAATATAATATAAATTGATGATTTTTTAACTTAAGTCCTTTGTATTCTTTGCTTAATGATAGTTTTATCGTTTTTATTACCTGATACACAAAAAAGAATAAATTTTTTTACCAAAAATTAATTTGTTTCATGCAGGTGTACCCACAGTGATTTACAGCAGGTTTTGAAAGGTGTACAGAAAATTGGAGAGTTTGTGCGAAAACCCATTGATGAGTTAATAATTGAAAACAATTATCTACCATCACTACCGGGAAAAATATTTCAAAATGTAAAAGTTCAAAGATTGATGTTGCGTCATAATGGATTGGAACGTCTATCCGAAACATGGTTGGAGACACAAGAAAAAAATTTAGTGGAAATATTTATAGTTGAAAACGAAATGAAAAGTATCCCAGCTGAAAGTTTGGTCAAATTACAAAATTTGCAAGCCCTTACTATACAATCAGATAGCTTAAGGAGAATACCTCCGTTGGCGAACATTCCAAGATTGAAATATGTTAATATACAAACCAAAAGTTTAAACGGTATAAGTGGTAAAACTTTTACAAATTTGCTGAAGCTGGAAAGACTGTACATTTTCGGAAGTTTAAATTTACACAAAATAGAAGAAAACACATTTTATAACTTACCGATGTTACAAAAATTAGAACTAACAGATTGTGGCATAACAGATATACATATGAGAGCTTTATCTCTTCTTCCTGTATTAAATCACCTTTCATTAAGTAATAACGAAATTTCCGATGCAACCATGGTTGGCAGGGCGATCAGAGATTTACCAATGTTAACTTCATTGGATCTTAACTTTAATCAAATTGACAAATTAAGCGAAGGCGCTTTTGTAGATCAGACAATGCTAGAGACTTTGTACTTATCCCATAATAACATAAATATCATTCACCACGGTGCATTTCATAGAGTACCGAAGTTACGCGTGGTTGATTTAAATTATAACAACATCGTAAGAATACATCCCGAGTCGTTTCTACAGCAGTCTAGCAGTGGAGTTGAGGAATTAAATCTTATAGGGAATAAAATCATGCACATTTCTGAATTCCGTGCGCTGCTGGAGGCGTTGCCACGTTTAAGGTTTCTAGATATGAGTGAAAATTTGTTGCAGGAAATCCCTAGAGGAGCTTTAAGAGGTCATCCTAGTCTAGAACGATTACATCTTAACAGTAATAGTATAAAGTATATTGAAGGTGAAGCATTCGTAGCAATGCCGACTTTACGAGAGCTACATTTAAGTAAAAATTTGTTAGGTGATATGAATGAAGGCCCTTATTGGAACTTACCAAATTTGAAGGGTTTAGATTTATCAAATAATTTCTTTCAACGTTTGCAACCTAAGTTATTATATAATCTTCCATCGCTAAGGATAATAAATCTTAGTAACAACAAATTAAGAGTAATTGATCCTTTAACATTTATTGAGACTCCTTTATTGGAATTCATAAATATATCAGGCAATGCGCTCGTTTCCATACATCCAGCAACATTTAGAAACTTACCAAATCTTTACGAACTAGACGCTAGTTCAAATAAGTTAATTGAATTTGTTCCTGGATTACCACGGGGCTTGGAACAGTTAAATTTGCAAAGAAATCAATTAACTAATTTACCAGTATCTCCATCTCCAGATTTAGATCTGCCCTCCTTAAGAACTTTAGATATATCGAATAACGGTATACAAAGAATTCCTAACGAAAGTTTTAAGACATTAAATAATCTCCGACGGCTTTACATGAAACGCAACGGACTTAGACAAATTGATATCAATACGTTTCATAACTTAGATCGATTAGAGTTATTAGATTTAAGTGATAATCAAATCATTACAGTCCATTTAAAAAGTTTTACTGAGCTCGTTAACCTTAAACAGATAAATATAAATAGAAACAATATTGAAAATTTCGATTTTATGGTCTTCAAAGATAATAGAGAATTATCTTTGCTAGATATTAGTAAAAATAAATTAAAAAGTATTAATCCACATTTTACGGATGGAATATTAACATTAGACATTTTAAATATATCTTCAAACAACCTTAATGAGCTTCCATCAAACATAAACGGATTAAAACAAATTCAAGTTATGGATGCCAGTTTTAATCACATTAAAGTTTTCGACGGTAACGTAATAAGTAATGCACAGGAACTTAAATTGATTAAGTTATCTTTTAATAAAATTATAGAAATACGCAGAAGCAGTTTTAAAGAACTTCAAAGCCTGGAAGTCATTGATCTAGAGAGTAATAAAATAGAAATAATATACTCATTAGCAATAAATAATCTTCGAAATCTTTTATCTGTCTATCTTGGTAGAAATCACATTATCGATATTCCTGATCGTGTATTTTCAAATCTCCCGAAGCTAAGAATGATAGAGCTTCAAGGAAATCGTCTTCAGTATATATCACCACATGCTTTCGAAAACACGCCCTTAGTGCAACATTTAAATGTGAGCAATAATCAATTAAAAACTTTAGAAAATTCGGGTATAACTCAGTTAATTTCCTTAGAGATCTTAGACTTGAGTTTTAATAAGTTAATAAAAATAACAAGTGAATCATTTAAATTTATGGAATGGCTAGTAGAACTAAATCTGGACAACAATCAGATATGTCACATTAATGGACAACCATTTGATAATATGCCTCGACTAAAAGTTCTTTCGCTACGCTATAATAAGTTAATATCAGTAGCAGAAACTAATTTCGAAAAACTGAGGAACAACATTGCTGTTCTTGACATTGACGGTAAGATAAATTAAAATAATAAAGACATAATACTTTAAATAATTGTGTCACTGCCAGTTTTTTTTTCTTTCAGGTAATCCTCTCACTTGTAACTGTGGTGCAATTTGGTTAAAGTCCTGGTTATTAGAATCCACGTCAATTGGACCAAAATGTGCTGATGGTACATATGTTAAGGGAATGCCATTTTCTCGAAGTGATTGTCTTAATGTTCCCGTACAGAATGATCATTTGAGATATTGTATGACTCATGAAAATGAAGCACTGTTACCCAATTTAGCTACATCGCAAATATATTCATCGTTGGACAAAATTAACAAATACGTAACACAAGAAAAGAACAATTTACAGACAAACAAAGTAAACACACAACCTACTCCTGAGGAATCAGAATATTTCTATGATGAGTATGTTGATTACCCTTTTAATGAAACCGTTATAAATGATATCAATAACCATAATTTAACCAACAAAAAGGAGAAAACAGAAGCCAGTGCTACTTTCGTATCAAATATGAAGTCTAATAACACGTCGAGTGTAAATCCAACAAGTACACCAAACGTTCCAAGAAGCGGATTTACTTTCTTTGGTATGCCTCTTCCTGCTATAGATGTGGGTAAATTTTTAAATACTGGTCGAAAAATAGAAAATCATGAAAAAAGTAAACTATCACAGACAAATAATTTGCAATCAACTGTATTAAAAACACCACATTTTGAAACTGGGGGTTTTATGCCCATGATGCCTGCAACAAATGGAGGTTTTATGCCTATAATAAATCCTACCATGGCAGCAGTTGATGATAAAGTGGATTCAACTGCTAAACTTGAGTATGTAAACTATCATAAAATGGATCAAGCTGAAAAAAAATTCGCTGTAGTAGAAAAATTACCGCCTACTAAAACCAGTAACAATAACACAAGTCACAGCAAAACAAAAAGTGAAATACATGAAATAAAATCGTATTTAAACAACGACAACTCTTCCAAAGTAACATATAACAAAACTAAAACTGTAGAAGAACAAAATAGTAATCCAAATCTACTAAATAAGTATCATTTAATGGAATCTAATTTAACTGTCACTCATGTAACAGAAAAAGAAAATATTATTACAACTGATATAAGCAATGATATGTCTTTGCAAGCGTGGATGGAGCCAACCACTAGCATTCCACACTCTGCCACTAAACAAGTAACATCAAAACCCAAAATAGAACACATTGCAAGTCAGCCCACAGCTCTTTCAGCGGTTTTAATACCAAGCAAAGATGAACTAGAAAAACGCCAACACAATAAACATCCTGCAACAATAACTAAAGTGAATTTGTCACATGAGTCTATTGCAAATGATTACACATTGGTGAATAATAGAGTAGCTAAAACACATTTCTCAGAAATGCCTATCACAAATTCGAGGACAAAAAATGCAGATGATAAAGATTGGTACTATAAGAATTACAACAACTCTAACTTAGAACCGTACATTGCACCTGATATTCAAACTTCAAAAAGTAATACAGTTTCATATAAAAAAACACTTGTTTATTTTCTAGCATTGTATTATTTTGGTTTTTATGTATGATAATGATAATGTTAACAATGAACTATAATATATATTTTTT
Source organism: Byasa hedistus (assembly GCA_029286795.1). Taxonomy (NCBI): domain Eukaryota; kingdom Metazoa; phylum Arthropoda; class Insecta; order Lepidoptera; family Papilionidae; genus Byasa; species Byasa hedistus. Next base: position 3,353,024 of record JAGSMW010000020.1, on the reverse strand, counting down.
TCTTTATAATTACTTTTATTTCCAAACTAATCAATTATAACACTTTGATATTTGTTCACATGTTATAGCTTATAAATCATATTGAAACTTAGCTTAAGAAATATTAATTGCATAATAAATAAAATTACAATAATATTGAAACTGAAAACAAATTTTCCAAAAGGCGAGAAAATTGTTAATAAAAGGATACTTTTATAACAAAAGTATATTTAATAGCATATTATAGGTACTGAGTTTTTATTCATGCAGTTTATTTTGCACATAAAATCCTTTAAGGAGAATTATCAAAATTATCAGGGCATCCTGAAAAGAGCTGTAACTAATATTGACATTAATGAATAAATTTATTTTTTCCTAAATTTTTATTGTCAACATCTTTTCAAAATTTAACAATAACTTTGTACAAAATGTGCTTTTAGTTTATCTAAAGCGCGATATCTATGTGAAATTCTATTTTTTTCATTCTTTGGCATTTCTGCATATGTCATGTTGTAACCATCAGGTTGGAATACGCAGTCCCAACCAAAGTCACGAGTACCTCTTGGAGACACTATTTTTCCTAAGGTTTTGCCTTGAAATAGAATAACATCTTCAATGTCACCAAAACAAGGACAATAGGCAAATGTGCAAACAGCTTCCGCAGATTTATCATCCCATCCATCTAATAGTTTTGATAGACCTTCGGGTTTTAATTTTTCTAAAAACCACTTAATGTATGGACCCGGCAATCCATTCAATGCATTGAAACACAAACTTGTATCTTCAACAATAACAGGTCTTTTTAACCGACGCGCGGCTTCTTGACACTTTTTTATTGACACCTCATCGATCTCTCCCTGCAACTCTGGTAAATCAAGTTTATGGCTTATAACTTCCAAAGGAAAATTGGAACCTAAAATAGCTCTAACCTCTTCCAATTTTTTTGCATTTCCAGTGACAAAAGTCAGAGCTCTTTGTGACATGTTGCTATTAATTAGAAAATTTATAACATTTATCACAAAAAAGTTTAGTACAATAATTTGCAAGTAAAATGAATGAAACACATCTTAATACATCAAATTCAAAATATATGAAATCTTATGTTTAATAGACAATAGACTTCTCAAAGTAATCAACTTGTTACAGACATAACAGTATTAACCATACTTACTTACAAACAGGTAAAAAAGTAATCAGTAAAAGTTAAAAACAATGATTCTTTTTTTCTTCTTTTTTCATTTTAAATATATAAATAATGAGGGACTACTGCTACATTTAATACCATCTACTTTTATTTTTCTCCTCATTCATTTATTTTCGTACGTTGAAAATTGGATTTTTGTATTAACGGCACGTATTTATTTAAATTTTGTATAAACGGACCAATTTTTCTTATTTTTGGGGCAGGAAAAATACCAAATAAATTAGACCGAGTAGAATTTAGATTATTTTTATAAATAATAAAATTTTCTTTTTAGCTATGCTGTTCATAGACACACTTTTTTTTTTAAATGACTGTCAAATTTTGTTTCTCGCAGTGAATAATTCCCTAAACTGTTGCTGAAAAGATAATAATAAATTTTGTTTTAAACAACTACCCCTACAAGTGATCAGTAAGAAATAAATAAAGTATTAGTGAGTTATTATAAAAACCAATTACCTTTATTCAAAAATGCCGAGTCAAGAAGTATTTACCACAAAGGTCGTGGTTCACCCCTTGGTGTTATTGAGCGTTGTGGATCATTTTAACCGAATGGGTAAAATTGGTATTCAAAAGAGAGTTGTTGGCGTTTTATTAGGTTGCTGGAGAGCCAAGGGAGTGTTGGATGTATCTAACAGTTTCGCAGGTTAGTGGCATCCACCATCGTCATTTCCACTCTGTATAAGTTTTTGTTTTATTTTATACATTAATTTCGTATTTTTTAAAGCTTATAATATTTTATTCATTAACAGTTCTTTTTGAGATTAAATCAATCTGCCTTAAAATAAGGTTATAGTATTATTTATACATTTCCATCCTTTATTTAAATATTACTCTTTATTTGTGCCTAAAATGTAATCGATACTTTATTTATTTTTTAATAAAAAAGGTTAATTGTGGTTGATCTAATTATACTTCATTTAATCTTTTTTAGTTCCTTTTGATGAAGATGACAAGGACAAATCTGTTTGGTTTTTGGATCATGACTATTTGGAAAACATGTATGGGATGTTTAAAAAGGTAAATGCTCGTGAAAAGGTAGTTGGTTGGTATCACACTGGACCTAAACTTCACCAGAATGATGTGGCAATAAACGAACTAATCAGGCGTTATTGCCCCAATTCAGTCCTTGTTATTATTGATGCTAAACCAAAAGATCTTGGTTTACCCACTGAAGCATATCAGGCTGTTGAAGAGGTTCATGATGATGGAAGTCCCACAACAAGGTCATTTGAACATGTGCCTAGTGAAATAGGTGCAGAAGAGGCCGAAGAAGTGGGTGTGGAACATTTGCTTAGAGACATTAAGGATACAACTGTTGGCAGCCTTTCACAACGCATTACTAATCAATTACTTGGTCTACGTGGTCTTCATTCACAACTAAAAGAAATTAGAGACTACCTTAATCAAGTTGGTCAGGGATCTTTGCCAATGAATCATCAGATCATTTATCAATTACAAGACATCTTCAACTTATTGCCTGACATTGCTAGCGATAACTTCATAGATAATTTGTATATTAAGACTAATGATCAATCACTTGTTGTATATTTAGCTGCACTGGTACGGTCTATTATTGCTTTACATAACCTTATCAATAATAAAATAACAAACCGTGATGCAGAAGAAGGAAAGAAAGAGGAATCAAAAGATAAGAAAGAGAAGAAAGATGATAAAGATGATAAGAAGACAGAAGACAAGGTAAAAGCAGAAAAAAAAGAAAAAGATGAAAAGAAAAAGTGAAGCAAATTCATCAGTAATTTAAGTTGTTTATAATGCTGAATTATTCTTAAATAAATTGTATTTAAATATTGAACATCTGTCTTTCATTCAATTCCAAAGATTACTGTACAAAAGAAATAGTTAAAAAAGTTTTATTCACTATTGAGATTTTAAGTAATTATTTCCAAAGTACTTACAGAGGAATTGTGAACACACAAAATCTCTCTATAAGTTATCATCCCTATTGCATAGACAACCACTTTATAATTATATTGAAATTAATACAATATACAAAGAATTTTTATGAGTAAGGATTTGTAAAAGTATTGACCAATTAACACTACATTTAGGTAGACTGAAGTGAAAACTGTAAACTGCTATCTTATAACATGTATTGATAAGTGGAGTTATCTGTACAATAATGATAAATAATCTAGTACATTGATAAACAGTTTTCAGTATTTGTGGTTATGTTAAGTCGTCGGTATGACTGTTATAATTTAACAGAAAAATTATATATTGGTGAGGAGAATCTCAATCATTTTCCAAAATGGCCGATAGAATACGACTTTCAGTAAGTTCTTAAAATTTTGAGTGTGGCTATAGATTTGTTATATTTTTTTTTAATGGGCTGTTAATTTTTCTAGGAACTTGTCTGGCTACAGCCAGAAGGTAAATCGGAATTTGATATTCCAATTGCGGTTAGAATTATAAACAGTTCTGGTGATTTAATACAAGTTGAAGATGATAGCGGTAAAGTATTTACTACGTCAGGGAATAAAGTCATTAAACCATTACACGCTACCTCTGTAGAAAGCGTGGAAGACATGATCACTCTGGGAGAACTTCAAGAACATACAATTCTTCGTAATCTTCATATACGCTACAATCAACAGCTTATATACGTAAGAGAATCAATGAATACATATGTAGTTTCTTTTCTTTAAATAAATTAACGAGTAAGACAATGTAATATGTACAAATTTTAATCATTGTAATATCCATATCAATATCGACTCGACACTTTACTAGTTGTCTCTGACTAGTAAGTGAATGACTAATAACTTTAGTACTATATCGATCAAGAAATAATTGTAGATGCCGAACAAGTGATTCAAATTGCTTTAGAACGTAGTGGCACAATTTTTTTAAGTATTTCTGTAATGATTTCTTATATTTCCACGATTCTTACACATTTAAAACTAAATTTTACGGATTTCATCGTGACTCCCGGGACAATGACAGCTGCAAAACTGTCGAAACGTCGGTATTAAATAAAAATTAATTAAATAGATGGCATAAAATCCGTAAATTTAGTTTTAATAAATAAGTATTCTTAATTAGTGTAGTGTGCAACGCTGTTATTCCAAGCGTAGCAAGTAATAGAACCCAGTAACTATGTTTTTTCGCTTTATTATCACTTTATCTTGTACTACCACTGTATTACGTCTTTATCTCAGACTCTATTGTTTTCAATTATTTACTTTTTATTCTATTTTGTACATGATTAATCACTTTAATCAATAAATTTTACTCTCAAGGATACTGTAATACATTAACAAAACTTGTGGGTTCTGATCTAATTGTTATCCTTTTAACATACTAGGGGATATAATAAAATGTCTAGTTTTTTGCCAACAAATGCAAAGTAGAGATAAAATTCTGTTTTAATTTAATTAGCCGGTATGCGGCCGCCTATCTGGGCCACTTTACTGCTACCTTGTCTTTCAAACCTTGGACCAATATCCATTGCCACATAAGTCCTTAGTTCTTCTACATCTCTCCACATTTCTGATTAGTTTGCGTAGAAATTTTGAAGCATAGTGCTGGAAAATTCTCTCGTTAGACTGACGATCTGGTGAATGTCGCGGGAAACCGCTGGACGAGAACAGAGCAGAACCAATTAGAGTGAAAATCTTTGAGGCAGGCCTATGTACATCGGTGGGCGTCTATCGGCTGATGATGATAAAATAACTTATTGTAAAGATATATGCTATCAAGCAAATACTCTGTATTAACATTAGCAAAATTTCAGACTTATACTGGAACAATGTTAATCGCAATGAATCCTTACGAAATATTGCCGATATATACAATGGATCAAATAAATTTTTATCAAGATAAAGGGGTTGGCGAGATGCCACCTCACATTTTTGCAATTGGAAATAACGCCTACCGAGAACTTCTAGGAACTTCATTAAACCAATGCATTGTAATAAGGTACGTATAGTTAACATATATTTTTGCACTCAATACACCAAAAGTTATCGTATGATTCTAGAATTTTTAGATAAAATTATACTATTAACTCAATCTGCTGCTTAAATTACGACATACAATATTGTACATCGGTCCTTCTGTTAAAGTAAGAAAATTGAAGATGCACCGAATTATTGCGCTGATGTTATATTTTTTCACAGGCGTATTCGTTAAATAAGATAAATATCAATATGGTATGATTTTCTAAAGAGAAATACACTAGTACTTCAGGTTGTTACTCTTGGTTTACAGTGGAGAAAGTGGAGCTGGGAAAACGGAGAGCACAAAGTTATTGCTGCAGTATCTAGCTGCAGCTAGCGGAAAACATTCATGGATCGAACAACAAATACAAGAGACCAATCCTATTTTGGAAGCATTCGGTAATGCAAAAACTGTCAAAAATGATAATTCCTCGAGGTTTGGAAAATACATCAATATTTACTTTAACCAGCAAGGTGTCATTGAGGGTGGCAATATAGATCAATACCTTTTAGAACGATCACGAATTGTGTTTCAAAATAAAGGTGAACGGAACTATCACATATTTTATTCTGTTGTAACTGGATTGTCCGCCGATGAAAAAAAGAAACTTGAATTAGGACGTCCTTCTGATTACGTGTACCTAAATTCTGGTAATATGTTGACTTGTGATGGTCGAAATGACGCTTTAGAGTTTGCTGATATAAGGTCAGCGTTCAAAGTACTCAACTTCCCAGAGAACGAGGTGTGGGGAGTGTTCAGCTTACTCGCTGCAATTTTACATTTAGGAAATTTAAAATTTAAATCTCTCAATCTAAACAACATCGAGTCTTCTGAAGTAGTTGATCCAGTTAATGTAAACAGAATTTCATCAATACTTGGAGTAAGCAAAATTAATTTATGTGATGCTTTAACAAAAAGAACCTTAATTGTACAAGGTGACAAAGTTGTTTCCACATTATCATCATCAGCTGCAGTGGAAGGGAGAGATGCCCTCGTAAAAGCTATTTATGGTCACATTTTTGAGTATATAGTCGAGACAATTAACAAAACTTTACATAAAGGTCAAGAGCTTTCTAGTGGGTCGGTAGGGATATTAGATATTTTTGGATTTGAAAACTTTGCATCAAATAGTTTCGAACAGTTATGTATTAATTACGCAAATGAAAATTTACAACAATTTTTCGTGAAACATATTTTTAAAATTGAACAAGAACAATATGAAAAAGAGGGTATAAATTGGAATAATGTTAATTACGTTGATAATCAGAATAATCTTGATTTGATTGGTTTAAAACCAATGAACTTATTGTCACTTATTGATGAAGAATCCAGGTTTCCCAAAGGTACAGACATAACTCTGTTATCGAAGCTTCATAGTAACCATGGTACTAACACATGTTACGTTGCTCCTAAGTCTACACGCGAGCATCGGTTTGGTGTTCGCCATTTTGCTGGTGACGTATATTATGAAGTCAGAGGTGGGTATTAGTTAAGAAAATTTAAACAACCTTTGATATAATAGAAGCCTGAATTGCATAAAAAATAATATTCCCAGGTTTCCTTGATAAGAATAGAGACATGCTGACGTCTGACGTAAAAGAGATGATCTTAGATTCTAGTAATCAATTTCTGAAGAATCTTTTCTCGTTGGAATCGATATCACAAAGTGGTAGCAGAAAAACTGTCTCCCTTAGTCACCAATTCAAGACGTCTCTGGAGGCGCTCATGAAGACACTATACGCATGCCATCCATTTTTTGTCAGATGCATTAAACCAAATGAAATCAAAAAACCTAGGGTATGTATTATTTTTTTAAAGACATGTTTTAAATTTTAATTTTAACGGAATGAAGTTTCATTAAGTTATTTTACTGCATCTATTAATAAAAAGAGGGATATTATAGTTACGATAGTAAGTATAAATTACAGGTTTTTGATCGTGCTTTATGCGTTCGTCAACTTCGTTATGCCGGCCTAATGGAGACTGCGAAAATAAGACAAGCGGGTTACCCGATACGTTATACGTACTTTGAGTTTGTTCACCGGTACCGGATTGTCGTACCCGGAATACCACCAGCGGAGAAAACTGATTGCAAAATAGCAGCAAAGAGTATATGCACTGAAGTATTGAAAGATCAGGACTATAAATATGGACATACAAAAGTTTTTTTGAAAGATCATCACGATGTTATACTGGAAGAGATTCGACATAAAATAGTAATAAGAAGTGTCATCATAACACAAGCTAATGTAAGAAGATTTATACTTCGGCGTAGATACCTTCGCATGCGTGAAGCTGCGATCACTTTGCAAAAACATTTCCGTGCAAGAGGATTTAAAACTCGTTACTTAATTATGAGAAGAGGTTACCTGCGCTTACAAGCGGTAATTAAATCAAGAGAATTAAGAAGAACTTTCATCAACTTGAGAAAGTTCTTTGCTAATTTACAAGCTCTCTGCAAAGCCTATTTAATTAGAAAATTAATTAAAGAGAAGTGTGAAATTATTCGTGGTACATTAGCACAACTCCAAATAGAAAAGAATGCGTTATTAGCCAAAAATAGCGACGTCGAAGACGTTGAAAAGAATTACGAGCTGAAATTTAACAATCTCATGAGATCTATGTGGATAACCAAAGATATAAGCACTGAAAGTAATATACAGAACACGGAAGAAATAGATGATAAATATGTAGATGACGTATTTGGATTTTTAAAAGATACGGCAACTCCTGCGGGTACGGTACGAGGTACTGGATTTGGAATGGTAATTTTATTTTCATAATTATTTAATTTAAACCCAATCTGTATAAATACATTATATAATGAACTATGTCACTTACTTTCTGTAATACTTCTTGTTAAATATTTTTTAACGTAGTAAAAAGTTATTACATCATCATCATTTTTATAATATTTTTAATTGTTACAAAGTTTTTACAATTTACAATTTTATCAAACAGGAAAATATTTTATAAGTTTTTTGTTCGTTGTTATTACTTTAATGTAATCATTAATTTTTTTATTAACAGACGTCATCTGAAAAACCAACGATAGCTAACATAATACCACTTCCGTTAGAAGAGATAGAAGAGCCTTTTGATGAATTCAATTTTAGGAAATTTGCTGCAACTTATTTCCAAGGAAACACAAGTCATCAGTACACTCGGAAACCTTTGAAAAACTCGTTATTAGATTTGCCTTCGCCAATAGATAATGTAGCAGCACAAGCACTATGGATCACCATACTCAGGTTCATGGGTGATATAGCGGAGCCTAAATACGCTGATGACAAAATAGACAATGTCCCTGTAATGACAAAATTGACTGATACTATTGGACGAGCATTCCAGAAGAGTAAAGAATTCGAAGTAAGTACATTTTTATTCTATTTATAAAAAAAAAATACTTATCATTTTATAACAGTTATAATGTAAAAAATCTATAAATAAATATTGAATATTAGTAAAAGAGATTTTATACATATATACGACACAAAATGTAATTTATATGTAGGAGACGTCACAAGTATTTTAAAATACGGTATTTTAAATGGTTACTGATATTATAAGTAATGTATGTATACATATATCTCTTCAAAATCTAATAAGGCTTTAAAAACGTGATCTAAATAAAATTAAAACTTGTTTAAAAACTTCTGTTTATTAATCTGGTAATCAATCTATATTCATTTAATTTCGATAAATATTTCAGGTTTCTTTATTTTTTTGTAATGTGCATTATTTGTGTTCATTAATTTCAGAGCCTCTTACAACCTGATAGTCATACTACGAATAAAATTGTCCAAAAATCGATAAAACGCCGTGCGAAATTAAATGATGAGTTCATTCGAAACATAATGAACGATGACTCGACTAATGAAATGTATAGCACTTGGTTAAATTCAAAGCGAAGCACAAACTTGGAGAAGTTACATTTTATAATTGGACATGGAATTATTCGTAAAGAGTTACGGTAAGCGCATTAGGAAATTATGATTAATACTTATATGTTGTGAGCTTCTAAATGAAATTAAATTGTAAAATATTAGGTCAATAACTGCTTTTTCTTTTTCAGGGATGAAATATTTTGCCAGTTGTGCAAACAACTTACAAATAATCCATCAAAATCATCTCACGCGCGTGGTTGGATCTTACTGTCGTTATGCGTTGGCTGTTTTCCTCCATCAGAGAGATTTGTGAAATATTTACGTTCATTTATTCGCGGCGGACCTCCAGGTTATGCACCATATTGTGAAGGAAGGCTTATGAGAACTTTTAAAAATGGGCCCAGGTCACAGCCACCGAGTTGGTTGGAGCTACAAGCCACAAAAACGAAAAAACCAATACTTTTAACTGTAACTCTTATGGATGAATCTATGAAGACCGTAGAGTCGGATTCAGCAACAACATCGGAAGAAATATGTCAACAAATAGCTGACAATATTGGGCTTACTGATGTTTTTGGTTTTTCTTTATATATAACTTTATATGATGTAGTTTTATCTTTAGGAAACGAAAATGTTCACATTATGGACGCAATTTCTCAATGTGAACAGTTTGCTAAAGAACAAGGAACTCCAGAAAAAAGTGCACCTTGGAGATTTTTCTTTCGTAAAGAGATATTTACTCCATGGCACAATCCTGCTGTAGATCCAGTAGCAACTAATCTTATATATTACCAAGTAGCTAAGGGTGTTAAATTTGGTGAATACCGGTGTAATTCAGAAAAAGACTTAGCTACGTTAGCAGCCCAGCAGCATTACATTGAACATGGTGAAAAGATAGACCCCAATGTACTAAGAAAAGTGATTGTTAATTATATTCCAAATCAGTTTATTAAATCTAACGACGTAGCTTTGACAAAGTGGGAACATCTTGTTACGAAAGCATTCGAAACTTCTCCGAGTATAACATCGAATGTCGACCCATTACTATGTAAGGAAGATATAGTGATATTTGCGAAATTAAAATGGCCAATGCTTTTCTCTAGGTTTTTTGAAGCTATAAAATTGAAAGGTGACTCGATAAACAAAGATGTTATCATAATAGCTGTTAATTGGACTGGTATGTATATTGTGGATCAACTGGAGCAAATACTGCTTGAAGTTTCTTACCCTGAAATAACTTACGTAGCTTACGATGACGTTGATGAGTACGATAACGTAGGTAAAATAACTATTAAAACTATAAGGCAAGAGGAATTTGTTTTTCAAAGTGTAGACGCAAGCGAGTTAAGCTCCCTGATGATATATATAATAGATGGGTTAAAAAGACGTTCGATGTATGTGGTCGCACAAGTGGACTCTCAAGGATACAGTGATGCTGCTTCGTTCTTACAATATAAAAAGGGTGATCTTATAACACTGTTATACGATTGCAGTGGTGAAACTTTGATGAATTCTACATGGGGCCACGGTTCGTGTAATGGACAGGAAGGATTATTTCCTACTGAACAAGTGTATATATTACCTACTCTGACGTTGCCTTCAAATGAAATTCTAGAAGTATTTAAAAAAGGTAATGTTAATACGGACAAAAAATCTCTTTCAAAATATAATACCATCCAAAGAAAGAAAATGCATACATTAGAAAAGTATGCAAAAGAATTTTTCAGGGAAAATACTGATTATAATGTAACCGTATCAAAACAGTCGACATTAAATACGGCTAAAAAATCGCTGATAACAGATTTGTGGGCACACAGTCGAGAACCTTTGAGGCGACCCTTACTTAAGAAGTTAGTGGAAGACGAAAAACTTTCTAAAAATTCTATAACGGCTTTCTACGGGATTCAAAAATATATGGGAGATTTACCAGCACCTAAGCCTAGATCAGCTACTGAATATACTGACGAAATATTTAAGGCTGCTATAAATCATCCTAGTCTGCGTGATGAAGTGTACTGCCAAATAATGAAGCAACTGACAAACAATCGCATTCAACTTAGCGAGGAAAGGGGTTGGGAATTGATGTGGCTAGTAACTGGTGTGTTTGCAAGTGGGCAAACATTAATAAAAGAACTCGTTGAATTTCTTAAAACACGTCCACATCCTATAGCTAAGGAATGCTTGAAACGCGTGTTTAAAACTCAGAAGCATGGACCCAGGATGTATCCTCCTTACATTGTTGAGGTGGAAGCCATACAACATAGAAGCATGCAAATATACCATAAGGTATATTTCCCTGATGATACGGACGAAGCATTTGAAGTAGAATCATCCACAAAAGCAAGAGACCTATGCGAACAAATAACTGGCAGACTGAATTTGAAAAACAGCGACGGTTTCAGTTTGTTCGTAAAAATAGCAGATAAGGTGTTTTCGGTTCCAGAAAATTACTATTTCTTTGATTTCATTCATGAACTTGTAGAATGGATGAAAAGAACGCGGCCTGTACGTTCAGGTAAGTGTACAAAATAACGCATTTTTTTGTATTAATAGCCTTAATATAATATTTTAATAATTTTCATATTTTGCCTGTTAATAAATATATTTAGTTTAATATAGCCAACGTAAATATTTTTGAAAAACGAAATCTACGATCTCTTGTGCTACAGGTTTTATATCACAGTGTGGATTAATATCTTGTCCATGTTGTAGGAAAATATAAAGAACACTAATTTGCTGACACATTCCGATTTTTTTTTGTTATTTCTGCTTGTATTGCACTCTATTCCTGGAATTAGGTGTAGTTTACTAACTTATTGTTTTTAATTTTAGCTGGCACTCAATTACAAATGAATTATCAAATATTCTTTATGAAAAAAATGTGGATAAATACTGTACCGGGGAAAGATAAAAATGCCGATCAAATATTTTATTATCCTCAAGAGTTACCTAAGTATTTACGGGGATATCACAAAACATCAAAACAAGATTTGGTTGAAATGGCTGCACTTATCTATCGTGCAAGATATGGCGATGATCAGACACTTTTGCCAGAAATAACACATATGCTACAAGAGTTTATACCAATGGATATGACTAGAATCCAGTCGAATTCGCAGTGGAAATCTTCGATAACAGCAGCTTATTTAAAACTTGGCAATATGACGGAAGATGAAGCTAAAGAACAGTTCCTAAAAAAAATTTACCAATTACCAACCTTTGGTACTGCTTTTTTTGAAGTTAAACAAACCTCAGATCCAACATTTCCGGAAATGGTAGTTATTGGCATTAATAAAAATGGCGTCAGTGTTATTCATCCACAAAGTCGGGTAGGTATTTTTACGTCATCATTACAGTTAGGTCACTTATCGTATCGACCACACATAACATGTTCTGGTTAAATATTTATGGACCATCCTACCTACTTAATCAAGATTTTGACCTTTTTTTCAGGACGTATTGATAACACATCCGTTCTCGCAAATTTCTAACTGGTCTTCAGGCAATACTTTCTTTCACATGACAATGGGTAATGTTCTTCGCGGAACTAAAATTTTATGTGAAACATCATTGGGGTACAAAATGGATGATTTAATATCATCGTACATAGCAGTGTTGCGAGAAATTAAACAAAAATCTAGAATGTAATAAATGCGTAAAGTTATGTAATATATTAACGAATAAAGATGCGTACGTTAAATGTGAATAATTATTTATTTCCTTAACTTGGATATTTTTATCTACTATGTGTTTTGTTAACATGACCCCAATTTCACATATTGTTAAGTTACAATAACGTGGGGAATGGTGAAGCGTGATCGCTCTGATTATTCTAGCGCTCATGTTTTGAAAAGAACGAATAAATGTTTAAATTATTAGATTTGTTTACCTATTTATTAATAAATGCATACATTCGAAAAAGTCATTACAAATAAATGAAAGTATTATTAAAAAGTAATAAATAGCCTAATACGGCCCTCAAAATATGCAAGTAGATAAAACGTCAAACAGAGCGTCCCGATCGATAAATTTGTGAAATGAACAATTTTAATCAAAAATTTAAATTTACAGCCATAGTTTACCACGTGAGATTACTAATAGCTATTACATATCTAGCCATTAACAAAAAATGTTACTAAGATTTTTGTTGTTGACGCCATTATGCAGGTTATTATGCATCTTAAAATTCAAAATTTGCTTCATTAGATACTTACCTGGTGTGTTAAAGTCGCTACAGGTAAAAAGAAAGAGATAACATTATTGATCTTTAATAGGAGTAAATGGAATGGAGAAATTAATTTATTCCTATCCATATATTTGTGTTAGATCTGATTCTTTCTATACGTCTGCGAGTCAAAAAAAGGAGACAAATTAAGAAGTTTGTTTTTCAGATAATAACTTGTGTCAATGTCAACTGACAGAAGTTAGGAAACGAAATCATATTACTTTGCAAGTTGTTTATTTGTGTATAAACTAATAAAAGGATGTAATAATTCTAAAATATAATATAGTTCTTAGTAATTGAGTAGTAGTAGTTGGCTCTTTGAAAATAACGAAACAAGGTAAGAGTTTTTGTGTTTATTTATTGTGGATTAATTTTGGGGAAAAAAAAACTCTGGGTTAATTGGATCATTATTACCTCAGTTATCAACTACTTAATCGTACGTAATCTGTATGTCAAATTATTTACTGTTACTCTATAAATGTTGATCCAATATTTACCTACAACAATATCCTCAAGTCTAATTTAATTGATGGAAATCAAATCTTTCATAAAATGTTATATTTTTTCAGTTCGTAATAAAATACTAAACAGTAAATGTCCTTACTGCTAGCTTTTTTATAATGGATACAATGACACCAAGTATAACTATTGAAAATGGTTTAAATTTGCAGTAAGTAGATTTTGGGAATGTCATTTTAATTTTTAGTACATGAAAATTTAGTTTTAATAAACTATTGTTTATTTAAAATATGAAATTATTTTTTGTATAAATTCTAATTATACTATTTTTATACAATAGGGACCTTCTCATGACTGGATCGACTCTACACATTAATGAAGAGTATTATGATGAAGTTTATAGTAATTTTGAAACAGATACAAGCAAATTTAGTAATATTGGCCAGCCAGTTTTGTCATTTGAAAAGCTTGCACAGACTATGATTAATGTTGATGCAAAAGGTCTTGTGAAAAAAAAGATTATAGAAAATGGTGGTGGTATGTCTTTAAATGAAGAATTCACTGTTTCCATAGCATATTCAGGCTATTGGGAAAATGAAGCTGAACCTTTTGATGTTGCAAAAGAAGATAAACCATTGGTACCATTTATATTTATAAAGATATGCTGCACAGCTTTGTCTGTAATATATTACATAATTTATAAAACTTTTAAAAGACTTTTCTTTGTTAATAAGTTTATGTGACTCATTTTTATGATCCAATCTATATCTGCTTGCAATGTGATCATTTGTAATATAATTAATATTTCTAATTTTCCATCTTTTCTTAATTACAGGTAGTGGATATTAAAGATAATGGTTTATTGCCCGGTTTTCAAATTGCTATAAAGTCTTTATTAGTAGGTGAATTAGCAATTTTCCTGTTCTCATATGAAGTTATGTATGGTGAAATGGGAGTACCTCCAAGAATCAAGCCTAAATCAGATTGTGTTTTTTATATTAGGTTAATCAAAAGTATAGTCACTCCAAAGCATGAGTAAGAAATTTTGACTTCATTCTAAATTGATGTGATTGTATAATCAAACATTGATATTCTGAAGATAACTATTAAATGTCTTAGTAATGTGTAATTTCTTTTGCAGGCCAATAAAATACTCTGAACCTAATATGTTCCATAAAGTGCAACGGGAAGTTAAATTGTTATATACTACAGGGGTTAGTTTGCACAGTAATAAAAATTACACTGGAGCCATTCATCATTTTAAAAAAAGTATTTCTATGCTTCACCATTGTCAGTTAGCAGATGAAAATGAAGAAGCAAAACAAGAAAAACTTTTAATAAAATTGTACATGAATCTTGCTGTATGTTACAATAAAATAAAACAACCACTTAAGGCATGTACTGCTTGTAATGAATTAAATAGATTAAATAATCTTTGGAACAATAGCAAAGCCCTTTTTCAAAATGCAAAATCACTTCGCATGATAGGAGACTTTAGTAGTGCTGAGAAAAAAATTAGAAGATCCATGAATTTAGATCCTGATAATAAAGAAATAAAGGAAGAGTTTGAATTATTGCTAAAGACTCGTGATGCGTGTAATCAAAACTCATTGATTGATAGTAAAAGAATTTCTGCAGAGTCAATAAATGATAAATTTAAACAAGAAGTGGATAATCTTATACAAAGTTTTAAGACTAATGATAACCTTTGTAAACTTACTCTGCCATTTATGTTAAATTCTGACGAAGTAGATTATGTGAAAGATACATGTAAAAGAAATAATTTATTCCTGACTAACATAGAAAATAATTATTTTTTAGATAGAGAGTGCATTTCAGGTGAAATTAATGATGACATGGTATTGGGGAAATGCTCTTTATTTGATGATAAGGTAGAAAATGCCTAACCTCATACTATATAACTAATCAGACACATTTAGTCAATTAAACAGTTCATAATATTCATTTAGTAGACAAAAAATTTGTGCTGATGAATAAAACTAGTTTCACAATTGTGAAAATTCAATTAGTAAAATATCAACAATAAACAAAACAAAGTATATGAAAATAGTGGTGTTCCCCAATAAATATTATTTTTATTAGGGAACACCAGTAGTCCCACCCTTTCTATTATTGAATAAAAAAGAAAAGGCTTGGAGCAGTGTTTGTTTGATAGACTTGACACGAGTTTAACCCTTTCGCTTAAGGCCTTTTAAATGAAAGTTAGATTTCGGTTCCAAATTTAAAGAAAAGAGCAAATTCTTAACAAATTGCGGTAAGTTATCGTTAGATATAATTTCCTTTGACCAGATCAAAATATCAACTGTTTGTTTGAGGTCGCCATGTACTGTGCAGCAAGCATCAAGCGCAAGGACCTCATTAACTTAAATAATAATAATGCTGTGCACATCTACAATGGTGGCTACAAACTGTCCAATACCTTTATCTGTACTGTGCTTATTGTTATTTTGTGTCATCGCTGATGTGTTGAATAAATAAATAAATAATAAATTAATATAGTAAAATATTTAATAAAATTAAGTGGAACATAAATTTGAGTTTTTCATTACATGTTTTGAAAATTTACTTACCGTGTTTCGTTAATAATTTCCTAGCGATTTTTAAACCTTATAGGTTTCTTATATGAACAATATTTTTTTTTTTAATAAAAAATTATGTATGTTAACATGAGAACTTTAGAAAGGCTATAGTGAAAAAGAACGAGAGTAAAAAAAGGTTTGAAAACACTAGGTTAGAGAACAGTAAAAGAACGAGGATAGTTACTTAGGATTCTACTACATAGTTTGACGACTGCCTAAATTACAACACATTACCTTTTATCTTATCCATTTCTTCAAGGTGAAACACACCAATGTTTAAACACTTTTTATTTTGATATAAATTATAGAGACTGAGAGGGCCTCAAAAATGGCAAAATATAATAAATTTTACCTTAACGCGAAATGATGCGGCATATGAGGATACATCGCTAAAATCGTAGTGGCTTTGAAGTTTATGCATCTAGTAAATTTATTATAATAATTAAGACTATCACTTCCGTTTAAATCTTGTGGATTTTTTGCTAACAAGTCGAAAACCTGATGGCAAGTCACACTCTTGGTTATAACAATGTGGCGGTGGTTAAAAAGATACACTGCGCCACATTGATATAGGCAGACTCTTCACTTACTATCAGGTAAACAAACGCCTTTGATCCAATCGTTACTTCGTCGCATAGAAAAAATTGTAATTAAAAAACAACTCAACATATTAAATTGTATTTGTGAAATTACAATACTCCATAAATCTAATAAATGACTACACAATAACAGCGGAACCACACCTTTTTTAGTCTTTTATATGCAACACTTAAAATGAACAGAAATGCAGCAGCACAGTACCAATCCTCATTCTAAATTGTACCAAATATCTTCATTGTAGAACTATGTTTAGTTCTGAGTAGGAAGGTTAAGTAGTACATTTTGTCCTTGAGGTAAGTAGGTTACGTTTCGTGATTTTGATAGCTGATAGGCGATGTCCTCTGCGGCTTCAATGCGTCTGAGTTCTACAAGACCTTCACCAGCAGTGCCAAAAGATTTTGCAAGAAGTATAGCTGCTTGAGCATCACCCTCTGCTGCAATGACGGCCGCTTTTTTCTGTTGCTCAGCTTTCTCTACAAGGAATCGCGCTTTTTCAGCTTCCTGTTGAGCTACTTGTTTCAATTCTACCGCTTGTGTGAACTCCTTGCCAAAAGTGAGATGTGTGATGGAGATGTCATCCAAAATTAAGCCGAATTGTGAAGCTCTCTCAGTAAGACTTTCATTAACCTTTTGTGACACAACCTGTTGATTTTAACATAAATTTAAATGTGTTTAAACATCTAGGGAATTATTTATTGTTTCGAATTACTTTTGAATATTATTATTTTATAAGAGCTAAAACTAACGATGGACTCCTTGGTAGTAGTTTTAATTAAATAATAAATATAAAATATTATGTATGGAAATGGTTATGATGTTATTATTGTAATGAAATAATTGTTAAACAATTTTCAAAAAATTTAAAGATTTATATATGCAGGTAGACATTAAATTTTAGTTATTTGTATCTTGCCATAGTAGTGCAGTCACAAACACCAAAAATTAGTATATGCAAATAATTGTTTGTTAGTTTAGCTTTAGGATTTTGATAAGTAAGACATGGCAATAATTTTATTTATGCAAAATTAACAGCAATATTACCTCTCGCTGGGTAATGAGTTCTCCAGCATCAAACTGTGCAACCACAGCTTTGAGGACTTCTGCAGTAATTGAGGGAAGTACTCGCTCATCATAATCAATGCCAAGAATGGTGTATATCTTTGGAAGTTGATCTGGTATAGGTCTGAATAGAATACGCAGTGTAATGTTGACATTTTGAAGATCTGAAATGAAAGAAATTGTTGTTTATGAGTTGTTGTTCATGTAACATTTCGTGACTACTAGTATATTTAGACAAGACTCTACACAAGACTATACTTATTTTAAAAACATTAAAAAAGTTGAAAACATTATTGTTAACAGCTTTCTGTTATCCTCAAATAAGTAATAATAATATGCACAATGTAGTAAATATTTTTTCTCATACCTTTACTTCCTGTCATTGTAGGAACATTTCTGGGTCTTGATCTAATGTCAAATATTATGGGTTTTTGCACCCATGGTATGAAGAAGTGGGTGCCTTCACCCACAACTAAGTTTTTAACACCTGCAAATCTATCGAAGATAACAGCTCTGTGACCACCATCAACTGAAAGCAAAAATAAAAATAAATATTATATAATATTGCTTACCACCTGTTTTACTATGTTATATAACTTTCTAAAAGCTACCTCAGTTTTCATTAGAGATATTACAATTAATTTATTTACTTTGAGGAATTCCCTAATTTATTACTTGACGATTTATATAGTTAAAAGTATTATATTGTAAATTACAGATATGTAATAGAACAGGGACAAAAGAAAACATTGTTATAACAATATTTGTGTTATAGTATATAGTATATAGTTATAACTATGAAGAACTTACACAAAAGCATATAAGAAATAGGTAGTCCTAGTCATAGTTGGAAAATGGTGCTACAGGCTAGAGTCCACAAATTGTTGGATTATCATTGAGTTTTATTTCCTGTTTTTGTTGACTGACTGTTTGTGTGACTACTTTTGGAATATCCAAAGAAAGATTTATAACGAAAAATGTTAAAAAGATTTCTGTAGTTATATTTCCATAATACATACCATTATAAAGCGCAGAATTAACAACTCCACCTACAACTGCAACGCCAAGGCCAATTTGTCCAATTCTATTGAAAAGTTGTGCTGCCATTTCTGTAAAAGAAAATGTTTGGATAACAAATAACTGAAAGTCTTCTTGACAAACTATAAAAAATATTGCTGTTATAAGTGCTTTGGTTCTAATTTAATTTCTAACAAAGTTTTTATGATAAATAAAGATTCAGTTAACCATCCGAAAAAAAAGTTGCAAAGCTTTTATCTAATGTTAAATAACGATTTCATTTAATGTTAAATAAGAACTTAAAAATTACTTTAATAATTATCTACTTAAAATAAACACTGCAATGGGAAATAAAGTTGCATGATTATCTAACCTCAAAGTTCGACGAGAATGAATAACATGAAAAGTATTGACAGATTTAAATAAAATTATAACATACCTAGTACTGATAAAGATATTTAGTTTATATAAATATTTAGAACATAAAATGATCAATACTTCAATAATTGTTCAACCTATTTCGGCTCACGTAAGATTAGGAAACTTGTAGCATAATTATTATAACCACAGACAAAAAATTACTTCTTTGGTAAAGATTAAAAAAACTGCATTCTTAATTATCAATATATTATACTTGGACCTAATATAGTACAAACATTCGACATCAGTCTGCGATGTAAATTGAAAAGAAAAATATATTGAACGTCTGAAAAACTAATAATAAATAACTGGAATAATCTCAAGGACATAAACAATACAGGTAAAGTTTGGTGGACAGAAAATTATTAAAAAAATTACTTTTCAGTTCTATAAAGATATAAAAAATATATAGTCCAAAGATTGCCAGACTTAGGTGACAATCGGTGGAGCACATTGCTCGAAGGTCTAAGGCGGTGGCTGCGTACCAGTTGACGTAGTATAGGAGCCCCCCTCACCCTAGCTGGACAGACGCAGGAAGATATTTGGAGGAGGCCTACGGCCAGTAGTAGGTGCTATCCAGTTGATAACATAGCTTATATCCAGCAGTCTACGTCTGCTGGCTGTTTATGATTGAAAAATATTTGTAATGAAAAATTCTTCGTTCAAGAATTCGAGGTTTTTTTTAAGTTAATTAAAAATTTGAGTAAAATGTATCAAGGACAAAGGTGCCAAAGAAATCTTTGTAAATTTGTCGTAATCTGTAAATTGTCACTGAATAGTATAGCTTGCACCTGTACATATTTATATATAATGTCCGTCACACTGCAACCGAGTGGTTCGGTAATTGAATTAAAAAATCCCCGCATTAAATAGCTAATCGGTTGTACTTTGATAAGAATTGTACCCTGGGTGGCTCAATTATTCAATAAGATTCAATAAGCAAATCATTATTTCATAGAATCTTGTATGACGGCATGTCATTATTAATTTGCATTACTTTAATCGTGCACTTGCACTTATAAAATTAAAAATTTAGGTCAAAGGATTATTACTCATCTGTTGATTTATGAAGCTCTTATTTGGAATAAAGAAAATGCAATTCCACCCTAAAATATTTCAAAAACATTGAATAATCAGCAGTGTTTTTCAGCATTTGATTTGATAAGTAACTTAAGCAAGAGTATTCCGAAAGAAAATCTTGTTTTACTTTTAAGAGTTTGTTTTCTGACGAATGTCTTAAAACTTTAAATCAAAATACTTAACGTGATAGTTAAAGGTCAATAAACGGATTCACTTCGACGTATTTGTTATATTTACCGAGGTCAAACTGTTCATTGCCGCTAAGAATATCAACAAATGTAATAAATGTAAACACAGCACAATATTCATACATTTTGATAAACGCCTTAGTATTGAAGTGAATTGAGAAAGTATCAAGTCTTTTTAATTAATCAAAATGCATTTAAAAGTACCTGATCTGGAAAGGTGTTGTTTCTGTCTTCCATTGCGTCCGGGGATTATAATTCTTGCTTATATTAATATAGTAAGTAGAAATAAAGTTCTATGTAACTACTTGTATTAGTATACTTGCTTTGGTTAATAGTCGCGTTAATATTACCAATACTTCCTCTCATTATTAAATTTATAGAACATATTTCATTGGATTTTATACAGAAAGTTCGAAAAAAATGTTATTTATCATTTAGTCCGATTAGAAAAATAACACAGCGGGGGTTTTTCAATGATGTTTTCTCGTTCTGATTTTCTTTTGTACGTTTTATCAACGATAAATGAGAGGAAAAAAGATCCCTTTACTCTTTATCATTCGATTAAATAAGTTTATGGTATAGTTTTCCACAGCTTTTGGTTTTGAGGTTTACTTCTATTATTTATAGTAATTAATAATTAACGTTATAATTATCAATATATGTATACATGGTTGTATGATGCAGATATTTTTATTGGTTGCCGTGGCCTGTCTCGTTATCACAGCGGAGTTGCAGAGGCTGTCGATAACAAATGACAAGTCGTTGGAAGTCGTGACCTCTACGGTATTGTTCAGCATCCTCGGAATGGGAGTGATATTAAATATACTACTCCTCGTAGCTGGTTATCAGGTACAGATATAACTTTTATATTTTGAGCGGCGAGTACCGGTTGCTTTTTTGCAAGTGAATATTAATGAGCTGAAATGATGAAAATTATGAATCGAACGATGTTTTAGATAATGAATTGGAATGGATACATTTTTTAAACTATTTAACTAGTTTCACGAAATTCTTTAGTGTAGTTGTCATCTAACCTATTTTTATTTAGCATAACTTTTAATGTAAAATTACATTGTATTGGTGGTAGACGACTTTTGCCCCCACGGATGTTAAAGACTAATAAATGACTTGTGAAAACTTATAATGAAGCTCATAACAGACAACCATTTAAATCAAAATTATATGTGATTGCTCAATGTTTTCTTAGGTTCTGAACAATTTATGAGGTTTTTGTACATAAGAAAAAGGTACAGCCGATAAACGCCCATTCTTTGTTTTAAAATTACAGAGAGATGTTCTGATGTTCCGACTATACAATTATTACGCGATAGCAACAACCTTAGCAGCTCTAGTGCCAACCATCATACTATCATCTCGAGGCTTGTTTTTTGAAGTCTTCACATCGTTATTCGCTATACGTACGTTATTAAAAATTTTAATGATAATTTTAAATTCTTTTAACAAATTGATAACATAATAAGCGAAAAATTCAGGAAATTTATAATGTCTGGGATTACGGTAAATTAGCACGATTTTCGAAAAAAGGAAATGTGCTCAAGTCTGAGGACACTTTTAGAAAAACTACAATCCAAATGTAACGTTTCTTTCAGTAATGCAGTGCTACGTAATCGTTCTGGTTAGAAGCGAAGTGGTGAAGTTGGAGCACGAAGCGATGGTGACCAGTGAAGATATGTACGGGGAGAATCAATTGACCGTTGCAGTGTCAGATCAAGTCACTTTGCTTTAATAAAAGCTCACATGTGGTTAATTAATTGTTTTAAAAAAAACCGTTAAATATTTCTTATGTAAACAGTATTAGTGTAAGTAGTGAAAAAAATTGACGAATATTTTTTGGTTAGATGATAGATTTTAAAAGATACGAACAGGATTTCAGCTTAACTCTTTGTCCGGTTAAAATTATTGTTACAAAAATGGATATTATAAGCGTACAATATGTAGAGACGTTCACAAAATCTTAAATTCTTGCATTGTTAAGTATATTATGTCAACGGAGTGTTCCGAAACATAATTTAGTGCATTACGTAAAATAAATTTTAAGCTTAAACGTTTCTTTTCACCGGTCACGATCACGCGGACTTGTGGTAAGTGCTTGGAATTATTAACAAAAATTAAAATATTTCCCAATTTGGTGCACGAGCACAGGTGGGCGCCTGCGGACAGGAATCGTGACTTACTCCCGGGAACATTGTCGAGGATAATATCCATTGAAATATGATTTAAACGGCCCTGACATGCATTGTGCAATAAACTGCCAATTATGCCAACAATATTTCAAAGTTGCAACACAGGAATCGATAAAATGAGGTGATACACTCACACTTTAAGTGGACTTAACGTTTCTCTTCCTCCAATCCGCTTTTAACTAATATCAAATACATACAGAGTTCTGTTAAAGGTAGAGAAAGTAATGAATAAATTCCTTACCGTCACTTGTACTGCGTGACAGTTAGACTCCTTTTTCTACAAAATCTTTGTAAACATTTATAGAAATATGTTAATCCTAAAAATTACAATTATTAACGATTCCGAAAATACAATAATAAGTCAACACCACTTCACTTGAAGGTGGGTTTAGAATTACCATTATACATGATCATGAAAACACCTGTTCAGAAAATTTTATAGATGTCTGTTATAAGTATTTTTTAGTATTACATTTTGTGGTGTAATTATTGTTAATTAACGCCAAAGAGAATATCGAGGTTGCCTATTACATATAAATTTTATTTTCTTTTGCACACTGTCTTAAGGGGATGATTAATGTCATTTGCGGTAATAATATAAGAACTAACACTGACTCCTCCGCTGGCATACACGCAGCAGGTGGTATTCGAGTGAGAAAATACTGAAAGGCTTTAACCGCGAAGGGCGGCGAGCGTGCGGAGTGCGGCCAACGGAGCCGTTACATTTTCGAAGGTCATGCACAGTTTTTTCAAGACTTATGAAACAAAATTTTATTGGTCCGAACCAAAAACTGAATTTATGTTCTAATAAAACTGTCGGTTTCGGTTTTTCACCATAAACCCTCTCAGTTATTAAATACCGCATGTTTATCTCAGTTTTTTGTTCAATATGTTAAATATATAAATACTATTATTCAGTAGTAAGATAAAAAGATTATATATTTCACTAACAACATTTTTTTTTGCTTATTATTAACATACTATGGTTTGGGTGTTTTGAAGCAATATGAAGGAGTTAAAATTGAAATATTTCTTTCACAAAATCAAATAATCTTTATTATGTAATTTAGTCACAGGGTTATATTATACATGCTATATAACGTTATAAAGTTCTCTTTAGTTCCTTATACCTTTTTAATTATTATACTTAAGTAACTTAATTGCTTAATAGCCTCAATTATATAACAATTCGCGTTACAATTCGCTCGCGTAGCAAAATGGCGGCTCTCCATGGCCATTTTTTTTAAAAACAGTGAAGCTTTAAAAACTGCACTAAGGAGTCCTGTAAAGCGAAATGCACTTATTAGCCATGGAGGGCGCGTCGAGAGCTCTGCCTAATGGTTGCCATTCATGAGTTGAATGGAGACATGAAATTGCCAACAATTATATACTCTCGCAATGATAACTGGCGGATGCTTTAGCTTCGGCAAACTTACTTGGGCTTCAGATAAATTCATGTTTCAGAATATTATGGCTAGAAAGTACAACTGGTTTCAGTTAAGTATTATGTTACTTGATGCCAATGTGAAAGAAATAAAAAATAGTAGAATAAATTGTATTTGTGTAAATCGATAGTTACTTTGTAATAACATCTATGGAAGAATGGTTTGTTTCAGAAAAAATAATCCTGATTTCTTGTATTACCTGTATGTAATTCTCGAACTTAGTTAAATCTATTTACTTCACGTTTCTTCCAATGTTAAATAATGTGTTAATCGTTATAATTATTCAAATTAGTAGAAGTATCCTCTAGTCATTAATAACAATTTTGTTATTTATATAAAAAAATCTATTCTATAAACTTCACTTGATAGTGATACTACGTCTGCCCATAACAACGTGGCGTTAGTTAGGATGATAGACACTGCACCACATTGCGCTCGTCGCCTTGGGACATAAGATATGTCTCGTTACCCCAGTAATTTCACAAGCAAAAACGTCCTTCAAATCGAAACAGTAATGTTCGGACACTACTGTTTGGTGGGGGAAGCAGGAGCTGCGGTGGTATCTACCTAGACAGTCTCCGGCAGCAGATGTACCACCAGTATCTCTTATATCTATCTCAGTCTACTATATCATTATCTCTCGTATATCTTATACAAATTGGTAACACAGTGGTTATTAAGACAACAGTCTTACATAAATATAACAGATTTCATATGACGGACGACAAATATAAAAGATTAAGTGTTTTCTTCATATTACATTAATATATTTTGATAATACATTTCATGCCGAATCTCGACAATCTGGCGGTATTGTGGGCGATGTGAGGCAGGTGACGTCACAACATGGCTGCCAGGTAGCCAGGAGCGGAGATAGGATCCGGTCATCCTGCCCATTTCCGGTCTTCACGCGGCCGTGACGCTTCCGGGCACGCGTCGCCGCCGCTGCCTCACTCGACGTACAGACACTAGAAATGAAAAAATTAAAACTTAGCTCGCAAATATTACCAAACGTATCATTTGCATTTTAAACGGTTTAAGTTATATTAA
This sequence comes from Byasa hedistus, assembly GCA_029286795.1. Taxonomy (NCBI): domain Eukaryota; kingdom Metazoa; phylum Arthropoda; class Insecta; order Lepidoptera; family Papilionidae; genus Byasa; species Byasa hedistus. The sequence goes on along the minus strand of JAGSMW010000020.1, from coordinate 3,327,647 downwards.
ATTATTACTGCATTGAAAAATATTAAATTTTAGCTTACAAATCGTAATAGTTTCGGATTTGTTTTATTAATATATACCTCTTTAGTGAACTGATTGGAGAATATTTTTTTTTTTTATACTACTATGCCACGAGACGAGCAAGACGTTCACCTGATGGTAAGTGATACGCTTGCCCATAACAACGTGGTGCTAGTTAAGATGGTATACGTCTTGAGACATAAGGTGTTGTGTCGTTACCCCAGTAATTACACTAGCTACAGCGCAAACAAAATAAGTTATTTGAAAAGAAATCATTGAAAAGTTTAGCACATTATAAAGCCAGTTCCAGTAAAAATCTAGCTTAGTAACAATGTCCGCGTCATGTCGTCACCCGCCGCCCGCAAGATGAGTTTTGTGAAATGAATTCGTTCACAGCGACAATTGAATACAGCGCTGTTGCTCGTCCTAAGTGTGAGCTGGAATGGTTATCTTAGACAGCGCTTCGTCAACTTTGAAAGTGCAGACTGATACATCCCCGTTATGTAACACGTTTGTACTTAATAAGTTAGTAAAGTCATATCACACAGATCGACCTTTCATGTAGCTTCGTAGTAAATATACGTATATAATAACTTTGAGTAAAAATGTAACCAACCGAATTGAAATGGATACCGATAAAAACATTTAGTTTCTTACAACAGAAAACAATGCTAAATCTATTGCCATTAGAGAAGAATTTATTATTTTTTATGGGACTAACATTGATTATTTATTGATAAATAACAAAGAATAGAATGAACAAGTACATAATCATATTTTTTCTAATTTCTCAGTATTAGTGGGGATTTTTTTTTAATTTTATACAAATAACTTTGTGGTATGATCTGTTTGAAATTTCGAAATCTTTATCTTCTAAATGCATTCAATGAAACGTTTCACGAACAAAATTAATTCTTGACTTGATTATGAAAAAATTATAACGGTATTCTTTTAACTTTTACAATTTATTAATGTTGCAACAAGTGTGACATTAAGTTATCATACATAAGTCTGCCGTTACTATTCATAATATTGACAGGTGCCTCCAAGACCATCTGACAGCGGTCATGCCCATATGTCGGCTCCGCTGCGCTGGCGGCCCCACAAAGCCTCACGCAAACTACTTCGCTACTTATTAATTAGAGTATTTCCTTAAATTTAATCTCCGTTGATGGTCCTGCTTAAACATTTAGCATTTACTTAGACGTCGTACAAAGTAACTATAAAAAGCAAGTAAATGTAATTAGAAAAGAAGAAGACGCCATTTGCAAATTCTGTTCTTCGAATTTGTGAAGAAATTTTTTTTTTGTAAAACCACATACTTTTGTAGATACAGATAGACACAGAACATAAACAACAAAATATTTTTTTTTTGGAAAAGCATCTGTTTCTCGTGCAAAGTTTAATGGTTGTCGTTTTATGTTAGCATCAGAAATTAGTCTAAATTTTTATACAAAGTTCTCTTTTATTCTCTCTAAAAAAAATATATATCTATTTCAACGTCATCGTAAGTGGAACCAAGCTCCTTAAGGCTTATGTCTTGAAAAACCTCTGCCATCAATAATGTTTCTAATTTTTTTTAGTTTAAAATCTTTTGTTAATCGTGCCAAACTTTGGATTTCAACATTTAGCTACTCTCATGGTGAAGCTACTATCTCGTGTCTGAGGTCCTTTATTCTATTTTGGATTCGCATTAGTTAGTTTTCACTGATGAAGGGGTTTTTGTATCATTCTGATTAGCTACGAACTACATGTAGCAAAATTCAGCCGTATCACCATTGCTGTTTCGACTGTTTACGTCTGAATGCTAGATTTTTACGAGCGTTCATGCCTCTTCTTCGACCTTTTTATCAGTTAATGTCAAGTGAAACTTAGGTCGTTTCAGCTGTTGGTAATAAAACGATATTATTCATACGTTTAATGAAAAATACATGACGTGCAACGTTCAATATCCTCTTCTTAAAACGTTAAGAACAATTTATAACAATTTTAAATTAAATAACAATAAGCTGTTGATATGCGTGACGCATAAGTATTTTGTTTTTAAGACATTTTCACATCAGCGCAACCGGTTGACCAGGGTGACTATGGATACTATTTTGTTTACCTTTTACTTTGCATTAAATAAATTAATAGATATAAATAATTCCTTAAGTACATTAAAATAAATTATGTTAGAAGAAAGGACCTGTTCTATATCAAATAACCTGTTTTCTGTAAAAATGTGTCTGAAGAACAATTTATATCAAGGAAGAGAGGCTATTATGACATATAACTAATAAACATGTTAATGATGGTTTGAATAATTAGTTTAATTCTGCATTAGTTTTTTTCAGATTCCTATGGGTCCCAGAATTATAAGATGGATATGATAATATACATAAATAAAAGGAAAGAAAAAAGATTTATTATGACATTATTAAGACAAGACTTTATCAAACATAAAAAATTACATGGATTTAATATAAATTGCAATATACTTTAATATTCATCCTAAACATCGTAACAAATCATATGTAAATCATGTGCCTATCTAATATGGGTTGTCGAATGGAGTATTCCGTAGTAGAAGGTCCTCGTATTGTGGTTAACTTTATGGACACTAGAGTGCGGTTCATTTATCGGCTGATTGAAATCGACATATGTTGGATATGGTAGATATCGTAGTTTCCGTTCCAAATGCGTCCTTCAAAACCTCCCTAATGTGACGAGCGTAATAGAGGACCCTTTGAGAATTAGTGAGATCGATGTGGTTTTGATAGATCTTCATTACGTAATGATTACGGCGATTCCTTATTTATGTAATTGCTGCAGGTTTGAGACCTATCGGTCCGCAAAAGAAAAATAAAAAATTGTTTTCCAATTTCGCCAATACCCGAAACAATGTTAAAGACATGATTGTTTCCGCAAGCGGAGTTATTCCGGCGACGGCGTCTTTAGCATTCCGAAATGACACAAAGCGTTTAAGTGGTCGATTTTGTAAAAAAAAATCATTTTCGGTCGTGTGTCGTGCCCGCACGGACTATTAGCGACGGTAATGACGCATAATGACAATAAATATTCCGCACATTATGGGACACGACCGCTGACGACGATGCGGTTCGTACATTGTACCACAGCGTTGTTTTGGTAACATCGATCGGAACGAAGAATTCTTTATGATAAAGTCGATTAACAAAATCGGTTAAAGAAGAAAGAAAATATTTATTTATTTTTTATTTATTTATTTTAAGCTTGCCGTACATATGTAGTACAGAGGGCGGACTTAATGCTAAGTAGCATTCTCTGCCAGTCAACCCTGGGAGACTAGAAACTTACGAAGGCAGGTGTACAAAATATATATTCGGTGCTATAAAACATAAGAACCACTAGAATGGCAACATGCAGCGAAAACTGCAGCGTTGTTTTTAGCTGGGGCCGGAGATAGGTTGCGTATATGAATGTTTTAAATGATCAGGATATATTATAATCATAAAATAGCGACAAGATGAGAGAGACGTTCACCTGATAGTAAGTGATACGCTTGCCCCTAACAACGTGCCGCTAGTTAAGATGGTACCTACCTAGATTGTCTCTGTCAACAGAGACCTACCACTTGTATTTTATATTTTCAAATTTCTATCGAATTTCACTCTGTATTTTCAAGTCGTCCGTGACAGCTAATTGCGAGAGCACGTACACAATATTTGCATAGATATACCCTCGATTTTTACGATTTTCTTTTTTATTGTCATTATTTACAATAAAATAAAAATGGTGAAGTGTGTAAAGTGCTCAAAAATAGTAAACAGGAAAAGTCCAGGACTTTTGTGTTGTAAATGCTCAAAGTGGCATCATGCTGCCTGTGCTACCCTTACTATGGAACAATTAACCGCCTTATCAACTACCGACGCGGTGGACTGGAAGTGTAAAAGCTGCTCAGACGTGTTAGCTGTGAAGCCTAAGCGCTTATCCTTTATTGTGCCAGATAAAGAAGAAGATGAAGCGGATAACTCGGACTCTGGAAGTGGCCTCATCCCTTTAGCGAACGACCAAGTAGTACAAAAAGCTCTGCAGGACTTGAAAAAAGAAATAAAAAACATTATAAGAGAAGAGTTGCAATGTACTCTAAAATACTACTCAGACAAGATAGATGAATATACAATGAAGATTGACGCCTACGAAAAAAACGCCAAACTACTTGAAAACAAATATAATGATCTAAAAAACCAATTTTCAAATACCAAATTGAAGTATGGTGTTTTAGAAGGTAAAATTAATCAATTGGAACAATTTCATTTATCAAACCAAGTGGAGATATGTGGTATCCGGGAGAAGGTGGAAGAAAATCCTGAGCAACTTGCTAAAACGGTGGGGCTTTATTTAAAACAAAATGCAGACGATATTGTTAAAGCTTTTCGCAAAAAACGATCACGACCTACCGATAGTAACAAGCAAACGATTCCCCAAACTTCGATAATTACCGTGGTCCTGAAGGAAGGGACACGGGGCAACTGGACATCAGCAGCTAAACGTACTGATATTAATGAAGTCGACCTTGGTTTAGATGGAAACAGCAAAGTATTTCTTCGTGAGCCCCTAGCACCCGGTATCGGTTATTTACTTTGGAAAACAAAACAAGATTTGAAGGACATCTTTAAGTACATATGGTGCAGGAATGGACACATTTTGTTGAGAAAAGAAGAAAAAGCGAAAATTGTATCGGTACGCTCTCTGCCAGAACTCGAATCGCTTAAAGAATCCCTAGAAAAAATAAATAAAAAAGATAGATTGTAAGTAATTTTTAGTTCCTAATAGCTAATAGTTATTTCCGCTTAAGTATATATATTTTATATTCTTTAAAAATGGCTACATTAATCGTTGAGAATAACATCTCAAATTTATACGAGTTTAACTGTAAGCATTTAGAATGCTTTGTTAAGGAACTGCCTAGTGCAGGAAACTCACTACTACTTTATCACATTAATATCTCATCAATGCAAAAAAACTTTACGCACATTGAGGAACTTATCAATAATACCGCTCATACTATCCATGTTATAATGATCACTGAGGCTAACATCCACGAAGACAGCATTAATTTATTTCACCTACAAGACTATGAACAAATTCATGAATTAAGACGTCAGAGGAGAGGTGGAGGGATCTTGATATATATTCATAATAGCTTACAATTTTTAAAAACAAACGTTTGCACTATAGAGTTTGAATGTATTACCGGCGAAATAATAGTAAACGACAGCCATCGCATAGGCATTTGTGCTGTATATAGACCACCCAATACAAATCAAAAGCGGTTTATAACTGAGCTTTATAATATTTTGAATAAATACTCAATAAAAAATACCTATATCATTATGGGTGATATGAATTTAAACATAAAAAATACTACACCCACAATAAATAAATATCTAGACGCTATTAGTGATCTCGGTTTTGAATGTGGGATAACTCAATATACTCGCATAGAGAAGTGCGGCGATCGCTTGAGTAAGTCGTGCATAGATCATATACTCATTCGCAACACAATCGAATGCGAGGTGTACACGGCGGGCGGGAGCGTCGCGCCGGCCGACCACGCGGCACTCGCCTGCGCGCTGCTCGGCGTGCTGCCGCCCGGCAACGCGCACGCCGCGCCCGCCGCGTTCACGCCGCGCTCTCATACAAAGATTGATAACAAAAAGTTACAAAACTACCTACATACAGTTGATTGGGCCGAAACTCTGACTTACTCTGATCCTAATCAAATTGTAAACATTATAAGTAATAACTTTAATAATGCCTATGAAAACTCTAAATACGTTGCAAATGTCTCAAGCAAACGTAAGATATGTCTATGGTCCAATTACAAATTACACAGCATGTGTTGCAAACGGGATAATCTATTTGATATATGGCGCAAAGACGAAAATAATTTAGAAAAGCGATTAGCTTACAACAGGTATAGAAACAAAACGAATAGATACGCCCAATATTTAAAAAATAATAAAATTAAAGCCGATATTTCTGAAAATTTCAATAATTCGCGAAAAATTTGGAATATAATAAATAAATTAACCGGAAAAATAATAAAATGCATTGACGACAAATTACTTAAAATATTTAATACGGATCCTTCAACATTATGCAGCAATTTTAATAATGAGTTCAGAAAAAATGTGCAAATTATTAATATTGACTGTGACGTCCCAATTTTAGATCCTATTTATTATGAAATTATGCCAGACCGAACAATGAGACTAAAAAAAGCACAGAATTATCAAATATATAAGATTATTAAATCACTAAATGACAGGAAAAGTCCTGGTTACGATGGAATTCGAGCTAGTGACATTAAGTTTCTATCAAAATATTTAGTACCCGTCATTACACATTTAATAAATTGCTGCATAAAGACCGGAATTTATCCGGATTTATTAAAGATAGGAATAATTAGGCCTATTTATAAGAAAGGAAACCATGCCGACTACAATAATTATCGCCCTATAACTGTTCTGTCAGTCTTGGACAAAATTATAGAAAGATACATAGGCAATCAAATAAACCCCCCCCCCCCCCCCCCTTTTTTGAGAATAAACAACATTATTAATTGCACTCAGTATGGTTTTCAAAAACGCAAAAGTACCACACAATTACTGGCTCGCTTTACTGACGAGATAAATAAGTCACTTAATGCGAAATTACATGTTTTAGTTGTATTTATAGACTTTAGCAAGGCTTTTGATACTCTTCGGTACCACACACTGTTTCACAAATTATCGCAGAATGGTATACAAGGCCCACTCTTAAATCTAATTAAAAACTACCACACAAATCGTTTTACTGCAGTCAAACTGTTAAATGTAATTGGTAATATTATACCGACGGACAGAGGAACGGCTCAGGGGTCCATTCTTGGGCCAATCGAATATCTCCTGTATGCAAACGACATGACTCGTGTTATACAGAAGGGGTCGGTATATCAGTATGCTGATGATACCTGTTTGGTGGTTTCCAATCGAGACGTTGTGCAGGCGCAGTTGGACCTGCAATTTGATTTTGACATGCTATGTAAATGGGCACATGATGTTGGCCTCGTGATTAACATAGAAAAAACAAAACTTATCCATATCCACTCCTCACACAACAGAACTAACACCAGGCCGTCTATAGTATGCCATAGCCATGCCTGCTTGCATGCTCAGAGCTCAAAATGTCCTTGTCCACTTGTAATGAACACCAATAGTTACATGTATGTCGGCCTTATAGTTGATGCACGGTTTTGTTGGAGACTGCATAAAGATCATGTATGCCTAAAATTAAGATCAATATTATGTAAGCTTGCAATACTTAAGTACAAACTGCCTTTTAAAATTTTAAGGTTGATATATATGTCTTTGGCAGATACAGTAATTAACTATGGATTAGATAGCTATGGCAGAACATACAAATCATATATTGACGAGATATATAAATTACAACTAAGAATAATTAAAACTATTGTGCCTTATAAAATTAACAACAAGTACAAATATGATGATAAAGTTCTATTTAACTATTGCAAGTTGTTAAATGTACATGACAAAATTAAATTATTATTGTTAAATGATGATAATTGTTCAGGTTCACTTGAACAATACAGACGTCCATCCAATCTCAGAAATCTCGAAGCTAATAAAAAATTTGTCATCCCGAAATGCAACAATGTTTATGGTTCTAGAATATCGGAATATATAGTACCTAATATTATAAATAATCTTCCTCTTGAAATCCAGGACATTGTTGTATCTTCGGGATCATGCCGAGCGAGATTAAAGAGATATCTGATAGAAAAACCAGCCTGGATGTGTGTTTAATTAAAATATAATCACGACGACTGTACCACCTAGATAAACCGTACTGGTTTCCAGGTAGTATCAAACTAATTTTCTTGTGTTTGTAATTAATGTCTAACAATAAATTAAAAACAAACAAATGCCATGATCAATATTTAAAAAAAACTATTTTGTTATGAAATTGTCATTCTCTTCTACACTGTAATGACTATGAGTTGTGTAATTTATTTCAATATATATGTTACATAATGTATGTGTCTAATTTCATCATACGTATTCCTATTTTTGCTCTTACTTAATGTTAATCCTCTTTCACGTTGATCTCTTGTCAGCCTCGGGGTCTGGCAAAATAGCGAACGTTTTATACATCATATTTTTGTTCATTTAAGTTTTTTTCCAGAACGAATACAGTTTCTATATTTTTTATTACACGTTCCTATTTAACAAAGCGTAAAGTATATATAAACTATTTTAAGCGTAGACAAAGCCTATAACGTCGCATAGACCACATAAAGGAAGCTATGGACACATTCGTGTACTATACTAGTTCTCATCATTATGTAAACATATATATTATAAACTTTATATGCATACTGTATCTCATAAAGCTTATGGTCTACTGAACCATCACCGAACGTTCTGCTCATATACCTCATGTACGTTTTGTGTACATTGCTTCGGTTCGAATCCCTTGAATTATGATCGTGTCTCATATTTTGACACGACATTCATATAGATATTTAAACAATGCATCCGATATCCTTATCGGGTTTAAAAGTAAATTTTGTATGATGAATGCACTAAAACAATGATGAATCTTTAAGAGTAAAGTTATATAAGGACAATTAAAAATGGCGTGCATGCTTTTTTGCCAATTTACATTTTTGTATAATGATAGAACTATGTTTGAACCATTTGTACTGATGGAGAGCGCTATATTATAATTTTTTTATGACGCACTCATTATACGTATATATAAAGAACGTTTAACGAGGTTGTAGTTTTGTTTGCATATTAATGACGTGTAAATTAAACTAAGAACATGATGCTCTAGCTAGAGAAGAATTTCAAGTGGATATATTGTAATAAATTCAAGTAAGACTTTCTTCACGTCTTTATTCTCGTATTTTCCTCACGCTTGCTTAATACGTAATGTTTCCAATAGAATAATATAAAATAGCAATAAAATTTTGAACTGAAGAAACGTTGTTTATAAACATCTCGACAATATGACGTAAACGTAGACAAGGAATTTGGGGTTTCATGATAAAAATATTAATAATCATTTGGTTCAACCAGATTAGGGGTTTCCTTAATATTTTAAGGACTTTTAAATACAAAACAACCCATTTTTGGATACCAAATAAACTCTGTTGGGAGATATACTTTGTTAATTAGGTCTAGGATTGTTTTATCATTAATTCAATGAGTACTAAGCGATGAAATTATAGGATGAAAATTATGTGTTGTTATTACAAAAATATCTTTCGTATTAACAGAAGAATCATTAAGAAGATTTTGAAACCTGGGTTATGTTTAAAAAGGTTATGTTCTTATTGATGATTACCTTGCGAAGTTTGTGAGTGGTCAAACAGGGAGTACAATATTAAGCAAAATAGATGATAGTTTAGACAACTTATAGTATTTTAACTTTCTGCAGTTGTATAATAAGATCGAGGCTTCTATCACCGTCATCGTGGTGCTGTGTGGGTTAAATAGCATCGTAGTTTCGCGGTTGACACAAAGGTTGCGCGTAATGAGCCCAGGGATTGCCTCGTCACGTATCGTAACGAGTTAGTGCGTCTGACTGAACGGCCAATGCCTATACTTGATTTTCTATATTTCCGAGGTACATTGTAGCTAAATTATAGACAATAGAAACATGCGGAAAATAAGAAATCAAGACGGAATATTTGTAAACGTCACGTTTGACGTACGATTTATTGTCATTACAAAAAATCATTAATGTTAAATGAAACTTTTATTTCATAACTTACTGTACTTCTTAACAAACTGGTATACACGTTGATGCCTAATACTTATCAAATGTTCTTATAAACAATTGACACAAAAAAAGAAATTAAAACATAATTTTGTTCTCATTTCACGTTCTCATAATATTTCATCGTTGTATTTTTAATATGATCTATAACAAGTAACAGGATTGTAGTACTTTTGTATAATTTGAGTTAAAACTTCATCTCGACAGTATTACTTACATGTAGTGTAAGACAATGAGGCTGATTACTATAGTTTCGATTTGTAAATGACTGGAACACAACAATGCTTATGTATATGGTAGATGGACCGGGGAGGTTCGTAAAAGGCATCACCACCCAAACACGTAGCCGCGGAATCGAACATTGTAAACATTACAAGGTAACTACAGTGCTATGGAGACAGTCTACCCAGTGAAGTACTAAAATAAGAATTTGAAAACAGTTTGTATGTAGTTTCTAATAATATTGAACAAGTTAAATGTATAATCGCCACAAATAAAAACAGTACAGAATGAAAATGACAAAAAGTCAAGATTGAAAAATAACTGTACATCGGATCCGCGGCGCGGGCGCATATCGCCGGGCGCATCTCACGGCAACCTGCACAGCGCCCGTATCGTCTTACACATAAAATATTTATTATTTATAGCATGTAATTAATAAAAACACACCGGCCACAAAAACAAGTAGCCTAACAGGAAGATATAATAACTCAATCGCGCCTACATTGCTCGCCTCGATTTGTTACCGTCCCGATTGGATCGCTCCGCTGCGCAGGCGCACAATATAAACACCACTCTGTGGGCAAACAGTAGCTTAATGTCTTAACACGATACGCTATCCGCAGCCTACCGCGCTTACGTGTTTCTCTTACCTTTAATAATTATGGCCATTCAACGAACCGGGATTGGCTACTTAACAGATGTACTTTGACACCATTGTTTTCATATTTTGATGCATAACAATATTTCAATTCAGTAAATTTGTATTTTGCTATGACTCTTTATATATAACGTTCCATAATAAATTTTCATACTTATTAACACCAACGGCATAAGATTGATTTTTATATGCATTGCTTATATCTTGTATCACTCTAAGAAACAAATGGCGGAAGGTTATACGTATTTTTGTATTTTCAGCAACAGGGACCTACCGGTAGTTGAGTTGAACCGGTTTTGTAAGTAATAGCTGGGTAAAAAGTTTCTCGATTAACTGCTTTGCCCGGGACGGTTTTCAAATAGTTTTTCTTTTAGAACGAGATTAAAATAGTTTAAGAATTATGATGCTACCGATGAGACACGAAGATTCCAATGTTGATACGTAAAACATAACTTCTTTCTTCTTAGTATTGATAATTATAGAAACGTGTGATATAAATAACATGTAAGTTTAGGAAGACTTGTATTAAGAGTACAATTTAAAATGTCAGAAATACCATTAAAATTGCAGTTTATTCGCTTGACAGGGAACCCGTGCGTCCAGACGGCGCGTGGGTTTGATATACGAGCTCCGTTGGTACCTACGTGAGGAAGGACTTTATTAAAGTTCTCGTGAAAACACAACAATGAAACGGTTGCAGTAACTTAATCTAAGAGAATGAATCCGGCAAATGAAATCTGCCGCGAATGTGCAGTTTAATCTCGCTGCTTCAACTTAGTGGTTTTTCATCGTCTCGTTTCGTGGGTATATTTTTACTTCTTCATATTAACTCAATGTAGAAAATTCTGATCAGATTTACATCTCTATCATCATCATCATTTCTACAGATGGACGTCCACTGCTAGACATAGGTCTCTTGTAATGTATTCCACAAAATACGGTCTTGAGCTGTTTGAATCCAGTGACTCCCAGCGATTCTTTACAACTCTATAATTTTCACATAATATTTTTATCGTCAAGATGCGTAATGTCCTAGAATACGCTGTTTCTCATATGTCAAAGACATGTGTTCAAATAACCCATACCATCATCCAAAATAAATTAGTGTATTGTTAGGAGTCTCCATACATCGTCGTCGGCCACACCTGCAATCGGCTACGTGTAAGGCGGGTAGTTAAAAATAGCGGTCACCCAGCGATCGGTTAAAAGGCGGGTACTTATGTAAAGGCGGGGCTCTTGCGATTGACTAAAAAAGGCGAGTGCTCGAAAGTAGTAAAAGGAATTGGTCGTCAGAGCTCGTAGTGTACGGACCGTCCTGTTATATCCAGTGCTGGACGTTATTGAGATCACGTAAGCCATTTTGATGTTCCTAACGTCTTTATTTATCAAAGTATGCAGCATTTAAATTTCTACTTCCGATGCTAAAAGTATATTATACTGTATCATGTATCTAAAGTCCAGTATACGAAAGACAGAAAAGCAAACAGATATCCTTAATTTTAAATATAGATATCTCTTTTACATTTATACATAAGTACATAAATATTTCCTTATATTATATTAATAAGAAACGCTATTCACGGCACTTACTATTTGTAAATGAAAATAATCAAATTAATATACATAATTATTTGTTTATTTCAAAACCTTATTAGAATACCTGAAAATTAGTGAAACGTTCTGAAATAATCAAGCAGACTTGCTGCCTTAACGCAGTCGGTACCAGTCAATCAAGGACGTGAGTGGTTCTTGTGACGGGTAAAGAATAACGTTGAATTCTTGAATGTAATATTAAAACACGTGAATTAAATGTGTACTAATACATATAGTCGTGCATAAATAAATACATACATAACTAGCCATGATAATTTTTTAACTAAAAATTTCACAATTCGTAATATTTATCAAGGACTAAATGAATGAGGTAGTTTAAAAAAATATAGCTATCCAAGTATAATGGATTTTATGGCAATTTTGTTCCTAGACGAGCTGCTAAGTAATCGAGATAGTAAATTGCATCAATCAATGTAAATTAGTTACAATGATGTGTGGATTTCCTACGTACGTATTAATTAATTTATAAGCTCTCATTACCCATGTATCTCGTAATAGACCGTAATTGGTTACTTAATTCGGTATTGTTAGATATTAAGCGAAGATAGTTGCTTAAATTCAGTTAGAAAAATTGTAATTCTTCTAACTTACTCTGGATTGTAAGAAATTGGATTAAATAGATAATATATTACTACAATGTCATTATAATTTATTAAATATTGTATCTAAATTTCAGTGTATTTGAAATTTTGTAAATATTTTTACTATATTTATTACAAAATACTTAAAATCAAAGTAATAAAATAGATATAGTGACATTTGAAAGATAGAAAAGATAAAAGGAAAGCGGGGTAGAATGATATCACATTTTGTTATAAAAAGCAGACTGTAGGTCTCCAATAATTCCAGCTTAAGTACTAAGTGTAAACCTGATAAACATGCCGATGCTGATGTAATGTAGTAAAACGAATGCATTTTATGTCGCGTGCCGAAACTAAAACAAAAGAAATAATACCGCGAAGCCGACCAAATTGAAAATCAGTAAGAATGATCTTTAGCTATTACATTTTGTGACTATTTATGTTATTATTTCATTCGTTTTAATTTCGGCTCGCGGCGATCTTCCGACGAGCATACGCACACCATTTTGATAGAATAATGAATTTGAACTTTGTGCAGCTGTAATAAAGTGCAAATTGACTCTTTAGCGTTACGAACGCACCTACATTGCTTAGACAGCAGTGAAAGCTTGTTTACTGGTTTACTGGTTTACTGGTTTACTGTTTACTGGTTTACTGGTTTACTGGTTTACTGGTTACTGGTTTAACTGGTTTACTGGATTACTGGTTTACTGGTTACGGTTTACTGGTTTACTGGTTTACTGGTTTACGGTTTACTGGTTTCCTGGTTTTACTGGTTACTGGTTACTGGTTTACTGGTTTACTGGTTTACTGGTTACTGGTTTACTGGTTTACTGGTTTAACTGGTTACTGGTTTCTGGTTTTACTGGTTTACTGGTTTACTGGTTACTGGTTTACTGTTTACTGGTTTCTGGTTTTACTGGTTTACTGTTTACTGGTTTACTGGTTTACTGGTTTACTGGTTTACTGGTTTACGGTTTACTGGTTTACTGGTTTAACTGGTTTACTGTTTACTGGTTTACTGGATTACTGGTTTACTGTTTACTGGTTTACTGGTTTACTGGTTTCTGGTTTTACTGGTTACTGTTTACTGGTTTACTGGTTTACTGGTTTACTGGTGTACTGGTGTACTGGTGTACTGGTGTACTGGTGTACTGGTTACTGGTTTAACTGGTTTACTGTTTACTGGTTTACTGGTTTACTGGATTACTGGTTTACTGGTTTACTGGTTACTGGTTTAACTGGTTTACTGGATTACTGGTTTACTGGTTTACTGTTTACTGGTTTACTGGTTTACTGGTTTACGGTTTACTGGTTTACTGGTTTACTGGTTTACTGGTTACTGTTTACTGGTTTACTGGTTTACTGGTTACTGGTTTAACTGGTTACTGGTTACTGTTTACTGGTTTACTGGTTTACTGGTTTACTGTTTACTGGTTTACTGGTTTTACTGGTTTACTGGTTTACGGTTTACTGGTTTCTGGTTTTACTGGTTTTACTGGTTTACTGGTTTACTGGTTTCTGGTTTTACTGGTTTACCTGGTTTTACTGGTTACTGTTTACTGGTTTACTGGTTTACTGTTTACTGGTTTACTGGTTTCTGGTTTTACTGGTTTACTGGTTTACTGGTTTACTGGTTTACTGGTTACTGGTTTACTGTTACTGGTTTACTGGTTACTGTTTACTGGTTACTGGTTTACTGGTTACTGGTTTACTGGTTACTGGTTTACTGGTTTATTGGTTTACTGGTTTACTGGTTTACTGGTTTACTGGTTTACTGGTTTACTGGTTTACTGGTGTACTGGTGTACTGGTGTACTGGTGTACTGGTGTACTGGTGTACTGGTGTACTGGTGTACTGGTTTACTGGTTTACTGTTTACTGGTTTACTGTTTACTGGTTTCTGGTTACTGGTTTCTGGTTTCTAGATTTCAGATGTCAGATTTCAATTTTTCATTTTCCATTTTCCCTTTTCCCTTTTCCTTTTCCATTTTCCATTTTCCATTTTCCATTTTCCATTTTCCATTTTCCATTTTCCATTTTCCATTTTCCATTTTCCATTTTCCATTTTCCATTTTCCATTTTCCATTTTCCATTTTCCTTTTTCCATTTTCCTTTTTCCATTTTCCATTTTCCATTTTCCATTTTCCTTTTTCCATTTTCCATTTTCCATTTTCCATTTTCCATTTTCCATTTTCCATTTTCCATTTTCCATTTTCCATTTTCCATTTTCCATTTTCCATTTTCCATTTTCCATTTTCCATTTTCCTTTTTCCATTTTCCATTTTCCATTTTCCATTTTCCATTTTCCATTTTCCATTTTCCATTTTCCATTTTCCATTTTCCATTTTCCATTTTCCATTTTCCATTTTCCATTTTCCATTTTCCATTTTCCATTTTCAATATTCAATATTCAATATTCAATATTCCAACATTCCAACATTCCAACATTCCAACATTCCAACATTCCAACATTCCAACATTCCAACATTCCAATATTCCAATATTCCAATATTCCATTTTCCTTTTTCCATTTTCCATTTTCCAATAACTGCCTCATTCCAAATCTTTTTGACGGAATGAAGTCTGTTAGGTCCGCCAGACGGTAACGCGGTTTGTGCTGGACTGATGTGATGTCGTGAAAAAGAAACTAAAACAAAATAAATATTACCGCGAAGCCGACCTAATTGAAAATCAGCAGTAATGATCTTTAGCTCTTACATTTTGTGACTATTTATGTTATTATTTCATTCGTTTTAATTTCGGCACGCGGCGTTAGATCCTCCGACGCGCATACGCACACTTTTGAAAGAATGATCTAATTTGAACTTTGAGCAGCTGTAATAAAGTTAAAATTGACTCTTTAGCGTTAGGAACACACCTACATTGCTTAGACAGCAGTGAAAGCTTGTAATTTAATATGAACTTTATGAAATAGCAATAAAGTTTAAATTAACCCTACATTTTAGTTAGAGAACGTTTGTATAGGAAAAAGAAAAGCGCTGTTTTTAGGGGCTTCCCGGCGATTATTTTGAAAAATCAAATTGGCCAAATTGGTCCTGGCGTTGTAGAGTGATGCGCTTACCGACACATATTTGTATTATAGATTAATAATAAATTATATTCAATGACATTAGTTATTAATAAATAAATAATAAAGTTGCTTGAGAATATATTTATATGTAGAGGGAGTGACAAAAGGCATAATGTTTGAGAGATAAAGAATTCGTTGTCATCCCGACTCCGTGCTGTGTACTGGTGAGAGGTGACACCGGTACACACGTGGAGGGGATCACTTACCAAGTGATAATATTTTTTTTTTGGAGTTTACAGCCACGCGGTTTGATACGTGGCCATGTACAATTGATGATATCGAGCGAGACAAAAATATTAAAATGTCTATTAAAAAGCAGGGGTTGGTGATAGAAAAGTGAAAATTTAGGGTTGTATGTAGTTTTTGATGCCACACAATAATAAAATAAAATAGAAAAAATAAACCCAAAAAATAAAAAAAAAATTTTTGGTGTGGGCAACCCTGATCACTTAGAGGTTTGAAAAATAGATAGTAACCGATTCTCAGACCTACTGAATATGCACAAAAAAATTCATAAGAATCGGTAAAGCCGTTTCGGAGGAGTATGGGAACGAACATTGTGACAAGAGAATTTTATATATTAGATTAATAAGAAACGCTATTTACGGCATTTACTACTTGTAAATAAAAATAATCAAATTAATATACATAACTATTTATTTCAAAACCTTATTATAATACCTGAAAATTGGTGAAACGTTCTGAAATAATTAAGCAGATTTGCTGCCTTAACGCAATAGGTACCAATCAATCCAGGACGTGAGTAGTTCTTGTGATGGGTAAAGAATAACATTGAATCAGGAATGTAATATTAAAACACGTAAATTAAACGTGTACTAATACATAAAGCCGTGCATAAATAAATACATACATAACTAGCCATGATAATTTTTTAACTAAAAATTTCACAATTCGTAATATTTATCAAGGACTAAATGAATGAGGTAGTTTAAAAAAATATAGCTATCCAAGTATAATGGATTTTATGGCAATTTTGTTCCTAGACGAGCTGCTAAGTAATCGAGATAGTAAATTGCATCAATCAATGTAAATTAGTTACAATGATGTGTGGATTTCCTACGTACGTATTAATTAATTTATAAGCTCTCATTACCCATGTATCTCGTAATAGACCGTAATTGGTTACTTAATTCGGTATTGTTAGATATTAAGCGAAGATAGTTGCTTAAATTCAGTTAGAAAAATTGTAATTCTTCTTACTTACTCTGACTTGTAAGAAATTGGATTAAATAGATAATATATTACTACAATTGTCATTATAATTTATTAAATAATTGTAACTAAATTTCATAAAGTATTTGAAATTTTGTAAATATTTTTACTATATTTATTAGAAAATACTTAAAATCAAAGTAATAAAATAGATATAGTGGCCTTTTGAAACATAGAAAAGATAAAAGGAAAGCGGGGTAGAATGATATCACATTTTGTTATAAAAAGCAGACTGTAGGTCTCCAATAATTCCAGCTTAAGTACTAAGTGTAAACCTGATAAACATGCCTATGCTGAACACATTACTGTGGTGAAAGCAAAAATTCTGCCTAATTAAATAATGTTTGGAAGAAAGCTTTTTCAGTATAACGTCATACTAACGGAGCATGTAAGACTACGAATAGTATATAGAACACATAAGTTGATTTTTCTAGAAGATTTTTATACTAAGTAAGATCATCATCAGTCGATTGACGTCCACTGCTGGACATAGACCTGCCCCAAAGATCTCTACACCGATCAGTCCTGTGCTGCCATCCAGCGGCTTCCTGTGACCTTCACCTGTTTCGGTCTAACTTGTGGGTGTCCACCTAGCATTAAGTCTGCTTTACAGACTACAGTACTATAGATTACATTCTAAAAGACAGTTAACGACGCAAAACTACGATTAACAATTTCTATTAATGTTTAATGTTTCTGAACACTTATTACACGCTGCAACATAATACGCTATGCTTATAAGTACGTAAATAGCTTAACAACAGCATTTTAAATTCAGTAGCGTTTATATAAATCTCTATCAGCCGACGTTCTAGCAGCTTATTTGCGAAGAGCGACAACGTTGCAGTTCTCAGGCCTGCGCATGAAATGCACTAAATATGCATTAACTGTCAGCATGCGCTCCTCTTATTGTTGTAGGTTTTATTTTTATTACTACTATGAACCAGTTCTCTGTATATATAGTAATGTTATAATTAAAGTCGCTCGTGGAGTTGTCCTAGTCGTGCTAAAGATACTAACTTATTGGCAAAAAAAAACGTTTTATTGGGACGTGAGCGACAATTACCTGATAGTCATTTATCATTCAGTTGTCTATAATAATGTGGTGGTAGTTAAGATGGTATACACTCAACATTGAGCTCGTCGCCTTGTGATATATAATATTGTCTCGTTACCCCAGTAGTTTCACTAGCTACAACGCTATACAAACCATAGCACAGTAATTTCCATAACTCTGTTATGTTGCTGAAATAAGAGCAGCGGTGGTACCTATACAATCTCCGGCATCGGAAACCTACTTTTTAGTAAGAAAATTTTACGTTAATTTTAAATAAATATCTTTCATCATCGTGGCTAAGTGGCTTCGTACAAAAACGTATTCATAGTTAAAATAAAAGTATTTATGTGTGGCTGTGATTTCCTCCGAGCTGCATAAATCCCTGCGCGGGCAGTGGGCAGCGATAAATAACCAGGCTTACTGCCGCCGCACGGGCTCCTGTTCTTGTTAAATCTCCTCTATACTTATACGTTGCACATAAAGCATTGGATGTGAGACAAAACAATTCCAAACAAATACATACTCGTTTAGTTTGTGTACTCTAATCGAGTTCAATTAAAAGTTTAATTTATAACATTTAAATATGTCATAATAACAATTGACTTAGGTTACTTGATATAGTTCTTACTGGTGGTAAGTCTGTTGCCGGAGACCCTCTTAGGTAGGTACCACTACAGCTCCTATTTCAACCGCCAAACAGTAGTTTGTAAACATAACTGTGTTCCGGTTTGAAGGGCGCTGTAAGCTAGTAAAATTACTGGAGTAACTAAACTTAACACCTTATGACAAATCGACGAACGCAATGTGGTGCAGTGTATATCATCTCAACTAGTGCCACTTTCTTATGGGCAGCAGTGGCGCTTACCATCAGGTGAAGGTATTGCTCGTCATATCGTCTAGTAGAATAAAAAAAAATATTACTACCCAGTAACATGTAGGTATGTAGACTATTATGGAAATAGAAATTAATTATTTAATATCTTAAGATTATCATTGTTTTAACTACTAATCGACATTAAAATTCCTCACCGTATATATGATGTTAGGATAAATAAAGTAGATACTGAACAGGTGAGGAGCTGAAAATATTGTCGACCTGTTCACCTCATTTTGCTAAAAAGGTTACGGAAACGTAGTATACATTGTAACTATCACAGTGAATATTTTTATTCCTCATTTACTATAATACAAATCCACAGATAAAGAAAACCTTCTGATTGTATTTTTAAACGGCACACTACAATAAATAAAACACGAGCGGCTTTAACTTACGATACATATTAAACGTTAGAATTTCCTTCCTGTCCAATAAAAACGGTGGCCGCGAGTATCGTATCTCGAAGGAAACCGGGCAAGTCGTAATAAGTCTGAGATATAAAATAATTCCAAAGTGGGATACACACACTAATGTGACTAATATTATAATATCTTGCGCCCAACTTATCTGCTCTAGCAACGCCGGAAGATTTAGCTTGTAGCTTGAAATAAATAATACAGCATGTGGCTAGGAACTTATTTTATACGGATATTTAATAAAACGTGAAGCGATCTTTTTGTTGATTTTTATATTTAGTCGTGAACTCCTGTTTTTAGTTGTAACAGTCCTTAATTTTTTGTATTGTTATATTATGTTACATTCATTGTTTATTTTCATATACAAATATCAGTTGTGTTAGTTATTGTAAGCAGTTAAACACATTTTTCATCGGTCCCTGTTTGAAAATCAGCGCTGCAGTTTTTCGTCATCATTTCAGTGTTACTTATGTATGTGTGAACTTGTATTGATGAATGTATATTACATGTTTATTGCAATTTCTTTTCTTCGTTGTTTGTAAAAACTTAACTATGTTTGTTAATTAAATGTGTTATCGGTTGTCTTAGTGACTGTTGCATAGACGCGGTATGCGCGCGCGCAGCAGCCAGTTTGGCTCGTAAAGCGCGGACCACACGCGGACGGAGGTGTGAAGGCAGCGCCCGCGCCCCGGGGGCCCGTCGCATAACTCACGAGCAGCGGGGCGCCGGCCATTCATATCTACCTGCACGATTCGGCTGCCGATGCCGCGACATATCGATACATCGACGCATCCAGACACACTGTCTGCTCCAAAACACCGAGAAACAACGGAAACGCGACTCATTTAAGCGCCCTCCGGCTCAACCATTTGCCGTTTCAATCTCTTTTATTATGAAATGTTTATAGTAACAATATATTAGTCGTTTCTATTTAAGTAATGTATACGTTTCGACTTGGATCGGTTCTCGAAACGTCTTCTTATTTCAGATTAATATTGATTTTCGTCTATCAAAATAGTAGTTGTACTCACTTTCTGAATAAATACTTTATAGATATTCCTGTAAATAAACATATTAGAATCTTCATCATATTTAAAATTAATAATTACGTATATTTGATCACATTTCTGTGTAAAAACCGGACCCTTTATAACCCGCCAGTCAATTATTATTATAATTAATAATCGTGTCAAGTGAATGGTGGTTGGAATTAATAAAGGTAATTTAACAATAGTAGTTATTTATAGGTCGGGAATCCTATCTAACCGGAACAATAATTTCAATAATCAGCCTTGAACAAACCCAAGCAAACATAATAATTCATGAGGGCCAGCTCGGGGAGCTTCCCTTCTAATGATAAGTTTCTAGCGCGACCACGCGCGGGACTTCGAGACATCCCACAATTTACCTGTTACAAATTAGAAATAACCCGTTATTTAAGTATCGGTAGCGGGGCTAGCGTGCGTCGTTATTGTAATTTGATTTCATTCACGAGCACCATTTGGCCGCTAATAGGAACCTTTTGGCTCATCACTCAAAATGCAAGTAATTTGACTTAAACTCGGAGAAAAAAAAGATAACTCGCGCCGACTTTACACAAGTTAACCCGATTTGACGTGAGCTTCGTGCAATTGGTTATTGCTCATTATATTAATTCGCAGGTTTTGCTTCTTATAACACGTGAGAATTTCCGTTATGAAGTATGATTTTAAAATATGAAACAAAGTCTGACCTTGAGCGTTATGTTCGTATGGAAATTGTAATTTGGTTCAGTCAAGAATTAAAGGGGGAGAAAGGTTATTTTTCGAGATGAATATGAGTTGGCGTTTTAAAATTAACTTGAGTTTAATTATGAATGTTGAATATTTCTTCGACAGGCTATAATTAGAAGAACAATAGCGTCTGATTGAAAGTTCCAATATGGCGAGAGCGGAAAGCTGCGTAGGTTGAGTTAAATAAACTATGACTGGTCTAGGATCGGAATTATTCATTTCTTATTCTTATAAAACAATGTTCGACTTCTGAACAATGCAATAAGTTGAAACTAAATACCTATGCTGTGTATTTATGTATCAATAACTAGTAAACATCGGAATGATATCCATTGAAGCATTTTCTGCTGTCAAACAGCTGCGTGCATACTTCAATGTGTTCCGCAAGTTTGTGTTAAAATTAAATAAGCAATATTCGTGCAGTTATCGCGCAGCTGCTAATTCGCGATGTTAACGTCGAAATATGTTATAAGCTATGGCATAGTACCGTACATACAAAATAAGCAATAAAACAATTTTATCTGCGGGATGTTTCTTAGATAACTTCGATATAAAATGTACTTTTTAAAGTGCTGTTTAGAAAAGTATAACAAAGTATTATGGGTTGCGAGGCGTTGTCATTCGGTACTTTGACGGTTCGACGAAATAAAAAAACGTGTGTTGTTTTAAGTTAGCTTCCTAGTTAAAATTAAAACATTGTTCAGAATGAATCTTCTAACTTATTATATTTTAACTTTAAAGGTCATTTGTTAAATATATTGTGAATGGGAATTTATAATTTTAAGTACCGCTACATTGAAGACCGGAAGTGACATCGTGTTGCGAGCTAGGTTGCGTGCGCACGCCGCGCTCCCCTGCGTAGGAGCAGCTTCCGTTTCCGATCTGCCACACTTGTTGCCCAACCTAACGTTTAATTTAGTGGGGCCATGCACTGGCATGTTTTAATGGGTTTTATAATTTTTTAGCAATTACCTTGAACACATTAGATTATCTGTTAGTTTTTTTTGATAATTCGATTACAAAGTTGACTAATTTTAATATTGTTTACATTGGTGAATATTACTAAGTAAAGTTTATGATGCAAGATAACTTCAAAAAATCTGTCCACAGGACTAGGATACTTGCTGCGTATTAATTCGAGGGAATTACAATCAGGATCTTCGGTGATGTTTAACGAATAACAAGTCCGGATATGTATGTGCCGTGGGTTTTGGTACAGCTAGTTGTTTTAGAGTCATGGGTCGGTGGTCAGGATGTCACGCGGAGCGATGAACCCTTGTAATTACGCCGGATATGTGACCAACGCGGACTATATTTATTACAAATGCCGGTAGGTGCGACGTTCGTTACATTTGTTAATACAATTTAATTGATTTTCTCTAATTCCATTGATTACCTTTATATTTTATATAAAATGCTATCAGACAGTCCTTGGCGTAGATATATGTGGATTAATTTGATAACGAGGATATATATGATTAATTGGATACGGTATATCTACCCAGTCGAAGTCTAGGAACGTATGACAGCAGCCCCTATTTCAGTTAGCAAGTACTAAGTAAACATTACTGTAATTTGTAGTAAGATGTGATTCAAAAGGTTTGTAAAGGAGTTGTGCAAACGTTTTAATAAGTACCATATTGTTATAGAGGGGATCGGCGACCATCTTGTGAATATTGTATATAAATGTACCATGTATAGGTACAAAGCGTATGTTCTACATTAACATACATTTTAAAAGTTCGTTTACTTCGTTACTTGCGGTGAGACAATTTAAAAGAAAAAATAATCAAAAAGTTAAGGCGTACGTCGTTAATATTTTTAATATTGGTTCTTCAAGCATAATCTGACCACAAACGAATCTGTTAAGATGGTTATACACAGAAAGCTTGCCATAAAAAGTAATAAAACGTATTTTAACATCCATTCGATAATCAATCTAACACGTCATAACTTTGACATCCAGTCTGCACCGACCTAACTCTGGCTTGAAGGACTAACTGTACAAAAATGAACTCTGTGTGAATATGAATAAAGAATAATTTTGTTGAAAGAATTAATTTACAAGAACAACTGTAGGATAAGACCGCCACCTAAATGAGTCTTGATACAAACATGTTAATTTTCGTATAAAAAAAATCGAGACATCCTACATATTATTTTGATACAAATTGGTAAGTTACATACAAATGCATTATCGGGTCTGTACTAATATAACGAGTTATAGTCGTATCATTTTTTATTTTAATTGGAGTGTTTTTATTTTACCGACCCGCACTTGGCCAGTGTGGTGGATGAATGGCTTTACTTACTACTTGTAAGAGAAAGTCCTTGAAGGGACTCGGGAGTCCCAACAGAGGGAACATTAAGTAAACTGTTTGTTTCTTGGTTATCTATATCGCCACTAGTAATTTTACTACATATTTAGGTGAAGACAGTAAGAATATAAAATATTTAACATTCATAATCTCATTATCATAGTTATTATTTATCCCATTTCATTTTATATTTCAACGATTTATATTTGCTGCATTTGAATATTTAACGCGTTTTCATCAAGTTTAACACTCACTTTATGGTAGACAGGTGATTTAATTTGTACAAGTGCCTCGTAAATTTAAATGTTATTTAATAATTCTGATAAAAAAAACCCGTATGTGAAAGTGAATCTCGATGGCTCAGTATTTCACCTGTAAATTTAATC
Organism: Byasa hedistus; assembly: GCA_029286795.1. Lineage (NCBI taxonomy): Eukaryota > Metazoa > Arthropoda > Insecta > Lepidoptera > Papilionidae > Byasa > Byasa hedistus. Next base: position 3,303,586 of record JAGSMW010000020.1, on the reverse strand, counting down.
ATCCATCGCTGTTTTTATGTATGGAAAAACTACAATCATAAAAATAATACCTACGTGGACGGCCTCTCGCTGCAGAGTATTACAACTATATATTATAAAATTACTAGTAAAGCTTTGTGGCTTTTATATATATATTTATAAAAAAACGTTAAAATATCAAATTGATAAGTGTAAATTCAAAAAAAAATTGGAATCGGTAAGAGTGAGTATAAAACGCAATAATATTTTGTTGCCTGGCGAGAGTTGATGGTCTCGATGTCACCACGCTTAATGTAATCTAATTTATCCTGGGATATAAATAAAAAAATTGAGTTTGTAAAGTTATAGTTTAAGAACAGTTCGATATGGAAGGTTCATAAGTATCACTAAAGCACTAGACCTATTAGCATCCGTTCTTTTAATTGGTAACGGCGAAGAACTACCACAGGATTATATTGACTAACTTCTATCAACAATAATAAATGAATGAAAATAAATAAATTAATAAATATGATGAATTAAGAAAAAGTGGGACATAAAAGGCATAACATATGCCACTCCTGCAGTATTTTAGTGTTCCGCTCAAAATAAATAAACCGTAAAAATTTATGAACAGATTCCAATTCGGATTAATCAAGCTTACACGCAAGTGTTTGTATTTGTGAACATATTTTTTTCTTTAGCAATATCAATTATATAAAATATACACGAGCAGTATAACTTATGTTAGTTTTAAATTCAGTTAGTTCAACACCTAGTTATTAATAAGGAATGATTTTACAATACCGTTACACGTGAGTAAATCTCTTTTCAGGTAATTGGCTATGATTGACACGGACTAACTGGTGTTGAGAGAGTTTAAATTTAAAAAGTTTTCGTTAAAAAAAAAAAAAAATACCTCTATCTTTAATTATGGTTATAACTTACTGGCTTGCAGTATCGGGTCATTAAGAATAAGGCTAGGTAATCACCGCCTGTCGCAGAAAGAACTAAAAGAGTTTTCGGTTTTGCGGAGTTTAATGGTGGGGCCCACATTGGTCTCCAGTTTATCGTACCATAACAAGGGAAGGACTACGGAGTTTTTTGGGGTGTGTTTAGGCGTAGTGTATGGGGCCAACGTTCCGTAGGAGATTTCGAGGTACTGCTGAGTGTGATCATCGAGGGGGTTTTAGTTAGTTAAATCAAACGTAACCCTGTTTTTTCTATCCATAAGCATGGTGTCTTCTGAAGATTTCCTCTCCGACAAAAAGAACATGAAACTATAGTGGCAAGTGTGGATAGAGCGGCTGCTATCTCTGGTACCTTCCCCTCGTATAAGGGATCCGTGAGCTTTATTTTTTACGTATTTCTTCGAGGCCCGTACTAATAATACAGGATTTAAATACTGAGACGTCGGACGATTTGATTAATCATGCGCGTGAATGTTTTGATTTATGGAGGCTGCGCAGGCGCGGCATGCGCGGTCTGTCTGTCCATAGCTGACTGTAGATCTCACTTCGCTCGTTATTTTGAGTATTCTTCATATTCTACACATTAACGTTTTATTATAACTATGCTTGAATTATGTCAAGTAAAGCGTTCTTTATATATCACATAAAATAAATACCGTATCATTCAGTATTCCTGGTGTAAATGTCACTGTGTTCCGGTGAAGGTGATGGTGACAAAGACAACTCTGAACAAGTAATACTAATTCGCTTCGGCGGTCCAGTTGCATCATATAACATTACGGGTGTTAGGTCTCCCTTAACGGTTCTTAGGTCATCTGGGTCATTCAGCTTGTAACTGTAGTCGTTGCGATTGTACTTAGTAAGTCAAACAGAATTGTAGTAACATTTCAGGTCTCGGTGTAGTTATTTGTGGGCTGAAGAGACACATCTGAATACTGGATTTTTCATTAAAATAATATGGAAGCAGTGTTTTCAAATAGGTTAGGTAATATCGTACTCATTTTTTTGTTTTAGTTAAGCTGTCTGGATTAGCCTTTTATGGCCTTTCTCAAAAAGTGCTCGCAGTAATTTCGATCAGATGCGGCAATTGCAAGCGAATACGAGTATAAGTTAGCAGCTACTCCTGCTGATTGTAAATCTTATTCGCGCAAGGCGGCTAGTCTCAAAGCTTCAATTAATATTAAATCGAAGCCTGGCAATGATCTGTATATAGACTTACTAGCAGTGTACTAAAATGCCGACGCTGTAATACGTCTATGTGGAAAAAATACCGAGATTGGTTAGTAGGCGAGTTTAACCCTTGACTTTGAAGACGTGAGTCATAATCATTTATCAATAAGCGGGTATTTTTTTTAACAACGAGTTGATTTAAGACGATTCTATGATTGTCGCAGTTTGAGAGTTTAATGTAAACTTCTTGTTTTTACACGGTTCATAATGAAGTAATAAATCAGAAGTTGGTAACGATTATTGAAGCCTGATGGAAGCAAGCATAGAGGAAGCGAATGAATGTAACGTAACATATGAATATAAATCTCATATGTTACATTAGTTGTGAGTGAAGGCGGTCAGCGGTTTCTTTAAAGGTTAGTAGTGGTGGGGAGTCAGTCAGGTGCGCGCGCCGCGACCGACGTGCATTTGTCACTGTAGCCGGCGATTATTCATCTCATTGAAACATTAACGCTCTCGGGAAATAATCACACTGACTAATGGAGCCCCCCGTCGACACTCCTAAAGTTTCACACTCATCCGTAGTTGGCTAAGAGAGCCGACTCTAACGATGCACGCCTCCTTGTCAGATCTGATTTACTTCACGATAACAAATGTTCACAGCTGACAAAGGTTAATGAATTATAATGTTGTATGTGATTATATTATGGCATCTAGAGACATAAAGTGCGAGTTCCTCAATCGCAGTAATGATAAAGGTAAGGTTTATGTGCGGGCGCGTACGCAGGCACCGCGCGCACAAACAGCAAAAAAGTCCACCATAAACAGACCGTTTACGATGGCAAATAAAGCTCGCCATCTTCTTCGTAGTCCCGTAGTGAATTATTGCTTTATTGCTTCAGAAATATTTCACAAACAGAAAATATTTTATGATTCTCAAGTTAAGTGCGGTCATATATCATTTTAAGCCATAGATAATAAAATTCGTAAGTCACCAACACCGAGACAAAAGTGATGAAACGAGGAGCTATGCGACCGACAGCTTACAGTATGCGTCCATACGTGTTCTTAAAGGATATGCATTGAAATTTTTAAAACTAGCAACATATATATACACAGTAACTTTTATTTTTAATCAAAGCTCTAATTTTTAGGTAAAAGTGTATCTGTTAAACGAAACTTTAGAACACATATCTGACACTAGACAGAGGCAGAGACTGTGAAAGTTCAGTTTTGTAAATAGTTATAAAATTTTATTGTAATTTTAGAAGTTTATATTCACGTGTTATTTATTATAGCAGATTGGTAGACTATTAGAAATAATTTATTTCTATTATTATTAATATGCACTCTTAGCCTGAACTTGCCTTGGCCGTGTAATTGATAGTTGTAAATTTATATGAAAATAAGTTAGCACACTCCAAGTATTTCACGTTTGAAAACGACTGAAACATAAAATTGGAATAGTTAATGCTCAGCGAAATCGTTAAAGTGAGTGAAGACTGTAATTGGAAGACATTAAACGTAACCAGACTCGTTATAGCTGACTGTTAAATCCTTTACCACGGGCATTAGTCCACAGTATTTACACACGAGTTACAATGTTCGAGATCGATATGTGTAATGTACAATAATACTAACTTTCATTAAAGTTGGTATTATTGCAGTGTTAAGATTGGTGTTCACCAGACGCCCTGTGGCTAGGATGTTGATGTTACCATAACATAATTTGCTAAATTTTACAAATTTCATTAAATAAATAAGATTTTATATGCGGTCAGTTCAATAATGAAGAAATGGTCGATTTGAAAGCAAAACATCGGTAGCCACATTTACATGTGATGAAGTGCACATAAACCCGTCAAAACGTTGTTATCTAACGTAAATATTGTCCCCGAATAATGTCGACCGGTTCGTTTCTATTGTCTCTCAATTGATTTACAATTCGTAACAATCTCATTTGTAACAGAGACGTTACAAAAGATGTTTAAGGCAAAACGGCATTGTCAAAATATGTGTCCACTTTGCGCGGCGACAGGAATAGTCGCCGAACTGATTAGCCTCGCTGCGAGAGCGGTGTCCAGACAAAAGAAAGTTCCCACTTCGTTCCCCGAACGATACTGGGTTTTGAGCAACAAAGTTGTAATTGCAGGTCTCTTTTTTTCAGCAAATCCGTGCCGCATCATGGCTTCTCGGAAGGCCGAAGGACGTCACAAGGAGAGCCTGTTAACAGTATCAGTGTACCAGTTCTCGACGACGAAGATTTGTGATGCATAAACTAATTATGGTTACGGATATTTGGTAACGCGTTAAAGTTAAAGAATTACGATTAATTACGCGGTTTACATCATTCCGGGTTTATTTGGAGAACTTTTTGTCAACTTCGTAATTAACTCTGTTTCCGCAGCTCGTTGTTTACATTTCTTTCCTAATTCGTAAGCAGCGCATAATACTCGAAATAAATTATAAATAGCTCCCGTTTCCCCTTTATATCCATTTCAACCGATTGATATTGATTTTTAATACGAAAAGTTGGAAGTTGTTACGTTTGTGTAACAAATTATGCTGCTCGACGTAATTTATTCTTTGAATAAACGGTTTTGTTGGTCAAACTTTTGTGTTGAAACGCGGCAAAGCTTTTGGGTAAAGTTCTATAAATAAAATGTTATGAAAGAAAATTTCAGTGTCTTTATAAATATGAACGTTTCGCAATAGAAAACGTACATAAAGAGCATTAAACATCACGGATCTCGTGAAGACATCATTTATGTTAAGGAATATATGATATAATCTCCCAATAATTGTGTATTACCAGTAAGCTGCTATTTAATGGCGCTGCAGCAGTAAAGTGCTATTTTACGGTGGTTGTTGACGTGATCCTTGCTTAGACGGAACCATTTACGTATTCTAATTCTATATTTAGAATTTTACGAAAACTTAAAATTTCAAAAATAATGTCAAAGATATAATTTTTATAATGATGATTTAACAGCTCTGTTAAATTTTTACAGAAAACGTTTGTTTTATAATACGAAGTCCCAGGTTCAGTTCGGGAGCCGTATGTTGTAAAGTTCTGGAGTGGTGTTGTGTACCGGCAGTCAATACATCAGAGTTTTGTTCTAGACGCAGCTCACTATAACATTAAGGCCTAGTATTAGCATATTAAAGGTAAATGTTTACGTCATGATTTAAAAAAAATGTAATAAAGTCGAATGACGAATGCAAATGAGTGTGAGCGATGGGAACAATAAAAATTTGCAAGCCAAAAAGAAATGTCGGCGGTCGGGCCCGATCGTAATGTATTAACTGCATTTGCGAGGGCCTGCCGTGTAATTTTTCAGCGTTGGCAGCGCAATCGGAAGTGCACCGGCGGCAGCGGCCTTTTTGTTTCGCGTCGGTCCCGTCTCTGATGGTTTTCGGAAGCGAGGTCGCCATTCGGAGCCATTCCACTATCAACCAATATTTCATTGTATGACTCATCGACGGATGACGAGAGAGCGCTTTTTAATTACAAATGTTTTCATTAAAATTTTTCTTTATGAATAACCTCGTCGTTATTAACTCAGTAATATTTGTATCTCATAAGTTTTCAACGGATTTAATTAATATATGTTGAAAGGTCACATAATATAGTTATTTAAAGTACGTATTATAGCTAATAATAAATGTACTGACAAAGATAAAAGAGACAATTCCGAAAAAAAATAGGCTGTATTGATAAAATATTTCAAGATGTTTCGCGAATATCGTATAGAAAAAAATATTCATTTCAATTCAATTTAGCTAGCAGCCATTACGGCTCATTTCGTTTCTAGCATATTCTACTTTGTATATTTTATGAGATTATGTAGACTTATTAAGGTGTTAACTTATTTATAAACTATTTAGTGCTTTCTGGGTCACACTGCAGTTGGGTCTAATTTATTAAAAAAAAATGTTGTTTAGTTTTTGTTTAACATTTAATCGCATTCGTATATGCACGACGTTCGTTTACTATTTTACAGTCAAATTTTAACCGAAACTTTAAAGTTTAAATAGACATATCGGATGGTTAATTAAAGAGCCTTTGCATGTTTCCATTTTGGCGTATCCAGTGGTCACTGTAGTGAACTTCCGTGGGAATGTTTTTACTTTCCTAGTTTGCTACAATCGAATGAAATATCATTAAATTATTACGCACAAGACCAAAATACACATGAGCCTCCGTGAGAACGTTTCTATTGTTTAACTCGTACTGTAATCTCGGTCACTATCGTATACCTGCTACTGTACCAAGTAGCATTACATGAATATTGTATTCCGTATCATGCATTACAAAATTTACTAAAAAGCTAGCTTCAGTCTTTATTTTATAACTAAAATAAGCTTAAATTTCAATTATTGATCTTACCGTGTAAATTAGTAATACATCTCAACCGATGGACGTCCATTGTTGGCTTAAGTCTCTGAATATAAAATACCAAAGCTTCACCATTATTTTGTTTAAGTTTATACTAGCTTTGGACATCTGCCTTAATCCAACTAAAAATCTCTTAAAATAACTTAAAATATTCAAGGCCATTTTAAATTGTTATCTGAAAAAAAGATTACCTGAAATACCGTGAGACAGCAATTCTGAAAGTTTGTAATCAAATCTTATAATTCGTTGGTAAAAAAAAGCGAATGATTTCAAATTACGACTTTTTCAATGACTATTTGTAAATAAAGTTAGCGATGGTATGGTGCATTATATAGTATTAAACCGTAACTGAAACTACAAAATAGACATAATTTTTAATATAAATGAAAAATTTATTTTAATAAAACTTGTGATGATGATAAGCGCATGCACGAATTTAAATGAACGATATAAACAGAAATAGTTTTGATGAATTTCTTGCTGTAATATGAGTTAGGTTGCTATAATTGTTAGGGTGCGATATGAACGGTTTGAAAACAATTTGATTTATACTGAAGTAAATAAATGAGGTGTGGTACATAGCCGTGCTTGGGGTCGAGCGAGCGACGAGTTCCACGATTAGCCGTACAATCCATCACGCTGTCACGTTGCCTTTCCCGTCAGAGGCGCATTGTGCCGGTAACGGTCTAACGCTGTTATTAGCCCAGCAGATTTGTGTATTAACTACGAATAGGTATTGTCGAGTTTCTACATGCACAGCTCTCGTCCGCTCACTCAACAAATTGCTATTTATTTGTTAATTTACCAATGTATGTATTAATTTTTAATATAGTATGTAATGCACTAGCGGATCCTACAAACGGATTTTAACGAAGGATTAGAATAGTCTGCGAGCTGAATATTCCGTAAAGAAGAAGACTTCATAGGATACTTATAAAGTAGAGGGTATCATCAAAGAACATCGCCTCTTACCATTAGGTGACACTGAAGTTAAGCGCTAGTCTATGCAATTAAAGAAAAATTATCATATCGTTACTATTTAATTCATTATTTTTGATAGTTACTATTAGTACCGATATATAAATGATACAATTAGATTGATATTTTAGATGCACCAACTTTATGAAGACAGGTGTAATATGTAAGCGTAACTATAGCAACTTAAACCACTCCAGTCGAATTTATTCTTGTCCGAAAAACCCTTATTTATTTCGCTCAAAGGCCTTAAAACCATGTCCTTAAATTATACGAACTTTGTTATCAAAAATCTTTATTCAGTCTGTCCTTCGAAGACATTCCAATACAGCATCGTCTAAGACAAAAGATTTAGTGTTTTTATTCTTAGACCACTTTCATCACATATTTGTATTAACACTTTACACGTTTTTTTGGTTTTTTCTGCATTTTTTTATTACTCATAATATGTACCAACAGTTATAAAGAAAAAAATTTATAATTGTTAAAATTGTACAGGAATCTTTTACAGTTAATCAAAACTCCCAGAATAATGACGCAGAAGATATATAAAGAAATAGACGTAGCTTAAAGTTATAAGGGATTTGTTCTTGATTAGCTTATCAATCTCTTCAACTTTTTGGCAATTCTAAAATTAAAGTGATAATGATATTGTCTAAGTGTCCGTCGGGTAGATAACGAATGAAGAAGATGATTTTCGATTCATTGTGGTTGGTGAATAATCATAGTGAAATTTGAATAAGTAAATAAGTAACAAAAGCAAAAATTACAGAAAACTAAAAGGTTTGTCGGTGTTGCGATCCCAATGTTGTTAACCTTCATCTTTATTTTTGTAACACAAATATTATTAATTTCTTATAAGAAATATAATTAGTTGAGATCTTGAGCTGCGAAGCACGCATCGTCCAAGGCGAGTCAGTGTGAACTTGTCCGTAACTTAAAGTTTAATAATGTATTTCTTCAAGTACCACTAACTACCGGGCAGAAGTTGTTATTTGGTAAGGCGGCTACTGGTAAGAGGTAAATCATCAATCGAAAAACATCTGCGAAGGTCAAATAATTAGTTTATAATTTTTTACTCAACGATATTGCTTCGTTAATGAGGCACAAATAAATAACTCGTTATCATACATATTAAATTTTTATTAAAAAATATAGTTTTGGTCTTTAAGTTTGTAATTAAAAAAAATTCTTTGCTGGGAAGGTATATCCACGAGCTAGGGGCTCTCGTCAAGTAGTTGAAAGATTACTTAGAAAGATAGATATAATAGCATTAGACGATGAGTTGCTACTTTTGCTCGCATAAACAATTTTTTTTTGATTAATATGAGCTGGATTGTAATAATTACAAATACCACTGAATTTCTTGTAACTTCTTTGCAACGTAATTGATATTAGCAATTAAAAGTAATAAATGTAACCCCACATTTATAAAGAACGTTGCAGTTACAGTTTACTTTTTGATATCTAAGACAATTTTAAAGATATTGAAAAGTATTATACATGTAAAAGTACTCTTCATTTACTTTAAAAAAAAAAATATTATCTATAATGATCTAGAGCCTGTTTTCTAATGATGTTGACTAATGCTAGTCGTTTGAGCAAAACAAATCATTGGTTACTGAGCTTGCGGTGGCGGTGGTAAAAGAGCTAGAGCGAAAAGTAAATTTCTAGTTAATATAGTTAAAAGAAATTGAAAGCGTAAACTTTTATAATACATCATCAACATTGCAACGTCATTGTTCTACGTATATTAGAACCCAAATTTCACAAACGTCAATTAATATTAATAGACACCTGAGCCAAAAATACGCCGAGAAAAAACTGCGCGCCCGAAGTGCTGTCGGTGTGCTTGTAGCTGTTGTTTTATTTCTTCATTATTTTTAGGGTTCCGCGAGAGCATTATTTGTTTTTGTGTACACGGCTTTATTTTGTGTGAGTTTTTGTGTTAACCAATTTTAATCATTGTACATTCTCCTATCTTTTGTGAATTGCGACGCTTTAGTTACGCTTCTCTTTTATATCAGACTCCGCTATCGGCTTTTGATCCGTATTTTTGGGGACTAGAAACTGTTCTGTTGAAATTAATAACGTAATGTGTTGAGATTTTTATTTGGAAACATCTCATGTTTATACGGAATCCTGTTTTGATGTAATTATTTATAAATTGAAGTTTTTAAAACACTGTTCCGGTGAGACCTTAGCAGACATCGTGTGATCGAATCCTCGAAATAAATTAAAAAGTGCTCGCTCATCATCAATCAAATGGACTCGATTCCATCAATATAATTTACTTTTTATAGTTTTTACCCAAAAGCGCCCTCCGTGACTGGCGAGTTGAGTACGTCGTCTGTCAGCACCAGGTACGAGTCGACTTTAGTTGCTCGTGTTCTATCCGCATTGTTTATTTAAACCTGATGCATGAAGTCAAAAAGTAATAGTTATTCTATAACTGGGTTATTAGCAAGGTAGATTTACATCAATCAGTTTTCGTTAATCACTAACTTTGTTATCTGTTAACAAATTTACATTTATTATTATTATTTTGTTACCTGTTTTAATAAAATACTGGTTAATTTTAAGGTATGGGAAATTTTAATTTTGTATAAGAAACGGAAGGGCATTAAAAACGACACTTGATGTAACAATTAATAGATACATTTTCAATATTATAATTATGGAACTTTTAATATGTTATCTCAAATAATTTTAAAGTAACTTTTTTTATTATATTGTCATGTTTAAGTGCGGGTGAAGAAGACGTATTGATAGTATTTTTTAAGTGAGCTAGTTCATGAAAAACAATAAATAATTTATACTACACATTTTTTGATGAGCACTCATGCAAGTTATTTTGGTTGATTGCAACATTAGCAAAGGGTTATGGTAAATATAGTTAAAGCTTATCGTTATGTTCATATTATGTTCATAAGGGATCATTAAAAATATGATTTTTAGTAAATTGTTTCCGGCAATAGCCGAATGATTATCACTTTCAACCGTATAGTTATCTCACATCGTTTGATTACAGAGTTATATAGGAATTGTATCGGCGTGAAGTAGTACTTGGTTCCTTTTTTGTGATGGTCCACGAATCTGCGCCAGCAGCGACCGGTGACATGTCGCAACGGTCCGCCGTGGCGCTGCCGGTAATCGGTTTTCTCCAATAAACGACGATTAGACGCGCCGGCGTCAGCACGCCCGGGAACGGCCGAGTACAGTCACACACATTACTTAAAAGTTTTAATTATTAACATTGAATGTGCATTGAAAATAGTTTACAGTTTAATTCTTTCCCGTAAAATATTAAAATAATATAAATTCTTTGTCTCGAACTATCTCATCTTAACACAGCTTCATCCATGCAAGATGATGCCGAAGACTACAACCCTTACGCATTGTGTATTACATAAATAAAAATTACACATAATTGTAATATACTTCAACGAAATTCTAAATAATTTACCAGATCTTAGTGGAGGAGAGGTTTACTAGATAATTGTTGGAGAAAAGTAAAGATAGGGAACGATAAATTGTAACAAAACAGATCATTGTATCAACAATGAATCGCTTAATTGAAATAATTGATTGTACTTCGAAAGGTCTAAGAGTTCAATTAGGTCAAGTTGAAGTACCAGTTTTCTTCATTGGTGCTATGAAAATTGAAGTATTGGAATATAAATATAACATAATCTTTTATTAAAATTTTACGAGAATAATGGACGATGTTAGTTAAACTTTAAAGTTAAGTGGTTAAAACTTGTTTTCACAAGTGTACGAGATATGGTCGTGACCAGACGGGCGGTTTCAATTATTATCTGGAAGTCGTTTCTTGAGCTGGCGCGATGGTAATTTTAATCATTTTATTAAAAGTAGAACTTTTAAAATAAACATCATTTCATGGAATGCACATTAGTTCCGGGTGTATAAAAGTTCACAACTACCCTCAATATTTTTCAATTATTCAAGTATAACTCTAATATAGTCAATCAACGAACAAAAACATAAACGTTACCTAACAAAATAACAAGTCAAAAAATTATCAGTGACCTTTCCTTAAAGATCTTATCTCAAAACTTTTGTCCAGCAGTGACCACTTGATGAACGAAAAACTGTCATTATCACATAGTTCAGTTTGTAAAACAATCGTTCGTGCTATACGTCTCGATTAGGTGCAGGTTCGAACTTCATTTTGGTTGAATTTCCGGCGAAAGAAAACAGAGTGAGAAAATCGACATGTTCTAAGAACAACAGCTATTATAGATATGTGACATGCCAAACCGCACTTGGCCTTTATAGTGAATAAATGGTTCTTACTCTCTTCTTATGGGAAAAAGCCAGCAGTTAATTATTAGTTCTATTGACGTTTTAATTTTTTTTCAATACATTTTGAGAATTTTACATATCACTAGCTTATATAGATTTTTTTTTATTTTATATTACAATGTGTCATATGTGGATTAAATGCTTATCTAACTTTGCGATTTTGAGAGTTATGATAAAAATTGGATATTATTTCTAGCATTTCAATCATATGTAAACCGAGTACGTACCTCGGCCCGACTGAAGTGTACGGATAGCAGGGAGAAGTCGGCCCGAGGTGACGGCGCGGCTCAAAAGCTTCGACAGCCGTCCAGCGCGGCTCATAATTAAGAACGGTGACTGTTGAAAAATGGCCGCCGCCCCCGGCCGGCCGTGAATAATCGCCGTAATTACGATTCGGAATAATTTCCAGCCAGTCATAGCGATGCTATCGGTAGGTGTTGACGAGCGCTCGTTACGCGCACGCAGCAAAACGCGCGGCACAAACCTCCGCTTTCCGAAAATCACATTTCCCTACTTCGTTTTCGCCGCGATTGAGTCAACTCCTAATTCCACTTTGTCTTAGAAACACAATTCTTCACCAAATATTAAAAAAATTCATATAAATGAATGTTGATAAAAACAAACACCAAAATATCTACTGTCTTGAACTTGTCTGTACAAATTTAACTGCGTCTGTGGCGCAGTGGATAAACGCATGCCTTGCAACACGACGGTCCTTGATTTTTCACCTGATGGTAAGTGACACGCTTGCCCAAGACAACGTGGCGCTACTTAAGATGGTATACACTGCACCACATTGCGCTCGTCGCCTTGAGACATAAAGTTTTGTCTCGTTACCCCAGTAATTACACTAGCTACAACGCCCTTCAAACCGGAACACAGTAATGTTTGCACATCACTATTTGGCGGTTGAAATAGGAGCTGCGGTGGTACCCATCCAGACGGTCTCCGGCATCAGAGATCTACCACCAGTAAAACGTTCTTGATTCGTTCGTTTCCTTGATTCGATTCCAGTGTTCACTTGTTATGAAGTTTGGTTGATAGTAGGGTTTTTCCTAATCCACCCGGATTTATAGCCTGCCGCGATATATCAACATGAAAGCCAAAGTATTCTGGGCGAGCACGCATCACTATCCACATCCTCTGTTACCTAACAACAAATAAAGTTTGGGACAATTATTTCATAATGGTATTTTTTTTATTAAGCAAACACGAATTTTTGTACTGCTCACATCCTGACATGGCTCATTCTTTTCAAGGACTAAATGCTAAGTCGATCTATAATCCACAATATCTACTATATTGTTTCCTTACAATTTTACTTTACACTATTTAAATTTTGTAACTTTTAGTCTATACATTATTGCGTTATAAAATGACACCGAATTTTGACGAGATACAGGACTAATATGAAGTATAATCTAAAGGAAAGTTACTTTGTATTTTTTTAATGTAAAAAAGTATCTCTGCTTAGTCATCAAGTACAACAAGAATAAAAAAGTGTAAAACAAAACTGAAGTTTTTAATCCTTTCTCTTTACTAATTAAAATAATCTTAGCGTCCGTAGCGGAGGCGTGTCGGTTGCACCACTACGTGGGTAGATTTAATTAGTTGTGAACACCTTTTTTTTACGGTTGCATCACCTTCGTCTCCGCGGCTTCCATCGAACAGTTGTTTAGACTATTACACATTGTAAATGTATACCAATGAAGATGCGTTACTTGTTAAAAGGTTTTAGGAATCTGTTTCTTGAAATCTTTTAAATGTAGATAGTAAGCTGTGTTCTTGCTAAGTTATTTGTTAAGCAATTCTTGGTGCAATATTGCTACATACTGTTATAAGCTTAGTGCAAAAAATATAATACCTGTAGTTAGACTTACATAAAAGAAGTATAGATTAATTATTTCAGAAAGATTCTTAAATCATTCGACTGATTGCAAAAGATAAAACTTTTCGCGAAGGTAGTTTTAATATATTATTATAACAACTTTATTGTTGTTTAACATTTGGATATATTCTTCTTATTGTAGAGGATGGTCGTTTTCATCCACCATCTGATAGATTGCTATTCTCTTTCGAGGGACTACTCTATCTCTCTTTATTGGAAGGGGATATATTAAATGTACACAGGAAGGTCACCGTCTGCGGAGTTCATTTATAAATAAATATTAACAATATAATGTCTATATAAATCAATACACGATATTTATACTACAAATGAATGATCAAAGTTTATGTCTGTCAGTTTAAAAAGAAATTCATTCTTGTATTCAAAGTACAGGTCTTAAAGGAGATTCGTAATCGGGGATCATTGAAGTACGTTACAGAATATCTGTTTACCAAAGGAAAGTAGAATAGAGGACAAATACGTAAACACGGAGCGGGTTACATATTTCAGACGTTACGTGACACTGTGTGGGTAAACAGTTGTATGTGGAACGCACCTGAACCAACTAACGTCACGCGGGACAGTCAGATATAACCACATACCATTAGCAAACCATTTATACTTTTCATTACTGTTGAAGATCTATAGAAATGGAAAATAGACGATTGTTTTAAAAAAGTGACCATTGCGTTAAAATAAGAAAACTACTTCTTTAGAAGAATGAAGCTACTGGAAGAGCACAACGTTCACCGCCTGTCCATAATATGCTTTAGAGAGGATGTTCACACAACATCGCAAACATCGCGATAGTAACTTTATTACGTATCGCCCTTCAAAACAGAACTCACTAATATGTAAACTGCTGCTTAGTCACTTCGATAGATCTAGATCTCAAACTGCAGCTGACTTTTGTGATTGGCTCATGTGGTGTTACCTTATTTTAATTTACGCGCCCATTAGAAGTATTAAGCCCATTAGAAATGTTAAAATATACTCCCGGACACATCTATCGGCCCACCACCCAGTGTTTAAAGTTTCGACGGTGTCTAGTTAAAAATAAATGTTAGGTGGAGCAATAAGTTTTAATGCACTTTTAAAGCAGATTTATTGGTCATTGGTATGTATGTTTTTTTTTATTCTGATCGTAGTTATTTAATAAATATTTAAATAATAGCGAAAACCTAAGAAACATTACGTAATTTTTTTGAGGTTTGCAACACCGAGAAAAACACATGTTTGTGGTCTCCGTGAGTTAAGGGTGTACAACTAATGTATCTTCAATAATAGAATCTTTCCTTATATTACATTTAAACTTCTTTGATTATAATCTTTGATAAACTTGATGAACGGGTGCTATCTAACGACCTTTTTAAGAAACTAAGTTATTTCGAAGTTAAAGTAATACTTCATATATATTGATTAAATTATCAGTTTATACAACATAAGAAATATAAAAATAATTACAACTTTTTGAATCTACTTTTATCGTTGGATTGTATTCTTTTTGATTTCTTCCATAGCTATGTACTATTCTAATATTTCTCAAAAAAACCAGCCCTAGCTTTTTAAATAACACCCGTTATCTTTTACAGGACTGACCCTTGCGAATTATAAATGTATGTATATCCGTATAGTTTAAATATCCATTTAACTCGATATTTCGCACGAACACAAGACATAAATCTAGCAACAAAGACGATTAACAAACCGTTTGTAAAGTTTTTTTGGCGACTATTTTCTATTTCAAGTAATACTGGTTATATTCTGATCTATGACTCTTGTTGGCTAGGGCTGAATTTAAACCTGTTACTGGTCTCACAAGTTTAGCGACACGTTTCGCTTTTGATGCGACGATTACGAAAATTGTTTAGTGTAATGTCACAAAACGCTGGATTAGTAGGGAAAGCGTTTGATGTCTGTGCAGATTTTTTTTAGTGTTGTTATTGAGTGTTTTGTCAAAAAGCAAATATTAGGATAGAAAAATGTTATAGTTTGAGAGCGAAAGTGTAATTTGCATATAACAATGCAACACCTGTTAGGTCGGCGGTGGGCGTGTGGGCGCTCTGTCCTCTCACAATAGCTCTGTTCATTCAATATAACAGTTGCAGCACGGTGTAAATGAACCTTTTTTATCATCATAAGCCGCCAAGGTCACCTCTTTTACGCTCTATCATACGGCTGTCGGTTTTGTACATTCGTACGTACATTATCATCAGCTGATGTCACGCTTATGACTCCCAAATTAGTTCTTTCTTAAGACACCGATACACGTGACGAACTTTAATCTTGTGTACACTTTGTGAATTTGTAATAATTAATAAGTAACACAAACTTTTTTATTTATTTAAATTGGAGTTTAATAACTGTAGCTTTAGCTACTAAAGTACAGATAAATGCATAACAACAACCACGTTTGTCAATTCAATATCTTGTGCTTGTTTGTATGTACAAGTTGTATTAGCTAAAACTAAAGAAATGGTTACTGTTAACTTTTTTATAAGAAGGTTATGTTATAGAAAGCACAGGGTGAAATGAATTAGGGCGAGTGTTATCGTCAAATCTACAACCTTAACAAATGATTAGCAAGTTAAACAACCCGCTACAAGCATTAGAGCGAGCCGCTATCTTTACATCTATATCGAATAAATTAAACTGAGGTCCACGTGTTGCGATACGGATCTACACAGAACCTCTGTCCGCTCGTTCTGTAACCGAATTTACGATCCAAAACATTTCTACGGCGTCATAATACAAGAATTTGCATACGCATAGGCCATTGGGGCAACAATGGGCAGACAAGTGATCAATTGTGCGATTTTCGCAAGTGAATTACTTTTAATGTGGTAGGGGATCGACTGGTTACGGATCCAACGATAACCAGGTTATTAAATTACAATAAATTTCATTTTATTAACGGGCAAACGGCAAAAGGTGGTGGTAAATATTACACAGTATAATAGTTCTTTTAACAACAATTATCGTTTACTTGTAAATCTCTTGATATCATGTATCCTTTTCGTTATGTAGGTGTCATACTCATGGTGTATAATATGTATTAAGTTTGAGCTCTATCACTTAAACACTGTTGTTATTACTCGTTGTAAAGAAACAAAGTTTTTTAATCTATTATCCATCCAAAAACATAAAACATCTAAGTAGTAGATTTCTGTAACAAGTTGTGGGGGTAATATAAAGAAAGTTACTAGTCGAATTGTGACTCTTCTTTTTGTCTTTGGTTTACAATTACATAATTATTAAGCACACACAGCAGAGAGACATTGATTATTGAGATGATTGGCACAGTATATAAAATTACTTCGCTATAGTGTTTTTACTGAGATCTGGTAAAAGATTGATCAATAATCTCGTTGTCTACACATACATAGATTATATGTTAAATTATAAACGAATAATTTGGAAATGATATTTTACTAGATTATAACTATTACTAAAATGTGTTTGTATTCAATAGATTATAGTCAACTATTTAATTACAACAATTTATTAAGTATTAGAACGCATTGTCTTAGTTAAGTGTACTTAATAAAACAGATGCTTTTTATTGAAAAAAAAACTGTCTCTTTAAAACAACTAAAGTAATGTTTTGTTCAATGTGGTCCGATTTTTAATCAATTTGATAAATGTCTCGTTTCGGAATCAATCGATGTTGCAGTAAGTGAAATTACTGTAATTGATTTATTACATAACATTTAATTTTGTCTCATAGGCATTCGCGTAAGGTTCTATCGCTTTATTTTTTTTGTTCTACAAAACGATGAGACGAGCAAGGTGTTAACTTGATGGTAAGTAATACGCTAACACATAACAATGTGGCAGTGGTTAAGATGATACACACTGTACCACATTGCGCTCATAACCTTGAGACATAAGTTGTTAAGTCTCGTTACCCCAGTAATTTTAATAGCTACAGCGCCCGGTTTAAAACTGGAACACAGTAATGTTTACACTACTATTTGGCGGTTGAAATAGGAGCTGCGGTGGTACCCATCCAGACGGTCTCCGGCATCATTTTTTTTAATATATTACAAGTAAATGTTATGGTACGCTTGTTATCTTTAAAAACATAAAAATAACATTGTTACACACCAAAACCAATCGTATTGTAATGAATTTTCGAAGAACGAAGTCTATCAAATTAAATTGGCCGAGAAACTAAATTCCCTAATGTAGAAGTTGGTTTTTCGGCCACAACAACTTTGCCGTTTTTATTTTTGTTTGCACGCCAGCAAGAGTTACGTGAATCGTTGTTTAATTTGCTCCCGGTGATGTGATTTCACACTCGATTGCTTGTGAGATGCGGAATATTAAGGCTTTCATTAATGTAACTGTACTAGTTTGCGATTGTGTGAGGTAATGTAACGGAGGAAGGTTTTTTTTGGCGGTGTTACGTTAGTGAAATAAGTTTTATAATTCTAAGCAACCGTTTTTTTTTATTCGACAAAACGAGCAAGACATCACTTATAGGTTATCATAACAACGTGGCGCTGGTTAGAATTACATACACTGCACCACATTGCGCTGGTCAGATTGATACATAAAATTGTTAATCTCGTTAATCCAGTAACTTTACTAGCCACAGCTTCTAAATCAGAACACAGGCGTTGCACAGGTACTAGACAGTCTTTGGCAACAGATTTTTACCACTAGGAAAAGAGGTTACGTGTTAAAAAAGTAGACTGTGGTTTGTACTAAATTCATGGTTATTATCATATTTACTGCATGCATATCCGTTCTACAATGTTCAAGTTCATCAAACGTTCATAATATTTTGGTATATATTAGTAAATAATACGACCGCTATCAAAAAGATTTTATTACCAATGACATTCATATTTATTTTTAGAGAAAAACATGGTTTATGTTAATTTCACTCATCAAGATTTAATCAAATATTTAAAAGGCATATACAAAATATTTTAGAATTAATTTTATTTGCTTTAAATGTTTATAAAATTCAAGTGAATATATTGATCGTTTTAAAATAGTCTGTAAGAATTTTTTTAGTCTGTGTTTAAACGGTTCCGGTCTGATGTAATAATAATTGCTGCAAAACAGAAAGGACGTCCTGTATCGAATCGGTATATGATTTTGTACAACTTACTCTATACATTTGTAACAGAAATACAAAGTAAAATGTGCTTAATAACTTACCCTTTAAAGGAGTTGTGATCATAAAGTGTCGGAAAGTATGCTTTTCAACTTGCCAATCTATAGAGCATCCCTTACACGCGTGACGGGTCAAAATCGCGATTTTATTTATAACGTGTCGTGTTATAGCAGCTGGGGTATGTCAAGACGAAAAAACTAAGAAAACGAATCCATGGGACCCCTTCGGTTCTTCCCTATGGGCGGACCACCCTTTAAACGGGTTTCGCCGTCATAAATCCCACGTTCGTTTTCAAAAGACATTTTAAAATGCGTATAAAATTTATTCAGGGCAGAAATAATTTAGCGTGCGTTGGAATTTATTTATCATTTATTCTATTGCCAAATTCGTGCACGTGTTACAGGTCTCTGACCATATCCACATGACGATGATAATAATAATTATTACTGCTACTTCTTGCATTTACAATTGTTAGTTGGACTTATATATTTATGATTGCTATACTGGTCCATGTAGTCAAATTATTTATACAAATGTACATAGAAATCTTACTAAAACACATGAAATAGAAATTCAGATGACCGCTAAATTAAATAGTAATGTTTAAAACAATTCTTTGCTTTGTCAATATTGATAACTTTTTTTATTGTTACTAACCGCAAATTTATCAAATATATCAATAAATTTGCAATGGAGATGTTTTAGTATAATTAAGTTTTTTAAATCCTTTAATCAAACCACAATGGAGCTGAACGTATAAAACCTTAATGCGAAAATTCACGTAGTTGTATTTATGAATGGAGTAGCAATACAAACGTCTAAAAACAAATTAAACAACAATGGGGCACCAGAACGGACACGCCTACTCACCTAGTGACCCACAGAACTAATATAACACTCCAAACGACGTCTTAATTAACCAACAATGACTTTATAAAAGTATTCAGTATCACCATCTTATGATAATCGGAGAGCAATCATAATAGAGCGATACAATGAGTCGCGCGGTGTGGCCAAACATTGTATTGATCTTGAACAATTTACACCGATAGATACAATACAATACTATGGTTTTTACAATGGTGTATTTGAAAAGAGCTGTAGTGTATAGACGTGCACGTAAGCGCTCCAACAGTGAACTGAATGACCGTATAAACATATTTTGTATTCATTCATCAAGTTAACACTTACGATTTCATTTTTGTACTAATTTCTTTACATTCAAATGATGGTATACAAATTATTACATGTTAAAAAAAAACTTTTGCTATGGCCTTCTTGACCTCAGTTCGCCGAGAATACTCAGGCTTTTACATGTTTTATGCGAATTACAGCAAAGCTATTATTGCGACAAGTTTACAATATATCAGTGGTAGCTAGCCTAATGTGTAAATGAAGTCCTCGACCTGTGGCCTTGGAATCGAACCAGGGATTATGTCACTACGTAATAAATTAACCGCTGCGCCACGCAGTTAAAATCTTCTTTACCTGACTAAAGTACTGTGGTTAGTGTCGCATTTTTCGTTTTATCTCTCTAGTTGCTATAAACGTTAATAAATGTATTACTTATAACTTTACATATGCATATATAAAGAAAAAAAATGTACAAAATAGTAATATGAATATCGAAAAATCAATATTTGAGTTATTGTTTACATATAATTGATTACTATAAAGCAGAATGCTGCTACATTAATTTTGGTAAAGTAATAGTGAAAGGAATTGATAAAGATTACTAATAATAGTATACGGGAATGACTATGGTATTCGTATATGGTTTTAGTTCAGCTAAATTACTAAGTTACAAATTTAGTACACAAAAGAGTCACTGATGTGAATTCCATAAAATTTAACACGCAATAGAAAATAATGAAAATATTTCTTTACACGAGTATACACACAAAGCAAGTTCAATGACTTTCATTATGAAATGATGACACATTTGAATATCGTCAGGTGAAATAAAATTTTGCATATCTATCGGGTTTTGCGGCATTTATGTGCAAATGTGATGGCACCGTGTTATATTGACAAATATGATCAGAAGATGATGAGGCACGCGCTCGGAGATATTTACATAAAGTTAAAGTGCTTATATTGATCATTGCGAACTTTTATGCTGTTGACACAGGCTTTAACAACTATTGAGGCTATGATTTATTTATAACCGCACATTCATTCATGTCTAATGAATAGAATTTTATAGGGTACATCTTTATATACATATTTATTCTTACAGTATCGCAGAAGGTGGATGCCGGATATCTGCTAATCAAACTACTAACATAATCGTAGTTCAACCGGTTCTAATTTATCGTATTATTGGGATCAAATAAAACCTATTATCGCATCGGATATTTAATCTTATATCTAAGGATAGTGATTGATAATTTTTGATTTATTAAATCAGTATACCTGATACAAATAAATGTACGACTATGTGCTAGAGACAGTAGAAATAAGCGTCTTCTTTAACTTCTAACAAAAGACATCAACGAGAAATTCAAATATGACTTTTCTTATTATTTATATTTAATTAAGTACCTAATTGTATATCAATTATAAGTCAGCAGTATTGAAATTTATCTGGTAAAAATCACATATTAAAATAAAAAATTAAAGGAATGTATTTCAGTGTACTTTAAAGATGTATATAGCACGTGTCTATATCGTACGCGGTGTTGTTGGTAATAGGTAATTTATAGATGTAGACGAGATCATGAGGTGGATGAGCAATGTCCGCCGGCTAGCTGTAACACAATACCGATACGCAGTAAGCAGGGATTTGCGGGTAAAATGGACCACTAAACTACAATTTTTTTTTAATCTCTGTAGCAATTTTCGTTTGACAGTCATTTACGTCCTGATCATGATTAAACAAAATGTATACGAATTGTAGAAGATGAAAGCTACATATCAATTCATTTATTGCATAATGTTAAACATATGTAATTTTTTTTTTGCATTAATTGAGTTGAATTCACTATGAGTGCAATAAAATGTTTTTAACTCGTCCGTAAAGTAGTAGTAGTTATAATTTTACTAATCAAAATTAGAGTTCGGTTAGAGATTACTTATGCAAACGTTCGTACCATCTACCTCTGCTTAAATAAAATTTATGTTGATGAATAACAATAATCAGAATATTGAATCTGTTTAGTAAAGTAATGTGTTATATTACACGGGGAAGATTTTTATGTCTACACTCGAATCTTGCCACCAGATGGTTTTGTACACAGAATTCTTTTACAAATTATCATGGCGTAATTGATTACCAGTAATCCATTTTTAAATTAATAAAGACTGTTATATTTTGGCAAGTTAATTTCTGCGAGTTTTAAGAGTGCTTTATAGAAATAATACATAGAAGCAGTGTGCGTACACGGTGCGCTCTCCCCGGTCGCGCTCTGCGGCGCGTGCAACCGCGGGCGCGCAGGAAGGAGCGTCTCGTCTCGCGCAGGATGCGGCCGCTCGCGCCTGTGAGCTACCGCCACTAGATCCTCTTACCCGTGTAAGTCACCTCTCACCACTTCACAATACTCTATTTCGCAATAGAATTATACAGCGGAAAGAAAACAGCAAGGACATAATTACAATACCGCCATTAGCATTGCACTGTTAAACTTCTTGTCTAAAATGATTCTTAATCATTCGCTACTAACGAAATAACTTGGGCATTATTGAATAAAGCCTTTCAGTAATTCATAATCATAGAAATTGCATTTTGTATGTACGGAACACAATTCTGCTGAGATAGTTCAGCGTGATATTTACTAGTAGAGATAAAGATTCATCGTAATCGTCATGGTACGTAACTGTACTGTATCATGCGTTACGTGAACATATCGGCACTGTTGTGTAATGTGCAGTGCATATTCAATTTGTAACATAATTAGAGTTGTGCCGCGGTGCAGCTCTGCCTTCCGTCAGGGCTTGCGGAAGCGTCAAGTGGTCGCGACGACGGGCTAATGGGGCCGCATCCGACGTGCGCCGCCGTCTCCTGACTCCCGTCACGCTGACGTACATGCGAAATTGACACAGATCTGCACTTACTGTTCCGCCTGTGTCATGTTACAGAATTTCTGATGATAAACGGCATTATGCTCGTATTGTTGAAATAAATAAAGATAATTTCTGGGATGTGCAATCGTGTTATGGCCGGTGAATTAAATGACATCAAGTAAAGAAATTATTGATGTATGTTATCAAACATTGTGCCCTAGTGTAAAATCTATTTTCACTGAATTGAACACATATATTTATACTTCTATGACTTGATATTATCTGAGGTGATGTGATTTCGTGAATTAGACTAAAAAAACGAAAGGTACACTAAATTAATTAACATTGTAGGTAATGCAACGTAGTACCTGTGTTGGTTGATAATATGGGACGTAGCGGTCGGCTGGTCCGCGCGGATGCTGCGCAGGCGCGCCGCCGGAAACGGAAGTCACGGGCGCGTTCGCGCGCTCATCTGTGGAAAAATGGCGGTCGCTCTGAATTACTGGGTTGGTCACCGGGTGATGCCGTTATTGCTTATTTTTTATACAACATTGTAATTTAATATTTTTGAAGTGTCTTTATGAACATTTTAATAATATCTATATCTAATTGTTCACATGATAAATATGCTATTAAAAGGATTTTTAAAAAAATTATACATAACATATTACTTATAATACAAAATGATCTTCGGTTTTTATGATACAGATTGTTATAAACAGTTTAAGGATCAATGGTTAAATTATTTTATTTGAATAAAGATTTTTTGAATTTGAAATAGTAATTAAATTGTGCGGACACAAAAAAAAATATTTCAACGTTTGTTTATCATAAAGACAATCATCTACCTGATGGCAAGCGATTCGCATTACCTACAACAAAAAACAAAAAAAATATTGATTTCTTTAAATTAAATGCAGCGACACTTTTGTGTTTAGTAAAGTAACTTTAAACGAAGATCGAAGTCTCGTCGAACTCGCAGTTTTAAAACCCGTTTAAACCGAACGCAGTAAGCTTTGCGCCTTTAGAGCGGAATTTGAAATAGAGTTAGATTTAAAATATATACGTAATAAGTTAAAAGATAACCAGATAAGTCATTTGTAAATACATTGCACAAAGAACTGCAAATAAAAACGGAACGTGGTTCTTTATGAAAAGTTGTGTTTTATGGCATTTAAGTAAATACGTCAAAAATTAAGATTAATTTGTAATTTTATTTGAGGCTGTTTTATTCTGAAATTATATTTTTAAGTATGGAAAAAAGTAACAATTAATTATCTAACTAAAAACTTTGACTCGTGACAGCGGAATTAGTGCAATACTAAATTATTCAACTGAAATTATTTAATATTAAGTACTGATAATCATTCTGGAAGTATCTATTAAGCATTATTAGTTGAATCACGCTGGCCAAATACAAGTGGATGTTACATATCCACGAAATAATAATAAATGTTATTTATTGTACACCAGTAACACAAATTTTAAAAAAAGTACGTAGATCAAACCAAAATGTAAAATGGGCGCTCTCATTGTCCAGACAGCAATCTCTTCCAGACAACCCACTGGTAAAGAACATAAATAAAACGTAAGCAAAGATAAGATAACGGTGCACTAAATGATTAGGAACTTATTTGATGAAATATAGCAAGCAGTAGCACGAATAAAAAACAACAAAGGATTAAGCCATTACATAGAAATTAGTTAATTGTCATTTGAATGAAAATGAAGACGAGAGCTGTTGTTGAAATTTTTTAGTTTCCTCGTAATGTTTTCTTTACAGAAAGCTCGAACTCTGTAGGGTGCGGGTTCGATGCCTGGCGTATAGTGGGTACGGCGAGATGAGGGCAGCATTTGGCAATCGTGTCGCCGAAGAGACTTTCTTTCCGTGAGGTGATGGTGAGCGGGCTGCGTGACGGCGGGGCGTGACCCGGCGCCGTGACCCGCAGCGTCGCCGTGAAACGCGGCAAATCGCCGTGCGCCCGCGCCGCTCGCGTTACCGCCTCGATTGCCCTTACATTTTAGAAGAGACGACTAATCGTAACCGGGTCGTGTCTTTACGAAATTTATTATACTTAATTTTTAGAATGTAAAATGTTCACATTTTTGATGTTAAAATATTATTTCCTATCACGAAGAAGACGAGACGAGCTGAATATTCATCAGACAGTAAGTTACCAGGTGGTAGGTCTCTGTTGCCAGAGACCGTCTCCTAATTCAACCGCCAAATAGTAGTGTGCAAACTTTACTGTGTTCCGGTTTGAAGGGCGCTGTAGCTAGTGTAATTACTGGGGTAACGAGACTTAACACCTTATGTCTCAAGGGGACGAGCGCAATGTGGTGCAGTGTGTATCATCTTAACTAGCACCACGTTGTCATGGGGAAGCGTGTCACTTACCATCAGGTCAACGTCATGCTCGTCTCGACGCATAGTAGTATAAAAAAAAAATATATTCATCTGATAGTAAGTGCTATCCGCCCATAACAGTATGGCACTAGTTAGGGTGATCACATTGGAGAGTGCTGTCGCTTGATGATGAAAAGTCTTGTTACTGCAGTAATTTCACTAGCTACTGCAACATACCAAACCGAAACATACCAATGTTTCAAACTACCGTTTGGGGCTCAGAATATGCGTTGCAGTCGTAGAAGAACTCCAGCACCAGTGACTTGCTACCATATTTATTTCCAATAGTTAAACAATAGAAAATCTTCGAAAATATCATATATAAGATACAAATATTGCATTGTATTATAAATCACAATGTATAGAATAAGAAGTCTTCGTCTTAAGATCTTACATACATTTTCTTCTCTATAAAAAATATTGAACTTTTAAAGATGGTATTTAGAAATAAATAAAGTTAGCTAAATTAAGTAATATCGCATGTTTGTAACTCCATTATTTTGCTTGATTACTCTCAACAATTTTTCTTTAAGGTGACGAGAATGATTAAAACTTTCATATTTTTTAGTTAGCCAAATAAAGAACGAAAATATAAGCAAGGAATAAGAGAACTGTAATGTTGTGATCTTTGGAAAAAAACGTAACTTATTACATAATAGTATATAGCATGGTAGTTAACTGTAAAAGGGAGTAAAAGGGTTAACGCCGATGTGCGACCAGAACGGACTCACACGTTCCTAATCGCAGAACAAATTAGACAAACCAATGCGGCACACGCTTCACCAGTAATCACATAAACATTACAGACAGTAGTTTTCTAATCGAGTTTTACTACTTCATTTACTGGTGGTACGACTCTGCCAGAGACTGACAAATAAATAATAAAAAAAGGTAACAACTTCAGTACCTCTAAGTAGTAATGCCCAAATATTACTGCGTAGTTTAGCGATTGATGAATTTGATGAAGTTATAAGATCTAATGTTCAGACAAGCAATGAACACAAATCTGGAGAAGTATTTACCATCTTAACTAGCGTCACATTGTTGTGGTGGTGGTGCTTACAGTGGTATAACAGAAAACGTTTAAAAGAACTAACACATGTTTGCTCAATATTTTTTTAACGTTATCTTATTGTGGTATTGTACAAAGTACCGTCACTATTTCCTTCTTTTTTTTTCCTTTCTACACACATTTTTCTATTAAAAATAATATTACTGTTCTGGTGGTAGGTCTCCGTTGCTTGGGACTGTTTAGTAGGTATCACCGCAGTGCTTATTTCTTTCGCTGAATAGTATTGTGTAAACATTACTGTGTTCCAGTTTGGAGGTAGTTGTTGCTATTGAAATTACTGAGGTAACGTGATTTAACATGTATCAAGGCGAAGAGTACAATGACATGCTGCCACGTTGTTATTGGCAAGCGTATCACTTATCATCAGATGAACGTCTCGATCGTCTCTTCGCATCCTCAAATATAAATTTAACATTAGCGAAAGAAGTAGCTCAGGTTTATTTAGAGAGCCATTGACAAATTTAACCACTAGTTGTAAAACTGTATGGATATTTAAATAATTCCAGTACAGCGGTGTCCAAGCCCGTGAATAATAATTCACTAAAAATCAGATATAAAAACATGTAGGATAATTACTCCCGGGGACGGGCCCCATAAGGGCCGCAAGCGTAAAGTACCAGGTTCATACGCACCAACGTTGAGTTTAATAAATACAAAACTTGACGGACTGTTTATGTCATGGAAGCGGGTTTGTGCAAGCATTCACAGATTTCGATGGGGTAGTTAAGTACTGGCGAGCGCGAAATTCTTTAACAAACTAGTATTTAATTTATATTAATGTAATTCAATTTAACATATACCAACCTTAACATAAATTTGTGTTTAATACATACAAACATTTTATTGTACATTTATATGCTCCTACCTCATAACAACATCCATATTAGATCGGAAGATAATGTCAAAGTATAAAGTCCATGGATATGTTAAAAGAAAATATTGTTTAATGGTAATTAATATCACTGTTACAAAATTACCGATAGTGTACCTTTTAATAACTACAAAGTAATATTTTTTTATGATACGTTATAAAAATGTTGTTTTATTGTTGGTATGTTTGTTGCCTGAGGTCGTCTAGGTAGCACCGCAGTTCCTATTTCAACCGTCAAACAGTAGTATGCAAACATTACTGTGTTCCTATTGAAATTACTGCGGTAACACCATACGTCTCAAGGCGACGAGCGCAATGTGGTGCAGTGTATACTAACGTAACTAGTACCTCGTTAGAGGCAAGCGTATGACTTACCACCAGGTGGTAGGTCTCTGTTGCCGGAGACCTTCTGGATGGGTACCACCGCAGCTCCTATTTCAACCGCCAAATAGTAGTCTGCAAACATTACTGTGTTCCGGTTTGAAGAGCGCTGTAGCTAGTGTAATTACAGGGGTAACGAGACTTAACACCTTATGTCTCAAGGCGACGGACGCAGTGTGGAGCTGTGTGTACCATCTTAACTAGCACCACGTTGTCATGGGCAAGTGTATCACTTACCATCAGGTGAACGTCTTGCTCGTCTCGTCGCATAGTAGTATAAAAAAAATGTGTGGAGCGCGCGACAGTACTGGTGAGCGGCGGGTGGTGCGCGGCGCGCGGGGGGCGGTAAGTTCCGCGACAAGGGAGCGCGCACCTGGCCGCCGCAGCTGCGTGCGGGGAAATCTCACGCGCAGCTTCCTAACTGCGCCGCACACACATTACCCAATCCATACATAGCACACAAACGAACCCTGTCCATCATGCTTCAGCTTGTGTGAGTGCACATGCCGCTAACGCTACACACAAACACACAACTATGATCAGATTACATCGCATACAGGACTTTCTATATATCCTTCACTTCTGTATGCGTGCAACGAGATTCAGTTGCGGAGTTAACTTATGAGTTATAGTTAATATTATTGTTTTATTCAAATAAGTTTTACTTGAAATAATATCATTTTTGTGTTATAAAAGAAGCTAATTCATAGTTAAAAGTTACAAAGCTCATGTATATGCTTAAAATTATATCAAAAACTGTATGATTGTAATTATATGAATGTAATTGTGTTATGGTATGATGGGACTGGCATGATTTTTATTAAAAGTCCCAAAATCAATAAAGAGAAAAAGAAAAGTTACTAAGCTAAGTGTAATCTGTTAATGCTTATGCGTATTAACAAAATACACACAATATATACGATCTAATTTAAATGCATGTTAATTTTATAAAAATGCAAAGTAACGCCAATGTGAAAAATGTTTACATTAACAGTTATAAACGGAGTTCAATTGTCAAAAGGAAAAAAAAATGCTTGTAAACTAGCTCGCTGTGAATCATAACGTCTTTAATCTCATTCAATTCATTCAGTTATTCAAAGATGCAACAGGTTACATTAAGGCATCCGCCACAATGTAGACGCATCTAACAATTTCATGAATGGCGGATTCCTAAAAAACATTCCTCGCAAGTTGTATTATCTGATCACAATAACAGGCGCCATTTAACAAAGCGCGTTTACAAGTGTACTATTCACTATAGCTCTTTATGATTCTAACTATATAATAAGAACCGTGATGCTTAGTTCATTTACCCTTCAGTGGTATACTTTTGTGAGCTCCGGCTGCGGATCGCGGCTCCCGTGACGCTGGATAGGTTTTAAATGCGTTATATTGTAATATCAATAGTGGCGGACATTTTGTCAGCAATCTGTCCTTTGTGTGAGCGATTAATATAATTATGTGCGGTGCAAACACCGGGTCAGGACTTGTAAAATAGTCTATTATTTTGTAATATGTTCATTATTATATTTAATTTCATTATGTAACTGCAATGTTTAATTTATGAAGAATAATCAAATGAACACCCGAATCATTTAGGACAATTACTATGTAGATGTGATAGGTGTTCGCTTTAAAATTAACTGTTTAGCAAGTAAAGATCGTAATATATATAAAAAATTATCGCATAGGTGTTTTTCAAGATTCTCTATACCGATCTAAACCGGCTTCCGATAGCAAACATATTTAATATTATTAGATATACATAATGTAGTATAACAGTCAAATATCCGTTCCCCACTACAGTTAACATACAATATCTCGCGCCCGGTGGTGTTCAATTACCGGTGTTTTTTGCCGCTTCAGCCGTGAGACCGAAGGCGGGGTTCGGTTACTGGCTGAAAGACTACACCGTAACTCTGCACGTGCACGCGCTTGACGTCCGTGACAAAATGGCCGACGGTTTAACTACCGGATTTCAGATCAACATACATACCGTGTAAATAGCTCGCCCGTAGTGCAATTTGTAAATATTTAGTTAGGTTGTGTAAAATTATTTTCAATGCAATTTTCTTGTTTAATTTATTATTCAAATTTCCATAACGAAAATACGTTGCAGTTTATAAAAGTAATACATATTCTTTAATTAAGTCGCGTAAGCGTTTATATGATGGTAAAAGACACGTCGCTTTGAGAAAGTAAGATGTTTCATTACCCCAGTAATTTCTCTAGCATCATAATCTTTCGAATTGGAACGCGGTAATGTTTGGACAATACAGTTTGGCGGTAGATATAGTTATTTACTAATCTGTACGAAGTTTGTTCAAACAGAAACGAAGGTAAATTGTATTACTTCCAGTAAACCACTGTGATTACTATCACAAAGAAACGGAAACTTGCGGTTAAGTTTAACCCGCTCCCGGTTTTCATATGGGAGTTGACTAATAATAAAAGATCATGTAGTTTTTTTCAAGGAGCAGTTTCAAAGAATGTTTAGAAGTAACGGTAGGAAGTCGCCGATTATTGTGTAAGGATTTCCGAACGGATGTTATGCGGATCAGGTAGATAAGTAGGCCCTATTAAATTATAGTCGACAGTCATATAAACTTACTTTTTTGTTGTCATTAAATATATACACAGGTTCGGAATTAATGTGCTTTGTTTACTCTTATAATAATGTTTTTAATTTTAGTAATTGTATCATCAATTTGAATAGACAAAGTCACTTTGTATTTTTACCAGTGGCTTTAAAATTTGGCGAGAGGTATGCCGTTTTAATATTCAAAATAACTAATACTTAGTTTCAATTTACAAGAAATATGTTTACCTTGTTAAATATATCGTTGGAACGACAATATGTTTTAATGAACTAAAAAAATAATGTAACCTTCTTAAATCCTTTTCGAACATATCAATCGTGTGACGTGTCTATCAAACGGGTGGACCTTAATATATTTGATATATTTTAAATCGAAATAACTCAAAGGCATAAGGAAAATTTCTATATTACGGGTCCGTAGACTCTTGAGGGCAAAACGCCGAGTCACCGGCACAGACGCATCGGTCCTCAGGGGCGACTTCTTTGATGCGAGCCGACGTTCGACATCGTCCGATAGCCAACAAAACGACAGGACTGTTTTGTAATAACTTAATCGACAAACTTAAGCGTTTTATTTCTTTTTAAGTAATTTAATATCTCATCTTAATACCTTGCTTTTGTTAAGTCAATTTCAAGTAAAAACTTTGGTCAAGCTGCAAATATAAATGGAATTATCGAAGATTTATGTTAATGTAAATTATGAAATTTTAATGAAGGTGTAAGAGATGTAGTGAATCAGAACGATCGATATAAAATTAAATAATTATTGGATCGCCAACTCTTTCACTTTAAGCCAATATCTAAAAAATGACGCCGACGTCTCTCCTCCTGACACTTGTGAGATGATGGTGTGAATTGAACGCTAAGATGAGTAAGCTTGCCTGATAAACAACTGCACGAGTGCAGTAATTGGTTGCTATCCCCCTGTCATTTGTACCTACGAATATTTTGTCATTTCATTACGAGCGATACAGACGTGCATCAACATAGTCATCGAGTTAGTAAACGCAAGCTGTTGATGTTACTAAAATTTAATGTTTTTTTTTTAATTTAACATACTGTTTGTTATAGTAAAGTAAGCAAAATGAATGTAGCATTTTTGTGCGAGGTGATGATGTACCATTGATCGCAGGTAAATAGGCACCCTTGTCTCGTGTAATCTGCAAAAAAAAAAGTCGGCGTAATCCTTTCCGGCGCTGGAAGCGAGCTTCGGCTTTCGGCAGACTTTGTGACGCCGCGTTTGCCGATGAAATTGGTAATCGTTAGGCGACTCAGTGAAATAATTCAGGTAGGGCTGAGTACTGTATGAACAGAGTTACCGAACACGTGACGTCACATCAATATTCTTTAATAAATTCATCGGACTAGGTGATTTAATTATCATAAAACTTCCTCTGGAGAACAACAAGGGAAAATACTGTATATAAATAAAAAGTTATTTACAGAACATTTTAGTTATTAACTTAATAATTAATATTGTTGATCCAGAAAACTGGATTTTTTTACCGTTTATTAGTAATATGTTGCAAAGATTTCCTTGAAGTTGCCAACCCCTGTACAATTTGTTCGTTATCATGTTATCTTTGTAGCTCGCAAATTCCGTGAAAGAGGATTATTTAGTTGGCTATTACTGAATTCTAGGAAGGTGCACGCAGGTAGTCGACTGCAATTATACGAGCATTGCCCATCGGCCCAGTGAAAACTAATTCATATTTACGCAAAAATATCCGTTACTACCTTGCAATTAGCTGTATAATATAATGTATTCATTTTAAAAGTCGGTGCCTTAAAGTGATTGTTTAATAATTTTTTAAATTTTTCATTCTTATTCTGCCATCGGGTTAGGGCTACAAGTTTAGTATTATTAAACAATACTAAATTGCATTCCTAATAGGTGACAATGATCAAAATAATATAAAGTTACCCATGTAAATAGTATTCAATAAGATTTCTACGCCCTGACTGAAATAAGAACTTATCCATTATTACAAACAAATATATAATTACCACGTGAAAGAAGTATTCTGTATAATACTGTACACTAATCTTAGTATTTAACGGATTGTATTTTTAACTAGTACCGTCGTAACTTACAACACTAGCAGGTATTTTAAAAGCTTAAACTGGATCTTATTATCACATGATGGTATGTGGCAATGATTCCGATGAGATGGTGAGGTTTGCTTGCGTTGATCAGCATTGTTATTGTAGCGATAGATTGACGTCAGTCTACCACCCTAGCTGTGGTTTGTATATAACAGTACCAAACTCGAACACGAACTTGGGACTTCCGTGTTAAATGACAAGGTGAGACTGCGTTATTGAGACAATTAAATGTTAACTGCATCTATGTTTATTTGTTATTCAAGTAGTTCGGAACGTTTAACTAGAAATTTAATAGAAGGTGCTGAAGTGAACACCGGCGACCCGCCGTTGCGATTGAGCGATTGTCTATTAAAATTCCGTTAAGATATGTAATTACATTAGCTGCCCAAATCCGGACGTCAATCACCGTCCACCAGATGTGGGTGAGTATTATTATTACTCATACACGAGTACCGGAGACGTCATAACTAACACCCGTCCCGTAATTTTATAGATGAAACCAAATGCAAGTACTGTTTGTGCTTAATACAATTGCAATATATGTTTACATTTTGTTGCTAAATATATTATTTTAGCGAATGATTTTTGGTAAAGATGTAAAATATATATATAAAAACACAAGGGATTAATAATAGATCATAATCTTAATGAAATTTTGTTTAATATTGAAAGAAAGCCGGTTTATGTATGTATATAAAGATATACAAGAAGTATAATAATTGAAGTAACAAAACCTAATTTTGAAATGAGGTTTTCCACCATTTAATTTAGATTTCTTTTTTTAATAATTGATATGTGTTATAGTAAATTTCAGTATACTTTATAACATTTTAACAAATTATACTTAAATCGTAGATTTTTAGTGTTACATTAAAATAGCATTGAATATGGCAATGCTAGGTTAATACTATTGGAGATTTCTCTTACGTTTTGGTAGGATTGTTGAACTGAACTACAAAATCATGAGAATTTGACTGTGATCAAACATCGAAAGAAGTCATTTGCTTGTAATAATTACCGAAACGATTATTTCGGCCATCCTGCCGCGTGTGGGACCTATTACGGCTAAACGCGTGACGCCCACCTAGAAAGAGGGAGAAAAACAAAAATTGGAAATAAAATAAAATAATAAGTTAGGAAACGGCGAAGCTTTGTCATGCGAAATGGGCATTAGGCCCGGATTCTAATTCCCCCCCTTTTTGATTTTAAGTAATTTATACGAAATTATGAGTAGGAAAGCTCCGATCTATACCAGAGGGTGCTTTTTGTGATAAATGTTAGTTTTCTATTCGATTAGTCAGATAAATGTGACCGATATGTCTCGAGGATTTGATTGATACACTGACATCTATTTCACTTAACCATTGCTTTAACAGTGTTAAATATAATCAATGTTGTTACTTTTGATACAAGACAAATAACACGTTTAATGTATTCATTAAAAATACAGATTTAAAAATGATAAGACCATTTATAATTTCTTTATTAGCACCTTAATATTTATAGCTGTTATCGCTAAATCATTTTCTTACTTCCAAGCTGTTACAAAGGCAACAGGTGAAAATTAAAGGAAGTTAGAATACATTTGCATTGTGATATGTTCTTTTAGTGTAGTGTATTATTATCGAGTAAATTCTTTACTAATTACACAGTAACTTAATATTTCTATATTACGAACTATGATTTTTCGTGAACTTGTTTTGTATTTTATTTTATTTTTTTTAATGGTAAAGGCGAGGTTAAATAAGTTCTCTTCCAACTTAGACTTCATATTGAATTCATCATTAAAAATAATCTAAAGCATCTAGATTTTTTACTTTCTTATAGTAGTTAATTAGCTGTTTTAGTAGGTTCACGGAT
Source organism: Byasa hedistus (assembly GCA_029286795.1). NCBI lineage: Eukaryota > Metazoa > Arthropoda > Insecta > Lepidoptera > Papilionidae > Byasa > Byasa hedistus. The sequence continues at coordinate 3,269,473 of JAGSMW010000020.1, read as the reverse complement.
TCCAAAATATAATTTTCTTTTGCTGGTGCAAAATTATATAAACCATAAATAGCGTTATATGAAATACGTTTTAATGGTTTTTACAGGTGAGGACGGATAGTGCTTAGAATTGTGAATGTATTAATACCTTCGTGAAGCAGCAGCTATCCGCTTCATTTGAATACGTAGGTCTTTTATGGGTATTTTAATACTTCGGTCCTGGTTCGATTTCAGAGCCACATGGCCGGAATTTGCATGGTGGGATCGCTACCACCATCATATTGTAAAACAGCCATTTATCAGCCAGCTAAGTGAAGGTTGGCGGATATCCACAAAAGCTGTTCTTCTTGATATCCACAAAATCTGTTTTCAAACTTAGTCTAGTTACCATCCTCTTATAATAAATTTGCCGCCATTAATGTATTCCAGTTGTCTATTTATGAGGCCTAGTTTATTTTAGCCGAGCTTGCTTAAACTTCTATCTTCGGTCTCGTTGTAATTTATCGCCATGTAAAATTTTAATCAAGTGATAGATGGTACATTTAAAAAAATATATTATTAGCGAGATAATAGCTTAAGGATTAAGACAGTACATAATTCACCAACTGCAGAAATCTCTAAATAAATATAACTTATAATTTTATCTCAATTTAATTGTTGACTGTTGCGTGAGAAACGCGAGCTGGTAGTAGCGAGTTTTAAGTCGTAGTGATATTCATGTGTGCAGATATATTCCTTCTGTCACTAATATTAATTGATCACTTATTTCAACGTGTTACGGTATAAAATGCAATGGTTTTTTAAAAAAATTCTCGCAACTTTAAGTTTGCACGGATGTGCTAGAACGGTGGAAATGTCCAGGGAGCATTAATCACAACAGAATTAGCTTTGGCGATCCGCTCTCGACTGTCCGCTCACAATTTATATCCTCTGACCACGCCGGGGAGAGGTAAGATTGGTTTTATAATGTTCCCGATTTATTTTTAACATATAAAATAATGCGGGATAAGCAGATCTGTGATTTATTTCGTTGCGAAACTTATTATAAGTTATGCACTAAACTACCGCTACGGTTTATTGATTTGATTTCAGTTATGGATTGTGTATTTTTTTAGTAGTTCAGTTATAAATTAAAACTATTGATCTGCAGATCTCATAAATACTACTTAACGAAATTGAAAAATAAATGAAAAAAAAGAAGTGAAAGATGGACCACCACAATCACGATACAACTTTTTATTAATTATTTTGAGAAGCGGCGAGTAGCGTCGCTAATGTGTGAATGGGATACCCTCCTTTAAATAATTTCGTTTTGGAATGAGCTATATAGATCCTGACGTAATTTATTCGTTACCAACCCTCTTTAGTCGATGTCATCGGGTTAAAAATAAATATTTGGTTCTGACCGCAGCCGCGCTCATTATTTAAATGTTAATCGGGTGCTTTTTTTGAATTTTATCACAAAACATTTTTTTAGAGAAAATCGTTATAATAAAGATATATTGTTTAATAGTGCAATTTACAATTTGACCTCAATTTTAAATGGTGTTGAAAATTAGGATCATAATGACGGTAGATTTACAATATGACTATGGTAGCTATCCAAGCAGGTTAAAATAAAACCTACCACCATTCAAATAAATGGAACTTCAATTATGAATGACTAACAAAAGTTGCATTATATCGTTTTGCTCTCCACTTACTTCAAGTTATGATCGGGGCACCACCAACAAGTAGACTTATATTTACAAATAACGTAATCATAAAATTAACCGTGTCATTCGCTTACGTTACTCGATACGTTTGTGAGATCGATGGACGTTTCGGTGTTGCAATGGTTTGTAGATTTTACATGGGCTACTAACTGCGTTCGTCAGTTTAAGTAGCGTACACGGTCCCGGCACGGAGCGAGGAATGCGGCACCAAAACGTCACGGCAATTAAGGAATCGGCAAGCTCTAACCCCGCTGTCAGACCTGCATTGGGCACGCGGCTGATTGGCACAGCATCGATCTATCGACACTGGATTAGGCAACGGAAGATATCGAATAAACACGAACCACCCATTCATACTTACTCAACATAAATATTATTTTTAAAATAGATTTACACGAATATAACAGAGAGAAAAACAGATTTTATTGCGTTTGTTAACATTTAGAACGTTTTTTAGTAGCAATGGTCATAGATCTCTTTTTTTTTAAGATTTATCGATTTTTTTTTGCTTTTTAAGTTTTAAGGATTTTCTATTTAAGATTTATCATGGAATACACGCTTTTTAATTATTGTCTAAGAAAACTTCAAACAGAGCTGAGCTCTGTATTAAAGTCTTCTAGTGGTATTCTTGGTGTTTGATTTAATTGTATTAACAGTAAGATCCCAAGCGGTAGTGCCTTATCTTCTCTATTAAAATTAAAATATTTTTTAAATAGCCTTCATCATTATCTCAATCGATGGACATCCACCGTCCGTCCGAAATTTTGAATATTTTATTTCAAAATTAAGTGTAGTAACAAGTAATATACTAAAAGAAGCTAATCCGTTTAAGTTATATTCCGTGATCATTGGCACACGCTTGACGCTTTAAGTAACATTTATCATATTTCATGCGCGTTCGACGTCTCCCACTGACGTTTTCTCTTCCGCGGGTGACAGCCCATGTTATCTTCACAAGGACTTTATTGTGGTGCTCACCGTGCTCGTACATAATCAAAAATATTATACTGTATTCTTACGATATTAATTTAATTATGTTAATTTTATGATTTTTTTGTATGCAACATTAGATGACAATGAGGACGTGGATGGAGGAGATTCTTTCCCGAGAATACCCTAGCTCTCATATGTTGACAGTCGGAAAGCAATGTTTTTATGGCGGTAGATTTACGATTATTGTTCTTTTGTGACGTATCACTTATTATTAGACAATATCCAGTTCGTCGCAAATCATTAAAAATAGTTAATAATGGCGGTAACTTAATAAAGTCATCAAATTTGTAATGAATTGAAGTGCTGTGTTTACAAAAACTATCAATTTTAATCAAAAAATATTAATGGTTCACTTATAATATAAATTTAATTTAAGGTATCTTTAAAAAGTAACTTTATTAGCTGTCCTCACATATAAAGTAAGTATTTATATCCGGGATCAGTTCATTTAATGTTTTGGGTCATGAATACAAAAATATTAAAATACCCTTAATAACAGTAAGAAATAAAACATTTTTTCTTTTCGCTGAGAACACGATTAGGTCAACATTCCATCAACATCTTATACTTATATTATATATCACATTTTTTACTTATCTCAGCTTTTTGTTTCGAAGTTTTGTCGAAAAATTCCCAACGATTATAAATCGTAATAAAACAGCGACTGTTCGGTGAATGTATATAAAAAAAGCGAAGTCTTTCCGTCGCCGGTTAGCGAAATTGATTTGGACTTTTCAATTTTAAATTGCATAGGAAAAAAAAATCTCATTACATCTAATAAACAGTTTCGGAGTAAGATTAAAAGATACAAGGTTTAAACTAGTACGGTTTACATAGCTACCCGCGCGATGTCAACGAACGCAGCCCGCTTGTGCTTTCTAAAGAACATAATTTACAAGTCGAACACGACACTGCAGTGATTGGCGGCCGACACACTTGCAATCCGTCCCGTTACCAGCTTCTATGACTTCCAACGGACCCTACCATTAGTTACCAGTCAGCAATTGTCCACACCAACAACTTCTACGTTTTCTTTCAACCGACCAAGCGACTATACGAAACTTCCGTCTCACGGTTAGTGATACGCTCGTCCATAATTATTCTGTTAATTAAGATAATATATATCACGTCTCGTTACCCCAGTAATTTCACTTGTTACAACATCCTTCAAACCGGACACAGTAACGTTTGTAACAAATAGTAGTTTGGCGGCTGAAGTGACTTACCAGCAGTGAACTACGTCTATACCGCGAACTTACTTCTAATTAGTTCGATAATGTTAATTTCAAACTGAACGCTGCTTTCATTGACTAATGTTTAAAAATATTATAAACTAACAATAGTGTTTTAAACAGAAAAAAAATAATAAAAATAATTTATACAACTTTGCGTAAGAGTATGTTTAAAGGAAGCTGTTAAAAGAGAAATTTTACTTAAGTTTATACAATTGCGATATATTTTAAGTACTGTATTTTATATAATTTCTATTTTCTGCTAAGTTTCACTTAAGTTCTGCAATGGCTCTTAAAGTCTATAAACTCTTATTAATATTTTCTAAAACGTTCAGGCACCCAACTTACGAAATTAGGTATGCGAACAGTGTCAAGGATATTTGCGGTTAAACAAACAGACAGTAGTAGCGTACTTATAAATATTATTATAAGAACGTATATTTTGATAGTATAGTTTTTATATAAAAGGTTTTATATTTACAAAACAAACAAACAATATTAAGCTATGGAAAGGTATATTGATTAAAGTTTTAAAATGGCTGAAGATGTTACTTAATTGTCATTAAAAAATATTGTAAATACTCAATGTTTTGTACAACCTCTGTTGGGACTCTGGGTATTACTTATGACACTTGTATGTCTTTAGCATAAACAATCGCATTAAAAATATATTTTACGTTCGTGAAAAAGCTTGTGATGACTGTGGTAGTGGAAACGCGCAAGCTGGACCACTCGATGTCGTCGACGCATTGTCACCAGAGTGACACTCACAAATGTTTGCCACTTAACAAAAAAAAGTGGTTCTTCCGTCTATTTCACACATAGTTTGACTAACACGAGTTATAAGTTTGTTTTATCGAATCGATTTATAAATTCTGAACTCGTTTGAACAGTAAAAACAAAGTTTGAAACTATATTAAAACTTTAGTCCGGTAAGCCTTGTAGACGATTATAGAAAAACTTAATTGATTGGCGGAAGCTGTTATATTGTTGGTTATTTTGATTATTCGCCACTGGGCAGTAGAGTGGAAAGATTAGTTGTTTTTCGAGAATGTCTTCGTCATACTTAACGCCTTTAAAATTAAATTCGAGTTCAAATATTATTTTAATCAACTATATCTAAATCAAAATTATGGCGAATTTTTTGATACGGAATAAAAGTATCTTCGATATTTTGTAAATTAAAATGTTATTTGGTATTATTTATGGTTTAAATCTTATGATAATCTTCATCATCAGACAGTAATTTGCATTAAATTACTGCCACTTCAAGATTTGTTTATTCTTATTATTTATATTTTAAAAATATTTTAAGACTGAAAACTTGTACATAAAATATTCAACAGTTTACTGTTGTACAGGTTTGTCTGTAATAACTTTACTTACTCTGGTCTTTGGCTATACGCATTCAGTTGGTGCAAACCATCTTGTGCAGATCGTTGCTCCAACTCTAAAATCTTCTGCGTTTTAACCGCCTAAGCACCACCTCTTCTATGAGACAGTTTATATCAGCGCTGGTGATTTCTACGGCAGATTAGAGATTAGAAAAGCTTTGTCGGTTTTTATATGATTGATTCAGAATCGATCAGTGTGGCTTTGGGAGAGGTCTATGAGCAGCAGTGGACATCTATTTATTATGGAGGAAATATTTGGAGTGAAGCTACGTATGGGATGTATGCCTTCTCTCCAGAGTGACCAATGATTTCTTAACATCGACCGGAAGGTGGTGATGCGTAAGACAGCTTTTCGTGAAAGGGAAGTTCTATATCCGGTTGTGGATGAATATATAATAAACATGGCCGTCGTTGTACGATTGGCCGGTACGCAGTCGGAGCGGAGATGTCCTTGGCGGCGTCTCCGAACTTTCTTACCGCTGGTCACAGTCACGAGCGCGTGCGCTGAGCACTTTTTGCCGGGCTCTGGGTGCCGGCGCGGGCCAGATATTGAAATAATTGCTTTTTCAACGGCACGCCGTGCAAATGACATTCGAGATGGAGGTCGTTTTTTTACCGTGTCGTACTTACGAGCGTACGAGCGGCGGAATCGACGCTTACGAAATGTTTAGATTAATAACGATACAGCTAAAAAAAATTCAATTATAAATATACCCACCCAACTCGCAATTAGCGTGGTGGATAACCCTTAACTCTTTGCTTGTGAAAAAAGAGTCCCAGCAGTGGGGTAATTTAGTGGACTATTTATGTGTAAGAATAATTCTGATCAAGTTTTGGGATATGAAAAAGCGCCCGTTTTTTTTTTTTATTTTATTTTTTTTTATACTACTATGCGACGAAACGAGCAAGACGTTCGCCTGATGGTAAGTGATACGCTTGCCCATGACAACGTGGCGCTGGTTATGATGGTATACACTGCACCACATTGCGCTCGTCGCCTTGAGACATAAGGTGTAAGTCTCGTCACCCCAGTAATTACACTAGCTACAGCGCCCTTCAAACCGGAACACAGTAATGTTCGCACACTACTATTTGGCGGTTGAAATAGGAGCTGCGGTGGTACCCATCCAGACGGTCTCGGACAACAGAGACCTACCACCAGTAATAAACAAATGCCCGTACAAGCTAATATGTCCATTAATTATATTTTTAACTCCCCGTCCAAAAAGATTGCTTTTATAATCTTTACGGATGTCTGCGCTTTAGTTTAAAAACTGCTAACGACGTTTTTGACTTTTTATTGCATGACTTTCTTATAATTTAAAATTATTTTCACCTCATTCTATATTATCAACCGTTTTCTTAATTTCTATTGTTTAATATTACATATCCATTGCTAAACAGTTACAGTTAACCTATTCTCTAAGTTTACAACATACATAGGCCAAACAGAAATATTTTCATGTAACAGACATATTTTCTGTTTCGAAATTTTAAATTTTTTCTTTCAAATTGCCCCGTTAAATTCTTCAAATGTTTAGAAAATAGTAAAAAATGATTAGCGATACGCTGGTGCTTTGCGTCGCTGTGTCGCCAGCCTAATGAGAGGTGTACGGCGACGGTGGCGGCGTAGTGTTAAAATCTTTAAATTGTTGTGTGAACTTTCACAGTCATCGGCCATCGCCGCTCCTCCGTCGGATTTATAACTGGCGACGCGAAGTAAATCGACGACTGTTGATGATATTTTTCTTTTGCCCGGCACCGAACGCCCACGGCCCGATATGCGATCGCTCCGGGAGTGTCGTAAATGTTTCCTCAGCACGTGCCACAGTCGCCTTTCACTCCGACGTTTTATACGGTACGATATTAATCGTGACACTTCTGATCAGTTTTATATAGAAACTATTGTGGATGTTATAGTTACAATTGTTCAAGTACTCTTACGCTCCCCGTATTAGATAATATAGATTGTCAATTTCGTGCTCACTTTTTTTAGTCCACCGGACCTCTTTGAAGAGCATTACAACTGTTCACTAAATTATTCGAATAAGCGGAATCCTGTATCTTCCTTCGTGGTGTTAATGAATTGATTAGTAACAAAGAGGGGTTAAATTCTTTAGCCACACGTGCTATAAATGATAAAATAATATTGAAACAATTGGAAGCGATGACTAATTTAAACGAGTAACTTTATAATAAATCGTAACGTTTATTCGTGTGGCTTGGCAAGTGAGTGAGATCAGAAATGTTCGGGGTTTTATACATTTTTCTCTTCTTCCGCTATCACCAATCGACATTAGGTGTTAGTGTATAGTTAGAAGATGAATTTCGAAAACACATCGGCAAAGTCATCTGCAACAAACTTCAAAGATTAAGCGAGTCGAATCGGCGAGACAATCCTCGAAGACAAAGACACGGGTTGTTTGTCACGCGCTGTAAATATTTTGGACGGGGTTTTACGGGTCCCGTAGTTTTATGAGGCTTTCACGCTGACACCATTGTCTTGAGCATCGGCCGTCGCCTGATTAGCCATGCCTCGCTCGGGACGCCTATACAAAAACGTATCTGCGATTTATAAATTCCGAAATTTGTTTATAGCTTTGACGTCTTTGTTTTATAACAGATAACTTTATTTTTTTAAGTACTTCCAATTTATAAGCAACCGTTCTATGTTTCCTTTGGTACATTATATCAAAAGAATACAATCAAGTTCACGATCTTTAATATTACTGTGTTTTTTTTTAAAGGTGAACATAGTGTAGTATGAATACATTTAATAAGCTATTAATTCTTAGGCATCATAGTATTATAAAATGTATACGTATGTTACTTGTCTGTAGATGAGATCGAAGCTATATTATAGTAATGATGCTGCTGAAACTAAAATCAACACAATTATGAAATGATTTATCAAGGCATTATAGGAGAGGCCAAAGTCCATAGACTCCGTCGGATGGGCCACTTGCTGAAGAAGAGCGTTGTTAAGAAAGCGTACCTCGGAACTCCGATTGGCTGTCGACCTTTTTGGCCTGTCTAGATATTACTGGAAGGACACAGCAGAGCACGACATACACGAGCTTTGACTGTCTGACTGGCAAGAGACAGTGCGAGACAGGCGACGTTGTGTCGAAGGCCAAGACTCATTACAGTCCGCTGCGACAGAGGTGTAAGTAAAATACATCGAAGCGGCACTAGTCAAGTTAAATAATAGCTTTATTTAGTTTCAACTCAATTATATACAGCTGTCAATCGTTGTATTTAATTAATAATTATCTAAGAGGTCTAAGTTGGGAAATTAATTAAAGATTTGTTGTGTTTTATAAAGAGCGTCGATGTCTTCACCACTCGTGTGTTTATAGACAGCGTTCAGTGTCATTGTGTAAGTAATGGTAGAAAAAAATTCGATTAATTAAGATTTCATAATTTCATACGAGCCTCTATAAGAAATCGCATTAATATGTTAGCAAATTACATGTCCATGAACTTACCGAACACGGCTCGTTAGTGTAATAAACAAATTGTTAGTCGTATTTGTTACGTACAAATTGAAGTCTTCATAATCTAATACTTAATAAGCGCGTAACGGAATATTTTGAAATTTAAAAGTTAATTTTTACATGTATTATAGTTAGTAAATAAAAAAGTCTATCAAAACTTTAAGCAGCCCTTTATTGTGCAAGTTACTTCATGAATTCATATCAAATACATAAGAAAGTTGAATGTGATAGCTACGCAGATAGCAAAAATCATGCTACCCAACACAGAGGTATATGGCCACGTATTCGAACTGAAAACCACCGTTATATAAGGAAATCTACTTGTAATGCCCTATGGAAGTAATTCGTGTAGACTCTTCAGCATTTTAATTAAAAAAATTAAACCTTTAACTCTGTAACATCGAACAGAATTATCGCAATACTTTTAATACAAATAGTACACTAAAGACGTTTATTGAATATCTAAAAATTTGAACTTGAGAAAGATTTTTAAAATAACATGTTATTTATATTTTGAATTAATTTTTTAAGTTATACTTTAATTTTGAATAATCTTTTAATATTGCCTAAACACTGTTCCTAACCAGGTGGTAGGTCTCTGTTGCCGGAGACCGTCTGCATGGGTACCACCGCAGCTCCTATTTCAACCGCCAAATAGTAGTGTGCAAGCATTACTGTGTTCCGGTTTGAAGGGCGCTGTAGCTAGTGTAATTACTGGGGTAACGAGACTTAACACCCTATGTCTCCGGCGACGAGCGCAACGTGGTGCAGTGTGTACCATCTTAACTAGCACCACGTTGTCATGGGCAAGCGTATTACTTACCATCAGGTGAACGTCTTGCTCGTCTCGTCGCTTAGTAGTATAAAAAAAAAAAAACCGTAGGTAAACATCACTCGACAATCGTAATTACTTATGTTCAAAGTGTGTGATTTTGTTACTTCTCCAGGAGCAGCTTTTTCTGCGAAAGGTACCGGCATCCGGGAAAGGCTCTGTTTATGTTCAGTGGTGGACTGCAATGTGTGAAAATCAGAGATATATTAAAAGCATTGGTAAATTTAAAACCTTTCCCTTTGAACAAATAGATTTACATTTTAATTGAAAAATGTCGTCAGTTAATAACTACGATTTGCGTTTACGTAACCGTTACAGTAATATTTTTCTGGCGCTTACCAGAACCGGAAGCTGTACTGGTCTAATTGTTTCAACCAGTGAATCGTTCAGATGAATTATTTACTTAAAAACAGCTGCTGGTTCTGTCCCGGTGCGCAAAGTGAGGCGACGACGTCAAGGCTGCACTAGCCTCGCCGTTTGTGGAGCGTGACGGCGACGTGTTGGCACCCACGACGTGACGTCACCACCACCGCCCCCCCCTCACTCTCCTTCCAGCCCCGCTGCTTCTTCGACGCCGGGTTGAGCTGGTAAGTGAAACAAGACTGAAGGATGAAAGATAGGGAATTCTTTGATACTTTATATTTTATGTTGTTTTTGGTGTCAAAAGAAAGCTAGTGTTTCGTACATGTATAAAACCGAGCAAAATGTTACTGAATGTATTTATATTAATTTTATGCGAAAACCTAATTTTAATTTATTACAATGTACCTTATCTTTTCATTTTAAGCTATCTTCCAATGATAGTCTTTAAAATGCTATTACAGCTGTTATGAAGATGACAGGCAGAAGAACTAACAGATTTTAAAATGAATCTTTTCGTATAAACAGCATAAAAATCGTCTGAATAAAGTATGAGATCTTGAACTTTATTCATATAGAATATAGACATAAACAGTACATGACTGGGTTTAATAAAGAGGAGCTATTAGAGATATTTTTAATAATAGATCTTATCCCAACTTCAAATACATTTAATATTATTAGTTCGTAAATTTATCAGTATTTAAGCCTTTTCCTTACCGAGAGGAGTTAGTTTAAGGTTTAATTTCATTAAACGTCTTATACCTAGCTCATAATTCTATATAAACACATATTGTCTATAAGTTGACCCATAACAAGGAATATAGTTGACTTACAAAAGCAATGCGACATAATTTTAACATCATTCGATAATTTTGCTTAACGTTTACGGTATTACGTGAAATCGTATCATAACAAAGTGAAAACTTCCAATAATCAGTCATATTACACGCAGTGACATCCGTGTCCCGAACGTGAGCCCGTTCGGCGTAAACCGCAACCCGAAAACACAACTTTCAAACCAACAATAGGGACCGTTCGTGAATTCGTGATCGTCATAATGAATTTCCCCGACCGAATGCGGTGTGTGTAAAAATGTTCCGGAGCGATCGGAGAAGCTCGTGCAAAAAGCTCGTTGCTCCGGCGTCATTATGGAATTAAAGGTAAACAGGTGTGAAATTAAGCTCACTTTTTGTTCGGCTAATAGATTGCGGCGCACTTCTCCGACCCGGGGCCTTGCGCAACACCCGACCATTAACGGCGTACGGTACGCTCTAAACGCCCCGTTTAAAACTATATAATTTCGCACTAAACACAATGATTTAGGAGTTTCGTCTCGTTATAAATATCCACTTTTTGTTTTTTCGTTTTCGCCTACACCAATTACGAGTGGTTACGTACCGACAAAGTGTTTTTTGGTCAGGAGCCGAACGCATGATTGATGGGCGATTATTTCGAATTTGATCTGAAGATGCTCCCGAGTTGTTATGTTAAATGATAGCAACAATCTAGCTATGCGCTTTTTAATTTTTATTATTTTATTGATCAATTAATTTAGTATAATTTATGGGAAGTAGCGGGAGAAATGATTTAAAGATATAAAAAAGTGGACAGAGCTTTAACACCGACAATAGGAAAGAGTAGCAAAAGAACGGAAGACGTTTCTCAATTTGACCGCCATACAGTTTCAAGAAAGCACCTGATGGTGATAAAATAACTGCAATTCTATTAATTTTTTTAAATACTAACATTTCTACTTTTAGTTTTCACAATTCACTTTTATTGAATAACATGCAGAGAAAGTGTGCGCGATTATACAGTGACATAAAATTATCCGCGGAAAACTATACGAACTTGTTACGCAGTCGCGGCTTTGTGTTTCCTGTGGCCGAATAGAAATTCATAGCGGTGAAATTTCCAACGAGACATTATAAACAATGTTGGAAAGGCCCTAAACACGTGTCCCTTATGCTGTTTCAAACGTCATCCAATGCGTTCGTGGACCAGCATTCGAGAAGGCCCGCGCCCACTAACCTAGTGCGCAATATGACATTTGATTTTCTTTCACGACCCATTTTGTAATTTATTACTATTATGATAAGGCATGAACTTGCATTGTAGTATTTTACGTCAGTGTTAAGAGGATACGTTTGTTAGTCTACTGTTCATTTAATGCAAGTCATAATGAGAAGGTTACATTTATAATGCATCGCATGTAAAAACATATAATATGACCTATATGTTAAAGTGCATATTTGTAATGTAACTTTTGTGGCGGTTACTTATTTTAAATGTAAGCTAAAACTGATTGTTATAGAAGAGTCTTCAGGCATACCGTTAGCTTCACCGTTCAGTAAATTAATTTGGTAATAGACAACACTTGCTGTAGGCCTTATGGTATATCATGGACACTAAATATATTATAAATTTTTTGATATATAAATTAAAGCCACGAAGTGGGTTAATAAAAGTTATATACCACGTGGAAGTTCTTTATCATTATGTACTTCTTCAATTAGCGGAGAATTCATTTCACATGGGATTATTTTAATAATTTTTATTATTTTTATGTATCATATTTATTAATGCTAATAAAACAAAGTCTTGATGTTTATAAAGATTATTTTAGGCATAGTATACAGGAAAAAACTGGATTTCTTATACTAAATAAATTATTATTAGATTGTTTATTGTCCTTGTTCGAGGTTAATATAATATTGATGTTGAATCATTTCGTCAGTCACTCAAAAACTTTTTCGGTAAATAAACATTGGAGTCATTATGGCAACCCAACGCAGTCCTCGTGGAAGGCGCCGGCGCGTCTCATCCATAAACTCGAGTGTTCTCCACATATAAATTGAATAAACACTTGTGTGTCATGCTAGTGAGGAACAGCGCCCGGTGGGCTCTTGTTTCAAATCCGTTACAATTTATTATTGAAGCTTCAACTCACGCGAAAAAATTAAAGCAGACATTTATTAAATAATATAAAGTTACAATCATTCTATAAATATGTTTAATATTTGCTAAATTGGGATTTCTTACCAGAGTTTCGTTATTTTTTTAAGCTTTCTTTTTATTGTCTACATTTGTAATTAGTTTGACCATGAGTAAATGAGGAGTATGATATGTTCACAACAATCCTGAATTTTTTAAAATATAGTTTAAGTTTACAATGTTTTCCTTTAATACTAAAAATTGTTGTAAATGTGTTTTAAGTACTTGAAATGAATCAATGACGCTACTATTTACTGAATGTAATTTGAATCGTGTGGAAAATTTTACAGGCATTATATCCCGAATAATCAAAATCGATTTCAGCGTGCTTTCACGTAAACTGTCCAAAACTATTAAATAAAAATTAATGCGCGTGTAGATCGGGTCGGATAGCGCAATCCGTGTCGGACATTATTTGTTTTTAATTATTCAGGGGCCCGATTTTGCCCCCAGCTAATGACTCTATCTCAAGCGATTTATGAGTGGCTCCCGGCCCTTTGTTTTTTATTATTTCCACCTATTTGATGGTTGATTGAGAACTTACTGTAACAGCCAGAACATTATTTATTTAAAAACAGATTAACGTTTCTTTGTTAAGGTATTAAAGTTATTTCTAATTGAACACTTTTTAGTAAGTTCAAACTGATCCTCGACTCTACGTAATATTAAGAGTGAGAGTGATTGCAGATGATAACGCGTGTTCAGAATACTTCGGCTCTCAAACGCCACCTGTAATGTAAGAGGGAAAGAAAGGTTCCTCGGCGGATGTGATTACGATGATCATGAAAAAGTGATGGGAGACCATTCAAACACCACTTCTTATTGGGTCCCGGTAATTTATCCCTACTATCTTTCTCTGTAATATGGTAACAATTAACACGTTATAACGGGTACCAGCTGACCTTTTTTTGGTATAGTAACAGTATGACAGCCTAGTGGTTCGAACGCTCGTCTTCCACTCCGGAGGTACCGGGTTCGAATCCGGCCTTTGCCAGCCTTTGACGGTGAAGGAAAATATCGTGATGAAACCTGCATATCTATGTCATTACCATGCGTGCTCGAACTAGTATGTGAAATGCAGAAAGCAATGGTACACCACTCCATTATAACTACCAAGTAAGTTGTGTGTTTGATCATACGTATTGACCACGACCCACAGTCATGAGGAAATACGACTTAGAAGGTGGTCTACGAGAAGAAATGTGATTTTTACTCGCTGAAATCTCTTCAAAGATAATTTTCAGGTCACAGGATCTTAGCAACCCTACTCCGGTCTGTTAACGCTATACTACGTTAGCCCATCCAGGGGGCCTTTACACAACCAATATTTGATGCGTAATGAGCCAAAAAATGTATGAGGTCACTTCATCGTTGATAAAGATACCACGAAATCTAACTCCATATCAGTTGTACGGACGATTTCCATAAATAGTGACTCATTAGAAATAACTTGGCCGTTTCATTTCGTAACGTTATCAGAGGAACGGGTCCGAAACCTTTTAACGTGTTTCATTGCGACTACCTCAAAGGGTAACACGCAATCGATGCATTACCGGTAATATGCGCTTAGCGTACTGACGACCGGTAACATTTGTAATGACAAAGTTTACACTAATTAACCGGTTAAGCACAATTTAACTAATTTAACTTTAACCGGAGGGAAGTGTATGTAGTTTTTGTAATTGATTATGTTTATTTCTTTAAAGCTGTCTAATCAAATTAAAACTTATTTACTTTGCGTTTCCTGAAACATTAGTTTATTTTTATAATGGTGGTAAGTTTCTGTTGAAGAAGATCGTCAAGAAAGGTACCACATCTAAAAAGTATCGTGAAAACATTAGAGACGATGAGAACAATGTAGTGTAAATATCCTTACCAGACGACTTTGGGATAAATAATATAATAACACGGATTTCTGCATTGTATGATATCTAACTAACACCATTTTGCTACAAGATAAATAAAATATTGATGTCAGTTTTTTTCGTAGATATTATTAATTTGTTTTCAACATAATGAAGGATTGAAGATGAGGTAATCCATATACAAACTTACTTTAAATTATTGTCTGTATTAAATGTAGTCTTAACTTGGGAACTACGTCTAGCAGTGTGTGTCGTATTTATATATTAAAAGCAATATAATTATTTACATCTACAACTTCTTTCTATTGTAGGAAGCTGGCTATTTAACAAGAAAATTAAAATTTAATACATCATGTGACGTCACCGCTACTATCACCTATATGTTATCTTTATCACTTGAAAGCTTATCAGGACCCGTGAAGGATATTTTTCTTTCATTTTACTATCAAATAAAAAAAATAATTAATGTCTTTGGTAAATAAGTTAAAATAATACGTATTAATAAAAACAGAAACATCATCAACATGTAACATAGGTATTTAAATAATACTTTAGTTGAATGAAAACTTAGCTACGTTTCAGAATCAGTGTATAAATAGTGATCCATACTAAGCCTATGTGACACTTTTATTTACATTCTCGAATTGCCCTAAATAATGTATGTGGGCGTGTGGATATCATGTTGCCGTACTATAACTTAAAAAGTACACATTTCCTTTGTGGTAGAAAATTATAAATAGCCGAGCATGAATCGTTACGTTCGTACGTTATATATTTATTACAGGAAAACAGTTTATAAATAGAGTATATAAACAATGCCGCTCAGTATAAATGAGGCAATTGTACAATAATTATACATTTTCAATTGAGCTCGAGTTAATCGTTGATTGATCTCCTGTTTATGATATTTAACAAAGGTAACGAACACTGTATAAATGTGATTGTTCGAGATATGTAACGTTATATTGCCTTTCATTTCAGTTATTACTGCAGAACAGAATGCACTTTTTCATACATGCAAAAAAATTAGGAACAAGTTATAAAGTTAAATTCGCGATGGCTTCGTTGCTGAAAGCAATCTCTTACCGACAAATAAAAGACTGATATTGTATAAATAAATATAAATTGATGTAGATAGAAGAAATTTTCTAATTAACACTATATATTTAATACAATTTTAATAACACAAAAACTTTTTGTAATACTAATATCTAAACAGCAACGCACTGGCTACTTCTTTATAGTGTAACTTTGCTTCCATTTCAAGGAAGTTGAAGTTTGTGTAATTTTTACCATTGCATCAATATACAGAGGAAACATCTTTATACTCCGAACCGCAATAGCTATATATGGTTCGGTTCTAAAGATTTTTTTCCCGATAAACCATCAGGATACGGAACTAACTTGTTGTCGTGATACTCCCAAAACTGCGGAATGGATTTCTTTAAAAAAGCGTGTACCTTTTTTATACAGACGTCCGTAAGGAATTGTAATTGCTTACTATCAACTAAGACTTACGTTTATTAGTTAGCCATACGAAAAATACTAGAATAACAAGGCTTTAGATTATACATTTTCAGGAGTTATGTAAAGTGGTGCTATCTTAACTAACGATGCTCTGATTGATAAGCACATTTTCCATCAAAGAAAAGTAATTAAATTAATTAATAATAGAAAGTTACACAACTTGTAATTTGTTACATTTTGACTCGAAAAAATATTGTTTACCTCGATAAGTTAATTTTGGTTAGTAAACACTGGGTACAGTTACAGTAAAAAAAATTATCAGTGGCGGTACATTTAGAAGCGAGGTACGGGGCAGTAGATTATTTTATTACAGCAACCCACAAATGTTCGTACCCCTTTGCAGTCGTAAAACTTTCTAAAAACATTTTTATTGCTCATTTTTTTTTGGGCGGCATCTATGGTTTGTATTAGAAGTCCGAAACAAAAAATGTAACTACCAAAAAGGACATAATTCGACTTTGTGACTTATATTTTGTATTTGCTTGTAATCGTTGGAAAACTTTAAAACGAAACATATATATGTAGTTTAGTTATTACATGTAGATGTCCATGATTTTAAATTAATTTGGTGCCGAGATTTGTGGAACTTAGCAAAATTACCTATCACCATCCAAAGATTTCTCATTATAATTGTTTTTTTTTTAAAGATATAGTCTTCAAACTAACAATTTTTTTTCGGGCAAGTGATTGGTATTTATGAAAGTTTATCCCTAAAGGGTATGTATTAGTAGATTTTCTATTTGTTAACATCTTTATGTTATGTATCAAATAATCATGTATGATTAAAAAATAACACTTAAATCCAAAACTCATAAATTTTATCGGGATTAAAGGCAAGCTATCTTTTTTTATTTCACACTACTTTATTTTTGTACGTACGAATTGTAAAGTACAATTAAGATGTACTTGTACTCTAAATAGTTATATAAAATAAATTCTATATATTTATATAGAATCTAAAATATTAAGACGTAGAATATACACTTTATTTGTAATTTCTAAAACACCCTAAAAACTTTTCCAGTTAACGTTGCGTGGTAATAGCTCGCAAACGTACAGTGTACCTGAAGGAGACGCGGCCCGAGTACCGTTACGGCAACTAACGATTCCGAGAAGGTCATGCGCACTAAACTAAAGCTAAAATTCCATTTAAACTTTTTGCTGCCGCCGCCTCGGCACATTGCTGCACAGCCACGAAATCACCAAGGCTCCGAGTAATTTTTTTCTTATAAGAACCACCCCGGTTTCTGTTAAAAATCGTCACCTTCATAACTCGAATATTCCAAATTGAGAACAAGTAACTTCTATCAGAGAAAAACAATGAAAATGGATTCCTTCTGTTCCCGCATTAAAGTTACAAAAACTCATAAAGAGGCATCGGAACTTCCAAAGTAAAATCGATGATGTTTGCGTAATAGAAACGAAATCAATGTGACATTTATAAATAGCCGGAGTTTTTGATGTTGTTTCCTTGAAACAAAACCGAAACATGCTCAGGTATTATTAGAATCAAACAATACAACATTTCTTAGGATACGGTTTTGTTTTATGACGCTCGTTTAATACTGTTGCGAAAATATTTCTTAACCCAATTTTTATATAAAGACTTCTGTTTTATACCGACTTCCACATCGCTAGAGTTATAACATGGGAGAACTATTCAGATTATATTTCAAATATATTACTTGTAGTTGTTTCATTTAGGTCAAATTGTTGTTAATAAAAATACAGATTAGTTTCATAGGAAACAATAATATAGATTGATGTGACGATCGTTTGCGATGGTCTATGTCTAGCTACTTAACAAACAGCTAAGAAACATAACGGCTGTATTCTGTAAAGTTTAGGCGAACAGAGTTCAAGTTCAAAGAGCCAATTCATGTTTATGTATTCATTCAAATATCAGTAAGCAAGACATTTGAATCCCACACAGCGCCACCCACTTTTTGCTCGAAGGATCCCACGAATGGGCGTTCAAAACCACTTAATGACAAATGGGACTAAATATTGACAAAGTGCAACATAAAAACAAAGGGAAGGGAACTTTTGGGGCGGGCCGGTGTCAATCTAAAGAATAAATATAACGCGTGTTTGGCGAACGAATTACGTGACAACTTATGTTTGTTTGTTTGCGCCGCTGTTTGCATTGTTCCGCTGCTTGGGAGTTTGAGGAATTAGATTGCGTTATATACAAAAAAAAATAGGTTTAAATACAAATGTTTGTAGCTAAGCAGGTTTGCAACAAAATATCTATCTCCCTGCGTTGTTTAGTGCATATAAAACAACAATAACAAAGTATTCATAGCTTTTAAGTTCGCGTATGAATTTTTATCGCTTTATTTATTAGCTTGCTGGGATATGGTAAATTAGTGACCACCCAAGAATGAGCGGGATATAATTATGATAGTAAGTGATACGCCTGTTCATAGTATTGCGGCGCATGTTGCTGTTTATACAACACTACATTCTGCTCGGCGCTTCGAAACATAAGATATCAAGTTTCATTACAACAGTAATTTCTCCATCTGTTTTAAGGATTATTTGTGACTTTAATTACTGTTAAAGTTTTAATGAATATAACGTATATGATGTTTCTACGCATTCATGATTACATTCTATAAGGATTTATTATTTTTTAAGATTTATCTTACAGACATTATTGACATTGCATTTTTAAATTGTAATTTTGTTAAATAAAAAGTATTTTTTGAAAATTTGCTTATGAATATTGTTGTAAATTAACAATAAAATGTTGATGTTTCATAATCAAATGAATTTTAAAACGAATTACTTTCGACCTGCAAAAATTCAAACTCAAGCTCCTGGAGTTTGAATTTTTATCATAAATATGACTCCAGAGACCTTATTATTAAAGTGACATTCATGATGAAAATGTATATATTATTTATGAGAACTATTTAGGTGTTGACATTATTTCTCCACGTACAAACTAGTCTTTGTTTTGGATAAAACATGAACGTATATCTATAGGTTTTTTTTACTGTCTTCATAGGTTTCGATAGTGTTAGTTAAATGGTGATTATGTAGCTGCTTGTCGCAACATTCGTAGCAATGACATGTCGCAAACCGTGAGAGAAAACAATGAAGCGGCCCCGTGGGAACGACGTGATTGCCCACCCTAGGGCCGCGCGTTCGGCTCCCGGGTCGCGACCGCCGAGTTACGCCGCGGAACGGTGGGGTGCGAAAAGCGAGCCCGCGCTAACATCCGGAATTTATGTTCGCGTTATTAATTTATTTATGACTCGCATACGAAAATTTCAATTGAAAATCATTTCCATTGCTTCTATTAATATAAAGTAATATCGGAAATATTTATTGCGTTGTCAGAGCATATTGAAGTAAGCTTAACGGAAATTTATTTATTTACATCTTAGTTACGCTTATTTTAAAAGCAAGTGGATAGAATCTTATTAAATTTGCTAATTACACAATTCAATAAAATTTTCTCTCCATATATTTTACTATAATTCTTTAGGATAGATAAGATATTAAAAGCTCATGTAAAAATTAAGATTAATATAATTAAGATACTTTATACAGGCAGTTAAAATATAAATAAGTAAGTACAAAGGTATTTCGTTATCAAATTTATAAAGAATTTCATTTGCTTCAGTGTTTTTTCATATTTAATAGAGTATGTGGTAAAATATGGGAGTGATTTGATGAAATTAATGCGTACTTCTCCCGCGTGGGCAAAGTGTGAACGGACTTTGAATTAATGCCGTTTAAACATTGGGGCGTACATATCTACTAGGATTAAGTAAGTTCAAGTCTCGAGGGACGAAAAAGTACCCGAGTTTAATCAGCGACGTGCGGGGATTTGATAAATCCCGACTTACCCCTTGCGTGTTGACAGCAATTGATTGAAATTCGACTTTCCCTGACGCAATTGACTTGGACATTTGTAATTCATTTAAACAGAACTTTTTTTGACTACCCGTTTTTGTTTGACAACGGTTATGGACTTTTTGCATAATTATTTCCGGGTTTAATTTACTCCAGACTACAACTCTTTAAACGTTTTGTTGTTTATTTTATAACCGATTAAATAGATTTCATATAAAATTTCTGCACTTTTACGGATATTATAATAAATTAAATCGCTTATTTTCATGACTTAAATAGTTTCCCTTTTTCAAACTTATAATGTACTCCCGTTGATGTCTTTTCTATGGTGTAATAAATTTAAATACTTTAACGAGGTATTTTACAAATTTTTCAAGTTGTGTAATATGTTAATGGTTATTAAAAAAGATATAGATATTAGAAAATGTTTTAAATAAAATAAGTACTTTAAAAACTGTCTATTGAATTAACACTAAAAATTAATATCACAGCTAATGAAATTTATGAAAAAGAAGTAAGTTAATAAAACTGTTGTCAAATTATTTGTATTATGTTTGTCGATTGCAGGGGTAGTGTAAGGGTTATAAAACAAAAAAAGCAAGTACAATTTTAACGCGTCTTTTATTGATAACTTGATCTCTTTCTTCAATATACTTTTGTGTCCACTGACTATATAACACTCACTGTACATTTTCGTATTACAATATTTAAGTCTTTCGTGGCTTTATAACGTTTCGTTTTCATAACAAATATTTTGTACAATGCACGACGGGCGTACGAGTGTGGCGTCGTGGCACAACTTATCGATATCTATACCTACATTTTACGAGCTAACGCTAATCGAATCTAGCCATTAAAACTATATTTACATATTGTTCAAATTTTTTTGGTATTCAAATTACCTCAATCACTACATCGTCTAACTCTCATTATCACACACCACGCAAATCCCACACGTCCGTCCGCATGTCACAACTTAGAATATTTAACTTAAACCATGAAAAAATACAATAATCGTAATATAATACAAGATAATCATCAACAACATTTAATTGAAATACGTCCGCCGGCGCGGGGCCGGGGACGCGACAAAGTCAACAGTCCTCGCAACACTAACAGCGGTACGTTTTAAAACAAATAAATGAACATACCTAGAAGTATGTACGGCAGGGGGACAACGATCACTGTGTAACGCAACTACCGATTCGCAATAGAGTCACTGTGGGCAACATGTGCATTGACCCGGGGGCGCGGCGACACGGCGAGCTCATAGCGGCGGGATGTCGATGTCGCACGCGAAGGGCGATTCTCAGATGAGAGGCATCGCGCGCTCCCCGGCGGCCGCGTACCGCTGCTCGTCGGGCACGTGGTACATGTTGATGATGTGGCTCAGGTCCTGCTGCCCGTACTCGCGCTTCATGGCCAGCTGGTCGTGCGCGTGGGCGTGGGGCACGAACTCGCGCTTCAGCTGCGCCGGCGGCTCGTGGGACACGAACTCGCGTTTTAATCCGGGCGGCCCCGGTGATACCGGTTCAGATTTAGCGGAGGAACCGCTGGGCGAATGCGACGCGCACGACGGTGGCAGCGCATATCCGCCCGGTGAGCCCGGCCCGAGTCCGTACGCGGACGGTGAAGGCGGCTGGGGCAGATAGGGCGAGCCCTGCCCGCCGCCGTAGCCGTATCCGCCACCGTAACCACCTTGCTGCATTTGGGACACATCGTAGCGCGGGTATCCGTACGCTTGCTGTTGATAGGCACTAGGGTCATGCATCATGTATCCGTTAGGCATATATCCGTTAGGGGTCATTTGGTAAACATCGCGCGGCTGCTGTGCGGTCGGCGCCGCGGTCCTTTGTGTGTCGCTCGCACCCAAAAGTGCTCCACCGCCGAGCGGGTACTTCTCCTGCTTCTTTGCCAATGTCTTCGTCTTCCTCCTTGGCCTGTACTTATAATCCGGATGTTCTTTCATGTGAACGGCGCGAAGTCTCTTCGCTTCGTCGATGAACGGTCGTTTCTCAGATTCCGAGAGATCTTTCCATTGTGCACCGAGACGTTTAGATATTTCCGAGTTGTGCATTTTAGGATTATCCGAGGCCATCTTCCTGCGTTGCCCGCGCGACCACACCATAAACGCGTTCATCGGACGCTTCACACGGTCAGTATTAGAGTTCTTACTGTTATTGTTGTTGTTGTTATTTGGCGGTTGGTGGTGTTGTTGTGGCTGCGGGTGATGCTGGGGCAACGGCTGGTGATGTTGATGTTGGAGTGGCTGGTGTTGACCGAGCGGCTGCTGCTGCGGCAGCGCCATCATGCCGCCGAGCGCGCCCAGCGAGCCGTAGCCGTGTTGGAGCGCGTGGTGCGGCGGCACGGTGGCGTGCAGGCTGCCGCCCTTTAGGTCCGTCTCCATCGTCAACATGTCGTCTTCCTGCGGCGCGTACAGCTTGCCGATCCTTCGTTCACCGTACACAACGAGAGAGCTGTCGGTCGCTCACA
Organism: Byasa hedistus; assembly: GCA_029286795.1. Taxonomy (NCBI): domain Eukaryota; kingdom Metazoa; phylum Arthropoda; class Insecta; order Lepidoptera; family Papilionidae; genus Byasa; species Byasa hedistus. The sequence goes on along the minus strand of JAGSMW010000020.1, from coordinate 3,246,722 downwards.
TGGACTCGCGACGGTGCGCGTCGGGTAACGTGTCGCAGGAGCGTGCGGCGCGGAGGCTACGTGCGTTGTGAGCAGCCGCAGCGCCGGGCGGCGGCGGGTCGGGCCGGCGCCCCCCGCGCGCGGCCCCGCCCGCCCGCAGCGCGCCAATCGCAGCGCGGCGCCGCCCCACCCCGCGCCCCCACCCACCCGCCGCGCACCCGCCGCACCCGCCGCACCCTGCATCTTTAATCGCGCGGCGTGCGAGCCGAGCGCGCGCCGCCCGACGCGCTCGCCTCCTCATGCAAATCACAATTTTGTTTGCCGACGGTGGTTGCACCTTCTCGACCTTAGCTTATGTTGTAAACAATACACACTCTTCTTTTTTTCTATTCAACACTTATGTACACTTTATAGGATGCTCTTGCATCTAAATAAATACAAGCGTAGTAATTTTAATCTACAGCATTTTGCTAACTGTTATACTTTAGTTATCGTTGATTCTAAATGTATACGGGCATAATTTGTACACTACGTCGACCTTATGCTTGGACAATTCAGTTTGTTCAGCTGTGCCGGTAAAGTTCAAGGCCCGTGTAACAACGCGGTTACAGCGATCGCAACGAAATAATAATATCAGCAATGTTTTAAACGTTCATCGTTTATCCCTTACATCTGCATGTCTGTTATACATCTTAGACGGTTTATTTTTGTATTAACTTCATTATCATTCACTGCAGGACAGGCTTTGCTCAATGCTTGCTTCTTGCAGTTAATTATTGGACCTGCACATTGTAATCACGGCATCCATAGGTCTTCCTGGATTTAATTACTTATAACGAACGATTTATAGTAAAGTATAAGTGACGGGTACATAAATCTAAACATAATTTTTTAATTAAATTATTTGTTTTCTTGTAGTAGTAATAAATATTTGTTAACTCCAATTGCAATTATAGGAATTCATGAATTAGAAACTACCGAAAATTTCATATAAAAAATACGGTAAAGTTTTATATACACCATTGTTGATTACATAATAAGTTATGGATTTATGTATAAACTAGTTTAGTATTTAGGTTTGTGAAAATTACATGTGGGTATGGAAATATTAGTGGTATAAATGTACCTTCGTTATATATTTTATTAACAATGACGATAATAATTTCAAAGGATGCATCATAGTTAATCACTGCACAAACAAACATATTTAGCTTTAATAACAATTATAACGGTTTCGAAATCGTTATAATTAATGCAAAGCATTATATTCGGTAGAACAAATATAACGGTAACCGTCGCAATAAAATCATTAGACAGATGTAAATTAGTTTACTTATGCTACTGAGTATTATAGTTATAATTGATACAAAACAAGGATTTCTTTTTTCTTCACTTATTTAACTTTTTGTCTAAAAAAAATCTGTATTTTCTTATTTTTTTTTTGTAATGTATGCAAATGTAGCACAGCAGAAAATTTTCGGATAAAATTTCTTACTTCACTTGTGTAGTTTAACCTCAAACATTATTAACAATTTCTATAAATTTAAATAATATATCAAACATTGATTTTTTGTTGATTAATTTTTTTTTGTAATAATAAAATGTGGATTGTAAAGTAATTTAGTTTGGTGCTAGCAAAATATGTAATAAGGTATTTTTTTAGTTAAAATAACGGTACTGTGGCAGTTGAGCTCGCCGCGGCACTGCTTAATACCCCAGGTAGTGTATGCAATTCTTAGAAAAGTTAATTTAACTGCTGGAGATAGTGAGCCTCTCTTAGAAGGGCGCATTGTTTCAACGGACATTCTTGTTAAATATTTTTTTATGTTTCACTCGAAATGGACATTTGCTTTTGCTTAAAAATATAAGTAGTTAACTCTCCATTGTTGCGGGTTACTCGCTAATTAGGGTTTATATAATGATATTTCTTATTGTTTTATTGTTCGCGGAATGGGGAGTCAGTGAAATAAAAAAAAAATGCGTTTCGTTATTATTTATTTGTGTAGTTAACGAAATTACAAATGGTTCACATACAAATATACAACATTTAGAACGTTAAGGACGTTTTATAATAATATCAAAATTACATAATGTGATTGTGTTATTACAAAATATTACTTATAGATACAGTTTTACTGATAAATACATTGTATATTTTTCGTTATATTTTACCTGATAAACATGCCTTACATTTATCATACATTAACAACCAATTACAAAGTAATGATTCTTCATTTAGAAGAATCAAGCGAGAATTTCATGATTTACACAACAATTCGTTGCTCATATGTTTGTGAAATACACAGACGTTATTACATGCGGTATTTTTAGTGACAGGGTCGCAGGATATTTTCTTATAAATAATGAACTTATTAGAAGGTAACTCAAACGTTTATGGTATTGAATAGATTCGTTCTGCGTTTAGACAAAAATTGTTAATGCGCAAAACAGTTTCGCGTTAACTGCTTTGGACGCCATTTTGATTTGTTTGGAGTTCAACGAAACTTCTTGATATTAAAATTTTTCTTTTTTTTGTATTGTCATGTAATTATTGTTAAGTAAATAATAAAACTAAAGCATCATTTTCAGACTTTGATTTAAATACTGATTCTGGATGATGTATTAATAATTAATTTAATCAATTTTGTGATTACTGGATGTTGTCATTACAAGATTTTTTATTTTTAACTGATCTGATGGGCATTAATGTATTGATTTTTTAAACAGTTATTTCTTATATGGAAATTGATAGTAATTTTGCATTGGCTATTTATGCTAAGTCTTTTTAGTAATTTTTCTGAAATTTATGTCTAACAAAATGTTTAGGATTTGCGTCATCATCTATATGAGAACTACTAAAAATAATACAATTGTCACTTTAAATCCTTAACGAGAAGAGTGAACAGCAACGAATAAATGAAAAAGATATAAAAATAATTTTATAGGAATAAAAGTATCGTAATTGGAGCATTTTTAAAATAAAATCCTGTAGCACTTTCGTGGCACTGAAAAACCACTACAGGCATAACGCATCGCGAGTCATTCAATAATTGCTGGTGTAATGCTTGTTTTAAATAAAAAGCGAGCATCAAACACTCCGGGCGTCCTAATTGGCGCGAGGTGTCACTAATGACAGCCGCGAGTGGCGCGAGTGCCGTTGCAAATTAATAATTATCGCGCCTGGCAACACTGAGGTGACGCCACACCGCAATATGGCCGCCGTGCATTGTTGCCGCTAACACAGTAATTTTAAAACTTTGATTATTAATTTCTTTCGTTTTATGGGTGTATTTGTATCGACTTATATGACATTTGTATATTTAAATTATGTATTTATCTATGTTATATACTATATGCTTTTACTCGGATCTTATTTATTTCAACTAGTAGTTTCTATCGCAAAACAGTAATATGGAAATGTTACTGTGTTCCGTTTAAATACGTTGTAGCTAGTCAAGTTATCAAGTGAATAAGCGACGAGCTAATTATGGTTAAATGTATAACATAATAATTATTACCAATATGTGAGGATTCAACTTTCCTTTTCGCTTTCTCAAAATAAAATCAAATATTTAAACGAGACTTACACTACTCAATACGTAATTGGAAATACAATTAATGTAATTTCTATACCGTACAGTCGGAACTCACAGATGTAGTAAATCATAATGAAAGCCCAGTATTAGGCTGAATACGACTCGAATGGACACCAACAAGACCGCATACGTTAGAGCATGCTATCATCATCTCTCCTTGTAAGGTGTAGAACATCTCCCTACGTTGAATTTAACATAGACATATGATTGCACAGAATTGTGCATTTATTATTAAACATACGAGATTTTTCAATTTCTATTGCAACATAATCAACATTTTTTATTAAATGTACTATAATTTCAAAGGTTATGTTTCTTTATCTATTTTTTGTGACAGACATCACTACAATGGTATGGGTATTAGAAGAAAAGTTGTAAGTTTCTGACAAGATAGATTTAGTATATGATCATGAAACAAATTTAGACGAAGATCGCAGAGCTGTGTGAAAAATTGTAACTACGGTTATGAAAGTGGATGATAATAATTAAGTTATGCTAAACCTAATCAGAGTTGGACTGGAAGTAGAAAGAGAAAAAGTCTTTTTCATTTCGTGTAATTAATTAGTCTTATTTGTAAAAATGTTGCTAATTAGAATTTTTTGATACAAAGACACTCGAAAAAAAAAATCGAAAAATTTAATCTATAAACGTAATTGTTTAATGTTTATTGTACTTAAACTCTGAACATAGTAAGATTTATTGTTAATAGATATAACATGTTCGGATATACGGATCCATCGTCTATTGCATTACATTCCTCTTCTGATTTATAAGAGTAAATATCTAATTAAAAATAGAATTAAACTTTCAAAATTAATTTAGCGCTCTGTAATTAGAAAGAGTAAATGAAAGTCGTACATAACTATAATTTAATATTTAAACGAGCGGGACAGTCGTCGTTCGTGTAGGCCTAGCGCACATTATGCGAGGGGGTGGTAGCGAACCAGCGCCCGGGGGAGTGGTGGGGGTGGGTCCAGTTCCGGCCGCTGTCTCCGTCTCATCAGGCCTATCTTGGGAGCGAGCCTCCCGCAAATTAAATAGTAACGTGCGTCAGACTCCTCGTACGCGTAGCTTGAGATATGACTGTTAATTGGAATAGCACAGTTCTCCAAGTTCCAGTTAGGTTTCTTAATTAAAACTTTAAAAGGTAATGCCGTTTGAGTTAAACGACTGTACACTAAAATTACTTGTAACTGAATTTATAACATGTTAAACAATATTAAGTCTCAGAAACATTACTTGGTTAACTTTTAATGAAGTTTTCCTTTGCTGCATTGGCAACCTCGTGTAATATTTTAATTAAGTAAATTACTTGTGTTACATGTGGGGCTGTTTGTAATGTTAATGTATATTAAGGATGTGAGGTTTTTTTTATAACTATATTTGAAGTTAGGATATAATTAGATGTTTTTTATTAAGTAAGATTTGGTTTTACTACGATACTGATTACATTGAGGTTTGCCGCAAAGGTTAAACTTTACAGTTGTTTGTTGAATTGTAGTAGGTATACAATTCAACGCTGTAGTTTGAAGGGTATTGTAGTTTGAGTATCAAAACTTGAATACTTGTCTTACAGCGATGAGCACTATGTAGTGCAGTGTATATTACCAAATCTAGCGAAATCGATCAAATGAATAACGCTTCGTCTAAAAACAAATATCTGAAAAATTTCTGTTACAATCGAATAGTATGTCTATTAAAGGAATGACGCTGTGAGAGAAACGGGATAAAGAGATAGTAAAAATTATAATAGTAGCATTCTATTATTTCGTATATATTTAAATCAACATTGGTAGACAGCAAGCACATTAAACGTCGAAGACCTTTGACACTTAGCAATTACACGCATTAATGAAAGGCCGTTGGATGAGATTTCATATCGATCTGTATTAGAAAAATAAAACATCTTTATTTAATGAATCTAATGCTGAGTCATTTTAAATACATAATTCGTGATACGGTAAAATAGAATTAGTTATACTTGATACATCGCCGTAATCCTCATAACAATGTTTACAGCCTTTTTCTTGTTTATACACATATCACACTTATGTATATTATAATGTTATATATTACATATAAATACAATTATGTTGTTATAAATTACTACACAAAACTACTGAAGATTAGTACCTCTAGTATGTAGTTAAAGTTGAATTTACAGTTATAATTAGTATTATTTTAAACATTTACTGCGGTGAGGTTTACGCAATATTGCTAACCTATAAGACTGCATCAATGTTCATTATTATTGTTTTACTGACTATATTCCTTAAAACTGGTTTATATCAATATTTTTATACTACTAATGCTTGACGGCAGAAATAAGGGAAAATGCAATAGTTACTAACTTACTCAGATGACCACTAGGAAGGTAGACCTATGACCTCCATCCACCACTAGTTTTATTTAAACAACAGTTATGATATTCATAAGAACATGAAGAAATTATATAAATAAATAATTATATAACAGGTAAACATCATTATTCGATCATACATCTTATAACTTAAATAATTAACACTTTTTACAGTTTATTAATTGACCACCTACATGTGTCCATAGAACCAAAAACATTTTTTTATATTATTTCTTTTCATGACAAATGCGTCTATATCAAATATAATGTCGTTATTAAAAGTAATAATCTCGAAAACATACATTTTGTAACAAATCACAATAGATTTGGTTTCAAAGCTTTTATAAAAATGTCACTATTCACTACAGACTACAAAACAATAAGAGTATAATTTTTTGGTTAACCTTGTTAAAACTCCGTGTAATTTTATTACGGCACCATTTAATTTTAAACTTATTGTTATCTATAACTGCGAGGTTGTTTTGTGAAAACAATTAACAAAACTTATATCGCCTGCAGTAAGATATTAACATTAATATGTCATTTGTATGTATGTTTAGTAGGTACGTATTAACACGTCCACATAAGTATAATAATTGACTATGTGAGTATACTAAAATACTTGTACACACAAACCTCGCAAATGTACGTCAATCACACTTAAACGTAAAACACGATACAATAGGTACATGTAGATCTGTAGCGCGCGTATACAATAACATCGCAATCAGCTGGCGACCGAACGAGAGCGTAAAGTTGCACTTGGAGCGATCGTCACCGGGCACTGCGTGCGCACGAGCTCGATCCGTACAACAAAGCACTAAATGACGAATTTTCCACGAGGAAAACACTCGTTTTCCGCGACTAAACGTGCGAGCGTGTCGCTCCCGATGCCCAGACTAAGCGCGGCCCGTGAAAAAGCACCGCCACAACGCCGACCGACAATGGAAAGCGGTAAAGAATCATAATAATAACAATGACAACAATGTGAGATGCTATAATAAAGAGCCGCGGCATTGTGCTGGGCCCGACGTTCGTTCGAAGGGTCGCGGCAGATCGATACTCGGCGGATTGTCTGCGGATGGCGTGCGTGGGCCTTTGTCGGCCCGGCGTCCGCCGCAGCGCCCTCCAGCGCCCATTCACCAAGGCTAATCAGCTCATTCTAACCTACCAGTCCGGTACGCTCATCGATACTGTATAAACTTTTACCACCGCACATCTTGATGAGACTGATTCTAACAGAAACTGATTCTCTAAATATTACAATGTAATACACACATTATCCAGAGTTCGATAGCCTCAGACAATAATAATATCTGTACGATGATAAAAATAAATAATTAAAAATTTTATTGTTACGGTGTATTTATAAAAATTGATAAATGTCTAGTTATTATAGTAATAATCTCGAAAACATACATTTTGTAACAAATCACAATAGATTTGGTTTCAAAGCTTTTATAAAAATTGATAAATGTCTAGTTATTATAGTACTGCTATATATTATATATACAGTCGCAATTGGGCAATTAAGGAATGTAAGTGAAAAGTAAACCAAATTCGATCTCGGTAAAACTTTTACATTTGTATCTCGTAACTAGTTTTTATTCGTTATTAGGGTACTTTTTCCAACCCCCGGATAATAAAATTAGTTTAAATAATTTATTTTAGGGCAACTAAAACATATAAATGATTTTCTTACAAAACATGTATATTAAATTATTTGTATACTTTTAGATGCAAAAAATGGACATCGTGTCACAGAAAATAGGAACAGGCGATGACCTTTGTATCGTAGGTATAAATCTAGGTTAAGATGTTTTATTCTTTTACTGTTTACATATTAGTTTTTTGTTAAAAATAAAAAAAACCCAGCCCTATTAATATTCCTATTATTGGGAATAGAGATCGATTCTCTCCCACAACGACAAAATAAAGGTCATTTATCTTCTGCGCTGACCAAGTGCGGGTTAGCAGATATCCACGAAAGCTGTTCTTCTTCGAACATGTAGGTTTGCTTTGTTATCCTTCACCAGAGGCTTAATCTACTCCATCTTCTTATTGTATCAACATATAAGAGTCAGATTATTCCGGACGAGTTTGCTTTGCAATCCATGGTCTGTCATCCATGGACTGTCAATTAAGATCACGTGAAATTGAGGTTAAGTGTTAGCACACCGTAGTTAACAAAATAAGAAACATCTCGAAGTCTCGTTGGATAAAGAAATAAATACGGCGGGAGTCCGAACGTTCGTGATGCTTCAGACTTAATTTCGCCGGAGGTGCGAACTGGTACGAGATAAAACATCCGAGTTTAATGTAATAATCTGTCGATCGGGCCTTATCATCAGTTCGATCGCGCACACCTCCCGCCGCTTCGCAGATTGCGTTCGCCCACTCTCATATTGTGGATATTACTTTGATACGGCTACTTAAGCTGCGGTAATACGTGTAACGGCGAACACCACGCGGAATCTTGATTTACGCGTCTTAATAAATTCTTCACATCACATAAAACTTTAACAATTTTTTTATTAAATAATCGGGATCTCTAGTCCGTGATCGTGAATATTTTTATTAAAAAACTTACATTATATGATGATACATGATCAAATTTTACTGAAGAAGCATTTACGGTTTCAAAACATCCTTCTATTACTAATTAGTTATTTATTCATACAAGAATAATAAGACATGAAATAATGATGACATAAAGACTTTTTAATAAAAACATTTCAAGTCACTGTAGAAAAATTTAAATCAAAATGTGTTTGTAAAGTGTGAGTTCTGTCATTAGCTGATGATGATTTAACAGTACATCTAAATGAGACTAACTGATATCTCGTTAATCACTTTTTATATTGTTAATAGAAGTCATAAAACTGCCTTTTAAATATTGTTTTTGTTATCATGAACATATAGTTTTTTTATAGTTAAAAATTAAGATAGTCTTAGGTCACATCCAGGCTAAGCATCACGCTCGCCGGCACCGCCGGTCGGCTTAGGAAACACAGGGGACGCCCCGCGGCGTGCGTCCATCACTGCTGCGCGCGCGCACCACAATTAAACCCCGCTATCGACCCATCGGTTAATCCAATTAAGTAACTGCAGTTAACACTCGCATTTGTCTGCAATCGATAAACCGATAGAAAACCTAATGACAATCATTTGTTTGCGATCGTAATTACGTACGAGATTGTAACGGATTCTATTTCGGAATTGAAACAGCAAAAGTAATATTTCACGAATGTGGCATGATGATGAAGATCATCTACTGTAAAGCAAACATATATTATATATAGTATATAAACATAATTCGCAGATGTTATAAAACCGTGTAACATACAAAGATCGATCATTACGTATAATTGGTACAGAAGTGACTTAGCAAAGAATTTCGTGCTTGACTGTAAGCGATCGAAATGGAATGATCTCCAGTTAATTGACCACATGCTGTTCTTAAACCTTATTTTGTAATTTTATCTCACGATTGTAACATCTAAAACAGTATAAAATATGTTTTTGTGAAACGAGTCCAGTTTAAACATAACCAAAAATTTATTTATGTAATAAGTATGATGTGTATTAAGATATTGTATGAGACGATCGGGTGAGTTGAAGACTTGGTGAATGTTTCAGGGTATCGTTGGATGCTAGGCATCCAACCAGTCTTGCTGAAAATCGATTGACAAGACCTATTTCAGCAGTAAATGACAAGTCTGAAATGATGATGAAGGCTGTAAGAAATAACGTACTACATAGTTTAGTTTAATAATAATTAGTATATTTATAATGATAATGGTCAAAATTATTTCGCATCACCTCGTAGTATTCATTAGGAAGTAACTGAATCTTAAATAAAGCTCTCGTTTAATAATTATTATAAAACTGTTTTACTACTACATCATATTAAACAGAATCTTAATAATCATCTTTCTTTGCTTATCGATGACTACTGTATGTATTAAAGTTACTACAAATAGTAAACATGGTCTTCCCTAAACAGATTATTTATCTATAAATAATTACTTTTTAGGTATCATATTATAATTATACTTATCAATAGGTCTTATTTCAACTTAAGCTGTACAAAATAATATTCTAGTTTGAAAGGAATTAGAGCAAAATTACTGCTGTAACGAGACATAATTTCGTGCATATTGGCAACACGCGCAATATAGTGCCAAATTAAATTATTTCCTGGCACTACATTATTATTGTCAAACAGATCGCTTACCTTCAGGTAAGCGTTCAGCTCGTCTTATCGTTGATTCGTATAAAAATACTATTAGAAATTTTTGGTGTTTCAGCTATATTGTTTGTATTACTTTTATTATGAGGAGAGATATGGATCTTCAGACGATATTAAGATTTTAGAGAAAGACAATTAATGTAGGGTTTCAACACACATCTGGAAAGCCTGCGAATTCGAGGCAAGGGTTAGCTTCATTCTATTCTTAATAGATTGAGACTTCAGGGCAGCACTATTTTGTGTCTGTGGTTGTACCTTACCAATTACTATATCTTCTTCACAGTTGTGTACAACAATGGACTTGACACGCATGTACATATACACGGGCAACCCGATAATGGCAAGGCTGGCTCAAAAATTTTTGATATGTAACCGTTAATTTACGCCGCCATTTTTAATTAAACGCGATGACTAAGTGCGGGGATCCATCACAGTCGGCACTCGAAGGCGATCTATTATTAATTATTATTTTGATCGATCACGTTTCGTCTTATTTCATTAAGGATCCGATGTTGTATTTCACTCTTTTTTTTACCGTGTCAGAATCATTAATTGTGCAGTTTGTAATCGTTTTCGGTTACGAATGCGTTTCGTTCGGCACTTCGTGCGGTTCCATTTTTATTGTTGTATGTTTTGTGTGAATTTTCTTATTTTAGTGCCTTGATTATTTTAATAGTAATGTTATGTTGAAGTTGTATTATCAAAAGACATGAATAACAGCCAAATGACTGATGATGATGTCGAGGACAGGGCGAGGTGGAAGCTGAAACCTAAGGGTTAGTTATTTAATTGTTTGGATAATAATAATGCGAAGTTAGGAATGAAAAACAGTTATTTAAGAAAGCTAATAGTATGGAAATATAAATTTTACGGAAATTCTTAGTAATTATGATTTGCAACATATAGAAATATTATTTAATATAATACTAACATCTTATTACCTTTCCCTTATTTTATTCAGTTTTGAGGATAAGTTAATGTCTTTCCTGCAATATCCGTTAGGTAATTTACAAAATAAACATATCTATCTGTGCTCAGGTAATTCTTTCTTGGATTACTGATCACGAGATTAGGAAATATCCGCCGAAATTAGAGGTGAGTTTATCCCTCAGCGAATAATTCGTTCCCGGGCTGGAAGGGAACATTATCCTTACGGCCGAACGACTTTTCTTAGAAATCAATAATCCTCAGCTTTTTAAAGATATTCTTACAGAAACAAACATGTTCGTATCCAGGCCAACGTTAAAGTCAAAGATGCCGCGGATTAACCGATGTTTTTTTTCTTCAACTGTGTTAAATTCGAAACGTTTTCGATTAGGATAAAGATTTCGCTTTGCTCAAAATTTTTGATGTTAAGTCGAACAATGGGCTTCCGGGGACTCTTACTTTCGTAATATAAGCCCTGATCAAATTTTCCGTGAGAATTATTTTAGTCAGTGTCACATAATTTGGTGACTGAAGATAAGTATCGATTGAATAATATGTTATTTCGTAATACACAGTAGAAATGGATGACGGCGAGTGCAATCAAAATACCAGAGCGGAAGGAATATTCTTCGATATCTTTAAACAAGTAACACCTACATGAGGTCAGCACATTTCGCGGAGCGATCGCGGTGTGATACCGCCGACGTATCGATCGTATCGGAGTGACGAAGCTGTATCGATAATTCGAACAGTCCATGAACTGTCCAGTACACGAAGAAAGGGAATGCCGTTTTATAACGATTTTTTTTTGATAGAAATTGACACTTTAAATGAAAATCAAAAGGAATCTCTTTCAGTGGAGATTTAAGAATTTTTGTATAAATTTGTTAAATTGAAATTGTGCCATTTATCTATGCGCTTTGTAGCATGAGTGTCAATAAATTTATGTGAAGAGTAAGTGGACATAAAACATGCCTGCTCGCGACGATAGTTTTGAAATTGATTTTCTTCACTAAACTTAACTGAATAGTAATGGATTAAACTATTAATATATACAAGTCGTTATGAAATAGGAATGAATTATTCCAATAAACCATCTCTCTAACAAGACTAATAAATTATGTGGTCGCTCGTCAAGAATATCGACGACTCACGATGTCGATTTAAAGTATTCGAATAATTTCGATTCCGATGATATGGTCATTTTTTATTTTTAATGAACTTCTTGTTCTGGTATATAAAATATGTTAAATCTTTTTCAACCATTTTTGTTTTAAATACTATGAAGGTAAAAATTAGAAAAAAGATGATTAAAATGTTTAGAGATTTTGTTCTTTATAGCAGCAGCGATATTTAAAAAAAAATGTTCACTAATCATTATGTGATTAGGATTTATAAAACTTTCAGGTTTTTGAAAGTAAAAACTATGTAAAACTTGACCGTATGTACTATTAATTGTCACACGCCGAAAGTAACTATTCCCGCTCTAAATCAAAGTGACAGGTAAGCAAATAGAACAAAACACTACCTTCTTCTAGGAATTCCGAAAGTCCTTGCCCATAAATCACTGGATTCCTGACAAATGGATTCTACGAGTTTTTTTTCCGCCACTCATTTATTAATAGGGCAGAGAATGTTTCGGAAAACCAATAAAATGTGCCCCGTCATATACCTGTCTACCGGCAGACAGCGTGGCATTGTTCCTTGGGTCTCTTTTTTCAAAGTCTGAACCGTCCCTCCTACATTTAATACGTAACTTTTTATGCAATTTACCTCTTTAATCTATCTTATTAAATCAATTAATCTAATAAAAAACTCATTAAAAGTGTATCACAATTTATTAAAGAAAGAACTTTAACACAAATTGAATGTAATAATCATGCATTAAATTGACGATACAATGCACAGTGATTTCAATAAAAAGTTTACATTCATTGTTAAATTAAAACAACTGAAAATTAACGGGATTAGTATCAGAAAGGACGTTTCAAAAAAAATTCTCTGTCAACTCACTTCAAATCTTATTACTTATCAATGAGCTCCGAGGATATTATTCAGAATTTGCGTGACTAAATGAAACGAAATGCCATATTTTCTGTGTGGTTGAAATTTTTCGCGAAATTAAACATTGAACGGTTAAAATTAAAGTTGATAATTGTAACAACAAACAAGATCGATGTAGTCGTATAGATTTCGCGAGTAACCTATTTTTGTGAATGGACAATTTTTTGTTACGTGTCGTGTCCGCGCGAACAAAGGACTCCGAGGTAGTTTGCGCGTGTGAAAGACGAGCCGTTCCCGCTCCTCATGGATTGGACCAAAAATAATTGTCATTTCCTGCGGCGACTGTATATTGTTATTCGAATTGCACGGGGACGTGTTGCGGTGGTATTCGCGTTTTTTTTTGTGCTCCCTCCTGACACTTTCACAACGATTAAATTCGACTTCAGCAATTTAAGAGTACACTCGCAATGTTTGATACAATGTATGTGTACTCATTATCTCGTAAGTGTTATTGTTGTATTCATAAGGAATTTGTTGTAAGAATTCGAAAGGATTCGGTATTGTTAAAAAAATTTAAGTTAATTTTTATTAACGTAAACGTTTTAGTTAAATTCTTCATCATTAGCTAGTTGCACTGTTGGACACAGGTCTGTTGCAAGGAACTGTAAGGAACTTCTATCCTTGCGAAGATTGTCCCACAGTCAGGAGGCGGTGAACAAAAATTCGCTTGTACTTTTTTACTATGAATCTACGTTTAATAAAATTAAGGTGATGAATTGTAATGAAATTCTTGATTTTCCTTACAATATAAGGTAATATCTTCAGTTGAACTAGAAAATTTTGGGGAAGGCAATGATCAGATGTGGAGGACAATAAGCTTAAATTACGATGAAGATGATTAAATTCATTCAGTTAAAAAGTTCTGTATTTTAAACAAATATTAGAAATAGTTTTTTTACATAACGATATTTCATAATCGAATTCAAATGAAATGACATTTCCTTACAGTAAATAACAAATGGTAGTTCGTAAATTAATACCATAAATTTCTCTCAAAATTTACTTGAATGTGGAAACTTATCGTTGCAAAACATCATTCCGTGACGTCACTGTAACCTACACTCGCTAATAATAACAAATGTCATCTGTCAACCGCACCAAATGGAGTGTGGAGTGCTACTCCGAAGCGAGTAATCACGGAGCAAATGAGAAGTTTTGGGTCATGGCGTCTGCGGACACGCAGTATTAATTTTTCCCACCGCAAATTAAATTTAATCGAATTTAAACCTTATTTGTACTTTCTTTAGAGGTAAACACAAAAATATCGGCTGTTGTTATAACTTAGCTATCACCGAAGACGTGAGGGTAAGTTTCATAGGGTAAGTTAGAAACGTGGGAGGTCACGGCGCTAATGGCTGCCGCTGACAGGTAACGCGAGATGCTAGACAAAGTGCATCGAAAATGACATTCGCGTGGAACTTACCCTGATGGAAGTTAATGGCATACATTTAGCACTATTACTGAACGTTTAGAAGAAAACTTCCGTTAGTAATCATTTTGTACATTTCCTATTATTTGACTTGTAAACAATTGTTTAAAAGGAACATTATTATTCGTATGTTTTAATGCACTTCATGCTTTAAGGAACACGCCGTAATTTCTTTTAGTTTCAGCTCTCCGTAACTCGAATGTATTCTTAAAACTTGAAGACAACATATTTGCCGCACAAGAAAGTTGGCGAAGTTTTTTTTCTGTTTTTGCTTTTCCCCGCCTTTGTCTTAAGACGCCAGTGGCCACTTTGTGACTCACTCGCTTTGTTTTATGATCATAAGAAAATGCATGTAAAGTAAACATGTTGATTTTCATTGCTTTGAACGTCTCAAGCCTTTCTTACAAAAGGTAAGATTACTCTCGCACATCGCGAACTTGTAATTAGAAAACGTTGATGCTATTCCTTTGTTCGCGTTTACGAAAAAAAATATATTATTCACAAAGAACCTACCGTAATTAAATTTATGGTACGTTAAGTTAGAGTAATAGGGTAACGCCTTTATTCACTGTTAATCATTGTTTATATAAGAAAATAATAGTTTACGGTATCTCTATCGTCTAGACGCTCATTCTAAATGATCTATTATCCTTATCAAGTAAGGTAGTTGTATGTAATATTTTAATATTACAAACAAACACTCGTATTTAATAACACTGATCCTAGGTTATGGCACCAAGAGTTAACTATCTAAACAGCCTGTATTCGTAGTGACCTTAACTTTATTTACTAATGCAATTTCTTAAAATTTATTAAGAAAACAGATACTTTAATAGTAGAAGCATTTCTTGCCGGCGGCATTCTTTTCATCTCTATATTTGAAAATATACAGATGCGATGTTTATCATCATACAGTATGCAGGATCCCTCGCGTGGACACCTGTGTAATCCTTTCAACGGACACATAATATCCTTTAATTCGGTTGATAAGGCATGACATCTAACGCCTTTGTGTCTCTCGGTTTCCTTCACCCTCAATTAAGGAGCTGCTTTTGTTTCTTGATGGGAGATGACACAGTTTTTAAAAGATTTTTTTTTCAGTGGATTAGAAAGATACTGTTGTGAATGGTGACGTGATTTAGTGCGTACCGTTTTGTTGTTTAGACGATTTATGAAGGAATGGTGACAGGTTTGGGAAACTTGTCGGGTTAGATATTAAACGTCGGGGATTATTACACATTTCTAAATATAACGTTAAGGCTTTAATTATAAAGTATTTCTTACGAATATGATCGATGTATTTTTGCCAAAAAATCGAGAATTGAAAGGTTTTGCGCCTTTTTAAAAATTTGCTAATGCGGTTTAGACCTGAATTTTATTGTGAAATTTTTAACTTATTTGTAACGATGCAAAACATTATTTTTTCCACTTAATTCATATCAATATTTACAAAGTACCTCCAACATAAAAAAAACAGACTTTCATAGTCAGAAACTAATTATCATCATCATCATCATTTCAACCGATGGACGTCCACTGCTGGACATAGAAACTAATGTAGGTATCTTTTATATAAAAAAATGGATTAGATGGAATTATAAAAATTTTGTACACTTATGTATTCTAAAATATTTATTAGTTATATTTATTTTTTAATTTTGATTAATCTATATTATTATTAAATATGATGTCGATGAAGTGAATGACCTAACCATTGGGTAAAATAACGAGATCTTGAAATTCTGAAGCCAAGAACAAAAATTATCCTACCTTGTAATAATTATAAATAAACTGGGTGTAAGGTTTTACAAATTTTTCAAAGATTTATTTAAATAGATCAGTCGTATTTATTTTTATATGCAAAAGTAAGGATAATTTTTGTCAGATATATAGTCTACTAGAACATAAACAATACCAGTATATAAAGTATGAAGAAAAGTCATTAAGTTTAATTAGATCAATCAGCGTTGAAGAATGAAACGATTAATTAAACCGCGGGTTTATTATGTATCCAGCGCCATCGGAAACGCACTATAATCGCTGTTAAATTGGTATTATGAATACGCGATAATTGGCCTGTAACAAGTAGTTTTTTTACAAGTATCACCATAGACAGTGTATTCATCTTCATACACTTAAACCGGTTACTATACGGTTCTAGAGATATTTTCTGCTAAAAACTATCAGTTTATGGAATGAACTCACTGCTGTGGTTTTCTAAAGGATCTACAGAATAGGGTTCTTTAGAAATTAAGTAATAAGGTTTCTCCGGGGGTCGGCTAGGTTCTTGTGATGCTTCTGGTAATAGGTTACAGTAACTTCTTACTATAAGGCCGTATGCTTGCTACCAGTGGTATAAAAAATTAAATCGGTATTTTTTTTACTACAGAACCCCCGCTAACCGCTTAGTTATTTGCGTCATTGAGAGTTTTACATTTTACAAACAAAACGAATTGTGCGCTGTACAGTCACCCTTGTAAAGCAATTACTGAGTGGGCGTTTAGTCACATTACGTGTAATTCGATATACACCCCCCTCATGACTCTCATAAAATTTTATGGCACCACTTCAAACATACTTTAATTATTATTATAGTGAAATATTTTATATTTTTATTTCAGACCTCGCATTCAAATTCGCATGTAATTTTTTTTATGTCTGTTTCTGTTAAATTAATTTAGCTTGTATTCCTGAAATATCTAGCGATATGGTCACCCATTCGAAAACGAAAATTGACGGTTTTTTTATCAATTATATGTGTTCAAACTTTATTCTATATGAAGTGAAGTGAAAATAAAGTCGGAGATAGTCAATTTTGCTCTCTCTAAATACTCTGACTCTTATACGTTGCAACACAGCCATTCTAATTATATGATGGTATAGCAATATTTAAAAACGATTACAATTATAACAAATAACGAGTATAAATAACAATGTACACAAGTGACAAGATGTACTTTGATAATTAAAACATTAGAGGGCGCATTAAAAACCATCACCCACTGTAGACACCAAGTAGGCTTCACAGGGACTGAATTAGAGCGTTATTTTTGCTGAGGATCAAAGCGATCGCGGTGGCACCGTCAGTGACGTCACTTCCGGCAAGATGGCGGCGGCTGCGCGATTGTTTGATGTGCGAGTAATGAAGTGTGCCACCTCTCCCCGTTTCCTGTCTGTCGGGGTGTCAAGATACGAGCCCTGACAACTCCCGCGTGCATATTAGACGCCACTCGCGCTTGAACTCGCGGTGCAACATTTTTGTTCTGTTTCGAATAAAACAAAAAGGAGAAAAATTAAAAAGCCCTCGTTATGATACTGTGTAATCGAGCGGGGGACAAGAAGTTTCCTGTTAATCATTTGGCCATTGTCTTCTTAAGTCTGCAGCGTATATTAGAATGAAATATGAAAAAAAAAATGTTTAATTTCTAATATGATTATTCATAGTAATTTGTCAAATTAAACTTAACACAGAAAGATAAAAACATATAGATCTACTAATTACTATAATGGAAGATTGTGTCCTTGCTTACCATATTATTGAACACAAATTGACTTACAAGTGTTTCAGTTTATCGCAATAACTTTAAAGCTCTTCATCATCATTCATCAGCTCTGCTTAAAAATCCTGAACGTAGTATATGCCATGCAGGTTAAATCTACGAGAATTTGTATTTAAGTTTAATAAATACAAACACAAAAGCATTGAGTTTCATAATAACGAAAACACGATTTAATTCCTAATCACTAAACTAACTTGTTTCTAAATATTTAATTATCAAAGTTTGTATCTAGTCAAACTCCGAAATAACTGAGGTAGCGGTCAAAGTTGACAGATGCACATTAGTTTCGGCGGCGGCCATAAATACGAACGGATTTAAATTCAATTTCATATCAGGACGGGCGTATTGAGTTGTTATATAGAGTATAATCGCGTTACCCAGTCCACTAGTTGGGATTACTTGCTTTTTAATAAAGTTGCGCCGGCGGGGGGCGGCGCTGGGGACATTTTTACACAAAGAGGATTACTTCGGCCGCGTTTATCTGCACCTTACAGCTCCGCTTAGCCTCCTAAATACCCTCTCGCCGAGTGCACACGAGTTTTACGGATACCTACCCATCTCGACTAAGTTTTTCAGGTGCGCGAAACTTTGGTTGTAAGAAAACAAACGATAATATCTTGATATCTTATCACGTAACAACTTGACTGAAGTATAAAACCATAATTTTACCTTTATCATATTTGGCTGTTTGTATAACTTAACAAATTCATGTGTTAAGTTACGAATGCCATTGTGGTCAACTTTTATTAATAAATAAGCTCCAAATAAATATTGGTAAGTCTCTATTGCCTAAGCACGTCTAGGTATGTACCACTGCAGATCCTATTTCTGCCGCCAAACTCATGAACTGTGTTCCGATTTGAAAGAGGTTGTAGCTAGTGAAATTACTGGGATAACGAGACTCAACATCTAATGTCTAAAGGAGATCAGCGCGATGTGGTGCTGTTTATGTGATCTTAACCAGAGCTACATTGTTATGGGCTAGCGTATCACTTACCTTCAGGTTAACGACTTGTTCATCAGCTACTTCGTTGAATAAAAACTATTGAAACGTTATGTTTAAGGAATTAATGAACTTACTGAAAATAAATATTTCACAAGGCCATTTTACTATCAAGGAATATTGCATTCCGTCTGTATAGCGATGTAACAAGTAACTGTCTAAGAAGTTTGGCTTATCTTATATCACGCAGGTCCTGGGTTCGATTCGAGGAGCACAAGCAAGTATGTATAGTTGCTATCCTTATATTGTAAATATGCCGCTGGAACACAAGCGTGACACCTAAATTCAGTATCACACAATCAACTTGTTCAGTAACATTTAAGTTATACCGCGTTGTCATAAGCTAGGCATATGAAGAACTACCCATTGCAATATTTTTGACTTGAAAAGGAATAAAAAAATCACGTAACTGTCTGATAGATTTTGTTCTTAGCCGCGTCTCGGTAAGATTAGCCTCAATTTATTGGAACGAAACAAGGAGTATGGCCGGCGTGTTGAATTGAATAACGAGGGTGTAACGACGACAACAATGGCCAGCGGCTGCTCAGCGGCCGGGTCTTCAATTATCTCGTTGAGAGACTTATGCGCGCGCGCTGGGAACCACGCACGTATTCCGGGGTGAGCGAATATTGGCTCTAACGTGTCTTCCGATGACATCGAGACCGTAAGAGGACCGAACAAGCACTTAATATAACATAGGGGAGAAAAAGAAACCTACGTAGTGTTTATGAAAAAAAAATGCATTAGTTCTTTTCTGTTTAGTAGTTTTTTAACCGTTTATTTCATTCAAACTACATTTCGCTTTTACTTTTCAAAATGTTATTAAATATTTATTTTTAAAGCATTAGAATTTGTGTATGAAAGCTTTTTTAAAACAGCTTCTTCTTTGACCTTTAAGTTAAACAAATCGGATGCCTAACATTTACAGTGCTCAGGTTTGAAGGATGCTGCAGTAAATGAAATTACGTCGCGACGAGTGCAATGTGGTGTTATGTAGTTTTATTGTTATGACCAGATGTACGTCCTGCAAATTAACAGCGTCATCGTAAAGAAGAAGACGAATGAAGAAGCAGTGAGCACAAAAGGCACCAAGAACGGATGGACGTTAGACTTAAAATGCTGGAATAGCGATCATGCACCAAATATCGAACCATCCACCAGGATATTAAAAAAAGTTAGGAGCAACTGGAATAAACTGCAAGTCTTTGTGGAATAGATTATAAGAAATCTTAGTCCAGTACGAAACGTTTATTAGTTGACATGATGATTGAACTTAATTAGAAACATACAACTAATATTTCATATATTCAACTGATATGTAGGGACAGCAGCACTACTACTAAAGTACAAAACTAAATTCGACAGGAGTGCCAAAATAAAAGCAAATATATTAAATTCCCGGTGGTCCCATATGAATATCAATTTGTTTGCCTCCGCGACAACGTCATTAAATTAGCGTCCAAATTGAATCACAACTGCGACAACCTTGCCGGTGGAAACTTTTCCTCCTATTAATTTACAAAACATCTCCGTAAAGTTTACACAAACAAATATCACTCTTCTCTTAATAAATTCAAGATTTAACTTCGCTCGCCGTAAGGGCAAGTTTGTTCATTATTTTTACATGTCATTGTGCAAGTGACATGGGGCGGTGCCACGCGAAAACACACCTTAAGCGGTCGCAATAAAGTCTTCATTCGCGCCTCTAACAATCGAGGGTGTATCTGGTGAAATTATGATGCAGTCTTTATTCGTGAGCCGTCGGGAGCGGTTGCAGTAATCACCGCGTATCTCCATCCAGGGGTGGCCCGTGAATAGAGCCCTAATGAACTGGATTTAGGAGTTTTTGTGCCGGCGAGCCGTCAGCGCAGAGGTGCAACGGTGCAATTATGACGGACTAAACAAACGCGGCCCGAGCGGTACACACCATCATTACCGGATCGCAAATTGATCTACCATCGACTGTCTTCGTTAATTGCGTTTATTGAACTTTGAAGATGTAGCGTAATTAGAAGAAAAAAACAGTGTAGACACATTTTTGACAATATGTATCACGAAACATAAATCATAATTATGATTTTTTATGAATGACAATCCAAAACATATTTATGTTTTGATGTTTTCTTTAGGTGTATGTTGCAGGCGTGTTGTGGAACGGTCGCCGATCGATAGAGAGCAGGCTGCACAGATTGATGGGCTATTCTCCAAGCTGTACCTGTATACCAGGCTATTATGTTGGAGATCGCACCGAGCGCCGACCTTCTTGGAACATCCAATCGTTGTTAATCTTCTTAGAGAGGAGCGAGCGGAATTATTTGGAATCTAAGCACCTAATAAGCTTAGATAATAAAAGGTTTCGCAATTGTTGCGAACGTTTACGTACGTCTCATGTACCCTGGGCATAATATATTACACACAGTATATTAGTATATTATTGTTTAATTAGAATTATAAACTCATCACCTAGTTTTAAATTCGATGAAAATTTAAGATGTTACAAAATATCTGTAAATATTTTGTAGTAGTTTGTATTATTCATAAAGAAAAGAGTTTTATAAGTTATTACCTAAATGTATAATAAAATTAACTTATTGCTATATGACTTAAAATTTATATACCAAACATTGAATATAAATTTGAATTAAAACTGTTGTAACTTAATTTGCAGCAAGTCTGTGGACTTTGTATGATTGGAAAATAAGTTTACCACGACAGCGGCATTAAGATGGAAACCATCTTTAGGTTTTAGACTTTTTCGTCTGTTGTAAGTTCTGCAATATTTCAAAGGCACGATTTTAATTGCATAAGGTAAATAAGAATTTTCTTAGATATTTCTTAATTTTTAAATGTTCTTACTGTCGCATTACTTACAGCAAACCTTTAAGACCCTCAGAAAAATCCTGAGAATGTTCTTCAAGTGAACTTCATGCAAAATACTATTTTTAAAACTGTTACATTTATGTCATTTTTGGATTTTTTGTGTAACTGAACTTTTAAGGGAGCATTTCTTTGGTGTTTGATAAGTTCAATGTGCATAAGATAGATCTAGATCTAAATAAATAATACTAATACTGCGATTCTTCGTACATGGAAATAATTTCTTAACCTGTCTTTTCGCTACTGTAAAAATTATAATAAAACGCTGTTATACTCTGCTTAATCATTAGTGTATATATGTGTAACATTAATGACATTAAAGTAGGTCGTACCAAACTTAACCAGCACCAAAACGTGACGCGACTTGGAAAACTAAAATTATAATATGAAACACAAGCTTCTATATGTATATAGTCGTAAAGCGTTTATTATCTACACACACAAATCTAAAACACATGCACAGTTACCTACACACGTTCACTGACTAACTGTTCCGTAGAAAAATGACACAAACACCTTAAAAGTCGCCGTTAGATAAGAAACTTTACTACTTTGTTGTTAAGGAATCGATTCGAGTGTAGATAATGAAGGCGACTGTAAAAGATGAGCCTGTTCCTATTTATTTACGGCGGTGCGGCGAGCGAAGTAGAGCGAAGATGATATGAATGATAAATGACCCTCTGAACGCCCCCCTCTCGCTCCCCTCCGGCGGCTTCCTCGGCCCCTCGTTCACACGTGAACACGCCGTAAGGTATTCTACTTATTCTGGATGTCTACTTAAGTCTGGGCTGTGAATGCCGGGAAGTGATAACCGCCTCAATGGCGAAAGAACTCGTGACGAATATTGATGTGATATGACGCATAAATTTCTAGTTACGGGGCACGACCTGGACTGGTAGGCATGTATATTACAGCCGATAACTGGTTGAGCTGATAATGATGTGGTGTCGAATTCCAGTTTCAACTTTTTATATAATTTTTCTTTTTACATTAGCAATGTCTAATGAAAAGTGTGCACTATATCGTCTGTAACTATTATTTACATAATTACTCTGTTATTTATCATAAGTTTGAAGTCCTTTCCCATGTTTAAAGTTTCGCAAACGCTATTAATATTACGTAATATTTCGATGATTTATCTCGTATTGTTTAAATAGGAAAGCAACCCGGACTGTACAAATTACGAGCGATCAATCTCAATATCTAGCCCGAGTCGCCGGAGCTAAACGGATTTTTTACAAGCCAATAGCCGCACATCAACATGCGTGACGCGCTGCACGATTGGTCGGCTCTTTTTGTTCCATTTTCGAATCCTTTGTTTTTATTGGTTGACACTTAGCTAAGACAAAGGGGCGATACTGTGCGTGTGTGTTTGTGAGATTAAGTAAAGTGTGCACGGTCTGTTTGTGTGCGTTAAGGAGTTACGCGCGGGGCTTCCTGCACATAACGTAGGTAAGGCGTGGAACGGCGGGTCATGTCATGTGGGTAGTATACGTGATCGGGGTCTTGATTTTGATGTAGGTACGTCCGTCCCTCACACCGGCCATGTAACATGGAGTAAATTGTTTATTTTTGAACTGAACTCTTTTCAGAAGTTCGTAACAGTTCACAGGTCCGATGTAATTCGCAGGAATTTCAGTAATTATTCTATATTTTATCATTTTTAATTTTTGCTCAATCATTTTCTGTTTTCTTACATCTTTAATATCACTGTTACTCTCTGTTAACTGGCAGAAAGTTTGTGTTCTGTAAATGTACGGTAAAGGTAAATCATTTATAAAAGAGCCTCTGTTTAACATTTACCATAGGCGATTATATTACTGATCAATAAGATTTATTATTACAAAATGTATAAATTCATTATATCTTTTAAACTCGTACATATTTTATCACTACTGCATAAAAAAGTATTGTTCGAGTAAATTTTACTTTTGTTAATAATTTGTAAAGCTCCTAAAAAAAATTTTTTTGCTGAATACCTAGTACATATAAAATGTATATTAGTAAATAATTAAAATTGGCTATATGTTCGCTAATTAAAATATCTATGAGGTTAACATAAATATTTGAAATAAGATTTTTCTTCAAAGAAACAAACATAAAGGAATGTTTAGAACAATAGATCGGTAGGATGTCGATCCTGTTATTAGAAATGACTGAAAATAATTTTAAGTTCAGCTCCAGACGGGGTGCTATGATTAATGACGTGGATTATTCAATTAAAGACGCAGCAGGTAATAGGGTGGTGCGGGGGTGGCGGGATCGAGGTGGGGGTAAGTGGGCTTCCTTCGGCTTCGTCCAGTTTCTGTTGATCGTAACCTGCGATGGACAAGCGTAATAACTTCGATTTTTCTAGAAAACGGCGGACGTGTTCTGCTTGCTTTTTAAGCATTTTAAAGGGCTATTATTTTATTAATTAGCCAGTTGCCCTTAAATAATATTTGATTTAACAGCTTTTGCAGTTACTGTAAATGTTTGCTTGCTACAAAGAGCATGATTACTTTCTAAATCCGATACAATACATAAATTTAAAAAAAACTAAGAGGATGTAGATAGTTTCTAAGCTTGCCAGCTTTGTATTATATAATAATGTATATATGATTTTAAAATTCTTGCTGATTCTGTATTAAGCAATGATGACAAATTTCATAACATAGGGCCCAACTAATCTTCTGTTAATCAGTTAATAATATGGGCAGATATAGCACTATGAGATGTGGTAAATAATATAAATTTACTGGACGTAATCATCTCTTACGAGACAGTCATAAGTGAAGTGTTCGTTTTGTCAAACAGAGAGTAAGTTTGGAGACCCTAATCATGTATACATCAGCCAAAAGGATACTTCCACCTATTATATTATCAGTATCTACGATGATCGCAACACTTATTCGGCGAATCTTACTGGAGTGAAGTATAAGTATTCTAACGCTTTATCTTTGAACTTATCACCAAGTAAAAGCTCTCTTTATCGTAAAAAAACTGTTATTTTAACTACTTATTATATTTCCTACTTGAAATGATATATTTAATATGATATGATGTGGCGTATTAAATTTTCTGGTCCATTCGCGATTTTAACGAAATCACTCGTTTATGAAATGCTTTTGGGAGCTGAATGCGCTATGTGCAGGCCACTTAGGCAACTGTCATTCCAGTCAAATAGATGTAGGTGTATGGGCACAGGTTTGAATATGCAGCGATGGCCCTCGAGTGGTTCTAGTGGCCGCGCGGAGTGCCATCCAGCGGCCGAGTGCCAGGAGACGTGTCAATGTCGCCGTTGGCTAACTTGATTTAAGGTTACAAACGACGAACATTTCAGTGACCTTAACAAACACATTTGAATTGCGTTTTCTAAAATTTTTTAATTATGTATAACTCCAAATTCTTATCTATATCGTCATAAAGAAGCTACTAAGAACAAACTTTCTTACGTTATCCTTCCTACTTAAATATAATATTTTTATGGCTATTTTACATATTTCTTGATTATATAGTAGTTTTATATTTCATGTAAAATATTCTTATCTTAAAATATCTTTAAAGATCCAACCGTTTTTAATTATCACTTTCTGACCTTTGCTGATGATGTCACTGGAAGAATTGATACCTATCGTTTAACGTTTATTACAACGAATTACAAAAGTTAATATAAAGCACATTAATTTGAAAACAAATATTTGAAATTAAGTAAAATAAATATAAAGTAATACAGGTGTGGGGTAGTTTTAATAAAAATTAAAAGCAATTATAGTTTTGCGTACTCCGCGTACAGCGTTAAGAGTATGGTAATGAATGTCCTGAGGGCTTAGTTAGCAGCCACAAGGCCCACACTGGGGGCAGGACGGGGTAGACGCCGTGATAATTAATGATTTTTGTTGAGAGTTCAAATGTAATTAACAGTAATAAATAATAGGTCAACTATTAACAACTTAGAACTAAATGTTAACTTTTTAACGTATTACAACCATCACAAAGTATTAGTGAATATTCCAAATCGCTTAAAACTGTATAAAACATAATTGCTGTTAAATTTCAATAGTTTTAATTGTGTCGCTAAAAAGTTTATTTAACGTATCTTATAGATACATTATAACGCATAAAACATTCGTTTGAAAAATGATACCCTTCCGAAAGGTTTAACATAAAATCGTTAAACTGGTTAAAAATCGTTTTTCCCCAAACAAAACGTCCATTAAAAGCGAACTCTCGACCCCATCCCTTCCGCAAGATTATAATAAATGGCGCAATAATGGCACAATATAATATTAACACAAAGTTAAACTCGTTTTTTATTTTTTCCATCCAAACTTCAGCACTGTTCGGGCACGGCGCCCGTCGCCATTTTACCTCTTCGGGGCGCGGTCTCAAAAAAAATTACTTCTGGAACGAAATAAATTGCAAATATTTATCACATAGTAGGCGGTTTGAGATACGGAGAGAGAGTTTTATGTTTTAGGCGTTTTTGAAAAACCTTTTCCTGTAACTTTTCTTTAGAAGATTATAATAACTTAACAAAAAAGATCATTATTATAAGATTTTTTTATTAAATTTGGTGTGAAAATAATGTAGAAAAAAAACAACATTTATAATCATTATTTTTATTTGTTTAAGTAACGAGAGGAGCTAGAACATGATCAATGATATCCTCTACCCTTAACAATGGGGATGCTGGTTAGAATATGTAGATATAGATAGCTTTTACATTGAAGTATGAATATACCTAAATTCAACAGTAATTTTCGCTAGCTACAATATATTTTAAATCCAAACACATTTATTTTGAAGTTGCTAGTAATTTCACTGAATGATAAAGCCTCTTGGACGCTGTGTACGCGCACTGAAGTATATAGTGTATTTTACAACTAATTAGCCACTTGCAAGATTCTTCTCAAATTGAACTAAGTTAATGAACGTTTTATTTTCCCAAATAAACGAGCACAATTTGATGTTGTTAACGTCATTGAATAAGTAAAATTATCAGCTGAGCATCCAACGAGTCTAGTCCAAATAAAAGAATCACCAATTTTACATCGTAACCGGGTGTTAACGGAAATGTAAAAACTGATAACATTTAATCGAACAGAAAAATATGAGTGTTCAACTGCACCAAGAATCCGATATTATTACCAGGAGACTGGTCTATAACAATGCCTAGCTAATGAATTGATCGCGTGCAGGGGTGGGCCCCGGGTGCATTCGGATGCATTAGCAACGTTTCCGGTTCGCCCACGCTGCGTACCTTCGCATATTTTCGATTACACATTCGCAATTTTTTTTCGCACAATCTTGAGATTTTATTACAATCACCATATTTATGATTCGTCGCTCTGTGAAATAACAAAAAAAAAAAAACTTTAGAAAATATCATTTCAAACCAGTTAACAATATGTTTATAAATTTAATATAAAACGTCAAGATTTAATTACTTTACCCAGACACGACAAATAGTTAATTTTTTAAGTAGATAACTTAATTTCTATAATGTATGCGTATAATCGGCTGTAGATGGTCAAACATGTAAACGATGTTAAAACAGATTTGTCATTAGCACACTTTGGGCTAAAAATACTTTTTAAATTCTACGTAATTCGGAGTGACGCGGGTAGACCTTGCGATAGAAGGGTAGTATTTCCGGTTCCTGTTGGAAGAGCCGGGTGGCAGCGACGGAGGGGGAGGGGCGGGCCGGTCCTCTTTGTGTTGCGATAACCGGAAGCCGAGGGCTCGGAGGGCCGAGGGTAATGTCAACTGAGAGGAATTTTTAAGTTTCTTCCTGCGGAGTGTTGATTACTCAGTTCGAAACTTTATGTTATTTTAATGTCCTTGCTTACGAAACTAAACTCATAACGAGTGATTTTTGATGGAATTTATTACTTGACCTTTGGTTATGTTTTTAATTATAGCAATTTAGGTCAAACCGAGGCAGTACATTTTGAAATTCAAATATATTATGTATCGTCATACAAATGTGAGAATTTAGGCTTATACATTTCTATAGGCTATGTATTTATCTGTATAGGTATAAGAGATCGGCGAGGTGTAATAAAACAAATGTGTCAGACGTATAGCGATTATGTGATCCATTAAGTACTTAATACTTAAGTAACACTTACATCGGGAAGCAATCAGCGGAATGGCCTCTTAGTGCGAACAATAATAATTTTTAGTTGAAACGAGTGCGCCGATAATGGCGACAATTTCCGACGATTAGTACAACGATTGCCCGAACGTTTTGCTGGACACATAAGAGAAGCTTTAACGGTACCTTCAGCCAGCACTACCTACTTGAGGCAGTCGCTACAGTTCCGGATTCGAAGCCATTAGTCGCCTACTCGATTATTATACAAAAGATTTTTTTATGTTTAACTTAGTAAGCAGCGTATATAGAAGCAATAGCTGGACATAGATGAAGCATTGCTTTATGTGTAGAAGAAATCTTTATTTTAAGATTATTAAGTAAATTAATAAGTGATACTTCAACAAAATTATCATTAGTCAATGTTAGACAAAAAGAGTAAGTTTATAGCCCAGTAATTTTACAGCGAGCAACAAAAATAGTCATAGCACCAAACTTCTGAAATACACATTCTGAACGTCACCCTCATCACAAACTATGTACTCATGAACATAGTCATGTATATAAGAAATTATATTAAATATAGTAATACATTATATTACTAAAATACTTCATACATATTAGTAATGTTAACAATTTCTTCAAATACTTCTGTATAATGAAAGTTTTAAAAATATATGAAACTAATGATATTGTAGATAGACTGTTCGGGCTTGAATTTAGATTTAGGAAAAACTACAAAAATAAAATTTAGCTTACACAGCAGTCAACCGGGGGTAACAACATTTTTCCATTAACCCGTACCTGGTCAGTGGTTCTGAATAAAGAAATAATGTATACGGATAAGCAACGTTGAAAATGTTTGAATATTATTTACGTTATATTTTTCACCTTAAAAACTTACACAGATGTAAAAAAAATACATTTCAATACTATTTGTTTTCTTTACTTATAATAGCTTAATGTATTGTCAATTTAAAATGACAGTAATAAAATGTAGGTTTAAAGGCTATGTAATTTTTTTATGAAAATTACGAAACTACTATTTTTTTATCTACAACGGACTAACTTTTGACCTTAACTTCACATGGTAAGTAACAATAGCTATTACACGGGCTTATTCACAATGTAAAAATGGTAGCTGGATAGGTGGTTTGAAAAACCCCTACCATCATCCGAGCTTACCAACACATGGCCCTGGAATCGAACTAGGGCACTATGCATAGACAAGCGGTTAGCTACTGCAACACTGAGAAAGTTTCTCTATTATTCAATTCGTCATTCCGTTGCCATTCATTAAAAATCCATTTTTCCTCATAAAGCTTTATTCAAAATGGAGTATTGTTACCAGAAATTTAGTTTTAAAACTATAGTGTATAAATGTGGGTTGATTGACCTTTTCTTTCTCCGTAACGAAGGGCATCCATCTATTTCGTAACATGTAAAGGGTGGAGAAGGGTGGACGTCGCCTTTCTTCCTTATTCCAGCGTACACTATTGAGGCCAACACTGGGGAGATATTAACCTTTCTACTGCATGAAAAAACTAAATTGTGTCCATTGCAATGATGACCGATGGACTCAATAGTGCAATATCTTAATAATAATTTTAATAATTTTCTTAAAATTTTTTTCCTATACAAAAACACTGACGACTTTAGCTTAAAGCAAAAACGTAATATTTCATTTTACTATATAGGAGGTTGTATTTGTTTAAACATACTTGCAGTTGTTATATATTAATAAATAATTTTAATTTTTAATCTATTTTATGTGATTAAAGAAAAATTAAGTTATTTTTTCATTCCTAAAGTTTATATGAATAAATAGAGTTAAGTTAAGACATAAACAAAATTAATATCTGGGAACATCCGTTGTTGAATTGACGTTTTAATTAAAGGTTAGAGGGAACTACAAATGTTACGGTTGAATGTCAACCATTAAACGACCAGAAGTTGTATGTGTACCATGTATGTATGTGATTGTTTTAAAACATTAACCAAAGTTACCGGCTAAGTCGGGCGCGGCCCAGCGACAGTTCGCTATAACCGTATATCTTGTCTTTGTACCGGACTATTTATGGCCATCCTTATTTTTATTTTAATGCTGATGCAGCCGGTGCCGCCATGTCTCGACGCCCAACCTTCGGACACCCCGGCTCGCACTTAAAACACTGTTACAGGTTTTATTTTCGCGTTTACTCTTTATCTATCAATAAAATTTTAAAGTGATTTTTATTATCAATATTAACATTTTTTAATCTTATCGCAAGCGTTATTTCTAGTTTGAAAGCTAAATGATTTTGATTGCTATATTAATGAATAACATACTGACCATGTTAATTATTAACAATGTCGCGCCTGTTAATATTAATGATTATTTAATTAGCTACAAATCCCAAAGTAAATTTTGTGTACTACTGTTTGTAGATAGAAAAAGGTGTTGTGTGTAATTTAGATTTACCATTAATTATAAATCCAGTACACGGTAGCTTCAGTTTCTCTATGTTCTTTGCAGAATATAGGCATACGTGGTTACTTAAGTTTTTAGCTCGGTAGAGTCGAATTTTATTATCACAGTAAGACTTTTAGTAGTGGCCTAATTAATTAAAATTCGTTCCAATTTATTTTCATTATTTTTTAAGGGTTACACAAAATCTTGTTTCACTTGGAGAGCTTATTGTCTTTTGCGATGTCATTTCAATTGTTTGCGCAAGTACTATTTTGAAGATTACTCACTTTCGACACTTAAAAGAAATCCAAGGGTTGTACCCTCTTACTTCACGCAAACAATATTTCACGGTTATAAGTTTCCGATACATGAATTTTATTAACTTTCCCTCCCTACCCGCTGATGGATGAAGTGTTATAGTATTTGTTTTACGCGTCATCAACGTGGCGCTGCCACGTTCACAAATTGTTGGGGGTTACAACCTCGTGGCGATACAGCGGTGGTGTTATTTGATTACAAATTGGTTTGCTTACTATGCGTTATACCGCAGTTATTATCGGCATTAGTTATTTAATGAGCTCAAATTGTGCACTTAATCGGAGTTCAAAAATTAGTGACAGAGAGGGAATCTTTGCCATAAGTATTGGTGAGCGTGGATTCTGGTAATATTTTCACTATGTAATTAAAATTATTTATCTAAAATTTATTTAATAGTTTCACTTCTGGGAGAGAATCTGTTAAAGAAAATAATACAAACTCTGTTAACAACTCATAAGCCATTCAATACTCGAAATTTTAGTTAAATTTTTCTATTGTAGTTATTTAGATCTTATTTACAGCGACAAAGTCGTGTGAATAAGTTTTCATTTTATAATGACGTAAGTTAACCGTATTTTCTTGGCCCATATTTGACGTCAATCATTTACGAAAATAATAGTTGGTAATCCAGGAAAAATCTACTCATAAGAAAATATAATCTGTTGTATGTAGAAAATTCTAACGGAGGGACATCCGGTGCTTTTTGACGAATTACTAAACGCCGGCTATAAGATTTCTAACTTCGCCGAGTGAAATTGGCTAAAAAATTCCTTCGCAAAATAAAATCGAAGAGCAACTTCCGAAAGTTATCGAAGTTCCCAACAATCCATTACACCGAGTTTTGCAAAAAATTTACTTGGAACTTATTATTTTGAGTGAAAACATCTCAGAGTTAGTCGCCCCGAGCAAGTTCCTCCTCGTGGTTCAAGACGTCGCCCACCCTCAGCCGCATCCCCCCCCCCCCCCCCTCTTCCCGCATCCGCTCGCAATAATATGTTATGATTTTATATTGTTTATTTTTTCCTATACAATTATATCTTTGTACTCTATAAGTTAACTTTAAGTTTTAAACAACTTTGAGAAAATCATATCATAAGTTTAAATTAACTACTTCAATTACAACGTGAACGTTTTCCATTTTCTTTCTGTTTGTGACGCCAAGTTGCGTAGGTTAAACAGACAAAGTTTACTAACACTAAAATCAGAACTTTTAGAGAGCGGCTAGCACTAAACAGCAAACAAAGCTGGTGGTGGCGGTGAGCGGCGAGCGGCGAGCGGCGTCCGGTCCCGCCACAAAGGCTTTGTGCCCGACTCACTGACACGCTTTTTGCGTCGCCGCGGCCGCTATCGCCCGATGACGTCCCAGTAGATCGATAAGAGCCTCCCACTCGACGGGAATGTTCCATTGTATTACTGACACCACACCGTCTGAGATGTGGAAAATCGAAGCCCTAAAATGTGCCGTGCCACGTGACGGCGACGGCGACGGTGACGGCCCTGCGCCGCGTGCTTTGCGTGACCACGATAATAAATCGGCCCGGCCACCTCTGCCGCGCTGCTACAATTATTTTCGTACCATTTGACAGCTGTCAAAACTGACAAATAGCCTCCGAATTAAACCATTACGCGATAGTACATTAGTATTGTTGATTAATTCCCTAACATGCGTACATCGCAGCTTCGAAACTGGTACAGCTTTACTTCATATCAGGATTAAAAAAAGTTAAACAATAATCACGCTCAATTTACTATAACATTGTTTTCAATTTCTAAACTAACTAGCTGTTTATTAATATAGACTGAAATTGACTATTACGACGATTTGTATACAAATACAACTAATTACAATAGTGATTATTATTTTGCTTTAGTAAGTTAGTAAAATAAAAGCTAAGAATATTATCGTTCAAATAGTATTATATGAAATTCAACAGGCTTTGCGGCGCAGTAGAAAACCGATTGCCTAGTAACATGGTGTTAAAACCGGATGACGTGCTATAACTTATTGTAAATTTGCCGCCATCACAACATTCCTCTGTTCTGGTTGTCAATATGAGAGCCTGAATATTTTGGGCAAAGACGATTCTCCATCTATAGCCCCATTGTCATTTAACACCGTGTGAAATTTATTATTCTGGAGGTAGTTCTCTGTAGCCGCAGCTCCTATTTCTACCGCCCAACAGCAGTGTGCATACATTACTGTGTACCGGTATAAAGAGCGCTGCAACCCAGTAAAATTACTGGGGTAACGTCACTTAAAGCCTTATGTCTGGAGACGACGAGCACAATGTGGTGCAGTGTGAATCCTAACTAGCGGCACGTTGTTATAG
Organism: Byasa hedistus; assembly: GCA_029286795.1. Lineage (NCBI taxonomy): Eukaryota > Metazoa > Arthropoda > Insecta > Lepidoptera > Papilionidae > Byasa > Byasa hedistus. The sequence goes on along the minus strand of JAGSMW010000020.1, from coordinate 3,213,503 downwards.
GCATCACTTACTATCAAGTGAACGTCCCGCTCATCTAGTCGCCAAGTGGAATGAAAAAATTAAATTCATTGCCATTGCTTGTAAAAGTAGATAATACTTTCTTCCTATGATAAAAGTTATAGGCGATAGTCAAAAGGAACAATATACATATACGCGAACGTATTTTTATTAGTTGGTTAAGGATATGAGTTTCATACTGTAGCAACCTATAAGACAAATATATGGTGAAGTCGAGGACTTCAGTAAATACGTGCGGTACATATTAATGCAGTAAACGGACGGTACTGATTTACATAAATTATTTGTTGCCGGCGCGTGAAAAACGTGAGTCACATGTCGTGTTTGTATGAGAGAACGCTGTCCCAGGTTCGTGGACGTCCCTTGTTAAGAATATTTCACTTGCATGTTACGCCGAAGTGATTTCTTTTATGCTAGTTTACGACAGCAAACTCCAGAACGGGCGGCACCTGGGTCATCAAACCTGGGTTCTACAGCGAAACTGTAATATTTATCACAAATTAATAACTTTTTTATGATTATGTCACAAAAAAGGTAAAATGTATTTTATATTATTGGCAACACTACGGTAGCGCAGGTGCGCGGATACGTCATCGCGCCACCAAGCGCCCCCCACCCCACCTCAAAATTACTATACAAAATGGCCGCTGGTCGTCACACGGGGTCTCTTACGCTCGGACCGCCGCGCCGACTACTGCTACAATGTATTAAGTATTAAGTTTAATCTCTATTCTCCGGTCCAAGTTAACATCATCATCATCAACAGCCCGCGGTGGTCCACTGCTGGACATAGGCCTCTCCCAAGGAAAGCCACTTAGCCCGATCTTCGGCTATGCAAGTTAACATGTGCATGAAAAATAAAAACTATAATTCCACGTGCAATTACTGACACGTCGGTGAAGTACTTCCTGCTGTCATATAAGGAAAAAAAAATTAGAGCACACGTCACACGCTCTAGTACATAAAATAAATAGGCGAGGAAAGGAATGAGACGTGGTCACAATGGCGGCACGAATCAGGGTCACGCACCTAATCTCTTCAAATGGACTGGTTGGGAGGTGTACCATTATTGTATGGACCAATAGATATATTCATGGAGCATAATGTGGATATAACATTAAATTGTATATATCGTCGCAACCACGTTTGAAAATCATTTGTTTGTTAAAACTTCATTAATTATATTTTTAAGTTCAACTTAGATATTATTTTTGAAATTCAAGAATGTTTTTGTAATTCTTGTGCGGGTATGAATAGAAACGCGCTGGCGGTATGAACACAGTCGCGTTCCGTCCGCCGGAGTGTGCAGACCTATTAAAAATCGTTACTCTGTTGGACAAATAAAAGGAGATCCTGAAAAATTTGTTTTATTGAACAATGACCAATCACCAAAATAAAGTTATTGGTGTCAGCACCACTGACATCGTCTTCTTAAAACACATTTGGAGCCAATGCTCTGACTTTTTTTTTTTTTATACTACTAAGCGACGGGACGAGCAAGACGTTCACCTGATGGTAAGTGATACGCTTGCCCATGACAACGTGGTGCTAGTTAAGATGGTACACACTGCACCACATTGCGCTCGTCGCCTTGAGACATAAGGTGTGTTAGGTCTCGTTATACCATCTTTTACCACTTATACTTACTTATATTACACGACTAACTTACTTATACTTACACGACTTTTACATTACACACAAATAACTTACTTATACTTACACGACTTATACCATCAATTAAAGCATGTTTGTATAAAATTCTGCTTTCATACCGTTTTTTCGAATAAAATTTTGAGCTTCACACTACTTTCACATTTAGTTTGTTCTTGTATTACTCGTTAAATCCATGTCGCTTATTTCTACAAATTAAAATGTTCTCAGTGAGGCTTTTAAGGAAACAAATGTAACTATTTTTGTAGTTTTTACATTTATTTTTTTCCACTTATGTTTCTGTTTGTCGGAATAAATAATAAATGAAGAATACATATAAATACTTCCTGGTTTACATTTCCTATTTAGAGTGGATAAGCGTTACTAGAAAAACTAAAAAGGTTGAGCTTATTAAAAAGCAAGCATTAGCCTAGTAATGCTTATCCACTATGATACGGCATAGGTGTAAAGCTCAACCTTGGTTCCACAAAACACATTAGTATAAAAATCCTATTATCATTTATAGTGAAGTAATTGAAACCCTTTACTAACACATACATACATGTGTATGAGAATCCTATTTCGAGATTTGAGCGTAATGTCAATGCAATCTTTAGGAGGAAAATGTGCTCGAGCTACTTGAATCGATGAGTGACACTATTGCTCAAAGCCTTGTCTGGGAAGACGGAAGACGGAGGGAGGGTGGAGGGGAGGGCTCTTACGTTTCCGAATTCCCTCACGCACCGGCAGAGGGCGCGCTCGGCAGCACACCAATACGTCCGAAATGTGATGGAGAAATAATTTCCTAAAATGCACTGGATTGAGTCGGAGCAGGTACCCGTCCGGGTAAATTTGAGTAGTTTTCACGGGGTCGACCCTCAATTTAGTTTATTACAGCGACCGATGTGATCCGAGAGGCTGTAACGTCACTTAGATTTCCTTCGAAGATTAAAATGTGAGCATTACAGTTTGATTTCGGTTTGATAAGAAACTTCCCAAACTTCATTTTATAGTACAAATTTCAAGACGAATTAAACAAAAACATCGGAATATTTATGTGATACTTTAAAGTCAATGAAACTTGTACGTATTTTAATTCCACTAAAATTGCGTTACAAACAGTTACAAGTCTCAATACATGGCGGGCTTAAGTTTATAGGCAATTTTATGAAATGTTCAAGCACCATTGTACTTAGGCTAGGCATTCCGTAGCAATATTGCAAGTTGAATGCCGAGATCGCCTATACGACCTCTCGAAGAGGCTTATCTGACCAATATTAATAGCAAAAACATTTGCTCGAAACCACGGCTTTTATAATAAGACGATCTTGAGACGAATGTTTTGCAGACAACAAGAGAATGAAATTTAAGAAGTTTTTTAATGTTATTTTAAATTACCTAAATGTGACATTTAGTGATGATAAATGATAATATTGTTTTCTATTATGAACGTTTGTTTATATAGATATATTACGAGCTGTAGTAAGATTAAATTGTAATACGTTAACCATGAACTTTTATTAAAATTCGAAATTTATCGATGTTTAACCTTCCTTTGATACGAAATACTAGTAAAGAAAGCTATAACGACACGATTTTTTTTTGCCAATGCAGTAGTGTTTTGATATGTACAATATGATGTATAACGAAAAATGTGAAGAGTATCTTTAATGTTTGATATAACAATAAAAATAATTACAGCAATTACGTTGTATGCAAAAATCAACAACCGTCCCTCTAAATGGCGGCTGGCAAACTATATCGAGGGACGTCGCGGCAAAAAGGGTTCGTTTAAATTATCAAACAGAAGCCACTTCAAAACTGCAATGACACATGTCAGTTTTTCGGTCGTCGTTTCGCACAATCGTACGATCTGTTGCCAGATTTGTCTGAAAATATGTAATTGTATATTATTTGATGCTTTTGAATATTGTCATCAACGTAGTAAAAAACATTGGTTTCGCTAGTGGAGAATGTTGTGATCATTGTGCACGTTACCCACTTAGGTAATAAGGTAAAACGAAGCTACGTTAAATTTACAAGGGTGGAGCGTGCAAATCATTGTAATAACTAGACAAAGAGGCCCTCGAACGGAAACAACATGAGTGAAATCTGAAATAAAATTCCATAACTCATTTTCAATCGGCCACGTCGACATCACTCGACACGCAAACTCCAGAACGCACGCAAAACGAACATTTTTCCGAACGGAACGCCCTCTCGACGTAAAACTCTATAAAAACGTCGAAAAAAAATAACAGTAACATGGCGTATAATGACAGCTGGTCCACTTGAGAACAAAAGGGGAGAGCCGAGCCTCGTCGAGAGAAAAATAGACGAAGAGTAAAAACAACTGCGCGTACATGCGCCCGCGGACCGGCGGCGACTGTCCGCTAATAAATTTGCAATCGCGTTCGATACGAGCCGGCGGTCGCGCCGCGCACCGCGCACCGTACTACCCACTCACCGAGTACCTACTCACCCAAAGTGGACTCGAGCTAACACTGCGCAACCTACCCACATTCAAAGCCCGCTACCCTCGACCTGAAATTAGGTAGCAGCGCTGAGAAAACTCGTTACGAATATTGCTATATACGTCTCGGGGAGAATGGCGCCGCATTCGAGTTTAAAATGCGAATAATAATCGCGCCATTCATAAAAATCCCGTGCGCGGAATGCAAGGAGAGGCCGTGTTTTACACGTTATAATTTTGCGCCGAAAGCGGGCCTGCGACTACTACAGGCAGGCGGTTGTTTTGTGCGGAGTGTAGGCTCGGTTCAAATGCCGCGCACGGACCATTAGTTGATGAGCGCACGTGTATACCCGCCCTACGCCAGACGCGCGCCGCCCGCCGCCCGCCGCCCGCCGCGAGCTGCGCCGGGAAAGAGTAACAATTTTCAGCTGCAATATGAAAATGTTTTGTAGCTCTCTGTTAAAAATATGTTTACTAAAAGTACCATTTTCACGCACAATAACTTTTCATAGAGCATTTTGACCATATTCGTAACTAAGGTAGGGGAAGTAATAGCTGCTTTTTGCTTGTATTAAAATAAACTGCCAGTTTCGCGTACATTCCGATGCAAAATGTTGCGTTTGAACAACATTACAGTCCTTGCATGACTTTTCGTTTTAAAAGTTGCACTAAGTAAAATCAATCATAGTGCAGGTTATAACATTTTTACATAGTTATTAAAAATATTATAATCTGCACTGGGAATGAAAGAAATTATGGGTTCATTGGAATTTTACAACACGTCTAAAACTTCATTTGTAAAGATAAGTTAAAATAGTCGTAAATCATTGTTACTTAAATTAAAATACACATACAATAATCAACTATTTACTTTTAACTATTGAATTATTAACTAATTAAATAATCGAATGATGACTTTTACGATAAATACAACAGCTATCCGCGGCAGAGACGTAGTGATAGGTTTAACATCGGACGACACTGATACGAAACGATGTGTGTTTTATATGAATTAATTCCTCGGCTGAGGGAGCCCGAAAGCGTTTTACTCACGGGCCAGATGGCGCGCGGGCAGATCAATTTGATGATTGCAAAAAAAACCAGGCGCGGACTTTTTGATGTCACCGGCCTCCCGCTATTCGATACAACGCGGCTTCTTTCAAGCGTGCTCCTTGCTAACTGGCACCACTAAGCATTTGTATATATAAGATGATTTAATCACCACTGATACGTTCAGCTACATATGCAGAAACATCATAGATAACAGCCTTTATTTGCCGCCAATTTATAACTTGTGGTTTAGTATCAAGTTAGGCAAATGGTACATATACGTAACTACCGAATACCTAAAATAAACAGTTTAGTGATTTTACTCCATAACAGAAAGGTAACTTTAAATTTAAATAATCTGTGAACTGAATTATTACTTCTGAAATTTAATTAATAAAATATGTCCCTTACTAACCTCAAAGTTAGCTAACTTCTATGTTACCAATAATTGAGTTTTGAACTCGCCACAAATTTCACTTCCTGGATTCAGATTAGTTGTTGAGCTACTTATAAGTTGTTCTTTGTGTAAACTTTATATGTTCTCAAGCCCAATTATTACAATAATTAAATCAATACCTGGGTTTATAAATAGCATTGATTTTTTTAAAGTTCATCATTAATTTTATATGTAAATTAAGTTTTACAATGGAACAATCCAAATACGGAACAAATACACAATTTTTTTATTTTGTTGTAGATTGAATCATCACCAAATCAATATAATGACGGTTCGACAACATAGTATACATGTATAGACATTCCCCTAATCAGTCGCTACACGTGTAATGACATTTCACCATTTTTCTATCTCCGCCCGTGCCCAAGGCGCGCTGATTGAGGGTAGATAGTGTCAGCGCAGTGAGCGACGTGTTTAATAAGCGCTATCGGGTTTTGTTCTCCGCTTTAAACAAATATTCAATGTATCTTTAAATCGTAAAACTTTAAACTTTTTACCAAAAAACAAAATTTTTACTCTGTTTAATTTGTTCCATACACATTAATCATCGGAAGGCCATCAAATTGTTAAAGTAAATTTAAACAGCTCAATTACGTACTTCAAACTTACAACTGTAAATCGTAATAAACTCATTAAACCTTAATCAATTTTATATTGTCTGCAATGTGCAATCTTTAATTATAAAATAAAGTAAAATACTTCTTCATATTTCAGACACGGTGTTTACTTCGGAAAATAATAAGCACCGTATCGAAGTAAGCCCCTGCAGGACCCCAAGATCAGATATCGGAGGAGGACGTGCCCTGAATTAATCCCTCTATATAACATCACAACAATGCGCAGTCAGCTGTAAATATGTACAAGTTTATATTACAGCCTTAACTTATTCTATTTATGTGCTTCTAAAATATTGTAACGAAAAACAATATCAGATTTTCTGATGAACAAAATTTCACACAAGTGTATACCAATTTTTAAACATATACATTTTAACATAATTATGAAAGTGATATAACCAAAAACATAATTTGTGAAAAATTTTCAACAATGTGAAGAAAATGTTTTGTTACACGCTACCTTAAATATTTCATTGTAAATGAGACACGATTTATGCTATTTTTACAGAGTTGTAGAGAAGACTTCCTCAAGATATTAGTACAACAAAATTGCAAGATTTATGTGCAAGGTCATTATTTTATCAGCATCTAAAAATATTAAAATATATTTAACGTGTCACTTAATTCTCGGGCGTAGCGATCCAAAGAAAGTCTTGGTTTCTGACACAAGAGTTTTATACCAGTCAGTTACTTGGAGCTGTCTTCTTTAGCGTCCTTCTAGCAATATAACATTCATACAATGTCTTAATCGTATAAGTGTATTGAAATTTTTCATAAGTTCTGCCGGCTGAGAAAAATATATCAAAAGGCCATTATTCAATAGTGGCAATTTAGTCACGAGTTTGTTCAACAAATATATTGAATTGATGATACATTAATGGTATAAAGTTTTATGAAATAAATCATAACGACTGACCGCCTTATTGAAAACACGTTACACAAGAATGGGGGGGACTTGGGCGACAATCGAAAGCCCCGATGAAAGTCGCTAAGAGATACGATAACATCGCACTCCCGATAGCATGCGACCACTGCCCCTATCGCCCCCATCGACGCACCAATAATGAGCTTACAAATCGTGACGGAAATTGAAAGAAAAAAAAACTTCCCAAGCGACCGATCTTATCGCTCTACCTAAACGCTCTCGTAAAAATATTAATAAAACATAACTTTTTCCACCCAAACCCACATTAAACTCCGATCCCGTAGAAATTTATTGACAATTACGAGTCAATAAGTGGCAATAAAAGCACAAAGCGACAATGTCCACGGATTTGAATTTCAATTGTACGTAATTGTGTAATACTGTTTTCGTGCAGGCTCACTTTGGTTGTGACACTTCTGCTGATACAATTATACGACGACTTTCGCCCGCTCTATTTCTTTGTTGCGTTTATTATGACGATAAACATGACATTCGGTATTGTGAATCAATTGAATCCCTAAACACTATATCCGCTACTGATATTAACATTAGAATTTATGTATTACTAATCTAAAAATACAACAAAATATCAGGCGCAGTTTAATTATGACGCATAAATTAAACCGTGGCTGAGAATGTCGCGTGGTTTTGTGCTAATAAGAGAAGCTCGCTTAACCTTATCTCAAATCGAGGAAGTCTAAAAAACGGTCGAGGGGCTAGAGGGGGGACCGGGGGAGGGTGGAGAGCCAAGAACAAGAGCCGTCAGTGAAATAGAGATAGATGAACAGTGGGAAATGAAATTCTTTGTGGCATCGCGGTCCCGCAAAAAATGCACAGATTAGATTTTTCCCCTCGCCGAGGGCCGAGGGTAGACGGAGGCAATGATTTTTTACAACATTCACTGGAATATATATAGAAGTTTTAGTGTCGTGATTCGGTGTAACTGCCCTCTGTTTGAGAATTTTAATTTCCTCCATTCGGTGCGATATTGCGGCTCCGCCATGTAAATGTGATTATAAGATCCCAAACTTGAATGACTGTACGCCTCGAAAATAATTACGTGCTTATATTTTTTCACTAAAAACTTGAAAGGAGAAGAAAGAGAAAGTTTTTTCAACTATGCTTTGATAAAAATTTGTATATATGATTATTTAAAATTTTCTTTGGTATGAATACTTGAAAATTATTTAGATAAAAATACGTTATCAATACTTACTTTGTACTTACTCAAAAACATATTAAAATAGTTTTTAATATGTTTGTTATATTTATGTCGTGATACATCACAAGGTAATATATTTGGGGTCACAAAATTACTGTACAATATAAGCATCTTTATGTCTCGTAGATTAGTGCGAACCCTCCGTAAAAAACAAGAGGGACAAAGCGGTTTGAATTGAGTAACGTGTCCTCAACATCGTTTTGGTACTTGTATTACACATCTGTTACAGTTCTTGAGGGCGCAATTACTTGTGCCACTGCGTGATAAATTTGGACCATAAAAAATCCTCCGTCGTGATACAGTTTCCTGGCTCGATTTAAGCGATAAATATTCTTGAATAGAACATTGCCCTATATCTTCATTATAAAATTTAACAAAGATTTTTTTTATGGTACTAAGCGACGAGCCGAGCAAGATGTTCACGTGATGGCAAATGATTCGCTGGTTAAGATGGTATAGGTGATGGATAGGAGTCGTGTTGGTACCTACCTAGACGGTCTCTGGCAACTGAGACCTACGAACAGTAGTATTATTAAATCAACGAAGATGACATTATTTTGGCGATAATAGCATGACCTCATTTATGGTAAATGACAACAAGGCCTTGGATAGTTAAACATATTTGTAGTACTCCAAGTCACATATATCTAGAAGCTTTATCAGCACAGTTGTGACGGTAGATCAAAAATGAAGGGACGATAAACAATCCAATGGTTTCGGGAAAAATACAACTAAACTTAAACAGTTATCTGACATAGATGAAGCAAAAACTTTGTAATACACCGATCACACCTGGTGTTAAGTGGTGATGTGATTTGGAGTTGTAAAGCGCACTAACTTAATAACAGCCTATTCACTCTTTTCGATCACACACATTCCGCATTTCGATGGGAACGGGAAAACATATTGTGCTCGCCGCCTGAGCATGAGTCTCTTGACTTATGGTTAACTGACACCGGAAGTAGGGGCTGCTATGGCATCTATATAAACGGTTAATACAGGACTACTAGCAGCAAGTTACCTTAACAATCCAAAATGCTATTTAATCTTAAGCATCATGACTTAGTTTACATTAAAATTTAACTCAAAAACAGAGTTTCGGTTTAAGTGTAATATTACATAGATTGTGTGTACATGAGTTTGGCTTCAATCGATCTAATCCAGTGCATGAGCGTGTGTCATTTGGGGAGCATAAAGCTTTGAATCCTAACAAGTATCCTTTGCAATTTGTTTGGCCACTTCAAAGGTTTGTTTTAAATTACTAGCTAGACACCGACTGAAATGTTTGAGCTCCCTTTTTACTTTAAAAATGTTGTGTTTAAAACGTTCAAATAAACTATAAAAAAAAACAAACAACCACTTGTTAGGAGTGCACTTCATTTATTATTTTACTAGAATACGTATCACTATTTTCTTTATGACTTTCACTTGATAGTTAATTACTCTTACTGTTATGGTGATTGTGGACTATAAACATTATCACATTTTGCTTGTCTGTAATATGTACTACTTCTCGTTACCTTAGTGATTTCAGTAGATAAAATACAATATAACTCTGTGTATAAATAAACCGCTTATTTAAACTCTTGAAGTAGGAAAAGACTCCTTGATTTTTTTCTAGTTTCTTTTCTTAACTTACTCCATTTCTTTCTTTAGTTAGTCCAATTTTTAATGCCGTCTTAGACTATAAATTACCTCATTAACCGAAGACAAGTTGTTTTCGCAACGAGATGTAAGAGGGAAAAAGAGATCGTTTCTAGAAACTAATTACCAAACAAGGTAATTAAGAAAACAGATTTCCTTGCCGGGAGACGGGGGAAATAAAGAAAATGCAAAGTGTTTCCCAAATTTCCATTATAAGAACTTCCTTTTTTTCCCGTATCTAAAATAACCATTGTCCTCTCTGCGTTTATTTTTTTTCTTTGATGTGTCTCATTTTCATTTTCACCGAGATATCGAGTTTTTTTAATAAGATATGCAAATTTACAACACGTTTGGAATAACTTGATTTAATACAACGATCGATGTTTGTTTTTTTTAATATTAGCGAATATCTAAAAATTACAAGTTACTTCTTTCTCTTCTGTTCTATCCTGTTCCTATAAAAATGTTTTTGTTCCCGCTATTATACATGAAATGTTTGAACTATATACTTTAAACGGATAGTCAATTTCTTTAAAACATAATGCAAATAAAATTCGCCACTAAATTAAATCAGCCACTAAATGCGGCGCATTAAAAGTCAAATCACCCCTATAAGGGGTGGTTAAGTAAATAAATAAGTTGCCCGAATATGGTGGGAGTATAATAACAGAAGGCAAACAGCATCAGAAGCCGTGAGATAAAATCGTATTGCGTTGTCAAAAATAAATGAATCCGGGGATTAGTCCGGGACACGGGCAGCGCAATATTGTCGCCTGGCGCCCATCGTGGGGCTACGTAAGCCGCTTGCCCGCCTACTACTTTCGCTCTTAATATTTCTGAACATGTATTTATACAAAAATTTATAATACATAATTAATCATCATCATCTCATGATGGTAAGTCTCTGATGCCGGAGAACGTCTAGGTACCACTGCAGCTCCTATTTCAGCCGCCTAACAGTAGTGTTCAAACATTATTGTGTTCCGGTTTGCGGGGGGTAACGGAATAATACTTTGTCTCAAGGAGACGAGCGCAATGTGGTGCAGTGTATATCATCTCAACTAGCGCCGCGTTGTTATGTGCAGGTGTATTACTCACCATCAGATGAACGTTTTGCTCGAGTCGTCGCTACGTCGAATAAAAAAAGAGTTTCTTGTATGGTATCCCACAAAATACAGTCCCGCCCTGTTTGGATCCAATGGTTTCTTTTGATGTCTGTCCACTTAATCGAGGGTCTGCCCAACGCTGTGTTTTCCGTTACGAAGTCCCACATACCAGTCCTTTGTAATAAGTAACTATGTATACACCTATTATTAATATGTGTCATTATATAAAATTACTGGTGGTAACAATTAGTAGCTAACGAGTAATGTGCAGTGGATCATTTGCTTCACTTATTATATATTCAGGTGTACGTCTTTCTCGCTACATAACTACGCGTATAAGAAAAGTAGATATAGTTTTCTTATATTCTTTGTACTTCAGTCCACAGTACATCTTTATACGTCAGGTTATTAATGAATTTGTTGAACACTTCAGTAAGACTTATTGATTCATACTGTATTGGAATTATTCACAATTTTAATGTTTTCCACGCGGAACCCTAATTTAATCTTTAAAAACAAATAGCGTATGTTATTATCTTATTTGTTCGGCTCTATTCCATGAAAGTTTCATTAAAATTAGTCCAGACGTTTCAGATATAAAAAGTTTAAAAATTGTTTTCTTAGATTTAGTGTCATGTTATAATGATGTCACAAACAGATACTAAAATTTTTAATTAAACAATATTTACATATAAATAGACGTAAATAAAACTATTATTTGCTAATATCATCAGTCATTAGACGTCCACTACTGGACTTGGACCTCCCCAAAGATATCCACGCTTAAATTTCTTCGCTGCCTATACAAGATTACCCGCGACCTTCACTAGATCATTTGTTCTGTCTACTTAAAACTGATTATTTCTAAAAGATGTATTCCTTGTTGATGTAAAAGGAAACGTTTTTCTTGCTTCCAGCTGTTATCGGAAGTATCGAGCGATAATCGCGCTAGGTTCCTTTATAAAGTGAATCGTGGGAGCAAGTGAACGGGGCTAGATAAACTACTCCGCGCGATTTCGCTGCAAAGAGAGGGCTCAGCGGCTTCTAGCGGCGGTATCGGGTTTTATTCCGATCGAATTTACCAACCGAGTGAGATTTGTGAACACAAAGATAACATATGCAATAGGAAAACTGTTTAATAGACCGCTTCTCTAAAGTGTTTGAATGATTACATTTATTAGTTATCTCTGGGATTGGGTAAGCGAATGAATTATTCAGTTAAAATATGCAGTAAATACATATTAAGTATAATATTCAGGCTCATATAAATTGTAAGTTACGCGTTTGATCCCAAATATTATCGGATTTATTTATCAGGTTTCTTGTAATATATAGGTATTTACTTGTAGTTGTATTATCTGGCCAATAATAGATTTTGTGTCGATAATTTATTTGACTTATTTTGATCTTGGCTATATAACTTCAAAATCTGTCGTCAAAGACTGTCTATTTCATTTAGGTTATGTAAATTAATAATGTATCCATAACTTATGCTCTTTACCACCACAAGCAGTGGATTGTAAGTTTCTGAATTCCCACTTAACGATCCAGTGAAATTACAGAGCTTTCTCGGCTGTGGTGCAGTGTAAACATTCTATCTACCGCCACACTGTTTTGAGCAGAAACGAGGGGGAATATCCTGTTCGTCTCAGTTAAATGAACAAAAAAATATTACCTATTGATAAACGACAAAAATTTTATAAATTGTTTGAATATAAAATAATGATAGGCATCAGAAACGTAATACCACAAAAAACGCTGAAGATATTGAAGAGAAGAGCGCAATTTATCAATGGTGCGTCAAGCAGCCGATCGGCCGGGCGTCATTTTTAACGTATTTGCGTATAAATAGTGGCGTCGCGACGTTCCGAGTCGCCGCTAATGATACGGAAAATGACATCTTATTTCGAGGCGAAAATCGAAGAAAAAAATCGCTCGTCTCCCGCCCGCCTGCATGAATATTTTATAGGCGCGTCAACAGCGAAATGACAGGTTTTATCGTTTGAAAATTCGACGAAAATTGCGCGAAATGACGCGTCGATATTTTTTTTTATTTAGTGAGAACATCCTTCCGCCAATCAAGCGCGCTCATTGTGGCCCGACAATGAGACCGCTCCCCCGGGACTTTTCTGTCGTAATTTTTATTTAACTGACGCGCGCAACAGTTTATTTGCGAACGCTTAGGGCTCATGACCGTTTATGTTTATGATCAGGCGTTATAGTTGTGTTCATTCCTAATAAATCATATTATACTACTTACTACTATTTCCAGGTCACAGATGCCGGAGACTGTATAGGTAAGCAAAGTAGTATACAAATAGTAGTATGCAAATATTACTGTTTCGAATTGATAACTACAAGTTAATGAAATTACTTCAATTACGAGATATAACATATTGTTGTACAATGTTAATGAGTGTCACTTACAATCAGGTGCTTGTCCTGCATATCTCTTCGTTTAGTTAAATATTGCTGCTGGCCAAATAGACTGTGAGGTCTTAAAGTGGTGGCATACTGTCACACACAGTGTTGGCATAATCTCCATAGGGCGGAGGAACATGCGGGTAGTGCTGGACCGATCAGCAATAAGAAGCACTGCTTTGAGATTGTAACAGGCGCTAAGGTTTCTAGATGTTTTATATTGCATACTCTATTTCAATGATAATGTTTGTAATACTTTTGAATATGTTATAGTAATATATTATAGAAAATTATCTGACACAGAATTTGTAAAGGGATTGCCATCGTTTACTTTTGCAATTTTGAAACAGTTTCTAACCACAATTCCTGCATACAAGAACATAAAATATTATCTTTCAGATATTGTTGATGTTATAGACCATTTATCATTTCACGATTTTTTTTTATATTTATAATATTTGTTTGAAGATATTTTTGAAATTAGTATAGTTTACATATTTTTTTTAAAAATAAATCTTCTTTATTGTACACCAGTAACACAAATACATATTCTGTTTTCGTCTTACGGTCGTATTCACTTAAAACAAAAAGAATTTAGTTAAGACGAAAATAGAAAGGGTAAAGAATTTATACCACTCTTATGTAAGTAAAACTATAACGCACAATTTTTATTTACATGATTAATAATAGATACTCTTCTGAGTTCAACTAGTACAAAATTTATTTAAATGTCAAAGCAACCTGATAATATAGGCCTGAATTTACTACTTTGTATAATAACACTTCGTTCATTGTGATATTAGCTAATTAAGCATGAACATTGCAATGTAATCACGATGTAACAGAAACGTGAAACAATGTTCACAAATCAATTCTTTGAACAGCTTTAGGGGATCAAAGGTTTATTGATAAGTGGTAGCAGGCTCAATGACAAATTGCCAGAATGGTGTTAATATAATAATTAATCTGTTTAATTGCTTATTAGCGTTGTGACGCCGCAAACCTGTGTATCGACATGTGTTAGCGAGAAATTCCCGTAGGCTTTGATCGCGAGACAAACGTCCCTTCGTGTTAAACATTATACAACCTTCACACATTCGATTCTTGTAAATTAGGTAAGAAATTTGTATTATCCACAACAAATTTTATAGATTTGACCAAGAACTATTTAATGTATATAGTAATTTAATAAAAATGCAATACATAATGTATAATCATATACACTTATTACATTTTTCGTGCAATGTAATAAAGCCATTAACGGCTGTTCATATGATTTTAGAAATGTTAGAGTTTAAATAAATAAACAAAACTCTTTGATTGTTAAAATCGTAGAATAGTAAACACTTTTAAATTCCAAAACGTTGACAAATATCTTTAAAAATTTGGAAACCGATTTTGAAACCGCCGACACTGTTTTCTTTGATTACCTACTTATCGTAACACAATGTAATTCAAAGGCACTTTGAGTATTTATTGAAATAAAGTAGAATGTGATCTTGTGCCTAAAAGTTAAGATGTAATTTATTGATATCAGATGTCTATAGTCTGTGATTTTCCTTATTAAATATAGACGTTAACGAAAACTATAGTTAACATTCGCTATGCGATGGAATCGATGAAACATTGCCTAGTTCTAAATGTTATAGATATGTACATTTAAGTCTAATAACTGTTTATATTACTAACTTATATACTTAATATTAATAATTTAATAATATTAAGTATAATTCAAATAATTTTAAAAGGAATTCAATGGAAATGCATCATAAACTATAAAATTTGTAAACAGTCGTTAGTAGTGATCCGCATAAGTCTAAACATATTTCGTGAATTTGTTGTCGCGGGTGGGGAGGAGTACCTGCTATAAAGATAAGCCTCTGATGTCGCGTAATATTCCCCTAAAATAACTTCTTAGTGCCTCCGGTGCCATAGCGACGAGCGCCCCCTAGTTTCGCTTCTTCTTCGATCGGTTATTGGTGTTCTTCCAGCCCCATGTACGCTATCCTATGTATATATTTAATTTTGGGAGAAATAAACGAAACAATACCTTCCATTACTCCTAATATGCATCTGAGTTCAAACAAGTGAAAAGTTTAAATATATTTTATTTACAATACATATATCTTTAATGTAAAGAAAGATATCTTGCAAGGAACTGAAGAAAATGAATTAAATAAGTAAAAGACATTTGCAGAACCAAACTGAGGACTTTAATTTATTTTGAATATCTAGCCTATATGCTAATACTAGCATAAAGTCTAGAATCCTTGTAATGTAAAACGATAATTTTCATTGTAGTTATATTTTTACTACCGAAATAATAAGATGTATCAATGATATATTAAATCAAATCTGTTCGGAATTCTTTTTAACAGTTCCTGATCTGATATAGTAAATTTTTTACGAACAATATTCAAGTACTCGATTTGGTGAGGAAAGCCGGGGGAAGGTTTCTCGGCAATATTGCGAATTAATTAAGGAAGTGATTACGCACCGATAGCGCATTAGCCCCACGCGTGTAGGGAAATTGCCGCCACAAAGGATATTTCCTGCGTTTTCCTCGATTTAAAGCAATTCACGGATTTTGATTAAGCCCCCGCTGCTGTAGCGAGATTATTCCCCTTTCAATGCGAAGAATGGTTTATTTGAGATACCGTGAAAGTGAATTGTATTTCCTTATGCTATTGATTTTATAGCTGTTAGTGATTTGTTTGAAACGTTAACGAATTGTAAAATTTGTAATGGTACTTTTAATTTATATATGTATAACTCAAGTTCGAAGTTTCAAAACACTTAACTTAGATATGGAAATTTGTATGTCAAGAATTTTTGAAAAAGCTTTGAAGTTAATGAAATTACTAAAATAATGACAAGTTAATATTTTCCAAGATACTGTGTATTATCTAAACTTTACTTAAATGTGTAAATAAAGTAACTATTATAACATGTAGGAATAGAATAGTTAATAATATATGCAAATGATTTACGTTTTAATTAACTAATATACAACTCTGTTTAATTGTAGTAATGGAAACCCAGCGAAAAGGCTGTATTTATCACAGAGTAAGATGACAAAGATGTAGCCGTCTGTAACTATGTTCATTAGATATCTTCAAGAAAGCTGAGGTGCCTTTGGCATCACAACTAGGGAGCAACTTTAAATCACCGCAATAATTATTTATTCCGCTCACTCGCCGCCCGACGCCGTGGAAACTATTCAACTGAGAAACGCTATTCCGCGCTGGTCAGATAAGACGTTTGATTCTACCTATTTACGCCGGGGCTTTAATTATGGCCCCCGGTTTTGTGTAAAATAGTTGGCCGAGTAATTTAATCCGGAGATCTGTATGCGAGCAGGCGCTTCTGGACGGGAACGTGGTGCCAATAATTTCTGTATTAGTAAGGAGAAAAATCTGCACGTTGCACAGTAACAATTTCGTTTGACGTCATCCATATTTTATACTGCAGAAATTTTATACAGAATTACGTTATATTCTCCGGTTGTTTAAATGTAACACCCCTTGAGACGTTTTAAACTTGTGTTCCTATAAATTCTTATTACAACAACCGATATTAACTAAACAGTGCGAGTTAAAATTTACGACTGTTATAGCAATTATGTTAAACTTTAGTTTGTTGAAAAATATTTCAACTTTGTGTCTCAATACAAGAAAGATAAATTTGAGTTAGTATTGAATAATAATGGCCATTATTAATAATAATCGATACATAATATTCTCGTGAGTTACCCACAAATCGTATCTCCAGCATGTCACCCTCCGCTTTTAAATCGTACTTATTCTTAGAACCGCGTTTACCTTTGTTCTTAACTTCTGCTAAATCTAAACTGCAAACAAGTTTTGTTTACGTACTCAACCACCCTCTCGTTTCTTCAGTCGTTGAACTGCGTAACTATACGAGACGCTGTAAGCACGATATAGGGCCGTAAAAAATAAGCGCACATCAGACTCGAGCATGTAATTCTAGCGCACTCTTCCGGCCCGAACAAAGGAGAGAGGGTAAGAACACGAGTTACTCGACACCCTGTACCTTACGCAGATTTGTTTCTCACCGCCATAACACATCACGGGCTAGAGTAAACTCTATATCTTGAAACACAAGTCCCAATTTCCATCAAGAAACGCACCCACCATCAAACATTTCATAGCCGCAGAGATGCAGGAAATTCGCGATAGTCAAATTGTAGTCTTACAGGGCGTGTTGCCATTAAATTATTTCATTTGCAACTGTGTTACCGGAGTATAAGGCCTCATTTGCATCATAACAGACACAAGAAGGGTCCTCGGGATATTGCAAGTACGTAACATGAGGACTGCAAAAGAAAAATGTACCTTTAACGACGACGCGAGGATTCTGGAAGTCAAGAGAAGAAATAAGCTGTAACAGGATGTCATTTAGGATAATACCTCCTTCGTTTTATTTTCTTTTCATGGGACTGTAAAGCACATGCAATAAAGAACCATATCCTGAAAAACATGATCTTATAGTATTTTCTTTATCTCAATATGTTACAGTAATTACCTTACCAGGAATTAACGGCGGTATCAATACGTTAACGAAATGTGCCATATTGTTTAAAATTGATAAAATTGCCTAATGATTGCGGACATAAAGTGACGCACTTTGATCAATGCATCGATTTGCATAAACTTAGCCAAGTGATCGCCCATCTAGACGTAAACAAACGTTACGCCCACAAAAACTCGTCCTCAGGTAAAAAAAATGCTGGTGTGTATCGGACGCAAGTGTGTGAACGGCGGAGCGCGGCTCTACTTATAATCGCCCCTCGCCGGTAGCTACTTGTAGGTAAGTAGCTATCGCAACTCCTTTGTTCTAGCAGCTGATTGGAGCCGGCACCGGAAATGCGTGTCACCCCTCCCCCTCATTGGTCCGTTTCATTTTCTTAGCGCGAGAGAGACGCAGCGAGTGAAACGTGTAGTTAAGGATACTGATCTCTGTGTGTAAAATAGTAGATAGGTGACACTAGTCCTTGTTTCGCTGGTTCACTGTGTTTGCGCGACGCTGCGCTTAGATAAACTATTTGCGGGTACCCTCGTGCAAGTTCGCGAATTGTTTCAAAGTTAATCTAGTCGAAGTTCGATTTTATTAGACTAAACTGCGAAATCAAAATTGAATTAATGATATGACAGATTTCCAAGAATTTGGAATTGAACTAACCAACCGCTAACTTCATCATACGTCAATTTTATTGGTGTAATAATTATTTGCAAATTTTCTAATACAATTTATATCTTATTCTCTGTATATAAAATTTAATAATGCAAGTTGCCTACTTTTGAAAAATCTTTGCATAGCTTTAGTAAATATTGAAACTGTTAAATAATACAGTATGCGAGCATAAGGTCTTATACTTAAAGTACATCGTAGAAGTAGAATGAACAAGGAAGCCTGTAATTACTATACCAGGGGAAGGAGAGTCATAAAACATTGCAGTGATTGATGTCTTTAAAATTTAGCATGAAGAGTTTAAATTTAAAAGCACAAGATGCGAAAGTAACGTTAAAAACATAAAGAAGACTGATGAAGATCGTTCTACAAGTAGAAAAAAAAGAACCGACGCAGTACATAAGAGTAGCGCGGCAACGTGATCGCGAGGCAGCGATCGACCAACCGCCACTTATCGCGGCTGTCAGCCGCAGCCGTCGATCCAGCGGCGCGATATTGTTTATAGAACGTGTTGAATAGCCGCCGCCTAATTGCGATGCCATAGGGAACATATTCGAGACGATAACCGATGTTTAGCGAAGCTCAGAATAAGGTTTTTAAAGGAGCTTTTTATTAACGAACGCAGCTTAATCAGCGCGAGCGAATTATAATGATTTTCTGTCTATTACATAAAAAAGGTTTTAGTTGCGCCATATTTTATTTTGAACGCGGCTAAAAATTTAGACAACAACGATTTAAAAAAAGGCCAATCCCGTGTTTTGACGTTCGAAGTGATATTACATATAATTTCTTCAAAATAAGTATAAAAACACTACTTAAAAATAATACGTAAATTATACTACGTACTTATGAACCTACAATAATTGAATGAGTATATAGGCGTTGCTGAGGATCTGATGCGGTCGGGAGCAGGCAGTGGGAGGCTAATCGGCACTCTATCACCGGTGTCAAGCGCAGACGACCGCCACGTGGCCCGTACTGTTTAGAACATCGGAATTTTAAGAGTCGAGCAACGTGTCCTTAAAATTACTTAGCTTTGCATTTTCATACATAAAATTTACATACAGTAGACAAGATTTTATTCTTTTTAGAATTTCTAAAATTTAATTAACAATAGCCTAATACTAGACCCTAATTTCATAGCAACTCAAAGCCACAATTCACAGGACATGGAAGTTGTATTGATAATATTTATTACAGCTCATTCATAGTTACAAGCGAGGTAATCTTTTTTCATAAGTATTAACATAGAATAAAATTATAATGCTTCAGTTTAATTATATTAAAAATTTTAAGACTTCACCACTATGCCTTTATTAATAACCAAAATTTAGTTTTTCCACCAAAGAGTTTCAGAAGAACAACGTAACCAGATTGTTACAACAATAATGCGTTAAAATAAAGGATTGTCGTCAATGAATGAAGTTAATGAATTTCAATGAGTTTATTATATAAAATCTATTTTTAAAACGTCCATGGTAATTCGCCTAATAAAATTTCGAAGTAATACCATTTAATCCCTTACGAAACGATAAACTTAAAGTTAAACATAAATAATCACGAACATCTGAAACGATTCGTGGGCTCTATGAAAAGAAATTAAAAACATGATGTCAAACTTGACAAGTAATTGAAGAGAGGGTGAGGCGAAGTTTCAACCGAAATAAATATTGCTAAATCGGAACTTACCTAATCGAAATTAGCCATATTATGTAATCGGCCGATTCACGTGAACGGAATTGTATTTTTAAACTTTTAATTGAGTTTCTACATTCAGAACTGGTTGCCAAAGTGTTGTGATATTTTTGACGTGTTACGTCATCGCACTGAAAGTAACTGGAGTACAACTTTTTGTATTAACGCTTAGGCGAAGTTATAAAACTGTAGGTAACGCAATTATGCTCACTCCATCGCAATCTGATGTAACATTGGAAAAATTTCCTCGCCCGTGGCAACAGAATGTTATACTAAGAACGACTTTAATAGATACCTGAATGCTTCAGTTTCTTTAAAGGCTTTTAGTATTACTTCACGTACAATTTATACCTGAACAATGAAAATAATACGGGAGGTCTTCGAATGTAAAAAAATACAGTGAATCGATATTGAATGTCTACAATCGATATGTTTTCGGTTGTACACACACAATAGAACTGGTGACTCACATTGTTAAATACAACAAACAGGTGTAGTATAACTAAAATTGAGGCATGAACTGCACCAGAAAAAAAATCTCTTTGATATGTTTATCAACCCTTTACATTTCGGGGGCGGTCTTTTGAGGAGCGAACAATCGGTGGTTTTTGAATGGGTTTTACGATGATTATCGTTAAAAGGCTCGAGGTTACTGACAGGTGAGATGTCAACCGCATGAATGGTGCTACCATCGGCTTCAATAGTTGTGTATTTTTAAGTAAGGTGACCCGATAAGATAGTACGCCTTCGTTAACTTTCATTCAAACTTAACAAATACATGTACAGATTTTTTTATGTGATGACAAATATTGCGTGTGAAAAACATTATTTTAACAATATGGAAAGAATAAAATGAAATATGACTTTGATTTGTGACGTCACCATATACACAGTCTTCTACACATGCACGCAATTGGACACTAATGATATATGTACTCGTAAATCTATAATTATGCCTAAACTAATTGAATCAGAAAACGGTTGTAAGTTTTCTAAGAATTCTTTCGACGAAACGTTTTGAATATAAAATCGCCGTTGCTGCTGCTGAAAGTGGTATTATAATACAGCAGTTAACTAAAATGGGATCGGGAAAATCTCACACTGCTTCAGTATTAAAACAAGTGGGGCCTACAAAAGCGATACTCTAAAAAATGCAGTGGAAAATACATCGCGAAGTTTCCGTTGAAAGTGAGGTAACGCACGGAGCGTTGCAACTAACCAACCGTAGAGCTAAGGAAGTGGTGCGAACTACGAAAGCCGGGCGGAAATCCGGTTTGCATAAAGCATCACAGCCAATTATACATATATAAAATATTTCAACTGACCATACAATGGGCTAACAATAGTTCTCGATTTCATATAGTGTTACAATTAGGCGCTGAGTCGTGAAGCGTGCTGGCCCAGAATTACTTTAGCACTAATTTGTTGGCACTAGGTACACAGCGATGTTATATCAATAGATTTACAAAATGGATTGATAGTTAGGCATCTAAAAAC
This sequence comes from Byasa hedistus, assembly GCA_029286795.1. NCBI lineage: Eukaryota > Metazoa > Arthropoda > Insecta > Lepidoptera > Papilionidae > Byasa > Byasa hedistus. The sequence goes on along the minus strand of JAGSMW010000020.1, from coordinate 3,191,517 downwards.
AATTCATCTCCACATATAGCCCCGAAATCGATACAAGGATTTCTGTCACAGTCTGTTGAAATAAATTGATATTTAATTTGAGATACAGTTCAATGGTTGATACATTTTGTTATACATCATATAAAATCATAGTTATGTGTGATAATATTTCAGTTTTACGAAGTGATGTCTTGTTCGCTTGTCGTTTGGCGCTAGTCTTCAGCACGAGCTGAATAACTAGTGTCGGCAAGGCGAGCGCCTACCGCTGCATATTTATGAAGCGCCTCAAACACTATAAATAGTTGATACGAGCCACGGCCTCGCCGGGTAATGGAGTAAATACAACGGACTCCGTGATTTGCACTGAATGTTGAATATGTACATATGCTGCCTGTGTTATCGTGACGCAAGTTTATGTAATACATATCGACTAGGTATGGAGTTAAATAACATAAATTGAAAAACAGTTTTAAGCAATATAAATGTTAAAGCAAGTCAAGCACCTGCTGAAAACATTCTTATGGTAAATGGGTAAATTTTTATAGTTAGACTGATAGATTGGCAGCTGCTTAACGGTATTCAGCGTCGACAGGATCCAGGATCCCAAGATTAGCCTAGCAGTGGCGTATTTACAAAAATCTATTAGTTACTTTAAAATATATGTATATGTAATTAATTTTACAAAGACCCATGTTTATGCTAAGCCAGTTCGATGTTTTAGACATCTAATAAAGCCCAGTATACCGTCGTGCCGACCCGCCAAGCCCACGTCGCCGACGCCTGTACGGACCGATATAGCTTAGATAAACGCGCACATAACTATGCAAACTACTTCTCCGGACGCATCATCATGGCAAAACAACCTATGATCTGGATCACGGCAAACAAATTTATGCTTTAAAACAAGCATATAAGGTATAAATTGGTGAAGAAGTGGGACGCCCGTGTTTGCCGCAGGGATGCATCAGTCTATACAGCCGACCATTAGCTAGGTACATATCTGTAAATGTGGTGGGAACGCGAGTTGAATACGCTATGGGCGTTGTAGTGAGCCTAAAAAATTAAAGCCGCCGACAATACTTAGAATGCTAAGTAAAGATTTGTAAGGCCCGGAACGCTCTCCGCAACCCAATGACGACTTAGTAACGTCGCGTCTGCGAACCATATTTTTTTAAATCAAAGTTGAACGTTCTTACTCACTTAAGTTAATACAAAGTTTTACACATTAATTTCTTTTCGTAGACCATGAAGTTAATGATTTATTTTCTTCTTACATTATTTAATATAAAATTACACTTGTCTTTTTACTCTTATAATAAGTTTATCATAAAGTCATTTAATATTTTTCATTGCTTTCAATCGCCATATTGTACTTCGAGGCTATTGGAGCAGATGTGTCATCATGTTTACCAGACGACCAATTTACGTTGATGCACCAATGGATAATTTTAGAACAGACAGCGGCAGGGAGAGGCGGACGTAGCTGCAAAAGCTTCGTGCGTCAGTCAAATTGAATTACCAAGTGGAGCACTGTAGCGCTCACCATTCCTCGTTGAGGACGGAAAATGTTAGAAGCTGCGGTGATTTAGGGCTCAATGTAAAGCCGACGAGTGTGAATTTTCGCAGGCCGGTGCGGCTGGTAAACTGGACAGTGGTCGAGCGTGCTAATCTGCGTGGAGTGCCGCGTGTGATTGGACATACGGCGATGTCCAATTTTCCGGTGGCGACGGTCCGCATTAGTTGGTCGGACAACGGGCCTCGCTCGGTAACAGACCAACATATTTGCACACCTGAACACACCGCACGCTCTCTACCGGCTACGTAAAGTCTCTATTTCATGTTTATTTCATCTACATATTTAAAACAATATAATCAAAAGATATATTTGTCGAAAATGTTTTGACACACATTACATTCACTTACTAGATAGATAGATAAAATGGTTTATTTGTCCATGCAGTACAAATATACAGAAACAAACAGATACAATTTTATAAAAGTGTATAAACGAAAACACATTAACATAGTTATATTTACAAAAAAAATATTGCTGTAAGTACTGCAATGGTGCAAAAATGCCGTAACTCAGTGCAAATGTTGCTACGGAGTGGAATTGGAATTGGGAATTAATTTGTTTTTCTAAAAGGAGTGTTTTTAATTTAGTTTTGAAGGAAGAAATAGTAAGTGCGCTTTTTAGAGGGGGTGGTATATTATTCCAGCACTTCGTCGCTTGATGACGGAAACTACCTGCAAAGGTCACTGATTTATGTTTATATACTATAAGACAAGAGCGAGTACCTCCAACATTGCGCCTATCATGAAGTGTTGAAAATTTCAGCTTAGCATATAGATATTCCGGATAGATCTTCCTTTGAAGATTACAGTTGAGGTTAATATAATATTAACCTTAACTAACTAATCTTCAAAGTCTTTAATATCTATAGAATAACTGACTTGATGTTGGCAAAATTCTTTTAACAGAGGCCATTGAGCATAAAGAAGAAGATCTATAGAATATTAAAACTTTATTTATCCGAGTAGAAGTGTATATGAACATTAAATATAAAACCAAAGAAAAATTCGTGACACGTTGTTATCAACCCAAAAGTAAGTCGTAAGCAAAAAAAAAATTGTTATGAAAAGCATTATGATCATTTATAATTTATAAACACGTTGGGTCCGTCAATGGGAGTAATGTAGCTCGTAATAAATACACAAAACATCTTGACGTCAATTTGTATTCGCAAACAAATCAAGAAGCGCAAACAGCGGCAGCACAGCGCAGAGGAGCGCAGCGCAGCATCCCCGGCTCCTAATAATTGTTTACCGTGGGCGGGCGGCTAGTTACCGGTTAATGCAATATTAATGCAATTCATTAAACGTGCAATTGAAGTGAGCGCAGCCCTCACCCTCGCCTCCATTGTTGTGCTCTACCCATTTTTATTTTATTATTCCGATAATCCAATTCGACAAATTCTAAAATCACACTTTATGTCGTCGCTGGTGACTTTATGTCGTGCCGTTCCGAGTCTTCTTTTATTTGATATATTTATTATCTTTTTGAACAAACAACTCATAAGTACAGCACTGAATTACAGTATACAAAATAATATATTAATAAAAACTAAAACATACACATTTCATTTCTACTTTCATTGTATAAGTTACTTTACTTCGTCTGCGAATAGTTGATTTTACAATTATTTTGGTTCAGTTTTCAATATAATATCAATCATCAATGTAAATTCGTCTGGATAGTCATCAGAAAATAATTATCATTTTTTGGAATACGTGTCTATAGCCTTTTCGTAATAATATTAAAAACGTAGTAATGTGTACAAAAAATACATATATAGTAAATGATAATCGCTGAAATAAGATTGAACAGCAAATAAGTTTTCTACAAGAAAACTCTTTTTAGGATTAAACTAGTCTCTGTTCAGACATTTTAATTGATTGTTAAAATTGTGTATGTAATACAATTTAATATATTATAAAATAAATATTGTTTTTTCTGTAATTCATATAAACATCAGACTGTGTCACATTTGGTACTAGAGGAATTAATCTCGTCCGAATCGAGAGCACCTCCGGGCCCCATTACGCCATCAAAGCAAAAATATATGAAGCGGAGGAAAAGAAACCAAACATATGACGGGATAAATATTTGGACTGGCGACTGCGCTCCCCCCGTCGCCCCTCTCCCCGTTGTCCCCACGAGTCCGTTACTCGCCCTCTATTACGTCACATTGTTCTCCCGATCGATTAGCCGGCGTGACGTCGCGACGGTTTTCACAAGGGCTACGTTTGCCCCCCTCTACCCCTTACGTCGCGGAAAGTTCCCGCGGGCACCGGTAACTTGTTTGTTTCCGATTATGACGGCGGGCGCATTGCGATACTCTTTTGTTGCGACTTTTGACTCACTTCTGACATTGATTATGTAAAGTCAAATAATAATCTCGAAAGATTTTCTAAATATAGATAACGCTCGTCTAACAGAAAAGTTCTTTCAAAACGTGTATGACACCAGTATAAAAAGAGGGGTTCGCTGGTATCTTTTCGTTCTGTTTTCGTATGTTTTAGCTGGCGCAGCAGTAGTAGATTGTTGAACAAAGGTTTTTATAGTTTTATTATCGTGCCATAGCTAAACATTGTAATAAGATATCATGATGTAAGAAGTTTGTATGATAAAAAATAATTTTGTTACATTACTATATTTTTTGCAAAGATTCCCTTTATCTATTTTATAATGGCACATCCAAAAATATCTCAAATAACAAATCATTGCTATAACAAATATATATTATAAGTTGCGTTCTCTCAAGTTTGTTTTTTACTAAAAACCTTAATTTTAGTTGTTTAGCAAAGTCTTAAAACTAATTCTAACGCCTCTTCAAATACATAACTTTAATGTGCATGAAAAATGTAAGGTTTTGATAGAATTTAGACCTCCGATGTCCCCTTCAAGGCATAGTGGTTAGACCGTGTGAAATTTAACAGTAAATCATAGCAAATTATAGTATCGTGAGAACAACTTGCGGCGGGACCCGAAATCAGAAAAATGATTTCAACAAAAAACAAATCTACTTCAATCGTCAGCCTCAGGGCACATAATGGTGGTTGAACTAACCTGTCAGCCCCATGTTAAGTGGTTGAGACGGAAACTTACGGCCATTGTCCGGATAACCAGTAGCGCGTTTTCTAAGTAAACGTTTGATTTTGGTACACCTTTATGTTTATTGACATAACCGGCGGATAATGCTCAAGTGTTTTGGTACAAAATTCGCAGCTGAAGAAAGGTTTATGATGCCTATCATAATAATTTGTTTACATGAGAACCCATGTGCGGTGCTTTATATACTTCCTACAAAGCCTGTTCTTGGAATATGTCTGTTTCCTCAGGATGTTTGCTTTCATAGAATAATCAATCTCAGCAGGAGTCCACGCCTAATTGAGACGTACAATAAGTACGACCGGGTTACATACTGAGTTATCACTTTAATTAACTTAAATAATTTTCATCGCAGTTGTATTATTATTTTTATATATAAATGGTGGTAGGTCTCTGTTGTCGGAGACCGTCTAGGTAAGTACCGCCGCAGCTCCTATTTCAGCTGTCAAACAGTTGTAAGCAAACATTACTTTGTTCCGGTTTGAAAAGTATTGTAAGCTAGTGTAATTACTGAGGTAACGAGACTTAACACCTTATGTCTCAAGACGACGAGCGTAATGTGATGCAGTGTATGTCATCTTAACTAGCGCCGGGTTGTTAGGGGCAAGCGTATCACTTACCATCAGGTGAACGTCTCGTCGCTTAGTAGAATAAAAAATACTTTACTTAAACACTTTTGCTATACAAGCCGGATCTTATTATCCGGGTATATATTACCTTATAAGATTAGAATGTGTCCGAATTGCATAGTGGCTAATTTTCATGCTTTGTACACAAAGGTCATGAGTTCGATTCTTAGTGAAGTTTTTCTTTTCTTGCTTTCCCTGCCTTCCACAGTGCTATCATTGACCTTTCGTATGTCGTTAACCTGAAAAGCTACAGACATTTTGGCGCGGATTTCTCGACTCTTTATCCTGTACTTTATTTTATCCTGAAACAGTATCCGTGTAGTTCTTCCGGTTTAAAAGTTACAAGCGTTACGGAGTATTTAAGTCAGCGCATTAGTTTCTTTTACACTGATGCAATCAGGTAATAGAGACTAAAAGTGCGACGCTGAGAAATGAAAGTATTTTCTTACATTTTATGTTAACAATTTTGGTCTAGCACATTATTTAGATTGATATAAAAAATTCTTTATTACTTGATCATAGTATTTGTTACATTTAATTATTATTCATATATGTTTCATCAGTCCAAGGCAAAAGTTATATATTCGTTATACCAATTTATAATTTCAACGCCAATGAAACGTTAAAACACGGCCGTAAAGAGTTTTAAAGATGGCTTTGAATCGAGCACAACAGGCTCACCATCGGAATACGGTATACGACTCGGCAGCACTCTCAATTTCAGTTCGCAAGTCGCATCCAAACGTTTCAATCGCGCATATATGCTCCTTTGTCCGCGCTCACAATGCCGGCGCGCCCGGCTCCGCGTGCCATTCAACCACCACAAAAGTCTGTTTCGCTAAACTCCTTGTGTGCTGTAACATTGACCTATTGAGCCAACAGGTGAATCTCACAAAGCGTTTGTTTGGGTGTCTCCGCTGAATTAACGCCCTTTGCGGATTGTGCCAACGCGCGTCACATACTTTACGTTTTACTTCAGCTTAAAAAAAAAGGTTCTATTTGTTACTTTTTCAATCAGACTATACGTATTGTAGGAAAGATAACCTAAGTCTAAGTAATTAGATGGCCAAGTTTGTACTTCGATATAATGCATCAAAAGAAGTACACGGACTTTATAGACAATCAGAAAAGTAATTAATATAGTGACAGACAAAACGTCTATTGTTGAAACATACAAAATTATTATAGTTCAACTCCAAAACATCCTCAGTTTGCAAACAAAGGAGGTTTAACTCCTCGTTCTTGATAAGAACAGCAAAGGAGTGGAACAACTTGCCGGCGTCAGTGTTCCCGTCTGAATAAAATAGTGAATTGACTGATGGTAAGCGCGGACCACATCACCACTTAACATCAGGTGGGAACGTAGAAAAGCATTAAACAAATTAAAAAAAAAACACCAACAGAATGAAATGTAATAAATGTCATGTGTGTAAAACAAAAAGACAACAACAAATTTATAATGAAAAAATATACAATCTAACAATTTGTGAAAATGATGTTAATGATTATTTATCAGTTCAGATGTTACGATTTCAGTCAGCGAGTAAGGGATATGAAAACTATTATCTAATAGTGTATACATATAGCGCAGCTACATAAATTCCGGGCAGACATGGCAATACCTATTAATTAATCGGTCCACGCTAATTATACAATACAAGTGCCAACACGAACGGTCAATAGCACAAAGGGCTATCGATGTACTATTGCTATAGCGCGCCAAAATATTATATACCGTGTAACATTAGCCGGTTTGATCGCGCATAGCTCTTTGTGTGGCACATAGGCGGATTTGAACTCGCGTACGTATTCAAGACATTGATCTTGGTGCACAATGCTTTGTCCTGGTCAGTGACTGGTGAATGGCCGGGCCGAATGGAAACTCGCATGTGTACAACAAACTGTATTTCTGTGACAAAATTACCTACAGCTCCGCACAATTCCGATGTAAGCTTTGCGGGCGGCAAAATCAAATCAAAGTTTTCGTAGCATTTTATTATTTAGTACGCTGTATCCTGAACGTCTTCGTCTAGTCATAATTAGGAGATTCTAAGATTAAAGTTATTTATTTATTCTTTAATTAAGCATAGAAATACTGTTATAATTATATCTATTATGTAAGTTTCAGTATTGAAGCTGTTTTACGAAGTAAAATTTAATGACGCAAAAGATGTTTTCAACAAAAACTAATATTTTAAAACTTCTATATAAATATGTAATATACTACAAATCATTTTTTGAAGACAAACCAATAAGCATTAGTAAATAAGATTAAATTTTATTATATTAAGATTTTTAATTTGTCAAAGCGAGGAATCGTGCTTCATACCTTATGATAAATGACATGCCCTCCCATACCTACATGGTGCTAGTTAATATAGACCCATGGTGTTTAGTCTCGTTAGCTCAGTAATATCACTAGCTTACAGCGCCGTTCAAACCGGAATACAGTAATGTTAGCACACTACTGTGTGGCGGTAGAATTAGGAGCTGCGTGATACCTACCTAGACGGTCTCCGGCAACAGAGTATAACCAGTAAGTATGATTAATATTGTTATAATACATATGTTGTCGTTATATAAGTGTATATACTTTACAGTTTAGTTATTAAAGTAACTATTAGCAGCATGATTGCACCCGGGGGGCTCGTCAGGAGCTAGTCACTTTAATTTATAGGCGGAGTCGTCGGGCTATATTCATATTTGCAGGGTTTTTCCGGGGCGCGGGCGGCTCGCTTCCCGAGATGGCGCTGGATCTCCTCGACAGTTTCGACGTTTGTACCTGCCTATTGTGTAAACTCTGAACGGGATTTAACCGTTTTGATACTTTATACTTTTTATTTTTGAAATGATCATTATTTTTTTGTTTTATTCGCTTGCCCATAACAATGCAGCGCGTTGAGACATAAGGTGTTAAGTCTCGTTACCTAAGTAATTTCACTAGCTTACATCTTTCAAATCGGAATACAGTAATGTTTGTACACTACTGTTTATCGGTAGAAATAGGAGATTTCCTGCCTTACGTACATACATTATCAGTATCTATAGTTATTATACATTAACTGGCGTGGCGCTGGTTACTATCTTCAGACATAAGGAATACAGCTTATGTACTAATTATTGATAAAATAAAATTTAACGTTATTACCGCTAAGTTCAATATTTTCACAAAAAGCTATATCCTGTCTTTGTCTTTTTACATAATTTTCTCGATAAAACAGCGCCTAATAAATACGTTATTATAATCTAAATGAAAAATAGACCGTGAATTCACAGATGTCACAGGTAAAAATAAATCAACACAGTTTGACATCATAAATATAAAAGTCAACGAATAAAATTAACGGTCTAGTAGACTTAAAGTATTGTGAAAGTAATAACTATAATTATTTGCGATGAAATATTTAAAATTTTCGAAAATTGTTTGTTTAAAAGCGTCCCATACAAAAACTTACAAAGCTCACATTATAATGGGAATAGCTGAAATTTTTAAACAGTTTCATTATTATACAAATACGAATACGAAGATATCTCGGTCACAGTGGATGCTCTCCGTCCGCCCTCAGTTCGGTTGCAGCGAAAAATAGCAGCATCCGTCGTCAGGCTAAACGGGTAATGTCGCTCGTTATTATCATAATAACGTACTCCACATTGTATTGCCGAATTTTTCTTTTTTTTTTTAACGAAAAGCCAACAATTTTACGCATGCGGCGCTTTCTACCCGCATACGAACAGACCCAACCTGGTATTGTTAATGATGTTCAAAGTTTTTAATAAACGAAGTGAAAAACTATGTCTTGTCCCAGTTTTATGTTACGTTCGCATTTATGAATAGCTGCTTTTCGTTTCGTTCATATTTCAATGAGACATCCCGGTTCTGTGTAGTGGACTGAGGTAAGTTTTACGAACTGCTTTTTTATTTGTTGTAATGTTTTTGATGAGTTTTGTTCGGTTAAATTAAACAAAGGTCTACCGGGTGGCTGTATGTTCGGCTTTACCTTTAACATGCCGGCAACTAAACAATTTAATTATTAAACTAATAAATATTATTTTAGTATTCAATTCGTCATTAGAAAAACGACTTACTTTTTATTATTATAACAAAAGTTTAGACAGTTCAATCTTTTCAGAACTTTTTCGTCTAATTTGGTTTTTATATACAGTATTAATATTTCCGTGGTATTAGACGTAAGCCAAGTTTCTCATTAGCTCTTTTGGGTTCAATAATTCCTTAAGGTGTTCGTAAAAATTTTCCGCAACGATTTGTTCGTGACAATGAACTTCGAAGTAGGTATCAAATTAACAGACGCCGAGCACAATACGAAGCCGATGTGTCGGCTTGAAGGCCCATCAAACAACTGTACTCGATCAAAGTATTCAGCCGGATTAAGAATAATTAGTCAATTTGTCATTTTAATGTCACATGCCAACACGTACCGCAGTCGAGACACGAGGTAAAGGAATAAAAATGCATAAATATTTAATCCAAGTTAGTGTATCGTAAAAACTACAAGGCGGCATAACTCATGCGCCTTTGCCTTTGTGCTGTTTAAAAAATAAAAAAGACGGATTTAAAAAAAGAACATTAGTTTGCGCGACGGATCAGTCATCCGCGCGTCTCGCCGAACAACACGTCTCGACATATTCAACGCGCACTTTACCGCATCCATTTAACTACACGCATTTATTAAACTATTTATTTGATTCCTAGGTGACATTCTCTGCCTTTCAATCAAGAGAGAGAGAGACATATTAAAGAAAGGAGTAAGAAAATGGGAAATAAAATTAAGCATCTGGAAAAATAATAACAACATACAAGTATCTTTAAATTTACAGAAATTTGTGTGAATTACAACAAATTGGGTTTGTATTAAAAAAATGGAGATGAAGCATCGATCATTGTTCTATAATGATCACGTGGTTAAGATGCTTGCGGGCTCAATTACATTTTTTGCACAAGATAACTTAACAAATAAAAATAAACTACAGTTAAACAATTTAATAAAAGAAAAACATAAAATTTTTGAGTCTATTACAATAATGACAAAATAACTTTATAAATTTTGTTACATCAGAATAACAGATAAAACCGACGTTAAAAACTACGTGAATCAATTGTTACAAATCTCGATGTGTGAAATGTTGTTTAACAAATAAAATGTAAGGGAAGTGTAGATAATTCCACTATCATCACCACTTTTTTACGTAAACACGGTGAAGTTGAAAGCTATCAACGCAGCAACCACCCACGGGCGGCGGTCGTCAGTCAGCCATTCGTCCGACTCCTCATGATTAATACCGACTCTCAACTCATTAGCTGAAGGGCTTAGGAACGCCGTCCCGGGGCACTTAATCACTCGAACAAAGCACTACCTACTCGCGAGGAGCCGAAAGCATCATTCTTCGTCAGGAATGTGTTTATATGGTGCATGTAAAAGAAATGCGGCGATTTTTTCATCTATCAACAACGTAACACCATTAAATGAAGCGTTATTTTTTATATAAAGAGACGTCATGTTTATTTAAATTTTTACCTAGTACAGTATATAATAATACCGCTGTTTAGGTATTAAAAAAGTAAAAGGTACTTAAATTTTTTTAGTGTTTAACAATATGTAACCGTGAATTTATAAATTGCGTTGTCATCGATCATATTCAATTAATGTTTTTTTTATTGTCACTAAAAAAAAATCAAAGTATTTCAGAACAAAGCGGAAAAGGTTATTATTATTTTCTTTATATACTAATAGCCTAATAAATGTTTTTCTTTCTTTTACTAAGTAATAGAATTTCCTCAAAAATTTTACATAGGTTTTGTAATAAAAATTAAAACGTTAAATGCCTTTAAAAATGGTTAATACTTTAAATTGCTAATTTACTGAAATAATTAAACGAATTAATCACAAAATATTATTTCAGGTTTTCTGCTCTGTAAAGTTTTTACGTGCATTTTGAATTATATAAACACATAGCATAATTTTAGCAATATTAGTGATTGGTTTACACTAGTCTGTGACTATTCGTTATATTATAATTATAACAACTAATAAGCTAAAGTTAACAAACCATTTATTTAACCCCAGCCCAGACGCCGCATTTCAAAACCAAAGCAGATGAACAAGGATCTGTTAACAGGACATATTTATTCGTGCTCCTGTTCCCCTACCAAGAATATAAATAGTTACTATAATATCCGATCGGCGAGGAAATCTGCTGATGATGAGGAAATGAAAATCGGAATGCAATAATAATAGACTGTTATAAGGTTGCGCTTTATGAGAGACCGATCATCAGTTAACTGCTGGTGGGATCGTAATTAAGTAAATACCGGCGTGAATTGAAAAAAAAAAACAAACAATTACAATATGAAATGCGAGATTTAGAATTCCTGGTGAACTAACACGTCCGCAGCAGCGTCAGGCTGTTTAATTACCATAATTAATTAGATCCCTCGGCGCAGACGTGAGACGCGAGCAGAATGGAGGATTGATGCGTGTAACGTATCGACGCCATTAGCCCCGCCGAGGTGACGAGTATCGCATACTATACTTTTAAAAGCCTGTCATTAGTAGGAAGTGAGGTTGTTTTTTTTTGTGTCCATCGGCCCCGGTTCGCCGCTATCATACCGCGCGCGATCAATCATCCTAACGTACATATCTACTCGAAAGCCACGGCGCTCGTTTTTGGGTTTTGTTCTTGAACCGTTACGAATCGACTGTACGGTTGGCAACACTTTCATTCCCACATCCATCCCCCCCTCCAGCCTCCCCCGCCGCGCTCTCGGATATGCACGGGGAGGCTTTAATTTTGATGATCGAAAAAGCTACGGTAGTGATTTTCGATTTCCTATTTAGGTTACGTTCGAATGAAATCTCTTTTTTTTATTTTTTAATTCTCCGCTCGCGATACACGTTGATATGTTTCAAAATGAAAAATATTTATCCCGTTGTCTACAATAAAATAAATGTTAAAACAAACCGGAAACGTTGATTATAACGACTACAAATAGATATAAAGTTAAACGTATATGACTTTGAAACGGAATAGACCTAAAATCTTAATTGGTTTGTTGTCTTATACAATCTTAACAATGTGGTATGGCTAGATTACATATCAACGATAGTGGTCCTAAAGTCATTTCCTGTATTAGGTTATTTTTATTAACTGCATCAGACATGGTTCGGCAGGAGGAGCAGCGGCAGCCGCTGCAACCGGCAATCAATAGGCAATTAGCGACCGCGGGCGGTGGCCGCCGAGTGTTCTTGAGGGTGCGCGTGCCGCCGCCCGCCCTACGTACGCACTAATTGTGTACCCCCACTCTTACCGCTTATTGCAAATATTTTCACCAGCTCTTACACCTTTTACCATACATACACTCACAAGATTGGAAATAAATATTTTAACATGACCACATGATGAAAACTTTTGATTTCAATTTCTTAATAGTATTTCCTCATGACTGAGGGTCGTGGTCATCACGTGTCGTGAAATACACGTCGACTTACTTGACAGTTATAATGGAGTGGTGTGTCACGACATAGATATGCAGGTTTCCTTACGATGTTTTCCGTCACCGTCAAAGCACGTGATATTAGTTGGTGTTTTATGCTAACTGCACATAAATTGAAAAATTCATTGGTGCAGGCCGGATTCGAACCCGGTGCCTTCGCATTGGAAGGCCGGCGTTCAAACCACTAGGCTATCACGGCTGTTGATTCCAATAAAGAACATCAAAAAATTCTGTTTCATACTCTCCAACTCGTTAACGACTGGTACATTATGTTTATCATAAAAAACACATATACATACATACTTAATAATTTTTTTTTTTAAATATTTTCTTATATTATAATGTATCCCATATGATCATCTTAACGTGGTAAGACCACAGGATGCATCACACAGCCTGCAGTGACTTCAATGATCTTAACAAAACGTTTAGGTAGGATACTTTAAACACATTAAAAATAAAAACATCTAATTAAAAATTGCAACAAATGCAAGAACAAAATCTCCGTATATTAAATATGTCACTTATTCTTAATATTTTAATACAATTAAATGACTAAACTGAGTAAAAATTATTATATACAGGTTGATGTTTGAATAGTAATATGAATACATATTTCGCCAAAATATGTAAATTTTTCGGCGCGATATTCATAAAGGCTTTTAAAAGTAAACAAATATATAAGCTAATGAAAATGAGGTGTAATGGAAAAGAAAAAGCAGTCCGTCAGCGAAATGATTAATCGCGCGAAGAATAATGGATGCGAGGTGACGCGAGTCATGTTCAAGGCACCGCGTGACACCAAACCTTGCCACAAGCAAACTATGTTTGTACGGTTGAGGCTTCGGCGAAAAGTTACAACGACCTTCTGTATTCTCAACGTATAAGTATGTGTAGCCTTAAAATAATGTGCGAAGGCAGTAAAATCAGAAAATCATTCTACAATTTGTAACGAAACCACGAGAGAGACAATGGTTCCTTACTTATTTCTTTAATGTTTGATAATCTTAATAGTTACCTAATAAAATTCTTTGTGATTTGGTTCTCTTATATACTTTATTAATTTAGCAATGTTGTAAAATGTAGGCAAAGTATACATATATTATTGAAATGCGTAATATACGTACAAAGCAATTAATTTTTTTATATGGTAAGAAGACAAACGAGAAAGTGGTTCGCGTGATGGTCACCGTAGTCCATGTACAGCAATACTTTCCTATTCTTAGAAGCATAAAGAAGTTTTAAAAAGAGGAGATTTGAAGGCCCCAAGTCATATTGAATCTTTCTGAACCAATTTAACTTGACTCATAATTCACCTCTGCATTTGACTATAACAGAAAAAGTTTAATTCTCAATCGAATTCGAATATATAAAACAACGCTCTCAACTCTTGTCAATTATGTTATCTTTCATCCCTTTGCTCCGCTCTCCTCTACATCCTTCATTTTGTTTCCGTTCAAGTATTTACAAATATGAGGCAGCAAATGACCCCCTTATTGCTACGAATTCACCGTCGATTAACCGTGGAATGGATTTATTTAGGGTTCCGGCGACGTATGTCGTGAGCCTTAATGTGTCGAGTGAAAAATGACCAGTGACTGGAAATATGCACACACGTGATTTATGCTGCTCATTCGCATGACGGGATGCCTGATGAGAACTGAATAACGAAGTAAACAAAAGGCATATTAATTTGTAACGATCGATTTTAATTTACATCGCTTTTAATTCAACAAATCTACGACGAGTACATTACAGATTATTAGTATAACGTTTAGTACTCAGAGTAAAACATCTAAGTTTTTTAAGAGTAAGCTCTGGGAGTATTATCTAACTCTGAACAATATTTGTTATTATTTTGAATCCATATCTTTTCAATTCTACTTCTCTTTTTATGTATACGAATGTTTATGTAAGTGGATGAGTATATGTAAATATTTAAATGTACGAGTATGTATAATAATATACATAAATATATTTAATGTAAGTATTATTTATCTATTTCATATTTATGTTCATGTCTGAGTTTATTCCATTATTATTATTTTTTAATTTCTTTCTGCAATCGATGAAATTTTTATTTTTATTTTTTAAGGTTTTCTTTATAACCCATGAGAACGCCTTGTGGCATTATTTCGGCCTTTTTGTTTATTACCTTTTTTGTTACTTTGCTTATGCAAAAAACTTTAAATAAATAAAATAACAGTAAACTTTTCTTATGTAACAGTTTACGTCGTCTATTAGTGATGTGCGTATATTTTATGAGTCGATCGATTTATGTTTGGGAAGCATTGTGCTCTCGAATGCCGTCTTGTCTGTCTTAATGTCTGTCTGCAGGACGCATTGCGTCGCGTTACCAGACCGAGGGCGTTCCACAGGGCGTTCCGGAAGCGTATTACTCGCCAACGGTGGCCGGAAATCGGCAATATATTGCGAACGCCACCGGCCGTCGCCCGCCCGCCCTGACCGGCGCGGATAAATAACCTCTCTGATAAGGAACGCCAGTTTATGTCTTCTGGATCTCGTAAATATTCCTGTTCTATTATTATACTAGAAAATTAAGAGAAAATGACATAATAGCCATTATAAGTTTCTTAGTTGAAGTCTCATGAATACGTTGACAATAAGAAAAATTACCTCTACTTGTACAAAGTTTAAGAAACTAAAAATGCTTTAGTCGTTTATTAAAAAAAATTGGTATAGAAATCATTTATTGTGCCTAAAAATTGCTTCATTGCACCCAATTTCATTAAACGCTAATAACAAGAACGATATATTTGCAAAAGACTCTTTTATAGATCTAGCAACACATGCTCTGCCTAATACGAGAGATCTTGTTAAGTTATATAACAGTTCAGTTACTTAAATTAAACAACAAATTTAACATAAGTTCTTTGTAAACTACACAGTTTTCTTCGGTTTAGTTTCTCTAATTAGCACTGGATAGTTGAATTATCTATTTTCATTTATCTTCAAATGTTTATATAACGGAAAACAAACGTAATTGTCTCCTCCGCGTGGTTTTTTATTTTTACTACACACATGTGTATTTAATAAAATTTAACGTTGCGCTAACATTGGTAGTTCAGTTGACCCCATCGATCAGATCTCCAGATCCAAACTACAATGGGTACTATGTTGTAATATGTACGGTATCATTAGGCGAGGCCAGCGATGGACCGCGACATTTATTTTACGGCATCCGGCTATAAAAGTGATCCACTGCCTGCATTCTGCAGCGTTGCCCGCTGCCCTGCGACATTGCATATATTATTCACTGGAAACGTTACAAAAGTAATCTTTTTTTTTTTTATACCTAATTTGACGACGAGACGACCAAGACGTTCACATGATGGTACGTGATTACGCTTGCCCATGCAACGTGCGTGCTAGTTAAGAGAGTACACCCACTGCACCACATTGCGTCGTCGCTGGAGACATAAGGTGTTAAGTCTCGTTACCCAAGTAATTACACGAGCTACAGCAAATCGTATCATTTTTTTAAATGACCTCACAAACAATCTTTACGATAAATGAAAACTCTTCATTATCATTCTAGTTAATTTAACATAGGTCTCCCCAAACGATTTCTAGATTGACCGGTCTGATGTTACCCACATCCAACGATTCCTTACGACCTTCAACTGGCAGGTCCCACACTCTTGCCCATACACGATCTTCCTGCCCCAACAGTCATCCAATCTTCGTTCTTTATAGCCTGTCTATTGCCAATTCAGCTTACAAAGCCGCTTTGCTGTCAGCGTTTTCATTATCATAATTGATTAATAAAAATGTACGTTTTAACTTATATCAACAAAACCATTTCTACTAAAATGGGTTTAGAAACTTAACTCATAAACTCTTGAATATTTTCTCAAGCACCCTAAACAAAATATAAAAGAAATTGCTTTCTATTCAATTTAACATTTTGTATGATGTTTATACATACATAAGATACGTGTGTGAAAATTCAACACTAACTAAAAAAAATCATTGATCTGTTTTTCCTAGTGCACAGGTAACAATATAACTTCTCAGATCCATAATAATTAGACATAATAATAAATATTTAAATGTTGCGTGAACTCCATAAGTCAAATTTAAATGAACTAGACTTAGTACCTCACAATTTTTTTTAATTTTTGTCGCATCCAGTCGGCGAGTCTCTCAAGTTGTGTCCGTGGTGCGCAGTTCGTGTCCCCACGGAAGTGATAAAGCTTTTTGGCTAAAAAAGCATTTGGGTGGTGATGGTGCGGAAGCAGAGTGGAAATTTCTCACTATGGTCGAGATAATCTTGAGATGGTCGGCTTATGGCAACCAACGGCGGGTTTTGTTCCGCCGAGTGGAACGATAACTTTTTATGACCTTATAAAGCAGTGACCGGAGTATTTCTCTAGACTTGTAACTGAAACCGGATTTTGCAGTAAAAATAAAGTTTTAACTTAGTTATTAAAAGTATACTGTATATTATTGACAATTCTATATTTACAAACGAAGTGCTCCGATGCATTTTCATATATTATTTGGGTGCAACTAATGTCTATCATCAGTACTAAACCCAAAAGTCCTGTGCTTCGTCACACTGCCATAAGAAAAAAACTCGTCTGATTTTTTTTAAAAACTCAAGAATATCTTATTAAATTAAGAAGAATATATACGGTGACGCTCCTTAGGATATATCCTGTTTGATATCCTTGAGGAAGTCCTGTGTGCAGCAGTAGGCATCTACCGGTTAATACTATAATACAAATGCAATTACTATGTTGTCCTTTAAGCATTTTTCATGTTTGTCCCAATCGATAAATATTGTAGAATTAAAGTTATCTAACTCACTAAATCGTTAATTAACACATAACTCTTAATGTTTCATATATATCGTAACATTCATTACATTTTAGCGTAAACACTCAACTAACACGGACAGGACACCTCTTCGATCTGACATGCTTATAACTACGCTATTTAAATAAAACATATAACATTGTTAATACTATAACTAATCAAAATAAAACATAAATAATTGCAATATTAACAATATAATTTTCAAAAATCCGAATCGTTTCTCACAAACTTAAATTTTTGACTTTGATTTGTCGATATATTAATAGAATTGTAATGAAATGTTTTAACGCAAACACAAAATTAGATGTTAAATTATCCGTTTAAATGATTAACGTGCACACGTACTCGCATAGCGGTTTAGTTAATAGTTAAAACTGGGAGTAACGGTACAATGCCGCCGCCGGCGCCCTCAATTGTATCAATGTCCTACTTCCTGTGCATCAGATTCATTTCCTTTTTACGAGCCGATGTACATTTGTCAATGCTGTTCGGTGATAGTCTTTTAATTCGTCAATTGATTTTGATGTCGGCTGCCCTTGGAATAGTTTAATACAGTTACAAATAACACAACTAAGTACTGTAAACAAACTTTTAGGCAACGAATTCATTTTGGAAGCCGCTCTCAATCTTTACAAATATATGTTGAAAGAAAAAAAGGATAATTTTATAGTAAAAGTCACTATAATTATTAAGTTTTTAAAAGTTAATTTAAAGGTTTTAATATTTATACATCAATACACGGATTATGCAATTTTTTTGTGAGCTATTATGTTCTGTGCTATTACGTTGCAAAAACACTAGTTAACAAAACTATCTTACCGATGAGACTAGTTAGGTTATCTAAAGTTACAAAAGAGTTTTTATTTAATAATTTGAGTAATCGAAGGAAAGGTAGGATTGAGAAATTAGCACTTACCATCGCTTTAGTAGTTCATTTACAGCACATGGACTTATCTTATAAAATAGTGTATTAATTATTTACTTCTATAAACTAATTAATCTCAACTAAGACTATAATAAGGCAAAAAAAAGTAAAATATTACCTAATCATATTCATAAGTTATATACAAGTTTTGATAACTAATCAAAATAGCAAAAAACTTTAAGCAAATAAAAGTAATAAAATTACTTACACGTACGGGATAATAAGCATCCAATTTTTCTGAAAATGAAAAGAAAAATCATTGGATGTATCAGTTACAAAATGTTAGAAATGTAGTAACAATATTATTAATTGGTAACAATTGGTTCACGTGTTATATTACTAGAAACTATTACCGTAAAGTTAATACTTTAAAAGTAAAAAATGTACTCGGGCAATATAAAGCCCGAATATACTAGAATAATGTAAATATACCATTGAACTTCTCCTGAATTGATAAATAATAATAAGTCAGTAGAAACAGGGTTCAATTAGAAAATGATTTTGTACGGTAGTCCGTTCACCCCACTTTCCCTGCAATTAGTTGCACTCGGAACAATGTGCAGTGATTTTTAAATGATCAACCCCAGCGCCATCTGGCGGACCCGCCCAAAGCGCAACTACTAAGTAATATCGGTAATTGCTCCCCAATATGTAATCGCAATGAAATCCGCCTCGTTTTGCTTTATAATTATATGTTTGTTTTCTATAATTGTACGATTTATGAATTTATTACAAATCAATAGTTTTATGTGTAAAGTTTTAAACTTAAACATGGGGAACAAATGAAACGATATAAATATCGAAACTCAAAAACACGAATTCAGAGAAAAACATAATTTTTAGTTAATACCATAAACTATGCTAAATATTTTTTTATAAATCCGTCAGATAAAGTAAATATGTAATGAAAATATTTTGGAACTAAATTCTTCTTTCAGCGAGATCATTCGAGTAAACACGGAAATTCATTGCAGTACTTGTAGATACTAATACAAATCTATTATATTATTTAAGATCTGTGCTAGATGAACTTCTTATGCCAAATTTAATTAATACGATGAAGATTCAAATCTAATTCCTCGCTATTGTTTAATGTTAATTAAATATTCTCACAGGAGAATATATCGATTGATAAATTTACTTAAAAATAAGACGGAGCCGCTGAAAGGTCGAGCTTAAATTTTCAATTAAGATAATTATGAAGTGTAGGCACGCGGCAGCGGGCATTCAAAACGGAATGATTTAAAACAATTTTCATCGCAGCTAATGCCGATCCATAATTAAAATTTCCAACGGCATAATGTTAAAGGCACTCAGCTTAATTTGCCGGCATTACGTACGCTCCGCTGTTTATTGGTGTTGAGAAATTAATATTTCGCGCCGATATCAAAAGTTCACGCTCAACTAGCCACCCCCTACCCCCCGGGGGTGGGCAATAACTACACGCCGGACGAATTGTCGCAGGTGACTCGCAAATACGCTTATTATATTATTTTTTCACCTTCCTTTACGAGGATCAAACGTTGTCCTGGCGACACCGGAGCAGAGTCTGGGCCCGAGTGGGGTGCGGGGGGTTGGTGCTGGGGACGGTCCGGGGGAGCGAGGAGGGGGGTGAGAGATTATCGCGAATTATTCACGTGCCATAAAGCGCAAATTACACAGGCAGCACGTGCCATGACGCCGGCAATATTGCGAGGACACTCCCGCGGGCCTTCCGTCTGAAACAATCGCCGCTGGAAGCCAATAAATAAAATTCGCAACATGCGATCCCGTTTCATAAAAACAAATTTTAATGATTTTTATATGTATATAACATATAATTATAAAACTTCAAGACAGCAAACTTGCTCTGCGTTGATCGGTGAAAACAATAATCAAAGAGCTTTAGGTAATCCGTGATAATTATGACGTCAGGACATCTGTCACCTCACTCCCCCCTTGATCATGACTGCTGCAAAGCACTCGAAACGAAAGGGTTAAATGTGTATTCGCGTCAAGAAATCATTGCAAGATCTGATTTTAATTCATAATAAGTTGTATGTTACTTCTATTGATTGTTGATAATATCAAAACACATTTTCAAGTTAAAAATAAAATTTCAGATTTACCTTTTCAACAAACATTATGATTGAAACTTCGTATAGTTAATACGAATTGTCCAATACCACAATTTGAAATCCAATAAGCCATTTCCGAATCTACGTAATACGATTATTGAAAGCCGTAAAAATTAATCAGCAGATTGAGTTCCAAATGAAATTATTAACATAACGTAAACATCGTACGTATGACTTATACACCTCTGAAAGGAGTGCCATTGAGCGCGTTATGTTTTCCGCGAAACGATTAATTCGACATCAATAAACAAATAGCGCTATTGGGGACTCGAATGGCGTGAGTATGGGCGTCTATTCGAGCACCTATTAAATTCTGAATGCGAGGTTAATCCGCAATTACCGCCTAGTTATCGCCGGAAGACGGCGGAGATAGTTAGGGCCCGGAAAATATTCCGTTCACTAATTATTCCGCGTAATTAAACGCGAGCATTATCGCGGCAGCCGCCGCCACCTGCCGCCATTGTGCGAACTTGATTTACTGCGGTCCCGTTGCGATTCCGCTGCGATTCCAAAACGGAGCACCGGCTATTTTTCTACCAATTAATTATCGAATTATAACTATATTGTCATATATTGAATATACCTGTTTATGTATAACTTTAATTCGTGGATATTGTTTAAAAAAAACATTAAAACACAAACGAGTACTGGTGGTAGGTCTAGGTAAGTACTCCCGCAGCTCCACTTTCGGCTGCCAAACAGTAGTTAGCAAAAAAATTACTGTGTTCCGGTTTGAAGGGTGCTGTTAGCTAGTGAAATTACTGGAGTAACGAAACTTTACACTATATATGTCAAAGCGACGAACGCAATGTGGTGCAGTGTACACCGTCTTAAATAGCGCCGTGTTATGAGCAAGCGTATCACTTACTATCAGGTGAACATCTCGCACGTTCTGTCGCCTAGTTAAATAAAAAAAGAGTAAATAAATTTGTAATATAATATCGAGCGAGGTAATTACACTCAGAGGTCAATATTTTAGAAAGCAAAATCTGTGAAGCTCCATTTTTACGTTATATTTTCCGAATGGGAAAGAACAAACGAAACGAAAAAAAAATAAACATCTGCAAGAAGCTTGGTTGGATGAAAAAATAATACAACAATATGGGCCTCGGTTAATAGGGAAGTCCCAGGGTCCACTCTTATTACGGAGGCACGCCGGTCTCTAATTTGCTCTCCGAGTATTTCCTCTTATTCCTTCGTCGCCTCCCCAACGGAGATGGCATCCTACACCTCTTGAAATGAAAAGCATCTCGGTAACATAACGTTTGTACATTTTATTGTAATTAAGGTGAGAACATTATTACGTTTTAGTTTTAAACGGAAATGATTGTTTAATAAACTGGAACATTTTTATTTAAATCGTTCAACAATTTATAAATGAATACGAAATATTCGCGAAAAAGTTTAATCAAATCGAAATTAACTTCCGTAGATTAACTGACTTTAAATTTTTTGTATAATAAGGTAATGTCTATTAATTCAATTTATTTTTACTATTAGCAGGTTTCATTTCCCGTCTGGGTACTAAAGCAGTGCTCATTTTTAACACTAAACATAATGCATATAAACAAAATCATAAATTCGATACAGTTAGTAAAATTACTGGCGGAAACATAAACATACTGTGTTATGTATGATATTGCCAAACTTTTGTCTCGTTGGTTCGTTTTGTAATAATAATGTTAAAGTGTTTCCGCAGAAGTTATTAAGTATATTAATATAACTTATAGGTATTTATAAGCTCATTAGTAATTACGGAAGGCTGCGGCGGACGCGTTGCTAAATATTTTCTCGAGGCACCGCCCCGGCCGCAGTAATTAAAAGAACGGAGCGCGCCTGGAGGGGTAGTCCTGCTCGAAAACGGAAATTATTGTTCACACACATATTAAATAATTACTTTTTTTCGGTCTTTAAAATCTACTCGATAATTAGTTTTCATAACTATTAAAATTGATTTGTCATTAACAGTAATAATGAAGTTAATTACTAGAAACATTTCTATCTTTTATACATTTCTTCAGCCGTAGACACGATTTAGATTATTTTGAAATATAAAACAATATTTTATAAATTAGCAATTTTAATCATCAATGTTATATATATTTGGTTTGTTCGTTAATATTACGTAAAATTGTCTATAACTTCGGTTTATGAAATAAGTTATTTTTAGATCATATCAAACTATACGAGGCTGCGTCTCGTATAAAATGCAAATACAATTATACTTTTATATTACCGATTAAAATAAAAAAGCAAAGAACTACTTAGTGACTTGTTAATTAACTGTGGAACTTTAGAGTCGATGCTTAAGTACCATGTTTACCCACGTTAAAACAAGTAACCAGAGCTTACGTTTTACACAGGTAAAGTTAGTTGCAGTAACGCGCTATCTAAACGCGACGCGTATCCCGTCTACGAAAACAAAATAACTAGCATATACTTAAACAACTTCACAACGCAGCAATCGCGTAATCCTTTGCGCCTGCTTTTTTTTCAGCAGAAATTAATTTCACGCCGTAACGCAGATAGATGCTCATCGTCCGCACAATACGGTAAACCAACGTAATCGCAGCGCGAACATTAATCGCGGGAAGCATTTTGTTAATGAGGTAAAAAACAACGTCTGAGTGGAGTGGGGCGCGGCGTCGTTACGCAGCGGGCGCGGTAGCGGGTTCGAAGGCGGCACAAAGCTGGCGCGACTTAATGACACCTCGTGAAAAGCCCGAGATGAGTCATTTTTTGAGAGGAAAAGGCGAACGACGAGTGGCGCGGTTGTTTTACGTGCGCCGGTGGTGTTTTGTTCGAACTAACGAGGTCAATAGTTGAGCGACGTTAACGGCTCGCAGCCCGCCGGTAACGGCATGCCGTGCGTTTGTTATTCTAAGGCCCGCTCCCTATTGTATGTGTCGATGGGATGTATAAAACATTTAATGAGACATAGCAAAAATAATGCGTCACATCTCGGAGCAAATGTACTGACTTATTTAAGTTCTTGACAGACGTACACATCATGGCCAGAAGACGTCTCTGTCTAGCCGGAGACTACGAGTCTGCAAGAATCAATTAAACGACTAACTGCTTTAAATATCATCAGGAATTCAATGAAAGATCTCTCTCGCCAAAGACTGTCTAGGTACGCACCGCCGCAGCGACTATATCTTCCGCCAGTATAACAGTAATATGTCAATATTACTGTGTTTCGGTAAGAACGGTGTTGTAGCTATTGAAGCTAGGGAGTTTACTGCTGTAACAAAACTTATCATCTTCTTTTTCATAGCTACGAGCACATTATATGGAACCGTATATGATCCTAGTAAACGCCACATTGTTATGCACGGGCGTATTATCCAGGCGTCCAAAGTAATGGCTGGTGTCTGTTATTAAAAGTTATTATCAAATAATGATAATTACTACGTTATCTAAAACATTTTTGGTTAAAAAAACCTAAACTGTTTATTAGAAACTTTATTAAGAATCTCTTCTAAAATTAATATTATATCTTGGAATACCAACATTATTTTTAATTATAAAAACTATAATGAATGTGATTACATATTATACTCGATTTTTATTGATAAAAATAATAATGAACAGGTCCTCTAAATGTTCGTTTTGCAGGAAGTCGGGGTCTTCTCCCACAAAGAGAGAGAGAGCAAAGGTAATTTATTACATATTATATTATAACATGGTTAAAATAAATAAAATAGAAAATATAATTTAATAAAACAAATGATGTGATTTGATTTCAAACATGGGCAAGTTTGATAACCTTCGTTCCCACGCCTGGCGTACATCTTTCAAAATCAAGTTACGTCACTCGACGTCGAAGTTTGAAAAAAGAAACGCGAAAAAATCAACTCCCGCGCATCGTATCGCGTATCGCTCCCGCACAAACGCATCTTGGTTTACATTCAAAGAAATAATTATAAAAACGGTGTAGTGTAAGGTTGATCACAGGCACCGATAATGTTCATGCTACCGTTTACAAGCTCTTTGTCCGAGACAATAATAAAAACCTCAAACAATGAGCAACCGAACAAGACCGTGTTGTTGCCTCAAACGCGCCCCACTTGAGAGATAAAAAAAGATCACGTGTTATAGTCTTGTTCGTCTTTCCATACCTAATAAAGAGTGTTACAAAAAAAACTGTATTTAAATATTTTCATTATAATAGCAATGTTTAAGATTTACACAATTGTTAATAGATAAAACCAAAAAAATTAAACACTAATGAAAATGGAGGAAAGTCAAATTTATAGTTGTTGTCGTTATAAAAAGAAAGGCGTGAATGATTTTAATTCGTATGCTAATTTGAACCGCAAACATCACCGATTACAACTGGTCATCCATTTTAATTTTTGCCAACTCGCATTTGAAAAAAAAAAGGGAAATACTCTCGGACTCCGCCTGTACCGGCGCACCTGGGTCGCCAGGGGCTCTTATTCAAATGCAAATCAAACGTCCCATTTTTAAAATCTACCATCTCGGCACTCCTTGCTTCCGGAACGACTTATGTCCAATCCCAGCCATTGAGAGTCGATCTCAACAAACTGAAAAGAATCTCACCTTCTAACACTTAGAACTTAATTTTCTTTACACACATGCTTTTATACGTCATTTGTGTACCAAATATTAATGTCGTTTGGGACCTTCTGGGGCAAATTTCGAGTACCCAGGTGTGCTCCCGATCCGGTTAAGGGAAGCGTCCTTGTTAGGGATTCTCGTACAAAATCGTTTAATGGTTTGTTTTTAATTTCATTTTTACATTCAACGATGCGATGCTCTAAGTTATTATTAACAAAATGGGTGGAGTTTTACGGAGATTATAGTTTGGCTACTTAAAAAAAAACTGTTCGTTTTCTATGCTATTTAATTTGTTAACATTGGTGGGAATATTTTATTTGCAATAAATAACACACACGTATGCGTAAAGTTTTTCGCAAGTTTCTGTAAAAGTACTTAGCGATCGGTTAGCGGCTAGGATATTGACAACTAACATATTTATAAAGTTTTTTATTATCTAACTAAAAAAGTACGCGAATAATGATAGTTAAAGGTATAAATTTAGTAACCTAAATGTAAAAAAAGCTAGTGAGTGACCATATAAAAATAAGATATTGTCGGTTCGGGCCCCACAAAGGGCCCTAGTAGTTTGCCAATAATAATAGTTAATAGTTTTCTCAAGTTCTATACAAAAATGATTTAGTGCGTTCGAAAGTCGAGCAGTAAATCAAAGAGCTATCTCGCTCCGAATCGTTCAATACACCGCTGTAATGACCCCGTAGGACACGTGCTCGTTCATTATTCGAAACCATTCCAGGTTCGTTCCCGGATTTTAAATAAATAAATTTTATAGCTCCATCTGTCATACAGGAGATAAAATTTGTAATGGACGCCATGCAGGAGTCTACGCCTGCGCCCGACGTCATTCCCACACTGACATTTACTGTCGATGGGGCTTAAGTTACTGTTAATGTTATAACCTATGGTGTTTTCCTCATTACCGCATTGACATTCGATTTATTACTTGTCAAAATTTTAAGACGCCTCTTGCGGTGATGCTACGCATTTCCTTGATTTGCAGACTACTTTGGTATTTATTTAACGACTCACGAACGGAACGCTCGATAGAATATTTTTTTAACCTCGTAAGTATTTAAGTTAGTGTGCCGTGCTTCTAATGCAGTGTGACGATGTGCGCACACGGACTGACCTTTTTCGTCCGTTCCGGATAACAGACGTCGCTTAAAGAAATACCTTGGATCGAGGACACGTACCCTGCTATTATTCTACATGAGTACGGAAAAGTAGATTATTTTCTAAAAGTATTATTACTACTCATTTAACATATACTCCACAATAACATACTTTGGAAGTATTAAATATGTTTTATTATAAAATTGCATTAATGATGAATTGATCAATAAAGTCATAGTTAGTGATAGCCAACTTATTTTGAAAGGTAAGAGAAAAACTCTAATAAGTCGTAAGTTTTAATAAAGTTTTTTTAATAAGAAGTGCAATACAGCCTTACCAACGTGATTTACAACTCTAATAAAGTCTGCATCCACCTCTCCCACCACCCGCTCCACGACATACGAGCATACTGTCTTAGAGAACCAAGAAGTTCGCGCCACTTGTCTCAACGATTCCATTGTTATCATTTGATTAAATAATTTAATTGTGTTTCTAATACTTCAAAGTTTTACATTTTCTTTTGATGTAAACAATCTTTTCATCTATCTCAAATTTACAGTCAAACATTTACCTAAATTTAATCTTTATTGCGAGGTGCTTTTATCCGAACAATAAAGCTCAAGTGAATTCCAAAATTTCCTATAAGGTTTAAAATGAAAAAAAAATGTATAAAAGAGCACTTACCGCTTCAAACTCCATCCAAGCAAATTAAATTCATACACGAAAAGTAATAACAGCGAGCATCAAAAGGTCTCGGCTGTCCGTGCGGGGCTTTCCTTTTAATTAGACTCTAAGTACTCGTTAAAAAACAGGATCTTCCCGAACAGACAAAGCGAGCAGTACTAACAAACACTGCGAATGTAAAAAAAACGCTGGATAAATAAGTGGAAAAATACAGGTAAGTCGAAGAGGGGTTTTTGTACGGTCCGACCGGCCACTTAGGTCATCCTGCGAAATAAAGGCCCAAGTTTTTTTATATCGCTTTTAAATGCGAAGCCCGTACGTTCAGTCGGACCTGCCTCATCCCCTTTCACGATAATATGAAAGGAAACAAACGAAAGAAAATGTTTCCGAGCGCCCCGTTCGCTTTTATTGAAAACGTCTTGTACGTAGTTTCGATTGCAAATAGTTCGTGTAATTCAGTTAGTTCGCTTTGCGAAACGAATTTCCATAAGACGTATGTATTGCTACTTAATTTGCTTTCTAACTAGATGTTTAGATGTTTAACAGTTAAAACTCAACTATATACTTTTTTATTTTAAATATAAAGCCAAATACCAAATAGGTTGAATTCATTTTAGGTTTTACAATATTTCGTTTTAGACGGAATGTGAGATACAAATTAAATTATAACAGTGACATGCCCGGTTGGCTGATCGCTTTCCAAATGTATATAAGTCCCAGTTTGTTTACGAGTAGCCCGCCTTTGATATCGGCGTCCCCGTGTGTGAAGCTATACATTTTGAATTCGGGCACAGAGGGTGGGTTAGTGCGCTCGACGGCCGCGAGGGGGAGCCGCCGACTGTTTGAAGCGGTGATTAGTAATGCGGTGGCGGTGGGGGCTTATGGCGAAATAATCTTAGTGGAGACGTTAATGAGAAAACATTTTACTGGTCGCCAGGGGGCACTTGTCGATTAATTAATTCCGCATTCGGCATTCATGTATAAAATTTTCCAATGTGATATTATTTTTAGGACATACAAAAAAATTCTATGGAAAATCACTATAGTTACACATCCGTTACAAAAGACAATGTTATTGGAAAATAATTTCAGTAACAAACCTAATAATAACTCGAGATAATGAACATAAAACCTTTGGAACCCTACAGGACTTTACTTTAAACTGACGCCTAATAATACGAAACTTTAAATATTAACAGATTTGTACACTTTTATAAAGAAAAAAGGTTTATAATTAATATAAAACGGAATTTAATTCCTTAACAAGAAAACATGAGCAAAACATGTTGTTAAGAGGCACGCTTCTATTTTCTTAAATAAGGCACCACAAGAAATCATGCCAAGACGTTTTCAAAAATAAAACACGAGGCAATCAGAGCGAGAACCTTGCAAATAGAAAATTAATTTTAATCCAACCCCCATTTCCAATTACTTTATATAAGAGGAAAAGAAAGAACGGGATTCATTTAACTGCCATAATGTTACAGAAGAAAAACAAGCAACTGTCGCGACCAACACAAGGAAAAATAAATCGATTCCGTCTCACTCGAAGTAGCAGAGGAAGGTTTGTCTTTGTGTCTACCTTCTCAATGTTACATCAGATGCATGCAATCGGATTGAATATACAATTAACCAACTTCTATATGAAGGACGCTGAAGTTAGTGAAATTACTAACAACGTATAAAAAACATGAACATTCTATATGATTCATTATTGATGAAAAGTTACTATAATTAATGTTAAAGTTAAAAAACAACTAAATTACTAGCATCAGTATTGACAATTAGTAAATCAAATAATGGAATGAGGCAAACATTTTTTGTGAAATGAAATATAGTTTATATAGCCTATAATATTACGGTTTATACATAGTCTTTATTATGTTAAATAAAAAAGTAATCTGCTAACTTAACAATAGATAAAACAACGAACATAGCTTTTTGTGTAATGTTATATACTGCAGCGTCTAATGCAAAACCGATAAATAAATTAAATACATCTTACGCAAGAGAAGTACGCGCAAAGAACTTAAAACACAAACTGTACACACTTTGTGCATTTCACATTACTGGTAACTAATAATAGTCCTTATCGCTGAAGTGACTAAGTGGTAATTAGGTTAAACAGCGGCGGGCAGTCGGTGCGAACGGTAAATTCCTATTGTAGCGTTATCGGCGTCCCCCAGTCGCCGACCCGGTCCAGTCGGAATGTTGCTAGCCGACTTTAATTCCCTTTTGCTAGGCGATTTTTAATTCGTCGCTCGCATTACTGTTCAATACATAATTCTAACAACGACTAATATGCACCATTTATATCTAGGTATATAATGATTGAATTCGCTTTTACATTAGCTTCATCACTGAACAAATCTCATCGCTATCGTATCTGTTGGTAAAGAATTGTACCGTACACTAATGGTTCAATTCGTCGCTACGTAGCTACTATGGAGGTCGAATTAACAACTGATGTTGTTAAAAGGTAAAGCCCTTCTTTAATACTGTCTGGATATGTTTGGATACATTAAATTCGCCTTCAAATCAGCTTCAGCATGCTGCCTGTAGTCTAGACTACGCTAACTCGTACACTAGTGTACAATGAAGGATAATCATATCATACACTACACTGTGGTATAGTGCAACGCATCGTGGTATAGTGGGTGTACAGTTCTGGATAATAGCTTTAGTAGTATTTTTTGCACCTATCTGGATAGCTACTGACCTCATATAGCTTAACCTGCCAAAATAGATCACTGTGTTTTGGTCGGCATCATATGTGAGCCTGAGTACTCTGACCCACAATTCACCATCCCAGGTCTCATCAATTGAATACATCATTCGTCTTACTTAAAAATTGAACTACACTGTACTTGTACACCGGCTCTTCGGATATATTTCGAGGCTAGTTTTAATGCGATAAAGTACCTAATTCTTGGGTCATAAAAGCGATACAGCAGAGAGACACGTGCGCGGGTACACTCCATCGAATCGCAATACGTACCCAATCAGGATTATACAAATCCCCCGCGGCCGAGCGGGCCCCGGGAAATAATTACGATCGACGAGAGTTAATCAAGTGCCCAGCATTGAGGAAAAACTCCCGAATTTCTCTCGCAAAATGTTACTTACCCACCCGCCTTAATGGATAATTTCTGACGTGATTAGATTTTATTATTCGGATGTACAATATACTGTTATATTAACACATTATTTAATTACATTAAAATAAAATAGACGCGATATGCTGATGAAGGCAGACGAGGCAGAGGCTATACAACACTATACGTACTCTATATTAAACATTTTGTTTTTTACAACTGACTGGCCTTCTTTACTAATAATCACAGTACCTAAATTTTAGTACAGAGAACAATGTTATTTTCTTGATATTTTTTGTGGTATATGTATTTATGTAATGCAAACTCATAAGCTAATGTTCATCGGCACGTGATGAAGCGTCACTCAACACATCACTGAACTCTATGACCGAGCCAATGCACCATTGCACACCCTTCCATGTGTCGCCTTTCTCTATATATGAGTTAGGCGGGAATTGAAAAAGAAATTAATTGTTCATCCTCCCATTTACATTCGCAATAGACCAAATCTATTAATCTTTGAAAACTTACTTTTCTTTTATGTTAACTTAACAATAATATTAAATGGTTTCTTTTAGTCTCTATTATATGAATCTATCCTCGTAAAAGAGACTAATGCGCTGACTTAAATACTCGATAACGATTGTCACTTTTAAACCAGAAGGGTTACATGTATACTCTTTCAAGATAAAATAAAGAGATAAGAAATCCGAAATAAAAAATCTGCTCTTCCCATTAAAGATAAAGTCTAAGCTAGCACTGTGGAAGGGGAGGGGAGAGTAAAAAAGAAAAATTTCACTAAGAATCGAACTTACGACCTTTGTGACCAAAGCATTTAAATTAGCCCCTACGCCATTGCAGCACATTTTAACCTTATAAGGTAATAAAAACCCGGATAATAAGACGTCGCGAGTACCGTCTTTCCGGCGTGTTACATTTAAACGTCATCCAACGTTTAATATGTAACTTAACACTTATTACCGGATTAAATATATACCAGCGACTATTTAAAAATCATTATGTGATACTTTTCGGGAACATAAGCTACAACAATAATTATTTTGCTTGTTGTTTTCTGTAAAAATATAAAAGAAATCAAATAATACCGTACATGTATACTAATTTGATTATCTCGGTATAAAAACACGTTCAATAACAATAAAAAGAATTTTTGTTAACTGCTTTAAAAATTATAATATATATTTATTGTACATTAGGAGAAAATTTGTGTTCGTCTTTCGTATGTCCGAAAAAAAAACGAAGCACTACTACTCACGTGTTCATAAAAGATTACCATGTCAAGTCCCGGATCGACTACTTGGACGAATCAGACCTTCGTTAAAACAGCTTTTAGGAGCTCACTTATCGTATGAATGCCGGACCACGTTGTCCTTGTGAGTCGTCCATTCAAACTCCCCTGTATTTTTACATCCTCTATTCAAATTGGTCCGATGCATCCAGTGGATCGAATTTAATATATTAAGTATTGAAACTTACATGTAAGAGTTTTTTTTTGTACTACAAAACAACCAGATGAGCCTTTGATGGTATGTGTTACGCTTGTCCATGTGGTGCTTTGTTAGATTGTTTCAACAGTACACATTGAGCTCATCAGCTTCAGTTTCATGATATTAAACATCGTTACTCCTGTAACTTTCCTAACTACAGTGCCTTTTAAATAATAGAGTAACTATTTTTCTATACTATGCACATAAACCATACAAAAATTATAACATGCAAATACTACCATAATAATATTGTCAGTAATGATGGACAATAATATTTTTACAACTATATGTATGACTATACGCAAGTTAAGTAAAAAATAGATATAAGTTAGAGCAAATGGAAATTGTAACAACAGATGTAAATAGTAAATTAGTAATATGTATTATAAATGTCTAAATAATAAAATAAGAAAAATTAAACCCTGAAAAACATTATCAAGAAATTATGAAAAAAAATTATTGATGTTTGCTTTATGGAATTATTATCCCTCGATTATTGAAAGACAGAGGGCTATGCACCGAGTTTCTCTATGTGAATCAGAAATGAGGATATCCATAGCAAAACTAAAGTTTACCGACGGTACAGTAAGGTCCTGTGCTGCTGCGTAAATTTAGTGTTATCATAACACCCTATTCAAAGTGGTCTGATAATCTTTTGAAGGTCACAAGAAGCCGCCGAAGCTGAAATATTTTGAGGAATCTTCGATTTCACCTACTTAGACACTCTGCCGTTTCTAAAATGAACATTGCCATTATAATCACAAACTAATCGTCTCACGTTTAAGATAAAAGTTCGGGAACTTCTTCTCAACGATGCAATGAACAAATCTTCTTAATCTTTTATGTATGTATTTATTATATTTTTTTTTAATTTTAATAACTTTGTGTTTATGTATATATATATATATATATATATGTATATGTGTGTGTGTATATATAAAAAATATTGTGTACGTGTATTATTTATAATATATTATATTATATTATATGTGTATTTATAATATTTGTATTGTATTTATTATTTCATTTCTGTTATTTTAGCACCTACCTCATATGTTCTCTGCACAACCCAAGGTAGACTGGCAGATAATGCCAAAGGCATTAAGTCAACCCTTACACTCTGAATGTGTAAATAAATAAAAAAATAATCACAAAAGTATAACGTAGTTGAAGAGGAATAAAAAGAAAGAGAAAGAAGTCTTTATCGTGAGTTAAAAAGGATTGCATGCACGGTACGGTTTTTGGTGAAAGTAAAGGCGCGTGCACACGGGGCGCGCTATCGCAGTTCTGGTTCATTAGGCGGGCGGCAGCGCGGCCGCTATCGCCGCGAGCCGCTCATTTTTCACGCTACGCGCTAAAGCCGGTCGCAACGCGAGGACCATCAGCCGACCACTTCGTGCGTGCAACCGCTCGCGAACGCGGACCGCACAAACAAAAGGTTTCATTCGCAATATTGAAAAAAAAAAAATAATCGTTACTACGAAATACGCCTTGCGTAGATGTCAAACGTGCACCCATTAAAGTTGCATTTAAAAGCATGCTTCGTCTCCACTACTCTAAGACACAACCAGCCTGAGATATTTTCGCTTTTATAAAATTATTATACACTCCCAGACACATCTATCGGCCCACCTAGTGTTTAAGTTTTGACGGTGCCCAGCTAAAAATAAATGTTATGTGGAGTAATAAGTTTTAACGCAGTTTTAAAGCTGATTTTTTGGTCAACCCATAGGAATGTTTTTTTTTAAATTTCGTATTCAGGATTATGAAAAAAAAACGAAAATTTGAGTCTGGTCATTGTTTTCAACGACCCAGGAATGGAGAAAACTTTATTTATTTCGCAAAAGTTGAATTTTTTTATTGATGTTTCCGATTATTGGTTCCATAAAAAGGCAAATCTAAACTTTGAGCCAGTTTTGACCAAAAAATATGGATACTCGGTCTGAAATTGTCGCCCAAGCTGTAGCACTTCTGCCGGCCAAATCAATTCGAAATTACAAAAAAAAATAAAAAACATACATAAGGGTTGATCAATAAATCTGCTTCAAAACTGCATTAAAACTTATTGCTCCACCTAACATTTATTTTTAGCTAGACACCGTCGAAACTTTAAACACCGGATGGTGGGCCGATAGATGTGTCCGGGAGTATATATATATTAACAAATTATTAATGTATGTATTATATTGATTACATGTTTTTTGTACACCCGCCTTCGTAATTTATTAGTCTTCCAAGGTTGACTGACAGAGAATGCTACCTACGCATTAAGTCCGCCCTCTGTACTACGCACGGCAATTACGAAATAAATAAATATAATTAACATAATAATAACATTTTTAATCAATTTAATCATTTTGTTTCTTTTTCACTCATTAATCATTCTGTGTTTTTATAATGGTTTTTGTAAGAGATTCTATTAAAATACAATTTACTAATACATCGTACACACATACCATCCATCATTTATACGAATGTACATCAGGATTACATAGAAATGAATACCTAAAGCATGGTCTCGAACATTGCTAATTTAACTTTACTAAAACGGTAATGAAACATTAACTTTGAAACAAATTTGATTAGGCACTGTGTTTTGTAACATTAACTGGGGAGGTAACAGTTATATATAAAAGTATCTATTTACTTTAGTATGTAGCCTAGTGTGATAAAAAGAAAAAAGTTTAAGTTATACCTAATTCTGTAAATATAAGATATGTGTTTCTTTCTGTAGCATCATATTAATAAAACCGCTAAACCAATCTCCGTGTTCTTTGTATGCTTAATCGGGAATTATTAGTTGCTTGGACATTGTTAACTTAAAAGAAGGTGAGTTTTTTTAATGTATTTGTTGTAATTAATGTGTTTTCTTTGTTTTAAATTTTCATTAAATATTATTTGTAATAATACTCAATATGTAATTAGAACAACACCCCCGCAGATTTGTGCGAATCATAATACTGCACGCCGTACCTGCACAGTAGGCATCGAGCAATTTAATTTTGACTACCCCTCGCCAATCGGGGGACAATATTCAAATAAGGCTTCATCTATTAACGTACCCCATCGCGACATGTCCCATTATCTATCACTTCCATCTGTAAAGACCCTCCGCATCGCTTCCCCCGGTAACCCATACTGCTCTATACACGAAAAGATTTCTAAGGCAATCAAACGAAAACCAAGCTTCGTAATTACTCTACTAATAATATATTAATATTGTAGATATTCAAAATACTTCGTTTCAGCTATAAAACGTTATTTTTCGTCTATTATTACCGTATTAATTAAAGTAAGTTGTAGTTTAAAACCAAATGATTCTAAAGCATTATACCTTTTAACTGTAAACTATCCTTTCATTTCAACTTTCAAAAACTTACAAACGTCTTCATTATAAGTAAAAGAAGTAATCATCATCATCATTGAATAAGTAATATAACAAAGTAAATAAACTATTCAGTAAATTTTTGTACTAGAAATTAGTGTAGATTTAGGTAAGTTTTTGCTGGTTTAAACTTTACTATGTAAAAAAATGGAAAGCACATTTTAATCAGCTAAATTAAATAGGTTCGCGTTGTTGTCACCACTGTGCAATTGAATTGAAATCTCGGACCCCAATCTGTGGCGAAACTAGGCGGGTTGATGGGGAGCCAGCGTTACCAGCAACCCCACGGTGCCCCGCTGGGCTTCTCGAACACATGACCGTATCAATC
Organism: Byasa hedistus; assembly: GCA_029286795.1. Lineage (NCBI taxonomy): Eukaryota > Metazoa > Arthropoda > Insecta > Lepidoptera > Papilionidae > Byasa > Byasa hedistus. Next base: position 3,156,146 of record JAGSMW010000020.1, on the reverse strand, counting down.
AGTGCTATGAATAAATATTTGCTCTGTGACAGATTCAGCTTTTTTTATTACAACGAAATCCGTGACCATTTCATGTTTAGATATATTTCAATATATAAAACAAATATTAGGATGAAATACTTTATTGTTATCTGTATGTCCAAAAGCAGAGGAGAAGAAATTAAAAACGTAAACTTTTAATTTATGTTAATCTTATGTTAATCATGAAAGTAACTAGTTAATCAAAACTCTAATTTGAGCAATGAAAAGAAAAACAGACAAACTTAATAAATACATGAAATGATTTCAAACATTTAAAAATAGCAATTCATCTTGGATCTCATCGAAATATTATCGAATGTATGCACGAAAGAAAATGGGACGCGTCGTATACGCAAAAACCGCTGCAACAGTGTAACTGTGCCGGCTATATTGATTTTAGTTTTAATTTTTGCGAACGGGGGCTCCACATCGGGGTAGAGAGTTGATTTGATGGGTCGCACTTTATACGGATGGAAATAATATCGCACCGAGCACGGATCATCGGAGAGCAGAGTCTGCACTTAAGAGTATTTTCATCCGTAGTAAAATCGACAATGGAAAGCGATTTAAAATATTGCATCGAGCTCGAACGGGGCAAGATGCTGATTTTTGTAAGAAATACAACTATGAGAACACGCTTCTAATATCGTCGCAATTCTTGTTTTATTTTATTAAATATATATAAATATAGCAATTCATATTCCACAGACGGTTCATAAAATAACGTTGTATCAACTTCACTTGACAGAACAAGGGTGAAGAATGAAACAATAGCGCATCAACGCAACTTCACCCCTCCGACGCAAACCGCAGGAGAATATCATAAATGTCGGCTTAAACACTCGTCTCGGCTGATGGTAAATAAAAATATAATAAAATAATAAATTCCATGCAACATATGGCGCAAGACGCAGTTTCGCTCTAACTTAGAAGGGGGCGAACAATTTTGTAACTTATTGATAGATTTGTGCGAGGATTTGCATAATTTTACACGAGTTCACTTACTATTATAATGTGAAAAACTACATTGATATTTAACCGCTGATGAAAATAAGTTCTCAGTTCATGCGATTTATTATTTGTTTTACAGGAAATCCAATCTAGAGATTTTGGGTTAAAAGAAATAATCTTCAATTAGCTAAAGATTGTAAATTTCAAAGATTAATTAAATGTGATAATTTCTGTTAAATTTTTAAGTTTATCGCATTCTCTACTTACCTTTGTACTTTTCTATATTCGACATCCTATATGGTTTATGTATTATTCTTTACTTATTTGACATCACTTGCATACATAACTTAAAGTTAACTACAAACTAAATCTTGAAATATATATTGTTCGGAGTTGTCATGAAAATAAAAATTATTTAGATCAACTACGTAACTTATTTTCGTATTTATACATTTCTTTTCTCGGTACTGGAAATGTAGTAAGAACTCAAAAACCCATATAGTTTTTAAAATATGATAGACAGACTGATCCGTAGACAAATCGAGTAGAATGGTAGCCAATGGTAAAGGTCTCGGTGTAATGCAGCTCCCCCGCGATGCATCGGGTGCTGTATCAAGATCGAGACTCGAGTAATAATCGAACCCTCACTGTGCGGTGTCCCGCACTCAATCTCGGTGCTGGTAGGTACATATTATTTAACTTTACTCAGAATAAGTTAGAGTTTTACGACTTTTAATAAATTTATAAAACTTATAAAATAATAATTTAATGACTGTGAAGTTACACGCAATCCAAGTGCACATACTTGAAAAAATATTGCTTAAGATTTATGCGTTAATCTCAGAATAAAGTGACCTTTTTTTATATTTCAGCATTATTTAAAATATTAGAATATTTATCTTATAGTAATAGTATCATTTACGACATAATAATGCAATTTTCCTAAAAAAATACTTTCAATACTTTATAGTCTCGTACTTAAATTCCCATGTCGCAAGATGAGCAATAAGAACATTCGGACACATCGTTATATCTTTTAACAACAGATCAATAAAATTTTTAACAGAATCGACGAATGAATAAAAAATACCTGAAAAGCTGGAATGTAGATTTTTTGCTTAAATACCATTGAACATGTAAAAACACATAAAATACTAAAACTAAATCATAAATATATCCATGGTTAAACATTTGTCGGAAGTATATAATCTAGAACTGAAAATATGAAAGTCCATTTACACTTTGTGTTGCAAAGCGATTACGTCGAGTCGCCACTTCAATTACGGCGGCATGCGATTGAAATTAATTTTGTCATACATCGATTAAACGATACAAGTAGCTGATTACATTCGGCGATATAAGTCCTGATATTAATTCAATACCATCAGCTCTGCTTAACATGGCACAGATTATATCAAAACAGAAACGCCATTTTAATTAATAAATATGCGAAATGTCGGTGAATGTAACAAGTTATATTTTAACATTGAACGACAAGAAAAATTACAAGATTCGAATCAGGGGATACATTTAGTGGTGAACCCACTTAGCTTCAAGCTACTACTTATTAACCAAAGCTTTTTCGATTGTCAACATATGAAAGACATTATACAAGGAGATCACGCTTTGCAATCTTATCAGTCTCATTGTCATTTATAAATATAATAAGTGAGCTGTTTAAACTTTAAGTGAATGTTAATGTTTTTTAAAATGTCATAGATATTATGAGTATCTAACAAAGTTGTAATATTAAAAAACGTACTGTCTAATATTATGTTCATAAAAAAATATCATAATATTTATGTAAATAGCGGCGAAAAAATGTTAAAGTACGTTACCATTTAATACCTCGAGGTTTCGACACGGGTTGGATCGGTCGCGGTCACGAGGTGGCCCACCAATTTAGACCCGAAGTTACTTAAAAATGTTTAACCCTTTACTTGGTAATGTATCTTCACAGATACAGTCAACTTTAAAAATCTTATGTTTAAACCTAGTGAACGTGGAACAATACGCAATTTTTATTTTTTATTTTCAAATATTTTGGAATGCATCTTTAGTAAGTGCTTGCATGTTGGTACAACCGTTCTCGCAGTAAGTTCAAAACGTTCAGCCGGTTGGACACCATTCCGCGAAAGCAAGTAATTACTTATTATTTTTTGTGGTTTTTTCTTTAAAATTCATCGGCTAGTGTACTGTAACAGCTTATAGATACACTGATATTTAACACAAGTACAAAATATTATTCAAATACCGGATTCTATCTAAAAAAACTGGTCATCAAGTATAATGTATCTGGTAATGCACTTTGCCAGATTCTCTACGTTTATGTGTTTGAAGTGAATGTATCCTTGGGTGCACATTGCCGGGTTTTCTAATTATATAATGTTTGGGGTGAATATGTATTGCATCTGCATCTTGCATGCTTCTTTATAAGGGAGAGTACAATCTTCTTCCATCAGAGGCAAAAAATTATGTGCTCTTGCTCGAGTACCGAAATCTGAATAAGAAATCTGATGATAGCGTATCATCTGATTCGGGAGATGAAATGCGGCCAGCTGCTACTGCGCCTGTTAAAGTTGATTCCACTTTATCTGCTCCTACATTGCCGTCTTCTATTGAAAACTTGAACTTACTCTCCGATGACGAAATTATAGAGTACAGACTGCAGTCACAGCATCTTCTCTCGAAAATTCACCCCAGTTATCAGCGTCTGTGATAGAATCTCACTTATTGCCCTCGACACAAACAGATTGTCAAAGCCCGAATTCTATTCCACCATCACCATTGGCATCGTTTTCAAGTTCTATTCAAATCCGAACACGAAGGGTAAGGGCCCAAGAGTCACTGATGGTATAACATCTATAGCAGCATGCCCTTGAAGAAGTTTCGTTATGAGACCATACGAAACGAGTTCGTTGAAGCGCGACCGAGAAACCACAATTGATGGTAAAGAGGCACCAGGACCAACTCCTTCAAAACCAATAAAATTACCAGTTGCATTCCGACCATCTAAGGATATCAGATATGACCAAATGGACCATTTCCCTAACTTTGGCACCAAAGGAAGATGCACTGTGCAACTGTGCACTAAAGGCCAACTATAGCCTGTTCAAAATGTTCGCTAAGACTGTTGTCTTTTGCCGAACTGAAATTGTTTTGTATCCTTTCATTCCATAATATAATATTTTATACTTATTTTATTTAATTTAAAATTTTATGATTTTATATATTTAAGAGGCTACAGTTTTATTTAACGATACTTTGCTAGTATATTTTCAGATTAAAGAAAATAAATTTTGAGATAACAAATTTTTTTTTATTCACATGTCGTTCTATTTATGTTTTAAGAGTAATGTGCATGTGATCTCATTGTTTTAATTAATAATAAACAAAAATTTTATATTATTAATGATTTTTTTTTTATTTCTAATATCATGGCAATGTATCCCTATAGATACATATCATATCTTAAAAGTTTTTAATGTGATATTTTTGATTCTATTTTTTATGTAACCTTGATCACTACTAATGACGGTTTCTGCAAAGAAAAATTAAATTTTTCGTTTTTTATTTTTTGCCAAGTTAAGGGTTAAAGATCTCAGTAGTATAAAGTTGAAATATATTTTAAAATAAAACATGTTCAGTGTAAATTTTTTAAAGAACTGACAGTTAGAAATAATCTTTGACAATATTTTAGCACAAGAGCAATGACGTCGCGGTAATGGGGTGCCGCCGGCGACGCACGCCGCCCGCCCGCCGGCCGCCCGCCGCCACGTGGCCTGCGCCTGCGCACGCTTCCGCACTCCCACCGATTATAAGTTACCAGTACGTGAGAATTATTATCAAAATTTGTACATTTATTTTGTATTTTAAATAATTCCGACCAAAACCTTACTTTTCCATCAAAACGAAATTTCAGATTTTCCTCTCATGTTACGATTATTAACTTCTTTGTTGCGATTAGAAAAGCTCCCCATCCAATAAATTTAAGGACTTTCCCGCAGAGCGCTTGTGAAACGACGACACCGCAGAGTAATATCTAGGTGTCAACTGCAGGCGATAATCGCGTTGTAAAAAATTGCCAGTGCAGCGCGACGTCGGCGAACTATTCTCACCCTTGCCTGTATCTCGTTTATCGGCCGATAGTATCTGAGTGAGACATCGCCGGTGACGTTTGAAATATGATCGGAGCGGTCCCGGGGGCGCAGGGGGCCACGTGCGGGGCATATTCAAATCAGAATCGCACGCGGCGGACCCCCGTGTTGGCTAAATACGCCGCCCGCACCGCGCCCGGCCCACCCACTTACCGAGGGTCGGCCCTATGTAATCGAATTTGAAAATTATTCTAAAACACTGAATAATGTATTTGGAAGGGACCGCTCGCCGGAGGCGGCGCGCTCGCGCTCGCGCTCATTTTTAAAATAAATTAAACTTAATCAAGTGGGTTCGCACACCTAAACGGATTAACTTGGCGCTGATTTGACTTTGCCACTGTTTGTTCTCCATGTGGGGTGACAACTTAAAGCTGCCCGGAATAGTATCGACATCTAATGTTTAGTGCATACACAAAATTTGAACTGATAACTTTTGCAACTTTAAAATATTTTAAATCTTTGCTAAGTTAGTTACTTCTCATTCCATATTTTCAATAAATAATTACTATAACAATGCTCCTGATATTTTAAAAACAAGTACACATTTAAATAGTAAAAAACTCAAACAGTAATCAAATAACGTGTGATCTAAAAGAGTTATAATGATTATAGGCATTGTTATAATAAACGTAGCTTTTATTACCCCCACTACTACTAAACCATTTTATACATAGCTCACCAAGTGTTAGTTGGTTGATGACACAAATACAAGAAAGCTGTTGTTCTTAGAACATGCTGGTTTTCTTTACCGTCACGGACTTTATTAGTTTATAACCAAATACTTATAGTTAAAAAATAAGATGAAATATCCTATCCTAATCGGTGCGGTATATTGGTTAAGTTCACTGATGTTCTGTTATAGAAAATGAGACCAATATAATATCTATTAACTCTTAGTTATATACTGCTACTCGTCCAAGCTAATTAATAAAGGGTTCGAATTTAGCAACTAGATTAAAATTTATGTATCGCGAAAATTGCCCGAATTGAAATTTGAAAATTAAATATTGAGTAAAACAATATTAGTTCACTCGCTACATTAAGTTTCATTACTCCGTGAATACATTTCGCTCCGACGCGATTCGGCACGCAGGGCTGCGGTCCCGCCATTAGCGCCCGATATGAAATGAAAATTAAAATATATAAAAAACTGCGACGAGCACTCTCGACAGACCGCTAAGGGCAGCCCTGAGGATTTAACCCTAAAGCCGAGCATGGAGTATTTGTTCTCACTAAAACTTATTAAGCTTTTAATTTAGTTAACTATAATATACATCTCAACTGTTTTAAAGTAACCCTTACTGATACAAATACAGCCGTAACCGTAACTTTGAAACTTAATCTAAAGTGAACACATTTATTTTCTCGAGGTCAACTGATGGTAAGTAGCCTACTCATAACAATATGGCCCTAGTTAACCAGAATACAGTAATGTTCATATTGCTTGGCGGTGGAAATATAAGCTGCTTTGTTACCTATGTAAACAGTCTCCAGCAATATAGACTTATAACTAGTAAGCACCAAGCCGGAACGACGCATGCGTCATCTTACTATGCGAGTCTCTATTACTTTATAAGATTAGAATGTGCTGGAATGGCCCAGAGGCTAATTTTCATGCTTTGGACATAAAAGTCATGGGTACGATTTTCAGTGAAATTATTCTTTTTTGCTTTTTCCTCCCTTCCACAGCACTAACTTTTACATTTCATATCTCCTTAACCCTCATCACCTTATCATGTACTTCATTTTACCCAGAAGTAGTATCCATGTAACTCCTCCGATTTAAACGTTACAAGCGTTACGAAGTATTTAGGTCAGCGATTAGTCTCTTTTACGCCGATGCAATCAGGTAATAGAGACTAAAACGATAACAGTGTCAAGTTTATAAAAAGTTTAGTTGTAACAGCAGCTCCATAGATCACGTTAAAACTATCATGTAGCGGTATACTGTAGGGGTGCTACTCGATGATTTGGTTTTTCGATTCGTTACGCCGTCAAACTACCCTCGTAAGCGTACCCTCGAATATGTTCCCTCGCCTTGAATATTATTTATACGTTTGTTAAGTGGAGTTGTACGGCGGCCGAGAGGATTATAGCCTCGGGAGCTCAGCACTTCAACAAACATCCGTTATGATTTCTAATATCGACCGCTGAATTTTAACCGCACGCGTTCTCATCGAGGAGCTCCGGTACGTCATTGCCCATTTACGGACACCTGAATATTCAATTCAATATCGATTGCCTACTAATTTACTATATATATTTTGGGCGACCTAATAACTTCGTTTCAAACGCTAGCAATGACAATGGCGCCGTGGATGGTAAAGCACGCTTGCCTAAAATAATACGGCTCTCATAGATAGATAAACACTTTATTGCTCACATTAAAGTCAATTTACTGAAACTAAATTAGAACTATAAACTATATATAGAACTACAATCTACTAAGCAGGCAACAAGAAAAGTTAAGAATGAATAAATACTCGCTAGTATTGTTATAAAGATAAAATTACAAGACGTGAGCTTCTTCTTAGATTAGAAGTAAACATAAGCAATAATAATCATATCTCTTTATCGTCATCATTTCAACCGATGGACGTCCACTGCTGGACATAGGTCTCTTAATAGATTTATAATATAAGTGCACAAGAGAAAATCTACGAGGGTGAACACCTTATTTGTCAAGAAGACGAGCGCAATGTGGTGCAGTGTATACCATCCTAACCGTAGCACTTACCATCTGGTGAACGTCTTACTCGTCTCGGCGCCACATATAATAAAAAAACGTGAATGGTTTGGTTCAATTACAATCATACGTTCACAGAACCAAAAACACATGATTCATATGAAAAGCTATTCACCTCTACTTCGACCCTGATAATAATTGGGGCTTTACCAAGAATTTCCCAATTCCAGATACGTTCCAGAAATACGTCTAAATTATTCCTCTTATTTCTGTTTCCGCATAGATACAATAATATCAGATGTTATAAATGTGAATAATCATATAATATCTGTTATTACTTAAGAGTAACATTAATTTGTTGTATTTATCTAATTTCTTTGTTGCTTTAAGAAAATCTATACTTGTTTCTGTTTCTTTATTCACTCGTATTTGTGACATTATGTCAAGAAAAATGTCCAATGTTTGTTATTATACTCACGATAAATTTTATTATCTACCATAAAAAACATTATCTGTTGATTGTTTACATATTATAATACTAAATATGGTAAAGTTATGTTTAGAACCGTAGCAAACATTGTGATGAACTTGGTTAAACAGTATTATGTGGGATAAAGCAATATTAGTTTTCAGCTCCGCATCTTTGTGGAATATCTTAAAAATATGTCAAAGAAAACAAGCGTATACGGTATCCGAGCGAGCTGCAGTTGCCTACGTATGCAAAGCAAACATAGTTTCTCTTGAGACTAGAACGGTGAGCAAACAGTGGCCAACAGGAGCGAAGGTTGGGCCGTGTTTACCAACGCTGCGTCGCCTACCCTCATATATTAAACATGCCCAAGTCTACCTCACCTCGCCTTCCGCCGGCCCGGACATATTCCTAACTATACCTAACAACTCTTAAAGCGACCGCAATTTTAAACGCGAAATTAGAAAATTATCTCTCAATGTTCAAACTAAATCATGTGAGATAATGTCGTACACGGCGATGAATCCGTTTTTCAGCAGTTTTACATGGGCATAAAAATAAGGTCGCGGCAGTTAACACGTTTATCGGGCGCTCATTAAAGCGGAGGGCGATCTTGCTTCGGAGTCGTTAAGCGCGCAATAGTTCGCGAGCTCCTCATAAAAAATATCTCGCAACCGACTTTACGAGCGCCCTTTGTGAATGCATCATTAAATTTCCATCTAAATTTAAATTACGAGCGGTGCGATCCGACGCGCTCTCTCTCCTACGTGTTTCTGTTTTCCTAGTCGGTGGAAATGTTATAATTGCTGCACAGAGAGACGCAGCCGAGTCGAGAATTCGAAAAAAAGATGACGTCAGTCGGAATTATCTTCAGCGCAGCGCAATTGAAACGGCTTTGCGACGGGGCTCAGTGAAAAAGTTGGCGTTCGTTTTAATAATTCCCAGCTCCGGCGCCTCGTCAGAATGCCGTTGTCACTTCGCGGATTAAGCTACGACACGGTTGAGTTGGGATTTGAGAGTTATTTCAATTTGCATTTTTCATATGATTCCGAAAAAAATATATAATCTTATCAACACTGAGGAAAATGCGAAATGTATCTGCCTGTTTACCAGCAGACTTTTACGACAGTGGTCCAAGACGAGGGTCGACGTCTTTGTAAGCGGTACGGATTCTCAGGAAACGCATAAAGTCAGCAGGTGAGACGCAGGTAACATTCGGTCACGTTATTTAGATAAGGACATTTTCATGGCCTCACTTTCCCTTGAAGTAAAAAATATGACTGATACTTTACATCGCATTCATGTTGCCTATAGTGTCTTACGTGAATACAAAACGAACATTTTGATTATATTTAAACACATAATGCATACTCGTAAAAAAATTAATAATATGATGAATTACTACCTATATAACCGCGGGAGCATATATTTACCAAGGTATTCGAAAGTCCGAGAAAAATATTGTATTATAATTACTAGAATAACGATATTAAACTTGTTATATCTAAAGGGACAAGATCAAGATTTTTATCACGTTATATTACAATATATCAATAGTATCTTCAAATGAAACGGTCAGATAGAATCTTCTTAAAAAAGGTATAGATCAAAAATAGATTCATATAGTATTTTTTTATATAAGCAAATGAGACTGTATGTGCCCATTTCCTTCTCGAAATAGAAAAGTTCTATTATTCATGTTTTTATCATTCCTACTTAAAACATATGAAGTTTATTTAGGAGAAATAAACGACAATAATTATCCGTTTTATTGGAAGATAAAAGGAAAAATTGTGTGATTAAATATGATAGTATTATGTAAGATTAAATTTTTTTAAGTAAAGCTACAATGAAACGTCTTGAAGCCTTTTAACAAATGAAAAATAGCGTGATCAAAAAAAAAACAGGAAACGTCTTCGAACAAATACGGTCATTCGATTAAGCGGAATGATTTGCGAATCACTTAAAAAATCCAAATGGCACCGTTTTTCGACTTCCCCGCCGACTTCTGTCGCTGTAATGGCGAATAATGCCGAGTAAGAATAAATTGTGCGACTGGATAAAGCAATATTTGTTCATCTACCCCCGCATTACGGCGACGGCGGCCATTAGCGGGATGCAAATAACGTCTTGTCATTTTTACTTCTTTATTTTTCCTTTTCGCCATGAGATTTGTGCTACTTAGCCCCCTCCCACGGACGTCCGATATGGAAACCAGATTAAGTTGAGCTTACTTTAAACATTCTGCATTAAAACGCTAGTGGCTACTGTGTAATGAAAATAATTCAAAGCTATTCACTTTTAAGTTCACACTTAATTTCTTTGGGTCTGGGGCTTCTCTAACATGGACAGACTGTGGGCTCTTCATCTACCACGCTGACCACGTACGGCTTGAAATTTATTATAAAAAGGAAACATGTAGTTAATTATAATTTAACTTATGCATAGATAAACGAAGTTGCTATAAACTGTTACGTCCAACCTAATATTACAAATGCGTCGTAAAATATCATCACAAATCTAATAAGTTGATTGAATGGGCAATTCATCTCTGGTGCGCGGAGATGTGGGGGGGAAGGTGCAGCGCAGGCGCAACGAGGCGCGCGTCGCGCTCTCACAAAGTGTAGGCGTTCGCCATAACTCGCGCGCAACAAGCATGCACGCCACCGCTAACTACCGACATCGCACTGTACAGGATGTTTAATTTATTTATTTGTATTGAATTTTTTCATATTTTATTTATTTACTTACATTTATTAATTAGTACACTAACAACTTACAAGTCTAAAAAACATAACGAATAGGAAAGTTTATCTGGAATGCGTGGCAATAACATAGTGTACAGAATATACATTAACTATTACTGATAAATTAAAAATGGATCATAGTTATGAGCGCATTTATTCTTTAAAAAAATGCGCGTGTGGGTATTTAAAAATGTTATGTTTACATTTAATTTTAATTCTATAGTTTACTCTCATTCTCACTTACTATACATTATAGTTCATAATTTGAAATAGTGATTATATGCACAAATAGATATCTTAATAAAATCGCTCCTGTACTACGTAATAGCTAAAAATTATACTATAGAAATATTTTGTTTATAACTGATGGTAGTATTGGTTCTGTAACGTGTTAGGTAAGACGCCATACTCATAACAACATTGTAGCATAACAACTTATATAAGTTTAAATTAATCTGAGTGACTAAGCTTCGCAATTCAGCATAATTACCATTTAAAATGTATGCGATCTAAATTAAACAATTTTCCCTGCGTTCATAGATAATAGTAATTGTCGTAGATTTTGTAATTCATCGACCTGTATGTAATAGGCCTGCAAATTTAAATCATAACTATATCCATCCAGGATAGGTGCTTGCACGCCAACGGATCACTCTTTATGGCCTATAAACGTGTAATTCACGCCACCTTAATCCGGCGCTGTTCCTATAAATCTGGATTAGTCTTGCGCACTGCCTGTGTACAGGGTACCTCGTGATTATGCCGTTAACAATCGCATTTGAAAAAAAGACCTTACTCCTGCCCTTTCGCAGGACATGAGCAGCCTTATTTTTGTATAAAATTAGACTGAACTTTAAAACTATACGTTTAACAAGCGATTAAACTGAATATAAATATAAACAACGACTAAAAATTCGATATTACAATCGTGCCAACAGTTATAGGGTTTTTTCTATATTAGATTTTTATTATAAAAGCTATAAATAGTAGCTGAAACAAACATAGTTTATGTATAGTTGTTACTGGTAAGAAAATAAACAAAAACATCTTAAGATTTTATTTTTTTTACTACTCTGCGACGAGACGAGCAAGACGTTCACCTGATGGTAAGTGATACGCTTGCCCATGACAACGTGGTGCTAGTTAAGATGGTACACACTGCACCACATTGCGCTCGTCGCCTTGAGACAAGGTGTTAAGTCTCGTTAGCTCAGTAATTACACTAGCTCCAGCGCTCTTCAAACCGGAACACAGTAATGTTTGCACACTACTATTTGGCGATTGAAAAAGGAGCTGCGGTGGTACCCATCCAGACGGTCTCCGGCAAAAGAGACCTACCACCTAATAAAACATCATGTAAAACAGCTGAACTTAAGTACAAAACCAATATTTTACTTTTTCAAATGTCGCTGTTTAAATAACTTAATAACTATATTTTCTCAAATTCATATACAATCAATATAAAGTTACGAAAGCCATTGCAGTTACAACTTCTGTTATAAAGTAAGCTCCGAAATAATGGTGTTAGGTCTCTGAGACCGTCTAGGTAAATACCACCACAGCACCTATTACAACCACCAAACTATAGACAATATGCAATATTACTGTGTTCCGGTTTAAAGGGCGCTGTAACTGGTAAAATTACTCAGGGCGACGAGCGCAATGTGGTGCAGTGTGTACCATCTTAACTAGCGCCGCGTTGTTATGGGCAAGCGTATCACTTACCATCAGGTGAACGTCTTGCTCGTCTCGTCTCCTCGTCGAATAAAAAAATTAATAAAACTAAATTTTCCAGATTTTATCGCATTTACATAATTGTCTGATATTTTAAGCACGTTACAGCTCAGCATCCATTGTTATGACTGAAGTGACTGAATCCGAGATGTTATAGTTATTACGGATCACTTTCAGCAATTGATTATTATATTAATACAGTCTGATTACGGCGAACTATACCGAATGATCTGTGTCTAGACATCTCGTAGTGGTATACTGAGTTTTTAACCTATTTTATTAAAAATATGATCCCAAGTATCTGTAGGGAAGCAGCATGTCTATTAAAAGTTGAGATGTTTTTAATCTCATTGCGTATCAAATCATCCTTGGCATCGGTGTTTGTTTTGCAGTCGTTTGTGGTCTATTATATCTGATAAACATTAGCAGACTTCAGACGGTAATAAATAGTAAAAACAACGCGATGAAATCGATAAAATTAACGTTAAATGTGTTCTCGCAAAAAAAAAACCTTTTTTGCACCTTGCTCATGTTTCACTTATCATGTGAAAACGGAAATCTGAAAGAGAATTACGACGAGATTGTTTATTAAATTCACGCGGTTGTCTACTTGCATATTACATAGATACTCACGCTCACCTTACCCGGGTGGTTGGGCCTTGTTGACGCAACCCATAAATTACCTAAAACAAGCGGCAGATGCCGCTGGGGGGCCGGCCCCCTCCCACACCCGGTAATGGGAGCATTAGCAGCACTAATGGCCACGGACGGTGACGTCTACACATAAATTCGTGTCAAATTTAGGACGTGTGATGTCTAACCCATGTCCCAGGTAATACAATACAATATCTTATCAAATTTATATGTTTTTGTGATCCTCTAATAATTTTAATTTTAAATCATACATTGATTCTTATCACATTAGATTCATATTTTTTTATAACTTTCTCTTCAAATAATTTGAGGAAAAAAGGTAACAAAAAGGGTATAAATCACAGTAGTAACTGTTAATTAACAGTTTTTTTAGTTTTACTATAAAAACTCAATGTTTTAAAAAAATACTAAAAAAATTGCTTAAATATAAACATCTATATTTGCTCCTGTCCATTATTATAATTTTTATATCCCTTATTTTATTGAAACGCAGAAAGCAAGAAACGATTTCAAATTTAAAAATGCGCTTTGTTTTGCAGGACTTAAATATTCATATTAATAGCCACAACTTTATTTAAATTAGAACAGTTGTAATATACATAGAAAGATAGGTATTTAAGACAATTTAAAAAACCGCAAAACTTAAAATAAGTGAAGATTAATGTACAGGCGAATGTGTGAAGATTATAAAACAATAAAACAGATCCACCGTCCGTGAGAAAACTATCCCCTGCCGCATCCTACAGCACCCCTAAAACAAAGTTATCCCCGCTCGCTAGGGCACTAAAAATTCCTTATAATTGAATGAATCAATTCTATCGCCATTAAATCGAGTTACCGAGCATATTGGGTGAGCAAATTTATTTAGCTAATAACCCCCCGCTCCACTCGCCCGAAATGTATCCCTCGTGTCTTGGAAAATTGTACGCTATGATGCACTGTGCTATTGGTTAAATTCTAAGGTGGGCGTGCTATTACTCTGACGATTTTGTAGTAGATTCCTTTACAAGACAAATGTGACCATTTATTCACAATTAAGAAATATGTACTTTGAACTTAAAAGAAACGAACGCGGATTCTTTAATGGTATGTAGACGTTGTTGAATTTAAATTCTTCCTGTACATGGTAGTGCATAGAACGTTTATACTACCTGTTAATAATTCGCGCAACACGAGGGTTTCAATACACGCCCAGCTGAGAAGTTACGCTGACAACTCCTTATTCAGTTACTCATGAAACTCGCATAAATATTTAATCGTGGCGAAGAAACCGTCACCGCCATGTTCCGAAGTCGAACATCCAACGGGGCTGAACTCCACGAACAAACTTAGCAAGCTACAACTAACGTAAATTATTAATACCTGACATAAATTTGCCATAACACCGCAAAGTTTGCGAGGAGTGGGCTGCCTGAAGACAGTTGTACAAACGACTTACAAATCGCGGAGCCGGATGCGACTACGTCTAATGGCGGCATAAAGCAGCGGGGCTCATAATGCGACCCTTCCTTCCCTTGAGTACTTGATCTTATCAATTTGCAGGACACGGTGCTTCAGATAGCGTACGTCTCGAACAATCAGTATCGGGTAAATTCATCTTATTTTATCTACAAGATCTATATGTTTGAATTGTAAGAATATTCTCGATTTCCGCACAATTTTTTTCTTTCATTTACCCTGTACACTAATAAGTAATTAACATATCTAAGATTTAAAAAAAATTGTAAATGTCATTCTTTCTAGGCTCGTTTCTTTAAAAAAGATTATGAATCATTAAATCGCAGTACTAACTGTGGGGTAGTTTTATAATTGCTGCGATTTAATTAGCAATGCCAGCTGTCCACAAATACCATCAACTATAAGAGTGAAGCAACGGAAAAGAGTAACAGATAATTTATAATATATACTTAATGAAAATATAATAAACGTTCTTTTAATAATTATAATGATATTCTAAGATAAGAAAAAAACATGATAATATACTATGTAAACATTTTGCGAAGGCTGCCAGCGTTGCGAGCTCGCCCATGCCAATCAAAGCGCTCACCATTCAGGTCACGTCCTCGCAGCGAGTGGTTCCAGCGTCCAATCACTTCGCTCTAAACTAATAAATCGGAAGGAAGCGCCGGCGCATACGGATGACAACTACGTCAGACTGCATATAAATTAAGGAAAAATCGTGACGTGTGTACAATATGTAAATATTTGCTATAAGAACAAAACAAAAACTATTTCGTGGTATACCACGAAATTGTTTTAGTTTTTACGCATAGCAGTCTTCGTTTCTACAAACGAAGACTGCTATGGGTCACCAGTGGCGTGTTTAGTGGTAGCACTAAACAGTAATGTGCAAACGTTATTGTACTTCGATTTGGAGAGTGTTGTATCTAGTGAAATCACTGGGGTAACAAGACTTAACGTCTTGTGTGTTGCTGTGTATACTATCCTAGCTAGCGTCATATTGTTTTGTGCTGACGTTCACTTATCGTTATATGAACGTTCATCTTGCTCTACATCCGGTTGGTGAATGAAACAAATTTAATTATGGACTAATGTGTAAACTGATGCCATGTTTTTCTGCTGGCGGTAGATATCTCTGGTTGTGGCAGCTCACTGCTGTCTTTGTAAGATGGTAGACAATGTTTCGGTATAAACGCAAGTAAAATTACAGAGCAGACTTTTATAAACATGCACATGCATTAAAGTGATATCTATTTATTATTAAAAACTGACTCTTTTATTAAATATTGAAATAAATTGTATAATAGGATAAATGATCATTTAATGGTCGCCACTAAAAGCAACAGCGTGTGTGGTGAAAGGTACGTAATGAAAATTGAAGTGAAGCAGAGCAACTTCGTACGGATGATCATCCATCCCGAACGCGAGGTCAATTTATCACCAAGGGAAAATGAAAACTCGACACGTCCATTAAAAATAGTCGCACATAGTCGCATGACCCATAAAACGAGAGAGCTACGTGAAAAGAAATACAACCGGGTGAAAAAAAAAAACATAGTCGGCACCTCGTCAGCCGAGGCAGCGGGAGCCAAAAAAGAAAACCAATTTGCCCGCATGAAAAGGTTCGATCCAATCGCACCTCGCCGTATCCACTCATTTGATATTTTCACTTGGTGATAGAGAACAAATTACAAACTGTCGGTTAACTCTCGGAAATATTAGAGCTATTTATTTTTCTGTCACCTGTCGATCGCTACTGAGCACGCTTATGGAAATCGCTCAGTGGCTTGTGTTCGAAGTTTTTCTATTAACGCCCGCAATTGAACGCCTTGTGTACACCAACCTATTACAGCATTTGCTTATATTTGAAATTGACAGACGTTTAATCAAATCATTCTTATAATTATATTCAAAGCAAAATATTTGCTAAACATTCATTTTAAAGTTTTATCGTTACTCCTTACAATTGACTTCATTGTTTTTTATATCTTTCTACATTTATTATTTTTGTTACATAAAACGTTAAATGAGGATAAATACTAAAACAGAACCGCAACTTTATGCTCTTAAACTATATTTACTTCATAATTAACGTAAAATTTAATTTAAAATAGAGAACAGAAGTAATCTTCTGAAACAAAGTTCAACGTATTTTAGTAAATATGTTGTCGAAAAATGTCCCTGAATATTGTTGTTATTCCATGAAAACTTAAATTTATTTACTGTGGTTATAATAACTTAATAGATTATTTACTAAATATCACAGAGCGACAAATCTCAACGATATTAAATCGAAATCAAGTTCAAGTTATTAATTTCGCAGAATCATTAGATTCGTATAATCAACTTTAATACACTAAGCGTCAAATTAAACGTTATCTGAAATTTTAACTTTTAACATAACAAATCGTCAATAATACAATAGATTGTCAAACGATCGACGTTTTTACCTGTTGGCTTCGTTTAATGAGAGTGCGGCCATATTTTAGCAGCGCCGGTCGATAAATCATATCGGCAAGATTGATGCGACGAGCGGCGAAAGGGAAACGCTTTTGATTTGTGAACTCTGTCGGTCGGCGTCACAACGCTGTGACGTCACTCCTCCAGTCGCGGACCCGGCCCGTGCATAAACAACCTTGTAGCCTTCTTATATTACAATCAAACCAATTTACTTTGCTCCATTTTATATATTACAGTAGTAGATAACAGTCTAGGTATACCTGCAGCGTCAAATAGTACTCGGGAAACGTTACTGTGTTCCGGTTTAAAGAGAGCAGTGAAGGTACTGGGGTTTTAAAGTGGCGACCCCAAAATGATGCATTGTATATTGTAAGTACATAATTCTATATTGTATAGTGTGTATACTGACTGGCGCTACGTTGATATGGGTATCATTTCCCATCAGACACTAGGCGTGCTAGACTTGTGGTGAAAAAAAAATATCGTTCCTCAAAATCGTTTTTTTGACAGATCTCTAGTTATTCATCAAAATAATAATTTAAACTATTTTTTCTATTTGTTTATAAACATAAAATTTACGTCAAATTTCTCCTTCATGACTAAAAACACTACTTTCTCTAATAATAAAAAACTAAAAAAAATATTTCTCAATTATTTTTTTTTATGATACATCAATCGTATTTAAAAGTATTATTAAAGAATCTGTCTGACCAGAAGGAGCGACAATCTTCGGAAGGTGGATGACAGGAAATAGATACGTACAGCGGAAGATTTGGCTAAGTGGCATGTATTGAGAGAGGCCTATAACCAGCAGTGAACTTCTGCGAATTGACAATAATGATAATGATAATGATGACGTATTTGTCAAGAAGGCTGAATAAACAACTGAGTAATAAATCTGTATGAAGCAAGTAATGTATGTAATACAAAAGATGAGAAAATGATTTCTAGAAATTTCATTAAAATTCCGCTTCGTCAAGTCCGAGGGTGTTCTATTTAGGGATGCCACGAGCGATAAAAAAATACTCTTAATTGTATCACAGTAAAACTAACGCATTTACGTACCAATGTTATAATAATAATGAAACCAGAAAATTATATGAAAGTTTAACCTAATACTTATTTAGAGATTCGTTGATAAGTAATAGCTTATGAAAAAGAGACGAGATTGAGGAAAATCGCTATACTATACATCAGGCATTATAACGTAATTATTAGTAAGCATATTCGTGTTAGTTCGTTAATTTCATCATCATCATCATGAGGTGCAAACTTCAAAGTAAAGTTTGGATAGATAGAGAAAACTGTTACCAATTTATCACAACAAATATAATATTATCTTCATCATTAATATATATGTTTAAATAATTTGTTGTTTTTAAAAATGAGAATGTAATTGTTGAGTTGGCACAGTTTTGTTGAAGCAACACCCCTGCGAGTCAAGAAGGGCCTTGGGTGTAGGCGGGCGGATTTGTCGTGGCCCGGAAACGGCGGGGAATTCATTTGGGCGTAATAGGTTTCCTGAGCCGGCGTCCGGTCTCCGTCCGACCCCGTCCGGGTCCCGGCTACGCGTCCGACACGCAACGGAAACGTCGCGCGTGCGATGCGACATTGCGAGCGATGCGGAACGCCATCCCGGCTCACCGACATAAATATTTTATATTAATTAATATTTTTGTAACGTATATTCTTGTAAAAATATAAAAAAAAGTTCTAATTACTCTCACCAGCTTTGTATTTCATACAAATAATATTTACTATACGAGTAGTATGTAAAAGTCGTGCGTAGTATATTAATTAGAGAAAACCAATGTAGCGTCTTTTGAAGAAAATTGTTTACGAAGTTAAATAACTTTTAACACGATGTGAAGTGAACAATCCATATAAATACACCTCCGACGGAACCCTTAAATTCTCGCGGAGCTCTGACAGAAAATCCATTCTTCGCCCCAACTCATAATTTCCTCTGAACGAACTTCGTAGACGAAAGACCGTTTCATTTAAACTTACGTGACGTGTCATTAAGCCGCTGTTCGCGATAATTATTATTATTCAAATCGTAATTCCAACTTGGCGAAGTGAAAAAGTGGAGCCGTGTTCACTTATGAATAATTTACTGACTTCAACACTTTTCTCGTTTTGTTTATAAATCTATAAAAAAACATTTTACATTATGAGAACGAATATCATTCTATATAAACGCAAATGTTACGACAAACGGAGTAGATTCTTTTTATGATATATTTTTTAATATTAATTAAACATTAGGCCGTCACGTTTCATATTTTTCAGGTTCACACAACAGATACTTCTAACAATATTGTACGGATGACTAGGTCTTTAAAGTTGGCCTCACCTCTATCTATACACAAATAAAAATTACTAAAGATATCTATTTATGAATTAGATATGTATACTGAATAATAACTATTTTGTTATCCCATAATTAAAGCTATATATTTCAATGAAAGGTGGAAATTATTTATTGATTTCATTATGTACGATATATTTTTATTCGTGCTAAAAACAAAACTGCGTGAAATTCAGTGAGACCTGTTTTAATACGTACAAACGACTCTTAGTTCTGTATAACAAAACTTAACAACTCGTAAACTGGTATGAAAACAAAATACTAATGCGATTTACGTTCAAGAGAGCGCAAAATAAAATAACACGGCGTAGGCGCTGCCTCGCGCCCGAGGGCAGAGTGTTGTAATCTCTCTACAGATTTCATATTTTAACCGTAGACGCCCGCCGGCGTTGCTACGACGACGTAGCACGTCGTAGAGCCGCTACGCCGCGCTACACTTGAGTAAGCACTATGTATATTTCATACTTTTAACCACCTAAATAGGTATTCACTTTTATTTTATCCGGAAAATTACAATTTGAACTGAATGTTGATTCATTCATACAACTTATACACAGGGTAAATAGTTAGTTCTAGATTAAAGAACGGGTCAAACGCTCTATTCCTGATTCACCTGCTTTAGTTAGTAACGTCCGTACAAAGAGGACAAGGAAGAGGACGAGGAAAGGACACTGAAGAACAACATGATTTTTTTCTGTAAATTTATTATCTTTGTATAACAACAGATTTAGAACAACTAAGTATAGAATAGTATAATGCCTATTACTATAACAAAAGAAATTGTTTTCAGTCTTGAAAACAAAATATTTTATTATAATTATTCAATATAAGGTATCACTAAATTCATAAGTGAGGCTGAAACTCACATCGCCAGTAATCTAAAATGCATAATACACTGGATTAAGCTGGAGAATTCATTACTTAATACGCATTTAATACTTACATACAATTCTAAAAGGCTCACTTAATATAGCTGAACGCACACAAAGCGGACCCGCGAGTCCCGTGACGAGGTGTCGGCGTGACGTGTGTAACTCATGTACTCCGGCTTCCTGCTCCGAGACTGCCGCAAATGAAGTACAGCATATTCAAAGGATAACCGGCCTTACGCCATAGCCTTAAAGTATAAGTTACGCTTAATGTGTTCCCGATCGTTGTACAAACTGAAAACATTCCTGCACCAAACGCCAACGGCTTCGCATTAAAACGGGACTCCGCGATCGACGAGGTAATTACGTATGGTATTACCCGTGTTTCACAAGTGTTGTGTTATTATTATAAAACGCCCTTGAAACTTAAAAGGCTTCACCGTTGAACTGCAACGCAGTTGCTTTATAAATAAATTCTTATAATAATCATGTTTATTTTCAAATCCAACGCAGACTTTGATTGGTTCCGTATTTCAATGTTATCGTCATCATACGTCTACTTTAATTAAGTTTTAAGGATTTGATGGTAGATCAAAATTATCATTTAATAATAAGTGATATTACTCATAACAATGAAGCATTTATAACATTTTCACACGCTTATTTGTGCTCATCGTTTTAATACAAAACGCTAAATTCTAGTAACCTCAATAATTACTAGCTACTACCCACTTTAAACTTAAACATAGTTCTACTTACTACGATTCAGGTAATAGAAATAGGTATTAAATAGCTATTATCTGGATGATTTCTTATAACGGAGACCAATAACGAACGAAACGATAAAATCGAGTAATAAGTTTTTCTAAGCTATAGTAAATAAAAATGTAAGACATGAATTGTTTAACACTAATCTCTGAAACCATAGAACTTACAACAGTTACGGTAATAACTTACAGTTTTGTGTTTTTTCAGAGTTCGTTTTTTGTGTAACTTAACTCTGCTAAATTTATCCAATATACATAACGTTTAATTAAATTTAATTATAACAATGGATATTTCATTCAAATATATATAGATGACATAAATATGAAATAGTTTATATTAGTAAATATTTTAATTAAAACGTATATTTTGAACATTTAACTCTCATTTAGATTTTTGATATAAATATTATCGCGAAGATACTGAACGTGTATATAATTATTCAGAAACATCGTTACTTTTAAGCAACAGCATGAAATTTAAATTAAAGACGTGTACCTAGTAAGTCTTACCCTTTTCGCGTATAATGATCCTTGCAGTCATAAGAGAGACACGGTATAGCATGATACTTAGTAATCTAAGAAGTCGCATATTAAAAAGACGGTACGCTAAAGTATCTAAAGGTACCGAGTTAAAACTTAGTCAAAGATAATTTAATGATGTATGTTTATGCGCTGTATGATACGAAATGAATAGATAAGGCGTCGTAAGTTAGACGTTTCAAATTTAAAAGATTTTAATAAGTGAATAATATTATTAACGGTACACTGTAATTTCTATTTTGTACACAACATAAATACTTTTTGAATCCGTGCAATTAAAAATTGCATATGAAAACAATTATGAGTAATGGTATACAATATTTCATATGCAAACTAAGATGAATAGTGTTGTTATTAAATTATTTATATTGAATAGGAAAATTTGAAAATTATTATAGTTTTGTTATAGTTTTTTTTCCCACTTTTCTTTGATATTATTATTCAGGGGATTTTTTCTATTCTATTTAGATAATTTACTACTAACACAATCTTATCTATCATTGCGAAAATCGTATTTAATTATCCTTATTGCTATTGTTAACTATTGTACATATATTTAAACAAAATTAAGAAAACTTATTTCTTACTAACAAAAAAAAATAAACTGAAGACAAAAATCAGTTATATACAGTGAAATAAAATAGTAAATGATTTTCTGTATGCGTTAACAGATATAAAGGTCGCAATAGGAAAATACTATCTGGGTATAGAATTTTTTGGATCCTTTTGACTTATTTAACAAACGATTGGTTCCGAAAGCTTTTTTTATTCAGTAGAAGATACATACAAGTGTCGAATACATACAGCAACCGGAATGTTACATTTAAACAAAGACACAGTTCTCCTCTTACGTTAGGCATGTTCGCGATTAAAATTATAAAGTTACATCAGCATTATTCACAACAAAATTCATCGCAGCGAGTTAAACTCCGATATTAATCTCTCGGCGGCATCCGAGCGCTGGATTCGCCATTTTGCGCCTAAATATGATAAACTTTCCCCCGAATTTCTTCTTGGACCCCCTCCTGTTTCTTGGCGCGAAGAATGCCCCCCCGCGACTTCGGGGGGAGAATCCCCACCCGAGCCAAGTCTTACGGCCCTGCTTTTAAACTAAGCTCGTTAATTAATTACAGCCAAGTCGACTGCCGGGGGTACTGGCTTACATAGCGCTATGTGCCAGTTTAATATAGCACTGAAAGCCATGTAATAATTGTTTTCTTTAAATTTATTATGTTTAACTCTTTAAAGAGATACATGTGTATACGAACATCTTACTGAAAAATATTATTTTTATAAATATACTTTTACATTTGATCAAATTAAAAAAGCTTTAAAGAGCCACACATTGAACTGATTTTTTTGATACTGACGTTATATTAACTGTTGTATGAACATACTAAAGTAAAACTATCATCACAATAACTAAAAGTATTCAAGGACATATTGAAATAACACATATTATAAAATTAATTCTTATATCGCACTTATAATCGACAACAGACTTAAAATGCCAGGAAATACTCTTTCCGCGGGTCTATAATTAATTGCTACTAAATTCGCCCCAATTTGAATCCGGTTACGGAGTCCGCTAAGAAACTTACGAGGTACATAAGACTTAAGGGCAGGGCTGGCCGGAAGGAGGGTAAAATGGCGGTAGAGGGCGCGACCCTCCTGAGGTGGGGGGAGAGCGCCGGGGTGAGGGGGTGAGGCGAGGAAGGACGTGCGATTTACTCTAAGTAATTGCAGTAATAAACACGCAAATATATCACAGCGGGGTAATGAGAGGAAGCGGCGAAAATTGCCAACGCAAATTGCGTGTGTGAGATAAGCTCATTTTTTTGTTAAACAAGTCGAAATTTTAGCTCGTTCGCCTTTTTTTTTGTTTCCGGCATTTTCATTTACTCGCTGCCGGTAATGAACGACCTTTGTACCTTTCAACGGAAATATTCAGTTTGATCTGTGTTAACTTGTTGACGAATTAACTAGTAATGTATAGAAAGTGTATAATAGTAAATTTTAATAGAAAAGAGACAACGGCTGTGTTATCTAAATATAACTACCAAATAAAATATATACATCAGAGTAACATTTTCTATATGAAATTTACTAACCGTCGAGTTTCATCTGGCAAACTTTCCTCTATCTGGCTTTTAGTTGTTTTAATGGTATTTTCATGTTCAGACACGGCACTTGGACACCAGCGACAACACTCTGTTTGTTATAAGTTCGCTCAAATATCTTTTAGCTTTGGAAGTCATTGATTTTGTTTTATGATATATTAAGAAGCGAGAAAACAGCAAAACGTACAGTTCTATTTGATCGTTAGTGACACATTCGGCTATAACAACTTATTAGAATGTTAATACAACACCGAAACATTCGAAATATAAAATTTTAAATCGTCTTATTTAAGTAATTTCACTTGCTACAGCACCTTTTGAATCAAAACACGAAAAGAAAGAGTTGACAGGCTTCTGCTAGACTAGTGCGCTTTACCACCTTGATTACATCGTCGCTTACGATCAGGTGGGATCGTAGTCAAGCACTAGTCTTTACAATATAAAAAAAGGTTACATACTAATACGAGTATTTAGTGGCAAATGTAGGCGCTGTTTATTCCTTTGTGGCATAAAAACCAATCAGCAGTTAATGGTAGGTACACTTAAAATTAGATAGCTATAGCTCTTAGCGAGATTCTCACCAATTAAAATCAGGGTGTGGCATGTATCGGAAGTTGGTTGAATAAATAGAGATGTCTGTATAATTGATATTCTAAGATAACGCAGGCCGAGCCACCTCGTGCTAGCCAATTTCTTGTTCGACAACGATCGCTTTTGGCAACAAAACAAGCGACAACGAAACGATGCCGCATTAATTATTCGAGCGAGACAAGAAAGGGGCCGCCCCATTTCCAATATTTATGTGATGCCGATGACTGTGTGAAAATATCGGGCGTCGACTCCTTTTTAAAACCTGAAGAAAGGGCCAAGAAAGGCCGCCGGAAAACGGGGCCTTCTTAATGCACAAACAGCACTCTCCCACCTCACCTGCCCGCCTTGATTTATTGGACGGCTTTGTTCAACGCTCGTTACAAGCTTGTTGTTGCGTTTTTAATTTATTTCCAGGGAAATTTTGCGGGCTATAATAATATTTAGTTAGATAATAGCGTTAACGTTGTACTGGAAAATCGCTTCCAGGTGTCCGTAATGTATAGCTAGTATTTTAAGAAAATTCTCCACCATATTTATTAGTATGTATTTTTGTAAGTATGGAAACAGATTTTCTGCAAATATTAATGACTGTAGCATATTAAATATAAACAGCGTTATTAATGCCCTCTGCTGGGACTTTTTTTTTTTATACTACTTTGCGACGAGACGAGCAAGACGTTCACCTGATGGTAAGTGATACGCTTGCCCATAACAACGTGGTGCTAGTTAAGATGGTACACACTGCACCACATTGCGCTCGTCACCTTGAGACATGAGGTGTTAAGTCTCGTTACCCCAGTAATTACACTATCTACAGCGCCCTTCAAATCGGAACACAGCAATATTTGCACACTACTATTTGGCGGTTGAAATAGGAGCTGCGGTGGCACCCACCCAGACGGTCTCCGGCAACAGAGACCTACCACCTGGTTGGACTGGTGGGACTCGTCGCCATTCATCAAGAGAGGGCCATGACCGCACGTTTACTGGTGCTAAGTCTAGTAACCATCTAGGTAAGTATGCACTACGTTGTTATGGGCAAGCTTATTACATTTTATCAAATGAACGACTTGCTCAACGCTTAATAGAATGAAATAAAAAATGCGGTGTTAAAAACACGATCCAAATTCGGGTAGCCAGATATAGCTATCCGCTAAAACTTTTGTTCTTAGAATATCCCTATTTCCTGGCGATGTATATCTTCACCGGAAGATCAAGTTCCGTGACGAACTAGTCTATGCTTTTATTATTTTGTACCAAATTCTAATTTTCTAGTTGAAATATAAGTGCTGTCCAGATAATAAATATGTTTACTTTTTGTAATTAAATCATAAAGTAATAATTGCAATAACCAAGTAACTGAATAGTTAACAACTAACCTACTAGTTAAATAGCAACTGTAGAAATAGCTGTAGCAGTATGTAGGTAAGTTTCACAGTATGAAAACTAGGTCGCAACCGGGTAACTCTTCTTGTGTCCATTCTACCCATGTTATAGTCCCCAAGTTTTATTTCTACGTATAAAAATATAAGCCGGAGATACATTTAGATGTTTTATACACATTTCAAATTATAAGAGCTAGTTTCTTTATAAAAATAATTAATATAACACATACTGTACAGAAAAGTTTACATTTTGACTTTCGTGATTTTTTTATTAAATATGATATTCAAATAAAACTGCGATTGGATTACTGTATACAAATGAAATATTATATTTAAGTACTAACTGTTACCCGCGAATCCGTCCGCGTTATATAAAAAAAAGTTTTTGTTCAGTTCACAAAGTTTACGATAACTTATTAATTCTGTATTTCGCGTAAAGAAATACCTAGGCTAATTTTAATGAAATTCTTCTACTTTATATATCGACGTTTTGTTTTTGTACATATTTTTCTATTTAGTTTTAATTATTTTGTTTATTTTCAGTTTTTCGAATTAGTTTCCTTTAAAAATTTCTTTGTGTACATTAGTTCATGTATGATTTTCTTGGATTTATAACAACAACGCTGCCGGTACTCCACGCACGTGTAACCCATGGGTAAAGCAAAATGGTAAGTACTACCACAGCTCCTATTTCGCTATAAGCTAGTGAAATTACTGGGGTAACGAGACTTAACACATTATGTGTCAAGGCCTCGAGCGCAATGTGGTGTAGTGTATACCATCTTAACCAGCGCCACGTTATGGGCAAGCGCACTTACCATCTTATGAACGTCTTGCTCCTCTCGTCGCTTCGTTGAATAAAAAAAAACTCGTACACCCAGTTATGTTGTGCAACCAATAAAGAAGCTTTTTATAAAATAATACTTTATTCTACAGGTAGACAACCGCTCTGTAGTACACTGGCAAGCGGATTGAACTTTACATGTAACTTATTTCTTAAATACACTATGAAATACAATGAGGGCTTTATGTTACAGAATGAATGTTATCGCTAACTGTACAGTACTTAAGTTACACTTATTCCATGTTGTGGTTACGTAACTACCGCAAGACTATTTTTTACTTCATATGTATTTGATGTATATAAAACTGTTCTTAGCGCAGTTACATAATTTTTTTGAAATTAAATGTGTTGTGTAAGAGTATAAAAAGCGCTAGAACAGAAAGCTTTAAAGGAGCGTAACAAACATTTGTAGATTGTAAGAAGCGTTTGGATTACGTAAAGAATACATTAGGCGGGCGTCAGGCGGGCCGGCGAGTTGCCTCCAATGGCCCGTGAATGAATGCGAATTGGCGTCGCCGCAAACGGCCTCTGCTCGATTGTCGACGCCCGAACGCCACGACTCATTGCCGATGCAATGGTAAACCTCCGAATTCAAACCCGTACCGTGTATTTGGGGGCAAATCTTCGCGACGATTGCGACTTGGACGTGGCCGATGAATAATCAGAAATATTCAATGGACCATGCAATCCTTCGCCGGTTGAACGTTTTTGATTTGTAATTTTTATTTATTCGCTACGAGGAAAACTTTTGTATGGCTGTTACTTCCGTCCATAGCAATGTAGCGGTAGTTAGTACGATATACACTGCAACATATTGTACTTTTCGTCTTGAAGCATAACATGTTAATCCTCGTTAACGGAAACACAGTAATGCATATCCTGTTAAGTTGTTACATAATTATTTCGAATATTTCTTTACAATTTCATATATGATAATACAGAAAACAACTTTTATTACAGTATATTGTTCATAGGACATATTCACGAATATTAAACAACATTCGCCTTGATTCTAATTAAATTTTAAAACGGAGTTCTATATTATATTCAGATGGCATATAATATAAACAGCGTCAATGACAAGCTCTGATCATACTATCTTCACCCTTCCCTCATCAGTCATAGCGGCCGTCACACGGCTAAGCGACCGCATTCAAATTACCATCCGATGACGTCGTGCTTTTGTGACCCTTGGTTTGCTCATGGGCATGATTAAACAGTTACAAATCCACTTTCGTATATACCATCACGAAGCCTCTGTGAGTACATCATATTTACAACTAAATATATTATAACCAATAACTTACTCTCGATCAATCAACGAAGCGACGAGACGAGAGAGACGTTCACCGGATGGTAAACGATATCCTTGCCTATAACAATGCAGCGCTAGTTAAAATGGTATACACTGTACCACATCACGCTCGTCGCCTTAAGACATACCGTGTTAAGTCTCGCTACCCCAGTAATTTCACAAGCTTACAGCACCCTTCAAACCGGAACAGTAATGTTTGCACAATACTACTTGGCGACTGAAATAGGAACTGTTGTGGTAGGTACCTAGAGATACCACCAGTTAAGAGGTTTTGAGAACTATAAATAAAATTTACTAAAATTAAAATTATATTAAAGAAAAAAACAAAATTTTTTAATGGTTTTAGCAAAAAGTTAAATTACGGTAGATAACCATAATACATGTCAATTGAACAGACAGTTAACCCTTCTGTTTTTTATGTCTGTCTATTCTTTATTTGGTATGCCCGTAGCTTTACTATGGCAACGGGGTTACATCAATGGGAGTTACGGCGGTTATACTAAATCGATTATAACTCATAGCTGAATGACAATATGTTATATTTAAAGTTACCGAGTTATTCTTTCACTGGTGACAAGATATCGGTTGCTGGAGGACTCCTATCATCAGGTCAACATCCTGTCCAACTCATCACTGGGAATAATATAAAAAATCTATAAATATGTAACAGAACTAAGAAGTATTTCATAAATTCATAGTACGCTTAACTCCGACTCCATTTATTTCATTTTAATTCTTACTATGAGAATTGATATATATTCTTATGGGGGAAGATAAAGATATTATTAAACTTGATAATGCTTCATCAACTTTCGTTCCGTTCAAGTGATAGTCATGAAAATTAACCCAAAAAAAAGAACATATTAACCTTTTCTATGCCATCCGCATTGTAAGTCCCAAAAAGTCCAGTAATTCGACACACATTAGATATTAGATGAAATATATATTTTAAGTTATAATAAAAAACACCGGAAACCGGCTGTTTTTTTTTTGTTTTCATCATTATGATTTTTACGTAATATCCAAGCACAATGTAACAATAGCTGAGGTATCACTTACCATCAGGTGAATGTATTGGTCATCTCTTTAATTGTATATATAAAAAAGTACTCGTTACCCGCGACTTTGTCGGCGTAATATTTAAATAGAAGAAATATAGTTTAAATAAATAAAAATACCAAAAAAAGTATTTAATACATAATGTATAGGCAAAGCTTCCCTATTTGAATGGAATATTATAACATTTTTCGTAGGTTTAATTTTTTTTTTTAATTAAAGTAGCCTAAGTTACTACTTGTAACATCAGCTATCTGCCAATGAAAGTCCCGCCAAAATCGATTAAGCCATTTCAGAGATTATCCGAAACAAACGGATAAAAATTGTAAAAAAAATTTTTTTGTCGTATATACATCTAAACGAAATTAATAAAAACCAGTTATATTAATGATACAAACAGACACTCCGATTTTATTTATTTGTACAGAAGATGTGTTTCTATTAAAAAAATCTCAGACCTGTACTACAAGTTCATATTACGCTGTTAGAGCAATAGTAGAACAAGTAAGAGTAAACGTTGAAAATGGAAAATGGAAAACATTTCGCGCAATGAAATACTTCATGTATTTAAAAATAAATGAACTAGTGTAATAGTGAAACAAGTAAGCCCGTGTATAACGAACGCGTACGCAACATAATTGGAAACAAAACGGAAACGCGGCAATAAACATTTCATTTCGAAATTAAACACATCTCTACCTGCGTGTTTACCATCGCGAAATCACTAAATGAATAAAACAGTGAGGAATTGGACGCCGTAAATTCGCATTCGGCGAATATCAATTTGGCTGAGGGCCGCCGCGGGGTGAGGGTGGTGGTGGTGGTGGTACGATAAATAAAAAATATACATAATATACACGGTACCTACGTAACATGAAAGCGGTGAATGGCACTTGTGAAAAATGGACTTGCCGCTCTTCCAGGGAAGCAATCATTCAAACTGGCTGTTGTCTGTTTGCGCCTCTGCTCTTTTTCGCCTAGCCTCGGATATTTTTTGCAATTTTTTTTTTACGGCAACGTCATCCGCAGAGTTCAGGTGCGGGGACACGTGGTCCGGGACAAAGAAAACAAATATTAATAACCGATTTTTTTTAAAGTCCTCGCCGTACGGCTATAATTTATTGTTGTCAATATTTCGTAAATGATTTAAGTATGATGCGGCATTTTTACGCTCGCTACCTTGCGAACCGCTTTGTTGGTGAACTGGGTGGATCGACGTTAACACAGCCAAATTCTTCATTTTGTTGTGTTTATTTATTACCTAATGGACAGGTTACAGTAGCGCGAAATACTCGCTAACGATTTATACCTTATTGTTACGTTTCCCCTTTTGTGTTTTCAGGTCAAAGGTCCGTGGCGCGGGGAATATCGAATTTAATGAAAAATGGAAATGAGAAATTTTGTTTTGGTTTCTAGTTAAACAGTAGACGTACGAAAATACGTTGAATGAACTCTAAATGCAAAGTGTTTGTATGCGTTGTATGGCTTGTTCGTTTATACAACGATACTTGTGCAACGGTAGCCTCTTGCTTACATACACTCCATTTACGCGCTCACGGGCCCCCGAGTGAAATTCACCGGCAATTTTTCTAATTAAAATAATGCCTACTTCTCATTCTTCCTCCCCCATTCATTAACCCAATGTGCTGTAGATAAACGTTGTTTGCCCGAGAGGACGTTTCCCTACTTACAAATATACCGGTTTTCGCCCGTTTACCTAAATGAGAAGGGAAATTTTATCGTTCACTTTTTTTCAACACACACTTTTTGATGCCCGTATTTTAATTAGCCACTTCTCCATGTTTCGTTTTGCGATGAATTATATAATACATTAGCTTAATTATACTTTGAATCTGTTTCGTGCCGCAGGCTAAATTGTATTTAAAGTACTTGCTAGATACAAAGCACGGTAGAAAGTTCATTAACGATTATCGATCGGATAACTTTCTTGATTAATATAAAGAGTTCAGCAGAGACAGTGCGGAGAAATTCACAATTTTTACCGAGCTTAACTCCTCGACCTCACATTTAACCCGAATTCCAGCAAACTGCATAATTTCGCCACTAATGAGAGGAGAGTCGGCATCGTCTAATTAGCGCAGCGGAGTCGGTAAGACGCCCACTAAATAGAGGTTGGAGCAAGGAGCGGCCGCGGGGCGAGACGGGGTTGAGCGGTCGCGGGGGAGAGTGGCAGCGGTAACGGTGGCGTGCAGAGAGGGGGGCCGGGTTCCCGGGGGGTGGGGAGCGGGCGGAGAGCGTCGCTCACCTAATGAAGTGTTTCGCTTTGACACGCGTGTTCGTTAGCAGACCACTTCAGCGATTGCAACGAGTTGTGTTCAGATGACAGCTTCCTCGAATTTACCACTTAAGTGGCGTGCAATGCCACCGCACTTGTTAACTAGTCTGCAATTACTTAGCGGGCTTTCCGCAAGTTTTGTGTACGGCGAACACCTCACATTGTTCATCCTTTATATTTTAATTCGGATCAAACATTTTTTTTATTATGTAATTTAACTGTCATACCCATTGTGTACAATATAAATCGTACTTGATAACGAATGTCGTATTCTACTTTCTTTCCTAAAAAAGAATGTAAATTAAAAATACTCGTGTTAAATATACAAAAAAACTTACAACATATATTTTAGGTACTTATGAACTAAACTAGTTAAGACTTTAATGATTACTTTTATTATTTTAAATAAATTAATTTCAACAAATTCTAGTTCTGAGATAGACCTCTAGTACGAGTCACAACAGGCTAAGTTCTAGGCAACTGGGCCCAGTCTACGGGAACGATTTTATGTAAATATTAAATAAATCTTCTTGCTAAGCCTCTTAAGATTATCTGATATGCACTAGATCGAATCTATAGAGCGGGTCTAATACTTAATTGCGTCCAATGTCTGGTATACAATGGTACACGTAATCAGCTCCCGAGTCTACAACAATATACCTGAACCCATAACCAGGGCTGCTTTTGAAGAGAAATTTTTTGTTTATAATATATAATGTAAAATCTAATATATACTGCAATGTTTTAATACTATTTCAGCCGCTACGTAAACTGCAACGACCTAAAAACATAGATGTTTTGAAGACATGAAATAAATTTCAACAATTACTCTGATACCGTGTCATATACGAGTTTATGTTTTTAATTATATTTTGCTTTCTTCGTGATCTCTCGATCCGTAATTCTTATAAACTAATTATATATTTCATTGGTGTAATTAAATTTTATATTATCATTTACGTGAATTAATATTCATTAAAAATTGTATGCCTCACTTCCAGGTCGAGCTCGGTAGAAGAGTTTCGGTATTTGTTTAGTAAATTATTTTAATAACCTCATTTGTGGCAACCCTCACTCAACCCCTGTAGTTCGCGTAATCCAACTATTCAATTTTCAGACCAAAGGATTGTCCACGTCTTACGTTTTTTTTTATATCATCTCGTTCATCCACTACAAGACGTTATTAGAAAAACCGTTTAAGGTATAATACACCTTATGCAAGCAGTTTTTATTTATGATTTATCATTGTAATATTAATAGCTACTGTTCTTAAAAACCAAATACATTATTATTATTATTCAGCAAATCAAACGAGTAAGTCTTAAGCTAGTACCAATACAAGCTGTGAATATATAAGTCATCTATTTTGCATTTTTTTATTATTATAAGTTACATTTGAAAAGTAATATAATGTGTAATCGATACTGAATTATATATTTACTTTACAATAAATCAGTACTAGTTCGTCTACCACTACATAGTAAGCGCTGCAGCTAAAGTAATATAAACGCTTGAGTTACTTTATGTACTTGTCTGACTGTTATTCGAAAAAGGTATCATCAGGTGTAAAACTTTATTGATAATTCCGTAACAGCGTTTTCACTATGTATCTCAAGTTAGAACAAACAAATCACGTATAATCATCAACTTGATTGTTCGTGTCGGCAACATCAAACTTCACAGTATTAAACTCATGTTTCCGTATTTAAACTTGAAGGACGCCTATCTCGAAGTTTACTGGAGAATCCTTTTCAGTAAAACATCGCCAACTTTCCTAATTGTAGCGAGATTCGCGCCCGGGGAGGACTTGAAAGTTAGCTGAGGAAAAAAAGCAATTATCCTTTCTGTTTTACGGAGGTGAGGAAGCATATTAAAAAAACTTGAAAGCGTTGTCAACCCTCGAGAGTGGAGCAGACAGTGATGGCTATTAATTAGAAGGGTTGGATGAAGATATTTCATTATTTCTTCCCATCTACGTTACTTTTCACTTTATTTTTTAGGGCTACGGGAACTTGGAATATACGTCCATTTACATAACGTACACTATTTCTTTTTTCTTGTTGGAAAATACTAATCATTGAGAAATGTTTGGAGAAAAACATTGATTATTAAAATGCCATAATTTATCATGTTTTTATACTAATCTTATCTAAGAAGGCATCTTAGTAAACAGAACGAGAAAACAACGGCCTATCATAATCTACCATTCGGCTCCTATTGAAGTTGTTGACTTTAAAATTTATGTAAACTGTGCTCAGCCCGTTCCACTTATCTGAGATTAAAATCTGCTCAGTTACCGAGGTAGGCAGTGCAGTAGATGCCGACAATCACTCCTCAGGGACTCCGCTTTATTTTGCGGGATCTCTAATCTTTACATATCTGTATACTCAAAA
Source organism: Byasa hedistus (assembly GCA_029286795.1). Classification (NCBI taxonomy): domain Eukaryota; kingdom Metazoa; phylum Arthropoda; class Insecta; order Lepidoptera; family Papilionidae; genus Byasa; species Byasa hedistus. The sequence continues at coordinate 3,122,259 of JAGSMW010000020.1, read as the reverse complement.
TGAGATTGATCAAATTAATGCACGGAAACATACATAGAAACGGGCGTATGTGGAGTATCTCATGGTAAATCCGACGCCGGAATTTGATATTTACGGGATTGTTATTAAGCCTTATACATTATGTTACAGCTATGTAATTTTGAATCCCTATTGTACCTTTTAAAATTTTTAATCCTTTCGCAAACAGTAGCTGAGATCGGACGCTTTCATTACAGCATAAGGTATACTGAAGGTACGTCCTCTATTATAATCTAAAACTATGTTTATTTTACGCGGTAGGATTTAGAAAGTTATTATAGGTGATAAAAAATTATTTTGACAAATTCTATCTTCATTTTTGCGAAAACCTAATAATCTATAAATGATATAGCCTTAACTAGCATTGTGTTCGAAGTGAATCTATTCAAACATCAAACAGATTTTCGCTTTTCACAATGGATGACACAAATAATGTGATATGTGCAATAATTATCTGTTTATATACTATTTGTGTTCAGTGTAGTACATACATGCGAAGTTTCAACACGAACGTCAAGTTAACCATTAAAATAAAGAATGTAGTAGAAAAAGCAGTTAAAGTAATACAATGCGAGTAAATTCATAAAAAAGTCAGACGGGTAGAAATCGTATTAGGCGGAGTAGTAATAGTCACAAATGTCCAATTGTCCAGTTGAAATGTTCAATAATTCACCATACGCTGTGCCCACCCAAAAGTCGTGCATTCACAATGCAATCATTGTCTCATGCTCCATTCACAAAACTGTATCATTGATTGTTTTATAGACTCCACGTCGCCGACTTCGGACGTTGCGAGCGGAGCGTAGATTTTTCTGGTATTGTAATGGCGAAAATCACGGGACCTCTATCAATCAGTACAAGGACCCCCGGGGGCCGTTTCCGTCCAGGTGTGCATTCGGAATTTGCGCCGAAAAACTGCGCTTAAACTCGGATCGTTGCTAAAAAAAATCGACATCTATTGTGCTGTTCTCCGTAGTGCGCTTACGGCGTTTGCGAGAACCCGCCAGGTAGGCGGGGGATGAAACGAATTCTGTACCGGATCGCCTATGTACTTAATGCAACGATGCATATTAGTTAAGATATGGAGTCAAATATTTAACGCTAGACGGTTTCACCTTTACTGTTCTAGTTCTTTACTGAGGCCCATTGCAGAAATATAACAAGCCCTCAAAGCGAAGTTTTACTGAAACAGAATTATAATTAAAAATCAAAATTAATGTTACAGATATAAATAAACCCAATAAAAATACATAATAAATATTTTTTATAAATTTTTTTTTATTTAGGATAGACTTGTGCTTGACTACAATCCCACCTGATGGTAAGCGGCGATGTAATCTAGGTGGTAAAGCGCACTAGTTTAGAAGAAGCCTGTTCACTCTTTTTTTGAAGACCCTCACATCATACCTGGACGGAAACACTGACGCCGGCAGACTGTTCCACTCATATTATGAAAGACGAAGCGAAACATGCAACTAAAACCGAACAAAACCAAATGTACTGTAATTTTTTGTTTTCATTCTGATTGAATTTCAACCATAATTTTGTTTCAAACCCATAACAGAAATGTTATCATAAATATCACCACACGTTAGTTATGAATACCATAAGTATGCAATAAAAAGCACTAAACAATTTAGAAACATGTGGGACAAGTAGTCAAACACATGTAATAAATCTTCTAAAGTTTCACAAAAGAATTCATTAAAAAGCCTTATGACAAGTTTTCGTTAAGTAAGAAAGAGAAGGGATTAAAAATAAAACACACATCACTTGACGTCGAACGATCCCTGCGGATTAAACAACTGCGTCGTCATGAAGATAAATATTGCAATGTTTGCTATACAACTATTTTCCGGCAGAAATATAAGCTACGGTAGTAAACAACGCAGGCGGCTCCTTACTTGGTAGACACATGAGATAAAACAAAATATATCAGAAACATATCAAGAATTCTTCTTCTTAAAGTGCCTCTCCATTACTGGAGGTTGGCCGTCAGTTCTGCGAATTTCCGCCTATTTCGATGATGGGCAAAGTAGAAGGAAAAAGAAGTGTTGGACGCCGAAAAAAATCCTGGCTACGGAACATAAGGGAGTGGACTGGTATCACCAACGTGGAGCAACTGTTCCGTGTGGCTCAAAATAGGCAGAAATATCAAGAATTAAGGAACTTCTATTAAAATTGAGTATTTCATTTCGTACTTAAAAAGAACTGTAATTTTTTTATTGATTTTCATAGAAATCTTTTTGTTTATACCAAGAGATATTTACTATATATTTATTTTATACTAAATTTAACGGACTAATTAAAACTTTTGACTTTGATTCGAAAGAGAAATACTGCAGACAATTTTATTTGCGATTAAAGAGTTTTTCAAATGATCAAAAATATTCGAGATAACTTTTAAATTATTAAACTTAAAATACTAAAAAACAGTAAAATTTACCTTAACACATGTTGATATTTTACTTATAAAAAAATATAACTCATAAAATATGACTAGAAATTAGACTGCCGTTTTTAAATAAGCGAAAAGTTTTTGTATCGTGTTTATAAGTAAAATTGGTGACTCCGGGTCCCTTTTCCCTAAATCAATGAGCATGGTAGAATAACAACAATGGCATATTAAGGCTTCTTTGTAGGATGTATTATTCTTGGCCACGTGGGACAGGTGAGCTGCGCGCACGCGCACATCTGCCTCCACAAAAACGCTCTGTCGGCTTGCGCAAGATTTTAATCGCTTTTTTTTCTTCTAATACGATGACAGTTCTCTAGGTATTTCACGCCAAAATATCGACTACCCGTCGTTAAGGCAGCTGGATGATTTTTTCATATAGATTATACAAAGTTTCCATATAAATAGAAATATAAACTTGGCACTGTCGAAAGTTTAAATTTTACGTCAAAAATATACATAAAAGTATTCCATCTTCTCGCTTAAATTTTAATAGCATTAATCATCTAACATATTTTGTACATACTTTTACTTACACATGGTTCGTAACAATTTAATGCTTTAACGAATTACATATGTGTATATGTAAAAATATATAAGTATCTGTGATTCATTAAATTGTGTTTCCTTTAAATAACGTTCAGCATCTTTAGTGTATATAGTATACAATATCGCATTAGCGTACAAAATTATTATTTCTTTTATGAAAGACATAAACCTCCTATTCAAGTGATAAGAAATTCTATACCGCTCACAACCACTTAACATGTTCGATAAAAATCGGATTTATAATAACGTGAAAGGTATTCCTATTGCTTCGAGTGCTTGTTAGAGGTAACATAAGGGTTGCCAAAACATCGAATAATCTTCAATCAGTGTAAGTTGTACTATTTGAAGTATTTATTGACCTTATGTATATTGACATCAACTTTAGAAATCTTAGTAATATATTTAAGTTATTATATCTAATAAACCATAATATTGAGAGTTTTAAATCAGTTACACAAATCGACAGAATAATGTAATGTTAGTAATGGCGGAGACAGTTTGTTACCATTGCGATAATTACAACAACCTTCTTCTAATTACCATTTATTATTTATCTTTTAAGTATAAAATCAACACATAGTAAAGGACTGACTTATTATTCTATATATACTAACATACTAAACTTAATCATGAGTTATAAGCACGGCTGCAATTGTTATGTATAATCTGCACGAAACGATTACCACAAAAACTATGTAAATTTATTTAATTAACAGTGTATTATAATAATTTAATGTTAGGTTTGAAGTTACCATGTTTATTCACGTACTTGTAAGTTTAATTCCCACCAACAACTAGCCATTCATTTAATTAGACAAACAGATAGTACAAAAGATTATTTCGATTGATGTAAATGCTCTTAGTTCTACAGTCTTTTAAAGCTTCATCGAAGCCCGCGAGCAAGTAGAAACATATTCTAGATGAGTAAGCGCCGTATATTTTAAAACTATTTCGCTAAGCTTAATGCTGAATGTATAATAGATAAATTTTTGTGCAAAATTAAGGTATTTCGCAGCCCGTGTCACCAATATAAGGCATTAGAATAGGCACGCGAGGAACCCACGCGGTCGCGATTGCCTCGGATTACACAATGAGGTGCAAACGCGCCACTACAAAACGATTACCCTCTCGCCGCGTGAGAGGCTTGCGTACCGAGGATCCGCGAGTTCTACCTCCGAAGGAATCGAACGTGTTTGATACTTTACTTAACAACGACTCTACAAGACCACAGCGAGCAGAAAGACAGGCAACATCAAATTTAACGTAACTTTAAAATAGTAACAAACATCACTTCAAAACAGATTCAGGAATCCATAGAGAGTATCTTTAAACGTGTAGAGGTCCAATCTTTTTTTTTAATAACAAAAGGATCTCTACAGAAAATCACTCTTCGTTTTTAGATATAGTCAGAGTTTTGTGGAGATTCCTCTCTGTGGTCTCTCGACGTCTTTCTAAGGTTTGGAAAGGGTGTAAGATCTCCGTTCAGAACACAACCACCTCTACTCCGAGTGGCTGTCTGTGTGAAGCAATCCCCAGCACTTTCGGAGAAAAACATAAGACAGCTAAAGACGACGTCTATTCATTGTCCTCCTACTTACTAACTGACCCAGACCATGTTACATCTTGGCTTTTAATAAAAAATCTCCAATTTATTGTTAATGGATCCACTTCTTAGTCGTCTTATATCATAGAAACTATTCCACACTTCAAAGTAAGTAATTATAAAGTTAGTGTCTTGTTTTTATGAGTGAGTAAAATATCAAAATTATTTAATCTGTATCAAGCGAGGCGAAAGTTTGCGAGGTACGTATGAGTGGTTTCGTGGAAATATTTCAAATCAGGGCAAAGGCGGCGCTGTACAGGCAATAACGACTAACGTGACGCGCATACCGTCCGTGTGTAGATTGCCTAATGTCTCCCTGAAAAGCTCGCTTTAGGCCTTTCAACGTTATTATCGGCCGTATTAATACAATACAGGAAAATCCAATTTAAGTGACACATGCGTATGTCCATTAGCTTCAACATATTTATTACTAACAAAATTACTCTCACAGCCGCCGTAGCCGAAATCGTCTTGAAGTACAACACACATTCATAAATTATAATATTTACTTTGATTTTTATATAAAATGACGTGACATGAGCAAAGCTGTAATATGGTGGTAATGACCTATAATAAACGGATCCCCTTTAGGATTTCAATAATATGTGTGTCCATTCATTGCGCTTTAATTTGGATAACGTTAATAGTAGCACACTATTTGAGCATAGAAATAGTTGAGCAGTTAGATTATCTTTTAAAAATAATTGCAACGACATTTACAAACTTCTGTTTTGGCGGTACTTAAACTGTTTTCGCTGGAACCATTTTTTGTGGTGGAAAATCTTTGGAATACACCATGCTTGTAACGAGAAGTCGCCTCGGTGATGGACTCTTTCAATGAATTAAGAAAGATCTACAGAAACCTGTCATAGTACAGAATGTTGAAAGAATGAACCGACACGGCAAGAAAGAAATTAACAGTGCCTAATAAGAACGTTTGTAATAACATAATAGTTATCCGTGAATAGAGCGTTAGAATCTCATTAGAGGGTAGGTGTGGAATGCACGCTGGCGCCAATATCAAGCGTACGTACGAACGGCCGGAATATCCGTAACCGCGAATCTCGAATGCCGAATGCCAAATGCCGAAAAGCGAAATGGTCGGACCCCGCTCGGTGACATATTGGAATGTGACTCCATTTATCCCCGCTTCCTATTGGAATCCGGAGTGACGCGGCAAATTGGAAATTGCGGTTCCTATTTTTGGCCGTTATTGATACCGCCACTTGTAACATTGTTCCCGGAATACACTGCAAATAAATATCAACCGTAACACCTGGAAAATTGAGTAAATTACATATATACCTACATACTGACGTCCTTCCATCGTCATCTCAACCGATGGATTTCCACCGCTGTACATAGATCAAAACCAAGTTTTGAGAAATACAAAGATCTACGTTCAACTTCGGATGCTCACTAAGTGAATTGACCTCAGTACCTGGTCAAAGGTTTTCGATGAAAAAAGTCAAAAATTCAAATAAAGCCAAGTATAGTTTATAGCAGAAAACTAACAGGTTTTAATATAAAACTTGTACTGCCAGATTAAACAATGAAATTTACAAAGTCGGTTTAACTCTGAACACGTTGCCCGATTTAACATATGTATGTTCGTACATTTGCACCTTCAGTTAATCTAAATATACATTCATAATTTATCTAAATATTCATTCGTTATAAATGCTAATTATTGAACAATAGCATGCATTAACTTCCATTCATAATTTTACACTATTTGGAGTTTGACATAAAGATTAATTGTAATTGTTAGGTGAATTAATAAAAGTGCCTATGAAAACGTCCACTTGAAGTTCGTTAAATGTTTATACGTAATGCGAAATGTAAATACTGTACACATAAACATAAATGCAAAGCGAGAATCAACAAAGCGAACACAACCGCCGGCAGAATCAAAACGCGTGAACGATCGTTTAGTTTCAGCAAGTTTTTCTAACTCCGTAACCCCAACAGATTTCGGTGCGGTCCGGCCGCCGAGCGCGACTGTACGCATCACACGTCAAAGCGGAGTTAGTCAACCCCCGCTTGCCATATTAAATCACATTTTGACAAGCGTACCGTGAAAAATTAATCGAGTGTCGTCGAGTGAGCGGGTTGGGAGAGAGGAGAAAAAAAAATAGAAATGCGATGGCATTTCGCGCGGTCCCTGGTGGCGAAAGGTCAGGCGGGCAGTCGCTCGTGAAATGTCTCGCCCGCGGATAGCGACGCGACGGCGACCACTCCGCCGGGGATAGGAACTGCGACGCCCGCATAAACAATATCACTGGGGCACAATGAAACAATGCCTTGGACTTCGTGCGGAAAGAGGAGCACTTTAATTTTTCTGATTGCGGCCGTCCGGCTGAGTGCATGATGGGGCTGATTAAAAGGAATTCCAATTAAAGAAACAAGAATACAGCATTACGCGTTTATATACCTAATAATTTTTTAATATAACTCATGTACATAATGTTAAATTATATTTAACAAGCAAATATATTACTTTAATTATTAAATGTTTTTAACAAATCTACATATAGCACGCCCTTAGTTTTAATAGTGTACGCTGTCTAAAACAATGAGTAGCGATATATACTAAGACACAATGAAGAGAAAATAAAAGAGAGTAAAGACCATGTTATTTTTGGAAATGTGAATGTTTGTATTGTTAAATAAAAAATTACTTGACATGTCGTTGAAAGCCTAATCAAAAAAGAACGAGAAAGCGCTAAACTTAATTTTACTTTTCAGGACTACTTTACCAGTTTTGTTCGTTTAACAGGAATACCTATAAATTTCAGGTTTCTTCTACGAATTGCTGTTCGCATACTGCGGACTGCGCTTATAATTAATCCTATAATTCACGATCGCGCTTTATCTTATAATAAACGAGATTCCATAATTATAGAAGGGTGTATAGCAAGCGGCAGCGTCCCCTTGATAGTTACCATTAATACTTATCTAACACGGAATATGGCAATTAATCTCGCAAACTGTTTTATAACTAGGTCTACCACGTATTTGCAATTTAATAAAACGTATAATTTTTTACTATACACATTTCGACTGTATTAAATCAACTAAAAATAAACTTTGGATTATTTTTATTTGATTACATTGATTACTTTAGTTTAACATAACGTGATATATAAGTGTAAGGCCATTGTAATAAAAATAAAAAGTTTTATAAATAGTTGAAGTTAAAGTAAACTTACGTTAAGACTTTTATATAACAAATGTAATATATCTACAGTGCATATAAAAATTCTATAATATACATAAGAAATCGTTACACATTTTTCACATATCAACTACTAATCAATTTTCTAACAAAACTCTAATAAGAAAACATTTTTTTTTATAATATAAAATATGTTTTTCTTTACAACACAAACTCGTTACAATTTCATTATGAACTTTTATAAATAATATTTAACGAAACATATACATCAAAAATTATTTTTTATGATGAAAGTTTTCAGTATAAATTATCTAATGTCCTCTTTTACCCAAAAACTATGGACGGTGTATTTATAACTCGTGAGAAATCACACTTGTTATTGATGGGGCGTTGCTTAAAAAACAAGAGGTATGGTGGAGATGTTGTTTGGTATCTTCGAGCTATCCATCACGCATGTCAGATTAGAGTATTATATCCTACACAAATACAGGCAGAAACGATCAAATGCATTTTCTTGACAGAGTACAATTTTACCGTTCACGTGGTGGTGCGGCTGGCATCAAGCAAATGATAGAGTTTCACAAAAATCTAACTAAGCAAACAAAATTTTAGTGGCTTAGTTGACAGGTGCCAAGTGAGTCGTGGTGATGTTGAAGATGGAGCGAAGTGGAGGATAAAAATAGGAATAGCTGACCCTACCACCATATGAGATACATTATAAGGAGAGGAAGAGAAATATCACAAAAAATACATTTTAGCTAATAATCATCATCGCCACGAAGTGCCTTCTTCAAACTGAAGTTTGATAATGTTTAGCACTTAAACAAAGAAGCGAAACTTTTCATCTCTTTGAGTTCAAGTCACCATGGAAAATATGTCATCATAAATGTCAATAATTCGTAGATGAATAAGTAATAAAACGAATTAAAATCTTCATAAACATTTCAGTATATTGCTGTCCGCAGCTGAACATAGACCTTTCCGTTCGATTTCCAACGCAGCCTTTATGTTCCAACCCTAGGATCTCTTTGACCCAACGACCGTCTGATCTTTGTCTCCTGTGTGATGATAATTTAAATAAACGAATATATTAATAGAGGCGACATTTAAATGCTAATCCCTAATGACGATAATTAGCAAACACTAATCATTGGCTTCAGCCAATTAAGCTAATATGCCAAACACCACATGATATTATCTCACAATTGTCTAATACATCAGTTCCGATATATATTGATAAACTATATTTAATATCATACTAAATATAGCATATAATTATATTTCTCTGTACTTGTTTGTAACTAATTTTATATGAATTATTACTTAATCCTAATAGTTAAACGACATAGTTATTTATTTTATGAATCAAATTCTGATGTTTTGTTATCTGTGATATATTGTAGTAAAATATATGTATCACTTGATTGAAAACTTTTATATTATACTAGCTGACCCGACAGACTTCGTTCTGTCAAAAATTGGAATATGGCCGTTTTTGTTCTACCTATTTTATAGCCAGCCCAAAAAAATCTGAACTGAACCGTCACCCTGGATATAGGGCGGTGTGTGGGGTTCAGCTCTATATATGTTCATCTAATAACTAATATTTAAATATGAGTAGGTTCCAGAAGAGTGGCCAAAGTTATAATTATAGTACATAAATTATTTTTACTATTATTATTTTGATACGGTGGTTTGATACGTGGCCATGTATAATTGATGATATCGAGCGAGACAAAAATATTAAAATGGCTATTAAAAAGCAGGGATTGGTGATAGAAAAGTGAAAATTTAGGGTTGTATGTATTTTTTGTTGCCACACAATAATAAAAAAATCGAAAAAAAAAATCCCAAAAAATAAAAAATTTTTTTTTGGTGTGGGCAACCCTGATCACATAGGGGTTTGAAAAATAGATAGTAACCGATTCTCAGACCTACTGAATATGCATAAAAAATTTCATCAGAATCGATAAAGCCGTTTCGGAGGAGTACGGGAACGAACATTGTGACAAGAGAATTTTATATATTAGAAGATGTTTCGTCTAAATACAATAACAAAGTACCTTGCGAGAAAAATTTCTAAATACTTCCATTCGTTTTAAAGAGTTTGAAGATTCGTTAAAGTATTAACCTAACTTTTAAAGATATCCTACCATAGTGTAGTAAATATGTATCTGTTTAGTGTGTATATATATACCTAAAATTCACTCGTGTTTAGTATTTAATAAACCGCAATATGATATATGACACATTTCAATATTAATTATGAACAATAACAAACGGGGGCGAGCATTCAATCGGACCGTATCAAAACCCGCGGCGGTTGTAATATTATTATTAGCGTCCTAATCAGCATACGTTACCACCGCACAATTTCCGCTGGAGTGAACCCATAACAATATCCGACACTAATAAAGGTCTCAATCCTTTCAGCCGTACGGATATTGTCTACACTAATTGGCATTAAAATCCGCCGAAAGAACTGAGGTAACCCCCAAACAAGAGCTTATCATCACATCAGTGCACTAAAACCCTCGCCCGCCGCATCCCGACCTCTGGCCTGCACGTAATGAATGTAATACATCGCCCCCAGGTAATATAACGGGATCCGTTCAAAACGATCGCTGCAACAAATACCGTATTCACTATTGCCTGGTGGCATCATAATTTAGAAACAAAAAGCTCAAAACACAGCGACTTGGTTAACGTTTTTGGATCAGCTCTAAGCCTCCCCGCGGTTATAGACCCTAAGATAATGATGTAATTACTTAAAACACACAATCGCAGTACATTATCAAATCCATGACGAACAAAAACCTTTACATTTATTTAGAAATCTGCGTTTCTGATTAAACTTTACATCTCGAAGCTACAGGTGGAATGTGGCACTATGTAAACACCCTAAATCAATACAGGTTAAGATTTTAGTCTTGCCTGTTTAACGACCTATTTTTTACGGTTAAAATGAAAACTGTATGTCCTTAAAAAAGTGTAGTATACACTATATAAATTACATATACATTCATTATTGGATATATCAATAAGATTAAAGCAGCACCGGGTGCAATATTTCATATTTTTAATGATAAAACAAGCAGGAAGTGATGTAGTTAATATAAAAAGGTTATACAACTTTAACATGCATCCCACGATTCCCAATTGACGTAATCTTGATAATTGCTATTTGCGGTGTATTCATCTGCCCGTAAGACTATTTATTGTGACCTGGACAGTTAATACAAACTCCAACTTGACATTTATTATTAAATCCAATCTTGACATTAATATTTTTAACTATCGGCTATTGTAAATTACAGCTAGTTCTCAATTCCTCTGAGTAAATCTGGCTCAGGTAGAATTTGTCTTTTCTTGGACCCTGTCCACAATTACAGGGAAACAGAGTATGTGACACAAAGTAATTAATACATATCCAAATATTCTCATCATTTCTATAGTCTTCTAAACAACAATGTCTTTTACATGAATTACGTCTCAAAAAATGTTTAAATGTATTTAATGTTAAAAAATATTTAGTAATATGTTCTAGAAACTAAGGCTGTCGTTTCAAAAATTAGCACATCGGTAAAATCCTAGCGTATTTCTGTTGCGTATTACTTTCATTCAGAATCAGATTTAAACGATCTGTAGCCATTTAAATCAAAAAATTAAACACGAAAAAACCATCCGCAACTCAAGATTATAAGAAACAATGTAAACATAAAATAAATAACAAAAACTATTGATTATTTAATAATAGTAAACTAAAGATTTTTCACGCAAAAGAGAGTAGATAATACTTTAACGTAATTAAAGAGTTTTAATTTACCTTTTTTTTTAAACAAAATCGTTTCATGTACATCAAGAATCACTCAATTAAAAATGATCGCAACTAAGCTTAAATTGTAATGCTAAAAGAAAATAATAAAAAGCAATGTCCGCAGAGCGCATAGTCGAAGGGTGTAAGCCCTCTAGGGACGCGACGTATTATAACCGCGCATAATATCTGCGTCGTCACTCAAGCGCAATAAATACCCAAATAAAGCGCAAATAATACCCAAATCGCTCATCACCGCTGACGTAACTCCCCCACAACTATAATCATCTATAATCAGAGCCCACACCGTCTGTAATCATAGTGGGCACGGCGCGAGGTATTCATTACAGTTGCTATGATTTGCATTAACGTTGTGACTTTGATTGCAAAGAGACGCGTGAAGTTTATGTTTCCGTTTCATTCAACTTACGCAAACGTGTTCCACGTAAATATATCCGGCGGAAGCATAACAAGTTCAAATGCTCTACTCCTTTCTATCAATATATACACTTCAAGCAATAGAATTTCATCTTAAAAATTCAACAGAAATCTATGTAGATATTGCTTGCTGTCTTTGAATGAAATGCTTAGAAAGTATATTTTAATATTTTTCTCGTCACATTTTTCTAACGCTATAAATTACACACGGCAAAGGGACGCCTCGACCCCGACCTCGAGTCGATTAAGCATCACTAGGTCTTCCTTCAATTTCATATTTATAAACGGGGATTACGCAAAAATGCCAGCGTAATGGATCACCTACAGGACTTAGGCCGGGCAAGCCGTTGTCGGACAAGGGGGGGGATTGGGGAAGGCAAATTTCAGAGAGGGGCGGCAAGGGTCTGATCGTCGGGCTCATCCATCACGCGGCTCACGCATGTGAATTGGGGCGTTTTATCTGAAGATAGCCGCGGATGGTGGATACCTATTTAAATATTTTGTCGTTTAGCGCAAACTTTGTGCTCATAACATGCTGCTAATGATCATCAGTGTGTAACAGAATAATGCTTATATAAATAACTTTAAAACCCAATATCGACATTAATAAATGTCAAATATTTACATGCCTTAAAAACGAGGATGCTAAATGTTCTCGACTCTTTAACATAAAGATATATCTAACAAAAGAAAATTAATGTTTAAAGAATACCATTTAAGTTCACCAATTACAAATGATGAGCTAAACTCTAAACTTTACTTTAATGTACACAATGACAATGTACACAGTTATAGTATAACGCAAAAAGCTTGTTAAGTGTTAATCGGCTCTTTAAAATAAAAAAAACTTTAATTGGGAAAGAAGTATGTATATGACAATAATAAAATTAAATTATATTAAAAAGTATCTATAGGAAATGTTCTCTTCTTGTTCACGGACAAACATAAAAATCTATTTTTTATTGTAGGATGCGAACCGGCAGAACGTTTAACTGTAATGAATATATGCCTGTAAAATAATATAGAGCAACAGCTCTACTTACCTCTGTTAACAAATATGAAAGGCCGGTCATTGTATATAAAGAAAAACTAACAATTTAAACCAACACTGAAAAGCTCAAAAACAAAAAACTCTAAAAACAAACTCCAATACAGATTTTATCTCTATACAGACAAAATGTTTACCATAAAATTAACAGAGGCATCTCCACTGAGCACACTTTTAAACTGTACCTGGAGGACACTTGATATTCTTACTCTACTGTTTTTCGAATACCTTTCAAGTTTCCAAAAAAAAAGTCCTTTCATTAAGCTACACCGAAAAAGTTTATCCTTCAATTTGTTCGAGCTGTGATTAGTCACTTGACAAAACTGTAAAAAATATTAAAACATCTGCCTATAACATAAAAGCCTCTTTTTAAAATCCATGAGCTTTGATTTCCAACCGGGACCAATAAGTTTTTGATCTACAGGTGTTTGTTTCGGTCTGTATGCAATTTGTGACTAACTCTTCATTTGTAGAGTTCTCAGTTTACCTTGCCTTGAACTATTATGTAGAGTTATATTTATAGGCAACTATTCAAGATTCTATAAACAATGCAAACAAAATAGGTAGACATGAAAATCTCTTGTGATTTGCAACATAGCTAAGTCGTCAACATACATAAAACGATAAAATATATGACATAGAAGTCAACTGCTCATTTATTCTTCTAATAATCATTAGTCAATAGACGTTAAATATTTTAAGTAGTTCATAAGGACTCAAAGATTTTGACTGTCATAAACCAATAATTATTTATGTCGAAGATATTAAAATGATTCTCTTTAACAGTCTATGCATCTTACACGTGTTAAGCGTGTGTATAACATGTCAAACATATTGGATATTTAAGCAGCACGAAGTTCACGGAGGTTGGGGGCCCGAGGTTGAGACGACTTTCATTTGAAATCGATAACAGTCCATATCGAATCGCTCACACAACAAACGACGTGACGCGTCTATCACTCCGTCCCGGTGAAAATGGCGTCTTCGCAACGTGACAGGTATAAACGCAACCAATTGAGACTGCGACACGTTGACATGAAGCCATCATTTAAATTTGTTTTACAGCGGCTTCCAACTTTGTTTATATGTTTTAAGGTCCGTTTTGCATTGAGTAGAGTGAACGCTGTATGTTTGTCATGTATTTAAACTCCTGACCGTGATTGATTTGAGTGGCGTTCCTTTTCGCGGATCGTGCTTACAAGTATCTCGGGTTTTCGTGAACTTTCACTGCTGCAGATGTGGTACATATTTTCAATATAAAAACTAAACGCAGGTAATATTTCCTTCGAAAATATAACAAAGATATGGTCGTAAGACTTTTACAGTTTGAAAGACTTCATAATTATTCTAACCATGTTATCTGATGCTGTTTTTTTCGAGTAATATTGTAATAACTAAAAATATATTTATTATACAGAGAAACCGAACACCAGACATAGCATCGTCTTTAGAAGAGACTTATTTCCAATAGAGGATTACGATAAAGATTGAACGTTGAAGTAAACTGTTTTGTGTACGATAAAGCAAAATTATTTTCAGGAAACCTTAATAGCCGAGCAAAATCATCAACAGGTTCCCAGAAAAATAAATTACACAAATAATGATATATTTACGCAGAAGTGAAGAGATAAGACGACAGTTCAATGCTCCCAACTCATTTGACCTCGAAATATTTAAACACGTGTTAACATTCCTTGAAAATATTTATGAACAACTGTAGTAGTTTTTCTTGCCTTTAAGCAGTAACATGCAGATATTATGTTTCAGTTTATTGGCCGCTGTAGCTAGTAATATTACTGTGTCAACGAAACTTACCGTCTCATGGCAATGAGCGAAATGTGGTGACTAACGTTACATTGTTAAGAGCCATATAGCTTACCATCATGTACATGACTACAATATGAATATTTACGTTTGTATAAACTTCTTAATGAAAACTTATTGATATCTAGTAGTAAATCGTTGATCTTGTTATCGAAATTATATTATTTGTCTACAACATAATAAACTCTTTCATATAAATCCAACGGCGGGTATTTTGATGCGGTGTTAACTAGATAAGAATTGTCACAAAACAAATAATTTATGTGAACCAACAGGCGACCTCTGACACCGAATCTAACTGTATTCGTATTGTAAAGCTCAAATCATGAGTGTATACTGCGGCGAGCTCGTGCCACTCAAACTTTATCGTTATAGAACGAATCGCTTTAGTTTCCGAAAACGAGATGTGATTAATGAAACATTTTGACGAATTGTAGCGCTAATGAGAGTTATAGTTGGCGCGTCTGTTTGTCAGTAATTTAAGATGCTTGTCTTTTCCACTGGTTTCTTATTAATGTATTTAAAATTTCTTCAATGAGTCAATGATTATTCGTGTCGATGTTAGGGTATTTGTAATTTTAAAAAACAATTGGTTAGGCACTTTACTGGTGGTAGGTCTCTGTTGCCGGAGACCGTCTGGATGGGTACCACCGCAGCTCCTATTTCAACCGCCAAATAGTAGTGTGCAAACATTACTGTGTTCCGGTTAGAAGGGCGGTGTAGCTAGTGTAATTACTGGGGTAACGAGACTTAACACCTTATGTCTCAAGGCGACGAGCGCGATGTGGTGCAGTGTATACCATCTTAACTAGCACCACGTTGTCATGGGCAAGCGTATCACTTACCATCAGGTGAACGTCTTGCTCGTCTCGTCGCATAGAAGTGTAAAAAAAAGCCCGATTCGCTTGTGGCTCGTGAATACGCAATGTGTAATTTAACGAAATTTAATTTTTATAAAAAATGTATGAACTTGGCATATTTCAGTCGTGAAATCTCAGTATATTGTTCTCATTGATCGTCGTAATCGGTTACCAATTGTGGTAATTGTTCCCTCATTAAGTTTATAAATAGAAGGAAACCCAAACAAGTCGGCGCTCGGCGTCGCAACCGCCCTTGAACTGAGCACGGTCGGAGGCTCTCGCGGAGGCTGCGGTCGGGCGCGGGGCGGGCCCGCCGTGGCCAATCAGCG
Organism: Byasa hedistus; assembly: GCA_029286795.1. NCBI lineage: Eukaryota > Metazoa > Arthropoda > Insecta > Lepidoptera > Papilionidae > Byasa > Byasa hedistus. The sequence continues at coordinate 3,106,143 of JAGSMW010000020.1, read as the reverse complement.
CCCCTTCACATTTTTCAGCCCCCGCCCGCATCGCCGGACGCTGCCCAAAAACAAAAGGATCAAAGTCGGCGAAACCTATCTCTTTCTTTGTGAGGCCGGCGAGCGGGCATCGATGAGAGGATAGATACAGTGTGTCGCGCGGGCGCGAATCGATAAGCTCTCTCCCTCCCTCTCCGCACTCCCCCACTTTCCCTATGCCCTTCCCCCCCACCGCTCGGGCGCCGCCCGCCGGCCATTTGCACGGATGTTTACTATTATTATTTTATTGAACGAACGCTCTAAGTGGCAATATAAGATTTATAAATTATGTGGATGAGGCTCAGAGCGGCGACGTGGGACGCAGGTTGGAAGACGTCGCGGCGTGAACTTTCAGCAAATTGAGCTCCGAGCACTTCTGACCCGGCTGTACACAACTAATGACACCGTTTTCACCGAGATCATAACTTAGATACTACAGTAATTGTGACAATAACTTTGACAAACAACTTTCAGCACCAAACCTGCAGTTAAATGTTATCATTCTACGCTTAGTATTGTAAAATGTTCAGAACCTATAAACGCTTCAGCTTACAAGAGGTTTTCTACGAACAATTAAACATTATAACAAAATGTTTATTTAGAAATGAATAAAAATAGTTTATCAAATTAAACCAAAACTCAGAAGAGAAATTTATTAGTATACCCGTTGGCTTCGAACTCTACTTCTCGTTTAACTTTCGGATCCTTGGCTAAACAAAAAAAAAAAAAAGATTAGAGTACAACAAAAATGCTTCCAGTCTAAAACATATTTTCTATGTATTAAAAAATATATTTGGTGTTGTTGAAGAACGACCTGAATATGAACAAGCTGGGCCTGTAAGTGTAAAATTTACTGTAACAACGTATTAACTTGACTTAGCTTACTGATAACAGAAAAATTAATAATAAATCAATGAAACCTTGCAGAAAAGAGTACTGTATCGCAACTTGATATTACAAATATATAATATACATGCAGTATCTTTTTATGTAACGAATATTTTTTACATGTATGTAATCGGCAAATTAATACACTTTCCTTGACGACGTACTTAATATTTAAAAAAAATCAATTTAACAAAAAACATTTATAAAACACTTCGGAGCATATGTACACTATATGTATTTGTTATAGTTAATAAAATCTCGTTATAAATGTAAGGGACAGTAAGATTTAATCAAATATTTAATAGTTTACCATTACATATATAAAATACTTACCGAAAATCATCTAGGTCACACCATTGCTTATTTTGCTGCTGAACCGTAATATTTCTATTTGATGAGAATTGTAAAATTACTGGGGTAACGAAACTTAACAGCTTATGGTTACTTGGTGTAGTGTATATATTCCTAGCTAGCGCCACATTGTTACGGGTACATTGAGAACGTACTATTTATCTCGTAGTTATGTTAAATAAAAATAATGTACAGTATGAATTTCAAACATTGATAATGTAGTAAAACAACTCTTTATAAAGAATAATTTATTTCAAATAGAAAAGTTATAAAGCCTGCATTTTAACGAACTGATCAATTCATTTAAATTTCAATATACATTTACTGAAAAATTCACTTTAAAACGTATTGTCAAAACAGCTAAAATGTTAAAATATCCTTTATTAAAGTTATATCAGAACAATGACTTTTTTCTTATATAATTTAAGTCTTCGTTTTTATTGAAAGTAGTATAGTTTAGATTTTAACGTAATATCATTAATTAAATTACACAAACCGCTGTCGAAATATTTCTTCATTGTTTGATAATTTTCAATCAAAGCATACATACTGAATATACCGTACTAAAGAATTTAATTAAACTTTCAAAACCAGTCACATTTTAAAAAACAGTCACAGTTAAAAAATTAATTGATGTTGTGGGTCTTATAAACCAGTTTCTTCATATTTTTAATATTCAAATCATAACGAGTTAAGTTTTTATACTTTATATTTTTTTTTATTTGAAGAAACGAGTTTGCCGTCATCTGATTATAAGTGATACGCTTTTTCTTAACAACGTGGCGCTAGTTAAGATAGTACACACTACACTATGTTGCGCTCGTCGTTTCGTTATTTCAGTAATTACACTACCTACAACGCCTTTCAAACCGTAACACAGTAATGTTTGCAGGAAGAAATAAGAGTTGCGGTGGTACCTGCCTAGACGGTCTCTGTTATTTTTATCTTTAACATACAACGTTTATATAATTTATAGACACATGTAATGTATTATTTTATTTATTAAAAAGTAGTAAAATAAGTTGCTAAAAATATAATATTGTACTTTAAAATTAAAAGTGACATGCTAAACTGTAGAAATGATTAATGTAAACCATCTAATTATATTAAATGCGAATTTTCTGGGCTAGACAAAGGCTAATAAATTTGAAATAGCAATATATGAACCTCAAGACTTTTTAAAAATTATGATGTCGCATTCCTAAGAATTAAAAATTTTCTATAATATTATATTACTTTGAAATTAATCAAAATTAATACTACTATAATCAAATTATACAAATTTTGAGATTAATTCAACCCATTCAGCAAAATTCATGACTAAAGAATGTAAAATGCATTTTCATTTGACAATGTGCCATCTATCGGTAGCCAGCAGTACCAAATCAAAGTTTAGTACATTGGTGCTGCCATCTATGTTTATTTATGAAAATCTTGGTTATGAATTGCAACAAATAAAAATATAGAGGGCACCACTTCAACAAATTATTTTACATTCTTAAAAGCCTGTTTATTATTCACCATTTATCAAAATTAATACTTTAATAATATAATGAGGACCAAAACAATAAATGAAAGCTAAAGTTTTAGATATTTTCAGCCTTTCTTTGTTTGCTGCGTAATAGACTGTTTTACCGACCCCATACCATTTCCGCTTGCCGCTAGAAGACTTCACGCACACGCAAACTCGAACTAATGTAGCTAACTTCACTTCGTAAATGTTCGATCTCTTTTAACTACGTCGAGGCTTGTACATTTCGGAGATTACGCTTTTCGGTAATTATTGTTTTGCTCTTTGAAATACAGTGCAATACAAAGTAAAATATTTATATTCTAGTCAAAGGTGAGTGTGGTGTATTTTTGTGCTGAAATGGGATAATTTGGCGCGTTATATACTGTCAACATAGCTAAAAAAAATTATCGCACACAGTGGCTTTTATGCACGTGTAATTACAATACATTTGTATTTTTCCATTTGCAGACATGGCTCTGAGTGTTGCACTACCTCTAACTGGATTGGAGACAGAGAATTTCAACTCCTTCAGCTCGTTTATAGACATAGCGGGCCTGTCTCAATCTCAGACAAGTCCGAGTCCATCTGTCTCTAGTGAATCTAGCGGTATCGGCTCGCTGGGCTCGCTCAAATCGGAGTCGGTCAATAGCGACTCCTTACCTTCTAGTCCTCAAACAACAGAGAAGGTAAGCGTTATCCGTAAATTTATCTATTTTGTTTGCAATTGTCCTGGCCTTGACCTCTCTATTTTCATAATATTCTGTAATGGCGAATCTCTTACGTAGATTGTTGTGTACAAATGAGATTTGATAATGGAAAGATTTAGCGGCTCGTTGAATGAGACTAAATTTTGATAACCGTTTTTAAAACAAATTGTCATTATGGAATGATAAAAATAAATAAAATATTTTGTATTTTGTTATTGTGATTTCAGAAAATATTCGAACCGTTCGTGCAACCTCAGCCGCGTGCAAAAGAACAAACAGCTGAAGACGTCAAAGTAAAATATGGGCAGCGTGACGTCCTCAACCTGATGGCTAATCTCACTGATCCTCGATGGAACTACCGTGCTACCGTGCTGCCACCGAATAACCCAGCACTGTTCTTCGCCAACCGCTCGCAGTATCATCGCTTGGGGCCATTTGGAACACGCACACAGTACGTAAAAGACACTTGCCGTATGTGCGGCTTCTCTTGGGTCGTGGCCGCCACAGATTGATGTGACAATGTTTCAGCATAAACTTCTGAACAAACGAATGTTGTATGGGTATGACTGGGACACATCAGGGTGCATACTGACTTCTATCATCAGTAATAGTTTGGTGCTTATATTACAGTACCCATCCAATAAATCAACAACTTGTGTTCTACATAACTGACAACTAATCATTTTTATAAATGATCAGATACGACTACTTCCTAATTGCGGAATTTTGTATTTCTATTAGAAATAAATTCTTGACAATTAGAAAAATTTTCCAATGATATTGAACTATTAATTGGACCAAATCACTGCAGTTCCTTCACCGGGGATTGAGTTGTTGATTTATTGACATTGTATTAATATTTTTCCGTCACTGTGCCGCACTGCTGTGGCCCAGTTCTACTGATGACTGTGGAATATTTTTGTGGTTATCGTCCCGCGTATTTCGTAGATTTTACATTTTGAAAGTGACTTAATACTGTGATCTTAATTTAAAACAATTTTAGAAGAATTCTGTGAAATGTGCGACGATAAAAAAAATATTTTCGTTTTAACTTATTTGTGTGATACAGTTAGGCTTAATTAATATGTTATACAACAAACAATGCCATAAGAATAAGATTAAATATATATTGGCATTCTCCTTCCTAAACGACTGGATTAAAACTTACTCTTCCATCAATAGAACAATAATTATTTGTATGAATTGATTAATCTTCTTAATAATATAATACGCTATACTTAGTTCCTTTTAGAATTGTTAATAATTTGTTATCCAAAGAATCTATTCGTTTTAATATTCTTAATATATTATCTATGAATTGTTAATCTACACAATTTGTGTTTAATGTAAAAAAAAAAAACAATTGGTTGATAACATCAATCATTGGATTTTGTGCCCAAAAAAAAAATCAATTTAAAGCAATATTTAAACTATAGACATTTACTTATTTGATCATGAGTTAGTATTTCCCACCACTACATGTAATAGTTATTATTTAAATATTGTTTTATTATATTCATTAGGCTCTAGATATAATGATTTTAATATATTCCACAGTCATTATTCAATAGGATCGTAATTGTTTAAACCAAAAGGCTGCTTCTTGGATGTTTAAATAAGTTATGATTTTGATGAGATGGCACGAATTTAAAGCCAAGCTATAGGTTAATTTTAAGGTCTAATTATGATTGTTGGATTTACCGTCCGAGCATTACATAATGATAGTGATGACATAATCTAGACTTGATCTTGATGCGCATTGCCCTAAAATCAAATTCCTATCAACTTTTAAAGAAAGCTTTTAAATAAATGACTCATTTAATTTATATGACAAGCCCATACTGAACATAGTCAAAGTGGGTTATCAGTGCATATCATCACAAATTTTTGCAGTGATTAGATATTCTAAGGTATTAGTAGTTGTTACAGACCGTTTTAAAACGTTTGAGTCATTGATGTGCCCAGGTGCTGGGGTTCTAGTGAAATTATAGTGTGGTTGACAGACTGGCAATATCTCTATGTAAATGCATGTTTAAAATGTAATATCCATGGTCTCTTAATTTTAGTCAAGATATTTAATAGTGTGAGTCTCTTCGATTATGTCTAAGTAATGTATAACATACTAACTATAATAATAATAATTGATACTGTCCTTTTGTGCAACTTTAGTTCTGCTATGTTGTGATCAGCTTTAAATTTGAACTGGAGTATTTGTACACGTAAATGTTGAAATATTTCCCACAAAGTTATTTTTATAAAAAAAAATGTTGATATGTGACAATACAGTATGTAGTTTTCAAAATTTTCTTTATATACGGAGTTCGCTGAAGGTATGGCAAATTTTTGGAAGGGACCAACATCCATTAGTTTGAATTTCATAATTTTCAAGAGTCGGGTTCACATTTGCGAATGAAGTTCTCTCTCTCTCTCTCTCAGGGTCTAAATTTACATTGCATTTTATCAAGTGCTTTATCTTTAGTCATTACAGTAGATTTGCGTTTATGTCAAGTAATCAACACAACCGGGCTATGAAAATTAGATGTTGATTAACAGCAAAATTATTTATATATTTATTTGTAGTGTTTCAGTAGATCGTTACTGAACATACGGCACAGATCTCAGAATGCAGCTAAGAATTATACATTGCAACCTATCGGCAATCATCATCATTCCCAAATCTAGGAGACAGGCTTTCTAGACTTGTAAATGTTTAGATGTGCCTTCGCATACGCTGTGTGCTATATCAAAAGTCACATACTCACTAAATGGTTGTTATGGGTTTATTATTTGAAATCCAATTGTTGCATTCAGATTAATTTTTAGTTTTTACTTTTAATAATTATGACAAAGCTTCGATCGAATGTAGTTCAAAGGGAAGTATTTGGAGCGATACGCACAGTTTTTTTTTTTAGATAGCTCTTGTTGTGTCTTTAGTTTTAGTCCGTGTTGGGCCCCTGCGACCGCGGCCGACCGCTGGCCGCCTCTGTCTGTGCGAACTAAGAGAGGCCGAGGTGCGATGCAATATTTGCATTCCAGTTTTTGTTTTTAAGTTAGCAGCAGAGGATAGTAATTGTTAATGTTTAATTCACATTGCCAAATATTTTGGTTGTTGTGCTATTTATTTGAATTATTATTATTATTATTATTTTTCCAAAAGAATCAATTTTAAGTACCTTCCAATTACTAAGTGGTCTTTAAGTAATTTTATAATGTTTTAATCATTTCAATTTTATGCATTTTATTTTGTTTAGTCAAATCATTATACATGATATTATTAACTATTATCTGTTGTATTATATCTATTGTTCATTCATATATTTATAATAAATATTTTTTCTCAATGAACTGTAGTCAAATGACAGTATTTTTATAAAGAAAATTGTATAAGGACGAAGGGTTTTTTGCCTAGGCGTTGCGACCACCACTCCATCGCACCACCACCGCGGTGCAAACGGTCGCGAGCCCAGTGTGTATTACATATATCTGATAAGCATTATGTAGGTTTAGCGAAATAGAATTAACTCGGAGACAGACTCCAAGTACCAAAACTTATTGGTTCAATGTTGTTCTCGTATTATGGTGATATAGTGCGTCGCGCGCGGCGCAGAGCTCAATATTTTAGTAACCCTTAAGAAAATTAATACCTCTTTTGAAAAGAATATAATATATGTATTGTATAGTATATCCATTCGATTATCACATTATGTATTTCCCTGTTTATTTTGATGTGATATCATAAATGACTGATCTGAATTTAGTTTTTAAGTTGGTTATTGATATGCAGTGCTATTTCAAGAGTGTAATTAAGATTTAATATTGAAGTGCCAATGCTCGTAATTTAATCTTTGACTGTTCCTTTAACGTAGCTGTTTGTGAGAGCGCGGGTCCTCGGGCCCGGGTTCAGTTCCATCCCTATCGATTTCAACATGATCAATCGTTATCTTCCTTAATTAAGTTCTCATACGTTATTAACTGTAAACGATTCACGTAACGTGCACAATCTCAGAAATGCTTGCAATATTATGTATAACATGTTCAATTCCTCACTTATAATTTAATCCAGCGTAATGTTAAGAGTACAATATGAGATGATGTTTTATCATTCTAGTATCAAAATTAGCCGAAGATGTTAATATTATTATTAGTTAGGTAAAATTTTAACATAGCTTCGTATAATTGGGATGTTTTAGTATTTAGTAGTGTATATTTACGGCGTAGTGGGCAAGCGAAATGTCGTCTCGTGAGTGAAGTGAAATAATGTTAGTGGCAATAATACTCGATGGTAAGTTTGATGCCAAGAGAACGCGCGCGGGCCCTGCGCCTTCGCCCCCGCGCACCGCCCGCCGCACACAACTGAACGATAGACACTAGGCGTTTATTTGTTGTAATTATAATAATAGCCGTAGGTATTTTATCGTACTTAAATAATTATTCTTGCGATGCCTTAATTCTGGTTGTCAATTAGACATGTCTGCCTAGAGTGTTATCATTGTTTTTATTTATTTTAGTTTTTTGCTGTTCCGGCTTTCCTCCGTGAACTTCCAGTCCAGGCTGTTCTTTTAAAATCATTTTGAGGTCGATTTATTTTTACCTAAGTGTTCTTATTAAATGTTACCAAAATGTTTTTAATAAAATATTTTTATATGTACTCTATATCGTTTCATTTTTTTAATATATATATATTTATAACCGCTAACTTTTATACTTGAAGATTACTAAGCAAAATGTTCTATTATTAAAGTAGTAGTAAGTGATATTTTTATACATCTGCTTGTGAATGTATAAATAAAACTCACACGTGACTTTATTTCTACATCTTTCTGTAAACAACTCGATTTGTGCAAGGACAAAAATAAAGCAGTGTTTTCATTGCATATGATATTTTACAACGCGTTCAGTGGCGTAACGTTTCTTTTTGGGCACCTCGCCAGCTATTATATACATATTAATACATAATATATACTACACGTCATTAGGATTTCGCACTTTAGAAAGATACGCTAATATATAATGTATTATACTCATATGACTAATAATAAATGTCCATCAAACCAACGACAATTTCATTACATGTATTTTCTGATCAGCAAATGCAACTTTTAGTTTAATTAAATTTTGTATTACGTTTTTTGTATTAAATAGGTAAATATGTTTCAATTTATTAATTTGTTGCTTAGTCCTAAAAACTAGCAGTTCCAAGTCAAATGTCAAGTATTGAAAAACTTTACATATCTAGGTAAATTATATCTTAGTCTCTATTTTGTTAACAAAAAACAATTTTTAATTTATTTTACAAAGACGTTGACCAATTGAGATATCACATAGTTTGTAAGTTACTTTGAATGAAATGTAAATGAATTTTAATTGTCGGTAAAAAATTTACATTTCAGACAAAATTTGTAAAAGTATAAATCAGTTGTATTCCATAATATTTATATTATAAAGATCTATTTATCAAATAAGCCATTTTAAATTTGGCTTAGACGAAAGCCGAGCTAGACTAATCTCGATGTTATGTGAAAAAATATATTCATATTTTAAAAAATACAATTTTGTTTATCTTCAATTTATTACCTTATTAAATAAGCATAATTATAATTTTCAAAAATGTACAATTAACTTATCCTGAAAAAGTAAAAAAGCATCATTGTGAATTTTAAATCTAAAAATACTTTTAAAAAATAACTATGTTATACATAGAAGGTACATTGAAAAATAAGTATTATATATCACAAAAAAAAAAGTGTCCTGCAGTTGACTTCCAACTTGATTGAGTTTGTTTTAGCTTCGTAATACCTATAACAAGATAAACCATTTCACCCATGTCGAAACTATTTTTAAATTAATCAATAATATGTGGAGGTAGAAGGCCATCATCGACAAAATGGACGCATTGTTGACAGGCCGCATACAATTTATTTTAACGCCATCTATCGGCAACGTAAAGCACTAACATAAGGTTCTCTAATCAAGATTTACGCAAACGCTATCTATATTTTCAAAGAGGAAACCGTACGGTAACTTTTCGATGCGATGGCGCTGATATCAACATTAAAATAATAAAACGTTATTTACTTGCATTTATTTAATACTTCCGTTATCTTTATTATAGATATAAGTGCGTATTTACATTATGCAAACAAAATTTTGTTTCTTCAATGCATTTAATCTTATACTATAACAAAGTTTAAACATGTATTTTTAAAGTTGTTATGTAGGTGTTTGTCACTATAATATTAATTTTTATAACGCAATATTTATTGTGCAAATAATGGCGGAATGTATAAAAACTTATCAAAGCAATATTTTTATGGAAATGTCTGGCATCAACTATTGAATAAAAAACGGTGTACAAAGCCATGATCAGCCATAGAAAAGCTTCGCAGATATGCAGAGGTTGCAAAATGTTTAAGATATCCTGTTTTTCTATAAGTAGCTGTACGATGCTTCAAAAATATAGTAAAAATATTGTCGTCTCCAAGACGAAGATGAAGAGGCGTCTATTGATGATGAAAGAGATTAATCACCGCACCAACGCCTCAATGTTAAAAGAGCTTTGTATCAACGAGTAACTTTCATCAATTGTGCATCTGCGAATCTTTAAGATTCTTCTTAACTTCTGGAACGAGATCTCTGTTGCTGGAGATCATCTTGGCAGGTCATTTTAATACGCCTCATTATTTTGAGCAGACGTATAACTTACCATCAGTCGAATGTTCTTGTATCGTAGCTGTAAATGAATAAAATAGCAAACATCGAACGAGTTCAATTTGAAATTATTTTTTATTATTGGACGAGACGAGTGATACATTCACCTAAAGCTAAGTGATAAGCTGGCTTATAACAACGTGGCGCTAGTTAGATTAATATACACTGCAACAAATTGTGCTAAGATATTAGGTCTCATTACTCCATTAATTTTACTAGCTACAAATGCTCCCAAACTGGAACATAGTAATGTTTACACACAACTGTTTGACGGCAGAAATAGTAGCAGTTTTATTTATCTAATTGCGCATCTTTTTTCAATAATAATAACTATATAATTAGTTACCAATCAAAATTCAAAAAGATGTACATTCATGTTTTGCATTTTTATAACTAATTTAATGCAAAATAATTTCGCTGGAGTCTGTGCATTCTGAAATGTTTTTTATACGGGCTCTATTATGAAGGCAATGATGTTTTTGTTTGGAATATCCACTTTTGTGCCGGTATAATGGGTGTATTCATTCAGATGGGAGCGAAAAGTGTCGCTTTTATCAGTTGCACAATGGTTGGGAATCAAAGAAATTACAATTTCCACAGACCGTCGTTCTCCACAGCGAAATAAAGACGCGATTTTGACTCTATTGTTGGATAATTTAAATGTACATTTGTCTCTTTTAAAATATTTATTACTATCTTCAGGTTAAAGTGATAGAATGACATTGTTTAAACAATGATATTTTCATTGAATCTAAAAACGATTAAACTAAATCGTATTTTTAATTTATCTACTTCCTATGCTCTACTACTTTTATATCTAATGTATAGTTTTTGTATAATTTCCAGCAGTAACAGAACAAAGTATTACTATAATATAACTAAAAAAAGATGCGAATATAATACTAATAAGAAACTTTGCTCCGAAGTGTTATGAAGGGCAAAGAAACATTAGAAAGAGGTCTTTTGGTAACTAAAAAGACAATATTTTAGTTGATGCCAGTTAAGCGCTTTAAAACGTAATAATAAATTAATGTTATTAAAAAGTAACATTTGCAAGTTACAGCTTAAAAATAAATATATTACTAAAGTTCAAAAAAGTTTTGTGATGAAGGATTAAAGTTTATATTTAATAGAAAGGATTTTCATTCATACGCCATTTCTTAAGTTTTGTACGAATTACTAAAAGTAGTTAATGCCGTAAAACTTTAGTAAGTAAAAGGTGGAATGAACTTAAAAAAATATATTAAACAGTAATATACGTTAAAGATTGTAATTGAACTTTATTCTACTGAACTTTGTTTTACGAAATGGATAATGTACCCTGGGCAGCGTTTTTTAAAAAATATAATAAGAGTATCTCAAAACAAGGACACCACTTACGTCCTTTAAGAAGACATTCTTAATTTTTGTTAACACAAAGTATGTTGTCAAGTTATGTAATGCAAACTAAAATGCATTGATTTTTTTTTTTAAACAAACTAGCGCTTCTCTCTGCTATCTCACCTAGAAGTCTCACCCAGTCCCACCTAGTCCAGAAGTAGCCTACTTACTCTTTTCTTAAGGATTCCCACACCGTGAACGGAAATGCTAAAGCCAGCAGACTATTATAATATTCTATTTCAGCTTAAAGATGCTATACTGGTAATATTGTATTGAATAGAGTGAAATTCATGGCGCAGGGGTTGGTGATTACCCTCACGTTTTCTTTCACACCAATTGACATTCCCGGTCCGCGTAGATGAAGGCGGTGGCGTATCCTTATATCCGCTACTCATCAGTGCTATATTCATGACGTGTGCCGAATATCACGTTCGGAATTAATATATTTTTTTTATCGACAGTAGGCTAACAATTGCCCTCAATTTCATGTGATATTAAGTGACAATGAGGCCGCGGACGGTGAAGCGTGCTCGCTCAGAATATTCTGTCTCTCATATGTTGACAGCCGGAACAAAGCAATACCGATTTTTTTAGGATATCAAGGTCTTTGCAACAGGAAATGTGCATATCATTTGAAAAATAAATTAATTTAAAAAATTTATCGCGTTTAACGAGAAACGTTTTAATCACATAAATATACGTAAAGAAATCTAATAAAATTTAGTTCCATTAAAAGTAATTTATTGTAAACAGAAAAATATAATCAAAAATATTGACGGAACCATAGATCAAAAGTAATATAGTTTATTAATAACTATTTGATCCTTATTTCAATAATATGCATATTCTCGTTGAATAGAATTTTCTCTCAATTAATTACTTAACTACTCTGAAATACATTCTCATTCTCATAGTTACTTATATTCCACTTTTTATTCAGATTTTGTTACAGCCCCTAAATATTTGGGGAAGAATTCAAATTACTTTAAACAAATAAATTTTTTGTTATTAAATATACCATTAAAACGAAATTTTACAATAGTTTAATTTTTTCAGTTTTTGTAGATAACAAAGTTCTTGAATAATTAGAATAAATGTAAGATGAAGTTTTGTAAAGGATAACCAACGCTAAAAATCCCTATGTTTGAAATAAGAAATATGTTACACGGATATTTTTGTATTTACACTGTGAATGTACATACATATAAAAGCTCCGAGTTTTCTAAAGGAAACAGAAAATATCGCTCAATGAGCAATGTTAAACAGTGACGCATTGAAAACAGTTGAAGCCTTCAGAAAATCACCCTCCTTTTCGAATCGCTTTTCGCAGCCCCCATTTATGTTTTCCACATTTTCCATATACAATTTAGAGTTAGTTATGTAGAATGAATCTGCTATTGAAATCTCACACTCTAGAGTTGTGCCAATTCAGAAGTAAATTGACACTATTCAGTAGCAAACCAAAAGATTACTGTAAAGTGGTGTTTTTATTATCAGCTTCAGCGAGTACTTTTAAGCTTTGTGTAAAAAAAACTATTTCATTATTTTATTTTTTTATTTTTTTTTATAGACTAGTGCTTGACTACGATCCCACCTGATGGTAATCGGCGATGTAATCTAGGTGGTAAAGCGCACTAGTCTAGAAGAAGCCTATTCACTCTTTACTTGAAGACCAGATTTATGTAATATACAACAATAAAATATTATTATATACGTTTTGGTCTGTATAGAGAAATTTTAGTGAAGAAATTCATTTTTGAAGTTTTAACGGAGAAATCGCAGACTGTTTTAGAGCTTCGAATGAAATATTTGTATGTTCTAAAATATGGTGGAAATGAAGGAAATGCGTGTTTGTAATTTTTTTTATCGGCGTATAATAACATCAGTTTTCCATTGTACATGTTTTCCTATTCGGCGGTGAACAAAAAGTGGCTGACTGGTAACACAATTGGGCCACCTTTTGTTCCACCGTCCGCTCCGCTGAGCATTCTTTCAGTGGCGCCTGGAACAACTGTTTCTAGAACGATAGCCTTACAATGCGAGCGCACCATTGTCGCCGCGGTAATTGTTCCTTGCCTCATCTAGTCGAGGGTTAGCTAATGGCACAGTAATTTGGTGTTATAAATAAAGACTGGCTGAGAAGGCGTCAAGTGACCATGTTATTACTTTTGTCAAGTGCCGTGAAGGTGCGAACGGTTGTGAGGACTTAATAGCTAGAAATTAAAATAATTTGTTTTAGATTACCTACTTCTGTGTTATTCAGACTACTAATTAACGCTAAGATTGTGCGTTAAATATATTTTAATCAAATAAAAAGTAACACACATCTATATGCATTGTTATGTATAATAAATAATGTCGCAGGGAATACAAAAATATATTAAACAGAAGATGCAGTATATCACAGTGACGTTACATCATCACATGTAACAGGGAAACAGTCGCAAACTACGGCGTTAAGTTTAGCAATGATTTAGAAGGTATAAAATAAAGCATAGAAATCGGAAAGAGGAAAAATTTTAAACTGTGGGGAAAGACTATTTTAAAAAATTAGATCTACGCTTGCGCTCCAACTAAAATATAGAACATTTTCCATAAAGCTATTCAGCAAGCCGGCTAAGGAGTGAATCTTTATGAATGCCACCAAATTGTATGAGAGCAGTCCTCTTTCAAAACTTCTCATGAATAGTGTTAATTCGCTATAGCGAGTTTGCTCGGCTCTCGTCAATGGACTATTTGGAGACTTGAGAACCGTGCAGCCTCACAAAGTCGCAATATTGTGTATGGAAAACGCGGGAAATATGAATGGCGCTTCGTGGAAAGGGACACGCAGTGGGGGCGATTTTGTAAAGAGCTCTCGACGCTAGTGAATATTTAACAATTCTCACAGTGGCGTATTTAACATTCTGTTGCTGTATGATGCAGTCTTTCAGAAACACTTTCTTTTCACTATTTAATATAAAATGCCAAATAATGATGAACAGTTAACATTCATACATTGATATCACTTGTTCTACCTATATTTTTTTCAGAAAGTAAAAGGCAATTACTCGAATAATACAACGGGCAACCCTTGTAACCCTTAGTTTTTCAGGCTCTACATCGCATCGCTTCGAAAGCGAAAAGGAAAAAACGAGGCGTGCCTGAACAAAGCAACCTATACAATAGAGCCGCGCGAACAATGCTAACTAGAGGAGACGCTGCTGTAGCTTGTATCATTCGCAGATAAAGACGCGAGGAGATAGCAATAGTACCGTTGACGTTTAAACGTAATCGTGGGCGTCGAAAAATTACAACAATTATCTACGACTAACTTAACCATGACGTAAACTAACCGGATAAAACCAATCCAAATCTGAAAAATGTATAATGATGTATAATATTTTTATCAATTTACAATAATATTTATAGAATTATGTAAATATAAAAATAAAGATGATATTAAAAAGTGAAATATAAATTGTAAAGGAGTACGTATGACGATTCGTATGAAAATTCAAACGACACTTAGAACATTGCACATCCGCAAGCTCAGCACTAACAACGGAGTCCACAACAATGTGCCCTCTGAAGAGCTCCGAACAATCGAATGAAGACAATAAGCAGCGATACTCCGAGACAAAAAGAGGCGAAATAAAGGCTCACTTGTTTCCTGGCCGCATTGTGAGGAACGGGAGAGGGCAGAGACAAAAGCGTAATGTGCCACGGGCCCAAACAATGGGGACTGAGCCATTATTGTTACTGTAGCGGCGCTTTAGCGAAATATGTACGTGGTGGCAGCTACGAACTTGACATGCTATCACGGCCTTGCGGTGCGAGCGGGCGCGCTATATACCCTCGCTCCTGGACCTCCTCACTGGGTCATGTTACAAAGCGACGGAAAAAATTATAGATACCATATTTAAATACCAACTACCCCGCATTACAATTCTCGAACTAAATCAAGGACTAGAATTTAAAACAAAGCGATTTCTTTCGAATAGCTTTAGACTAAACGGAATTTGATCTGCTAAATCGAAATTGTGTTTAATCACTTCAATATTTAAACCGTAAGTAAAATAAGTATGCTTCTTTTGTACCGTATCGAGAGTGCAGGATGTTTGAAACTCCCCCCCAACTGGTTCCGTCTCATCGTGACAATGGAGCTCAGTAGCAGTGGTATGGTCACCCATGGTGAAGTTGAGTGGAACCTACACGGTCGATGCGCGGGGTAAGACCAACATTCTTGCTACCACTACATATTTACATTGTTGTCTACAGATAAATATTACAATTCCGCGTCATATAAATGAAACTGGAATTTATTTGTTAAAATATTAAATTCTTCAACCACTATAACTCGGTAGATAAAAAATCTTGTATGTAAAACTATCTTTATATATAAATAGAATTAATAATTTGTGGACAAATATTTGATGTTACAAGTTGCATAATATAAATTCAATCCATTGAAATCCAGTATAATTATGTTATTTATTTAATAAAACACCTAACCATGAGACGTTTAACATTCGACAGCGAGATCCTTAAGGAATGGTTAGCGAGAAATCCGAACCGTGATTATTGGAAGATAACTATACAGAGGGTCAGTGTCTCATAAGGACGTCATACATTATTTAATTCATTACATAAATTTCATTTCTTAAATTGCTAAAGTAGAGCTTTTGCAATATTTACAATCTTTGTTACGTTGTATTAGTTTCAATTCTATTTACACAGGGCATATAAGGTCTGGCCATTCGGTCCCTTGTGAGGAGAATGAGTTCGTTATCTGTCAAGAGAGGGTACCGTCCCTAACATCGCCGACCTTTTGATCTTACGCTCCTTAACTTCTGCAGAGAATAAAGCCACTAATTCTTTATCATGTACAGTGTTTATATGTTTTAATTATTCAATATTTTTCTAAACTGGAACGTTTTACTTTACTAACTTTCATATAACACCCAAATACTTTTTGTTTTTTCTTCCTGAAAACGATTTTAAAACTATATAATTCTCTAAGCGCGCCTCTTTTTTCGAAATTGGTCGAACATAGAATCTTTACTTCGGAGACTACACTACAAAAGCACCTATGAAAAAAGATAATTGTCTAAACAAATATAGAAATACACGGTTTTTTTTTCGGAAATACTCGTATTATAAGGTCATGGTCATACAAAAGTTTTTAAAAAAATATTAAACCCTAGGAGTGCAAGAAAAGGTAATATCAGCCCTATAACATTTTTAATCAAGTCTAGAAAAAAGAAAGTTAAGAAAAGATCAATTTCAAGTTACGCTCGAACTGTTTTTTTAGCAGTTTCGCATGATGACACATAAGATATTACACATCTAGATACCTTAGTAAATTTACTGCTGCTAGAACTGGCTAGTCAGAACCCACTTCAAACCAGAACACAGTGATGTTCGCACACTGTTTGGCGGCAAAAATAGGAGTTACAGCTACGTAGACGGTCTCCGGCAATAGAAACAAACCAACAGCAGATAATATTTGTAAAAAAAGCATTATTAATCAGAGTATTTTCACACGTAAAAATAATTCAGTAATATTTGGAATAATTTTTTTATTTATTTATTATTATTAATTACACAGAAATATGTTATATTTTATAATATAGCTGCTATAAACCACCAATATTAAAACTTCCGCTAACAATACATAACAAGAGGTGCTACTAGTTTATCCATAAATTATGTTTTCAATTTAAAGTTAGATGGTTCATTCATTAATACATGTCAAGGAATATTATTAGTATTTAACTTGTAGATATTCTTAGTAAAATTAGATGCATTCTATTATATTAGCATCGGCTAGTTGATATTCGGACTTGCTGCATAGTGTACGGTCGGGTGGTCATGAATGGGGTGGCCCCGGCTGCGGGGCACAAATCTCACAGAATCGTACCGACGCATCAAAATTCAATCTTTCACCGTTACATTTTCATATTAAATTTGAATCGCGGCCCTCCCATTCATTTTATTAACTGATGCGTTTTAGAAATTCGATGTGTATGATAGAAATGGACTTGCGGAATTGTTTGCTACGTACTATATGTTAAGCTTTATGAATGAGGTACGCTATACAATAAACGAAGTTTGAATTTGTTAGTATTAATAGAGCAACACTTTTAAATGCATTATAAATTGCGTATTTGATCAAAATATGTAATAGTATTTTTTTTTGTTTACACTATGATACGTCTTTAGTAATTGATGTGAAATATAGATGAAGATGAATAAGGCATTGATATGATTGCCTTCATTGGGTCTATTCCTTTTATATTTTCCAGTCATTAAACTTTTACATAAAATATCCTGTCGTATCTATTTAATTTACCACTTAAGAATCATTAAATATGTAATACAATAAACATTTTGTAATAAAAATAATATTTGTCAGATAATCTGACTGTAACGTAACGTAATAAGGATACACGATTTGTTTAACTACATTGTCACAATGAACAATGTTTTCTTTTATCTTTATCGCGTCATCACATAAATTAAAAAAGAAATTTGGTACCATCCAAGGCGCCCTTTCTCTAAGAACGATTAATAAAATTTTGCAGTACGCAGAAGGGGTTCTTTGTCCACTTTATTCATATGCTAAAAGCGGATTTCTATTTTGTTGGAGGAAACCTCATTGTTCCTGAATGTACCTACTACGAATTAAATTTTGTTAAGTAACTGTAAAAATTCATCGTACATTATATTTTTAATATTTGTACAATGAATGGATCGAAACGTTTATTAATATTTATCTGTTGCAAGATTGGCACATTTTGTTTAATTGTTCTATCTTTAACTTTGTAAAACAAGCGCAATAGATCAATGGCAGCAAAACCGCTAACAACATATATTAGTTCCCTGAAGTCCAGGTTCGGTTCTATTGTAATGAATTAATTAATAAAATAAAGGGGATGGGTGGGGGCGGGTCTTTTGTGTAGTATAAGGATGGATCTGATCTCATTAACCAGTCATTGTAATGGTCGAGGAACAATGGATCGCTGGTCAGCGGCCGCTTACCTAAGGCAATGTCGCGACGTCATTCCCCTACACAACCTGTAATAATAGCTTTGGTCAAGCTTCCGATTTTGGACGCTCCGAGTAACTAAAACTTAAATCTTTTTATTCATGTTCGTAGACAAAATTTTCCGAGTTCAGCAGGCACATGGCGTAGACATTTCGTAGAGGTACTACGAAACGCTACGAAGGTCATATTTCGAATACTTTTTATCATTTTCTTTTATTCATTTCACAATTAACTAATTCAAACTTATTTCAATCAAAACAGGACATACTGTACTTTACAAAAATGCTTAAGTGCTTTTTACAATTGAACAGTTATATTTCGTTTTACTACTCATATACTTGATGACAACATAAGGAAATGTTTGTATATTAATAACATAAAACAAATGCTAGTAATGACAAGATATTTAATCGAATTTTCTACTTCATGGGGTAAGCGATATTTCTGTAGCTAAAATTCATTAAGTCTCTAATAAAGAATGTCTAATAAAAAATAATGTTGCGAGTAACATATTTCTTTAAGCATTACTATCGCAACATTATTTTTATGAAATACCTTTAATAGATATTGTAAACGTTGTTCTAACATTATTTTGTAATATTTTTGATGGAGATGTCAATTGTGAAAAATCTTACAATCGTCACAAATTTAAAGCAAAGATACTTATACAAAAGTTTCCATCGACGGACAATAGATGGTGCTTGATCTAGATAAGGATATGTTAACATTGTCACAATGGAGTCGGTAATGGTGCGATTGTACTGGTTGGCACAATGCTTTTAGTTGTCACCTCCAACAATGGGCTCGTTCGATATCTGCTACCAGTGTGCTCCACCAAACTCCCCAATCGAATCAAAATATCATTATATGAATAAAAGCTTATGAGATGGTAGGGATTATAAAAAATATTTTGATATCCAACAAAACCAAGTACAGATTGTATTATTATTATTTAATGGCAATCCATTATCAGCTCTATCACGCAGATTAAATAGAGGAAAACATGAACAAAACAGATTTCGTTATTTTACACGATGTCATCAAATGTTAAAGAAGCGTCTATATAGTTATAATCAATATTTCTCACTGTTATATATCAATGTAGATAACTCAAGATGCTCATTATAAACAGTTTTGGCATAAATCTATTAAAAGATTATTTAAAATATCGCTTTTGGAGAAATCTCAAAGATATGGTATAACAAATATCAATGGCACATCGCTATGTAAATGAGACATGGTCTATTTGTTAGGAGTTGAATAATAAGCAATTGATAAAATCGTTCTACATCGCTGCCTATGACAATTCGCACTTGAATTCGACGAAATAACAAAGGTCCACCTCCACCAAGTTATCTTGGCCTTCTCTACATCCCTTTTTACTTGTTATGCTGACCCTGTAAGGGTATCACGGGGTGTTTTCATGGATCCAATGTCGATGGACGCGAAACGAAAGCCACCCATCATCTATTCAATGTGATGTTATTCAATCGTGATGGATCACATTTGTATGAAAACATTGAAGAGCACAAATAATAAAATGTCGTAGACTGTTACATTTATTGGAAAACTTAATTAAATTTCATTCAGTAAATACGTATCTCATCATATATTACACCATATCAAAAAAAAAATATGCACGTATTAGTAAAACTATAATCTATAATACTAAGATACTATAAAATGGAAAGACTGGAAATGTGCACATTGTATCAAGTCGTGAAGATGATTCTAATAATAATGAGTTAGAGGATTTCAATAAAAATAAAAAATCTGTGATTAATTTCTATTTTAATATAAACAAACCCATCGAGCTCATTCAGGAAGTGCTGATTAATGTTCGTCGGAAACAAATACAGGTATCGCTGACCCGTCAGGGGCGATCGACGATCGTGTGATAAGGGTCGACTAGTAATTTATGATTGGTAATGGCAGCGCGATGTGACTGTACTTACTGTTGAACAAGCGGACAATTTACAACGATACGGTAAAAAAATTGTATAAGTTGACACCGGCTGACGTCTCATAGACAACAACATTCATTTCAAATTATATTTTAATGTATTATGATATATATGCGAACCAGGAATGAGTAAACATAACAATGTTAGGCAATGGATATGGTTACAGCGGATGGAGGACTATCTAGATAGGCAGCGAGATTTGCCAATGTTTTAATATACCCAATTAAATATACATATTTACTAGCTGACCCGACAGACTTCGTTCTGTCAAAAAAATTGGAATGTGGCAGTTTTTTGTTCTTACCTATTTTATAGCCAGCGCAAAAAAATCTGGACTGAACCGTCACTCTGGTGATAGGGCGGTGTGTGGGGGTTCAGCTCTATATATGTTCATCTAATAACTAATATTTAAATATTAGTGGGTTCCAGAAGAGTGGCCAAAGTTATAATTATAGTACATAAATTATATTTACTATTATTATTTTATTAGGAACAAATAACTGTCACATTCCAAATCTTTTTGACAGAATGTAGTCTATCAAGTCCGCCAGGTGGTAACGCGGATTGTGCTCGGCTGATGTAATATCGTGAAAACGAATGCATTTTATGTCGCGTGCCGAAACTGAAACAAAAGAAATAATACCGCGAAGCCGACCAAATTGAAAATCCGTAAGAATGATCTTTAGCTATTACATTTTGTGACTATTTATGTTATTATTTCATTCGTTTTAATTTCGGCTCGCGGCGATCTTCCGACGCGCATATGCACACCATTTTGATAGAATAATTGAATTTGAACTTTGTGCAGCTGTAATAAAGTGCAAATTGACTCTTTAGCGTTACGAACGCACCTACATTGCTTAGACAGCAGTGAAAGCTTGTTATTTAATATGAACTTTTGTTTGTTTGTTTCTGGTTTCTGATTTCTGGTTTCTGGTTTCTGGTTTCTAGTTTCTGGTTTACTGGTTTACTGGTTTACTGGTTTCTGGTTTACTGGTTTCTGGTTTACTGGTTTACTGGTTTACTGGTTTACTGGTTACTGGTTTACTGGTTTAATGGTTTACTGGTTTAATGGTTTACTGGTTTACTGGTTTACTGGTTTACTGGTTTAACTGGTTTACTGGTTTATGGTTTACTGTTTACTGGTTTACTGGTTTATGGTTTACTGGTTACTGGTTTACTGGTTTACTGGTTTACTGGTTTACTGGTTTACTGGTTACTGGTTTATGGTTTACTGGTTTAATGGTTTACTGGTTTACTGGTTTACTGGTTTATGGTTTACTGGTTTACTGGTTTAACTGGTTTACTGGTTTACTGGTTTACTGGTTTACGGTTTACTGGTTAACTGGTTTACTGGTGTACTGGTTTACTGGTTTAATGGTTACTGGTTACTGTTTACTGGTTTACGGTTTACTGGTTTACCTGGTTTTACTGGTTTATTGGTTTACTGGTTAACTGGTTTACTGGTTTAACTGGTTTACTGGTTATGGTTTACTGGTTTATGGTTACTGGTTACTGTTTACTGTTTACTGGTTTCTGGTTTCTGGTTTCTGGTTTCTGGTTTCTGGTTTCTGGTTTTACTGGTTTCTGTTTACTGGTTTCCTGGTTTTACTGGTTTACTGGTTTACTGGTTTAACTGGTTTACTGGTTTACTGGTTTACTGGTTTACGGTTTACTGGTTTACTGGTTTACTGGTTTACTGTTTACTGGTTTACTGTTTACTGTTTACTGGTTTACTGGTTTACTTGGTTTACTGGTTACTGGTTTACTGGTTTACTGGTTACTGGTTTACTGGTTTACTGGTTTACTGGTTTACTGTTTACTGGTTTCTGGTTTTACTGGTTTACTACTGGTTTACTGGTTACTGGTTTACTGGTTTCTGTTTACTGGTTTCTGTTTACTGGTTTACTGGTTTACCTGGTTTTACTGGTTTACTGGTTTACTGGTTACTGGTTGACTGGTTTACTGGTTTACTGTTTACTGGTTTACTGGTTTATTGGTTTACTGGTTTACTGGTTTACTGGTTTTACTGGTTTAACTGGTTTACTGTTTACTGGTTTACTGGTTACTGTTTACTGGTTTACTGGTTTAACTGGTTTACTGGTTACTGGTTTACTGGTTTCTGTTTACTGGTTTCTGGTTACTGGTTTACTGTTTACTGTTTACTGGTTTACTGGTTTACTGGTTTACTGGTTACTGGTTTACTGTTTACTGGTTTACTGGTTTCCTGGTTTTACTGGTTTACTACTGGTTTACTGTTACTGGTTTACTGGTTGACTGGTTTACTGGTTACTGGTTACTGTTTACTGGTTTACCTGGTTTTACTGGTTTTACTGGTTTACTTGGTTTACTGGTTTAATGGTTACTGGTTACTGGTTTACTGGTTTACTGGTTTACTGGTTTACTGGTTACTGGTTTACTGGTTTACTGTTTACTGGTTTTACTGGTTTACTGGTTACTGGTTACTGGTTACTGTTTACTGGTTTACTTGGTTTACTGGTTTACTGTTTACTGTTTACTGTTTACTGGTTTACGGTTTACTGTTTACTGTTTACTGGTTTACTGGTTTACTGGTTTACTGGTTTCTGTTTACTGGTTTACTGGTTTATTGGTTTACTGGTTTACTACTGGTTTACTGGTTTACTGTTTACTGGTTTACTGGTTACTGGTTTACTGTTTACTGGTTTACTGGTTTCTGTTTACTGGTTTACTGTTTACTGGTTTACTGGTTTACTGGTTTACTACTGGTTTACTGGTTTCTAGATTTCAGATGTCAGATTTCAATTTTTCATTTTCCATGTTCCATTTTCCATTTTCAATATTTTTTTTTTTTTTGGTTGGTTTGATACGTGGCCATGTACAATTGATGATATCGAGCGAGACAAAATATTAAAATGTCTATTAAAAAAGCAGGGGTTGGTGATAGAAAAGTGAAAATTTAGGGTTGTATGTAGTTTTTGATGCCACACAATAATAAAATAAAATAGAAAAAAAAATCCCAAAAAATAACAAATTATCAATGGCACATCGCTATGTAAATGAGACATGGTCTATTGTTAGGAGTTGAATAATAAGCAATTGATAAAATCGTTCTACATCGCTGCCTATGACAATTCGCACTTGAATTCGACGAATAACAAAGGTCCACTCCACCAAATTAACTTGGCCTTCTCTACATCCCTTTTTACTTGTTATGCTGACCCTGTAAGGTATCACGGGGTGTTTTCATGGATCCAATATCGATGGACGCGAAACGAAAGCCACCCATCATCTATTCAATGTGATGTTATTCAATCGTGATGGATCACATTTGTATGAAAACATTGAAGAGCACAAAATAATAGAATGTCGTAGACTGTACATTTATTGGAAAACTTAATTAAATTTCATTCAGTAAATACGTATCTCATCATATATTACACCATATCAAAAAAAAAACAATGCACGTATAGTAAAACTATAATCTATAACACTAAGAAACTATAAAATGGAAAGACTGGAAATGTGCACGTTGTATCAAGTCGTGAAGATGATTCTAATAATAATGAGTTAGAGGATTTCAATAAAAATAAAAAATCTATGATTAATTTCTATTTTAATATAAACAAACCCATCGAGCTCATTCAGGAAGTGCTGATTAATGTACGTCGGAAACAAATACAGGTATCGCTGACCCGTCAGGGGCGATCGACGATCGTGAGATAAGGTCGACTGGTAATTTATGATTGGTAATGGCAGCGCGATGTGACTGTACTTACTGTTGAACAAGCGGACAATTTACAACGATACGGTAAAAAAGTTGACACTGGCTGACATCTCATAGACAACAACATTCATTTCAAATTATATTTTAATGTATTATGATATATATGCGAACCAGGAATGAGTAAACATAACAATGTTAGGCAATGGATATGGTTACAGCGGATGAAGGACTATCTAGATAGGCAGCGAGATTTGCCAATGTTTTCATTAATGTACCCAATTAAATATACATATTTATAATACAAGGTATTTAAAAACTTTTATGCATAGAGCACATATCAGGTGTCGAAATATACAAATGTTTTAGAAGATATACATGTGAAGATAAATGAAATCAGTATATAAGAGAAAAGATATATCGGAAAATAAATAAATAATCTGGCAAATAATAATTCCAAAATATTCATTTAAATGTATAATCCTAACTAGTAGCAGACCGTAAGCTCGTTGGCAGCCCAGGCGGGTTTGATAGCAGAAGGAAGGAAAGATATAGTATAGAAAGGTATAAGAAGTACAGATGTAAAAGTAGATTGTACATGGAAGTAGATTTGGATTTGCCCATGATAATCACCCTGATATTTAAATCTATGGTTCTAATATTCATAGTTAAGTGGATCGTGTAATACAAAACAGCTTACAAAGTATAACAATCACCTGACATTGGGTAAATATTGTTACCAAATTTAGTCCTTTATTCAAGGATCTAATCTCAAACACTATTACCGTTGCCGACTCTATCGTTAACGTTAATATATTATAATATATATTTTTTTTGTGAAATCTAATTATTTTATTCATATTGGGCTTAGTTTTTATCTTAGTTTAACGTGATTTTATTTTAAGTGATAATCACGCCAAAGATAAAGAAACGTGTTCGCCTGGAATGCTCTGATGCTTACAAGTATGTAAATATGCTGGAACACAGGATTATTATTAAAATTATTGATAAACAATATGTAGTAGCTAACCTACCATCCAATCTCAAGCACTTAGGTGGTACCGTAATGCAACCATGATCTTCATATTTACAATTTTAAATGAGTTAGCCACTGGTCTAAAAAGTTTCTAGTTTTAACTTAAATTGATTAAGATTAAGCAAAGAACGATGAATTATCAGCGAAGCACGCTTCAAACCAATTACTCCAGAATCAAAAAAACGAGGACACACATCGACGACGACACAATAAAGCGTAAAATGAAATAATTGAAGTACAACAAGTGGGAACATTGCTCGTTCTGATAATAGGAAAATCTGTCAACATGGGAACAATGCCCGACGTTACATGGATCAGGAATTAGCAGTCATTGTCCTTGATACAATAGACCGCGGACTGCGGCGTCGACGATGCGAGATCTAATTAGATAACATTACTATTTCATATAATTATAATCTACATGATATAATATGTTAATGAATATACTTAAATGAAAACCATTTAAATAAGAGAAACATCTTTGAAGTTTTTACAATGAAATTTGTAATAAATTATAAATAAAATCTTTTTAGTATAATAATAAGTAAAAAATTATATTCATTTATACCTTTACTAAGAAATCCTGGCTTTAAGCCTAAAAACCTAGATGGTTAGGCAAAGTTTCATACTTTAAAAGATCGAATAAACTATAATCAATATAACATAGTTAAGAAATAAATATTGTTGTAAGATTTATCATTACAGATTTTCATTTTTTAAAATTTGTTTTCAAGATTATTAGTTTTGTTATAATTATTAGTATTGATATTTTTCCGTTCTAAATAACTGTTTCCTACTGAAAACTTGCTCAAGACCACACACAGAAACAATAAAATTATCGGTCCTGATCTCTGGTGGTATTCAGTATAGTGTAAATATATTTTTAAATTACGTGTGAAGTTATTTCTAGTACATTACCACGATATTATAAAATTGTAGGGAGATCATTTTCATTAAACATATGTAAAAGGTGGAAATAACGAGTGTGTTGCAAAACGATATGTTGTCTTTGATTATGTTTGCACCACAAATTGTGTCAATGAACGTGTTGATATTTGCTTCAATTTGTGTCCCCCCCCCGA
Organism: Byasa hedistus; assembly: GCA_029286795.1. NCBI lineage: Eukaryota > Metazoa > Arthropoda > Insecta > Lepidoptera > Papilionidae > Byasa > Byasa hedistus. The sequence continues at coordinate 3,079,763 of JAGSMW010000020.1, read as the reverse complement.
TAAACGTTTGACAAATTGAGTGTTTACTTTGCACTCAACGTAAAAGCTTCCTGTATCCATTAATTTAAGAATGCAACTATTAAGTTATGTATTTTGTTATATTTAACATAATATCGTGTCATTTTATTTTAACACAGACTAACTTTGTACACAACACGTTATAAGCAAAACCTATCATATACCATTAGGTGAACATTTTCTTACTTTCACTTTATACCTCCCACGTTCTAAGTGATTTTATCTATAATAAATAAAATGATTCGTATCAACACAATTTTTATTTCAGAGCGAAGAAACTTACAATGTAATCTCAATATTATTACAATAAAAAGGCTACATTAATATTTTGAATGGTTGCTAAAAACTTTCTCATTCGAGTCGCCTTTCAAAGAAAAAAAATCAGATCAAAATCTCTCCCCTTTTCTCTGATAGTGTACAATGAATGATTGACAGAATCACTTGAATGACTTTTTCAGTATCGAATACAGGTTCTAATATACTACACTCTCTAATATATTACTTAGGGGTTTAAAAAATTGTTTACGTCGTATTCTCAGACCTTCCAAATATACATAAAATATTTCATAAAAATCTGTAGAGCCTTTTTAGAAGAGTTTGGTTACAGACACTGTGACACGAGAGTTTTATACATATAGATAGATTATAGATATGAGAGTTAAGCAATACTCTTTTTTGCCGAGGGTTAAACAGTTAAAGATCGCGGTAAAATTGCCCTGTAGCCGTAGTTTTCTAATATGTAATGTATTTCAGTGACAATGGCGACGGGCGGTGCAATCCTGCCGCTCCAGCGATCGTATTCACTCGCGGTCACTTTAACTACTCCGTAATGTGCGGGCCCTTTATATCTGAAGGCCGCAACTTTGTACAGAAAGTCTTTGTGCGAAATGCGCTGATATGAATTTTCGAATACGAGAAAAGATTTCATTTATCTTCTGTATAACGCGAGTCGGTGAATGAAAATGTGAACAATTTTTTTATTATACAATGATAATGATTTTATATATCACTGTATTAAAAAAAACATTGAAGATTATAATTGTTTTCATGCCATCCAAACGGGGTGTTAAAAGCTTCTGTGCATGTATAGGTTTATACATACACAAGTAAACGTTTAAGTATTTTTGAATCTGAGTGTGTTTTTAACTTCTTTGTTGAAAAGCCAAACCAGAGTGTTTTAAGTTATAGATGAAAAAATCTGTTTAGGCGTTACTGTTGTGAGATTTTATAATATTACTTTGCCTGCGTAACTCACTATTACACTTAGATAATTTTTTTTTTAATTAAGGTGTAATCTAAAATTTTAGTATTAATCTTGCTCTCCTGGTGTCCAAATAAGAATTTTACGGTAAAACACATTAGGATCTGTAATCTAAACTCAAAGTCCGTTTATCGTTATTGTAACTGTTTTAACTCTTTCGAGAAAGTTTCGAAAAGTTGTAGAAATGTTCTCGTATAAACAAAGTTTAATCGGTTATAGTTTATGAAGCCATGAAAACAAACCATAAATTTGTTTCTTAATTCTCAATTCTTTCTCAAATTCTCGAAATTATGTTTCTCTTCATTCAAAAGTAAAAAACAACTCGATTTGCTAAACTGTACGGGTTCATTTGTCATGATTAATTTACTTTGCAAATTATTTCGAAAGCAACTGTACAACTTTGTCCACAACATAGAGTACTTAAACTTTAAAGTAAATGTAAAAAAGAAAAAATAAACTTTCGTTACTTTGCGGAAATTCGTAACCAAGTTTAATTAGCAAATTTAATTCTGACAAAAATAATTAAAACTGTAGCTGTGTTATTGAATGATCGAGAAGAAAAACGCTTTATAATTTTTTTATTTGTCGAGAAGAGCGAGACGTTCACATGATGGTAAATGATACGTTTGCCCATAATGACGTGGCGCTAGTTAAGATGGTATACACTACACCACATTGCGCTCGTCGCCTAGACACTTAAGGTATCAAGTCTTATTACCCCAACAATTTAATTAGCTTACAGCACCTTTTGAACCGGAACACAATAATGTTTGCATACCACTATTGACTGACTACTATCCAGCTTGCTTTGCCAGAAAAGGAAAAGTGGAACCCATCCCACAAAATGTAGTCGCACTATGTGGCTATCACTGACAGAATCTTGGTGCGGAAGCATTCTTGTGGTCCTGACGTAAGGATGTAGTTTTTGATAGCCACAAGTCTGACAATCTGTCATTGCCTATACGAGGACTGGTACGCAAAAGCTTTTTTTTCATATAAATCAAAAAATAATATCAGACATATAGTGGTGGACAAGGTGCTAGTGGTAATACAGTGCAGAAAATGATAAAGGTACGATAATAAAGTACTACTTGTTAAACATTCATATTAAATTGTTTCTGTGCTTTGTAGCGCATACAAGGCTATAATGAGCTTAATCGCTATTAACCACCTAACCTTTTTTTTAAAGCGTGAAAAGAAAAAATCGTTAACATTAAGTTTTAATCATTTATATACAAGGAAGCAAAATAAATTGGCCGCCGATTGAAATAATTTTTTTATAAGGAAATGAGTCGATGGGTGAGTAAGAGTTAAATATGCAATCCAACACCTTAAATAATTCGTTCTACGTGTACAGATAGTAAATTTCATAACGTGGATTTGCATGTCAACTCTACACAATAGCCTTTTAAAGCCACTATAGGCATGTTCATGCGCATCGTATAAATTTTAAAGTCTTTGTTTATAAATCAAATGAACACGATATTCCATCGATAAGTGCCGATCCGTTCGTGTCGATGTGAATAGAGCGGCGGTCGTATGCGTCGCAACTCGCAATAGAATATACGGCGAGTCCGCTGCAAAGTTCTTTTGTCACGATTATCGTGGAAAATCCGATCGGGGGAAGTGTGGCGGTAGCTTTTCAACATCGGCAAACTGCATTATGAGATATCTGAGCCGCTGCTGGCGCACCAACTATATAATCAATTTGTTTTCTGCGTTCGACTACGTTCAACTTTAGAGAGCTTTTATCTTTACTATGTGAATATTATATTATACTAAGTACGTGTCGTAATACAATACATGTTTGCTAAGTACGTAAAACAAGTACTATAATGCTACGTTTACAGTGCTTAAGAAATTTTAGATAAAGATATTTAAAAACAAATGGTAATGGCACAAGCAAATTGTTATGAATTCGGTGCTCAGTTTTTAGTTTTTAAATGTATGTTTCTTATATTATTTACCCGACATTAATGGATAAAATACTTAAAAATTTGTCGATTTCTCTATACAGTAGTTTCATACACTTTTTGGTTTTTAAGAACAATTTTCTGGAAAGTAATAGTACGTTTACATCGTTTTATTTAAATAGCATATCTGTTAACATGTATATGTCGGTAAAATCGATTAACGGCCGAGAGTTCTTAACTTCATTCTCTAGATTATAGCGATCCATTGAAAATATCCATAAAAGTCGAACATTACCCGAAACAATGGAGGGGAGGGCCGGGGTATTAGGTGCTGCGCCGCTATTGAACAACTTTTGTTCCATTGTATTGTCCACTAGAGGGAGGCCCGAACACAAAGACACGACGCAGACATAGACCGAAATTCATCAGCAACACGATTGTTTGCTACATAAAGGATGCCATTGTCGACAAATATGATATAGTAATACAAAGTGGATGTTGTAATTAGAACGCTAAAAGGCGACTGTGTGGAACATCACGATCCAAGACCTCAGAGCAAGTGTTTAAAGGTCAAAGTGACGTTCCAATTCGGAACTAACAGTCAAACTGACAGATTAAACTGAGCGATGTATGGCTGAATAACAGGTGGTAATCAAAAATATTTATTTATGCCTTCGTTGGTTTCTTTACAATAAAACAGCAACTTTACTTTAAAAAAAATTGAGTTTATGTATTATAATTATGTAATCATTCAGTGGTCTTTACAGATCTGCCTCTATTGTCTTGCTAATTGTAGGTTTCTGTTGCCAGAGACTGTTTAGGTACCGCCTAATAATATTGAAAACATCATTCTGGATTGAATAGCGTTGTAGCTAAAGAAATACTGCGGTGATGATACTAAACAACATGTCTCTGTACAACGAGCACAATGTGATGCAATGTATATCATCCTAACTAGCATCACATTACCGACAGATGAACGTCCCGCTCATCTCATAGCTTCAATCAATAACTAAAAATATGAGGTGATGAAATAGAATTATCATTTAGCCTAATAAAACAAACTCTTTCTTATACAAAACGGTGGTACCTAAATTTAAGAATTTAAAAACCCGAAGTAACATCTCTTTTGCGCCCTTCAACTTGAAACTTGGAAGCCGTGTTATTTCACAGCAATATAATTTCACACACAAGGCATCTTTTTAACTCGAAAAAATGTTGTAAACCTTTTTATCAAAAATATCCACCGTGTTTATAACATACAAGCAGCATACTTAATATCTTCATTTTAAAAAAATCTAATGTTAATAATTTATTGCACAACTTGTTTTACGTATCCTTAAACAATAAAAAAGATATTTTTTTTACTTAAAGTATAAGTGAAATAACATACTAATTTTGTACAAGTAATTGTTATCATCGTTACGTTTAAATGCGCTTTAACTCGGAAAAGAAAAACCAAGCTCAAAGCAATGTTACGATAACGTAACAACAACTCGAACTGAAATAAGTTTTAGTGAAAAAGTAATCAGTACACAATTTGGAAACTAACCGAATGTTATTTCATGTAAAAGTACAAGGTCCTGTAATTATAAAAAAGTCAATTATTTGAATAAAATTGACTCTTCCAGGAATAAAGGAAAGTCATTACCAATGAAGCCATGAGTAATTCGCCGCTCCCCCATTCCACCATGAGCCGTCGTGGTTTCCATTCACAATGGCTCCTGCCATCAACTTTCCCTTTTTTCGTATTTGAACTCACTTAAACTGACTGCGATTTGTGGTTTCTCCCGCTTTTGTTTACTCTATTTGTTTGGAGCTTTTACCATGTCCCATACGGGTTTTACTGATGACATTATTGTATAGTATTGTTGACGTACGATAAGTAAACCGTACTAATGTATGTATAGAAATGGAAGCACTTTTTTATATTGTCTACCCGATATATTTTTTCGATTACTTATTTTTTGTAAGACAATACTTATTTTTTCACAGAGCGGTCTGATTTTGGACATTCTATTTCTTTTTGGTAAAAGTATGATACAGGCGTGAAAAAATAGAAAAGATCATCTTTGCATTTATTTCTATTAAACCTTGGTTATATTATAATTTTCTTTATGTTATCACCAAACTAAAAACGTCCAAACTTTTTTCAGACAGAAGATACAAGCTGAAAACAGTGTTTTCTAATTGAAAATAATAAAATTCGAAGCCATGAAAGGATGAAAAACGATAACGAATGAATTAATTTAATAATGGCCTCCTTTCATAATCATCTAAACAAAAGCCTTCATGGATTCATTATCTATAACAGCGATGTCAGACTTCAATGTGTTGGAGGCATAATTAAAAGGCATTCGGAATTAATCTTTAATCAGTGTTATTATAAAATATTACGCGTATTTTCTAACCGACGATACGGAGGAGGTTATCAATTATATTCTATGTTCAATGGCTCTCAATTTCACATGGTGTGAGTGACAATGTTTTTGCATATAGAGAACAGCTATGCTGTTATGGCGACAGATTACAATATGAGGGTGATAGCCACCCACTAAGATTCAAAAAGACGTAAAATCACGTGCGAGCCTCCACAACTAGAGACTGTGGAATCGAACCAGAGACCTTCGTATTAGCCACTATGCCACAAAAGCAGTTAAATTAAATTTAGAGACATTTTTTCATTAAATTTTTATGTTCGAAATGGCGTAATTCACAGAACGTACCGATTTTAATCGCTCTTTTTTACAAGACAGAGCTCACTGCAAAAAAGCTCGAACAAAAATAACAATTGAGATTTTGATTATTTTTAGAAAGGTCTCTCATTAGTCTTAAAATTTTACAGGAACGAAAATTTATTATGAACATGATAATGGCTGTTTAAATTTTGTATTTTTTTTTCATTTATAATTTTTAGTGGAAAAGTATTATTATGCCTGCTAAAGAATAGATACGGGTTGCCTTTGATTATATGAAATCAGCGGGCCCCGGTTATTCGAGGAGCGGTGGGGTGTTACCATGCCTAATCTACCATCGCGTGCCATTCAAAACTATTGTGTCACATCGCTTGGCCATTGTTTAACCAATCGATAAAAAAGACTCTTTGGCCGTTTTCCAACCGTGGTTTCTTTGCTTTAGTATATCAAGTGCGATAATTAAAAGAAAATTGCGTCTCAATCTGCGAGGATCGTTTTTATACTATCATAATTTTATACATAAAAGTTATATTTCTATTTTAAACTGCGTACTATCCAAACGTATATTCTTAACTTATTTCTGCCAAGTTTAACTTTTTTGCGTTAGTTAAAAAACAATTTAAAATTAGTGCTTTTTTTAAAGGTTTCTTTTGAAATACATAAAGATTGATTTTTTAGATTATTACTTAATTTTTCTGTGTATAGATCGCAGAAAATGTGCAGTTTTCGTTTTCTTTTAAATTATTAATATAGTACAGTAGCTAACGACTACGATATTTGACTGTCTAAACGATTACGTACTGTCAATTTAATAGATAAAAGCAATTATAAGTGACTAAGTGTGAAACTGTCATCTAGAAATCATTACATACTAAGAAGTTATTAAATTGATGTATTTACTATATATCTGAAGGATCTGAGGCAGGTATTGAAAAATGTGTTAAATTAAAATTATTTCACTTTAATTTTTGTGTGCCGAAACCTTTGAATCCAAATGGCATATATTTACGATTTTATCCTATGCAATTTCTGATATTTTGCATAATAAACAGCCTAATTACTGTTCCCACTGATGGGAGCGGGAGCCTTCTCTCAATGTTTCAAGATCCGTTGATCCACATCGTCGTCACAAGTGTGGGTTGACGAATGTCACATGTCTACTAAAGCTATTGTTTTTGTAACATATCGGTTTCCTCACGATGTTTTCCTTTGCCCCACTGTTTCGCAATACATTAAGATTTTATAATAAAACACATTGTCGATAACCCCAGTCTCCAACAAGAACGAACTGTTAAATCTACACGTTAGATAGTCCACGAAAATAAATCAAATTAACAAGTATAACATATTATAAGACAGCCTATACTTAGCCTGGGACTGACCTAGCCGTTTTACTAATTACTTATGTTTTCATAGTATAGTTTCCAATGTTCGCGTTTATAATTGTACTCATTACTTTAAGTTTGAGTTTGATGAATCAGTAAAAGCTGAAATAATATCACAGACAACAGAATCTTAATACATTAAAAGTTATTTTTTACATCCAAATATTTTATCAATTTGGGTAATTCGAGACAAAAAGAATAATATTATTTATAAACCTCAACCTTGAACAAGTTAAGCTCACATTGTTACTTTGAAACTGAACGAAAAAAAACTAAGTTCAAACATCATTAGGATACGAACAATCAACTCTCTGATGAATTTCGGTTTACGTTCCACGCCGTAGTCTTTGTGGCTCTACTTTCAGCAACACAATAGGGACAAAAGTTATTCGACGACAATGCGAGCACCAAATACCGATCGTCCAGACACCCTACACCCCCCTTCAAGTAGGAGCCTAACCATTGTTTACTTTAATACTCTACTTTTATGTATATTATCGATACGTTCGACAATGAAATCGCGAAATTGAGTAAGTTTTAAAAAACGTTGGAGATTTGTCGAATTTGTAGTAAAAGAATTAAAGAGTTTCTCTTTCAAGTATGTGTATTTAGTCTGGCAGAATTTTTGTATTCACAATGAAAAATTCTTCAACATAGGTATGTTTGTTGAGTTTACACTTAGCACTGCACAGGCTGTAAGTCTCGAGACTTACAGTAGTCTTCCTTTTATAACAAAATTATATCATCCTCCATCCCTTCCCTTTTATCCCTTCCTCTTTATTCCTTAAATCTTTCAAAACATCAATACATTTTTTTTTATTTTGAGAATAACCTTAAAACGGAATCGTACTATAGTAGATAGATATTAATTTTTGACTCAATTTAGTTTCTTACAATATAATATTTATATTTTTTAAAAAATGTTTGCAACTATAATTACTCTTGCTTCATATTTAACATGATAAAGAATTTATGTTAAAAAAACGAGAGGAATTACTTAGTTTATATTTATATATTTGAAGGTAGATCGTTTTGAAAATATTGTTATATACACTTTTTTGAAAAACATAGCTCAAATGAAATGATATAATATTTTTAAAGCTAGTATTCTTGTCGAAAGCTATACAATAAGAAAAAATAACGTTTCCACAAAAGACGTGAAGAATGAGCGGGCGAGGGTAGGGAGTACCGTCGATTCAATAGGAGAAAGAAGGGATGTGTAGTCACATAAGAATGTTTTGTGTTGCGCTTTGAAAAACAGATCGCTCTAGAATTTTATTCTTATAACATTAATAATACTTTTTCACAAAAAAAGTATCACTGATCATTCTCGTTATAAAATATTTACTAAACACATTCTATAATATTTTATAAAGTATTTTTTTTTTGTTTGCTTAAACGATTCCGCACATATTCCTATTAGCAAGGCTAAAGTTCTGCTTATCAACTTAAAATTAAACGATGATAAGGCCTAAAATTCAATAGATATATGATCTGTTACAGATAATCTAAAATAGCATCACTGGAAATCAAAACATCATTATTTTCTTTCAGATTAATAAAAACAAAATCTCTTTTGTGGATTGTTTTTTTAAATCACTTATTTTTATCAGGTGCTAAGAGTGCCCATATAGAACAGTGCTATCTATTGACAACTCGTTAAAGTAACACTGCACTATTACATTTTCAAATAAGCATAACTAATGAGTCCTTAACGATTGAAAAGAACGAAGGTTCCTTTACTGTTCCCTCCACCGTGGGGATACACAAAAGTCGTATACTCACTGGCGGTTTCACGAACAACTTTAGTGTGACCCCACAAAGCAGTGGAACGTCATTTAAATGCGCACGTTTCATTGGCTCCGAATGCTTCGGGGAAGTAGAAAAAGAACGGGCCAATTACGAAGCTTTTGTGGCGTAGCGACCTCTCGAAGTCTCAAGTGTAACTTTATACATCGCGGGACCAAGTTTATTTTCGGTTTTTGACGATTACTCTGCACTTCTTCAATTAGAACGCGCTCTTAACTCTGTGTGTTTGATAGTACTTGAAAACGAATCCGAATTAGCGAGTACATCATAAATCATACTCCGGGACCTAGCGAGGAGAGGATGTATACAAAAAATTACTTACATTTTACTGATTACTTATGTTTTCTCATTAATTATTTACGCCTTATAATTATGACAAGGAATATGTACAATTACGTAAAATGTATATAACATTTGCAATAGACAAATAGAAAGATTGTTCCACAGTGCTTAAGAAATTATTGATTTGATTTTCTTTATGTGATAGAAATGATACATTTTCTGCAAATTTGTTTTGAAGAAACTTCTTGTCTTGTGCTGACTAGCAGCGATGCTTTTAAGATTTCAATTTAGTTTTATGATTCCAATGCTTTTAAATATTAGGTACTATATAGTTTCAAAGAACTAATTCCTAAAACTCCTCCATGTTACCAACTTTTAAAAATGCTTATACATTTTTGGTATCAAAAATGTATTGAAAGTCAAGTTTACATAACTGAAGCGGTCATAGATCAGTTTGTAAGTCCGATGGTACTGAGTACAATAAAGCAGTAGCTTTTCATCACGCAGAGGTGTGTTCGATCCTTACTGAACTTCCGGTGAAACATAAGTTCATAAGAAAACCGTCATGTTTTAACCGTCATATTTTGTAAACACGCTACATTCGCCAGACTACACCAGTTTGGTCGAAACGCACTTCTTGAGAGAACAGGCAGACAGAAAACAGGCAGTCCCAGCTGTGAGAACATTAAATGGACTATTAGCGGTATGTTGTTTATGTACCTATTTATCTACCTACTAGCATTACCTCTAGACATTTTACTTTAAGAATACTTGATACAGACCATAATCACCATACTTAAACCTTTGATAATGTTATTTATTTTAATATGCGTTAGCTTCGTGATGTTATATTACCAAATAATTGGGATTTGATCAACAAAACTGTACTTGAAGATAACTAAGTCGAAAGTACTTCACACTTATTACGGAGATACTAGTTTAACATATTTTAAACGTAGTGATATCTTGTATAATTTTCATGTATTTCAGGAATTACCATAATCTGTAACTTCCGCTTTCATGAAACAATGAAAAAATTACATAACGAAAGGCCACGAGAAATATGTTCAGTTTGAAATTATATATTTATAATCGTATCATATATACAGATAACAACATGAAACAGGCGACACAGAAAATAAAAAAGAGAAACAAAAAAATCGAATACTTATTGGTTTCTAGTAATTCATGTGCCAGGTAGAACCGAAGGCTGAAGATATGGGTTTCTGGTTTTTATATTAAAATATTGTTACGACATCGTAAGTGTGTGTATCCAAGACCTTTGAAGTTTTAATCAAATCGATATTTGCTTTTCCTTCTTAAGGTTTCGTGTGGATTTCTATACATAGTAAGGTTAACTACTATTAATACATACTTGGAGACATCGCAATAAAAAAAAATTGCTGATTAAGAGTTGTTACTGTGTATCGTTTTAACCTGGTTGATTAATTTCATATATAACAATAAGAATATTTATGCATTGTAGATTAATCACACAGTAAAAAGTTCAACAAAATTCATGTTCGCTATGTATACGCGTGGGACCTTCTTATTGGTTGAGTATCATAACAATATTAATATTGTCAAAAAGTGCTGTAAAATATAAATTATAGATTATGCTCGCGGGTTTGCTTACAAACCTTACAGTTCCCGCCGGCTTCGCGTGGGTACGAGTGGATGTGGAGAGCCGATCAAAATGCATTTGCAGCGTTTGGCCGTTCGTTAGCAGGACGTCAATACAGCTCTCGGTCCACTCGCAATAAATTTCGTATTGAGCGGACACACAACAAAGCGCGTTTTGTCTTGCAAATGAAAACGCGCACATTTCGCGGCATTGTGCGCGGCTGTTTCGGCGCCCGCCATTATTAACGGCGAACATGAAAGACAAAAGGTTCGTCTGCAGCACTGAGGCTGGCCTAGATAGCGGATTATTGTACTAACACAATAGGAGCGTTAATTCCGCGAGTCCGCCATTATTTCGCTGTTTGCAACTTTATCGCATCAATCGACTATCGTGATCGGCTTTGTTTGCTACTGTCGGCGATTATCGGATGTGTTACTGAAATCACGCGTAATCAACTACATTGTTCCGGTTTCCGCCATTGGACGTTGTCAACACTATACACATATATCTACATACACATGTACAATCGATTATCACCAGTAAAATAGGTGTATATTATCATAATCAAAAAGTAACACAACAGTATAAGCGTTATTAATTCTTATATTAAAAATAATAAATTTAATAAAATCCTAATCTGTAAATTAGTCACTTAAAATTCGATAATTAATTTAACCTTGTATAGTATTTTATAGTTAATATTTTAAATAACAGATAATTAAAATACTCATTGTAAATATTGAATAATTAACGTAAAATCAACTACAGCTTTCATACTTAAGTAAAACTTGTTCTTGTTAAAGTTCTCTTTGATAAGTAAGTAATGAAAAACTTACCATTTATTAGTTGAAGCAGGAAATTTTTTAATCCAAATTCCATGAAATTTAATGGCACAAAACACATTCACCAACACTATTTCGATTATATTCCGTGTATTAAAATGACACATAATTCTATTAAATAATAATCCAATAGAAACATTTGGCGGGAAAGTGTTGATAACGTCGAAAAAGTTCAATCGTAGCGAGGGAGACTTTCGCGGCGGTTACAAGCGAACGCGCCAAACGGGAGTCACTACTAGACTGAGAGCTAACACCAACGTAGTAACGCGTCTTCCCGCGCCGAATCCTTGCGCACCACGCATCGTCAAACGTCACCCTTTGTCGTACTTTTTTAATGCACTAACCTCCCTCTATAAATTTAAACTAATAAAGTACAACACACAACGTAAAATATTAAAAGATACACAATACTTTTTGCACATAATTTTGTACACGAGAATATGCTATGAATCGTTCGACTCGACTTGACTTGAAACATAGCGGACGAATTGATCACGCAGACCTATCCTTTTATTTTTTACGTCTATATATACTCCCGGACACATCTATCGGCCCACCACCCAGTGTTTAAAGTTTCGACGGTGTCTAGCTAAAAATAAATGTTAGGTGGAGCAATAAGTTTTAATGCAGTTTTGAAGCTGATTTTTTGGTCAACCCTTAGGTATGTTTTTTTTTAACACTAGGTGGGCCGATAGATGTGTCCGGGAGTGTATAACATTAGCTCTCGCCTTCAATTGCGAAGATGAAAAGATGAGAACATGAACGATTGACCACGCAGACAATTTTTAATTGATTTGTATTCTTTTATTTTGTACGTCTACACATGAAATTGGCTCACACACAAACCGTGCTCATTCCATCAATTGGGAAGAAGAAGAAGAATTTTATACACATTCGTTTCTATGCAGATGTTTTTCATTTTATTTTAATTTTTTTTTTTGTAAATGTTTTTACGGCTCTGGCTCTCCTTTTGAGCCTAAAATACATTTTATTGTAATAATTTTTAATATTACCAGTCATTCGAACTTTTACACCTCATGGAGTACTAAGTTCATGGTTTTGGAGTCCGCGGTCTAATATATCTTTTTCCTTTTTTTGGAATTTGTAGAAAGGACTTATCAATCCCATTGCGCCTTTACTTATGACTAATAAAAAATATACTGAGTATATAAAACTAGAACGAGAAATAAATTATCTCTTGTCATTTAAATTATGATTTTTATAGCGAATTTGAATATTGAGCGCATTTAGATTAAACCAACATCCATGCTAATAAGTCAAAAAACTTTCACTTAATGATTTTAAATATTTACGTGAATATTACACATTTATTAAAATTTAATTTTACGTACTTTATAGCGTTTATTTTTATTTATTTTATTGTCCTCCCCATCTCTCTCATTCCTCTCCCCCATACAATACATTCATTTTACTCCTGTGCATTTTAGAGGAATTATGTAGATATTTATTCATCTAATGTTTTAATTTGAGTTAGCTAGCTATTCCCGATCTGTGAGCCCTGAGTGCAATAAAATTGTATAACTCGTCAAGAAGACTAACAGCATTTTTTTATGGCTTGGTGCGCCTTTTTGGGATAGTGAGAACATATTACAGCTTCAACATCGAAATTTTAAGGTAAGATGCTTCCTGTATTCAAATCTTTAAAATATTACCTGTGTGTCAAAAGTTATGTGTAGACTTATAAAGACAAAAAGGTACCAACACATAAGCTTCGAATAAAGAACCTCCTTGTCGAGAGTTAAAAATAACTTTAATTGATAAAATAAAGGAAAAAGTTTCATAAATGCTGTAAGATAAAGAAGAAAAGTCTAGGGGTGGTTATCGGCGGAAGTCTGGCATAACCTGTCGTTGCCATTACGAGAGCAAAAGCATTTTTTCACGTAAAACCAAAAAAGGTCATACGGATTAGTTTTCGAAGTATACTGGTAAAGGTTACAAGGAAACCTGCTGTCTCTTTCCTAGAATTTTTCCCTTGATTGTCGACTTTTACAATACTCCGCAGGCAGAGTTATTCTAATCTGTTTCTACACGATCCTAAATCGTAATATTTATAACTTTAAATAAACAAGTATAACAATTTTTCAGGAAGAATACTTACACAAACATTTTCAAAAACGTGGTTGCTTTTCGCTTAGTTTACTACGTTAAGTGTGTTATATAAACATTATGTACGTAAAAAATTAGAAAGGGTACATAATAAAATCATTCACAAATATCAGTGCTATTTCGTTTTTATTTTGGCATCCAATTTGTTTAAATGTTAACTGTACTAAACACACAGCAGTATCATTTAAACTTCTCCCTCGTTATATGTTATTATGGCAGTAATGTAAAAAATAGTTACAAATATTTGCTGACTAGAAGCAGTTTGTCGTTTACTTACACTTTGTGTTCACTTTATATAGATGAGATTTATGAATGCTATGTAGGTATATCTTGGCGCTTCCTGGGCCAACAATGAAAAGTTTTGAATAATTGAAAGAAATGCCACCAAAAATAGACACCATTAAGTTTCTCTGCGTCAAACAAGATACATGCCTCATCAAAGGAAGAAGCCAGAGACGAGAAGAGCTGATACAATGTGGAAACGTTGGGTAATATGTCCGATGACAATGGCGCGAATGGAAGACACAAAGCCGCGCGGCGTATTGTGTGAACCCGCACAATACATCTTGCATATACAAACATAACCAATTTACTTTCGTATTCACTAAAAATGACAAGCAATTAAGTGACTTACGTAAACGAAATAGAGCATTAAATTGAACAATAATCCTGCCTTAACTTATTGTATTGAGTGTCAAAATTCGTTAATATTAATGGATAATATGATGGATAAATAATAAGTCACAGAATAGTTAATAATTATTAATATGCAAAATTGATTTCTTTGTACAATCCTTTTTGTAATATTGCCACGGCGTAGAAATGAAGACACGTAAAACGTAGACAGCTTTCGTAGCATCCATTTAAAAGTATTTTAAACCTAAAAGTTAAGCTTTCAACTAATATTTTTAAGACGAACACTTTGTTCACCCTACTCTAAACATTATCTTAGTAATTTTATAGCTACAGCGGCCTTCGGATTCGAACACTAAAATTTGCATAAGGTTTCACCCATCTTTGCTAAAAATGGTATAGTGGCAGTAACAGTTTTTATTAGCTTGTACGAAAATTAATATAAATGGCAGAATAGTTAAATCCTATTACAATTTTTTATTTATTTAAAACTTTGTTTGCACACAAATAAAAATTGTACAAAAAGGCGGACTTAATGCCATAGGGCATTCTCTCCCAGTCAACCTCGGCAGTGGGGAAATGCAGTGGTAGGTGAGGGTAAAAGAGAAGTATTGTTATAAAAAAAATAAAAAAAAATTTATATAAAAAAGGAAGATATATACTAATATATACATACATACACATACATATAAATACATACATATCGATTTATTTAAATATAAACCAATGATTTCTAATAGGTAACTCTTGAAAAATTGGATATATCAATTTTGTAAAAAGTTTTTAGTATATTAATACTACAGCAAGATATAATTTCAAATGAAAAAATTTTAGCACGTTCACGTGGAAAACTTGAAAAGAAGTCGGTGGGTACTGAAAATAAATAAGTGTTGAGGAATAAAATAAGTTTCGCGGTCCACCATTGTGCGGAGGGCGGGCCGCCTCCTAGTCCAAACAGTATTTCCATTGTGTCTGCCATTACCTAGCCCTCTTTTCGTCTTTTGTATTCGCCTCTTCTATTGAAGTGAGACCTTCCCAATGACGCTTTATGACTGCTTTGAAGTATGCAAGATACGGTGAAACATATCTACATGTTCTCCAACATTTCTCAAATTTGAAAATATAATAGTTAAACACTAGTTGCATTTTGTATAACATTTTAAAAACTTTTATACAAAATGTCTTAAAATTTTTATTATTTCTCATCTATGAATATGTAAAAACACTATTAAAAATATTGTTTCCAGAGCCATGCGAAAATTCCGTGACGAACCCCAGAAATGCCTCAAGAACACCTCGTGCACATAACACGATGTGTCCTGTTAAAAAAATATTTAAACCGATACAACCTTGTTTGAAAATAATATTCTATTGAATTACAGTTTAAATCTATTTCGACTTTCATTAGTTTCAAGTTTAAGCTTGTATGAATATTTGTTAGTGAAAATATTTTACTGTTTTATTAACCTGAACTAAGCAATGCCTTGCTCATTCAAAAGACATCATAGAATAATCTATAGGCAATTTTTAGAATAATTAATGTTGTTATTTTAAATCAATAAAAGGTAGCGATAAAAGATGTGTGTGTTATTCCTATTGATGTGTCAATGTGTGTTCAATTTGATCTATGACTGATTAATATGACTAGACGTATAGGTCAAGACAAACACAATAAGAATGCTTTATTTACATTGCTGCTACTTAGAAAAGTATATGCGTATGTATCAAATAAGTGTTAAACATCTTTTATACACTTACTTTATTAGTTACGAATAACGTTCTCGTTCTAATGATGATCAAATATTTTTAAAACAAAATTCACTAGTACAGTATTTTTCCTTCGTTAAAATATACGTTTTCTTAACTAAATATAATTTATTGGATCGGGTATTTGAAAAGCGTGAAATAAAGTGGATGTCCATGCAACCAATGACTTTTATCATGGAATTTTTGTGTTAAAGCAAAGATTTGTTGAGACGTAAACTAAATGCGAAGAAGTCACAAAAAGCGAGTTGTCTTCGACTTTTTAATTTTCTTTACATACTCTTAGCGATATACAAAAATACAATACATCACTGTATTACAGTTACGAAAGTTACAATAATCCTTACTTCCCGACTTCTATTGTAAAAAGAAAAGAACCGAATTGAACACAAACTGTTTTAAAAAATTATATTTCAAAAATAAAATAAGAGCTGATTACATTAGCAGCACAAATCAAATATTAATTAATAGCTCTATCATACATGTTTTACTTGTTTATGTACATCTAATATATAAAATTCTCTTGTCACAATGTTCGTTCGCATACTCCTCTGAATCGGCTTGACCGATTCTGATGAAATTTTTTATGCATATTTAGTAGGTCTGAGAATCGGCTACTAACTATTTTTCAAACCCCTGAGTAATCAGGGTTGCCCACTCTAAAAAAAAAATTTTTTGGATTTTTTTTTTCTATTTTATATTTTTATTCTGTGGCATCAAAAAATACATACAACCCTAAATTTTCACTTTCTATCACCAACTCCTGCTTTTTAATAGTCATTTTAATATGTTTTTGTCCCGCTCGTTATCATCAATTATACATGGCCACGTATCAAATCGCGTGGCCATAAACTCAAAAAAAAAACTTTAATTATTATCACTTGGTAAGTGATCCCTTCCACGTGTCTGCTGGTGTCACCTCTCACCAGTACACAGCACGGAGTGGGGATGACAACGAATTCTATTTCTCTCAAATGTTATGCCTTCCGTCACTCCCTTTACATATAAATATATTCTCAAGCAACTTTGTTATTTATTTATTAATAACTAATATTATTGAATTTAATTTATTATTAGTCTATCTATATCTATATCATAAAAATTGCTGTTCGTTAGACTCGGGCATATTTGTCTAACTAAATACGGTCTTGAATTATTCGTGAAAGTCCAGGGAAGGTTTAAAAGGTGAGAAAATATGGAAAAAGTGCCCGGAATATGGTAAAAATTGAAAATTGAAACTGGAAAATTGAAAATGGAAAAAGGAAAATGGAAAAAAGAAAATGGAAAATGGAAACCAGAAACCAGAAGAAACCAGAAACAGAAACAGAAACCAGAAACCAGAAACCAGAAACCAGAACCAGAAACCAAAACCAGAAACCAGAACCAGAACCAGAAACCAGAAACCAGAAACCAGAAACCAGAAACCAGAAACCAAGAAACCAGAAACCAGAAACCAGAAACCAGAAACCAGAAACCAGAAACCAGAAACCAGAAACCAGAAACCAGAAACCAGAAACCAGAAGAAACCAGAAACCAGAAGAAACCAGAAACCAGAAACCAGAACCAGAAACCAGAACCAGAAACCAGAAACCAGAAACCAGAAACCAGAACCAGAAACCAGAAACCAGAAACCAGAAGAAACCAGAAACCAGAAACCAGGAAACCAGAAACCAGAAACAGAAACCAGAAACCAGAAACCAGAAGAAACCAGAAACCAGAAACCAGAACCAGAAACCAGAAACCAGAAACCAGAAGAAACCAGAAACCAGAAATCAGAAACCAGAAACCAGAAACCTGAAACCAGAAACCGGAATCCAGAAACCGGAATCCAGAAACCATAAACCAGAAACTAGAAACTAGAAACCAGAAACCATAAACCAGAAACCAGGAAACCAGAAACCAGAAACCAGAAACCAGAAACCAGAAACCAAAACCAGAAACCAGAACCATAAACCAGAAACTAGAAACCCGAAACCATTAACCAGTAACTAGAAACTAGAAACCAGAAACCAGTAACCAGAAACAAACAAACAAAAGTTCATATTTAATTACAAGCTTTCATTAGTACTGATTTTCAATTTGGACGGCCTCGCTGTATTATTTATTTTGTTTTAGTTTCGGCGCGCGACACAAAATGCATTCGTCTTCATGTCAATACATCAGTCGAGCACAAACCGCTTTACCATCTGGCGGACCTGACAGACTACATTCTGTCAAAAAGATTTGGAAGGTGACAGTTATTTGTTCCTAAAAAAATATTATAGTAAATATAACTTATGTACTTTAATTATAACTTAGGCCACTCTTCAGGAATCCAATAATATTTAAATATTAGTTATTAGGTGAATATATATAGTGCTGAACCCCACACACCGCCCATAACCAGGGTGACGGTTCTGTTCAGGAGATTTTTTGCCCCGGCTATAAAAAAGGCAGGAACAAAGAACATTCCAATCTTTCTTGACAGAACGAAGTCTGTCGGTTCAGCTAGTTTAATTTATTATGTAGAGTTTACTATTTTATTTTAATTTACTATGCTAACGTTCTGTCGGTAATGAAGATTTAGGAATAAATCGTGTCATGTAATAGGAAATGGTAAAAATAAAACTCAAAAGGAATATTGAGGAAAATTCCGCAAAATGTTCATTATTTTTTTAAAAAAATTTGTTTTATTTAGCTTTGTCAGTTTTATATAATTATCAAAAAATACTTTCTAAATTTTTATATGGCATTTATTGTTATACATATGTTATAAATGTTTAACGTCAGTGTTCTATATTAAAAAAATACCTGAATAATTTTAGATATTTTCTTAACAGAAAACACTGACATTTTCGCTTCGTCGCCATCTTGTTAAATGCGACGGTGTGCTTCATATTTTATTGAAACATAATATGTCTACTGTGAAATAGTGTATTTTTTGGTTTGATAAATATAGCTTCTAACAACGGTAAGTTTTTACTAATATTTTCATAGTTTTTAATTACATAACAATTTTGAAATAATGTGTCGCAAGCTTTTTGTAACAAAATGGCGTCGTTGCAGTCTGATTAATCAGGGTTATGACCACCTTTTATTAAAACAACTATATTTTCAGTATAACATGGAAGCGCCTTTGGATGCCTCGTTGGTGGCGCAATCCATTAATTACCATGGGCAGCAACTGCAAAAAACCTGGGAGTCCGAGCGAGGAGAGGACGATTTGCCGAAGATCGGCGTGGGTGGCTTAGATTTTGCCGTGTACCAGTCAAGGCACAAACATCTAACTTTTCAAGACCGTAGCAAACGTTTAAAACTTCATCAATTCATCGCTAAGGAAGCAAACGCCTTGTTTGACGCAACTTTATTAGAAGAAACTCCGTCTTCTTCCAGCTTGGGAGTTGATGCTACTACACCAGAAGACAGTAAGTAGTATAATTTTAAATAGATTTTTAATAAACAGAAATAAACGTCACATCTGTGTAGAAAGTCTTGGGTAAAGAATTAATTTTATTCTGTAAATTGTACATACACTAATGGCTTTAATAATGCTTACCTAAAAAGTTGAAAAAATAGTTAAACCCCTATTGTCAGGCTTACACTTTTGGTAGACCCACAAGTTTATTTGTAATAAAAACTGCTAATAACTATAATTTGTTTCTTACAGATCTGTATGCTTTGATGCCCCCTTTTGAAACATTCTTGAATGTTGACAAATCTGCACGGTTACGACATTTTTTTGAAGTAAGTGTTACATTTCGTTAGTGTATTTATTTACTGCAGCTTTAATAATTATTTTTTCAAATCTTAAATTTTTGACATGATTAACTAACTTTAATAAGTACATGATATGGTGATAAAATTTAATTTACATTTTTAAAAGCAAGTCAATTATGTAGGTTAGTAACAACACACTACCTATTTCTCACCACCTACCCATTACTAGATCACTAAATTGTTAAATGGCTAAACATATATTTTCTCTTTATTGCACCACAAATTAGTTTTATGAACTAGCCTTTGTTAAAATTATATAAACTAAGACAATAAATAGGCGCCTTAGTTTTTACTAGTAATAATTAATTTATTTGCATACTTTTATTCTTTTTTTAGAATGTCAAAACTGGGGAACTGATAATAGGTGCAGTCATCAACAGAACTCAGTCAGGAATGATGCTCAAGGTGTTATGTACTGCGGGTCCCACTTCTAGATTTGTTGCAGATATTAATGTGAAGGTATTACACAAATAGCATAAATGATTAAAGTATAAAGACAAAATTAAAAGAAATTCATAAAATATTACTAATATAACCTCTTTTTGTCAGGCCTTCCTACCTGTGGCAAATATCATACCGGCTGTGGATAAGAAAAATGTATCAAGAAACTACCTGATGAATGACACTGTTTGCTGTGAAGTAATCGAAGTAATTCCAGACACAGACAAAATGGTGTGCGGCATGAAAGGAGTTACCCGTGGCCCAGAAGACCCACCTCCAAAACCATCTCTTGGACTACTCAGCACTGATGACTTTCCGCTTATTTACAAGTATGTAGCAAAAATGATATTGTGAATTGAACCATTTTATTTTATATTTACAGACCTGTCATGGCTGTTTATGACATGTTATGTGTGTAGATTTTGTAAGTTTTTGTTTTTGTGAAGATGGGGAATCTATAAAATCAGTGGTATCAGCAATATATGTACAATGGTATAACAAAATCAAATGATTTGATGTCAAGTAAACAACAACTGTCCAAAGAATTAAAAATCAACAGCCAATGGAATAATGGCCTTTTATGAATACTATACAAGATTGTACTTGGATTATATTTGTTATGACGTGTAATAATACCTCTGCTTTTGTAGAACATTAAAGGGATTATTCTATGTGTGACATCAACTGCCTTGTCCGACTGAGATTTACCACACAGTTATAAAATCAAGAGGATTTATTTATGATTATTTGTATCACTGGTTTCTGATCACATTTCAGTACAATTTACACTGCTCACCAAAGTTTGCAAAATAATATGCATGATAACATTGCTATAAATTGACAGTTTTTATAATATACATGGAGTCCTGAAGGTTATTACTGTCTTATTTAGAAGATTTCTTTTCAATTTCACAAGGATTTTATGCCAATAGGATAAGTGAATTTGACTATTAAACATTTTTATTACTAAAAGGAGAAGGTCAGTACATTTCTATAGGGTTCACTAGTGCATTCTGGAATTCATGTAATCCAATATTAAAGTTAATATTTAATATTCCAGCAATTAATCTGAAACAATTGATTGGACTTTAATGTAATGAACCTTTATTGGATGTCGGAGTAATTTATTTATAATAAAATGGACTAGTCCACAGCACTTATATATTTAGCCGATGTGTGGCTCCCAAAGAATAACAAAGTAGCGGCGCAAGGTGTTGTTGGTTCGCGTAGGTGTTCTGAAAAGTACTGGGCTGTTAAGGAACACTTTGTCATTATTTTAGGGTGTTTTTTTCTAGGTTTAGCAACGATCCCAAAGACCTGTTTGTCACACCCACCACATTCAATTGTGACTGTAGCTGAAACAATTTTGGTAATATTAATATCACATCTTGAGGCAGCATCACCTAATCTATGATGTACTATTTTGTGTGAAAGAATAATATACCAATAAAATAACATTTTTAGAACAGCTTCATGGGAACAGGTGAGGATTATGTTCGTGTGACATTAAGCAGACAGTTATCATAGGATAATAATGTTGAAAATAAAACAAAATTCAAATTTAACCATATTTTTTTGTTTTTAAGTATCATTGTCTATGTACATTAACAAAGGAAAATGTGTTTTCTTAAATTAGTTATTGATTGATAAACTTTTAAACAGGAAAACATTGGATATGAAAGGGGAAAGCTATGAAGCCATTTTAGAGAAGAGCCC
Source organism: Byasa hedistus (assembly GCA_029286795.1). Classification (NCBI taxonomy): domain Eukaryota; kingdom Metazoa; phylum Arthropoda; class Insecta; order Lepidoptera; family Papilionidae; genus Byasa; species Byasa hedistus. Next base: position 3,057,496 of record JAGSMW010000020.1, on the reverse strand, counting down.
TGGCTTCAATAACCCTAACTGCGTCCAATATCTCTCTGAACTTCTTGGGATTGCTAACATGCATTGCACAAATTTTGCTTCTCTAAGGTAATGTTAGCTCTTTACATTGTATGCATTGTTGTGTACATTTTTATGTTGTACATATAGACTTAAAAAAATATTAAAAAAAATTATTTGCTTACAACAGGGGTGGATATCAGACTTCTGAATATGCAGATGAACTACGTCAAGCTCAAGCAAGCAAGTGGGCATTCCGTTCAGTTGCAGAAGGCATAGAACATTTCAAAGCTGGAAGACATTCAGAAGCATTTCAGTGTCTGAATAAAGCACTTAGTATTGATCCAAGAAATGTGGAAGGACTTGTTGCCAGAGGAGCTTTATATGCAAATAGTGGAACATTTAAAAAAGCCATTGAAGATTTTGAGACTTCATTAAAATTAAATCCTAATCATGCTAACGCTCGAAAGTACTTGGGAGAGACTTTAGTAGCTTTAGGGCGTAGTTATGAAGATGAAAATAAAATAACTGAAGCACAAAAAGCGTATGAAGATTGTTTAGCTATCATACCATTTCATGAAGAAGCACAAAACTCTCTTGATTTCCTTAAGAGCAAGACATCCGCCACAAAACCGTTGATTGAACCAGCAGAGTTATTGTTGCCAGGACTGACAGGGGCAAAGACTTTTGAGATGAAAGAAACATTAAAACAGTTGCTGAATCTTACAGAAAAAAAAGATAAAAAAAAAAAGAAAAAGCGAGGAAAAGGGAAGAAAAAAAGGTCCAGCAGTTCTTCATCATCATCAAGTGATTCCTCGAGTTCTAGCTCCTCATCAGAATCTTCATCATCTTCTTCTGATACCAGTGGTAAGGGAGTTCCACAACTGTGTGGTATGTTTGTGTTTTTCAACAAGTTTTAAATACTTGTCAGTTAAACACAAATTAAATACCAACCATTGTCTTTTTTTAACATTTTTATGAGAAGAACAATCTAGTTAAATAGTTATCATTCATTATTGATTAATTAGACATGATCTTTTTTATTATGTTTGCAGTGTATAGTCCACTTACAAAAGTTGTTTTACATAATACATCACAACTATTGATGTTTCCTATAGATTCTGAAGAACCCAATCGTAAGAAGAAACGTCGGTCCCAGTCGAACAGTAAACGGCAACGCTCCCTGTCGCCGCTTAGCAAGCGCATGGCGATACTTGGAGACGCTGACTCAGCTTCACGCACCCACAACTCGCAGTTCAACCATCCCTATGGATATCAACCGCCACCACCTCCGGTTGAAGAACCCAGCAGCAATATGCCGATGCGATCTCAAGCCGATATAGATTATGAATTGAAAGTCAGTATTAAAGACTAAATTATTTTAAAAAATTCTTATAAAATGTTACAATTCTTATCATGGTCGTTTATATAACATAGATACAGTATATACATTTCAATATTTGAACTATGCTGGTTTTTACAGTTACATTAATGACGTCATGCTGCTTGTTCATACTAACATATGGCAACACTCATATCAATTCTATATAAATCAGGTGCGCAAGTTCCTTGAGATGACTAAAGAAGATTCAGACTACGAAGACAAAGTGCGGAACTTCCTTGAAGAGACTGCCCAGTACAAACGGAACCGCAAGATGCAAGAACTGGGCCAGCAGCCCCAACCGGGAGCTGATCATGATAAGAAAAAGAAGAAGAAAAAGGACAAGTAATGTTACACGTTTTTTATTACTTTCATCAACACTACCAATAATATAATATTGTTATACTGAGTAAAAAAGTTTCATATTGTATTCAATCCATCTCTTTTTAGTCGATAATATTTTAAATGTAGTTTAATAATATTTCATGAGCTTGTTTAATGTTTTTTTACTTTTAATTTGTAAGTACTTTTGCCATCGGTGACAGGACAGCATGTTTAATAAAGGTCACAGTTCTATGTTTTTCGAAAGTTAGATGAAATTTAAATAATCCAATTCACAATTTTTCCCTAGGAAAAAGAAAAAGGAGTCTAAGAGGAAGCGCAAGGAACAAGAAAAGGAAGATAAAAGAAAAGCGAAGTTAGCGCGCAACGCTGCTAACAACGCCGACTATCATTTGCGTGACTTGGATAGCATAGGAGACAAGAAGCTAAGAGATGCTATAAGGTATTTTTAACATCAATATTTTTATATATAATTTTGTAATCATACTACCTATGATACTTGGCAATTATATAACGATATAATTTTTTTAATAAAGTTATGAGGAATAATTTTAAACATGTCAATTAATGCCACTGTGATAAGTTTGAAGATTTCGTTAGCATTAATGCAAATGATTTGACATTAGTGACAATGAATCATTAAATTACGAAAATTACAGGAAGGAATTGAAAGGAAAATCTAAGAGGGACCTCAGTTCCGATGGAGAATATGAAAGAAAACACAGTGATAAAAGGTACTTCTTTATTATTTGTATGATGTACCACTATAAATAATCACTAAGATATCCTTTGCAAAGTCTATGAACGAAATGTAATTAACTATAAATCAATATATTTTTTATACAATAATATTTTTTTTTCTAGGTTGTTGGATGACATGCCAGGCTTGGAAGAATTGGAGTCCAAGTTAAACGCGTACCACGTGATGGTGGAAAAAGAAGTATTGGGCAAGCGCGACGGTCGCGCCTCCGTCAGCCCCATTGACCAAGCGCCGCCGCCTCCTCTAGAGAAACCTAAGTGGAAGATGTCTATGAATGCGGTCAAAGAAACGTTAGTATAGTTTAGTTTACGTAATGTTATTGCGAAGTTGTTTTAAAACATCCTTACATTTCTTGACAACACAAAGGTTATATTTAATTTTATACTATTATGCAATTGCAATTGAAAAAATTCAAGTTAGGATTTTTTTGTATTAATTGAACATACACAATCTAATTGTTCTTTTTTTAATTCATCAAACAGCTATGTACAAGTATATTTTTTCAGTAGGGTTAAGAAGAAAGACACGCCTGTACAAAAAGGTTACAAAGATCGCTACGCCTTTGAAGACAGTTCTGATGATTCACATGAACCAAATAAGGTAAGATAAATTTATTATAAGAAATTTTTCTATTAGGAATCCATTTACCGTATTGGGAATCCAGTCTAATTCTGTTGATACATTTATCACTCAGTGTAAAGCGTGTTTTTTTTTAAATCTCCCAATTAACTGAGCAGTCTAAAGATGTAGATGCGAAAGTTTGAATACAAAAAGTCAAATAAGTTAAAATCGTCAGTTGAAATCGTGGACTGATTGTGCATAAAGTACTTAATTTTTCACGATTTTATCAGCCGTCTCCGTCCAGTGGAGAAAAGAACGTGTCTGTGCGCCGCGCGATGGCAATGAAGGAACCGCCGCCACTGCCGAGCGCACCACCACCAAGCAAGTCCCGCGAGCCGGACCCACCCGGCACTGAACCTAACCACCACCAGCACCATTCACACCCACCGGTACAGCCAGCACACTTCCACGACATACACTTGCAATACATTTTTTGCTTGTTTTTCCTACATTGTTTACCCAAATTATGATGCATTTTGAATGACTTGAATTGGTACAAGAACATATGATATTAATCATTAATATGGCAGCCATCTTTTGTATGGAACTCTGTGGACAGGTACCTAGTAAAAGAATCGACATGTAACACAATTTGAAAATATACATACATATTTATTATTTTAATATCTCTGTTTATCATAGACTACATATTTTGTATCATTGTTAAGTTTACGTTTTGTGCTGCCTCATCATAGCTGATAAAGAATGTTCTATTGTCGTTAAGCCCTCCTTTTCTATGTTTCTATTATAAGGTTTTTATAAAAAGTTTACAAAAAGGTATGGCCCGTAAGTTCGGTATGGCCTGGACATAATGTTGAAGTTCCTTGAAACTTTCATAGGTTAATATTTGACCGTGCTTAATTGAGGGGTTTCACTTGCGTGGTTGGGTAACACTATTCGACTAAAAAATATTAGAATTTTCAATGTATTTTCACAGGTGCGCAAAGGCAATATAGTGCTAGACAAATTCGGTTCGTTCCGATTGGCGCAGGAAGGCGAAACCCCTGTCTCGGTTGGCGACGGGCGGCCTGAACAGTTCGTGACGCGCATCAAGCCTCCATCGCCTTCCGGCAGACGGCCGCGGTCGCCGCCGTCGCCAAGAAGACGCTCCTCTAACTCTTCCGACGAAGATCGCCGTTCACCCAAAAGGTCTAGGAGCAGGTTAGCTCATATAATAAAAAAGGAAGGGAATTTTTTTAAATTATTTCTAACAAAGGCCATATTCATTTTAAATTGGTCGTGAACATTACAATCAGTAAACTTATTTACATTATGAATAATAACAATAATCATGCAATTAATTTACATCTAAAAGGCAATACTATATTTTAAACTGATCCCAAACCTTCAGACTAGTATAAAAAATAAAGTTTCTTAAAGCACAATTTAGCCGATTGTCTCTTATTATTAGATAAAAGTACTAATAGACCAAGATACTGTAAGTGCTATCAAACAGCGCCCAACGTTGGTGGTAGAGGTTAAAATTGCATATAATAGCGGTTAACGTTTTCTGTGTTCAGGTCCCGACCGCGCAAGTACCGTTCCCGGTCCGGGTCGCGGTCGCGCTCCGCGTCCAGCGGCAGCGCCTCACCGGCGTCGCGCCGCCGCCGCTCGCCGTCGCCGCGCTCGCGCTCGCGCTCGGACGCGAGCCGCTCATACTACTCCAGGAGCCGTTCCCGATCCCGCTCCGGCTCTAGAGACAGGTAATAACACATAAATTTTTAAGGCAATTCGTTTTCTTTCAGTTGTTCATCTTATCTATAAATCTTTTAAAACATAATATAAATGTTATAGTACATATTTAATTACACTCATACATACAATAATTCAAAATTAAAACTTTTCATGAAGTAATCTATTTGTCAAATGAACATTTTAATATTAGTTTAAACAATTCCTGCTTTCAGTAGTGTATGCTAATATAATCAAGCTTTTGATATTTTTATAGGTGTTAATGTTAATGCATAAGGCGGGCGAGAAATTTATATCCTAATCAAAAATAATTGGAAATTTATAATGGATATGGTTTTATTTAATAGAAATACATGTCCTTCACAAATATTTTCTAATTTGCAATGCTAGTTTAAAATTTAAAGAAAAACTACTTAATTAGAATTATTATTTGTTATGTTACATACACACAACTTTTAATCCAAAAAGTTAATGTTAGTTATAACTTTAATTATTTTTTGTATAAAACATTTCAGCTTCTTCCTATCATTATTATTATCCTTAGGTATAATTTAAGCATCAAGCATGAAGAGGCACGACAAGAAGCTATAATTTCCATACTGTCGCTATTTAACAATTAATATTTTTTTAAATATTACATTCATTGTCTTCGCAGAACCCGTCGCTTTAACCGACGAGGAAATTGGCGCGGTCGCGGCGGCTTCGAGCGCGGCACTTACTACCGGCCCCGCTTCCACACGTACAACGGAAACAACCGGGGCCGTGGCCGCGGAGGCGGTGACTTCCGCCGGGACGACGGCCGCCGCTTCCAGCCGGAGTGGCGTGACAATCGCAACAGGGGTGGGCGGCCGTTCAGACCCAGGAGAGGTGGTGGCGGAAGAGGAAGACCGTTCAGGTAAAACAAATTCTATGACTTAGCTTATTTAGTCCGAAGAATTATCGGTCTTGGATATTTTACTTATAAATGTATAACTATTTTCAGATATCGTTCATCTCATATACATTTAATTATAATACGGATTAGTTGTGTACATTTTTTAATTCCTCTCAGAGGCGGCTTCCGTGATATCCGCGACCGGAGGGGCGGTCGGTACTCCCGTTCCAGGAGTCCGGACAGAACTCGCCGCTCCAGATCTTACAGCCCCGAGAGACGCGAAAAAGACAGGGATAGGTTTGTATATCTGTAACATACGTTATATCTCGCAAAGTAAAAATAAAATCTTCACAATTTATTGACAACAATAACACTTCTTGATTGATGAATGTTGTGAAGTAATTGTCCAATCTATTTATACAGAGTTATTGAAATTGTGCTAACATGGAGCACAAATACAGTTTCGTTTTGTATCATATATAGCTATTACAGTTACCCTCGTTTGTTCAACCGCATTAGCCACCGCAGCGAAGGAGAATACGAGGAGGAGAGGTACGTGGACCGTAAGGAGTACGACGGCAAATGGGCCGACGGCAACGAACCCGAAAGGAACCATCCGGAAGAAAAAGCTGCTGAAGAACCACCACCCAAAGAATAGCATTTATTCTCTTCGACCTTGTCCCATCTTCATGATTATCGGTTTAGAATTAGATTATAATAACGTAATAATAAGGTTATTAACATTTATGACATAACCTTCTTAATGCTTGTTTAATTGTAAATATATCTGTTAATGGTAACTATTCATTTTTCTTGTACTTTTATTTTCTTCTTGCATGGACAAATTTAGAGGAATTTAAACTGATGTTTTCAACAACACATTAGGAAGAATAAGTGTAACAATTTCTTTCAAAAACATCACCTAATATTTTGTTCAAAATAGTTTACATGACGCGAGTTATCTTATATATAGTCATTGCTTCTTACTGCATACTTCATAATCTAGTTAAGAATAAAAATTCGTGGGGTCTCTTCTTCATTCTCAATAACTCAATAATATGCACGGTAATTGCAACTGGTAACTGCGTTCTTCTAAATTTGTCCGTGAGTATGTTTTATTTCTTTGTCAAAGCAAACATGCATTGTGGTGCCAATTTTGTTTCTTTCGACGTATTCGTGGATGAAAATTACTTTAACTCGATAAGCATTTTGTAGCAATCATTCCAAAATACCTTGAACAAGTTAATTATATTGTCACTGTTGTGTGTGTGATAATCATTAAATAATACAATTATATTGTGTTTTTATTACTCTAAAAGTAGTTCTTAAATTACTGATAAATCTTCGCTATATTTTACAAGTGGTAAGTTTACCGAGACCGTGTACTTAGGCCATAGGTAACACCGCAGCGCCTATTCCTGCCGCCAACTAAGTGTGAGAAATAACATCTTCCGGTTTGAACGGCTTGTAAAATTAGTGTTATCGAGATAACATCTCTTCTCAAAGCAACTAGTACAATTTGGTGACTACACCGAAACTGGCGAATGTTATATATACACCAGTATATATTACATTCGCCACTATTACTTGCCATTAAGTTAACCTCGTGCTCTTGTCGCTTTGTCGAATACATATAAGGAAATATTACCAAAATGTAATGGGAACAGGTAAATATGAGCGGTACCGATAACCGTAACCGCAGTTAGTCAACGTAGGTACATAAATATGCCGTAAAGTAATAAAAATATAATAATTCTATTTGTAGGGCCTCTAGTATTCGGAACAACCTTTTTGACGTGACAACGTCTATTAAATTGGTATAAGATAGGACGCGCGTGCTGAGAAATGTCCCGCACATAAGTGGGCGTGGCTTACGCCGACCGCTAAGTCGGTATGCGTTTGCCCGAATTGGTTGAAAGTAAAAGATGTATTCTATTGCTCAATAATAATTAGAAATAAAATCCCTAACAAATATAATTGAGAGTTAGTATAACTTGATTTGTAACCCGATAAACATGTCAAACAAGAATAATAAAATTTATTACCAAAATTTTTTGTGATATAATTAATAGACGTTGTCACGTTAAAATACATAAGTGCCCTGCACATATAACCCAGAATTTTTATTATAAATTTCAAATTTCTATCCCGCCGCTTATTAGAAGACTAACATCCGGATTTTCAATTGTCTTGACGGTAATTTACAACAAAAGTTAAAGTCGTAGAAAATACACGTTCCATTATAAAATCACCGCCAAAACGTGTTAAAAATAAAATATGATTGTTAAATTTATGCATTAGAGCCGCTAGAGTTAAAAAAATTAAAACCTTTTGTTAGTAATAATAGATGGCCCGTTTCATATTAATCCAGAGATAAAGAGTATAAAGCAGAACTTTGCACGAATCACAAATACAATGACATTGAAATGATTATTTTTTTAAGTTTAATGCTCCGCTGTTTGATACAGGGCTATCATTGAAATGATTAAATAGCTTAATGCTCGATATGAATGGGTCGTATATAAAAATAGTTCATGGTTATATAATAAAAATTATAAAACGTAATAGGTTTATTGAATTATTTATAGATTTATCCAGTTTCAATGACCTACAATTTTATTATTTGTTCATTTTTTTTTTGCACGCAGTCTTTTTTTTTTTAAATTACCAGAGCCGCGCATCTAAAATCAATTAGCGTGTTTTAAATATTATCCTAAATAGATTCTAAAATTTATTTAAGGTATCTTATAGATATTACAAACAGACAATTCTGTTCCATATATTTGTAATTGATTATTTTTAATATCTGAATTTTTACTGGTTGTGACTATAAATTTTTCAAAGCCAAAAATCCTGTAATTAAAACTTTCCTAATCTTATCGACGGTAATGTCTCTGTTAAGTTGTATATCTCTTGATATTTAGATGATTTTTTTTCATTTAGGAGGGTGGTGGTAATTAAAACAATATTTTAGATAAATCTTCAGTTATAATAAGAAACATTGAAATGCTTTGTATTTATATACTATCAGTCTGTACTTATTATATATTACTGACAATAATCAGCTCATGATTTCAGAATATTTGGTAATTATTGTAGCCATATGAAAGCAACATTGTCTGGACAATTGACACATCAAGGCACTAATGCACTTTTACAGAATTGGGACCAGTATTGTACTCATATTTAAATTTACTGCAAACATTAACCTATTATTATGACATGCTAATATAACTCTTAAATTAGATTAACAAAAAAATACAAAGACAACTTTCAACTATTTCCTTATAAAATCCAACACCTTTGTAAATAAATAGTTTGTCCATAAGAGATTTTCTATGAACGCTTCTTCTTTTTCTTGTTTTTGCTTGACTTATCAACATTCCAATACCAGAACAACTGTAAGACCAAAGCACCATTGGTGGCAGTGGAAACACAAAATGTGAGAATCATAATAAAGTCACCAGTCTCTTGTATAGATGTAAATATTCTCGCAATGCTTCCACCAAATAACAGCAAACAAGTTACAGCAGATAATTGGCCTGTGCTGCCATTTCTATAGTTAGTTAAGATTTGAATCGCCTGAAAGAAGTAAATTTTTATTTATGTATTTGTCATTACATAATGTACAAATGTTGTAATTGATATTTAATAACATGTCTTCACAAAGAATTATACATAATTACAAATAAAATTACCTTAGCAGTAACAATAATAGGTACATTAATTGCTTGCATCGACCATAACATATCTTTAGGAGTATAGCCACCGACAAGAGTAAAAACAAGCCCTGTATAAATAGCTAAAAATGTTACAGCTTTTGTAGAACTCCCTCCAAAATACAGCACAAGTGATGCTATGATGGCTGTTTGAATAGCAAGAAACGTTCCTTCGCCCCATGCACTAAAAAGTTTTTATAAACTCAGGTAAATAAAATCAAATATATTTGATAATGCATGATTATTTAGTATTAGATTTTCTTACCTAAATGGGAAGTTCATGACATAACTATAAGCAAAATTTGCTGTGATAGCAAACAGTTCCATGTAAACTCCGTAAACATTAATTCCTTCAGCACTTTTACTGCCAAGTATTTTCAGTATTTGTGGAACTTTCACCATTATCGATCCGGCAATAATACCGATACCTAGACCTTTGCTCAAAGTACTTTTGAAACATGGTACTAAAAGTAAAAAGGAATTTTAAAATAATCATATTAATTTTTTTAGTAAGTCCGAAAATTACAAATAAAACTAACCATCAAGAAAATTGAAGTTGAGAAAATACTCATCGTAGCACTTTTCGGATAAAACCGATAAGAGCAGACCTTTAACGAACTCCATTGTACATATAATCGAAGTTTAGAAAGTTATAATACATTCATTTGAACTTTAACGCAAGTTTACAATTTTCTACGTTTACATTCATACATAATGTACTGTAATGAGCAATGAAAATGCAGTGTGGACGTAACTTCTATCAAATTAGTGACATCGGCATTTTTTGACGTCTCTGGTGCATTGTTTCCAGTTTTACAATAATTTAAATAAAATCATGTAATTCTTTTTCTGCTAATTTAGCATTTTAGATGTGTTTAAATGTTTTGCAGTTAAACTATTACAGTTTTTTTTGTAAAGAATAAGAATTTTTAACTATCATTAGAATTTATTAACACTGCGTAGAGAATTAATTTATTCGCGAAAAAATAAGTATTATTTTTTATGCTTATTTTAACTAACAATCACCAATCGATTAAGATAACATCTTACAGTTGTAAGAGATTTATGCTTTTGTATAGTGTTTATAAATGAAAAACTGTTGAAAGATAAAATTTTGTGATTCCGTTATCGCCAAGGATAATGTCTGCAGGATATCAGCTGCTAACATTATTCTGGTAATGTATTTTTTTGGAAGTACTTAAATGGAAGTACATATCCATAAGAAAATACAATGTACTATAATACCTATACATTTTTATAGGTTTGGTTTGCGTGGCTTGGTGAAACTGTTTCAGAGATCAGCGATTTCAATTCATTTATTTCTACTTTTTTTATATAATATTGTTCTTTTTTCATAAAAAAAGAACCTAAGTAAAACCGTATATCGGCTATCGGTCCAAGATCGGAAAAGTTTTTTCAATCTGACCGCCAAACTTCAGTTTGAAGAAGGCACCTTATGACGATATCGGTTAACGATTAAATTGTCTGTTTTCTTCTTTAAATTATCAGTATCAGCCTATAGACGCCCACTGCTTTTTTAATACTATCATATAAACATTCTTATACAATTAAAAGCTTTATAATTGATTGAATATGAAAATTGTAATTTTAAAGATGTTCATTAACGTTAACTACTTCAATAACCATGGTACTTGTAGAATCGGGAATCTAGCCTTATAAATTGTTTTAATAACACCTGCCAGTGCATTCTGCTCGACAAGATTGAAGAATATTGTTCTGTATAATAACAAATATTCTTTTAGCTCTTGGCAGAAGTTTGTTGCGATGCTGCGGAGAATATGGAGTGAAACCACATTACTTCAATTGATATTTCACATCTCGCACTTAAAGTACGCAATTATTTAGTACATTTTCGGCAAGTTCTAACACAAATGTAATATTGTATTAGAATCTAAAATTAGTAATATGATTGTAAAGTTAATAAAAGCCATGTAATATTTAATAAAGAAATTTATTTACCTAAAACAAATCATTTTGTACAAGCAAATATTCCATGAATTGGGTTGAAAGCTTCGCTACCTCGGATAAACATTTTTAAACTATGGCTGTCTTTTATCTGAAAATGTAGAAAAAATAACTAAAGAATGAAATAGACATACCTTTCTGTGTTTATCCACAACAACATCATAATCATGCACGAAATCTTTCAAATGTTACAAATTATGTCATTACTTCGCATTGGTTCGAAAAATTATTTGTTTACAAGTCATCAGGATTATAAACAGAATTACTGATTACAAGTGGATGGTATCGATTTTTTGCACATGCAATGATATTGTCCTGAACAAACTATGCACAAGACAGGAATATTGACAAACATAAATCCAATCATATTTTTATTAATGGAAATAGAACAGTCCTGCCGGCGTTTATTTGATCGTAACGTAATTAAATTGTATATTTTATTTCTTGATGTTTTTGATTTAGTATAGCGTGTACTGTTGCCCTTGTGAAGTCATAACGCCTGGTCGGAGTCAGCCGCATCTTGTATCGATGTTCTTTCTTAGCTTTGAATAGAAGCATTTATATAAGTGGCTATGGTGTTGGTATTTAGTCTCTTGTGCTGGAGACTAGCTAACTCACAAGAGGCGGTGGTAGGTACCATCTTATGAATTAGTTTTCGCTATGTCGCGGCGGATAGTCTCACTGACGTTACACACACGGAGGTTGTTAAGTTTTAGTGATGCTATTATAAACATCCTCACTTGATATCAACAGGCATAACAGGTGAACCCTCTGCTCAAAAACTTGTGTTTGGTTCCATGATCACACAGACGCGATAATTTGTCACTGCATATTACAAATATTATCAATGTGTAAAAATCTCTAATACTAATTGATAAATGAATTGGAGATGACATATGTTACATTTTTTTTAACTAACTTACGCCGATAACTTTATTTGTCGTGTATAAAACAATGATAATAATTATTAATGAGATATGAGCGGATTACAATACTAATTATACCTACAGACATAATTTTAATTAAGGTAAATATCTAAAGTTAAAGGGGTACCAGTCGCTAAATTACATTATCTTCTTATGTCAAATTAGTTGAAATAATTACATGTATCTTTTTATTTTGACATTTGAAAAATTTCAATAAAAAAACATTCCCAATACATTCGTCGTTCACTTCACATTCACAATGTTCACAAACACTCATGAAAGAGGTTTCAAAGAAAACGATAACTTAGGTCTTGAGTTATTTTTGCCAAGGATTTTCTTTTGTTCCTCTTTAACCCTTTTCTCTTGTTCCTTTTTCAACTTCTGTCTTTCTTCATCCATTTTCCGTTGTTCTTCTATCATCGCTAATCTCTCTTCGGCCTATGAATAACAATACAGAATGAATCAACACAAAAGTAATGGAAATTAACTAAGATTACAAAATGTATATAACATTTATAGATTAAACCTGTTTCGAATGGTAACTTGTTTGCTATAAACTAGTTTTGAAATAACAAGGTTGTGAAAGTTTCGTATTTATCATCACATATTTCTAAATTTAGATGAGCACATCCTCTCAATAGATATATGTGAAAAATTTCAATAAGCACATTATAAACGAAACGTTAAATTGATATTTAGTAAGAATCTTGTTGCTCTAATTTTAAAAATGATCAGTTTCAAATATTATAGGTGAGTTTTACCTTATGGATATTGATCTTAAATGAAAATAAATTTGTACTTACCAACTTTCGTTGTGCCTCTTCAATTTTTTTATTATTTTCAGCCATGATTTCCTCCAACTCTTTCCTTTTACGAGCTTCTTCCTCCTGTATAATAAAAAAAACACGTTAATCATTACCCTCTGCGACATGTTGAAACAAAGAAAATAACAATGACAATGAATGTTCAATTCGCTAACACTTATTATAGCTATGCATTAAAGTTTGTGTTTACCAGCCTGAGAATAATAACCCAGTCACTGATGAATACAAAATATAAATATATATATATCTGTGCATGAGAAAATGAGAAATATTCAAGAAACCATAATCAATTGTGTGCTTACATAAAATTTGACACTTGTGTAAATGTAATACATTAAGGTCACATCTTTGCGTTCTCAATGTTTTCAGCATCATGTATAATTTTAACATAAAATGTTGTTATACAAAAAATAGATTCAAAAAATACCTTCAGTGTTCACGACAGGATCCTCATGCTGCATCTCCAAAAAATTCTTACGGCTTCTGGTCTTGTTCAGTCTTCTGACCTGACTTATACACTACGTGACTGCCAAGGACAGTCAAGTGAACAATTTTAAAATGCTAGCCGGAAGCCTTAATGGCAAACTTACAATAAGGCAGTATAAAGCAAAGAGAAGTCTGCCTTGAAGGTGCAAATGTCATGCATGTGGATTAATGGAGATGTCAAGTTAATCAATAAGAATTGTCAGAGTGACATCAAAGAATTCAAGAAACTAATTCTTGTAAGCACTCGAACTACACCTGACTGGACCTTTAACAGATATGATCGAAATAATACTTTAATTAGTTACTCTTGTACATATGTTGGTATTACTTAAAACATTGAAATGTACAAACAGTGTTTATTAGCTGTGAAAACACTGTGTTCTCACAAGATGAGCTTGGCCATGTGTAAAATCAACATCTTAGGTTGTTTTTGCACATGGCTGATAGAGGGAAGTTAGAGTTACCTGTCTAGCAAGTTCCTCTCGACGTTGTTGTTCTCGTTGTCTCTCAAGCTCTTGCATCATTTCTGTCTCCATCTTGTGTTTAGCTTCCTCTACTCTTTTCGCAACTTCTTGTTCAATTTCTTCCTTCCGTTTCTCTAATTCTTCTTCTACTCTTTTCTTTACTAGCAATTCTATTCTTTTTGCTGCTTCTTCTTCAACAACCTACATTTTAACATAGTAAACATGGGTTATTTTGTTGTTTGATTAAGTTGTCATGCAGCAACTTTTATTACAATTACCAGCTCAAAATAATGTATATTAATATTGTGACTGATATTGGATAGTAGTTTTATTACACTTTTTTAATTATGAATTACAATTTAAGGAAATTTAAACACATTGTCTAGAATTATTCTGCAAATTGGACATATTACAAAAACAAGCTAGACTAGGATATGAAATTAAATTATTGAATACTTTGAGAAAAGATGACAAGTCGCACTAATCATAAAAAGTGATGTTTGTTTATCTTTGCGCCTCTAATCACAGGTCCAGTTTTTGTGGTAACCCTTCTTCATTCGTATATTATTTATAAGCATTAATGAAGTCTTTTATTTAATTTTGCAATATTACCTAAATATACAAAAAAAATCAGTATAAATACTTAATTTCGAAAATCCTATGCATTTAACTATGTACAATTGAAAATAATTACAGAAATATGTTCATGCACAATATTTAATTATTACAAGCATCAAAAGTTAATTTCGTTTTTGTACACACCTTCTGTTCAGCTTCTCTGACACGCCTCTGTCTTTCCATTTCTGCTAGTCGATCAACTTCATCCATTTTATTGCGGCCTTTAGACTTCTTCCTTCTACTGCCATCATATGAAGCGTCACTGGTGCTGGAAGATGATGCTGAACGTGACCGCTTTCTAAAAAAAAATACACAGTCGTTTATTTAAAATACTATAAATATTTTCAAACTATAGGAAGGATTCAGTTATTAATGTACCTGGATTTTGAACTTCTTTCTTTTGACTTTTCAACATGTTTTGAATTCCTACTTCTGGATGAAGAACGATCTTTAGATCTACTTTTCTTCTGAGAGTGTTTACTGCTTTTATGATGTCGCCTTGGGGATTTACTTTTTGATCTAGATCTCCCCATGTTAACTATTAACGTAATTTCTACTTTTTGTGTTTAATCTTGATTGAATGCTACCACCACAGTCGTGCTTTAATATTACACAGATTAAAAATATTTAAAAATTTAGACTCGGACACATTTTATATACAGATAATATAGAACATGAGATTTTTCTTCGTTTGAAAAAAAAAGTACCATTACATTTTTATTTATATAAAAGAGTTATATTTACATAACTTTAAACCAATCTAACTATTTAATGCGATTTTTATAGAATACTAACTAATATCTTGCATAGGTTATGCAGCTATTGATTATTTATATAATCTCTGTATATTTGTAAATGGATATTTCCTACATACAACTCTCGCCATAAAAAATATTGAACCGGTTTAGAAACTGATATACTGCAGCGCCCTCTTGAAGCGAGTTACAAAAAAAGGAAAGAGTAATAAGAAAACATTCTCCATGAAAGTTATTAAATAACAATTTTTACAGTCCCCGGACTAGTGATAATTAAAAAATTCTGGGTTATATGTGCAGGGCACTTATGTATTTTAACGTGACAACGTCTATTAATTATATCACAAAAAATTTTGATAATAAATTTTATTATTCTAAATTACATGCCTTTCATTATTATTACTTAATGAATCGTTCGTTCTCTTTTAATGGTTTTGGAAACGGTCGTTTGTTTGACATGTTTATCGGGTTACAAATCAAGTTATACTAACTCTCAATTATATTTGTTAGGGATTTTATTTCTAATTATTATTGAGCAATAGAATACATCTTTTACTTTCAACCAATTCGGGCAAACGCATACCGACTTAGCGGTCGGCGTAAGCCACGCCCATTTATGTGCGGGACATTTCTCAGCACGCGCGTCCTATCTTATACCAATTTAATAGACGTTGTCACGTCAAAAACAATATAAATTTAATAACAAATGAAACAAAATATCTCTAATTCTTTTATTTTCTAAAACATTCTTCCTTTTTGGGACAAAAATAACGTACATTCTGTTATTATTCCGAGTCATAACTTTACCACAATGATATAAAGTTTAAATGATTATAATGTATGCTCAAATATTTAAGTCTTATAATACAATACTAATAAGAAATTTTAATTATTGTAATACGCTTTTTCTTTTGCGTTAATAAATGATACGATTTGAGATGTTGCTTGAAGTACATAATCTCGCGGTTTATTGCTTGTAGTTTTTGAAATACGTTTAACATATTTTTGCACCAATTTGTTTACAGCTTTGTCATCAATATTTGCAAAACTGTATTGCTTCTCAACAGTCTCAGGTTCAGTAGAAAACTGTTCAAGAATTTGATTAAAAAGTGAATTAATTATAGTAGCGCTCGGAACAGTATCACTTTTAGTTTTTAATTTTTCTTTTCCTTTTATTTTATTATTTAAATGCTTGTTATTATATGTGTACATAGATTTATGTGGCAATTGTAAATACTTTATATTAATATTTTCTTTTTCAGTATAATCCACCGATGGTAGTTTTAATGATATATCACAGCTTGACTTTCTATTGTAATTCGAATCGTCAATTGTATCTTCGCTGTGGATTGATCTTAATTTATTTAGTGGTATCTCATCATTCTCATCGCTTGAATCAACGATATCATCTGAGAATTCTAATGCCAAAGTGCCTTTGAAGAAATAGTCACTAGGTACCGATAATCCTTGTACAGACAGTTCCGTCGACATGCTAAATCTTGGCACAGTCATTGGCTGTTGATAAATACATTCAAATTTTCCAGTGGGTGCTTTAGGATTATCCATGCGGTCTATAACAACTATTAAAACCATTATTAATAATAATCGAAATAAAAATAAACTATATGCGCTAAAATAAGAGATTTATAATTCCGCAGTGTGCGTGATGTATAAATTTACCTTTCATTATGTCATCTACCACTGCTGGGCAGATTTTCGCAGTGACTTCCGTTGTGCTAGCGAGATCTGGACACGAGTTAATTTCTATTAACCACGGCATATACTCTTCGTCCAATAGGAAATCGCATCCATAAAGTTCGAAACGGTTTTTGCAGTACGGCAAGGAATCTTGGCCACTTAGCATAATGCCAATGATTGACTTTTTCATACCCGGATATATGATATGTTCCCAAACGCCTTCTCCCCCAGTTTTTTCCAAATAGCTCTTATATTCTTTTAATTCCCACATGTTATTTACAGGAAGGTCTGGGTGACGGCCAACAGAATTATTGTATTTCTTTTGCACAGCATTATTTGTAAGATGAATAGATTCGTGATAGTTTTTTAAATTATAAGTCTGCGAACTAAATTTTAAGTAGCAGTCTTTATACATCCATATAACCAAAGGGTATGTACTCGTTACAAGATAATATTGTCTTATATCAAATTTAGTTTCGTAAATTAACAATGGTTTTTCTGTAAACAGAAGTATATGAAAATTTATATAAATTTTATATATAAACAGTTGCGTTGTGCCTAAATGGCCATTCTCCATTTCTCTAAGCAATAAGATTAGTACGACGTTCACCTAGTGGTGATACACTTGTCCAAAACAATGTGGTTACTAATTAGAATGTATCTCGTGGTATTGTAATATGGTTAGTGTTTGTAACCTTGAGACGTATAATGATTAAGTCCTGTTATATTCTCATAAAACAAGATGTATGCTTTTTAAAGAAGTTTGCTATGGTATTATGACATTATATATGTAAACATTCCTCCGATATCAACCTAACTTACCTATATATTTTTGAACCACATATTTGGAGTTAGCTTTTAACAAATCTGTGATGACGCCCAATTTAGAGGCCATTCTTATTCCTCTGCCTCTAGACCAATGACCTGGTTTAATAATCCAAATGTTTTGATAACCTTCACATTTAATTTGTGGTCGGTATGTAAGAAGTTTTTGCAACAAAATGTGTGCATATTGTAAATACATAGGGAATTTATTTTGTTTATCTGCTTCAAACATTTCTTTGTTTGTTGTAAGTCGATAATATTGTTTCAAAAACGCATTCCATTGTTTAGCACTTATGGTTTTTATTGGTTGATCGATATCCATGTTGCGCTTTTGAAACAAATAGTCTTTGCATCTGTTTAATGCAAATGTTATGACCTTTATTGGAACGTTTCCGTTTTCATCGCTAATTTGTATATTATTCGCATGCATTGATATTATCCATTGTAAAAGACTTGTGCAAGCTGTTATTTTATAGTCGCTTACAAATTCCTCTAGCTCACCATTATCACAGCTGTTATAAGTTCTAGGACATGTAACTTCGGCTACATCTTCAATGTAAAACCAATAATTTATTTTCATATAAGTGCATAAACCCTCTTTGGTCGTCCACAACGCGTCTGTTTTAAGCTTATTGACAATAGTCCTGCATTCTTTCTTCATGTCAATGGTAGTGTTGTAATCGTGGTGAGTATCGCGCCAAACAAAATTAGGATTACATTTTTCAACTAAATTTGACAGCATCAATCTCTCCAATTCACAGTGTATGTTAGCTTTATTTGTTATTTTACCATTTTTAATTTTAGCCAAATTCATACGGTTAAGAGGAATTTTTTCTACCCATCCTCTTTCTGTTAATGCTTTTCGAACTGCATTGCACGTACCAAAAATACTAAATATTTTATTTTCTTTTTTAGCTCTCGCGGCAAGATCCTTTAATTTGATATATCGAGTAGATTTGCTTTGCAATCTCAATATTATGTAATTTTTTTCTTTCGAGGAAAGTCCAAAGGAATAAGGGTTGTTTCTGTGGGGTGTATCTTTTTTGATAAAATTTCTCTTTTGTGTTGATTCGTTATTCGTTATTTTGTTATGATTTGAAGAGGTCTTATAAACGTCGCTTTTGGTATGATTGCTTGAACATAGTTTCTGAAACAGGTTAAGTAATAATTCCTACTTACTTGAGAAATAATAAAAGAGTACAAGCGTTACAGAAGGACATTTCAACGTTAAGTAAAAATAACTCCAAAAATACTTTCTTTTCTTGGTTCTTTACCTTACATTTGTTCGACGAGTCGTTTTTAGTCCCAAACACTTTTTTACCACATTTTACTTTGACCTGGCGCTGACACGTAAGAACCTGGTGAAAAACAATGCCCATTTATAAAAAAACAAATTATCAATTTATGTTATAAATTATATATAACACAAATAGAAAGTACCTTTTTTGTGCGTCTGCTGTGTGACTTTTTTTGCGGCATTGTGTAAAATATAGTATTTTACAAACTTGGTATAATAATCATTTATTCATGTTAATGAATTAAGCAACTGTTACACTGAACTGTATCCTTACATTCAATGTATAAATATTAAAAACAGGTACTAAAAAGTAGAAAAAATTGTAATTGATGAAAAACAACCGAATAATTTTATATGTTTTGTTTCAGTTCACAGAAAACCTGAAGTATAGATAATCTTTTGATTTGTCAATCTCCTGTAGCTAGTTATTGACTTCAACTCATTCTTAAAACAATCAGAAACTAATTTTAAGTATTTCATGCGACCCACGCGTTTAAGGTTAATGTATATAAATCTTTTGCAAGATTTAAAAATTTACAAGTTTGTAGAACCAATAAGGAAATGAAATGACGATAGTGTTGATTATTCAACAAAACAAAATTGTAACTTAGGTTTCACTTTTGTTTCTTATAACATTTAAAATTGTTTTACTTATACATAATATGTTATATTACATATAATTATTTTGTATGCTTGACAAAGTATGGAATTTTAAAATTAGCTAAAGTAACACAATTGTGTTTCGATATAAATTATTACGTGTTTACCTGTTTAATGGAAAAGTATCAAACTGTTTACCATATTATTGTGTGACCGATATTTTAATATATAGTTTTTGAAATAACGAGAAATTTTATTGTATTGACATGCTTTACGTTTATTTGACAGTCGCTGGTTAACGTGAACTCGTAAATCATAGACATTGCAAAATTTTTATAGGTACCAATGTTGTTTTGTTTTAAACGAGCCAAAGGGGGCTGAGAGGGTTCTCTAGGTGAAAAAAGATTGAAGACTGTATGAAGGTGCGATGTATGTTGTTAAAACGAAAAGGGAATCCATGGAAAAGTGCATGGTATGATCAGCGAAACAAATCAAAAGTATTCAACGACTGAATCCACCACTGTAAAAAAACAAAAATCATTTTAAAAGACAGGAATTTCTGTTTAACCGAATTAGTCCATTCTCGTGGATTCAGTTGATTAATGTTTTAGTTATAATAATATTTTATATACACCAATGATCACTTAATTTAAAAATATAAAATGGTTTCTTTAAAAATAAAAGCCAAACATTTTAATTTTTTATTTGATCCATAAAATTTAAATATAATCAACAAATTATGATAAATGTATATAATTATGAAAATGTTAGCAAATAACAAAACTAGCATTTTGTTTTGTTCATTATAGTGTTACTTTTGCAATGATTCAACTTCGTTATTTCTTTTTAATATTGTATGAGGTGCTTCTTGTTTTGACGGCATTGATACGAGTCTATAAGGCGAATATATTGATGTACAACTTTTTGAAAAAGCTATAGATTTCTGCTGGTCTATACTCTCATCTTTTAGTTTGCAAATGTTCCTTCCGATGGCGCTTAATTTCTTTAATGAATTCAACTCGTTTGCACAACTTCGGGAACTCAGTGGTTGTAGCAAGCCTTTATGGTGTATACCAACCAGACCAGATTTAGTCTGTCGGACTGATAGATTATTTTCACTACGATTAGTTGTTTTATTTTGAACAGAAATCGTGGATCTTAAAATACTGGCAGTTTCCCGTTCCCATTCCACAGGATCGATATAGCAACGTTTATTTCCTACTGACATATCGCCTTTTTCTTTATCCGTTTTCCTCGCTGACTCGGTCCGATATTTTCCGAATTGCTTGGCTGTTTGAATATCCTCAGGTTTGCAGCAAGAATGTCGCGCCACGCGTCGTTTAGGCTCTTGATTTTTTTCGTGTTTTCCTCGGATCCTAGAAGAGAGCGCGGACGATTTACGTTTTTTGAAAGTAGATTTTATAGCGTTATTTGTTTTGATAACAGTTACAGCTTGGCGTACCGTAAGAGATTCCTTAGGACCTAATAGGATACCGTCTTTATTAATAGGTAAAGTATCGTATGGATTTAACCAGGTTATGAAATCCGTAATAATTGGTCCACTGTATTCAGGAGGTACTGGTTGCAGAGTTTCTTGGATAACTTCGTCAGTGTTTATACGAGGTGCAAAAGGAGTTAGGTTTTTATGATCGTTTTTACGTTCCCTGTGTTGCTTCTTATGGAGACGTTTTCCGTTGATGCATAACGATAGACCAAGATACGCGGGGGCTTTTGGAATGACCTGCTTGTAGGCCAATTCAAATGTACCAGTGTCAGCGTCCACGTTTGATCGTCGATCGAGCACGACTGAAAACGAAATATAACTATTGCATAAGGGAAATTGGTGTTTCGAAAAGTTTAAATTTATTCTAACCTTTAATAACGTCTCCAAGGCACTGAGGACATAATCGTGCTGTGACAGATGTGGTGGGCGCTAGGTCCGGACTAGAGTTAATTTCAATGAGCCACGGCGTAAAGTCCTCGGTTAACATAAAATCAGCTCCATACAGTTCAAAGCTGTTTTGTCTCTTATCCATAGAGTCTTGACATGCTAACATGGCACCGATCAGACACTGCTTGATACCGGGATATATCTTCGAGTCCCACAATTCATACTTTCCTATCTGTCTTCAAAAGTTTCGAGAAATAAAATATAATGTAAATTTTTTATTTCATGTAACAAATATTACGGGATCCTATTATATCTAAATTGTCACACAGATGCCGACAAAGAATTTAAATCCTGCGCTGTTTCCATTATGATAGAGTAAGCGCATAGTTTTTTCCTAATGCGTACAATATTGTCAACAAAGAGACAAACGCATGCCTTTAGTCTATAAATCTAAAGATAAAGAATATTACAAGACCTCCGTTTTACCGTGTTTTACAGACTAACGATAAAATAACTAGCCTAAGAAAATGACATTTCGATTTTCAAGATGATCAGAGATAAGTAATGTGAGTTTTTCAACGAAATTTCTTACCAAACCTTCTAATGAAATTTTTAGATCGAGTTTGTTTGTCTAGCTATTTAACAAAGTCACTTTACAGATAGTTTAATGTGTAAATAAACCAAGTATGATTATATTTACCTAAGGTAAGCTTTAAAACTATGACAATCCCACATGTTTTCGTCCGGCAGTGCTTTATCACGATCTCCATTATTTTTGTATTTACTCTGTACTGCATTGTTAGTCAAATGTACTGATTCGTGGTAGTTCGACAAACTGAATATTTGCGAGCTGAATCTTAGATAACTGTCTCTGCATAATTATAAAATGAGATAAATTAAAAAAAAAAATCATTGTAATACTTCAATAGAACATGCTACTCATACTCACTTATAGATCCAAATAGTAAGTGGTTGGCAATTTGTAATTAAGAACCATTGCCGTATATCAAATTTTGTGTTGTATATAATTAATGGATTTTCTGTAATGGGAGAATTTCGGTAGTACGAGAAATGAACATAAAAACATATATTTATAAGAGTTATTTTACCTATGTATTTTTGTACGACGTATCTGTTTTTTTGTGCTGGAATATTAAGAAGACCTATGATATCTTTTATATTGTTCATGAGGTGGATTCCTTTACCACGACATTTGTTGCCCGGTTTCACGATCCAAATGTTAAAGACGCCGTCAATGTCCATTTGAGGCCAAAAGCTTTTTATTGAAGCTAAAACTTTACTTGCTTTCTTTTCTAAATGTCTGAAAAAGTCAATATGAATATAATACATATTGAAATAAAGAAACAAACTGTTTACTTGTTCAATGAGCTACAACGCATTTTAAAATATACGCACTAAGTATAAATTGGTCAAAAATTATCTACGCTCAGTACATGTACATGGGCGTGCATCCACAAAACATATTGTAATTATTTGATAGGATAATATCACTAATTTCTTTTTGCACTAACCAATATCTCAAATTAAAGTAAACAATATAACTAATTTCTTTTTTCGATAATCTAGGGACAAAATACCAACCAAAATAAATACAGGAAGCCAGAGTATAAATAAAAGAGAAATAGTTAATTCAAAAACAACAGACAAAAATAAAATGGTAAAAATGTTATATATTGCTAGATATTTTACAGCCAACAGTTTTATTATACTTACAGTTTCTTTGGTCAGCGATATAATATATAATATAAAACTCAACAAATCGTAAATAAAACATTAATAGTAGGAAGCTCAGACTATGTGGAGCGATCTACACGTTGGCTGGTGAGAATTGAATAAGAGTGGTACAATGTCAAGCTCAGTAGCGTGCACTTGGAAAGATCTGCGACCAGCAGCGGGGTGATGATCATGATGATGATATGTGAGAACTAACCTAATGTTTATGTTTATATTCGGTATAAATTTTGCCTTCTCGTGTACTAGTAGATAATGGTGGGTCAGAAATTGATCCCATTCGTGTTCCCATATGTGTTGCACTTGATCTTCCGCATCGTCTATATCTTTATGGGTATGGAATAACACGAATTCATTCATCCTACTTATGGCAAATTCGATAGCGCTGAATGGTACTTTTCCTTGAATTGCGACCTGATTTGGATCGCTATTCGGTTGGTACGTTTTACAAAACCATTTTACAAGGCTAATGCAGGCTGTAATTCGAAAATCCTCTATAAAATCTTCCAAATTATCTGAGTTGTGAATGTTGTAACAACGCGGGAAATTTGTTAACGCTGTACCGGGTTCTGTGTACCAATGCATTTGAGTGAGCGACCCGGTGAGACCTTCTTTTGTTGTGAATATTGATCTGCAAAACCTATTAAAAAGATTGTCTAGTTTTAGTCGCACATCACGCATTGAATAACTTTAACTTTACGATTAACAAATACTTGTTTTTATTGTATATAGTTAGAACGTGTAAAGTACGTACCCAATAACGACCAATCCCTTGTAAGTGAAAAACCTACAAATACTAATTTGAAACATTTACTTAAGAGTTAAAGACACGGAAGAAAAAGATAATCCAAACGATTTTGTAATATTGGATAACTTTCAAATAAAAGTCTTTACTAACAGTCCTGGTAATAAAAATTTGCACGTTTTACCTGCTAATTATGACATCCTTATTGCTCAATAACCAGTCGTATTTGTCCCTTTTCGTGGTCCAGAGAAAGTCGACCGAATGATGTTCCATAAATTTATATAAAATCATTCTTTCCACTTTTGTAAGTTCTTTTCCACTTACTCTTTTCGGGTCAACGTGTGTTGGTGGATGGCGAACCTTTAAATAAGTAGTTGTAACGATGTATTTTGACATAATTAAATATTTAATGAAATAATTAAATTAAAAAGACATGAAACTATAATGTACGTACTATTTTTCATTTTACGTGAATATGTATAATGAAAAATAGCCGTTTTGCTATTAAATGCATTATATTTTTAATTGAGTGTTACAATTAGAAGTGTAAAGCATAAATTCTAGATATCACGTATTACTAGGACTAGGGTATACGAATAATACATACGTGAAAAAGTTATAAATTTTAAATTATTTTTTATTATTCTTTAACAAAGCCTTGCTCTGAAATTAACTCCTACATCCTCTTTAAACTTATGTCCTCAAATTCATAAAATGATTTACCTTATGAGATTCATATTTTTCGACCCAACCGCGCTGCAGGAGGGCTCTTCGGACCGCCGGGAATCCGCCTCCTTTTATCATAAAAACCTTTTTCTCCTTCATCGCGGTGTCCGCAATCTTTTTGAGCTCATTCCATCTCTCGTTGCTGACCCAACTCTTGTATTGCTTCAGTTGTTCAACAGACGATGTAGTTTCTGTTTATCGAGTGTTGGTTAGAATTTAGCTATTACCAAATTGTAAGTACGATAGCCCCGTATCCATTAGCGTGGCTCTTAACCTAGTTAGACTTAGCCGCATATGTAATAGCGAGGTCTAAGCCAACAAAAATTGTAAGTACTATTTACAAATTTAATATATAAATAAAAATGTTGTCTAACATTAAGACAACTTTGGAAAAAAAGTATTTAACCGACAAAATTATAAGCAGTTCTGCAATGTACAAGAACAGGGAATAAATATTGAGAGATTAATATCTATAATTAATTAGGAGGTATACATACCGGGCCCATGTTCAGATCTTGAATATGATACGGCGCTTAATGGCCGTAACTCTTTCTTGCTTACGCTATCCTTGTGAAGCTTTGAGTCCGATGTACTTTCTTCTAAAGCCATTGTTACAGCCATTGAACCTTAATGAATTCTCTGAAAGGCATCGTTGTATTAAACGTCATATTTGATTCTCAATAGCTTGCGAAGCTGTTTCCTGTTCACTGGTTGTAGATAAAATGAACCTCTAAATATAAACCAGTGCATTAACCTACTTTACATTTTAACCTACATAGTAACTTCTGACTATCAAAGTAAAGCCGGGCGCATCTCCGCCTGGTACTGTTAGTATTCGTGGCATCATACGCTAGCTCGTCCTTCGGAAAATGCGCAGTGTAACAAGTAAATTAATCAACTCAAAATATTCTTACCGCTGTAGAAGGTCAAACAGGAAACTGTGTTAAGGGGAACACAATAGTGTTCATGTAAAATATATTAGTATTTCTGAAACTATAAATTTTTTCTGACGACAGTTTTGTAAAGTGACTTAAGGTTCACAGATTTTGACACAATACTGTCTAAATCATTTAATACATTAGCAGTGACTAAGTTCTTAGACAAATTAAAAAATATTTTTAATTTATAAAGACCACTACAAATTAGATCATAGTTAATTCGAATGCGTCTTTACAATCGCTTTATTATCGATCCAGTAAAAAGTCATTATATTGATAGGTGCTAAAAAAATCTAGAAAATTTACGAAGGGTCCGTGTAAAAATACCCTGCAAAACACAAATAAAATCTGTTCACCTTTATTATTGATGGCATACATTGCAATAGTACGGATAGTATTTATAGAGTATATGTTTATTGGCAAAAATATACATACGATTTATAAATACCCAGAGTAATAAAATGAAAAAAAAATTATTAACGTAGGAAATAAGTTTTATGTTTACGGTTCGACAAACGAACTAATAATCTTATAACTACCTCCATTGCGTGTTTACATATATCAGTACATCAATCTTTTTACTTTTAAAGCAAATGAAACAAAGGGGCCTCGTATGTCAATATAACTCAAAATAACATTTTATCCAGTTTATCAGATTCTTCTTCGAATTTGCCAACTACAATATCTCTGAAGAATGTGGTTTTTGAACTTCAAACCAGATGGCAGCACTGCACAATATAATTTAGATTCTTGTGGTTTACATTCAATAGTTATGAACAAAATTGTTCTTTGCAAAATAAATAACACAATCAAAATTTTGTTTTAATGACTGTTGATGTTTTTTACAAAAAGTTCATTTTCTTATTGAAATAATTTTTTTTTTTTTAATCATTATTATTATGAATTTATGTTGCCAATTTTCTGATTTCATAAAATATTGAACTTTGAAAACCTAAAATTCAATAAAAAACTGCGTGAGTAGGAGTTGCAAGAGCTAACTTCACTTCAATGCTATTACGTTGTCAACCATGTCAGCATTTGACAGAGAATAATTCGGAATGTTGCCATTTCTGATTATGACATGAAGCAAGATGGCGAGTTCATCTCCGTTTAATAGTTTGTTCCGTGTTACTTCCACATATGTTAGATGAATTTTTTTACTACTGTTTTTTATTAAGGTAGTGTATTTTAAAAATTAAAAAAAAAACATAAATTCTGGCTAAGTATTGCAAATATTTTAAATACGACAAATATTATATTTTGACTTAGTTATACTCCACCTGAGGAATGTTGGTTTTTTTCAGTGATTTGTGATTCGGTCAGGTGTTTTAGTTTTATAAATTAAATTTGGTTCTTGCGCAGTGAGTGATGTTACTGAGTTCAGATGTATTTGTGTCGTTGGGATGTTAGATGTCGGGACTGTTTCCAATGTTGGAAAACAAAAGCGTAAACTATTTGTTTTGATAGACCGTGATAAAGTAATTTAAAAAGTTTGGAATAAAAGTGAACTCCAGCCGGAGTGATGGCCTTCAGTGAGGTGAGTGTCTTGGTAATATTTCTAATAATTTTATAGTGTTTTTATTCCATCAAAAGCACAACGCTGCAGTGTAACTCACTACGTGTCATTTAAAACGAGTGCGTTTTTGTGGCAAACTTATTTAAATCCGTTGTTTTTTAAACTTGCTAACACCAAAACACGTGATTGTTTATATGTTAATTGGAGTTCCATGTACAAGTTTTTCACACAATTGACGTGTTTATTAAAAATTGTATTATTTACAATATTTATTTTTATAAATGCAATGTATGTATGTTTATCATATTACTTGTTAACTGATTATTTACAGAACTTTTCTGATAGCACTAATAAGATAAGTATTCTTCTATTTTCAAGTACTAATAGTTTGCTCAATGTACACACTAGTTTACTTATGATTAAATTTATGCCTAGTTTGACAACATAGATTTAAAACAATTAAATTTTATTCTTAAACAACCAATTCATAAGTTATTTGATTTTTTTAAATGTAATGAGTTAATGAACTTTTGATTTTAATATATTTTAGCTGCTCATACTTGCTCATATCCTTTTTGCAGAGTACAATAATTTTTTCATACATTTAGATCTATCAACTCGGGGAGTAGTAGTAAAAAAGATTCCTTGGATAAGTTCATCACTTTTTCAAATACCAAATAATTGTTACATTTCATATTTGTGTTCCACCAATATATATGTGATGTAATTGAAGCCTGTAATACTATATTGATTATGAACCTTAATCAAAAAAATCTTAGAAGAAAATCTTAATTGAGTATTTAATATGTCATCATTTATTACAGTAGTTCAAAGAAAATCAAAACAGAGATTGTCATGAATACAAAAATTGAGGCGCAGTGTAGTTGAGTTGACTATAACAACAGGTTTATTGTATTTTTTTTAAAACAGTTTTTTTTTGTTCGTATTACATCTCCTGAATTTCTTTATTAAATGTAATTTCCATAGCGTAAATGAAAGTAAAAAAATATAGCATTGTATTGGTCAAACAGATATTACAGGTGTTTGATTAATGATGTCACTAGCAATGACGGCCAAATAAATAAACAATTGGAACCATTCTAATTACACAATTGTTTTTCACTCATTGAAAAACTTTGTTATATTATTGTTGTATGGTTGTCTCCTATTTAAGCAATTGAATAAATCCAAACTATCAAATTACACTACTAGCATCACTATCCAGTAGTGTCAAGTATTTGGTATTTACGCCATTTTCGGTATACCCTAAACATATGTAAATTGCGTGCCACATTCCTAGTGTCTCCAACAAGAACAAATTCATATATCAGTATATAACATGTAAGCACTTAAAAGTTGAAATTGTATGTTAAGATAACAATGCATGTTATCTGTTCATTTCATATTTTCATGAGGCTATACGAATCGTATCGCAGTCAAGCCTCGTGACGCAACTACCGTTAGCGATTCGCACGGGTCCGTTTCTTTACACTTCGATAAAAAAAAGGTCTTTTTTAAACAATTTCCGATTTAAAAGATTCGAAAAACTCGCAGCAGTAGTCTAAATTTTTGTTAGATTGCAGTGTTTAATAAATTAAACAAATTTAATTGCTAAATTAGCAGAATGCTGCTATGATGCGTAAAAATTTAAACTACGGGTGTTGTCACTATAAGAACTGTAATTTTCTCTTATTCTCGGTTAAAAGCGTTCTTCGCATGTGTTACAAAGCAACCTTTTTACTTTGATTTCTTACAATGTTCCTTGAATTTTTATGACGTATAAGCGATGAGGTGGGCAGCACGTTCACATTATATTAACCCGTTTTCGTGAGTAAATTCTACATATGGTACTCTTCCTCCGGCAACGAAAATATTATGCCGAACTCTTAGCGACTAAAACGGTATTCCGTGTACTTCCAAACTGTATATTTACTCAATATTTATATCGGTGCCGTTTTTGTAAAAGAAATTCGCGGCGGATGAGCAGGCCAAGAGGTTAATTGATAATCAAGACCTTGTTAGTTTAATTGACTAGTCTTAAAAAGGGCACCGCGTGGATATTATCTCGGAGAGTGTTCTCTGTATTACAATTTTGTTATACATCGATATCCTATGTGGTATCGGACGTTTAAACCCACAGCAGTTTATAATTCATCGGTCATGGTTATTCTTGCATTTAGATGATGTTTTTGGCATAGACAAAATAGATCAAGTAATCTCGTCCCCAATTCACCAGCTCCAAGGGTTTTTGCGCATTACCTGCAAAAATATCATAATCAAATAGCGCTAGTCATATTTTGTGTATCTTAACGGATAACGGATGTAGTACGCAGTATTAGTGGCTGGAAATTTATTTAATATTTTCAAACCTGACTAGTTCATTTAGCAGTGTATTTCCAAAAAATGTTTTGTTGTACGCAGATTGGTGGTAGTTGTTTCATAATTGTGGCTGTTATCTTCGTTTTCCCACGGTTCCATTGTTATTCCGGAGTCGAAGAGAGACGCATAGTAAAACTGGGGCCTCGTATAACTGCGTGAGAGTGTATTATATTCTTCGTATATTAGCCCATATTTATAATACGAAAGCGTGATATTGAAAAGTTAAAATAGTAAAGATAATAGTAATGCATCAACTTTTTTCTTACCTGGTATGAAACGAGTGACCCTTGCGGCCTAATTTTGATTTTGGCTGTAATGAGTTTCGCGGAAATTTATTTATTTTAAACTTAATAGCTTGATAGGGATTTACGGTTATTGGATAGTATGGAAACCGTAACATAGTTAATGATTACATCCATATATGATTCGACGTTTATTATTCATGTAGCGGTTAAACTGTATACATTTGTTAGTCATTACTTTTCTTTATTTATCCATATTCCTTGTGTCTAGTGTAAAAGGTCAATGCCTAATTTAGAAAGGTAATTAAAATGCGTTCAATAGCAGCACCACTGTTCATAGGTAGATAAATGTTTCGTTGTGTGGTGCTTGCGATTGTTATCTTTCCAGGCTGTTTTCTTCATAGTACGGCTTTAATCTGTACACTGAGTTAAATAAATATTTAACAAGATCAAAGTGAGCATCGTTTACTAAAGTTTTATACACGTATTTAAAATTGCCATTTGCCTGCAGACTGTTTCTTTCGTTTCACATATCCTATTAATGTTTATTTGCCTATATTTTTTGCCTGCAATAACATGTCAATTTTAGAATCATTCCAACACTACTCGATATTTTAGAAGGTATGTTTAACATTTAATAATTTAAACAACTTGGGGCCTTGAGGTTACTGATGTTTAAATACTGGTCATGTTTTAAACCCAAACTAAATTGTGAAATATTGTCGACAGCACAAAGGGCTGGCATTGCTTATTCGGTTTTTGTATTAGTTTTTGTATTAGGCGAAGGCGCATTTAATAAAATGTGAATGAATCTATCGAGTCGATCGTGCCTATTTGAAAGAATTCCATTAAATCAAAGCGAAGCGAAGTCGCCTCCTGCTTCAGCGTGAAATTGTTGCAGTAAAAAGTTTATTGAATATTCCCGTCAGTCATCGTGTTGATTCAGGCAAATATCTGTTAGTGCACGAGGCCATTGAACCGGACTTATCAAAGTTTAAATTTGTGTCTCCCAGTTTGATCTGGAATATGCACGGGAGGCACACCCGCGTGAACACGGTACAATGATTGATACAATCATAGATCGTGTTCGAGTTGTGTATGCTTGCTTTTGTGTCGACATACATCGCCGGCGTTGGAATTCAAATTTACAAAAAAGATAGCAACAATCCGCAATGGTAATGCCAACTCTCCGACTTGGATGATGTCCAAGATGTTTGTAGTAACGTTGTCTTGTTTGTCGTTCATTGTAAACACCTGCTCCTGCCAGGCATTCCGATCTACATGTTACTTTTTCATAGTCTTCTAACTGCATTTATGTTCTTTGATCTTTTTCAAATTCTTCCGTATTAGTTATTATAAATGCAATGTGAATTCAATTAGAGATCTATCATATACATGTCAAGGTAAAGACGAAGAGAATGCCATTGCTAGACCTACGACCGCATAACTACAAAATACGGCGCATTAAAGTTTTTAAATAATAATATCATGACTATAATAAAATCTTTACATCTTAGTAATTTCTATGATCTTTCTGTTCAAACAAAAAATTTTATATAAATGATTTTGTATATTTCACAACGTTGTCGTTGAAACCTCGCGTTGCCATGACTGGTTTTGTGATGGTAACTATGGGTTTGAGACGTTGAGTCAAAGGGGCCAATGTACTTTTGTTGCCGCTTCGTCCGTTGCTCTTCGGGTTGTGAGATGCCAGTCGATACTGCATAACTTTGCAGTCACCCCTTTTGCCCCGTTTGCTGGTTATATTCAACAAGGCCACATTCTATTATTATGTATCACTGGATGAATATACCTGGCAAGGGTCCGTCCCCTTAAACGGTAACAGCCGGACCTTTTCATTGACGTGTGCATATTATCTCACATGCTCACTGATTGGCAACCTGATTCACAAATGATCACTTTAAACAATATAGGTAGACAAATACAATCTTTCCTTTTGTATTTATTATTAAATGCTTTAAGAGCAATATATTTATGAAAACGGTCACAAAATTCTATCCAATTACTACGAACTACATAAATATTTCTGTATAATTCAATAGATTATATAAAACTTAACTAATTGACTGTGCAATGAATTAGAAGTACAAATTTTAGATATGGTTAGATCCTTCATTATTTTTTATGCCCTATTCACATTTTACAAAGACCGCAACAAGCAGCAAATGTAAAACTTATTTCATCGATAAAACGTAACCCATGATTTTTTAAGGTCCCATTCTGTACCAAAATTTGTATAGGGGTCCGGACGTGATTTCGTTACAGAAAGGACATTTATCGCGCTTATAATATTAGTATTTTTTAATGAACTATAATAGCTAGTACTACTACTAGCACGCGTCTAAGGTTTTGGCGAGTCCTAAAATATTGACCTTGGACAGTAGACGTACTATCAATATGTGTTCCATAACGCTTCGGCAATAGAAATTTGCTAAGCAGTAAAACCTGAACAATTGTACTGGACGTATAAATTGTGTTTATGTTTCCGGTCCCTTTTATATTAGGTTTATAGGTCATATTGTCGTGACGTTAATGTTTAGTAAACACAGCGGCATCCTGTGTGATATCACAGACATATTACATCTTTTTCCGCTTACATATTCTAACTGTTGTATAATACGTCTCTTTATCAAATAACAAATTAAGACAGATTTTAAATAGACAATATTTTGAAATTTATTCCTTAAGCGTACATAAAAATTTCTTTAATATTTTTAGTATAAGAAATGTTTTTGTCTTATGTTAGTATTAAAGAAATATTATTTTAATCTTATCAAAAGTACATGTCTTCATTATTTAAAAAGTGATCAAGCTTTATAACGTAATTAACTGGAATTTTAATTGTTTAAAAATTTTGTAAAAGTGAAGGGAGTTATTGTACCCTCCAATTTGCATTAATACATTTTTACGTTAGTTTCTAAAGCTGTGTGTCTTTTCGATGACACTTTTGTAATATTTTTTTCCATACGTTTCCGACTTGTCTTTATTAATCTTTAAGTAGAACATAAAAATGTTCTTGTACTGGCCGTAAAACTTTTGCTTGGATACAATATCGATTTATCATTTCGTCCTGATTCGTTCGCCGTTACGCCTATCGATTTCACGTATCAGCTACTCCCAAAGTTATTTTGGGCCTGCAAGCACTCTATTCTATACCTGCTAAATGTGCCTTTGGAGCGAAGGCTGTAATTAAATGGTTTGCGTGTAAATCGGTTGTTATCCTTCCACCATTGTCAGCATAGTTA
Source organism: Byasa hedistus (assembly GCA_029286795.1). Classification (NCBI taxonomy): domain Eukaryota; kingdom Metazoa; phylum Arthropoda; class Insecta; order Lepidoptera; family Papilionidae; genus Byasa; species Byasa hedistus. The sequence continues at coordinate 3,024,176 of JAGSMW010000020.1, read as the reverse complement.
GTACACGTGGTCCTGCTTTATACATGTATAGTAGGTTTAAAAATTCGACAATGTACGGATAGTTTAAACACATTAACAATTGTAGATTTTCTTTGTAAAGAAATTGTTACTTAAACGGCTGTTTTCATAAATACAATGCCAATAAACATTGTCACTTTATAGTAAAAACCAATCTTAAGTGGATTTTTTTTTGCTTGAATTCAAGGTATTTTAGTTACTTCGACTAAGCTGTTCGTCATACGTATTTAACAGGTGACGGTACTAATTCAATTACTCCATTGATTGGATTAACAAGTCCATAACGCAATTTAAGCCATACAAGTATAGATTAAATACATCAGTAATCATTTTGTTAAAGAAATTTAATTAGATTGTTTTACTTCTAAGACGTAAAGAAGTCGAGAGTTTTAATTGTAAACACTTTCTTTCTAAGTTTATTAAGTAATCTATTAAGATTTTTTATTTGGAATACTATCTTCTTAGGCTTTTTCTAGAATAGTGCGCCTTACAATCTTAACTACGTCTCCACTCATCATCAGGTGGGATCATAGTCAATCATTAATCTATATAATGGTATTAAGTTAAATGATAGTATTTTATGTAAGTAATAAAATAAGTTACTAGATTTATATTAAAACTAATTTTTGAGTTTACTGTAAACATTGGCGTCATCTTCTGGCAGATAGATGGAACACAAACGTTGTTGTGATATTTAACATTTACAAAGCGGCCATAAACTCTTGCTAATTGCGCGGCCAAACTGACCTTGACGCAAATTCCCCGTGTGTTTAAACCGAGTCGTGTGTCTTAAGCAACATATAATGCAATGCTTATGTAAAAGCAGCCTCGTATAATATACTAGGGAAATGTTTCAACCGTACGTCGTCAGCTAGTAACGTAACACGAGTGTTTACTCGCCTCTTGTCCTGGGTGGACACTGTTATCATCTGAATGTGACGTGGAGCGACCAATGTCCACTTACCTACAGATAGTAAACATGAAACTAGTTTTTGTACCGCTTTTTATATTAACGGTGGCTTATCTTTATGTTTGTAAAAAGCCTAGGCAGTTTCGACCACTTTTCTTTATTACATTTTATATGTGTATTGCTATATACTATATTTTAATTTAGTAATTACTTTTAGTCCTCCGTAAAAATCGTTGTGAAAATATAATAGAAATAGTAGCTTCTTATAACGTCTTTACGGTTTTATTTTATAAGATAAATTATTAGAATTAATATAAATGTTTAAACGGTGTTAACTGAACAAAATAATAACGTATAAAATTTCTCACGGTTGTCATAGGATTTATATTTGTGGCGGTGACAATAATGGATATTAACCGATTTACTGTAATATATTTTATAGCATTGAAAGGTGCATAGTGTATTTTGCAATTGGTACATTAACATTTCGCATCCCACTTGTGGGCTCGCTTCAGCCAGCGTTCCGTTTTAATCGACTATTCATTGTTGCGTGACTGACCGAGCTGGCCGCTGGCGCTTTCCAAATGTCAATCTATTCCTCAACACGCGGCTTTATCGTTATTATAGTTTCACTCAAATACAATGTCTCTATTCACAATCGTTACCATTCGTTATCCTCGCCCTCGTACATCTAAATGCCAAACAATTTAGCATACTTTTCTGTTGAGACCAGCGATACGTTCACCTGATGGTAAATGATATGCTCTCATATCAATGTGGTGATAGTATTACAAACAATTCAGCACGTTGTGCTCGTCGTCTTGAGAAGCAAGATATTTAGTAATTTTACTATCGCCCTTAAGACCAGTACACGTTTGGACTATACTGTTTGCTACAAACATAAAAACAATTTAAATTGACATTGAATCAATTAAAAATACTAATAATTTATAGTTTACAAAAGAAAAGAAAAGGCTAAAATCATTAAATTTTTATTAAATTAATAAAAAGTTAATATTATACTTGATAATTTATGCATTGTATTGTTTCCTGTGACTTGGCAGGTCATACTTATACATATAACTCTTTATGATATTTAACACAAAGCGTTATAAATAACTTAAATTAATCAATGAATTGGTTAAGCAAACTAATCGAATCTATATTAAGTGTTGATTATCTGAACGGTGTAGAGTAACGTATTTGACTTTGTTCACGTATCATCAAAAATTTCAATGAATACATGTGGTTCCAGTATTAAAGCAAAGAATTTCGTGTTACAATTTTTTAAAAAGAAATCTTTATATTATTTTATTAACTTTCTTCAAAATATTTCTTCTTTGTTTTGTGCTGTGGACTATATTGCCTTTTTCAAACATCATTCCGTATTATATTTGATTGGAAACAAATACAGCAATGTAGAGAGAGGTACAGGCGGCGCGCTTCGTGCCCACCTTCTATTTCCTTTACATCCGCCTCGTTTCGCTCTACTTGGAAATGGCTCTTTCAGGCCATTGCCGGCGCTGCATACATTTGAACAGATCATACTCATTGAATAATCGAGTGCTCTTAACAACGGCACTAATAAAATGTCGTTTATAAGCAGAAAATGGATGCTATGCCGGTTTGTAAGGTATCCCTTGCCTCCATATGCTTTCCACGCTATTCAAGTACCACATATGTCCCAGAGGAAGGTAGTAATCGTACACGTATATAATATACGCAAAAGCTACACGAAAGGCAAATATATAAAAAAGTTACATGTTCTTTATCAAACAATATTTCACTTCCGGACGATGATTATGTGTAAATTTAATCAAGTAAAGTGTTAGGAGAGTGTAGAGTTGTATCGTAACAGTTTACTTAAGTTTCGTAAGTGTTCGTGAATGCCGAGTTGTCTGTGCGTATGTAAATGTTGCCTAACAAATCACGTGGCGAAATAAACAGTATCCATCCCGCAATAAATTATAGCAATATTAAACCTTCCTGACTGCCGCAGCGTACTACCGGTGGGGCTAGATTTTTAACTGGTTATTATATGTAATAATAGATTTATATGTGTATGGTAATAGAGAATAGAATGGTATTGTTTTATTAGACTAAATAGCAAAACGAACACGTTATTTTACGGTGTCTCAAAGCAAAAAGGAAAATGGACTACGTTTTGCTTGTCTTCTTAAGACGCCCTTTAAACCGGAAGATGTTGGTACGGCAGAAATAGTGACTGTGGTGGTGGTACACCTAGACAGTCGGTTACCAGTGATAGATCTACCACCATCAGTAAATGATGTTAATAATTCCGTGAAGAATTATATTATATTGGTTTGCGATTTAGATACAATTTAATGAGAATCTAGCGAAGTAGCTTTTGTATATTTTGTTAAATCTAGTTTTGGTATGGTTTACAATTTACATTTATGGTTTGATTTTTACGATATACATTAGTTGATGAGATCTATTTATCAATTGGATATTGCTATTCATTTAAGTAACTTCTACAATTGTAACTAACATCTATACCGGTCTTAACTTTAATCGATATTAAACTTTTATCAAAGTCGTACTCGTTAAACGATTGACCAATTTTAGTGTCGAAATCATTTTTACAAAATAAATTATCGTTACCTAATAACTTGTTAATCAATTAGTAATTGTGCTAATAGCTATTACAGTAACTTCTTAATATTTTGTTAATAGCAATTTCTTATAAATAGATATGACTTTTTAGATATTAAAAATGTGGTACTTTTCGTTTTGTCTGTTGATGAAAACTTTAGTTAATTTTAAGTACTAGTTACCCGTTTAACACACTGCAGTAGAATAAATGTGTACTGTTCATTTATCTTAATATATTATAAATAAAATTTTGCGTAAACTTTAAATTTTGAAATTCAAAATGAAGCATTTGTCTATGTCAAATCTGCCACTCCACCTCGTGAGTGGTTTAAAATAAGCTTCAAAATGTTTCCTTCACGTACTAAAATCAATTTTCTTGAACATTGAATTCTGTGTCATTTTAATTCAATTTTAAAGTTAAAATAATTAGAGAAGCATTAAAATAAATCTAATAATATTCATATAAATAAATAGTTAAACGATAAATAGTGGCTTAAAAAGTACCGTACGTTTCTGTTAAAGTTAAGCGTGTATTTTGAGTGTAAGATTTTTTGTTTATTCAGACATGGATTTTAAACAGAAAACATCTTATGCTATCTTTACAAAGTAAATCTTTTCATGGTGCTATTAATCAGTGCAATGCTGTTTCGTGTACATTACAGCCGGTACAGTGCGGGGACCACCGGTCGGATATTGCGATCTCATGGCGTCCTCGTGTTCGCTTAATGCGTTTCCGATGTGACGCAAATACGATGTTAGCAAACATTCGCAACCAGCTCTCTAACTGATCATTAGTAAAAACAAGACGGAAAAACGACGCATCCGTCGGCTTATTATCCGGATTTCTATTACCTTATAAGATTAGAATGTGCCGGAATGGCCTAAGAGCTAATTTTCATGCTTTCAACGTAAATGTTATGAGTTCGAATCTCACTCAAATTTTTTTTTGCTTTTTTCAACCCTTTCCATATATAACTTTGATCTTCATATCCCCGTAACCGGAAGAGTTATGGACATTTTATTTCGGATTTCTCGGATCCTTATCCTATACTTCATTTTACTCTAGACTTACCTTACCTAATATGTAGCTCTTTCGGTTTAAAAGTTACTAAGTATTTAAGTCAGCGCATCAGTCTCTTTTACGCTGATGCAATCACGTAATAGACTTACAATTTATTTACATAATAAAATATATAAATTTGTTTTGTTAAAATGATCGTTTAGCAAAGTTTATTTATGTTGTTACGTACGTATTTTAATTTCACTATATACAAACACTGCTGATTGAAATTGATTTAAACTGGATCTCGTTATTGTTTAATTTCGTTTGTAATAATATGCAGAACAGTTTTAGTTTCTCTCGGTTGTGTGCGTTTATTGTTGGGAGTGGAATTTATTGTGAATTATGGCATGTTTTTAACACTCGAACCTTTGTTCTTCGCGCGTATTGTTTGCTTTATTTTTAATAGGAACAATAAGAGTACGGTTATCACATGTTTTGCTATTTCGAAATATTTGTTTGGACGGCCCGGTTATTGAGTGAATTGCCTCCTCTTACGGAATGGTGATGCTTCCGATGGTTTATTCTATTTAAGACCGATAAACAGTTCAATACTATTCAATACAAGTCATTCTTCTTTAGTATTCTCGTTCCAATGGTCTTATTGTCTAATCTTTAGTTATTCGGTCATTGATAGTTGATTGGAAACCTTTGTTTATGGTATATTCGTTGCTTGTAAGACGCTATTTTGAATCTATCGATTCATGCAAACGTTTTACTGTTCTAAATTTCTTATTTGATCGTCCGTAGGGTCATGTAGAAAAATAACGGTTAGTAAAACAAATAATGTATGTGGGTCGCGTTGCCCAATGTCGTACGGTTATGGTGATGCGTAACTTTGCCGTATACCAAAGAATGCATGCAGCTCATAAAGGTCGGTATTCCACTCACGGCTGCTCGGCCGGTGACTCCTTGGGACAGTTCAGGCAGCTACCACTGGGCATAATACATAGAATACTAATGGTTCCTATTGTGTCCATGTTAACTATACCCCCCTGGGACAACGAAAGTTTTGTAACGCTTTTGTCTTTTCGAGCCGATGCGAAACGTACTCCTAGTGATGTACTAATAATATTTATGTTTATAATCTCGATATGTTTTTGTAATTTACTTCTGTTTCAATAATGATTTTTCCTTAGTAATAACACGATTTTTTTTGTGTGTGCTGTTAATATTTTTTTCTAAATAGTATTTCCATAATCGGTGAGCAGCGCAGGTTGTGGTTCGGTTCGGTATGTGCTAACATTGCGGCATGAATATCCGCGTCGGCGTTCCGCGCGCGAGTTTCGCTTCGGCCACAAAGCAGCTGCTGCACGCTCCAGTGCGGCTGCTCGCCGCCCGCGCGCCTCCGCGCCCCCGCGCGCCCTTGCGAAAAATCATAATGCAATTGGCAGGACGGCTGGCGTGGAACGGTCCGCTGCGTGGAGCCAGCCAGCACGCAACCAGTCTATACTCAAGTGCGTTCAAACTCACACGCCGTCCATCACGATGGATTTGACGTGTCGGGACTGATTTCTCTTCTGCAACCAAGTTGCGCCAAGTTACCATTGGATAATGATATTCAGTGTTGTCAACTTTAAATGAATAGCTAGAAAACATTTCGCCGCTCCGTTCTATCATTTCACACGTGACGTACTGTTTGTTCCGCTATTGTCGCCGTTTGCGGTTTTCGTATCGGATTATGCCTTTTGTACAGCTTCAGTGACCGAAATTTTGTGTAATTGTAAACTGCGCTAATGTCTAAATTACGCAAGGTAGTTTAGTTACCTTTTGCGTTTCAACAATTGTCCGTCAAACATAAATTATTCTATGCACGGAGTATATGCATCCGGCGATGCTTGCTTTCCAAGTGTACGTTTTGAAGCGATTGTTCCGTCGTGAACAGTTGGACGAATCGTTCGCTTCAGATTGGTAGCCCGAGCCGCGCGTTATCATTATATAAAATAATAAAAGGAAATGATCAGCTAATTATCATTATTTGGTCGATAAGGTTGTTTGTGAAAACCCGTGGAATGTCGAATTACGTTAGTGCGCGATTAATTTCGGTGTGATGAGGTTCAACGTACAACAGTGAAGTGTTAACAACGTGTTAAAGTGTACCAGTAGTATGTGGGGTGCTGCTGTGTCCAATCCTCCGCATTACCACTATGTGCAGGGGCCGCCAAATGTGGTGGGACCACAGCGCGGTCCAGCTGGACCTATACTATCCGGGCCCAGTTTAAGACACATGAGGCCTCAGTCCTCGTACTCATTGCCTCACGGTGCTAATGGACCTGGTCGCTGGGGTTGGAACGGCAACCACGTTTCTTCCTTCGATCGAAGGCAACCGAAGGTACCACCGCAACCAGCGCGGCCTGCTCCTTCGCGACCGTCTCAAAGCAAAAATGCCGCTACTTATGTAAGTTAAATAGAAAAATTTAAACTATCTAACATGAATTTAAATATGATAAATTATCGACGTAATGGTTTGTCAATTTTAATCGTATAGCATTATCAGTAATTGTCGGTTGTAGTTGTTGAAACAAAAAGAAATAAAAATTAATAAGCTTGTCTAAGTCGTATAATTACTATTGCACTAATAATTTCTCAATTGCGCATTATGGACTTAATGAAATTTCGTTTGCTGTCGCAATGTCAGTAGTTGGTTAAGTTTGATACGATTTTTATTTCCTCGTGTCACGAAACTCGTGTGTGTTGCGCTTGCGCCGCTCATACGCGCGTTTCTTTTCGCTGGAAAACGTTTACATACGCACATTGTCTTATATCATTTATTTATACATTGCAATAATTATCTCTCCTATTTAAATATGAATTAGTTAGTTTTTGAGTTCGTATCTTTTGTTATTTAATTATACATATGTAGGAATTTGTTTATGGTCAAAAGAATGTTTGGAGACCTTTTGCTTGTCGCCTTATCCGTTCAATTAAATATTTTAATAACCTTTAGAATTCAATTGTATTAAAGTATGCAGGCAAATGATTGTTACATAATAATAGATATTTTTTTTAAGTTTATACTGTAATTACATTTAAAAAGCATTAGAAGCACATAACTCGGGAATTGACTTAGCATTCATTCGCAACCGGTTGTTCAGCAATGCAATTGTTGTATTATTTTATAAACTTTAAACTATTTAAATGTATTCATACAATCGTTAGTTTTTATTGTTTTCTTTTTTTTATTTGCGTTAGAGTTATTGGATGTTAGTTTCTTTTTATTGTCAATTGTGGTGTAACTAGCAATATCCATGTTTACTTTTCAGAGTTATTACGTGGTAAATGTTCTATGCGGCAACAATAACAATAAATAATTCCTTCTTCATATATAACCTTTTGTCCTCGTGTTTTTCTTTCATATCTCTTTTTCTTAACTAGCCATGTCTTTTGCTTGAAAGATTATATTGATCTTTAGAGATTTTGTAAAAAGTCATACTGTTTTATTTCCCTTTGCATAATTGTAATTGTTTTTTACCTTTTTAAATAGTTTTATTTATAAATAAGTAAAATCTGTAACACGAAAAGTACTGTGTGGAGAATTTGAAATTTTTCGTTGGAGCTATGTGATATGTGCCGTATTTATTTATTTACGTAACGCAAATGTTTAATGGAAAAACGCGTGTAGTTGGACGCATTCCGATAGTCTTTTAAGCGATGTAGTTTTCTTTATAGGGCAAAATGTAATGAATAGCAAATGCGTCTGAGGTCGTTGCGTCCGCGGCACTCGAACCCACTGCTCGGTCCGCGATACGATACACGACCTAAAACTCCACACCGCAAATACCAACGGCATTGGTCTGTCCACGGTTTTTGTATTTCCTGTTATTTAATTCTTAGACCTACCCTTTTAATACTACAGTTTTTCCTATAAAAATAATCAATAATACAACAAACTTTAGTCATCGAATAGTTTACTTGTTTAGGGTACTTGTAAATGTAAGGTAACAAATTTGTGTCTGTCGTTTGACAATCGTTATATACACGGTTATCGGTTAATGTTTTTGTATAAAATTTATATTACAAATACGTTTTACCTTCTAAAAATTTAATGTTATTAACAGTTAACAAATAATTTTTATCCCGTAACAGAAAAACAACTATTATAATCTGTAGGATGTGATAACAAGTTTAGTTGTAGTGTAATTAACATTTTATGTTTTAATAAGTACATTGTAACTGATATGATTACTACATTATTAAGAGTATAAGTTTGAAGGAAAAATATTACTATTTTTATAACTAAATATCTTTCAAAACATCAAGAATGTTTGTGTAAAAATTCATAAAGAAATTTTTAAAGAAAAGACAAATTTATTCTCATTACTCTAAAATGTTATTACGATATTACTTTTTAATCTATTGCAACTTTTCAATAAATCTCCATATTTAAGTGATATTACTTATGGTGTTAATTAGAAAGTTTTGACGGTGTCGTTTATTTAATATCACTTAGTAGGATGGCTAATTTTGATTTAGAACCGACGGCTAGTTAATTAAGCAGATATATTAGTATTCATAAAAGTTTCATGAATATGAGTATGAAAATGTTTCTTTATTATCTCTCTTACTTAATAAAAAAAATTCAGCTCTTTAATTACGTTCTTTATAATATGAAAAGATATTGATTTTAAAAAATCATTACGGTTTTTTATTTTAAACCCAAATTTCAGTTACTTGTTATTTAGTTAAACATTCATAAATTCAACTGTTCATTTCCTTCATTAAGGTATTTAATTGTGCTATGTATTTAATAATTTCATTTGTATGAAGTGAATATGATATCGGATAATTAAACTGGTTTCGGCATACTATTCGGACCCCTTCCTATCTTCCTCTTTTGCCTTGTTGGGTAACGTTATAATTAAAAGCTTAAATTGAACGTTGTTGAAATAAAAACGCGAAGGTCTCTGCCCCGCTTGCCAAAATTGGTTTTTTAAATGCTCCGTCTAACAAATTCAACGGTGTAATTGAAAAATACTGAAATGTGATTTTCGCTTTTCAAGTAATGTTCAAATTTTATTCTTTTGAAATGTAAAATATTTCAGTCATTATTACTAATAAAATATCTTACAGGGATTGATGGTTTTTTAAATTTACCATTCGAAAATAAAATCATCTTTGAGGGTTATAAAATTTAATCCAGTGTTTCAGTCAGTCAGTCGGTCAGTTTTTCATTCGGGATGTATAAGAAGTATAAATATATCATACAATGACAAATTTTGTTTTATTAGGGGTTTAATTTTCAGTGAACTCTAGTCAGGGATTTATATCTCAATATGCTCTCTGAGCACCTGATTGGCAGTCGGGTCACGTCCCTCTGATGTCTCGTGCTGCTGCTGCGGCTCTGATAAAATTTCCACCAGCTGTAAAAACTATGATTTGATTTCACATATTGTCTAAAAGACATGTTTGCGTCTGCATCTAATTTTTTCATTTAATGATACAATTGATGATATTAATCAACAAAATTGTTACATCGTTAGATTTTTTTTTATGAACTAACAAACGTAACATTGATCCTTACACTTGTGAATGAAAACAAGTTTTTGCATTATCATTTAAATGCCGATGACGTTTAATTATTGAAACATGACTTTAAAAAGATATAGCATAAGCCAATGTTGGACTAGTTTTGCACAATTCATTGCAAAACTAGATACTTAGTATTTGTTTAATGAAGTGTGATGTATAGATAAAAGTGCTTAGTGACAGATACAAAAAGTTATATATAATTTAACTAATTTTAATAATTTGCAATGTTAAATTACCTCTAATCTACAATAGCGAGTTCAGTTTCTGAACTAGTAATGGGACCAGTTTACATAGTTTTCAATACTTATGTTTATCGACGTTGAAATTTAGTTGCTATCAGTAATAATAAATTCTATAAAGGCGATGACAAACCGCTAAGTAATTTCACAACAGAGTTTGGTAAATTTGAATGACACAAAGCGCGAAGTTTCACGCTTCCAATGCGGCTTGACGTATTCATAGTAAAGCGAGCCTCTTAAGTTCTTTAAGTAAGCTTGTCACGTCGCAGAACCTTCAAAAGCATCTCCTTCTTACGGAGGCATGACTCTTTCGGACAATATTAGCTAGAATGCCATGATTTATTACTTATATTCAGTTGGCACACAATTTTTTATTAGATTTACGCTTCATTTAGTCTTTTTGACGTATGTCAAGAATAAGGTTTCCAATGCGCATAACTTATTACTAAGTGGTCTGATTTTGTAAAATTTTAATACAATTGTAATGCTATTTACAATCAATCTCGAAATTGGTCCTATAATTTCAATTTCCTCCATATATCCACCATGACAATAGTTAAAAGGTCAACTCGATTTATTCCATTATGTTTGATCTTTGCCCAAGATCCCAGTATAATTCCGTAACGTTTTGTTGTTTTACGATCACTATTTTTAGTTTCGTTTACCTGAAATTTCGCGCTTCCGACGTGCGAAGGTCATGGCTTGTTATACGCAACTGAAATTTATTAATAGTACAGTATATTCTCATGACGTCGAAAGAAGAAAACACGCAAAGGAAAGTTGCTTGACGTAGGTAAATATTTCAAATTTAAGTAAAATATTTCCATGAAATTAATTTACCACAACAGCATTTTCATTTTACCTGAATTATAACGTGAATGGAAAATGAATTCAGTTTTTAACGTCGCCTGTAAAATTAATAAAACAGTATTGGAGAGCTTTTTGTGTGTTCAAGACAGATAGTCTTCTTTCACTTTTTTTCTATCACTGTTCTATCACTCACGTATAAATTTTTAAGATAATTAATAAAATTAGTATACAAATAACGTACTTAACGTTTTTACTTCACATTCTTTCTAAAATTATTACTAATAATCTTTTTTATCATATGCACAACATTAATCCGATTATATAAAATTCCTTTGATTTTATATCATTTAAAAACCTTTTTTTATCACATTTGTGTTTAACGAACTGACGAAGGTGGTTCTGTATGTCCAATCAACAGAAATTATAAACTGATATAATGATAGATGGATTATTAAAGAAGACTCATTTGATTTTTTGATTCGATCATTTTGATGTTTGATCGATTTGATCATTTTGATTTTTCTGTCCAATTAAGGTATTAAAATAGCTTGGCTAGTTCTGTAAGCTATACTAGTTTGTAAACTTTTTGAATTTATATTTATATTGATACTTTAATAATGACGTCGTTAAATAAAATATGTGAACTAAAAGAGTTACATGTAATTTATTAGGTATGATAGTTTTATCTAAACGAAATCTAATAATACGATAATAGTTTCAATTAATGGCAGTATAGCACGCGATTACGTTGACAGTTGTATTTGTTTGATATATTGAAATTATTATTATACATTACAAGAGACCTATGTCCAGCAGTGGGACGTCCATCGGTGGAAATGATGATGATGATGATGATTGAAATTATTATATAAATAATTATTTGCTTAATCGTCTGCTCAATTATTCTACTTGCATGTTACTACAGAAATATATAATACTATTATCTATTACCAATATTGAGATCTAAGCAACTTTTTAAATATAAATCTCTGCATATAGTTGCTTAGTTTCGTTAAGTATAGTTACTAGATATACCAAATACGGAATTGCACTAATGTAGATAATAGTTTCATGTCTATTATTTTCTAATATTCATTAACATGAGTTACGTACATTGGAGTTGTTTGTGTATAAACTACGTATCAGTGGTATGTAGTTAAATTTATGGTTATATTTACGTAGTTGCGTTTTATAATACGATTACGTCTTAATCGTCGTTTGATATTTTGATTGATGTATATAAACTGTTATCTTATAGGCCAACATTAAAGAATTTTATGTGTAATAAGTTTTTAAGGGTGCTCTTGATAGTAATATGGAATATGTATTTATGTTTTACAGAAGGTCGACCCCGAGCTGATCTTCACGAAACAAGAGAAGATCGGCAAGGGTTCCTTCGGCGAGGTGTTCAAGGGCGTTGACAACAGAACGCAACAAGTTGTCGCCATAAAAATCATCGACCTCGAGGAAGCCGAAGATGAGATCGAAGACATACAACAGGAGATTATGGTGTTGTCACAGTGTGACAGCCCGTACGTCACAAAATATTACGGATCATACTTAAAGGTAAGTTCAGTTTAATAACTTTTGCTCAGGCTAAACAGAGCCAAAAATTTTCACTGTTACATTTTATAACTTTTGTTTCTATAAATTTAACATGTAGGGTTTGTATGTAAATTAAAGTACATCAGGACCGAATTTTGGATCCCTTTCCTCTTATCAAAAAGACATCATTCTAATACTGACAGTTTACATCTGCATTGGTATATAAACTATGGGCACTTTATAAAGTATTTCCCATTGGGCTTGCCAGTAACAGAAGCCATCAATCATTGTCCGTGTAACCGGCGTTGCGGCTGTCTATCGCCGAGTCGTTTTAGAAGATGAGTAGCATACGTAATATAAATTATAACTTCTCGAAAATATACAAATCTCTTCAAAAATATATAATGTAGCGAATAATAGTAGTTTAAAAAATAAACCGTAGCCATCTCATACATGTGTTAACCTTTTGCCCTAATCGGAATTTATGCCTTATTGCAAAACTTCCACTCCATGACGCACCATTACGCACCGTATTGTCGCGTTATGGCTCGCAACTGAGTTGGAATATCGAAAAGTGTCGACACGGTAAAACGTTTGCCTCTCATTGCCCACAATTTGCTAGAATTACCTTTGTCTGTTTATAATAGTATCTAGATTTCTATAACTTAGGTTGAGATAAATTAACAAGCGCAAGTATAATTGTTTACACATTCATTGTATTTATAGCGACGACTCAGTAGTACTACGTAGAACATAGTTAATAATGAGTGTAATTTATCAAGATTTATTACATTGATTGCATCCATTAAAGTGGCTGCTATTTTTGTTGGTTAAGTAGGAACATTCACCGGATCACGTCATGCGTTCGCGTGCACCACCATGGCGCACTAACAACTTGGCAGTCACGAAGACTTAAGGTCGGAACGGGCCATAACGACCGGTTTATTATATTCAGAAGCGTATGAACTCTCACGAAATCTGGGACACAGTTTCACAAACGTATCCGTTGTGGTTGATTCATGTTTGGATAAAATCATTGTACTTTTGGTAGGATATGCAATTAATCACGGGCTCAATGCCGTCCTCGGCTCACGCCGGTGGGTGCGCTGCTGCCTTAAATGGTGACAAGAACAATGGCCTATTGATGTTTGTGTGAATTCTATTAGACATAAATTGGTTATTGTTAATTATCTGTTTGAAATATTTGTTTATAAATATGTGTATTCATGTAGATAATCGAAGAATTATTTGTGGAATATTTATTGTTTTCTAAAATTGGTTTAGTTATGATATACTAAACCGTCCATTTCTCAATGTTCTTTTTCTAGAGTAATTAATAACTGAAAATTTCTAAGGAATAATTAAAAAAAAGAAGTGCTGCTTCAAAGCTCGTTAATAACGGGCGGCATCCCGCTGTAGTTTGAACAATAACTTCATACAAGCGCCCATCCTTATAGAACAAAATCGATATTTGCATTTTTATTGCACCACTCAACTCAGTTTATTGCTCAATGGTTTCCTTTATTTGTTTTAAACTCGGTGAAAGTAATATCCAAAACTCGCTCACCGGTAAATTTGTAAATATTAGTCTTCAATAAACATAGCCCGTTATCACGTTAAACAATTATTAGTTACGATGAATTGTCATTTTGTTGAAGTGAACGGTAATCGAATATTTTATAACGTGCAGTTAAACGTTACTTGAAAGAGAAGGGAATCCCAGAAGTAGAAATCAGAGGGTATTTCTTATTACAATGTTGACTTTTACGAATAATTTTGTGAGAGATTGTAGTGGAGGTGTTTTATGGTTTAGAAAAATTTTAATGTAAATTATTTTTTATGTCCGTTTGAAAGTTACGTTTCAACGTTCACTTTTCGCTTGTTTGGAAGTACTTGCTATAAAAGGAAGAGGCTGATAGGTGTGCGTGTTGAATGGTTTTTGATGTGTTGCATTTCACTGTTGTTGAGCCGCGTGTCGGCAGCGCGCTATCGCAATCTTGACACACTTTCGAATGTTGTTGTTATGCGTACCTTGCAAAACACGATGCAATGTTAACCAACGGCCACTTGGAACCTCGCATCGCATTTAATATAGATCATTCTCTTTATTATCCGTTGTTATTCTTCATCTGAAAAGCTACTAAGCTAGATGATTCTAAATTCACTCATGAAAACTTTACAAAGGTAACTAATATAGGCAAGTAAACGATGAAAGGATACGATACAAAATATAATAAAATATATATTGTAAATCGCATCAAAATAAGTATACATTGTATTAGTTGTATAATCATTATTTCTAATACAAATCACTTTACACTGTAAACTTTATTTTTAATTTGTGATTCAGATTATTTATAACAAGTAATACATTCCCCATTATGATTTTATTACGTACTTGAATTATAATGAGGCTTGAACTAAATGGTTTAAGAAATGATGCAAAACGATGTAATTAATCAGTATATTCTAAAGACGTTTTCCTCGTTTCTTCATTACTCACAAAATTATGAAATGATAAAATCACTTACAACAATTCCTTATCTTTGTCCGCTTTGTAATATAAAACGACATCAGATTGAATTTTTTTACACTCTTATAATTACAAGATTGTCATTTTATTTATTATTTTACTATTGCAAAGCAGATTACTATCTACACAAGTAATAGATTTAGTCTCCCCTAATGTGTTTTATGTTATACATTTATTGAAAAGCTTTAAGAAGTAACATTACTTAAAGTTAGCTTTACTAATGAATGTAAACAAAATTTTTTGTAAAGAAAAATAAATAGTACTAAATAAGTGTTTCGGCGTTTTAAAAAAAACTTGAAACGCAATGTTTATTTTTATTTATATATAAATTATACATGATTTAGACATTCAGGAAAACTATTTTTGTTTTATATATCTATTAGTATTAATTTACGATGCTAATGTAACTTAATTTTAGTTCATTGCATCATTCACGTTGTTTGTAGTGACGCAAATACGGACGGTGTGGAGGTCTGCATAATCCAGTGATATGTGACCGTGAGACCACCACCCTTTGACGCGGCTTAACGATGTTTCACACAGACGTACGGAAATAATAACTACTGTTTATATTTAATTAATAACAAACAGATTTTTTTACAATTCATTAATACACAAAAATTGTATATTAATGGCATATCGTTTCAGTGTGAAGTGTTCTTTCGGTCTCGAAAGTATTACTCTTGGCTATGGATTTAAACTAAATTCGTTTTTTGTTCTGATGTTGTTATTGGAAAAATATGGCACATTTCTGTAATAAGGGCATTTGACTTATTTTCCGTTAAACGTTTAAGCGGTCTTCATTGAAGTAGTTCAGCGCGGCATTGACGTCAGCGGTATGAATGAACACAAATGTGACGCGAATAAAACTGCTACCTGCTTTAGTTGTAGTATTTCCAGGTTTGCGGTGAAATGGGGACAATGTGGTAACGACCCTGATGATTGTATAAATTCGTCATGAAAACATTTCGTCCATTGCATTTTTATAGAGAAATTAAGTCAGAACATGTTCAATGCTTTTTTTTTATTTTGAATTATAATTAATAATGTCAAAAAAGTTTAACATTTTGTGTGTTTTAATATAGCTATTCACAACAAACAATGTCATGTCTTAAATGTCATGGATTAAGAGAGACAAAATGAGGAACACCTTCATAGTCTGCCGTATCGATATCTGATGATTAATTTCATTCAATAAAGTTTTTAGTTTTTTCTTATTAAGAATGACTTATTTATTTTTGATTTGTCCGCATTAATATTATAAGTATGGTCTTTATAGTTAAATTTTCGTAGGTAAAATACTAAAAGCGGATGTCGGGCGGCCGAGGGAGGTGAAGGACGCAGATGACTAAGAGTGTGTTTAGCCTCGGGGGAAAATGTCAAGAAACCACGGATTAGTGGCTCCTTGATTACGTCACCAATTCCAATGAGTGTTGTTATTTTAGTTATATCGCATTATTTAGTATGCGTCGTCCGTTTAATGTTTTTAACCGGTGATGAGGGAGTGGTTTTCCATTCGCTCTGCATTTTTTTGTGGCGTAATTTTGAATATTTTATTGTAGTGAAAATTGCTTTTCAGTAATAATTCTGTAAGGATTAAAAAAAAACATCCACAGAAAAAAATATTGATCAGTTGGTTGAATTAATTCTGGTTCAAATTTTGTATTTTTATGTTGTGTTTATGCGAATCGGTGCTTTCTGACGATCCAGTATTCCTGAATAGTGTTGCATGATGAAGTTCTGCCTGTTCTATGTTAAACTTATTTTATTACAAGATATGTTTTTAGTTTCAAAGCAACCACTTGTCCCAAATACCGCAAGCACTCACCTTACAGTTGCAATTTATTCCTCATCACGTACACTCATCTACTAGGTACAATCTTTTCGATGAACTCTGGATAAATTTTGTTTTTCAAGTAGTTTTTACTCTAAAAGCCTTTTGAATTAAAAAAGAATTTCAATGTATTTTATAAACTTTATTACCTTCAATATCAAAGTTAAATTGTACTTTTACTATGTACTTCGTTCAGATTTTTATTTTGGGAATAAAATGGCAAGGTTGGAAAGAGTAACGGTGACTATAAAGTTCGCAAGGTCGTTAGCTATAAAAGCATTATGGTTACCTTGACCTCAGCAGTGCGTAGTGTCAAGGCTTGGCCTGTCCTATTAAGTGTTTTCACGATTCCATTTCACAAAAGGTGGCCCTTGAAGCGTCGTCGCCAAATAGCCAATTGTCTCGCAACGGGGGTTCGTCTAAATTAGTTTCTTCTGTCTCTACGATATTAAGGGCAACGAAACCATTCCGTTTTATTCAGTTGCTGGGAGCACTGACATTACATTAGTATCTACAGAAACTATTTTTGATATAATAAATAAGCTTTTTTTTTAGAAAATAACAAAAAATCACAATTGTATTTAACATTCTCATGTCAAAATTATTTAGGGTCTATCTTATATATCTGAATATTTCGACAGATGCACTGTCGCCTGAAGATATTTAGACTCAGTATTTATTAATCATGCAATTTCATTAGTAGTAAGCATGCAAAAACTGTTAAGTTGGTTTCATTTTGACGCTCAGTTTCACTGCAATGCGGGTCGGGTGGGAGAAAGCACGATGGCCCGGGGAGCGACCCGCCACCGAACTTGGAAGGTCAAGTTCCGAAAGTTTACTTCCAATAAGGCGAATTATTGGAATCTGCAGCGGAAAACGCCGTTGTGATGTAGACGTTGTTATTGATTTGAATACAGTTTCTTTATAAAGACGATGTTTTAGAAAATTATAATTTATACTTAAAATAAACTTCAGAACTAATTATTTTTCTAGAGTTTATAATTTTAATTTTGTTATTGTGAACAGTGTGATTTTTGTCACATCAAAATTTATTTACAAAGTATGTATGTCTGTGAAGTCCGATAACAAACCGAAGTATATAACACTAACAATAATTAAGAGTAATAAACATCCATCTGAGTTGTTTCTTCTTAATGTTGCAATAATTTTCATCCGCGAATTACAGCTCGCAAAAGCAAAATACAAAGCATCGAACAGGAAAAACCACTAGAGGTCCCAAATTATATGATCCTTAAAAATTGCTTTTGAAACATTGGACAATAATTTACTTTAAAGTTCTTACTTTTACATATTTTTTCCCTCAGATATTCTTCATTGGAACATTTGTGGTGTAGTGTAGTAACTAGTCTAGATAAAAAAAAGTATTTACTTTGAAAATACATACCGGTATTCAAAAATATTTAAAAAAAAAAATACAGAAGAACTAACAAAGGTGATAAAAATCTAAGCTGTGTATAATCTTTTTATAAAAAGTTGTATCTAGGTAATTTGTAATAACAACATAATCCAATAGGCGCCGCATTGTGATCCTCGCATTATCCTTAAATGCGGAATGGACTTAGCTAAATTAATGCTAACGATCTGAACTCCTGTCTGGCGTCCTCGTTTACCACCAACAAGAGGTTCGCCACCCCAATCCTGCTAATATCTTGACCGAACGAAATTTAATTAAATGAATAAAGCAAATATAAAAAAAGAAATTATCGATAAACCTCTAATTTAAATGTAAAACTAAGACGCGCTACTTTCTGTGTTACTCCTAAGCATAAGTTATATAAAGTATAACTTATATTTCACTATTGAAACAATAAATTGTGAGGAAAAAAACTCTGGAACATTGATCGTAAAACGGTAAATTTTATGTTCACCAGTTATTTCTACCTCGGATGTAATACGGGATTAAACAAATTCTATATGATCTCATGCTATCATATTTCGCTTGTGGTCTGATTATTTCTGTACAGCGGTCTTTAGATTCACAATGTTACTATCACACGCTCTGATAAATAATACAACATGATATAAACAATAACTTATGTTAGTTTATGAGTATCGAAACTATGCTGTTTATTTTCAAACAGGATATTTTAGTAAGATTTACAGCAATATTAATCACTATACTGTATATGTTTACTGTATGGCTTCAATGTTACAAGTAAACAGCAGGCGAGGCACTTACTTCTTACAAGGCTTTACAGCTAACGATGGCACGGAAGTTATGTCTTGTTAAAGATTTATTTTTTCAGACTTGCCTTTCTAGCGTATTGTCCGCTGTTACAGCGTTACTGTGTTTCGGCAGTATAGTGTTAGCTTATCGTAGGTAAAAAGAAACATGTTATCAACAGAAGACTGGGGTACCTTGCTTAAATAAAGGTAAAAAAGTAACGTGGTTTTATTCAAGCGAGTATACTCTATGTAACAGGTATAGTTTAACGTTGATATACTTCTGAATTTTATTTAAAACCCCAAGTACAATTTCAAACAAGATAAAAAATACTATGGATCTATGTTTTTTGTAATGGTTACCTTATTTATCTTTACTATAAGTTTGTATAATGTCGCTATGTAGATCATAATATAAAATACTACTTTTAAAGTAACACGAACGCCTTGCAGCGTTCAGCGAAATTGTCGGATAAACAACGCACCAATCCAACAAAGCGCCCACGGGGCCTAAAGATACTCTTTACTTGTAAAAGTTAGGGTTCAATAGTCGTCATCCTTAATAACGTTAACATTCTTTAATCTTGTTATAATTTTAACCAATAACAAGCAGGGAAGTTCTTACTTGGCGTATGTTTTTGCTCAACAATATTTACTGGGCTATTAAGTTTAGATGATTCTGTTTTCGCTTTGGGTAAGGAAAATAGGGAATAATAGATTTTGTGCCAGTTCTTAATTGATTTAAAGTCTTGCCTAAAAATATATGGTAAGCTAAAAATAAATTATCTTTTTTTTAACATCTGAATTAATTTGAAAAGAATGTAACTTGTAAATAAACGATGATATCATAGTTCAAAGCTCTTGCAGTACTCTCATGATTTATAGTATCTAGAGATTATTCCTTTACAAAATATGTATAAAAAGTATTGAACGTTCAATATAAATGTATTTGTTACGTTATTTCCCGGTAATTCCTGTGAAAAAATGAAAATTGATCGCATGCAAACCGCTAAAAGTAAGTTCTTCGAACATTACTCAATCGCACAATTCATGTTTGTTACTTTTTCATTAAACGCCGCCGGCTTCAGCGAAACCTTATCCATGCGTTGATCAGGGCATGGTGCAAGTATTTCACTCCCCTTTTACACTGCTGTTGGCGACGAGCTCGGGAATATCTGTTTATTGCCGGCTCTACGTCAGATTCTATCCTCGACAGTATGCCGCGGCGTCTAATCTCATTAACCGTCGTAACGTCGGGGCTTCCTTAATAACTTAAACGCTCTGGTCACTAATTCCGGGACCCGGTCGAGCTGCGGACCAAACGAATTGAATATTAAAACTTAATGGACAACATTAAGGCGTTTGTTTGGCGTTTATTTCGGTGATAAAATCCATTGTTACGGAAAGAGGCTTTCTTATGAATATGGCGATGTATTAAGATTTTAGCGAACATTATCATTAAATCATATAACTTATTACTTATCGCATTCAATTAAATTCGTTAAAGCTGCCATTTTTCTGATAGAAGGATCTGTTTCCAATAAATGCAATGATTGTGCCTACAGAAAGAATGAAGAAGGAATGTGTAAAATTAACCCTCTTGTTGTAATACGACTATGTAATTTCATCTTGTTTCATTTTTCATTTTTTCGATCTTTAACAAGTAACAGGCGGTGGCCTGAAGCGTTTCAATTATCTCGACGTTAGATTGCTTGTACATGTCCCTTGTATGGTGAGAGCATTTTACGATCGCTCAGGTCTATTCATTAGGTACAGAGGTCACCGTCATCATTGCTTTTAATTGAATAAGTTCTTAAATCAACTTCGCTTACAATATAAATTATAGCGTATTGCCGGTTTATAATGGTTATGGTCAATTTACACGTTGCTATTGTTGCGGCTAAGGTCATTGGCTCCTTGGGTTAATATAAACGTTTCGTAACCCTGCCACAGGTCGATATACTTATGCGACCTTCTTTTTGTTAGCACGTTTGAAATACAGGTAATAGATTGGAATATAATGTATGAACGTAAAAAACACTGTCGTATGCTAAATGATCTTTGCTGAATTGATTACCATTTATACTCATACCGTTTGATTAATGTATAATATACTAAAACTGATTGACTGTCCGCTGATTACAATATATTAGATCCATGCCTAGAAAGAACCGGATTTGCGGCGAGCACAAGTCGATGTAATTCCACCTGTTGCAGATACTAGTTTTTACAGCTACAACTGTAAGTTTTATCTGTGTGTATTACCTCATAATAGACGCAACTATTACACTGAAGATATGTCTTATTTATTTATAGAATTTATTATCTTTTATTGATTTTATTACTAGATCTGTTGTTACGTTGGTCCATTCGTTATTTGCCATAGATATATCGTTCTCTGAGACACTATTTAAAAACAGCGGATGTTTTCTCCTACGGATACGGGATATAAACAAAACTTTATGTGATCACAAAGGACCCACTCGGAAAATTTTAAATGGACCGATCCCTCGACTTCGAATCGATTTGCACTTATAATTTCTAGAGATATGAAAATTCATTTTCTTTCAATATAATATTAATGAGATAATAATTAAGTCAAGATTTTTTTCCATCGATTAGGAATAAAGTTTAGAGATTTAGTCACGGTGCACGTATATCTAGGTCGACACGAAAACGTCGTTAATGCGGGGCGGCAAGCAATTAGGGCAAGCCAATAAAATTTCGCCATTAACGAACACGACCTGTGTTCCTTCGTAGTTGATGCACAAGCTGACGTACGGCCAGCTGAGTGCAATTCAAAAACCTGAGATAGTATTTTTGTCACATGCTTTGCATTTTGGAGGTTGCATCCATAAAACGATTACTTTTCCCGAAGTTACATTCGTTTACTCGCGCGAAAGATACTCGAACGTCGTCCCAGTGGTACGTCGCCGACGATGTCAGAGTTAAGTGCCGTCGCACTCGACGTATCCGTACAAAGGCAGCTCTCTCCGCTTTGTTCCGCCTCTTTGTTTGACTTGACGAAGGCATAGTAAAAAACATCCAACTCGAATGATGGTGAGCGACCTCCTCGATCTTTTAAATGAGAGAGAATGAGGCTTTTTTGGTCGTTGCCTTATTTAACTGTGTTCGGTGATAAGATAATTCTTAACTATTTTGTTTGTCTTTGATATATATTACATTCATATAGCATACTTCAAAATTTGTTTTATTACAATGACATTCGATAGGAAATGTAACAGATTATTGAATTAGGTTTTTAGGTTTAGAGACAGACTAAAAGGGTCGCGCTTATAGGCGTTTATGAAGCGTCATGTTGCGGAAATGATCCATTGTCCCATCCCACATCGTTGGTTGCGTTTAGGGTCCGTTATTTGCGACATCAACGTGTGGATCAAGTGTCGCGTTATTAAGTGCCTCTGCATAGGTAGTTTTATTACTTGTTATTTATATTCGTTATTCGATAATGACACGTTAATTTTCACTGAATTTGTATCAAATTACAAATAACACCTAAAAGGTACATACAAAGGATGAAAGAAATATCCTAGACGATCGCTAATAATACCGATCAACCACTAGTAGACTGGTTATTCAAACGTATTAATTAGTTGTATACCTCTCTCCCCCCATTATATTCTCTATTTAGACGATATAAATAAATTACCGGGGAGTAAAGATAAATAGAGCAGGCGCAAG
Organism: Byasa hedistus; assembly: GCA_029286795.1. Taxonomy (NCBI): domain Eukaryota; kingdom Metazoa; phylum Arthropoda; class Insecta; order Lepidoptera; family Papilionidae; genus Byasa; species Byasa hedistus. The sequence continues at coordinate 3,001,196 of JAGSMW010000020.1, read as the reverse complement.
ACTGCCGATCTGGCGGCTATTTGCCCCCTTTGAACGTCCGATTTGTTTCTACGAAGCACATGTTTGTTGATGTGAATGGAATTTTTGTTTGTAAACATTGAATACTGAACGTAAGCTATTGCTAACATTGTCTCACGGCCCTGTTTATTATTTGTTTGAGGCGGAAGTGTGTAATGATTGATTAATTGTTACCTAACATATCTAGATGGTTGACATATTTTTTTATTACATTAAATGCATCAGATTGTATTTAAAAAATACAACATATGTTTACTAATGAACTTTTTAATTGACGAAATTTTGCTGTTCATTCTTTATTAAAATCTGTATTTCTTTGAGACACTATATAACAAACCTTTAGTTTCTTATCAATTATTATGTATGTATATATCTAATTATCTAAAAAAAACGTTAAGAGTGTCGTTAATGTTTGACAGAGAATTGTTCAGAGTTATTTAAGTAAAGTTAGCTGCGTAGTTAGGAGCTAATCAGCCGCGACAAACATCTGCTCGCGACTGTGGATAATGAGGTGTCAGCGGTTCTTTAATTAATATCTGGATATTGCGTGATGTGTTGACCTCTTATACATTTTTATTTTTTTTGTGTTAGTAATAATATTGTTTATCGCTTATAATATAAATTTTTAATCATAATTGCTAAGTTACTTGGTCAGCAGTGTGAAAATTCTTACATCTTTGCTGCACTGATATGTTAAATCCCTGTGTGAAGAGTTCAATCAAATTGTCTTCTGCCACAGTGAAAGCTTACATTGTTCTGCCTGCAATAATTTCATGAAGTCTGAATTGTACAAGTGATATTGGGTGTCGATGACCGCACTCCGTGGCGGACTGCCCGCAACGCTAACCGATTGCGGGACCAATAAGCGATTTGCATACTTCGTCCGCCCGCCTGCGTCTGCGCACCCGTGCTTCGGTTAATTGCCTCTGTCTGGACTCTATGTAGTTGCCATTTTGGTTTATCATAGTCAAGGTTAGATCAGAGGTTTGCAATCTTTTATATTCGGTAGACTACGTGCTAACATAATAAGGCTTACTTAACAAATACAAGATTTAAATTTCCATCTCCATTAGTCATCTCTGTCCTCCAGGTGTCGGCCAATTTCGTTGTTAAGGCCTTTTATGATAGCAGTCTCCGATCTCGGACTTGGTCAGATACTTTGGTCATAGCAATATTGCATTATTTTACGTCTCTGTAGAGCATGACAATGCGCATGCGTTTACCGACTGTATACCTTAAATGGCATGGTATAATACATTATTCATGCTAATCATTGATTAACATTTATATTTATTTTACATAAATACAGAAATCTTGTGATACTGTCTGCGCAGGATTTGTCCTTTATAGTTAAACACCTTGAAAAGATTTAACGTAACGCGGTCATTTAATTCAATAAAAATATAAACCCCAATGTAAGAAAACTGTGCGAAGCATATTTTTGTAAGCCTTTAATGCTAACCACCATTTTTACGTTTCGGTTAATACATGTTTTTTACACACATGAAACAAACACACATAATATAAGGAAAACCAACATTGATAATTAATTTAGAAAATATCAATATTAACAATTCAATCGTTTGACCAACACTTGAATTGTATAGTAATAATAATAATATAAAGTATGAAGAAAAACTGCATGGTTTCGATGAATCATGCTGTTTTATCCGGTCAGCGGCAGCTACTGCGAAGTGGTTACATTGAATTAATTTGTAATTTAACAAAGAGAAATAGTTTTTATAAATAACTTTTGTCAAGTAAGCGTGAAATCAAATTTATTCATAGACGTAAAATAATCTAGTTTTGAATATTTAAAATAGACACAAAGTTACCAACTGAAATTAGAAACTACAGATTGTCTATGCATGCGAAATTGAGTTGTGACGTTACATAGAATAGTAATAGACTATTAAATAGAAACATAACCGACACTGGATAGGGATGTGATGATGGTAACTATTTCAGTACATGCCCGACACACGTTGAAGACAAATCGTAGTGATTACCTAGTCAATGGGAATCAATTTGATCACAACACATGTGGTTTCTTGATATACTTCCATACATTAAGACATATTTATATCTATATTTACCTAAAATATTATGCTTTTGATAAATTGAATGATTGATCATTGCTCCTATAAATCTTTGGAAAAAATACTTTTTCTGTATTTACTTATAAACATTAAAGACCACAAGCAATATATTAATGTAGCTTAGTTTATTGAGAAGTAAAAAAAATTATATCGCAGTGGTTATAGTTGTTTTTTTTTATCTACAATGGACTATCACTTGACATCAATTGCATATGATGTTAAGTGACAATGAGGCCGTAGATGATAAAGCGTGCTCGCCACGAACACTTTGTCGCTCATACATTGATAGACGGAACTCGACGCTATTATGGCAGCAAATTTGCAATTTTGAGCAAACCTACCACAGTCTAATATTGACCAATGTATCATAATTTAGTTATTGGTGGTTAGTAATTATTTCGAATTTAGTCTTAGTAGCTCATCTTCAGTAAAGTACCACAGCATAGACTATTTGTGCATCCGTGATGTGATACTATTTGAACGACGGTGCATCTCAAGTTGTTTAACATCTTACCTCTGGCATCGATATTCTAGGCAGGCATTTTAATTACTACAACTTGGCCCTCATACAAGTATCGTTGTTTCGTGGTATATAAAAAGATAAATATTTCAATTCCTTAGCTACTTACGCGCGTAATTAAAAGATTAACTCTTCCGTCTCGGATCTCTTTAATAATTAAACGTTTCCTTATTCATTTACGCACGTCTAGCCAGTTGTGGTGCTAGTTTAGGGAAAGTTATCAGTGTTAATAACGGCATCCGATAGTTTCACCGTTGCCTTTGCGTAACCCTTTAATATATTATATCTATATATATATAAAACAAAGTTATACGGCGTTTACTCTAACTGAATGAAAGTTGGTCCTGATTGTTTCCGGACTTATACGCCTTATTATTCTTACACGCAAGAAGAATCAATTGTATATTTATTTTTAACGTACCAAATGTATTTACTTAAGAAACAATAATATTAATGTTGTAATTATAAACGATAACAATGTATTCATAATAGTAACAGGGATGGAATGTATGAGGAAGTAAATAGATAAAATTTGGTATGGGTGTGGTTAAGTATGAATGAGTGTTTAGAAAACTGAGGTCCTCTGGCCAGGACTTTGGAAACAGTATGAAAAAACGTATTTACTATTATTTCAATGAATAGTATTTTATTTTCAAAATAATTAATATGCAATAAAAAACTAGATAGGTTGATCAATGATGAACATAAATTTGAGGGAGACTTTCATTTGTGGATAATTGGAAGATAGAAGACAATATGAAAATATTAAAAAAGGACTAAGGTTTCGTGAAAAAACAAAAAACATGTAGACATGATAAATTTTCAGTTAAACAAAAGATCGAAATTGATCTACGTTGGGTTTTAATCATTTTATAATCAATGGGTTTTATATTGGTGTTGCTATTATTTCTTCTTACTAAGTAATACTTACCTTTATATCATCAGACCGTGACAGTTCACATGTCAGTTCTAGGCTTTTGATGCTATAGAATATAAAAACCCTTAACATATCTTTTTATATAAATGTTAATGACATGTATGTTCATAAACATGGTAATTAAAAATACACTATTTCCTTAGTGATATATATTTCCTGTTTCTATTATAGAATCCGTTATGTAGAACGTAAATTGCGCATCGCTATGAACAAATAGGTATTATAACGCGTGGGCCTTGTTTTATATCAATATTGATTTATCTAATTGAGCATTAATCGAGTCATCAACAAAATTGTTGGACAGGAAATTTAACGCTGTGCTTATTAACCGATTTGTTAATTTAGAGCAATTTTAGTCGCTTAATTAGTTCGATGAGCGAATTTCGCGTGCATGGTTACTCTGTTGCTAATTTTGAAAATCATATTTATTTAAATTAATACATCACTGCGTCAATGGTGTATTGGTTTACTGCTCGGTGTGTTTTTAAACCAGGCTTATTGTATAGCAGGTTCTATTCTTCCAAACGATTATAGGGATATGTACAAACTATGTTCGCAAATTCGTTTGAAAACAGATTTGATTATGAATTAAAAGTATGTGGAAAATGTGTAATGATTTTACTCTAATCAAATATATAATTTATTACTAACCTTTTTCAGTTTCTGTGTCGTCAATCTTCAATATATTTAGTTTACAAAAAGTATACGTAAGTTGGGGTGAAAGAGAACGTTTAACTGAAACACGAGAAATACTTTTGGCCCGCGTTTTAAACTTTGTAAGAAAACTTGCATTCGAGAATAACTTTAGCGGTATGTGAAGTTTGCGAACTCGCACAGCGGCAATGTGACGCGGAGCATGCTTCAGAGCCTCTCGTGACGAGAGCGCGCTCGTACTTGACGTATTTAGAATGCCTCGGTTTTCACTGATACGTATTTTTTTTTATACTTTATACCAACTGCAATTGCTATGCTGAATTTTAAAAACCTTTGAGGGTAACATATCAAGAGTATTTGAGACTCGTGGAACATGCTCATTAATAGTCGTTTCATTGGTTACATTGTTTTTACAATCTAAATCTCTTATTTCATTTTAAGTATCAAGAGATTTTGATTATAGTCTTTGCAGTGTTTAAAATTAAAGGTTTTGACGTATAAAAATTTATCCATTAATTTGTTTTTAAATTATAAACATTTGATAATGATTTGGTAAAAGTTAACAAAAGCATAATTATAGCAAATTGGTGGCTTTTATATCTCACACTACGAGGGTTAACCTTTTGGTAACTGATTATTATCGCGATGAGTTTCTGATCTTTACAAAAAATAATATAAATAATAATAGATATTCTTTTTAATAAAATGATCATGTGATCAATGCTTTGTTGTTCAAAGTAAAAGTATATGCGATCGTCTGTTCATTCCATCATTTAATGTGATTCCAATGTTGATAATTCCGAACATACCTGTCATTGTTATTAATACAAATATTTGTTATTGTATAAAAACTTCAGCATTATTCAGCGCACACAGAGAATGTACGGTATGTTATAGATGCGCATCATTACGATGATCGAAAATGGTTTTTGTTATATGATTTCATCGTTGCATAAATTTATAATGGTAGCAAACTAAGTAGTTTAATCTGATACAATGACGACTCCTATATTGACTTATAGTAGATATAGACATTCTTTCTCTCAAATGTTAACATTCTCGACATGACGTGGTCATCAGCGTCTCCACTAGTTTCTAAGTTCTGCTTTTTCTCACTTACTCCCGCTCTAATTTATATATAAAAGATTTTAATTTTTCCTTTTTTTATTTTACTATAAGCGATGAGAAGAGAGGTTCACCTGATGGTAAGTGATATGCTTGCCCATAACAACGTGGCGCCCATAACATTGCGCTAGTCGCCTTGAGACTTAGAATTTAAGTTACCCCAGTATTTTCACTAGATTACAGCGTCCTTCGAGCCGGAACACAGTAATGTTTGCATAATACTATTTGGCGGTTGAAATAGGAGCTGCTGTGGTACTTAGCTAGACGATCTCCGGCAACAGAGACTCATCATCACTAGACCTGTATACAGTACCTCCATATGTTATTTGAATTAAAATACGGTAAAGCTGCGATTTGTTATCGTGCCGATGTGTGTATAGCTGGCTGTCGGCAAGCGATCTCGCGTCGTGGCCTAACTGTTGCACTCGCGTCGATTGACACGGTTGCGCATCGAGTGCTCGGTTGCAACACTGTTCGCTCGCTTAACCTGAATATTGCTGCCTGTCTGACTCAGCTGTATTCCTATACAATTGTTTATCACTGTAACTAAAGTGTTGGTTTCATATTTATCGTATATTGCATGTGATATTTATTTATCGTTTCGATAGCCGACGTGCTAACGCTGAGATATTGATAGATTACTATATGTGCAGGTTTAAATTGCATGCGCCTAAACCACAAGGCAAGATTTGTCTACTAACAAAATCTGGCGAATGAAGACTTTTGATATAACATTGACGATTTAAATTTAAAACGTGTTGTTAGTAGCTGAAATCTCAGATCTTTATAAGACACAGACAACGGTTTATTTATTATAATAACAATTTTTAAATGTAAACTACGTATTCGCACAGTTTGCCCTTTGTACATTTATATGTTCTATCCTGTTTTTTTTTATTTATACCGGAAATGCTTAAAAAACACGAATTTATCAACATGGCATTCCACGTTATAACCGCAATACGCGTTCACATTCGGTATTCATGTGGTATTTGACCGCACTCGAAAAGCCCTCTGAGTTATCGCTTCGTCACCCTGCGGCTGCATATTGGAGATCATTATGGACTCACTATGTCACATTATTTGATGTTTAAATTGTAAATTCTCATTTTTTCTAGTCTTTGAAATTTCAAGTATAAGGAACAACATGCTGTGTTTGGCGGTTGGCCATAAATATTGACGAAACGTTAGTGGTTAATTATTTTTCAACCTAACTGGTTCTTGAAGATACCGGTATATTTTTTACGTATATCTTTTTATACAACGATTGAAATTTCTTAATTTTTTTTTGGATTTCATCAGACTTAATTAAAAAAAAAAAAACAAAAGAAAAATTGCTTACTAGTATTGGTCTATGTATTTAGTCCAATAAAATTTTTGAATATAAAATTTCAAACATGGAAACACTTGATTTTGCTGCTCTTATAATTTATAGTGGGAACACTTGTTTTTTAAATTTTCAATTGCCGTCGGTTACATTTTCTATAAAAAATATTATTTTACACCAAGTGGTCAAAAAATAACTAGTAACTTTTAGCAATAAAATGTGTAAACTTTGAACCAAAGAATTTATCTTTGTCTACCAGTTCCCGTCAAGTAATGGTTGTCATTGGAAGAAAACCGGTTTTCCTACCTACAAAACGAGTGACAGCATGATCGATGGTGTTCGACAATGACCACTACAGTTAACTGATTAAGAACCGGATAAAATACAGCAGTACCTTGTGTTTCCAATATATTGTATCTTTTGCTTTTACTTTGTCTCGTGTTATGCATTGATTGAGCTATTTACTAGATTTTCGTGACGCTAGACCTATAAATCTCACGTAATTGTATGTAAAATCTGAAATGTTCTGCGTTATGACTAATAATTATTATACTATATAAAAACGAGAAATACATATTTTGTTATAAATGTGAAAAGCTTTATCTTTTTAAAATATCTTATAATAATTTTTATCTGTACTTCTTCATTGTATCATAAATTAGATATGTATAGGTATGAGTCAACAATGATAATATTAGTATTAGCTTACGTTATATTGTATACAACAATCAGTCATTAGTCAGAGGTCCTCGCCATTTTGCTTTATGTACCCACTACCCGGACACAATGATCGTTACAACATAACAAGACATATTTCTTATTAAGTTTTGAAATGTAGGCTATAAGGACTAAGTAACTAATAAGTATTTTTACACCCACGTAAAACATTGTACCCATATTGAGATAGCTACAGGTTTCTTAATTTTTCATTGTTACACTGTCGAAAGTAAAATGATTGCGTCAATGTTGTTTAATCCACATATCCGGTTTGCTCATTGTTACATCACATGAGCTATTGCAAGTTGCTGATGCTGGAGTGTAGGCTGTTAACAATGCTGCCTTTCATTTCCATTGTAACACGTGTATCTAGTGGGGCATCGGATCGATTTTGGTGACGCATCACCCGCACCATCTTCGTCATGTAGTCAGGGCAATATGCTAATATATACCCGGTTTTATCGTTATCGCTTTATGATAACGCCGTAAAGGGCCCTCCCCTATTGATTTGCTGTTCACGACTTTCTAGTGCTGCGGCATTGGTGTATACTGTATTTTTAATACATCGAGAGGAGTTGTGATATTCATCAAAGTATTTTTTTTTATACTACTATGCGTCGAGACGAGCAAGACGCTCACCTGATAGTAAGTGATACGCTTGCCCATAACAACGCGGCGCTAGTTAAGATGGTATACACTGCACCGCATTGCGCTCGTCGCCTTGAGACATAAGGTGTTAAGTCTCGTTACCCCAGTAATTACACTAGCTACAGCGCCCTTCAAACCGGAACACAGTAATGTTTGCACAGTACTATTTGGCGGTTGAAATAGGAGCTGTGGTGGTACCCATCCAGACGGTCTCCGGCAACAGAGACCAATTGATCAGTAATTCAGGCTCTGCCAAATTTTCCGCCGTTAATTGAAGGAGTACTCAATCTATCTAGATTTTTAAAGGTATAAATATATGTATTGAGTTGTATTTTACGTTCATTCTGTATCATGTGGATAATATTTTAATTTGAACTAAAAAAGCCGGGGCATGTGGACAAATTAATTTTCTAAAGAATGAGGCAACCGGCTCCCTTCTCGGCGCCGTCGTGACCTATAAACTACTAGTAGTTAAAAAATGTGCAGCTAAAGAAAGGAGTTCAACCTGTCCACATAATTTATACAAATGTTCTAAAGTTTCAGAAACGAAACTAATAAAATTTTAGAAATGTCAAGCTTTTCTTGCACGTCGAAACTAAATGTAGCTCGTGAAATTCCTTCCAGTTTTGTATTTAAACTAATTTATGGTTACAAGTCACATTTCAGTTTAATTATAATTGGTTATACAATTACGGTAAAGTGATTCGGTGATGTAATTATGAATTTTTGGATGTAACAAGAACATTACGTAGATAGGTAATAGTATTTTATAACAAATAATCTTGTGATAGACTTAGAAATTTGATAATTATTAATTATAGAAGTCGAACTTAAACATATGTTTACACAAACACTGAACGTTTCAAGGATCTCCGTCACTTCGTCAAATGTACAGTCTAATTGAACAAATTTCTTTTTTAATCTTATGACATAGTTCTCCAGATTTTATTAAACAGAAAGAAATTTTAACAGAGATCTCTAGCTTGCAGCTAGTTTGCTTTGCTGAAAAAGGCTTTATATGTCGGTATTTTAATTAAGACGTAAGAAGAAAATTTCATTTTCTTCAGAGAATTAACAATTGGCAAGGCCGTGGTACCGCGCCGGAGTTTTTATGAAACCATAATAATATTTTTAGGAGAAAATAACTTTTTTTACTCTATACGTACCTTAAGTAATAAAATAGAGGTCTATCATACAAATAAAAATGATCACAATTACATTTTGTGCTAACAAATTCAAGTAAACACAAATACCGATCAGAAAAGGAAATCTTTATACTTTTTTTAAAATGATTGCCAAAAAAAGTCCTGTTTTTGTTTAAAATTAGGATGAAAATATATATATTAATAGTATTTTCGAAGATTTTCTTTTATCAAAGAATGTTGTAATTTTGTATACTACGAATTTCAAGTGTTGATATATAATTTTCGGTTTGTTATCATATCTTAAACTTATCAACACTGTTGTGGTCGCATTGTTTTATAACCACATCATTTTTTTATTGTGCCATCAATGAAATTATTAAATCTAGAAACAGTTCTTAAAGGTATGTACCGTTAACTTGCAAGTTCTATAATTTTTTGCTTGATTCTTTAAAAAAAAAAAAATCAAATGAGATATGAAAACGTTAAAATAATATATAAGAATGCCTCCTTTTTGTTGTAATAACATTTGACTGATAAGGTATGGATGATGATTCAAGATTTATAAATACATTACCTATATTTATATACAATTTTGAACATCCGATTTCGCTTGCATCCGACGATTCCTTCTCGTCCGATTCTAAATGTACTTACACTAAAATTATCAAAAAACTTGACACATAGAATACATATACATCGTTTCCGTTATCCTTCATCCTTATCATTTATTTATAAACTTTTCTTCTTTTTCATATATAGAAGCATATCTGTTGTATATATGTTGTGTCAATAACATCAAGTTTACACTGCACTAATCATCATGTTAATGACTGCCGCCGACTGTCCTCTAACGACGTATCGCCAATAACGAACAGATGTCGCCTGATTGCGGCACCGGGCCGTCAGCCCAATGACCAAACGGGCAGCACGTAGAGCTCTGAATCCGTGCCAAGTTTGGTTATAACAATGAAAGCAATTTTCCGCTTTACTTGTTCGGGCCGTGTGCAGTTTTTGCTCGGCGGCGCGTGCCGGCTTCGCGGCTGCTCTACGCAAATCCTATCCATTGTGCGCAGTGACAATGCCTCCGCTGCTAATTCAAGGACGGGCCAGCCTTTGCATTGTGACGTTCGCTATGCGCTTCCACCGACACTTTGATGGATTTTCGTAATATAACCCCATAATTGTTTATTGGGATAGTCCGAATTTACAACGCCATTTACAACGTCATATTATCAACACTCGACACTTACCTAACTTACTAAATGTTAAGTTTGTATAAATACAACGATTACAATATTTAGTTTTTCATTCGCGGAAATATAAGAAATCATTATATAACGAACATGATTAGTATTAAAATAATTAATTTTTAAGTGCTATCCTAATTATTAAAAACAAAATAATTACGAATTATAATTATGGTATCTCATGTTAATAATAGAAAACGAAAACTTTTGTGAAAACAGCAATTATAATTTAAAATACTGGATCTTTATTTCTTAAGTAATAAGTTTAACAAAAGAATCATAACTCTTTTTTGATTCATATGCATATTCTCTATCTCGTTTATAAAATAATATTGCCGTTAAGTATTTACCCATGGTCGTTTTATATGTTCGTATTATAACGTAATAAATAATAAATATAAGTATTCTTTTTTGGGCTTCAATCTCAAGGTTTTGCAGTATGTATAAATTAAAGTCAATGGCAAATAAATATGTAAATATTCTTTCGAAATTAATATTTAACAAAATTAATTAATTCTTATTTTGTGGACACTTGTGTTACAGAAATTGTACTTCCCAATTAGATTGTAGTTTATTATTAATAATTTAACGTTATTGTTACAGGTGAGTGATACGTATATCCAGTCATCAGAGACCACTTCAAGGTTTGTGACGCAACGCATTCCGCTCCACGGCCACTTGAACAAATTTTGTATGTTTGCATTGCTAGCTTACTGTTATCTCTCCGCGCTGATAAATTTATTCTGCGATACTTAATTATTTATGCAAAAACGAAGAACACTCTTCGACATTCATAGATTTTCATGCTATACGTAGACAAATTACTAATAAACTCGATTAAAGCGTCTGTACCCTTTTTTAAAAGATTCAACGCATGGGCGCAGAAGTTCACAACTTTTTAATCTCATTGAATCTTGAGTAACATGATAAGTACAGTAACAATACGAACATATGAACTGAAAAGGGTTTAATCTTCTATAAGCTATATTTTAGTAAAATTAATAATAGATGCAATGTCTTCAAACGATGATTAATAATATTAAATTGGTTAAAAATGACTTAGTGTTATAATATTTTATGCGTAAGCAAGAACACGTTATTAGTTGGAAGGTTTACGTATTCGCTTTATTTTATATAGTGAGCGTTGAACAAATAGGATGAGGCTTTGATTGGATAGACACCAACACTAGTTCCATTGAAGTGAGGCTTTATTTACAGCATAGCTTCGGCGCTTTCCTGTAAGCATTCATCGGTGAAGGTACGGTTGGTTTTGTCGCGATCATCCGGATCGTTGCCCCGGCAGAAGGCTCCGGGGTGTAGTGGTCCCTCTCAAATTGTTTACGTCTCCCTGCACCGGACGGTCTCCGGTCGCCACTTTACTCTCTCCCGGAATGTATCTTTATTGTAGTAGATTATGCTCTATTAAATATATATACAGAACTATGTAGTTCAATATATTTGAATAATTTTAACTTAATCTTTAGTTACTCGTGGTAAGTCTCTGTTGCCGGAGACCGCCTAAGTAGGTATTAACGCTGTTCCTATTTCTGCTTGCAAACATTCGTGCAAATACTACTGTATTCCGACTTTAAAGGACGTTTTAACTAGTGAAATTACCGGGGTAACGAGACATAACATTTACGTCTCAAAGCGACAAACACAATGTGGTGCTGTTTACTTCATCCTAATTAGCGCGACATTGTTACGTTCAAAATTATAACTTACCATCTAGTGAATGCCACGCCCGTCTCGTCACTTCGTCCAATATAGAAAAGTTTGATGAAACTTTATAAAGTACATAAATAGTTTTACCAAAATACATCTGTCTTACACATTTGTGTTTAATATGAATGAAAATCTTTTCGGATTCAGAAAAATGTGTATCTGACGAGTGATTTGTGAATCAGATGATCTACGCCCGTAAAAACGTCCGATAACGCCGTGGTACAATATTGCGCAGTAAATCTGTGTTGCCGTTGACAGTGTAAAGGAAAATTCATATCTGTTATACATCCGCGACGATCAAAGAAAGCGTACAGACATTCATGTTAACCTAACAAGAATAACGTTATATGTTTACCATTTATTATTTATTTAAACTTTTTATGTGATGTAATAAAATGCGTTATAACAACATTTATTATATAATTCTTTCGTAAATCCTGTCGTTATTAGAAAATGGAAACCGTGATAGCAGGTGATATTAACAATGTTCCCTTTTTTTCCTTTTCTCTTTATTGGGCTCGTTTCGATTTTGATATCTTCCGTTATACATTCCTGCGAAAGCGCCCGCGGCGATATTGTCTTTTAGGCCGGCGGCTCGAGCAAATCCTGTGAGGATTATGGTCGTTATTCTTGTTATACCATTTTATATATTTTTTTATCGTACACGTTTCATAGCCGTAAGGAGTTGTCTTAGTAAATTGTAGCGAAAAATAAATTGTTAATTTTTAGGTCCGTACGTAAATAAAACGAACATTTCTGTACCTTACACTAAGTAGGCCTTACTGTAGTATCAATTTGAGTGCCAGTTTTCATACTATAAAGGTGGTTAATTTTTTCTACAATTGTTAGTTGCGATCATGCCGAGTTCAAAAATAGTGCATGAACTACAAATATATGTTCTCGGTATCCATAAAGGTATGAATGGCAAATGTAATATTTTTATGATTTTCTATTTTTGCCTGTTTCATTATAAAATATTTTTTTTTGACTTTCGTATTGCATTAATTTAATAAACTTGCGTTCAATATCGATTTATTTTTATTGTATCAGAGAAAATTTTGCATTCTGTACTTGGTATTTTTTATTTACTGTCAATTCACATTGGAGTCGAACGTGTCCTCAATACAACGAACGCTACGATAACTAACGAGGACCGATTCTATGTCAATTACCACACATTGTTCAGAACTACGAATACAACAAACGTTTCGTTCTCTATTGGATACTGTGTCTCTCGCGTACTAACACATACTGTAAGAGTTGCATATTGAATTTTGAAAATCTTCATCAATTTCTTACTTTCAATAGTCTGCGAAAGCGATCCTGTTGTATGACTACGAGGTTTTGTCCCGTAAAATTCGCGCAAACCCTCTTTGGGGTACTCCCCCCCCTTTTCCAATAAAAGGAATAAGGTTTAAAGTATTTACACTCTTCTCCACTTGAATTAACTGGTTCATCGCACAATGTATTTTTTGTGTTAGTTATTGAATTGTTTCCTATTACACAGTCACCATCTCAGCGACGTTGTATCGAATCTTTGCATTGAAGTTTAACGAAGACAATACTGTTAAATGGAAGCGGGGCTCGTTAGTAAGTGGTCTCAGTGAATGCGGTGCACGATACGCCGGTCCGTTATGCGGCGATCACACGCCATGCGCCGCGAACTACCAACGGGAAACGCTATGGTGTTGTGCAAACAAAACAGCTCGACACCGCGAAACTGTGGCAATGCATTCATTACATTTAATTATATTATGCTAGATTATCATTTTATATACTTTACATTCAATCTTTAAGCTTTATGTAACACTTTAAGCTAAGGGTACAAAGAGCGGAATTAATGCTATAAGGCATTTTATACCAAACAACCCAGGAGAAGAAGTGACATTTGAGTGTGTGTGAAAGAAAGAAAAAAAATGTAGAAAGGTAACAAATAATAAATACATGAATACTTTATAAAACCGACCACATACATACACAATCTAAATAAATATATATAAATATATGTATTTATATACACATTGAAAAAAATCAAATATAATATCGTCATCTAGGTCGACGGTGAGACTTAATCAATCTTTTCAAACTATGTTTTGTGGAACTTTAAATGTTATTAAATTTAATGATTCATTAGTCCTGTAATGGTTTTATTTATAAGGCGAGAACGTAATTTACTTAGTTCCTGTTACTATATTTGCCAAAATTTTCACACTGATTTTTTTTAAACTCTGGATGATGTTGATGTTGTCCTTTCTCATATCGGTGTGGTGGTAGTCTTGGTTATTATATTTCTAGTTAGGATCATGTCTGTGCTTATGGCACAGACATTCCATTCCTAATTTCCAAGTTTCAATGCTATAAAGCATTGAAACTCATGACAGATGGTGATGGTAATGATGATATATGAAAAATTACAAAATAGCAATATTTCAAACTATAACAATATATTTGAATGCTTAATGAACGGTAATCATGTCAAAAAAAAATACGTTCATAATAATTGTTATAATTGTATATAAAGATACTTATACCTTACATTGTAAAATTTATTTCATCGTTATTGCTACGGCCTTGGCCTAATATTTCTATTATGGATATTTTACTTTCAAGACTTTAGTAGCAGTTATTACGTTATTTTCGGTGTCGTATCTCTTCGAGGTTAGAGGGTAAAGATTAACGACGTCAATTTCGTATATCCCCCAATCGCTGGCTTTGCGATGGATTTGTTCTCATTCGTTATAAGATATAAGATATTATAGAAATGATTTGCTATGCAAAACATTATTCGCAGTTAGACAAAAATTATCTGTGTATGTTAAGTAATGTCTTTTCTTTCTCGTTTTATTTTTAAATTATACACATACATCGTAAAGAGCCGCATGCAGTTATAGTACACAAGATACAATGCCTTAATAATATCACACACAAATAAGTATTTTCTCAGAAAGTTAGTATATGAGATATCTTAAATAACAACTGCAAGACTTCCGTCTAAGATATATCATATCATCTCTAACCATAGCTTACGAAATAAAATTGGACTCAAATTTTTGTTTGAAATACATCATATCACCATGATCTAATTGATAAATAGAAAATTGAAGCGCTCTTATTATTACCACTGGGATAAGGGCCTTTCTCTTACAAGGAGTGTTAAGACCACTCATATACTTCACTGGAAACTCAAACATAGTGGGGATCGAATTCGCGCTTCTTCGAGACATGAAACTAGTACAAATGTCTTACAGAGTTAGCTAGCACGATTTTTGAAAGTATAGTAGGTAAGAATTGTTATAAGTGTGTTTATATATCTAAATAAACTTTGCCCATGTAATCCCCTCCGGCAGAATTGTTATATGTGGGCGGTTTGTTATCTTAAAACCTTGTATCGTTTTGGATTCCACTTCGGATTTCTATTACGAAAAGTCGATCAAAACGCCTACATAAATATTTATTTTATCTGGACGTCTAAGCTTAAATATAAAAATGTTTCGTAAATAATTCATGCTGTTTCCTTGTTTATTAATGAGATCTATGTTAATGTGACCTGGTTTCAAATTTTCTCTTATTATGCTCCATTTAATACGATCGACCTCTTGTCCGCAAAGGAGGATCGTGTATCTAAGCCCCTTATATTCAGCTTAGTAACAGAGTTTTTTTTTTATAGCTGCAACAAAATACACTATTAAAGAGTGAATAAAATATGAAGCAATTTTTTTTGGATTAGAGGTGATGGTTAATGAAAAAAGCGTTTTTGTCTTGGATCTCGTATATCAAATTTCAATAATAATTTCTGTTTTATTTGTACAAAGTACTATTTCCTTGTATAATCAAAAACGATTTCCTGTTTTTTTAAACCGTTAATAATATTAACTAATTAAGAAGGTATAATTGGCATTATGGCCATCATTAAGATTGTACTAATCCGTCTAAGCAGATAAAGATAAATAAGGGCGTATTTTATTGAGGGAAAACGGAAGAAAAATTTTCCTTATCAAGGGTCGATGGAAGAGTTGCGTATGTTTGTTTTGGTCGATTGGATGGAGGTTAGTCTTGAAACATATTCTGTACAGATAATAAGTTTTTTCGTATTCTTTTATCACATTCGTTTAATATTTTCTTTACTCAATATTTAATGATATCGATATTACAAAAGAATTTAATAAATACCTTGCGAGCACACTGCTGTAGATATGTATTAAAACTATTGTTATATTCATTTTGATATCAATAAGAAAAATCTTTGTGGCATATTGTTACTTTCACACAAACTCTTGTAGCCGCAATAGATCTTAGTTATTCTTCAGAACAGAAATAAATCATGCCTCAGATTCATTAAAAATCATAAAGTATTAATACGCGCTATTGAAAATATTAATGAATAAATATTTACGTTAATAAACCATTGGGGGCGTTCGGTTCGCGTCGGCGTTGAACAGATTACGACTGCGGTTATACGAGGCTCGAAATAGTAAAAGTGCACTAACTAGACGGCGATGGGTCAAGGACTATTTGCTTTGTTGTCTTGCTACATTACGCTTGCATTTGCATTGCCAATCATTACCCTCTCATGAATAGTTAATACCTCTGAACTGTATGAAATGCTAACGAGTTATTTAATTACTGTTAAAACGAATAACTCATAACAAATTACTACTTATGATAAATGACTTTTTATTGTCTTTATAAGTAAATTTAATTTGATTTGTAAATCATTGTGTGAGATGGTTCAATTTTAATCAAAAATGTTACGTGTAGCTTTGTGCTCTGGGTTTCGTCGATACAGGTATCGTGTAGTGAGGAACCTAAAGGTTAATACCTAGCAGGATAAAATAGTATACAAATTAATTAAAACTTTTATATAGTTAATGTAATCTATTTCATAGTCATGTTATAACAAAGGTTTGCATTTTGATTTTGATTTAATTTTAAGATATAAAGTCCATCAGTGTATCCGTCTGTGTAGGATTGTTTAAGAGGAAAGTAAAAAGGCTACTTCTAGACTTGTGCACATTCCTTTCAAAGACTACTTCGCCGCTTACTATCAAGTAGGATTGTAGTTAATCGGTGATCCGTATAATTAAAAATAAAGCTTTATAAACTGATGGCTTAACGTATTTAATATACGAATAATGGCAAACTTCATTGGTTCTAGCATGACTCAGTTAAGGTCTCTCTGAACCCCTGATAATGTAACATTTGCATTCCGCCCGTATCGCGATAGAGACCGTACTCCGGGTAAGCACTGCTGTCTATCCCATCTTGATGCGATTACCATTATCGCGTTTCTTAGAATGAATGTCTTTCTTATACTCAAAAAGTATGCAAATTACTGCGTAAAGTAATTTACTCGTGTTGAAATTACTGCGGCGGAGTTTACGAAGCGTAAAGAAAAAATTTAAGTGAATTCTCGAAAAATCTAATTTGGTCTCCCTCGACTTAATTGTCACTTCGCGGTAAGTTAAAGGGCTTGCTTAATTTTATTTAGGTGAGGAACAAGCTCCACTTGACTCCAACGTAGCCAAGTAACGAAGTCTTTTTAAAGTGCTTGCAAAATTTATCCACTTTTTAGTTAAAGCAAATTTAGTTAGTGTTAATTGTAGGACATTTAAGTTGTGCTTAACAAGTAAAACTTTCTATTTTTAGGGATATCATTTAGTTCATTTCACTTTATTTACGAAATGATAATTTTGAATTCCTGATAAACATGCAATATTTACTTAATTTATATTAACTACATTGTAATAATAAATACTTATAGTGTGCAGACAAAAGACTTTTTTTAATTACAAAGGTTTAATATTTGAGCTTATGTTTACATTAGGTACATTTTCACATAATATTAGACAATGTAGCTGAAGATGTGAATATACGTGTCCAAAATACTTCGTTCCTTAAATGTTGACAGCCGGAACACAGGAATGTTGTTATGGTGGCATATTTGAAATATCCTAAAGCAAAACTAAATCGAAGTGGGATCGTCAAATTACAAAGCAACTATTTAGCCACTGCCCGTAGTTTCTTTTCAAGTAAACGATTTTTATTTCACGGTGCAGATTGCACAAAAATAAACATTGTGACGTACTTACTGCTTTTTAGATATAAAATACTTTAAAATACTGCTTAAGTAGCACTTCGTTAATAACAGCATATTACGAGGCAACAAGTGTTTGTACTAAGAGCGTGTAACGGACTGACCACCTATGGTCTTTTGATTGGAGAGTTTCGTTTTTTTCGATTTTTATTTTACTAACGATGCGAGTTCGAGTTGCACATAGAGTTAACGTCTTCTTAAAAGTTTATTAACACCATGAGATTCAATAACCGTTCGGTGAAGATAGAACACTTGTGTATCTTTAGTCGATAGAAGTTAATACGCTACTTAAGTAAGGTTACCTTAAGCTTTAAAGTTGAGTACACACCATACATTCAGAAAATAAAAAGTATTTGCTTTTTAATGTGATTATAAAAATGTTATATTTTTTGGATTTGAAAGTTCAAGTGGAAAATAAAATGCAAGTCTACTATAACGTTTATTTTAAAGATATAGTTGATGTTCTGTTAAATAATAGAATAATTCATAATTTAGCCATGAATGGATGAGTTTTCGTTTTCATAAGCGAATTGATTGATTTTACAATTATTCGCTTCTCTTCAATACGTACGTAATAATGTCGGGCTGGAATTCTAAAAGCCTAGGGAAGCCAAATGTACCGTACATTTGCTCCGGTGATTTTAATCAACTTGTAACGATGGAATTTCAATCCTATTCCCCATAATTGGAATTCCTCACTCGAAACGTAATATTGTTGAACGTTGTGTGTTACTTAATAATTAGACATACACAATGCTTCAAAATAATGTACTGTCATTGTAAATATGTGTCGCGGCGGCTTAAGGAACAAAAGCGCATAATCAGTTGGCACTGTACTGTGATTTGTTATTAAAGTTGCCAGTAGTGATGACTATGGAAATTTCGTTTAATGAGTGTTATAATGAATAGTCGAGGGAACTAACGGTGAGTGAATAGCTCATCTAATGTCCTGTTATTAAAGTACTTTACATGTAGAAAGTATTTCATGGTCGTATATATGTGGGGTATATAGTCCTTAGAGTTCGGAGAGGGCACGGAATCTCTGTTGGGAACACAACCGTGAAAAGAGAGAGGTATTATGTTAACCAATAGAGCAACTTAAATCATTCACTCAGAGATGTAGATTGAGTCTAGACTCTGTGCTTTAATTTGACACAATACCTAGTATTTTACAGACTAGAAACTAGTTTAAATTTTAAGTGTATCCTAAACTATCGCAATAGGAGGTATCGTTGAGTCATGTTATTGCATTAATTCGCTTTACTAATTCAAATGACAAGTTTCATATTCAATCAGCTTAGCTATTATCATGGTAATCAATATATAAGGATTTCGTGAAAAATGTACTATTCAGTAAAGTTCATTAATAACTTTTTTTTAATTGAACTATAGAGGTGTCCTGAATATTATTGATCATCTTAATATTTTTGTGTAACACCTGGAAATATACATTTAAGTTTATCTAAAAAATGTGGTATTTTCTAATAACCAAATTGCATTTATAGTTCATTCCGTTACAGCTATAAGGTACATTTTAAGCCTCTACTCTCCCCGGGGGTCTGTGAGAATGGATCATTGCCATCAAGGTCTCACAGTACGTTTATACCGTCTATTAATAATGTCGTAACTTTATGTTCTTATCAAACAAGTCCTTTGTTTTTGGAAATCATTGACATTAGATGCTATTAAGAATATTATTTGTACATTACTAAAAATAGTTTTTCGGTATTGAGTAATAATGAACAAGTTTCGTTTAGATGTAAATTGTATATGTAAGTTTAATTATACCTGATTTTCAATTTAACGGAAATTGATTCACGTAACTCCTATATCTGTAGTTTTGGAAGGGTATAAATAAAGATAAATATGATAATACAAGGTAAAATCAAAACAGACAGGGACCGTTAAGATGTTACTGCTCGACGTTAATAGCGGGCACGTTAAAAAGCTTTCCCAATTTCCCCACGGGCTTGGACTGAATAATTGATTACGCACACGCTTTCATGAAGTGAGTACGTAAATCGTAAAGCTCTCGTATATACTGCTTAACATCATTACCGCCTCGATTTTGTATTAGACAGCTTACAGAACAATTGATTTTCCATATCTATATAATAAAAATGAATTGCTGTTCGTTAGTCTCGCTAAAACTCGAGAACGGCTGGACCGATTTGGCTAAATGTGGTCTTGAATTATTCGTGGAAGTCCAGGGAAGGTTAGTAAGGTGAGAAAATATGGAAAAAGTGCCTGGAATATGGTAAAAACAACAATTTCTCTTTTTCATTGAGGTGACCAGATTTTTAGATAGGCAAAGCGGGACAACTCTGAAGGAATAATAATATCGTAATTTTTTTTTAGTTTTAACATAAGTACAGTTTATAAATGTTTTTTTTTATATAAGTGAATTTGTTTGAGTAGATTGTAGTAATTTTGTAAAATATTGTAAAAGTCTTCACAAGAATTTGATAAATTAGTTTGATTGACTTGAAATATTTGCAAAATTTTATTCGTATATTACTTTCTAAAATTTCTTTCGAGGTTAAGGTGGGTGATACACGTTTTGTCATCAATATAAAGTATGAAGACTACGAGTATTTTAAGCTAAGTTTAAGAAAATTTATGCATTTATGAAATATTTAAATAAATTACTTACTTTATTTTTCTATGGTAAGAAACAGATTTGTAATATTTATTTGTTTAATTATCTTGCTAGCACGCAGTACGGATACAAAGTGTATCATTTGAGAGACAAATACAATGTAACGGGTAGCAAAAGCAATATGTTACGCAAAACAATGATTTTCATAAATTTAAAATTTTACTTAATTCTAAAAGTCGGGACTTTTGAAAAACGTCGCGTGACGCGGGATTAATAGTAAAAAAATCAGGACTGTCCCGCTAAAAGCGAGATGTCTGGTCTCCTTACTTTAGATACATAAAACGTCAAAAATTTGAAGTTCGTCCCGTCATTTAGACACCAAATACAATTTAAAAGAATATTTTTGATTTTGACATTTGATATTGACAACCAACAATTACTCATTGCAATTATAATATTTCACGAGAAAAGGGAGAAACATGGCGGACGAATTAACCACGCAGATAATATTTTAAGGATTTTTATTCTTTTATTTTATTTGTCTACACATGACACTGGCTCACTCACAAACCGTGCTCATGCCATCAATTGGGAAGAAGAAGAATATTTTACGAACTTTAGCGGGAATCTGGCCGAGTGAAGGTCGCGTTGTCTCGGTTGAATTTTATTTTTTTGTGCATAATGCAGTTGAATGTTCAATGTGAGTGTAGTATCATGCAGTAAATTAGTGTGTTCGTGTGCAGCGATTGTAGAATTCAAGCGGGAACACCACTGTCCTAGGTTCATTGGTTAAAATTGTAGTTAAGTCTTAACTTTACTTTGTTGATCTTTTGTGATGGTGACACTATTTAACGTTGAAAATTGAAAATTGAAAATTGAAAATTGAAAATTGAAAATTGAAAGTTGAAAGTTGAAAGTTGAAAGTTGAAAATGGGAAATGGGCAACGGGCAACGGGCAACGGGCAACGGGCAACGGGCAACGGGCAACGGGCAACGGGCAACGGGCAACGGGCAACGGGCAACGGGCAACGGGCAACGGGCAACGGGCAACGGGCAACGGGCAACGGGCAACGGGCAACGGGCAACGGGCAACGGGCAACGGGCAACGGGCAACGGGCAATGGGCAATGGGAAATGGGAAATGGGGAATGGAATATTGGAATATTGGAATATTGGAATATTGGAATGTTGGAATATTGGATATTGGAATATTGGAATATTGGATATTGGAATATTGGAATATTGGAATATTGGAATATTGGAATATTGGAATATTGGAATATTGGAATATTGGAATATTGGAATATTGGAATATGGAATATTGGAATATTGGAATATTGGAATATTGGAATATGGAATATTGGATATTGGAATATTGGATATTGGATATTAGATATTGGATATTGGATATTGAATATTGTATACAGAATATTGAAAATGGAAAATAAAAAATTTTAATCTGACATCTGAAATCTAGAAACCAGTAACCAGAAACCAGAAACCAGAAACCAGAAACCAGAAACCAGAAACCAGTAACCAGAAACCAGTAGCCAGAAACCAGAAACCAGTAACCAGAAACTAACTAACAAAAGTTTATATTCAATTACAAGCTTTCACTGCTGTCTAAGCAATGTAGGCGCGTTCGTAACGCTAAAGAGTCAAATATTAAAACGAATGAATTAATAACATAAATAGTCACAAAATGTAAGAGCTAAAGATCCACCATACTGATTTTCAATTTGGTGTCGGCTTCGCGATATTATTTCTTTTGTTTTAGTTTCGGCGCCCGACATAAAATGCATTCGTTTACACGTCAATACATCAGTCGAGCACAAATCGCGTTACCATCTGGCGGACCTGATAGACTACATTCTGTCAAAAAGATTTGGAATGTGACAGTTATTTGTTCCTAAAAAATTATTATAGTAAATATAACTTATGTACTTTAATTATAACTTTGGCCACTCTTCTGGAACCCACTAATATCTAAATATTAGTTATTAGATGAATACATATAGTGCTGAACCCCGCACACCGCCCATAACCAGGGTGACGGTTCTGTTCAGGAGATTTTTTTGCCCCGGCTATAAAATAGGCAGGAACAAAGAACATTCCATTTTTTTTTGACAGAACGAAGTCTGTCGGGTCAGCTAGTATTTTATAATTACGTCGACGATTATTAAGGTAACAGTATTTTTCATAGATGTTCTAGACAAAAATTTAATTAATGAGTGCACCTATTAAATTTTGTGTTTTAAATATATACTTCCATTATTTATTTAAATAATCGTAATTTTTGTGTAACAAAAACCGGTAAGCGTTTCAAGGATAATACAAAGTCTTTGTCCTGAAATCAGTTTTGTCTGGACTATTACTTTCTCTTAGTAACAAACAATGTAATCACTATGTTACATATATTTATATAGTGATACAAATTGTCATGTATGCAAGTTGAAAAAATCTGGTATTGAATTATTGTACATTTTAATAAGTAAGATATGTTACTATATGATGAAAATCTTACATATGAAAACAGGTAAAACGAAAAAAGTTCTTTTAATAAGAAGATTTTATATAAATTTTTTTGAGTGTTGTTAATTTTTCTGGTTTTGAAGTTGGAATCCGGGATTTAATAACCTCAAAGTCAAACACGCAATCTCTTTAAAAATACAGATTAGTACAATAATTTTTAATTGATATTATTTCACCTTAAATGAATTTTACAAACTTAAAAATGAGTACTTAAAAATAAAACTGTTGAAAGGTGACGTTTAAAATAAAAATCTACCCCCCAACCTCTAACAATAAAAACTAAACAAGCAGACACATTAATTTTGCAACAATAGTCTCGCCCCGCAGACAGTGCAGTAGTCAGCGCAATGCCCCGACTACAGTATATTTATGTTTACTTGTATTGTGCTTAACGTTTCGGACAAATAATAGTCTGGAGCGAGAATGACTATTAAATCTAACATAAAACTCTTTAAGTTTGTTTTCACTTTGATTTCCAACTAAGAAAACTCTCAATAGTAAAATTGGAGTGCGCCGTTAAATATTTTATGACATCCTCCTGCATGTCTACAGCTATTTGCAGTTTTCACCTTACTATGCGACGCAGTGGAGTGCCCTTAGGGGAATTTTACGAGATGGTGATACTAGCGGTTTTATACCTGCCTGATACGAGGGCACTTACAAAGTTATAGTGTAAGTAGTACTAATGTTTTGAACTATGAGACGATTACCTAGTTTTGTGTGTACTTTATTGCGAGAAGTTTGTTTTATCTCGCTTATAATTAAATTCGATGGGGAATTGATAGAAATGATGAAGTATAGAGCTCTTTTTCTTTATACAAAACTATAACTATAATTTTATTAAAATATTCTTCATATGTATTTATAAATGCATATGTCTTTCTTATACCTGAAGAAATATGGTACGGGGAAAACTCCCTCTCATGTTATTATTTCCACTGTCAAATCTTGCGACACGCATGTGATAGACGAGATAAAGCATGAATAAGTTATTTAGTTATTATCAGGATGTATTGTGTTATTTGAAGTAGAAATAAGCATAGCAGAAACAATGTCTGTTCGCTACTCGATTTTAGTATACATCCTTGGCACTATTTTTTAAGAAATTTTAGTCATTATTTTTCCTTATCCATAATATACTTAGATCATAAAGATCATGGCAATATTGTGGCTAGAAGAAAGTCAATGTAAGGATTATTTACTTATAATAAGTTTCTTTATACTATATTCGTTTTTATAATGTTTAGTAAAAATGTTTTCGATGTCTCTATTTTACATGAAGTTATTGGAAGTACACTGACCTTTTTCGGTCATCAGCATATTACAAGTTAATAAGTTTATTAACTACATTATGTATGAATATAATACGCAATAAAATAATGAAAAAAATGTTTTCGTTACATTGTTTTTGGTAAATTTTAATGGAAGTTTCCCATCCTGCTAATGGGGGACATGTTTTGGCTTTTCCATTGTAATACATTAACTTGTACTAATGTATAGCGCTCAACATGCTGGGTAGTTTATTTCTTATCTCCTGAGATTACTTCGTGTTTGCCCCTTTTGGGTTAATACCCTTTAGTGGTAGGATTTTGACGCTCACAGATATACTGTGGGTCCCCTAATGCCAGCGATACGTACAACTAGCATTCATTAAAACATTGCCGTTATCCGAATTACTTTCAAGGAAACCTGAAATGATGTATTTATGTACTAATGTATAGCGCTCAACATGCTGGGTAGTTTATTTCTTATCTCCTGAGATTACTTTGACCTATGTCCATCAGTGGACGTCCATCGGTTGAAATGATGATGATGATGATGATGAATTACTTTCAAGGAAACCTGAAATGATGTATTTATGTATATCATAATTTCATTAATTTTTATCGTTAGAATTATAACTGAATTTCATCAGATATATTCGCTTTTCTGGTTAAAACTGTCTTTATCAAAATCTGCCCGTTGTAATCCCATGCTGGTGATCTTTCTCCTCACCGATCAGACTTGCATTGATCCCCAACTAGCGTTTTTATGTAAATCACACCAGATTGTCGGTCTACCTTATTGGGGAGCCTACTAACCTGCGGATATCATCTTAGCTCCCCATCGACCCATCGGCAGCCCATCGAGCTATGTGAAACCCTGCCCATATTTCTTTTACGGGTCTTATTATCTGAGTTAATCACACAAAGAAACCCCGAGCAAAGCACTTTCCTTTTATCTTTCGGTGACTTTGTACCTTTTTATGAGGTTCTCTGGCTTTGAACGGTATGTCATCATCAAATTCGTATTAAAAATGTATAATTTTCTTTTCGCTCAATATTTATATAGTAGAGACACACGCCTGAATTCGTAAGTCTAAGTACTTAAGGTGTAAAAAGTACATAACTTTTTTTTCCCCATAGCTCAACTAATATTACAGTATAATAATTTGAAGTTATTCGTTGTTATATGTCTATTGGACTGATGATGTTATATTTATTACCAATGTTTCATTTTTTATAAAGATTGGTATACTTCAACAGGTGTTAAAAATAATTTTGTCTCTCATATAAAGACTGTTAGGTAATGAAAGTATAAAAAGTTGAACGAAGTTAAAATTGGGTATTAAGAGGGTGAAAGTTGAAATTCATTCCAGATTAAACGATTCTCTACATCCCTTAGGATCGCGTTTAATTTAAGTAGCTTTCGTTTGTGTCTTACTTTTTACCAGTTTTTTTTTTTATTTAAAATGGTGTTGTAAGTAAAATAAGATAATTTGAATTTTAATTGAAGTTTCATATTTGCTTTGAAAGTACCGTTTAAGTTATGTAATATTTTTAGACTGTAACTTCACAAACGCTGAAGTCGCTCCTTGTTTATTCCAAGTACGGGATTATACGTAGCAGTTCTTACAAACTTAAATTGGTTTCATAGATGTTTACGAGCAAATAGGGGAATATAGTAGTCCGAAAAATTATCTTGGTTTGGTGGAAGTTAAATTGTGTTTGCTCGACGTTCTCCTTGAGCTGTTATTTTAATATTAAAATAATGCGGCGCTTAACAAGTCATTGGTATGAATTACTCAATCAATTTTTCTTATTGCTTTCTTTATTTAATCAAAACTCTTAAAGAAAGAACATTATTATAAATGTCATTATTAACACATTTTAATGTCTAGGAGTATGTAAGTCTTAGATTTAAACCTTACTTGATTTACATCACAATATTTTTTTAACATGAATACAGTAGTAGGAAGTAGTTGTTATTAAGAACTTAAGCTATTATAATTCGATATTTCTGAAGAAATGTTTATGATTGTGATTAATTTTAAAACAGAAATTGATTCAAATTACGTATTAACCAATTTTTAAAATTGTTATGTTTAACACGTTAGGAATTGTTGTTTTTTTAACATAAATGGATTGCGCGAATGCGAGGTCAACGACCGACGCCAGCTCGTTGTCATGGTAACGATAATTACGTTAAGCCGACATGAAACGAGTGCGAATAACCATTCACGAAAGAGGGATACGTAATTTGGAAAATTAATGAAAAAAAAAATTACTTCAGCCATTGTTTCCTATCATCGGTCCCCGTGAATTTCTTTTTGTTTTCTTTCGTTTCTTTAAAAATTCAGGATGTGCTTGGGTTAATGACCTATCACATAATATAATTTATTATACTATAAAAAAAGAAACCATCACCAGATGATCAGTCCGTTTAAATACGGTAACATGTTGTATGTAATAAATGTCTGAACAACCTCCTAATCAATAGAATTTCTTGTTGCTGTCATAGAAAAACATGCAAAACTTTTACAAGGGTCTGTTGTTACTTCCATTGTTACTTATTTTTCATGTGATTGGAAGTTTATGGAAAAGGAAACATTTCAAATATGTCCTTTTCTTTTTGATATGGGTCGTGAAATTTCTTATTATTCCTAACTATGTCAATGTTACAGTTTATTGGTAATAATAAATGATTCATGGTTATTTCGCTTATTTGCGTAGGTTACTTTAATGTCTTCTGGTTCTAGGAATTGAAGCTTTGAGTGTTAAATTCATGTTTATAATTCATATTTTTAAAACATAATGATAATTGCGAAATGAAAACGAATAATATCTCCTACGTATACTAAGTTACTTTTACATTTAACCCCTAGAATTGGATCTAAAACTGGCTTACTTAAATGTAACAATGAAATAAAATTTAAATTACTAAATATTTTGACATTGTAAAAAAGTACCTTGTAATGTCACCTTAGTTACGGAAGAACAATAAAGTGTACATCCGGGGCACTAACTGACTTATCTTGACCCTCATTTCCATTCCATTAAATGCATTATCAGTCGGGTCTTGTTTTGTTTCAATGCAAATTAAAAGTATTGACGTATATTTGAAAACTGTGTTATTACTATAGAACTTCACTTATCGTGTTATAATCTCGATATATTTGGAAGTTTCAATTAAAATTATTCGCACACCGCTTATGTTCCTGAATTAAAGTTCAACCCGAACGATGTTCAGTTTTCATCTATTTTGAATTTTTGAAATACTGATTTACTTTGTTATGCTTCAACTACATATTTATTCTTTCGTTAACTTACATATAACAATTTTTCATGTGAAGTAAATTATTATATGTAGAAAGTTATTAATAAAGAATTAAATAAGAATAAGTAATTTGTTTTAGTTTTAAAATTACTATTATATGTACGAAATAATTTTTTTTTTAATAATTTGGAGCAAATTATGTATTATATAATGTATATAAAACTAAAACATAACTACGATTATAGTGCTTTTGTATTCTATCTTATTTATTGATTAAACAAATCACATATTTTAATCACACGGAAAAAGCAATAAAATGCCTTCCTTAAAGTCGGTAAGGTACTTTATTGGGGAGGTTAGGGCGAGATTTAACGGCACAGTCCCAAAGGATCAGCAGGCTGAAGAGGCAATAGGCCGATCACGTAGTTCATACAACTGACATCAGTAGGGGATGAGCGGTCCTCGAGAGGCAATTTACTGTAAGCAAACGCATCGAACGACGACTACCCGGTGATCTGAGCTATTGTGAAGAGTGTACCAGTCAGCAGGTTAGGAAACACGAGGATAAATATTTAAGTAAGCAACTGTGCTACATTTTGTAACTAAAACTAAACTCTCTGTATTATTAAACTTTATAATATTTTTATGTTGTTGTATCTCTGTCATTTTGTTGCCATTTTAAAAATATGTTTAGTAGAACATAGCACATTTTTTTTTCATATTTTTGCCTTTGGGCGACTTTCTAAAACTACAATAGAGTAAAGAAATACTAATTTCATTAAAATCTATATTTGGATGTTTGGTCTGCTAGTGCCTTTTTTATCAAACCAACATCTACGATGTTAACTTCGTGAGTGATCAATAAGGCATCTCTTTTTAATATGACCACTTACATTCAGGAAATAGTACATTATTTTGTTAAAGTTAACAAAAACTGGTCAGACAATCATCATGGAACCTGCATGTATTTTTCTATTCAAGATTTTCAACAGCAACTTTCATTAGACTACTGGTACGTCTCTCGCCGGACACGGTCTAGGTAGGCACCACCGCAGCTCCTATTACTGCCTTCAAACAGTAGTATGCAAACATTACTGTGTTCCGGTTTGAAGTGCGTTTTAATTCGTGAAATTACTGGGGTATCGGGACTTAATATTTTATGTTTTAAGGCGGCGAGCGTAATGTGGTGCAGTGTATACTATCTTAACTAACGTCACGTTGTTATGAGAAAGTTACCATGAGACAATTACGATGAGGTGAACATTTCGTTTATTCCGTTGTCTAGTCGAATAAATAATACATACATACATAATGTGTATGAATATGTGTACTAATAATGTTTCCCGATGAAGCGTGAACGGGTCGCGCCGGATCCTTGCTCC
The DNA here is from genome assembly GCA_029286795.1 of Byasa hedistus. Classification (NCBI taxonomy): domain Eukaryota; kingdom Metazoa; phylum Arthropoda; class Insecta; order Lepidoptera; family Papilionidae; genus Byasa; species Byasa hedistus. The sequence goes on along the minus strand of JAGSMW010000020.1, from coordinate 2,971,892 downwards.
GCTGCTCCCATTGTCGTCTTCCGCGTTGCATTACCGATCGCACTGATGCTGACGTACGCGCGTTTTATGCTTCCTAACCGGATGCTCCAATATCTATTTATATAGCGTATAGTAATCATTATATGCCCCGAAAATATTCTTACACACAATGAAACAAAAATTAATACGACGTATTTAGTAAACAAAGGATATTTTCGACTATGCGAAGATTTGTGTTTTTTCATTATTAAAATTTATTAAATTTTCTACAAACTTTTTGTTAACTCTACTTTGTACTAGATCATATGGTATTTACGGACTTTTTTTTATTGTTAGACGAAAAAAATTTTTGCGTGATAAGTAAAGTAACACACACGCCTGTACATAATAATGAAACTAATTTTGATACTGTACATTTCACCAAATTGTAACTCGAGTCATAAGATTTTATGTGTCGTTACCCCAGTAATTTCATTAGCTATAATCCGGTCACAGTGTTGTACACTCGTTTGGGGCAGAAATAGGCGTTGCTGTGGTACTGATTTGGATGTGATCCACAACGGAGACTTATTTTTGAAGACTATAATTAAGTTTTAATTTACAAATTTTTCACTACTGTTACGATGTTACCATTATTAGCTTTACTTAAAGGGTAAATTCAATAATATCAATTCCTTTATTTGTAAACGAATGCAGAGTTCGTGTCTCTCTTTTGGAATTTGCATCAGAGGATTGTTGTTTGACATTTAAAAAGCGCGCTGTGATGCAATCGGCTTGATTGCGTATTACTCACTAACCTTGTCTGTGTGAGATGAATGTTACAAGTTTGTTTTATGTACCTTACATACCTTGTACATGGACAGAGTAAATAAACAGTAGTAGAGAAAACTATTTTACTAGTAACAGATCTCTATTCCAAAAGACCAAGTAGATGTCACCGAAGCTCCAATTCCTGCTGCCAGACGGTAATGTACAAACTGTAGATAATGAAATTATTGGATTAACGAGACTTGACATGTGTCAAGACGATGAAACACAATGAGGTGCTGTGTACATCACCTTAAGTTGCGCCACGTTGTTATAGGCAGTCGTATCACTTACCATTAAGTGAACGTCTCGTTACATCGAATAAAAAAGAGAAAATAATTTTTCATCGTTCCATTTATTTTCAATAAAACACAATACAACTCAAACTTTGTGAAATAATGTTTTGTCATTGGCAAAACGCTACACTAACCTTAATGACTATATTTCTTTTATTTAGTACTTTAATAAATTATCTTGCATATGTATAATATAGTACCAAAAAAGCTCAGTGAACAGTTTTGTTATATCTGTAGTAGATCATTTGAATAACGCATTCCTATTATCGTACATCATACATTCCTTTATAATAATTGTCTTCTATTCATTTGCACTTTAATGTCTTGTTGTAACAGAGCATGTGAATCTAATTACTGGTAATCTTAGCTTATAATGCATTGAAACATAATCTAGGAACGGTGATGACATCGATACGATTAGTTCGCTTAAAGTTTACTTTCGGGGTAGTTAACTTATTCTACAACAAAACAAATGCTTTACCGAAATTTCAATTCCTCGTTTTCAATTAATAAAACAAGGGCGCGAAATTGATTCACCAAATTTCACCGTTAAGTGGACATACAACGCAGGCCTCAAATATTTCACAGGGTGAAATATAAATGCAGCTTTCCGTATTATTTCTGACAGAAGTGGACAAATTAATTTTACATATAAAAAATGTCAAGTTTCATAGTATAAACGAATACCAATTAAAAAAAACGTTCTCTTCAGAAGAAAGTAGTGATAGCTATATGCCGAACACCAGGTGAAATGGTTAGTTCAATTAAAGATTTAAACTTGAAAAAATAACGCAAGGCATACGTCTACTTGGTCGTGTTTAGCAGCAGAAATATGTGCTGGCGGGCAGGTCTTTGTTTTCGGAGACCATCTACAATAGATAGGTCATGCTATTAATTTTGTGTTCCTGTTTGAAGGGCGTTGTTGCTAAGTAAGCTAGTAGCGAGATTCAAAACATCGTGCATATTATAGTAAAAAGTTTACAATGAAATAAATTATCAAAATGGTTTGCTTCTAGCTAGAAGATTTATAACAAAAAGTTTTAGGATGGTTAATAAAAAATGTTATGGCAATACTTTTCTCGGTTTGATGGTTTATTATTTTTGAACTTTGTCTGATTAAAGCGTTTTAGAGGAGTTATATTTAATTTTCCTTGTTTTCGTGCGTCATGCTATCGGGTAACTGACTTCCTGCTTTGTCGATACGACTTTACGACTTTTTTTTTCTTTAATTAATGCATAGTACTATTGAAACTACACATGAAAACGAGTTTACGGCCTTGTTTGTTGTTAGGGAAGTGAGTGTACAGCAAAATATGCTTTGTAAGACCAGTGTTTTATATTTAACCCGACAAGGTTTTTCAATGATTTATAACAGTATTAAGACACCTTTACGATTTATTATATATAAATTTTATTAAAAATCTTATTACTTATATGTAACATGACATCCTATTTTAATTTTCAGGGAACAAAATTATGGATAATAATGGAGTACCTCGGCGGCGGCTCCGCGCTGGACCTGATGAAGGCGGGGAGCTTCGAGGAGATGCACATCGCTGTAATCTTACGCGAGGTGCTGCGTGGCCTCGACTACCTGCACTCGGAGAGAAAGCTGCATAGGGACATCAAAGCGGCCAATGTTCTGCTCAGCGAGATGGGCGACGTCAAGTTAGCTGATTTCGGTGAGCAAAGCAAAGTAAAATTTATAAAATTGACAACAAATAACCTAACCGAACACTTTAAAGCAAGTTTGTGCTGTTTTTAAGCCTTGCCTTCTTATTTACATTCTGTTTTCCAACGTTAACTTTTTTTACTAACGAAAAAAGGCTCTCGCGTACGTACGTTAATGGAAGTACTTGTAACGACTACAAACGGAATACTGCCTCCTCCTCTCAGTCCCCTTTACATTAAATTCATATACAACATTAAACCGCATTGCGACAATGAGGACTAAACATGTTTAAAGAAAGTAAATTTTTTCTAAAAATATTGTTAGAAAATAAGTTACTTATATGGATATTTTTAATAAATGTCTTTTTTTTATTGTGGGTTCTGTTTAATTTTTTTTTTGTAATAAGATTATTATGATCGTTTGTGTAAAAGCAATTCACGTATACACTCTTTCTCGGTAGACATGTTAAGTTTTTTTTTGTGGTGATTCCATAATTGTTCGTCGCTCCTCTCTAATCAACTTAACGGCCAAACTTAGTTACTTCAATGTTTAACAGGAATCACATTGGCGTACCGCCAAGGACTGAAGTTTGAATTCGTCTCCAAGAGCTGCTGGAGGCAGCAATGTTCCTTTAAATAAATGTTCCTTTTGCAGTAACATTTTGGCAATGATTTTGAGTGCAAACTTATTTTATTATCTCGTGTTAAAACGTTTGTACGCGCAACGTCAGACTGAAATGGCAAATAATGGGATAGAAACTCGTGTGCCAAATTGCTTCTCGAGCCGTAACTTGTAAACTTTCATATTTCTTTGAAAGAAATCGGTTATTTCACAAATAATATAATTTTGGATAGCTTTAAAAATTCTTGAATTATCTTTGTAATATTCACAGGGCGATTCATATGTGTGGAACTAAAAAAAATAAAGTAAATGAAACTTGTCGGGCCTCTTTTATAGCAGAATAGTACTTAGATTTGCATTTAACCTTAACATGTTTATTTATTTTTTATCAATCAAGATATCATTCAACGATATAAAAGTATTGATAATACCTAATTATTCCATGTTCATTATTCTCTGATTAGGCTTTTTAGATTTGTCTAATCAACGAGCGATATCACCTGCTGTGATGATATTGAAGTTCAGGATCGTACGAGTCATTCAACTGAAATGGATTCCAATTTTTTTGTTTTCTCAAGAATTTATTTCATTATTTCAGGTGTGGCGGGTCAGCTAACGAACACGACGAGCAAACGCAACACATTCGTTGGCACGCCGTTCTGGATGGCGCCGGAAGTCATTAAGCAATCTTGCTATGACAGTAAGGCGGACATCTGGTCACTGGGCATCACAGCCATAGAGCTCGCTAAGGGAGAGCCGCCCAACTCCGAGCTGCATCCCATGCGAGTTCTCTTCCTCATACCCAAGAACAACCCACCGCAACTCACTGGGAGTTACTCGAAGCCGTTCAAAGAGTTTGTCGAGGCGTGTTTGAACAAGGACCCGGAAAATGTGAGTATAATTTCTTTGATCCTGTTTCCGCATCAATCGTCTGGAATTGATTGCTTAAAAATGTTATTTGATCTTTACAAGTTAGTTTTTATTAGAAGCACTTATACTCACGAATTTGATTAGATTAATATTTATGAGACAAATCCCAATTTACTTGCAATTTGGTTAAAACATCATCTAATTTTTTTTATTTGCTTAGTAACAAGAAGTTACTTGGTTCGATTCCGGAGTAACATGTTGTGGAGTTTCATTAGTGGTAGGTTTTTCGATTTTATCGGTATGGCTGCCACCTTCATATTATAAACATACGCCCATAACAGCATTATCGTGATCCGGCCGTAAATATATGAGATTCGGAGTAATTTGAGCGCACCCGTTTCATCATTTACATCTTCATTGTCATTTAACAACATGTGAAATTGTGTTGTCGATAACAAAAATACATGTATATAATCAAAAACCATGACGAACAGTTGTTATATGAAATAAAATAAAGGGTACACCTTTAACGATAAAAGCTTTAAAATCGTCTACTTTAGAGGTGTTTAGTGCTCTCGACTACACAAACATTCCGAGGACGGGCGAGGGTTTTACTTCGGGTCAACAAACTGCGACAGTCTCTCACCGGCGCAATTCAGGACGGCGACATCACAAATAGTTATTATTCCAGAAAGTTTACAAAGAGTTAATTTATTTTGTGCCGTTGTTTGCTCTTTGCCGGTTTCGAATTTCGTCCAAAGCTAATGTTTGTGTACATGCTAATCTGTTTCGGGTGTTTTTTGATGATACCTAAATAAAGCTTTTATTCTATTAACTCTACCGTAGCGTTGTTAAAGCAACAAAGACGTTTTCAAAAACAAATTTTAGGCAACTCTGTGTGCTGTTATTTATTATAAAGCTTTATAAAAACTAATTATATTTAAACTATAGTTAAAAAAACGTATGTTAGCCACATTGAAAAAGGTTTAGTTTGGATGACTGTCGTTTTAAGAACAATACTGTCTGTTGCCAAACTAAGCTGTTTCTGTTTTAGGTACCTACAAATACACACGACTAATATTAATCGCAGAGTCATTTGTGATGTTACCTCGTAATTTTTTAACTAACAATAAGTCATATATCCATAAATTTTTTTTACCTTTATTTATTTGGTATATTTCATATTTCAGAGGCCCACGGCAAAAGAGCTTTTGAAGTTCCAGTTCATCCGGAAGGCCAAAAAGAATTCATACCTAATGGACCTGATCGATAGGTATAAGAAGTGGAAAGCGCAGCGGAGCGAAGAGAGTGAAACAGAATCTGAGAATTCAGACTCGTGAGTACAAATCTTTGTTTCTATCATTTTCATCTCAATCACTAAACTATAGGGAAGACTTTTGGAAAATTTATTACCAAATGTTCTCTCCTTTGTAGACCGAATTGTATGTTTCATGTTTTCAAATATATAGTAAAAATACACAACATACATTGAAATGAAAATGAAACAACATACAAACTTCGCTAGTTAGAGACAATCTCTTTCGCATGTACTTCAAAATTTATTTTTATCACAGGTCATTCACAGGTTTACATGCAGAATTGTTTTCTGAAAGCAACACCGAAGTAATCTAAAGCAATAAAGATGTGGATGTTATCGTTTATGTTTCATAAAGATTAGCGTAAAGATTTATAGTTTGATAATAACGTGTTGATGTTGCGAGTTTAATATTAAGTACTGTATGCTAAACGGATTGTCGCATAAAATGGCTGAATATATCAATAAAAGTGACCGTTTAGGTAGATACCACCTAGACCAAATAGTAATATACAGAAATCACTTACCATCAGGTGAAGGTGTGATATTTATGATGACGTTAAGAGTATTGTGTTGTATAATTCATTGTCATAAAACAAAAGAAAAAAATTGGCGTAATGTATGTGAGATCTCGAAGTGATAACTAACGTTTAATCTACAGGGAGGAGTGCAGTCGGGGCGATGGCGAGGCAGACGAGCCGTGGATAATGACGGTGCGCGGCGGCGCCGGCGCACGCTCGCTGCTGCCGGCGGCCGAGCGACGCGACATGCGCGACCGCGACAGGGAAACCGAGCGCGAGCGGGATCGGCGCGACGATACCGGTACACCAATTATATTATTTTATCTACTTACTACTTAACGAGTAAAGAGAATGACCGTAAAGCCCTGTCAACCGTGAGTGATGTTTCCTACTAGTCAACTGATGGAGCTCAGTCAGTTGAGGAAGTCAATGGCGGTATAACCATTTTCCGTACTCAGTTTATCGGAATCGGGTAGGAGATATAGATCTTATCCGTCCTGGAAAGTATGTCTTAAAATTAATGGCGCAGGAAGAAATGAGAAACAACTGTAGCTACGTTCCAAAAATAGTCATCATGATTTATCGGAATACGATAACCAAAACCACTCTGGGCCAGAACAACCAAAAAGAAAGTACTATATACTTCAATGGTGTTGTGTGCATAGAACTAAATACATGATTATGGTTGGTTTTCTGATATATTATATTGTGTACAAATAAATGTTTATCGTGCTTATAATAGCCATAACTTGGATGTAAATAATGTGTTAACTAGAAGTATATTATATACTATTAACAAACTTTCAATACAGTGCTCTCAACACCTACGTCGCTGTCAGTGCCAAAACAAAATGGCGCGCTGAACGCACGCAGCGAAGACAATACGATCAACGAAGCGCACGTTATTAAACCCGCGCCGCTGAACAACAACACGACTGACAAGCAGACTGTGAGTACATCATACTTTTAGATATGTTAAGACATAAAAATGTGATTTATTTAATAAATATGAATAAATGAACATTATAAACATATTTGTTTTAGTCTCGACAATCGCCTATCGTACAAACGTCCATTGAAACAAGAAACACGAAAGAAAGGGAAAGAGATAGGGGCGATAGAGAGGATAGAAAAGAGAGGCAAGAGCACCAGGCGTCCAACCGCGACAGCGTAGTTAATAACAAGGCCGTAAGTTTTTATTTTATGAGAACTACAAACATGGGTGATACTTCTTAAATTTGACCGAGAGGCCATGATTTTCCATTTCAACCTTTCCCAATCCCTTCAAGCTAGGATTTTTTTCAAAGATTTTTTTTATTCGACGAAATTAAAAAAAATCATTAATAACATTTTTAATATCACATATTGTGTAAGATTATAATTTTTTTTTACTTCTTCCAGGCTTCACCGCTGGACCACAGAGGGCCGAACAACGAGGAGAACAAAGTGAGACGGCACGCGTACCTGCAGCAGCTCATATATCCATTGTTAAATGAGGTACATTTACTTATTTACTATTTATAAAAAGAATATTAATAACATTGCACCATATCATTTATTTTACCACATTTTGTTTACGTTAAACTGCTTAACTTTTATTCATTCTGAGCTCTAGTACGCCTCGAAAAAGCAAGTATTTGAATCCTGTTGATATCCACCAACACGCACTTGGTCAGCGTGGTCGATAAATGGCATTAACTCTTGCCATGTGAGAGGAGGCTCCAGAAGTGGGAACATTTAAGAGTTGTTACAAAAAGATTTGGTTAGAAAATAACGTAGTAGTATATGTTGATGCATCCATGTTAACATTACATAGACAAAAAGTGGATAGAATTGTAATTGGAAATAGAAACGCCATCAGGATCATTTACCGTCCTCATTTAAGTGTAGTCTATATTTGTATTTTATATAATAAATTTGATTTGCAGTTGAGCCGCAAGCACGGGCCGGGCAGCGTAGCCGCCATCGAGGAGGTGCGCCGCGCGTTTGAGCTCGCCGAGCGCAGCGCGCCGCATCTCACACGCGCTTTTGTACAGCAGGTACGTACATTTAAAAAATACAAGCGCATTCTCCATATCATCATCAGTTCAATGTTGGACTCTCCAGCTACACGTCATTAGGCTGGTCCCTGAAATGATTATGGGTGATCACCAATTAATCTTTCTCTATGGTCGGTTACTTTTATCTGAGTTTTAGTTTGGTCAACATTAATCTTGCATTTGAAGTTTTCCTGTTCCAGCGAATTAAATAATGCCTTACTATTTTGTCTGAAGTGGTCGAAAAAAGGACGTATTTTTTTGCTCAAAAATTGAGTTCATTAAAGCTTCTTAATTTGTAATTCAGTACAAGTAAGGCTTGTAAAATTTAAGTTGGTTGTTGTTATTGAAATTATAGAAATAACATCGAACAGTTAGCAACACAAGAACAGTTTGTGGCGTTTCCTGTGAAGTTCGTAAATAGATCATGATCGATATGTCACACGAAGAATATAGTATTATCGTTTATTAACCTGTCAAAGCCCGGGCGTCAAAAGTACGTTGTGGCCCCACACCCGGACCCTATAGACGGCCGACCGCTTAAGTGCGCGGTCGGTTAAGTATGCGGCGGCTATCATCACGAGAATTGAAAGTCGAAATGTGTTGAAACTATAGCACCTTTGTATGATTGTTATATACCACTAAAAAGATAATATATTCACAAATACAAATTTGTACAATTTAGCCTATAATATATGAATATGAACCTTTGGTGAGACAAAATATCCGACGCGGGACATCGCTTCACTACAATTGAAGACGTTCGGTTTTAGGCTTCTGTAGGGATACACATCACAACAACGCGTCTAGAATTACTCATAATCGCTTGAGTAATAAATTCTCTACACGACACTGTATCATAACAATTGAAATAGTAAATATAAACCACTCATTCACGCACTTGAAATTTGATACTGCGCACAAACTTATCTTTGCGGTTTGCACGACATCGAAGCGACTGCGGGGTCCGAGCTGGGGTAGGGGCGGGGCTAAGCGCGTGACATCACCAGAGGTCCGCTATACAGCGTGCTTAAAGTTTAGGATTGTACTGTCCGGAATATACTTAACTTCACTTTTTTTTTACTCTACTTATGGCACTAGTTATCTTTGTGCCAGTGCTGAGTTTTGATTTTGTTATAAAAGGTAGTGAAACTAAAAGTAGGTTAAAATCTATAACATAAAATATTTGTTCAATAACAAAAAGGAAAATGTAAAAAGTGCATGCACATTTATCGTGACACAAAGTATACACATATATGTAGCACAAATAAGAGGTTGAAAATACATGACAATTTAAAAGTGAATTTTTTTTTCATTCTGAGCATTTACATAAAAAAGCCGCAGCTAGCTGTACTGTAAAATTAAATCGAAAGAAAAAAGTTTATATAATAAAAAGTTCTTCTACCTATTTGACAAAGCATATCGAAGGCAGCAGTTGCCTCACTAACGGTTAGCATGTACAGCTGGTGGCATCGCCTCTCGGATGAGTGATGAAGGATGTCGCCGCATATTTTTAGAATAGAATAGAAAAGTAGAATATGCGGCGGTAGTCTGAGAGGTGATGCCTGAAAGAAAAAATGGAAATGATAAAAACTGGTGAAAGAATGAAAGAGTGAAGAATAAAAGAAGAAAGATAAAATGTATAAATGTTAGGGAAAAGAAAAGAATATAAAATAAGAAAGAAAGTAAAAGAAAGAAATGACAAAGCCCTGCCCACCTTTACAGAGGAATGATTAAAAAAAAAAAAACGGTTAGCATGGTAATTACAAAACTTTACACTGGCGTGCTGCGCTCGATGGCGCTGTACGGAGCACCTGTGGGCCGATGTCCTATCCGCGGAGAGTCTGGCCCTGTTGTACAGAGTGCAGCGGGTCATGGCGATAAGGTGTAGCTCCACCTCTAGAAAAGGTAGAGGCAAGGCGTCGCTCAGCCCATGAGGATATCATGCGGCAGTGGAAACGCCAGCTCGCTGGGCCGAGAGCTGAGCAGCGAAGAAGAGGCTATTCGTCCGCTCCTAAAAGAGAGGGTGTACCGGCGCCACAAGTCGCCTACCTTCCGGCTGGTGCAGATCCCCTCGGGGCACGGTAGCTTCGGGAGGTATCTCTGTCACACCGCAGGAAGCGAGCCGACCGCGGAGTGTCATCATTGCGATTGCGATGATGACACAGCTCAGCATACGCAGGCTCAGCTTATGCTCGCCTGATGCCGCCCCTATGAGCGGAGCCGCGGGTATTGGATGGGGAGTCTGACACTCGGTAACATCACGGCTCGGAGTGCGAGCAGCATGCTGGGCGTTTTCAACACGCTGCTCTGGAGCAGGGAAAATGGCTGGCCCACAGCCTATCCGCGAAGGTGGAGTCCCAGCGACCAGGCGCGGGCGGCATAGCAATCGCATGACTTAGTCGATCTCGCTTTGCCGCCAGTATCCCCTCGAAAAAAAAAAAACCGTGGTATTTACATATGCGTGATGCTACAGAACATCAAGCGTAACAGTTGACAAACCGTATTTGACAATCCATGTGGTTTGTGGAATCGTGGGCGTTTGTACACCTAAAAGTCGAGCTTTGTTATGTTATTAGCACATTATGTGCGAAATGCGAGAGGGTCAAATCTTGACGACGCTAAAAGCTAATAGACTTGATATAAAGTAAAAGAAATTATATTTAAATCACAAACAACCATGTAAACAAATCGTATTTACACACAGATGTACAGACTTTGACAAACAGAACTTTTCGCTGGCGTTACCCGCGCATGTTGACCGTTGGACAATAACAGCCCAGCGGACTTTATAAAGTATAGGCTTTTATTACTACAATAAATATTTTGTAAATCGCGCGGATTAGTAGACGGCCCTTTCATACAATGATGCTCCATCGCAGATGTTGTTTTGTGGTTATTGTTTCGACACTTCTTTAACTGGGCCGCTGCGCCGCTAATAATGATAAAAAAATTAGAAATAAAAATTTTAAATATAAAAAATCTTAATCCTGTCTCAAATCTAAACACAAAGGTGAACATCCTGTTTGTGCGTCTGCCGCTCGAGCCTAGCGGTCCTTTTGTTATCCTGTTTGCGGGTCCTGCCCAGTGGTCATTTTGTAATACACACAGACGTAGATTTGTCGTTGTGTGAGTGTTATTTGGTGGGTCTGAATTATAAACACAGCTTCAACACGTAAAATCTATAATTTTACGTGTTTGTTTCAAAAAACGACACGTAAAAATAGAATCTACAATAAATTTACAATAAGATGATGTATTTTCCTTCATGAATATAATGTTATAATTAGTGAAAAACGGGCCGAGAACGTTTTTGCGCGCGAACGACATTTAGGTTTATAAAATCTTTTCGTGGGATAATAGCACGAAACATTGTATTTTATCTAAAATTATACAACCATTTTACTAATAAAACACTGAATTAGCCTTTTCCTTAAAATTTTCTCTGATTTTCGCTTGAAATATTTTGGAACCGGTTCACAAAAAAATACTCACGTTGACGCCGAGGCAGACACAACTTTCTGACTGTAAAATTATAATTTTTTTCTATTGTGGCCAGTATTATTTTGAGCTCATTTTGTAACAAATTTCATAAAGAATCTATAGACACCCAATTTTCAATATAAAATTGACTATAAACGTACTTAAAACACACTCAAACAAAGTTCGGAACTCACGGCATCGCTCGATGCCCATGGTTCTGGGGGCCACATTTTTGCGCGACATCGCCCGATGCCCGCGGGCTTCGACGGATTAATACTGTGCTTTTGCACTTTTGAATGTATAAAAAAATTATGAAATAAAGGTTAAACATAGTTACCATGGGTTATTATTTTATATTTTAAATTGTGTTTTTTTTTTGTAATCTACTTTTAACAGACTAATCTTTTATTGTGTTTTTCAGGTAGTACAGAGGGTAGCCACTCAATCGCACCAGCCGTCGACTCCCTCACACAATAATTCCCAGCAGTGGATGACGTAGGTAAGCCCGCACGTAACAAATTTGTGCTTGTTAGGATGATACAGCATCACAGTGTTCCCGTCGCTTTATCACACAGGATGTTGTCTCGTTACCACAGTAACTTTTTTTAAACCGACAAGTTCACTTTGAAACTTCTCAAAAATTAAGACTCCAACTATTTTATTTTTTATTAATTTGTAAACTACAAATTAGAATAATGTTGAAGTATGTATTTTATTTTTATGTTTACTATATTATTGTTAATAAGTTTTAAAATTATTAAATTTTGCCCAGGAACCCGTTCACCACCCGGCTGCAGAATCATCAATGATCCGACGGGGCTACACTGTGCTCGCTCGTTCAGCGCGGCTGCGGCGTAACTGCACGCTTACACTGACCAGGCACACCCATCCTATAGGAATAATAGAAATAACGCATAGATTTAAACGCAGAGCGGACACTGCAACGTTGGAGTCGACACTTATAATAATAATAATGTATCATGTGGCTTTAATAATATATATACACGAACGCATGAACATGCGCTAGTTGATAACAACTGCGGTTTCAATTGAATAATATGTATCACTGAGGCCTTCACACTGCCTTATGCTGTCCCTATAGTGTCCAATACAACAAATTAGTTTCTATTGTAATATTAATAATCGTTTACATCTTCTTTTTTATATTTACTTACTCTTGTTTTTCGAACAATTCGTATCTAGACTCGTATATGCAGTTCCAATATTTCGCGTCTAGTGATATATTGTATAGACATTGCTTATTTGTCGACGTTCGTATAATTATTATTAATAATAAATAGTATTTGTCGTTTGTACGACTGTAACGCCTTATCCGTGTACCAAAAACGTTAAAGATGATTATTTATAAAGGCTCCGTATAACATGAGCACTGCAGCAGGATCAGCTGCTGCAAGTGACTCCTTCTTTTTGTAATTCCTTATTTTAAGTAATTGTTTACGAATGCACTTTGAATAAATTGTTATTTCTTACCATATATATGATTGAGTCCTGTATTTTTATACAAGTGCGTGTATTCCTGGTTAGTATGTAGATATTCGTGTCGTTAGTGGTGTGATGTAATGTACATTGCGCGTGACGTCATCAGCCTGCGCGCGGTCGCTCCGAGTCACAAAGCTGCAATGCCATAGTGTAATAAAATATAACGTAATTGAATACTTAAGTTGGTTATGTCTTATAATATTTTATGTTTTGTGCGTAGTGTAAATAACACTTGTTGCATATAGATAGGGGTCAGTGTCGACGTGCAATTGGGACATGTATTGTCGTGGGTCACGCACCACATATTGACCGTAGAGCATGTTCTCTACATTTGCCTGTCCATCTGTCCGAGTTATATAAACAGTATAATTTTAATATAAAATGTTTGTTTATTTTATTTAATTAATTAGTCGTAACTTTGATATATAGCTGTAACTGTAAAGGTTTGTTTAAATTGTAATATTTAGTAAATGGAAATTAACTGCCTTTGTGGCCGTTGACCGCTGGTCTCGTAATAAGGAGAGCTCTGGTTCGATTCCGAGTTCCACATGTGGTGTTTGGTTGGTGATAGTTTTTTCTAATCTGGCTACCACCCTCATATAGTAAATCTGCCTCCATAACAACGTTACTTAGTTCCGGTTGTCTACATATGAGAGCCAGGTTATTCTGGGCGAGCACGCTTTACCATCCACGGCCTTTTTGTCATCTAACAGCATATTAAATGGATGTGAAGTCTCTAGCGCATTACAGATAAAATATTTTTCATAAGCATTAAATAATACATGTTCCAAATGCACCGTGCGCTTTGTCAACAGGCTGTTCCGTTTTGAAGTCGTGTTTGCTTTTTCGTGAAATAATTCTTATCTTAGTTACTGCTGAGTGATTCCTTTAATTTTATACTTGTCACTGTTTATTAAGTGTGTGATCGTCTACACGCGTTGCTCTCGCGGACACATTTAGTTCACTTTGCCAACGTTCTTCTGAGCTTATAACTCGTGAATTTCGGATCCGTAGGCCTCGATTTCAATTAATTACCTTTTGAGTTATGGATCTTTTTATAATTGATTTTCTATATATACTATTCCGCCGTGAACCTTTTTTTCTAAAATTAATTCCTTTCACAACTTCTAAGTCTGATCGATGCGTTGTTCATTCGCGAAAATTCTTTAACGCGTTTACTGAAATTTTTTGTGTGTAACTGTAGCGTGTCTTTGATGTCATTCCAGACAAAAGACAATTATGTCGGCATTTATAGAGATATTTTAATTCGCACTAACACTCGATCACCCGTGTTGATGAGCCCGAACGGCCGTTCAGTCCAACTGTAGAGTTGTTAATAGTTTAGTTTTTTTTTAGTGTATTTTTCGTCTAATATTCGGTTCGGAGTGAAACTGTGGTTTATACGTTCTGAAATATTAACATAGAACTGATGTAAAGTTAGTTAACTGGTCGTTAAATCGTTTTTCATTCGACGACACACGAGAGCACGAGCGCCGTCTCTCGTGTTTCAGCGAATTAATGCAGTGGCTGTACCTCCGGTGTTCATATGAATAAAAAAATCTACATGCTTAATATACGACAATATTTAGCAATTGGAAAGTATATAGAGTAAATATATATATATATATATGAAGACTTCAAAACAATTATTATTGCTGTGTAAAAATGTACCTATATTATACCTTTATATAAAAATGTGTAAATTGTGTAGTATATTATAAAAAGCTGTTTTATAGAGGAGGGGCGGGAGGAGGGAATGGTTCACGACGTGGGGTGCGGGGCCCATTATGTTTATAGCGATTAGTTTGTAGTTCTCAGAATTTTTATTCTTATCCTAGTGTAGGCGAGTTCACTAAATGCCTGACGTGTAGCCGGTAAGGGGGTTCTTGGACGGAGTTCGGAGGAACGGAGGGAGAATGATAGATAGATTATACAGTCAGAATTTACTTTTCCACTTTAATCCGAACTCCGTCCACCAACTTGTATGGGTTCCGCGCCCGCAGCGCGTCGCGTTTGCCTTGTACTTTTTTTCTTTGCCATGCGAACCGCGCATGAGAGATGTTACGTTGGTTCCGATAAGGAATCAAAAATTATTTTTCCACTCGATGGGTATTATATAATGGTAATAAGAGCGTGTAGTGTAGAGTTGGCGATAATTGTTGATTATTGATTAAAATTAGATGTTTGCGGCATTGGAATGTAGTTGAGGCTGGTTAAGCGGGAGTCGAGGCGCTGCGCCGGCCGGGGCTGGTGCGCTCGTCGCTGCACCCGCTTCGCCGGCCAGCGCCGTGCACGCGATGGCGGTTCGTAGTCGTTACCTTCGAATTTTGCAGAATGTTCAGGATCGCATCGTTCGGTTCATGGGGTATATGTGATCGTATTGCATAGTTTATAAATTTAAATCTTTAATATTGTAATTATATATAGATGCCGGTACCACAACCGATCGTGAGTGTCCGCGTGCACTGTTACTTCGCGTTACGTTTCAGAGAAATCACGCGGGTGCGGTGCAATAATTTTGCAATACACGCCGGCTAATGATATAAATAAGCGCTCCTGGGAGGCAAAGAAAGCATGACCCGCGCGGGCCACATGGCGAACTGCATACGCATGCGAAGTCTTTGAACTCGCGATACGCGAAGTAAAATGCACAGCCGCGTGTAATAACACGTATACGGTCACATAATATTTTGATTGTTATCACCGTTGAGTAAGATTTAGCATCAACACGAGGTATACGCGTTATCGCCCGCGGGCGCGCGGACACCACGCCGGCCACCACTCGCGCACCAACAGTAACAGCAGACGCGTACCATTACTGCGATGGTCAATTAATGCTGCGGCGTCCGTCGTTCTAACACGTTTATGTAGAAAACAAATTTGACTCTGAAATAAAAGAAGTTATTTAATTTTGGACTCTATTGTTTTATTTATTCCTCCGACGATGAATATTATTAAGTATTTTTATAACATAGTGTCTACCAGGTGGACTCCCTACTCGTCAACAAATAATCTACATAGTCCATAAATACCAAAGTTGACTAATTGGTTTTCCCCCCGTACAAATATTGTTTAAAAAAAAACTAATGTTTCATCTTTTGCTTTTATTGACTAGGTTATAATTACACAAAGTTTAATACAAATTTACAAAATATATAAAAAAATCACTTAAAACACGTGACGATCAAGAGATTCATTGTTAGACCAAAATATTAAATGAAAAAAACTTACGAATAATTTAATAAATAGTGTGATGTTAATGAGTGATACAAAAGGTAAGCAAACATTACGCAGATATAAACCTATGCCGGCTATACCGGATGTTTTTGACATTTAACATATGAATAAATGATCATTCTTAACAATATTTAATAATCGAATATTGTAAAGGAAAAGCGACGCTAGGGTCCGAGTCGATGAACATTATCGAGGGCATTAAATATATTTACACGTCATAAGTTTATCAAGTACAACGCAAACGTAGCCTAATTAACAATAAGTTTTTATTTACATTATTATAATCTTAACTAATTCTAATTGTTCCATTGTACATTGGAATTATTAATGGAACTCGTCAAATCAATATCCAAAGACAAATTAACCGTTGACAGAAAACATTCACCAAAAAATGACAAATTTTTTTTTGACTATGGATTTTGAAAAAGAAAATTGGGTTTTGGTTGATTAAGGACAATCAGAATTTATAAATAGTTTACTACAATAAATTTCGGGCAGAGATGGATCAGTTGGTATGGAGATCTATCGGAGATGCTTATGTTCAACAGTGGACGTCTTTTGATGATAAAACTAATAAAAAGGCGTAGGAACTTTACGTAATTATGTTGTTGAGCAAGTCAGAGAACCTATAATTCATATTTAATTGGATATACAAATAAAAACCGGTGTACAAAATGTAATATTGATTTTAGTTCCTTGTTAAACCAATGGAAAGATTTAGAACTATATATCCTTTTATATCACTTTTTGTTAGTTTAAAAATTAGTGCTAATACATCAGCAGGCAGTTAACAAGGCGGACCGATTTATTAAGAGATCCTCGAAGGAGGCTTATGCGCAGCAGTGGGCATCTTCCGTCAGATGATAATGATGATGAAATAGTACAAAATATTAATCGAAAAGCCGTTAGTCAACGTTGACTCGAAGCAATCATAAACCACCCACGGTGAATACACGCGCAGCAAGTCACAGCAGCATCCTACTTTCTAAGAATTGTCTCCGGACTTACTCATCTCACGTTTTGTTAAATCTTCCCCGCGACCTGCTTTCATCTTAACATTACTATGGTCTACTTCCAAAAAATTGTACACTACCTAAACAAATACTAATAATAACTAACGAAAAAAATCATTAGATCGACAAAAATGTTATAGATGTAATGATCTAAAAATATGAAACATTTACTTAATAACTAATATACGATTAAACAACTTCGTTACTAAATTCGATGCAATACAAATCGATCCATGAAATTTAATGATGGCAGTGTAAAATTCCTAACATTACATTGGAATGATTGAAAATGTTCTTTAACACTACTTTGATTGATTTGAAATGTTTTGGATTAATTATTTAACTGAACACATTTTAATAATGATAAATGAGAATATTACTCGTAACGGTAACTACGCAATGTTGAAATTAGTTACAATGTAATTAATAATTGTGTCCTTACATTAACGAGTTAAGGTTGCTAACACTACTGTGCGTCAGCGCTCAATCTACATCTAAATAGTGTACGTATACTATTAGAGATTACTAATCAATGTGAACGAGTCGCCATGGCGTGAATCATACGAGCTTACATTACTTAATCATCTTAAATATCACAGAGGTATTACATAAATACACTTAGCAGTGCCTGTTGTATGTATAGTTACAGTTTGCGACGCGAACACCGGACGCATGCAATTTCTTCATCACGTGGTGTTGATCACGAGCGGCGCTGGAACGGGATACGTCGGCGGGAAGAAATTCCGACTATCGACTGTTATCCGATTGTTCGTTTTCGTTCTCGTCTTCGCCTCCCGTTATATATTTTTTGTATCTGCGGACAAAAAGAAAACGCCTCGTTAAATGTGAGAGAAGCTCGCGGATGAGTCACGGCTGGATTTTTGTGACGCGGGCGACTGACTCAGCGCGACGTGAACGGACACAAATTTTATTCCGAATGAAGATCAACCGTATGCATGTATACACGGTGACGAATTGATTAGCACATGAATATAGGAAATATAATTTCGTTTTGAGAATTGTGGTGGTGTTATTAATACTTATTACTGTACGGTTACATCCATAGAAGAAATTTTTAAAAATTTATTACCTTTTATAAGCTAAATTAAATGTGATGTTGCTTAATTACAAATTATCAAGACAATAATAATAATTATTGAGTTATGCTTTTATTGAAGGTAATATTTAGATGTCGAACACTAAAAAGGAGGAAGCATTTTGTAACTTCTACATCTGTCACTCGATGCAGAATTGATAATTAAAATTCGATTAAAAAAGTAATTGGTGTCTCGCCGGGCATCAGAACAGGATGGGTGTATCCTCTGAGGAGTTAAATTAACTGTAATTGTATCGATCCAAGTCATGAAATTCCTGTAGTGCGATACGGTGGAGTAATAAATGTTTTCACCGTAAAGCGTGATCAACAATTATCAGTTAACAATAGAAATATGTAATTTTTAAAATATTCATTATGTAAATAAACTAAAATACGATTAAAGCGTTGAAATGTTTGCCCGCGATAAGAAGCATCATGAAACTCATTCTAAGTACTATCGCGATACACGAACCCGTTCTCGCTACAACAAATATTTAATGAACAATGTCATCAATATTATCTGCTGTTAATAATCATAAACGGCTCCGTAGTATATGCTGGACATCCTTATTACTTTGTTGGTACGTTCCAGTCAGTTGCGAAGGGACAAACGGATCCTTTATATATGTGGACAAGACGTCCTGCGGTGTGGTGACCTCTTATCGGCGGACGGTCGCCTCGGCAGGACACTCAGTAACTTATTATAACACACCACTACTATACTAATGTTAAATTTCCTAGTAAATTGTACAGATTAATATAAAGTATGATATTCTTCTTACTAAACATTTACGCGAACAAATATTAATATGCAACGATCATACATATCTAAATACTACAATTACCTATTCAATTTGGAATTAACTTCACAAGTTATATAAGTTACATGTGCGTTATGAATTGTCAATGAACTTAAATCACATCGTCTATATTGATATCTACATACAAGGCGGACTTAATGCTCTAACAAATAGATCTATTGTTGACAGATTCAAATCATCATGAGCAATAATAGAAATGTTTGTTGATTTAAGTTTACGTTAATTTGTTCATAAAAATATAAATTCGCTTTTTTTTAATTTCTTATACAAGTAAAATTTACACAATAACTAATAAACCACATAATGGCTTTACTTGTTTATAATTTAAGAGTTTTGTACGATAACTATAATAATATTACTTATATACAGTGTTCATTGTTTAATATTTAAAAATAAATGATAAGTTAAGCGCATTTGAGGAAATATGGCAAATGACTCAACACATATGTATTTGAGCCAAAGAAAAAGGTTAAACAAACAAAAATTTTTCTCAAGGCTAAATTAATTGGAATTGATGTTATAAGGTATGTACGGAATGTATATCAATCAGCAGTAAATTTACATCAATAGGTATTATTATATTATTATTCTCAACAGTAAGAAACTACCTGCAGGTGTTGTGACCAATAACATCTATAAAATTTTTAAACTGTTGTTTGTATCAAATGAAAGCAAAAGAAGTTTGTATTTCAAAAAATTAAAAAGAAGACAGCTAAAGTAGATTGTGATCATTTTCTCGATTGTTAGATCAACGTATGATTTTTGAGAATTGTCGATCAGTGTTGTTGAAGTGAATTTTAAAAATGCATGTTTGCGGATAAAGTGCTAATTTATGAGTTGACGTAAAAATACTGTAAAGTACGCAAAGTGTTTACATTTAAAAATTAAATAAAACTTACCAACACTTTTTAAAATATTCATTGCGTTTTCATTGAAGTTTACAATAATATTGAAAACGGATTCTTATGTTTTTAATGTACAGCGAAAATGTTAGTTTTTCAAATGGTTTATTAAAGCCTTAAAATTTGAATCCTTTCCTCAATTAATCATTGAATAGAAGTTTGGACTTTTAAAATGTATCACAACTACATATGACTCAAAAAGGAAAGGACGAACAAAGCGAAGACGATGACACGGCTGATGACGAACGTCGATTACTTATTTCCCCCCATATCGTTTATTATGACCATATGCTTCGGTCTACATCGTAGAGATTTAACCGTCATTAGTATTTCCGGGATCGTATTCGAAATTGCCATAATTCACGTCATTCCTAAAATTAAAGTTGTCACCGCAATTCAATGCTAAACACCGCAGACAAATCGTAAACAAGTAGTATACCTATTAATAATACAATGATAACTATTCTGTATGCAGTGGTTAAAGTCAATATACACAGTATATAATTGCATTGTAATTATGTTAAAGTATCTATTAATTACTTATCCGTGCAGTGTGTGGTAGTAATAAATAGCCTGATTAAGATTCCTTTTACTGGGATCCGGAAAATCACAGTCATTTATATTTTGTTTAAAAACAAAGTGGAGACTTCTGTATGAGACGAAAACACGTTCACCTGATGGTAAGTGATACGCTTGCCCATAAAAACGCGGCGCTAGTTAAGATGGTATACAATGTACCACATTGCGCTCGTCGCTTTTAGAAATAATTTGATAAATCTCGGTACCCCAGTAATTTGACTAGCTTACAGCACCCATAAAACCGTAACACAGTAATGTTTGAACACTACTGTTGTGACCTCCACCTAGACCAGTGGTACTCAACCTTTTTTCATGGTCCACAAACAAGCGTTAATCATGAAGTCGTAGGCCGTAAAAAATAGGCAATGATTTCTTAGTTTTTTGCGATTGTTTTAAAATTTGTTAAACAAATGAGAATATATTCATCTCGTATATAATATTGTAACATTTCTTTAGGAGTGCAAATAAATCGGTTTAAAATAAAGAATACCCGATAGGCCAATCAAAAAGTCGTAGGTTCACCTTAGCTGACCTAGACCGTCTGACGAGACCTAACATGAATTATTTATGGTATTTATTATTTTTTAGCATCAGTGTTATATTAAGATTGCAGCTACTCGAAGTATTACCATTTTTTTAATTCGAGAGATGATCGACAAAACTACCCCGTTTTCCTGCAAGTAGTTTAATATACTAATGCGGTTTTGTGGTTTACAGTTAGCGGAATGATAATAATTGAACCGAGTTCACGGTTATTTACCAAGTCAAATAATAGGTTCATCCATTCGTGGAGCTGTGAGTAACTTGCTTATCGAAGGCGGACTATTTCGTTTTAATGGGATGTTACCAGTAATCCAGTTTACTCATACGGTAATGTCTTTTAGCATTTGCCTGTAGTAAATGAATTTTATTTTGTATCTTTTAAATCGGTGTATAATCTGATACCTATTTAGGCTTTCACGCGATTAAATAAAGAGAAAGATGCGGAAATGACATATTGGAAATGAAACCATTTTTTATTAATGACAAATATTTGATGTATACATGGTAAATATACAAAATTAATTTTGTCTGTCTGTTTGTTCCGGCTAATCTCTGAAACAGCTAGACCGATTTTAACGGGACCTTCATTGGAGGATAGCTGATGTAATAAGGAGTATCTTAAGCTACTATTTAAAGCTTTTTTTTTAAAATACGATCCCACTAAATAAAAAATTAAAACTGACGAAAAATTTGTTATTATTGGATTCAAATAGGGAAGTTGTATATATACATTATATATTTTTTCTATATTTATTTTATTTATTTAAACTATCTATCTTGTCTTTAAATATGCGGACGATGTCGCGGGCAACAGCTAGTTATAATAGATAAGAAACAATTGTAAAACTTAGCGTGAACTCAGTATTGGAAAATTCTTCTATTCCATATAAGAAAGTCTTAATAGCGTCTACTAATTTTAGTAACGTTTGCATTGTGTTCGCGTTTGGTGCCGCGTTTGATTATCTGTTCTATATTTGGTGGTCATATTGAATTTATAGCTGTTGTCTGTTGGATCCTAATTATATTGGATTACGTTTAGGTTGTTTATTAATTTAAATAAATATACTACTGGACTGGTAAACGAAGTCATTGGCTTTTACATGACGTTTGTTGGGATTCGAATATAAAAAAGCTCATATATTTCGATAATTATTATAAAGTATTATGAGGGAAAGAAACTATAGTGTATAACAATACCAGTCCATAACAATGTATCGCTGACTGTGGATAGCTTCACATTGTATTTGGAGTTAATCCAATTAATGTTTTGTAACAACACTAAATATTATTTTGTAACACCGTTACAATGCGCTGGTTACGAAAGCTATAATTACTGTAACAGTTTATCTATTTAGAGATACGCCGTAAGGATAATTTATTAAATCTTAAATCGATAACTTAGCTGTCCATTCGCTTATGAATACTATTCAGGCTTCGGTCGTTGACCTGTTTGAATGTTTAATCTCAACAAAAAAACACTTTAAGATAACTAAGCACAACGGTATGAACGTTTGAAACTGTGCACGCTAAAGTACTTGTGCATTAGTAAATTAGACGGCCACCGTACAGTCATACAGACGGACGTACAGATAATCTAGCCTTGACATCTCATTAAGCAACGTGGAATAGAATTTTCCGTTTTTGTTTGTTGTATTGACAATGAAATATCTGCTTAATTGTTCAATGTCAAATGTATTCAATGATGTCGAAGCGTGTTTTGTTACCGTAACGTATATACTGAAAATAGTAAAATTATCCTGATGATGGATTTTCTGTTGGTGGTATAATCTAGTAAAAAAATACTTATCAAAATCATCAGCTGATACTTCTCAAAAATCTCCTAGCTGATTGGCTATGGCACGACCTTCACCAAATCGTCGGCTCACCAAGACCTTGCTGCATTGCGGTACGCAGCTACTATTCAACTTTACTGCTCCATCGTATGTTGGTCCTCCGAGCTGTGCCCTGGTCTGGTCTTTCGAATTATATCGGTGACCTTAGTCCTAAAGATCGCGTTTCTGATTCAATGACGCAGAGAAACACCAGGCATAGTCCGTCCAATACAATACAGATAATTTATTTTCCGCCTCCCAAAAATAACTTCGTCGCCGAAAGGGGAACGCAATAAGCTACTTACACTTAAGGTTACTTACAGCTAATGTTAATAGCAGAGTTTATGAAACAAACATTAAGTACATGAATAACATTATTAAACAAACTTATAGCCCTTTTTCAGTTGTATAATATTTATATTTTAAACATAAATATATCTTAAAAAACAAAAATGCCACATTGTTGCTTAATATTGCAATGTAATATTTGATGTGTGTTGAAGCTAAAGAATTTCTGCGAATAAACTGAAAAATGTAAGCAACGTGTGCAAATTTGTTTATAATTACTTAGTGTATTAGTTAGCTTCAAATACCGTTACATTGCCGTAGATAAATGCTGACACTAACTAGAAAGTTGTTTTCCAAGTGATAGGTTCTTCCAAGTTGACTTATTAGTCACTTTGACTATTACAGCGAATGAGACAAACAAGTTCAAGTCAAAGTAAAAGTTGGTAATGGATGTCTAGGATCAATATAACAGTTTTTTAAAACTCTAACTTGTACTAAGCAAAGTATTACTTAGATGCTTGTAATTTTTTATTATTATTTGTTTTGATTAGGTTCATAACTTCCGGATAGTCGTGATTTAATAATTTGGAGTTCAAGTCGTCCGAAATTAATCATTATATATTTTCGTTACTGAGTCGGTTCAATGTGTGTAAATTAATAATTTATTAATATATTTTAAAACTAGACTATTCCGGAATAAAGCTACGAATAATTTATTCTAGTACAATAGTCGGTAAGAGTTGTGAGGATATTCAACTATTTTACTCTAAATAATAAATTTGTCATGTAAAAGTCAATAACTTAACTTACAATACGGTACTAATAATTTGTACGTAAGTACAGTGGCTTGGTATTAACGAGGCGGTTAAGTTTGTTGTTTTTCTTTGTATGAATCGCGTCAATCATGCGTGTGTGTGAACGTGTATGTTATCGAGTATAAAACAACAAACGTCATTGTGTGCGTCAATGTAATGAGAATTAACCATATTCCGCTGATTTGACTCTAAGTGAAGTCCTTTGTTCTTAATAGTGTATTTCTCTTAAATTATATCCTTCAATAAACTGCACAATGTAATCGCTAAAATAATCACATTTAATATCGATATTGTGCAAAAATTTAAGTATCAAAATATAAATTCTTTCGATCGATCATTAACCCCAATTCACTACTAAATAATTTACAAATGATTTAAAACTTTACATTGAAACGAAACTATTTTCCATACGCCATAAAAATAGCCGGAAAACATTTGGTCGTTTGGTGGTCACCGTCGACAAATAGTAGTCTACAAACATTACTGTGTTCCAGTTTGAAGAAGCAACTATACTAACTAAGTATATTATTTACCATTCGCATTGTTCCTCCATATAATATTAATGTATAAGTAAAGGCGTACGAATATAACGTGTTATATTAAAACAGTTTTTGTTATATATATTACTCGTATAACTTGTTCTAGTGTCTACTTAAACATACATATGCGTAAGTTAATAAAAATCAGTAGTTATTATTCATTGAAATTCTTTATGGTATTATTTTTCCAGTCACAGGTATAATTAATATAACACTGTTTCCATATAGCTTCCTGATGAGTGCTGTGGGCTGAATATGGTCAAGAGAGAACGATGAAGTGCTACAGGCCTAAGCACAGATAATAAATATCTCACGGATGAAATAATGCGAAGGTTAAATATATTAAAATAACAGATTCTGTGTGTTTTTTTTAAATGATTTGATAAAATGAACCGAATGAAGAAAACACAGATTTTTTTTTGAAGTCTTATTGTTAAGTTTTATAAATGTTACATAGCTAACACAACGCTCTTATTACACTGACAGCAATTAATCTTTTTCTACATCCAAATCAGGGGAAAGGTTTAAAGCTTTTTTTTATAGGTCGTAACATACAATAAAGATATCAAAATTTATTAATCAGATTGTAAGTTTTTACAGCGACGCCATCAATTCCTCGGATCAGTATACATATGTAATGGGCCACTGCATGATTTATCGATCGGTCCGTTAATCCATACTGTTTTGTCTACCCAAAAAAAAAACACTTGGTTTAAGAGATAAGGTCAAATTCACGGCGTACGACGACCCCTGCAGTACGCCGGTAAATATTTTCGAAGTGACGTTTACGCGCCGCCTTAAGCGCGTTGTTTTTGTTTTTTTTAAGGTCTTACGGATGTGAATAAATGCAACGACCTTGTGACCATACCGACCATTTCTCTGTGGCGACAATAAGAGATTTAAAGTTATTACATTCTTTAGTCGATAAAGGAAACGGATGTTGTAATATTTTGTTTTCAATGCAGCATTAAGAGTTATGGTTAAATTGTCAGAGGGATTTTTTTTTGATAAAAATTTTATAATCGATAGTATCATAAGTCCTTTATCTAACTCTATGACAATGTTACAATACTTAAAATATATAATGAATAAACATATGTGATTAAAAGTATTTTCTCGC
Organism: Byasa hedistus; assembly: GCA_029286795.1. Taxonomy (NCBI): domain Eukaryota; kingdom Metazoa; phylum Arthropoda; class Insecta; order Lepidoptera; family Papilionidae; genus Byasa; species Byasa hedistus. The sequence continues at coordinate 2,946,007 of JAGSMW010000020.1, read as the reverse complement.
ATTTTAGTTTAGATTTGAAAACAGTAACGTTTGCAAATCAGCTACATACGTAACAGATCTATCACCAGTTTATTTTTATCAAGGTTCTAACTATAGAAAATAATTAAACTGACTGCTATTATCTTCAATGATGTCCTGCCTACTTCAGCTTTATTGAACCTCTTGTATTAATGCTTGTTGATATTACTTATAATCAAGTTAATTGGTGTATGTATATGCCTGTACATAATAGAACTTTGCAATAAATTTTCCTTTTTTATAAATTACAATCAATATAAAATATTTTAGTAATGTTGCTACTACTCAGTATATCAGTGTCGGTAAAACCCACGGATACTGTGACTTAAAATTTATTTACTAACTCCACCTATCAGAAGCGATAACTTTAAAAATGCTTCCAGCATCGGTCTTATTTATTACAATAATTTATATGTTTTGTTTTTTTTTTTTTATAAATACAATTTATATAAAAGTTTAGCAATAATACGAACTGATACAATGCATTTAAATGATGAATGCGTATAATTTATCGCACATTATAAATCAATTAAACTCAGAAACTGGAATGCGGTATAACGTCATCCTTCGCTACCGATAAGCTCTTGGTTATATATATTAGTTAAATAAAATAGAAATAAAGGAGACTGCGTTTTCTCTCTTATAATAGACTGAAAGGGAAAGTTGGAGGTTTAGGAAATTTCGATTAATTACGATAAATAAACCTAAATTTATTAAAATTCGACGCAATACGTCAATGTGGCAACAAAAGACAAGTTTAAAGAGATAAATATTATGATTATTATTTTCATGTAAACTTATTACATGTATATTGATAAATTATCAGATTGATTAAAGAAAAATTAACTTTCAAACCATCATTACTAGAAACAAAGACATCTTACTAAACAGCTCTACAACGTATTAAATACGTTTACTGATACATATGACATGAATTTTGGACAAAAAGCATAATAATGTTTAGTATTTTTATGGGAATTTTATTTGTTTTTTTAATATTTCGCTTAACTATGTCTGATCTTAAAAAAAGACAAATGTTTCTTGTCAGTAGTTTGCAGAAGAGGACCGGTTATTTTATTAACCAACGATTGATAATTAAAGGTCCAAATCCAATTTGTATATATTAATCCAATGAAGAAATTTTAAGTTTCTATAGTGTATAAGTTATTGCTTTCTAGAGAAAGCGACTTGCATAGTCTCTATTGTACATCTAGAGAAAAGAGACATAGATACGTATTGTGGGTGGCGAACTCAATACCTCTGATTTGTTAGCTTCATTCCATAATTAACGGCTGAACATAAATTTAGTGCTGTATCGTATAGAGCAATAAAATATTTATTCTTAAATGAAATATTTCATTTTTTTATCATTGACTGAAGCGAAAACAGAAAAATTATTCGAATGGATAAAGATTGGATACAAATAATTATAGAATATATTTACATTTGTTAGTATAGACATAGTATAGAGACGGCCTTGATAAATACCACCTCCTATTACTACCGCCGAACAGTATACAAACGTTACTGTGGTTTTGAAGTTACTGAAATTAATGGACTAACGAAACTAAATATCTTCTCCTTAAATGACAGACATAATGTGGTCTAGTATTCTAACTAGCGCCACATTGTTATGAACAAGTATTGTTTAGCGTCAGATGACTGTCCCGTTTGACTCTTCGCCTTACCACCACCCACAATAATTTCACTCGTTTACTTAATTTTTTATAAGTTTAATTATCAAAATAACCAAAATCAAGTTGATAATTTAAACCATTTAAATATTTGAATTACTAAAAGATTGTAAATAGTGTATCGTTTCTATAATAATGCTTTATGTCCCACAAGACAGTGTAGTGTAAAGATGAGTCAGGAAAGTAATTATTTACATGGACACATAGTAATTCATATTGAACTAAGATAATGGTTAAGTTATTGATTGTATAATATATATCCTTTTTAATTATCTATATAGCTATTTATAATTAAAGATTTATGTAGGTCATAACAGAGTGTAAATATATGTAGTTTACTTATCATCATTTTAAGTTATCCAGGTTTTAAATATGTATAGCATCAAAAAAAAAAAATTGTTTTAAATCATAAAATTAAAGTATTTTTCACAGATCGCGTTTTGTGATATAAAAGAATAGTTAAGAAGCAGGTGTTTTGGACCTTGGAGCTTATGCTCATCACCACAACATATGAAACGCTAATATTTGGCACATACATTAAAAGTCTAAATCTATGTTTGAATGCTTTTTAAACTTGTGATAAATCAATAATACTATAAATCATTACGCAGCTTGACTCAGTAGTTATAATCGTAAGTTCAATAGCCTCTAATATTATGTTTTGCATAAGTAGTTCCCTGTTAGTTTCATAACATAGATATAACAATAAAGAATGAGTGACATCAGAATCCTAATGTTGTTATCAAGAAGCACGCGGGCAGCCAAAACATCCCGGCGTATAGGAAACGATGTGCATACACATTGTATACGTTCAACGTATCTATATGTGTACGTTGTGAATGTAGTCTGTATATATACTTGTATATAGAGCCTCTGATGCAAGTCACGTAGACCGGCAGCTCGGTAACTGCTAATAGTGAACGGTCCAGCGATTTCGTTATAAATTGACCGCAATAAAAACAAGGCTGACACCAACCAGAAACTAAAGTCCGAGAGTTTCTTGACGAATGCACTTATCGCTTCTTATGATTCAAGAAACCTAGTGTTCTAATAGCTAGAATCTCTTCGACCTCAGTGTTCGCTGTCAATGATATTTTTAGTCAAATTTATATTAAAAAATAGTTTTTCTTTAAAGATTCTGAATGATGTTGGTTGGTGAAGAAAAACATCGTAAGGAAACCGATATGTTCAAAGAATAACAGCATTTATATATATTTGATATCTACCAACCCATACTTACCCAGCGTGGTCTTGTGAGAAAAGATTCCGAGTCCCAGCAGTGGGAGTTTTTATTATATTTTATTAGTTATATTTTCAAAGGTAATCAATTCTTATTAAGTTACTATCTTTCGTTACTATCTTTCGCAATGTGAATATCAACTATTTCTCTCACCTGCTCCGCAACTTTAAGTCTAAGATAACATTCCTTGAATTAAGTGTTTATATTTGTAAACGTAACTTGTCTCCAATGTTATCTCTTTATGAAATCGTATCTTAAGTTGTTTATAACTTTAATAAAGATCGAGTAATAATACTTTTACGACAATCAAATTAACTCGTTTGATAGTCAATTCATTATAATATATTATGTGAAGTACCTGACAAGTTGCTTAATTGGATAAGTAATATTTTTACTGCATATCATAATTTAGTCGTAAAAGGTAAGTTATTTATATTACTGTGCTTTCATTTAAAGCTTTTTAAACATTGAATCTAAAACCATGAAATTAGTGGAATATAGAAATGTCTCAAAGCTACAAAATGGTATATTGTTTATGATCACAACTATTGCCACAATGTTATTGATGGGCTCTTTGGTAGCAACAGATGAATTAAAAAACTATATCTTACCTCACTAGTTTTTGCCATAAGTCGGATTGTTGTAATACGACGTGGGCGGAATGTACAGCGGGTTCGATCCGACACAGTCTTCAGCTCCTATATTCTGGTACTGGGTGTCGGCGAGCGGCAGCGGAGGTGGACGGCTCTTCCACACGAGGTAACCCGCCGTAGCAGCAGCTGCCGCCGCCACCAGCAGCACCGTCAACACCACTGGTATGGTCACTAAGAATAACATGAAAATAATATGTTATTATCACAGGTTTCAATTTGTTATTTAAATTATGTCTTAATGTCACAGAGCGTACGAGCTTACAAACTTTGGTAACTCATCACAGCTTCAAAATGTTTTCAACTTATAACAGTAACGCAATATCTAAACTGACTAGATCAAAAAGTTTGAATGTATGTAACCATATAACATCCTGTGTACAACAATGTGACAATTTATCTATTAAAAGGCAAAGTATCCGTCCCTTGGAGGGTACGCACGTCGGCCGACGAGGATAACGATATATTGTTGGAACAAATACCAACTTGTTGCGGTCCACAAACATGATAATGAGCTTGTCATATAGAGAGTGGGTATGTTAGAAACAGACGGTTGATTATTTCTTTAGGACATACAGAGATAAACAGACTGACGTAATCCACCTGCCGTTTGTATTTACAAAATGCGTTGTAAGCTTTTTCATAAGTTGCACCTGTTTAAACTAAAATGCTGTAGCTATTTGAATTATAATTTGGTGGTTGGAAGCGGTAATCGTTTAGTTTGTGTATCTTTGTATATTTTTTTATTATTTTAACCCAACGCGCTTAATACAGTGCTAAGTAATTTGTTCAATGATACGTTTTGAAACTGCTTACCGTTCACACCACCCGCGACAGACGCTTCGTTGTTATGATCACCGCACAGGTTGATCACCATCACATACACATCGCCGCCTTCGTCTTTCATCGCAGCGTACTCCACGTGGCAATTGTCCACAGTACCGTTGCAGGTCATCCAAACCCGGCGGTCCATGCTGTCCGTCACCGCCATAAGGCTCTCGTTGTACTTCATCTTGATAAGCGGGAAGTGACAATCGGTGCAGTGGCCGAGCGCCGGGTTGCTGAGGCAGTCGTCGCAATCGCTGGTTGTCATGCAGATATCCGCGCAGTAGTTCTCAGGGTCGAAGTATCTGGAGCCGGGTCGGTCGGTGTAGCACTCGCAGGTTTCGCACGGACCGCAGAAACCGTTACCGGAGCATTCAACCTTCGGATGTCAAGGCACATTGATATTTATTAGAAAACGTTTGATTATATAATTCACAAGGCAAGCGGTTAGCCGCTGTGGCACGGATGCAGACTGTTAGAAAGAACAAGTAATAAAGAACGAAGTAATAAAGAACGATTGATTGCATAATTTAAAGATCCAAAGTTGGAAGTAAATAATTTAATTGATGCACTAATTATAAACCGAGACGATACATGTCAACAGTATTGAAATTTATGTTTATTTAGTATTATCAGATTACTTACATCATCCTTTGCAGGATTTGTACACTGGAGGTCGCCACGGATGCCTTCGCATTTCTTTTCTTTATTCTCACAATGTTTGCCAGTCCTATTAAGAAATAGATCAACACTGTATTCATAACCTAAATATCGATCGATATAATCGTAAGTCATCTTGAGTTATATTTAAATAATCTTTTACAAAGATCTAGTTCAATAGTTATTGAAGATTATATTAGGGCAGACATTGTCTATAATCTATGTATGTCATCCGTACTCGGTTGAACACTATAGATGTGTATACAGAGATGTGCACTATAAAGAGTTAAAGATAGACATATTTAATTATTGTAACGGTAACTATTAGCATTACCAATAACTAATGCTTTTGATTTTGAGGCCATACAGTAAACTACCTGAAGTAACGAAGATCTACCAGTAACCCGATATATTAGTATACGTAGGTGGTTATAAAATGTCTGTGTTTTTGTTGTATCAAATAAATAATATGTTATAGAAAAATATTAATAAGTATTGGCGAACTTTGAAAGTCGAAGCCGAGTTAATTTTTTAATATTTATTGCTTTTAAAAAAAAGTCGTTTTGAAACCGTTATCAAATAGTATATAGGACACAGTGATATATTTATGAATACATATGCAAATAGTGTGTATCGAAAAATGTCGATTGAGCTACATTAGCGGCGGGTTTTAATCATTACGTCAGACATAATGAGCAATATTTAAATGAGCTGACCATTAAGACGAAAGTAGGCCTCTGAAGCTCCATAATTAACTTTGCAGTGATGAGTCGGACAAAGCGCGCTTTGTTGGTAATTGTAAGCTGTTATCGGTGAGGATTATGGACTTTTTTCTGTTTATTCGATGGGAAAGAATTGCTTGGCTTACCATCCACTTGGACAGGAGCAAACACCACAGGCGAATGTGCCTCTGTTGCTGCATTTCTTTGAGAAGACCTCAGCGCGTTCGCTGCATGGACAGGCACACGGCACATGATATTCCACTACCTCCTTTTCGTTCCCGACATTTACTTCTAAATACACTTGTTCCAATGTTTTACTCTTCGCCGAACAAAATTCTTTTTCAGGCGACACCTCAACGTACCAGCTCCCCTTGCCGCTGAACTTAGCTGTCTTGATATAGAAGTTATTGTTTTGTGTCGTATTAAAGATTTTCACCTGCGGATTATGATAATTATGAATGTGATGATAATCAAAATTATATCACGTTGAACAATTGTTTTAAAATTATTATCTATTGTTTATTAAACATACGGTAACGTTTTACATTGTAATATGGACATCATAATTATAAAACGATTTCGTATTCATGTTTAAATATAAATGTTTCATTTATGCAAAGAAACAATGGTGTGTGTCTAAACGAATTTTTTTTTGGTTGTCAATAATGGACGTACCTTTGGCTCAATTTTGTTGTAGTTAATTATGTTTTGTGATCCCACTTTCACGGTTCTCTCTCTGTAGGTGGGTTTGTCCGATGTTCCCGGTTCAGTTCGCTCTCCGACAACAAGAAGTTGCTCTTGATGGTTCGGGCACCAGTCATCGTATGGAGTTTCAACGCAGCGGGTGTTCTGTAACAATATTATAAAAAGTTTAGACGACGTTTTGAAATGATAATATCCATAATTAGTTGTCGTTTTAAGACTGCAACCACATCATCAGAGAAAGGTTTAAAAAGTCAACCGTGTACGTCAAAGGTGTAGTAGTATAATCGAACATCAGTTAGATACATAAGTAAATTAAGTATTTATGTATTTCTTTTACGTAATTTCTGTATTTCTTCAAAACGTACACTAACTTTAAATAATATCTTCAATTTGAAACCAGATGAATAATGACTTTATAGTACATTCGGTCAATGTTAATTTGTTATATTATGGATAATTGAATTTTGTATTATTAATACCTCAATTAAATATAATTTAAGATCTCTTAACGTCTCAACGAGTAACATGTGGCATATGCTGGATAAAGGAATGTCTTAGAAAGCAACGTATATATCGCTATTTATGGTTCGGCGCCACGTCTCTACTTCTGAACATGTAATTATATATCAAGGTATCTGTAGAATGAAACTAGAAAAATAAGTGGCATTAATAGAGCTTATTGACATTGTAACTAATATGGTTATTTTAATATTGACCACATTGATATATTTGACGTTTGCGTTTGATTTGTGACAGACATCGACTGATCATAAAATAATTGACCATTTGCATTGTCTCTCTAAAATTTAACGATAATAACCAAATGAAACAGTGATAATAATATAATTTGATGTTAAGTATATAAGCCAAGTATACATTTCATCTATTTTTTAATATATTACAGAGCCTACATTCTCGTTTCGAATTTGGTATGTATTTTAATCAGAATTTCAAGCAAATAGCAACTCTAGAAAATATATGTTACGACAAGTACAATAAAAATGATTTATAACAATAAATAAACGCTCCGATAAGAATTACGCAGACATGATCGAGTGCCAAGAAATAACTGTACAAGAATCACGATGCGAAATACTTAATCAATTCATGCAAAATAGTGCGCGTAATCAGTGAGTACAACCATGTTATTATCATGAGTACGCTATTTATTCTAATCTTGTGGAAATAATCACTTGTGGCGCCGAGGGTATGTCTCAAGTTGGAAACTTGCTGAATGCGGTAGCCGATGCAAACTGTGTCCAGACGTCTTAATGCTAAGTCCACAATCGTGCGTAACTGCACCCACGAACGGTTCCGATAACCTCAATATAAACCATTTAGCTCAAACAAAGAGTTCGTGTGTCGATTATAAGTCTCTTACGTCACAGATCAAGTGAACATGCAATCAAAAAATTATATTGATAACTGAGAAGATAGCTACCAGCTACGGTACGGTTACATACATACATAAATTTTACTTTATGTACGAAAAACATTGTCCCATTCAAACTGTTATCAAATCAAATATCACATACATGCGATAACATTTAAATGTTATATGAATTTATTGAATACGGCCATAGCAAAAGTATAAAAACTATAAATTCAACAAACCGATAAAATTTCATATATTATTGACGTTATTATACCTTTTAAATATATATTTATAAAAAAAATCTGTATAATATCAATAGACATTAATATAGCAAATAATATAAAACAAATCTTGTATTTTCATATAAAATATTGTAACGTAAAATGTATTTTGGTGCCAGTTTAGCTTTAGTCATCCTCTCCATTGTCTTTTTTCTATATCCCCCTCAATATTAGTCACATAAGAAAAACCTATTGACTTTGGTTTATGGAAAATACGCTTGGTTAACAGGAATATAGAACTTCCTTATTGTAATTGTTTAATTTGGTAAAATACCTAAAATCAGAACGTCAGAAAACTGAAACAGAATTAAATATACCGAACTTCTGCAACTATCTAAAAATCATTCAATCATCCTAATGCCCGAGATCGATTTAATGATTTTAAACTCTTCCGAATTTTTATCATCTTTAAGTATAATATTCGCGTATTCAAAGTAATTTACACTTGCAGGTTATTTACAAGAATGTCTTTTCTATTTCTGTGCAAAAAATCACAATTATTTTTGCTTCCTCATAATAAATAAGGTCGTCAGTTTAAGAATGGGTGCCGACGCTTTGCATTTAACGCGCTTAGAATTTCATTAGGGACAGTGCTCTCTTTCTGTATTACAGTCTAGACTACAGTCCATTACTAGAGCGACAGATTGTATATATAAAGTATTTTCCAAGAGAAAGGTTTAAGACTCGTTTGTAATTGTGTTCACAACGTGGAGGGTATAAAACAGTTAATGCTTTGAAAATGTCTTAAGAAAATGTACAATATTGTCATTGAATCCATTATTCCAAAAAAAGTATGGTTAAGTATTATTCGATTGTGTGGATAAAGTTACTGTGCCAGGTGCTCACCCTTGGCTGATCCTCTAATAATGATTATTTGATTTTACTTATTCTATATAATTTTTCTTTTACATGAAACGTAGTTATTTATTTAGTAGTATAGCACTAAACCACTGTCAAACTTTAAAATTCTTTAAATTTTTGCTACGGATGATTTTTACCCATTGCGTTTTTTTTAAGTTCTAACGTTCTATAATAGTAAGTAATTTTTTTAGAAGGAAAGTTAGGTTTAAGAAACAAGTTTCTGTTAATAATTTATTTTTGTAAAATAAGGAAATTAGAGAACATCATATATCACTTCCCCCACAAAATGTTAGTTTTAAGTTTCAATATTCTGGCCACTATCATTTTTATTTTTCTGTGGTGTGTGTTTTGCCACATAAATATATGTCTATATGTATGCGTAGAAAAGGTAACAAAACGACATTGAAATGTATACATATTATACTTTAATGTGGAACTAACACGTGAATGAGCGATTAGTAATTGGTCCGCGTGTCTCGTTAGTCACTAAAGTGCATTGTTGTTCTGTGATGGCGGACTTCAGGACGCGTTGGAATGATTCAATGGAACACAAAGGACTCGAGTCCTACGATCTCTTCGATCTAACATTCAAATCAGAGAACTACAAGTAGGTATTCTTCAGCTTGAACTTTGTATTTTAATCTGTAACTAATTTCTTTTGCTCAGTGTTGTTATGAAATTTTTGCAAACTATTCATTTCATTTGAAATTTTGTTAAACTGGCACAATCTTCTCTAAAAAGCATTATATTAAATTCCCGTTGGCTCTGTTTATTTAGAATATATACTAAAATTAATCAAAAAATTGCAGATTTTATAAGATTTTTGAGAACGACATAAATTAATCTTTTATATATAACTTATAATGTAATATTAGTTCAGTTAATAAGCAGTTGAGTGTCTACTGTTGTTACCTCTTCGGTTTCTTTTTTTAGGTGATTTTTTTCGCACATTGTCGTTACCGTTGTACTGAGATATCTGATTATGTTCTTGATGCACAAAACCGGTCAGTTCCTCATTACGTTAACCAGTTCCGTATGTTATGTTTGCACGCTCTTTACTTTAACCTCTGAGGCCGAGGTATTTTTTAAACAACATTGCTTGCAGGCAAATAATAAAAAAATACAGCGGAGACAAATTGCCTTATTGAACTCAATATACATCTAGTAGAACTTGTTTTAAAATATAATCTACAGTGTCTGTACCAAAATAGTAATAATGGCAATACTTATTCCTGGGCTGAGGTAAACGTATATCACCTTTATCTCTGCCCTTGCGTGGATAGAGGCGAGTAATATATACTATAATTTACAATATGTTACTTCTGCTTATCCGCCTATTTCGTCTGGCTTCATAAGAGGTAAAAAGTTGGCTCTGCCAATGAAAAAATACTCTTTAATTTAAAACCTGTACTACATAATTGTCTCTCTTCTGTTTTAAGATTTTATCTATTGCGAGAGATAATGTCTATTTATTTTATTATCATACGTTTCGTTACAGTAATGTTGAATATTCCTATTATTATTGGTCGTAGCAATGCCGTCTCATTTAGGTCTCTTCCCTATAAGCGAATTCATCTAAATGTAGATTTGTGCAAGAATCTTTATAATTTGATAAGTGCGGCGCCGGTCGCTGTTCGCTCGTGGTTTGGCCGTCGTCTGCTTTCAATAAATCACACAAATATTTTACATTATAAACTTTGACCAACTAAACTTAATAGTTATGAAAAAAAAACATATTTAGTTTCACCAACCCAATAAGGTTTAGTTGTATACACAAATCGGAGTTTTGAAAGATATGATAATTTACTGGACAACCACGACAAACAATAATATAAAAAAGAAATCGAAATTTGTTAATTCTAATTAATAGACTGTTAGACTTTATTACCTGCCGTGAATGGAATTTTGGATATCAGAGAAGCAAGCATATAAATTGTAAAATAATCATCAAAAGTATAATTTAGTTTTCAAAAACAGTAATACAATAGTTATGAACAGTTTTATATGTTCACATATAATGCTTTCGTTCCGATAATTAATACTTAGTTTGTTTAACAAGTAATTATTTGAAACAGCGACTGTTTCAATTAAGTGAATAATTTAGAAGAAAACAACCGCAATTCAATTCATAAAAGGGCATTAAACCCTAGTCTTGAGGTTTGCAAGAACAAAACGTGTGGGTTGTTGTAATAATAGCGAAGCTGTTGATTGCACTCTCTCAGTACTACGTCATGATCATTTCGACATTTCATCGAATACAACTTTAAAATTTTCAACTGTTCTTCTCTTTTTATAACAAACGATAAAGACATCGGCTGGTTTATATTAATGTTACACAAGATTGGGGAAGTTAAGCCTGGGATCGAGTGTGGGTGGTACGTAGGTACAACTGAATGCATAGAAGTCTCCCTGTTGCGACAACGCGTTATAACCTGTTTTAAAATAAGTAAAAGTGCTGTGTATCTTTTGATTTTATTTCAGAGATAAACAAAGCCACGTTTCTCATGCGCGATGTACTTGTATCTTTTAAAGCATTTAAAATTTATTAAAACTACTCGAAAGGCTTTAAATTTTACTTTTATCATTTATTAAAGAAAGATACATTAACTCACAGAGAGATATCATTTCTAATGTAAATTACTGTTAGGTAAATATCACTAACAATTTCAAATATAATTATGGCGTTTATAACAACATTAGAGTTAAGCATGGGAAAGACTTAACCGGCATTTTAAAATTTCAAAACAATATAATTGCACCCCTAACATGCGAATGCAACTATTATATATAGATAATATTAAAACACAATAGCTGGTGAACTTTGTCTTTGGGAAACAATGAGATCACCCGCATCATGTTCGCGTGTAATTCCATACTTTTGAGTCATTAATCTGGTTTAATAATATATAATATAAAACATACGTTAATATAAAAATATATATGTCCATTTACCTTACTATTGCCGGCTGAGTGGTACAGTTTCATAAATACAATATTTGCATCGATTTTCAACAATTTTACATCATGTTGCGTTAGTTGTATTGTTGATAAAATTTCCAATAATGCTTACTATGAATATTAATTTTAAGCACGTGTATAGATCTGTGGCACGTATGTGTTTAGGTATTATGCCGGTTAAATATTAATCCCACGCATAAAATTGTTCCAGTTACGTGCCTGTAATCTCCTAGTTAGGTGAGTTTCGAGACTGCCTACGCCAGTTTAAGTACACTGTTTATGGCGCACATTTTGAATGATATTTCACCGTACAATGAAAGACTATATAAAAAAAGAGGATATATTTCATATAATCAAAAATATTATCAAAAAATGTAAAGCAGTCGTTTGAAATTCTTTAATATTTTATATGGAGAAGGCAATGGCAAACCACTCCATTATAACTGCCAAGTAAGTCGTCGCGTGTTTCATCACACATGATGACCACGACCCTCAGTCATGAAGAAATACGACTTAGATGAAGATGAAGAATGTAAACAATGCAACATATTTCTCTTGACAAGTCTAAAATGTTTCTTTCTAAGTTTATTAATGTTAAGTAATTTATACTAATATGGAGAAACTGTTGATGACCAGAAGTATATATACACTAATGCAGAGATTCAAACCTGAACCTTTTCCTTAAGCCAAACGCTACGTTATAATGTCTTCGCTACAGATATTTGAACCCTGACGTTCAATTACCGTCAATTTCCGAGACGTCCGGCATTCCGCTCTATATCTGCGCAACTAATGTCGTCACACAAGGAAAAAGGCAATCGATACATTTAATGACGTAAACTATATATAATACTCATTCAACTATTGGTGGTTTATACTAAATATTATTAAATAACAGAAATACGGACAAAGGTAAATATTAAATATAATAACAATGATTGGAGTTATGAATTTGTGATATCTTGGTTTTTGTCCTACTATTAAAAAGACGGTCTCAATCGGACGGATATCAATTTGGTTCCATTTTTTACAGTATTTCGAATAAAATAATTCTTAAATTTGTTTTCTTAGGTAAATACACGGGTACGTGGAAGTCTGAAGGAAGAACAAAAAGAGAACATTAAGCTCTTATATCAGAGGAAAGAGAATAAAATAAAAAAGATGATTTCTTAAAGTTAGTGAAGGCTGAATTTAAACCTGTTAGTTTTTCTTAAAACTATTTTTTTGTGGTAAATTTCTAATGATCTTTTAAGCGTAAATGTTTTATAAGTAATCATATTGAACGAATGCCAATTTGAAGTGTCAAACTACAGACGTTACGAGAAAACTACAACCGCGATACTATTGTCCGCATTTAAATATAGTGAACTACATACTACGTGAGCCAAAGCACACCAGACTAATGTCCCACATTTATTGACACGTTTACAACTATCTCCCACACGTTTATATATTGAAAATAGTAGAAATTCACGAGTTCACTGCTCTTTGCACATGGTGAGTGTATTTCGCCAAACTTCGTCGCCGGTGAAAAAGAAAAATTGCACAAAAGTTCGTAGGTTTGGCGAATATCCAAGTAGTTTTTAGAGAGTTTTAACTCTTAGTTTTATTTATTGCGTTGCGACAGAGAAGGGAACTAACCGTGTGGGTGGAATCGCTGTTGGTAACTTCGTTAGATATGGTCCGTAAACGCAGTCTATTGGTAACAGGTAATAATGGCTTATGTATTGATAAAGTACATTTAATTAATCTGACATAAGATACAAATTTCCTATGTCAGTAACGAACTGGAATTTATTGGTCAGATTTGAAAATACGGAAAGTGATTAATAAATTAAGTTTATGAAAGTGTATTTCAATATTCTCTACTTGCCAGAATGATTGGAACTATTCCACAATATTCCTTGGCTTTTAGGCCGAGCTGTGTTAAGGTTTTTGTTGAAGTATAATAAAAATTATTTCAATAAAATATGAGAATAGTCGACGTGTAACAGTACAAAAAAAAACTTGATGTTATAACGTACTACTATTAGTTTGTACTTTTATCAATAAGTATCTACAGTTTTAATAAATTCTTATTGTTACTGTAATGTAAGTATATCACTTACTAAGTACATATGTCAATAGGTTATTATTTTTATTATTATAAATAAATAATTAAATAAATTATGAACACATGACTTAGTTTCCTAACAACTGGTATTCGGGACCTTTTCACAAGGAGAGGGTCATGGCTATTAATCCATCACGTTGCCCAAGAGTAAATATGATAGAGTTGCTTCAGAAAATAACAATGTTGAATGTAAACTTTGCAGATGAATAAACGATGTTAAGTTCAGGATGGTGTGATAGTACGTTTGATTGCTAGAGTGGGCCGGTACGGGTTGCCAAGGGCGAGCGGCGTCGAAACAGCGCGCCCTTTGTTCCTTTCGATTTTTTAAAGGTAACCATTGCGTAAAGCCATGTTAAACTTTTCACAGCGATGTTTCACACATATCAAGGTGTTAAATATGTTAACGGGCAAGTGGAGCGGTCAGGGCACATAATTGCATGGATTGATATGCAACCGATACTTGTACAAACTTTTAAGTTCACGTTCATTTCAAGTTATCGCGCCGATCTAAAAATGTTTTACTTGTCGTACATATACAGTATGTGATTACGCGAATTGGACTACATGCGTGTTCCGTTGAACTTGGTAATAAAAACGTATTGTATTTTGTATTGATAGGGAACGGAAGTGTAATAAACAATTTTAATATTAACGTTTTCCATTTTTCGTTGTATGTAAACATCATATATCTAATACACAAATAAAGTACGTTTGTAGTAATTCAATTAATAAAACAATATATAAATATAATTGTTTCATTTAATTAGTAAGTTTCCATGTCACCTTTGCAATTAATGTTTGATAATTATATACAAGCGTGATTGTGCAAAGCGTTTTTTACTTATACACTAAGTTAAGTTAATGATTTTCTTATCATAAATTGATAGTTTTATAACTAGATTTAAATAGATTCGTAAGATTCCCTCATCTCGCATTTTGTAATAGCATTTCAACACCAAGACAAGAAACTCAAGTTTAACGGAAAGTTTTTCTAACACAAATAAAATTTATTCGATGATTACACTTAAAAATTATTTAACCTAAACGTAACCTGGATTTCATTTTTATTAAACATTTATACTTTATGTATTTGTAATAGATCCTATGGCCTTTCAAAAATAGTATTAATCTTAAATATAAGTGATATTTACAATTCAAAATATTTATAAAGCAATCAATTGAATAACTTTTGAGACAACAAAATGTATATTGTCTGTAACTCCATACATTACCTAAGGCCTCCATTCATACTGGAATTCAGTAAAGTTACATATATACATTTACAATTGGCGATAGAAAAAGACACTGCTATCTATATAAGATCTTGCGTAAAATTACCACCAGTAAACCATACTGCAGCAGTAATATTCGGCAAGTTATCAGTAATTAATATCGCTTAATTTATTGCGTCGTCCGCGATGTAAGTTGTATAAAAATTGACTTAAGGCAAAGCTTTAAATAGCAATATATGCGAAAGCGATAAATTTTATTTTTCAGGTCTTGGCACTTTAAATGCCACCGCGTCTTTGACACCGCTTCAGAACCTTTCTGTGATCGTTACGATATTAATTTCTTTCAACGATGCAGTTCTTGAGCAATCGGGTTCACATTCCGACGAATTATAAATTAAGAGTTATAGTCAGAATGAAAAGCCTATTTTGTTGTTAAACTTACTATAAGGTGACTTACGCCATTAAGAATCAACCGTTTAAACTTTAAAAGTCACTACTTTTAACGATTGCATTACTTTGAAAAATTAGCAACGTACAATTACAGCAATCACAAATACTAGAACTGTTTTCTGTTCCAATTAGATCTTATCGAGTTTAGTGCAATAAGGACTTTATTAAGAAGTGTTACTAAGTAGAATTTTAGTTATCTCGTATAATTAACTCTTTTATATTTATTTTTTGTTATTAAAACAATTTCGTGTAATCAAGTAGGTAATTGCGAAGTGTAACTTCAAGTCACGGCCGGAGCGTCGAATATTGGTCAATGTTATTGGACGCGATGGTTCAGATCCGGTTTTTTGAACGCTGCGACTTGCACCGTTAGATCGAGTTTTTTTTATAAGACACGACTTCTTATGTACTTTTTCTAAAGATTTTTTATTGTGTTTGGCGAAGATTAGATTTGTTGATTTTTGAATTTATATTCAAACACGAAATAAGAAAGGGAAATCGTATAGTGTAGATATATATAATATAGTGTAGAATATGACGATAATTGAAATGGATGTAAATATTCCAAACCCCTTTTAGTTCCCTCCAAACTAAGTTTGGGTTTAAGTTAACCTACCCTTGTTGTAAGATGTAAAAAATTATACTATTTAAAATGAGTAAAATTATATGTTATCCTACATTACTATTGGTTATATCTATGGCAGCATCATATTTTTTATAAGATATGAGCGTTTGTTCATCGTATGAACAGTTCAAACTCTTTGTCAAAGCAAATCCAATGTATATTAATAATCAATTAAAAAATGAGATTAATTCATTGGAAAATAACGTTTTTTTAATTACTTAAGGTTGTTATATACATTGGTATTTTAAAGTGAAGAGCGATAATAAAAAAAACTATTAAGATCCCGACTGTGTAGAGAATCTCCTTCACAGTCGGACGTCTAGACACAACGAGTATCATTCTCGTGTCGTCGCCACCCTCAGTATTAAAATGAACCTTTTGTTTAGTCTAATGCGTATAGTTAACTATAACTTGCTGGTTATAGTGACCCCATCTTAAAATGAAGCTGATGACAAGTTAAATACGTCTAATGATTATACTTTGATATATTTTTATTTTTGGTAAAATTTCGCAAGTAATTAAATCCTTTTTCACATCAATATAAATTTGTTATGTATGAATTATATCGTTCTGCACTTCTACTTAAGAATTATACCGAATCCCATACCCAACCTTAAACTCTAGCTCATAATTTCCACTGAAAAGAACTGATAAGTAACTCAGTGTTTGTTTTTTTAATTTTCGCTTACTGATAGCGGATTAGAATAAGTCGACTGTTAAAAAGCCTTTAAAAAGAAATCACATTTAGATGTTTACAACGATGAAGCCTCACGAAATGTATTGAAAAGCGACGGTTTCGATTTACAGTTTGAAAAACACTAGTTCGGTTGTACGCTTTTCTTTGGCTTCAACTTATTTTACTGGATTGAGATCAATAAAATTGCAACTACCAAACTTTTTTATTCTCTATTAGGTTTTGTGAAATCGATTTTTTTAATAATAAATCATAATACATAAATTTATTTAATGAAACTGTAGTTTGAGATGACGAAGAATATCCTAACTAAAGAACCTA
The DNA here is from genome assembly GCA_029286795.1 of Byasa hedistus. Classification (NCBI taxonomy): domain Eukaryota; kingdom Metazoa; phylum Arthropoda; class Insecta; order Lepidoptera; family Papilionidae; genus Byasa; species Byasa hedistus. Next base: position 2,928,583 of record JAGSMW010000020.1, on the reverse strand, counting down.
AGTCAGTGGTTTGGAAAGAGCATCCATTCGCTTTATAGAGCCGCGTTATCTATAGTCCATATTGAGCTAATGAAACGATCTTAGAAAGTACGAGTAGATAGTCCTTTAAGACGAACACAAACATTCGAATTGAAACTGAAAGCAAGAATTTATTGATCCTAAGGAAAACAGGAGATACAGCAACCGTACATATTGCTATCTACATGTTACAAGGATTCTTGTTCGGAGGACCAGTTGTTCGAACAAATTAAAGGCTGTGGGCCACGCCTATGTTAGCACAGTTTGTCAATAAATAATTACAGTTATTCGAGGAATATGTATGATTTTAAGAAGGCGAAAATGCCAACCGAAAGGTTGACACGAAATATTACTGAAATTCCCACTGGAAATAATTACACTGACGTATCATCATGGGTTATTACCATGTTGTGCACATAAATCTTATAGTGAACCGAGTAAGTATAAATTTTGATAAATATTTATAGTAACCTTAAATTAAATAAGTGCATGTACATATTGCACTCACGCGTATGCTGGTTTTCGACTAACTAATATATAAGTTTCGGCGATGTTTGTGAAACACAAACGAGGCGTAATTCGAAAAAGTTAAGTAGATTTTTCAACGCAAAAAAGTCTAATTAAAAAAATCCACGCAACGAGATAATTGAGTGAAGACGTCGCGCTTATTCTTTAAGAATCACAAAAATTAATTCGACATGAAGCTAAAAGCGAATGTGGTCTTTAATTGATAACAATACGTGTTAATTTCGTTTGAGTTTTTGTTATATGATGCACCGTATGTGATTACATGCGGGGCCATACGGTTTATGAGACTGTGTTACTTAAACAGTGATTGATTAAAGTGGCAGTAGTATCATCAAGTTCGTACGCTCCACGGCGCCCATTACACCGGACTGTGGATAAAAAAAAAATTGTGCAACATTTTAATGCGCCTGCGACTGTACATATGGGTCAACGAGTTATATTTATAAATTCTTAGTAACGGTGTGATTGTGCGGATGTTTGTTCGTTAATACTTAACCGCACATGGTTTGGACGTGTTATGGTTTTAATTGCGAGTCGGTTTGCGATCGTTGTGAAATACACACCGTTTGTGTGATATTCGGCTTCTCGACAATCTTGGCAGTTAGACCTTCCTCCCTCAGATTATTCATCAGTCTGTCTATACTATCCTTCATTACATCTGCTAACGAAATATTTCAAGTCATCACTGACAAGTCTGAAGATTATGTCATTTTTTACTCGATCTGAAATTCTACATTTCACAAGGATCCGCTACACTACAGAGGCTATAAAATTAATTTTAACTGCCTCGTTATAGTGATTACAATGATTACATTTTGCTCACTTGTACTATCAATAACAAAAATATATATATATTTGTAATATGATAAATGTTAAGTACATTTACAGAGGTAACGACGTCATTAATCTTTATCAGCCAACGAACATACGCAATTGAAACTGAATCTCTGTAAAATACATGACGTATTATGTACGGAAGGTAAACACAGTTAATAAATATTTCGTAATTTCTGTTTATATGTATAACAACATATTGTAGTATACTATATTTACGGTATTTTACATATTGTAGTATATTTACGGTTGCGGACAATATTATATATAAATATATATTGGTACAATATTCATGTAATTGCAAAAGTTACAGCTTTAGTTAAAACATTTTTTATGGACTTACAACGTCAATAGAAAATATACTAACTGATTACTGTTGTAGTTATAACTTAAACTCGTTACTTTATTTCTAAACCTTTATGCCTGAATTAAAGCAATTGAAATTAATGAAACTTTATAAGATTGAAGATATTACGTAGAGTATGTTTTCAAATATTAGGTAATACTTTATGAGAATGTACGTTATCGGAATAGACAAAAGTATCGATATAGTTACAGTATTATATTTATTTGGTACTACGGATGCATTGAAATATAGAAGCAAAGGTTTGCATTTTGTGCACCCACTAACCCACTCTTCTTTCTACTTTCTGACGAAATACTAAAAGTAGTATTTAAAGTAAAACATATTTCTGAAATATACACTTTACACAAATTTAAATAGTTTTGCAACTTTTTAAAGGGCAAACTGTTTTAAAAATAATTACAACATTATATTAACAGTATTAATTAATGCAATTAAATATTAAATTTATGAAATAACACATCAGATGTCAATTTTTATCATGATTTAATTTTTCTCAATCGATACCTTTACTTTGTGTAAGGTCAATTAAATATTGCAATAAAATTAAAATTATTACAAAATGTACAAGTCCGATTGAGGCAATTTTTTTTAACGAAAATAAATATTTTCTTTAGCCATAAAATCACTATATACCCACTCGAATATTCTGAGTGTATCAGCATGTTGGTAAATCATAAAAGAGTGTAGGTGAAATACAACAGCTTATTTTTTTCTTGTGTGAAATCCATTTATTGCGGTTAAATTGTAAGTGAGAACGTGTAGTTGTTTTTAAGACATAAGCTCTAATTCATGGGTATAGTAAATATCAAAATACAGCTTTCTTTTTTGTACCTTCCAAAGTCCACAACTTTTATTATATTCTTGTGAATTGATAAAAGCCGTTAGTCCTTTTTCTTATCAGAGTACGTTATGTCCTTAATCAAATATCTCTGTAACACGGTTGTATGACTTTTTAAGGTATTGCACTTGTACGGGCGCTCAGTTTGCCTTCAAGTTGGCCAACTTATTAGGGCCATAAAAGTTTATTACTTAAACCACATAAACAACGTCTATTATACAAGAAGTTTTGGATTGTAAGTACGAATTGATGTAAATGATAATTTATTGGGAATGTGCTAAGATACATAAACTTCGAAGGTATTATATCAGTAATGATAACCTTAGATATCTAAACTGTTAGTCGCATCAACTTTAATTGTTTTTTAATACCTCCACAATTGAAATATGAAAAGATAAAGCCTATACAATAACATCTGTTGTGAGCGACAGGAATACAAACACTAGAATGAAATTTACACATAATATACGAACATGGCGGTGTTCCAACGAATTTACACTCAATGGTAATGAATCACGGTAGTGCATACAGTTTTTCCTTTATCCTTTGTTTTCCACTGAACAGCGTTTCAGCTAAGTGCGGATATTGGAAAATAGGGTTGTGCAGGAAATTCGAATATCGATCGCTTTTAGAGCCACTCTACTGATTGTGCGAAGTCATCGCTGTAATGGAAGACTTCTTTATTTCATAATGTTTAGAAAACCTTTTGTTATTAGATTAGGTAAAGAATAAAATTACTGTTATATAGTAAAACGCCTGTAAGTCCTCTAGAGAAAAGAGAGAGAGAAAAAAAATAACATATTATATAATGAGATGGTATCTAAAAACATTGCTATATTTTTTTTATGAACCGATTTGTTCAAAAATTGCAGTTGTGTGTGTTAGCACTATACATTTCGCACAAGTTATGAAGAAAATGTTTCCATTTAACTTAATAAATATAAAACTCTTTATATAAACAGCTTTTTCATTATGAATACGATGTTTACAAAACATTATGAAAAAACGTTTCGTTTCAATATGCATCATGGGTTTAATAGTGATTCATAAATGTATTAGCAATTTTTTGTTATACTTCAATATATCGTTATTTTATTAATTAACAAATAATTAGTAATAATAGCTTTTAACTGATAGGGCTAGTGGATAGAGTCAAGGTTGATTATACACTACCCTGGCCAAGTGCAAGTGGATGGTACATATCCACAAAAGCAGTTTTGAGTAACGCCAGTTTCCACACGATATTTTTCTTCACCCGAAGCTCAAGCTCAATGGGATTCGGACCCGCGCCTTTTTTAGGAGCAAGATAAATAAAAAAATATGTATATTGGTTTGTTTGTCAAACGTAATCTAAATTTACTTTGCATTGACCTTGCGTTACACAGCAGCGGAGACAAGAATCAGACTTGCGGTGAATTGACCTTTGAAAAGTATATACGCAATTACTATTTTATTTACACCTTTCTACACAACATTTTTGTTTTAATGTATGTTGCTGTTTTATTTATATATGCAGCGTTACTTTCACTGTCTCGTTATGCATGATATTCTTATCGGTTTCTGATAACATATCTGTTACATTAACTGACGTAACTTAATTGCAGTAGCAATTTGGATATGTAATACATGCTGAATGTAATACATCTAAATTGTTTAGGGCCCTTCGACTTTTCTATTACTTTTATTATATAGTTGTTGTGATTGAAACATTGAGTTGAATAACTATAACTTCAACATGTGTGTACACTTGTTAACTCAATACTATATTTAAGTAATATGGTGAATATTTATGAAATCAAGCTTGATAATTAATGTACACTATTTCTCAAAGTAATTTAGGAAACTAATAACGAGTGCAGCCATCTAACGATCGCGTACGTCTATAATTGTATGTTGAAATAAACGCAATTATTTTTCGGGCGTTGTTAAAGCTCTATCTGAAATGAACATCCGGACATTTAAACAATTTATAAATCTCTCGCAACGTTTATCTATACCGACGTAAAAGAAAAGTTGCAATTTATTGAAGTCTAACGATGGTTTCTATAACTAAAGTTTGCAGAAATATTAGATATTCTTATATGAAATCGATTGGTGATGTCATCATCGCTTATGAACGTCAGTATTATGATTATTGTTATATTATCTTTACAAACATTATAACAACATGCCTCGGATATAATGTATTGCTGTTACTATTTAAGATTTTTTTTATTTGGTACTAGAAAACATAAAACATGTTTCAGGTGATTCATTTAAACTTATTTTTGTTGTGAATGTGTAATTTACTTTATTTAATATCAATGACGATACATAACAGGAAAAACTGACATACGACGTAGCTATGATATTCAGTACATATGAGCAATAACCACAAAACCAAAGTAGGACATGAATGCAAAGAACACAAAACAATTAATAACAAAGGTTACGCAAAATCCAGTAAGATATTTGATGAATAACTTAATTTTTTTAATGATATATTCTATAGAATCCTTTTGTGCGTCATCACAACCAGAGGAAAACTGAATCTTTTCAAATCAACACATCAATAAACTTATATATTAGACGAACGACGAAATATTATTTTTTTAAAGTAACTTATGTTATTCCTTATATCTAGTTTCGTGCGAGTAAAAGTCTCATCAAAATCGTTCCAACCGTTCCTGAGATATCCAGGAATGAACAGATAGACATTTTAAAAGAGTTTGGTAGAGTACTCTGAAAATTTCATATGAATTAATTTATAAGCTATTATTACAGTTACCCGCATATATTTCAATTTTATTTATTTATACATGATTATACAACACTTTGGTTGAACTTGGACGGGTCGGCTGTCCAAATGAGGGGTCATGGATGAGTGACAAGCCTGAGACGAAAGGGGGATTACTCCTCGGGAATTAATCTAGGGCTGATCATTTGTGGTTCAGGACAGGTTATGACATAAACTTATATCGGCAACTGACAGAGTAGTAGCCATTTTGATTTACTAATAAACCATATAACCAGTTTCAATGTAACCAGATAAATTATTTTATGACGTGACACATGAATAAATACTCTTTAATGGTTGTGGAGATGTAACTTTAAAGAATTAATCCAAAAACAATTAATACCACAGAAGAGAACATCATGAACTATTTCTTTCATCAATCTCATGATGAGTAGTAAAAATTACTATTAAACAATGTGTCTTTTTAAATGTTGATAGACTATGCCTAAATTGTGATAGAGGAGAATGTTTATGAAAAATTTGGATCAAAATTAATATGTCGGTATCAAAAATAGATTTGTTCCAACACTTGGGCAGCGTTTATCACATGCGAGTACATTGGCTCAATTGTTTCCTTCCGTTCGTCGGCCGTACTCTTCTGTTTTTCTTTGACGACATTCTTTACGTATTCGCCCATTTATTAAATTCTATTTTACTTTTATTGTATTCTTAAAGTTTAATAAACTGTCATTTGAATTAAACAATTGTTACAAGTGCAATTAAAATTTTAAGTATTTAAATTGAATCATTATATTGTTGCTTTGCAAAATTACGATCAATTTATTAAATTTTAATGAAGGTACGTTAAATAATTTCCAACTATTTTCGGTTAATGTTAACAAGTTTTATAATGTGTTTGTACAATCTATATAATTTGTATTCATTATCGGTTTTCTGTAATATAATTAGTTAATGGATAGTCATATTGGAAATTACCTGTCACGTTTTATAAATCAAAATGTAAAAAATCTCAACATTCGAACGAAAATATTAAAGTGTGTAATAATAATCAAATGTAACGTGTATGATAATACGTTGGCTGTTGAAAGTGAAATTACATTAAGAATATACTTATGAAAAATATGAATAATTTTATTAAGAAAATTGATACTTACGGTATCCTTATCGTTACACCAATGACCGCCACATCTGATGCACTCATCGCAAGATGCCAATTTCGTGAGACTTGAGCAATCATTTCCAAAAACTACTTTTACAGTTATCAAAAGCGCACACACAATAAACCACGTACGAGACGCCATTTTGGACAATAAGAAATTAACACGCTTTTAAAAATAGACGCGTTCACTTAATTAAATAAGAAAAAATTGTTCGTTTTTTTTTCTAAAAGAAGTCGCGAGTTGACGTTCGGCCGGTTCGATGAGGTTCGAAATATGAATTACGCGCGAACGCGCACGCTTCTCAGCACAGACTGTACGTAAACGACCCCACTCGCTACACTTGATCAGATGGTTCTATGAATCATCTATAGCACGGTGGAAAATTCGTGGAAATGAGCATTTAGATAAAAATCATGACAATTATAATAACAATACGTCATGCCGTAAAAAACATTTTATTAAGAATACTATAATTTATATAACAATATTATAATTTATACATATTACATATTTTTCAAATTATTCGAGTGAAGTGGTACTTTTCTTATGTATTTACGGTACATACAAATTTAAATGTAAAACGTATTCAAAGGAAAATTACAAGACGACAAAATATGCACATATTTCAGCACATGTGAGACGACAGACTCATTCCCCGTTGTCTGGAAACTAATAAGACTACAAGCCGGCGGGCTGTATGTTTATACCGATCGCCATCTCTTTTTCGACGGAAGTTTAATAAATTTAAATAAAAAATCATTATTGAAATTGTATTTTCGGAAATTTTAATCTATCTAATAAAATAATTTTAGATTTAAGAAACAAACTTATTTTAAAAATCTAAATTTAATATGTTAAAAACTGAACAAAATGCAAAGCTGACAATAATACCGAATACTATGAGTTTTTATTGCACGTACTGATTTTGTAATGTTGTTGGTATTACTGTGTCAAAGATTTATGTATACATGTATAAACTTAAAAATTCTTATTATTTCTTTAGACATTCTAAGATATTGCATTATACTTATTTTGTGTAAAAATCATTATAATAATCAAATTATTGAATTTCAAAAACACCTTTTTTTAATTATTTTTTAATATATTATGTTACGGTGCATTTGCAATACAACACTCTACACACAATAGAGAATATGCATGTATGTTCTTTTTATTGTATTTATTGCAGTATGATATTATAGGAACATTTAAAAACGAAATAATATTTTGAAATTTATTTAAAAAAGTATTACTAAATTACTAAACACCGATTGTTTGTTACAATTTAATTTAAATTATGGATTTGTTATTTTAATTAGGGAACATTTCGATAAATATTTATACAAACGAGAAATAATAACAGACTTACAGTGAAAGAAATAAAAGCGAAAAAAGGATTTAGTAATCTTTACTTTTGTTTGGCGGCGAATCAGTTACTGCCGTTGGTTTTGGAAATTTGTTTTTCATTTAGTCTTCATTTTAACTTAATTATAATTAATGAAATTTTCAATTTTAAAATATGTTAAGCGTTTTGTGCATTCTTTTTTGTTTAAAATTTCAAAAGAGAGTCATAGATTCTACTGCAGTTGTGTTTAGGGTTATTCGCCCTTTGGATTCGAAGAATCGTTTTTGCGATATGCACTTTTTCGGGGTCTCACCGGCCGTCCCACATCCACGCCCTGTTCACCACAGGGCAGGTTTGTTTCACAGCCGGGACCGTCTAAAACCTGCCATGCTAAGCATCGCTTTAGCGGTGCAAGTTGAAAACCTTTTACAAGTTTGTTAGCAACCCGCTTGCAATGTAGCGGAAGGCGGTTTACAGTTTTCTGATGGCGAATGCCACGTCTAACCTTACAACGACAAGGGGCCAATCTTTACACTATTTACAGAGCTAAGATGGCCCCTCCATTGACACCAGTGCGTTGACGACTAAAGCCGTCTCGATGATCTCAACAATAACTTAATCCCATTTGCAGATATTGTTATGATACATGGTACAGAACTTTGTACAGCTTCTGTTCCGGGAACTGTTTTACTGAGTAGAAACGGACTCTCCCTTGCATAGGAACGTCGGTTGTATTTATACTAAGCGTTGTAGAAACTTTGCAACCGTGTTTTATGCATTTGCGTGTTTTCTCCCAATAATTATATAAAGGTAAATTATTGATGTAATATTTTTACTAGGAAAAATTCGCATTAACTTTACACAATTTTTAAAAGAAGGATAATCATTTTTACCGGTTTTTACAATAAGTTTTTCGCAAAAAACTGTTTCACGTTAAGAATAACGCCATCTTTTGTTTGACAAGCTTATTCTAAGTTCACACAAAGACATTTATAATATGTTAGGTATTCATATCACCTTAGTGTGTGAAAATACGAGAATGTGTGTAGTCTATTTTTGATTGAAGGTCATTTGTTCAAAGATGGCGAACGTAGAGAATATTACTTGTATAATTTTATTATACATAATTTAAATGTCATATATTTCAACATACAATAACTAATTACATTTTTAAATAATTTGATTTATAACGATACATACTTTGCAACTATAATTAAATAGCGTGAAAAATGCTTTAGACTTCAAAAGAAAGAAAATGGAGATGTAACTAAATAAAATTGTAACCCAAAATTTTTGGAATTCTTAAATTGTTATCATTGTAAGATAAATATTTAATTTAGATGATAACAAAACAATAACAAAATATAGGAACCAATTTAACTTGCATTAAGATTTCACAATATAGCTCGAAGTTTTCGTGATTTCCGTCAGATGGCAGATAATATTTCTTTTTGATTTGTTACAGGGTGGACTGCAAGATATATTAAGGATTAAATTTTTAAAGAAAAATTGACAAATGACTATGTGGAAATAAACAAATTACAAACTAATATTTTTTGTTTAGGAAATCCGTCACAAGGGTAGTAAATATTCTCTTTGTTATAACACTATTCATTATTCTAATCTCTTTTTAACATTATAAGTCTTTACGCATTTCAGTTACAAGAGTCGAGTTTCAGTGATTTTTCTAGAACCACTCCATCTATTGTTTGATATAAGTACAGTACAATCTAGTGTTTCATTTTAGGTAATAAATTTTCTCATCTGCTGGTTTCTTACTTAAAAACTACTAAAATATTTCTAATATCAATTATTGCAACAGTACATAAAAGCTTTTAGACTATTGATTGCTATTTTTTCAGGGCAGGATAAAATCCGCTTAAGTCCTTTTTTCCGAAAAAATAAAATATGTAATGGGTTTTTTTATATACGATTTTTCTTAATTTGGTAGTATTCAAAATTCTTTAATTGACTTAAGGTTCTCCGGTAAAGTAGTTTTTATCTAATTAGATCGAAAAATAGAATCTTTTCTAAACGCTGGATTTTTAAACGTCATTGTTGGCGGTCTGAAGTATGGATTACGTCTCGTCTCCGACATATCCCCTTCTTGTTGCTTCTTAAAGAGCACGTACTCCCGTCGATCTCTTGCGTCCGTTAGAAGTTTCCATGCTACCATTGTTGCAATGCCGATTAGGATTAACAACAATAAGAAAGTCCCTCCGAACACTGAAAAGAACGTTATCAAAAATTATTCAGTGACATACATTCTGTTTTAATTTATATATGTTACATTTCCATACAGAGAGTACCGAGCTTTAACAGCCAAGCTTTATGGTAAAGACAAAAATTTTATCGCAAAATCTAAATTCATAAATATTGGATGTTTATGTCTTTATGATTTTTAATGGTCATATAATATTATTATTAGCTTAAATCATGACATAATTTCTTAAGAAGAAAAATTAACAACAATGTTATGTGACGCGCTTTCCGTATTTCTGCCAACAGTGTGTTAGTGAGTAGTTTAAAGTTTTCGTAAGTCAGTACACTTACTGGAATGACTAGACATAGCTGTTTGAATTTTAAGGCGACAAGCACAATGCGGTGCTATCTAATCATCCTAACTTCCACCTTATTGTTTTGGACAGTCGCATCATAAAGTAAAGCTTCTACATCTGGCCGCTACATTGAATGAAAACAATCATAAGATATTTATGGTTAATAAGTACTTACTATAATAGCTCTGGGCACAGTCTATATCAGTCTGCACAATCAATTCCATGGTGTAGTTAATATCGTCATATCTATACACGTAACGTGAAAAGCATATTGGATTGACATTGAAATAGCACAAGTTCCATTGCGTGTCTGTTGTGTTAAAGTCGTTGAGTGTTTGGGTAACGTTAACGCTTATTAAAGGATCGCATTCACTGCAGTTAGCGCTGTTAGAGTGATGACACTTCGCGCAGTTGTTGAGGATATCGCATTGACGGTAGTGACAATCGGGGCAAGCCGCGACCCTGCAGTGTTTGTCTTGGTAAAAGCGAGCGTCCCATTGTCCGATCGGGTTGCATGTGCAGGAACCGCATTCGCAGTTGCCACGGTTGTTACACAGCTGTAATCAACGAACAGAAAGAGTAAAGTAAGAGGTAAGAGCGCCGCACCCACCTCTTTCTCACCAAAATTAGGTAACATAATAGAAGTTAACAGGTATTGTGAGGTACAAGTTTTAAGAGAGGTCAGACTTAAAAGTAAAGCAAATTAAATGTTGCCGTACATGAAGGTACAGAGGCTTTTAGGCGTACATGAAATTTTAACCTGTTAACCAGGATAGAGAGGAGATTTTTAAAAGCAGATTTAAGAAAATAAAAAATAAGATGTTACGAAAAAGTATAAAAGAAGAAACATAAATTGTACTTATATATAAACCTACGAACACACATCTCCATTTAATGCGACGATCTGGATTTGTCTTCAAGTAATGGAGGCGGAGCGTAAATTAATACTATAATTAAAGTACAATAGTGCAACTGTAGTTTCAATTATAAAATTTTGGTAAGAACCTAATACTTACTTTTCCATCCATAATGCAAGGTGTCTTTGGCTTGTAACATTCACAGCTCTCACCGACCCAGTCAGTGGATGTGCATGTGCACACGCCGCAGTCACATTTTCCGTGTCCGTTGCATGTTGCGCCGCTTGTGTCCACGGGGCACATGTTTTGATTGCATTCACAGTAGCGTCCGCTATACCTGCATATAAAATAGCCAGAAACTTTTACTTATTACTGATGATTCATGTATTAAAGTAGGTGCTATAATAACCATGATTTTCTGATAGGTCTCTGTTTCCGGACATCGTCTATGGTACCACCGCAGCTCCTATTTGTGTTTCTTAACACTAGTGTAGAAATATTACTGTGTTCCGGTTTTAAGGTCATTGTAGTTAGTGAATTTACTGGGGTAACGACAAATGACAATCTATGTCTCAAGGCGACAAACGCCACATTGTTATAGGCAGGCGTATCACTTACCATCAGGTGGTCGTACTGCTCGTTTCGTCGCTGCGCGGAATGAAAAAAAGAATTTTTTAAAGGGTATTTTGACTTACCTGTCCCTACAGTTACAACTACCGCAGTGGCAGAATCCTTGACTACTGCATATTTCTGTACTTCCCGGGGCAATGCAAGAACTGTTGCTTTTCAAGTAAGCTCCACTTGTGGCAGTGCATTCACACTCGTCACCATATCTAAATTAAATAAATGTTGATTTAATCAATTCTTGCTGAATCACAAGTATCGAAGATATTTTACCTTTTGTGTAAATAACGGAAATCATTTAATAACAATCTAATGTTTTACTAAAATTGGATCAAACATTTCATGAAAGGATCAGATTTTAGAAACGTATATCTCACAAGAGCATCTAGATTTGGTTAACGGTAGCCTGAAGTTAACTCTCTTTTTTTAATTTATTTATCATGTTGACAAAATAATCACATGACAAAAAAAAACTTAATATGCATTGAAAAAACCATAAAGATTCGTCAACAATGCTATGATAGGAATCGGTCTTTGAAGCTTGATTACACAAATTATCCAATAACAATATAGTTGTCTATAAGTAACAAGAGCTAAGTAAGGATAATAAAGTAATAAGAAGTTGATGGTACTTATACACAATAATTTTGATAAAATTATGATTAGATTTGAATCACCTTCCAGGACTGCATTCACATATTCCACAACTTTGATTACCGAAAGAACTGCAACTTGTTGAATTTACTATAGTGTCACAATTGCACCTTTTTATAGGATTTATATTTAGCGTCAATTTTTCATTAATGCCTCCAATTAATATATCAACTGTGAAGTTATTTGTTTGTATGTAATCTAACAGTTTTATTGTACCCACAAAGTCAGTTTGTTGACCTTTCTTCACGTTACATTCATTCCCACGCTCTTCCAAGCAGTCTGGTTGGAATTTAACTTCAAATTTCTTCCGATATGCTGATTTTACATCTAATTTTATTTTCTGGGTTATTGTCTGCAAAGAAATTTGTGAAATGTATAAAATAATGTTGTTAGGTGCATGAAATAATCCACGTTGTATAAAGTAATAACAAAATTTATTTTATTTATTATTTGAAGCTAATATCAACAGTAATAAGATTAAAGATTTTTATTAGGCTTATTTAGCCGGCAAACTTTATGCCATATCTGTAATAAAGTTACTAATTTACCTTATATAAAAAACTGCATATTTACCTCATAAATGTTTTTTAAAATTTTAGCCATATCAGCGCTGCCGTAGGTTGTGCTCCACGAATTGCTTACAGCACTACTTAGTTTCTTGTAAACACCTTGTATATTGTTACTCACTGCAAATACTACTATAATTTGTTCGTCTCTAGCTAATTTGTTTATTATACCAACAGATGGATAATCCATAACAATCTCATTTAAATAAACTCCATTTTTTGTATAGCATTTGCCGTCGTAAGGTTTTGTAATACCGGCTACTTTTCCATCTCCGGCAGCATGATACGTGGCGTCTGTAAGCAAGACAACGATTTTTCTGGAATGACTTCTCCACCCTATCTCTTCCTTGCATACCATTACTTGTGCAAGAGCATCAAGTCCACCCTCAGGTTCGTCGGAGTTCTGTCCCATTGGTACATTTTCTAAGGTTTCTTTAAAATTTTCATAGTCTCCAGTTAAATTCAGGTGATGTTGAAACGAATAAGCTAAATTGCTGTCTACTGATCTGGAAATTGTGTACAACAATATGGTTTATTTCAGAAATGTTATTTTTTAGCTTTTTTGATATAGACCAATAATTACAAACTGGTTGTAGAATGACAAGATGTATGTGTATTATAAATTATAAGAAATAACATTTTCTTGCAGTAAAATGTTTCATCAAAATTTTAGTTCTAGTATATTAAGTATTTGTGGTAATGTTCTTTTAAATATATTTATATGGTATTACATATTTAGGTGACTAGTTCAATGGTTTCTTAATGATTTTGTGATATAAAAAAAAATACTTACGTAGTGTAAGGTATTGCGTTTTTGTCTACAAAAGTACCCAGTCCTAAAAACACATTACTTGTTAGATTACTTAATGTCATATAAATATCTGTACTTTCATTTGCTGTGTTCGTTTTTATAGCTTTCATAGATGTTGATACGTCAATTAAAAAATATACATCAACGGGATAATCCTTGGCCGCTTTGTAAGAGAAGTTAAAATCGATTTTCTGTCCAATTCGCAAATTAATATTGTATTTCTGTGGTTTTATTTGCACCGTTTCGCCCAAGTCTGAACTGAACGGGAGATCTTTTGTTTTATTATTAGAATTCGTTGGATTAATTCTAAAGTATGGACAAAAATCTTTATCATCCGCAGACTTGCATCGAATGTTTTTCCAATCCATCTACAATATAAAATAATGTTCACAAAAGAAAATTCTTCAGAGTTGATTAATAATATGCATAGCAACATTTTTGTTTTATTTAGGACCTCAAACTTTGGAGTATAGACTAAATTTAACAAGCAAATAAACACGAATTAAATAATGTTCATGACCTGTGAACACCAAACACAGTTGTTTGGATCTCCTATGCACTTGTCGCAGTTGTTGTGATTTATGCACAGATCCGATGTGAACACTTTGCCTAAAAGTACAAATAACAGGAAAAACAACTCAGTTTTAAAATACATGTTGTGAATTGTATTGCCACTTTTATAATAATTCAATGAGTGATTTCAATGCTCATTACTAACTTTGACTTCTTTAAGGCAAAGCTTCGATGTATGTTTATTAAAACAAACACAAGTGTAGCGCTCCGTAAATAATGTCTGTACAACAAAATATTACTTTTAAACGAAAAACCAATCGATTTTTTCGAATTACCTTCGAATAATTATAGACAGATAAGATAGTGCCTATTGTTATGCTACCGTTGTAGATCTCGTTAGCTGTACTATAAACCTTTGTGTTTTTTTAGCAGCTAAGTTAAAAAATGTGTTGTATACTTCTGTGTAACTAATGATGATAAATAATAAAAAAAAATTGTAAAAAGTAGTTTACGTAACAGTTAACTTCAAAGTATTCATTTCATAAATCCTATTTTCAAGTAAAAAGTTACAAGTCGCCTTGCAAATTAAAGGGACCAAAAAAGTAAAAATGTTCCGTAAATTACATTAAAAACAATTTAAAATACTTTGAGACTTCATTAGCTAATATCTATGATCGGCTCTAAATATGATGATTTACCGCATATACAAATACAAATATAAAGAAACAATTTAAAGTATTGCATTGGCACTTCCTCTTAATGTTGTCATTAATCATGACGGAGTGTTAAATAATTTTCCTCTTTAGTTATATTAGTTGTGTTGAGTTTTCGAAATTATTTTATGTATTACAATTAAACCTTTTGACGATAATGATTGGAATAATTTGGATATTTGATGGGTTTCTTCAGAGTTCGCAGTTTTGAGATGTATAATATCATACTTTATATTATAATAGTAATTTTTCTAGTTACAACGCCGTTAAAAGCCGAAAATATATGCAAGATAAACCCTTACATAATTGATATTAACCGGAGAACATCTTCGTCCATTTATCGCTCCTGTACACGTGTTAAGAATTAGTTTCAAAATAGTTCTTTTTGTCGCTTTTGCAACAGTTTAATCGCTGTGATATCTTGCAAAGACGCCACACGTAATTTATCTAATCTTCAATTTAACTGTTTGACGACTATTGGCTCGGCATCGGAGATATTTCGTGAAGTATTTTGTTAATATAACGATAAACAAGTTAGACAGAAATACATAAAATTGGATATGTTACTTTAAAAATATTGTTTAGTTATATGAAAGCCGAAGAACGGGCGGCTGTTAATCAGGTGAATCTCATATTCGTTTATCGTATAAATACTAAGTAGTGCTTTACTGCAGTATATAATAAATAAATAAATAAAATAAATGTATTTGTGTATATATAAACAACATTCTTGACAATATATTCATACCAATTTGTGCAAACATGTTTCATGAGGAAGGAAAATAACGACAAACTGATTGTATTAACAGCACATACAACAACATATATTTACATTTATAACGAATATTAATTTTAGGTCAGTCGTGATAATACCTTAATTTTAATTACTATAAGATAATATGTACAATATAATATGCTCTTCAATTAACTTATCAGAAACAATGATCTGTCGTTTATATCACTAATCTATAAACCATTGAACGAGCTACTCATCTCTGATACATTGTATATTTTTGTGAAATGTCGTTCGTGAAACATATGTGGTATCAGATTTTGATATTAAGTTTATCCAATTACGTTGTTTGTAAAAAATTAAAACTAGACATTAGCAGAACTGATCAAAGCATTATAGACGATTCTACTTTGGATACAGTAAGTTGAAAAAAAACATTATTACTGTGTTTATAACTGACATGTGTTAATTTTGCTTTAGTTTGTGGCATTTGAGTTGTAGTTGTGTTTAATTATCAGTATTTAATATTTTAATTTACGATGGTCACATGAGCAATATCTATTGTAATATTATTTATTTATAACCTCATTTTTTGTATTAAAATATATTAAAACGCTGACCGAATGCTAAAGGGCATTCTATTTCAGTCTACCAAAGGGTTGATAAGATATTTGTATATGTTTAAATTTAAATAAGTAACATATATATCAACCTGTACATGGATTCCTCACAATAATCACTAACCATATTAAATTATTAAAACGAGTTTTAAAGGCATAATGAAACAAATATTGGAAATCTTTTATCTAGTATATAAAAGGCATCGAAAAATTTGTGCAAGTTTAGACTAAAAATCTATGTGATGTATTTATTCAGTCGTTAAATAGTGTTATAAAACCTGTTATTTTTTATAGTTTTCGCTTATACGCAAATATGGCTATCCATGTGAGATACACAGAGTATACACTGAAGACAAGTACATTTTGGAAATGCACAGAATACCGCACGGCTTAAATAAAACTGGTGTTGACCGGAGACCGGTGGCATTTCTTCAGCATGGTTTACTCTCCTCGTCGGCGGAGTGGGTGTTGATGAGGCCAGGAAAAGGTCTCGGTAAGGTTTAGATTCATAATCTTGATAATATATACAGTAAACACTTTAGAATTTTACCTGATCAGGTTCTGACACAGTGATGCCTTCTTATCGTTTCGTGTTTTAAGTACATAAAATACTTAACGTTTGTAATTGCGGTTTGTGGACATGAAGTTTTAAGAGACTGCGGCGCAGTTGCTCGGCTACATAGAGGTCTTCGGTTAGATTCAGTTATTCTTATTATGATTAGGACATGTTAGCCTGTTGTACATAAATATATTTTTTTTTAATTATCAGCATATATATTAGCCGATGCCGGTTATGACGTTTGGATGGGAAACGCCAGAGGTAACACTTATTCGCGCAATCACGCAACGTTAAAACCTACAAAGTCCGCCTTCTGGCAGTTCAGTTGGCACGAAATTGGATACTACGATTTACCTGCGATGATAGATTACGCTATCAAAGAAACGGGCGTTCCGAATGTTCACTACGTTGGTTTCTCACAAGGCACAACTGCGTTTTGGGTAATGACTTCCACGAGGCCGGAGTATAATGGCAAAATAGCTCAGATGCACGCTTTGGCACCAATTGCTTTCGTAAGCAATATAAAAAGTCCATTAATTAAAGCTGTAGGACCCTTTACAAATTCCATAGAAGTAAGTTGCTTTATTTGATAATTGCTATAATAATAATTTTAGCAGTATTCGAGTTCTAATCTTAAGTATTTAACAAATTTAACTAATTGTTCTACAAATACTGTGATGTTGTTCCCTTCTTCAATTTTGATATTAACATTAGTAAATACATCAAAGTAGTAAACATCTAGATAAACACAATAATGTCAATAACATTGTTGAGGTTTATGTTCAACAATGAACAGCGATTGATTGAAATGATGATAATCATGAATCTATATTTCATTAAGTTCTTCACAAACCTATGTAATTGTTGGATTATCTTTTTGATTTAACAAACAAATACACACAAAATATTGTTCATGATATTTTTCAGATAGTTATGAAACTATTAGGTGCTAATGAGTTTCTGCCCAACGGTAAAATAAATCAACTTGCTGGAGAGAAGCTTTGCATAGAAGAAGCTATAACGCAAGTACTGTGCAAAAATGTGCTTTTTCTAATATGTGGTTTCGATAATGACCAAATGAATACGGTGAGTTTATTTTCTTTACACCGTTTTACTGGCGATTCCGATTCTACAGAGGATTTATAAACTAAATTAGAAAGACTACAGGATCAAGCTAGCATGTTCGGATAACTCTTTGTTTTAATTATCTCTGTAATCAGCAATGAAAACATTTATATTTTTAGATAAAAAGTTAATCTTAGCAATTTATTCGGCAGAGTCATAGTGTCAGGCCATTAGTAAAACAATATTAACGTACAGACTTGAATTTCTGATGTTCATAGTCATTAGTTCTCCATTTCTTTGTGTAATTTTTTAGACTATGTTGCCTATCGTTCTTGGTCACACACCAGCCGGAGCATCAACAAAGCAGATTATTCATTTTGGTCAATTGTATAATTCCAAAAAGTTTGTCCAGTTCGATTTCGGATGGTTGAAAAACAAAGTTGTCTACGGTACAAGAAATCCTCCGCCGTATAACCTTAGCGCGATTTCAACACCAGTTTTCCTTCACTATTCTGATAACGATTGGTTATCAACACCGACTGATTTGGAAAAGCTGATGATGGAGTTGCCAGCCGTCGTTGGAAAATACCGGGTGCCGATGAAAAAGTTCAATCATTTAGATTTCGTTTTCGCCAATGACGCGAAAAAGCTTATTTATGACCGTTTATTAAATATCATGGCGCAATTTGTAAATAAATCAGATAACTCATAAAATACGAAATTATTTCTCCATCCTTTATTTTGACTTTCACTTCAAACATCACAAGTACATTGCATCAATTTAATTAAATGTTAACACAAACAAACCAGAACAAAGCCAACCAGCAAAAGCAAACCAGGAAAAGGTGATGGGGTCAGATATGTGACATCAATATCTTGACCAACTCGAAGACATAGTAGTGCAGGAAGTGGCTGTATTAAAAGATTTCTTTCCATAAGAGGCTTTTATGTCTTGTCGAGTTGTACGACAATGTTTTTTATTAGCTATAGTTAATTCTTTTCTTACAATGGCTCCAAAAGTTTGTTGTACTAAAAAATAAAAAAATTATTCTTAGTAGTCTAAAAGAGCATACACGTCACTTCTATTTTTAGCAACTTACCTTTAGTTAATAAATCGATCGGATCCTGTTTCTTACAACCATCTAATTCTTCTACTGCGAAATTATCTTTTGGTTTATTTGTCTTATGAATAACTTGTAACATGCATACATGTTTAAAATCCTAAAAGAAAACATTAAAAATGTATAAAATCAATCTATCAGTATATCAATTTACTTTTCGCTAACACTGAGATTATGTTTTTCAAATTTTTATTGGACCAACATCAAGTCTACTCTTTCTAAGAAAAGAAGAACAATCAAAATCGCAAAAAAAACGTAAAAAACTAACATCTTGGAACGTGAACCACCTTCCTTCAAGTCGTTACTTAATAATTATAATAACATTACATAAATTGTTTAAGAAATAATGTTTACCTCGTTTTTGTAATTTTTTACAGTAATCATAACCTCCGAATTGTTGTCTCTAGGTAATTCTGTACGAAAAGTTTCTTCGGAACTTGTATCAAATGGTTGTAACACCTCATTTACATCACAGACGGGGTTTGAAATGGTAGAACGATAAAAGGACTTCCGAGGCCTGTTCACATCACGTAATTTACTTTTAAGTGTGATATTCTCTTTTTTCAGTTCTTGTACTTCATTAATCTGCATTTCTAATTGCCCCTGTAGTCTTTTTAAAAACATATTTGATTTACGATTTTCATTAATATTAGTATTTACAGGGTCACATCCAATGTCTAATAATTTCACAGTACTGGTTGCCGCATATCCGGAGGCCCGGTCGTCTACTATATGACATTTATTTCTACTTCTACTGTTTATAGCTTTTAAATCATAATCTGTTGATTTATCAGCAACACTCAGTTTATTAACTTCTGAAAACATATCTACTTCACTCTTTGTATTCTTAATGTTTCTCCACAAGAAACTATTACTAGTAAGAGACGGGATTAAATTTTTGACGTATGCAGCTTGCTCCAGTATCTCCTTTTGCCAAACTTTAGCTACGTTGTGGACACAATCGTTCGTATTTGTATGTTCTTTACATATCTCTTCAGATTTAGGAATGTTATTGATTTTAAAAATCCTGTCTAAGATAACCCTCCAAAACATTCTAATACTTTTTAAAGCGTTTAGGCATTTATCGCATGGCCAATGTCCTGTTTCTAATTCTTCCTGTAAAAAAGAGATTACCATTGATGATGAAGATGATGAATCAGTAACCCACCAAGAAGTTATTGAATATTTAGTTCCCCCACCTTCCCCACTTTCGATATGTCTAATACTTTTTAATACACGAATAATATATAACTAAACCTCCGCATATTGTGCGTTGTGAACAGGTAAGTATAAATAATCGAGACTTACTTCCTCGAAAAAGCATTCCAATTTTTCATTAATTTTAAAACATTCTTTCATGGCTTGGCATGATGCGCATATACTTTCTAAGATCTTCTTAGACTTGCAATCAGGATGGCATCGCGGTGTTACCTACATAAATGAAA
The DNA here is from genome assembly GCA_029286795.1 of Byasa hedistus. Classification (NCBI taxonomy): domain Eukaryota; kingdom Metazoa; phylum Arthropoda; class Insecta; order Lepidoptera; family Papilionidae; genus Byasa; species Byasa hedistus. The sequence goes on along the minus strand of JAGSMW010000020.1, from coordinate 2,907,917 downwards.
ATTATTAAAGCATAAATTATTAAATATGTAAGGGTAAATCAAAAAAGATTCTTACCCGACCAAAGTGCTTGCAAGACATTGATTTTAATAAATTGTTTATAGTTGTTATAGGGAACACGCAGGAGGGCATATTGCACTTCATCCATTCCCTTAAATAACGATCACGAACATTCACATCATGACTCCAGGCTCTTAAATCAAAACAAGACTCGTATGATTTTAATTTGCCTTCGTTACGAGACAGTAAAACTAATTGTTTCTGGTGTTTGTTATTCATTGAAAAACAGATCTGTGAATCCTTTATTTATAAATATTTTCTCCATTCGAACTTCATGACAAACAATTTTGATATCTAAAACTGTTTTCAGCTGTGTAAAGATATTATGACATTTGCGCTAAGCGTTGTAAACTTTCATTATTACAGGTATAATATGTGATCTATTGTTGTAAAAGTACTACATATATAAAATGACTGTAATAATAATAACAGTATTTAACCATTTGCAAATCTGGAGCATTGTGTAAAATATGGCCCGTGTGTATATAAAATTTATATTAATAGAAGATAATTTGAGAACATAAATCTTGTTCTAGCGTGTGCAAGTTTGATCAATTGTTATTGTTTGTGATCATAAAGCAGTTGGCTATAAAAATCGGGTAATTTTCCGGTTGTTGTTTCTGGAAATATTTGTTTGTTTAGGTACAAATACATTAGGGAATAAGGAAAATTACTGAATTTTTTTTTACTCTGACTTTATCCTGCGATTGTCTAGTCGTATACTAAAGTGTAATGTTCGCATTAAGTACTATTTTATACATTCGGAATTTCATTATTAAAAAATATTTATACTTGGTTAGTAACATCTGCAACAACCATTTGAAATAATGTCATTCGATTTTAAGACAACTATCATTCGCGATTGTTTGACAATTCTTAATATTTATTGTTTTGGATATTCTTTATAATAACTATTAAATATACAATTTTATTTATTCAACTTGAATAAAATTAAATAATGTGAAATGGACAACGAAAGTATTTTACAGCCTTGCATCTCTAATCTTATCTAGGGCTTAATGTGACTATAGAAAGCAAGTCATGTCGTTTATAACAAAAAGGGAACGTGTTTTCAACGAATACGACCTTTTCGATTTGCCCGCAAGAAATGAAGGGAAACTGAAAACATATTCATCGTGTACAGATGCAAGGGCCTGGTCACATTTTTGTTCCGACAAGAGTGACCATTTGGTGGAAATAATAAAGCGCAATAACGAGACATGCCGCCCGAAGTACGTACCTACCGACGTAATTGTAAACACTCTTATGGGAAGCAAGAATGCCGAGATAAACCGTTTGAGGCGAAAGATCGAAGAGTTCGAACAATTATTGGCGGCGTACGACCATCTAGAACTGACACCTGAGCAAAGAAATGAAATAGCAAATGCTGTTAGTAAAGTTTGTATCGCTTTAAAATGAATTTCCAATGAAAATTAATAATGTTTCATAAATTTTCAGCACGCAGCTATAAAAGCTGCTAATAAAGAATTGGATGATATGGTGAGAAATCAAACAATTCATCGGTATTAATTATTCCGAATGATTGTTTTTTTTTAATGAAATTTATCTTTTCCAGTGTCTGGATCTCGATCTGTCTGGATTTACAGAGGTATTTAATATTTATTTTACAGTAATAAATTATAACAAACACATTCTAATTTATTTATTGTTTTCAGGGTATTGATTCTGAAGCTTTCGAGGTATGTGAATTTTGTTTGTAGTGAGATTCTCATTTTATTAAAAAAACTGATTATTATAATTCTTTGCCAGACAGGAAAGTCGAGAGGAGATGAGGTAATATTTTGAATTATTGTATACGTCAGATATGAAGTAATTATTCTGATTTTACATTACATTTTAATTTCAGGTTATACGACCAAAGGAATTCGAGGTATTTGAAGTAGTACAGTAATGTTTTTAAACATGTTAAGATAACAATTTTCTTTGTGAATTACATAAACTATAACATGTATTGTAAGCTTTGATAAAGCTAGAATGAATGTGATAAATAGTGAAAACTGATAAAACTTGCCTTAGTTTACTTGGGGGTGTACGTAATGGAGTCCCAATTACATTCCAATAAGATGAAGTGTTTACGTTTCTGTTAATAAATAAATAACGCAATAGTATGGTGATCGTGTTATATAATTTGATAGTCAGTAATGAGGCATTTATTGTGTTTAATATTTTTCCTTATTTTATCTATGCCCGCTGTCTTCACAGAATATGATTTTTATAACTGTTTGCAGATGGAAACGTCAAGAGGTACCGAGGTATGAATGTTATAATTAAAATTTCTTTAACATAGTGGTATAAAACATAAGAGGCGGTTGTTTAAAATTTAGATTTGCCTAATAGTGGATTATGAGCTGGTGAAAAATGTTTTTACGCCCCCTATATAATAATTACAAAATACTAAAACGTTATGAGAAAAGGTATATTTCCATTCTTGTGCAAATTTTCGTCGTGTCTCTTCGCTTTTTGATTTTAAAACATAGCCAGCCCACACAAAACCACCGTTTAACCGGTGTTGACTTTGATATTTTAAATTTGTTATTATGAATTAAATCTGTTTCATTTAGTTTTTCTTTTATTTTCAAATTAAGTTTGACTGTGTTTCTTTGATTGTATTATGTGTATACGTATCACAACCGTATTAAGATTTGATGTCGGGCATTTGGAAACATACATGTGTTTTTAAAAGTTTTTTGCAACTATTACATACTGTTATATTATTGATTTATATATTTATATACAAATAGCGATCGATGGATGTAATGCACAATCCGGAAAAGGAGACAAGAAGCAACCAGACCGCAGGTCTGGCTTGCCCTTGCGACGCAAGCACTGGTAATATTGTGACATTATAACAATAAAAATCTATTAATTGAACAATTAATTTGATAAGTTGATCGCTTGTTCCAGATGCCCGCGATCCTAGAATTGAAGAAATGCAAGACGTTATAATAAATAAAGATGCCAAAATGAACGCTATGAGAAACACGATTGCTGTATGTATTCAATTCGTATTATGAGGCAGTGATAGGTCAGTTTGTCAATGCCTCAGTGTGCACTATATATACCGAAGAGGCGTGAGATCGGTTCACTCTGAAATTCAACCTTCGTTAAAGGAAAACATCAAGAGGAAACCGACATGTGGTTGATAATGTAACAGCCGCCAATAGTTGTGTACATATGAATATGATATATCAAAAATTTTCATAAAGCTGCCTTTCAGAAGTTTTAATCCTAATAATATGAGTTTTTTACATTTGCAATGCCTTTCAGGTACTGGAAAACGACGTCTGTGAGCCTTATTGTATTTATGCCCATATTTATACAGCATTGGAAAAAATTTATTCTGTTTTATGTCAGAATGAAAAATATAAGCAGTACCTGCAACTCTTGGTATAAATTTTATTGATCGCTGTTTTCTTTCAGTTTTCGAATAAATAAAAAAAAATTATAATTTCAGACGTCGGAAAAAGATTTGCGATACGTTGATATTAAAGTAAGAATCTTTTACAAATTAAAAGTTTTGGAAAAATTCTGTGGTGCACTTATTACACCTTGTTCAAAAGAATGTTCTTGTTATCATGCTGAAATCATTTCAAGAGTTGAAACAGCGTTTTCATTGACTTCTGAAGAAAATTATAAAGTAAACATAGACAGTAAAAGAGCTCATCTCGTAGCGGATATAATGAGTAACGTTGAGATGAAAGAAATACTATGTAAAAAAAATTCGTCTGTTATTGATGAAAACATTTCTGCCGACGAAGATTTCAGTATTAATAATAATTCCAGTATCGAGATGCAAAACCTCAATCGTTTAAAGAACTTGCAGACTAGTTATGAAGAACTTCTTATTTGTTACGAAGAACTGAAGTACGAGAAGGATTGTGTAACGACAAAATGTCGAAAATACGAAGAGTTAGAAAAGGAGATTGAAAATTTACGTATACAATTAAATTCATATAATTGCTTAATGAATGAAAAAGAATATTACAAAAAACGATCCGAAGACCTCGATCTTTTGAAAGAGAAATGTTTAATTCTTGCTGATGAAACGTTAAACTTGGAAACGCAATACCAGGCTCAAGTAGAAATAAACAAAGTAAAATCTGCCACAGTTGAACAATTAAGAAGCGAAAATACAACTCTACAAAAAAAACTTAATAATGCATCAACCATGTTTGAAAAGGAAAAACATGGTTTGATTTGCAAACTTAATGAATGTGAATGTAAAATAATTTGTCAGAACCAACAAATAGAAAGTTTATCAGCACAAATGAACACATGTATCCTTGGGATGGAGAAGAATGTTAGTATAAATCGAGTTTTACACACATCGGCTTAATAAGAGAAAAATAGTATTAAGAGTATAATTGAGAAATTAACTTTACACTAAATTTTGTAGACATCGGATCGAAGCGAATTAGAGACAGAGGAATTGCTGGATCAAATTAATTCCCAAAAGGAGGGAATTAAACATCTTAAAGAGTCTCTGTTTTACAAAGATGAAGAAACGAATCAAATACGTAATGAGTTCCAACAAGTTATGAGTTCCTTAAAATTAGAAATTGATAATTGGAAACGTTAGTAAAATTTCTTTGTAATTAATAATATAAATGTCAATGCATGATTTTTTGTTGCAACAAAACTTATGTACATATAGTTAAACTAATAGCTGTTTTTTTTATGAATGCAGCTGTCTGATATTTCACTATGTCAGATTTCAGTAACGCAGTGTAAATTATTGAATTTTATTTATAAGTTACTTGAATAATATTGTATTAACTCACGTCTTCTCCACCCACAGCAGATATTAGCTTCTTTCCGATGAACTCTATGTAAAGTTGTCTGAAGGAGATGATCTTAAGCGACAACCGTGCATTGTCATCAATCAAATTAAATAGAAAAAAGTTCATTCTATTTTACTTAAATTTATTGGGATCATTTCTAAAAATTTTATTACATTGATTTCATATAATATTAGTAAAATTTACCATAAAATTTTTATAAGCAAAAACTTGTGGCTGGTCTCCTTTGGTGAAATTTACTCTCTAATTACTATATGCTAATTGTTACATTTTATTTAAATCAACTATTTTAAGATATCTGTACTAAAACTTTAATAATAAAACTGACAGATAAGTCGCCACTCAGAATGAAAAATATTTGGCGTCATTCCCTAGTTGTGTCTATGATGGTAAAGCCTGCTCATCCACAATACTGTCATTAATCAATTTTCATTTTTTTTATAATTTACTGTCAAAAATCTAATAAGCTTATTTGAGCTCTGGATCTGCTATGGATGTACATTCATGTATGTGTTCACAGTAGAGTTGATATAATAAACAAATTTTAGGTGTATGCGAAGAAGCTATTCAACGTAATGACTACTTAGAAAAAATAACGGAAATATCTCAAGGTGATTTCCAAAAGGTTATTGATGAAAACAATAAACTAATTGATGAGCTTAAAATAAAAAGTACTGAAATTGAAGATTTGCAAAAAGATAGCAATGATAAATCTCTTGAATTAAATAGGTTGGCAGATGAAATGCAATGCAAGGAGCAAGAAAATAGAAAACTTCTTGAAAAGATGCATGAATTAAGTAATGACTATAGTAATAAAGTTTTTTTGTTAGAAAAAGAAAAAGAAGAAACTTTGAACTCAATAAAATTAGCTAGCCACGAGAGTGAATTATTGCTTGGTAAAAAATCTTACGATGATTTAGAACAAAGCCGAATAAGTAATGAATATGGCGAAAGCACGAAAGCGTTAATTGACGAAAGTGAAGCAATTGAACTTAACAGTCAAAGTAGTGGCAGTTTCAATTTAACTAATGAAATAGATAAGTTTCGTGCCACCAATACAGAAAATATCAAAAAATTCTTAATTGAAAGTAAAGAAAGTGTACAACATTTAGAAGAAAAAGAAAATGAAATTTTAGAAAGTCAACACCAACAAATAAAAAAATTGAGCGAAAAGGTTGATAAATTAAAAGAATTCAATAAAAGTATTTTAGATGAAAAAAAAGCTTTACTATATGAATTGCAATATAAAAATAATGAAGTAACAGAGGCTAATAATCAGATACAAATATTAAAAAATGAGTTTGCAATTTTGGTAGACGAAAATGAAAAGTTAAAAAAAGATGTTATAAGTATGAAAGAAAGTAATGAGCTATTCGACGAAGAAAAAAACAACCTGGGAAACGATTTATTGCTTAAAAGTCATGAAGTTCAGAATCTTAATAGTTTAATAGATAATTTAAAAAAAGACAAACAATGTTTTAGTTTAATTACAGACCGAATTAAATCATTAGAGCAAAGGATTTTTAAGCTTCGTTATGATTACGATAATTTAATTGTTGAAAGAAATAATATTCAGGACCAGGTCACTTCGCAAGCAGATACACTTAGTTACCTACAAAGCAGCCTAAAAGATAAAACAGAAAATAATAATAAATTTTTACACCAAATAAAAACACTACAAGAACAGCAACTTTTGATACAAAATAAAGTAAATACATTGGAAAGTGAGAACCTAAGTCTTATGACAAATTTAAATGAAACAAAAACTGAAAACGATGTTCTTAAAAACAAAATTGAACTGCAAATAGTTTCAGATAATGAGCTTTCGGAAATGAAATCATCATTTAATCAACTTAAATTTGAAAAAGAAAAACTTGAAAGAGATTTACAAACACAATTGGCTCTTGTAAGTGGTTTGGAAAAAGAAAATAAAGAACTACAAGAGACAACTTCAAATCTAATAGCATATAACAACGACATTGAAAATGCTTTGATAAGTACAAGAGATGAGGTTAGATCGTTGTTTTTAAATTTTTTAATAAAAATTCCATCATTGTGATTTTTTCTCTTTGTAGCTACAATTGCAAGAGTCTTCCCCTTCTGACTTGGTGGGTGATATAAAGAAGGAGATGAAGGAAATTAAAAACGAAAATGATAGTTACCTGAAACAGATACAGGGTCTTTTAGAGAAATTAACCAAATCGGTAAATACTAAATAGATAAATATTTCTAATTAATAATAAAAAAGTAGATTTTTTTAGCTATATATAATATAAAGTTGAAATTATTTGAGTATCGCGATTGAACTACGGTACTAAAATAATACTACAAAACTTTAATAATTATTGTTTTCTTCAAGAAATTTGTATTAAATGTTAGAAAAATAAAGTCGCAGGTACAGCAAAAAAAAAAAAAATACGTCAAAGAACGTCATCAACGACTTTGAATCCAATTATATTAAATATGATAGAATAATATAAGTTTTGATAATGTACTTTTGTCACAAACGGTCGGAGTATAGCTTCAGCCACTTTACTAACTCTTGCTTCTTAGGGTGTACCTATCTCTTGTTTGATTCATATGCAAGGCTTGCGTATATTCATTAAATGTCTAATGTATTTTCCTTCTCTTTTTGTTATGTGCATAGTTTCTTGGAATACTACATTATAAAAAATTATAATTTACACGTATCAATTTTAGTTAAAATTTTAGGATAAATTGATAGCCAGTCTTTATGAAGATATCTCCGATAGAGACGATAAAATATCAATTTTAGAGAATCAAGTTAATGAGTTAGGAGATGAGGTTAAAATGTTGCAAACAAATTTGGCAACCATGATCGATTTAGGTGAAGAAATAGATTACAGAAACCATGAGATTGATCATTCACTGAAACAAATGGAGGCACATCGTAAGATTTTCAAATATTTCTCTTCGTTTATTTTCTCTTGATTTCCTCGATGGTATTTCATTTTTTGCGGTATTATGTAAGCCATAGTATTTTTAGATATTTATGTAGAAATAACATACAATAATATGATAGCTGTAACATACGTATACTGACTTAATAATATATACGAGTAATATGACAAATTAAAATTATTTAGCACAAGTATTATTTTCTGTCTTAATATGTCAGAAATTTGAGTATATTGTGATTTTAAATTTCGTCTAAAATTTGGTTTAATAAACTTATTTTAAAGTAATCAATTTTATAAAATGGATACAATTTGAATTTTTTTATTGTCCTATAGAGAACAATTGCAGTGCATTCACTTGTTGCATTCTACTTCTTTTAAAAAACATCTGTTTTATTTTTAGCCCATTATCCTATAAAATATTCACTTTAATTATAATGCCATACTTGTCCAATGTTAAAATATTTTTCCAAAGCGTATTTGCATAGTTGCTCAAAAATTTCTTACAGAGAAAATTGTAGGGAAAGTAATATACAAAAGTTGATAAAAATAATACACTTGTTACTTTTAATCAAAAATACTCTATTTACCTATACCAGTAACGTACAATGACGAATATTTTTAGATTCTAAAGCTACACATAACATGAAAATAGAATTGGGAAAATTGATGGATCAAAATACTAAACTAGAAGAACAAATATCGGCTACTAAAATAGAATTTGAAACATCTGCTGAGGAAAACATAACTCGCTTAAATGATGAAAGGGAAATAATAGTGACTGATATTAAACAACTTGAAATACGATGTGTAGGTGATAGTACTTTATCACCGGATAATTGTTGTATTAAAAGTATATTAAAATCTTTAGAAAGAATTAGTAATTACATAGATAACAGAAATAATTCATGCCAATTAGTAATAAGCAAAGCTGACGAAGCGAAAAAAATTGTGGAAAAAGAAAAGCAAAAAATATTGAAAGAAAAAGAGGAAGCTGTTAATGAAAAAATGAGTATCCAAAAACAATTAAATGATCTTAAACAATCACTGGAAATGCAAATAACAAAAGATAAAACATGGATTAATGACTTAGAGGCAGAATTACTAAATCAAAAACTAATAATTGAAAAAATAAACGAATCAAAAGAAAATTATATTTCAAAGCTAAAAGAAGAAATGCGTTCTTTAGAAAATTTATATACTAATGCATTAGCTAAAATAAGAGATTTGGAAAGTGAGGTAAACAATGCTAATGAAGAAAGTAAGCAAAAAATGACTATAATCGAAAGAGTAAAAAAAGAATTGGAAGAAAAACGTCAAGAAGTGAAAGATTTCGAAAGTATGTTAGCAGCCTTAAAAAACAAAAAGCTTAACGATTTTGAAGTACAGACAGATTTACATAAAGATCTTATAAGTAATTTTTCACAAACAGAAAACTTAGAAACAATACAAGCTTGTGATAACCATATTTTAGAACATGAGAATAAAATAGATGGTTCAAAAAAAGATGTATTACTAAATATTAATTTGGAAGAGTTAAATGACTTAGGATCCGATAGAATCTCAAATGATGTGATATCAAATATACGTCCACCTAAAATTAATGAAGTTCAAATTTTAACTGCAAACTTAGAACCAAGCTTAGGTTTTGTCAAAAATACATATTTGCATTATAAATTAAATAGACTTAGTTTAGGTGGAATTGAACTATGCTCTGTATCGTGCATAAGTGAAGACGATACTTTGGATTCTGAAGAAAAAGTATCAATAGCAGAAAGTGAAAAATATACATTAAAATGTTTTGATGCGAATTTATCGAAAGGTAATCTGGCGGGTAAAGAATCAAAACATAAACTAATAAACATCGACAACCAGTCTTATAATCTGAAATCAAAAAGTGAAAATGATAAAAGCCAGTTAAACTTAATATCGAATACTTCTGCGAAAGAAATGGATAATGACATAGTCATTGCTAGTAGCAAAAGTAAGAAGAATAGTGATCTCTCATTCGACTTGAATGAGAATAAAGACTTTATAACAATTTATCGAGATTCTGATTGTGATGAAGAAAGTCATATAAATATAAAGCAAATTAAAGAGACAGAAAATAACGATTTATCAAACAGAGAATTAGACAGAAAAATAAAAGTTGTGCACAATGTATTAGGAGATATGTCATCGATACAAAGCAATGCAATACCTTTGATTTATGATAAAAAGCATCATATTACTGAGAGAAACTTTCTAATAAACAAAGATAAAAATAAATTAATGAATATTCATCACCCGCAAGCACGTCACTCTATAAGCGAAACGTCTCTTTTAAGTTACTCAATAAATAAAGATACAAAAATTATTGCAACACAACAAGAAAATGAATACTTAAATATTAGCACAAAAACCGGCGCTCTTATCACACGTTCATTAAATTCTTTAATTTCCGACAAGGACAGTGCTAAACTGATACATTCCAACGAAAATATTTCTCACAAAGTTTTCGATACCATATCCAAGAATAAAATCGACATCTACTTACCTCGGCAAGAAAATTTCGGTTTTGATAATACAAATTCCATCGAAAACCGAAAAGGTGATGCAGTTAATAAGTTGTTATCTTTGAATCAAAAAGACGAGAAAGACGCCGTAAAAGCGAATAAGGGCATGACGAAAAAACCTGGTAGATCTTACGAAATCCATCCAGTTTTCTTTGGAAAGAAAAACGATATTACCTCTTTAAACCAAAAAATCTCCAATACTTTCAATGATTTACGAGGAAGTCGCAGTAATGTTTCATTTAATCGCTATGCCATGTATTCCAACAACTCTAGTCTTTCGAGGCACCCAAGTTTACATACGAATTTAGCAAAAGAATCAAAATTGGCTTCGATTAATAAGTATATATGCACTATCGGTAAATTAAAAACAAAAGACGTTGCTACAATGGCAAAAATTGACACCAGCAACGAAAAGATCAAATTCCTTACTTCTACTTTAGAAAATGTCGATAGAGATTACAAACAAAAAATTCGTGCAATCAAGGCACAGTACGATAATAATATAAAAAATATTATGAATGAACATAATCAAGGTGTCCAAAGTTTGCAAAGTCTTCACGAAGAAACTTTACAAGACATATTAAAAGTGCACGAAAATGAAACAGACAATTTAAGAACTATGAGTATTGATGCTATGCGAAGAGTTGATAAACTAGAGAAAGAGAATACGATTTTAAAAGCTAAAATACTCACGACACAACCGGGAAAAATAGAGGAGGTAACTTAATTATTAGCGAATTGAATCATAGTAAATATAATAAAACAGGAGTAAAAAATCTATATATTTATTTTCTAGGAACCAACAAAAATTTCTTCAACTGAAATAAGGAGCCGTGGGTCAACAAAGTACGGGTCGCGTTCGGATATAAAAACACTGACTATAAGTAATATCGAAGAATTCAGCAATAATCCTAAACATAAATCACATGGTTTGTGCACATGTTCTCCGGATATTAACGTTTCTGATACAATTCGCAACATTTTTGAGCAAGTGGATGTTGACCAACGAAGAATGGCTGAACAAGCATACTTAAAATATATAGCAAACAAAATTATGACTGGAAGTATAGAGGTAATCACAGCATACTTAACGTAAACATATTGTAAAACAATAATAGCAAACTGGTGTTGGTACTGTGGTTTGTGAGTTTTAATTTTTTTTCCACACAGGCGTTAGATGTTCAAGAGCTCTCTTTTCTACATTTTAAAATATGTAGAACATGGAAAACAATACTTCGAAAGGAAGAGGTTCTCAATAGCAGAATAGACTCTTTAGAGGCGGACCTTATTAACAAACAACGCCAAACCCAAAAGCATAGTAAGGAAACATATTATTTAATATTTCTTTGGAATAAATAAACGACATGCAATATTTTTTTTTACACAAAGTAAGTCTAGATAGATTATTGCTAATTTTTGTTTGAGTATCGAACGTCCAACACTCTTATGAGCTGTAACGAGACCTTTACGTTTATTGATATACTCGTAGTTACATAACAAATTAGAAAAATGGCTAAAGTGGCAACTTAAGCTATTCTTTGCTTCTAAGTTACTCCACTATTTAGTAACTGAGAGTTTTGGTAATTAATGTTAAATATTGTCCGACATAATTTGCAGTAGCCGAGTTAGATCGGAAAGTGGCTAAAGAGAGGAGACGTTTGCAAGAGGTCCGCGAAGCTGTGTGCCGTGACCTTTCAGTCGACGGAACGGTTAATGGTCCCCATGCGTCCAGGAGTCACCTAGAATCCGATGGATTTGAAAACCTTCTAACGTACGTTGATTGTCCTGTGAACAAATACACAAACGAAACGTATGTGATATTTCGTAATTAACATTATAAAATATTGTTTGTTGTTGTAAAAGTGAAATCTAAAAATGGGCACAACTGATTTTCTGAATTATATCCAAGTATAGTCCCGATCGTGAGTTATTTTATGTACCCCTCTTTTGGTGTCGGTGGTTTAAAAACAAACATTTAAGGGTGGCGCTGATTAGAATGATGTATATCGTATCACATTGCGCTTGTCGCTTTCTCTGGCTAGGACGTCCTTCAAACCGGAACACAGTTTGTGCACACCACTGTTCGGCGTTAGAAATCTGGCAACAGAGACCTACCAGCAAAAGTAGTATTTATAATTCAAGTCGAGAAATTATCGTTGACCTTTATTCGACATGGAAATCCTGGTTTCTATTTTCTGTCATTTCCATATCGAATCGAAATTACCAGTGAACATGTTGATTCATTTTCCAGACGCAACCTCATCTCTACGTGCAGCATAGATGAAAGATTACCAGCAGGTGATGTTCCACCAGAGATACCCAGCGCAGAGTTACATTACAGGCGCGCTAATCGTCAAACTATTAGGGTAAATACATATTACTAAACTGAAATTATTATATCCGATCTTTGGGTGGGGAGATCTGTCCGTATATCATTAACATTTGTCACACTTCACACACAGAAACACTGAGGTGGTATACCTCAGCGTTGATCTTTTTCACTGGTTCTGCTTTCTTGTATTTTTTAGCACTGATTTAATAAATATTTTTCGGCAGACTATGCCAATTAAGGTAGACCTCGAGGAGCGACGCGAGAAGAGACCATACTGCGATGAACGGCCAACGCGTTTGCGGCGTTCGTCCGATCGCCCGAACACGCGATCGCGCAAAAAGTAAATCTTGATTATGTAATGTACTTTAAATTATTAATTGAACTTCATAATAACATTCAATAGTATTTTAACCGAAATCAATATGCAATATTGACTAAACAAAACAAACGCTTTGCGTATTTTATATGTTTTATGGCAAAATTTCGGATACGAATCGAAATTTTTTGTTCGCGGTTTTATGAATTATATTTATTTGTATTTAATTGATAAATTTAAAAATTATATTTTGGTTAAATAAAGACGTCAAAGCACTTTCGATATTTTAATAGAAAAGGTTGTTTAACAGTAACACATATTAAATTAAAAAAAATTGATTGTGCAGAGACAAACAATAGCAATATTTAAATATGTTTGTGTTGTCATCTATAACAATCCACAGGAAGTTTTTGTTAACAAGTGAACTACCGTATGATGAGATAGTGATGTTAATAACAATAGTAAAATAATGATTAATTAAGTTAAAAAAAAAATATTAAAATTATTTTGAAAACTTTTCAAAAGGTTTACGCTTAAGTTTGTGCATTAAACATGGGATTATTTATATTAATCGCTGGTGGGCGGTAATGCGGGTTTATAATATCGGGCACTGTAAACCCAGCAGCGGCAGATTTCTCAGCGAAATTTCTGTACTCCCTCGCGTCGTGTATGTCTACTAGAATCTTCCAAACCACTATTGTAATCAGGCCGATCAATAGAAGAACAGCAAATGGCACTCCTATAGCAACTGAAAAAAGAAAACGTTGGCAACAATCGAAATTTTATATCAAACGAGGATTTAACTAAGCTCTTTAAGTTGTGCGAGTAACAGTAGTAGTAACTAGAGGTTCGGTTTACTTTTACTGTTCCTAATCCTTAGACTTACTTTTAGAATCGTAGGAAAATGTATACCCTTACCTTTTGCATATAACAGATAAAAAAAAACTTTAGAAAAAATTACTGCGAATTCTAATAACCGGAAGTATATAGTGCACCACATTGTGCTTGTCAATTTGAGACACAAGAAGTTAAGTATCTTTATCCCAGTAATTTAAATAAATACAACGTCCATCAAACGGAACACAGTAATGTTTGCACACTACGATATCCGTTTATTCTTCCCCTTTTAAAAGTAATAAGTTATACTTACTAAGTAAATTTGTTTTGGGTGGTAATTCCAGTTCTCTTTGGATGATTATATGCAGCGTGTTAGGTGATGTAATTGGATACAGGTATTTGAATATGAGAGTGCCGTTTGCCAACTGTTTCTTACACCATTTCGCCATTTGTTGATCGTTTTGTGTTCCGTTGAATGTGTCAACGATTTTCACTACAGTCGGAGTAGTCTGATTGTACACTCGATCGCAATAAATTTTGTTGTGTAAATAATTGCACTCTGCGTAATTTTCGAGCTCCAAACAACGTTTCTCGGCGAACTCATCGCAACTGTCGCAATACCGTCCAGTGCATGTTCGGTTCGTGGTACTCATGGGGAGACAGACGCACTCGCCGCATATGCATTGACCGTTTCCCGAGCAAACCTATACAAAAACATACATTTTATTGCGCGTATGAAATATATTAAATAATAATGGAAACGGACAAGATAGCACAGGAAGTGCATAGAAGGCGAATTTAGTTTCGCGGGTTTTGAAAGTGAAGGCCGTCATTGACTATTAAGCTAGTTGGGAGTGAACGGCGAATACGAATTGGTCTAATATTTGACGTAGCACATCGAGGGTGTTATGAAGGGTTGTGTAGCCCTCCCTACGTTAGGCATAGTGTAAAGGGGCTCCGGTCCATTCCGTAGGAGATCCCGGGGCCCCTCGCAACGCAATGAGAATTTAGATTTTCTACGAGTCGAGACGCAAGTCAGAAATCGCTGTAGTCGTCTACAAAGCATACTTTAATGTCGAGTCCATGGTATGTCCTATCTTTTTATATATATTTTTTTCTGATTAAACAGGTGAAAAGATTTATACCTCCTTAGAATGTGCAGCAAAGCAGGTGTCATTTTCTATGGGACAGTCGCATCCCGGGCCAGTCCTGTCCGGAACGCATTTACATTTTCCGTATCGACAAACGCCTTTACCAGCGCACAGTTCGCCGCCAGGAGACGGACACGCTGTATCATCATATTCACAAAAATCACCAGAAAATCCTTTCTGACATTGTATACATTTTCCACAGCTATAAATCCAGAATTAATATTTAATACTTAGCGTTAAAGTGTTTATTGATATAAAATAACAAAGTAATCAAGGTACTTCTGCGCTCGCTTCAGTAATCTGAACATTTTTCGTGTGGAATTTATAAAAATATAGGAATATATTTAATTCCCTTCTCTCAATGTTGAATTATATTCTGCAAACCTGTAGCGATTTAGTTAATAATTAGTTATTAAAACAAATTTACCTGCATGTGCCTCTGCCGCTACAGTAATTTGTCGCTAAAGGTTTAATTTTGCATTTATCCAGATCACCTTGTTTACTAGAAATTCCTTTACAATTACAGTAATCGCCGTAACTGAAAACATTTTTATTTAGTCATAGTCTTTTTGTCACAATGGGCTAAAACTTAAATTGAATTTCATCAATATACGCTTCACTCACCTATTTTTATTACATTTACATATACCACATTGGTATGATCCGTTCCCGCTACATTTTGTAGCATTTGTTTCTGTAACATTTCTTTCGCAGTCACATACACAGTCGGTCGTTACTGTAATTGTTAATTTCTCGTTCAATGCTACGGGTCCTACATGAAGTACGCTTGGCAAATCTGAAGCAGAGCAAGATTTCACCTTCAACGTAGCATTTATGTTCAAAGATTCGTTATGTTTTACAATACAATTGCCCTTTTGTTGGCAATCAGGTTGCAAGGTGAGCTGGATATGTGATGGTACATCAGAAGTTACTTCTATGCTTCTAATCAACTCCTAAAGATTGAATAATCATTTCATTAGTTAATTTTTAGAGTGGTATAAAGCATGTACGACTGTTAATAACACTTTTGGCATGCATGGACTTTTAGTCTATTGTAACAATTCACATTAATAACAAAAATAGAAACAAGATAAAAAAATGGTCACTAAACAAGTTGTTTATAACATAGTAAACATAACGACATTTCTCTACATTTTTTATGAAGGTGATTGATATAATTAGAGAATTGATGATTTAAAAATATTAGTGTTTAACTTACAAGATATTCATCTTTGATCATGGTAACCAAATTAGAACCATGATTCAGTTCAACATATTTGGCACCTCGTATTTTCTTAGCTAGTAGCTCGTATTCTTTCTTCACATCAGAAATTGCTGCGAATATTATTTTAAAGTTTTGTTCGGTTGCGACTTTGTTGATTTGACTAACAGAAGGGTAGTCAAGAATCAAACTCATTGTATAATTATTATCTTGTAGATGACATTTCATATCGTTCGGTTTCGCTGCCCCAACAAATTTACCATCACCTGCGCTGTGATACGTTGAATCTGTTGTTAAAATTATTATTCGTCTAGCGCTTTTTCTCCAACCTATTTCTTTTTGACATACCATTGTTTGCATGAGAGCATCAAGACCTGATTCAGGGTCGTCGTTATTGGAGCCGGTCAACTGGACTTTAAGAACGTTTTGAAACAATGTCATATTTTGAGTCAAGGGCAAGTTATTTTTGAACGAATAGGCAACATTGTCGGGTCTGGAAAAAATATATACTTAATGTTTTAATATTAAATTATGAATTGTAGCGTCGGTCTCTAAAAATAATTATTGTGAGTAAAGTTCCTTGATAGTCTATTTCGGGAATACGAAAACATATCATTATTTAGTAAAGTAATTAAAAATAAAATATTACTGAGTAGGTACATATTACATAATATTTGAGTAACAGGTATCCCGCAAGCTTATAATACCTATCTAACAATATTTAATATATTTTGAGAGATCACATAATAGTTAAACATCGTGACGTTTACAAATTAATATAATATAATGTGTATAAAACTCACCGAGAGAACGGTAGTGCAGGTTTCTCAACAAAACTTCCTATACCCAACTGAACATTGTTTGTTAGTTTTGTCAGTTCTCGGTATATTTCGAGACCTTGATCTTCCAGTTTTTTCTTATGTACCCTCATTGTATAAGAATAATCCATAACATAGTACACATCTAGCGGATAATCTTTTGCAGGCTTATAGGCCATATTAAAATTGACTGGTAGCCCAGGGCGAACTTTTATGTTCATCATTTGCGGTAAAAATTGTACTATTTTATTTCCATCCTCTCCTGCGTTAAAGGGGTTATTTTGGAGAACATTGTGGATTGTTTCGGGTTTAAATACTTGTCCTGCACACCAGGTTGTATTCTTATACATTTCAATTGATTGACAGCGATTCTCTTTATAATCATTCTAAAAATAATAATAATTTCTTTATTTTATAATTAGCTTAAAACGTTATGTAACGCATTCTTATCGTTGTAAACTCTTTGAATGCAGCCGTTCGATTCATTTTGAATTGTTGACAAAGTTATAAAAGAAATCAGGAAATTGTAAACGTCAATTGGTATAAATAGCAGAAAATTTCGAATTATCCTCTTTATTTAAACCATAATCTATTCGCCAATAAAGTTATGTACAAATTAACACGAAAAGTTATATAATCTAAAGTTTTCAATAAAATTATTTATTTTTAATATTGCAATAAACACTTACAGATGAACACCAAACGCAAGTTTCAAAAGCATAACCTATACAACTACCACATGTTTTTAAATTGCGGCATTCAGATTCACATAAAACGAATCTTGCAGTAAAAAAGAAAACGAGCTTAAATAAATTAATTTTAAACATCGTGTTTTTCATATAAATGTATGAACGGCACTGTAATATTATGCGTACACAAGGCTGCGGTTGATTTCATACAAATCAATTGCGTATTAATACGTACGTCATCTAACCGCAACTACGGAAGTATTACGCAAGTTATCTTCAATTAGAATTGGTAAAGCTTAATACCCAAGATAAATGTTCATAAATCTACGTAGTTTACCAATAATATTTAATATTAAAAAATAAAGATACTTTCAAACTTAAAATTCAGAATTGTTTGAGCTTTCACACGATAATTATGAGGAACTAGCCTGTAAGAGATTGTTACGCTTAAGCAATTGTATATAGCCTGTATTTTATAGGTTTGTTTTAGGAGTCACTGAGGTCACACAGGAGACACTGATATCGCCATAAATCATCAAAGAACAAACGAAGAAAGCTTTGCGGTGTAGTAGTCACAACCCATAACGGCCAGGTAGATAATATCAACTTCATCATTATCGGCTTTGTTCCGATAGATGTAACTATTATATTTTTTCTTTTTCTTTTGATCTATATTATGCAATTCATATATTTATCGATCGAGACGCACAGTTTTATCTACTTTGTTTTACCAGTTGGTAGGTCTCTGTTGCCGGAGACCGTCTGGATAGGTACCACCGCAGCTCCTATTTCAACCGCCAAATAGTAGTGTGCAAACATTACTGTGTTCCGGTTTGAAGGACGCTGTAGCTAGTGTAATTACTGGGGTAACGAGACTTAACACCTTATGTCTCAAGGCGACGAGCGCAATGTGGTGCAGTGTATACCATCTTAACTAGCACCACATTGTCATGAGCAAGCGTATCTCTTACCATCAGGTGAACGTCTTGCTCGTCTCGTCGCATAGCAGTATAAAAAAAAAATATTCAATATAAAAAAAACTTTCGAGAATTTTTTTCAGTGTATTTATTTTAAAATGATAACGCTCAAAACGAGCAATCGATTTTTATAATTAATTAATGTTCCTGCATTGTAACCATTGAATTGTGTAATTATGCATGACTTAAGCATTTGAACCTAACAATCTTTGGCACGCTTTTTTACCGACATGTTAGGTCTGTTTCTTTTAATACGTCTGTGGTATTTTTAGTTCCGGTAAGTTAACAAGAAATCTATATATAATATTTTTTTTATGTTTAGTGGTTATAGTTTTAAAAATAAAGCATCAAAATGAGTTACTATGTTTTATTTAATATTTTTAATAATTTAAGATTATTAAATTAAAGTGACATCAGCGATTAACAGCAAGTTATAGAAGAATATTTTTTACTGGCAATCTTTCTGTTGTTTTCCTTCATTAAAAATTTTGTAAGTGCAAGCGTTTTGTTTTGTTTGTTTTAGTTGGTCTGCTTCAAAATAAGCAATCTGCATGTATTCAAAGGGGTAGACATGGCAAATCAAGAGATCAGCTTAAAGTGGAATGGATATCAAAGCAACATACTTTCAAACGTAAAAGAACTTTTCAAAGATGAAGGTTTATCTGATGTTACGTTAGTTTCAGAAGGGAATAGTTTTAAAGCGCATAAAGTAATTCTTTCCGCGAATAGTTCCGTCTTTAGATCGATATTTCAAGTAAGTATATTATAGAATTTCCTTAATATCTTGCGTTTCTATCCTGACTGTCTCACGCCCACTCTTTTTTCATACAGCAAAACCCCCACAAGGATCCAATTATAGTACTTCATGACATCAACACCGCCTCTTTACGGACTCTTTTAACATTTATGTACAATGGCGAGGTAAACGTTACCGAGGAATTCTTACCCGTTCTTTTAAAGACCGCGGAAACTTTAAGAATTTGTGGTTTATCAACAGGAAGTGAAACAACACGGGAAGAGGATGTAAGTATAATGCACTATTCATTATTAAATTATCATATTGGTTAACGGTACATATACACAAAACAATCGCATTTAATTTACGTTTAGAATGCAACAAGCATGTAAGCAAATTTATTTTTTTGCTATTAAACATTACATATTCAAAATACTACTAATATTCTCGAAATATGCTTGTAAAGGATACAGGATAAAGTTGAGATAAAAATGATGTAGTTCAAGAGTAAACTTACACAGCTTAAAAACACATATTTCTTTCTGGAATACACAATTTTGAAATTTTATTAAAATTTAAATGTGTAAATATGTAAACATGCATAGTTTTAATTATTTTTGCTTATATTTTTGATACTTTTCTATGTTTAAGAATGTTAATGGTGCTTGGAAGTCAAAGCTTTTATTATAAGATTGGTAGAAGTATTGACAGACATAATAAACTCAAGAGAGTTATCAGAAATATATCAAAGTTATAGAATGAAAGTAAGAATGTTCAAAATTTAAGGATCTTTTTGATATTTAAATAGAGAAGATTTATTTTAATAATTACCAAATATTATATTTGTATTATTCTTATAATATGAGAACAGAGAATATGTTCTTTTCTAATATCAAGTGATTCATAAGCTTTCTCTCGATCAATTCTATCGTACAGACAGTAAAGTCTACTTATACAATATATTCTTTTACAGAAAACAAGTGGTTCTGGTCAAGTGAAAAAGCGTAAAAAGAGTGATGTGGAAGACAACAACAATAAACCTAAGAAACCCCACACATCCTCTAAGTCAGACACTGCTGCTATTAATGTTATAAACACAGACTGTCTCAAAAATTCTGTAAGTTTTAATAAAATATGTATTACTATTTTCAATTGTGCTTTATTAACAAAAGGTTGAGAATTAAACAAGATTTTGAGTAAAAATTTAGCTGTAGATGGTGATGCTGACCATTACTCTGGTTTTCATATGTATACTTGGTTAGCAGTTCTCAAAAACACCACCACCAGCATAATTGGACTACTTATGAGGCTACATGGTAAAATGGTACACCTTCGTAAAGGTTCAGGAGGCATCTGTTGCACCACATAGGTACTGATACTTTTATTATACTTATACTTTGTTATCTTTTAACAGGGGATCATTCCTAAAGTTGAACCAATTGACTCACCAGTAAGTGACTATTCTGGAGAAAATACAAATGACACTGACATTGCTTTGCCAGAGGATGTGGAGAAGAAATATTCAGTAAGTCTAGAGAGTCCATTAGGAAAATGTATTCAAAAAGACCGCAACACAAAGAAATGGATCAATGAAGTAAGCAGCACACAACCATGTCTTAATGTAGGAAATGATAAAGCAAATGGTGTTGAATCTGTGGATGATGATAAAGATAGCGTCGAAATTGACAAAGAAGTAGAGACAGTGCTGCAAAGTGGAACAATTGTAGAGAATTTGAGTATCACTACTGAAAGCCTCAACTCTGTGTCTAGCGAGGTTCAAAGTATTAAAGGTAATTACTTTTATACATTCCTAAACATAATTTTTTTTTATTGTTATAATTTTAGTTGAAAAGAAATTAAATAACATACTTTCATATTTTAGACAAAACCAGTACCTGCTATGCCAACCCATCATTTCCATGTCCATTTTGTCCTCGTGTGTACAATAGTTGGGGATACAGGAGAAGGCATGTGAAGTCTAGGCATATGACTAATAGGTAGGTAATTCTTTATAGCTTAATAGCTTTGGTTAAATAATAATAGGGCTAAGGTAAGTCAATCTGTCATTAATAGTGACTTTGAGTCTTTAGGTTGTAAGTCTAGAAAGTACGAGTTTTTTTGACTTAATAAGTGAGCATGCAGCAAACAGCAAAAGCAAAGTGGTCTTTCTTTTGCTGTTCCTTATATAATAGTGAGGTTTCTGCTTTACCCCAACCATGACTCCATTAAGGAGCAGTGTTGCTTTTAAAGGCCTCTTCCCCCATTATCAAAAAATGGGTGTTTTTTACTCATAATATTATTGATGAAGAAGAGTGCTAATTCTTTAAAACACAGTCAACCTTGAAGGTCTTTGAATCAATAATAATGTCTTAAGAGTTTTAGTTTGACAAGTTTGAGGTTTTTAAATTGTCTAGGTTCTATATAAGATCAAAAAAGTCTAATAACAAACAGTAACCTACAAACATCCATATTTAAAGAAATAACTTAGACAATTAGACATATTTCCACCCTTTTATCTGACTTGTCTTTGATTGCTTCACTGAGGTCCCAAGTGCGATTCAATCAGTGGTATGGTTTTTGGAACCCCATAGCTAGCTACTATTCTTATTTAAATTTTATGCTTTAACTTTTGCTATGACCTGGTGAATATCCAGGTATATTCTTCGGATACACACTTTCCCACAGCATCATTGTAACTTATACCACATGAAATTTAAGTGATGTCAACCCATGGTAAATTTAAGAAAGAAACCAACGGTATTATGAACATTTTTTTTATTGTGTGTAAAAAAAATGCTTTGTTTTTCAGATTATCATGCAAGTGGTGTATCTCTGTGTTGCCATCTACTGGAGCTTGGTATTCACATGCCACGCGAACTCATGGCGTTCCACACGAAGAGGCTAGAAACTCTTTAGTAGTAATGGTAGAGGCACATGCCGTGTTGACCTTAAACGAGCCCAGTGTTACACAGTTACTAGGTCAAGTAGGAATTTCCGATGCAAACGGTGGCAGTGTCAATGAGAAAGTCAATTAGGGTATGTCCTGTTTTACATATCCACTGCGAATGCCACATTGAAGAAGTCAATTTTTAAAATGACCACCATGAGCTAAAAGCTTATTGCATTTCTTGATGCAAAACAAACAAACATTTTAGAAACATACATATTTTAAAATTAAGTAATGTATTTACAAAATCAAATTCAAAACTGAAATTATTGGTACTTGATGCCTAAATGATGAACTATTTGAAAATATTCTTTTGTATCAATGAAGCAGTGAATGGTGAAGCTCATTTAGTTATACTCTGTCACTCATAACATTGACAGTCAAAACAAAGTATTATGGCTGTTATCACAGTTTACAATTATTTTAAGAAAACATCTTACCATTAACCATGTGGGCCCAGAATCGAACGAAGGGTTCTGTGTTAGAAAGCAAGCTCTTAGCAACTGCAGTATAAAGAATTAGTTTTATTGGTTTGAAATATGTTTTATAACTTGGAAATGTAAGTCATATGTTCTTGGCGAATGATGAAACCAATCAATGGGATGTTTTTTCGATAAAGTGAATAGATGAGGAATATGTTTATCTGATGGTAAGTCTTAAGGTTAAGAGAGCAATGTGGTGCAGTATTTACCATCCTAACTAGCTCAACGTTATTGACGGGAATTATTTATCATCATCAGGTGAATATCCCGTTCACCTCATGGTTTTATCAAATAAAAAACTTTCCTGGCCTACTGTGGTTATCTAATCATAGTAATTATATTACCGAGCAGGCATTGTTATTTTACAGTTTATTACTACATATGAACTATTTTTAATAGCCAGTATAATGATTAATATTTTTTTTAATTTACTTATAACTAAATAAGTCACAGTCAAATCTTTTACTTCTTCAAATATATTATATCATAATTCGGCCAGTTGAGGCATTATTAATAATCAGAACTTTGGTCAGTAATAATTTTATGGTAATTTTGAATAGCTGTAACAATTAGATTTTTTTTGTTCATTTTATTATTTTAACTATAGTTTAGTTGTTGGACTCAGTTATCGTGTAGTGTAGTAATGATCTCAGCTCAATGTCGCTGTTAAGGTGGACATGTTTTTTTTATTTCCTGAATTTATTTTGAAAGGAATTTAAATGAGTCTTTATCAGTTATCTTTCACTCAATGTGTCCAATACAGTAATGATTGTATTTGAATGTACTAGGCTAGTGTGGTGGATGACTTACTCCTTGACTCTATTTTTATGAGAGAAGTCCCCGAGTCCCAGTGGGTGGAATAGGACTGTGTATTATGATCGATATTTTTATAATAATTCCTTTATGTTCAAATTGATACATATTTTTTATATGAAATTTCTATACACATACCTAATTCTTAGTTCTGTATATCTAATCAAAGTAATTTTATTTACATACAAAGTTTCTTTTTGTCAGATTTTTAAATTGAATGCACATGTATTGTATGTGTATTATGAAATATTCAATCATTTCCTATCAATTTAGATGAATAATGAATTATTTAAATATTTCACATTATAATTTTGATTTAAGTCTAATTAACTATTTTATGTAAGTCCTTTTTATATTGAAATAATTCATTAAGTATTTAACATGATCCACATTCTGTATGTTCCTATATTATTCAGCACTAATAAATAGGGTAATAATTTTCAAGTTCAGACCTATCAAATCTTCTATTTTTGAGTGAAAGATAAACTAAACGACTTTACAATTATCATAAATAAACCAATAATGGAATTGTTTTTATACTACTCATTCGAATCTTCTTCATTGCTACATAACAAACAGAATTGACTGAATATCTAGAGCTTAAGGATTTAGCTTATATTGAAACCTAATATACTAAAGGACTAAGATTATTTGGCAATAAATTTAGTATGTGATTTGTAGAGTTGTAAGAAATAATGTTTATACTAAAAATTATACTTTGCCATTATTTATTGGAGGCATTAATTTTAAAATGCCATCGCGGAGAATATATTTGGGTGTGATTTAGAAAAGTAAAAAAAAAAACATATTTTGTGTGACATAATTTTAAGTCGATATTTTTGGGAGTTAACATTTATGAGTGGATTCGAAGGAGTTATGATAACACATAGTATGTAAGAGTAATTATATTTGTATGCTATTGATTATTTGTATTAGTTCTTGCTCGAGTTCATGACAATTCAATCAAAATTCTTAATAATTGATGTTATTTCTTCACATTGGTATTGATGAATATATATATAGATCCCACTGTTGGGACTTGGGGCTTCCGCTCACGAAGAGCCGAGACTTTCCTTTATGTTGTCGAATTTAGGCTGTCGGTTTTTCAAAAATATTCAACCGGCAAGTAATTAATGTAACAAGTTCACTAAATAATCGATAATTATATCAAAAATAAAAAGTGTTGCCAGTTTCCATTTTACCAAAGTTGTCATGAACTCTACTAATGAGTAACATAACTACAAAAATTAAACAGAGCTTTTTGGAAAAGAATTTCTTGATATATGAGTAAGATGATTGCACATAAATATATGGAAATAAATAATATTTATATAATCAATGGGCATATGCACAGACAATGTATACAATTATGATTCACTTGAATTTACCGTTAAATGTGATATGTAAACAAATCATAAGCTCACATGATGTATCGAATCAATTTTCGTGGCGCTATTGGTTTTTCTTACATTGGATATTATAAATTACGATGTTCTTCTCGATGTCTGAATATTTATGATGATATTAGTATTGTATCATCCCAAAATATTAGTTCACCTGCTAATGGATACATATTTATTTATATTAATATTTCGGATAAATGTATGAGACATATCATGTAATATTTACCCAATTCCTATACGGATTTTTACTTTCTGTTAAACTACACTGATTTCATATTAACTACGGATGTGAATAATCTAAGTGGACCATACTATTTTCTACAAACTATTATATGTATCAACGACCACTATATATAAGTAATAATAAGTTACCAAAGCAATTTTCTATTAAGGAAGGCTAGTGTAAGGAGATATGAAAATTCATATATTTTTCTATGTCATTATAAATTTCGATATGAATATTAAGATACCATTTTTTTGTAAATTTATACACGCCATGACTCGCTTTAAGGTTATTTTTGTATTTAATGTAATTAACTCTTAAGTGAGATAATTTATAATACCGAAACTTAATGGTAACCGAATCTTATGATGACTTAATTGAAAACGTAACTTATGGCTTTAAACTTAGTTGTCAGAGTTGTGAGGGGGTACGTCATAATAAATTTGAATTATTTGCGGACTTTCGAGAAAATGGAGATTAAATATATTTTTTCAGTAAAACGTGTTTTTTTTTCGTAAATTTAGTTTTATGAAGACTGATGCAGATTAAGAACGATTGCATCGTTCTACAAATCAGCGACAGCGCCCTCCAGTGTGATGCCCGGGGCAATCTCCGTTACAGTTGAAGCATCGGATTTAGATCCCATGTTTGGATTAGAGAGTTCATTGTTGGAGTCGGCTCTGTTAGAATCGGGCATGAAATATTCTTTAGAATCTTCTCTAATAAATTCTCTAGCTGAGCGACTCTCCACGACAGGTGACATTTTCTCCGGAGCTACTTGGGATACGTAATAAGGCGACGATTTAGATGTATTTAAAGGCATGTCATACCTAGGAGGAACACCTCCAACTGCCCTATCTGGAGATATGATGTATTTAGGGGTTCCCTGTCTATCTTCATACATGTCTAGTTCATTGTATCTTTTCATGGACGCCCTGTTTTTAGGTGTCTTCTTCAGCATTGCTTGAAAGTTAAATGGAGGGTCATCGTCGCTCAAATCATTAGTGGACTTTGCCAAAGCCTGGAGCTCTTGTATAGGATCCTGTACGTCCACGTCGAAGGTGTGCATGCTTCGGCTGTAGTTTGTTCTGCGTACAGGGGAGCTGCTGTTCTCCAGCACGTCCGTATCGTCTCGAGGACTAGCCCAGGGCGTTGGAGGTTGGTAGTAACCTTGCGGAGAATAATTTGTTTTCTTCTTGTATACAACGGGCCGACTGCCCGTTCCGACGAATGTGTCTGGGGCGGCATTAGAGGGACGGCTTATCATGGCATCCTCGGACGGTAGCTTAGGCAATGGCTGCATGGGGTCTCTGCAGAATGGCATTGTTATGAGGGTCTGAGTGCTCGCCGACAGCATGTAGGGATCTGTTTGTGTAGAATATCCACGTTTCAACGGTTCGTCCCACTGCTCGTGGTCGGAATCGTTTGGAGTTGCAAATGTGTCGCTATAACCAGACATCAATATAAAATGATTAGTCAACATCAGTTTGGATGTAATGATGTTATAACTTTGTTATTTAAAGCTGATTACGTCACAAAAGCGGGTAATTGTTTGGTTTGTTTCTATGAGATTTCTCTTATTAACATGTAAGTCGGCAGGCAATGGAGGTTGGACACAACATGAACTACTACAATTCAAATGGTAGGTTGAAACGCTTACCAAAATCCTGTGACAAAATTCATGCTATGCTATTAAAAATTAGTAAAACATTAAAAAAAAAACAAGGTACAAAAATGTCGTTTGACACATTAAATGGTGACCTATATAGAACTTTTACATAGGTAGGTTAGGAAAGGCAAAGGTATTGTAAAGGAGGACTTCTATGATTGTGTACTTACGTGCTCTTCACATTAGGATCACACATAGAAGATGTGTCGTAGAATTGCAATTGATCAATCCTGAATGGCAGCTTCCATACTGTGGGGCGCGCAGACCCGAGGAAGGTAGACTGCTTTGAGTTAGGATCGATTTTGTCCAACAAAACAGAAGCGTTAGTATTAACCAGTCCTTCGATTAATGCCTGATTGTATATGTGAATCTGTACACGAAATATTATGTTTAAGTCTATAGCATTCTATAAAAATCTCAAATATTGCCGTAGTATTGTTATGTACCACAAATCATTAAGAAACTTTAATGGTTAAAAGTATTTAATTTATGTATCGTGCACTTCTGTCTCCGGTAAGTTATTTCAATACTATTTGTGTGAATATCATTATTTTGATAGTATTTCACCTGCTGCGAAAAATGAACTAAATCCTGATATCTCATCGCCCTGTACTGCAACAGTACTTGGAATATGGATCGACTTTTCCATTTCATTGCGAATCGTTTTAAGAATGATGCGGTTTCTTCGTCGATCTGTTCGGACGACTTGGTAATGAGAGGCCCATACGCTTTGCGCACTATGTAACCTCGATATGCTGAAATGAAAAAAGCATAAGTATTTTTTAAATCTATTTTAAAATTCATATCCAATTGTTTTTCAACTGACCCTTTTGTATCATTACAGCTGCTTCATCATCTGTCACAGTGGTTGACTGTTGCTTCTTCAACTCTTTAACTGCAATATAAAATTGTGTTACATTTAAATAGTTGTATGTGTTGCTTCATTCAATGAAATCACAAAACTTTTAAGTCTTTAAGTCACTTTTAAGTCATGGAGTCATGGAAGTTATATGATATACATTACACGACATTGTGCTCTTTGCTTTAAGACAAGATAATAAGTGTAGTTATACTAATAATTTCACCAGCTGCAATAGGTTTTTTAGAGTACCTGCAATGGATAATCAAAAGAATTTCGTGACAAAATACTCACTGTGCATAATTTTAGATTTATTCTGCACTGTCTTCCTTTTCGCTAAGAATGCCCGCATCATACACTGCACTTTTACAATTTTTTTTACTTGCGTTTCATACAGCCTAATAAATTAATTAAAAAATAATAAGTAACAGTTGATATGTTTGTTCATGTTATTTAATACTAAATATATATAATGGTAAGTGTTAGTTAAATTAAAATAGATTTTGATTGTTTTTTGTAACGCGTAATAAAATACTTCTTTACCTGGATAGAAATTCCTCATTGTAGTATTTGAGGAACACTTTTGTTTTACCTAATTCCCAGCCTTCCATTTTCAAGCGAATCAATAAAAGTCTGCAATTATCTTTTGTCTCTTCTACGTTTTCATCAAAATCAAAAGCCAAGAAACGATATCTGTAATTACATATCAATTCGTTATATTAATATTAACTAAAAAAATAATTACGTAGCAATATTTAAATAAATAATAATGAAAAAGTTTGATATTAAAATTGATGAAACTTGTTTTGGAGCACAATCCATTGCTGTATAAACATCCCAATTCGCACTTAAGTTTTATGACGTATCACTTAAGATCCGCAGCTTTGTTGTGTATAAAAAAAAGTTCAGATTTCCATTGTTTCGGCGCTATGGATTTACTATAAGATAGTGATGATGTTTACCTTCGTATGAATTCAGCGAAAGGAATGCGGCAAGAGAATCCCTTCTGTCTCGCTTTAGCCGTGTCCAATACAGCCAGTGCCCTGAGCTGCTGGCGTACGACTTCGGCTTGGAACCCACGTGGGCTGTCCGTCAAGTCAGCCCGCACGCATCGGACGTAATGCGTGCCCCCGCTTCCGGGACCAATCGAAAGTTGCTTAAGTATCTCTAAACTTGTAGCTCTGTAAGTCGCTGCAGCCGTTCTCATCCTGTGACTTTGCGAATAATGACCTCTGGACATTGTATTATATTTCTGAAATAGATGTCATTATAATAATTTCAGTTACAGATGTTCGAATGAAAACTTTGTTTTTACATACACTTCTAAAGTTGACAAAACATAAAATGGATAAAGCAACAACAATCGTCACAGAGAAAAATAAACTCACTCTTGCTTTAATGTTTTCCATTTCTTTTTCTGGTTTCGATCTAACGGCAGATGTCTTTGGTTGGCATGAAGATATGGTTAGGTTACCAGTTTTAGTTAATTTATTTTTAAACAACTGCTGAAGCGTTGCATTAAGCGATGCTCTCATCGTTTCAATCATTTCAGGTGGAAGGAAATCTTTGTTCCTATCAGACATTTCTCTGGCGTCGTAGTTTACTTTACCTGTGTAGTGAGCTACACTAAATTCATGGCTTCCCGACAATTTTATGTATGGACCTTTATTGGTTGTTCGTATTGTATCTGAAATAAAAACATTTAAATAGAAAAATTCAGAGATTTAAAGTTAAAAGACATTGTTAAACTCTTTTGTCTGTTGAATTTATTATTGAGAATATCAATTATTTTCCCTTACTCATAATATATTCTTGTCCGCTTCCAGATCTACTAGCTTCATCTAATATATAGAATATTCCTGTTGGTCTTGCCATGAGTTGATCAACGGAACTCTTGTTGTCATAATAATGCAAGGAAACCACGGGTATTCCTTCCTGCTCTTCTTCTTGCATCTCCCACGCAAACATCCTTTGATTGTAGAGAAATTGTAGTTGTTCATTCATCGTATTGACGATGAGTTGTTCTAAACGATTTCTGTGATAGCATTCAAAACCAAACATGTCCAATAAACTAACCGAGTATTTATCTCCACTGTAAGAAATGCAATTTGTGATAAATATTGTGAAGTGAATCTGTTTAAGACAAACTGAAATTAAATTTTTACTTACAACACCGATCGCATAAAAGACAACTTAGAATTTATCAAATTGATCATCCAATCAATTAATCGTTTATAAAGGGCACTTGCTAACGTGTCTCTGGCATCCCTGGCTTCGTCAGTAGAATGCCTTTTTTTAATAGCTGTACCTCTTTCGATCAAACAATAATTTAGTAAAGCCCAAAGAAATTTTACTTCATCTAATGATAATAGTTTAGCAACCTTTTTTGCTTCCTCAAGGTTTTCTATTTCGGCTGTACCATTTTTGCTATCCTTAAACCTCACATTTCCAAGTACTAATATAGCGGCTAGGACAGTCTCCAAAAATGTAATATCTTCTTGCTCCCAGTCTAGAATTTTTAAATTCTCAATAAATTCTTTATATTTGGTTACGTTTTCTGTTGGTGTTTCACGCACACCCTTCATTCCCCTTGATGGTTCTTCCAGGATACGCAAGTAACGATGTTTTCTATATTTTTCTAAACATAAGCCTTCTAATCTATTTTCAGCTTCCATTGCATCATAAAAATAATATAGAAGATTGAAGTTTGCGTGAGACCTAAAAAAAATTATTTATGTTTATTGGTGGTAACCGGTTCTCTTTGGTCGCTATCACTTTAGTGATTATAGTGATTATATAATTATTACATGAATCAGTCTTTTAAAGCTTGCCAGTCTCCTTGAGGAGTTCTGACAGAGTTAGTGATACGAATGGTATTTTTTTATCCTTGAAAAGGTTGATTAAGTTACTGAAATACGTATGTATCTGTAAATTTTGAATAGAATTTTATTTTTCATATAGTATGCTATTTTTAATTTAATTGTAGTGTTGTTAACATACATGTCAGTGGATGAGACGCGCCATTTCTCGAGTTGATAAAGCCAAAATATAGCTCCACTTAATTTTCCCGAACTTCCATAAGTGACTTGTACTTGTAGAATGCCTCTCGTAGAGTTGTGATTTACTGGTGTTGCAGCGCTGATACAGGCTTGTATAACATCATTTGCTTTCTGGATTCGCTCGGCTGTGTTATTCTTCATAGCACCAAGGTGGGTAAGATGTGATAAAGCATGAACCATAGTCGTCGTTTTGCCAGATTTACTTTCACCTGAAAATACTATGTGCTGTGGTTCATTGTGATGAAGAGCATCCTGATAAGCACCGTCAGCAACAGCGAATATGTGAGGTTCATTATCAGATCTTGATTTACACTCATATTTTTTGTGGTACTGAAATTAGTAAAAATGTTAAAAATACTTTGAAGATTTATTCTTGTTAAGTTTTTCATATCGTTATTAGAGACATGCTTACGTTTTCACCATAAATATCAGCGTTGATGTTTGGATTTAAAATTAACAGAACATCGCCAATAAAAGATGTGAATGATCCTTTAGCTAGTTTAGTATATAGTTCTGATAAAAGATTGTCTTCAGTTAATACATCTAATGCTGCAAGGTCTTCCACTTGCATTGTTTCTGGTTCGTGAACTTCTTCTGTTGTTAAGAGTCCATTTCTAATTATTCTTTCGGGTATTTTTTCCGGAGTGGGAACATTGTTTAGATCCACGGCCAACATTTTTAGTTCCGTAGATAACTGAAAAGAGTAAAATTGAAATAATGTATCAATATGAATGTAACTGATAAAATGTTACGCTGTTAATGAACTAGTTTTTTGAACAAACATGGTAGTCATTTTCTGGTACTATTTGAATAAATGGATGCTCTTCTAATTCCATCATGTATGGTCGATGTTCAGGATTCTTCTCAAGACATCTGTAAAACAAATATGCAATTTACTCGACCAATTTAAAAATATTAGCAAATATAATTTTTAACATTAAATACTTAATACGTACTCTGTAATAAAATCATTAATATCGTTGGATGACATAGATGGTTTACATACACTTGGTGGAGGATTTCTTAGTATTTGAAATAAGGCTCTGGTAGGATGCATATCTTGAAAGGGTGCTTTACCGTCCACCATTTCTATTGTTGTTATACCCAAAGCCCAAACGTCAATTCTGTTATCATAACCATCATCATTAATAGCAACCATTTCTGGTGCCATCCAACTTGGCGATCCAATGTTAGTTCTCGTTTTCTCCACACTTCCGCTTAGTTTACAGGATAGTGCGAAATCAGTGAGTTTGACTTCGCCATCTTTAGTGATCAATATGTTGCTACATCTCATGTTTCTGTGTATAATTTTATTTTCATGCAGATGAACCACAGCCTTTAAATAGGGTAAGGATAATTTAAATAACATGAAATATTTTTCTTAAATTATTTCATAAATTTTGCATGGGGAAAACCAAGATATTCATTTTAGATGGGAGAGTTTCGGTGTATGGTTAAATCAAAATCTACCATTTTAAGATCACGGAAATAAAACTGATAGTCTATTAATTATTATGGTAACTCATTAGAATAATCACCATAATAATAAACATGTTTATTTATGTTTCCATGTAAGCTATTTTATTTTAAATACATAACCATGAAATATTCACCCAGTGAACAACGCCCGCGGGTTTCAGTCAGTATAGATACAATTAAATATGGTAAATCAAATAATAAAGTTTATATCGACCAGAAAACTTATTTTTTACACAACAAGATACTCGCTATTCCTTTTCTTCTTACTATAATAGTCGTACATAATTTTATATATGTAACAAACAACACCTACATAAAAGAGATGTGTATTATTTAGTCTACATCAATTGTTTAGTTTGTATGAGTTAAGTCGATATGCTAATT
This sequence comes from Byasa hedistus, assembly GCA_029286795.1. Lineage (NCBI taxonomy): Eukaryota > Metazoa > Arthropoda > Insecta > Lepidoptera > Papilionidae > Byasa > Byasa hedistus. Next base: position 2,875,170 of record JAGSMW010000020.1, on the reverse strand, counting down.
TCGCTTAAAGAGATACGATTGGACCAATGGTCGTGTCGACACTTCGAGTTGACAGTGTGTGATGGAAGACCGCCCTGACGGACGGTACGTCTCACTGCGAGCGCTCGCCGCGACCACGTCACCGTCAATCAATCGGCCCACGCCCCTGCGATGTATTGGAAGCCACTTTGCATGCATATCGGAGCTATCAACAGTCACTGCCCGCCCGTCCACTCTTTGCCTCTGACAAATCATTATCACATTTCTTAAAGTCCGTGTTTAATTTAACAGTTTTTTAATTGCTGCAATAGGTGGCACCACAATAAGAGTAGATCGCGCTATCGTTTATAAGAATGCGAATTATGTAAGGATTCGCACATTTTGCGTAGCCGATTCGGAACAGTAGGCCATTACGAAGTATACAATTGTATCTAGCAACTGAATCTCCTTTATACCAATAAGGAGTAACCGCTATAGTATTATTAGTACTTAGTAACTAATAGCCATACTCTGTATTCCTCTGACCGTTGTCAATATAGTGCATACCCATTGCTGTGTTTGTTGGCATTTACTGCAGACGGTATAACTATAAATGAAATAGATGATAGCTCTTTTAATGTTCACACTATTGGGAATCTGGATTCATCTACCGCAAGAGCCAAGTCAAATGATTGCTGGCCAAGTGCAGTGAATGTCACAGGTCATTAAAAGTTTTATCTGGAGCAAATCGGTTTCCTCACAATGTTTTACTTCAACGGATATTCACCGCAAGACGTATAGCGCGTAAGACAACTATATTACAATTTCAGTTAACATAGTAAAAGCATTTACTTACAATGTTCTGGTTTTTAAGTTAATGTGTAAAAATGTAGATTTAGATTTACTAATCGTTATTATCTAGAAGTTGTTGTCATAAATGAATATAAGATGAATCAAAAGAATGCGTCTCTAAATCATCAGAACAAAGCACTTTAAAAACAGAGTTACGTCTTGAACAAAGTTCCATCATAATTCAGGCTTCGATCGTAATACAAGAATTCTCCGATTGATACCTATAGCCATAGAAAATGTACTAAAGCAGAGGACGGGGCCGATGGTATTGTGAGTCAAGTGGTTTGCATAAAGATAATGTGCATTGAATTTTATCTAATTCCTTTGGAGCGTAAAATATGTGCTCGCAATCAGGATTTAAGTCTTTCACGTGCTGATTATAAGGGTGATTCTGAATCGCATGGATAGGTCCCCAGGGATCGTTAGCTACTGCGCCAGAGGTCCGTATATCTTGTGTGCGCAAGCATTATTTACGATAATTGAGCGATGCACCGCGATGGGGGGCCATCATGGTGTTGTCGGGCGCTCTCCGACATCCGCCCGGACAAGTTCGACTGTTTCGTCGCGAATCACATCGGATAAAGCGGCGTGCATTTTAAGTAATGGCCCCTAGATAGTATATCAACGTACGTGGACATTCGCCCGGCAATATTTTATCCGACGTCAAGCAATGAGAAGAAATCGTCTGGACGCTGATACGAGAACAATTGAGTTTGCATTCAAAGTACCCACCAATTGATTCAGCCGTTGAAAGGTGGACTGGCAGGCCCTTTGTTTTATAAACAGCCATTTTCGTTTGTATGTGACGAACGACATGTTTATAGTGAGTCGAATATGGTCTTACCTTGATCGCATATTTGAGTATGTAAGCGATGTGTTCCTCGGACATTTTTCTGTCGCTCGCTTTCAGTTTCCTGACCATATCCATGACGGTTCCGCATTCGCATAACTAAAAACAATACATATGTTTATCTTCCAACTTGGATTTATGGATAGCTTAAGTTACGATACGGCCATGGTCTGAGAGACGTTTATTTATAACACAGAACACGGGCAGCATACAGATTCTAGAACCTGATTTAACGATTACCTGGTTTTAGACATACATTAAATATAACACATTTTAATGGCATGCACCCGTTGTGATATCGATTTTTTAAAAGAATCTAGTTTATCTGTTCAATTTTTGATTTATTTATAATATAATACTTGTCCATTCCATTAGATGGAGATTGATGTTAGTAGTCTAGAAACACTTTTATTACTTTGAGCTTCTATTACACCGTTGTAAAGTTTTATCATACCTCCATAATAAACCATATCTTTCTCAGTGTTTCGGATTTCTCGCAGAACACGCCATAGAAGTCGATAAGGTTAGGATGATTCGTGAAGTCCCTTAAGATTCTATACTCTTCGTGAATATGGGCATCGTCGTCCTCGAAGTGAATCTGAACTTTGACAGCAACAGCTTTGTCCGCCGCCTGGGCGTCGGTCGCTTTGAAAACTTCGCCGAAGATGCCGGTGCCGAGTTTTTTTAACAATTTATATCTACCTATTGGGCTCGGCAACGATGTTACATTTAAACCGTCCCTCATCTTTATGCGTGTCTCATAAGACCGTTGATGAAAGAATACTGAAAAAAAATATATCAAACACGTTTTTAACCAAAAGCAAACTTAGAGGTTGCTAAGGAGTTGTATTTAAATATTAGAAAAACATCTCATCAGTGGTAGTGGCAGTTTCTCTTTCAAACCGACCATATTATAACTATGAAACTATTTCCTTAGCTTTCATATATCGGCGACAATAGATTATTAAAGGTAAAGTAAATATCTATTAAAAAGCAGGTTTGTTTCACAGATGTCAAAACGTGTCAAAAACTCTTTGTTAAAGTTTAATATAGAAATAACTGTAAGTTCACTTACCGTTGGTTGCTCCGGCGAGACTGACCAGCTCTGTGCGAGCATCTGAGGGCGTTGTGACGGGACACCTCACAAGTGCTACGGCTTCCTCGTATTAAGACCGCAACGTTGATCCTTTATAACTGAATTACACAGTAATACCCACCGACCTTGTCGCCTGCCTTAAGTAACGTTTTATTTTGGATACGATTAATTGTAAGCAAATCTTAACTTGTTCTTTCATATAAATCAACAGCAATATCACCTAATAGCTGTGAAGGTATTTAATGATGATTTTAACTTCCCAATGTTTACCTATAAGTGTCAGAAAGTATGTTAATCAGTTTTAATAACTACACTACACAGTTGGATCATCAAATTAGTAAACGAAGTGTAGTTATATGGGAGTAATAAGCGTCTTCTATTATGAGTGAAGGCGCTGCAGTTATCAATCCATCAATTATACTTTAAGGGTTGTACTCGTTCTGGTTTTTTAACTTTATAACCAATTTCTTACGTAATTTAATTTTATATAAATTATTAGTTATATGTACTAAAATTTAATAATATGGATTTTTACGGTCCTTTTCAGTGATTCACTACACTTTTACTTACAGTACATAGTTAACGCGGAGTACCTTCTTTTAGTTATTATTAAATTTTATATAAAAAGTAAGTACTTACTGTGTAACCGCGTAAATATAGGAAACCTGTAGTAATTTTTTATTACACATGCACCATCAATGTTGTTACATACATACACTTCACGCGAACAACCTTTAGCTACCGTGACGGAAGTGTTTGATGGATAAGGGAACGGTAAATGGGAAGGTTTCAATGTAAATCCGCAAAAGTCTACCCGTCACGGGGGAACGCTCCATCATGGGTCCGTAACTCTAAGAAGCCTCCCATCAGAAAGAAGACAGGACAATGCAAACAACCTATTCTTTCGCCACTTCAATTCTGACACGCCGTGAACTTGACGTGCGTTTGTAACATTCAATCAGTCAGTTCTCTTTCGTGAATGGACGGAGAACAGTTCGCTTTTGTTGTTATATTAAACTAGCTGACCCAGCAAACTTCGTTCCGCTTCAAAATCAATAAAAAAAAACGCTTATTGATAATTCGAGACTGTTTCAACTTTAGTACAGAAATAAACAGCAAGATATTAATCATTGTTTACCTGCCCTTAACTTCAATAACCATTAACTAGTAATTCATATCAAAACAGAGAATTTCTCTCTTTTCGTTGGTTTATAAATAATGTACATGAAACAATACTTTCCGGTTAATAAATAGGTAAATTTTTAATCGATCCAGTAGTTACAGAAATCTTGATTAAAGCTTAAGAAATTATAAATATTATCAGTATATAATTTATCCACAAACACTCACTTGGCCAGAATGGTGGATGAATGGTGTTAACTCGTCCGTTATGACAAAAGGCTCTTGTCCCAGTAGTGGGAACGTTACAGGTAATTATTTATGTTTATTTCACAATTATAATATTATTGAAACATGTAGTAAATGTTGTTTTACCATTTGTGTTAAGGTTTTGTACTTATTGAAACATGTAGTAAATGTTGTTTACAAAACGATGAGCAGACCACCATAAGTGTTTAGGTATAATATTGCATCAGCAGCGCATCGGACCAGTACAAAAGAGGTTCTTGAACTGAGGGGCCCAAATTAACTGGAAATAACAGGGTAATTGTGTCGAAGGCCCATTGAGTTGTCGCTTCTGGAAAAGTAGACCCCACTTGAAACGTCTTTGACGCTGTACGGTCTTTTTGTATTGGCTTTTTAATGAAATTAATTCAGATGCATTCTTTAACAATAGCAACTGTTAAATATGCTTCTTGGTTTATCTCTTATAAAATCTTATTAGTGGGATATATTGTAATTCGTTTATACTTGTTTTTATAACATATAAATCAGTCCGACATTCTCGGTAAAATAATTTCAAAATTTTTATTTGATTTTTTTCTGTACATTATTAACGAACCGTTCATAGTTGGCACAACCATATTCAATATGTCAGTATGAATAATATCCATACAGGATTGCACTAATTTTATAGTATTAAAAAAAAAGTACAACGTTTAGACGTTTAACACAAAATTTCAATCTTTCCAGATGTAATTAAAGGTTGTTACACAATTAAATAACCATTTGAACTCTTGAAATTTATTATATTACACAACTTTTTCAAATGCGAAGAAATCTATCTCTACAATAAATAATAGAAAAACGAAAATGTGATAATGGACATTTACCATTACCATTTACATTTACCAGGTGATAGGTCTCCCGTCTGGGTGGGTACCACCGCAGCTCCTATTTCAACCGCCAAATAGTAGTGTGCGAACATTACTGTGTTCCGGTTTGAAGGGCGCTGTAGCTAGTGTAATTACTGGGGTGATGAGACTTAACATCTTATGTCTCAGGCGACGAGCGCAATGTGGTCCAGTGTGTACCATCTTAACTAGCACCACGTTGTCATGGGCAAGCGTATCACTTACCATCAGGTGAAAGTCTTGCTCGTCTCGTCGCATATTAGCATAAAAAAAAAAAAGGAAATTCTCTAAATAAACATAACAGTGGAATGTTCACTATTGTTAAAGGTACAGTTAACAATGTGCATTGCGTAGAAAGTTGTGCGTCAAGGGAACACTAGGAATGTAATTTAATTATTGCTCTATAATAATCAATACTGCAACTTGTTAATACTGACAATGTTAAAGTGAGGTTTTTAACTGAATACTGCATACAACAAGCCGTCAACATATATCTGTTTAAGGCTATGATTATTATTAAAACACCTACTCATAGGCTTTAGAAATTACGTATTTAAGTTAGCGCTAAACTAACGGAAAACAACTTATAAGCTATACATCAGTATAGCTTCAAGTTTTCACTGTTGGGTACTAAAATCAGAATGTCCCAAATACTCTGACTCTTGGGAGTCGAAAAATGCAATTAAAGAGCTAATAATTTCAGGCCAAAGACAAAAGCAACTTATATGTCTGTTACCATCATATTTAAGGTTTTCAGAATAAGATATCAGTATGTTGAAATGATGATTACATTATCATTATTTAAGTAGAATTATCGTTCCTTTATTTTAACTATTTCGTTAGTACATCAGTGACATAAAATCTCTTCATATTGTCTTTTCATTGCCTTAACATCGTTGTATGGTACAAAGTTTAAATTTCTACATAGGATTAAATGGTGCTTATACCATAAATAATTATTTAGTACATATTATTATAAGTAAACGTTAAAGCTAAAGCTATTAATTTTGACTTCAGTGTTAATAAACCATTCGGTAAAGGTATAATTACAATATATTTACATTACCTTATCTATGAAATAGAAGTTTTAAGGTTAAGACTATGTTTAAATACACGTTTTCCAAACAGCTTTAGAAAGCCACATTTATATTACAATAAATTGATATGTACAAAGTATATTAAAGAAAAGAATGGAATGTATTATTCGTATAAGTACATTTTTGTGCATAATTTTATAATAGTTCGTTTTTGTCAGTCAGTAACAAAACACACAGAATCCAATTAAATGCAATGTATGCTGCTTGACATATTTGTTTTAATTTACTTTTCTGTCTATATCTATAGGATAATTTAACTTTAAAAATAAACCATATAGTAATTTGAATGAATGTGTATTTTGAAACGCTAGCAGAAATTTTTCATAAGGATATATAATGCATTTGTAATAAACAAAGGAGATAAATGATGAAAACTTTCTTATATCGAATAGAGTAGAGAAAAAGTTAGATTATTCTTCCATTGTTCATATTATTAAAATCACAGGTATGCCTGTATAAAACCGCCTGAAACTGCTTTCAGTGACAAGTGAAAGTGTTAAAATAAGATAAAAATAAATCTAGATGAATATATCACTTGCCTTCATCATTTCATTCCAAAGCTTAAAACTTTTGAAAAAATCAAATAACGTTCAAATCATTCAAACGAACGTTTTTGGATACCTGTGGTTTTGTTTCAGGTATTTATATGATCGTTTTATATAACGCATTATATCGCTAAAGGATTTAATTACTATACAAGAGACGTCGATGAAATACACTGGAAAGTCTATTTGCACATGGCGATCCATTTGTCGTCGTGACACTTGTCGCAGTCGACTCTGCAGCACCAGTGGAATGTGCAGTTGCAAGGTTTGATGCTTGATCTTCTTATGAGCGCGTGACCGCGTCCGCAGCACAGCAGGTCGCAGGATCCGGTGCGGGAGGTCCTACCGATCCTGCAGATTCTACCCGAAGTACCCGAGGAGTCCATCCTTGGATCGGGCTCGCAGAAACTAGGCGATCTGAATGTGATCGTGGTTTTTGTTTATTTTAACAAAAATGTGAGAAAACAAAAGTTTAAAAAGTACACTATTAATATAGTTGTGGTTATTAAATTTATTGGGATATATAATCGAAAATTTGTTATAAAAGAGAGTCAGACATTCATTATCCTGTCTTAGTCTAAGGCTAGATTATAGAGCGTGTGAAGCATTGCCCGTCGATATTAATACAACGAATCAAGCTTTTAATACAAAAAATTAATGCTTCAAACTGGAATTGCCATTTTAAAGTTTCACCATGCCAATTTTTAAGTCGTCTAAAAAGTGTCTGTAAGAATTAAGAAGCTATGAAACTTCGTAGAATATATAAATTACTCACTTTTCAAAAAACAACAAGCTTGTTTTCGGCGCCGGTTTCGCTCGGTTTCGCCTCCTTCCACGAGGTCTGCCTCTCAATACGGACATACCGTTATTGAGCTCCTCTTGAGCCACCAACAGTGCCTGAAAGTTAAAGTAAAAACGTAATGTATAAGTTTATTAAGTAGTCTACGAATTTTAGTTGCAATATTTGTATTTACAAAAGATCATAATAGTCTTATAACACAAATAATTCTCATAGCGTTTGAAATTCTTAAAATGTTTATCTCACTCTCGGCTGAGTTTAAAACGTATAAAATTAATGTTTTCGATCACGTATTATAGATGATGATTATATAGATGAATCAATGTCTTCTTACCTTTCGGTACTGTCTTTTGATGGTGGAAGCTACGACCCGGAAATCAGGTGTCGCACGCCAACATGTCCTCAACTGACAGCTTCCGGATAACCCGTGACATTTGCAACGGACTTCCATATGCGATGAGAGAATCTAAAAATAAATATAATAATGATCATTTTTTTTATTTGGCGTCTTTATGAGTCCTGTTAGCCTTGCTGCTATTATTTATGCAGCAATGTTCGGTTCTAAAGTGTTTTTTTTTTTTTTTTATTATAACCTCTTTTTTTCCTTTTTTGAGCCGTTGGTTTTCCCTACTTTTTTAACAATTTTCAAACTATGCGCCCTATACTATTACGAATATTAGGCTGTATGTGATCCATGTCTTTGCCTTCTAAACGTTTTAAATTGTACAACAATAGCGTTGAAATCGCCATGCTTTGAACAGTGAGAAAGAAAATGTTGAAATGTTGAAGATTACAGGAAATTGAAAAATCTGAATCAACGTTTAGATGCGAGGTTTTATGGTCACCGCTCAAATTATAACTATTATTGTTTATTGTTAGCCGGTAATATTGTTATTCCAAGCGAAGTTATTACTACTCCATTGTTTTTTTTTGTTAAGAGTAGTACTTTTTAAAGTCATAAGTGAATCATATTTATGGTATTTTTATTTTACGTAGCGACGTTGAGAAAGACGTTCACTTGGTGTATTAGTCAGGATGATATACACTGCATGTCTTGAAACGAAAGGTGTTTATTCTCGTTACTTCAGTAATTTCACCAGCTTGTCGCACCGTTCAAACCGGTTCATAGTAATCTCTGCAGGCTCATGTATAGCGGCAGAAATAGAAGGTGCAGTGGTACCTAACTAGACAGTTTTTATTAACAAATATCTACAAGTAAAAGTGTACTCCTCAGTAATAAAAAAGAGGCAATTGCACACGTGAAACAATTTACAAATCGGTTATTTGAGAAAGCCGCCGCGGGTGTGCACGAAAACACAACGGCGCGTTGTCCTCATACGTGAGGGAATCTTCTGCGAAATTACCAGATCCGCGGCGCCCACCGCAGCTAGCTCATAACATTAACATAATTAAACGCCTCGGAGCAATCACTCTGACGTCTTAATTTCGCGATCGCCGCTGGCGGAACAATTTCCCAAATTGAGTCGGAGCAAAAATTCAAATAAATCGGCGCCCGGGCCCGCCCCCACGGACCCTCTCCGCTTTAATACTACGTTATTACGAGCGTTCGCGATAGAATTCGCCACCCAAGACGTTTGTAATATGTCGTAATGAAGCCGGAATATTAAAAATGGTCTCGAACCGCTTATTATGTTCTCACCTCGGCGGGCGGCTCGTGAAATACGGCGGGCTAATGTGGGGGCCCTTGAGGTCCGCCCGCGAGACCCCGGCCACGCCACCGCCCGTAATGGGTACACCGGTGGCGCTATTTACAGGATACCGCGGTCAACTTTTCAATGGTTCTTTTAAGAATACAACGCTTTTAACCAACAACACGGATGAGCTTCTCAACTCGTCACTTATATATATATATTTATATTTATCTATATATATTTATATTTATCTCATGAAAGATGTTTAGAAAGCATCGTAATTCACTTAATTATTTTTTTTTTGAGTATATGTACTTGTATGTATTTTGTTTCTTGTACATATTTGTAAGTACACATATATATTAAATATAGTATGTTTAAACACTTTGTTGTATATTAACTACCACTACAGAACTTTTCTTTTTGTCTAAGGTTAGCTGGTAGAAAAGTCATTGTGAGTTAAGCTCGCCTGTACCATTCCATTTCCATGTAGCCATTGTTGTTGGTCAATTTGTTTGTACAAAGTTGTAAAATAAACTAAATAAATAGAAAGTTTTTTTGTTTGTAAATTATACTACCTATAACAATGTAGTGTTAGTTACGATGATATACACTGCACCGTATTTGATTTGCTCATCACGAGATATGTAGTCTCGTTACCTTAGTAATTTCACTAGTAATAATGCCCAACAAACCGGAACTCAGTGACGTTTGCACTCTACTGTTTTGTGACATGGTCGTCGGCGAAAAGAAAGTTACTACAAGAAAAAGTAAACCTTTTTGTATTTGACCACGCATAACTTATTCTCTTTTTGAGAAGAAAATATCAAAAAAACTGTGTTTGTTTTTGAAAAAATAATAATTAGAACACTGAAGAAGAGACAACAGAACCAAACGGAGGTAGACATGTAAGTTAGCATGAAAGTCGTTATTGTATATTTATATTTTTTTAGACAAAGTCTATAATCCTTTTTTATTTATTTGTTACTTGTGAAACACTAATAGATAGATATATATTTATTCATGAAAAACATAAAATATCGTAATCTTGCAACACAAGAATACAATGAAAGTATACAAACCTGTATTTAAGAATTAAATCTCTAATGAATATTGTGACTACATGACGTATGAATTAGTAATTAGCTGATGAAATAATAACTAAAATCGTTAATAATCTTGTACACAATTATTTTCTAAACGACTATTCTTATAATTTTCGTACTTCCGGTGAAAGAAAACATTGTGAGGAAACCGAAATAAATGTAACAACAGCTTTTGTGTGACATCTATCAATCTGGAGTTAATTTGGTGGATAAACAGGTCCCAGGAGTGGGAAAATTAAGAGGTCTGTATATTTGTTTATAATAATTATAAATTACCGACAGTCTATATTGTTTGTAGAGTCCTCGAGTAAATTACACTTTCGATTTGAAGCACTCGTAGACAGATTTGTATTAGTGTTGTGATGATCAACATGTCAGTCATTTCACTTCTGCAGACTAAACATGATGAAACAAGGACGCGGTAGCTTAAGTTGAACGTATTAAAACTGATAACATTTTTAACTTACAACCTGTAATTATGGACGGATGCCCAATTAAAACTAGCCTCTAGTATGTAATCTATCATGCCGTGAGATGATTATAAACATCTGTTTGGAGGTGACTTTGTCTGAAGGTTGCCATTAAAATAAAATTGCTATTAAACGAATATCGGTCGTCTATCCATTATTAATCGACAAAGCGTTTGTGTTAATTTGCACTGTTTAAAACATTAAATAAGTTTTTTTTTTGCGATATCTTTTTACTGCATCCTGAGTCGTACAACGTTGTTCCTTTTATTTATTTTTTTCATTGTATGTTAAAAGTATGAAAGACTTTAATATATATTTTAATATAACAGTGTTTTAGATTGCGTTAGAAGAAGCGTATGATTTTTTATTATCTCATCAATTATCCTAACAACGCCTTTGCGTCTGATTACTGTAATGTCTAACGATAATATCTTATATTTAAGGTTTTTTAATATTATGGATATCCGATAAAGCTGTAGATATTTTAAATTAACAATTGTCGAAAGTAATGTTATAAAGTTTCTAACAAGTATCATCGATCGGAGAACTATTAAAAAAGTATTGTTTAATAAAAATTATGGTGACTTACCACAATGTCACAGTGCGTTAATAATCAAAAAATATTTATGTTAAACAAAACACATTATTTATACGAAAAATAAACATATTATTCATAATTAGCAATACATTAGAACATTTAAGAGTTATTTAAATTTAATGAAGATATATTACACACGAGTCAAACGTGTTGCTGCTTTATTTAAACATTTTTCCTTCTGCTCTTCAAAATATAAATATAAAAATTAAATTAACATACAATTTACTTAATGAAAAATTATTTTTGATACATTAATATAGCTTTTTTGATTTTATTACCCATTTAAAATATATTTGAATAAAAGTAACGTTGATTGCGATTTTGCTTTGGTTGACATGATTTTTATGATAGAGGTTGTTAATTAAATGTGTTTAATGTTAATCACAATTTAGTGTTGCTATTATATACGGAATATTATAGTACATACATATACATATTCTTATAGTGTTGGTATTACTGGGGGTATGTCTCTGTTGCCGGAGGCTGTCCCGGTAGGTATCACCGCAGCTCCTATTTTAACCGCCAAACAGTAGTATGCAAACATTACTGTGTTCCGATTTAAAGGGTACTGTAAGCTAGGGAAGTTACTGCGGTAACGAGACTTACACCTTAATGTGGTGCAGTGTATACCATCTTAACCAGCACCAGGTTATTATGGGCAAGCGTATCATTTACCATCCGGTCAACGTCTTGCTCGTCTCTTGGCTTAGTAAAATAAAAGAATTTTTATTTTCTACTGACTGTAAAAGTGTATAACAGATGACAAAATAGTCTAAATATATGTTAATCTAATAGTTTATACAAATTTATAACGATTTATGAATTTTATTTAGAAACTATTTATATCTATAGAATAGTGTTTCTATTTGAATAAGTTTTCCATTCATCGTCCATAGACATTGTTGTCTATTTAGATTTGGATAAAAGTATTAATATTTCTATTCAAATATATTGTTCAATATCAAATGATGTAAGACTTAATAAAACTGGAAATTACATCAATTCGCCAATTAACGAGTGCGTATTACCCTTTTAACTCTCAACATCGTGAATCATTCCGTAATATCAGACTATTACACTGAACTGACTAACGCTAATAGGTTTAAGATGTCCGTATCTAATCCAACGTACAAATTAACTGTTGGTTAAACCGCACACGGCGAACCTGTACGCATGATGACGAGGTGAAGCATTCACTAATGTTAACATACATATTTGTATACGAACGTATCAATAGACGGGATGTAATCGAAATCGAATCGAAAAAAGCATCGAATGGACACAATAAATAAATCGATATCCGACAGTCATCTGGACATAACAAAATATTAACTCATCGAATCGATGTTTTTTATTTTGTAACGTAATTATCACCTCGGCTTTAATGCGGTACCTAATTTCTTGTGTGGGTCGATATGGGAGATCTTTTATGGTCCCGATGAGGATAGACATGCTATCACACCGTTGTATAATTTGCGATTATTAAATTGTTTCATAATTAACAGTTGACTGCAGGCTGGTGATGATGAAATACAATATAAATATGTTTAAAAAAATTTCAAAATTCTAACATGTAATACGCCTCTCACTATACTTCTTGTTTAGTTACAGATTCTAGAAAATAAGTTTTTTTTTTGTTGTGTTGGTACTTCTGAACTTTGAGAGTTCAAAGCGATCATATTGCTGAAGAATCTAACGAAATGGCTGTCATTTATTGAGTCTTTTCTACAATACCATCATGGATGGATAACTGGTGGTAGGTCTCTGTTGCCGGAGACCGTCTGGATGGGTACCACTGCAGCTCCTATTTTAACCGCCAAATAGCAGTGTGCAAACATTTCTGTGTTCCGGTTTGAAGGGCGCTGTAGCTAGTGTAATTACTGGGGTAACGAGACTTAACACCTTATGTCTCAAAGCGACGAGCGCAATGTGGTGCAGTGTGTACCATCTTAACTAGCACCACGTTGTCATGGGCAAGCGTATCACTTACCATCAGGTGTCTTGCTCGTCTCGTCGCATAGTAGTATAAAAAAAAATGGATAGATATAGTATTGAAAAATGTGTGAAAAGGATAAAAGTTGTTTCATCAAAATGATAGTGTATTTTTTTTCTAGTAAATTATACAATCTATTGTAAATGAGAAGATGCGAAACATCCTTTTATTTGCCGTTAAGGTCGTTTCGTCGAATTGGTTACGCGGCCGTGTGAATGCGGTAGAATTTATTTTGACATTAATAAAAATATCATCGCGGGGGTTATTACAAGAGAGCGTGTCTAACTGAGATCTCACTGGGCGGCTGTTAATTATGTGCCTACAAAACAAAATGGTGGAACGCCGCCGGAACAATGGTCAAGTGTGCGGTCTGGGACCACCGTGTTCGCCGGCACTATTTCATATTGGCCCCGTATTCCACCGTATCGTAATCATTCCAATGATTGTCTTATTTATTCCCTTTTCACTCATGTATACATTATGTAGTGTTCTTAAATTATATTCGCATTGGCGAACTTAACACAAATAGATCTCTCTCCCAGTTAAATTTAGTGAGCGAAATATTATTTTTTTACAAAGTAAATAAAGTAAGTAAAGTAAATCTGCTTTATGTTGATCAAGAAGTATTTATTTATTTAACCTTTTTTTTTGCAAAGTAATACAATAGGTAAATAAAATGGCGGAAATAATTTCATAACGTACTCTTTCCCAGTAAACCTTTCGAGTTGTTAAGGAAACAAAATAATGATAACCAAAGAAACTGAATCAATTATAGTACAAAGGTGTATTAATATAACTCATAAGATTTACCTGTTCATTAATAACATATGTATTTTGAAAGTAAAAAACGGAATGGTTTGTAAAAATCAATGCATCATCGTCATCGGTCGGTAGAAGACCTCTCCTAGATCCAAAACAATAACCTTATTAGGCAATAATTATTATGTTTACAATAACTTTCCATGACATCTTTTATTGTGAACCTCTGTTATATCTAAACGAAAAGGGTTATAATTTAACTAATAAATTTATCTAACTACCTAAATGGATCCTTCATACTTGCTCCTATACCGATTGCAGACGATTTAAAAAACCGGACTTTAAAAAACTGAAATCAGTTATTTGTTGAAGCGAGAACTTGTATTTTTTCTATAAAAGTTAAGTTAGCTCTTAAATATGCATCTAGTGTTTATAATTTTTTGAGGTTACACAAAAAAGTATTGATGTATATTCAAGCTTTTATTACATCGAACTTATTTCAAAGTCCATTGAATTCAACATACCTTTTATTAAAAGCTTAAAAGTTTTTAGATGAAAGTAAGTGTACAAAGATTATTTTCCTAACTAGTTACTACTTTCAATATTGTTTTTCTTTGTTGTTACTTCGTAAAGTTTCAAGGTTGTTTGTAGGTTAGCATAAAAGTTATAAAACAGATCATTATCAATATAATTCAAAGTCCTTGGCAAACAAATAGCTTGAGAACGTCAATTTTTTCTAACTTTTATAAGTTTTTTTATTATTTACAAAAATGGTTGTAGAAGAAATTTATGATAAATATAACTAATACATAAGTTTTAATAAGAAAATAAAATTGTTATATACTTATTTAAAATTATATATACATGAATTTGCAAACACCCGACCTCCATGTCCTTTTGAAATAGGCTAACACTTGATTTCACGTGGCTTAAGTGACAGTAAGTTTGTAAATGGTGAAGAGTGTTTTAAATATATTGACAGCTGGTACACAGCAATGCTGTTATAGTCTCATAGGAAGCTAGGCGGGTCCGGTACAAAAATGTGGCCCAGGAATCGAACCGGGATTAGTCTATGATCAAGCTTTTAATATTCCAATCATTATATCGTATTTCACAGATAACCCAGTGGGCAACATAATGCGTCGTAAAAGCAACATTGTTGTTGGAACATTAGCTGTTAATTTTTATTGGGACCACGGGCTTTAAGTCGTAAAACGTCAAATTATACTATTAGTTAATAGTGAGTTATGCTATAATTAAAATAGTTATTTCGCGTATTTCACGATCGCTACCGCATTAAGTCCCCTTGGTGATTAATTCGGTGCATTCAATTTTAATATTATTGGTTATCATTATGATTTAGAAGTTATGTTTGCAGTAATTTATCGTATAACTCAATAAAACTATAAGCTTGTTTATTTTTTCATTTGTTCTATTTAATTATATTCAAGATAAATGAATTAGATTATATCTAAAAGTAGGCTAAAGTTAATAGTGTACGTTTAAGTATCGGACTAAACTTTAAAATTAAATGAATGTAACATAGATAACCTAAATGTTTTTATCAAAATAAAAGAACTCTCGTCTTCCAATAGATGATGTTATAAATAAATAATAGTTGAAAGTGAAACTTTTAACCTACATTTCGTGAAACCTAAATCCCAAAAATGTTTAGTAACTCAAAAAAGTATAAAGAACTATACAACAATAATTTATAGTTATTAAACAAGGGAATACAATTTATAAGACTTTAATTAACAAAACGTTTTATATAACCAAGTGTGGAAACAGTTAAATTATACCGCCATAAACGTTACTGGACGTTAGTTACATTGTAAATTAGACAGTCGACTACCACTACATAATTAACAAACACAAACGTATTACAAATTAAATAATTTGTTGTAGCCGCACGTCGTGTTTGTATTATAAAAAAAAATTAAAGACGTAAATAAAACTGAATTAACCGTAAATCCCACTAATAAGTAAGCACGGGACATGGTATGCCGTTTTAATGTCAGATTTGGTAACGGATACTAATATAATATTCTAAACAGAAATTCCCATTTGCCACCGGCCGCCGCCATTTTGTGTTCTACGCTTACGACGTTAAGGTCGCGCGTCGCACGTAATGTGAAATGCATTCAGCAGATATAAGTATGTTTTATTGTATTTAAGTTCAGCCCGACATGTTTATTATTAGACGGAAGAGGCCTATTAAATTATTAGAAGTAATCCCGTACGGTAGGTCCGGTATTTTGGCTTAGCTGTCGGTCGGTTTGTCCGCGTCAGTGTGTCTGGATACATATTGGACGTAAACAAATCAGTGCTTCTGACATATTTATATGACGGGTGCACCGTCTCGGAAACCCGTACATCCAGTACTCATTTCAAAGGTATAATGATCTCTTTGTCTTGTTATAGTCCGCTGTTATAAATAAGATTTATTTGCAATTGGTTGTAGCCAATGTCTTAATTGTTTAAGTTTGCTATTGAAAAATATAAATAGGTCTTAAAGTTATACAATAGGAAACTGGAGCGGTTCGTTTCAAAGAAAATAATAGCGTGTAGATGAATATTTTATTCATATTAAAATTTTCTGTTTTATATGCTGAATATTTGGCTAAAGGATTCATCTACTGAATTGAATAGAAGCCAAGACCCAGTTACAATCGGAACGTATCAATTGACCGCAAATCACTTTTGTTATTTTGCGCAATTTAGTGAAGTAGTCACTTGGAGTGGTGTTACACAAAATGCGGATTTAAATAACGTTATATAACTGAGCCAGTGAATCTTATGTGGTTATGTTTTATAGGCATGTATTGGACAAACGGACCACCCAGATTGGTGATTACAAAGGGCCCCGCCCACAAACCGCTGTTCAATTCGAACTAAATAAGTGTTGCATTCCACGTCTGACGCCTCTGTGGACCATTTGGGCACCTACATAATTTCACCTCCAAAATAGCTTGGTCCATTTCTATCTAAGACAACATACTTTGCTTAATACTGTTCGAGGTTTCCTATTAAGATGGACGGTGAAAATATGAGCAATAATAATGGTCGTTACGTCAAAATAGAGGTATACTACGTGTCACATTGTTTTATGGTCAAGGAAAACAACGGACCTCTTCCCCCCTGTAATTTGGTACGTCTGATTAAGCCATTGAAATGGTTTTTGTGATTATTTTTTAGCAGACCATCAGCGGTGTTTAAAAGTTATAAAATTTTATGGTTTTGATATTTTTGAAATAATGCTCTTCGGTTAACTCCATTTTTATTGCTATGATTAAAATTTTTCGGTTAGTGTAATAAATTTTTAATATAATTACAATTGATTTCGTGTATATTTTCGTAGTATTATTAGGGGAAAATTGTTTAAGAAAATTACAATCTACTAACCTGAAAAGTTCTGTTTTAAGTTCGATATTAAGCAGGTAACTTATCATAAAAATATTTAAGTGAATTTTTATACATAATTTTAACTGTTATTCTTTACAGAGAATACTAAAAGGCGTTTTTGACTGGTATAGCTCAGTTGCTAACCGACTTGTAACACGTAGGTTTCTGGTTCAATTCTTCGACTACACGTAGGAAAGTATTGGTCAGTTCATGTAATATTTTTTAAAAAATAATTGTTTGCAGCAACATTGATTTAAGCTCTTCTACTCCTCAAATAAGTGATGCACCCATAAAGTTATGAAGCTGAAATTATGCACGCTCACTGTTAATAAAGTCAATTGAAGAGTCATCCTCGTCTTAGTGGTGTCTTTTAATGGGGGTCCCCTTATTTTTGTGCCGTAGATCAAAGGGATACTGAATATACACGACCCCTTCAATTTGTTTGTTTAACATTCGTAAGTGGTTCAATTGTTTTATTATATCGATTAACTTTGAAGTTACATGATACGGTATGGAGATTTTTTTAAAGGATCTTTCGAGAAATGCTACAAAAAAAATTCTTGCTATGAATAGTTGTAAAAAACACGAATTTCAGAAACGATCAAATAAATTGTCCATAGAGATAAGTGAGTATTTTTATAATTCAGTGTCGGAAGTCATTTTGCTACAATAGCATTGACAAGTTGAGTAGGACTTTCATTATATGATTATATTTACTCTGCTAAGCTTAAATTGTGTTTTAATATGTGCGGCAATTGATGTCATTATTAAATTTTATTTTGGTTTATAAGCACCTTCAAACCGAAGGTCGGGTTAGTCAGCTGAACTAAAGCTCTATTGGCTTCTAGCGAAAGAGACTTACTGGTAGTATAGACAAAGTTAAAGCTTGTTTGAATGATAAAGTGCACGTCAATGAAAGCATAATTAAAAATGTTAAACTATTTTGAATTACTGTCGATTATTATTTGTTTACTTACAAATCTACCGGCGTTGTTGTTGTGCACGTTGATCTTGGATTGTAGGTCGTCCACCTGTTCTCTGACGTCGAGGAATTTCTTCGAGAACTCTATGCCGTAACCGAGATTGTGCGAGCAGCCGCTCCACTCCCACTTGTTGGCCCTAGCGCGGCCCCTGGTATCGTGGGAGGCTCGGTAGCCCAGCGGGTCGCAGCCGCACGACAGCAAGCGTCCCTGCGCACACGCGCGCGCCACCGCCTGCGCCACACCCGCCGCCGTCAAAGCGTAAAGAAACGCCGCCTCGCGAATACCTGCACAATTGAAAAGAACACTATGTAAAAATTAAGAAAATATAGTCTTAACATAACCAGTAAAGACATATGTTTACTAAACAAATGAAAAAGGACGTTTGAATAGACAATACATATAAATCAAATAAACTCGTCCGCTCAAACTGAAACAGTCGCACACTATAATAATCACACAGTCTCTTCCGGTACTTACAACCAGCAACTGTTATGTAAGTTATAAATTATTGTACTTTTTTTCTCGTGATAGGTGTATGAAGAATGTTAACCAACATCTACGTTAGTGTAGGCATTCACTTACCATCACTTAAACGTCATGTCGCTCGTCGCTTCATGGTTAAAAAAGTAATCAATAAATGTACTTTATAATACTATACAAAAACTTGAACATCCTTATTTGAAATTTCATTAAAAACCACTTACGATGCCGTTCGGCGTCTGCACATCACATAAAGATTACAAACAAAAAAATAGTTACACATCTGGATGTATGAAGACTAATAAAGCCTTTCGCACTCGTAAAAACGCTGAAAGTACCGTTGCGTAGTATGTTGAAAATTTAATGGTCAATAAATGATTAAAGAATCATTCGGGTTCGACTTTCGTCGAGTTAAATTCGATTTAAGAGCTCTGTTACTTTTGTTTTGTGTTAACGTTCAATGTGAAATTGTGAGCTTTTGGTGGAGGGCTTAAGAATTTGAATGCCTTTTCATTTTCAACCCGCCATACCATATTGTCTGGGTAATTTAAGTTTTATTACATAAAATCAACACTGAATGGAGCTTCATGTGTTTGCTTATTCATTTTTTGATTTCGCCGTGTTACATGTAGAACACTTTTTTTATATTTAAGCCCATTTTAAATATTAAGAAACGTCATGTGCGGTAAGTTATCGCGTGGTTCTTTCACAAATCGCTCTTTGTATAACGTTTCTGTATTTAGGAGAATGGTTATAGTATCTCTACCGTCATTGAAGACTCGAAGTGTCGTAAAAGACTAAGAGGGAATAACTTCTAGAAAATATTGCAAATACCCTTAAAAGTTAAAGGGTAATTAAGCATCTAAGTAGAGGCTAATATTCATCATTGAACAATGAGCAGAATGACGATGAACTAATCGATGATTTCCAATCAATCTTCTTTTGGAAATATATTCAAATCTTTGTATTAACAAATATCTGTGTAACATAAAATAGACAGAAGTTGTAAAGATTATTTCCAACTATATATATCTACGTCAGTCATGGGCGAACTTAAGTCTAGACTAGGCATTCTATTGATACGTTTAAAAAGGAACGCGGAAAGTTTTTGATAGCCGTTTATCTATTTTATTGCTATAAATTAACCGCTGAAACCATTGGAGATGTGGAGATAAGCCGGCCCTCACACAATGTAATCTTATTGCCTTATACAGTGCGGCTATTTGCATTTGAGTTAGGGCAAGAGGCAAAGGGGTCTTAGTTAATTGTGTTCGCTATTAAATCTGTTTAGGTTAATAATGAGCTATTCTTGCTATTTAAGTGTGTTAACCTGAATGGAACATTCTGAGCCATTGCAACAGGTAAAAGCTATAGCTCTCTAATAGGCAATTAAGCTACCGCACAATTCGAATAATCTGTCCGTACGTTCACGAATAGGTCCTATAGAACCAGGACCAGAGTTAATTACCACACTAAGTTAGTCTAGTTAATTATTCGCTTAAGAAAGTGTTAACTGTACATATTTAAGACGCGTCTGTTCTCTATAGATGCTACTTTAAATAGTAATTTAAATGTTAATGGGGAAAATTAATGATTGAAAAGTCTGTCTTCTAGAAAACGTCCATCTTATGACGTTATCAGACTAAACAGGAATGCTGTGTAAATATCATAACAAGATGTAACGAGCAAGCGTATTACAACCAGATGCTACTGATGATGATACTGCTCACCTTATTTTATATTTTCAAAGTAGCGACAAGTCAAAGTTGGAGTTATACCTGTTAATAAAGAGGTGCCAACTACACTCCATGCTTCGGAATCGAACCGTGGATTTCCGTTTTAAAATGCAATCCTGCGGCTGCGTCACGAAGTCCAATCTGTCTAAAGTTTATTTCTCTTCGTCTAAGATAAGATTTTTTTAAAAAATAGTTGTGATAAATTTTGCGGGACTATCCGTTTTTAAATTGGTTTAACAGTGAATTTATCGTTTCAGTAATAAATTCATTGGACATGAAGCGATTAATTTGAGTTGGTTGCAGCCACCTTATCTTTAAGGATTAGCAATGGCTTCTCGTGTAAATCGAACCTAATTGAGCCCGGAGATACGGTTCATTGGGGGTAATAGCATTTTTATTCTTAACCCACATCCTCACAAGGACCAAGGCAGATAAATTGGACATGTCGGGTGTGCCGACTATATCTTACGTAGACTAAGATGGTAATGAATAATTTCATGTGCGATATAAGCGTGTAATTGTTGATTGAAATTTAAATTAGTGTTTTACGATGCGAATATAAAATAGAGAGGGTGACATCTAAGTGATCTTTAGTAATAATGGATTTATAATTATAGTTGGGTTTCCCAATTTTCTATTGTTAAATCCACGTATAAATATGCTAAAAAAAATTATACAGATGTTAGTTTATAAAAAGTTTGCTGCGATAAAAGTTAATTAGACGGTAGTAAGAAAAGGTAATTTATTCTCTCTGTTTATTACTATAATTCAGCTAGAGTCATAATAAAATGAAATAGTTTAATTTCCGCCTGCGAATGTGTCATTCAGCCGTACAGTTCCGGATTCATTCAATTACGTTGTCTTGAAAGAAAATGCGTCATGAAATGTGAGTAATGGACACAAAAAATGTTAAGTCTCGTAATCAAACGATTTCTGTCGCGGCTCTGGATCCTCAAACCGCGACGGGCAAAAAAGTGTTGAAGATATGAAAAGGTTATGATTCATATATAATGATAATCATTATAAATCAACCATTATCTCGGTGTACGATCGCAGCTCGAGATGAATTAATATATCTTTAGCGTCTTGAAACGTGTAATATTCTTAAATCGATTAAAACAAGAACTTACTTATTTTTAACATGGGCAGTATAAATATTGAAAACTTTTAATCCATTTCGTTAATATAGTTTCTTTGATAAAGCTTTCATCTAATTCAACCACCTTATTCGACTTCATTTCTTTTAAAGTCATAACATTCGTTTAAGTTTTTTTAAACGGCAAATAGTGATTATTTCCGAATGAACAGGGAATCAATATATAGTTTGTATTGATTTGAGAATATTTAGATTTGAACTAACGCTATCTGTGAGTTTCATATAGCGAATGATGTTATATTGAACTTAAATAGAATTACTAATCATAAAACGAAACATACTTGTAACTTCTATATTACATTGAATTTTCTTTACAGTTCCTTTACTTTTCTTTAATAGAAATTGAATGAGCTTCCATGAAAATTGGGATAACTGGCGATACGAATCATATTTGTATGCAAGTTATATGACCTTTTTTAAATGTAATTATTTATATATTTAAAGCAAAGTATACCCTTACTTTTTCTAAGCTCAATCCTTTGCTAGATCGGAAGAGATTTCTGATGAATTTTCTACGTATTTTATAAAGTTTAAAATAAATATTCTGTAACAGTTAGTTAACATGATTTATAACAAGCTTTTTAAATGATATCGTGGTGTATGAAACAATAAACAACACAGTTATGAGATCGTATACCGTGTGCCTTGACAAATGTTATAGTGTACAATACCATATAGGCGAAGCGAAGGTATTGTTTATTTATAAAGTTAGCTCGAACGCGTCGCGGTTTTTCCGAGTGACAAATTTATATGTTGTCGATTCGACGAGACGCGATAGAATCGATTCGTCTCGATTTATAGCGCGGCCCGTTGATCGATTTCGATGATTCCGTGTTACGAGTGACCGGATCAGCGAGTTGCTTTACTGTTATTGCGGAATTTATACGGTTACTCTAATGGTTTGTTTGCTTATGTTATTTGAATTATAATAAAGGCCTCCCGCAAGGATCTCCACGACGATCCGCTACATTCATATCAAACTATACACGATGAGGAAGCGAAAAAAATACCAGTAATACTAAGACTGTAATTATAAAACTGTCCAAAATGTGGCTGAATTAATTCGTCATTAACTTAATGTTTATTTACATCAATGGCATCAAGTTGCTAAATAATGTACTGTAGTGTATCATAATTTATTTAAAAGCTAATACTTGTCTAACGAACGTGTGAAAATTTACACATTTCTTTTAAATAAATAGCAAGAGAAAATTATTATCAAATTCATCCCATACGTTTCGTCATCCGGTTTTTTCTGAATCGGGATATCATTGAAAGAAATATCTCCTGCTGTAATATAAGACATAATTTAAAAGCTCAAATATAAATATCTGATCACTTTGCATCTGATGCTTTTGACGTGAAATATCAAAAACTCTACTTTAAAGAAAAAAATAAAATAAAATAAGAACGCCTGCGATTACTGTTTCTACTGTCTAACAGTAGTGTGCAAATATTACTGTATTCCAGTTTGAACTGTGCTGTCATCATGAAGTCCTCTTCAAACTGAAGTTTAATGGACAGAATGAGACTACTAATCTGATCATTAGCTATTATTTTAGTCTCTTTCGAAAAGTGCTGCAGCTGGAGAAATTATTCAGATTATCAGACATAGCGTTTTATGTCCCAAGGCTTCGGGTTCAATGTGGTGCTGGGTATATTGTTATTAGGTGAATATCTTGGTTAAACGATCTAAAATATAGTTACAGATTTAATCATCACTATTGTATAGTTGCGAGGCTTTCCAATTCTCAAATCAATTTAAATGAATTCCACTGAATTGATTCTCGTCTCCGTGGTGCTCCGAAGAAATGCCCCGGATTTTGAATGCATGACAGATTTTAAATTCTTCCCTTACACTTATAACGTCGCTTTTTATTTACGATCGCTTCAATAATGCATTACGCGTCATCAATTTCGCTACGACTCCCGAAGTAAAAACGACCACGATTAACAACACTCGTTTTATCCAAGTCAAATTTTACTTTCGTATAATTTTCAGTATGGTGAATGATAAATAATTAAAGAGTTGTATAAATAATTATTAGATATATTCATGTTTGATTTTTGATAGATGTATTTAGAGACAAACCGGAAAGAGGACGCACGCATGCGTCTTTTTATCCGGGTCTGATCTCATAAGGAAACAGACCTTAGGAGATTAAAATGTGCTGGCCTATTGGCCTAGAGGCTAATTTTCTTGTTTTGAACACAATAAGGTCAGGTCAAATTTGATTTTCAGTAAAATACATCTTATTGCTCCTGCCAGGTGAGCTTTCATATCTCTTTAACCGGGAATGGTATTTTGGACCTGTCGTCTCCTTATTCTGAAAGAGTAATTCTTCCGGTTTAAAAGTTACAAGCGTTACGGAGTATTTAAGACAGCGCATTAGTCTCTTTTACGCCGATACAGACAGGTAATAGAGTCTAATAAGATCTCAACCGGGTGATAGTATAGTTAGTAATTGCGGTCGTATGCCATGTACAATTCGAGGAGATGACAGAGAGGTTTAGTAGATACCTAACTACTGAGCTTCTGGTGAAAGCAAACATTGTAACCCACATGGTGGAATGGCTATGACTCTCTTCTTGTGAGAGGAGTGGAGAAGACGATGTATATTATTTTCAGACGATAGTTACTCACAGTTTGGTATCAGTTTGATGTATAATTACTGATTCTTACCACAATACAAAATTCTACAATGTATTACGCCCTTTCGAAACGTCGACATGTATTAAATCTGTTAATTTACATTCTTACCCATATACAGCAACGCGGCGCCGGTTGGCAAAAAAAAAGATAATGAATTAACAGCCGCCACTAAGAAAATACAAATTTCAATTATCATATTAAACGTTTTATTTTATCTCCGTTTCTTCATTTAAAACTGTATGCCAGCGGTATATATGTAATCGGATGCGCATACTGATAGGTTTTTCCGAACAATGGTCAGCGGTGGTCGACTTTTTCCGTGTTGTTACAACGTTGCGCATTCGTTCTCGTACATCGGCCGGTGATTTACGATCGTGTGCTTTGTGATCATGAGATGCTTTTTCTTTACATGCCTCGCTTTCGAGTTGATAGACGCTAAATGTGGTGCCAAAATGAATGAGCTCACGTCAGCTTTTTGTTTACCGCTGAGATTCTTCGTAAACAGCTCTGTTATTAGCTAAAGGGGGCTTGTTTAACGTCGCATTAACATCTGCTTGTATTAAAGATGTATTGTAATTAAGATTGTTTTTTCGATTGCCTCGTTCGACAACAGTAAAGTTAACTTGAAAAATTAACAATTTAAAAATTGCGAAAACGTACTTAAAGCTCTCTAACTTAAAGAGGGTAGATGGCAATTAATATAAATGCATGCATAATGAATGGAAGCTTGGATAGAGTCCTGTATCTAGTAATAGACACCTATCGGCTGATGATGATGACAGAAACTAACCAGCCCGTTCCAAATCTGGTACGTCTCATTATCACGACTAGGAATTTCATTAGCTTTGTCTCCGCTGACTTTGTGGTAAGGAATGTAGTAGACTATGTAATTAATAATTTTCGTTTCTAGATCAAGGTCGACCCAGAACTGATTTCTGCCTTGTCTGGTGAAAAGACCTTGTCGTTGGGGATACTAGGTGGGCTGCGGAGCACTTGCAAGTGCTCCTTTGATCTCTACCTAGAAGCGATGGAGAGGAGCATCATTACACTCTCGGGCAGAATTGAGAGAACTTTGCCCTCGTCGAGATTAGAAACTAGGTAGGCAAGCGAAAAATACAAGGTGAGTGTTAAATCTAAAGAGACTTGGCATCATTAGAATTAGATCATAATTAATAAGTCTTCGTGTGGTCAATTTTATTTGAAAATTATATCGAAAAAATGTTAATCAATTATAAATCCAGCAGCGGATGGTAAGGGTTTTGTACCAATTAAGGCTCGACTGCATTCACGGGCCGGCTGTGGCGAATCGCTAATCACCGAAACCGGACGATAGCCCGGTCGCGACCTCGCCCGTGTCAAACACAAAGTCGCCCATAATTTGAGACCTCGGTTAATCTTATAACTTAAAATTTGCAGGTGATAACTCCCACTAGTTGCACACTGCCTGAGTAAACTGTCGTAGTGTTCATTTCTACTGTGAAATTATACTGTAGCCTGTGAATTTTGGTATAATTGTTTAAAATTTGCTTTATTAATTATGTTTAAATTTAATCCATTTGTAGTATTGAAGTACTGTAAATTAAATGTACATTGTAAGATACTTTACAAAGACTATAGTTATCGCTCAGTTTTCTCAGTAAAACATTGTAATATGATTATAAGTGTAATGATGATTGTGATCGATATTTATTTTAAATAAAAAGTCGCGTCTGTTCGTTTACAAATGCATCAAAATTGTTACCGAAAATTTCGCAAGCTCACTAACACGCTGCTTGACTTAATTAACTCTAAAAAGTCGGCTTTCATAATCCGATAGGGAACAAAGAGGCGAGAGAAAAGAGGCACTCAATGTCACGTCCAAAAGTGGGAACTTGAACAAATTCATATTTTTATGGGGCCTTTTGTGTGTTTTTTCTCACAGTTGCGAGGCATCTGAAGCAGCACGATCCGGTAACGCAGCGAGGATGATGTTATCTGCGCCATTAGAAGGTCGGGCCACATCACGGCAGCGGAGACATTTTGACACGTCCACCTATTTCCCTAAGTCCTTTTGGCGATTGTTATTTTAACATATTAAGACTCCATTGAAAAGGCATCTGAAGATATTTTTAAGTGCTTCGCTTTAGTCTTGAATAATCGTATTTTTTTTTATTTAATAATAGTGACCCATCGCCGCGTACAGACTAGTTCCCACGGTGTGATAAGCGCATTTGTTTTTTGCAGCATCACCGGCAAAGCTCGCCGTCGCGGCTCCGTCACCTGTGAACACGTCGTTGACATAAAATGCCAATAAATGTCACTTTTTTATGACGCGATCGCTCGGTGAATTCACGTCACGTGCGCGTCGGAGCCTGATTCGTATCAGCGCATGCTCGCCACCCTGGCTGCCATGACGAGCGCCATTCTCTCACGTGACGCTGTAGACTTCCCTCGCACCGTCTGATCTCTGGCTAATCTCGGATCCATCGCCGGCTATTAACGCCCGAGGCGAAAACATTCCCCCCGACAATGGCCTCATTAGGTGCACAAAAGTCATTAAACAGTTGACAGTGCGGCATTGTGCCAGCATCACGCGCAACAAGAGCGCTAACAACGTGTGGAGGATCTCCGGGAAGCGGAACAAATCCCGTGATTTATCCAGGACGTTATCCGTCCGCAGCATCCTTTCATCGACGTATCCACATGACCGGCAAAAAAGGGTCCCAAATGATTATTATCTTTCTTCGTCAATCATCGATCGCTATTATCCTATTTAAAAGCCTCTCGATTTGTTCTTCGGCTTTTTTCTATTCATTCTCTCTCTCTCTCTCTCTGGCGTTTCAATTCGGGCCCCCGACAATGGGCAAGTTAAGAAAGATGTTTAAGTGTTTAGTTACGCTATTTTTTCACAATTTTTCAATTTCAACGGAGTCGTGTTGTTGATGGGCCGGAAGGTGTCGTCACGGAGCGTTATCAATACTAATAGCGCATTGAGTTTTGAATAATGTGAATTCTTTAACATACACATTACTTAGAACGGCTATATTTAAACTTGCCAGAAGTTAAATTTTAATGAAGTTATTGATAATATATAGGATTATTATATTATATAGGTTTGTAACTAGTCCAGGTGTTGTCGGAGATGAAATGTGATGGATTCTGTTTGGAAGACACTTAAGATATTAATTGGTGTAGGGCGGCGGGGTGGTGGGGAGGGAGTGGGGGGAGCTGTCGGCCGGACTCACACGTAGCGTGAAATCGCGGGGCGCGGGAGCGGAGGCACACCTGGCCACCAAGGGCCGCCTTATTATTTGTTGTCTCCCATCCTCCATGCTCGTAAATTTCCACGTCAACGTGTGCGATGATTGTGGAAAAAAAGTAAAGTCGTCGAAACCTTTCACACCCGGAGATATAGACATAAAGACGGACGACGAACAGTAAATACTAAACATAATGCAAGAAGACTCTCAGCGGTCGCAGTTAATGCGCGTGGATAATTTTTCGTCGTAATAAATTCGGATTGTAATGGCTGATCGCGATTGGTCCGAATGTTTAGTTGCGCTTATTTCAATAAAATTTTCATTTGAAACGACTTCAGCGCAACCGGTTTTGGCATTATGACGGCATTGATTGCTACCACCTACGTGGCAACACCGCTCCGAACGAAGCCCAAGGAGTTATTGCGTTCCCTCCATTAGCTACAAAGCTTTATAAATAAACATACATTTTTATTGGCATTTTGACGGTTTTATAACGAAGTACGTAATTGCGATATTAACGCACGAGATAGCAATAGCGGGAGCCGCGAAATACTTAAAATTTTAATCATTCACATAATCAGTTTATATTATAAATATATATTATAAAATTATATTAAAAAAATATACATTGTACTCTTACCTCTTTTCATTATAGCGCTAGAGTGAGGATTTGCACTTTTGGTCATCAAACTGGAACAGTTCCATCGATGCCATCGGAATTGGTGTTGGCATTCCTTGACCGCCATTTGCAGACCCTCGAACGCTATAGCAGCCGCGTCCGGCTCCTCGTTGCAAACGGCTCTCTGCTCCCTGGTCAGTCCACCCACCAGCCGGCACGTCAACGCCGAGTTTAACTTGAAATGTGGTGGTAAGACGTTGTCACGAGAGCTGTGAAAAAAAAAAAAGTTGTTTTTAGTAAATGTTTTTACGACTCTGGATACGAGTCCTTTTGAGCCTTAAAAAAAAGAAAATTATAGAGTTGTTGCCATTAGCAAAATTATTTATTGTTTTACAGATTATAGATTTTACTTATGTATTAAGAGAAGTGGTTTTAAGCTTTACGATTTTATTTAAATATTAAATATTTCTTATTGCACCTTAATGTTTTTTGTCTTCATTTTTTACCATTGTTTATGGTATTGTTATTCATATTTATTATCTACTGGTGAATATTTTAAATGGCCTCTATCTTTTTTTTAGATTATAAAACCAATGTTTTCTATAATAGCCGTAAGTTGCTCTTTGTGCAGAATATAACAAATAGAAATAAAAAATCTCCAAAATGGTTTTCGCTATAATAGCGCAAAAAAAAGCTTTTTTAGACGCAGCTAATTTATAGCGTTATAAAACAGTAATAGACATGTTAATAGCATGCTGTTGGTAAATATCACACTTTTTATATATTTGTTCTAAAGTTTCCACGAGACTCTTATAATTAGTTAAACATTCTGCTTTTTATTTTTCTTTTAATAAATCGACATTAATTTGAATACAATAACAATATATTAAAATGTCGGTCGTTCGGCGGGCTAATAATTTACACGTTTTCTAAAAATATTGCCACTAATTGGGAGCTCCTTATGTATGTAATTAATGTCATTATAATTAATTTATACCGAGCATCAGATGCTATCGTCGCAAGTTCCGAATTGTTTATTAATGAAACAATTTGTTAAACAGCTCCCGAGCTTCAACAAATATTTTTAAAGGCATTTGACGATGGAACTAATGAGCTTATATGGATTTTAATTAATAAATCCGTGGTAAACTAACCCGCGGGAGCCCGGAGACGGATTCCGGTTATGAATACTTTAGAAATGCTTCTCTGAAATTAAAGCCCACACGTAAGAATTAAGATGAGATGATCTCATATTAATACAGATAATATGTGGGCCGGTATTTGTTTACATAATAACGTTTAGTTTTTACGTGTTCATATTAAACGATTCACGGTTTGCGTGTTAATTGTTTTTTTTCTTACTTCCCGATGAAATTAGTCAAAGCTGTTAATAATATAGACCGTTAACAAAATATAGTCAGTCTAAGGGTAAACGGCAAGTGTTGCTACTTGTGATAAAGTGTAAAAATATGTGACATTTCAAGTTATATAGATGAGAGAGTGCCGTGTCTCATCACGTCGCTACTGAAGAGTAACGTCGCCTGTCAATCAGATTAGGGAGAGACCGCGTTTAGTATCAAGATTCGGATTTTATCATACGTTCTTTAGACACAGTCCGGGATACTTATACAATTCTCCCGGCTTCTTGGTATAATAATCATTAAACAACTGTTTTTTGCAAAACATACTTTTAAAAAAATATGAATTGTTTATTTAGTTTCTCATCAACACATGGATTGAGTAAAGATAAAAGTAAATTCGAATATATCATTTGAGCATTTAAAAAAGGCTTTATTAACGAGAAACTTAAGTATAATACACAAAATACTATCTTAAACATATTATTCTGTTTATATAGCGTAGTATATATGTTTATAGTATTAAAATAGAAGAACTAATTCGTATGAAAATGCTAATCTCCGAAACTATTGACAGGAATGTACATAAAAAATTATTCGTATTTTTTTGCGGAATGTTTTTTTTTATTTAATCACTATTGTTATAATATGTTAAAAGATGGCGCTGAATACAAAGAACAGTATGGAAGAGAATGAAAGCATCGGTTTATAGGTATGTTTTGTTAAAGTTGGTGAGATGAGATGTAACCATTTCTCTCTCTCATCGTTATAACTACTGTAACTTTGGCTGTTAAGTTACCAACTAATGTAACTTAACCGGCTAAAATATAACATGATTAGTTTATTCAAGAAACTAACAAAGGACCGTTTTGTTTCCTGCGTGTAATGTTTAGTTTTGGTTTAACTTGTCTACGAAAAGCATACTCCGGGGCGCGGTACATTTTTCGTGGAAAAACATGTTTCTTATCAATACACCTTACATGAGTCAAGGAACGGTCAAGTGAGAGTCGTTGCTACAGATTTATGGATCGCTGGTTAACTTAATAGTAATCTATTATTACAATGATCAACTTTAATAAAGTTTATATATTAAATAATAAGCTGCTTTCGAAAATGTTATCTATACTATACTTCTGATGAATATTATGTTAGGTTTGGTTTTTTAATCCATATCATGTTATATAACCTTGTTATGTACAAATGAAAAAGCTTTGAGATTATTATTGAATGTGTTATATTTAAAAATCATTACTAAGACATTATTCTTTAATTTAACTTCGATTGGTTAAATAGTGTGAAAAATTTCTAATTACAATTAGTGTGTTAATACGATCTATTTAAAAAAGACTAGAGCTTCCTATTTTCCATTTAACTATTTAATTATTAGATAATAGTATTGTATTAAATAAAAAAAATGATTTGTGTAAGTAAGAAAACTATTTCAATCCCTAATTTAAAATTTTTCGTTTAACATTAAACACCTGTTCATGTATAAGTCATATTGTATATTTAGTTAAGGCAATAGTTACATTCGTCATTTTGTTACTAAACAACATAAGTTATTAAAAATTAAAAGCTTACTGAATGGTTTTTCGAAGCCGTCGCTTTTCACGTTTCGTCACCGAACACCAAAAGCGATGGTAACAAAGGACAAACACTGATTTCCTTCTTTACATAACTGAGCGAGTTATCTCCAACTCTTCCCACGCTCAGCGGAATGCCGGCGTATCATTAAAGGGTGCGTCGGAAGACGAATTATAACCAACGTTTAATGATCTCAATGAAACGCGCCCGTAGCCATTTTTACCATCATCTTACTGCCTAGGTGTAAATGGTGCGGCTAATTCACTTTAACGGCGGAAAATTTAATGCAATTGACATTACTATCTGTAGTGATTACGCTGCAGAAAATGCTCTAATGCTTTAACAGATGATTGATAGACGAAGGGGGTTTTACTTATTTATGTACTTACTGAATTATTTAAGGAGACAACATCTTAAAGTGACAAGGATATCCGATGCAGTATATAACCCAAACCAGCGCCATTTTGGTACAAACGAACGTATCATTTACCATTAGATGAAGTTATTAATTGCTTTGTAATATAAAAAATATTTTTTAATAATCTAAATACTATATGTGTTTTAAACTAAAATATTTTATTTAAATATTTTGAATAACCATGACCGAAATTCATGCTTCATAAAAAAAAATCATGATGGTTTCTAAGACATTTTTTTTTATTATATAGTAACTGAAATTATGTGTAGTTCATTCGGTTTTAATAGTGTATGAAAGAAAAACATTTTCTTTGTACCTTGCTTCATGAATGTTAAGATCACGAGTATTATTTAACAATTTAAATCTTTCTCGCAATAATAGTAATGTTAAAGCACTTTCGTAACTATATTATCTTGCGAATAATTTTTCTCCTCTTTTTTCGGTTAAATCAAAGTAAGAACAAAGGCCAAAAATTTTAAGTCAAACCTCTCCTCTTTAATCTCCTACAAGGTATTGTATGTTTGATACTTTTAAAATGTAGTAAAATTACTTAACTTATTACACAACGCAAGTACAAATCTTTAAGTCCGTTAATACAGAACGTCAAATACCTAAGTTACATGCGCTTTCATGTTTGTTTTAAGGTATTGAAAATATGTATATGTCACTTTGTAGTTCCTGGTCGATTTAAAAATGTTTGATTGTAATAATTTTCATACATATAGACAATTACCGAGGCACGGGCATGCCGTCCAACTGGAGGAATTAGCGGAGGACGGAACGGACAGCTTTTTCCAACAAGTCGTTAAACCCCCGAGTGATCCAATTAAAAATCCAAGCCGAGCTTAATATAATTGCATCGAAAATTCCTCGTGACGAGATAAAAACAATAATTTTGTGCTTTAAGACTACGCAAGCAAAAAAATAATAAATCCGTTGTCGGGCACCGGCTGATGAAATGCTACGATACCCATTCAGAAAGGTTATTTCAATACAAATTACAGCTACTTGCATCGCTTCTCTCTACGTTCCGACAATTCTGCAAATACTTTTCTCCTCTCTAACATCGCTTTCAATAACGACAAAACGATCTACGTTGAATTGGGAAAACAATCCTTTCTCTTTATGTAATACGGATCATAATCGAATGAAGACGGTTAATTCATAGGTCCTTCTAGCTACTGAAGCTGTGTAGTCTGATTGAAATTCCGTGTACCAACAATATGTACATGTACTTAATACCTATTTGTTCTGCTTATAATCTACTGCACGAGAGGGCGAGATACAGCATCTGATTTGTGGTACGTTGTAACGTTTTAAAAATGTTACCAATATACGCAATTAGTTTGCGTGATAAGAATGCGAAGCGGTTTTTGAAATATAAAAAAGTTTACAAAAGTGCAAATTCACCGCGACCCTATTATCTAGTCACTGTTAATACCTAGAATTTTTCATTTAGTGCTTTATTGCCGGCTGCGTACATTATTCGCGCCGCAGTAAGTATAAAACACGGCCGGTTAATTGCGAAATTACGCTACTTTGTTACATATAAGTTTCTTAAGTTACATTAATGTTGATATAACAAATACTTTAATACTTATTTTAGTGACTTATGTTCAGTTGAGAAAATCATCTAAATATAAATAATAATAACACCCTCTGTTTTTTTTATTGAAGCTACCCACACATGGTCCTTTTATACAGATATATGAGTATAAAAATATAAACAGTTTAAGCTGTTACATTCTTAAGCTATTTTCCTTTAAGATAATTAGTTTCGATACAGTAATCTTCAAGATCATTGCACGAAATACCAAAAAAAAAAGCAAGCACATTTAAATTTTTTAAGGACTTTTATTGGTTGTAATTAGCCACGAGATGGAGCTGCAATTTATCAATCGGCATCGAAATTGATATGCGAATAAGTTTGAAAATATTTTAGTGGAAAGATATTTATTGTTTCTATAAATAAAAAAATCTACACGGGTTTTATGGAAATGAATAATAAATATAGTAGTAGATAGTTTTTTTTAGGTTGATAGGTAATAATTGGATATAAGCTATTAATAACTAGACAATAGTGGACAACAGGACCAGCATAACCTTTATAGGTACAAAACCTCAAAAGAAAATAATAAAAAAAAAAAAATAGTTAGACGTTATATAGTGTAATACTTCTTGCTCTTTATGAAGATACTGTATCTATAGAATGTATATATGTATAATAAGTATATAAATATAGTGTGTGTCCTAAAGTGGAACAGAATCGCCGTGCAATCGTTTTGAACTAAAGCGTCATTGCTAATAAATCGCTTTGATACCAATAAGTTAGCTTATCTCACGCCGCGATGCTTCTTCCATTAGCGTTCGAGATTGCCGTAAATTGGTACACATCTTTGTTTATATCACACGATGGTAAAGTCTAGCTTTGATACACGGCCATAATAAATCTTGAAGGTAGTGCAGATGTATATACAAGTGAAACGTTTGAAACGTAAATGTGAAACCTGAATGTTGTAACAAAAGCGCGCGCTAGTATTGTTTCCGATTAAAATGTTAAATGAATGCATTTTCCATGAATAATACGTCGTACTATTTAAAACTAATCACATTTAAGTTTAAAAACTTTAGTTTCTAATTTATTTTAAACTAATACCAATATTACCACAATTTTCCAGAGAAACCGGTTTATGCGTTAAGTCTTCTTTTCGTAACTTATATTCGCTTATATATACATAGTAATAAAAACTCTCTTTAATTTTCCATTGGCATTAGTCTTTAAAAGGAAAGAGTCGAGACTATTTACCACGCTGCCCATGTCACATGATAGTTATTTTCTTGGAGGTTATGTTCACGAAAACTTTTTAAAAAAATACTACACAACTTTGTTATTTGTAAAATACTTAACAGTAGCTATCGTCTTGTTATTGATATTTATCGAACTAATAATAAAATTATAACTTTTGATGCATTTCAGATAGTAATAGCTAAATATTAGATACGATCACAGTGATAGACATGTGATACAAAAAAACTAAAATACCTTACTTTAATTTTCGCGAGATGTTAAAATGTATACAAAGTACTTATGTTACATAATTTAGTGATTTTTTTAAACCTTATTAATTTACTTCGTCGTCTTAGAATATTTTGTATAATTCATTTTAGTTATGAAGACCAGTATGACAAGTCGAGCTTTTAATATATATGGTAACACCGCTACTAGTATAATGACAATTAAAGTTCCTAGTATATTTGTAACACAATAAAAACTTTTAACAAAAAAAAATTCCTGTTTTATGTCTTACAGTTTATTAATAATTTTGATAAGTTTTTAAATAAATTGAGATATTATCCTAAGGTTTAATTTGAACAATTAATATTTAACCATATTCAAATCATTTATGCGGTATTGTCTCTATACTTGCATGAATAATAAATAAATTTTCTGTTATAAATACTAGATATGGTAACAGTTTATTCGGAGATTCAAAATTTTTTAATACATTTACATACAAGTAAAAAAATTAAATTTTTAAAAATTACTTCTTTCATCTACATCTTCATATGAAAAGACTAGAAGAGAAGAATTTGTTGGGATATGATTGTCTAGAAGATTCTCGTTTGCGGAACAGGTGATATTTTTTATAAAGTTTTAAATTTTAGGTGATGTAATTAATACTTAACCATAAATATATAATATGAAAAAAGGTAATAGTATATATTTGAAGTTATTTTATACAAGTAATAAATTATTATTAGTAATAGATATAAATTTATTAAATATACTTATTCAGTTATTCAGAGCAGGTGAGATATCATTAAGCGAAATCAATAGATTCGATTGCAGTAAGCACATATCAAGGCGTGGACAGATTTATTGGTAATGGAAGCGGCTGAGCTACTATATAAATGAGCTAGGTCTATTCCAGTTAGACTTGAGAGCCTAGTCTGAATATCAATCACACAGCAAACAGCCCGGCGATTATGCAGCCACGTGCAGTGGCATATCGACTCACATTAACATACTCAGTAAATCTTTGCGCTATTGGGTGGGCCGACAAATGATTGTCGCCTTTTAAATTTGCATTCATTATCATTCATTATTCATTACCATATCATTATTCATTACCATATAATTATTCATTAGTTCAGCTCGTTGTTGTCTACTTAGGCGCGTTTTGCATGATTAGTGTCGTGATGTTTTCCTTTCGTATTCATCGCGACGCCCCTATTTGTTGGATGCTTGTTGGCTTATTGTTCGTGACTTGATTAGTCGTTCCGACTTATAAGCAAATCCAAACCGAAAATCATGCAACGTATGATCGAAAATGAAACACACCAGCAATAGGTATCGCAACACGAAATACAATCTAATCTTACATTTGCATGACCGACGAAAAAAAATTATTAATAGTTATCTATAAATCTTTTAAAGTTTACTCACCTTGCCATGTTCGAGAGAAGGATCAGCAAAAAAACTATAAGTAACGAATGCTTCAAAAACATCCTGCGGTCGTCACTGTTTAAAACTTTGAACTTTTTCATGTTGGCAACACTAAGTACTTCCGGGAACCCATCGTTTCAGCTTAAGTAAAATTCACGTTGCAAACACGTTACCACAGTCTTTATCACAAATAAAATAAAAAATTAAATTACCGAAAAGTTACTTAATGTTTGTATAAGTGATTATTTAAGAAACAAGTTGAATCTGTCGTCTTTAATAAGATTGGACGCGGGCGTATTGTTTGCACTGATGTTGTCGCGGTGTCATCGTTGCGGGTAATGTTATGGTCAATGTCGCGTAGTGTTCGGGCGCGAATCTCGTTGTCCCATCGCTGATCGATTTGTTTGTTTATGTTTGTTCGGGGTGCCGCCGGCTGCTTGTACGTCGTGTTCGGGCGCGCATGCCGGTGCGTTCGGGCGCGTGGGCCGCGAGGCGTGCTCTCCGCGCCGCCCAGCCGCAGGGGAAAAAAGTTAGAGGGGCGTGAGGACGCCTCGACGCGGCCACACCTACTCACTCATTATCCTTCACGCGATCATCTCCCAAACGATGTTTCGGCGAGGCTCAGCACTCATGAGGAATGGGTGGCCGTGTGCGCGCAGAGCGCTCGCGTTTCACAGTGCCACCGTGGACGCAATCCCTGTCTATATAAAATGCCGCCCCACGCGTTTTATTCCCGACCATGGGAAACGGTGTCCCGTTGTTATTGGTTCATGTTTACACAGACTTTTTGCGCCCAATCGAATTATGCTCACAAAATTTCATTTTAGCATATAATATTTTTAACTTCAATTCAAAATTTAAATATACACAAAATAATTAGAAATAATTTTTATGTTTCATAAATCTAACATCAAGCTACACATATCTTATAATATAATAGAAGATAATAAAATTTTAAGTCACAATTACCTATATCCATATATTATAATACTCAGTTGAAACATTTAAAAAATGAAATCACTTAATGATTAAAAAGTAGGGTCGTTTTGAACTATTCACTTTGACAATGGCAAAGGGATGCAACCCTTCAATAGGGGTGAACTAGTCGTATGCGCAACTACAATCGGGCTTGAGTGATTGTGATCGATGTCCACAACCACTAGATATCAAAATAATAATTAATCTTTATTGATGGTCGAACATTCTAAATTATTTATACGTCAGTTAAAGCTCCTACTTAAACTTTTGAGAGCTATATACAAAGAATCTCTGAGTTATTATTCCAAGAGTATTCGATACAATCTGTCTTATATATTTAAATAGATTATTTATAATACAAGTTGTTTATTAAGCGATTTATTATTATTTAAACTTAAAAAACAAACTTTAGTTACAAGTAAATAATAACCAAGTGTCTTGATATTAGCCTTGGGTAATATAAATTAAAAATAAATGGAAAGATTAATCTTGAGATTTTTTACGTGAGCAGTTTGAATGGTGGTAGTAATTTATACCACACTACTAGCTACCATAACAGCATTTTCATTTACCATTTTCTGTTTTAAGATCATGTAAAATTTTATTCAAGTGCCTTGTCTTAAAAAAATACAAAACTAAAAGGTATTACAAGTAAGATTTGACTGCTGGTCAGTTTGTAATGGAGACTATATGGGTATACTAGCAACACTAAATTCCAAATTACTTTTTCTCAGTAATATCATTTCTTACAGCGCCTTTAACACTTCGGTTTAATAAGTATACAAAAATGTGATTCTAATAACAGAAATAAGTTAAACTGTGGTAGACTTTAATAATCTTTCTGGAGGATGAGTAACCAGGATAGCACAGACAAATTTTCTTAATTTCCGTCTTCAAATTCAAATGCTTATAGTTTTCTTTTTTTACAACGAAGTATTATTTCCTTAAGTAAATAAAGTTAATATATAAGCGAGGAAAACCCTGTCGTCTTCACAATTTATTGAGTTTTGTGATAAGAAGCCGCTGGGCTTATTTATGCGCAGTCAGGAATTTGTATGTAAATTGGACATAGTCGTTACCTTTGATCTCACTGCCACGCGGCACTACTTAAATAACAGCACTTGTATGTATTATAAATACTAATACCTTTATTGTGTAAGTCAGTACACTAAATATTTAAAGCGCTAAATAATGCTTAAAAAGAATACTTAGAAATATCGGAATATGTTCAGATAATTAGTAAGACGCGGTGGAAATTAAAACTAAATAATTTCATTACTAGTAAAATCAATTATACAGTGATATTTTAATTATTATACAATATGTTGAAAATATAAACATTTACTACACATATATACATTATGATTTAGGCTATTAAAGATTTTTCTCTTAATTTAGGAAACCGATTTAAAGGACAAAGATTCTATTTAAATATTCCATTACGCTGTAATACTGAGTTTTCAACAATAAACATTTAATAAGTATATTTTTGTAACTAAAAATAATCACGAAAAGATATTTGCAATATCATTTACCACGTCTTTTGTTAAGTGAATATATATTTTACGTCTCAACAAATAATCCTTCACAACTTCATTACCTATTTTATAATCATTAATTTTTTTTTTTTTTGTAAATGTTTTTACTGCTCTTGATACGAGACTTTTGAGCCCTTTATAGTCATTCAATTCTTTCAATGTTGCCAACACAAAATATATTTTTTGCATAAAAGTTAACTAAAAATTTTGGTAACTTTTAATTATGTCTTCGGTAAGTTATTGAAGTAGCGAATATTTAGCTTTAAACGAATTTGATAGTAATAGATCCATAAAGTTTGAAAGATTTTGTTTTACAAATTGGCTGTATATAGAACGATTTTTTTCCTCGATAGAGTTGAATTAGTCGACGAACGACG
This sequence comes from Byasa hedistus, assembly GCA_029286795.1. Taxonomy (NCBI): domain Eukaryota; kingdom Metazoa; phylum Arthropoda; class Insecta; order Lepidoptera; family Papilionidae; genus Byasa; species Byasa hedistus. Next base: position 2,836,172 of record JAGSMW010000020.1, on the reverse strand, counting down.
AAATGAATGTTAAAATGGTCGTCCATTTCGTTAACACTGCGGGACTTTACAATTCTAATGGACGGTCACGACAGAGTTCTCGCTCGTTCGGACGGCAAGCAACCATAAACCTGCTGTCTATACAACCGCGCTTTATGGTGTTATAAACACAGTTTGTATCACAAATGATGTTAGAAATTATACCCGAACGCCTTTTAGATCTTTATTGTTGTTTTTAATGTGTTTGAAAGATAATATCGTTTATATATTTACATGTTTGTAATTATTCTTTCGTGTGTATGTGAAAGAAAATCTTTTAAGCTTAAGGAGGTTCAATGAGGTATCTTAATTGTTTATATTGACTAAACAGTATAACGAATTGCTAAGATTTAATTTCCTAAAAGTTTAGGTTATTTTTATATATACTAAGATTGTATTACAAAGCCAAACATTCGGTAGCAATATTCTTATGGGTTCATTGTTAAGTAATTATTATTACATAGCTGCGAGCTGCTCTAAAAAATATCATTAGCTATGTAATTCTTTTAATCAGAACACAGTTATGTTTCTATTACTGCTTGCAGGTGGAAAGATATGTTGTTAGCACGAAATTAAGCCTTTATAGCATGCATGTATAGCAGAGCTTAACTATCAAAGGACTTTTAACTTTAACCTTCATCAGATTTACTTTGTTACGTCTTAATTTTTAATTGAAGTTAAGGAATTTTGTCTACAGGATATATGTTTTTAATTTCTAATACTGGCTCCTGTTATATTGGAATATGAAAAGCAATGTACTTGTAGATGTTATGTGTGTTTATATCGACATAAGATTGTTCTTCATTAAAGTGTGGCCATTTTAAACATCGACACCGCAAACATGGCACTATAATAATATATATTTCATGAATGACTAAGGCGTAATTCCGCTTATTTAATGCGTTTAACGATAAAAGGTGGTGCGCCCGATTGTCGGCATAATGAATGCTTTATTGTCTGTCATTAGGAGGTAAACACTTGGGTACGAATAAACATTCCGCGGGAAATATGCGACGGTGTAGGTAGCCGCGTTTATTGTTGAGTTGCCAGTTAACATGTTCAGTTTCAAAAAATTCAAATATGTGCGCACATTTAAGGAAATCACCGTAAAATTTTAGTCGTGCGCGAAAAGTTTGAGTGATAACAAATATTTGTTGTCTCATAAGCAATTATTACGGAATGATTTTACATAAAGGAAAAATTTGTTTGGCGATGTAGTTGTTTCAGAGATTAAATTCACCGTTTAATTATTCATATTATTAATGGATTGTGGCTTTGTAAATAACAAGGCATATTTAACATTACGAACTTTCCTTTTTTTACTAACATTTTAATTCTGACAGATGTGCAAACATTATTTGAAATCATCAAACCTACATTTTAGTTATCGTCAGTAGAATTCAAGGATAAATAAGTTTAAGGTATACTTAAGAAAAGCTTTATTTCTTTTCTCATAGGTTGACAACGACTTTAGAGATCATTTACCATAACGTAAATCGCTTGTAATCTGTAAACGCTTTTTCGGTTTTAAACCAAAATTTACACTACTTACCTTTAAGTTATATCAACGTAAGCAATAGACAAAAACGAGCGGTTGATGATGATTAATAAGACAAGAAACAAAAGCAAACGAATAAAACATTTCTACCTGTCATTGTACTAAACATTGATTAACAAATAGATAACTTGAGTTTACCGTGTAACTTAAAACTTTTGTACGGTCCTATTAAATTTCGTTTCTAAAGTTGAAAGCTGCATTTAAAATACATAATTTTTACAGCTTTTAACACATGAAACTAATGAGGTAAGCTAAATAAATAAACACGACAGTAGAAAGCATCAATAACCTCCATATGTACTGTTAAGTAATAAAGTTTACAGTGGCGTTATAAAACCTTATTGTCTCTCCGATTTTATCATCACTTATGGTTTTTATTGCGATTAATATGGCCGCTGAATTTCGCGGCGGGGAGTTTTACATTACCATAACATGGCAAGACAATGAATCATATATACGGTGTGTGCCGATTGTGTTACAGCACATAGCTCGCAGCCACTTCCATGCATCATTTTCTGTTATTATCAATTACCGCGCGAACTTATCCCGTATCCGCGGCGCTGGGAAACGTTCGCGGCCCGTGTCGGTGTTGCCAGGAGCATTACGGAATTACCCACTGCACGGGGAAAAGTGTCGGTGTTTCTTTTTAACCTTTTCGTACTTTCGCCGTGTACATTGTATATTGTAGTGATATTACATTGTTGCAATATAAATTTTTAGATGGATCAGTTGATAGATGTCTATTTACCTCAAACAAAGATCTGCATATAATGTTTCTGCTTATATAATAAATAATAATGACTGCATTGACTCCTGAGAGAGACAATCACTTTCCACCATGCTGGTCAAGAGCGAGTTGGCAAATTACGAAAGCTGTTGTTGTAGATATATGTCGGTTTTAACAGAAGGACAAGCGGGGTGAAGTACACGTATATTTTTTTACTGAACATTATTTTGGTATAAATATATACACTATTGTATGACTTATACATTTTTCTAAGAAATTTGTTATTAAACAGACACTAGTTTATTTCTTTAATTGTTATTTAATTTAACAAACAGGCAATGTTTGTTTTTGTCGGTCTCCTTTAATGTTTATTGTTGTTTGTTATTAGCCGCTAATACGATTTAATCACAATAAGTCATTACCATCAGTTTGAACAGATCGAGACCACACGAGTGGTGTAGTCATTAATCGAATTGTTATTTAAGTACGATTACTTTTCAATTTGTAATAACACACGTACTACTAACTAAACTCTGTATACTTGTCGATAACCTTTCTTAATATTGTTTAGAATGAAATTAGGCCTATCAAATTATTTGCCTTTCTAATATCTACATAAGTTACATGTTAAGATTTCTCCATACAATGGTTATGAAATAACAGTAATAGTAACCAGTCGTCTCATAGTTCCCACTACTGGGACTCGGGCCTTCTTTCACAGGTAGAAATTCATATCCATACTGCCGGTTAATTTAGATTTTACTTATTACTTGTTACCTTACTTTGGGCGGTTAACTTAAACAGTTGCAAGTTAAAGTACAAGACAATGAAAACAAAATGACCTGAAGGTGTGTTAATGAATCTCCTTGGAGTAACTATTTTATTTTAGCGATATTTTTTTTTATAAATAACACGATAAAGTACTTACAGTTATATTACTTACATACATCTTATTAAGTTGCAATAGATTATCTTTTAATGAACGTTTTTAGTATAAAAGATTTATTTTGCTTTGGTACTGCTGCCATTGGTGAATGCATAATTTTTATTTCAATTGGTTCTATTGCAATATTTTCTTTACTAACTATAATGCATTAATTATTATAGTGAATTATTATTTATGTATCATACGGTATATTGAAATTAAAAAGTTACACGCTCTCCGTTCCATTATAGTATTCTCATAAGCCCACGCTAATTGTACTAAAGATTGTTGAGAGGACAACACAAGCACAATTTGAATATTTTAGGGGGGGCTATATACAGAGGGCTATAAATCAGCGGAGGGTCGAACTCCATGCCCAAGTTGCGACGTACACTTAACAACTTAAACGTCGTTCCAAAAAATATGCATTTTTATAATATTAACTAAATATACAAATTACAGTAAAACAGCAAAGATGTGGTAACTTATTGAAGTAATATTGTTTCTACTTATTAATTAGAATTGTACTTATATGGTCTTGTTGGTTTTTATTTATGTTCTAATACCTTATTTTATGTATTTTTTAATTTAGTTCATTTTCAACTTATATAAGTATACAACTAAAGAATGTAGTCTTAAACTTGTGTATTTAAATATTAAATGCTTGTTAATTTTGCTTATCATGATCAAATTATGAAGGGATTTTTTGTTTGGTTCTTTGTAATCGTAGTGTTAAATTGACTACAAGGTTTATACTGGTGTCTATGACCAGCTATCTCTAATGGGGCCCGGCTGTTAGTTGTGCTGTGGTGTGCGGGCCCCGGACCCGCCAGCCCGAGGCGGGACCTCGTTAGCATGTGTATGCGACATTTCACATGGGCTAATTGCGAGCATTTAGCCAACTTGATAAAGAGCCCTCGCTGTACTGTGGGATCCAGTACTTCGCAGGTACGTACCCTGTCTGCAGCAGGCTAGCATGATAAAGTTGATCATCAACAGTCAAAGTAAAAACAGTTCTCATTTATATTATAAATATAATTTACTGTATTAATAAAGTGAATATTTTGAAGGTCCTTTGAACTAAATAGATTTCTATTGGAATTGTATAATAGTCAATAGCATGCTTAACGCTTAGATTTTGTATGATGGTAGGTTTTATTTTAACTCGTTTGTCTCACTAACATCCGCATATTGTAAATCTATCTCTATAACAGCATTGCTATGTTATGTACACATGATAGCCAGAGTATTCTATGCTTGTAAGCATCACCATCCAAGACTTCGTTGATATTTAACACCATTTGAAATTAAGGTCGTGTTAGTTATAAAATAATCATATTATCAGAGTCATTATAGACACTATCTAGAATTTACCAATCGATTTCCAGAGTGACCGATCTAATAACTGCTACATCCAATGATTCCATCTTTCTTTACCACTTTATGAAAGTAATATTTAAGTTATAGTTTTCATATAATACCTATTTCAGCATCTGTTGTTAATTCTGTATATCAAAATCTCGTTCCTTTGATTTCCTTCCATTAGCATTCCGTACTCACCTCGGCGAGTCCAATGATAATTGGAATAAGCCCATAAACATCCGTATGAACCGTCTATTTACATTTATATTTTTATAGTCGCCAGTTCTTTGATTATTTGCTAATTTACTTATACCATTTATATGGCCGTATATCGTAATAGAAATGTGTAAGCCCAACGAGTTTAATGCATTCACAACTGTGCCTTTTAGTAAGCACTAAGCAATCCTTTTAAGTCACATCTTAGTTGTGAGTTGCGCTGATATCTCTATAGAGTAAAGACGACGTAGATATGAAAGTTCAATTATTTCTTATTTTTATGTTAGAGTCACTATTTAATCCGGAATCTATATAAGTACAAGTTGTATTTAAACAACATCATATACATTAATATTAAGGCTAATTATGTTTAATGAATTTTGCTTTAAAATGTTGGACTTCCAATAACAAGAGTAACACTTTATAACTATCGATATAATTGTTATAATGAAAAATCTCTTTATATCTATCTGCTTCTCACGACATCGCTTTCTGTTCTCCAGTTTATTTATGGTGTTGATTGTCTGCTCAGGCTAATATCTTGAGTTACGTCTATACAGCCTCTAGCTTAGTAAGACTAAGATTCGTTAGATTAATTTTTAAATTTAGACGAAAGTATGTAACACTGTTAGCCCATTTGTTGCTGGAGACCGTATACATGGGTTTTATAGTAAAAATGTGTTGCATTGATAGTATCCTCTTTCAAGGGTACGTCTCTTATGTTAAAAGTCGTGAACAGCGTTTGGATTGTATCTGGAGCGAATGATCTGCCTCCGACAGTTCCTATCTAATCAGGCATACTAAATAGCATCAAACATATTATAATCAAGTGATGAAAAACCCGTTCGTTTGTCTATAATGTAATAATATTGCTATAGTTACTTATTGTTTTTTGTGTGGCATTAGTGGCTTTATAGATCGAGGATACTCAATGCATCATCAGTGTGGAGTCCGTGCAATCAAACGCCGGCATCCGCCCCGTCAGCGAATGCCGCGCGCCGGTGATTTATGTTCACTGCTCGCATACTCCGGACGCCGCTCGTGTACTTTATATAATTATCTTCCTCAACAGCCAACGTTAAAGCGAAGTTCCACATTTATAAATCTATAGCCACAAACTCACAATCCCTTGCTTTATATATTCTTTCATTATAATGTAAACTTCTCGCAACACAAAAACAAACTTCTCATCTACATTCACTTCAACGTTTAATATATCTTTAGGATAAGTAGAAGTTTGTTAGCTTACTTTATTAACCAATAGTATGTTTATGGAATGTCTTTATTGGGAAATGACCTAAAATTTCAACAATGTGGTAATAAAATATTATTCTAATAAACATTTTGTCGTTTTGTTTTAACAATTGTGAACACAGTACTTCATTGTGGCTGAAATAAGCTGTGAAATCAACGTAATTGTAACTGCGGGCGATGATGATCACTTACTATCACGTTTGTGATCATCACGTTCACTTACCTTCTCTATAAAATAAAATAGCTATTTTTTAATAATAGCGTAGTTGACCTTTCATACACGTATGTAATAAGCCAATGCTGATGAAGATAGTGATGAGGATAGAAGCTCTGTGTGTGATAATCGTCGTTAACAATTAAATATGAAACTATGATATTTGAAAAGGAATCTAGATAATCAAACGACGTAACGACCATTAACGAAATAAGCAATCAGTCTGAAACCGAAGCAGTCAAAGCGGAGGGCCGGGCGTGTATCAATCCGTTGGGATCTGGACCGGTGCGCGGACAGGGCGCCCGGCGTAATTTGTCAGTGGTATCGATTGTATCGTTTGTATCGGATTGTATCGATACTATCGACCCATCGATGCTCCAATCGATACGTTTATCATGTTAATCGATCTAATTTCGTCAGTTCGCCCGGTGAGCGATGAGGTCGCTGTGGGAAAGCCACCGCTGGTGCGCAGTCATTCCATTTGCCGTAGATTAATTGTGGTGCCGGTAGAGGCAGACATATTGAATTCACATTCATAACTTGTTTATAGGCTTACTACATAATTTGTTCATAGTCGTATTCTATAGATGATTTAAACATTTAACATAATTTTAATTTAAAAGTATTTTAAGTGGAGGTTTATTAAAAACCAAAGAAGAATAGTTTAAATCAAAAGTTTTAACGACAGTTCGTTGTTTTCTTTCTGATACGTGAAATGATAAACCAGAAAGTATTTGAAAGTAGTAAATTTTTTTTGTGTATTGAGAAGATTATGCAAAACAATTTTAGTTTCATCGTTTTTTGGTTAGTCTCTGTGAGACAGCTAGTATATTTGATGAGATTGTATCTATTCTGCAGTTGGATTTAATCTGTGGATACATTATAATATCCGCGACCACCGCGGAGGTATCCTATCTGCGTAGAGACGAGAATATTTGGATTGTGGTTTAATTACCTCCCATTGTGCCAGTGATTCGACTATTGTATTTGCGTACGGATTAATGTACTATTAATTGTATTGAGGTTTATTCTTAAAGAGCTTTGTTACAATCATAGATTATATATACATATAACATTAGATCCATTTTTTACAATTCAATTATTTAAATGTTTCTTTCGTATTAATAACATACTACATATCTACTGTAAGAAAGGTAGCATGTTAAAATCGATGTAAAAGTGTTCCTGAAGATTAATAAGTTCAGTGCTTGCCTCTCGAAACGTTTGACGATATTTTAATAACTCTGTTATTCTATAGGAAAAATGTTGGCATTAGTTAGTGATAAAAGATACTGTGTTAACTTTCGCTTCGGAGAAATGAAAAGGACGATTGCTATCAAAAAATTTTTCATCGAGCAGAAACTTCAAGCACGTTCATAAAGACATTACTTTTTAGTCGTTCACAAAGTAAAAAAACTTTGAATTATTCTAGCGTACGCTTCGGGCGGGATTGTTTCGCGTCGAGATATTTCGAATTTGTTACTTTGGAATTTGGAGAGGAAAAACCGGGAAATGTTTGTCGGCGAGCGGAGAGAGGGAGCGCGGGAGGGGGGATGTGGGCGTGGCGTGTCGGGGCGGGGCGAGCCCTAGCGCGCACATGTTTCACAGACTAAAATAGGTGTTTTACTGCCGCGCCACAGATACCAAAATACCTAATGATTTCCTATTTTTTTACGCGAATTTTAATCATTTAACAGAATCAAAATCTATGGATCTTATTTACTTAACTAATACCCTGACGTCATATTTTACACAGTACCTAGAATTTTTTAATTATTGTTTGTCGGATATAAGCAGAATTAGCTGTATCTTAGTCTTCTAGTAGTGTGTGAGCCATCTTTGTAAGAATTTATTATCTTGCAAATATTTGTGATCTATCAAATCCGATGTAATGGTCGACGATTTAGGTTTCCCACTAAGTAAAATAAAAAAAATTCTGGGTTATATGTGCAGGGCACTTATGTATTTTAACGTGACAACGTCTATTAATTATATCACCAAGGAGGAATATTAATTGATGTAAATTCAACTCATCAAACTCTGTAACGGTCGGCGTAAGCCACGCCCACTTATGTGCGGGACATTTCTCAGCACGCGCGTCCTATCTTATACCAATTTAATAGACGTTGTCACGTCAAAAACTCTAATTTATAGTTATCTTCATAGATAACTATAAATTAGAGTTTTTTTTACTACTTACTTTAATAAAGCACATGTTATTCGTACGCTATCTTAAAGACATCGTTGCAAATATTTAGTAAGAAAAGTATAAAACAATCTTGTGTTGCCATATAAAGAAAATTGTGTTTAAACTACCATTTGTTACTTTTTGACTTCTATTTTAATATATAAACTGGTTGCATTGCTAAAACTTTATGCATTGCTAAAGATCTATCAAACTTTGCTCTTAATAATAAACAGTAGTGTAATAAAAATTGACGTATTAATTAATTGAATGCGAAAATTAAAGTTTGAAATAGGTCTTAAATGTAACAGTATTCTATACGAAGCTAAAAATATTTAGTCTAATTAAAATATCAGCAATGTCATGCAAATAATTACGTTATGACACGTCAAAATCGCTGTCTCGTAGCCTGTGACGCTTGAAACTTGCGGTCTCACGAAGTGATTCACTGATACGATCGCTTGCTCTCGCTAACTTTACCTATACGCAATTTATCGCCTTAGTGTCTTTCGACATAGAGTCAATTTCACCTCGGCCGGGTGTCTAATAAATTTGTTTTCGGTGTATTAAAGTGTCAATCGCTCCTCCTTCGAGAAGTCCGATATTAATAATCATGTCAATCCGCTCGTGAGAAACACTCCGAAGTGACGCGGTGACTATTAATTTGGGTGGTATTACAATAATTATTGGGTAATTGTCGGTGTGGGTTTGCGTCCGTGCCATTAAACATCATTTAATTTTTGTATTACTCTGGGAGTCGGCTGAGTCACTCTAGCGCTTTACGCGCTCTTTTTTTTGTTTGTGATTTTGAATTACGCGCGCTTTTTCAATTCTCTTTGGCGTTTCTTTTAATTTTTTAATTTACTTTTGTGCCTTTAGTTTTTTCAGATCTTCGAGTCTGTGAAAGAAGTTTATATAACTGGTAAAATTCAAAAACCGTTTTTTTATATTTGTGTTCGATATTGTGGAAAAATAATTGTGATTACAAACATTTTGTTAGTAAAGTAGTAGGTGTATCGACTTTTTAAAAGACTAAAATGAAGAAAGGGAGGGTATGACATAAAATCGTTTCGCTTTAAAAGACAGATGAATTTAAGTACTATTTATTTATAAGCCTACTTTGTTTCCCGAGTTACACAGTTTTTTAATAATAATATATTTTTTGTAACTAAAGTAGTATGGCAGATTGAATTTACATTTGAATAGACGTTTTTAATAAGTTTTCGTATTTTCACGCCTAGGTATTTTTTTTAATAAAGTTTGCTGTTTTAGGATTATAAGCTTATAGGATTATAATATTAATGTTTCATACATATATTACTACGAGTGTTCAAATCGTTTTACAAAGTGCGGTCCTATAAAAGGCGGGTGCTCGGAACTAGCAAAAAGAATAGGTCGTTAGTTCATAGTGTACGGACGTCGTGCGATATCCAGCGCTGGACGACGTTTGCAGTATTTAAATTTTCATTCATTTAAAATTCTGCTTCCAATGCTTAAAGTACATATATATTATATTATCTTCTCTAGTAGCGATTTCTCTTCCAGAGGGATAATGAAAACGGCGCCTGGGAACACCAACTCTCAGCCCGCAGCCTCCTAAAGTAGCTACTCGGCCATAACTCTACATCACATGTATATATAGACTTTTATTTATATTACCATGGGTAAAAAGGCCGCAACTACTAATCCCCTCCGCCACGATATGGCGGAAAAATTAATGCTAAAATAAAAACGAAAAGTGTAAAATCAGTGTAACAGAGAATAGGGTAAAAAGAGAATGGTTAATGTCGGAGCATAAGTGAAATGACTAATCGGCTAAGCCTTAATGACATCGATGACTAATTTAACCCGATTTCACACTGAAGATTCGCAAGCCGGCTCGGGCGGTAAAATGGCGCTTTCCATTACTTACTTGATTAAATCACGTGTAGAAGAAACTATTACATATTAACACCCCAACAACTATATCTTTACTGACAATCATTTATTCATGATGAAAATGAAAATTATTTAGAGAATTAAATAGAATATATCAATTGCTTACATGAAATTTTGCAAATAGACGTTTATCACTTTAGTACTGTACTTTAAAACAGATTATATAAAAATGTGATGTCGCCAGAGCTAATCAAATTGCTGTACAGCGTTGATTTTCAATTTTCAGACATTTTCATTAAATTATATTACTTAAATATATGTTTTATCCTTTAACTAAGAACCAACAGCGTCGTCTATAATCTTACGGTAAAGGAATTATTAAAGAATTGAAGCTAATTGTAAGTTACTCTTAGTTTACATTATGAAAATAAATAATACAGTTTGATGCATGCATGTGACAATTATTAACAAAAGTAGGTATAGAAATAACTCTAAGATAAGTAAAGAGTTATTTGTCTGTTACTCTAATTTATAACACTTGTAAGTACAGAGTTATTTAAATTATTGTTAGTGATATGCTTTGCGAAATGTCAGAGTGTGACTTGTGATTTATGATGATTCTTTTATTAAAAATAAATTAAGGAATGTTGTAAAGCTTCTGTAGGGTCTTTGGTAAGCAAATTTGATAGACAACAACGAAACAAAAAAAAAACTAAATTGTAGATCTCTTAAATACTTTTCTTGGACGCATCCAGAGATGATATTTTATAGTTTAAATAAAAAACACTAGAAACGAAGCAAAAATTAAGAGCTGTTTGTTTAGGAGCGCATTTAATTGAGTTAACAAAAATTGATTTTAGCAGAATCTTAGCGGTCGTGAGGGTGGGGCTATTAGCGATCCATTAAGTTGGAAATTATATCGATCCGTGCGTTCGCATTCCGATGAAATTGGTAACACGATAAGCATCTAGGGGTCGATACCGAAAGCTCGCGCTAAAAGGCGAGCTTTAAGCGACGTGAAAGACAGGTGAGTTTTTGATTTTATTAGTAAATTGCTTTATAAGGGCGTGAGAATGCAAATTTTACAGGCGTTCACAATTGTTTTTTTTGTAAGATGTAAATTATCTTAATTTTATTGAGGACTTTTACATCTTCATCGGACTCTATAAACACATGTCAAACTGAGGTCTAGTGTTATATCATTGTCGATAAATAGTAACTATATTTGCCCTCTAGTTACTAATTAACTTAACTATAAAGATTAACATAGAATATATGAGAATTGCCGTAGAAAAACCTCTTTGTTAGATATCCAGCTTTTTGTGCAATGCTTAGTATATAAACTACCTTCAGTTTATGCTAATAATTTATAGACATCGTTTATTGGTCGTTGTGAACTTTTAATGACGTCCTGGAAAAATAAGTATGTATTGATTTTTGTAATGTATTAATCAGCGCGGATTGATCCCTAATGAACTAGAATTAATGATGAAGGCAATCGTGAGTCTTAACATAGAACAACGTCTTTGAAGCTTATGCGATATAGTGGATACTTGTGAGAGAAGGCTTGTGCAGAATCAGTGGAAATATTAATCGAGTTATTTCATAACTGATATTCCTAGCTCCGTCATTACATTCCCATTTATCAAATTTAATCACTTGACACCCCATCCACGCGCCACTTATCCGCCACTAAAGCGAGACGATTTACTTTCAAGATCACATTAATGTCAGACGTACTTCGGGAACTTCTGTTTTCTGTTAACATTGATAATAATCCGGGCTATTCAGGCGGTGAGTGGGACGGAGATGTTTGCTATAGTGCGTGATGGTAGATGTTGGGTGGAACATCAAAATTTTACAACGCGTTTACTGCGGTAGTTGGACGCGTTGTGTTTACATCCAGCGTCCGGTACTTACACCATCTATCTATCGGTCTGGGGTGTTACCTCTACAACATTCTTTTTTCTGAAACAGATAAGTAACAGTTTTTTAAAGTCTAAAATTAGAATTGTGTACTGCATATTCCGTACGTAGTGTTTCTCTAATAGAACACCAATGAATTCGAAGATGAACAAAGCTTGATTACCCCTGTAGTTAGTAAGCTGAAGTAGTAATGGAGAATAATTTAGCGCGAGGATTGGACGATGACGGACCTTTCCACATCGTCATCATCATAAGGTCCCTTCTTCAAACTGAAGTTTGGCGGTCAGATGACCTGATGATGATGAAAGACCTTTCCACGGGAAGAACCTAAAGTCCTTCCTTTACTGGTGGTAGGTTTCTTTTGCCAGAGACCGTTTAGGTAGGTACAACTGCAGCTCCTATTTCATCTGTCAAATAGTAGTACTCAAATATTACTGTCACGGTTTGAAAGGCGCTGCAAGCTAGTGAAATTACCGAGGTAACGAGACTTAACTTATGTCTCAAGGCGATGAGCGCAATGTGGTGTAGTGTATACCATCTTAACTAGCGCTGCGTTGTTGTGGGCGAGCGTATCACTTACCATCAGGTGAACGTCTTCGCACGCTCGTCTCGTTGCGGGTCGAATATAAAAGAATTGGACATCAGGTTTACTATGCAGCTAGAGCAGACGAGAAGATAACGAGAATACTTTTAAGTACATCAATATACGTACGAGAAAAAGGTATGTACTAGTTTTGGATAAAATTACTTAAAAGGAAAATAATAAATTTCAAATAATGAGTATAAATATTTAATGAATTTGAAGTACTCATAACGAGCACTGCTGGTGTAGTGGTATCATGCAAGACTCCCATTCTTGCGACCCGGGTTCGATTCCCGGGCAGTGCAAATTTATTTTTGCTTAACTGATCCCTGAAATAGTATTTAATTTTTAATTAAACTATGTATATTATTTTTGTTTTAAGTTTTCAATAAACGTTTGTTGAGTAAATATTTACGGCTTGTATGTTATTTAGAAATTTTAAATCGACGTTCATGAAACATTTATTAACTACCCTCCATTTTATAATTGTATCTTAGTAATGTTTTAGTGAAAGTAACCGAACACAACGTTCTGTTGGTCACTAAACTAAAAAATTCCGAATGGGCATCGTTAAATTCCTTTCGTGCCGTTTGTGTGTGAATGCGGTAGGTGACATGAGAACGCAGCCCCGCCGAACTGTTCCACCGACCATGGGAATGAAACAAATTAACAGAATTCGCAGATAAATACCGAAGCTGTACCAATCGGTTAGTCATCAGTTAAATATAAATATAGTTAGCGCATGTGTCACCTCCTGACTACCTGTTGTGCGGAATCCCTGAATTTGAAAATAATGTATTATTACTCTATCTATATATATGTGGGTCTTTAAAGTATTTCATTTTATTTGGAGCCGTGATAGCCTGGTGGTTTGAACGCCGGCCTTCCAATGCGAAGGTACCGGGTTCGAATCCGGCCTGCACCAATGAATTTTTCAATTTATGTGCAGTTAGCTTAAAACACCAACTAATATCACGTGCTTTGACGGTGAAGGAAAACAACGTGAGGAAACCTGCATATCTATGTCATGGCCATCAGTGGTCAGACTAGTATGTGAAATGGAGAAGGCAATGGCAAACCACTCCATTATAACTGCCAAGAGAGTCGTCGTGTGTTTCAATAAAACATGATGACCACGACCCTCAGTCATGAGGAAATACGACTTAGAAGAAGAAGAAATTATTTCAGTTAAAAGCATGGACAAGCCATTACTTAATACGCCTTAAGTCAAGATGTAGAATATTTATGATAATTTCGTTCTTAATGAACACTTCTTTGTAACCTCTAAGCTAAACGAAAAATTTTCATACACTACGAGATCGTATTATAGTTATTTCGGTTTTTATCACCAAAACTATAGTCGACTATTCACATTTTCGTCAAGTTGATCAGAACTCCGGCGGTAGTTTATTTCGAACGTCAAACTTATTCAGAACTCATTAGGAATGTCCAAATGGTCGTTTACCATGTTCGCGTTTCATTTATTTAATTAACCGCGCTTAAAGCGAGGCACGCTCAATGGGTCAACCACCATTGTTTAAACACAACTAATTAACTAACTCATTTCACCGCGAACTGGGACTAATAAAATATTATGCTGAGTTATTAAGAAATTATTGTTAGCGTTTGTAGCACCGTTGTTTTAACGCGCTATTACGTTACTCACAGCCGTTAGAATATAACGGACAAGATTTTACTATATATTGTATATATTTTTATTCGACGAGACGAGCGAGACGTTCGCCTAATGGTAAGTGATAGACTTGCACATGACAATGCGGCGCTAGTTTAGTGGTATACACTGCACCACATTACGCTCATCGCCTAGAGACATAAGTTGATAAATCTCGTTACCCCAGTAATTTCATTAGATACAACGCTGTCTAAAACGGAACATAGTAGTGTTTACTAACTACTATTCGGCAGTTGTAATAAGAGCTGCGATGGTACCTACCTAGGTCTCTGGAAACGGAGACCTGCCACCAGTAAAAGTATATCATAAAGTTTCTTAGTTTACAAGGAAGAAAACTCCTTTTCACTTTTGGATTAAAATAACTGTTTACGAAATATCAAAAAAAGTCTTACTGATGGCGTGTTTATCTCTTTCTCATCATTTTAGCTTAAGGTTAATTATTGAACATAGATATTACAATTAGCAACTCGCTATACGTTAGTCGCTGGACAATCTGCTGACCATACCAGAATTCGTTCTCTTTTAGACTAATGAAGTTAAAATGGTGCTGGAGTATTTACTAACCGGTCGGAAATGGATAAAATATATTACATATATCGAGTCCAGGATGTACAGATGATCTAAACTAAACAAATAAGTTAAATACTACTGTATACGCTAATTTACTTTTTCTTTTTATTTCTCGCTTTACTTCAATTGCTTTTTCTTTCAGTAAGTTTAGCTAGCAGAAAACTCATATTAAGGTCGCCCGCAATTTCGTGTAAATAGCATTTGTTTTTTGCTTTATTTGTATGTATTAAATAATAATATATTATAAATAAATATTTACATTTAGTAACATGTAATGTATATATTCTTATAACAATTTTATGATGTTCAATAACACTCTTATTGCCTAATATCTTTGTGACAAACTTATAAACTAGTATTTAAAGAAAATTATCAAATATTATTATAATATAAAAGTATCATTATATATAAATCAATAAAAAAATATGCGTATTTATTAATTTAAAATACTCTTAATATTAGGTGTAGTACGCAAATGTATCTACAATCAACAAATAACACAGATAAAATAGCACCGCGTATTTAAATATAATCTGTGCCATATATTTAATGAGACGTTCACGGTTAGCGCAGCAGGTATACTAGTCGCTCGCAATATAACGAATAGGTTATAATTACTTCAGGCATATTGCCAGACGTTTAACTATCACGAATAGGTCGATCAGGTACGCTAAATTTGTTACTAATTTTCATTTAGCATTAATTATAAAAAAAATCATTAGATTTTAACCTATTCGTGGGCTACATGTTGTTTCGAACAAGTTATGTCGAATACCCTTTACCATCATAACTGAAATTCATTTTAACACTGATTATTGATTATAGCTGTTTTTTTTTTTACTGTATTATGGATATTTTTACAATAGGTAATCCACAAGCTCCTTACGTTACATCAACGAACAATAACTCGTAAATATTTATCACGCGTTGTAAATGTTTTTAAAGGGGGCACTAATTATTTCGCAATTCAATTCGCCGACCATAAAAACAATTTACAATGCATTATCATTATGTTTGCATTATCAGGACTAGTATTTATCGTAATGGCAGGTAATTCATTGTTTGTTTAGTTAATGACTAATCTGATTGAATACTTAAAACACGTCTGTACTTGTTACTTTATCAAGCGTCCGTTAACTAAAATCTATAGAAAGAGATTCTAATATAAACATGATTACGATTTAGATACCAAAAATTAATTTCTTAATAACCTTCATAGTTCCTATTATCATTAGCCAATAGTTTGTCTACTTTTGGACATAGGCCTTCGTCATACGATTTGACATATCGTCAGTCTACTTTATAATGCCTTCCAACACAGGAAGGCTTTAATAGTTCCAATGCCACAAATAAAATAATAAAGATTTAAAGAAATTTATAAGGATTTTAATGTTATAGTTATTTGTTAACTAGCTAATCAAATTGGCACCGATCTCTGGCAAAGAGAATTCATATGGCGTGCGTGAATTAGAATGGGCGAGAGGTATCTCTTAACAAGCGCCTCGGCTGTATCAAAGTGTTGTCATAGCATCCGACATGCGCATCGCTAAGCTAACGTAAACATGTGTTCAAAAACGATTGCGCACCACTAACATCCTCTTTGATCTTTAATAACAGATTATGTAGGTCGACAAATGGATTATGTTATCGATCGCACTTATGCATTTCCGTCGAATCTCATTAAACGGGATATACATAAACTGCTAATACTCCGAGAACTTCTATCACAAGCGGGGATTTCAAATAATTTTTTCCATCACGCTAGATAAAGGTAAGCGGATTTAGTAATGTGTTGAACTTCATCGAAAACTGCTCAATGATCATTCACGCGTCTTCAAAATTTATTGTTTTTTATTATCACTTTAAAAACATCAGCTTCTATTGTTTTAACATCATCGATTTATTCAAGTACTCTTAAACCCATAACCTTCTCTCTTAGACCTAGATTTAATTTGTCATTTCCGAATAAATTATTTGCAAATCTATCTACAATGTTATTAGCAAAGTTCTTACAGTGTCTTTGTTTTGAGGAACCTTAAAAGTCCTGATATATCAGTGGACTCATCAGAATTCATTCACTTTATAATTAAGTTGATTATGGTTATCGAAACTAGTAATTTTTAATTTTTCATATATATTTCATTAATGTAATAATAAAGAAATTTAATGAAGCACTTCTTAAAAACTTTACTAGTAAGTAAAAGGCCTCGGGACAATAGAGATGTTTAGTTATTAGCGCTGTGTATTTATTTACTAATAAATTATATATACACTAAGGTGAGAGTAATAGAATGAGAGAACTTGTAATGAAATTACAAGACGGTCCTGAACATCCTCGGTGCTCTTCCATAAGGCTGTCCTCAGTCAGTGCCGTCTCTGCACGCGTCACTATAAGTCACAATTCATTAAATTTTTCGTCAAGCTTACGATTTGAATGGGGCTGTCGGGTGTCCGCTGCGCCGGGACATATCGACACGAACATCTCAGATCACTATCCATATCCATTCCTGCAAAGTCACCTGACTGGGGTGGCATCGCGTCTCATTGTGTTACAGCTATCTAGTACCATATTAAGCGTCTAATGTATTGAATTTAACAAATTCACACAGAACCGATCCGTATTGCGCTCGCTTAAAGTTCATTTTTCAGTTTTGTGTCGTTCGATTCAGATCACAGATTATGACATTGCTCGTAAGATGAAAGCTAATCAAAATGTTTTAATCGATGATGAGATAAAATTAGCGGTGTGCTCATTTCATCTTAACTTTATATCGATGTTGTTTTCTTAATCGATATTTACTGTATCGAAAAAAGCTAACGCAGTATTTTTGACATCAAATTATAAATAAGATTTAAAGATATATTGTTATGATTATGAGTTACAAAATTTTAATATAATATATAAAATTCTCTTGTCACAATGTTCGTTCCCATACTCCTCCGAAACCGGCTTTACGATTCTTATGAAATTTTTTGTGCATATTCAAGAGGTCTGAGAATCGGTTACTATCTATTTTTCAAACCTCTAATTGATCAGGGTTGCCCACACCAAAAATTTTTTTTTTTATTTTTTGGGAATTTTTTTTCTATTTTATTTTATTATTGTGTGGCATCAAAAACTACATACAACCCTAAATTTTCACTTTTCTATCACCAACCCCTGCTTTTTAATAGTCATTTTAATATTTTTTGTCTCGCTCGATATCATCAATTGTACATGGCCACATATCAACGCGTGGCTGTAAACTCAAAAAAAAAATATTATCACTTGGTAAGTGATCCCTCCACGTGTGTACCGGTGTCACCTCTCACCAGTACACAGCACGGAGTGGGGATGACAACGAATTCTATATCTCCCAAACATTATGCTTTTGTCACTCCCTCTACATATAAATATATTCTCAAGCAACTTTATTATTTATTTATTAATAATAATATCATTGAATATAATTTATTATTAATCTATAATACAAATATGTGTCGGTAAGCGCATCACTCTACAACGCCAGGACCAATTTGAGAAAATTGGAATGTGGAATGTTGGAATGTTGGAATGTTGGAATGTTGGAATGTTGGAATGTTGGAATGTTGGAATGTTGGAATGTTGGAATGTTGGAATGTTGGAATGTTGGAATGTTGGAATGTTGGAATGTTGGAATGTGGAATGTTGGAATGTTGGAATGTGGAATGTTGGAATGTTGGAATGTTGGAATGTTGGAATGTTGGAATGTTGGAATGTTGGAATGTGGAATGTTGGAATGTTGGAATGTTGGAATGTTGGAATGTTGGAATGTTGGAATGTGGAATGTTGGAATGTTGGAATGTTGGAATGTGGAATGTTGGAATGTTGGAATGTGGAATGTTGGAATGTTGGAATGTTGGAATGTTGGAATGTTGGAATGTTGGAATGTTGGAATGTGGAATGTTGGAATGTTGGAATGTGGAATGTTGGAATGTTGGAATGTTGGAATGTTGGAATGTTGGAATGTTGGAATGTTGGAATGTTGGAATGTTGGAATGTTGGAATGTGGAATGTTGGAATGTGGAATGTTGGAATGTTGGAATGTTGGAATGTTGGAATGTGGAATGTTGGAATGTTGGAATGTTGGAATGTTGGAATGTGGAATGTTGGAATGTGGAATGTTGGAATGTGGAATGTTGGAATGTGGAATGTTGGAATGTTGGAATGTTGGAATGTTGGAATGTTGGAATGTTGGAATGTTGGAATGTGGAATGTTGGAATGTGGAATGTTGGAATGTTGGAATGTTGGAATGTTGGAATGTTGGAATGTGGAATGTTGGAATGTTGGAATGTTGGAATGTGGAATGTTGGAATGTGGAATGTTGGAATGTTGGAATGTTGGAATGTGGAATGTTGGAATGTGGAATGTTGGAATGTTGGAATGTTGGAATGTGGAATGTTGGAATGTTGGAATGTTGGAATGTTGGAATGTTGGAATGTTGGAATGTGGAATGTTGGAATGTTGGAATGTTGGAATGTGGAATGTTGGAATGTTGGAATGTTGGAATGTTGGAATGTTGGAATGTGGAATGTTGGAATGTTGGAATGTTGGAATGTTGGAATGTTGGAATGTGGAATGTTGGAATGTTGGAATGTTGGAATGTTGGAATGTTGGAATGTTGGAATGTGGAATGTTGGAATGTGGAATGTTGGAATGTGGAATGTTGGAATGTTGGAATGTGGAATGTTGGAATGTTGGAATGTTGGAATGTTGGAATGTTGGAATGTTGGAATGTTGGAATGTTGGAATGTTGGAATGTTGGAATGTTGGAATGTGGAATGTTGGAATGTTGGAATGTTGGAATGTTGGAATGTTGGAATGTTGGAATGTGGAATGTTGGAATGTGGAATGTTGGAATGTGGAATGTTGGAATGTTGGAATGTGGAATGTTGGAATGTGGAATGTTGGAATGTGGAATGTTGGAATGTTGGAATGTGGAATGTTGGAATGTTGGAATGTGGAATGTTGGAATGTTGGAATGTTGGAATGTTGGAATGTTGGAATGTTGGAATGTTGGAATGTTGGAATGTCGGAATATTGAAAATGGAAAATGGAAAATGGAAAATTGAAATCTGACATTTGAAATCTAGAAACAAGAAACCAGAAACCAGAAACCAGTAAACCAGAAACCAGAAACCAGAAACCCGTAAACCAGTAAACCAGTAAACCAGTAAACCAGTAAACCAGTAAACCAGTTAAACCAGTAAACAGTAAACCAGTAAACCAGTAAACCAGTAAACCAGTAAACCAGTAACCAGTAAACCAAGTAAACCAGTAAACCAGAAACCAGAAACCAGTAAACAGTAAACCAGTAACCAGTAAACCAGTAAACCAGGTAAACCAGTAAACCAGTAACCAGTAAACCAGTAACCAGTAAACCAGTAAACCAGTAAACCAGTAAACCAGTAACCAGTAAACCAGTTAAACCAGTAAACCAGTAAACCAGTAAACCAGTAAACCAGTAAACCAGTAAACCAGTAAACCAGTAAACCAGTAAACCAGTAACCAGTAAACCAGTAAACCAGTAAACCAGAAACCAGAAACAAACAAACAAAAGTTCATATTAAAGTAAAAACCCAAGGCCCCCCTTTTTTTTGTGTTTTTTGTGTTCCCAAAACACCCTTGCCCCCTTTTTTGTTTTTTTTTTCTAAGCAATGTAGGTGCGTTCGTAACGCTAAAGAGTCATTTGCACTTTATTACACTGCACAAAGTTCAAATTCAATTATTCTATCAAAACGGTGTGCGTATGCGCGTCGGAAGATCGCCGCGAGCCGAAATTAAATGGGGAGGAAGGGGGGGGAGGATGAAATACTAACATAAATAGTCCCCAAATGCTAAAGCTAAAGATCATTCTTACTGATCTTTGTCAATTAGGTCGGCTTCGCGATATTATTTCTTTCGTTGTAGTTTCGGCGCGCGACATCAATCATTCGTTTTCACGTCCAATACATCAGTCGAGCACAATCCGCTTTTACCATCTTGCGGACTTGATAGACTACATTCTGTCAAAAAGATTTGGAATCTGACAGTTATTTGTTCCTAATAAAATAATAAAAGTAAATATAATTTATGTACTATAATTATACTTTGCCACTCTTCTGGAACCCACTAATATTTAAATATTAGTTATTAGATGATGATCTGTAATATGTATAAGAGCTGAACCCCACACACCGCCCTATCACCAGGGTGACGGTTCAGTCCAGATTTTTTTGCGCTGGCTATAAAATAGGTAAGAACAAAAAACTGCCACATTCCAATTTTTTTGACAGAACGAAGTCTGTCGGGTCAGCTAGTATAATATATAAATCAAGTATAAGAAGAAGAATTGTCGCTATTTTCGGCCAAGTTTGAGTTGGTGGATGACGAGCAATAGTTGTTTCATTCCTTTATTAATACAATGACGAAATATATATATACGAAAATTATAAATTACTAGTATCGATAACCATTAATAACATAACTATAAGGTGAATGAATTCTTCGCATTACTTTAATTGATTTGTTAGATATTCTCCGTTGAGTGAGCCCGCCATTAATCGGGATTTTTATAGAACATATCATCTTAAGTTTCCCTTTAACATGGACGCTCCGCTATTGACAGCGCTCCGCTATAAATATTGATTTATTATAATTAACTATTCCCGCTTCAGTTAAAAATTACCAATAAAATCTATTACAAATAGTTGGGAGGTAATGTTTTCACTTTAAATAGTCGTCAGTCAAGAACGAAGTCATTAAGACACCTCCACTTCCTTTTCCCGTTTTTTTTTAGTTGACTTATTTATTTTGTAGACGACGAGTGTACGTTACCAAGGGGACCGGATCTTTTGACATACATCTGTGCACATGCAAGTTCAACGCTTTAAGTTGGACTTATCTTTTTATAATTAAAGAAAAAACACAGTAGTACTGGTTTTACTGGTGGTAAGTCTCTGTTGTTACAGACCGTCTGGGTGGGTACTACCGCAGCTACGATTTCAGCCGCCAAACAGTAGTGTGCAAACATTACTGTGTCCCAGTATGAAGGGCGTTGTAGGTGGTGAAATTACTGTGGTAACGAGACTTACTCATGTCTCAAGGCGATGAGCGTTATGTGGTGCAGTGTATACCATCTTAACCAGTTAAACAGTTACAGTTAAAACATCTTTTGAGCGAGGTTAACATCTCGCTCGTCTCATCGCCTCGTAGAATATATAAATAAAAAAAAGTACGAACAATTGTAAATTATTAGATATCACATTAATTTCTGAAGCATACATTTAATCTTACATAAACATATTCTACTTCCACTTCGCCTAGCGTGTATAAATGATACTTAAGAGCTTAGAAGGATTATTTATTTAGGTTTTATTTAGTTTTATTACAGAAAACGATCTATGTTGCATTTTAGACCCGACAATTTTTTATTGTTTCTAATATTAAATTAATTCTTCTACAAACCAATTTAGTGTTATTCAGTAATTATTAGTAGAATTTGCGTTTGTTGCTTTAAGACGTACGGCGAATAAGGTCCAAAATTCAGATCGGAGCTTAAGAATGCTGGACATATCAGCCCCATATATAAAATGCCTTCAAGAAACAACCAGAGATACTTTTTCTCAATTACCTTTGTTCTTATATGATATAATCGTAATAATAATGCTAACGTTTAGTATTTATATCATAGTGCATAAAAACAATTAGAAGTACTTACGCGTTTATTTAAGTTGTATTATAATGATTAAATATTGACCAATCCGTGTGGTCAACGTAAATCAAAATGAATGAGTTAAGCAGCCAGTAACTTGAGTATATCGATAGTTTGATTAGTTAGCTTTATGGTCAAGTGGCAAAAAAGTTGAAGCGTTCGGTCGGACATCGGAATCGTTTTAACTTGAGAGGTCACTTGAGTCGTTTTGTTTACACGCGAGTGTTAGCCCTTTGCATTCTGGAGCTGAGCCCCCAAGTGGGCTGTTTAGTTTGCCGCGACAAGTGCCGTCGGTATTGTGTGAAGACCTTCTAGCTTTGAGGTGCTTATATTATATCTGACAGCGTATTGCTATGACAAAGATTTTACGGGCAATCATACTTCCGATACGTTTATATTAAACCAATTTAACTACGCAACGGAGGTAGTTCATAATTTTATTAAAAATTAATACTTTTATTTATAATGTACAGTATTTTTTCAGGGAAAATAGACAAATAATAAATAGAGACTGTAAAAAATTCAAAATTACCTTGTCTATTTTAGTTTCCAGTTAGGATTTTTTATAGAGTCTTCTCCATGGAAAATATTTAAGTATATTTCGATATCAATGAATAAGAAAATACTAACAAATTTTTTAGTATAAAAAACCTTTCACAAGCTTCACTAAATTAATCTTAAATATTAACATAAGAAAATTTTCTAGTTTACGTAATTTCGTGATGTCCGTAACAAACGTTAATATAAACAGTTCAATCTCAGGAGCATATTGAAAATTGCATACATCGGAGCGACCGGAAACAGATGTTGATTTTTTAAACGATTATAATATCAAAGAGACGTAATATAATCGAAATAATGTTTCCTGTGCAATGACTTCAAAGACTACATAATTTACTAGATAAATTATAAAATACTTTCTATAAGTATTATATTTTCGAGCGACCTACAGCTAAAAGTTAAATTTAGTTTTCCTTTTTCCCCATTTTAACCAAGTTAATAATTTCACGAATTATGACGTATGAAATAAATAACTTAAAATATATTCTCTGAAGTTCCCTAGTCTTATATACACTTATTAAACAATTTGGTTGAACAATATAGCTTTTAATATTCAACGCGGTGTGAAAAATATCCTTTGTCGAATACTTGTCAAACAATGCTTTGTTGTAATCATTGTTTGATGTTTGAAGAAGCGCGCTGTTGTTATGATCTGATGAATTCCTTTGAGAATTCATCTAAATTCGTGCAAAAGAAGATATCATAAGTATGTAAATAATTTGCTTAACATTTACTTTGTCTTGTCAGTAAGAAATACTGTTAATTTTAATACATGATTATTTTCTTACTTGTTTTAATCACCTTTAAGACAGTTTATAAGGAAGGAGGGTTTTTCTAACTCTTCCATGTTTCTATCCACATTTATGCGGAAATACTACCATTTCTATCTTCAAGTTGTCGGCATCCCTGCTTAAACTTCTCACCATCTCGCTGTTAAGTAGATAATTAATTTAATGCTCGATTGTATTCTTCGTCAGTTTACTATAGAGCAGAAATAACAGAAGAGTAAGAGAAGAGAGCATACAAGAGCAAGTAAAATATATACAAAAAAGTATACAAAGTTGACGTGTACAGGACGTTCATTTGGTAATTGAGGGCCCGTCTGTCCTTAATGTAGCGCTTTGAGACATAAGATGTCAAGTCTCGTTACTCTAGTAATTTTTTAGCTACAGCAGCTTACAAATAGAAGCATAGTAATGTCTACACACTAATTTCTAGCGGCAGAAATAGAAGCTGCACTAGCAAGTAGATGATCTCCGGCGAAAGAACTACTAATAAATTATCCTTATTAATATTTCACAAAAACCCTTATCGAAAATAGTTTCATACGTATATATAACAATAAATAACGCAATTATAATATAGCATGTGTTAAAATGTCTTGTAATAACTGTATAAGAGAAGTATCAAAGTTAATAAAGCTGAATGCTTAAAGCTTCTGAACGACTGAAAGAAAAAAAAGCTTTTGTCGATTCGTGCATTTTCGCTACACACTTTCGGCGCCATAAATACTAAGTGTTTACTACCAACATCGCTTTTGACGTTAACAGTTCAATAAAAAACATTTATCACTTTAACAGCTGTTTTAGCGTATCCGAGCCCCGTATCACTTTGCGTTTGAAAGATTTTTATTAGACCAAACCGACAAGCGTTATGAATACAATGAATTATTACCCAATGAATAAGTTTCATTGGAAAAAAAATATCATTTTACGTATATAGATACTATGTGAATAATCTGAAATTGAATTATAATATTGTTTTTTTGCAAGAAAGCAACGAAACGACTAGAAGTCAAGAAATAGACGTACCATACCGCCCACCATGATAATTAGAATATTAACACAGTTCCGTACTCCGCTTTATTCCTAAAGATATTAGATGTTTTTTTACTTCAATAATATCACTATATTCATCGCCTTTGGAATATAAACAAGGAAGTTACAAAATTAATAATGATCCATCAACTGATTAATAAAGTCAACTCTCTTTTAACTTACTTCAAACTATTTTACTTTAATTTATATATACATTGCAGTTAGAATTTTTAAAACACAAAACCAAAGTCATCGTATATTATATTTTGTTACTTATTCCTAGCTATATTATTTGTAGATCATTTTAATGATTTTTTTTTAAATACATTCATTAAAAGCTTTACAAGCTTAACGCTTTAGTTAACCGTTTTTAATAAAGCTATCTAATTTTTTAATTTAATATTTTAGACAAATACTGTCGATTTTTTTAAATCTGCAGTATTTTCTAGTATGCGGAAAGTTCAACTTTTTTAAAACTCAAAAGCAGTCCGTTCTTATACCGTATAGATTGAAACTTTGTTTAATAATAAAGTAAAAAAGTTTAACTAATAAGTGTAATGCTTCGAACTGGGGACCTACATATAATACAAGCAGTTGATCGCTGGTTGAATCACAAGTACATATTCATAATGATAAATTAACATTTAGATGGAAAAGATAATGCCAATGACCTAATAGGTGCAAAACAAAATGGTCGTAAGTTCAAATCAGTCAATTGACTATTTTTGTTATCTACGTATACTATAGTAATGAATTATTCATATGTTAATAAAAAGTTTATCACTATTTGTGCCCTGGATGTATTATTACAAACACTATAGATGTTTTTCCTGTTATGACCATAAAAAAAATTCTCGGCTATTACTGTCGCGTAAAGCTCTATATATTCGTTAGTGCAGGTTCGGTTCCGTCAGGTGTATGTACACGCAATTGTTTGTTTAACACAATTAGAGTTTCGCACGTGTTTTCTATTAATAGATGCTGTACCGTACGCCTCACTGTCCGTCACTCCTCACCAATCGGAGTGTGTCTGTTTTGTATTAGTAATACCGTAATGAAAGAGCTGCACCGAAAACTATGCATATCCCTGCGCACCATTCATTTAACAAACCATCAAGCTATATGTACTGAGTAGAAGCAATTTGAAGTCTTATCAAGGTAACGGTGAAGTCAATATCGTCTGCGCTGCCGCACTTCGTCATATATCAACAAGCGGAGTTATGTATGCGAAAAAATTTATTTGTTACCAATATTAGCCCACGGCATCGATATAAATGCCAAATATAGCCGCGGGACAGGTAATTAACAGAATTTAGAAGTTCGATCAGTTTTAAATTGGTATTACAAATATGAGTTTTTAAACGGCGGACAGGTCGCGTATTAAGTATAACTCGAGACTTGATTATTGGGGGCCCCCGTCGGCCGGCCGAAAGCATTAATATATCATATCGCCCACACCGCCCTCAATAGCGGATTGTGCTGTAATCAGGCTTCACATTTCTAATAATGCAAAGCCTAATCCGTTAAATATTAGTCAAAATAGCGCGAAAATCGTTTTGCGCTGCGCGTGCGCCGGGGTGGGCGCACAGGTGAACGTCAGTCTGCTCTGGGAGCTCCTGCCGACAGGGATCCACTCACGCAACACGCCGCGAAATTTCGGTACAGTTTTCGAGAAACATTACAAATTAAACGAGCAACGATCGCGGGATAAATTCAATTTGCGAGATCATTTCGATCGTTTACACGGGTCTGGTATGTGCTTAAGGATCGGAGGATAGGCCATGGTTAGGGGTGGGGCTCTTGGGCAGTGATGTCCGCCGAGAGATGCGTCCGGTTGTCATTGCCGCATGCTTGCTGCTGCTCGCGCCCATCACCGACTCCTGGTGGTGAGTTCAAATACAACAGATAGAAAACACAAAGAATTGTTTTATCAAATAAATAACATGAAAAATTATCTATAATACCTACTAATGATTTTAAAACTATTATTTTAGATTTACTACTTAAATCTGCACCGATTTATAACCTTTATTTAGGAATCAAAGAATACTCTCATATGAATTGTATTTAAGAAACATAAATATTTTACTTCTAATTAGTAATAGTACTTCGTCACAGATTATTTCTAACAACTTTTGGTTTTGGTTGTCTCAAAATGTAAAATTTTCGGAAAACACTAATAACTGCAGTTAGTTGTATAAAAAATTACTTTAACAAGAAAATTCATTAACACAGCGCAACGTTGGAGTACTCAACTATTTACTTTCACTTTTCAAAATGAATCTCTCCTGCGAGAAGCTAAAATTATTTCTTTAAATTTATAACTTAAGACTTAAAAAAGACGAATCTTTAGAAGCGAATCGTCATAATTTAAAATATCAATTCCATTGATTATATCGTAAAGTATAAAATGATTTTCCAATTAAACCAATATCGGGAGAATCATACAAAAATAAGTTCATACGATACGGGGTGAAAAGGAAGTAACTATTGCGAGTCAATTTTATCACTAGTTACTTATATAATATTAATACTGAGAATCGGAGCTTTAACAGCAGGTGGCGGGGCTCCAAAGTAAACTTCACGTACATTTCAGTGAGCCAAATTTCGCTGAACAGGGTTTTAGAACAAACAGCTACCATTAAAATGAAATAGAATCAACTGTCGAGTAAATCTTTTTGTTTATGACGTTCTTCAAGCCTTTCACAGAGCCTTGTCAAGGTTTAAAATGGAGACGAAGATTAAAAGTGATTAACAATAATCATAAAGGAAAATTGCTGTTTATACAGATCATGTTTGCGTGTTTAGTTTATAATAATATTAGTCATCTTTTTAAGGTAAACTAGCATAACCTTTTAAAATCTTATAGTGTTCAGAAAGATCTTAAGATTCTTGAATATGATCGAATCATGTTAACTCTTATTAGAGTGTAAAGATAATAATGTTGAATTAAAGAAAAATTGTACTTTTTTAATATGTTATGGCATTAACGTATTTATTAAGTTAATACAATTGAAAAGTGTTAAAATGTTTTTTTATATGTTCGTTACGAGATTCTGCTACTCATTTAACTATAAAGTAGTCCTAAAAGTGAATACTACATGATAACAAAATTCAACAGTAATAAAGATTATTATGTTGACTAATACTACAACTACGACAGAAGGATGATCAAGTTTTATCCTATTTAAATAATATATAATTACTCTTCGATACAAAGATTTAAAAGAAGTTAAAAGCTTTTAAAATCAGTATAATGTATTTATTACTTCATATACGTAGATATCTAAATAAGTTAAAAGGAACAAATGGATATGTACAGTTAAACAAAAAAAAGAGGAGCACATATCGGAGCAGCCGATGTAATTACGCGACGAGATTTATTACTAGGAAGTGGTAATAATGGCAATATTCAACTTTATTTACACGAGCCAAATGCAAAACACTGTGGACATGTAATCATATTAATTAACTACTAGTATTGTTAACTATTTAACTTAGTATTATGGTATGCAATTATGATGGTTATTAACAACTTTAAGTAAAAACTAATATACAGTTTAATGTAGTTGGAATCTAACATATAGTAAGATGTAGTTTGTAGTTATAATGTAGTGAAAAATCTGTGCGATTTGTAGGTTTCCGATGTGACTTTTAATCACTCAAACATTTGCGTTAGTATCAATATAATTTTTTTCCTTTAATAATTTTATAATACTAAAACATGAAATTATAACTTTTTTATCATATTATCTAATATATCTAAGATATACAATAAGCGTTTTTGTTCGGCCAAATTTTTTGTTGTTTTTGAAACGTTTTTAATCCTGTGAAAACCATTTTATAACATATGAGATTATAGAATTTAACTTAATTTTATTACTAAAAGGATTAAAATTATCGTAGTTTAAAATGAAACAATTTAACTTACTGTAAATATAGAAAAATTAGATGTAGACGTAGTAGTTCCTTGTTGCCGGAGACAGTCTATGTAGGTCCCCAGCGTAGCGTCTATTTCTGCATCCAAACAGTTGTGTTACTGTGTTCCAGTTCGAAGAGCGCTGTAGCTACAGAAATTACTGGGGTAACGAGACTAGACGTATCTGCAGGCAATTAATGAATTGTGGTAGTGAATAACAATCCTTAATAGATACCTAATGGACAGGTATGTCTGACTTAGATGTTTCTCATCTCATCGTTTCGTAATAGACATATAAAAATATTTACTGTATATGGATAAAAATTTTACCTATGGTAAGGCTTTAATTGAAGCAGGTGCAAAAAATAATTATTTTTCAGCTCCATTCAAGAAATTTATGGGGATAGTATACATGTTAATAGTCTTGCCTTTCGTCTGAAAATGCAGTTATTATATTTTTTGGATTTTTTACTAAGGAGAAAACTAATGCGAAATAAAATTCAAGTTTAGATAGACATGTAAGAAGTAGATGAAGGAAGAAAACCGTTTATTTTCTTTGTCTCTCTTTGATTCTCTCTTCTAGTTTTTCTGTGGAAGAGATTTGTTTTTTAATAAGCCTCTCATTCATAGTAATTCGACTACAATTTTTATATTGACTTTCATATTCATATTTATAGATTTCGACTGTGCCAAGTCTTTCACTGGACCGTATACGCAGTGTGTTAAAAAGGGAAACAAAGTATATCCACAACATAGTATATCTATAAATATAATTTATTTGTATAATTTAAATAATTTTTATCATATTATGCTATTAGAGTTGCGTCTAGACTTTCTAATTAACAAAATCATAAAGTAGCTGTATCAAAAAAAAAATGTTTAAAAAGCGTTGTTTAATTTCCGCATGTAAATCCGTATGTAATTTTCCCCGGTCAGGGTCCGATCATAATAAATTCGAGATTCGGGGCATAAATCTCTTGGGCATGAAATTCAATAAAGTCATACCGTCTGCCGTACCACCGCGGTGGGGAGTTTAATTTGCAATTAATCAAGCGCGGGCTTAAATTAGGCGATTGGTGCACGATCAACAGGAATTGATGGCGCGGGTAAAGCTCGGGGTACGATGACGTGGTGTACTCGAAACTTGTTCCAGCTCCGTTTACGGTAAACTTTCTAAAGATACCAACTTCGATATGATGTTATAATTAAACTGTAAGGATAACTACTAAAAAAAGGCTTAATTGCTTCCATGGCAACGACGTCCCTGTTCACTTTGGAAACCGAATGTGTTGGTGTTTAGATCATGGAGAAGAGTTTGTAACTATAACATCTTACCTGTGTTTCGGCTGTCTATGTAAGATTCCTCATCTTCACCCACATATTATTTTAACGTCTGATTGATTCGAGTAAGTCGACTAGGTAAACACCAATACATAACCCGTTTCAAGCTTCAATGGTAAAGGATGATGATAGTCATAATCATTACTAAATTTAATGGCTACACATCATTAGATTCATGTTCAAGTTATTGTCTTTGCTTTCAGAGATCATTTTTGGATGATCCCAAAATTCAATGAGCATGTTTGTCAGCCAATCGAGCTGATGTCACTGCATGCCATCCCTTTTTCCCGCTGAATAATAACTCATTTTGGCAACTTTTGACATTTGATAGATTGATTTTGACGACACGATGCGTAATTTAAGAGTGATTACAGTCCTTTAATGATTCTTTAACGTTTTTGCGAAATAAATAATGCGGTTTTGATTGTCGACTTGTTTGACCTGCGAAATGAATAACGGTTAATTTTTAGCTTACGTTATTTAAACTTTTTCAAATATATTTTAACGGCATTGGTAGTAAAATTATTTCTAAACGTAGTATTTATACAATCGTGTTAAGAAAGAACACAGAATAAATACTTGAACCAAAAATGTAGAAATCGTCAGCTATGTGATCATAGTTTTTAGTTAGTTACATTTTAAATAAACAAGCACGATTTCAGCCTGAAATTCAATTAATGATAACTTCTGTTACAAAAGTATAGACCTGTTAAGCTATTATCAGCGTTTTTATTGGTGGTAGGTTTCTGTTGCCAGAGACATACTACCGCAGCTCCCATTTCAACCGCCAAACAGCAGTATGCAAATGTTACTGTGTTCCTGTTTGAAGTTTGTGAAATTACTGGGGCTACGAGACTTAACAACTGATGTCTCTAAGCGTCGAGCGTAATGTGGTGCAGTGTATACCATCTTAACCAACGGCACGTTGTTATGGGTAAGCGTATCACTTACCATCAGGTTAACGTCTGGCTCGTCTCGAATAAAAAAAGCATTGTCTTCCTTTTAAATTACTAGTTAGTTTAATTAATAACGATTATAATGTACTTAATACAATCAAAGGTACACCTAGTAAAATTTTATGTATTTGTACAGTTAGGAATCAAACTTGGTAACGCATCCCAATAAACCTGTTAGGCCACAAAACTTCGTAGAACCAATAACTTATTGCAAGAGGTATAGTGTGATTCTTTAAGCTTTACTGATACCGGGTTTTTCTTATCATTGTGCTTTTTGGTAGGTATTACTACAGAGGTCTCCTACAGCTGTCTTTAAACTACTGCATCAGTTGGTAGTGTTGGACAAAAACGGTAGTGGCTATTGAAAGAGTACAAAATGTTTATTTTTTATTAAATGTGATGTCTCTTGACGTAGATTTCATGTAAAGCTAAATGACTATGAGTATTTGTTCATTTTGAATAACCTTTCTGTGATAATGTTAAAATCCTAATTCATGCCTTTATTTTATGTTCAGGCGAAAGTACTATCCGTCTTGTCGCGTATACTTTTAAATGATGAACATAACTTACTAATGAAAGTAAGTGGATATTTAAAATGTATGGTATTTGTATGAGTAGTTATGTGGGATGTATTTTATACACGAATTCTTTGTGATGCGAAACATTCCGTCGAATGTTTCGAGCGTTCCTTCAGAATCGTCAAACGCGACGTGAGTGCGAGAAATATCATACGAATAAGTAGAATAATTTGGCACGAAACAATGCGGTCACGTAAATTTCCAAAAAGATAAGCGGCGTTAAAGATAACATCCAAGGTTCACAGCATATGGATATGATTCGCCGACTTGATAATACTTATGTCTTCAGAAATTTAATGGACTGCTCTGCTATATGTACGCCGTTGTTAAATTCGTAAGTTATTTTTGAGCTTTTATTAAATGTATAACAAACGGATTATAAGCATTAAAAATCATCATCTATAAACAGATTAGTATTACAATCATCAAGCAAATTCAACGTAAGATATAACAAAGAAAATCTGAATGAATTTGTGTACCAAAAACATAAAGAATGTTTGAGTTTTTAAACAAATCTCCGTTGTCGAAGATCTATAGAGAGGTTTAGTAAATAATTCTGAGAATTTAGAGCTAAATTCGTTTGCTACAAAAGCACATCCCAAGTTTGATACCTGTCCGTTTGTTACCATTAAAAAAGACTGAATACATTCTCCAGAAGCGATCCGAAATATCGCTCGTTCAGTTAGAGACATCGTCCGGCGATTGAGGAGAAAAAAATCTGACCTTGATTCTATATTTTTAGTAGCCGAATATAATAATGTGTAACTCAATCATTACCAATCAAGTATTCGATTGAAATCATTGCCCATAAAAGTTGATGACAGCAGACGACGTAGGTGTGGCCGGTCCCATGCGCCCACGGCACCATTTCGGGCCAGGGCATCGATTAGCTAATTAACTACGTTTTTATTTTAATGTCTAAACTATCAATAAGTGAACGTATAGACTTATAATGTGGGTGATGCGCGATTAAACGTACTAACTGGATGCCATTTCACATTTCCTGAACATGTTTCTAATGGTAGGAAGTGACGATAATGGCTAATGAATCGCCTAAACGTGTTCGATTTATACGGGTCATGTAAATGATGGGCACCGGAAGTTTTATAACTTTAATGTTCAAAACTAGTAACTGTGATGTCTGTGAATCAAGAGTATAAATCTTGCTCTTCTCGCTGAACTTTTGGAAAAATTTTGTGTATAGAGGTTAGGTAAATCTCTTTCTGATAACTCAATTAAGTTTCGTACTTATATATCTTTGATTAATTCATCATTCTCTCTCTATCATCTGATTGCATTCGCGTAGAAAAAACAAATGCGCTGACTTAAATACTTCGTAACGCTTGTAACTTTTAAACCGGAAAAGCTACATGGATACTCTTTCAGGATAAAATGATGTACAGGATAAGGAGATGAGAAATCTGAAATATGAAATCTGTAGATCTAGCGGTTAAGGAGATTTAAAAGACCAAAGGTCTGTGGAAAGGAGGAAAGATTTCTTATATTTCCGCGAATGTTACACATTTATTGAAACTCGATTTTACGGATTTTATCGCGTTTATTATTTGTTTAATTATTCCCGACGTTTCGACCGCTTTGCAGCAGTCATGGTCACGGGAGGACTAAGATGACAGACGTCCAAATGTCCCAGCTATCACATGGTACCCACAACTTTTTTAATTATTAATAATGGTCCGATCTACGCAGATCTTTCTCATTTGGACATTTGGACGTCTGTCATCTTAGTCCTCCCGTGACCATGACTGCTGCAAAGCGGTCGAAACGTCGGGAATAATTAAACAAATAATAAACGCGATAAAATCCGTAAAATCGAGTTTTAATAAAAGGAGGAAAGAATAAAAAAGAAAAAAATCACTAAGAATCGAACTCATGACCTTTGTCTCCAAAGTTTGTAAATTAGCCACTAGGCTTTTCGAGCACATTCTAATATTATAAGGTAATAAGCATACGACGCATGCGTCGTATTTCCGGCTTGTTATTATTATTGTATTGCTAAAGTTTTGTTTATATTTGCGGGCTATAAAAGTGATTTGGCTAATTAGTTTTGATTCGTAAAATATTATCAATAATTAACATTAATATTTTAATGACACACTTGATAGGAAAAAATCATCACGGCGTCGCACGCCGGCCGCTGGTGTCACAACATTATTATAAGGCGAACGTATGTGAAATAAGTGGTGATAAAGTCAAACAAAATTATTTACGCTACTCGAGAGGGAATTCAATTAATTTGTTTGAAACGTTACATTAATTTGGGTATCTGTATCAGAATAGTAATTAAAATACCTCGTAAATATATTTACATTAATTTGTGTCCCGATTAGATTCGCCGTCTGACGTTTTATTTTAACGAACGCGAATACAGAGACCAAAAAAAAAAGTATCAGAAATCAAATTACGGTGGAAGAGGCTGCTTTGGTTTACCTGTCGATTAATGAGTTATATACATTGAACATGATTTATCTTTTTTGCGTATGTAAAAAAATTAAATGTATCGATGATACAATAGTTCGTTCGTCGGTCATTTCCACCGTAACATAAAAACATAACCATTGAAAAAATCATTTTAGTAAACGAGTGTTTATTATAAGTTTTCGAAAGAGAAAACTTGGTTAAGTAATTTTCTTAATAATATCAGAGTTCATTGATCTCACAGTTCTTGTCGAATTCATAGGAATATTTTTAGTAAAAAAATGCCGCGCTTAGAAATATAAACTTACACAAATTTACAATTTCATAACATTCATGATCTTTAATTCGTAAATCTCTTTTGTTTGATACCGTGTAGTTAGTATTCAGCAGTATCTTCCTTATTTTCTTTCTTACTTTAATTTGTATTTAATTTATGAAACAACGTTTAAAATAGATATTAAATCAACATCTGATTTTGTCCCTCTCAAGGTTTGAATTCCGGTTCGCCAGCCACAATAAAACTTGATAGAAAACATTATATAGAGGTACAATTTCTCTTTTCACATCCAATTGGGAATTTATGTTCGTTCCTCAATCTTGTTGGTGAGAAATCGCGTTGTCCGGGTTTGTTTACGAACAATAACAAATGATGTGTTAATGGAAGCTAAAATAAAATTAAAGGCAATATCAGAAGTTCTATTTACAAACTGTTGATTATTTTTTATATAGTTACTACTATTTAAAAACTTTAAAACGTTAGTAGTAACAATTTACTACTTCAGACAAAACATTAACATTCATTACCATTGTAATGACTTTAGCTACAGTTACTTTTAATATATAAATTTTTCCTATTCAGATCTCTGTGACAAAATTCATTCAATTTATTACGTAGACACACGCTTAGACATTTAATTGTCTCATTACCAAATAGTTAATTAGTTATCGTTATTAACTGCTATAACTATTTAAATGATTATAATAGTTTAATGAGTGACAGTAGCTTGTAAGAAATATTTTTTCTTTAAGTACGCTGTTGTAGAAGTTCCAGGGATTTCATGATTGGATAACCTGGACTACAAAGAAACCTACGTTCTAATATATACAACCATTGTTACTGTATTGTGCATAGTACATGATTATAAATTTAACTAAAGCTGTGTAGCTTTTCAAACCTAATTTTGAGACGAGGGACAAATGAAACAGTTATAACTATATCAATTATAATGTTGCATTAGTTAGGATGATACATTACACATTGTGATTTTTGCTTTGAGATGTAAAGTCTTAATGTAAACTGAACTCTTGTGTTTGATGGCAGAAATGACCGCTGTTGTAGAAACTAGCTAGACTGTCTCTGGTAGCAGAGACCTACCAGTGTATCAGTTGACAATAAATGAAGGATCTCTTTTGTGATACGAAGACGTGAGAACGATTCTCATTCAGACAGGGTGGCAGTGATGACGTTTGAGGACGTACCACCATTCGATCGAATTGATCGGTAGCGTAATTAAGCTATAAAGCCGCGTTTATATTAGCGAACAAGCTGGTATTTGTGGGACAGATTGAAATGTGGATGAGTATTAAAATT
Organism: Byasa hedistus; assembly: GCA_029286795.1. NCBI lineage: Eukaryota > Metazoa > Arthropoda > Insecta > Lepidoptera > Papilionidae > Byasa > Byasa hedistus. The sequence continues at coordinate 2,800,151 of JAGSMW010000020.1, read as the reverse complement.
TTATTACATCCACGATTTCTGTACCGGCGCGTAGGCGATCAATTAAATCAGGTTTAGTTGTCGGCCATTACGGCACATCTATCTGATATGTGTGTGTGCTAATTTTTTTTTATCTAACTTTATCGATACCATAATTACTTGATGCGAGTTAATAGTTCTAGCTTTTACTTTTGGGCTCGTTAAAAATAATATGAAATCGTGCTACTTTTTTTTTAGTTACAATAATCGCATGTAATCTTCGAGTCGCCGATTATATTTTATAACACAGGTCGTGTTTACTTGTTCCTATTCATTTATAAGCAATGACATAACTCACATAGACATTTTTGTTTACTGTTACAAAAGTAGACTTAGTTGAAATTTAGAATGAGGTTTTAAGAGTTAGATTATTAGATTATTAAATGAAATCTTTGTAAAGGCTCCACATAATATCAGCGCTGCAGCATTAAACTTGCTGCAGTAGATGCTGAGTGGAGACCTGTTCAACATCATGTCACAACACACTTTTAATATGTTTTTTGTTTTACGTAATTAATTTTTTTAGCAACTGTTGTGTATTTTATGTTGAATAAAGTTTTCTTTCTTTCTTTCTTTCTTTCTTTCTAGAGAGTTGTTGAAATATTTCATCTAGCAATTAGAATTTGCATAACTCTTACATTATTTCCTAAGGTTCTATATATAGAAATGACCTGCATCTCACGGTCTAGTAAGAATTGGACTAAGATGACTTTCTGACGCACATGGCATAACTATCAAGTTTTGGTGAAGAGAAATCCTTCTAATTCTGACTCCCTGAAAAAGCTCTCCAAAAGTCTTGTAAATTCTATCTCCAACATCAAAAAAAGGTTTAAGTTTCTAATTTATTAACCTCGCCTTTTTTATGAATTATTTTTAAATGACTAATAAAACTTTTGATCTTTTATTAAAAATTATTGTAGACTTTGATTGTTAGTATATATAACAATAACAAATATTATAAACCTCATTACAGATTACTTAAAAAATGAGTCAAGATACATTATTCTAAATAACTTTTTTATAATGTTAAAATAGCATGAATAGTTTAACTGTCTCCGTGGCTATATCGCGTAGGCTATCCTGAATCCGTATGTACTACGGACGTCCCTGGTTCGAGTCCATAGCTACATATCGAAGAGTTTGGTTATTGTTAGTAGTTACTACCCTCATATTTAAAACTGACGTTACTGAGTTCGAGCCGTAACAAAAATTTCTTTCGAATCGCTATGATTCGTGTGTTTACGTGAACGACATAGTTTTTAAAATTGTACAAGACGCCGTCTCAACATGCTTGGTGTGGACTGTCGACATGGAGCTGGTGGAACTAGTTCATTTAGCACCGTCGGTAGTGCGATGCCCTGTCGCCGGGCACACGGGCGGCCGGCCGCGCCCGTTTGCGGTGCGCTTAGCGGGGCCACGCTAACCAGCGCTGTCGTTGCATTACCGAACAACCTCAACAGCAGCCAGAAGTGGACGTAGGCAACTAACCCACATCCCTTATAACCCACAAAGGTTATAACTTACATGTTATACAGGTTCACCTTAACGTTAAGTTTGGATTAGGATAAGGATTAAGCATTCCTGGTTAGAGTAATCTGGCATTAGTTTAAGATCTAAAATATTCGGGGCACACTTCACCATGTTAACTTCCCGCCAAGTATTAACCCATTGTAAATAATAAATAGCAATATAATAATTGAATATAGATACGTAAACGTATCTGTATGTCTGTGAGTACAATTGAAGCTTGCGTCCTCTTAAACCGATTAAATTTTGACAAAAAGAAATATAAAAATGTACAAGTCTCTGGTATTAAAAAAATTAAAGCTTTGTTTTTAATCTACACCTTGAATGATTCATTTTAAAGTATAATGATAATAACTGTTATAATTTAGTTTACGTCTTCCTCGTTATTATGACACTGCCTGATCAGATATCAGAACCAGACCTTCATAATTTTAGATGTAGTTGAAGTATTCGTACCAGTTGATGAGTAACAGGAAGGTGGTTTCCTCTTAGTCGCCTTTTAATGTCACATCCATGGTGAAATGGCGGAGGTGACACGTCGGCACTTAATCTATGCCTCTGTAACATTAAGTGTACAGAGCGAGTTATTGTGCGTAGAACTTCACCAATTATCGCATCTCGCACCCATTATGGTCACAAATCTTCGGTGGCGCTAAAACCGCGGGCGATAACAAATAATACCAAACGTAAATATTTCTTAATCCGTCATATTTCATTATATTTTACGGCTATGTTAAAAAGCATCATCAAGTGAGAAGTTATATTTAATAGCGATTTCTGAACTCGTAGACATACATATGTAATTTGTTTAAAGCAATGATATATTTAAAAACAGTTTAATCGTAATTATTGAGTTTGTTATTAGCAGTAACTTTGTTAGACTATAGTCACACAATATGTTTTTATTTATACATAATATTGAATGAATACTATATTGAAATTACATAGTAATGAAATGTATTGTATGAGACATATTATTCTTATTAATTTATAATAATACAATCATTGTTTTCAAATACAATCGTTCGATATGTTAAAACTATCATAGATCTGTGATAGTTTATTGTACAGTTAAATTTTGTAATAAGTTCTTATTAATATGTAAGCGGTATCAAACCAAACACGAGGTGACGCCACAAGCCAAACTGAATGCCCACTAATGGTTGTAACACACCGCAAACACGCTTTCGAAAGCCAAGAAAAACGTAACAATGAAGACGCGAACGTCTTAAACCCAATTCGAGGCGACACAGCAAACAGCGGTGAGCGTGGCCGGCGTGAGCGTCCATGATGCGACCACTAAAACCTTCTGACAACACCGCTCATCGTCACATAAACTTTTAAAAGTGTTTACACACATACACTGTGACAGAGCGATCTAGTCTGACGATCGCTGATGTTGACAAACGCGAGCGGCCATTTTACGTATGCGCTTCAATTGGCGTTTATCGCCGCACAACAGCGTCGAGAACTGCTACACTAGTGTTCACCTCTTTTTACGCTAAACGGGTAATGGTAATGATGTTTACAGTTAAGTCGTCATGTAGTTGCTAATCGCGGGCAAGTCGCGAGTTAGCGCCTCGCCCGGTGTCCGCAAACAGCGTCATTCATTGTCACCCCGGCTGAATGAGGCGCACTCCTTCTCCCTGCACGTATACGTATGTACTCGGCCGTAATGCGTCTAGAGGGGTGGCCGGAGCGGAAATCATTTAACACATACCTTCACGTGTAAATTTATAATACATACCACACTAGTTTTCAATATCAGTTGTCATTAAAATCTACGTATAAAGATTGTAAGTCTCCGCAGCCGGAAACCGTATAGGTACTAACGCAGCGCATATTCCTAACGCGTAGTAGTGATCAAACAACCGTCTTCCGCTTTATATTACGTTATAGCTAGTGAAATCATTAAGCAACGAGTCTTAAATTATTATGAGATAGGAATAAGCATAAAATCGTATAGTTTATATAATCTTCCACTTATCATCAGGTGAACGTGTTGCTCATCTCATCGCTTCCTTAAATAATAACGTCAATTCAATTGACAAAGCAAAATGTTACTATTTTCTTCTTAAAAAAAAACTAAAGTTTAGAAGAAAGATGCTCTAAATCTATATTGATCCTTTAAAACTATAAAACTTCAAAGAAGATTAATGAAGTATATACGCAAAACAAAATACTTTAATATTAATTACAGTGCTAAACTTAAATATAGCTGAGTTGGCTAATATGCTTTGCGATTGTGCTGGTGCCAAGTGTAACGTATTGTTAACATAGGTCAGGGCCACTTTGACATTTTTATTGAACCTTCTATGACAGTTATAGATGTGACTTTAATAATGATACGAAGACTAGAATTTTATCATCAAACTTACGATTTTAACGAGTTTCAAATGAATTTTCACTTTAAAATATTCAAATAGCTTAAATGTAATTAGTTAGCTAAAATTTTTATTTATAGATTTAATATATTCATTCTGATTTTTTTGTGTTTGTTTCTATATATTATTTATATACAATTATCGTATATAAATTCTTTTAAATATAACGTATAATAATTGTATACATACGATACCTTTTTGAAATTAATCCATAGCTTAAAAATAGTAGTTAAAGCTTTATTGAAAATTTCTCTCTGCCAACTTATACATCAATCAATAAATAGACAGTCTATCAATTTTGATATAAAAGGAAGTATCAAATCATCCTAAAATATCCTTGTCTATCATTAGGGCGCTTCCTTTCGCGCTTAACCGACTTTCACACCAGATGGTGCTTTGAAGAATAATTAATTGACATACAACTTATCACAGCTAATTTATTCGTCTGGATGGACAGTAGTTTGTCGCCAGTTTGGCAAAATTCCACCGACAATCGAACCATAGAAACACCGTCCTTATCAACCTGTATTTAAAGTTTACATTTCATTAAATACGTTCGCTAGGTATTTTCTTAGATCACTGAAACGCTCCTGTCAGTAAGCAATAGTTAAATTGAAGCCAAAATAAACTGTGCCTCTTCTAAGATGTATTTTGTAACTGCACTCCGGATGCGATGTGTAACAATAATTGTTATTGTAAACATTTGCTATAAACATTCTGAATCAAATCAACGATCAGACACGGAGTTGTTATTAACGTGGTTGTGGATCTGTTATTATAGATCACTTTAATGTTTTTAGATTTTCTTGAGTAGAAAAATTCTATCAACATCCTTGATGAAGAATATTATGGAGTATACATCTACGAAAATTTAAATTACAAACTTTGAACCTATCTCACTCTCGCACACTTTCGTTTAGAGTTAGAAATAAGCTTTACCATGGTGCCTATACGGTCTCTAACAAGAGAGACCTGTTACCGGTATTCAGATCCATATTAATCACTAAACGAAAAATCGTGCTGTCTATATCGTCTTGATACAAAGGTTAAAAATTAGATCGATCTCAATATTATATTAGTTGTATTCTTATTCATTATTAATCAAAATTTATAGATAGACAGGATATTAAATAATTAGCCTTAAAACGTAACAATCATGCAAGGACTAAAGTCTGCTTCATATTTGCCAGTTTAATTTCGCTATGGCATATTATAGTCATAAAAATTTAATTGTATGTATAAGTAAAAAGAATATTAATCGGTAAAATGTTAAGTTAAAATGTAGGTTAATAATATAATGAGTTGACATACCGAAGAGACCAAAGAGGGTCTCAGATCCTTAAAGCTGGAACGGTGCACATCCTGAGGTGTCAGGAGAGGCGCATTGAAGTGCCATTCCGGAGCCGATTGATTCAGCTAATGTAAGCATCGGTGATGATAATAGGATCCGATACGCTTTGCGCGATGTCTTACAGTTTATACCGCAAACTTAGACTTGACAATGTGATCTGATTTACATTTTTAAGTTGCATTTCCAAGTGTTTTTTATATACTAATTTTAAGTACACCATCGAATTTTAGAGCAGGTGGTTTTCATTTAGAGTCTATATATATTATCGGACAATTGATAATAGTTGACGTGATAAGGGATTTTATTTCCATTTTTGACCTTGTCCTTGATGTTATTATTCAGAGCTTCATTGCCCTTATTTTAATGTTTACTTTATCTATATCATTACTTACAAAATTACGTTTGTATTGTTTTTAACTTTGTATGGTTTTGTAGTTCTTATTTCTATTTTAATTTCACATTTGACTTCACTTTTCAATTTTTGATTAATAATATCAAACTTCTCTTTGTTTCTTATTGTCTATGTATAGTTTATAGCTAGTTTTCTTTATCCACAATACATTGGATACAACTCTAGCTTACTATATAGACAACTTATTTATCAGACACTTGTGTACTACCTATGCTTTTCATTATTTTAGTTTCACAATTTATTGGATATTGGTTTAAAGGTCGCCGAGGCTACAGTAATTGATATAGTAACATCTCATGTGTTGCTGTCTAACTATAGGCTTATTACTTACTATCAAATGATCGACTAATCTGGTGGTTTAGTTGGAAAAAATGTGTATTAAAAGCAAATACAATGTCTCATATAAATTTGATTAACGACTTAGCAGATTTACATGAAATCCCGTAGACGCATTGCGAAACTAACGCCGGTATTACCACGCAGTAAACATTCCCACCGTGGTGGGGTTAATAAAATCATTTCCGTACGTTCGGTTCGCTCCAAGCGGGCGTGTTGTGGTCGTAATTTAAGAGCATCTTGACTTTTACTGTTGCACTCGCCTTTTTACTGTTGTAGTAAAACCGCGAAGGCCAATCAATAGTTGTTTGTATGAATAAGGAAACGTGACGAGAAAAAAAAAATCAGTAAATTCTTTTACTGAAACTCAGTGCGGACGAGTTTAGATTGTTCGTGGAATATCTCAATCATTATTGTGAGTAGTCTTAGATAAATATGTTAAAAAATTTGTTTGATTTCATTTAATTCTATAAATGTCTTCAACTAGTTCGCGTGATCAAGAACGAGTTTATGTTAAATAAATGAAGAATTCATGTATTTCAATACTGAAACGTTAGTTTAACATCTTATGGATAATCAATTTTCACAGCACTCAGAAAATGGCCACTATAGTTATATATTTAAAATAACCACAATTTTAAGGTTATAAATAAATAAAACTTTAACATTATAGATAGTTGTAAAAAGAAGTACAATAGGTTACTAGGTTCCTGGTTCATTTCCATACGTCTTACATTTTAGATATTGAGAAGTCTCATTGCCTTCATATCATAATTCCCGATTCTCGGCGAGCACACTTTCACCATACACGTCATTTTCAATTAACATTCTCATTGTAAACAAAAGCTACATCATCATCATTGACAACTTGAAATTAAAGTTTGGCAGTTGGAGAAATAAACATCATTGATCCTGTAACTCTTTGTTTTAGTGTCTATTAATTAAAACGTTACCACTATCTAAATATCATAAATCAAATGACATTATTATCCAAAATTGGGACCCCGATAACAATTTTTCATTTTGCGCTAATATTATAAAACGATCATTGATTAATTAATCTTTAAAGATTTCTTTAGCAAGATTAGTAATTGAACCAAGTTTTAAAATTAACTTTATACATTATTTTGTGACCAAAGTCACCGACTACTCAATTCTCTCGTCGTTGCACAATGTATGAATGTCAGTAATTTTTTTTTGTGTAAAAGTCAAGTTTTGTAGATCACAGCCCGACAAGACTGGGAGTCACCGCCGTTGCACAACTGGTGAAATTTCTTACAACGTATGAAATGTAAATATCAATTGCCACGGATTATAATAACAATTACGCCATCTTTAAAATGTAAAATGTTAACATCATTTACTAAATAATAAAGCTGACGGTAAGTGGTACGCCCCTTTACATCAGTGTAGTGATAGGATGATATACACTAGACCACATTGTGACGTCATATTGTGATATATGATAGCAGAGAGATGAGGTCCCGTTACCCGAGTAATAACATAAAAACGCCGTTTAAAACAACACAGTAATGTTTGCATTGTTGTAAACAAGCTATTTCTTTATATTGATAGTGAATTATTTTGATCATATACTATTTCCGGTACAAATTACACCAGTTGTCTTCACTCGAATAGCGCTCTTATAACGAACGGTAACGTAATCCGTCAGCATCCCGCGAGACCCAGTTCCCGGTAAACCCCTCAGACAACGTCTAAATTTATTCGAAGTAGCTTCGCACTCGATACTCTGACAATGAACTCTTATCGAGTAAACAATCGTTCACTCAGCGCGACCTGGCGCTCGTCTCTCGCCGCCCGCCGTGGCGGATCGTAAATCGATATTTACCGGTCCGGTGTACAACACTAGTTGTAGTAAGTGAGTCTAATTTAACGATCCGTCTCTGTAATTAGACAATTACTAGTCTACGATCGATGAACAAAAAAAAGCTAAACTTTAATTAAGTAGTTTTCCTCATTTGCCTTCAATATTGCCTCAGTGGCGCAGCAGGTAATCGCTTGTATCACGAGGTCCCCGGTTTGTTTCCGGTTTTCTGAAACAGCCTGATTGACTACCATTCTCACATTGTATCACATTGTTTTTTTTTGTTTCTGCTAAGCGAGGAGAGTGATAAGTTCACCTGTTGGTAAGTGATACGCTTGTCCATAACGCGGCGCTGGTTAAGATGGTATACACTGCACTATATTGCGCTCGTCGCCTTGAGACATAAGTATGTTAAGTCTCGTTACCCCAGTAATTTCACTTGCTTACAGCGCCCTTCAAACCGGAACACAGTAATGTTTGCACACTACTGTTTAGCGGTTGTAATAGTCACCTACACGATCTACAGCAACAGTAATTTTTTATTGTAAACCTGCTGCCATTACAGCATTGCTGTGTTCCGGCTATCAACATACGAGAGTCAGATTATTGGACGAGCCATCACCACCTTCGGTGTTATTGTCACTTCAAACCATGTGAAATTGAACATAAAAAGTCATAATCGTCGTTGTATGATGATAAATATATTATTAGTAATTTTGACGATGAAGGAAATACTAAATTCCTTTTAACGATTATATAGTAATAGAGAATAACAAAAAAATATTTGGTGAGAATCCAGCGAGTACCAAAGTTGGACAAATTTAATATTTCCTGAACTAGTTTGACTGTATCTAGCTCACTTCATAATTTGGTATATCTCTTATTAAAATTACTGGGCTACCAAAACATGTATATGATTCTGCTTCTCTCATTGCACAGTTTTACAAAATTTTTCTTGATTGCAGGGCGTCCGGCAGCGCAGTGATTCTGGACCCGCGAATGATTTGCAAGAAGAATCGAAGGACGAAGGGACGTTTAGCTCAAATTTGCAGGAATGAGACGGGTCTGCTGAAAGAAATCACTAAAGGTGTGACGCTGGGTGCAACGGAGTGCGCATACCAGTTCAGGAATCGAAGGTGGAACTGTACAACTCAAAGACGCAGTATGAGGAAAATACTGTTGAGGGGTAAGTTTATATTATATTTATAATGAAACCATTTCATTGGTCGGCGGGAATGGTTCATTGACTATACCATGACCACCAAGACAAACCTTGACGTGGTTCTTAATTTTTTTTCTGGTTTTGTAATACACTCGCTTTCGATTATAACCAAGAAAAAAGGTCTCGATGGAAAGTATTAATTTACTTCATGTTCAAAAGTTCTTCGATGGTAGACTTCTACCAAAGATCAAATGTACAAATACCACCGCGATGATAGCTCCTATAAGCAAGAAGTATTTTGTGATGAGACTGAAGAGCAATAGCTAGTTATAAATTGGAGCATGGTCATAGCATTTTTCGTAAAAGGACAAAGGAGTTACCTTCATAATATATAAGTGCATTATTTCTATTAATACACGTATAACTTAAAATCAAGTAAACGTCCTGTTCGTCTTTACGCTTTATTTATAAAAAAAGATCGTCCTCATAAAATGCTTAATAACAACAAGTGGAATTTGTTACCAAACAAATCGTCATCGATTATTAATTTAAATAAGCCCCAAATGTATATTTCAAATGTTGCATTAACATATCAATAACATTGTTGACGTCGCGTAAATCAAACCAAAGTTAATTGCTTCTAAAAAGGTATTTAATTTAATAATGCATAAAAAATGTCGTCAACAAATTTTTTCGATGGCGAGAGGCGAATTTTAGTATTGCCTTCACGAGATCGCACCTCCCGCTGCGCTAACCTCCATATTTACATATATACGCATAACAAATTATACAGCATTACGAACGTAGCGAAAAGGCGCAGGTTCGACTCCCCGCCGGTGGAAACATTGAGGAAACCGACATGGTATTAAAACAGCACTACCAGAAAAACGTAAAGAGATTCCCCAGTAGTAGGAACTATAAGAGAGCTATTAATTTATATAAAGCCGATGTGTCACAAGAAGTTTGTTATTTCTTAAGCAAAGTTCTGCGACAACTCAACACAAAAGTTTAACAATCAATAGATTTAACTAAATCGCCCCGATGAGTTCATCAGCGTTCGGGTTATTGTAGAATGTGGGCAGGGGGTTCGCTACCTGCCGGGTTTATTACTCCGCTCACAAAAGAATCCAAAACGTGTTAAATCGCACAGATGAATATCGGGGCCTAATTCGATTAGCCCAAAAGAGTTGATTTTTATGCGACCGCTCGTTTATCTAAATGCGCTGCTCACAGAGATGGACACTGCGACAAATTATCGATATATTACATTACATCTAAATTTACAAATTCAGTATATTCATACCCAAATTTTATTTTAAGTATCTATCAAGACAAATACCACTGCGGCGCCCATTAATATCATTATCACCAAACACTTTCAGACACAGCCTCCCTTCAAAATTGCACATATCGGAATAGAATACTTTGCCCTTATTTTATTTTCATAATAAATCAACGAGACGATAACAACGATACTACCGATAACACCTGATGAACACCATTTAGCAATGAATAGTAATGTAGATGATACTAAATAATTTTTAATTTACCAACAGTCGCGTAGAAATAAAACTTAAAACTAATTATGATTAAAAGTACAAAAAATAGCAATTAGAAAGTACATCATATCTTAAATAATCTCTGAACTTTAATCCATAGATCCGCAGCATAATACTTATTAAGTTTCTTTACATTTATTAATTTATTGTTCTTCTTCTTAGTTGTATTTCCTCATGACTGAGGGTCGTGGTCATCATGTTTCGTGAAACACACGACGACTTACTTGGCGGTTATAATGGTTTGCCATTGCCTTCTCCATTTCACATACTAGTCCGACCACGGATGGTCACGACATAGATATATAGGTTTCCTCATGTTTTCCTTCACCGTTAAAGCACGTGATATTAGTTGGTGTTTTATGCTAACTGCACATAAATTGAAAAATTCATTGGTCCAGGCCGGATTCGAACCCGGTACCTTCGCATTGGAACGCCGGCGTTCAAACCACTAGGCTATCACGGCTCTTAATTTATTTTTAATGAATAATAATAGTGAAAATAATTAATAAACAGCCATCACAAGGAGAGAGTCAAGGTCATCACCACCTTCACTAAAAGCTCAAGTTCAGTGTGGACCGAACCCATCTCTTCTCTTAAAACCGTTTTGCTATCACGGCTTCAAATATATAATAATGAAATCGATATCGTGTTACACGATCTATCGATATCTCGGCGGTGCTTCATCACCACCAGCATCACTTGCGAGCGGCCGCCGTCCGCTGTCGGGGCGCGTCCATTTCGGATTCATTAGTGTAAATTAAGTGGTATTTGTCAAAATTACGCCGCGAGTACAAAATATTTATAAACTCCTAAAAACCTTTTTCCCTTTTGCAACATTCAATTCGAGGGGGCGCATAATTTCTCGGAGCGAATATTATGAGACCTCAAAAACCAAAAAAAAATCTATAATATTTGTTGCGTATTTTATACGACAATGTTGAATGTCAGCACTTTTTTTTACGACTTTAAGTTTCGGGTTATCGCTACCAATTTTTGGGGTAGTGTAAACGTACATTAATTTAATATCTTATGGCTCAATAGGTTATGTTGTTTTAACCTTTTTTCATCCTTTCCGGGTGTTTAATATTTTATTATAAAATCTTCTGATGAAGTATACAAAAGGCCGGCTTAATTTTCTACCCGCCAACTTTGCTTAAGATGTTGTGATAAGATATAAATCAAAAGTTTAAGATAAATTTCATAATATAAAACATACATTATTGATATTTATAACATATACATAAATATGAGTTAAAATATAAATAATATTGAAATGTTTTTACGTGATGGAGGCTGAATGTAAAATGTAGGATAATTTTTTAGAAAAGTCAGTTGAAAGGTATTATCCCTTTGAAAATACTATAGTTATTAAACTACTAGTAGTTATACAATTTACTAGTAGTCCCTTATCGATGATCGCCTGAGAAAGTATTATAATACAATTGCAAAGCTTATTTTTGTCGCTAAACTAGTATTCAAATATTATTATGCTTTTTATAATATTTTCTTTTGAAGTCTAACAAAAAAATTAAAATGCTTATAAAAAATATCAGAATTGTCCATTTACTTACAATACTTTTATTTTCTTTATTTCTTTAGTTAATATATTAATAGGTTAATATTCATTTATATCATATCCTTTGATTCGTTGTTTACGGAGTTTTCATCTAGATTGTTTAAAATATTAGTAGATCTTGACGTAGATTTAAATTTTATTGATAATAAACACCTATACCCACATTTTTTTCAAGTTTCAAAGTTAGTATACCTTCAGAATTTTATAGAAAGAATTACAAATTAAGTTTAAAGTTAATAAATCGAGAGCAATGGGTGGCAGAGGCGCAAAGCTTTACCAAACTGAATTAGTCCCTGAGTTTTATCATCAGGTGACAGGGAAAAAACTTTAATACGGGATGTTAAAAAATCACACTTGTCTTTTTATAAAAAACACATGGTTTTATCCACCATGTTTTAAATATTATAATATACATCTTTAATAGTTTCTGGTGCATTGAATATTAGACATATTCTTGTCACATATTAGAAAAAACCAAAAATCTGATTTTTAGATTTCAGAAAATCTTTTGTATTCTTAATATTATAATGTTATTAATAACTGTAAATACAGAAGAAAGGATGAAACATAAATTTATGTAAGAGCGTCATGTACCATTTTATATAATGATTATGTACTGTAGTCTACACTTAGAGAATAGTGTTTTTAAAGCCTGTATATAGTTCTAAATTATTATAATATAGTTAAATAACAAATTGGAAATACATGAAGTAAGTTAAAAGCTGTATGAATACACATTTAACTCGTTAATAGTTTTGTTATATACATAAATCAGAAATTTAACTTATAATAAACAAAAAGGTGTACACTAAGGTTTTTTGTTTCCTTAGTGTACACTTTTTTGATTATTATAAGTTAAGTTTTTGCTTTGTATATATAGCAAAACATATAATTTATTTAATATATACTTGTTAATATTGACTTTTCATTTTACAATTTCATATCAACCGCGTTCATAGACAGGCTCTGAAGTACACTTATTAAAGACTATTACCATTTATCGATATAAAATGGAAGCACTGTGCTTCAGTGATTAACTAACACCCTGTATCACTGACTCATGAGAAAAAATAATCATCGTTAATTGGTCCCCTTCATTAGTAAGCCGGCGCATTCTCCGCTTCGTTGTTTTTCGGTGTCAAAACTTTATCAATGAAAAAAGGATTTCATTCTTATTTAAACAGTCTTATCACACACGTACTTACTGTCCAGTGATTACTGGCCCTAAGTAATATTTCATTTAATGGAGTTCTCTTATTTAACCGAAAAGAGATCTGAGACCTGTATAACCCGAGTTCTTGTAATAATGAGTACACGAACAAAATAAAACAGTTTAAAGAAAAAAGTGTTGATTTATGGTTGTAATGCTTTAGTTAATATTCACGGGTGTATTCTGAATCTTAAACACTATGCATATTGTAAGTTTGCGATATATAATGATATATGGTAGATTACTTAAAATTATATAATCTACCTACTAATAATGGCCTATATTGTTTTATTGGTTTTCTCTCTTTTTTTAATAACAATTTAACAACTAATACTAGATCTCAATCACACGCAGTGTTGAGTAATGATAGGGCCGAAAATGGTACAGCGTGCTCTTCTAGAATTTTCTGGTTCTTATTTCATGGCCAGAACACAGCGATGCCGTTTTGATTGTAATAAACCCCACTGACATATAGTTAAATATAGACATATGTATAATATATGTAAAGAATCTTAGTACACTCTTAAATAAGTTCTATACAACAAATGATTAAAAGGACAATTTAAAAAAGGTTATGTATACTTTTACATTATTTTGTATTATCTATAAAACTTTGGAAGTTTTTATAATATTGAAAAAGTTTTAGAAAGTTATTGATCAATGATTAAGTTTAAATATAACATTATCATCGCCATCTAGTTTCGTTTAAAGCCGGAGCATAAAAGTCGACTTTGACAAAACGACTACACAAAATCCCGTAATCAAAGTCAGCACTACGATATCAAATTGTAAATACCTCCGACACCTTATCGGGCTAGACTCGACGCCGGTACCAACTTCCACTTATACAAAACAGCCTAATTAAGCTATAAACAAAGCCACAAACACGGGCTCCCAAAATATTGGGGTCTAAGGCCCTATACTAATCTCAGCGGGCCATTAAGTGTCGACAGGTCGCAGCGAGGGGTCTCCGGGGGCCCATAAAGATTACCACACGATAACCCGACTACTGCAGTATTGGGACCTCACACATGCCCCGTGATCCTCACATAAATACTCAAGAATGGCTTCATATCGACAAAAAACTCGGCGATAAATTTGGCGCCCCAAACACGTAAATGTTCTTAATTATAGTGTAATTTCCGGGGAGCATTTCGTTGTATCTAATCTTTTCACTCTTATGGCCAATGTCCATCCGCCATGGGCAGCGCCGCTCCCCGTCCCCCGACCCCCGACCCCCGTCCCGCCCCGCCGCCGCGGTAATGGTCGTAATTCTGTTGATATCGATTATTGGTCTGGGCTCAGCCACTTATAATACTTAACTCTTCGGTACCTACATCTTAATAAGTATTTTAATATGTAAATCACTTGAAGCGGCCTGACCTGGAAATTCGATACGGACGAGCTTTAATTTTAGCTTTTATGAGATAACAGAGGATTTCGCTAAATCCTATACAGTTTGATGTTATATTAAAACTTACAAACGTAATCTTATTCATTAATAATTGTATTATCATTATGACGTTTATTTAAGTATAAATTTAATACAATTTCAGTGTAAAAAAAATACTGGTAAAGAAACGTTTCTTTCCAGACCTAAGTACGAGTATATATATAATGTATAACGATTAATAAATGCTTTTTAATAGAGATACATTAATTATCATGGACATCATCAAATAATTGTTTTAGATTTAAAACAATGTCTTATCCAATCGTTGTTTTATTAATGCTTCTGTACGCTGACAAATAATTTGCAGATCGCCAAATAAAGGCGGGCTACATATTTATAAGTGCTCGATATAGCGGATGTCAGCCCGTTGGTTTACTGGAATAAACAATGGCTGCCCTTAGTCATTTGAAAGTCAAACATCAACATGGCGAGGAAGGAGTAATCGACATCTCAAGCACAAAATTGTCGGCGGAGGCGATATCTCGCGATCATCGCAGTAGAAAATCCAAGAGACTGTCGCTCTTTTGAATTCGTGTTTCTCGCTCCAACATATGTCTTTGTCTATAATATCCTCTCGCTCGGTGTTCTGTGTTTTTTTTGTTCCGGTGGACAAGCGGCCGCCTGTCCGTCACGAGAGACAGGCGCGCGCGAGACGCCGTCGTCCCGCACTTATCACCGTCACACCGCTGCCAATGTTAAATTAAAGGAAATACTACATCGATATAGTACAAAATCAGCGAACGTCAGTTACTTTAAAAAAAAATCGCAAGGAATTATTGAACCGTGTCCACCGCAGCTGTGTCCAGTTTTTCGTAGGGTAATAAAAGAAATTAAGGGAAGTCGTTCCGAAGAGACGTTTAACTTCGTCCACATCAGTCAACATTAAGAATGCGATTACTTTGTACAACTCAGTTGCCTAATTGGTCGCTAAATTACCGAACAATTATCCCTTTCCAGGCACTTGTGCATTCGTTTTCACTTAACAGTTACGAAGCAATGTCAATATCGAAAAATTTAATAGATCTTGCCATATGACTTATGAACGGGGCATATTGTCGCTCGCCTTTGCGGCACAATAGGCAAGCTGATTATTCTCATTTAATGGGCATAATCCATTCAAATTAGCCATCGGACGTACGTTGAATAAAGTATTCGCGTTTTGTGCGCGGCTGAATGACGCTCGCTCTCTTCCGGTGGGTGGTTGCTGTCACAACACGCAATGCGCGTCGCGGACGCACCGCACCGCATAATGAGACGTTTACTCGCATTAGCTAAAGAAATTGACAAGTGAACAATAGCGGGCCGAGGCAACAAAACGAACGCGAAAACGACAGAAAGAGCCGGACAGTGTCGTATCGTATTACCCGACGTAAAATATCTGGGGGAACGGAATGAGAAACGATCGCTCCATTTAAATACGGGTAAGGGAGTGGAGCGTTCGCGTGCGTTCGGTAGCGTGAGAATGCGCTTCATTCGGGCGGCGACAGCGCGTCCCGCGTCGCGCTCGCCGGCACCGGGACGTCGATAAATCAGGTGCAGGGCACCGGCGAGACGCGCATATATCGGCCAAGGGGCCCACAATGGCCCCAAGTTGACACGGTGACACTGACGCAATTGCTCGCATGCGCCGCACACCGTCCGCCGTCACGCCGCGCGACAGCATTACGAGCCGCGCGATGCAGTCCAAAGCTCCTCAACTCGGACGACCCCGCCGGCCCATTAACGAGCCGAAAATTAATTGCTTTTACTTTGAAACTCGCAAAAAGCTCCGAATAATTAGAATTAATTACAATCCATAAGAGTCCGGTGAGAAGACAAACTTTTTTAAGGAGTACGAGTAGATTTATTCGGGGCTCTAATTTAAATCGCATATACTTTGAATGATTTATGTATCATCTCTTTTTTAGACGGAGACAAGAATCTTTTCATACACATATTACAGAATAATAAAAATGGTGATAACGCTAATTAACACACTATATTTTATTACTTTTTTCTCATTCAGTTATTATAAACAGTTTATGGCAGGAACTGGATGAGCTAGTAATTCAAATACCGTTCCTCGACGTTCCTAGTTAGAGGTTCGTATCTCCAATAACTTTGATAAATAGTTGATTATCCCTGGTGATGTTCATACTTCATAGTGATACTAGTAACAGTGTATTTACTGCGTTAAATATTTGAATTAATCGGATGAGATAAAACGTTCGCATTCGTTCAAAACATTCCGCTGCGGTCGCGTTGACAGCCCGATGTATTGTTCTGGTATAAAACTGATCCAAGTTTAAAGAAGTTGTTCTTCTTCTTTTTGCGTAACCCCGTTTATTCGAGGTGGGTAATTTACTATCTTTAATTCAACATTTTTAATTACTTATAAGTTTTAAATAATATAGTTATGAAATTATACGTTACATCTGTAGCAAGTCAGTTGTAACTTTGGCCTTGTCTTCATCTAAATTAATTAGGTTGCATGACCAATTCAAAGCTTATAAAAGAGCTGTAGTTTTAGAACAAGAAGATGTAAAGAAATATGTTTGTCTGCCATATTATATACATAGTCTGCATTAATTACGTGTTTGTCAATACGTTGTGATGTTCAATTTTTCCTTACAAATGCAGCTATGAAATTTATCTCGTTTTTATCTTTCTTAATACCATTAACGAATCATATCATAAGCGTTACTATCAAGTTGTGGATAGTAAATAATACTGCATTACGATTTGAAGGCTGTCTTAATCATTTATTCGCTAGGATTTTTTTTAAGAAAAATGGCCGCGTTTCTTTAATGGTAAAGTTTGCTGCGTTGTTTGTTGCAAATGGTAAAACTTCGCGATATGTTTACGAGTCGCGACGGGTTAGGGCGTAGGTAGCGCTTGTGACATACGTGTTTACGACACACGACATCCCGCGACACACGATACTTGGCATGGAGGCATTGCGGCATGACTCACTCGGGGAGTAAGGTATGGTGATGCATCTGGTACGTGCAGCTATCCAGCCTCGTGTCAGGGTTCACGTTGCCCGCTCGATCTTATTTCAATCAGCTGCGAATTGGATACCCTTAGAGAAATCATGTAATACATACATCATATCAACTGGTAGTAGGTCTCTGTTGCCGGAGACCGTCTGGATGGGTACCACCGCAGCTCCTATTTCAACCGCCAAATAGTAGTGTGCGAACATTACTGTGTTCCGGTTTGAAGGGCGCTGTAGCTAGTGTAATTACTGGGGTAACGAGACTTAACATTTACGTCTCAAGGCGACGAGCGCAATGTGGTGCAGTGTATATCATCTTAACTTGCGTTGCGTTGTTATGGGCAAGCGTATCAGTTACCATCAGGTGAACGTCTTGCTCATCTCGTCGCATAGTAGTATAAAAAAAAAATATCTCTGCCGGAGACCGTCTATGTAGGTAATGTGCAAACATTACTGTGTTCCCGTTTGAAAGAGTAAGCTAGTGAAATTACTGGGGTAACGAGACTAAACATTTACGTCTCAAGGCGACGAGCGCAATGTGGTGCAGTGTATACCATCTTAACTAGCGTCGCGTTGTTATGGGCAAGCGTATCACTTACCATCAGGCGAAAGTCTCGATCGCCTCATAGTCTCGTCGAATAAAAAAAATACTTGACTCTAAGGCTCGCAATTTAAGGAGTTTAGGGAATCGTTTTACATGAAATTGTATGCTCACTTTAACCAACTATTAATTATAACTTGTAAAAAATTAATATAGATCATGCGTTCTGTACATATTTTTACTTTTTCGGGTGTCCTGAAAAGTCTGTATTCGTGTATATGTATACTTTTTTCGACTGGAAGTAGAAAAGTTGAGGTGAATTTCAGAGCATAAATAAAAGTATTTACTTGTTATATTGCATCCTATCGCTGATTGCTTCTTATCTTCTTAAATGTATAGTTATCATTATCATGGTATTACATATACAAGTAACTAAACTAAATACTTTTATATAGAAATAGTTATGCTATAGTAGTAGCTACTTTTAAATGCCTTGATTAATAAGTTATTACTCTAAAAATCTTTAAAAGTGTCTCTATTATTTTTATTCTGTTGGTTCGTTAACAAAATCTTGTATCGACTCATCTTTGTGAGAAAGCAAAGCCGTATAGAATATATTAGTCAATTTGCTACATTTACTGCACCGTTAATAAAAATACTAATTTTAGTTAAGAGGATATGAAAATTTTAAACATAATCTTCAACATAAACTATCGATCATTATTAAACAGGTGCATGATTAATAAAACTATTAAATTCGTCGACAAGATAATCATGATTAGTGTTACTTAATCAAAATGCGATTTTATTAATGGCGCGTGCAAAATTTATAAATATTGATGTTGAAATACGATGTTTAGATATTAAAACAGTCTTATTTAGATCTAACGAATAACTTGTTAAGTTTTTTGTTTAATCTATAATTTTTTTGTAGATAACATGTATGTACATAATACTTAGCTTATTTTAATTGGTTGTGGCTTATAGTTTTAATCGAAACAGAAATCGATGAATTATTTATCATACTAGAAATGTTGTAGTTTTGTGCTAAAGAATTTTCTTTTCATAATGATACGTAGGTCAATAAAAATATATAAATCGTTTATTATCTCTCCATAATGATTAATGTATAGCAGAGGCTCGCGTTAACGGCGAAGATCGGTCAGCAAGTGCGTCCGTATCAAATCTAAAATTCCTGAACGGGAGTGCGTGAACGGTTAATTTAAAGTCGCTTCAGACGAACGAATGCGACCGCGATCTGTATCGCGGGAGCGTGTTTCAGGTTATCAGTTTCTAGCGGGTACTTCTGCCCGTACCACTGTTGTGGTCCAAATATCAACTATTTTCAAAGATTCCAAAATCATCGAAATCCTTAACATGAAGATACGGCAATTAATATTATACCACCTACAACTCCAGTCCTGTTTACTGTTTCAATATCATTAAAAACTTTCTTTTCGTTATTTTTTTTATATGGAAATCAAAGAAAATTCCAATGTGAACACATTAAGAGTATATAGTATTTTATACCGGCTGATATCTTGCAGACGAAGTCTATTTACTTATTTATTTTCTTTTATTTAAACTTGATTTACACACTTGAAAAAAATTGTACAAAAAGGCGGAATTAATGCCATAAGGCATTCTATACCAGTTTACAATAGAGTTGAGCAGAGAAATAAAGTAAGAGTGCGATATCAGAATGGTAAATAAGATATTATTACATATAGTAAGATATAAATCATAATAAATACATACAAATACGATTAATACATATAATGCAAGAAAGGATAATATATGCAGATATTTTGTTTTATTATTTATTTACTATATCTCCTTAAGAGATATTTATCTAGTATTTTATACTAGCTGATATTTTACAGACGCAGTAGTAGTACTATAGTTATAACAGTTAACAATATCTATCCTGGCTTTAAAATTTACTAAAGACAAACATGTCTATAACTAGTTCTTGGTTTTTAATTTCAGTAAAAATATAAAAATATACCTAAAACTGAAACTGAAATGGTGGAAAAAAAGCTGTTGTTTTAATGTTACAAACAGTCTATTTACCTTTAAATCGATCGTACTAAAAACGTTTTAACCAAGATTATATGTATACACAAAGAGGAATAGATAATTGTGTATAACAAGTTACATTAGTTTTCTAATTGTATTACTAAATGTTAGATGATAAATAGTAAATTTCTTTAATTCTGTATACTTTCAGCTTAGTCGCTTGTGGCTTGTATTGCTGGCTTATAAATAAAATTTTAAATTACAAAATCTTCAACAATTTCACATATGGTCAGCGGTGGAGATGATCTCGCGGATGTCGGTCCCGGTGCTTATCTCCTCAATTTGACGCTTAGCGAGTGTTTTGTATTGAAATAATTTATGTCCCCATTGAAGTTGATTAATGCTGTAATAACTTTAACGCCGCAAACGTGCACTTAAATGATCACTAAATTCACTTGGCATATTCGATTAAATATTTCTATACTACTCTCCTTCTCTTATGCATCCATTTATAAACGCTATCACAATATCTATGCTCTCATCTTATAAAATTCATGTTAAACAGTATATTTATTTATTTCAAAAATATTTAGATTAATTCTAGATTCAACGTGGTCTGAAGAAATAATAAGAATCTCAATGAATTCAGTGCAGTTTGTATTCCTTTGTTATCATATTCTATTCGTCAGTTCTTAATTTATTTCGATCAAATGAAATCCTTTTTATTATCATATTAATTTAACAAAAGCTTATTTACTTTATACATTTAAATAATTGTTGGAGTGTACTGATAATGAATAATATACTCGAACGGGTTCGCTAATAATTATATATGAAGTAATGCAACAAACTAAAGGTCAAAGACTTAAAATGTTTACGAATGTATGGAGAATGACAAAATAAGAATGAAAAATCATTTTATCATTTAAATTACATGTAATACAGTTTTAATATGTCAGTAGAATATATGGATCTAATTAATTGTTAAAAGCAATCAGCTATGAAAAAAATCTTTAAATTACTTTAACTTTTCCGGTGGGATCGTAGTCAAGCACTAGTCTATCCAAAAAAAAACTATTTATCAATTTTCTCTGAAAATCTATCGAAAAAACTACTTTTTATGAAGTAATCATTATTCGGTACAGTTTTGATAATACAAATTTCATTACACTGATTTCGTTGTATTCGATCCAAACTGATAATGTTTATGATTATTAGTTAAAGTATTATTTTAAATATTGCCTTTATAAAAAAAGACCTGCCAACCTTTTGTATAAAGTAGTAGAAATAGTACGTATAAGATTTTAGTTAAATGCCACACATTAAAGGACAACACGTATGCCTTTGATCTTGTCAGTCTAGTTATTTCGTCGGTGGGTTGTTAATGATATTTCCGACAAGAACTGGTTACACGGTTGCTACTGCTATTATTTAAGTAGGCACTTGTAGGGGGCCTCCAATTATCCAATTCAAGAAAAGTCCGAACAGCATTTTCATGAGTTCCTCGCACGTGCTGACATGATTGATTGGGTGCTAACTGTGGAACGACTTCAAAGTATTTGGACTCTGTAAAAACGCAAACAACAACACGCATTATGGAGGGCCATACAGCCTTCAAGTGTGAATCAATTTGATTCCATCGGTTTTATTGATCGATTGACAATTTCGTTGAATTATTCAGCGGACACGATTGTCGACATACCGCGGCCGCTCGTGGCCGGTGCAAGCAAAAAAATGTTCGTCATGAGCCCCTGAAAATAATCGGCGCTGGAGCTCGTGGGAAGTGCCCGCGCACCGGATTCGTTTCATACCGGCCGTCAGTAAAAAACTTCTAAAGTTTGGTGATGAGAACGTCATGTCCCTCGTTTTCAACGACATATTTGCGAGTCGCGGGGCAGAGTTTTGTGATAATTACAGCGCATAACGCGAGCGGAGCGTGTGGAATGCCCCGCTCTGAGCGCACCGCCACCGCCGCGCCGCTGCCACGCTGCCGCCACCGCCACCGCCACTGCCACTACCACTGCCACTGCCACTGCACTGCCACTGCCACTTCCACTGCCACGGATTTATAATGACGGCGGAGTGTCGCGACCGGGCCGTCCTATCGACAGCGCACCACGCAGCGGAGAAAAAGCGCGGCTCTCGAGGAATCCGCGCGGGGCGGACATGTTCCCATGCCTCCCTGCCCCGCTTCCTCCGCGTCGCCACTTTTTTACCCCTAAACGACTAGCAAAGTATCTGAAAATTGACATTCCAATCATAATTCCAACCGAGGTCGCATCCTTGGCGTCCTCTTGCAAAATTTAATCGCCGTCCGATGGAAATAGCTACGTGTATCGCGAGCGACAGGCGGTGACGCGGTGTAATTACCGGCTGAATTCTGAGTCGGATGGGTGTGTACTCTCGCTTTTTTGTTGCGCGTCAATTATATAAATTGTTTGTGCAATAAATTTCCCTGTATCTCCTCGGACGGGTGGCGGGCTGGCTGGCGGGCTGGCGGAATGCGAGGACGATACGGCGTCGCCTCGCGGTATACGGGCCCAATTAGCATGGGATCGATCGGCGAGGCCGATTCGATCTCCTGTCAACTGCATCGCATTGCGTAAGCGTCGCGGTTATCTAATCTGCACTTAATGAATGCCTCGCTACTATCGCACAACTAAGTTCACTTCTAGAATTCGCTCGAGACATCAAATAACTGTTTAGTGCACGATCATATCACATCAAGTAAAATCTTTTCACTCTGTGCATACAGAGTGAAAAGATTTACTTCATAATTACAAATTGTGAAAATCAAGTCTTTCGTACATTACCATGCATCTGGTGATAAATGAAAAGAATAGAAGACTAATATACCAAATGTAATTGAACTACTTACCAAAGTATTCATTAAAAAGATTAACAACAGTGACTAGTAAAAAGTGTATACTTTAATATAAATAATGGTAACTACCATGAAATATGTTTCTTACTAATACATGCCAGTAGTTTTTAAGATAAGGCTTCACAAATAAATTCGAATTCTGTAAACGATAATTGTGATACAAGTAAAAAGTTTAGTGGAGGTTGTAAAAGAATTTTGATAAAGAAAAAGATCGATGCAAATAGAACATACTAAATAAGTTTAAGTTGAATCGATACAAAAACCCCGAACATATCTCAAAAGCGGCCATGAGGCATTCGCCGCATTTTATTAAGCTCATCCACATATAATTCTATAATCAACGGCATCATATAAAAGCGTTCATTGTTAGCGTTCGCATATTCAACGTGTAATAGGTCGCGTTTATTAGCGCGCGTACGCAATTACGGGGCGAGACGGTGCCGCGCTCGAGACACAATCGACGTCGGCCGGCCGCCTCGTTACATTACGGACGTTTGATCTCCGTAATGACAGCGCTGCGTGCCGGCATGCCATTGTCACAGTTCAGCACTCGATAGCACACCCGCCGTCCCGTGCGAGTATTTCACACATCTATTACATGAAACAATAATCATTTAATCAAACATAATTCATTCGATCATCCCGCCATATTAAATTGTTCACGCGCTATTTGACAACGCTTTAAAAATGAAACGTGAACTCCGTGCCGATTTGAATTTCGATGTGCATTATTATAAACGTAAAATTTTACGATTTTACAAGCCTGTGGTTGGTGACACGGAGGTACCAATCTAGTTACCATTTTTTATCTTCTTCTAAGTCGTATTTCCTCTGATTGAGGGACGTAGTCATCACGTGTTATGAAACACACGACGACTTACTTGGCAGTTTTAATGGAGTGGTTTGCCATTGCATTCTTCATTTCACACACTAGTCCGAGCACGGATGGTCGGGACATAGATATGCAGGTTTCCTCACGATGTTTTCCTTCTCCGTCAAAGCGCGCGATATTAGTTGGTGTTTTATGCTAATTGATTCGTTCGGATTCGAACCCGGTACCTTCGATTTGGACGGCTGGCGTTCAAACCTCTAGGCTATCACGGCTCTTTTTTATATGCCTATTACATTACGCGTATTTAATGTTCGTCTACCGACTCGCACTTGACAATCCGGCATTGTGGACGAATGTCCTTGACTCTTTGTAAGAGAAGGCTCTGATTTACAGCAGTGGAGAGTTGAAAGGGCTGTTTATGAGTTTTAAGTTTAAATATTACATAACAATGTAATATTTAAATTTAAAACTCATAAAAGAAAAAATGCGGAAAAAGTTATGTTTTTAATTGTTAACTTTAATATACTGTTGATATACGTAAAAGTCTAACCAATTTTACAACGAATTCATAAATTAGTGTTTTATCGACAAGTATATAAGTTAAATAAGTAGTTAAAAGGAATATTATCTTTTAGTATAATAGTTATTTAAAGTGAAACTGACAATTAGAATGTTGTGAATACTTACTTTCTTGATATAACAACAAGGTGTTCGATTCATTAATTTCATTGGAGTATTAAGTAATATGGAACAAGAAAAAATTTTGATTACCGATTATGGCCCTTTCATCAAATTAAATTATTAAATCAATTATTCGTTTAAGTAATCGATGTCAATCACTTTAATTGTAGGCATCGAGTCCTTATCTGTAAAGAAAAAGCGAATACATTATAAATTGCTTTGTTGAAATATTCTTTTAGGTCGGGCTTTTATCTCAGTCAAGCGGGGGCTCACTATAAAATGGACCATTCAGGTTTCAAACGAACTTTCACAATTTTCCTTAACTGTCTATTTTATGAATTGTCAAAAAAAGCGAAAAGTGTTGCCGAAAGCACTATCGGAACAACAGTTGCAATGAGTTGCCTTACAATATTTTCAATGAGTACATCAAAAGCAATCCAGAATCCATTTTATATTATAATATGTACACTATTATTAATGAACTCAACTGTAAACATTATTAGTTATTTAAGCACAGTCAAAATTTTTCTAATGTTTTCCATCGAAATAATAAAATGATTTTAATATTAAAAATCGAATGTTCTTAAGAACAAATTAAAATAAAAACAATAAAGCTGAAACTAAAACGCTCCGTGAGGCCAATCAAACGGTTGTAAATCAAAGCAAAGAAAGTACGCCTATCAAAGAGCTAAATCAAGTTTATACGAAACTAATTCCCGGCGATGTAATTGAAAGCCATCAATATGAAGTCATCGACCTAAACAAAAACGGACTCCATTCAGTTGATGTCCGGCGCATATTCAGTAGATGACTGGCGCAGCAATTTTCACATTATTCATGCCCTCTGAATATTCATCCAGCATCGGTTGACCCGCCATTAATTGTTATAGCCAGGTGCCGTGAGCTTAACTCATTGACGAGAAAACCAAGGGACTATTAACACTGAATTACAGCTTGTAAAGTTATTGCTGTTATACATTCATGTTTATCATATTTAAATTATTAACTTTCATTATTAACAACAAAATACCTTTCTACAACATTTTCGCATGCCCATCTCTTGTAATTTTTTTAAAGATTTCCGCTTCTTTCGATCTTGTGCAAATTGTAATTATTTTATTTTATATTATAATTTCCAAATCGTTTTATGCTACACGTGTAGGATAAATTTTTTGCGTGTATGGTTTAATCCATTTCGTTTAATTTTGTTTGCTTGTCCATATTCATTGACTAGGTTCGACGAACCAGACGACCGTGTCTCACGCTCAAATGTTTTATGGATGAAACCTTCGATTCGTAAAGCTCATCGATGTTTATTACAACAGTCGTGTGAATATTGATTTTTGGGTCAACAGCTTCACTTTGTATTATATCATTGTGTAGATGCTTTACGTACGGTCCTTTGCATTTTATTTCTATGCCTCGAGGCGTACCAACGGCCACAGTGAATGCGCAGTCAAATTATTTATTGCGTGTTGAATTGCATGCGACAGGACAAATGCTTGACTTGCGAAATAAAATCGGTATATTCCTTATCTTATAAAACTGAATCACTTAAAGTCTAAATATTAAATTCATGCCGCGTCTGTGCTGTTTGCACAACGCAATACTCATTATTCGTCATGAAAATTTATAAAATTGACATTTTCAACGGGATTTTAAACAAGCGCTTAAATGTGGATAAAACTATTGAATTTAAAATTAGTTTCGTGATCGGAATATCTATAACCCTTGAAACTATTTACCTTTAGCTAATAACATATTTAGTCATCGATACTGAAACAAAAAGCTTATAGCACTGCTATTTAGTTATATATGGTTTATAAGAAACTTGTAGTAACGTCGATTTTATTATAAAAATCGTTTAAAATATGTCGTTGCTGCTTTTTTAACAGATACACGGGAAACTGGCTTCGTAAACGCAATCACAGCGGCTGGAGTTACATATGCGATAACACGAGCCTGTACTGCAGGGGCGCTTCTGGAATGTTCCTGCGAAAAGGTAATAAACTGTTAATAAAGCAAAAGTTAGTTTATACTCGATTGTAATACCATAATATTTTTTAAACCGTTATATCATTAAGAATCTGCATATTTTCAGGAAGTCACTAAATCACGACGCGGCCGGATCACTCCTGTGC
Organism: Byasa hedistus; assembly: GCA_029286795.1. NCBI lineage: Eukaryota > Metazoa > Arthropoda > Insecta > Lepidoptera > Papilionidae > Byasa > Byasa hedistus. The sequence goes on along the minus strand of JAGSMW010000020.1, from coordinate 2,773,263 downwards.
CACTGCCCCCATCCCCAGTCGAGACAGACCGGTGGCAATGGGGTGGATGTAGTGATAACATACGCTTCGGCCTGCAGAAGTCCAGGGAATTCATGGACAGCCGTTACAGAAAACGAAGTGATAATATAAAGACTTTGATAAAACTTCACAACCACAACGCTGGGAGGTTGGTTAGTAGCTATTTTAACTATTGACACAAAGAACTTTTTGCCCATAATCCACGAGGTGGGAACTATAAAGAAAAACAATAATTAAAAACTGATATAAGTTACAGATTCTAAATTTAGGGTCTAAGATACTGTACCTAATAAAACAATATCATGTATCCCCACAAATTTCAAATCTTATACTAACTGCATTCAATTATATCTTGATAGATATATTAAAACTAGTTTTTGCGAGATCTAACTCGTAAACTTTAAATTTGAACGATTACAGTTTGTCCACATTAATCTTATGATTTTAGACGATCAAAAATAACATGAGAGTTGAGTGCAAATGCCATGGCCTGTCAGGTTCATGTACCCTACGCACTTGTTGGTGGAGGATGCCCACATTTAGAGAGGTTGGCAATATACTCCGCGACAGGTTCGAAGGCGCTTCGAAGGTACATTCATTGTAATGGTAATTGTAACATAATTTAATTAGATCATTATTGCATTAATGTATTTATTTTTTAAATTATTAAACTTATTGTTATTATCTGCGTTTTATGTGCAAATGCCATTTTCAAAAATCTGCTTTGAACTAATTATTCATTTGTAAATATTCCATGTGGGTTACTTTTAAATGTTATTTCTATTAAATTTTACTTCCGTAGGTTATGTCGAATAACAACGGCGAAGGTTTTATGCCGGAGAGTCCGAGTTTAAAAAGTCCCGGAAAGAAAGATTTGATATACTCAGAAGAGTCGCCTGACTTTTGTACGCCTAATATGAAGACTGGATCGTTAGGTACCGAAGGCCGTCAATGTAATATCAGTTCAGCGGGAACCGACAGTTGTGATCAGCTCTGCTGCAGACGAGGTTATGTGCAAACATCGATAAAAGAGTCAGAAAACTGCAATTGTCAATTTAAATGGTGTTGCGAAGTTATATGTGAGACGTGTTATATAAAGCGAGAAATACAATCGTGCTTATGAAGTGATAGATTATTACATAATATGATTATTATAATAAAGATCGAAACTTTTTTTAAATTATTTATTTTCGTGTTATCCTTTTACTTTTGTGAATATTCTTTTTAAATGCTTAGTGGTCTCCCATGACCCAAAATCTGAAATATCACGGAAAGGATCTGTGGACAAATGAATAGTGTTTTTCAATTGCATAATTCTGTTTTGTTGTTTTCTCTTTTTTTTGTATGATTTCTCGACGTCTCGATTTTGTAATTTAGTTGAAGAGATATTTTCTTCATTCGATTGTTTATTGAGCTCTGTGAAACTGCTTGTTTTGTTTTCTTTTTTCTTTTCTTCTTCTTCTGTGTTTCCTTCTAGTTCCCCTGCGTCGTTTTTGTAGTCATCATCGTTTGTATTATTTAAATTCGATTCTTTGTTGTTTTCATAATCCGTCTTGTTATCGGCTTCTTTAGACGCAATATTATCTGGTAATCCTAAATATTTATTAGGCTTGTTTCTTGGTTGCATAATATCTTCTAATAACGGTTCATATTTAGTAAAGTTTGCACCAGGCTCGAAGAGCTTCCTGCAATCAGATGCCTTAAAGGAATTAACCTTTTTTCTGGCGATATAATTGTATAGCATTCTTATTTTCCAAATGTCTTTGTAACTAAACCCTTTGCCTTCTCCTGTAAATATATTAAGTGGTCTCTGTAACAATAACAATGGTTTATTATAATTTATACAAAAAAATTAAATACTCGGGTAAATGGTAAAATATACTAACTAATATATTTATAGTAGCAAATCCATTATTGGTATACTTGTGAAGACTGTAGTGGCTAGCACTTAAAAAATCATAAGTTATATCGTGAAATAACCATTCATTGTTCTTCAATTCATTAAACAATTGCCTCTTTTCTGTGAAACAAATTAAAATTACACAAATAAAAAATATTATAGTCAAATGTTATAAAAAAAACTAATTCACTATTTTTAACATACATTTTGAGTTATTTACAAAAGCGTTGAGGTTTCCATTATAGATCGATTTCTTTTTTTTGGATATTTTTTCTACGCGGAACATTAACTATTTTTTATCTAATTAATTTGGCTCATAAGACTATGTCAGGGTTGAATTTGAGAATCAAAAAATGAACCAACATGGATAACTTCCAGAACCAATGTGAACATCAACTTAAAACTTACTAAACATACATAAATAGTTTGTTTAGTAATAAAATAAATATAAATGTACCTGGAATTATGTTATTGGTGACTACCTTAATGTAGTTGTTACGGTCGGGGGAGTTGTGCTGAGGTGGAACTCCAACTAACGCCAGGATTGATTCGGCGAGCTCACCGCCTGTGATTAGGCAGTCGTAACCCAAAATTACCTTCTGCAGAAAATAATCAATATTTTTTTAAATGAACGGGTTTAAATTTTTATGATAAATCATTCTTCATCTTCATCCCAAAGATTGTATTAATAACTTACGAGTAATTCAATAGTATCACCATGTACGAAAACTAATGATGAATTTAAGTTATTTCAAAAGCGATTATGAAATTATAATATTATCAAATAAAAAATTGGTATTACCTACTCTTTTAGTGATAAAAAAAACTTACAGTTTAGAAATCAAAAGAAATGTTATTTGATAAATAAAAATGGTAATGAAATTTGTAACACGAGTATTATAATGAACTTAAAAATACCTGGACACCTTCGTTTGTGTAATCCTTGGTGGAGTGGTCAGCACAATTGAGTAAGCCTTGACGATTCACGAAAAGCACCCATCTGGTCTTCTCATCGGCTGGTGGAGAAGGAAGTTCCACGAATCTCAATCCAGTAATACGGTTTGTGAGATCCAGATAATTACGGATTCTGTCTCTTAGTACCTTGTCTAGGGACAAAATTAACGTGTTACTTGTAATAATTCCCGGAATTTTATAGTTCTTCATTTATTTATTTCATGTAATGGGGTTTAATAAGTAATTTTTAAGAAAAACTAGATGGTCATCCCTTGCAAAAAATTACCGAAAGAGAAGTCATCAATGTAATATGGAATTATTCCCTGTGGCCAAATTTTAAATTTAACAATTTCGTCATCCGTCAGATTAAATCCTGGTTCTGAATCTGCGAGTCCACTGGGCAAATTTTCATTGTCTCGCATTACTCGCATAGACCTTCTCGCAGTTGAGAAGTCTTTATTATCAAAGTGCTTCGCTATTCCGCTGGATCCATAACCATTTGAAAAGCTTGCCAAAGTCCGAAACTCTGAAATACGGTAGAAACTACTTAGATAAATCTAACGAAATATTTTGTGCTTTGGTGTCATTTGCGGTGATATTATAAAGTTTTGTGTCCAAAATGTAATATTATATATTTTAAAATAACCGTGAACTATTTCATTTACATTTGTCTTTACAAGATGTAAGAGCGACGAATTACGTACAACAATTTAATTTGGATATATACGCATCGACAAATTTCTAAACATACAATGACTCTGACATTTGTATGAATAAAATTATATTTTAAAAATATTTTGGATTTTGGTTAATATGTATCGTATCTATTTACTTTTTCAAAACTCAATTTTAATGAAAGACTAAAAAAGCTCAAGTGATAATTCATTCGAATTATCAATATTAATATTTTTATAATTATCAATATTTTTTATTTGTGTAATTTTTAATTTGTTGTTCATTAGAAGCTTTGAAAACCGATGAATCATATACTGAAATTAAAACAATTTAGATTATGTTGAATTCTCAGATTTAATTGTTTTCCGAATTACGTGAAATAGTCAGTCATTTTTAAAAGTTACTCTAAGATAGAATTTAAAAGTGATAAGAATTTCTATACGCTGCCGAGCTTCCTACTGCGTATGAATAAAGAAAGCTGTTTCATTGGAAGAGGCTTATGGACCTGACCATGTTATCTGTCACTTTTTACCTTGGATGCTGGTTCCCGTGGGATACTAAATATATTTTGTATATCTCGCAATAAAATCAGTGTTCACAGCTTTGTTTCATATCGAAAATTTAATGACTTACAGTTTTCTTTTACTAAATTAAAGAAATAATTGTATTTTATTACAATATAACAATTTAATAAAGAAAATTCAGTCGTACAGTGCTGAAAGATTTCATTGTAAACCAATGTAATATTAATGATTTTTTTCAAGTTTCGTGTTACTGAATAATACGTACAAAAATGTAAAAGATCAATTACCAAAAAGATAAAATAAGATAAATAAATAAAATACAGGTAAGATCTGATGAAAATCATTTTATAGATATTTACAATTTTAAAATTACTCGTTTTATATAGTATGGCAGATATATTGAACGTTACTATATATGAAGTAAGGAAATTAACTTAAATTTTGATTAATTTCTTACATAGCAATTTATCAAAGCGAAATTGCTTTTCTCTTTCTAATTTCTTTTATGGTGGTAGGTCTCTGAAAGAGATCTTCTAGGTAAGTACCGCCACAATTCTGATTTTTGCTATCAAATTTATATTGATCATCTCAGTTACCACCACATAGCTTCGGTCTAATGTATGTCACTTACCATCAAGTGAACGTCTTCCAATAAAATTAAATGTATATAATAAATGAACTCACTGTTTTTTGGGCAAATAAAAAATAAGCAAATGAATACGTAACATTTCTGCAACGAACGTCCGATCATGTCCAAATGTGATTGCAAATATCGTTATACGTACGTCGAGTTTATTGCGAAAATATCTCAAACCTCGGTGCGATTTAAAATGAAACTTTAATAAGGAATAAATTTATAATGGCCGTTACGTAAAACGCGCATGCGTGTGAGAACGTGCGGCAAGTTAAAATATTTACTTATTTACAAGTTATAATCATTCAAAGACACTCGATCTATAATGATTAACGCGCCATAAATTTTCTTAGGAAAAATGTTACAACCGCGCCGTCTAAAGAAGTTCTTTTTATGAAAAATTATTCACGCTATTTCAGATTCAGGTACGCCATTCCTATCTCTTATGACAGATTTCTCAGTTCATAAACATAAATTTTCCAACGTGCGCGGATACTCGTGGGAACGGGCCCCGGGGCCCCGCCGACCACCAACACTGATCGACTTTTCACTTTCAACATTAACCCGTGTCCAATATAAACTTTATCCTTACGGCATAAGGTTGCTTTTATACTGTCACGGAGTAATATTTATTAAGAAAATAAAGCCGTTTCAGAAAATTGCGCACTATCAAAATCATGTTCATCGGCTACGCCGGCAATAAAATACAATTGTAAACTTATGACTATTCGCGCTACGTTTTTGTGATAGGGATTTATATTTATATTTCAACATCTGTAAAATTTCTCTAGAATATTCTTTTATCGAATGGCGCTCAACAAGTTCAGAGATGATTGACATAGCCCAACAGATAGGTAAGTTGAAATGGGTCACAGAGTGCGAAAATCATTCCGATGATGCAGACGGATGCATGAGTGGTGACCACATATTGGCAAGAATTGCGAGAGACAAATATCTGTCAACCTGGAGAACATCGTATTAAATCGAAAGCGATGAAAATTGTTTGAAAAAGCTAATGATCAGAGGACATAAATAAGTTGAAGTGATAATTTAACAGCTACCGTTAACTTTTACAATAGTATAAAACAGACTATACTGGTGGTAAGTCTGTATTACCGGAGACCGTCTAGGTAGGCACCACCGCAGCTTCTATTTCTACCGCCAAATAGTGTGCACACATTACTGTCCTACCCTCATAACTAATATCTTTTGATAAATCGTGCAATAAAATGACAAAATTGATCTACTTTAACCAACTATGGGATAATGTCCGTTCAAATGGTATAATATAAAACGATAAGTTTAAATTCATGTTCGTATTATTTAATTGGATTATAAGATTGTAATTTTTGTTTGTGTTACCACAGATATCTATTATATACACGTTCTCAATTATATAGTGATAGTAGACTATAATATATTACTACGAAGTACAGTATTCACACTTGTAACACAAAATCCTTAATATTTTAGTATCAATTTTAAAAACAGCAGATTGTTTTTTTTTAAAAAGAAAACAGCCAAAAGTATTTTGTAATTATTTCCAATTATACATTATTACATTTACTGCACATTTTTATTCGATAGCAAGTCATAAATTCTTTTAAAACAAAATTATACACTTTTTTGTTTTTTTTTTTCTAAATGGCAAAGCTACAAAGCAGTCGTGTGATATGACACGTTCGCCAGTAATTTTATTAACCAAAATGCTCTTTAAAACGAAACAGTATTTATTTAACGGCAAAAATCCTCGATGGAGAAAACCTCGTGTCCCAGTTTGGGTAATAATTTTTTTGTTCATATTTAATAATGTTTTTACATCTAATTATAATGTATTCAAATCTCAATAGAAAAAAGTGATGTTAGTTAAAGAGTGTATTTATTGTCTGTGGCATTGATTCCAAACAGTTTCTCATTTATTATCTATGTCAGAATGTTCTATAAGAATATTCATTGTTGTATTTAAACAAAATTGTTGTTGTTTTTTAACGATCTTTGAAACTTTTTTTTGTATAAGTATTTCATTGTTTTCAATGAATAACAAGTTCGTTATTAGTGACGTCGAGGTTAAGTGAAACAAGTGATTTTTTTGATCAATTTTGTATTTTCTGTAACAACTAATCAATATTTTAATCATAAATAGATACAGCTAATTTACAATCGATATAATTACAATAGTGCGTCAACCCCGAAGCGGTCACTGGACGAGATAATTTTCAAAAAAAAAAAGGTACGTTTACTATACAAACAATAGGAATTGAGATTCAGAACAGTTCAGCTGATTTAATTGTATCATTTTACCTTAGATTAATATTTAAAAATAACTAAATTCACATAAATAACTTATAATATTGGTTAAAACAGAATATTTACATGCATAAAATAATTTTATCCGTTAGCATTACATTAAAGCAGGTAATCCATTTAAAACACTGTCAGGAATAAAAAGGATTTCCATAAGGAAATTTACTAAAAAGAATGGCACTGATATTGAAACAACTGTATGAAGAACTGGTTAAAATAGATTAAAATACTTTTTATCACATAAGCTTTCGCTAAAACAAACTCATGGCTTCATCAATCCAGTCATGGATATTATTAACTACTATTAAAAACACTTCAGTCTTTCAACTCCGACATGGTACATAATACTTCAGAACATAGACTGCGTCATAGTTCGGGGACTATTGAAAAAAAAAAAGTCTAAATACATGTTACAAGTAACAAGTAAAAATGCCTTTGTATTAAGAAAGTACTACACCGATGCGCAATCATCGGATTTCATTTTAAATTAAAATTATCTATCTACTCTAAAATTGATTTAGAGTGAGATATAATGAAATTAAAACGATTCAAAATAAATATCTTACTATATATAAGTACGTATTGAATTATAATGTTAATACGTATCAAACATTCAGTATAATACTATCTACCAAACATTCAGTTCCTAACCTAACTTTATATCACATTTGAAATATCATTTTTATTTGATATACATTAATAATTACCAATAAAGCTTTAATTGCAAACTGTCGATTTGGCTTAATTACAAACTATGTTGATGTCATCAAAGTTAAGTAAACAGCCCGTAAGTAATCAACAGTTCGCAATACATATAAGTAAATTATATTACAAATGAGTGTAGAAATTGGACATGCTTCTGTACAATATGGGATTACTTTAAAAGGACAGTTGGTTAATATTAAAGTGACGCGTCACCTGAATACACGTGAAACTTTATCCCCGTGTATCGGACGCAACACGCACACAATATTATACGTATAATACTGATTATTTAATTCGTTTAATATTTAATTAAAAATTCTCGAGAGCGTTTATCTCGTAATGTGGGACACTTTTACGATGGCGCTACTTACTGACCGATAAGGGCACGAAAGCGGCCTTTTGCTGGTAAACAAACGAAAATTTACTTTATGCAAACTATGCTAAGTCACATATTACAATAACATGGCGAATAATTAATATAAAATTATAATTACAAGATAACTTTGCTCCCGAACCTCAAAACAGTTATTGCGACGGAGCGAGCACCAGACACATACGCCGATAAAACAGAAAAGTATTTATAAAACCGATGTTATTATTACAGTCGTAATATAATTCCGCATATCTTCAATATTTAAAGTTTAACTTTGAAATGATAGCAATAAGTATCATTGAAAGTAGTCTTCGATGTGTTACGATTTTGGCTCGTTTTTTTTGTGTCCCCGCAGTCGATTATGTGACGATAAATATAATAAATAATTTGTACACCTACCAAACTGGGAAAGGAGACCAATAAGACCAATTTCAAATGTCATGCAGTCGGTAGAGGTGACAGTAATTAATTGTCGTAAAACTGGCTTCATTAGTATCCCGTCGCCAGTGTCCACAAAAGTTAACTTCCTAGATCACGTGTTCGCACTTAATAGCCAAATAAATTAAACAAACGAGCAATCGTTTACATTCATTTTAGGTCGGATCAATTACAAATGTATAGAGGAGTAAAAAAAAAAGGAATCAATAGTGGCATAGAACTATTTACATAAATCTTCGGAAGGAGAATAAGTGACGCGATTATTTACACCGTTTGTTATCTGCCCACGGAGAAACAGGTCCACGGCTCGTGTTGGCCCCGCGACCGCTCGTCACACGGCCAGGTTTCTCTCGTTGATCACATACGTGTACACATCATTAGCGTACGAGCATCTATAAACATGTGTGGACCACTTTTTCCGTCCGACATGTTTTACATTTAACCTCGCAGCACCAGTGAAATGTACAGTTGCACCTTTCGACGACAAACTTAGTCTCAGTTTTGTATCCGCGGCCGCAACACATCAGGTCGCAACCGTCCACGCCGATGCTCGTGTCGTTGCACGCCCTTCCGTGTGTGCCGGGAATGCCCAGGCGAGGATTTTTTTCGCAGAAACCCGGCGAAGATTCTAGATAGACGAGATCTTTCGACCCGGGTGCCTTGTGATCCGGATTGTAAGGTCTGAGCTGGAATCTGTAGCGGTCCCTTCGCGGTACCCTGTGGGACGCCGCATCGTTCCGCTGCGTAGGCGTTTCGACATCAGTGTTGCTCATCAATACACGAGATGCACCGTCGAAACGATCTTTTAACGCATCACCCACGGATCGGAAACTCGGCAATCGCATCCAGCAAGTCTTTACTGTGCACGATCCGGACATTCCGTGACACTTGCACTCCTGGCGCATCTCCGACTGGACATGCTGTGGACAAAAACAGAAAATTAAACTTTGAAACAATAAAAACTCAATCAGTTGAATCACGTCAGGAGGTCCATAATGATGTCCAAATATCTATACATTCCTTCGATAACAGTCTTCAAGTGATCGATGATCTACTAAGCATAGTCCATCGATCGCATCTCACGATCGAGCAAATTGTTACAAATCGTGGGGAGGTGGCCCGGTCGTCACCGCGCGAAGACAGATCATAAATCATACTCCAGGGACATTCATCATTCTTAGAAGGTAGATAAATGACGCGGGGTTGGACACTGTCAATATTTTACGAGACTCAAGCGCTGGCGCTTCGTAGAAAGAAGACGGTATTTATTCATTCACATGTAGATAGCGGAGGCGTGCGCTCTGGTGTCTGGTGTCCAAATATGTGTTAAACAATCGATGGAATGTTGTGAATATTCATCGCACGGACACCCAGCGCGGGCGTCGTGACAGGAATTGAGCGCATCAGTCAATGACGCGCCTGGGTGGCTCAAAGCGCTCGGCGATCCTTTCTGATGAAATTTAGGCAGGAACGGACACTGGATATGCAAATGTGGGTGTGCGGTGGGAGGGAGAAGCGCGAGCGCAACGAATGGGTGCCTGTTGCACGTCGCCACGCGATGGGCTGAGCCGTCTGACGCATAATTAATTTTAGACTTAAGCGACATGTCAAGTGGCTGACAATCGATCGTCACCCGTAATGGTAATGTAAACACGGAGCGGCGGCGTGCTCCAGTGCGATTGTTTTATGGATGTTTATAAGCAGCTCCCGTTCAAGTGGTGATTGGACGGAAAGTGTTCTCCGATCGGCGCATTGGCATCCAATCATCACTCTGAAACTTTTACTCACTGATCGCATAGTTTTTGCCACAGACGTGACTCGACTGGACATAATGGATGTTAAACCGGATTCATTGCGAACTTTCTCGATTAATTGTTGAGCTATAATGTGTACTTTATAAGTAATCTTACCGCTCTGCCGGCTTCGTTGTTGTGAAGATTCATTTTCTCCCTCAAGGTTTTGCCACGTTCACCCGTGTCCACGAACTCCCGGCTGAATCGGAATCCGAATCCGATGTTGTCACTACATCCACCCCACTTCCACACCCTGACGTTGGCCGCGGCGGCGGCGCGGGTGCGGTGCGGAGTGCGGTCCAGGTGGGAGTAGTCACAGGTGCAGGACTCTATGGAGCCCTCGGCGCAAGCGCGAGATACGGCGTGGGTCACACCGGCGCTAGTGATGGCATATATGAACGCAGTCTCCCGACAACCTGCGACAACGACAAAACGATTAATCTCCATAATTCCACATAAATTTTAGTACTTAATAAAAAAATAGACGTAAAAAGTTAGATTCAAATTTCAATAAATCCGTTGCTAATTATAATAATTTTATTAGAGTGGAATATACATTTTTACTGTTGATATAAAAAGATTAAAAATATAGAAGAATTCGAACCTTGATCCACTCGACCATCGGTCCGGTATCGTCGTCAACTATACATTTTAATAATCAAACCATAGACATTATAATTCACAAGTACTTAAAAATTTTTACATTATAGAGAGGAAAGCTATTTAAGCATTGGGTTATTGATTAATTATATATCAGTAATATCAAACAAAATAATATGAAATATAGCCCAATAAAACTTTAATTACTAAAGAATTTCAAGTGAGTTTTGTCGAGATCGAATTGAAGAATGCGTGCGTGGGCACATATCGATACTACCTCCTACCTTAATATTGTTGTTTTGATAATAAGAACTCATGGTTTATGACATTTTTCACATAGGCATGTTTGGTATTCATAATTAATTCATCCCAACACACGAGGGTCCCATATTTTAATCAAATTTTATTATTGCTTAGGGTACGCGAACAAAAAAATTTCGTATCGTTAAATTGGCGGGTATCAAATTTTCTAAATTTCAAAGCATTCGGGCTCATCAGCAAATTGCATTGGGCAAGTCAATGGACCCCAACGTTTATTCAATCGGTATTTAGCAGATTGTTTTCCTTTTTATTATATCTTTATGTTCACTTTTAATTATCTCGCTTCGCCGTTAAAAAAAAGAAATCGCGATAAATATAGCAAATGTTTGGACATTTACGTATAACTTACAAACCGCTCGATTGTGTCAAGACAAATTCACATAACAATGGTACGAGCACGGGATCGCGTTCATTCATCTGCCATGGTACACATAAATCGATGGGCTCGTCCCGTATCGAATACTATAAATAATTAATGGCTCGGCATTAGAATCAAATACTCATAAAATACAATTAAAAGAGAGAGGGTACATTTCAAAGATTGAAAATAAAAGAAGTGCCTCTTACCTACACGAGAGATTATAAATTTGATCATTACAAGTGGTACGGCGCACGCATCGAATTCCCTCTCTTAATATCTATTTAATAGCTCGCGTACATTTCAACGATTAATATCGATATTCAAGGCCTTTGTCTACGCAATATGGATCCACAATAAGATAATAAAAATCTCACCACACGCTGCTGCATCGGACAACGATTAAAGATGTATAATAACAAAGTTTTTATTTATGCATATTTGCGTCGTCAGTTAACTACTCTCGATAACGAGATAATACCCGCACATGTTTGAATAGTTAATTTGTCTCGAGACATACTTATTTTACATCATAATGCGAATTAATATCTGATCCGATGCTCATGAGACCCGTTAAAGGCTTACGATAATGCGGACTCAAGGTTGTCACTATTGCGCAAAAACTTATTATCGAAATTATGGTCATTAGCAATTTAAATTTGTTCCGTACCTTCGCCCCTGGTGGTCCGTTTGTCAATACGTAACGCGGCTGTACGGAATCGGGAATGACGTTCGCGATTAAAAAAAAAACATTTTTGTTTATTAATATTTACAATAACAATATTTTAAAGGGGCGCAGCGAGGTCCGCGAGCGTTATTAAGGACTCAATAAGCAAATGAAATCATTTTTTTATTGAGTTGTCATCGTGGCCCGATATAAATTACGGCGGGCGCACAACGCCGCTGTCCCGCTTCGGATTTGCTTTTTGTGCTTTCATTTTGGACGTTACACAAAAGTATTTTATTCAGCAATTACTTGAGATGTTCGACCGGGAATTTTAATGTCAATTTCGCCATCATTCAATGCAACGACGGAATTAATTCGTGGCGCATATAAGAATAAGAGCGGTCGCCGAGTCGGGCATTTATCAACTGTAATGAGTTCGAAACGTTGGCTAGCATTTAACTACACAACCGTGCAAACAAATAGGTGCGCCCCAATTAAATATGGCACGCGTAAATTACGCTCGTAAAATAATAGCTTTCGGCTAATCCTATTTACTGTTGACGTCTTAACGGACGTATAGAAGAATAGTTGTTTGGACAGGGTCGTAATTATGTCGTGCTTTGCGACACCTTTATCACTAATCCCTCTTCGGCCAGTTATACTGGTGTCATAGAGTTTACTAGTCTACTAGAAAGACGGACCAACTACTTCGAATCATAGATGGCTTCCCCAGCCGGCTTCTACTGCTAGTAAACATAAATGTTCATAAAATCAAATCCTGCTTATTCGTCATTTTATTTTTTGTGAACATGATAGTAGATAACGCTACTTTATGACTAATAATGAATGTAAACAACGTTATAAGCATCGTTTTCATATTCGCTGTGATATTCTACAAGTTTTAATTTTTTTTATTCGATGATTCACTGACTAGTCCCAACCTGTTACACATCATTTAGGAGTTGCCTATTAATCTAATACCGGTGGTTGAAAAAAAAAAATTGAAAATATTAATGCGTACATTAATAATTCAACAATTTATCATATAGTCGCGGTCGAGCATCGATTTTACTCGAACACAAAGCCGATTGTCGCATTTTGCAAATAAATCGCGACGTAGAAAAATTATGACAGATGTGAAAACGCACCGTCCGACTCGCGGCGCATTAGTCACGGCATTAAATAAAATGTAAATACATCCTATAGGCCTAATGAACTGACCAAATAAAATGTTAACCCAAACTTAACCGTTTATTATATTTACTAACGCAAGTGTTATATTATAATAGGCCAACCAATAATGAACTATCACTTAACCAAACACAATTACAACCGTCTCGCCAAAATCAAACAATGGAACGTATATGAGTAATGTGGAACCGATGAAAGTAAATTATTATTATAACTGATAATAAAGTGCTGTCCATGGATTATCCGCGCGGATAATAAATGGTCCCGGAGTCGGTTTACAACGCGGGCATCGAGCGATAATTCCATCCCGGCCGATTGGCAGTTAAGGAGAGGCGTCGAGGATTTATAAAAGTCAAAAACTCGTAAATCCAGGCCCTCACATCTGTCGCGGTGCTATATAAAACTTAATCACTGTTGACATTTGACGAACACCGAGGCCCACGGGGAGGGCCATTAAATAATTCAAAATTAATGCACTAATTAAATATGTCCCCCGCGAGCATTGAGTCGTCAGGGCGAGGTGTTTCAGTGAGATTAATTTGAAAGGTTGACTTATGATGGTTTCGCGCCTTCGCTTGTCCTTTATTATTTATAGCGAGTCGCATTATTCAAATTTGATGAGACATGATTACTCAAAATATCCATAAATCACTCGTTTGGCTGGTTTAGGCAACATACCACTGCTGAGGTCATTATAAATGGCTGTTAAATTTTATTTACGATATTTTAATGACACTGTATCTAAGACACGACAATGATCGTTTATGATTAGGTGTTATAATATCTCACACAACATTATAAAAACATAAACTATACACGATAGAGAATTCCTTTTCATTTATTGGTAACACTTGAAAGCATTAAGCGATACTTAAACATAAAAGAGCGACGGGAATAGAAGTAATAAACTGCTGTAATTCATTTTCGCTATGCTACGTACGGATGATAATTTAACATTGAATCCCGAGACGTAGTCGTTCCTGTGACAATTCAAAATTACGTCGGCCATATATCACTCATTGTGTGCAGTACAAAGACACGGAGCTACCACTCGCTACCACCTACCACTCCGGCATCCATTCACGCGCTGCACAAAGACGTTTGTTTTCAAACGAACAGAAAAAAAAGAGGACGAAAATAATTACATTTTAAGTGAGCTATCTTTAAACGGTACGCAATCATTAATATACAAAGATCGGACGATAATATAAGAATATTCGCGTTGATTGGTGAATACCGCATTTAAATTAACCGATTTCGTATTCACAAATCGTTGATACCTCGAAAACAATTCGGACGCCGTGAAACTAAACCGCTTATCTAATTGAGCATTAAATATTTCGTCGAGGGCATATTGTATACGTTTTATATTCGGTGCGGGCCGTTTTATACGTTTTATCCACCCACGACGGCACCGCGGGGTAGACGTAAGGAACCTTCAAAAACAGGAAACGTACGGGAAAGGTCGTTTCACTGGCCGAGTTACCTGCCATTAAGAGCTGCGATAGGTGTAAACGGAGGCTTCCGTGGTGCGTGTGCGCTCACTGTCGCATCGCTAAACTACGCGGCAGGGGGCCCGCAGCGGGAATTCGGACCTTACATTTCTCTATTCACGGGTCGACAATGACCCGCGGCACAAAGCGGTATTGTACCGTTGTCGCCGCCGGTGTTAATACGATCCTTGAGGTTTCCAACAATGTGATGAAGACGTCGCTGCGACGCGTCAATGGCGTGTCGACATCCACATTAGTGATAATTTGTGCGACGTTCGGGAGGGGGTCCGCTTATTGTGCTCACTGGCGATAATTACTAAAACGGAACCCTATTCACAGTATACGAACAACGATGAACTGTGTTGAAGCGAAATCAAATATACGACCCGTTTGTATTTTTTTTTTTTTCATAAATAAGTAGCGTTGTGACGGGCTCCTGCGGAGTTCGCATGTCCGTTTTTATGCGTTTCACAAATGGACGTAATTTCAATGTATTAAAAATGTTTATCGCGGGTTACATTTGCTGCGGACCTGTTCGCCCGCCCAGCCTGCCTGCCCTTAATAAAGCAATATGCTCCAGATGCATCACCATATAGAAAATAAATTTCATAATCTCTTGCTCGTTTTATCAAGTGAAATTATTACTGCGGTGGTCCCGCGAGCACTCGCGCACCGTCTGGTTTTTAATTTAGAAAAGTGTAACTCCACTTTTACAGTTTGGTGGCCGTTTGAATAAAATTACAATATTTATTTTTGCTCTAGGCGTACTCTGGTTGATTTGTTGCATACAACTATTTAGTTGTTCACTGACCCAGTGGGATATTTTTAATTTCGAAACTAAGTTCTTAGAATTATTAATTACTGACCTCGCCTTCTCATTGCGTTGACATATTATTAATTTACTATGCAATGTTTTCTTTTTATATGTTTCATATACTATTAAATTTTAACAACTAAATAGATATATCTTAAGTGAATTTTGTATGATATAATAATATCAATTTTCAACAGTTAAATAATAACTTTTAATAACAAATAAAGCTTTTATAATATTGTTATTTTAATCTATAATCGATTAATGGTAATTTTATTTCAACACGTGGACCTTATCGTTTATGTTTTCCAAACATCGTACGTGAGAATGGTTCTTCTTACTATATCATATACAAGTGATTATTAATATTAAAATTTGATAATTTCCGTCGATATTACTAGATGGATAACATACCGTCGCTTCTTACTTAACGGCATTAACAAAATTGAAGGTTTATTTGTTTTTCGAGGCCCTAATCAGTAACAAAGATATTTCAGAGCGGTGGTTGATAGAAACACCGTTTACCCAATACGTTTGCGTCTGTCATTAACGTAAGAAGCGAATGGGTCAATAACCGGACCTGCATGGTACATCAGTACAAACCAATCCTGATATCTTGCACACTGAATTTAAAATGATATCAAATTAGACCGTGATACGGGAGTGAATGCTCTTAATTTCGAAGATAACCCTCTAATGCGAGCTGAACTTCGTTCTACGAAATGCTTTTTAGTGTAATACGCTTTTATCGGACCGAGTGGGATACATTTATCTTCTATTACGGACGTTCGGTTTTATTGTGTCAACGAAGTAGGTCATACGGTGTACTAGAGTAAGCGAAAGTTTGAATTACCCTACATTTTTTATATCAATATGGTGCTACTTATTATGATTCAAAAAATTTAGTCTTTTTACTCCATCAATCTCTAGAATAGTTGCTTAGCACTGTTACCTCTAGATCCAGTAATTTTGACTTCATTCGACTTATAATATTATTTAAAAGATTTGGACATTATATAGACCAATGAGACAAACTATCAATTCTATTAAATCAAAAAGAAAGTAAAGATCCATTATAAATCATGAAACATAACAAACATTATCTAAATCTTGAATCATTTAATTGATAGCTATTAAAAGAGAACACTTTTTTTTTTATCTTACATACCAACGGACATTAAAAATTTAAGGTTATAAAATAATGGGTAACGTATTGGACTTTTTGCTTGCGATGATGAATACGCGATGCACAAACCAGATGTTCGCGAGACCATAATAAGGTGTATCGCGTACAAAGCATCGAAATCGGACACCGGAGATAGGGCAGACCTGACCCATGCGAACCATAACAACAACCATCACACGTAAAACAAGCCGACAAACAACTTTGAACGTTATTACAATAGCTTAAGTATCATCATTTAATTATTTACCAGCAAAGGATAACACGGACGAGCTGTTGTAAACATTTTAATTTTCGTGAGTGCTTTATGAATTAATCCCGCCTTTCTTATTACGCACATATTCTTAAGCGTTACAGAAAATAAATATACAAGCATTCCCTTTTTTTTTCTGTTTAAGAGACACCGTATACAATTTTGTAGCCTAACCTTCATTGTAAGCTTAATGGGGATCTTTTTGCTGATATTTATCATAAAGATAAACATCTAATGCTATTGAAATGGACAAAATGCGAACGATGGCGCAATTGTAAACCGGTGTTAATAGGATAAAACGTGTTTTAGCTTATTCTCTTTAAATGTATCGGAGCGGAATTGATACGGATTAAGATCTGAATCGTGAACCTATTGACGGTTCGACTACACCGCGTATCTGTTGGCCATAACAAAAATGTCTATTTCTTTTTAGCTATTCGGAATGAAATATCAAACTATTTGAGCTAAATCAAAGCTGTCGTTATTCAGAATTAAAATAAGAGGAGACATCGATATACGGGAATCCGAACGTCACTCGGCCTCATGTAATTGATCCGGGATGTTTTTATCTTGATGAGCCCTTTATATGTGCCCCCGACGCGCTACCCTCCAGTTGAATACAGATAAAATCTTTTAAAAGGGTTGCCAACTAAAGATATCACTTAATTTGTAGCTACTCTTTGTAACCGGGATTAGAGGAGGACTTTAAAAAAAACAAACAACAGCCTTCGCCGTTTACTTTTTTACTTTCACAATGTACGAATTTTAGATTTCGGCGACAAGTTATCGATTACATTTTTTAAAGATTAAAACTTAAGTACTGAATTATTATTTCTTTAGCGATTTACGAAAAGGGTTTCAAGCTTATCTTCCTTCGTATTGTCTCCTTTTTTTACTTCTTTATAACGTTCGCTTTGTTTTGCGATAACAAAATTGAGACAAACGGACGACGCGTGTTCTTAAATTCGCAATTTAGGCGACGAGCTTTTTATTGTAAGGCTTTATAAATACATTAACGGAGACGATAAACGTGAGCCAGGTATTAAATTGTCAGCCTAAATCAATGTTAGGCCTTAATTAAGCTTCTAATAAATAATTTTGATATTCATTTTCCATTATGCTTATCGCCTAATTTGCTGGCGACCATTGTTTTAAAATACATGACGTAAGATCTATCTCAGGTCTATAAAGAGATCAAAATATTTAAAATAATGTATTTATATGCATTGCGAAATTTTATTAGCATTAATTTTTTCATATAATAGAATTTATTTCCTGGCACTAATGGGTTTAAAAGGACAAAAGGTTTAAGGGCCTAAAAGGCGACTAATGAGGAAATTACAAAGAAGGCACCTTTCCTGTGTCTATAACTAGCAGTATAAAATGATATCTATGACATGTATCAAACCCTTGGAGATATTATAATACACACTAGGAGACGTGAACTATAAACAAAATGAATTTGAGAGTACTTACCGCGGTCGACAATTTTGCCAAATAAATTTTTTCCGCGCAGGAAATTTCTTGTGGTGCAATTCCATCTTCTGTATTTGAACTGATGTTGGCATTCCGTTACAGCCATGTTGGCACCTTTGGCAACTGCTGAGAGTACTCCAGGGTTCTCCCTAGCGAGTCGCCGCTGCTTCCGCCTCAATGTGGAATGTACTCCGGCGTCCATATACAGAACACCGGGCGACATTGGTGAAATATTATTTGGCTCTCCTGCTTTTGCGATGCCCCTGCGAAAGAATACATCATGATTTAAGATGTCTTGTGTTAACAATCACAAAAAAACTGCAGGCTTATGAAGGTTTAACAATGCGCGTATTGGAGTGGTTTACATTCGCCGGGATGGTCTTTTTGTCACCACAGTGAAAGACAACGCCAAGATCGTCACCAGGAACAGGCGAGACTCTGAGAACTGTGAGCGAGTGATAAAAAAAACTAAATAAACAAAACCCGAACGCCACTTAAGGCAATGGGTGCAACTCGAAATGAAATGCTCATTTGAGAAGGTAAAGACAACAAACAATTGACGACCGAAATGTCAATCCGCAGACGTTTAGACAAATATTTACGTCGCGCATTAATCGTCGAGGGTCCAGCGAGTAAACACTGTGCAAGAGCGATCGGCATCGGGTCTCCGCTACACCGGCCGCAGGCACCGCACAGCGACACAAACCAATGAATCAACTTCAACGTACATCACCTGCTCCGTCAGTTACAACGTTCGCTACACGTTAGAAAAACGGTCGATGTATCGTCTCATTTCATATAGCACACGTTTGTAGTTTCATAATAATGGCGTGAAGTCCAAAAGTTACGTGCGGCTCGCACGGCGCGGTACCGCGGCGCTCTGGAAATCGTATTACTTTTCTATTTGCTTTTCTTTGTAGTCAAGTGTAACGTAAATATGAACATGCTCTCCAGAGATTCTCATTTCCTTCGAGAATTCATGGAGCCGCTGCGACATTTTTTAGAGCTCAATGCGGCTATTTAACAACTATTATATCTGTAACGTACATTCATAAAACGCAATGCTGACAGATTGTATGCTCTGTTATATTATAATCAAATATCTTAACCTCATTAAAATACTATTTATTTACTGCTGTCTTTCTGGTTTTTTAGTTAAATGATATTTGTTAAGACGTTATTTTTTAACTACAAAATCAATTATAAACTAAATCATAAAGTTTAAATGGTTCAGTTTCATCTTTAAAATACAAGTAGATTCGTTTATCACTCCCCGGAGTGCGGCGAGGGATGTCCATATTTGTCTGTCGATGAGTAAAGTCCTTTACACTTGTCACTTTGGTAGGAAACCAAATACAAGACACGAGATGCCCGGTAAAAAATCATGAATAGCTTTCACAAGTAAACGTGATGTTTGCACAAAGATAAAGCCTGTGTGAATGTGTCAAAATAACAAATATTGTCTTTGTTGGAGGATTGTGGCTCTTATAACTATTTAGGTCATTAAGGCCTTTCGAGACCGTATTGTGAATAGAAAAATTAAAAAATGATGATTACCAAATTATCTATCGTTATAAAAAGTTGCTCATTTCAAAGTTTATGTAGTAAATGAGCAAGCGATACATGAAGTTTGTAACTAACAATTTACAACTAAACACATCACAGAGGATGTAGATAATATTAGCAAAGTAACTATGGCTTTACCATTTTCGTAATATTTGCTCGAAATTGTCTTACTTCCTTGAACGATAACGTCGGTCTTAGATTAGACGTTTATTTACTACACACATAAATTACCAAGCGTTTAGCTTCCCGTTAAAAAAAATTGCTTTGACTTGTACGCGTTTCGCATACAAATTAACCCTTTTATTATTTAATTTGTCGGCCATCTTACGAGGCGTCAAAATATCCGATTGGCCGGCCGCGTTAGTTGTACCCTTGCGTTTTGTTTTCTGAACATAAGACTCAAAGGCGACTAACGCAGATGGTATTGAAGCGGGTCTCAAGTTACATTGGAGCCTGTTATCAACTATCGTGACGCCGGCACGCGATTTCGGACGTAATGTAATATGGACAACGTCCGATGAATACGAATTAACTGAGGTGTGGCAATTTTTTTTACTCCTGATACTAACATCAGAAACAATTTATTAAAAGTCTGCCCGACTTCTTTCCTTAAAAGATATGTTACTGATATCTTTATAAATAAAGTATAAATGTCTGTTTGTAACGTCTAAATAATAGTTTAAATTTATATGAATATCCTCGTTACACATGTACAGTGAAAAAAAAATCCCAGTTAGATTTTGTTAGGAGTATCACTATCTCTCACGCAAACGAAAATTTTGATTGAAAAAAAAAAACAATTAAGATCATGTGCAAAAAAATTGTACTTTCATACTTATGATTCAATTTACTGATAAATTGCTTACTTTTTACATACTTTAACTATACTTTTTTCATTGAACATTTTAGATAACAAATAAGTTATAAGATACTTACACTGCAAGTATTATCGAATTTTGTTTCAATTGGATTGATTATTGTATAATTGATCGAATTTAAAATCGGTTTAATTGATGAAAACTCACAAAGTAGATTGTTATTGTGACAGTTACAGACAATTTCATAACTGAGGTCGCGACAGAGGAACAAATGCGTTGAATATTCAAAAGCGTCTGGTTCCGCTTCCGACGGGGCTCGCTGCGACTCTCTTGTGATGCTTAAATGCTTCTTAAAGAGGAATTAATTTTTACAAATGCATATTTCTATTTACTTGATAATGTTAGAAACTAAAACTATGCACGTTAGAGTATACGATTCCTACCAAATTGATTTGCGACGCTTTTGTAATTAATGATCCCAATTTCAATTGGGGAAGATTGTTGAGTGCTACCGCCGGCTTGGAATCCCATTAATAACCACTAGAAGGTCTCAAAACTCAGCTTAGTCCTAGGTATGTATGGTGATATGACGTAGGATACTGTCACTCAGTTCTCATGATCATGAATAATGTAAAACATTGGAAACTTTAGGATAGTAAATAATTTGTCGTAAACAAATACGATATTAAAAATGATTACTTTTTAAAGTAATCGTTGGCTTTGGAAATTTTACTATTAACTTAATTCTAAACTTGTAGGGCTTGAAGTTGATTGTGTCTTGTATACACAATATATTTATTTAATGAAACGAGCACGAGCCACTTTGATATTCAGTGATAAGTGTAAGATAAGTTACGCCAACAAATATTTTAGATACGGCATCGAGTCATTTAATGCGAATCAAGAATTATTTATTCTGTAACTTAATAGCTTCAAGTCGTGATTTGTTGATCTAATAATTGTGATACACTTTTTCGGGAATGCGAGTTTTCTAACATTGTTAAATCGCATAATGTATTCTTTGACTACATCCGTGGCGCAAGCTAACTACTCACCTAGCAATGTAAGTCCCAAGTTCGATTCTAATTCACATATGAAATTAGGTTAGTAATAGAATTTTTACAAAGACATCTGTTTAGCTATGACTAATCATCGCTATGTTTTGGTTACCGTCATATGAAATCCTCGACCTCATTGTCACTTAGCATCACGTGAAATTGTACTTAAGTTATAAAACGCAATACAATTAATAATATTCTTCTGTTTAAGAAGAATGTAACCACTATGCGTCAAATACAATCCTCGTAAGTAACAGTATTTCTAACACAAAAGAAATCGGTTACCGAAGAGATTCTATATGCATGTTTCATATTTTATTATCTATGTAAAGAGAATAAAAACTATTTATACAAATAGAGAGGCGGAAATGAAAAAAAATGTATATACACAAAAATTGCAACAGCAAAGAGAAAACGAAACTTTGACACTTTCGTTTAAATTTAACTTTCGTAATATAAACTGTACTAGTATATTTTTTTGTACTGAATTGTATTTAAAATGATTCATATGTAAACTCAATTCATATAACAAATTAACTGAAACTTTAAAAGGTTTTTATATAGATGTAAATTGTATTTACTGAATCAAGCCGCCGACGGCTGTTAATTTAATGCTGTATATATATCATAAAAGATATAGATATGTAATATTTCTTGTTTTCTATTCTACTGTTAACAAGTGTAATATTTTTCATAATTTAACACTTGATAATGTTGAATATACAAGACAGCTATATTTATTTGTCATGAATAAATTTGCGATTGCCAAACGCTAGGATTAATTTTATTACAGCAATAATTTAGTATTGATAATATATTATGTTTGTGTGAAAAATTGTTATAAAATATTTACATTATACAGTAGTTTAATTACTGGTTTAAGCGATTTTCATATATACCTACTTGTTATAAGAAGAAATAATTGGATCATATTTAAGCATCGATTATTACTTTTTGCTTTGGAATAAATTGGTATATGTTATTCTAACTTTTTTATATACGCACTTAAATAAATCCAAATTTTTAGTCTTTATTAGATATATATACAAAGTTAAAATATAAATATAAAATTGTTATCAAAATCAATTTTTACAAATGATACTTTGTTACAATTAGTTTGAAATATATAAAGTGATGTCAAATAAACCAAACTTAGTTAAGTAAAATGTATTATACCGTCACAAAACATTAAGGTTTAAGCTTTTATGGGTTTTATCGCGATCGTTAATTAAATTTACTCACATATCCGCGTGTAAATTATTTTAACGATTTGCCTGCTCGAAGTGTAATTAGATGTAAATGAATTAATGTGAAAAGCAAAAAGAAAATCGCGATGAAAGAAACATTTTTACGGCTTCATAATTTAATTCATTTAATGCCACAATAAAATTCTATTACCGTTGAATTATTTAAGTTATTACTAAATCATTTAAAGTATAACGAACATTTTATGAAAGTTTTAGTTAACGAATTACTTGATTTGTTACATTGTTTGTCGACAGATTTAATATATTATTTATTTAAGAAGTAAATGAGGCTTGATAATAAGTCTATTTTATAGTTCTAAGAGATAGTTAAGTCTTTAAATTAGGGATTACGCAGGTTGCATACCAGAAGTCAAGTGATAGTAAGCGCAAATATAAAGTTGACGTTCCCGTCCATCAGCCGGGAGCAGTGTGCACAGAGCTTTAAAGTATCATTATAATTTACGACTTTAAGAAAAAATTCAACTATTTAACATTCTCTTGGTAACTCATATTATAAAATTACTTAACATTGTCACGGAATAACAACAATTTCATTAAGAAAATACTTTTAAATGTAATGCTTACACAACATTACTATTTGGATTAGTAAGTACACCAAGAATAGTTTTATTAAATGAAAAGATTAAAGAGGACTTTACTACTATTAAAAAATGTTTTTGATTAATAATAATACGATTTACATCTTTAAATTGCTATGAAAATAAGCATCATAAAACAATTTTTAAGCGATGTATAAGTAAAATAAAAAATACTAAAAATATACAAGTAAAACTTTAGTGTTTTAGATATAGTAAACGTTCATGAATAGGAATATAAATCAGTGAAATTATTTCTAAGCACCTGACTTATATTTAACTTGAAACTTAGTAAGTAATTTTAAATCCACCATCAACTCGTTAGTATATCGTTACCGGCGCAAAGTTAGTGCGCTAACGCCTAGTTTAATGATTCGCTAAATACTTCTGCGCGTCGAAGAAAAGTATTCACTTCGAATCCCGGCACAACTTATCGAATACTTTGTTGCATTGTACACGTGTACTTGTTTGATGTATAAACTATCTGTAAGACTAAGGCTGTGTTAGCTAAATACGGGAGTTTACCAGTTACAATTTTGTGAATTGAAGTTTTAAGCGTTACAATGTTATATTTTAACTTGATCATTATTAAATGTCTTATACGTATGGTAGTTTGTGAATCAGAACATTTAAGTGACTTAATAGTGTTACTATCATAACATTGTAGTATGAATAACATTGGTAGCCGTTGGAAAATGGGCCGTGAATGTTTGTGGTAAAGTCGAAATTTGGTATGGATGTATAACGCAGAAATGACAAGCGCTGCTTACCACCACATGCTGCCGCGTCCTCTCCGAGGCTTGCTGCCGGCGGCTTCGCACCTTATACACAGAACAGTGAGCACAAACAACCACAGACACTTCATTCTGCGATGGGCGGACCCGCGTACCTTCGCATGAGCGCGGTCGGTCGTAGCACGGTAACGTCTGACAAGCGGACGGCGCGGCTCTCGAGGCGGAGTCGCCTATGGTGGGAGGCCGTACCTGCCTCACCGCCCGACTGGTCTCACACTTCTGTTTTTTTTTTTCGGCGTAATCTTTGTCGTGTTTGGGTCATTAGGTTGGCGTTATGCAATTGTACCGCGTTAGATAATGTGACGTTATTGGATTACTGTGTCTCATAGTCGAATCTCCGTTTCGTTTCTGTTAATAGAAATTGGATTATCATGTTAAGCGAACCCGTATGCCTTAATATTTGAACTGAGTATTTATCTTTAGGATAGTATGAATCTCTTTAAACCACTTGAACCCTGTTACATTTAAAATCTAATTCCATTTCTGTAAGCAATGAAATAAATTTTGATCTACCTTCTAATGTTTTATATTGTTACGGAGTATTTTTATTTTATAACGTTTCAAAATATAACCACAAAGTATTTTTCAATCTTTAAGCAACATTTATCGGGTTGTTGTTATAGACATCGTTGTAATTGCTAAACGCAAATTTACAATAATAATTAATGTTTACTCTAAACCGTGAAATTTATATGAAATAATGAGTTAAAGTTATAGAAAAAATTGTTTTTCGTTACTTTAACTTTGTATCAATTTTATTATAAGTTCAAGTTATATATGTCACCGTCCGTTTACGTCCACTGATTGAATTAGGTTTCTTTGAAAGATCTTCCTATGATTAGATTTATAAACATTTTAGTAAGAAACCTTTTTATTAATATGAAAATATTAAAAAGATAAAAAATGTCGTATTTAAATTCTCATTCAGTTTATATATATCATATATCGTCAATGTGAAACTTTTGATGAGAGCGTTTATCAAAAAATTGATATGGAATGAAGTCCGTCGGTAAACGAGAGCGCGGATCGCGGCAAAGTGCGTGCGCGTGCGCAGGTGGGAGGGGCGGCGGCGTCCAATGGCGGCGCGCGAGCCTTCGCGCCCGTCGCGGCCTGCGCGCCGCCACGTGCTCCGATCCTTCCACATAATACATTTCCATTACTTCACATTCCTCTCTGCCAAACCAACTTCCTTTACAATTCATTTACTGCTCGATCTGTTAGACTTTGGAATGAGCTCCCGCCAAATATTCGGGCAGCTCGTAGTAAGGCTTCCTTTAAGCGAATGTTGTGGCAACACTACTTGTCACTATGATATATGCTCTTCTCCTTCTTTTCTGTACTTATATTAGCCATCATTTATATATGTGTATGCTTCAGCCAATGTATAACACTAACATTTCCTATAACATATGTACCAATCATAGTTGTGTCCACCACTATTATTGTGTTTTATATTGTACTATATGTAATTACTCAACTACAAAAATAATGCACCCTTATTTATCTTCTCTGCTCAACCTATGGTATACTGGGAGAGAATGCCCTATGGCATTAAGTCCGCCTTTTTGTACATTTTTCTTTGTGTGCAAATAAAGTTTTTTAAATAAAATAAAAATAAAACATTTCATTAATTTAAAAAAGTTCCACATAAATATAAAACCGACTAATTTTTTGTATATTCCAAACGATACATTCTCTTAATTCTAACCGATCTATAGTAAGATGGCGCTTGTTGAGATCATAAACACTTCAAACGTTACACTTGTCGCTTTAAGATATAGAATGTTAATTTAGGCGTAGAAATAAACTCGGCCCACGTAGACTGTTATCGGAAGAGACCTACAAGCAATACAAATATTTCATATATCACATTTTTCATTATAACCTTAGAAATTCATACTTTCAAATCTTAAACTTTTTTTTTATCCGTTTTAAATAAGAACTTTAACATTATTAAATTTATATATCATCATAGCACAATTAACATTTGCGAAATATTTATATTATTATACTAACATTGTATCGTAAGTTAAAAAGCTGTGTGAATTTTATAAATAAGTTATATCACTTCGGTACGTGTACAGACATTTATCGCCGCGTACTAAAGATTTCAACGCGGGCGGTCCTCCAATTACTACCAGTATTTACTACTGGAAACTACACATACAACAATTTATCGATCGATAAATTAAATAAACTACAAATCTACAATGTAGCTTAAACAAGATATTTATAATTGTCTCTTAAAATTAGCCATAATTTTTTATACGTATAAAATTGGTTATAGAGAAAAAGTTAATTTAGTATTATCATACCTTAGGGAATTTTAATATAAATATTGATTTTATGTGTCTTAATGTTTTGCGGTTTAACTTAACGGCACTTAGATTGACGACGCAAAAAATCAAGCGCGTGTCGTCTGCCACATATGGTTGACATCTGCCGATGAAAGGATGCCACCGGTTAATTGAACATTCGTGTACAGGACTCCGTTTGACGTCAATAGGACAGATGCAACTACCGCTAAACTTTTCAAATGTATTTTTAATATCCTTCCCCAAAATTCACTTTAGAATTTATCCTTACCTAAAACCTTTACGACTTTAATATTTACATTCTTCTGCATTTTATGTATTTGTAAGTATTTTATTTCAAATCATGTGTTCCTTAACTTGAAAGGAAAAATTCAATAAATTCTCAAATTAAGTTATAATATGCTATAACCAAAAGCAGCGGTGTTCCGACTAAAACGGAAACATGTTATTTACTAAGTATATATTATCATTATCCTTATCTCGTATCATTAAGGACATAGAGGTGTTTATCGCATACCATTCTTTAACACCTGATGTTGAACAGGAGTCAGTAATAAAGGGAAGCGTTAAAATTTAGGTTAGCGAAAGTGAAAAGCCGCATTATGACTGCAATTACCATTAAAAGACTTAATTAACCAACGCTTTATAGAAGTTTAGTATCACTTCCATTACTTTAAAGTCTACTTTCGTTTGATAATAAAGTTTTGCTGCAAATTTAGTCTCGCACCACTAAACTCCGCCAATAATTAACAATTGTGTTAAAAATTTTTGTCCCCAACAATTTCAAGCAATAAAACTTTTCAATGCGTCCAGCCGTAATGATTTTCAATTGTGTTCTGGGGTTTATTGAAAATCTCTCTTCATTGTTATATTTTGACGGTTTCTTTGTGAACATCTGTATAATTAAGTTACCATAAATCAAAGTGATCTTATATAGTGAATTGTATATCAAATATATGTTACGTTACCAACAAATAAGCTTAATGAAATCTGAGCATTTTTATTTATTTCGTGAAGGGTGTAAGGTTTTGATTATAACCTAACCTGTTTGTGTTGAACTACAAAGAAATACAACAAACAGCTCACTGCTAAAAATAAACACGGATAAAAAAAAGCCGCCTCAAATGAATCACTTCTCATAGTTCCCGCTTTCCCATCCCCGGCTTATCTACGCTGTTACGAAACGCAAATATCACTCCTCTAAGACAATACGCAACTTTACAAATAAGTTCTATAAACGGACAACGAGAATCGGCTCGCGATGTTCGTAATTGTACAAAGAAAAATCAACCGTTTAAACAGAGGCACAGAGTTAAATATCAAATGGTGAAACTATGAAAATCGAGCAGCGGATAACGTTTTACTGTACTTGCTCATTGTATCTTTATTGCTTAGAGTGAGCGTAAATATTAAGTTTTATTATGTTTACGGATAGGCGCGGTCGACCATTGAAATGTTCAAGTCAGTGTGGTCGCCTCCCAGTGAGAGATCGATTGAGTAAAAAAAAAACGAGAAGAATCTTCCGCCCCTACACAATCGTTTTATGAGGATGACAACTACATAAGTAGCCGGTATCCCTCCGAATTGTTAAGGCAACGCCAAATTCAACACTTCTGATGTACGGGAGCTGATGATTTATGTATGACGGGGCAGCTTTATGTATTGTAATGACGCCTCCGAGTCGGCCATGGAAATGTACTATGTCATCTTTACTTAATCCGTTTGTTATTTCACGGATGGGCGAGTTCACCGGTCATTGAATTACACCGTGGGCATGATGAATTAATGAATATCATCATCATTACAAAAGTTCTGTGTGTACATGG
Source organism: Byasa hedistus (assembly GCA_029286795.1). Lineage (NCBI taxonomy): Eukaryota > Metazoa > Arthropoda > Insecta > Lepidoptera > Papilionidae > Byasa > Byasa hedistus. The sequence continues at coordinate 2,744,369 of JAGSMW010000020.1, read as the reverse complement.
AAATCATTAAAAAATGTGAACAGGAGAATTACATCAGAATTAACTTTGAACCAATAATCTGTAGGGTTTAAATCAGTAAGGTCGTTGATATTTCGGGAGGTCTGTTCTGAGAGTCACTGTCCGTCATCTCCAACCGTGAGACGGTGATCGCTCTCACATAAACAATCGTAAGACGTCGCGGTCCTAAATTCATTTCGCATTGATACATCCGTCTGACCTGTTAATGGCAGGCCCGACATTGTTTTCGGTTCGGCAAAAACAGAATCGAAAAAAAATTGAGACATCGAAATTCTTGTCCGCATTTAGGCACGATAAAATCACCGCCCCCCCGAATGATATATAGTCCGCTCATATAGACTAATAGCATTTTAATATCACGGGTTAGTCATTTAGAGCGTGCTACAAAAACTCAAGAGTTATTAGGGAAAAAATATACCGAGATCACAATGAGCGGGCGTCGGATTTGACATCTTATAACGCGCACAATATATTTTTTAATAACAACCTCACAACTAATAAAGAAGTAGATTGATTATTGTTTAAAACTTAACCCGGAACCAACGGCACTTCCAAGGTGTGATTAGAAAAAAAGAATTGGAACAATGTAAATGCAAAAACTTTAACTGAAATATCAGGAATAGTGTTCTTAAGATTAGAAACAATTGCCCCGTTTTCCTCTAGAAGAAGACGAATCAAGCACGGTATATAATGTATATGTAAAACCATTCATAATTATTACAACAGAGCCGTGATAGCCTAGTGGTTTGAACGCCGGCCTTACAATGCGAAGGTACCGGGTTCGAATCCGGCCTGCACCAATGAATTTTTCAATTTATGTGCAGTTAGCATAAAACACCAACTAATATCACGTGCTTTGACGGTGAAGGAAAACATCGTGAGGAAACCTGCATATCTATGTCATGACCATCAGTGGTCAGACTAGTATGTGAAATGGAGAAGGCAATGGCAAACCACTCCATTATAACTGCCAAGAGAGTCGTCGTGTGTTTCAATAAAAACATGATGACCACGACCCTCAGTCATGAGGAAATACGACTTAGAAGAAGAATTATTACAACACAGTTATAAAATTGACATATGGATCTCTGTCATACATCCTTTTGCCACACAAGTGGTACTTTGGTACACGGAAACACTTTAATTTTTTTTTCTTAATGCCTGTCACGTCATTGCGACCTTCATTTGCGCCCAAGGGAGCGTTTGACATGTTCAAGACAGCTACTTTAATTTTACATATGCAAGAAAAAAATATGTTTTACATTTCGTTCCGTTAATTACAGCAGTACTAATAACAATACTATGATCTATATATCTTGATTACTTTATACAATAACATATAATTTAGGATGTAAAGTTGAATTAAAAATTTTTGTATACAATTCTCGTCAGATATTTATATTCGTATTAAGTGAAGAAGCAAAAGGAAAAATTGTTTATACGATTACCACATTATGTTCATTACCAAAAATACACGTAATATTTTACATGTAATAGACAAATTTTAGAAATGTTTAAGGGTTTAAAAAATTAACCCAAAATACTATATTTTAATAGCGTTTATATTAACTTTTTCAAAGCAGAATAGAAAAGAAACTTTTAGTTGTTTTGAATATGTTTATTTTTAGTACTTGTAAACAAAGCGTAATGCAATGCTTCAAAAGTAAGTTTCCTGTACTTTAAAAGTTATACAAATATGTTTATCAGACAGTTTATTTTCGACGAACGAAATCGAAAACTTGAACTCATTCTGCCTCACGCGATATAAAAACTTCACGAACTAGTTCTCATATATAATTGGTCTGCACACCTCTGGTCAAGGTCGGGGTTATAGTTAGATCTTTTATTTACATGTGTACGAAGGATTATGGGTTAAATATATAGAACCGAGAGGTCACAGGGTCAATAAATTATGTATATAAGTTAAACGTTAAAGATATACAAAAATATAAAAAAAAGAATATTTACTTTAAACTAGCGTTTACACGGAAAATTATTTAGAACTTTTACTACTAGCTTTTTAAGCTTTAGCATGAATATATTAATAACATCTGTCTGTTCTTATTTAACCAATATACATAACCAAAAACACATATTTTATTATACATATATATTAGAGTAAAGACTACCTAAGTAAAATAATACAGTTACGGACAACAAATAGTTCAACTGAATTACAAAATATATACACTTTACCTAATGGTGCTGTAGTTTCAGCTAAATATTCTATGTTTAACCGGAGGCATCACAACACTTTAGGGTTACCAGCTAAAGAAAACTAGTGAAAAAGGAAACAATTGTTTGATATTTAAGAATTATAGATAGTAATTCAGAAAAGAAAGAGACAAGCAGTACAAGTAATCATTTTACAACTAGATTCCTTAGGCTTGTTAAATCTAGTGATTTTTTCAACTTATATATAGATATGACGTCCGAAATTGAAGGACTCGTTATAAATATTAGGTGAATAGTAAATATTGCACCAAACTTATAACATATTAAATAAAAAAGTCAAAATAAAATCTACGTTGGTAACAGTTTAAATAGAAATTAGTTTTCTAGTTTGAGGTATTGTATAAAATATAATAATTTCTTTATAACACAATTTTTAGCATTATCTGTTTATTATTCAATAACTACATTTACAGTGTGTGACAAAATGGAGACTAATATAATTATTATTATAACAAAAAAAAATATTAAAGTCAATTTATACTTTGGATCCTTCATTTTATTCTTTTTATCTTCATATAACGCTAAATAACTTATTGTAGATGTAAAAAACTCGGAGTAAGCTTTAGACATTCTGCTAATCCAGTTATCATATAGAGAACAGACAAATTATTTTTAAAATATGATAACAGTAACAGATATATATGTATTTAAATATATACTTCACATATTTGTATAAAGATTCCGCACAATTTTGTTGAAGGTACAGATTCGATATCATTCAGTGTTTAAAGCGTTTGTAAATCGTATCAACATAGTAATTCATTTGATGGCGGCGTATGCAATAAAATCACTGGTTTTATTGCGGACTTAGCTATCAATTACCACTCAATTAACTAACGTTTAGATGCTGTTAGCGGATGTTAACTGTAAACGGTCCTCCTTAGTTACCGGCTCCGATTTACGGCACTCACAATTAACTTGCGAGCTTTACTAATTGCGGAGCGGATAATTGCAACACTACCTCCATTTTAGAATCATTGATGTTTCTTTTCGTTTAGTAAAAAACAGAAGTTCAGCGTAGATGTATTTTAATTACTTATTGCCTCTGAGATCCTGTGGATCTAATATTAATATTCTTAAAGTTTATAATGTATAGCTAAACTTATGTTTCCCTTAACATAATTTACACTATTTCAATCAGTTAAGTAAGGTAACAATAGTTACAAAATAACAGCCATTTTTTATAATTTGGCTGCAAAACTGTCTACTTTGTCTACGCATCCTTATAAAGAATGCATAATTTTTTAGGAGCGAGTAGTTCATTATCCCAGTTCCCATATTGAGATTTCACTTACACCATAATAATGTTGCTTAGGATGTTTACACAACACTATATCGTAATCGCATTGGTAAAAAATTGTTTGTAAATATGTGAAGATATTTATCATTTAGTAATATTGTCAAGTATTTCGGTTTCTACATACGCCTAAATAAGACTGCATATTTATATTTTTTTTGTTTCATAAATACCGCCTTTTGTAGTATATTGATACATTGCAATATTAACAAAGTGAAGAGAGAAAATTGTTAAATCTCAAACCGGTCAGCGCAATGTGACGCTGTGAGATATTAAAATTAACGCCTCATATTTAAAGGCAGGTGAATTAATTCGCTTTGTAGTATTAAAGGTAGCAATTAATATCCGGAACAACAATGTAGTTGACAGCCCTAAAATGGAGAGGGACCCCGAGGAGGGCCAGCCAGCTCGGGTCGGCACCGGGGCAACAATAAAGTAATTGATCCGTCAAGCGCGCTGCGCCCGCGGCGGACCACACAGCGCTCCGTACGCTCTAAACACGTTATTTTGCGATATTTCCTGCGAGCAGTATTAAGTACAGCGCAGACATGTACACTCAATTTATTCTAAACGACAATTAACTAACACTTAACATCAATTTCACTTAGTATTAAATACAATGAGGCTGTAGGCAGTTAGCTTTCACGCTTAGAATACACCTTGTCTCATATGTTGACAGTCAGAAACACTCATTGGATTTACAATTTCACCGTAACATTCGGTGCGGATTGGGAAATGATTTACAACAACCAAACTATAATATAAAGCCCAGGAATCAAACCGGGGAGTTCCAGTTACACAATGTGCTGTAGTAGTACAAATGAAGGTTGAAAGCAAAGTTAGTAGCAGTAGGCGTCTATCGATTGATGATGATAAAAAGAAGACTATCTAATAGACTGCTAATTCTGGAGTCGTAGGAAAGGTACATATTTTAATGAAATTAAGATGCGCCGGTACACAGCCGGCCATGGGTTCCACATAATTTATTACTCCGGTCTGTATTAGCATCCGTGGGGTTAAAATGTTGCCAACTGATGGGTGCCAAAGAGCCTGACGATCCTTTTTATATAATTGGATTTGTGTATATTTACATTTCTCACCGCAAACTTTACTGTTTTGAATTTCGTTCATTTATTATGCATATAGCAGGATACAAAGAACAGAAGCAAACTTTCTTAAAATTTTAGTAAATTTTATGGAGAATTTAAGTTATAGTGTTTTTAAAATTGAAGAGAAGAACCTACTTAATGTATTGTATAACTTAAGTATGACATATTTTATAAGAATTTTGACTTTAATTTGGGTACCGCGCGCGTTTTGCTATCATTCTTTATTTAGGTAACACAAAAATAGGTTTAATTAACTTAATAATTATATAAAACTTAATTTAGAATTTTATAAATGTGACTATGTTACTAAATAGTAAGCAGCAACTTTGTACAAACTATTCAAAAGCAATTTCCAGCTAGACTAAGTTGACAACATTTACAGATACAAAGTACAGATAATAACCATACATTAATGTAAGTACTTGGTTCATATTTATGAGTCGATACAGGTTCATTATAGTTTTTATAATAACTAAGTAATTAATAAAAGAAATCCTTATTTCATGTATTTATGAATAATCTAAGTTATCACCATCCAAAGTCGTGGACCTAATCATCTACATATTATAAAAGCATCGAAGACAGCTAAATATTGAATCGAATTGGAGTTCACGTTCGTCCCACAAAGTGCCACCCAGCGACATAAACCAACATTTGCGGTATTTCCGATTATCGAAAATCATTAATCGGGAACTCGTAAACTCGTCGTATACCCGTATTAGCATAAATTTCAACTTTATCTGCACCGCGGTCCGAAATTAGGTAGGCATTAATTGTTTTTGTGGCCGCGTATAAAAGGAATTTTGACACTAATTTAGGTGCACTCCGATTACACAAACAATTTAACATTGGACCCCACTATTTAAATTTAAATATGAATTTTATCAAGGCCATCGGCAATATTGAATTGTGTATTAGTTAATCGTAATGGTATCGGAGAGTTATCATCGAATCAATCGTGCTCTTCCGGATGCCGATATTGTTGGTTGTATGGGTTTTATACCATAAGTAAAGAGGCGCCGTAATACCAGTGACAACATCTCACTTTTGAGCGTGTGAACCTTTTTGTCTTTTGGTTTTCGGAAAATAAAAGAAGCCGCCATTAATGAAACGCATCGAACTGTGAGAGCGGACGCCTCTGCACCAATCTTAAGATGATATTTCTGTTCTTAAAACATTTTTTTTGTTATTTATAACTTACATTCATCTGTGTACTACTTATACACAAAATTAACTGAAACCGTTAATTTTACACAATTTCGTAGTAAGTTATATGAAGTATATCTTTAATTATTATTACAACACCAAATTTTTTTAAAGTATGCAACTTAACGCAAACTAAATTTCATATTTTAACATCGAACTTAGACATGCGTTTTTATTTAAGGATTCTTCTTTCTTAGTCGTATTTAATCATGACTGAGAGTCGTGGTCATCATGTATCGTGAAACACACGAAGACTCTCTTGGCAGTTATAATGGAGTGGTTTACCATTGCCTTCTCCATTTCACATACTAGTCCGAGCACGGATGGTCATGACATAGATATGCAGGTTTCCTCACGATGTTTTCCTTCACCGTCAAAGCGCGTGATATTAGTTGATGTTTTATACAAACTGCACATAAATTGAAAAATTCATTGGTGCAGGCCGGATTCGAACCCGATACCTTCGCATTGGAAGGCCAGTGTTCAAACCACTAGGCTATCACGGCTATATTTAAGGATTATTGTATGTTAATAAGTGCACAAACAAATTCCTGCAACACTATTAAACTCTTTATAATTTCAACACAAACTATTCTCTTAATACATAACGAGCATTCAGTTCTAAAGAGTTAAACATTCATTTAAAACTCGCAGTAACTTTGCCGGTTCCTGTAAACAAAGTAACCTTCATAACTTTTCACCCGAAATGCAATAATGGAACTTTTAACACAACGATTTCATCAGATAAGGTTAGTGGTATGCAATAAGGTATTAGAACAGTGTTTTCTTTGTGTTCAATGAGACAATAGGGCATTAGGGTAAAGCCTATTTAAATATTACCGACACCGATGCTGCTAACTACCTCAGTTATCTGTATCAAAGACACCGCTTATTATTTTACCGCTTATAATGATTGAATGCAAGTTCGTTAGTTAACTATACTTTCCACCTAACGAGAAGGATTAGCTTTTTCCGCATAAAGGTTCAACTCGGATACTTTATGTTGAAGTTCCCATTGCCAAGTCCCACGGTCTTTTCTCGTAAGAGAGTCATGATCATAATGCTTGCCAAGTCTTCAAAATCACAAAGGTTTTCTTTCCGGAAGCACACCCACAGTTGTGAATGTCTATGCGTCATATTTATATAACTGATATTTTATATCTCTTACATTTTCCGCCTAAACTGGCATTATACGAGTACATAATTTTTTGAAGATTTACTAAAAGATTTCTATTAAAAAAATGTCTGATACATCTTTGACATAATGATTTACAAACGATGATAATCAATTAACATAATATTGGCAGTAATTTTAAACTAAAGATCTATTATATAGTTTTAAATTTTTAGTAATATATTATCATAATGTTTTAGTCCATAAAAGTCTAATGTAGATAAGTTTAGTTACATCCTTCTTGTTTTTAAAGCATCTTTCAATATATTTGAATGAAAATATTTAAAACGACTCTAGATAAAAGATTATGAACATTATCTGAACTATATGCAGTACATACTTCAAACTACAGCAAAATGTATAAAGGTATAGGTACATAATAAAAAGAATAAAGAAACCATAATAAGCACTGAATGTTATTAGACAATTTAAAAAAGAAAGAAAGCAAGAAGTTGAATCTATTCACCGTTACGTTTTTTATAACACATAGTAAAAGTGAAGTAATAAACTTCACCGAGCGGGTTACCATTGTGGCACATTCCTAACGATGAAATACCGGAATGCAAGTTCGCACTTGTTCCACGGTCATATAATGGCCGCGAATACTGTCGGTTATCACTCAGGCCATTTGTATTGTTCCTGCACGTGGGTCAAAGGATGTTTTTTTCCACTTCGTAACGCTTCCTTTGTCCTAGAGAAGGCAGGAGTAAGGGTTTCCGCGGAACTCCTAATTGAATCTGTTCGTCAAACAAAAGATAATCCCCCGTTTATAGCACCGCGCTTTTATTGCCGGCATTAGTTACAAACTCATTGTTCTTTATAACTTGTAAAAATATTCTGACTATGATTTATTTGTTCGATGAAAAATCTTTTAAAAAATTAACAACACTTTCTTTTGTTATCAAGACATAAAGTCGACCAACTGCAGCACCAACAACAAGAACAAATAGATTATTTACATTTTTGTGAATTTATGTATTGGTAATGTAATAAATATACTTAGATAATATTGACGTTTTTGCAAATATCTTTTTTTTATGTTTTACACTATTTTCCAAGTTATTAAACTAGTTATATCTATGACTTATAAGTTTTGAATAAAATAATTTTACGAGTAACACTAAAATAATCATAGGAAATTAGTATTAAACTTATGACATATTAAAAAAAACTGTTAAATGTAAATGTTGGAAATGATTGCAACCTCACAATAGTAACTAATCTTGATCATCCACTATCTAAAGTCAAACATCATCAATCATAATTTTGGTCATGACCTATTTGTATAATGTATGTATTGTTTTGAATTAATCTTTCACCTAACTTCAATAGCTTCTGCCTCCCAGTGTTGAACAGCAAAGATTAAGTTACTTTAAGTCCGCCTAGAATAAAATTATACAAAAATAAATGAAGTAAATTAAAAGAAATATTGCGCCAACTGATTGCTCATATAGAAGCTATATATTATGGATTACCAGAAGCACTTTTTTTAATTTAACGTATGTGATGGCGACGAAAATCTGATAAAAAAATTACATAACTTATTATCAGAAATAGTCTCGGTAAGCAGAGACCTACCACCAATAAGTAAAAATTTCATTAGCCATTTTTCCCACAATACAGTATTACATCATCCAATACAATTATTTAAACTTCACGAATGAAGTGGACCCTCGGGGTAAAGAGACGGTTTGCTCCCAATAGGTAAATTCTTTCCGTCTCTTTCATTTTAATGCGTGTAAGAAAGAGATGGCACACTGTGAAATAAATTAAAACATCACCAACGTTGCATTCATTAGCTACGTGTGAGTCCGGCATCTTTCACACCGTAAATGAACCCGCTGTTAAACAAAATAATATTACTTCAGTTATAACTGCGGCTTTGTTTATACTTAATTAGGAATCGTTGAACGATTAACAATTGACATGGCTGTAATAACTTATTTCGTGTTGCGTTGTACTGAGATGTGTGTTGATACTGAAGACTCAAATTCTTTAAAAAACATCTAGTAAATGTACCATCACTATTTGCACTTGGCTGATATGTCGAATAAAAGGTCCTGGCAAGAAGATAGCTGCTTGTGAGAAAAGACGCTAAATCCCAATAGTGGGAAGTTAAGCTAATATTGTTAAGAAACAAGTTGAGATTGATTTAAATTTCACATAAATATCTAAAGTATACTAAGAAAAAGTTTTTAAATTTTCGTAAAATAAATTCATCTTTTTTGTCACAGATAAAAATTAAAAAAATATGATAAGTTTAATGTCTAGATCATAACACAACAGATGTACAAAAAAATATAGTTAATATAGCCGAAGTAAAAATCTCAAATGCCATTTTTCCATCGTATTATTCAAAACGTTATTAAAAGAGTTACTTAAAAAAGAACCTATTAAACGTTTCAATTTTGAATGAGCATCGGCAGTCGGCCATTTTCCCATGTCATTCAGTGCATATTACACATATTTCAAGTTGTTTTGTTGCATTATAATAGCGATATCCTGTCCATTGATTGTCAAAAATTAGGAATTTCGGCAATTACGTCTCACCTCCCACGTGAATACTTAAAAAAATCTCGCACCGGGCGCATCCAAATTTTCTTAAAAGACCCGACACGGCTTTCATGCCGTGTGGTCTAAAATATACGATGCAAGAATGAATATAATATATTCTCGACCATTCAATAACACCGGGTCAAAATGTGGTAATAAAATCGCGGATAGTGAAACTTGCTTGCCTGAAATACTCAGACTGCCATATGGTGGTAGAATTACAACATGAAGGTGGTAACTATTCAGATGAGTACGGAACACTCTATAACGTGCGTCTCAGAAATAAAACTTTAACTTTAACATAAATAATGAATATATAGTAGTATAATATAAAGTAATAGAATATAAAGTTATCCGTAAACTACATAATCGAAATAGCTATAATTGTGTAGAACATTCAAGAACAATATTACTTCGTTTCCAAATTTCTATGAGAACTATTATTAGATAATATGCTTAAGTTTAAGAAAGCTAAAAATATGCTTAATTATAATAACAACTAAATACTCCTAAATATTTTTGGAGCAGTGAACTGATGAATTTGTCGCTTTTTCGAAGTCTTATCTGAATGTATTAAATTTAGACTTATGAGATAAAGTTCATGTAATTTGTCTAAGTCCTATTTAACTAGACATGCAAGACGTTCACCTACTCGTTATAATCATAATTAGTATGATAAACAGTAAAACAATTTCTGCTCCATTTGAGAGAAATATAGATCGAATGATCTATAGTAATGTTGGTGAGAAGTATGCGCTGCGGTGGTGTTAAACTAGACTTACCACCAGTTAATAGTAGTTCGCTCTGCTCTTGTTAACTGTACCACGTCAGCCAGAGCAGTTTTTTCTTGTTTTTTCCCTTTGTTGCCTTTGTGCGAGCTAGCGCCGGCACGAAAGGTACCTTAAAAGGTGTTCTAAGGCGTATCTCCCCGTAATGGGCGTCGGTTACATATTTATTTCGTGTTGTGCATTCTTGTCTTGACGTAAATAAATTAATATGTTAGGACCGTTGTTATGAAATTTCGCGCTCTCATGGTGGCGAGGAGGCGAGGACTCCACAAAATTCTGTATGTACATAACTTCATTATTATTTCTTCACAATGGGATCAAATTTTTTTGAAATCGCTCAAAGATCATTTTTAATAATGAACCATTACACGAATGTTTAGCATAATTAATTTAAACAGACTTCGGTGTTTTTAGCTTAATATTACCGTTTAACTTAATCACATTTCAAAGCATCAATGAGAACACTTATATATATATGAGATCATTTCCCCAATAGATAGCTACATATGATCAGAACAAAGAGCATGTATCAGAATTTATATTTTTTCGTACGCTAACTTTATAATAATATTTCTAATGTCGCTGTAACTTATCAACTTAAACACCGTCTAGATAATCACTTCGAAAGTAGGTACCCCTAAAAGTTTATAAGACAGAGTCCGCTTCTAAGTTTGCAACGGAAATGCTTAAGAAATATTTTGGTTATGCTTTAAAATGAAGGTAAATAAACAGGTCGGTGAACCTACTATTACTTTCAAGTAGATTTTTATCTCTCACTTAAAACATCTCGTCGTTGAGTACGGTGTGAATGAATGGAAACAGTTTATTGATACTAATTCACATAATGGGCGAAGTAGTGAATGAATAACTTAGAACAATAGTTAAAGGCATAGCTTCAACGGTTTGTAAAAGAAGCTGGCGCCAGAATAATTGCACAATACAAAGGTGTAGACGTGGTGAGGAAAAAAGTATAGATAAAGCCTTCGACAAATAAACTAACAAAGACAAAGGGAAAGTGTTGAAAAAGCAGATTCAATTAAGTAAGTATGTTAACCTATCACTACAACTGTGTTACAGTTACAATGATAATTTCATATATCAATTGAACCATTAACATCTCTTATACTTTTATGTTACATAAAAAAAGAAATTATACAATTTTCATATTGTTTTTTGATTTGAAAAATGCTGGTCTCAATAGATTTTATTCTTATCGTGAAGTTAACATTTTAAAGTTCAGACTACATAAAACTCACAATCGGAGCACTACACAAAGTGGTGAAAGGTAAAGTTGTTCAAACATAACTGTGGTCCAGTTTGAAGGCCGCTGTAAGCTAGTAAAATTACTGGGGTAACGAAACTTAACATACTGTCGGTTTAAAAGAAAAGTGACAAAACCAAAAAAATTTAAAAATTTTCAGTCTCTCTTCTAAAAATTGCAATTTCAAGAATTGATAATTTTAGATATTAAATTTAATTTCAAAATAGTTTTGGAATATATCACTTTTCCATTTAACTGACGATATTGTCTCAAGACGACGAGCGCAATGTGGTGCAGTGTATACTATCTTAACCAGAGCTACGTTGTTATGGACAAGTATCACTTACCATCAGGTGAACGCCTCGCTCATTTCGTCCTCGTCGATTAAAAAAATGTAGAGAAAACCTTATAAGACCCTATTCTCTGTCGTAGGTTAATAAATAATTTAAGTGCACTCCGTTTAATTTATAAACATGGCGACGTCACAGGATTCTTTCAATACATATTTCGAACAGCGAAGATTTAATCTCGCAGCTTAAGATAAACGATCAAGTGGGGCCCGATTCGAGACGAAAATATTTAAATTGCCGTCAGCTGACGAAACGGAGCCTTATCAAGTGAAAACTTTATCAACTGAATCGGTGTGTCGGCGGCGATCCGCAAATGAAATTAAAACGGACGGGATCCCTGCGCGCGATCAAATAACTCCGCGCGCTTCTGTCATTGAACAATTTAATGATTAAACAACTCAAACATTACTGGCAGCCATCGACAGATGTTTAGTTAACGTCCTTTAATTGTAAATACTATTAAAAAACGAGCACTGCTTATAAGTTCCAAAAGTTTTCATTTAAAATAAAAGGAAACATCATACTTTTAGAATGTTACAATGGTAGTTAGTTAAAGAAATATAAGAAACATATTCTTGACAGTTTTCTACAAATATGATGGTGATTTTTTTATATTATGGATCTTATATAATAAATAATCAATTGACATACAGAAGTCATTGTTTTATAATTTAACTTTACCTCTAACTTAATTCCTTATGGGTAACAAAACTTTGTATGAAATTTGTTAACAACGAAATTTGGTATATATATTTGACATCATACAGAAACAACCACAAGTGACAATATTTTAATGGTTTTTATTAGTAACTATTTTATTTATAACTATCATTTATTATTAATCACTAAATACACAACTTTAGTAAAAAAAAATCTTGTAAATTGTACAATTTGATAGATTAATCCCAGCGACGAGAACAGCATCTAAACCATTTTTTAATTATAATTAGACCGCACACGAAGTCCCTCAATTCAGTATACCATAATATTTAAATATTGAAACAAAAGAAAATTTCGTTTACATAACAGTTTACCTAACATCGATTTTATTAGCAGTAGAAAAGAATATTAAAAAAACTTTCTCTTACCAGGAACATATTAACAATTTTAACAAGCATTGAAGGTGAAGAACACAAGATCATTACACTAACATATGTATGTTTTTCCATTTGTTTAATGCGTTGAATAATTAAAAAAATAAAGCTATAACTGATGTAGTTACCTGTGTATTCACAGTTGATGTTTTCTCCGCATACATTCGGCAAAGATAAGGATCCGGGCGAGGTGCGCGGACGTACGGGCATTTCAACACGCGAACGCGCTTCGAGTTAATCTTGTACGTACTTAACATTATTAATTGAAAAAATAAACTAACTGAACCTGTATGAGAGAAACGTTAATTAAAATATCTAGTGCGCGTGGCGTTAACATTATTAATGGGTCCACCTCGTGATACAAATCGTTGTGTAAACTTTTCCAACGGATACGGTACATACTAGCCACCTTATAACCTGGGTGTTTTCGAACGAGTTGGGTGCTTCTAAATTATGTTTTTATACGCATAATTTTTATTTCATCTTATAGCATATGTTGATAAGTTATGTTATTCAAAACTCCGACGCATTGCATTGGACCGTTCCTGTACTTGGGCTGCAATGAAATATCTGTAAAATACTGAAATAAAACTGATGGAATGTAGTCATGGTATTTTTAATCAAGTTGTAAAAATAATTAAACATCTATAAGGGCAATGAAGATAATAAATCAAATCCTTTTCAACATTTCTTTAAATTTTTTAATCACTTAAACATTATAATTAACACTAAATCACATAAATAATAATTATCGATCAGAATTTGTGGAGATGCAGCAAATATATGATGTATTATTATATTTTTATTTGGATCTGTTTATGCCGCTAAATAACAAAACGTAAACATTATAAAACAATATTTTTATATGTCACCACAAACCAATACAAAAATCATATAAAAGTCTTAAGTTATGCATAACTTTAGACATATACATGTACGTTCTACCTGTTGAAATGACAGATAATATTTAAGATTTAAAAAATAACATGTAAACACAACAAAGTTATTAAAACTAAGTAAAATTTTTAAAAGCGAATAGCTAAGCACCTACAATTGATTTCTTACCGCAATCAGTACCAGAGATCTTTCAGTGTAAAATTTTGATCATAATTAGTTAGTCTAGCAGTTTTTTTTTAAATAAAAGATAATATTGACCTGAATGTTGCTTCAAGGATATTATAAACAACACTGAAAATACACTATAATTTTATTAAGCTTCATATTTTGTTTATTTAAAAATACTCTGTTATAAGAACGGTTAAAGGCAAGCTTACCTTGATTGTAAACAGTACTTCGGACGGTGAATTTTAACTTATCCAGCCTGTCAATCCGACCTATGTCACCGCGAAAAAATACCCACAAAACCGTTTGGTGTAAATTACAAAAAGTTAGCGGTTATCGTGAACATAAATCATTAACCATCTATATATAATCTGTTCAGGAAGCATTGCTAGTGAAATTACTAAAGTAACGAGATTGACGTCCCATCTCTTCATTGTATAGGAGTCAACAAAATATTAAAGTAATATAACAAAATCAATAAAGACGCTTTCTTACTTTTTAAATGCCACATTTAATATTAAAGTTATACTTCAGCATTAATTCAGGACGAGCTTAACATCAAGCTGGAGTCAGTTACGGTTGTCCTCAGACATGACGTGGAGACTTAAATAGTAATGACTTTAATCGTACCGCTTTTTGTTTTGATGATTTACTGAAGGCATTAAAAGAAAACATATTGCCTCAATCCCAGCTGATAGAAAATAGCGATAAATCCATCAACGTCGACTTACCAGGCTTACCTAAGCAGCAGACTAGATGCAGTAACGAAAGAGTATACAGATGTTTAGTTAATAGACTAGTGACTAATGAATCATTAAACACTAATCCAATGAACAAAAATTTTAGCAATGATCTACTTGTAACATTTAATAAGATTTATACTCAAGATTTAGTACATATTCACAAAAGCTTATTTTAAAAGTTTTTAACATATAAGCATAAATTTCATCAGAAAAGAAATATATAAGATTTCCTAACGTTGCTAGAGGGTTGTTAAGCTCTTCATTATTCAAGTCATACTTAAGTGTAATTTTTACTATTATTAAAACTATAACTCTTGTATGCTTTTCCTAATAATATATTTACGTTACTTTATTAGTATCACTGCTTTATATTTTCACCATTATTTCAAAAACAATTCTATTATTATTACTGTTAATTTATGAACTATGTATAAATATGTCTGTTTTAACTTCTGTTTCTACTTTATTTTCACTATTATTTCAAAAACAATTCTATTGTCATTACTGTCAAACTATGAACTATGTATAAATATGTCTGTTTTAACTTCTGTTTCTATTCTTTTATCTGAAACTCATTTTGTTTCGATGCATCATATTATACCATTGTAGTAATAGCTTTTTTTTATCGAAAAAGTAACAAGACTAGTAAAATATTCTGCGTCTAATTATGCTTATCGTCTTGAGCCAAATTCCTATGAATCTAGATGGTTTGTCATAACTTAGATCTATCACCAGAGAATAGTTAAATTATTTATATCAAAACCGCTGAAAGCCTGTACATTAGTACACACTAAAATGGTAAACTCTCTACGGGGTGCCCGCAAAGAAATGTGTTGAAAGCGAATCTTTTGCTATGTGTTAAATAAAACATTGACTCTGTCATGCATAATTTATTTCAAGAGGTACAATGCTCACGCATAACATAGGATATCGTTAGGCGACTATTTTTGTGGTGACGCAAAAAGATTTTCTTCAACATTCGAATTAGAGTAATGTATTAACTTTTTTGAATCAAAAATTTATATAAAATGTTAAATAGTGCAAAAGAACAATTTATATGTAAGTACTTAGTTAAATAGTACAAAATTACAATTTTTATGTAAGCAGGTATTGTAAATATAGCCGTGATAGCCTAGTGGTTTGAACGCCTGCCTTCCACTCTGGAGATACCGGGTTCGAATCCGGCCTGCACCAATGAATTTTTCAATTTATGTGCAGTTAGTATAACACCAACTAATATCACGTGCTTTGACGGCTAAGGAAAACAGCGTGAGGAATCCTGCATATCTACGTCATGACCATCGGTGCTCGCACTAGTATGTGAAATGGAGAAGGCAATGGCAAACCACTCCATTATATAACTGCCAAGTAAGTCGTCGTGTGTTTCATCACACATGATGACCACGACCCCCAGTCATGAGGAAATACGACTTAGAAGAAGAAAGTTATTGTAGTTAATATAATAACTTTCATAATGATAAGTAGTCAAAGTAAGTTAAAGTAAGTAATCAAAAAAAGGTTATGTTTTCATTTATTTTGTTAGTCTTGTAAGCAAGGTTATATCAACTGTTGTAATTTTAATTACAAATAATCTTTTTAAAGCTTACGGTTAAGAACATCATTGTAATGAAAAAGACCAACAGTTTTCTCCGACATATTTATTCTCCAACTCGCACTTGGCCATTTGGATAATCGTCCTGGCTTTCATCATTATGATGAATGTTTACTTCATTTTGTAAATCAACTTTAATCCCATCTAAACAAAGTATAAATATTTTTTACAATTCAAACTTAAAGATACATTAATGTAAAATACTGTGGATAGTTATGTTTTATGATAATTAGTTTTTAGTCGTTAATTATATCAAAAGATGTTTTGTAATGTGCAAATACACCAACACGTTATAATATTTTTGTAATGGTATACCTTTTAGCACTTGTAAAAATCAACATACTGTGTTAATGGTTTTCAATTTGTGAAACAAATTCGTGTCTATAACAATGCGAATTTGCTCGTTTCAAGATTATTAAATTAAAACACGATAATATAACTTAATTGAAAACTTAAATGCAAGGTATGTTCAATTGAATATTTATGTAATCAAGTCATTATGTAATGGGAAGATACTAAGAATTATGATATACAAAGACTTTTTATTTCGCGAACGTTCACAAATAAAGCGACAAGTTTGTTATATGTTTAAATTATTAGGAGTTAAAGAAGTTACAATGGAATTCATTAGAAATATCCACAAACCTTTTTTAAGGTATCTACATTATAGATTAACATATTACTCCGTTGTCTTTTGCGGCTGGGTCACACTCATTTATTTCTTGATCAAAATCAACGATTCAGACGCTATTTTAAAGCTTCTATTCTTCACAAAAAATATAGAGAAATATCTTCAAACATTTAAAAGAAACATTTAACTGTTCACAATTCTTTTAACTTTTATGGTGGTTGTTAGATAATTTGTGACACGTTGTGCGATGTAACACTATATTAATGTATATATTAGTAGAAAACAGCTCCTAATGTTCCCTTTACTAGGACTCGAGGTCTTCTCCCACTAGGATATATTCAAGGCCATATATTCGTATGAGCCAAATGTGAGTTTTCGAATATCACATATCTACGAAAGCTTATGGAATACGTCGGTTTCTTAACAACGTTATCCTTCACCGGAAGTTTGGTAGTTCGCATTTTAGAGACGTAAGTATTATGACTATACTTATTACTGCTTATAAGTATACACTATACGAATATATCAGGATGCTTGCCACACGTTTACAGAATGTTCAAACTATGAGCTTAATAGAATCAGCTTTCGATGACTCAACCCGTCCCTCGGCCCGAATGAAGAGATTAAAATTATTAACGCAACTACATCGGACCAGCCGAACGTCATTCCTGATTATCAACGGGCTTCAACTCGGAGCCTTTTGGGCCACTCTTAATTAAATAATGAGAGCCTTTGAGGTTCGCCTTTAATGCTCGCGCTAGACCATATCGATTTCGGCAATAAATATGAAGCATGTATTGCCATTAACCGACACCCAATATTATACATTTGAAAGGTTAAAAATATTCCAACACCAACGTTTTGAAATTAAAATTCCCAATTTCATAAAAATAATTTCATTAATACTCGTAATTTTTAACACTAAAAGTTTATGATTCAAACTTTGATGAATTATAATGAAAACCAAACTAATAACTTACAAAAATACTTAACAATGTAATAGTTATGTTTGAAAAAGAATATTTGAGTACTATTAAAGCATCACTATTTATATAATCCTTAAAATGTAAACGTTGAAACGCAACTGGCATTGTTCAATACGAATCATACGCACCGTAGCCCACTAAAGGAAATACGTAACTGTAATTTCTGTCACAAACAAATATTTGACCGTTTATTGATCCTTGTGCTATTGTGTAAGGATCAAATGGACACATACACCATTCAAGTGGGCAGGTAAGTGAGCGAGACGCGAGTGGTGCATAAGTAGAGATTTTTTTTTACTTATGCGCTTATCCAGATAATTGGCAGCACTCGCTTCGGCGGGGGATGATATTATCTCCTCTGTAACGCACCCGGCTCGCGCTGGAGAGCTCTTG
Organism: Byasa hedistus; assembly: GCA_029286795.1. Lineage (NCBI taxonomy): Eukaryota > Metazoa > Arthropoda > Insecta > Lepidoptera > Papilionidae > Byasa > Byasa hedistus. The sequence goes on along the minus strand of JAGSMW010000020.1, from coordinate 2,725,857 downwards.
GCTCCTTTAAGGATATTAATAATGTACCATCCTTTTCATTATCTCTTGAATATGAGAGTAAGAAACCCGTAATCCGTGGATGAAAATACAATGTGTCTACGTCAAAAAATACTAACGTTTTCAAGCAATATCCGTTAATACGCAATTCAAAACATAACACAATATTTAAATAATTTCATGTTGACATAAAACTATTTATATATGTATTAATATAAATAAAACCTTTTGGTGTATAATAAATAAATTATAATTAATTAATACGTAAATTGGTTTATATTATAATAATATACACACATATTTGTAGTGAGTTGAAGTTGTATAGCATTAACAATTCTTTATTTCAACATGAACGGTGAAGTAGTTAGTAAACTTACTATAGTAAGATGTATTAACATTTTTTCACTTTCATGCTGTGTAAACATACACACATATCACCAGTGGTGTCACTTACCACCAGGTGAAAGTCTTGTTAATTTTGTGACTTTTCAACTTTTGTGGCTGTGACTTTTCAAAAATCAGTGTTTTTGAAGTGAAACTTCTTTATCGGGGTTGGAAAAAAATTTAGTGTAACATTTTTCGTTACGCGTCACATTATTTCGTTACGCGTCACATTATTCCGTTACGCGCCATCTTTTTCTTATCCCTACCACGCGTGATTCGAAGTATACTTCTCCAGCGGAGTAGGGATTGGTAAATGTCTCCAATGTATTTTGCGGCCCGTTTTGAGTAGTTACATTTTTGAAATCCAGGTGGCGATTGCATCGACTTCCACAAGAGCCCATGACCCGCTTTGAGTAGTGATGACTTTGACCACTAGGTGGTGTCGTGCAATTGCCATTTACTAATAGCATATCGTTTTAACGGACTTACTCCTGCCACTATACTTGACCGTTTTTCTATTGCACGCTTATTTATTCCCAACGCTCTATAGTGACGTGATAAATATATATATATATATGTTATATTGAAGTGATCAGCAAAATCAAAGGGTTTATTTTAATTCTAATTCCAGTGAATTTCTAAAAAAAGTAAGTAATTACATCTCTTTTTCTAATACTTAGGTGTAATTATGGTATCAATTTTTTCTAATACTTGAATGTTTATTGTGGTATTTATTTTTCTAAAATATTCAAAGTCAACCTCAGTTTTTGATTGCATTTTTCAAAACACCAACACGTGGGCGTGATCATGTTATTTATTTTTCAAGTTATTTAAGCTTAACCTTTGTCATATATATAAACGTATTTATTTTAAATAACGTTATTTAACGTATTTATGTCTATGATAATTAAAGCCTTTTATTAAAATTTATCTAATTTAACTTTATTTTACCAATTTCTGTAAAGTTGCATATAGTAAATTATTTTTTGAAAAATAACGTCATAAAGAAGTTTCACTTCTTTCGAGTGTACGCTAGTACACGCACACATTTTTTTTTACTTTACGAAGACTAAAGAAAAGACATTTTTTTTTTTAATAAGACTAATGTTGGAAATGAGAGCTGTGGTATCTAAACTGTCTCTTATAAAGACCGATTAGCGGTGAAGTATTTTGTTTTGTACTCACAAAATTTTATCGAGAACTTCAACCGCTTCTAGAATTAACCCTCTCACTCTTAAAGGTATTAATACTTACAAAATTTACGTTTCAGTACACTTCTCAATAACTAAGTATGCCCCCAACAAGTAACGACTACCGGAAAAATTTCAACGTGTGAGATTATACAGAACCCCAATTACCCATAGCTGTGAATTCGACTGTTAAGCTATTGTCAAGTTTTAGCTAAACAGCCTTAGTTGAATGGGAGATTTTGTTTACTAATCCTTACATGATTGTGTTGTAGCTTTAAATATGGCCATTAAGAATCCTTTTAAGTGCAGGGTTAATTCTGTGGAGAGTTTGCATTTTCGCCGCTCTTTATGTAACATCAAATAAGTTACCAGCGGATAATGCTAATTGTTCATTTGCGTGAGTTGTGGGTGGTATTAGCAAACTTGAGGCCTTTTTAGCGCCTGATCTGAAATATTATAAATCAATTCGTCTGTCCGTAACATTTATGTGACAGTGGGGTTGTTTTTTCGAACCCGCAATACTAAGTTCCACCAACGTATAATGAATATGGAAGCTAGTGTATTCTAAGAGAATACACTTTTTCATCTTCGTATCTCACACATTTCTTCATCTTTGTAAAATTTAAGTCTCTATAAACTATCGGTTAATTGTATTGATACTATTTCAAAATAAAGGACTTAAACAATATGTAGGTGCTATTTATATTCTATATAGTAACGGAATCCCAAAATTTTAAAGCTTACGTCAAAAGTGTACGGACGGACGATTGAATCCGTGTGACGCGATATGTATGAATAATATGGCATTATTTTACATAATTAATTAGTCGAGCCCGGCTCAATCGATAGACTTATAAAACAGAATAAAAAAACAAAGGCATTTTACGTCTTCATGCCTCATATCGACGTCTCCATCGGTTTAAGCAAACATAAATAATCCGTCCCGACGTACGATTTCCGCTGGATACACAGTATCGGCAGCTCGGCGTGTTTTGTTTGATAATGTTACTTTCATCTAATGACATTTACTTTTTGTTCTTTTTCATACATTCCGTTAAATAAATAGGTTAGTAATGAGTTTCCATATCTTTTTAGTACACAAAAGAGCAATCATATTCTGTAATAAAAACATTTTCTCAATTATGATTTAAAAATGGAATGTGAATTCTGTGTCAATTTGAATTTCGAATTGAAATATCATAAACGTTTACTCTAACGATTGTACAATACTGGAGGTACCCTTCTGTCATTTTATTTTTCTTTATAAAACATAAGGTCGTGACAAATCCAGCCTGCCATAACACAACACACTGTTAGTATAGTAAAAACTTTATAGTCTCATATTACCTCTAACTCTATTGCAAGTAACGACTATATATGGGTGTAAGTCTAATTACATCAGAATTTTTACACGCTACAACGTTATACTGGACCCAGTAATGTATGCTCTCGGTTGGCAATGATAATTACCGTATCACCAGTAGTATGATTGTTAAGGTAAAGTTGGTTAAGTAACCGAGTTTCCACATCGCACACACACGCAAGGGGTGATACTTGGTAAACCGGATCCGTCGAAAACATTCACTGTTAGCAGTAGTGTCGACGATGCTGGGAAGGGATTTGGTGTGGAGAGCTGCAGCTTCTTTTTATAAGACCGTCATGGCGTAAAAGTAGGTTCTTGAACAGAATCTAAAGAGGTCAGACCGCGACTTGGAGGCAAGCCAAATTAATGATATATGCAATAACCTTTGGGGTAGTGGACGAGAATAATTCGTTTCCTTATAATGTTATTATACTAAAGAATTTCATATTACATATCAAGCGATAAGACTCCAGGAGCAGTTGAATTTTTAAAATATTTGATTGTTTTGATCAAATTCAGAATTATTTTAAAAGCGGAAATTCGTAGAAACCAATTTTACTACAACACAGTGAAGAATAATTCATTTCTGTTATGAAATTGATATTTTAGTATCTACATTAAAATGACTATAAAGATGCGAAAGTAATGAAAGTGTTGGTTTGATTGGATATTCTAAATTATACGTCTGAACTATATAAAGTGCAAATGATAATTAAGCATAATAGCATAAACCTATTAGTTTACTTAATGTACTATAAAGTGTTTATCGTCTTATTTATTAATAGAAGCCTGTTCATTATACATACAAAAGTAAAATTCAATTAAAACAGTTTAATGGAAAAGAATGTTTGTAATGAATTATATACGAAGTCGAGAGACATCTTACGGATAAAAGAAGCAACTAGTGTTTTATCGATCCCGTGGATTACATTAGGCAATAAACCGCCGGTAATTGGTTGGGATAACATAATTTTTATTGGCATTGTCTCGGCTGGTCGAAGTTACCCTTTACTAACTTAACTCGAGAGAACTTAGAGTAAATATTGAGACTATAAATTTTCTTACTTGATGATCAGTAACCATTTAATTGTAAAAATCATGGTTCACGGAAGTTTTATACGAAATCTCACTATCAGGTGTTTTAGTGATTAACAATGCGCCTGCGTATAATAGTGACATGGTTGTAAAGTTGTTTTACACACCGACGAACTGCAATGACCGTCTTAAAACTTAAGGTTTGAAGTCTCAGTAATTTCATTACTTACAGCTCCTGATCGATGGTGACTTATCTACCATTTTCGACGACAAACAGTATGACACACAACCACGCTGGTCAGTTGTTAGATAAACTCAAATAGTTAAAATTAAATTAGAGACCTGTATTCAGTTAAATGACCAGCATCACACATCATGAAAAAGTAGAATAATCATCTATACAGTCGTCAGCGAAAGTGAAATGCCGCTAATAAAAATTAATATGGCATATGAACATGTAGTTATGTGCGAGTTGGGTTCGAGTTGGTGCTGCGGAGTGTTCGTCTCTCGCGTCGAGGTCAATAAATAAATAAATCTCGACGCTGCCGTTTTTTAACTTTTTTACATTAATAACGCTCACGTAATTATGTGAGTTGGCATCGAAAACAAACCGCAATTTTGTGGTGAGGCCTTAATGGTTTATGGGTCAATTATAGGCGTCATAATAATAATGTAGCCCGATCTTTAGGCTAGTAATACACTCAGGACGTGATGGTCATTAATTCTCTCGCTATTAATAAAAAGGTGACCGTCCAAATTAGTGTTGGGATTGATTTTTTAATCATATTTATATTATTCTAAGAAGTTTGTACTTGGGAAGACCAGTTGGAATAATTGGCGGATGACTTGAGATTACTTATATACACATTAAACTAACTAAATCATTTTAATACAGAAAAGATAACCTTTCAAGGTTTTCACTTCCGCCATTTTAATGCGGAGAATATTTATTACTTACCATCATATACACATTCACCTAGGTCATATGAAAAATCTTGATATAAACATCACCGACCCGTCATGCTATAGTTTATACCGGTATACCTTCAGTTGGCAACGAGCAGATCAAGCGTGGGAACGTTACCAATTATTCTCAATAGTATAGCTTGTGAGATTGATATGGAGCTGTCGACGGCGAAACTATAAACAAATAATAAATACAATAAAATAAATAATGTTCAGTTGTTGAATAGTTTTTCATAACTGACTAAGATAATATCAACTCAGCATTCAATTGAGAAACTCTTTGTCTTCGAGAAAAATAATAGAAATAGTTTCATTACCTTTATAATAATTTACAAATAATATACTCCCGGACACATCTATCGGCCCACCACCCAGTGTTTAAAGTTTCGACGGTGTCTAGTTAAAAATAAATGTTAGTTGGAGCAATAAGTTTTAATGCAGTTTTGAAGCAGATTTATTGGACAACTTGGTGTATGTTTTTTTTTTTTATTTTGTTTTGTAATTTCGAATTGATTTGGCCTACAGAAGTGCTACAGCTTGAGCGACAATTTCAGGCCGAGTATCCATATTTTTTGGTCAAAACTGGCTCTAAGTTTAGATTTGCCTTTTTATGGAACCAATAATGGGAAACATGAATAAAAAATCCAACTTTTGCGAAATAAATAAAGTTTTCTCCATTCCTGGGTCGTTGAAAACAATGAACGGACTCGAACGTTTTGTGGAATATCTTACAAAAGTCATGAACAACAGTAGACGTCCATCTTGTGATGATGATATATAAACTCATGCCAATCTTTTCATAGTTATTTTTCTGTTTATTTATTAGTATTCCATTAGCTTAATTTATAAAATAACGTTATTACTGCGATTAGTGCCAACCTTTACGTCGGTAAGCGCAGCTGTTAACCATTAAAGCATTAAATTTAAGCAAGAAAATATTTAGCGTATTTCGCGATGATGTTTTCCACGCGTATAAGATTTCGCGTTCGACATGAATTAAGCTGATCTTATCGCAGGTGCATCTTCATTCGCGCGATGCTGCTGAATAATATGAGGAGTCGAATTAAACTTGACTGACTAACAGGAATTCCAAGTTAAAGGTAATGCGTATTGACTTCGGACTTGGAATATTCTTGCGGCGATTAACATATTTCGTGCAATTTAAAATGAAAATAATACGTTTGTTACTTATTAAATTTCACAGCATTATTTTTATTCAATGTCTCAAGTGCCTGTGCTTTAGCAGCTTTTGAGCTTTCTGGTCAAAATTTATAAGTACTTCAAGCGCCATCTTTCTGTAGACAAATGAAACAATGAGTATAAGACTAAAGCGTACAGCGGCATCTAGTGTAAAATAACTTGTTTTATACACTAACGTCGCAAGTTTACTAGAAAGGCCCATAGATGGCAGTAGTCAAAATATTAATGTAGTTTTGTAGCCGTATTAAAATATTAAAATTTGTTTCTAACGCAAGTACTAAAATGTACCATCATTCGTCAAAATATGAAAAAATAAAACACTTGTTTACGTTCAAAATTTAAACTTTAATACCGAAAAACAAAATCTCTTAGATCTCTTCTCCAAACATTATTATCACAGTTCCAAAATAAAATGTAAATTGTTTAATTTTTTTAGGTGTAATCAGATAAAATTAGTGTCTTTTATAAATCTACAGTAGTACATAGACATAATAAATTTTTATGAACATCTGTTCGACAATAAAAAAGGTAGTGTTTTCATTTGCATTGAAAAAAATCTACATCTTCTACGCAGGTGTCGCAAGTAACAAAACAACAATTCTCCATTCTGCACCTACATCTGTTGCTGACAGATTTCTTAGAAACTGTAAACCCTCGACCACAACATAAGGTAGCACAATTGTTTCTATCTTTACAAACCCTTCCTTTCGTAGATTTACACAAATTCGGAGTACGATGAATGTACAACAATTTATTACTTTCATTTTCAATCTTCGTTCTAACATTAGCAGGACCTTCTTCTTTCGATGTGATATTAGGTATCTTTTTCCTCACAGCGTGATGATAATGTTTCTTTAAAAGGCCCATCGCTGAACTAAAAGGTCCGAGTCTCTTCCAACATGTCTTTGTAGTGCACGATCCAGAGAAACCATGACACTTGCAAACCTCTTTCAAATGTTCCCTTATAGAATGTATGCCAATTAGCACATCCTGCTTTAAAATCACCGAAACCTGGTCTGCCGGAGTATGTTTAAGATCTAGAAAGTTTTTGACTAACCTTTTACCATATTTAAAATCATCACCGCATCCGCCTTCTTTCCACTGCGTTGCGTTTATTCCTCTTCGTCTTAAACATGAACACCTGTACAAATCTCCAGAAGCGCAACCTTTAGCAACTGCATGACTTATAGAAGCAGAGATTAAAGCGTGAACGAATGCTGTTTCTCTGTAAATTTTATTAAAAATTCTCTTTTTTGAGTTTCTATTGAAAAATAATGAACAATTCCACCTATCGTATTGGAAACTTTGTTCGCAAGCGTCCATTGCTTGGAATTTTGCATTCGATAAAACAATCTTTAAGCCTGGATCTTTCCTGCATATTTTAAGTTGTCTTGCAGTAGAATTCTTAATCTGGCATGCACCTGCATGTTTTACTTGAGATCTATCCGCGAATAACGTTTCTATGGTCTTCTGTAACACTGGTTTCGATCTATAAGAAGTTAAAGAGATCTTAAATTGTATTAAGTTCACATTTTGAAATCTAAGTTTTCATATTGCACCATAAACTAGATAAATTTAGAATTACGTAAACACTTACCCAGTAACGAAATCCAATAGACATAAAGAAAAGAATGTCAGTTTAAGTATAAACAACATTAGCCTATACATGATGGTCCATCACTATTGCAAAGTCTAGCTCTAGCACAATGATCACATTGTTGAATGCAGTTCCAAAATGAACTCGCAGGTCATACTTTGCAGAAGACAATGGCGTTATCGATGACACGTTTATCGGTAAAAAGGTGTGTCCAGCCTAATAAGGCGTTAGTAAACCCAGACATCAGTTTTCATATCTTAGTGTCAGTGGAATAGACTTAGGTACAAAGGAAACTAGGCAAACAAACGAGGAAAATATAGTTTAGTATTTAAACTTAGTACATATTTAAATAAGTCTACATATAAATTTTTAAAATTTTGCATGTCAAAGACGGAAAAATTGTTTTGGAAAAAAGATTCGTATGTCGTAACCTCTTTCCAAATTGTTTTAATAACAAAATTCGTAGCTTTCATTTTAATTAAAACGAACTTGATTAAGCTAATGAAGTTAGACTTAGGTATTTATTACGAGGAAAAGTTAAGTTTTTTCTCTTTACAATTTCTTAATTTGCTGGCGTCTTTTACACAAAGAAGTAAATAGGTTTGTTAGCAATTTGCTATGCATACACAGACCACCTACAGATACTCAAAATGTATTTATGGCTGAGTTTTCACCATTTATAAAATCGTCAGTACAAAGACCTAAGTATTTATTAACTAGATTTAAAAACTCAAATTTATAAAAATGCCTTTTTGGAACAGCGGCTAACAGTTTGTAACATGGAGCTCTCTAGTTATATTTCGAATAATATCCAAATTCTAGTATTTCTCATCTGGCTAGTTACTATGGTCATATTATAACGCCACCGTAATAACATTAGTAGCAGAATTAAGAACGAGAATGCTTTACCATATTTAGCCTCACTATCACTTGGCATTTTGTGCCAATTAATATTTATAATTTTAGGAACAGAATCGCTAATTTTGTGTATATTACGATTATTTTCGTTCTTGTCTCTAATGTTTTTGCGCTCGTGCCGAGGACCTGTACTCGTATCGGACACATTGAGTAGAAACGAGCTTGAACTGGTACAACGTACCACGAACGCATGAACGTTACATTGAACTGTTAGAATTATAATAGAAACGCTGCTTTAATAAGTGTTTTTAAAGCATTAATTTCTTAATTAAATCGAGAATTTTTAGGAGGAAAAAGGGAAAGGAATTTCGAGATCGTTTTCCACTATACATACATATTTCAAGAACAGCTTTCGTGGACATCCGTACTTAGTCAATGTGGTGTTAAAGCTAAACTTCCTTCTACTACTACTGCGGACTTGTTCTATTACTGCCTCCAAATAGTATAACGCAAATATTACTGTGTTGCGATTTAAATTCGTTGAATGTCTTCAGGCGATGATAGTGTAGTTGTTAAACACATTGAACTGTACGGACATATCGTTTACCATCAGTTGAACTTCGAACTCGTTGAGTGGCTTCATAAATAAACGAAATATTGAGAATAATGACAAACTGTAATAAGCTTCGTAAATGTACCAGGTGGTAGGTCTCTGTTGCCGGAGACCGTCTGGGTGGGTACCACCGCAGCTCCTGTTTCAACCGCCAAATAGTAGTGTGCAAACATTACTGTGTTCTGGTTGGAAGGGCGCTGTAGCTAGTGTAATTACTGGGGTAACGAGACTTAACACCTCATGTCTCAAGGCGACGAGCGCAATGTGGTGCATTGTGTTCTATCTTAACTAACACCACGTTGTCATGGGCAAGCGTATCACTTACCATCAGGTGAACGTCTTGCTCGTAGTTGTAGTAGTAGTAGTAAAAAAAAAATGTATAATATCAATTGTAATGCAGTGCCGATAAATATCGTTTACGTTTGGCACTAACAATCAAACCTCGTTGATTAGACTCAAGAAAATAACCTAAAATAATATTTGATTTGGTTAAAATAATTGCCGCATCTGACATTTAGTTTTCTTACATTAATGTAGAACAGTCGGCGCAGATCGATACAGCGCGGCGCGACGACCGCGCGCGCTCCACAGCATGTTCACAACGGCGACCGGCCGGGGATGATGCTGATTTAATAACAAAACACTGCTTTATATTACACTTGATTGGTACAGCATCAAGCACCAACATGGTTATGCAATACGGCAAAGCACTCCTGGTCTATAAAAGTAATCTCTAAACATTATTCACTTCAACAAGCTTCATAATCTTTAAACAAGACATGAAGATGCCAATAGTGTAATGATAGAGGAGAAGAAGCATCTCTTCGTTATGGAATATCATTTACCAACAGATGAAAGTCTGAAAAGTGGGTAAAAGCAAGCGACAGTTAAAAAATATATGAACAAATTTAAATATACTTTTGATTTGCTTTAAAAGTAACATTTCCCGTATTTCAATTATAAAGCAAATGTTACATACTATTCTAATTGATACATAATGTAATAATTACTAATATTTAAGAATCATAATATTATATCTAAATGGTGATACTTTGGATATTTACACGATACAACTGTTGTAATTAAACCTGATCTAATTTTAATGAACAAGTATACATTTTTCACATTTCTCATCATTGTTTGATGAACTATAACCATAATAAATATTAAAATTTCTAAGATGCTAAATAAATTGTTAACTTCAACTATAGTATTATTTCAGACGGTTTATCTAGGGAACAATGAACCTTGGCGGATTGCCAACCGTGCCACTAAATTCTCGCTTAACTCGCACCAAGATGCTTATCCTTTGAAAATGCTTTACAACGTACCCAGAGAGTTGTTAAGCAATTTTTTTAATACACTTAAAATCTAGGAGGGAAAATATTGAAAGCATCATAAATTATTAATCAGTATATTATAAGCGATATTAAAACGACACCTTATTTTTTAACTACGAAGATGAAGAACTAGCAGAATATTTACACAATAAATAGTGCACGATGCTCTGACTCATAACTATTAGAAACTTATTTAGGATGTTTAGTTTATATTAGACTCTCTTGAGACATTTAGTATCTCAAATAGTTTCATTAGCTACAGAGTAATACAAAATTTAAAGTAGCAATGTTTTAGGAATACTATTAGGCGACAGTAATACCTAGACGGTCTCCAATAACAAAGACTTACCATTAATATCGTTATCCTTCTTCTGAAACATTATCGAGTTAATTTCCATATTCGCTTTTGTCACGCCAAACAATTGTTTAACATTAGGTTTAAGTCGAGATTCACAATAAATATGATAAGAAATTTTCTATTTATTGTCTAAACCTCCAATCTTAACTATTACTTTGAAGACATATTTTGTATTTGTAGTTTATTCATTATAAAGTAACCTTTAGTGATTTATGTAAAACTTTGAAACTTTTTAAGATATAAACTTTACGATTTATAAGATGCTCTGTTGAAAATTTAAATAGTTTGAGACTAAATTTGCAATGCGAAACTTCCAATACCAAGGGCTGTCTGACTAGACAGGCAATGCCCTGGCACAGACTATATACTGTGTCCGACTGAGGTCGTACTCTTTTTACCGTAGCTAGCTCGCGTTGAAAACTTAGACGAGGAAGATATAGCACACGAAGATATATTTTTAATATTTTTACAACATTTTAACGATCCTCATTTTACGTAGCAACGGGACGAGCGAGACGTTCACCTGATAGTAAGTGCACTTGCACATAAAGTGTTAAGTTAAGATGGTACACACTGCACCACATTTAGCACGTCGCCTTAAAACATAAGGTGTCAGGTCTCGTTACTCCAGTAATTTCACTAGTTTACAGCACCCTTCAAACCGGAACAAATTAATGTTTGCACACTTCCGTTTGGCACCTGAAATAGGAGCTATAGTAGTACCTACCTACATGGTCTGTAACAACAGAGACCTGCCCCCAGTAAAACTGCTATGACCAAGTAGTCGTCAAGCCTTACTATTAGAGTATCTCCTGCATCCATAATACTCGAAATACTTTAACATCTAGAACAATATATCTTTACCATAGTACAGTTAAAGTATAAGTACATATACAGGAAGCACTTTTGACATTACGTATTGTTACTGTTTAGTCATAATAATATTATCGTAATATTAATGATATATAATCCGCATTATGTTACAATTATACCATCGGTATGTTATCTGTATCCAAACGGTCACAATGTAAAGTTATTTAAATAATATATCGTTATTAACCATTATTATTTAAAATAAACATACATTTTATTGGGCCCTTTAATAAAATAAGCGTGTGAAAAGTTAGGGAGAGTTTGTTTGATTCGGACGTAACGATAATTACAAAGCCGGCGGGGATATAAATGGTTACGTACCTCGGGAATGACCAGCGATAGCGAATATCGGAAAATGTTTGCCTTTAAACGTATAATTTGTGCTATCAGTGTTAATTGAGCAAATAGCTAATAATGTTGTAACATATGACTTAAATTTTCTACACTGTTAAAAAAGGGGAGAGATTAAAATAATCGCCGCAGATATTTTGTGACCTTAACCCGTTCTGATCACTTAGCACATGTAACAGCAGGTTGTAATACAGAACTTAGATTATACGGAGCTTTTGCAGGAACTTGAGGTAGGTGTCTGTTGCTGGAGACCGTCTAGGTAAGTCTACCGCAGCTCCTATTTCAGCCGCCAAATAGTAGTGTGCAAACATTACTGTGTTCCGGTTTGGAGGGTGCTGTAAGCTAGTCATATTACTGGGGTAATGAAACTTAATATATTGTCTCAAGGCGACGAGTGCAATGAAGTGTATATCATCTTAAGCAGCGCTAAGTTGTTATGGGCAAGCGCATCACTTAACATCAGGCGTCTTACAAGTCTCAATTTTTTTTTTTATTTTATAGAGATCTTTGTCAACGGGAAATTTTCAACAATTTCCTGCAAGCTCTTTATCAATAAGCTACTTCTCGTGCCGTTTAGCAAAGGTAAGCATTTCTTGAATTTCGGAAAGGCGACGCTGAAAACCTGTAACGGATATCATGTGGAGTTCGATAGCGATCACCGCGCGCGGTGCGGTGGAGATTCTTGTGGAGGTTCAGTGCGCATGCGCGGTCCTAGCGGCGGACGGCCACCCCCGCGCGACCAGAGCGTAGCTGTCGCGGCGGCGGGCAGCAGTATCCAGTGCGTCTGTCTGTGTCTTCTCTTCAAAATATTTCCATTACATTATCGACAGATTGTTTTGTTATTACACGTGTTTGTTTTGTCTCAAGTTATTCCTTCAAGTAGACATTAATGTATGTTAGATTTTGTGTGAGCAGAACGCTTCGTGGACTAAATTTCCGTTTGTTTTATTCGATTTGGTGATGCCAATGAACTGACTCGGTGAGTACCCTATTTTAGTTAACATAAACCTCAAAAAAATATATTTTTTTAATAACAGAACTTATAACTTTTAACCTTTAAAACAATTGTGCAATAATCATACATGTGGCTTTATTTTGTGTTGTGATAGAAATTTTAATTATTTTATTATATAAATATCAATTAGACTAATTGTAATAAAATGATAACATAACTTTTAAATAGATTTTTAGCTAAATTAAATTTATAATCATTCTCATAGTTTTTGTATATTCATAAACACGGGACGGTTATTGACCTTTGCAACCTAAACAATGGTAACCTAAATTTGAAGCACAACGGAAGTAAGTATATTATGTCTCGTAAAAAAATATTAAAATTTGTATGATTTCGATGAAAACATTTTACAAACTAATATGAATGAAAAGTTTTAAAACACAATTTCTTGTTAGTGGGTATTTAAAAAATATTATATTTTTAACTATGTACTTATAAGTTAGAGTTTGATTATGGCTTTGTACTGAAAAATTGTGGTATTTGTACATAAAAAAAATCATAGTATCTGTTCAAACTTAAATTGTAAAATATGGGTTAGCCACGAGTCAAAATCACCAGAGAATTGTGGGTATACTAAAAAGTTCATAGAATAATATAAGCTTGTTATATACGGATTATTTTCATCTAGGGAATAAAATAGTCCGAAAGTTTGTTTAATTAACATCTCTATGGTACTTTTAAAGATAATTTATATATTAATTAAGGGAATTATACATCGGCAATACAGTATGATATGTAAAATAGTGCAATTACTTATAAGTAAAATAAGTTAGATTTCAATAGCCATACAGGTGGTATGTGTTCATTAAAGAACGATTAATATTAAAGACTTTATAAAGCTTCACTCTCATAAAACATAACTATTGTCCTCCAGTTTAACCTTAGTATTTTTACAATGGATTAGTTCCCAGTTTATCTAAACGTTTCACTGCAAACTGTTATAAGCTGAAGCACTTCTGAAATGAATATTATTCGCTGAACACGTTCATTATACTGCAACGCCAGACAAAGCCAGCGTCGAGATGGAACTTTCATCCATAGTCCACGCCGGAAGTTTACGCTGGACACACTTCCGCCAATAGCAGTCAGAGGTTTTAATTATAGCCGACATTCTGCTTTATGACCAACATATTACTTCTTTGGAGTTACTGCGACCATAGTCTTTTTAAACAACACAACCTACCATATTTTATTTATTCAACTAAATAAGGTAACGAGTAAGAACTCCGCCTGATGGACTTGCCTGCACATATGAATGTAACTTTCGTAAAGATATTTACTGTACCATATTATACTCCTCATCTTCAGATACGAAGATGAAATGGTGCTGTATATACATCCTAACAAACACACACGAACACAAAAACAACAGAAAAATAATGTAAGGATTCGCTTACGTCCTGTTGTAGCATTTATCTTTTAATTGAATAAAACATTACTCTTATTACGATTCCAAAGTAAAATTTAAAAAAACAGTTTACACAGTTATGTTTAAACCGGAATCACTTAATAGTTATCAGATTTTTTCGTATAAAATCATTGTAGCTTTCGGTTTAATTAGATTAGCGTGTGTTACCAACCCCGTGGCCCTGAACGTAACGGCAGTGGGTGGTACGAAGGTGAAATAGAAACAAATCGCATAAAGATACCCTAGCTTGAACATTGGATTTATTATATGTATGTTTAAGCAAATTCTGAACAGGGCTTCCGTGTACTTCATCGGCTTCCGTGAAGGTTAGGATTTGTTTTATATCTGTTTCAATCTGGCATTGAGTGACGAAGAGGATTTTTTTAAAAGTTACTTTACTCCTGATTTAAGGCAGAGGTATGTTTCACTGTTGCCGGAAACCAACTACGTACAGCAGTTCCTATTGCAGCCTCCAGAGTCGTGTGCAAATATTACTGTGTTCCAGTTTGAAGGGCGTTGTAGCTAGTGATAGTACTGTGGTAACGAGACTTAACTTCTTATGTCAGGTTAGTCCCGCTAGTCTCATCGCTTCAAGTCTCTCTTCATCTCAGAATATATCCTCAATCTTTTCAGCATAATGTATCACTAACCACGTCTTTGGATTCTGTGTGAACTAATTTACAATTCTGTCCACAGTTATTTAGAACTCCTATCTAGAAGAGAACGGAATGCTCTCTGTTACTACATAAGTAATGAAATCTCGTAATGATTACTAAAGAAATTCTAACTTGTATGTTTCTATAAGGTTTTATTTATGTTTTTTTATTGTATTACTTAAAAATCACGCATCAACGAAATACTTGAAGGCAAGCCTTTTTATAGTTTAATTAAAAGGTAATGCGATGAAGTTAAAAGAAAATAACGCCTGTCGATAATTAAAAGAAGTTGGTACGGTATTCGTGTCATCATTATTACTTTAGAGGTTGTCTTGAATGCATTCTGAGATTAATGAACGAGGTGTTCGGTGAATTAAAAAAAAATCGTTTGTATTATACCTTTGAATACAGCAGTCTCGCAGCGTAACATAGAGAAACTTGTAATTTGAATATAAACAAAAATTTTTAATAACTAAAAATGTATTCATGCGCTTTGTACATACGCATTGAAATTTTAATATTTATTTTTGAGGAAATATGATTACAATTAGTATGTTTCATTAAAAAACTATAACGTTATTAGAAAGAATATAATAATAACGTTGTAGTTTTCTAAGAGATATGATAGTATGAATAGGTACATACATCTAAGATGTTCGTCTGAAAAACTAGAAAGGCACTACATTAAAGTCTACCTGAGTAAACTTTACTGACATTTTATCTCGGCAATACTTGTCAAAGGCGAGACGAAGGTATAACTACGTAATTTTTCTTGTTGAAGCAAAGTTGTTTGGACAGCGTTATAGAGCTTAGTTTTTTTAAAGCAAACCAACACTTAACTGTCGCATGTTTTTAAATATTAAAGCCATTAACGGTGATGTGTTTTCACACTAAACACTTCCTATCCTATATGACTTCCAGAACGTAGTAATAGTGTAAGCATTGATAATAATATCGGTAGCTAGCTAAGCGTGCGACTGAAATTAGAATAGAATTTGAAAGGTCTCTGGTTTTATTCTCAGCACATAACATGGTAATATCTTCAGCTATTCAGCAGTAAAAATCCCATTAAAATCGGTCCAGCCGTTACGGAGATCACAAGATAGAGATACAGACAAAAGTTTTCAAACGCGATATTTTGTTGGTGATGACGATCATGTAAACATTGATATATATATATTACAGACATTATAATTACATTTATTTGTAATTAACTTATTATAAAACCCTATCAAGTGTTGATACGTTTATTTTTATAACATTACTTTGTATCATCGCTGAGTGATTGGTCCACAGTGCAGGCTTTTAAAGTTATTAGTGGCTTTTCACTATAAAGTTCTGTATACAGACTTATCACGGTTAAACTAATAAACTGACGGTGAAAATATGCGGCGATGGATGTCATTAGCTTATGGAAATAATGGTAGGATACCTAACTGCTCGCATTTAATTAAACCATTAACAATCCTGAAATTTTGTTCGTAAATTATAATCACTCGCCAATGGTCCCGTTTATATGAAAGTTTAAATTATTAACGTTTTAAAAATAAGTTACAAACCATATAAATTACTTTGATACCTTTTAAAGAATTACCGGTTAATAGGTTTTATGAAGTTGAACCTCGAATGAAGCCCTGGCAGCGCAATCGATTTCCGCAATTTCTCTTCTCGAATACAACGTTAGGAGCTTAAACAATTTAACAGAACCTGACATTTCGTACACGTTTAACATGTTTCTAGATCTTCAGCATCAAGTTAATCTTTACTACTAACATTTATTTTATATACAGCTTCATCTATTTTATTCAACACTTGTGTACTATTTTTCAACAATAAATTACATTGTTGCCAATACGTTATTCATTTCTTTACTTTTTTATAAAAGACGTTTCTTTAGATATCTGTGAAGATCCATAAACATAATACTACTGTGTTTCAATCTAAACAGTAGCTAGTAAAATCAATTAGCTAATTGGATAAAATATTTTAAGTATATTGCGCCTAAGACAATGAAAGGACGGCGCTGATATTTTCTTTAACATCATGTATGTTATTCATTGACCACAAACTTTACTTGTGCAAGGTGATGACGTGGTCTTAGGTGCACATTAACATAGTGACAATCTAATCACATTTGTCTTATCGGCAAGTTGCTTCACACATTTGGTGTTTATTATAAATTATACTTGAAATGTTATAATATTAAACCACTTGTTCTTCTCATCTAATAAGCTAAATAGGTGATAGAGTTATAGATTAAATATACTAAAAATAAAAGTATGTAACTTGATATACTAAAAGGAGAATAATATGAAATGTTATTTACAGTAACAAAAGCAGTAATATATCGCAAGCTCCTTTATAATGTTTTTCTTTATAAATGTTTACGGTTTTCTCCACCCACGAAACTGCTCTATACTAGGATAATCAATAAAGACGTAATCTCTCTCGTTATTGTGTGAAAATGAAACGAACGAAATGAAATCCTTTTTGGGAATATTTATTCTCTATCTTTATGTCTCTGTTTCATGTAAGAAGTAGATTCAGACTCGCTTCAAGGTAGACTTTCGTCCTGGAGAAAATTGGAAAGCAGTAGATGTTTAACCTTTAACTTTTAATTATTTATAATAAATAATTTTATATTATAAACTGTTTCAACAAAGGTAAAACTTAATTGTAAATGGTTTTCAAATTTTTATATTAAAGTTGCGTTATTTAGCCGCCTTGAATTCATTAGTATTATTAAACGTTTTATACGACAGATTTTTTATTTGGTACTATTATGAAAAGTAATTTAAATGTTGACTAGACTGCAGTTGAGAAATATAATAAGAGGCTGTTCAAATTAGAGTCTGTTTTTAATTTAAATAGAGATGATCTGAAAAATTCCAGATTACGTAAATAAGCACACAACATGTGAATATTTAAGTATAGTGCTGTAATTGGTTGAAATTTTCCAGATAAAAAATATCATCTGGAATCTGTGCTTAATTTGTATTTGAAAACTACTATATTAATATATTCATACAATCATTAAAGATTTACATACATATGTAATGTATTAACATTATGTAATGAAAATCTTTTGATAATACACGACAGGTGAAAATCCTTTGATCTGTGTCGCGTTACAAACGGTCCTATCACTTGAGACGTATGTATCATCAAAGCTAAAGACTTAAAGCTAACTGTTTAATTTCGAATTAAAATGTTAGAATTCTGTACTTACAATTATTTAATTTTATTGTTTTTTAATGACAATAACATTCGATTGAAAAGACTTACTTTTTTGTAATTACAACTACTCACATATGTTACTGAACGTATTTAGATCAACTTTATTTTACTTGTAATAACGCATGACTTTTTTTCTTTTAAACAAATTGAATATGAAATGAACTTTCGCGGAAAAATGTGTTTTTGGCGCTAACCAAGTTTTGGAGCAGCGTTTTGACTTAAAAAATAATATCACGTGAGGTTTATATTTGCTTGATTGTATCTTCAATTAGTTAGTAAATGTATGAAATATTAAAAATAATTGATACTTCTGTAAACATAAGCACAAACCGATATGTTGTAGGGAAACTACGAGTGCAAATTAATGTTTTCACTTCTTCACCAGTTTGGGAAGGTTTCTTTAGAACTACGTTATATAAAATTTGCAAATAATCTTTAAACTTAGACGACGTGATATTTGTAATCTAATCTATCAAGTAGAGTTAATTTGGAAGACATTAACACGCTAATTAACTTAAAGAATCAATGCTGTCGATAATTAATAAGACGATCAAACATTAATTATGTATTTGATTAAATACTTAACTGTTATAAAATTTTCGTTTCAACATTCATTCTAAACATTAGATTCTGATAAGTCGATATCGATCGATTATATGTTTCGCATGGGAAAAATTATAAGCGATTAGATCTATTTTATTTGTATATACTGTTCTAGTATGGTGTAAGTTTTAAAATGTTAAAAACGGTTTTAAATAAAAGATCAAAACTAGTCTCTTGTGTGAACAGGCACTCGACGCCTGCCAGCGCTCATACGAGTGATAAATTCAATGAACATTCGAAAGGGGTTCTCGCGAAAACTCCATATGTAATATTTTAACAATTCAAAAATAACATCGCTTACAACTAACGTAACTCAGCTTTTATTTTTAATATTTAACTACTTTAAGCTGAACATAGAAATGATAAAACCTTACTTTCTGTAACATTTAAGTCTTCGAGGACATGGATTTTTGACCCTATTCTTATTGTTAAACTGCAAACAATTGTCTATTAACGTGACGTAATATAAAGCGGGCTGAAAATATTAAAAACTAATCATTTATTAGTACAATAAAATAAAGAATAGTATTGAAAGCTTTTAAGGTCAATAATTATTAGTCCAGTCATGATTCTCGCCGTCGGCAGGGAAACTTAGCAATATAACAAGTACGTCGTGTTTATTACATCTGAGTTTATAGGAGATTAATATTTCAAAGATAACTTGAACTTGAGAAAGTAATACTTAATATAACATACCGAAAGAGTCTTGTATAATTCTACAATCTAGGTGTTGTAATTTCATACATAATTTACCATTCTTCTACGTCGTATTTCATGACTAATGTTCGTTGTCATCATGTGTAATGAAACACGACGACTTTCTTGGCAGTTATAATGGAGTGGTTTGCCATTGCCTTCACCATACCATGTGTAACATTGTTTATTACTAACTGTTAACGAAATTAAATGTTTATCAGCTAGATCAACTCGATCATCAACTTCAAGACTCGCGTCTGGCAGGTTAAAATGATGTCCGATCGTGATGATTCTCTTTCTGAGTTTCCGTCTAAATTTCTAATAGAATTTTTGGCGTTTCCACAACTTTTTTTTGGATAAGACACCGCGAAGTTAGTCTTCTAAAAATTAAAAAAAAATACTGCTATAATACTAATATTTTTCTGTACCGTTTTTAAATAATGTTTCTAGTTAAAAATGGTTTCGTTTTTCAATTTCGTTACATCGTTGGTTCTCGCAAAAAACGTTTTAATAACAAATGCCGCGACAGCCTTTTCATATCATGTAAAACTGTTAAAAGGCATTTTATAATAGCTTTTTCTTTTAATATAATAAATTAAATAGAATTTAGAAGGACTTCGCCTAATACGCTTGAAGTTTTCTTGAGTTGGTATCTAATTATTTTCTTTGGAAGTTTACATTTACCTTTTTCGTACTTATGTAAGAGAAACTTAAACTTTTGCGCCTCTGTACTAAGAAGTTACAAAGGATATTAATAAAAATTTAATTAAGGATATAAGTCTAACCTTTCTTCGCAGGTTTAGATATTCAAACTATACTAAAATTTGCTTTACTAGATGTAAAACTGTTTTATTAGATAACTTCTTAACAATTTTTGGCCTAGAAATTACGCAGAGGATCAACTAGACTTAAATGTTAATAAATCTCCGACATCATCACAAATTACGAATGAAGTTAGTATTTGTTAACCCTTCAAACACGGATCCAGAATTTAAATGAAACCTTTAAATATTTATCGACTGTTGTGTTAAATTAACAATAAAAACTGTTTTCATAAAGCAAAATGATATTTCATAAGCTATTTACAGGTTTTCACCAATAGATTAATGATCATAGTGAATACTAACGCCGTTAAAAGAAAATGAATCAAACGAGAAAAAGTAATAAAATACTGGAACTGCTATAAAGAGATATTAATGTCTAAGCTTTTGGACGTTATTTTTATTTACTGGAAATAATTATTAAAAATTTCTTAGTAATTATCTATTGTACAATAAATTTGATGAGATCAAAGAAAAAATGTATTTGTCTATTATATGAAAGACAAGACATTATTAATAATAAAAATAATGCAAAACCTATAAATAAATAAAGAGCACAACGAAAGTAGTACAGTTGTTTAATATTAAAACACAATTACTGAATTCAGTAAACAACGTTCGTTCAGTCCGGAGCTGAATTTTAAATTAAAATTTGCAGGTGGAGGTATGTGTACATCGGTAAATTAACTATAGTCTTTCCCAACAAATAATTGTAACACCTACGTAATAAAATCCATAATACTGTAAACATTGATACCAGAACTTGTTTAAAAATTAACCATTAGAAACGCCATGGAAGAATTCCGGAATATAATCCAAAATTCAATGGAACAAGTACAGAATGTATTTAAAAAGTAATTAACTACATCTCCATTATTTTCAAACACATCTAAATACTAGTGAGATGATCGAAGACTTAACGTAGACTTCAACTCTCCTCTTATTGAAGAACATCTCAAAATATCAAGTTTAAACTCTGTAACTTGAGTTCAAAAGTATTTTAGGGCACAAAAATATATTTATAATTATAGTGGCATCTAATAAAATCCAATAGTTATCAAAATACGATTGGCTAGTGAAACAAGTACAGTAAGTGCTGATAAAATATTTAAAGTTCAATCATCTATGTGGTGTGTCAAAGCTATTTACATTAATACTTCGCAATTTTGCATTCCATAAGCTACAGGTTTAACCACTAAATACTTGACGGACTCTTTCGCATAGTATATTAATCTATCTACTTTTGTTTGGTTTATCTTTTAGAATTTGAATACTTTCATTATAACTAATACCATTACCACTAAGAAGAATTTTGTTTGTAAAATACCAATATTAAGTAGCAGTTCCTTGCTGCTGTGTTTCTTGTGTTTTCTACGGAAACTGCAAAAATATCAAGTTCTAATAATCATATATAGAGTTATGAATGTCAAATTTAATTTTGATTAGTTTGTAACGCGGATTTGTTTGTTGCATATAGTGCAAAATGGACAACAGGGCGGACGACGATGAAGCCCCGCCTGATCCGGCAGCGAGAAAACACAATCATCATGATTATACTGAACAAGATTACGAAGGTAAGACTGAAGTTATGGACCAGCTATAGATACAGATACGAAGATATTTAAAAATGCATATGAAACAGTAAAAGGTTATCTATCGATCAAAAATAGTCCTAGTACAGTAATATTTTTACATTACCCTTTAAAGGATTCTGTAAAAATACGTCGTTATTTTCATCCGCTGTGCAGCTTGTCATGGTGTTGGAAAAGGCATCGATTTCATTCTTACAGGCCATCGAGCGCACACTGTGTTCGTCGGTGTGCATGTGCCAGCCCGACGCCATTCGCACCGGAAGCACAAACACCATCACCGCAACGGCGATAAGGAAGCGGAAAAACCCGGTAAGTTTAGTATTAGTTTTAAACAAATTACAAAAAGTTTTGCACTTACAAAAATATAATATTCTATTTAATTTAACCGATTTGCAGTATAACAATTGTCTACCATTATCAAGAAATAATCTTTATACAACAAAAATAAGAAAATGTGCTATAATTATTGATATACCTAATAGTAAACCTAAAATGATGATCTGTGTAATAGATATAAAATAGTAAAGTGATATATAAAAATAATATAACTCTTTTGCAAAAATAGTGTCAATATTCCAATTCATAGGCCCAGCGATTATGGCCCGGGTAAGAAGACTAAGCGTCACAGATGATGGCGAAACATGTAAGAACAATCACGACCCCATCATCTCAAAGGATTTATTTGTGTTATGATTTCATTCCTTTTAATATTTCGTTTACCATTCTCATAACATTACGCATGTTCTACACCAGAGTCAAGTGACTTAACATACTAACTGCTATTCTTGTTTTCAATCCGAAAAAAATCTTCATCTTTACGCATGAATTGATAATATTCGATATCTCTTCATTATTTTAACTTATCGATTATTTCTCTGAACTTTTAGACAATCACTATCTTCTATACCCTAGATGACGAAGTGTAATAAAATCTATCGCTTTTTAGTAACACCTCCAGCTCAAAGAGTACAATTCATTCTCGGTGAGGATATTGAAGATGCTGCGCTTGAATCCCATCCACTTTTTTCTGAAATGGAGGAGTTAGTTAAAGATGGAGATGAACTTGAATGGAAAGAGACTGCGCGTTGGATTAAATTTGAAGAAGATGTAGAAGAGGGTGGTAATCGCTGGTCAAAACCACATGTCGCTACACTATCTCTACATTCGCTTTTTGAACTCAGAAGCCTTATTCTAAATGGCGCTGTAATATTAGATATGGAAGCAAATTCATTAGATCAAGTCGCAGAAACTGTTTTGGATTATATGGTAGCGGATGGTTCCTTGGGTTACGATTGTAGAGAAAAAGTAAAAGATGCCTTATTGAGGAGACATAGACATCAACATGAGAAACGAAACCATAACAACATGTCAAAACTTCCCTTGATTAGGTCTTTAGCTGATATCGGCAGGAATCATTCATCATGCAAGAGTAAGTATTTTGTAATCTTTACTTGTAACCAGAGTATGCATTTTAGTTGCAATAAGTTTTGTAATAAAGTTGCGGGGATATTCTGGCGATATCCTGTTAGATTTCCAGGAAACTGGATCTCGTCGATCGAGTACAAGATATAGTCATTCTACATCGTCTCCTCAGACAGCTCTACTTCATGCGCCAGATGCCAGAGGTTCTTACCTAGCTGTACCAGGTCAGCCAATAACAAGAAATGGTAACAAGTGTGGATGCAAGCTCACAAATGTCACGGCCTTTGTCTTACTAACACATTGATACTTGCACGCACGTGGATTGGCTACATTTTATATTACTGTGTATTACTTTACTGTATATAGCTCACTTTATTACTTGTTATATTAGTGAATTAAGCATATTAATAATTTGAATAGTGATAAAATTGGTTTTTAAAATTCGTTCTACATTGCAGTGGAAGAAAGTGGTAGCAGTGGACATTCTCAGAAGGGAGATTTGAGTCGTTTCCTAGGAATACCTAGTGCGGGTAACCGCTAAGCTTTACGATGATTAATTAATGTTTTCTTCTCCATTTTTATAGACACCCAAGTCATTTATTTAAATTTATCGCCAATTTTCATTCGCTCGTTATGTTTATAGGTTCTACACTATTTTATGGCGTCTATCGTTTTGGCTTTGTTTCTAGCTTATCATTATTTTATACCACAGAATGTTTTTTTTAGTTTTAATTCCTCTTTCACACCTGGATTTAATTGTATTATTAGCTAAAACTTAAAGCTAATAATATATGATTCATTCTTTCATGTAGATTGGAATCATTAAAATGAAAAACTTGTTCTAAAGTGAATATTTTAAAACTCTTCTAGTTATTTTCTGTTTCTTCATTATACAACACCTAAATATTTTCAGGTGCAGCTTCCGATGAATGTATGGTAAAAAGTCCTAGCAGCATTTCAATGCAAAGAAACCACAGCTCAAGTGATTTTCCCGTTAATGGTGATATTAACCATAAAAGTAACACTCATTTTATGCGTAAAATCCCACCAGGGGCTGAAGCATCCAATATTCTAGTTGGCGAGGTAGATTTTCTTGAAAAAACTCTGTCCGCATTTGTAAGACTAAAAACCGGAACAATTATGGGAGATCTAACTGAAGTGCCAGTACCCACTAGATTCATGTTTGTTTTATTGGGTCCACCAAACAGTAATTCAAGCTTTCATGAAATTGGGCGAGCGATGGCAACACTTATGTCCGATGAGATATTTCACGAAGTAGCATATCGTGCTAAGAAAAGAGATCATTTATTAGCCGGCATAGATGAGTTTCTAGATGCAGTAACAGTTTTACCTCCTGGAGAATGGGACCCTGCTATCCGTATTGAACCACCAGCTGCTATTCCTTCTCAAGATTTACGAAAACGTCCCAATGATAACAATCCAAAAGAGGAACCTGACGAAGAAGAAGAGGAGCAAAGACAAAGAGAAGAATCAGGTTTAGCCAGAACTGGTAGATTATTTGGAGGTTTAATTAACGATCTCAAAAGAAAGAAACCGTGGTACTGGTCAGATTTTAAAGACGCCTTGGCACTTCAATGTGTTGCGTCATGGATTTTTCTTTATTTTGCTTGCCTGTCGCCAATTATTACATTTGGAGGCCTTTTAGGTGAAGCGACAGGAAAAAACATGGCTGCTATGGAATCACTTGTATCTGGATTTGTTTGCGGAATGGGTTATGGATTTTTTTCAGGCCAACCATTAACAATCCTGGGGTCTACAGGGCCAGTTTTAGTATTTGAGACAATTGTTTTTGAATTTTGCAAACAGATTGGCTGGAATTACATGTCTTTTAGGTTTTGTATTGGTACTTGGACTACAATAATATTGGTTACATTGGTTGCGATCGATGCCAGTGCATTTGTTTGCTATATAACACGATTTACTGAGGAGAATTTTGCAACATTAATAGCATTCATATTCATTTATAAGGTAAAATTCAACAAATTATAAAATTTTGACGTCATTCCACTACCAACATTATTTTTATTCCTATCGACTGTATTATTATTTCAAGGCTGTTGAAAACGTTATTTCTATTGGGAAGAAATTTCCGCTGAAGACGCACGCCGCTGAAATTCTCAGCCATGAGTGTTATTGTTTGCCTAGTAATTATTCGAAAGTACCAGAAGAATTTAACTGGACTACAGTGGACAAAGGGTCTTGCCAGGTACAAAAGTTTAAATGATTGTATATAATAATTAAATTTTATGTACACTTAAATATTATTCAAATTTCTCTTCCACAGTTTTATAATGGAACTTTAGTGGGCATTGGATGTGAAACAAAGGTTTACGTTCCAGATGTATTCCTTATGTCAATTATTCTATTCCTGGGCACATTTATTATTTCGATAATACTTAAAGACTTTAAGAATTCTCTTTTCTTTCCATCGAAGGTAATAATTCAAAAACCATTTGGTGTTTAAAAATTATTTTCGTTTAAAAATTACAAACATTATTTTTTCCTAGGTAAGGCAAGTTATAAGCGATTTTTCGGTTATAATAGCAATTTTATCTATGTCATTCTTGGATTATAAAGTCGGAGTCAATACACCTAAACTCGAAGTACCATCAGAATTCAAGCCTACGTTACCTACTAGAGATTGGATAATAACTCCTTTTAATGGAAATCCGGTGTGGTCAGCATTAGTAGCAATATTACCAGCACTTTTAGGAACAATTCTGATATTCATGGATCAACAGATAACAGCCGTAATTGTTAATCGGAAAGAGAATAAACTGAAAAAAGGATGTGGTTATCACTTAGATTTATTTATATTGGCAATATTAATACAAATATGTTCAGTAATGGGACTTCCGTGGTTCGTAGCTGCTACGGTTCTAAGTATAAACCATGTAAATTCCTTAAAAGTTGAATCCGAGTGTGCTGCTCCTGGTGAGAAGCCGCAATTTTTGGGCGTCAGAGAACAACGGATGACTCATATTATGATATTTTTAACAATTGGCTGTTCCGTTGTACTAACGCCGATTTTAAGACACATACCCATGCCAGTCTTATTTGGAGTGTTTCTTTATATGGGAGTAGCTTCATTGAAAGGTCTACAATTCTTCGACAGAATATTGATTATGTTTATGCCCCAGAAATACCAGCCTGATCACATGTTCCTGCGACAGGTAGAGTTGTTGTGGTTTTTGAAGTAAAGATTACTAAGGCCTAGCTGACGAGTAACATTAACATTTATGATTTCAGGTTCCCATTCGTCGGGTGCACTTTTTTACTGCGATTCAATTAACATGTCTGGTATGCTTGTGGGTAATAAAATCATTCTCAATGACGTCTATTTTATTTCCTTTAATGCTTGTAGTCATGATTGGCATTCGCAAAATGTTGGACTTGTTTTTCACAAGAAGGGAAATGAAAATTCTGGATGACGTAATGCCGGAAATGTCACGACGGAATCAAGATGAACTACACGAGCTCGGCGACGCAGAGGTGAGATAGCAGATAAAATTTATTTTCTCATGTATATAACTTACTGCAGGTTTGGATGTTTATTAAGTAAAAACAAGTTCTGTTACACCATTTTAAAAGTATGTCGCTAAGTTCACTTATAATATTTTAGATACCTAGCAAGAGTAATCCACCAACTTATCAAGAGAATTTACAAATACCTCTTATAAATGGAAATATTATGAACATACCACTAACATCGATAAATATATCAGAGGAAGTAAATAAGACCGGAATATGGAAACAAGTCAACGATAACAACAAAATGAATATAACAAATGATTCAAACGATATTAAAGTTAAATCGGCGAAGAAAAAGTTAGTACTCGTTTTTTTTAATATTTTGTTCCGCCGAAATATCTGTACGCCGACAAAATAATGATTAAATCACAACACGTGTATTTAAAAATTTTAAAACATTGGTCCTTTCCCAAGATTATGCAATTTTACGGAATTGTTTCTCTTAATCGTATTTTGCAATCTGCTGAAATAACGATGGAAATACTAAAAATCGTAGAATAATCATTTTAGATTACTATTATCGGATATTCCCATCATTACTACACCATCTTGTCTTGCAGCACTAAACATAAGAAATTGATCTCTAAAAACGCACAATCAGAGATTGAGAGGAGACTGTCTACGATGGATGAGGTAGAGGAGGACGATCAATCTGTAAAGGTGTGCATAGATGACACCAAATTTTGAATACGCATGCAACTCCACATTACCAAAGGAGGATCACAGCATGGCAGCATGAAGCACGGTACCCTGATTCCCACATGCATGGAGTACACAAGTTTGTTAGACATTAATCGGCAAATGAAGAAATATAAAAAATATTAGATTTGTAACAATCAATGGATTGTAATTAAAAACAAATTTCCATATTGATCGAAATGTGTAAGATGACATCATAAATAATGTAAATAGACATGTAACGCCGAATAATGTTTAATGTCCGCAGCCAGAAGCAGTTCAAAATACATTTCCTTATTAAACTTTGGTTTAGTGTTTGTAAATTAAATAGTGCTATGTAGAAAAATATTAACCAACACCGAAATTTAACAGGGATGAGAAAATCACTTACCATCTGTTACTTGTAGATTTAGCCCTAGTACGATGTCAAAAAATAAATGTAAATAATAGTTTTAAAATTAAATATAAAGGTTAAGTATTTCAATATACAATTCATTACTTCGTTTTTAAACTTTTTAGCTTACTTTAGGTAATTAGTTACTATCACCTATTTACATTTGTATAAAACCTAGTCCCATGTAAACATTACTATTATTGTATAATTATAATGTTACGAAGCAGTGTTTGGATCTTTCTCAAAAATGTATTTTTTATTATCAGAGATTTCGACCAGCTCTAACACTTTCGATGACAGGAAAATATTCCGAAATACTTAAGGCGATTATTGATTAAAAAGTTGATTTAAACTTTAGTTAATTTTCACTGTCAGTCTAGCGGGGTTGGTTAGTTAACTTTATGGTGGCTTGGGAGCCTGTCCAAGCAAAGTTTAAATAGAAAATTTATGTTTGGCCCCTGTGACACATGATTTATTGTATTTCTGTGTGCCTTTAACATAATAATACAAGTTCTATTGTCATAAAACTTTGAAATATTTGATGGAATTAGTTTAAACCAAACCTTAAGCTTAATGAAATATTTAAAAAATTCGTCACTGAAAGTAACGTTCGTCGATTTTAGAAATATGATGGTAAGTCTCGTTACCCAATTAATTTCACTAGCTAAAGCCTCTTTCTGTTTGGTGGCAGAAATAAGAAATGTGGTATCTACCATGGTGTTAGTAAACTTCTTGTATTTGAAATTCAACCATCCATGTTCAATTGAATACCTTTTCATCATTATTTTTCCAACATTTTGTATTGATATGTACTTTTGTTTCTCTGTATTGCCAGAATTCATTTGCACTGCTTTTACGTACGTATACTTTTAATTCTTACATGTAACTAATACATAAAGATAGATTTTTTTCTTTTCGTCTTTAATTTACATGTAACATAAACCATAACAAAATTAATTCATTTTAGTATTTAAATATAAAAGTATAGTTAATTGATCAACCGTACAATATTTATTGAATATTTTTCAGAATGATATATCAAAGCGCAAGGAATCTTGGAGTGGTGGAAAAAAGTGTGACACGAGGAAGAAAAGTACATCTGCTGAAACATCTGTTTAAACTTAATTTTGTTGGTTTGTGTCAATTTCTTATGTTAGTAGCGATTTAACAAAATATTTCCGATTGTTATAACATGTGGTTACCGCGTAGTTTTAATCTGTAAGGGATTGTGCGAGAGTTTTTTTGTGTCGGTCAAATATTAATTCGATGTTGATGTAGATAAGAAACATTAGCACAAAATTGGGACGAATGACTGAAATGAATTAATTGTAGTGAATATAATAAAATATTAGATGTCTTTGGTAATAACGTATACATTCTCAATTTAACTTTGTGAACATTAAAAGAATAACTTATCGAGTTATAGTTTTTGAGATATCCACATTTAATGTCGTATTATAGCGCGTATTGAAATTTACATGTAATTTTTAGTGTTTTGTAGTCGAAGCAATTTTTAGATGGTAATAATATCAATTATATACGATACTAATAAAACAAGTGCCAATAGAATAAACACCAGTAAACTTTATTAATAACTTTGAAATAAGACATCTTTTTAGTAGTTAATATTAATAGTCAATTTCTATCACTTAATTTATTGTGCAAATTGAATTCAGTAATTTGTATCAACATTCCTTTTACTACTATTTTGAACATTTTGCTTACAATATAATAGTAATATTTACTATAGATCATGTTTAAGATGTTACATATAATTTTGTGTGATCAATGGAGCTACATCAAAGCCTAATTAGCCAATTCTCAAGCAACTTAGGATTTAATAGGTGTTTAATTAGTTATTACTTAATATTAAGGATAATTGTACCTGGTGGGATATGTTTGTTATATGGATTTGCAACGTTTTTTGAGACTTTTGTGATGTGTTATGAATAAATGATTTTCTGTAAATGCGCGTTTGATGTTTTACAACTCTATTTGCCATCTATTTTAGTTTCACTATTTACCTAAACAAATATTTTAAAAAGTTTGTAGCTTTTCGTTATAACACTCTCGATCTTATTTAATATTATTATAATAAAATGGTGAATTTACCGAAAATGAATTCTAGTCTGAAGCTAGTTTTGTTTTTTACACAATTAACATTTAAATTAAGCGTTGTTTTTATTATACTACAACTATATAAAAAGGTTCTGTGCCTAATAATTTCCAGTCAAACTTTTAATTACAGCTCGGACAAAATGGACGAAGGGCCGCGAGGTACAATCAACTTGACAGATTGTAAATTTGTCACAAAAAAAATTCTTTAAGATTTGTTCTTAATTACCCTAAAGAAGAAGAAGTAGATTTATTCTTAATTTTGCAACTGTTATTGAGAGAATCAATCAAAATTTAACTATCTTACTATATACCCTTTGACATGGGATACAAGCATGAATCCTCTTTCCGGTGATCATCTTTGATGTCTGACTTGAAACATATCTGGAGGACTCAGGGTTACAGTGAAGTTAGCTACCAAAACTGCAGTAACTTAGGAGAGGTTTATTAATTATCAATAAAGCATTTATTTTGAACTCTACCGTTTACGAACATCATATAATTTAAAACCAAAAATTAACTACATTCTTCTTATGATCTTTTTTTTTTCATTTCCGTACAAACATTCAATAAAGTTATATACTTTACAGAAATAACAATGGATCGAGAGCTTTCAGTAATATGTAGTTGTATTTTCTAGAAGAACTGTTTCTGAGTTTCTTCGTACATATTCAATAAGCACTAGAATAAGTCAACATCATAAGAATAAGTTTTATAACTATTCTCAGGGCGTGGAAACAAAAGTTGTTGGTCAATATTTTTTCATATGTGATGATATTTCAATTAATATAGAAGAGAAGCGATGTAATTACTTATAAAATACAGGGATTTAACTAATTTTAGTATAATGAAATAATTATTCAGTTTGAAACAGAGCAATAGAAAAATTCCGTACCAAAATTACCAGAGCATCAAACAATATTGTCTCATGGAATTATACTCACAGCTCATTGAGAGTGAAATTTGTAATTATAATACAGAAATAAGCTTATCCGATTACGTTCACTGGAAGTATAAATTATATAAAATTTAATTAAAGATCTCCTTTGAAAACTGTGTGGGTAGCCACCAACGCAGTGCCTATTTCTATCGCCTATCAATAGAGTGGGAAAAATACTGTGATTCGGCGAAATTAGGGTAACGAGAATTAACATCGTAAGTTCTAAGATAAATTCATTATGGTGCTGTGTAAACATTTTATCGATTTCTGTGCAGACGTTTCAACGATCTTACTACCATCAAGTAAATAGTATGGATATCGTATAAAGTATTATCAAATATCATTATCTATAGGTATCGCTGTATTATAGCTATTCTATTGCCATTGTAGCTTTCCATAGGTATATTTCTGGTTATCAGATTTTGGTACCAAATATTGTAAATCGCTGGATGTAAGATTTTTTTTTCATTTAATCTCTTACAAAATGTTGGCACCTTTTTGATGTCTCGACAACTCGATACACTTATTCAATAAAGAGGCCGTCAAAATATTTCTTCGTGCGAAAAATATTCTTCTATTATATTTATAAAGTGTGCTTCAAGAGTATTTTTATTAAAGGCAACGAAGGGATCTCTATTGAAAGGTTCCATAAATTTCTAAAAACGGATTCAAGGAAAAAAGTCTAGACAAATTTATCCTTAAAAATTGGAGAGATATTATTCAGGAGAGGACTTAAATAGGCAGAAATTATAGATGATGATGATGAATAATAATTTCAGGAAACGATAACAAAACCAGAACCAGTATCGAACTAAACAGAATTTACGTAAACTAAATAACATTATTCATGTCCAAAAATATCCATAATTTCTCGTAAGCGCTTCAAAATCAATTTCCAGGAAAGTAATAAAGCGAAAAACATTTTCCTCTTACAATTTTCCTCGTTATTAAAACGTCGTCACACCGAGCATGAAAACCTTTTAAGAACTTTAAATGAAACAAATAGAATTTCCCTAAAACAAACGCGTTTTCTTTCGTTCAAACATTAAGTAATCTTATATTCTCTCAAACTTGGTACAAGTTTTTTTAATGAATGCCTTTTTATTTACTTAGAGAATAATAATATAAATACACAGAAATATAATAACTTACTTGTAAAAGAGACGAGTGCAATGTGCACGAAAAACCTTATTTAGTACATTTGTTATATATTATATCACTTACCATCAGGTGAACATCATCACGTTGTTCTATATATAAGAAGAATACAGTAATTACGCTTTTCTTAATTTCAATCAACAAAACGATATAAATTCAGAGCTAGTGAAGTCTTCTTTAATACTCTACTCCCTTTAAGTAGAATTGTCTTGTTGCAATCATATTATAAGACGAAAGCAAAATATCGTGAGCAAACCGAAATATTTCAACTTTCGCGGACTTGTGAATTCCATCAACCCACACTTGGCTAGCGTAGTAGATGGCCCTAGAAGAAAACGGTCCTAGGTCTAGTGAGAACTATATTGAGGTCTGTTCATTTAATCATATTATTTTAAATTGATTCTGCTAAAAAATTCAGAGTAATAAAGAAATTTACGTCAAACTTCGAGTTAGAAACAACATTTTCTTGATATCAACGTCGTATTATATAAATCAACCGTCAATAGACCTTCAAGCCACGATAACTTTATGAAGAAAAGAAAATATAATATAAAGAGATAGTTTATAATTCTGAACATAATATTATATAAAACCACAGTATGTCCGACATGAAAAGGTATCATTTTGATGAAGGTTTCTGAACGTAAAAAACTTTGGTAACTTATTCGAAACACCTCTCGAATTTTCTAGGTACATTCTTGTTAGGCTTTTACGGGCAGATCTAGCACCTTTCATCAACAAAACTTCTCTTCACTTATTACTCTATCACACTGCGAAACTGAAGGAATGAAATCCAGGAAAACATTATTACTTACTCAGCACCTCTCTTGAATATAAGCTGGCTCCAAACGACTTGATTGTGCTTAATTTTGTAAAGAGTAAACAAATATGGTTATTCATCCTCGCCTCTACAATATAGACTATGATGTTAGATATATATTTATATTGAATTCTCCTACGGATTGTATCAGTGCCCCCTTCACTAATTATTTACATTATTTCATAGGTGTACCTACTTAAAATTTGCCTTTTGAAACTTTCCCTCAAGTTGTAGTCATCTATTAAATTAAATCTATGTATAACCTATTAATTTTATACTATGAAGATCGCTGAAGGATACTTCAAAAGGCACATAACGATATCTTTGAGCGAATCCCGTCATAACATCAATTTTCGCGGAGGGCGTATCCCATACAAATTTTGTATACATTGTTACATCTTGAATTACACTAACATCGCTACCGAATACCAATAACAAGCAACAAATTATACGCGTCAAAAAACTTTGCGACTTTAATAAAACACGTCTTTCTCCGAATTTCAGACATTTGAAAAGTTCAAAGTATAGTTTGTAAAATGGAAAGTAATATCTAAGCAACTAAAAGTGTATTACAAATTATTTATTTATATGTATCACACGTATTACTAATTCTAAAAAACGACTAGACCAACTACTACTTTACTAGGTAGTGATACCAATTTATTTATTAGAAATAACTCTTTCAGTATCCGATCTCTACTGCTTGTGGATTCGAACTTGAAACCTTCAACAATTTTTAGAGATGACATAAAACGTTAAATGATAAGGTATATAATAAACTTACGTATTATTAATACAAAGAAGTTTATATTCTACGATTATATATGGATTATGTCTAAGCAATAAAAAGATTTTGTTTTGTTTCTAATAACTGATTACGTTCATATGGATTTCAGAAGTTAGGTATTTTGTGCGGTAACAATACACTGAGAAAAACAAGTTATGAAATATATATTTCTTTCTCATTTAACGATACAAGGTAAAGTTTACTCAGCATCACATTACAGGTATAGTTACCAAAGTTACTAAAGATATTAGAAGACAAAAAAAGTATTGCAGGTTCTTACTTCTTATCACACAAAACATCTTTCTTTAAACATTTACATAAATTAAAACATATGTATCATTAAATTATTTAAAAAAGTCTTTCTTTTAGGACCTTGATCACGATGTAACCTTTAATAATACTAAACTAGTTCTTATTTTAGTATCATTTTATTTTCCACAAACGTGTGTGAAATAAAAGATCTACGTACGTACTCGTATATCTCTTACTTTAGTATCTTTAAGTAAACATGTCTCGAGGTCACGTCGTTAAGGTTTAAGCAATTGCTCAAAGGTCTGCCTTGAAAAGGCTCGAAACGAGTTATTTGTGTAACGGGCAATGAGGTTAGGGAAAATTCTTGTTGTTTTAAGTATTTTTCTAACGTTTATATTAGTAATAACATATGAACCACTTTTGTAAATGAAAACATATTTTGTAAAGATCAGAATTATCATTTCAATGACAAGTATATTTTTACTTGTTGATTTTTTACGACTATTTTTTGACGTGACAACGTCTATTAAATTGGTATAAGATAGGACGCGCGTGCTGAGAAATGTCCCGCACATAAGTGGGCGTGGCTTACGCCGACCGGGTGGCTAGTCGGTATGCGTTTGCCCGAATTGGTTGAAAGTAAAAGATGTATTCTATTGCTCAATAATAATTAGAAATAAAATCCCTAACAAATATAATTGAGAGTTAGTATAACTTGATTTGTAACCCGATAAACATGTCAAACAAGAATAATAAAATTTATTATCAAAATTTTTTGTGATATAATTAATAGACGTTGTCACGTTAAAATACAAAGTGCCCTGCACATATAACCCAGAATTTTTTAGCACCTATTTCTGTCTGCATTGTGAAAACTTTATACTTTGATTATATATTATCTTCTATCATTTAAAGGAAAAAGAAATCGTAACATTCTATGCGAATAATATTAAATATACACTCTAACGTATTTGGTATTGACAAGGGAAGCGAAATCGTTTCTTGTAAAACCTGCGTAAGTTGTGATTTACGTTGTTGACCCATCAACACTTCGAAAATAGGTCAAAGTGGGGAATTTATTGGGAATTTTTGTTGCGAAAGAAAATAACATAAATCTCTTTATGTCACAAACTTCAAGCATAGGAATAACAAAACTAGGCGAGAGAGGATCACATTTCCAAAGATGTTACTATAAAGAAACAACTTGGACGTCTGACTTGGATAATGACGTACGTGGCTTCACATCCTCGAATTGGTTCAGAGGTTGCACAGCAAAATGATAAGATCAGCTTATATATAATTTTTTCTGTATATTTATTAATGTTATATGTATAACACAAAAACAAATTATATTTAATAAAATAACTAAATAAAAGTTATTACCCCAGAAACTCAGTTCAGAGTTATGATTGCCTTTTATTATCTTTTTCTCCTTTTTAAAAAAATATATTTTCCCGTGTACGTGAACAATTAGAACAATTAAATAAATACATTGTTCCAATCACAAAGTTGAAAAATAACTAAAATCTACATCGCTATCTAGTAGCAAGTTATATAGAAGTAAATAGAAAATTCTTATCACAAACTGTCCAAACATTTTTTCTTTTTTTTATTAAATAATACAGAATATCAACCTCAATGAAAATAAACTTAGAAACATCCCCACAAGCGCTGAAACAAAGGCGGAATGACAACTGGCATGCTAATGAGGTGTCTGACTCTCAACTGACTTACCTCATTACTATTCATATAGATGATAAAAGAAACCGCAATATATCTTACTCTATTCAAATCGGGACCCTATAGACATTTTCCCGTATTTGTTATTCAAATGACATTCCGGATCAGAGGAAAATATATTTATCGATAGAGTTAAATTTGTTCATTGTTAGATTTGTATATATGTATGATGTTTCGATACAAAAATGACACTAGAAATTCTAAACTCGGAATTTGCTAAATCGTTAATATAGATGATAAGTTTCCTGCCGAAGAATTATTGCTGATGAAAGGTCTGGAACGTTGAATGATTTAGTCGAAGATTGTAGACAAACGATATGTTATTTATTTTGAAATGCATACTTTCAATAGTTTCAGATGATAATCTTTTCAATTAACATAATTTTACAAATTAAAATTTATCTATCTTAATCCTACTATTAATTACATTGCTTAACGTAGATGTGTTTCGTATTTCTGTAAACTATCAAAAGTTGCAGGATGTTTCTTGAAAAGGAAATCTATTGGTCACGTAATGGTGAGCAGTTACCATTGACCAAAAAACATGGGAAATAACTGCGTAGCCGAGTTTTGAGGAAGGAGTAGACAGTCTTCGTTTCAACGTTTACGAATATTAAATCTTAATCGCATTAAAATTTTATAAAATTAAAATGGAGGTACGTGAAAAGAGCATTGTGTGTAATTAATGAATCTAATTTACTTTTCCACACCGCTTCGCGAGTGGGTCAACGGTCACCGGCAACTGTTTATTAACCCATCGTGTGTCCGTATTAATTTTGACTCTAAAAAAATAACGTCTTTTCTTCTTTCACATCCTTTTTGTCTACATTTTGAATATAAAATTGCGCCGAGATTTTTTTACGAAAGTGAATTAATTTTCCGTTTCAATCACAACGGCTACGAACCCTCTTTCAGCATTAGAAGTGAGAAAGCGGGTTAAAAGCCGAAAAATGTGTCAGCAAAAGAAAAGTTCTTTTTAGTATATTTGGACACTTCAATAAATTTTACCTTTAAAATATGATTTATTAACAAGATGACGACGACTTATAATCTCTTTTTTTAACGGACGCTTTAACATTAAGCATGAAGAGCATTTTTCATAATTAACTAACTTTTACTACTGTTTGAATGTAGTTTTGTATGTTAGCTTCGTGTGAATGAATAGTAATACACAACAAAAGTGTGCATTTAATGTAATAACGAATTGTAAAATCTCAACTAAGTGTGAAGTTGATTTTAAGTTAAGGTGTTTGTGAAAATGTCAAGTTCGATTCGTTCAACTTGAACTATAAAGGTTAGTAATACATTATTAATTCCAACAGGATCTATGTCTTATTTATAACATTCAGAGACAATGGAAAGGTTCTTTCATTAATCTGTAACGTACTGTATGCGTATTTATACGTAACGCCTTTTTCTTGAAACGCAGGTATTATTTTTATAAAACATGATTCTTTTAAGATTTACAATGCAATTAAATTCCAAGTCTGAAATATCGAAGAAAAGAGGTTAGACTTTAACGAAAAAAACAAATTGGGACTCATTGATATTCATGGCCGTTTACTTAACTTAATTTATACTTTAATCTCAATTCATTTTTTATGCCGGATCCATGCAAATCAGCTTCGCTCGCCTAATATGCTATCTCACCTTCCAGTAGACTTTACACCGGTTCGATTAAGAAATTACCCTCGGGCAAAGCCATTTTCATTTTACAAAGAACAAAACAACGCTTGCGTCGTTAAGTTTCTTACATTTTCTTGGCGATGGCGAAAATACAACTGACAATGTTCCATGTGTAAAAGAATGGTTAATTTATAAATGAATAAACATTACTATTATATACAGAAATTATTTTAGTCTTAATACTGCGGATTATTATTAATAAAATATATCTAATATATAAAATTCTCTTGTCACAATGTTCGTTCCCATACTCCTCCGAAACGGCTTTACCGATTCTTATGAATTTTTTTGTGCATATTCAGTAGGTCTGAGAATCGGCTACTATCTATTTTTCAAAGCCCTAAGTGATCAGAGTTGCCCACACCAAAATGTTTATTTTTTTATTTTTTTGGTATTTTTTTTATATTTTATTTTTTAAAGTGTGGCATCAAAAAATACATACAACCCTAAATTTTCACTTTTCTGTCACCAAGACAGACACCAGAAACCAGAAACCAGACACCAGAAACCGGAAACCGGAAACCAGAAACCAGTAACCAGTAACCAGAAACCATAAACCAGAAACCAGACACCAGAAACCAGAACCAGAAACCAGAAACCATAACCAGAAACCAGAAACCAGAAACCAGAACCAGAAACCAAAACCAGAAACCAGGAAACCAGAAACCAGAAACCAGAAACTAGAAACCAGAAATTAGAAACCAGAAACCAGAAACCAGAAAACCAGAAACCAGAACCAGAAACCAGAAACCAGAAACAGAAACTAGAAACCGGAAACCAGAAACTAGAAGCTAGAAACTAGAAACTAGAAACCAAAAACCAGAAACTAGAAACCAGAAACCAGAACCAGAAACCAGAAACCAGAAACTAGAAACCAGAAACCATAACCAGAAACCAGAAACCAGAAACCAGAACTAGAAACTAGAAACCATAAACCATAAACCAGAAACCATAAACCAGAAACCAGAAACCAGAAACTAGAAGCTAGAAACTAGAAACTAGAAACCGGAAACTAGAAACCAGAAACCAGAAACCAGTAACCAGAAACCAGAAACTAGAAACTAGAAACTAGAAACTAGAAACTAGAAACCGGAAACTAGAAACTAGAAACCAGAACTAGAAACTAGAAACTAGAAACTAGAAACCAGAAACCAGGAAACAGAAACTAGAAACCGGAAACTAGAAACTAGAAACTGGAAACCAGAAACTAGAAACTGGAAACCAGAAACTAGAAACCAGAAACCATAAACCAGAAACCAGAAACCAGAAACCAGGAAACAGAAACCAGAAACCAGAAACAGAAACCAGAAACCAGAAACCAGAACCAGGAAACCAGAAACCGAAACCAGAAACCAGAACCAGAACCAGGAAACCAGAAACCAGAAACCAGAACCAGAAACCAGAAACCAGAAACCAGAAACCAAAACCAGAAACCAGAAACCAGAAACCAGAAACAGAAACCAGAAACCAGAAACCAGAAACCAGAAACCAGAAACCAGAAACAGAAACCAGAAACCAGAAACCAGAAACCAGAAACCAGTAACCAGAAACCAGAAACCAGAACCGAAACCAGAAACCAGAAACCAGAACTAGAAACTAGAAACTAGAAACTAGAAACCAGAACCAGAACCAGAAACAGAAACCAGAAACCAGAACCAGAAACCAGTAACCAGAAACCAGAAACAGAAACCAGAAACCAGAAACCAGAAACTAGAAACCATAAACCATAAACCAGAAACCAGAACCAGAAACTAGAAACTAGAAACTAGAAACTAGAAACCGGAAACTAGAAACCAGAAACCAGAAAACCAGAAGAAACCAGAAACTAACAAACAAAGTTCATATTAAATAACAAGCTTTCACTGCTGTCTAAGCGATGTAGTTGCGTTCGTAACGCTAAAGAGTCAATTTGCACTTTATTACAGCTGCACAAAGTTCAAATTTAATTATTCTATCAAAACAGCGCGTCGGAGCATCTCGCGCCGTCCGATCGCGTGCCGAAATTAAAACGAATGAAATAATAACATAAATATTAACAAAATGTAAGAGCTAGAAATCCACCATACTGATTTTCAATTTGGTCGGCTTCGCGATATTATTTCTTTTGTTTTAGTTTCGGCGCGCGACATAAAATGCATTCGTTTACACGTCAATACATCAGTTCTGCGCACAAACCGCGTTACCATCCGGCGGACCCTGACAGACTACATTCTGTCAAAAAGATTTGGAATGTGACAGTTATTTGTTCCTATAAAAATATTATAGTAAATATAACTTATGTACTTTAATTATAACTTTGGCCACTCTTCTGGAACCCACTAATATTTAATATTAGTTATTAGATGAATATATATAGTGCTGAACCCCACACACCGCACATTAACCAGGGTGACGGTTCTGTTCAGGAGATTTTTTTGCCCGGTTATAAAATAGGCAGGAACAAAGAATATTCCAATTTTTTTTGACAGAACGAAGTCTGTCGGGTCAGCTAGTATATATACATATTTTCCGGAAACTGGGAACTTTACGCTCTTTCTATTATGGTATAATGAAAATACACCGGTACTGAACAAACTGCTGTCATCCATCACAACTTCAGAACTGTCGCCTGTCGAAGTGATCGACAAAATTCATACTCATAGTGTGAAGGAATCTATTTTCACGTTATTATCCCTCCCGGGTTAATACAGATAAACCACGCAATGTATTTATTACTTAAAAAAAATTTATAGACAACGTATGTCTGTTATAAATTAGTGCAAATGGTTTTAAACCAGTAAACCAGTTAAACCAGTAAACCGTAAACCAGTAAACAGTAAACCAGTACACCAGTACACCAGTACACCAGTAAACCAGTTAAACCAGTAAACCAGTCAACCAGTAAACCAGTAAACCGTAAACCAGTAAACCAGTACACCAGTAAACCAGTAAACCGTAAACCAGTAAACCGTAAACCAGTAAAACCAGTAAACAGTAAACCAGTAAACAGTAACCAGTAAACCAGTAAACCAGAAACCAGAAACCAGTAAACCAGTTAAACCAGTAAACCAGTACACCAGTAAACCAGTTAAACCAGTAAACCAGTTAAACCAGTAAACCAGTTAAACCAGTAAACCGTAAACCAGTAAACAGTAAACCAGTTAAACCAGTAAACCAGTACACCAGTAAACCAGTACACCAGTACACCAGTACACCAGTAAACCAGTTAAACCAGTAAACCAGTAAACCAGTAAACCAGTCAACAGTAAACCAGTAAACAGTAAACCAGTTAAACCAGTAAACCAGTTAAACCAGTAAACCAGTTAAACCAGTAAACAGTAAACCAGTAAACAGTAAACCAGTAAACCAGTTAAACCAGTAAACAGTAAACCAGTTAAACCAGTAAACCAGTCAACAGTAAACCAGTAAACCAGTTAAACCAGTAAACCAGTTAAACCAGTAAACAGTAAACCAGTTAAACCAGTAAACCAGTACACCAGTACACCAGTAAACCAGGTAAACCAGTAAACCAGTTAAACCAGTAAACCAGTAAACCAGGTAAACCAGTAAACAGTAAACCAGTAACCAGTAAACCAGAAACCAGTAAACCAGTTAAACCAGTAAACCAGTTAAACCAGTAAACAAGTAAACCAGTAAACCAGGTAAACCAGTAAACCAGTAAACAGTAAACCAGTTAAACCAGTAAACCAGGTAAACCAGTAAACCAGTAAACCAGTAAGTAAACCAGTAAACAGTAAACCAGTACACCAGTACACCAGTAAACCAGTAAACCAGTCAACCAGTAAACCAGAAACCAGTAAACCGTAAACCAGTAAACAAGTAAACCAGTAAACAGTAAACCAGTTAAACCAGTAAACAGTAACCAGTAAACCAGTTAAACCAGTAAACAGTAACCAGTAAACCAGGTAAACCAGTAAACAGTAAACCAGTAAACAAGTAAACCAGTAAACCAGTTAAACCAGTAAACCAGTTAAACCAGTAAACAAGTAAACCAGTAAACCAGTTAAACCAGTAAACCAGTAAACAGTAAACCAGTTAAACCAGTAAACCAGTTAAACCAGTAAACAAGTAAACCAGTAAACAGTAAACCAGTTAAACCAGTAAACAGTAAACCAGTAAACCAGTTAAACCAGTAAACCAGGTAAACCAGTAAACCAGTACACCAGTAAACCAGTAAACCAGTTAAACCAGTAAACCAGTCAACCAGTAAACCAGTAAACAAGTAAACCAGTAAACAGTAAACCAGTTAAACCAGTAAACCAGTAAACCAGTTAAACCAGTAAACAGTAACCAGTAAACAAGTAAACCAGTAAACCAGTACACCAGTACACCAGTAAACCAGTCAACCAGTAAACCAGTAACCAGTAAACCAGTAAACCAGTAAACCAGTAAACAAGTAAACCAGTAAGTAAACCAGTAAAACCAGTAAACCAGTTAAACCAGTAAACCAGGTAAACCAGTAAACCAGTTAAACCAGTAAACCAGTCAACCAGTAAACCAGTTAAACCAGTAACCAGTAAACCAGAAACCAGTAAACCAGTACACCAGTAAACCAGTAAACCAGTTAAACCAGTAAACCAGGTAAACCAGTAAACCAGTTAAACCAGTAAACAGTAAACCAGTTAAACCAGTAAACAGTAAACCAGTAAACCAGTCAACCAGTAAACCAGTTAAACCAGTAAACCAGTTAAACCAGTAAACCAGTTAAACCAGTAAACCAGGTAAACCAGTAAACCAGTAAACCAGTACACCAGTAAACCAGTTAAACCAGTAAACCAGTACACCAGTACACCAGTAAACCAGTTAAACCAGTAACCAGTAAACCAGGTAAACCAGTAAACAGTAAACCAGTAAACAGTAAACCAGTAAGTAAACCAGTAAACCAGTAAACCAGTTAAACCAGTAAACCAGTTAAACCAGTAAACCAGTAAACCAGTAACCAGTAAACCAGTTAAACCAGTAAACCAGTACACCAGTACACCAGTAAACCAGTTAAACCAGTAACCAGTAAACAGTAACCAGTAAACAGTAAACCAGTAAAACCAGTAAACAGTAAACCAGTAAGTAAAACCAGTAAACCAGTAAACCAGTTAAACCAGTAAACCAGTTAAACCAGTAAACCAGTAAACCAGTAACCAGTAAACCAGGTAAACCAGTAAACCAAGTAAACCAGTAGACCAGTAAACCAGTAACCAGTAACCAGTACACCAGTACACCAGTAAACCAGTTAAACCAGTAAACCAGGTAAACCAGTAAACCAGTACACCAGTACACCAGTACACCAGTACACCAGTAAACCGTAAACCAGTAAACCATAAACCAGTAAACCAGTAAACAGTAAAACAGTAAACCAGTAACCAGTAAACCAGTAAACCAGGAAACCAGTAAACCAGTAAACCAGTAAACAGTAAACCAGTTAAACCAGTAACCAGTAAACCAGTAAACCAGTACACCAGTAAACCAGTACACCAGTACACCAGTAACCAGTACACCAGTAAACCGTACACCAGTAAACCAGTAAACCAGTTAAACCAGTAAACAGTAACCAGTAAACAGTAAACCAGTAAACCAGAAACCAGTAAACCAGGAAACCAGTAAACAGTAAAACAGTAAAACCAGTAAACCAGAAACCAGTAAACCAGTAAACCAGTTAAACCAGTAAACCAGTAAACCAGTAACCAGAAACCAGTAAACCAGTAAACCAGTAAACCAGTAAACCAGTCAACCAGTAAACCAGTAAACCAGTAAACCAGTAAACCAGTCAACCAGTAAACCAGTAAACCAGTCAACCAGTAAACCAGTCAACCAGTAAACCAGTAAACCAGTACCAGTAAACCAGAAACTAGAAACCAGTAAACCAGTAAACCAGTTAAACCAGTAACCATAAACCAGTAAACAGTAACCAGTAAACCAAGTAAACCAGTAAACCAGTTAAACCAGTAAACCAGTAAACCAGTAAACCAGTAAACCAGGTAAACCAGTAAACCAGAAACCAGTAAACCAGTAAACCAGTAGACCAGTAAACCAGATAACCAGTAAACCAGGTAAACCAGTAAACAGTAAAACCAGTAAACCAGGAAACCAGTAAACCAGGTAAACCAGTAACCAGTAAACCAGGTAAACCAGTAAACAGTAAAACCAGTAACCAGTAAACAGTAACCAGTAAACCAGTAAACCAGTAAACAGTAAAACCAGTAAACCAGTTAAACCAGTAAAACCAGTAAACAGTAACCAGTAAACCAGTAAAACCAGTAAACAGTAACAGTAAAACCAGTACACCAGTACACCAGTACACCAGTAAAGCAGTACACCAGTAAACAGTAAACCGTAAACCAGTAAACCAGTTAACCAGTAAACCAGGTAAACCAGTAAACCAGTAAACCAGGAAACCAGTAACCAGAAACCAGAAACCAGAAACCAGAACCAGAAACCAGAAACAAACAAACAAAAGTTCATATTAAATAACAAGCTTTCACTACTGTCTAAGCAATGTAGGTGCGTAGTAACGCCTAAAGAGTCAATTGGCATTATTACCAGCTGACACAAAGTTCAAATTCAATTATTCTATCAAAATGGTGTGCGTATGCGCGTCGGAAGATCGCCGCGAGCCGAAATTAAAACGAATGAAATAATAACATAAATAGTCACAAAATGTAAGAGCTAAAGATCATTCTTACTGATTTTCAATTTGGTCGGCTTCGCGGTATTATTTCTTTTGTTTTAGTTTTGGCACGCGACATAAAATGCATTCGTTTTCACGACATTACATCAGTCGAGCACAAACCGCGTTACCATCTGGCGGACTTGATAGACTACATTCTGTCAAAAAGATTGGAATGTGACAGTTATTTGTTCCTAAAAAATAATAATAGTAAATATAATTTATGTACTATAATTATAACTTTGGCCACTCTTCTGGAACCCACTAATATTTAAATATTAGTTATTAGATGAATATATACAGTGCTGAACCCCACACCGCCCT
The DNA here is from genome assembly GCA_029286795.1 of Byasa hedistus. NCBI lineage: Eukaryota > Metazoa > Arthropoda > Insecta > Lepidoptera > Papilionidae > Byasa > Byasa hedistus. The sequence continues at coordinate 2,681,175 of JAGSMW010000020.1, read as the reverse complement.
ATCACCAGAGTGACGGTTCAGTCCAGATTTTTTTGCGCTGGCTATAAAATAGGTAAGAACAAAAAACTGCCACATTCCAATTTTTTTGACAGAACGAAGTCTGTCGGGTCAGCTAGTCTAATATATAAAATTCTCTTGTCACAATGTTCGTTCGCATACTCCTCCGAAATGGCTTGACCGATTCTGATTAAATTTTTTATACATATTCAGTAGGTCTGAGAATCGGCTACTATCTATTTTTCAAAGCCCTAAGTGATCTGGGTTGCCCACACCAAAATGTTTTTTTTATTTTTTTGGTATTTTTTTAATATTCTATTTTTTTATTATGTGGCATCAAAAAATCATACAACCCTGAATTTTTCACTTTTCTATCACCAACTCCTGCTTTTAATAGTCATTTTAATATATTTTTGTCACGCTCGATATCATCAATTACACATGGCCACTGGCCATTACACATAATGAAAAATGGAAAATGGAAAATGGAAAATGGAAAATGGAAAATGGAAAATGGAAAATGGAAAATGGAAAATGGAAAATGGAAAATGGAAAATGGAAAATGGAAAATGGAAAATGGAAAATGGAAAATGGAAAATGGAAAATGGAAAATGGAAAATGGAAAATGGAAAATGGAAAATGGAAAATGGAAAATGGAAAATGGAAAATGGAAAATGGAAAATGGAAAATGGAAAATGGAAAATGGAAAATGGAAAATGGAAAATGGAAAATGGAAAATGGAAAATGGAAAATGGAAAATGGAAAATGGAAAATGGAAAATGGAAAATGGAAAATGGAAAATGGAAAATGGAAAATGGAAAATGGAAAATGGAAAATGGAAAATGGAAAATGGAAAATGGAAAATGGAAAATGGAAAACGAAAATTGAAATCTGACATCTGACATCTGAAATCTAGAAACCAGAAACCAGAAACCAGAAACCAGAAACCAGAAACCAGAAACCAGAAACCAGAAACCAGAAACCAGAAACCAGAAACCAGAAACCAGAAACCAGAAACCAGAAACCAGAAACCAGAAACCAGAAACCAGAAACCAGACCCCAGAACTTTCACTGCTGTCTATGCGATGTAGTTGCGTTCGTAACGCTTACTAGTCAATTTGCACTTTATTACAGCTGCACAAAGTTCAAATTCGATTATTCTATCAAAACAGTGTGCGTATGCGCGTCGGAGGATCTAACGCCGCGTGCCGAAATTAAAACGAATGAAATAATAACATAAATAGTCACAAAATGTAAGAGCTAAAGATCCAGCATACTGATTTTCAATTTGGTCGGCTTCGCGATATTATTTATTTTGTTTTAGTTTCGGCGCGCGACATAAAATGCATTCGTTTTCACGTCAATACATCTCGCGGATGCCGGATCCGCGAGCCCAGGGTCCGATGAAGCCTTGTTGACGGTCTTAAAGGTGACCCAAAGCAAGAACATCATTCATCAAAAAAAAAAAAAAGTCAATACATCAGTCGAGCACAAACCGCGTTACCATCTGGCGGACCTGACAGACTACATTCTGACAAAAAGATTTGGAATGTGACAGTTATTTGTTCCTAAAAAATTATTATAGTAAATATAACTTATGTACTTTAATTATAACTTTGGCCACTCTTCTGGAACCCACTAATATTTAAATATTAGTTATTAGATGAATACATATAGTGCTGAACCCCACACAGCGCACATAACCAGGGTGACGGTTCTGTTCAGGAGATTTTTTTGCCCCGGCTATAAAATAGGCAGGAACAAATAACATTCCAATTTTTTTTGACAGAACGAAGTCTGTCGGGTCAGCTAGTATATACATATATCCGGGAAACTGAGAACATTAACGCTCTTTCTATTATGGTATAATGAAAATACACGGTACTGAACAAACTACTGTCATCCATCACAACTTCAGAAACTTTCGCCTGTCGAAGTGATCGAAAAAGTTCATACTCATAGTGTGAAGGAATCTATTTTTACGTTATTATCCCTCCCGGGTTAATACAGACAAACCACGCAGACAATGTATTTATACTTTAAAAATTAATTATTACTTTAAAAAATTGTTATAGACGTATGTCTGTTATAAATTTGTACAAATGGTTTTAAACTTGCAGAATTATTATCAAAAAAAGTAAATAATGTTGGATACATAGATAAAAACTCAAAATGTTAGAAATCTTTTGGTTTCCAATCAGTTAGCACGTAAACGAGATCACATTTTTACTTGATAACATCAACTAACAGTTGACAATGAAATGTGAATTGTCTTTTCGTTTTCCCAAAGAGTTAGTGGCAACTGCTTACCATCAGGCTGGCCGTACTTCTGATTACTACCTCAGTAGTAGAAAAAATTGAGAGTGCTAAAGCCCAGCGATCGAAAGAATGTACATCTGAGTACATTCTTTAAACATTCCGATTATATCCTAAAAACAAATAACTCTGAATGTGGGAGATGCGAGTTGATGTTTGTTAATCAATAGATTTTTTAAGACGACAGGAAAATGAAAAGATACAAAACTTAGTACTGTTTATTCACAGGTTTTAAATCATTTAATTTACTTAAATAATAAATTATAAATAAAAATTATCTACAGAATTATCTATTCGTTAGTTCTTTTTTTTCTTTTGATCAGGTAGGAGGCCCATATCCTCTTGGTACTTTCTTATCAGCTGTTCCTGGACATCGGGTAGGCAGGGTGAGTAGCGACTGTACTCCATACTGAATTCACCCTTGCCTTGTGTCATTGATCTGAAAAGAGAATTATAAAATAAAATTAAGTATTTGTATTAATAAACATCACAATGTCCTTTATAGATATCAAACTCTTTAGTAAATCCAAAAAAAAATTGTTATATTTCTATACTGTTTCTATGATAACAATGTTGCAATTTATGTGAACTATCTATAGCAAACAGAATTTTGAAGGCCTACCACCCGATATGTGCAGTAATACGAGAGTAGTCAAGCGATTCGCAGTTACTATTCGTAGTTTCTTCTAACCCGCGAGTAGCCAAGCAGTCTATAGACATCCGGCATAAAAATAAAACTTAAATTAAATATTGCAATAAATATAGTGAACACTTAAAGCATCGGTCATGCCCAAACAAAATAACTGCCTCTGTGGCACGGTGGCTAAGCGTTGGCCTTATAGACGAAGGTATTGGTTCGATTCCGGAGCCAACTTATGTGACGTTTGGTTAAGCTACGTAACTAGAATGAGTGTCATTTGGATGGTGGATGAATGTTATCCAAACTATCCAGCGAACTTCCAGTCTCATTTTGTCAATCTGCTGGCATAATATTTTATTCCGCTGGTCATCTAAATGAACACCGAAGTATTTTAGATGAATACTTCATAATTTTCAGACTGTAACTTAACATCGTGTTGAAATTGAGATCGAATGTTAGACCGTTGCAGGAAAACAAACAAAAAAATTACAGTTAATGTCTATGTTGATATTCACCTCAACTCGCCAGCGTATCCGAACATGTTATTCAACGGCACCTCCGCGTAAATCGTCGCCCAGCCCTCTGAGCCCTCCGTGCCCGTCACGATACCGCCCCTCTTGTTTAGCTGACCCACAATCGTCCCATGGAATTCATCAGGAGTCGTCACCTCCACGAACATTACCGGCTCTAGTATTTGCCAAGCGCCATTATTGAATACTGAAATACGAAAAAATTAGAACACAAACCTCTTAGTTTCACTAGTAGAACTCAGAGCTTTCTTTCACAAGGAGAAAGCTAAAGTCATTTATTCACTACACTGGCCAAGTGCGAATTGGCGGATGATGTATGTCCTCGAAAACGGTAATTCATAAACGGTAAAACATGTCGATTACCTATCTTTTTCATCGACCTTTGATCAGCGGAATAGCACCAAATTGTCACAAGCGAACATATCAATTACCACCAGGCCAACTCCTGCTTTTAATAAAAAAATACTTTTAGTAATATAAGGAAAGTCTTGGGCCAGCATAACATGTAATATTCTGAGATTACCTTCTTTCACAGCCCCTGTGGCTGCGAGGAAGAAGGCGAGTTCACTCGAGTCCACGATATGATGGGCGCCATCTTGTAGGCGGAATTTCACTCCGGATACCTTGTGGCCGGACAGGAATCCTTTTTGGCATGAGTCGATAAAACCTCTTTGGACGCCGGGCACAAAAGGTTTGGGAATGTTAGTTCCAACTGTTTCATCAATAAACTCCAACACTGAAATTTTAAAAATAGATTATACTATGTCATAGGGAAGTGAGATGATGATGATGACAGTTTGAGAATCAAAATTACTTCCATAAAATTCTTCTTTAGTAATCTCTACATTTAAAACACGATCTAACTGTAACTTGGATTATTAGATAAGATTGTTTTATGGCAAAATATATAGATGGACTTTATATTGACTATAAAGGAATGTAGAAAAAATTTACACAAGAGTTTACCACCGGAACAGAGCAATGCTGTAATGACGGCAGTTTTATAATATCAGAATGGTAGTTAACTAGATAAAAAGTAACTAAATTAACTCCGAGTAAATAAATTTGTACTTACCCGTGTTCTGTTGAGGCGGCAGCGGTTCCATAATGCCCATAACTCTGGCATATTGTCCCGCGCCACCTGATTGCTTTTTGTGAAGGTAATCGAATGCACACGGCGACATCATTGTTTCTCTGGAAGGATGGTAGATAGCAAAAATAAATAGTGTTTATTAGATAATTTTGATTCTTTGATTAAACTTTACTAAGCATAGTATTAAAATGAATTTAAAAAAAAATCTCATTTTGTTTATAATGATATACAACAAGTTAATGTTGCAGAGTCCATAGAAAATTCATAGTGTTATATTTTGCCGGTTGCCCCAGAAATAAGATTATATCTTACTCGCGCCAGCGCTCTTCAGTCCGGACCTAATAATATTAGTAACCTTAATACTTTTACTGTTTGGCGGAAGTAGCAACTAGTTAGAATATTTATCACAATCCTGTAACACATCATTCTATGAATAAGTAAATTGTAATACTAACCTAAATGCTACTTTAGGCTTTCCTAACTCAACAGGACAATTGTATTCTCTCTCCATTCTCTGCGCGTAGATCTCGAGATGCAGCTCGCCCATACCCGACACGATAGTCTCTTTGTTGTCGCCGTCGTAGCGGAAGTGGAATGTCGGATCCTCTTTGGTGAATCTAAAAACAAAATGACATACATTGCAACCTAAGCGAAAAGCACGTTTTTTAAAATAGATATTTGTATAAAAAAATACACGATATTAAACCTCTCAGTAATTTTACTTGTCTTAGCAGCCCTTTAAACAAGAACACGGCAAGGTTTGTACACTAACTATTGGTAGCAGAAATAAGCACTGATGTGTAATGATGTGATGATTACAGAATGAATGAATAAATAATATTCGTCTAATTCTTGACAATAATACATAAAACTAGCAAATTAATTGGAAATAGTTGAACTTGGATACATGTTATAAATACCTTGCAACAGCTTTTGAGAAATTATCTCTGTCCTTGTTATTCTTAGGCTTTATGGACATTGAGACAACAGGGTCGGGTACGTGAATAGATTCCAATGAGAGATTTAACTTGGAATCGTTTACGAACGTGTCACCAGATGCGCAGTCTACGCCGAATAGCGCGAATATATCACCAGCGAGAACCTCATTGACTTCTTCCATATTATTTGAGTGCATGCGGACTAAACGGGACACTTTAACCTGTAAACATTACATAATTTTTAAAAGTTGAATACATATAATTTATTGGTTTATTCATTATGAATAACATATTGATAATGAAAAGACGTAAATAACCCTATGCAATACTACGAAGCTTACCTTTCTTCCTGTTCTTGCGTTGAAGATATTATCGCCACGCTTCAACATACCCTGGTAACACCTTAGATAAGTCAACTGACCAAACTTGCTCACTTCTAACTTAAACGCAAGCCCTACAAATGGTTTACTGTCATTTCTAGACGGATCTAAATGTACATTTTGACCTCCTGCAGCCTTGTCCTCGTTTAAAATTGCCGTATTCTCCACCTGGCCTGGATGTGGAAGGTAATCTAGTACAGCATTCAGCAATGGCTGTACACCTTTGTTCTTCAATGCTGTGCCTAAGAGTACAGGTGTGAAGACTCGCTTCAAGGTTGATCGACGTATAGCCTCTTTCAAGTCATCAATTGTAGGTGTTTTTTCTTCCAAGAACAGCTCACCTGAAATGAAAAATAAGCAGATGAAAATTACTAACAAAAACGATACATATATCTTCTTGTGAGTGAAGGCCACTTCATATGGAAACATTATTGTTTATAATATATAAAACACCTTATCATAATTATTTATCTAAGATTAATCACTTAAAAAAAAGTTGATTATTTATCAGAGTAATTTTAAACTGAAACAAGTTAAAAAATATTATGATACAGTACCTAATTTTTCATCAACATTTGATAGATGCTCTATAAGTTCATGGCGCCTTTCTTTTACTTCTGCTCTCCTCCCTTGTGGAATTTCATCTAAGCGTACTTTCTCACCATAATCACCATCAAAATACATTGCTCGTTCTTGAACAAGATCAAGTATTCCTTGACACTCCTTTTCTAGGCCAATAGGTAAATGAAGAAAAGCCGCATTATGATTCAGTTTAGAACGCATTTGTTTTAGGACTCTGTAATGAAAAGAAAATTATTAGATATGTGTTTTTTAGACACCAGTACCTAAAACATATACTATGGATGTGCTTAATTTACTTACCAGCAGTGAAAAACAGTTGTTCATTAGTGGAAGGTCTCTGTTGCCATTTTGTGTAATAAGACAACAAGCACAATGTGATGCAGCATAATCCTTACTTGCATCACATTGTTACGAATACATGTGTTACTTACACCAAGAGAAAGTATGTAAAAGTGAAAAATTTCTATAATATCCCTTAAACCATAATCTAGATTTCATAACCTATTGAATAAACATACTACTTACCTTTCTGGATTTGCTCCCAATCGGTCTAGTTTATTTATGAAAGCTAGACATGGAACATTGTAGCGTTTCATTTGTCTATTAACTGTAAGTGTTTGACTCTGAACACCTCCCACTGCACAAAGAACCAGGATAGCACCATCTAAAACTCTTAAAGCTCTTTCAACTTCTACTGTGAAGTCCACATGGCCAGGTGTATCAATGATGTTGATGTTGTGCTCTTTCCATATTGTGTATGTAGCAGCAGACTGGATGGTTATACCTCTTTGACGCTCGAGCTCCATTGAATCCATAACAGCACCTACATTATCTTTACCTTTCACCTAAAAATAAAACCATCATTGTTTAAAAAAAGTCGATGGTCCAGAATATTTTAAAAATTGATATTAATCTAACATGGATACATAACATCTCTGTATTAAGATTTTGCAACTAGAGTAAAATAGATTTAAAATGTAACATTTACATATTAAACATTTTATATCCAAGGTCAGTATTTTTTATATAGTCACTGAAATGATGTGACTCCTCACACAGTTTCCATTGTATGCCCATACTATATATATAATATATCATAACAAGAATTGAATGCATTTTGGTTTTCAATTACAATGTTCTAAAAGTGACATTTTACAATTTAATTAGGTCAGATCTGACATACTAGATTTACATTAGGTAAAAATATTATGTGAAAATGAATAAAAAGATCACTACATACCTCATGCATAACATTTATCCTGCCCGTGTAAAATAATATTCTTTCTGTTAGAGTAGTCTTTCCAGAGTCTATGTGAGCTGAAATACCAATATTTCTTATTTTTTCTAAAGGTTTATGCTCTGCAAATTTTACATGAGATGAATATGCCTGAAACAGGAATCCTTATATAATTAATTATTAAGTAATGATTAAAGGCTAGGTTATTATTTTGAATTATACACCCACATCAAACTCAGGTCTTGCAGACATAACTAGTAGAAGTGAATTTATTGAAAAAAATCATAGTTGTGTATCTTTGTTGTAAATTTTTTTAATGAATAATAGAACTAAATTAAGTTATATTAGTCATAAAACTTGTATTAATATTAACTTTAAATACAGTATGTAAGGAATGGAGAGAAAGCCATAGATTTCAATGCTCTAATAAATATTGGATAGTTCAATAACTTCCGTGATATGCATAACTTTTATACTTATTGTTTTAAATAGAAAATTCAAGACACAAATAATAAATATAAAGAATTGAATTAATTTCTAAAGTGAGATATGGAGACTGAATACAAGCAACATATTGAATATAAATTATTTTCTAATAAGTACTAAAATATTTTCTAAAAAATATTTAGAAATTTATTCCATATGATGTAAATACTGTTAATCTTATTGAGATTGCAGAATATATAATAATGATTTAAACAGTTCATAGAATGTTTAAAAATATTTATTGTTTTATTTATGTTGCTATAACTTAAGTTTTTTGCAAATACATAACATTTTGGTTTTTTTTCGCCAAACTTACTTATTTAGATATAAGTGCAGTACCGGTAGAAAATGTACGGTTCTTGTATATTTTATAGCGATTATATGAGGTAACAATGAGCTATGGAGATATAACTACTGAAGATTTTATCAAAGTAATTTATTGAATTATATAACAATGGGCAAAGAACCTAAACAACATTAAGAGTAGGCTTTCGTTTAAACTGTTAACAATTACTATTTATAACATACCTCGCTTTTAACTATATACGGACACTTTTTTATGTGATTTGATAAGTTTGTATTTATTATACGAAATATATTTAATAACGTCATTTTGTTATAAATTAAATTATAGAGCAGTATTCTTTCAAAAAAGGCCTAAAATTTCCAGGTTATTCAAATGTCAGTGCAACATTACAAAGAATTTTTTTAATAATTATCAAAGGCATTTGTCAGTATGTAAAATGACTATTTTAACGTATAATTTTTATTATTAATCCTTAGTTAAATGCTTCAATTAAATTTTAAATGTGAAATATGTAAAAAATCTAGTTTTCCATATACTTATTTAATATAAGTAATGTAATTATATGTTGCAGACAGTAGTCAATATCATAATATTTTGATTAATTGTAAACAACGACATTAATTTATATATATTTTTTTTAAATATGATGCTTCATTTTTTCAAAACACTTTTTTTCATACTATGGTATGAATTATTATGTATTTATGGTATTAGAATGAAGTTAGGCATTAGTTGCTTTCATGGAACTGCTGTCATGGAATAGACAAGTTTAAAAATGTCAGTTTAGATTCAGTTTAAAAAGAATATGGCCGTGTTAGGGCCAAATGTGAATGTAAATATGAATGGTAACAATAATATTCATAGTCAGTTAACGAAATCTTTAGAGAGAATTCTTGAGGATGCATATTTAAGTGGTGAATTAAAATTGAGCGGTAGAAAGTTAAGGGAGTTTCCTAAACCAGTGAAATTTGATTTGAGTGATACAGTTGTGGCCGGTAAGTTAAATTTATAAATAAATTTTGCTACATTTCTAAGTTTTGTTTCTTCATTATGTTTATTATATATATTACAGGAGCTTTATGGTAGTTTTAAGTATTTAATACTGTATTGTGTAATAGCAACATGCTATTGTATACCTTGGTTTTAGGACATTATTCGCCGGCTATTATTATAAATCGATCGCATGCGTTGATTTAAATTATATCATTTAGGAATTTTGTTTACCTTTTTTTTTAATTTACATTAATTTAGTTCTATCGTTAAGAAAAAAAATTTACTAGTTCAAATTTCGTTAAGGAAGGATGACTTTATTTATTTTAATGTACTTTTTCCGAAATGTGTTATAATGAAATTAATACTGTTTATTATAACTTAATTGAATAAATTTTTAAACATTTCTCTATCATTCCTGATTTTATATTCGTCTAAGACAAAATTTTACCTTTTATTTGTTATATGTATGTGTATAGTTTACAGTAAATATTATTTTCCTTAACTTTATAAGACACAAAATATTTTCAACATTGACTTTCATAATTTCTTAAATTACCAGAAGATATTTCACAATTTTATTATTTATATTAAGATCCAAAGTTACTTTTGTTAAGAAAATATTTATTTATAAGTGGGTAGAAGTGAACAATCTTGACATTAGTTTTCATTTGTATTTTAACTATTTTTATTTACTTCTGGTTATCTCTCTTTAAAATAAAATTGTTTGTTATATTTTGAAGAAATTTGTTATTGATTTTTTTTATTGCTAGGAAAAAAATAATAAAAATCTCTTACATTGCAAAATTTCAAAATGAGTCCAATTAGAATAATACATATTTGTATGTAACACATAAATGTGATTGTTATATTAAAATTTTAATGAATTTTAATTTCTGGATTATTTTGATATAGTTTATGGACAAGATGTTTGACATTGTAAAAAATATATTAGGTTTCCTTCTCCGTATTTTAATATATATATCAATAACATGAATAAAATTTATATTAACTGAGTACAATTCCTGTTGGTTTCAATTACTTAATAAATATAGTTATTTTGGGAAATAGTAGTATGAACCCCCGTGGGTTTAGGCATATGATATTACAAAAGCCTAATTAATTAGAGAACTTTTTAGCTCTGCTAATTGATTGGTCTGTAGGCCCATTTACAGAGTCTTTTCGAATTGTCTTAGTCAAATTTACAGATATATATTGTTTGTATGTTTGGAAACTGTTCAGTGTAAATATATATTTCAGCTATTTTCTATCCTATAAATAAAGAAGGAAGTTAGAACCTGAGTACTAGTTTTAAAATTCAATCCAGATCACAATTTTTACAACTTTTACATTTTAAAGTTGTGGAAGTGTGTATGGATGAGAGTGTTATGGGTTTTAGTCTATATCCGGCGTATTTTATTGTTACGACCCGTCGTTGTTACGGCGTTTTAAATATGGTTTATTTACGCACATCGCCATAAACCATTACAATGCAGAATTTTGTTAACTATTATGATTGTAATAAAATTTTGAAAACTGATATTTAAATTTATTGAATGAACATTTTCATTTTCAATCAATGTACTAACGTTAAATTTAACTTGCTATATTCTAACATTTTTCATACTATTTCATAGCTGTTAATCTGTTGTTTTTTTTTAAATAAACAATAGGCTATCGTTTGACCTCTATTCTACACAATGTTTACAAAGCCGTAGATAGGTATGCGTGCTCATCCGGAATATACCGACTCAATTGTAGCCGAAACAAAAGCTGTTAACTGCTGCCCCACGAAGTAATTTTTATCGCTATCCATAAATAGTCCTCTAGAAGGAACCAAAACAAATTTACTTTTTGATAATGCAAGGACTAATTTGATTGTGAATTTTTTGGTATCGCCGGCATGACCATTTGGAAGAAATTCCGGTGGTCGCTTTTAATGCGTTTTTTTTATATACTACTATGCGACGAGACGAGCAAGACGTTCACCTGGTGGTAAGTGATACGTTTGCCCATGACAACGTGGTGCTAGTTAAGATGGTACACACCGCACCACATTGCGCTCGTCGCCTTGAGACATAAGGTGTTAAGTCTCGTTACTCCAGTAATTACGCTAGCTACAGCGCCTTTCAAACCGGAACACAGTAATGTTGGTTGAAATAGGAGCTGCGGTGGTACCCATCGAGATGGTCTCCGGCAACACTGACCTACCACCTGGTGGCGTTGTACAGAGTTCTGGGCTTTCTGGTTTGTTCTCCAGATTCGCAGTAGACAATAATAATAATTACACTAGAAAGCGCGAATACAAAGGTCTTTTCAGCCGCTTACCACTATAAAGGTTTTTTATAGACGTATTCTTATTGGACGGGACTACAAATCTCTAATATCGGTACCTATTGTCACAAACTAATTCTTATAAAATTCGAAAGAAATCAATAAACATTTATCACATACCTTTCAACGTTTTATTATAAGCATGTGCCGGCCATTAACAATCGGAGAAAGACGCTTTCGGTGTTTCGAGTGGTTACACTTTTAACTACCGTCTTCAATTGGGTCGATGACGTGATAAGAGGGTATACAGTTGTATTACAATTAACATTAATTAATTTGAACCTTTTTCCCCTATAACAAGTAAAGAAAACAAGGTAACTTACCGTTCGTTTTATTCCAGATTAGCAGTATTTGTTAGTTCTCAGCCAGGTTTTCCATAGACTTCCATAGCCGTTATTACAACGTCGAAATTTAAATATGAACTGTGCTAAAATTTAAATATTTATATTTATATTACACCATTTCATTTAATACAAAAAATCTGGTAAAACAGGTTATAATTCCACAAAAAATATTACGTAAGGAGGATATTTGTTACGTTCAATGTATAAAATTCAAATTATCTATGATCGATGGCGTATATATCAAAATAATGTAAGAGCATGGGTTTTGATAAGTTTACTAGTAATCGAAGATTTGTACTACAGGTTTTAATTAAAATGTCAACATGCCCTGAATACTCCGGCTCTGTACTAACAGACGAAACACAGCATTTCTATTACGGCAACGGATTTTCTATATTAGGGTTAACCACCAATCAAATTTCACAACATGTGACTCAGTAATCGAATCGGTGAGCTCCGTGTACTTACTCGAAAGGTAAAAAATAAAGCTTTCAACAAATCCATTTCAATTATAAAAAAAAAAGATTTCCATAACTCCCTATTTTGGAAGTTCATGATGAGCCTGAAATTATAAATTTAAAATTATAGGATCAGGTAACCCGTTAACACTAGGATTTTTATTTAATAATCAAAAATAGTGTAGTAAAGGAAATTATCAGTTTTGATAGTAGTTTTTGTATCGGAGGGGATAACTGTATCGATTATTTTGTACATGAGGGGACAAATGATTGGTCGTTTTATAACGGACTGTTCAGTGGGTCATTTCAAAATTATTTACTTTATTTAATATATTAAAATAAAAAACTGTCGATATTGAGTAAAATAAAACAGTATAATATTTATTATATTAACCATGTGGTTTTTTTTATTCATTACGTGGAAAGTGACGCTTCGTGTTTATTCACATTCTGTTGCTTATCAAGAATATAATCATTATGCGATAACATCGAAAGTAGACCGATAAACGTTCTTTATCTAGGTCTTATGAATAATTCTGTGATAGATCAAAAGATGAACCGGGTTTTCAGATAATTTGAGTTTTAGATTATAATGATTACGTAAAATAATGGTTGGTCATTAAACCAAAACGTTTTTAACAAGATCAGTCGATTTTTAAGCATGTCTATCACTTGTACAAATTTTTGTTTTGTCTTTTCTTTGCAGATATCTTCTAGAAAAATCTTGTATAATTACAGTTCACTGCGCTTGTAAAAGAAATACGTATTTGTTCAAAACTTAAGTCTAAATAAATTTCCTCGCATGGAAAGCTATTGAATAACATATTTAAATTTCTATGACTAAAATTAGTCGATGATTGTAAATTTTGTACCATACGAAAGGTAGACTTTTAAATAGCAATTGCTGTATAAGATTAAAGTTTAATTATATCTCTCTTAGCACTACTTAAATTTAGTAAAATGAGATTAGAAAGCAAAGTTTTCACAGTGTACCTTTGTATAGTTGCTTCTCGTTAGTTTTATGATGGAACTGTCATAATTTACTTAATTTGTTAGCCCCCACGAGTTCGAATGGCGACTGGCCGCCTGTCATGTGTCAAGTGAAAGTATTTGCTTACGTTTTCTAGATCTTTAAATGGCTGAGCTTCGATTTCCCGCTGATAATGCACTTCATCCGCTAACGGCGTTTCTAACACTTTTGTTGTTGAGCAATTCCTGCAGCTCTCACAATTTTCTTTCACATTAACTGTAATTTGACTGATTGGCAGTAAGATGCACGCGTAACAATAAACGTACATAGTTATCTAACTTATGTTACAATCTGAGAAGTTGTTTCTTGTTAATGATCATCTAAGCTGGATCCGCCGCAGCATCTAATTCTGGTTATAACGTGTAATCTTCAACTCGTTCTGGTTTGAAGGTCTTAGGTATAATAACTGGGCTAATGAGTAATCATCCTAGAGCGACAACACGACACACAGACGCGAAAACGAGCACTGTTTGATACTAACAACTTCCGGTTGTAAACGTATGAAAGCCAGAAGTGTACTTGGCAAACGATAAAAAAAACATCCGTCTCTATTTGGCAGTAAGTCATAGATAACAACAGCTCCTGGAAATGGATATCGAAGCTTATGTATAGATCTAAACTAAACTAGTGTCTTAATCTTTATATAGATATTAATAATCGTCAATACTTTTATAAGTAAAACGATGTTATATATTAAAGTAAAGAGAAGTATTCTCATACCTTCACACTTGCTTCAAACTACTGTTAACTTATTTATAAGCGTTTTACCGAGGTGTGCCTTTGATTAACAAACTTTAATTGCTTAGTTGCTAATTCAGCGGGAGGACTAAGTACAGCTACGTACTTATTCTGACCTGGATTTTTGACCTGATGAGGACTCATGACCTGGGTATACATAGGTTATAATTCTGAAAGGGTTGTTATATAATATTCAACGAAAGCGGTCACTAGTAATATCTACACTAAATATAACTTAAATTTTTCAAAAAGATTTATTTTTATAAGAACTTTGCTTGTTAAATGATATTTTAACTTCAGAATATAGGTTTTTTCGCGGTAACTTTAAATTTTAATTATAATACGTTTTAATGATATTTCTATGCAAATACGAAGTTTTTCGTGATACAGACATTCTATGAGAATCATTTAAAATTTTCCTTACAAATTAATTACTAGGAAACAATTGTATCCGTCGTTAAATAAAAACTAACACATATAATGGTTATAAATTAAAAATTACCACAGTTAATTTGATAGTTTTTTAGTTGATTCATTAAATTAGTTTAGAGGTTATAACTAGTTAGGTACTGGTTTTATTTGTACTATAGAACAATAACTATATATACGGTTTGATGATTGTATTGTATGGGTCTGTAGAAGTTGTATAGGAAACGCCATGATGGCGACAGGTGCATAAGCGTGCCCGACGAGCGTTACGAGCCCGGCCCGGATGCAGGGGGACGATAACACTAACGAAACACGGCATTTACGCGAATTGAACATCCGAATGTGAACTTTATACCCTCAGCAGCACGGAGCCAGGAGTCCGAATTTAAATCAGACGAGGAAATCAATTTGTACAAGTGGCGCTAGTGTTTAGGAGACAGACGCACGTTGCAGTTGTTTGTAACTATACCTGTTCCCTTTCAAGTTTTTGAAGTTACCATAACAGTGAACATGATGGTGAAAGATTCTTGTTTGTAATATCTCGTCTTTATCTGAGACTGAACGTAATTTTTTTATAAACAGTTCATTGTTTAGACATATTTTGTTAAATATTAGTTATTAAAATGAAATAAATAAAAATGGCGTATGACAGTTAATGGACACCGATTTGTATCTATTTATATATCTTTCTATTATATATGAAAATATTTAGTCATCAGACTTTTTTGAACGTCGATTTCATATGGAATATACTGCTTTAACTTTCGAAGTGAAAAATTGTATTAATTGTTTCTTATAAAACAAATATTAAAGAAGTTGCTACATAAGAGTATTATTTCTCTAGTCCAATACCAGTGCAAGTAAAACTCAGTTTGCAGGCATTTTGTTGGTTAATTTTAATGAAGCGGAAATTCACCTCATTAGCAATAACAAAATTAATTCAGACTCGTTGAATGAGAAGTTGGGGCGTGAGTAAAACTCGTTGCAAGCTCGTTTCGGACAGCGTCTAATTTGAATTACACTTCAGCAGGATTGTTGGTGCCCTTTGTATATTTTTAATAAGGATCTAAAAGTATCCCAGCTACTGAAATTTCTCTCCTGGCACTTTATTACGTCGGACAGTGTTTAATGAAGCTAGTAGATACAAGAGTTGTCAGTAAACTGTTTTGTATACGTATGCATTAGGGACTGGAGCCAAACGCCTCCATACTTTTGGCGAAGCTACCTTCACAATAGACTTCGTCATTTTCATGCGCCTCGTCGCGTTCGCGTCCGTGCATGCTAATGGATGTAACCCGACTGATTTTAATATAGAGGATGTATACCAATAATGCTAAGAAAACCGTGTTATTGTTGATTTATTCGGTTAGCTTTAGTATCGTAATTAATTAGTATGCAGGTTGTATCGGACTTCCTTCGCGCCGGGGCTGTCTGCTCGTGTCCTTTGAAATTTACATAAGCGTAGGCGATGTTTAAACTAGCAGTTACGTTGGGGACGTCGTCGTGTTCCTCATCATTATCCTGCTTAAATTTTTTTAAAAAATATGTATGATTGTTTTGTAATGAATTTTGAAATATTTTGTTGCCGTTTGCGTAATGCATTACGAAATAAAAAAAACTTATTCGTGTCGTCGATTATAGCGAAAGTGGACGGCGAGTCTTTAAAATTCCGAAGATTGATTTATAGACGAGCTGAACAGTTTTCATAACATTGACACAAAAAACTTATTAATAATGTATTCGGCTACGAAGTAGAGATTTCTAAAATAGCATGCGTGCGAACAAGTGGTCTGGGTATCGTGAGAAATGCATCCATTCAATTAAGAATATTAGATTAGCTCCTCCACTCAGATCTGAACTGAGGCAGATTCAAGATGTATGGGTTTAACGCTCCGTTGGAAATAAACACGCGTACATTTTCTTCAGATATTATTGACCATCGCATCTTGAATGTGTGATTTATGCGAATATATGAATATAGTATATAATCAATCCATATTTACTTTCTTTATCAATATTCGAATGAGAATTTACGCTTGGAACAGCTTCAATAAAACATATATGCCTTCTATGTGTCACGAGGAAGAACTTATAAAAGTTCATAAGTTATTTCCCTGTTCTTATATATAAGTTATATACAGGCAAGCGGTGATTGCTTAATTTGTATATGCGTTGGAGTTATGATGTATATGACTCGAAGTGTGGATTCCATTTCAACTGAGCTTGAAATTCCGATGATGAAAGTATAGTGGAATAAACCCCACTTGTTAAGTAGTCTATAATCTTTGTTTTTTGTTTAGGCTCTTTAAAAACAATGTTACAGAACGGTATAAAAGTGTTAGTCTTGTTCTTTTTTAAAATATCTTTAGCGTTTCTTTCTCTATTGTATTAGTTGTACAAAAAATAAAACTTATGCAGATCAAATAATTTTTTTATAAATTTGTTTCGTTAGCCGTTATAGATCTATCATTCGGCCTAGATAAATATACATGCACCCTATTTCCGGCGTCCCCCGTATCTCGGCCCTGTGAGTATCACTGCGTCCAACACTGCAGACTGCATCCATGTTGACCCACATCTATCATGTTAACAACTGTTAACGCGGCTGATTTCAGGGTTGTCATTACAAATATAAACATTTAAGCATGCTCATAAATGTATAATGAAATAGGTTGTAATGAGATTGGCCGATTGTTAAAGATACTTGAAATGTTTTATCCAATTTTTATCTTGTTAAGTCTTATGTTTTTGAAAAAGGTAGTTAATAATTTTTAACAGAAAATATTAAAGATAACATTAGATGCAACCCTATGAAACTTTATGCTTTCTACATTCACGCTAGTCTATCAATAGTGTAATAACTCGATCGGGCGTAGTGAGCGGCTCTCCGGGTCTTTGTGATCTTATGCAATTGTGTTTCATGTTCACCTCCGCTGCTTCGATACATTTAAGCTCTGCTTTATGATCGGTAAATGCACTCCTCGATTCATACACTAGCATTTGCGGAATATAGTCATTTCAAAGAGATCATTCTATACTTCCGGGCACATCTATCGGCCACCACCCAGTGTTTAAAGTTTCGACGGTGTGGTCTAGTTAAAAAAATGTTAGGTGGAGCGAGCAATAGTTTAATGCAGTTTTGAAGCAGATTTATTGGTCAACCCTTATGTATTTTTTTTTTAATTTTTTTGTAATTTCGAATTAATTAGGCCGGCAGATGTTTTACAGCTGGGGCGACAATTTCAGGCAGAGTACCCATTTTTTTTGGTCAAAACTGGCCTGAATTCAAAATAAAAAAAAAAAACATACATAAAGGTTGACCAAAAACAGCTTTAAAACTGCATTTAAACTTATTGCTCCGCCTAACATTTATTTTTAGCTAGGCACTGTTAAAACTTTTAAACATTAGGTGCGCCAATAGATGTTTCCGGGAGTGTATTTAATAAAATATAAAGTGTAGTCCTCTAAAGAAGTTCGAAGCATATTTTTAATCCTATAAAAGGGCTTTTTTTTTTTTTTTTTAATACTATTATGCGACAAGACGAGCAAGACGTTCACCTGATGGTAAGTGATACGCTTGCCCATGACAACGTGGTGCTAGTTAAGATGGTAACACACTGCACCACATTGCGCTCGTCGCCTGAGACATAAGGTGTTAAGTCTCGTTACCCCAGTAATTACACTAGCTACAGCAAAGCTGTGGAAACATAGTTATTAAATTGTGTAGATATTAGTATAATGGTTTAAAATTCGTTGTATATTAATTTAGATAACTCCAGAGCATTCGCTCTATTATATTGAATTCACGATTTAATGGGAATACAATTCAAACATTTACGTTACAATAAGCATAAATCGTTTTTCCTTTAATAATTTAATTTATTCAATTATATTTGTCTTTGCATTATACTGACGTACTTCAGTGATATCGAATATACACAATTCTCGGTCATAATCGAGACGAGTTTAAAGGTAATTATATAATATTCCGCATTGTAAGGCTTCAAGCTGTTGAAAGTCCTCAATCAAGAATTAAATTAGGTATACATATGCTACAGTTTTACACAAAACCATTACAAGTTATATCACAGAACTAACAGAATCGTTGATCTATTTAGTTTTTATCTCTTGAAAAAGCAACGAAAACCATTTTCTTCCGTTTTTCAATGGAATAATTTGAGTGTGGCCTGAATAGATATTTTTCTCAATATTTTTTTTTTTGTAGAGGATATGTCATTGTATTTCTCCGAAGGACGGAACTGCGCCCGCTTCACTTTCCACTCGGTTGACTTCGGGCTCTCAACCCTCGTTTGTGCGAGCGAAGAGGCCATTGTTATAAGGCGTTGATCCTTTCATACCTATTAACATAATAGTACCGATTGTAATAGTAATAAGCTATTTTAATTTCAAGACACAGACCAGACTCATCTCCATTTAATGATTTATTTTAATTTACTGGTGGCAGGTCTTAATTGCCGGAGACACTTTATATAAGTACCACCGCAGCTTCTATTTCAACCGCCAAATAGTATTGTGCAAACATTACTGTGTTCCGGTTTGAAGGGCGCTGTAAGCTAGTGAAATTACTGGGGTAATGAAACTTAATACCTTATGTCTCAAGGCGAATATCGCAATGTGGAGCAGTGTATACCATCCTTGCTAGCACCACGTTTTTATGGGCAAGCGTATCACTTACCATCAGGTGAACGATGTCCTGTTCCTCTCGTCGCTTCGTCAAATAAAAATAATTAAAATTATTAAAATTTATATATTCGACATATTTGTTAGGGAATATTACAAAATACGTTTATCGCAATACATTAAGTTTTCTACTTATCAACAAGTTTCTAAGACGATTACTTAGAAGTGATACGTTTGTCCATATCAATGATGCTTAATATGTTTACAGTTTACCACATTGTGCTCATCATCTTTTTAAGTCTTAATTCTACTATAATTATTGTACAATTTTATTGTTTGAGGAACTTCTAAAATTTATGTAGACATTTTAAAGCTGTTCCTAAATGATGATTCAAAGAAAATTAACATTGAATGACATTATTTAATTCTTTTGTTGTTCTTGGGTGATCCTTGTCGTGAGAGCATTTGAGTAATTGTAGATGTGTCAATATAAATGTTCATTGTTATGTATCGCCCTGCTGTAAGGATAGTTATTATTTAGGCTTTGAATTGTAGAATAATAATGGCATACCTTTGATACAATTATGAATAAATTATATAATCTCATATCGTTTGTACCTGGTTACAGTTCGTATGTACATGTTATTGATTTGCTTTAACTATAACTAGTAATTAATATTTTCACAGTAGAGCACTGGAGAAATTATGTGTTTACCAAAACATCTGCACAGCATACGTTAAAGATACGAACACGAAACTAACATTACGTTGCCCCCGCTAATTTTGGCAGGGAGCGAATGATATTCAGGTCATTCGCAATCATACCAGCCACTTCAATTCTCTGAATGTGTGTAGACACTATTTTATCACCGGATTTGTCGCACTTATGAGATACGAGGCTCGCCCGTAGTGAGAGAAATATTATACTTTGCTTACCGTTAGATACGATCGTATTTCATACACGCTATTGGCTTCAGATGGAGTCATTTATGTGTCAATGATCAATTTAAACATTTCAACTTTCATTATTTTATACATGAACCCGTATAATTCGGTATAGTAAAAATCGAAATCTTCCTTATCTTTCAAGAAAGATGTTTGTATGGATGAATGATTAAAAAAAAACAGAAAATATGTAAAAAAAATAGTAGTTATGTACATTATACAATAAGAGGAAATTAAAGATTAGAAGATAGAATTATTAGCATTGGTAAGGAAAGTTAAAACATGTATAGCAAACATAGAGTGATTAAACCTGGAGAAATTTTAACCTAGAACGACAGAAGATAAAAAATATATAATAATGGTTAAAGCTAGTACAGTCGAGAAGGAAATCTTTGCATGATAGCTAAGTCATGTTGATAAAGCATTTTATTTTCTCTTCAATAATAGTAATGAATATATTTCATACAGCGTTGTAAAGCGAACTACAAGATGGATCAAAAGAAATCACCCTATTGGAAACCCAAATTGAATCACCAAATAGCCTCGTCCATTTGGGCGATATCATCTTCTCGACTTGACCAATAAAATTCTAAAAGTTCAAATAAACATAATACAAAAACAGAATCAAAGTTTTTCATTTAGAAGAAAAATGAGAGCCAAGCGGCATCGGATCACTTCTTTTGGCCCACCTTGTATAATGCGCATAATTTTATAGTACAGTATTTATTATTTTTCCTTCAAGATATTATGTTTTCATAGCTGTTTATGTTACGGTCGATACTAAAATTTGTTTATAAACTTCATCTGACCACATTAATGTTAGGCGACCCGCCATGGCGCGCTTGTTATTAACGATTTGACATCGTTTCTCTAAACTATGGAGCACATGGATGTATAAGCCATCTAAAAATACGCTCTGTCGCGTGCTTGTGCATGGGGGGCGCATGTGAGAGGGGACTTCGAACACGTGCTCAATCTAGATCAATAATAAAATCTAGATTATTATTGATTAATGATAAAAGTGCGTTAACTGTGTCCTTTTGTAATACTACATATTCAGTTCCCAATGTTCACAGTTCTCAGTTCCCAATGAAGCAGTGTACATTTTTATTTATATAATATATCCTTACAGAACTCTAACATATCACAATCAACAACGAATACTTAATGCAAATTTAAAACTAGTATTGGTAACCTTGATCTTAATGTAGCTTTAAAGTATTGTTCGTATTAAAAGTCCATAAACTCTGACTCGAAGCGGCAATACGACGCTGGTTGTAATGGTTCTTCTTCATATCGATCAAAGTTGGTCGTGTCACCAGGAGATTTGTATTTAGGAACAAACGGCGCAGGAATTCTACAATTAAGTATAGCGTCCCATTCAATACCTCTGAACCATTTGTGGTTCTTGAAATCCATAACACCGTTCCTCATGACACCGAAGCGTTTGCTTATATCCACTTGTAGAGTGCTTCGTACCAATTCTCGGAGGTCAGAGTTAAAACTAGAAGGGCATCTGTATTTACCGGCGACTATTTTCTCATACGTTTTCATCGGATCGTTGGCGTAAAATGGCGGATAACCGGCATTCATTTCAAAAAGCAAAACTCCGAAAGACCACCAGTCTACCGAAAATCCATAACCTTTACTTAATATCAACTCCGGCGCTAGATATTCCGGTGTACCGCATAAAGTCCAAGTCCTCCCTTGTAATATTTTACTGAATCCAAAATCGGTGATTTTTAAATACCCGTTCTTCTCGATTAAAATATTTTCAGGCTTCAGATCTCGATAAACAACGTTGCAAAAATGTAGATACTCCAATGCCAAAATCACTTGACTGGCGTAGAATTTCGCCAAGGGTTCCTCGAATTTCACCATTTTTCTTAGATGCGTGAACATCTCACCGCCCGATACGAACGGCATTACAAAGTATACGTAACTGTTATCTTTAAAACTGAACTCCATAGATACTGTGAAAGGGAACCTTATTGCTTCAAGTATCCTCTTCTCATATAACGTGTGGTCAACTTGTTTTAACTTTACGATTTTTTCCTTCTCGAGTACTTTCATTGCGTAGAACTTACTGGTTTTCGAATGTTTCAATAGGACTACTCTGCCAAACGCACCTGTACCTAAAGTCCTTATGCGATCCAGTTCGTCGAATGTTATACTGAACTTCGGTTTCGAACGCCATCTCTGCTCGAATTCATCCTTGAGCAATTTCAAATGTTTGATGTACTGTTGTTGTTGTTGCTCCGTGTACCCATCGTGGGCCTCCGCTGAAGTTTCCCTTGGTTTATAAGACATGTCCTTAACAGGGGTGTAACTCTTATTCGAATACATTATACATGACGCGTTATGTCGTAGCCGACTAGTTTAAAAAAAAACGTTATTGCGGTGCGACGACGTGACATATGTTATGCGTAACACAGATAGAGCATGTGGTTAGTTGTGAAATACTTTGCGTTTGAAATGTATACTAAACCGAAACTACGACCTTTTTATTATTAAGAAATATATATTTGTCTCTGGTATTAATGTTAATAAATCTAGAAGCAAAATAACTGAAAAGAGAAAAGGAGAAAGAATTCATTATATTCTTTTAACTTATTTCATGCTTTCTATGCAAAGTGGAACAAGAATGAACTGAGTGTATTTAACTTAAAATTTTATTGCACTTCAGTTAATAATTCTTGTATTATAGTTAATGTATTTGTGTGTGTAGTAACTACGTAACGGACACGGTTATCATATTAATAGTAATTTTACACGTTTATATATTTTTCTTGCGAATTTGGAAAAGTAAAGGCAGTCCGCCCTTGCAAATATATCAGCGGAGATCGAAAGTACTTAGGGTGCGCTACACAGACGTGGGGTGAGTGAACCGACAGCGGGGGCAGGAGGGGTGCATCAGCTGTTTTGGGGTGTCACGCCATACCGCGCGGCTGGCTCGCCGTCCCGACTGTTGTATTGATCAGACAGCACGTGGATATTGTACATTCCACGAAACTTCACCCTCCTTTGCCCAATTACGGAAAATAAAAGGCATCTCCGATGTCACATGGGGTGTATATGAAAGCTTTATTTTGTTAGTACAATAATCAAGCGTTGTTTGTTCCTCTTATATTATAATAAAAACAAAATATTAAAACAGTCGTAAAAATTGTTAAAAGTTCAATTTTTACGACTGTTTTAATATTTTTCAAAAAGCTTTCTATCTTATCATCATCATAAGGTGCATTCTTCAAACTGAAATTTGGCGATCAGATTGAGAAAACTTTTCCGATCTTGAGCTATTCTTTTCAATTGATGGTATTTAAGTCGAGCGATACTTTTTTGTTGTTTTATTAAAATTCTGAATTTATAAGCTAGATTTTCTACATTATAATCATACAAACCTTTATCGTGGGAACAATACGTCGCTCATTCCGCACACCACCGCTAAAGTTGGCAAACTATTATCATACAAACCTCGACATATACTTTCATATGCATCGTCATATATTAAAAGAAGTTTTCTGTATTTAATTATATAGTTTAATAACATTCCTGGAAAATGCTGATTGATCGATTTGGGTCTACTATTTTTTGTTGACAAACGTCATTGGATTATTTAACTTATTCACTAATGGGTTTTTGCTGGACAAAAGTATACTTAAAAAATATATGAATTTAAATAGAATTAAAAAAAAATATTTCTTTGAACACAGTGTTAATATAATATTGAATAAGGTCGGTATAGCTATACACATCATAGGTTAGTGTACCGTTAACCAAACGTTTTCATACGAAGCTACGAACATGTAATGCTGCACTATGTTTTAATAAGATGACGCACGCTGACACATTTATAATGAAATATACTTTACGTTATAGTAATTATTTTTTTAGGCCAGATGGTAAAGTTGTAATTATTCATCCCGGTTATGGCGGTTAGCTTTGTCTAGATCTTTTTACGTCGATTTTATAGGAAAACAAAATTGGATTTTTAAACTGATGTTCAGTTCAAATATTTAATTTAAATTTTACAGATAACCGGTTCGATTTTTTGCTGGAGGTACCTTTCTTATTAAATTATTTGGACATGTTTATAAAATTTGTGTAATTTTTAAAAGTCGCCATCAATACCTATTATAAAAAGGAGACACAATGAACGTATGCTCATGACCGGATCATTGCCGGAATTCAATAAAAAAACTGTAACGATGATGGACGGACTAGAAATCAGGTTCTTTTTTGCTTTGTTATAAGGAATGTGTAATCATTTGAATACGCATGTCGTACGTTAGAAATAGAAGCGTGGTGACGGCATGAGCGATTACATTCTGATGTCTATGACCCAGCTGCTAGCCTCGCGTGGCGGATTATTAGCACTGAACCGGGCTATTATTAGGTTAATGAAAATAATACTCTTATGTAACACGCTTTCTAATAACTTACGGACATTTTAAGGCGGGCAACACATAATTTAGTAGAGAAAAATATTATGTTTGATAAATTGCAGGCATAACGTTCAGTCGCAAGTACATAGGTATGATTATTTACTTATTTCAGTAATCATGACTTGAACAAGATATTTTTGAATCCGCTAAGTATTTGTCTTCATGGAGTTATTATTCTTTGAATGGCTAGATGACATTGTTATTACTTGTATGTTCTAACATTCGTAAAATAGCGCAGATCGTTATGTTGCTCTCAATTCTTAACGAGTTTTATTATATCATTGTTATTATTTGCGACGACAAATCAAGAGAGTTCAAGGTCGTGGAGGCCCGCAGTCCGCGTCGCATCAGACTTGGCATGCCACCAGCACATCGTGTTTATGTAATCCCAACGGACAAAGCGGGTTTAGGTTCGGCTTTCAATATTTCTCCATTTTCCTAAAGCTAATTTACCCATACATACTATGTATCTTTTATGAAATCGATCTAAAGAATGTCAAGTTCCTAAATCTTAATACAAATACAATACATTCCAAAAACAATACATAGATTTTGTAACACCAAGCAATAGCCAAAATAATTCTTGTTATGGTATAAAAATGTTTATTGTATTTCTCAAAAGTTTGAAGAATCTTTTACATAATTTTTTGTGAATGTAGACGCGATCCTCACTGAGAAGAACATAGCTCTCGACGGTATCCGACATGCGCAGACTCGGACTTGGCCAGTGTTGTAGACCCTTGAGTCTCTCTTTGTAAGAGTATGTCCCATGCCCCGGAAGAGGGGTTATTAAATTAGCTGTTAATGTTGTATTAACAATTTCATGATCGAGAACACATATAATAGTTGTTTACGAGAAGTTACGAGTTTTATTTTAAAGTAGGATAGTCTAATATAAATGATGTCTAATATAGCTTGAAATCAAAAATTTTACAATTTCTTACATTTTTCTTCAACATGACTAAATCTGTATCTTCTATTTCTTTTATAAATTTAAACGCCTTGTCCGTTACCCAAGACCGGAAGTGTGCCTTTGATGTGTTGTTTACATCAATCTTCAAATTTCCGTCGCATGCCCCGGCTTGAAGCGATGGAAGCGGGGAAATGCGCACTCTAGTGCCGTAAAATGAGCTCGTTAGAGACAACCATGCGGTACTGACGGTTATTTTTCGAGGACGTAGGTGGTATAAAAAACTAGACAAGCAACCAGTTTTCGGTACGCGACTTCGTCCGGTTACTATGCATTATAATTCATTGTAGCGCCAAACGACTTTTAGAATTGTATAGATAAAGTGTTCGCTTTTTATTTGATATAATCGAAACCGTTGATTGGATTTATCTTCTATTGATATTAGATTTTTTGACCGTTGACAAAGAAGAAGCATTTAACTCGTAAAACTTTCGTTTTTTTTTTTCTATGGATGACCACGCGTAATTTTTTAACGAGTCAGTATTCAATGATTCGTTTTTCTTTTTTGTAAAAGCTATTTCACTAAAATTAGCAAATTCACAAACAAATGTTTGTGATTAATTAAAAAAACTATCCTGCGACTAAAGAAACAAGAAGCATTATTTGATAAATTCTTACTTAGTGCTAGGTAGCATTTTCTACTAGTTAAATTGCGAGATGGCCAAAATGTAAGGCTTTTGACGTGGGCCATAGTTTTAAATATTTCTGATGTTATTATTATTATGTAATAATAAAAATATTTTTATAATTTATTACCGTGAACAGCAAGAATGATATGAAAATAATGTTTCAACATTTGTCCGCTACCAATAGACTAGGTGTGGATAACTACATAAGAAAGAACCAAATATAAAATTTAGTTTTTATAAATTCCATGGATATAAAAGTCCACAATTTGTGAGAACAAATATTTTTCAGTTTTAAATAATAAACTTTTATTCATAATAAAAGAAATTTTAAACACTGTTTAGAACCTAATCTTCATCAATAAATGAAACCTTGGTCAAACTATGACACAAGTTTTAAATTTAATTATTTCGTTAAGGTCAGTTGTTACTAAATAATTTTAATAGATACATTTG
The DNA here is from genome assembly GCA_029286795.1 of Byasa hedistus. NCBI lineage: Eukaryota > Metazoa > Arthropoda > Insecta > Lepidoptera > Papilionidae > Byasa > Byasa hedistus. The sequence continues at coordinate 2,654,263 of JAGSMW010000020.1, read as the reverse complement.
CAAGGAGGTCTTCATGATAAAGAACATAAGTATGAAAACAGCTCATTAAAAGATATGGGACATTTAAAGATGACACAATACTTTTGTGTATGACCTCCGCTCTGTTTATCCTCGAATCGCTTAACCGTTATGTGAAATATTAAAGCACAAAGAATGATGAAATTAAAAAATAATGGCTTATGAAATGTACTTACTTTTGCCATGATTTCATTTAAAATCAAAAAGCTCGAAATTATTTAAGTAGTTTATGTAGTAGTTAGAAATATATAAATATTTACATTGTTCAATAGCTGTTGTACTTAGTATAAAGTGTAATACAATAGTAAAATTTAGTGCAAGGTCGATTTTTTAAAGTAAACGTTTCGGTACCATTCTTTAAGCGATTGATCTTCTGCATAACCCATTCAGATTTACCAGACCTTTATTAATGTAATCCAGATATATTTACATTCAGAATATGTATTGATCATGTGAAAGGGTTTAACTCTTAGTCCGAGAAGTTAATAACAATTTGACATTTTTATTAGATATGCTTAATATTGTAAGTAGTACACACCGGCTGACATATCGGCATTATCTTCTATGTATGATGTAAAGATAAACTTAGATAATAATCGCCCACACATAAAACTGTGCCAACTCAGGCGCACAGACTGGAAATAAATAGTTTACGCTCGAAAAGGACAAACCTATTTTAGTTTCTTTGATGATGTTTGTTTATTTATTGTCATGACCCGACCTTTATACCAACCATTATAACTGAAAGTATAATTAATGAGTGTGATAAATAATTGTCATCTCAATGTGACGCTACTTTGGTACTTACTGGTGGTAGGCCTCCTGGAGACCAGGACAGGTCTTATTTCAGCCGCCAAGCAGAAGTGTGCAAACATTACTGTGTTCCGATTTTATAGGCGTTGTAGCTGGTGAAATTGCTGGAATAACGAGGCTGTACATCCTATGTCTCAAGAAGACAAGCAGATTGTAGTGATGTGTGTGTCATCCGTACTAGCACCACATTGTTATGGGCAGGCGTATCATTTATATATCCGTTAATCATAAGTTTCTAAACTTATGTTCTGGTATGAAGAGCGCTGAGGAAAGACATGATCAAAAGTCTCATTTTCAAGATGATGTATCGTTTCTTCTCTTTGTGTAGAACATTTTATGGTTATAAATAACTTTTAAATAGCACCGTACTGTTATTGATTGGACATAAAATTTACTATCAGAAAACCATCTCGCCCGTTTCATATTTATAAGCAGAGACGTTCATATATATTATATGTACAATATTCATCTAATACGGCTTCCATTTTGTCGCTGAGTTGAACGGTTCGAAAAGTTTGCCTAAAGAAAATTGTGGGTACATACATAATACACGAGGGCAATACTGTCGGTATTAGCGCTGTTCATACGCCCCAGTTGAGATTAACGATCGTCCCACCCCACTCTTACATCATTCAATCCTCCTCCACAATATTCACTCCTCGGTATATTTTTAATATCGTACCAACCTCGCGCAGGTCCATGGTCAGCCTTTGATGTCGCCTCACTGAACAGCATATAGAAGGTACCGACCATGTATATTTTGTTCATCAGACAGATTAGCCACGCTGTGTTGCCACACGCAAATAGGTCTCGACCTTGCTTTTACTTAACGTTTGGCGTTGTACCGAGATTACTGACCTCTGAACGAAAACCGTTCAAAACATACTCCTCGTTACTTGGAACTTAAGTTTTTGTACAATGGAATACGGGACCATATAAAATAATCAATTTTTTATACGATTTGGTATTGTACCTGTAAAGAACTGTTTTTGATCTACTAAAAAAAAAACGTTAAGTAAATTTTTAGCAATTTACTTTCATGTTCAGGGTCCGTTCTTAATTTTAGAGTGGTACATAGTTTAGCACCATAATCACATATTAGGTGAACGTGGGTAACATAAAGAATGATTATGAATTGGATATGTTAGAGAACAACCAAATAAGTATTAATTGCGCTGATAACTTAAAGTTCATTCTTATGTTAATTTATTGTTAAAATAATACTTTGTTCTCACGATTTTAGATATAATCCTTAGTGTTTTTTACAGCTTATAGTTTTTTAACGTCAGCCTCTTATATGAGTCATGGATCCCCGCAACCATTGCGTTATTTATGGTGTGCGCCGGAAACTATGCTGTGTAATTATTAAAACACTGGCTCTCGGGCGTTGTTACAATCTGCAAATTAATGTTTACCATGCCTCTTATTACTGTTAATATACTACACAGCTATAAATGTTATATCATGAAAAAAATAGCCATAAAATTTATAGACTTTTGTACGAAGTTCATGTGTCGCTTTTAAGACTATGAATATTACATAAATTATGTACATGTATGTTGCAGATAATTAGATGTGCTTGTTTGTTTATCATATTTACTCCAATATTTTTGAATAATAGTTATTTGATCTACTACGCCCCTAGTTTTATATTCATTTACAGACATTTTCTTTATTGTTTTCTCATATATTTAAGTTGTTAAATCTGCGTCTTCCCCTTTCTTAATTGTAAAACTTCCAAATTGAGATGTCCAATGTTAGAAATAGAATAAAGATACTAGATATTTTTATATTTTCCAATAAACATTTTATCAATAGGGTAATAGGAGATTTGCAGTATTTTTTTTAAATTTACAGCTGAAAAAAAATTACACTACTCATACTTTACATAGTACTAAACCGAGTGATAAACTATCCTTTTTTTTCCACTAAATATTGGAATGCCTGCCAACTGACCCAATTGCCTTTGCCTAGCTTGTTTATACTAGATTTCGCATTGCAGCCGAAAATTTAAAACGATTTTCATCTCGTTGATTTCTTAATTATTTTTTTTGTTATTACTTTTAGTTAGCATGGTTGAAATGAAGCAAAATTTAATGATATTAAAAATAAAGTATCAAACTTGGTGGAAAATTTGAAGTGCTTAAGTTTCTTAAGTTTATTTCGAATGTGTAATAATTTCTATTTGTTACCTCGTTGAGTAGGCGTCGTAATGTCTGTCTATTATAATTTATATGTTAAACTATTCCATAGTATTCAATACCGTTGCAGCGCAAACATGATCCACGTCTATCTACTATTTCTGAACGTCATCTCGGCGTTATGCCAAAACGATCTCAAGACAAGCATCTAAACTTTACATAAGCTTAAGTATTCGTTATAGTCATTAACAACTACGTCAATACGATGATTTTGAGTTTGCCTGAGTTTTTGATACTGAAGAACGTCGTCACGTCTTATTACAAACAGCTTTATGATTAAATCAGGAGATTGGAATTTACTATTACTAATAAAATAATATGTTCTTTACTAAATACCTAAAAAACGATCCTTACAGTGCCTTAGATTTTTTTCCGGGCAATTATATATGAAAATTTATAAACTGATCAATTATAAGTGGTATGGTGGCTCATGTTATTTTATCTCTTAATTAAGGAAAATGTATTTTAACACTTTAAATATTTAAAAGGTCTTTTCACACTTTAAATTTTTCTTGCTGCATAATTGTTGTCTTTGTTTTTTTTTGTAGGATCGGTGTGTAGCGTTTTTTTGTTAGTAACAAAAGACGTTAACGTTTCTTGATATATTAGTATCACATATATAAGATCACAAATCTTTGAAATTATTAGCAGCATATCTACAAAACTGCTGTTTTTATTTGTTATTTAATTGTAATGTTTATTATATAACTACTACTATAATATTATAAATTAAATATAAATTCAATAATTAACTTAATGAACGTCTTCTTCATCGTGCTTATTATATATAACACAAAAAAAAAGGATCTGAGTCAGTTCCTGCGTGCCATTTATACACTGATGCATTTCCTGTCTATACACGATATTATATCGCGTTAACCTTTTTTTACATATGCACAGATCCTAAAATAATCAGAGCAGTTAAAAATGTTTGAATCTGTACTATATTCAAGTGAAGTTTGCTATTTTGGGACAAATCTGGCCGAAATCCTGTAAGAGTTAAAAATTTCACAACGTTCGCGATGCGATGCGTTGTGACAAACCAGTTCGTACGCATTCTTTTCCTTTAGTCGCTGACACACTTCCGTTTCGTGTTCAAGATACGATCCACAACAAACCAAAGTTCGTGGAATTAGAAACAGGACAATGTGTTCAATTGTCAATAATAATTATTGTTATGCAAAATCACAATTAAAACAACTATTTCGTCACACAAAGCTGTAATATTGAATATCACTTCTTATTTATGCACAACATCAATATTTGAATTCTAAACCAAAAAGGGGAACTTTATAAGTCAACAAACATTCATTTATATAAAGCATCCAACGTTGTTTGATTAAGGTCTCAATGAACAATAATCTTAATTATAATAAAAAAAATCGGTTAAGCCGTTAACAGATTATTAGTTTCTTTCCAATTTGTGAAAAATAACTAATTTCTTAAATTTCTATAACATTTATCGTCTAAGCTTACGAGATAAACTTAACAGATGACATAATTGTTTTTAAGTTATCACGCCTGCGGTTTCCTCCAGCAAGTTGATTCAGCTACTCCTAACCCAGCCAGCTAAGCTACGGTGTCATCGAACTAAGACTGGTTTACGCAGAAATATCCCATCGCATTAGTGCTAGTTTTATAAATTCCTGTTATTAACTTAACGTCGAGTACTAGAGTAATTCAATTACATTTATTTTACAGTCAACAATTAAAATATTAACACTAAGTATACTAACATAAATTAGGATTAATTAGTTAGTAGACAGGAGATCGTCTCCAAGAGGTACTAGGTGTAATCGCAGTGTCAATTTCGGTCGCCTAACAGAATTGTACAGTTAATATTATTGTCTTCCGGTTAGAAAGGCGTTGTAGATAATGAATTTATGGTTTGAAAGACGTTGTAGCTAGCGACGAATATAATAGACACACACGATCCTTAAATAGCCTCATTTTTATGGGCAGACATATCTCTGAACTTCAGGAAAACGTTCTGCTCGTCTTGTGTCTTCGCTAAATAAAAATCTATTTTTAATAAATAACTTCTTATAGATATGTATTATAATTTTGAACCCAAAAAAATCAATATATCTGTACTTATCTACTAAAATATCAAGCGCATCGCTTGTAACGACAGGTGATAAGTAAATACCGCCTCTAACTCTTTCACTTATACTAACTTCCACGTTGGTAATAGTGCAGAATGTCGTAACGATATAACTAAGTTTAAATAATTTAAAATCATATACTCATATTTCCTATGTTAGACGTGATCCCTAATTGTTTATTTCAACGAAGCTAGAAACCGCACTAAATTGTTTTTTTATGAGCCAGCCATTAATTTGGCCATAAAACAGCTGAACAAGAAAACCTTGTTCCCTTCCCTAACGTGTAACCCCTCCTCAAACAACGAAGCTGTTAAGCTTTTAATAGTAAACGGATTAATTTCTCTTTCCACACAGACGCAATGGATATACAATCCACTTAAAGAATGTTTATTTGTTTCAGATCTATCTAAAAATAGATTCAATGAAGTGCCCGACGAAGTGACCACATATGTGTATTTAGAGAAGTTACTGCTATCGCAGAATATTATCAGGAGTGTTCCGGAGACAGTCGGCGGGTTGCAGTCTCTCACATACCTGGATCTCAGGTAAGTTTAAATATTTTGATCCTCAACTTTAAAACAGACTATTTGCGTTTGGCTCCATACCTTACAGATAAGTACCACGTGTATACAGTTTTTGTTAATGCATTTAAAATTTATTCCTTCAGGTTTTTAAACAATAACCTAGTTTTTTTGTTATTTGCTGTAACATCAGTTTGTATTAAACATGGCTGAAGTTGTGTCTTTTTTTCTATAAAATAAATGAACAAAGGCAAACATATATAAACTGATCTCTAAGCTTTATTCTTGTGTGAATAGATGGTACAAGAAAATTTTCGAAACTTTATAATAATGAACAGGAATTAAAAATATTTCTTGTTGCATTACATTTTTATTCTTAAGTTAAATTGGAATGTTACTATCTAGTAAATAGTAGGGTACGTTAATCACTAATTTATTTACAATATATATAATACTACTATCACATTTTTAACAACGATCGAGTTAGATAAACTTATGGTCCATGGATATGTTAGACTGTGCGTTGCGCAGTACGTGCATCAATTCCATTTTGACATTTAATCGGAAGTCTTCAGGTATCGACTTTAGGTGAGGCAGCAGCGATAATAGAAATAATTTGTCACAATCATCTGTTTCGATCATATTTTGTGCGTCTACATTAGCAAAGGCAAATTCATCAACAACGATGCTATTGTTACTTTTCGCTTTCTTTGATTGGCGTGTGACTTTGGCTTCAACATCTTCGTTAGAGCCATATGATTTGGAATCATCATTATAATTATCTGTGTCGTTATCATTGTCGTCATCGGAGCTGTCTTTCGTTATCTTCAATTTCCTTTTCGTCCTCCAAATATTAGGTTTCTTGGTGTTATCGGTATCCGCGGCATTCCGCTGTTCAGACATCTCTGTGTTCTTGAGAAGAAACTGTAGTTTCTTACTGTAAATATATGGCCTCTTTGATCTGTTCGGATTCATGATGTACTTTTGGAAACAGTCTCTGATACTTTTCCATTTTTTCTGCAGTTGTAGCTCTGTAAACAATTAAAAATAATGTTTTTTAGAAATAGCTTTGCCACAATTTTACTCTTTAGCCACAGACAAATATCCTCCTATCCCATATTTATAAGTGTTACCTTATTTACTACATGAATGATTTTAATGCCTCCCTCATTTACAACTTAAACCCAAGTTTATTCATAATTCTTTGCAGACATGATCCTTACCCTGATGAGCTGGCTTATTTATGCTGTATTATGATATACAGCAGAACCCTACCACAATAGTCAATTTCTATAGTAAAGTTAGATATTATTATAATAAACAAGCATTATACAATACTTTTACGCTTTAATTAAATCAAGTGGAGCTGTATTCATGTATGTAACCAGTCCACGCCACGTTTGAATACAGATAACTAAACTCGTGTTACACGCACGTGAACACCCTTAGTTGTGTTTATAAACAAACTGTCTACCATAAACAAAGCTTTCTTTTGAGTCACGTCGAGATTTAAAAAAAAACTAGTGTGCATTGACGATAGATGATAACCTGAACGTTATTATTTTTAAGCTTATTTTCGATTACCAACGCATCCGTTTCCGTATTTATATGTGATATTATTAATTTGTTATCGCAATCAACTATATTATTGCTTTTTTATGTATCGGCGCTATCGCTTTGTGTTCAAAGCGATATCGCCGTCGAGACCACATGAGACGATAAACAGTACGAAATGAATCAGGCCGATACATACCCACTTACATTGTCTATCTAATAATAAACCTATCTGTCAATAGACAGCGTAAATGACAATTAAACGTCATAATCTTTGAGTTTACTATTGGCAATAATTCGAAATATTTTACCAAGTTCCCGCATTTCGCTCTTGGTGACCTTCACGTCCGCGTCCATTAGTTCGGTGACGACATCAGTCCATAACTTTTGTCTCATACTCTTCGTACGGTACACTACGTCTTCGAAGTCCCATATACCGGGACGCTTCCTCACTTCTTCTATCAATCTTTCCGGGTCGTATTCGAAATGTATTGTAGTCGACATACTGAACGAGGTTAACGGTTTTTTTTTTAAACTGACACGACTTTTGGACGCTGATCGTACACACGAACGGGCGAACGCCGAGCGACTGACGCGCCGCCGCGGTGAAACGCGCGGTTAATTCTAAAATGGCGGCGTGTTATAGGGCGACCATGGTTCGACTATTTCATTACCGCAGAAACAAAGATTTACAACCATATGACATGTGTAATATTTTTTATATACATTTTCATCATAAAGTATGTATTTAACCGAAAAATAAAAAAAATATTCTTTATATTAGTTTTTTAGTTTTATATTGTATTAAACTGTATTAATATACCTTTTCGTAAATAAATTTCATCTTCACTGAACACACGAAAATACAGTTTATAATAAAAAAATACATTTTTCCGCCAGTTTTTTTATAATAATATAACATATTAAAAATTGTTAAACATTTGACCATAACGCATTCTATTTTACCCATAATAACATTAAAAAATTTCACTTTAGTAAGGAATTTAATACATAAAACAAAATAATATAGATAATCGATACGTAATGAGGAGACCTTATCTTTGATATGTATAGAACGCTATAAGGAACTTGACTCATAATACTTAAATATATACTACATGTAACTAACTAATAGACCGTCTGGATGGGTACCACCGCAGCTCCTATTTCAACCGCCAAATAGTAGTGTGCAAACATTACAGTGTTCCGGTTTGAAGGGCGCTGTAGCTAGTGTAATTACTGGGGTAACGAGACAACACCTATGTCTCAAGACGACGAGCGCAATGTGGTGCTGTGTCTTCCATCTTAACTAGCGCCGCGTTGTCATGGTCAAGCGTATCACTTACCATCAGGTGAACGTCTTGCTCGTCTCGTCGCATAGTAGTATAAAAAAAATAATATTAAATTGTGTAAGTCGTGTAAAAGGCCGTAAATAAATATTTTCATTATTTTTTGTTAATAAATGTTTGGTCACCCTGGTGTGAACGCCGGATTGTATCGAACAAACCGCCGCGCGGGGAACGCGGCTCGCCCGCGCCTGCAGCCCTGCGCGCTCACCCGCTGACGCCCGTCGCCCGCCACCCGACGCCCGCCGCCCGTCGCCCGCCACCCGCCACTCGCCGCCCGCCACCCGCCACACGTCGCCCGCCACCCGCCGCGCGTCACCCGTCGCCCGCCACCCGCCACCCGTCGCGTTTTATTCACCACGCAGTCATCTCTTTCTAGATATCCATGTATATTTATACTGCCGGTAATAATAATTATTTATTTTAACATTATCGAAATTCATACAATACAACCATACAGTACATAGTAGATCTTCTTCACTCAACACGTAGATGAAAACAAACTTAACAATAGTAAGGGTAACGTTGTGATAATGATATTATGAATAAGTAAAAATCGCGTAAATAATAGAAATCGTTGAATTAAATAAAACAAAACGCTTGTAACAATAAGGGACGGTCGTTTATTTTAAAAAGAAATAATGACTTACGTTAGTAAATCAATAAAAAATATCACGACATTTAAAGTAGATTCTCCGATTTAAAATACTAATAACTTCATAATAAAATAGTAATAAATCATAATAGCATATTGTTTGTAAGGTAACCGATCGGTTTCTAACGCCGGTTAGAAAAGGTTTACCAAACTGGAGCGTTTTTATGAACGCTCTTCTAAATACGACGTACGAACGTTTTAAACATTTATATATTTACGAATATATGATTATGTAATTTAATATCTAGATCTATTATATATATTATAAATTAACTTGATTCCAGTTAAAGTTTTACAATAGTATAGTCGCGGAGTTCAGCTTAACCGTATGTATGCGTTCTCGAGCAGCGCTCATAAGTCGATAACTATTTGTTAAATGTATCACTCACAATCAGGTGATGGTACTGTATACATAATTTTATACTTACTTTTTTATATATTTTTTAACCGCTTCGACCATTATAATTGACATTCGCTCGAACCAGTCGCCGATCGATGTTAGTACTCGGAAATCAGACATAACAATTGCAACTACTTGTTCAATGACTTAAATATGAAAGTTTTAAAACTAACATATTTACAAATGAAATTAAACTTGCATTTAATAAGTATAACATAATTTATTCGTACTTCTCATCAAATTACCAGCCCCTCTGTATTAATGATTTTACCCTTTACTTTAATACACTCTGCCTTAATAAATACCTTTTTGCTTAGTAAATTCATCACCGAGCGGATTTAATTAAATTCAAGATTTTGTTTTTATTTATTTATTAACATATACATTATTTACATTAATGACAGATAATGTCTTGAAACCTTTAGTAGGTTTGTTAAGACATTACGTTCTCTTACATATTAGAAATACATTTACATACAAAAATAATATTACGTACGTACTAAGATTATCATTAACTTATACCTATACTTATTAATGTTAATCTACCCCCGAATTTGTTGTGACCATCACGACAAATTCGCCACAGGTACAATTTCTTAGTATATAGTAAAAAGAACTACAGTTTGTTGCTTTATTTAGACATATGTAAAGCCTAATAATCTGGCGATGTATCTTATTTTTTTTAACGGTAACTATGATGGGTTAAAGGAGAACCAATCGTGAAATACTACAACTGTCGCCTCTTTAAACTTTATAAGTCTTTGCTAAGTGTCTCTTCGTAATTAAGTTACTCAGATATTTTTAGAAGCACTCTCCTTTTTTAACGACAGGAAACAGTCGACTTTGCGGTCGGTAGTAACAGCTCACCTAGGAGGGACATAACTCCAAGTGACACGGGCCCGTGCCATTAACGTGATTTCGGTCTGGTGTTTAGTTTATGGTTTCCAGTGCACGGTGTCTAGATTTCGCGGTTTTGTGTTAATATCCTGTTACGTTTTTATAAAAGTTAATATACTGTTACTGGAGACCATCGCAGCTAATATTTTTACTATCAAACAGTTGTGTGCAAAATTTACTGTGTTCCGGTTTGAAGTACTCTACAACTAGCGAAGTTACTGATAACAAGACTAATTCTGGTGGTCCATAGTGAAGAGTGAAATTTTATGTATTGTCTATGATCCTGACTGGCACCACATTGCTATGGGCAGACGTATTATTTATTATGAGATCCTTACTCATCTCTTCAAATAGATAAGCGAACTCTAAAAAGAACTTGATGGGATTGTATTACAAGAATCAAAGATATCTTATTTATAAAAAAAATCATGTGCAGGGCGTTCACCTAAAGGTAAATGGTACGCTTGACCATAACAACGTGATGGTGATTTCATTGCTATTATAATTTTTCAGATATTTCATATGATACACCATGTGTAACTATAACATACAAACATACTTTCAACGACGCCGTAACTCATTTCTATTGGCTTTCTTAGCGTTGTTTGAAAACACACACAAATAATCGAAGCGCTATGAATCTGTCGTCGTCCAGGAATAGCTTCACATGATGTGCGATGTGTAGCCTTTTTTATGTGAAAGCGGTTAAGTTAATGGTCTGCGGTTTGGTATAAAGCCACTAGCTTCGCAGGCCAACGAATTATAATTACTAGCCGCTAGTCGACGCTAATGGAGTTTGGGTGGAGACTTCGCTTTGAACTTAGGCCTTTAATGGCACTTTCCTACGGCCTCGATTATATTACCATTGCCAGTAAAACGTTTGATTGATTTATGAGGTTGTCGTTCGTTGGTGTGTTTTATAGTAATTGAAACTAATCAGAAATCTTCATTACGATTCATTAGTCTAATACACCATTCGTATTGTTAAATTTACTGTATTTTAAAGTTTCAGGTGTTGTATAAGTACAGTGAGACTAGAGAGTAATATTATGTATGACGCGAGTCAACTTAAATTATTTTTTATCAAAATTTTATCAATTGCAACAATATAGCTAGTTTTATATCTTAAATTTAATTCAATATACAATTTCTAGTAGATTTGTGAAGACTTACTTCTTTTTTATTGATATAATTTAGTATGATCTATAAACAAGCGCATCTTCCGTATTCCGACTTATTTTAGATACAACATACGATTACAATTGATTTTGTTTATAATAAAACTATCATAAAGTTTTACTTCGCATAACTTCTTCAAGTGGCCGATTTTAAAGCTTCTGTTTCTTTTTTTTTTAAATATGTGAGAGCATTACTTTGAAATTGATCCCAAAAAGAAATAAAGTATCAAATTCCGATGCCACAAGAGTAGAGCGGAAAATTGTTAAAAATCGTTTCTGCACCAGTTCGTGTTTTACTGATACCTTCACGACCTTTACTTTTTAATGAACATAATTTCTGTATACATTATTTTAAAATTTTAGTTATTTAAAATTAATCTTTAATAGATTTGTTTTTGGTTTTTATATTTATTAAAAAACAATATTTGGCTGAATGTAATAAAGATATATAGAAGTTCGTCATCGTCATTTAAAGGCTGTTTGTGTATTGTGTGAAATTAGTTGTTCGAAGTAATTACTTCGCAATATTTAGAAGAAACCTTTAGAGTTGATAAACACAGACCGTTATGATAACACGATGATGGTGGTCCACAAGTGTGTAAAAATGTAAGATAATGTGAGATAATAATTTAGTGAAAAAAATACCAGTACGTCGTTATGATAAAAGTGGAGTTTGTAGGTCGCTGTAAAGATCATTGGGCGGGTTCAACGGCCGACGGTGTCACGGCCGTGAGTATGTATGTGCGTATATCTCGTGCTCCGTCTACCAGCCGAGGTGGTAACCAGCTACCAATCGTCAAGCTTAAAAAACGGTATACAGTTTAAAGTGAAACAATAAAGTGCAACGTTATGGAACTCCCTGCATAATTGATGTTTAAAACATGATAATATATTTTACCAGCTCATGAGTGCTGTAAATACACTCCCGGACACACCTATCGGCCCATCTAGTGTTTAAAAGTTTTAACGGCGCCTAGCTTAAAATAAATGTTAGGTGGAGCAGTAAGTTTTAATGCAGTATTAAAGCTGATTTTTTGGTCCGACACCGTCCGTTTTGACACCGTCGTAACTTTAAACACTGGGTGGTGGGCCGATAGATGGGTCCGGAAGTATATTTTAGAGGTCTGTACTGGTAGAAACGTCAAATATCGTTGCTCGTTTTAATGTTCATATACCATATATAATAATTAAGCACTTTTAGTGCATCTTGCGACAAGATTTCATTAAAAAAAAATATTAAGATCTCTGGGATCATTACAACAGTTGCCGTTTAGATCACTAACCAAGAATGACGTCTTCCCTCTCACCACAATTAGTCTTACTACTACATCAATAGTTACAAGTTAGGTTATGATTTTTGGTTAAATTAAATCTTCGTAAAATTCGTAAAAATGTACTAAAATTAATCTAAGTTAAATTAGAAATATTTATATAAGTTAAACTCCCTGTGGTAATATAGCAGAGTAAATTCTTCTAAAGTTAATTAAGCGTTAATATAGTTAAATTTTATTAACACTTAGTAATATGTTGATATATTATTACCGATTTATATGTTTGTCATTGTCTGGTAGTTTATAATATCGTACCCAAGTTAGGTTGACAGTAGACACTTGACAAGCATGTGCGTCAAGGTATTGAATATGGAAAACTTGATACTGCTGTAACCAATAATTCTTTTATTACGGTACTCGAAAAACTACAATAGTACAAACAATGTCCGGTAGATATTTTTTGTTGGCGAGTTTGTTTTTTTAATAAAATTAATTTTCACGCTGTAAACACTGGAACAAAATTAATCACTTTTTCAACGGATTATTTGGTTCTATTAGAGTCTTTCGCCTACTATTCTAATATTAGAAATGATGATCCTATTCCCGACTTCCGCATACGTATCTTTTCGCTTGTTAACTGTGGAAACGAAGCTACATACAATATTAATAGGAATGTTTAAAATTTTTAATAGTAGATCCAAAATTTAGGATGGGTAACCACTTCTTTTTATGTTTCTTTTATATTGTTAAAACTTTTTCTGTATTTGCATTATTCGAATAGAGAATGTAAAATCGATAAATGGTTGAGTACAGAAAGTCGTCCAATGAATATATGTCTTAAGATATACCTAGGAGTACAAGTTATATGTCTGTTTTAAGCCTACATAAAAAAGTAAGAGAAAAGGTATAGTTTGGGTCTAAATTTATAATATTATTGATGGCAGCAGCAGTTAGATTTTGGATCGTCCGTTTCCTAGTTAGAAAATCAACACCGCTGATTTTTTCGTCGGCGTGTCGAGAAAGAGAATAACTAGGAAAAGAGCAGCTTTTCTTGTAGTAGTAGTAATATGTTCAATGGTCTACATTAGGCTGATATTATAATAATGATGACTACAACAAAGTAACAAAAGTTAGACGTTTATTTTAGAACTAAAAATAACGTAGGTTTAGAGATAACCGTATTGAATTATAACGACACATAGCCATTAATCTGTTATACTGTATAAAAACTTAAATTGATCAAAGCATTTCGTCTTACACGTCTCCTGGTTCGCGCATAGATCGCGTCACGTCATGTTAACGTAAGATGAATAGAGTTAACTCGTTTGGTCGTTAGCATTAATGAATTCTTGCACAATCGACGCATTTACAACAAAACGCAACTTTTACTTAACTATACTGTAACTATTAGCTCATTATAAGAAAATGTTTTTTTTTCGCATATTTACCTCTAAAGCAATGTAAAACTAACTTCGTCTAAATTATCAACCGTATTTCTATTGTATTAAGTAAGGAGGGTAAGTCAGATCGTTGTAGAGCAAAGATGATAGATATACTATCTATGAGGCTAGTGTTTGTAATAATGAAAGAATTGTGTCCATTTCGCATTTTGTCCTCAAACGAGAATAACTGGAGCAACTCGACTGTGCGCTTACAAGATCAGGATTCATGTAATATTCCCTCTCACTTTTACATTTGAATTCAACACACGGAAAAGGAACAATTACTTTCTCATACGTAAGAATAAAAGTATATAATAATTTCTTACAAAAACTATCGAGGAATGTAAACGGAAAAATATATTTCAACATAAATAACTAACAGATAAAACAACCAATCATAAACGTGCATGATAAAAGTTACGCATCTAATTAACAACCAGCTCTTAGCCGTCGGTTAACTAAAGTTTTAATTAATATGTGCAATAACAAAAAGCGTTTAATTTGCTCTTCACAAGGCCACAGTTCACGGTTACCGCCTCCATGAACGTGCACTAGTTTCTCCCCTTTGTGACGCGCGTCCCCGTGTGTCACTTGATTCACACAAGCGGAAAGCAACAATATTTTCCCGAGGGGTTAGGGGAGAAGCAAACTGTCTTTCACTATCCCCACATTGTCATTTATTTAATGATAATCGTGTTGAAATGAACTAATTAGCATCTACAATATTCTTTCGTTACCGCGAAATCAATAGTAGAGTACATGCATCGCTAAGGTTTAGCATTTTACACTTTCATCTTGTTAGTTTAAAACTGTTTAAATTTATCAATTCCAACGCTTAATATTTAGGTATTGAGCGTATTACCTAAGAACATTTAACGTCCATATAAAGAGAACCTAGATATTAAGTCTAACATGCTGCGTGAATTTATGAAGTTTTTCAATAATAATTCCAAAAGCGTATACTATCCCAATATGGTATAATATTTTTCATAGTATACCACGGTGATGGTATATAAGTAGGAACACACGTGCATAATGTGTTTAAAAAAAATTTTGTCAGCGATTTTGGCACCACTAACCTCATTTTCGGGTTCTTGAATCTTGTCCAATAGTGCAACGATTCCTTTAGAGGTCTGTCTACTCCGGCGGACGGAGCGCGACTAAGCCCATTCTGCCGTTTTTATTTATACCCGCACAAGAATTACAAAAAACCGTTGACTTTGTGGAACTATTTCTAAAATCATAATGTATAAAATTTTAACAATCAAAAAATTCAACAACGCGATCGCGCCGTTACAATATGTATATTTTACAGGAGTGCCAACTACGCCTTAGTGAAAACTGTGATGTATACATTTATGACAGTGGTGTAGCATGATATCTACGCGGTTGTTAAAATAATCATCGTAGTTAAGTATCATTACGCTTTCCCGTGGACGAGTGGTCGTGATGGCACTGCACTCGCGTACTCCGTTAGCACGTCGAGCTGCGGTTCTCGGCTAAACGTCGATGGTATAAATATCTTTCGAGACTAGGTAAAATATTCTAGTTAAATAAAAACCTAGAATACAAGTTCGTGGTTACACAACAATGAGGCGATAGTTAGGAAGTCTGCACTTTATCAATAAGCTTGTTACCTTCAGTAGTATGACGGTACAGTGCTTAAACTAGAACATCCCATTTCCACAATATTGCTTGGTAACCTAAATACGTTAGGCAATGGTGCTTACTAAGTATTTAGTGATGGAAACGTACATTTATCTTATTTGCTATTACTTCTGTTACTCGTTTGAAAAAAAAATATTTTACAGTACGTTGTTAGTTTTACCAGACAATTATTTGCAAAATTTTGTTACTTCAAGATTATTTTCAACCAAATTCCCGTTTTTTAAAATTTTTTTAAGATAGAATGGTTTTTTAAGAAGAATGTTAATAAATAGTGTTTATTTGATAACAATATAATTTTAAATTGTAATTACAGTAGCTAAGTACAAATGTGCAGTATTTCCCGTATAACAAAGATGATGGTGACCGTCAATAGTAAAGTCGCCCCCAGGGCGGCTGATGTCATCTTATCCATTAATTTGACGTAGAAGTATATTTGGACAACACCGTCGTCGTGTCTATAAATCAGCCTAATAAATCTTTGTCCCATTCCATATGTACCAGACATATGGGAAAACATCGAGATAGTTTTAAAAGCAAATAGTATACATATGTAAGCTGCAACAGTTTAAATTCGTATTTATGTAAAATTGCTTTAATAAGTATTTAGATTACAAAAGTGTCTGTCATTTTTATGTAGAAAGATTTGTTATAAATGATGTGATGGGCAAACATTTGCTTAATTTTAACTTAAAAAAAAATAGCAAAAAATATTATTAACTTAGATTCACAAGCGGCAGTGTGACTCATAATAATAAAATATGTATACTTTTTAATAATTAATCTTTATTTCTTAAAGTAGGTAAAAATAATAATATTTGAAGTATATAGTACCTGTGTTACAAACACATATAAAAAAATATTCATATATCCAGACTAATCTGAAGAAATTATTTTAGATTCATATATATTTTAGATAAAAAAAAATGAATCTTTGTTATTAAAGCATTCCTCATATTCATCGACGTCATAACGAAATGTTTTTATTAGTATACACGTAACGAGTTTTTGCCACCTAGTCATGGTTTCGTGATTACCACCGTATATTGTCTGTATCGCTGTAACATGTTATACTTAGTATTAATAAACGTTTGCCGCATGTTTATAATTAAACTGACAAACGACAATATACCTTAAAACGATTGATAAGAGCATCAAAGCGCATTGACTTGTTTTACATCAGTTCCACAACGAATTACCTAGTAATGGGCTATGATTAAAGGACAAGATATCATCATCGGCGTAACGTGAATTCGTTCAGTTTACTTCATCGGTAACAAGTCGTGAAAGCGTGTTTGTATTGCAGCCGGTTGACAAACCGTTCGTCTCGCCGTTGGTTCTGGTGAAACGGCATATTGTGCCGCCTTATACGGGCCGAATGATAACGGTCGCATCGGGTTCCGTCCGATGCTACTTGGTAAACACATCGACAAACGTAAACAGGCACGGGTACAATGGAGCCACTATTCTGTTGACATTCTTCAATCATCGCATATCCAAGTGTTAAAATACTTTGTATAGCAATAAAACGTCTGTCGATGATTTAGATCACAATATATATCCGAACGCTTCTGTTACCGCCTGTATCATTATGTTTATGGTTTGAAAGCGTTCAAAATAGAAAAATTACTGAAGTAACGCGTGTGGTGTATCTATAATTATTATTTTTCTATATGGATTATGGAGTGTCTTGTTCGCGCCGTAACTTTATTGCATGTATTGATCTATATGCTATAACTATCATATTTATCGACGGAATAATAAAATATTTAAAAAAGCTATGAATTCCGCGAATTTTAGTTTTAATAAATGTGTAATATCGTAAATATAACAAATCATTACCTATCTGCTACTTTTTGAGTATATACGAATTGTTTGTTTAACAGTCAAGCGCAGTGATAAGTTGTCTTCAAGTTCGTATCAAAATATGAAGAATCTTAGTTTTTTTTAAAAAAATGTATGTATCCATGTACACATACGTTTCCATGTCTGTTGTACATAAAAAGTCCATTGAACCCTTTTCTATTATTAATCCCGGTATTGAATCCAGTTTCAAAGCAACGTCTAGACGGCCTGGATTGAGTTAGCGCAATGTTGGTGCCTTTACTAGATGCGTAATTCGATACAATCTTATAACACTCGATAGGTATTCCAATTTATAGAATTTTAGTTAACTTTCCAATATTGTATTTACAATTAAACTAATAGATTATTTATCAATTTGAATGCTTTAATGATCTATTATACGATTAAGTAAAGTATCAGAATCACAGCTAACAATACAAAACGATAGTATACTTTAATTACACGCACGTTATTCAATAATCGTTGTTATGTCGTCACTTAAAAATATTTACAAGCATTTAGTAGTGAAGTTGTAGTATTATTAAATGTGCAGGAAATTTATGACTCACGCATTACTTAGTGGTAATTTGAGGGATAACATTTTCTACGAACAGTAATGGTTAATACTGAATGGGGGAAATACTTTATCATGTCACAAAATGATAAGCAAACGTAATTTGGTATTAAAACGCTGCTTCACTCATAACATCATGTTATAAAAAATACGTACAGAATAGAATTGTATAGTAAGCGAAACATTCAAAACGATAAAGGGCAGCCAATTATATCTGCCCCAGTTCCTCGCGAGCATGGTGTTACCAACGAAATGTGAAAGTGCATCGTTCCGCTAAATAATTGCAGGAAGCTTTGATACCCACGCAGTGGTATTTACAAGTTCTCGTACCACGAATTTTGGTATTGTTAGATTTGGCGCGGTATAATTTACAATTACATCTATTTCTTCGTAGCGACGTTAGCTTTATTCTATACTAGCTGACCCGACAGACTTCGTTCTGTCAAAAAAAAATTGGAATGTTCTTTGTTCCTGCCTATTTTAAAGACGGGGCAAAAAAATCTCCTGAACAGAACCGTCACCCTGGTTATGGGCGGTGTGTGGGGTTCAGCACTATATATATTCATCTAATAACTAATATTTAAATATTAGTGGGTTCCAGAAGAGTGGCCAAAGTTATAATTAAAGTTATATTTACTATAGTATTTTTTTAGGAACAACTGTCACATTCCAAATCTTTTTGACAGAATGTAATCTGTCAGGTCCGCCAGACGGTAACGCGGTTTGTGCTCGACTGATGTATTGACGTGAAAACGAATGCATTTTATGTCGCGCGCCGAAACTAAAACAAAAGAAATAATATCGCGTAGCCGACCAAATTGAAAATCAGTATGGTGGATCAATAACTCTTACATTTTGTGACTATTTATGTTATTATTTCATTCGTTTTAATTTCGGCACGCGGCGTTAGATCCTCCGACGCGCACTGTTTTGATAGAATAATTGAATTTGAACTTTGTGCAGCTGTAATAAAGTGCAAATTGACTCTTTAGCGTTACGAACGCACCTACATTGCTTAGACAGCAGTGAAAGCTTGTAGATACATAGATAGATAGTTTGTTTGTTTCTGGTTTTTGGTTACTGGTTTCTGGTTTCTGGCTACTGGTTTCTGGTTTCTGGTTTCTGGTTTCTGGTTTCTGGTTTCTGGTTTCTGGTTTCTGGTTTCTGGTTTCTGGTTTCTAGATTCTGGTTTCTGGTTTCTAGATTCTGGTTTCTAGATTCTGGTTTCTAGATTCTGGTTTCTAGATTCTGGTTTCTAGATTCTGGTTTCTGGTTTCTAGATTCTGGTTCTAGATTCTGGTTTCTAAATTCTGGTTTCTAGATTTTGGTTTCTGGTTTCTAGATTTTGGTTTCTGGTTTTAGATTCTGGTTTTTGGTTTCTAGATTTTGGTTTCTGGTTCTAGATTCTGGTTTCTAGATTCTGGATTCTGGTTTCTGTTTCTAGATTCTGGTTTCTGGTTTCGAGATTCTGGTTTCTAGTTTCTGGTTTCTGGTTTCTAGATTCTGGTTTCTAAATTCTGGTTTCTGGATTCTGGTTTCTGGTTTTAGATTCTGTTTACTGGTTTCTGGTTTCTGGTTTATGGTTTCTGCTTACAGGTTTCTGGTTACAGTTTTCTGGTTTCTAGATTCTGGTTTCTAGATTCTGGTTTCTGGTTTCTAGATTCTGGTTCTAGATTCTGGTTCTAGATTCTGGTTTCTAGATTCTGGTTTCTGGTTTCTGGTTTCTGGTTTCTAGATTCTGGTTTCTAGATTCTGGTTTCTAGATTCTGGTTTCTAGATTCTGGTTTCTGGTTTCTAGATTCTGGTTTCTGGTTTCTAGATTCTGGTTTCTGGTTTCTAGATTCTGGTTTCTGGTTTCTAGATTCTGGTTTCTAGATTCTGGTTTCTGGTTTCTGGTTTCTAGATTCTGGTTTCTGGTTTCTAGTTTCTAGATTCTGGTTTCTGGTTTCTAGATTCTGGTTTCTAATTCTGGTTACTGGATTCTGGTTTCTGGTTTTAGATTCTGTTTACTGGTTTCTGGTTTCTGGTTACTGGTTTCTGGTTTCTAATTCTGGTTTCTAGTTTCTGTTTCTGGTTTCTAGATTCTGGTTTCTAGATTCTGGTTTCTGGTTTATGGTTTCTAGATTCTGGTTTCTAGATTCTGGTTCTAGATTCTGGTTTGTAGATTCTGGTTACTGGTTACTGGTTTCTGGTTTCTAGATTCTGGTTTCTGGTTTCTAGATCTGGTTTCTAGTTTCTGTTTCTGGTTGCTAGTTTGCGTAACACGTTGCTTTTGCTACCCAGTTACAATGTATTTGTCTCTCAAATGATACACTTTGTGGTCGTACTGCGTGCTAGCAACCTAATTAAACAAATAAATATTACAAATCTGCTTCCTTACCATATTAAATTAACGTAAGTAATTTATTTGTATATTTCATAAATACATAAATTTTCTGAAACTTAGCTTAAAGTACTCGTAGTCTTAATATTTTATATTAATAATAAAAAGTATGTCACCGACCTTAACCCTTAAAGAAATTTAGATAGAAATATGTCAGGGAATAAAGTATTATACATTTTTATATTCATAAATTGTACTTATGTTGGAACTAAAAAGAATGTTACGTTATTATTACTCCTACAAAGTTGTCCCGCTTTGCCTATCTAAAAATCTGGTCACCTTAATGGAAAAGAGAAATTGTTGTTTTTACCATATTCTGGGCACTTTTTTCATATTTTCTCACCTTTTACACCTTCCCTGGACTTCTACGAATAATTCAAGACCACATTAAGCCAAATCGGTTCAGCCGTTCTCGAGTTTTAGCGAGTCTAACGAACAGCAACTCATTTTTATTATATAGATATCGCCTAGTGCTGTTAAATTGATGATATTATATACCAGTTAAGTTAAGACGGTATTAATGAAGAAATACTTGATTAAATTTTTTTTTACTATTTGAACAAGAAATTTAAAAATGTCATTACGTTACAATGCAATCAATTCTGTTACATAATTGTAAAGTACAGTTTGCTTTAGTCTTTTTTATACCACAAAGCTACGAGTCGAACAGGACGTTCACCTGTACGTAATGATTAGTCTGATCACAGCAATGAAGGAAACAGAAAGATATCTGTTTTAGCTACTTCCCGTATATTAACAAGTTACATAATCAACGTGGTAATATCATTAATATTTCTTGATCAATCTGTCATGAATTGAATGTACAAAGATTTTTTTCTTAAGTATTTTATGAAAAGTTATTACCGCACTTTCCTATGATTAAACAGAAGTAATATCCGCTCACGCATCATCAGAAGACGGAAACGTTCAACAGCGTTTCCTGGCCGCGATAATGGCACCTTGGATATGATGATGAAACTTATAAACGGAAATTACATATAGCATTAGCTTTTTTTGCGATCACATCAAGTGTTTCAGAACTATGGGATATCGCATGTTGAACCTCGCCACGATTTTAGCAATTGCTATTTTTTACATTTTAAAATACATTTACATTTATTAAGATGATCATTTAATACCAATAAATGCATTTCGTTTTGTTGTCTGCAGTTCGAATCAACTCACGGAGTTGCCTCGAGAAGTATGTCAGATGCCACTGCAGGTGCTCCTCGTGCCGGACAATTTGCTGGCGACCTTGCCGAAGGAGATAGGCAAGATGAGCTTGCTTGCGGAGCTCGATGCTTCCAACAACAGATTGACACAGGTCCCGATGACCCTCGGCGACTGCGGCGGCCTGAGGGCGCTCGACCTTAGCAACAATCAGCTAGGATTGCTACCTTTACGTAAGTGTTACATCATTTATCTAGTGTATTTCTGTTAGAAACGTTCTCTTCTCTTAAATATTATTGACAGATGCTTTCATATTGCATCCTTCTGATTTATATTATTAAACTTTGTTTTTTTTATTAATCCTGTTCCATTTGTGCAATACACGTATACATCATCTGATTGTATTCTCGTTCCAGTCTTCATATGTCATACGAAATGTGACTAAGCTCGAACTTCGTAATGTAGTATGCGTAAGGTGGTCCAGTGTAATTAAAGAATATATTCTTAATAACGATTGATACAGATGTCTCCCGCAAATTGCTGCTCCGTTTGTAGTCATTACCATGAACTACATAAAAAAAACTATCGTATGTAATAATAATCGACGTACTAAGGTGAAATGTAAACTTATCCAACATTACTATACGCAGGTGCCAATGACGCACATCTGCTGTTGATTAAAAAACGCTATTACTTACGTTTACTGCTAAGTTGATGATTAATTTACATACTTAACGACTTATTTACAATTGCATTATGGTAGCATTTATCTGAAGCGACAGGTTATTTCTTTATTTTTGTATTTATACACAACTTAAACGGCGGAAGTAAAAGCCAACTTAACGCAATTTTGAATAATTAATGTTAATGTTTTAATTTTCACTTAATATTAAGAAAGAGAAGTTATTTACATGCCTAAAATCTCAAGTCCAAATATTTTAAGTTCTTCTTACATCAGCTAAATTGTTTAACACTAGTAAAAAGCATTGCGCTTAAAATATATATCAAGGAATAAGTCATTAGGAATTTTCATAAAGTTAATGATCAATTTTGAACACAGCGGTAACGACATATTTTTTTTAATAATGTTTAATAATATAATTGAGACGCATTCTCATATCTGTAAGTTCTAGTTTCTCAACATTGTATCACCTTGTGACATTAGATTTATTTCGCTAGAAAACCCATTATTATGTTCACCATCAAACATAGTCAACTTTGTATATTACTACTCGGCGGTGCGGCGATCTTACTAACAGTAATTTGGGTACATAGTAATGAATATTCGGAGGTAGGTCGCTAACGATGTACATTGTTAGTCAGTGAAACCGTATACGTAGTAATAAGTGAAATGATATTCGGGCGCGGCGAAGGTGTGGCGAAAGCTACCATGTCCGGATAGCTATAGAACAAAAGCCTTCGCAATCAATATAAAGTATTTTCATACAGTATTTCCTTCAAATTGATAGGAGCGGCCTATGTAGAGAAGTAGGACATTTGCTGTAATGATGACGGATTTCCTGTTATGAACTTAGGAGAATTTTCATTATTGATGATTATTAAATATTAATTGCAGAGATCACATACCTCCGTCTTGAGCACTTGGATGTGAGTTGCAACTGCATATCATCACTGCCGCTTGAACTACGCAACATGACCACACTAGTCACTCTAAACCTGGACAACAACCCACTCGTCTCACCTCCCACCACTGTAAGTCTTAGTCATCTAAGTTTCATTACTATACCTTAAATGTTACTGAATTTAAAATTCATTTATACTAAAGTATGAGCATGAAAGACATTTATAACATTTTTTTACTAGTGGTTCCCTTAAGATATACCAAAAGAAAGGAATTACCAAAATTACAGAAGCGTAATTTTGGAATATTTCGCCAATTGCTGGAACTCTTCGCTACTTTTTCTGTACATTTGTGAGAGAGGTTATAAGAATATTTATATTCAAGCTGAAAATTAAATTTTATGCTGACACGTTTTACTTTAAAAATGTTTTTGAGGTTACTACTCGAGTTTACCTGACGTCGTTAATACTAAAGAGTTGGTAAAGAAAAGTATTTAAAAGGCCGCGGTAACAGCATTTTGCGTCAAACAGTTCATCATGGTGTTTATATTAAAACCAAATCGCAACTATTTATATTGAATAAAAAGCTAAAATCTCAACTAGTTTTTATTGAGATGCGGTTTTATTTATTATTTTTGTTTAAAATTCATCTCAAACGAGGTCTTTGCCTTTCTAAACAAACGGATTCTTGAAATCTTTTTTCCATACAACTCTATCATTAATAATGAGAAGTTTATTTATAGTTATTTTATATAGTTTATTAATCAATTATATTAGCAAGACTTTAAGGATCAAGAAGTCAGGATGCTGTTCGAATACTTCCTCACTAAGAATTGCCAATCTGTTTACCTAATTTGAGTTTTATTTATTACATTGTGCTATTCACACTTTTTAGGTGTGCATGCGCGGGCGCGTGCATATTTTTAAGTACCTGGAGAACATGTCAAATAAGGACACCGTACCGGCACATAGACGAATGGACGAGACGAGGAGGTCCGCGAAACACACCTCCTACATCAACAACACTCCAACACAAGGCGCGGTACACCAGATCACATCCGGCAACGCTACCATCGACTGCTTGAGGCACAAGCCGAGGCACGTCGTCGACAGCGGATACTGCACCGACGGTGTTGACAAGAGATGGTCTAATGATGGTAAATTATTCTTTATCTCATGTGTATATATGGCATAGTACCTTTTAACTAATTTAATTTCATCCGTGGCGCAGTGACTAAACGCTTGCCTTGTAACACGGAGGTCCCTGCTTCGATTCCGGAGCGACCTGTGGAGTTGAGTTGGTGCAAAGGCTTTTCTGAACTCACCTGGCTATCTATCACTCTCATGTTTTAGATCATCGCCATAACATTCATGTGTTCCAACTCTCAACATAGTGCATACTAAGCGAGTACGCTTTACCATCCTCCGCCTCATTGTTCACTTAATGCCATATGAAATTAAGGTCAAGTTTGTGCGCATTGTAGATAAAAAAAATGACGAACTGACTAACGACTGAACTGATAATATATTTTTTCGGTAATTTTTGTGTGAGTGCGACCTGTTTTATATTATTTTTATATACCGTTTAGCATGTCATAGAGATTCCCTTATTAAACTACAATACTGAAGAACGTGAGCTCCGTTCAATTGTTCGCGAGTAATTGACATTGATTGAATGCAATTTTTCGTACCGATTCCAATTTACGATCTTTATTTAACATCAAAAATACTTCAATTGGCATATATTTTATCGTTACGTAATATACATTACGAGGAAAAAAATTCTACTACTTTCAAGAAAGGAATTTTAACCACTGATCTCAAAAGATATAGGGACAAACTAGTGATAATATTAAAGAGCTCTTTTTTTTTAAATAATTTTACGATTGTCTATGGTCTCCGTCCATGACACGTTTACGTGGTGTCAACAATTGCGTTGGTTTCTAATTTTTTTATCTAAAATGAGATATTTGGGTCAAAGACTGTGATCTCACAGATCATCTCAATGATTTTTTTTTTCTGAATTTAAACAGTTACTTCTTTTTTATGTATACCTGTGTATTAGTAAAATAAGTTCATAATTTCTTATTAGTCGTTGCTTACGTTGCAGCGGGCGGTGAGGCAGGCGGAGGGGGCTCGGGGCGGTCTACCCCCAGCACTCCATCTACTTTGTCGCCGGGTGCCGCCTTATCCAGGGCACAGTCGCTCTCCAGTGAATCGCCTTTGGCTCCTTTGACGCCTCTACTCACTGGGTAAGTTGTGCGTTTAAATCAAAATTATAATTGTAGATTTCTTCAATATGTAAACTTGCAAAAGAATTATATATAGATGCTGCAACTAAACGTTCAACTTTTTGTTCGTTTCAACCAAGCCTTTATTGCAATTAAATTATATAATATATATAAAACAAAAATCTCATCTGTTTTATAAAATAATTAGGTGTTAATTGTAAAATGCATGATAATTAGGGGCCTTTACAATGGGATATCTATTTAATTGTAAAATCCGGTCGCATGCGGATAATTTGCTATTATAGTTGACTTGCATGCGGTAAATACTAGGTATAATACACTAAGACATTAATTAGATCAGCATAAACAAGTCAGGTTTATTAGAGGTCCAATCGCACCTAAACGAAATAGTAAATCAATAACAGTATAATTCCTTCGTACGTGGCGAGTGACGGAAACTTGGGATCTAACAAATATGTGTCTCAACTATTCTAGTGGTAGGTAATACCGTAGTTACTATTTCTGCTTCTAAGCAGTAGTGTTCAAACTTTACTGTGTGATAGTATGAAGGACGTTGTAGGTAGTAAAAAGACGGAGGCAAGCGCAATGCTATGCAGTGTATATCATCCTAACTAGTGGCACGTTGTTAGGCGCTGGCGTATCACTTATCGTTGTGTGAACGACATGCTTTTTTATCGTTTCATGAAATAAAAAGTAATACATTTAAAGACCCGCTGGTTTCTGTTTAAACTTGGCTTGGCTTGCCTTGAGAGGAGGTCCCTGGTTCGATTCCGAGGATGAGAAATTAAGATTGTATAAGTCTATTTTAGATAAAAAAAACTCTGTTTTTTGTATAATTATGATTGTTTTTAATCTATGATATTTAATTGTTTATAGGTTATTTGGGACTCCATAAATTATGTAAAATTTAGATATTGTTCACTACATATCTGTCGGCTCTTTTTAAAGTTAAATCCAAAACTAAATTCATTAAATTCTACTTACAATTTGTTTCGACGTCAGTCTTTCATGTTAGCCATAGACGCTACTGTTTGTGATTTTTTTTTCAAACTTCTTCTATTTTTCTTGCATTGGCTGAAACAGAGGTAAACAAAAAATTACTGTCCTTTTTCTTCACCGACATTATCATTTCCTTGTTCATTTCTATCTATGTATTATTTTTAGTTTTTCCGCCCCTTTTTATATTAACTCCCGGTGTTGTCCCTTTCAGCCTCCGTATATCACCCGAAGGGAACATTTCAAACGGCGACGATAAGACTAAATTAGCACATCAACAAACCTACAGGTACAATGCCTCTCATACGCACCTCTCTCATGTACATAACGCACTTTAAAATTTCTTTATATGTAATGACACTTAGGTGTGGAACTAACAATTTTTTTTATCGGTAATGTGTGTACATAGCTTTTCTTTCAATTTACATAAAGTATTTTTTTTTATAAATATAGCAAAATGCATTTTATATTGTTTATAATTATTTCATTTGTTGTCATGAGTGGAAGGGTTTATATGGGATATTGAAGGTTTTTAAGTTTGCTAACATTTTTTGTTGTTTCTTCATATCTAAGTGTCAATTCAGCACATTTTGATTGTTTTTACAGTCAAGTAGTAAACAACTTTGACGATATGTATTATTTTTCCTTTGTGTTTTTATTAGACAATTTAATTTTGCGGGATCAATTATTCATAGATTGTTTACTATTTGGCTGATGAAACAAAACGAAACGTAACATTATAAAATTTTTTTTTTGCTCCATTTTTCAGACAATACAAAGAAGCCTTAAGACAGCAACGACAACAAGACATCTACCGGCCCCGCACCGAACAACCCTCGCCCGAGCTCGACTCCTGTCCTCAGTCCCAGAGTCAAAGCCCAGTCCACTTCCAGAGATCATCAGCCCCTCACTCCCCTGTCAACGGTTACAGTAACGTATCACCTAACCTCTATAACCGCTCACTATCCTCGAATTCCACATCTTCCTCATCACCTAACACATCACAAGTGCCGAACTCACCACTTCTACACTCAACACCGCGTAGATACCAAAGCCAGAACGGGAACAGCGACAAACAAGAGGAAACCAACAAGAGACCAGTACAGAAAGTGGTACCATCTAGAAATGTAAACAAAATGTACTCCTCCGTTAACGGGACCGCGGAGTACGGGCGCGTGAACGGACAAGCGGATGCGTACGTAAAGCCTACTTCACCAACAAAATCTCCGACGAACACGCTAGGTTACAATAGTATAGGTGTAAAGTCTAGCATACCGAGGCAGGCCAACGGCGCGGAAGGCGCAAGGCTACTGACGACAACAGTTTCGTACTTGAAAGGTGCTGCGCCTAAACCAGCGGGCAAGATGGCGTGGAACAAAGACGCCCCAGCAGACAAGCTCAGTTTCACCATGAAGCGAGAGTTTGATAAGCAGAAAGAAGAATCCGAGCTTCTTGAGCAGTTAAGAACGGTAAATATCATTATTTGTTTCAGTTTAAATATTTTTTATGTAACTTAAAAAATTGTCACAAACTAAACAAAGGCAAGATGGACGATCTAGTGAAGGTTGTTATATGCTGGTTTCGGGTAGCATAGAGCCGATCGATGTAAAGACCTTTGGGGGAGGCAATTGACAAGCGTTAAACATCGTTTCTCTGATGATGATACAACTAGTAAAATGAAAACTTTAATAGGAGACCGTTTAAGTATGTAACCACCGCAGCTCCTTTTTTGCCGCTAAACAAAAATGAGGAAAAATTACAATGTTGACGACTTGAAAGTCGTTACAATTAGTCAAATTGCTAAAGTAACGTGGCTTAATTATTTGTCTTGAGCGACGAGCACAATGTGGCGTTGTGTCAATCATCTAAATCAGCGCTACGTCGTTATGGGCAGGCATATAAGTGATATGCCATCAAGTCAACATCCTACTTGTCTCGACGCTTCATCGAATAAAAAAATATCTGCATCCTATATAACTTTAAGGCATGTTGAGTATAATTTTTTTAACCTCGTGCGTATAACAGTAATGTTGATGTAATAAAAATGTTTGTGGTAATGGAAGGTTTATGCATAGATTATAGAGTCGCGGCTGAAGATGTCACTGCCGGAGCAGTTGGCGCCGGTGCTCGCGGATGGTGTGGTGCTTTGCCATCTCGCCAACCACGTGCGGCCGCGCGCTGTTGGATCGGTGCACGTACCCTCGCCCGCGCAGGTACTCGCCGCTATTTTACTTTATTAACCATCCAAGTGTAGCTGCTATAAATCTGCACATAGTCTATTTATTAGTAAATCATTGATAACATTTCAAATTATTAATTGTAGTTGACTAGGTTGTAATTGTAAAGCACGATTCGATAGTTAGCTATAGCTAGTTTTTTTACTGGTAGTAGGTCTCTGTTGCCGGAGACTGTCTAGGTAGACACCGCAGCAGTTCCTATTTTAACCGCCAAATTGTAGTGTGCAAACATTAATGAGTTCTGGTTTGAATTGGTCAAAAGTTGTGATATCTCAGTTTATATCACTGACATAGGCTTTATACGTTTAGAGTAGCCACAGGTTTCATACTTAATTAGCTTGAACTTTCGTTCAAAGAAAACATTATGAGAAAACCTTACCGAAAAGCTTACCGTCGTGTTGTAAATCTGCCGCACTGAAGGTATTCTGACCGAGCACGCTACAACGTTGGTCACGGCGTCGTTGTCACTTAACACCGTGTGAAATTGGGTTTGTGGAAACTGCGTTACTCAGTGGTAAAATTGTTTAACACATTATGCTCGATAACAATTAGCGACACAAAGTATTACTATATATACTAAACTAATTGTTACGAAAAATTGTAGCAAATGCACCGCGCGAAGAATAAAAAAAAAACGTTAGGAGGCGCCGACCAATCCTATTGGACGGAGAGCGTCGAGCTGCTTGCGCGCGAAAATTTAAGAGAATGCTGCTTCATCAGCGCTTCTCCCTAGACCGTTACTGTTGTCAATAATAGTTAGAAAAATGCACTATAGATCTTATTGTGTTTTGTCGTATCATATGCCTTATTTTAACCTGTTGAAGATAAAATTAAAATATTTAAAATGGTTATTAACAGTTCTTGTTATTGTTTCAGCCAAAGCTAACGATGGCAAGGTGTAGAAGAAACGTTGATAATTTTTTGGAAGCGTGTCGAAAAATTGGAGTGGAAGAGGTAAGTTTTATATTAACTGTAATGAATAATTTCTCTCATATTATACCCACCAATGTTTCCCTCGTTTTACCGTAATGATATATTAGATTTACGGTATTTCTTATATTGATTTATTATTTGATATGCAATATACATCTTGATTCGTGTTTACATCGTAACTAGTTAGATAATAGATAATCAGCCTATAAAGAGTCTTAATGTTCCTATTACTGGAATTCGGAGTTTTGTTGTTATAAGCAATCAAGTTCACTTTATTTTTACGATATTTATTACGCTAGTCAAGTACAGGTACGTGGATGTCACTCATCCGCAAAAGCTGTTTTGTTCTTGGAATATGTTTCACCTGACGATGGTTACCTTAACCGGAAGTTTGAACTCAAATGAGATCGAACTCATTCCTGCTTAAGATGTTTTGCGCGTACCACAATTTAGACTGATCTTGGTTTCCGAAAATTAGCGTATATTTATATAGACATATATCTATAATAAAATATGACAATTTTAATAATCTTCCGATACCGCGTGTTGCGATTGTCATTCCGAGTGTTGCAGGGTCATTAGGTATCCTTTCGCGAGGAAACAGTATTATTTGAAACTAAGAGCCGGGTGGCGTGTGTTGCAGGAGCTCGTCTGTTCGCCCGCCGACATACTGGCGTACCCGGAGCGAGAGGGGGACGCCGGTGTCGGCCCTCTCGCTCGCACGGTCACCGCCCTTCTCACACACGCCACGCCGTACACCTCGCCAAAGGATATCCAAAACGACCCACTTCAAAACAACCAAACAAACGAAACCAGTGAAGCAGCCGAAGTCACCGAATCAGTGGAAACATCAATGGAAATTAACTATTACCAGAGACAACTAAACAGATATGCTGAGGATAGGTACATAAGCAACTTCAACACTTACTCAGACTATGCCAACAGTTACACGATAGACGAGTCCGAGGAGTTGCACCTGAATTACGAAAATGGTAACGAACCAGTGCACACCGTTGAATATTCACCAGTTTACTGCAACAGTGAGGGTGTAAGGAATAGAGGTACTTATTATCAGAACAACAGGATTCAGTTTGTCATGCCGTTTTTTAAGGACAGCTCTGTGCTTAAAAGTGACAATTTTGAAATCTACGACACTGATGAAGTGGATTTTCCTACAGAACCAAGAACTGGAGCTAACGACGAAGGACGTTACAATAGAGATAAATTGAACCTGGACTTGCAGAACAATATAAACAGCATGGTCACGCCATTGGAAACTGACAAAGAAAGAAAGCATCGCTTACTAGTGACGTGGCTTTGTCTGGGGACATTTTTCGTGTCCGCCTTCTTGCTTATTATATTCCCATTGTAACTTTCATTTTATCTTGCTTTGCTTTAAATACTGGAATTTCGTTAATGAATAGTTTTATTGAAGCTAGTAACACAGTCTATTATTTCCAGTAACAGTTGATTGTTGGAAGTAATAACTAATTTAATAAAAGAACGATGCCTTGACTGAACTGTGATTGCGGTCTGAAATGTAATTTAGAGGCTGCTAGTTGTCTTTCAAGTATTGAATTTTTGGATTGAGACTGACTTGAGGAATTTGTAACCAAAACAAATGGGGTTTGTCAGTTTAACAAAACACATTGATGATTTTTAATTCTTTATAATATAGTCTTTAAGTCTTTGAAGGTGTTAGGTTGGATATGGCCATTAATTTTTTGAATCAAGTTAGACTGATCAGGCAGCCTTTTTTAACTTTTGGAGAGTGGATAACTTTCAGGATTGGCTATGACTTACTTTTTTTGTCTTTGATTTTTTTTTCTTATATTCCAGAGATCTCAGGATTGTTTTGTTTTGAGATGATTTTCTTTTATTGTAAGTTTTTGATTGTGTAGATTTATATTTAATTTAATTAGATTTATTGTACTTTTTTTTTATTAATATGCTTTTTGCACCTCTTTACCAACTTATAAAAAAATTCATAAAACAGTGCAGATGCAAAATGCAAACGAATTTTTTTATGTCTATTGTTTTCCTTAAAAGTTTTTTGTGCAGCAAAGATAGTCTTTGCTTGTTACCTAGGTAAATTCAATATTTGAGGTAATATAGAAAAAACCCTTAAAAGTTTTGTTCTGGAGTGATCTGATAATTTAAAGGTCTGAGACAATGGAACTCTTTGTACTTATTTTAGCTTCGTCACTATATAGTTGTAGTACAAGCAAAATCTTCCATTTAAAAATTTTGGTGCAAAAAGTATAGTATAGAGGGTCGTATTATTCTGATTCTTATCCTAGTGATTAAACTAACTAATAAATGTTTCTTATATAATAAGAATATGCCTTATTCAAAACATCATATCGTTATTGTATTGATAATGCAAAACTATATTGATTATAGTGTACTTATAAACTAGGACTGTATTCCAACCGAAACCAGTAGTTTGTGCAGTGGATTGTCTCCGATTACTAACAGAATGTGAATGTTTAAAAATACATTTAACCATGCTTGTAACTATGGTTTATAAATAAATAAATGGCCCACGTAAAGTTGCCACTGCTGAGACTCTGTGTCTCGCAGGGACAGACATGGCTATTTATCCACCATGCTGGCCAATTGCTGTTCTTAGAGCCGGTTTGTTCTCGAAGTTTTCCTTCATCGTGGTAGCTCAGTTCGTAAGGCGGTCATACACTATACGTTTCGAAATTATGTGAGTTTCATCCACACAGTGCTTGAGCATCCGGTGAAGGAATTATAATAATTACTAATAATGAATAAGAGATTCGGTGCACATTTTATGGAAACCTTTTTGCACTTTACATTACTTTAATAACGAACCCGGTTGGAATCAGTTCTCAATCTGTAGTGCTTAGTGATATTTAGACTGTATTTTGAGGCTTTCCCGTTCTACTATTGGACAGATTATTATAAAAAGACATATGTTTTAATATATATGTATATCTTAATTATATTAAATACTAATACATAAAATTAATCTACTAACGAACACTATCAACGTGAGCAGTATGTATTACTAGTTTGCATTTAAATGTAACGGTGGAATGATGGTAACTCATCGAATGTGTCATGGTTGCCATAACGTAGAAATGAAATAATTATAACCAACTTTTAATTTGGAGCTTAATTTTTTTTATATAACTAATCGGTGAGATTAGCGAAATGTTCACCTTAGTTCAAGAGGTGCGGTGGTGCCTACCTAGATCTACCACCAGTGTGTGTAATGTGGTCGTAAAATTTTGATTGTTTTCCAAAAAACCCCTAATTTATCTTCTTTACTTTAAGTTATTCAAAAGCACATACTTAAAACTATAAATTGTTAATCGCTATCTGTTTATTATTAAAATACGCCATTCCTACGTTGTTATGGTGTAGTATGGCCAACAGGTGAACGTCTCGCTCGTCTTGTCGCTTCGTCGAAAACATTTCACAAGTTAAAAAACATTTCTGACTAGTCAAGTTTATCACACTTGTACTGTGCATAAATATTTAATAAAGATGCATACGGAATTGATGAAAGTGACATATGACTACCGCCCAGTACTTTTGTGTAATATTTTAACATACACAATCACTACAACAAAAATTGACACTCGCCGAGTTGGATCATTCCACATATTTTTTATAAGCATTCCAAAGATGTGTTTTTTTTTTATATTTTTCAAAGACATTACTATAAACTTACTGTGTGTGTGCGCGTGCGCCAGTGTATACAACTTTTTTGATGTTATGTGTAATTTATACTTTAGTATACATATTTCTAACAGTCACTGCGCATTTGCTAATTGACACACGACAAACGCTTTTATACCTCATAAATGCTTTTCCGGTTGCAATGATTTTTTATATACATGATTCTTATTCACATGCTTTATTACTTACTACTTATATTATGAGTTGTATAAAGTATAAGTGCGACATAGTAATCAACTTATGAAAATTTAAAAAATACTAACACAATCTAAATTATTTTAATTATCTATAAACTTAAAAAACACAGTCATATTAATAATGGAGATTAAAGTGAAATTAAGTTATAATGCTTCACGCTTTTGTATGTAAGCGGAAGTCGTGTGTTTATCAAAGATTTTAATTTTCAACTATAATCTAGTTCGCTTTCTAATCTAATCTTATTTTGAGCTTTAAACTTTCAAGTACAACGCTAATAAAATAAGTCTATCAAGATATATTTAATATATACAAACAAATATAATTTATGCTTACATAGAGTATATTCAACGGCTTCTGGTGCTTGGGGTATTTATGTCAACGTCTAGTTTTAATGCACTATACCATCTTAAATTTACAAATTTTATTTATTTCTCGATAAAGGGATTGTTTTACTTGTTTTATTTTCATTGTGTGTCAAATACTACTTAAATCTTCTAAAATATAACGAAGTGACGAGATAAGCTAAATCTTCACTTGATGTTAAGTTTTACATTTCCATCATTAATACTTATGTGGGTCCCAATTTTGTGGGTGTTTGCCGTAATCACCACATTTGGCAAGCTAGCTACATGGTCGGCGAACTACTTACTTCTATATCCTTCGAAAACAGTTCCACTAACGTTTATATATTACAAGAGGTTATAAAGCGACGTGGATAATGTAACCAGCTCTTGTTTTATCACTTATCATCAAGAGAACAATTTGCTCGTGTCGTCGATTAAAAAAAATATGTATACCGTTAAACCAAACAAAAAAAAACTTGTGTAGGCTTCCATTAATTATATTTAACATACACGTATCTAGTATTTAAGTCACAAAGAATTTATATACTTCACTTAGATGCACACTACGAATATAGACAATAAACTTATGCCAATAGATTTTATCCCGTTGGTTTTCTTGCCAATTGCCAAATAATAATTGTTAGTGCATTAAAACTCGATCTCTGAATATTCCAATGTATAATAACTATTAAAATTACTAAATTTGATTGTTAGTCGACTATAAAATTAAATTGATTTAGTACAGTATTATTTTTTTCTTTTCGTGATTTGTGTCATTGCATTTTTCTAGTTAAGTATACATAGTGTACTATATTGATTAATACTTTTTTTTGTATTTGGTGTCTAATTATTTTTTTCGGATAACAGGTTTTCGAATGGACTTTTTGAATATGTACTTATAATGGTTTTTTTCTCTTTAAATAAATTTCTTATTGTCATTCAACAGTGTTTTATTCCAGCGTCGCCTGTTCTGTCTGCCAGTAGCTAGGAAGTATGTACTATTGTTGTATATGGGCATGAGTATGGTTAGCTATTATCCTAGAGACTCGCATTGTTTCAGAAGATAATGTAAGCTGTTTTTTTTTGGGATAAATATTGAGTTTTATAAATAATTATATGTAGTTCGGTAAATATTTTTTGAATACATATTTCAATCTAAATAATAAATGTGACTTACATTTGGTCATTTCGTTTGAAACTATGTACCTTCAGATTTTCAGGCGATGATTGCGTTTAGAATCATGTTTATAAGTGGTAAAATCAGTCCTTATAATTGTGCCCACGCGGGTTGCAGGTTGGTGAACGTCATATGCCCACGATGGCTGTTGCACTTTGAATATTTTGGTCTCTGCGACAATATCTCGCATCGGAAGCCCAAGATCGACACTCCTCCAAATTGAGCTATTGATTGTTTTATTATCAGACTACTTATCTAACTTTAAAGTTCATATCGTCAATTACTTTTGTTGATGGAAAGTAATGATACTTGTTTCAGAAGTTGATGTGTTGCGCGGCGGACGTGCTGGAGGGGAAGGGTACGGTGCAGGTCGCGATCACGGTCACTGAGCTGCTGCGGCGGCAGGCGTGCGCGCGCGCACCTCTGCTCGCTGCTGCTCCGCCCCCCGCCGCGCCCACGCCCGCGCCCCTACCGCACGCCACCTAGCGCCCGAAGCTCGCGCTCGCGCCGCAGTCCGCGCTCTCGCTTTAGTACGAGCTTTGTCTATCGACGAACCGACTACTTAAGACACAGTGCTTGTACTAAAAGTGGATTTGCTTCACGTATTTTCGTAATACCATGCAAATGATCAGAATTTTAACAAGATCTTCGTCAGTAGCGATGTGATGAGGCCAATCGGCAAAACCTGTCGTGTTATCTGACCGATTCTCGCGATCACTTTTTTACGGATTAATAATAGTGCCTTATGGTACAAACGATTTTCCCACACCATCAAACGATGGGTTCGATGGGTGCTGAGTATATTACATCTGCTTTTCTAGAGACAGGTTTAAGTATTCATCTGAAACTATTGTAGGAAGCAATATACTGTCTCGCTCTTTTACGGACAGACATTCACGGCTGAGATGTGGACGAATTGAAATGATATCTATTATTACCGGCAATCTTTTGAAGTTTATCATAAATATGAACATGTTATTATTTACCATTTATATATATTTTAGTTCAACAGTTCATAACAAAAACTATATTGTTTCGTTATACCATCGGTGATAAACAGTGACTAATCTTGAAACTTACGTAGAATTAAAACAATTGTCGAAAGCTTTTTTAATAGAAAATTGAAGTCTGCTGATATTAATCCGATAGTATTTTTTTACTCAATCAGTAGCTTAAAGCGTTGGATAGGTAATGAAAAATATACTTATAGATAATGCTTTTAGTGAATTAGTTAGTGTTATACGATGCGTAGGACCATTCTTACTGATACGGATAAATAATTGCCTTACTATTGTGCTAATTTTACGCAAATTTTGAGTATGCACTTTACACCAATGTGAGAGTTAAGTATGAGTGTTACCTGGCTACTATATCCACGATGAGTCGTAAATAGTTACGAAGAGGAAATAAATCCAGGAATAAGGCAGCAGCTAGCTGATCTGCGTGCCAAGTCAGACGAGTGTTACAATTATCTAAATTGTGGAGGTTTATGTTCAGCGGTAAACCATATAGGCTGAAATAATTCATATGGATTTGATAAATCCGTATATTTTTTTATTGATTAAGATTTTTAATGCATCATTAAATTCGGAAATGATTTTATGGAATTGTCAACGCCGGTGTCGTAAATATTTTTCTTGTATGAATTATTATCTCGAAAAGCTTTATAATTATCACAAAAATATATTTTTCTAGGCTTTCCTAGATGTTTAAATTAATAATGCAAATAAAAGCATTATTCTCTCTCTCTTTATTAGTGTTTATATTATAATTATTTTAATAGTATTACTTTCGTGGCATATAGTTATGTAAGTATTCGTGATAAATTTAGGATCAAAACTGTTCATTTTTTTATACACTAATCATAAACTTAGTGATCTAGATTTAGTGATTTTCCGCATTGAGCTTAAATATACAAGTGAGTCTTAAGATCTGCACAGCTGCGTCAGTCAGTGCCTTCCATTCGATGTAGGGATACAGGTCACATCGCTGAGTGCTTTACACATCACGAATTTACTAGGCGGATTTTTCTATAAAACGTTTACACAAGTTATTAGACAATATTGACGAGCGACTAACTCGTGACGTCACATCTACAACTTCCATTAAGAACTGCCGTCAAAGTTCAGTTAGATGAAAATTATGAATTGACCTGACTATACTTAAAAACCTTAATATTAATAATCAATTGAAATTATCAATGATTTTTAATACACCTAACAAATAATTTAATATACGAAAAAATAAGAAAAAATCCAATCAACTTTTATATAATGCGTTGAGTTACGTTTAATTTCTAAAATCAGCGGAGTTTTTATTTGTATATTATATATACCCACGTATATTTGTTTTTTACTAGTAACAACTTTTCAATGTATAAATGTAATTACAGATTATAATACACGTGAAGAACTTAATGAAATCAGTAGTTCAGCTACTGATCTATTCGCCATAATACTGGGCTGTGTTTACTGCAAATCTAGAAACAGTTTAGTTTTCAGTTGCGACGGAAATAGTTGCATCACCTGACCGGAAGTTTCGATCGGCTTTAGTTACTTAATAAATTATTCTCTATTATATTCACTATAATTATAAGTTTTGTATATAATTGTGTTATTTCATTCGCTTCATGCGTTATTTTCTTGAGTAATAAATAACAAATGAAACGCCCTCACATATCTCGTTTACCACCGAATTGGAAAGTTGTATAATCGAATACTCATAATGTTTATTTGTGTAACTAATGTTTAAGAAAAAAAAAATCAAAATTTAATCTCGTCATTTATTAACGTAGGGAGTGTAGTCAATTTATATTTAATGTGATTATTTTCAATTTATATTAAAATTATGTACTTTGTACTCTAATACGCAATTTCAATTATTATGATAGATTAGTGGATAACGAAAGTTTAGTTATTAAAAAAACTCGATTTTTTATTTTAACTTGAAACAGATTAGTTTTTAAGTAGTTTTGTGGCGGATTTTCGTGATGATTAGATGAAGATGAGCTTCTTATTTATGTATTCACTTGTTTTTTTTTTAAACGAATGATGACTAACGAGAATTATTTTGAGGTTATTTCATTGTTATTGGCAAAGAATTTGTAAAAGGGATTTCTACTGATTAAAATATCTTTTAAAAAATGATTTATGGTAATTTTCAATTCAATATCGATTACAAGCTATATTTATTAGCAAAATTGATTTTTTTCGATTTAAATTTGATGCACTATATTCCGCACTATTTATTCATTCATAATAATATTTTCACAGACACTTTCATGTTGTTTGTAGTGTGCTGATAATCATATTTAAATTGTTTTGTAAATGATTAACGGATCGTGTATAAAGTAGGTTTAAGAGTAACAAAAGAACTGAGCGTAGGAATCGAGTCTTTGTCCAGTTCAAAGATTTTGTGCCAAAGACTATGGGATGAGGGATTTATTTTTGTTTTTTTTTTTTTGTAAAAACACCGTAAAATGCACTGGTCTCTTAAGTTAAGATTGATGTAGTAATAGTTATGGTACGTACACCCGTGTTTATATGTAGATATGAATAAATGATTACTTATACATTTTAGTGGTTTGTTTTATTTATTTTTATTGGACCTTCTCGTGGATCCTTTGATTTTAAGGAACCACATGAAATTACTATTAATTTTTATATACATAAAAATTGCCGTCAACGTGAACTCTTTTTCGTAGCAAATGAAACGGAGGTGCAAAGCATTGGGATATACTAAGCTTTAAAGAAATAAATACTTTAAAGTAACTTAGGTTAATAAATAGTAAGTATAAATTTCAAATTAGCCCAACTCTTCACTTGCTTGTGTACCAATCATATAAGAATATTGACCCGTAATAAACAAATTACAAAAATTACTTTTTTGAGTGTCTGTTTGTCATATTAAATTAACCACTTTTTACTAAATGCATTTGGATACACACATCACATATTTACCAAAATCTCAGTTCTTAAAATTATTGTTGTGTAAAAAATTAAAAGGTCTGGGTCAGGTCAGTCTGCACGCGTCTGTCTGAAATTTCTAAAATGTCTGAAATCAGAAAATTCTGAATTACGTGGAGTCAGCAGTGTCTGAAAAGTCTGTAATGTCTGAAATTTGGTAAGCAGCTGAAATATCTGAAAAATCCGAAAATTCGAAAATGGTTTGAAATGGCTGAAATATCTGAAATTACAGAAACTAGAAATGTGCGAATTGCTTGAAATCTGTGAAATCTTTGATATTTCTGAAATGGCTGTAGTCTAAAATTTCTAAAATGTATGAAATCTCTAATATGTCCGAAAAGCCTGTAATGTCTTAAATTTGAAACTCATAAGCTAATATTTTAGTAATATACGTAGGTAGTAAATTTTATATTAGCTTTTTAGTTTTCTATTTTAGAAAGATTTCGTCCTAACGAATTTCTTAAAAAAATATTTTTTAGAAGCGTAATTTTTTTTTGTGTTATTAGGTATCCTTTATAATTCTTCCGATACGTATTTCGTAATTATAAATGTTTTGATACATCTTTCTTTTTTAACCTTTGATTAAAATTAAACGTAAATTGATGTTTAACGAGAAGTAGAAGAATTTCTTTAAAATTAGCGTAGGTACATTTTTACGCGAAATACAGAACTAATAAGTTATCGTAGTCTCTGCGCAATCAACAATAACTTTTTTGTTTAATATCACGCGGACGTAGTCGCGGGTAACAGTTAGTAAGTATAAGATCCTTTCGTAAAGGCGTTTGAATAA
Source organism: Byasa hedistus (assembly GCA_029286795.1). NCBI lineage: Eukaryota > Metazoa > Arthropoda > Insecta > Lepidoptera > Papilionidae > Byasa > Byasa hedistus. Next base: position 2,614,038 of record JAGSMW010000020.1, on the reverse strand, counting down.
TTTCTTTTTAATTAAAGAAACGTGTGCAGTAAATAAAATCAGTTTTTTCTTATATTATGTGATAATCAAAATTGTTAATATAGTGGACTGTACAAACAATAGTTTTTCAAAATGGAAGCCAAAAGTATTGCCAGAGTTAAAAAATATATTTAAAGAAATAAATTTTCTTTTAAATATAATACATTTATATGTAGTTAGTTTATAGTAAAATATAACGTTAATTAGTTATTTGCTCGAAAATTTCAATAACGATTAGAGAGGTAATTAAAAAAATAAACACATTGTATATTTAACTACGAACAAATGGCGGAAGGCGGTGCGGATGGAATATTTGAAAAAAAAATCAATTTATTAAAAAGTTGCACGTAACGCTCGCTCGTGGTGAAGGTGGCGACGGTGACGGTGACGGCGGCGGCGGCGGGCGTGGCACGTGTAATAGTCGGAAGCTGACTAGCAAAAAACCACGCCCTGGCCGCAGCGCCTCGTACACTCAGTAAATTTAATCAATGTTGTAGGCGTTGCTGAATATTATAACATTTTTTGTGTCGGCCAGCCCCGCCGGGCTCATTACGTATTTTGCACGGTTTGTAATAGAGAAGCATGCCTGCATGTAATGGGAAAACGTTAATAAGTTTAATAACATTGAAAATCGTCGATTTATGATAAATACACCCATATTACGTAGATTATCTCTGTATATGAAATCTCATCAATTCGTATTGTAATAACTTCTTGTAGGTAATTGAATAGCGTGTGAAGTTTACGGCTTCAGACGTACTTATGTTATCCATCGTCCGAATAAGTTAAGACTCGATCATAATTTATATTGATTTTAAAACAACTCTGTTAGAAACCAGCAAAAAGCTGAAATTTACGTTTAGATGTAACTGTATGTATAAATATACTATTTTAACATCGACAAAACTATCGGATGTTTACTTAACACAAGTGAAAAGTAAGTCCGTTTTGCGCCATTTATCATTACTCCTCTCGTTTACTTAATTTTCTATTTAGACTGTAACAAAGTTAGTACACATAGAAATCGATTAAAATATATTTTGAAACAAATGGCAAACAAACAACCAATGTTATATAGTAAATAATACGTTAACTTGTTTGCTGTATCCTCTTACTTAATCACTGAACCACAACCAGCGGAAAAGCATTTCTTTACTTGGCTATGTAAAGGAAACACTTTGTTACATAAATTGAAGTATCGATTCACTGTTAATCATCGAAGAAGAAAAAAAAAGCGGAAAATCAGAAGGCATTGTTAACACGGACCTGCTTTCTACGATTACTATTTGCTTTTCGTAAAATCATCGCCCTTGTTTAGAAATAATTAATTAAAGGCACAATGAGGTTGGGCCATTGAAATGCATCGAGTCGACTGCTTTTTTATTATCTGTGGCCGATACGCTTGCATCGTGACGTTACGTTTCGTGTCGGGGAAGGTTTGGCGGCAAATCGAGCGGAAAATTGGTTAGTCCAAATGGGGTTGCGGAATTAGGGTAGGTTTAATGAAGTATTGGGAATCGTCCAGAAATAATTGGCTCAAAGAGATAAATTGCTTCTTTGTTAAAAAATATTATAACGCAATAAAGTATGATTAGTTATAACAGGAAATTGAAACTATATTTGTTACATTGATTTCAGTACGTAAATTAACAAGAAATTTTGTATCGAATTTAGTTTTAGCGAGATATGTGTAATACAATAATAAAAGGCTATGCATATTTCATATTTTATTAATACTAACTACGTAGATCACTCAAAAATGTAACCTTTTATTATTTAATCACAATTACCAATTAACTGATAGGTATTTTGTTAAAAAGTTACGGATTTTTACATTTTAATATCAGGTGAAAAAATACTTAAACTCTTCGACGTCTTTTTCTTCACAATCTTAAAAAACTTACGTGTAATATCACTTACAAGATGTTATTTACTTCAGCAAATATTTCATCATTCTCTATTAAATATTTACACTCGTGTAAGTTATTGTATTTATATAAATTATTCTTATTGTCATCAATTGTAATTGTCAATTGCCATATATGTGAAAATCAATACTCCAACCATAATGTTAGATAATTTTGCAATACCCGTAAATAAAAGCCTTTATTCATAATGAGCGAAAAGAACGATTATGTTGAAGTGAAGTTTTGTCTTATAAATGGACGTGAAAAATATATTATAAATGAAGAGGTGCTAAATATAGTGCCCTTAGTAAATCGCCATAAACAAAACATAGTGTATTTGTATATTATTATTTAAGATCTTTATACGGATGCCCAGCAGAGAATTTGTCAATGGTGGCAACGGCGCATGCGCACTCGCTCGCAGCATGGGACGCGGCGCACGCGGGCGGACACCGACGACATTATCGCACGTGGGAGGCTACAGCAACCAAACCATTAAATATTACTGTGTTGCCATAATACACTTAATATAAATTAAGGGAAATAATTTAAAAGCCGATCCAGCTTTCCAATTATCGACGGCAGGTGTATTTATTTTTAATCTATGACAATTGTTTTATATCTTTATTGAATTTTGTTGATAGAGCTGGTTATATATTTTCACGATTATTTAATCCTATTCATGTTCATGGATTAACTTTTTCAATCTCTACAACTTGAAGCAAACGACTAGTAAAATAAACAATTTTATATACATTGAATAATACTTATGTCCGTGTTTGTACTATTATTATTCTTTTTTTTTGTTGCACGTGATTGAATTTATGTCTACCTTTTTGGTTTATCTATTTCTATTAAAGTTTTTTTTATCTGTGGTATGACCTAAAGGTAATATGTTACCAGGACATAAAAATAAAAAAAATGTTATCTGTGTACTCGATAAAAACATTTAAATAAGTTTTAGTTTTACATTAGTTACTTTCGTTAACAGTATAAAAGCTGAATACCATCGATAATTTGAAACGTTTTATCTGCATTTTTCGCTAATACTATTTATTACTTCGTCGTGTTTGTTTGAGCGTTATTTTGTCGCTGCTAATAAAAAGATAAAGATCGGATAGGTGCGGTTGTCGCGTGGGTGGTGCGCAGGAGTCGGCGCTGGTACCACGCTGCGCGACAAGCCGCCAGCCGCGTACACGTCCATTCCTTAACGCTGCTATATCCATTATTTTATTAACTTCACGTTATAACAGCTTCACTGTATGATTGTTTACCTATTTTATGATACTCTACGCGAACGACGAACTCTTTAAACTAATAAATTATTCTTTTTACGAGTTATCATCATAACCAACACATTGTTATGGGCGTGAGTATCATTTACCATTTAGTGGCGTCCTGTTGAAAAGTAGGATTTTTTTTTAAGTACAAACAGTTAACAAGGATCATAAAATATTTAAACCATCTTAAGTTTAAGTAATATTATAAATCAAATGCTGTATTTCACCTAATTTGTTCGCACGTCGTAAAGTACTATGGACGATCTTATAGAATTATGAAAATTTTCTTAACTAATGGAAAGTATAAGCAATTGTAACAAATACCATTTTCGTTGCTTTTTAAAGATTAGATTTTTTTAAATTAAAAAATATGATTATCATTAATTTTCTGACAATTTATTATATCATCCCTCGTCCAGGAAGAAGTTGATGCTACTTTGTATTTGGTCGTCGTTTCGAGTCCTCGCCCGAATAAAGACAACACGATCCTTATAAGCAAGGTTAAGCAAATTTGCATTGAGTATGATTGCACGCCTGTTTGTTTTCCCGTACTGATGTATGGCGCACATAAATAACCGTCGCCCGGGGCTATACCAATTAAGTTTCTCGCGTGTTATGTGTGTTAACGTGTTCACTTGTTTCGTTAAATGTTGCCACAAGGTGTAGCCGTTGACCATTCGCGTAAAGCGTTATTAAGTATTACACTTAATCCTGTTATGTTACAGGGATAGTGGGGAGAGGAGGACAGGGGCTATTTTTATCGATAACAAGCCAACAGTTGATTTCACAAGCTGTTAAGTGACAAAGAGGCAGATGATGAAACGTGCTCGCTAATTCCGGCACTCATACGTTGATGTTTTTACATTACTCGGAATAGATTTTAGAACCCTTTTTTCTTGTGTACAGAAGAATGTCTGGCATTACTCAAACGTCATTTAGCTCCGCAACAAGATTGACTAATATTTGTACTAATTGATTATTTGACTCATGAGCTGGGCGTCAGTGGACAAAAAGTTGAAAGCGACGAACAAAAAACCTAGCGCTGCTTATTAAACCCTTTTAGTATTCCGTTTCGGTTTACTCTAATTGAGTCGAGGTAAGAGGTTAATTTCTTGTACAGATAAATTATTGTTATTTTATGCAAATGTTTGAAGGCGAGTTTTGGAAAATAATTAAATTCGTTATATAGCCCCGGGGCCGGCCGGCGGTGTAGCGCCTGCGCCGGTACACCTTCAACGTGATTAGGAAGTACGCCGTCGTAATTTATTAGCTTAAGGAATTTACATATGTACCCTATTCAACGATATATACATTACGCATTTAAATAAACAAGCTACGGAATGTGAAGAGCTACGATAGGTTATAGAACCGTAAAGCAAAAAGTTTGTTAATCATTCGTTACTACATATATACATGGAATTGAAGGCATAATTTAAGTAAGATGGAACACACATGCATACTTGATAAATATATCTAGAATTTGTTCTATTTTAAAGAACTAACTTCGTTATTACATCTTTGCTAAGGTTAATAAATAATAGTGTATACTGCATGTCAATTATTGAGGTCTACATTTTATAAACATTTATAACATCAAAAAATATTTAACCTTGCTCAATCCACGAGGTAAATGGAAGCAAGCATCGCCATTGATTATATAATTTGATGCCATTGTAGATTGGAAACGAATCAATGATATAATAGATAAGTACATGACAATGTTTATCAGCAAATATTTTTTATTACTCATCTAAATATATTATATTTGAACCGACTATCAGAAAACTATAACATTAAATTTTGCCATCTATATTCTTATACTTTGGCTGTAACGCAATATGATAACTTCTTAGAGTTGAATATAACAAGAGATACACTTCATTTTATATTAACATCAATATTCTAAGTTTCATTAACCCCAAACGCATTCCGTCATTAAGCATCATCAGAATATTCTCATCTATCAAATCAAACCACGTTGATTAAAACTGAAACCGATACTAGATAATTTAACAGATAAAGATTTGTCGCAACGATTTTATTGGATCACTTGATTAATTTAACTTATAGTAATATATTACGGATAGCGCAATAATAAAAAATGTATCAATATCTACAAAGGATCAATAAATACTTTTAAAAAATAATGAGACTTATGCGCAATTAATTTTGTGCTAATGGGTAGTGTAGTTACTAAAATATATTCCGTAACACAATATTTTAACCGGCAATTAATTTTGTGCTAATGGGTAGTGTAGTTACTAAAATACATTCCGTAACACAATATTTTAACCGGCAATTAAAATTTTAATAGTTGTCCAACTGCGTACTTGATATAATGTTAATGAGCAAGTGTATATTAAATATAATCAAAAAGTATATTTATATTTCATTCGTGTTTGAGCCAACGGCGTCTATTGATTTATATAACTGTTATTGAAATTGTACTATAAATATTGTATATTTTGAACAGGAATTATAGGGCGTAATAGTTAATATAATAGAAACCGTAAATAATGAAAGTTATGAAAACAATTATTTACATGTAACAAATCATTGACTCAGCCTTGGGCGGGACGGCCACGAAATTTAACAAAACGGGAAAACAAAACATGAAAGCGGACACATCCGTTACAATCAGAGAATTAAATATGAACGGACCGTTGTAATATATTCACGAATATAACGAACTCCATTTAGCAATTAACTTAACAAACAAACGTAATATATTGTGGTTAAATTTCAATACGAAAATGGCGTCTGTGACGACGGCCGACAATAAGTTATACGGCTCGCAGCCTTGAGAGGATGCGAGTGTGAGCTGCACAATGAGGGGCGTCCATTTTGTTCGAATAAAAATTATTCGCTCGATATTGCGGCGCCATTAATTCATAAAATAATTGACATGCGCGTTATGATGCGCAGTTGCATTCGATGTTGAACAATGTATCGCTTTGATATACGAGCCCGAATCACAACATATAGATACACCTGTCTCAAACCAACAAACGAGTCGATATAAAATTCAAGTCAAACCTATTTTTTTTTTCTCTTTATTTTTTTTTTGGGCTTTTATCCCTTAGGGTCATGCTGGCCTCATTAATACAAAACCTAAAACGAACACAAAAAATTAAAAATTTAAGAATAAATGCAAAATAGAAAAAAAATACACCTCTTAATTAAGTTATAAAAAAAATCTAAATTAAAAAATATAATAGTGCTAAGGGAGTCCTTAATCTATAAGCATGTCAAAAATATCTCGTGCTGCGTAAAAGTCAAACTTATTTGTTCTATTTTTGTTATGTTATAATTTAAACTTATTAGAAAAAATTATATATATCATGTGTAAGGCAGACTGGGTAGGTGCCTTTGTTCATTTTTATGAGCACAGTATGAAAAACATAATAAGGCTTACAGAACTTGATAAATCTAACGAAATATGAATAAAATATTAAATACAAATGAATTTTTGTAATATATACATATGAACCTGCACTTTAGAAAATGGTTACTTAACAAGAAACAAAGATAAGAGACGTTTTTTTTAATGTGAAGCGGTGATACTTCCGTTTGTATGACGGTCGTATTTATACATTTCGTACAGCCGCCAGTTCAATTCTCAATGAACATTAGTGTGTTAAAATAAACCATCGTATAGCGTCATGTTCGAAAACCATTTGTTTTGGACATGGTCATATAACATCAACTAACCAACATTTTGCCAGCGCGGTGGATGTACAGGGTGGCCCATAAGTCCTTTGAAAAGTAAAATTTGAATAAAACGAACAGGGCGCGCGTGAGCGGTGCAGGGGAAGCTGGGGGAGTAACTTCGGTTTCTGGGAATTTATTCGCGATGGAGCGTTTTACCGGAGCGGACCGTGCGTTTTGTGTGCGCGAGTTTTAAAAAACGACAATTCGGCAACCGTTGCGCGGCGTAAATTTCGAGAACACAAAGGTTTACACAACTTTGACGACACTCCAACTCTTCAAACGATTAAGAACTGGGTTGCTAAGTTCGAGGAGACCGGTTCGACGTTAGATAAACCGCGGTTGGGTCGCCCAAGGACGTCACGTACGGAACAAAACATAGACACAGTGACACAGTCTATTCGCGAAAATCCGACACAGTCAACTCGTAAGCGCGCCAGAGCATTAAACGTATCCAGGACATCGTTACAACGGATTTTGAAGAAAGATTTACATATGCACCCTTACAAAATTCAGTTGGTTCAAGAATTAAAGGAAACTGACGGTATTCAAAGACAAAATTATGCGAATGGAATGTTGAATCGGTTTACTTCCTTCAATAACATAATGTTCTCTGACGAGGCTCATTTCCATCTTAACGGGCATGTTAGTAAACAAAATTGCCGCTATTGGAGCCCCATCAATCCAAAACTTAAGCATCAGAAGCCCTTACATAGTCCGAAAGTGACTGTTTGGGCCGCTATGTCAGCCCATGGTATCCTAGGGCCTTACTTCTTTGAGGATGGCAGAGGGCGCGCAGTTACTGTTACGTCGGTGCGATATGTGGCTATGATCGAAGAGTTTTTCATACCAGAATTGCAAAACTTTTCAGGCTTTAATGCCTGGACGTGGTTTCAACAGGATGGGGCCACTTCTCACACCTCTAACACTGCTATGCCCGTTATCCGTCAACTTTTTCCTGGCAAAGTGATCTCTAAGAGAGGAGACATTTCCTGGCCTCCACGTAGTCCAGATCTGACCCCGATGGATTTTTTTTTGTGGGGCTACTTTAAGGCTAAAGTATACGACACAAACCTGCGGTCAATTGAGGCATAATAACCCTAACTCTTTCCTTCTAAGAAAAGTCATCGAATAGTAAGGAAAACAAGGGGGATGTTTATATTATATAAGTTAATTACAAGTACAAGTTTCAAATGCTTAGTTACCTAAGTTAATTACTAGTTAATGTGTATAGATTGATGCAATAATCAATTGAGCAGAGAGGCGGATCGTTTAATCGCACCGCCCTTTATCTCTGCGCCTGCGCCATTGCCTCCGGTCAAGCTAAGTTTATCTATACATGCTTTATCTAGCGATTATTAAATACATTTTTGTAAATAATTTATAAGTTATTACTACATTATTAATAATTTTTAACTTTACTAAAACAACAACCTTTAACATATAATAAATTGTTTATAACTGCTGTTGTTTGAGTAATACTAAATAGTTCTTTTATAATTTTCTTCTAAACGTTATTCTATTCATTTTGCAAGGTTTTTCTCATGTTCTATTGTATATCAATCATCATGTTTTTTTTATTACAAAGCCGATCAATTATTTCATAATATTACTAACAATAAACAAACTACATAAAAATCAAGTCATTAAATAATTAAATCGAAATTTAAAACACTCTCGTCATAAAACTACAAAGGTATAGACGATTGAACGGATATTTAAGTTGTAGCTATTATTAGCTACACATTAAAAACATCTCTTCAGCTATTTACATCTACTCACCAATAATTAACTCTAGAAAAAATCTGTGAACCAGTTTTGGACCAGTTGAGCTAAAATTCTTAGGAAGTTTTAGTAAAAAATTATAACATTTCAAACATTATACAGTTAATGATTTAGCCGATGTAAATAGACAAACATACGAATAAACAGAAACGGATATATATAGTTATATATATCCGTTTATTTTATTATAACCGTTTGTGTTAATATTAAGGTAATAATTGTCAGTGAGAATTGAACCCGTACTTAGTTAAGTAGTAATTCTCACTGACAATTCCACTAAGATAAATAACTTTATTCTTATTATTCTAAGAATCACAATTTGATAATTTGATGGACAAGTAACCCGAATCTTTTATAATACCAGAGGTTATGTTTATGTTAACACACTTTTATATATGCGTTAAATATATAACAATTCTATATAGTTTAAAAATCATATACGCGATGGCACTGTAAATTATTCGTATATGCAAGGAAGCTGATGATTTTTTTTTAATTCTACGAGGCAATGAGACGAGCTAAACGTTCACCTGATGGTAAGTGATACGGTTGCAACAACGTGGCGCTAATTAGGATGGTACACACTGCACCACATTGCGCTCGTCGCCTTGAGACATATGTAAAGTCTCGTTACCCCAGTAATTTCACTAGCTACAGCGCCCTTCAAACCGGAACACAGTAATATTTGCACACTACTGTCTGGCGGTAGAAATAGGAGCTGCGGTGGTACCTACCTAGACGGTGTCCAGTAAAAGACCTACCACCAGTTACCACTTTTAATATCCGCGGTGGACACTAATCGTGCTTACTCCTAACGAGAGGCTCATTAAAATATAATTAATTGCAGGCGACCCGCTGAGCTCAACGATTGCATTGTCCGCTTGTGATATATTTACCCGTTCGAATCTACAAGCTGTTATGTTTAAATATAATTTGTTGAACTGTAAGTATTATTTAAAAAAAAGCTGTGATAGCCTAGTGGTTTGAAAGCCTCCCCTTCCACTCTGGAGGTACCAATGAATTTTACAATTTACTTGCAGTTAGTAAAACATGCAAAACATCGTGAGGAAAACTGCATATCTATACCATGACCATCCGTGCTCGCACTAGTATGTGAAACGGAGAAGGCAATGGCAACACCACTCCATTATAACTCACAAGTAAGTCGTCGTGTGTTTCATCACACATGATGACCACGACCCTCAATCATGAGGAAATACAACTTAGAAAAAGAAGAAGCGAGTATTATTTTAACTTTTCACCCAACATTGTTTTTATCCACTGATGACTACTCACGACAACTTTTTTGAGATCAATGAAGTTGTAATAGTTTCCCGTACTTCCTAAGTGAGGGAAAGCGGCTCCTTTTCTGGAATTATTCCCTCCTTTGTTACTTCGTACGCAGAGGGCAGAGTGACGGTGAGGACATTTTAAGTCATTTCTCCACTGAATAATGATCATCAATCAGCCAATATTTGCTTCCCCCAATTTAGAGATGGTCAGCAAGCATTATAGCTTCTTGGGAAGACCCCAGCAGCTCCCAATGACTTTTTCGACGCTGCTGTTACTTTTACAGTATCTTCAGACTTGGAGCTTGTGGAGATGAAACCCGCGATCTGACACCACTGATAATAAGTAAGGTTATCATCATCATTATATGCCTTCTTCGAGTAAGGTAATACTGTTTTGATATCTAAAACACCGCTTCATTAAGTAAGTTAAGTAAAACTTACTAAAATCGCGATATATTTTTACAAACTATTTACTAATGCTAAGTAACATATCTTAGTTTGATTTCAATAAATGATCTATTACTCAGCCATTTGTGCTAAACTAGACTATATGGTATTAAAAACTAAAATAAATTTCATGCCTTAAAAATACTTTTGAATCAACTATTATGAAATTTTCAACAAGAAAACATTTCATAACATTGAACACAATATAAAAGTATTGACATCTGATATAAAGTAACCGTTTCATCCAATTAGAGCGTCATAAAGCTAATAATAAAACGGGACCAACTTATATCTACCGTCCAACATCCACTTAAATGTCTCCGTTAACATATGTCATGTGGTTGTAACGTTGCTGTATCAATTCGACGGCTGTAAAACTATATTTGTTACCGGTAATAGTTGCGACGGAGCACGGATAGCTCATTAGAGAAAACAAATCAAAATAATTAGGCAATAAAATCGGGCTCATGTTCCCATTGTAACACAATTTCGTAGATTGAACTTTACGACCCGTCTCGATTGTTACAAATTTGTTTATGACATCGGCCCTGCTCGGATAACGAATACTTTCCGGTCGCCGGCACTGTGATCTACTTTAATTAATATCAAACTATTGTACGTTACTTTAGCTTATGTAAACAGCTTAATACGCTTAAGATAAATTTTGTGCGACAGTACATGTTCATTGAGTCGAATTCTCCTTACACTTTCATAGAAAACAGATGTGATAAGATGAAGCTAATGTAAAGTTAAAGATTAAAATTATATTATTATTGATTTCAAATCAATCTTTCACAGTTAATACTTTCCAATAAATAATCAAAATGTTGTTCAACGTGTTTTATAGCAATCTTTTCTGTGTTTCATTAAAAAGTGTCAATATTCTTCACTAAAATTCAGCCCTCGTTGATGCTCAGTTTTAAGGTTTAATGTTACAAACAAATTTCTAAATACACATTTAACAATACGAATAATAAAACAGATAGTAATTTTCTTTTCAGTTTTTCTGTATGTTGTTAATAATTATTTGAACATTGTTATTAATATTTAAAAACGGTATATTGTCTGTTGCAACAAAATTTTCTTAAAACATTGATTCTTGATTGTATATTAGTAGCAGAGAAAATTAGATATTGATTTTTGAAAACGTATCAAGTTGATACTGCTGCTATTCACCATTACTGTGTTCCGGTTTGAAAGAGCCTTTAGTCGAGTAGCTAAAAGTTTTCTTCTACAATTCAACAATTTACTTAAGTAGACTTAACTCCTTTACTATAAAATTAAAAGAAAAATGCGATGCTATGTAAAAATTTTACATAGTTTATAAATAATAGCGTCAAAATTTTACTCGTTCAGACAAATGAAAATAGAAAAAAAAAGCTGGAATAACAACACATGCCTCGTCTTACTATACTGGTATTACTTTATAAGATTATAATGTGCCAGAGGTCATGAGTTCGATTCTCAGTTAAATTTTAGTTTTTTGCTATTCACTCTTCCGCATTGCTTTCATAGCCCCTTAACCGGAAGAGCTATATATATATAGACTTTTGATTTCGGATTTCTCGTCACCTTACCCTGTTCTACATTTTATCCTGATAGAGTATCCATGCAGCTGCACCGGTTTAAAAGTTACAAGTGTTACGGAATAAGTTAGCTAGTCAGTGTCTCTTACGCTGATGCAATCAGATGATAGAGACTAAAACAGTATTTCTTTTGTTGAGGTTCTCTAGTTTATTAAAACATTATCGGCAATTAAACTGAGGTATGTGGCGAGGCGCCAGGATGCATAATGCCCTTAATGGTCCGTCTGGTAAGATCATAAAACGATTATCTTTGTAACGCAGTGTACGGAACAGGTTTACGAGACGTGTAATCGTTGATGAAATTATAATAGTAATTGTTATATTTATCGATCAATTGGTGAATGGCTGTTACTGATTTCATTAACATCGCATTAGAGACGGCTTAGTCGTTGGTAATGAATTTGATTAATTATCAATAACAATACTAAAGTACTCTTTCTTTAAATTCTCGTCTAAGATCAGAAACGATCAATTTATATTCGCTTTTGCTTACAAAAGAGTTGATAGTATTAGCTTAAATAATTTACAATGGTATCATATTATTACTCATTGCCTTTTACCTTTTTACATTAACGTAAATGGAGCTATTATATATTTATTTTCAACAAAATATACAGCTTATAATTAAACAAAGTTAAACAGATTAGTATTTTTAAAGAAGTTGTTAAAGACGCATATTAACTTTAAACTAAAAAATATAATTTTTTCGGAAGACTGGTTAATTATTTACAAACAGATGGCACCGCTGGTAGTAAACAGATAGATTTCTTTGCAGTCGCTGTATGCATTATTAAATGAATTACATACTCTAAGTATTATTATTTTCTGTGTGTTTTGTGTGTGTTAGATGTAGAAACACATGGCACGGGATTGAGATATACAATTTACTAAGTAATTAGAAACAGTCAACATTATACAACACTATAAAACTTTAACATTACACAATCTATGTTTATGATATAACACAATTGTTTATTGATTTTTATCAATACTTTAACAATACTTACACAGTAAAAGAATTTGTAATGTATATATAACAAAATGAGATAAACCGTAACTAATTAGAAAACGTGAAATTAACGAGATTTTGGTCTTTCGATTACACGCCGATTGTTAATAATTGCCCGTAAAGAAAACTTAACTTACAACTCTTTGTGAGTTGAAACGGCGATCATTTTGCGGAAAAAATACTGACGATATTCATAATTGGGTTTAAGACGCAATTACATGAGCAATTACAGGTAATTTGGTATGATTCACGTCTCTACCAACGGGATGAGTTTCCGCTGACGGAGTCATAAGAAGCAATAGACACAAGCTTTACTTATCAGTAATATTATTATAGTCAGAATATATATTATTAATACATTTGAAACATGTAATATTTTGACTAATATTTTATATTTATATACGGATAGAATTTTACAACGTTAGATAAGTGAAGGTTCTATCAAGATCGGAAATAAATTTGAGCGTTTTCTTATTTTTATTGTGCCTCTGTTATTGGCGGCTGGTCGGGTTGATTTGCGAATTTCTGTCTATCTATCACTTTTTATATATATATTAATAAGATAACGTTATTTTAATTTAATGAAGAAACGATAATTTCAATGGTAATATTACCAAGCTTCCGATCTCTTTGGAAATTATTTAACGCAAATTAGGTGACGGTGAGTAGTAATAATACAAAGTACACGTCATAAAGAGTTTATTTAAATATATATTATAATAATTGATGCGCTTGTTATATATAAATATATAATATAAGATTCAGTCGCGGCCGGGAATCCTCTCGCCAAAGAATGTAATTAACAGAACACCAATAAAAATAATTGGGCACAAAAAGCGATCCGCTCTGGGCCGCCATTTATTATTTTGATTACCCTTGTTATTGTTATGGGCTATGGATGTTTTCCAGCCGCACAAAGCCGACCTGCGGACTTACAGAGAATGTTAGAAGTGTCAGCTCAAGTTAAACTGGTTGTCGTGGATCGTGACTGCACAGTGTCAATCGTGATCGTCGATGGAAAAGAGGCTTTAATTGTTACCGTTTACGAATCCGTTTGTGGCGGCCGACGGGGGCCCGCGCCCGCTCCGCCGGCTCTATCGTAAAATGTTGTGACCGTGTTGTTTTCGATTGTTACGTTCATCGCCTTGTTCGCGATGACATGTTTAGCATTCACATAATAAACGAGTTGATATTTCGATGATGGTGAAACAGAATTTTTTCTTGTACGCCTGACAAGAAAAGCAAGAATGTATACACAGTGTTCGTATCAGTAGCCACAGTCAGTATCAATTCGGCTTACTACTGTTTAGCGGCAATAATAAGCTATGCGATGATCAGGTCAAACACTAAAACTAGTAATAAATTTGTAAAAATATATTAAATACTTTTATATATCTTCTGTATGAGTTTTTATAGATAAGTTTTTGTTGTCAGAGTAAGAGTCAATGTTAAGTAATGTCATTACAACAAGATTGCCGCAATGGTTGTTAATCCTTTTAATACAAACAATTTTTACGCAAAGATTTGAGAAAATACGTTAAAAAAAGGGAATTCCATACAGGCCCCGGCGAGATTCGAACTCGCGATCTCCTGTTTACTAGACAGGCGCTTTAACCAACTAAGCCACGGCGCCGCTGTGTTCACATGCGAAAGTTATACACATTTCATGCATTTATGGAAAATTACATTAATTTACATAAAATTTATTTAATTAAAACCAAATTAATGAATCATATTAATATTAGGAATCAGTAATTAGATCTTTTTGAAGGTATTGTGAACAATTTTGGTGATTGTCATACTTTATATCACCACAGTAGTGCTTGCAGCGGTTATAAGTAATTTTAAAATTTAAATGTAAAGGAGAATCAATCTCTATAATATATAATCTAAAATATCTAATGAATCATCTGATTTATTGGAAAATATTGTCTAATTTATAATAGAAGGATGTGAATGTTTAAATTCATTCAATGCAATGGAAAGTTAGAGTTTGGTGAACTATACAATTTAAAAATAATAAAATATTTACTTTAGTATACATAAAAGTTATTATTATTAAGAGTATTACTTAAATAATTAGAATGTTTGAAAAAATAACTCAATATTTAGTTTACTAGTAAGAAGTTTCTTAACGGAGAGCAAGTTGAGTACTTGCGATTGATGTTTAACGATAAACGATTGATATGACAATGTTTATACAAACACTTGTTACTAGTTAAAAAATTCCATTTTTAATTTGATTGTGTACTTAAGTTCATTACAAACCCGATAAGTTAGACTCGAGAGTCTAAACTACTACAGACCATGCGGAAGACATTAACGCAATACCTAAAACCGTCGAACACGGCTTTCCCATTAACAATAGAATTGAGCCGGCAACTTTGTTACGTTGCAGTACAGCCCCATCGTAATAATTAATATTACAACTGTAATAATCTATATTACCGGCGTAATTAGAAGTCGCGGCAGTTATTGCTTTATTAAACGGACCTCAGCGGCGCGCGGCGAGGAATTTACGGCGGTAATTGTATAATGGTGCTTCGGAATAGTGCGTTTTAGATTCAATGATATAGACCCCTTTTTCTATAAAGAATGAAATAAAATTAAGCATAAAATTTGAAGTCTGTTTTATCATATAACATACTCTAATTAGTAATCAAAGTAAAAGAGATGATATTGTAAATCTTTCGATCTTTGAATTTTGGCGTAAAGCTAATCACATTACATAAAACATTAATAAAGATTTTTAAACTATTATAATGATACAAGTCTTTGTCTTTTTGTGTGTGAGCAAAAGCCCAGAATCTCAGCAGTGTAATAATTAAGGTTTTTGTAATATTTATTATAATACTACATCGTATGGGAATACGAAAAGCTTTAAAATACGCTGAGGTGCCAATGAAAATAATAAATACGAAAATAATGCACTTAATATAGAAATTAACAAATTCTTGGGAACATTCGCAAATTGTATTATTCCCTTGAGTTCAGTTTGCGGGTCCGTGTGTTTACTAACAGGGTTAGCAATTAAAGTCGGCGAACACTAAACACTAAGGATAATTATTATTGTCTTATAGGAATGCAGCATGAAGTTCTAATTGTTGCAAAAAGATTGTGAGGTTTGTATTAATCAATAGTTAATGAACAATACGATCTTTTGTGGACGCCGCGGTAATCAGTACTTGTATAATTCTCTTACTGAAATTAACACTGCTAGATATTCCTTTATAGGTTATGTTCTTAATTATCCTCTTGAAATGTATAAATTATTAGTAATTACATTGTCGACAGTATTAATAAAATTAGAAAAAATATAGAAGAACATTTATATTGTGAATATGATTAATAACAATATGTTCATAAATTTTCGTTCGTATAAAATGAATGAACCTGTTCATTAACGGAATAAGATATCGAGGGTAACAATATCGTTACAATCAAGGCCGCTAGATGGCGGTGGTCACGCGATTCGCGCCTTACTGGGGGTCGATTGTGGTTAAAACAATCGAATTATACTTACGATTACAATCTAAACGAAAGTTGGTTAATACAATCATTTTTATATCTCCTCGTAAGTTTGGAGAATGATGGCAGAATGAAGAATATTCATCCTTTTCCAAGTTTGTAGCATAACATTCACAAATACACTGTATTTATGTGACAATGTCTCCATGGAGTGATTCGTGATAGTTACCAACGAATAAGTTTTGAATATATCTATATCATAAAATTGTAAATGTGAGTTCGGCGTTTGGGTAATTATAAGGCTTTTTTAATTGCACACGCATTCACCTAATTGTCTCGTGCGACAATTACACCAATCACCCATCAGCGAACTTATCAAGTGGTGATTGATATCTTTTGCTTAACCGACTGACACGTAACAGTATTATTAAGCCCGCGTTCAGCCAAGCAGCTGGCATTTCACGAATGCGCCTTTTTTAACGTTTTTGCCACATTGAAGAAGGTCATCGCTTCCACTTTAGGACTTCAACGCATTTTGCCGTCCTTCAAAGCGGTTTTCGAACGAAAGTGATCACTTCATGCTGGCTTCTAGGTTCATTCGAATGTTTCGCAACTTCACCAATTCGTATTGCACTTTTGCTGTCAATTACTTGACAGTTTTTATTTCATAAATTGGACTACAATTGTACGGCAGTTTTTACGTAAGTCGAGTATGTAATACAAATTTTGTTATAGATATTTTTAAATATATTAATGAGAGAAAGTTAACAAAGTGTGCGTCGTGTAGAATGTCTCAGCGGAGATGTCACTTAATACTTTCTTTTCAAAATACCCTTTTTTAAACTTGGCTCACTGACATTAAGAGCATTTTTTTCATGTTTTCGATAGACGACGAAATAGCATTTATTTATGAGGTGGTTTGACACGGAAATGGTTGACAATTCGTCTCCAACTTACCGTGCATCCTGTCACTGACTGATCGCGTGTTTATTGCGTACCTAATTCACACCTCATCTTCCACTGTAAACTGTATAAAAGTAATTTAATACTAATCCAACTAGTCATTGATTCATTCGGATTTTTCGAAAATACTACAAAATTTAAAAGGATTTCAAATTGTTAAATACTTTATTACGAATTAGTTGGCTTTTTCGGATATTTTTTTTTTTAATTTATTGTTAGACATTAATTACAATCGAAAGAAAATTAGCTTGATACTACCTGAAAACCAGTACGGTTTATCTAGGTGGTACAGTCGTCGTGATTATATTTTAATTAAGCATACATCCAGGCTGGTTTTCTATCAGATATCTCTTTAATCTCGCTCGGCATGATCCCGAAGATACAACAATGTCCTGGATTTCAAGAGGAAGATTATTTATAATATTAGGTACTATATATTCAGATATTCTAGAACCATAAACATTGTTGTATTTCGGGATGACAAATTTTTTATTAGCTTCGAGATTTCTGAGATTGGATGGACGTCTGTATTGTTCAAGTGAACCTTATGAAGTTTCTTAAAGTACATATTATAAATTTTACATTTAGTTAACCGATACTATTAAAAGTGCGCAATAAACGCGTCGGTGAATACGATTTTTTTCAGATTCTAACAAATCGATTTTGAAGTTATTAGAAACGTTAAAAATTTCACATGATTTTAGGTAACCTAAACTTTGTATTTGTTTGAAGTATTTCCGAAAGGTTGGAATTGGTGAAGGTGATTGTTTAATACGATTCAAGATTAAGGAAAATTTATAAAGAGGACCATCCAGTCGTGGAGGCCGGACTCGTAATAATATGGTCTGATGCAGTGTAAAGCGGATGTCACGTATCTTGTGGCGTCATTGGCGCACATTAGCCCGAAGAATGATTTTAAATGATAGATCAGTAAGTATAACTTAGCGTGGCAATCGAAGGAATGAAAGTAATATAGGCCGGAAATTATCCTTTACTTATTTGAATATACGTGTAATGAATTTTACAGGATTTAACAAATTAGGTCTGCCTTTAACAGTAAACAGATCGCTGTTAACGGTTTGTGTAAATATATGTTTTGTAATTTCTCTTATCGAATGAATTGCATCGAACTCACAAACAATTAAGTTTCCAATTAACCAAACAATGCATATTAATTATTTTAATCAAGTACAACAATTTAATTTAATGATAAGGACAATTGATTACTTAAACAAAGGAACAAGTTTTATCAAATAATTAAATTGTGATAACTTAAAATTACCGTTTTCGACTGCTCTCTCATGTAAATGTTATATTTAAAGGAAATACGTAATGTAATTGTATTTTATTTTCTTGATATGCATTGCATCGTTAAAACGGCTATGTTATACAAATTTTCGATAAACGTACGTTTACTCTTTATTTTGAATCCTTATCTCACTTAAGTAACTACATTGTTTATTTCTTAGTAAATTGATTAGATTTATTCAAATGTCGCACGATTAGTAATTTCCAATCTAGATATTGGAAAGGTGTGGCTCATGTCTACCACTTAGTAATAACGTTTCGGAGCTGCGGCCAACAAATGAAAGGCACAAAATCAAATTGTAATAAGAAATGCGCCCGAGCAAGGCGAGTGCGTCGCGTACGTGCGGCTATTTAGCGCCCAAACGGCGCGAGCGCAAATTGGAAATCAAAACAACCAGCCACAATCGAAACTAATCGAATCTTTAGCGTCGTGATCGATAACACAGTCCAATCGGAATCACGATTATTTGTGCACAACACTGAATCTACTATAAGAATAGTCAGTACGTTCAAATTTATCTCTTATCCAATTGTGATAGAGTTGAAGTGAATTCGATTGTACATAGATACGGCGTAGTGATGTGCTTTAAATCGAATTTCGAATGCGGGTCGTTGGGAGATTTCGACGAGTTGTACCTATTTCTTTGGATTATATTAAATTATAGCCAGCCGTGAAAATCGTCCCGTAATGTGTTGGCGGGATTGCGGGCCGTGGGAGCGCGCGAACGTATCATTTGGCGCGCCCCGCTCGCTCACTAACTGCACCTAATGCGGCGCAATCATTGTGTTAGCGTTGTGTATTATTGATTCTCGTTTTGTGATCTCGTGTCCGTCCGTTACGATGCTGTACGGCTCACTTCGAATATTGTAGCAGCTCGATAATTTGGTTATTTAATCAATCAACACATTATAAAACAAACCAAGTTCTCATTTATTTCACGACCGCAACTTATATTTGTATCTATTCCTGTACTCATAATTTTCGGTTGTTTTTTAATAGAAACATTCAAAGAAAATTTTGTGTGAGCACTAGGATATGTTTTCGCTTAACTTTAAATAGAAACGTATCAGATGGACTTAAAATGCGTTTCCTAACTTTTGTTAGAATTTTCATATATCTAATGATTGTCAAAAAATTTTATCTTTTCTTTGGTGTGCACTCGGCCTTAGATAAATTTTCCAGGCGAGTTGGAAACGGGCTCGGAAAAACAATAACATTAGCATCTGTTAAAACAACATTACCGCGCGGCGGCATCCCGTCCGTGTAACGATTTTACTGTAATTTAAACACGACAATAACGAAACCGTTCAATTTTACTACGGTTCCGTATGCATTAATAATTTTTATTAAACAAAAGACGAGATTTTACCACTTTACCACCATCAACGGTGTTGCAAACTAAGGTGAATTTTAAGTTCAGAATTATTTACTCGACGACGTTCTACACGTGTCGTAGAAAGACTATATCCAGGAAGATGGCAACAGTTTTTTCTGTGACTTACCAGGTGAGTAATCGAAATGCACTTAAGGTTAGTAGCTAATACTTCTGAATAGAATAAGCCTAAATTCAACAGTAGGTATCTATAGTTTCGCTTGTCGGATTTACAAATCGTTAGACATATCCCTAATGTGTTATGAAAGAAAAAAGAAGGTAACTTGGCACAACTAATGCCGCCGTAATGAGCCCCTTATCTGACTAATTAAAAGTCGATTTAGCGCGGGCCGACTTTCTAACGGCGCAGCTAATCCAAAGTTAAGTTACACGTTAGCTTTACACGAGTTAACTAAGCGGATCCTTTTTAAGATTTGATTAATGATCGGGCGACAGTTTTGGACAGTAGACTGTCGAGGGTGGGCGCGTCCATACGTGGAGCCCTTCGCCGGAGCAATCAATCAATCGCTAATTACGACTGTTCATAAATACATTACTTAAACGAAATAATCGTTTAAAACATAGTATACACGTTCAGTAATGATTTACAGCTGTAATATGCACACTGCTAGACGTACGGCATCTTTAAATCTTCGCCGGCATCCAGCAGCTTCTTCCAACTCTAACATCAACTTGTAATTGGTCTTCCTACTCGAGGCTTAATCAAAAGCCAGTTTTTAGAGATATGTGCCCTGCTTTTTAATCTTATGGGCTAAGTCACTTGATCTTAGTTCACCTTCAGATTTAATCATCTCTTAGTGTACTGTAAAACATATTGTATTTAAATTTCATTGTTGTGAATCTCTTCCATATGAACTCAAACTACACCAAATTTCTTCTTAGTGCAAGAAATGAGAATATGTAGTTCAACATTTTTAGAAATTAAATCATCTAATTTTTCTTGTTTCGTAAATACGGAATTTATAATATACTTCCGGACATCTATCGGCCCACCACCCAGTGTTTAAAGTTTCGACGGTGTCTAGTTAAAAATAAATGTTAGGTGGAGCAATAAGTTTTAATGCAGTTTTGAAGCAGATTTATTGGTCAACCCCTATGTATGTTTTTTTTTTTTTTGTAATTTCGAATTGATTTGGCCGGCAGAAGTTTTACAGCTTGGGCGACAATTTCAGGCAGAGTATCCATATTTTTTTGATCAAAACTGGCTCTAAGTTTAGATTTGCCTTTTTATGGAACCAATAATCGAAAACATAAAAAAAAAATCCAACTTGTGCGAAATAAAAAGTTTTCTCTATTCCTGGGTCGTTGAAAACAATGAACAGACTCGAATTTTCGTTTTTTTTTTCATAATCCTAAATTCAAAATTAAAAAAAAACATACATAAAGGTTGACCAAAAAATCAGCTTTAAAACTGCATTAAAACTTATTGCTGCACCAAACATTTATTTTTAGCTAGGCACCGTTAAAACTTTTAAACACTAGGTGGGCCGATAGATGTGTCCGGGAGTGTATATTTAATGTTATTTACTAAATAACGACAGTGATTTTTTAATCCTTTTATATGTTCTAACATCAGTGTCATAATGATTATAACAATAAAGGCTTCCCCGCCGCCGGTTCAATTTCTCTCTCATTAAACAGCATTGATGGAAAATTCAACAGGCTGTGTCTTTTGATTTCACAGTTAATCGCTGTTGTAAAATCACATTTATTATTTATTATCTACGGAGAGCCAGCATCCGCTGCCGGCGCGCTCAACCGGAAACAGGGATTCAAATAAAAAAAAGTATAACAATTGAACGTCGCTAATGTATAGCATCAAAAATATAATATA
The DNA here is from genome assembly GCA_029286795.1 of Byasa hedistus. Lineage (NCBI taxonomy): Eukaryota > Metazoa > Arthropoda > Insecta > Lepidoptera > Papilionidae > Byasa > Byasa hedistus. The sequence continues at coordinate 2,592,039 of JAGSMW010000020.1, read as the reverse complement.
ACGGAATAAATAACAGAGTTATTGGATACTTTGGTCATTCTTAACAACATATCATCGTCTACTCAGTAAAGAACGAACTGTAGTTATTTTCAAAAGTTACCAGGTCGTAGGTCTCTGTTGCCGGAGACCGTCTGGATGGGTACCACCGCAGCTCCTATTTCAACCGCCAAATAGTAGTGTGCAAACATTACTGTGTTCCGGTTAGAAGGGTGCTGTAGCTAGTGTAATTACTGGGGTAACGAGACTTAACACCTTATGTCTCAAGGCGACGAGCGCAATGTGGTGCAGTGTGTACCATCTTAACTAGCACCACGTTGTCATCGGCAAGCGTATCACTTACCATCAGGTGAACGTCTTGCTCGTCTCGTCGCATAGCAGTATAAAAAAAAATTATCATCAAAATTAAGTTTCTTTGTATCTATATAATGCAGTATACTTTAAGAATATGCACATACATTTTATGTTAATAAGGGAAACCTGTATTTAATTTTTCAGGTATAAGTTTGTTGTTATCGCTGTTGGTTTTCTGAATAGAGATAAAAAAACAAATAATGGAGCGATGATCTATATAGACATGGTTTTATTCGACTGTAATAAGTGATGAAACCATAAATGATATAGCTAGTCCGGAATATTTTAATACTTATATTTATAAATGATATTATATTTATTATGAAACAATCTAAATAGAAGATTTATAGTATAAAATCCTAGAGGGTTCAAAAACCATACTTCACGCAACGAACCAGGGTCTTCCATTTTGAATTTGTTGCTACGTTATTGTTTTTAATTAAATCTCGTTGCAAATAAATTTCATTTAAGCAGAAGGTATATTACTTGTAAAGAGGAACATCAACGTTTCAGTATCGCCCGGCCATTGATGGTAATGAAGCGATAAAACTTTATTTCTCTTTTGCACATATTTTAAGTGCCATTCCGTGATCATGTTTTTACGGCCACAGTAAACTCCGCGCCGCACTATAACATCATTTAGTGCCCATTCCATTTTACATTGTATGATGGTATTCAATTATTGCGAAGGTGGATTTGAGGATATTAATTTGTTATTTTACTAACGTATAAAATGTGCGAAAATAGTTAAAGCCGATTCCGACTTTAGCATATACCGCTGTAGACGGCTCAACGTGGTTGCATTATGGTTCCAATGTTACTATGCCTGATATTTTAAAAAATGTTGACTGAAATATTTACTGATTATGAATATAATAGTTTCAAGAGAATGATAATAATACATTGTTAACTTATTTGTCAGTAAACTATATATCTGTTACTTTTTAACATCGTTAATAAGCAGTAATAATACAAAGTATAGTATTGATTACCTAAGTAGTTTTAAAGTGTAGATGAACTTCGCATTACGTAGCATAAGCTTGCGGTAAATGAAAATATCATGATAATTATTACGAGAACAATTAATTTAGATAGCATGTGATATCTGCCAATCATGAGTTACTAGTGTATAGGTCTTATGAGATCTATTTTTGCTTGTTAGGTAAGGCTTTAAGTTTCAGCAGTGGAAACAGAAAGTGGGTTGTATGTAAGTAAACATTTTTATAGCTATTAAATCAAGATCACGGTCAAGTATTGATCAAATGATTTTCTTATTTCTATCTATCAGCTACTCACACCGGCGAGACAAATCGATTCGTAGTCCAACGACGCAGTTTGTTTAGATCGAAAGGATCTTACCAAAAAGATAAACCATGAATTTTATCTTCCACCTCCCCCTGATCTGAATCGAATAACTATAGACGATGATATAAAATGATGGTGTACATTACTTGTTCGTTATAAATATAAACTTGTTCCCAAGCTAAAGAGGCAATGGTTAAACTCACAAATTTAACTTGAATCTCTTCGTGCTATGTTAACTTGTAAAGTGTAAAGGGTAGTCTGAAAAACACCATCATCACGAGCGGACGTCGATCGAAAATGGCCGTGGTAATAGTATTTGTTCGTTGATTTTCTCTGTTTTGAACTGTAACTCGATTTGCTTTTTGTTCTGTGGCCAACAAAGCCGAGCAAATTTCGTTAGCGCGTTGTAGCAAGTCGTGTCTGAGAGCGGCACCGTCGTGACGCTGTACTTTCGGTACACAAGGATGCTGCGCCTTACCGTGAATAATCAATTTATGATGTCATTAAAACAAATATTGAGTTACTGGTTCGTTTCGGATCTGGAGCGAACGTGATTTGTGATTTTAACGCCGAGGTAGAAGAGGTTGATGCGCTGTTCGATGAGAATAGTACAGCAGCAGATTATAATATTCAATTTGTTTATTCAAAAAGTTGATATTATCACATCGGGTATTGATATACATTCAGCTGAATATAAACACATATGTTCACTTAATCGCATAAGTAAAAAATTAAACTCCAAGCATTTTTAATTCATATTAAATTTTAGCTAAATTAAAAAGCCTGAGTCCAGATGATTAAATTAAATGCAATACAATAATATCAATTTACTAATTGCTTGCTATTCTAACTTCCTTTACTCTACCTTTAAACTTTGCTTACTCTCATTCAAAATTACATATTTAGAGTAAATATTTAACAAAATCCATTGGCATAAAGTACATAACAATCATGCAACATACATAGGTTAATAGGATAAGAATACTATAGCTATTTAATTTCTGTAAAATAATACATAGAAACTAAATATAAGTTAAACATGATATGAATGAATGGGACGCGGAAGATATTAAAATTTTCGATTATCAAAAAGTACAATAAAACAGCAATTATTAATATGTATTATTAAAATATTATAAAATCAAAGCGCTTACTTTGCACGGAAATTGTCATGATGTACAGAGTATATTTCAAAGGCTATAATTACAGTTATTGCAATAACTGCAAAAGCTGATAATGGGCGGACGAGCGTTATTTGCTTTTTTTTCTAACGCGTCCGCTTCCGGTTGCGACATGAATGTGTGCATATTGAATTAAAAAAAAAAATACTTCATATCCCCCTAACTGAATTTACACAATCCGGGGCACTAACGACGTAAAATAACAATTACGGTGACACAGATCTTATCTGTGTAATTCGGTGTGCACAAAATATCGTGGCGGGCGCTTAATAGCTGCGGCAGTTTTATTGTGTTATTTACACAAATAAAAACGTTTATTTTAACATTTTCCCAAAAATTAAATATGGGCCAATTTGGGAGTTGGGATTGCGTCGTTAGTTGTAATTCGTGTGATTCGTGCGACAAGGACGCGCGCCCGCCGTGTGACGCGCAGCAGTCATCGGCTGTTCGCTATTCACGTGTTATTACTTGTGTAATTTGTGTAATTACTCGCGGGAGGAAATCCTTGTTATTTTGTAATCAGTTGTGTGCACTAATGTGTCGCTCGGCGGCGCTCGCTTATCTGTCGCGTAACAATCGCCGTGTTTCATTAAAAAACATTTTATAAGAACGAGGACGCCTTTAACGTTATTATTGCGAGCAAATTGCATTCATTTGATTGTACGTAATCATCTATAGAGTTATTTAAACACGTTATAAAATGTGACACTTTTTTTTTATGTTGCTCAATGATATTGTGATAATGTTCAAATTGACCTTAAATCTTTTCTTATTATCAAGTATTAGCCCCGTGACTTTAAAGGCAAATTATGTAAAATAATGTATTATAAATATTATGGGCAGTGTGTAATATTTACATGAAGGATTCAGCGCAATTGTGACAAATGTCATTTTAATGATTTTAATTATATTGTAAAGTTGGAGTCTAATTGCATACCATTAAGGATAATTTTAAAGTAAATTACGACATATATAAAATATATAAAGATTTGCTATTTTTTGTAATAAAAGTATTATAAGATTTATATAACAAGCTTTTTGTTTTGTAATTTTATATCTCATTATTATTATATAACAAATGAAGGCATGTGTTGTTTCAGACATATTATAGAGACGAGTTAAAAATGGCGAAAATAAATTTTTAACTTCAGACAAAAACTCAAAAATATCAAATAATTTTTTTGTTATCTTTAACAATAATAAAATTTTATGTAATGTTAAATTTTAATGTTTATTGTTTACCGCCCTGCGATGTTTCCATGAATTTTACATAATTCGTAAAATACACCTGCTAATCGTACCCAATCTCATGTGACCTAAACAAGTTATCTAAATGATTTGTAGTAAAGTAAGTACTTTTCGGAAAATCGCTGCACTGTTCAAATCACCCATTTGCACGCCGCATACTTAATTACAATGCCAGTGAGCCGCAGCTAGGCTTTTGACACGGCAGACAAACGCATATATCGTGACTCCGACCAGTAAAGTCAGTTTGTTGATAAAGTCAATTAGCGGTATCGAAGTAGAGACCCGTATCAACTGATTCGGGCCCACCCTCGCGCCTGTCGCGATATCAAAGCACAGCCATTGGTCGAGTGTGCCACAGGGGAGTGGCTTGGGTCTGCTGTATTTTTTATTATTCATTTTCCTGCGGTGCGTAGGCGACCGCGGACAGTCTGCTTTATTCTCTATCAGTCGATTGAAGGCGTCGGTGTGTCATAGTTTATTACTCTGTTGTGTTTGTAACGTCACTCTATCAAACGTTACGCTACGGTTGTTATACGACTACCACCGCGTGTTCATCTTCGGCCATTTTAAAATCGTTTGACATATACTTTGAAAAGTTATAAGGTAAGTGTTATTATTACAAATATACCTGAACGAACTTGACAGCTTTCGAGCTTTTTAATCGTCTTTTATTATTTTGATTTTATTTATAAAATTAATATAAAATACAACATTTTGAGAAAGACAAATAATAAAAGTATGATAATAACGTTTTAAAAATCAAAATTTTAACTCGTTGTGTGAATTTACATATGTTTACGTAATACATCAAGTTTTATATAAAATTAATAATATTATGAAAGTAATGTGTTCATTTTATATTTAAATGAAAGAATATAAATTATTTTTAAAAATTTACTTAAATATGGCTCTAATAAATTAAGCGTATAATTAAGAGAATATTAACAAATTTGAATGTATTTAATTAAGCAACATATTTCCATCACACCTTCTTGAGCTATTAAATTACCAATCAAATACTAGAGCAGTGTCCCAACTCTGGTTACATAAGGACCGCGGGTTTCATTAATCAAGTCTCATAACAAGTTTGACTTCACTCGTCATATTTTTTTAAGACCCCAAAAAGGCATAATGTCTGATATTTTAAAAGCATTTGCATAATTAGGTGAATTTTATTGCTTTATTGAATTAGGGTCGATGTCAGCCTCAAAATTGAAAACAGCGGGGGCCCTTGTGTTGTTAATTTTGTTTATAGCTTGTATTATGGTCAGTTTTAAATGTTACTTATAAATATCTTGAACTCTATAAAAGCTGTTAGATTTGTTTGGGCCGACAACAATAGTACGTTTCTGGTTATTGATCTTGTTTTATGGGATTTTTATTGTGCCTGAGATCCGTGCATATATTAAGAACGCCATTGATTATCTTTATATGCTTATTTACCTTAAAAAGGATTCATAGCTTTTGTACACCCCTAAATAGAAACATAGACTAGATATAACATATCTTACTAAATTTTCTTTTGTTGTTATGTTTAATGTTCGCAATATCTCAAAGACATGGAAATTGATTTTAACGTCTTCAAACTATTAATTTCGAATCAATTCTATTAAAATATAACTTTCAGGGCAACTGCCAGATGATCAATTTGCTTAAATACAGGTTTAATACATTTTTGAAAATTACTTTTCTTGTGATTCTAAAATTACTTATGGGAAATCTTAATCACTTAAAAACAATATAACATCACAGTTTATTTGTTTTTTTTACAATTTTAAATTTAACTAAAGATTTCAAATCGGTCACTGATCGGAGATCTGTCTTCAGCAGTGTACAGCAGCAAGTTAAAATATATACATAATTTTCTTTTAATCAAAACAAAGAAATACGTAGTTTATAATTGAATGTAACTTCAAACGCCTATTTTAATGAAATTGGAGAAACTATCTACCTTTTAACCACAATTCAATAAACTTCCTCAGAATGACACAAAACTATACTCGAATTCTGATTTAGTTTTGCAAAGCTTGGGTCATCCAAAGATTGTCCAAAATTTTGTTTGACATCAATAGTTGCATATACAATTATAATTTAACTTTTAATAATTATGACTTAAATGGTTTAAAATTAGTAAGGTGGATAGATGATATCGTCACTGTCATTAGAATCAATCTCACGTAACATCGCCGACTAAACTAAATTGAGTTCTCACATAACAATGGGGCACGGAATGAGCGATTCTGACCAATTTTTTACGAAAGGGTTGGCCGAACTCAATTTGATTAATATTACCAATTCATATGACCCATGGTCCTTTTTTTATCGTTCCGTAAAGTTTATAATCGATAGGGAAATGTTAGAGTAGGTCAGAGGTCCATCAGTGTTGGTCGAAAGGAACCCCTTGCGATGACTTGCGGATGCCTCTAGAACGCAAGCAGCATTGTTGATTGTATTAGAGTTAATTAGATCTTAATTAACATTCTGATTTCTCATTACACGCTACTCTGAGCTACCAGCGGCCGATCTAATAAGAAAGTTAATACCGCGCGATCGAATCTTGTAATTTTTTCATCCACTGATGATTTTTTTTTGTTTCTGTTCATTAAGTAAGAAAATTATGTTAGATTCAATAGCGATTGTCTTAACTGATTACTGTGTGAGCTGAAATTCATCATTACCACTCGATGTCCGTTAGATAAGGTACTCACTAATTTTGGGGTTAATTACTGTATCCACAAATTTGCGAATTGTCGTGCGCCGTACATTAGAAAATATCACAAAAAAACTATATTTTTTAATGTGAAAGATGATCTTTCAAGAAAACATAAATTATGTTATCTCAAGAAATGTTTTTAAAATCACTACATGCTACATTAATCGTACAATTGACTTATGTATATTATTAATTAAATTTACGTTTGTGGGTTGGGAAATTAATTTGTATTATAATTAATATATGTTAGACAGATCAAAGTGGAATTAAACATCAATTATATCGTTCTAGAAATATGTAGGGGGAGTATCTTATGAAAAAACCAAGGTCACTTTAGTTCATACGTCTCGGTTTGGAATTATTTCTTTAACACAAAACGGACATGTATCCTAATTGGACTTTAAAAACATTAAATTTAAATTCATACATGTACTTTTAAATTGAATTTGAATAAATTTAATTACACAAACTGTTGATGAAAAACTTAGAATTGTTTTATTGCTACCGGCATTGTTACGAAAAGTCGTCGGATAAAATTTTAATTAGTAGTCAACGAAAGAATTAATTAACAAGTTAATTAAACAACATATTACAAGTAAATGTTTTTTTTTATTAGCATCGTCTGTCCAAAGTTGCATATTTTTGTACATCATTACAGTAGCTCAGCGTTAATACATTTATTTGAAAGGCATGATGGATTTTGTACCTTGTGGCCAACCATTAACAGGGGTAGGTAGTTTTTATCAGGTAGCAGACAGACATCAGTCAAGGGACGGTTGAGTCAGACGTTTGTACTTCTTATCTGGAAGCTCGGGTGATATAATCCGAGACACCATTAACACTTAAGCCCATAACTAATGGACAAAAACGTCTAATCCCCCAATTCTAAGAGTTGTTGATAAACTAAGAATTGCAATTTGGAAAAATAATCGGACTACCGTCGTACAAAACAAATCCTAACCCCGGTTTTACCTTTAGCGTTGTAGGATAACTACAAAAAGAAATAATTTAGCGTTAAATGGGCAATGACTTTTTCTTAAATACGTACGTGGACGTTATTGAGACCATGAAGGTATCTATCGGCTTTTAATGATGATAATGATGAAAGCATTTATCTAAAGAATTATATAAAAGAAATACTTTTACGTAAAATAGTAGACTTACCTCTGTTAGTCTTCGACCAATTTTACATTGGACGCAAACATTAACACTTTCAAACTAACCACCAAATAATTTGCTAAACTTCTCTTAAAGCAGGTTATTTATTTCTGATATTTTAGAAGAATCGTCATAATAGTAAATCTAGTGATAGAAATAATTGCTTTAGGTTCTATGTTAATGGAATTCATCTAACGTCAATTCCACTTTGGAAGGTATCTACAACAGAGAAGTATTAAAACGTCGATTAGCCATGTCTAATGGGCCGAGAGACAAAAAGTAAATCCGTGCAGGCGCCGGGCATATCGCCATAAATCCTATTATTATTCTAATTCTTCACCGGTCCGTCACCCAGCCAACAACTATTTTTATCTAGTAATAACGTCACTGAATATTGGAACTTATCACTTATTATTCGTGATGTTTAAAAACCAAATTGTTTTCCCGTTTTACGCACATATCTATAGAAATATAGAAGAGATTTGTTGTTTTATATGAATATAGAATTGTAAACATTATAAATAATACAAACATTATTTTTGTTTTATATCTAACTATATATGTTACCCGAGTCTTCGTCCACATGATATTTAAATAGAAGAAATATGGAATAAATATATAACATGTTTACAACTTCTCTATTTGAACCGAATTTTATAAAAATTTTCATTGGTAGGTATTGGTCGACACTATTTTTTTTCTAAAATAAAAGTTTTCTTAGATACTCTTTGTTACATCAGCTATCTCCCAAAAAAAGCCCCGTCAAAATCGGTACAGCCATTCCAGAGATTAGTCGGAACAAACGGATAGACATACATCCAAATGCACTTGGTAAAAAGCGGTTATTTTAATATTACAAACGGACACTCCAATTTTATTTCGTTGTATAGATATAGAAGTCATTATCAATATTTCTCGTACTACACGTTTTAATGACAGTTTTGATATTCAGTTTTGATACGACCGAAGCTATTTCTGCCACTAAACAATAGTGTAAAAAATACTGTTTTCTTGTTTAAAGGATGTTGCAACTCGTTAAATCACAAGAATAACGAGACTACTAGTTATATCCCAAGGCGAAGAGCACTATGTGGTGCAGTGTATATCATCCTAACCAGCGCCTTTACTAATAGATGGACGTATCCCCGTCTCGTCGCTTCAGCAAATTAAAAAAGATGTTTCCAGTTATTCAAACGATTGATTATAATCAACTTGCAAAGTAGTACCAAATAAATAATCATGAAGTTTTTTAGAACATAAAAAAAATTCACTAACAATATATAGTTTCGCATTCAACGATTCAAATAAAACAATTTCTATTTGTAATCGATTCTTGGTGAAATGAAAGTCGATGTTTTACCAGAGGTTGTGCTAATGGCCCGGCAAAAAGCCGACGAGGTAGCGGAGGCAAACGAACTCGATACCGCTAACTCGATTGTAAAAACTTCTATCTGTCAATGCGCCGATTACTCGCTCCGCGGACTCGATCAATGGTTAATACTCCACTATCGGCAACGAGACCGCTGAAGCGTTAAAATCTACTTCTTGATTGCTTTTATTTAATTTAATCAATTTTTTTCAGTCGCTATCGACTAAATAGGAAACTGCACCGTGTTGCCATTAGAAATCTTTTTTTTTTTTGATTCTCTTATTACCAGTTCATATTTTCACTAACATTGCTAACAAAATTAATAATTAACGTAACCTTGTTTGTGGACAATCTAAAGCATAAGCATATCCTTGTATCAGTTAGTTCAGCATTTCATTAATTTAAATTATAATATGAAAATGTATCGCTGAGTAATACCTCAATAAGAATTCGTTGTAGCTTGTGAAATTACTGAGGTAACGAGACATAACATCTGTATCAAGATGTCGTGTGCTTTGTAGTGTATAACACTCTAACTATAGCTACAGTGTTATTGGAAAACCGTATCACTTAAGATCAGGTGAACGTCTTACCGATATCATCGATTTGTCGAATAAAAAAAGCAATGACTGTAAAAAGAAACTCCTCTTTTTTCGTGTCCTCACTCCTTAACAAGCTATAAAAGCAGAAACACATATAAATTGCTTGTTTTAGTGTTAATAGAGTAGTTCTTGTCCTAGCGGTCCTATTCATGATCCAGTATTGAAATGTATTGATCCTAGACCTCAATAACATGAGCATACCTACATTCTTCAGTTATTGGCAAGAGATTACTGTTCAAATGATGCTATATTAAAAATCTCTTTACGATGATTCTTTTCATTTTAATATGGAACTAGTCTTTGGAAATTTAATAATTATAAAGTTAAGTAACAATTTTGTAGATGGTTACGAAATGAGTTATGACCACTTCCCAAATAACTGTTACTTTAAAGGGCACGTTTGCGTAACTTTCCGGTTTTAATTTGGACATGCTTTCTTGAAACTTGGATAAGTTATAAATTGGTACAATTTTGTTTCTTATTGTATTAATTTGATGGAAAATGCGTTGAAATGACGATTACCGGCGCGTGCAGCAGATGCGGCCGCAGGTGGCTTCACGCTCCATAGAGGCAGATGACCATTACCGATTCACAGACCACTCAGTGGTAAATTACTTTGAACCTGCAATATTTTTAAACTACCCTATGTACTTAAAAATCTTAACAATTATTTTCGTTTGTCTCGGTACACGGAGGTCCTTTATCAGAATTCAGGGCCACAGAGTATGGACAATGTTACAGCTTTATGAAACCTGTCGTTCTTATTAAGAATAGGAGCCAAACCTCCAGAAGGAGAGGAAGAATTAACAGCATCAGTGTTTTGGTCCAAATTTGGGTGTCTACAATAAAAGAGTGATTAGGCTAATACTGTGTTAGATAGCTTTATCACCGCAGAACACATAACCATTTAACACCAGCTAAATTAAAAAAAGCAGTTCTACAAGAAATAAGAGTTAAAAGATTTAATATTTGAGGTGGTCAAAAAAAATAAAACACCAACTAATAATAGGGATCATCCACTGATCAACTTAACCCCCGAACTTGATATGACAATGCACACCTTATTCTTTTAAGAGGATTAAAAAGATTCTTTAAAGAATTTTAAAGGTGTGCCAACATTTTCTCAGAAAACCACAACAATGAATCTCATTGTCCACAAAAATAATAAAGACGGAAACAAAACGAAGCACGATCTAATCAAATTAATCAAAGATAACAAACAAAGAAACTAAACTATTAGGTGATAGATTTTATGGAAAAAAAAGTCATGGTACAAACTAGGAAATGACAAACTGCAAGTGGTAATTATCTTAGGATTAGGATTAGTTTCTCTTTTACTTTAAACTTCTTAAACTAGATTAGGAAAAGAGTTGTCGTTAACAGTGAGGTGCAGTTCATACGCCAGTCTGACGTGGATTTCAATACAGACAAGTGGTCCCGTGCAACTTGCAGTAAATCTTAACAATCAAACTTATAAACTCAAATTAGTTTACTTAAATTAGGTGATTAGATAAAAGTGAATGTATTATTTAAATGAAACAGAAAGTGTGCTAAGTGATAATTCAAACAGGAAGGTAAGTTATGAAAACAGTACAAGCACTCTTAATTATAAAGAAAATACTTGAATTTCTTAAAAAAAATATCGTCCAGTTGATCTTAGTTCAATACAATTGACTTTTAGTTAATTACGTTTTGAAATTAACTCCGGTAATGAGACTGACACAACTGAAACTTTTGTTACTATGAAATTTTAAGTATTTTTGTTATGCCTACTACAATTTTTTTTTTCTTTTGATATATATAGAACCATTTTTTTTTATAGTCGATTTCCATCTAAAATATATGACAGGTTGTCTCCGTGGTGCAGCGGTTTAAAATTTCACTTTACGAAGTGAAGATCCCTAGTCAGATTCGGGAGCTACATGTTTGTTTTTTAAACTACCACCACTTATATTAAACTTTCTTTTATTCTAATATGGTATATCAAAGTTGCCTTTATAAAGCCTTTGGAGAAAGACATTTCATTCCTTGTCATCAGTACGGTCATAAAATTACTTTTATTATTAACACTAAATCGTTTAAAAATTAAAGTTTTGCAATTGAATAAATGTAAAGCGTATATGAAATTGCTATCAATGGTTAATCGGAATTTAAACTGCACATCAGAGAGTAAATAAAAATTAATAAGAATCATCAAGAGCGTTTGCTGATGTGTTTAAAATTGTTGGCAATTTGCATTTTGTGTTCATATCTGTGATTTATCTTTACCTATATGAAGCCATTTTTTTTGCTACAAACTTTCTTTTTTCATAACTTTTTCTTAATTCTATAATAATTGACAAAATTATCATCTTGAAACGAAATCTCTGTTACGTTAAAATGGATGAAATATTTATTTTGTAATCTTAACTGTTATATATACCTATTAATTTATTTTGAAATTTTATCGTTTTCTCAATAGTGCACTTTAATCCATTCATCGGTTAAAATGATGATGAATAATTTTAAAGTGTTTTATGAGTAATATTAGCAAAATTTTGATGTCTTGTGACGATAGAAAGTCCTACAACAATGCTTTCATATGTGTTCTGTTCTGGTCGTGTTTTTGCACATAGAAACAATACAATACTTAAAATGAGCTTTTCTATACTTTTCTATAATAATAAACAGGTCTTATATCTTTTACTTAGGTAAATCAACGTAGCGTTAACGTTTTACAACAGTTTGTTGTTGATTTTGCGTACGGTGACGTCACGGAAGACGCGCGCCAAAATGGCGGCGTTTAAATCATCCGAAACCGATTACAGTTTAAATTGTTTGTTCACTTTATTATAATACATTTTGTTAGTGTTATATATTATCTCTGTTATATAATAACTAGACGAATTAAAAAATATCTATGCTTATTACTTTGATCGTACGATTATCTGAGTTCCGCGTTTCAAGAAAACCCTTAACGAATTGGAACGAAGGATATTCGGCTTATTAATATCAAAATTTTTTCACCTAATCTAATATACAGCAAAATTAACTTTTTAATGTATAATTCAAACAGAAGCGGTTGGTAATTCAAATACGTGTCGTAGGCAGTCGTGCGTATCACTCAAGTTATTGCAACTTTTTACAAGTTGCGAGGTAATTTTTTGAACAAACATTTTACGATTGTTGTGGCACAAGTTAAAAATCATGCTATACCATATCACTTTAATACGATAAATAACGTTTTTTAACGGTAAAATAGCTACACGATTATATAATTTCCAATAGTTTAATTTTAAAAAAATATATGCTTGAATGAATTACTAATTTAGTTTGTCACAATAAAAAGAATACTAAGTACTTAAACGACATATTTTCTCAAATATTTCTATGTTTGATGTACAAATAGACTGACTACAAAGGTGAAAGTTTAATATAAGTGTATTATTATAACAAGCTATCCGTTATATTTTTTAATATTTGATATTAAAAAGCAAATTACAGTTGCGATAGGATTTTTATTTAGCTTAATTATATTTCAAATATATCATTACCAACATTGTGTAAGTAGACAGACGATGATAAAAATATCGTCACATTTTACTTGTGGTGCTATTAAAAAATTACCCATACTTAATAAAATACAAAAGGACTTTATTGACCTTTATATATCTACCATAGCAGTGACTATTACTGCCGAGTAGTTTTAACTATGGTATCATTAAAGGGTAACTACTTGTAGTATTAGTATAATAATGTAATTTAATATTTTTAATATGACACATTGATGCGGTGGAAAAACCAAATACACAATCATCTCGTAGCTTCATTGAATAAAAAAAAATTAATCATAAAAAATCATTAAGATGAAGTTACTGCTTTAAATAGCGATGCGCTTTCTTTGTATTAATGTATGAAAGAAAGCGGATGTGTGTGCGTATTGCAATTTAGATTAGGAAATGCGATACAATAGTTAATTGTGCTTGACGCTTTGCGATCCCCGAGCGATCCGGCCGCGGGTCAGCGGCGATAATTATATTAATATCGAACTAAACATCAACAATGCGTAATTCAGTCGGTAATGGCGGCCTTCGTACGTAACATTCGTTTAAACGAACGAGTATTTGCGATTACGGGAATTACGTTCGCGCAATATGCAATTAGTTTACGTTAGCCGGATACAGAGGTAAATGTAAAAACTGTATCCGGAATGTACCCACATAATGAATTTCAAATATAACGATTGAGAAAATAAATTATAAAGATTTTATGTAACGACAGCCAAAATACAAAAATTATTTATAAAGAACAACTAAGACCGTTAGCTGTTAGTTTTCTTAAATCTATTACCTAATATACATTTTTAAGGTTATTAATTGACAATATAATTCTAACATAACAGACCTTAAATTACTAGTAATGTTATTATAAGTAAATGAGGTTATGAACTTATGTATTATATGTTTTTTTCTGTATTATTTCCGATACTACTATTATAATAGGAAATGTGAAATTACTTAAAAGATATTGAGAGATTAGTATTCGAGCGTTACTTTTAGGTAGACAGACAGATATATATGTTGTTTCTAAGTCGTATTTCCTCATGACTGAGGGTCGTGGTTATCATGTGTAATGAAACAAACGACGACTCTCTTGGCAGCTATAATGGAGTGGTTTGCCATTGCCTTCTCCATATATATGTTGTGGATATGTATATATATTTAAATATAATACCAGACATTGACTTTATAACTCGCGAAATTATTTTTAGATATGTAATCTCTTTTTTGTTATAGGTTCTAACAAAATCCGGAGACAAAATGGGTGTGTCCGATGCCGGTTGCTCCACGACGACTGATATGTCACTGATCGAGCCCGAAAGGCCCGCCTCCGGTTCCGGTGAGGACGAGGACATGCCGCGGAGGAAGCAGAGGCGCTACAGGACCACGTTCACAAGCTATCAGCTGGACGAGCTGGAGAAAGCTTTCGGACGGACGCACTACCCCGATGTGTTCTCGAGGTACTAACATTTCCTTTTTATTAGATAGTTTTCATAAATATGAAGTCTAAAAGAGATTGCTGATTGATGTGCTATAATACTTTTCTATATACTATTGAAAGAGGTCATAAAATGAACTTGCAGATCAATTTTAATTTGTTTTATATATGCTTCTTACAGTAAGCTAACCTATGTTTTATTTATTTATAAACATTTAATGTACATTTGTGGCCATAGGTCTGAATATGTTATATGCAATTTCATTACTTTACAGGACAAGCAATTAAATTATTAAGAAATCTTGAAGGCACTATTAAAATATGAAACGCTCGATATATGAAAAAAACAAAATATTTGTACGTTATCCTGATATGACTAAATGAAAGAGCATTTTTTGGCGATTATACCTATATTAATTAGTCATACTGAGCAAAAATGTACTTATCATTGTCTGATCTGTAACCAAAGATATATATTTATATATATGGTAAAGCTTTTATTCACGAACACTCCAGCTTATATAGCTCCAGCTATAACCAGGTGGTAGGTCTCTGTTGCCGGAGACCATCTGGGTGGGTACCACCGCAGCTCCTATTTCAACCGCCAAATAGTAGTGTGCGAACATTACTGTGTTCCGGTTTGAAGGGCGCTGTAGCTAGTGTAATTACTGGGGTAACGAGACTTAACACCTTATGTCTCAAGGCGACGAGCGCAATGTGGTGCAGTGTGTACCATCTTACCTAGCACCACGTTGTCATGGGCAAGCGTATCACTTACCATCAGGTGAACGTCTTGCTCATCTCGTCGCAAAGTAGTACAAAAAAAAAAGCTTAGTGTACCGACAGCTGCTGACGAACAAATTCATCATTATATTTGTGAATTTATAACTATCCTATTGTTACAGAGAAGAACTTGCCTTGAAAATAGGATTGACGGAAGCCAGGATACAGGTAATTTAATATATTATATACAACTATATAAGTAACTATAGTGTAATAATAATTTAAGAACAAACAAATTAATCAAAACTTTAGTTCGATTATGTTTGCGATAGTAGAAGATAATGTTGAATTATGTAAAACTGCACCGATAACATGTTGTACGTAAATAATCCTGTAAAATAACACAACAAAAAAGGGGTGTTAATAAAATTTAATTTGTACAATTTACACCGCAAAAGTATTTTTACAGCTCCGAAGTTGAAACTCCTTTTAAGTAATCAACGTTTACGCAACCTGCAATGAATTCGTGCTAAAGTGCTATGTTTGTAGTATAGAAAAAAATATATTCTCGTGTGTTGTGTTATTACACAGAAAATCATGTCCATTTCATTCCGATACTCCAAGTATAATGAGCGATAAAATGTTATAACACAAAAAGCTGAGCGGCTCGCGGAGTAAACAGCGCATACGTGAGCGTATTCGCGCCCGTCTCAAAATGGCTTAATCAATGCGCATAATTAAACTGTTAACCATGAGAAAAAAATGTATACATAGCTGAAAATACTTTACGCTTTTTCCAAACATTCCTTAATCCGTGTATTATAGCCCGTTTGCAGTTAAGTAAAAGGCAATTGTTTAAGAACTTTATCGTTTCACATCCCAACGGATAAATTTCCGAGTATTTTTTCAGCGATATTATACTCGATATTTACTATGTCTAATAATAATATAAAACAAACAGTGTGCGTATGCGCGTTGGAGGATCTAACGTCACGTGCCGAAACTAAAACGAATGAAATAATAACATAAATAGTCACAAAATGAAAGAGCTAAAGATCATTACTACTGATTTTCAATAAGGTCGGTTTCGCGATATTATTTCTTTTGTTTTAGTTTCGGCATGCGACAGAAAATGCATTAGTTTTCACGTCATAACAACAGTCAAGCGCAAACCGCGTTACTATCTGGTGGACCGAACACACTTCATTCTGACAAAAAGATTTGGAATTTGGCAGTTATTTGTTCCTAAAAAATAATAATAGTAAATATAACTTATGTACAATAATTATGACTTTGGCCACTCTACTGGAAGCCACTAATATTTAAATATTACTTATTAGATGAATATATATAGTGCTGAACCCCACACACCGCCCATAACCAGGGTGACGGTTCTGTTCTGGAGATTTGTTGCCCCGACTATAAAATAGGTAGGAACAAAACACTGCCACATTTCAATTTTTTTGAAAGAACGAAGTCTGTCAGGTCCGCTAGTAATATATATATTAATATGATACTGCATCCTTACTCTATTTCTCTGTTATACCCTATGGTAGACTAGAAGAGAATGCCTTATAGTATTGTCCGTCTTTTTGTACATTTTTTTATATGTGTGCAAATAAAGCTTTGAGTAAATAAATATTTTATCTCAAAACGAAACGGAAACTTCTAGTATGTAGTGGCTGTACGAATGATAAAAAACTTGATATCTTTACGCTTAATACAATGTTGTATGGCTATAAAACTTCGAGATCGGTTTGTGTTATGAAAAAGGTTAACATTTTATAACTGGTCTCTTGCTGGAGATTAGTACCGCCGCTACTCCAAAATCTGACTGCATCTATAACTGTGAAAGGCATCAGCTATTTATTACTATTAGCTAGTAAAAATACTGAAGTAACGAGACTTAACATCTTAGTGTCGAGCATAGTGTAGTGAGGTGTTATGAGCAGTCGCATCACTTACCATCAGTTAAACGATTAACTAACTCGTAAATGTAATTAAAAAATATTCCAATAAGATTAATATATATTCATGAATATAATAAAGTTATAATATTCATAAAATAAAATATTTTGCTTCGTGTTTTTCCTTAAACATCAATGTATTTTACGATTGTGCTAAATCATATGGACATTTAATTACGTTATAACATTACATTTTAATAAGATATACTGTTTACGACTCATTATAGTATTAATAAGTGACATGTTATATATTACATTGTTTTTTGTATAAATTATATATCAACTACAAAACAAGAGATTTATTTTATGATGAAAGACTAAACACGACGCCATTTTATATTTAAAAAATATGTTTTCCAGGCCGTTTATGCCATGCTAGATTTCGGTGCCAAATTTATCGAAAAAATCAAATTCCTTAATAATTATTAGATACAATTTCGCTTTACGAAACCAAAATATCAACTGGGTTTTTGACATCGTCAAGTACTGTGCATCAAGCACCAAACTTAAGTATCTCTCTTAATAGAAATAATAAGTTAATATAGAAACTTTTTTATTGAAATTATTTGGAATATGAATTTCTATTTTTCTTTACATGTTTTAAAAATTCACTTACAGTGTTTCGGTAACAATTTCACAGCGATTTCTTCCTAAAACCTATCGTTTAAGTTCCTTAAGTGAACATAAAAAAAATATGTATGTTACATTGGTGGAAGGG
This sequence comes from Byasa hedistus, assembly GCA_029286795.1. NCBI lineage: Eukaryota > Metazoa > Arthropoda > Insecta > Lepidoptera > Papilionidae > Byasa > Byasa hedistus. Next base: position 2,573,727 of record JAGSMW010000020.1, on the reverse strand, counting down.
GGCATGAGAATTTTAGAAAGGCTAAGATGGGACATGGTATAAAAAAGTTTGAGTAACACTGATCTAACGCATCACGTTTTCTTTCACATTTTTTTTAACAACAAACACCTCAATTTCACGTGATGTTAAGTGACAATGAGGCCGTGGATGGGTGAAGCGTGCTTGCTACAAAAACTCTGCTATATATTGATAGCTGATACACAGCAATGGTGTTATAACGTTAAATTTACAATATGAGAGTAGTACAAACAAACAATTCCGCAAGGAATCGAATCGGGAACATTGTGAGATCATTTTGTAATAAATACAACAAATCATATCATCAATAGACCGCAATGACTCCTAACATATACTTAATGATTTCCCAACACACAACGTTCAAGTAAAGATGACGCCGCAATAATAACACATATATTAATAATTGCAACATACACTAGCTAATCAATGATACATAGTATTACTATATCTAAATTGTGACCACAATATTGCCTTTATAACTTAACACTTATAACAAAGTAATTAGCTAACAGTTACTGTAATTTTATTAGTTGTTAGTCGGTGTTAAAGGCACGACGCCATAAAATATTACATTTGTTAGAATTAAGTTGTAAGTTGCAGGCATTAAAAATGTTACGATGTACATGCATGAGGCTGTAATCGTGCTGCACAGTTTTAACGAATTCTCTACATTTTATAAGTTATCAATAAGTTACGTTGAGCGTTCATTATTCAATATAAAGACATGAACTAAACGAATAACTTAGTACTTTAGTTAATGTCAATATTTCTTGAGAGTACCGATTGTTGCGTCGTCAGACAAATGTTTACTGGTAGGTCTCTTTTGTTACAGACCGTCTAGGTAGGCATCACCACAGTGACTATTTCTACCGAGAAACTGTACTGTGCTAATATTACTGTGTTCCCGTTCGAAGGACTGTAAGTTAGTGATGTTACTGGGGTAACGAGACTTAACGTATGTCTCACGGCGACGGGCATGTGGTGCAGTGTATACCATCTTAACTAGCGCCGCGTTACGTGCAAGCGTATCACTTACCATCAGGTGAACGTCCTGCTCGTCTCGTAGAGTAAAAATGTATAGCTTTCGTATTTTCATAGGTGTGGTTTCAAAACCGTCGCGCTAAATGGAGGAAGCAAGAGAAGGTGGGCCCCCACGCTCATCCGTACGGCGGGTACTTAACCGGTGCGCAGGCGCTGCCGACCTCCGCCGCGCTGCCCGCGCCACCGCACCCTCTATCACAACTAGGCTTCGGATTGAGGAAACCATTTGACAGCGCATTGGCTTCCTTCAGGTAACAGAATTTCTTCAACATTATAAGAAAATATCTACAAATTTCTAACTTTTTTTTAAAGTTATTCTATAACCCCAAACGAGGAGACGAGTAGTTAGTAGTATTAATAGTAGTAGTACTTTAAACACATAAGAGGTTGAACTTCAGTCTTTAGACTCATTGTTATATAAATACTTGTATAATTAAGAATAACACATACATGTAAATGAAGTTTCATTGAATTCCTGATTCAAGGGCGAAGTAGATAATGAAATTGTTTAAGACGAACTATCTCATTTTTCGCAGCGTCAAGCGGTTTGATGTATATAGTATAGGAGGGAAGGCGTCTTTTCTGTTCTCCCCTCTCTCTAATATTGTGATAGGTATATTACTGATTCTACTAACATAAGCGTGAATATTAAACTTTTGTAATGCACTTTATGTTATTCTTCTTGTTAGTTGTATTTCATCATGACTGAGGGTCGTGGTCATCATGTGTAAATAAAACACGACCACTTTCTTGGCTTATAATGGAGTGGTGTTGCCATTGCCTTCTTCATTTCACATAATAGGCCGAGCACGGATGATCATGACATAGATATGCAGGTTTCCTCGCGTTTTTCTTCACCGTCAAAGCACGTGATATTAGATGTTGTTATACTATGCACATAAGTTGAAAAGTACATTCGAACACGGTACCTTCGGTAGGCCAGATAACGCTAGGCCAAGTTCATGTTACAGCGTGCAATAATATATAGTCTGTTGTGCAGATACGCCAGCAGTCCCTTGTTCGGTGCTCAGTACCTGCCGCCGTTGTCGCGTCCGCCGCTGTTCGGCGCGCCGCTGTACGCCTCCCCGGCTCATTTTCACTCACTCTTCGCCAACCTGAGCGCGCCCGAGCTGCCGCGGCTGTCGCCCGAGCCGCCCCGGCTGTCGCCCGAGCTGCCTCGGCTGTCGCCCGCGGCGGCCCGCTCGCCGGCCCCCTCCATCTCGCCCCCGATATCGCCCGGGAGCGAACCGCTGCCCCCGCACGCGGCCGTGGACGACGTGAGGAGTTCCAGCATCGCCGCGTTGAGAATGGCCGCCAGGGAGCACGAGATAAGATTAGAGCTGCTGCGGCAGAGGGCCGATTTGATTTGTTGATCTTCACCACCAACCGTAATCTGGAATTAATAATCTCTTTAAGCTAAACATTTATTTTACCGATTACATTAACAGTTTTTTTTTTATACTACTTTGCGACGAGACGAGCAAGACGTTCACCTCATAGTAAGTGATACGCTTGCCCATGACAACGTGGTGCTAGTTAAGATGGTACACACTGCACCACGTTGCGCTCGTCGCCTTGAGACATAAGGTGTTAAGTCTCGTTAACCCAGTAATTACACTAGCTACAGCGCCCTTCAAACCGGAACACAGTAATGTTTGCACACTACTATTTGGCGGTTGAAATAGGAGCTGCGGTGGTAAAAGTTCAACCAATGAAAATGTTTATAAGTGTATCAGTTACATGTAAAAGAAAATTGTATTATAATTTTGTTAGCTACAATTGGCTGCAGTTATGATTATTATAGAAACGTATTTAGTTACTTGTACAGATGTCTAGCGACAACAGTATTTTAATTTTTATATGCGGTTAAGATAGTATACGTTAGTGTTACAAATTTTAATATTAGTTATAATTAGTTGTATTTATATTCCGTCCTGTTTACTTAAATAATTGATCGAATAAATATATTTTCATATTATAAATGTTTAATTGTACCTCATTGTATTTAACCTTTATGTACAGTATGTTTTTTTTTTAAGTCTGAATTATTTTTAGTTAAAGCTTATCCTAGAGTAGATCTTTTTCCACTTTATAATCATATTGAGAACAGAAATCTTAATCCGTTTAAAGTTAACATTGCATTTTGTAGAGAATAAAAAGGAAACGCTAATAGTGACTTATGACTTAAATGGTAATAATAACATTGCGCCTTAATAGTTTATATATAACTATAATTAAACGATAGCAACAATTTGATGTTACTAGTAAAGTTCTAGATATCTGAATGCAATCAAGAGGCATTAAGACACTATTGGCAAATGTTTTGACCATCTGAGATCCGAGGGTTGTTATTAAGGCGTGTACGAGAGACGAGATCCCTTCACTCGGCCTTGAGTGCGCTGACTAACGCCAAATTAGTGATGATCTGGTGTTACTGATTATCTGATTCATTGTACAACGCATCGTGGCAACGACCTCACAATCGATCAATGGGAATACTAAAATGCTGCAGATGCTTAACTTCATATCTATCAATATCATATAAAAGTTTGTTCAAAAAACATTCCTTTAAATTTCTTGTGACAAAGTTTCTTTTGAAAGTCACATCATTCAATAACAAAAGCCCATCCGGTATTCAGTCCATAAGTATCTTTTTTCACCAAAGACACGAAATGAGCAAGATAAGTAAGTGAACCTCATCATTGATAATAAGAGGAGTATAGCCTCATTTGTTGTTTGAATGAAAAAGGTACCTAAAATCGCTAAGCATGTAATTTCAACAAGTACAACGTTCTACAAACCTGAATGTGGTAAATATTATAATTACAATTTTTACTTAAGTAAAGAAAATTGTCTGTTGATAAATCTGAATACTCTTCTTATAGTCTCGTAGTAATAATAACTTTAATAAGCAACAAATACTCTTTTTTAGCGAAATTATTCAAAAACGCGTAAAATTTAAACAGAAAATAACAAATTCAAAATTTTTCCTATTTTCCCACTCACAGAGACCTTTTCATTATTTTTCGATTCGGACTAATCTTAAAAAAGTTATTAATGGACATACATAAAAAAGGAACCAAGAAGAAACAGGTTATTAGAAAAAAAGAGAACCTTAAATACGTCGGTTAAATACTAAACTTAACTTACACGATCATGATGATGATAATGAACTTTTTTAACTTACTTTGCGCTTTGCCAATTTCCTATTGCACTAATTATGTATTAAAGTTAAGTTTAAATAATGACATAAACTGAAATATATCTAACCATAGTTTTTTAAGTACTTTTCGGTTTATCTAATGCCGTCACTGGTTATAATTCTGCCGGTCTTATCGCATCAAAGAATTCAGTTACAGTTTCAATATATACAGTTTATAATTTTTTTTTTTAATAAATGTTATGTCTCTTTAATAAATTACATTTAATAAACTTGAAATTTTTATTAGTATTTATTTGACAAACAATTACACAAGTCCTTTGTGACAATAATGGCGCTTATCGTAAGATTTTACGATCACTGCCGGACGGTATTGGAATTAGTGATGGGACGCAAACCTGTCGACTTGCCTCTTTATATTATAATATAAATTATTCCTATTACATTTTAAATTCCTTTATTCTAAATAAGATTATTTCTTTGGAAAAACCATTCAGATTAATCTTATGGTGTAAAGATGTGCGCGACACATTTCAAAAAATTTCATTTAAAAATGCTCTTTACACAAAACAACACATTCACATAATTTAAAAGAAGTACATGTTAATTATTAAAAGTTACAAGTGTTATAAAAACTTTCATAATTATTGAAAGAACTACTTCTACTTCTTGTAGTTCTACTTCTGTCTGGTGAGTATTGAATAGAAGAGATCCTTTACGAATATGACTAATCAACTTCCTCGAGGAATATCGGGTAGAAGATACTATAGGTCACGACACAACAATTCCGAGAAAGAAATACTAAAGATGTGAAACAATTACGTTATACAAGTATATGTATTTTCTGATGTAAAAGTGATCATAAATTTATTGGTAATTTAGCATCCTTATTTGAACATGTAGGGTCATTTAAATGCGCGTATCCCGATCACGGTACAGCACCGGAACGCACCATCCCGGGCTGGGTTTTATACAAGCGATCTTCACTCGGAGCATTTTATAGCGCATCGTAAATTATAAACTTGAATAAAGACGTTTTGTGAACTGTCCATGACGTTCCAGACGTTTCCATTTTAATATATTTTTAATGTACGCGATTTTATTGGCTCCGTTATAATAGGTTTAGCGCTGAATCAATTTGCGGTGTATCAATGTTATGGAGAACAGCCGTTGTGAATTTTTAATAGATTACTAAGCGAATACTTGCACAACGAAGTTCGTATTCACGCGGATATGTGCCTTATGTGCCGCTGTGAGAACTAAACAGATGTAATGGACGTCGCAATTATATAAAAATTACCGGTAATTGTTTTAACATTAACAAGTTTTTGTTAGAACGAGAAAATGCCTTATTATTCCAATGCGATCAAATCAAAATGTTTACAATTCATATGTAAAGAATAGGACATTACTATTTTGTAATGAAAACATTTTTGGTTAAAATTTATAACCTTTTCTATCGATAAGGCATTACTTTAGCACAAATTTAGTATAAGTGATAATGAAATATAATTGCTTGTAAGAGCTTTTGTCATTTCTCGCCTTACAGTAGTGCCGGGGCTCAGTAGCCGTAGCTTTACCTACACAAGTGTAACACACAGGTACGAAAGCAGAAAAAATAAAGGAAATGGATCTTAATTGTTCAAATATTTTACAGTCCGGACAAACAACGAAAATACTAAGTGTCGCTTCAAAAACGGCGCGAACAGTGTTGCAAATCTTAGTGGCGCTAAACAGGTAACAAAACCCAAGAATTACATTTACTTGCAAAAAAAATCGAGTCGTCAAATAATTTTGAACCTTTTTGCCTTGATAGTACGTTCTCTTTTAAATATGAATTCTCAACCATTAAATCTTTAAAGGATTAAGTTTAATAATAATTCGAAGGAGTTCTTTGACACTTTTTTCCTCATTGCGAACTAAGTAAGAATCTGCTTTCGGTTTCTTTTCGGCTGCTTGCGATTCTAATCCATAATGTATTTATTTGTATTGTTAATCGATGAATACTCATAATCTTCGTATTGTTGGAGGCAACAACAGAGAAAAAGAAAACTAATAGCTTCCGTAAATACCCTTTATCACAGCCGATGGTTATTGTTCTTAAATTTTTCTCTGTGAGGTGGATGGTCAAGATCTAGAATGTTCCTATCACCACATTGCATGGTTAAACCCGAATGCCAACCTTCAGAAAATCCATTTTCTGCTGTGGACATCAATAGTAAAATGATGGACCCCTCAAGTACTTTTATTATGTTATTTCTATAGTCATTTTAAATATTGAAAACATCAATATTTGAAAACAACAATATACAGTTTCTAAGTTTATTCATTTGTTATTTGCACCAGAACTTTGCTTAACATCTAGATGCATTAAGTTAATAAATAAGTTATGTTTTAATTAAATTCAACGTCGGAAATTTATTGGACGTTGATTAAAATTGATAAACGCTCCTTTGTCTCCATAATTCCGTGACTGCTTACACAAACCCACCTTCCTGAATCATAAATGTCATTGTTATAATAAACAATGAAGTGTTAGTAATAAAAGATGTAATTATAATAGATATAATGTATTTACACAAAATGAGTGTGACTTATTTACGACTATGTTATATTAATAGTAAATAATTCAAGTCTGTGCACTTATACGTCTTATATATGACATAATAACTATACAATACTCTTGTTCATAAAATTAAGACACTTGTTAAGATCTTTACTTGACTTAGTATCCTGTATAAGTTCACACTACAAACTGGCCGTTTCTTTATTGTAAAGTCGAAAATAAAAATGGAATTAATTAAATATGAATATTAATTAATTATTACAATAATTTTTATAAATCAACACTCACCGTTACTAATATGTTATAATTATTAATTTAAATAGCAACGGTTACTAGCAACACAGGAAACCAAATAGCGGCCAGAGAGAGGGTAGTTGCAAGTAGTTTATATATCTGAAAAAGTGTGGCACAAGATATTGTCTTTGGTAAGTTTGATGCCATCAACTAGTATTTTTAATATTGTATATAGGCGATAAGACAATAAAGGCATTGTGAGAACGAGTTGTCTTATATTTGCAAACTAGTGGAGTTATACTACATTATATATATATATATATATACTTCCGGACACATCTATCGGCCCACCACCCAGTGTTTAAAGTTTCGAAGGTGTCTAGTTAAAAATAAATGTTAGTTGGAGCAATAAGTTTTAATGCAGTTTTGAAGCTGATTTATTGGCCAACCCTTATGTATGTTTTTTTTTTTTTTTGTAATTTCGCATTGATTTCGCCGGCAGAAGTATTACAGCTTGGGCGACAATTTCAGGCAGAGTATCCATATTTTTTGGTCAAAACTGGCTCTACGTTTAGATTTGCCTTTTTATGGAACCAATAATCGGAAACATCTAAAAAAAATGCAACTTTTGCGAAATAAAAAAGTTTTGTCCATTCCTGGGTCGTTGAAAACAATGAACAGACTCGAATTTTCGTTTTTTTTTTTCATAATCCTGAATTCGAAATTAAAAAAAAAACATACATAAGGGTTGACCAAAACATCAGCTTTAAAACTGCATTAAAAATTATTGCTCCACCTAACATTTATTTTGAGCTAGGCACAGTTAAAACTTTTAAACACTAAGTGGGCCGATAGATGTGTCCGCGATTGTATAATGAACCGACGCATTTCTACTGTTTTCCCCTGTTACAAGTAATTGCTGATACTTATAAGGTATATTTTAAAAGTAACCGTTCCCTCCTTTATGTTTTAAAACGATAATGTGCAGTTATCTCAAACTTAATTAGTTTTAGAGAAAAAGATGAATAGTTAAATATTGCAATTTTTCGAAATGAAATAAATAAAACGGAAATATGTAGGTATGTAGGAGCACTCACTTATTGTCCAACAGCGTAACGACTTATTAAGAGGTCTGTACACCCCGACAGACAGAGCGCGACTGCGACCGTACCGCCGGCGCGTTTCTGTTTATACCCGCACAAGAATTACAAAATCATACTTGACTTTGAGGAATTATTAATAAATTTAACTTAAAATCATAATTAATGAAATTTTAACAAATGTTTAATATATATTTGTAATATAATCATCAATTTCATAATCAATCAATCTTTGTATCATGTCATGCAACACACTTTATGAATCTGCTTATATATTTTAAGTTAATTAAGGGAACATGTAAGTAGCTACACTATTATATTTAATTTTCTAGTATAAGTTTTCTGTTGTCGCTGTTGGTTTTCTGAATAAATAAAAAAATAATTCAGTTCGTTTATCTAACTTTAACAAACAAATGGTATTACAACGCGATCGTGCCGTTATGTATACATATTTTTTAAAGCCCGACTAATAAAGCAATGATTTGGTTAAGTATTATTCATGTGAACTATTCACATGAAGCAGCTCGATGTCGCTCCGAGACATCGAACGTATAGATGATAATTCGATAAATATAAACGTTTGTATAATTCTGTATGTTATTAATACGTGAACATTGAAATGAGACAACCGGACAGTTTTTCACACGTCGATAGCGTGAAGTGTGTGAGCGACGCCGCGGGAGCTCGCAGTGGGCTCTGACAACTAGTTAGAACTCAACTGTTATTTCATTACAATATCAAATATAACAAATAATATATAAAGAAATTAAAGAGAAGAAATACGACGAATCCGTTACCGCGCTCACTTCAACACTCGATGAAACGTCGCAGAACAACTATGTTACAAATGTGTTATAAACACTTAATGTCTGTAAATTGTGTTACACTACAATATATACTCCCGGACACATCTATCGGCCCACCTAGTGTTTAAAAGTTTTAACGGTGCCTAGCTAAAAATAAATGTAAGGTGGAGCAATAAGTTTTAATGAAGTTTTAAAGCTGATTTTTTGGTCAACCTTTATGTATGTTTTTTTTTTAATTTTGAATTCAGGATTATGAAAAAAAAACGAAAATTCGAGTCTGTTCATTGTTTTCAACGATCCAGGAATGGAGAAAACTTTTTTATTTCGCACAAGTTGGATTTTTTTTTTGATGTGTCCGACATTGGTTCCATAAAAAGGCAAATCTAAACTTAGAGCCGGTTTTGACCAAAAAATATGGATACTCTGCCTGAAATAGTCGCCCAAGCTGTAGCACTTCTGCCGACCAAATCAATTCGAAGCTACAAAAAAAAATAAAAAAAAAATTCTACATAGGCGTTGACCAATAAATCTGCTTCAAAACTACATTAAAACTTATTGCTTCAGCTAACATTTATTTTTAACTAGACACCGTTAAAACTTTTAAACACTAGGTGGGCCGATAGATGGGTCCGGGAGTATGTTTCTAGTTGTGTATTGTAATCTATGAAATACCGTAGACACAAGCACACTAGTACATATATTTATGAATTCAATACCTCATTGTGTACTGAACGTAGTATAAATTGACGGAGGTGGTTTGGAAAACTGCTGATGCTTTCCCGAAGTTATTTACTATTTAGTCGCCTTTTACAAAATGCTGAGGGTAAAAGAGTTACTTAAATTCACCTCTCAAACGATTAGAATTTAAGAATATAGTTATCATGTGCCAAAATGACATTTAAAGAAGCTACTGATTGTTTCTCCATTATATACTAAACTGTTATATTTAACAAAATAAAAATTGAGGTTTGTTATTTTTGATATTACAATAATCGTAAGTAAATATATTAAAAATCACATAGATATACATTTGTATCTATTAATATATATATACATATTATTTTTTTAATATGTTATTGTAAATGTTATTTTAATTATCTATTTATTCGGCAATTTTCTTTTTATTAATTGTATATGCAGATTTTTTACCTTTCTGACTATTATTCTTTTGATGAGTGCTCGATATCGATGTAATTAGCTTTTGTGTTTTTGCTTTATGTATTAAGTAGTAAAATATTAAAGTTACGGTAGATTATTCCGAGTCGTCGCATGGGTTTGCTGTATAATGGCGACCAATTAACTTCAAAACTAATAACATTAACTATAATATACTGTAAGCCAATTAATCGCCGTATTATTTACAACATAGGCGATTATAAATTTTTATGGCACTATACATTGATTAGTAAAACGAGCGAGCCGACTGTTTGACGAGCGAATTAACATTTATAGAAATTAATCGATTCCGTGTATATCGATTTCGACTACGCTATTCGTTGGAACGGGCCATAAACGTCTCGTTATCTCTAATGGTAACATATGGGTAGTGTATGGGAAATGGTAACGATTGGACGATACCAAAAGATCCTGTTTATTTTTTAATCATTCTCCCCTTTTATAGTTTACTCTGTGTTGCGTCATTTGTTACTTGAGAATAATTTTGTTAGTAATATTTTACTTAAACCTTTTTTTTTTATTAATTGTATATGCAGATTTTTTACCTTTCTGACTATTATTCTTTTGATGAGTGCTCGATATCGATGTAATTAGCTTTTGTGTTTTTGCTTTATGTATTAAGTAGTAAAATATTAAAGTTACGGTAGATTATTCCGAGTCGTCGCATGGGTTTGCTGTATAATGGCGACCAATTAACTTCAAAACTAATAACATTAACTATAATATACTGTAAGCCAATTAATCGCCGTATTATTTACAACATAGGCGATTATAAATTTTTATGGCACTATACATTGATTAGTAAAACGAGCGAGCCGACTGTTTGACGAGCGAATTAACATTTATAGAAATTAATCGATTCCGTGTATATCGATTTCGACTACGCTATTCGTTGGAACGGGCCATAAACGTCTCGTTATCTCTAATGGTAACATATGGGTAGTGTATGGGAAATGGTAACGATTGGACGATACCAAAAGATCCTGTTTATTTTTTAATCATTCTCCCCTTTTATAGTTTACTCTGTGTTGCGTCATTTGTTACTTGAGAATAATTTTGTTAGTAATATTTTACTTAAACCTTTTTTTTTATTAAATTCCTATCCGTCATAACTGTTAAGACAACAACTTAAAGTTACACGTCTTCCCAATGACGTGTAATTTTTTTAATCGACGAAGCGTCGAGACAAACGTTCACTTGATGGTAAGATGGTATAAACTAACTTACAGCTTCCTTTGAACTGAAACACAGTAATATTCGCACACTACTGTTTTAGTACACTTTTACTATTTGCTAGTTAACATTTTTATACAATACTATATCGGAATTAATGCATCAATACATGTGATTATAATTCTTGATACTTGTGTCTTTAGTCTTTATTTGTTATAGTGGTGGAAGGTCTCTGTTGTTGTTACAGCCGCAAATTAGTGTGCAAACATCATCATCATCATCAGCCTATAGACGCCCACTGCTGGACAAAGGCCTCCCCCAAAGAAAACAAACATTACTACCTTACAATGATTTAGTAAACTTTAGTTAAAATTTTAGGAAAATACAGGATTCATAAGTATTTAACTTTTCATACATTATATGAACATATTTAACAAATTTAAGTAACGTTCATTTGTATATAAAATTAGGCTTCAATGTAAACTTCGTAAATTGCCGTCGAAGGCTGTAATATGGCGGTGAATAATTAAAGTGCAGCCATGTTGTTTATAGCTTCAGCTTTAATTAATAACTTGAATGCTGGTAATTTTTAAAGAATAATTACATAATTCACCAGTGAACAGGAATCTGTTGAGTATTTAACGAGTACCATAAACAGGTTTGAAAGGGATTCGTTTGATTGAAAGTTATTGTTAAGTTTTCTAAGCTTTGATACATAGTTTTCATTATATACTTTGCATACGTACTAACTTAAGTCGAGACGTTTTTCGAAATATTATTAAATGAATACATTTTTAAATTGTTAACCTTTGAAAGTAATGTACACTATATAGTAAATTGATCCAACAACATACTAGTATAATTGAGTCACATAAAAACGAGCGAAACAAACACAAGAAATTGAATCTTTGTTGGATCTAGAAATAAGAATAAAAATTTTATACTAAAGCTTATTTTAATTAACAGATAAAAGCTTTAATGACATTTAAAAATTATCTAAAAGTTACCGCATTAGATTTTTCTATAGAATAGATGTAGTTAGTTCGTCAACCTCCTATAATGTGATGGTTAGTGATGAACCTTAACCTTTAACATCTTTATTAAAAGAGGAATCGCAGGTGAACGTGAAAACTAAATCCTTGTATGTCTCTCCTTAAATTAAATTACCATTAATCGTAGTTATAAATGATATATATAGTAAGAGATTGTAATGCTCACAAGTCAGTGAATTATTGCTAATCTGAATACGTAAGACATTAGTCACACAAAGTTTTTAAGTATATAGAGTAACTATGTGCATGTTAAAAATGTTAGCTTTGATGTTATATCCTTAAGTGTAAACAATCATATTTTTTACTCACAAAATACCACGTCTATATAAACAAAATGTTATTTAAAATATGTATATACTTTGTTTAATACTATAGATTTTGTATAATAATTAATACAAGAGTTCTGATATTCTGTAGTGCAGTAACCATATTAAAGAGCAGTAAATAAAAGCGCTCATTATGTGCTTCAGTGCAATTCATAGTAACATAATGAATTAATTAAAAAGTTTTACTTTTTATAGCAAAAAGCTCGTAATTAGATGTAATAATATTTATTTTGAAATAACTAATATCTTTTATAAATAGAAATCTCAAAAAAAAATGGAGCTGTTATTAATAAGCAAATTTTTCATGATGCTTGTGATACGAAGTGATAATAAAAAATGGCCGCTTACGTTTTTAAAAATATAATTTAAAATTTAGTCACTACAGTAAATAAATTAAATTAAGCCAATTCGATTCAGATTACACTAAATATTGCACACTTACTGCCTGGTAATAAGAATAGACAATAATCAATCACTATCACAACAACTCAATGATTCAGATTTCCCTCTGTTTGAAATACTTTAATAATCAAAATATAATAATAATTTGTAATACTACATAATATTCAGAATGTCAACCTAATTATTAAAATTCATAATTATAAAAAATTATGTAATGTTTCATTAATTTCCTGAAGTTTATACTTCAGGAAATTAATATTATTACTATTGGTTTTTATATACAGAGTCGTAAAACAAACGACGTTATAAAAGTTGGCGGCAAAAATGAAATATGTAACATTTATTCTCAATTCAATTTCGTTGTTTGATAATAAATTAAAGATCGACAAGACAAAAAAAAAGGAGATTAGTCACAATCAAGCGGGGCCAAAAAACGAATCATCTTTTTACGGTTCAAACCATCGTAGGTACTCGGAACTCCGTCGGCTAAATTAGAACTAATTTATGTTGATTGAATTCATAATAGAAAACTATCGAGACAACATTCGACCGGTACTTGTAAAATATCGATGTCTAAACATCGCTAACAGATAACGATTGCCCACGATCCGCGCGACCAGTTCTTGATGTCTTTTATCCGATATCCGGGCGTCGTCATCGATCATTTGTTAGTCATTAATCAGGCGACACTTTTAAATTCGCTTAAAGCACGCAAGTAATGATTTAATTCGAAACACTCTGGAAACTCGATAAACGGTTAAAAGAAACAACGAAAACCCAAGCGAATAATACGCGCTGATAACGATAGCGCGAATATTCAAAAAGATATTATTTCAACAAAACAACAAATACAAATCTAACTTTAAATCTATATAGATAAAGTTCAAATTCGCGTGTGATTAATGGTTCGTGTCAGTGTTCATCTTTTTTGAGGAGGACTCGGTTTGGTATTGCTTTCCATTAGCCGGCACGCGCCGAAGTCGACTAACAAATGACATTTAAAAGGAACACGATTAGAGTTTATTTGAAATTGGAATGTCTCGTCGGATAATATAAATGGCGTCTAGACTTTCTTCGATAACGCTCCGTTTCAGATATTTTAGTGCATATTTTGAATTATTGAGCACATATTACTTTGTAAAGAAGTTGTAATTTATTGCACTTTTTTCATACAAACGTATTATAATTAGTATCCATTGCGGTTTGCAAATTTGTTGTTAAAATCTTACAAATGGGAACTTATCATAGTAAATATAATTTTTTTTAAACTAACCACTGTTGTTTCATTATTAAACACATATATAAGTTTTGAAATTTCAATCCATTTTTTATGTCTATAAAAATTGTCTGAAATATCCCAATTATATTATAATGTACAAACAGATTACAAGAAAACTGAAAAAAACTTATGTAATGCCGCAGACAATTGACAAAATTACAGCAATGGACGAAAAATGAACAATGAGAGCGAACAAGAAAAGCAAACAAGAACACTAGCTGGTGGAAATGATTGCGGTCAGCGTGCGGAAGTCGCGTGCCACGGCGACCATCGCACAATCACTGCCATACAAGATATACATTGAATTAGAAATAAACTAGAGCGAGCACTAGATTTTATCATTGACTTAACCCTTCTATGACTTAAGGCACCAAAGAGAACTCTGAACATCTTCATTATAACAGAATAACCATTAGCAACATTAGAAATACTCCAAAGAAACATGTTGCTGGATCAGTAAACGTTCTCGACTTTATGAAATTAAATGTTGAATAAAATAAACAAGCAGTAGAGGGTGACAGTAAGAATGATGGTAACGGTCTTGCAGAATACAATTATTAAGTTATAGTTACATCCATTAAAAGTGGAGAATCAGAAGATCACACCGATCAGTCCAGAGGAAATGTATATTAAAAGAACTTAATTATATTTACAGATAATTTTTAGTGTATTATCTTTATAGTTTACATGTAATCATATATAAAATTTTATATTATAGTCTATTGGAAATAAAAGCGTATGTTTATATTTATTCTATTCTAGATCTAGTGATATCGCCGTGAGTCAATTGAGTAGAAAAACTGTAACCGCAATCGAATACTGTATTTGTGTATCCATCCGAAACAATTACTGTACTGAAGGGAAGAATAAGAAAGTCTTTAGCATTCATTTCTAACAATTGAAATGGATTTTTCGTGTTATGCAAACAGAAATTGTGGAAATTGTTAGTTTCGGTTAGCGCGGTCTGTTAATCATATCAAACAGCATTGTTAACATGAAAACAGCCGAAGCTTGATTAGGATATGATTTCGAAATCAATAATGTTAACAGTTAAGTTCTACATGTTCTCGAACTTTGAACTATGACAGGTTACAAAGGTGATGTAAAGTTCGTGTTAGTAACGAGATGATATTCGACATTTGCCAACAAATTTATGTACAAATTAGAATCCGACGTAGAAATTATCTGTGAGCTGTCCATTTTGAATGTTATTATATTCTGTACTCTCTAACTACTTTATAACTATTTACTAATTTTCAGAAGTAAAAAGTATATTGGCATAATAATTAATGAATGCTAGTTAGGTTATTATTAGAGAATGAATAACAAAATGGCGATATATAATTTTTTAAATTTTCAAACACATTTAAAATTAGACGTATAATAACAATTAATATTTCTGATATTGCTATAAATCATCAATATAATGTGATATAATATAGCAACATATTAAAGTAAGAGTCTAACAATATCTAGCCTTTTTTGATACATTAAAATATTTATATTTTTTCTTACATAATGTATATGAAAACTTAATAAGTGATTATGGCTTACACAGAACATGTCAATGTGGATAAAAGCCGGACGGACAGACAAATTACAAACATAACAAAACAACTCGTAATTTTTAGCAAATCATGTTCGTTCATTACTGTAATAGGGAAGAAAATGACCTATTGAAATTTTATAATAAACAGAACTTTGTAACAATATTTCGATAATAAGTATAATCCGCAGAAAATTTGACAAACGATTTGTAGTTATTTAATTGTATTAGAATGTTCCTTTAACTTTATAAGTATACGCAACTGCTATTATCTTAAAAATATGTTAACTGTTACTAGATATTATTCAAATACTAACAAAACTGAAGTATTGAACTATTCGAAACGAAAGAGAATATTTTTAGTACTTTCGTATGCACTGTGCTATTTTATTAGTAATTTTGCGGGTATTTTTACTGTATAAATGTTATTTATTTTGATAATTCAATTTATAGAGCGATATTCATTACGTTAAAATTAGTATTTTTTTTTTTGGCACTATTTACTTTAAAAATAGTTGTAATGGGATTACTAAAAATAATGTAGTAATAAAAAAGTACAATTGTTAATTATTAAAACTAGTTTTAAATTATGAATTTTTATTCAATTGTTAAAAAAACATAATAGAGTTAGGATACAGACATAAAATATAATAAATAATTAAAATGGTGCACATATACTAAATATATAACAAAGATAAACAAAATAATAAATAAAATAATAAAACAATTTTATTTTGTATGTACTAAGTTAAAATATTACAAAACATAAACAATCGCAGTTACGTTATACGAAATATTATTTAGGCGGGCTGAAAAACATTTGTGTTCGCCATTAAATATATTATAATTAAAAGACAAAAACTAAGGAGCCGGATAATGTATAGAGGGCGTGTGCGCCGCGTTCGAAATTCAAATGTAAGGAGAGTTTGGCGCCAAGCGCGCGGCGGCTTTAGAGGGCGTAGAAACAAAGAGGCGCGGGTTGATTGCGGCGGGGTGACTTGCAGGCTTGCAGCTCGACACGCACCGTGAAATCGGACGGTAGGTACCCCGACTGGTTCCGTATAACACAGGACATCAAAAAAAATTGCTTACCTATCCATTCATTCATCATAAAATCAGTAAGAATCATGGTCAAGCACTACAGCTATTAGACTAATATCAGAACCCGCAGCTACGTCTACGTCATATCATATCAGGAAATATCTAGAATATATAGCTCAAAACTTAGAAGCAAAGTAATCTTTGTATTTTTCGTCATGATTATTCAATTTTAAAACTTATAAATGTGTTATGTTATGTACATTAGTATTAAATGGAATTTCATTTATTCATAGAAAACATTTTTAAAAGGCATTATGGCTAATGCTTTTTACACATTAATTACCAGCCTATCTAAGATGTAGTTGTTGTTGGTAGTTGGAGTATAAAATTTATACAATGGCTTTTTTTATTAAAAATTATAGTCTATTTCCTAACAGCGTTGGAGCTTCAGTACTTTACAGACACTACTTTCCGGGATTCCTAATCCTCTATCCCATTACTTATGTATTATACTCATAATACATATAAGAATAAAACAAAACAAAGTTCTAAGATAAAAGATCTAAGCATCTCCAAAACTGTTACTTGGGACGGCGTATCGCTTACAAAGTATTGGGCTACTTATCTATTTATTGATTAAATAGATCCGCACCGCATCGTCCGCAATGAACAAACAACGGTAGTGTTTCGAAAAAAAAATCCGGGGGTCCCCCCCTTTGTATCGGCGATTGTGTCTAACTAAATGTAAATGATGACGTTGTGCATTCTCTTCGGAGGCAACGCCTACTTATCCATCGTAAAGCTACCGATTTCACTACAAAAATGCTTTTAATTTTAAACTACACTATAATAAAAAAAAAAAATTTAAATATTTTCAGCTTTTCTCTGATATTATAGTTCAGTGCTTTTTATCATAATGTTTTAATACTAATACTATCTTATTATGTATCATTAGTTATAAAACTGTTACACATATACATAGTTATATTTCTTTAGTCTGATTTCTATTGTTTATTATAGTACATATCTATAAACAATATTTTAATAAGGTGTTTATAGGTGATATGTTTACTAAACTACCGAAGCAATGGCGTCTATCAAATCAAAGACCAATCATTGCATACAAAGGATATTCGTATTATTAATAGTTTCCCATGCGTAGTTTTTCGTTGGTCAGCGATAAATTGGTCGAATTTTCTCTACACCGTCCACCCTTTTTGTCTCTGGTAATGAGTGCATTACCATACAAATAGAATCAGCTCGGCCCGGCGGTATAATGAAGTCGGACGCCCCGCTGGCTTTAGGCCTTTGTGGTCGCCGGCGCCAACCGGCCCTACGCAATACATACGCGCGCCCGACGATTGCTTTACAAATATTGGTTGATGATGATTAAATGCGCCGCGTAAGTATCGATTCGATAATCACCCGGGGAAAGTCACTTAGCGCCGGTACATTACTGTACATAAGTTAAAGTAGCGGGCAATCGTCAAACACTAAAAGATAAGTTTAGAAAGTTTACTTCATCAGCTCCCAGGATGAGGCGCTTCATATTCATAACTGTTCAACGGCAACTATTTCTTTAAAATATAATTCAAATAATAAAACAGTGATAGCAGAGTTTATAATGCAGTAAAATTCGAAGGGGCATGGGTTTGATTCCGACTGATTAATGTCAACTTATAATAAAGGAAAACTGTATAAGTTATATTACATTCAACTCCTTGCTCGTTTTGATGCTATTCATTTGGGAGAAGTCCTTATAACCTAACCATGGGTAAACCTTTAAGTTAGGGTCATGTGTAGCCTTTTAAACTTAACAGTAGCTGCATACTACTATGTATTGATTTAAAGGTAGTCGAAGTTACTTAAGCAGCAAGTAATGCAATCGATTGTGAAGTGATATGTAAAGATTTTAAGGTCCTTACTTACTTAATGTAAATAAAAAAAACACACTAAACTCAAAGCAATTAGGTAAAAAGCGGATTTTGCTTAAATTTTTTAATCAAGACACGATTTCACCATTTGAAATGATAACGGTATAAATTATTGCACATTTGGCGGGTCTGTTAAAATATACTCAAGTATATAAAAAAAGACAAAAAATCGTTTTAAAGAAATCGATGTGAACCAACGCTTCAGAAACTTAAGTAACGCAATTAACAAGAAAATATAGTGTAAATTTAATTTTACATTTATTAAGTATAATAACTTGATATAAAAAATATCTCATAAAGGTATTATCACGCGGTGCCTTCTAACTCATACATAAATACATTTTTTCAATTTGCTGAAAGGGAAGAGGTTTTCAATACGATGTATTAAATTACATGACCAAGCGGAACCTTTTATAGAGTCTCCAATTTTGATATTACTTTTTTTAAATTAAATAGGTGTGAATAAGTAACTAGTTTAGAAGCAAACAACAAATATAGTTATAACCACAGAAATAATCGGATCAAATTCTCTTCTTCTTGATTATTAGGATGCATTTTGAAATTAGTTTAGTTAAGACCAAAAAGTTTTTATTTAAATTTATAATTTTTCGTCGTCTTTTTATCCAGGTATTACCTTAAAGCAATAGAATGTGCCGTAATAGCCCAGGAACTAATTTTCATGCTTTGGTCGCAAAGATCATGAGTTCGATTCTCAGTGAAATTTTTTGATTTTAATTTTCTCCCTGTCCACAGTGCTTTCGTATCTCCTTAACAGGAAGAACTCCTTTATCAGGTGAACGTCTTGCTCATCTCGTCGCAAAGTAGTACAAAAAAAAAAAGGAAGAGCTATAGAAATTCTATTTCGGATTTCTCATCTCCTTATTCTGTACTCCATTTTATCCTGAAAGAGTCTCCACGTAGCTCTTCCGGTTTAAAAGTTTACGCTGACGCAATCAGGTAATAGAGACTAATAGATAGTATATAATGTGAGATGCTTAAACGAAATATTATTTTGTACTGCCTACATTATTTCCCTAAATAGAATATTAGGAATGAAGTAGTAACAGTATGTCATAAACTGAACGGTAGCCTGAAGGCGAACGCGTCCAGATTGGTCTTAACAAGAATTTACAACCAGGACAGGTATAGAAACGGCGTCAATTTCGAATAACTTATTTTAGGGTTGCCATTTTACATCCACAGCATCTCCTCAATAAACTCTCTGGCCAGATTAAGTAGAAGTTTTGTAAATTGTCCATTAAGTAAATTACCAGCTCATCTCGTCGATTGAAAAAATTACTTGTTATTTCAAAAACATGTTTCGAATTATGTTTATAAATTAAAAATGAATGGTACTAAGTGAAATAAATAAGTTAATTTGTAAGTGTATAGCTTAATACATTTTTTATTAATTACCTAATTTAATAAACGAGACATAGGTGTGGAAGAAATATTTTTTCCTTGTTTAATTAAAACGAAAAATGTAACAATGTAAAATCATAACATTCAACTACTTTAAAATTATTTTTATTGAAGATCAAAGTTTTGTTGACCTACAATTGATGGTTTTATGGAAACATTTCAACATATTTACATAAACCATAGATATATATTTACATAAGATGCTTTAAACATTTTATCATGTTAAAGTTTCTCATTATCGGTAGCCCTATAAAACAAATATAATAGTAACAGTCTTTGCCAACATCACAAAGGACTTGACTGTGGTGTCTCAATGTATGTGGTTAAATTGTGATGAATGGATTATAAATTATTATTCGCGTTTACTGTATCCTGAAGAGTATATAAAGTACGATATTTATATTTAATTTTATTTTTATTTTATTGGTAAAGGATTGCTGACGGAGTTAACAATACTAAATAATGCTACATATATATGACTATGGTCGCTTACACAATTGCAACTCTGCTTATAAGCAATCACAGCATGAGCCACAATATAAAAATAATAATACCTAAACACACTATATATAATACCTAAACTATTTTGTTGTTTAGTCATAAAGTAAAATACATATACATATTTAATTTTGTTTAAACAACATAAAGTAAAGAATTACCTTGTATTGTTTTCTGAAAACATTATATGAAAAATTTCTATGATAATCTATAGTATGTTTCATGTTATAAATCGATTAATAAAAATATCACCTCGTTTATATTAACGGAGAAGCAACACCTTGGTAATAATATACTGGAGAAAATTGCCCAAGCAGCTGAATTAACGGGAAGACCTAAATGATATTACAGTAATCATGTATCGATAAATGCAATTACAGCTCATTAGAGGGAATCGATTGTATGTAAAAAAAAATCGCGCGTATCGAGTAATTGACAACTAAAAAGTAGCGCGGTGTGCGCGGCGGTTGTGGTGCGTGCGCGAGGGGGCGTCGCTCCGCCTACCGAGGCGTAGGGAGGGCCGCGCGGCCGCCGCCGGAGGAGGGAAGAGGACCAGTCGCGCTCGCCACCGCGGAGTTAGTGCGCGTTGCGGCGCGGCGTCGCGAATTATCATCGCCAACTTTAAATCAAATCAATACACGAACTGTTAACAAACTACCGTCCACCGCCCGCACTCATGTCCGCCGCAATACCGTGACACATTTTTTTTTTAATTCCAACGCAGCAACAATTTCGTGTGTGACTATACTATAAAAAGAAACACTGGCCGCATAAACAATTATTGTTTAACCATGTGTATTTTTTAAACATTAAAAAAAAATTTATTAAAGAACAAATTTATAATATTTTTCTGTTTAATCTGTGCTCTCTGTGACTCGAAGCAACACAAAATGATCGTGATAAAACAACCCGAAGCGCATTGAAAAAAAATGATACGTTTGAATAGAACTGCTCCAAACAATAGTTCCGGTGAGGTCTTCGAAGATGGACTTGACCACACGTCGCGGTGAGGAAGGTAGTGCCGGGGATGCTGTCATATCACTGAACGGTACTGAGCAGGTGTGTCGTGATATAGTGAACGGAGCGCACGGCTGTGAGGTGACCGGAGTGACCGCCGAAGTGACCGCGCCGCCGAGGAAGACCAGCTCGTTTAGCATAAGGAACTTAGTCGGTGGGGAAGACTCCGAAGCAAGTGCCGACGGCAACCCGAAAACCAACGATGGTAAGTATCACCTCATTAATAAGTATCATCATTAATACAATTAAATTATATAAGTCTTTATTAATTTTGAATAAAATCTAATGTGTTGTAAGTTACATAGTATAACTTTTTCAGAATATTGACGTCTGATTACTTTTTAAAGTTACTAAAAATACTATAATTATATATCAACTAATAAAAATATTAATATTTATATCTTTGGGTTTATTTGAGTAGTAGATTTACTATATTTAAAAAAATAACATAATTTATTATACGATGGTATAGAAATTTCACCGAAAGTAATATTTTTATGTGATCAAGTATGAAGTATTTTTTCGCTATGTGATATAGCGAGAGGAGATAAGACATTAAAGTAGCTGTCTCAAGCTGTAGATCGCAATGTGGTGCTGTGTAAATGTATTAACTAGCACCTTATGAGCAGGTGTATCACTTACTAACAGGTGAACTCCCCTGCTGTTTCGTAGTATTAAAAAATTGAGACAAAACAGTCCTACCTTATAAGACGCCAAGATCTGTCCCTACTCTAAAGACATATACATTTTCTTGTGTAAATCTTTACTTAAACATTATATATTTACATGACTTGTTAGACAGAGGTCTCGAGTTTGATTCCTGAGTCAAATGTTATGAAATTAGAATGAACTCTCCTGGTAAATTACCATCGTCATATCGATAAGTTTCTGCAGATAATTTTTGAGAGTCAGTACTATAGACACGCTTCACCATTTTCAGCTTTATTAACACTTATCATGTGAAATTTAAATGTTAGCTCATACTTGATAAACTTAGACTACAAAATCAAAGATAAAATTATTTATTTACTTGAAACCGTTAAAATGAAACTTGTGTCAAAACGTGTCCTTTGGGAGACATTACCTTTTACTATTTACCTAGAGGTTGAGTAGAGATCATAACGTTTAAAATAAAGTCATAAAATAGAGGAATGACCATAAACCATAGAAAAAAAACATGACAGGAAAATTAGAAATATCTAAATATTACCATATTTATATTAGTTTTGCACGATGTTTGATTATTGAGACAATGGTTAATTATAAGCTCGATGATTATTTTTATAACATTTCCTTGACACCAATCATTGTCTGCGAAACGATTAAACTGGTATTCGCAATAACCGCGGAATGACATATGCGATTAAAACAATCAATTTCACGTGAATATTTCATGATTGGCAGATCATCGATTTTTTTTAATTGCGATCACTCCTTTTCTTTATAGTATTTTAACCGATCTCTTAATTAAACCCGAAGATGAATGAATATATGTGTGATATGATGAGTTCATTAAAAATACATTCTCTAATTGGAAACCAACTTTTTTCTTGCATATTTTACAGAGTTTCAATCATCTTTTTATAACATGTCATTAAATTAGACTTTAATAAGTTGTTAAGCTCCAATCTCCTTTAGGTTAGTTTTGCGGTTTACGGTTCACAACATTTTGAGGGAAAAGTTAATTTTGATAACCTAAAATAGCAAATATTTCTCCTGCTGTCAATATATGAAGTACAGAACATACTAGAAAAGCACATTTGACCCTTAACGATAGATGGCCTATATCATTGTTTCGTATACCTATGTACCACTGGAGTGGAGATTTTTGGGGGAGGGATAGGTCCAGCAAATAGTAGTACATCGGCTGATGATACATAATATAACAGATTTTTTACAGTACTTTAAACTTCATCATTTTGATTTTAACTGTTATTATAAGATATTTACTGACCCGAATTACGAAATGTATATACTCTTTCATGATTATTATAGTCTAGACTGATCTTTACCGAGAGGAGATGGAAAGTGCTCTTCAGCTATAATTCATAAGAATAAAAGGTTTAGAAAGAAAAAAGTATATTTTCTATTCATATTTTATTTACTATGTATATTATGTTATATATTTACATTTTCGTGTGTTTTGATAGCTTGGATTTGTATGTTAGTATTCTTTACGGATATATTATAGCAGTGCCTCGCTTGCCACTTGCCAACGGAATACCTTTCCGTGCCAGTCTCCTTGTGACGTCACCCGCCCCTAACTAGACGCTTCCGGGATTAAATTGGCCCCGTCCCGCTAACCGATTAACTGCGAACCCGTTCCTACCTCGGCGCCGGCTCAACCTTCACTTTTAATTATAACCAAAAGGTTATTCACAAGTAAGCGATTCCTATTCACACAACGCTCGCCGCGCTGTTCCGATTAGCGTAGTGTGTGTTGGTTTTAAAAGAAACACTAATTTGCAGCAATAAAAATTCAAAATTCCATCTTTATGTTGTAAAGGTCAAAGTGTAAAATGGTTTTGTTGTCGTGTTTACTTAACTACACAAATATAATGATAATGTGAAGCCGTTTAAGATATTTACACAACACCACATTGCGCTTTAGGACAAGATAAATCGATCAGCTCTCGTTACCTCAGTAACTACTACACACAGCTCTAAAAAAACACTAATATTTACATACTGGTATTCGGCTGGAGAATTTAATAAATTAATAGGTAAATTGTTCTTTTATTATATGAAGCGATGAGACGAGACGTTCACTTGATGACATGTGACACTCCTGCCCATTACATCGTGGCGCTAGTTAGGATGGTATACACTGCACCACATTGCGCTCGTCGCCTTGAGACATGAGGTGTTAAGTCTCGTTACCCCAGTAATTACACTAGCTACAGCACCCTTCAAACCGGAACACAGTAATGTTTGCACACTACTATTTGGCGGTTGAAATAGGAGCTGCGGTGGTACCCATCCAGACGGTTTCCGGCAACAGAGACCTACCACCTGGTAAACACCAACCATACACCACCAACATAAGACGTTAAGTCTCGTTACCCCGGTAATTTTTACTAACTGCCCTTCACAGTTGTGTAAGGCTCCAGAAATAGGAGCAGCGGACATACCAGTTATGACCTGATCATATCTTATAGTATTGTCTGACATTTGAAATATGTACTTAAGTTATACTATCGCTTTATCCTTTACATCTTATTGATACACCAAACAACATTTGCAAGATTATTAAAACGTAGTAAACTAGATAATAAATTGTTTCAACGTAAGCAACAGTTTGCGGAGTGTTTAAAAGGTAATAAATGCAAATGATAGTTTATGCAACGTCAGCTTATCTACTTCATCAGCACTAGGGTTTGCTTGCAGTATTGACTTGCAAAACATTGTTACCCCTCGACGCTAACTATTCGTTTCCGTTAACCGTTTATATATAATGTACTATCATTGTATTCTTGCGACGTGAATCGATGATAGTCTTATTGTCTTAGGGCATATTTTTACTTAATAATTAATAACTTAACGATCTTCCAAGATTTCAAAATTATAAAATACAACTATTTATTTTTAGTAACATCAACGCCTCTCTAACTACTAACTACACATCTTTTATGTAAATAACTTACTAAGTTCTTATTAAATAATACATTACTATATGCTTTCTTCTTACTTTTAGATGAAGATAAACAAAACTGTAGTCACCATTTTCTATGTAAAATAAAAAGTTTTAATCGTTACCTATAAGCACTTTTTAGAAATGTGATGGTTATATCATATTTATTTATAGATTACATAAAGTTACACTTGATGGTCAAAGCTGGGACCGAGGCATTCCCTCATGTGGGACATCGATGAAAAATAATTGTGATTACATGCTATTATAATAGAAAAATAGTAATTATATTAAGTAGTAAGAAACTGAAATGAATCAAGAGTAAAAATTTCTGCACTATTGTGCTATTGTATTTCAGACTAATATTTATTTAACTATTGTATCTATTTCTCTTCAATGAAGTAGTTGGTATGATTATTGTAATGATGAAGTAGCTGTCGTTTTGGTATAAAAGGCGGATAACTGTAGGTCTCGCGATGTTCCTGTTTAGGTAGTGTAAAAAGAAGTGTGGAAATAGAAGATATAAGGTGTTGTCTCATTATCCCAGTAATTTCACTAGCTAACATCGCCCTTCTAACCGGAGCATAGTAATATTTGCAAACTACTATTTAGCGACTGTGACAGATTAAAAAAATATTTTAAGAGAAGTGCCCATTACTTACAAAGAAGATTGTAATATATATTACTGTTAAGCAGTAGAATAAGGTAGCTTATAGTCTTGCGTTTGTATATACAGTTATTTGCATTAAAATTTTAAATATCCAGACACTGTTAAATTGGAAACATCACAGCTCTTTATAATATTCATTTGTATTCACAAGATAGTTAATAAAAAGAGGCCACAATTATAATAATTATCCATGATAATTATTCAATTATTCAATATTTACAGCATCAGAAAAGTTACGAAGTATATAATCGACACGACGCGATTACATCTTTTGAATCACCTCCAGTTTTGTATAATAAAACGGTAATTGCGATCTTAGGCACTATAAAAATCTAGATAATGCTAGCTGCAAGTTTAAAGATTGTTTAAGATCTATGTAGTTAAAATTAACTATGATAATTGTAACCGAGTTGACTCATTGAAAACAAACACTAAAGTTTACCTCGCTTCTGCGTAAAGAAACTGTATATTGCTTTTTCGTATATAATTAACAATTTTCAAGTTTTATTTTTCATATATACAAAGGAATTTTAGATTATTTAATTAATAAATTAATCTTATGCGATAATTCATATTATTCAAATTATAACTTAAATAAGTAAAATTTGTTTTAAGTTATATGTTAATCAGATCTTTGGTACTCTTGATTTGTTGTAATAGTCTAATTTTCCCACTGTTGGGACTAATGGTCTAGTTGACTATGAGTTATTTCAATTATATTATAATCTATGATTTAATTACGATTACATTAGTTTAAAGTAAATAAAGTTACTTTTCTTCTAAACTCGCAATACCATTTCTTATATTTTTTCGTAAATACAGTAAACTTCTTGAGTAGCTCCTAGTAAACTGTTTTGAAAAAAATTACTCGGTTACTTTACGATTATGCGCGACTCATCGCTTCAAGCGATATAAAGTTGAATAATCAGTACAATCTTAGTTACCAGTAATTGTGACAGGTATTAAACTTGTCAATAGTAAGTGTTGCTTTTTATTCTTTTCACTAACATTTAATAGTGCGTGAATTAAAAAAAAAAATTGTACAGTTGTAACACCTTTCGTGGCTGCGTATGCGACTGTAGCACTTATGCTAATGCTATAAGTACTAAAACCGCGTGCACAGTACAAACAGATGGCCTTTGAATAAGACCGTACTTGATATAACGAATTCATTATCATATTTTCCATTATGTTTGTTTAGGGCGATAATTAAACATTAATACGTCAAATATGTAAGCGTGTTTACACTATCCTAGACTCAAATGTGTACCGAGTCATAATTGCAATTTGAAATATTACATTCCAGGTGTATAGTAAGCAAGTTTATCATTAAATAGTAACTGTAAAAAGAAGAACTTTTTATCGAAATTCTTTAACCTTTGTGCTAAATTCATAAAAGAAGTCAAGGACAGTGAAGCCCAGAATACTCTATAGCGACAGATTTACCTTTTAAAGGTTATTATAACTTACACCATTGAAACTAGAAAATTCCTAGCCGCGGACTCGAAGCATGGACCCTCGTGTTAGTAGATTTAGAAATTATAAAACAATTTAATAGTCCCACTTGGTAAACTTGGCAGACTGAGTAACAAACACGAATACCTTTTAATGTCGACGGCTATACTTTCATTAATCGTTTAAACTACGCATTTTATATGAGTTTTATTACAAAATTGTAAGTCACAAAATGAAAATTTAAAATATCGCATACGTATTTGTTATAGATCTTTAATGAAACATTGAAACGGCGCGGCGGTGGAATATCATTTAACTTTAACACGCTCAAAACTGAACCGGGGTCGTGTAAGTTATATTGAGGCCATAATCGCATTTAACTTGAACTTTTCTATCGTGCAGCACTCGTCGACCTCGGAACAAGCAACGGCGGCAACATAACAGCAGCAAGAAACACACACCTGTCAACTGCAACCGTGACTGATATGGGTTCGTTTGTCGGGAATTATTTCTTTTTGCAAAAACCCCCACCTACGTTTCCCATATTTGATGTTCACGTACCAATAGATATGAAAACTAAAAAATATACTCGAACCACATACAGAGCGCGCTGCTTCAATAACGGAGCTCATATT
Source organism: Byasa hedistus (assembly GCA_029286795.1). Classification (NCBI taxonomy): domain Eukaryota; kingdom Metazoa; phylum Arthropoda; class Insecta; order Lepidoptera; family Papilionidae; genus Byasa; species Byasa hedistus. The sequence goes on along the minus strand of JAGSMW010000020.1, from coordinate 2,545,545 downwards.
TTTTTTATACTACTTTGCGACGAGACGAGCAAGACGTTCACCTGATGGTAAGTGATACGCTTGCCCATGACAACGCGGTGCTAGTTAAGATTGTGTACACTGCACCACATTGCGCTCCTCGCCTTGAGACATAAGGTGTTAAGTCTCGTTACCCCAGTAATTACACTAGCTACAGCGCCCTTCAAACCGGAACACAGTAATGTTTGCACACTACTATTTGGCGGTTGAAATAGGAGCTGCAGTGTTTAGACGGTCACCGGCAACAGAGACCTACCGCCTAGTAAACATTACATCATACATTTTAAAGCAATCGTTATCACATCCGCATTTAGATAAACAAACAACACATAACTTGATGATAATTAAATGTTTACGTAATTATCATAATAGTATAAAAATGATTAATTAAAGTAACCCACAACGTTAAAGCAAAAAAAAAACTGAAGTTGATTTTGCTTTTTTTTTAATCGTCGGTAAAAGTAACTTTTTGAACAATTTTAAAGCTCTTCACATGAGAACCAGTGTATTCCAGTCTTTAGCATCCACAGCCATATTAATACATTGTGGTCAAATTTTAGACCATCATTAAACCAAAGAATGAACAAACGAACACCAATCTGTATAAATACTAGAAAAGGTAGCATCCGATTTGATTTAGGTTTGAAATTATAAAAACTAAATCAATTTACAACAGACAGACGCTGTAATATGGATTAACTTTAACTAAGACATTGTACATAAATTAAAATTGTCCTTTTGATAATAACATTACACTTCTTGTTTTTTTAATTATTAACAATTGCTAGGTAAGCCTTTAATCATCACCGGGCCGACAGTGCGCGGCTATTAAGTTAACGATGTATTTAAAGTAAACTCATTATCACGGACCTTGGGATAAAAAATATTTTCGTTTACAATTATAATTGATTCAACAATCTTACAATGATTCTCCGTATGCTATTATTTATAAACAACTCAGTAGGGTATATAGGTTAATCCGGTATAATATCACTAAAGGTAACATACTAGTTAGCGAAGGTCTGTGTACGATGGCCGATGTATTTTTACTAGGTGGTAGGTCTCTGTTGCCGGAGACCGTCTGGGTTGGTACCACCGCAGCTCCTATTTCAACCGCCAAATAGTAGTGTGCAAACATTACTGTGTTCCGGTTTGAAGGGCGCTGTAGCTAGTGTAATTACTGGGGCAACGAGACTTAACACCTTATGTCTCAAGGCGACGAGCGCGATGTGGTGCAGTGTGTACCATCTTAACTAGCACCACGTTGTCATGGGCAAGCGTATCACTTACCATCAGGTCTTGCTCGTCTCGTCGCACAGTAGAATAAAAAAAAAATGTATTATGAACATTTTTAAATATTTTTTTTTATACGATTAACCTACGATAGTATCGAGACGTTCACCTGATGGTAAGTGATACGCTTGCCCATAACAACGTGGTGCTAGTTAAGATGGTACACACTGCACCACATTGCGCTCGCCGCTTTAAGACATAAGGTGTTAATTCTCGTTACCCCAGTAAATTCACTAGTTTACAGCCCTCTTCAAACCGGAATACAGTAATGTTTGCACACTACTATTTGGCAGTTCAATTAGGAACTGCGGTGGTACCTATCTAGACGGTCTCAGGCAATAAAGACCTACCACCAGTAAAACACATAGCACACTGTTTACTGGTGGTAGGTCCCTGTTGTCGGAGACTGTCTAGGTACCACCGCAGCTCCTATTTCAACCGCCAAATAGTAGTGTGCAAACATTACTGTGTTCCGGTTTGAAGGGCGCTGTAGCTAGTGTAATTACTGGGGTAACGAGAATTAACAACTTATATCTCAAGGCGACGAGAGCAATGTGGTGCAGTGTGTACCATCTTAACTAGCACCACGTTGTCATGGGCAAGCGTATCACTTACCATCAGGTCTTGCTCGTCTCGTCGCACAGTAGAATAAAAAAAAATGTATTATGAACATTTTTAAATATTTTTTTATACGATTAACCTACGATACTATCGAGACGTTCACCTGATGGTAAGTGATACGCTTGCCCAAAACAAAGTGCCACTAGTTAAGATGGTACACACTGCACCACATTGCGCTCGTCGCCTTGAGACATAAGTTGTTAATTCTCGTTACCCCAGTAAATTCACTAGTTTACAGCCCTCTTCAAACCGGAATACAGTAATGTTTGCACACTACTATTTGGCAGTTCAATTAGGAACTGCGGTGGTACCTATCTAGACGGTCTCAGGCAATAAAGACCTACCACCAGTAAAACACATAGCACACTGTTTACTGGTGGTAGGTCCCTGTTGTCGGAGACTGTCTAGCTATCACCGCAGCTGCAATTTCAACCGCCAAACAGTATGTAAACATTACTGTGTTCCGGTTTGAAGAGGGCTGTAAACTAGTAAAATTACTGGAGTAACGAGAATTAACAACTTATATCTCAAGGCGACGAGAGCAATGTGGTGCAGTGTATACCATCTTAACTAGCGGCTTGTTGTTATGGGCAAGCGTATCACTTACCATCAGGTGAGTCTCAATCGTATCCTCGGTAAATCGAATAAAAAAAAGGTGAAAGTAAACTTTTGAAACATCCTGTAGCAGTGATCGAACTGATAAAGAGTAAATATGCAAAGACTTCACATTTCGCAACACCTGACTGTTATGCAGATGAATACATTATAACGCGTTGGTGTATCTATAATTATAACATCTATGAGTTATGTACGTATGTCACTTTAATAATGGCTGGGTGAGGTAATTGAAGTGCAAAAAGTATTTTATGTGTCGGTAATCATTGCCTTCTGATATTTCTTTTTATTATATTATTATCAGCACGCAAAGATAAAGTTCATAAACTAATTTATTTCTTTTATCATTTTATGTGTGTATAAAATAATTCAGAAATATTTTAAGCTTTCCATCGATCATAGACCTCGGCGAGATCATTCCGATACTAATTTATCAAAGTTTCTTTTAAATAATTAATTTATCACTGTTGTGACTAAAGTCGGATAGAACATAGCTAAATACTTGTTTAAATATTTAATCAATTTATCAATCATCTGTCTATGGTCGCCCGCTGCTGGACAAAGGCCTCCCTCGAAGATTTCCCTCAAAATTTTCAAATTATTAGTATCATATTTCATTTAACAAAATCACCATACCCAGAGCTAATAAAATTATCTGTAAATCATAATAAATCATTTTAAAGTAGCTACGGAACCAAAACCAAAGTATTGCCTGTAGTTATTCTATGTATTGAGTAATATACAGCTGGAAAGCAACAAAAACGATAAGAATGCTAAGAATTTTTAAACAAATGCAATACTATTAAATGAAAACACATCTATGGGAGTACACAAATCTTGCTTCTAAATAAAGTGCAGATAACTTTACAAATGACTTGTGTTTCTGGAATTTAAAGTGGCGCGGGGATCGTAGGAGAATGTTGTTTAACAATAATAAATACAAGGGTCCTAATCGATTGACAGGGGTGAAAACTTTTACGGGGTGACACAGGAATAAAGGTATTTTAAAAGTGAGAGTTATCACGGGGACCCATTAGGGCGCACGCGCGGCCCCACAGATGAAAAAAGAGGACAAATAAAAAGAGACTTGATACACAAACATTATTACGCGGGGTTCTGTAAATTCATTCCTACTGTAATTTGAAACATAATTTCGGAAGAATATCATTTCTATTCTAAATAAAAAAAAAAATCTAAACATTAACAATTGATAGTAACATTTGAGTAGTAAATTTTAGCTTTTATAGATTTACAAATATTCTAAATTGTTTGATTAGACAACGCAGAACCCCAAAAATAGTGACATTGAATGTTGCCCGCAATAAAAATAATGTTGCCGTAGTAAAGTCTGATGCAGCGACTCCCGTATTGAATTCCTCTGATAGATAACACGGCGTTGGAATGCGGGGGATTCGGAGTCACTTTTACGCTACGGCGGTCGTCCGGCTTTTGTATCTAGGACATAAATCACTTGAACCACGGGGAATTCCCGGCGTTAAATAATATAAAAAAGACATCATACTATTTGGATGTACTGAGATTTTTTAATGGTGAGTGTTCTCAACAAACCTACCCCTTTTAAAGCGGGACCTAGCATCGCCTTCTAATGCTCTGACTACAGGAACAGTCGCTGCACTAAACTTATCTAGCTGATGGTCTCCGGCAACAGAGAATACCTTCTTTGATGGTGTATAATGCTGTTAGTCAATTGACCAACTTTGGCTCATCGGATACCAGGCTCACGGACCCTGGAGTCAATAGCCTAAACAAATTGCAATTGCTAAATAAAATGACATTCTTGTTCAAAAGTACCATGCACTGTATTTAATCCGAAAGATGATGAGACACGATGTCAATTGACATGAATAATATATTTTTCATTAAAATAAACAACATGAAGCAATTAAAAAGGTTTAAATATTAACATGTCACTGAAACTAACTTTGTGCGGATATTTAACATGTTCACAACAACTTTAGATTTTATAAATAAGGAATTTTCGCTAGAAATTATAAAGCGGGCATAAATTAAGCGGAGCTTATTATAACTTATGCATCAATATATTTAGGAAATTCTAAGACACATGAACTATTTTGTCTACAGTATATCAGCTTAACCTATTTTATTTTACCCAACCGAAGCTGAGCTCTTACTTATCGAAAATAAGATGGTTAAGTTTTTAAACTTGATTATCAAATTACTGATTAAAAATAATATCAGAAGCTGTTTTTTGAAACTCTATTCATAGTTTATTTTTTTAAACTTTTTTTGCATAATCATCATGAGAGAAAAATAATACATAAGAAAAGCTATAAACAAAAAGGCGGTCATGATGCTGCAAGGCATTTTTCTCTTGTCAACCTTTTGGGTTGTGAATAGATTTAAAAAAGTTAAAAATGGTTTTGTCCAAAACCTTTGAACTAGAAAAATCATTACAAAGTTTTCCACACTTTGTTTCAGAAGTTATATTATAGAACAGAACACAACTCACCGGCGGTAACAACCAATAATTACGTTCCAGCAATTTGACGAACAAGATGCAACATTATCTGATAAGCCGGAATGAAATAAAACAAACGGCTCCGCGGGTAATTTACTAGCTAATGGCACGTCTTATCTGACTAATTAAAATACGATTTAGCACGAGGTGGTGCGTATGTGTCTTATTGTCACCTCGCTCTGATCGCTATCAGTCGATTATGGGACGGTACATTTTCTAGGAAGTCGCTGAAATTAAAATTAACGCCTCTGCGGCCATTTTAACGAAGTGGCTGCAATTAAAGTAATTTAAAACTAATTTAAGAACAATGTTGACTAATAGAACACCTTGAAAAATCTTTAGTTATATAGAAATGACTAAGACAAACCGGAACCACCAGACGGACGCAATCGGACAAGTCACCATCATCATCATGATGAGGTGCCTTCTTCAAACTGAAGTTTAGCGGTCAGATTGAGAAAACTTTTCCGTTCTTGGACTATTCTTTTCAATTGATGGTATTTAAGCCACCGTCCTTATGCTGTAAACAACCCCAATTTGTGAACAAAGAGGTTTATCTCCGCCCTCATGAGCAGAACTTGCCGGCGTCAGTGTTCCTATCCAAATACGTGTCTTCAAGAAAAGAGTGAATAAGCTGTTATTAGTTTAGTCCACTTTACGACATCGCCACTTAATACCAGGTGGCAACATAGTCAAGCACTATGTGTCTGGCACTAACTAAGTCTAAGTGGCATTCTTCCCCTATTAATAATAATATATGGTGAGAATTTTAAGTAGGGGAAATTACGTAATAATAATGAACAGATAAAAAATTAATAAATAACTAATAAACGACAGATATGCAGTACCTGAAGGTATTGTTAGATCAATTTATCATAACAGCAATATCCTAAATACAAATTGATTTATACATTCAATTCGTTCAGCGGTTAGCAGGAAACCGTGCGACAATGGCGTTATAATTTCAACCACCTTTCGTGTATAATCAGTTACAACCCTTTTCTGATGCGGGCAACACTACATCTAACCTATAATAAAAATCAATTTACTTGCTGCCACTAAACGCGTCACACTCCCTAATTTTACCCTTCTTTTTTTGTTGCATCCATGTTTTGGTAATTGGTTGGGCGACAGACGTTTTCATCATGAAATGTACTTTGAATTGAGCACAAGAAAAGTTCTCTAATACTTGCTTATTTACACGAAAGATTTACTTGGAATTTATTACATCATTTTTATGTAAAATAATAACGTACAATATTGATTATTTATTTAAAACATTATGACCAGAATTTATTACATCATTCCAATTGAATCTAAATTTGTTTATATTCAACCTATCAATTTATCTCTGACGCGAAAATTATTCGTAAATTGCCTGAAATCCGCTTAAAATTATTTAAGATATAACGCAAATCCAGCTATCATGCTTAAGTGTGCTATTAAAATTAAATTAAATGTGATCGAAAATCAATAGGAAGATTTTTTATACAAAATTGGTTGCTTACAAAAGACGTACGACAAGATGTTATTATACGAGATATTTCTTATACCATATTTAAGTAAGTAAGAGGTATGTATAAAGTATACGCACTTAATCGATTGATTACTAAATAAAAAAACGTATAATGAAAAACTCCTCCCATATATAGTGAAGCCTTTAATGCAGCCATTCGTCAAGACCAACAGAAAAGGTGCGATGCCTCAAAAAAGATTTGTCAAATGAAAACTGCAACCAGGTGGCAGAGATCTCGCAATTTTCTACAAAATTTCAGCGTTTAAATTAAAGTAAAGTTTTCATTAAATTATAATTAACCTTATTATTAAATTAACATAACTCTATCACTTATTTTGCTTGACAAATATAATACCAGCCTGTATACATACACAAGCTAACACACGCAACCAAATCATAAAAGATATTTTGAAAAGGGAGAGCCAAGAGATTGTTAGCATAAGACCAGTTGGGATTCCTGTCCCCACCTAAGTACATTTTAAAACGTGACATATATATTAAAACAAACTTCATGTAGCAGAAAGAATTTTGTAATAAAAAAAATCACAAAAATTATAATTAGAAAAAGGATAAGATAAAAAACGAACATGTTCAACTTCTCACTGAAAACATTTTCCAAAAACTAACAAAACACGAACACGCCCGGTACACAGCGCTCTTTTATTTTTTAAACCCTCTAGTAACCTAAAAAACACGACAAATAATTAGTTTGCCATCAAGCCACACACGGTGAATGGGCAAATGGGTTTTTTTCGCCGCTACCTGCCAAATTGCCCACCGGGGAACTATCCAGCGCGTGTATTAAAATAACATTAGGTGTCGCTTACACTGCGGCGACACTCCGCGTTTAACAACTAGGCTTCTGACTTTTACCTCTCCCCGAGATATTGACTCGTAGAAAACCAATTATAAAACATAAGATATTATTACAAGGATCTATAGTTTTTATAAGACAACATCTACAAGTATTTATGAAATCTTAACTACTAAATTTGCCACTAAGCATACCTTAAAGGTCTATAAGTAGTATAGAAAATGTAATACACAGAGATTAGACATTCGAAATCTCTTTACTATTTCTTAACCTATATTTTGTGTCACACAACCATTGATACAAATCTAATACAAAAATTTGTAAAGTAAACTACATGGAGAATTGAGTTTAAATATTTAGGAGTATCAGAAAAACAAATAGAAAAGAACTACTGGTTCAGAAATTTTAATATATAAAAAAGATTCTTTATTATAAGTAAGTTAAGAAATAACAGATAGGCATAGGAAAATTGAAGCACCTAAAAAATAGACATAGACGTAAATTTGATGTCAAATTATTTGATAATGTGATTACCTATTGAGACAATCATTAATAATACACAAACAACGTAATAGCTTTCGTTAGAAATAAATTATGAATGAAGCAATCCAATCTACTTATCCGTCCAATAAACTGATCAAACCACAAATGTTATAACAATAACATTATCAAATGTTTCATAACGTTACCTTCTGTTATTGGATTGTTCGTCACAAATTGCCCACTAATGTACGTCAACGGTCGTTATAGAGTTATATTTCATTGTATGTGTTCACCAAAAACCTTTAGATCGTTAGCTAGTAAATTATAATGTTTCATACTGATTATTCCGTCAAAGCCTACGTTAAAAGAATTATTACGACTTTAAAAAAGTAACTATGTTTTCTTAACTTTTTCTATATACAAAACTTCAGCTATTTTAAATCTAATATTAAATAGAAATCAAACCTTACTGCAAATGAATCCAATTTACCTAAACTCTTTAATGCCCGGGTTTAATTTGATAACAAAAAAGCATCATTTGTCATTAAAAACTCCGAATTTCCTATGAAAACAAATGTCTTAAACATACAAACTTAAAATGTAATAATACTTTCACAGCTGATGCATTCCGTCCCGCGTGATCAAGTTATATATCCGTGTCACAGGACACTTTGATCACACATATAGAAAGTTTGTCAAGAGGTAATTAAAGTTTCGCAAGTACCACCGCACAACTTTCAGCATTAAGAAGAAAATTTCCAGGGACTTTGTCAATACTCATCAAAAGCCGAACGTACCAATATAACTCTCCGCAAAACGGTACTTGCTTATCATTTATGCAACAAAGAGAACAACTACAGAAGAAACTATATCATATCCAAACATTGTCTTCATATTAGTTTGATATAGATTAAATCACATTAATGAATCATTTGATTCGATCATTAAGAGATCAGAGAGAATCAACGTGTTTTCTTAGTTTAAAGAATCGTCTTTTTTACCCAGTCCGAGACATATTTTGATCTATCACGTTGTTCCCACTTCTGGTAGTCGGAATATTCTCCCAAATGGAGATACTCAATGTCATTAACAACAACCTTTGCCTAGTGCGTGTTGGTTGTGGTAATTTATTTTTAATTCGTCCATAATAAATTAATGTTTCCTCTAGATGAAATAATGATGTCCTAATCTTTTTTTATGCAATAAATTTAAGTTTTATGAGCGTCCAATACATATATAATCCAATACGTTCCTATACATTGAACTATTTGTAAATCAAGATCGTTTCTGATTTAGACAGCACTGGTTTACATGTAAGGCTATTTATAATTGAATAGTTTTATGTGATCGTTTCGATTATTTTTTACATCAACAGTAGCGGCCCGATGTAATGATAAATAACAATAATTTGTCAACAATGCTATCGCTTAGTTCTTATCAATAATGTTAACAAAAACGCAACACTTTCGCCCCGGCATTGCGTGAGTGGCTTTTTAATTGAACAGAATTTAATTAAAAATGCTATTAATATTTATAAGTAGATTAAAATAATACAGAAAAAGGTACACTTTGCATTTCTTCTGAGATCCACTGTTAATTGACCTTAACTAACATGCAAATAGTTGCAAATACTCATTTGTAATTCTCTCGTATGCATTCCCGAGTCTTTATAAATGCTTAAAAAACAATATTAGCAAGCAAGGTGTCTCTTTATATGGGTAATCTGTTTACTAGAAATAAATACGCATCATAATTTTACATATAATGAATAAAATTTTAACAAAATATGTAGGAGAAATCTTCGCCTTATGTATTGTTAATTGTTTTATACTTATTTACTGGGGGATCTATATTGTCCGAGATCACTAGGCAATACTTATAAAATGAGTAACAGAAGATGTCTGAGCTCAATAATGGAGTGCTGCTAACTAACGAACTGCTCTGCGAGAAGAGAGCAGTAAAATTGTAATGAAACATTTGATAGACATATATATTATTCATTACGGTAAAGCTAAAATTTACACATCAATTATAACGTAGACATCAACTTAATAATCCAATTAATTATTGGAATTGACAATGGAATCGTTACGTGAACAATATTTTAGTAAAGTATAAAAGCTTCATTGTCTCCCCAATTTATAACGAAGTAGAAATATCCACAAACGGCCTGCTTTATTTGGAACGACTTCATTTTGTGCTAACACGGTCACGTCACACTATTATTGAATTAGGGAAATCCCCTGGCGTGGTGCCGGGGGAAATGACCAGCGGCCTACGTTGAACTAATCCAAAGGCACGCTGGACATAATTGTATTGTGACATGTCATAATCGTTGATAGCATTGAATTAAGCTAATACGAACCGTACACAGATCTAACAAGGGCGGGTTTTGTATAAACAAGGTAAGACTAACAAACGAGCCCCACTGCCGTTCTACTGGTAAAATCTATAGTTTTCGATATAACGATCTATATTTATGTCGTTGTGAAAGTATTTAACGGATTAGTATACAGGTTACAACAGTAGCAGTATTTTTCTAATGAAATCACTGCTTTTAACAAAAGTTAAAGTTGTTAAAAAATTGGATATTATCAAGTCATTTTGTTTAATAAGCAGTAAAAACAATATTTCATTAGATAATAATAATCAAGTACATATAAAATAATTTTTTTAATCTGCATTTATTTACCAAAAATCTGTTTACAATAGACGATTATAGAGACTAGTCTATGGTCATTCTTTACCCATCAGTGGTAGTCGAGGCGAAATATTTTTAACATAAAACAAGTTATAAAAAAGTAGTAACATGTTGACATAATTTTATGTTCACAACAGGTATATATTATAAACTGAATGGCAGTGAATCGGTTGTGTATTAAGACATAAATCGTGTAACGTCAACGTTGCAGCAATAGCGGAGTGATATAAATCGGTCGATTTCCCGCCATATTTCACCGCGTCCGCGCCGCGCACCGCTCGCCGGCGAACTTTTTGCCGCCGACGCAATGATACATGGCCCGTTTCGGCTTAAACGCTTACCTATGTAAGGATTTACAAGTTCTTTTGTACATTAAACTTTGCTTATATAAAGCTTAATTGATCGTTCCAGTAACTCGAATTGCACGATTTAGCGATCGTTAATCAGCCATAATGAATTTCGCCGTTTCCACATCTCTCACGTATAGACGTATATAAATTATTTAATTAAAACCTCAACACATTCCGCCGTAAACGGATTAAACTTAATGTCAAGTTTATAAATTAAAATGTTCAGTAAGTCCAAAACAATTTTTTTTTATATATCTCCATTTTCTAAGAGGAAGTCAGAGGTAAATTGGATTACCAAAATCGTCCTAGAGGATGCACGATAAATCATTGGCTCTTCAATATAAGTAAGTCTCTTCTTTATACTAAAGCGCCACCTTCCTTCAGAAGTCAACGACCATAAAGGCAATCTGGGGGGCTTTGAATATAAGTTTCTATATAAATAAGTTTATTTTACTGGAAGTTTAAACTTTTAATTTACTACCGTTCGTCTCTATAAATAAGAACGCTGCAGGAAACACAGAGGCACTCTTTCAACAATAAAATAGTTAAGTAGTTACCGTTTCAGTTACTAATACACTAAACTAATATTAGCCGCGAAGAATTTGTAATGTTTTTTATTACATGATTTATGAACTGGTTATAAATTCCATATCTACACAAGTTAACCTCCGCCAGTCATTTAATTAAGTTATTTGCTATTTTATAATCATTTGATTTATTTAACAATAAACTCAGTTACTTATTACTATGCTGCTAAAATATATTTAGAAAACGATGACTTAAGATCTCTGTTTAAATTAACTCAATTATTGTATTAATTATGTTAACTATATAATACGGTTATACAAATACAGGAAAAGCCTTTTAATTTTAACGTTATAAGGAGTTTGTTCTTTCTTCCTAAATTCGAACAAACTGACAAAATTCTATCCTAGTCAACTCTTCTTAACTAAGTATTCAACAAATAAGGTTATGGGTTTTAAGGGGGTCTTTCAAAATGTATATAGTTACATATTAACCAAATGAAATCAAAAAAACTAATACTGGGAATTAATAGCAGGAAATCAAAATTAAAATCAGTTAATACAGTTTATACAGACTTTGCTAAAAATAATCAAATTCATTTGCCATATTTCACCGAGTCCGCGCCGCGCACCGCTCGCCGGCGAACTTTTTGCCGCCGACGCAATGATACATGGCCCGTTTCGGCTTAAACGCTTACCTATGTAAGGATTTACAAGTTCTTTTGTACATTAAACTTTGCTTATATAAAGCTTAATTGATCGTTCCAGTAACTCGAATTGCACGATTTAGCGATCGTTAATCAGCCATAATGAATTTCGCCGTTTCCACATCTCTCACGTATAGACGTATATAAATTATTTAATTAAAACCTCAACACATTCCGCCGTAAACGGATTAAACTTAATGTCAAGTTTATAAATTAAAATGTTCAGTAAGTCCAAAACAATTTTTTTTTATATATCTCCATTTTCTAAGAGGAAGTCAGAGGTAAATTGGATTACCAAAATCGTCCTAGAGGATGCACGATAAATCATTGGCTCTTCAATATAAGTAAGTCTCTTCTTTATACTAAAGCGCCACCTTCCTTCAGAAGTCAACGACCATAAAGGCAATCTGGGGGGCTTTGAATATAAGTTTCTATATAAATAAGTTTATTTTACTGGAAGTTTAAACTTTTAATTTACTACCGTTCGTCTCTATAAATAAGAACGCTGCAGGAAACACAGAGGCACTCTTTCAACAATAAAATAGTTAAGTAGTTACCGTTTCAGTTACTAATACACTAAACTAATATTAGCCGCGAAGAATTTGTAATGTTTTTTATTACATGATTTATGAACTGGTTATAAATTCCATATCTACACAAGTTAACCTCCGCCAGTCATTTAATTAAGTTATTTGCTATTTTATAATCATTTGATTTATTTAACAATAAACTCAGTTACTTATTACTATGCTGCTAAAATATATTTAGAAAACGATGACTTAAGATCTCTGTTTAAATTAACTCAATTATTGTATTAATTATGTTAACTATATAATACGGTTATACAAATACAGGAAAAGCCTTTTAATTTTAACGTTATAAGGAGTTTGTTCTTTCTTCCTAAATTCGAACAAACTGACAAAATTCTATCCTAGTCAACTCTTCTTAACTAAAGTATTCAACAAATAAGGTTATGTAGTCTTTCAAAATGTATATAGTTACATATTAACCAAATGAAATCAAAAAAACTAATACTGGGAATTAATAGCAGGAAATCAAAATTAAAATCAGTTAATACAGTTTATACAGACTTTGCTAAAAAAATAATCAAATTCATTTGCAAATTTCGCGGTATTCGATGCCCAAGTTATAAAATTTGGTACTTTGCACAGAACTGATGTTAGATTTAGCGTTTTCAGAATTTAGACCGCAAAATATCTGCGAAACTGAGCCTAATGTTGATTAATCAATCAATTATACCAATTCATAATCAACTTTAAACTTTAAAGCAAATATAATTTGTATCGATTAAACAATATCATGTGTAGAGTTCTTTTAAAAGGAATTGAATCAAGTGCAACAACAATTTACCGTTTTCATTTTTCCTCGTTGCAATTCAGTTTTAAATTGTTAAGATAAGTTGCGCGTAATTTTATTCTCCCGTACCCACACTGATACAAATATAATGGACTCCGCTCATATTATAAAGTTATTAGTGTTGGCAATTAAGCTGGAATTATATTTACATTAAAGCCTACCTGCAGTAAAGTCACTACGCCTTCAAGTAAATCAACGACGCGGCCACATCCGGCGCACGCGCACAAAAAGTGTGAATCTAGCTCGCACCGACCGCGAAAACCTCAAACGAGAGTTATTTCTTTTATTACAGCCATTGATAGCACTATTTGTCGCACTGCTGTATAAAACGTATTTGTATATCTACCATACATAATTGAAGCTCCAGATCAGGGGCACCCAATATTTTTAATGAATTTCATTTGAAACGATTTAAATTTTTATTGATGGTAGGTCACTGCTGGCGACCGTGTAGGTACCACCGCAGTTGATATTTCTACCGTCTTATCGATTCAGTTTAAAGAGTGCTGTAGTTAGTGAAATTACTAGGGTAACGAGAATTAACATCTTAACCCGCGGCACATAGTTATGGACAAGAGTATCACTTACCACTAGGTGAACGTCTGGAACGTCTCTTTTGTCTTGTCAAATAAAAAAAATACTTGAAGTAGCTTTTAATCCGTTACCAATGAAACTTAGCCTATTAGTATTTTATGTTAATAAAATAAAAAAAAAAGGTTTTGTGTCATCATGTTGTACTTCCGAAATGATTTCGTTAATGTAATTCTGTCAGTTTAATTAGAAGTTTAGACAGACACAAAAAAAAGCAAGTGCACCGCAACCAGCGAATGTTTTTATCTTCTGCTCGTTACGAGGCTCGTGTCACCGCGGCTCCTGCTCTCCCCGCTCTATTTACCTCCATCAATAGCCTACCACTCAAATTGCCAGCAGTCCGCCATTCTTGTTTTTTGTCCAACCTTTTTCCATCCTTTTATTACAACTCCAATCAAAGTTCAACAAACTTGTAACTGGCGAAAAGCGTTTTCAATTTACTGACAAAGGCCCTCGGATGTGTCTTATTAATATGTAAGAAATATCCAATTTTAACAGTTTTAAAAGAAATTGTACAAAAAGTGTTCGGGCCGTTTCGTTTCGCTTGAAACCTGACTTTATTATTATAGAAATTTAATTTGAAAACAAATCACCAGAACACGAACGGTTAATATGGAAGATCGATCACGGCAATCGCAGACAAAGATGTTCAGCTGCAACAAAGCATGGCAGATTGGGAGATAATGATTTTTTGGATTCAACACATTTTCCCTTTTTCGCCAAAAACTGTGAGAGCGGAGCGAAAACAATGTACCTTCGGCTGCCATAATTTCATAGTCGATCCAATAACAATATGAAGATGGTTATAAAAAGTGATTTCCTATTACGGATCGATGCAGCAGCTAAGATGCGGTCGAACAGAATCGATTCGGCGTAGCTGCGTGAAGTTTGTTTAGTGGAACGATGGCGGAGGAGAGGCGAGGGGTTTCCGATAGAGGGGGGGAGCGGGGAGGGGCAAAAAGCGTGCGCCCGCGCCGCGTCACGCCTCTATACAAACTTTATTGGAGTACATTTAACGACGCTTTGAGTAAATAACTAGGTAAGTGGCTTCTCTTCGTCGTTTTAGAGGTTACAGAGCTGCACGGCTCGTAACAACTGTCGGTTTAACGGTCCAGCAATCTGTCGCTGCTGATTACACTGACGTACCGTTTTATTTTGAACTAAATCGAAAATAAACAAATATAACAAGTACTTCTCTTGATACACTTCAATTTACCTATTTGTCAAAGCTGACAATAAGAAATTATTTTAACATTCAGGAATAGAAAGATTATGTATTGAAATTCGAACTCATTACCAATAACTTTTTAATTTACTTAGATAGTATAATGTCAATAGGATTTTATGATAGAACAAAAGCTAAAGCATTTCATTGCTTGATTTCAATAATAATCCCTGTTGCCATTTGAACGTCATGCGAAGGTGAGATGGTTATCGTGATAATTGCTTCACATTAATGCCGCAGCGCGTTGCAAATGTATGCCGTAACGTTTTTATTGTTTGCTTAACAAAACTATGTAATTTTGTAACTTTTCTCAGGTTTCATTACTTGTAATTTGGAATTATTGTTGCCTTTTCAATATGAAAAATGCTATCACTGATAATTGATAAAATAGATACCTTCGTATAATTAGTAATAACAAAGACAAACCAGTTTACGAAAAGAGTGTTTCAACAATTAATAGAAAATGATACTTAAAGACATAAAACATTAAGATATTCGTGAAATTTAAGAAGAAAGGCGTAAATCACAATATTAGTAGGTATTTTATGAAACTGTGAAATCTATACTTATCGTTCCACACAAAAACAAAAAAGGCTCTGCAATCACATGGTGACAAAACCAACTTCCGGCCCACACAGTTACTTGATCTGTCCCTGTTATTTACAAACAATCCTGTATTAACCGAAGCCGATATAATTAATGTCCAAACACTGGACGAGGAATGAAAGTCATCAATTTCTACCGAATTAAGATCAGTTGTAGCTAAAGGAAATGGAGAACGGACATCAACAAAGGAACTTTTATTTTGTGGTTACAATTTTAAAAAAATCTTCATCTTTGTAGTGGCGCCTTGTCATTAATGCCTTCCGGAAAGGATCACCTTTTTTTTCAATACGACGGAACTTCAAAAGAACAATGAGCTGACAAATTGTGCCACCTTTTTTGGCAAATTGGAGATTGAAAAACCTCTGCGAAAAAATTAGGAGTCAATAGTTCAAGATTTCTGACAAGAAGCTTATTTTTAATCAATTCGAAATTTCCGAATCATCTATGTTATCATATTTGGCGCTTGAAATCAAATAGTAAAAAAGAGAACTTTGACATTTCGAGCAATGACTTTCAACTTACCATACCTGATGAATATTTTAGTCTGCAGTGGGATTAATGAGTTTAACTCAGACTACGAAAAGAAATCGGAATTTGCAAAAAATTTCATAAATAGAAGTCAATAAACGAATGTCCTTTAAACGTTGCTTATCGTCGAGGGTTAAGTCAAATACTTGTCATCAAGCAAAATGTCCCGAAAACAAATTAGTTGTTTATGAACAAAGTGGACAAGCTCGTGACTGACGCGACATTAGACCCCGGGGACCCAGACAGCCCTGTTTATCTCAACGTCGATTCACTTTCACGAAATATTGGCACCGATATAGGAATGACTCGTCTGTTAGGCATTTCCTGTTCAATTAGGCATGCAGCGTTTTTTTTTTCTGGAGAGTTATTTTGCATATTATTAATACGTAGTTTACCTGTTGTTCTCCTTTAGCTTGTTTGATATCTGCAGTTAGCTTTTAATGACAGCAATCTCTAATGAATCTTATCTTTAGATTATAAATGGTTTTGACCATAGCAAAGTTAATACAGAAAAATACAATAGATAAAAAAACATTTTTTTTTTACTAATGATAACAAGTCACACAGTGTAAAGTGTATATTTCATAACAGAATAAGTTAATGTCACTTCACCACTCTAAGTTACTTGGTGAATTACCCACGTTCTAGACCACCTTGTGACAGAAGGCTCAAAGTCTAACAATGTTCATCAATCATCAATTGATTGATGAACAATGTTAAAGACGACTATTTATGTCAATGGACGGTCCATCGTGGACCTCATAGGTCAAAAATCGAACAGCCTATGGGGCAATGTTTAATTTTTGTTATTAGGGGAGAAACCTTAGAAAGATATTTCTGGGGTGAAGACGGAGGAGGAAAGCTCCTATAATTGAATCATAATGGCAAGCTCAGAATGGAACGGCCGTCTGCCGGGTGGGGACCGACGACCTGGTAAAGATCACAAAGATACAATAGATGCAGGTAGCATCGACCAATTTAGAATGAAAATCAATAAGGGAAGCATATGATTAGCAATGGCTATTATTAGGCTAAAATAATAATAATGATCCGATACAATATTGTACTTGAGACGTCAAAGTGATCGAAGAATATTCGTGGCAACAATGTAAACAAAACAACATTCGGAAGACAACTATCTCATTTGCCAAGAGAAAGCATGGTTTAATGGTTACAGGGAGACTCAAGTTTTTAGTAAAAGGGCTCGTATTTTAACCGTGTCTTCATAAAAGTTCTTTAAAATATATTAAATTTAAAAGTGTGTCCATACAAGCTCCGTATTACCATAAAAGTATGAAACATTGCCCGGGCCTACGTAGCGCAACGGACTAAAGTGACAGCCTCATCTCGATAATATTATTGGCACATATTTATTAGCTGATAACGGTAATAGGACTATTTTTATACTAGGAGGGGGGATATAAGTTTCAACGGGCGGAGTTGTCCGACGGGCGCGTTATGGTGGCTATTGGCCGGCGTACCTCAGGGGCGGGGTTTGGCCCCCATGTTTTATTTGAATTATGGATGAAGCACGCCGCAATCGCTTCTTGAAACCAGTTGTGAGCGCCGCAGCCGCGCGCCCGCTCGCCTCTCCCCTTGTAATTAATTGATGTTTTAATTTAACATCCAGTTTTGTAATTAGCCCGCTGCCCATTTAAAATCTGAGTGTGGAAAACTTTATAGGGCCTAAAGTGCTTGTGCCGTGAAATATTTCTCCATTGTAAACGAGGTAAGTGATTTATACATTGCTCTGTCCTATTTATTTTTCCTAAGGAATTCTACTTCGGCCTTCATGATGCGAACAGCGAAGGATTGGAACAGCCTGCCGGCGTCAGTATTTCCGTCTAGGTACGATGTAGCAATTTTAGAGAAGTGCGCTTTATTATTAAAGACTAAATCACCGCTTGCCAACAGGTAGGATCGATATACTAGTTTCAGTATTTAAAAAAATAGGTACGATTTATAACAATTTATATAACCTTAAATTTTTTATAAAAAAAAAGATGTTTCCTAAACTAATAACAAAAAATACATATTTACTCTGTTACCATTACCTTATTTACATCTTATACCATTTTATTCTTAAATTTTTTCATCATCATCATCACTACTTTTGGACGTCCACAGCATAGGTATATTGTAACTTATCAGAAATGTGGAAATCCGCAGAAGTTCCAGAGATTTACATTTTTTATCATATTTCAATTGCAAATAAATTATCAGATAATATCAGATAAATATCGCTTATTCAGAAAATATGTTACAGCAATGAAATTCATATAGCTTACAAAATTTTCTTGATTTTTTTTAATTACAATCTAACACAAATTGTTATTATACCTTAATCGGTAGATTCTAAACCCAGTTAGATTGTATTTTAACAAGGCAATTTTATCGTAAAATTATTATCATGAGTGCTTGCTTAATTGTTCAATGAGAAATAGTTGTTAGTGGAAAAAAATTTGAACTTTAAGCTCTAATAGCTATAATTAAAAAAAGTCCGCCGTGAATACATCCGAGCATTTAAAAGAAAACTTGCCGACGGGCGTGATATTAAGCCTTAACTACACCTAAACACCAGGTTTGAAAGTCAAATACTTAACTCTCTTATTTGAAGTATTAACATTTCTGATTTTTATATTTTTTCCTATTAATATTCTTTATTTTTAATGAACACATTTCTAACTATAAATACTTATGTTAATATTACAAAATAATTGTGTTTTATATTTGTATTTCATTACAAAATATTATTGAATATGAAACTTAAACCAAAAATCGTTTAACTGTTTTTTTAATTATGCAGTTAAATTTTACAAGTTAAATAATTTTAACTTCAAATACATTAACACAGTTTGACAAATCTATATTTTAAATTGATAAAATTATTTAATTAACTCCTAATTCATTTTCAGATCTGAAAAAAGGGATAGAAACATTTTTTTTAATCTGTGTGAATTATTATAATTGGGTTGTATAATTCGTACACATATTACTTATTAATACTTCCCTTACAAATTTGATACTGATTGCGGACATTGAATCCTTCGATCACATTTACATATTTCAACCTCTTAAAAATCGTTCGCTGCAATATTCGTTTATTTATTAATGAAGCGGGTTTTTGTGCAATTTGAATTTTTAACTTTAATTGCATTATGATAACATTATTCTTGAGCCCCTGGTAATTGAATCCGGCTCTTTCCTACTTATTCATATACATCAAAAGCGCCTCTTTTTTCGTGGACTTTCCTCGCACCATAAAAATGCTTACAACGCATGAAATCGAAAATTGTTTTGCATGAATAAATAATGATGTGTATGACACAAAGATAACGTTAACACAACCTTAGGGAAGAATGATTATTCTTAGGTAACTTCTTATACAAAGTTCTGAATTCCAACGAAAGCTGTGTTTTTCGTAGGGTTAGTGGCTCGTTTGGTAATAAGAGTCGATGACTAGTAGCCGTTGTGACGGCAAGGTGTTCTCGACGAATTTATTGAATGCCCTAATCGTAAACACGATCACCGCTTGTCTTGGAACGCAGATGATCCAGGTTCGATTCCGGATCACATATTGAGTTTTGGTCTTTTGACCTTTATAAGAGTCGGGCAAATCCTGCTGCTATTAATAATATTGCTGTTTTCATCTGTCAACATTCTTCCAGAACATTCTAGGCGAGCACGCTTCATCAACCATGGCTTCATTGAGACTTAAGACCATGTAAAGAAGAAACAAAGTAATGCTGATAGACTCTCAACAGCATGAAATAAGATATTGGTCTAGATTCCTATTGTATTCGTACATTCAACGGTTTGCGTTTAATTGCAAAATATCGTACTATTTACTATGAACGATTTGTATTTATTTATGACCCGTTACAAGTACGTGTTATCGTGCATGCAACTGGCCATACATTTGTATGACTAATTATTAACAATAGATGAGGAGATACAATTTGTTCTCATATTGCATGTTTATTTCGCATATGCATAACGACACGGTGAAATCGCTTTTTACAGCTTCGATTAAAAACTTTTTAATTTTTTTTTTATTAATCAGAACTATTAGATGTTTTGTATTCAAATGCGTTCGCTTACAATCTGTAATCTATATGTATTATTGTTCGGAGTTAGATTATAATTGAATTACATTGTTTTAAATTGTCACAGATCATATGAACTGTAATTTAAACTAGTTACGTACTATAGTAATACTTTCACTTACAATGAAAAGTTCAATAAACACTTGTGATATCGTATATATAAAAACAAAACTGAATAACGAAACGGACAAATATACAACGCGGCTGTTTCGTAATCTGTCCGCAGCACTCACGGCGAGCCCGGCACCGGAGTGAGACAAAAAGGTCAAGAGAAAAATATGTGACAGAGGCCCCCGGCCATACCAAGACGGAGATAAACCCTAAAATGAGGACTTAACAAAAACTATACGGGCGAAATTAAAAGAAACGACGAGCAAACAACTAACACGGGCACTAACGCTCCGCGATAAACTCGTTGCCTTTTTGGTGCCGGTGTAATTTGTCGTAGGCGCCGCCGATAAGCAGATTCCGCCGCGGCCCCCGCTATGCTGCAGGAATTCTGAGCAGCCCGCCGCGGCCCACGGCGGCCCTCGGCGGCCCACGGCGGCCAGCCCCAGCAAACGTTTACAACAATTCACAACTACATTAGCCCTGACTAAAACTTTTAAAAATCAAACAATTTCACATCATTCTATTTCGAAAGGATATATTACGATGAGTTCATAAACGATATTTATTGATTTTTGTAATTATACTAAATCAAAAATAAACCAATCGATTGTCTAATAATACACCTGATGATAACTACTTTTTTAATGGGGCTAACCTTTTAACCGACAAACGCATAAACCGTCAGCTGTTAAATTTAAACACTAAATCACCTCATAGAGTAAGGCGATTATTATTAAAAATATCTTATTAATACTAACAAAAATTTAGAAAGAACAAGTTTTAGAGTTTTTATAAGATTTTGAAAAGTTTTGTGCGAAGTCTAATAATACTTTACATAAGTTCGCAAGAAACACAATCATTATACATATAATTACACAGATCGAAACCTTTGTAGTATGCCGGTTATTAAACCGGTATACGAACAAATGTTATATCCTCGTTTTCTGAAAACCTGTTACATAAATATTAAGTTTAAGTATTATTGTGCTATTAATTAAGTCGGACATTTAAATTGAAATAATAATTCAAACTTCTGCAATATCCGACCGAAACATCATTTATACAATTTATTCAACTCTTATCACCGATTTTATATTAATTAGCGCAGCAATTTGATATTTCATTAAATTATCATTATCTTTGACTTTCTCATTCAAAAACTTGAATTGAAGTTTAGATATTAATTAAAAATAGCAGCGTATCAAAATTATGTGTATAACGTCATTAATAACGCTATTCAAGTTGTAATTCATAGCACTTATATATCATAAAACTATCTACGTTAAAACTATGATAGTTTTTTAGAGCTCTGTAATAATTAACATAAACCTTTTGTCTGGATTTGTGTGAAAAGTTTGATTATTCATAAACTTTTATTGATTATTCCTAAATTTAACATGTTTATAAGGCAGAAACGTATTACGAGGCTTTATCAAAATAAACGGCGTTAAAATCTATGTTTGGGTCATCTAATCGAATTAACTTCCATTCAACAATCTGGTTTACAAACTGTGCTCACATCAATGCCTACCGTGAAGGTGGTTCGTGGTTCTGTTGAGTTTTATGGGCTCGGTTACGTCATTAGGGGTCAGGTCGGTAACGTGACGTCGGTGGCCGCGTGACCAGTAATTATGGTGGCCGCTTATCGTTCGGCGACTCCGTGGCGAGCCTTTTGGCGTCGTCAGTGACTATAAATCTCCTTTGTATCTAATGCCAGCGACGCCGGCCGCAGCCAGCCGCTGCCACTCGCCCTGTCTCCAATATTAATTGCTTATGAATCAGTTATTGTGGTTTCGCTGATGACTATTTTTTTTCGCGCTCGCACCGAACTATTCTGATATAGTTCCGTAATGGAATATAAAACATAGAACAGGTTTTAAACGGTTTTATCGCAGTAATAGTATAGCCAACGTCCAGCAAAATTTACGTATTTTTTTTTACCAGAAGGATTAGTTTTCGATGTAAGTAAATCTCGTATTAACATATCAAAAAATTTCTCTCACGAAAAGCATTTTAAAAATAAATTTTTTCTTATGTAGATCGTTTGTACTCAATCATAACTGTATTTAAAAAAACTACTTTTCTCAGCCACTTCTCAGAAGATATAAGTCTAACCTTTTCACTCTGGTAAAAAGGCGAGTCAATCTTTCTATCCGTTGCCTAAAGACCATAAGCTTCAAGCGAGCAATCGCCAAACTTCTTCGGTGGTTAAGCTCCGCCATTAATTATAATTCTACCAAAATGGCGTAATTGAACACCGACACACCTCTTTCCTTTTATCCGACTCCCTCTATCAATTTAACCGCGGAGGGTAGGGAGAAAAGCGAATCGTACTAAAGACACCCCTCTACCTCCGTGATTCCATTATGGATAGAGAGAAACAAGATCTGCTTTACCGTATCTAACACCCACAGTTCATCTTAGACGAGTTTATTTAGATCTTCTGGAGTAGCAACCTTAGCAACCAGCTCCAGGTCGCAGTTTACCGAGAGGGAACTACGGCTACTCAGCCCCTCTGTCACGTTAAGGACAGAAGTTAGTTTTATAGGTTATATTAAGTCTAGTCTTTTATATAGACTTAAAGTTATAAGTAAATCATTAAGATGATATAATTAATTAATATGATCAATAAATTCGATTTTGTTTTAAGCATTTTTCATATCATGTTGCGCTCGTTAAATTCTCTTAATTCTAAATTTTACCTTATAAAATTATGAAAAACGCTTTGTTATTAAAACATTATTTATATCAACGAATTATTAAATAATTAAAATTCCAGATATTTTAATTAATTTAAAAATATTATAACCGATTATATAGATGTTTATATTTTTTATATTTGTATTAAATGTTTTACGATTTAAATATATTAATGAAGTATTACCAGCGTAATTATTTATGCAAAGTAAAGTCTATTCGATGTTAATTTAAAAATCGAATTGTTTCTATTTTTATGTTCGGAATTTTTTCAAATGAAGAACAAATATAATCGATTTTAATGAATCGGTCAGTACACAATTAAAATTCCTCAAATAAGGCTGGCTGTAAATAAAAAACAAATACAGCTCGCAATGAGGCCGTTTACTAGTTCCTCATTTAAGTAATTGGAAGTTTTTACTTTCGCCTTTCATTGCGCGAGTTCGATTCGATTCTGTGAAGTCGCGAACTTTGCAATTCATCATACCGCGACATCATTCGTACAAAGAAGGACTCGGTCGCATTTCAATAAGAAATTATCAAATTAGTTTCATCGGGTATAAAAAGCGAGTTTAGCGAGCACAAAGGATCGTTCGCATTGTTCACAGATTTTAAAAATCGTACATAATTAAATGGAATTCAGTTTTTGCAGCGGAAACATTTCGCCATGATATAAATTCCTGCATCGCTGAGGCGGTTAGAGCATTGAAAAAGAAGCAATTTGCCACCCTGCTCGGGATGAAGCTCTTAACCATCAAAAGGTCTATTCCTGGATGAAATACAAAGAGGATATCAATAACAAATTTGCACTTACGATCTTTTGTGTTGGCGGTCATTTGACTCGGGGCAATACTACACCGTCCTCGGCGCCGGGCAAAAAGCGGTTGAAACGAGGTTACTGGTTCCGCGAAGAATTCAATGTAGCCGATTCGAGTTCAAAAACATAGATGGCTCCTGTGCTGTTCTCATTATTAGGATCCGGAATCACTCCATTCATTTGTTATAAATGCTCGCATTCGTTCTTTATTATACGTTGGATGCAATTCATTTGCAAAGTAAATTTGTTTCTTCTCTCTCTTACTCTCATTTGCACTTCGTTCAATACAATAATACTTTTTAATATATTTGTTTCTAAATTGTAATTAGTTGAAGTCGTTATAGATTAAATAATTACCTAATCTGCTATAAAGCACCGGTGAAAGTTTTCTAAAGTGAAATTAGTCATGTAACGAATTAAAATTTTGGTAGTCAAATAAAATGACATGTATGTATAACATGAATATATTTAGATAGTTCAAAGCGCAAATTCAAAACCGTCAAGTTAATTATGGAGATTTAATTAGATTAACATGATGAGTTTTACGATTCTCGTAAGCAATTTGCGCGGAAACATGGCAAAAAGTCGATACGGGCTTCCAGGAACGCGATCCCCTCTTTTGGTTGCGTTCGCAAACTGGACACGTGTTGCGGCTTTGACGTCTGTATCCGAGCTTGCGGAGAGAACGCGACTTTTTTTTTACACTACAATAAATATGGATTTCCGTACACACTTAATCCAGTGATACTCAAACACTGTGCCGTCCCGCTTATATACGAATTCTTAAACTGTGCCGTTACATTTTTTAAATGTATACACTTTAAAAATTATATTTTTTTTATTATGTACTTCTTAGTAGGTACTATTTTTACATTGTTAATTTACACAGTGTATGTCAATAAACGACTTTTAAACTTGCCTTTTTATGTGTCGCTACAGAAATGATTGAGAATCACTGACCTAACCAATCATACCGGTTCTTATAAGTTAAAACAAAAAGTTCTATAACTTATATTATTTGGCGTATCATAATTTACAAAGTTAATGAATAACGAGAGTTTTAAAGTAAAACGATCAATGTATCGTAGTGTTATTTTTACATGGTTACTAGCGTCCCATTGTACCTTTACTTTAACACGATATTTTTTATATGATATATAATATACTACCAGAAAAATTTATTAGGCATACTTAATACTGCAAAAGAATCTATATCACCTCTGAGACGATATCATATTACATTAATCAAAATCTTTGAATAAAGGTGAAAATATTTTTATGAGGGACAATAATGTAAATAATATAAACGTAGAATAGTTTATTTGCCTGATACCTTCAAGGTACCACCGCTGCTCCTATTTAGTGTCGTTAAAATAGAAGTACACAAACATTAGTGTGCTCCGGTTTGAAGGACTTTATAGCTAGTGGGGTAACGAGACTTAACACCTTGTCTTAAGGCGACGAGCGCAATACGGAGCTGTGTGTATCATCTTTACTAGCGCCACGTTGTTATGGGCAGGTGTATAACACCATCAAGTTAACGTCCCGCTATTCGTCGAATAAAAGAATACATTCAGATAATATGATACGTTTTTTTTATAGTCAACGATTTGACATTACCGATGGAGTGTAATAAAATCGTACGACAGATGTCGATAAAATTAAACATTTACTTCAGCAAGATCAACAACGAAATTGACATATACAACTTAATGAAAACGAGTCCGTAATGATCGTTGGCGGGATAAAAAGCGAAATAGCTTCGATTGTAAAAAGCGAAATGGTATAATAGACACATAGCAGTGGCATTGGTAATACGACGTCTGCAATAACGGAGACGATTGCCGGACTGAGGGGGAAAAAACGTATTCGCGGACGTATTTGTGCCCAGCGCGCGATGCCCAGCATGAGACTAATTATGCGATGGGATGATCGAAGGACAGTTTTTGCAGCGGAGCCGGCCAATCGCATTACATGCACCCCGCTTTTGCAGAATTGACTTTTTGACGTGGCATAACTTAAATTGCATTTTTGTCACCCACCGCCGACCGGGGGATTGTGACGCACGGTAGCTTTTTACTACAAATTACAGTGTAGCGTCTTCATTAGCCGCAGCACCGCGTGCACTCTGCGGGCACCTTAAGGCGGAGCCGGTGATGCAAGTTGATTATTTCAAGGCATTAACTTCGATCCGATTAGATATTAATGCGCTCGCAATATCGAATTAAGGCGGGGTTACTCGCCCCGGCTTTTTATTGCCCCCTTCATAAATAAACATTTTAATGCAATAACGATCCGCGATCACTGGGACTTGGCCTTAATTGAATGATGATATAAATATTTATATATATTTTTTTTCAATCTAACAATGGGGGTACGGGTCATTAATTAATTGTCATTGTATCTGAATGAACAATTGTCTCTCGATTATTAAATCATTAATTAATTTCTGTGGTTTTCTAATCCAATGGGATCCGTTTGACGATAAGTACTGTATCGATTACCAACTATCTTTTGATAGAATTTTAACCATTTGACGTTTATAACATGGACAACCCTGGTTCAAGTTTAAAACGACTTATGATAGAAAAGGATTATTCAGACGCGACCGGTTAGCTCCTATCCTCATATTATAAATCTGCCGCCATAACGATATTGTTGTGTTTGTCAGTTCGCATATGAGATCCAGAATATCCTTAGTGATCACAGTTTACAATCTATCAAAATTCTAATTCAAATTCAAAATATTTATTCACCAAAAAAACATTTTACATAAATAGTGGAGTCCCTGCCCTCTTCTTTAGCTTTCGCTGTGTTGCAGAAGGCATCGTCTTCCGTATAATGATCAAATTAAAAAGATACATGTGCAAAAATAAAAATAAATCATAACCACAAAAAAGAAAACAAACTTAATATAAATATACAAAACAAAATATTTTACGTAAATTTTAATTATCTTATAAAACAGATTAAACAAAGAACCACTATATCACTTAACTATTTAGGTACAAAAAGATTCACTAGTCTCTTCCTTCTATCAGTGGAAAACTTTTCCATTCCTAAGTGATGAGGCTAGCAGGAAGATCTGCCAACGGTAGGTCATAATACTGTGGCGCTAAGCTGATACACACAACACCACATTGCGCTCGTAACCTTGAGATATTACATATCTAATCACCTCATAAATTTACTTAACTTCATTCTTCTTCTAAGTCGTTATTCCTCATGACTGAGGGTCGTGGTCATCATGGGTAATGAAACACACGACGACTCTCCTGGCAGTTTTAATGGAGTGGTTTGCCATTGCCTTCTCCATTTCACATACTAGTGCGAGCACGGATGGTCATGACATAGATGTGCAGGTTTCCTCTCGATGTTTTCCTTCACCGTCAAAGCGCGTGATATTAGTTGGTGTTATACTAACTGGAACTTGGTAACTCCCGAGTGGAAGGCGGGCGTCCAAACCACTAGGCTATGACGGCTACTTAACATCATAAGTGAACATAAAAAATGCGTTCAATAACAAATCATTTCTTACAAAGTTAGTGTTTCGGGGTCCGAATGTTGGTGTTCTCTTTTTCTCTTTCGGTAAAGCGTGTGCCGGTGTTGAGATGGACGCGATGACGTCGCGGGGCAGCCTCGCAATATGGCCGAGGCACGTTGATTGCTGCCCTTGCTTAATTAAATAAGCCGTTTCTCAGTACTCCATCGGCCTCAGCCGGTACCCTAGTTATTATTGACTCATGTGCGTGTACTACTTGCGTGATTGTTTATTTTTTATACAAATGAACTTTTAAATATTTAATTTTAATACGATCAAGGATTAGAAGGTTCGAGAATATCTTTTAAATAAAAAAAGTTATCAACATGCTAAATTGTATTTTGTGGCTTTGACTTTCGAAATGACACATCGTAAAGGTACAATTTTACGATTTTACAATTCATGGTTTGGTCCGCCATCAAACTACACTCCTTAACAATTATAACCGTAATTCGCATTTAAATATTTATTCACCAATTAATCACAAAACAACATCTAATTTATCATTTAAACTCATTAGCTTAAACTGAAAAGACAAAGATGTAATAATTAATGAAACGATGTCTTTAATAAAGAGGCCTAATTTTTTGAGATGATTAGCGAATTAATTTACACTAATACAAAATTGATCGCCGACCTCCCCTCTAATTGAAAAGGCAACTAAAGAAGAAATCAAAATTGAAACAACATACATTTTAGATAATTGAAGTTTTTTTCTATTAATAACTTTAATACACATTCACTGGTCTTTTTTGTTTATGCAAATAAAAGAACTTTGTACTATTAATAGAAAAATGTTAAGCATTTTACTAAAGTAAATAAATTTAATTTATTCTTTAATTTTCTAAACATCGAATAAAGGATTGTTTAAGTAACAATTTTATGATACGAATAAAGTCAAAGTCAAAATACGACAGTTCCAAAGAAGGGTTTCGTGCTTGATACAAATTGCTCGTAGTTGCGTGCTAATCCAGACCAACTTTGAATTTGTCATAACAATATTGCTAGTGGTAAAAAATTAAGTTTATTTGTAAAAATAGTTCTCCTGTGAGATTCTCTTAAGTAATTCAAATGCTTTGAATATGTAATAAATGTTGATAATCTTGTACGAGAGGAAATTAAAGTATGTCTGTCGGAATTCAACTCAAATCATATAACTTAATAAAATTATACGCTATGATTATTCTTTATTAAAAAACCACCAAAACATTAGTAAATGTCAGAAATTAAATCTCTTATTAGCTACAATGACGCTTTACTTCAATTCTTAATTATTTTTTAGTATAGTAAATATATAGACCAGAATACTCTGCTCTGTATTGACCGACCGGAACACAGCGGTATTTACAACGGCAAATTAAAAAATACGAAGCTGTCTCCGGATTGAACCAGTTTCGTAATAAAACCTTCGTTATAATGTAAGCGGTTAACCACTACGACACGGAGGCGGTAAATGCCGTGTTCGTGTACTATATGTACTCGTCATTACCTATATCACTATATCTTTCTTTTCTAGACTACCTACTCCATCATATCAAAATAAACTAATAAAACAAAATCTTTAAAATAAAATGAGCTAGTGAAATTACTAGGGTACCGAGACTTAACACCTGTGATGAAGTGTATACCATCTTAACTAACGCCACGTTGTTATGTGCAAGTGATCACTTACCATCAGGCGAAGGTCTTGCAAGTCTTGTCACTTCGTGAAATAAAATCAGCTCTTAATTTAAGTTGTTACTTTTAGTTATTGTTTTGTTTAAAGGCTTTAAGAATTACGAAAGAGGGTGACGTTTACGTAGAGTCAAGTGAAGTGACCGCAGAAGCTGGTACGCTGCGCCGTTACCTCGAAACTGTGTCGGCAGTGGAAGCAGCCGCGGAAACGAGCAATTTCCCCTTCCATTATAATTGATTGGCGGTAATTGCGAACAGATTCTTTCGCGAACTAACCGGCTTCTTTCCGGGGTGTTTACTTCGGCGCAACTATATATAACTTTAGCTTAACCAGTTATAATTACTGCTGGTAGTTCTCTGTTGCCGGTGACCGTCTAAACACTGCAGCTCCTATTTCAGCCGCCAAACAGTAGTGTGAAAACATTACTGTGTTCCGGTTTGAATGCGCTGTAAGCTAGTGAAATTACTGAGGTAACGAAACTTAACATACTTATGTCTCAAGGCGACGAGCGCAATGTGGTGCAGTGTATACCATCTTAACTAACACCACGTTGTTACGGGCAAGAGTATCACTTACTATCACGTGAACGTCTTACTCGTCTCGTAGTATAAAAAATCATCTCATACTAAGAATGTCGTCAAATTATTATCTAAAATTTAGGGAAAATCATCTATATACAGTTTATCCGCAAAATATTTCACGATTTTAAATTACCGCAATAGTTGAAGTTCATGTTACCTTACACAGTTAAATACTAAGTAAGTAAAGTCATTGCTTTTTAATGTACATATTATATTAATACAGTAATCTAAAAATCTTGATTTTTATATAAATTCCGTCTATACGTTGTATATAATACTGATGGTAATGAAATTCCACTCGCAAAATTCCGTAAATTTCTTCGATGTTTTTTGTCTTTATTGATTTTGAGACTTTTTATTAAAAAATATGCCTGTCCCATCGTACCATAATAAATTTACATTCATACAAGTTTTAATGTAATATTAAGAACCTTCTTTAATTTATTTTTGTTAGAATCCTGCAAGTTCCCTTAACAAAAATTTCACTTAGCCAGAAAATAATGTTACTCTTACATATTTCTTGCAATACTGCACCACAGGATAAGTAGCTGCTAAAGATATTATTATAACAGTTCTAAGAAGATCGAACTTAACGACATCTCAAATTGTTTTCTTTGCAAACGTTTAATAAAGCTAACTTATTTATACTTTTTACAAAGTTCGAATCGGCCTCAACGAATTCCCGCGGCGACCGGCGGGCACAGCGGGGCTAGCAAATTGCGACCGGTTTCAATTAAGCTGAATTAAAATGTAATTTAATAAGCATGTACACAATTACATGTAAGAATAAAAATAGTTTGATTAACCATAAAAGCGCTGGGAGCTTTTTCTGTGTACGGCGATTACTCTGCTTCGACGTAAACACTGAGCGTACGGAGATGTGCGCGTTTCTTGCGCACTCCGGGCGAACAGATTAAGTTGTTTAAAGTTACACGACCGCGCTGCTTAAAGTATAAACCGTAAATATTATGTTTATTTCACATCACGAGAACAAAGAAACTCGTGTACTTATGTTTGCACGTACTGCACACAATTACCTTCCGAATAGGGATATGTTTATTTGATCTATGCTTTACTATTAAATGATTTTGAAGAGATTATAAGTACTCGTTAGTCAGCGTTAAAGAGACTGATGCTTTAACTTAAATACTCTATAACGCTTGTAACTTTTAAATCGGTACAGCTACATGGATACTACTTCAGGATAAAATGAAGTTCAGAATAAGGAGAAGAGAAATCCGTAACAAGATATCTATAGCTAATCTTAAGAAGATATGAAAAGGTAAAGTTAGCAATGTAGAAAAAGGTCAAAGCAAAATAGAAAAAAATCGCTGAGAATCAAACTCACGGTCTTAACACCTACATATTTATAAAGTTCTCTTTCCTTCGGTCAAAAGTCTAATCCATGTCAACGGACGATTGTAAAAAAAAAGTGGGTACTAATTCAACCGATTTCTTGTTTTCTCCGCCGAATAATCCGCTTAGTTGACCGTAAAGGCATTAATTGAAACCGGTCAAAACAGAATCCGCCGAGCTGAACCTTTGCGTTAATAATTTAGTGACTGACAAATCCCCACCGCGAAAATTAATAACGAAGATCGTTTTAGCCATTCTAAACCTTAACGTTTAATTAATAAATATATAACGGAAGCATTATAAAACTTGTGAATATCCAGACCGCACAGGTCTGATCATCAGATACGCCTGTCAACCAATTGTATATACATTTTGTTTCATTATTTATTTGGCAACATTGGATTAATGGAATTGATTATATAGCGAGTAAAGGTACAATGAAATAAGTTAGTATTTTGTTTTCAATTTGAAAACTTATTTGTAAGCCATTTAGTCTCTATCAACTGATTGCATCAGCTGAAAAGAGATGGACAGACTTAAATACTTCCTAACGCTTGTAATTTTTAAACCGGAAGCTACATGAATACTCTTTCCGCATAAAATGAGGTATAGGAGAATAACGAGGATAGTAAAATAAGGAGACTATAAATCCGAAACAAATGGCATATAGTCCTCCCGGTTAAGGAGATATGAAAGGTAAAAAAATAATTGAGAATCAAACTCATGACTTTTCGTGTCCAAAGCATGAAAATTAGCCACTAGGCCATTCCGGCACATTCTAATCTTATCAAGTAATAAAAACCGAAAGATCTCCGACTTATTTCTCGAACATAGCACTTCCTTTATACTCGTAACAAGTGATACTTCAGCCCATAACAATGAGACGCTTGTTACTCAAGTAATTTCAATAGTTACATTGCTCGCTAAACTGAACACTGCAATGATTCTCCCTACCACCAATAGTAGTATGCAAACATTACTGTGTTTCAGTTATAAATGCGATGCAGCAATTACTTGAATAAACGAGGTTTACCAACTTACGACTGAAAGTGACGAGTCTTATATTGTCTAATGTAAACATTATGAAAACCAAGTGTCTCTCACCATCAGATGAACATCTTCCTCGTATCGTAACTTATTTCAATCTTAACTTCCCAAATAGTATAATAATTTATAGAAGATTTAAGAATTTGACACGGAAAAGCGCAATCAATATAATTAACAGACTATAGTAAATAAATTATATCTCATTTTAATATAAATCCGCTTTTATAAAAACAATAACAATCACGGAAGCAAATTGCATAGTTTGAAACGTTTAAGTAATTAAATCTCGTACATCAATCAAGTGCAGTCCATAATGTTGATATACGCAACACTTATAATTGACTTAATTCGTTAGGCATTTCATTAATATTTCCAAGTTATTACAAACTCGTTGTTTCTCGGAAGAGTTCTATTGACGTTGGCTAAATAGAGGATATGCGGTGATTAAGTTGTTTATTTAATTACATATAATGCAATGTAAGTATCCTCGCTTCGGAGTAATCGATACGCTGCATCTTTTATACTTAACTTAGTCACCTATTTGTTTATACAAATTATTTTATTTATATGAACAATAATTGTAATCTTAAACCTCTTTTGTATCGCTTAAATCAAGTATATTTATTTATTTAAAAACTTAGTTAATATACATAGACTAAATGCTTTTTGGTGTACTCTAACTGGCGGAAAAAATATACAGTAGGTTTGAATTGTAAAAAAAAGATTAAATTAATAAAGTAAACAATGAATATAATTACAAAAAACATATGTACAACAACGACATATAAATAACTTCACCCTATTATATGAAAATTTGATAATTATGAATAACTTTATATATTTTTTCGAGGCTAATATACTAAAATATATTATAATACAGTTTATAGTTAGTTTCAAAAGAGCCTGTTATCATCATGAGTAACAACAATCGATTTTTACAATCAACAGGAAACATTTGCAATATTGAAATATTCAACAATTGTCTTATATAATATCAAAAACGACGTTTAACTTGTACTTAACTGTCCGATTTCGATTAACTGATAGTAATAAACATCGAGTTTTATTTTCGAAATGAATAAATCCTTTTTTACTTTCCAATCGGGATATTCATTAAGTTAAAAAATAATACTCAGATAGTTAACCGCTGTAAATTAACACAGGATGCAATTGAAAGGCAAAATTATTAGATGTATAACCGGAATAGCTTAATACACTTAATTAAACGCGGTTATCACGTAAAGACATCCGTTTCCTATTTTATCATACATTTAAACATTTAATAGCGCAATCGCATAACTTAATTAACCAGCTGAAACTTAAGTGCATGTCTTATTTAAGCGTAATGGAAATCGCTGCTCGTTTTTAACAACTTCACGAAAAAAATCTCTTCGGCAACAGGAAAATTGTTACTAAATCAATTCGAAAGAAACTTGAAATTACTGTGTACGAAGTAATATTTATAGCTTTCTCTTCGTTAAGGACTTCTGATAATAGGCAACTGTGTGCGTATAATTAAAATTCGTAATAGTATAAAGAATCGATTAGGTTTATTATATATTTAATAATATCTTTTGTTATAAAAACACTAAACAATCCTGAAGAAGGATTAGTAGATAGAAGTGGCAAAGGCTGAAGGGCCTATAGGAAGATCCTTGTGTGGAGATCACGCCATCTATGTGTAACAGTAGACTTAAATGATAATGATGAATCGCAAAAAAAAATCAACATAATTACAACGAAAGATAATAATGTGCTTGCGATTATTAGAAAGTACAGTCCCGTTAATTGCAAAACTGGGCATTTCCTGAAACCCGTAGCGCAATTACTAATCAGTTATAACGCCTCTAACTGATAAGTAAGCGATGTTAAGTTGGAGTGCATCTAATGTTCCGTACACAAAGCTGCACTTACATCCGACGAGGCTGCAATTACTGGTGCATACGTCTCGTAGGGCGATATTTGTTTGCAATTATCGCCCGCACGGGAAACCGGTGCGTCCGTACCCCGTTCGTAATTCATGCTTGCGTGAAAGTAAGAATTAGTGGTGGCCGTTAGCTGATAGCTTTTTTTATATATACGCGAATTGTAACATTGTTGCATTGATGCTTATTAATGAATATCCATCATCAAATGTCGTATTACTTACATCTGTGGAGCTAAGCAGGTTATTTGTTAATTATATGAAAAATATCTGATTATCAAAATTAAAAAAAAAATCATGTATGACACGTAGTAGACAATAATTTGCCGGCGTCAGTGTTCCCGTCCAATTACGACGTGGGCATCTTGAAAAGAAGAGTGAATAGGCTTATACAAGGTTAATGCACTTTACCACCTCAGATCACATCACCAATTAACATCAGGTGGGATCGTGGTCAAGTGTAATATAATATTAACCTTTTTGTAATAAAAAAAAACGTTAATTATTTTCCAATAATCTAATAGTAATTTAATAATGAAAGTGACTTCTATAAATAATATCCAGAGTAAATATTTTTCAAGTCAAATCTAAAAGCTGTTACTTAATCGATAGCAAAACAAAGATGGCGTGTTTAATAAAACGCACTACATATTTATATAGTTTTTTAAAAAAGCGTGATGTGTTGCAAACAATGAGGACCGATGTTATAAATAATTGGGGACTTGAAGACTGATAACTAGGAAAACGCTAGATTATTTATTAAAATACAGTAAAAACTAATAATAATAAGTTAATTACAATAATAACCGTACTTACGTTCATTTGAAAAACAGTTAAATGTAACAAAAGTCATATAAAGTATTGGAGAGAGTAGAAATTAATATTTTAAATTTTGGTAATGAAACTGAATATTAATCGCATGTACAATGTTAAGAAAATTACATCTCGGGGAAATAATGCTACTTTCTTCTGTAATAACTGGTTATTAACTCTTTCACCTCTCTATTTGACTTAAAACAGTCGCCCCGGGCGGGGTGGGCCCGCAGCTGCCGCCACACCGACTGACATTTCCGCGCGCGCTCTAGGGTTAAACTGCCATGACTTTGGGCACAGGCAACATCTATTATAGAGCCGCGATGTACTCGATAACTAGTTACACCTGTCTCATTTGCCAAAAAATTAACAAAATTCGTAGATTTTTATTTATTTAATAAACGTTTTATTACAACTCATACGTGATTGTTAAAATGAAAAAAGTATTTAAAAATACCGTATAATATAATAACATAAATTTCTAATATTTGTCAAACATAAACAATAGATATACAAATATTTATTATATCAATCAGGAAGTCCATTTAGATAAAAAGAAATATCACTTAACTACATTAAAAATCGTTTGAATTATTAGCGGATGGAAAACGCTATTCGTGTCTTGTGAATTATTATTTTTTTACTTCTATAAAACCAAGCGTAAAACCGAACGCGCCCATTTTTCTTGTCAATTACAACAATGAACTGTCTACAAGAACCCGTTAGTGTTCCTGCATAGTATATTTACAATTGCAAATGATTTAGACTTTTGTCTTTAGACATTTTATTTATTGTTGTGTAATATGAATATTTTACTGATGGTAAGTCTCAACTATGGACCGTTTAGCCTGTTTTTTCGGTGGAAATATTACTGTGCTCAGATAAGAACGGCCCCATTACTAATAGTGATCTCCAAATCGAAACGACATTTAACATTTTGAGACTTAATACTTCAAATAGTGCACTAGTTATCATTCAACTGGCGCCAGTTGAACGTCCTACCCGGCTCATCGCGCCATCTAATAAAAAATATTGCATTGTTAATTGGTATAAATTACAATTGTTTATATTGCACAAGTTGTAACCGTGCGCAATTTGTAATAAGATACATTATAAAAACACGGCAAAAATTCCCTGCCATTTTATTACAACGGGACATGACAGCAAACACAACCTTAGTCCGTTGATTTGTTAAGTAGTTATAGACATTCCTTGAATTTTTAAACAACAATGATGCAAATTAAAAAGAATAAATATTATTATTACACCAACAAAGTATTTTACTGCTTAATTAGTGTAGTAAAACAATTTGCGGTACAGTCCTATCATTCAAAACAATTCATTTGTATGTATTAATCGAAATGATCAACTCACATAACATAACATCAGTTATTTATATACATTTTTGAGTATCAATAAGCAGAAATATGAGACATATCTGTGAACTTGAAAACTAACGAAATTTTTAATCAATATGAAAGTGCCTGGATACTGAAG
This sequence comes from Byasa hedistus, assembly GCA_029286795.1. Lineage (NCBI taxonomy): Eukaryota > Metazoa > Arthropoda > Insecta > Lepidoptera > Papilionidae > Byasa > Byasa hedistus. The sequence continues at coordinate 2,508,911 of JAGSMW010000020.1, read as the reverse complement.
ATCTCCGCTTTACGTATTTCGTTTCATAAAAACAAATTAATCTATAACAGGAACAAAATATATACAGCCATTAAACTAAAACATAATTACTACTATAATATAAAAACGAATTATAGTAAACAATGTTAAAGACTCATGAATTATATATACGTAGCAACAAATCACAACGTCTAAGACCAAAACAAGTTGATCTTACTTTAACTATTAAAATAGCAATTGATATTTTAATAGTCATAGGAATTCCAATAGCCAACGAAATCTTGTCAATAAGAACTGAACAAATATTGGAATGAATTCTTCATAATCAAACAAAGAGTGCCTTTAAATAAATACGTACCGACTACAATAACCGAAAAAAACATTCATAAATTACCTATGATTGCACTTTAACTGCATATTCACCGAACTGACGATCAAAGTTTACGTAACAACGATAACATCAACGCCGCGTCAGAAGCGAACTGTTATTAGAAAACATTTGATTGTTAGTTTTTTAACATGACAATAGTGAAACGAAATTAATTTCCAATTCAACAATTCTAATCCATTTGTCTACAAACAACAATGTCAATGATTTTTTTTTTCTTTTGTGGCAATAGTTTTAACTTTATGCCATATATATTATTGCGATCAGAAATTATTGGTTGTCAACGACAATTGCCAAAAACAAATAAAAAAGACAAAACTACCCTTTTAAATTTAATTGACTTCTCAACGACGGGACGAACATCAAATGCTTGACATTCAATGGAATAGTTTCTAAAGAAATACAATATGGCGTTTTTACTATATTCCAAGCATTTTTTTTTTATATTTTCTCACCTTTTAAAACTTCCCTGGACTTCCACATATAATTCAAAACCTAAGTTAACCAAATTAGTCCATCCGTTCTCGAGTTTAAGCGAGACTTGCGAACAGCAATTGATTTTTATATATAAGATTTGTCTATTATAAATATATCTCATTCCATTTATGTTAGTTAGCTTTTTATATATTTCTTTATCTCATAATTTACACATATTGACTTTTCTGAAGGTAAGTACGGCTTCCGTCACAATAATATTCCCTGTGCGACTCCGAGATTTAATTTAAATAAAGGTATACTATAAAAGGGTTCTTATCCTAACAATACATTAAACAACTAAACCTAACATAGATTACATATACTTTGTCACAGCAAATAAAAAAAAAGACAAATGTGCTGAATTATTTTATAATTTATGATTTTAAATACACAAGACATAAAATGTCTTGACAGATGATAATAAATAAACTGTTAGGAAAAATAATAGAGATAATTACATTGTTTAATTTTTTATGCTATCTCTTCTTTAGTTTAAAGTCATTCGATATCATTTCTACTAACTACGTCTGTACGACTTACATTATCTGTGGTAACTACGTAATTTCTTCGTGAAAGTCTTTCCCGCTTTTTTGCGTAGGTCGTTTAGATGGCGTGTGTTGACGTGTTGAAGTGAAACTTGTAGCAGATTAATAAAAAAAAATCAATTACATACTTGATTTCTCCCACGTTTCTTCTATATGCTCATTATGGTTAATATTTATTTCTTATTCGACTAGTGTTTTATTAGGTACAAGAGTTTTAAATAATATGCGTAAATCAATAACATATTTTATTAGCTTGTTAAGAAATAGATATTCAGTTAGGAGATAAATACATTTTTAGTTATTAATAGAGTCTATTAATTGAATAGACTATTAACGTAATAGAAATCTAAATACATTACTTAGAACCTTATGCTAAACGGATTATTCCATAAACAAAAGCAATTTATGAGTTTCCTTATTTGGTATATAATGATAAATGAATAACGGTGTACATATTGGAATTTATATAATTCTTTACAGGAATTATATATTTTAATTGGCAGAAAACCAGCGTTTAAATACCATGAAAAATACAAAAGAAATAGTGGAAAAAAACTTTTCTGTTTAAAAAAGCATTTTACATTCCCGGCTAATACGCTAATTTTAGCTCATACTTAAAGACCTACATTAATTAAAAACCCATTTATATCCTACTTAAGAACGCTAGGAACGCTCCACAGTAATTCCTGACCGGGCAATGGAATCCTTGTTCAGTGTCCAGTAAAAACGTAAGCCATTAGCAAGCTATTTGTCAAACGAATCATTTCTATTCAACTAAATGTATTATATGTAAGAAAACATTTAATAAATTTATTCGCTTATTATACTGAATCAATTGAACTTGTTTCCTATTAGTATTTTAGAGGTCTGTTTAAAAATTTTAATACGAATCTCCAAATGTAAATTAATGACGACAATTTTCTGACCAGCGAGATTTTACTCTTCAAAAAAGCAACGAATTAATAATATATTATTTGAGTACGAATATATTCAAAACAGACAAATTTTGAGGAGGAACAATGTTTTTAATATATGACCTTAAGGATTCATATCATTTAATGGCAAGGCACATGAAAGTCTAACGAGATGGTGGTAATGGTGCTGGTAGGATTTCTGCAAGCTAGTTTAAAAATCTGTTAAATAACATAGAAAGCAGGTGGAAATACAAAGTACTCGATAAGTACGTCATCATTTTTATTATCTTTGTAACCTCGAGTGTTCCTGTTTAACCTGTTCAAGTAAACAGGATACTATAAACGGTTAAAGCTTCTCGTTGTTTATTTTATTGTACACATTTCGTTGTTTACTTACTTTCGATAACGGTCAACGGTCAGTAGCAATGAACAGTTATATTATACGGGTGACTCGCAGATCATAGATTACTGACCACTGGTGTTCATGGAGAAAGTGGTCGTTGGTCTTAGTACTGGTGGTAGAGCTCAAGGACCAGTGACTGTCTAGGTAGGTATCACCGCAGCTCGATTTTTTGCCGACAAACAGTAGTGTGATATCATTACTGTGTTCCGATTTAAGAGCGTTGTAGCTAGAGAACTTACTAGGATAACGAGACATCTTGTTATAAGGTGATGAGCTCAATGTGGTGCAGTGAATACCATCTTAACTAGCGCCATATTTCTGGACAGGTGTCATTTACCATCAGTAAATGATTTGTTCGTTTCGTCGATTAAGAAAAAGCAAGCCATGACGTATAAATACGAGTAACTAGTCTCTTAATATTGTCTTGAACTTGAAATGATTAAATCCTATATATTGCCTATCTTAGCATATGAAATGATAATATCAGTTCCATAAATTCATTCAATTGTTAATAGAATTATAACAAAACATTAAATAAATGAAATAGTATCTTCAATGCAAAATAAAAGAGTCTGACAAACAAAAAGATTGCGTTATTTGATTAGATCTAATTACATTTCTGGTCGTTATTAACTTCCACGTATCACTCCCTTTGTTTTATTACAAAACTTAACCAAACTACCAACCGCTAACCGAACAAGCAGTACATGCAAAATTCACCTTTAAGGTATTAGCTTTAAGGTGAATCAAGTTGTTAACCGACGGCATCTTCCGCAGCGGCGATGTCTTACGTTGAGATAAGCTGCTATGTTATTAAGGCATAATTTACGTTGTAAATTATAGCGATTTGTTAATTTTATACACGACTGTATTACAGACCGACGACGGGCCATTTATGTTTATATTTTGTTTATTATTTTTCTAATGATTAATGTTTAGCTATTTGCAATATGCGGGCGATGTCTTCTATAACGTAGCGTGGTAAGTTAATTGCAGTAAAAACATATCTAATTTATCCCGCATTACACTTGGCTATACTATGTGGGTTGATACATTAAAAGACAATAATAATTCATTAAATATCTATTAATTTTATAACAATTCTTGTAGTTTCATTTTAATGGCGATTAATTTACTGCCGTATTTTGTGCGATGCAATGATAATCGCAGAGGAAACTGTTAAGTAAAAGGAAAAACGATAATCTACTCAATTTATTCTCACTCTTAAACGTATCTTCCTTTCATTTGTAATAACCAGAAGTTCAATATGCAGTAATTGCAAGCATGTTTTTTAAACAAAATATAACACTTATTCTTTTGTCTTTCGAGAATTTTTAAAGGAGTTACTTTAAAAGAAATTACGACTTTGCTTTCCTTTTTAAATTTTCATTTACTTAAATCAGTAATGCTAATTTTCAAACGATTCCTGAATAACTAATATTTCGCGTAGCTTGTTGTACATTACGTACTATTTAATAAACCACCAAACTACTTTTTGTATATAATATGCTATAATAGAGGTAACAAAAAATTTTTCAAAGATTTTAGTGTACATAATAAAGACTGGTAAATAAAGATATTAGTTATAATTTGTAATGAATATTCATTAACTAATAAATAGATATTTTTATTCCACTCATCTGATGTTTTATAACTAAAACATTCCATCTCATTACCTTTAAGTACTAACAACAAATTTCAATTATCATCATAAAAGCTATGTTACTCATGATTACAAGACTTGTCTCCATCGTTTTTTAAAAATAAGAAAATATGTTTACATTGCAATTAATGCATAGTTCGCATATCTCACACTCCAATTAGGATCATTAACGTAATATACGAGCAGGAAGAACAACGAGTAACTTGCAAGTGATTTTAATTATATATTATAAATGTAATACTCCGTAAAGGTTAATCTAGATATAATTCGCGGAACATTGAATCAATTTAAAAACTAATAGAAATACTACTTTTGTCCGCGTGTAATTACTCCGTCACGAGTACTGAGTAATTAAATAATTATGGTCAATCAAAACCCACCGCTCGTCTATATTTGTACTTAATAAGTACCATTTGATGAACTCATCCTTTTCTCGGGTTTTATTTGAATCTATATATATATAAAATTCTAACGTAAAAGCGTTTGTAACCAAACTCCTCTAAAACTTAATGTCAAATGTTTTGTTATTTTTATATGCCGTTATAGTCTCTATTTTTGTTTCAGTCGTAGTCATAGACCACACACTTACAATAACTTACAAATTTTTTAATTAACCTCCAAAATATTCACTAGAAATTATTTGTATGTCTAAACAACGTTTGCCGGGTCGGCTAGTTTTATAATATATTAATTATCTTTAGTAAACAAGTTTAAACTAAAATACAGTTACATGAGTTTGCTCATGTTTTTTTTAATGAAATTTCCTATTATTCTGTTGATAACGTCAAAGACAATAATGAATTTGTTATATCAATAAATTACATTATTTCCTTAACCAAATATGTGTATCAAATAAATAGAAAATATTAGCTTGATATTAGCATGAACATCTATACGTTTTAGCCGATTATGATTTCCTAATCGTGATTACGCGAAATATCTATAATTTAGTAATTAATATAGATCATATCTATTTCACTTGGGACTTTACGATATGATGAAATTTGATTTGAAATTTCGTTAAAGTGAATCCCTTTAGGGTTTGTCATCAATGTAACCACCTTATCAATGCAGCGTAATCTTGTATGAAATATTTTGTTAAATTTAGTCACATCATCAATTTTAATTATCTTAATCACCTTATCATCGTAGCATTTAATCTTTTAGTAAAACAACAACTCCACTTCCTTTGCATTATCATCGTTCCATTTCAGATGGCGAGGTGTTAAAATAAAAATTCGTTGACACATTTTCAAACTCGTTTCTTTAATTATATCTCGTTAAGGAAATATGATTATGTTATCGTCAACATTATTTCACGATTTGTATAATCGGAAAGTAACAATAGAATTTTACCAAATCAAAAGTTTGGGGTTCAACGTTATGAAACGTTAATTCACAAAACCGATTTGGAATCATTCTACAATGCTATCATTACGTATTAATCAAAAAACATGAACGTTAGTGTGATGTAAATTAATCGAAATTGTGTTTACACTAAATCGTTATTATTTTCGCTAATGTTATTGATAAATTTATTTAATGAATGGAAATACCGCATGATAATATCGGAGTGCACCGGAAGTTGTGTTGCCTGGGCGACGTTATCACGCGACGGTGACGGTGACGGCAGTTGGACGGTGCGAACGTTCGCCAGCTCGCCTCCACTCATTCATGAGTGGAACTCCGTGCCAGTGTGATCGTGCAGCCGGTAGAAGCTTGGACTACTGCACTGGTGACTGATAACATGGCCATCAGCTGCTGTGAGTGGATACATCAAAAATTACATAATAATTTTTTAACACGCACTTAACGAATCAGAGATCAAATAATCAGCTTTTGATATGATTATGACGGCGGTAATACAGTATTTTTTAATATTGATTATTGTATTCAGCTGACGAACATCACACGCGATTCCGTGGCGTACGGCAAGTATTAATTCTCATAACAGTCTTAATTTTTTTTTATGTATATCATTAACATTCGTATGTCCATCGTTCTTTACATCGGGTACAAGATTGACAGTTTTTTTTTATTATGTCATAAAATTTAAAATGCAGTGAATATAGTCTACATAAATTTACTAATAGTTTATATAGTATAGACTAGTGCTTAGCTATGATCTCATTTGACGGTGAGTCGAGATGTATGATTATGTTAAACAAAATCTTCTTTCTTCATTTCCCTTCATTACCTCTATTTGCTTAACATCGTTACTATACAACTAAAACTGCTATAATTCTACGAAAAGAGAAAGACTATTACCGAGCCGGTATTATTTCGCATTGATTGCTCTGCTCACACGACTGCTTCTAAGAACTCTGCAAGAAACTAAGTTCTCACACATCTGAACTAATGCGTGTAAGCCGCCACTATTACGGCGGCTGCCACCTCGGGGCTGGTGCTGGCGCCAATTACGACATAATACCACAATTAGGACGTAATTAATGCCATTCCATTAACTAATTAAGTGGCAATCGTTAATCGGATATAAGGTCAGAATTAACATAGTGGATAATAGCTCTGAATCATGAGATTAACACCTCGGAAGGTTTCCGAAGACAATGGTGTAATTATTATTAACCCGGATAAATATCACGGAAAACGAATAAAACTTAGTATTTTTATTTTCTTATCATAATGTAATACAGATGGGGATCGTAAACATTGAACCACGCTAATGAAACTAGAACTTCCAAACGCACTGCTTAATTATTAGTTAAAGAAAGTATTTCTATTAAATATAATATTGGGTGATCTCTAACTTTGACTTGAACTTGTATAAGTGAATACTCGCGCTGACGCAGAATTACTATTAAAGTGATATGATAATAAGTGTAGATTTTTCCCGGCGTTGAAGACCTACCCTGCTTCTTGTTCAGGACTGGCCCGAGTTAGCCAAATGATTAAAGTTAGGATAATTATATATAATATTGTAATAAAAAATCCCATATGTTTTCTATGAACTTTCACAGACGTTTACACTATTAGAAACAAGACAATTTTACTCGAATTAACAACAAACTAAGCTTGTGATAGAAAAGTGCTTAATTAAAAAAAAATCTTCTGTTCGATGGCGTGCTTGTGTATAACAAACTTCCAAACGAAATAAAAAATGTACAATCAATTGTTGCCTATAAAAAATTATTAAAACAACACGTCACAAACTAAACTATTCCAAAAATTAACAAAAAAAAATAGTAAATAAATAATAATAACTAAAAAAAATAATATCACAAACTGTTTTCGCTAACACATAAGTTTGCATATTCAAAATTTTAAAGTAACAATTTTCGTTATTAAATTATTGTCTCATCTAGCAACACCGCGAAGTATAATGTCGCTGTATTTCGACAAATAACCATCTATGCTCGTGTCCGTTTTTGTGTTAGTAATAGCTACATGCATGTACGCATTGTAAATGCACTTTGTAATATTCTCATACAATTGAATAACTGTAATTCTTTTGAAAATAAATATCTTAAACCCTCCTGATTTTCTTACAGATTACTATCCTCAAGAGGCGTATCAGAAATACACCGCGATGGGGGTGTCCGAGGTGCCGAAGGACGAGTCCCCCCGCACCACGCCGGAGCTCCCCGCGTCGGAGCGCCCGCCCCCGGGCTCCGCGGACAGCGACGACGCGGACGAATTCACTCCTAAGAGGAAACAGCGGCGGTACAGAACCACCTTCACGAGCTTCCAACTTGAGGAACTGGAGAAAGCGTTCTCTAGAACTCATTACCCCGACGTCTTTACAAGGTAATCAATAATTAATTCTTGTTACATGTACCTTTTTTTTATACTACTATTATGCGACGAGACCTTCACCTGATCTTAAGTGATACGCTTGCCAATGACAACGTGGTGCTAGTTAAGATGGTACACACCGCACCGCATTGCGCTCGTCGCCTTGAGACATAAGGTGTTAAGTCTCGTTAGCCCAGTAATTACACTAGCTACAGCGCCCTTCAAACCGGAACACAGTAATGTTTGCACACTACTATTTGGCGGTTGAAATAGGAGCTGCGGTGGTACCCACCCAGACGGTCTCCGGCAACAGAGACCTACCACCTGGTAAACCTCTTGAATTATGACGCTTTTTTTTTATTCTTAACATCATTATGTTTCTGATATAAACGCTCTATCTAAAATATTTGCTGACCTAAGATTTTCATCTTATCCTCAAAATGATTGTGTATTTTTAAATGTCAAAAGAGAGAATGAAGAGCATCATAATCAAGGCTCTATTTCTTTTAAAACGACTTTCATATGTAATTTCTTAGACAGCGTGTCAATATACTATATTATCACGATTATGTAAAATAATGTTACTAAAAGCTTAACCGTTAACGTGGAAGGCAGTAAAAATTGATTAAACTTAAATTTATACGCATGTTACTGCTTTAATCTTCTATTGATTCATTGCCGTTAATGCTTTAAAAGAGTAATCAACGAAGTGTTTAACGGTAATACAAACTTTGTTTTACAAATATATACTTTTTTTATTCAATTTTATTTCTGCACTACACTATGATAAAATATATATTTAAAATTTTTATCGCAATCTATCGCAAAAATCTATGGCAATTTTAAAGTAATCATTCATAGCTTTAATGAACTGTCATACATAGACATAGACAATGATAATTTATAACGATAGGGCTCAAAAGGGCTCGTATCCAGAGCCGTAAAAACATTTACAAAAAAAAAACATTCTTAACTTTTGTCAATTGAGGTTATATTTAATAGAAATATATATACTTTTTAAATAATTAAAAATTTTAATAACGGAGGTATCTTTTTGTTTATTTGTCTATCTAAATCAAATTTAATCTGCGCAGACTTATTAATTATAATCCATTACATCTAACGTCATACTGTAATGTTTATCCGCATAATACGCAAAGAGCTATCTTAATTACATTTATCAACATGCTAATGTATTTTACATTATCAACGTAATATGAATGAAAAATTATTATGATTTATTATTAATGCACGTATAATGATAATAATAAATTTATTTTTAGGCTTGCAATCTTGACAGAAACGACTTTACCGCTTGTCTTACTATCTACTTCGAATAGTATTACAATGTGTTATAACATTCTAATAAGCGAGGTTAGGATTTACGTTGACTTCTTAGTACGAGGAAGCTAGCAATTATACATTGTAAAGGGTCTATACATTCTTCATTGTTTATAAAAAATGCTAATATACCATAAAATCAAAGATAATTACAATAATTAACACGCACATCTATTTTAGTATTTATTGTTTACGTTTTATTCCATTTGTTACAGAGAAGAGCTCGCCATGAAAATAGGATTAACAGAAGCAAGAATACAGGTAATAAATCATGTTTTAAATTGTCTTATTACATTAGTTTTTAACTGTTATAATATTTTTATATGTTGTTTTCAATTTGATCATCAAAAAGGATAATTCCACCACTCGTATAAAAATTAAGAAAAACCTTAATTTAAACATGCGATTTTAAACATAAACTATAAATAGATATTGCGGTAAATTTATTTGATATAACCATTACAGTATTTCCCGTTAAAAAAATATATAAAAACTGTGCCGGTTATCGATCATAAATAATCGCAACATTGTATTACATTGCAAACGCACACACAGAGTAATTCGAAAAGGAATTATTAGAAGGCCAAACTAATTGTGTCCCCGCAATAAAATTATCGTCGGCACTAAAATCACCTATCACGCACGGTCAGGTGTTTGCGGTACTTAAGTGAAGTAAAATTTCTTTCGCCATCCGACTAGCGTTTTTAAATGCATCGTTGAATTAATGCGCGTCGCTTGTTTCAACGCGCACATAAACTACATTACGCTCATGTTGTAACTTAAATGGCACTTACGAGGAATTGTATCAATAATTCTCGAAACTGCGGTGTTATGTTAAGAATTGTTTATTTATTCAACCAGTCGATTAGATGAGCTGGTTAATTTATTGTAGACACGTCATCCCATAACAATGAGGCGTAAGGTAGGATGTTTACACTGTAGTGTGTAAATTACACTCAACGTTTGGTGATAAGATATTAAGAATCGATACCTCAATGATTACATTTTTTTTCATTATCGACGAGATGAGCGAGACTTTCACTTAATAGTAAGTGATACGCCTTCCCAATTTAGTCCTAATTAAGATAAAATACACTGCACGATATTGTGCTCGTTGATTTCAGACATAAGATGTTAAGTCTCGTAACTGTAGTAATTTAACTAGTAACGTCCTTCAAATCGGAATAGAGTAATGTTTGTATACTAATATTTAAACACAGAAAGAAACGCTTTACTGGTGATAGGTCTCTGTTGTTACAGACCCTCTAGGTCCACTGCAGCTATTTCTACCGCCAAACAGTAGTGTGCAAACATTACTGTGTTCCGATTTGAATGCGCTGTAAACTAGTGAAGTTACTGGGGTAACGAGACTTAACATCTTATGTCTCAAGGCGAAGAGCGCAATGCGGTGCAGATTATACCATCTTAACTAGCTTAGTATATTACCATTAGGTAAATGTATCGCCCGTCTCGTCGAATGAAAAATATACACGTACAAGACCAAGCCTACACGATATCAATTTGTTATCGATAAAGCTTTTAATTTTAGCACTCTTTATCTACATCGCACGATTCTAAACATTGTTCAATCCTAATGATTATTGCTACGATAAAACGATATTATAATAAAGTAACGATTACGCGCATCCGTTTATATAGACTAATAGAAAATCAGATAGTTACATTCAAGTGTATATGTTATAAGGATGATATCGATGAATATATTTTTGACTATACCGTAGTAGCTAAATAGATTCTTTTGTAAATTGTAATAACTGAAACCTGTATTACAGCTGCGCTTTTACGACAGACTAGCCACAACCAGTTAACCAGCAATATATTAATTATATCACTGCTTATCTGTAATTTACTTAACATCTTTACTACCTAACATACTTATTATGAAAACTAGTAAAACGTTATGGAAGTTGTATATCTGTACTGTATCGTATTACTTATATTTTTAAGCTTTCTATCCAAAGGTTTAAAGTAAAAAAACATCAGCTGTATAATAGTTAAAATTCAATCAAATCGATAAAGCCGTTTCGGAGATTAAATGTAACAAACAGACATACGTATAAACAGTTATTTGTAGTTGTATCAAACTTGACAGAAATATACAAATTTTATATATTACATATTTTTAATTGCGTAATTTAATTTAATTTAATTAAGCCGTGATAGCCTAGTGGTTTGAACGCCGGCCTTCCAATGCGAAGGTACCGGGTTCGAATCAGGCCTGCACCAATGAATTTTTCAATTTATGTGCAGTTAGCATGAAACACCAACTAATATCACGTGCTTTGACGGTGAAGGAAAACATCGTGAGGAAACCTGCATATCTATGCCATGACCATCAGTGGTCAGACTAGTATGTGAAATGGAGAAGGCAATGGCAAACCACTCCATTATAACTGCCAAGAGAGTCGTCGTGTGTTTCAATAAAAACATGATGACCACGACCCTCAGTCATGAGGAAATACGACTTAGAAGAAGAAATTGCGTAATTTAATTTAATTTAATTTAATTTAATTTAATTTAATTTAATTAAGCCGTGATAGCCTAGTGGTTTGAACGCCGGCCTTCCAATGCGAAGGTACCGGGTTCGAATCCGGCCTGCACCAATGAATTTTTCAATTTATGTGCAGTTAGCATAAAACACCAACTAATATCACGTGCTTTGACGGTGAAGGAAAACATCGTGAGGAAACCTGCATATCTATGCCATGACCATCCGTGGTCAGACTAGTATGTGAAATGGAGAAGGCAATGGCAAACCACTCCATTATAACTGCCAAGAGAGTCGTCGTGTGTTTCAATAAAAACATGATGACCACGACCCTCAGTCATGAGGAAATACGACTTAGAAGAAGAAATTGCGTAATTTAATTTAATTAAGCCGTGATAGCCTAGTGGTTTGAACGCCGGCCTTCCAATGCGAAGGTACCGGGTTCGAATCAGGCCTGCACCAATGAATTTTTCAATTTATGTGCAGTTAGCATGAAACACCAACTAATATCACGTGCTTTGACGGTGAAGGAAAACATCGTGAGGAAACCTGCATATCTATGCCATGACCATCCGTGGTCAGACTAGTATGTGAAATGGAGAAGGCAATGGCAAACCACTCCATTATAACTGCCAAGAGAGTCGTCGTGTGTTTCAATAAAAACATGATGACCACGACCCTCAGTCATGAGGAAATACGACTTAGAAGAAGAAATTGCGTAATTATAAATTTGAACTCGATTTTAAATCTTTATAAACTAATGGGCAGTATTTTTTTTTTAATTATACAACTCATAAGGACTAATGGAATAACGCTGACGGCTCCTGCTCCATATACGAGTATACATAAAAACCTTACGTCTATATCAAGAATTGATAGTCAATGAGAAAATACTCGTTGTATGTGTTTTATATAACTTAACAATTAACATTCGCCTCTGACGGCATATTTTATCTTCTCATTTTGGAAATACAACACAGTAGTCAACATTCTACTCGTGACCTTTTTCATCATTAAACTATTCAGACCTCTTTAAATTTCCCAACGTTTCAAACAGCTGTTAAATTAACGTAACCTGATTATTTAAACTAACGTTATCATTGACATGTTAAAATATTGATAAATAAATACCGCTTATGCTTTTTAGTTTTTTTTTTATACTACTATGCGACGATACGAGCAAGACGTTCACCTGATGGTAAGTGATACGCTTGCCCATGACAACGTGAAGCTGGTTAAGATGGTATACACTGCACCGCATTGCGTTCGTCACCATAACACATAAGATGTTAAGTCTCGATACCCCAGTAACTTCACTAGTTTACAGCGCATTCAAATCGGAACACAGTAATGTTTTCACACAACTGTTTGGCGGTAGAAATAGCTGTAGTGGTACCTACCTAGACGGTCTGTAACAACAGAGACCTACCACCAGTGTAACTCTTTTCAAACTTAGAAATAGTTAACTTAATTGTTGCACCAAGAATGTATATAATTAAATGCTTAATAGAATGATTAATATTAAAAAGTAAGCAGATAATTATCGAGTAGCAGTTGAAGTGATTAATTTTAATATTTATTATAGTATTCACCGTAGTGTTTACACGAACGGCGATAAATGGCGGTTGGTAACGCGAATCGCTGCGCAGCGGCATCTCGGGGCTGCCGCGGCATCCCGACAGGGTCGAGACGTGATCATTACCTTAATGCGCTACCCTGTTAAGCTATTAAAGCTGGCACCTGGGACGCGAACGGCATCTTTTTGTGCTGACCGTACCCGGCATACCGGCGACGTGTTTGCCTCCAATTACAACATTTATAAATTCGAGAGCCCAGCGCCGTATGAAGTCATATTTATGAAATGGTCATTGTGGACTCAATAGACTACTACAGTGCGCTCAAAAGTAAACTTTAAACTTACGTGTTTAAGTTGTAAACTGATTTGGCGTTGTGATGTTAAACGTATTCGGTATTTCTTTTTTCGTCGCAGCGTCCGTTTAAACTTCATCGACATTTACAGAAACGTTGCTTTAATTTTTTACCATCAAACATTTATCATAAGTGAATTAATTTGAATTAACATAAAAATAGCAGTTTACATGATGGTTATTTGGCATCGTATTATTTTTTTTTATCATATTTTGTCGAATGTTGTAAGAATTTCTGGAATTAATCAATCAAGTTCACTTACTGCTCTCGCACAGATGTATTACGTTCTTATTAATATTTTTATGTTGATATTGTTACAAATGTAAAGGAACCGAACCTGTGTGGAACCAGTTTTGCGAAACCGTCGCTTACGATTTTTTTCCGTCATGAATACTTTAACATTTTGTAGTTAATTCGTATGAAAAATTTAATTACAAATTCGCGTGAATTACTCCAAATTTTTCACCAAATAAAAGATTTAATTGGGAACGAAAATTTTAATGTGGTAACAAACTTAGTTTGCCAAAGACCGTATATACATTGGTCATCTAACACTATGACATCTACAGCTTAAAGTGTCAGAATTTAAATTTAGACTTATTTTTTTCACAGTATAACACAACTTCCATTTGAACTCAGTTAGTCAATTCTATCAATGGTCATATTTAATTATGATGATACGAAAGTAGTTTGAAAATAAATGAAATTTAAAACAAACATGATCAACCAACATGAGGCATCGCGCCGCACGGCTTATTAATTCGCAAATTTTTTATCCTTCTAAATGTCAGAACATACATAAATAAGTTTTGTGTTCGTTCCCAACAATAGAACTCCCAGGGTGGAGTGTGCCGGCCTCGGAACTTATTTATGGGTTTTTTATCACAAAAATGAGAATAGCTCAGCTTGACCTGCGTCGAACTACGCCTTTACAGATAGCCGTTTTACATAATTTATAAAATACAATATATATTAAAACTTTACATAATATATATAACGTTCAAAATATTCTAGATTTTTTTTTTAATTATCTAGCCTGCAATAAACATAAGCAAATTATGCAACGACAACAAAACAACGCCATCTATCGATTTTTTTAAGAACTAAAGTATTTTTTTTTCTATTAACTATGATTTTAATTTTAGGTGTGGTTTCAAAACCGTCGTGCAAAATGGCGGAAACAAGAGAAAGTCGGCCCTCAAGCGCATCCGTACAACCCATATTTGGGGGCAGCCGGGGCACCACCACCCTCTGTAGTCGCCTCAATGCCGAACCCCTTTTCGCAGCTGGGTTTCGGATTTAGAAAACCTTTCGACACCAACGCCTTGGCCTCTTTCAGGTATTTAATTGTTTCAACGTATGTGTTTTGTTTGAATAACGACATTACTTTCATAATTTCTGATAATTATTACGTTCAATATAACAGTTAAGAATTTGAGCGTTAAAAATTATAATGTATGAAAAACTTTTAATGTTGATTAGTAATTCTTTTTTTTTAATTAATTATTATTTTTAAATTCTTTTTAGGTACGGTGGCGCACCAGTTCTAAGCACCCAGTACATCGGAGCACCATTACATAGACCGCCGCTATTTAGTGCACCGATTTACACAACCAGTCCGCCGTTTCACTCCCTGTTGGCTGGGCTAGCTGCCCCGCCGCGGCAATCGCCCGACCCCCCTCCCGTCTCACCCCCCATCTCGCCCGGCAGCGAGTCACCCCCGACGCACCCCGGACCTGAAGTGGAGAGGAGAAGCTCGAGCATCGCCGCGCTGAGGATGGCGGCAAGGGAACACGAGCTTCGACTAGAAATGTTAAGACAGAGACACCACTCTGACCTGATCAGTTGAGCTTCCCTCAATACACTTTTTTTGTTAAAAACACTGGCTGAAAATAAAACTGGCTCCTTTTGCAAACTATGGTCAGCCATTTGAAAAAAGAAAACAAAACGTATTTCCTATTTATAAGAATAGTTTAAAAATGGAATAAAATAGATTTAATTGTTTCATTCAAAAAATATTTTCGCGAGTATAGTTAGATATTAAATCTTTCACGTATATAGTGCATTGTAAGATATATGCAAAACTTTTGTAGAGAAAAGAAGCATTGCGTTAATTCCGATCCGTCCAGTTGTAGGCCTTATTGTTATTTATTGTAGTTGTAAGATATTCATAAATAATTAAAAAATATTCCCTCGTTATTAAAAGGTGAAGTTCATATATAAAATAAGTGTCATGGCGTGCCTTGTATTATAATATATATAAATTTCCAATACAGTTAAACCTCAGTAAAAATAAATATTTAAAACTTTTTTAATATTTCTTTGTAATTTTGATTTATATAGAAGATTGACAAACAACATATTAATAAAAGAATTCGCCAAAGAAACAAAGTATATACAAAGAATACACAAAATTTATGTAACTGAAACTACACAATTATTTCAATTCTATTGTAAAGAAAACATTTATGCAGATTCAAATAAAGAGAACTTGTACCATACGACCGTTAATTTTATGTTATACCTTCCATTTTGTTTTAACAATTGATAAAAATAATATTAGATCTATTTACTACTTACAAACTCTTAAAGCACTCACAAAGCTACAACTGAAAGAATACTTAATACTTCCGCAGATGTTATTAATAATAGTTTCAATATCAATTTTTCAACTTGCAGATATTTTTCTGTCTCTATTAAAAAAAAATTTAATAGCATCGCTCTGTTTAAAAATTATACGTAGTCGTAAACAAAAATGAAAGAAAAATTAAAGATCAGGATCCTTTTTCGTCGGTTAATTACTGCTCGAACTATTTATATATAAAAAAAATTAAAGGTCCGTAATTAATACTCAGTGAGTGCAAGCAATCACCCGACGCGTAAGCAAAAGAACAGAACGGAACACAGTCCCGGCTTTCAACGTTGTGCAATCATCAATCACAGCGTGATTACACGTCGGGGGAATTGAAAAATGTGGCAGCCGACCGCTGGGAGCCGCGGCCATCCATCACCACCGGCCGAAACAATACTAAACGCTCATTAATTACGCAATCGGAACTAATTAAATTGTAATACAATAAGAAATTCAATTACATGCGAGATCTATTAAATCGGTTCGCCGTGGGTAGGACGCGTGGGCCGGGCGATTAGTAACGTACGGGCGCGGTGACGGGTAAGGTTCGTGTCCCCGGTAGTCTCCGCATACAGCTGTTAGATCTTGAACCATGAAATGTTTCAAATACGAACCCAAGAGTCATAATTTACAATGACAAGTAGCGATGAGCGAATTATTGCCCATATGCGACGCCAAAGTTGATAACCTTATTACGTGATAGTTTGGTTGGGTACTCAGGTGCTAAGAGTTGATCGACAATTGGACAATATCATCGTCAGCCCACCTTTGATTATTAGTGACCAGTGTAACATTTTTAAAATAGTCATTTTATTTTAATATTTTCGGTGGACTTACAGCTAATACAGGAAAAAAAACATAAATATACAAACAAACATCATTCTTTTATTAGACGGACAGAGCGAGTAAGTTCTAGTTATGATTATATACTGATTATTAAAAAGAAAGCTTTCTTAAAAGAACTATCAATAACTATATACTCCTACCGGTAAGGAAGATGATTGAATAAATCATCACGAGATATTTACTGAATTTACTTGATTGCAAATCAAATAAAATGATAACAATCAACAAAAAATATAAATAGACAAATGCTGCCAAGCTACCAGACAATCTTTAAATGTATTTAGATTATTAGATGTATATATAAATATAAACATTTATGTATGGAAAGCTACAACATCCATGATGTTAATAATACACAATACTTTACAACAATGAATTCTCTGTAGACAGGATCAAGGGGGTTTCTAGTAACAATAACTTAACGGCAAGTTATCTACATGCACAAAATGCGAGATTATTTCACAACATGACAAGTACTTATCTTGTTAACACGTATTTCAAGTTAATTTGTGGTTAAATGTGAACGTTACCGTGCTAATGAATTTTAAGATACGCCAACGCCGTGTCTTTTGTAATGTACCGGTGTATCGCCGCGATATTACATTCAGAAATTTTGAAAACTCGGATCTTTATGCAATCATCGGACGCCAATTTAAGAAAGCTACCATTAATTAGGTCACCAGCAACTTTCTTCTTCGCACCACTTAAAAAAATTTCGATGAAGTTGTTAATTTCTATTTTAAATAATTTGCAGTATGTAAAAAAATTAATGAATTGACCTGGCTTCTTCAGTTAAAAAGAATAGTCTAAGATCGCAAAACTTTCCTCAACTGACCGCCAAGATTCAGTTTGAAGAACCTCATGATTATGGTGAAGAAAAAAATGCTTCACCACCCAAACCTTTTAAATTCTTAGAAGTATCTGCATTTATTCCTTACATATTATAAAAGTAGCTAACTACATTATACTGGTGGTAGGTATATGTTACTTGTGACCGTCTAGGTAGGTACCACCGCAGCTTCTTTTTTTACCACTGAACAGTAGTGTGCAAACATTACTGTGTTCCGGTACAAAGAGTTGTAGGTAATGAAACTTAACATCTTGCCTCAAGGCAACGAGCGCAATGTGGTGCAGTGTATACTATCTTAACCAGCACCGCGTTGTTATGTGCAGTATCACATACCATCAGATGAACGTCCCACTTGTATCGTCAAAAAAAATATTTTGTAACTTTTTTAAGTTACTCGCGTCTTTTTCAGTTTTAAAGACAACAGAACATTCTGGAAAGCTACGTCTATTATCAACGACTTAGTTGTCACTTAACATCGTATTAAGGGTTAATGAGCATTGCATATTGAAGATTTAATCTTTTTTTTTTAAATAGTGGTGACGTGGGTATTATTAAGTCAAGAGTGAATAGTCGTGATAGCCTAGTGGTTTGAACGCCGGCCTTCCAATGCGAAGGTACCGGGTTCGAATCCGGCCTGCGCCAATGAATTTTTCAATTTATGTGCAGTTAGCATTAAAACACCAACTAATATCATGTGCTTTGATGATGAAGGAAAACATCGTGAGGAAACCTGCATATCTATGTCATGACCATCCGTGCTCGCACTAGTATGTGAAATGGAGAAGGCTATGGCAAACCACTCCATTATAACTGCCAAGTAAGTCGTCGTGTATTTCATCACACTTGATGACCACGACCCTCAGTCATGAGGAAATACGACTAAGAAGAAGAATAGTCGTAGTCAAGCATTAGTCTATACTTAACTAAAAAGAAATACTTTATAAAATTTAAATACAACAGCTCCGATAACAGTAAATACACTATAGTATATAGTAGCAGCATAATGAACTCGTGACTACTTCGTGTAGATTATAGTGATACATTGTTTTATTTCATAAGCCCGAAATCAGATACGGGCTAATGAAAAATAAATAGGAACGTGAGTTAATTTAATTGTAATCGAATTTTTATCCGAGCCAGTTCATCTGCTCACCACGCCTATAGTCTGGCTGCGGCCGTCGATGGTGCAAGCTATGAACGGCAACGAATATACTTATCCTATAATATTTAATCAAAAATTAAATTTCAATAGCAAAAACAAAAACACGTTACTCGAGAATTTGGTTACAGTTTCTTATAAATATTTTATCATCATCATCAGTCTATTAATGCTGACTGCTGCAGACAGGGGACAAATGAAAGCATTTTTAGTACTTGCTACTGGTAATAAGCCGTTACGCAAATGTAGCATTACAGGTTGTGTCTGTCACTGGTGGTAGGTCTCTGTTGCCGGAGACCGTCTGGATGGGTACCACCGCAGCTCCTATTTCAACCGGCAAATAGTAGTGTGCAAACATTACTGTGTTCCGGTTTGAAGGGCGCTGTAGCTAGTGTAATTACTGGGATAACGAGACTTAACACCTTATGTCTCAAGGCGACGAGCGCAATGTGGTGCAGTGTATACCATCTTAACTAGCACCACGTTGTCATGGGCAAGCGTATCACTTCCCATCAGGTGAACGTCTTGTCGCATAGTAGTATATAAAAAAAAGCTCTTTTATATGATGGTGTATAGTGATGCTAGTCATTTAATTGAATTTTACTGCTCATCAGTTACCGGGCTCGCTGACCCAGAGTTCTCTACCTAATTAATTTTATTTAAATTCTTACTGTTTTTAATTTTTCCTGTCCTTACTAGAAGTGTAGTTATCCGGCGGCGGATTACAAACGTATACTTCACTAGTAAGTCACAGAAAACAACTGCTCTTTCTTGGAATCATTTATCCTACAGTCGTCTTATACAACTCATCACAAGTAATATGATGTGTGGTGGCTGTATTCATTCATTATATATTAATTTATCTATTAGCTAATTATTCTGCAGAATAGGTCATCTTTCATTTAAAACAAATATAGATATAACAAATCATATTACGTGAAAACTCACAGTCAAAAGTGATTGTGTCACCAAATGCTGATACGTCGCTATATCTTCACCATCATATACCAGTTAATAAGAACTCAACCTTTTTAATAAATAAATCCATATAGCATTTATAAACGGTTTTAAGATATGATCGTATAAAACTTACGATTATTTGCCACATTTTATCATTCTTATATTAATAAGTATATTCAAATGTTACTTTAGTAGTTAGTAATAAAACTAATCTTGTTATTTTTTTTGTACCACATCGCGTGCCTTATTAGATGGGCGGGACTTCGCCAAATCTAATTATAATTGTAAAAAACGGCTGCCGCATTTTTGTGCTCCCAAATAAGCTTTTATAACGTTGCGTGAGTAACCATTTCGAAATTTTAACGTTCATTCATAATTTATACATTATTAATCTATATTATAATTAATTTAATACGCATTATTATATAATTTATAACGTACTTAAGTTTATTGATACTTGCAAACATTATTTTTGGAAACATTTCACACTTTCATTTCTTATAACATTCTTTAATATTAAAATTATAAATCAGAACAGGAGATGTAAAAAAAACAGATAAATCAAAGTTTTGGTATAAAAGTACGTAGAAGTATTAAAAAGCAGAAAACTTAAAAAAAAACTAACGTATGCACCTCATTAAGACCAGGAGCTGTAATCATATTTTCAACCACTGGCAAGGTTAGGATTGTAATATTGTTAAATTAAAGACTTATTTATAAAACAATTTAGACACAAAAATGCTTAAAACGGTAACTGGTAACAGCCACCTCTACATTTAGTGTTAAAGAGGGGCAAAATGTGGTGAACTCACCGCCAGACTCCACTAATCGTAAACACCTTAAGAAGGAGAAGCTCTGTAACGTTAACCGTGTGATACATATTTCACTGAATGTTATCTAATAGAGTTAGTAAGTATAAGTAACAATAGTCCTAAATTATTTTATCTATTATTTTTACGATAATCAATAAAGGTAAGACATGAAATTTTTCATATTTCTCTAAAATTACACGAACCTAGCTGATACAATTTCGGAACTATCAAAATAAGAGTTTACTCTTACCATCACTTAAGTTTCACGTTTGCCTTTCCTTTTAAGAAGCACGATATCGTTCTTATATCCACAACGTTTTGTTCATTATCCCGCGGCAGTCCACTGTTGGACATAGCCTTCTCCCAAGGAACGACACTTGGCCCGATCTTCGTAATGTTTCACAATACACAATATCACACATAACAAATGTTGAAACAAATATAAATCTTCTTTCCTGAATGTTCTACGATAATCTCAAAAAATGGTGTAAGTAATAATTTTTTAATAAGTTAAAGTTTTTTACTGGCAGATCTCTGTTTGTACAGACCGTCTAGGTACCACCGCAGCTCCTATTTCTACCGAAAAACAGTAGTGTGCGAACATTACTGTGTTCCGGTTTGAAGGGCGATGTAAGCTAGTGAAATTACTGGCGTAACGAAACTTAACACCTTACGTCTCAAGGCGACGAGCGCAATGTGGTGCAGTGTATACCATCTTAACTAACACCACGTTGTTATGGGCAGGCGTATCACTTACCATCAGGTCAACGTCTCCCTCGTCTCATCGATTCGTGGAATAAAAATAAATAAATAAAAATTATGTATGTACGTAAAATTTGAACATCCTTACAGTCGCAGTCGCGGAGGCGGATTTGAAAGTAATTAAACAAACACGAGAACGGCCGGACTAGTTAGTGAAGCGCCGCCCACAACTAATCAATTCTCATAATTAATCGATACGCCCGCTCTCCCCTAACTCGATGTAGATACGAAAACAAAATATCGATAACGTTTATCGTTTGTCAAGCCAACGATTAAGGTAATTATTACCTTTTTAATATTCTATGTACGCACTTATAAATACAAGTAATTAAACAAAAACGTAAATAACATAAAGAAGTTGCATTTGTAATATAACTTAAATATTATTAGTTCACCACCGTTATGGCAATACGATTGGTATCAATTCCTAATAATATCACAATTCCAGAAGAATTGCTTTTCACATTCTATGCACTACTTGCAATAACAGTAATGATCGTCACCATGGGAGTGCTAAATAAGTTGTTCTTTAAAGAACAAACATAATTTCCAACATCCACATAAAAGAAACTAACATTGTTTAATAATAATAGAATAGACGCAACATAATTAAATTAGTAAGTAGAAAATCATGAAAAATTACTTATTAACTCTTATTTATTTAATTGTTGACCTTAACAGAATGAGGTACAATTAAAAAGCACTAATAACCCAATAAAGTTTATCGGCAATTGGCGGATCTTACGCAAAGTCCCACATGTCAAAGTAAAATGAAATTATCGTTGCAAATTTTACAATGTCCCGTGTCGAATCGATAACTAAACGATTGACGATTAAGATCGAGAAGAGCATTGCGAATAACGGCATCGATTTTCCTGCTTAATTATGATTCTAAACGAGTAGTATTTAGAATTAGACGCTTCACTAGTGAATCTTCACTTTTTAATTGTCTAGTTGTTTCGCCGTTTTAGTTTGATGAATTTAATAGTATGTCTGCGTTTAGAATATCGTGGGTGATAAATAAGAAGTTACATTATAGTAATATAAACCTGTACAATGTTTTATATATGACTTTTCAAATATTTTCTAATTTAGTTTTAATCAAATAGTATGTCGTTTATAAAAACGCTTTAATGATAACCTCATTTATAAATATGTGTATTTTAACGGGCAATGTTAAAATTATATAAATTTTGTTATAAATCTAATTTGTTCAATGCGCAAGCGCACACATATCCAAATCAAATGAAAGAGTTAACAAGAATAATAAATTTAAAATTTATTAATTGATACCAGTGTGGTTCAGCATAAATTGTGACAAAGACGTGCGTCCGTAAAAGTATAAACACCGCATTACGCGATCAACTGCTGCTTAACCCTTAAACAGTCGATAATCTCCGGGGCCTTCGGGAAGCAGATCCATCAATCAAAGCTGCATCCAATAAGCATCAAGAAGCGCCACAATGATTTATACGCCGGGCCGCTGCGCCGCGCACCTATGTAATGGCAGCCGAAGATCACGACTCGAGATTCTTACCTCCGAATTATTTCTTTTTTTTCGCATAATAAATTACTTTCGTTGCTTCATTATTGTAAACCGAAATTGAACAGATTGTTATTTAATAATGAATATGCTTTAATTTCTCATATACATATATATCAGCAATAAAGTTTTTAAAATATGACAAAGCTTTGTAAAAGATTCTAAAGTTTACATATGAGTGACAGTGCAGCTAAGTAAGCCTTAAGTACTTTTTGGATAGAGCCACAAAAGGCAGAAGAATCGAAAAAGTATGATTTTTAAGACATCTCTTAAAATTGAACGTTCTCATCAAAGACAACTGTCGTACAACAAATTTATTTATTATTACTACGACATCTCATTGATATGAAAATTAAAACAATATTCACTTTAAACAGACAGACATTCATTACGTGTTGTGATTAAAAACATGTTTGCCAAATATGAAACTAATATCCAGATACAACAAACATATAGATTACCAAAAAATTGATTACTTGCAATAATGAAATATGTTAACTGTAATGCAATCCGATTCAGAACTACCTATCTCAACTGTTGTTAGCATCGCGCTGTATTTTCGTTTTAGACAGAATATAAATTTATGTAATAATGTCTTTACTGTGAGAAACTTTTAAAGGTTAGAGTAATGGATAAATTAATCACGAACAACCCTAAATATATATCAAAATTTCATCATAAATAAAAGTGCGCTAAGAGTCCTAAATTGGAATAATAAATTGTATATCATACATCATGTTAAGGGAGCAGCGAGGGAGCAAGACGGGGTTAGAAGATGAAAAAACAAAAACCATAGACAAACAGAAACAAATGAGGCGGACCGAAATTGAATGCTTCGTTTGTTCATTCTTGTTTTAGTTATGCAATATTTTTGTTGTAATATCCAATTATGCTGCGCCCGGGACCGTTCCGACTTTTTCTATTCTTTAGGGTAACTCTCTTGAACTAATTAATGATTTCCTCACAGTTGGAGCTCGGGGTTATACCTTTCTTTTTTATCGGCTTGTAATATTTTAATTGATGACCTTTTCGATTAACTAGTCGAGCTGTATAATTGAATGACTGTGTTCCCGATATAGAATAAAATGGAAAAAAATCCTTGATGTAACTACAAATTGACGATATTTTAATGAGATCACAGATCTAGCAGACGAATATTGTATTTGTTCTTCATACTAACGATAATTAAATGTTTTCGCAAATGATAAAGGCTCTTTATATATATATAATAAAAACAAAAAATACGTTTTTTTTACTTGAAAAAATCACTAAACTAAAACTAACAAATATTTTTTTTTTTAAAAGTGATTATTTCAATGAAATTAGATCGTTAAGAAATTGGCTGTATGGACTTTAACCCTTAGCCTTTTCCGGTATGTAGTAAAACACGTTATCAATACTCCTACAGATGTCTCACGTAACCTATATGAATCCGATAGAATGGTCACCACAACTAATTGGAAACGGACGCCACAATTCGGCACGCATAGTTAACATGAAATGTGCTCTTTGTGCTCAATAAGAATTTATCGTCAATCATTAATACATTGATTACTTCAACGCGGCAATCAAACAACTATGTTGATTTACAAACGGCGGATAGGGATGCGAGTTCGCGTATGTATGCCGCCATAATCACATGCATAAAACGCAAATCCAGCCATAAAATTATGGGACTTACCTTCGTTAATTGGTAATTTGTGTTTCAATTTAATCCAAGCATCGGCTAGGAACACTCTTCATTATATTATACAGTTACCATTAGGTGACTAATCGACATCCACCGTTTTTATGATAACGCATAATACAAATAGTTACGTGGTAAACGCGGGCGTATTCTGTTTTACTCAGCAAAGTATGCTTAAGTATTAAAATTTACATTTCTTTTAAACTTTACTTACAGTATGCCATTCTGCTATAAGAATCTAAATAAATAAAACTGCAGAGAATGCCTATGCTGTTAGTAAAGCTATATTGTTCTCCGATTTTAAGAACGCTGTGACTATGCAAAATGCTATTTATTGAGAATGGTGACTTAAAAGTCAATCTTCTTCCTAAGTCGAAAGACGCAACCAGGTCCTGTGGTGGTCTTAAAAGTCACATCAGTTATAAAATTAACTAAATACATGTGCACTTATAATTTTTAATTCAAATTAAGCCCTATATAACCTTTTTATTAAAAAAAATAACCTAAAATTTTATGTCAAAATACACTCGCGCCAATAACTAAATGATCGGTTGTAATATACAGAATAGCCCGCCAAAATTTTTACATGCCAGTATTAAATCTGCACAGACTATATAAACACAGCAGTGACAATCTCTAACATTAGAGCGTAATAAACAAAAACGTGAGATTCCGCTCAACACGGCGGACGTGTAATAAATTACGATATTATTATACATTAGCAGTAGGAAAGAAAGTTATTACGTGAGAGTGTTAGCTCGCAAAAAGGCTGTTAGCGAGATGTATTATTATTCCGATATTATTGCGGGTGCCTGATGAAGTCGTCACCGGGTGACGATTGGCAATTATTGTGACAGTATTTGTTTGAATTGTAACAACAGCAATTACTATTATTATTAGTATTCTTAATATATTTCTTGTACACATACTCTATAGTAATAGTTTTCTTGTTGGGATTCGTTAATAATTGTATTTTTGTAAGACTTTACATTTATTATGAATATTTATACACGTAATTTCTAATACATTTATAAAAACTTACTTGATATTATATGTTTTATAATATTTGTTAAAACTTAATATTAAAACTATCTTTTGTGTTAAAGTTGTAATAAAGTATATGTCAATATCAAGTATAAGTCAAATTCATATATTTTTACACTTAATACAAAGATTCAGAACATTAGTTCTGGTTAATAATCAGTGTAAGCAAATGTTGTTAATAAATTTAAAAGAAATATTTAGTTTGTTTAGCCTCCGGTGAAACGTTCTACTCTGAGAATAACTGAAAGTATCTTCCCAACAGGTAATGCTAACGAGTACGAGCAATCAATGTTTCATTACAACAGTACGACAACATAAAATATAATCAACTTGCCGAGCTAACGTTGTTCCCACACATTTACATATAACTAACCTTTCGTCACATCGCTGATGACATAACCTCGTAACACTAATACAGCTCGTAAAACGGTCACAAAAATTCAATTATCCATAAGTTACCGCAGAATACACCTCACGGAGTCGTAAAGCTATGATAATCAATGATTATGTGGAAAAAAAATAAACAGGCCGCTTAGGTACAAACCAACGAGCTTGATTAGAGCCGATGTCACGCCGATAAAAGCCGTAAAGTTAAAAATTGAAAAGGTGGGCTCATTAAAAATGCCATATTTTACGATTTTTAAGGAGACAGGTGAGCTCTATGACGACTGTAGGGTGTCCATAATTTAACTGCTTCCGTGGCTATACGCTTTGCTTTATAACAGGAAAGTTGACAAGTTTGACTCAAAAGCCACATGTTACGAAATTTGTTTAGTGGTTAGGGTTTTTTAAAACCACCACCCTTCATATTGCAGATATTCTCCCACTACTGTAATCCAGTTGTCATCATATGAGATTTAAAGTATTCTGAGCGTTCACCAACCGTTGCCTCATTGTCAATCAACAGTATGTGAAATTGGAGTCAAGTGTAAGCCCATTGTAAATAAAAAATAAATATACCAACTCGGCCAAAAAGGGCAAAACTTCTTTGTTCTCAAAAGTTAGTTATTATATTTAAAACTCATCGGATTACTAAATTTACATAAAACACAAATAATCTAAAATGGTGTCACAGTTGGTATTATAAAATTCAATTGGTTCAATTTTTAAACACTAATGAACAAATATTACTGTGTCCTGTTTTGAAAGGTGTTTTAGCTAGTGACATTACTGGGGTAACGAGACTTTTTAGTTGTGTTATGTCTGTGTTGCCGGAGACTGTGTAAGTAGGTACCACAGCAGCTCCGATTTCAGCCGTGAAACAGTAGTGTGCAAACCTTGCTGTGTTCCGATTTGAAGGACGCTGTAAGCTAGTGAAATTACTGGGGTAACGAGACTTAAAAATCTCATGTCTCAAAGCGATGAGTGATGGTAAAATGTATACATACCATCGTAACTAGCGCCACGTTCATCAAGTGAACGTATCGCTGGTACCGAATAGAAATATGTCCTCGATTTAGTTTATTTGGGGTGAGCCTACCAACACGCACCTGATTCATAGGTCGCTCCCCGCGGCGCCTATCTAATGAAATAAACTGAAAATCAACACGAAGCCCGCACCGGCAACTCTTTGTGCCGCCGGCCCCGCCATCACGATATAATTAACACCGGAATTTATAATAATGCTGTCCCGTAATATCTCATAATGCCTCGACACGGTATTATTTGATCACAGTTTTGATGGTCGTTTTTATAAGCAATATGGAACACAATCCTTTATAAATAAAGGATCAACGAGTTCAAATTAATGTAACTTGGTTTTATTTAAATAAAGCCTACGGTGGGAAATAACATCCACTTTGTTATTCCGAAATGTTGCTTATCTTTAATTTTATGTAAAAATTACACTTCAACAGACTGCAATAGCAACTATTAAAAAAATCTTTATGAAGTTTAAGGTTTTTGACCAGAATAAGATTTTATTCAATATGGTCAATAACTCAACAGTTAAATAAACATAGTATTTCGAGAAAAAAAACACGATTCAGACGTAAGGGTTTAGGAAGGCCTGTGTCCAGCAGTAGACGTCTATTGACTGATGATGATCGATGACGATAATATATACCAAAACACTAAATCATTAAAAATAATCGAAATAAAACTTAAACGAGTATATACTAGCGCGGAATAGATACGTACTGATAAAACATATTAATATTAAATTCATACTGGTAACACCGGCCCGATCTACAGATCGTTTTATTATTGACGTATTCAAATTACGAAACAGATTTAATTTTCAATTTGAACTTGATGCGTGTTAATAAGAACAATATTTCATACGGTCGGGGGTTCGATCCGCTACTACCGCACGGCCTGTCCGGGTATCTAACGAATTGAATTAAACACATGTATCATTATACTGAGCACCGAACCAAGAATGGTCACACACTTATTCTGATCGGTCCATCCTTTTTTTTATTTACACTGATACACCATAACCAAAATACTACTGGTGGTAGGTCGCCGCAGCTATGATTTCAGCCGCCGAACATTACTGTGTTCCTGAAGGATGCCGTAAGCTAGTGATAGATATTGAGGATAAATAATTGTGGTTATAAACATTTTGTTAGAAAAATAGTAATTGTATTGACTGTTAATGAATCCAAAATGAACTACTGCATATCGTACTATTATATTTCATACTAATATTTATGTAATAATTTTATTTATATTTCTTATAGTGTAATTGAAATATTGGGAATATCATTAATCCATGACTTTTATAAAATTGATAATAATTAAATAGTTGTATTGATTATTGTAAAGATGGCGCCGCTGTCATTTTGGGATAAATGGCGGACAACTGTGGATCTCGAGCGCATTTACTGTTTGGACAGCGTAAGAAGTGTGAACTCAGTGACTTGTGAATTGTATATATAAAAACGTGTAAATTAGATATGTATGTTGAAAAGAGAAATGTCTATTACTAGTATAATTACTAGGGTGATGAAACTTACCAATTTAAGCCTCGAGACAACGAGCACTGTGTGGTGTAGTGTATACCACCTTAACTAGCCCCACGTTGTTATGGGCAGGAGTGTCACTTACCATCAGGTGAACGACTTTCTCATCTCGTCGCATCGTATTATCTATATAGTCATAAAGCCGCTTGCATTTAAAAAACATTAAATTTAGCGATACATTTTAGATTTACCAAATACATATAAATCCGTCATAGCATCACCATATTGTTTTAATATGTTAAAAATAGCGTTAGAACAAATGAGATCACGGAAAGACTAAAAGTTATATATAACAATTGTAAATTTACATAATGTATTTACATTTTATTACAAACCATGGTAAAAGATACGTTAGTCAAAGTCATAGCTATTTTCTTTCGTTGATTTTTTTTTTAATTCAAATCGTCCAGAATAAGCACGCGAAGAGCTATTACGGTGTAACGGTAGGGGTGCGCGTACGCAGCATGACGTCTGCTCCAAATATTAGCCGAAGGAAATACTATGGAGGTAATCGATTACGAATCGCAGGTGCAAATAGTTAAGTATAACCATATAAAACAACAAGCAGCTGCATTCAACCATATGAGGACGATTTAGTTATTAATTAATTCGTGCAATTATAAAATGTTAATTAAATCATCAGAAACTACTTAATTTTGACGCGTTTATTTACTTTTCATTTAAATGTCCGACTAAACGAGAAAGTTCACCTGATGTTAATTTACACGCCATATTGCGCTGTAAGAGTTTACGCTGCACCACAATTCAATCGACGCTTTAAAATATAAAAAGTCGATGCCTAGGCATGCCTAGGCCGTGACAGCATAGTAATTTGAACGCACGCCTTCCACTCCGGAGGTGCCGGGTTCGAATCCGGCCTGCACCAATGAATTTTTCAATTTATGTGCAGATAATATCACACCAACTAATATCACGTGCTTTGACGGTGAAGAAACCTGCATATCTATGTCATGACCATCCGTGCTCGCACTAGTATGTGAAATGGAGAAGGCAATGGTAAACCACTCCATTATAACTGCTAAGTCGTCGTGTGTTTCATCACACATGATGACCACGACCCTCAGTCATGAGGAAATACGACTTAGAAGAAGAACGACCGCTTATTTATTATATTCCACCTGTTAATGTGTGAAAACACAATTTACTATCTCTATCTTGATTATACCATTACGAATTAAAACTTTGCTACATTTGTGATAAATCAATATATTTGTTAATGATAATACTTCTCCGTGTTTAATATCCTACGAGTCTACTCCGACGTCGGAGAAACACCAATCCGTCAAAGATTTCTTCGCGTGCCCTAGGCGTAATACCCGTAATGAGTTTACCGGAAAATTATACCGAACAATTAGTACTGTCCGGTTTAAATGGACATTAATATCAAGTTGAGCGATGGCGCGCCTCGGGCCCCTGTCACTGCTAAACACCAACTTATCTAAACCTTTAAAATCACCACAAATCAAAGAGTATCGCGTGTCACCTTAAACTGGATGTGGATATACTAAGCCCTATTAATTTGCGTTGTTAAAATGATTGACATATTCAATTAGCGAGGTGACCGGCAGACCTCCCAACTCGGTTCATAGATGTTTAAAAACCAGTTAAACTTGAACCTGTATTCTTGAACTTGTACCCCGCTGCTTCTTACCATGGCACCAAATCGAGGAGGAAGGGAGGTTCAATTAATAATGGCTGGTCGTAAGGAACAGGTCGTCGCGCGGTTAGAATGTTGTTTTCTGCAATTACTGAAGGGGGATAGCGTGTCTTTAGTTTAATAGGCCTTTCAGCATTGTTTTGATTTTGATTAAGTGAAGAATTCGCTTTGATAAAGACTTAGAAAGCAAAAGAATTTTTATTTACTACAATTTAACAGATTTTTTGTCAAGACCTGTATGTATTTGATTATTGGAAAAAAAGAACAACGTGCAGCAGTTTTTGCGAGCGTCAGTGTTTCCATTCTGATAATAACAAAGAGGTGTTTAAGAAAAAATCAAGAAACAGGATTCTCTTTAAAAATAATACACGTGAACAGCTAAGTTTTAATAGAAAATATTAATCGACATTTCCTTCTTACCCATCCTACGACTTGCATTTTTTTTTATTTAATTAACTACCAAATCCGCTTCAGAATCCTTAACATCGCACTACACTTATTAGAGTAGCTAAGTAAGTAAACGAGAACTTAATGAGTTTTCTATTTTCCCACTCCTGCAATTGCTTTTAATTTAATTTTCTCACAACCAATTCTTCTCATAATAAAAGTGGTCTTAAAAATGCAATATAAAAATAATACGTGGTCATAAATAAAAAAAAGAGGTCTCCAATTGAGAACCCACATTTTCCGTCGATTATTAAATTCGAGTGACATCCAAAGTTCTCAGGGGCCTAAAGTAATACAATTTTCGATTTAACTTTTTCTATACAGTTACACATTACGCGCACGTAGAGGCAATCAAGTAAAAATTCTTCGTTTCAATGCAACAATCTAATTGTGCCGAGACATCTGTATTAGATTGCATCAAATTAGTTCATGACTATCGTGTTTTTTTTTTTATTATTTGATTTGCCCCAACAAAAGGTAACGTGACCGTACCAACACAGCATTCGTAATGAAGTTGTATCTATTAGACCAGTTCGGTTAGTTTTTCTGTCGTATTCAATTACAGACTTTAATAAACAGAAGTAATTCACAATTGGTTTTCAATAACAATTTCAAAATACTACAAAGGTGTTATTTATAAACTGATATATTTCATCACACGATATAACAGGTCCCGTTTTAAATTAGATTTTTTTTTTGACTAAATAAATGAAGCTGGAAAGAATTAAAATTATATATTCTTAGTGTTCATTATGTTTTTGGATTGGAATTAAATTTTTGTGACTACTCTCTTCTAATTAACTATATACTTTCACAAAAAATAATATTGATTAAAATAGATTACTCCATAATTAGGTAGACAACATTAAATATTTTGTAGATTTTATTTATTTATTATATTATCGATGCTGGTCTACACTAAAAATACAGCACACAGCGCCGGTGCTAAAAATCATCATTTTGAAGAATGCATTTATAATCTGTAGAATTATATAATAATCTGTGGCAATGAATAAGACGTATCAACGCAAGCGCAGCGGGGGAAGATTGCGTGCGCATGACGCAGCGCCAGAGCTACGATCAGTGTTGCTATCTTAATTTAAATTACCGGTCAATTACGTTAATACATCGTATTTTTTTTTTTAGCTAAAGCTGTAAGATACGATGACGACATAACAAAGTTAATATTAACTACAAAATCGGCAGCGGTACTATTTCTAAAAAATATCAGATCAAAAAATACTTAATTCATGTACACCAGGCAACTGTTCTTTATTAATACGAAATTCACTTTGAAAGTCATTCTAAATAATAAAGAATTTCGACATGTAAATATTTACAATTTGATGTTAAAGATTTTTTACAAGCTCTACAACACACAAGTTTTGCCTCTGATTTTGCTATCATTTTTAAGCTGTGGTGATATACTACAGTGATAGCCGTAGCGGTATAAAAATTAACATATATATGCATATCCGTTATAGAATTACGTACACCACAAAACGGTTATCCAAAATTGATGAAACCGCATAAACCACGCCGTCCAAGTTCTAAGGCGGCTACTTCAATAATCTCATTGGAAATGTTGATTAAAGCGCCTCTCGCTGCCTTTATTAATAGGCTTATGATTACGACTTCTAATAAAAGCTATCACAACCGCGATGGACAGGTTGAACGGGACGAAAGTCGCTTTCAAATGTAAAGACAAAGAGTAAGCTGGTCATAATATCATTGAATTCAAGATTGTTATACCATTATGTCATTTTATATTCGTTTTTGTATTCTTTAAATTATAAACTCATAGCTATGCATTTTTTTCAATTAACTTTACCCGGAACATAAAATTTTAATTTAAAAGTAGACCACCCTATTTTCGTATATCAATATACAGATTATACAGAGCAGCAAAACATTCTCTTAAGACGGACTATCCAAAGTTGCTTATGCAAGGAACTATACATAAAAATGTCTAAACAGCATCACAACGCCTATGTATATAAAGGTTTTATATTCAAATGTACAAAGAATAAAGATTCAAACTAATAAATTAGTTTTCAAATTCTGCTACCATTTTACTAGATGGCGACAAAAGTGGGATTGTGTGATGTTAACATATATTGTTTTTAATAAAACGAAGAATAAAAATAGGAACGTACACAGTACTGAAGATAAATACTCATCTCCATTGAATTTTATTCGGAAACCAGACTCGAAATATAAGAAATGTTAAAGCAAAAACTTTTAAATGTAAAGGTAAAAAAAAATCGGATACGAAACTACATTAGACATCTTAACGAAACCTTGTGTTATCTACTCTTTGGCGAAACGCGCGTACCAAGTACTCCGATGATTGAATGCGAGAGCAAATTACAGGCTACAACTGCATGGACACCTTATTACAGCTCTCGAACTGTTAAAGTAATTTAACTGACATTTAAATAGTTCCGTCGCATATCCAAACGATGTGTAATAAGGAAATTCTGAGAGAAAAAAATTACTCGATATTGTATACATACCGTGACAAAAGTACAACTGTTTCGGTATGAATAAAAGGCTAATGTTTAAGATAAATAATTGGTACGATAAATACATTAAACTATTGTATTTTTTTGCTATTTCACGAAACCACATTAATAAGACATTCAACTGATATTAAGTGATATTCAGAATCACTCTTAAATTGAAAGACAGTTACGTTTGCACCCTATAGTTTATTATTAAAATTTTCATTAACGAGAGGAAGATGAAGAAACTTCAAAGAAATTAGAATAATTTGATGGAGTGAAGACGTTATGTACTATATATATACATACTCGCTAAAAGGATTGTCTTACGTTGCGAGGGGCTAAGATCTCTTGAAAAACACACCTAAGCCCCTCCCAGGGAGGGTCATAACCCTCTTCCGTACCCTCGCTATGTTACGACAAACACTTAACCACCGTATTTGTCTTCTTACCCTGTGCTTGCAATATGGGCAATTAGGGCCCACACGTTCAGAACCCGCCAACTTCAGTAACCTGTACACATTCTTCTGTGAAATGAAAATGTTGAAGCACAAAAAGATATGTCCGGATCGCAATCAAAATGTCACAATTGTAAACAAATTTTGCGCCAATTACAACCGTCTCCCGTGCATTAGCGTCGAAATGAACTTGGCCTTAATAATAGTGTTGGTGGGCATGTTATGAAACGTAATTACTCGCGGGTAGCACCACGAAATCCGGTAGTTAATTATCCTAAATTGTATAATAGTGGTGGTGCAGTTCGCGACGGGTAATTGCGCGCCCGCGGCGACGTCGCCCCGCCCGCCACCGCGCACATTAAATTAATTTAAATTATATTAAATTAATCTACGCCATTAAAAACTCCATACTCGTATCAGATGAAAAATATGCAATCGAGTTTGATTAACATCGACCGGCCCAAATTTTTATTATAAAGCATGCGCGACACAAATAACAGTGATTTATCAATTTATCATACAATCGCCAGTTATTGAACCACTTTACCAAAAATTCATCGAAAACACGCTACTGAATAAAAACACTTAATATCCAATACAAACATTCTCAGAGACTAGTAAAAAATTAATTACATCATCCATTTATAAAAATTTTGATTTCTTTCATCAAATCAAGAACAAATAATACTTATCTTTGTAAATTACATCATTTCATTATCATCACACCTCGTGGACCTTTCAGTACTATGCCTGCCACTACGTATATTAACGCTGCATCATATAAACTGTAGTAACTGTTGGTAAACAAAATAAACTATTACAGTTTTAAGTAATTGATGAAACGACAAAACGTTATTCAGTCCTAAATTTGAATCAGAATTAAGGATCTTGAACAATTGCAAAGCAATAACGTAAATTACGTTTGAGATCGCGCCAAATTGTCTGTAAAACGACGAGCTAACCACTCATTACAATGTTAAGAATGTGTTAAATGCGTGAATCGAATCCCTAAGTGGAAACTCGAACCTCGGAACTGTTACTTATAGTATGCAACCCACACACTAATTATACACATTCCCATGTTAGCTGAAAGAATGGGACCTACAGACTTCTGTAAATAAAATGTATTACATCAATATTATAATTATAATGATTGTAGTCGAACCTCTTATTCTAGGTAAAAATCATTCACACGTCTATTTTTCTTTTGAGTAAACTTAAAAACGCAATTATAAATGAATTCATTTCATTAAACATTATAAAGCTTAAACTTATGAGAAACTGAACCGATTTTGTAACCACATTGAGCTATAGTTAAAATATTGTGTTTTACATTTTAAATATGTATAACTCATAATAATTTCGTATTAATATTGATACAATTATAACCACAATTCTAATTACCATAGATATTTTCCTTAAAATTGCGGAATCGGACAAAAAGTAGCAACTCTTAGACAAAAGCTCGAGTAATAAAGTTTCGATTTCTAAGTACTGTATAAATTTTAGTTTTAACTCCGCTGATACTGTAAGATAAAGGCATACAAACGCAAGAGCCTTCTCTTCGTACACAGTAAATCAATATTTACGACGCCATGCGTATATTAAATAGAAAAAGAAAAAACAATTCAACGCAATTACGTATACCTACTCTTTAATAACGATCTCGCTTAAATAAAATCGTTTTAAAATCTTTCTTAACCAACATAGTAAGTAAATTGCCCTCATCGACAATAAAGACTTATGATGGCCTGGTCCATTATCCTTCATAAGTTGGATATCCTTATAAAGGAGCGGTGTGAGCTATCTGCTACCGCGTACTGGACTTTATGACCACTTAACTTATAACCAGTATATATATGTAAGTACATAATTGGAAGCGTCAGACGCAGATGCCGCCTCTATAGTTAACTTAACTTTTTCATCATACTACTTGAACATATCGCTCACCGATTGATCATAATCAATTTCCTTACTTACTATTGCACATGTAAGTCAAATCACTTAGAATAAAGTAAATTTTTTAAACCCCTAACAGATTATTGTCCAGAAAATACTCCGGAAAAAATCAAGGCAAAAATATTTAAAATGACAGATTGTACCCCCCACAGATGATATTTAAAAATATAATATCATCATCTGTTAATATCGACCACAGATTAATAATAAAATTTTCTGCAATAGATAATAATAGAACGTAAACCAAAATTAAACAATTGTTCAATTTTAAATTAAAATCATAAAGCTCAAAATGTACGTTTTTATATTAAAATTAAATGTAAGGTTGTATTTTAATTTATAAATTACAGGTAATAACGAGGGAAGTCTTCGAAATGCCTCGAAGTATAATTTTAGAGTCATCTTAATTGGCTTTACTACTACTACATGGATTTCAATATAATGCAAAAAGGGTAAAATTAAAGTTGATTAAAATTAGCGCTTACTGGCCTCCAGTGGCTCGAACGAGATCATTTACGATAATCATCTGACAAGTAAAGAGAAAAATTAAGCGTAATTGATTTAATCGGTTGTTGCTGCAACTCACAAACAACGTTTGCAGCGCTTACGTCACACTTCAAGTTAAAGTTCGCTTTTAAACAGAAACGAGATACCGACGTTAAAAGCGACTTTTCGCTAATTTTTATCTGCAACAGTCTAACACTTGACACGTAAACTTGAGTGACAATGACACCAAAGACGGCGCAGCGTCCTCGCACGCAATACTTTTATGTGGATAACCGGAACCCTTTTATATAAGCACATTTACAAAATGAGGGTAATAATTCTAAGTATTCTGAAAAACCTTGTCACTAATACAACTTCATTAGATGTTATACGTTGCGACTCGAAGGCAACTAGAGAGCAGCTTTGTCTACTGAGAATAAATATTAGCTCAGACGGAGAGCTTCGATTTAGAGAATAATTAATACATATAAAATAAAACACAGGTTTGTGAGCCCGCGGCACAATATTACTTAAAACTAAACTTATTTTACCCGCTGGCTCCGCTCCTTGCAGGTCTTCTTGGTCGATGTTAGCCAATCAGACAGTCACGTAGTCACCCGTGATTCGCGAGCCAAAGTCGTTCCTGCTGCAAAGTGTAGTAGCAGTTTCAGCTCGACTCCCGTTATACAGTTTTGATTTCCTCTTTATTTGACGTATTGTGTATTACGTCGCCCTTATTTCACACACAAACATAATTTACAATTGATTATACACATAGTTAAGTAATCGAAACACTCCGTACACGTCCTAACTGCTGCGCGACTTGTAACCGACTGCGCTTCTCTTCTCACATGTGCGTCCGGTACGGAGAATAATATCCGAATACCCACAGAGGCGGTAAGTGAATGAAAAATTTATTTGTCGTACCCACATGGGTAGAATAAAACACCTATTCCGAAAAATAATAATTAGTGCTTCTAACTAAATCGTAATTTAGAAATCTTTTATCAATTATAAACAATCCGTAGCAAAACAAAGAAGTTCATTGTAAACCATTAAACTATATTATTAATACGTAAATTGGATATATATAGAAGTTATAAGCGACATTTTTAAAAATTAATTAAAAACGTAAATGCTTTATAACAACAAATCATAAAATAAGTATGTATCAAAAAGTAAAATCATAATGTTGCCGGTATCTATCACATTGCTATCAGTGAATACAATGCGCTTTCGGGGCGAGGGTATGGGTCGGCCATAAATCCGTCAGCCAGCGACGAGCCGTGATAACCCGCGCCACGACAAACTCCTGTGGGTGTACATCAGGCGAAGTGTATAATCAGTTACTAACGCTGCCTATCTGCCTTAATAATTTCTTGTTTCTCATTCCTTTACTGCTACAAAATTGTTGATAATTTACAAAATTCATTGTTTACATTATAACTGAATCTAATAATATTACTTTAAACAGTGATATTAAATTGCTGGTCTATGTCACTGTAAGTTTGAAACCTGAATTTAAAATCTCAATCTCAATTCGTTGACCATAACTGTCTTATGTCAACTAAATGAGAAGCAAAAAGAGGATGTCTCGATTAAGTTAATTCGATGAAGGGGCCCGTGAAGGTCTCTTAAGGCCCCTGATAAACGCTTGCCCGTCAGCCACGCAGCCTCCGACTCTTAATTTAATTAAAAAATTCACAGAAAACGAGCCCGGACGCAGCGCAATCATCCAAATTGCGCACCTCAACAACAGCAGCCTAATTCCCTTAAAAATAATTTTTGCATCCTTCATTTTATACTTTAAAATAAACCGGGGCCTACGGTAATGATTGTAATATGCGCGGTTTTGATTAAATTTAATCAAAACCAAAACATAAAAATTATCAGTTCGGCGTTACAGTGAGGCGAGGCTATTCTAAGCGCCTCGACTCCTCCAAACAACCGTACCTCCTTTTCCGTGTCTTCGTAAAATGAGTTTGCCTATCTTTATGTAAATTAGGCACCCAATATAATCCAAATAATTCTTGTTGTATGTTACTAAGCTTAAAAATATCGCAATTACCCCTTAACACACAGCTTTCGACAAGTTGAAGTAGTTAATGATAATAAGTATATAACGCTACCATTTGCATTAAATATAATCATCCCTTTTAACTGCTTTGTAAGTACATACTAATCTCGGAAAGTGTTTTTTGGAATGATTGTGAAATAATTATTATTGAAGGTCTCATGGACTCATGGACATCTTGTTAATATGTTTTATCTGCCGAGTTACAAGATTTTAGTCAAAGAAAACAGCAACATTGTTCGCAGATGCTTTGTAAACTATAAATATTTAATCAATGTGTAAGAAATTATTCACTTTTATCTTATATACAAATTAATAATGACCCTATTAAAACCTATTTTTTATGCTACTTTAATCAATATTGAGGTAACCTGTATCTATATAAAACTTGGTAATACTTAAAAAAATTCTTTAACAGACTGAAATGATTTTCGTTATTTTCTAGCAACTTATCATTTGTTAAGAAAACCTTTTAATTATATATATTCTTAAGTATAAGTAACGGTTAGATGTAAATCGATGTAACTTCGGTTAGTGTTAAAACGCTATTGAGACCTGAACATTATACATACAATTCATTTATTGAGCGCTAAAATAGAATTATGTGTGGAAGTAAATTATAAATCACAACGTTGTCTATTTACAACCAACTGTTGTAAAATTAGTTTAATGTATGTATTTAACCGGCTCACTTTCATCTGATACCTTACGTCCTTCGCTCTCTCTTTAACTGTCAAGAAACCAGCTGGTCTCGTATAATTTCAATATTTGTGAGCCAATCATTCCGCCAATAGCGTATAATTGCAGTGTCGATAGCCGAAGGCACTTAGATTATGTTTGATTATTTCTCTTGACACCCACTTCACTGATATATAACATGTAAAAACTGTTTCAATGCATTGACACAAATTATTACTGCCGAAGAAGAATAAAATGTAGTAATTTTGTATTACTACACATTATTCTAATACATAATAATAAACATAAACATTTTTCAATGAACAGATATTGTTAAATGTACAAGGTAATCTTTTTGGAACAAGAAAATATTGAATTAGTTAAGTTTGTATCTAAGCTCAATTTAAAGAAAAATAGTTTTATCCCAATTTTTCTTTTTTGTGTTTTTAATTTATTCTTTAAGTACATGGTATAATACATACGGTATATAATTTATTTTCTTGTACCTTGTATTTACTTTTATAAGCAAAAACGAAAAGAAAATGTTTTTAAGATAGACAAACTTTCTGTTTTATTAGAAAATATAATAAAAAATATAGAAATACATTCTATTTCATTCAGTGACGACAATTTTAAATGTCATATCACAGCGCAGATGTTGCGGTTGATCCTTTAATTTTCTTTACCGGTAATAATCTAAAAAAATTAATTGACCAAATATAAGAAAAAATATGTCTCCAACGTCTCATTTCCTGTCTGATAGTTTTATTAAATTAAATCATTAACTTCCATTCGATACTTTTAAATTTTTTACTTCCACGGAATATAAGTGATATTTACAGCAGATGGATTTTTTGAGATCTTGTATTTAAACACATTTGTATTTACAGTTCAATTTGTATATAATCACGCTAACAACAATTCTTGAGTTTAGTGTATAATGTAGATATAGAAATCCTAAAAACCTAATAGTCATACTTTTCGATGAAAACACAAAATGCATATGGGTCTTAAGGCTTCTTACTGAAATGATATTACCTTTTATTAAACAATGTATATATGAAATTAAAAAAATACCTCTTAGTTAGCGCTTAGTGATCAGTATCACTTTTACCCATTCAAAATTTTTCTTTCTAAGTGATGAGACGAAGAATATGTTTACCTCACGGTAAGTAATACGCTTGCCCATAACAATGTAATACTAATTACAATAATAAACGCTGCAAAAAATTATCTCGCCGCCCTGAGACACAAGACGTTAAGTCTGATTACCACCATAACTTCAATAGCTACAACTCCCTTCAAATCGGAACACAGTAATTATTGTTTGATGGCAGAAATAGGCGCTGCGATGGTACGACCGGTAATGGATAAACTCTGTTTTTAATATTTATATCTTTTCTATATTTACGAACGAAGGCAGGGGTCTCCAATAAGAATAATACGCAAATATTAATATAGGTAAATAACTACGACCGTATACTACTTTACTTTTTGCTTTCATAGTTCGCTTTTAGATGCATGAAAGATACAAACCGTACAAAAACACATGCGTTTATTATATTTGTTATTTTTTTTATAACCCAAGGAAATGTAACAAGTCTAACACTAATTTATTCGCGATCACCGGACATTAGACAGGTATCGCGTAATTTACTACCGGGAAAGATTGCTCCCAATTATCCGGGGGCGGCGTCGTTGCGGCAGGATGAAGCAATTTGTGGCAATCAAGGGACAATCGCTCAAGTTATCGCTATTAGCCTTTGTCGGCCATACTTCGGAACACGCTTTACTACTTTAAAACGAGACAGGTCTATTACCGGCTCATCAAGACGAATTAACCGAATTAAGCTATTAAAACGATGCTAGACAGCTGTTGTAAAACAAATGAAATTATACACACAAAAAAATTTTGTTAAAGCGTAAGCATAAAAGAAATTTCGAAAAGGTTTAAATTGATATATCTATCTTCAGACACAAAAAATTATATGAGTAATCTAGTACATTTCTCCTTATTTAACTATTTTTGCTCTAAAGAGAGCATAAATCATTAGTCTTCATCACTATTAGCCTACAGCCAACAGCTACACAGTCCTCCCCAAAAGGCTGTTACTCAATATCCTCGAAGGTATTTGCCAGTGCCCTTAATTTCATGACAATCTATCTACGGATACTTGTTTAATGTCAACACTTACATGCGATCAAATAAAATGATAATAGAAACACAAAATGTTACTGTTTTTATAATAAAACAATTAACTGTTAAAAATTAATACACATTAAAAAAATCATAATTTAGGTAGTCCTGAACATGTCAGAAAGTATTAAAACTCGATATTTTTTCTACTCTTTTCTCTGAACACATTTGTCTTTGTGTATAGACTACTGTTTACTATTGGTTTCTATTGTAAAAGACCGTCTAGCTATTTCTGCTGCCAAACAGTTACTTTTTTCGATTTGAAGCAGTTGTAAGCAACAGTACTAACATGTTGCCTCATGGGGACAAACTTAACATAGTGATTGAGATTGAGTATCATCCTAACTAGTGCCAC
Organism: Byasa hedistus; assembly: GCA_029286795.1. Taxonomy (NCBI): domain Eukaryota; kingdom Metazoa; phylum Arthropoda; class Insecta; order Lepidoptera; family Papilionidae; genus Byasa; species Byasa hedistus. The sequence goes on along the minus strand of JAGSMW010000020.1, from coordinate 2,466,913 downwards.
ATTATTATCGGCAAACATATCACTTACCATCAGATAAACACGTCCCACCACTTTTCATCGAATAAAAAACGAAAATCAAATACGGTGAGAAGCGAAGTAGATGTTTGCGTTTCACGCACGTACGTTCAGCAGTTATAGTCAATGGGACGAAGTTTGTCTAAGTTGCTAATAATTCTCGTCTATTTTCCAAAACGTTAAATTAAAAAGTAGTCAAAAGTATTAATAGACATTCGCGTGTACTCGTACTCAAATATGTATGTCCATTTCATAATTTATTAAATTAGTCTGTCTTTGTCATGACGTCTTTGGAAAAAAAAATATCCTGCTTGAAGAAAGAATCAGTATTTGATAATTAAAAAATAATAATGCTAGCACGTTTTACGCCGAAACGCCTCGCTTACTGTGTCGAAGAGAAGGAATTAGCATTTTCTGGTCTTCCCTCACCCGCCCCACTCCCACTGTCTTTGAACATTTAAAACCCGGTTTGTGATAAATAAAAGGAAACTTTTCATTCCTCAGTTTTTTATTAACCAAATAGAAAACTAATTATTCTGCTTTGCTTCCTTCGCATTCTGTAGTGCCTGGGTCAGATACAACTTAGCCAAACTTTGCGAGCAGAATTGACTTATATGCTGGCTGTAGGTATTAATTTGACCAGCCACAATCATTGGGTTCAGTCTCGGCGGAACGGGGTGCGGCTTGAAGAGTTTGTTGACGTCTTCTTCCGGTAGGGGTGGTTCGTCCTTAGCAGCACGAGCGGAGTTCTCTTGGGCCCTCTTCAGCAGCCAACGGTGTTTGTCTTGCTGTTGGCGCACAACCAATTGCTGATAGCGATTGAACTTAATCGCTTCTTGATTCAGTTCGTCAACACGTTCCATCAGACTACGAAGTTGACCTGAAATTTTATTGAACAATTGTTTAGATTATATTTAATTATATTAGTAGGCTATTTTCACAGAAGCTAGAATATAAGCCAGTCAAATTTCTCAGCCCATAGTGGGTGGTATGTCACGAAAGATCTAATGAGGATGAAATTCTGTTGAATAAATAATATAGGCCCTCATAAAGAGAAAGAATGTGAATCATTTGGCACTAACATACATGTAAAGCACACACATTTGTACCAAGAGTTTTAAGTCTCAACAAACAAACTACTATACAAGAATGGTATATATAATACATACCTTCAAGTACTGACGCAGTTCCCAAGTCCAAAAACTTCGAACCCTCTTCTTCTGGTATCATCTCTGATAGTTCTGACATCATTATATTGGTCAATGGAGAATTACGAATAACAATCGGCACTTCAATGAACAGACTCTCATATCCGATCTTCAAGTTGCGTAGTGCATCTGGAGTGTAGTCGCCATCTTTGTACATAGCAATCGCCTGGAATTTCATTCTCAATTAACTAAAAATTTGGATTTCTTAGCTCACTTACATAGGGAGTCAAGGAATGACAATGTCTAATTGATTTTTTATGACGAAATGGAATATTAGATTAATACCAAATAGTTATTTTCAAAAACCTTCATGTTACTATAATATATTAGAACAAGTCAGCAACCTTCATTGACCATGGGTCAAAATTAACCAAAATTTGGGTAACAAAGGCAAACTTGTGTCAGTGATATTGTACTTTTAATGTTACTTTGTAAATAATATTTCATTTTTGAAACTAAGGTTTTACCAGGTGGTAGGTCTCTGTTGCCGGAGACCGTCTGGATGGGTACCACCGCAGCTCCTATTTCAACCGCCAAATAGTAATGTGCAAACATTACTGTGTTCCGGTTTGAAGGGTGCTGTAGCTAGTGTAATTACTGGGGTAACGAGACTTAACACCTTATGTCTCCATGCGACGAGCGCAATGTGGTGTAGTGTGTACCATCTTAACTAGCACCACGTTGTCGTGGGCAAGCGTATCACTTACTATCAGGTGAACGTCTTGCTCGTCTCGTCGCAAAGTAGTATAAAAAAAAAAGTCACTCATAATTATTAAACAGGCTATTTGAAACCATGCAGATCATACTCTGCTGACTCTTGTATTTGAATAAGCAAACAGTATTTTATGAAAAATTTATAAATGTGTAAACTAACTTGAGGAGTTAATCTGTACGCCTTGAGAGTTAGAAAACCTCTTGCAGACTTTTTGGTATCATAGATAACTACAACACTCTCCTCAATGGAAGTCTGGTAATGGTATTGTGACTCTAACAGAGACTGACTCAAAAAATTACCAACATCAGCACTTTGATACCTGAAATAAAATAAATAAACATTATATCATTGTAACAGCAACAACTAATTAACAAAATTGTGTTATTTTGAATTCTCACTTACCATCCAACATGAAAATGGTCAACATTGACTCTACGAAGTCTACGCATCATGTCCAGCTGATATTCTTCTTCATCCATAGTATCATCATGTTTGGGGAATGGGAAGCAGTTGGTGATTTCCAGTCTATTTTCAACAACCAATCCAAGCAAGGCACCTTGGGCCACCTCCATGTTACTGCAAGACTCCTCATGGCAATGTTTCACTATTTTCATTACCGCCTGAAAATATATATTTTTAAGTTATAAAACGTATTTATAACCACTTAGATATTATTTGCTCAACTTCTACAAAAGCTTAAGTAATGCTAAATACAGAAATATTAAAATTAAGTGTATGTGTAAATTTGTATAGGTATAATTAATAGTAAAAATCGCACAATATTCTGATGCCGTTAATAAAACTTTCTTGTTATTTTCGGTATATGCAGACGAGAAAAAGGAACTTTTATAAAGGAACAAAAGAGGCAAACAATAGAAATTAACAAAAAACTTGTTTTTAACATGGTGAAAGAAATTTCTACCGATGACCTCATGAAACCTCTTTGTATAGAGGTGAAATGCCAAAACGGTACATGACTCATCCAGCCAAATTCACTAAGAAATTGGTAAACAAAAGGTCAATCAACATAACCTATAATTATTAAAAGTTTAATTACTATAACGAAAATGTTATGACTATTGTATAATATTAAAATATTTAGGCAAATCAATGCTTTGATAAATAAAGTAATCGCGTGTAATATAAAAACAGAGCCTGTAATTATAAAAATAAGAAATGTTCGTGACGTGTCGATAGTTCAGTAAATTTAGAGAAATACAACGAATGTAGATTAAGATTTCTTGACATAATATTACCAATCCATCACACTGCACGTAACTAATTGCAGCTTCATTTTCAGGAACGCGTCTTGAAGCTCCACCTCGATTCGCCATTTTTTAATAGAGAAAGGGCGACGGCGAATACACAATTGAACTTCATACAATTGACACATTGGCTGTTTCTTGCTATATCCAAGTTTTTAAAATATTAAAGCGTCGCATACAAAGACAATATCAAAGTTATAATTATATTCATTTTATTTTCTTATAGTATATTAAAACTAACCAATTTGCCATTTTCTTTTAAAAAAAATATAATGTATGTATATAATAAAATATAATGAGTACATAATTTTATTAATATTAATTATGTATTTATTTTACAATGAGAATGGAGAAATGGCTTAATACATAAAAATAAGGCTAACTTTATTGTTCTCAATAAAACTTTTTACACGTTTACACCAATGAAAAACATGTACCAAATAATACATTTTCCAAAAATATATACTGCTAACATAAATCGTGCACTGTCAAGTGTCATTGTCAAAATACCATTCCATCAATGGTATGTTCAACAAAAGAAAGAATGGAAATTCTAAAGGAATTGTGCTTTAAATAACACATTTTTATAATTAATATTCTTAAATGAAAAGATTCATTCATAAAGTTTTGTATTAATTAGGAACTTGTTTTCTATGTTGTCAAACGGCCTTGTAAGTTGGAAGACGATGTTTCATAAACAAATAATGAAATTAGGCCCTGTATTATGATTAACTCCGAGGGACAGTGAGAGTTGAAAATGAGTCAACATAAATTTTGGCGTGGATTAACTCCTTTAAAAATTTCATTGTCACAAAACGTACCTGATAAAATAGTAAAGCTGTGTTCTTTGGACACAGACTGTATTGTTTTAGGAAGCGATCACGGAGTTTATTACTGTACAGTCGAAGACGATATATTAAACTGTAAAAAAGTTACTGGTATTACAGCAATCGACATATCTTATCATAAAGAAGTTCTTTATGTTATTGATGTTCATGGGAGGCTTTACAAATGTACAGTAAATTTTAAAAGTAAAGAGGAAATAGTTGTCAAGGAAGATTCTAAATGTTGTCCCCATGGATTTAAAAGTAACAGCTGCAAGGTCAAGTTTAGAAATGTAGTAACTAGTGATTTTGGGCAGCTGTTTATTAGTAGTGATGGTCAACTATGGGGATCTGGTTTAATGCCTCAAATAGCTTTAGATGGTTCTAGTGTGAAGAAAGTTCCATTTTTTGAAGGTAGAACAGTGTATAGTGCATCTATTGGAGAAAACTTTGCTGCTGTTATAGCTAGAAAAAATGTGAGGCATTCTGGAAATTGTGACACAGATAGTGATAATGATGATGAAGAAGTTTTTGCATCAAATTGTTCACAGTGTCAAACAATAATTGGCCTGGCATCTCCTGCATCCATTCCTTCTTTATCAGAAACTTGTCCACTTGGAGTACATATCAGTAAATCTAGTGAGGACTCCAGCAGCACTACAGCACCTCAAACTGATGTCCATATGGATGCTCATAGTTTTACTGAAGATTCTAGTCCTTCTTCTGAAGAATCAAAGGTTACAAAAAATTATATAGTTGAGAGTAACAATCATTTAGATGATCCTGAAAAACTACAACAATGTAAAAATTATGATTGTAAAGACAAAGAATTTGAAGAAGATGAACTTGCACAAGAAGAAAGCACAGAAAAAATAAATAACATATTTATCAATACTGATGCTGCAAGGCAATTTTTAAGTAGGCAGCTTTCTTGGGTTTCTGCTGGGGAAGATTATTTAGTGGAATATACAGAAAAGCCAACAAGGATAATCAAAGAAAATGTTTCAAATCTTACAAACTTTGTTTATGAAGGGGTGAAGACAGTTGGTGATAAGGTTGCAACTTTGTCAAGGCATGTTAGTGGCAGTAGTGATAATAATGAGGTTGTTGAACTTCAAAACCGTGTTCAGACTGAAGAAGTGAACTCTTTGATGTACAGCATTGCATCAAATGGTAATTTTGAAGATCTTCAATTTTCAACAAGTACAATAAGCAGCGAAAAAGATTTTGAAGCACTCAGAAAAAATGAAAACCTAAAAAATATGTCTAAGCTTGGTAAAAATATTTTAGCAACTGAACTATGGACTTGGGGCGACATTACACATGGACAACTAGGAATTGGAGATACAGTAAAAAGGGTAAAACCAATGGTTGTAATGAGTCTATCAGGTTTTGGTCTACAAAAAGTTTCTTGTGGGAAATGGCATTGCGCAGCACTAACATTGGATGGGAGGCTTTTTATCTGGGGCCATAATAATTTTCATCAAGTTAGTTTTGATTCTAGGGAAGACAAAAGCGGACCTAAACAATTCACAGAGAATTCAGATAGTGATCGTATAAGAGACATGATTGCAACTGACAATCACACTCTTGCTTACACCCAAAATGAGAACATTTTTTACATGGGTAAACACACTGAAGGCTTCACAGAATCCATAGTAAATTTTAAAAGTAAAGAGGAAATAGTTGTCAAGGAAGATTCTAAATGTTGTCCCATGGATTTAAAAGTAACAGTGGCAAGGTCAAGTTTAGAAATGTAGTAACTAGTGATTTTGGGCAGCTGTTTATTAGTAGTGATGGTCAACTATGGGGATCTGGTTTAATGCCTCAAATAGCTTTAGATGGTTCTAGTGTGAAGAAAGTTCCATTTTTTGAAGGTAGAACAGTGTATAGTGCATCTATTGGAGAAAACTTTGCTGCTGTTATAGCTAGAAAAAATGTGAGGCATTCTGGAAATTGTGACACAGATAGTGATAATGATGATGAAGAAGTTTTTGCATCAAATTGTTCACAGTGTCAAACAATAATTGGCCTGGCATCTCCTGCATCCATTCCTTCTTTATCAGAAACTTGTCCACTTGGAGTACATATCAGTAAATCTAGTGAGGACTCCAGCAGCACTACAGCACCTCAAACTGATGTCCATATGGATGCTCATAGTTTTACTGAAGATTCTAGTCCTTCTTCTGAAGAATCAAAGGTTACAAAAAATTATATAGTTGAGAGTAACAATCATTTAGATGATCCTGAAAAACTACAACAATGTAAAAATTATGATTGTAAAGACAAAGAATTTGAAGAAGATGAACTTGCACAAGAAGAAAGCACAGAAAAAATAAATAACATATTTATCAATACTGATGCTGCAAGGCAATTTTTAAGTAGGCAGCTTTCTTGGGTTTCTGCTGGGGAAGATTATTTAGTGGAATATACAGAAAAGCCAACAAGGATAATCAAAGAAAATGTTTCAAATCTTACAAACTTTGTTTATGAAGGGGTGAAGACAGTTGGTGATAAGGTTGCAACTTTGTCAAGGCATGTTAGTGGCAGTAGTGATAATAATGAGGTTGTTGAACTTCAAAACCGTGTTCAGACTGAAGAAGTGAATTCGTTGATGTACAGCATTGCATCAAATGGTAATTTTGAAGATCTTCAATTTTCAACAAGTACAATAAGCAGCGAAAAAGATTTTGAAGCACTCAGAAAAAATGAAAACCTAAAAAATATGTCTAAGCTTGGTAAAAATATTTTAGCAACTGAACTATGGACTTGGGGCGACATTACACATGGACAACTAGGAATTGGAGATACAGTAAAAAGGGTAAAACCAATGGTTGTAATGAGTCTATCAGGTTTTGGTCTACAAAAAGTTTCTTGTGGGAAATGGCATTGCGCAGCACTAACATTGGATGGGAGGCTTTTTATCTGGGGCCATAATAATTTTCATCAAGTTAGTTTTGATTCTAGGGAAGACAAAAGCGGACCTAAACAATTCACAGAGAATTCAGATAGTGATCGTATAAGAGACATGATTGCAACTGACAATCACACTCTTGCTTACACCCAAAATGAGAACATTTTTTACATGGGTAAACACACTGAAGGCTTCACAGAATCCATAGTAAATTTAAACATAAAAAACAATGAAGAAAATGAAAGAGCTAAAGAAGTTATTGTCAAAATCAATCAATCACAAAATTATCCTAAAAAGCCTCAAAACTTGTGTTATCATTGGAGAATATTGTCTTCTGGCAATATCAGCTATTGCTCTGTAGAAGAGTCCATCATATGCCCAGAATTTCAAAATTTGTCTATAGCTCAAAGATATCTAGAGGAAATGATTTTAATTCATCAATTACTTGTAAAGCCTTTTCTAAAGAAAAGCAAAGCAATAACATTACATTCCAATGTATATGAAACTATATGTGATATATTTGGTGACATATTGAACTTAACAGCCCTAAATGTACATTCTACTTGGCAATATGCTGAAAAGCACATAAATGAATGTGATATATCTTTAATTAAAAATTTAGAAGAGTATATTTATTTGTATAAAAAGTATTACCTAGCTATAAGCAATTTGATTGTTATTGGAGGATTTGCTCACATAAATAATGTTGTTGATGTACCTTCAAGTGTTTATAATTTATTCAGTGACCAGCTTCCATCAAATAAACAGAAAAATAATAAGAAAACATTGGAGGCTGTTGTAGCATTAGCTTTCGTGCAACCTTTAACAAGATTAAGTTCATATAAATGTATTGCACAATCTCTGCTTAGGCATAAAGCTAAAAGGAAAAAGAGTGAAGCAAAATTAAATATTGAAGAAAAATTGAATAAAGCTGTAACATGTTTAGATACTTTAATTGATGAACAAGAAAAAAGGAGAAAAGATGCAGAGATGACAAAATTGTTTTGGGAAACTATAGGAAAACCATTAGAGCAATACAGGACACCAGAAAGACGGTTAATTAGAGAATCAAAATCTCGTCAACTAAACTTGGTGAACCCTGGACGTTTTAGTTCCCACTGGTTTATTTTGTTCAACGATTTATTTGTGCACATGAGTGGTAGTGTTATTAACGTCCATCCAATAGAAACTTTATGGGTTGATGTAGTGCCCAATACAGATTCTTTACAAAATGTCATCCAGCTAGTTACACCTGAAGAAACCATATCAGTTTCGACAAATACGGAGCAGGAGAAACCGGAGTGGATTAATTCATTCAACACATCAATACGAACAGCTTTGAATAAGCAAACTCTTTTCAAACCACCAGCAATCAGGACAGCAAGTTACACATTTTCAAATAAAAGCACATTTTACAAAGAGGCCAAATACCATGGGAGGTGGTTAGACGGGAAAATGCACGGCCATGGTAAAGTAGAATGGCCTGATGGAAAAATATATGTTGGTCAGTTTCAATTAAACACATTATGTGGACAAGGCAAAATGGAGATTCCTAATGTAGGTAAGTACAAATTAAAATCAATATTTTATTTATAGTAAAAAATCAGTTTATCAGCAAGTAATTGCAGCCGCTGCACATTTGATAAGTGCTTTCTTTATGGGGTCTCAGATTTGATTTCGTTTGACAGCTAGTAGGGTTTTTAAGAACGCGCCTCGATAGTTAATTTCCTTATATTGTATGGCACCATAACAGTCTTTCTGTTCCGACTATCAAAATAATAGATCCATGTGAATACGAGGTTAACTATCAAAACTAATTATGAGGTCATTTCCAGGCACTTACGATGGTCATTGGAAAGATAACCTTCAAAGCGGATATGGAGTAATGAAATATCTATCGGGTGATATATACGAGGGCTACTTCAAAGACGGGAATCCCCACGGACACGGGGTGAAGAGGCAAGGTGATTTTAAATCTTCCAATGCTACCATCTACACTGGCGAATGGGTCGGCGGGGTCCGGCACGGTTACGGAGTTATGGATGATATAGGGAAAGGCGAGAAGTATCTAGGCAATTGGAGCGACAACAAGAAGCACGGCTGCGGCCTCATAGTCACCTTGGACGGCATTTATTATGAAGGATTATTCTCGCAAGATGTTCTAACGGTTAGTATAAATGTTACATACTTAATAAGTTTTACATATGTATGTTTTCATTATGATAATTTCAGCCCATTGTCATCCATTGCTCTCAATCGCTCTTCAATACATTTACACATTTTATATTGTAATTGTTTGTGTTGACGGAATCAAATTTTAACCTTTTACTAGTAAAAAAAAATCTATTACATTTTTTAATCTGTACCCATACATTCCTTCGCTTTAACAATTTATTGGGTTAAAATTCATTATTACTTTAAACAAACATTTAGATTATGTAGTAAGAAATAAATAGAAGAAAATTAGATTGAATTGTACCGAGTTTTTTTTTTATTTTTACAAACAAAAATTTGACAAAAAATTGAGAAATCCGTTTAGGTTCCACCGAGATTTGAACTCGGATCGCTGGATTCAAAGTCCAGAGTGCTAACCATTACACCATGGAACCTCTTAGTGTGTCTATCGAATTCTTAAATTATATTAGTTTTTCATTCTTCTTGATAATTTATTGTTTATATGTTTATAGAATTATTTACTGAACTGTAATGTTTTGACAATAACAACTACAATGTTTTAACGTACCGGGAGCAATGAACTGATTGTGTATCATATCTCTATTGTATATCGTTTATTCAACCAGTATTTATAATTAATTTTACTATTAAGTAATTAAGATAAAGTCACGTCGTTTCATCTCATTCTTGGGTTGGTTATAAATAATCGACTGTTTGTTACTTATACTTCGCTCGGTACGTATTTAAGTATATATATAAATTTAACTGACACTGTCTCATTGTTGCCACAACAGGGACTCTTCCTTCTCTCCACCACCAGTAAAACTTTTAGATAGCAGGAAGAATCTCGTAATCCAAATTCATTATATACGGTGTTACTTCAAACTGAAACTCAGTATTATTTGCAAAATACTGTTTGTTGGTAAAAGTAGTACCATATGTAGATAGACTGCCAAAAGGAGGTCTGAACAAGGATAATTTATGAACATTAAATACAAACAAAAATGGATTTATGACCACCTAAATAAATAATCCGCAACATGCCCTTAAAACCTTTGTTTCCATTTGAAAAGGTATCATTATATTTCCACATCTTTCAGGGTCACGGCGTGATGGTTTTTGAGGACGGCACCCACTATGAAGGCGAGTTCAGATCTGCGGGCGTGTTCTCTGGTAAGGGGGTGCTGACTTTCTCCAGTGGTGATCGCATCGAGGGCTCACTCAGCGGCGCGTGGACCGAAGGAGTTAAAATATCAAATGCAGTGATGCAGCTAAACGTATCCAATCCTGCTCTACCTGCCAACTCCAAACCTGAGTGAGTATGTTTTTAATAAACCTTCTACAAAGTGAGGGTTCTCAATTCGACGCTTTGATATTTTTGCAGAACACTACGACTAAGAATTTTTGAAGAAATTCAATATTGGCACATATTAATTTACCTTTGATGCAAACATCGCTCAGATTAGTTAGTTCAAATAGTTATGGATAAGATGCAACACAATTCCTTAAGATTCAATTAACAAACCCGTAATTAAAAAAAAGCTGATCGAGTTAGTGAAAAGCTGCCCGCGGTGCTATTATTAAATGACCAGCTCGATTTAATTATTACCAGTAATCGAACCTTTAAAACAAGGACTACCACACGATCACTAATAAAAAACCTTTAGTTTTTCACACAAAGCATATTGCTTATTGCATTTTTACGTATTAATTTGTAATTCTTATGCAGTTCCTTCGGAAAACTGAGCGTAGCACCGAACCAGAAATGGAACGCGCTGTTCCGTCAGTGCTTCCAGTGTCTCGGTGTTTCGGAAACCATCCTCACTCCCACCGGTAACCACTTCGCAGCCGGACCCTCCGGTTCGCTGGTGGACAACGTGAAGATATGGCAGAACGTCGCGGTGGCAATCTCGTGTTCGCACCAAGAAAAACATAAACCACAAGCAAAGAACATTCAGGGCTCTGATATAGAGAAGTCAGTGGACTGTTTGGAGGTTATACCGCAGTTCGGGCAGAAGACCTTAAACTACAACGATTACATGGAATTAAAACAGTATTTAAACAATGTTAGTAACTTCTAATTCTTGGATATATAATGCAAAATGAACTTTTAAATATTTTTTATACGAAACAAACACAACATTCATCTTAATAGCCGGAAGCTACGAGGAAATTTATATCCTTCCCCGCTTTTTGGTAATGCCTAAAGGTTAAGACTGATAACCTAAAGGCTAAGTTCGATTTTGTAGTTTCGTTTCTTTTAAGATTTCAGTAAAATTAGTTTTATACATGAAAATAATAAAGTATTATTCGTTCATTCACTCTTTCATCCGTACAGGCGTGCGAGTCTACACACCACCCCCTCGGTCAGTTAGTACTGAGCGTGACCAGCGCGTTCAATACGACTTATGGCGGCGTGCGCGTGCACCCGCTGCTCTTAAGCCACGCGGTTAAGGAGCTCAAGAGCATCACCGCGCGGTTACACCAAGTTGCGCGGCTGCTGTTCCCCGCGCTGCCACCTCTGGGCGGCGAGCTGGTACTGCCATATCCCAACCAAGAAGACAACGAAACTGATTCCAATCCCATCGAAGGGTAAGTTACAAATAAAACTAATTAAGCTATGTATTGTAATATCGCTTTTAGCAGGTACCCCAGGCGATAAAAATAGGGGCTACATAAGTTTTGTTGTACGTTGCCGTCAGATGGCGCTGCAGCATATTTTCAACACCGTTTTCATCACTTAGAAACGATCGTCATGAACATTTATGTAACTTGTATAGTAACGTAACCAGAACAAATTCTAGTACTACATCAAACTCGTTAGATCTTTTTAAAACTTAATCGCCCATCTGATTTAGGTCGCGGAAAGACCCTGAGTGCGGCAGCGTATGATCGATCGGTTTAGAGGTCTTTGAGGGAAGCTCATGCTCAGCACTGTGCGTCGGTTGACTGATGGTGATGATGAATCAACCATAAAGAAATACAATTTAAATGTAGTAACAGGAAAACGTTTGCGGAGTTCGGGGAATAAGTACGTGATTGTGTTTTTCAGCGAAGTCGTGTCGGCGGCGACTCTACTGCAGCCAACGCTGCTGCCGCGAGTGCATCCGGCACTGTTCGTGCTGTATGCGCTGCACAACAAACGCGAGGACGATCTCTACTGGCGACGGCTACTTAAGTGGAACCGGCAGACCGATGTCACCCTCATGGCGTTTTTGGGCATCGATCAGTGAGTATTTAATATATCGACCAACAATGTCAATTCGTCTTTAATACCTGTAAGTAACGAAAACGTTGTGCTGAAAGCCCCTCCACATGATGAAAGTATACATAATTTTTTTCAGAGTATATTTGACAACGGATGGACTTCTATTGGCTGATGATGGTGACATTTGAATAACATTTACTTTAGCAGTGTTTCATCAAATTCAAAAATTCACTTTGTGGACATTATTTATAGACAAATTTTAATTCCAGAAAATTCTGGCTCGGCTTCACACAACAACACATGGGCAAACAAATTTCGCCTACCAGCTCGCCCGAAAAAGAGCAGGTGTTCCAAGAAGCCGTAGAGACATTGCAGCAGCTTAAGACCACTTTCTCGCCGATAGAGAAACTGCTCGTCATTAGAAGTACTTTCCAGAAGATGACAACAGCTGTGCAACAACAATTAGGTGAACGGCATTTACATATTTTTTATTATATTTATCTTATATCAGTTTTTGGTCACTCATCCAAGAAATTATCAATGCTTCTCTCATCGGGGCGGATAACAACTTAGTGAGGTCTTGCTGCAGGTTCAAGCTATCTGTGGGGTATGGACGAGCTGTTCCCGGTGTTCCAGTACGTGGTGGTGCGCGCGCGTATACTGCAACTCGGCTCCGAGTTGCACTTCGTCGAAGACTTCCTGGAGCCGAGCGCACAGCGCGGCGAGCTCGGTCTCATGTTCACCACGCTCAAGGTAACCGCCCTCTAATATTATATTTTACAAGACTGATGAAACAAGTCGCTTAATGGTAGTATGTGGTACGCCCACCAATAACAAAGTGACGCTAGTTATAATGGTATACGCTACACCGCATTGTGCTCGTCGCCTTGAGACCTAACATGTTGTCTTGTTACCTTATTAATTTAACTGACTGCCAGTATTTATCAAACTCAATAGTTATAAAGTTATGTTACAACAACGAATTGGATTGTTTTTTGTGACTTTTAATCGCGTCGTTTTGTTTTATTTTGTATAAAAAACTGTGTAAATTGTTAGTAACAATACGTTTAATTTAAAAATTAATTAATTATGTAAAGTACTTTAATTTTTTTTTTAAATATTTATAATTAAAAGCAGTCATCTTAGGGTTCCACTATCAGGGCATGGAATTTTCTCTCACCAGCAGAGTATTAGAGCTAATTATTTACCACGCTGTCACAACCAATAAAGCTGTTTGCTCACGATGTTTTCTTTCGCCAGATGCTTAAGTTCTACATAACGATTATCAAATACTACTGTCTTACTAACTGAACTATCACAGCTTCGTTATATAAAGAGTTTATGTAATTCATAAATTACTTATAATCAGAAGTTATTGTATAGAGGTGATAATGAGATTTTGTTAATAAAAAAAATAATGTATGTTCGTATGCTTCCAGGCTTGTTACTTCCAAATACTCCAAGAGAAGATGTCCATCAATTAATAATGTTAAGTTTATCTTTAAAAATCTATTGATTCTAATGTAATGATCTCGCAATACTTATATGGTGCATGTAGTTAAGACATTATTGCATATTTATTTTTTTAATTAAAGGAGAAAGAAGAAAAATTTATGTATTGCAGCGACGTGTCAGTGTATATTATCCTAAATAATGTCACATTGTTATGAGCGTGTCACCTAACATCAGGTGATACGCCCTGCTCGTTCGTTGCTCCATCGAATAAAAAAAATCATGTCACAATTCAAAGCCAGTGTTGCTAGTGAATTTACTAGAGTAAAACGTGACTCAATAATTTTCGTCTCAATACGGTTACAATGCCATCAAATATGACTTGGAAGTTGTCATGTTTTTTTTATACATTGCAATAGATTTATGTCCGGCAGAGGACGTCCATCGATTGAGGTGATAATGATGATAACTTGTAAATGAATTTGTTATTGTTAATAAATAATACATTAAAAATTGTGTCCACTAATAAGCAATTTGTAGTTCAAGTTATAAAAAGCTATTTGAAACAATATGTAAAGTTTCCAGCGTTATACGTTTTTTTACAAATTAAACTTGAAAGTTGTAGTAAGTTAAAAATGAAACAAAATTTTACGGATTTCATCGCGTTTATTGTAAATATTTAGTACCTGTTTCCAGTGCTTTAAAAGAACCCATAGACTTCGCTGACAGATGTCGCAATGTCTTAACTATCACGGAGTATCTACAATTATTAGACTCCGTGGTGTAGTGGCTTAACGTTTGCGTTGTCCTAAGTTCGACTGGGTTAGAATGACGTTATGGGTTTTTGGAAAACTTATAATGTCTTCATAACGCTGTTTCGAATATCAATACATATTTCTAGCCGCGTATCCAATAGCGCGGCTTTAAACTAACCAAAACAAAATATCAATATTTGAGAGCCAGAGTATTCTGCCATAAAATCCGTAAATTTTAGTTTGTATTAAATTATTTAGTTATTTTCGAGTCATTCCCCTAATGTTAACGAATAAATATTGATTTTTTTAATAGATTAAGATTTTAAAACGAGAAATTTTGTAGTTTCTCATTTTACATATATACTGTGTTATTTATTATGCCACTTAAATAACTGCCCGTTGTAGGAGATACGTTGTTTACGTATTATTAATGCTTTATATCATATGTGCCAAAAATAAATTGTTTTGTTTTATTTGGTTTAATGTTACATTTTTATTTGCAAAATTATGAATTTGTTTAAATATATTTATTTAACTTTTTAATGATGTCTATATTGTTTTCATTATTCGTCGTTTCGCACCCACCGACATTGAAGGATGTTAGTCAAAGCTCAATGTAAAAGTATTAAATTAAAAAATAGAAAAATGTTTGACTCGTTTAGAATGTGAATTAATAACATTATACGAAATTATTTCCATTGAAATTAAACTTGAATAAATTAGAAAATTACTTTAGATGTATTGGATTATTTAGTATACAGCCAACGCCGCGTTTTTTTAACAACGCTGTAACAATACATTTATATTATTGCTTTTTAATTGTATGTTATAATGTTGCCAGAGCTTGATGAATCTTTAAAGAAAAACTATTTTAAGGGTCCATAGTTACATTTTAGTATGCTTTAAACTATTTTGTGTGATTGTTGTCTCAAACTTTTACAATAGTAATAGATAAGTTTACTCTCATTTATATGTAACTTTAGCAATATTTAGGCCTAAAAATGTTACCATTAATTCCCATAGCTACAAATCTATTAATAATTTCACAGTACAAACAGTTAACTACAAATTCATTATCATATTAGTATACATAATAAATTGTTGAAAATAAAACAATGTCCATAGATTGCAACACCAAAGAACAAATGTACATAGATAAATTAATATTTAATTCTACTATTATTGACCATAGAGTAAGATGTTAATGAGATATCATACCATATCACTGTAGGTAGCGTGTTGCTTAATTTGTAATAGTTATATTTCTCATATCTGGTGTGTCTGTGTGATTTTAATATTAAAAATTTCATATATCAATACGTTTAATAAAGTTTAACTAAAGTACAAAATTGATTTTTTCTCACCCAAAATATGAAATATTATTTAAAAAAATTTCCAATTTAAAACGTGTTGATCTTTTGGAGAAGCTTATATTCAGCAGGAGACGTTTATTAGTTGATAATGATGAGGATCAATTAAAAATAATACACCATGCAAATGTTGTATTAAGGCTATTTATTTATTTCATTCCTATAAAATAACATACCAAATGTCTCTTTTTTTTTGTACAACATGATATCAAAAATGTACACCGTTATATAAATTTCGCCTCGGGTAAACGTTACCTAGCTACTCGCGCGATTTCCTCTACGGTCGATGGCCATTTCACATCGTAAATATATTTCTTATAGTCCTCTCACTAACTTAATCTCTGTTAGGTACAAAATGTTCATAATACGGTCCTGTAACGCTGTACAATATATCTACATTTCGCGAACTTTCACTTATCACTTATTCGTTATGCGGAACCAATAGCGAAACGATCGTAATGAAATATAAAAACACAACAATTAATTATAAAACGTCGAACATTGCAGTGTTAGAGAACTAAATGATATCCACCCACAAACACACAAAAATCACAACAATAGAAGAATTTTATTATAACATTTTATTATATTGTCATAATTTTATTTCCTATGATTGCTTTACGAATGAATTACAACTTCGTGAATTAATTCTATAAGTGGATAAGCTTTTACACAAATCATAACGGGACGAACGTAGTTAGAATAATTCAAATACAAAAATCGAGGGAGTATTTTTTTTTTTCAATTATCCTAAAGGCAAGAATAACTTTGTTCAGACCGTTTAAGAATTTTCTGCGTCGTCACTAAGATATGTGGTGGAGCATAGGCACAACCTTATATATAGCTAAATAACAACTGAGTCTAGACAAATTTTTGTTCGCGTATCAACCTGCAATGCCGTTCACGGATTTGTACTTTGTTCACAAGCAAATTGTGGGGGGGATTGTTGGAAGCAGAACTCGACTTTAATAGCACAGACAGTGAAGACTTCTATAGTTAAATAAACATGGCAACTACGAATGGTTTAATGGCAACTGCTTTAGTAATAATTTAACGTAATATCACTGGCCGACGGGAGGCGACACTGCGCAGGCGCAGCTAACTACTTGCGCCTCGTCCCCACCCGCCTGCACCCGCCTAATTAAATTTTTAAAGCACCAGATAAAAATCGAGTTCTCATTATTTACCATTTTTCCTAAAAGTGCAAAGTATTTGTATTTTAATATATAATATGTATATAACAAATGTTATTGCGTTAACCTCAAAATTTCTCTCCATAAAAATATACTTACTATATACCAAATTATAATCGTATAAAAAGAAAACACCTGTCGTGAAAACTAACCTTTACAAACAACGAATACCCAATAACGCTAGTTATTCGTTAAATTACAGTAATAATATTATCTTTACACAATAAGATAGTATTAGCAAAATATCAATAGAACTTTATTGCATGCATTTAAATTAAATTACAATTAATTTACTTAATAACATGGACGATTCCGGTGATCAGAGACGATTAAGGTTAAAACAAAAAAAAAATGATTACAAAAAATTAATTCACAGGGAGGTATTTACTAATTAAGCCGGCTCTAGATGATTCATCTAAGAAATGAAACTTCGACTGCCTCGGTGGCGCAGCGACTAAAACCATACCCTGTAACACAGGTCCTTGAATCGATTCCAGATGCATTTCGTGAAATTCTGCTGCCATGAGCGTCGCTGTGTTCCAGCTGTCGACATGAGAACCGGATAATTTTTCCGAGCGCGCTTCACAATCCACTGCCTCGTTGCCACTTATCACCACGTGAAATCTAAGAAGTGTTAGATCATATCAGACAAAAAAAAAACCTCGTCAAATAACAGAACGCTTACAACTAGAGAAATCAACGTATAAATTACTGTAACGTACCTACGCTCTATGCGTTAGCTTACAAATAAATGCCGTCTGTGGTATGGGCGGTGGTGATACCAGATAACTCCTCGTCACCTCGTAATCCACGTATGCCAATTGATTGCAGTAAAACGGGGACGATATGTATAGTGCAGACGTTCAGACAAGCGACTTACGTACTAAACAGACACGAGTGCATTTATATGTATCGACAATTTGTACGTGGTGTGCAATGTGGGTAATTGACCTATTAAATATATATATTCTTTTTAATTATTACTATTTCTGTAAATGTAAATAAACACATGTTATTTCAATATCAACTGTGCATAGTGTTTCAGAGTGGATTACAGGTTGACATATAGCTCATACGATTATACAAGTGTACATATAGTTATATGTAGAAGTTATATACACACCGGCATAGTCACTAAATAACAAACTAACATACGTACATTAAGAAAATAATGTTTTCGTTCGTAAAACACGATTAAAAAATTTGTTTCGTCTGTGTTTTTCTTTTAAGTTAATAAAAATCTTATTTACATATCCACTATCAAAACAATAGATTGATATTTATTAAAAGAAAAAAAAATGTAAACTATAAAACCTTTTTGCTAAGCAAATAAAAAAAATAAATAGATACCTATGATTATCAGATGAGGATTTATGATCAAACTGCAACTGTCCATTGTCCGAATAAAATTTTTAGGAGTTTTTCAAGTGTATCCGCTGATGTGCGACGCGATTTATAAAAAAATCTTTACAGTCGAAAATTTTCAATCGCTTAATCAACTAATACTGAAAGCACCATTTTAGATTTTTACCTAATTAATCAAATCTTAACGATGATCCGTTCACAATTTTGAATTTCGAATTTATCCTTTTTTAAAAAATCAAGGAACTGCCATCACCACAAAGTTTTCAATCGCACCACCGTAGCTTTATTTACAATATCAAAATACATTAAAAAAAATAAAGTGGAGTATAACATCTTATTGCGTTTCGAAGCGGCCTTTCAGTTCAAATGAACGTTTGATTTTTAACTCCGTATGCAGGCAGTTCCGATATTATGCCATCAAATGTTGCTAGTGTAAAAATATATTTTTAAAAAAGTACGTTCCATTCGGAACCGTAATAATTCATTATGTTGTCTATTTATACAACTAGGGTAATACTGAGAGTATAAAAGTGAAGTGCAGTGTTGCAACACTAACCGTCCATTATTCAAACACTAATCAAAGAAAATGAATAGAAATGTCTCGACTTTTTAAACAAATTAAACTGAAGATGTACATATATACATAGAAATATGTAAAGGATTAAATACTTATTGTCACCAATGCAATTATAATAAAAATATTACAAGTATTTAAAAAAAAATTGTAGTAATTTATGCACATATTTGATTTAAAAAGAATGTTCAATTTGACTTAACATTGATTTCTTTTATATTTTTTGTCGACGAAAAGGTTAGTTGATAATCCATAGAGAAACTTGACCATAGAGTTTTTGAAGAAGGAATTGTGCGAGTTGATTACGGAACTAATATTGACAAAGTAATCTTTATTTATGCACAAATTGGATAGTCATAAAGCACAGATTAAACATGGAATTGTAAATCGAATTGAACAATCTTAAGACAACTCTACGAAGACATCAGGATGCCAATACAGTTCATACATGTATATATTATTTAATAAATAGTTTAAAACACATAAAATTATCGAGTCGCGTAAATAGTTAAGAGGTTCGATTAAAATAAAAGTTAATTTCATTTATAAAATACATTGATTGTGCAAATTTAAACATAGTGTATTAAAATTATACATTGTTCGAAACAATTGATTGTATAAAATGATAATGTTTAAATACATTTATATGATATATGATGTGTATATATATACAATATAAGTCAATCGTGTCAGGCACTAATTAAACTAAATTCATATGTATTCCTTATGTTGTCATATATCGTTAAAACTTTGTATGACTTTACTTACATGTGAAATAGTTTCATTCCTATAAAGTGTTTTTTTCATAGGCATTTCATTTCCACTTTAGCTTAAGTTAAAATATATATTTACACCTTCCATTAATGGTGGTTTACTAGAGTAAAATACCAGTCGAATTTGAAAATTCGTGATTACATCAAGTCTATCGATAGTTTAAATTAGTCAAAACGCAAAAATACAATAACAATGGCGGGGGAACACAGAGTGATGACGAAACACGTGGCACTCGTTAGTTATGCGGCTCTCGCGGATCTCGAGGAGACTTTTCAATTCGCTGTACTTCACGTGGCACTCGTTAGTTATGCGGCTCTCGCGGATCTCGAGGAGACTTTTCAATTCGCTGTACTTCACGTGGCACTCGTTAGTTATGCGGCTCTCGCGGATCTCGAGGAGACTTTTCAATTCGCTGTACTTCACGTGGCACTCGTTAGTTATGCGGCTCTCGCGGATCTCGAGGAGACTTTTCAATTCGCTGTACTTCACGTGGCACTCGTTAGTTATGCGGCTCTCGCGGATCTCGAGGAGACTTTTCAATTCGCTGTACTTCACGTGGCACTCGTTAGTTATGCGGCTCTCGCGGATCTCGAGGAGACTTTTCAATTCGCTGTACTTCACGTGGCACTCGTTAGTTATGCGGCTCTCGCGGATCTCGAGGAGACTTTTCAATTCGCTGTACTTCACGTGGCACTCGTTAGTTATGCGGCTCTCGCGGATCTCGAGGAGACTTTTCAATTCGCTGTACTTCACGTGGCACTCGTTAGTTATGCGGCTCTCGCGGATCTCGAGGAGACTTTTCAATTCGCTGTACTTCACGTGGCACTCGTTAGTTATGCGGCTCTCGCGGATCTCGAGGAGACTTTTCAATTCGCTGTACTTCACGTGGCACTCGTTAGTTATGCGGCTCTCGCGGATCTCGAGGAGACTTTTCAATTCGCTGTACTTCACGTGGCACTCGTTAGTTATGCGGCTCTCGCGGATCTCGAGGAGACTTTTCAATTCGCTGTACTTCACGTGGCACTCGTTAGTTATGCGGCTCTCGCGGATCTCGAGGAGACTTTTCAATTCGCTGTACTTCACGTGGCACTCGTTAGTTATGCGGCTCTCGCGGATCTCGAGGAGACTTTTCAATTCGCTGTACTTCACGTGGCACTCGTTAGTTATGCGGCTCTCGCGGATCTCGAGGAGACTTTTCAATTCGCTGTACTTCACGTGGCACTCGTTAGTTATGCGGCTCTCGCGGATCTCGAGGAGACTTTTCAATTCGCTGTACTTCACGTGGCACTCGTTAGTTATGCGGCTCTCGCGGATCTCGAGGAGACTTTTCAATTCGCTGTACTTCACGTGGCACTCGTTAGTTATGCGGCTCTCGCGGATCTCGAGGAGACTTTTCAATTCGCTGTACTTCACGTGGCACTCGTTAGTTATGCGGCTCTCGCGGATCTCGAGGAGACTTTTCAATTCGCTGTACTTCACGTGGCACTCGTTAGTTATGCGGCTCTCGCGGATCTCGAGGAGACTTTTCAATTCGCTGTACTTCACGTGGCACTCGTTAGTTATGCGGCTCTCGCGGATCTCGAGGAGACTTTTCAATTCGCTGTACTTCACGTGGCACTCGTTAGTTATGCGGCTCTCGCGGATCTCGAGGAGACTTTTCAATTCGCTGTACTTCACGTGGCACTCGTTAGTTATGCGGCTCTCGCGGATCTCGAGGAGACTTTTCAATTCGCTGTACTTCACGTGGCACTCGTTAGTTATGCGGCTCTCGCGGATCTCGAGGAGACTTTTCAATTCGCTGTACTTCACGTGGCACTCGTTAGTTATGCGGCTCTCGCGGATCTCGAGGAGACTTTTCAATTCGCTGTACTTCACGTGGCACTCGTTAGTTATGCGGCTCTCGCGGATCTCGAGGAGACTTTTCAATTCGCTGTACTTCACGTGGCACTCGTTAGTTATGCGGCTCTCGCGGATCTCGAGGAGACTTTTCAATTCGCTGTACTTCACGTGGCACTCGTTAGTTATGCGGCTCTCGCGGATCTCGAGGAGACTTTTCAATTCGCTGTACTTCACGTGGCACTCGTTAGTTATGCGGCTCTCGCGGATCTCGAGGAGACTTTTCAATTCGCTGTACTTCACGTGGCACTCGTTAGTTATGCGGCTCTCGCGGATCTCGAGGAGACTTTTCAATTCGCTGTACTTCACGTGGCACTCGTTAGTTATGCGGCTCTCGCGGATCTCGAGGAGACTTTTCAATTCGCTGTACTTCACGTGGCACTCGTTAGTTATGCGGCTCTCGCGGATCTCGAGGAGACTTTTCAATTCGCTGTACTTCACGTGGCACTCGTTAGTTATGCGGCTCTCGCGGATCTCGAGGAGACTTTTCAATTCGCTGTACTTCACGTGGCACTCGTTAGTTATGCGGCTCTCGCGGATCTCGTACATATCTCGCGGATGGTGGGACGGATGTGGGAATTTGTCGCGTTTGTGCTGATAGTAAAGTTGTCCCGCGCACGTGTCGCGGCCCGCCGCGCGCACTGCCGCCGCTCGCGGGTGCGCCGCGGGCGCGGGCGGGTGTCGGTGGGCGGTCGCCGCGCGCGTGCGGCGCGGCTATGCGGGCGGCGGGCTGCCTTGCGCGGGGTTGTACGGGTGGTTAGAGTTACGTAGCACTGTGTACACACTGTCCACTTTACTCAGCTTCTCGAAGAACGGTATCAGGTCTAGTAGTTCTGAATCTGTCATGTCGTCGAACCATGACGCGACAGGTACCTGCGAGGAAGGTTGTTATGATTATCTCATTCGTAAATTCCTTATTATTTTAAGACGTATAATCAGAAACTCACAGCATTATCCGGATGGAAGATGTAAGAAGCTGGAGAGTTGTCGACGATAACGACGCGTCTCAGGTCGCGTCCGAGGCTGTTCAGGTCCTTCACGTAATTCCCGCGGTGAAACACGCAGCTGTCCCGGAACAGCCGCGCGCGGAACACTCCCCACCTGGAACATTTTTAAGCATGCATGAATTTCCATGTTTTTTGTTTTCATAAACTTTAAAGTGGTATTATTAAAAATGTTTATTTAAATGGTCTAATTAAAAAATAATGTAGCTGCTTAACCACAGTCCTGTTAGAGGTGATGTAATTCTAGAAAGCAACATGTCCCCTCCTACGAAGGATTCATTAAAAAGACATGATCTCTGGATTAATATTTCAATATTTTTTTCAAAACCTGTATTTTATATGTATTTATACAATTTATGTGTATTTTTATAAAAAAAGTACAATGGTACCTCATAGCAAAACGGCAACGAGTCGTTATACAGTAAAGCTATTAAACATATAGTTTTTTATCATTTTGCAAACAAACGGGGGCAATCTCCTCAACAATAGATGAACCTTTCTCACGTTACTATTGTTGCTTTAACACGCGTCTTCAGCGTGACGTCACTCTTGCCGCCACGTGATTAATAAGCGCTTATTCTTCATTAGTCTTCATGGGATGGGATGCGCTGCATTAGTCGTCTCGGGAACGGTTCTATTACACATGCGACCACTTTTGCCCATATACAGATCTTTATTGCTCATGTTTGTATCCAGGGAAATTAAGCAAACGACTTCGCTTTTAGAGAGAATAGTTTTTTAGGATTCCTGCTTACGATTGGTCGTCGTCTTCGGTGCATTCGAAAGGCTCTGTTATATCCTTTATTTTATTTAGAGCATACGTCTATAAAGTTATACTTGGTGATGGTCCTGTATTACGAATGGTTATAACGTGTCGTTGTTGTCGGTCCCGCGTCGATCAGACACTGCTCCTGATCGTCCCGTTGCTTAGTCGCTGATATAAACTAACCTATCAAGGAGATCGGCGACGGGGTCCGCGTACTTGGCGAGGGATGCGGTGAACAGCACACACTCGTACAGCTCGCCGCACCGCCGCAGGAACTCGTCCACGTGCGGCCTCTTCAGCACGTAAACTTGGTGCACCGCTCCGTCTATTTCCACCGGCACCACGAAGTCCGCGTTGTTGATCGGCTGCGGAAGGTACGGAAATTTTGAATAAAATTAAATATTTTTAAAAGAAATATATTTTTTCACGAAATACCGTAATTATTTTACTCTTTGTTTAGAAAAAAAATAAACTAGAACTCCTGTCAGATAAATTACTCGTTACACTATTGATTTGTTCTATTGTACACTGTATATACCTCTCAGCTAAGAACATACGAATACATTACGAGTACGCTCAATTTTACTTAGAAGAAATTAATCATTCCGGGCAACAAAAGAGAAGGCACCCTGTGGTCTTACCGTCCTAGTAATCTCCAGAGAGGTTAATTCTACATACATCTTTAAAATTACCATTGACAGAAACCAATGGATACATTAGCATTACGATCATCAGCAACGAAAGAATGACCAGAGAAAGAAAGTACATTATTCCAACAGATTACTTTAAAGAGTGAAGTTACTATTTTACAATAATAAGAATCGGAACTAGAGAAGTTTGCTACGAAGATAGATACGATAACATTACATAATAACTATTTACCAGTTTTCATATTAATGAGATACATCTAAATCTATTTAATACACAACTAATACGGACTACGACAAATTTAAATAGATTTGATATTTAGTTGTATTATAATCGTACCAGTTATGTTAAATTATCTTGCAATTGGAATTCACGTATTGTTGGGGATATGAGGAAACTTTAGTATCACATCGGTAAATCTCTTCATCCATCATACCAAATGCTGACTGCAACAACGCAATCAATTATAGTTTCGTTAACAGTTTTTTAAAACGACTATTCCATAAACATTTATAATGGATCTTAATAGAATATATTTTAAGTATCGTTACCCCAGTTATTTCTCTAATAACATTTCTATAACCGAACCTAGTCGATCATCAACAACGAAGTGTTTAGGCGAAACAAATATACACCAAAGCTATGGAAATAATACAAATATTCTGAATATTTCATCACGTGCTCACCATGAAATCGCTGTGTGAAAGACACTTGACTTACGCCATTTAAACATACGTACTGTCTGTTTGGCAAACAAGTTAGCACAACGATTGTAACATGGCGAGGGTTTTAGTTTATAATACTCAAGTCGTATAATCTGTTTACATTACGTTTGATCCTTATGCATAAATAATATTTTGCGTTATACCAAAATATATCATGAATATTAACTCCTTGTACTTTCAGCACTATTTAACATTTAAGAGGAAGAAATAAGTACGATGAAAATAGCTGGTAAAAAAAATCAGCTTATAAATTGTTGATTTGTGGATCCATAGACTTTGTTTTACTCTCCTATTAGAAGTAAATATATAAGTAAGAATTTATTTAAAGCTTCAAAAATCCATTTTTTTTTGCTTTGATTTCCAAATACTACATCGGTGTGACGTCTCCGGATTTTACCGCTTCTTTCCACACAATAAGTGAATTCCCCAACATTAGTAATTGTTCATACGTTTGCGATGAAAACGTTTTAATATTACGCCATTATCTTGGAATTCTTGAATAATTGAAAACGGATCCGTCACTAATTATTTAGTCTATTACATTGTGACGATATCAAATACGACCGCGCGAGGTAATTGTTCAAGTCATTACAAACGTGTTACGATAAAAACTTATACAAACGTTATATACTAAATGTAATCTAAATTTTAATTTAACTTTATGCCAATATGTATTTTTCTTCAAATGTAGGTAAAATTCGATAAAAAAAAAACTGCCTTTATATCTAAAAGGTAACTGACTAATTTAAAGTGAATATGATAACAATGTTAATTGCATTTGAATTTTAATTATTAAAAGAACAAAAATTGATAGCGTATAAAAACCTTGAATATTTTTTTTTTATACTACTATGCGTCGAGACGAGCAAGATGTTCACCTGATGGTAAGTGATACGCTTGCCCATGACAACGTGGCGCTAGTTAAGATGGTATACACTGCACCACATTGCGCTCGTCGCCGGAGACATAGGGTGTTAAGTCTCGTTACCCCAGTAATTACACTAGCTACAGCGCCCTCCAAACCGGAACACAGTAATGTTTGCACACTACTATTTGGCGGTTGAAATAGGAGCTGCGGTGGTACCCACCCAGACGGTCTCCGGCAACAGAGACCTACCACCTGGTAAAAATATTAATATATTAAAATATTTTTAACGTAATAATATATAAAGTTTAACTGGTGGTAAGTCTCTGTTGCTTGTCTGGGATCACAGTAACTCCGATTTATACCCTCAAACAGCATTGTGAAAACATTACTGTTTCAGTTTGAAGTGTGTTGGTGCTAGTGAAATTACTAGGGTTACGAGATTTAACAAGTTGTCTTGATACAACGAGCACAATGTGGTGATGGTCCTAACTAACGCCACGTTGTTATGGGCAAGCGTATCACTTACCAACACATAAACGATTTAATGTATCGATTGAATTGTTTGTTATATTCTAGAATTTATTTATTAAAGTCTTCCACAAACATCTTAAGTATGTAATATACATGAAGAGTTATATAATTAAATTTTTATAGCAAAGTAATTTTAGACACAATTAAAAAAAATGTATGGGAACAATCTTGAGGTTTGTCTCACTTATAAAATAATGAAAAAAAAAAATATTTTTATAAGCAAGACATACTTCAATTAACGAATTGGTAACCTCTACTTATCATTGGTTAGAAACATGAATAGATGTAATGGCAAATAATATTTTCTCGATATGGATCGATCAAATATGTAAAATAATGCAGTTCACAAGCGCCGGGTTTCGATTAGGTATCCAAATACATTCAAGGCTGAAACCTTGACATGCGGGCACGACTAACCAAAAGCGTACACAATGAGGTCTAATAACATATGGCGATGTGTTATAGGCGTGCGGCCGCTGAGCGAGCAGCTAACAATGTATCAAACTACTTTACCGCACTTAGTATTCACTTTACAATAATAAAGCATTATCCTATATAGTCAGAAGACAAAACGCAAAGACAATCCACAGCTTAAAAACAATTATAATTCATACATATTCATAATCATTAATCCCTTAGCGAAAACTTAATTTGTTATAGTACTTTGTTATAGTTCTATTGAGGACATTCTCGGTTAACTTAATAATAGGAAGACACAGTAATTTTTTTTCTAAATTTTAATAACAGTAAACTGTTAATATCAAAATGTCAGTTAAAAAAAATCGTAATACAATTGCTATATAGTTCTATTGAGGACATTCTCGGTTAACTTAATAATAGGAAGACACAGTAATTTTTTTTCTAAATTTTAATAACAGTAAACTGTTAATATCAAAATGTCAGTTACAAAAAATCAGTAATACAATTGCTATATAGTCTATCATAATATTAATAGCATAGCAGAAATCATTTCGGACTGATCAGTCTAACGACGAGATGCCCAAGTAAAATCTAAAGAAAAGTTAAAGTTTTCTTTATAAAATATATAACTGAGACTTGAGCATAATGTATAAAGAACTTTAGAAAAAGGTTCCCATAAACAAAGTAATTGGAATTTATTTCATTAACGCTTGCAACATTTCCACCGACTGAAAGGTGAATTAAAACTATTGCACATTCATAAATATCAATATCCGATCAAAACACACAGTAATCAGAAACTGTTGTAATCGTTTAAATATTAAAATTACATCGTGTTGTAATGTATATAATGAGAAATAGGACAGAGAATAACTAGACATAAGCAAAGAACACTGCTGACAATAGGAATATTTTATAACTACAGTAAAATATAATTAACTTAAAGAAAGTAATTTTAAACACAATAACAAAAAAATGTATGGGAACAATCTTGAAGTTTGTCTCACTTATAAAATAATGAAAAAAATAAATATTTTTATAAGTTAGACAAACTTCAAGTAACGAATTGGTAACCTCTACTTATCATTGGTTAGAAACATGAATAGATGTAATGGGAAATAATATTTTCTCAATATGGATCGATCAAATATGTAAAATAATGCAGTTCACAAGCGCCGGGTTTCGATTAGGTATCCAAATACATTCAAGGCTGAAACCTTGACATGCGGGCACGACTAACCAAAAGCGTACACAATGAGGTCTAATAACATATGGCGATGTGTTATAGGCGTGCGGCCGCTGAGCGAGCAGCTAACAATGTATCAAACTACTTTACCGCACTTAGTATTCACTTTACAATAATAAAGCATTATCCTATATAGTCAGAAGACAAAACGCAAAGACAATCCAACAGCTTAAAAACTATTATAATTCATAATCATTAATCCATTAGCGAAGACTTAATTTGTTATAATACTTTGTTATAGTTCTATTGAAGCCATTATCGGTTAACTCAATAATACGAAGACACAGTAATCAGAAACTGTTGTAATCGTTTAAATATTAAAATTACATCGTGTTGTAATGTATATAATGAGAAATAGGACAGAGAATAACTAGACATAAGCAAAGAACACTGCTGACAATAGGAATATTTTTATAACTACAGTAAAATATAATTAACTTAATGAAAGTGATGTAAATTATTAAAAGTAACAAACCGATATTCTCGTAGACATAGAATTTTTACATCACATTCACTCTGATCTATCTTAGATTTCCAAAAAGTTATAGTTATTTTCCTATTCAAAAACTAACTAATAGACACCGCAATTGTATATTTGTATATTTCTTATCATTTAAATAGCAAATACTGTATCATATCATAGCCATGATAGCCTAGTGGTTTGAACGCCGGCCTTCTAATGCGAAGGTACCGGGTTCGAATCCGGCCTGCACCAATTAATTTTTCAATTTATGTGCAGTTAGCATAAAACACCAACTAATATCACGCGCTTTGACGGTGAAGGAAAACATCGTGAGGAAACCTGCATATCTATGTCGTGACCATCAGTGGTCGGGACTAGTATGTGAAATGGAGAAGGCAATGGCAAACCACTCCATTATAACTGCCAAGAGAGTCGTCGTGTGTTTCAGTAAAAACATGATGACCACGACCCTCAGTCATGAGGAAATACGACTTAGATGAAGAAGAAGACTGTATCATTACTTTAGATCTATAATCTGTTGCATTAGTAATTAGAATTGTAAAGGATCTCAGGTGACTAATAAAAACTTTAGATTAAAATTTGTTAAGACAATAAAAATTCTAAGAATATTCTAGCAGGCTAAAGACGTTTGATATGATTCTTATTCGCATCGGTAAACGGGGCAATCAGACATACGTAGGTAAAAGAAATCGATTCAGTTCGAATGGCACAGTGTAATCTATTTACGTGGGTGTCAGAGTTCAGCGCACACCCTCCGCTACAGTTATTAATAGAATGATTCATTTCACCTTTGCAAATGGGAACGGAAGCGCTATCAGACGCTTTTCACGGACTTTCTCAAAGAAAATTGACAATTGAGATAACACACTTTTATACTCCGAATCTACACTCCCGGACACATCTATCTGCCCACCTAGTGTTTAAAAGTTTTAACGGTGCCTACCTAAAAATAAATGTTAGATGGAGCAATAAGTTTTAATGCAGTTTTAAAGCTGATTTTTTGGTCAACCTTTATGTATGTTTTTTTTTTAATTTTGAATTCAGGATTATGAAAAAAAACGAAAATTCGAGTCTGTTCATTGTTTTCAACGACCATAGGAATGGAGAAAACTTTTTTATTTCGCACAAGTTGGTTTTTTTTTTTATTATTGGTTCCATAAAAAGGCAAATCGAAACTTAGAGCCAGTTTTGACCAAGAAATTAGATACTCTGCCTGAAATTGTCGCCCAAGTTGTAAAACTTCTGCCGGCCAAATCAATTCGCAATTACAAAAAAAAAAAAAAAAACATATCTAGGGGTTGACCAATAAAACTGCTTCAAAACTACATTAAAACTTGTTGCTCGACCTAACATTTATTTTTAACTAGACACCGTCGAAACTTAAACACTGGGTGGTGTGCCGATAGATGTGTCCGGGAGTATATATTTAATAATATTTTGTGTAACATATAATAAGCAAGCTGATAAACGTCTAGAATCAGCTGAAAATAAGCTGAAAAAGGTATAGAGGAAAATCAACAGGAATTGGTGGGCCCTTGATGGACATTTGTTAGTTATCAAATTTGTCGTTATGGGAAAGCGATAAGTACAGTCTGAATTACCTTATCCCTTAATATAAATAAATACGTACAAAAACATCAAATTCTAATTGTAGTTTAGTCTGAGACATCACAAGCTACTCCTGTTCCAAAAAAAACCTTTACAGGGCAAGTCATAGAGCATTAGCTTAAAGTAATATGAAAAGGTTTTGTTAATAAAGATATCAACAAAAGATTCACTATTAAATTCACCTTTAATAACGTAAATATTTAACCATAAAGTAAACAATAGTTCTTATTCTAATTTACTAAATATTAAGGAACACAATCATTGAGTAAATTAGAAATGCGTGTTTCAAAAATAAAGATTTCTTAGATATAGGTAACCAGATCATTGTATCTCGTGTCCATAAATTGAAAACGGTCCTAAAAAAAATATACTATACGTATTCTTGGTTGATATCCATTCCGGAACATAATCGTCACGACTCCGGCCCGCGTTGCATAATAATTGTGGTGATTACATTACAAATTACCCAAATTGATTATAAGAACGCCACAAACAACTTGGGTGGTTACAACACCAGCGAAGTCCGATCCTAATGACCTGTGGAGTATTGTCTCTTATAGAAACGATGTATTTCCTGCGTTACATAATTTTTTTTTAATTACGATACACTAACACGACCTCAATTTCACATCCTGTTAAGTGACGATTAGGTCCTTCGTTGATGGTGAAGCTTGTTCGACCAGAACACTCATGCTCTCTATGTTGAAAACGAGAACACAGCAATGGTATATGACGATGGTAACCTGGCGTCTTCCAAAAAACCTCTATCACCATCCAAATTGTAACCAATGGTTACGTAATCGAACCCGGGATTCTAATACAAAGCAAGCGCTTAGTCACTAAGAAGTAATATAAACTTACACGCCTTTTATAGACAGCTCTTAACGTTCCCACTGCTGGGACTCGGAGCTTTCTTTCAGACAGACAGTCAAAGTCATTCACACTGGCATTGATTGGTTAAAATCCCGACGAAAGCTGTTCTTAAAACATATCACTTTTCTCGCGAAGTTTTCATTCACCAGAAGCCAAGCTCAATGAGGATCGAACTCGTGCCTCTCCGAAACTTAAAGCATGTACAATCATACAAACTGAGCTATAACTTCTTTTGTTAACATGGATTATGTAAGAGTTTTATATATACCACACCTAAACAAAAAAAAACTTTTTTAGGTAAACGCATGCCCACAGAGAAACGTATAAAGGTAGCTACCGAATACAACTGTTAGTTTTTTAATAATTTTAATACAGTAGGACTTTAGCAATGAATATATTAATATGTATATACAAATATGTACAAAGGAATCCATAATAGGTGTGTTTGTTATCCGAACACAGAATGTTAATATCGTATTCAACCACAATGAATAATTATGCGACGTTGAAGGTATGATGTTACACAATTATCTTTAACGCTCCAAGTTATCACTTATTAGTGTTTACTTGGAAAATTGTTTCACTTCATTTCGCAATATTCTCAACGGTAAATATCTTAATAATTAATACACAATAGATGTATTTCACACTTATAAATAATGAGTCTTAAAAGTACTTTGCTTGAGTCCCTGCTGTGTAATTCCTCTGGGTGTGACTTCTATGAAATCATTTGTAGTCACTACAAAAATTTTAATCAAGATCTAATACAGATCTATTGATATGTTTACCATCGGTATAATATTAGAAAATCGTTGCGAGATAGCAACTCGCATTATCACCGCCTTTCATAATGTTGACAAATAATACGAATAAGAATAATTTTTCGAAATTCTCATAACTATGCAATTTGCGGAGTGCCGCTTATGACGACATTGATATATTTCATCGCTGTATTTCGACATTTTCTAAAATTTAAGCGCTTTCAAATATTAAAATTTATTTTCAAGGGGAAAGTGAATAGGCTTCTTCAAGACTAGCGCGCTTTACCATCAAAGACTACATCGCAAATTACCATCAGGTGGGATCGTAGTCAAGCGTTAG
Source organism: Byasa hedistus (assembly GCA_029286795.1). NCBI lineage: Eukaryota > Metazoa > Arthropoda > Insecta > Lepidoptera > Papilionidae > Byasa > Byasa hedistus. The sequence goes on along the minus strand of JAGSMW010000020.1, from coordinate 2,434,936 downwards.
TCAATACACATTTATTTATTATTTATAAAATACATGTCTTCGCCACTACCATTACAGGATTCCCCTAATGAGGCAGGGAAGGTAAATACATACAATTACCTATAAACATGATATATTATTATACTTCATATTTAAACAAAATTTTTAAAAACGAAAAAAACCTTATTAAAAACTGAGGATATTATACAGTCTCTGTGAACTTGTTCAATGAGCAAAAAAAATTGTATTGTTATTGATACACTTCAGCATAAAACAAAAATGCTGAAAACGAATAATTTATTAAGACTTTCAGTAACTGAACGTTATCAACTAGTATTAACCAATTATCAAGAATTTATAAACGTTTCGTAACTGAAAGGCAATGGTATACTTTAGAAGTTTTTCATAAATTTAATGGAGAGAAGAATGATGCCGGAATTATCCTGGTAATGAGTAGCAATAATAAAAATTTGAAATACGCTGAAATTTCAAATACCCGTACAATTGACACTTCTACAGAAGGATATTTTCGATCAACACTCTAAACTCGCCGCTGACCTTGTAACGTGCTGGCAAAAACGACTACAACTTAGATCGATGAAAGTAAGTCTCTGATGTTTGTATTTCATTCTACTTAATGATGTATAAAACGAAAACAACATGACCCACATGTTATAAAACCTTGTACTAATCAGAAATAGAATAAAAGAAAACTATAAAAGAACATTTCAGCGAAATAGCTCTTTGCCGTGTTAATTAAAGCAAGGTTGTATTTTGTTTACATTAAAACACTGAAACCGACTGAAACTAGGTGATTTTCAGTTCGCGTGCTTTTATATATTCATATTTGCTTTATTAAAAATCACGGTCACCATAACAAAGAAATTACACGTAACTATTATATAATAACTCATTATTTTCTATACATACATTTCGAGTGAATTGTAAATATTTCTCAAGACATACGAATTACTGCGGACGTGTAAAACAGTTAATAAATACCGCAAGTTAATAACAATATTATCGAGATAATTTCTAAATAAGTTTACAGTCACGGGTGTATTGTTTATCTTTTTTATTCAAGTGCAGTCGACATTGGAAGCATAGTAATGCGTCCGAACAATACGCAGCGTACCCACCCGGCGCTCGCCCGACGTGGGAATCAAAATATAATCAGCAGATATAGCAGTAAATTAACATAGCGCGATGATCTATACGTAAAATATAACATAGCAAACATTCTCTGACCGTTCAATTCGCAAATTGCGTTATCGGTGCAAAGAAAACCCAAAATAAACACAATTGAACGACGCCCTTGAAGTGCACTAAGATAATGCCTCCCTCCTACATCGATACATTTATCATCATGCAGGACGAGCGATAAAATTGTCACATAATGAAACATTTCACATAACTATCCAATCAGCAATTATTATAATTATATCGCTGCTGCCACCCACAAAGTAAATGATAACAGTTTAGTTACGGAATTTATTTTTATTTAACTAAACGAAGAGACGAGCAGGATGTTCAATTGATACTAAATAATACGCTTGCCTATAACAATGTGATGTTAAGATTATATTACATAGTATTGTCCTTCTAAATTCCGTTATCCAAGTAATTATATAACCTATAATCCATTTTAATCTAAAACAGTGATAGACACTGGAAGAAATAAAGAACTGCGACAAGTACAATACTATGAAATATTAAACTAAAATAATGTTATAGTTATATTTTATAAGTTTGTCTCGTGTATAAGCAACAAGAAAGACTAATCACTGAAAGGCGCAACGAAAAAAGTTGCAGTTTTTATAAATCCGGTACAACAACTTCCCGACAAAAGAACTTGCTCCTTTTGAAGCCTAATATCGCTTGTGGTCCACCACACACTATACATAATTTATAACCAACTGAATATTCTACATTGCAATCATTCCAGTGTATATTTTATACGTATTGACTTTTGGTACGGAAAAAAATATGCTTTGCTCGAAGAGTTTGTGCCATTTGCATAACATTTAACATCTCTCATTGTATTCCAATATTATATACATTCAACAATTTTTTTCCAGTTTATACTATATACCTACTGCCATTTGTATCAATATGTAAAAATAATCAACGACGATTTTTCAGCAAGCATTAAATGTTCGTACCTCGAAATAATAAGCAGAGTGCTCTTAGTTAAATATCGCACAGGAAATTAATGATAAAATCCGTTCATACAGAAAAACTGCTTAAATGTCTATTGAACATTTTTGATTCCAGTTTTTAAACTACTTAGAATTGAAATATCATTATAGAAATATTAATAATAAAGTTTTAAATGTTTTCGTTTATGAATTCTCCAGCAGCATTTCTTGCTGTTACGTTACAATGATCGTGACGGTATCGTTAAAGAATATCTTTATGAAGAAAGACAATTGTTTATTGTTTAAACATAACCGTGCGTTAATTATAATAAATTCCCGATAGTCAACTCGTCAACCGAATACCTTTAACGACGACAATAAATGCCGGAGATTAGTTGTTAATAATATTATCGTGCACATTAGAAATAAGATAATAGGAAGAGCAAGGAAAACGCAAGAAATTTCGTTTTTTGAACTCTTCGTAGTTAAATTACTGGTGAAACGAAACATAACATCTTACGCATCACGAGCATCAGGTTCTGCTCGTTTGGTATGATAAAAAAACCAACGAAAACTCAACCGAACAAGGTGTGACACACATTCGGCAATACCGACGCGCGTATTGGAATTGACCTGTTTCACTGACACGCATACATATCTTCTTTAAACCGCAAGCCAAGTTTTTCGTTTTTAATTATGAGATCATAGTCTTCACTACATCATGGATAAAACTATCAATTGGAAGTAATGAGGAAAACAATACCAATATCTAAAAATTTCAACTTTCACTTCTTAAAAAACGTAATGATTAAGCATTGTTATATTTATATACATAAGAATAATAAATCTTTGGCAGAGATCGATGATCTACACTGAAGATCCATCGAGTAAACTACAAAAAATTACTATGCAATTGGGTATTGATATCCTGTTACGAAAACAGAAGTTGTCTGGATCAAATCCATCTTTATTGTAAAAGAATCTGATCAAAATTTTTTTATTAGCAAACCGAAAACTTTGGAAGGCTTAACTATAATTCATGTTCTTAATATACTAGTAGTTTTCTTTACAAAAATGAAGTCTACAGCTGAAAGAGACAATCAAGATTTGAACTGTACGAAAACACAGCAAATGTATTATATGAAAACGTTTTCATTAAATTATGACCATGTTAAGCATCTGTATAGACAAAACATTTATGTAAAGCGTCTGCTTAGAGTATAATAAATACAAATGCATACTATTTTCATGTAGAAAAATCTACAAAATTTTGAAATATCTGCCAAATTGTTTGCATGACTTAGAAAAATATCTATTTAAATTTAAATGAAATTAACCGGGACAATTTAAATATTTTATATGTATATAGTTAAAAGCTGCTATTTTTTTTTTATTCAACGAACCGACGAGACATTAGTTAAGTGTCATTAGTTAAGAAGATATATACTACACCACAATACGCTTGGCGCCTTGAGACATACCTTAAGTCTCGTTACACCAGTAATTTTAATAGATCACTCTTCAAACTACAGTAAATTGGAACACAGCAATATTTGCACAGAATTAGCTGCTGTGGTACCTATTTAGACTGTCTACCAAAAACCAAAGTAAAGAGATAAAGAAAAGAAATCAAAAAAGAGACCTAGTAGAGCAGATGGTTTTAGAAAAATAGAAATGTTAACTGCGATTCAGCTTTATGAACACCGGTAACAATCACCACAAAACATACTGCACACATGAAAACATATTTGAAAACAAATGTTTATTGCAAAAACTTTTCAGCATTGTTCAATTCCAAAATAGGACACCAGGTTTTTTAAAGTTCTACAGAAAAATAATATTTTTGAACATGCGATTCACTGGTGGTACCACTGCCATTTTCAGTCACCGAACAGTAGTGTCCAAATATTACTGTGTATCATACCGTTGTAATTTAAATTACTAATGTTAACAACACTTAGCATCTTACGTCTGAAGACGATAGAAAATAAGTATTTAAAGCAGTAAGCTAATTAGCAACATTCTTATCGGAGATGGTTGTTATTCACTTAACAGAGTTATTACAGTCTTCTTTTACTTATAAAAGACTCGTTAAAAATGAATATTTCCAACACAATTCCCTTTAAGGAGCGAAAAGCATTATCAGTCGGCTCCTTTGTAAAAAAAATCCTTTGAACTTAAAGTGGAGCGAGCAAAGCAAAGAACTTTAGTAAGCATACAAGATAAGAGAAACACAAGGTTAACGCTTTGAAGGAAATCGGTTGAAGTTTATTTTTTCAAGAATTTTTTGAACATTAACGAACAGTATTAGAGACGATGTTACAAGTAATCGTTAATTGGATTTTCATTGTTTATCGCATCAAACGAATTAAAAATAAAATCCAACGCAGTCGGAGCGTTTAAATGGGATTTTTCATTATATAACGCCGGAAACTAAAGTTTTATAACGAAGTAACGTCTACAACTGTTATATAAAAATAGAAACGGGAAACATTTGGACACCATAAAATATTATTGATTATTTTCTATCAAAACAAATTCATCATTTATTTTTTTTCACAGCTTCATCAAACAGAGCCTGGGGAAATTATCATATTAACTTCGATCACCTCTTCATAAACTTCTTGTTAACAAAACTAATCAACATTTTTAACAGTAAAAACAAAACGATCAAATTTACGCTTCGATTTGTGAACCTCCCTTTCCGTCCTCTGTTCAAAATAATTCTAGTGTCCTTTGCGTCGCAATAAATATTTTTTTTTATATTAGTACCGTTTTGGTTTCTCTACCAAAATCTTTACCCATAGCTTAAGGTTTTGCAAATAAACCGTAACACCACTTCCAAACTGTTTTCGGTTGTGATTAAAAGGCTAGCGCGATGCTAATAACGATAAACGAATTCTTTTATCGGGTATAACCAGCTAAAAAAAATAATTAGCATATTAAGTGACCGGTAGCTCGCTTTTACCAAAATATCCGGTCCGAACTGTTACAACGCGAAATATTGCATTTTAACAAAATCGAGAAAACAGACTTCCATATTAACAAAGCCTGAGATAATTACGATCGTAAAAGATACAAGAATTATAAAGATGATTGAAATTAAACTTGATTGCCAAGGTCGTATAATAACAATAAAAAAAAGACTACATCTAACACTGGTAGTTTCTAAATTACAGTTTTTATGCGGGTCCATAACGCTAGACATAAAAAGCGTTAAGACAGCCCTGCCTGATTGTTTCGACTATTCGCGTGAGTCATACTATGATTATGGGGACATCGGGCGTTGTACTTTTTAACTTAAAGCTTTGCAAACGGTTAAAAATTAGTTTTTAGTATTTTTCGAGATGTCTAGAGACCATGTTTTAGAAAATTAATACCTTACTATTAATTCATTGTAAAATAATTAACTTTCGCATGTTTAATAAATATAATTATGCCCTTCGTCAATAGACAGTGATCAAAATCATGTCAATCTTTTAGGAGTACTCGGCTATAAATTATCCTAAAAAAAAGATTCTGGTTAAACCATAATGATTTCTGCAACAATAACAATCGAGCCTTCTTATTTTTTTTCTATATTACCATCAATCTAATAATAGTGTTTAAATCTTGCATTACTGTCCTTACGAAGATGATAAAATTATCAAACAGATTGTCATAAGTTTCAGATATAGTTAAACCAATATCAAATATTTTTAATCAATACAAACATTCTGATTTGTCTATTTAGATTGATAAAGTGGCCGCATATAGAAAAAGCATTAATCATTACATGTAAAGATTTAAGTGTCCCGATTTTTTTATGACTGTTATCAATTTTTTGGAGGTAATAGACTCTCTATTGTATTTCTGAAAGTGACAAGCATGACATGTATGTGTTATGTATACATCCTTACTGGCATCATTTTGCAATAAACAGGAATATTGCTTTACATCAAATATATAATATGTTCTAATTACTATGTTGCAACAAACAAATCTGGACACTCAAAGTAATTGTTAGAATTTGATTATTCACAAAATATAGACTAGTGTAAGTTATCGTTGCACTTATTCCTATGATAGAAACTTAGTGCTTGGCAGGTGAATTATTTATTTTTATGTACAATCTATTTTCTGATAATGTTTAATGCTGCGAATCATTTGACCAACTGATACTGCTCATAGATACTGAGATCCTAAACCCAGAAATGGTGTCTTAATGGATGTACAGTCCAATATGAAGTCAAAGATCAAGTAAATGAAATAAAGATACTTTTCTTTTTATCCTAACATCCTGAAAACTGAATGGTTGCTGGTTGAAGCAAATGTACTCATAAATTAAGTAACAATATAAATATTAATATTGTTTTCAAATCAAAAGAAAATGATAAGAAATTTTATTCTTAAAAGCCTCAAATGTTTGTGTTTGTCTAAACCACACAAAATTTTAACTCTTTGCAAGTTTTAATTGAAAAAACATACAGAAATAAACATTCTTGTTTTTTACGAAATGTTAATAAAATTTAGTAAAAAATAATACAAAATTATTTACCTTAAAAGAACTGTGAACTAGAGTCTCATCCAAATCAATGACCATACACTTTTTATGCATGTCCTGATGTCTCACTGGTGGTAACAAAGGCCGTGGTGCATGGTCTGACATGACCAGCAATGGAGGGGAAGCCCGTCCGTCGATGCTGTTCGCGCCATTGCTTCCAGGAGGTCCCTTGCCTCGACCACCTCGCCAACAACACAGAAGGGATCGCAAGAACCCTCCGCCTCCACTCGACTTCTTACTGCCCAGAGCCGTGGACCCCGATACCGGAGTACCATCCCCGTCATTATGCTGGCCGATGGGTGAAGTTCCTAAAACAATCATTTCACATGAAGACGCCGTCAATCGTTGCGAACACAGACGGCTCCGATATTTTGTCAATTTAGAAGCATAGCTCTCAAGGTTGCTCCTTAAAATGTTGGCGCGGTAACACGTTCTATTTGTTTACTTCGTGTTATTATACTTTCACATTAAAACAATTCAAAAACTGTATCATTCACTAGACACTTTATGCATTTGGTCACACTTGGAAAATATTTTTGCATCACAGAGAGGTAACATTATACGCTCCAATTCGATGGCAGTAGGTAACAGGTGTAACTCAGCTTAAATTTACCTCTGTCGGATCCATAGTTGTTTAATTGTTCGTCATCCCGTGACACTTGAGTTATAATGGACGATGCGTCCATTTAAACATTTGTTGCAGGCCCAAATACAAATGGCAACAAAGTTTATGTAAAATTTTAACACCATAAAACTATTTTTTATCTCCCTTCTATCTTACAAAATGGCAGTCAGGCTCTTAGTAAATGCCAACTCCAAGTGTAGCCAGAGCAAAAACAAAAATAAACGTTGAATCTGTTTTCATTCTGATTTGTTATAAAACGGCGAAAATAACTGCTAAAGTAATTTTTGGCGACTGTTTATTTTTCTTATTACAAATAAACTCTAGCAAATACTAAAAGGTACTAATTGGTTATATATCCGTTAATTCACTTTATCGTTATTTTACCGTTAATTATACATAAAATTTTTTTCTGAACATAAATTTTGTTTTCAAGTTGAAAACTAACATGTAATTGATAAATATGCTTAATATTTTCACATTATTTTAAAATTACAAACTGTAACTCTTAACTTGTAATATTATTTCAAATAAAATGTATGGATTTAAGATAGTTTATCAATAATTTTTAAGTAATATAATCTACATTAGTCATAGACAAGAGTGTTCTGTGATTTGATTACTTTCTAAGATGTATTGTATATTATTTTTTTCAAGTGATTGGTTATTGGACATTTTTATATAGTTTTACTTTTTATTCTCAAAAAAGAACTCTGTCAATGTGTGGCGAGATAGAAATAAAACTTATTAAATACTGGAATATAAGATTGTGTTAAATAAATAAAGATTTGTGACCATGTCACAAAGGGACTCTGGACCAATTCCCAATCGTTGGCTTAATTGTCCCCGAAAAGCTACTGATCTTATAGTTGAGAAATTCCTGGCTTTCAAGACTCCTTTGGGATCTCATTTTAATGATAAAGTCCCGATTGTAAATAGATTTACGCCTTCTATTTTATTTTCAAATTTGCGAGATCTCAAGGTATTTGTATGATTTCTTGCGTATAGCTTGTTACATATGATTCGAAATATCTTGCTTTTAGAATTTAAAATTCCTTAATAATCACCTAAAAATATTTTTTTTACCGTAGGACAAAAAAGTGAGCATGAAAGTAACACATATTTCAGCGCACTTCATTATTTAAAATTCAATGTTTAAAATGTATTTTACACGGCCTATTTATGAGTAATTATTGTCTATATACACATGTGATGATAACACAATGCTACCTAAGCATTAAGTCTGCCCTCTGTAATATCTACAGCTATCTTTACTTATATTTTGTATTTATAAAATATTAATGATGTAAAACAATAGTTTTGTTGTATCCTTTTGGACACTAAGAAGAAAGTAATTCATCTGGTTGTTTAATCACAATAATTTCCCATTTGTAATCATTTATCTTTATTTTAGATAAAATTGGGTCTATGGATAGACTTGACAAATACATCCAGATTTTATGACAAAGGTGAAATAGAAAAAAATGGTTGCATGTATGTTAAAATGTCATGCCGTGGTCATGGAGAAACCCCTTCTAAAGAGCAAACCAGGTAAAAAATTTACATACTTTAATATATCAAAAATAAATACAGTCAAATTCAAGAATTTATAATATATACATGATTTATACTTAATATTGATTTATAAATTCTTATTTTATTAATGACATTGGGAATATTTGTTAAAAAATTAGCATTTAAAATATTTAAGTAAATATAATTTGACTTTTAATATTCTTACCTATTTATTTACCAAATATTGTAATATCTTCACATAATTAGTGAACTTTATTAATACATGGCAAATTAATTTTAAACAATTTTACTTTCTCTGTTAGTTGCCAGTGTAAGTTGTCTTAACATTTTATTCATAATAATATTTTGGAAATAAATTATAATTTCAGGCACTTTATTGAAACAGTTAATAATTTCATAAGTCATAAACCAGATGATGTTATCGGTGTCCACTGCACACATGGTTTCAATAGAACTGGATTTTTAATTATTGCCTATATGGTGGAGGAAATGGATTTCAGTTTAGATGCAGCTATACATCTGTTTTCACAAAAAAGGTACCTACACATATTTAACACATGATAATTCATTATGTGCTGATTTACTGTCTGTATATTTAACTGTTTAATTGATTTTTGTCTTTATATAAAGGTCAATGATTTTTATATAAACACAATGAATTATTATATTTTAAATAAAGTTTCTTTACAATATCCATTTAAAAATTTACTTTATTGGTGTTTATTTTCATATACAGCCTTTGAAAAGGGCTTCAAACATTTTTTTAAATAAATGAAAAGATATTGTATTTAGATAATTAAGAAACAAAATAATATGTATGAAATTTTTTAAGTATGAGTATAATATACCTTTTTCAGAGAACCTGGAATATACAAACAAGATTATCTCGATGAGTTATATAGATGGTATGAAGATACAGCAGATTTTGCACCAACAGCACCTCCGAGACCTCAATGGTGTGAAGGTATATCTTTATTGGTACTTAGGGATTTAACATAGGGGTTGATTTTGAAACCTTTACTTATTTTTTTCATTTGGTAATGCCATAAGAGAAACAGTATGTTTATCTAATGGGAAATAATAAGCACTGCACCATATTATGCACTTTATCTTATTATATATCATCTCATTATTTTAGTAATTTCTTTAGCCCCAACATCTTTTAAAACGGAAAAAAATAATGTTCACATACTTTTTGTGAGACAGAAATAGGCACTGCTTAAAATACTTACTCTCTTTTTTTCTTTCAGTTCTACCACCAGTAAATATTTAGGCATCTCTTTCAGGAGATAATATAAATACTTATCTAATGCATACTTTTGCACAGTATATATATAATATGGTCAGACTATTAATCAAATCCATATATTTGTTATTTCAGAAGATGAGGATGATTACCAAGATGATGATGTTCAAGCTAATTCAGCACATTCCTCACAAGGTCATGGTAATTCATCATCTAAGTGAGTATTTAATTATAGAAGGTTGTGCTTCTCAAAATCACATTCTTTAATATTTTTTTCATACTCAATGTTATAAAAATGGGGAAATGTGTTTGTAATAGTATACATGAAGAAACAGGCAACACAAGACAGGTGTGACGCTCATAATGTCCAGTGGTGGATCTCTATCAGCTGATGATAATGAAATATTAATACTTTGGAATTAGGTGTCCCAAAATACCATAAAATGTTGGATGGTACCTGATGTGGGAATATTAAGTGGCCTGTTTCTTTATAATGATTTTAGTAATAAGTACTTTTTTTTTCTATCAATAAAATGCATATTGTCTTCATAAGACCATGTGTTATGGTGGTTGACTACATTTAATTTTAAAATAATTTATCAACAACAATCTTAAATTGTTATAGACATGATGGTAGAGGTAGAAAATACAATAAAAAGAAAGAATTTGTACCTGCTATAAATGGAGTGACCCAGTATGAAGACGAGCATGAAGTTAGCAAAATACAGGAGAAAGCGCAAAAGTTTTGTAAATGGGAAGGCAAAGGTTTCCCAGGTTCGCAGCCAGTTTCAATGACACTGGATAATATATCTTTCCTACAAACGAAGCCATACAGGGTGTCATGGAAGGCTGATGGAGTCAGGTATATTCTGCATTATAAATTGACTTTGAAAGAGCATATTTTTTTATTTATGCCAATAATTTTTTTTTTAATTAGTAAATGTATACTTCCCGAGAATGATAGCTGTTTGTGGTTTCACAATATAATCCTGCGACAATTCATCTTGATTGATTGCTGGATTCCATCGCAGAGGCTAGTGATAACTGCACAATAAAGATATGAAATGTGTCGAGAATTGCCTTTTTGTCCTCAGGTACATGATGTTAATAGATGGAGAGGACAAGGTATATATGTTGGACAGAGACAATTGCATATTCAAAGTGCAAGGTCTTAAATTCCTTCACAACAAGACAATGAGGCATTTGACCAATACTCTTCTTGATGGGGTAAAACAAATATATTCATTAATTTATATGAATCAATAAAATTTAAATATGATTTTAGTGTTATCTGTAACAGACCAGTATTGGTGGGAATACTACGGAAGGATTATGGAAGATGTGCAAATGGTTTAATTTGTTATTCTTTTACAAGACTTGCACTAGTCATTTACCCAGAAACACAGTTCGAATTTGAATCTAAGGCCACATGTTGTGGATGTGGATAGAGGTTTCCGAACCCACTTATCTAGCACCCCCGTATTGTAAATCTGATATCAGTATTGCTGTTTTCTGCTGTCAAAATATGTGAGCCAAAGGCAAACATTAGCATCATTTGAAATTGAGTTTAAGAGTTAGCCCATTATAGATTAAAAAAGCTAATCATTCTAGACAGGAAGCACAGTATTAATAAAAATCTTGCAACTCTTTAGAATATTGAAATCAAGTAATTGATTAAAAAAAGTTAAAAGTATTAATTTCCAGTGAATTGGTCCCATAGAATATTATATATAATGATAAATTTTGATTATATATTTATTCACGCACATTAAATATAATAATATCAATCTCTTTTAGGAAATGGTTGTGGATAAGGAAGATGGCGAGGAAAAACCGAGGTACTTATGTTACGACATAATTAGATTTGATAATCAGAATGTTGGAAGGGAATCATTTTATCCAGTTAGATTAATGTGCATAGAGAAGGAAATTATAAACCCTAGGTAATAATAATTGACAATTTTAAGCTGTACCATTCATTTTTTGTATATATTTTATTTTTAGAAAGTCTTTTTAATATTTTTATAGGAATAGAGCAATTGAAAGTGGTATGATAAGCAAGGGACCTTTTAGCGTACATTTGAAGGAGTTTTGGGACGTTCACATGGCGCATTATTTATTAGAGGATAAATTTGCAAAGACACTCTATCATGAACCAGACGGCTTAATATTCCAACCATCCAAAGAGGTAAGGGAAATGTGGTTATCTTAATCTATAAGAAAAAGGTTGTATTAAATCAAATTAATTTAGGAGTTCGATAAACTACTAACACACAAAAACTATGTTTAAAAATTGTTAACGTATTTTTTGAAGAAGACTTAGTTCCGGTGGTATGTCTCTGTTATCTGTCGTTATGAATTGAATTGATTGTTTATAGCAGATACAGGATGAGATAGATATACCATAGTTGTAACATGATCTTGTAAAAATTCTTAATTATTTGTTTCAGGGATATGTAGCTGGTGCATGTAAGGAGGTTTTGAAATGGAAGCCGAGCGACATGAATAGTGTTGACTTCAGACTGAAAATTGTCACAGAAAGTGGTCAAGGGTAAGAATTGAACTGTTGTAAATAATAATTTATTTAGAAGATTTTATTGGGACTAAAAACTGTGATAAAGACATAGTTTTTTTTCTTGTTAGTATATCACATTCTTTTTAGAATTACTTATAAAAAATTACTTCCAGAGGAAAAAAATATTTAAATAAAATATATGCTAACCATACATACTTATGTAAATTTGTAAATGTTTTAATGTTTTCAGTATTGTACCGAAAAAAGTGGGACTGCTCTATGTGGGTCGCGAGAAGGTGCCAATTTCTCAAATAAAGTTAACTAAGCAAATAAAGCATTTACATAACAAAATCATCGAGTGCAAATTTGAGAATAACCAATGGGTTTTCATGAGGGAGAGGACTGACAAATCATATCCAAACAGCAGGGATACTGCGAACGGTAAGTACCGAAATCTGAACAAAGCCTGATCCTGAGTCAGTCTTCACAGGTACAACTTTCAAAAACTTAGCTGAATGGTGTTAGGTTTTTTGCCCTTCCCGTCGTAATAGAAAGTAACGTATTTGCCAATGGATACCTTTTTTTTATACTACTATGCGACGAGACGAGCAAGACGTTCACCTTGTGGTAAGTGATCCGCTTGCCTATGACAACGTGGTGCTAGTTAAGATGGTACACACTGCACCACCGCGCTCGTCGCCTTGAGACATAAGGTGTTAAGTCTCGTTACCCCAGTAATTACACTAGCTACAGCGCCCTTCAAACCGGAACACAGTAATGTTTGCACACTCCTATTTGGCGGTTGAAATAGGAGCTGCGGTGGTACCCATCCAGACGGTCTCCGGCAACAGAGACCTACCAACTGGTAACTATAGTGCAAAGGAGCAATTTTTTCTTCCTTGGGGTGTGCTAAACCAATGTAGAGTGTTCCACTAGTGTGTTCCATTAGAGATCCTGGCGCCAGTGTGGCCAGGTTAACGTAATGATTTCTGCTTACCATACCGAAAGAAAAAATAAAAGAATCCTTTTCATTTTTAGCTGTGTATGATAGTATAAAGAAGCCTGTAACTAATGAGTACCTGGTGAACTTTATCAGAAAGCACGGATTCCACGATGACTCCGAGATGCCGCCACCCAAGCGTCGTCGTGTATAGACTGGTAATTGTGTACTTATTAGTAACAATATACTCTGAATATAATTTAAAAAGATATTGCTGTTTTTTTATTTAATACTTCGCTTCTGCTACCACTGGCCTATGGGATCTTTATTAGTTTTACTCGGCAATGGGCTAGCGTTTGGCCGGTAATTTCACAGGATGTTAAATGATAATGAGGTGGATGATGAAACATCAATAGATTACTCTGGATCTCATGTATGGAAAGCCAGAATCTACAGTGGTCTGAAGAAATTCTTCCACAAAGTTAATTCCTTACCATGTGGCCCTGGAATCGAACTATAGAACTCAGTGTTATAAGGCAAGCACTTAGCTACTACTGTAAGGAAGCAGTATACACCGTATCAGTATTCATAAAACTCAGTATTAAATTTTGAATGCTATTATTTGGTCGAGGAAGATGTCGACATCTAGCTGCTGATAATGATGTTTGATAAGACAGTACTTGTCGCAATATTTGTTATTAGGTATTAACATTGATTATTTAGTTCCATCTCTGTAATTCTGAATTTTTCACAAAAAGTTACTTTAAGGGGTCAAGAATATAAACAAAGCATAGATCTTATAGAAGCGTGGGCTTGATTCCAAATGAGTAAGTTTCCAGACTGACATGAATCTGGTACCCACAAACACTTGGCGAGCATGATGAATAGACCATCACATGGTCTCTTCATGGAAGAAGACCCAGAGCCCCAGTAGTGGGAATATTAAAAGGGCTATTTAAGGAAAGTTTATTTAACAAAATTTCGCAACAAAGAAATAAATGTATTTAAAAATAGCAATGGAAAATTTACAATAATAAAAAAATTGACATTAAAGTTGTTACAAATTAGATGATAGCATGTATTGCCATTTCCTTTCGCCCTCTACATCCAATTGTTTTAATTTATTTTCTTTGGTAAGCTTGGTCAGGTGATGGTTCACGTTGTAGGCAGCCGCTGGCCATAAGTGTTCCGGTGTCTCAGTGTATATAATCTTCACAAGATCCATTTCTGTCAGTTGTTTATCGGGATTATTTTTCAAAACCTCTAATATTTGGCGTTCCCTCTCAGTTCGATGAGCTATGTAATACTCAATCTTCTCTATAGGGTCCTGAAAATTAATTATGTCATTAAGGGATTCAGATTATTATATATGACATTTATACACGAAATTAATTAAACTCCCTAAGATTTTTTCCATGTTACGTTTTTTTTAATCTACCAAAATTAACAGAAAGTGATCATAACAATGTATCCTAGGATGATATAGACAGACGACATAAGATGTCAAATCTAGTCACACTAGTCATATCTCTAGCTAGAATGTCTTTCAAACCTGAATACATTGCTATAAGGACTGAATGTGTCTTCACCATCAGTGGTGGGTGGTAAGGTACTCGAAAAGTGGCCATGTATTGGTAAGTGCAGTATACATAGGCCCCCTATAAGTTAGACCAATGATTTGGTAAGTAATTGTAACCTGTTGGATGCTGCTAGCATAGAAAAGATAGGTGTAGAGATTCTTGGATTCTCTGTCCAGCAGTGGAAACAACTAATGGCAATGATAATGATGATTGTAAATATAAAATGTTATATACATGTTGTTGCTAACCTCTACAACATTTCCATGGCCGGGGTAGATAACACTGGGGTGCAAATCTAATATCTTATGCAGGCTCTTCATGTAAGTGTATAGATCTTCAAAAACTGCTGTACCTTCTCCCAAAATACAGTCACCGCTAAATAAAATGTTGTCCTCCAACAAAGTAAGCACAACATGATCCGAAGTGTGACCTGGTGTGTGATGTATTTTTACTGTAGCACCTTCTACTTTAATCTCTTGGCCATCAGAGAGCCAGTTTAGGGGTAGAGACAATGGTTTCTCTTCGGCATCCTCCTCACTTCGCTTATATTTCCATACTTTTGGTTCTTCTGTAATATATTATTGAAGTAAATAAAATTGCAGATAAAAATTAAGCACAATGCAATTGCAGAAGTTATTTTTGATGTATACACAAAACAAACAGAGAATTAAGCATTCTAATATGTCCATTGTATTTAGTTTCTGGCAGAGCAACTTACCACCATTAATAAACTAAGGTCCCGAATACAATTATAATATAGCATTCTACTTAGCCCCTGAGATGGTACTTTCTTATATACTTTTTTTTTTTTGTTCTGGCTGGGGAAATGCACTTACGCATACCCCGGGCAACGGACCCGGCGGTTATGTGGGACTGAGGTGTTTACTACCCACTAAAACCCCAGCGCTTCCGGCCTAGTCGAAAGGATTGTTCGAGGGTCCCGGGATAACATCTCAGCTTGTCCGCGACCACTTTCTTATATACTGACCTAAATGGTTCTATAACAATCCACAACAAATTCCACAAGAATAAGCATTCATGGATTCATAATCTGTAGTAAACTTACTAGCTATGTTTCCATACAGATCTTCGACTCCTCCAATGTGATCATGATGCCAATGTGTAACTACTATGTGCTCTATGTTAACTTGTTCTGCTTGTACCACCTCTTGCAAATGTTTTTGATATTCAGAGATATTTTTATCTCCAGTGTCTAATAATATACGACTACAAATTAAATAGAATCAGATAAAATAAACATTACTTTTTTTTACTATTAAGAAAATCATAAAATTTATATCCATTAAAAATATGAATATTTTTTTGTTTTCAATACATACTTTTTTCCAGTTCCTATTAAATATGTATTAGTTCCCTGCAGGGTCATCGCTCCGGGATTACATCCTAAAATCCTTATTATCCTATTTGAAAGTCTTGTAACCGCTGGGATCACCGCTGCCATGATGAAAAAGTGCACAGGAATCAAAGGTTAAGAGATAACCGACGCAACGATAATATTGATATGATAAATATTACTTGTTGATTTTTCACAAATATTTATTCTGTATATAAACAATACTGATAGATAGAATACTAGCAAATGAAAAACAAATTTGACATATTCTACAAGCATCAGATGTTTACAAAAAAACTGCTAAACTTTTTAAACGAAAAAAAGGCTAAGTATAACAAGTAATTTTTTTTTTACGTTTTCATGACAGAAAAATTATTTACATATTGATACTGACAGTTGACAAACAGCGACAATGTCAGAAATACATCTACCAAAAAAAAGTATAACACAACGATGGAAGCATTTTTTTTGTGCCTTTATAAAAACTTATTTCTTAATAAAAGAGATTTTTATAGTTAAGACTTCTGGATTTCAACAAAACTCATTGTTAAAAAATTCTGGGTTATATGTGCAGGGCACTTATGTATTTTAACGTGACAACGTCTATTAATTATATCACAAAAAATTTTGATAATAAATTTTATTATTCTTGTTTGACATGTTTATCGGGTTACAAATCAGTTATACTAACTCTCAATTATATTTGTTAGGGATTTTATTTCTAATTATTATTGAGCAATAGAATACATCTTTTACTTTCAACCAATTCGGGCAAACGCATACCGACTTAGCGGTCGGCGTAAGCCACGCCCACTTATGTGCGGGACATTTCTCAGCACGCGCGTCCTATCTTATACCAATTTAATAGACGTTGTCACGTCAAAAATAATTGTAATAGTATTAATACATTATTACTTTTTATTTTTTTGCTGGATACGGGTAATGCAGTGTCTATTGGTGTAAAGATCCTTCGTGGTGTATACAGACCAGTAATTTTCCATCGGCTAATGACGACAACATGTTCATGCTTACCAGCCGGATGGCGCCCACCGCTGAGAACAGGCTTCCCTCGAGGATCTTCTAATCGATTGGTCTACTTCTGAAATACTACCGTCATTTGAAATACAAATCACTTCTTCTTAGCACTAGTTTTGTCATCTGACGCGGTCTGCTTTGTTACTTCTCTTCCACTACTGTGAAATAAAAATATAAATAAGAAATATTACAGTAGATTATTTATTTAATAGAGATTTACTGGTATCAATGAAGTCAATTTCGAGTTGTTGTATTTAATATGGTCACACTGATTACTTTTCTAGAGTTTGTTCTCAAAAGGACTCGTATCCAGAGCCGTAAAAACATTTACAAAAAAAAAAAAAAATTCTAGAGTTTGATGCGGTTGACATTTATCCATCTGGCATTGACGTTTGTAAAAAATGGCTGGTGCGCTGACGAGAGTTCTTCAGAGATCCAAAACACATTTGGGTAAGCAGTTTTTTGGATTTTTCTCCTTGCACGTTGTTGATGTTTATAAAAGCTTGATTTTTATTTCTCTTGGTTACAACTATTGCTGAGTTCGTATTTGTTTATTTTTTTAAATACGTAGTTCTATGACTTACATAATTTTGACATATTTTCAGGCACTATTGCTCCTTTAGTGAATATCAACAATGGATCAGTACGGTACGAACAGACGAAAACAAAGTTTGGACCCTTGTCGGACTGTGACCGTGTGTTCACAAACCTATACGGTCGCCACGATTGGCGATTGAAAGGTGCCTTAAAACGCGGTGATTGGTATAAGACTAAAGAAATCCTGCTAAAAGGCTCCGATTGGATTGTCAGTAAGTGTTATTCTTTAATTAATATATTTATTATTAGTGTATTATGAGTGTTAGTCAACTATTTCAGTGGTAAAGAGTTTTTACAATTACCATAACATACATTTTTTTTAATTAAAAGATGAACTCAAAACTTCGGGTATGCGCGGTCGCGGCGGCGCCGGGTTCCCTACTGGAATGAAGTGGTCATTCATGAACAAGCCCTCAGACGGAAGACCAAAGTTTCTAGTAGTAAATGCCGATGAGGGTGAGCCAGGTACTTGTAAGGATCGTGAAATCATGCGCCACGATCCACACAAGCTAATCGAGGGATGTTTGATTGCTGGCCGGGCTATAGGAGCCCGTGCAGCATACATATATATCAGAGGAGAGTTCTACAATGAAGCAAGTAATCTTCAAGTGGCAATTGCTGAGGTGTGTGACTTTATAATTTATATAATAAAACTGATTGGTTTTCAATACCATGATCATTATATATTAAGTTAAAAAACTATGAAGGAAATATATGAACAGAGAAATAAGTCAAGAAAAGTGGCAATAATGGTAATAAAAGAACCTTTATTTGTCGTTAAAAACTATTAGTCATAATGATAGGGTTTCTTTGAAATTATTGATATACTGCAACAATTCTTTTAGTTGTGTAATATTTCACACTAATCTATTAGTATTTTCTGTTTTCATTATCAATATAAGTCCCTTTAATTCACATTAAGTTCTGATATAATAATTTTAAAATACTATTGTAATTAAAGCTTAAATTCAAGGAAGCTATTGTACAATTTCTTTTGTTAATTTTCAGGCTTATCAAGCAAAGCTTATTGGGTGCAATGCCTGTTGCTCTGGGTACGACTTTGATGTGTTTGTACACCGAGGTGCTGGTGCGTATGTGTGTGGTGAAGAGACTGCTCTCATCGAGTCCATAGAAGGGAAGCAGGGCAAGCCGCGCCTGAAGCCGCCGTTCCCCGCCGATATAGGCCTGTTCGGATGCCCTACCACAGTGAACAATGTTGAAACCATCTCTTGTTCTCCTGTGAGTATATAAGATCATCTCATTATCTCTTAAGATTTCAATACTGCTAGTAGTAAAATATAACATAAAAATTTGCTGATGATTGAATGACTTGCTCCTTTATAAATAATATTTTTTTGCAGACAATTTGCCGTCGTGGTGGCGCATGGTTCGCGTCCTTCGGCCGCCCACGTAACTCGGGCACAAAGTTGTACAATATTTCCGGTCATGTGAATACACCATGCACTGTCGAGGAAGAGATGAGTATTCCTCTGAAGGAGCTTATCGAGAGACATGCTGGTGGTGTTATAGGCGGTTGGGATAATCTTCTCGCCATTATTCCAGGCGGTTCGTCAACTCCATTGATACCTAAAGAGTAAGTGAATTTTGTTAAAGTTGTATGTAAGGTTTTTACTATTTCATAACAAAATGCACTACATTTTATAGAAATAGATGAATTTAATTATTTTTTGACGTGAAATAGATTTTTCGTGAGACTACTTTGATGTAGGTTACTTTAAAAAAAAAACTTTTTGTTTGAGCTCTGACTTTGTCTTTTACAGTGTATGTTCGACTGTGCTGATGGATTACGACGCAATGGTCGCCGCTCAGTCGTCCTTCGGCACTGCCGCCATTGTGGTCATGGATACGTCCACCGACATCGTCAAAGCTGTCTCGCGGCTGATCATGTTCTACAAGCACGAGTCCTGTGGCCAGTGCACGCCATGCCGCGAAGGCGTGGGTTGGATGAACAAGATAATGCATAGGTGCGGTAACATCCTGTAAATCGATAGAACTAATAGTAGGGATGAGGGAAGGAGTAAGGGAAAAGGAGTTACACTAAATTTTTGATAATCATAACTAGTTTTCAAAGACTAATAATTGAGAAGACTCTCTGTACTTATTTGTCTTAGCATCGAGACTACTTTGACTTTCACATGATTTTGAGTGTTCGCCTGTAACAATGCAGTGCTAGTTAAGAACATATTCACTTCTCCACATTGTGCTTTGCACCTTGAAATATATAAGTATCATTATCACACTAATTAACACTTACAATAAGATGAACATCCTGGTTTGTGCAATCACTTCATTGAGTAAAAATTAAAATGTGAGCAACAACTGAAATACCAGCAATTTGGACTTGTTGACTTTTACCATGTTTCATAGGGGTTTAAGTTTAAGAGCGGCCGGAAGAGAGTGGATATGAGAAACATCGAACCGCTATTGGACAAAGCCTACATACAGCAGTAGATACTGATGATGATAAAATGATGTGATAGATATTGAATGCATCCTTGCGTAAATTTATGTAATAATAAATTGTCTCTTACACTTATGTTCTACTAATTCATGAATATGTTCCTGTAATTTATATTATTTTTTTCAGATTTGTTGTAGGCAATGCATCGCCTAAAGAAATTGATATGCTGTGGGAGCTGTCTAAGCAAATTGAAGGTTAGAAATTATCTGTTTTATTTCACACATCAAAAGAGTTTTTTAAATTAACATTATCCAACTTGGAAAAGGTTGAACTGACCTCTGTATATTTTTTTAAATGTCTGTCTTTTATTGATTTTCATCAGCGTGTTTTAGGTGTTTAATTTATTTTTAATGAAACGCAGGTCATACCATCTGCGCTTTAGGCGACGGCGCGGCGTGGCCGGTGCAGGGGCTCATCCGGCACTTCCGGCCCGAGCTGGAGCGGCGCATGGCAGACTACGCCGCGTGCAATGGCCCCAGCAAGGCGGAGCGCGTGTACTAGCACCGCACACGCCTCGTCCTGTCCGCCTCCCAGCCATGTTAAATCGACATCATACAAGGATTTAGTTCACTTTTATGCTCCATCTAATAAATATATTAGACAGATTAGCAACAATTTTTACTTGTAGTGTTAATCATGATAACTCGCAGAGGGTGTTTAGTTTAACATCTTTGTAAGATCAACGGTCGTCTATTGGATTTATATGTATACTGGCCTCTGAATCTTTTTTTTTACATAATCTTTATTAACATTTTTACAAAGGGATTATACAACTGTCATAAAAGGACCTTACCGTGACTGCTCTTTTACTTCGGACAGGCCATAGCTCATTTGTTTTATTGGTACAAATAGTTTTTTTCAAATATTATTTAACTCATACTGCACTTTGACTAAGGACGTTAGAAGGCGTTAGCAAACACATTTTGTTTATAGCAATAATGTTAATAACGACTCGTAGCCACGGTCAAACATTCGATTCTGTTAATTTTGAATATTGTAGAATAATAATAATTGGGCTACCGTTACGTGAATAAACTGTGTTAATATCGCGATAGTTTCATTTAATCCCATCCTTTCTAATTACTAGTTATGTATAAATATATTTTGTTATTAATTTACTTTATTTATTAAGTATATAGATACTTATGTGGTTTTTAAACTGTTAATTAAAGTCATGAATCTGATTTATTTGAGTTTGCGACTACTTAATGGTCTTTGTTGTGTTTAATAGATTTTAGTGAAATATTAAAAAAATAGCCACCTAATTGTTCTTACTACTAGAACTAGAAGCCTTCTCTTACCAGGCGAGATTCGAGGCCATTTAGCTCCCTGTTCGAGTGCACATTAATAAAATGTTGGAATTAATTTTTTAAATAAATTATAAAATTATTCCTTAAGCTGTTTGTTATATCAACATACATGGGTTTCTTTTAATATATTTAAGAAATACCAAATGTTTTTAGATCCTGTTATGATTATTCTTAGAAAAGTGGCAATAGGGTTTAATTAATCTTAATACATCCTGTTAAATTTACACGAAAATGAAAACTTCATCTATTTAATGATCTTAAAATTTAACTCTAATCGATTAACGATCGACAAAATTGATTTTTATGATTTTGTTTACAAATGTAATTGTGTTGGGGTAGACCCGGTATCTAAATTTTGCGTAAGATGTTTAACTGCGCAACGACATCGGGTTTGCCCAGTTCCAAGTAAAAAGATATGAACAAACGTTGCACACGTCACGGGTAAAAACCAACAGGATACATTGTTTTTAACTGAGAACTGGTAATTCTTGGAGTGCAAGAAACATATCTAGAAATTTCGAAAAACTAGGTTTTTAATTATTCATATGAACAGAGACTAAAGGTACTAAATGTTCTTATTAGCAGTATGATAAATATAAATAAGACGAACTGTCTTTCATATCCTTTTGTGCGTTGCATAATTGAAATAATACCAACATTAAATTCTTTTGTGGTCACCCGAGTTTATTCTTTTAATTATTTTTATTAACAAGACTGTAATAACTGGTTGTCGTAGAAGTTGACTGTAAAAGTCTACGTTTACAAGTTTTGGGGAAAGCACGCGCCATGGTGCAAAGACAGGGTTTCATATCTGTCATAGCTCAAAGAGGTTAAGGGCTTTGCCCCTCTCAATAACGTGCTAAGAGGAATGCCTCACAATGCACTAATGATGACCATCACTGTTTTAGTGATAGTAATAAAACAAACGGATTGTTAAAATAGATCGACATCCTTACCATGGACAAATCGGACGTATCTATGTACCCGTTTCGTTATTTTCGTAAATTTTTCTTTCTTTTGGTCAGACTTAGAAAAAGTTATTGAATACGATAAAGAACCCATCGTCCATTAATAAGGATATAAAAAAAATTAGCCTGTTAAGGATACGTGAAGTTTGATTAAAAAAATATAATATTTTTTATGATATTGCATATTTGCATATTACTCTTCAACCATAATATACTTAATTATTTTTTTTTTACATTTACACAGGAAGTGTTAAGGTTACTTGTATAGACGGCTACTGACGTCAGCTGACATGAAATTATGACCATACATGTTTTTGTTATTATTATAACCACTTCAGGTAAATTAAGAACGTTATCTCAAGGAGCAAAAAATATTTTAAAACTTCCTTGTTATGCTTATTTCAAGTTAAAAGAATTATTTACTTTTAATAGCGATTTCAAGCGTATTAATTATTAATCCTCTTAATGTACTATATATCAATAACAAATGAGTGAAGTGTTAATAAAACATACTAGCTAAGTGAGTACATTCATCAAATTTTTTTTTCGTCTAAAATGGACTAACTTTTGACGTCAACTTCATATGTGGTAAGTGACAATGATGAACCGTCTCTCCCTGCAATCTTAGTATTCCAGTTCTTATATGTTGACAGCTATGTATTGGGGCAATGAATATGTATGTGAGTGGTAACTACGCAGGCAGATTTGAAAATACCATAACATATGTGGCCTCCGAATCGAAGTTGGGGCTTTCGTGTAACAAGGCAAGCGTTAAGTTACTGCGGTACGTAATAATCAAATCATGTTGTAAATAGGAAATAATCTCATATATATTTTTTGTGATTAAAAATTTATGTACATACCGATTTAATAAAATAAGTGCAAAAAAAGCGAAACGTTTAAAAAAAAACTTTTGTTTGTTCGTATGGAGCAGTGTGTATTTTAAAACTTTTCTGTTGTGCTCATTTCGAGCAAAATTAAAGTTTTTTTTTTAATCTATTGAATATCAGAATGTAGTTTCTTTGTATATATGAGTAGTTGGAATCCTAGGTTGTGTTGGCCGGGTGTGCAAACAACTTTTTATTAACACTACGCACGACCAGTTTGCTATCTTTACAATTGGTTTTAGTTTGCACACTTTAATAAAGAGCGGATTGCAGACACAATACACACAAGGTCGTTAAACCGGGCGACGATCGGGTTTGTGGACGTATTTAATGTTTCCATTAATATCGTATTTTATTAATTGTCATTGATTAACACATAACTAAAATGCAGGTCATTTGTCTATCGCAAGTTTAGCTTAAAACGGATAAACGTTATAAAAGGACAGGATTTCATTTATTAAAAAAAGTGTGATATATTTTTCTAATTCTTTATTCCCTCTATTATTCTTTCTTTTTTTTCCTGATAATCTTATAATATCTTAAGCTCTATGTACAGTTTGTATAAATTAAAGTAGTTAATAGTATAATTTACAGTACACTACTATTGTACAATTCTCTTCCAACAATATGAAAGATTGCCTACCTATTTCAACGCCACGCTTTCAACGCATGAAGTTCAGGAGGATCCGCGAAGGCGAGCGGTACAAAGTAATAAACAAAAAAAAATAAAACAATGATCTTTTGATAATGGTTTACGATTTGTACGGTATGGTAACGCGTCTCTTGATTTACAATTTTTCTATAGAACAATTAAAAACAACCGATTAATAATGAGAATGAAAAAAAAACTCAACACCAAGTACCAAACGAAAAATTAATTTATTAACAGGAGGATGGGTGCCCGCCGCGGCGTCAATTACAAACAACAATAAATTAGTTTTAAATTAAATACATGGCACAGACCAAATTCTACATTATTCGGTACATGGTGATGCGTATATATAATACATAAATGTAAATTTTATTTGCGCACTAATAACAAAATAATTTCGCACTAACATATATATACATGTATACACGCCGAATAATTACGATTTATAAAACAAATAATATAATGAAAACAACTATAATGGAAGCAACTGATAGCGGCTGAACGAGGAGTGTAAAGGCGTCAGCGTAACAAACGCAATGGCAATCATATAAACGCTAAATAACATCGGTGGAGATCACAATTACACGATATAAACTTTAATATTATGTATATAAATACAAAATATACACACCTAGGCAATTCACAAGTAATCTATACATACAACTTCGACGCAATATATCCATTCTATATCGATCTGAAATTGATATAATTTAGTTAGGCTTAACAGGAATCAATTGAATGGACGGCGCCGGCGCTCCGGGCGGGAGGTCGCGGGGGATCAAAGGAGATCGCCGGGGAACCCGACCGGAAGCCGCAGCCCTCCGCTCTCAATAGAGATGGACCTCTTATCCACGGTAAAGATCACAAGTACGCGATATCAGTCTCACTTATTCTGTCATAAAGTTACCAAATACCGTAGTCGTCCGGACGTGCTGGGACGGTGACGCTCGCGGCGTAGTGCCGACGTCGTGGCCGTCCCAGTCCAGACTCATACATTATAAATTAGTTGGTCGACGACGCGGACCAGCCGCCGCCGCCATATCGCTTTGGACCTTAATCACTAAAACAAAATCTCCACAGAGACCTTTATTTGGCTTGGGGTGTACAACTAACTGAAACACATAAGCTCGCCTAGTGCCGACACGCTCATTCTCCCTCGTGCTCTTCAGTGAGCGCAACCGCAAGCTCTCGGGAAACTTAGGCCGGAGTCGCATATTATTATTAATCAATAAATAAACCAGCGGGCGACTGCGGGCCGACTCCATCGATCGACTGGATGAGGTGCTTTGGTGCGGTTCTTCGCCTTTCTCAGTTCATTACAGAATAAACTACCAAATTTCATCACAACTGTTAATAAACGCCCGCGTCTAGTTGACAATAAAGTTTGAGGAATCCGTTCGATTCGTTGACTTGTTAGCTGAAGGTATTTAGAGGCAGTCGTTCAAATCTACGTCGGGCACCAGTCGATCGAGAGAGGCAGCGGCGCGCGGCGGCAGCTCGTTCCTCGGGTCCCTCGCCAGCCACGGGTGGCGCAGCACATCCCGCGCGCTGAGCCGCTCGCACGCCTCCCGTCTCAGCAGGGAACGTATGAGGCACTTCCCCCGCGACGACAAACATTCTGGCACAACGAAGTACCCGCGTGAGATTTTCGCGAACAACGACGCGTGCTCTGAGTCGTTGAAAGGATACCTGTAACAAATGATAATGTTTATTAAACACACGTTGTAAACCTTTTAACTATTCTAAAAGAAAAAGAGAGATAATTTCGAAAACAAAAAGGTAGAAATGAACACTTCTGAGCCCCAGACGATTTAGTCCGATAACGTCATTAACGTCAACGTTATAGAGCACCCACCATAAACTGTTGCGTTTTTTTTTCAATCTCCGCACCGAATTAACGAACGCCCGATCCGATTGTCATTCGTCGAGGGCAGATGCGCGACGAAACAAAAACGCAGGTATGATGAAACCCTTCCGGCGACAGGTGATGCCGGCGATTGCGGCGAAATCCCGGGTCTCGAATTTTAAATTACGGGTGCCGGGGCCCCGAAAAAAAGAAAACAAAGGCTCGCGAAGGGCAGGTGCGTGCGCGCGGGGGTGCGCCCGGGGGCGGGAGCAACGTCTTCGCCACATGACCGATGCAGCAGGTGCGGGGGAGATTTTACGAGGCTCATTTATATGTGGGTGATATAATTGTTGGCCGTTGGCGCGTAACGGCCGACAGGTGATCATCCCCGTCGCCAACGGTCGCGGCGGCCGCGTGATCACGTCAAACGGTAAGTCCCACGCCGCCTCGGCAGGTGAAGACGCCTGCGCACAGTGCGCACCACCCCACCCCCCACACACACACCACCCGCACTAATTTATGCGTTTAATTGTACTTACTAACCCATTTGTTACGACTATAAGGGTGGATTCTTGAGAAAAAGGGCGTTTCTTGTTTACCATTCTTGTTTACCGAATTGCCAAATACGTTACATTTTAGATACATTAAAAATTTAATTTGATGCTTTCAGTGAATAAGAAGTGATAAACAATATTGTTATTATATAAATTAATTATATTCACTGTTAATCTCGAAGGAATATAATGGCGGAAGACACATTAGCATCGTCCTACAATGAGGCATGTTGGAATGTCATTGTGAACTATATTATATTATTACACAGGAGACATTGACAATACACACCTTCCAACGAGCATGGTGTAAAGTATGACGCCGAGCGACCACATATCAGCAGCCCGTCCGGAATACGTCCGGTGAGCTCTCAAGATCTCGGGCGACACGTACGCCGGACAACCTCGTTTATCTTGAAGGAGGTCTTCTTCGGGATCGTCGAGAACAACCGCGTCTTCCAGCGATTCTAGCTTCAATGTAGTTCTGTAACAAAAAAAAGGAAACATTTAGCTTGTGTATTCGGGAGAACTAAATCGTATTAAAATAGTGGAGAAATCAAGCAGTCAGTCTCTTTGAATTATAAGTTAAACACAAGGGATTTTAAAACAATGCTTGAGGAAATCTAGAAGGGAAATTTTATGTAACTGTAAACTAGTTTTGTTGTGTCCTTGTGGCTGTAGTTATAAATTAAACGCGGCAATATAAAAGGATACCGGAAATAATACCGAAGAGTTATAACAGGTCGATTGCATACAGTCACCGGCCAATGACCCATATCCATCGCGATCATTCGACGCCGTTCTCTATCTACCCAGCGCGCGACCTCCCTGCACTTTACATCCCTTTGTGAATAAACCTTTTTCGCGACTATGACTAAAATATAACGAGTAAATATATTGGTTCTACCAATAAATGAAAGTGCGTATTTGTTTATTGATAAAATGTTAGAACAATTAACTAAGATCGATTTCTTTGGAATAGGTAATTGAAAAAAGTTGTGAATCTTTACTAGAATTATGTTGCAGAAGTATGTATTTTAAAATAGAACGTGTGAATGAAAAATGTTCGATGTTTAGCTTAATTTGTAATCGATCTGTTTATACTACACGTCTCTATACTGATGAATAGTGCGAACGGCTTGCGCGTTTAACCGTAATCTCGCTGCTCGGTAGAGGCCAATGTTTGACTACGCACCGGTTGATAATGAACATATGAGCCGTCGTATAACTAGCCAGTGTAACACATCGGCGGCTGTGCGCAGGTTTTGTCATGTAAATAATTGCGTGGCGAACCATAAACTCGTGACGCAATAGGTTTCGTTTCATCACATCACGGGCTTCAGGCGCACCGCGACCTCGTGTCCCCCAGCGCCGCCGCATCGTTACGAAATGCATTAAATGCACACAGTACGGATTCGACACCACCGCGAACCTTCCAATACTATCACACCGTTTATGTATTAGATTAACATATTTTAATATTTTCTTTTTAATTCATAATATTATTACATTAGTCCACTCGCTGCGTAATGTTAAAGGAATGCGTGCATGAGTTCTATTTTCTTAGTTATGCGCAAATGTTCAATGTGTACACGAGCTCCTGCGTATATTGTCCTTTAAATTATTACCAGTAATGCTATGAGAAAAACAAAGCGGATGAGTGTGTTACAACAGGTGCATTCTGTTCTGATGTAAAACCGACATGTATTACCGCTTTAGTTATATTTAGATGGTCTGATATAATCTTAAGGGGATGTGTGGTAATTTTAACATTGTGGAGGGCTATTCTATTTTCGTTCACAAAATTCTATAGCAGCCTAGAAATATGTTACAGATTGTAGTTGAGCCGAATGATTGACAGCAACATGAAGAAAGTGTTCTCTAAATGACGAATGCTCTAGTTCATAGATTAGCCTACGGCCACAAGACGGCATTGACACAAACTGTAAGGAACTCTCATCCAGTCTTTAAAGATCAGAGGTTTTGCTGAACTTATAATGCAATGTATTAGTGTGGCGCCGGGGCTGATATTACGATTAAAATAACGCAATGCCTTTCAGTGGCGAGATAAGGAGATGGTGATTTATTATTTATATATTTATTAAGCGATCGTGACAATGTGGAGCGGCTGGCAATGTGCTGGCATCCGCTAAAGGTCACTCTCGTTAACGGTGTCGCAAGCGCCTCCTCGTTATCGCCGGACTTATTACCGGATTACCAATGAACATTGTTTCGAACTCGCTTATTAGTATAATGTTACTTCATTTAGAGATTACTCAGCACGTGCTTGAACAAAATGACCAAGACATTGTTTAAAAAAAAACTTGGTCTCCGTGGGAACCGTTCGCTTGTTACGCGATTTGTACGGGCGTTTCAGATGGGCGTCCTCGTATCACATTTAGGCTGCACTGCGCAATTGTTCCTAATTAAAATCCCTTACACCGCTGCAAGGCTGTAGTGCGATGTGTGCAGTTGCAATCGATTCGTATTTCGCAACTTAGTAAATAAGTTATACGGTGTCGTAACGCGGTCGGAAGGTTGGCCGGATTTCCGAGCGGCGCGGCCTCGAAGGATTCTCGTGTCTCGGACGGGCGAAAGGACAAGCCGCTTTACTGGACCGCCAGAAATCGCCTACACTTGCCAAACTCTCGAGGGCTAGGGCTATAACCAACCACTAATTGAACTCGTGACGTACACCAACATAAAACATATATTACTAAACTGACTCACGTCCACAGCTTCGCAACTCTACGGAGTTGTAAACGTGGAAATTACCAAGTTTGTAATCAATTGGTACACAAAATCACGCTATTAGTGCAACAAGCGGGCACTGTAACTTTTTTTTCAGTGTACACGTTGGCCGCCGTAACCGGCAGCGTGGGAGATCGCCCACAATTAGCGGGATGCGCCGGTTTCGCAACGGCCGTTGCTCAACCTAACCCTGAATGTTTCGTAACTAACAATGGCGGGCGTCGCACAGATGCAGCACATGTGCATGCACTTCCTACTCGCGTTATATCGCCGCGCGCCGCTTGCGCAAACGCTCACTACCGGTACGCCAAACTGACTGATGCGACGTGCACCGTCCGCTATTGCGAAATATCGCGTCTAATCGTCCACGATGCACAATTCATTGTCGATTCGCTTCTTCCTAACCCTTCAGCATTTAGTCATAGGTTTTCGTAACCCGCGCTGCAGGGACATGTGGGGTGACGCAAGCGCGTTGCCTCACCGAGATGCCGGGATACGTTGGGAAACCATCCCGGCCACGTCCAATTATACTGCGTCAAGTTGCACAATATCGCCCCGACGGACGCTTCGAGTTATTTGACTGACAACAGACATAAGTAAGCGAAAATTAGCTTTCGCTGGACGCACAGTTACGAGTGATATTGTACATATGTCGGCCGCCGTTGCGAAATAGCTGGGTAGCTCTTAAACTTCTGTCGCGTACTTATCGGTACGCTTCTACGCTCCAGAATTTAGGTCTCGAAACTGCACTAGAAGCCCGGCTTGTTTTATCGCAGCGATAACGCAAGTCGAACATTTTGAAACCGCGGGCGCTGGGCCGCTTGCGAAAACGCTAATGTGAACATCGGTTGCAAAATTGTTTTAGTTTTAAAATCGAATGCAGCGGGCGATGGGCCGCGCGCGGTGACATTCGCCGCGCGGTGCGGCGGCGGTAAGGAGATCGAGTAGCGCAACCGCGCCGCGGGCCGTATTTGGCAGGCGCGCGGCGTGCGGCGTGTGCGGCAGTGTCACAATGGCGCGGATTATGAGCTCGTTGCGTTATGGCGTGTTGCAAGCGCGGGCGGGCGTCCAAACGGCTCTCCCGTGTTGCAACTGCGCCGCGCCCGCGCCCGCGCCCTGCTCTCCCGCCCGCGCCGCCGCGCCGCGATCACGAAACAACGCCACCGTTCAATGACCCACCCATTACGCGAACATTACGCAATAAAGAAAGCGTTCGGTGCGTCGCCCGCGAAAAACATCCGAATTCTCATCGACTTCCGTCACGAATTGCCGCAATTACACCGTTACGTAGCGTCGATTGTTGAATCCGGTGAGCGGACGACTTTCTAACGCGGGGTCGGTGTACGCGGCGGCGTGTCGCAATAATTTCTCCGATACCGCGAACGAAGAAAGCGCGACCTCAGTGGTATTTTGCAATCGCGCGCCTTGTGAGAGGGAACGGTAGAAAGCGCTGTCTGCACACAGTGACCCTTAGGCAAAAACTAGGTGTTCGCGTAATATTTGTAGATGCTTAGTCTTCGATAAATTGGTGGGTGCAAAATGATTAAAAAAATAGGACAATCGGATACAAGGTTGGGCAAGATAAGAAAAACGCGCGGGCCCATGTCGCCGCTGATGAAACACTTCCGTTCATTGACTTTTTCCCGATATAACGTTGCATTTCGAAATACTTTCGCCGTCCGTAACTCGCTCGTGTCTGCTCAATGAGTGCGGATAATAAAAAGCGTCCTCTGCGGTCGCATATCTACCCATGATCTTTTAGGGCAATTAAGACGCGAAGACAACGTCGGGCGAGCTGCGATCCTAAATGTCGCAAGGCACCGACGTGTAACTCTATAGTAATTTCTCTGTTGGGATGTGAAGCGAAGAAACGTCAGGCGAGCGCGCCGCCCGGGTTGCGTGAGCACTTTCATAACGCGTTGTTACGTTTCTAGTCGACTTCTGTAATGGTTGGGAAACGCGGCAAAAAGCTGCTGCTCCCATATCGCGGATGAGTAATCATCATTAGTGGGTGGAATTGGAAAAACGTAACGGCAAGACTCGTGTGATCGCTTGTAACAATAACTTTCACGTAAGCGTTACACTTACGTACTTAGGAGTTGCAGTAGCGGTGAAAACACGTACGCGTCGACCCAGTGAACTAACCGATATTAAACACTCGAGTTATTTTATCTTATCATAGTATGTTAAAATTTAAAAACACTTAAAAAAAATTCGAGTATATCTGGAAATGATCTAATAATTTTAATACGACAAAACAATTTATCAATTGTGTTATATTAACGAGTCCATCGGGTTACCGTATAAACAAAAAAAGTATATTGAAATGTATTAGTAAGATACAAGTTTTAAACTTGTAACACTGTTGTGTCTGCATCGATATGTTGTAAGGATTAAGTAAACGTATACTTGGTAGTTTTACTTAAAAATTGATGAACGTAATCATAGGTGTGTGTGTGGTGTGCGTGTGTCACCTGGCGGCAGGTGAGCGGCGCCGCGGCGTGGTGTAGAGGCTGCCGCACGGGCAGCTGCCCGCGCGCCGACAGATGCGGTCTAGATGGAAGGTTAAAAAGAGTGAATCCACATCCGCAGCGCCCGCCGAGCCCGAGCGCCGCACGCGGCCGGAATCCACGATTGTTTCGCTATGCAATCGCTTCCTCCTCATTATTAGGAGTCGGAAGTGCGAATCGCTCCAGATTCATTGTCCTCCCGCTTTCAATACGTTGTAAATAAATCCGAAGCGGAATTATTTTGTGTTTTCCACCGAGTCGCGAGCATCTGGATCCTGGCTAAGCGTGCGACTTTCTCGTTTACAATTTCAAAAACCTCATAGCGAAATCAGATGAATTCGGAACGAAATTATATATCGGTAATCGAATAAAAACTATATAATTAATCATAAAGAATGGTTGCAGCGGGCAACGCAAGAGCTTGCGATATAGCGGGCGGTACATGTTGCGAACTGTATAGCAACGGAGCGGATTGCAAACAGTTGGTTAACGGTATTGGATCTTGCGCGACCGGAGCTAAATATATATGAAAAAATATATACACTAGACAACGGTGCGTTTCTTTTTGATTTACATATGGGGTTTGTGGCAATAAGGCCATGTCTTGCCATAAGCGACACATTTTGTAACTGTTACTACATTTTACAAAACGTCGCAAAGTAATAAATAGCTGTTTCTCCGTTTATTTCATAACTCATTTTGCTCAAGAGTTGAAACAATAGTATCGTAGGAGGATGCCGAGCGAGCTTTTCCGTTGATTGACAGACCGGGTTATTTGTAAGAGGTTACAAAAAAAAATTTATTGTTGTATACATCATAAATAAATTAACAACGTTACTTATTAATTATATAATAATATATGATTTTGAATATATAGTATAATATAAACGCGCGGACGTTAGTGATACCCGGCAATGTATTTAGTAATTAATAATTAATATACATAGTGATGGCTGGTTGAAAGGAGCGCAGATGCAAAAGCGCGTAACCTAAAGGCACGGGCACGGATGACGCAGGAACGTTACGAAAACGCGAAATAAGCGATGTTGCGATTTCGCGTTGCGAAATAAGTTTTACCTCTTGCTTGAGGGAACGCGTGGGACGACAAATAGGTTTAATCTGTGACCACTTGCAATGCCATTATTACTTAATTAACACGTCATGTTACGTCACTATAACGGTGCTTACTCACTGCCAGTTGTGTAAAACGTAAGATTCCTAAACATATATTATTTTAAAGAATATCATTCATGTATAGTTTTGAAGTTGGTTTTATCCTCTGTTTACTGCCTTTATTTGAAAATTCTATGCCACGTCTGTTATTATACACATTGCACATATTTATAATGTAAGCCGTTTTTGTTACATACAATCCTTTGAGAAATTTGTACTGTACAAAAAATACGCGAAGGTTTTGTATAGAATATGATACGGGTGTATTTTTCAAAAGGAAAAAACCTAACAAAAAAACAAAAACTGTTCGTCAGTTACAACGTTTTGATCTGTAATGTTATAGCTCTTTTATTGTATTGAGTTTCCATCTGTCTCCTTCTTCTATATAATTATTGAGGTAGAATCCAGAATACTATGTCTGTTTCCGTGTTTGTGCTAGAACACAGCAGTTCTGTTATTGGCACAGGTTCCGTAAAACTCTTTCAGTTATGAAACGTTTTCCATTTTTCTTATTATAGACAAATAATGTATTGATAACAAAAATGATTGTTGAATTTGGGAATCAAACCCGCGGCATTAAACACGCGTTATTATACGAGGCCACTAGCACATTACTGTAAACGCACTGTTGTATATGTACGTAGTAAGACATCCGTGTCCGGATTTCACTAGGTCCGGTTTCACGTATAACGAAATAGTTTTTATTAATATCGGAAAGTTAAATAGGTGTTACACGAAATATGTTTATAACATTATGTATATTAATTATTTATTAACACAATTTAAACTTTTTTATGAAAAAGAACAATGATTTTTTACGCTTTTTTATTATCAATCCAGTTTAGCTCCGATTGTATTTTAATATGTTAAACTTTTGATTATTACAATTATATTTAGTTATCGTAATAAAAACAACTGTGTTTTTAAAACTGATAACCTAACGCGATGGGTCCCGCAAAAACTGCTGTTTGATCAGGCCATTCTTTTTTAGAAAATTATTTAGATTTTTTTGGTGTTTCTATGTTAGTCGTAAGAAGCCGTATAAATTTTTATTTTGTTAACATCACTAGCTTGTTAGCACAAACCCGCCACGTACAGTGATATAATTATTTGTATTCAATTGTATTTAAATAAAAACACCAGTACGACCAAGTAATATATAGTTTGTAGACTGGTTTCGTTACATGCATCCATAATGCAATATGTGCTAGTGTTTTATGTGTGTGTAAAAAGAATTGGCACCTGCGACGACCGGTTCTTGCCAATTATAGCAATGTCTAAGTTATCGATGACGATTACGATTACATGAACGTTTACTTATTATAAGTATATACATTTTTTTTCAGCATATTATTTGTTGAAAGTTCATAGTTTGTAGCTTGATTTTTTTAAATTTTCGTTATGAAATAGTCAGCTTCGTTTAAATTGCAATTATATTTTTTAGCAAGCGAGGAATTATTGAATTATATGGGACTCTCGTGAAGAGAGTTTACAAGAGGCTGTAAATAAATTCCGCGATCTTTATCTTGGGGCAAAGCGAATCGGGGCAATGGATTTAAGAGCGACGCTGGGGCGACCCCAATGACGTCGCGTTATCGATTTGCGCGATAACGCACGGAAAGCCCTTAAAATATGATTCAGTTCTTTTGTAAATTACCATAAATACAACATAGCCGTACTAAAATCAAGTCCCAATAGAAGTTGCGCAAATTTTTGAAAAAATGACCACAGTATATAACGTAAACAAACAAGTGCAAAATGTACAGCATAACTTTTACCACAGGCAGTGCGAGGAAAAGACTTTTGAAGAAAAGATGCATATTGTATTCAAGCAATTTCGTCGGGTTTGTAAATAGACCTTTATCTTATCATTAACAACAAAAAAGTAAAAGATATATGAAATCTCGTATCAAGAACGAGTTTCTACCGTTACCTTCCTTCTGAAAATACGTGTAAACATCCAAGCATTTGCGACCCGTTTTAAACTGGTTCCCGTATTCGCAAAACATAAGGTCGACGAAAACAAACACCATCGATGTTTAATTCAATTAAACTTCCATTTTTACTCAGTTGATTGTTTTTGTTGCTTACGAACCGCGCGCTAATCGGTGGCGAATATTTTCTAGTTCAAAACATGAAAGTTCATAGGCCTTTTGCGTGTTGGAATTTCAATCGCTCACGTTTGTGTGAATCGGGAACGTGTATCGAATATGATTGGATCGCGTTGATAAATAAACAGCGGCCGGTGTGCGGACGATGCCCTTGCGATTCGATGTGTCTCCGAAGAGGCGGCGGTGTCGGGGGCCGGTGTCGCGGTGTCGGGGGCCGGTGTCCGCGTCGCGACGTATGTGGCACGAGACACCGGTACTTTCTCGCCGGGTACCGTTCGCCCGGCGAAATGATACTAGGCCGTGGAAAGCGTCGATTGCCTACGCCTGCTGCCGTACCCGAAATATCATCGGTTTTGCCAAAATTGCGCACTTCACTTTTTTATCACATCGTACAACGGTTATGATGAGATCATTGAAGGATCAATGCTCTCAGCGAACGCTAAATGAATGATCGTCTTGTACAGGGTCCACGAACTCGGTCGTTCACCTCGTATCTATAAGTTTTTCTAGAAGCAATGATGTAACCGCGGAAAGTGCGGAAATGGCTACTTCTAACACGAGCGATTATATCACCAGTCGAGACGTACGCCGGTGAAAGCCTGTTGATTTCGTAAAACTTTACCTATTATCAACGGTATCGAAAATCACCGATCCGCTACAATAAAGAAAGCCCGGAAATAATAGAGCGCATGCAGAGAGTTACGTAGGCAAAGTTCACAGACATTGAGTCTTCGAGTTTAAATTTAAACTTTAGTGGCATTCTTAAACGCAAGTCAATGGTTGGAAGACGATGGTCGCTTGCACAACCCACGGCGGAAGAGAGTGCGGGCGAAACGGCACATTGCGGTGATGCAATAAAGAAAGTGCGGAACTGAAGTAGGTTTTCTAACGCGGTGAACGTACTCGGCCATTAGCTGTATATTATATCTATCCGCAAAGGCTCCATAGGCGCGCGGGCGACGACCCCGCGGGGAGAGCCGCGGTATTCGCATACGAGTCTATCATAAAATACGGTCCGCGCTTTTGTAAATTACGATGCGGAATGCTAACAGAACGCTATCACCTCGTCGCAGAGCCGCGCTCGCGGCGGAGTTAGATAACTACACACGTCCGATACGAATTGAATTGAGTGGGAGAGAAAACACGCTAAAGTGAGGCATGACCTTATGAATAGGCTAAAAAGTGTTAAAAAGCAATGTGTCAAGTTCAGCGTGTGAGGTCGCCGTAGGAGTAGTAGCAGGGGGAGCGGGGCGGAGTGGGGATGGGACGAGGAGGGGGGGGGGAGAGGAGACGTGGACAATGAATGGCAAAGCACCGTTGTACTTGACCCAGTATTCAGGCCGTCACGCCCCACCGGTGCAGCGTTCGACGAACGATTGCTTCGGCCAACTGATCGCCTCACCAACTACACTTAAATCCTTATATCACCAATTATCACAAGTATTCCGTAAAACAAAACAATAATTTCAAAACTCGAGAGTGTGAAAAAAAATTAATTCAAAATTTAAAAGCCAAGGATGTGAGAATTTTTCACATGAAAGCTATTGACTAGCACTTGCAAAGAAGCCCAGTTATGACACCAATGACATTGGTATACTAGACCACTAGGCCAGGGTGAAAAAAAAACCTATATATAATTTGGCCGCTGTATCGGATCCGTTTACGTCAATCAAGATAATATTCCAAACTAGCCACGCGTCAGAATCTGCTCGTAGATGCTTCGATGATATCATTGTATTAATATGAGATAGTTTTAAAGTTGAATCATTAGCTATTTGTAGTGAGTAATCAGTTACCGTGATTCTGAAATGGTTGATACACATAGGTAGAATGATGGACATGTTTATATTACTAGAAGTTAAAGTATGAGACTTTATTCGTGTATATGAATGTGTGTCATAACACAAGGTCACTAATGCACCTGCCTGTATACATGCGGCAGTTGCGACCGTTACGCACATTAACGATATCCTATAAACGTAAATTTGATCTCATACACAATAAAACGTATTAGTAACTAATAACGGTTTAATGAATAGTTTAACTGGTAGTTATTATGAAAAAAGAAACTGTAAATATTGCGTATCCGAATTGGAAAAGCTCCGAAATGAGAAATCCAGCGGCTGCAGCGCTGTCGGTGGCGCCGGTGGAGGCGAGCGTATAGCGCACTCGTAATAATCCAAGTGGGTTAAGGTTCCATCAAGGATTTATTGCGGCAAACACCGCTCCAAAACGCCGAGCGTTCGTTACTATGAGCTAACTGCACGCCGCCGGTTCCGCTGCATTTGTACATTACAACCTTTTGTAATTTTAATTTTGAATTTTTACGACATAGATCGTTAAAGGCGACGTACAGTCTGCCGCCCGTTGAATGAAAAATGGAGAATAAAGGAGTTTTTTTCTCTATCCCTGCGACAAAATTTATTTATTTCAATAATGGCGATATTTCATTCACCTGCCGAAGACAGTTACAAAGAGCTCCGGAGAGATAAGTCTTTTGTTTAATTAGCGACAGACACAAACAAAAGTAACTCGATCGTTAGAGGCGTCCGCGTCCCTTTGTAGCGACACTCGGCACCGAGGACAATGGAAACGTCCTTTGAGAAGCTTTTGTAACTTGTAAGTGCTCACAATTGAGCGCAAAACAAACAGGTTAATAAGTTTCAAAACGATCCAGATGTATTACAAAAGCGGTAGCACACAACTGTTTGGCAACTGCACGGCCGATTGTTTCGCAACTCGCATCGCAGCGTCCGGACCACTCGATTAATTGTTTCTATCGTTCAACATCGGTTATTCGATTCTTTTGTTTAAAAACACAACGCGCTTTGTGCCGGCCACTGGTTGTTGAATAATTCAGAGTATTTTTAAATTGTTCCTCATCGCTCCTACTTATTGAATTGTTACCTCGCGTAAGCGCGGCCATTAAACTCGTCGAGTGTTGTTAACAAATTATTAAAACATCTAATGTTTAAACTAATTCATAATTTTGCAACAATTGACCTCGGAAGTGTTACGTAATATAATTAATATTATTTTAATGGCCCCGTTCTGCGACTTGATTTAAATAAAATCATTATGCCGAAGTACAGTTTGATATGTCCCAATAGGCGTGATGAAAACCTGATATTCTGAACATGAGACGCTATATTCAATTTCGGTTAGCGCTTGTAACCTTTGAGGGTTCCAAATATTGGTATACAGTTGATGCAATTGACGACTTGTGCAATGGATTTTTAAATAAATAAGCTTATTAACCTTCGATCGTGTTCGACCTCTAATAAAGTGAATATATTTCAGGTTACGAAAAGAATAAATAATGTACGTTATAATTGATTATACTGTAAAGATTGGTAATAATAAAGGTAGATGAATAAATAGAAACGGCGACGGCGAAGGCGGCAGATGTTCGCGCTACCATTGTGGCAGACAAAGGCAGGTAAAGGACCAGCGCCATGTGCTCCGTGTCACTTTTTCACATGTTGAATATAGTTTGAAAAAACTAATCTGACCAAGCAGATGCCGGAGCACATGCCCGCACAAAAACATTGATACCCGAACAGATGGAAAATCACATTCCCCGGATAATTTTCCGCGCAATCAGCGCAACAGTTTTGGTACGCATTGTGTAACTACATCATAGTAATTAAAATGGTTTCCCTTTGTTACAAAAGAGAGAAACGAATCGAATCCCAGTTATCAAAATTAATAACGGCAAAACCAATTTGCTGTGATAGCGTAATATCCTGCCGAGGGCATTTATTGAGCTCGCCAGAGTATTCAATTGTTTTTCCACGCGAAAATGAGAAAACAAACAAATGTCCGATCGGTTCGCGTTGTTACAGGCAACCTTTCCAATTAGCAGTTAGACGTGTTCTTACGTATTGGTTGGTTGGCTGCAGTTACCACTCGAATTACAGCACAAAAGCTCGATCGAAAAAAAAAATAGCAAATATTGACCTCGGTGCATATGTCGAAAGGCAAACTTTGTGACTGGTTTATAAGTGCATTTGAATAAACATTCGCCTCGACAGTAACGAAACTTTGTTGACCTTAGGCTGTATCGAATGTCCGCCCGTGCGTCCAGATAGAGTTGTCATCAGGTGTCCAAACACAACGACTCTGCTTTTTAGTTGCACGACTGAAAATCGTTTTTGTATTTTGATTCCGTATTTTTTCTACAATGTATTAGATAAAAAAAAGTCGCGTGCGAGTCATGATTAGAACTTTTAATAAAATTGTGCGTTTAAAACTTGCCGCTGTAACGAGTTGTTCACAAAGCTGCGAGGTACCAGAGATACGACTTGATATCGTTACAAAAGAGGTTTCGTTCGGTCGGTGCGGTACAGTGCCGCGTTCATTGTCTGCTAAGAATGCGAATCTTGAACACGTGCGTTTCGCAGGTAGTAAGGTATTGCATGTGCAACGTATTGTGTTCACAAAAAAGGTGTTTTTCTTGGTCGTGTATAGGTGAATCTTTGCACAATGGCCGGTACGTTTCTATAGATCTATCATCGATGCGTTTAGATCGTAACATCATGCGTAGGAGAACATTACAAAGGATTTATTTGTTTACGGGAACATCTGTTCGGCGCGAAGGTACGCCGAATGCGAGTAACAAAAGCTACATCACAATGTCGCTTCGAGTAATAGTTGAAAGATTAACCCGAAACCAGACCGAACAATCAAATATCAGAACACCTTGACTTTTTTTTTATTATCTTTTTACAAAAACGAAAAGAGATCGGAGCATTACATTTTTATCTGAATTATTACTTGATATACCAGTGCAGTTTTTAACAGATATCTTTAAAAAATATCTGTTAAAAATATTTGCTGGTCGTTAGATTACAAATATTATTTTCGAAATGCTGATTCTACTTTTCATTCACATAAAATTATTGGCTTATCTTTATTTTTGGTTATGAAAATTAAATTGTATTTAAAATATTTATTTTATAGGGTACAAAGACACACTTCCTACCTCAACACGGTCATTGGTCTTAAAGTTTATCGAGCATGAGAGACCCAGTGTACATCAAAGGTCGCACAATCTCTGTTATCACAACAGATAACAACTTAAGGTCGCGTATGCCGCAACACACACCTTATGTACTTTCATGTAAGCCGTTGTACTTAGCCAGACATATAGGTATTATATATATATGAATGGTGATAATAATCATTACAAAACAAAGCTCTCATATGAAGACATGATCGTGTGTGGGAAATATTTCAATGCGAAATTGCGTAAAATTGTAGAAAAAAATATATTTGGTAATGAAATAAATGCAGTTAAAACTAATTTCATTCCATACCATAATCCTTTGTTAAAACTGTACATAATAAAGAATAATATATTTACATATAGAAGTGCAGACATCATATGATATAATGAAATATTTTTTTCGCAAGCATACAGGCAATAGAATATTTTAACACACACAGTGTTAATGTATTAAACAATCGATCATTTATTATCGATATTCCATCATTCATCCGTATCGATTCGAATTGGACAGTTTCTCATGGCACTCGAAACTTTTTTTTAAGTCAGGGGGGACCAGAAAAAGATTGTAAGTACTCTCGACTACCGGATGTAACGGGACCGGAAACGGACTTTAAAATACAAATAGGACCATAAAATTAACACGGCAGATGGCCGACATTGTATCGGCTTGAGACAAAGGAAAAAAGTGTTATAAAAAATTGCGTATACGCCGTATGTTGAGGTCGATTAAACTTATTGTTGTAAGTCATAGTGATTAATTGGATTAATTTTATTTAAAACTTACATCTTATCATTTATTGATTGATTACTAACAAATTTAAAAGATAGGTTAATATTACATTATATAACATTATCCATCAAAATCTTAAATAAAAAAAACATGTATACATATGTCATTATGAAAAAAGTAAATCTGAGAATTTTACTTATACATATTATTAAATGTATTTGGTAATATGTGGTTAGATACATAATTAATATGCGAAATTATTAACTTATCGCATTTCAGAAATAAGTGACTAACAGATAAATATAATATGATACAAGTGGAGGATTTAATACGCAGTAACATCTCGTGTTACAATTACAATTGATTTATAGCCCTTAGATTGTAACGTGTATAAACAAAGCTATTTATATTCGCCGTATTGTTGCCTTTTAGTATTACTATATATCATATCTGCTCCAATTGATTTAATATTTTTAGTATTGCCATGTTTAAGTTCGTAATTTTAATCCATTTGCGAAATGTGCAGTTCCTGTTATAAATCTCTGCGGCGAGCATTATATAAAGCGAAGGCATAGCGTTATTTTATTCTTATGGTTAGCTCGCTGATTATCAATCATTTCCCACCATTAAACTTTACGACCGTCCGAAGAAATTATCGGTGGCACAGGAAGATAGTAAGGATAATGCCATATATGATGGCTATTGGAAATGAATCGGTAGACGACTAGTTATATTACTAGTTACACGCGTTTTATTTCAAGTGAAATAATAATGTAGGAAGCGAGTTGTTTTCAAGAACTTAAATCTGCATAAATTATCTGTTACGAAACATTATCGATATCTTTTGTACGTTAGGCATATAATACGTGCTTTAAATAATGAACGTTAGCAGTGTTAGTGTGAGATGTGCTAATTTCGTAAGTAAGTAGCTGATTTTGTTAACTGAAAGTCACGTCGACGTCTGAAGACAAAATAAACATGAAGTGAGGAGATATATCGTATCACGTCGTTTGATCTACGGGACCAATTAGCGTGATGTCAATGTCAGGAGAGCTGTTGTTGTTCGATATTTATGTATGTATGATTGTAGTATGGAGGGGCGTTGAAATTTAAATTTGTAACGCGCTCGATCCTGGTTGGACGATGCGGCCGAAGGCGGAAGAGCCGGCGCTTGCGCAACTGACATTGAACCGGGCTCCGTCTGAGGTCGAGCGGCAAATTTTCATAATACAAAGATAATAGCCACGTATTAATGTAACATATCTAATAAATAAACCAGACCACTATCCTCCTTTGTCGAATTGAAATCGGTTTACAGGGAAAACCGCGCGTGCCGCAAACATTTCCATCATTCTCTGATTTCTCGGTATCAGGATGTGACGTGTGATAAACAATGTATATGCGGAAACGTGATACTGCTGTTATAGTAAGCGAAAACAACGCTGTGAAATGCATTTCCTATTACGTTCACATTTTTTTCTTTCCTTCTCAAATAAGAACCGATTGTGGTTTTTATATACGACTAAATCCGTTAGCTGTTTTTAGGCGTATGTATAAGGCTAGATATAACTAATAAAGTAGTAAATTCCGAAATTATTACCAATGTACATTATAAAACATTTAACAAATCCATTAAAAATACCTAATAGATTGGTAAGTGATGAATGTTAATGTGCTGATGTCATAGTTTACAGTCGTCTGATGAAATTCTGAAACTTAAGCAGTTGTTTTCCGCTATACGTGTCATAACGTCACGTCATTTGCGCAGCCGCAAGAGGAGGTGATAATTACATCATACACGAGTACATACATACAAAGTCACCTTGTCTGTCACTACGCTGAGAGGTTAACTTTAGCGTACTGCAAAATTATATTATATTAAGTATCGTCCAATCTTTAAAATGATTTACTCCTATCGTTTGCCGAGTTAAAAATGTTCTCACCATTATTATTATGAATTCACACATTTAATGGTGTGTGTATACTACTTAAGCAATAATGAACGAGGACCGCTGTTGTCGTCGGAAGGTTTTCTTTACGGCGGATGTGGGTTAAAGGGTCTTGTTTACATTGCCTGTTAGGCGTACGGGCA
This sequence comes from Byasa hedistus, assembly GCA_029286795.1. Classification (NCBI taxonomy): domain Eukaryota; kingdom Metazoa; phylum Arthropoda; class Insecta; order Lepidoptera; family Papilionidae; genus Byasa; species Byasa hedistus. Next base: position 2,391,777 of record JAGSMW010000020.1, on the reverse strand, counting down.
GGTAAGTGTCGGTTAGGAATTGGTTGTTGGGTGAAGGGTTGAGTGTCAGTCGTGGAGTTGTGTAGCGGCCGCTGGTCCGGCGGCGCGGCGGCGTGTCGCAAGCGCGCGCGGCGGCCGTGTCGGGCGTCCTTGGCCACGGCGGAGCTATCGATACGGACCGTCAGACTCGACGGTGCGTAACCGCTTCCGCGTGCCGCTGACGTCACCGGCCGCCGTACGCTTCGCACGATCATAATCGATACCGCGCCCACCGAAACCGCGTCACAGCACATCTTTAGGGTGGTACTGACGTCAGCGCGAACAAACACGGGGGCCGCTTATGCCGTGCTCGAAAACTTCGGAACTTATTTCGTTACGAGTGTTTTGAGTTAAGAGTTCGAACGCGCACCGGCAAGCGGCGTTCGACTCTTGTTATACACAATTTGATTACATAAACCCGTACCTACGGCTGTGCGCAAATTCACGTGAATTCAATACGAACACTCCTGCTCGGATATCGGAGAAAAACAAGAGCAGAATGTTTATTATTTGCCTTATGTGACGCCAGTCTATTGTCCCCCGACACAAGCGTCGGTGACTTCATATCGAAGAGGGATCATCAACACTGGCAATGACACGACCCGATCACGGGCGCGCATAGTAATTTGCGCTTAAAAATTCTTGTCATAAGACTCTGATTGACATTGGGGCCGCCTTATCGAGTTTATAAGACAATGTCACCGACGACACGACGCAATAAGCAAATGTATGTTTTTATTTCCAATTTACCTATTCTATAACCACACATTTAAATAGTGCGTACTCGCTGAAAAAAGATCTATTTGATTTCGAACCAGTCTTTTTAAATGGCGGACAAACTTTATAGTCGCTATGCTGATATGTTTGGTCATAAATATAATGTTCAACGTACTGTAAAGTTGAGTTTAACATGTCTGACTTTGGCAACTGTGTAAAGTAATTAAACAACTCACGGGTATTGTTTGTCGCTGCGGTTACGCAACCAGTGACCGCGAGCTAAGGTCGCATTCGTTCTCATATTTATTATACGTATTCTTCAATCTCGAGGCGGGTGCGAGGCGCGGGCGCAGGCCCGAGGTTATAACCACGAAAAGAGTACGATTTCGCAACTATACGGTTTTCAATGTCATTGCGAACGTTACCAATGTTTTGCGGTTTTGATACGTACCAGGTTTGTTAGCAACAATCGATAATATTGCGTTTGTCTTATCATTTTATAATATAATGTTCGCATTATGCTTTTTATGTATTTTACCAGTCTTCCTCATTTGCGTTAACCGATGAGAACGAGTTTCCAATCACTAATATTTCAGATTTATTTATGCGAATAATTTTGCTATAGTTGTAATTAGAATGTGATGTAAAAACCTGTTTTGGTTGCACTATTTAGTAGCGCAGGGTTTTGGTCGTAACGCTATTGCGATAAGAACGAAAATCGCATTTAGACCAGAGTTGAATATTGATGACCCTTACTTGAACAGCTAGACCGGGCTGCGAAACCGGTCGATAGGGCGCAGGATAAGTTGAAACCATTAAACTTGTCTTTTTGCAATTATTGGTAGTTACAGCGAATAAAATTCTGAATGTACTATAAACAATTTAGATAATATTATCGATGTATAACGATAAGATAGTGGAAGAGTGCAATATCGGTTTAGTGTTATTCTCTTAACAAAACTTAAGGTTGTCCCATTCATCACGTGGTTTGTTTTGGCAACTCCGCTCTCTTGTAATGTTGTCGGCTTGTGTTTGCGTCATTTCCTCTTGCTGACCGTGAACCAAGTTACGTCAGCGGCGAGAGATTAGGATGCGCCTACGCTCCGCGCCGCATCTAGAGGACAGTCGCCTTGTCCCACTATATACTATTATATTTTTAATGCTACAAACATATTTATTGCCGTCTCGCTCTAATCATCACATCTAATGATTTTATTCTCACTTTTAAATTTTCACAAATGCATTCATATTTCGTTTCGTGTGGATATAGCAAAACGTGTAGATATTATATATGAATATTTCTTTGTTTATACTTTAAAATCTTGGTAAAAACCCCGGGCGCGGAAATCGTTAAAGTATTTTCCATTAAAGTGACAATTTCGGGATTTTCTAAACGTCACATAATTAAATGACAATATTAACACTGTTGTACTTTACTTATTATTTATTTCCACTTAACACTGATTGACTACCTTAATTTTATTTTAACTACTTTGAATCAGAGTAAAAATAACCCGATTTGTTAAAACAGGAAATACCATAGACAATCCTTATTTAAAATGTTGAAAATGTGATCAATTCTTATTGAAATGTTGCGTGTTAATAAGTTGCATTCTAAGGAGGTTATCAAATACTTCTTGATGAATTATTGAGAAGTGACCCTTTTTTTTTAAGTTGGTTGTGCGAATGGTAGAAAACAGGAAGCAGACAGTTGGCCCGGCGCCCGTGACTCGCCTCGCAATGTACAGTGCAGCATTGTTTGTACTCTTGTAGGAATCGAATATGCCAATGCTCTTCCTTACTACTTATGCCCACATTTTTTACCTCTTATTATATAATAAAAAGTTCGATAAACAAAGTACAAGTTTACTTAAGGAACAATATTAAAATTATTTTCAACATGTAATGCTTTTTCAATATAATAATAAAACCTTGGTTTTAAGATATACCACAAAGTTGGAATGTTTTATTCAGTAAATAATTAACAACTTTTAATATTTTTTTTATACTGCGAAGTACTGTATCATTTAAAAATTGTGTTTTATGTTTAAAAAGTAAAAAAAATCAAGCGCCGAGTGGCGTGGCATCAACGTCTGTGCCTGTAGACATCAGTTATTTTTAGTGGCATACGCATCGCAACTGCAGATTGAGGGTTAATCGTAATTCTGGTCAGTTGCAAACCGGTTGTGGTTTCATTTTATTTTTGCCAGTCGCTCGCGACTCGAGATAAACTCGCACCACAAGGAAATCCTCGAGCCGCTAAATCATTTAGAACTGACAGATTCGTTGTGTATATATATGATAACGTCCGCTTTTTGCATCAAACGTTTCTCGATAACCTCGTTTTATTATTTTTGTGAATTTTCCTCATATTCGAGGAACAATCGTTAAAATTATAGTACATTTTGTATAGCGAGCGTTGATTTGCGTAGTTTTCTCGCCACTTGTATGTGTAGTATAATCATTGTAGCGATTCTAATATTGTTAGAAGGTGAAGGTCGTTATTGCGACGTACAGTGGGTATAGTGTGGGTTACTTTATGTGCGAATGTCGGATATTTTTACACAATTTTCTTCCAAACAGGACTATTTCTACGCGCTCCGCCCTCGCAGGGGAATTATTCTCGTGCTTGTGTAGGTGGAACACCAGTAAAATTGCTTTCATCAAGGAAAATAAGGTCGAAATCTCTTGGGCCTCCGTGAGCGGTGTATATGAAATCACCGCGCATTGTTTACAAAATTGGATCATATACGCATCACGCAAATCGCCCACGCCTCATTGTCCACAGATTAAAAAGCAAAATCCGAAAAAAGAGTTTTTAATACTGTCATGCATAACAAAGGTATTGTTGTAAAATTTATTTAAAAACAGCAAAAATAAATCGATGATGGATTATTGAAGGTTATGACTATAATGAGTCTCCGCTACAATATCGTATGGATTACTGAAGTAACGAGACAAATATCTTATCTCAAAGCAACAATCACAATATGATGCAGTGTTTGTCATCCTAACCGGCGCCACGTTGTTATCTTCTCGTCGCTACGTCGTTAATTTTACGCCTTAATTTTTATTAAATTGATCTCTCATTTAAAAGCGTAACAGCCCAGTTTCGTACATTTTCCTTGTAGTTGTTTAGACAGTAAGCAAAAGACGAAATTGAATTTTTTTTCCTGCTTTCACCATAATGGTGCCGTGTCATTGCGCTAACTGTAAATTCGAGATAGAGTATTAAACAAATATCATTAAAATTAAGTACGTATAGTATATTTAAATGAAATAATTTGGTTCTTGATAATATAGACAATAAGTGTGTTGTTTATGATCATTTCAAAGAGCAAAGCTTTTTTGATCTAGTTCAGTACTTAAATTAATAATTTGGCAGAACCATATGACTGACTAAAATCGTCCCCTCGAGTTAGGGGAAAGAATTTAAAGCTACGTGTGTATTTTCGGTCGTAAGGTATATATAGCGACGAGGGGAGTGAACTAATAGGAGATTTTATGATTCATCCTGAACCCTCACTGTTACCCTCCGGGCTATTGTACTCCGTGACGTCACCGAATGCACTCACCGTTCAAACTTTCGTACGGTGAGTTCATCAATCGTGGTTGATTCATTACATTGTTACCACGCAAGTGTCGTCTTTGCCATGACCTTATTTTTTTTGAAAGTTATCTATTGTACTAAATGCATTAGTAGGTTTATTAAATCGAGAACACATAGTATATGTATTAGTTGAAAACGCCCCGGCAACGGCGGGTTCAACACCCTCGACAGTGCGCGATAACACCGGAACAGTAGGTATGGTCGTTTTAAATTCATTGAATTGTAATTTGTATGAAGTTCACGCCGAATCGAGGAAGCGGAACACGGGAATATAGACAATTATGAATCAAAAGTGATTCATACGTTGACGTTATCCAATTAAGTGAACGGCCGAAGGTAAATGTTAATTTGTTAGATTATCGGAAGCGCATGTTGGTTCAAGTGCGTTTTGTGATTGGAACAAAGGTTTGTTATCGTCTCACTGGATTTGTTTCGGCGGTCAACGACCTTCGCGACGCGGATATGCAGCCCGCACGTCGAAACCGAAGCGACGTAAGCAATGCCCCGGCAGGTTTGAAGCGATAAAATTGAGCGCAGGAGAAAAACAAAAGGCTCGCTCGGTTTATATTTCGCTAGTTGCTAAGGCGAAAAGGGAGCCATTGTGAACAGTATACGTATAATGAAATGCAGGCTCGTGTCTGCCACGTTTCCTTAGCCTCTCCGTTCCTTGTGAGCGCTCATGCGAGACTATTAAGCGCTGATTACTCTTTTTTTTAATTATGAGGAAGATTATTATTCCATTCGGGACCCTTTAAGGGTTTTAAATCCCTGCAGGTTTTATATCTTTTTTATAATCTGTTCTCAGACTGTTTCGTTCCCATAGAGCGCTCTTGCGTGTCCGTAATATCGACAAAGCGAGACGATTACATGACCGTGGGTAATTATCGGCGCGTGTGCAGTTTTTTTTTATGAATACATCCCCCAATGAAGTCGAGTGCGTATGGTTTTTGCAGTGATTTGTGTACACCGCTCTAAACCCCGACGGGGTTAAGTCGGTTCAAGTCGAGTCAGCTCGCCCGGGCTTCTGCAGTCACGAACTGGTGAGTCAAGCAACCGGTGATATCATGTAGCGACACCGTTGTTCGCTACTAGCCTCTGTTAATACATCTAGAATAGTTTTGTTCATCGTTTAATCAATGTGTAATTAATTGTCTCATTAAGACACTACTCTCGTCTGTTTTTTACTCGTAGCCAAAAACAGTTTAATAAATACCTAGAGCGGTATACGAAATTGGTAATTTCAACGCTTGTTCAAAATCCAGTGACCATTCCTCATCATCATTCTATTCTAGTTTGGATAAGAATTTATTGGCTTAGATTAGGATTTATAATGATTTGGAACAGAGTGTAACAGATGTCGGCATCGGAGCGTGTCACAACACACGGGCGTCGTATCGGATAAGTGCGCGGTTACGCAAATTCACAGATATGTCGGCGCTGCGCGGGCGCGCCGCTTGCACAAGGTTTCGCAGACCTTTGTTTTACGCAACCCGATCGATTTAATAGCTGGTCGTGCATTTTCTCAGCTGTTTCATGCACCCTGCGGCGACACTAGACTAGTTGACAATAGCGCTAAACCATTGTCAGGCGGCGGAAATCGATGCAAAAAAATGAGAGACAGATCGACCGGATCTGCGCATTTCCGTTGAGATAAAAACTTGTTGCCCGGTGCAGAGGTGCGTTAATTTTTTTTTCGATGACCGGATTTATTTTCGTCTATATGGATGACAGTGATGTCCGGTCTGGTTTTCTCGGAATGTCCTTTCGGCAAAGGTGATATTCGCGGAGCAATGCACTGTTGTACGCGTCCGGTAGCCGCGTCCGGTGTTTTCGTACGACCAAAAAAGGTGCGAACATGCTTTATTTATAGCGATGACTGAATCGCCTCGTCCTCGCCCGACTTTATTTACAGAATGGGGGAGAGGCGTAGGCGCAGTCGAAAGCATTCCTGTTTCTCTCACGTGTGAGGTGCGCGAGTGCGTGGTACGGCGGCTTACACTTCTATATATAAGTGAGTTGAGGCGTCGGTTCCGCACGGTCGGAGGCGGCTGCGCGGCGACATTGGCACGGTTACGCGACCTCAGGGGCCGGCGCGCGAGGCCGCAAGCGGACGGACGCCCGAAATGCCTCGATTCCGGCACGCCTGAATCACGCTAAACAAATAAAGGTCCCCACTAACACAGAATCTCCATGTGCAGATCCAATCTACGCTCCGTTTCAATACCGAAGGTTTATTACACAACGACAATAACTCTCACGGTTCAACGAAGTTATACAACTGTCGAAACTGAGAGACGCACGGGTGGATTACCGAGCGGCTGGTCTTATGCAAATGCGTCGTTGTAACGTGGCTTGCACCACGAGCCTTTGGCAACACAGTTTCAAAACGTTTTCAAAATAGCCGACGCAGGCGCAGGTAGGACACGATCCGTTGGGGTACGGTGACCTGGGGCGTTTGGGACACACTGTTCGCGAATTAGCACGTTGTGGGTGTGCGAATCGCCCGTCGGCGCTCGGTATGCGTTGCGACGCGACGGCGTCTGCCGTCTCCATTGCGGACCGATTTGGCACATCCGCCGGCGATCGCCAGCGCGCATACGGACCGTAAATATCCCATCCCGTTAGCGCCGCAGACATGCGAATTCTTTCGCATGGAAACGGCAACCGATCCGTATTCGAAATACATTGAACTTATCAGACAATCGTTACTAAAAAACGCGATATCACTTTGAAGGTGTACGAAAATGAACCTTGTATCGGATTGCGTAATCTCGGTCGGTAACTAAGAAGCTATCGCCGGTGTTTGCGGTGCATTCGATCACCCGACGGTACTCACGTGTTACGCAAAAAAGTATGGGTTTTTTATTTTTGTTACCTGGAGCGATTCGCCGCGGTGTAATTGCTTCGGCGCGGAGTGGGCGGAATGGGTTCACACAATACCGAGAGACGAAGTTATACCTGCAACTATTTACAAAGGCCTCGAGTCTACGGATCTGCCATCTCCGGCACCTATCTGTCTGGGACGACGCGAGATTTATCCAATTTCATTCATAAGTTCATACTAAATTACAATTTTAAATAGCTCGTCACAATGGCGGCTTTCGTCACGTCACGTGCGTTTCCGTTCGCCGGTATCCTGTCGGATACAGTATCCAGGTTTGTAAATGAGAACAAAAGGTAAGTTTACAAGGAAACATCCGGCTTTCGTGAAAGTGTCGACGTAAATTGTTAGATCGAGTTTGTTAAAGTGATTTTCCGGGAATGTTACAAATTCGTTGTACAACATGCGTGTGCGTGCGAGGATTCTGTTTGACGTGTGATTATCTCGAGGTAGCTACCTGCTATTTCGTCTAAGAAACCAGATTATTTGACCAAACATTTACGAAGGGATACAGCCGTTATAGTCACCTCAAATTTTTTATTAAATATAATAATTTTCTTTACATAAACGAAGTAATAACAAGCGGGTGCAATGTAATTTTGATATCGCGATCCTAATTTAATAAAATAAAAAATTATAAATCTGCCTTGGGGAGGCGGGCGAAAAATTACGCATTAGTGTTAAGAAAATCCGCTTCAAAGAGTCAAAGAGAGCGCGAAATCAATATTAATGCTCTTGTTTACCTTTGAGACGCAGTGATCCCGGCGGCGCCGCGTGCTGTCGGCTGACTCGAATTTATAATCAAGGGTGTCTTTGTGTAGACGTGAGAAATGAAGTTCGAAGGGCGGGACACTTGCTACATACACCACCTTACACTCATTCTCACGATTTAACAGCTGGCCGGTGACCACTTGATGCATAATCATTAGAATATATTATCGGCGGTCAGCTGTCCGAATGTTGGCTGTTTGCATAATTGGGCGCCATTTTGTTGGGCTATGGGAAAGTTGGCAGACGATCCCGGCTACCTGAGTGAGCCAAAAATGCGCTAATGCCGTATAAAAAGTGGTCACCGCGTCCCGTTCCCGGCTCGCGACGGGCCACGAACGGACGATGTTTGCACATTACTACCTCCGTTAAATGAGACGTTTCCATTTCATAAATCCTTTATTGATATCTTTAAACATCTGTATATACTATATATCTATATGTAAAAAAGTACAGTACAATTGGATAGCATTAATGTCACCCGTATAGTCATCACTCAAAATAGACACAAACATGTATGCTTCATGTTATTCATTTGATTATAATTTAGCATCAGACGGCGTGCAATACATGAACCTTATTACAGGTTTAATATATTTTCCTAGCGATAATTAGTATCCTATTTTCAGTTAAGCTGTAGCCAAGGGTTGACTAGTAGTGGGTGATTTACAAATATGTTCTGGCAGCAGGACGTCTGCGAGGTTCACCTAGAACCTTATATGGTCAGAACGGACGTGTAACTACCATAAGTGAACATCGATGAGAGCGATCGGACGGACGCCTGTTCGCGATTAATTTTAGCAGATTTGTACTTGACATGGATTTTACGCCGTCAGACGCATGCGGCTAATAGTTAAATAGTGACGTGGGATACGAAAGTACAATGCATTTACACAAGCAGTTAAACTATGAACTCACGCCTGAGATATACTCAGCGCAAACCGACTAGCGACGAATTTTAAAACTCACGCGCAGAGTCGAAAAAACATTATAGGCTTTAAATAGAAATACATTTAAAAATATAAAAGAGTTCATAATTTATATATAGCGACGATTTGGATTGATTTTACTTGAATATGGATCAACTGTTTAGGATTTACTGCAGACACGTGGTCTTCATCAGTTGTCTTGTGTTCGGGTTGATTAATATATGTCAACGCTCAGGTAAACACGGAGCTTTGAGAAGCTCGAGAAGATCCGTGTAATAAGCGAATGTAAAACATTCCCGCTTTGAGATGTAACTTCAAAAAGGCTCCTCGAGTCTCGGAGGCGGCAGCGCGCCTTTGCGGCGGCCCCGCTATTACGTAAAGGGTGGAGAGCGCAAGTTTTTACGTCTGAGTCACGGTCGCGGCGCTTCCCGTTCCGCATCGCAAAACTAAGCTTTTGACAACATTCGCTTTGATGATGCGCCGCTGAAGGGTATTTAATTTTACCTTTTCCCTCAGTCCGTGTACCCGAGAGCGGAGTGAGTTAATACCTTTGCGTAAACATACTATGCGGATTTCGTTTCTCTTAATCCTAACAACTTTCATATCTGTATTCCACAGTCAGAGGCATTTTGAATTTCGTCTGACTAGTGTCACAAGGGACGGCCATCCGTAAAGGTCGTAATATTACGGTCAAATTCTGATGTTTGCGGGGGCGTTAAGAAAATTGTCTCGCCGGAGACTACAAGGAGATTGGACTATATTACAGTTGGCCGTCGTCTCGAACCGAGGACGACGACCGAATACGAATAAATCTTATTTAAAGACACATACATTGTGCCCACATTTACGGTATGTTTTTTTTTTTGTTTTTCAGTACAATAAACATAATTAAAAAGATAAAGAGAGAATATAAAAACTTTAATAAACAAACGAAAGGGTTGGTATGCGGGACAGGTGAACGACGAACTAAAAAAAAAAGGAATTTTATCGTTAAGCCATGCATTAAAGGGTGTATACGTCGTTAAATAACTTTCATTTCTTGAATCACCTGATCGGATAAGGGTGGCGCAGGTACCCGCATAATTAAATAGGGGTCGGCAGTCTGCCTGCGCGGGCGCAACTCAAAACCCTTGACCCGATTGCAGCGGCAGTACGCAGCAATGACACGGCTCGCCTTGAGCCGCTAGCATTGCCGGAGATATTTGCAACAATGGAGGCCAGATAACGTTTCAAAAGTTCGAAAATCCGCCGGTTCCTACCGGCTGCCCGTAATTAATAAGCGTTGGGCAACACTGTGCGCGATTGTCCTATTGCAGTTCGCGTTTACATTACACCTTCTGCGTAATATTATTCATATAATATAATTAAAGTATTTATACATAGCTTTAAAAGGACTTGGTAATAACTTTGAATCATTATTTTATAATTAAAAAAATTAACTTACACAACCTTTGCATGTAATTGATTGGAAGATATGTAAACTAGGGCAAAGTTAAAGCCGATGACGAAGACAAATTTAGGACAACTGGTAAAAATTCGAGTCGTAAGTAAAAGGAAAGGCGCCGATACACCTCATACCTAAAGAGTATTATCGGTCTCATGTAAAATGGAATAATATATTCTAAGATAACATTATCAGCAGCAGTACGAGTCGCTATCGAAAAACAAAAGGAAATGACGCGCTACTTAAGACACAAAACGTTTCCGTTGTGCCTTCCGACACTTTTATGGGCCGTATAACGCTGTTTTCTCACGATGTATCCGCGTGGGCGACGACACATAAACAAGAGGAAATAGCCGATTAGGTCCATCGATTAAGTAAACTATCTACTATTTCGAGTTCCAACGGTGTTTATGTTAGAATGTGCATTAGTTGTGAACATAGCGAGCGTGCGTCTGCAATCGAAAATCGCGCAATTTAGTTTCCCCCGTAAGTTACTTAATCGAGGTATAGATCTCGGTCCGAGGCTAGGCGCTTGTATTGCGAGCGCCGGGAGATATCGCTACAGGACCGTTGCGTCAGTTATTTCACTGCACAAAATTTAGTACACGGCAATCGATATAGACTGCGATTACATCGATACATTTGTAACGGCCGCTTGCAAAAAGTTTCGATACATTCAATATGATATATAAAAAAAGTTTCAAGTGATATAATAAAGTTGTATGATGGACTCACCTTTGCGGGTCGGCGAACACGAATTTCCTCAGCTTGAGATCTCTTAAAACGATTCCTTGTTCGTGGCAAGCGGCAACGGTTTCAGCCATTTGCCTGAACAGCCTGCGCGCCTCGTGTTCCCTTAGCCGTTTCCTCGCTCTCACGTACGAGTGGAGGTCGGAGTGCGACCGGGGGAATATGAGGTACACCCTCTTATCGCCGACTAACACCTCGTGGATGGGGTTGACGTGCGGGTGTCCATCTAAGCGGTAATGAGCTTGTAACAAACTGCTGCAGTCACGGGACACCACCTAGGGAGAGGGGTACAATGTTAGTGTCACAGCACACCTAGATTACTGAATCAAGACAACTTCACAAGCTATAATAATCAAAACATATTAAAAGTCCTAGTCTAATGATCACTAAATCTTTCAAATTCTATCGGTAACTTTTCTGTCAAGATTTTCGAAGCTATAAAATAAATATGATACCTTAATAATTTATATAAAATCTCATCAGAGAAAGAAAAAGTAAGTTAGCAAAATTCGTTTGATTTCATTTTAAAGAAACTTGAAGGGGTATATTTCAAAGCGAGTAATACTTCAAAAGGGCCAGATCCTAATAAGCGCGGAGCTTTAAATGTTTGCTGAATAGAGCACCGTTGACCATTTAATAGTGAACGTTACAAAGAGCATTATTTTTAGCTTCTGACGTGTACATTGGCATACATAAATGAAACATTGAATAATTCGAGATTTTTATAGAGATTACTTTTAGTTGCTAAATATAAGCTGACCGTATTAGACTAGCCAATCTGCTTCCCTCTAGTGAACCAAGTCCTGAATCAGTGCTGCAGCCGTTTATTTTCGAACCGGCACGAAATGTCAACGACACTGAACGCGAATTACAAACGCGATTTTCCATTTCACGTAAAATGAATTAGTTCGCGTGTTCTGAATATTTCTTTTCGACTATCCATCGTATAAATAAGCTCGCTATTTTAGTTCAGGCCTTCACAGACATTTTAATGCGAAATTTTAACGCTTAAATTTTGAAAACATACCGTGACCCATTTGTAGGATTGTTTACGTAAAAATCGGGAACGATAAGAATTCGCAACGATTGCTTGCCGCCGCTTGATAATAATTTGACCACGTATGCGATTTACGGCAGCTAACCTACATACTGTTATCAATGTTTATTTAATAAACCTTCTAGCACAATGTGTACATAGTTGTAAATAAGTCTTGCCCAATCAAATCCATCGAAAGGTATGTTTGGTAAACTTTAAAAAGTTTGCGTGGGATATTCTTATCATAAGATAAATATTGAAAATTTTTTAAAAAAAATATTCGTGGGTACAATTACTATGTTTATAAAGGCATGTTACATTTATTATTAGACTTGTATATTATATTTATCATTAGATGCTAGGCACTGTTCACTAAGCAATGCAACAATATTAGATTGCCCTAGATAAACTTAACAGGTTCGATTGTTCGCAAATTTATTAAATACGCTGATGGTAAAGTTTCTGCATTTAACTGTGCGTTCTATTACTAGTTCAATATAGCAAATGTAAATATATAATAGTGTGTAACCGGCGATGGAAACGCGACAGTATACTGCTACGCGTTGGCATAGTTGTTACGTGGTGGGGAGCGCTAGGAGGGGGCCCGCTAGCCTCGCTTTGACATTCGGCGATCGGTGCGTTATCAAGTCGTCTATTTCACAATGTCAATGAGAAGGTCACGCTTATTTTCGGCGGTTTCGGGTGCGATCCACGTGTGCCGTTCAAATTGGAATTCAATAGACGTGCGAGTTGATATCAATGCATCCAGTTGGATGCCGGACGGAGCACGGAGATAAATATATCAAAACAAAAAAAAATCGAATTGCGCAGGATAGTATCACATGTGGCATAAGGCAATACAAACGTAGCCGTCGTGTCGGCAACACGCGGTGTTGTAAATACACTCCGCGTTTAGCAACGATAACGTTGCTTCACTTAACCTTGCCAAGTTCTCACGAGGGAAGTGTCTATTTTGTGCCTTGACAATACCTGTATGGGCCTTTGTTAGCACTAGAGCTATATATCCTGTATTGCCTAAAAATCAACGTCTACTTAGCTAAGTTGTAGGATGTGTAAAATAACTAGTTTCCTAACTGGTTTCCATGCGCATGTTAAAATGAGCATGGTGATTCAGCGATCGAGGAAACGTTTTAACCGCGACGTGAGTAATTTTGACTTCACCTTCGTTTTAAAACGCGCAAGAAATTAAAATGAAACGCAAAGTGATTACATCGAAGGTTTGAACGCGTTATTAACGGTATTATAATCGTTATTGTTAAACGATTGCGAAAGTCGATACATGACATTGTAAAAACGGCGATGGCTCGGTGGCCTACAAGTGCGATCGAGCTGCGCGGGGCCATGACATATAAAGTATGACATCGATGTTAAACGCAGCCGCAACGAACAATACACGCGAATTTCATGAAAAAAAAAATTAACAATTTTCTACCTTTTATACCTGCATCCGTCATTGAGCATATTCGTCAGATTTAAACATCTAATTAAATTTACACAATAGTCCACGCTACAACGCGTCAAAATAATAACGTTAGTAATGAACGTTGCAGATACCCACAGATAAATTAAATATTTTATTGAATTAAATGATTAATTCGCAAGCAAAGGTCACACTATGTGGGCTCATTATACACAACTGGGCTTATCTCTCCATGGGGTCTCAATCCCGTGGGATAAAACGAACCCTTCCAGATATGCCGGATGTTTAAGTTAGTGTGAACTGTACTACTGGTACATGTTTCACTATTTATAATTATTATGCGAAATACGTATTATATCTTTATATGGATATTCAAGCTCTTTGGACTATAATATTCACATGAAGGGTAGCAAAAAATTCTAATTGACGTTCGTCTAACACGGATGTCGTATTTAATAAAAATTAATTGTGGTTTTTTAAATTGAGTTGAACAGATATAGAAGATGCTTGTGAGCTCGTTAGGAACATTAATATCAGTTTGCACGGTTCTTTATAAACAAGGGGAACATTAGTAAAACGAATGTGTACAATGGTGTGGTGCACTTTTCAGACCACATTTGGCAATAATTGTAAAGAATGATTAGTTTCGCTAATTAGGTACTTAAAAATTGGTCCAGAGGTCGAATGAAGACAAGAGATTACACACTGTATCAATCAAACAAAGCTACGCAACTTGCTGTTGTAACCCGGCACAATTTCGACACGCGCCGTTACGTGCTTATGTATCCCAGTCGTGTCGCCAGTGACACGGTGGGTCATTCTTCTTCTTTTTTTTGACAACGCTCAAAACCTTTCAAAGTGACACAGATTATGATGAATTTCAAATGTTTCTCGGCCATATCCTGCGTTACTTTTGTGCGATTGTTTAAAATAATGCTGGTCGATTGATTGATTTCGTGCGTAAATTGTGTAATTTCGATGATTTTAATCATTTAACTGTACCTATAACGTCAATGACTATTTAATTTGATTATAATCTTTTTTGGTATTTTGAAGACTTTAATGACAGAATGACAAAAGTAGCTTATTTGATGGTTGCCATAAACACAAAATAATACTTTAAATTTTATGTGTTGTTATTTAAAGTACAAAACTACAATTTTGAATTATACATAAATATTTTCGACAAAGTGTTAGCGGCGGTTACTTACTTTGCAAACATATTCCTCCTGCGTGCGCACGTCTACACATCGGCAAAGCGAGGAACCCTCAACTTGTTCCAACAAGAGGTACTTTTCGGCAACCAGCGCCGCTTGGAACTGATGCTGGAGTGGGGCCGGGCTGCTCGGCGCCGGGCTCGACGGTGAAGGCGCTGCAGAGAGCCGGTCAACGAGCGTCGGCGACTGCGCCCTGTCCTCCGCCTTGCTGTGCTCCCCGTTCGGAGTGGCGGGGACCGTCACCGCCGGCTTGCTCAAGCGCAGCGGCCACAGCAGCGAGGGCGATCCGGGATCCATCACAACACAAACACACTGTCACGATACACTTAACGTTCACAATACACGCACAAACACTTAAAACGAAGAGGAACTATGATGAGATGAACATGTTCTGGAACAAAATGCAATCCTTATAAAGATTATGAAATATTTAAAAACAATCCGAGTCGTAAAATTTGTGACGTTAATAAAGTATGGGGGGAATTATAAAATACCTACAAATATAGTACGAACCTTGAAATGAAACGTCCTGAGTGGATATCGTACCAAAATTTGACTGTCCGTGGCGGCAAAAAACGCTTTAATGCTTGGTGGAATTACAGGAATACTTCTTCCGTAGTAATTCGAGCAAGTTAGACAGGCCAATATTTTGGGCCGGTGTCCGCTCGGGTTATTGTAAAACTAAACGAACACAGCCGGCTCCCACTAACGCCATTGCGAGACTAACTGAGGCTGGCGTTCGGAGCCTCGCGCCGGCAGCCGATCCAACGTCCAATGTCGACACACCGTCGGCTTGCGTACTACGCGAGCACACGCCGTGCGCTTCGCAGCCGTCCGCTGGCGCACTAGCCGTCCCTCTCTCTCATACGCACCTACAGCCAATTAGAAAGGGAACGAAACCGACCATTCATTTACGTTTGGCAATGCAATGATGTCAAATGTGTTGTTTCAATAATTTTCACAACAATAAATTTAATAACAGAAATAGGTAATTGCGTTCCAACGAAAATGTAATAAGTTGTGAAAAAATTCAGTGACGCAAATATAATGTGATGGCTATTTTTAAATTACTAATTAGTTTTCCTTTTTGCAACTTCTCTTATACATTAAGTTTGATAACTTTAGAAAGAGGTACTGTAAGATATTGTATGTATTTGCATTGTTCATTGCTGTGGTAATTGTTAATTGCCGAAGACCAACTGGTGAAGTACTACTGCAGTGTCTATTACATCTGTCACCAAACAGTATGCAAAGAACAAAATCCAAATTCTTTGAGCCCACCTTTTCCAGTATTTATTTTTTAATAAAGTTGCAGCATCACCGCTTTATCTTTCATGCATCAGTTTCTATGTCGACAATTGATTAGAAAGAGTTTAAAAATTTACAATAAAACATACAACCTTTAACTTGCATATTAGATATAAAAATTCTACTAACAATTAACAGAAATCGTAAAGTCTTTAAACATATTTTTTCCCGTAAATATCAAAACATAAATTATAAAAAATCATAATACATACATACAAAATAATCTATTAATAAAATACACAAGTAATGCCGGAATCGAACCCGTGTCTCTGAACAAGTTGCGCCGACTCTAATACTGTGTAATTATATTGAAGATTATGAATATTTTTGTTAAAATCTTGTATCGTTTTCAATAAAAAAAAAATTGATAACTTTTTTTTACGAAATCGTCAACTTCCCGTACATTTAGGTTGCGGCATTAACAGTGTCAAGTGATTATTGATTGATATCGGAAAACACTTTTGCAGCGGACTCTAGTGTAGTATGCGGGCTGATGCTTCTTTACTAACCAATATATTGCATTTTGTTTGTTTGAAACAAGCGACGAGGGGGCTATACGTGTGTGATTTGGCAAAGAGGATACGGAAGATACTTTACTTATTGGAATGAAGATGAGATTGTGTGCGATTTTCTTTTTAATAAAACTCGAGGTATATTCAGAAAGTGTTACGAGAGATGCCGGGTTCTACAGAACACCGGTGCCATCATGTCCCATGGAAGACGCGTAACCCTAAAAAACATACCTCGTATGCCGTCAATTCTGAGTTGATACACAAATGATCTAGATCTGTCTACTGTCCCTCCCATGACTGACTTGATGTTGGCAAAATTCTTTTAAGAGAGGCCATTAAGCATAAAGAAGAAGAAGAAGAAGATCTAGAGCTGGACATCACACTGCTACTTCATTTGGACCTAATACAGATCTCGTTGCGCAACTGAAAAACCGAAATGTGTAATGTGTCGACACGTGATTTACACACACCAAACACTAGTACACCGTATGTGTGTGTGTTTTTTCCACACTATTTGCAAATTAAAATCACGATACTAAAAATCTTGTTATTTTATGTGCCTTTATTTACGTGATGATCTCATATCTCTCGATGTTATAGTGTGATAATTATGACAAAGCTATTTACGTCACGATAACTTATTTCATGTTCTGGAACATGCTAAATAAAATATTGAATGGAAATTGTGTTTATTATTCTCTATAGTTATAACTGTTGTTACTTTAGTTGGCTACTAAAAATAACCGATTGAAATAGCAGCATGTTTAGTGATTCCCCCTTTTTAAAAGTCCCTATTATGCATAAATCAAAAATAACCACAAACTGAATGGTGATAGTTTCACAGAATGAGAAATCAGTGACAACCGTATTGTATAAGACTGGATTATAATTTTCATTTAAGAAAATTCTTTCTTAATCTCAACCAAGAAGATAAAGTATGTATTGTTTAATTTTTCATCGACTGTTTTACGTTTAAGCACTATATGGTTATAACGATGGTTTGTGTTATTAAAATTAAATTTAGTAGTTTGTAACATATTATAATACCTTTTCAAACAAATCAAAACATAAATCAATTTTATACATCACTTACCAATTTTAATAGTAAAGCTGCAAAATATTTTACACGGACAAAACGAAGAACCTACCCGCTGTAAGGTTTTTATGAAACTGACTGAAGTTTTGTTAGCACTATGAACAATTTTGAATTCAATTGCGCAACAATTTATAGTTTAAAATTGTTGTGCAAGTTATATACAATGTTATACATCTGTCGATGCAAAGAAGGAGGAAAAACTTTTTGAAATTCAATTTAACAAATCCGTGGGGAAGAAGCTAGTTTCATATATAGCTTTTTATTATATGCATTTGGTAATTACTAAAAATTTTGTGTCACATAGCGACTAGCATATTGTGGTGCAATTTAAACATCCTAACTAGTATCGTCTTTCATATATTAAAAAAGTGAAGTATAAGTATAAGTATGTATATAATTTTTAAACTATAATGAATATACAGATGATATCGACGTAAAAGTCTAAATTCATAGAAGTCTAGAGTTTTATTGAATCATCAACAAATGATCTTGTAATCGGGGATGACTTGTATGAATTTTACGTAGGAACATGACACTGCAAAATTCCCCGTTAAGGGACAATTGTCAATACGATTACTACTATATTTTAATACATGGACAAAAATTATATCCTTATAATGAATTACAATTTTTTATTGCTATAATCATGTTTTACTCATGATGTCTTTCATAGCTGGTATTCAAGATATGAACTATCACTATGATTATTTATGTCAGATCTGCAAACTGTTGTGTTGTAAGCTTTAGACTGAAATTACTAGAGTTTCAAGTTTTTCTTTCTTAATCCAATTGAGACTCGGAATTTTTTTGTAAAATAAATAATTGTACTTTTTTCAATTTTGTTGAAGTAAATTATGTGTGATTTAGAACTATTTGTAAATCACATTTCTGGTGGATACAAACTAGTAAAATTTCAGTTTATATTACGAAAGCTTAATTGAAGACTTATACAAGAGCTTACCAGTTAAAATATATTAACGGCGAAGAATAGATTATGACGTAAAGCAAAAAGGACGAATATCGTAATCGCAAAAGAGTTATACGATTCTAAAATTAATTCTGATTAGGTAACCATTCGGTTACACTGCGTACGTCAGGGGTCTGCCAAAGTTCGTGTCGCCCGATCAAATTGTGAAAGAATCCCAGTGTGAATAAATCTCGGAAGTTGTTCACAACGTCACAGGAATTTCTAATAGCTTACGCCGAGGGTTTGTTCTCACGTGTAATGGGATTGTGCAATTCTGATGGTCTGGTTAAAAATGGCCGCGGCTACGTCACCGTGCCGACGTAAAAGTGACACACAGTTAGAAGAAGTCACGTGACTCAGATTAATGACGCATTCAACTCGTAGCTTTGTCGATTAGATTGCGTATTTTAGTATCAATACTTTATGAATACATTAATAGATAAAACTTAATCTTTTTTTTTTTTATTTAGGATAGACTAGTGCTTGACTACGATCCCACCTGATGGTAAGCGGCGATGTAATCTAGGTGGTAAAGCGCACTAGTCTAGAAGAAGCCTGTTCACTTATTTTTTTGAAGACCCCCACATCATACCTGGACAGAAATACTGACGCCGGCAGACTGTTTCACTCCCTCGCTGTACGCATTATGAAGGACGAAGCGAAACGCTTTGTCCTAATGCGCGGGAGATCGACAACGATGGGATGGATGCCTGCGGTGTGTCTGTACGTCCGATGATAAAAGGGCGAAGGCGGTATTAGATCATGCAGTTCTTGAGCACACTCTCCAAAGTGCATTCGATAGAACACCAAGAGACTAGCTACTCTACGACGGTGACCCAAGCTATCGAGTTTTGCATCCAGAAGCTCTTGGTTACCGACTATTCTCATAGCACGCCTCTCCAGGACTGCCAGTTGGTAATTGGCAGCATCTGCCCAGATATGGCAGCAGTACTCCACACACGATCGGACCTGGGCTTTATACACTTAATGCCTTATTTTATCTTATTTTGCTGTCAAAACCAAATAGGGCTGCAGAAAGAAGAAAACATTATGAATTGAAATCATAATTTCTTTGTCTTTCTGACCGTCATACTTATCTGGATAAGTATGTTCTATTGGTTTCCTCCCGTCACGAGATCATCTAGGTTTAGAAGCTTAGCGCTCTCTAAATATTTTATCGTTGACATTGTTTATATTTAAGATATACTAAATATATACATATAACAATAAAACTGGTATTCTAATAACGCCAGGACATTTGTCACGTCAGTTCTTCCCTGACCCTGGGATGCTGCAAAATCGAAACGTTGGAAAAATTAATTATTACATGACTACGATAAAATTCGCGAAATTGAGTTTTACTAAATACACAAAATAGTATTTCGTAATTGGTTGGAATACGAACTAAGGAAACTGTTAAACTTAATATACTATTCTCGGTTAACTCGTTGGAAATATCGATTAAGGATATGAGCGATCTTTGCTTTCTTTGTACGTTGTACGAGTATTATGTCACGTAGACTCCGAAACAAATGTCGAATTGTTCGAGTCGAGTCAAGTTAGATGTTTTCCTTGTATTGTTTGTGTCACTTGATTGGTATGATGATTAGTCGAACCCTGTATTAGCTCAAGTTAATAAATCATCGAGTTGTGATGTAATGGTATCAACAGAAAAAAAAAACTTCAAACCGATTGAGTTTTTTATTCAGCTACGATTTTTTGTGTACAACAACACAGAAATTAATTTGCCGGGGGGTTTCCCTGAACGTCAAACTGTAGTCTATGGTTACTGCATTACACATTATACTGCGCATTAGTGTCTATTGCACGGTACATTTTCTTCATCGTCATTATTTCCTTCCACAAGAAGTGTGGGTTTTTTCTGTTTTGAATGTAAAGTATTTAGAGTCCGCTCCAATATGATTCCATCAAAAGCCCTAACTAAGCGTACCCAACAAAGGAAAGTTATGTAAAATGTTCAAGTGAGTATGTTTTAAATAACAAAACAACGGGAGAACAGGACGTTCACCTGATGGTAAGTGAAAAGACTGTCAATGACAAAGTGGCGTAACTCATTACAACATTGCGTTGATAAATAACTAAAGCCTTAAAAAAAACTCATCGCAAATATAATATACTGCAAAACAAAATTTTATTTGTTTGTCTATGACGTGGTAACTAAAAGATACCATACCAATATACAACGCTATATACAGTTAAAGTTGATATTTTAAAAAGGAAACTTTTAATGCGTAAGCTCCATAAAGTTATTTCTTTATACTTAAGGCCCTTTCATTAAAATTTGCTTACCATAATCACAATGATCGGATATTATAACAAAAGTTGTCCGGTCACGTGTTTACATAGAAAAATTACGATGAAAAGCAAGCCATAAAAATCATAGTTGAATGAGAATTTGATTCGAATCGAAATGCTTAAGTAGAAACTTTGATCGAAACAGTAATTAATTAATCGGGGCCCGCCTTTACAAATTTGAATCACGTGTTTTTTGTGAAAAACTTCGCAATCAATTCGTCGTTTGTTCTCCAACTTTTCTTTACAATATGAGCGAGGAAAAATTTCAATGAGAAACTTATTACAGAACTTTTCATTGATCATTTTACTTTCTTGTAACTTTGACTTTATAAGCTTTATACAATAAATACGACGTATTGTTCAGACGTACTTGTTACCTAATTAATTAGCCAATAAAAAGTTTTTTTAATTTGCAGTTTTCTTTTAGTTGTATTATAATGGTTTTGATTAGGTAAAGAAACGGGTTTGAGTAACACTGAAGTGTTTAATGTGAGCGAAAATATTTAAAATATTAGACACTTAAAAATTCCCAAGTTAAATACTAAATACCAAAAAAAAAAGTAATTAATTTACCTTACTATGAATTGTGAACCTTTTTTGTAATCCAACAAGTTGTGGAAGTGTTTTAAAATTCATTCCACTGGTTTCCTCGTCAATGTTCCGAAATAGTAAATACGGTAGCGCGCCATCCGGGTTTTTTAAAACATCATAAACCTTAAACCCATGCCGGACTTCCGGCAAGAACTCAAGATATTACAGTGTGCGCTACGTTGCGGAATTCCGCGTAAATGAAGTGAGTAAAGGTCTCTATGGATTTTTTTAAATATAAGACTACAGAGTTGATTACCTTATATCTAAATAATGGAGGATCCATTCTGGGTTTGTTTTTATTATAATATCATTATCATACTGTCAGACAGTATACCAGTCTATTGTTAGACATAGGCTTTTTTCTTGGAACGCCTCTAACTTTTATATCGTCACCAATACAATCACTGAATTGTATTTCAAAAATTAATTTACTATATATTAAAGTGATGAAAAATATATAATCTTAGAGAGATTGAATAATTTGTAAGATTGATTGTATATCTTCCTTCCAATAACAAATACTATTGTATAAGAGAGTTGTGTAACTATAATAGTAAACTGTCGAAACACTAACTGTAAAAAGTTCATACATTATGCAGTAAAATCTGAGTTTTGATGAGAAGCTAAGTGATGTACAGCTTCTTATGAGAGAGAGCATAGTCCCGTTAACCGGTGAATCACCTGCAGCCGTGAGCCGATGATGAGTCAGAAGCATTGTCCGCTCCCGCATATCGCAGCGACCCTTGCATTCCCGGGGTATGATACGCGCCACGCGCGTGTTTGAGGCAACACATCTTTTTTGGAGTATTTTAAATAATAAGCTATGACGTCAGATTCCCAAAACAAAACTCCCTTTGGAATCAGGATAATGTATCATAATTTTAAAAGTTTATCTTATCAACGTTTATCAATTTGCTTTAGACAATCACGTGAAGTACCAAGTTCGGTTGTTATGCAACAACGGTGTTAAATTATAGATTTTGGTACATAAATTTAGTATTTTATTGAGTTTCTAAAATGTAGTTAATTTTTTTTAGAGTTTATGAAACAAAATGAAGTAAAAACATTATAGTATTGTTTAATACCTTATTATCATAATAGCCTATGTCTAATGTTGAACATAGGTCTTCATAACGTTCTGTAATTGCAGTATACATATAAAAACATAATAATTCTCTATACTTCAATCGTATTAGTTCAGAATTTTTGGAAGCACTAACAAGATATTTTATAACGCATACTAACATGATTTTCTGTTAATTCATGATTACTCGGCGAAAAAATATTTTTTGTTGTTTCTCTTACGAAGATAATTATATCAGTTGAGTATTAATTTATCCATAAAACTAATATAGTAAAGATTTCGCCTTATCTCTTTATTAACAAAATTTTTTTTAGCAATTCCCTTTGGCGCATGAACTGCTTTAATCACTACTTATCAAATCTCTGAAAGTACGAAACGCTCTATCAGCTAAATATACTGCGAATGTGTTTTAATCAAAAATCTAAATGGAACATTAGAAGTGTACGATAAGTAAAGTCCCTTTGTAATGTGCGCAGAAATTTATCGTCGCGTAATCGTATACGTAAGAGCAAAACACTGCGTCGCTGTTAAAAGATTGCATAATGTGTTTCAATAAATCCCCTACGCAGTTAAATTTGTTATAAATAAAGACTGAGCCTGTTTAACAAAGAATTCGAGTTTATCAAGTTATACTTCAATTCATACATACGAGGTATCAAGATTTTTTGTTTGAGACGTAATTAATTAATTGACCTGACCCACACGCTTTTAAAAGTTGAACTGTTGTTTGGAATAGTTAACGCAGAATATTTCCTTTTCGTCTAAGAAAAAGGAATAGAATTTTTAATAAGCCTTACGAAGTACCTTATCAGTGGTGTTTAGAAGTAGTCATGCACTCAATCGATGTTTCGCGATAACCCACACGATATTATATATATGTTGTGTCTAGCTTATGACAACAATGGCGACTTGAAAACAATATCTTTGACGATTACCAAGTCTGAATCAACTATTTTTTTTTATAAGCGATGAATCGAGCAAGTTCGTCTTATAACAAACGATATGACCAACTATTAATAATGAGGAAAAATTTAAAATGTCATGATATACTGTAAGAAATACTAAGTTTAAAAAATTATTCGTCTGCGCATGTTACTTTTACACACGGATGACTAATGTTTATTATTAGCTCATAACAGTGCATCATTGTCTTTTTTGAATAAGAAACTAACTGCATAAAGCGACCACATGAAGTCAGCGGGTTACACACTTGCCCACATCATTATGGATCTGCTAAGGATGTTTACATACCACATTATGCACATAAGACCTGTTTTGTACATCAAACAGATTCTAATAGAATATTTTTATAAAATAAACGAATTTAAATGAATCTGCAATTATTACTTTAATGGATCCTATTTTCTTTGTGACAGAATTTTTTTTGTAATT
The DNA here is from genome assembly GCA_029286795.1 of Byasa hedistus. Classification (NCBI taxonomy): domain Eukaryota; kingdom Metazoa; phylum Arthropoda; class Insecta; order Lepidoptera; family Papilionidae; genus Byasa; species Byasa hedistus. The sequence goes on along the minus strand of JAGSMW010000020.1, from coordinate 2,367,700 downwards.
TTTACTATTTTATTGCTACACATTTGAGTAATCAAAATCAAGCAATGATTGCATAATATTTTGTCCAATTGTTGCTCTTTAGTAATAATAATCGTGACACATTTACAAAACACAAAGAGGTCAAAAGTAATGTATTATTAATATTTATAGATGACAACAGAATTTTTCACTATTACGATCTTATAACTAAAATTTGTAGAACTAATATTTTTCCTTATTATGTAGATGTTGTTCCTCTAAAATTGTATATTTAAATTTTACTTTTATTTAGGTAATACTAAAAATCTGTTAACTATGTTAGAGCAAAGATGGACATGTCTTCATCGAAATGAAACAGCCAAGTAAGAGAGTTCATTAATAATAATCATTAATGTGGTAATTGTAATTTAAGTGTTTTTTTAGTAACTAAAGACTAGTTATAGCTCACGTTCATCTTATGGTAAATTATCTGTAACTAATCCCGTTGTGTTTGATCCCGGGAGTTTCTCTGGGATAGAACACGTCGAAGTACATTTTTTCAGATGACTCACAAAAATTTTAAAGGTCGACAACCGCATTGGAATCAGTCAGGCGTTTGTTGCGGGATAAAAAAAGGATATCGTGTAGAAGGATTAACAATTTTTTGGATACTATCACAAAATAGACTGTTATTAGATCACGTATAAAAGTATACGGAAAAGAATAAGCAATATGTGGCAGATTCTTTTTGTCTGCGACAAAAAGAATCTGCCTGGTTATGACCATAACGTCTTTTCCTTTCGGTATTTTTTTTATACTACTATGCGACGAGACGAGCATGACGTTCAGCTGATGGTAAGTGATACGCTTGCCCATGACAACGCGGCGCTAGTTAAGATGGTACACACTGCACCACATTGCACTCGTCGCCTTGAGACGTAAGGTGTTAAGTCTCGTCACCCCAGTAATTACACTAGCTACAGCGCCCTTCAAACCGGAACACAGTAATGTTTGCACATCACTATTTGGCGGTTGAAATAGGAGCTGCGGTGGTCCAGACGGTCTCCGGCAACAGAGACCTACCACCAGTCTTATATCTTGGAGCTGATGAGGCAGAAGAAATAAATGGAAAATTTATCATATTATACCTTTTGTTATATAGATTAATATTTGAACTTTATCTTTAGGAGCAAAACTAGTCCCGTATAAAGTATACAAAATCAGTTCCATCTTTCCAATTTTATTTATAGCATGAGCTATTAACACAGAAACAACAACTATCAATAGTTTAAATAAATTTAAAATTAATGGCCAAACCACAAACAGATAACAAATTAATTGCAGCGCAGTCGATATATCCAGCGATTAATTTGGAATATACGAAAATGGTGCCATTTTGATGATATTAATGTAGTCAATTAGTATAGCAATATAGATCTGCCATTGTGCTTGATAAATTAAAATGTATATTTGTGATTTAACCAAGCGATAAGATTAGGAGGAACCTAGAGGATCCAGGAGGTCCGAATGGTAAGTACAAGCCTGCGGAAGAATGTTCACATAATTTCCCAGAATCTTATATCTCGTCACACTTCAACATCGTCTCGATAGCAGAAATAGAAATCAGAAGTGTTATAGACTATTTAAAAAAAATGGTCCAGCTCATTGTACAGGGGAAGATTTAAAAAAAGCAAAATGGGGATGAAATAAATGTCCTGGCTAAAGAACCTTCGCCAGTGGTTTGGAAAGAGCAGCCGATCGATCTTCAGAGCCGCGGTATTCAAAGTTCAGATTACATTAATGGTCGCCGAGCTTCAAAAGAAGCTGGCACTTTAAGAAGACAGAATTAGGTGTTAGGTTGGTAACAACTTGCACGTGCTCTAGTAAATGATTATGTGTGCGAAAGAGTTATTAATATATTAAGGCTTAATTTTGTTGAAATAATAACACTTAAAAAGGTTAACATGAAATAAATTGTAGTTAAAATTGTCTTTGTCGATTAACGAAGCGTAAAGGCTTTTGAACGTTTCGATTTGAATTTTAATAAATTGGAGAATATGTTATTGCCAAGATAATTCCATTATGTATATTATTAAAACTTATTTAATGTTATTTCAATACAGATAGAAGATATATTTTAATGGGACGTTCACCTGATGGTATGTGATACGTTTGCCCATAACGCAGTGCTAGTTAAGATGGAATACACAGCACCAAATTACGCTTGTCGCCTTAGAGACAGTATAGTCTCGTTACCCCAGTAATTTCACTAGCTACAACGCCCTTCAAATCAGAACAGTAATGTTTGCACACTACTGTTTGGCGGCAGCAATATTAGCTGCTGTGGTACCTAACTAGATGATCCTTGTTAATAGAGACCTACCACCAGTAAAGATTCACGAACACAATAACAAGACTTTAGAAATGAGGGGCTGGGGCAGTAGTAATAATCTACAATAATAAAATCTGATGGCTTGTTTACTGTTTAAAAATATTGCGTCTTTGACTTTCAGCCTTGTGCGTATTACTTTTGTCATTAGCCATGGAGTATTCATTTGGTTAGTTGTTAACGCTTCCGGAATATATTGTCTTATGTGTAACCGGTAGCAAATGTTGAAGTGGACATTTAAAGCAGTTGCTTGTCTTCGTTCATTGATATATTGTAAGAAGTTCCGTCTCGGTATTCAGGGGCGACGACTTTTTAATATACCTTAACAAAAGATGAGTCATCGTAACGATTTATCATTCAAAAGTACAATGTGCTCGTTTGGAAAAATTTACAACATAGTTAACAGTTTACATTTTGTACATTCATTTCTTACAATATTATTAATTGTTGTGAAGAATTAGGATATGCTTAGCTTATAGGACACGCTTGTGATAAGTGATACGCTGATCCATAATATTTTTTTGTCATTGTTTTTCCTATTCCCCTGACACCCCAAATCTGGATTTTTGTTTACTCTTTTTATTTTTTTTTATTTTTATCTCTGTATTACATTTACATAACATTAAAAATCAACTGCTATTAAAACTTCATTCCGCTCGTATCACAAGAAACAGTAATTTCTTCAGGATATTTATAAAGCATCAAATTTTGCTCAAGGCACCAAAATTATAGGAAATTTTTGTTAGAGACTATCTACCTAGGAACAACTAACCGTAATGTACATACAAGTTCCGGTAAAAATGACGGCTTAGCTAGTAAAATTACTGAGGTAACGAGATTTTACATTTAAATGTGAGAAGCACAATATAAATCTGTAAGAGCATCCAAATTGGCAGCCTAATTATTACGGTTAGATGTATCACTAAATTTCAAATAGCTTTGGTATATGTTCATCTTCTAATTTGTATTTTTTATTATATTACTAATGCAAAAACCATTCTTGTTTTTTTTAGTAAACGTTAACGCTAATCACATACAAAATCATTGAACATTTATTTCGCTTAGACGTTATTTAGTTATATTTTGAAAGGCATTTGCGACTTTCAACTTCAACCTGTATTATGCAGATTGCTTCTAAGGTTATCGCAATGAGAAATAACCGATATTAAAACGCACTAGAAGGATATTAATTACTCGAACAAGGACAAATCATTCTAAATTAATAACGATCCTATTGAGACTGGAGTAATAGAATAGGGCGATCGATTAACAAAGTTATCGCGGACCAAAATATTAACGTTTTTTGATGAGGGCAGCCTAAATGGCTTTTACTAAGTGTTGATATTTGTAAGGAAATTTAATAAAATATCATTCTAACCTGCTATTTTCAAAGGTGCGAGAGGTCCACGTGATGGTAAGATCATCCTCGATAGCCGCAACACCAAGAGAATTGCTTTGCAGACCTTTAGCCTGTAACGATGAGAGGTAATCGCCTCAAAAACTGAATTTCGCATTACGTTTCTTAACTAAGAGTATATAGCTAATACACTTGTAATAAATTGAATATGTTTTAAGTATAAAATGTTAGGACCATACCAACACACATGACTATATGCCTACGTCCTCACTGTGATTGCATTAAGCAACCGCCCAGTTGCATAGTAATGGCGGGCGGTTTGCAAAAATTTAACACAGTGCATTGACTATTACATCCTAAGGTCAAATCGAGTCAATATAAGTAGAACCTAAATACTCAAGGAAAACTGGACGCGCTTTCGATTCTTGTGGAATTTCGTTAGGTTTATCCGAAACAAATCTATTAAACAACTGTATGTTTATTCATGATTCTAATGCGGACAATGTAATCACGTAGGCCTACAATAACGTCGCCGCTATATCATTGTGGTGCAATCAAACGACCATCGATAAATTGTTTACGTATATACGTGAAAATATAAGAAGTAAATAATTATAATAATAGATAATATACAGCCTTAATATTCCTGTTACTGGAACATGGGATCTTCGCTTACGCGTAGATAAAGCCATTAGTGAACAACAACAGCTTTCTTCAACATGTGACGTCCACCATTAACGTGTGTTTGATGTTCCTTCACCGGAATCATTGAATGGCCAAAATCATTTGCTGTTAAATATTTATAACGTTACGCTATCCTCTATTTATATTTTCACATATAAAGAAAAATGACTTACCTTGATCTTATAATTGAATTGATTACGTTTTAAACAATTGCACAACTTGAACAAAACAAAGAAACATTAAAATTTACAATCGAATGTAATCTTCGCGAAACGATTGATCGGCGCGTTCCACGTTCAAATTTTTTAAATCGGATGAGAGCTATAGTTTTTTTTTTATTCGCCTTTTCCAGTGGCCAGGTGTACGCAACATTTATCGATTCAAGATCGATTACCAATTTACGACCTTGACAGCGGCTGAGCTGGCATTGCCATTTGATTGCTTATTATAAATTTCACTGTTATGAAATATCGTGTTACTGAAACGACGTGTATTGCTAAATGTTCTATGTCAAACGAAGTTTCGAATATTAAGAGCGGATTTATAATTGCCTAATGCTTTATAAATAAAAACTGTATGTGTAAAACCTTCTTCGTTACGAGATAAGTGGGATTGACACTTGATGGTAAGTGATACACCTTCACATAACAATGTGGCGTTAGTAAAGATGACACAAGGTGCATCACATGACACTCGTCGTTTTAAGATATAACATGTTATCCCGTTACTTTAGTAATTTTACTAGCTACAACGCCTTTCAAACCGAAACACGATGTTGTTTGTACACTTCTGTTAACACAGAAATACTACTGAACTAAATACAAATTTATTTTTATGTGTAAAAAACTTTGTAAGGAAGCGATGACAGTACGTTTTATAAATAAATTACAGCGAATGTCCTGTTGATCCACATTTAGGTGATTATATGGAGTTTCATTATAAAATTAGTAATGTTGAATATTTTTTCTCCACACTTGTATATACATAAAATGTTACAATTAAAAACTAAGTTGGTGTTGAGTATTTTATATTTCCATTTGTTTTAAATCAACAAATATTTAGTCTATTTATGAAGTTTTTACTTCTAACGTCTTATCAGAGACGAGTTTTAAAAAGTAAAGACTTTTATCTAAGTACAATGCATTAATATTAATGACTAAACGATTGTCTCACTTCGGTAAATGGTATAAATGTGTGCAATGGTTTCATGAGATTATTATTCGATTAATCAATATATTTACACTGAATTTAAAATGCCTCAAAGATTAATGACTAATTTGGGTATACTGTAGTTTATGAATGCCTGAGTAGTTACAGTAATCTTGTGATAAACAATATATAGATGAGATAAATTTTGATGAGAAATACGTTATTTTGAATTATATAATCGCGTCTTCAAGGTGGACATCCAATATCCATAACCAGTTTACTGTTGTTAAATAAATTATGTCGTTACAATAAGTACAGTTTTTATACGCTTGTACAAGATTATTTTTACCAATGTCTGAAATTTGAATTGGCGTTAAAATTTTGCAATCCTGAAAGATCGTCTTACTGCAGAAACGTTGAGCCACATATCCATTAAAGCAACACTCGCTAAAGCAATAAATCTTTATTACAAAAGGAGAGAACATTGCTAAATGTTTCTGCATTTTTCAATACAGTAGGCAGGCACTGGGAGTTATTTAAATATAGACAGTTTCTGTGTCAAACAAGTAGGCGAACAATGCTAAATGGTATTTACTCGCGCTAAATACCATCAAATCGGTACCGTTTTGTAATAATTAATTGCCGTTGTATTACGAAGCAACTGTCACTAGCGATGCCCTTGATTCACATTTTAATAAGAACAGTTTCCGCGGATAGTTGAGTTAACAGGAGTATTCTGAGGAACTTCACTATCTTCGGCCTCATTGTCACTTAATATCGCGTGAAAGGGCCAAGTATTAGCCAGTTTAAAAATAAACATCACATTTAATAATTAATAAACACATTTGTTGCATTAGAAAAATTTTTATAGTATTCAAGAGATCTATTTGTGAAAACATATTGACGTAATGAAGATAAAAAAACTAGTAACCAGTTAAGCATATCATTTATATGAAGCCTTTTAAACTTATTTGACCATTAATAATATATATATGAGTAAGTTAATTATATATAATATGACAATCCATATCAAGAATGAATTTTAATGTTTTTAGGTACTAAATATTATAAGCATGTTGATGTGAAACATTTATTACCAAAACATGGCAAGAGTTTTACAGGTTATATGAATAAAAATATTTTAAAGACTATATATGTACATATTCAGAATAAACATAAAACTTATTACAATCAAAATGAACAATATAAATGTAATTTTTTCCTTAAACATCTTTATCTAAAGCTCTTGTAAACATAGTTTTAGAAGAGATAAAAAGTTGCAAGTCAGTAAAATGATGATATTAACACAATGTTATCTATCTAAAATATATATTTATATATTGATACTAATTTATAGATCCGCAGACGATGATATATTTATGTTAACGATACAAACAGTATGATACAGAACGTTCAATGGAAGTTGTAATGTTAACACTGTGTTTCTGATACCAAAGTAAAATGGTTTAGAACTAAATTTAAGTGCTAACCGTTAATGTGAATGTAAACACCGAAATGTTTCCTTTCAATGAGGACGTGACGCAACTTCCGGTTTTTCTCATTACAATCCCGTTTACATTTCCACTGCCGTTGCGCCGCCGCGGTGAGTCACCTGCTGTCGTGCCGCTTTGGTGGTGCGTCGGTGTCGATTCGTGAATATGCAAATGACTCGGACACGTGCTACGTGACGCTTCCGTGACAAGCCTATCTAATTATGACTTTACTCACTCAAATAAAGGTGAACACACATCTAATTTTTTAAAAACACCTTAACATTCAACCACGATGATTTCTTATATTTCCGCGAATGTTACACATTTATTAAAACTCAATTTTACGGATTTTATCGCGTTTATTATTTAATTTGTTTATTATTTTACCCCATTATTAATAAAATTAAACCAAATCCCAAGCAAACCACTAGAAGATACAGTGAGCTCTTTCTGCGTAAATCGGACCATTAATAATAATTAAAAAGTGGTGGGTACCACGTTTTTTTTTATTTTTTTATACTATTATGCGAAAAGACGAGCAAGACGTTCACCTGATGGTAAGTGATACGCTTGCCCATGACAACGTGGCGCTAGTTAAGATGGTACACACTGCACCACATTGCGCTCGTCGCCTGAGACATAAGGTGTTAGGTCTCGTTACCCCAGTAATTACACTAGCTACAACACCCTTCAAACCGGAACACAGTAATGTTTGCACACTACTATTTGGCGGTTGAAATAGGAGCTGCGGTGGTACCCATACAGACGGTCTCCGGCAACAGAGACCTACCACCTGGTAAACGTGATAGCTGTGACATTTGGACGTCTATAATCTTAGTCCTACCGTGACCATGACTGCTGCAAAGCGGTCGAAACGTCGGGATAAACAAATTAAATAATAAACGAAATAAAATCCGTAAAATTGAGTTTTAATAAATTCAACCACGAGCTAACTCGAAGCTCCAATACAATCCTGTAGTTATATAAAGGTGAATGAATTTGGCGTCTGGAAAGGGAAGAGAAAATCGAAATTGGATTAAATGTGAATAAAATATGGAAATTACAAATTGTATAACATAAACACACATATATATTAATATGGCTTTTGGGCTCTCCCTTAAAAAAGCTGTAAAAGTTAACGCGACGCTGCTGTGTTCCAGTTTTAATGATATTACAGATAATATAATTGTTAGTCTCAAACTAGTTCAATGTGGTGCTGTGAAAGCATTTTAACCGGAACTAAATGTTACAAGTGGAAGTATCCTGGTCGTTGAAGGACTTTGTTAATAAAAAAACCTATTACAGTTAACTTGCAAGTCGTTTCCCATTTAGAAATACTCGTAAGACTTATTGGGCCTTGCCTTTTTTAAGTAAAAGGAAACAATGATGAAGCAATTGCATATTTTTTTCAGTAATAAATTAATAAAGAGCCGAGTAATATTTTTATTAACAATTTAAATTCTAAACAATATCAATTAGTAAATATAAAATGTTAACAGAAACGAAACGGGATAAAAAGAAAATCGATTTTTAATCGGGACAACTTAAAAATTGAAAATACAATAAGGATACTGTTTCTTGGAAATACGCGCAGATAATTGTGTTAATCTAGTACTTTTCTTTTTACTGCAGCTTAATAAGTTTGTTTAGAGAACAAGTACTGAATATCATAAATTTTCGAGCAGATACAAATCAAAGTGTATTAATAAGGAAAAAGCATAAAACCTCATTTTTACTATTCTAAAAGTGTGATCCACCATATACTTATAATTTCTTATATATTTATATAACTGCTTCTTTGGAGCAGTGGTTAAGCGTCTGATTTGTAACACGGGATGTCCATGGTTCGAATCCATAGTCACAAGTGGAGTTCGGAAGTACCAGTAGTAGTAGCTACCACAATAATAAATCATTTGTCATCTTCACAATCTACGACCTTATTTTTGATACTCATTGTAGATGAAAATAAAACATTTTTTTAATGTTTTCAAAATAAGCCAAAATCGGTGTATGATTTCTAAATGATTTCACACTCAGTACACTAATGTGACAATGTCCTTTAAACAATGAACTTGTATTGACTTGCCATGACCTTTAATATTTCTTAAGTAGTTTATTAACAATTAATAAAAAATTAATATTTACGATGGTTATGAAATTTTGTAACGCAATTAACCGTTTCCTTAACGGCTAACATGAATTGCTCATTGTATAGGAAAAACGTTTGTAATAAAAATAACTATGTAATCTTTAACGTGAATTCCTTTAAGGATAACAGGCGTGCAGGAAAAGGAGGCAATTAAACTTATATTCAAGTTAATCTTCTTCCTAACCTTATCCCTCTAGTTGGGGTCGGAGCAACATATACATTTTTTCAATTTATATCTATCATCCGACGTCTTACTAGTTACTCCTTTACCCTCATATCATAAACTACACAGTCAACACCCTCTTAATTCGGTCTCCCGAAAAAAACATAAATAGAAACTATTTTCGTAACAAAACTATGAAGTGAAATACTTACTAATATTTTATGTATAAAAATAACAGTTAATAAAACTGGACAATTTTCTCAACAATTTCATATTTACTTCTGTATTTTGTGCGATGCTGATAATTTTCTAGTGTAGTACAAATCTCTCTAGAAGCGCCGTATTACTTTTTTTATCTACAGTGGATTATCGCTTCACCATAATTTCACATTTTATTAAGTGACAATGAGGCCGACGATTGTAATGCCTGCTTACACGAAATAAACTGCTTTTCTTATGTATGACTGTTGGACCAAAGTAAATACTTCTGTTATTGACAACATGAGGTAACTAGTCAGGATTAGGAATAAGACCACTTATTAACCAAAACAAGGCTACACACACACACACGAGATATGTAGTAAAAAATCTTAACCTTGTTATGAGCACAAACTATATTATATAAAAAAAGGAGTTACAATTAGCGGTTCCAGTTGTGGGTTATTTATTCGTTTGTTTGATTTGTCTTAACGAATATATCTAAAAGTCGTAGCCGTTTAAGTCAAGGGCAACCGGTGGACTTGCGTATGGTAGGTACTAAACTAGGTACAAATACACATTGCATGCCCTTAATGGCGGGACAAATTGAGCTCTGCCAACCTATAGATGCATTTATAGCTTGTTTTTATTAAGCATTCGCTACTCTTAAGCGTTAACGTTTAGTAGTTTGTATAACGCGTTTTTAAAATTCTGAATCGTAAAATTTAGATGTTGCGCAGTTAGGCCACAGCTGTTACATTTGTATTAAACAGCGACATGTTTTTAACTTCGACTAACTTAACGTTTCTCTTCTTTTATTCGTTACTGTCACTGGAATTGAAATAATATAATCCATTAATAATATAGGTAACATTTTCTGACGTCTTTATTCTTATAATAATTTTTAGGTTAGCCATTATTCTTTAATTATCAAGTAATACAATGAAAGAATACATAATACTTATTTTACGTTTACGCAATACAAATGATGGAAACTTTTTAAGCGCGCTAGAACTTCGTGTACTTGATATCTCTCATCCGAACTCTGTACTTAATGTAACTTTTTATAACATGAAAAGATTTTCACATGAAATTTCAAACGTACTTTCTGTAAAAATTTGCTTGAGCTCCGGTCTTCAAAGGACAGTTGCAGTAATAATATATACTGGTGCGTTCCCATATGTATTCTTCTATGGTATACTACAAGTTTACTATGGTCAGATTATTTAGGTCCTGTCTATGTGTTCATAGGATATATATATAGATTACAGATACTTAGCTGTAAAGTTTTTCATATTAGAAGATATTTATTAAAAAAAATCTACTTGCTGTATATGTTGCGATAACTTTTTTAAATAATTTTTTTGTGTTTATTATCAAAAAGTATTTCAACGTTATTGTAAAATATTTCATACCTATTTTTAGGTGTAGCGGTTAAAATATCTACCGCGAATGTTTCATTTACTGATAAGGTGATTAAATGAATAAATAATAATTATCAATAAACATCCGCACTACTGATTACTGAAAACTATTAATGTAACTGTTTGTTTTAGTGCGCATTGTATATGCTCATATTCATTATACGTTTAGCGTTGTATTGTTACTTTAAAAGATACGCAACAGAATATAAATTTGCATTCCATATTTATGTTAGTTTTAATTAAGAAGATTTAACATTCATATACATATTAAAATTCAGTTGTTACAAGGCCTAGTGTAAATATTTTTTTTCTAATATAGTACAGTTATAACGAGATATTTTTCTGTAAGGTTGATGTTGTTTACAGCGCCATCTATTGCAAGATCTTCGAATCTGTAGACAAAAGATCTTTCTTGCTGTTCTTACTCGCGATTTTAATTTAACAATAGCACAAAGTAGTTAATATAAGAAACAATAGTAAGAAATTCTTTTTTACTCTATTAAGTGACAAAACCAGATGGAAGTTTACACGTGATATGCTGGCCGATATTATTATTATTCACAGTTATTATTAGTACTAATAAAGATATTAAGAGAGAATATTTACACTATTATACGCATAAAACTTGCAATAATATTGTAAACGATACTATTATTTTTAATATGAATAGTTTACCATATTTTTCTTACCACTTCAGCCTTTAAAGGCGGGTAGATTAGAGTTTAAATAAAAGGTATTCCTAATTTGTGTTAACATATTGAAGAGTCTTATTTCGGAATTCTCTGCTATGTATACTAATTGACATTAAACATTTTCTGATTTCCTTTATAAATCTGACAATAATTCAAAATGAATCGAACGGCTCCATTTAAGGAGTTTGCGTCGATTATATTTTGCCGTTACAAGCCTATTGATTCCTACTGTAAAAATTAGGACAAATGACCTGGAATTTAAAATATGTTAAAATGTTTAGAGTGGTAGTTTGATTTGACGTATTTACATTATAAGCCAGATAACGCGGAGAATTTGTTATTGCTCCAATCATTAAGTGGTTACACAAGCTTGTCACATATATGCATGTATTTTAGAGGTGGAAATTAGTGACGGGGTAACTTTAGTAAATGTTATAGGATTACGTTAATATTAGAATTTTCTTAAAATTTTGAAGTTTGCAAGTCTATAAATTATCTTTATTATGTGACCCACTCTTTGCGATATAGTATCTATGGTATTTTCCTTCTCTTTGTCTGTATTCTGCTGTCTATGCTGTCGTATTGCGTCTTGACAATCATGGCGAGCACGTCGAGGTCTGTTTTTAATAATTATTTTTGTTCTTGTTTCTTTGGTATTCAAATGATTTCACATATAAATAAACGAATAATGCCTAATTTTTTTATTATTTTATGTAAGTGGCTGGCTGCAGAAAAGTGGCTTTTAGAAAAGATCAATTTGATTGCTTCATTACGGAGTACTTTACCACTTGACTGATGCTTCAACTTTCTTTTATAACTTTAGGATTGAGGCAAACAAAGTGGTGTGCTATGCGCACCCCGATGCACCACTTATCGAGGATTACAGAGCGGGTGACATGATATGTTCAGAATGTGGACTGGTAGTTGGAGACAGGTATAACGCTTTGTTTTGTAGTTTGAAATACTTTTGGGAAGGTCGTGTGTTATTGTTAAATCAAAGCAAGTATTTAAAACCGTTAAAAATGATTACTTGTAGGCAGTATTTGACCATTTTGAGTATTGTAATTACCTTGGGAACTGATAAATTACTGTTTCTTTTTAAAATAAAATGTTTAGTAGTATAAAAAATATAAATGACAATGCTGTACTGTGTAATTGGTATTTATTACAGTTTATTTTTACCTCATTGCATACTCATGTCCTCTAAGTATGGTTGTAATAATTATATTTGTCTCTTCTAATTCTGAAAATTTTGTTTTGATTAAAAAAAAATACTCAAGTGTTTTGATATTTTCTAATAAATTATTAAATAAAAGTTTGGTGTACATTTTCAGAGTTATAGATGTTGGATCGGAATGGCGTACATTTAGTAATGATAAGTCTGGTGTAGATCCATCTCGTGTTGGTGGCCCGGAAAATCCATTGCTATCTGGCGGGGATCTTTCTACAATCATAGGTCCGGGACGTGGAGATGCATCATTTGACAGTTTTGGAGTTTCAAAATATCAGAATAGACGAAATATAAGTAGCACAGACAGAGCACTTATCAATGCATTTAGAGAAATAAATACAATGGCTGACCGAATAAATTTACCGAAAACTATTGTGGACAGGGCCAATAATTTATTTAAACAGGTAAATCGGATCATTTTGTAATTTAATGTTTAGAATACATAAGAAGTATTATTATTCCATATGTTTATATATTTTATATGTTTATATATTTTATATGTTTATATCTTATATATAAAATTCTCTTGTCACAATGTTCGTTCCCTAACTCCTCCGAAACGGCTTTACCGATTCTTATGAATTTTTTATGCATATTCAGTAGGTCTGAGAATCGGTTACTATCTATTTTTCAAACCCCTAAGTGATCAGGGTTGCCCACACCAAAAAATTTTTTTTTATTTTTAGGGATTTTTTTTTCGATTTTATTTTATTATTGTGTGGCATCAAAAAATACATACAACCCTAAATTTTCTATCACCAACCCCTGCTTTTTAATAGTCATTTTAATATTTTTGTCTCGCTCGATATCATCAATTATACATGGCCACGTATCAAACCGCGTGGCTGTAAACTCCAAAAAAAAAAAATTATCACTTGGTAAGTGATCCCCTCCACGTGTGTACCGGTGTCACCTCTCACCAGTACACAGCACGGAGTGGGGGTGACAACGAATTCTATTTCTCTCAAACGTTATGCCTTCTGTCACTCCCTCTACATATAAATATATTCTCAAGCAACTTTTTTATTTATTTATTAATAACTAATATTATTGAATTTAATTTATTATTAATCTATCTATATATATATAATAAAAACTCGAGAACCGCTGGACCGATTTGGCTAAATGTGGTCTTGAATTATTCGTGGAAGTCCAGGGAAAGTTTAAAAGGTGAGAAAATATGGAAAAAGTGAACTGTACTGAAGGAGTAATAATGTCGTAATAATTTTTTTCTTTTAACATAAGTACAATTTATGAATTTAAAAAAATGTATAATATTTTGTTCCTTGACTTATTTTTTATTTGAGTGAATAAGTTTCAGTAGATTTTTGTCATTTTTAAAATATTGTAAAAATCTCCACAAGAATTTGTCGAATTAGTTTGATTGACTTGAAATATTTGCAAAATTTTATTCGTATATTTCTTTCAAGGTTAAGGTCGGTGATATACTTTTGGTCATCAATATAAAATATAAAGACTACAAGTATTTTAAGCTTAGTTTAAGAAGATTTATGTATTTATGAAATATTCCTTAATTTTCTATGGCAAGAAGCAGAACATGTAGTGTATAATCTGAGAGACAAATACATTAACACTGACATCTGACTTCTGACATCTGACATCTGAAATCTAGAAACCAGAAACCAGAAACCAGAAACAAGAAACCAGAAACCAGTAACCAGAAACCAGAAACCAGAAACCAGTAACCAGTAACCAGAAACCAGAAACCAGAAACCAGAAACTAGAAACTAGAAACCAGAAACCAGAAACCAGAAACCAGAAACCAGAAACCAGAAACCAGAAACCAGAAACTAGAAACCAGAACCTAGAAACCAGAAATCAGTAACCAGAAACCAGAACCTAGAAAGCAGAAACTAGAAACCAGAACCTAGAAACCAGAACCTAGAAACCAGAACCTAGAAACCAGAAACCATAACCTAGAAACCAGAAACCAGAAACCGGAAGCCATCACCTAGAAACCAGAAACCAGAAACCAGAAACCAGAAACCAGAAACTAGAGACTAGAAACTAGAAACCAGAAACTAGAAACTAGAAACCAGAAACCAGAAACTAGAAACCAGAAACCAGAAACCAGAAACCAGTAACCAGTAACCAGTAACCAGTAACCAGAAACCAGTAACCAGTAACCAGAAACCAGTAACCAGTAACCAGAAACCAGAAACCAGTGACCAGAAACCAGAAACCAGAAACCAGAAGCCAGAAACCAGGAACCAGAAACAAACAAACAAAAGTTCATATTAAATAACAAGCTTTCACTGCTGTCTAAGCAATGTAGGTGCGTTCGTAACGCTAAAGAGTCAATTTGCACTTTATTACAGCTGCACAAAGTTCAAATTCAATTATTCTATTAAAACAGTGTGCGTATGCGCGTCGGAGGATCTAACGCCGCGTGCCGAAATTAAAATGAATAAAATAATAACATAAATAGTCACAAAATGTAAAAGCTAAAGATCCACCATACTGATGTTCAATTTGGTCGGCTTCGCGATATTATTTCTTTTGTTTTAGTTTCGGCGCGCGACATAAAATGCATTCGTTTTCACGCCAATACATCAGTCGAGCACAAACCGCGTTACCATCTGGCGGACCTGACAGACTACATTCTGTCAAAAAGATCTGAAATGTGACAGTTATTTGTTCCTAAAAAATTATTATAGTAAATATAACTTATGTACTTTAATTATAACTTTGGCCGCTCTTCTGGAACCCACTAATATTTAAATATTAGTTATTAGATGAATATATATAGTGCTGAACCCCACACACCGCCCATAACCAGGGTGACGGTTCTGTTCAGGAGATGTTTTTGCCCCGGCTATAAAATAGGCAGGTACAAAGAACATTCCAATTATTTTTGACAGAACGAAGTCTGTCGGGTCAGCTAGTATTTGTATATAATATAAATTTTTACCAATTTTTTGTGGATTTTTCATGATTTCTGTTTTATTTTTTATTTGAGTGAATAAGTTTCAGTAGATTTTTGTCATTTTTAAAATATTGTAAAAATCTCCACAAGAATTTGTCGAATTAGTTTGATTGACTTGAAATATTTGCAAAATTTTATTCGTATATTTCTTTCAAGGTTAAGGTCGGTGATATACTTTTGGTCATCAATATAAAATATAAATGACAATGCTGTAATTTGTAATGAGTAGTTATTACAGTTTATTTTTACCTTTTTTTTTTATACTAAAGAGGTGGCAAACAAGCAACGGCCCGCCTGATGGTAAGCAGTTACCGTAGCCTATTGACGCCTGCAGTACCAGAAGTACCACTGGCGCGTTGCCGGCCCGGTAAAAAACATAATTCACGCCCTTTTTGAATAACCCCATTCTGTAGCTCTTGGGGAATACCAGAAACCAGTAACCAGTAACCAGTAACCAGAAACCAGTAACCAGAAACCAGAACCAGAAACTAGAAACTAGAAACTAGAAACTAGAAACTAGAAACTAGAAACCAGAAACTAGAAACCAGAAACTAGAAACCAGAACCAGAAACCAGAAACTAGAAACTAGAAACTAGAAACCAGAAACCAGAAACTAGAAACTAGAAACTAGAAACTAGAAACCAGAACCAGAAACCAGTAACCAGAAACCAGTAACCAGTAACCAGAAACCAGTAACCAGTAACCAGTAACCAGAAACCAGAAACCAGTAACCAGTAACCAGAAACCAGAACCAGAAACTAGAAACCAGAAACTAGAAACCAGAAACCAGTAACCAGTAACCAGAAACCATAAACCAGAAACTAGAAACCAGTAACCAGAAACCAGAAACCAGTAACCAGAAACTAGAAACTAGAAACTAGAAACCAGAAACTAGAAACTAGAAACTAGAAACCAGAAACTAGAAACTAGAAACTAGAAACCAGAAACTAGAAACTAGAAACTAGAAACTAGAAACTAGAAACTAGAAACTAGAAACCAGAACCAGAAACCAGAAACCAGTAACCAGTAACCAGTAACCAGTAACCAGTAACCAGTAACCAGAAACCAGAAACTAGAAACCAGAACCAGAAACTAGAAACTAGAAACCAGAAACTAGAACCAGAAACCAGTAACCAGTAACCAGTAACCAGAAACCAGAACCAGAAACCAGTAACCAGTAACCAGAAACCAGAAACTAGAAACTAGAAACTAGAAACTAGAAACTAGAAACCAGAAACCAGTAACCAGTAACCAGTAACCAGAAACCAGTAACCAGTAACCAGTAACCAGAAACCAGTAACCAGAAACCAGTAACCAGTAACCAGTAACCAGTAACCAGTAACCAGTAACCAGAAACCAGTAACCAGAAACCAGAAACTAGAAACTAGAAACTAGAAACTAGAAACTAGAAACTAGAAACTAGAAACTAGAAACTAGAAACTAGAAACTAGAAACTAGAAACTAGAAACTAGAAACTAGAAACCAGAAACCAGTAACCAGTAACCAGTAACCAGTAACCAGTAACCAGTAACCAGTAACCAGTAACCAGTAACCAGAAACCAGAAACCAGAAACCAGAAACTAGAAACCAGAAACCAGAAACCAGTAACCAGTAACCAGTAACCAGTAACCAGTAACCAGAAACCAGTAACCAGAAACCAGTAACCAGTAACCAGTAACCAGAAACCAGGAACCAGAAACCATAAACCAGAAACCAGTAACCAGTAACCAGAAACCAGTAACCAGTAACCAGTAACCAGAAACCAGGAACCAGAAACCAGAAACCAGGAACCAGAAACCAGTAACCAGTAACCAGAAACCAGAAACTAGAAACCAGAACCAGAAACTAGAAACTAGAAACTAGAAACTAGAAACTAGAAACCAGAAACCAGGAACCAGAAACAAACAAACAAAAGTTCATATTAAATAACAAGCTTTCACTGCTGTCTAAGCAATGTAGGTGCGTTCGTAACGCTAAAGAGTCAATTTGCACTTTATTACAGCTGCACAAAGTTCAAATTCAATTATTCTATTAAAACAGTGTGCGTATGCGCGTCGGAGGATCTAACGCCGCGTGCCGAAATTAAAATGAATAAAATAATAACATAAATAGTCACAAAATGTAAAAGCTAAAGATCCACCATACTGATGTTCAATTTGGTCGGCTTCGCGATATTATTTCTTTTGTTTTAGTTTCGGCGCGCGACATAAAATGCATTCGTTTTCACGCCAATACATCAGTCGAGCACAAACCGCGTTACCATCTGGCGGACCTGACAGACTACATTCTGTCAAAAAGATCTGAAATGTGACAGTTATTTGTTCCTAAAAAATTATTATAGTAAATATAACTTATGTACTTTAATTATAACTTTGGCCGCTCTTCTGGAACCCACTAATATTTAAATATTAGTTATTAGATGAATATATATAGTGCTGAACCCCACACACCGCCCATAACCAGGGTGACGGTTCTGTTCAGGAGATGTTTTTGCCCCGGCTATAAAATAGGCAGGTACAAAGAACATTCCAATTATTTTTGACAGAACGAAGTCTGTCGGGTCAGCTAGTATTTGTATATAATATAAATTTTTACCAATTTTTGTGGATTTTTCATGATTTCTGTTTTATTTTTTACTATCGCTTTCTATTGCTATTAGTAAAAAACCTAAATACATTTTACTGTACCCAGCTCTTTTATAGATTGTTACTTAAATTTAAAAAAAAAAAAAAAAAAAAAAAAAAAAAAAAAAAAAAAAAAAAAAAAAAAAAAAAAAAAAAAAAAAAAAAAAAAAAAAAAAAAAAAAAAAAAAAAAAAAAAAAAAAAAAAAAAAAAAAAAAAAAAAAAAAAAAAAAAAAAAAAAAAAAAAAAAAAAAAAAAAAAAAAAAAAAAAAAAAAAAAAAAAAAAAAAAAAAAAAAAAAAAAAAAAAATCATTCGTTTTCACGCCAATACATCAGTCGAGCACAAACCGCGTTTACCATCTGGCGGACCTGACAGACTACATTCTGTCAAAAAGATCTGAAATGTGACAGTTATTTGTTCCTAAAAAAATTATTATAGTAAATATAACTTATGTACTTTAATTATAACTTTGGCCGCTCTTCTGGAACCCACTAATATCTAAATATTAGTTATTAGATGAATATATATAGTGCTGAACCCCACACACCGCCCATAACCAGGGTGACGGTTCTGTTCAGGAGATGTTTTTGCCCCGGCTATAAAATAGGCAGGTACAAAGAACATTCCAATTATTTTTGACAGAACGAAGTCTGTCGGGTCAGCTAGTATTTGTATATAATATAAATTTTTACCAATTTTTTGTGGAGTTTTCATGATTTCTGTTTTATTTTTTTACTATCGCTTTCTATTGCTATTAGTAAAAAACCTAAATACATTTTACTGCTCCTAGCTCTTTTAATGATTGTTACTTAATTTGAATTGTGTTTGATAAAATAAGACAGTACTAATGTGATTTAACTTAGACATTAATATTTCTGTTAATATTTTTCTTTCAGGTTCATGATGGCAAAAACTTGAAAGGCAGAGCAAATGACGCTATTGCGTCTGCTTGCCTGTACATTGCGTGCAGACAAGAAGGTGTGCCTCGTACGTTTAAAGAAATATGTGCAGTTAGTAAAATAAGTAAAAAGGAAATAGGGAGGTGTTTCAAACTTATTCTGAAAGCCCTCGAGACATCAGTTGATCTCATTACCACAGCGGATTTCATGTCGCGGTTCTGCTCCAACCTTGGATTACCGAACTCTGTGCAAAGAGCCGCAACGCATATTGCGCGGAAGGCAGGAGAGTTGGATATTGTGTCTGGACGTAGCCCTATCTCCGTCGCTGCTGCTGCTATATATATGGCTTCTCAGGTTAATATAAAAGCTTTCTATTTATGATCTGATGAAAAATATATGGTTCAGCCATTATAAGTACGTCATTTGTTCTTAGATTAAGGATTTAAATGTTTTCTTTTGTTATTAATTTAGAATTTTCAGTCATTTTTTATTTATTTTAATATTTGGTTTAGGTTTTAAATTGTGTATTACCAAATTATCATACAAAGATTTTTTTAAATGCTTATTTTCTTTATGTTGATTTATCGTAGCATTTAATGTGATCACTTGAATGTTGAATGATTTTCAGGCATCCGATGATAAGCGCAGTCAAAAAGAAATCGGCGACATTGCGGGCGTGGCGGACGTCACCATCAGACAATCTTATAAGCTCATGTATCCGTTTGCGGCGAAACTGTTCCCTGATGACTTCAAATTCGCCACACCAATCGAGTTCCTGCCGCAAATGTGAAACATTTTGAGGGATATATGTATAAGTTAAAGTGTATAGTTGTCGTTATTATCATAGTAAATTTCATCTGTTGGTAGTTTATTGTTTTTCTGTTACCGGAGGGTCTAGGCAGGTAACACTGTAAAGAGACATAATATCTCTTGGCTATGAGCACAATGTGATGCAGCGTATACCATCTTAACTATCACCACATTATTATTGCCGGACATGTAAGAGCTCGTAATGAATAAAAAAATATGGAGGTGTGTAATTCACCGCATTAAGAGGACTCAACAATAATGATTCTAATGAATAAAACAAAACTATGCATTTAAATCTATGCACAAGCAGTTTCTTTTTATAATTTTTACATTTGTCATATGCGAATTTTCTACATAATTTTATCGTTACTCATGATTTTATGTGCTATTCAGTTGATATTAACATAAAATGGACAACACACTTTTAAATTTGTTAACTGATTCACCGAGTTCAATAAAAACACTGGTGTTAATGAACAGATTATTTAATATATAATTTGAAGCAACAGATGCTAATGAAAAAAATTATTCATCCTTTTTCATGAATACTTTGACTATAAGTGTCAAAAATTACTGGACCATGGTACCGTTGAAGATATATGGTTTATTACCAACGTATATTGCATTTTGTAATGATGTATCAGTAGCGATAGACTATGACCAATACTTATAAGATTGATTAAGATCTCTCGATTATGTTCTAAGAAGTTATTGGATGTTATATTCCATAGGATAGTATTAAAAATGGATCAAAAATGTTAAATCCTGTACTATTTGAACATATTAAAGGATATAAATTTATCCAATTGTGGACGCTAATCAGTTTGTTTGATCAATGATTATGTGATAGGTTATTTGATAGTTATTGTAATAATTGTATGGTGTTAAAAACAATGCAAGATCAAAGTTCTTGGTAATAAAAATTTAAATAAATGATTTGAAGTGGACTGATGTCGGAGACCATCCAGAAAGTTTCAATAACATCACCTAGAACTTATATGCATAGAAAATGATTTGTATGACTTTTAACTGTAAAATTCAACTCAATTGTTTCCAAACTTTCCACAAATTATATCTAAATAATAATTGTAATGTTTCTAATAATATACTACGATTAAAAAAGTATATGTTATGTCGTTATTAATAAAGCTACATTTTCCAAATACAATGAGCGTTTCATTTCAAAATTATTTTGCGTAGTAGGAAAAGTGTAACAGAGCTTACAAGTAACAAGAGACAGAAGTGCTGACACTAGCAAATGGTATTAAAAATGGTCGATATCATTTTACGGAAGCCCAACAAACTCGTTTTTCATAACAAGACTTGCAATTTGTGAAAAAGAGTTTCTATAGGCTTTTTCTTGTAACACGGTATAGGCACTCGGTGATCAATAAATAATGTAAAAAAGTTAACCGATTTAATAATGAGATGATAGTATAATTATAAAAATAGATGGCGCTTATATGAATTAAATTTTTTCTAAGGTTCCGATAAAGACGGGCATCAATCAAAACATGTTGATGAAAATTACGTCGTATTATTCCGTTTCGAGTTAGTAGAGATAATAATGCATGTGAAAAAGAAGTACGTACTTGTATGAATGCTCAACTGCCATAATAATGAATTGGTATTTCTAGCTATTTAATATGAAAAATAATCAGTAAAACGGTTTTTTGCAATATAATTCAATTAACATGATTGCATTATTTATAGTTTTAATGCGAATGTCGAAAAATAAATGTCATTTTATTAGGACATTCATATTATATAGTTGTTATTTATCAACTACAATCTGCTATGCGTGGCTTTTTACAATGTATATTACAAAGATTAAAATCAGACTATTGGATGTATTTTATAAAATCTATAAAGAATATAAAAATGATAGAAGCTCATCTCAGTTGCAGGGGATTACAAAATCGTAGCAGTATAATTAATTGAGTTTTTAACGTGACAAAAGAGAAGAATTTAAGAATAACGTATTTGGTTGGAATATATATGTATATACAAATAAATATGCTACCTCCAATTATGCCTCAGTCATAAGACCAACATAACCGAAGATACAAGTTTTATGAAGAGAGATCTTAGTTTAGCTGCGGACTACCTCTGGCTGATGATAATAAATTTATTTCGCAATAGATTACCTTCTGTGTTTTTTGGTATAAGAATACAGGGTTGCATAAATATGAATATTTATAAGACAGAAGCTCCCCTCACCTGCAAGTCTCTCGGGATGAATAACTCTTGATTAGGCGGGCAATGTGCGAGTAAACCGGATCTGGAAATAACGCTCGTATTTCCTCTTTATTTTAGGCAATTTTTAATAATATCTTTGTATTAGCGATGTGGTATTAGGTCGGTGTTAGTATTTAAGTGTCACATCTTCAAATTTTTAGTACGTTCATATGTAGATAATTTATTATGAATAGAAAAACAAAGTTGCAACATCAGCTCAAAAGCAATGTTTGGACATGCATTAGTTAAATACCGAAATTCGCTTTTTTAGGTTGAAAGTTAACAAGAAAGTATTAAAAAGTATTGCCTGGTGTACTAATCACAAGTTTTTGTCTTAAAGATCTTTGGATCACATCTTTCTTGGTTAGCTTAAGAAAGAAAAATCTAGGTCTTTCTTAAAGTAACTTAAAAGAAAGATTCAATACTTTTTATATCATCACGAGTCCATATTATTTATTTTTTATATATTACATTATAAATTTCTTTTATAATGATCTAAAAAAAATCGAATATGAACCGCGATTGTTAATAAAGATTACAGGTTTCGAAAGCGCGGTGTTTTCATTATACAAGTGTTACGTACCGGTGGCCGCCATGTTTAATTCAGGTCCCGTGTCAACCGAGCTGCATTGTGGTGAGTAACGCTGAGGCTTTTACACTCTGGGGATTTGTTTGAATTTAATTGCGTGCCATGTTGTCCCCGGCGGGTCTCGGACTCGTAAACAATACGACCTGGACGAGATGCTTTTATGTTTACAGGTGGTTTTGTTCGGTTGGAATGGTTATTTTCCCACATTGTTTTTACTTTTAGCTAAAACAAAAGTATTATTTGGTACGTTACTGCATAAACGTTTAAGTTTTTTTTATATTTTCATTTGTTATTTAGATAATTACCGCCGTGACTTGATAGTGTTACTTTTTATAGAAGTATATACATAGTAAATAGTTGTATTCTAAATAAAACATACCAAAGATATAAAATAAAATATTATTCATTATTTCACTATTTGTCTTTAAGATATATTAAAACAAAGAACAACTTCTTGTTGAAAGTGGGTAACTTGTGTGATATTTCGAAATTTTCTACAAGTAACTTTTAGCTATTTGCGCGTTTTGTGAGAACTGATAATTAGTTATTTTGTTATTGGTTGGTTTGTTCTGTATTGGTTTTTTTGTAACTTATCCAAGTCAAAGTCAGGATAGCAAAAAGATAATTGTAGTAGTGTAGTTTATATGATTTAAAGTAATCTACAATTTTTAAACAATTTGCTATGAAACAAAATAGTTTTCAGTAACGAAATGTACACAGTTTTTGTCGATTTCAATTTCAAAATTTCTCTCGGAAATACAAATCAATACATCTCTATTACTTCAAACTGGGCGGAAATTGCTTTTTCAATATTGCAATATCGCGCGAGCGCTTTCGGAAATTATTTGCTCACCTAATGGACTCAATGTATTCAACTTGAAACGTGCTGTACGCACAGGAAATTATATTGTACTTAAAACAGGATGACTTCAAAATTTCGAAAGAATCAACTTCCTTTTGTTTTCAGTTCTATCAACTACATTACTTATTGAAAGTAAGAAAATCTAATATATAAAATTCTCTTGTCACAATGTTCGTTCCCTAACTCCTCCGAAACGGCTTTACCGATTCTTATAATTTTTTTTATGCATATTCAGTAGGTCTGGGAATCGGCTATTATCTATTTTTTAAACCCCTAAGTAATCAGGGTTGCCCACACCAAAAAAAAAAAATATTTTTTGGATATTTTTTTTCTGTTTTATATTTTTATTATGTGGCATCAAAAAATACACAAAACCCTAAATTTTCACATTTCTATCACCAACTCCTGCTTTTTAGTCATTTTAATATGTTTTTGTCCCGCTCAATATCATCAATTATACATGGCCACGTATCAAAACGCGTGGCTGTAAACTCCAAAAAAAATAATTATTATCACTTGGTAAGTGATCCCCTCCACGTGTGTACTGGTGTCCCTCTCACTAGTACACAGCACGGAGTGGGGATGACAACGAATTCTATTTCTCTCAAACATTATGCCTTCTGTCACTCCCTCTACATATAAATATATTCTCAAGCAACTTTATTATTTATTTATTAATAACTAATATTATTGAATTTAATTTATTATTAATCTATCTATATATATATATATATACAAAAATGAATTGCTGTTCGTTAGTCTCGCTAAAAGTCGATAACGGCTGGACCGATTTGGCTAAATGTAGTCTTGAATTATTCGTGGAAGTCCAGGGAAGGTTTAAAAGGTGAGAAAATATGGAAAAAGTGCCCGGAACATGGTTAAAACAACAATTTCACTTTTCCATTAAGGTGACTAGATTTTTCGATGGGCAAAGCGGGACAGCTCTGAAGGAGTAATAATATCGTAATATTTTTTACTTTTAACATAAGTACAACTTATGAATATAAAAAAATATATAATATTTTATTCCTTGACATATTTTTTATTTGAGTGACTATGTTTCAGTAGATTTTTGTCATTTTTAAAATATTGTACAAATCTCCACCAGAATTTGTCAAATTAGTTTGATTGACTTAAAATATTTGCAAAATTTTATTCGTATACTAGCTGACCCGCCAGACTTCGTTCTGTCAAAAAAAATTGGAATGTTCTATGTTTCTGCCTATTTTATAGCCGGGGTAAAAAAATCTCCTGAACAGAACCGTCACCCTGGTTATGGGCGGTGTGTGGGGTCAGCACTATATACATTCATCTAATAACTAATATTTAAATATAAGTAGGTTCCAGAAGAGTGGCCAAAGTTATAATTAAGTACATAAGTTATATTTACTATAATATTTTTTAGGAACAAATAACTGACACATTCCAAATCTTTTTGACAGAATGTAGTCTGTCAGGTCCGCCAGATGGTAATGCGGTTTGTGCTCGACTGATGTATTGACTTTTTTTTTTGATGAATGATGTTCTTGCTTTGGGTCACCTTAAGACCGTCAACAAGGCTTCATCGGACCCTGGGCTCGCGTATTCCGGCATCCGCGAGATTTATTGACGTGAAAACGAATGCATTTTATGTCGCGCGCCGAAACTAAAACAAAAGAAATAATATCGCGAAGCCGACCAAATTGAAAATCAGTATGGTGGATCTTTAGCTCTTACATTTTGTGACTATTTATGTTATTATTTCATTCGTTTTAATTTCGGCACGCGGCGTTAGATCCTCCGACGCGCATACGCACACTGTTTTGATAGAATAATTGAATTTGAACTTTGTGCAGCTGCAATAAAGTGCAAATTGACTCTTTAGCGTTACGAACGCACCTACATGCTTAGGCAGTAGTGAAAGCTTGTAATTTAATATGAACTTTTGTTTGTTAGTTTCTGTTTTCTGGTTTCTGGTTTCTGGTTTCTGGTTTCTAGTTTCTGGTTTCTGGTTTCTGGTTTCTAGTTTCTGGTTTCTAGTTTCTGGTTTCTGGTTTCTGGTTTCTGGTTTCTAGTTTCTGGTTTCTGGTTTCTAGTTTCTGGTTTCTGGTTTCTGGTTTCTGTTTTCTGGTTTCTGGTTTCTAGTTTCTGGTTTCTGTTTTCTGGTTTCTGGTTTCTGGTTTCTGGTTTCTGGTTTCTGGTTTCTGGTTTCTGGTTTCTGGTTTCTGGTTTCTGGTTTCTGGTTTCTGGTTTCTGGTTTCTGGTTTCTGGTTACAGGTTTTCCATTTTCCTTTTTCCATTTTCCATTTTCCATTTTCCATTTTCCATTTTTCCATTTTCCATTTTCATTTTCCATTTTCCATTTTTCCATTTTTCCATTTTCCATTTTCCATTTTCCATTTTCCTTTTCCATTTTCCATTTTCCATTTTCCATTTTTCCATTTTCCATTTTCCATTTTCCATTTTTCCATTTTCCATTTTCCATTTTCCATTTTCATTTTCCATTTTCCATTTTCCATTTTCCATTTTCCATTTTCCATTTTCCATTTTCCATTTTCCATTTTCCATTTTCCATTTTCCATTTTCCATTTTCCATTTTCCATTTTCCATTTTCCATTTTCCATTTTCCATTTTCCATTTTCCATTTTCCATTTTCCATTTTCCTTTTCCATTTTCCTTTTCCATTTTCCATTTTCCATTTTCCATTTTCCATTTTCCATTTTCCATTTTCCATTTTCCTTTTCCATTTTCCATTTTCCATTTTTCCATTTTCCATTTTCCATTTTCCATTTTCCATTTTCCATTTTCCATTTTCATTTTCCATTTTCCATTTTCCATTTTCCATTTTCCATTTTCATTTTCCATTTTCCATTTTCCATTTTCCATTTTCCATTTTCCATTTTCCATTTTCCATTTTCCATTTTCCAATTTCCATTTTCCATTTTCAATTTCCAATTTCCAATTTCCAATTTCCAATTTCCAATTCCAATTTCCAATTTCCAATTTCCAATTTCCAATTTCCAATTTCCAATTTCCAATTTCCAATTTCCAATGTCCAATTACCAATTTTCCAATTTACAATTCCCAATTCCCAATTCCCTATTCCCAATACTATCACAAAAGATCAAAAAAGTAAAGTTAAGACTTAACTACTATTTTGAACCAATCTGAACTTAGGGCAGTGGTGTTCCTGCTAGAATTCTACAATCGCTGCACACGAACACACTAATTTACTGCATGATACTACACTCACATTGAACATTCAACCGCATTATGCACAAAAAAATAAAAATGAACCGAGACAATGCGACCTTCACGCCCAGATTCCCGCTAAAGTTCTTAAAATATTCTTCTTCTTCCCAATTGATGGCATGAGCACGGTATGTGCGTGAGCCAGTGTCATGTGTAGACGAATATAATAAAAGAATAAAAATCCTTAAATTTGTCTGCGAGGTCAATTTGGCTGCCTTTTCTCGTAAAATATTATAGTTGCAATCAGTAATTGTTGGTTGTCAATATCAAATGTCAAAATCAAAATTATTCTTTTAAATTGTATTTGATTTCTAAATGACGGGACGCATTTCATATATCTGACCTTAACCAGAAACCAGAAACCAGAAACCAGAAACCAGAAACCAGAAACCAACCAGAAACCAGAAATTAGTAACCAGAAACCAGAAACCAGAAACAGAAACCAGAAACCAGAAAACCAGAAACCAGAAACCAGAAACCAGAAACCAGAAAACCAGAAATTAGTAACCAGAAACCAGAAACAGAAACCAGAAACCAGAAACCAGAAACAGAAACCAGAAACCAGAAACCAGAAACAAACAAACAAAAGTTCATATTAAATTACAAGCTTTCACTGCTGTCTAAGCAATGTAGGTGCGTTCGTAACGCTAAAGAGTCAGTTTGCACTTTATTGCAGCTGCACAAAGTTTAAATTCAATTATTCTATCAAAACAGTGTGCGTATGCGCGTCGGGAGGATCTAACGCTGCGTACCGAATGAAATAATAACGTAAATAGCCACAAAATGTAAGAGCTAAAGATCGTTACTACTGATTTTTAATTTGGTCGGCTTCGCGGTATTATTTCTTTTGTTTTAGTTTCGGCGCGCGACTTAAAATGCATTCGTTTTCACGTCAATACATCAGTCGAGCACAAACTGCGTTACCATTTGGCGGACCTGACAGACTTCACTCTGTCAAAACGATTTTAATGTGGCAGTTATTTGTTCCTAAAAATAATAATAGTAAAAATAATTTATGTACTATATATAATTATAACTTTTGGCCACTCTTCTCGAACCCTCTCATATTTAAATAATAGTTATTAGATGAACATACATGGAGCTGAACCCCACACACCGCTCTATCACCAGGGTGACGGTTCTGTTCAGATTTTCTTGCGCTGGCTATAAAATAGGTAAGAACAAAAAACTGCCACATTCCTATTTTTTTTACAGAACGAAGTCCGTCGGGTCAGCTAGTATCAATATAAAAGTCAGCGATAGTAAATAACAAAAAGTAAACTTTGATAAATATATGATAATCTATAGTATTTAAATCAAGTTTCCGAATTTGATTTTATTGGTAATTGTTAAAAAAGTAATAGTATATAGTTAAAGCTATAAACACAACGACAGGTAAGCGAATGTAAATGACCGTGTGATGTTTATATATGTAAATGTATTCCACGTTTTTGTTTATGCACCTAAATGCGTGCGGTCGAATTCTAATTTCTTTTACTATAAGCATTCTCTTTGATTATACGATCGATGCATACCAAAGAGATGTATGTCAGTACGTACTGAAGTATCTCATTGTTTCTACCTTATTTATGATAAAACCTTTTTTGGTACTTTACAGAAACTGTAATGAATTTTTGATACTTAAAATCGTAAATATTTTTTGAAAGGTATTAAAACGATTTTCTTCTTTCATTTTCTCTTTCTGTTTTATAAGCTTGTAGTAAGTTGAAGTGTTTAGTTAATTGTATCAAAAGAAATATTTCAATATCGTTTTATGAACGTATTCCTTATTTATGTATGAATGACTTAAATTGGTTCATTCGTTAATCGAGCAGTTGGAAAATAGCGTGGCGTGATACGAATTCCCCAAAGACATTCTTCAGTTACGGTCCAATTTACTTGATATAGAAGCTTTGATAATTTGTGAAGTATGTTCTCTGGTATTTAAGTGTCCAAAGCTAGTCGCAACGGCTCTACTTCGTTACGGTTAAATTTAATAACTGTTAATGATGTTAGTTAAAATTATTTAATGTTGTCTACTTTTCTAAACGCTATTTGGGTTAATTAAACAACTTGTCAACGTTTAAACGTTGCTCTGTTTGTTAAAATATTTAAATTACTAAACGTTTTAACGAATGTAAATTTAAAAAAAAACGGTAAAATGGAATGCATTTTGTTGTGTTTTGAAAATTATACGTTTACAAACAAAGAATTGATAAGGGTCACACTAGTAAAGTAATTATTTAAAGTTTGATAGAAAAGCTTTTTGTTTATATCACGGATTGAATAAAATAATTAAGTTAAAAAAAATCGATTTCAGAGCACTTTTTTTATATAGATCAAACATAAAAAGGAGAATAAAGCATTCGTTAAGCAACATGCGATAAACGCTTGAAATCTTCCAACTCGTGCATTATTTTCCAGACCATTAACTAAATGACTTAACACTATAATTTATAACACGCATCTTCTTTTTATCCTTTTAAGTGTATCACTCCGAACGCTTTTAACCCATGTTTTGAGATCAGCTTTGTGAAACAATAAAACAGTAATCGAAAATACTGTTAGGTTATTTTAAAAATCTCACGGTAGGATTAGCACAAAATAATTGCACCGACCTGAACTGTAAAGTTTCAATAGAAATTATTACAAGATGGAAAAATCGATGTGTTTTCCCAATCTATACAGTTACTACTTTTTGGGATTGACATAAAATGCTCTTTTCAATAAAAAAGTAGATCACAAAACGACGATATCTTTTCACAAAAGAGAAATAATTGGCATTCAGTATCAATTAACAAAATTGATATAGATAATACGAAAGTCTATTTAATTTAAGACAAATATATCCCAGATGCAAATATTAAATTTTATGAGAACGATGTTACAGGTAATATAATTTCAAAGTGGTTACTATAATATTACGACCACTGTAGTACGTAGTGGTGACATAAACAAAATTACCGACTGCTGGGTACGTAATTGTGTTTTATTACACAATTTTATGAAATTACATATGGTCGTACAGTACGTCTGTAATATATCAGGAATATATACGATTATTAAATATAAAGAAGTCGTAAAATATAAAACTGCAAAAACCTTCATAGAGTGTTATGAAAAAGCAACAGATTATAAAATAATTGTTTTTTGGTTGCATACATGTTTATGATAATTGCTATTAGCTTTTACTATATATCGAATTTTCAGATGGTCGCATTTGTTTTAAAATTAAATAACTACACGATTTTATTTTATA
The DNA here is from genome assembly GCA_029286795.1 of Byasa hedistus. Classification (NCBI taxonomy): domain Eukaryota; kingdom Metazoa; phylum Arthropoda; class Insecta; order Lepidoptera; family Papilionidae; genus Byasa; species Byasa hedistus. The sequence continues at coordinate 2,337,355 of JAGSMW010000020.1, read as the reverse complement.
TATAGTATATTTAAGTTTTCTTATAAAAAAGATAAATAATTGCGTAAATAATTATTGAGAGGATGTGATAAACGAAGAGGAATTTATGAGATTGAATTCTTGTTTATATTCATAATATGCAATCAAAATTTTATTACTAATAAAATATTAAAATAAAAAAAATTAAATGAAATGAAATTTAACAAAAGAATTACCAATAGCTAAAAAAAACTAACTTCCGAGTGATTTGAACGCATTTTGGATTAAATATTTTTTACGCGCCATCTTGTATTTTTTACTAATTATAGTCTGTGGTGGTGTCATCATACAAGTCTTAACGATGAATACATCGGCTTTAAATATCAGCTAGAAATACGTCACACTGTATAACTATTAATATGAATGTATACTTAAATCCTTGAGTTTATCCTATAAATAACTGATTGTAGTGTGTTTCCATTACATGTGCATTTCCAATGAATGGTCAAATCGATAACCAATATCCATTGTACTTCCGATAGCGAGTTCAAATTAACTGATCGTATCATGGAGATAACTTGGTAGGCAGCTGTGCGTTGTATTTACGGAAATAAGGTATTTTATAACTCACTCTCTGTAATACAATTACCAGTAATATTATTTCAAACAATTGTTAATTCTCTATGTCAATTTATATAGTATAGGGGCGCTATACTGCTCCATTATATTTCAAGTATTTTCTTATATTTCCAACAAGGTTGAAATTGTTGTTTATTATTATTTTTGTGGTATTCTTATTTCATTTCCAAGTTTATGTATTTATTAAAAAACAAACTGAAATCACATGCAATTTTCTGTTTCTGGCGACTGGAGATGTAATACGGAGCGTGGCCAAAATTTAATTAACACATCCATAAGTCGGGGAAGTTTTCATCTAAACAACTAGAAAATGAATAAATTAGAACCTTAAATTTGGGTTGATGAAAGAAAAATTTTATTAAAACCTTTTTTTCGTTAAATAATATCGGAGCAAGATGAAGTTATTTTTTATTTTCTTAACCTATTATAATAATAGGTCAACAACTAATCGCCTCTGTAGCTCAACGGCTAATCTTGTCACAATTAAAACTCAGTTCGATTTCCTGTCTAGCTACCATCCCCGTATTACAAATATGTTGCAAACAACTTTGCTGTGTACTTACTCAACTAATGTGAGCCTTCTGGGTAAGCTTCACCATCTTCACATTCATTATCTCACCGCAACGGGGCAACGCGCCCCGAAGATCTTCAATAATAATTTACTCTGTATGATTAAAATAAACATTTTTAACATTGATATTGTTATTTGATATCGTTCACCGATAAATTTCTTTGTTCTAGATCTAGTCCTTTAGAGAATTGCATTAATCTTTTCATCGAACGCTGTGACTTTTAATCGGTGGACTAGAAGGATGGTCAGATGTCTCCGCGTCGCGGATGGAGGCGGAGAGGAGATTTGAGATTGGAGTATTTGCGTCGTATTGTATATAATAGTCATAAATTTATTATTGTTAAACAAATAAATGTTTACAATGTACGGTTGATAAATGTATAACAAGTAGAATGCTCTATGAAAATATAAACCGATACCAAATGTTTAGTGCGCAATAAATAACGCGCGACGGCTTCTCTGTGGGAACACTTCAGTAGGGCAAAGGGATATTCAGACCGCTTATCCACGTGGCACGACAACCTAGTTCAGTTTTTTTTTTTTCACTGCGTTTGGAAACCGGCCGGATGTATAACGTTCATCTATATAGAAACTTTTTCTAAACTTTATCCTTTTTTTATTAAACGTAATTGCAAATGTAGAGTTGCTACCTCTCTTTATAGATTGTAATAAGATTTTTAGGTTATGTTGGATTGTGATTAAAATATTTAAATTAACGATGACTGTTATGGTAACCAAAGATATACGTTTAATCATTCGACTATATACGATTTGAGTATAAGTATGTAACAAACTATGACAAGAATATCTTGAATAATCTTATTGAAAGTAAACTACAGCATTATTAAATGCAAAACATTACTAATATGCTTTTGACCTAATTGTGTCAGTTTTCGTATATTATCTTTTGTTATTATATAATAATAAAACATTTGCTTTTTTTTGCAGTTATAATTATGATATATTTTATTTGAAAGACATTAATTGCTGTAAATAGAAAAGTCGAGTTTGAATGTAAAAAGGTTTTATTTGTATAAGAATACCTAAGTAAATTGTGACTGACGGGTTGTTGGAAAAAGGGAAAGAGAAAATAAGTAACGACTAGAAGCCGGTGGATGTCGAGCCGGTTTCATTTTACGACATTAATTTTGTCCGTTACTGTTACCTTATTTCACTTTGTATTTTAATAATTCTTGAATTCAATTACAATTTTGTTAATCTAAAAAAAACGTAATGGACATAATATAGTATTTACATGTTTTAAAAAGTATTTACAACACTTACGCTAGATTATTTATTAACGTATACAATCGTTTCAATTTTATATCTACACAATTGAAATAAGTGAAAAATAATGTAACTTAAGACTTAACATTGATTTGAAAAAAAATTGTGAATTATTTTGTTATGTAAAGGCAAAAACACGTAATTCAAAATTAAATTAATTTTGATGGGCCTGGGAATGTGGAGTTATAATGGAAATCCAAAATAATTACTGTTCATTATAATTACTTTATAACGGCGAATGAATAATTGAAAAAAATACTTTATAAGCTAAATATCAGTTTTTTTTATCAGTGGTTTCAAAGGAAACTATCAAAAAAGTGAGATACGGTTTCAGTTTGTGCGATGGGTGGGTGCAATAAAACATTGTTTACGCATCGGCTTTATGATCGACATTAAGATTGTTCCTTAGTATAAAAATCTGCGGAATTAAAAAAAGTTTATGGCAAATGTTTTACGAGAATATCTTCTAGCTGTGGATATCGGCCTGCTAGGTTATGGCTACAGTATAACTCTTTGTCGTTGCTCTAGAGCTCTTTTACCTCTCTTCGCCTCTTTCTTACTTTTGATACTCGTGCCCAAAACTATGACGTGTTAGTATATTTATATAGCGTCGATATTCTTCATCTTGAGGCAAAACCTACCGTAATTATTACACAAACTCACAAAAAAGAACACTAATATTTGCACACCTCTGTTCAGTATACAATCTTGGTTTCTTATTAAACAATACACATAGACCTGTAAAGTATAAAAATGTCTAAATACAAAGATAATAAAAGATTATTTGAAAATACTTTCCTATAACTAATGCGAATAATTAATTTTAATCGAGTAAAAAACTAAGTTAAGCTAAAGTTATTTAAGGTTCAGTTAATGTTCGGCTCGCGTGTCTCCTTTTGGTGCCTAACTAGTGCTCGATTAGTTCTTGTTCGGGGTCAAGAACGGTCACTGCTATTTTATTAATTTACTAAAATAGATATATATATCTATTCCTAAATACTAGAAATTTTTAGTAAGAGAAAAACTTATTAAATAATAATTTGGATTTAATACAATTAGTCATTCAATTAGTTATGGCTTTGGAATTTTAGAATATTACTGAAATATTATTGCTGTTAAGTTTAATGTATTGTTAACAAAATAAAGAAAAAAAAATAGTTTAAATTCTGTATATTTTACTCGCAAATATCTTCATAAATCCATGGGTTCTCGTAGTGATTATCTTTATTTCCGACGCCCGAAGAAATTTCATCTCTCTTACAATCTTTTTATGTTCTTCTAACTTATCATTACCTTTAATAGTTAAATAATGAATTAAAACAGATTATAAATTTTAACCTACACCCAACATTGACATAAATATGAAAGTGACCTCATACTCCAATCTTTAAATATATAACATTTTGTTATCACGTCTAAAAACAAAAATAACTATGTGTATCTCATTACATTTTCATTTCATTGTTACGTGTGTGTAATATCAAAATATTGGTTGTAAATATTTGTTATTTGTATAAACGAAACAAGTATGAGAAAACGATGAAACGTTCGTTTGTTCTGTAAACAGTATACAAATTGGATTCTTGCAAGAAACTGTCAAATTGGGACGAGTTTATATAATGGGTGGAATGTTTATATTAATGATACAATTGTTAACAAATTGTTATGTTTAGATTTAACGGGAGAATGAGTTTACTTCGCAAAGATTATAATTTCGTATATGATATACAATCGATGAAATTATTTATGCAAAAAGACTTGATGATGTCTTTAAGAACTTTTTTTTTATAAGGTGAAAATAAAGACAAGATGGACTGACGTTCTGGTAAGGGTCGCGGGTAACCACTGGATGCGAGTAGCGCTGGACCGATCGGCGTGGAGATCCTTGAGGGAGGCCTATGCCCAACAGTGGGCGTTATCCGGTTGATGATGATGACGAATAAAGACATATATAGAAGATAATAATATCATTATCATTTCAGTGTACTGATATCCACTTCTAAACATAGTTCTTTCTTATCGATATCCAGTGCGAACGGTTCGATGGCTCATGCATCTCAAATATATATAACGATGTATAATTAGTCTATTAATATTATAAACAAGTATTTAAAGTTTAGTTTAATGAGTACAACTTTAGTAGACATTAGTAAATAGACCACTACGTAGAAGGTGTACCAGTTCGTCGTCACACGTGTGTGTACTATTAAAAGGAAAATAGCAGGATAATTACAATGCCACGTTTCACCGTGAGCACGATGCTTAATGAATGGGTATTGATTCCTGGAGGTGGTATCTTTTATGCTCATTTAGTTCTCAGACCATGGGAACTGTATCTAGACTGGAATCAATTAACCGCCGTTGAATTTCAAATGAGCGGTACGTAATACGTAATTAGTTTGTTTTAATACGCGAATAGATATAATCGGTAATGTTATTACGAGTTTCGTTGGAAAGTCGATCGATGTAATTCGGATTTTCCAAATCTAGCCTCTACGACCTGCTACGGGATGCACCGTTGCCTAGAGGAAAGTTTAGTGTCGATTTAGCCTCCGTGCGGTGCGGACGTGTCGCCCGTTTAACCGCGCACGCGCGTAATCAATCTCGTTGACAGCTTGTAATCCAATTATTTACAAAATAACGATGGCATGCCAACGGCCTGATTAATGTAAACGTCACCAAAGATTCGCGATGAACGATGTGCTTTATTTAATTTTATCGGTCCAGTTCACAGTTTGAGTGGAAAATGTTGGTGAGAGTGGTGAATTCGGAAAAATGTTGAGGAAGTACCTCGCGCTGTGGACGCATTTTATTTTACTTTACATCACTATTCACGTGATAATTGTTAATGGATTCATAGGTAAATTAAATTCATTAAAACTGTTAAAATAATTCCGTTTAGAAAGTAAAACTATTGTTAATAACTACCATCGTATATAGGTCAAACTTTTCTGAGGAAGAATTGCCTTTAGACATTGTGAAATAGTTATAAACAGTTTAACTGATGCAAGAATAAGTAAAATTGAGTAAAATAGATATTCATTCACCGATAACTTTTTCTTAATAAGGATAGATGTAATTTTGTTACCATATCAATGCAATTACGCTTTTGTTAATAAAAAAGATTGTTAATGAGATTTTTGGAGAATTTACTACATTATATGGTTACCTTTGTAACGAAACATTCGCCTTTATGCGCCATGAATTTTTAAACAGTCTTAAATATTTAAAAGCTCCAACATCGTATTTCGGGATCTGTGTTTATATATATAACACTGAAATATAGCAATGGGATTGTTTATTATATTCTTCGAAGAAACCTATACGATTTGTTGAATTTAAAAAGCGGAAAGGTTTTTAATTGTAGCGTGATGTATGGATTCGTTTCCTGATGAGCATAAGGAGGAGCTAAACGACGAAAGAATGGTAGCAAGTTTTAAGTAACTTTCTTGGACTTGGACAACATCTATTAGCCACTTTAATGAAAATGGCTTTGATGTGGCAGAATGCTTGTTCCACAGCTAAAGCACCATTCAGGTCCTACCTATATAGATGATTATTTCTAAATACCTGATTGGTGGCATTTTAAAAGCAAATCATTTACAAATCTCCGAGTATCAAAGCATTTGCTTGAACTTCGTAACTTACCTGAAGGTTATTGTAAACTGAGGAGGCTAAGCTTTTCGCTGGTGCTTTGCAAAAGCTGGTCAAAATTATAACAGATTTGATCATACCATCTTAATTCCTAAATCACAGGTAACTTAAAAATTTAAAAAACAGTAATAACTAAAAACAATATTAATGCTCTCCCTTTCCAACATCTCTCTACTGCAAATTTAATTGAATCATGCAAAGTATTATTTTTTATGTATCATTGAGGGGTTCCTATTTTTGTGATAGCAATTTTTACTAACAGACGGTGTGACAGTTTGCTATTAGAATCTAATATAAAGTTAGGGGAAGTTCTCTATTGTTCGGACTTGGAATAGTTCGAAACGGATGGGTTGTCGCGATCGGCACCTGACAACATGCAACTATTTCATCGAAACTATTCCAATAACTTTATACTAATCTTAATCGGATTTAATGAATTGTTTATGTGGTAATGAAGTATAACTAGACGTAATTACTAATTACTGACCTCATAACATTTATCTGTTAAGGCATGTAAACTCTCTAGAAGGTGCAACATCAATACGGATAAAGTTCATCTGTTTGTAATTTTGTTAAATAAAATCACCTCTTTTGCATCATACATAATTTACTTAATCTTAGGTTTACCTTTAATTTTTGTTATAGTTAATTTATAACGAAATCGCTTTTGTATTTATTTATAATTCTCATTGTGTTAGGTGCAACAGGACTCGTAGCCAAAAATATGAAAAGGTACTGTGACGTCCTTGACGCACAAATATTAGAAACATCTATTCAAATATAAATAAAATTTGCCATCGATCTCAAATTCACACGTCACCAGTCAAACAGCTCACACTTCGCACACTGCCCAAACACGAATGTAGCGAGATTTATAATTATCTGTCTTTTATAGCGAAACGATGTTATGTCATACCCTCTCTTTTTTCATTTCAGTCTTTTAAAAAGTTAATACAACTACTATTTCACTGACAAAATGTTTGTTATCACAATTATTTTTACTCAATACATAACACAAATAAGACAACACTTTAGATAGGCAAGCATCTATACATTCATCGACAATAATAAGCAAAGTTCTTGGAGATAATATAAATAATACCAATAAACAATAATATTTTAGTAAATCTGGGTAATTAGGAAGTGTATATATATAATGATGATATTGGAACATATTTTTATGAAGTTTCAGGACGGAATGTGCACTATAATATCGACACATGTCTAGAAAAAGGGGTAACCCGTACACAATAGAACATTAAATCGCTTCTAAAGACGCAAAGTATCGGAACATATTCTAAAAATGCGCAACATGAAAATGCTATAAAATGTTCCACGGAGCATTCTCCTTTCGTATCTCTTTCCTTCCACGCTGCATGCAGTTTCCTGCGGTGACGGCACTGTAGCTGCGACTGAAAAGATACTTGCATATATTATGTATACATAGTCGGTTTGTCTTTCTTTTTAGACTTTTCATCGCAGACACTGCGGTATGGCGAGATGAACGATCGCTTTCAGCCTCTTGCGGACACTGAGAGTAATGAATGGACACGCTTACATAGATTTATATTAAAAAGTAAATTTATAAGTATATTGTAAATTGTGTCTACCCACTATTCATATGTAGTTCAAATTCCATCTTAACCATGTGCATAAGAATAAATAACATATTCATATTTTTGGTAAACAACAGGTGCGTGTAGAAATACTTGCCTCCCTTATTGTTGAGTGTAGCTGAAGTCCCATCGAAAGAGTCACGATGAGTGACGATACTCTTGTGACGTCACAGTACGTAATCAACCAATAGGGGAGGGATGTAGATTTTGGGGATTAAATATAGTCATGCATTCACTTTAAACCAAAAAAGAGATGCTTTAAAGCGAATTTTTTGCTTTTGTTACCCATATATCAAAAGTGTAATCCATTCTGTGAATAAAGTCAATTTTCATATATGAAGAGTATTCAAATAATTATCTCTTTTGATGTAAAACAGTTTATGTATATAATATATACATTTCAGTATCTTTGACTATTAACGTTTCAGTAAATTACTATTTCTATATATTTGTGAGAAATGGATTAGATCAGATCACTCAATTTCTCGGCCGGTACGGAGCCAGTTCCGAGTATAGCAATTATTTCCAATTGAAGTCTATTTTCATTACAAGACATTAATGGGCAATGATAATGATAAATAATTTTTGTAATGAACTTTGACTTTCATATTTCAATAATCTCGTATATGTTACATTTTATATCTTCACGTAATACCGTCGATAGAGAAACTTTTCTCGCTATAAAAAATACATGCTTTTGTCATTTTCGTAAATTATTCTTTTGTCAAAGTTTAGCAACTTTTATCGGCTTACACAAGTTAACTTTCAAAGTTTTTTCTCGATATTAGTTTGTTACATTTTGAACGACGTAAACAGTTTTTGCAATTTGCAGATAAGTGTTTCACTTGGTTCTTATATACATACTAAGATATAAGTACTATATTTATATATGTACTTAATTTAGACATTAAATAAATAATTGCTTTAAGAAAGTCTTTACCATTTAATTTATCTTTTTAATATCTTAAAGTAACTCGTTAAATATTTTGAATTAAAGACATATTAATATAATTGTAAAGTGTGTTTTGATATAACAGAATAAAAATTAAAAACTTAAAGCTATGTATATTAAATTAAACGTTACAAAATTAAGTATGTTAGATAAAAAGGTCCAAGACTGGACTCAGTGCTATGTGATGCTAACTCCTAATATTCCTTGACCTGAAATTGTAAAGAAAGGAAGTCCATGGAACACTTATTTTAATAAACTATACTTTAATAAACTTAAACACTTTATGAAAGAAACATAATCTACGTATTCAAAAAAATATGATTGTTTGCTAGTAATCTAAATAAACATTTATATTGACAATAATGATATAAAAAACTTATTAAGTATTTAGATAATGCATTTTCATATATACTCGAGAGCAATGAATGCGGGTCACCTAAAGAAACTTATAAAAACTTGGAAACTGAGAATGCTAGCTTAATAAAATAAACGGTGTTTAATAGACAATATAATACCGCTTAAATTAAGGTAATAAAAATTATAAGTCACTACATTTTATCAATTAAAAATTACATATAGAAAAAAAAAACGGCTGATCTTGCCTTAAAAAAAATTAACAAACTAAATACACGATCAACTAAATGTCATTGTGAAAGATAAAAAATATGAGGTTTTTTTTTCGTAATAAATCTGTAATCACACCTCTGTACTTACAACACTGTGGCCGGAAGGTGATCCATCACGATTGACGTGTATCGATGGCCGTCTATTTTTAAGCTTTCATTCTTTTGTAAGTCCACTGAAAGCGGCCGGTATTGATGTGTTCGATATTTTGCGGGTTCACATTTAAAGTTTAACAGAAGGGGACCGATTTGTCGCTACCCCGTTTCCACATCGTACCGTAATGAAGATATCCCGGGATAAAGCATACAAATCCCCTAAAACATCCAGCGAATTTGTTACGTCTCTTTTTACAACATTAATTGAACTGAATTGCACTTTAATCCTAATGTCTAACGTTTAATTTCCTATAATAAATCCGCTTTGGGATTAGCAATGGCCGTCCAGCGTTGCTTGAGCTTTGTGAACAAGCGTTCATAGTTTTATGTTAAAACAGTTTCAGTATTTACACGGACTGTGAAGATCTTTGATGTCTGGTGTGCAAGTACGAGCGAGTGGTAATTTAGATGGTTGTCATGGCAACGCGGATTTAGATTTAAAATGCATCGGGGTCAGCAGGGGCAGGCGAGAGCTGTCTTTAAAAATGGCGGGGGAGACATGTTCATGAAGGGGTGAAAATGCATTTTGCTATACGACTTTAATAGCTTATTATTTTATCTATATATATTTGTTATGTTTGTTCCCGGTCCCTAAACACTCAGCAGTACCTATCAAACTAATTCGGTTTTTAGACATAATTTAAATTTTTTCTATACAACCCTGTTTATTACAAACTCTGCATAGTTTGTTACTTACAACCCTCGAACTTAATCCGTTACAAATATTTATTAGACTTTGTTTCTAATATTAAATAATAACTACATATAATTTTGAATTGTATAAAATTATAATTTTAAATAAACGGATTGAATAGATAAAGGTTTAATTTAAACTGTTTTATTTCATTGATACTTCGAAGTCTTACTTTACATACGGGATCATTTTATTTTATATATTTCATTACTTACAGTCGTAGTTTGACCGACATTTTAACGAAAATTATTGACCGCCTGCAATAGCGGCGGAGTCACTTTGAAACAGAAATAATCGGGCGGGATTATTATGTAAAATTAAATCAGCCGTGTGGATACAATTATCGCGCATCGATCGCTTTGAATGAAAAGAAAATCGTTCATAACAAATAGAAGTATACATATATACCACATTGTGATCGATAATATTCAAATGATTGATATTAAGATTCGATACCTAATTCCACTACAAGTTACATCGTCATTCAAACTAGTCCACAGTAATGTTTGTATATTATTGATTGGCAGTAGAAATATTATAGCTAGTTGATACCAACCTAAAAAGTATTCTATATCATAAGCTATAGTCATAGAACTTTATGCTAGCAAAAGGTAACTATGTCACGATTAACTATGATATATAATACAAATAAGTTACATTCCATGATTTTCTCTATAGACCGATACGTAATAACCACGCGTTAAGCTTTCATCATTTATTGTCCATAAAAAAACCAGCTTTGCATACCTTTCATTAATATATATCAATCATCATAAAGTTTAGGATAAATCTGTTGTGAGTTTATAAGTTAATTTAAAAATATCTATCAGTATATATAGAAATGTACAGAGGTAATTTGAGAATGCTAAATTCCGAAACTCATTTTCACCTATCGTCACATATATCTTTTACTGTGTTCCAGTATGAAGGGCGCTGTGATCTAGTAGAATTACTGGGGTAACGAGACTTAAGATCTTACGTCTCAAGACGACGAGCGCAATGTGGTGCAGTGTATACCATGTGAACAGCGCCGCGTTGTTATGAGCAAGCGTATCACTTACCATCAGGAGAACGTCTCATTCATCTTAACGCCTCGTAGAATAAAAAAAATTACATGATGTTTAGTGGCAGTAAGTCTGTCGATGCCGAAGTGTGCTAGACCAGAGACTGATGTTAACAACTGGAATACAGTAATGCTTAACAATGATGATGGTAACTAGTTAGTTAGTTCTGGAACTGACTTAATTACTTTATATAAATTACTTAATAATAAAATCGATTCTCCAGTTTTACTCTCTAAAATAAATTTTATCTCTAAAGTTCGACTCCCCGTCCGTTCCTCTTGCATGATTAACATATTCTCTCCACCAATCTTTCACAAGAACTACACACTTAATAATTTCTTTACTCGATGTGTTACTAAATACAATAAAATTCTTAATCAAATTGATCTGTTTAATAACTCTTTGAATGCTTTCAAAACCAAAATCTTACTTTTGATATCTCAACCTGAACCGCTGTAATAGTTAATAATTTATTCTAATTTTCATTTATTCGTTTTTTCCTTCTCAAGTGTTGTATTTTTTGTCTGTCAGGTTTGTGTTATTGTAGTAACGTTGGGCACTACTTGTCCTCTAATTTAGTTAATACTTTTTTTTTAGATGTTATTATATGTAATGACTGTTTGTGCCAAAATAAAGAGAAAAAAAAAAAAAAACTTTAGAACATCCACAAAAACTTTATAACTTTTTTACCTTCTCGTTTTAAAAAGGAACCGTTTTTTTTAATCTGTTATGAAATATATGGGACATTTGTTCATGGTATGATTTAAGGTATAATTTAATTGTTTTTACTATATATTTGTTGCTAAATATGCAAATGGGTTGTGTAAGTTAAAGCTGTTGCCATGTAATTTAAACCCGACGAGTTAACGATTTATGTTTAAGGCTCTCCTTATTTATTAGGCGCCGTCCGGTTTAGTTTTATTCCGTATATGTTTTAAGGTCTCTTCATAGGGTTATAAAGGTCTTTGTTTTTAATACTAAATAACTAAAACATACATTAGCTATGCGCTTTAAACTTTAACAAAATTCTATCTTCTTTCAGAAATTGTGGAAGAACAGCGGTGTCACGATAGTAAGATCCGTTTAACGTGTCGGGAGCTGGACGCACATATCGCGATATTGGAAGCTTGGTACACTTCAATTGGTGATTACCATCGATCCTCAAACGTATCTACAACACACGAGGACATAAGAGCTGAGAACGATACGGAGTTGGATCACGTTTATGTATACGCCAGTCCGTTGCATAATGGAGTCTACGAATTAATAAACAACACTGCTAATGAAAACGTAACAGATTTCTATAACAGTAATATAGATAACGATATCAAGTATGCGAACGATAGTTTCGGTAATAACGAAACGGTCGATCAACTGATGGAATTATTAAACGCAAGTGATATGTGTAGTGTTCTTACGTACTCCAGGAGGTACGCCAGTTGGGAAAGTGGGAAGAGACGACGAATACCTGTCATCAGAGGCTCGTCAATCAATCTGCTAGCACCATTGAGGAATCGGTAAGTTTAGATTGCTTTAAACATTATTTAGAATTTCATTCTTGGTGTATTTAAACAAAAATCCGTAGAAAAATGAAGAACTCGTACGAAGATTATCGTCGGTAAGAATTAATTATTGTATTAAATACTTCAAAACATATGTTATTCATTAAATAATGACATTTAAAGAACTTATACTATGTTTACTTTAAAAAAAATCTATATTAGCAACTGAACGCCTATATGATACTAATAATCATAACGATGATAATTATGTGAATGTTGATGCTGTTAACAATAGCGATGATGGCATTGGTAGTAATAAAAATTCTGGCAATGATAATAAAAGTAATAGTGTTGATGATAATAGTGATGACAATAACAATGACGGAATGTTACTTGAACATGAAGAAGTACATATGATTTTAATATTGGCCGGAGCGCCGTCTAAAAGAGAATTATTTAAATTAATTCCGCGAGGACCTTTCATAAAACTAACATTTCACTTTCCACTTCATTATACATGAATAGCTACATGTTCCCCAATGGGACGAATGAAACTCTTGCCGATTACATATGAATATTTGATTTATTGCTTACTTTCGACCTGTTTCTATTTTATACAGCGGATCCTTTGAACCTGGTCTGGCTATAATGTTGTAGTGCTGGTTAGTGACTTACCTTCAACCCAAATAACATGTTGAGTCTTGGAACCCTTAAATTTTTAAGATTATAGTCTTCATATTACCGTTCGATCGAGTGATACCTAAAACAGGTGAATTTATAGGTTGTGGCAAAGGTAATGAAACTTAACTTGACTTTAAAATAATTTCATATTAGATTTGAAATAACAAAACGAAATTTAGTAATTTTATTCATTTGTATACTTCATCTAATAGTGACGAATTATTTTTTGTGTATGCTTGTCGGCGCGATCGTGTTGTAAAATTATTTGTCTGTTAAATTACATTATTTACGATTTTAAGTTCAATTTAGAGATGACTCGTTTATTTTTGTAATACTCGCACGGGTATAAAAGAAATTAAAGGTTTAATCACTTGTTTCAAAGATAATGATAATTGGTCTATATTTTCTAAACTACGGGAATAACAGATTATAATCATCAGCTGTTATAAAATTATGCAATGAACCTTTTTGGGTCCGGGGAAAAATAGTTAGAGAAACGCACAATATGATATGAAATTAACGTCTCGATTTTTTGAAATCTTAAATCATCGGACAAATGTTTTTTTAAAAAAATCCGATTACAGCATGATTGTAACTGTACAATAGTTCAGTGTTAAATTTGTTGCTTTTGTAGTTTTCACTAGATGATGTATTAAATTAGAACAATTTGAAAAAGATTAAATACATTGCGTGGTTAAAATAATTGTTTAATTCTCTGGGTTACATCAGTAGCAGTTCGGAAGTGTACTAAAATATCTTCATAAACAAATGGAGCAGTTTTTACCTGTTACCATACAAAGTATTAAAGTTGCACAACCAACGTTACTTCTTAAATTAGATTAGAACGCTGGTAAACATAAAAAAAAGTTTCTAGGTAAAAGTATATTATAGAAATCTAGGTATAGCTAGATACACATACTTATAAGTTGATAATGTATATTTAATAATCTAATTGAACTGTTAATATCTAAATAGCGTTGCAAAGCCTTTACATCAAATATCAAACCCAAGGTTGCGGTTAGGTTCGTAACTATTCCTGATTTTCTTAATTTCCCAAAAACTTTTGCATCCACCGAAAAATGTCGACGCTTAAATCATTTTTAAGAAATTCATTCTTTAGAATAGTATTTCTTTAAAATCAATGAATATGCGAGAAAGGTTATAATATTATTACCGCGTCGACTCTGGGGATCAGTATTAATACTGATTATTAATATACAGAATATTTATAGGTTTGTTAGTATTGTTGAATGAATCGATAAAGCTTCTTAAAAGCTACAAAAAGTTTTTTTACATGAATGAACGATTGAAACTAAAAGATTGTTCTATACTTTCTTACAGCTAATTTCAATCGTTCTTAGTTAAAGAGAGTCAATGAACTTGTAACTAATATAATGACTTCCGTAATCAATGTTTAATTGCCTTAACGTGTAGTAATGCGGCTCCGACGTATCAATTCACTACATTCAATTTACTGTCACAATGCTTTTAAATTATTCACTACTTGATAATTCATTTTAAACGCTAATTGAGCGTGAGCCTTCTCTTTGTTTATTTTAATTTATTGTTATCGTAAGCGGTGATCTAGTTACGGTTATTTGTTATCCCTTGAAAAAGGAGGGTGAAACAATTTTAACAGATGTGGCATTATTTCTATTGAACATTTGCATAGATTTTGATTTAATGATGCATTTTTCTTTGGATATTCATTCGATGGAGAGGGTTGTTAGTTACAATAATTAAACAGTTGAGTCCTATCAGTTATTTTCTATTGACTTCTTTTCAGGCATCAAAGTTAAATCATAATTTGTCTGTACTCAAAGCGACGCGACGTTCACCTGATGGTAACTATACAAGTGCCCGTAAGAATGTGATTAAGGTACATAGCCAGGATGTTTAATTTTAGGCTAACCTCTGGGTCCTTGAGCTTCAAACGATGACCAACTTTATATAACCAGAGATAGGATATCAAGACTACAACCACATACCCCTCATCGCTTTGAGATGAAAGATGAAGTTTCATAAATTCAAAAATTGTAGTGTAAAAAATGATTTTTTTGCTAGCTTTAAATATACTCCCGGACACATCTATCGGCCCACCACCCAGTGTTTAAAGTTTCGACGGTGTCTAGTTAAATAAATGTTAGGTGGAGCAATAACTTTTAATGCAGTTTTGAAGCAGACTTATTGGTCAACCTTTATGTACGTTTTTTTTTTTATTTTTTTTGTAATTTCGAATTGATTTGGCCGGCAGAAGTTTTACAGCTTGGGCGACAATTTCAGGCAGAGTATCCATATTTTTTGGTCAAAACTGGCTCTAAGTTTAGTTTTGCCTTTTTATGGAACCAATAATCGGAAACATTAAAAAAAAGAATCCAACTTGTGCGAAATAAAAAAGTTTTCTCCATTCCTCGTTGAAAACAATGAACAGACTCGAATTTTCGTTTTTTTTTTCATAATCCTGAATTCAAAATTAAAAAAAAAACATACATAAAGGTTGACCAAAAAATCAGCTTCAAAACTGCATTAAAACTTATTGCTCCACCTAACATTTATTTTAAGCTAGGCACCGTTAAAACTTTTAAACACTAGGTGGGCCGGTAGATGTGTCCGGGAGTGTAGTAGTAATAGTCGATGCATTATATGATTATGTGGACTGTGTTCCGGTTTGAACGGCGCTGTAAACTAGTGTAATTACTAGGGTAACGAGACTTAACACCTTATATCTTACGACGAGCGCAATGTGGTGCAGTGTGTACCATCTTAACTAGCGGCACGTTATGAGCAAGCGTATCACTTACCATCAGGTGAACATCTCTCTCGCCTCATCGAAAAGCCGAATAAAACAAACTTAAAAATTAATAGTATAGATTCATTAGTTCGATATTGACAGATAAGAATGCAGCTGTTAATATTTTATTTTAAGTAGTCGTTAAAAAAAAATGATTAAAGTTTAATTTCTTCAACTCAATATCAATCTAAGCTCATTTCCTCAACTATGTGATCTCTATCCTCTGTGAAATCTGTTAATGTTGACTTTAAGCAAAGTCTGTTCTGTCGTATTTGTTATTCGTGGAGCCAATTCGACCACAAAATTGCGGCGGGAGTGTAGTGTGGTCAACGGAGTATATTACGATGTCACTTGCGAAATACTTTTGTATTATTTCCTGTTTAATACATCAAATTGTTATCGTGTTTGTTTAAATATTTTATAAAAATTATTGACTAACCTAATGTTCCTTTAAACACTTTTAACATTCTTTTTCTAAGTCGTATATCATCAGGACTGAGGGTCGTGGTCATCATGTGTAATGAAACACGACGACTTTCTTGTTAGTTATAATGGAGTGGTGTTGCCATTGCCTTCTCCATTTCACATACTAGTGCGAGCACGGATGGTCATGACATAGACATGCAGGTTTCCTCACGACGTTTTCCTTCACCGTCAAAACACGTGATATTAGTTGGTGTTATACTAACTGCACATAAATTGAAAAATTCATTGGTGCAAGCTGTATTCGAACCCGGTACCTTCGGATTGGAAGGCCGGCGTTCAAACTACTAGGCCATCACGGCTCTTACTCGACTTTTAACACACTTACAGAATATTTAGTACCTTTTTAGTTTTGATTAAAATATGCTGCTTTATCATCATCAATTTTTTTAGTCAACTCCTGGATCTTCCTAAGAAACACTATGCTAAAAGTACAGAATTATTTATATCAATTTTTTTGGTGTTTTTCTTCTTCTTCTAAGTCGTGTATCATCAGGACTGAGGGTCGTCGTCATCATGTGTAATGAAACACGGCGACTTTCTTGTCAGTTATAATGAAGTGGTGTTGCCATTGCCTTCTCCATTTCACATACTAGTGCGAACACGGATGGTAATGACATAGATATGTAGGTTTCCTCACGACGTTTTCCTTCACCGTCAAAACACGTGATATTAGTTGGTGTTATACTAACTGCACATAAATTGAAAAATTCATTGGTGCAAGCCGGATTCGAACCCGGTACCTTCGGATTGGAAGGCCGGCGTTCAAACTATAGGCTATCACGGCTCTTACTCGACTTTTAACACACTGATAGAATATTTAGCACATTTTTAGTTTTGATTAAAATATGCTGCTTTATCATCATCAATTTTTTTGATGTTTTTCTTCTTCTTCTAAGTCGTGTATCATCAGGACTGAGGGTCGTCGTCATCATGTGTAATGAAACACGGCGACTTTCTTGTCAGTTATAATGGAGTGGTGTTGCCATTGCCTTCTCCATTTCACATACTAGTGCGAGCACGGATGGTCATGACATAGATATGCAGGTTTCCTCACGACGTTTTCCTTCACCGTCAAAAACGTGATATTAGTTGGTGTTATACTAACTGCACATAAATTGAAAAATTCATTGGTGCAAGCCGGATTCGAACCCGGTACCTTCGGATTGGAAGGCCGGCGTTCAAACTACTAGGCTATCACGGCTCTTACTCGACTTTTAACACACTGATAGAATATTTAGCACATTTTTAGTTTTGATTAAAATATGCTGCTTTATCATCATCAATTTTTTCATTCAACTCCTGGATCTTCCTAAGAAACACTATGCTAAAAGTACAGAATTATTTATATCAATTTTTTTGATGTTTTTCTTCTTCTTCTAAGTCGTATTTCCTCATGACTGAGGGTCGTGGTCATCATGTGTAATGAAACACGACGACTTTCTTGTCAGTTATAATGGAGTGGTGTTGCCATTGCCTTCTCCATTTCACATACTAGTGCGAGCACGGATGGTCATGACATAGATATGCAGGTTTCCTCACGATGTTTTCCTTCACCGTCAAAGCACGTGATATTAGTTGGTGTTATACTAACTGCACATAAATTGAAAAATTCATTGGTGCAAGCCGGATTCGAACCCGGTACCTTCGGATTGGAAGGCCGGCGTTCAAACCACTAGGCTATCACGGCTCTTACTCGACTTTTAACACACTGATAGAATATTTAGTACATTTTTAGTTTTGATTAAAATATGTTGCTTTATCATCTTCAATTTTTTTAGTCAACTCCTGGATTTACTAAGAAACACTATGCTAAAAGTATAGAATTATTTATATAAATTTTTTTGATGTTTTATGCTGCCATTATAATTCTCTATAGCTATATCTTGTGCGGAGTATATTATAACATTTGTTTATTAAAATCGATTAAGCTTCGAAGTATGTTTCGTAAAGTTTTATTGAAACTTAACAGGTTATTTTCTGTTCATTATTTTTTTCGGTTAATTATTTGTTGGAAGGTTATTAAAGTTTTTCTCATTCATCGACTTTAAGTTAGACTTCCGCTGCAGTAATAATGGTTTATATTAATTAACGGCTAATTGCTTCGAAGCCTGCGGTCGTTCAGTTAATTGGTTCAATAGGAAACGCAATAACGTCGTACGTTTGATCTTTGTAACTGTACCAATAAATGGAGTTTAAAATTATATGAAATGATTACATTACTATTGATGTAACTGAAGCAAAATATATGATGATCTGTGCTTATATATACTATACAAGAAATGTTATAAGTAAAGTTACTCTCAACGCAATACATACTTTGTATTTCTTTCAGAATACCTTTAAAACTAATGTCATGTTAAATCTAGTTTATCATATGTGCTTCAATAAAACAAGTAAAATGTAGTAATGGATAAAAACATAAACACGTTCAGTTAGTTTTATCGCAAGAAAAAAACTTTTTGTCTAATATAACTAATTATAGATCTAAATAAACTATTTTATATGTGCTTATAATTAATAACATACGAGGAGAGTAAGGTTATAAGTAGACATTTTAAGTTCTTATTTAGCTATTTACTTTTGATGTTTCTGTATACATATGGATACATAAGTATACTAAAAACTCTCATTCTTATCTTATCGGTTTTCTTATTAATTTTTTTATTGTTATAAACGTTCTAGCTGTAAATAGTCTCAATTTTAGGTTCAGGTTTAAGATTTTATTATTTATCGAAAGATTATACATCACTTGTGAGAAATAAAACATTTTAAAAGTAAAAAGAAAAGAGACACGTAGAACGTAAAAAATATTGACAAACAGCGGAACTCTGCAATCGTTGATAGGTTTAATTTTCATTTTTTTTATAAATGGTATCTTCAAAATAAATGTAAAATTTTGGGGTCGACATCCCGCTATTGGTTACCTCGGTAGTAATGAATAAGGCTTCGGTAACTGGTGGTAACCAGGTGAGTGGTATTCGTGTTTGTAACCTCAGTAGTATAAACATACATTTATACAATGTTCAATTTAGTATTGCTTCAATTTGCTAATTTATTGTTTAGTAGAGCTGTTGATCCTGAAGTGTATCGCGTTTGTAGAAGATTCTAGATCTAAATATTAACAAAACTTTCCATTATATTTATTAGAAATAACGTAACTTGCCATTTCTATAAAATATTAACTAGAGCGTAAGTAAAAGTTACGAGCGAGTAATTTCATCTAGCAAGAGTAGTATTTTGTTAAATTCACTTCAGTTGTGAAATCGCAACATGTTTTAAAGAAACCTATATAATATCGTCATTTTTTAGTAATATCTATAGAAATCACTTTCCTATAAAAATGAAGGGCAAAAAAAATGTTGTGTTACGAAAACGTATTACGTTTACCGCATTCCTCTGCGTTTCGCTTTCAATTGTAACTTCGGAATAATTATTTTTATAGAGCTCTTTGTAGGTGATCTAAATTTATATAATACATTTTCAAAATGATTTATGTTTTAGTTGTCTGAATACTTTTAACTGGTATTAGAAGAACTCGCATGCGATAACTTACAGGTGTATATCTTTTTTTGTATATTTGCCGTTGGAATTTTTGTGTAGTTGCACAACAGGGTTTTATATTCAGAGTAGAAGCTCTGTAAAGATTTAATTTTTATTGTAATTCATGTTACGTGATTACTTACTATTGACTGATTGGCCCTAATCCGTTTGATGTGTCGTATTGTAATTGCCGCATCCAACATTCCAGTGGCAGCAAATACCAAACTGAAAAAGTTTATAAAAATAATAAATCTAGTGGTACATTCAAACTTAGTTTTATACTATAATATTGCTTAAACAAATCAATACAAAATTAATGTATTCCTTCAAGTTAATGAAGACTCTTTACTCTATTACTCATTTAGTTCCGGATTCGAATCTGCAATAAGCGCACCTGAGTTTTAACCTAGTTACGTAACGTTGTAGTCGCGGTCTATTTTTAAAAGTTTCTATACATTCTTCAGTACTGTAATATGTAAAAGTTGCAAAAGATTATTGCTTCTTAAAACAATATGTCGATAGTTTGGCTGCGTACCAACAATTTCACTATACCGTTCAGTGTTAATAGAAAAATCTAACGGAATTTTTCCTTAACAGTTAATACTGTAGTTAAACGGGAAATTATATTTTCATGTGAATAGTTCTAAGAAATAGACGTTTATTAAATTTGCTTTAAATCGGTAACAAGCAAAATTTATCCTTTCTTTACCTGGAATGGATCCTCAAAAATCTAGATCTAAAATATTTTAGACGCAGCCATAAAATTAGTATCGTCACACATTTCTTGATTTCATAATTAACATTTTCTTCAATTTAGTTTCAATAAAGTTGAGGATTTCGGAACATGTTATAACTTTGACCTAAAAAGGGCTTAAGTGTAAAACTACTAGAAACGAACTTGTATTTGAATTAATAATATAACATGTTACAATCCAACTACGGACGGGTTACTGTACGAAAGTTTGTGTATGAATAATAAGTATTGTGTATGAAAGTTTATGCATAAATCGTTTAAAATAATTGTCCTTGTTACATCTAGGAAGTAGATTAATTTGAACTGTAAATTTATATAGTTTTCTTTAATGCACTAATTTAGTTGTTTATTGTGTACATGTATTGGTTTTTTTTACTGCAATTATTGAAGATTTAACCGAGACGGAGAAGCGGGGTTACACTTAACTTTGTTGAAATCATCGATTTCGAATAAAACTGCATTTTAGTTTAAGGTATAGTTATTACAATTAATACAAACATTGTAATATCTAAATATAAATGTATAAAGCACATAGTTTTTAAACAAAAAGACGATCTCCCGGGAATTTTTTTAGCAGAAATCATATTAATAGTTTACTTATAAAAGAGTAAAGGAAGTAAAATTAAAAAAAAATTAACTTTGTCATGTATTTGTTAACATTCTACCATTTTTAAGTTTCTATACACGGGTCTTTAAAAGAAAGTATTAATAAGATTTCTATGGCATTAAAAGTCCGCAGAACGAAGCCACTTATTTTCAAATGTGTAGATAATTCATCATACTTTTTTTGTTTGTTTGTACATATGTGTGACTGTATATAAACGAGGTTAAGTCCGTGGCTTCCCTGAAGTAACAATTTATTAAAATAATTAGGGTATAACACTTTCAACAAATTAACGCATGTATCTATTAAATCTCGCAGCCGCTACATTTAATGTTTAACAAATTATGACGTTATTTTGTCAGTTATAGCTCATCAACAAATGGGTTCATAATTAAAGAGGTAGTTAAATTACATAAACTTTTTAAGCTTTTATTACTTTTTATAGTATAATAATAAAATTAACATTTCGCCAGTCGTATCTGTTATAGCATAAAAATACTTAATAGTACTATATTATTATATTTTTACCAGGTGGTAGGTCTCTGTTGCCGGAGACCGTCTGCATGGGTACCACCGCAGCTCCTATTTCAACCGCCAAATAGTAGTGTGCAAACATTACTGTGTTCCGGTTTGAAGGGCGCTGTAGCTAGTGTAATTACTGGGGTAACGAGACTTAACACCTTATGTCTTCAGACGACGAGCGCAATGTGGTGCAGTGTGTACCATCTTAACTAGCACCACGTTGTCATGGGCAAGCGTATCACTTACCATCAGGTGAACGTCTTGCTCGTCTCGACGCAAAATAGTGAAAAAAAAATTATATATATGCATATACTTGTAAGTATTTTTAATGGCAAATAGGCTAGTGTTTTCTCACCAAAATACATAATTTTATCAAAGTTATAATACTACTAAACAAATTTTTGAACTTAAATTTGAAGTAAATATAACTTCATTAAATTTTATCTGTATAATCATGTTAATCATGAATCGATCGTTGAAAAACTTGATTCTTAATCCGTCTTTATCCTTTGATGACATGACAAAGTGAACTTAGGTTTCGACTGTTTTTACTGATCGAAAAGAGCAATGCATTTCCAAACACTATGACCCATAAATTTTAAGCGCTGTATAACCATTTAAAATTAACGATTGAGAATGATCGCAAAACAGTTTAAATGGTCGTAAATTGTGCAATAACATTTTCTTTTTCTTGAATTTCACGAATTGTACTGAAACTATGACGTATCTTACTTCTTCGAATATTAGTATATTATTGTAGACATTACTTTATGTATGAGTATTCTTTATATTGAACAAGTTGATTTATTATCAGTAAGTTATATTTCACCTGGAGCTAAGTTACAATAATATCGATTGTACTGAAGCTTCGGACACATATCAGTCTCATAGACTAGTTAGTTACCCAGCTGGGGCTCACGATTTGCAATAATACTGCAGACAACAGAATCGAACCAGAGACCATAGGAACGGTTAACTTTTACGCTACTGAGGCTTATAGGCAATTTAATGTATAATATATTTATATTTAAACGGTACATACCACCAGATACTGTGCTAAGCTCAAAGGCTTTGCGTTATTGAAAGGTTTCAGGAAACAGACCAGCGGAACTCGATATGTCTGGAAGTCCCAGTTATATTAAAAAAAATATCAATAATGGACCGACGACAAGCACAAAATTTCATGCAGATGATGCATATGAAAATGCAAATTATCAAAACATATCTTTACCTTCCAATAATGTGACTTCAAGCTAATTAAAGGCTTTCAAATAATAAAAGTAATACGAAACTTAGTTATAAATAAATTTAGAAACAAACAATAAATTGTCCTACTTGTTGAAAATAGCACAATATCGGATTTGAACTTTTGAAGTATTCATTCGTTCAAAGCGGCGATGGCACTCGACACACATAACTACAGGAAGCGGATGAATGCTAACGAATTTCGCAGTCGTCTTCATTTGGATTCTCTCTTCTATGCACTCCATTACTACGAAATTATTGCGGCAGAACTTGCGAGGTTTAAACGCTGACAGAGAGGAAACCACTCATTATAGTCGACTGTTATTTCAAATAGACTACACCAGCGATGTGATGATCACTTTAGATTCTATCATTGACTTTGAACTATTATTTACTGTTGATAAGTCTTCCGAAGAGCTGCTGGCTTTATCTAAAATTATTACTTCTTAGTTGCGTTTTATCATGTTAATATTGATGTTCGTGATAATTTAATTGAGGCCGACAAAAGTTTTGATGTTTAATACAAACTTAACTAGTACGTCACTGTTGCAACTTGATATGTAACCGTCTTCATTAATTAAAGCAATTGATTTATATTTAACAAGACGTTATTGATTTAGAAGTAAATGAAATAGAAGACGTTTTAATATTTAGTACTGGTGGTTGTCGTGTGTTTTTCAACTGCCAAATTTTATGAAAATTACTTGTATATATATTTATAATTTATTATTATATACATTTTTACCAGGTGGTAGGTCTCTGTTGCCGGAGACCGTCTGGGTGGGTACCACCGCAGCTCCTATTTCAAACGCCAAATAGTAGTGTGCGAACATTACGGTGTTCCGGTTTAAAGGGTGCTATAGCAAGTGTAATTACTGGGGTAACGAGACTTAACACCTCATGTCTCAAGGCGACGAGCGCAATGTGGTGCAGTGTGTACCATCTTAACTAGCGCCACGTTGTCATGGGCAAGCGTATCACTTACCATCAGGTGAACGTCCTGCTCGTCTCGACGCATAGTAGTATAAAAAAAAAACATATGTTTCTCTTCGCCTACCACAGCATCTCTCCACTTCCTAGGTTGACTGGTAGATAATTCCCTATAGCATTAAGCCCCAAATTTTAGGCATACAAATAAAGTTTTAAATAAATAGTTTACTAATAGTAAATTACTAGGCTAAAGCGACTTAACATCCTATATTTTAAGGCGGTTGGTATATGGCAATAACATTGTTATGAACAGATTTATCTTGCCATCAGGTAAACCTCCGATCGTGTTTTTAGTCTTAATCCAGCATAGAATATATCGTGTTAAGCTCTCGTTTTTTCTTTGGTAATGTAAAGCATACATTTGGGTTAGAGGGGCCAAGGGCAAGCGGTCTGCGAATCGTGTCAGTAGATACGCCCAATTATTCGGTTTGCGAGGCATATCCGATATATTTAGGGGGAGGGCGTCACGCATTGGTGTGACGTCACATTTTGCGACATTTGCGTGTTCGTATACTAATCAACAATGCGAATATACTATATGTGTATATGATGTCAATACAAAAATATCAGATATATCTTAAGGAATGAGGTGACCCGCAGAAGAAGAATAGTCGCTGCACCGCCTGCCAAGTGTACAGCGTTCACTTGACAATAATTCCCGGGCGCTTAATAAGTGGGTTGCTAGTTAGGATGTTTACACGGAACTACATTGTCGATCATCTTGTAATGATATTTAATCTTTTACTTTAGTAATTTAACTAGCTACAAAGGTCATAAAACCCATGCAAAATATTATTTATACACTATTAGTAATAAGACGGTTTCCAACAACAGGCTGTTACTGCTTCTACTTTTACTGCAACAATTTTTGTACATGTTGCATTAAAGTTGTACAAATTGCCCTTTTAGCCGCCGAAGTGATTTCGGAAGTGTCACGACGGCACGTGACACACTTGCGGCCCGGAAGCGGCGCCATTTATGTTAAACCCTTCGTAACGTTTTGTTTGGCCGCTCGTGTGTACGCATAATCATTGATCTATGATTCACCTTCGAAACTGTTAAACGGATTATTTACACTTTGAACTGAAACTTCTATAGCAACGCTGCGATTTGAAAATTAGGTAAAACGAACACATTCATAAATTGGTTTTAGCCTGGAAGAGATCGATTACTAAGTATCATTAAAATATACTTGAGCAGAATACAAAATTTCATTTATACCGCCTTTGACACTCACTTGTATTATTTTATTGTAATAAGCCAACACCTGAAAGCTAACACGTTAAGAGAATTGAACCGAGGAACTCAGTATTACAAGCAGTTAGTCGTAGTTCAAGTTTGTGTGTGTTTGTGGCATCTAAAATTAGTATATACTTGTAGTATGTTATACCAATAGCTTCTGATGCATTTATAAAAACATGTTGTCACCACTAACATAGTTTTTGGGATTGCCCATTGTCAAATAAAACATATATTTGTAGAATCTCACTTTTGTCCGACAACGTAACAACCTTTTAACAGGTCCGTACTCTCCGGCGGTCGGTACGCGACTGTTATCGCGCCGGCGCGCTTCTATTTTTACCCGCGCAATATTTACAAATACATGAGTCATCTGTAAATTAAACGGAAAACGATAATTAATGAAATTTTTACGAAGTGACAATTTTTAAACGTATTTGCGCTAAAATTTAACTAATTTAAACGATTAAATGATTTTACAACGCGATCGCGTCGACAACTACCTGTGATACTATTTTAGATCTGAACATAAATCTGTGGTTTCAGATACAGAAACTAGACTATCATCCAATTTCTATATAATTTAATTATAAAAAACATCGAAAATTTTGTTATTTAAAACAGATTCCTTCTTTTCCTTACGTCAAAGCTTTAACGCTTTTAAAAAATTAAACGGACAATGTGTTCGGACAAAATAATCGACCCCTACATTCGACTTAATAAAGCGTGTCATTACTCTTTACTCACCAGGTGGTACTTTGTGGTGAGGTCACTTAGATATAATACAGGCGAGATACCATTATATTAACTGTACTAATCACGTTGCGTGATATTTACGATAGTTTTTGTAATATTAAACTCCGTAGCAGATGACTTTGCATTGTAACTTGTGGTCCAAGGTTCGATTCCGAAGTTACGTTATTAGCAAAGCTTTCATTGTTGTATGATTTTTTATAAACTCGACAATATATGTATGAGTTTATAGTTACTTAAATTGAAAATAATGTATTTTGGAGAACTATCCTCATGGTATGTAACAATCGCAGACGAAATCACTTTGACGAAGTATACTTACAGTTATGAAAAGAAATAAGATCTTTGATTTAATGAAATTTAGTATAGAAAAACAGAAAGTTAAATTTATTTCGTTAAAATATATTTTGCAATATATTTTAGGGTTTAACCTATTAAATAAGAAAGTACCTGTACCAGGTGGTCACCGCCAGCCCATACAGATATTGGTGGTAAGAAATGAATAATTAAAAAAGGAAACAATTTAAGTTTTTTTTTTTAAGTATTTATTTAAAAACATACTAAACAACATTTGCTTATTGTTGCAGTTGCTCCGGCGCTACTCACTGCAGCTTCATCCTGAAGAAGACCCACCCTCCTTCAGTGGATTGGTTGCCAGGCATCGTACACATAAAATATTCATGCTCTGATGGTATGTACTCATAACTTACCTTTCCTTGTAATTCGGAGGTCCATGGTTTGATTTCGGGACAAAAGCCGCATCAGTACCACAACACTTTTTCATTTTTGTTACTCTTGATATTCAATTTATTACTGCACCTGCTAAAGTATTTGATTTAAAAAATATTTAACTTTGAATATTTATATTATTAACTTAAATATCGCCCTTAATTATTATAGTTAAGTTTAGAACGTAAGCCTTTTCATAACGCTCTTAAACATATGCAACTAGACTACTTGATAGGCAACAATAAACAAAACGCTTTCTAATAATAACTTATTCATAAAATTATTTGTACTAACTTTTCTATTATTAAATACGTTATTTGTGGAATAATTTTTCATACAAATTTCGGGGAAACCCCGTTATGAACGGATATATCAAACGTATGCCATTGCACCGCATTGCAGGGCGTCGCGCGTGCCAGTACTGCCAAACCAGTCGGCCCTTTACACATACTAATGCCTTCTAACACCGTGACATCGATTTCAAGATACGATAGTCACTTTGTTGGCGTTGCGACGTATAGACAGGAACACGATACCATTTCTAGTTTTGATTTTGTATATTATATGGTACTTGACCACGTTTGTATCTTTCATGGATGTATAGAAGAAATCGTCAAATCGGTTTCGATAGTTTGTAGTTTTAAGATCGAAGTTATATTTTGCGGAGCAGAGAAATATCAATTATTAAGGAAGTTTCATTTGCTTTACTTTACGGAGAGACGCGATAGCCACTAAGCATGAGCTTTCGAACTGTAAAGAAATCGACAAGTTAAATGAACAACAGCTTTCGTCATTTAGAACTTAGCGAGGATCGTGGGTCGTACTCGATTATCTCCTCATGAGATAAGGCCCCTAGTCCTTACAGTGGGAACATCAAGAAGCCTTTATCTTTTTATTTATATCACTAAAAAGCATTTACTCATTTATTATATACATCATCATTCATCTTTAAACTAATCGTATTAATTAACTACCAAAGAGGTTTTACTGCTGGTAGATCTCTGTTGCAGAGCGTCTCGGTGGTATTTACAGCTTCTATTTCAACCAACAAATAATAATCTAATATATAAAATTCTCTTGTCACAATGTTCGTTCCCATACTCCTCCGAAACGGCTTTTCCGATTCTTATGAAATTTTTTGTGCATATTCAGTAGGTCTGAGAATCGGTTACTATCTATTTTTCAAACCTCTAAGTGATCTGGGTTGCCCACACCAAAAATTTTTTTTTTATTTTTTGGGATTTTTTTTTCTATTTTATTTTATTATTGTGTGGCATCAAAAACTACATACAACCCTAAATTTTCACTTTTCTATCACCAACCCCTGCTTTTTAATAGACATTTTAATATTTTTGTCTCGCTCGATATCATCAATTGTACATGGCCACGTATCAAACCGCGTGGTTGTAAACTCCAAAAAAAAAATATTATCACTTGGTAAGTGATCCCCTCCACGTGTGTACCGGTGTCACCTCTCACCAGTACAGAGCACGGAGTGGGGATGACAACGAATTCTTATCTCTCAAACATTATGCCTTTGTCACTCCCTCTACATATAAATATATTCTCAAGCAACTTTATTATTTATTTATTAATAACTAATGTCATTGAATATAATTTATTATTAATCTATAATACAAATATGTGTCGGTAAGCGCATCACTCTACAACGCCAGGACCAATTTGGCCAATTTGAGAAAAATTGGAATATTGGAATATTGGAATATTGGAATATTGGAATATTGGAATATTGGAATATTGGAATATTGGAATATTGGAATATTGGAATATTGGAATATTGGAATATTGGAATATTGGAATATTGGAATATTGGAATATTGGAATATTGGAATATTGGAATATTGGAATATTGGAATATTGGAATATTGGAATATTGGAATATTGGAATATTGGAATATTGGAATATTGGAATATTGGAATATTGGAATATTGGAATATTGGAATATTGGAATATTGGAATATTGGAATATTGGAATATTGGAATATTGGAATATTGGAATATTGGAATATTGGAATATTGGAATATTGGAATATTGGAATATTGGAATATTGGAATATTGGAATATTGGAATATTGGAATATTGGAATATTGGAATATTGGAATATTGGAATATTGGAATATTGGAATATTGGAATATTGGAATATTGGAATATTGGAATATTGGAATATTGGAATATTGGAATATTGGAATATTGGAATATTGGAATATTGGAATATTGGAATATTGGAATATTGGAATATTGGAATATTGGAATATTGGAATATTGGAATATTGGAATATTGGAATATTGGAATATTGGAATATTGGAATATTGGAATATTGGAATATTGGAATATTGGAATATTGGAATATTGGAATATTGGAATATTGGAATATTGGAATATTGGAATATTGGAATATTGGAATATTGGAATATTGGAATATTGGAATATTGGAATATTGGAATATTGGAATATTGGAATATTGGAATATTGGAATATTGGAATATTGGAATATTGGAATATTGGAATATTGGAATATTGGAATATTGGAATATTGGAATATTGGAATATTGGAATATTGGAATATTGGAATATTGGAATATTGGAATATTGGAATATTGGAATATTGGAATATTGGAATATTGGAATATTGGAATATTGGAATATTGGAATATTGGAATATTGGAATATTGGAATATTGGAATATTGGAATATTGGAATATTGGAATATTGGAATATTGGAATATTGGAATATTGGAATATTGGAATATTGGAATATTGGAATATTGGAATATTGGAATATTGGAATATTGGAATATTGGAATATTGGAATATTGGAATATTGGAATATTGGAATATTGGAATATTGGAATATTGGAATATTGGAATATTGGAATATTGGAATATTGGAATATTGGAATATTGGAATATTGGAATATTGGAATATTGGAATATTGGAATATTGGAATATTGGAATATTGGAATATTGGAATATTGGAATATTGGAATATTGGAATATTGGAATATTGGAATATTGGAATATTGGAATATTGGAATATTGGAATATTGGAATATTGGAATATTGGAATATTGGAATATTGGAATATTGGAATATTGGAATATTGGAATATTGGAATATTGGAATATTGGAATATTGGAATATTGGAATATTGGAATATTGGAATATTGGAATATTGGAATATTGGAATATTGGAATATTGGAATATTGGAATATTGGAATATTGGAATATTGGAATATTGGAATATTGGAATATTGGAATATTGGAATATTGGAATATTGGAATATTGGAATATTGGAATATTGGAATATTGGAATATTGGAATATTGGAATATTGGAATATTGGAATATTGGAATATTGGAATATTGGAATATTGGAATATTGGAATATTGGAATATTGGAATATTGGAATATTGGAATATTGGAATATTGGAATATTGGAATATTGGAATATTGGAATATTGGAATATTGGAATATTGGAATATTGGAATATTGGAATATTGGAATATTGGAATATTGGAATATTGGAATATTGGAATATTGGAATATTGGAATATTGGAATATTGGAATATTGGAATATTGGAATATTGGAATATTGGAATATTGGAATATTGGAATATTGGAATATTGGAATATTGGAATGTTGGAATGTTGGAATGTTGGAATGTTGGAATGTTGGAATGTTGGAATGTTGGAAGTTGGAATGTTGGAATGTTGGAATGTTGGAATGTGGAATGTTGGAATGTTGGAATGTTGGAATGTTGGAATGTTGGAATGTGGAATGTTGGAATGTTGGAATGTTGGAATGTTGGAATGTTGGAATGTTGGAATGTTGGAATGTTGAATGTTGGAATGTTGGAATGTTGGAATGTTGGAAGTTGGAATGTTGGAATGTTGGAATGTTGGAATGTTGAATATTGAAAATGGAAAATGGAAAATGGAAAATGGAAAAGGAAAATGGAAAATGGAAAAGGAAAATGGAAAATGGAAAATGGAAAATGAAAATGGAAAATGGAAAAGGAAAATGGAAAATGGAAAATGGAAAATGGAAAATGGAAAATGGAAAATGGAAAATGAAAATGGAAAATGGAAAATGGAAAATGGAAAATGGAAAATGGAAAATGAAAATGGAAAATGGAAAATGAAAATGGAAAATGGAAAATGGAAAAGGAAAATGGAAAATGGAAAATGGAAAATTGAAATCTGACATCTGGAATCTAGGAACCAGAAACCAGTAAACCAGAAACCAGTAAACCATAAACCAGTAACCAGTAAACCAGTAACAGTAAACCAGTTAAACCAGTAAACGTAAACCAGTAAACCAGTAAACAGTAAACCAGTAAACCAGTAAACCAGTAAACCAGTAAACAGTAAACCAGTAAACAGTAAACCAGTAAACCAGTAAACCAGTAAACCAGTAAACCAGTAAACCAGTAAACCAGTAAACAGTAAACCAGTAAACCAGTAAACCAGTAAACAGTAAACCAGTAAAACCAGTAAACCAGTTAAACCAGTAAACCAGTAAACCAGTAAACCAGTAACAGTAAACCAGAAACCAGTAAACAGTAAAACAGTAAACCAGTAAACCAGTAAACCGTAAACCAGTAACCAGTAAACAGTAAACCAGTAAACCAGTAAACCAGTAAACCAGTAAACCAGTAAACCAGTAAACAGTAAACCAGTAAACCAGTAAACCAGTAAACAGTAAAACAGTAAACCAGTAAACAGTTAAACCAGTAAACCAGTAAACAGTAAACCAGTAAACCAGTAACCAGTAAACCAGTACACCAGTAAACCAGTACACCAGTAAACCAGTAAACCAGTAAACCAGTAAACCAGTAAACCAGTAACCAGTAAACAGTAAACCAGTAAACCAGTAACAGTAAACCAGTTAAACCAGTAAACCAGTAAAACCAGTAAACAGTAAACCAGTAAACAGTAAAACAGTAAACCAGTAAACCAGTAACCAGTAAACCAGTAAACCAGTAAACCAGTAAACCAGTAAACCAGTAAACCGTAAACCAGTAACAGTAAACCAGAAACCAGAAACCAGAAACCAGAAATCAGAAACAAACAAACAAAAGTTCATATTAAATAACAAGCTTTCACTGCTGTCTAAGCAATGTAGGTGCGTTCGTAACGCTAAAGAGTCAATTTGCACTTTATTACAGCTGCACAAAGTTCAAATTCAATTTATTTATCAAAATGGACCGTTCTTTGGCCTCTCCTATTTGTACCTTCCCTACTCTGCGTATGCGCTTCGGAGGATCTAACGCCGCGTGCCGAAATTAAAACGAATGAAATAATAACATAAATAGTCACAAAATGTAAGAGCTAAAGATCATTCTTACTGATTTTCAACTTGGTCGGCTTCGCGGTATTATTTCTTTTGTTTTAGTTTCGGCGCGCGACATAAAATGCATTCGTTTACGACATTACATCAGTCGAGCACAATCCGCGTTACCATCTGGCGGACTTGATAGACTACATTCTGTCAAAAAGATTTGGAATGTGACAGTTATTTGTTCCTAATAAAATAATAATAGTAAATATAATTTATGTACTATCATTATAACTTTGGCCACTCTTCTGGAACCCACTAATATTTAAATATTAGTTATTAGATGAACATATATAGAGCTGAACCCCACACACCGCCCTATCACCAGAGTGACGGTTCAGTCCAGATTTTTTTGCGCTGGCTATAAAATAGGTAAGAACAAAAAACTGCCACATTCCAATTTTTTTGACAGAACGAAGTCTGTCGGGTCAGCTAGTGTTCTTATATTATTGTGTCACAGTTTAAAAGACGCTGTATGCTAGTGAAATTAACAGGGTAATCAAGTTTAACATCTTATGTCTCTAATACCTTCTCAACCACCGTCGCGTTGTTATGGGCAAGCGTACGACTTATCACGTGAACGTCTTGCTCGTTTAAGTAAATAAAAGTTTAAAACTATATTATGTGTGATTTAGGTAAAATCATAATAAAAACCTTCACACACATTTTTAGTATTTGTTTGTGTAATAGCAATCATTGTAACACAATAGCAGCTGTCGCGACCTGCGACCACATATCGACTGGATGCGGTTAGGGGAACCTATTACGACTTCGTCAAGTTATATTACTGTAATACTGTGTATATAATATTTACTACTGATACAAGTATATTTTGATTCAAAAATATAACGATGATCTTTATTAATGATTAACAATACGTGTATAATATAATGAGAAAGCTTTATCTTGAGATATATGATTCCATGCCAATAGTAAGTTATCTTTTTTTTTATTTTGAGACATATACAGTCTTTACTTTTATGGTTTTAACTCATATGTAAGGTATAGGTAAGTAACACGTTTATTTACTTTTCTACCGATGACGAAACGACACCTTATGACGTTAACTCGATTAAATGATCTAGTTAAGTCTTCAAACTGAAACATAGTAAAGCTTGTATACTAGTTAGAGATAGAAATTTGTACTGCATTTGTCTTTCCTAGACATTCTTTAGCAATATAGATATTTTACATGTTCTATCAAACGCGGTTATAATATTTATATGTAATCAAACGATATGTTAAAGATTAATTTGCTATTTCATCACAACTCATAAATACAACTTTCATAACTAATAATAATTACATCATTTTTTTACATAAATTTTAAGTAAATTTAAATATGAAAACAAACATTGAATTAACGTTTAGATACAATCAAGACGTTAATAGTATAATCGTTTCTATTAAGCGGGTATAGGACAATAGAGTCATTACAATCAATAAAAACTCAATTAGAATTCCGTTGTATGAACATTCCTAAGTTTAATGAAAACTCGATCAATTCCACTTTGGACTTTCCCAAAATGCTACGGGCTACGAACTACTACGGGAATCGCTTACTTTCTATAAGAACTCATCGTTCAGTGCCGCGATAGCTTTCATACGAGGAGGATGTTACGCTGCTCTTATCTGTTACGCGCGTAATTACTCACGCCAATTAAATATAAACAAATTATTAAATGGTTTTGTTTGTGAATAAGTGTTTATATAGTATGTTAAATGTGGATTTTGTTTTGTATAGTTACATGTGAAAAATGTTTGCAAAGGATGTGAATTTGGAAAAATGTTGAAGGCGTCCCGCTGCTGTTGGACGCGTTTTGTATTGCAGTGTTTTGCGTTGCATTTGTTCGGTGCAAGCGGCTTTATAGGTATTTACAAAAATCCCTTTACTTCGCGAATTTGATACGTAATTATTTTCTAGAGTATATTATTATATAGTAATTAGAGTATTTAAAAATCAAATTTAAACGTTTTAATAAGCATAGCGTACTATATATAGCGTTGATGAATATTTGCATGATGATGTTTGGATATAAAACGATTTGAATCTGAAACAATATGTTAGTTAAAATGGAAGACATTTTATAATTAAAAAAAATATTAATATTTACATACAGCCTGCTGAATTTCTTGTGCCCATACTTTACAGGTATAAGATATTTGTTTTGTAAACGACTAGTAGATTTTTATGTTCAATAACTGGACTAATGTTCCTGTTTTGAATAAAAAATTGACTTTGATTTTGTCGTATATATAATAACATAACTAAGTATAGATTGTTTAAGATATACAGATGACGTTTACTTTATTGATGTGTTTATGAATCGAATCTACAACATACAAGTCTGTAAAGAAAAGAAATTTCAATAGAAATGTTGTATAGAAAAATATTTTCTGTTTTCTCCTCTTTAATTTTGATATTTATCAAAGTCATATACAAAAAATAAACATACATTTTGTATTAAACTTTATGTGTAACTTATTTAAAATTAGTGCCAATAAAAATGTCTGTCTACCGTCTAATTGCCGTACAGTTAGTCCAATTTGCTTCAAATTGCGGTAAGTCGGCTAAGGAAGGCTTAAGGGTTTAAAACATTTCTACCGGCGGGAAATCGGGTTACGGCATAACACGTTACACGGAAGTTTTACACTTAGATGTTACTTAAAAAAAACTACTTGAAAAAATACCCATAACTTTGTTTCTTTGTAAGCGGGTGGTAAGCTAGTCGTTTTTGTATTCCAATCCAGAAAGTTCTTTTAATATTTTGATATTTTACTGTTTGTATGTTGTGTATATTTATTTTATGTATGTATATATATTGTGTATATGACATTATGTATATTATATATGTATAAATATTTTGAGTGTTTGTGTTTATTTGTAAGTTGTGTACTTTTTTACAAAAGATAAAACTGTTGAAAATAATAATTTTCATACTTTTATAATATGCTAAACATTGTCATTAACTAAGCTTTGAAGATCAAAATGGATTTATTTTGGGTTCGGACCCTGTACCACTTGTTATATACATATTTTTGCGAGTCTAATAAGCACATCGTGTCTCTGGTTAACTGTCATCATCATCATCATCATTAGTTAGGTCTATCCAGTTCTGAAAAGCCCATCAAATTATTGCCGAATTCAGCAATGCAGGTTGCCTAAAGCAGTATATAGGTAAAAGTTATTTTAAATGATGTGCTAAGTTATACACGTGTTTATAACAATGCGATTAATATGATATACAACAAATTGTGATCATCGCTTTAAAATACAAAAGATATTAAGTCTAATTACTACAGTAATCTTACTATCCACAACAACGACGCTATTCAAACCATAACGCAGTAAAGCTTACAGCAATGTGATTTACGTATACAATGAAATTGGTTATTTAAAACTTAAGGTTTAACGAGATATTATTGTGGCAGGCCCTAAATTAACTTAATAACATATATGATTTATAACTCAATTATGTTTCTGACAAATTATCCCCTATAGTATAGCTTATGAAGGATTTCGTTGTGATGATTAACTGGTACGCAAGTTTATGGTATGAGGCCATTAACACGTCAGTGTGTGGCAATGTTTTTTTTTTAACACGATATAATGAAGGGAAGGATGCCGCGTTGTTAGCGGAATAGATCCTTTGTTCGGGTACGTATCCTATTGTGATCATTTTGTATAGAGCAACGCACAGTTGTGTTGGTTTTGGATCATTTTGATAGAGTACAAAAGCGCGTTCAATAACTAGTTTTATTTGTTTTAGATCTTAAGAAAGATTTTATAAATTTAAAATTTAAATATTCTGTATATCTGAAATTCAAAGTAATTGATTTTAACAATAACATACTTGTGGTTGTCTAAAATATTGACGATCATTATAATCATAATATTTTAGGTTTCACAAAATTTTATATTTAGACCAAAAATTATTTTTTTTTCGTAGGTATATTGTTATAGCGACAATTATACAATATGAGATGGGTTAATAGACAAGGGTTTCGAAATAACACACTCACCAACCAAACTTTATAACTTATAGACCCGGAATCCAACCAGGGACCATCGTTTTATAAAGTTGTATCTGCTCCACAGAGAAATGTGTAATAATTAAAAAAAAATGTTTTTATCATGTCTTTATCGTTCATGGGCTAACAGTTGTTATCAATTTTATGTGATATTATGAGCTCGAAGAAACTCGCTCGTCTATTACTCTTACTCTTATATGTCGACCGGATGTGCAATATTGTTGTCATAGGGGAAAAGTTACAATATTAAATTACTAACCACAGATGAGCGATGAAGAAAAGACTACTAACATCCAAACTACACAAAACGAGGCTTTGTAATCAAACGGCCACCACCACGGAGGCAGTTTCTTTACATCACATAAAACTTGTATAACTACAGTAAGACCTAATAAAGGAACTCAAAGTTCATTGACCCAATTAATTAACAAAAGCGACACGTCCACTAATTTGTTTACGAGCTTTAAAATAAAAGTTAACGCCTTTTTAATACTATTGCCTACCGTTACCAAAGCCGGTAAAAAAGTAGAAGTCGTTAATCATAATAACTGCTTGTCAACGGGTGGAACACCTCGCGAGGGTCACCACTCGGCTGGTGATTAATTGCGTTTAGAGCTTGAGCACGTGTCGCTACTTATCTAAGTTGTTTATGTTATTTTTATTTGGCTTTTGTCTTTCAAGTTTCTTTAGAGGAGTAACATAAAAATCATAGTAAAGGTA
This sequence comes from Byasa hedistus, assembly GCA_029286795.1. NCBI lineage: Eukaryota > Metazoa > Arthropoda > Insecta > Lepidoptera > Papilionidae > Byasa > Byasa hedistus. Next base: position 2,300,185 of record JAGSMW010000020.1, on the reverse strand, counting down.
GCTTTCTTACATCATTGGACTTCTTCACTAATAGTTATACAGTCTCAGTCAGGTTTGCAATTTTAAATATATTAACAGGTTAAAAACGAACTCCACTTTTTGTGCTGGCTGGGTTTCATATAACACGATACTTTCTTGGAACCTATGAACCGTGTTATACGAGGGTTACTTGTTATATCTTAGCCTGTTTAAATTAACACATCATCACGTAAAACGTCGTTCATGGTATGTAAGATTTTGTTTTGTACTTGTTAAATTCCTATTTTTTTTAATTTTTGTTATCGATCAAGACAAAACCTAAACTGTTTTTTATAAATTAAACTCATTGATTTAAATCGGGTTATATTTAGTTGCGTAGAACTCTATTTTTAAGTAAGTCAAACAATGTTTATATCTTTAGCTATTTCAAAATCGGTCCAGAAGTTTCATTGATTACTCAACAGTTAATGCTGTTTTATTAATTGAATTCAGCGTAAGTAACGTGTAAACGTAAAAATATTTTTTCTTTACTATGACATTGTATACAGACGCAATTTTTTTTATTGCAATGTTAGATGTAAAACAAAATGCTTAAATTTTTTCTTCAATAAGAAATAGGCACTTGTGCGCGTTCCAACTCTCGACGAAATAACTTCACAAATACTGTCAACACTTTGTCAGCCCGCGGGGAAGCCCAATTTAGCGAAGGAGATAAATATAAATAAAGTTTCGCATTGTTTTGAAGGTAAATGTACCTAAAACTTAAAAAACAAGAAAACATTGCTTTAAATTATATTTAAAATTATTTCATTTAATTAATGTTGGTAAATTTACAAACATGTATTATTATAAATTATTAATTGTCTAATATTATTCATTTCACAAAAGTCAATATATGAGTATAGTTGTTAAAATGATTGGTGGATATAAAAGCGGACATATTGGAGTGCGCGTTTTTGATGGGATAATCGAAAATAGACAAATAACTGTTACTTTAACTGAATTAAAGTGAATTGTCAATAATATATGAATTAATGTTTACCGATTTTTGCTTATGTTTTAAATAAAAAAAAAATGTAATGGAATTAAATTGAGATCCATCTACCGAAATCGTACTGAAAATAGTCCAAAAATTAAGATTTAGTTTAGTAATCTTTTTGATAGGAGTAATTTAGTTTGTACATATGTATAATTAACAACCTAACAATTAAATTCTATTGTTTTTATATTTTATATTCGCGTTGAAAGATTGTTTTCTCACTCTGTTCCTCACTCATTGAGACATTTGTAAGGGCAAGTTTCCATTATCACACGTCACAATATCAATACATGTTATTTCGGTAATATTTGATTATAACAACTCTAAAAATACAAAATTTGTAATATAAATAACGATAAGGAGATTAGGATTTTCTACTAGTAACATCTGTAATAAGAGATACTGGTTAAGTACATAACTGTTTAACTTCTGTACATAAATGTTATGATGACTCGGAACTCGGTTTAACTAGCTGTACCCACATGAATTGAATACTCTGTGGTTCAAAAAAACTCGTATTAAAAATACATTAACCTCTTTCACAAAATTTAAAAATAACTATTCTTCTTTATGTCAAGAAAAGTTTAAACAATGAGTTAATGAGCAGCAGTAAGTATAATTTTTTTGTTAAGGCTATGGAAACACTTACGAACGCCCTTGTCTCTGGAATGGGGCAGCACCCTTCACAAAACACTTAACTATTTGTAAGGAGAATTGATTCGCACGAATCCCTAGTAAAGTAAGCCATATTGGGGTATTGTTTTTTAGACTATTTTACTCATCTGATATTTTAGTTATCAAGTAAAAATATCTTTAAAATATCAAACTAAGCATAACATATGTCCGATGTTGTGTGTAAAAGGTGTATATAACCTAAAGCGATGCTTAATGTCTTTACTAATATATAATGTCTATTACAAATATAAGTAGCAATATATTATAATGATGTATTAAATCAATGATATTTAGATTAATTTGTTTGTTTTAGTGTTGGTAGGTATCTGTTGTTACAGACCGTCTAGGTAGGTACCACCGCAGCTCTTGCTTGTACCGCTAAATAGTAGTCTGCAAACATTACTGTGTTCCGGTTTGAAGGGCGCTGTAAGCTAGTGAAATTACTGGGGTAACGAGATAACACCTTATGTCTCAAGGCGACGAGTGCAATGTGGTGCAGTACCATCTTAACCAGTGCCGCGTTGTTATGGGCAAGCGTATCACTTACCATCGGTTTGCTCGTCTCGTCGCAAGTAGAGTAAAAAAAATACTTTGCCATGGCTTAAATTAATACAACAATACTTACATGTAAGAATAGAGTGGCATACAAAAACTTGCGATTTGTTCTCCTGCACTATTTTCATCGCTGTCAATAAACGCAGCCTCCTCGGCTGCATTGTGAGCCCTCAAACATCAAGCGTCTATTCTGTTCCAAAATTTAACGATTGCCATATCAAAATGTACACTATCTTAATAGCCTAAGGTCTAAACTTGTTAAATTTAACTAACGTTTGATAATACTCGGGATTAGCCGTAGTGGACCAATTTAATCGGGACTATGATTTCCCGGGCATTAATGGAGCACCCTTTTCTAGTTGACGAGCGACAGTGAGGTGGGGTAGGTCACCGTTAGCTGGTGAGCTTCTATAAAGGAATTTTGTTTTGACCGGTTGCCATGGTAATATTTGGGTTACATTCGCAACGGGGCTCGTACTACACGGAAGGCATTTTACGCATAGCAAAGAGAAAAGGTTTGATTAGTAAGGCTGGCTTGTATTACGTACTTCCCGTTTTCATGATACTGAAATAATATGTTTGAGACGTACATTAAATCTATATAGAATTAATAACACATATAACAAATAGACAAGGGCTGAAGTTTTTGGAATCAATGGAAAGATTAGATTTAACTCTTTGACAGTAACAGTACAGCTACAACACATACTTAAACATTACATACAACTAAGACGTAACAATACAAAAATATATTAGTGTATGGTTAAGTTGTTATGTGTGTTATTGTTATTTGTTTTCATCGAGGCAATGCGATTAGTTTTCTCGTTACTCTGCCAGATGGACATAACCTGAGGCATTTTTTCTATCTTTAGTTTATCTTTTTGTTACATTATTATTAGATTGATTGATTAAAGCTTACCTAACATGGACTTATATACCAAATGGATTACACCCCCTGGAATATATATATCATTGAATATTTTTTTATTCAAACAACGTCTAGATTTATGTTATCTCTCTTTAACAATATAGTCCTATTTCAGGTGTTAAGATATCATCACATTGTACTCGTTACCTTTAGTAAGATGTTAAGTCTCGTTACCCCAGTAACTTTACGAGCTATAGATCACTTTAAACTGTAGCACGATAATTTATTCACACGACTGTTTGGTAGTAGACACCAATATGATCAATAACTTTGCTTTTATTTTCAACATCTAGATATAGTTATATGAAAATTAATTTCAGCTTTGATAACCATCCCTAAAAATTCGTAAAATTTAGTTTTAATAAATAGTCAACTTGTTTATAACACATACACGAAATATATACGAAATAAAAAAAATCTAAATGTATGGAACAAAGGCGAGCTTGACACTAAAAAGAGTTTTCTTCCAACAAACCTTGACAAAGGAGAAACAGTTATTATAATAAAATACTAACAAAAATTATATGAAGAACAAGAAACCAAAAATATATATAAATATGCAATACGTATACAGTTATTATAATATATAAATTATGAATTAATTTAATAGGTTAGTATAAGTTATTTACAATGCTAACAGTGTTTGCGAGTTAACAACGTGACTTGAGGTTATTATTTACCCTTTACTTTAAACGAAATCCAAAATGTCCGACGATTTCGTATTCAGCGCTGGAACAATAGTCGGGTCCGTGCCGGAATGTAAACTTGACGAATTAAACAGTCCACGGTGAAATAATTTAAGAGCTTATTAAATTTTTATTACCTTTTTACCCTACTGAAATAATTTTAACCTCTATAACTTTCATATCAAATACTTTTTTCGTTTGACAAATGGTTTTAATGTCAGTGAAATATCTATGCGCAGCGCCTATAGCCGTATAATATTATTTTAACCACATTTAAAAACTACAAAAATTCGTTTCAGTGTGTGAAATACAAACCTTATTATCGATCTGTATTGACATCCTAGATTTTTTTTTAGTTGTATACAAATAAATGTTATCATTTAGGATTGTTTCTATGTGCAAAATTTTACTATACGTTTTAAAATGATTTTTCAATACTTTTTCATATATTACCTTATAAGTTATGAATAAGTAGATAAGAAAACAATTACTTACATACATATTCATAACTTACAGGTAATAGATCAGTAATATTTAAATTTTATAACATTTATATACAAATGAAAATCGCGTGTGATGTGGCAGACAAGACAAGTTAAGAAAAATCAAATTACTGCCTTTGTTTCTTATCATTTTAGTGGAAAATTATTATCTAATATATAATATACTATTTTATTTTGTGTAAGTAATACAACAATTAACGATTGCGCTTTTATATTGAAGTAATAACTTAACAGGTTTAATTTAAGAATAATATCTTAGAAAATGCACATACAATAGGACACAATAGAATTGTTAACATGATGCGAAACCGTGTCCTTAAATTTGTACTAAAATTATAAAAATCCTTTTAAAAGCTGTTATGGTATTGTAACTTAATATAAAACTTAATTACGGCAGTTTACTTTTAAGTCTCTCATAACTTGATTTTTGCTAATAACTATAAGATATTTCATTTATATATAAAATTCTTTCGAATTATACATAATAAGACATTGTTATTTTTGCTTTTAGGTAAATTAGATTAAGTCACACCTAAACGATTTATGCTTCGACCGTTACGCGTAATTTATCGGGCTCTGCCGGGATTAACTCGAAGTGCCCCGCATCGCGTGTAAATCTTGTTCGAACATGTTATAAATTTAGCTGTTACACAATAATTATACACACGATGACTATTCAAAAATAATTAATAATACTTAAGAGCCGCAAGTAATTTATATTGGGCTTTAGTTTGTCTGCGCGATCGATTTAGAAAATAGAAGATCTACAGAAGAACTTCGGTCATGAACAGACCATAAGATTATTATATTTAAGTGGCAAAGGCACATTGCTTGAAGGACAGACAGAAGAAGGCTAGTAAGATCCTTGAGCGACGGCTGAGTAACTAAGACTTACTGGAAAATCCTTTACAAAGTGGACTGAGCATCCAGCAGTGGACGTCTGTAGTTTGATGATAATGATGTTGATAATTGCATTGATTGTCTTTTTGGTAACACCTTCGTCATTAATGGCTTCTGAATTGTTAGTTTCCAATAAGGCTCTTGATAAGATTAAATGTATTAAATTCGTTATTTTTTAATTTCTATTCATGGTAGACTATCATTTGAATCAACAATTGAGTCGATCATCAAATTTGTTACTGTTACTATTTAAAAAAAATATAGTTTTAATGATTTGTCATATAAACAGCATAATTTATTAAAAGAAAAGCGTTAGAACATGTTATTAATAAGATTTTTTTTTTTCAGAAATAGTGGAGGAGCAGCGATGTCACGACAGCGAGATCCGGCTGACCTGCCGCGAGCTGGACACCCACATCGCAGTACTGGAAGCCTGGTACACATCAACGGACGATTACAACCGTGACCTCAACGTGTCCAATGCACCAGAGAACTACACATTGAAAACGGAAAACGACTCCGAATTGGATCGCGTCTATGTTTATTCTAGTCCTAACCGCAACGGCGTTTACGAGTTGACGAACAGTTCTATGTTGGATAATGTGACGGATTATAATTTAAGCGTGAACAATTCATATTTCAATGACACTAAATACTTAACGGACAGTTTGGTGAATGAGACGGTGGATATGACGGTGGAGTTCGTTAACGGCAGTGAGATGTGCGGTCTGCTGTCGTATACAAGGAGCTACGCGAGCTGGCACGACGGCGGGAAGCTGCGGCGGCCGTTCGCAAGGAATACGTCCATCAACTTGCGAGCGCCGCTCAGTTATCGGTAAGTGGTCTCCGATCTTATATAAAATTAATTAACATCATAATTCTTTATAAAGTTACCTCTCTACATTTACTTTCATTAACAAACGAATTAGAAGCCAAAAGTGCTGAGAAACTATGCCATGTTTAAATTTGTGAAGTGGTAAGCTTTGAAGAACCGCTGCTGTTATAATAGCATTACTATGTTCTGGATGTCATATATGGATATATTTACTTACTATATTTTTCTCTCTTTCACACCTATATTAAAATTTTACTTCTTCCCCTGGGTTGACTGGCAGAAAATGCTTTATGATATTACACCAAGATTAAATAAATAAATAAAATATGAGAGGAAGAGTATTGCTCACACACGCTTCGCCATTTACGATCTCGTTGTCACTTAATAACAATGATCATGGAATCGAGGTTATTTAGTTTAGTTTACTACAGTTAAATATGCTACATTTTTTTCTATAACAATCTGAAAAGTCATCATCATCGCTGACATTCCTCCAGTGTAGCAACTGTCTATAAGTGACGGTGATCATTTACCATATTCCTAGCCGTTTGTTTGAATGTCTTCTCTTTAAACAATTTTACTCGATTGTTATCTTCTTCTTCTCAATTGATGGCGTGAGCACGGTTTGTGCGTGAGCCAATGTCATGTGTAGACGTACAAAATAAAAGAATACAAATCCATTAAAAATCGTCTGCGTGGTCAATCGTTTATGTTCTCATCTTTCATATTCGCAATTGATGGCAAGAGCTTATGTTATATATAGACGTATAAAATAAAAGGATACAACCACCATTCCGTCACCAGTCAATTCGTCCGCCATGTCTATACTTCGTTTCTATTGTTCTTCTTCTTCTTCTTCTTTATGCTTAATGGCCTCTCTTAAAAGAATTTTGCTCACATCAAGTCAGTCATGGGAGGGACAGTAGATTTTTACAATTTTAAATATTTCCCGTTTCTATTGTTATCTTATACGTCTAACAAGTTAGACATCTGACGTCTGACGTCAATGATTGAAATTTAATACAATTGAAATATTCACAATTGGTTACCAATTATTCACTATTCAGTCGATTCAATTCGTATACTTTATGGACGGAGTTGGAGCATCTCCATAAAATTATCCAATTATGGCGTATAGGGCCATTTTTCTAACGGTAGATTTGACCTCTTTCTGGTCGACGCTTCCAATCTTGTTTACCGATGTAATTTGCTTAGATAAGCATGCCTTTGGTTTATTGTACGCAAGATGATTTGACAACGTAGTGATAAAATGGCTACTTTCAAAATTTATTTACAATTTCTTTTAACAAATAGGTTTATACTTCTGTTAATCAGTATTATCGCAAATTTTTGCTGCGGTTGAATATCAATCGTCGCCTGCCGAGAAAGATCTTCGTTATAAAAAAATAGTACACACAAACAGATACCAGTTTTTAGTATGTGAAGTAAACAACAACATTGGATTAGTTTCACACGTCACACTTTCATAGGCTCGCTATATTAACCGGTTTTTTAGATCCAATAAAAAGGGAAAATGTCATCAATGTCGTTCACCAGGCGACTTCATCGCTTTCATTCCGGGACATACATCAAGATACTTTCTACATAGATAACTAAACACGTGCCTTTTTTTATAAACAATACTGATTTATTATTAATACAACAAAGTAGTTACGTACTAATTGTCTAGAAGTTAAAGGTTATCAACTATTTAGGGCGCTTTGATACGAGCGATACGACTGTTTGAAGCCATTGTAGTATTATTTATGCATTAGTGAGAGCATACAAATATTAATTAAAACCTTTTAATTGTAATTTATATAACAGAAAAAAGAAAAGACTGAATCTGTCATTTATATTTTCTGTCATTAACTTCTCATTATTAGATAAATGAGTACAATCGTTGTCTTGTAGAAACAGTTACAATCAATCAAAATTTTCATCAAATACTAGAGTGAAGTTGAAGATTTACTACTAGTTTTTTTTAAGTTTATAGCAAATATTGAATGTTATCGTAATTTAAGTAATATTACTAACATATTTATTTCATTGAAACCTTTAAAATTTAACTTTTGTCACAAACCTAATCGAATTGATAAAAATGTGACGACATTCCGATGAACCGGCAAATACAAATGAGTATGCTAAATAGATGAAAACGATTTAGTGATATACTACATATGTGTGGATAGTAATTCTCCCTTTTGATTAATTGAATAAACACCAGAGTACCACACCACGTAAAACCTGACTTTTATAATCAATATTTTAAGAAACCAAAAATAATACAGTAAGACTCCATCAACGATCAAGATGATCATATTCATGTGTTATTATTCGAAATTAGTACAGAAATTTAAACATTAATTGTTATCAAACGGCTTTGTTACTTCAAAAGAAAATATTTTTAATACACTTTTTTTTTAATGATCATCATCTTTCTGCATGGCTTTGTCAATATTTTCAACATACGCAATTCTGTTAAACTTAACAACAGAACTAACATAAAACAAGTTTCCCAATTTAATTAAAAATGATAAATCATGACTCTAACATGACGGCTTCAAATTTCCACATCACGTAATAAACCGTTATGCTATTTAAATTTTAATTAAGGAGCAATTGATTTTTCTTTAATTTAGATCCACCGATCAAGATATTATTGATTGACAAGTGTATGAGATAAAGTCGTCATTAAAAAGGGCCTTAACTGCGGATTACAACTAGATTGTTTTAATTTATTTCAATGATGAATTAATATTTCCGTGACAGTTATGCCTTCGTTATAAATTCAAAATAGATAGAGCAACATCTTAATATGACGTTTAACGAGAATTAATTATTTTTTTGCTACTTGGTAGTCTTTGTTGCCGACCGTCGCTGTAGATACTACCGTAGAGTCGAATTCAGCTCATAAGTAACAGCGCGAAAACTTTAATGCACCTGTTTCTAGTGATATTACTGGAACAACGAGATTTAATACATTGTCTTTATATTATATAATAGGTACGAGATACCCGTATCAAGTACTATCAGGTGAGCGTCCCTCTCGTCTCAGATTATCTCGTCGCTTAGTAGAAAAACACATGTCTTGTGATGTTATGCCAGAGAGAAGTGAGTCTTCACTCACTAGACGATGGATCAATGATAGAGTGTTAAGTGTGCTTAAAAAAGGAAGAATGAAAGTGGGGAATAGTATGAAAGAACAGTAAGAAATAATTATGAAAAGAGAAAAAATAGCCCCGTTCAAACAAATAGGTGTGAGTGTAAAAAAACAATTCATCATCTGACTGTGACAGACTGTTCTATTTAAAAGTCTGTTGATTGATGAAATTAACAAAACCTTTTACTAATAATTGTCAGTTTTCTAACCGAAGACCTAATATGGTACCGGCGTTTAACACATTGTCAAAGCTAGATATAATGTCACATCATTACGCCTTAGACGTAGTCTGTCAAACGTTTCTTACCTTTTATAGAGTTTTTAATGATGATAAACATCGACTGAAGCCTTTAATCGCTTAAAGATGGAAGTTAATGTGATTTTCACTCAAGCTGGAATCCAGCTTCAATATATTTTTTAGCATTTTGGTCTAATTCACGATTTCAGTTTTACATCATAGGTTACACTAATTTTGAAGTTTTCCTTTGTTCTTTAAGTGGTCGGTCCAGATATTATTGTGAATCAAAATATGAAGTGCCATTAATAAAATAAAATACAGAGAATATCTTTAGATATTTTGCTGTTAAATAAAGCTATTGAATATTGATCTATATACATGATCCAACAGTAGACGTCCATCGGATGAGATGGTGATGATCATTCTACTTTAACTTGCCAATTAGCATGCAAATTATAACAATATAAAACTTGAAGCTTTCTTTCATTTGATTTTTTCTTTCTCTTATCTTTTTTCTCTCGTCTTCCTTGTTACTCATTCTTCTTGGTCTCTTGTCTTATTCATTGAATCCCGTCCATATCTTTCTGTGAATATATCTTTTCATTTTAGTGGCTACTTTTGTACGTCTTTTCGCCTACAAATCTTTCTTTAATACAGTCCTTTTTAAACAGAACCTCAGTCCCTCCAAATTGCTTTAAGCTCAAATATTTGCTGTAACCGATAAAAAAGGAGGTCGCGTTTGTTTCTTATATATGCTGCCTCGTGTATTTTCGGAGTTAATAATGATGTAACGAATGCTTTCTGTCTGTATATACTAATGTCACACGGTAGAATGACTTTGAAATGTTGCCTCTATTTCAGTGTTTGTCTAAACTAATGATTGCTATACAGTGATCAATAAACAGCTATCTCCATTTATTTTCTTGACTTCTCCAATAATAGTGAAATTGTTTTTGGTAACATGTACAGTTCAGTTAACGTTGCGTCTTCAGGGACTCAGATCTTTCTTCCTCGGGTCTCAGATCTCTCTTCTTCACAAGGATATAGATTCAAGGCCTTAAGCCACCTTGGCAAAAGCTGATTTAGGATTTGGATATACAAAGTTACACAGGATTTCATTTTTCTCCTTGATAAACTAAAATGATATTGAAATTGTTTATTTCAAATTGTTTGTACTGTTCAGTAACAAATTAAGATTAACGCAATCCCCATCAGTTTTATTTGTATGTTTACTTAAAAGCTCTATAAATTTCGCGTTTTATGCTTTCGATGACTGGTAAAAGCTCATAAATATAGGTTGTTTAAGTGTTTGTTGCTGATGTAGAGATTTGTGTCACGTTATGCCTTGATAAATTCACGCTTAAATTTTCAATTATTACAACTTTTTTTTAGTACACTACAAATGAAATTTTTAAAACGTATAATGAACTAATTTCATATTCATCGTGACTTTGTTTTTTCTTTGTTATTTGTGAGTGTGATGATAATGTTAACGATTCTAATATGAAGAAGAACGGTGCATGAATTTTTTTTTTAACACTTGATCATAACTATATTTTGTATTGAATGATAAATATGCCGTTTTAAACTGTTCGTTCAGGTTACTCTGGCTTGTACTTGTACATGTTGGCAGCGGAAATATAGCAGTGCTGTTATGGCGGAATAATCACAATATGACGGTAGTTATCTAGCCAGGGTTTTAAAATACCCTTCTCTCAACCAAATTCCCCAAAAAGATTATAAAGAATCGAGCAAAAGAACTGCGTGTTAAAAAAACTAGAACACAGGCACTGCGATATGAAGGCTGTAAAAAATAAATCTATACATTTATATTTAGTGTTTTTTATACAAAAAGGTAAAATTTTTCATTAGTTATTGTAATAAGTTCATGGATTTAAAGATTAGGATTAAGTGACCAATATAGCCAATTTCTTTTCTCGCTGTGATGTTTAATTTATAAAAACAATAGTTTATGTTAAGTTATTATATGCCCAATCTTTATCTTAAAAATCTGCTTTATTTTAGATGGATTTTGTGACTTAAATTCAATGATTAAATAGTCACAGTAATTTCATTTACGAAAGCGTTCGCTTTACGTCACGCCGTCGATCCGATTCACAGCCGCTATTGATAATATTATGTTTCATCTTATCCATTACGCTGTTATCAAAGAAGCTTTTTAAGCAAACACGAATGAGAGGGCCATTGAACGTCGAACTAGATAGGAAGTGGTGCTTGACCTATAATGGGCCATAAGTAAGTAGACGTCGGTTAATAAAGTGTTTGTCTGAGATTTATAGCGATCGTGGTCGGAGTGCGGGATGAGATGAAAGGAGGATTCATTCAATACTTGTACAAGCAATTTGGTATTAGGAAAGAATAACACAACTGTAATAATTTGATTCGATAAGTTACTAGGAAGCAGCTTATGTTTGGGAAACATTTATCATATTCCCCTTGCTGGAGAGGTTTTAGATAGCTGTATTATTAATAATTTGATGTACTAGTTATAGGTCTTCGTCATAAAAGAACCTATCAGATCACGGTGGATAAAAATCATCTACAAAATGGACATTTATACAGATATATTCGTTGTTATTTGTTTACCGAAAATGAAATTATTCAATGGGTCATCAGGTGACTAGTAGATATCATCGCAGCGCCTATCTCTGCCGCTAAACCATAGATTACTGAAATTACCGTATTTTAGTTAAAAAGGCGCAGTAGCTTATGAAATTAGTGTATTGTTATGGGTAAGCGTGGCACACCATCAGGTGAAAGCCTTGCACGTCTCGTAGGATAATTGAAAAAGACGTAAACGAAGTAATAAGGCTATAGTTACAGAGAATCTATTCTTCTTAAGAGTAAGTTTAATCAAACGCGAAGTTTTTAATATGTTTCGTCTCAGCTCTCAGAACAAACAAGCCGCCGTCTCTGAACAGGTTTCTTATTACACTGAAATTCAATACCTATTACACAAATAAACAGCTGAAGCTTCATTTTACGGATAGATTTTAAAATATAAAATCTGATATTGTATTAATTGAATGAAAAAAGTAAATTGTAAAATTGAGAAAAGTTTTTTAATATACTTAAAGAAAAAATTAACAACTGTTAAAGCTATTGGGAAATTAGTAAAGTATTTTTAAATGAGTTTTAGAAGAAAGTAATATTTTTTTTTTAATCCTCTTATACACTAAGACTTACTTGATTTCTAAAGCATTATTACCTAGATTTTGATAATTTGTTAATTATAAATTTTAGCGATTCGTCACATGAAATTTGTTGGCGCGCATCCAATGCCATTGTTTGTTGAAGTTTAAAACCCAACGATCTTTGTTCTTCGCAGAAGGAAGTTCATGTTGTCTATAAATATGCGCCGCATCCGAAATAGAAATTTATAACACCACCGGAATTACGTCAAACCGGTTTTAAAAACAAATTCACCATGAACTTCATTCACATGAAAACCATTGTAAAACCGCTGCAGTAACATTTTCTTTCTCGCGTGGAACAGTAGAAGTTTCATGTATTTTTGTCACTTCGTTTTCTTAAATGTGTAATTTCTACATAAATATAAGAAATCATTATATTTTCCATGTTATTTATAGTATATATCGTAGTTTGTGTTTATTCAAAACAATGTGAACGTGATTTGGTGCTGTCGCAATAGAATCGATTCGTACTCACGTTCACTTTGGGCCATCAATCACTATGCCGAGAAATCGTGGCCCTGTTTTCTGACAGCTGCGACACGCCACCATTCAGACGGTGTAGCCGTGTTGGAACTATTCCAGGATTCGGGAAGCCCATCCTACATGCAAACACATAATCTAACATTGAAGAAGGAGAGCTCCAACAAGAAGAAGTGTATAGCGTCGGAGTCTGGCATTCATTTGTAACTTTACCTACCAACGTTAACGAAAACTATGATTTTTAAATTAATTGTATGTTTGTAAATCACCATACATCAATATCGTTTACAAAAAGACGTCCACAGCTGGACATGGATCTCACTCAAATATTTTAACACCAGCAGTCCCCGATATAAGATATATGTAGATGCTTTTTAAATAAAGAAATCATAGTTTATGCACTTGTAAAACTAATGCTATAAACTCACAGATGCAGGCGTAAAATTTGTCATACTTCTTTGAGTGTGTGGGGGTTAAAAATTAGTGCTCTACGAGGAGCATTATAAACGGAGGGCCGAGCAGCCGGATACGAACACGTGTCCCAAGTGCGTAGTTCAACAAATGGTTAATTGCGTCGCAATATTTTTTTTACGTTTGAATTACAATCGAGAAGAAAGAAAAGAAAGGGATCTTTATCACAGTGTAACCTAATTTTGTACTTATTTAATATAATAATGACGCAAAGTAATTAAAGTTGAGGACCTATGTAAAGCTAAAGACTATTGTTTAGCTACATGAGCTTGAAAGTACTTAAAAGTATTATACGAAAAATCTTATTTATGTTCTTTGGTAGTTCATTAAACAATTTTTGTGTTAGTGAGGTCCTAACCTCGCCATGAGGTATTTCATTATAGCTTTAGATATTTTGCTTGTTAAATATTAAGTTTTTATGAAATATATATTGTTTGATTAATAGACCTAATAGGTCGTGCTTTATACGAAAATGTACATGTATGTATTTTTTTGAGTATAACACAAATTGCGTAATTGTAGATGAATGTGTGATAGTGATGACAAGATTACATTCATCGTTTTCAGAGAAAAGATTATTGTAGCTCCAGGAGTTGTACTAGCTATAGTGACATTTATACTGGTATAGAGTTGCCAAATAAAGAATAATTTAGATAGCTAAAAAAAAATCTGTAGTGTACAACATCAGAGAAACGAAGTTGCAACGGAGTACATTTTTTTGTCAAGGGCTGTGTTCAGTATGCTTGTACAAGATAAATAATAGTTAAAGCAATTTAACAAAAAGTTGTTTTTAAAATCGGCAAGTGAAAGTTTGAGATAACTAGTGGTATTAACACCTTACACGGCCTAGATAGCGTTAGGTATTTGTTCATTGTAAAATTTAAATCTAAGTAACCTAAAGTTAATACTAATGCATTTGGGAGGTGCTGGGATTATGATCGCTCTAGGTTAGAAAGTACCATTAGGGTTTTTTTATATACGAGTACAATGAAAACGAAGTTAAACATTTAGCTTCCTCTCTCCTCCTTTCTTTCTCTCGCTCTCTCTCTCTCTCTCCCTCGCTCTCCTTCTACCCTTCTTTCTCAGTTCATAGAGATATTTTAACAAATATTTGTGGAAAAAAATCAGCTTTCTTTATTTACAATAAACCGCGCTCTGTTATGAAGCATTTCTTTATGTCAACGTTTTGTAAATCCAGAAGGGAGTATAAGAATAAATCATTAACCTATTATTACATGCTCTTCGATCTAAACGAAATCTTTTCAAACAGAACATACTAATGTTACATGAATCCAGTTTTATATTATGACAATCGCTTGTCAACAACATAGCCCGCACGACGCGATATGTAAACATACGACCCAGTCACAACAATATCATAAATATGATCAAGATAAAAACTGCTATTAAACCCTTTCCTCATTTTGTTTGTTATCTGTATGACTATGAATTTTACACGGACAAAGCATTACCATTAACTTTGCAGTTAACAAGCAGAAAAACTACAGTTTTTAAGCCAAACAACCTACTTTAGTATCATAGATAAAGTCGTAATGCTTAAAAGTTTGGCAAAGAGTCCACAGAAGATAATATTTAATACTTAAACTGTATAGTTAAGCTTTAACTGTAAATATATTAAAGACTAAAGTACCGGATTTATGTAAACTAAAAAAATCTCATACAACTTTCTTTAAGAGTACAAACAATTTTACAAAATATATAATTTTTTTATCATCTGTTCTGCTGAATCTTTTATTGTACTCGATATTATTTATATACAAGAAGAAATTTCTAACATATACATTTTAATAGACAGTATATCATGTTGGACCAAGAGATAACAAATCGTGATGTGGAATTTTTTTTCATGGCATTTTCCATACTGTACCATTTTACGACCTCGCGTATATTATAAAAAGGCACCAGCGTACCGAATCGTAAATTTCATCAAGGGCTATATGAGATCGTAGTTTACGATGCATTGCATATTTTAGTAATATTTTACACTGAAAATAAATTGCTATTACTCTCTCATATCCTCTGATGTATCTATCAACTCATCTCTCATATTTGCACATTTATAGAAACTATTCCCAATAGTCAAATACACAACTATTTTATACTGTTTATCTCTTTTTGTCTCATCGTCTTTAAGATTTACAAATTACTAATGTTAGGACAGATCGTTACTACAGGATACTAAACAATCTTAATAATTAGAAATTTATTATCAGTTATATAACATCGGAATGTAACTACAATAATAATTGTGTCCTATTTAAGTATTTTTACATTTATCATTTTTACTTGTGACCACAATCTGTCATGTGTGTATTATTTGACAGAGAAGTGTTGTCGCTGTGCTGGAAGATATCCAAATTTCGGATAACCTATAAAGTGTTGACAAAAGTAGAATACCATTATTTTTCTAACACTATAGTAATAGCAGAAATCATTTAAAATCATTATTTTTATGTCAGCGCCAATGACCTAATCGTTGAGAGGGAAAACTGGAGGAGTTCCGGAGAAAGACCAATCCGCTCAACTAACTAAGCGATTAGCGGAGGAGATCTGGTCTTTAAAACCCAACAGCAGGAGCTGGTAATATACCCGCGTCGAAGAGTGACCAGGCCACAGCCGATAAGTATTTTGCACCATCTGAAATCTGTAAATATTTCGAAAGGTGAAACAGCTTGGGTTAATCAATACAACTTTAACATATTCTAATAAAAGCTATTTTTTAATATTATAGAACAACGCTTGATTACTATACCACATGATGATAACTGGAGATTTACTCTTTGATAGTAAAGATACTCTATAAATAGTGTGAAATATGTAGACTATAATTTTGTTATTGATATTTACATTCAATTCGCATATAATTTACAAACAAATGAAATTTATTCTATCGTTGAGAAAGTAAAATGTTTATTATCGCATCCACAAAACGAAGGTTGAAATTTAAAAATCTATTAAGATATAAAATTAAAAGATCTGAAGTCTGTTATCAATAAATAATACACTAATAGCCCACTTGTGGGTTCACTTCGCCGCGTGATAACTTGACACTGGGTGCGTTTAAAACTTAAATAAAAATAATACTAGTATTCTCACGCCTATACTGTAACTACACGTTTATGATATTTACCACAAATATATATCTTTATATAATAATATAATTACATTGCCAGATTATTTATGTTATTAATTACATTTACCAATGAAATTTTAAGACACACAATTCCTGACGCAAACAAACAAGAAAAGACTAAGACTGAATATTTTAACTCGTCTAGACTAGATTAATATTTGTGGATAACCAATAAATTGTATATAATACATATGGAACTATTTGAATCCTTTAGTATTCTTGCCTAGAACATATTTAAAAATGTTGTTATTTACTCGCTAAAAGCAACTTGTGTATAAGTTAAACAAATTATAAAAACGCGGATACTTTGATGGTTGTTTACAAAATAATATCAACTAAAGAAAAGGTGAATCTTGATAAAGATTTTTAATTAATTCTGCAACTATTTTCTATTTTAAAATGCGGTACAAGCTTGTGAAATACTTAGTATTGAAAAGTTTTGTTCGTTCGTGACCTAATTGGAATGGTATGGAAGAAACTTGAGGTTATTTTTTCAGCTTATAACACGCTAAGTTAATCGTTAGCGGTCGCTATCTAGAAAGCTATTTAGAGCTGAATAAAAATGTAATCCAGCATTATTTTGACGTCTAATCTAATGCATACTAAATAAAACATTTAAATTCTACCTTATCTAAATTAAGAAAAAGAGAACTATGACAACAACAGCCACTTCTTAGCAAACCTTTAATGGCGACAAATAGATGATATAGAAGCAGACAGCAGAGTTCGAAATAAAGCTGCCACCGTCCCAAATCCACTAGATGTTGTCCCCGGTATTGAACTAGAGACCTCTATGTTTCAAGACAGAGAAGCTAGCTTTAGTGCAATGGTGGAAAATATTTTTGACTTACAAATATTTGATCAGATCGTCTTTTAAGGAATCACCACTTACTGGTACGATAAAAACCCATCTTTATTGTCTGAGGATGATAAATAGTAGGTCTAGATCTAGACAGTCTTCTACAAATAATACCATACAAAACTTGAAAGAAATTAAATAAATAGATGAGACATGTATAAACAGAGAATGTTACTCCAGTGTACTTTGTATTAATTTGACTAGAGTGCAAGTTCTATTTTAAATAGTGCTTTGAAATTGCATCGTCACCGGAGAATATTTACGGTTACTTCCATTCCGTGTGACCTTTGGCACTGGAAAGTTTAATTTCCTTTTCCGCTCCCTCTCTCACTTGCAACGAGTGTACTTGAGTCAGGTCAAGGTTTCCAATCTAAGTTTGCTTGCTTTCGAATAAAAGTATAAATATTTCTAACAATGGATGCATGATGGATGGTCTTCAAATCTGGAGTTTCTTTAGTCGTTTTCTATAGCAGACTCTTTTTTTCCCAATTACCAGTCATAGTTAAGTGAAA
Source organism: Byasa hedistus (assembly GCA_029286795.1). NCBI lineage: Eukaryota > Metazoa > Arthropoda > Insecta > Lepidoptera > Papilionidae > Byasa > Byasa hedistus. The sequence goes on along the minus strand of JAGSMW010000020.1, from coordinate 2,281,993 downwards.
TATTGAGATTTTTGGAAATTTTGTTGTGCTTCATACTATTTCAGATCTGAATTAGATTTTTCTTCTTGTAACTATAATTTACATTAATATTACAAATTGTCTCTCATTAAATCGTTGTTGTTTAGTTGTACAAATTAAAATGTTCTTAGTGAGTCTTTTATGGAAAGCAAATAAAACTTTTTTGTAATTTTTGCATGTATATTTGTCTCCAATAAAGAATACATAAGTTTCCCAAATGGGTGTGTAACCGTGACTTTAACAAAAGCTTCGTGACAAAGGGACGTGTTTGTAGGTAAGGACTTACCGGTACCATCACACGTGGCGCACTTACAAAAAGGAAATGGGGTCATATTGGTATAGTGCCGACCGCAGCGACGTGAAAAGAACACGTCTTTATAAAATTTGTTAGGAGACAACACTAGAATATCTAAAACAATTGCTATATCTAGTATTTTATCAGCAAAAGGGATTGGACGGGGTATTAAAAGTAATAAACAATTGTTAGATTGGATTACACAAGTCTTTCTTGGTTAATTTTAGTGTGTTTGAAATGGAAGTTGAAGGTACGTTCCTATATTATCCTCATCTCTCCTTTTTTCTGTGTTTCTGTAAGAAATATGAATGTTAAGGACAGTCAATGTGACCGCGACGAAAAGCTTGTTCAAAAATTATATCAGATTAACCAGAAATTACATATGAATACTAAAAATAAATGTTTCAAATGAAAAACCTCATATCTTTTAATAGTACAAAAGTTCCATCAAAGCTTTGATGTTAAGTACACAAAATTTTATGAATGCCCACCAATCTTTTGATCTTAATATTATATCGATTTTATAACTCAGCCTTTGAAAACGTGTAAAAAAATTATTTTGCTTTAATATAAGTACGTTTTTGTATTATAAATAATCGAAGCGAAATTTTATAACACGTTTTCACATTCGAGATAAGAAAATTTCAATTTGATTTATCAATCGATGTTACTTTCAAATTTTAAATGTTCATTGGTATAAATCATGTATTCTTCAAAAATAGTTGTAGATAATTAAGCTATAAATTGATTTTCTATGAGAATTGTAGAAACAAATCGATATTAGCAAGAATAGTCAAAATAATATATCTAATTTTAGATATCAGCCAACTTTTAAGCTCTTCAAATGAATTTATGTGAATGATAGATTTGTACAACTTAATTGTAAGTTTAGTAAAATTTCACATTATAAGATTTGAAGATGTGTGGGTTGGGTTTCCACTGAATTTGAGCTTCCAACGAAGTAATAGACCATGATAAAAACTTTTATTTTCCAAGAACTCTCTAAACCTGGTGAAATCCGCCAAGATATCTTTAGCGCGTTAGATTACAACTTTTGGTTTCTCCTTGTGAGAGAAGACTTCTTATGTAATGTTTAGGTTAACGATCTAATCTCTAAAACACTTACTAGAATAAGAAATATTTTTTAATTATATATAGGCTGGAAAAGTAACTCTAACTCTGAATACTTCAGTTCTTAAAAAAGGCTGTGTTTACTCAACAACATTGTCATTCGATTGCTCGTTTGTTCACCTTTACTTAAAAAGGGTAATCCCAAAAGTAGTAACGTAAGTGGACTTGTAATACCATGATCCATCGAAGTCTCTAGAGGTCAACTTTCCATATCAGTAACAGTGATTTACAGCTCCTTTCCTTAAAAAAGATATCATCTTATGTATAATTCCTTAATCAACTGTATCTGGTTTTCTGTCGATGTTATTGACTGAATGTTGATGAATTGTTCTTTATCTGTGTATTCCAGGTGTACGGGTGTGAATCATTGCAATTTCCTGCTAGAAGAAGACTACCCACCGGCTGTGCATTGGCCTCCTGGAGTGGTGTCTATCAAGTATGCCTGCTTCGATGGTGGGTATTATGAATCTCTTTCGGTTAAATTATTTATACTTACAAACGTCTGTCTTGTATATTTATAAACTTACTACTCAGTTCTTAATTTTTAGCATAAATTATTAAACTTTTTATATTCTAATAAGTGAGATGATTTATCTAATGGTGAATGATATAATGGAAGGTTCCAAAAACGTCGGCTTTTATGTATATATATATAACATATATCTACCCTCAAAGAGCATGGATGATAAATGTTGACCTTTTGACTATTTCTTTATTTACAGCTTTTTCTATAGCATTATATTTATAAAATATCTTCTACCAAGTCTCACCCGAGTGATGTATATATTGTAATTAATATTTCTGAATTGGATTCGAACTCCCAACACATGTCAACGGGGGCGTGAAATTGATTTGTGCATCGACGTCGGACAGATGTGTAACGTAACTTCATTGTAATGGGTGGGCAACGCTACATCTGAGAACGGTGTAAATGGCGGTGTTATGTTTATGCGAAACAACCATTGTTGTAACGCATCTGTTAATAGAAATGTAAGCTTCGCATATTTCGAAAAAAAACGCATTACAAAAGTTACAAAAAAATGTAAATTTATGAATAATTTTGTTTGTTCACTTTCTTCTTTTTCATTCGCTTTATCATTTACTCAGCCCTTGCTACTGTTTCTATTGCCATCAAGTTCCAATATTCAAACATGAGCTGTAACCATCACATCAACATAACCAGTGGTAAACAACGTATTGTATTATAAGACAAAATACAGATAGTATAAGTCATATCTTCCAAATATTTGATTATTAATTTTAACTAGTACTAAATTTTAAAAATTCTGTTGTTCATTCTAAATCCTGGGAATATAATTTATATTGTGGTTATTATAAATATAAAGGCGTAAATATGTTATGGGACATAAAATATTTTAATAGTGTTACCCGATTATAAAATGGGACAAAGCGCTGTGAATTTCTTTTTCCCCTCAAAATCGTTGTATCGTTTATTTATTCGAGTATACGGAGTGCATTATCGATGGGCTCGTGCCGATTCCACATTTCAGTAATTCACAGCACGTGTGAACATCCGGGGGAGTACCCTTGTTGCGCAATTTACTGAGCTCGTTAACGCTCTTTGTGTTACTGTTGTGAATAATGAAGAAACTCTTCAACTATTTTAACCGATAATAATACATAAAACTGAAAATGAACAAAGGTCTATGCTAAGCCTACTGCTTCTATTTCTCTCATTCGATAATTGAAGCTTTCGTTGAGGGAATACTAATAAATATTGTACCAAACTGAAATAATGTTGATGTTTACACATCCTAAAGCAAACATCAATTGATGTAAACGAACAGAATTCAAGCGTAAACCACGCAAAGAATTCCCACGTGTTGTACTATTGTTTACATTAACCAGCATACGTAGACCTCTCTCTGATACTAATGATACTTATAAAGAAGTACGAGGCAATAGGTCAAACGGCGTTGGTCTACATTGTTGCCAATAAATTGACATGCTTTCCCCCATTTGGGGTAAAGTTAATCGAGTACTACTGCTCTTTGTGCCACGTGCCAAAGATTTTGATAAAACATGATTTTTTATGTTTCTTCATAAATTTGTTTTTATCTAGCCAATATTACAACTAATACTAGGTAGTATTTCCAAATATTCGGTAATTGGTTAGGGTGATGTGATACGGTTAGCAGCTTATGCGAATAATAGGGTAGCGTTTGCCATTAATCATTTATCCAAGATTTCATGGGAAAGTTAATCATTAACGCTTAATAGAACGCAGATTTCGGTAAATCTGTTAAATAAATAAGTAGTAGAGGCAAATGTATAATAATATCAAATTTCGCACAAGTAAGAAAGTACATTAAATAATTTTTAACCACAAACAAAAAATACTATACTGTTATGGATTTTCATAAGTATAGAATAAAAAAGTAGAGAGATAAGTAGAGAAAGCTTGACTCTTTATTTTTCAACATAACATTATTTCGAAAATTGTTTACACAAACAAAACCGATTTACAAAATCCGTGATACAATCAAAATTTCACAGAAAACTATGACAAATGGTCAATGTAGGAAATCAAGCAATATCTAAAATTGAAATCTGTAATAGTTTGGATATTGGTATTATCGATCATAGATATCTAAATTTTGATGAAATATCCATTAGAGAAAAATCAAAAAAGTCTAGTACTGTTTTTGATTCCTTCCGTTTTGAGGGGTTTGGGAAGTGACGTCATTAAATTTACAATTTTATATTCAAGTTTGGGGATCGATGATACTTTGATATACGTCTGTCTGTTATGAGTGAGGAATATCAGAGTTAAGAGTGCTTTATACTTATTGCAATCATAATGAAAATTCGCATCGATGGATTTAGCGTTCCGGAGGTCTTTGGGGTAAGCTATGACTGATAAAAACTCAATAGGATTTAGATAGAGACAGCAACAGCTATTCATTACTCACATAAAGTCGTTAAAGTTTTTAAAAAATCATTTTTTCTAAGATGAAGTTTTAAGACATTGCTACCAGGCAAGATATTGCATTAAACGAAATATTTTGATGTCTATTAGCTGATGATGAAATGTTATAGGCCTGCTTAATTTTGTGGCAGCACAAAAACAACAACTTGCAACGAAACATGAACATGAATTGCGGCTTTATCGGCCTTGGTTCTAATTTCTGCGGTCGAATTGTGCTGTGATTAATTCTGCCGGTACACGCTTGTCCTTTACGTTTTGTACTAATTAACATACGGTTCGTTAATTTACATAGGATATTATTAATAGGTAAATATTTAATTAAAGCTGTTGATTAAAAACTGTACAACAACACAACAAACACTGATAAAAATTACAACGCTCTCTCTCTTCCGCGCCTCTCGCCAACGACCAATCAGAGAGGATTACAAAAAAAGAAAAATAAATTATCCTGCTCTGGATTCCGTAATTTTAGCCATACATTAACATTAATGAAAAAATCATATTATTTATGAATGGGATATACTTAGGAGCTTGTTCACATGATGATACATAACACATGCCCATAGCGGTTTGGTGCTAATTAGGATGATATACACTGCACTACATTTTGCTCGTTGCTTGCTTCGAACTGGAACGTAGTAATATTTACACGGTGCTGTTAGGCTTTTTTTTATTATGAGATAAAGAAGATTTAGACGTTTATATGAGTTACGATTTAATTCATTAATATTTGTGAAGAATGTTGTCTTAAATATATATCGGCGTGACCACGTTAGAAAATCATTGGATTGGTAAAATTCTTAAATTGAAGCAAGTTTTTGTATATCTTGTGCGGATTTGCATTCGACATATGAAAGATTCTGCAAAACTATGTTTTATTAGACAATTGGCAATTCATAAAATGTTGTTATTGGTATCTGCACCGGTGACATCGTCTTCTTATAAATACTTGCGGAGCAAGTGCTCTGATATATATAGGCGAAAAAATCTGTTCATATAGTTTATCGGAATTCAAATGTATTGTACAAATAAATGTTACCAGCTCACTATAGCACGTCAATGCTTTTGTGAAGAGCTAAATCCGAAACGGATGCGCCTTTATTCGCTATCAGATAATCCATACTGAGTCGCGGATTGTGTTGTATCTAGCATGACAAAGCACGGACTCCATACATTTTGGTATTTGCTGTATTTTCATTTTGATTCTTCGGTTAGATTTTTTATTATCTATATATAAAATATTTTATACCTAAATTCTCTTGTACTATATAAAGAAAAAAGATTTTCTTTAGGTAAGAAAAAAGGTAAAAAAGATCTCCCCGGCGGGGAATCGAACCCCGGTCTCCCGCGTGACAGGCGGGGATACTTACCACTATACTACCGAGGATTATGACAATATGCTGAAATTAAGTATTTCATACTGTTTCGTATTAAATAATACAATTATTAAACATTGAAAATTAAAAATTTATCATCTATAATATTCTTTCGTTAAAAATTCGTGTTTTTCAGTTGCATGATTAAAATACAATTTTTATATGTGAAACATAGAACGGGATGTTTATAAATCGATTTAAAATAATTTCATTGACACTTTGAAGGCTTTAAATAATAATATATAGTTTTTAATTTCAATATATATGAATGTATACAAGAAAAAGATTTTTTGGTGAACAAATTCGCACAATAATCAACAAAACAAATGGCTCCATGATTTTGGAATTACGAAAGGGATTTTGTTCCAATCCCTAAACTTGCGGTCATAGCACGCGCCGCTATGTGACAACAAAATACCATATTATATACATTATAGGGTTTCAAATATAAAAGTTTTTAGAGGATAACAACTAGTACTTATTATTAGTAGGTTGTCATTATCATTATCATAACATATAATTAGGTGTGAGTGTCTATAAATAAAGATTACGCAACATTCTCATAAAACCTTTTTTAATTAGTGCTCCTAGACAGGAGCACCAATTAAAAAATGTTATAGTATATATGTATTTAAGAAAGTGTATAAATATACATTTTATTCGTATAACTTCATTTACTATTATTCTGCGAATTTTCTACTTCACCTATCAGTGCCTCTTCTGTTTTTAGGTTCTAGGTTAACTAACATAGATAACCTCACTTTTAAGTGTTAAAATAGTTTTTTTTAATTTTTAGATAAAACCATACAGTGTACAAGTATACTTGGTAATAACTTGGATGTGTTTTAGTTTTATAAAATTGATATGTTGTATAATCATTTGACGTCTAAGCAACACCTTGGAATAATATCTAAATCATTTGAAACTTGTCTGCAGATTCCTTAGCCGTGCACTACTGTAACCGGGAAGTGCGCGTTGCGGAGTTCGGTCCGGATAGCGAAGGGTACATCCGGACGCCCGGATATCCGCACTTCTACGTAGGTGATGAATGCAGATGGAGGTTGAAAGCCAATCCCGAACAACGCATCCGTGTATCTTTGTTGGATGTCAGTTTGAGAAGTAAGTGCTTTTGCTTGTAGAATCGATGAATAAAACAAGTACTATAACATTCTATTAGCTATTTATTCTTTATTGTTAGATACGTGCATCTATAAGGCAATTTAACAACAAGATATGCACTTGATACTTATACGTCAGTGATTCTTAGTTATAATGGTTACCGCTAATATTTAGAATGATTTATTATCGTGCGTATCACAAAATGTTAAATTTTTACAATGTAATTCGCGTGTCATATTTTTTTTATAATATTTTTAATCCAGGTATTGGGCCTTTCGAAGATCAATGTACAGATTCAGTGTCTGTGTTGGATTCGAATGGAGACTCCTTACTTTCCACTTGCGAGCAGGTGTATTTACCCGTTCGTCTAATGTCCACAACAAATACTGTGGAGGTTATAGTGGAAGCGAAATCACAGGGCGCATTTCCTAAAAGAGGAGTATTGCTACATTATAAAAGTAAGTTATAAGAATTTTTATAGTACGTACCGTTGTTATAAAAAATAGTTTTCGGAATAACTTAATTTCATCCCAATATTAATTCAATTATTTCAAAAATTTATCCTTTAGTAAGATAAAACAGAAATAGGTACATTGTTTATTTGAAACAGTGCCATCTACAGACCAAATTTGGTATTATTTATATATGAGTCTCTTGGTGTCAAAACTCTACTGCTAGATGGCGCTGATCACAAAATACTAACATTGTTTATTTCAAAAAAAGTTTATTTCCAGGTTTAGGTTGTGTGACGTTACCAGCGCCTTCTGACGGCTACCTCGTGTATCGCAACGAAGACGTCGCACATTATATGTGTAATGTGAATTTTGTATTCGCCGATACACGACAGAGGGCGCGAATATTGTGGTGCTTCGAAGATAATAAATGGAATGGAACAATTCCATTGTGTATAGGTAAGTTGTGTAAAATTGTGAACGTTTCCGGTGATAATAGAGTTTGAAACAGTTGTAAAAGCGATAAAGCACAAAAACTGTAGTTTTTATATAAATTTTCTTTAACTTAAAACTAAGGTTGATTTCGTATATCGAACTTTAAAAAACATATGAATTTTTTTAAAACTGCCTAGTATAGTCGATTATGCTGATAAACCCAGTTATGTACTGAATTTACAGTTATAGCTTAAAAATAAAACAATCCGTATAGAGCCGAGAAAAGCTGTTTTTAGTTTCACTAATAATAATTTTTCCTTATTTCCTAAAACCATTCATCTTAAATATATGCAAAAAAAGCATAAGTAATCGGATATGGGCAGGAAGTTCTCTATGATTTAATAAAAATTACGCTACCTTAAAAGTAATTTATTTGTAAAGTCTTAGTACTTGTAATTGAGAAAAAATTATCATTCTTAAAAAAAGTCGACTTTAAAGTTTGTAGTTGTTTCTGCTGTAGTTATTCACTACTCGTGGCGAATAGAACATGCGCGCGTTACTACACATCTGTCTCTGTCGCGTAGCCGCAAAAGAATATTGTTAGAGAGTGATGGCGCGATATTCTCTGTTGTGAATAGATATTTTCGTACTACAAAATTGTAATGAAATTTAAACTTTATACGTATGGGTTAAGATTGGTTTTTGCTTGTGGGGTGATATTATTATTTTCACGGCAAAGGGCTTTCGCTTCAAGCACGTTACAGTAAACACAAGGGTATTCCGTCTGTACTGGTCTATTCCGCGGTCAGTCGCTGTGGCGCCGTCGCACGTGAAGCGTTTCAGTTATTTGCAAGTAAAGAAACCACGTGTCCGCATACGAAGTGAGTTTGTATCCAAAAATATATTAATCGCGAGGTCACTTTCAACTTGTACGTTAAATAGAAAATTTTCGTATATCATCATGTGGTTTTTAATGTTTTATATTTGTTAATTTTTTTTTTATAATTACACTGACAAGCGTTTTATTAAGATTCCACCTGATGGTAAGCAGCGATACAGTCTAGATAAAGCGTATACATTTTTAAAGAATACATAAATTAGGTTAGTTCTATTTGAAGTAATAATTAGTAAAATCTATGTTGAATTGAATTATATTTTCCATTTATGGCACAGATACTTCTTTGTTTAATCAAAGGTTAAAGTATTACTTATCATTATTGAACAGATTGTATTGTTCGATGTAATTTAAATTTATAAATTGTTATCTCGTTATGCATTGGTATAATTTGATAATGGCATATCAACAGTATTAATGTTATCGTCTCTGTTAACATTTAACCCGTACTATAAATGAGTACAAGGAAAATATATACATATACATGTTTAATTATAAAAGCGTCTTTATAATACAAACAGGTGTCAAAACTGGCAACAGCTGGCTCTTTAGATATTTTAATTTTAGACAGACGCCGAAAGCGTCGTTACTTTCATTAAGTGCTTTAGTTTTCTTTGAAAGCGTACTTTAAACTTTTTCAACACTTTCTTTCTTGAAATTTATATTTAACGTGTAATTTTTGAATTAGGTTAAAAGTGGTTTTAAAAATCACAGTACATTCATCACATTAAGAATCTGTTTGAATATGTAAATTTGTAATAATAATTAAGTTAAGTCTAGTTTTCAATGTCTTTATATACTAAAACATTTAAGGAAATGATATAGTTATTTGTAAATATGTTATAGTTTGTCTAAACTCTTAGATTATAGGATTTGTTCTATAATAGTTTTAAGTCTATATTAGACCAGGTCCTGTTCGCAAATCTTTGTAAGTTTATAAAGATTTCTTTGCATGTTTACATTAAATATTTATGTGATAAAACAACTCAGATGTTAGATCCATTTTGCCGACTTTAATGGTATATTTATCTATTAGAAACACATTTATTTTTAGTATCGTAATGAAAAACATGAAAATGTCAATTAAAAAAATCAGATCTCGAAAGGTTTTTTAATCGAGATCAAAATAATATTGTTGTTCTTGAAATAAATTAAACTTCTAAGATATTTATTTGGACGGTTACTAATTTCTTTGTGTTTGCAAAAATATTATTAAGAACGAAATATCTTAAAGGTTAGTTAATTCGTATCTGAGTAAACAGTAAATTATTTAAGATGTTGGATTAGGTGTTTTTTAGAATGATTATATTGATGTTAGGTCACTTCACATTGAGAGATTGATAACTGATGGGACGGTAAGGTCCTGGAAAAGGAACTGTGTATCAGTTGAGTGTCTGGTGAAGGTCGCATGGAGCTCCTGAACCAATAGAGAGATCGTTGAAGGTCATCATTGAGCTTTTCCGGCTGATGCTGATGATGATGATATTAATTTGAAGTCCATATTGAATAATAATAGCAGCCCACTTAAATTTCCCAATGCTGGTACTTTTCTCACAAGGAGAGAGTCAAAGTAATTTTTTTGGAGAAGTGCGAGCTGTTAAATAGTATTTACCGAATTATTACATTTAAAATGTTATAAATGATAGTATTTTTTTTCCGGCTTTTCCTTGATAATATCATTCAGGACTTTCTTATTGTATTTACACAATTTATTATTCATTACTAATTTAAACAGAACACATTAACATTACATTAGTATTGTACATATATAAATGAGGTAAATTATTGTTTTTTAGTGTATTTACTTTAAAAAAATATATTAATTTTCATTTATATACGATACATAAGAGAAAATTTTCGAATTGTAGTGTTGTCAGCTGGAACACAGTGAAGCTGTTATTGTTGTATCACAAAATGGCGTCGGCAGCTAACTAATGACTGTTGAGCCAATGCTCGTAGGTAGAAAATTATACGATTTCTTAATATTTTTTTTTTATTAATATCCGTTAGTATCCGTGCATGCGTGAAACTGTATTCGTATACCCAGCGACGGTCTCCCGACGATTTGCCGCCGACATTTCTATTAATTAAAATACACGAGGTGCACCTAGACTCGGTTTTTGCGCGGGCAATTTTTCACTTCAACACTGTAAAGTGCCATTAAACTTCAGCGCCTTAATTAAATTGTTTTGTTCGAAAGTCATACTAAATGTGAGATTTATATATAAATACGTATAGATCATTTTTGATTTCCCACTGCTGGGTAATGAAGCATACCACTAGCAGTAAGACTAAGTCAACAGTTTTGTTTTTATTCAAACAATGATGTATTATAATTATTACTAATCTTTTGCTTATTAAATACAAAGTTTGTTTAAAAATACTTATTATTCTGTATTGTACCTCATCGTTATGAAAAAGGGTAGCAATGAAATAAAGAGTTCTCAGTTTTCTTGAGTAGAAGTATAATTCGTGCGCCATTTTATATGCTTAGTAGTTATTTTGTTTTGTAACCTTTGCACGTAGGGTTAATCTTATAAAACAGAGGTCCTTGTTTCGATTCCATGGCCACAAAAGACTCTTTTATAATATGATAACCATTGTATTCTGGTCGAGAAATCTTCACAATTTTCAGCCTCTTTGTCACTTGCTATTATGTTTATTTCTCGTGATCTATTATTATGACAATTAGAGCTCACTTGTCAGTATCGTGACGCATTTCGGATACGTTGTAAGAATCGTTATGATCTTATTATGCTCGGGTCACGGGACCTCTGGGACCGTTTCCGGCTTACAAGCAATTATATAAAAGATCCGTCCATCTCCTCCGTCGTCAAGTTAACGTGAAAGTAATAATTCATTGGAGTCTCCCGACAACTAGTAAAGTGCGCTTACAGTAGTTATTTGTTATCGACCCTGAATATTATAATTATTTTTAGTTCTTGTTCTATTGTAGAAAGTTGGAAATCTTTGATAACTATATCATTACAGTTACTAACTATTAATAAACTTATTAATGATGTATCTTTTTTAAATCTACAATGAGAGTCCGTACATATTTCATACAAGTAATCGAACTGTTTATAACGAAAAATAATGAACAACGTGAGCATGAGCGTGAATATTTTCTTTGTTACATAAGAAATCTTAATAAAATACAAATTTAGTTTTAATCTAATAGATGGTCGAAAATATTTCTAGTATCATTAAAATGATAAAGTATTGCCGTGTGAAAATTTTACAGGTTTCATCTTACGGGAAATAATCAAGAATCTCATTAAATTTCATATTGCTTAAGAGGTAACTTATCATGATTTATTTACTGATGTTTCTGTGTGATGGGGCAGTGTAATTACTAACCTTTGTATTACACAACATATAATTTCTTATCTGAAATATACTTCCGGACACATTTATCGGCCCACCACCCAGTCTTTAAAGTTTCGACGGTGTTTAGTTAAAAATAAATGTTAGGTGGAGCAATAAGTTTTAATGCAGTTTTGAAGCAGATTTATTGGTCAACGCCTATGTAGGTTTTTTTTTTATTTTATTTTGTAATTTCAAATTTATTTAGCCGGCAGAAGTTTTACAACTTGGGCGACAATTTCAGGCAGAGTATCCATATTTTTTGGTCAAAACTGGCACTAAGTTCAGATTTGCCTTTTTATGGAACCAATAATCGGACACATCAAAAAAAAAATTCAACTTGTGCGAAATAAAAAAGTTTTCTCCATTATTGGATCGTTGAAAACGATGAACAAACTCGAATTTTCGTTTTTTTTCATAATCCTGAATTCAAAATAAAAAAAAAACATACATAAAGGTTGATCAAAAAATTAGCTTTAAAACTGCATTAAAACTTATTGCTCCACCTAACATTTATTTTTAACTAGACACCATTAAAACTTTTAAACACAAGGTGGGCCGATAGATGTATCCGGGAGTGTAGTTTAATGTATGATCTCAATTCTCGTGATGTTAATTGACAATGAGGCCTTGAATAAAGATAAAGCTATCATACGTTGATTGCCGGAACATGTTTTGAGGGTGGTAGTTGAAAATATCCTACCACCGACCATGGTCTACATAAGTCCTTTCACCACTTACGTCATTAGTGCATAACGTAGCTGTAATTAAACTCGTTAAAACGTAGTCGCTACCACTTCGCAACGCGCCCTTATTTTGTGACTGCGAATGCCGTTGTCGAGTTGAAAAGTTCAACCCCGGTTGAGTACGTTTCATAATGGCTCTCTGATTACTACGGCGATAGCTCTGTTACTTTTTAATTACACTGTATATTCTATATACACAAGTATTATACAAAACTATTGCGTGTTACTTCGCTCTCGAACCACCCGGTCTGTTTTAAATGGTTCATTACTTCTAAAAGTATTTAATAATACAGAGTTAGTAAAATAAACAACTTTATTTGATTCACTGATCAACTGCTCAGCAGTAGGACTTTCCTTTATAAAAATACTTATTATGAAAGTTGATTTATGATGATTATGAATTTTAAAATAGAAGAAATTAGATTTCGATATCGATACTATATATAAAAATACAACACCGCCTTCCATTATCGTTAAGTGCGGGATTATTAATTAAAGGTTTAGCTAAAATTTCACTCGGCGGAATAAAATCCTTTGTGGCGCCGCGTTACCTGCCGACCCAGTTAGCGCTGCCTCCTGAGAGGACTTTCCCTAGACGCTATTAATTCCGCGTCATAAAGCAAGCCCTCCTTCAAAACTGAGAGGACGCCTTTAGGATATTCCCATTCACGACAGTTTGTCCTTACACAGCTGGAAAAATGAAAAGTGGAGCTGAGGTTACATTTTTAAAAAAGTTCTCTTATTAACTTTCCCGAATTTTTGTATGTTTGATTAACCATTAAAAATATAAATTATGAATTCTAGTTTCAACTTAAACATTGTTTTAGTTAAATAAGTATCTTTTGTTGCTATTTGTCTTAAAGTAAATTTGTGATAGCTTGATCTTACTAATGACAATAAAGCATTTTTCGGAAGAATTATAATATTAATTTCATATACAATCACTACTATTTTAATATGAACTAGTACGTAGTAATAGTATACAATATCGCATGCTACACCTAGTTTACAATAAATTATATTTGTATATATTGTTTTAGAAGAGACGACTAAGAAAGTCGTCGGCAACGTTTCAACCTCGGACGGTCCGGATAAAGATACAAAACTGCCGCACAACGAGGCAAACATGATTGTCGGTGAGTTATTAAAAAAAATATAGTTAACACTAATAAATTTTACATATATTTATATCGATTTCTAGAAATAAAATGTGAATTAAAAAAATAGCCCCAATCAGAAAGTTTGTTGTAAAAATTAAGACAAGTTACTAAATAATTATAACGTTAAATTTTAGGTTATAATAGTGTTAATGGTAAATGAAAGATTTTTTTTTAATACTATATCTTCTTGAGGCTTTGTTTATATCAATGTCCTTATAAATATATTATCATATCAAAGGCAAAGTATGATAATGAATAATATCAACTATGAATTATTCCTCGCAATGACTCAAAGTAAGCCTTGGCTATTTTGAGTATTCATGGTATGTTAATTACGTATTGTATTATCATCCATGGTTAATCTATTATAAAGGAGATCGATCGAATAAAATGTTGCTATTAATCGTTTTAAGTACTGTTAAGTGAAAGAGTTAATGTAAATTTACTTTTCACAGACATCGTCATCCCGTCGCTACTCATAGCGGCGCTGTTCATCGGGAACGCGTTTATCGTACTCATTATATATAAATACAGGAAACGGTACGTATGTACGACTGTTACAGTTATATATAATGTAATTGTGTCGCACAATGTCCGACACGTGTATATATCGGATGATGGCAGGATGTTGACCATTTGCACTGATTGCTGCTGCGATGGTCTCCATTCTGTGTTGTAACTGAAGATTATTCTTTGAAATATACATCAGGTTATTGTCATTCTATACAGAAGAATATATTTATACAACTGTTATAAAAATCTATAAATTTACTGCCTAGCTAAAGTGCAAACGGCGAGCATAGAGTGTGTACATGGTAGACTTACAAGAAAAGCTGTATTTTTCTTAGAGTCGTTTTCTTTTAGTCACCTAAAACAAGTTTACGAATATAGTCGAAATAATTGTATTAAGTTGATTAGTTTATTTATATGTTAATATAGAATATAACTTATCTGCTCTTTTGGGAGCGTTTTACTAAATCAAAAGTCAAAGCAAATCAGCGGTTTGAATAATATTCAACTTCGTCTCCTTTATTGTTAACGATGAATGAAATTTAAACAGAGCAATAAATACATGTTATTTTTAACAGCGTATCAAACTGCAGGATTAATTTCTAAAATGATATTTATAATTGTTTCATATCTGTACAGGAAAACTGAAGATCTGGATGATGAATTTAACACCATTCCACTCAGCGTCAACGGCGGGATGCACAACGCGGGCAATGCGGTCTAGCCTATCGGTGTAACACTTACATTACGGAGGTTGCATGCAACGAAGTCTGTCTATCTAGCTGTAACCACCTGAAAATTTTAGATATCAATAGTCCTTATAGAACAAAGCACGTTAGAAAACAAAACAGCTGTCGCAGCTATGCTTATAACTATCGAGGATAATTTAAGCGCCATCTTGATATCACCTAAACATAGTTGTCTAGATTTAGTTGTCTAAATAAATTATTGCTATTAGCGCATTCAATAAACTCATCAATAGGCAATGTAAATAATTTATAAGTATGAAAAAGTTTTAAATTAAAATTCCGCACGCAACCTCCGTTAGTAACTTAGTCCGCGGAGACAACTTTAACTTCGTCTCGTTTCGATCATCGTTACGTCTGCTTTAGATCTTAAGTTACACTATTTATTTGTTAATAGTTACCTTATTTGTATGAACCAGTGACATTGCATCTGTGCCGGTGATTTAGGCGTTAAGTATGGACTGATATAAAATATTGTTATTCGTAAAGTCGATGTCATATTTAGTTCGCGTAAATTGCGTTTGCGTTCGTTTATTAGCATCAGCAGTAAATGTAACCTCGTTTACGGCTTATTTGCAATAAAAATTAACTGTCACACGATTTATCCGACACACGATTGTTGATGTTTTTGTATTTCGGTAAATATCTGTATAGATTCTGTAATGAACAAAACACTATCTTTAACTTGTTCAATGTTTGTTTTCTTTCACCTCACAATTGTCATATTTACGAATACCAACTGGGATATTAGTTTCTATGCTTGCTTAAGAGGTAACCTTCTTATTATTATTTTTTTTTATACTACTTAGCGACGAGACGAGCAAGACGTTCACCTGATGGTAAGTGATACGCTTGCCCATGACAACGTGGTGCTAGTTAAGATGGTACACACTGCACCACATTGCGCTCTTCTCCTTGAGACATAAGGTGTTAAGTCTCGTTACCCCAGTAATTACACTAGCCACAGCGCCCTTCAAACCGGAACACGGTAATGTTTGCACACTACTATTTGGCGGTAGAAATAGGAGCTGCGGTGGTACCCATCCAGACGGTCTCCGGCAACAGAGACCTACCACCTGGTCCACCATCATATGACGTCTATTTATGCCACTAAACTCCTCAATCACCAATTCGTTTACTTGGTATGTGATACATCCGTATAAACAATGTTTGGAACTTTACATAATACTTAAATCTCAATGCTTTAAAAAAGTTGTGATTCTGATAAATAAATTCAATAGTTACACCTTTAAAGCTGACTCCGTTGGCCAATAGCTAATAGGCAAGTAACACAGTATTTCCTAGTTTGATTACCAAGCCACATATTGCAGTTTGGTTATTGATAGATTTTTGTCGAATCCTTCGTTAGCAACCTTCAATATTGTAAATGTGAGCCAAAGCACTTTTATGAACACGTTGCACTATCCAGGGCCTCATAGTCACTTAACACGTCTATTGAAGTAAAAAAAATACGTAGGAATAATACTTGCTGATCATTGTTAAACAATTTGCTGAATTAATATTTAATAGTCATTTAATTCTGTTGAATTATATTGAATATAATCCTCTACAAAAGAAATAATTACTGTTTTCAATACACTTGATAATAAGTTGATGAGATTAGTATGTTAGTGAAAATCCAAAGAAAAGCATCAGCCCTTTTTTTGCGGGTCTCCCAACTTAGTTTCCTTTTATCAATCGCCTAAGATAAAGTAGAGATATTATAACTCGTCTTCCAAGGACAGTGTAATGGGTTAACTTTGTAATAACCGAAACGATTTTTACAAATCGCCAATTAATCACAAATATGAGTGTAACGAAATTTGCTATTGTTATAAACTAAACCAGTTTGTTATACAAATTAGATTAGTAACAGTTTATACAGTAGCAATTGTATTGTTTTTCGAGAAGAGTAAGACGTTCACCTGATGGTAAGTGATACGCTTGCCCATAACAACGCGGATAGTTAAGATCGTATACACTGAACCACATTGCGCTCGTCGCCTTGAGACATAATGTTAAGTCTCGTTACCCCAGTAATTCATTAGCTTACACCCTTCAAACCGGAACACAGTAATGTTTGTACACTAGTTTTTAGCAGCTAAAATAGCGGTGGTAAACAAGACGGTCTGTAACAGAGACCTACCACCAATAAATGTATTAAGTAATAAACTTGAATCTATATGTAGAGTCGAGACAAGCAAGAAATGTTCACTCTTCTAAACAGAAGAACATAGTTAAGATATTTACACAACACCAAAATTGCGCTCATTATCTTCAGATAGAAGAAGTTATCTCGTCACAAATTAGTTAGTAATGTTTTGCACATTAAAGAGACAATCGGTGAAGTTATAAAATATGTTTAAATCTAAAAATTGTTTACGTTTATATAAATTTTTGTACTATACAATATAAGTAGATAAGTTCAATTCTTATAAAAGTTCACGTCGTGAGTTATAAGCTGTTTCAGAAATTTCTCTATCATCCAAGCGTTATCGTGTCTGAAGTTTGAGTTAACCTCTTTGTTAGTTTTATCTCGTACTAAGATGATCCGACTTAATTAAACGAAAGCCTCCACCCCGTTGTTCACTTCAGAAGCTCGACTACCTATCACTCATATTAAAACACGGCGTTATATTTATTTTGCTCTCAACTTAATTAAAGTTTGATGACGATGTATTTGAACAGTTGATAAGCTGTAAACTGAAACTTAAACTTGGTAGAATCTATGGAAGTTAGATAAGTATTCATCGTTTATAAATCAAGGACTTGATTTGATAAGTTTTTTTTTTTTATATTTATACTTTTTCCTCGGACTAAAGTCTGAGATCTTATTTGCTATTTATTTATTTGTATGTGTATATTATATATCTGTAGTTACTCCTAATTACTTCTATTTCTTTTAACAGCATCCTTCGTAACCTTCTCCATAAATTTTAACAATACTTCTTTGTTTTTTGACATCAGCATTTTGCTTAAATTTTGTTCGGATATCTTTTTGTCCAATCTTATTTCTATTTCTATTCTATCCTTTAGGTACCTAGGACAATCTATAAGAAGATAAGATAAGTTTATAAATAACGGTTGTTAAGTATAAAACTAATATCTACTTATTATCTTAATAACGTTATTAAAATTATTCAATTCAAAAAGATATGCTTTACGGTGTAGCTCATAAGGAGTATATAAAGAACAATACATTTTTGGTGTAACTTCAAAAGGTTATAGTCGACTCAATTGAATCCTTTATTTACAGTAGCCGATACTTCGGGAAGCAAATAGGATACGTTCATATCGCAAATGTATTTGCAATCTCCTAAGTTATGTTGAATTGCAGACGTAAAGTATGAATTTTAGAGCTCGCTCCTCATATTTATTCGACAACTTAGTACATTCAATATCAGTAAGTACTTTTAATAAATTTACGTTGAAATCTTATTTAGGATATTTCCCATTTATGAACGGAACTTTTCATATCGATAAATCAACGCTTTCGATATGATATCTATAAATGTTTATGTTTAAATCACCAGAGGTCAACGAAGGATACATTTTCGAAAAACCTTGTTGAATTGCCATGGTAGTAGTGAACCTTCGCAAGGATATAGCACCAAAAGAAGAAGACTTTTATTAAGAAAAAGAAAATGTAACTTATTTTATGCAATAGCTCATCATTGACACTTATAAAGGCATTATTTCTGAATTGATTTCATCAGGTTCTCATTACCATAAGATGCTCATAATTTGGAAGACGTTTCTCTGTCATCATAAAGCACGGGAGAGACTTCACCAGCGTTTTAATTAACCAACAATTATATAGGGAAATTAGTATAATTGGGCGTACTTATATCTAAGCGTACTTGACTAACTTTCCGTCATTGTATTAATTCTATACAATGGAATATCCCAATTATGCTTGTAATTTATTTAATCACATTTTGCGGCAATTGTACGGGAATAATCGACCTCGTAGAGAAGGTAAGCACCGACAATTTTGCACAGGTTTTAATTCTAATTCTTTATGAAGAATATAGGGTCGTGATAGCCTGGTGGTTTGAACGCAGGCCTTCCACTGCGAAAGTACCGAGTTCGAATCCGGCCTGCACCAATGAATTTTTAAATTTATGTGCAGTTAGCATAAAATACCAAATAATATCACGTGCTTTGACGGTGAAGGAAAACATCGTGAGGATACCTGCATACTCGTATCTATGTCATGACCATCCATGCTCGCACTAGTATGTGATATGGAGAAGGCAATGGCAACACCACTCTATTATAACTGCCAAGTAAGTAGTCGTGTGTTTCATCACACATGATGACCACGAACCTCAGTCAAGAGTAAATACGACTTAGAAGAAGATAAAGAATATAATATAAATGAAAGCTAACATGATGTTATACACCATTTAAGTTTGTATCATACTTAAAGGATAACTCAAATTATTAATGTTTATAAATTATTTAGTACTAAGTTGAAACTTTGTTTTGCCAAATTTTGTATACAAATTGTAGTTGAGAATGTTTAGTTTCAGTAAGCTTGCTGTTTCACTGAGAGACGTTGGCTCAAAGTAGCTTTTAACAGCAGACATGCGGCTTACGGTTAAGGATGCTTTACACCATTCCCTTTAAAAGGGATTTTCATGTCGAATACTGAACCTTGAATAATGCCGGAAAGTCCACGTATATAAGTTACATTATAAATGTTAATTGATTATAAAATTTGCGTTGTCGAAAGTTAGTGTCATTATCCTACTAAATAATTTTTCAAGTAGAAAGTTTTGATGTAAAAAAGACTAAAAGAAAGTGGTATATACAGTAACACCGTCTAATCCAAGGACAACAGTTTATAAGTCGTGGGTCCATGTTGCTCTTTCGATAATTTCAAAGGATTCTCTTGTTACGAAAATGAAGTAAAGTATATTAAACTTAACTATAACTAACAACCCTGTGACTTAAATTTTATTTAACTACTTACGACACCCGGTTTTTAAACGTTTTCAACAATACATTATGTTCACTCTTTTCGAAGCACCGAGAACAAAACTACAGAATTATTACAATTTTACTAAGCGTAAGTAGACATTCTTTATTATGTAATGGCTAAAGAGGATTATAACCTTCGTCGCTTTCAGTTTCACATATTACAAAAAAACTTACAAAAGTATTTAAAATATCACATATATCAGCATAAACAAACGTCAGAGAAACTTACGTCGTCTTTTGCAAAAAGCAGTGTTCATATGGTTTGACATTAAAGAGAAAATATTTCTGAACTTTACAAAGAATAAAGGATTTTATTACGTTGCGTTAAAGTGCAATATCCTTTAACGTGAAGTTACAGGCGTCTGTTTCACGACCCATAACTTTTCACCTTTTTTTCTCCTGCCCCATAATTACATACAATGTAGATTGTGTCACTAAAAAGCAACATGAGAGGTCACAAATGAAATTATTTATGACACAAAAGATTGCTGTTTTGTTGGAATGAGAGATTGGATATGTTTTAAGGATTAAACGATTTTTAAAGGAACTTAGATGATTGAAAAAAGTGATTCTCTAGTTCTGGTACTATTAAAGTAACTATTAAAATGACTTACTTTAACGTTAGTGCTTTAGAGACGTAGAATATCTTAGTTCCTACTCTCGGCGTGCGATTGTTAAACAGTGGACATCAATAGGTTCAAATGACGTCGATGTTAATGAACGTTATCGAAAAAGTAACAATGCAGTTATATACCAATACTTTTAAGTATATTACAATTTCTGTAAACTTGAATTGATCCCCGGAACAAGTAAACAATTTTTTAAGCCGCGTTACTTCTGAACATTGGAGGCCGCGTTTGATTCCCAAAGTAACGCAGCTGCCTTCGCGAAATTCAATAGATTATTTATTATGGTGCCACTCTGCCTTGATTAAAGTTGACTTTGAAGATTTGAATTTAGATTGAATCCTTAAAATCACTCACTTTTTTTACTTAACAAATCAAATTTCAAAGTAAAGGTTTTATTTTAAAACGAGTACTTTCGCGTGCTAACGCATAATAAGTTTGCGAATGAAGATATACTTTTTGACGGGGTTATTTATGACGAGTTTACCTTTAAACCTTCATCTTTATAAGCCTCCATCAGTGTACAAAAAAAATTATTTTCACAGTTTTATTTCTTAAGCATTTGATATTTCGCAGTAAGGATACAGTAAAATATAAAATTAAGGCCTACTTTGAAATTACTGTAACTATTAATAATCAGCTTATTCAGTCCGCCTTCTAAACCTTTAGCTTAAAGTGTTACTTAAAGAATAAATAAATTAATTTATATTTGGCCGTGGGTACTATAGGTTAAGTATGTAATAACGTTGTTCAAAAAACTGAAGTTGTTTTAAACTTTAATGCTTTAACTATGATATTTACAATATAGGTATTGCTAAAGCGGACTGAACTCAACTTGAATGAACTTCGTAATAATATTGTTATAAGCTAATGATACTATGTGATCTATCAGTTCCTCCATGTAATAGTAAAAAGTAAAATTTACTTTTATTTAAATGCGTACGCATTATTTTCAATAAAGTGATCATTGATAATTTTGTTAAGTTACACTTCACGTTGCTTGGCATGTTCAATTTGTGTTCATGTCTTCATTCATTAAGTAAGAGCTAAGTGCCCGCACAAAAGCGAACGAAATGCTAATCAAATTAAATTTTAACGGGCCGTTTTTGAAACTAAGCCTACTTCGCATTAATTATTTGTGCTTACCGACAAGCCTCTTACTCGTACATCTTACTCAACAAAAACTTAATTATTACATATCCTAATATATTAATTTCTAGTCAAAAATCTCGTATTTTTATTATTGTATATTCAAAAATAAAAAATAAGGCACAAAGTTAAACATACTCGACGATTTTAATACATAATTCTTCATCTTTGATAAAAATATATAGATTTCTTGAACTGAAAACAAAATAATTAAGTTATAAAAACACTTTAAAACGAGTCTATTTATAACAGTGGAAACAATTTAAAAAATAAAAGAAAATTCAAAATGTTTCCGCACTTGAAGTGTGAGAGTGCTAAAAGCCGCCGAGTATCAGGTCAAGTTACACTCGGCGAAAATGAAATTTTGCATCACAATAGTATTCTTTCTGCATTTGCAATAATTTGTCTAGCTAACAATTTAGATGACATTGATATTTAGTTACAGAAATAAATAATTTATGCTGCATTTGTTGTAAATATAAGTAACTATCTTTTTTTTTATACTACTTAGCGACGAGACGAGCAAGACGTTCACCTGATGGTAAGTGATACGCTTGCCCATGACAACGCGGCGCTAGTTAAGATGGTACACACTGCACCACATTGCGCTCGTCGCCTGGAGACATAAGGTGTTAAGTCTCGTTACCCCAGTAATTACACTAGCTACAGCGCCCTTCAAACCGGAACACAGTAATGTTTGCACAATACTATTTGGCGGTTGAAATAGGAGCTGCGGTGGTACCCATCCAGACGGTCTCCGGCAACAGAGACCTACCACCTGGTAAATTAAATTAAATCTTAAGACGTTTAAAGGAAACTATTAGGTTTAAAGTTTTTTATGGATTTTGCCACTGATAATCATTAGGAATAACACTGATAAAACTTCATTTTGAAATACGATTTTAAGTTAAGCATTGTGAAGGAGATGACGGTTTTGTTCCAATGCGAGAAGCATCACAACAGAATGATGGATAGGAGACCAGTGTTTACATTTCCGACAATACAAAGGACAGATATTGTATTGTGCTAATTGTTATATTGTACAAAATGTTAACACGGGTTTAATCAGATCTTGGTAACCGATTTATCTTCCACACGACTTTTAACTTATTATAGCGCCTACGTAAGTGACAACTACAATTTTTTGTTTACGAGAAACATAATAATATTTCATTAAGAACACAATCATTATAAAAATACACGGATCAAAAGCATTGTTTACTTAAAAGGAACAGTTTATAGAAAATGGTCTTCACGAAGACGATGGATTTTTCTATCGGATACAAAATGGATATTCCAGTTTTCTGTATTATTCCTTTTACAGAAAATAGCAGATATTTCTTACGCTTTCATAATAGCGAAACTGAAAGAGATTGCATTGAATTTATAATGGTCGTTTTAAACTAAAAGAGTTACAAAATTTATTATAAAGTATAATATAATAAAGGCAATTAAACTATTTTGTAAGATTATCTAAATGATTTTGTTTAGAACATTATTTTAACTTGCCATCATATCGCGATTCGTGGTATAAACTTTAAGTTTGACATAAGTTCTGATTTTAATCATAGTCAGTTTTTACGTTTAGATCTAGAGTTATCATTTTTTATATAAAATAATATAACGTTCACCTTCTAACAATCTAAGGTTTTTACTGTTTTAAAAAACCCTGATCACATTAAGACTGTATCTTAGATGATACAACTTCAGTCTTTTCTACCACCAGATTGAAGTGTACAAACATTACTGAGTTCTAGTTTAAAGGAAAGTGTATCTTGTGAAACTCGCAATGGACCATTTGGTGTAATCTATCATGTTAACTAGAAAGCGTAACATTTACCATCAGAAAGTCTACATCCGGACCCTACTAATATAAGAAAAATTACAGTCGGTACGTCGAAGACAACTGCAGTGCACTAAGGATAAGACACATGAGTACATTTTCTATTGCTGTCTGTTGGTTCGGAAGTGATATTTCAAATATCCGTTAACGCCCACCGGAAACAGAGACGGTGAATCGAAACCAATACACGTCCGTGTAACCTACTGCATGAATATTTCATGAAACGCTCTTGTAAACTTTATTTAAACGTATCACCAACTCCGCTTCATGTTACGATAATCGGAAAACTTTCATCTACATACGTTTCTGTGGATTTAGACTCTTATTTAATTATAATATTCAGAGTTTTATTGAAGAAAGTAAAACTTACAATACTTTCATGTTTAACTCTCCTCATCCGTTTAAGACCCAAAGTATTTTAAATTCGATTCACAAACAAATAAAGCCATTTTGAATATCAAAATCGCTGAAGAGCGTTATTTTTGTTTACCACTACGTCTCATGTCGAAAAAGATTCGAAAACAAAATAAAGCACTAGTCTGGCACCACACGATTCAAGGTATTATTTCATTCAATAAAATGTTTCTTATATAGTTATATTTTAGTTAATATAAACTTAACCATCAAGGGTCTAGTTATAACATTAACTTTTATAAAACATTTAATCGGCGTTTGATACATTGATCAAATGTTTCACTTAACATTTATTGATGTAATTAACGATAATAAATCTTGTATTATTATTGCTGAAATACTAATTTTCTTATTTGAAATACATCTAACTTAAAAGTTTATAACTTAATTTAGTATATTTTTTTGCTTTAATTATATAAAATCATCGCGGAATTGCTGTGAGTAATTCGACGCTCGTGTACGTATACTGAAAGAGTTGACGTAATAACTACCAGGCCAGACCTTATTCATAGCTCTGAATGGACCGCACGGTGTCGGGCTCGTATGATTATTTTTTTTTTAATTACATTAACCAGGTGTAGTTTTGTACAGCGTGAAGCAACTAAGAAATAAATTTCATTCTTCAAAAAACATTTCTCATACTGCATTCTTACGGACAACTATATTTTATATGAAACTCTGAAAGTATTACAATGAAAAAAATAACGAACTACTCTATATTTTACAGATATTTATTACCGTAGATAAAAAAGTAAGTCGTCTGCATTAATTTTAATGGTTGTATCTATACGTGATAATACCGTCGGTTAGTTTATAGCAACCTTTCATTTCGTTGAAAGCTGTGTGAGGAATTTTTCAAAGGTGAACCGACAATAGGAAGCGTTTCATACACCGATGCTTTTTTTTCTTTCGAAATGAACGAACGCCTTTCTTTTTCGAGGACGCGACAAGAGAGAACAAGTGTGTCTGTGTAGGTAAGTAATTAAAAGGCGAGGTGGCTTAGTGTTTTAGAGCTAAAAAAACTTGCTGTTATGACAGTCTATGTCAAATACCATTTATTACATTTGTGCGGCTAAACAGTAGTCAATAACTTAACTGATATCTAATTTGAATTGCGTATTAGCTAGTGAAATTACTGGTGCAACAAATATTTAATACGTTAACAATACATCTTTGTATAATTTAATAGAAATGAACATGCAATGTATAGTTAAACAAATGATTTTAAATATAGCAAAATCAAATAGGTTTGACAGTAAAGTGATATCCGATTTCAATGTACAGTAAAAGAAATTTAATTAAAATACTATACATGTTAGTGATAGGAAATATAGTTGAAAAATATAGGTAATAAAAGAAAATTTTCACTTTTCTGCTAATAAATATTGTAGCTTGGAACTTTTAAATTTTGTGAATTAATTTAAACATAGTACGGAACTTATTTTGGTTACCAACTGACAGAAGTGAACATGGCGTTCAAAGACGTTCACCTGATGGTAAGTGATACGCTTGCCCATGACAACGTGGTGCTAGTTAAGATGGTACACACTGCACCACATTGCGCTCGTCGTCTAGAGACATAAGGTGTTAAGTCTCATTACCCCAGTAATTACACTAGCTACAGCGCCCTTCAAACCGGAACACAGTAATGTTTGCACACTACTATTTGGCGGTTGAAATAGGAGCTGCGGTAGTACCCATCTAGACGGTCTCCGTGCGGATATAAAACGAAATATATTAACGATACTGCTTCTATCTTTAACAGTTTTTAAACAAATTTAAAGTTATAGATTGTAAATCAGTTCTTTAGTTTGAGTCGTGCATTTAATATGAGTTTTAAAAAGAAAAACAACGTCACATATCCTCTGTGATTCCATGGCATGATATTTATAGCGCAGAGAATTCGGATTTACGAATAGAAATAGCAGTACATGAAATTTATCAAATCGCTATCACCGTATTGGATGTCATGAATTTTCACGTGAGCTGTCTGCTCGATACGTGTAAACTGAAAAAAGTACAATCCGTGTTAACCATTTTGTAGTTTGACAATTCGTACGGATCGAATTTAGTATTGGGAACAATTTTCATTTGGATTTATTTTTGTTACGAAAACCTAAAAGCACTTGTTATTTATGAAATTTATTTTTTAAATGTACATTCTCTCTGTATAGTATTTCCACTAGGCCGAGCACGTTTAGCGATATTTATCATCACCATATAGTGCCAACTTCAAAGTGAAGTTGAGCGGTCAGCTGGGAAAAACTTCGATTCCGTGACATTCCCCATAGTGTAGCATAATCATAACTTGTCCACTCTTTACGTCATCAATTATAGACAAAATATTTTATGTAATTATAGGTGATATATACAGATAAACCAATTTGTACATTATAGAGAGGATCCACTTTCGGCTTTTCATTGAGATATGGTAGCCAGCTATGGAAGAGTGTAACAAGTTTATTTATTTTTTCGGAAAGGATAAGGTGTAATGTTTAGACAAACTTATTGACTTACAAAAAATATTTTGATATTCAACACTCTTTTATTAGTGAATGATGAAATGAGTAAGACAACCGGCAACCGGGGTAAGTTATATTTCACACAGACATGTGACAGTACAAACGATCAATGTACAAATAAAAATTCTGTTGATATCCATTATTTCCAATAAATTTGCCAGCGATTATTTTTACTTTTGCTTTGTTTTCTGTAAAAAAATTCAACACAAATTTAAACGAAACCTGGATGCGATCGTAGGTCGCTGTATTTATTTTATTTGCATTTCCATAGTGAAACATTCATCAACAATCGAAACTTCATTATCCCATCACTCAACGTCGTTGTCACAAACGGAACAATATTGCGTGGCACAATCAAGACACGCACAATGATCGGCGGAGCTGCAGGATATTTCACTTCATTATTTTCATTCACCGATCATTCAGTGACATTATTCATAACTCTTTGTTATGTTAATCAATCGTAAAACATATAAAATATATATTTACTATCATTTACATACCAGAATACTTCGCTCGCAAACCCGCAAGACGCCGTTCGCCATTAGGCAAAAATTACATCGAAATTTAGGAAGATCTCATCGGTTATCATAGGTTAGGATATAAATAAAAAAAAATATAATAACTGCAGAGGTCATAATTTTATTAAAATATTACAGGACACTATTTTTTTTTAATTTTAAATAGCTCAATGATAATCTGAATTACCTTCGCTTTAAAGTTTCACTTAATTTTAATGTTAACATATTGTTAACTCGGTCGGTTAAATTGAATGTTTATCACTATCTCATTTAATACAAACATTAGGTTCAATTAATGATGTCTTAAGTTTTAATTACATTACATCGTTGTACATACGTATGAAGTCATCGTCTGCTGCTGCATCCCTTTTGCGAATGAACTCTTTCCTTGTCACACAAACTGGATGTTTTCCGTCGTAAGTGCCCTCATCGTAACTCACCTCCATCTCCTTCACTTCGCGCAACAAATCTCTGAGGCAGGCACACTGCCACGGGTTATTGTTGAAATGTAACAACTTCAACATTAAACCGGCATCTTCTATTTTCAACAGGAAATTTTCATGTAAATGCGTGATGTTGTTATTAGAGAAACTTAGCGTTTTCAATGCGGTACCGGCGAATGCGTTGAGCGGCACATCTCTTAAGGAGTTATATGATAGACGAAGATCGCGTAATCTGCCTATGTTCTGGAACATGGTCACTGGGATGACTTTCAAGTTATTGTATCTTAAATCAAGTACTTCGAGGTCCCCGAGAGCCTTGAATGCGTTCTCGTGGATAAATTCAATATTGTTTCTTGTCAAATTTAACACCATAACTTCTTTTAAGTTATTAAAAATCGTTCCATCGTCAATGGATCTTATTTCATTTGAAGCTAAGCTAAGGTGTCTCAGTTTTTTCATATTATCAGCAGTTGCAAACCTTGGTACTTCTGTAAATCCACATTTGTTCAAGAACAGGTAATTTAAGTTTTGCATTATGGATAGAAAAGTTGCTTCAGTCATGTCATTTCCAGATAAAGTTAAAATTGAAACGTCTCGTTTTTTAGCAAATACAGCTGCATTTAAATTCTTGCCCGTGATAGAATTATAAGATATATCAAGTTGGTAAAGCCGCGGCACGGAATCAAATATTCCCGGATCTAAAGTTTTCAAGTTGTTCCCTTCCATATCTAGTACGGACAGATCGTGTAGTTTATCAAATATACCCATAGGCAACTCTGTTAATAGATTGTATGATAGATTTAAGCGAGATAACAATATAGCTCTATCGAAGACCCCTAATTGTAAACTTTGTATTTTATTCTCCGATAGATCTAGTATGACTAACGCTGGTAGTCTATAAAACGCTTCAAGGTCTACGCTTGATATTTGACAGCGGTTGAGGATTATGTGAAAAGTTTTTCGTTTGTCTGACACTACGCCCCTGTGTAATACATTATCAAAATCTGTCGTGTTGCACGTCTGAAACATCTGCGTGTCATCTTCAAAGTGACAAGTTATTTTGGCTTCTACGATAATCAATAAAATGGACCAAACAACAGACAGCGGCTGAAGTTTCATTTTAAACTTTTCTGAAAAGGAAAGATTACTTTTTTAATGGGTTGTAATCATCTTGATAAATAATGTGATAGTATTATAGATACAATGTACAAAATAAATTAAACAACATTGTACCCAGTTTTTATCATTTTAGTATTCTGTAGCAGTAAAAAATAGATGCTTTTTGGGTGTGAAAATTTTTCTTCATAAAATTTTAGTAATATTACTGCTATTACTTATGTATATATTCGTATAGTAAAATGCTATTTATTACTTCCTTAAAAATTATAAAATGATAAATCCTAAAAAAAAATTTAATTTAACTCTGTAACTTCATATTAATTTTTCAGTCTGTATGGGTTGCTTGCTTCTTTTTATTATAATTACTAAAAAAGTGTTGTGCGAATTACGTTTATGAAATATAAGCATATAAACAGAGTTTGATAAAAACTATGTAGTATGATAAATATTACACTCACCTTAAATTTCTACAGCTGTTGCAAAATGTTTGTATTAAAAAATCATATTTACACTAACTCACATATAAATCTTAATGAAATACGTGTGACTACTATCGAATACAGCGATTGAATGGTATATTTTTTAACCCGGTATTATTGTTGTGTACAACATTGTCACAGGAAAACCCTCTTACGTCATTTAGCGATGGTGAGACATGTGTTGAGGAATAATACAGTTTTTGAAAATAAGGCGTATAATACTCGGAATTAACAATATTTATCATGGAACTATCATATATTTATTATTCGTAATACTCAATCTTAATATAACATAAACGAAGATTAGTTTAACTCTTCTGAAGAGTCAATTAGATGGTCTTGCATTTGGATAAATGATACTAAAATTAAAATCATCGACTCTAAAACATGAAAGTCTATTTTCTAGCTAAATAAATTATTGGAATTGTTAGAACTAACTTAAAAATAGATCAATGTTGGTACATTCGTTTTGGAGTTCCCCAGCTACACAGATGTTTTCATAAGCTGCACAGATGTGTTAAACTTCTTAAATAGTTTTCATGTGGCAAGTAACAGTCAAATTAATAAGCATACGGTTGTTTACTGAAGTTGGTAATGTCGCGGTCGCAGGTCAGAAAATACAGTTTGAGTTCTGATAAAGCGCTATCATTGACCTCCTTATCTTTCAGAATTGCGCAATGTTAGATTAAATTCTATCTTTGTGATCGTCACAATGAGTACGAACTATTCGCAGATTTTAAACTGATTGAAATATAAGAACATGTATAAAAAGGAATTGCAATTTTCAAAATAGTTTTCATTATGTGAAAACTTACAAACTTTTAGAAAGTATTATATATCGAATTTTACGATTTTTTGTGGTTTCCTGATTGTGAACCATTGTAGGAAATTATAATAACTCTAAATCTAAGGATGGATTTTTAAGATCCAGATAAAACTTGTCCCTATAATATAATTTATATAAACAATAATCTCAATATAGATTTCAATTTCCGTAATGCTTATTTTGGTATTTATGGATCAAAAATTAAAATATGTGATTTTATTATATTTTTAATAGAAGGTCATTAGAAGAAGTTGAAAGAATAAAAATGCACCTCGAGGAAGAGGAAGATACAGTAAAACGTAGAACGATTAATAAGAATATTATCTTGACTAAGCAAGAAAATAAAGGGATAAAGCCGTGAAAGAAAATTATCACTAAAATGTATTCAGATTTATAAAATCAAACTACGCAAATGTTAACGACTCGTGTAATAAACATACATCAGATTTTAGACAGACAGATATTTTAGATTTCACATTAATCTATTTCGAATGTAGCAACTGAATTTCGGAATACATGTCAAAACTATAGACGCGTTGTTAGTTAATGAAATTGTTTTGAGCAAACATGACGAGTTGAAATAATTAATTAGCACTTGTCAAGTTGCACAGGTTCACATCCGACAATCATTTTGAACAATTTATAACGGAACTGTTGAATTCTTGAACCATTGTCTTGTTAGAAGAAATATCTTAATGGATAGTTAATATTATTTTTGTATGTTATCTCCGCTAGAATTTAATATTTATATTATATGGTGTTATCAATCAGACCTTAGATAGAGCACGCTTTAATATAAAATAGTTTCAACATCTATTCTGATCTGTTCAGTAATATTTTTTATAAATATTCTTATTAAGTAAGAAACATTTTTAAGAAACTTGTTTCGTAAAAACTTTTCCATTTCAAACTTTCCACCTTATTATGAACTGGGTGAGTGCAGTTATAGCTTTAAAATAGAGTTTATTGATACTTGAGAATGAGATTCAATAAATTGTTATGTACTTTTATATATCAGCTATAAATGGGGCTTCTTTATAATTATTATTTTTATATAAATTCCTTTAAAGTAATTTAGTTACTCTCGTATGAAATGTTCTTGGGGCTAAATTGGAAACGTTTATTTAACGTTAAAAGCTTTACCGAATGTAAGCGAAAGATACTATAACTTAAAGTAATTAACATAAAAGAATTTAAATGGAGTTTCAAAGGGAAAGTTATTTAAATAAGTAAAGCTTTAAAAAGATTTATTGTTTTGTTACCTCATTGTACAAGATTGTATCGACAGTAATTTTTCTTTTGTAAATCCTTTCTGCAAGTTTTTTATGTCTGAAAAGATAATAGATTAGCTTATTTCCTGTTTTCTGTTAAAGTAACCAAGGACCTATAAATAGTAGTAATGATTTGTTCCAGCTGTAAAATTATTGTGCAATAGAAGATGAACGTCAATTGGGAACTTTTATTAAAACGAAATATGTTTTCATTATAATCATATAATAAGATAATGATTTATTTAAAAGAGACTGACTTTTTTCCTTCGAATCTTATAGTGATAACTAATAATCATCTCATTTGGCAGTTCTATGAGGATCTATAAATTAGCTATTGCTTTCTAAACGTATCATATTTCTTATGACGTATACCTTAATGAAAACTTCGAGTAGCATTACGGGTAATATCGTTTCTAAAAACTGATCCGTTTGTAAACTTACAAATCTTCTACATTTTTTAGCATCTTCTCATTCCATTTCGCAATCCACATTACTAATCCAGTTTCAGTAGATTTAATTCCCAAAGAGGAGTAACGAGGTACTCACTGATCTGAAGTAATTTCCAGAGTCCGAGTGAAATAGATCCGCGTCGATTTGAAACAAATAAAGGACTCTTCTTTTGATTAATAATGTACCAAAGTAAAAAAAGAGATAACAGTTTAATGTTTTTGTTTATCTACTTATACAGTGTATATATATGTAAAGGTCGATAATTGTGTCCGGTGGTAATGCTGTTTAATCTTCACTTGATACACCCACGTCGTGTTTGGACGAAAATAATAATGCCTTCAAACTGTTCCGCTTTTTTGCTGTTCATATCAAAAACGATACACTAGACCTTTGACTTTCGTTCTCATGGTAACATTATTAAAAGTTTTATACAAAACTCGTGAAACTAACAACTAAAAACGTAACGCTTTGATAGTATATATACTCTAAAAGAAGCTTCTTGTGTTTGCTTTTTAAAGTTCATCATTTTGGACAAAGATTTCTACACAGATCGGTTAGTGCCATTCTTATCAGTGCTTTTCAACCAATTTCTCTGTATCGTTGACCAACTGCGATCGTTCACAACGCTTTTAACATTAAGTGACAGACCAAAAAAATATTCATTTCGTGCTTTTTAAATTTTCTTTTATGAAAATACAGCATTTTCCAAACGTTACCGATTAGTAGTGCAAAAATAGATGTAAAAAGTCAAATGCTTTCATGCGATTTTAGCTTTGTGTCGACGCTCACCATTTCCTGAACGGGAACTAGCGTCGAATATAACAATGGCTTTGATCTTTACATCCGGAGGACTTTAGTATTCATGTTGTCTAATATTATTTCTATTATATACAGCCTTCACATTGTCATGTTTATAAATGATTTGGTGAATTACCGACCTTATGATTATACTGCTCCCCGCTGCGCTATCTACATAAAGGATCCAATATGCAAAAGAGACCTTCCGTCATTAATTATAATTTTAATAACGTTTTACTGACGATGAGATACAGGAAGAAATACACAAGGCTTCAACAGATATCATTAAACGGTTATAAATACTATTTTCTCACTATTTATGAAATTAAGTGTACTATATAAAGATGCAAAAAAATCTGTACAGACATAAAAGAAACAATAAAATATGTACATGGTAATTAGAACCTCTTATTTATTTAAAGGTTAAAAAACCTATTTTTATATAAATAGTCAATGTGATATTATGTATTCAATATTTGATCTTTACTCGATGTGTATCAGATGGTCGGGGCCGTGGAAAAATCAAACAAACATTTTGTGACAACTCATTTATCAAAGATTCGTTTGATGAATGACTGTTACGAAAAATCAATGCTAAAAGGCATGAAATATTTTATAAACGTAACATCCATTAGGTGTTCACGTGTTAAATCTGTAACTGAAATGTATCAGAACATATTTGAAAAGTATTGAAGCTGTAGTTATAAAATGTTTGATTCTGTGACAAACGATTTTTTTTGCACTCGCTTTGATAATACTGTTAACGGTGATTAGAGAAGCTTTTTTTTAGTAATTTTTTATTCTTTTAACCGACGAGGGGAGTAAGACGTTTACCTGATGGTAAGTGATACGCTTGCCCATGACAACGTGGTGCTAGTTAAGATGGTTTACCCTGTACCACATTTCGCTCGTTGCCTTGAGACATAGGTGTTGAGTCCTGTTACTCCAGTAATTTTACTAGCTCACAGCACCGTTCATACCGGAACACAATAATGTTTGCACATTACTGTTTAGCGGCAGAAGCAGGAGCTGCGGTGGTACCTACCTAGACGTTCTCCGGTAACAGAGACCTACCACCAGTAAGGAATAAAAATGTTGAGAGAAAACTGGACGAGAGATGTTAAGTCTTTAACACTAGAAACGGTTGGTCTCTGTTGCCGGAGACCGTCTGGGTGGGTACCACCGCAGCTCCTATTTCAACCGCCAAATAGTAGTGTGCAAACATTACTGTGTTCCGGTTTGAAGGGCGCTGTAGCTAGTGTAATTACTGGGGTAACGAGACTTAACACCTTATGTCTCCAAGCGACGAGCGCCACGTTGTCATGGGCAAACGTATCACTTACCTTCAGGTGAACGTCTTGCTCGTCTCGTCGCAAAGTAGAATAAAAAAAAAGAAAAAAAAAAAACTGTTTAATTTTTTATAGTTTGTCACTAATTTGGGTATCGAAAGAAAATTAAAATTTTTGAGAAGTCTGGTGCGCCAGAAGTATTTTCAGTATATTACTCTGTAAATGCTGAAATTAAATTATGATTTATAATATCATGAACTTCGGTAAACTATTGAAACAAATAAGTAAATTTTTTGTTACTTTGTTCATCCGTTTCTTCTGAGTAAATAATAAATAAACTTCGAGGAACATGCTGAAATTGACATTGTGAAATCTAATAATTTATGATGACATTATTTATTAGCTTCTTTTCCTTTGAATGACAATTTAAACGTAATAATATTATTGACACAATTTTTATATATTCAGAATATCATTGTGATTTCCAATACTAACTTCCTCGCCAGGATAACTTCCGGTAGAACGACTTTTCCTATCATTAACTATTCAATACCGCCATAGACATTTTATTAAAGCGTTAACTGTTTAACTAGCTTCGAACTTTTCCTTTTCTTTTAAGAGTGATAAATACAATAGGAGAAATCTCTATTAAATTTTTTTGATAGAGAGAATATGTTTTTGGCTTTCGTGATTAAATATTATGTATATGTAAAAACAAAAGTATTATTTGATTAATAAATATTACATAACATATTCTGCGCATAATTTTCTTTGTGCTGTAATGTTAATCTACATAACATTTATAAAGGATTAAGTAGATTAATAAATGTATGAATAGTTAATTTAATTCACTAAGTTATTTCACTGAACAGTTTTGAAAGCTTTGCAAGTATTTGGTCGTGAATCGATTTAATCTCTAAAGAGATTGCGGCTTGCTCTCATTGGTAATATTGCACTGTCGAGGTGAAACTTTACTGCCAGATTCAGTAACGAGAACATGATACATATAGCTTAACCGTACCCCAAAATATAGATTTTTTAATTCGACTAAGATACGAAAAAGCCGAGATAGCCTAGTGGTTTGAACGCCCGCCTTCCGCTCAGAAGGTACTGTGTTCGAAACCCGCCTGATTCCACCAATGACCAATGAATTTCTCAATTTATGTGCAGTTAGTATAACACCAACTAATATCACGCGCTTTGACGGTGAAGGAAAACATCGTGAGGAAACCTGCATGTCTATGTCATGACCATCCGTGCTCGCACTAGTATGTGAAATGGAGAAGGCAATGCAAACCACTCCATTATAACTGCCAAGTAAGTCGTCGTGTGTTTCATTATACATGATGACCACGACCCTCAGTCATGATTAAATACGACTTAGAAGTAAAAGCTACGAAACTGTCGGTAGAAATACAATTGCTTTGAAAATGTAACGATGGTTATCATGATTAACGCTTTACTACAATGTGCTTGTCATCTTGTGATTTATAATGTTAAGTCTCATTAACCTACTGATTTAACTACACTTAAAACTTTAACACGTTCAGTGCCGGTGACACAACTGTTGTGTTCACCAAAATTTTTCTCCAGTGCCGGCGACACAAACGGTGTGACCACTGTTTTTGGTTAATAATTCTAAAATGCATGCGTATATTCGGTTCAAAATTACAGTGTAGACCTAATATGGTGTTATTTACATACTCCCGTCGTGGTTTGAGTGTGACGCGATATGTTTATTTTTTTAAAAAAAAGTCGTTATGCCACTGTTTGTCAAACTTTTGATACATAAATATTGGACGACGTCGTCAAAACAAAAAATTGTATACTACGTATACCCAGAACATAATGAATGTAACACAAACATGGTTTTTGCATCGGTTGATATAGCGTTTAAATCGACAAGTATAGTGATTTACTAATATGAACATGATAATGTGGGAAAGGTAATAAAAACATTATTATTTAGTACTTTAGCATACGATTTATAGACTCGAGTGCTTTCTCGACTACTTTGTCAAATATTATAGGACCTTGAATGGGAAAAATATTAAAATAGTGGTCTGAAATTTTTTGATAAATATTCATGGCTGCAACGACCTTGAAAACTGGTAAGTACTATCAACTATAATCTTTTTTTTTTACTAAAAATGCCTCTGATATGGATGTAAAAACTAGAGCGGGAGTTATGTCGAAATAATGACAATAAACAGCACCTGTGATGGGCTGTCATTGTTTCGGCGGGCCGCGTAGTAACTCGAACGATTATCGAGGGGCGTTAAATAGTTGTTTTAATAGCCGCAATAAACCTAAGTATTGTAAACCCCGCTGAGCCGCTATTGTCCGGCGGTGCACCTGCGCGGGTAACGCCAGATGCGTAACCGAAAAAATGGCGTCAACAACGCTAATGCAATTAGGAAGTAGATTTAAAGAGAAATTCATAAGTCGCCACAAGGTCTAATAAAAGTTAAAGAGACGGGCTATAGCGGCAAAGGCCTAATAAAAGGATCCGGAGAAATAGTTCGTTTTGGCAAGTTAATTACCTTAGAGTGCAGAGTGCAGTTCAAGGTAGTCAACGGCATTAACAAGGCAAGCGCGTTAGAAGAAAGACCTGTAAGATCGTTGTCAACACCAGAAAAGTAGTGCTGCAAGATTGTGACTAGTGAGAAGAGAAGCGCAGCTTTCTACAAATTTGTGAGTGATTTATTTTCTGCTATTATTCCTCTGATCTGGCATGTAAAAAGTGTTTGGAATTAAGGATATATCAAAGAAGCAGGTATTATATTTGTGTAATTAAGTGTGTGCAGTCTGAGCAATAAACAACAAACAGGGATTATTATACCAAAAACCATAAAAATCAAACCTTTGTTTGTTGTAATTAGTTATTTTGCACGTGTTTTCCTATCCAGACAGTCATCCGGTTTTTATGGGTTGTTTATTAAATTATTATAACTTTAGTTCTTCGCAAACTTTTAAAATTAGATTTGTTTTTATCTAACAGTTAAAAAAATATCGAAAATTGTAATTGTGCATTCACTTCTACGCTAGTGTTAACCTTGTTGAAAGGTTATATTTGAATAAAACTTATTGTACGGGAACGCTCCGACAGAGGAGGCAAAATAATCCGAAAGAAATTTCTCTAGCCAACACCGCAAGAGGATGGAGCGAGCCATAATTTATAACAGTATCTAGCGCGGCTCTAGAGTCACTGTACAAACCGTAGCTCTCTTCCGTCCTTCTCAAGACTAATTTGGTTACCTCACATATGGCCAAGAGTTCCGCCTGATAGACTGTACGTAGGGTGTAATTTACGTAGGGCCTCTGACCAGAGCAAGAATGTATCCTTATTCTGGGTCAAAGCTCACGCGGGCATACCTGGCAACGAGCGTGCAGATGAACTGGCCAAGCTGGCTGCCCTTAACAGCAGAAGGAAGCCAGACTATGACCAGTGCCCAGTGTCGTATGTTAAGTGTCTACTTCGAAAGGCCTCAGTTGCGAGATGGAGCACCCGATATAACGAGGGTACAACCGCGTCCATAACGAAACTGTTTTTCCCAGACGCAACTGAGGCGTATAACTTGATAAGAAAGATCCGGCCAACTGGTCGCTTAACCCAGATATTTACTGGCCACGGCGGATTCTCCCAATACTTGAACCGTTTCAAGTGTCGGGACAATCCATGGTGCATATGTGATAACGCCACGGAGGAAACGGTTCCTCATTTGCTAACGGAGTGTCCTATCCATATAAACTCGCGGCATGAATTCGAGCAAGAGAAAGGGCTCAAAATAGATAAAGTAGGTTTATGCGAGTTAGTAAAAAATAAGTTAGTTAGAGATACATTTTTCAAATTCTGTATAAATATATGTACAATAGTTAACAATAGGAATAAGGATAAGTAAATACGATTTTCGTAATGATATATAAAATATTATTACTAGCAAATTACGTAAATAGGATAAAAAACCCCTGAATAATAATATCAGGGAAAAGTAGAAAAAATATAAAAAAAAAAAAAAAAAAAAAATAAAATCGACAAAACTTAAAAAAGGAGAATTATGCATAGTCCATAAAAATAATATATGTGTAATAAATTGGGTCGACCAAAGGGAAGTACGAGCGATTTCAAGTAAATATGGCGGCGATTTAAAACATACGCGAAACCGACAAGGCATTTTAAAAACAAAGCCGCTGAACCGCGCCGAACAAATGATACTAAGTATAACAAATATATGAAAGCAATAGATCGTCATGAAAAAATGTTGTCCTACTATTCATGCGAACACAAAACTTTGAGTCGGTATAAAAAAGTTATTATACATATAATGCAAGTCTTATTGGTCAACTCTTATTTATTATATAATAAATATAGCAATATGACTATTACCTTATACGATTTCCGTTTAAATAATAAAATATGAAAATACGAATAATAAATGTTCAATTATGTTTAAAATTCTTGTTTAAGTTATTCATAAAACCATAATACAACCTTAAATATATATCCTTAAATATTAATACAAAATAAAATCTTAACAACAACGACAACTGTATGTTGAGAACCGCTGGTTGAATTACGTAACAAAATTACGTTTAATTTTATCCTTTGAGTTTTTAGCCAAATTTATATGTAAAACACACTAACTAATCTTCAAACACTTTATACTATTTATATAAACTTAATAGAGGCTGCGACGCCCAAAAAAACAACAAAATATAAATTTTACCCAAACGCAGTGCCGGTGACACAACTGTTGTGTCTACCAAAATTTTTCTCCAGTGCCGGCGACACAAACGATGTGACCGACACCCAATGTATGGCGGCCCCTGGGAAGACATCGTCAAAAGCGGGGTGGCAGTGAACGTGTTAATAGTTGCTTGAAACTGTTTGACCTCTCCAAACGGATTCCGTCATTTTAAGGCAGTCTTAAATTATCTATGGGTCCTTTTAAGCAGAATTATTAATCTGAAGACTAAAATATATAATAAGTATTGTTTAGATAGCTCTTTTATTCTACGAGACGAGCAAGACGTTCACCTGATGGTAAGTGATACGCTTGCACATGACAACGTGGGGCTAGTTAAAATGGTATAGATAGCATCATATTGACTCGTCACCTTGAGACATGAGGTGTTGTCTCGTTACCCCAGTAATTTCACTAGCTTACAACCCTTAAAACAGGAACACAGTAATATTGCACACTACTGTTTGGCAGTAGATGTAGGAGCTGCGGTGGTCTCTACCTAGACTGTCTGCAGCAACAGAGACCTACCAGCTGCGAATAATACTTATAACTTGGTTGAAAGAATTTTAGTTTTACACGGTTTCATTTCAGTCAGTTTTCCAATCGTCCGCTTCTTAACGAGTACCCGTCTGAAGTCTATGGCGAGCTTTCAATTATTTCCTACAGCTGCGACGTAATCTATTTGTACTAGATAGTAATTAAATAGTGTGAACACCGTCTATACCAAACTGAAATGATTAAACATTACATATTTCGTAGTAATTTTCCGGAGCTCTTCATAACATTGTAAATTTACTGGCTCAAAAGAAATTCCTGTGTTCCTGTTGCCAATGTATCACAACCAAAGTATTCTGATCGTTTCGTTTTTTATAGCCACATTGTTATTTAACAAGAATTAGCAGTTATTTATAAAGAAAAGATTTCTTCTATTATTGGAATTAAGCAAACGTTGTATATTTTACAAATATTTATATAAAGCTTTTATAAAAAGCATGAACGACGCGAACAAAGATTTCCTCTGTTGAAAATTTATGTGACATTATTGCTAAAACGTTTCATTTTATATTGGCCTTTATATCGCCGGTGGATCGCGGATAGAATTTAAATTGTTCATTTGCTCTGTAATAAGATTGTTTTTTACAAAGGTTTTAATTTTTAACGGGAGATGAAAGAAAATTTAAGAGCTTCAGAAGAAATTTCTCAGAAATAACTTCAATGGCAGAGTCCAATGCAATCTACAAGCATTATTGTATTCATATAAAAGATATAGATAATAAAAAATAATAAAGAAGCATAAGGACATACAAATTCATATTATTCTTAATAAATTATTTTACATGTGCATATTACATGAAATTAAAAAGGACACTACCCAGGTTGCGTAAGGATAAGGACACTCTAGCTCATCCCGAATAGGTCTCTGTTGGTGGAGACTGTCTAGGTAGGTATCACCGCAGTTCTTTTTTGTACCGCCAAACAGTAAAGTGCTAATATTACTGTGTTCCAGTTCGAAGAGTTCCGTTTGAAGTAGTGAAGATGCTAGTGAAACTACTGGGGTAACGAGACTTAACACCTTATGTCTCAAGGCGACGAGCGCAATGTCGTGTATACCTACGAGTACCAGCACGTTGTTACGGACAAGCGTATCACTTACAATCAGGTGAACTCCTTGCTCTTTACGTCGCCTCGTAAAATAAAAAGAAAACTATATATTAATACATAATAAATGTATTAATGAAATAATAAATCATTACAACAAGCTTTGTTCTACGGTTCCGTCCTCAGTTACTTTTACAACTTACTAAAGTAGCTCATGATTTTCTTCAAGAATTCTTACTCTACTTTAACGAGGAAATCGATTGTTTGTATGTTGATTATAACTAACACAATCTTTTAGCAGTTACTAAACAGCTAACGAAATACACGAAATAAGAATGTTCTATATTAAAGATTCGTTTATCGGAAGAATGGCAATCATTACCCCGGCTTCCACGTCGTAAAGATAAGAGGCTATATTCGTGTAACTGTTATTTATGAACTCGTTACGATGTAGATGGTTTCCCTCATGAAGCGTTTTTATCGTGGCTTGAGCTCTTCCACATTTTCTGGGTGCGGTGTATAAGTGTTCTCTCGGGGAAGTACCGCTCTCACAAAGTATGCAGCCGTTTTCACGTTCGGCACTCAGTTAACTTCAGAAACTTGGGTGTTAATAATATTTTTTTCACTGAGAAACGAAGCTACTGTAAATGTAAACTCAAAGTAGAAATCCAATAGAAGTTATAATGGTGTAATTTTTTTTTATTTACGACATAATTATACCGAAAGTAATAACTAGAATTGGTGTATGAAAAAGGCTTGATCATCATAATGATTCATTGTATTTGTTTTGTTAGTATAATTCAAAGGTTAATCTATTTGTTTGTGGCTTTTTAAAGTTTCTTAAACATTTTAAACTCCATAATTCATCATTAGTCGTTAAACTACTAAACCTTTACGAAAGTTCTTTACATCAATCACTTCTGCGCTTCTTGCGATCTTCATCATTTCGTCTGTTCATCTTGTAAGCTTTATATTGGGTGTTATGATTGTTATAAATAAATATTAATATTTGTTGTTGTAATTACACTAACTGTATGTAATCGGAATGTTATAATTCGTTTCATATTCAAAGTGCGAAAAGGGTCTAATTGGGAGCGAAGTTCACTTTCACGCCCGAAATCATAATTCACACCTTATTTGCTATTCAAAGGCATAATTCTAAAGGGTAATGAGAAAAATGTTATTAAGCCAACAGGAAAATACGCACGCTAAATACAATGACATATTTTCAGCTTTGCGACTTTGTTTTCACGTTGAATTATAATTTATTGTATGTGAAAGGTTGAAATAAAAGATTTTAGTTCAAAGCTTTCCTTTACTATAACAATCGCGTCGCCTAGTAAAGATTTACCTTTCCTTAAGATAGTTAAAGGCATATTGCACTGTCATATTTTGCATATTAAATGTTTTTTTATTTAAATAAAACAAAAGATTTACTGAAGATGTAGACAAAAAAGCTTTTTCTTTAATTAAAAAATGTAACAATTTCTTCAAGATGAAGAATTTTCAGTGTAATTATATTTTCTACCGAAAGACGATGAGTACAGTGACCATTTTATTGTTAGTAATTAAATGTATGTTGTATATATATCCCGATATCAAATCTAAGATGCTATAACATTGTTTACGGCTGAGCAGTATAAATGCGCAGTAAAATGAAACAACTGCTAACTGGCACGTTAATGATGTAATCAATTGAGCCCCCACATTAATTCTAATGGTTAACCGCATTAATAAATAACTCCGGCGGGCATTACTTCCTTAAAGTAACTGTTAAACGGATTATATTACGCAAAAGGTATTGTTAGTTATCAAATTTAAAGGTAGAGAAGCGTTTTGTTTATTAATTTACATTTCTTTGATGTTCACGCGTTTTCAATTCTATCTAATACAGCTTAGCTTAAAGAAAGTAAAAAAAAATTACTTTATTATTATATTATTCGTTATCTGAATTTTTTTTTAAAATTAATGATTATATGACAAAACTTAACAACGTTAACGAAAACTTGTATCTTTGTTATATAACAATACTAAAATATAGATACATTAATAGAAAGAAGTATTTTGATAGAAGCTTCAGGAGAGGACATGTTAGTTGATGATGATCATGGATAGTCTTGAAGGTGGGAGACAGCTTGTAAATTAGGATTTTTTAGTCAAACAATTCCTGAAACTAGTATCGCTGTTAATGCAAAATCCTAACTAATAGCTCAATCGCAACTAATAGCTCCTTTTATTCTTTATGAAACAAAATGGTATTATTTTTTTCTATATTTTTTCAGGAAGAAAACATTACATGTAAAGTAATTTCCGCTAACTAAACTTGTTAATTTAAAGTAGATTTGTCCGGAAATGATTATTTCCGGGAATTGGACATCATTTAAAATCAAAGAGAAATAGATACGGAACCAAAAACTTGAAGAATTTACTTCTTATCTTAATCTCGTTATAAAATTTGCAGTTTTTAATAGCTTTTAGGTTTTGTATTTCATTAAATATAAATTTGGAAGTTCTTGCTTTTGACCAATTCAAAATTGTATGTCGTGTACATTTACATGAACGGTATACCGGTACGGAATTGTACACGAGTGAAATTCAATTTTGTTTTGGACGGACGCCCGACGGACTCGACTTTTGACTGGAAATATATCACAAAATGCTTTCACGTATGCATTTTTAAACATACTCATGTACATTCTTTGTACTTATATTAATATACGTATAGATATGAGAATTATACATTGACATCTACTAAAAATACCTAAACGCTTTTTGCGTTGACAAAAACTTGAAAAGTATTCAACAAAACGCTCACAGGAGAAAGAAGAGATTTAGAAGATTAAATATGTATGTTTTTAAAGAATATGTAATGGTTTAGTCTAATAATATAAGGAAACAATATTTTAATAATTATCTCCCCTTTTTCTAATATAACAGCACGATGATATTTACAAACAGATTTTTCTTTCATACGAACTTTGGTTTTAAATAGAAACTGAAAAATACTTAATAAATAATATATAAT
Source organism: Byasa hedistus (assembly GCA_029286795.1). Classification (NCBI taxonomy): domain Eukaryota; kingdom Metazoa; phylum Arthropoda; class Insecta; order Lepidoptera; family Papilionidae; genus Byasa; species Byasa hedistus. The sequence continues at coordinate 2,238,689 of JAGSMW010000020.1, read as the reverse complement.
TGAATCGTAATCAATTTAGTCCAAAAGCACATTTTTGTCACTAAACGTCATTATAAAATAAAACCTTAAATGATTATGGGGAAACTATTCGCTGTAAATTTGTTATCGAACAGTCAATTTCGCTTTCGAATATTCATTGATGTTAAATAACAATGTCATGAAAAATTACGTTACCCAGGATTATTAGCAACATTAGTTTAAATAATTTTGTCATTATATGCAAAATTTTGAAACTAGGATCTAACGATGACGTTGTTTATGGAATATATTTAATAGTGAAAATAAAATATAACCGAATTCTGGTTTGTATTGAACTGTAGCAATATCTATTTCAAAGCCGAAAATGCTATTTGTTACAGACAAAATCTTATCATAAAGTGAAGGTATATCGTATAGTTAAATAATGAATAACGTTACTGTAAATATTGCATACAATTTAATATAAAGAAGTTATATTCAATAGATATCTTAATGTCTTCCATTTTCACTCACCGCATCGTTTCATCTGAAACGATAGAAAACGTCTTCGGATATAAATCAATAAATGATAGAAGAGTTCTATAGTATTTTAATTGATTTCTCTAAACTCGCCAACACTTGAATTCTGTTAGTTATAAAAGGAGACGTAATTCCATCCTATTTCTAACATTCAGTGAAGCATCCGTATAAGGTATTTTCAATCTGACGAAGAACTTGAAGAGTAAACAAAATGTCTATATAGAATTTTTAGAATCGTATACTTATATTTATTAACTTATATAAACTGATATTGTATATTAAACACTTATAAATGTTATTCTCTTAAAGCTATTGTATGTTTGCTCTTGAATATTATTAAAGGTTTGAAATTTTTTGTTAACTATCGCACAGGCAATTTAACTTCATCTTCATCATTATAACGAAAGTCGATTTCAGAGCAAGTTTTGTGTTCAATAATATATCTATGTATACATTTGTATGTTAATAATGTTATATTCTAAACGTAATTAACATTACCATTTTGATGACAACTTTCTTTTATCACATCTCTGATGTATTTTTTTGCTTCTAAACTAATTACTCAGGAATAAATTCTGCGAATAGCTCTGTTGGAGAATTACTTTGACATTCATAAGTCAATTCGGAAAGGCCGTTAATTTGTAGTATTTTTATGTAATATACAAATATCTGTTTATCTATAAAAAGGAAGATACTAAATAGATTGAGTGTTTTTCATTAGAAGGATGGTCTATATAGTATATAAGGATACTGTATCCTTTAAAATAAGAATAGTAACTGCAGCATATGATTTGAGATATAATACAACCTCAGGCGACAACTATATGTGTTGTGCTCACTTCTGCTTTCTAGTTCTTATAAAAATGAAATAAAGTAACTTACGTGGAAGAAATTTTGAAAATTAAGTATTTACAATTTAATATTTTATATGTGATATGTTGTTACTTGATAAGTCTTGTTCGAAAACATAAACCTGTACACACTAAAGTTCGCTGAAAACGAACTCTGTTATAGTTAAATTCGTCTATATATTTTGTACATAAACAATGAAGTAAATATTGAGAACATAAATACTATATACATCTTTACAGTTGAAGGACTAGTAACAAAGTACAATCACCAAGTTTACTATTTTTGTCGGCTATAGTCTGTTCATACACAATAGTTATACGCTCTTTGTACCAACGGAGTATCGCATAAAACTTTTTATATCGTTCACCCGCAATGAAAAACCCATTAACTTCAATGTCAGCTACATTTCACATTGTGCTTTTGTATCGTTACATTATACTTCAAGCGAAAGCATGTGAATCTCTTGTTTAAAATTGTAGACAAATTTGAAACGCAATATTAACACTGAAAATTGTATGTTTTACTAGTCAGATGTGGGCGTAGTTAAGTCGTATAAATAAATAAGCTTTTATAACAACTAAGCTACAAAATACATTTACCTCTTGTAATATAGGTGTAGCCATCATTAGGAGTTTCCTTCAAGCTGAAGTTTAGCGGCGAAATTTAGAAGTGTTCCGGCCTTTAGATATACTTACAACACAAACTGTACTCAAAAATAAAATCAATTTAGTTAAAATTTTCAAAACCTTTTTTATGAAGAACTCTATATAAAAATTTTGCTATTAAAGTAAATTTTTAAATACATTATTTAAAGGTAACTATAAGTATTATATATATACTCCCGGACACATCTATCGGTCCACCACCCACCCAGTGTTTAAAGTTTCGACGGTGTCTAGTTAAAAATAAATGTTAGGTGGAGCAATAAGTTTTAATGCAGTTTTGAAGCAGATTTATTGGTCAACCCCTGTGTATGTTTTTTTTTATGTTTTTTTGTAATTTCGAATTGATTTGGCCGGCAGAAGTTTTACAACTTGGGCGACAATTTCAGGCAGAGTATCCATATTTTTTGGTCAAAACTGGCTCTAAGTTTAGATTTGCCTTTTTATGGAACCAATAATATGAAACATCAAAATAAAAAATCCAACTTGTGCGAAATAAAAAAGTTTTCTCCATTCCTGGGTCATTGAAAACAATGAACAGACTCGAATTTTCGTTTTTTTTTCATAATCCTGAATTCAAAATTAAATAGAAAACATACATAAAGGTTGATCAAAAAATCTGTTTTAAAACTGCATTAAAACTTATTGCTCCACCTAACATTTATTTTTAGCTGGGCACCGTTAAAACTTTAAAACACTGGGTGGGCCGATAGATGTGTCCGGGAGTGTAGTTAGATAATTATCGTCTAACAGTAAACACGTGTTTCATTTGCTTAACCAATTTGTAGATGTGATATTTCTGCAAAGGGTAAGTTTAAAGTTAGGTTTAATCCGAAAAAAGTAAACATAACTGGCAAATCAAGTAATTACACCTTCATGGGTATCACTTGATAAAACTTAGATAAATATTCTTCTGTACGTTTTAAATACAAAAGAATCTGGAATTGAAAATTAGCACCGCTACCAGAAGTATTGTTGAGGTAATACCCTTTAGTTATTTAGTGTTATTTTTTTATATTTAAAGTTTAATTGTTATACTTCTATGTATTTAGATAATTTTGAAAATTTTATTTTCTGGCATATCATTTACGTTGCTTTTAGCGATTTTTTCGAAGATTTATTTAAAACGAACTAAACACGTTGCAGGATTGTATAACTCGTTATTTTACTTCTAGTAGTTCAATATTAATATACAGAAATTATTTAATATTATTTGGTATATCATATATCGCTTATAGCTTAATTTATATAACGGTCTGCTATCGTTCCACTGATAAATATTTATGTTTACCGGCTACATCAACAGTTCAGACCTAATTGATTAATATTAACATTGAGGGTTCGTTATCAAAATAGCTTCGTAACCGATCAATTATTTATATATTAAATTTCAATGTGAATTAATTTAACTGCCTCCTTTGCGCAGTGGCTAACCGCTTTATAACACGTAGTCTATAGTTCGATCCCGGGTCCACATGTTGAGATTAGTTGAGACGACTAGCCACTGCCTTCATATTGTAAATCTGCAAACAAAAAACTATTGTCTTTTTCTAATTTTATAATATTCAAATCTAAAAATGATTTTTTAAATAATTTCATGTCTAAATCCTAGATTGTATAAAATATCGTAAAGTCCTGCTACGTCTGAAAAATCAGCGTATCAATTGACGTAATAGGAGCTCTCAAAGGTATTCAGATATTTAACGATAGCAATTAATAACTTAACTTACTCTGCTTAGTAAGCAAAATGGATTGTTATCTGCACGGAATTATCTAGTGCTACATAAATATGTTAAAATTCATTCAACGCCTACACATGTCAAGTAGAAGCATGTCAAGTAGATTTCTTTTACATACAAACACATATTTATTATAAAGCGATACCCTAATTTTGTCTTGGTTACATTTATTTTATATCTAAAAACATTTAAATGGACGATTAGTATTCATCAATAATATACATTTTATACTACTTTGAAAAATACGTACGTGCACGTATTTTTCAAAGACGTATTTTTCAAAGTAGTATAAAAGAGTAGTATAAAAAAGTAGTATAAAAAATACGTGCATAAGAAAATTCTTTAACAAAAATTAAGAAATTTGAAACCCCTGGGTCTTACAATATCGTAGAATAGTGATGTTCAATAATTTGTTCTTATTTATAATACATTATGTTCATATAAAATTAAACTAATTTAATTCTTAAAATATAAGTTGTATACCACTGAAATTTATATCAAAACCAGTTTAAGCGTTTCCGAGACAATTTTAAACAAACAGCATTTATTTTAGTGAAACTATTATGTAACTGAAAATAGATATTAAAAGGTATTTTCATATCAAATGATAAGTAATATCAAGATTACGCATCGACACTGTTAAAAAGAGATTGAATGATACATCGCAGCAGTCGCAAGCGAGCTTACATATTCATTAGTGAAACCGTACTGCGAAACAGTGTGAATCTGCATACTGCAATTTCGCACAAGTGCCTGTGAAAATGCTTCGTGTTACAAACAAAAACACTCGGCGCTCATTTAGCCCCCTAGTGTCAGCGGCAGACGTACATACTCATCCTGTTTAGTGGAATATTTATTAGACTAAAACCTACGCGGTAAAATTGTAAGTTCATTCTTTTCAGCGATTACACGAGAAAGACGTTCGCCTGATGGTAAATGATACGAATACCCATAACAACGTGGTGCTAGTTAAGTTAGTATACTCTGCACCATATTGCGCTCGTCGTCTTGAGACATAAAATGTTGTCTCGTTACCCCAGTAATATAGCTTACACTCTACAAACCGGAACACAGTAATGTTTGTACACTACTTTTTGGCAGCTAAAATAGGAGCGGTGGTACTAACCTAGACGGTCTGTAACAACAGAGACCTACCACCAGTATACCAATAAACTTGCATCTATACGAAGCATCGAGACGAGTAAGAAATGTAATGTAATTTGAGTCAGAGAAATCTTCTAAATAGTAGGACATAGTTAAGATGTTTAGAGGCAGAAGTAATCTTTTTTTTTTATTCGATGTAGCGTTACCCTTGCCCATAACAACGTGGCGCTAGTTAAGTTAGTATACACTGCACCACATTGCGCTCGTCTCCTTGAGACATATAATAGTCTCGTTACCCCAGTAATTTTACTAGTTCACACCGCCTTTGAACTGGAACACAGTAACATTTAGACAGTACTATTTGACGGCTGAAGTAGTAGCTGCGGTGGTAGCTACCTATATGGTATTCGGCAACGGAGATCTACCACCAGTAAATAATATTTAATAATCGGTTAAAAAAAAATTTAGTTTTGCACGGTTTCATTTCAGAGAGTTTTCCCGGAGTTCTGAAAGGAGTGAAATTAATTTTCATTTCGATAAAGCAAAAACTTTAATATAGTACATAATCTATTTGTGGAAGGTGACAGAGGAATTTAAGTATATAAAAATATACTAATATCGACGAAAGAACTGTTAGAATATCCTCACCAGCACTAAGTCATAAAAGGCGACTAAGAAGGAAATGGTAAAAAGCATCTCCGTCATCAGTATACTAAGCTTTTGGAGAAGACTGTGCAATGATGATAATGATGTCAAGTATGCTAATACATCAACTGATATACTTATTAAAATGATCACGTTGTATATTGGTTACATAATCATATACTTAAAAATGTAGTAGTATATTAGCTAGTTTATACATTTTAACGCCATCTTTCGGCATGTTATGTAAAAATACATAGATTTGTAAATTTTTATAGTGGTAAATCAATTCTTCGGAGACTAGCTTTCTAGTTTCAAAGATAAACCGTGAAAGTACTGAACCGACTTCAGTTTTCAATGTCAAATAGTTTTAAAAGTACGATTTATATGGTAACATTTATTTTATACAGATAATGTTATAGTGTCGTATAAATTTTTTATACTTGCGGTAATTTTATCATCGACGTAAGTTACCGAGTGCGTAAACACATAAAGTGCGAACCAATTTGGGCGGTATAATACATGCATTATTCGGGTACAGGGTTTGTGGAAAATTCATGATGCTATTCAGATACCCGTCTGCACTAATGAACTACTCCATTAAGCCCATGGCGAATTTTTAACAAAACGAATTCTATCAAACTCTTGGTAAGGTTGCTGGGTAGGACTCTGTTGCCGGAGACTGTCTAGGAACGTACTAAAGTAGTAAATATTACTGTGTTTCAGTGTGATAGGTGTTATAACTTGTGAAATTATTAGGGTAACTTAACATGGTATGTCTCACAACTAATACGAATTGGTGCAATGTATAAAATATTAATTACCAACATGTGAACATCTCGTTCCCGTCGTCAAGAAAACAAAAAGGGAAGAGACTTGACTGTTAAACCCTTCGAGTCTTTCTTCCTTAGGAATGTATTATTAATTAAATTTTAGAGTTTGTTACATTGGTAAACTTAAAATTTTGCAGTGAATGAAAATGCAATAAAGCTTCAGTTAAGTTGAACATTGACAAAACACCGCTGGCCGCAAGCGCGCGCCGGGCGAAATTGAATTTTGAACAAGTGATGCATTTACAAAGCAATCAGAGATCTGGCCTTATGAAAACATGGAAGCCCTAACCTATCACAGTTTCATTAATAAATATAACAGGATTATATTGCTATGAAAATCAGCTACACTGTCCGAACTTATTCACATATTCCTTGTTAGAAATTTAAATAACTTGCAACCGATGCTTTAGTTAAATAGTTTTTCAAGTCTACACTATAATATATTTAGAAGTTATTATATCTTTTATGCATTCTTTCTATTATAATGAAACTCTTTATTTATTACTCCGATTTATAAAACTCTCAAAATTAATAATTTAATAATACCCGAAGATCATTTACTTATAAATCGTTCTGGTGCTTCGTACACTATATAAGTTCCTTCTTTGACCGATAGATGGCGATGTGCTCCGTATATAATGTAAGATGCGTTCATCATAAATAAATAAATAAATCATGGCGTGTTTACTATGACATAGAGGATCGTCTAATCTCTTAATGTAATAATAATATATTTTTTTTAAATAATAGATCTCTTATCGTTTCCATTAGTAGGATCTGCTTTTTCTCAAAAGGCGACAATGTTCTTTATCCAATACGCTGGTCAAGTGCGAGTCGGAAGCTGTTATTCTTGACAATTGACGATGCTTTTACTATTTTTCTTTTCACCGGAAGCTCAAGTTCAAGTGAGAATAAATCGGCTTTAAAGACGTAAAGACTATTATCATACAAAAAACTTAAAATTTCATGTACCTAATTTTAAATAAAGTAAGGTATTACAAAATGTTCTTCTGAACAATAACCGTCAGGTGTTTGAAGTATAAACAATTAATTAATATTAAAATCGTAAAGGGACCCTCGCAACAGAAGGTCTCGTTACGTGAGTTCACAACTTCGACAGCTTTTGTATTTAAGGCAGAAATACTTTATAATTAATTGATGAAACAAACGAGGACTTAAGTCGTCTGGATTTTTAATCCACAATCAATTTTTAAATACTCTTATGCACATAGTAAAAGCGAGAAGTTTAGTATATTACTTGTGTTAAAATGTTAATTAGCATGAAATTAAACTTTTCGGTTGACTTACAAAGTGAAATAGGTAACCTTAATGTTTATTCAAAACACCTATCTGTACAATAATTATTTTTATTAAAAGAAATATTAAAAAGTTTACATATAAAAGTCTGAAAGTCGAATCGTCTATGAACAGATGATAGTTTTATAATACAAAAATTATTGATCTTTTCTTAACCTCGTTACTTGGATAACTTACTATCTTAAAAGGTTCAAATTATACGGACAAAAACACAAACCTCTTATGAAGGTGCTAACTTTAAAATTTAGTTATCTTAACTACATTACCCTTTGTAATCAATTCGTTATATTCAGGATTTTTAGAATCTAAATCATGCGAGTATTTCGAAAAAAATAATTTATAGGCTTTTACTTATTTACTTTCTCAAGTTGCCAAAGAACAAACAGGAAGTGCTGTTCATTCCGAAAGTAGTCGAAGAACAATCAATCATGTCACATTATAAATGACAAAGCGCTGCATGTTTATATTGTATTCGCTAATATTTTTAACTACAAAATAAATTATACGTTAAAGATCAATTTCGCAAATAATACAACAACTATTAACCTGTTAACATGATAGTAATGATAAATTAATGTTTAAATCTAATGTAATGCGCAAAGTTAATTATTTTCGAGTTTAAATATACGATTGGAACAAACGTTACAGCGTTAATTTAGCAGAGATTAGTTTTCATTTCACGTAACTACTGCAAATTATATCACGTCGCAGTGTTCTTTATTTGCATCACAAAGGTTTTAGTTTCATCGCGTTTGAATGCATAACAAATTCAGCTTGCATTTTACTTACTATACCCGGAAGTTGTACTTCATCGTTCGCAGAATTCAGAATGAATTTACCAAAACTGTATAGCTGCGGTCCATCGGCTGAGATGATGTTTATCTGTATAATAACAACTGTATTTATTAAAATTCATAATTAACTGTCTGTTCCTCGCGATTTCGTCCGTGGTGTATTTAAGTTTCTACCAAAAAAAAAATTTTTGTTCAGTTCGTAGAGTTTGCGATAACTTAATAATTCTGTATTTCGCATAAAGAATACCTATGAAAATTTTAATGAGATTCTTCTCTTGACGGGGGTACGCCAATACGTAAACAGAAGAAGAAATTTAATTTAAATAAATACTTTCTATATGATTTAATGAACGAATGAAATAAGAAAATATACAAATGAAAACAATAAATAAAAAGAAATTTAAAAATTCAAATATTCACAGATAAAAGATAAAAAACATAACATGGAAGATCGGAAGACCGGAAAACCAAAGACTGAATACCGAAGACTGAAGATCGAAAAACCGAGGACCGAAGACCGAAAAACCAAGGACCGAAGACCGGAAGACCAAAGACTGAATACCGAAGACTGAAGATCAAAAAACCGAGGACCGAAAACCGAAAAACCTAGGACCGAAGACCGGAAGACCAAAGACTGAATACCGAAGACTGAAGATCGAAAAACCGAGGACCGAAGACCGAAAAACCAAGGACCGAAGACCGGAAGACCAAAGATCAAAGACCGAGGACCGGAGGACCGGAAGACCAAAAACGCGGCCGTGCGTGTGGGCTGCGTGCGCTCCGGGATTATACGTGGATATTTTTTAATTGTTTAAATAAAAAAAATATGCTTGAAATAAATAAAAGAAATATAGGAAATGTATACAGCTACTCTATTCGAATCGAATATTGTTACATTTTTCGCAAGTTTTAAAACTTTTTCATGAGATCTTAATATTTTTCTTTAAAAAAAAGCTTAAGTTACTCTGTGTTACTTCAGCTATCTGCCAGTGAAAATCCCACTAAAACAGTTCCAGCGAATTAAAAAAAAAAGTGGTTTTAGCACTTATAAAAAGCAATTATTTTGATGTTACAAACAGATACACCAATTTTATTTAGTTGTATAGATAACTATAGTTTACATTATGAAGTAATATTTCAATTGCTGTTTAATTCAATTGTTGTAAATTTTAACTTGCTTAACACTGATGATGTTTGATATAAGGAAGTTAGTTTTCTTATATTTAGCACTTCGTATAACTATTGATACTAAATGTATATTAGAAATAATAATAGCTCATAAGTTATAGTTGAATCTGTAATGGCTTCCGCAAACCGAAATATTTTAACTCGGAACTGTTAGCGGTTTATAAGCTCGTAAAGTTCTGCGACCCTGCAATATAAAGGACAGGGAATAAATCGATTAGTGTTTTTGTGTTGTATAACAACTACGGGTAAATCGATTTTAGCACCCGAACAGTTTCTATAACTTGAGCAAACTTTCGAGGCTCATAAAATATATAGTTTTCGGGCCCCCATAGTTCGCTCTTCGGAAATTACTTGATAGAAATATGAGGTTAGTGAAAGTTTGTTGGGATGTTGCGCCGTCACTTCAAGTACGTTATTTGTCATCATTTATAAACGCTTCATCTTTTTAACTTTCTTATCAAGTATATTACATTAATCAGTATCTTATCTGTCGATCCATAAATATGTTTATTTATTTCTTAACGTACATGTCGGCGGATGGTCAGAGCTTTCGCCGGGATTCATTGTTAAAAATAAAAAGAAATTTAAAAATTCAAATATTCAAAGATAAAAAACATAACACGTAAGAACGGAAGACCGGAAGACCAAAGACTGAATACCGAATACTGAAGATCGAAAAACCGAGGACCGAAAACCGAAAAACCTAGGACCGAAGACCGGAAGACCGAAAACGCGGCCGTGCTTGTGGACTGCGTGCGCTCCGGGATATTTTTTTATTGTTTACAATAAATAAAAGAAATTTAAAAATTCAAATATTCAAAGATAAAAAACCGAGGACCGAAAACCGAAAAACCTAGGACCGAAGACCGGAAGACCAAAGACTGAATACCGAATACTGAAGATCGAAAAACCGAGGACCGAAAACCGAAAAACCTAGGACCGAAGACCGGAAGACCAAAGACTGAATACCGAATACTGAAGATCGAAAAACCGAGGACCGAAAACCGAAAAACCTAGGACCGAAGACCGGAAGACCAAAGACTGAATACCGAATACTGAAGATCGAAAAACCGAGGACCGAAAACCGAAAAACCTAGGACCGAAGACCGGAAGACCAAAGACTGAATACCGAATACTGAAGATCGAAAAACCGAGGACCGAAAACCGAAAAACCTAGGACCGAAGACCGGAAGACCAAAGACTGAATACCGAATACTGAAGATCGAAAAACCGAGGACCGAAAACCGAAAAACCTAGGACCGAAGACCGGAAGACCAAAGACTGAATACCGAATACTGAAGATCGAAAAACCGAGGACCGAAAACCGAAAAACCTAGGACCGAAGACCGGAAGACCAAAGACTGAATACCGAATACTGAAGATCGAAAAACCGAGGACCGAAAACCGAAAAACCTAGGACCGAAGACCGGAAGACCAAAGACTGAATACCGAATACTGAAGATCGAAAAACCGAGGACCGAAAACCGAAAAACCTAGGACCGAAGACCGGAAGACCAAAGACTGAATACCGAATACTGAAGATCGAAAAACCGAGGACCGAAAACCGAAAAACCTAGGACCGAAGACCGGAAGACCAAAGACTGAATACCGAATACTGAAGATCGAAAAACCGAGGACCGAAAACCGAAAAACCTAGGACCGAAGACCGGAAGACCAAAGACTGAATACCGAATACTGAAGATCGAAAAACCGAGGACCGAAAACCGAAAAACCTAGGACCGAAGACCGGAAGACCGAAAACGCGGCCGTGCTTGTGGACTGCGTGCGCTCCGGGATATTTTTTTATTGTTTAAATAAAAAAAAAAAAAAGTGGTTTTAGCACTTATAAAAAGCAATTATTTTGATGTTACAAACAGACACTACAATTTTTTTAGTTGCATAGATAACTATAGTCTACATTATGAAGTAATATTTCAATTACTGTTTAATTCAATTGTTGTAAATTTTAACTTGCTTAACACTGATGATGTTTGATATAAGGAAGTTAGTTTTCTTATATTTAGTAGTTCGTATAACTAATGATACTAAATGTATATTAAAAATAATAATAGATCTAATAATAACTCATAAATTATAGTTGAATCTGTAATGGCTTCCGCAAACCGAAATATTTTTTTATTTATTTCTTAACGTACACATACACGAAATGTATGGAACAAAAGCGAGCTTAACCCAAAAAAGAGTTTTCTTCCTTCCACTGGCAAAATAAAAACAATTATTATAAAGTGTGTACCATGTAATAATAACAATAATTATAAAACGAAAAGAGACCGTATATATAATATACGGTCCAATACTCATAAAGATATAAACAACAACGACAATTGAGTTTTAATAATAAAAGACACATGATACGTTTTTATTATACTAAGCGACGAGACGATATTGGTGTGGAGATCTTTGGAGGAGGCCTTCGTTCAGCAGTGGGCGTCTATAGGCTGATGATGAAGCGACAATACGACTTTCATCTGATGGTAATTGATACTTTTGCCCATAACAACATATCGCTAGTTGAAATAGTATACACACAAAAAGGGAACACAGTAATGTTTGCACAGTACTGTTTGTCGGCTGAAATGGGAGCTGCGGTAGTACCTAGACGGTCTGTAGCAATAGAGACCTACCACCAGTAAAGCTAGTAAAGTTTGGTGTTAGTAAGTCTCTATTGCCGGAGACTAAGTAGATGTAAATTTTAAGTAGCTAGTAAAATTACTGTAGTAACAAGATTTAACATCTTATATCTATTTGATAGCCGTGATAGCCTAGTGGTTTGAATGTCCGCCTTCCACTCCAGAGGTACCGGGTTCGAATCCGGCTTGCACTAATAAATTTTTCAATTTATATGCAGTTAGTAAAACAGCAACTAATATCAAGTGCTTTGACGGTGAAGGAAAACATCGTGAGGAATCCTGCATATCTGTCATGACCATCCGTGCTCGCACTAGTATGTGAAATGGAGAAGGCAATGGCAACACCACTCTATTATAACTGACAAGTAAGTCGTTGTTTCATCACACATGATGACCACGACCCTCAGTCATGGGGAAATACGACTTGACATGACTATGAGCCCGGGCATGTTTTGTAGATTATCACAATAAAATTTGTAAATATTTTTTCAGTTTCTTTAGAAATGTGTTGCCACACTCATAAGGCGGTAAATTGGAGAATTGTTGGCGTAAAATTGTGGTTTACAAAGTAATTACGTACTCGCATCGCGAATTCACAAGAACGGCTTTTACAGAACCCACAAAGCTTTTATGCACACATAAATTGCGCGAGTGCTTTGTGGTGATCACCGATGTGCATTAGAATAAAAATCTAATGATTTTATAAGAATCTCCATATAATACTTTTAACATAACATCAGTATAAAAGAAGAAATATTTTTATATGTACATCAGAGTTTATGGAATCCTTTACTAAACTACCTGATCATATTACTAAGGAAATAAGTTTATCTATATTCGATGTTCCTTCACAAAATTCAATGAGCCTATGAATATGTTAACTACAACAATAACTAAGTTTAGGGGCAGTTAAGACATTAACTTGCTAGAAGTTTGCCGTCTGCAAAATGTCTGTTGTTAAATGATGTATTAAATGTAACTAAGTTTTATAACACCTGAAAAGTTTCTTATTAGCTTTTAAGGTCCGGAACGTAGTAATATTGCAGTGAAATTAGCTACAGTAGCTATTCGAACGTCTTACAGCAGTGTAAGCATTACGCTTCTTCTGCAAGTTACGCTAAGTACAGCTCAATTGAATGTTTATATATATTTGAATTGTAACATGACTTCGTGTTGATTTAGGACGCTTCAGGCTGACGGAAGTAGAAAAGTTTGTATAAGCATACGTATGTTTACACTGTGAAATGTTTCAACGCGAAATATACCGGGAAGTTGTAAACATTTACTTAAACATATGCGAACCGCAGTCTCTGTACAAGTAATGTACGGCATTATGCAGTAAGCAAGAGTCCAGTTGTAGTAACATCTTATGTAGTAATACATTCTTAAACTAAAATAACGTTTATATATTATATAATATTATGATAATGTAATAATAGCAAAATTTGTGACAATTTTAGATGAATAGCAAGGAATTTACTATGACTATTTGTGTTTGCAAAAAGTTTACACTGTTGCCGTAGACCGTCTTGGTACCACCGCAGCTCCTGTTCCAGCCGCCAAACAGTAGTTTGCAAATATTACTGTGTTCCGGTTAGAAGGGCGCTGTAACCTAGTGAAATTACTGATGTAAAGAGATTTAAAAACTTACGTCTTAAGGCCACAAACGCAATGTGGTGCAATGTATACAATCTTAACTAGCGTGTCGTTGTCATCGGCAAGCGTATTACTTACCATCGGTCGTCTCGTCGAAGAAAAAAAGATAGACGGAAAAATATTTGTAATGATGTTGTAGTTAATATGATAAAAAATCACAATGAGCTCTTTGAATTCACAATTAAAAATCCATTTATACTGTAACAATATGAAGTTAAGAAGTAAATAGAAAACAGCAATGCTTGGTGACGGAAACAAGTCTATCGTTGGTACTCAGTTTAATTTCTTAAGTAAGATTTACACTTAAAAATGATATCATTATATAAATGGTTTGACGACATTAAATACCATCAGTTAAAAAGAATAGTCAAAGATTGGAAAAGTTGTTCTCAATCTGACCGCCATACTTCAGTTTTGAGAACTTAGATGATGATGATAATATAATAAATTTAATTGCACCATCGTTTGTTGACGATATTTAGAAATGAATGCGATATTATTACGATTTCTTTACGAATCTAAAACGAATGTTTGGAAGAGAAAAAAGGAAAACTTGTAAAACGTTTGCTTTTCCTGACGTTTCCATTATTGCCCGGATTTTCGAACAAACACCGGACAGGCCGCTGCGGCTCATCCGGATAATAACGGAAGCTTATGAAAGAAAAACAATTAAATAGAAATCCGTTTAACAAATTACATTACTACATACTTTTTATCAATTTTAAATTTTTATTTAAGTTTTTTTGTTGGAAACTATGTTATATTTTTACTGTTTAAGAAAAACGACAAGTATTCAACACAAATTCAAATTACTTCTTAGTATGAAATTCAAGTCGCAGATATTTTATAATAGTACAGATATATTTAGTGTTTCTATCAAATAAAAATATTCTGTAATCTAATAGTTATTTCATGGTTATACATAGAAATAATCATTATTTTATTCGAAGCCTTTAACGGCGATGGAGGAAGTAATAGCTTGTTATATCAAGCATTTTCCGGTTATAACGGAACGTATATAATTCGCGTTGCACGAAACAGATGTTTGAGGTAAATCATTCGCTTCCGGTTGGAAATACAGCGCAATGAATTTCCAGCCATGTTACCACTTAAATGAAACAAACGCTAGTTTCAAATGTATTAGTAACAGTTATGAGGAAATTTTAACTTACATTTGGATTGAATTTTATGAAATTTACGTTGAATAGTCGATCGATGTCTTCTAGATTTGTTTAAAAGCCTAATGAGACTGCTTATAAGATCTTTTATTTATAAATAATAAAAAAGAGTCAATGAAAGTCTATAAATGAAATTAATGGTTTTCATATTTTTTTACTTTACTTTTGGTATTTTTTTGTTGCTGGTGACCGTCTAGGTACGTCTACCATTTCAGCCGTTAATA
Source organism: Byasa hedistus (assembly GCA_029286795.1). Lineage (NCBI taxonomy): Eukaryota > Metazoa > Arthropoda > Insecta > Lepidoptera > Papilionidae > Byasa > Byasa hedistus. Next base: position 2,223,351 of record JAGSMW010000020.1, on the reverse strand, counting down.
GTAGAGTGCAAACATTACTGTGTTCCGGTTTGAAGGGCGCTGTAAGTGAAATTACTGGGGTAACGAGACTTAACATCTTATGTCTGAAGGTTAAGAGCGCAATGTGGTGCAGTGTGTACCTTAACTAGCGCCACTTTGATATGAGCAAGCGTATCACTTACCATTAGGTGAACGTCTCGCTAGTCTTATCGCTACGTCGAATAAAATAAAAAAAAAATCGTTTCATTCATTCATTATTAGTACTAGTGATAGGTGAATGAATTGAAAATATAATATATAATACAGTATATAAATAAACACGATGTCGTTACGAACAAAATTCTATTATCCAATGACTGCTAAGTTTCCATTAATACATGTAACGTTTGTAATTAATCCATGTACCGGTTTGCATGGCAACCGACAGAGCTTCCTTCAGCGTACGTAAATTCATCAGATACCTGTCCAAATGAAACCTCGCTGTTTGTATTTAATTCCGACGGAAGTGAACATGACTGGCGCACAATCTGCTTCTCCTACTCCTAGGTGAATATCGAATCCTTGTTCACCGACGCCGATTCATACTTAGATTTATATTTCATTTTTCTTTATACTCATTGACGGACAGAAGTTTTTTAGTTGTTAATATGAATACACACATATTTGGTTCTTTGAAATCGTATTAATTATTTATTCGTTAATAATTTTTTTACTAATAAAATTGATTAAACAAGTGACTTCATATCTACGTTTAAATACAAATTGCGTTCTCTCCCACTTAACAGTAAGGTGCGAAATTGTTTTAAATTAAAGAGTAAAAGTTTAAGAAAAGAGTAATGGTTATGTAAATATTAATAATGATTTGATAAGTAATGATTTTATACCTTTCTTTTATATATGTCGCATACAGAAAAAACATTTTTTTAAGAGAATCATTTGATAGAAAATTGTTATCATGCAGCCTAATACGTTTGTCACAAACATAAAGTATAAAGAAATTATTATACAATGTAAGAAAATAGATTAATCCGACGATTAATAAAGTGTTGATGCAATAATTAAGAAGTAATAGCAAAAATTTTCTATTTGTTTTCTTGTTAACTATTAATATCTTTTATATTCACTATAAATATCGTTTTTTCATTACTCTGTTACTAGTACTAACAGCTTCATTAAAATTATATGGTTCCTGCTTCCTTTACAGTAAAACGGGCTGTTGTACAAACAAGCAGAACTAAGCACAGTAAAGTTTTATGTAATTGGTCTGTTTGTATTGTACATTCATGTATGATATTTGTTAAGTTTTAATATGACTTAATTATAATATGATAAGTTAAAACGTACAGTCATCTGTCTTTTATAGTGAAAGGATGTTATGTCATACCCTCCCATTTTTTCATTTTCATCTTTTAAAAAAGTTTTTAAACCTACTATTTTACTAACAAAATGATTGTAATTACAATTATTTTTCCTCAATATCTAACATACATACCAAAAGTTATACAGCGAAAAACAGGTTTGCCTTTTTTAAAAACCGGAGTATTTTAGAGATTAAAAAATACATATAACTGCATTTAATTTACATTCGTTTCGGAAGGTTTCTAGATTTTTTTTTAAATGAACTTTTCATCGTTTTGTTGAAGAGTTGCGGTGAGGTTTACCGCGTCCAATCAACTCAAACGTCGGCAGGCCGGCAGTGTAATGAATAAGAAAAGTTTGTACGCACACGACATAAACCGCACCTTGATTGCACAGGACCGATCCCACTTTATCTACAATGGAGTGAGTAACTTAACCTCAATTGTACTTGGTCTTAAGTGACAACGAGGCTGCGGATGTTGAAGCGCAATTGCAGCAAACACAACGATGTTATGGCGTCAAATTTGCAATAACAGGGTAATATGTAGTCAAGCGATGGTAAAAAAATATTCCATCACTCACCAGATTCTAGACCTCCTTCCAACGAATTGAATGACACCACTGTGGGTGCTTTAGTAAGTAGAAATCCCACAAAATTTCCCATTCGAAACAGGGTATCTTTAGAAGACATCATATCAATTCACTTTAGAATAAACACAAACTGAAAATTCATTCTAATATATTTTTTTCTAAACTAATGAATTATAGCAGTTATTGTATTATCTGTGCATATTCTTTATTACTAATTTAGCTGAAAAGAAATTTATAATACATAGATTTTTTTAAAGAAAATAGAAGTTTGTCATTAAAACTACATTTATTTAATATATTCGTATTAATGAAATGCGAGATAAGCGAAAACGAAAACTATGCAAATCTTTCACCCTTTACAACGAACTAGTTTCAATAGAACTCAACAGTTTGCGGAGGTGAACTATGGAAGCATCATTAAACCTGGTGGCGAGGTGTGAATTTGAATAAGGGTTTGTAAATAGCTCGGATTGAGATCAGAGTTCAAAGGCGAGCGGGAACATTGTGTGTTGACCTTAATCAGCCCCTTTCCATTTAACACGATGCGGAGTATCTATAAAGGTACACGTTATTTAATTTGATCCAAATTTTTGGAACAATATTCTGGATCACCACATCGAGATTTAACACTACGTACACTTGACATCAAGTGTTATCATATTATAGATACAAAATATAGCCAAAAGCTTGAGAATTATTTGTTTTAATTCATAGAAATAAAACTTGTATTTTTAGGACTCTCAAACAGAATCATTTATAACATTTCTAGAAAACATGTTTCTGGTAGACAGTATTCTGCACGACGATGATGATTTCTTCATTAATAATAAGCATTCAGACGTTTCCCATTTTATTTATTGTATTGCTTTTAGATATAGATGTCGCCGCCGAAACAAATAAATAGGTTATTGCGCTGATACCGGAGAAGCTATAATACGCGATGACGCAGTAAAACGTAAACCGTTATACTTTTTATGAAGCATATCTCCTTATCTCTAACCGTTAAGTATAAAAGTACGCTGTTTAGGAAATACGGATCATAACTTGAATTGACTGAAGAACAGAAAAACAGTTTAATTATTAAAACGGCAACTCATATCACATCTCAATCTGTTCCCATTGTATTTTCGGATAGAATATCCTCACCGCTTTTCTCTCTTCCTCTTTCTTTGTCTTCTTCTCTTTTTCTACTGTTGACGTGTAGAAAAACTAAGACTAAGTGGTTTGTCATTTTGCTTACTAATATTGAAGACGGCAATTATAATAATAATAACGGCTTTATCGTTTATTTTGTTCTTCATACAATATTACCTTACATTAGAATAACTTAAGATAAATAAATGATTGCGTCGCTAACAAAGGCTAATGAGAACATAACAAATTTCATCATTCAATAATGTATGCAAAAATAAATACCGGAAATCGTCTACAGCGGACTTTCAAAGTTCTCACACACGATCCGTGTAATCGCCAGAGACCTGCGTAAACGTGAACATTTACGATTATTTGCGTCTATAAATTACAGCGGCGAGGGTCCCGATTGTTAAGGAAACGACTAAACATTTGCATTGGGGTGATGAGGTACCATTAACATGACGAAATTGTAACTCGCATAAAGTTCAAGTAAACGTTTTTATCGCTGCGTACATACATACACGTATTATTACATAACAATTCAAATATAAAGGTATTAATCAATATTAAAACATAAGAATTTTTGTCGTTTTTACAATTTAGTAAGCTAAACTACTTAATAGTTTCAGAAGAGATGTTGCTGATATTGTAAACAGATTAATATTTGGAAGAAAAAAAGAGTTGTTTTATTTTGCTCAACCTAAAAGAGCTATGCTGTAAATAACATGGAGAGTGAAAGGGAAATTCTTTATAGGTACAGGATAAAAACCGTATCGAATAGTATGTCGTTATCGCAAAGACTTTACGACGGCTTTTGATGATACGCCGGAGTGGCGGCCCGGCAGATCATTTTAACGAGCTGCCTATGTCAAGTTGCCACTTTGAAATCCATACGCTCGTGAAGCGAGTTAGGCCCTGTTATAAAACTGATACAGCCAATTATTTATTTTTTAACATCAATCGTCTTATTACATATAGTAATGTAACTGTAAATGTAATTCGCGAATTACTTTGCTGATTAGATTTTAGCGCAATCGAGATTATAGATATTATAACACTAAACGCAATTTATTTCACGATAAGATTTAACCATAAAAATGTGTTTATGAACAGCACCATATTACCCTCGTCACTGACGACCAGATAAATATAGTAAATACATTCTTTAGACCGCTTAAAAGTAATATTCACGGGTTGTAACTCTTGAGTAAATGTTTCATTTCCGGGGCCAGTTAGTGGCGGAGTTTGTAAGGTGAGAGGAGCTTTTTAAAGCCGCCTAAAAGGATTATGATAATCTAGTGTCAAAAAAAACATAGTCTACCGATAATCCTCTAAGGAACCCTTGATTATCTTTTTCATTATCATTAAATATTATGTGAAATGAGATCTCCGCCAACTCTCACCATCACTTTAAAAATAAAAAAGACGTACTACTTTCCGATTGAATCAAGTATTGTGATAGTTTGTGCAGGTTTGATAGTGAGTTTATATGATTTTCAATAGACTAGGCCTTTTGAAAAGTTCTATCATTCTGTTTTAGTATCGTAGATTGCAATGAAAAGTCGCAGTGAAAAACACCAGGAGAATATTAAGCTTAACGCTCGAAGACTACACAGTAATTTTAAACCTCCATTCAAACAATAGTAATGTTTAAAAACTGTTACTTTACTGCAGAAACCTGTAATGTATCGATCCTAAGAATCTCCGCCATGAAAGACTGGTGGAAGACCAGTACGTACTGAACAAAATGAACAGGTTCAAAGCTCGAATACAACTCAGCGAAGTTAATTTAATTTAAAGCAGTAGCAACGAATGGGACAAAAGAGCTTTTAGTGGATTAATGAGTGTTACAAAGTAAGGAGACTTTAACGAGCAAACTTTTAGTACTAAGTTAATATCCAAAATTTTAATCTTGTACGTAATATTAAATACAAGAAGTGTTTCTTAAAGTTCAGAATATTTAAGATTATATACAGACACGCCGCGAATTTAAAATAATATAAGAAGACATTAAAATCTAGAGTTTTTCGGTTTTAAAAGCGTTTTGAAGAAATTTTGTTACTAGAAAAGTTAGAGTAAAAGAAATGAGAAGTTCTCTCTGTTTTCACCAGTTTTTATCTTTTTTCACGAATCCCTTTTTAAATCTGAACTTTTCCTTTTTTAACATGAATAATAAGTAATATATTTATGCATCTACTTTAGTTGGTTACTGACATGTGTCAAATAGTGAAAAAGATATATGATACTTTGGCGCTTAGAAATGTGTTAAAATAAAGAAAGTAGAACCTAATGAGTTTTCTTTAAATTATCTGAATATATTTAACACGGGACAGGTGTATTGTATATAACACAATTTTTCTTTCTTTTTGAATGTAAATAAGAACTTTGTACTCGGGCCCGTAGTATTAGCCGTCTGCAATCGATTTGCGCTGATGCATACAAATGCCGGCTGTGTTTGATATGCAATCTAACTGAGACTAGACGCGGAGGAGCTTTGTTATCCACCTCTCAATATGTAAACTGAAAAGGTAAAAGTTGAATAGCAAAATGTCTATACATTTAACTGAAGGTTAGTCTAGATTGGTACCACCGCAGCTCCTATTTCTGCCGCAAAACCGTATTATGCAAATAACTACGTTGTAACTTGGAATCGCTGAAGCTAGTGAAATTACTACGGAGATTTTACATCTCATGTCTCACCTAGAGTAGATAGTGGTGTAGTATTTATTATTCTAATTAGCGCCACATTTTGGGCGGACGTATTTCTCACCATAACGTGAACAACTCGTGTGGTCGCTTTGATAAATAAAAAAGTACTTTTTCAATTCTCTGAACCGTATATAGCTTTCATAAATAATTAAAGTACAAATCAAAACACAAACTTGTATATTATAATTGTGTAACAAATAATGCTCTTCTTGTATCAAATTGAGACAGCGTTTGATTCATGTAAACATTTACATGTTACTTGTATCAAAGAAACCTCTTGAAGTCTTTTATTTAAAAAAACAGTTAGTTATTTTTGTATGAATGAAAGAAAATCTATTTTAAAATTGTGAACCAATTTCGATTCATTCTGATCAATTTAACAAGGGTTTCAATTTGTGGAAAACTGAAAGACGTTGTTGTTAAGGTTTCTTTTAGATAACAAAGTATAATGATTAATATATACTTAAATAAAAATTGTTTCTTATTCACAATGAATACTGTGAAGCTATTGAAATGAGTTTCAATAGCGATTTGTGAAGATGAAATTAATAAATGAAACGAAACTGTCCTCTGAAGATTTCCCCTGAGAAATTAAAGACAAACGGTTGACAGGATTACAGGGGTATCTAAGAAAAATTAACAAATTCTGACCTAAATAAACACAAATTTAAGTAATTAAGACATCAACTACGAAGATTTATAATTGTGTAATACTAATAATTTACTGTTAACTTACTGCTAACTTTTAACGTAACTTTGTGAAATTTCGTACTACTATATCTGTAATATAAATATGTATAGATATATAAGTCAAGGTCAAGTTTAACTTGACCGTAACTTATCTTTCTATTAAGTTCTACTTTAACTTGTCTATGTGTATGTAACATATTATTATAATTATTTTTAAAGATTATGTTACATTTTATAGATTTCTATAAACTAAATAAAAGTTTTAAGATATTTCTAAAGCTTCGTTTCAACAAGAACATGTTTAAATAATGTTCATTAAACATTTGCTATATTCTAGTATAGATAATATGTTTCCAAAAGGTTCATCCCTAAATTTAATAATTGTTTTCTTCACTTTCTTTCAACTCATACAACACAATTGAATTCCTAACCAAATACAAACCATTGTATTTAAGCTGAACGCTGCGCCTCCGTCGTTTTCTTTGAGATAAAAGGAACCATTTTTTTTCCAAAAGGAAATTTATAAAAGTCGTAAAACGTCTATCCATTGATTCGCGTATTTTTGTATGTAAATTTCATTTCATTTGTGACCTCCGCGACATTAAACGAAGTGAGTTAAATTTAACATGTAACATGGTGTATTTGTCTATCAATCAAAATATTTTATTTCGTTTTTTTTTAGAAAAATGACTATCAAGAATGTGCCCTACTGTAACTGTTAAAATCTCAGTTTAAAAATAATCACCTCTATACCAAATACTCGTACTAGCATATTAGTTATCGTTAAGTTATGGTTTAAAAATATGCCAAAGATATGAGCTGAAAGTTTACTTTGAAGGTTGAAGTAATTATTTTAAAAATATTTGTAGTTGATGTTATAAAATAGGACCCTGCTGTCATTAATTTATATTACTCATATCGCTTTGAATTACAATATAGTAGGATATTTTATTAATAGTTTCGACTACATATCATTTCTGTTCCACTACAGATTATTTCAAATCAAACTTATCTACCATTAATTAGTAAGAAAATATCACTAGTTAATTTTCAAATTAGTGTATAACATTCAAATTTAAAATGAATAAATTAAAATTGGATCACTTGGAAAAAAAAGGGTGAATCCAATTTATCACGAAGAGATGGAAGGATCCAAACGACAAAGAAGTTTAAAAGAACTTCAGCCGCTGTCCGAGAGAAAGTTCGAGAAATAAATTTAACAATTGATTATGTTGCTAAAAAAAGTATTAGAGTTTTTTAAACTATAAATTGAATTAATTTTATCTGTCTTACCATAATATTGTTTGCTAACAATTCTTTAGTTAATGCATTCATTATTTTACTGTACTGGATATCAATTTTAACTATTTAATTTAGATAAAACATACTTTCTGAGATGATACTTTAATATTTTATAACTTAGAAGAGAAATTATGTTGAGTATGGACATTCTAACAAATTATGAAAATAATCTTTAAATTTTCTTTGGCCTTATGTTAAGCTTATTTAACTTTAATCCGTGTGCTTTGGACATCACGAATATGTATCGCAACAAAGTTTTCTTACTCCGAAGACCGCCATTAGCCAGCATGTAATGAATGAAACAGAGCGACGTAAGTAGTAAAGGTCCGTCCATTAGCAAATTCCATTATGTTTAAAGAATAATGAGCCAAATACTGTTAGAAGAGCGAAGAGCACTCCGATATATGTCACGAGCAAAGAGCTTTTTGAAATCATTTATGGTTTACTCAATACTTCAACATCAATACCATGAACACTGAATTAATTTATTACTTAACTTATAACATACAGAAGTTACAAAATATGGGAATTTAATAATAGTTTTATAAATACATAACATAAAAACTTTTTAGTGAAACGTATAACAAATTAGTTCTTTTCAAGAAATAATACTAATCCAAATTAATTATAGAACGTTAGATTCTGTATAAACCATAAATTAGCAGTGTTTTTTAACTTACCAACTACTCGAAAAAAAAAATAGTTAAAGGCTGTATGTTAAGAAAAGAGCACAAAACACAGCCTTCGCGAAGACAGATATATTCTTTCATCACGGTGACCCAGTTTTGTTATAACTTTATTTATTTCAGCGTAACTTAATTACTTCGTAAAAAAAGAACGAACACGCTTTCACGTTTACATAACGTAAAAAAGGGATCCTTTACTTTTACTCTCGTCTTTGTGAATGTTGATTAATCGAATTACCAGTAAAGTATTTTCGGGATCGATTCAGATTTAAAAAAAATATTTTTAAAGTTTCTGTATCACACTCCCAAGTAACATTAAATTACATATATTTATTTTAGTTTCACTTAAGCAGTAATAAGTTAAAATGTAATACTAAGTCTCCAGCTCCCGAATGACTATAATTTTGAGACTCGTATTTTTAACTGTTGAAGTTGGGAACTAGCCAATTTCGTTTTGTTCATCTCGAATCTAGATCTATCTGAATCATACCCGCATACCATTCTAGTTTCCATCGATGAGTCTTTTCAGTGAAATCTTATTCCTGGAAATTTTGAACTGTATAAAATCTAGTCGTTCTCGTAATTCATCCTTTGAACATTAAACCATTCTTTCGAAGATAAAAACGTATTAAATACGAATCGCGCAATCAGTTACAGGAACAAATCTTTTCAAAAGCTGATTTCGCAAAAAAAAAAGTATTTGAAACTGATACCGTTTTCATTAATAAATATGCTATAAGAAATCACTAACTATAAAACTTTTAACTTGATTTTATTGAATTTCAAATACGTAAAAGTATTATTAAAATAAACTTTACTTTGATATCAAAAGTTTGTAATTGAAAAGTCCTTTTTTTTGGATCTCAAAGTTTATTTCTTCAAATTCTAGATATTGATATTACTTTTCAGTTAAATTATTCTATCATAACCAATATTTATATCTTTATTGTTGTAATCAATAAATATTATGTAATTTCCTTACAATACAGCCAATTTTACAAGACGAACGTAATGATATATTACCTTATAAATATATATATATATTAATAAATATATATTACCTTATAAACTATTGCATATTAATTATTAATATGATTTGTTCTCAAAAACTTCACGGGCTTTAATCCTTGTGTAGTTCATTATTTTCAGAAATTAACATCACCATCATATTTAACAATAGGATTATGAAACTTATAAATCCGCCTCCGGGTTCAGTCCGCAAATTACTTTTCCTTTTAAAGTACTGGAGTATTCTTTTGTGTTAATTACTCCGCCTTATTGAACTTCGGCGTTTTAAGATAGGCTTTTGATAAAAAAAAAGCTTTTACGATCTGCGAGAGTTTTTCAAGGAAAATAATAATGATTTCATATTAATTAATGAAAATGAGATATTTTATCTTATAACAATACATTTTCTTCAAATTTTTCCGGAGCAATAAGTGAATGGACTTTGATGGTGATGAATTTTTTTTTTATTGCTAAAACCTGTGACAGTCATTTTGTAAATTTTCTGCCATAACAGAATTATAGTGTTCAGGCTGTGAACATATGAGACAAAATTCTGCATTATGACCACACTTTGCCGCCATTGAACTCATTGTCACTTACCATCATATGAAATGAACCCCAATTATCGTAGTTAAATAAACATATTGTTAAAAGCGTGTTAACGAAAAAACATCCGCTTTATTCCACGTAAAGTATAATTAAATTTAACAACTTAGTATAATTCAACTTGTTCGGATCTGTACGAAAGTTGGCGTACAAAGTTTTGAAGCAATAAATCAATACGCAGAACATTCCTAAAGCTGATTTAAAGAAGAGTTGGGGAAAAGTTATTTTAAAGTTTTTCCGTAGCACTTTGATTTTTAACTAATTTATTTTTTTGTAAATGAAATTTTTATTTATTTATTTATGCACACACAAAATTACAAAGGAAACAAAACATGTAGAGAAATAAGTGCAAAGGCGCTACTTATTCCAATATGGAATTTCTTCCAGTAGGCCTTTGGTAGGAAAATTTTATAGCAGTGACTGTAAGTCCGATGCACTCAACTAATACAAAACTTATATACTAAACAATTAATTATAATATTCTACAGAACGGCACTAAGAGAGGCTAAAAATTTTACTTAATGGAAGTAAATAACTTAACAATAAATTTAGCAAGACTTTCATATGCATGTTTTTGGAAGATTATAATGATAACCCACTTTTATATAAACATTTAAAAATGTTAAAACAAGATAGTTGTTTAGCAATGGAGACCCAATGATTGAGATAATTGAGCAGCTACAATGAGATCCTTATTATTTTAAATCGTACTTAACTGTCAATGACATCCGCGATGGTATAATGGTACAATTTTGTTTCTGACGGTGATCAATGAGACAGTGAAATCAATCGATTAATCAGTTTGTAATCGGGGACCACCGATATTAATTGCCGAGCAGCGACTATATAAAATAGTTTTATGTACGATTGTGTGCTCCATTTACCAGTAACGAGGCTATCCATCTCTTTTTTTTTCGTTTGTTTCAAAGTAAAAGATGTCCTAAACAAATATTGAGCTTCATACAGTAAATAATTCTGTAGCAAATATTAAACTTGTTATAAAATGGCGTTAGCACTAAATCTTGCACATTTTTTTCTTTCATATGAGATTAATATTTGTTTCAGTGTAGTCTTTCTCTTCCTGAATAATTCAGATACAGTCCTTAAGGATATTTACATAGACATTTATTACGTCGCAATATACACGGTGCTTTTGTTTAAGAAATTACTTGATCCTGTGAATATGAAACATTTTTATCAATCCACTTCGCCATTTTCCAAGAAAAAAACTTGTGTTCTTTATCATCGTCTTGTATTAAAACTGTACAGTATCTTTCATTCTATAGAGGTACATAATCCCTGAAAAGGTAAGCTCATAACCGCATTATGAATTTTCCCTGCCGAAAAGTAACGTTTACTTTCTCATAAGATCCCCTGTTTATTTATTAAAATTAAATCCGTCCGCAAATTTGTTAAGGATAAAAATGGGGGGAAAGTGATTGAATCACCCATTACGGTGTCATTTTCCCTTGATTAAAGTTTACTTTGAAAGATTTGAATTTAGATTGAAATTTTCCGTCACCTTCAAATTTCCTTCACTCGGACATAATATGAATATTCAAAAAAAAGTGTTGAATGCCTAACGGTGCTGTGAAGAGATTATTTCAAAAATTGATCAATTTTGAAAAGTCACAATCAGACCGACAAAGTTCAAATTGAATAAGACACATCATGATGATGATGATGATTAACCGTTTTACACACAAAATATTACACAAAATTCCTTAAACACTTAAAAAATAAACTCTTACTGTGGAAAGAGAAATATTATACTTGCAAATAATTTATATTAAAAATTTGTTTTACTTTCTTTACATGTTCCGTTCGATACTTTGTAATAAAGTATTATTACCAAGTAACTACATATTAATACAAGTAATTAAAAAACTAAAATTTAAGTTTGAATAAAAGACCAAATATTAAATGACACAAATCTGTTTCTTTTCCGATATCATGACACATTATGTATTGTTAAGTATACACTGTTCGTAGATCAGACAGAATTGTCTGATTTTATTGTAATTCTTTTTCGTTTCTTGGTCTGTTGAATTAAATAGTTATTAAAATAACCAAATTAACTTTATAATCTCCTTCTGTTAACAAGAATCAAGTAAATCCAACTTTGCAATTGTATTCCGTCACGATTTCCGCGTAAGTTAGGAATATCTAGGTTCTAAGGGTATAGAACTTAAACTAAATATAGTGCCGCTCCAACTGTAAATTGTGAAAATGATTTAATGACGCAATAACCCGCATTGATTCAGCATCATTGTGCGTGGCTCACGATCGCGCGGCTCAAAGCAAATTGCTCCGATTGTGTTAATGACAGTGAGTGATGAGGAAATCAAGGATTACGCAGCACCCGTCGATGCCCGCGAAGTCATTTCACAAATCAATTTACTATTAATTCGTACAAAGAGTCTTAAGCGTTAAATCATAAATTCATTCGTTTAAAGAAAACACAAATTTATAGTTTTTCTATCAACATTCAATAAAATTTTGACTTTTCATATAATATTGTGACAGTAAAGCTGAAGATGGTAAATGATGATCAACTAACATTTCTTTCATGGCGACAGATTAACAAAATGAGAATAGAATGGATTCAAACTCATCGGAATAGAACCAGTGGTGACTGTACAACAAACCAAAGAGTTATCAACTGAGCATTAGGGGAAGTTAAATCTAATTCTTATTCCTACCGACGAACAACCTCGTTTAGTCCACAAATATTTACGTTCAATCGTATTTGTTGTGAGAGGATTTTTTCATACGTGTCAAGAAATCTTTGGTCAAATCACGGCTCCCCTATCAAACTATGTTTGTCTTCACCGATACAAATATCCCATGAAAACAATATACTTGTCTTTATATATCGTATATATATAAAGTTAAGATATATTTTCAATAAGTTACATTTAGTTTACAATAGTCGTCCATCAGTTAAATAATTTGTTTCTCACTGTAATATTTAGAAGACAACATTAGATCAAATCATTAATGATTAGAAATAAATGTAATTTAAATACAAGTACACGAACTGTAAGTTATCAAGTTATTTAAAGTTTAATTGAAACAGTTTACTATTCAAGTTACAATAAAAAATCAAATTCATCTAAAGCATAAGTATATCTTCAGAACGAGTACTGTATTTTAGTTACGATATATTTTATCAATATTAACTTACCGATACATATAGCTTAGTATATAACATTATAACAATTTAAAACATTTTCCAATTTTAATAAAATAAACATATAGTAAGTAAAGTGAAAAAATATTTAAAACAGTTTTGTAACAAATTTTTCGTCTACTCATCTAATCATCTTTGTTATTTATCGTATACCATTTGATCTTACGAAAACTATTAAGATATTCGAGATAGAACTTGGGACTAAGTGTATAACGGCCATAACTACATCATAAAACAATACACTTTGTCACTTGAATGATAGATGCGTATAATAATGATATTAGATGTCAGTCTTGAACAGAACAGTAAACGGTTATTACTTAAATAAATTAATTTCTTATGTTATTACATCGCGTTATGATATAACTTTTTTGTAAGAACTGTCTTATAACTTACAAAAATATAGTTATATCTACATAATAAAATCACTTAAATATGTAAAGTATACGATAGTATCACTATTAAGGTTATTGATAAATTATTTTAAATTAGAAGAAAATAGTAACATAGATTGTTTCTATGACGAACCTTTCTTTAATGTTCCAGTTTACTTTAAAATTATGTGAACTTATAATAATATATAATAATCTAATATATATAAAAATGTCATTAAATTTCCTATTTATATACAAGTTCAATTACAGTTTTACAGCAGTAAAAACTAACATAATCTTTGTCAAATATAGTTTGCGTGGTAAGATTCAATTTACTGAGAGCGATTTCGTGGAAAATGTGTGAATATGAAAAATACGCGACATTAACTCGGGTTTGAGGAAAACCGGAAAATTTTAATAAAACTAGAGCAGAAGGACATAAGAGTGAAATTTCTTTTCTATATTATATGTACTCATGTAGAAATTGTTCGTTTATCTACATTTGCTAACGGGATAGGAACAACCAGTTTCACTTCATATTTGTTGTCTTTATTGAAAGATATTAGATAGGAGTATTGTTTTATTATAAGAGGAAACACAATAAAAATATGGTAAGTGATAAGTCAATAACAATGTGGCGGTTGTTAGCATGATAAACACAACATTGTTCTCGTCGCTTTGAGACAAGATAACCTTCAAACAAGAACACAGTAAAGGTTGCACACCGCTTCTGATTTTCTGTTGATATTACAGAAATAATAACAATATGAAAATATAGTTCTTGCAAATAGTAACCATTTAAAAATTGTATATAAATCTTAAGTTTTCTTACTAAAAAAATGTATAATTTATTATATATATATATATACTCCCGGACACATCTATCGGCCCACCACCCAGTGTTTAAAGTTTCAACGGTGTCTAGTTAAAAATAAATGTTAAGTGGAGCAATAAGTTTTACTGGAGTTTTGAAGCAGATTTATTGATCACCGCCTATGTAGGTTTTTTTTTATTTTTTTTTGTAATTTCGAATTGATTTAGCCGGCAGAAGTTTTACAACTTGCGCGACAATTTCAGGCAGAGTATCCATATTTTTTGGTCGAAACTGGCTCTAAGTTCAGATTTGCCTTTTTATGGAATCAATAATCGGACACCTCAAAAAAAAATCCAACTTGTGCGGAATAAAAAAGTTTTCTCCATTCCTGGGTCGTTGAAAACAATGAACCGACTCGAATTTTCGTTTTTTTTTTCATAATCCTGAATTCAAAATTAAAAAAAAAAACATACATAAAGGTTGACCAAAAAATCGGCTTTAAACCTGCATTAAAACTTATTGCTCCACCTAACATTTATTTTTAGCTAGGCACCGTTAAAACTTTTAAACACTAGTTGGGCCGATAGATGTGTCCGGGAGTGTAGTTTAAAAACCACTCTCTGTGTATAAAATAAAAAACTGCTTCGTCTTATTATCCGGGTCTCTATTATCTTATAGAAATAGAATGTGTCGGAATGGCCTGGTTACAAATTTTCATGCTTTAGACACAAATATCATGAGCTCGATTCTCAGTGAAATTTTCTTTTTTGCTTTTTCCTCCTAACTTGTTAAATTTGACCTTTTATATCTTCTTATCCGGAAGAGCTATAGACTTTCTATTTCGGATTACTCGTCCCTTTATCCTGTATTCCATTTAATTCCCAAAGAGTATTTAATTCAGCGCATCTCTTTTACATTAACGCGATCAAATAGTAAAGACTAAAACTGTATTTGCACTTGATAATTTTCATTGAAAATTCACATAACTTCTATATTTGTTAATGTATACAGTTTGTGAAAGAGAGAGATTATATCTACAGAAATGGTTTTACGTGTGTTTTATTATCAAGACTCATGCAAAGTGTATGTAAGTAGGAATAATTGCGCACAGTCCTCGTCGTCTAATTCTTCGTTAATTAATTCGCTCGTAAAACGTCCCGCGCTTTATGACACAAACATACGTCTGCCGAATAACGAGCAATCACTTGCCAGGCGGGTTACTACGAGAAATGTAATTATACTCAGCTACTTTATGCGCCCTAATATCTATTTTACGACAGATAGCTAGCTAGATCTAGATCTGTCTTTTTTGTACTATTCACATTTAAACGACCCAGTGTTTTCATTTATACAGCATTACTGCCAGTATTGAATTTGATGATGATGATATTGAAATTGAATTGAAGAAAAAAAGTAATTAAGTATTGAATTTATTTAGAAAGTAAATTTCGACATACAATAAAGGAAAAGCATAGAAATGTTTAACATAATCATCACATATATACGTCTTATATACTGACGAACATAATTAAACAAAAGAATTACGTTTCATATGTAATAGTTTAGTTTTTTATTCTTAACGATTGCAAATTGTTTACATACTAAGAGCTTAATATTTTCTTATCTATTTTTACTACTATCTGTTACCTATACCTAGCTTATTTAGGTATACCACACAAACCAGTAGATCTACCATGCTTATGACTGTCTCATTTTCGCAGTAATAAAGCACGTTACAACGCACTGAAGTTTCTGAAAAGAGCTCCAGTTTCTCTTGTAGATAATATGATTCTGTTTCTGCCAAGCAGTAAGCAAACACTGTATTAATGGCACGGTAAAATTATATGTCTCAATAATAATGTACTAACAAATTTCCTCTTCCTTTTGATAGGTGCATCGCTCACTCCCAAGTCAATATCCTAGACTTTTTGAGCTTATATCATTTATATGATAAATATAATTTTTACAGTGTGTGATATTTAAGAATGTTTAGCATATTTTTTTTCTAGTTCTAGTTAAATAGTTTGTTAAATTTTTTTAAGAAAAAATAACAACAGAATGTTAAAGTATATTAAGTAAATGAAATTATCATGATTTAAAACATTCATTATTACAATGTAATACTAATCGAATTACGATTGTATGTTATTTATATATTTCCACAGTGGATATTATTATATACACGTTTATGGTTTTAGTCATCATCATTATAATTTCAGTTAACGTTCACTACTGAACAAAAACGCTTTGTTGTCTCCAATCGAGTTAAGTTTCGCATGAAATTTTAACGGACATTTTTATCTACTACAGAAACTTGGCAAAAGAACCCGATAATTGCAAAACACTTCACAGCATATTAAAGGTCTCGACAGCGATTTTAATCTCTGAAATAATTAAGGTCAAGATTCGCCTCAAGTGAAATGAAATAAGCCCTCGTTTATTTTTAGCTTAAAGATATCGCCAATTTTCCGACGATTATTGAAGCACCTAACTTGATTGTTATCACGAATCGTGCTGAAATTATAAATTCTACTGTTAAACAAACTTACTATGTTTTAGCTATACTAGAAAATTTTTGAGATAATCATCAGAGATGTTTTCTTATACGAGATGAACTTAGCGAGACCTGTCAAAACAATTGTTAATGAAAATGTTTATACTGAATACTATTGCTTAGCTGTAGAATTACCAACAGCGCCTCAAGCTAAATCTAAACTCGTAAAATATATAATACAATGAGATATTTCCAGTACACATATTTCATATAATTAACTATATAACGGTGTCTTATATAAAAAGTAAAGGACTCTAATTAAAGAACGGAGAACAGGCTTTCACTTAATTAACTTGGATTATCTTAAACCGAGATAGTACTAACAAAAGATTTATTCAGGTTTCTGATAAGGGTAAAGGAATACAACATTTATAATGTTAGTTATTTATATTTTATATATTAATAGATGAGTTTTGTTAATAATATATGATTGTGGCAAATATCTATTCATATATAACCAAAAAATAATAAAAAAACTTTTGTTTGTTTTTAATATTTATACCAACTTCCGTGTTAATTATAGTGGAGTTGTTTCATTTAATATCCGCGTTATCTATTTTTTATAACATTTCAAAATCTATGAGATGTTTTATGCGGTAGGTTGTGGAGTAAGCACGACTCGCACGCCCTCACCACGAATACCACCACTGCCAGGTCTGCCAGGTCTGCCAATCCTGCGCCCCGCTGCAAAAAACACCTCGTCTCTTCTCTCTGATAAACAACTGTTAAAAATTTTTGTTAAAACCAAAATAGCTATAACGTTACCGGTACCGGATCTACAGCGAAACAAATTTTATGACCAACCATTCCTACATTAATTTAGAAAATTCTAATCAGTAGCTAAGTGTAATGAGGAATTTCAATTTAAATACAAAAATAATGACTTTATATCTCACCGCTTTCTGTGTCTCTTTATCATATATACGACGATGATATTAACGATTATAAGAATAACTATCAAAACAGCCGGTACGATGATATCTGAAAAGTTACCAGATTAGATTCACACAAAGGCCACAGGAGAAAAAAAGAAAGGAATGATCTTAAAACTCTCTTTTCACCCTTTGCTACTAAACACAGCACTTACTTAAAATATTTATAAGATAACAATATCAAATTTATAAAGAAACGTCAGAAATGTTTACATAGAATTTCCTTACCGAATATCATATTATTCACGCACTAGCTTGATAAGTCTGAAATATTAATGAAAACTTTGAATGCTATCTCGTCTGCAATAAGTTTTCTTATAAAATACACTTAATTCTACTAAGTAATTTATTAATCATATGCCAAGGCATAATTAAGACATAAATTTTCATTTTAATTCTTTTGAATGTCTCTCTCTGTATAGCGCATATCAGAAGCATCAACTTTCTTCATTTACATTGTCATCGACTTAGCATTTCATCAACACTTTCATGTATTCTTTTTTTATAAATAATATATTCATAATGTCGATAATAATCCTCGAAAGCCTACTACAGCTATAAGTTATGCCTTAAAAATTAAGAATAAGTAGAAGAAAAAATAACCTCAAACAGCTACACATCTTGATGACAAGAACGGTTTCAATGAGTAATTGTCATTGAATTGTCAATAGCGTCATGGAAAAAGATGTCAATTAAAAATAATATAGATCCTAAGGCGTAATGCGGCTGATTTAACTTCCATATTAACTTAAAAATTAAGATATAATATCGGTTTTTATATTTAAACATAATAGTAGAAGAGCACGAGCGGAGGTAAAAAGAATCTATCACTTGTGCTCTTTCCGCCAGTTTTTATTTATACTTTTCAATATATTTAAACTGGGGACTAATGAAAATATAATTACACTTCAATCTACGTAATACTATAACTTTTTTAACTTACTAAAATAAATATAGCTATGCGCAAATAACGAGCCCGAAGTTCATATTGTATTCGAACGATTGAATACAATATCAAGTAATGATTCATTAAAAACTGACCGCTGTACAATTTTAACTACGGGGTCGTCATAAAATCCAGACTTGGTTGAATGGGGGAGTGAATGGAGGGTAAGGAGGAGCTATACGTTTCAACACGACCCTCACTATGTAAGGGCGTCGCAGTCAACACCACAAAGCTATCGCGACTACGTTTATCGAGTTTAATCATAACGGATTAATGCACCAGCGAAGTTGTAGTGTTGGGCAAAATAAGTTTTCTTCCGGCCCTTATCAACAAAAGGCTAGTTAGAATGTATACACAGCATCACATCCTACTCATCGTATGAAGAAAGCAGTAGCAATTTGTCTAACTGCAGCTACTTTTAACAAAGTATCGCTTTACTTCAACTCATACTTTGGTCTACCTCTAATATATGTTCATTCACTTTTTTATACTAAATTTCGTGAAATACGGCGAACTATGAATATAATAGTGAATTAAAAAGCATATTCAATTGTTTCGCTTTAATTTATATATACATATATCAATAACTATTTAGTTATATTCCGATGAAGTTGATAATCAAAATCGCTTCCAATCTTGCAGACAATCGTTCCAACAATCCCACATTTTGGACTCTATTCTTAATCCATTTAAAATAGCAATAGATATTACATAGTCTTAAGATAGATAAAAATTTGCGATAAAGACTATTTGTTAGCGGTGTCAGTGTTTATCCTATGTAAATATGTATAGTAAGTTAAAATATTGACGTAATTAATATTAAGGCACACCACTAACGACCAACGGCTCTCGTGCTTCCGTGATTAACCACGAACACATTGTGTGCATCATGGAGATAGTTGGATTAAATTATTATTATTTTTTAACAAATATGCTGTTTATTTATACATACATATATATAATACATCAAGTATAAATTTGAGATTATTAACATATGATATGCTATAGTCAAACATTAAGTATTAAAATTTACAGATAGATAATAGATAATGTATACTGATACATACAAAAAGTTTTAACATACATATAATAAATAGATTTTTTGTCCTAGTTTCTTATGATAAGGATTACATTTCTTTTAAAATTTTAAGACATATACTTAGTAATATATACACTACAAGAATGATACAATCAAATTCACATATCAAAACAAAACTAAAATATACGATCGATGAGATCCTGCTTCTGTCATCGGCAACTAAATGTACTTATACGATTTTAAAACATTCCTTTCCAATTCCATTAAAGATAAACTGAAATACACAGAACTATAGGATTATCAAAATAGCTTTACAATTAAAAGTAGCATATAGTGTTACTATATTATGTTCAAAGCCGACTGTTGGCGTAGATAAGCGGAATCTAATTTAACTGCATTGTATGTGAACAATAGACGAGAGGATGCGGATGCGAATGAACTCTGTTAAAGTCACACAAACGGATGACCAGCCTAATTTAATGACAAAGAGATATCAGCTTGACATGTTTAATGACTTTAGTAATGACATTTTAATTAGTGAGTTTTTTCATTCAACTGATGGTAATTGATATCCTTCACTACCTAAACTGTGTATCTGCTCTAAAGGTTGAGGTGCTAACAATGAATCCTTCATTTCTTTAGCTACTTACTATAGGAGCACAGTAATATTTGTAAACTATTATTAGGCGATAAAGATCTCTATATTACGGCAAGGGAGATGTACAAGCGACAACCAGAAAATAAGGCTCCAATATTCGCTGGTAAATATCAAAACAGATTTCAAAATAAACTCCAATCATACTAGTATATACTTCTAAATAAACTATTCTGAATTTCTCTTCAGCACATACGAGACAGTTAATTAAAGTTTTAAGTTAGTATCCTAAGATAGTTAATTACATTCACCTAACATGAGGATTTTCATTTTACGAACTAAAATAAAGTGAGCAAAAGGTCATATTTTAAAAGATAAGTTTGACCTTAAAATATATAAACATTATAAAAAGACATTATTTTTGTATGTTTATTAAATTTATAAGAAGGCTTTGGATCCCAACAGTGGGGAATAAAAGTGGACTTTTAATTATCTATATCTCTCATGTATATGTTATGAGAAGACTGAAAATAACAAAGATGAATTATTTTGTACACAGAGCTTAGAACAAAATTCATAAAGAAGAAAATGAAGTGAAATCTTTTATCGGAGCGAGCCTTTACATAGAAACGGGGATTTACCCTTCTTAATAAAAATACCTTTAATAACCCAGCCCTTTATTGTTAAACCCTAAAAGCATTTTAAGAAGATTGTTGTGGAGGTAGGAATTCTTATTGTTAAAGTTTTGGCAAAGTAGAACCGGGAACATTTCGCTCTCGTTTCAGAGGCTGCTCTTTTTTTTACTAATAAATCGTTTTGATAAATTAATAAGTAAACGTGTAAACAGTTATAATACTATAGTTTATGTTTCGACAACTAAGTAATTAATTCTTACAGTACTCAATAATCCAATACGAGGGTAAACTTCTCTCATTACGCGTTGCGAACTTCCAACGCCGGCATTAAAACCTCCTCTGCGAACATTAATAATTAGTTGTGTGTAACAGATAAGTTTCTAATAAGTCTAAACTTCAACAGATATAACTTATATGAAAACATCTGAACCTGAAATTTCAGAACACAAACAGAAGAGAAACCTAACACCTCAAACTTGTTACGATGATGTTATTGTTGATAAATAAATCCTGGCTTATTTTCGTCTGCACAAAATTAATGGAACCAAACGGTTTTATGTTTGCCACTTCATAGATTTAAAAATAAAATTTAAAATGTATTAATAAGTAAATCGTATTATAGCGTTGACGATTATTTAAATTATGAAGATGTGTGGAAATAAATGGCGTTGATTCTCGAGCAGTATGTGTCAGTACGTGTAAGTCATTTTAAAATGAAGATGAGAAAAAAAAACTGTATACATATACAGCCCGCTGAGTTTCTTGCCCATTCTTCTCAGGTCCGTGGCATTTCTTTTGCGAATGGGTGGTAGATTTTGACGTTCAATAAGTGAACTATTTTGTCCCATGTTAAATAAAATTTTTGACTTTGTTAATAACAGAAATAAAAGAAACGAAGCAAAAATATTCACCAAACATTTGATCAATATCCTGTGAAAGGAAAAGGATGATATTTGTATCTCTTTAGAATTTGTATTGCGTCCTTAGATAGCCGAGCCCATCCCAACCATTCAAGTGGGGAATACTTAGAATTTCCGAAGCACAGCGTAAGCACAAAATCAGACTGAATAATGACATAAAAACAATTATACAACTGTACGTTAATTTGATGACCTAATAATACTTTACTGAATTACGTTTTGAAAATGGTTGTAATTAGTGAAATTACTGTCGCAACGAGATATAACGTCTTATGTTACATTGTGGTTTTATTTTCTTTAACAAAGCAACGAAGACATGTTCACCTGATGGTAAGTGATACGCCTGCCAATAACAACGTGGCGCTAGTTATGATGATATATACTGCATCACATTTCGCTGGTCGCTTTGAGACATAAGATGTTGTGTCGTTACCTCAATAATTTCACTAGCTACAACTCCCTTCGTACTGGGACACAGTAAGGTTTGCACACTTCTATTTGGCGGGAGAAATAGGAGCTGCTGTTGTACCTACCTAGACGGTCTCCGGCAACAGAGGTATACCACCAATGTAAATAGTATGAGATTATGTTTGATTATGAAGATTCCTTATCATCATGACGTGATAACTAACATAGCTAACATTTCATCAAACTTGAAAATTTGACGTAAAATAGAAGAAAGCGGGCTCTATTCGTTCATAATCTGTAGCATTGGGTAATTCACCACTTTAAGCAATATGGCTTCACTTGCCCGATAAATTGAAGTCGATTTGTAACAAACATTTGCTGTGTTACGTGAAACTCAAAGTAACTTGAGTAATAGTGTTATATATTGCATCTTAAGAACATTTGTCAAGGAAAGAATTAAATGTTCTCATAAATCTTTTAAATACAAACAAACCTATAGAGAAAGGTCCAGAAGAAGCTATACTTTTAAATGATTTTATCTGATGCTTTTTCATTTGAATTAAATGAGCAATTTTTTTATGTATAAAACAATTTCATGGAGTCATACTGGAAATAGGAATTGAATTTGATTTCCGATGGACGCACGAAGTGAACATTGTATGTGAATATACAGCACATACATACATACTATACATGACGATATGTTAGTATAAATATATTACAAAATTCAGTATTGAAACTGTTCTAAAGTCTTAGCAATAATTAAATCTCAAAGTTAATACTTGCGCCTTCTGTCTAATAACTTGCTGACTGCTTTAGTAATAATCGGCAAACTTAAGATTTATTTATGTAACTTATTTTTCTATTATGAATATATGGAAGCCTCTTACGTTGTCGATTGAATATAACGAATGACCTAAGCAATAACTTTTTAACTGTTAATGTAACAAAGCAATCATTCGATATGGTTATTAACGATATTTTAATCGATAACAATTAAATAAAAAACGTAAGTATTATAAACAGAATTTACGTATGCAAGAGATAGTTAATCGGAATTGGGTTAATTATGTTTAATACTTTTAACTATACCCTAACCATTTAACTGAGATTCTATAACACGTGTTATAAAGTTTTCCATTTCATTCATTAAAACCGGAAAGAATTTAATTACTCCGTACAATATCATAATAAGTATATTTGTACTTAAATATTTTACAGCTTACACAAAAGATCAATATGTTACTATTTAATACTTTATGAACTAATTACAAAATGATGTGATTTCAACAAAGAATTATAATCAGAAACAAGGTTAGGAATTGCGCTTACGAAACAAAAATACAAAGAACATCCTCTTTGTTATTTCTATGATATCCAGATATTTAAACATTTAAACGTTGCCTCACAAACGCCGCGTATTTTGTTCTGTCAGTCAAGTGTCAAGTTCAGAAAAAACCTTTCGGAAAAAATATACATCCGCGAAAACATCTCCCCCGCTTACATACCTGATATTTGCATACTACACGGCGATGAATTCCCATGGAGACTTCAATTTGAATGTGATACGTTACGGAGCAACAATAATAACTTTGAACGCTTAAGTCACACATTTTTCTATAAAAGAAATCGACTGGAGAGAACGTCTACTGAAATGTATCACTGTAATAATAAAGTGCTACAGCGCTTTTCAAACAACAACACGTATTGTTTGGGCGAAAAGAGAGACCTTATCATATATTAATAAGTTTATTACGTTTTTGTTATCCATAGCCTTTTTTTCATGAACAACGTAATACTGTAAATCACAGAAAAAAAGGAGTTTAGGAACCAGGACTTAACTTTAAACCTTTTATTTAAATATATATACA
Organism: Byasa hedistus; assembly: GCA_029286795.1. Lineage (NCBI taxonomy): Eukaryota > Metazoa > Arthropoda > Insecta > Lepidoptera > Papilionidae > Byasa > Byasa hedistus. The sequence goes on along the minus strand of JAGSMW010000020.1, from coordinate 2,199,006 downwards.
TTTTTTTCTCTCTTGTAAATTTTTAATCTTTAATCAATTATTTTCTTATTTATGTGCTTCTTAACAATCTTCTTCTTAAATCAAATATATACTTTAATTATATTTATACTAATTATTTATATCCAATTTATATTTAATAATCACTTTACTCCCTATATCTATGCAGCAAGATATATTTTTTTAAAACACTTAAACCTAGTCTAACGTTTAACGTCTCCGGTAAACTACAGTGAAATATTAGATGCGATAATCAACGTATTCAATAAGTAAGGTCAATAACAGGGTCGCAGGGTCTGACAATCAACGTTGTGGTTTACGCGGTTGCCGGGGCACATGTCGGACCCTTGCTTGTTTATTATAGTATATAGATGTTTCCGTTGATTAAACAAGACGTAGTATACTATGCTCGCACTTGGCATTCGTTAAGTGAACACACGTTTAAGTAAACTCATAAGATTAATGACTGTTGTATCGGAAATTCAACTGAATGTTCAATAAGTTGATCAAGTGACTGTAAAACAGCAAACGTATTAATCAAATGTCTGACGAAGGATTATTTTGATGTTATATAGAATTTATAACCAGTTAATAAATCACTTAGTAATTGAAGCGGAAGCTGCTTAATGTGGTTGTAATTTAAATAATTGGCAACACTCGTTTAACTACAGAGTATTTTTAAGCCGCCAGTTATTATTGGTCTTCGATTCACAGTAAAAACATCTATTAATCATACTATTAAAAGTGTATATCCTGTATGAATCTCATCATTATATTATCATTGATAATGTTCTAAAATCTTTGATATTATATTATTAAAAGACTCATTAAAAAAATCAACTGAAAAACTTAAGTTGACTTTAATAAATCTCATCATCTCAAAAAGTGTAGTTAAATTGATAAAACTTTTATAATACACAATTATACATTTTATAATTGCCAAACATATATTAACTCTTTTTAAATTTTCCCCATAAACTTTGTCTAATCTTTTTTGAAAATAAAGAGTTATAAACTAGGAGTCGTTTTCTTGCAAACGCATATTTTATAAAAGGGACGCTTGCTTAAATGCTTTTACTCTTAACTTTTAGATGCATATTCTTAATTAACTATATAGTTTTGAATATTAATAACACACTACAGTTAATATAAAAGCAGACTGTCTGGCATTTTCATTTCTGTCAGCTGGATTACATGAGATGAGCTCGCGTTTAACTACAATAGTAACACGTGAATTCAAAAGCTTTAAGCGAAAATTTATTTGCATACAGCATTACCATTCAGTTTAAATATTTTTACACTGTTTAATATACACAACAATAGTTTTATATCAACAAAAATATCATGACGGTTTCGTTTTATTAATATTAACATAATCAACCTTTGATATAACTGAAACTAGAATATATACAATAAGAAAATTACTATTAACATTAAACCCATTTACTATAATTACAAAATGGATTTAGAACATTATTAAATTTTAGATTATCTATCAAAGCTATGATCCATTTTTCCTGTGCACAATGTTTTCAATTTGGTTTTATGATGAAAACTTTCATAAGCTCGGGGCTCATAGTTCAGTATTATGCGCTTCCGATAAGGATATTGCATTTCAAGAACAGAAAACAAATGGAAGAGAAGATATTGCGTCAGGAAGTGTTTGCATAAAACACAACAATGTAGTTAATAACTAATAACGTTTGAGTTTTCTATTAAGTAAACCTTACTTTTATGTTTGTTATTAGATTTAATAAGTAAAAAGCATCTGATAGTCACATAATAGGTTAACTTTATAACATATATTTCACATGATATTAAGTGACAATGAAATTGCCAAAAACACTCTAGTTCTCATATATTAAGAACCAAAACACAGCAATGCGTAACAGCGACAGATTTACAATATGAGAGTAGTAGTTACCCAAGCGGGTAGTAAATAACCTTAACACCAACCAAACTAATAGTTAACTGGCATCGGAATTGAACCAGGTACCTTCGTATTACAAGAAAAATATGGAATATCCGATACGCAACGAAAGCAATTAAAATAAACAATTTCACATGAATAAGCTCTTATAAAATTCTGTAGGAAAATATTACAAGAAAATCCTCGAATCTGTTTTTAGTTAAGTTGGTAGAATTTAGTACCGGAAAATAACAAGTTTAGCAAATTAAATAACTCTTTCCTATAAATCTTGTACATTTTTAATAATGTAAAAGATATCGTCAAAGTGTTAATTTATAAGAGAGCACGAGATAGTTTAATCTCGCCTCGGAAACTAGTAGGGAAATTTAAAATGCATAAAGTTGGCGGGAAGTATCCATTCTTAAAGAACTTTGAGTGTAAAACTATAAGTTTACAACTTTTGTGAAATGGATTTAAATTCAAAACTATTTTGAGATGCAAAATCTTTGACAATTCAATTCCGGAAAAAGTCATTGCGTATTTGTTATTTTCATATCACATGACTGTAACTGAAACATTTGTTGGCTTAATTTTTAACAATACATACCAAAATTAAATCAACAAAATTTATATGTGTAACATTTATGTAAAATAAATTGTTATAAACTTTACGTAGCTAATATTATTCAAGGTATTTTAACAAATGTGGTTAAGTGAAAATTTAACTGTTTTAGATGATAGTCGATGATATTAATCGTTCTTAGATGTCAAAATTGTTAAATCAGATGATCAGAAACTGTTGGAGATTTCTCGTCAGTCTATAGAGAACTTTCTTTGTTACAAATGTCGGTGATTAAACGAGGTTTATGGGTCGGAAACTACTTGAATCCGAAGTGTTGCCAACAATTTAAAAAAAATATGTGCCTGCGATTTAGTTTAATAATTTATATAAAAAATATACTATATAAAGTTTTATTTATATACTATATGTAATTGTATATCGAAAAATACAGTTTATCCTAAACAAATCATAAATTATATTTCTTTTATACAGATAATAAAGCGGATACGTAATAGTAGATAAAGTAATCGTTTTTGGAGGATCGTGATGAAAGTAGAGTTAATATTTTCAAATGGTTCACAGTTTTCACTCATGAAGCTTTATACTCGGAGCACAAAGGTTTTTTTCTTATTGTAACAAAGACGGATAATAATGCAAATTGTACCGCAACTTGCAACTGAGACTTTGTATCGAAGAGGCGGAGCGCAATTACACCCCCTTTATAATTCAAGCGGAAACTTCAGCATTTTCCATTAAAACTTCTAACAGTATCCTTTATCGATCCTTAAATCATCTCTTTCAATTCAATTACATACACATTTATAAAAACATTTTTGTTTTTAGCGGAACAAATATATTTACTGATATATTTGAATCAGTACCTAAAAAACTACAACATGTATTGTTAACAAAACGGAAATTTTGCGAAGTCTATTTAATAGTGATATGAGTAAAAAAAATTGCAATGCACTAAAAACTTAGATGTCAGAGCATTTGATAAAGGTAGCAAAGAATAATGTAAATGAAAATGATATGGATTTGTCTATTGGTTTATTGCCAAGAAAGGTGTCCAGTAAACCAACCGCCGTAAGAAAAAAGGAGTAATAGAAATATAAAGCTTATTTGTTAGATATTAAAGAAAAACAATTGTGGTTACAGACATTTTGCTAGAAAAATAGTAATTCTGTTGACTTCTCTAGACTGAACCGAAAATAAATTTCTCCATACTATTGTTTGTAATTCACATTAAAATTTATGTAATAATTCTGTCTATTTTTCTTCATATTTAATTAAAAAATTGAGATTATTATTAATACATAATCATAACAAAATCGATAATAATAAAGTAATCGTATGATTATTGTAAGATGGCGTAGCTGTCATTTTGTTTGGGTTGTGTAAAAAATGTTATCTCGGTGACTTGTGAAATGTTGATGTAAACATTGTAGCAGAATAAATATATAAAAAGATAAGTGTATATTATATAGAAAAATATGATTCATATTATAATTAAATTTACAACTCACTTCTCTGTTAATTATCTTAATTAACAGCTGTCCAGACTGTACGTGTAACTCGTAGCGCATCACTTTTTAATAAAGTTAACGAAGGACGGGGACGGGTTTACAGTTAAAAATGTTATTCCTCTAACTTTTTAATAATCTATATATCCTCTTTTTAAATAATCTACATATTAATACGTATGATACAAACTTTGTGTGACTTTTCAAATACGGCGCAGGCAAGAATGTTATGTTATGTTGAAAATTTGAAGTCTAGATATGTTCATTTATTCATTATCGTAAATCTTAAAAGTAAGTAACAAAGGATGGACTATTAAGATCGTTATTTGTTACTGGACGTTTGTGTAACTAAAAGTAAAAGGCGTAAAGAAAAACTAGGCATAAAATAGGCTAATGCCAAAGTGGCATTTTCTTCACACTTTCTGCGATATATCACTTATAAATGTACGTTTGGTTTACGAATAACAAAAGGATCTATAAATTATTTCTTATTACTGTATACATCACATTTTAAATACTGACAACTACAGTAATATTTCTCAGTAATAATATTGTTATCTAGAGAGAATTCGTTAATTAAAAGAAATTTTAAACGACTTTAATAGAAATGTGTAAGGTCGTGAAAGTATCTAGATAACACTAAATCACGAAACTATTCTGTGACGTTAAGTGAAATAGTTCCGAAATTATTTTCACACCACTGATCATCGGATGTGCTGAATTGTGGAATATAAATCAAAGTAAGCTGAGCAATACTTAATGAAGTTGTTAGTGAAATTGGGAAAATTATTTCAAGCGCTTAATAAAATTAAACATATCGGTTTGCATATTACTTGTATAGAAATTAAATCTAATTGATTTATACTTATTTAATATATGTTTATGTTTTATTCTAAAAATCATATAAAAATTCATGTTATCTGATAAATTTGACTAATCTCCGAAAGACTAGGACCGATTTTGACTGAACTTTAACTAGAAAAATAAATAGCGCTACAGGTAAAGTTAAAGTCATTAAACACGGTCTAAAAAGATGTAAATATTAATATTTATAATATCTTAATACAACTGAATGTAATAAAATATTCCTTTTAGTTCTTAATAAGCAAGTATCTTGTGATTCTACTGTATCAAGTAAAGGACGCTCTGTGATGATTACGTCTGTATTTAAGTACCACACTTGTTACGCAAGTTGGATCCAAATGGAAATAAACGCGAGTCGAATGTAGATCGAGAGGCTATTCGCATCATATATTAAGTTCTTAAAGAGAACTTCTGAAATCTTAACGATTCTCTTGATCAAGAACCTCTTCTTTAATCGTTTGAAATTGAACTCGGTTCTTAATCTTTAATTCATCTTTTACAGTTGTTACATACTCTGCTACTCCTCACCTGATAACATGGAACCTTTAAATATGTGTGGGGAAAAGGATGAAAAAACCTTTTGTATTATTTTATTTTACGAAGCAAAAAGACTGGGAAGACGTTTCCGTTAAAGCAAATTAGCCCGTCTATAGGAATGTGGCGCTAGTTAGGATGATAAACACTACACCACGTTGTAGTCGTCGCTTTGGGACACAAGATGTTAGTGCCAGTAATAACTAGCTACAGCACACTTCGAACTGGAAGCACATTACTCTTTGGTGGAAGAAATAGGCACTACGGCAATGAAGTTTGAATTTCTATTTACAAAAGAGCTAAATTAACGGGTATTAATGTTTAATATAATATACAGCAATATTTTTAAATACTATAAATTGAATAGTTTCCATTTTAACGCATGATCTGAAAATGAATACTAATAAAGTTTAAATGAAATACAGCGATGCGAATGCTGCGAGTGCAGTACTGGTATCACAATCAAATTATTAAATTATTCATCGAAAATCGGTTAGACTTAATTAAGAGTGATATTCGCTTTTGAAATCGATCCAAATCTACTTTAGTCAATTCAAAACTGTAATAAATGAATAATCAACAATTTAATTTTTATATCTATAGATTTCTATATCTCTAGTCATTGCTTTAGTACTGAAGATCGTAGTTCTGCTGTATTGTTGTCCATTAATGGATATGTTTACATTTTATCCCATGAAGACACTTTTATCACCACATCTTAAACTTATCTACCTATGCCTTACTTTAACATTCTACGTTCCTTCAGAGTTAAAAATTGGGAAGACGAATGCTCGGACGCGATACTTTTGCGGTCAATTATCTATATATCTCTTAAGACAATAATAATATACTTGTACAGAATACTTCGTTCTGTAATTTTACAAATTCCAAATAACAAGGGTTTATATTAAACGTCAATCATTATCGATTTAATTATAAAAAATAATTTAAAAGCCGTATGATCAACATTTGTAGATAAAGTAGTATATCAATGCTCAACTTCTAATTTCTGGACTTTTCACCACTTCGCTATAATACTTCAAAGCAAATACATCTTTTGATTTCATAGTAAATTGAAAAGGAAACAAACACAATCTCGGAGAACATGTTAAACGAGTTAGAAAATTGTAAACGTTTGGTAATCTGTCGAGATACTTTAAAAGTACGTTATGATTAAATCTTTGTTGACGAATCTCTTGTTATCTGTGTTTAATGTAAAACTCTTAAAAAATTGCAGGAAGATTTATATGTTTGATCAAGAGATTTGCTAAGATTAATTGTGACTTAAATCGAGTAGTAATGTAATATCAACTAAAATATTTCAATATGTTAATTTCTTTCTGAACCTCTCAGATAATTTGTTTTTGTCGGTGGTAATTACTACTCAACTTTTACCAGGTGGTAGGTCTCTGTTGCCAGAGACCGTCTGGGTGGGTACCACCGCAGCTCCTATTTCAACCGCCAAATAGTAGTGTGCGAACATTACTGTGTTCCGGTTTGAAGGGCGCTGTAGCTAGTGTAATTACTGGGGTAACGAGACTTAACACCTTATGTCTCAAGGTGACGAGCGCAATGTGGTGCAGTGTGTACCATCTTAACTAGCACCACGTTGTCATGGGCAAGCGTATCACCTACCATCAGGTGAACGTCTTGCTCGTCTCGTCGCATAGTAGTATAAAAAAAAAACTCTAGGAGATATTAAAAGCTGCTAGTAATAATATATACCAATTTGAAAGATGATTTCTAAAAGGACATACATATAGGTTCATATTTAACAGCGCCATCTGATGGTGAGTTACAACAACAAAATCCAATGGTTTCTGTAATTATAATCTACAATCATAATTGATATTGTTTCGAATGGAAACTAAATTAAGTATGTAAAAAAATCCTGTCAAAGAAAAGTTACTGCTCTCACTAAATTACTTTCCATTTTTATGTGAAAATTATTTTTAGTTTATTGTATAAAGAAATTCTTCGAACTAAAATTGGGTTGAGAGTTGCTGATGGAGGGAAGGTCCGATGAGACCAGCGTATTAAATTAGATTTTCAAACAAAATATTGTGACAAGGACTTCAGTTCAAGAAAGGAATATTGATTGAACTTTCCCCAATGTTTATTTATAAGATTTGTTTGAGAACCCCAATATCATGTACATGAATATACAGAGGTGATAAATACACCCTGACTCAGTCGATCCTGTAGGATTCAGATAATTACTTATATAACTATCTACATTTTTCTTTCTCTTTATTTCTTCCGTCTTTTAGCAGGGACGAAGGCGCCACGAAGTTTCTTTTAATTTTTATGGCTTTGCGCTACAGCTTCATACTCTACAATACTTCAACTCTACAACTCTTCCGCAATCTCGACCAACTTCTAATAGTTGTTCTGGTATTTAATTAACAATTAAATCGAAGGGTCTTTTATTTTAATCCATACAAGACTGTGGCAAAACTGTAAAACCATACATTGAAGCTGTAGTCAATTTCGAAGCAACCTTAAAAACGCAAATAATTTTAAATTTTCATTCACTTCATTATTAATTTAATAATTTCTTTAATAACTCCGTCTTTTTCCTCTTGTACATATATCACTCGATTCCTCATCATGGTTATCATCGTCACGTTCACCGCGGAACATAAATCTCTTGTAACGTATTTCACAATTATTTCTTATTAATAGTCTCACAAACAATGAAGAGCAAATTTGTATTCCACATTCATGTTGCACATTTTAACAATTTGGTTCCTAGAAATTCTGTAAAATTATCCTTTATATGTAGCAAATCTAACAAAGGATTCCGCTGCCATTGAATTTTGTGAGAACGCTGCAAACATTGCTGAAGTCATATCACACACGTAGTTTTCTGTTTTGCTTCAAATGCGTTGCACCATGCATTCAGATGAACACAAAGGTATGGCAGCATCCTTGTAAACGTTACTAGATTCCACAGAGATAGTGATTAAAACGTAGAGAACATTTTTATAATAGTTAGAAGTGCTATTACAGTAATATGTTAGTGATCAATTTAAATAAAGTTTCAACAGATTTTATTAACAGATGCAAAATCAATTCATGTTCTTTTGCTTTGCATAACTGTTTAAAATAAAAATACTCTGTAAATAGTTATGCGCAGATTAAAAACACAAGTCTCCTTGAGTTTTTTTCTTACATAATACTTTGGGTTATAACTTTACAGTCGTTATAAGTCAATGTTGTTATAGAGGTAGATTTACTATAAGAGCTTATGGTTGACAAGGATACAATGATAGGTAGAGTTTTTATGTCAACACTAGGTCTTACTTAAGTATAAAAATTTGCAAGTCACCGCCGTTATCGCGGGCTCTTTCGCTGCCACTTTATTATCTCCGTTCTCTTAAATAACAGAAACAAGAACCGACAAAAAGTGCCCACATAAAAAGCCCGCGCACTTTAAATGGAGATTGTACTTCATTCCTTCGCCAAGAAAAATTTACAACGCAACTTTTACCGTCATTTTGACTAAGACGAGAAATATTAGGAAGTGAAATTGTACGCATACATCATTCGTTGTTCTTATTATCACGAAAGTTTTAAATTGAACGAAAAATTTTATGGCCATTTGAGTAACTAATAAATTATAAGTTCATAGGCTTTAATTTTAAATACGAACTTTTTTCACAGCGCTTGTTGTTTAAGTGTTAAATCGAAACCTATTTTTTTGTGCTACGAAGCAACAATACATAGAGACTATATAAGAATCTACTATGGATATATATGGGCCATACATCTAGTAACTTTACTAGCAAATCGCCTTTATAAGCGGAACACAAGTAATGTTTGCATATTACTGCCAGGTGGCACCTAGACGGTCTCCGGCAACAAAAACTTATGAATATTGTTACAATACTTAATATATTATAATAATCTTATAAGTGTTTAATGCATAATCGAGTTTCTATTAAATAAGGCCAATGACGCTATATAAGACGCGGTGAGATTGTTGCTTAATTATATTAATAATAACACAATAACAATAGCTGCTATCTACAGTTATATATGAGACGATTTTCTAATCTGTTCTTCTTTCTATATAACGTGAACTTTGTCACCAAAATTTATCATTGACAGCCAATGAAACATTACTTAGAAACCTACTTTATCAGTGACAAGTTTAATTTAGATTCAATTAACCCTTCGACATAGGTAACTAACTGAAAGTCAGTGAACATTTTCTACTAATTATTTGTGACTGTTTCCACACATCGCATTGATAATGCATATCGTAGGTCGACAATTATTTTTGGCCGCGGGTCACCATTAATCATAGACTGCCGATCCTCGATGTATATTATTAATCAATACGTGTATTGTATTTACATAATCTACGAATTCGCTAAGTAATGTCGTTTAAAAATACAAAATATAATGCTGCTGATAACTGATACTAACTTACAACCTTCAATAAGTCATTTCTGTATTAAGACATATAATTTTTGAATGTTAAACTTTTAATCAAAATTTACTCCATACCTTAAAAATATTTGTAGTACGCCTAACCATATAAATAATATATAAGGCCTTGACACAAATTCTGTTAAAACAAACTTTGTTCCATCTCAACCTTTTTTATATTAATGTATTTATATCACTCGTTTCAGATGATATCGAATGATGACACTCCAGGGATCCGACGGAATGATGGATTCATCCATAACGCGCTCACAGATATTTATACTATATTACAATGCTATATATTTCCTATCGAATAGTAATAATCAATTATAACACGGTCGTTTAGCATATGAAACATATTTCTCAATTAACCTCTATCAATGGTTCATTTTACGAAAATTTGATGCGGCTACAGTACTTCAAGAAAGTCTCTATAAACCATTCATAAATCATGTAATTTAAATGTTATTAGTTATTAAAAGAACAACTCTAAAAACTACATCATAATATCTATAAATAAGTAGTAATATATCTATCACGAAATTAAATCAAAACTTGATTTTAAACGTAACAGCAACCTTTACACACAGCAAACTTTAATGCACTTGTTCGGAGTCCACTTGAAACAGAATGCAATATCCGGTAGCCAGGATACCTGATATGTATCCCAATGGATACTCCACATGTAGCTAGCTGATAGATCATTATTACATTTCACATGTTTGAAACTTAGTCGAACAAAGATTATTTTTAACAAACGTCATCAAATAAATTGGACCTAGTTTAAACTAAACAGTCATGAACGTGGGGCAATACTTCGATTATCGATTACTATTCTTATAGAACTTGTTATTGATATTTGCATAACTATACTATATGTTCAAGTTATAATTTCTGATTTTTTTATGTTATTAAACCCAGGCTTTCCGGTGGATTATTTGTAAGTTGTAATCTCTGCACGACAGGTAACAATCATTGCGGTGTAAACAATTTAACAAACTGAAATCATTCAACAGCCGCGTATCAAATCGCGAGGCTTTAAAACTTAAAAAATAAAAAAAAAAAAAACAAAAAAACTGAAATCATTCGGTATGTCAGTTATCGTTTTTATAACAACTAAATAATATAGATAATTGTAAATAATTTATATTTTTTTAAAAAATAATAAAACTGCGTGAAATTTTATGACATCGGTTATTTTTTTATTATCGATTACTATTAAACCGATTTTCGATAGTCTGTGGCTGTACGTTATATGCATCACTTAAAATTTAATTGTAGTGACTCCAAAAAAATATGTAATCCGCCATTTTGTATCGGCGGCCATCTTAGATTTATAATGTTATTGATTTTATTATATTGTATTGTCATCTAAATTGAATGTGTGTACTAAATTTCAGATCAATCTGACAACGGGAAGGTGCTTAAATTTCAATTTCTAATTTTGACCCAAATAAATAAACAAATAAATTCCGTACGGGTCGAGCTAAATAAAACCGTTTAATAAAGAACATTTTCCAACTAAGATATGATCTAAAGCTCTATGTTACCAGGTCATAAAATTATAAAAAAATGCATCACTTCAATAAGCGCAGTTTAAAAAGTAGCATTTTCTTTTGCAACTAGCTACAACGCCTTTCAAACCGCTTGTAAATACATTATTATTTTCTTATAAGAATGTAAGTATCTTATTTGCATGAACAGTTATAATGCTATAAAGCTTCACTTGCTTCCATACGAATACGTATTGACATAGAGCCTCTCGCCGTTGACTCTTGCCGGTATGAAATAGGATTCCGTACAAGGGGATGCATTCGCAGAGCTTTCAAATCAAACTCACGAACATTTCTAAATTCATTTTATTGCTCCTCTTTTTATAGAATATATACAGATTAAATAAACGTACGGTAAAGCAATAACAACAAACGATGACTGAGAAACTATATTGTCAATCTATTATAAATAATTAACTGTTCTGCTTTAGCTATTTTTATATTATTATTTTATATTTAACTGATATTTTTAAAAGTAAATTTATTAAGTATCAACCTTTGTTACAACAAAGTAATATCAAACGTAAATAATCGCGTCTCCAACACCCTTGTTGTGTCGGACAAAAGCTTTCTTTTCCCTCCGCAACAAACACGAATATTTTAACGTAGGCAAAGAGAAAATGTAAAAAATTTTTGCGATGAGCCTTATAGAGTCGTTCATTAGCACGGTAAACGTGAAGCTGAATAGCATCATGAATTTTTCATAACTCCCCGGAATAATGCATGTATTACACAGACGCAATTCCTTCGTAATGTTCACTTCCTACGCACTCCCAGTAAACGAGACGGATAATCTACGTGATAATCATTTGGGAAATGTGAGATGATCACAGATAATAAGATAACTGTAGTATAATAATAGTCAAGAACCGTTCTGCAAAGAAATATTATTTCAAAAACGTCATCAATAAGAAAAGAAGTATTTTCGTATTGACGTTTAGGTGAGTATTTTCATTTTAACTATTTATATTTTTTTTAACCATGAAAAGAAAAAAGTCATTCTCATTGATGTAATTATAGTAAAATAATTAATAAAGGCTGTGTTGCGAGTAATTAGAAATAAAGACCTCGGGGAGTTACATCGTTAAAACTTTTCACAGGAAACTTTCTCGTAAGAAATTTGAAATAATATGGCGAAGAGTTAATGTAACGAGATTTGTATTTATAAGAAACGTAACAAAATTCTTAACGAATTGGTTTCATAAAGAACCTGAAGTATATATTATTCCTAATACTACCCTAACTGAAAATAGTTAGTGAGTAAAAACAAATAATTTTTGTTCATGTTTCTTGTGTATATCTACATTTACAAATTAATACATGTTTTGTGCATATAATTATGCATAAAATTAGTATTCAATTACAATTTTTTTAATTCCTTTTAATTCATATTGCTTTCCTTAGTCACAGTTACAGTAGATTTCATTTGTGAGTCCCATGTGCATGAAGTAATCTCCAAACTAAATCTTAATAATAATGAAGAGCAATAACGCCGCTGCCAATTAACCACTAAAGCTAAGCAGGCTTAACTGTTAAAAGCTAATAATTAAATGAAACAGTTAAATACTAAAGCTAACAGTACGCGGAGTAATGTTAATAAAAGTCTAAGCAGCGGAGGACTTCACGTTAAAGCGGGATTAACCCTTTTTAATACAAATAGCTTTAACGTCTCAGTCGCCATTTTAATTTATAAACATAAAATTATTAAAAGAATGTCTAATGAATACTGTAAATAGTTTATACATGAAAAGAAACTATTATTGAAAAGGTTGGAAGTATTTTACAACAATTCGTTTCCAATCTTTCTGAAGCTTTCGTGTAGTATTTTGCTTTTAAAAGAACGCTTTTTCCTGATACTGTTTCTGCCTTTGTGATATTCGTGTGTTAACAATTCTTCAACAAAATTGGTTGGCACGAATATTGTTATTTAATATTCACTACTGAATACAAACAACGAATCAAATAAAGAGAAAAATCTTAATATATCTTAATTCACTATATTTTATAGAGATTTTAAAAAAATCGTATTGTAAAACATTTTCTTATTGAATAACAAATATTCGCTTTTTAATTCGATAATATTCGTTGTAGTAAACTAAACATTCGTTACATTACTTTTACAGTTAATTTTTTTTTATATTTTAGGTATATTTTAAACAAAAATTAGGTGAAATTTTGCGATTAAACACAACAAAAATTGCTCCGACATGTTTACAAATTTACCACAAAAAGTTTGCTTCGGCCACGGTCAGCCGCTTATATATTGATGGAAAAGTAGCTACTACCTTTTTAATTATATCCTGTCTTTCTAAAGCTGCACTCTGTACTGTTTACACAATAACATGATGATTAACTTTAAAATGATATCTAAGTATATCAGCAAAACCCATTAATGTTAAACGATGTGCATTCACTTTGTGTTTCAGTTTGAAAAGCACTGTAATTAATGAAATCAGCTTTAGATGCTATATTCATATCATCGTGGAAGTTTTAACGTTTGCCTTCACAACACCAATGATTAAAGTATTACATTAACTACACCTGTATTCAAATTGGAACACATCGCTTCAAGTAAACTCTGTGATGTAACTAAACTCGTTAAATAATCGATTTTTAATTTAGAAAACAGTACATTTGCTCATTAAAATTTCGCGTTGTTCAGGATATTTACAAAGCATCACATATCATCGGTATGGGAGATGAAAATAAGTAAACACTAGTGTTTGTACTGTTTATAGACTAAGTCTCACTTGGCCAATATGGTGAGTACATGGCCTTAAGAATCTTTCGGAAGAAGGCTTCGCGTCCTAGTTGAAAAAACACGATAGATGTGTAATTTGTACCCAATCATTATTTTCGGTTTTGTACGAAATATAAATATCTGTAAATCATTTGTTTCAACAATAATTTATAAAAAAAATCATCGTTTCAATGATTTATTCGTTATTAAAGGGAACACGCGCCATTTTGTATCGCTGTTTTTATTTCCCCGGAAATCGGGGAAAGAATTTAAATTACTTAATTTCCAAAGGAATAACAGATGCCGGAAAAGACTGAAATTAAAAGGAAATGTTTTGATAATCGGACATTTTTTTTTATATTGTTTATATTTATATTACAGTAGCTGTTATCCGCGACTTCACCCGCGTGATATTTAAATAGAATAAATATATAATGTATGTATAACAAGTTCTGTCTTAGTATTAAATTTTGTAACATTTTTCATTGGTTTTAATTATTTTTCGAGAGATACAATTTTTTTTCTAAAATAAAAGTAGCCTATGTTTTTTTTTTTTTTTTAATTTTTTTTCTACTTTTCCCTGATATTATTATACAGGGGCTTTTTATCCTATTCACATAATTTACTAGTAATAATATTTTAAATATCATTACGAAAATCGTATTTACTTATCCTTATTCCTATTGTTAACTACTATACATATATTTATACAGAATTTAAAAAATTTATCTCTAACTAACTTATTTTTTACTAACTCGCATAAACCTACTTTTTCTATTTTCAGCCCTTTCTCTTGCTCGAATTCATGCCGCGAGTTCATATGGATAAGAAGCCTATGTTACTCTTTGTAACATCAGCTATCTGCCAGTGAAAGTTGCGTAAAAATCGGTCCAGCCATTTTAGATATTAGCCGGAACAAACAGACAGACAGACAAAAACACCACTCCAATTTTATTTGTTTGTAATTTTATTGGTTTTCAATTGACTATTAGTTCATTGACTTTTTAATTGACGATGACAAAGAGTTTATCCATTAGATATGTAATTTTTAACACATTCATCTATGCACAAAAGTATACACAACGATTACAAAACGTAGCCAAGAATCTTGTAGACATATTCTAGGAACAATAGGTTTCATTTAACCATTTACCTGCTATGATGGAAAATTGTATTATTACATTGTGAGGCATCAAGTGCCATCAGTGGGATTATGAGAAGAATTTTTATTTTTACCTCAATAACACTGCCCTTGAGATTTGCTTTTAACAATTCGAAAAGCCTTCGGGGCACGGGTTGCTGACGCATTACAAAATTTCAGGGAAGTGTATGACCCTCGAAAAGGTGTATTATGCGTACTGTATTAGGTAAGAATGATTGATCGATGACCCTCTGAAGCAAAGCCATTGCGATTACAAAACGTATGAAGGACAGATTTTTATTGAATGTCAGACACAATGAAAATATGCCTGAAACAATTAGACCGCTCTTAGTAATTTTTGCTTACGATTTATTTAGTAAAGTCTCCGTTGTCGCAAAATATCTAGATAGATTACTTGTATTACGAGACTTTACTTTTCATGTCCGTCGTAATATGAATTTGTAAAATTTTTACTAACGGCGTATCACTAAATATCGGGTGATCATCTCACTTGTCCACAGTCATAATTCCAATTCCCATCACTTAACGCCAAAGTTAATTTATTAGTATTAAGTTTAGTAGTAAAAATTTACTACAATCATATTTTATTGTAATTTTCTTAATCGTGAATAATCAAAAAAAATCTAACAATTCATATAGGATGCAGGAAGCGCAGGACCTATCGGTTTAAATCTTTGGGATGTGCTTAAGTCCAGCAGTGGATATGAAATAGATTTTATATTTAAACGGTAAATATCACTTGAAATATTTCATCGCCGTATTTCACGAAAAGTAACATGAAAACGGTGCAACAATAGAAATATCACTATTTGCTGGCGCCGTCAGCGATGCGACGTACAAATAATAGCAGATAGCTAAAGTGTAACCATTTGTAACAATAGCGGAAGCGGATATCTAGTAGCACCATCAACATGTTTTAATACTCTAATTAAAGTGAAAGATTATTTGTTCACTTAGTTTAAGAATTAAAAGGATTGTTCTCAAAATATCACTTCCTTTATCATTTATCAGCTATATTGTGTTAACTCTGATTTATAAGATAAAGCGGCAAGACTCGAATGACCATTATATACTTCGTGATACTCCAAGTTATATAGGAAACTCATAGAAGAATTTTAATGACATAGACCAGGGGATCACTGAGTTGAAATAACTGAGATTGATCTATCTTAAAATAGAAACCAGGTATATGTATAAGAAAAGCTGTGTGCTGTGGCGAAAATTAAAGACATCGTTGAATGTAGATGATCCACTAGTAAAATAGAAGAAACGACTTCCGAATGTATTACTGTTTCATAAGAATCTAGCAAGTGCTGTCTGCTCTAAACTTTCATCATTCAAAGAGATTCTTCTTTTAGCAGAAGTCAGTACACAGTGTATTAGCTCACTTTTAAAAATTTAAGTATGTGTTTTGAAGTTGCTAGTTAGAACTTTATCATGTTTAAAAGATAAATGTATGTAATAAAACCGGTTTCCTTTTTTTATTTACATTTTTTAAACAAACAACTGTAATATCCTTTGTTTAATCAACGTACGATTCAATAACGCGACATTGTTTGCTATTGTCGCTTCAATACGTTTTATTTTTACAAATGTGTCAATAAACTTTGTTGTTAACGCAGAGATATCACATGGGATTATATATGTTTATAATATGTTTATATTAAGGAAATTAATTGTATCAAATATTATAACTAATTAATACAAATTTTAAAATTTTTAGTCATAATCATAATCACTGACGATGAACTTAGTATTGATTTATCTTCCGACGTTTTCTTGAAATATTTAGAAAATTCTGTAAACTAAAGGTACACGTTCCTGAATATTTTAAAGTGGATGTGTAATTAACACTGCTCAACACCAGCACCAACACAGAAGCGAGCCGAAATCCTTTAGCCAACTTCGGTAATAGTTTGAGTAACACGAAACTGCAGGCGACGTTAACAAATTGCCATGTTTGCCAATTAGTCAGGTCGTAGTTCCAATTTGTGATTTACTTCTACGAATACGCATCCGGGTATTTTCCAAATTTATACAGACATAATTAAACAAAACAAAACAATATTTTTTTGATGTACGTCAACTTTATGATCAAAAACATTTTGTTGGTAATCAGCATCAGAGTGAAGGATCTTAGCTAAGATAAAAATCGTTCAGTATTTTTTCAAGTTTCAGTATTTAGGAGATCTTTCATGAGTTAACTTTTGAAAGATGTCAGTGTTATTTAAAGATTTACCAACTAAACTCTAGAGGGTATCGTTAACAGAGGCAAATAATATAGCGCGATCGTAGATATAAATATTAATAATAGCTTCTGTAATTTTGATGCTATTAAATAATTTTCTTTTAGATTTACTTCATTATTAGCAATCAAATCTTAAACTCTCTTCAACTCTATTACGTCTACTAGCAAGTAATATGTATGTACTATGACGTAGTAAATATTTATTCACCTGATTTGCATAATACAATTAATATAAATCATTCAATGTTTGATTATACTCGCGAGCTGACGCAGCTGTAACAACAGCTATGTATCGATCTGTGCAAACAAGACGGTACAAATATAAATATTTTTATATGTTTATATCTATTTTACAGGTAATATTATCGGAGACCGTCTAGGTACAGAAATATACTAGAGCTTTATCAGTAAATAATATTTTTTTATGTTTTGACAAAGCAAATGTCATGCTGTATTCTTACCTGATGGTAAGTGATACGCTTGCACATAACAACGTGCCGCTAGTTAAGATGGTATACACTGCACCACATTGCTCTCGTCGCCTTGAGACATATGTTAAGTCTCGTTACTCCAGTAATTTCAATAGCTTACAGCACCCTTTAAACCGGAACACAGTAATGTTATCACACTACTGTTTGGCGGTAAATAGTCACTGCGGTGGAACTTACCTAGACGGGCAACAGAGACCTACCAGCAGTTATTAATACTAGATTTTTTTATAGTAGATTTAAGTAAGCATTTGCAGAAGCAAGTGAAGAAGTTTATTATTTCATCTTTATTACATTTTTAGATTAACTACATTCTATCGGACGCCCATAAATTAATTCGTAACTTTTCATTCTTGAACTGAAGTCATTGCTCTGATGTAAATTGGAATTAAGTACCTCTCAAATGGTATTAATCGACTGTCCTGAACCTCGAATTACTGTGCCTTAATCAAGAGTTCCAACAAAATCGATCTATTTAAAGTGGAAACAGCGGATTATGTTTTATAGTTCGACAGACCTTAGATTAATGTCTCAATCTTTAACGAAATTAAAACGACAGTCAATGATGTTGTTTGCTATCGCATTTTCATTAATGTTGCTTCTCTAAATTCATGATCAAGGCTTATTCAGTCCTGTATTTAATTTATAAACAAAACCACTTTTTAAATTATACAGATGTACCTTTCTTTGTATCAATCGATGCTCAAATTGTATTAATGTATTTCACATACACTATAGTTTTTCGTAGTAACGATTTTTTTATTGCTAACTTTGTTATAACTTATAGAGCTGAAGCTTTACAACCTTTGTACTGTTCAACCAGTTTTTTATTACCATGATTATATTATAGACTTAAAGATATATAATATATACAATACTGCCAAAGAAATCTTCTCGCAAAATATACATGTAAATAAACTATACTAAATTTAATAGAATTAACAAAGTAATGTAGTATAGCAACTAAATATTTAAGTAAGAGACCTCTTGTATTGTCTCCTAAACTCGATACGGACCTCTTAATTACATAGGTTCACTATAAACACTTGTTTAGGAGAGCAAACTGGTTTGTGTATAGCTATTCTACTTTGGATTTACTATAAGTTAGTCCTTTACAATGTTCTTGTTAAGTTCAGCGATATTTATTAAGGGACCCCAACAATTCGAGTCGTGAACATAAATGTGCTATACTCAGTAGATAAGTTACAAATGAATATAAACACATAGATGTAAGTTAAGTTAAACAATATTCAAAGAATTGGAGAGCGTTATCACGTTTTGAGAAGGTCTATGTTCAGAAATGGACACTAAGTTGAAATAATGATGTAATGGTTTTGGCCAAGGATGGATATATTTCTTGGCATCAAATGGTTTTATACAATCATCAGGTTCGAATGGAGATAATTCAGTCATAAACTGTATGGGGAGGAATAGGTCGAAGTTATTCATCATCATTAACATCAGCCGAAGATGTTCCAAAGATCACCACTCCGAATGGTCTCAGCACCAAGACTCTAGACGACTATATTACCGAAGACCGATTAGTTAGGTACCACCGCAGCTTCTATTTCTACCGCCAAACAGTAGTGTGTAAATATTACTCTGTTACAGTTTGAAAAATTCGGTTGTCTCGTAAAATAAAAAAAATGTCGATTCTCCGGTTTCTCGGTTCTCTAATATAGCCACGGTGCGGTTAATTATTTTTATGTCATTAGTTTTAAAAACTCATTGCCATGTTTAATTTGTCGGTAAGTCTGATTCAAGTGGAGCGGTTATCTTACAAAGTCGGATCATTACAATTTACATAATAAATTCAGAATGCGAGACGAAACATTTTCTTGAGAATTTGTTAGGAAACGTTCGCCGATTTGAATAAATTTACCCCTATCATGCATTTTGCCTTACTTTACAAAATACTTATGAAATATTAGCATTTTAATAAAGCTCTACCCAGTTGCTTTGGTACAAAATGAGATGAATTCATTTTAACAGAAAATAGGATGGAAAATGCACACGTGGAAGGTAATTTCTTTATCCCGTTATCCAATCCAACGCTGGTTTAAAAATAATGAATTTTAGAGTTTACTAGAAGTTGATGATACAAGAGAGTGTTATCGTTTGACATAACGAAAGGAGCGAAGGAGGTATAGATAGGTAAGTGATCGCCCAAAAGAATCTGAGTATTGTTAAGGACGTTTACATTGGACTAATCGTTTTAATATACTAGAACTGAGCACTAATAGTCTTAATTGAAACACTCTTCAAATTGAAACGTCACTGCTTCATCAGGCTGTTGACAAGAAAGAGATATAACATTCTAAATGCCTTCTAGATGCTCCAGCTTACAACTTGCCTTACACGTCGTTCTTCGAATCCGATACCACATTGTAAACAAGTTTTATGATCAGTCGTTTTTCAGAATCTGCTAAACTATCTGCTGCCATAACAGCATTGTGTTTCAGCTACAATATATAGATAGATTTCAAATATCAGCCCATTGTACTAGTATACACCAAATGTGTTATTGCAAACTCGTCATGATGAAAACTAACAAGTCAAATATTAACTAACATCCGTTGACAAGGTTACATCGGCTTCGGAAGTTCGCTGAACGTAATTAATAAAGTTTCACCGCTTATTTGATTATTGAGCAAAGTAAGAATTAATTGCCGCTGACTGTGGTTGATGTGGTGAAAGTGCCAATTAAATCGGTACATATTAGTTACGATTGGGACCAATGATACATGTAAAAGTATTGGAACAAATTTTTAGTATTATGCTTTTGATATCTTTAGAAGATGCTCTGCTACTCGATGAAGGATAAAGTTAGGTGCAATTTATACTCATTACAACCCGGTCAGTGGTTATCTTTAGTATTTTACTAATGGTACAAGATCTCTTACGAAACACACCAGTGTCTTCCTTATACTCATCAGAAGGTCCATTACCAACGCTTTATGTTGCTACAAACAACAACCAGGACTCACAATAAAATGTTTAATCATAGTTTAATTTTCAACGTATAAATGAATGTAAAGTTGATGTTATTAAATAAAAACATCATTATAATTTTCTTTACACATTTTCACAACAACTGTTAAAATGTTTTCAGGTGAGCAAGGCTGTTACGGATATTTTTATTAAAAAGGGTTAATCCTCGCTTTATATAAAGGCTCACGCTTCTAAAAGAGTGTTATTAACTTTATTTTCTTCTTTATAAATTTCGCTCAAAGGTTTCGGTGAAATGGGAAATTGTTTTGCAGCTTTTTTTATTGTGTTTTCTTTTACCTATACAACAAGAATCGTTTGGCATTCCTCTTAAAGAAACCTTCGCACAGTGATGATAAACAAATACAAAGGCTTTCTATAGATATATACACAGCCAAATCACACATAAGAACGGGAACATGCTCTAATATATTTTGAAGAGGAAACTCTATCAACAAAGCTCTAACTAACAAACGTACTTATATAAACAATCACCCTAAGTAACATCTTAAGGGTGCATCTCCTGATGTGGAGAGTACTCTGAATGCGATGCTCCATCGCTTATGGTATTATGTTGACGACGACGGACTTGAACATGTTTATGAAAATATATCCGTTATTTACTGTCACTATCAATCGATGAAGCAATAACTTACTTTGTGCTCTGAAGCCTTAGATTCGAGTAAACAAATACATCGTAAGAAAGCCGATATCATCCAAAAATAACTTTTAAAAGACAAGTGACACTCGCAAACGTAATTAGTTGATAATCATTTAGGCTCTCTTGAAAAGGCCCCAGTATTTACAGTAGAAACTTAAAAAATCAATTATGTTATAGTG
This sequence comes from Byasa hedistus, assembly GCA_029286795.1. Taxonomy (NCBI): domain Eukaryota; kingdom Metazoa; phylum Arthropoda; class Insecta; order Lepidoptera; family Papilionidae; genus Byasa; species Byasa hedistus. The sequence goes on along the minus strand of JAGSMW010000020.1, from coordinate 2,177,161 downwards.
AACATGTTAATCGATAACCCTTTAGTAGAAAACTGTGAAAAAAAAAAAAATTCTGGGTTATATGTGCAGGGCACTTATGTATTTTAACGTGACAACGTCTATTAATTATATCACAAAAAATTTTGATAATAAATTTTATTATTCTTGTTTGACATGTTTATCGGGTTACAAATCAAGTTATACTAACTCTCAATTATATTTGTTAGGGATTTTATTTCTAATTATTATTGAGCAATAGAATACATCTTTTACTTTCAACCAATTCGGGCAAACGCATACCGACTTAGCGGTCGGCGTAAGCCACGCCCACTTATGTGCGGGACATTTCTCAGCACGCGCGTCCTATCTTATACCAATTTAATAGACGTTGTCACGTCAAAATTGAAGAATGAATATTACATAACTCAACATTTCTATAAATTCTTGTGAACTATTATCTCTAAAAAGGCAACCTAAAGATAATTTATACTTCATAGCTTCTCTATACTTTACTTACTTAAACATTTTTTTAACATCTATTAATTTAGATGATGTTTAAAATTAAGTTATATAAACTTTTATATTAAAGGAACATTCTTTACAAAAATTCAGTTTACATATGTCTTCATAAAAAAATTGTAAATATAAAAACCTTTATACATAACTATGTAATAAAAACATTTGGATTTGAACTAGATAACTAAGTTACGAAATGGTAACATAAAGGTGAAATTAACAAGGTTATCAGAAATGAAAGCCTCTATCTAAACGACGAAGGTAACCATAAGTGTGTAACAGATGTAGCCTCTGATAGAATAATTGCTGGTTATCTCCAGCTTCTATTGTACTATTATTGTATCACAGCAAATTGGATAGCTCGTTCAGAGCACGAGGGCACTAGAGGCGTCAAACAAGATTGCCTAAGTAGGGACTTAAGTGCGACTTAAATAGGATATTAGAATATCTAGCGAATTTCGGATCCATGAACTTTAAACACTAACGAACATAATCCGAATTAACAGAGTTGGTATTACACAAATTCGTTTAAAATAAATGTCAAGTGCTCATTTATTTTAATAGAAAGTTAAAAATTGGAAACAAGCGAACATATAACAAATGAACAAATAAGCTAAAATGATAAAGGTGGTTATACCAAAGGGATTCTCTAATCAAGCGATCAATAAAACAACAATGCATAATTAATTTACATACATTTCAAAGTTTCATTTATGAAGTTCATACAATTGCTCGCGTTATCAAATTAACTAACTTCAACAGAAAAGCTATTACTGCCGGCAAGTTGATGATCTGCGATAGAATTATCGTCAGTTTCGTCATATCGATCTCCTGAATAAAATCATCGGGTGTCAGATCCTCGAAATTTGCGTCAGTATTTGTTGGCTTGTGTTTATCGGGAAGCGGATCCGGTTTAGCAGTTTTACCGTTTAAACTGTTTATTAGACATAGCAACAAAACAGCAATGCGCAAGATCTGAAATTAAATTGTAGGTTTGCTCTTTAGAAAATTGTGTTAGTCATTTAAAGGAAATAGTAAATAGTGATCATTGCTGGTAAGTCGTGACTGGAGTAACGAGACTTAAATCTTAAGTCTCAAAGCAACGAGTACAATAGGATAGTATAGAGTCTATTATCGTAACTAATACAATAACATATTGTTATCGGCAGACGTATCACTTACGATAAGGGAACCTCGTCTCTTCGTCAATTGATTAACTCCAGAATAGTGAAGAAGTCAATCAATCCAAACAGCAATAATGTTCAACATAACAAAACAACTATAATTACTCAGCCAAAACAAGTCTTACATTTGAAGTCATTGTGTGCAAATATTAAGTTTCGTGCTCGTCAAAATATATATACATTCCCCATACCGTAAGCTGGAACATTTAATTTATTTGTATGTACAGGAAAACAATAATAAAAATAATGTATAAAGGATTTCCTTTGACAATTTCGTTAGAAAGTAATGTTTCTGCTTATCACATAACGTCGTTATGAACTTACCTGCTTAATTTCGTGGGTCATCGCCTTTATAATGACTGCAAGACACTCTGCTCACTATCACAAGTGACAGTGAAAGGAGTTTTTATTTATTTTTTTCCTTGCGAGCATAAAATCACTTTTAATTTACCTAAAGTGTTCAAATTGTAATTGGTAATCCTATAAGCACATTTCAGAAAAGAATACAATTAGGAAGTATATTAATAAAAATGCCATCTATTGACAAAACCTTCAACTAATAATAATAGATTTCAAAAACTATCGGTGCTATCTTTTAAATATAATATATTTCGGTAAAGTATTACGTAGATTATTTAAATTATTTGGGCGAGCTAAAAAAATTTATCAGCGATTGTAATTTTGATGAAAATTTCGCCGTTTTTCAATCTACTGAAGCATTATAGGAATGGGATAAAAACTATACCTTTTAAGTAAGTATTTATGCGTTTTATGATTCTATGCAAGAAACTTTTTTTTTTTTAACAGGTGAAATCCTCATGGATACTTTCGCCCTTACGGGGAAAGGACGAAAGTTATGTGAGACTCTTACTCACTAAAACCCCTGGAAACTCCGTCACGGCCCGTTTTTTGATGTGGTGTGGGATCAGTTTATTTCACCAGCACCACATCACGAGTGTTTGCGACTGCAAACTCACCACTAGTCATGCAAGAAACTTTACATTATATATTGTTAATGATGACTAACAATAGAATATAAGTAAGTTAATAAATGTAAGTGCACACATGCAATATGAAATAAGTTAAAAAAATATTAGATTTATTAAACCACATACATAGAAACGCTATTAAACTCGCTCACCTTTTCAGTATGCAAAACTTACACAGTTTCTTATGTAATCCTTTTATTAATTTCACGAACAACCTTACCAAAATTAAATTTTACATTCCTGTTCTGTGTTAAATTCGTTTATTATATTACGCAACCTTATACCTGATAATATCGTGAGCGAAACGTAAAATGAAATCATATTACGTCGTCATTCTCATTTGTAATAATCCGGCATCGAATGTAAAATGTCACATGTGTCGCTAATAACGCGCCATATTGAATCCAGACTGGATTTTGTGAAATTAGATACGAAACGACGGCTGAAACGAAATTATCAATTAGGAGAACTTCCAAGAGATGTACAATATGTTAATAAGTTTTTACGATGCAGTTAATATAAAACCATTACCGTGTGGCTATACGTATATAAGATATCCTATGACCGATTGTTGCTCGGGCTGTCGCAAAATGTCTATTACATTATATCATATTTATGTATGCCCGCAATGTTGCTCACCTTAATAATATTGTCTTTCTCGCCTAAGTCAATTATAAATATTCTTGTGAGAAATAAAGATTCTTAAACCTCTGATATGAGGGACAAAGTGAGAAGAAAGGTATTTTTGAAATATTGTAAGAAAGTCATTGAAGAAACAATAGAATGTAATAAAAGTTAGAAAAGAAAATGGAAAATGTAATAATAATTGTAAGTAAAGAAAGAATTGTAAATAGAAAAGAAGGAAGTTGTAAAAGTAGAATAGAAAACAAAAAGATGTAATAGAATAAGAAAAATTGTATATAGTAAGAAAATAAAGGAAATAAAGTGTCACCTCATTTAGCGGGATGTATGAAAGAGAAGTATGATAAAGAGAATTGGAATGACAAAGAGAAAAGGAATGAAAGGAGAATTAGGAATGAAAGAGTAGAAAATTTTAACGTAGAATAAGAAAAGATGTAACAAGATCCTTGGCCCAAAACCACCAAGGGGGAACGAGTATAAAAAAAAAAAAACCTCTGATATGGGATCTATCTTAAACCAGCTCTTAAGCGAATTTAAAAAATCCAACTTTGTACTTATAAACATCCAATGTAAATGAACAGTAAATTCTTACTGGACACAAATCTCCAAAGACTTAAACCGTGGAGGATTTAATGGGATTAGACAATACTTTTGTATTCTAATTCCACTTAAGTACACTATAATATATCATCTGTGTCTACTTCATTTACTTTTCTTTTCTCTGATAAATGTCCGAAATTCTATATAACTTTGTCGTTAATAAATTTACCGCAATTTTGTACTATTTCACTTAAACGTTAAAATTGTGAAAAGTAACTCATTAAAATATTCCGGACGAATAAATCCTTGGGAAGTCCTTCGGAGGTCTATAGTGTTGTAATTATTTACAGTCTATAGTTAAAAGAACTTTCTTTAAAATATAACGCAGGAGTTTCGTTATTAAATACATTTGTAAAATAACTATCAAATATTCAATTGCTTAAACATATATTATTAATAGTATCGTTTAAAAATATATTTCGTTTCTACAGATAAACAAAAAATCTATTTTTTTATTTAATGATAGGTTTTCTTATTCTTACCATATGGAAAGATGATATTTATTTACTAACGTTCATACCACTGCTAAAAGACAAAAATTAAAACATTGATATAGTATTATTGTGTACATGTTTTATTAACAATTTGCTCTTTTGTAACGTCATCAATAATAATAGTAGTTTACGCGACTTCCGTAACGTATTGAGTAACTTCCTGCCGAAGTTAGACGTGGGAGTATCAAGAAGTGTTGAAAGTTCTCGAGTTTAACTATCAGCTCGCAAAGTTACGTAATATAGACGCACGTTTTAAAAGCAAACTCGAAGCAAAAGAGTGTACATTTTAAAGAAGTTAACTAGAGTCAAAAGAATTTAACACAAAATTTGTAACTTGTGCGTAAATTAACTTTAACAGCTTAGTAAAAGTGAACTTTTCATTAGTTCACTAAGGCGATTGTATTTAAAGATTTGTTTTCTTAATTTTTTTGAACATCTCCTTTACTGGTAATGAAACTATGAAACATCTATTTTTACAAACTTTCGCCTCATTGTTATTTAGAATCACTCACCAACAGGTGACCTTCTTGCTGGCCTCGTCTGTTTGTTTAATATGGTCATAAGAGTAGATAAAAGCAGATATCAAAGAATATAAACTTATTCGGTGTAACAATATCTTGTTATGGTCTAAAAGTGAAGAAATAAGAACGAATGAAAACAATAAACTCGATAAGAAAGAGTGTCCAAAAAGATAGATAATTTTTTTTCGGTAAATCCTTTGGCTTTCCCGAAAAACACTGACTTGTACCATATCCTTACACAAAAACGACGGATTCCAGCGACCTTAAAAAGAAATTTATCCTTTTATCCGTCAACATATCCGTGATTGATGAGATATTAAATGATTCTTCTGTAAGCGTTTCTGGAAATTTGCTCGATTTACAAAATGGCGGGGTCGTCGCAGTCAAAAATGTCTAGCGACACGTTCGTAATGGAAAACAATATTTTCTGTACTTTACAATAATATTATTTCTATATGTATAGATTTATGTATTTAACAAATAGATTGTTTATTTAAACAGCAGTACTTTTTTATTACTTTCTTTAAATATAAAAACGTATAACATACTCAAAACACGCATCTGTGTAACTTAAACATATTATAATTTAAAATTTAACATGACAAGGATTTTCGTCTAAAAGTAAGTTGGATAATTTTATTATAACCTCTCTTATAAGATACAAACATATCATTACAACTTTTCTACCTTACAACGGAAACTTTTTTATAAACAGGCTTCGTTCAAATCAAGTATATATAAAGTTGTATAGAAGTTTCTTCTTACAATTATACAATTTCATTGTTGATACTTATATTAATGTTCTACAAGTTATCCTCTCTTTTATTTTATGTATTACTCTTCGTATGGGAGACGACTTGGACGACTCCACTGCTATTCTATCCTCCGTGTATCGTTAAAGAAGACTAGAAGAGAACATAAACACTCCACGAAAAGGACGATAGTTTCTGTGACCAAGCGTTGTGTTTACGTCATACATCCTCCAGATTGGAAAGCACTTCATCCACCTTTTTTTTTTTTTTTCAAATAATCCTCCTGTGTGGTTGGGTCAGGGCCTAGTTCTTCCATTCCAGTTCTCGCATTCGTACAGTTCTACTAACATTCATACCGCTAATTTTCATCTTTCTACCATACATCGCGCTCTGTGGAGTGAAGACTCCGTCGTCTCTACATTTTTTCTTTTCTGCCTGGAGAGCTGTGGATCATACTTTATTGCATCTTTCTGAAAATAAAACATCCCATATTCCTCCTTCTCTTCTTCTTCCTCTGTTTTTACTCTATGCTTACAATTTTTCTTTTGCTTATTCTAATCTATCTATCTTTCTTTATTCCTTACTGTTGCCATTTCTATCACTACTTATTCTAATATCACAGCTCTCTCATTGAATAACATTATTTTCCTTATTCTATAGCCATAATCTAATATCACAGTTTATGTCTTTTCAAGTTATTCCTGTTTCTAGCGTTTTGTTCCTTCTAATAGTGTCGGCTATAACTTCTTCACAGTACTTTAAAAACTTTGGACGACTAGCGTCTTCACTCATCACTTCATCCATCTGGGTTACGTTAGTTTCAGACCTGAAACATATACAACGTAGTAATGAATGACATTTATATGTGTACGATGTTTTCGTAACGGGCTATCCTTTATGATTTATAACGTTGGGAATAATTTATCAGGACACGGAAGCGAACTGATGAGAGGACGCTCCGCTGCCAACCGACTGTCGCTACTGAATAATATATTCGCAAACTCACTGTGTACACCGCCATATTTTATATAATACACGTGAACGTTGCTGAAATGACATTTTATTGGAACGTTAGATTTGAGTTTATATCGAAGTTAGTTTTGTGTAATTTTAACTTTGATATTTGGCATGTTTCTGTCCATTACTATTTTCTGGGTAGAACGGAACTGAAGTTAGTCAAACTAGTGGGATTAGAAAAGTAATAACTTCTTCTCAATGCGACGCCGCAATTAAAAGCTTTACACTAAATTATAAGCGGACTCATCACTTATATTCAAGTGAACATCCATCTCTTCTAGACGCTTACTAATATAAAAAATGAAGCTTTATTTACTTATATTTTAGAAACGCAAGTTATAATATTTTTTTTGTATATTTCTAGTACTGGTAACAAGGAATTGAATTAAATAATATGTTATAATAATTGTTCTAATTTAATACAACTAAACTGCTTTGTATCGCAATGGTTAGCCATTTGATTTGTAACAAGGTCCCTGGTACGGTTTCAAAAGCACAAATACGATTTGAAACCCATTTATGATTGATAACTATCTTTCCCGATTCAAATATAATGAGATATAATTAATATGTTAGGATGGTATGTACAGCGCTTTTATCTAGACAGATATAAATGGTTATAGCTCGAAATAAATCTACAAAAGTTTCACGTATAACAAACAATGTATGAATCGGTAATATTTTATGATATTTCCTCACAAATACTAACAAGCTAAATGAAAACATTCAGCTACACAAATAGCACTGCATCAGCTACCAGATAGCAGTACACAGTTCATTATGACAGCAGTGTATAATTAAACGTCCCTACTGTATCAAATTGTCGTTTAAACAGAATTTAATTCACGTGAAACGGTACAGTTGCGTTATAAATTAATTATATTCAAACGTTGAAACCTTGAAAGTTTATAAACGAAACGTTTGCGTTTCATTTTGTATGAGCACGCGACATATTCTATTGACATGCGATTTTTTAGTTAATTTGTGATCAAAAGGAATATGATATAATCAATACTAAAAAGCATAGTTTAGCTTCTCCTTTTTACGTCATAATAAATTCTATTGAATTGAATATGAACATCATTGTAGTGTCTTTTTAAAAGTGAAGTTTAGCTTACTTTAACTTACCTTCGTATATGTTTAAGGAAAGAATTGAACAACGGGTTCTGTGTTTCTTAAAGTTAACATAGAAAGTCAAATAATAAATATTATTGAATACTCCATATATCACATCAATCTTCTTAACGTTTTTATCTGTATGTAATACTCTGACAACTGTCCGCTATATAAAAGACATTTATTTAGTTGGAAAGCTTTGAAGTTTTCTCCCCAAACTAAAAGGTAAAACTACAGCTCATTTAAAACTTCCAAATGAGCGACTCCTCTAACGAGGAGTTAAAGAAAATTCACTTAATTCCTGTCAATGTTCTAACAGCGTTGACTTCAGAAAGGGGAAATCGTGAATAAGAAGTTTCAGCAGTTTCTTTTACGATATTTGTTATAAAAAGCCGGAACTAAAACATCACGAACAATAGAAAAATAGTTTTTCTTTACACAATATGTATATCTAGTTAGTATTTAACTTCGTATCATTACTGATGAACATTTAGTTATTTAAGAGTAAGTACGCGATTTTCATTATCTTATATACTATTTAGGTACTCAGCCGGGATACCCAGCTTATTTAATAAATACTGGGTTCCTTTTTCCGAGTCTAGAACAACATTAGTTCCGTACATTCTAAAACAAACAGGGCATTAGTAGAAGACAAAGATGGACTTTCAATTGTTCCAAGTCTTAATACACGTACGTTCGCAAGGAGCACGAAATAAGTCTTTTGTTTGATACACTATTAACTATCTTATATATCCCGCTTTCAATATATAATGATACTTTTATATGAAGTAACTAAAAGCGTAAATTCTTGTTATTATAAATTTTGTTTAATTCACATTTAAATATAAGCACAGGTACTAATGGTAACATATAAAATAATTCAAAATTCTATGAATGATGGTCAAATATAACAATTGTTGTAATGGTAACACAATTTTAAATATTTTTTTTAAGTATTCATAACTCCGTATGAATTTTATTTAATAAAACGGGATGCATAATTTCTTTAATGCATTAACTTATCACGAAACTACACCGGAAGACATGAAATGAGTAAGCAACAATAAATCGATGGATATTTTAAAATAACATATGTACCTTCTTTATCTATAATACAATCAGCTATCATTTAACCTAAATTTCAAACTCTATAATATGTCAACGGAATTAAACTAGGAACCACCGTGTTATAAAGCGAGCAGTTGTCACTGCGCTATCCATTACAAATATCTCCCGACAATTGACATGCTTATAAACAGCGCATATAATGTTCCCACTACTGGGATTCATTTAATCTACCACGCTGGCCAATTGCGCGTTGATGCATTTAACAAATCGTTTATAATTTTACATAGCAAACATTATTGAATATTATTATGAAATAAGCTTATAACAAAATTCGATTTAATTATAATAGTGCCATCTTTACGTTAAAATCGTAAACACATCGATTTTACATTGGTTAACATAATTTTTGTAGTTTAATATTTTAATACTAGATGGCGCTAAATACTTTTTGTTCTGTTGCTTGAACTATATAGATAGGTACCACCGCGTCGCTTGTTTCTTCGGACAGTTGTGTGCAAACATGACTGCGTTTCAGTATAAAGAGCGCTGTAGCTGGCGAAATTACTGAGGTAACGATACTTACGATATCTCAAGCGACGAGCATGTAGTGCTGTTTACGTTATTCTAACACAACATCGACAAATAAAACAGAGATGACATTGTTTTTAATAATGTTTGCGTGTAAGTGTAATTTTATATATACAATAACGCACACGATTATTAAACATAAATTTATTAATTAATAAATTGACTTTAGAAATATTTTTCGAGCGGCTCTCCAAGTATTTGTTCCAGCTTCCTTATTGCGTCTTTAGTAGAAGTCTCTATCTTCGAGTCTCCGTCTTCTAACAACTCGGCAAGGAATGGTACACTTTCAGCTAACAGCGGCAGCCAACTGCTTCCGAGCTGCGTTGCCATAGAGACGAGACAATCTAATGCTATTAATCTGTAAAGTACATAAAAAAGAATGATTTTCCTTCCGTTAACTATTAAATTTTTATTAAATTATAATATTTTGTATTATACCTGATCTCGGCATCATTGTGTCTTGTTTTTAGTAAGATTTGATAGTTCAGCAACTTCCACAGAGAGTCGTCGGCTGTAGCGACAGCAAACTGTGCGATGCACGGGATTAGCAACTCATCTGCTCTCGACTTAAGGTTCACAATCCCTCCCAACGTGTTCTCCAACTGATCCACAACTGGTTGCATCAGTGTCTCAAATCTATCCTTATTTAGGAAACTTTGACTGTCGTACAGGAATACAACGTGCAATGTTTTGACGATGTAGTTTACTAGGGATATACATTTTTCCTCAGAATCGAAGTAAAGCTCTTCAGTTTTGCTGTTGTTGCACGCATCCAGTAATTCCGCAGCGTTTTTGATGAAATGCCCGGCGAATAGAACGAACAGTCCTTTAAGTTTATCAGCAATAACACTGCTTAGCCTGAAAGTTTTATTACTAATTTAGTTTCATGTGCAATGAATACAAAAACAAACAGATAAATCTGAAAGCTCAATCAAATGTAAAAAAATATTCAATATTGGATAGTCACGTCCAGCAGTGGCTACTCATCGGTTACGATAATCATGATGGTTGTTTATAAGAACACTAGTATTATTTAGAAAAGCTTTAGTTTCAATTCGATTTACACGCAAACGGGAACGTAGAATTTGGCATTGTAGGATGTAATTATAAAATATTTTGTAAACACTAACCTGTAAAACGTAATCGCCCTGTCTTTATGCCCTTCAATATTAGTTCTGATGGCCCAATCATAAATCTTAAAGTAGAACGGTCTGAAATTTGTCTCGGATAATTTAAGTACCAAACGCACCAGCGCATTCACCACTTCGTCTTCCGCCTTATCAATAGTCATCACATCTACACTCTTGTCGACGGCGTCACTTCTCAATTGTAGTGCCGATAAGAAGAACGTAGTTAGATCTTGCTGAAGTGCAGTAAAATCGGCGGCGGTAATGTTACTAAAAGAATCCGCCAAAACTGACATCACTGGACCCACTGTCTCGTAATCCTCCTTATCGATTATCATATTATACGTCGCGTTCGCAACCGGTATTAAAACCCTGGGTGGTATAGAACTGGCGATTTTCTTTTTAATATTCAAAAGCTTTGTGACAATAGCGGACACTTTATTGCACTCTTGATCGTAACTCTGCCACTTGGCGAGTAGAATCGAGTACTCGTATAAGATCTTCAGCAAATATGGACTCAGGAACAGCGGTAAACTCTCAACGATCTTCGAAATTGCAGTCACAGTACTAAGCAAAACCAATTCTTGAACGTCGGACTTTCGCTGCTTCTTAAGTACTTTAATTAGAGCCGGCATGAATTTACGAAGACTGGCTAGGGCGTGGGCTTTCAGATTTCCGCACAGCTCCGATAAGCAAAGTACGACGGAAGCCATCACATTACCACTTATGCTGGGGTTGCAAGTGTAATCGGTGACAATTTCTAAAACAGGCTTAAACGGCTCCGGGTTTTCCGTCGCTAACATTCTCGCTAACAGTTTCAAAGATAAAAGTGCGGTCTGTTGATTGAGTTCTAATTCTTGTGCGGCAACATCACTTAGCGAATCGTCATTACAGTCAATAGTTTTCACAATATCCAATAAGACCGGTAATAAAGAAAACAGTAGCTCCTTATCGACATCAGCAAACATTTCCGGGCTGAATTGTATTTTCGAATTCAACAACTCCATCGACTTCCTCCGCACCGTTTGCAGTGTGTGCTTCAGCAAGCCCCGTACAACAGATAAGAACATAGGAGCTGATAGTAAATTATTGGTATGATCAAGTAAATCGTAGCTGTGATGTAACATCACACGCCAATACTTAGCAGTTTTCTCATCGGTTACCTTCGATATACTTTGAATAAATGTTAGTATATTGATTATGAATGATTTATATCGTTCTTCCATTACTTTAACATCGGTCGGTTGGCTGTTATGTTGAATGAATCGTGAGGATGCTAGGCAAGTGTTCATGAAGGTAATTATTACATATTTGTAATGCCGCAACTGGATCGGTGTGTGACTGTTAACACTGAATATATCGCTCGGATCTACGTCGGTCTCCATCGAGTTTTCATCTTTCTGCATCGGCAATGACTTGATGTAAGTAATGAGCTTCATAAAGTTTTCTAAGCAAACATCAGGAGGAAATTCTAGCAATATACTTTGTCCAAAATCAAGTCTATTTATTGGGGACTCTCGGTCTGCCAACGTTCTTTGCTGTCTTTTATCTTTTTTCTTATTTTCGTTGAAATGGGTTATATGGGTCTCGAGCAAAAGTGCTAGGAACACCCAGAGGAATTGATTGGGCCCGAGTGTCTCTATAAGCTTCTTGTAGAGAGGTAACCTTCGGTGTTCAGGAACGTGTAGAACTACATCGGCAAATATGCGCATAACAGGAACAACACGCTTCTGCAATTGCTGAATTTCCTTTTCGGTATAATCTTCGATGTTCCTGTCTAATTTCACTAGAATCGGTATTAATGTTTCTATTATCCTTGTTATTATCTGGAAACTATATGCGTCATCATGCCTTAATACCGAGGAGCCCATGAACGTGAATATTTCCATTGTATGATGCAGCACTTGCTCAGGCAGCATGTATGCAGCATGTGTAAGTAGAATTAAAGCGTGGTGTTGAGTCTGGGGGTTCTGTGTCCCTCTGATGCACTGAACAACTAACTCCACATCAAATATACTCTTAAGCGATTGTAGTTGTTCTCTATCGTTGTCATTGATAAACTTCTTGCAGTAGTACCACAGGGAGGAGAGAATGAGTTGTTTCGTGTATTCAACGTAAGACTGCTCCTCGAACCGCAAGCATTTATTAAGCAATTGGAACAAAATAGAAACAAATGAATTATCCACCGTCATTTTCTTTTTGTTCTGCACGTACTCCAACATTGTAACACCCAGTTTCCATTCATCGGTTTCTGTTAATTGATACGACAGCATAGGTACAGAGATTTTTTTCTTTTTTGGTATATTGGCAGCGGGATCGGCGGCTTTGAGCATCATTTCTAAAATCGGCTTGAAATCACTGTAGTCAACATGAATTTTTTTTATTAATTTGGAAGCGGCTGAAGAAATATTCGGATTGCCGCTGAAAGCGCCGGCGGATGCGATGAGACGAACGAAATCCTTGGTTTTTTCTTCGGGAAACTTTTTGAATACATCTTCATCGAATTTCTTCATTATTAATATGCAAGGACTCAATAAAGAACGATCATCGTCTATGATACAATCTCTATATTCTTTTAAACCTAGTTCAATTGACTTCCATATTTGCTCTTTTCCAATAGCGGATACAGTTGTTTCATTTATCAAACTATACACTAACTTAAATAAGTTCGACTCGTAAATGTCGAAAGTAACTTTCTGGTTAGTATCTCTTAAAGCTTTCTCCAGAGCATTCAACGATGAAATTATGTGAGGAAAACTGTTAACATTGTTAACGCTTGTTAGTATTTTTACTAAATTACATTTAATGTGAGATGGCGTATCAGTTATTAATATACTTGTCAGTTTTAACATGCAATTTTTCCTAAACATTTTGTTACCAGGTGATTGGTGAGTCAATATTGTCTTTAAAACTTCGGAAATTTGATTGGGGTCTAACAGTAACTCTTCTTTGTGCGAAAGTAGCTCTTTCAACAATTGTACATATATCATATTTTTATCAGGTTCATACCTTAAGAATTTATTGATTAAATCTATAACGCACTGTCTTATGACTGTGAGAGGGTTATTCAAATTAAAAAGTATTGTAAGCATAAGCACATCGGAATCATATAACCATTTCGCATTATCTTGTATAGTTGTGAAATTAATCATTAATTTTATACTTCTTAATTGAAGTTCCGGGTTAATAACGTCATCTGGATCAGACGCAAATAGAATATGTCCGCAGGCAATATTAGCCACAAAGTTAAACTTATCCTTAGCATTATTGAAGAGTTTACCCAACAGTAGTTTCAGTAAATTAGCATAGTGGTCTCCATACATAGGAATACTACAACCAGTAAGAAACAATTCATAAAGTTTCTTAATGAAAACAGTTTCTGCTGTCTTGCAAACATTACACCAAGGCTTTGTAATCATGGATATATGTAATTCATCTATCATTCTTGTAAATATGTATTCCAATACTTCAAATACTATTTTATTTTCTCTAGACAGTTTAATAAACTCTGGGATAATTTCGTAAGAGAAGCTTGATGATTGTTCAGCAGTAACTATGGTTCTGTTTTCTACAGAATTCCATAGAACTTTAAGTGTATTAGATAAATCATCTATTGAACAATGTTTGAAAGAGCAAGATTTTAGCAAAATGTAGAGATAAATGTCGAGTGTATTATCTTTGTTAATTAGATTAATATCTAAATATTCATTGAAAGAAACAGATTTATCGATAAATATTACTTTGAATATTAACTGGTTTAAAACCACAAAGTTATCTTTAGCTGAATCATTTATGTTGATAAGTTTATTAATCAATCCAAACTTTTGTCCCCATGGAGAAATAATAATATTCCATGTTATCTCAGCAGATTTTTGATCATGTGGAAATAAATATGGTATCAAAGCTAACACCGTCTCTTGGTTAACAGGCATCATATCAATAGAACAGAACTTCACTATTGCTTTTCTAGTTACCTTTTCCCAATTTTTAGATTTCTTCGTAACAATATTGATAAAGCCATTTGTTAAATCAATGTCATTAAGTATTTCTTCCAAATGTTCGTTATAAATATCTAATGTTGCTAAAACTACATCAGGGTTATCATCATTAAACCTATTTACAATAGATTCTTTAACAAAGTCAGTATTTTCGACTTTTAATGATTGAAACTCTTTTGCTATATAATTGACAGCTTCAGTACGCAATTCAGGATTAACATGATTCAGATTTTCAAAGAGATATGCTCCACTAATTTTGTGGGCGACAGCAGGTTTGAATCCTAGTAATTTGGACAATTGTGATCGTTTCATAGATGAGATATCGCTATCTGAACTCATAATACTTTTGATAACCTTATCAAAACTGTCTGGATACTTGTGTTCAATGTTCTTCAAGAATTGAGAATACCAATTGAGGATATTGGAGTCTATATCAAAATCTTCATCAATTATTTCTATATCACTTTCATCATCAACATTAGTCAGAGTACTTCGAGATGGTTGAAAAGCATCCAACACACATCTGAAAAATTATTATAAATATAGTTACATAATATATGCCACTACTTGGCACTTTTATCAGTAAATGTAGTTGAAACATGGTTATAGTGATAAAATATTATTTGTCTTACAAATAAGCATACACAAAATAATAATTAATTTATAGCATAATATGCAAAAAATAAATAAGATGTAACATAAAACTCACCTGATTATTTTTTCTGGCTGATGATCTTTTAAATCAACTTCGTCTATTAATATTTCAGGTAGTTTACTAAACCTTTTGAACTCTTCTATACCTTTTTGAACTATTGGTAGAGTGCTTGAGAGGAAAGCAAGAGCAAATGGCTTAATGTTACTGCTTTGTT
The DNA here is from genome assembly GCA_029286795.1 of Byasa hedistus. Lineage (NCBI taxonomy): Eukaryota > Metazoa > Arthropoda > Insecta > Lepidoptera > Papilionidae > Byasa > Byasa hedistus. Next base: position 2,161,701 of record JAGSMW010000020.1, on the reverse strand, counting down.
TTCCAGCAATAACTTGTAAATGTTTACAAAGATTATTCATTATATTCCCAGACATATCATTAAGTGTCTCCTCAGATATTTTCGTAAGATGCTTTTGAGTGCCATAGATCACAACAATGATCATTACTGCCTCATAGGTCAATTCAAAATCAGTTGTCAGAAGACATCCTATAATATTATTGAGTGTATTACGTTTCAGTGTACCATTTAGACAAACAAATGCAAATGCAATGTATGCTGATGCTCGGAAATCTTCAATAGATGATTCAAAACCTTTCATTATTGTTGGCAAAAGAGCATTTATAATGGCCTCATTAACTGTTTTAACACTTTTGATAACACCAATTACAGTACTGCCAAATAATGCATAAACTGTATTTAATTGTGTAGCTCTGTCTCCATAAACTCTCACATACTTTAAAACTGATTTTGCAATAAACTGCAAGGTGGCTGAATTTGAGACACACTGATTAAACAGCACTTGCTTACTTAATGTGATACCCTTTTTTTGAATGGGTCTTAACCAGTTCCATCTACTAGATTTACTTTTCACTGTCAATAATTGGAGAAACCGTACAAAAATTTTTGTTTCATGATAAGGTAGAATTAGCATCATTACTGAATCCTGATTGTATTCATGAATATGGTATCTGTTCACCAGCCATTCAAGAGCTTTGTGTGACGACTGCAAAAGGAAATATGGCGACAGTTGTAATAAAAACTTTTCTATTGTTTGATCTAAATTTTGATTCACTTCTTTCGATTGTACAGCTCTTTCAAAATCTTTTGAAGAAACACTAAACAACGAGTCTTCATACACACGAAAACCTTCGTATAATGCTGTTAGTTCTTTTAGACCACTTATACCTATTTCATAAAATGTTTCGCGATCCTTTAGCGCTGCCTCTCTTGGATCAAATAATAACGAAGTCCTCTTTTTCTCATCTTTATAAATAGATGACTGAGGAACGGAAAGTTTTTGAAGTTGTTCTGCTAATGATGTAGAAGCCATATCTATTTATTTTGATTTTCCTGTAAAATACATCAGAATTTTTAAATAGTTGAAATAATTCTAGGTCTTTCAACAAATTTTTACCTATATAGTTTTAAATTTTATTAAGTAAACGTACCTGCATTTAACTTAAGGTAATAAAGGATAATAAATGGACTTATAATAATTAGGAAAAACAATTTTGCGTAAAATACAACTATTTTTGAATAACACGTGGAAATGACAGCAAAAGTTAAGGTTTTGTCTCAAACTCAAATACATGACATTGACATATATTGATGATACCCTGTTATACTTAAAACAACAGCATTTAAAATTGTTACAAGATTTTTAATTTTTTTTTTAATTGATTTTATTAAATTTTTGATCTAGAATACAATAACGAAAAATTGTCCTTCATTACTCTATATATACATTTATATATATGTATATATATATATATATATATTCTAGAGCACAAATTTAATAAAATATATATAAAAGAAAACTTTCAAAGAAAAAGGAAGAAGTTTTTCATCAAAGTTATGTCAAGTTATCTTTCATTAACTACAGCGCTCTTCAAAATGGAATACAGTAATATCTGCAAACTGTTGTAACCTACCTAGAAGATCTCTGAAAACATGCTTGTCACTGCTAAAATTTCTATTTCACTTAACTAAAAAGATCATAATTATAATTCTGTTATTTTTTTTATATTAATAATTAGTTTTCAAATTGCTTTTTCAAGTCTGTCACAATTTAAATAACAATTTAAGTAATGTTAATCTTGTTCTGATATTATTATTTGGTAACACAAATCTTTAATAAAACAGTTGACAGGTTACTGTTATACGTGTGTCACGTATTATCATGTACACTCTTTGTTAATTCGTAATTCTCGCGGAATAACACAAAAACTTATCATAAAATTATTTAAAAGTCATAATGAGTTTACTATGAAAATATTCATAATTCCGTGTAAAAAATATGGTGTGCTAAATACTTCGGACTGATTAAATATGAACATAATTATTTTGTTAAATACGCAATATTATATTTTATAAATTACAAACAATCTTTGTTTTTGTGACGTCAATCGTATTAACGTCAGGGACACAACAAGACCAGAACTCATTCTAAGTTATAAATCAGTTGTGTTTTGATTCGCCACTTAGTTGTGTCCTTTGTCTGCAGCGTAACAAAAGAAATACTTTAAAATGTTTTGGAGATTAACAGCAGTGCTTTTTACTGCATTTATTAATTTAAGTTTCACTTATAAACCAGTTGTTTTAATCCACGGCATTATGACCGGAAGTGGAAGTATGGAAATTATAAAATTTAGAATTCAAGAGGTAAGTGTTATGCTTTTCTTTTGGAAAAATATACTTCATACAAGTGAGAATAACTAAAGTAAAAATACGTAAAATTTTTGGTGTGACATTCGTACATAAAAAATCTTTGCAATATTTTTCAATATGCACAATAATTCTTTTTGGAGAATCGCTAATTCTGTTTGAGATAAATCTTGCTAAAGCTTTATAAAGAAAGTTATTGGTGTTGAAAATTATAACCATGTTATATTTTATGAGATAAAGAATTATAATTTACATATAATGAATATTTCACTTCAATTATGCACTTTATCTTGTAACATTATTATCCATTCTCATATTATACTTCCAGAAACACCCAGGGACACAAGTGTACAATGTAAACAGGTTTGAAAGTTGGTCAAGTTTGGAAACAATGTGGCATCAAGTGTTAGAGATAGGGCAGGATGTAGCCAACATTTCATCGAAACATCCCGAAGGTATTAATGTGATAGGTAAGTAAATATTTTATTCTATCTTATATACAGCTGTGATTACTTATTAGTACAAACGAGTACTGAAGGCAGTTCTCTGTTGCTGAAATGTCGAGATAAGCATTGTTTATTTTAATATCAAAATGAACATTACTGTATTCAAGTAAAATTATAAAGAAAACAGGATTTACATCTCATTTATATTACAGATATGTATTTTCACTGTTCTGTACATCCAGCTTTTTGGTTTTATAGATATATATAAAGAAAATAAAACCATGAGTTTCCTCCGATAACAGAGAAACAACATTTAATGTTTTTTTATTTAGATTCTCTTTTACAATGAAATTAATTACTAAGAAAGAAATATCCATATTACAAAATTCTTTTTACACAATTATTACACTACTACCATCAACTGAAATTGAAAAGGTCAGAAAAAAAAGTTAAGTGTAAAGAAAAAAGGTTTTATTTTCTTTGTATATATTAAAAGGTATAAGTCTGAATACAGAAAAGCAGTATAAATTAATTTTGTTATTTTTCGCATTTTCAGGATATTCACAAGGTGGTCTTGTTGCCAGGGGTATTATACAAACATTTCCAAATATATCAGTTGACACTTTTATCTCTCTGAGTTCACCTCAGGCCGGACAATATGGAGGTAATCTCTTTTAATAATAATCATTAATAATTCCAATACCCATAAAATTGAGTTACAAAGTTAACACAATACTATATTCTGTATTAAGTTGTAATTTTTTTATAATACTTTCAGCTGGTTTTCTGCATGTGGTTTTCCCTGGACTAGTTAAGGAGAGTGCATACGAGTTGTTTTACTCTCGTGTTGGACAACATACCTCCGTGGGCAACTATTGGAAGGATCCGTACCATCAGAAGTTATATGAAACTTACAGTGTATACCTTCCTTATATTAATAACCATATTAAGTATGTACAGTTTCATTTTTACAATGGACTTTGACATAGTATTGTGTTGATCAGGGCATATTTTAAATGACATTGAGACTCTAGGAGATGATGTGTGCTCAATTAATGGACTTATACCTATGAGAGCCAAAAGAGAATTACTGCAATACCTCCACAATTATAATCTTATGTCATATTTTCAGCGAGTGTGTTAGCTAGCTGGCCCTATCACCTTCAGAACTCTACTTCATAAGGAGCACAGGAATCAAATCAGGGACTTGTGTTAAAAGGCATATTTTGTGTTGTTTCAAAAGGTCATCTAGTATTAAATTGATTAAAATAATAACGAAGATAGGACATAGGTTTCACCAAGTAGTCGGTTGAGTATAATTTTCTGCTCTTTTTCTGGAAAACTTTTCTTTTAATAGCATTTTACGTCGAGTTGATAGAGCAATGATGGGTACATACTTACCCATATAAAATAAATTAATTTAAATAAGAAATTAAATTTTGTAACAAATATATTTGCTTACTTTTTAATAAAATCAAAAACGCATACTGTTAAATAATTTCGTTTGTCTAATCAGCTGGTTCCATGGTGTAATGGTTAGCACTCTGGACTCTGAATCCAGCGATCCGAGTTCAAATCTCGGTGGAACCTGACTTTTTGTTTTTTGAATTTGCAAAAATTTTAATCAAATCTTTATTCTTGTGTATTATTATTTATTTTAATTTAAATAATAATTTTTTACATAAATTTAACTTTGAAAAAATATATGATAATGATAACAGAATACTTTGGTATGTTTTTGAATAGACTTTACCTTGGCATACTTTTGATTGTTGGTAGTCAAGCGCAGTGGCTAAGTGCCTTTCGTAATATGGGGCGTCTCTGGATCGATTCCAAGGCCACATATAGTAGAGTTGGGTTCCGAATCTACCTCACTATCACCCTCATTTTATAAATCTGCCAACAGTACTGCAGTGTTTCAACTGAATATATGAGCATTTAGCATCATGTGAATTTTAGGTCGCGTATAAGTCAAAGTAGATAAAAAATAGTCTTATCCTATTTGTTATTTTCAAAGGTCATTATATACGTCATTTTCATAAATGTTTTGATTACAATATGTATTTGACCTTTGTAAAATAATAATATTGACCTTGTTATAATCAGAGCAATATATTTGTTCTATTACATTATTCGATTATGCTCTTCTTTTTAACTAGTATTTTTTAATTGATCAAATAATTTAAAATTATTCTTCATATTTTCAGATCTGAAAGGTCAGCCGAGTTTAAGTCTAATTTGTTGAAGGTCAAGAGGCTTGTTCTTGTTGGGGGGCCGGACGACCAGGTTATAACGCCGTGGCAGAGCAGGTACTATAACATATATTTTATAACTTCAATGGACTTCACGTCTGGTAGTTTTAAGTGACCTTGGAACGTTGAAGCATGCTACAACACTCGTAGTCCCGAAATCGAATCAGTACTTAGCCATTGCAACACGAAAGTGTAACTACCAACTAATAATATGCCAAGATTTTCTTAACGGTAAAACTATTTTTTTTTTAATTTCTGCAAATGTGATTCTGATGAAAAGAAATTGGTTAATCATATCAACACTTTACAGTCAATTCGGCTATTACGACGTCAACGAAACAGTTGTGGAAATGAAAATGCAAGACATCTATAGAGAAGATCACATCGGGCTTCGAACGTTGGACGAGCGGGGATGTTTGCACATGGTCACCGTCCCCGGCGTGAACCATTTCAACTGGCACATGAATATCAGCATAGTCGATGACTATTTATTGCCTTATCTTGATTAAAATGCGCTGCTTTAAATTATCCAAGATAAGATCTAACTGAAGTCAATATTACTGAGTTCCGGTTTGAAGGGTGTTGTAACTAGTTACATTACTGGGGTAACGAGACTTAACATCCTATGTCTCAAGGCGTTGAGCACAATGTGACGCTGTGTTCACATTGTTATGCAAGTGTATCACTTACAATCAGGTGAATATCTTGACCCTCTGTTGGCTTCGCAAAGTAAAAATTATAAAATTTTAAAATCTTTCGTCGCAATTATAAATAAATAACCTTGATTCAATATGAAATTATCGAAACGACATTATTAGAAATTTCCGGATATTGTCCATGTCTAAAATAAAAGAAACCATCAAAAATAAAGCGACAATTGTTTAAATAAAAATTTAAAACGGACATGAACTAAAACGGTTTAGAAGTAATCTAGAATGCATCTCTATCTCATATCTCTAGATCTAGGTGTGATCTAGAATACTCAATTCGTGTTAATTAATAATACTCTCTTTTTGTGTTGCTTTGATATGACAAATATGTATTAACACAGTTAAATATTTTCATAATCTTTATGGTAATTTGTTAGTTGCCTCTTCTCCTATATAGAAATATGATAATTTTAATACAAAACCTGTTTTGAATGAATTCAGTGAGATTTTTTTTAATTAGTGTAATTTTTATTACTTTTAGTGATTTTAGAAAAATTTTATTTTTTTAGATTATTTTGTTTATAACCGCGTTTAACAATAGAAATGCTTATAGAAAATCAGTTATTTTTTTTACTGTCTTATTACTCTTTTTACTTAATAAAAGTCTTTTTGTTCACCAAAATTATATTTCTACTTAATTTAGCAAAAAATATTTCTTTCGCCAGTACGAATCTCATTATAATATAATTTTTTGTAATGTTTTAGTGATGTACATTACGGTTTTGTAACGCTTTTTACGTTTATAATAGAAAATGGTGTTTATCATCATAATCATCCAAAGATTCGTCCGATGGTCGCGGTTGGTGATAATACTCGTGTGTAAATATTTAAATCCACAATAGATATGAAAGTTTCAAGATATTATTTATAGTCATTGTTGTCTATCGTATTCTGTAATAAGGAAAGGTATTGCCTTTTGCAGTAGTCAGGGTCTGTCTGAAGTAATGATAAAGCGTGAACAATATTTTTAGTACAAATTTCATTCTTTGCAGTTATTATTAATTTATTACATTTACCTTTTCCTTCTATTACATATACACAAGACTAGTTATTAAAGTTCACTATAATTCTTTTTCGTGAAAGTACAAAAGCAATCTCTTTTTAATAGATATTTTTTTTGAAACCGGAAATGGTTGTGTTAATTTATAAAATTATAACAATAGTAACATTATGTCAGTGTGAGTATGAGCTCATACTATGAATAAGTTCATATTCAGCTATTTCCGCATAAAATAAATCGCTTTATGAGGTAGAAACGTGATCAGTTTTGACTCATGTTGAATAAAATGACTCATGTGTTACAATTTTCTTTCTAAATTCAATATAGGCAATGGTAATACATGTTTTTTTAAAGTCTAACCTTTCATAATACGGCTATGATCTTTCGCTTCAAAAGGTTTTCTTAATATAACAATATAAAAGATTGTGTAACATTTTCTAATTAATCAATTGTCTCTTATGGACGCGGTCTCTTTCTAAACTGTTTGAATTGTTGCGTGAGAATATTGGGATTTATACAAAATCCGTCAGCAGTTTAAAAAGTTCACAATGTGTACAAATTGTGTATTTATATTTCTTTAACTCTAATTTAAACATCCAACAATATTGATGAAATAATTTTTATACGTCACTTGTTTGGAAAATCCGAATCATTAATTCTTTTGAATTGGATGCGTTCGTGTTTTACTATATTTGTCACTCAGTGTATGTACAAAATATTTTTTAATTGTTTTTCACGCGCAAACTTATCTCAATATTAAACTATATCATATTGAAGAGAATTGCATTTTTTCTTTAAATTAGATATTATTAAATTAGTATTAACGTGCCAAAGATTTCTGGCTGGATAAATTTGCAGCACATTTTCTCATTTATATGTATTAAATTATTTTAATACCTCTATCATATGCAAGTGTCTCGACATTTTGTTATACACGACAGTCATTTATATATATCGGAGTGTCTCCATAAGTAGCATAAAAATATACAATTTTATTATACATTACTTTTGTTTTATTTTATCATATTGTTAAAATGTATTATTTATTTAAATTATCGCTAGTATGCATAAGTTTTGGTTATTTATCAATTTATAAAAACTTGCGTTATGTCTGTACAGATATACATTTAAAGAATTGTCAAACTTATATAAGTTGAAAGCATTTTATATTGATTTTCATGTTCTTTGACCATCATCGAATTCTTACTAAAGATTTAAAAAGTTTATTATTATATATCTCAATTTTTAACTATTGAGATTTATTGCTTAGTATAACTGCCTATTTTTTTGAGTAGCATACGGACTGAAAAAACGAAGAATAATGATAAAAGTTAGAAAGATACCGGTTGCTCTTCTTAAGGTGTTGTTGTATTACCTACCACACGACCATAGGAATGTCGTAAAGTGACGAAAGGATTCTTCCTGTTACTTACACGAGAAAATTTTATGTGTACTGTTTTATAATTCTTTGTCTTCGTCGTTACTGTTATAAATAAAGAAATTCTATAATAATAAAACTAAATTTGCGTCCGCTTTGCAGTAGTCATGGTGACGGGCGGCCAAAACGTCGACATTTGAATGTATTAAGTAAAATTTTGTTTTAATAATTGTGTAACATTCGCGGAAACAAGAAATTCATTATTCTATTATATGATGATTACACTCACAATAGTAAAAAGTAGCACATTAAGACCTTAATGTCTTTTTTGTTTATACTATTATAATAAATGTTATCAGTCAACATTCAGCTTATTTATTACATCGATATCATGATTGGTACCATAAAACTAATGCATGGTAGTCTGTAGGTCAGTGTTTGGGACTTTCATTACTTTTAAAAAATGGGTATCAATTTAAACAAATGAGTTGAGTTGCCTTTACGAAATTAAATCCGAAACAGAAGTTAGTAAAGATTGTCTTTATTGACAAATTTGTACAGTTAAAAACCTAACTAGATCATGATTAAAAATTGGTTTCACTTTTAATTGCGGTTTTAAATTATAAAAAAAGTAGACACATTCTGTCATCATTTGTCAAATATTAATATTGACAAAATATATATTTTTACTAACGTAAAATAATATGGTAAGCAAAACACTGTTAAGTTTGTACACATATTGCTGCTTGGTGCCAGAAAAGAGACCTTTAAAGGGTAATAATTAATAATATCGTTAAAATCGATTCTACGAACGCTAGTTGTAATTAAAATAAAATGAGAGTTAGTTGACTTTTACTTTTTTAAAAACATCTTTGTTAAGATATATAACATGTTCACTTTATTTAACTAGCTCGCCTTATGCATGTGACGAAGTGCTAATTGTAGTGGATTTACTGTACACAAATATTTATTAAAAATACAAAATATTTATAACATTTATTAGCAAACTGCATAAAATTACATCTGTCAACGTAAGTGCATTTGTGTACGTAAGGTGAGATTTAGTAATGAATGAGTTTTTAGATGACTTGAAACATGGCGGACGAATTGACCACGCAGACAATTTTTAATGGATTTGTATTCTTTTATTTTGTACGTCTACACATGACATTGGCTCACGCACAAACCGTGCTCATGCCATCAATTGGGAACAAGAACAAGAGTTTTTTGATAGTTTGTTGCTATAAACGTTTACTTATAATATCTAAAGTTATTCTTGTATATCACAATATATATCACAATATACAAGAATAACTTTGTGGAGTTAAACTACACACGAATAAGGTGATAGTAAGTGATCACCGTCACCTATGGATAAATACTAATTCAAGGTAAATCCCATTACCAGCCATTACTTGATTCATCAAGTTCTATTCTTAAGCCTAACATAATAACATTTCTAATTTTAAATAAAGTAAAATTAACTTGGCCTTTTGTGACTAATATTTATAGTATGTGCTGAAAATTATTATGCGTTGTTTCACAAATCACTTCTACTGTGCGAGTCGAGGGTATTTATTTAGTATTATTCGATGACGAGGTTATTGGCCACGTGTAAGGAAGGTGAACGCTGGAAAATCCCCGATTAGACCCTCCACTCCAATGTTTATTGTTTATTAGTTTCCGCTAAGGGCTTTTCACGAACTAACCGCACCTAATAATAGATAAAAAAAATCCCCTGTTATAAATCCTTTATAACACGAAACGGAATATCGCTTGACAGTTTATAAACAATCAGTGTAATAAATGATAAACCATATATGTATCGTATACAGTAAAACAATTACTATAATTATCATTCCACAAAGTACATCTATTTAAAGGTCAAAGAATAATCATTATTTATATGCATTTTATTACAACTGTCTGCTTTTTTATTTTAGTATGTAAATACTTTTATAAGTAATTTTTTATGACTTAAATTGAAGGAAAAGTTTAATATACATCTAAAATTAAAAACTAAACATTTTAAATTAACTACTAGTCCTAACAGCTTAATGGAAAATCAATTATAAGTTACTTCTTTGTATTTGCCATGAAATGAAGATTTTACAACTTCTTTCTTGATTTTAAACCTATTTCAGCTCTATTTTCTGGGATATATTAAAAAACGTCGCAGAGTCAGCATTTCCGCGTAGTTAAAAGAAGTCATCGTACAGCGCCAATACTGGATCCGAGAAAAAGTTTACTAGTTTAAAAATAACGTTCCCAGTGAAACGGGAACAGTGTTGCCATCTATCCCCATCGTCGTCGCTTCTATATCACAAGCATGCACCAGGGCCGGTTTAGGCAAATATGATAATTAAATAATATTTTAAGATATATTCTACTAAAGACTCGATCTTATAATTAGTAAATAATTAAGTATCTAACATGTATCAACATCTATTCAATCTAATTGTAAAATATACACGTAAACATGTTTGAAGTAAACTATTCGTATATATTTATAGTGACTATGTATAAGATGTTACTTTACAAAATAATTTATTATAACAAAGTTTTACAGATTTTTGTGTTTATGCTATTTGTTATCAATACATTTCGAACGGTTTACAGCACCTGTGGTCACAAGAGGTCTGAGACGATAGACTTTCTGACCTCATAGTCTTCACAGTGTAGTTACAGCTGTTCAATTATTGTCTACAGTCTCATCTAAACAGAATGAGCTTACTATGTCTTCTAGTGGGAACTAGAATATTTGATTTAATCCTATTAATAGAGTCCGAGGCTGGTTATCTAACTATCTTCTACAGACCAATTTTAATATCCAGTCCCCCTCTGCGCGTTTTCTGCGCCAGCGCATGACTCACAGCTTTTTTCTTGAACGACACAGCGACTGCCAGAGGGATCCTCAGAATTCGCGACGTGCACAGAATACGAACAAAACGAATAGACAAACAATACTCTAATTTTTGAGTATACTGATTATACCAATTGTTTCGTTAGGTATTGTTATTTTTCAGATAAGATTAATAAAGGGCAATTTTTTTATCTGATCTGAGTTTAGATATTCATTTATTTATCACTGTTTCATGTCCTTCAAACATCTCTGAGCATGTCGCGGCCGTTATCTTCTTTGTATTATTTGTCCTTCTGAAAGTGGCCATCTATTTGAATATCATAAGAAAAAGTTGGCTTTTTAGTAACTACAAAACATCATCTAACTGTTCGTGTTTAAAATAGATTAACAATAAAAACAGAGGTTAATTTTCCCGCTTCTTTCACGTTTAATTAAAAACAGAAATTAAATGGAAACTTGTACAATTTAAGTTAATCGGAATGCAATGTTCAATGAGTAGACACTTATAATACTTATTAATAGGTCTTACATGCTGAACAGAAAACTCCTCGAAAAATATATTCCATGTATTCTTTAAATAGTTTTTCGTTTATGACTTAAGTTAGTATTCATTCATAAATGGCACGTGTTTGTTTTCGTTTACTAAATAAGTGTTTGTCACAATAGCTGAAAGTTCTTTATATATAAATACTTGTTTAATTTATATCACATATTAATCTTTGACTGTAGGCCCCCCTGGTCGTATGACTCACACATTTCTCGATGTGCAAGCGATTACATCAATTTGGTAAGAGCAAGGCAGGTGAATCATGATGCACGGCACGCAGAAAATGTGATATGCTACACCTCAACTAGTTCATCAACGTTTGTCATAATTATAGCTTTAGTTAAGAACGTTTATAACCTTGTGGTTAGAATGATGCATTTCTATTATTGTCGTGTTCTCTTTAAGCGAATATTTCTGTTTAGAACACTTAGAATAATAATACACTTTTATATCTTATTTTTAAGGGCAAAATAATTCTTTGAAACAAGTTAATTAGAGTATTATTTATCACTCATTTTAAGGTGATGTTTCTGTTCGTTGTCGTTGCTATATTAAAATTATAAACGTGATTTTTTTATTTTAAATTTGCATTAATGATGTAGATTTGTATAGTCACTTATTTGGAATATAAACATCTCGGCATAATCATTAGAAATGAGATTTGATTTCTGTTCTTGTACAGTTATTAAGTACAAACAAATATAACATAAGATCAAAATTTTACAATCATTCGTCACAATAACTTGATATCAATGATAAGATGTTTAAGATGCTCATGAGTCGTTCTACATTTCTCCCAAATTCCAAGAATATTCGTGATACTATTTACACTGATGTAATACTTTGATATAAATTTACGTAGTTGCGATAAGCCTTCGCTGAATTATTTCGATGTGCTTACTAGGAAACGATAGAAAATAATGTGACAGGAAACAAGGAAGGAAACCGATTTTATTATTTATGTTGATAGTCAAGGAAAACGTGGTTCGATAGATGCAACCTTAACTAAGAGTTTACTTAGTGTTTTTCTATTAATTCCTCTATGGCTAATAGGTGTGGTTGTTTTAAATGACTGAAATTATCAACAGATGATGTTGAATTTAATCCACTCTTTGATGTTTGATGAAAGTCAATTATTTACCATCTCTCATTGTCACTAAGCATCATGATTTGTAAGGGTCTAGTGTTAGATCCGTATCGGTAAAAGGAATAACTACTCTTTTAAAATAAAGCCACACCTCTTTACTTTCGCTACGTTGTATTTATTTTCCCCTTGACGTCATCAGAAATTTGTAAGGGAATGTACTGAACGTTATCTAATATACCTATTCCTCTAAGTGACCGGTACTTTATTTGGGTGTGCCGTGATTAATACAATACTAAGTATAGTTCCCACACATGCACTTTCCTCAATACAATTTGTAAGGAATATAAACAGTGAAGGTAAAATTATATTTATTATAAAACAAAGTGATTTTGAGATAAACATTTGAAAGGTTTGTTTTTTGGTGTTATTTAAAAACTCGTTCCGTTGACCTTACTCTGTCCTCATTTTTTTAATCAACACGGTGATCCCCCAGACAAATTAGGCTTACAAAAAAATTATAACAGTGTTCATTAAATTCAGGTGCTTATCTGAATCAATCTGGTATTATTTAAATTGCACAAACGCCCTATGGTTAAAACGGATAGCACAAAAAACAGAAACAGAACTAATAGATTTTTTCTGCTATTACAGATACATGTAAGTATTAATAGATCTTAATATATATCTATCTATAATATAATAAAAAACTAGACTTCCATTCAAATCAATAATAATGTTTAACAATAAGTAACTCAGTAATTACTTATTTACTTATTGATAGACAATGTTGTTAATTTTATGATTTATAGCATAATAAAACAGACAAGCACATAAAACACACACATTTTACAATATTATAGCGATGAGAATTAAAATCACAAACTAGATGTTAAGCATCACGAGCAACTATTTAATAAAAAAAATCAAATAAAGTAACAGATTTTATTGTGTATCAATGTTAAAGTGAAAGGAATTGCGAAGAAATTGAATAGACGAAGATTGAGAGAAGAAATGAGAAAGTGTATTAATAGAAAATTTTAAAAAGACATCTCTTTCACTGGCAACATTTCTTATAGAGCGCGTAGGTTTATTTACAATAAGACCATATTGTAAATAATATCATTTTACTATTTATCTATACATCAAAATGCTATATTTGAACACATTGATAAATAGTCATATGATAGGTTCACTGATCTCTAAATAGTCGCCAGTAAACGTTTTTAAAAATCCGTCTCGTTCATGTTATAGTTGTTTTAATATAGACTCGCTAATTTATGAGTTACTGATTATGCGTACATGATAGATGTTAAAAAAAATAAACAATATGAACATGGAAATAGATAATAGACTATGGAAAAAAACCGAATTGTACACATGTATAGATAGAGACACAGATAATAAAGAATTAAATCTTCTACACTAGTCTGAGTATTTATGTATAATATATCTGTCTAAATTATTAACCTAATGATAGGTTAACAAATATCCGGGTTCCATCTTTTTATTATAGTTAAATAATGTATAGTTTTTAAATGTTAGTAAGTGCTATTTAATACAATTTTTTTTAAATTTAACATGCTATAAAATACTGTTGGTTATTTATTATCGATACGAATACATACAAACGTAAAATATTGTCTAAACTATTATGTTGTTTGTATAGTTATGTTAATGGCATTATGTAAATTTAAACAATCGTTCCTATTTATCTAAAGTTGATATGAATTTTTTTTTAGAACAACCGTGTTTGTTTATGTTTAATTCGCATTCTTTAATTGCAATTATAAAGGGATTATATCTATAGTTTGGGGAATAACAATCAAGAAATGTGTATTTATTACGACGGACGAAAGAAATCACGGTCAAGATTCTAGCGTTCATCAATGAGTGACGCACCGCACCGCACGGGTGGGGAGTTCACCGCGCGGCCGCCGCTCCGCCGCCTTATAAACCCCACCGCATTCCTAACACGTATCAATCACACGCCAACGTTTACACGTTCAGGACGTAAATTTATAATTTGTATATAAACCTCAAATATTAAATCGGAACAAAATGAAGAAGTACTCGGTTCTCGGTAACAAGAAGAAAGTCACAATGGAGACGAATGCGACCCGTCTCAAAGTTGTCGGAAACAATTGCATCGTACGCGTGACCACCAATCAAGGAGACATCGAAGTGATCGGCAACGATTGCCGAGTGGAAGTGACTGATAATCACGGTGTTATTAATTTAGTGGGCGGTAACGGACTTGTAACGGTAAACAAGCGATGGCGAGGCGATAAAGTGCAGGTGGTCGGGCCGAACTGCCATATCATTGTGGACGGGAAGGAGAAGCCGGCCCCTTCGTACGGGCCGCAGCTGTCGCCGTTCAGCAAGGATTTGGACGATATCATCGAATCTATCTTCACGTTTGTCACACGATGATGCCTCGTCGAGGGTGTACAGTGTTTTAAATATGTGAACGGAACTGTTCTCTGGATGAGAACAGGTAACTCAGAGTTCGCGGTCGCCGCTTCGAGGAGTGGAGCATAATCGCGTTTTATGAACTTCCCAATTGTGTTTTTTTTAGCATTAATATATATGCAATTTACTCGTTTAATTCAAATTAAGCCTCCTACACAGTGTCTGACTCGTTTGTAAAAGTAATTTTGTACTTTATAAGTAGGAAGCTTGAATTTAAATTTACATGCAGCAAAATTGTCTTGAATAATTTAGCGGTCTGATACATTTGTCTTTTCCACGGTAGATTTAGCTACCGATCTTGTATATAATACAAAGATGACATTGTAAAATTGTTTTTCATACATTTATGAATCGAACAATATACCCAAAAATTTCCCTGCTTTTATTATAATAAATGCTTGTCACTGGAAATGTGTTATAGTTCGTATGAAATAAAAATGTATTGATTGATAACGAAAATCTTTTACTCGCCTAATGCCCATGTTAAATTATTATAAGTTTTTCGTAATAATATATTTAAAACGTATAACAAAATTATTAATGGAGATTCTTGTTCTATAATATACTTCATAGAAAATTTGGTTTAAATAAAAACTTCGCAGTCACAAACTAGTTAAAGTAAAACAAACATACAAAAACTCATCAGTGTGTTTATGAAGACGTTATAGATAAAACGTAGAAATCATTTCCGTAACACATTTACAAAAACGTTATTTTATTAACAAGCGAATTGGCTTCTGTTTAAATATAATTTTTTATTATAACCAAAGCCGATGAGCCGATTATTGAATGTGAATAATCTAATCTGGTAGGATCGTACGTCAACTGAGTCTGCCCTGATGACGTCATCATTATCAATAGATCAACACAAAGCATTTACATCGACGGCATGCGTAGATTTATGTAGTATATACTATGTGAAAACTTATGTTATCATTTGTAAGGGTGTCTTTACATTTCCACATACAAACCCCTGAAACTTAAATGTTTTAGTGATAGATGCCAAACCTATGCCCAGCGGCTCAGCAGTGAATATAACGACTGATAAAAGAGATAGTTTAACTTTGAAATTGAAGGACAGAAGAGGATAAAGAAAGTAATTTTTGGTGTAAAGTAAAACTTGAAGGTTTGTTAAGAATAAAAGTTTGTATGTTATACATAGTTGTAATCATTTACAAGTTTGGTGTTTTAAAATAAAGTTAATAAATTAATGAAACATGGATATAAAGCTGTAAACTACGTGGATGACCACACGTTGAGGAGTTTGGTGGCAGGTCGAACCCGTTTGACTACCACCTTCATATTGTTCTGATGCTATGACATCGGCTGCTAATATATGAGTGCCGGAGTATTCTGGTCGCTTCACCATCTACAGCTTTATTGTCACTTATCACCATGAGTATTTTAGGTCAAGTGTCAGCTTAAACTAGATACTTTACGGAATTTCGTATAAAAACAAAAATATCACACAAACATGATAGCATTGAAGCATTATCTAAAACTAAAATTTAAATATTTTTAACTATTTAATATAAATGTCGGTATCGTAAATAGATAGATAGACCAATAAATCTGCTTCAAAACTGCATTAAAACTTATTGCTCCACCTAACATTTATTTTTAGCTAGACACCGTCGAAACTTTAAACACTAGGTGGTGGGCCGATAGATGTGTCCGGGAGTATATTTGGTAGAGAAATTTTTAGTTTAAATTTAAACCAATAATTGTACTGTATAAATACGTTGCCACAGTTTTTTTTTTGTAGTTATAGAAAAACTATGTTACTTATAACTTTATAATTTTAATAAGTATAACTAGATATATAAATTTATAACGAAAACTAAAGTACGTGTTTAGTAAAAATGTCTTATTGGTTTAACGTTTCTCGTTTGTACCGGATGTATATTTTTTGGATTTACCCATAGTTTTATTACATCCCATATATGGTAATAAATGGTTTTTGGTTAAAGCTAATAGCTATGTGACCGCAGAACGCTATTGCGAAGACAAATATTGGCATATTGTTAAAATTAACATTGACTATGATGTAACCTGTAATTTTGAATGACAATGTGATTCTATTTATAATTGGAATTATAAAGCAACATTAAACTTTTGATGTACAAATAAATGCTTATAAAAAACTGGTTAGATTGTTAAAAATGTTAATAAAATTTTAATAATAATCTACAGAAATAATCTATTGTGGTTAAATAATGAAAGTTTTTAGTTTAGGTCGGTAATGTCGAAATTTTGGTAAAAGTTCGGTTCTTCCCCGATCGAGTGTTCACGTTACGGTTTGTTATTACCACTTGTTTTGTGTACCTGTTGAATACGGTCAATGACACTACACCATTACGACCTGTTTTAGTGCAGTGTAAACGTTTCTCAATGTGAACGATGATACAAATATGTGGGCACTATTAACAGTTAATCTCTCACGGTGATTGGCTATGAGAAAAACTGAAGTAGAATTGTGTTATAAAAACTGATGAGAGCTAGATTATAATTTGATTTTTAAAGTGATCCGCAGACAAATGGCGTTTTGAGAAACTCTGATGTTGTTTTTTCGTCGTCGTCATCGTCATCACCGTCGTCTTCATCGATGTCGTCTGCATCATTACCACCATCGTCCTCAGCATCGTTGTCTGCATTATCATCAACATCACCGTCGTCGACATCATCATCATCGCTGTCATTATCATCATGTCAACTTAACAATTATAGTTTTTGTAACTTTTTTTATTGTAAACAGCAACGAGACAAGCAAGGCGTTCACCTTGTGATAATACATCGCCATCATCATAACAACGTGACGCTAATGATGATGGTATATAAATCATCACATTGTGTTTATCTCTTTGACACATAAGATGTTTAGTTCAACATTATACTCGAAACGCATCTCTTTTTGATGTCGGTGGTCGATGTTGTTTTTGAGTAGTTTTCGATTCTTTATAATTTCATCATCATTACATATACAAAATACTTCAGTCTATTATGAATATTTTAATACAAATATCTACTATAACAGGTAAAAAGTAGTGTTAATAGTATTACATATAACAAATATAATAATTAGTATATTTTAATATAAATTTGATGTAATGTAATTAATTTATTTCAAACTACTCTTCTAACGACAGCTTCTGTATCTAAAGACCCGTGGCAATGGTTCTTTGTTCCCGCTTTCACAATATTGCGAAAAGAATTTCCTAAACCAGTTCCCATACACCAAGGTTATTACAATTTATTGTTGCGTGAGTTATGATATAACGTAACAAGTGTAGACGGATGTGTGGACTTCCCCCGCGACCTCAGCACGAGGATATCTTACGCGAGAAGAACGAACTTTTTATAAGTAAACCGGATAAAGTATTGCGCAAAGGTAACGTTAGGTTTTTTATTAAATAACCAAGCATGAGTCGAAAAGGATTTAACGGGTCACCGCGACCTAGAAAACTGGTTGAGATGAATAAAATTTTGATGTCAAATCCTTGTCATTTTATAATTACACAAAAATTCTGATTACACCCAGAATTCTTAAATGTGTTTCATTGGCAAAGTATTTCCTAAGATTAGTCTTGTATTATTCTTCTTCATTGAATCTTTTTCATTGTTTGAGACAAGCTAGTGGACTGCTTTGTGTATCTAAAACGCAGGTACGTAATTCTATTTTTTTACATACTCTATTGAGTGCTGTCATCATTATCTTTTTGCGGCGCAACCGAACTTCGGTACACATGAAGAAGAATAATTTTATCAATAGTCTCGTCTAATTGTTAATAATAATTACCAACGAGAGAGAATGAGTATGTATTTATTAATAATATAACCTGCTCGAACAGGTATTACTTATGTTTTACCTTAAATCATAAATATAAAACATACTTTATGTAATTAATTTTTTGTGTAACGGAAAAATCTTCGGAAAGATTTCTTCGTTGTGGGAGGGAATTGAGGGTTTTTACCGACTAAAACATCAACAAATCTCGAATGTAAAATGTTATGTTTGTGATTGTTTATAGTAGTATCTAAATCTAAATTATAAATAGACACTGACGATTTTAATTCGCTATAAAATCACGTCAGTTTTGCATTGAAAAACATGAAGAGTGTTAAAAATATTGACAGTCACTGTTTTGTTATAACAGGATCGTGTTTTACAAATACCGAAGGGTAGTCTTATTTGACTAAAGATTCATACTACGCAAACACGAAATTTAGTCACTCGCACTCAAATATTACTAGGAATATGACGATTTTCATGTTTATTTAGCCTCGTGATAAGATAAGCTGTAGATAACTTAGACTGGCATTAGATCTTTAGAAAACTGCTGATGAAGCATGATATTGATGTTCTTTACAAGTATATTAGAAATATTTCATCGCATTTCCAATCACACACACCATCACAATCACACACACCATCACATTTTAAATATCTTCCATTTTCCTAGCATTATTTCCTACTTAGACCTGTTTTACAAACTAAGGATGTGGAAGGAGATATTCTTAATAGCATACAAGGAACATAGGATTTCTGTGAACAAATATCTGTATTTATTCAATAAACTAATTTATTATGTCTACCAATAGTTTAATTTATGATTTTATAGAAATCAAATTCCTGTATCCATATAAACTATTCCCCGGTTCACATTAAATAATTAGAAAGATCTTTATTAAGAAAAGTTAAAATTATTATTATTCAAATGTTTGCAATTTTTGATAATGTATATATGTCATCTAAGTGACTTGAAATTTAATATTGCATTTTTGTGATAACAACAATTTGTATAAACTAATTAAATCACACACACAATTGTATTTCATATCGTTTTTTACGTTTACTCCCGAAGTAGATATAAATCATTATTACATAATTTTTTCCAATATCTTAATACATTTTTTAATAAAATTAAAGCTACTAACCGATAAGGATTATGATGTACATCATAATGAACAAATACATTACATTATAATATGGATTGGTTATATGAGTTTTTTGAGATATTCCCCTTTTACGCCTCTCTTATCTAATTTACATATTCTGACGTTGAAAGATTTACCTGCGTTTTATGATAAGCGATCGGCGGACGATACAATTTTTTAACAAACCTTTTTATTTATGACATGATATGAGAAGGAGGTTAACTTGAACAATTATGCCTTGTCGATATACATTTTTTTATACAAACATGATGGATTGGAACAGTCTGCTGGCGTCAGTGTTACCGTCCAGGTATGATGTGGGGGTCCTCAAGAAAAGAGTGAACGGGCTTCTTCAGACTACTGCGATTTACCACCTAGATCACATTGCTGCATACCATCAGGTGAGATCGTAGTCAAGCACTAGTAAATTTTAAAGAAAAGAATACAAAACGAACGCGATGTTTACATAATGATAATTATATAATGCTCATTAAGATATTAACATAACATCACATAGCGCTCATAACTTTGTAAAATGAGATCTCAGCAAAAAGTGACATCTCAATATAAAGGATGTTTGTTTTCGATGTATAGAACTTTAAGTTGGCATTACTGTTCAAGATGGCGATCGATTTAACAGCTGTCAAGTGATTTATTCTCAGTTTGGTTTGGCAATTCATCATGAATAGACTTACGCCTGAACAACGCTTGCAAGTAGTGCAATTTTATTTCAAAAATAATGGTTCTGTGCGGAATACGTATCGCGCACTACGTCCATTTTATCGTCGACAAAATCGTCTATCAAAGCAGTTAATTCGATTAACCATGGAACTTTTCGCACCACGTTTACTCTTATTGATAACTCGCATCCCCAGAGACGCCGCACAGTGGTTCCAAAGTCAATTTTTGTGGACATAGGGATCAAAGTTGATGCAGAGGTCTGATTTTTTTTCCTAGCTAGCTGACGTCACCACAAACGTCTTTTACTGATTCACTTTTTTTTTCGAAAAACGTCTAGTTTACAAGAAAATAAATATAAATAATCACAGTTCTATACATCGAAAAAAAACATCCTTTACAAGACGGTAAGGATTTTTTGCAAGTGAAAGTGCAGTTAGCTGGTGGTGGATCCCTTTCACTGAACGCCGTGTAAATAAGTTACAGATAGGTAGAGACTTAATACAGCATCTTTATTATCTCATGCCTCTAAGAAGAGAATGTCTTCAACCTCTCACACTATAAAATTGGCCAAGTTTATTTTGACAAACGTCACTCAATACACTAAAACAATATCATTTAATTTAATAGGAAATCCAACGAGCTGTCAACACTATGTAAAAGTCATCGTGAATTTTTTTTACAAATAAAGATGATTTAATACATTAATATCATATTAGATTGCTTTCATAAATGAATTTCAAATTAATTATACAAAGAAAAAACAAACAAAGCATAGTAGAAGGAAACATTGTATTACTAATATTACTAGTAGTATAAACATATAGAAAACTATGTCGTAATTTTAAATTTAATATTTCACTCCAATTAAATATTACCCTCGGTAACAAGTTATCTTCGAACAACCTAAAAAAGTAGCATCGTCATACAAGGGTATTACCGTAATACAATGAGTTCCGTATAGTCAGGTAATAAACATACACAATAATTTAATCATTATATCGTTATCAGAATCGGCCGATCCAATATACGTTACGTTATACGTCATGATAAGTCATACTATCTGATTTGTGTAAACAAATATTATGTAAAGTATCCACAATCTTAATTGAATAATTGCATTAAAACGGGGTTTTTCTCAACAGTACCACGTCATTTGTAGATTTGTTTGATTAATCTAAATTTGGCCTTTTTTTTTTGAGTTAACTTAGACCACGCAGTTTATTACGCGGCTAAAACAAGTCAACTAAAATTTAGAGCCTCGCTAATGGATACGGGGCTATCCGATTTGTTTTGTTCAAAACAAGCTTTGTGTTTCATTAAGTCTCATAAAGGTTCTTAAATAAGTCAGGTAAGTTATATTTAGATTTTATAAAAAGCCAAAGTGGTAAGTGTTTGGTTGAGACATACGAGTATTAGTGAATCGTATAAAAAGTGTTTTTATTGGTTATGGTTGATTGTTTATCATAGATTAAGATATTTGAGATTTTGTAAATTCCTAATGAATTAAGATTAATAAGAGCGGTATTTTGTTAGGTGTTTCGATCTGACGTTGTATTTCTTCTAGACTAGTGCGCGTTACCACCTAGATTACATCGCCGCTTACCATCAGGTGGGATCGTAGTCAAGCACTAGTCTACCAAAATAAAAAAAAAAAACGTTGGGTCGAGGAGTGGATGCCGTGGCATTTTACTATCATACCCTATTCCCTTTAGTCGCTTCTTACGACACCCACGGGACGAGAGGGGGTAGCACTATTCTTTCACCGGTGCCACACGGTGAATTTGGTTTCTGCTAGTACTTCAACTACACAAGATTTTAAATGACAGAGGTTGAAGATCATTTCTGGTAAGAATTATCTCGCTACAAGGTGGACCAAAAGAAATCGACCTACTGGAAGCCCAAATTGAATCACCAAATTGTGGTGGCGCCCATTTGGCCGATATCATCTTCTTGGCTTGATCAATAAAATTCTGAAGGTTCTAATAAACATAATCAAAGTTTTATATTTAGAAAAAAATAAGAGCCAAACAACATCGAATGACTTCTTTTGGCCCACCTTGTATAAACGCACGCATATGAACTTTAACGTAGTAATGTATGTCTATCAGGATCTTAACACGATTCGTTCCTTCCGGTCCTTCCTTCAGTATGGCCTGTTAATGTGTTATGTGCGTCGTTTCTTTCTTTTCATTCTTTGTTATTCCTCGTACTGTATATTCACCGCCTTAACAACATTGTTGTGTTGAGGCTGTCAACATATGAGATACGGAGTATTGTGCGAGCATGATTTGCTGTTACCAACCTCATTGTTATTTAATATCACGTGAACTTGAAGTGTTAGTCGAATCGATAAGAAAAAATCACGACTGTTTGGCGATTCATGTATCAAGCTGACTTCAATACACTCGGCATAACTCTTATGAAAAAATTTGGTACATAATAAACATTCTAAAATTAAATAAAGGTCCATCTATCGGCTAACTTTGTAACTACTTCGGCAATGAATGTACATTTAGTTTTCTGTTGTCGCCAGTCCTGAATTTGTTAAAAATGTAGAAACCGAAACAACAGCTGAAAAACAGGCCGTAGGGAATACTAAAATTTTAGTCATCACAACATTATTACCGGATGTATATCCAATGTAATAAAATACATATACTCCTCGTGGCATAATTATTACTAATAATGACGTAATTATTATTATATTGTAATCTGTCGGGAATTAAACAAATATAAAATTTATGTCGTTTGAATAAAGTACATTGTAAGTACATAGATGTTTGTATTCGCCTCTATAATTAATTTCCGGTTCATGTTATTATAATTACTTTAATATAAAATCGTAGCATACTATGCGACAGATTACATTAAGGATAATAGTGCGTAGTCTAAATATAAAACATATAATATTTGAATAATAACAGCAATTTCTTTAAATAACGTTCTTTAATTTAACTATAACTACAGTTTATGTTTATTGTGCAAGACACGAGTTTAAATTATGTTACTTCTTGCTATAGGAAAATATTGTATAATATTCACTTACACGTGTTACTTTGTGATATTAGTAAAATCACTATCAACAACTAAACTAAAAGAATATTCAGATATTTTTATTAATATGATTAGCTGAATATTGAATAGTCATATTCATACAGGAGCCTAATATTTTATGGTTAGGAAAGTAACTCGACTTGTTTCATTGTATCAAAAGTAATCTCCTCGGTGTTAAAGTTTCCGGTTTGAGTATATTAAAAATAACTATCAAGTTTATTTAAACGGCGATTTGGAAAATTGCTTGTACGGAAAAAAAAACTAATGGGAGGAAGAAAATGTTTAAATTCACGGTTTACAGTTACACATTACAGCGTTAAAATGGAGTGGGATTCACCCGCGGGGATTATTCAGTTTTTTGTAATCGTTAAAGTAAACGTTTTTATTGTGAATTGTGTTGCTCTCGCATTAGTGTTAATTGGCGACGTAAAGACGGGAAACGATTGCGTTTGTGTCTAGCTACAGCTGCGATTGTTCTTACGTAAACATTACACTAAATTAGCACGATAGTAGAGTTATACGTATTATTTACGATTAGGTGAACGTCTTGCTCCTCTATTCGTTACTTGATAAAAAAATCTTTGATTATTATTTTTCGATATGAAGTTACGATTTATTTTATCATTTCTTAATACAATTTAAAAAATTGTATGGCTCATCTCAATTAAATTGCAGACGAGGCAAAGTATTGGCTAAATCACATATAAAGAGAACTGGAAATTAATGGTAATACGCAAATTGTTTTAAAATTGTTAAATTCAGCACTTTTATAAACATATGTATTGTTTTACGGAACCCTTACTGTGTATATAAATTAAATCCCTTTATATAATTTTACTATAGTTTATCTAGTAGTCTCATCGAAATTATTCAAACGGTTTCGAAGATTATCCGTAATAAGAATTCGCATGGAAATTTTGAAAACCCATTACTTTGATAGTATTAAAAAAATACATTAGTATTGTTATTTCAATATAGATAGTCATTTTGTGTATCAAATCAAAATTCAAATAGATTATTCAAACAAGTTTTGAACTTGTTTATGTCGGGAGGTCATCAACTTGCGTGACGAAAGTAAAATGTCGTTTCTTTGAGATACAGACTATTATTTATGAGCACTCATTTGGATAGTAAAAACTATACTAATATTATTTGTAGACGTATATTCTATTTAATTTTATTATATGGATGCCTTTGGCCTTTCGACAAAGCCCTGCTCGTTAGATATTTCCATGTCTGAGCTTTTTGAAGTCATTTAGGTTCAGTTACTCAATAACATCTCCATGTGGTCTATCGTTTCGCTTTACTCCTTTGCTATAGTACTACTACTCATTAATAATTTTCTAGTTTCTTGTAGTATGTGCCATCGCCATTTTGGTTGTTTGCCAATTTTACGTTTAAAATTTTCGTTATACTTCTTAATTACTTCTATTGTTTCTAAATTTATTGTGTAGTTTTGTTAATGAAAAATAATGTTTTTGCATTGAAGTTATTATATTATGATTTTGGACATTAAATTCAGTCGTGCTAACAACAGGTTCCATGGTGTAATGGTTAGCACTCTGGACTTTGAATCCAGCGATCCGAGTTCAAATCTCGGTGGAACCTTCGACAGGCGTTTCTGTTTTGTTTATTTCTTATCGCACTTTGTTTTGTTTTTGCTGTTAAATAAAATTAAATTAGTTTTCTTTGAATTTTTGTTTCAAGAATTTTAAAACTTTTTTGACATAAATAAAAATATATGGAATTATTTCCAGTTATTTAGTATCGCAAGTATTAAATAACGCAAGAAGTTCTGTACGTAACCAACAGATGGCGTAAAAATAAATGAAATCATTTTGTAATCTGTAATAAATTTATTGCAGTAATAATTTAGATAAAGATAATTATCAAGCTAAAGATATAAATGCGTCAAGACAGAAATGTCGGATCGATAGGTCATAAAGTTTATTCTAATCCATTGTTCATTTTAAAAGGCGCATTCATTCTCTAGTTATAATAATTATGTTGATAATACTTCAGAAACGATTGAATATATTGCAGTGAGTTGGATGTTATGTAGTGTATGAATGTCAAAAAGTTCGACTATATTTCTTACATCAAGCGAACATCATCATATACCGGTTTAAAGGATGGTATATAAATCAGTGATGAGTTGTAAATAGCATCTTACACGAGTCTCTTTGCTATAAGCGCAACGTGGTACCTCCTAAATAGCGCTCTATTTTTAGGAGCAGATATGATCATCACAAAAACGTAATTATCATGTCGTTATGTACTAGAAAAAAATAATTACATAAAGCTACGTGTAACTACAATTAGCATGGCACGGCATGCATAGGAGCATGCAAATAATTAACTATTCATTTTTAATCTGGTTAACAACGTTCATCAAATGTTCATCAATCATAACACGGTGCTTATGACAGTTTAAATGAGATGCTCTTCAAAGATAATGCAAATTGAAAATGTAGCTTTTGTAATTATCTATGTTTTACCGAGGATAAACACAAAAAAGGAGCTTTTCGGAAAAGGTTATATATTTTTTTATTTTGTGATGAAAATCTCAAGAACTCGTATCATCAACAGATTCATAGAAAACGTCAAAGATGATTAAGAGAACTACCTATTTATTATAGCAACATTGTTTATTTAATCTATACTGTGAGGACAGATAAAAAAGAAGTAAATTAGTTTAATCTATATTTAATCTATGAAAAGAAACAAACTGCTGATTTTACACCAGCTTAACACTTGTTGTTAATAAATTCAAACTTCTCCAATACTTACACATTTTTTAATTATATAGACAATATAACTTTTTATCATAAAAAGCTTGCTTATATTTCTATTACTGCACCTAAGAAAATATTTGATTTAGATAAAAACGAGATCATAACCGTTTCGGAAACTGTTAAACTACCGACATATAGTAGATAGACACGGGAAGAGATACATAAAACTTTTATAACACTTCTCTATTTTGGTAAGAGGTTAAAAAAAAGGTGTGATACTAAATAACGTAAGCAATAAATCGAATGGGGCACAACGTTCGCATTAGATAACCCCAAACACGGCGCACGCCCAACTAACACAGTGACGGGCTCGCCGGGCCTCCGGGGCCCCGTCGCTTTTAATGAAATAGCATCAAATACCTTAATTGACGAGCGCGCCCGTATTTCCCACCTTTGGGACCTACAATTTATTAATCAGAAATAATAATTCACAGGTAATGCCCACGCGGTGCTCGTGCGGCCAGCGCCGCGACAGATAGCCATCGCGACAGGAAGGGTTAGCGGCCGGTGCAACCTTGCGGCGTCACTTCCTTTTGGGAACGAATGTTAGTCTATTGACTAACATTACTGTGTTCCGATTTTAAAAGCGTTGTACCTAGTGAAATTACTGGGTAAACGAGACGGGTAATACCTTACGTCCATAGACGACGAGTGCAGTGTGATACAGTTGTAACTAACACATTATTATGAAAGAGCTTATAGTGTTGTCGAATTAAAAACACTAAGTGTAATTTTTGTTAGTAAAAGTTTTATTTGTAGAGATCGCTTAGAGATATTTTTTTTTATATAATTTTATCAAATGGAGTTGGAGCATGATGCTTCATATTGCATGGACCGCCGACAGAAAAAAAAACTTCGATCCTAAAGCAAATTAATGTAAATCTCACATTTATCCGACAACTTAACTTCTTAACGCGTCCGTACACTCCGGCGGACGGAGCGCGACTGTTTTTGCGCCGGCGCATTTCTATTTATACCCGAACGAAAAATACAAAAACGGTCGTCTCCAAATTGAAATTAAAATCATAAATAATGATTTTTTAACAATGACAAACATACAAAACACTGGCTAATGGGACAAACGTATAATTAATTTAAGCAACTCGCTTTAAGTTACGGGACCGTCACATTAAAATTGAATATATATGTTACATATTGAGTAAAAATAATTGTGATTAGCAACATTTTGTTAGTAAAAGTTTTATTGTAGAGATCGCTTAGAGATATTTTTTTTTAAATAATTCTATCAAATGGAGTTGGAAAAGGATACTTCGTATTCCATATACGCTAATAGAAAAAAAATCTCGATCCTAAAGCAGATTAGTATAAATCTCACATTTATCCGACAACTTAACTTCTTAACGCTTCCGTACACTCCGGCGGACGGAGCGCGACTGTTTTTGCGCCGGCGCGTTTCTATTTATACCCGCGCGAAAAATACAAAACCGGTCATCTCCACATTGAAATTAAAATCATAAATAATGATTTTTAACAATGTCAAACAAACAAAACACTTCCTAATGGGACAAACGTTTAATTAGTTTAAGCATCTCACTTTAAGTTACGAGACCGTCACATTTAAATTGAATATAGATGTTAGATATTGAGTAAAAATAATTGTGATTACTAACATTTTGTTAGTAAAATAGTAGGTATATCGAAGTAGGTATATCGAGTACTAAAATGATTAAAGAGAGGGTATGACATAACATCCTTTCACTATAAAAGACAGATGACTGCAAGTCTCGCAACATTCGTGTTTGGGCAGTGTACGAGGTGCGAGCTCTGTGACTGGTGACGTATGAATGTGAGAGGTGTAGCAGATTTAATTTATATTTGAATAGATGTTTCTAATACAGATTAGTGTATTTTAACTGAAGTTTAAGACATTGTTTCAACTGAATACAGTTTAAACGGTGGTTGCGCTGACCGCGCGTAGATTTCGAGCCGTAAAACACGCGAGCTCGGGTCCCGAGGCGACGAGGTAGCGAAAGAGTTGACTGTTTTTTTTTTTAATTACACTAATCAGTTAATTCACTAAGGCGCGGCAACCGCTGAACTACAGCTCGTTCATGAAATATGCGCGAAACCATAGGTTCGGTGATATCAGTATGATACTCATTTCCTTTCTCTTTCTGTTTATTATCTATTATTTATGTATGTCATGCCACCCCGGAATATCGCAGCTTAATTTAGTTGCCACCTGTAAACAATATTAAAAAATGTATACTTCAATAAACGTAATACTTACTTGAATGTAGTAACTCATAATATTATGCTACGTTCACTGCCACCCTGCTTTTGACGATGTCTTCCCAGGGGCCGCCATACATTGGGTGTCGGTCACACCATTAGTGTCGCCGGCACTGGAGAAAAATTTTGGTGGACACAACAGTTGTGTTACCGGCACTGCGTTTGGGTAAAATTAATATTTTGTTGTTTTTGTGGCCGTCGCAGCCTCTATTAAGTTTATATAAATAGTATAAAGTGTTTGAAGATTATACAGTGTGTTTTACATATAAATATGGCTAAAAACTCGAAAGATAAAATAAAACGTAATTTTGTTACGTAATTCAACCAGTGGTTCTCAACATAAAGTTGTCGTTGTTGTTAAGATTTTATTTTGTACTAATATTTAAAGATATATATTTAAGTTTGTATTATGGTTTCATAAATAACTTAAACAAGAATTTCAAACATAATTGAACATTTATTATACCTATTTGAAGTGAAGACATGAATAAATTCATTGTTTCTTTATTACGTTATTGTGTAATCGAATCCATGGCTTCAAATGTCCTCTCTGTATGGATATTATCTCAAGAGCGTGAAGGACGATCTAAAAAAAAAACGTTAAATTATAGTTGTGTTACTTTGTCCGTGCAGTCTAAGTGATAAAACTTCCCAGACAGGGGCACATTGTCGTTATTAATGAACGTAAGCGTAAAAGTGAATGCACAATTACGATTTTCGATATTTTTTTAACTGTTAGATAAAAACATATCTACTTTTAAAAGTTTGTGAGGAACTAAAGTTATAATAATTTGAAAAACAACCTATAAAAACCTGATGACTGTCTGGATAGGAAAACACGTGCAAAATAACTAAATACAACAAACAAAGGGATGGTTTTTACGGTTTTTGGTATAATGATGCCTGTTGTTTTAAAAATGACTCCCAAATGTAAAATTAACCAAGTTAAAATCAACTATATAACAAAATAATTCATTACTTTTATAGATAACAAGGTTGCGAGTGTGTAACGTTGACCACAGCTATAATCACCCGTAAGGCTATTAGATTTTATTGCCCAGACTGCACACACTTAATTACACAAATAATACCTGCTTCTTTGATGTATTCTTAATTCCAAACACTTTCTTACATACCAGATCAGAGGACTAGCAGAAAATAAATCACTTACAAATTTGTAGAAGGCTGCGCTTCTCTTCTCACTAGTCACAATCTTGCTGCACTACTTTTCTGGTTTTGACAACGATCTTACAGTTGTTTCTTCTAACGCGCTTGCCTTGTTAATGCCGTTGACTACCTTGAACTGCACTCTGCACTCTAAGGTAATTAACTTGCTAAAACGAACTATTTCTCCGGATCCTTTTATTAGGCCTCTGCCGCTATAGCCCCGTCTCTTTAACTTTTATTACACCTTGTGGCGACTTATGAATTTCTCTTTAAATCTACTTCCTAATTGCATTAGCGTTGTTGATGCCATTTTTTCGGTTACGCATCTGGAGACAACAGCCGACTTCTTACTAGCCACTGGCGTTACCCGCGCAGGTGCACTGCCGGACAATAGCGGCTCAGCGAGCTTTACAATACTTAGGTTTATTGCGACTATTAAATTAAAGTATATACAAAATTTTTCGGACTACGTTTGGTATATGTATCATATTATATGTAATATCTACGCTTCCTGTATACATTCTTGCTATTCCCTGCTTTACTTAAATGTATATGTTGTAGGCAATTGTTTAGATGAACAAATTAAAAGCTAAAAATGTTCTAAGGGGGAATAGCGTTATAAGGTTCGAAAGCACAGAGAAGTTAGTTAGCCAGGACTGAAACAAGAATGTAAACGGATCAAAAGTAAAATGTTAAAAAGTAAATTTATTTTACAAACATATTGGAATTCATACAAAATTGAATTTGGCAGAATTAATATTATTTTTCCAGTTTGACAATGATTTTAAAATTAATGGAATACTGCATGCAAGGAGTTTGTAAACTTGATCACGAGTTAAGTGACAATGATATCGGAGACGGTGATGGGTGGCCAGAGTACTTTTCATCGGATGGTAAAAAAATAGACGTAAAGTAACATTAGAAGTCAGAAGAAAGATTTTAATAGTTTGTTATTTGATATTAATACATTAATATTATCATAGCTTTTTTGATATTCACCTCTGGACACCCAAGACTGCTGTCATTTTCCGAAAATATTTTCTATTTAGTCGCTTTTTATTATACGCCGAGTTTATAACACGGAAGTTAATACAGTAAACTTCGCTTACTTCATTCTGGTGCTTTACCCCTGATGTTAAATAGCTCAACTATATTCCACAAAATTAATATCTATTTTCTTATTTTTTCTATTATAATTGCTAATTTAGTGCATTAATTATTTAATCTTTAAAATAAAACCAATGCGTGATAGATACATTGTTGTATTCGTATAACGGTAGGAGAAGAAAAAATAAAGGTTCCACCGAGATTTGAACTCGGATCGCTGGATTCAAAGTCCAGAGTGCTAACCGTTACACCATGGAACCGGTGATATATTTTATATGATAAATGTATCACTAGATCATTCGGTTATTATACTCGTATATACTAAAACCGAAACCAGGTTAGTTAAAAATTGTAATACATATTTTTTTATAATAACTTGACAATTAGGACTATCATTTGATTGTAAGAGATACTATCACATATACTGTGGTCATAGAATGATATATGCAACACCACGTTGCGCTCGTCAAAAGACGAGACTTGTTTAGTTTACTTTAGTAATTTCACTAGCTACAGGGCCATTCAAACTGGGACACTACTGTTAGGCAGTAGTTACATCATTATTACTTTCGGTTCAATCATATAATGAAACACTATGTTTGCGGCGATTCGAGTTCATATCTCATTGAAACTTGTATTAAGAATTCACATGTACTTGCTAAGTGATAATTAATTATGAAGATGTAAATATTTTATAACTCATAACTTAAATATTTTCCGTTACAAAATGAAGCGAAGACAATAAGTCTCGTATAGACATAGAGTACATCAAAAACAAATAAAGATGTATAAACAAGTGTGAATTATGACACATGTAGATATATATAATCAAATGAAATAGTAGTGTCTGTTTCTAATAAAGCTAGAGCTGTTCATATTTTTTTTCCACTGGCACGTTTGAATGTCTTTATTTATACAATGAATCATTAAAACTGGTAACAACTTCGTATGTTAATTACATTATTTATACTATAAAACCTCTTTGGTTGTACTATTTGTACCTGGCGGGTTTCATTGACATTAAAAAGGTTACATTTAAAAAAAAGAAATAAACTAGTACATTGTCCTCAGAGTCCTTTAGGGAGTGTCAGTTTGGAAAAGTCTGCCTAAACTTGTCGCATTTTTTTGATCAAATAACCCAACATTTCTACAACAACAGAATTACGACAATACCTAGAAGATAGCAAAAATTCATTGAAAAAAATGGCGCGTATATACTAAATATAAATAAACTTATAAAAAAAAGACTTCTTCAGTTTACGTAAAAAAGGCTACGCAACTTTTTCACCTACCTCATAAAACGAATTCATTAATTCCGAATAAGTGCAACGGGTTTTCGACCTCATGGTACTAAGTAGCAATAAGGCCGTGGATGGTGAAGTGCTCGCCCAGAATAATCTAGCTCTACAATCTTGATAATAAGAACAGTGGTATGAATTGATAACCAGCCAGGTCAAAAACCTACCACCAACAAAGTTTTACGTTAAGACCCATCGAACAGACCTCCGAGTTACAAGTCAGTTTTAAAATTAGTAAGTCTTTAATATAAATACTAAAATTTTAACTGTTTTACTACATAAATGTAACAAGAAAGGTATCGGAATGAATTATACCACTTCCATTACAAAGTTCTTGAAAGTTTAACTGTAACATTTAAATATTTGTGAAGGTATTAGTAGGTAATCTAAGTAAAAAAAGTACATGTTCCACCGAGACTTGAACTCGGATCGCTGGATTCAGAGTCCAGAGTGCTAACCATTACACCATGGAACCGTTGTATTTGTTTAATAAATATCATCTATTTATTACGCGACAAAGTTTCTGATTATGTTTTAGTGGATTTGTAATTCTTCTTCAATCTGAAGTTTGGATATCCACTTTTGTCTTTTAATATCTGAAATAAGATTTGTATGAAATTTTATAACTAATATAAATATTTTTATGTATAAAAGTAATCCCGGTCCTTTAGTGATAATTATTGTAATGTTTAAGTCTAAGCATATAGGTACACTAGAAATTGAAAACCCATCTTCTATAAGATGGAACATTACTAGGTGTCTATTAAAAAGATTTCTCATCATTACTTTTATAGCCTTTAACAATCCCTATCACAGACCACTCTTTAATAGTCCCGATTTAAATCTAGATCACGCTGGCAATATACGTTCCTAAATTTTTGAAAAGGTCGAGGTCTTAATATTCTTGATTCAGTCTAGGTCATTTAACCCTCACGCTGGTCAACATATCTCCATGAAAGCTGTTCTCGGAGTTTATCGATTTCCGCAAGGTCTTCCTTCTGTAGTTAATTACCTTTCGATAATCACACAGACTTCTCTTTTTAAGAGAGTCAAGTCCTTTACTCCTGATTATCCAACACGTTGGTTAGATACGAATTTTGTTCTCCTCCGTGCTATTTATTAACTCTTTACATAATCGAATGACGTATGTCAAAAATATAATTGGTAATGTGAAACGGATGGACCCGGTCTAAGTTCACGCGTCAAAACGGAAGGCGAATTCTTCGGAAGTGCCGAAGAGGAGGTCCCGCGGCGCACTCCGTTTATCCCTCATTGTAACTCGATAAGATATTTATTGGAAACATTCGAAAATGGGATGGCTCCTTGGCGGTTACTCGACGTCGCCATAACCGGCTCACGTCTACTGCCATTCTACATTTTTATTTCATCAATATTTAATGCGATCGCCAGAGGACGGAGACGACGGCAGTAGATAACTTCTATCCGATCGGATCTCAAGATTCACTACAACATGACTACTATTCACAACAATAATGTTTACTTCGTGTTTATCACCTATCATCGTATAGTAAAGTATCAATTTCTTACGTATTCTCACCGTTTTACTTAAACCTAGTTAAGATAATACTAGTTTAGCTACAACGCAACCGGAACTCGCTAATATTTGCACATTAACTAAAGTTTAGCCTTTTCTAAAATCAGTGTCTGAATTTTTGCTATTTATACAAATTTTGTTCAGATCTTAAGATATGTTTGGATGATAATATCTCGTGTAAGTTCACAACAAGATATGCCACGCAGATGTAAGCATACAATTTTTGTAGCGGGCAGTAGTGAATATCGTAAAATATTAACTGAAGGAATATCGTGAGCGTGAAATTCAACGGCGTACTGAGTGAACTGCCATTTTAATTTCGTAAACTGAGCATCACATGAGTAATACGTTTGTTTTAACGTTCGATTTCTATACAAAATTATTATCAAACGTGTTGTATAATACAATTGAATTGCTCATAGGTTGTCGTTGCCAGAAAGTCCAGGTTACTCTGCAAACATTACTGTTCACCAGTTTAAATGGAGTTGTAGCTTAATTATTTTAATTCGAACTTAACCGCTTACCATTATTAATAACTAACTAGTGTTAAAGGTTTATTTCAGCTGGTTTTAGTCTCTATTCCCTGACTGCATCAGACTAACGACGTAAATATTCCGTAACTTTTAAATCGGAAGAGCTACTTGGATACTATTTCAGGACAAAATGATGTACAGGATAAGGAGACGAGGAATTCGAAATGAAAAGTCTATAGCTCTTCCGGTTTAGGGGACATTTTTTTTTTTATACTACTTTGCGACGAGATGAGCAAGACGTTCACCTGATGATAAGTGATACGCTTGCCCATGACAACGTGGTGCTAGTTAAGATGGTACACACTGCACCACATTGCGCTCGTCGCCTTGAGACACAAGGTGTTAGGTCTCGTTACCCCAGTAATTACACTAGCTACAGCGCCCTTCAATCCGTAACACAGTAATGTTCACACATTACTATTTAGCGGTTAAATAGGAGCTGCGGTGGTACCCACCCAGACGGTCTCCGGCAACAGAGACCTACCACCTGGTAAAACACAACAACAACAAAATATGAAAGGTCAACGTTAGCACTGTGGGAGGGAAGAAAGCAAAAAAGATAAATTTCACACAGAATCGAACTCTTGACCTCTGTGTCTAAAGCATGAAAGTTAACTCCTGGGTCACCTCCATCATATTATAGTCTTATAAGATAACAGAGACCCGGATAATAAGACGTAGTGTCATCTTTCCGGCTTGTATTATTGCTGTTCGCACCTCCTATTTCTACTGGCAAACAGTAGTGTGTAAACATTACTGTGTTCCGGTTTGAAGGGAGCTGTAAGCTAGTGAAATTACTGGGGTAACGAGACTTAACGACCTGACTCAAGGCGCCGAGCGCAATGTGGTGCAGTGTATACCATCTTAACAATCGCCACGTTGTCATGGGCAAGCGTATCACTTACCATCAGGTGAACGTCTCGCTCTTCTCGTGAATTTGTTGAATAAAAGAAACACTTAGTCTGATGATACTGTTAAGTCGATAAGAAAACTAACAATAACATCTTCTGAACGAAAAACTTATCTAGCGCTTTAGTGTTAAAAGCTGTGTATTACTTACACTAATGTAAATGTACTGTTCGTCTTGATAATAATTTAACACTCTTATCGATCAATGCCTCGCGGGCTGATGTGACTTTAACTATAAAAATCTTTTTGCTGTATATGATATCACTTGTATGTAAAAGTAATGTGGTTCCACCGAGATTTGAACTCGGATCGCTGGATTCAAAGTCCAGAGTGCTAACCATTACACCATGGAACCGTTGAATGATGAATTACGAATTCACAATCAATTAAATGAGGTTTGAAAATCTTCTGTTTGATACAAAGACCTGTAAATAAAAAAATATATCACATTAAATCTCAATTCAATTTATAAAAAAATAGCAAAAAAAAATGCAAATTTATAAAAAAAAGTTAAGTTCTTAATGTTGCATAGTGTCTCTGAAAATGGAATTTTTTATTTTATCTTTCATTTTATTATATTGTCTCTGTATAAAGAGTGTTTTGTTATGTTATACAATTTAATTTAATTTAATATTTAATTTGAATTAAATTTTTGTTAATTTTTTTTTGATTTGTCATTGATTTGCTGTATGCTATTCAATAATTAAGTTTTTTTATGTGCCATATCGCTATAAACGGTTACAATTAGAATATATCTAATGAATTAGTTATTGGAAGTTATTGTGCACAACACAAAATACATAAACAAAGTGCGTGAAATTTAAGTGAATAAGTGGATTAGTGTACCCGAGTCGGCAGGTTATCCAAGTTACGTATTTATTATTATCAAGTATTTATATCGTGATATCCAGCTCTGAGTATCGCGGACGTTACAAAGCTGTTATGGCGGATATTTAATAATGATGTTAAAATACAAACTTACGTTACTTCCTGATTGTCTTGTGTTATAAAGCTAAGAGTCTGTCTAGTAAGTTGTATCGCGGAGGCAGTTAAATGTATTTCCCTCATCACACAACTAGCAGAGGAACCAATAGAGGGTGGAGCTGTGAGCAATGCAAATCAGTCAAGTGGTTGTCACGCGGCGCCGCGCGTCGACAGCGACAAGTATTTACGAGCGCGGCGCCGGATGAAAAAAGTTTTCAAACTAAACCACTCCTCATTTCAGACGTAATCTACGACGCGAACGACAAATGGTCTTCGGACCTGACTGCGCTCGCTTATTTCGCAAATTTTTTTTTTCGTGAACCCACTTTATTTGTTTTTTTGTCCCTCGGTCCGAGACTTTCGTTCTCCTTCCCGTCGCTTGTTCGGAGAGTTTCGTTTCGAAGCGAATTAATAAGTACCGTTTTGTTTTTAAGTTTTCTTTTTTGCTTATTATCCTTCTTTATATAATAATGTTAAAATTATATCATTGGTGTGCGTATCGGTCGAATAAACGAATATAACAAACAGTAATATTATAAGAATAGATACTTTCATTGACAATTAAACATCTCAGTTGTTTATCAGTATAGTGTTATGTGTTTTATAAATACAGGATGATGGAGAAGTAAACTTTATTTGTGATTAGAACATGTTACAGGACATAAGAGGTAGGATAATTTATATTTAAAGTTAATGTCATTAATTTTAATTGTAAATATGCCGCCGTAACAGCATCGCTATTTTAAGAGCTGGAGTATTCTCGGTGTGGTTTCTGTAACCGCGGCCTCAATTGTCGTTTATCATGCGTATTATTATTATGTAGGGATACACAGCAAGAGGTTTGTCTGTCGGTTAAACAATCAAACCCTCTCCCTTCTCCGGCCGTAACAATTTGTCCAGGGATGTTCAGCGGGACGATTTGTCCCCGCCGCCGCCGGCGACGCGATATTGCGCGACAAGACTGATGGTTACTTGAACAACTTGCGCCCTTTTAATAAAATATTTACGTACCTCTCCCGCGGGTTAGGTAAGTGTAGGACTTGAAAGGGGGAGGAGAGGGAGAAACAACCGAAACTTAGAAAAAAAGAACATTGTTTCAATGACAAAGTTGAACTATATTTCCAACGGACCTTCATCCGATTGTAGTTAAAACAAATTTCAGCCAATAAAACCATTGATGCTTTCAATCATTCGGTTCCATGGTGTAATGGTTAGCATTCTGGACTTTGAATCCAGCGACCCGAGTTCAAATCTCGGTGGGACCTATTATTTTAATGCGAAAACTTGACTTCAGTAAATGGTACCAATTGTGTAATCTAATGTGTAAACATAACTATATTTAAGAAGCTTGTTTACGTGTAGCATCCTTATGTTCTACTTCTTTTCCTTAAAATTTTGAAATTCTCTATAGTATGTTTACGAATTTATTAATTTTCAATGGAAATAACTTAACAATTATTTGTAAGTTTCTAAATTATTTAGAAAATTTTGTTGACATCGTGAATTTTTCTTCTCTTTTAACCTCAGTTGAAACAGATCTAGAATAGATTAAGATATTTAAAACATCAACTCTTCTATAGATTTTATTGAGAGTGTTTAATTAATTTAATTATCACACCTGTCCACGTGTATAAAATTTTTGTTATAAAAATCTTTTAAGAAGTAGCTTTAGAAAAACTTTTTTCATGAACTTTACCAGCACTCACCAACATGCGTGCCATTTATTTACCAATTGAGGTCTGTATCTAGTAATGGTCATTACGCTTTAATTACGATAATGATCAATATTTACTTATAAATCCTTATAAAAAATCCTTTACGTTTGTAATACACTCCCGCACACATCTATCGGCCCACCTAGTGTTTAAAAGTTTTAACGGTGCCTAGCTAAAAATAAATGTTAGGTGGAGCAATAAGTTTTAATGCAGTTTTAAAGCTGATTTTTTAGTTAACCTTTATGTATGTCTTTTTTTTTTAATTTTGAATTCAGGATTATGTAAAAAAAACGAAAATTCGAGTCTGTTCATTGTTTTCAACGACCCAGGAATGGAGAAAACTTTTTTATTGCGCACAAGTTGGATTTTTTTTTAAAGTGTCCGGTTATTGGTTCCATAAAAAGGCAAATCTAAACTTAGAGCCAGTTTTGACCAAAAAATATGGATACTCTGCCTGAAATGGTCGCCCAAGTTGTAAAACTTCTACCGGCCAAATCAATCCGAAATTACAAAAAAATAAAAAAACATACATAGGAGTTGACCAATAAATCTGCTTCAAAACTGCATTAAAACTTATTGCTCCAACTAACATTTATTTTTAACTAAACACCGTCGAAACTTTAAATACTGGGTGGTGGGCCGGTAGATGTGTCCGGAAGTATATTATTATCAAGTTTTAACTTTAAAAAATGATTTTTAATTAATACCAAATCGTTTGCAGAACTTCTGGATGTCATCAACGGATATGCTTTACTGTATCCGGTTGCTTGATAGTTTTAACGCTCGATCCGGGTATGTATCTCACTCTTGGGAAATTTCGATACCGCTACGTCGCTACATCGCTACGGTTCTACGTCGCTACATCGCTACGAAGCTACGTCGCTACGTTGCTACGTCTCTGCGCTGCTACGGCGCTGTCACTCCGCGAGATGAAACCTTCCCATCCAATACATCTGCTATAGGAAATCTTAATCTAATACGCTGCGACAGCGAATGATTTATACGTGGAACCGATCCGCTGATCAGTAGCGATAAAATGTTGCATCGCGATCCTTTTCCTCCTCATTCTTAAAAGTAATATTTGTTTTTTTATATTCATTCTATTTCAACCGCCAAATAGTAGTGTGTAAACATTACTGTGTTCCGGTTTGAAGGGCGCTGTAGCTAGTGTAATTACTGGGGTAACGAGACTTAACACCTTATGTCTCAGGCGACGAGCGCAATGTTGTGCAGTGTATACCATCTTAACTAGCACCGCGTTGTCATGGGCAAGCGTATCACTTACCATCAGGTGAACATCTTGCTCGTCTCGTCGCATAGTAGTATAAAAAAAAAACTCTTTCAATCAGAATGATTACTTCATAACATTGATAGGACTTCCAGCGTAAAGTTTCTCATGATGTTTTGAATTTTCGTAACGTGAAGTTTTGTAGGAACTAACAAGTTTTTATAATGTCATTAATAACTAATTTTCAATTATGTATGTAAAATTTATGTTAAATTTATTTTGTGCCGAACTCACATAATTATGTTATAGAGAAACTAATTTTGTTTTAATAATAATTATTAGAAGACATCTTATTTTTGGGGTTATGTGGGATAAGCAATTAGCCCAGAATTTCATATAGAACACACCAGAGCATTATGAAGAAATTGATATTTAATTGACAAGTAAAATAATCTGAATCATTGTCGTTTTACTTTTGAATTAAACTGACTATTAGACACATCTCTTAGAAGATTTATATAATCTGCTGTATTTTTTACATTCACACCACACCAATTATCTGCGATTGGTCAGACTTTTTACACTTTACGAACATAAATGTAGCGAGACTTACAGCTATCGGTCTTTTACAGCGAAACAATGTTATGTCATCCCTTCCCCTTATCCTTTTCAGCTTTAAAATCTTAATACAATAAGCATTTTTTTAAAGAAAAAATTGTAATCACAATTATTTTTTCTTAATATCTAACATGATATTCTTTTTATTAAAACTAAATTTTACGGATTTTATGGCGTTTATTATTTTGTTTGTTTATTCCCGACGTTTCGACCGCTTTGCAGCAGTCATGGTCACGGGAGGACTGAGATGACAGACGTCCAAATGTCACAGCTATCACGTGGTACCCACAACTTTTTAATTATTATTAAGATCGGACCATCAATACCATAGTCGGGAATAAACAAACAAAATAATAAACGCGATAAAATCCGTAAAATTTAGTTTTAATAAATGTGTAACATTCGCGGAAATATAAGAAATCATTATGATATTCTTTAATTACCATAGTGGAAGTAAGTTATAATGTAGAAAATATTATATTCTAAACCGGCGACGCCATTTTATGCACCTCCTGTGGCCTGCAATACACTCAACTTGCTCACACCTGAGCGCCATCACATTAAGTTACGCCCTACGCGGCTGCGAAAGGATTTTTTATCACACAAACGACGGCCTAAACACTCTTCTGTAAGCCATTTAGTAAATTACTAGTAATTTTTAGTGACGGCACAAGAAAAACTTAATTAAATACATACATAACATTCTAAGTATAGACTATACTTAGTAATAATCGAATGTAGTGTAGAAATTTAGACACGCTCAAGAAGCTTCTAGAATGTTATTATAAATGGTTTAATTACATAAAGTTACATGGTCTTCTAACAGTAAACAGGTTGGGTCTTGAATTGTTGCATTGGAAGATTGTAGTGAAAATCACGATTTAGTTTATAATTTAGAGGTGGAAGCTACAGCGGTATTTGTAGCTACAGTGGGAGCTACATTCTATGCCTGAATTATGAGCGGCCGTGGGATGGGTTCCAATTAACTTAGCCCCGTTATTAACGGCGCAACGTATCCCGCTCACTCCATTAAACTCAATCTCCGGTAATCCGCGCTACACGTTCGATGTTGCCAGATAACAGATTTTATATTAGTTTAAATATGAAAATAATTATTTTTAATACGATTCAAAGCTATTAGGTAATTTGGGAGTCTTTAAGAGAAGAGTGAATAGGCTTCTTCTAGACTAACGCGCTTTACCATCAGACTACATCGCCACTTACCATCAGGTGGGATCGTAGTCAAGCGTTAGTCTATACATAACTAAAAAAAAAATATTGGTATAACTAAATATATACGAAACGTTCTGATTTGTAGAAATCCAATGTATTTTAATCACACACAGAGAGGACCGGTTTATGAACAAAAAATATTAAAACAAAATAGATAATCACTGTTGTGATGAAAAAAAAATTACTATTCAATAGTAAGATATTAAGTTTTATTCAAGTGTAGTACTTATAACTTTTAATGAGGTATTAACATCAGAAGTTATTGTAATCCAGTTGTCAACACGACGCCATTGTTTGTATAGACTATATAACTATTGAAAATGGCGTCGTTAGTTTTTTATTAGATTGATACTGTTTTATCTTCCCCATTGCACAATAGCTAATAATTTAACAGAGTTCTTTGTTCGATTTCGAGTCAACACGTTGTGATGTTTACTTGGCGGTAGGATTTTTTTAAAGCAAGCCAGCTACCATTCTCATGTTGTAAATCCACCATTCAATATATAACAGCCAGTGTATTCCCAGTTACCATAAAAAATTACGTTAAACATATAATTAGTTGAACGAACAGCAAGTTTGGTGATATTATCGACTGTTATTTATTGAAAAATTAAAACTAATACTGTCAGAGTTACATCTGGCAACATTCGCATCCCCTCCCCGCCCCCTTCCCCCCGGCACAGCGGAGAAGCAAGGCACGCACTAATTACCGACGAGAATTCGATGCAATAAATCACGGGCATAATATAACGGCGAGCGCCGCCGTCCGCGTCCGTCGCGTCGCACTGGAATGCACGCCCCAAATCCACTAGGGTCGCCCTCTATAATTTGAATTTCGAATAATAGTGATGAGCAATCGGACAACGCAAATACGGTTTATTGAATATAATAAATTAAATAATATTTTCATTGACTGATACAGACGTAATTTACCGTAATAAAATTTATATAATATTTTCTCTCTTTACCTATTTTGATCATTTGTGTTTACCACCCATATTGACATCAATACTATAAAATATACTACTAATACTTTTCTTTAGTTAAGATTATGTTTCACTTTTAAAAGGTTCTGCCTTTTAACGACAGGCATTACCATAATATGCTTAATTCAATATTTACTTTGTAGTGTTGTAATTTTTTTCTTAATTTTTATTATTGTCTTGAGGTAGTTTAGCATTAATTCAATATGGTTAAGGTACTATTAAAATGATTTATGCTGATAAGTTTACTGAAACAATAAGAATTTAAACTTCTAATATTACGTTGAGAGAATTCTGAATGCGCGTTAAATAATTTTATAAATATTTATTAGAAAAGTGGTGACATTCTAAAGTTATCGATGTATATATTTCTAATGGCACTTTCTATAGTTATTAGGTTATGATTATGTGTATAAACTGTTTCGTGCACTAATTGTACTAAAAGCCGACTAGTCTTAGTCAAATAGTCCACTGTTTCACATATCTATTTAGTTGAAGATATATTGTTACATTTTCAGCTAAATGCCGCGTGATGTTATTAACTTTAATTGCTTCTGTGGCTATGCGGCTAAGTGCTTACCTTGTGATATGGCAATACATGGTTCGATTTCGGGAATACACGCTCTAGAGTTTGGTTGGTGATAGAGATTTTTTTTTAAATCATCTGGAGTTCTACTAACCGTGTATTGTCAAACTGACGTCTTAACAGTTTAGCTGTAAACATGTGAGTGGCACCATGCAATGATAGTCCATTGCAGCTAAAAAATTAAAAAATTATAGTGTAATTTCTTAATAATTTATATATAACCTCTTTGTCTGGCAGTTTTGAACGTGATGAAAAAAATATACCATTCTAAATTCAAATTACTAGCCGTCTGAGCGCTCCCGGTACATACTCGCGGCGTTCCTCCCTACGGGTTATTTATGAACAGTCACTGAGCTATGTAATAATCTGAGGCGGGATTTAATTTGTCGGACTGATTTCACACTAGGGTGCGAGCGAGATGCACTTACGCGCGCGCGTCTACGAAGGAGGGGGATGGAGTGCAGCCCGCTGAAATCGTTAGCGGTTTCAGCAGACAGACCGTAAGTGGGGTTACCAGATGAAAGTTATCATAGCGGACAATCGTAATTAACAAAATTTACTGTTCTACTCAAGTATAATCATCAGCAATTGAACATAGGTGTCCTTCATAGATCTTTACACAGATCGATCTTGATCTTGTATAGATGACGTATGAAATCCTATGTATTTATCAAGCTTATTTAGTTTACTATTGGTCTGTGAATCCTGATTACGACAAAGGATAATAATTTACTATAATTTCTTTAGCAGATGATTTAAAATAATTAAAGGCTGTTTTAAATTATTGCAATGTCATTATACTGTCTAATTTTTAAAACAGACAAAGCTTCTTTAGCCAGGTTTCGTGAACGGGATCAGTCCAGGGTTTCCACCACTTCATGGTTGCTGAAGCTAACCGTAATGAAAATCGGCGATGCGAATTTATCCTCTCCTTTTTTCTCTGGTGAACTAAATAAAGTGGGATTTGTTTGTTTGCGCACAGATCTTCGGTTTTGCTATTTATGTGTTGTATTCTCTGTTTAGTTTCATTTATCGTTTATTCTTTATTTTTTATCATATCACTTAACGGGTAAATTCTTTATGACTTGCTCTGTAGAATTATCGATTACATCATTTCATTATTCATATACATTCTTCTATACGAAATTTCAATATTGGGTTGTGTAAAACTATTTTAAATTTATTAAGGTAAAAATTGTCGAAATATTTTCTACAAAAACATGTTAAGCGTTAAAATGGATACGTTAGTAATGAAGCTTATCACTTTTAATAAGCCCGTATGTAATTAATGATTTAATTATAAAATTATCGTATTGTTTAGAAGTGGTGTGTTGGACGGGAAGTGACGTCACGTCATACAACAGCTCCCGTATAAATGATGTACTGGGCTATTTATCCATATAACAAACGTACTCGTTTAAACCTGACACAA
The DNA here is from genome assembly GCA_029286795.1 of Byasa hedistus. Classification (NCBI taxonomy): domain Eukaryota; kingdom Metazoa; phylum Arthropoda; class Insecta; order Lepidoptera; family Papilionidae; genus Byasa; species Byasa hedistus. The sequence continues at coordinate 2,117,537 of JAGSMW010000020.1, read as the reverse complement.
TACCGTTTAATCCCATTGTCGCCGGGGTGCGTCGAGGGTGTTTCAGCTTGATTAATTAGTATAGAACAATGTCTATTGAACCAATCAGCTCGGACCCTCGGGGTGTACAGGATCCCGGTGCTGTACAACGCAGACGGCCGGCTCGGTGTATAATGGTGGCCGGAGGAGACAGCGGATCCAAAGGAGGGACAATTAAGGTTGTTAATGAAACCGTGAGCACTTTCAGGCGTTTGTGAATGATTAGGAATTGTTGTTTGTGTTTGAATTGATTAAGTGTGGTGATGTTTATGAATTGCAGTTCATGCGACGCCATTTTGTTCGGTTAATTGGCTAAGGCTATTGAATTTATCCGAGACAATCCTGATCCACCTGGCGCGGAATAGGAACATGTTTGCAGAACTGGTGTCCAATCTCCATTAGTTGGAAGGGCACATTAAGAAGAAGAAGAAAAGAAATTTATAACCTAATGTGTTAAATGTTATAATAACGTTTAGGGAAATATAATTTATAACATCCGCTATAGAAAAAACAACTTATGGAGTATTAAAATCTGTAGCAATTTAGGTCTAGATTCTAAACTTAGGAAAGGTTAATCTAACCAAGACTTATTCTCCAAAAATTTTAAAAAGATGTTTATATAAAATTCATGTTTAAGAGGTATTTATAAAACAATATCAAAATAAGAGATTTCATTGTAATCATTTAATACTTTCTTTATTGAATGTCAGGGTTCGATCTCCACTGACCTTCAGCTTCTGATGAAGTAGAACAGCGTGATGAAACATGTTACAAGAATATCAACTTTCTTCTGTCCTTGTGGGAGAAGCCCGGAGTCCCACAAGTGGGAACATTAAGAGGGCCGTTGAAATTTTTTTTTATAATCGCTAACACAATTGGAAACTGGAGCGCCATTAGTGACGCGTCACGTTTGCGAACACTTGTTTTATCACTCGTTAGTCCCGTCTCCATTTGTTTGCCGCAACGCGACCTAATCCCGGTCTCGACCCCGGGATAATCCCGGCTCACGAATCATGACACTATTGTTGTAAGTGTGAAACCGACGCAAATAGGCCTACGGCTTTGTGCGTCCCCAGTTCGGTCCCTTGAGGTCTACATACAAAGGAATTTAGTTCTTATGCACACTAACAATAAAGTATATTGTTCTTTGCAGAGTTTAATAGAAGTAGTGAAGTTAAAGAGGTGCAGTTGGAATTTTTTCTAAGATTTTTTTTAAAGCTGAACCGTATACTTTTGGCCGTAAAGCTGATTTTCGTTTGATAAAATAAATGTGATATAAGACATCCTGTTTTCAAATACAACTATTGTTGTAGTACAAGGGAAGCGCTGTGTGCACTTTAGCGAATTTTTATTTGTGAATGCTCATTGTGCGTACTTAATAACGAGATTATTATATGGTACGGGACCTTGGGGGTGGTATGATCAAATATTGGTAGCGTTTAATGAAGCGGCGGTGTTTCGTTTTGCGATTGTGTGGCATATGTTGTTGTTTGTCCGCAAACATTTGCATCAGTTACATAACGTGTTAACGTTATAACATAACTCGAATGAAATCGTAATTTAGTTTTAATATATATTTTCTATTTACTTAGAGACATTGAATTTTACTTTTTAAAAATCTTACTCATGTTTCTAGGCTTTTCTCATGAATCTCAGGACTGTTTACAAAAAATCAACAGTTACAACTGAGATATAACCATTTAAAATTTTACTCAATAGTGTCAAATATTAATTATGAGTGTGGTTTAGACACAAATCAGTAATATCTGAATATTACTTTGTTTGTGTATCATTTTAACTTATACCAACTTTAGCTTTAAATCTCTTGTTCAATATCAAGCGCGTGCGAAAGCTTCTTAAATATTATAATGTTGGAGGTTAGACGAATTGTTTAGTTACGAAGGAGGTTATATGCGAACAGGTGATAAATAAAGGCAATACAATTGTAGCCTGCAACGGTGCAACCGCCGCGACATTATGCAAACAACCACTAAAGTCTATTGGTCGTAACTTGAACATTTAAAGCCTACCGTTTGAAGGCTCTGCTTAACACCATGCGATAACCCAGCCCCGACATAAGACTATTTTGAAGAATCTGTCTTTGTGGTTCCTGCTTCGAAACGTCTGAATCGAGTTTGATTTAATTATCTTTGATAGATGATTTACAGAATTGTCAGTAACTGTGTTTTGTGAAATTACAGATGTATTCAGATTTGGAGTACTATCAGTAGTGATGATGAAGGCGATGTTATGTTAATATTTACTTTTTATTGTCAGTGCAATCTTTTCAATTACTCCTAATTCTCTTTTTATATGATAGATACGTTTCCTAGAACATAAGTTCACTTAAAAATTTGTTTAGTTTATATTATTAACAATACTGATTGCAGAAATTCATGTAAAAATAGAATTGGATTTAGTGATCGTATCGTATTCGTTTCGTGTGTTCTGAATATCGTTAGGAGTCGCACACGATAACCGTTCGATAATTATCGCCAATACGAAGTTTGACGACACCCGCGGGCGTCGTGCGCGACACGCCCGCACGTTAACCGCACGAGACGGAGGCCGCTTTAATACCACCATGCAAATTTATTTTTATTTGTTACGAAACAGTAAACGTGGGAAGCCATTAAACGAATTGCTCACGTTTTACATTTACCTAATAGTTTATAGTTTAAAATATATAACGCATGTGAAAAAAGCATTAGCAAATATGCGTTGCGTACTTTTTATAGGGAACACGCCGCGCCAGTACGCTTTGCGAAAACAACATGGCCGCTCATTATTATTATTCGTGCGCTCTTTATAATTTAATTATTATTATTACAGTGATTAATCAAATATTTGTTTGAAAGTAGACATAATTTAACTTGACAAATAACTAAACAAGTGTATATTAATACATATTTTTTTCATTTTAATTTACCTTCGGGATTCTTGCTTCGAAGGAGTATAGCAATCACATCCGTTTAATTCGTATAATCATTTAATTCATTATAAAACTAAAAATTTAATTACTTAAAAGATGAATTTGGATGTTGGGTATGTTAGAGCGGTTTGTATCACACCAACATCCCTTATGTTAATATTCTGTAATGTTAAAAACGAATCTCGTTTTAATTTGTTCTGCTTACATTCCATCAGCAAATGTACATCTTCAATTTGATTACAGATCTTTTATTCATATTATCGATGACAGAAAAATTACTATGTACAACTAGTTTTCTAAATCAAAATTCGTCATAAATGTTTCTGGACCAATGCGATTACAAAGACTTACTTCTTTCTTAGGAAGTGTAGTACTATAACCTCTGCAGCTATATTTCGAGGATTTTGATAACTTACCTACATACCTTGCTCTCACAAATATTCCTAGAGTCTGGTAAAAAATAATAAAGATTCATCAAGCTATACTATAAAAAGAAGGAAGAGTTTTGTATTACTCAAAATTTAACATGTAGTTACTTTGAAATATATTCTTTCTAACCGGAAGGAAAGGTTTTATTAAAATGAAACCCTATCTTACGCATATCATATAGAACTTTTTGATAAGGAATATTTATACTTTATTAAAATATGCTCGTAAAATTTCATTTGAAGTTGAGCAATTTGTAGTTGAAAGCACAATAATTTCTCGATGAACGTGAAATTCAGAAAACGATTCGGCTTCATTACGTAACAATTGGCAGCGAGGTCTTATTATGTTCGCAACATATCAACGTCGCCATTTGTACAGCGGTCGGTGTGTTTAGATCTTAGTAAATATTCGTTATGTTGCAAATTGTTTGGGAACATGCAATCGTCTACGGTAGCTCATTGAGAGCAATTGCAATCGTTGGATTACATTATATCAACACTAATTTACTACAACTCTACGTTTAAACGTAAAAATAATTTCGATGGTGAATATGAAAATCAAAATTTTGTAGATTTCAGATCATTTATTTATTTAAAAAACTTTATTTGTATGCCTAAAATTAGGCCACAAAAGGCCGTTATCTACCAGTCAACATAGGAAGTGGAGAGATGTGATGTAGTGAGGAGATAGAACATATGTACATAATAATAATTGTAAATATATATACATGTATCCAATATATGATAAGACTTCATAAGCAAATTAAAAATCTTTAATTCACGTTCATAAAAGTTTGTGATTGAAAAAATAATAGCATTTCGCAGTGATTCTGTAGCTTTAATACACTATAACCTTTTTTATTCCTAAGAAAGTAATAACCGAAGTAATGAGAATTAGCAACTTTAAGAACTTTTGTATTATAGACAGAAAAGATTGGTAAATGGTAAGTGATACGCTTGCTCATATCGTCGGCGCTATTTAAGATGGTATACACTGCACCACATTGCGCTCATCGTTTTGAGACATAAACTATTAAATCTCATTACCCTAGTAATTTCACTAGTTTATAGCACCATTCAAACCGGAACACAGTAATGTTATCACACTACTGTTTGGCAGTAGTAATAGGAGTTGCGGTGATACGTAGACGGCCTCCTTATGAAAGCTTAAAAGAAGAATTGAGCAGAATTGGGATCGAACTGACGCCTTCAAGATATAACTTAAAAATGAAATGAATAATACATTTTAAATTAAATTCTTCTTCTTCTTAGTCGTATTTCCTCATGACTGAGGGTCGTGGTCATCATGTGTAATGAAACACACGACGACTTACTTATCAGTTATAATGGAGTGGTTTGCCATTGCCTTCTCCATTTCACATACTAGTCCGACCACTGATGGTCATGACATAGATATGCAGGTTTCCTCACGACGTTTTCCTTCACCGTCAAAGCACGTGATATTAGTTGTATATTGTTGTTGTATATTGAAAAATTCATTGGTGTATTCGAACCCGGTACCTTCGCATTGGAAGGCCGGCGTTCAAACTACTAGTTAAATTAAATACTTGTATGAAAATATCGTGTTAAATTACTCGCGTCGCTGAAACCATAAACTAAATCACACATAGCGGTGGTCAGCATCGCATGCCGTTGCGCCGTACTCCGCACACCCGCGGGACCTGCTAAGCATCAATTATTCCAGCAGGGCATTTACGTTTCCACGCGAAGTGAACGTGGCCCGTTCTGTCGGGATATGTCTTCATTTACATCTAACAATGGCAACTGTGTCATTAAATACTTAACTATTGTCGATAACATTCATAATGCAGTATAATTGTTACGTTTGTCCGTCCCCGTTTATGTATAGATCAATTGAATGTTTTGCCTGTGTGTTTTATATCTATACATGTCTAAATATTTACGTCGAACTAATTATAATTAGGAGTTGTTTAAACGGTATTTAAGTTGATATGGTGTAGTACTATGAATAAAAGTTGTTGAAAAAAAATCACGATTAATGCATCATGGAGGTTTACCGTTTTCAACCTGCTTCCCTTTTCAGGAAACTTGTTTTAAAACTTTTGATTTATTTGTGAGTGTATATTAATTTCACATTACCCTAAAATCTAATTTTTTAGTACATAAACTTTTTCACAGATAAATGAATGGATGTTAAACAAAAAAGGAAAAAGATTCATAAAAATTATTAGCGAAATTCATCAATGCATTTTTCTACTCTTTTCAAGATTTCTTTTTTTTGTATACTAGTATTATAGTATCAAAGTATTTATTTCTTATTTGTATGTTGACATAATAACGGAGTTACAATGGTAGTTAAATTGTACAAATTGTAACGTTATCATCGTTATTTCATCAGTTGTTTGAGTACTACCACTTGCCTCCAACAATTCCCAGCGATTTTTTACAGCTTATCGGTCCATGTATTGTCGCAACGTTTTTTTTTATTCATTTTAAAAACCTTGATAAGTAAAAAAAACATTTGTAAATGAGAATATCGCAGTATTCAATATCAAATTTCCACATTTACCGTACGCATATAAAAAAAACGGTTCTCGCAAAAACTCCGAAGTGAATATAAAGTAGCCCGCGACGGGGAATGATTGATTTGGAATAGCACGGAGGTGTCACATAAAATATTGATGTCATGTCATAAAAAGGGGGATCCCCACTTCCCGTTGACCATCAAAGCTCTTCGCATAAATTTTCTGCTTCCACGCAACTTGATTCTCAAGGGTGTGTAACGGTTTTCGGTTTTTCGGTCTAGTGTATAAAATTTGTTTGTTGTACACTCAACGGAAATAGAAAGGGTAAAAACTTAAAAGAATTTATCTGTTTAATGTATACATTAAAGATTATATTCTTAAAACTACTATTCTTCGAAGTTTTATTGTAAAAAATACTATTTATCATGTAACAACAAAGCTTTCAATATTTAATTTACTTATTTATCTACTAGCACTATAGCTCTTTGTTCATTTTGGGGCAAACGACTGTTTTCACTTCATGTCTATCTTGTGTGTGTAACTTTGTTGACGTTCCAATTTTCGTCTAATCAAAGATGCTTTAGTCTTCATCAATCTCGAAGATCTTAAAGATTGGACACTATAACATTCCACGAGCAGTTCTTCATGAAAATCATAAAACTCCTGGTTACAACAGCTTCACATAAAGAGCTAAAGATACGTCTCACGATTATAACATTTACAATGACTGAATTACAGTTTCATATGTACAATAATGTTGCGATGTTTTATGAAAATCTATCTTAACATCTTTATTTTATCTTTAACATAAAATTAACGTATTAACACGACGTAATTAGGCATTATTTGTGATGTAAGGATAGTACATATCCTTCCGCATCAAGATGACGAGCAAATCTTTGTTATATAATTTATATGGTGGCCATTATAGAAGTAAAATGAATTACTATGCCACGAAGACTGTGGACATGAAGTAGTTATTCATGAGTATAATTTTTGATCATTCTTCATATGTAATTATTTATTCATCGCATATCATTTGATTCATACATTAAACAGTATACGAGCGACGCCTTTGACGCGGGAGATGAAATAAATTTTATCGTCCTATCACTTAGTATAGAATTGATGCCCGTAAATATACCAAGGTTTGTCGTATTTATGGTAACGCGTAAAATTTCATAGCGTACCCGTCTACCTTTATTGCAGTAATCACTTTTCATTTTAATATTACCGAAAGGTAAATAAATGCGCGTACATATTGATTCCGTCAAATATATTAACATATCTTTAGTATACATTTTTATAATAAAGTAATGCCAATAGCGAATGGTGTCTTTTCGATGATTTTTTTTCTTAATGACAGCCTCACCCTCAGATACAGGGCTTGCTAAAATGAAGGAAACTAATAGTTGTAAATCTGTTTACTTTAGGTTTAGGTTTAAGATTTTTATTATTTCTCGAAAGATTATACATCACTTGTGAGAAATAAAACATTTTAAAAGTAAAAAGTAAACAGACAGGTAGAACGTAAAAAAAAAAAAATATTGACAAACAGCAGAACTCCGCAATCGTTGATAAGTTAGGGTGCTTATACACTGCAGCAAATTTGACTAGAATAAATATAAAACAGTCCTTTTTTTTTTTTTTTTTTTTTTTTTTTTTTTTTTTTCTTTAGTAATAATCTAATCTTCAGAAATGTGGCGTTTTAGTGAAACCTTAAAAAATTTTGTTTTCAGTTCCTTCAAACTTTGGGTAAGATGTTATACAATTTTGCACCTTCAAACATTATATTTTTTTGTCCATAGGATCGCGTTCTAGCTTTGCCTATATGTATATTATGTGCTCGTCTCAGGTTACATTTGTGAATCGATATATTATTTTTGAAGGATAGATCAGTGTGAATGTCTTTTTAAGTATTTTATGTATTAGTAGAGCTGTTTATATTTATATATTTGTGATATATATATAGTTTGGTTTCTCTGTATATGATATCGGAAGGTGTTAAATAGTTATAGTGGAATAATACTTTAATTAATTTATTTTGTGTTATTTGTAGTTTATTTAAATTGGTTTTAAAAGCCGATCCCCATACCTCTATCAAATAATCAATATGTGGTTTAATTAGCGTATTATATATCGTGTACCGGACATTCAATGGCATGCATTTGCCTATGTTCCGTATACATCCTAACAATGAGGATAATTTTGAATTTATTTTTTCTATGTGTGGCTTCCATGACAGTTTACTGTCGAGGGTGAGGCCTAAGTATTTTTCTTTATTTACTTTGTTTATGACTTTGCCATTTATTGTTAGCTGCCTAAAACTTGCGATTTTTTTATTGTTAGCGGAAAATACGATGTAATTTGTTTTCGCTACATTAATTGTCAACAGATTATTTGAAAACCACTCTTGTAATATATCAAGGTCATCTTGGGCTTCTCTTAAAATTGAATTTATGTTATGGCCAAAGTAAAAAGGCAGGTGTCGTCTGCATATAGAGTGATATGACCTTTTAAGCTAATGTCATGTATGCTGTTTATATAAATTAAGAACAGTAGGGGACCCAAAATTGACCCCTGGCTGACTTCCACATCACTGCCGGAAGTGCTGACATTTTCACCTATTTTGACTACTTGGGCGCGCTCTGTTAGATAAGATTTTATGAGTAGCAGTGCCGATTCCGATAAACCAATGGTCTGAAGTTTACATATCAGTATTTCATGACTTACTGTGTCAAACGCCTTCTTCAAATCAATGAATATACCTACAGCTACATTTCTTTGGTCATATTGGTTTTAAGTTTTGTTATTAAGTCTTTTGTTGCAGAAAGAGTGTTTGATTTAGGTCTAAAACCGTATTGTTGTTGTGAGAGATAATTATTGAAAGTTAGAAGTTATCAAGGCGATTATAAATAATTTTTTCAAAAATTTTTGAAACAACTGGAAGTACAGAAACGGGTCGATAATTACCAGGGTCGTCTTTTGAACCTGATTTGTAGATAGGTGTAACTTTAGCTACCTTCAATGTGTCTGGAAAAACACCATCCTGAAAGCATCTATTTATACAGTTACTTAAGCATTTAGCGATGTCATTTCTAATCCATTTAATGGTTTTTGTACTAACTCCATCAATACCCGAGCTACAATTGATTTCAAATTATCTATAGCTTTTTTAATTTCTTCGACAGTTGTTGGCTTAAAATGTGTTAATTTACTTGTAGTGTGTAAGCATAACTTTGAGTATTCTCTACATATTTTTTGTGATATTAAGTGGAAATTGTTTAGCTAATTAATACCAACATTTGCAAAATATTCGTTGAAATATTCACAAATTTCTTTAGAATCAGTAATAATACCCGCCTCGGTCAGCAATTTTATTTGGTACAAAATTGTTTTTAATTTTGTTACTTGACAAATTATTTATGAGCTGCCACATTTTTGAAGACTTACCAATGCAATTTTTAAAGGACTGATAATAATATCTATTCTTTGTTGCTTGGATAAATTCAAAGGTTTTGTTCCTTTCTCGCTTGAACTGTTCTTTTAATTCGGAATTTCTGGATTTTGTTTATGTTTCTGCCATAGCTCGTTCCTCTTTTCAATTCTATTTAATACTTCCTTATTAATCCAATCTTTTTGTGGAGGGTTCAATAATTTAGTTTTCGTTATTTTACTTCTTTTTATGGCCGATTGGATAACTTCTTCAAGCACATTATATACGTTGCTAGTCGGTATATTTTTCTTGATATCGTTGCAGAGGTTTTCATAATTTACAGCGTCGTATTTGATTTTAACAACTGATTTTGGCCTATATTGTTTTTAATTCAAAGTATATTGTTTATGGTCTGATAGAGCGGAATCAACAATAGCCAGATGATGGTCATATTCTCTAAGATTCGTACTGATGTGGTCTAGTATTGTCCTAGTATTCGACGTCTCTCTTGTGCAGAACTTTTTATTAATTTTGTTAAGAATTGTGTAACCATTTTCGTTAATTGTTTTTTTATAATCATTAATTGTCCGGGTTGTTTTGAGTAAATCATAATTAAAATCTCCAAAAAGGATTGCTCGTTTATGTCCATATAAGGACTGTGGAAAATGTCTCAATAAAATTAGAATCATTTGTTCTTTCCGGTTTATAAATAACTCCAATATCCAAAGAAAACCTATCCAAGTGTATCCATAGATAATGGTTATCGTCCTCACATTTACTTTCTATAAAATTATGTTTTCAAGTTATCGTGAACGTAAATTGAAACTCCTCCTCCTCTAGAGTGAGATCTAAAATTATAGTATTGCGCTCGGGTTTTGGGAAGTTAGGTAATCTAAGCCTTTGTGCTTCACTTTCTGATTTTATCCATGTTTCAACTAGTACAACAATGTGGATTTTCTGGAAGGATGACAATATACATTTCAATTCATCAAGCTTTCCAGGTTTGACCAAGCTTCTAATATTGGCGTACAGAAAGCACAATGATCCTTTTCTTTGTCTTATACACGAGTAGTTATTAACAGCTTGAAATGTAATATTCTTACAATAATTTTGAGGATGCGATAGTTTAGTGTTGCAATTTCGCTGAGTTGATTTTTTGCTTAGTTTTTTGGATTAGTGTTAACGATTTTAGGGGTACCTTTTATGTATTTTATAATTAAGTTATCTTCACCATTGTTTTTTCGGCTTTGTAGTACTTGCTTTAATTCTTTTAGTTGTTGCTGTTGATAAGGAGTTTTATCCGAAAATATTTTAATTGAATTGTCTTCACATTTATTCTTATTTTGTAGGATACTCTTTGTTATTTCTTGAGATGAGAATTTCACTTTTAAAGGTCGGTTTTTTGTGGAGATATATTTACCAATACGACGTACATAGATTGGATCAGGGCATTGAGGAAGAAAATTTCTCAATGTATCTACGACTTGTTTAAAGTCCGTAGACGCTCTTTCTTTCGGGTTTTCATTTTTTGCTACTGGAAGTCCTGTAATAACTACATTTTTTCCCTTTGTTGACGATCTTGCATTTCTTGAAGTATATCCTCACATCTAGTTACGTTGTTGCTAACATTGTTAGAAGTTTTCAGTCGTTCTAAACTAGATTCCAATGTAGTAAGTTTTGTTTTGGTGGTAGTGTTGGATAATTGTAATTCTGTTATTTCACATTTAAGCTTATTATTTTCGACAATTAAATCTTTTGTAGTAAATTTCAGGCTTTCCATTTCTTCTTTGATTCCTGATACGTCGGCCGAGATTTTTCCTAACACTTTGCTTTGTTCTTCTAAGAAGTTTTTCAACATATTAGTCATATCTTCACGAAAACTAGTAAGTTGTTCAACATTTACAGATTCATGATCAGGTTGTTTTCTTTTCGTAGTTCGAGTTGTGATTTTTCTTGCATCGGATTTTTTCGACATTTATCTTTGATAGATCGGGTCTTGAACTGTCACTCCTTGGCGATTGTTGAGGCAAATTCATTATTATGGAATTATATAGATAATTATTAAATGCGAAGTATTACTCCAGTGTATATGCGCCTTAATAAAAGTATTATTTCTGTAGAAGCGGGTATGCGTAACTTATATACGCACGCGAAGCGCATTTAATGTATGTTATTTTATTTTTACACTAATTCGCTGTTGGGTATTCAACTACGAACCACTACACAACGCCACTTTCAATGTTTTCTGCAATAAGCACTAACTTATTTGTTCTATTGTTTAAATTTAGTCATGATCACTGAGACGACTTTAACGATAACGGTTTGCACGTCCACTCAGCCTGCCTGCGCGCACATAATGTTACTTTATTATTATGGTACTTTATTCTCCTTCATTATGTATCCTCTCATTATTAATTTGTATATAATGAGAGGAGAAATATGAAAGATTAGGATGGACAGGCTGAGCGAGCCGAATGGTTAAACATGTTTTGTGTCATGTTTGAAATTACCATAAAATCCATTTTTCGACTAATTTCTAGAACTCTGTCTCAAATAAGCAAACATTTTAGTCTGTGAGTAATGTTGGAACTCTCTCCAAATCTTTTTCAAGATACTTAGTCGTTTTGTTGTATTCGTTTTTTAAGGAAAGAATACTTAAGATGCTGCTATTGGTAATAACTATGTCAGAACCTAATGCATAGGAGCAGGCTTCTGAAACCAATGAATCAGTTGACTATAGTCAAAAGCTGTAATAGCAATTTTCAATTGGGTAAACTCCTTTAGTTTATCAACTCTTACTCAGATTATATTGATTTTGTTATGCTATGACCTCTGTTATTCAAAAAACCTAAAAATCTTGTTTTGAATTCTGGTAATTTAAGCGTGCATGTCACTGTTTTTAGTATACCAGACAAAGAGACGAAGACAAAAGCTGCAAGTATATTGGCTCGAATTCTATCACACGCACATTCTCCAATAACAATTCTATCACCGCACGGCGGGCGCGGGGCGGTATTTGAATGCTCCGGGGCCTCCTGTAATTGATTCGTCGTACTGCCTTTTGAATTTCAATGGGCGCGATTAAATTGATATAACTCACTCCTAGTGCGAGGGGGTAAGGTGAAGGGGGGGACGTCGTAAATCAAACCGCGGTGTGGGCTTACCTTTAAATTTGAATTCACCGGAATTTCGGTGTGAACGAAACTAGAATTCCGATTACACTTCCGTTTGATTCAAGTGCATTTTGGTCTACGTAACAGATAATGTGTAGACTGAAGCCAGGAGAACAACAAAGTACGATTCTGGAGCAACGTGAAGTACGGTGGTAGCACCTAACTTCCACCTTCGCGCATTTCTGTGTTTCGGTTGTCAACGTATGAGCCGAAATATTACTCAGTTAGTACAGATTACAGATGTTCTACGTTTTAAAATATCAGTCTTTGCTGACAACGCTGCGGCATCCCGCAAATTCCTCGACACCAGAGGGCTGTTATGTAAATGCGAAGATTACGACGTCTCGACCGGCAACGGGATATTATAATGGCTTCGGAGCCAGCCTGATGCGATTGGACCGGCGTAAGGGCGCGTAACTCAATACGCAACTTGGACGCCCCCGGTGGCGGCTAGGGATGCTCTGCCCTCTACTGTTTGTCGATGAGTACGTTTGTAACTCAATCGTTTGCATAATTCCAAATTTTAAATAAAGCTCACGCAAAATCTTTAGCTATTTATACATCATCTAGCATCACAATCGGTTCTCCATTTTCATTTTTATTTGTCTTATTGCTGGTTAGAAACCCTGTACCACATTGTGCTTGCCGCCTTGAGTATTTTGAGTTACTTTACACTTGATGTTTTACTATCTACAACGCTTTTTATCGGACCACAGTAATGTTTGCGTTCTACTGTTTGTGGGCAGAATTTGGAGCTACCTAGACGATCTTCGGCAACAGAGATCAACCAGCAGTAAAAGTAACATCGTCCATGATCAAAAGGTGAGTTAAGGTCTAAAACAATTGTTGACGCAATTTAGGCGTTAGTTTTCTATTATATAATTTTTTATACTGAAGTTTCATGTTATGTATGTTGTGAAAGATGATAACAATGTTAAAAAACTATGAAACTTATTAATGTACATCAGGTTTCTCTGCCCTGTTCACCTCTGAGGTGCAATCAACATCAGATTCGCTTTTATTATCACGACGCCGCCTTCTGAGTGTTTTTATAACATGTGGGCATCGTATTTACTAGCACAGTCAGATGAAGCTACAGTTGTTAATACAGCATGTTCTCTAATTTTCGTAGTCTCAGCATGAGGTAGTAAAAATCCACGTTCTTCACAATCGTTTAGCAGCTGCGTCACGGAGGCAGTTTAGCGGTTTAATCCAATGGAGAACGCAAAACAATTCCCATCACGACATGAATCGATAACTCGACATCCAAAACGCTACGAAGTGTTCAAAAACTCTGGTAAACTCTTAAACGGATTCGACGTCTCAACTAAGCGACAGTTTTAAAGTAACCTCCCCGCCTTCCCTTAACTCAATTCTGATGCGTCTCAAACTCACCGTTCGCTATCTTTATGTAAATTCCGTCACCAACTTAGATTTGCGTCTGTCGGTGCGACGGCACCCGTTACGCCAGTACCGCCGCCGCGTTGTTGCCGACCGCAAATAAGCTTTGCCGTCACTTGAGGAGTAAAGAATTTCATCTCATCGGTGTCGTGACGGTTTTTTTTAATGTACTTGAGAGATCCGTGTGTAAGTCGATTTGTAGGGACTCGGCGAGCATCCTCCTTTCAATATGTGTTTATGTAATTTTTTTTAAGTTCGTTTCATCTTTTATGTCTTTTTTTTTGTACTTTCTTTTCGTTCACATAAGAAATCTACAGATGTATAACGTGCTCGTGTACGTTAGATATTACATACATGTATGTATTATGTTGCACATTACTTTTATTAATTTTATTTATTTACGTATTTGCCTTTTTACATAGGTGACAGAGAATATCATTTGGCTAAGGTCTACTTTATGTATAAATATTATACTGTATAGTGTTTAAATAGATATAATAAAACTGGCACAGTTATGGTTGTAAGATATATTAATTTTCAGAAGTTACTTCGTACCTAAGCAAATTACTACATTTTTCTAAACTCACAGCCTCGTTGATATTTCTTAGAAACTGAAAAAACGGTATTTAGTCAATTGGTAACATTTTTGTTCTTGTATCTTCTAAAATAAAAATTAAGATTTTAACTTTAATTCATATTTTTATATTGATTAAAAAACTGTATTGTTATTAGAAAATATTTTCAAAGCAAGTGTAAAGTGAAACAAAGGGTATATTGAACAAAATTAAAACGGCATACGCTGCAGAAAATTTCCAAGTTCTAAGCTGTTAGCAAGTGCATAACAGCTCTAACGAAAGATCACGTCGCTTAGCTTTTAGCGAGTTGATACAAAAGACTTTGCAGACGTTTCAGCGTTGCCATCTCCATTTGCTTTCCTTAAACCTAACTCTACACCTTACTATTCAAAGAATTCACAAATTTAACGTCATAGTTATAGAGTTGAAATTTAATCAACACAACCGTCAAAAGCGAAGCGAACCTCTGCTAAAAGGAAACGGATGTTATTTTGAGTGGAATAAGAATTTCTATCCATAATCGTATATTGCAACGTTTTGAATTGTGGACCGTATTAGCAAGGGAAAGTGGACTTAAACGGGTTTAAACCTTAAATTCATTTTTGCTTGCCCTCGTCGTAAAGCAGGTGCGACGGAGGTGGTGGCGACAAGGTACAATTTGAATAAATTTGATGGCGCCGGCGGTGGCCATTGTGGAAGGGTGAGATAATATCGGAAAGTGATATTTGCCGTGATGAAATTCGTCGCGACTCGCGAATTATCAAGCCTCTCTACTCGAATTGGCTTTATTTTATTGTCAACTCTGTAGTTTCCGGGCGAGGATCCGGAAGTCGAGAAAGGCACGAGAACTTCATGGATTCTTATCTTTCTGTTTGTAATGAAATTTGTTGTAACGGTATTCAGCGATGCTGGTGCTCTTTCTCTGAAATTATCACTTTCATAGTCTTTTTTATTCTATCTCAGCAAGTTTGAATAAGTACTTTTTGAGATTGGTTAAGATAAAAGTGTTAATTTTTCTTATATAAAGTTTAATCTGGTTATCAATATAAGTTGAAATCTTTACGGAACATCTACATCGTAATTGAATTTAACGTAAATTTCTCATCTTTTTCTTTGTACTACAAAAACCTAATTCTCTTTTATTAATTTATTTATTTACGTATTTACCTTTTTACATAGGTGACAGAGAATATCATTTGGCTAAGGTCTACTTTATGTATAAATATTATACTGTATAGTGTTTAAATAGATATAATAAAACTGGCACAGTTATGGTTGTAAGATACGAGTATATTAATTTTCAGAAGTGACTTCGTACCTAAGCAAACACAATTACAATTTTCTAAACTCACAGCCTCGTTGATATTTCTTAGAAACTGAAAAAACGGTATTTAGTCAATCGGTAACATTTTTGTTCTTATATCTACTTATATAATAATTAAGATTTTAACTTTAATTCATATTTTTATATTGATTAAAAAACTCTACTGTTATTAGAAAATATTTTCAAAGCAAGTGTAAAGTGAAACAAAGGGTATATTGAACAAAATTAAAACGGCATACGCTGCAGAAAATTTCCAAGTTCTAAGCTGTTAGCAAGTGCATAACAGCTCTAACGAAAGATCACGTCGCTTAGCTTTTAGCGAGTTGATACAAAAGACTTTGCAGACGTTTCAGCGTTGCCATCTCCATTTGCTTTCCTTAAACCTAACTGTACACCTTACTATTCAAAGAATTCACAAATTTAACCTCATAGTTATAGAGTTGAAATTTAATCAACACAACCGTCAAAAGCGAAGCGAACCTCTGCTAAAAGGAAACGGATGTTATTTTGAGTGGAATAAGAATTTCTATCCATAATCGTATATTGCAACGTTTTGAATTGTGGACCGTATTAGCAAGGGAAAGTGGACTTAAACGGGTTTGAACCTTAAATTCATTTTTGCTTGCCCTCGTCGTAAAGCAGGTGCGACGGAGGTGGTGGCGACAAGGTACAATTTGAATAAATTTGATGGCGTCGGCGGTGGCCATTGTGGAAGGGTGAGATGATATCGGAAAGTGATATTTGCCGTGATGAAATTCGTCGCGACTCGCGAATTATCAAGCCTCTCTACTCGAATTGGCTTTATTTTATTGTCTACTCTGTAGAGTTTCCGGGCGAGGATCCGGAAGTCGAGAAAGCTACAAGAACATCATGGATTCTTATCTTTCTGTTTTTAATGAAATTTGTTGTAACGGTATTCAGCGATGCTGGTGCTCTTTCTCAGAAATGATCACTTTCATAGTCTTCTTTATTCTATCTCAGCAAGTTTGAATAAGTACTTTTTAAGATTGGTTAAGATAAAATTGTTAATTTTTCTTATATAAAGTTTAATTTGGTTATAAATATAAGTCCTTTACGGAACCACTACATCGTAATTGAATTTAACGTAAATTTCTCATCTTTTTCTTTGTACTACAAAAACCTAATTCTCTTTTATTAATTTTATTTTAACAATCTATTTACAATGTGAAAAAAAATCTCTTGATGTTAATATAGATTATGGTAATGTTTTCTGCGCAAAGAATTCTCATCGAAAATCAAGTTAAGTTTTTATTAAAAAATTTATAGGTTCCACCGAGATTTGAACTCGGATCGCTGGATTCAAAGTCCAGAGTGCTAACCATTACACCATGGAACCGCACGTATTGTTTGCCAAATCGTTTGAACCGGTCCACGTGAAGGTATACGAGAAGTCTGCGGTCGAGGTCGTGACATGGGATGTATCAAACAGGTTATATTAGCTCTCTATACTGTGATGTAATACTTATACTAACACTGCCATGGTCATAAATATTATTGATTCCAAACCAAAAGTATAGATATGATAAATTTTATATCCATTATTTGCGAAATCAAATGAATACATGTCTATCCCAAGAGGAATTTCTTTCCAAATCAAAGAAGGGATACATCCAGAAAAATACAGTCTTCCTGTGATCATATCTAGCTTGCCAAGAGTAGCTTGTACAGAAATGTCAACAGTGAACATCATTAAGTTGTAATAAGCGAAAACTTGGTAGCCGGCAGGTTTTCTGGAGTCTCTTTTAGTCGAGAGGGACTTTAGTGAAGTACAGTGCATCATATTGTGTTCATCGCTGTGACATATGTTGACCTAGTAATTTCACTATTTATAATGCACCTCCATTTTTTTTGACGAGCAAGACGTTCACCTGATGGTAAGTGATACGCTTGCCCATGACAACGCGGCGCTAGTTAAGATGGTACACACTGCACCACATCGCGCTCGTCGCCTTGAGATATAAGACGTTAAGTCTCGTTACCCCAGTAATTACACTAGCTACAGCTCCCTTCAAAGGGGAACACAGTAATGTTTGCACACTACTATTTGGCGGTTGAAATAGGAGCTGCGGTGATACCCATCCAGACGGTCTCCGGCAACAGAGACCTACCACCAGTAAACACATCTATACGATCTTAAGAGAGCTGTCATCTGTAAATCCTTCGATTCTCTTTTCTGTTTGAATTGGAAGTGTGGAGTAAAAATCTTCGAGTTGTTACAATCGCCAATCCGTTTGGCAATATTTCTTCATAAGCGATTCTTTCAATTTGCTCTGCGTCCGTCCGGTTCGTGTAATGATGAAGTAAATCCACCCGGGACGGTCCCGGGGTTCAAATCTTCGTGCAATCTCGCGGGGGCGCAATCATCGTGGCAGCGTGTATCAATTATTCACAATACTGATTGCGTCCGAGACGCACGTGGATGTTGCTGAATTATATATGCGCGGCTGTACTGACCGCCGCGGGCCGGACTTGGGACCCCACATTTATTATATTTTTTTTTTTGTTTGTTATTTATCCTTTATATTTAAAACTTTATACCAAAATTTGACAAGAGACCTACAATTTAATAAGAGACCTATGTCCAGCTGTGAACGTCCATCGGTCGAAATGATGATGATTAAAATTTGTAACTATAGCTTTATAACATCAGACTTAGGATGATATACACTAAAACAATGTCGTCGTGTTGAGACGTAGATTAAGTCGTTCAAACCCGAAAACATTTGCATACTATATTGACGGCCTCCAGCAAAAAAGGATCACCAATTAAAAAGTTGATGTTTTACCTAAAAATAATAATTCAAGTATAAATTTTTATTTTTTTGTAATGTTGTATCTATTTGAATCATAATACATGTTGTTGTTAATAAGATGTAAAAAATACAGGTTCCACCGAGACTTGAACTCGGATCGCTGGATTCAGAGTCCAGAGTGCTAACCATTACACCATGGAACCGCATGTATTCATTTGTGAATTAATACAACTAGTTTCCTATCCTTATCAATATTTATATAAGTGTTTTACACAATGACAAAAGCGTTGACGAGGTCCACAGTTTGGATCAGTTTTTCTTTAGTCATTACTCCAAATCTTATAAATGTTTCATTATTGAGAAGTAAAGACCTCTGATAAAAGAAGATGACGTTTGCCACTCTACCATTAGCAAGTAACTATCAAAGACCTATTTCCAACAATGAATCGCCGTAAGCCAATAGTTATGATGATGAACCGATCAGACGAATAGAACATTTGTCATTTCTCTGTTTTATTAAAATAATCATCTGTTTGTAGAACTGCTTGCTGGAATATAAAAAAATGACAAAATATTGTTTTTCTATCTATGTTTTGAGGAATAGCGACAAGAGACTTGTCAATATCTATCCGTTGATGTGATGATTGTGTTTTGGCTTTAATAAGGCAAAAGATTGAGCTTTTATGTTGTATTGGCTAAGCGGTTAAATTAATAATACATAAGTCTCTGGTTCTGTCTCGGTGCAAAACTGTGGAGTATCGATTAGTTTTCAACGAGAACACTTCTCCGTTCATAGCGTTATTGTTAATTAATTTTATGTGAATTTCGGGTGAAGTTTTAAGCTATTAGATAATAGTATAAATTAGTTTTAATCTTACGTGGAAGTTCAGTCCTGGGCTGGACAATAGCGCGGCCCCGCAGTGCGTGCTAACAGGCGTTTAGTGTCCGCCGCGTCCCCGCGGGACCCCGGCCCGCTTCTGTTCTAAATCCCAATGTTTCTTTTTTCCTGTTGTCCGCTGGCCATGTTGTCCGTAATCAAATAGAGCTTCGCATGTGATAGAATTTTTTGGTAATCATAAAATAATAAAAAAAGACCCCCGAGCGTGGTGCGTCAATGTTTACTATTGTTCTGATAAACAAACTGTAATAGACGAGCAATTCAGTTAAATATTCTCGTAATATTGGCTTAAGTGGCTAAAGGACGGTAAAGTTCTTGAAGAGTGGGAGTACTGGAAGGCTTCCCATCAATTGGATAGATGATCAAGTGAACGGAAGGTAGCTGCAAACCACACTGGATACTTATCAAGAACTCAAAATAATGGATTCTCGATTTACTATGGGTTTAGTTTTAGTAGTAACAATATTTCTTATATTTATATCTAATTTTTTTAATTATGTTTAAGAAGTTTTAGTATATATTTACAATATTAATAATAAAAAAGCATCCTCTTATGATGATGATATTACAAAGTAGTAAGCAAAATTGGAATAACCATTATCAAGTTTAGTAACGCGACAGTGGAAGGTTATTGTTATCAATAACCATAACGTAAATTAGTTGCTTATAAATAATCCGGGGAAACCACCTACGCGGGGTGGTAGGTGATACCAATCGACCATTAGTTTAATGAGCAATCGATCACAACGACGGCACTTGTCGATAATTAGCAAACATTTTATCGCATTACGATCGAGTTTACTGCGCGACAAGTTTTTAACGCGCATTAAATGATTGCCGATCGATTGGTGCGATTGTGGTTCGCGATCGAGTATTTTGTTTTTTATACCCATTTATATTTATTGGCGCAACGATTAGAAAGAGAGACAGAAAGTATACTAGCCTCTGTCTCGCTTCTTCTATCAAATTCTGCTTTTTCTTTCATTCTATTCCTTTTTCTTTAATTCATTCTGCGTGTATAGAGCTTGAGCTCTAAACACGTACGCTTTCTTGATGTTTGGATTCTCTACCATTCTCAGCAATTTATGCATCTAACTCTTTCTTTCATCTTTGAGTCTTTGGTCTTTGTCGTCTCCAATGATGTGCAGTTCACATACTAGCTTCTCGATTTCTTCTATGTCGGACTCTTCAATTAATGCCGTTCCTCAGGGTCCAGTCCAAAATCTTACTAGTAATATTTCTTCAATTAGCAGCCTTTCTTCTTTTTACAGGTTAGCGTCCTCATCTCGCAGTCGTATATCAAGGACGGTCTTATTACTGTCTTGTATTTCCATATCTTTGATACTACCAATCGATGAATCATGTGATACTATACCAATATAAAGATTGAAGGCATCAGTCTAGTTTTATATACATTGTACGAGTACAAAATTCATTACAATATCTATAGGGTAGCGATATTTTAAATCGATGATCAACAATCATGGATTAATGGTACTGATTGTTATAAGTCTAGTTTAAGGACCAGTGGAAGATAATTTTGATTTTTTTTATAAAAATCAATATATTTTCTTTTATAGTGTCTCTATGGTTAAAAACTTGATCTCAATTATACATGATCAGATGTTTACCCAATTGTATTCAAACATTGGAATATTCCGTTTTGTGACTCCCAAAAATGGCGGTAAGCTATCTACGTAGATAGAATTGAAATAAATTAATAGTTAAAAGCTTAAACTACTCCATGATAACCATGATATCAGGAATCTGTTTTTTCAATCCACCTGTGACCCGTGCTTGCTGTAAAGCACCAGAAACATAATAAATAGTTAAAGCAGTTTAAAATCTATGGAAGAAATAAGTAGTGGTGGCGTAAGGCTGTTTATTATAATTATTTTAATTGAATATGTCCTAAGTAAGACATCAGATATTTAAGCTTAAAAGCTCTTTAATGCCTTAGGACCGTTATCCTGCCTTAAGGCTGTGTAACCGGAGATCTCGCACGATGCCACTCAAATCCAGTTAGCTCTTCCCTGTAAACGATATCGGGTTGTAGGAGCTTTTAACTTAAATAAAATTAACATGACGCGAGCTTCCAAGTGTACTTCCTCTGAGAAAATTAAAATTAACTCTACATATATTGAATACTGATGAAAAAAGTTAAAGGTGTGATACACAAAGAAAGCATTTCGTTTTTT
Source organism: Byasa hedistus (assembly GCA_029286795.1). Taxonomy (NCBI): domain Eukaryota; kingdom Metazoa; phylum Arthropoda; class Insecta; order Lepidoptera; family Papilionidae; genus Byasa; species Byasa hedistus. The sequence goes on along the minus strand of JAGSMW010000020.1, from coordinate 2,095,873 downwards.
CTACTGTTACTTTAATAATTTTCAGAGCATATTTGTAAATACTTTTATGTTAATTTGTTATCCTTAAGTTATCAAAGTTATATTATAACTACCGTATTTAACTTTTATTATATATATGGATAGTCATAGTCGGTTCAGTTCTATCGAAAATGACATAAATAAACTAAGTAATAAACTTAATGACTTTTTTGGTGTACGTCAAAGAATTTGTAATCTTTAACAGATAGGTCGAACTATCTGATCTCGAAGAGGTTCCTTAGCAGGTATTCTTCATACAGCAAGTTTGAAATAAACCTTCAAAATATAAGTAAGATGAAGTTGATGAAATCACGTTTTAGTGACAGTTAAATATTTTCATAAATTTTTCAATTGTGTGAAAAGATAAAAATCAAATACGAACTTCATATACATTTTTCGTTTATTTGAAGTGAAAGTCGCTTACAATAATATAGATTTGTAGTAATAATAATGACATTAGGATTGCACATACGTCTTTGGATTTAAACTTAAATCTAGATTTACACTATACATTATTTACAACGAGTAACATTTTCGCTAAAAATATCTTAAAGAATCACGAGATGATAAATGTCCTAAGATACTAGAAATATTATACAATAGTTACAATTAATAGACAATTATAAACAATTTAATTATTTAACTAATAAACAATAGTTTATAAGATAACGTTAAATACAACTACTTATGTATACTATATGTAAACAGTTTGGTATATATTGAGGAGGTATTGATGTATATCTTTATGAGTACAGAGCTGAACTCCTCAGACGTTGACCTTTTAGAGGATAATTATTTTATCTCTGTATAGCTGAAGATGAACTTTATGCGCCATGAAGATTCATTGAACTAATCAAATGGTAGCAAGCTCTAATAAAATGAACGTTGATTATATTCTTATACCGAAATTCCGATAAACATTAGAATTTTCTTATAGAAGTTTCATTTGTAAATAACTTATACAAATTAAGTTATTCACTTCATTATTTATACAATATGCAGCATTTTTCATTTATATTAATCCTCTTTAATAAAATACCAGACTGAAAAGCAAATAGTCAACTAACAAACTTTATGGCACTTTATAACAACATAATACTACAGGAATATTTAAAATGTTTGAATAAAATAATATCAAGTAGTATATTAGGAATATTCAATGACCTAGTTATATATCTTAAGGCTGCGAAATTTAATGTTTTAAGCGTGTAACACTTTGCAGAGATATTTGTATTTTGTTTAAATGTCAAAAAGACTATATTTCATGTGATACAAATATAATTATACAAATTATGATACACAAGTTGATTAAATGTTATATGCGTTAGTGATTACGATCTTTGGCATAATGGATTTCACGTTGTAAATTTAATCATCATATGATTGGTATATACTATATTCATTTCCCGGCCTAAGTATTTTTAAATCGTACAAATGTTATCTGAAAGTGTAATAAAATTAGTTTATTAAGACTTATGTGCAGAGTTTACAGTTTAATTGAAGAATTGGATGATATAATTTTGTAATATCAATAATTCAAACGCGAACAATTTTAGGATATTAGCGAGGTTTTGTTGGTGTTAGTCTTTTTTGACATCCTCATCATAATCATAGAATACTGGATGTAGGGGTCTCTTAAAGATTTCTACATTAGATCCTCTTCCCATCTAGTCTACATCATTTAGCTCTCTCATTTTTTGTACACAAATACTTTTTTTATGCTTCTGTAATTGTATATGTTTGAAATGATTTTAAAATAATGCCTCAGTTTAGCATCTTCCTTTAGGTAGTTCATTACTATAAAACACAAACTAATAAAGATTAACGCACGAATTTATACATTCTAGCATTTAACTCTTAAAATATTAATCTAACCAACAGATATACGTTTATGCATGTTTTATGGATATTACTAAGTATTCAAATGTATTAAAAGGAATGAAACAAAATGGAATAGATACATTTCAATACACAATACATCTAATGGAGTGCGTTGATTGGAATGACTTCATCAGTCTACATTACTTTGGAGAAATTACCATCATTAATATTTAACTTACAAAATGGATAAATATCCGTAAGTTCATTAATCAGGATATCAATGTTTTAGTTATGATAGAAAAAAATGTTTTACGTACACAATAGAAAAGGATTCTTAAAGAATTAGTAATCGAAACAGCCTGTATTTTCACAATGAGATCATTTTTTCTTTTTAAATGGAATTCCTTATATCTTTTGTATATACTTATAATATATTTTCAATGGTAACGTACCTCACAGGTCCTTACATGTTACTTATCGCTAGAAACCACAAAACAACTAAACTCTTAGATATTTTTGATTGCGTAAATACAAAGTGAAATATTCTCTAAAGTTATAATGATGTAAAAGAGCTTACATTGTTCTTCATTACTGATATCATCAAGTGTTTTTATTTTATATTCATTAAAGATGCAGAGGTGATACGATGATGTTCACAGTTTTAACAATACATCTGTTCTAACATACGTATACTTACAGTATTCATTATAATTTATTTGAAAAGAAAAATACTTTGTGATGTTCTTGCTCTTTCGTGTAATTGAAAAGTTAAAGGACTGAATAATCAATACGTTTTTTACCTTGAATGGAATTGTGATAATATAAATAAAAAACATGTATTGAAACATCGATATTTCAGTGTTTAACGGCGCGGGATATTTATAGCATCGTATACTTTCTAAATATGAAGCTTAAGTTAAATATAAATCACATTGAGATATCGAAAAAATCTTTGGTGCAATTGTTTGTACACGAAACGACCACTTCATGGTGAACTGTTCATCCAAAGTGTATTTGCCTTAACGCCAGTCGGGGGGCGCGAAGGCTGTCGAAGTTCAGGATGGTAGAGCCTGCAGCGGTGGCACACCGGTGGTCAGGTGGCTCCGGTAGTCGGGGTGCGGCGGGCGCAGGTCCGGGTGAGGAGGGCGAAGCTCTAGGAACGACAGCCAAAATTATATTTCAGTTGAACTAAATAATTATTTAAAAAAAAAATTAAAATTCACTATTAAGATGATTCTCAATAATTTAGTAATTGTTTAGAGCGAGACGTTCACCTGATGGTAAGTGATACGCTTGCCCATGGCAACGCGGCGCTAGTAAAGATGTAATACTTATACTAACACTGCCATGGTCATAAATATTATTGATTCCAAACCAAAAGTATAGATATGTTAAATTTAATATCCATTATTTGCGTAATCAAATGAAAACATGTCTCTCACAAAAGGAATTTCATTCTTAATCAAAGAAGAGACACATCCAGAAAAATTACAGTCTTCCTGTGATCATATCTAGCTTTCCAAAGTGCTTGCCAAGAGTAACTTGTACAGAAATGTCAACAGTGAACATCATTAAGTTGTAATAAGGGAAAAGCTGGCAGTCGATTTTCTGGAGTCCCCTTTAGTCCAGAGAGACTTTAGTGAAGTACACTGCACCACATTGCGCTCGTCGCTTTGAGACATAAGGTGTTAAGTCTCGTTACTCCAGTAATTACATTAGCTACAGCGCCCTTCAAACTGGAACACAGTAATGTTTGCACACTACTATTTGGCGGTTGAAATAGGAACTGCAGTGGTACCCATCCAGACGGTCTCCGGCAACAGAGATCTACCACCAGTAAAAACTTGCTTACTTAATGTCAGATAATTAGAAAGTTGAAATCGGAATTGTTTTCTTTTCATCACAAGTATAAAATAACCAAAACTTAAATTATTATCTGAAAATAGTATAAAAGAGTCCGTTAGTTTTATTAATGTAGTATGTCTCACCTATTCGATGGTCGACCGGGTGCATATCCTGCGCGTGCATTGCGTGGACGTCGGTGTGGGGAGGCAGGTGGGTCTGCGGCGGCCTCAGGTCCGCGTGCTGGGTCTCCCGGTGCCTCCTCAGGTCGACCTTCCTCTGGAAAGCGCGGCCGCAGAGCTCACAAGCGAACGGCTTGTACCCGGTGTGCTTGCGCGAATGGGTGATCAGGTTCGAACTCTGGCTGAAGGCTTTGCCGCACACCTGGCACTTGTGCGGCTTTTCACCTGTTAACAAACAGTACACCTCATTTTTATAACCATTTTCGCGTGTATATTACAAATACAACTTAAAACAGAAAATTCTTTAATTTACTGTCAAAAATGCTTTGGACGGTATTATTATATTAATTTAGTTATACATAACATTAAAGTTTAATTGGTCTGGTGGGATTATCACGCAATAGTTGAGATTTTTTACAGCGTACATCGTCTTTAAACAAAATGGCCGTCATATTATTTGGCGGTAAAAATATATGTAGTCGTAACCACGTTAGAAAACAATTTGATTGTTAAAATTAGTTAAATAACAGCGCAAAAACGTTTCTAAATCATTTGTTTTTTTTTTTTTTTATTTCACTTATTGTAATTGTTTGTTTAATTTAGTTATTGTAATTATTGTGCGTGTATAAATAGGCATGCGCCCGTGGTAAGGCCGCAGTCGCGCTCCGTCCGCCGGAGAGTACGGACCTCTTAAAAAAACGTTACGCTGTTGGACAAATGTAAGAAGATTCTTCTAAACTACGTTTTATTAGGCAATGGTCCCAGTACCGCTGACGTAAGGTTTTTAAAAACGTTTTAGGGGTCCGTACGCTGACATATAAAGAAAAATATCTCTTCTATGTTCTTTATTACCTTCGATGAATATTGGTTTTTATTACTCTTTATCAATTTTTTTTTAATTATAGTATAACGTTTGTTTCTTGTTAACATTTAAAGTAATTCTACATATAAATTTTATTTACCTTAAAATTAATAGCAAGTATTTTTGGTAACAAATTAGTTTTTTGGCTGTAAGTTTGTAGATTTATTTTTCTCGTCCATCGGCATAGTTGCGGCAGGTCGAGGGTCAAGTAATCCGTGCCAAAGTCCTGAGCGTATCGATCCAACCTGAAGCTGCGACGACGTGAGGAGACGGAAGTAGGCAGGGCTGGCGATCCGATTAGAACCGGTTTTCTAATATTTTCGATATATAAGGTATTACACTCCTTATATTTTAAATATTACTAGTTTTTACATCACCAGTAAAGAAAATTCAGTAATTTTCTTGAAACATTGTTCCAATTTTGATAGTATTAATTTTAATTTACACAAATGCTTTTATAAGACAAACAACTATTAGCTTCTTTTGCATTTTTGATAATACCGACATCTTGAATATTAACAATTGGATTTTAAATTAATTTTTATGTATCACAATGAAATAAAAAGTATTTCATTATTATATCGAAATTGACTTATCAGTAGTATTAGTTAATTTACAATATAAAGAAAAGGGTATGTCTTGATGAGTTGTACAAGAATGAGATTATAAAACATTTCTTTTTTCTTCTAGTGTTTAAAGTTTCAGCCCTAAGACATTTTGGTAGCGCACCCACATGCCTATATTAATGCACGTTCGCGTAATCTCTGCCAAGTCCGGACCCGCATTACGGATTCGACCCGCAACCCGCTCACGGACATACAAAAATTTATCCCCGCAGCCGTCATATACGCTGTTAAAAGTTTATATAGCGTGATTCGAGAGCCGGAGGAATTTAATATACTCGGCTCATTGTCAGCAGCGGCCATTGTTTAAATTCTTCAACCGCGCTGCCTCTGCGTTATATGTGAAATATTTGCTAATCCAATAATTAAAAAAAATCTACAGTTAGCTTTTGGTCTCGACTTCGTTTAGTGTTTGATGGTAATTCTATTACTAAGGCTTTATTGACAACCGAAATACAAAAATTAATTTCATTCTATGAACTCTACAACATCTGACCTTGGAATTGAACCGGATGCATTGTTTGTTATAAGGGAAATGTATAGTCACTGCATTGTTATAGCAGTTGATAGTATTCAATTTTAGCTATTACGAAGGACTACGTGCACAAGTTGCATTGAATCATTTGATTAAGTTGTGCCGGCTAAGCCGAGAGGTGGTTGTTGTAGGAAAACGCATAGCGCGCCCCACACAGCGCGCAGTAGGCAATCACCTACACAAATCACAGCGGCGCACCGATACCTAACACTTAGGTACTGTATTTCGAAAAAGGGCCTCCGGGTCCGTCAATCAAGGGGTCTGGCGACTTCATTAGAGCGAAGGGGCGAGGTGGACGTTCTTGTTCGCCGCTCTCGCTCGCGCATCAGTGTCGCGACGCGAGAGCAATTTATATCCGTCGTGCCATTGGGCCGTGATTGCAGCGGCTCCTCCCCGCGTCGCGTAGCAACCGGACGGGGGCGAAGCCCCCACTCCGTTCACCCCGGGGTGTGCGGGTTATGGATCGCAATTTTCCTTTTGAATTGGAAATCAGAGCGGAGGCCGCGTAGCTCGTTAGCCGGCCTCCATCTTCGCGGTTCCGCATCGGGAACAGATTTCGCGGGAAGATGCTCCTTTACGGGCGCCGCAAATTGCGATGTTCGCTTTCGAGGTTTTCTTTATTGCGAAACGCTGAATCGGAAACGTTCGCCCGCAAAGATAATAAGACTGTTCGATCTCGTTAGCGTTGTATTTTATTACTTCAAATCATTATAACTGGAACGCAGTAATCTTTGAATAATACTGTAAATAGTCGCCGTGATGATATAAAGACATTATCCAACAAAGAGAGTCATAATTATAAATCATGTTGTAGAAATTAACTCAAAAAGAGATATATATATAAGTTAAGACAATTTGCGGCTTCTTAACATTTAAGTTGAGCGTAAATTCATATCACTGGAGCACCTCGAACACGTATTACGCGAAGTTATTACAAGTTTACAGCAAGTTCACGGAGTGCGTAAAATCTACGCCGCGCGTCTCTTTAACGGCGTAATTACGGCGCGATATTACAGGGGGAGGTCGGAGGAGGGACTTAATTGTTTCAAGGGTCCCTCTGCGGGCCTCACCAGCGAATTTGACGACGTTATTGATTGTGCCGAAGTGAGTTTGATTTATTTGACGCGCCTGAAAATTGAACAGCGTGCCCGGTTTCAGAGTTTTATTTTTTGCGAAAGAAAATTCTTTCAGCGTTTACTTACGAAACTTACTTATAAAATGTAACAGTTTCTGAATGGAGTTTTCTGGTGTAAATAATGTTTAAGAGGTGGTAAGATTATTTAGTTTTGTTTACTATCACCGTAATATTCTAAAGGAGTAAGTATATCTGGATGAGCAAGCTTCACCGTCCACGGTTTGATCGTTTACCACCATTGTGGTGGTAGATAAAAGAATCGGAGTCTCAATAGCGTTCAGCAGTCTGGAAACATCCAGCCGCCTTTATCCCCGATCGTTTCATCCGAACTGCTCACTTATCCCGGTTATGGCTGTATAAACCGAAGCATGTCTATTACTGACGCGAAAGCTTTCAGTGATTTTTACAGCGTCCGTTCGCTCGCTTCTGAACTTACGGCCGTCTTAACAAATGAGCTCGTTGCTTTGCTGTCGCTTAACTTAACGGTATGCTTAGAAATGTTTTTTTTTATTCTACGAGGCGATGATACGAGCGATACGTTCATCTGATGGTGATACACTTGTCCATAACATAGCGCTAGTTGAGACGGTATACACTGCACCACATTGCGCTCGGGACCTTGAGACATAAGTTGTTAAGTAATTTCGTTTTTTAAAACTCATAGGTTTCAGATAAGTTTTGAAAAATTATTAACTGTAGTAAAATGAATCGATTAAAAATCGCACAGCACAATTATATTGAAGAGATACAGTTGATATCGATTTTAAGATTTTTTTTGCATATTCTGTAAATGTTTAAATTTAGAGTCTTTTTTTTTCAGATCAGTGTTCCTTATTCTTAGACTCCAAGAAGCATGATTTGCGGTAAGATTTTTGGGTAGCGGGGTTTAAGGATATTCCGAGAACATGATCTTCTGGAAGTGTTTGAACATGACTATACCAATTTAAGAAGTCGATGACTTTATCAGTAATTTGAGTGACTTTTTTCATTAACAATTATTATTATAAAAAATGCATTCTTTATATATTGTTAAGTATTGATTTATAAAGTTGAACTTAAGGTTATGTTTAGCGATAAAGTATAGTACAGCGTTAAGTATTAAGTTTCCCTGTTGTGATTGAACGCACCCCGGCAGGCGATAACCGTAAATCCCGGGTTTACGGAACCTTACTATCACGGCACCAGTTCCGGATTCGGCTTGTATTACTTTTTTTTTTTTTACTAGCATATTAACTGGGAACTGAAATTATTTTCCACATCATATCCGGATACTAAATATTCTATATTAATTCGAAAGGAGAATAACAAAGAAATATATTAGATGTTACAGCGTGGTAGTTATATATTTGATAGTTTATTTTTATTATTCTAGTTATGGAGACGCTGAATGCTGCTATTTACTGGTGGTAGGTCTCTGTTGGCGGAGACCGTCTGGATGAGTACCACCACAGCTCCTATTTCAACCGCCAAATAGTAGTGTGCAAACATTACTGTGTTCCGGTTTAAAAGGCGCTGTACCTTGTGTAATTACTGGGGTAAAGAGACTTAACATCTTATGTCTCAAGGTGACGAGCGCAATGTGTTGCAGTGTATACCATCTTAACTAGCACCGCGTTGTCATGGGCAAGCGTATCACTTACCATCAGGTGAACGTCTTGCTCGTTTCGTCGCATAGTAGTATATAAAAAAATAGAACAAAACTAAACATGATTTGATCTTTGAGTTACTGAAGGTTCTGTTCAGCTTGCGGTTTAAAGTGACAAAATTTCGATTATTAGATTTACACAGTCGTCAAGATGTCCCCAGAAGCCAGACGTCGCGCTGGTTCTCCGTAGGAAATCATTTCCACCCATTATCGGGCCACTAAACGCGAGATTCGCAGTAAAAAGGACATTAATAGAATTAAATTAGCTAACCGCCCCCAAATCCGTCCCTGCGCTGCTCATCTGCACAGTATCACACGGCGGGATTTTTATGGCGACGTACTTTAGCCGCTTTTGAATTAAATATACGACGCTCCCAAGTTAAAGTGCTCGCGCGGTAAGATTTTAAGAAATATGGTATCGCCGCTTTAAGTGGGGATGGATTTAATAAACCACTTTAGATGACCAAGTACACTCGCAGACTATCTGTTAACAGGTACATATATTAAGCGATAAGGAAATACTTATAAGTTGTACTAAATCATAAATATTAGTTTTTATAATTAAAAACAGAGCAGATCATAGTGTTTTTTTTTTTACATGAATAATCAAGTTAACTAAATTTCAGAGTCTAATTATTATCAGTTTAATTGAAATAGTCGACTTATTCCATTTAATTTTATACTTAGTCAAGTTTTTCGTTTCGAACTGAAAATTTTTGAGTCAAAATAAATTTATACAAATCTTGAATGATAATTTTTTTTTTAACCTAGAAAATAATTGGTTTTTAATGATGAATTCGAATAAATATTTATACACATTAAACATATGCCGTTTCTGTATTACTTCGTAAAGGTGTCCTGGAGCTGGTAGAGTCGGAGGAAATGATTTGAATAATCATGAAACTGAAATGCGGCCTGCTCTCCCTCTCCAATTTTCTGCGCAGTTTTTTATAAGACACTGAATTATTAAGTTCGCACGACTACACCCTTAAATTATTGTTATGGCTTCCTTGCCCTTTTGTAGAACGTGTCTTGATTTTAAGGCACTCGGTTTTTTTTTTAATTAAGTAAGATTTTCAGCAAATAATATTTTTGATTTCTTGAAACACAGATATGAATACTGTATAAGAAGTATCGGTGAAATTGTAGTATTTAGTTATATAAGATGAAACGAACATGTTTAAAGACAACAAGGATATCAAACATTAAAGAATGCCTAAACTTGTCAACGATTAAACATAAAGTAAGGAAGAGTTTATGTATATATATGTCACATCCTCGGAATAATTTCCATTCAATCGTTTCTACATCCTAGTTGTGTTTAAGATATATCTTTAGACTTTTTGTCTGCCATTTGCTTTTCTTTGTTCTCGTTCCCTTTCTTATGGCAAAACTTTAAAGTTAAAATCGATCATTATACAAATTCTTTTAATACCGTCTTTGCTAACCTAAAATTTTGTCGTTAACACCCACCTTAAACGCTTTCGTTCATTAATAATACAAAGAGAGTATAAGTTAGAGAGCAACTTAGCTTAGAAGTCCGCCAGTAACTTAGCACCTATCTCGATGCATTTTAAGTGATACACCTGGGTTTTGGTAGAGTGCAAGTGTCGTCCTTGGGATGTAAATAAACGAAATAACATTATACATTAACGTAACTTAGACATGCTGTATTCTATATTTTTTATAGTATGGTGAAAGAGCTAATTGCTTTCGTGATGTTGATCACCATAGCCTACACTTATGACTACTGTTTCTATAACATTGTTATAAATACAAATAAGTCATTAGCCTTCATGAGCAAGAAGTTTAATAGTAAATAGTAGAGAAATGTAGAGCTTAGGATTATTTACTCTGAAAAATATTGTTGTCACATTATTATTAATAATGTTATTCATTACATAGTTATGAAATATTACCGCGTACGAATATGGGAGTAAAGTCATTAATATGTAAGGTAGATAGGTACTGAAAGAAATCCACACATCGAGACGGAATCGTGATTCCCGGGGTCTTTGCTTCGCTAGTGAAATGCGGATTTACCCTGGGAGAATCCGGTTTACGATCCGCATGTCTTCCCACCCACCGCCGCCCCAGAAGGTGGGTGATGGGGGGTGTTGACCAGACATACACATCTCAACGTATAGATTTCTACTAAATCTCCTATATACCGGTGTGAGCTGCGGCATTACAGCGGAAATAAATCTCAAATGATTTTTCGTTTCCGTTATTGAAGATTTTGGTAATATATTTACTTTTAATTTATAGTTCAGTTAAATATATATTTACCGTCACTTTCACAGAAGAAAAACAAATAGTAAATGCGGTGGATATTATTTTAATATACTGTAACATACTTGAAGTTTCTCTCAAACATACACAAGGTTTAGTAAAAAGGAGTTTAATAATAAGTGAAATGCGGTCAGTCCAAAACTTTACAACTTTTATCTCATAATACTAAATTATTTTAATTCTAAGAAGTGACGTGATCAGCAAGATGGTAACTTAATTGTGAGTTACCCGCCTGCTCATATTAATGTGGCTTGTTTACACGAAAAATTATATCTCGTTACGTCCATAATTTGAATACTTTCGTTTCAAACTGGAATAAAGTAATTTTTTAACTATATTGCGGTAAAAATGGGCGCTGTTATATATACGGTAATAGATCTACGGCTAATAAATATTATAATACATAGTGATTCGATACGATATTGTCAGACCTTTTGGTACTTCAACGTTGAATCGCTTTCTATCAATTCCAAGAACGGGCATTTTAACGTGAAATCGAAAATAGACAGCCCCCTATAGCAATCTCGCGAAATTGTAGCAAAAGCAACAAACCAGTGAAACGAAGACAAACCGCCTAAGCAATTCAATCTCTCGACGGCCACTATCACAACAAAGCCTCGTCTAATGGAAAATTGGCAACGCCCGCACAATCTTGCCTGGAGAGCAGCTCAAACAAGCTGGCATCGGGGTACGTAAGAAATTGTCTGCAGCGCTGCGAAACGTAATTTACTTGAGATAACACGACTCCAAAACGTTAGCCGGTGAGACGTGGTTAGATAATTCAAATGAAAATCTTTTCGCAGATAATTCCTTTTATCATTACGTTACTTACATCTTTCGCTGCGTTAATAATAAAAGTTTATGGTGCAAGAATTCCAAAGTAATATTGATGCTATGATAAAAGCAGAAGAAAAATCAGCTTGAAAATCGCTTGTCAAATACAAAAGTTAGATTGCGAACGATACTTAGTAGCAGAATCTGGATGGTTGTAGAGTATAGAAGAAGTAATGTTTTTATCTGACAAATTCGAAGCAATGTTTATGTTAACAATTATAACTGCAATTTGAATAGCAGAAGAAAGATTAGTTCAGAAGTAGTTTGTTTCCTATGTTTAGTAGATGAATTTGGATTGTGGTAGAGTATTAAATAAGTAAGGTTTTTATCTAATTGGGAAGGTTTCAACGTTTTCTTTATTATCACTAAAAACCAATTAAAACGAGGAAGACGTTTAAAAATTTGTAAAGATGAAAAATTTCTGTGACTAACGTCTTTATTCATTCAACAGTAGTAAGATAAAACGTTTGGTTACTCGTAATCGGGTGATTTTCAGAATATTTTTTTAGGATCCATTAAAAAGGTCGCAACAAAAGCAGGCTTTATGTTGTTCGGTGTTTTCCGGTTGCCTCCATTAAATCGCATCATCGTATTTCTGCTGAGCGGACGCTGGAGCGGTGCCGCTTCCGTTCCGTGCGGGGGACGTTTACGATTTGCTTCTTACCCGGGTGAGATATGTGTTGTGTGTAAATGCCACTTAGCCGGGAGATTTATCGCGGTTTGTCCTTTTGGATACCTAACGAGGTTCCTTTACAGCCGCACCCTGGAATCGGTAATGACGTTGTTCACGAAATTTTGAGCACCGAAACTGTTTCGTTAAAGCTTTTGGAAACTTTAAAGTTGCGGAGGGAATGAGACTCTTTGTGTAATAAACTAAATATATTTTGGAACAGACTTGCAAGGACGGAGTCATTTTACCCAGACGATGGCCAAATGCAGGTTGTTACATGACCACAAAAGCTGTTTTCTGGCGCATGTCAGTTTTTTCATGATGTTATCCTTCACCTAATTGCAAGCTCATCGAAAATCGAACCCACACTAGGATCACGATTTTTACAACATAAATAAATAAAAAATGGGAACCTCTGACCTAATAAAATATTTTCGTCATGTCACAATGACGTTTATCGTCAATAATACCCAAAGGAGAAACTATTAAGACCCTTCCACGTTGACAGTTGACAAATTCGTTAATTCTGAGCCCTCATCGGCGAGAGGGCGCTGGGGGGTGACGGTGGGAGGAGCGGGGAAGTACCGAGTTACAATAATGTTGGTCTTTAGTTGGATTGGCCCATAAATTTGTTCATTACTTGCACTGTCCCCGATGACTGCTGTGAATTATTCAATCAGAATCTCTCTGACGCAGCGGAGACGGCGGAAATTGGATTTACTGTTCTCGTCCAAAAAAAGAACACTGACATAGCTTTAGTGACTGACATAGTTTAATTTACTGTAGCAAATTCAATCTATGTATATTTGCTATACAACAAAACGGTTGTTATAACGCAATAAGGTTGTTATTACAAAAAAATATTTTGTAATAACTATCCACCGAACTTGCACTTGACTAGCAGTATCACTTTGACTAGTAATGATTGGTATCAGAGATTCGAGTTTAAGACAACGCTACATCGCACTCGTTGTATGATAGATATGATTGTCTAGTTACTCTAGTAATTTTCTTACTACTTCATCCAAACGGGATATGGTAGTTTGTACTATAATACAGATAATAAATCTTTAGAAGCACATCACAGTAATATCGATGATTCAATTGAGTTAACGTTCATCGTCATTATTACTTCATTCTATCGCTGTTCTATGTTACTGCTATACGATAAATGAGAATGAAGCAGAAAGTCCCTTAACACGTATTCACACAGTAATCAACTTTGTAGTCGAACTACCGGGCCCGTAGCGATAAAACTACGGTACAGCAGCCGGTAAAGGTATGCGGCAAGATTGCCGCCCCGGCGGGATTCTCCGGAACAATTCGAGAATGTTCCAGTCACTTCACTTATTGCGATGTATTTGTGTGACCGTTATACGGACCGGAATTCGGTCCCCGCCGTGGACCGTTCACCTCGAGCTTGGACATTAGAGGGCGTGCGACACGGAGTTGCGAAAATCCGCAGAGGTTGCAATTGAAAACATTCAGAGCTTTTTCTCATACAAATCACATATAAATATAGGTTATATATTTTAAACTGTAGGTGAATGGGTTTGTGGTTTTTCAGCTTCTACGATTCATATAAATACAATGTTAGAAAAAAAAAACTATCTATAAGAATTAAATTGTTTGCATTGGAATAACATTTAAGGGATTTGATGAAAACTTATTTCATATGTCCATTTTAAAATTTATCTATGAATGATATGAACCCTAAATGACTGAAAATTTCAAATTAAACGTTTATGATACAGATTATTAATTCTGTAATACAACTTGTGTCGCTGATGAAGCTCAAAAGGCTTGAATGATTAAGAGGCAACAGGCTCGTAAAATTGACGACGTCTATAGAAGTCTTCCGTAAGTATATCGGCTGATCATGTTTATTATTTCTTTCGTATATTTCAAATTGATTAAAAATAATCAGGTTCTCATTTGTTTGGCTTGTCCTGGCTCCTCACCGTTACTAGAAGCGCGCTACGGACGGGGACGCGCGGAATTTCGAGAGTCACCTCCTTTATTACCCGGTGACATCTGACATTCGCTTCCTGTCTGCCATTTTGTTTTGCGCTTTCATTAAATCTGAATTCTATGAAAAAAAAAATAATTAAATGTCTAAATGGCAAAGGATTAAAAAGGAAACCGTCAACAAACATCATCGTTGATCATTTCAATCAATTGATGTCTACTACTGAACTTAGGTGTCCGCACTTTTAGGGATAATAGCCTTGAAGTTTAAGAAAGCTGAAAAAGCTACTGCTTCTTAGTACCAGGAGTTTTCCACTCCTTTTCGCCTAAGGCTGAGGGTTGTGAGGATGTTTTAACCAGTCTATCACAGCGAGTTGTTATTTATTCATTCTCATATATTCTTGTTGACAAATATGATATTATATACATAAATATTAAAGATGAGAAATATTAATAAAAACACAGTTATCCCTATTAAAAGTTTCATCTTTTGAACCATCAAACAAATTGTATAATTTAGAAATAGGCCAAGTATTTATGGATTACGATATAATCCGCCCCCGTCTTTTCTCCTCGCCCACCACCGAGCTATTAAACATCAAATCCAATATAAAAATAAAGTCGACAATATAAATTGCCAACCATACAACCGCACCCGGCAAGGGTTGGATCATCAATTTGTGGGATTACGCATTTTAATAAAGGCAGCTCAACGTTTACCACTTTCAATCATTTGAAATTTATATGACAACATTAAATACTAAATTCTGATTATATTTTCAACGTTTCATTATAGAAACTCTGACAAACTTAATAGCATGGTTCTTGCTTCAATGAAATAGTAAAATGTAAATTTCATTTCGTTTTAAGAACATCACCTCCAACTAAAAATTAGGTGGGATCATGGTGAAGCACTGTCAAATTCTAAAAAAATTACTCGTTATATTTGATTAAATTTCTTTTATTAATAATATAGTGTTTAATGTTATAATTCTATATAGTCTTATCAAAATTATATAAAAAAATGAGTTGCGCACATAATTTTAATATTACTTTCACATGACGCGATGTCTAGTTAAAAAGCAACAGTAAAAGGGGTACGCTTTGCTCTAACACTTGCTTTTGTTTGCACAGAAAATATTTTTAAATCTAACTAGATTTCGTGTGATTCTAACAAATGTACCCGCACATTTGGCGGCGTTGTATTTTTTTTGCTTCAAGTACGCCATTTCACATCTGACTCACTGGACCCAGGAGACGAAAATCATTTCGCTTTGTGACGATCTAAAATAGACTTTAGTGCCCGGTGTATTAAGTGTAAAATGGTACATTATAAACGTAAAGAGACTTTTCTGTCCTTTCGCTGAAATAATTGCGAACTTATTGTTTAGTGTTAAGGTTCATATTGAGGTTGTTCCGCAGTGGGGTGTACCTTGTAACCAGAAGTGTAAACACTTGCCCAGCTGACTCCATTGTCGCGTGGTGGAAGCGTAACACTTGTGCGAGCGGCAAGTGCCGGACAATCAAAACATTCATAATACAATTTATAGGATGAACGGTTTATTATCATTTTGCCAATTATTTGTTATCTTTACTAAAATTTGCGTTTGCAGCCAATTAGTTTATTAGCAATGTTGTAATACTAATATTTAATGCTTATGTATATTAATGTATCCTCTATTGACGTTACACACGTTCACTGCTGTACAGACTAAAACAGGTTTCGCAAATTTAATTTATTATCTAAGTAAACATTCACAACAGTATTAAATTACTTAAAATCTTTAAGTTTATGATGATTATCATCAAAATGTTAATAAACGATTAAAACAAATGAATTTATTAAAAAGTTTCAAATATTCAATTTCAAATGATGCGCATGCGCGGATTAAAATGTCGGAGTAAGATTTATAGTCTGTAATCACACGACACTGTGCGGCAGCACGCGTTTGGCACGTGGCATGCCAATAAGTTTCGTTGGTGCAGTAAACTGTGTGGAATTATAAAAAAAACGAGTATTTCTAATTTACAATTAGAAATACTAGAGACTAGTCTAAAGTTCTTTTTAACAGTTTACAAAATGCACCTTTTTTTTATTGTCTATGATTTTCCGAATGTTATCAGCACACTTTGTGATGACAACTTGTTACATATTGAAAGCAAGGCGAAGGTGATAACATGATTACTTTGTTTTGTGAATAGATTAACTGTTTCGCTAAATCTAGGTCATTTGATATTTTTAGAAGTTTTGTAACAGAATTCTTCTATTTCTGCAGTTTTATTAGAATATTTCAAAATATTCATTGAAAAATGTTTCTCATAAATTTTGATAAAATATTAATAGAAAACTATTAGAAAGTAACTTTTGATATTTTAATAAAAGTAGAATCGATCGGAGACTGAGAATACATCTCAAAAAACCTCCAAAGGACGATCAAACCAAAATCAATGTAAGTTCTAATTCATAAACAGCTTTCTCATTGTTCCCAGTACTGGGACTCGGGGCCTGCTTTCACAAGATCATTTGGTTGGGGCTACTACAAAATACCAATAAGAATGTATAGGTTCTTTGCAAGGCATATAGAAAGTTGAAACACCAGTTATAAAACCATAATAACAAAGGGACCTTATAACTCATAATAACTATCTATTCTCGTAGATACTACTCAATGGTAATTTGGACCCCCGACCCCAGCGCTGCTCCAGTCCGGTATATTTGAATAAAAAAAAACTGGGTAGTGATTATCAGCGAATTGGTGAACGAAATCTGACAGGAACCCCTTCGGGACTACTTCGGGGTATTCCGGTCGTTTCGCGCCTTAATTATACTACATTTTTACAGTAATTACATTTTACAGCATATACATTGCATGTTAAATAGTATATTTGTTTGAATAAAGCCATTAAAACGAAAATTAGAATCATTGTAGACATCAGATTGCTTTATATCCAATTCTTTCGAAAAACGTATACAAAATGGCGGCATGCTATTGAGGTTTTTATATTTTAATGTAATTAATAACTTGTCAATGGTTTTTTTTTAATATTGTCTTATTAAAAAGTAGCTTATTTAGGTAAATTAAGCTTACAAAATATAAAAATAATAATAATTGTTTTTGGCATAGCTTATATTTTGTAACTGTTGTCTAGGCGGCAATGCTATCAGCATATAACCTAAACAATTTATATGGGTCCAAAAAAACGAAAGTCCTCTATACTAATCGATTGGTCACTGACATAGTAACTAGTTGAAGTATTACTTTTCTTTAATAAATTATAAAATTAAAAGAATCACTCGATTCTAATATGTTCGGAGTCGGAGACACGACAAGATGGCGGAGCATCGTAAAAACAAAATGGACGGAGATGGTCATACGATTTTAGACACAGATAAAATATAATTTTACGGAAGAGTATTTAAGGTATCGTACAGAGCGAGCAATGTATATCAGGATCGATGAAATTGTCTATTAAAATGAGCGTTATGATTGCAGCCAGGGTCGGTTCAGCCGCCGGGGGCTCACCAGCTAATCGTGATAATGTGTTTATTGAATTAGGCGGCGCGTGCGTCGGCGATGTACCACACGCGCTGCTCCGCCGCGACAGTTAAGTGGTATCACTTGTTAGGGGGTGATCGATGGAGTCATAGGCGTGTTGTGTGATTTTTTCGTTTATGATCAATTCACTTTCACTCTCTCTTTGCCTTTGCTTTTGTTTTAATCAGTTAATAGGGTTCGAGTATTGCGTGTCACTGTGGCCACAGCAAATAATGTGTCGCGTTGGTTTTTTGAACGTTTGTACAGAACCATAGGCTCTGTGAAAATTATTTAAGTTATATAATAATTTAATGTTGAAGCAAAATAATTTTTAAATGAAAAAAGTATAAACTCGAGTTGAAATTATTAACTGGTGCTAATTTAAACATAATTGTATTCTTATCCTTAATTTTCAATGGATTGACTTCTGGGTCTTAGCAATAATTTTTTTTTAACAAATTTATAAAGTTTCGATAGAAATTATCAAACCTTGTCCTTTCTTTTATCTTCCTAATTTTTGTTTTTTATAATTAAAGAAAATCATCAAAGTCAGTAAAATGTGATACATATGAAATGAATGATAAAATAGATTACACACGAAGAATCTCTTCTTTGTCGTGAATTTTAAACATTGAAACAAACATTTTTACTGTTTTCATAATTTATAGAATTTGTATCGCAATGTATATATTGTATTTATAAAACTGTCTCTTATAAATACAGAAGATGCAATCCAACACCGTCGCCCTGAGTGGAAACAATGCAGGTGTCGGATTACTCGAAACGAGTAGAGAGCGAAAGAGGGCCGAGGACATTAATTTAATTACGCCTCTCTCTCGGGATCCTCTAATATTGTTTAGGAGCGACGCGAACAGCCGCCTGCCATACAAATATCAAGCGACAATTTTTTTTCGCGTGAGAACAAAAAAAAAATCACGCTACTGATTTGTCTCGTCCCCAGCGACACTGATCCTGTTACATGTACCTCGAGAAAGGTAAAAGAAAATCTCAATCCTGTTTTATGTACAAAATATTTTTGTATATTTTCCGTGACAGCTTAGTGATTTGAACGCAGGCCTTCCAATCCGAAGGTTCGAATTCGGCCTGCACCAATAAATTTTTCAATTTATGTGCAGTTAGTATAACACCAACTAATATCAATTGATTTAATGGTGAAAAACATCGTGAGGAAACCTACATATTTATGTCATGAGCATCCGTGCTCGCACTAGTATGTGAAATGGAGAAGGCAATGGCAACACCACTCCATTATAACTGCCTAAAAAGTCGTCTTGTGGTTCACTACACATGATGACCACGACCCTCAGTCATAAGAAAAACGACTTAGAAAAGAATAAAGAAAATCGTAAATATTTCTATCTGTAAATTAACATATTGATTCACAAAAAAATATCTGGTAGAAGATAAACATAATGTACTGATCTATATCAAGTTTCTTCTTTAACAATAAATAAGATTATTTTTATAGACGACTATGTAACTTGATTTAGATTTCACATGATGTTAAGTGAAGCCGATAGTTGTGAAGGGTGTTTATCTGGAATACTCTTTAAAACATTTACCATTATCCAAAACTCAGCAAATCATAGTCTCATAAACGAAACAAGAATCTCCTGTTTACTAAGCAAAGGGGTTATCATTTCATACTTATAAGTGGTTGCAGTTAAAAAGACACAAATTTTATTAAGAACTGTTTTAACTCGTAAAGTATTAGATTGGTATAAAAACAATTAGAACCTTTTTAACACTAACCTAATCCAAAAAGGAAGTGTGAAGTTAAAAAAAAAAATTAAAAGGAAATGCCACTAAAATCGAAGTATCCCAAGACTCTTCGGGGTCCTTAATTAAACTCGGAGCACGTAGCACTCCTTGATTCAGTTCCCAGGGGCGAGTGACACCCCCACTGCCCCTCCAAACCCCCACCACTTGCCCGCGGACTGCCCCCTACCTTATGGACCGCTTAGATTTCCACCCTCTAAGGTCGTGTGTACGGAATACTTTTATACGGGAATCTTGTACGAAGAATTGGTTTTGAGAGATTCGGACGCTGGGTTGGTTTTTTTTTGTTTTCCTCGTTCCTTACAATTGGTTCTATTTCTATCAACGAGACGATGTCCAATGAAGAGATCTATATTTAGAACTCAATTAATCGTTAACTGTGTACACACTTTATTGCTGTGTACTATTAGTTTCAATTTGTATTTGGGTGTTGTAGATTCGATTCTGAAAATTATCAAATTCATCGGTAGATATTCTTGCGACTATTATATTAAGATACTCTGGATGTTATTCAAAGGGATATTATCACAAAAATACTCAAACATTACTGTGTATCAGTTTTATCGTTATTATACTAAACTATATTATATTAAACAAAATATCTTGTGTCTCAAGACGACGAGAACGATGTGATGCAATGTTTATCATCGTAACTTTCTAGTTGTTATCGTCTTATTCTTTATAGGAAAATAATGTAACTTCCTATCACTATCGGATTCATTTTGTATGACATTCAAGATTTATTTGTTATAATGAGAACCATTTAACAAAGGAAAAGCAAGAAGGTTAAGGAGACGCCAATAACATAACCGATGAAATGATAGAAGTATTATAATAGTTAAGATAAACTGTTTAGCATATAATTGTCGTTGAAAAACAAATTCACTCCCACTTTTTTTCCAATTACAACAACTCGTAAGGTGCCTTTTAAAAGTCTCGGGATGTCTCTCCGCCATTTCAAAGTCGGGAAAAGGCTTTAAAAAGTAATCACAGGGGTCGTTAATGTAAAGTTAGGAACGTTTGGCTCGTGAATGGCAATTATTAGAAGCTTTATACTTCTAATTTTGTTCTTCGGAATCTTTTCGAATTAAAATCCACTGTTGGAATCTTCTGTATGTTGCTTTAACATCCATGTTTGGCGTTGGACCAAGTGCCTTATTATTTGATGATTTAACAATTTCTTTTCCCTATTAGTCTTATTATACTTGAATCCGTTCAGGTAGACATACGCCTGTAGAAAAATATTTAGCTTGTGTTTTAATTGCTTCTTTAGCTCAGTGTCTGCTTCGATTACAAAGCCACATGTTGTGAAGTTTCGTTGGTGGATGTTAAACCCGTCTGGTTAGTTACCACCTACATATTGTAAGTCCGTCTTAATAATATTGGTTGTTTCACATGAAAGCCAGAGGATTCTGAGAGCAAGCTTCACGGTCTACAGTTAATAAAAATTTACCATGAAATACTGTACTTTAAAAAATTTGTAAGTATAATAACGTTACATTACACCTAAGTAGTTAATAAACATTTAAATTCATCGCTGTAATATTTTGGCATGTAAAACGGCATGAGAACCAACTTCGGGGCAATTTCGTAAATGCTTTTTAATTCTTCACCCGCAAACAGTAACCACGGCGCAAAAAAAAGAATTGTAATAAACCGCGGAGAGCGGCGGGGATACCGCCGAGCCGCAATTATTCAGAGAGCTAATGTGCCACTTGTTTATTCCCTGACTAATTAAGAGAAGAAAGAGTTTTTTTTTTTTCGGAAAGAAAAAATACCTTAAAGCGGCGTCGGAGGAATCAAACATTCATTATGGAAGACGGGGGCCACGTCTAAGCGAATTTTTCACGAAATTTAATGAATTTTTATTCGCTCCCTTCCCCCTTTTGTTGTAATTTTTAATTTCTTACGCTTTGCCTCTCGGACAAACGCTGGAATATTGTACAATATTTTTTTAAAGATCTTTTAATAAGAGAATCTCAAAGATCCTTATGAAGAACACATGGAGTAAATTTATTCATCATTATTATTTATAAAAATAATATTTTTTTTTATTTGACGGAGCTGTGAGATTAGTATGACCTTTACCTAATAGTAAGCTATACACCTTGCTAATATATTGTAATAATACTTATGAGTATATAATTATATGTACTTCGCCATATTGTGATCGCTTAAGACTTTATTAAGTCTCGTTACTACAGTAATATCACTGTCTATAAGAAGCCTTTTAACCGAAACACAGTAATGTTTTCACACTAACTCTAGGAGCGGCGATGGTACTTACTTAGGTATTATTGAACATGAAATAAGTTTTCATACATATATAACATAGAGTACAATTTAATCGGCCGCAAATGAATAATTCAGCGCACCATCTAATATTACAGCAATTGCTTCCCAACTGGCTGTAGTAACTGCCAAGTTGAAAATTGCTGTACTAGCGTCAGGTAAGTTAAAGTTCGGAGG
Source organism: Byasa hedistus (assembly GCA_029286795.1). NCBI lineage: Eukaryota > Metazoa > Arthropoda > Insecta > Lepidoptera > Papilionidae > Byasa > Byasa hedistus. The sequence continues at coordinate 2,073,641 of JAGSMW010000020.1, read as the reverse complement.
CAGGTTTAACCAACTCCCCGGCTCAATTAGCGTCGAATTAAACCGCTCTCCGGCGAGGTGACAAATCGCGGGATCCGCTCCCGATGCCTTGACGTTGACTAATAGCCCACTGTTTAATTTAGGTGGATTCATTATGAATTAAAATTTCAACGATAAATTGTTTAAGCGCGCATTAATCAAGAAGTTGGGACACTGATTAAAATACCGTTTCCGGCAACTATTCCAGTAAGTTGATATCGTTAATAATTCACACGTAGCGGCGGGGGTCCCGGGGTGGGATCAGGTGCGGTGTTGTTCAAGGATCTGTTGTGGGTATATAGATGCTGATTTTAATGTAGCGCCGAGAGGATGTATATGTCTCTTTAGAAAACTAACTTGTAAATGTTTTTTAAACGATGAGATGAGTTATAAAAGTCTTGTCATAATGTGACGTTAGTTAAGATGATACTGACACAAGATATTAAAGTTCGTTTTCTTATTAACCTTAATAGCTATAGCAGAAATAGAAAAAAAAAAGAGAAGAGAGTTAAAAGATCAATGTTAGAATGACAGTGAAATTATAAGTATTCCGTATTTTTCTTAATACGTAAGTTACATTAATACAGTGTTGTTTAGGATATGATGAGGTTATTGTTCTTCTCCGGAATGCACGTTATGTGCGAAGGTATTTCAGGCCTCCTGAAGCCGCTTTCACGATCCTCGCACACCGCGATGCCTACTTCACTCCCCAGTTCATTTAAGACAAGGGTGGGCCGCTCCGCCGTCCGTGATTCAGGCATAGATTCGCCGTTTTCACTTTGGTACGGTGAGTGCGAGCGAAACGGATTGATGTTTAACTTTATGCGCGAACGAGACGATAAATCCAAGGGTCGGGTTAGTTATTGGGGCACATGTTCCTGACGCTGCCGGTTGATTTATAGGTGGGCGACGTAATAGAGAAATGAATAAATTTTCTATTCACCCAAATGTTGTTCATAAAACTCGGAAATAGAAAACTGACTGGTCCATAAGTTGTGAGATTAAATGCAAACATAGTTATTAGTGTTCACTTTAATGCTATTTTTATTTTAGATAATAACGAGTAAGATAACTTCGGCTAAGAAAATCCCAAACTTTTTTTTCCTCTACAAATTTTTGACGACAATTGTATCTAATATTAAGAGACGATAAATATTAGATGTAAGAAATCAGACTAGGTAAAACGGATTAGGCTAGACTAACTTAATACACCTTATATTAAAACGGCCTATGTCCAGCAGTGGACTGCCGCGGGCTGTTGATGATGATGATGATGATGATATAAAAACGAAAGATTTTCAAACATTGTCTCAAATTACAAAGTTGCATTCCATAATTATCGTGATCTCATCACCTCAAGTCTACGGGTGAAAGTGATTAACTAAAGTTTTAATAAGGTATGAAGTTAATGTTCAAAATGTCAGAATTAAGTGAACGCAAAGCGTTGTATGAGGATTGTTAAAGTCGTAGGGGTTAACGAGCAATCGTCATTGTGCTGACGAATCATCGCCAAGTGAATCAGTCAGCGAGACAACGATACGGACCGCAAACATCTTATATTCATGAAGGGTTTCATGACTACACACTGCTGTTCTGTTTGGTAAGCTAGTAAGCTATGATTTTTTTAACTACACTAGCCTTTAATTTATTGTGTTAAGTTACAACGAGGCTGTAAAGTTGAAACATGATCGTCCAGAGTATTCCAGCTATTATATGTCGAATTGGAACATATCAATAGTATCATAACAGAAGTTTTATAATATGAAGATCGCAGTTAGATAGTATGATTCCGGTTTCGAAAAAAAGTTATACAATCCTAAATAAATATAATTTATTTAAGTTCTATAATAAACGTTTACAAAGTAGAAAAGAATTAACTTTGTAAATTTGCCGTTAATTTTTCACGACTGTATAACATTTTCTGCCGGTGAAGTTACGGTTTATTTCGAGGGCACAGTTGTAGTTCGTTTTACGCGGTTATTGTAAAACGTCTAACATTAACTTAGGTGTGAACGTACATTAATTATGTGGTGAAGGGGGTTACGTTTCGCTGACAAAGTTCCAAATTCGTATACCTGTCGCTCTTAATCGACTTAGATGAAATTAACGAAAAGTGACCTTTAGATGTATGTATTTAAATATAATATAGTTTATGTTTTACCATAATCAACATTTAAGTCAGGAGTTAGCGACTTCAAGTCACTTATTTTAGTTTCCAAAAAAACGTATAACGTATGGAACATATTTATAACAAAAAAATCTCTGTCTGACGATATACGAATTATGGTTGATTTTGATCCATGGAATGTTGCTGACCCCTGGTTAAAATGATTCATTATTTGAAGACAAAAATACACTATTGGTACTTAATTCTAAAGTATCTCAATTAACGATTTTCGCACGTAAGAAATCCCAAATTAGTTGTAAATGTGTAAGTTTTCAAACCGATTTTTAACTTACAAAGTTAAGTTTTAATAAAAGTTTAAATCTTAGATTGATTAACATTATGAAATACCTGTGTGTATGTATGTGTGTTTCTTCATGTCAGACTTCTGGTGGAACCTCTTGCCGCAGTACTGGCAGGGGTACGGCCTGGTGTCCGAGTGGATCAGCAGGTGGGTGGAGAGTGTGCTGGAGCGCTTGAAGGTCTTCCCGCATTGCTTACACTCGAAAACCTTTTCCACGCTGTGCACAGCCCTGAAAAGGGACCTCAATTAAAAAACAAAGCCAACAAAAAATTAAGGCTATTTAATTATAAATACTAACAAAAATAATAGAAGACTCTTCTATGATAAGGAAACTTTAAAATATGTATATAATCTTGGGGTCTAAATTATGTATTACAGTCACAGAAGACAGCTGAATAAATTTCAGAATTAATAAGCTAAACTTCAAAAAGAAAAGCTTATATATTACCCACCTATGCTGGCTGAGGCTGATTTCGTGGCCAAAGGTCTTGCTGCAGAGCTCGCAGGCGAACGGTCTCTTCCCATTGTGGGACCTTCGCGCGTGCACCTCCAGCCCGTGCGGTGTACTGAACATTTTCTCGCATTTCACACACGAGTACACATCACCGATGGGCAAAGGTCTGGACAATGGGCTCGGGGCTCCCAAGACCGCAGCCCGCAACCGCAGCAACTCCGGCCCAGCTGCTTGTACGGCGTGCAAGTACAAGTTGCTGTAGCCACCCCAGCCGGGGAGACCAAGGCTTCCAGCGTCTCTCAGGAACTCCGCGAAAGGCAGTGGCGGATAAAGGAACGGCCTTTGTGGCTGTACTCTTGGCGCGTCCGGTCTTAACAGAGCGCTTACTGAAAACGCCTCTGATCTCTTCAGAGGAGGCGACGAGTCGGGCGGTCTTCTGGGCGAGGAGGGGGGCGAATCCACTTCCAGCTCCGGTGAGCTGGAGCGAACTGATCGCGGGGATTGGGGTGATGGCGCCCAACATGGTGAGCCGCAGCGGGAGCTCGGTGAGATGTTCTCCGGTCTGATTGCTTCGGCATGGTGTGCCTCGTCCTCTTCCTCTTCGTTTCGGTCACCGACGAGTCGGTTGATGCCGAACTTGATCTCTTCTGTTAAAGAAAATATCGTTACTAATTGTAGATACGAATCAATTTATTTATTAAGAAGAATATTTAATTCTTTAATATTTTTACATAATCTGTTTTTAATTGTGCACGTAACTTAAGGATTACTTAAAATTATAAAAAAAAAATTAAGGCTATTTAATTATAAATACTAACAAAAATAATAGAAGACTCTTCTATGATAAGGAAACTTTAAAATATGTATATAATCTGGGGTTTTAATTTTATATTACAGTCACAGAAGACAGCTGAATAAATAAGCGAAACTTCAAAAAGAATAGCTTATATATTACCCACCTATGCTGGCTGAGACTGATTTCGTGGCCAAAGGTCTTGCTGCAGAGCTCGCAGGCGAACGGTCTCTTCCCATTGTGGGACCTTCGCGCGTGCACCTCCAGCCCGTGCGGTGTACTGAACATTTTCTCGCATTTCACACACGAGTACACATCACCGATGGGCAAAGGTCTGGACAATGGGCTCGGGGCTCCCAAGACCGCAGCCCGCAACCGCAGCAACTCCGGCCCAGCTGCTTGCACGGCGTGCAAGTACAAGTTGCTGTAGCCACCCCAGCCGGGGAGACCAAGGCTTCCAGCGTCTCTCAGGAACTCCGCGAAAGGCAGTGGCGGATAAAGGAACGGCCTTTGTGGCTGTACTCTTGGCGCGTCCGGTCTTAACAGAGCGCTTACTGAAAACGCCTCTGATCTCTTCAGAGGAGGCGACGAGTCGGGCGGTCTTCTGGGCGAGGAGGGCGGCGAATCCACTTCCAGCTCCGGTGAGCTGGAGCGAACTGATCGCGGCGATTGGGGTGACGGCGCCCAACATGGTGAGCCGCAGCGGGAGCTCGGTGAGATGTTCTCCGGTCTGATTGCTTCGGCATGGTGTGCCTCGTCCTCTTCCTCTTCGTTTCGGTCACCGACGAGTCGGTTGATGCCGAACTTGATCTCTTCTGTTAAAGAAAATATCGTTACTAATTGTAGATACGAATTAATTTATTTATTAAGAAGAATATATAGTTCTTTAATGTTTTTACATAATCTGTTTTTAATTGTGCACGTAATTTACGATTACTTAAAATTATAACAACAACTTTTTCAAATTGTCTTTTTAAATAACTCTGGACGAAAGAGGTTTTAAATTTTATGAAATCATCATACTTTACGAATGAGAATAACAGCGAATAAATTATGACTTATAACTAAACAACGAAAAGAACAGTTCATTGTTGACACAAATGCAACATGTGATTTGAATATCGTGTAGGAAACAACAACAGTCGTGATGTATTCCGTCGGAGCCCTGTATTGTTTGTTGGAGAGCACAAAGGGCGGGCGCACGCCCCTGGGCCAGTGAACATGCGCAGGTGCCACACTTGTAGCGAGCTACGAAATGAGCCGTATCATGTCGCCCGGGCAAATTGACTTTCATCTGTTCCGCGACCCTCGCGCGGCCCAACCCCAGTAATTAACACTTCGGCCCCGAACGGACCCCAATACGGTTTTTTTTTTCACTCCCTAATCCGCGGGCGCGACTAAACGAAACTACTGTACTATATTCAATACGTTTTGTTTGCGCACCGCCGCCGCTTTGTTAGCTTTGCACCACTCGCGTGTAATGTTTTCTTATCATCGTCGCTGTTAGAAATTAATTGGTTTCGCATTTGCTATACGCATATCAAAATTACTTGCATGTCAAAAAAAATTTGATAAAAAACAAACTTTTCTTAAAGCACTTGCAAGTTTTTATTAAACTCTACGCTTTTACATAAAAACTTTACTCCTTTGACTGTTTCAAGTAATACGTTAATATCTTTACATATATTACTTCAAAATTATATATTTACTGGTGATTGGTGTATTGCTGGAGACAGTCTAGTATCTAAGTAGATACCACCTTATAACCTATTTCTGAATCCATCAGTTGAAAGGTACAGCTGTTAGTCGGAATATTTTTTTCAATTTGTCTAACATCGATTTGAAGCTCTATGTAGCTATAATTAATAAAAAATGAGCACAATGCAGAGTAGTTGTATACAACCCTGACTAGAATCTAGCCATTGACAGATTAGATTTTTGTTAGGGAACTTCACGTTTTTGTTAAAAAATCTTGCTTGAAACGGTAAATCGTAGTTAGGTTTCCCCGCTGATGTGGCTTCGTACGTCATCGAGTAACCATCAGCGCGGACTCACGCTGTCCCAAAACAAACATCCATCTAGAGGCGAGACAAGTTGCGCTAATGAAGAGCAGCCCCCATCCGAAACGCGGCAGCTGACGGCATTCGCAGCGGAACCAATCGCACCGGATCGACCAAATTCGGCACTAAACAATACTCGAGCGAATTTCGCGATGACTTTATACTCTTACAGCGAACTCTGCCTCTATAGCGCAGTGGCTTGTCGCTCCGTATCCAGTTTCGATTCCATATTACCATTCTCACATTTTAAATGTGCTATAACAGCATCGTTTCCTTCCTGCCAAAATATTAGAGTAAGAGTTCTGAGCAATGCGTCACAATTTGTAACTTACAAGTTTACTGTACCCACATACAGCGCGGTAGCTAAGAATATTTTCGCTCCGTTATGAACGGGGTTCGTCGCCTCCGCACTTGTTTATTTGTTCCCTTCATGACACAGTTTTATTACCCCATAGTATTTATTACATATTAATGGTTATTTAGACCCCATTGTCCCGCCCCGACAGTATGCTCGAATTCATGCCATTGCAAAATATTGAATGGAAACCCCATTCGAGGCAATGGAGTGTAATTTAAAGACTGACATTATTGCATTCTATTGTATGTTTTGTTCTCTAATTACAAATTATCTCGGATCTATGAATGAGAGAAAATCAATTTCGATTAACACTTTTGACGTAACACATTGCTCTTGACTCAAATAACTTGATTACAGTCAAATGAAACATTGGCAACTGTAAACATATTTTTATTGTTATTACACTCTAAATGTAAGATAACTTTGCCTTTTCAATATTGTTAATGTTAACTAAGCTAAAAGTTTACAGAATGAGATACCTGAACTCTGCATTAAACCATCTTCACGAACACAATTGTGAACTAACGTTTAATTAAATAAATTATAACCATAGTTTTGTTATGAAAGAGATGTGGCAATGAAAAATATTTATTTACTTATACAAGTAAGTAAACGAATATCTAAGGCTCTTTAAAAAATCTTCACAACGATCGGTATTGTGCTGATTGTATTCAGCGATCTTCATCACATCTTCAATCCAACTTGTGGACATCATTACAGGATTTCACTGCCTCATCGACCGTCAGTCCTTTGAACTGTTAGTTGTTGTTTATATTGTAGAATAGTTATTGTGATCACAAATTTAAAGTTGTATTAACTTTTTAAAAGTAGTAAACGGAAAAAGGGAGGGGATGGTAGATAACATCGTTGACTATAAAAAGCGGATGATTCAAGTCTCGATACATAACTATTTGGGCAGTGTGGATGTAAAAACAGTGTCAGATTAATATATTGAAAGAGAAGTGTCATACAATGTAATAATTTGCTCATAAAGTAGTAATGTGTGTGAATTTGTGTATGTAAACATCTCGCGTCCGTCCGACAAAGTAGATGAAGCCCGGTCCATTAGGAAGTTGGACGGCTGTGCAGTTACCCATCAGGACGGCGCATTACCATCATTGGAGTGTGCCAGTTTGCTGGGGGCTAATGCAATTTTAATTATAAGAGGCGCGGCGTTACGCAAATTGCGCTCGCTATGCATTCAGATTGTTACTTTTACCCGAGTGCTTTTAACAAATTAAAAAAAAAAACAAACGTCCGCGGTCTCTGAACTTCCGGCGGAAATGCAATTTGCATTCGTTAACTCTATTGATAGAAAAGAATTACGTTAATCATTTGCACATTACTCCTTAACAACAGTTTCAAACGGTGTTAAGTGACAATGAGGCTGTGAATTAAGTAGTGCATTATAATATGAGAATGGTAGCTAGCCAGACAGGTTAAAAATACATTACCCACCTACCAAACTCCACCACAACCCAAGTTATCAAATTAGGGACATCAAAGTTACAAACAGTCACAGAGGCTTTCGTCAGTCGGACAGAGGCAATTATCTTTGCTAATAATAAAAGCTTTCTTATCTCTTTTATATAATGCTCGTTTTGTACGAATAGATACTTAAATCTTTAAGGTTTTAAACTATATAGATTTAAATCATTGCAACTTGAATAAGAATATTTATATGTATAGAAATTTAGACATCACCCTCGAGTATTTGAAAAAAAATAATCATATAATAAGGATGAAGGAAAATCAGTGCAAGCGTCGATTTAAGTAACATGAAGAAAATACGGATTTTTTTAAGAAAAGAGTGACTATCTGTGGACGTCCATCAGTTGAATTGATAGTGATGAAACTGATAAATTAAATGTTAGATATTTGAAGTGTGGTGAAAGTAATAAACAATTAATAAATAGTATTCCGGATAGAAAAAATATGAGAAGTCACTCTTTAATCGTTAATCAGGATTAAAGGTTTATTGAAGTATTTAATCATGCGCCAAGTTATATGGGGACCGTGACAAATTCACATTTTATTAACCGGGGCACTGGTGACTGGTTAGACATATGATATAGTTACCAGCGATCTGTTACACAGGGAGTAACTCTCTTTTTAACTCAACGAAGCAACAAAAAGAGAACTTTAATATGATAGTAAATGATACAATCTAGTTTAGTTCGACGCTTTGTTAAAATTGCTGTATACAGTTGTTCCAATAATTTTACTAGCTACAGCTACCTTTAAACTGGAACACAGTTATGTCTAAACACTACTGTTTGACGGTAAATATCCTACCGTTCCAATACTACGTATTCCTGCTAACACAAGTAAAGTCGATAGTTAAATTTTAAGTTATGGTTTTATTTTCTATTATCATAATATTAAATATAACCATAAACAACATAGTTTTAATAAAGTATGACACGAGACACATTAAGCTGGGAGTCACTGGACTCAAACCGCACAAGACCGTATTTTGTGGAACAAATTGCAAGAGACCTATGTCCAGCAGTGGACGTCCATCGGTTGAAATGATGATGATGATGAAGGCACGTAATGAAATTTTCCAATTTTTCCATCTTTACAGATTGCTTTTTTTTATACAATTTTCTATTTTGATTTTTTTGAGATTTAAATGGTAATTGTATACTGTTATAAAGTTCTCTAAATGTCTATAAGACTAAGAATTACTTAAAGTGAATTAAGTGATATTCCGTCCTCCATTTTATTAAGCAAATATCCTTTAAAAATTAACAAAATTCATTTGATGAAAAAATTTACTAGCGCATCTCTTATGTGCTAATTCAATTCAAACTATAGGTATTTATATATATTTTTCATTAGTAATCTCTACAGTAAGATGTGTTTTTCTTTTAGTAGGTTTTCATTCAATAATTTCATGAATTCAATAAAAATGTTTCTCGTATGAAACGAAGCGAATTACAATAATATAGTAAGTATAAATCAAATGTTATCATTCGTTTTATTATACATTTTATCGTCCGTAATAATGTTATAATCCCATTTATCGGCATGGATTACCTAAATCTAGGATTGTAAATGACGACAAACGCGTCCAAATTAATTCCGCGATTTAACTGACGCAAACATGTATCCCGAATCGCGGATTGGTCGCCGCTCGTGGCGCTCACTCCCTACCACCGCTCTCACCTCCGTAACGTTCAGTTTCAGGTTATTTTTATCGCAAACCTCGGGTACAATCAAACTAGATTAGTAATCCTTTCGTACTGTGCATTAAACTAATCAGAGTTGTATTTCGGAGGGATAAGTTATGCCGTTACCTATCGATAAGTTTTAATTACTTATATTTTTTTTGTGGTGAATATTATCTTTATGTTCTATATTCTCAGGTAGTGGCGCGCTTAATATATTCCTCATCGATAATATTTCGGTAGCTAAAGGTCTGTCGAGTCGAGTCGAGTATTATGAAGCTTTAAAATAAGTTTACAAACCATAACTTAATAAGAAATTATTTAGTTTTAATTTATAATACCTCAGTATACTATGACTTTTGACCATCAATAGTAATAATAGTATCTTACATTTAGTGATACACAAAGTTGCTATATAATTTTGTTAAAGTTGAAATGGCAGCAGTGTTAAAGAAGTTACTGCGATGAGAACGCGTATCGTCTAAAGCCTAAAGCATTATAATTAACGCCATTATTACATGCACTTACAAAAATTCACTTTGATCTTTTGGTTGTATGAAAACTAGCAATCGTTTGCCACACGCCTGTCAAGTGGATGTGGAATTATTTATCAGGTAAGTGTAAGACTCGTTACTTTATTATTTTCATAATAAAGATCACAATACAAAACTATATACACTGATAATGTTCGCGATTCAAGACACGATGATAATTCTACGTCATATCCATCTCAAACGAGAAGTCTTATTTCTGACAGAGCATTTCTTAGATAAGTATGATAAATCAGGGCTTACTGCGGCTAGATCAGAAGGATTTCGAGTGTTGTCGTACTCGAAATCCGTCAGTGTGCGCGGATTACGGAGACCACACCTCGTTCGGAATCGTGGACAGTATCATCACTTCACATAGTTTTCGCAGACAGGCTGTGATCATGTCAAGATTTAACCCCGGTAATTTCAGAAGCTACAGCACATTTTTAACTGCAACACAGTAATATTACGACATTACTGTTCAGCAGCAGAAATATAAGCTACGGTGGTACCTAAAGTCTTCGGTAGCAAAGACTAAATTTGTATACCAATATAATCTAGAATATTATCTACTATACTATTGAATTATGATACTTATGAAAGTAACACTAAAATCTATTTTACGTAATATTTTCTATTGTTAAGCTTTTTAATATTATCAATATTATTATTGTATGGAAAATAACCATGAAGCGAGCTAACAATTAGTAAAGTGTAAGAAATTTTAAGGAGTTAATAAAATTAAGGTTTTGAAGGCAAGGTTGATAAGGTATTAAAGGTGTTGTTCACTTCAAGGCTCTGTAAACAAAAATGAAACTTTGATAGTAGAAGTTTTCGCGGCTTATCTGCCTTCATTACGTTTCCCATAGACACGGACGCAGTGTCTAAACAATCCCCGGCGACGTTCTTGTGTGCGCGTCCCGATTTCTCTCCTCGATGTTTCCACGAATTATTTGCTGAAACAATAGTACGTTTCGTGTTTGTGTCGTAAACCGATTTAAGTTTACCACTGTAGAACTTTAAATTTAACGCTTTTCACCTTTACTACTTAGTAATAAAGTCTAAAATCTCACGCTCAAAATCTTTGAAATGCTTTCATCGAAAATTTGCCGTCTTGTAGACAATGACGAAACGTCACTCGCGGTGCCTTTGAGATTAAATTCTGCTTTGATAATTGCTTTTAACGTGTGTCTAGATTTGATTATGGCCAAGTTTATGAGGTATCACTCTTGGGTATTCATCTTTTAACGGTGGATTAAGCTTTACTTTGAAATGATGTACTCACATAGTAATAATGAAATTTTGTAACCATGCACTTATCTTGATGTAGACGATAATTACTTCGAGATCTCTAAAATTAACTCGTTAGAAATTGAAATACAGAATCTATTAATAGCATAGTTATGATATATGGATATGCTTTTCATATATTTAACTAACGTTATGAGGGTAGACAAATTATTTAACTTATACCAGACTGAGATAAATAGACAACAGAAACGTTAAGACAATAATAGAATATCTTAGCTAAAGCATTTTCAAATTTCTCAATGAAGACGATGATTGGAAACCTTTACAAAGAGTAGTCTAAGAAGAATTATCCGAGTTAACATCGTGATATTTGATAGCTCGTGTACAATTAATAGCAGGTCATAATGACAACTTTACGACTCTGACACTAAATTTAATTCCTCGTATTATCTGATTAACGTGAGCTTGAATTTATAGATACATATGTGCAATATAATGTCATAAAGCGTAGAGTATTCTGGTAATGACGGCATGGGGGACAACACAAGCGAATAGCTCCGTGTTACAGGAGCATTGTCACGCGAAGTTGGAATAGTAAGTTTACAATGTGGCCTGGCTGGACTTGGCCAAACAAAGATGTGAATAATAGGGTAAACACGGGGTCGTAGAGCGATAGCGTGCCCGCGTTTCAACTGGGCAAATATTTAAGGTCAAACTTTGCGAGCACGAATGTTACCCTTTGATTGATCGAGCATTGTAGTCACCTTAGTCTTGGTTTGACTACCGTTACGCGTTTGTATCTATGAATGATTCTAGTCGGTACAGTAATGTTTATGATGAATGAATGTCTGATAACAAAGCGCTGTTTGTCGATAAAACTATTTCGTCTGTTATTCATAACACATAATACAGATTCAGATGATACTTAAAATGTAACTCTGTAATGAAGTAGTATTTTAAAATAATCAAGTTCATAATCTACATTGTTATCAGTGATTTTCGTTATATCACATCCGGTATTAACCTATTTCTTAACAAATGATTGTTTATCACATATCTTATTTTTTATGTTAATTACTACCGCATGTAAAATGTGAATTTGAAATGTATATGAAAAGAATTTTCAAATTCATTAATTGTAATTTGTATTGAAAATAGCCTGAAAATATTATAAATGAAACCTGATATTCTGGCAATAAATACTATTATTGCTATAGTTACACCGAAATAAAAGAGCGTAAATCTAAATTTTATTTCGATGTCCAATGCGAATTAAAATATTGTCACTTATCTTGTTCGTAAAGATGTTGCTTTTAATAAATATTAAACAATACATCGATGATATAGACGAAGTGTCAATCGACTAAAAAACTATACATCATGATGTTCAGGTAAACGAAATTCTATTTTTTTTTTAATTTTACAGTTCAAAGAAATGATGTCTCCTTCCCGACAATCCATACATTCCAAACACACGGCTTACAAAACTTTATCATGTATACTAATGTTTGCTTACAAGGGTACACATGTCCAAATCGGATTTACAACGTGTAGAGACGAGGGCGAAGTATAGTCAGCAGAAATAATACGATTATATTAAAACTATATTTAAGGTTATAAAGAACATTTATTAACTTATATATATGTATGTTAGGGTATAATAAAGCAGGATAGTGTTCGGCGATTTACTTGTTGTTTAAGGAAACCAAAATTAATAATCTAATTAAACGGTGTCAAGGTGTAAAAATACGATTGTGAAGACTGAAATCGTATTTGCAACAATATTTTTGTACGTTCAACAAATTTTTAACCTTAAAAAATGTTCACGACTGTGTTAACAAATGAGCTTAAGTTCTGATCAAAGATTGGGACGGTGTGTAAAGTGTTTCACCTATTTTCATTTATGTTAAACTTTAGTTAATAGACATGCTGTTAGATTTAGCTGATAAAGTTATTGAAAGTGCAGGGTTGTATGACTATATTCAAAGGAGAGTAGAAGATTATGTAGTAAACGCGGAAGATCTTTCGCAGCTTGATTGAGGCTGTCATTAAAGATAAAGGTCTAACTTCAAATCTAATTGGAGATCTAGGATAAAAAAATTGCTATACCAAATAACTGGAAGTAAAAGCATTGAAGAGTAGTATACATGAAGTCTATATTATCAAAAATGGTCAACGTTATCGATTTTTGATACCGTAAACATCTCTTACATGATCCGCTATGTGTTAATAAATGTACTAGTGATATTCCTGCTGACGCTACCTTATCACCGATATCGAAATTTGTGTTCGATAAATTACAACCATCATAACACGGGGCGAGCGTTTAAACTGTCGATGTGTGATAAACGTTGATATGAGCTTTGTGGCTGCCGCCGGCAAATCAGAGTCATAAAACAAGCGTAATTTCGCCAGCGATACGCGGCGTCGGGGCCGCGATAAGATATGTCATGCCGAAATCTGAAGCCGTGGGATTTGATGGAAACCGCCGTTATTGGAATTCACCAGGCGACTGCTGGCGAACGGGTTTATGTGCCGCAATAAAACTACCCGCCAGCTCCGGACCTTTGAACTCTTGACAATTGTCATGATATACGGCGCAGCAGAATTCAAAATCCGATCACTTTCATTTTCTTATCTTTTAAATTTGAAGATACGTATAACTTTATAGCTATAAACGAAATGCACAACAAAATTTTGCTATTCGTCCTTAACAATGTAGACAATTAGAATAGACTAGTTAGTATATTATACACTCCCGGACACATCTATAAAATAAATGTTAGGTGGAGCAATGTAATTTGTTATTTTAAATTGATTTGGCCGGCAGAAATGCTTCAGCTTGGGCGACTTCAGGCATAGAAAAAAAAAAAAAACATACATAAAGGCTGTCCAAAAAATCAGCTTTGAAACTGCATTAAAACTTTTTGCTCCACCTAACGTTTATTTTTAACTAGACACCGTCGAAACTTTAAACACTGGGTGGTGGGCCGATAGATGTGTCCGGGAGTATATATTTATATACAAAACACCACATTGTTCTCATCGTGTTCAGACATGTCTCGTTACCCTAGTAATTTCACTAGATACAAAACTTATAAACACAGTAATGTTTGCTCACTACTGTTTACTGGCAGAGACATACCACGATATATGTTTATATAGAATGTGTAATGAGTTCAACAAAGATTTTCATCAGGACCTTTTAGTACTAGGTCTGTTGTTACCAGAATATTTTCAAAGTTAATTTTAACCGCGGTTTTAATACGCTTTGTAATAAAACTTGTAAATATTAATATTGACATTAGACGCAATGATTGTATGTGGTCATTTTACCGATTCGAATCTAATATGTTCTTTAACACAAATATTTACGTTCACTGCATTTTTAAAAAATTTTACAGTAAAATGAGGGCATCATGTTTTCATATTGTTTCCTGCTCGTCTGGAGGTATCCTGTTAGTCCTTGAGGTTAGGTTATGTTTGTATAGTAATCAATTCTTACCTCTGATGGGATATATGTCGTGACTCTGCATTGGTGGTGGGGACGCGAGTCTCGGCTCTGGACGAGACACAGTAGAACCCCACAGCGACTGACAGATGCCATTACGAAGAGCTTCACTAGCTGACACACCTGAAAATTAAATAAATTTAAAACTCTTCCTCAAAACAAACCCTTTTCTTCTTAAAATTATTTAGAGATAGTTTGTGGGGAACTGAATGTTGATTTTTAAGATTGTAATCACTTTTGTTTAAATTATTATGGTTACGATCATTATAACTCCATGACTACAATAAACTTTGTTGATTATACAAAAACACATATAACAAAGTATTATAAGTAAAGTTTAAATGCCTTTGAAGCCAAAGAAAAGATTGAAACGGTTCATGTGAAAAGTTTACTGTATTCTCTGATGATTTATAATAATGTTAGTCATTTAACCGGCTTCGAATCCTCGACTCGGGCGCCATCGAAGCCGTTGCTTAAAAAAATTAAGTCTCTAAAGATTTTTTAGATCATAATGCATTTAAAGTGAATCATTTGTTTTTAAATCTAATATCAATGTTTCTTTTTAGATTTTTTATCTATAGTTGTTATAGTTTAAATCGGTGATTCTAATTAAACCTGAAAAGGTTAAATATTATATACATGTAATACCATACAAATAAATAAAACAATACTAAGTAATCTTCAGGAATTTAGTAAGACTGTCGTTAAAAATTTAAATGCCTTAACGAAGAGATCGAATTTTAACTGAAAACCATTATACACTGATTATTACACTGTATCCTGTTTGTCACAATTGTAACCGACAGTTATAATTAACTGAGCAGTGTTTTAAATTGATAACGCTACCAGATTAATTGAATATCCCGAGAGTTTATTTTTATTCCATAACCAATTTGTGATCTCTGTCACAAATAATTCTCAATTCACACATTTGCATCAAATAACGACTTCTTATTATCTTGAATCTTCTTTTAACGTCGACACATCTTAATCCTTTTGTCTATATATGAAGACCTCTTCAAATGAGGCATTTACTATATTGGCCAAACTAGACTTGGTAGGTGACAGCAGTGAGGGTAAAATGAAATTGGAATTATTCTAAACTATCTCACATCACCATATTCGGGATCATCAACCAATTGAATCTAAAGCGTGTTAAAAATCTATCTTAACTTACATAATAATTTAAATAAAACTTTTATCCGAGTCAAAAATAGTACAAATTGATAATTCCTGTTAATAATAATTACCAAATCCAAATTTGTAGAAGACGCGTTGGACAGGAACCAACGGATGCAGAATATCCGGTCAACATGCAACCCTAATGCTTATCACGATATTTAAATGTGAGAAACCGATCCCAAAGATTTTAATAGTCACCATGAGCACAACCATAGATTAAAAGTATAAAAAACGACAAATTACAGTAGCCGTTATAGTGAATTGCGCACGCGCCGGTATTCTACGTATGTTGAAATAGCAAACAAATTCAATTACTTTAAACACGGAATATGATTAGTAAGACGTTTAATAACTAACCTAGTTTTAGATTTTTCTTCATTTTACTCCAGTAACACATAAAGAAACCATTCAGGATGTGATCCACATCGAATGGGAGAGTTGGATGAGTCACGTGTAAAATAACTGCACTAAATGAATAATTCCACTGAAGCAATTCGAGATCCGTTGCTCGGTGAAAAAAAATAATTCCTCGATAGTTCGTTATCAGCGCTGGCGTTTTGGTAATCACTGCCGCAGATACACGATAACACGGTGATAATTACATTTATCGCTTGTAATTACATGTAATACCTTGTATTTGATTGAGCGATGAACAAAATTAATTTCATTAAAGAAAAATTCCGATTAATTCTTCAAATATGATGTCTGAATCATGGTTCTGATATTTCCTTATCCACTTAAAATAACGAACATTCTTAAACTGTATTCATAAACAGTTCCTCAGTTGGACATAATCATGGCGCTTCTTTTATTGTTCTTAGACCATTAAAATTTTGCGTCCATCGCCCACATATACGTATATCTATTTTGTAATATACTGTTTCCAAATTTAGTTCTTCTCTTTATTCTTTGCAAAGACCATATAATGATTGTTTATTAGGTTTATTAAAGTAGCAAATTATCGGCTTTCTTATAAGGGGACCTGTTTATGCAAATGTGTCATATCAATTTGAATTTGGCTGTGACTGTTTGGCTGTTTGTATCCAAATTATTAGTCCTTCCTGGATCCACATTAATGCAACTGCGTTTAATTGAAACAGTAATAAATGTTGCAAGACAACCTCTTCGCAGAGGTCGCTTAATTTCCATTTTGTTAAAGTTAATAACAGGACTTCTAAAGTATTTCCGCCTATTGGCTGAGGATGATGACGAATAAAATTATAAGAATTGCGATGCAACAGTGAATGTTATTGTAATTTCATTTGAAGATTAATTCGAATCGAACTCGCAGTGGAGGGAAGCGGAAATTTCACAACAGGATAAGAGCGATAAGAGGCAAGGACAATCTGTGCATCCCGAAGGAAGAGAGCGATTCGGTGGCGCCAGTCGCGCCGCCCGGCCGGTGTCACGCGTAATGCTGATATATGCGCCCGCGCTTAATCTCAACAGATTTCCTTTGTGCGTTGATGCTCTTTGATTATTAAATTACGCCCGACATTAACACCCCAGTCCGAACCTCTACTTATTAAACGCTTTACTTAAAACTTCACATCGATTAATTTTTCATCGGACAAAATTTTTAAATTATTTATTATGTCTAATTATTTTTTGATTACTATATTAATTCGTAAAACTGTCTGAATGTTAATTATTTTTATTGATTAACGGTTCAATGGAGAATACTTAAAAATGCGAAAAGTTTAAGAAAATAGTGTCTACTAAATTTATTTTCCGTTGCCTTGTGAATGGTTCATTTAAAGAGATTTTTATGTCTGCCATCTAGTAGTAATATCTGATGTTGAAGATGGAGCACTTATATGTAATAATGATAAAATTGTGAAACAAAAGGCGGTCGGCGTGGCGCCAGCGCCGTTCAAGAATCAATGACCGGCGTCCGGCGCGGGCGCAGCTAATTCGTGGCTGACAGCGGCAATTGTATCATCGCTTCCTGTGTTACGGATCTGCGCCTCGAGTGACGGACCGCGGACCACAAAACTTACCGAGTCCGTATTATTCCTTCGGCACAGCTATATCTAACCGCTATCACTCCTCTATGAACATGCCAAAATTTTTTTTGTACTACTATGCGACGAGACGAGCAAGACGTTCACCTGATGGTAAGTGACACGCTTGGTACACACTGCACGACCTTGCGCTCCTCGCCTTAAGACATAAGGTGTTAAGTCTCGTTACCCAAGTAATTACACTAGCTACAGCGCCCTTCAAACCGGAACACTGTAATGTTCGCACACTACTATTTGGCGGTTGAAATAGGAGCTGCGGTGGTACCCATCCAAACGGTCTCCGGCAACAGAGACCTACCACCTGGTAAAAATGTGAATTATGAAAAACTAACAGTGATAACAATAGAAGAGAGATAGATACTTCTTTATTGATTATTTTTATTTCATTTAAAGGTCATAAAAATTAACAGAACTTCATTCGCTGTTAATTCGTATATGTGTTATAAGGGAATAATCTAAACAGGTACAGCTAGGTCGAGCTAAATTAAAAAGCTCAAATAGGGGCGGCCGGCAGACGGCGCCTGGGGCAAGTGGCGCCCCGATCAAATAACGCGCCTCCCCGCACCCCCGCGCGTCCCCGCGGCCGCGATCATTCAATTATTGCACCCGATGCGGATCATTACACCTAACAGTATACTGTGAGTGTGTACATCACTACTTACAAACCGCAAGTGACAATGCGAACTAACGACATCACCACTGTATGTATGTCTATATTGTGTATGATATATAGTTTAGCCTTATTGTTCCGGCACTGGCTTTCATCCACGACGCTAGCCAAGTTGAAAGATTTCTCATGACAATGGAAGATGATGCATATTCTCCTAATTTAACTTATATCCGGAATCTGAGCTAGCTATAAAAGTCGTCAAGACTAACACCATCAAAAATGAAGAAAGTTGATATTCAAATATTTTGGATTCTCCACGTTGCTTTTTTCTACCGTAAACTCGAGTTCTGTTGGGATAGAACCCGCGTCACTTCGATATATACTTCGCAAACGTCCGCTTTATAAACTGAGCCATCACCGCTTTTTCGTTATGTGTTTATCATTAATAAAAGGTTGTATGACATAAAAGAGATAGTGACTCTTTTCGTGTTATACATTACTTTTGCAATCAAGATCATCTTATAACATTTAAAAAAGTTCAAACGCGATTATTAAAATTCAAAAAATTTCTTGATTTAAATTCTTTATAAACCTGTTAAAAAGTAACCATTAGAGTTATATCATAATAATACCGTTAACTTTGTTTAACAGATAACGCTGTGAACTCTGGTTTCCTTTCTGATAACCGACTTCTAATGAAATAGAAACTTCTTAGAAAACGTGTGGTTAAAAAAAAATAAGACACGGTGACATCATTAACCGAGAAATAAACATTAAAATTATTATATTACCACAGGAACGATAAGTAAGTTACAATGTTCCGGTAACGTTACTGTGTTGCGGTTTCAAAGAGTACGGTAACGACTGAAATAAACTAATAGCAAAAATGATAACCGATTCACATTAACTCTTGAACTTTACACAGTTTTACATCAAAGGATAATAGTAAAGAATTGAGAATAAGATTGAAGTATATGAAGGCTCTTTTCTTCTAAGTCGTATTTCCTCATGACTGAAGGTCGTGGTCATCATGTGTGATGAAACACACGACAACTTACTTGTCAGTTATATTGGAGTGGTGTTCCATTGCCTTTTCCATTTCACATACTAGTGCGAGCACGGATGGTCATGACATAGATATGCAGGTTTCCTCTCGATGTTTTCCTTCACTGTCAAAGGGCGTGATATTAGTTGACGTTATACTAACTGCACATAAATTGAAAAATTTATTAGTGCAAGCAGGATTCGAACCCGGTATCTTCGGTTTAGATGGCCGGCGTTAAAACCACTATGATATAACGGTATATGAAGTAGGTTCTATAAAATTAATTGGTGAACTCGATTTGAATTGTGATTGATTTCATCAAGTGTTGGTTGTTGGGCTGTCTTCAGGGCTTCGCCACCAGAGTGCGCTTTATCACGGTCAAAGCGAGCCGAACTGAGTCAATTGGACGCGGATGTCGCAAGACAATCGGCCGTTCAGCCATCAATGGGAACGGGACCTCCATTCATCAGATAGAATTTATTATTAGCCGGCGATGTACAAATCGTTCGATACACGATGAACGAACAATAAATACGCGGAGTCGCCGATAATGATTATCAAATTTTGTATTATTGATACACGAATAAGTTGACACGATAGCAGATTTTTAACAATAACAACGTCTGGATATCTACTTAATAATTTTTTTCGACTTTGAACCAATTTAGGAAGCTTACTTTTTCAAAATATTAACACTATTACTTGCGTAACATTCCGAAATATTTATTAATCGATAAAAGCTACTATAGTAATAGACCTTCCCCCTTCACCTTTATTGCTCTTAGGTCGTTAAAACCTTATCTCGTTACACAGGTGATCTATAAATTTAGAATCTAAAAAATATCGATTTTATAGCTACATGCATTCATCGTTTATCGATTGTCCATTGCTAATATAATAACTCGCGAATAAATGTCCGCTACAAGTTCTAATCGATATAATCGCTAAGATTTAGAACATGAGCAGACCACTCTAAAGTTTCCGCTGCTAATCCGGGTGTCAGGTTACGCGAAGTCTGGGTGGTCACTTGTATAGTGCATTATTATGGACCGCCACAATCGAACCACTGAGAGTGGACAATCTAGGGAATGCAAGGGGAGACCAATAACAGATCGCTTGTCCGATAAACCCTGAATAATCCGCGTGTTTTAATGACGTCACAATTGAAACATTTCTATGAGAAAAGTTTAATACAACAAACAGACTCCTTTCGGTGGAAGAAAACATTGTAAGGATATCCAAAATATTGCAAAAACAGCAGTTTTCATCTTTCGCTACCCCAGTAATTTTACTAGCTACCCTTCGAACTGGAATAGCGTTTGGTACTTATGCAGATTGCTGAAGATCTACAATTAGTGAATAATGTTCCTCATCAAAATGTTTGTCATTTATATTTCAAATATTAATTTCATCTTGAAATCCTATGTGGAGTTATTTAAGCAATTGGAGCATTTATTCCATTGAGTTTAAGGTCGCTAGTGGCTCAGCTTTGGGTAACTGTTTATCTACTTGGTGACACGCCGTCTACGGAATATATTTTATCATTGAAAACAGTAGTCTCTTTATACAGTGCTATAATGCCTCTTTCATTTTTATTAGCAAAACATACGGGTCGCAGCGGAGGTCGCTCCTTCCTGACTCCATCAGATTATACGAAACAGCTTTTTTTTTCTCTCTCTCGAATAACAAAGTCGTTTTAATTAAGCCAACGCTTTGTACCTAATCTCTTCTGTGAACGCCAATCGCTCTAATGGAGGAAGTGCTCGATTGTTTTGTTTAATTAATGCAACGCTGCCACTAGATATGAATTCGAACCCGGGGGCGGTAGATGAAAATATAAAAATAACTACTGTTCCCAACCGGCGATAATATTGTTATTATGACGAATAAATTCAAATAAGAATTCAGTCTTAACTGGAAAAACATTCATTATTATATACACCGTATTAGTTTCATCTTCTGTCTTTAAAACACGGACACTATACCTTACATTCCTCTTCTAATCATCCACTTGTTTAGTTTAAGGAAGCCTTATTGCAATAGTTCATATCAAGAACACCCAAGCATTGCCATTTCCAGATTCCAGAATAATTTAAGCTTCCTCTACGTTCTATTTAACATTTTGTACAACATTGTTTAGATGGTGGTCTCCAATGAAATTGTCATGACAATGAAATTTACTTTAGAAATTTAATTTTGGTTTTACTTCAATTTTAACTAAAAGCAAAAAGAAAGTTGTGAATTCAACGCATAGCTTTTGCAGTCTTTCAATTTTAACGATTTTCTATCGACAAAAATTTACAAGAAAGTTATTCCCTAGTCCACGTGTCTTCTGCTATTTGAATTTGATATGGCATTTGTTGTTTGACAAAATTAAAATCCAGGGATTTTTGAAAATACTTGGACTGCGTCAACTATTGTGATGTCTTTTTAACGCTTGTAATTAGGACTACCGAAATCGTGAGCACCATAAAAATTGACTGTGAAATCAGACCAAGGTCCACGTTGTGACGTCCGTCTAGTTCACGTCTAATCAGGGCCAAGTCACAGAGTCCCGCGCCTGTACGTTTCCCACGGACCCACGCCGCCTACGCATGCTGTTAGTCATAACCAGCGATGTTTGTCATCCACTCTTCTAATTGATCTACAGATCTAGCCGTAAATTAAATCGTGGCTCGTCAATGTCTTGCCTTGTGTGAATATTTTTCTTCGTAGACACCAACGGAACTGTGTTATGGTATTCATTAAAAAATTTATGACAGTGCTGAAGCCTATTACAGCTGAAGTCAATGATGATCAATATCCTGATATTGATCTAAATAATGATGAATAAGACTATATTGTGTGTATTGTACAACTTGCCAAATGTGGTACAACGTCTATAAAAGATGTTAAAGACGAAGTTTTTTAATTCGAAAAGTGTAAGCAATGAGACTATCTCTAAGAAATTAAAAAACTTAAACTCCTAAGCAAGGATGAAGAAGTACAAAGATTAAATTGTGCTACAGCAGTGGGCTGATTGTCGTGCGAACGCTGGATCGGGTTAAGAGGTGTTAATTGTGCGAGATTGAATGTTTTCCCAGGGCAGATATTCAATTGGACGCAATTGTTTGTCGTAATTTTAAATAAAAAAATTATCAAATAATTAGTGTCAATTACATATTTTATAAGAAATCAAATCAAATCATAAAAATTACTACAGCAATATTGCTACCATGGAAGATACAAAATATCGTTTCCAATTATTATAATACTTCACACATACATATTTGTTATAACTCAACAATGTAAATATTAGTCTATACTCTTCTTCCAAGTTACATATACGAAAATTCATCAAACATTTCAGCGGTTTGTTTCTTGTTTAATTTTTTTCCAAATACCTCCATAAATATCGCCGCTGACAATTGGGTTTACTTAAAAAAAATGTTTAGTAAGAAGCTATGTTAAGACACATAAAACCGAAGTGAGCGTTATAAATTTTATGAATTTCATAAATGATGAATCTTAATAAAAAGACTAAGTACTTAAAATATAAACAACAAAAAAGATGTTTTCAATACGTATCTGATAAAAAAGTTATATCATTCTCCTTTGCTTCCTTTTTAACATGTCAAAGCGCTGCTTTATCTAAATAATAATGTAATCCGCCATCTGTCAGTCTGTTCATCTGTAGTCAAAAATCATAACACATAAATAGTCTGACTGATTTAAAACCCGTGGGACCGCGGGCTATGAACAAATTAGGGCCAATGTCATGGGACAAACACCACTATTTGTAACCTACTGCCCAAACATATTTAACATGCGGGTCAAGTCCATTAAAAACAAGTATTTTGAGCTTTCCTTTAGAAGAAAGAGATTAACGATTTTGATCAATTTAGATCTTTTAATTACATAGTCAAATTGTGTTTTCGATACTCGTATGTTGACTATAAACTCCTTAGTTACGATCTTTGATTGCGACGGTGTAAACTTTTAAAGTTTTATTTCGTTTAATATATTTTTGACATAAAATCACAAGTTAAAAATAACAACAACAGGTATGACAAATTTTACTTTTTTCGTCCATAACATAAAATTTAACTGAACATACACCTGTGTGCGCGTTAAGCATTATAAAAGGATACAAAACTTTTTCCTTCCGTTATTGATAACCGTAGTACTGTTACAGATTATTTTAATGTAGTAATTAGAATTTTTCGATAAAAGTTCTATTCTTCGACTATTATTATAGCTATTAAAATTATTACAGGCGTTAGTCATATTATTTATGTTACCAGTTAAATGTTTCTGCGTTAATGCATCAGCAGAGGCTTTATTGTATTTAGTAGTCATAAATAGTAAATACTATGAAAATTTTTGTTTAGTTGACTATAATCGGGTCGAAGTAACATGTAAAATCTATAAGCAAATTGTCGGGAGGTCCCCAATCAATTCTTATTGGAGTCGTGAATTATCCGTCAAAGCTGGGCGAGTCATTGGTCAGAGGCGAGCCGACTTTTGATGTGGGCCGCCCGTTTCACAACGCTGCCCGTCGCCGGGAACATTCTAATAAGGTTAAGATTTGAAGACGGCCGGGTCAAGAAGTACGATTGTTAGTTTCAGTTGTCGCATTGCAATGTTACTCATTCTTAAACATTGCTTCTTTTTATCTACAAATGGCTACTATTTAAATTTCATACGGTGTGTACTGACGATGCCGTGGAAGCTGAAACGCGCTGTTAACAGCAGGTACATAGATATCCTTTCACAAAAACATTAATCAAACTTCAGATATACTTTTGTAATCGAATCAAGGACTTCTATGTTATAAGATTAGCGCTTAGCCATTTAGACTGTTGGACTATCAAAAGATATATAACATCAGACTTCATTGTTTCAATAATAAAATACAAGCTTTTGCTAATGTTTTTAACTGCAAAAATCTTGTTACTGTTACTATATTTAGTGTGCTTACTGCTTGTAATATAAATATAGTTCTACTAATTAATTAATTTACTTTTTATCAATTAATGTGATTGCATATTATAAAATAAAATTGATTGAATGTACATAAATGGAATAATCACTGTAAATAACTTTAAAAGGATGTTATTACTTGTTAATTAAGATTGTTAAGATTATTTTAAAGACTCGTATCTGAGTTGTAGATAGAAACAGCTTAATGACATTGAAGTATAATGCACATTTTCGTCGGGCAGAGACTCGCCGCAGAACGCCGTTTGCAATCAACTAATCATCTGGTTGTTGGAGCCGCCGCGGCTTCAAAGGGGCCATTAATAATGAATTTGGGCAGTAAATCGCCTTTTATACGACGAAGGGATTTAGCAAATTCGCCGCATACGGCCACGTGTCCCCCATTAGGCTAATGGGGGGGACCCTGGAATCTTTCTCGGCCAGCTCCACACCGCTCCACTACCCAATGAATTAAACCTCACACACATCCTTATACTTTGTTTCTAAAATATTTAATAACAATCTCTTCCTTAATTATTAATTGTAATCTTTTCAAGCTTTCTGTTCATTGCTGATGATAGGCCGCATCAATTCACTTGGAACTTGACTGAAGCTAATATAAAATATACAGCGAGACAGACTATAACTTATATTCGACATTAGCACGTATTGCAGACGTTATTTTTTTATAATTAATCAATTTTATCCTTTTATATCTTTTATTCTTGTCGAAAAGAATTAATTCCTGCGATTAATTACAGTCTTTGTAAATAGTTTCCAATTTGTGATCACTGGTACGATTGTTCTTCACCTTGGAGATTAATTATGCAAATAATTACATTGCCAAAGATTAGTTTGAGTAAAAAGCAGATTAATAGAGTATTACTGTATCAACATATCGGTATTTTGATGTAACTCTCTGGTAATAGCTCTTCATTACTGGAAATCGTCTTGGTAACCGCAGAGCCCATTTCCGCCAATAGAATACAAATATTTTTGTTCCGGTTTGAATAGCGATGTAGCTATTGAAATTACTATGGTAACGAGACTTAACATTTTACATGTATATAGTTAACTCGTGTGAAAATTAAAGAGTTTTTCAAATTACCACTTTTAATTGATCTCTTTAATGATTTTTTCCAACGAACGGGGAAAGCTTTTTCATTAAATATTTACACCGCTAATACTTTCGTTCGAATGTGGCAGTAAAGTTGTATAATTAAAGCTCACGCTTCGGTGTAATTGACGGCCTCGTCAACTCTAATTCTTATTACACAAGTCAAGATTTAATGCGTCGCTGGCGTCGAGTGTGAGAAGCGGATGTAGGATGCTGCCAAGGACATGCGATTGTGCTCTCGTTGTTTTGTCACGGGACTCGCAACATGTGCTCACTTGGCACCGCTCCTCGCATTTTTATTCCCTATGGTCATATTAATTTATAGATGATTCTTCTTCTTCTAAGTCGTATTTCTTCATGACTGAGAATCATGGTCATAACATGCAAATGAAACACGACGACTTACTTAGCAGTTATAACGGAGAGGTTTGCCATTGCCTTCTCCATTTCACATACTAGTCCAAATACGGATGGTCATGAGAAATGCAGGTTTTCTCGCGATGTTTTCCTTCACCGTCAAAGCGTAGTATATTAGTTGTATATATATTAGTTGGTGTTATACTAACTGCACATAAATTGAAAAATTCATTGATGCAGGCCCGATTCAAACCCGGTACCTTCGGATTGGAAGGCGGGCTTACAAACGACTAGGCTATCACGGCTTATATATAGATAATAGAGAAAATTAATTAAATCAAATTAATATCAAGTTTTTTACATACACTAAGCAGCGATTAGATGCGCACGGCGTATATTTGTTACCTATAAATGTTATAAAGGCGCAGAGCTTTAAGTTAAGTTCTATTGATCTGTTAATTTCAACGGAACACAGTAATGTTTCCAGAGACACCAGAGACTACGAGAAACAGTCTTTGCGGTGATCCATCAAATAGCATAAAGTAATTAATATAGTTCTAAATTATGTTTAAGTGAAATTCTCAAATTTTAAATGAGCTCGTTACTAATCAAAATACGTATCTTTTGAAAAAAGATATACGCATGCAAAACTAAACATTGGCCGGAAGTGCAAAAAGTCGACCATATTGAATAGAAAGAAGTTCATAATGTTATATCATCTTCTTTGCGGAGCTTTTAACCGCTTGCCTTATAATAACGGTTCCTGTTCGTTTCCAGGGCCACTTTAAATCTAATTGAATAGCTACCGACTTTAAATTATAAATCTGCCCTCACAATATTTCTATGTTTCGGATGCCGATATATAAAATCAAAAGACTACCGGAACATGGGACTCATCACTTAAAATCAAATGAATTTGAGATCAAATAATAAAGTAACTTCCAATTTAGTTGAAGAAGATAAAAGTTTTAATTGTCCTATGTGTATCTGTTGTCCTAAAAACAACTTTGTGATTTGAGAATTCGAACTAAACTAAAAACTGTTTGATAAAAACTACTGAAACAATCTTTTCGCATTTCAAGCTGTCGAAAGTTACGCAAAATGTAGTCCGGTGGAAATAAATCGTATGCAGCGACGGCGGGGGGCGCGCGTGTCGCTGCTAATTCATTTAGGGGCGGTGTCCAGTTGCCGGATGCAGCGAAATTAGATTTCCATCGGTGATGATGGATCGACGACGGTCAGTTGCAGAGTTAACACCAAATCAGTGTTTTTTTTTTTATGCTACTAAGCCACGAGACGAGCAAGACGTTCACCTGATGGTATGTGATACGCTTGCCCATGACAACGTAGTGCTAGTTAAGATGGAAGATATACACTGCACCACATTGCGCTCGTCGCCTTGAGACATAAGGTGTTAAGTCTCGTTACCCCAGAAATTACACTAGCTACAGCGCCCTTCAAACCGGAACACAGTAATGTTTGCACACTACTATTTGGCGGTTGAAATAGGAGCTGCGGTGGTACCCACCCAGACGGTCTCCGGCAACAGAGACCTACCACCTGGTAAAATGGTGCTAAAGCTTCAACTGTTACGCTTTATATTACAAATTTTTGAACAACCGACTGAAAAAAATTTGCAGGACGGTCAGTTGCTGGTAAAACTTTATTATAGTGCACGCAGCTTTGTTACGGACTACAGTCCATATAAAGCTACAATTCAAACTACCAAAGTAGGCAAATGTTACTGTGTTCCAGTTTGAAGTGATAGTGAAATTACTGGAACATCAAGACTTAACATCTGTCTTAAATCTACGATCCCAATGTGATGTGGTGTTTATCATCCTAATTAGCCATATTGTTATGTGGTATCATAACAGTTACGTGAAAGAGACTGATTAGGAGTCTTCCTAGTTTCATCATTTCGTGGAATGGAAAAAAATTGACGTTTGTCTTCTACTGTTATGTGATATCTACTAAGTTGATTGAAGTGAAGCTATCGTTATAAAAGGCCTAAAAATTACACCTAACATCAAATTAGATCAAAGTCAAGTGCGCAATATATTAGTAGATAACATTATGAAAATTCTAGTGACGTTTTGTTGTGCTCTGGTTATGTCACCACCGTTATCGCTGTTCTATCAGGTATTATCGTTTGTTTTATAACATCCTGCATAACATTATCTGCAATCCAAATGAATGGCTTTATGTATCGACAGTTATATCATCTTAAGTATTTTTCACTTTATTTGTGTGCGGCTTGCGTGTTTATGACCTTTCGTAACCGCTGTTTGTTTTGAATTGTAAATTATGTCCATTATCATAATCATCGTTATCATCGGACTACAGATATCCAGAATGAAGGTTTGTTGGATTACTAGATTTTTTAAGTGGATGGTGGACAAATGAATTTGATTTTGACTTTGATCTCCATTCCCGTTACGACAAGTCTCTAGAACATGAGCGCAATGTGCTCTTTTCTTTATTTCTTGACATATCATGTTTATAGATATAGCAAGTCACATTATATCTTGTGACTTAATTCTTACAGTCTAGAAAGTGAAATTAGATAACCTCTAAATTGTAAACTAGAAATCAGACTATTCTTTAATGAAACATTTGATGAAAAGTTGTACAACTAAAAGTACAAAACAATATCCGCATGAGTTCGGCTCCAAAAACAAAACAAAAATCACAATAAAACAGATTATAGAGGGCAATTAATATAGAGAGCGAGCGTAATCCAGGTTGGCAATTTCTCCAGAGGCAGACGGGACATCTGATCCTGGAGGTAATCGGATTTGTCTGATCGAGCACCGGCCTTTATTGAGTTCGCTTCTGTGTTGCCTACACTACTTTAATCTACATTGATTTTTAATATCTTTATTTATATATTCTATATAATATGAAATATAAATATCATTAACAATAGAAGAAATCTACAAAAGTCCTCTTCTATTTAAGAGTAGAGAGGAAAAAGTTACATTAAAGTTAAAAATATCTAAATGTTATCATCAAATGGGAGTATTATTAATTTCTTTGATAATTTTAGCATTGTTTTTTATCATATTACATAGTCTTTTCTTTTATTACTATTTCGAAAATAAAGAAATCTTTAATCAATCCAAAAGTTAAAGGAAACGCTAAAATTTTAAGTTACTCCTAGGTCTCGAGACGTCTCTAAACGGTCTTCGAACGTAAAGAATTAGAAGTTCCAAAAAATATATAAATGCGAGTAAAGACGGAGTGAGTGGCAAGTGAATAATAATTTGATGAGATTTAAAAGAAGTCCAAAGTAATAATCCAGTAGTAAAAGGTTGTAAATCAACAAGCTGTTGTGGGTCGAGTGATCTCAGAGGGCGTGAGGGTAGGCGCGTGCCGAGTGGTAGGGTCCGCGAGTGCCAAGGGGCACAGGGGCCCGGATGGGATGGCGGTGGATTAGTGTTATGACGTCATTGTCTATGAGTTCTACAGGGTGTTGTGCCCCTTTTTTTTGTTCTGATAATTGGGCGCTTTGTTTCCGTGTCTTTTGTATGATTAGTTAAGGAATTTTTGATTGTGTGATTTGCACTTTTAAATTAAACCTGGCGAGTTAGATCGAACATGTTACGGATAGGTAAATTTTAATAACTACCACTAAATCAATTAACTATAAATTAATTATATTAGTTAAAATAAAATATGTTCTTCGCTGTTAAGATTTATTTCCTTGTCCGTTGTATTAAATATTATTTTACATTGTATATATTAAAACATAGAAATATTATTCGAACAGGAAGTGTAAGGTGTTTGTTATAAGTAAATAATGAACTATTTAATTTTTTTTTTTTTTATACTACTAAGCGACGAGACGAGCAAGACGTTCACCTGATGGTAAGTGATGCGCTTGCCCATGACAACGCGGCGCTAGTTAAGATGGTACACACTGCACCACATTGCGCTCGTCGCCTTGAGACATAAGGTGTTAAGTCTCGTTACCCTAGTAATTACACTAGCAAATCTAATATTTATGTAAACCATATCCGTCCGGTGACAGAGCCTTCATCCTTGTTTGATGAACATTATGAGAAGAAAATATAAATAAGTTGTTCAGTATCTAGAAACAGTAACAGATATTTACAGCACAGTTCTATAATTTATTCGTTCTATCAGAGGTCCGAACTAAAGTGTGGCTCCCAGAAAACGAACCGTACCTCACCCGGCTCGCAATGTGCAAATTGAAAATTAATATATCGACTCTGCATCGATACAGCATCCTTTGTCGGCTAATGCTGATGCAGCGTAAGGATGCCTTTGATCAATCAGAATTCGCTTCGGCGAAATTTCACTTCCCGAGTTGAGTTCCGGGGAATGCTTTCCGTGTATGTTCTTTACGAAATTCCGCAGACAAGTATTCAACGCAAGATGTGCCTTTTCACTGTATATTTTAACAGATATTTAAAATGGTATTGGTGCCAGATCTCTCTTTCTCCCATTCGTCTTATAGTTGGTATGGAAATATTGTTCCGTTTTGAAGACGGGATAAGCTAGTTACTTATCAAATAAAGAATTTGGGAAGTTGTGTAAATATCTTTACTAATCAATCCATATAAAACAAATCTTTAAACATGAATGATTAAATTTATATGTTTCCTAATGTTAATAAGTGTTTGGTCTCTGGAGAGTAATTTGTGCAAAGTATTTTAGTGTCTTTAGTATGAAATGAAAAATAAGCGCTTTATTAATACGTAAATTGTTTAATTAGTACTAATTACGTATGTATTGTATTAATAATTATTATTAGACATTATTAGTACGGACTATGAAGCAAACGAATTTAAAAATATGTAGTTAATTCATAAATGTAAAAAAAATCAATACGTTTATATCCCAAATATGGCAATAGAGTTACTTTCTTAATACCAATCTAGTTTCAGTCAGTAGCCAATTCCAAAAGAGGATTCCTGAAAAGTAGCTGAAACAATTTACCAACTATTTCTTACTTATAACGTGTTATTTTTCAGTTTTTTTTTGCTTTTCACCGCCCAGTACACACCTATAAAATATATCTAAGGCTTTTACACTTTTAAAGAGTAACTTTAATGTTTTCAAAATTTAAACATAAACATCGATTCGATTACTCGTTATTTAAGTTTTTATCCAAAAATCTTGTTAAGAATTACGATTTTTTTTAAAACAAGTTACCTTATTTTTTGCAATCGGAAATCCCAAATTCAAATCCAAAAACTGATTTGATTTTTGAAAAAGATTTCTTAAAATATTTTTATAATTTATAGTGAGAACTAACAAATCGTAAAGTAAAAAAAAAAATCTCTAAAACACATTTTCATCGTCGTTCAGTTAATTTAAAAATTGACTTTTTTTGAAGAACACTTGTTACTTTTTACTGAGGCCGATATAACTTAGTTTCGGTGCTTTATAAAATGAAAAGAATAAAAAAAATAGCAATAGTTAGTTTTTATTCGAAATAACAAATTCAAATGTTTTTGCCACATGTAAACACTGTAAAAAACATTAAGGGTGGCAACATTAAAAATAATAACTTACAAAAAATTTTAGTGTTGCAATAAAATCTTGATGTGTGTTATTTACAAAAGTATATTAAAAAATTAAAATCAGTAAATAGATTTCAACTGATTAATGTTGCTGTTTAAAAGAAAAAGTAAACATTCTACTTTCTATTTAATATTATTTATTTTTTTATACTACTATGACGAGCAAGACGTTCACCTAATGGTAAGTGATACGCTTGCCCATGACAACGTGGTGCTAGTTAAGATGGTACACACTGCACCACATTGCGCTCGTCGCCTTGAGACGTAAGGTGTTGAGTCTCGTTACCCCAGTAATTACACTAGCTACAGCGCCCTTCAAACCGGAACACAGTAATGTTTACACACTACTATTTGGCGGTTGAAATAGGAGCTGCGGTGGTATCCGACAAGAGAGACCTACCACCAGTAAACCACCAGTATTAGATGTTAAAATATTAGTATTAAGTAGGGGTTAATATTAAGAAGTTTTCGCTTAGTTAAGTGCAGTTGTTTAAAATTAATTAAGTTACCTTTCGGGGTGACCACTCTGAAGGCGCTGTTGGACACCGGCCGCGGCGAGACCTCCCGCAGTCCGGCGCCGGGCGAACCACTGTCATTCCGTACCATGGAGAAGTCCAGAGGCATGGGCGGCATCGCACTTACTTCCATTGTCGGCGTTTAAAAAGAAAAACTTAACTTAGAAGGGAAGCGGCATCTGTCACTTTCGGTGCGTCCCGATCGCGCGGCTCGGCCGGTGCGGGTCGCGGTGCGTGCGGCCGTCGCGGGCCGCGGGTATGTATTAAGGCTGGCATCGCGCTCGGGCGCCGCTCGTCCGGCTCCGTAGGTCGATAAAGACGAGAATCTCTATGATCTGCATAGTGATTTGGACCTTATCGGCGCGGCGGTGTGGGCGTGGCGCGCGAGGCCCCGCCCGCCCGGGCCCTCGCCGCCATCTGTCCCGCCGACGGGTGACAATCACTTTGTATAGGTAACAGAATAATACGATTCTTGATAGATTTTATTGTTCCGCCGATGCATTTGTTCGTGAGCAATTTCAGTGGGAATGTCGTATTGGGCATTTCTTCTTGCTGGGTGTGCCGCCGCTAGATTGTATTGGATTGTGTATTATTAAGTGTGGGCGTGGGATTAAAATGTAATGAACTATACGTATGTCACGTTCCTCTCCAATAACAAGTAATCGACGTATTTCACGATCACTATTCATAATGACGTACACTTTGATGTAACTAATTCATAAACTTTCTTTTTTTAACTTTAATAAACAGTCTTCGAAGAGTTTTACTTAAAAAAAAAAGAAATTTCATGAATAACCAAAAATTTTTTTTCAAACTTTGTTTAACAAAACTGTATACTACAAAGTATTATTTTCTCAATTATAGAAAAATTAAAAATATTATTTTTTACTTAATGATCATACATTCAATCAATCAATGTATTTTGATAAATACACAATATGATTATTCTTATTAGTCCTTACTTTAAAAGAGCACAAATTTTGTTATTTTTAAGTTGAAAACTTTCACTTTATGATTAATATCCTAAAGTAGTCCTTATACAAAAGAATTACATGGGCTGTATTTCAATTTCATTAATATTTATACTCCGTAACATAAAAATAATTTAAAACTTAGCAAAAGACTTATAATTTAAAAAAAGCGTACAACGTGGCATAAATTGATTAATCGAACCTTAGACTGCGGGAAAGCAAGTCGTACGATAATCGACGCGCTGTAGCTGCCAAACAACAGACGAGGTGTATTTACCCATTTAAATTTTATGAGGTCAATTCAAATGAAATTCGGTGTGATTATGCTCCGCGATGATGTCCGAGGTATTAACACTCACCCTCCCCTCCCTCCCCCCTACTCTGCCCGTGGTAACCCTGCCTCCCCGTGCCCCTCCGTCACGTGCCAACATTTAAAACAATGAACGCCTCAATTTTTCACCGGCGGACCCCCGAAATATGGCGCGCTAATCCAGCGCCGCGTCCTTATTCTGAACAATGCGACCGCAAAGAGTTTGTATGCAATTTTCTTTATAAGACGATTCGAGTAATATGTTTAAATGATACGCCCATCATGTTGTGATGCTGATTACAATGATATATACTACACCATATTTTGCATAATTTTTATGAAATGTTGTATAGCCGGAGTCGTTTACAAGTTACAACATCTTACTAACCAGAAAACAGTAATGTTTACTATGTTCATTTGGCGATCTAGAATAGAGAACAGAGCATAGGTAGTACAAACCTTTTTAAAGGAGAGAATTTTTTGAAGATGAACAGCTTCTTAGGAGGAAGACTGTTATGAGGTAATTTTATACACTACTCCACCCTGGGCTTGCTTGATGAGATTATGAGACCTCCACCTCCAAATCTTACTAACCTTAACCCTCTTCCACAACAGGTCAAAAAGTCTTAGTCTTGACAGCTCAAATCTATATGGCATAAAGACTCACAAATGGGATTCTTATCTGTTCTCGAGAGTATCATGAAATCCAAAAAAAAAACTTTGTCGGTTAAGCCAGAATAAGGAAGTCGGCTTGCTTTGCGAAAACTAATTACACCTCCGCTTCGCAATGATAAAGCAAAGCCGTCGTATAGGATATTTTTATTCGGGACAAAATGAAATTCCCTCACAAACGCCATTCAAAGAATTCTCGACTTTAATTCCTATGTCATAGAGTACGTTATCGATGTACCGTGATCGCGTTTGGACGGAATTATGGAAATTTTTTAGTATGTACTCGGCATGAAATAATCCTGGGCATAATCTCGCTCGGAAATCCCATTATTTTGATCCTGGCCTCAATTGAAGCCGCCCCCTCTAGGCGCCGAGGTGCGACCGGTGCGGTTCGTATGGAAAACTGGATCGTAATTCACGATTCAGACGTTTGATTTCTTGTGGATTTTCACGGATAAAGGTTCATACAATCGGTACCAATTAAGCTGTTCAAATTTCGGATTTCGATTTGATTTATTGATTGTTTACAATTGATGTAAGAAAAGATTTACCCACATCTTAAATGATCCAAATTTCAAACTCCCTTCTGATGTCCTGTTAGACAAAAAACGAAGGTCTAGCAAACGCTAATAATAATCAAAAATCCATATGAGGTCATCATAATGATAACCATTAGTCTATCAACACTGAAACGTCAGATAAGCTTTAATTTAACGATACAGAAATATAACCAAACGTAATGGAAAAAAAATTTCATTGCTTTAACTAGATGGCAAAATCCAGAAAATAAGTCACGAAAAACCAAATTAAACACATTTTTAATTTTAACAAAGATCTTAGATATGGTGAAGAAAGCAATCGCCATTTTTGATAGTAAAGATTCAATTATAAGCGACGATAATCCTAGTAGGAGTAGTTTGGAATTTTTATTGGTGGTTTACTAAAAGATTGGTAATGATATTTTTAAGCAAGTAATGATATTTGAATGCAGTATAATTTATCATTTATATCTATTTAAGGAAATTTAAAGCGTTAAAGCGATAACGATTCGCAACAGAATAAGATCTTCAAATAAATACTTATGCTAATTAAAATTGCCATGTTATAAAATAGTGAAAGGGCAACGGCTATCGGCGACGGTGAAATCCCTCATTCATTTTAACACCCTTTAAACTCAACAGATCAAAGGTCATTTGGGTGCAAACGGCCACTCGGAAACGAGTGTCGGGAACACGGGCGCAATTTTGTACTGCGGCCATAAACACAAAAAGCTTATTAACCCGGCGGGTTCGCGGACCGCTTCGGCTGCTCTCCGACTCGGATCCGCGATCACTCTGCCCACAGTTGGGCACTAGGGATCAATATTAACAAAAAAACGATAAATAAATATATGATTTAACTGGCTTTATGGAGCTATAGCTAATCCCACACGATTCTGATTTAAATTTGAGACATGTTGTTGAGTTTGATTGGTGATGTTTCTTTTTAGAGACCTCATAGTTTATCAACTTCTACTGTTATCATACTGTTTTAAGTATAGTATTACCATCTATATACAATTCGGTATTTCCTGTCTGTTCTGTACACTGTGTTGGACACAGAGCTCCGTGTTGCGTTATAAAGGAACAGCTGAAGGTGGGAACCCGGGCCGGTATTTTGCACACCGCTTTATTTATACCGAGTTAATTAATACAAAACATTAAGTTTCAGGCCACGAAGTACGAGTTAAGTAGATTATACAATAAATAGATGATGTAAGTGAGCCTACTTAAATACTACAATAATTTGTTTATGATCTTAACTTAAAAGTATTACTAATTTTTTTGTTACATGTTTCTGTGCTTATGATTCCTTATGAGAGAAAGTTTAAGTCCCAACAGTGGGAACGTTAACAGAACTGATTATATCATGTAATATCTAATACATATGTAATATTTATGTGTATTATATATCAATTTGATAATTTAAAATCCTAAAAAATCTAAGACGAAATTTGTGTTATGAAAATTGAGGATGCATTTTTGTTAGTTTAATAATTAAAACTCTAAGCTAAAAACCAACGGCTTAAAAAGTTGATGATCTACAGCTTTGATTAAATTGATTGCGTTGATTATATACGCTAACTTAAAAGCTCCGTGGATCATTGTATAAGCCCAACAACAACCAGGTAGTTCGCTATCAAAAATCATTTGCAGCCCGCCTGCGGGAGCCTCGCAGAATTACCTCGCTCCTAATATTTACTTTTAATTCCAAATTTTATATCAAACGACTTTACCCACTCAGACTCGGCGTTATTTGCTGAATTTATTTAACTCTGTTATCATTATTTCGTTATATTTCCTAATGTCGTTTTATTAAGTAAAGAATAATGAAGATACTATAATCTAAACGACACGTTTCAATAGTGTTCGCATTATTAAAATAACTTACAGTTTGGTCGTTAAATAAGTTAATTTACTGTATTATAATTAGCTGTAAGTCTTCTAGCTGTTATTATAAATAAAATAGTAAAGATCATTAGAAAATAGCACCTGTTTCAAATTTGTCATACTAACAATTTAAAAGGACCTAATGAAAGCATTTTTCCTAGCAAAGCTAACTAAGTTTTCCGCCCGTTCTTTCAGGCTGAAAAAAGAAAAGGTTAATTATTCGTGAAGTCAAACGTTTGTTACGTTGGGCATCCCTTGCGGTGTTTACCGAGGCGAATTAGTGTTTAAAATAAATACGGGTGCCCCCTCCGTAACAATTTGCATCCAGATGTGACATTAGAGCTACCCGGTTATCTTTTTGCGAAGCTTAACCGGCGCTGACCGACGGTCAAATTACAGACGATCGCATTATACGGACGGAAAAAGTACCCCCTTATTGTCTTAACCGCTACACCAGTTACTTTCGTTTCACTTTAATTTTAACTTTAACTGTCAAACACAAACGATTCTTTTCTTTATCATTATTGTTATTAGGACCTTACTCTTCTTTTTTGGGTGGAGTGATCTAAAAAAAAGAAACTTGTAGGGATGAGTCAGTACTTAGACGACATCCGGTAACAGAGATCAATGATGTTTTTTTTTATTTGATGTAGCGACGAGACGAGCGTGGCGTTCACCTGATGATACAGCCCATAACTTAGTGCTTATAGCTTTATTTATGCACACAAAAATTACAGATAGGATATTAAATGTATAGAGATATTAAGTGCAAAGGCACTACTTATTCCAATGTGAAATTTCTTCCAGTAGTCTTTTTGGTGGAAAATTTTATATCAGTGAAAGTGAATTCGGTGCATATACCTAACCTACGTACTAAATAAAACTAGGACATATATATACCAAAAAAAAAATACATATAGACATATAAAAAAATAGCTACTGTTTTTATAAGAAATACAAAAAAAAAAATAGCTTTAAGACATAAGATGTTATATTTCGTTATCGCAGTAATTATACTAGCTACAACACCTTTAAAACTGGAACACAGTAATATTTGCACTCTACTGTTAGGCGGCTGAATTAGGAGTTGCGGCATTATATATATTTCAAGCGCAACTGAATAATTGAAATCTAGATAGTCTAGTGCCGCTCGCTTGGTGGGGGTCAAAGACCCCAACATAAGCGCGACACATGAACCGCTTCCTGTCACCACGTCTAGCTCAACGGCGTAACTTCGACGGACATGTGGCACAAATAAATAAACACTTATTAATATATTTAATTGCCGTACACCGTATGCAGATCTATGACGGGAATGATTTATTTATAATTGTCATTATGAAATAACTATATATATTATACAGGCAATTCACTATGACTTAGTCTTTAAAATTAACTGAACTTTTGTCTTAAAAGATATTATAACAAATTCATTCTATACGAAGAGGTACGTAAAGTATAACAAACGATATTTTTAAATATACTACTTTTTGAATGCATAATGTTTACAGAACTTAAGGAATAATTTAAAAAAAATATAAATTTCTCTATCGGATATTGAAGAGGACTAAAAAATGAAATCAAAAGTGAGTTTTTCAGGCTAATGTTAGAATTTTTTAGAAATGTTTTAAGTTAATGTTTACATAACAAACAAATCATTATCACCTTAACTTATTGAAGTCCTCTGCTGGACATCTCTTGTAATGTACTTTTAAAAAAAATACAGAAATTTAAGAAGTATACAGTGTTAAGTCCAACGAGATCAGCTTGTTATTAACATACATAAGATATCAAAGGTTCCTTTTGAATTTTTGGTGCCTCTAAAAATAAGAATAAGGTTTTTTTTAAATAATTAAATTATCATGCATATATTAAATTATCCCATGGTATTAAATCCATCAAAAATACTATCTAGCTGTTGATAATAGAATTTACTTTTCTTCAATAGCATTGTTCTATGTCGTCATTAAATATTACTAGTTTGTACTCTTTCTTTCTTCTATTTGTTAACGGATACTAAGTTCACCACCAAATTCTACCTAATGTTATACAATTACATCTTGCTGGTGGAAAGTCTCTTGTCACGCCATTTAAATACTATTACTTCCTTCTACTACCGAATCCCAGTTTGAAGGTTGTTACAAGAGAAGTACAGGTATAACGAACATGTATATCAAGGTGAGGAGCAAAATGTGTTGCAGTGTATATCGTCCTAACAAGCACCAGATTATTATGGGTGAGCGTATTAAATGAACATCCGGATAATAGTAGATTCTTCTTCTAAGTCGTATTTCTTCATGACTGAGGGTCGTGGTCATCATGTTTTTATTGAAACACACGACGACTTACTTGGCAGTTATTATGGAGTGGTTTGCCATTGCCTTCTCCATTTCACATACTAGTCTGACCACGGATGGTCATGACATAGATATGCAGGTTTCCTCACGATTTTTTCCTTCACCGTCAATAGTAGATTAGACGAATTAAAAAAAAAATCTGTATAAACGAATTGATGATCATCGTCACCATTATTTTAGTCTATCTACGATTTGCTCACGTGCTTGAAATTTTGACAAATTTTATTTTTCACTATTATTGTTCATTTGAAATATGAAATTGTGGTTTGTCTGGTGTGTTTATTGGCTAAAAAAAGAGGCGGTAATTAATAGTAGTGAGTACATAACATCGGACGGAAGTGAACGATTGTGTAGCGGCCGGCATCTGCGCAGCCAGCGCGTCTCACACGCGAATTAATATGATTTCATTCACATACATGCGGCAGCTGGAATTAGCTCACCACTACTCGTTTTGTGAATGAATACATTCTGTTATTTATTTTCAGCCGCTACGTCACTCTTTTTCAGTACGTAAAACATAATTTTAACTAGACTTGATAACCTGAGACGTACGGTAGCGACACTTACGGTGTTTTGGTTGCATTTCGGTGAATGTACGCAGGAACTGTATGATCTGGTACCGCCACCTCCCTTTCACCATCGGATGTATAGACTGACTCCAGGCATTCAACCCTTCGTTGTCGACATCCTGCGCATTAGGATTAAGCATTTCATTTCGTCCTTCATCCTTCGGTGCGAACAGCAAAGGACTAGAATAGTGTGCCGTCGTCAGTGTTTCCATCAATTTATGACGTGAGAGAGAGTTTAAGAGAAGAGTGAATAAGCTTCTTCTAGATTAGTGCACTCTACCATCAAGACTTCATCGACGCTTATAATCAGGTTGAATTGTAGTCAAGCGATGGTCTATATTTTTTTTTTTTTTTTTTTTTTTTTTTTTTTTTTTTTTTTTTTTTTTTTTTTTTTTTTTTTTTTTTTTTTTTTTTTTTTTTTTTTTTTTTTTTTTTTTTTTTTTTTTTTTTTTTTTTTTTTTTTTTTTTTTTTTTTTTTTTTTTTTTTTTTTTTTTTTTTTTTTTTTTTTTTTTTTTTTTTTTTTTTTTTTTTTTTTTTTTTTTTTTTTTTTTTTTTTTTTTTTTTTTTTTTTTTTTTTTTTTTTTTTTTTTTTTTTTTTTTTTTTTTTTTTTTTTTTTTTTTTTTTTTTTTTTTTTTTTTTTTTTTTTTTTTTTTTTTTTTTTTTTTTTTTTTTTTTTTTTTTTTTTTTTTTTTTTTTTTTTTTTTTTTTTTTTTTTTTTTTTTTTTTTTTTTTTTTTTTTTTTTTTTTTTTTTTTTTTTTTTTTTTTTTTTTTTTTTTTTTTTTTTTTTTTTTTTTTTTTTTTTTTTTTTTTTTTTTTTTTTTTTTTTTTTTTTTTTTTTTTTTTTTTTTTTTTTTTTTTTTTTTTTTTTTTTTTTTTTTTTTTTTTTTTTTTTTTTTTTTTTTTTTTTTTTTTTTTTTTTTTTTTTTTTTTTTTTTTTTTTTTTTTTTTTTTTTTTTTTTTTTTTTTTTTTTTTTTTTTTTTTTTTTTTTTTTTTTTTTTTTTTTTTTTTTTTTTTTTTTTTTTTTTTTTTTTTTTTTTTTTTTTTTTTTTTTTTTTTTTTTTTTTTTTTTTTTTTTTTTTTTTTTTTTTTTTTTTTTTTTTTTTTTTTTTTTTTTTTTTTTTTTTTTTTTTTTTTTTTTTTTCTTCAATAGCATAATTCTATACGTCATTAAATACTACTAGTTTGTACTCTTTCTTTCTACTATTTGTTTACGTCTCTTGTCACACCATTTAAATACCATTACTTCCTTCTACTACCGAATCCCAGTTTGAAGGTTGTTACAAGAGAAGTACAGGTATAACGAACATGTATATCAAGGTGAGGAGCAAAATGTGTTGCAGTGTATATCGTCCTAACAAGCACCAGATTATTATGGGTGAGCGTATTAAATGAACGTCCGGATAATAGTAGATTCTTCTTCTAAGTCGTATTTCTTCATGACTGAGGGTCGTGGTCATCATGTTTTTATTGAAACACACGACGACTTACTTGGCAGTTATTATGGAGTGGTTTGCCATTGCCTTCTCCATTTCACATACTAGTCTGACCACGGATGGTCATGACATAGATATGCAGGTTTCCTCACGATGTTTTCTTCACCGTCAATAGTAGATTAGACGAATTAAAAAAAAAAGTTATTTATTATCCAATAACTGCTATAAACAAAGCAAACGAACGCGCGTGAATCTTCAACAGATGTTACAGAAGCTGCAAATTGTTCGCGTTGTTGCTTTCAGAGCTCGCGGGGATTATTATGCGGGAGTTGGAAGAGTTTATAAAACCTTCAAAAATGGATTATTGTCGTAAAGAGATGTGTAACTGCGCTCTGTGACGCTACCTGGCGATAAAGTTTGCGTTTATCGCGCTCTGTGAACGCGCGGTGAAACTTTCCCCGAGTTTTGTGAGGAATTATGTACTGATGTAATCCCGCTTCGAGATGCCCGTGATGTCGGCTTCGAAGTGCGAAACAACAATTGGGGAATATTTTATAACTTTTACATCCGCCATCTTTATTTCTACCTTACTAAATGTTAAGATATCTTTCACTATTTAAAAAACAAAAAAAATCTCTTAAGTTTCAAAAAGAAAACTGCATTACTCTAACGGCGAGATTGGTTTGGTATTTATCGTGTAACTTTGTTACTCCTAAAAAAACTAATACCTTTATGAGTTAGTGTAAATATTCATTAACGAAATTAGGAGCTGTTATTAAGTTTAACCTATTTTTTTCTACTATAAACAATTTATTTACAGTCGCTATCAGAAACTATATTTTAGTTTATAAGAATAAAGAAATTGAATATTTTTATAAACCCGACACCCCATTTTCACATTTCCGCAAAAAGTATAATAATGACCTGTTCCGTTAAGATGTTTACGATCTCCGAAACGGAAGAAATCAAGAGAAGCGAAGAGGAAATCCTTCCAGCCGATACCGGTAACGGCGGACATCAAAAGCGGCAATAACAAAGGAACCCTAAAAACATAATGAGACGCCAATGGGTTCGCAAGTGCTCCCGTTCGCATGGGCCCGCAGCAATTTCGGGGATCTCATAAATATGTATAAGGCGGTGGTCTTCTTTTCCTTTACTTATCAATTATGGGGTCGTTTAGGCGACACGACGGCTACATTCAGCGCTGCAAGGGTTAACGTTTACTATACATGTATATACTGCGTACGCTTTGAAGATTTACTACGTATAAATTCGTTAGTAATGTGTCATGGAGATCACTTATCGATATAAATTTCTTTGCATAAACATTCCCACTGCAGAGATTCGTCTTTACTTATGAGAAATCCAAGCTTTTCCATCGCGCTGGACGGGGTCGGATGCCTGTTTAACTAATTTTCATAATACATATCCTTTTACTTTCGCTTTCCTTAAATAGAAGTAAAAATATTAAAGAAAAGATAAGAGAAGTCTTCTCTTTGGGATAGATTTTAAAAATAATGTTTTCGTAATTAGTTGTAACTTGGACAGTAGCAAAAGTCACTCACCGTCAATCGGATTCGATTGACCGATCATCATCAAATATATTCTTATTACATTGTAACAAAAACTATGTAACTCTTGTATATTTCACCGGCCGAAGAAATGATCTCATGTACTAATGAAACAGACGTCCATGTTATGTAATTGTAAAGTTCTGTTTACTTAAAGCTCCGTTCATTCGGTTCGCGGTAAACGTTATTCCTAGTATCAAACTTATACGCAGAACAAAATCAACTCCGGCGCATCTGTGAACAACGGGTGCATTGCTTGTTACAATGTTATGTGGTAATAACAACTTTACTCACAGTTATCGCGAGGACACTACTTTTATGACTTGATCAGGGATCGGCAACCTGTAACCTATATTCAACTGGTGACCTATTCGATTAAGTAAGGCAAGGCATATTACTCCCAAAAATTATTACTAAAAATTATAACTCGCTGATGATGACATCAACGAGTAGACTTCTTCTTCTAAGTCGTATTTCCTCATGACTGAGGGTCGTGGTCATCATGTTTTTATTGAAACACACGACGACTTACTTGGCAGTGACAACGAGTAGACATTGAACCTAAAATTACTGGGTTAACGAGACATCTTGTCTGTAAAGACGATCAGCTGCAATGAATATCCTTTATATGTAAACATATTAAAAACTACATTAAATTGATAAACATATAAAAATGTCTTAACTTGCATCATCAGACATAAAAATTATAAAATATTACAACATAAATTCCTCTTGTTTTACCAGTGTGCAGTAAATCTAATTTTATTTCACGAACATAGCTAAATAGTGGATTTGTCATTTACAGCGATCTTCTTTCATAACAGTTTTCGATATCTACGTTCCGTTACTAAGTATGAAGTGAATTTTGCATTGGATTAAAAAAAAATGTATCAAAGCTTACGTCACGGGGCACCTTGTCGCAAACACGCCCCGGGGCCCGGGGGAGCGCATACTTTAAAACCGGGGTGAGTTTTATTGCAAAAAATACTCGGCAATTTTACGCAGTGTACGAAACAGTCCCCGATGTCCCCG
This sequence comes from Byasa hedistus, assembly GCA_029286795.1. Lineage (NCBI taxonomy): Eukaryota > Metazoa > Arthropoda > Insecta > Lepidoptera > Papilionidae > Byasa > Byasa hedistus. Next base: position 2,030,316 of record JAGSMW010000020.1, on the reverse strand, counting down.
AGGTAGTTTCCATTCAGACTCGATTATGTTTAGGGTTAAACGTCATTGATATCGCCGATCGGTGCCCACTGGAGGGTTATTCAATTTTTTTTCCCGACCCAGCCTCTAATTTGTACGGTCCATGTGGCTGGGGCTGGGGTCGGATCGCGATCGTATCGTTGTTTATTGATTGTCGTGTAATTTAATTGATGACGTTTTAATACAATTTTCATCGTGACCACTAGCTGATATCCTGCAGATTATATACTGTCTGTGTATATACATTATATCTTGGTTAAATAATAATATAAACATAACTTCTGTAATGTATAATTGATTGTCTGATACAGAGATCAAGTACAGCTTCCTCTAGTAGTATTTTACGAAAAAAAAAAAACATTACACATAGTACCTGAGATTTGAAAAGAAATTTAACTGAATCTCTTTTATTATAACTACCCCAATCTCTGTGTAAAAAAAAAAAACTATTCTGTTACTTTTTAACCTACCAGCATTATTTACCTGTCAGTTTTAATGAAACACACGTATAGAATAAACGTTAATAAAATCTAACCCGCATTCGTAAAAAGAGCAACAATCTTCCAACAAAATCTTCGATCGTCGAGCGAATCAAACTCCGTTTTAGCAATTTACGGTAAATTTACTGCCCGGGGGCCGTTTTTACCAATTGTCCGTCGACAGCAGATCACAGGCGATAAACCGTTGTGGGGCCCGCATGTGCGCACACGCAACGTGTGCCATAGATCAAAGCAACAGACTGGAATTCTAACATTTCTTTTAGTGATATTGAGAATTTTACGAGGTTATTCAGACTCAGGACTCACGGATCCGAAATCCAAGAGTTAAGTATAAAGAAAATAAATACATTGATATATGGATAATAAAGAAAGGAGAAAGATAAAAGATAGAAAGTACAAGAGCGAAGAAGTGGAAATCCAATATATGATAAGATAAGAGAAGGGAGTAAATATTACATAAATGTAATATTAAACAGGATATCAATTAATGCAAAGTAGACAAAGAATCATAAAATTGTATGCTTCAAGCAGTAGATATTATTGCAGAAAGCGATTTGTAGCAATATCAAAAAGTAAATTCAGTTACTCATGTAGACAAGTACGCAGGGTCTCTTTCTATTCATCCCAAAGCTGATCTCGAAGATATACATTTTAATGGCACGGTATCTATAAACATGTTGACATGAATTGCAACTCATAAAGATTATTACAAAATATTTTTGATCATCATTTTAACAAGACAGCTAGTAAGAATGGAGAGTACACAAATAAAACAATCAAAAGTAAATTACTTTTTGTTGAGATTTTCTATATATCATTATTATCTAAAGTCCACATTTGAAATATCTCAAAATTTTTGGCAGATTTTGATGTACTCGGCGTAAAGGTAATGCCGGTTAGCAAGCGAAATATGCTAAAAATGGTCCAATAGAAACCTGCAAGCCTTTCCCGACGACTATTCTATATTTAGATGTCTTGAATGATGATGGGGATATTCTAACTCATCTCCCACATTGTTTTTACTTAACTTCACGTCTATTGTAACATTAGCCTATAAGAGATGCATTAAGCTTGACATTTCGTAATTAATAAATCGTTAATGTTGTGCTTCGTCACTACTTGATTGTTTATCCGATAGTTTGTTTATAAAACGACGAACACGACGAATGCTTTAAGTTCGAGGCAAGAATTCAAAAGCTGTGTACTCCGCGTATTATAATTTAATTAATTAATTATCATTTCTGGTCACATCTCTTCCGTTGATCATAGGTGTAGTAGTTTTGGTAAATATTACAAATGAGAGTTTGCGATAATATCATTCATAATCTAAAGCTCTATCTGACGCTATTAGTAACTACAAGATTTCTTAATAATGAGAAAAGTGTTTCTTCTTGTTACTGTAAATAATACTTTATTAATTTGAATTTATTTAAATGAACCCAAGCATATATTCACTATACTTTGAACTGTAACACTAGCTTTCTATTCGTTGTTATATATCTTTTCAACTTTAAAACTTTCCGTTTCTCTGAAACAGGAATAAAACTTGTTTTGTTCAAGTGCTATATATGGTAAATTTTGTCTAGAAACGATCCGAAAAATGATTTACAGACGTCATAAGATTATGAGTTGTTTGTTAAATTTATAAACAGAAATACCGAAGCTCTTCTTTAATGTGCTATCAAAGTTAAATGATGAAGAATTCAGAAGCCGCGTTGGTACCCTCGCATAGTTTTTGACAACTGATGAATCTATAATAAGTGACTTAATTAAAATCATTTCACATGTTCCATACTAACGTAGATTGTCTCGTCATGCGATAGTTAATAAGCAATCTGACGCGTCAGTGTAATTAACGTAATCATCAGTTAACTGATAGTAATGACATGCGGGTCTCCTGCAGTCACTCCTGCCGACTATATTTAAACCATGTTTGCTTTTTTATTCGACGTCCGTTAACCCCTTTTGTTTCACAGAACTGCCCTCATCGGTTCATGGTCCCAATGTAATTAATTAATTTTCCCGTTTCACTGCGGCAAAGGATTCTTAATGACTTTTCAAACATCAACGAAAATTGTTTGAGGCATTTTTTTCTATTTGCTTATGCTGTTATAATACGACATAATGTATTCTGTACTTGGTTAAATTTAACTGAGAAATAAAGATATATGTTAATAGGATAGACAGAAGAGGAGAGTAATTTTCGAATGCTTCGAAAAAATCAGTCTATTCATTGAAACTCTCTCAGTGGTCGCATTCAGCACATAACTAAGAGTCATCACCTCTTCGGCACTAGCTTTTCTATGATGTAAACGAGACTACTCCATGATTGCTGTGATCTTTACGACTATTTATACCTACAGTGTCCTTCGCCACAACGTATTTGTACTAATTACTCAACGGCAGAAATAGACCCGAGCAATGTAAACTTAACTCCGGTATTCAAATTTGTTATATCAATTATGTCTGCGTCACTTAAATATTATATGACAATTAAATACTAGATTCAGTAATTATTTTTAAGTAATTCTTTTCACTGACAAGTGTTATTTTTGTCGTGGAACTTAACCGCGTGTGTAACCGCGGACACGCAATTGACTCCTTAACCGCATTGGCCGCTCATTCGGTTACACGTTCGGTCAACGAGTCAAAGAGCGACCGCCGGGAAAGTTGACTCAACTCTACCCTGGATCAACTAATTACATGTTGCTCTCACTGATTAAAGCTCAGCTTGGCTCTAATGAGTGACTCACTCGAATATCGGCCCAATGTGAACTTTACACTGTACGACAGATAAAAAAAAATTACACAGAATATCTTATTTTTTTATTCTACGACTAGCATGACGTTCACCAGATGGTAAGTGATATGCTGTTATAACATGCCGCTAGTTAAGATGGTATACACTGCACCACGTTACGCTCGTCGCCTTGAGACATAAGGTGTTAAGTCTCGTTACCCCAGTAATTTTGTCGGTAGAAATTGGAGCTGCGGTAGTACCTAGACAGTCTCCGTCAACAGAGACCTACCACTCCTAATATCTGGTAAAAGACTTGATTTGTTGATAGACGTAATATTTGGCCCATGATCACGAAGTGGAGATGAGGTCTGTGGTTCTAAAACCGACTGATTAGCAACAGCAAGTTCAATCTTTTTGAAGACAGCCACGTCATTTTTAGTTGGGATCACTGCAACAAGTTGTTCCTTTGCTCTTCTTATCAAAATAGGAAGCTAGTCTTCTTTTTGCTTAATCTTTTAGTACTTAATATTAGTACCATAATGAACAATATGAGTTAAAAGTTTACCTTTTATCATACTCCTATATCAATATATTTAAAAACGTGTTACCCATAAACTAAGTGCTTACAGATTATCCGAGCATCTAGTCGCATTACCCCCAAAGTGTATCACTGCTTAATCCAATTAAAAAAAGTGCATTGGATTATTAAAAAAAGAGCGGTAAAGTAGAAAGTGCCCTCATAATCTGGCGTAGATAAGCTCACGCAGCGGTCTCTCATCTTTCTCAATCAGCGAAACCATCGGGGGCACACGATTTTTATTGTTTTCAAACCAATTGCTACGGGCGTCGACATTAAACGGAGTTTTTTTTTCTCTCTCTCCACTAATTTTCGACGAAACCACGATTGGATAATTAATTTTACAGCCACTTTATTAAAGTTAACGGGTCTCTGTAGAAAAATCGTAGTAAAACTGCTTTTGTGTAGCGCTAACTCACATTTTTACTGTTGTCATCCGGTATTTTATTGCGGATAGATTGTGTTTTGTGGCCTATTTCAGTTGCATGGAACTCGTAAACGCAATCAACGCGTCTGACGACCTTTTGAATGGTAAAACGAATTAATGTTGGTGCTCTCTATTCAATGAGACCGTAGCCATCGTCTGAGTTCATATTTCCTGTTTAAACATCATCGCCATAAGAAAGAATATCATCTACTGCTGATTTTCACCAATTACTGTCACTTTAGTCACCACGTACTTTGGACAGGTATTACAGATATCTAGTCAAGGACTTTCCTCTTCAATCTACCGTCACTATCAGCACAGATATGTCCTTAAAAATTATTACCTTGAAATTTAATGCAAAAGAAGCAGCGTTTCAAAGTTTATACTAGCTAAAAATACTCCGAAATTAAAGGTCACAATCATTAGCTTGTTATATAATTTACTTATTAATTATTATTTATTACGTACATAGCTATTATGGTTTATTAAATTTTACATTCTTTCTTTAGAAAAGCAAGCTGATCTTTTCAATTTGTCCGTAATGCTACCATTAGTATAAACAGTAACTTTCAGAACGCTTAATTCTATTTCTATACAGCTTGTTAACTGTAACAAGTTATGACAGAATAGGAAAAACTTTTGTTACTAAAACTTAAACTATTACGTATCTATGGCCATAATACAATACAAAAAAAGCTTAAAGTTGAATAAGTGTAGCGTTCACCGACTGTACCTCCCGCGGGTCTGTCCCAAAGCTCGTTTTATTCCGTTTACTTCTCTTTTAATACACGATACTGTTTTTATTTTTTTGGTTCGCATTTTCGAATTCCCATTAGAGAGACGCTAATGAATCCACATACGCCTTTGCGTCGAGTGACAACCGTCGGGCTGTAAATGACAGTTTTTTTTTTTGGGCGCAGTCAAAGCTACGCGGGTGATGTACTTTCACGACTTTAATCGCGTAATTAGACTTCGTCGCATTTTTATAATGCATCGAGATTTTTTAATCACAAATATTATCTGTTGGTTAAGAGTATTCTTTCTAACATATCCCATATCGTGGTAGTCTTTTTATTTTTCTCAACCACAAAGCTTTGTCTACGGACTTAATTGATTTTTAAAACTACACCCTTTCCACATTCTCTTCTCTTTTGAGAATAAATGCATCTACATAATCCACTGTGTTTAGAGTAACTTTTCTAATATACATTGTATTCATCTTAGTACAAAATATTAAAATAACATTATACAGAAATCATATCTACTGGAGACTTGTAGTCCTATCTTAAAAGAAGTTAATTTTTATCAATCCTGTAGTCATTCTTACAAATCTTTCGACTTGTTTAGAAAGTGTTTTATATTAATAGTAGAATAATTTATTTGAATCTGCGATTTTTTTGTTCCATATGATATATGAACCTATATGCTATTGACAGTGAGTATACGGATACAGAAAAAGAATCTCGCTATAACCAGTATTGAATAACAAAGCTGTAACGACGAACACGTTTGTTTGCGTTTCAAAAGCTCGTGTTCATCAAACGCACAAATAAAAAATTAGCCGTGTCGCAATGGGAGGGTAAACAAGGTTTAAATTACACCAAGTTCAACAATATTTTGATGTATTACCCGTAATAACAGGCGCGGGGTGACCCACGCGACGCTTGCCCGTTAAAAATCGGACTGAATTGTATTTACTTTCTTAAGTAAACTGCAGTTAAAGCGTCGCTCGAAAATAAGTTAAAACTACGTGAAGTCGATCGGTGTTATAATGAAATTAACTACATTTAAACGTTGTCATATCTCAGACTGAATATTTGATTAGTTAAAACATGGTACAAACATAGAATCTATATAGTAGTAGTGCCAAAAAATATCAGTACACTAACAAATGTTTACATTGTTTTAATTTTTCATCTAAAATTGATATATGTTTAGTAGGAAGGATCAATAGGCAACACAACATACATAATTCAATAATGAATGCTTTAAATCAACTGCTGATAATATACAACTGAATGTTTGAGGTTATAGATCCGAATCTACCTTTAAATTGTCGTGAATATTCACTTCTTAATTAAACTTTTAAAGAGAAGGGTTTAAGAAGTTTAAGAAGGGTTTAAGAGAAGGGTTTAAAAGAAATTTCGGCAGCATGAGATACATAACCATTTCGTTTCTTTTTCTTCTTCTTTTTGTGCCTTCTTGAGTAGCGGAAGTAGCGATTAATTTTGTTTAGTACGAATTTTAAGAAATTTTAATTTTATTAGTATGACTAGCCTAGTGGTTTTAAAGCCCGCCTTTCATTCCGGAGGTACCGGGTTCGAATCCGGCTTGCACTAATAAATTTTTTAATTTATGTGCAGTTAGTATAACACCAACTAATATCACGTGCTTTGACGGTGAAGGAAATCATTGTGAGGAAACCTGCATATCTATGTCATGACCACCCGTGATCGGACTAGTATGTGAAATGGAGGCAATGGCAACACCACTCCATTATAACTGACAATTAAGTCGTCGTGTGTTTCATCACACATGATGACCACGAGCCTAAGTCACGAGGAAATACGATTTAGAAGAAGTATGTCTAAATATAAATTCGAGTTGATGCAATGGTAACGGACATCGTTGTTTGTGTTTAGATTTTTTAATGGTGTTTCATTATGCGCTTGTTGTGGTGATGGTAAATAATTTAACGAACGGTTTCGCGACACGCGCCCGCTTTATGGTTCCGACGGCTGACCGGTTTCCGTTTGTTCTACAGCCTTTAATTGTGCATTATACTTTACCTCTACGACATCATACTGCTTTAAATAACAGACATGCTTGTTTTACAAATATTTTTTAGATATATGTTCAAAAAGCGCGTTAAAGAGCATCTTGAGATATCTCAACGCTTTAAAACTTTGAAATTGTTTGTTTTTTCATTTTATTCTCCAATAAGAAACAGTAGCTATTTTTAATATATTTTTTATGTATCTAAGTTTTATTTAGTACATATATACACCGAATTTACTTTCACTAATATAAAATTTTCCAACAAGAGGCCTTCTGAAAGAAATTAGTGCCACTTAACGTTTCTGTCCATTGATTATCTTATTTGTAGTTTCTGTGTGCATAAATACATAAATAAATAGTTAACAATAGAAATAAGTGTTATTGAAACCACTAAACAATAATACCAGGGAAAAGTGGAGAAGAAAATACAAGATTTTATGGTTTTTTCAAAAACGTTAATTAGATTCAATCATATATAAAGTGTTTGTTGTAAAATGGGCTGATGTTAATGACATGCTCTGCTCATAACTAACAGGCACATGAAACTTGACTATCAGCCGATTTGAACCCGCTACTCACATGTTAATTTCAACGCATTTAATGCTAGTAACATACGCGTAATTGCGTAACAAGACATGACACAATAATCACATACACAAAAAAAAAATGGAATCCTGTGACACATAATTGTACACCGCTACGCCTCCACCTCCCCGAAATTACGCTTAATAACCGAGATGACTCTATTAACCCCCCCAGCCCACCGCTGCACCCCTAAATTTTGTTTACCTAATAGAATAACGACCTATCGTATAATAAATTGGGAGATTTCCATACCCGATAGCGGCTGCCGTTTATCATTTTAATACCCGAAAGTGCCTCAAGGGTACTCAATGACGTCATTACGCAGCACGTTTGTTTACCCTGCACAAACTTAAACTTAACTTTCACGGAACTGCGAGCTGACGAAATATAGACTTAATGCCGCAGACATAAGAGCATAATGTTGCATCCGATGTCAGTATAGATTACATATCGTTTTTGTTTCGTAGTTAAAAATAATAAAAAAGGGAGCAGAAAGATTGACGGACGAGACCTGTTATTATATTGTGATACAAACATTCGCGGGTCAATAGTTATTAGTATTTTTATCAAGTAACAACAGAGCGCTGTTATCCCAATGTATAGAGTACTAGATCTTAACCAACATTAAAGAAAATTTGGCCAGCGCGTTGAATTATAACCAATATCTCATAAGTAATACAATGTTGGCCGTTTTACAAATGTAATAACGTATCAGACAATTGATAATTTTCGTAACAAAAGATTAAATAAAAATGATTAATAAGTATCCTACCATCCACTTCAAAAAGAGGGATGGCATAAGTTTAATCCTTTTGGTCATAAATTTGTATATATTCCTATCGGTAAAGTATTACTAATCGACTTAGTAGTTAAAAGAAATATTACTATCTCGTTTCCGTTGTGATTAATTTAAAATTATGTTTACCGCTAATAACTCAAATACGAAGTACAGTTAAAATAATGAACTATGTTTAAAAGATGTTTCTCTTCGTGTGGTGGTCACTTAATTTCTGGAAAACGGAACCTGAATTCTTTTCTTTAATTTTGGGAGGCGAACTTTGTTTGTACCTCTGCTCTGTTTCAAACATTTTCACCGAAAAGAATCCAATTTAAAACTGACCACGTATTTCTTACTGCACTTCATACTAGTAATAAGGGAAATGAGAATGAGAAAGCTTGAACACTATTTATATTTATTACTAAACCGCTTTAACACATTGCAATAGCTTGTCGTCTTTATTCACAAGACGTACTTTCCACTCTCCATTAATAATCTTATTTATTAAGCTAGTAAGCTTCAGCGACTTTAAGGTTTTAACTAATGGATGATACAGCTACTTATCAACTATATTCTTAGTTAAATGTCACAGTAAATTCTGCCGCAGGACCTGGTGGTAACATCCAAAAAATAACTTAATCTCTATCAACGAATAAACTAGTTATATCATTTATATTAATATAGCTGTGATAGCCTAGTGGTCTAAACGCGCGCCTTCCAATCCAGAGGTTCGAATCCGGCCTGTATCAATGTATTTTTCAATTTATGTGCAGTTGTAACACCAAATAATATCACGTGATTTGACGGTGAAGGAAAACATCGTGAGGAAACCTGCATATCTATACCATGACCATCCGTGCTCGCACTAGTATGTGAAATGGAGAAAGCAATGGCAAACCACTCCATTATAACTGCCAAGAAAATAGTCGTGTGTTTCATTACACATGATAACCTCGACTCTCGGTCATGAGGAAATACGAACAAATTCTTATCTATTCTTCCCTGGCCATACTCCGTATTGATTCAGTTGATAGAAGAGTACAGGCTCAGGTGGTGCAGGGCGCGCCATCTACTGATTTCCGTTAATCAACGAGCCCGGGGGTTAAGTGATCACGTCGCGGGGAAGCAATTTCTTAGTGCTAGCCGACTGTCGGCAGGTGCTTTGAAGTGTCCTCTTACTTACCCGCCCCTCTAACTTCACATATTTTATTAGCGAAGATTTACTTAAACTATACTCCCGGACACATCTATCGGCCCACCACCCAGTGTTTAAAGTTTCGACGGTGTCTAGTTAAAATTAAATGTTAGGTGAAGCATTAAGTTTTAATGCAGTTTTGAAGCAGATTTATTGGTCAACCTCTATGAAGGTTTTTTTTTATTTTTTTTGTAATTTCGATTTGATCTGGCCGGCAGAAGTTTTACAGCTTGGGCGACAATTTCAGGCAGAGTATCCATATTTTTGGGTCAAAACTGGCTCTAAGTTTAGATTTGCCTTTTTATGGAACCAATAATCGGACACATCAATAAAAAAATTCAACTTATGCGAAAAAAAAAGTTTTCTCCATTCCTGGGTCGTTGAAAACAATGAACGGACTCGAATTTTCGTTTTTTTTTTTCATAATCCTAAATTCAAAATTAAAAAAAAAACTTACATAAAGGTTGACCAATAAATCTGCTTCAAAACTGCATTAAAACTTATTGCTCCACCTAACATTTATTTTTAGCTAGGCACAGTTAAAACTTTTAAACACTAGGTGGGCCGATAGATGTGTCCGGGAGTGTATTTACAAATATACTAACACCTTTTTTTATTAAAGAAACTTTAAGAAGTGTATTTTTTAATTCTTTAGATCAAGTATTTAATTTGTTTCTACGCTCTTTTCATTTATGTCAAAAATTTAACTAGTAACAATGTATTCAAACCTAAAACAATTAAGTTAAAGATTTTTCTTTTTATTTGCGGTGTATATCATTCTTCTTATATATAAACCTTTACTTATTACATAACTTCTACTGGATTATGTTTATATAGTAATCTTTCTAAATGAACCTCTATCTTCGTGCATAAGGCTAGGGTATTGAATTTATTCAAGTACTGCTTGATGTACTTATCCGGGGCTTCGTTGTGAGCGGCGGGCGGGGCTGCGCGGATGACTTTCAGGCAGGTCGAACGTATCAGCCGGGTGACGTCACCGGTGTCCAATCGCCGGCTAATGAGGAAGGAACGAACCTCGACCGGGATGCGAGCAATTAGCGCGGTCATAACAAATCCCCGGGAAACGGGCATAATCAGGACGCGAGGACAAACCGACAGCAATTATAATTAGCGGTGTAGCGATACACTGATGTTATCGTATGGACATCGCACGCCAGCTCGTTCGCGAAACGCGCGTTAGTTGGCGAAATCTCATTACCACTTCTCGTTACATATACTATATACATAACAACACATACATTAACAAAATTATTCATAAGATGATTGTTAAAGTTTTATGAAAACACACAGTTTAACACTAACCTTTACTTATTACATAACTTCGACTGGATTATGTTTATATAGTAATCTTTCTAAATGAACCTCTTTCTTCGTGCATAAGGCTGAGGTATTGTATTTATTCAAGTAATGCTTGATGTACTTATCCGGGACTTCGTTGTGAGCGGCGGGCGGGGCTGCGCGGATGACTTTCAGGCAGGTCGAACGTATCAGCCGGGTGACGTCACCGGTGTCCAATCGCCGGCTAATGAGGAAGGAACGAACCTCGACCGGGATGCGAGCAATTAGCGCGGTCATAACAAATCCCCGGGAAACGGGCATAATCAGGACGCGAGGACAAACCGACAGCAATTATAATTAGCGGTGTAGCGATACACTGATGTTATCGTATGGACAACGCACGCCAGCTCGTTCGCGAAACGCGCGTTAGTTGGCGAAATCTCATTACCACTGCTCGTTACATATACTATATACATAACAACACATACATTAACAAAATTATTCATAAGATGATTGTTAAAGTTTTATGAAAACACACAGTTTAACACTAACCTTTACTTAAAATTACAATTATAACAACTGTTGCAGACCGTCTAGTTACCACCGCAGTTTCTGTCTACCGCCAAACAGTAATGTGCAAACATTACTGTGTGGTTTGAAGGGCGGTGTAAGCTAGTGAAGTTACTGACGGAACGATACTTAATACCATATGTTCCAAAGACACCAGCGCAATTTGGTGTAGTGTATACCATCTTAACTAGCACGTTGTTATCGGCAAGTGTATCACTTACCAAGTGAACCTCTTGCTTGTGTCGCCGCCTCGAAGAATAATAATAAAAAGAACCGATTCAAGTTAAACATTCACGTGTATATAAGTTGTAACTTAATATGTTTACAAGTACATTTGCTATGTCGCTTTGACATGTTCTGTATGGTTACCCCAGTATTTGTATGTTACTTTAAGTAAAAACACAGCAACGATAGAAGATCACTTTCTGGAAGTTGCTAGATGGCATTTACTATCTATATATTTCATAATCCATAAATCTATTTGTTATGTAATAGAAAGCTTTTTTGGTATCAAACTAGAAAAACTTGGTTACAATAATCACAAACACACTTAACTCTTTAACATATAAGTTGAGAAAGGAAAACGCGATCAACTTTCACTTGTGCCAGATAAAAACGCCTCAAGCTCTATATAACTTTAAATTGAAATCTTTGAGATTCAAATCGGCACTGATGTTGTTTAAGCAGCCGGCTCAGTTCCTAGTTCCATGTAACACACAAACTTTACTATATAACTGTGCTAAACCGTTTCCTCTAGCAAGAAATACTATTTGCATAGCATGAAGATGAAGTTTACTTATTACTAATCCACTAAAGAGTTTGTAGGCGTTCACATACTTTATTAAGATTATAGCTATAATTTAAATATCATTGATCATCACTACCATATCTTTTCTCAAGTTGAAGTTAAGACTCCAGGAGTTTGATAATTAATATTGTAAAGGATAAGAATAGAATAAGAGTAAAGGTACCTCTCGCCTCACTACTTTAAAGTAGATGAAAAAATTTTTTCTTAATGTTGGTGCAAGACTTGGAAGGTGCGTTGTAACTATTGAGATTACTGTGGTAACGAGCCTCCTTTTTACTGTATGGTGGTATGTTTATAATGCTGACTACCATCTATATGTTATAGGGATTCACTCACCTTGAGATGAACGTCCAGCTCGTGTCATGACAAAAGAAAAGCAATAGTAGAAAGCAAATTGATTATGCTATTTCGCGAGTATGGCGGTGGCGCGTATTAAAGTCCAGAGGTAATATGCTAAGGCAATACGGGGGATACATGTATGTGAGGAGCATCGGCGGAGATAAACACTTACGTAATGGAAATCGCATGCACCGGGCGGCGGGGGTCGGAATAATGTGAAAAAGTAAAGCGGGCCAGAACGACCCCCGCGGGGACCCGCAACGGTTGCTCGCTGTGGATTGTTTTGAATACCGGTACCTGTACGCCCCGAGTAATGTCTAGATTGGACAGGGTTTTGGAATTGAGAAATGGACCCGCCGACGAATATGATCTATTTCGAGCTTTGTTCATTGTTCTGTTTGCATCGGATTTTTGTTTGAGCGGCCGCGGCGATGCTCTTCGTTATATCCCAAAGGATCTACCATTGCTTCAGCTACATGTTGCTTTATATTACTAGTCTCCGAATCTTATATTTTTTTTAACATTTGTCACGAAATTAATGTTATCAAGTAGTATATCAGCGTTATAGTTAAAAAATCTTTTACTATACTATAACTTAAAAAAAAATCGCTATCGAACCAGTTGCGTTGGGAATCGATTTGGGAAACTTGTGTTCAGCGATGGTTGACAATAGGTTATAATAGTGATGATAGTAAATTTTTAAAATATCCTTTAAAAGGTATTTATATTTATATATATATATATTTAAATATAATGTATATATGTATATATATATATATATATATATATATATATATATATGTATATACCACAGTGTTATATTAAGAAGTAGTAATCGACGATTTAAAATCAGAGTAATAACTGAACGTCAACGCTAAAAATAGTTAATTTTTCTTCAGATAAATTTATCTTCTGTTTGTATTATAAATAAGTGTTATCATGTATATATTTGTGAAGAATGAATAGAGATTTTTCTTCTCTATTGAAAATGTATAGGATTTAAATCTTTCACGAGCGTACTAAGCTATTTCGTTTTATTTTCAAACAACACGCAATCGGCGCGCACAGCGACGGGGCCGCCATCTTTAATTCATCGACTTCAACACATACGCGCCGGCTTATGTCTGGTAACTTTATAAATAAAATCTATTTATTTACAGCAAATTCCTTTATAATGCAACACTAAAGAAACACATTTAAAAAAAAAAGTGCTACCTGTTTTAGCCATTCTAATGAACCAAGATTCGTCAATACGCCATCAATTTTGATGAACGAAATAATTTTTTGCAAAATTTTCTCCAATCCGGTTAAAATTTTGCTGTAATCAAGACATAGGATCGCTGTCTTGTCGTTTTAATATATAGTTTGTAAAGATTAACATTTTTGTTATTTTTTTATATAATTGGTTATAACATGTGAAGTTCTACATATATAAATTTATCTTTATATGAAGGTAAGCCTTAATCTAATTAAGTACGAAAGATCCCGCAATAAACATATAGCCAAAAAATTTCAGAGACAAGCGAATGCAACGGAGCGCGCGCAAAGTTTTCCTTATGGTTTTAATTAAACCTAACCCGCCGCAAAACTAACCTGCCGCCATTTTTGCAGTCCCGCACCGCTCGTGCAGATTGATTAAAAGTCTATGGCCCATGCTTTATACCGCGTTCCCATAATCACACGTCACCGACACAATGCTCCAGGTTATTCGGCACCCGACTGTAATAGAAGTACAGATAGAATAGAAAAAAAAAAAAACAGAAGTGATATATACAATTAAGAGAAGAAAGCTGGAATACTTAGGACATATAATGAGAAACGAAAAGTATGGACTGCTGCAGCTCATCGTGCAGGGGAAGATTCAAGGAAAGCGAAGTGTGGGCCGAAGGAGATTATCCTGGCTAAAAAATCTACGCCAGTGGTATGGAAAGAACACCCGTTCCCTTTTCAGAGCCGCGGTATCGAAAGTCCAGATTGCCTTAATGGTCGCCGACCTTCGAAGGAAGATGGCACTTTAAGAAGAAGAAGAATAGAATAGAATACAATAGAAAATACTTTATTGCACACCAAAAGATACAGTGAATTAACAGATCACATTGCTTGTTATATGATAAATGCACAATGGGCGGTCTTATCACTATGAGCGATTTCTTCCAGACAACCTTTGAACGGAAAATATGTAAAGCAATAAGTAAATGTGGATTTGAATCGAGATAACACAATACAGCAAAGCGGTTTAAAATTCTATTCGCATAGAAACCCATCACCAGGTGGTAGGTCTCTGTTGCCGGAGACCGCCTGGATGGGTACCACCGCAGCTCCTATTTCAACCGCCAAATAGTAGTGTGCGAACATTACTGTGTTCCGGTTTGAAGGGCGCTGTAGCTAGTGTAATTACTGGGGTAACGAGACCTTACACCTTATGTCTCAAGGCGACGAGCGCAATGTGGTGCAGTGTGTACCATCTTAACCAGCACTACGTTGTTACGGGCAAGCGTATCACTTACCATCAGGTGAACGTCTTGTTCGTCTCGTCGCAAAGTAGTATAAAATGTTTTTATTAAGACATATAATGTTTAGTCTCCTTATCCCAGTAGTTTTACTAACTATTATTCAAATCAAACCCAAAAAATTACATAGTACTGTTCAGTGATAAAAATCGACGCTAATAGAATCAGTCTCAGGCAAGAATTAATCATTATTATTATCAGCCGGATAACGACCACTGCTGGGCATAGGCCTCTCTCAAGGATCTACTCGCCGATCTGTACTGCGCTACTCGCTTCCAGCGGCTTCCCATTGCCTTTAGTAGATCGTCAGTCCATCTCAGTACAAGAATTGCCTTCCACTAATAAATGTCTGCTTTGTTTTATACTTATCACCAGTGATCAACAATGGAAACCCGCTAAACCCTTATAATACTCAAGCAGCTTCTAATTTATGGTCGAGGTGGGCTCCCGGGCCGATAGTTAACGCCGGACGCTAATACTGACGGACAAGGCGAAAGTTGCCGTTACACGAGTCCACTCTGTACCGTTTTGTTTACCTAGCCGAGAGGACAGTAGCGGTTAGTACTTGATTAATACCGTCGTTAATTAATTTCATTTTTGCCTAATTCGTCAGCAATTTCACAAGATGTTAAATGACAACAAGCGAGGAATAAGGATAAAGGAGAATACTCTGACTATTGACAGGCGAAATACAGTCATGATGTTATGATGGTAGATTTACAATTTGAAGGAGGTAGTCATCAAGGTGAAGTTATAAAAACATTAATATCATCCATACTCTAATTTAAATATATAAGAGACATAAAAATATATAAACAGTTAGTCACAAGATAAATTACTAAACAAATCTGTATTGCAATACAGGCGTTATGAAACAGCTCGTTTTTAATCGTCGGTTAGAAAGAGTCGTTAAAATCTAATTGTGAACGATACTGTACATTAATCTAGTACAGCGGTGACAGCGTTCAGCGCTGCACACTATCCCAGTTACAAGGATTGTCGGCGACATACGGCGAGGGAAAACCAGCGCTAATACAAATGTTCCCTAACGTCTTCCGCGAACGCGCATTTCTTTTGAAAGTGGCCCCGAAAGGGGCGATTAATGAAAGAAATATATTTTCCCATTATTTAATATTAAATCATTGAAAATTATACCCATTTACTACCTTCATAATCATCAAAAACAGTCAGTAGTCGGTTGTTGAACAACCCTACGGTTCATGACTTCTGTTTTCTCCCTCTAAATACTCTTTTATGATCTTTTTTAGTGGTTGTTAATATTAGGACTCCTCCAGAAGAAGAAAGTCCCTAGGACTATTATACTCATTTGCTTGTCTTTTGCATATCGTTCATTTGTTGGGTCAATTAAGTTGCTCATATTAAGATGGTCAATGTTGTTCGACAATATTTCAATTCAAGATCTCTATCATTATTATAGTTTTTAATTTATTTTTCAAGGCCGTAAATTAATTAATAGAATAACAATGTTTGATCAATATTATCAAGTGATATTGTAATCGAAACACAAGTTTAGATATGGAAACGATAAGTAGAATTCTGCGTAGGAGTCGTTTTTACCAATTTAAATTGTAAGATATTATTCGACGAGAAAAATGATTGACGATATTAAGTTGGCTCCCCGCTAACCGTGAAGACTCACTTAAAGATCCACCACAATGGACTATTAAGTTGTGTCCATTTGTCATACGTCAGTGGAACATTTAGTTGATACTTTACAGATGTGGTGGACGCTCATGATTATGACGGGCGGTCCAATCGCGCGAGTGGACGTGAAGGTCCAAGCACACCACATTTCTCATGCGCAAATGAAATAGAAAACAACATTTGTATTAAAACAGACATGGATGTGTGATGATGCTTTCTCGCAAATTTGATTAACATTAATATACATAATCGCTACATTTGTCTACACAGCAAACCGTTTGCAGTCTACTGTTTGACAGTAGCAATAGGTATCGAAGTACTACTTGTAGGACGATATCACACGATTCGCTAGGTGGTTAGCAATGCGTGTTCACATGAATAAAGTGCTAATTAGGATGCTTACTCAACGTCAATTTCATTCATTGCCTGGAACTTTTCATTATTTGATATTTTTTGTTAGAAAATGTACCTTTCTAGAAGTTAGTATTCTAAAAACGATTAACTTTAAGAATGAGAAATAGGTGTATTACATTTGAGTGGTAGTTTAATTAAGTCTAAATGTGATGTAAAAACACAGCGCCATCTGTGGCTTAAAACATTTATTAAATTCCATCACCGCCATCTCTTGTTAGTAATAGTAATATCATAATGGCAGATTTTAATGTAATGGGAATCAATTCACCAGGAACTGAAGATTCGTTGAATCATTCGACTTTTGCACCCGCAATGTACTGTAGTAAAGAGCACGCGTTTTTTCCTCGTATAAGTCTCATGTAGCCTTGTTCACCCCAACGAGGTCCGTACGAGTTCTTGATAATCCAATATGGCACTGAGTTCTCTGTTAAATATGTAAAATAATATTTAATATTCCTGATCTCTGTTCAGTGTTCCAAACATAAGTACTTTAGCACATTGTTAGGACTTTACTGCACTGAATGAAGCTTTGAAAATTGATCCCTTTCTGTTACAACATAATTAACTGAGTAATGGAACCCGTTAATTTACCAGTTTGTCTTTCCACGTCGAATGTGAATGTTGTTTTGGAATATAGATTAGAAACTTGAATGCAATAACTTACCTGTACCATAACCGACGACAACCACGGCGTGGTTCCCAGGCGCACCCTCTGGACATTCTTCAGCGCTGGGTATGAAGATGCTGCCTGTGTAGGTGCTGAAGAAGTGACCGGCGTGTATACCTGGAAGTTGGACGAGGCATCTAAACCAGTGCACCGACGTCAAATACCAACCTTTGGCACAGCGTTTAACTTGTCTCCATTATACAGGTCATTTAAATTGTAAAGTTGGTATAGCTATAAAATATTTGAACCCAATTTGGATACCTACCGCCAGAAAAGTTAACTTGTGTTTCGTTAGTTAAAGGTGCTTATACCGGATAAAGCTTTACAAATTTCGCCCAATTTATCACTTAAAGTAACGTAAATTTTAGATCAATTTATAGCCCTTCGTAGACAGCAAAAATCTAAGACTGACTTTTAAGATTTAAATTGATATCATGTTACATTACTACTACTGTGACATTCTCTGCTGGATAAAAACTCTTACCGAGCGAAAGTGGACCGTACTGGTGAACAAGCCTCTTCAGTTCTTCTTCGTCGCCTACAGTAACTGTATATCCTCCCATTACCTTCACAGCTACTTTACTCTTATCAAACATACAGGTTCCTGTTCTGGTTTTGTAAGGGTAATCACTAGACTGCATAAAACCGCCCATATCTGCTACAGCGCTGAAAATTAAAAGCAATACAATAAATATATTTGTAACACAACGTAAAGGATGTCGAAAATCAATTTAAAACGACTTCAACAAAACAAAAAAAATGATAAAGACGGCGATCACAGTTTTTTCATTACATGAAATCTGTTTGTTGCAAATAAGCTTCCACTATTGAAGCATAAGATTGATAGAGTTCCCGTTTTAAAGGGGAAAAAACTAAATGAAGATGGGTTCAGGTATTTGGAAATTACGATACTTTAACACCTCTTGAGTTGATGGTTAAAAACTGATAAATTATTGGCTTGAAATTAATAAGAGTAAAACAAAGTCGTTTATCGGTTATGTAGTGATTTTTAAATTAATCGCTTACTTAAGTCCGCGATGTGGTATATTCCCGGTTTCACATCCACCGCTTTCGGACCAACAGTCCAACATCTGTTGTTCCGACAGAGACAATAGTGCTGAGTGCTTGATGGCGTACTGACTTTCCGCGACACCTAAACGAAAGCAATAATAATAAAATAAATAATTAATTTACAACACCCAAGAGACGTACACAAACGTCTACGACTAAAGAGCATATTTTACAAATGAAACTCTCAAATACCCACCCCGTCCCGTCAAGATACTAGTAAAGAGCTGACAATGATCAACGGATAAAAAGATTTCAATCGCAGACAAAACTTACTACAGAACATCCTTCGTTTTATACAGGGGTTTAAATAGTGTTGTTATTCCAAAACAAAGACAAATTGAATAAAATTTTTGGACCGTCATCACCATCTGCACATTCAACGTTAAATTTCACTGTAAAAAAAAAACAATTTCGTACCTACAGCACTGAATGCCCAACAAGAGTTGCACTGCCCCTGATTCTTAATACCACTAACAACACCCTCCTGACGCCAATCGAAATCATCAGGGGCATCGTCCCTCGTCATTAGTTCGTCTACGGCTATAGATTCGTTGATGAAAATGATCCCTCCTTCGTCATACAGGCCGGTATATTTCGCTAAGAATTCTTCTTCAGTTAAATCAACGAATTCCGTTATGCCGTGTATCGCGGATTTACTTCTCTTGTTCCTTTTGTTGATCTCCTCCAGGTTTTTGACGAAGATTGTGTAGCGTAGTTCGTATTCTTTATCGTTATCATATTGCTTGTTGTATTCATCTACGAATACGTTGAACAACCTTTTAGCATCCCCAATGTCGTATGTAACGCTGCTTGGTTGCACATTAACAAAATCTTTAGCACTTGCTATATAAATTAAAGTAGAAATTGTAAAAGCAACCAATATCCCCATTTTCAAAGAAGTTTTGTAATTTATGTTTAAAGAACGACCGTATAATGTTACAGTATTTATACGGTTCGTCTATAACCAAGAAATATTTTTTACATTTCCAACTATTAAATTCCTTGTTGTTAACTAAATTTTTTTTATGTTTTATGCTCCGATTATAGATAATATAAATTTTATGCATTGCTAAAAACGTAATGAATGTGACGAACAGGAATTCTCGTAATTTTATTAGAGTAGTTTAGTCTTATCTAGTTATTTTTTTAATGCCTATACTAAAAGGAATTACAGCAATACTTGTTTACGCACCTGTTTAATTTATAGTCCTTTATAAAAATATAAAAAGCAACTGAACCTTCTACAAAAAAAAACATTTCGGTCAGCAATTCAATTACTCTGTTATATATTTGCATACTATAGTTATGATTAAGGATTACAATACCGTGATACCGAATATCGGAATTTTGAGCATTTTTTACGATTCCGTAATACCGGTATTTAGCTACTTTCGGTAATTTTCAAATTGCCTCCTCTATAAGTTCATGGCTTGGCAACATACCACTTCGTGTCATACAACGCTGCTAATTAAGGTTGATTTTTTCTTATCTAAGTTTAGCTGAGTTTATATTCTTAAATTCTTCGTTTGTATTTAATACATATTGATAAGTCTACGAGCTAGATCAATTTTTTGCAAATAACGTAAGACATTTCCATTTAGTACTAATGATTCAAAAAAATCTACTAATTAATGAGATCTTTTCAAAATTTAAACCAGTTCGGAAAAAACACCAAATAAGTTCTTAAAAACATTATATACATTTACTACATGAAATTAAACAGAAAAATAAAAAGTTTTAAATTTAATATCTTTCTTTAACGAAACTAGCGAATTTAAGAAAATAAAAATTCTGTTTCGACTTTCTCTTTCTACAATTCTTAATATTAAGATTTAGAAAATACTAAATACCGGTATTGAAAATTTTGGTCCGATATTGCAGGACCTACTTATGAAATACCTTACAAGGTCAAACATACGAAGGGCGTTTTATATCAACCCATGGCTGTAATGATTTTGTGATTAGCTTGTCCAATTAATATAAATAAATAACTAAAAATTTTAAACAAATCAACTAAGAAATAAATACCAAATGAAATAATCACAATAACAAATATTATGTGTAACAGAATAAACTCGAAAAGAGCTAATTTTAAAAACAACACTCACCTTAAAAATATTAAGGAAATAAAGAAATAGTTTTGCCGAAAACCATAATGAATTTTTGGTTTTGAATTAAAATGAATTGTTTACAAAAAACCCGTTTTTTACGATTCCCTTTGAAATGTAAATAAGATTTGGCGGTGGGGTTGCGTTGACGGTCGCAGAGTTTGTCCTGTTTACATTAAAAACAAATTCGTGTTTTTACTGAAGATGAAAGGTTACCGTTCATCACATCAACTCTCGTAGATTGTGTTTTGAGAACATCAGAGCGAAAATTATTTTCTCAGCTATATTTACTGTGTATTTTTTTAATAAAGATTTTCACCTTTTACATTCTTTAATAAGAAAATTCAAAAAGATTATCTAATCTAGGTTTTAATCTTCCCGGGGTTGTTCTCAGTCGTGTCAAGGGGCTTCGAAGCATTTCGTGATTCCTTGGTCCTTACTTAAGCTACCGAGGAGTTTTTAATGGGTACAAATCTCATACTATTCTATCTTCGTCCCTCTTAAGAAAGATTTCATTTCTCGATTTTCCCGACAAAAGTATCTGCAATAACTGTAATCGTCTAGACTTTTAGTTTCTGACGCAGTCCAGATGGACCCCCACGGGTACACGAGAGACTCGACGAGAGTCTTCTGCAGGTTCTTCTTCTCCCTTGTACTGTAAATAAATATCAAAAAAATAAAATTAAACGGAAGCACTTTTTGATTGGCCAACTTTACTATTTTGTAATTCACTCACACCACAAGCAATTAATTAATGTACCAATCAATTCTCATTTAATTATTTCAAAAACTATTAATTCATAGTTGGAACTCAGCTGTAACGCAAATATCCATAATAAGATGTAATATTTACATTTTTTGTCAAGTTTTGGGAATATGTAGAAATGTAGCTGCAATGGGTCCACTGGATCCGGCAAAATTTTTACAATTGTCTACAAGAAAATAAGTCTCCGAACCTCAGGTCTAGAACGCAGCCACCCCACCGAAAATCAAACATAACTGCCATTCTGTCTTAGATTTAAAATTGTGTTTGAATTATGAATATCTCTGTCTATATCCCAAAAAGATATAAAACCCACAACTAAGTTCAGCTATTATTATTCTCAATTAGATACATTGTGTGTGGATATATACACATAATGTCTCTGTAAAACAATTTCCATTAAATTAAAACTGTCATAACATTTTTGCCGAAAGTATTTATTACCTGCATTTTTTTTTTGCTAAATTACCTACCGATCTGGATTATTCAAAATACATTATGCATCGTTTAGCAAAGTTTTAGTAAATATTTGTAACATTTAATTATAATTTACAATATTATTGATAACAATATACATAAAACAGAGAATAAAAACTGTCGTAAGATCACAATAAAGAGGTTATCAGTAAAGGATCACGATTATCACGGAACAATGAGGAAATGACTTTAGAATAGAACCAGTAGCGCCATCTTTGTGTTAAATAATACAACATTTCGTTCGCGCCCATTTTTGTTTGAGAACTTATGAAAGTGTAAACAATTTCCGTTAGATGGCAATTGGTAAAGTTCTTAATTCGCTGTCTCTTATAAATACTTTGTAATAACTACTAACAAATTATAAAGCTAAATTTACTTTGCACTAAAATTAGGTGTTGCAAGGTAACAGAAATTAATAATAGTTTAAATTGTGGGTTGTATTCTCCTTAATAAATTACTTATCTACAACTACATATTGGATTTAAAACAATATGTTATATTATTTTGCATATTTATTTACAAATCAAAATATTTTTAATAAGACAGATACAAATAATTTTCAAATTTAGTTTAGTTTATTGGTAACACTTTTTACTCTTTGTCAATGTCAAAACGAGCACGAGTTACAACAGCTGATTCTTTAGATGCTGTGTAGTAACCTTAAAGTTAAAATAAGTTGTTTTAAATGAAAGTAGTGTAAACACTGTGTAAAACTATTAGTATTTGATATAATAATATAATTTAAGCTATAAAAACGCGCGGTTCCCTTTCGAAGTTAGCGATTTTTGATTCCGGTCTTTTAAATACAATTCTCAAAAGAAAAATATTTTTGTTCATTAAGTCATCAGACAGTTTTCTTAGAAGATAATCTAATGTGTTAGGTTTTGATCATATTTGTGTTTATTTTCCTCCTGAAGTATTATATTAACGTATTTTGTTATTTTTGTTTACTCACAAGTATTGTTTACATAACCTATAAACAATTCATATATCTAACACATATGATAAAGTGCATTTACTCACGATTCGTCCAAAAGTCGTATAAAATATTGATTGCGAAAGTTAAATCTTGCAATCTCAAAAAGATTTCTGATTCTAATTTAAAAGTGAAGTGTGAAATGGCGTTGGCAGAAGTGCCGCCTAAAAAACTCAAGTTTTCTAGTGATGTTGAATTGAAAAGAACTGTCGCGACTATGTGTGGTGCGTGGAGGCCTGAAGAGGAAGACGGAGGTCTCATTTTGGTTTTCAAGGATCGGAAGCCATGTTTAAGCCCGGATCCAGAAAAGGAATGCGATTTCCCGGAGAACGTAGAAGATTTTTGGTTGGCGACATTTCAAAGCGACGACGAGAATCAGGTAATTATTAATATTTATGTTAAATGTAATATTAGAACTATGAGACCACAAAAAAATTCACGTTTTTTTAAAAAATATTTTATCTCCATCTATTATTCTTTCAATAAAATATTTTCGCCGTAAAAGTTATAGTTTTCGCTAAATTTCATAGATGGCGCTGTAATAAATTTCATTTGTGTAGTCAAAAGATACATAA
Organism: Byasa hedistus; assembly: GCA_029286795.1. NCBI lineage: Eukaryota > Metazoa > Arthropoda > Insecta > Lepidoptera > Papilionidae > Byasa > Byasa hedistus. Next base: position 2,006,476 of record JAGSMW010000020.1, on the reverse strand, counting down.
AGTATTTACCATACAGTTAGAAAACTTCTTTAAGTTATACATACATTAAAATTACCGGACTAACATAAAATAGCAATGTTTATAATAATTATAATTAAGCTGCAATGTTAAGAAAATTGCAGAAGTAACTTTTTTGTTTTAGCTTCGAAAATTGTTTGTTGTAAACAAATTATTCACAAGTACATAATTTTTTTTTGGATAGAGGCCAGGAATTGGTATGAGATGCTGATACTTAAATTGAAATGCACTTACATGTTACTTCTAGTACTTATTGTTATGAATTCACAAATTTGGAAACTATGCGTCCAGTATAGGCATAACGATGTTATCACTTACTTGGTTATTATATTATCAAAACTTGATATTTAACTTTCGTTATGTAGTTTGTCTAAATTCTTTACGGATATACATTGCTTTGAGACCTTCAATATGATGTAGATGTACCAAGATTTTATTTTGATATTTGCGTTGCAGACGTAACAAAAAGGACCTAAGTAATAAGACACAAAATCTACCGTTACATAGCAACGATCTCCACCTTAGCAACTCAACACCCCTCTTAATTAAGTGACCGACTGGGTTTACTATTCAAACGGTTTTAAATAAGTCTGGCGTGGTATTAATGAGGGCTCCCCGGACTTAATTATTTTCAACGCCTCCATTACCGTCGGCCCCGGTTTGCGGGCGCCTTTGATAACACCGAATGTTATTAACAGAAGTCTTTTGAACTCACCGAATATACTGCTGCATGAATCCAGCTGTAAAACCCCATTAGCAGTTCTTATGACATCAAAACATTCCGTACAACCATATACGGATCTGATTTAAATTATAGGAAAGATTTTTTTTTTTATTTTTTTTTTCATTTATTTGTTTAAAAAAGTAAATACAAAATTTAACAATTCTTCGGTTTCTTAAACCTAAAACAGTTTGTGTGAAACCTGCACATTCTCTTTTGGTAACAAACAGGAGGTACATTTTACAAATTTTTTCTTTAAATTCATACTTTTCCATAATTATTTGTTTTTTATAAATATAAAGAAGACATGTCGACGCGATCGCGTTATTAAATTATCTGTTTATTAAAATTTCATTATTTATGACTTATGTTTTTATAATTCTTGTACGAGTATAAAAAGGAACGCACCAGCTTTACAGAAACAGTCGCGCTCTAACCGCCGGAGTGTACGGACGTGTTAAAATGTCGTTACGCTGTCACAAATGTAAGGTTCTGCAAATTTACGTTTCATTGTACAATGAGCAATCCTCATAATGATGTTGGTGGTATCATCAACGCTGAAACCATGTTTTAAAAACACTTCGGAAGCTATTGTTCTTATATACATATATTTGTATGCTTCACTTTAAAGGAAATATTTGGAGAAGTTTTAACATTAGCTGACCTTTTGTGGAGGTTTTTCTTTTATAGTAGTGTTTTTAACTTTCATTAAATATGATTTTAAACAGACATAACAAAGTTTGGTTCATAATAAAAAAGGTTCTATATACTCTGCGATGAGGCTTTTATAAAAGTAAGAATTTTTACAGTAAAGAGGCGGTAATAAGTGCATTTCAAATTTAAGTTAATAAGCTAATACTATGTAGTATGCTATCGCGTTGATCGTGATTAGTTCAACGCTCTGATGGAGCACGAGACATGTATGAAATTAATTAATTAGCGTTCAATTACTTTAGATGAGTATATACATGTTAATTTGCTATAACGTATACAGATTGATTGAAAATGTTATCGGGTTTATCAATAACGAGTTAACGCTTAATCTCTTTCACGTGGTGTTAAGTGACAATGAGGCTGTAGATGGAGAAGCCCACAAATCTCTAGTTCTCATGTGTTACCAGTCAGAACACAGCTGTACTTTTATGAAGGTAGATTTATAATATGAGGATGCTAGCTTAATAACTAAATGGGCTTGAATAAAATCGCAAGTAGTTACTTAGCAAAGAAGACAGTTGTTATTGACAGGCCTTTTGCAAAGTTAAAAGCTAAAAATAGAGTTATTACCATAAGATATATCTTCTTCATCTATATCTACTGTTACTATTCTTCATCTGTTTCTACTTTTAAAGTATCTCTGTTTTAGAATCGACTTTTTACTATAACCATCGACAGTCGAAGAAGGCGACTTGAAAGAACTCCACGAGTCCCCGAAGTGGAGTTTCATCATCCAAAGACTTTAAACTGTTAAGAATTTTTTGGTTACTTTTGAGGGAGCTGGTGAATGGAGTGCTTCTTCTAAATCTCATTAAAGTTCTTCGATTGCATACGTCATGGGAGCCAAGCGTGACGTGATTACACGTCATGCGTAAAACCTTTATTATTATTGCTTCCGGGCTAGCGTTTGGCATTAATTTCTTTGTTATTTAAGCTGGTAAGTGATGCCGATCGCCCATACAAATTTGGTGCTAATTACAATGACGTAAAGCACCATGCTGTGCTTGTTGTTTTCCAAAAAATCTTGAGACTCGTTACGATAGTAATTTTAGTTGGTACAGCGCTTTTGTGTGTGCTCGACCGTTCTGCTGATTGTCTCCGGTAACAGAGGCTTATCACCAATGAAAGGTCATCAAGCACATCATCATCAGCACGTGTAAGTCCACTGCTAAATACAGGGCTCTCCTAAGAAACGATACTTAGTACTCTCTTCGGGAACAAACCATGGACATAATTCCTAACCGAAATTTCCTCATCTATCACAACTTAATTTTTAACTTGAAGTTTTCCTTGCACAGCATATGCTGAGTCGGCGTCCATTTAGCATCACATCACTCACCTAGTTTTAGCTTTAAGTCTTTATATTCTACCTTTTTTGATTTTATTTATATGTTGAGTGTGTGTTGTCTGAAAAATAAATGTCTATGTCTATGTCTAAGTTATTTAAAGCACAGTTTAAATTCATTAACTGGAGTCACGTGCCCAGTACACTATTTGATCGGTGAGCAGGTTGATTGTTCCTGAACGAGACGTGACCTGGATATTGTGATCAGATGATCACAAACCCAATGTGGGCTCACTGCATCGCTCACAACAAGCGATGTGTGATTTGTTTTATACAGAATTTTTTTTACTGTTAACTAATTTAGTTATATTTGTACCCAGATGTTTCATTAAATTCTAATCTTTCAAAAGTATTGAAGTCGTATGATGCGTTAACTTTATAATCATCATCATCTAAATTACTGGATGTCCACTGTTGGACATGGGTCTCTTGCAAGTTTGTCGTAATGTCCTATTAATCACTAGGTTCTATTAACTGCCTTTGTGCTGTAATGGCTAACCGTTTGCCTTGTAACTCTGATCATTGGTTCGATTCCGGAACATGTAGTTTGCTTATTGAAGATAAAAACACCGTGATATTGAAATACGTAATGTTGTGTTACAACATATATTCTTTTTATTTACTTGTCTTTAATCAATCAGTGATTTATATTAATTAATTAAAGATTCATCATTCAATTAGCGATCGTTGATGCGGGATATGTCGCCATCGTTATACTAATTAGCAAGCAATTAAACTGATCGTATCTTAGGTAATCTGCTGATGTATTATATTTGGTTAGTGTTTGGGTTTTTTGGCTGGATGGTTATCACTATCATTGTAAATCTGTCTACTTCAGCCGGAGTGTTCTGGGCGCGAAGGCTTCACAATCCACTGCCTCATTATCACTTAATAACACGTGAAATTAAAATCGAGTGTTTGGTTATAAATAAACTGTTTTATTCAAATATGAATTTGTAATAGTTTTAGAAGAGACATTTTCGTTTGTGATTGTTACTTGTAATTTTAACTGTAGATGTATCATATGCCCAAGAGTCTGGTCCTCTCGCGAACTTTACTCAATTTATTCTTTAAGCACAAAGCGATGTCCTCCGGTGTCGCCGCTAACGAGCAAATGATGAGCCACCTCCTCATTGAGGACTCTTAATGAGTTTGACGAAATGTTAATATTTTGTCACTAATGAAGCTCCTTTCAGTGGTTCGTTTCGTTCACAGGGAAATATATACAGGTGGTATATTACTCTGTTCTATAGCATATAATGAGAAAAATAGCCTTAGTACTAAGTATTTTAACAGCGTACTTAATAAACATTTTAATTAAGTAAATGACAATTCATTGATCACTAAATGTAGTAAAACATTTAATGGACAACATCGTAAACAACTTTATTATGCGATAATGTCTTTATTGAACGCTTCCTATTACACCTTTCTCGTCTTTCTCTTTTACCATCAACTCAAAAAGATAGTTGATTTATTTTGTGTATAGCGTTGTAGTTGTTATTAAATCGATCAGTGAATCGATTTTTTGAATAGCTACTCGATTGGGAGAGTTGTTAATTACAATTAAGTAAATCTATATCCGTTGGAAGGTAATCAAGTATTTTTATGAGCTTCTGTAGCGGTATTACAAAGTATATAATATCTGTTTTAATGTCATATTTAAAAATATGATTGTTTCAATATGACATACTTTTCATAATAAATCGACAGTAAAAAGAAACTTTAATAAAAAGTATTTTAAAGCTAATTCCGACATACTATGTCCGAGTTACATTTAAATCTATGAAGAAACAAACAGATAAATTGTTTATTGATAATTTCTTTGTCATCGGTTAAAAATAACTAGACGGGGACTAAGGTTGAAAATTATAAAGAAAAAAACATTTAGAATACTAAATTTGCGTTCACATTTTTAACAAGTTTTCCTTCAAATTGTATATGTGAAACTTTAACCAATTGCTAAATGTAATATAACCAAAAGCCGAAGCTATATTTAAATGGTTTTACATTGTCTTAAGTTATTAGATTACACGGAAGCTGAAATGTGTCTTGTTGCGTTGTCCTCCGGGAATAGATTCTAATGGACGGGCGTTTATCTACACACATGTTAAACCTTTCCCTTTATTCCTATTTCACCTCACTAGTTCTAAGGAAATGGTAGATTCTCTGTTACATGATATTTTAGTTCACCAGCCGTAGCTTCTGGGACTTAGGCGGATTTAAGTTGGTTTCAACCACGTGATTTTTGGATTTTATATTAAGCGTATATCGCACTGTGTGAATACAAAGCGACCACAATAAAAACAGCAACAAAGTGATAATTTTTACTGTTAGTAGGTTTTTTGCCGGAGACCGTCTAGGAAGGTACCACCGTAGCTCCTATTTCTACAGCCAAATTAGCTAGTGAAATTACTGGAGTAACGAGACTTAACATGTCTCAAGGAGACGAGCGCAATGTTGTGCAGTGTATGCCATCTTAACTAGCACCACGTTGTTATGAGAAAGCGTATCACTTACCATTAGGTGAATATCTAGCTTGTCTCATTGCTTCTTAGAATAAAAAAAAATATCAAAACAAAGTTTCTGAACTATCCGATGTTGCTATGAACCATTTTGAAACAGCCAACTTTATAATCCTGATGTAAAACAGATAATAAATTATGTGTCCATTGCGATGACATAATTTCACTGACAACAACAACATCATCATCATCATTTCAACCGATGGACGTCCACTGCTGGACATAGGTCTCTTGTAATGTATTCCACACGAGGCTGAAGTGGCAATGGGCAGGGCACATAGCTCGTAGAACCGATGGACCTTGGGGATCCAAAGTGCTGGAATGGCGACCCCGCACAGGAAGGCGTAGCGTTGGCAGACCTCCCATTAGGTGGACAGACTTTAAAAGAATCGCAGGGAGTCACTGGATTCAAAAGCACTGACAACGGGATTGAAATTTTTCAACAATTTATTTCATGAATATCTACCTCATTTTCTGGAAATTACTGTTGTGGTCATTTTCATTAAATATATAGAAGGTTCTATATGCGATAGTGACATCACAAGATCATTATTAGTCTCTGCTGTTGCGTAGCTTCATTAGACTACGAATTGTACTGTGTTCCGGTTTTAAAAGACGCTGTAGCTTGTGAAATTACTGTGCTAACGAGACTAAACATCTTAGATTCAAGGCGATGTGTATCTTGTGGTGCAGCGGATGTTAGTATAAATAGCACCACATTGTTTAAGGTATCACTTATCATCAGATGACCATCCTTATCTCGTCGCTTCGTCACACAAAAAACTAATACATTTTTCAGTTTAAATAACGTATTTGTAGGTTATGAATACTAACTATGCCGACTTTCAAAACCTTTCGCTTTATGTTTTTAAACTGATTTTATAAAGTCTTAACTTTTCGTATTATTACGTAAATTTAAGAAATGAATTTTTGACGTTTGAGTAATTTTTTGCGTCTTTTTGCTTCGTACCTGGCGGGTTCCGTGTTCGAGCATCGTTTAATATTACGATCGTTCCTTTGAATGACTGATAGCTTTTAAACTTTCCACAAATGTTATACGATTCGGATCATTTCTCAATTCTTCTATTCTCTTTTAGTCGTTTAAAGCAGACTTCGTTATAACTTATCTATTTCCTTGTATCAGCATTTAGTAAATTATATTTTTGTATTTTTAAGTAAAGAAATCCTTAAACTATAATAGCGTTTTAGCTAGATAAATTACTAGGGTAATGTAATATTATGAAACTCTAGGTGACGAGCACAATTTTACAGGCAGGCGCATAACTTATCACCAGCTAGAAGTTCTGTCTCATCACATAAGTAGAATTCCATCCATATAGAATATTTACGACAAGTTAACAATATTTACGAGAGGATTTGAAAACGATTTACCACATGCGAAAGTTTATAATCAAGTTAGGATATGACATTTCAAATAATAAACAAAGTAACTTATTAAACAATTTAGTCTTAATAGCAATGCTCAAGGTAATAAACATATTTTGCGCCTACCCACATAATTGTGTAATGTACGTATCGCGCGTAATTCATTCCACATTTCGCGTTGTGTAGTCGCAGCGCGAGGTCGCTCCGGCGGTGTTATTTTACCGCGTCTACTAAACGTAACAAATTGAATCCAGTTGCGAGTTGTAATGTAATTCCGCGAAGTCGTTAAAACGAAACGGATCATAGCGGTGATTTTATTAATTTAACTACGTGTAGGGAAAGTGATAAACGTAAAGAAAATGGTAAGACGCCGGATGCGAGCAGCGTGAGACCGAATGTCTGATGATGATAATGACGCCGAACTGATAAGAGTCTTAGAAATCCTACAAATAAAAAGAGTGGTAAAGATCCCAAGGTTATGTTTCGTTGAACTTACAAAGTTTTAGTTACTGAAAGATTGTGTCAAAAATAGTCCGGTTTTTTTTTATTCTACTAAGTATTAGAAACATCATATCAAATAAAAATTAAATCTGCCATACCTCTCATATTCACACGTCACCAGTCAGAGCTCTCATTTCGTACACTGCCCAAACACGAATGTCCCGAGACTTACAGTCATCTGTCTTTTATAGTGAAAGGATGTTATGTCATTTAAAATCAAAACACCTACTATTTTACTAACAAAATGTTGGTAATCACAATTATTTTTCTCAATATCTAACATAAGTGACGAGATGAGCAAGACGTTCACCTGATGGTAAGTGATACGCTCGCCCATAACAAGGTGGCGGTGGTAAAGATATGCATGAGGTGCTAAGTCTCGTTACCCCAGTAATTACACAAGTTTAAACCCTTCAAACTGGAACACAGTAATGTTTGCATACTACTGTTTGTGTTTTGTAATATGATTTTAATAATGTATGAATATATCATTCAACATTACGCACTGTAGCATAGTATGCGATATCAGCTATCCGGATTAGTTGCATAGCGGATTGAATGTAAATCCCAGCCCACAACGCGGAGCAGCATTGCATGCCTCAGGGCATAATGCACTAAGCTCATTCTGTTTAACTTTGGTTCAGTGCCTTAGTTATAAAGTTTATTCTGCTTTGAAGACCAGTACATACTTTCGCAATTATAACTTATTAAAATTAGATTAATCAACTTAAAAGAATATCGTCTAATATCTGCATTCTCTTGTTAGTGTGTTTTTAATCATCATCATAGAATGCTATCTTCAATGTGAAGTTGGACGGTCGGTTGGAGAAAACTACGTGTTTGTAATATATAAGCTTTTAACCTTATCTATCTATCAGAATAAACACAAAAATAAACATTTCAAAAATCTTTTCTGTCTCGTGTGTCAGTTGGAAGCGTTTTCTTTGGCACCAATAATATAAATAAATGTATACAAGCTGTAGACGGTTATTCAACTAGTTTTATAAAAATACATATGATTCTTTGCCAATGTTGTAGTAGGTATAAAAATTTCGAAGTATTATTACAATTTTATAATACAAATGGTATTTTAGCTTTTTCAGTTCGGTTTTGAACCTATCGTGTGAACTTAGCGGTGAGGAATAACATCGTGAGAAATCCGGCATGTGAAATCAGCTAATCCCTTTCGCCTGGAGAATTATAGTATAAAACCCTCCCACGGGAGGAGTTCTGTATATACAAGAATTAAATATCTTGTATATACACCACGTGAATATAATTATATCGTAATGTTGTTCTAATGTACGTTGATCTAAATTTTATGCGATGTAGTGACAATGAATCCATAGAAGCGTACAGGCTGAATACAGCCAGAATACTCGTCCCGTTTTGTTGTACAAAATGTAAAATATTTAAGACAATGGTGTGATTATAGTCATCGCAATTTGATGAAGATTTTAGATCGTGTCCTAAATTTTGTAATCATGTATCCGAAATGAACATTCCAGAAGAAAATAACGCTTGGTTTATGAAGGTGTATTGTTTAAACTCTCTCTCGGCTGAAGATTGCCTTCGGTGCTACAATGGCGACGTGATTACACGCGACGCAGCTTCACACCGACAAGACTCCGACAAGAGGGAACAAGGTGTGCAGTGTATCTTGATTGCTTATTCAGAGATTTCAACGGGCTCGTATTACTGAAGAAATATGCTGTAATCAAATGGTACGTCGATTACGACTACAAAATCTTCGCGGCTGTTACGTAAACGAAATACGCACAACGATTGCTGTTTGATTGAATGATGGTTTATTCTAGATCGTTTAATTTAGATGATCGTTTAGTCACTGGTTTATCGTAATATATACAGTTATTAGTTATTATTAGTGTTCTTAGCAATATAGTATTAGTGTTCTTAGCAAGAAAAAGAAACCTTTTGCTGTGGCTCAATTATTGCTGAAACGGTCATAAGATATATAATAGTTATGACAATTTAACAAGAGGTACCTTTTTAGTTGATATTTGTAAATAAGAGATTGCTGATCTAAATAAACAACAAATAGAAAATCTGATAGTAAACATTTTACTATCAATCGATATGGTGATGTTTGGATATAGACGATTTATATTTCTTGTTGAATTTTTTTTATAAGCGACGAGACGAGTGACAGGTTTACCTGATGGTAAGTGATACGCTTACCCATAACAATGTGACGTTAGTTAAGATGGTATACACTGCACCACAAAGCGAGCGTCGTCTTGTAACAAAAGCTATTGAGTCTCGTTGCCCCAGTAATTTCACTAGCTCACAACGTCCTTCGAACTGGAACACAGCAATGTTTGCACACTACTAAGTGGGGGTTGAAATAGTCACTGCAGTGGTACATACCTAGAGGGTCTCTGACAACAGATACATACCAACAGTAAAATACATATTCCCAGATACATGTACAGATCCGTAAAGGAGTATAGATCCTAGCAGTAAACAGTAAGCACAAAATATCTGTGTAGTGGATAAACTGAATACGTTTACTGCGAGAAAGATGGGCTAACGTATACAGAGGCGGGGGATCCGGCTTTATGATGTATAGTAGTATTACTAAGATGTTTTGCTCGATGTAATCCTGTTTTACATATAAAACCGATCTCGCACATATCTTATAGCGATGAGTTTTTTTTTTATTTTTGGCATAGTTGTATGTCACCTTACAAACGTTTCATCCTTACCAGAAACCGCTGATACAATCGATAATTTGTGTCTGGTAAGTTTTTTTGCGGGAAGCCGCTGGATGCGGACAGCGCAGAGCCGTTTGGAGTGGGGATCGTTGGGGGAGGCCTTTGTCCAGCAGTGGGCGTCTATAGGCTGATGATGATGACGATGATGAAGTTTTTTTGAAATATTGGTATCTTCTGTATATATAACATATTTTTTATTTATTTTTATAGACACGATCGCGTTGTATTATTAGTTTTTGTGTTACAATGACATTATTTATGATTTTACGTTCAATTTAGAGATGACTTATGTTTTTACAATTCTTGTGCGGGTATAAATAGGCACGCGCCGGAGCAGTCGGGCTTCGTCCGCCGGAGTATGCAGAGGTCGTTACGCTCTCGGATAAATGTAAGTTTCTGCAAATTTACGTTTTTTTTTGTACTACTATGCGACGAGACGGGCAAGACGTTCACCTGATGGTAAGGTTAAGTCTCGTTACCCCAGTAATTACACCAGCTACAGCGCCCTTCAAACCGGAACACAGTAATGTTTGCAGACTACTATTTGGCGGTGGAAATAGGAGATACGGTGGTACCCACCCAGACGGTCTCCGGCAACGGAGACCTGCCACCTGGAACGTTTGTTGTGTTTGTTGTTGTGTGAACGAACGTTGAACACGTTTCGTTGAACAATGGACTATTCTCAAAATGATGGTGGTATCCTCAACATTGACATCATGTTTTAAAAATACTTCAGGAGCTGTTGTGGTATATATTTTAAATAAAACATCGGAGATGCTCACACTGTTTAATTACTTAACTTGCCACTACCATGTAGGTATCAACACCTAACTTTTTACCATATTATCTACGTACTACCCTCTACAGGAGCCATTGCTCTTACATATTTAAGTGCTCATTAAACGGAGGAAATATTTAATAGTGTAATTTGTATTATTATCGTTCTTTGTAACATTTGATTACATGTTGTAAATTTTCCATTCACTCATTCTTCCGCTAATAGGTGGTGTAAATGTAACTATATTCCACTTGGCCGCTGTGACTAATAGTATGGTAATTGTGGTAGTTATTAAAGTAACAAAATGAATTACGCCTTTGACCCATTATTCATTAATTCATTGAAGGGGAATATTCATTAATTCTATCACGTTGGTTGGCTGTGGGTGGGAAATCGGTAGCCTTAATCTTAAACAGCTACTCCTAGCTTCTCAAGTATCGAGTAAGTTAAATATGTTTTTTACTTTTCCAATTGATTAGAAATGGCGAGGATTTGACGGTAACCCACACCCTACCTTTTCCAACCTACCCGTGACCGTTGCTTCTATTTTGCTATTATTGCTCTTGCTATTATTCATGTTTACCGAAACCGTTTAATATACCCTGACGTTGTTTGAATAATTATTTATTAGATATAATTAAAGATAGCCAAAGGTCGGAATAAGCTCCGTTAGCCTTTGTGTTCATTCTTATTGTTTGTGTTTGAATTAACCTTTTAAAATCGAAACACGTACTTACCATGCTTACTTTACCTATTTTATATGGAGTAGAAAATTTATTCTGCCCACTCTCCATTAAATGGGATGGTGAGGAAGTGTGATGAACTGGATGTTCAAAAAATATAGTTGTAGTTGTATGATGTACTGCACTGTAATGCTAAACGTTTAAGATCTTAAGATGTTTAGACTGTTGTTTAGTGGCAGAAATATATATTCCGGTGGTGCCTAACCAAGATGATCTTCAGTATTAGTTCTGCTACCGCTTACACTGTATATGAAATCTGTTTATACATTAATATTATGTACAAGCTATGCCGTTTTGATAGGTACCCCCGCGGGTCATGTTTCAGCTGCCAAAAAGTAGTGTGCAAACATTACTGTGTTCCGGTTTGAAGGGCGCTGTAAGCTAGTGAAATTACTGGGGTAACGGGAATTAACACCTCATGTGTCAAGATGAGCGCAATGTGGTGTAGTGAGTATCATCTTAACTAGCACCACGTTGTTATGGGGAAGCTTATCACTTACCATCAGGCGAACGTATTTGCTCATCTCGTCGAATAGTTGAATAAAAAAAATCAAGGCGATGTTTCGTTTACTCATTATGAGGTTATTTAATTAAAGCGTAATAAGAATTGATGTTTTTGTATAATGCGCCGATGAATTATTTACACAACACGACGGGGAAATCTCTCATGGGTAGCAGCTGGAGAGTTATTGCATTGTCATTAATTAAAATTACCCGATGCGCGCGGGGGGGTGTGTGCGCTAATTGAAATGGATGTTTCATTTTGTATGTAATTGGCGAATAGCGTTTCAATATTACTGCAATGCTATTTCGCTCTTAAACTTGCTTATTAAACAGCCAATTTAATAATACTACTGGGGAAACATGGTAATTTTTATTCTCAAAATAAGTCTATTTCCTCACGATGCGTTCTTTCACCGAAAGCTCAGTAATCAAACCCGCGTCTCTGGGATACATATTATAACTTGTCACTGGAATTATAAACGTAGTAATCAAACTAATGAAAGAGTTGCGAAAAAACTACTTAAAACTGTATAATTAAATAGTATTTATCTTCTGTATAATCATCTAGTTGATTACAATCAGTGCTTTGTGAGGAGAACCTAGGACAGGTTTTTTCGTCAACAGTGACACGGTTCCGTGTTAACTGAACGAGCTGGAAGTAATTTGTAAGTTATTTTCACGAAGATATTTTCAGACGCTTTCTTCGACTTCTTTCGTTACCGTAACCTCATCCTTAAAATGGGTGAGAGAGAGAGTCGTGGATCAGTTTAAAAAAGAAATATTTATCGAACAGTCACTTTTGTTATAACAACATGTGTGTGAATTATAGCCCCCTAACGCTGAACAGCCTTCCGAATGGAGCCATTCCACTAAGTGGTCCGACATTTAACCGTAACAACTCTGTATCGAGTCGATAAAACTGTATTCAAAACGTAATATCCCTTGCAATCTCTTGACCTTTCATTAGTTTAATAGTATGTATTCCAGTGTTGACCTCAAGCCTTGTGTATTGATCGGACCTCCAATCTACATTTTGTGATATCTTAGTTAACAAATAGCTGAACCTTGAACACGATTCGCAAATAGGTTTTTGTTATATGTGAATATTTAGTATACCAGGTGGTAGGTCTCTGTTGCCGGAGACCGTCTGGGTGGGTACCACCGCAGTTCCTATCTCAACCGCCAAATAGTAGTGTGCTAACATTACTGTGTTCCGGTTTGAAGGGCGCTGTAGCTAGTGTAATTACTGGGGTAACGAGACTTAACACCTTATGTCTCCGGCGACGAGCGCAATGTGGTGCAGTGTGTACCATCTTAACTAGCACCACGTTGTTATGGGCAAGCGTATCACTTACCATCAGGTGAACGTTTTGCTCGTCTCGTCGTATAGTAGAATAATAATAAAAAAAAAGGAAATGGTTATAGTTATATATTTAAAATAAATCGAGTTAAATTATTAAACTACTGTTTTAGCTTTGCTTTATAATAAAAATCCTTTCCGTAACTGTATAATTTTACAGTTAACGGTGAAGTTTACGAGACAAACCTATAATTAGTTTGTGTAATTATTAATTTTATTAAAAACGCAGAGCTTTAACTGGGTTCGGCGTGTAATATATAGCAAAGTAATTTTGTTGTAATCTCCTGTGTTTTAATGCCTCGCTAGATATTTGTCGGGAAATGAAACTTGCTCGAGTTTCCGTCACTTCCAGCCCCGTAACGCCGTCTATTAAGTAAATAACATGTTCGAGCTTTACTACATCCTATACTTGCTTGTTAAATATATAGAGTGTTTTAATTATAAAGAAAATAAAACAATATACACATATCACTATTAATATCTTCGTAATATTTTACTGAAACTTATTAAGTGATAAGTAAAAACCGAAAGAATATATGTTAAAGTTTAACAATATCCTTGTATGCTTATTCTTATACACTTCAGTAAGGAATTTTCATTAAAATTTTAATGATACTAACTTAGTTTCACCGAAATGTAATATTTAATTATAATACGCCAAAACCAGGCCTCTCCCGTTTTGAAATATTATTACTACCAAATAGTAAACAGTATTCTGGTGTGAAAATGTCGTAAATTGTGAGCAAACATATTATTAACATATAACTAATGATCAGTAATACTATTTATTAAAACCCATCCAACAGTAAGGATAAAAGGAATGTGATTAATATGAATGGAAAACTTACAATTGATTCGGTGTTAGATAATTTAGTACTTACAACGATTCCATATGATCTTCAACGGGTCGGTCGTTCGTTTGCTGGTCTACATTCAAAGGATTCAAAGGATCTGCCTCCTGCCACATCAGTCGTCTGATCTTTGCTTTATGTGTATCATTGCCACTAAAGCTTTCTTGACCTCTGAGCTAAACCATAGATGGAGTGGAATAGATTGGGCAGGCCTATATTAACCAATGAACTTAAATATACTGAAATGATGATGATGATGAGTTACACATATTATCATTATCATTTCATATTATATTATCATAGCATATTTTTGCTAAATTCATGTTTGGGCACTTTAAAAAGTGTGAATTTAGAAACTTTTTTTTTTTATACTACTTTGCGACGAGACGAGCAAGACGTTCACCTGATGGTAAGTGATACGCTTGCCCATGACAACGTGGTGCTAGTTAAGATGGTACACACTGCACCACATTGCGCTCGTCGCCTTGAGACATAAGGTGTTAAGTCTCGTTACGCCAGTAATTACACTAGCTACAGCGCCCTTCAAACCGGAACACAGTAATGTTTGCACACTACTATTTGGCGGTTGAAATAGGAGCTGAGGTGGTACCTATCCAGACGGTCTCCGGCAACAGAGACCTACCACCTGGTGAAACTTCTTCTTCTAAGCCGTATTCCCTCATGACTGAGGGTCGTGGTCATCATGTGTGATGAAACACACGACGACTTACTTGTCAGTTATAATGGAGTGGTGTTGCCATTGCCTTCTCCATTTCACATACTAGTGCACGGATGGTCATGACATAGATATGTAGGTTTCCTCACGATGTTTTCCTTCACCGTCAAAGCGTTTGATATTAGTTGGTGTTATACTAACTGTAATTAAATTGAAAAATTCATTGGTGCAGGCTGGATTCGAACCCGACCGGACATGAATTTAGAAACTATGGCTTAATATTATATATATATGTGAAGAGATGTCTCTAATAAAAGATCATTTCGTTATAATGTCGAAACGAAGATTACATTTGTTATAATGAAAATTCGACAATTATAATAATAATGAATGTAAAAATAATTACGCGTTGGCAATTTCTCTAGTCTTAGCGTGCCTCTAATTGGGGGACATGAATATAATTTTGATGACGTCATTATGCAAAGTTCAGAAATAAAGACCGCTGAATATTACGTTATTGCTGCAGCGGGTGCGAATTAATAACTGGGCGACGCGATTAGCTCGCTTTTATAACGTTAATCACTTATAGTTTTATTTGAAGTACGCTAAATCATTCTGGATAACTCTATCATTACTGCAGTACGACATCAGAATAATAATGATAGTAATGGTAATCTTAATTTTTTTCTTAATGATAGAGTAGCTGTTTGACTGATTGGTTTTATATAGTAAAAGAATGAAGACTGGTCTATTGATAGACATCTGATCGTGTAGTTATATAAAAAAAGAAGATGAAGTTAGCTATATATTTTAGTTCGTTACAATGTTTAAAATAATCACTATTAAAAATCTCTGAACTAAAAAAAAAACACCAAAAACTAATCACTATTTATAATTATAAGCTAAACCTTAACCTTGGCAATTTAAAATTCGATACCGCAAAGCTTGTAAGAGGTTAGAGGGGAGAAAACATGAAAAAATCCAAATATTCCACTCTCAACTGAACACTTAAACTTTGTTAACAACTGCGTGGGAAGTATATTTTCTTTTGTTCTTTATTGCGTGAGTTGGAAATAATATTTTTCGGAATTAGATCCCCTCCATCTTATAAAGAACTTAATATGAAATTTAAACTCGACTCCAAAATTCTTCATATAAACATTTTAAACGTTTACAATCTTTAAAAGCGTTAAAAACATATGATTTAATATCTTTGTGTTGGTGTCATAGGAATGTATATGCTGACCTTTAAATTTGATAGTTTCGAGGCGAGTGTCTTTAAATCTGCGTTACATCTACTTTGAATTGGAAAACTTCCAAACGCGTTGAGGTGAAGGAAATTTTTATTCTTACGTAAACTTAATCAAAACTGTTGTATCACCGGTTCGGCGTAGACTTGATTTGGCGTAGACGGCCCCGCTACGGCGGCGCAGATGCTACGCCGTAGACGTCCGTAGCGGGAGAGATGCATACGTTTAATTAAAACAGGCTCCAGCTTAAATTATAATATTTCAACGTAGCAAGTAATGCTTCAAGTAAAACAAAGTCAAAGTCAAAGTTAAAATTTTTATTCAAATGGGAACAATAGTTCACTTATTGAACGTCAAAATCTACCAGCCATTCGCAAAACAAATGCCACGGACCTGAGAAGAATGGGCAAGAAACTCAGCGGGCTATATATATATACATTTTTTTTTGCCTTCTTCGTTTTTAAATGTCTTACACGTACTGACACATACTGCTTGAGAATCAGCGCCATTTATTTCCACACATCTTTATCATTTAAATAATCGTTAACACTGTAATATAATTTACTTATCAAAACATTTTTAATTTTATTTTTTAATTTATGAAGTGGCAAATCTAAAACAGATTGTGGAACCTTATTATACATTCGGATACCGAGCCCCACAAAGCTTCCATTAATTTTGTGCAGACGAAAGTAAGGCACCGCGAGCTTATTTTTATTTCTTGTATTTCTACCGTGTATGTCACTGTGTTTATTATACATATAGATATTTTGATAAATATACAGAATATTACAATATATATATTGTGATGGGACTGTCAGTATACCTGCCTCATTAAAAACGCTTCGAAGCGAATCCCGAGCTCTAAGATTGTAAATTGCGCGAACTGCCCTTTTTACACAGGAACAGGTTTGCTTATTTGTTTTTAATTCTTTTGTGAAGCACGCAGTTAATAAGTTACCATGCTTGCTTAGAATACCACAGATCTCTTCTAAAGAAATCACGTGTTTCAAATTTTACCTTATTCTCGCTTTTGATACCTTTCGTAGTAGATCACGTTGCCCAATCATAATTCTACGAAAAAGTTACGCTCCAAGACATCGTATTATTTCATTGTTCCTTTCAGAAGTCGGTCTTTCTTAAAATAGCTCCTTACCACAGAAAGGTTACGTTAAGGTCTCTTCGCAAAAAAGCTTGCTCTTTTTATTTGTTTCGTGGAAATAATTTTCTAAATTTATTTGTAACTTAGCTGTAAACGCTTTCAATCTTGACAATACATTGAAATATCATTTATGTTTACTACCGTCATTGTCCTATAATAATAATAACAACGTTTTAAAACCCCCACAATATTGTATAATCTTGATAACGTTATTGTTTGATACAAAGTAACTAAAAAAAAAAACACTGTACGCTGCTTGTCATGCTATACGAGAATTTCAATTCGATTAGACCATTTAATGCGGTTTGAAATAGCGTGAGCTGGGCCCGTTGTGGGGCAAATGAAAACCTCAAACGCGTAATAAATTATTAGATGGCACCTATTTTTAGATTAGTGATATTTATCCATTGAAATATTCATTAAAATATACGTATATTGATTTTAATATAATAAAAGATCATTCGCTGACAACATTACCTCTGGATGACCATCCATCGACCTGGTGTCTATCGTAGCATTTAGTGACAATGAACTCGTGGTCTATGTTCTACACTTCAGTAAAGTACTGAAATGATGATGAATAGATTATACGGATTATACGTTTTTTTTATCTATAATTAACCTCGATTTCACATAGTATTAAGTGATAATCCAGCAACGATCTAGCTAGTCCGGCGGATTCAAACCCTGGCAACAAATTCTACAATATGTGAGATTATTGCTACGGAGGTAATCATCTGCTTATACCAATTATTGTTTATAATTATTTGATATATTCGACTAATAACCGCTTATGCTAGATAATAAGATATTAAGTCTTCTTATCCCTGTAACATCGGTTAACTAAAAAAGTCAGCTATTGCTTTACACGTATCTTCTAAGACGTATTTCCTCATGACTGAGGATCGTGGTAATAATATGTGATGAAACACACGTCGATTTTCTTGGCAGTTATAATGGAGTGGTTTGCATTGCCTTCTCCATTTCACATACCAGTGCGAGCACGGATTGTCATGACATAGATATGCAGGTTTCCTCACGATGTTTTCCTTACCGTCAAAGCGCGTGATATTAGATGGTGTTATACTAACTGCACATAAATTGAAAAATACATTGGTGCAGGCCGGATTCGAACCTCTGGATTGGAAGACGGGCGTTCAGACCACTAAGCTATCACGGCTCATTACACGTATATTGGTTTAAAAATATACGTTTTAGGTTTAGTACGTTTTTTTTCTTTTCTTTGTTAATAATGTTTTGCCGTTATCGCACAGCGGCCCAAACGGCCGTCCTAATTAAAAGAGGATTTATAATGAAACCCGCTAAGCCGCGCGGTGTGCGCCGCCCGCCCGCCGCGAGTGTGTACCGAAATTATCTGCGGTATTACCATTCGTTATAATAATATGCGGTAACTGAAATATATTATCTACGGATTACATACAACTTTATTTGTGGACGAAATTATAAGGACAGGAGAGTTTTTTCATTCGATGAGGCGGGGAAACGAGTAAGACGTTCACCTGATGGTAAGTGATACGAATAACCATAACAACGTGGTACTAGTTAAGATGGTAAACACTGCACTACATTGCGCTCCTCGCCTTGAGGCATAAGGTTTTAAATAACGTAACCCTAGTAATTTCACTAGATTACAGCGCCCTTCAAACTGAAACACTGTAATGTTTGCACACTACTGTTTGGCGGTAGAACCAGGAGCTGCGGTGGTACCTACCTAGACGGCCAGTAACAACAGACACTTACCAGCAGTAAAAGTAACCGACAAATTTGTCTAAAAATCATTAATTTAATACATCATTACAACATACTGCTACTTATATTTGTAATAGACATTATATATTAGGTGGTACCTACCTAGACGGTCTGTAGCAACAGAGACCTACCATCCTCATAGCTTAATCATAAATAAACGTTCGCATGTATATTTTACCAATGAGTCTTAAATTAATTTCCTCTGGTCGCTACATTAAATAATGAAATAGGTTTCAATAAAACCTAACTCTGTAAACCCTACAAGCTCAGTGTACGAGATGAGACAAGTTTTAAACAAAAGCATAGTGTTAATTCTTTCTCATTTCCTTCTCAATATTAGACAGAAAGTACTCCAATTGTTCGCAAAGGAACGAAATGGCTTTAGTTCTCGCAATCAGCTCGAGATTAACGCGGCGTCACGCTTGTAGGGCGTCGCGGGGATGAAAGAGGAGGGTGAGAAGCTGGAGGGGAGAGGTAGACGAGCATGTAATCTCTTTACACGGCCTCACATCTTAATAGAAATACGTGCAATGTTCAAAATCTTCGTTCGGATTACATATCTAATGAAATCTCCGTCACGTACACGACGAAACAAAGATGAATGAACTCTTTGCAAAGTATAAATTACCTGAGTTTATTTGCGTAATAAATACATAGATGTCGCTGTAGGTGAGAAGCTTAATTAATTATATTTGAATGTACCTCCAATTTAACCTTGATTTATAGTATAAATAATCTACAGCTGTCATATAAATGAGGCGCTAGTAATAGTTAATATACTCAGACATAAACAGCATCATTTGCTAATAGTCTTTACATAACCAGATACTTTATTCATCACACCGTGATATAGTAATGTTTAAGCGTTAATACTAAATGACAGTAATAGACAATGAGACTTAATTAAGACTTTTTTTAGAAGTATGCAGCGTTTCAAGTCAGAAACACCTCAGTCAAAGATACACAATTGTACTTTAAAAGAGTATACTTTGGGTATACAGATCAAACCATAAATTTAGTAAATTTATTATAGAATATTTTCACTTGATTTAAATTCTTTCAGTTCTGTATTTATCATCGTGTTTAAATTATGCACAAATACAGGACAGTAAAAACGTCGAGCGGAGTAAACGGCGCTTTCAAAAGTTTAAAAACTGCGAGCGGCTTTGACATGCGACTGTTTGATTACAGCGTTGATTACAATTTAAACAACAATATACATTTTTGAAAAAGAGAGTTAAAAAAAAATCTACATGTATATTTCATTTGATTAACTTAACTGGTTTTTAAGTTAAACGTTTCTTAACTATTACTGTTGGTAGATCTCTGTTGCTACAGACCGTTTAGGTAGGTACCACCGCAGTGAGTATTTCAGTCGCCAAACAGTAGTGTGATAACATTACTGTGTTCCGGTTTAAATGGTGTTGTAAGCTAGTGAAATTACTGGGGTAACGAGACTTGACAACTTATGTCTTAAAGCGACTAGCGCAATGCGGTGCAGTGTATACCATATTAACTAGCACCACGTTATGGGCAAGCGTATCACTTACCACGGTGAACGTCTTGCTCGTCTCGTCGCATGGTATAATAGATAAAAAACTACCTTCATAACCTACCTAGACGGCCTGCAACAAACACCTACCAGCAGTATACTGTCCTGTTTGTGAGGTAGTCTAATAAAAAGATATAATAAACTAGCGTGTGTAAGTAATATATATACCTAAGTGCGCATCACTCACGAAAAAATTTCCTTTTAAATGTATTATATATATTTTAACAATTTTTAAAATATGTGTGTGTATGCTAAAAACATCTTACTTCCCGCAACTGAATATCGTTGCCGTCATGTTGCATGTACACCGAATGTTTATGACAGGGTATAATAATTTTTGCCTTTGCCTTTGTGGAGCCGGCTGGCGGTGTCCACTAACCGGATTAGTTGCTTAATGGATTTAATGTAAATTCTCTCACAATGTGTAACAGATTTGCATATTACGAAGCTGAACGAATCAAGTTTATTTCAGTTAAAACTCACTCTACTGGATTATCGTTGAATAATTTCATGCATATCCACTTAATAACTGAATATGTACAAACATCTACGCAATATGCTATCCATAGTTTTATGTTATACTTTCTTATTATTTATCTGTATTCACTATTAGTTGGAAATGGAGTGTTGCTGTAAAGATAATTTTTGATTTAAAAAAATTGTTATATGCAAGTGAATATGTATTTTTATATTGACAATCAAATAAATTTTCGTTTTGGAGTTTTCTTTACAAGGAACGTTGAGAACTTTAACTATTTACTTTAAATTAAAATAAAAAAAAACAAACTAATAATATTTTAATGAAACGTCAAATTAAATCATAATTATAAAAAAACACTAATACGAAGATAAGAACAATTTTGTGTGTGAAGGGATTTTAACCAACTGACAGAAAAGGATTTGTAAGTTGTACATTTCAATATGAATTGTCATCTTTTCAATAATATAAAAGTTTTCAAATGTCTAATAAAATTTCGAATAGGTTTCGCATAGAATTAATGGTTTCGTATCTGTTACGTTGCACTTTGTTGCATGTCGAAACAACATTTAATTCCGTAACACGAGTCGTTCTGCCACGGAATAGCTCCATTTATACTCGGGGAAAATAACATAAAGATCTTTCAGAAGCTTCCCTAGTAAATTTGTTTATATATTTGTTGATTTATGTATTGGTTTTTTGATGAATTATAAAAGGTTGTATTGATTTAAAACATTTGAAACGAAGTAAATAACTTTTAAACATTTTACAAAAAGATGTTTGACGAAAAATCATTAATCAATTTGTCTTCAATTCTTATTTTCAAGTCTTTAATGAAACTTTTTATATTCTGTGTGTAATAATTCAAATCATCAGTTTTAATAGTCTATGTAGAGAAACAAGTTAAAATTTCTGCAACATTTTAAATATATGATCAACCATCATCATGGTGAATGACAAACTGGGAGTGAAAACGTGAAAATTGTATTTCGCTCATGTCAAGTGCAATTAATTTAATATCTGCTGCGGTCTGCTGCGAGCTAGGTTTTGAAGTGGTCGGTGACAAACGCAGTTCCCATATAATTCATTCGACACTAAAACTATCGCGTCGATAGCTAAAGTCAAATTTACTATAAAATAGTTAACACTTTACTAAGAGAGTTGGGGACTTTTAAAATTATTTGTTAGTGTTTGGAATCTTCATAAAACAATACTTAAAGATCATAAGAGATATCATATTCATACCAATATAATCTATACAATAAATATCATATTTACCAGGTGGTAGGTCTCTGTTTCTGGAGACCGTCTGGGTGGGTACCACCGCAGCTCGTATTTCAACCGCCAAATAGTAGTGTGCAAACATTACTGTGTTCCGGATTGAAGGGCGCTGTAGCTAGTGTAATTACTGGGGTAACGAGACTTAACACCTTACGTCTCAAGACGACGAGCGCAATGTGGTGCAGTGTGTACCATCTTAACTAGCACCGCGTTGTCATGGGCAAGCGTATCACTTACCATCAGGTGAACGTCTTGCTCGTCTCGTCGCATAGTAGTATAAAAAAAAAGAGAGCAAATGAAAGTTTTATTAAATTCAACATCAATCATTACAGCCGTTTTTAAAGAGAAACGCAAAGCATTTTCATTTTATATTCATATCGATACGTATATAAATGTAGTGGGCTGAACGCGCCTTGAGTAATCCCATCATATCTCATATGCGCCAACTGGATTAGAGTGCATCCATTCAGTCCTCAATTACCCGTCACACGCTCCTAAAGCGGTCTTTGTGCGAGATTCATTTGAATATCGCGAGCTTCCACGCAGACCAATATTGACACACGTAGGTTAAGAAACACTTAGCAAAAGCTACAATGAAATCTACTTCGTTTAATGAGATCTCATAAAATAACGACAAACTTTTGACTTGATTATAATCGCCTTTAAGTTGGCAACCCATTTTTTTATCGGTGAATAATTTAGTATTTTTATAGTTAATATACATAAAATAAAAATGGTTTATATCATGAATTTTTAGAGTTAGGTTATAAAGAGAAAAATATCTGTTTAGTTTATTAAACACTACGTTTCCTCTGATTGTAGCATGTTTATAATAGAAAGAATATTTATGCGTAAATATATTTAAATGAAGCGGCTTAAGAGTAGAGTCTTTGTCATATAATACGCTTAATGTAAGAGGAATTGTGTTGGGTCTCAAACATAATCCTGACTTGAAAAGATCCTTGTTAATACTGAGCTTAATCCAATAAACACCTCGTCTTGAGAATCTGTTCTTGGAAAATATAGCCGATTACTTTATTCTGTTTATTCATAACAATAGCAATTTAGAGATTCATTTATAATAAGTAAAACGGATGTATCATTTATTCCGTTTAACTTCTTGTCCGTTAAGTTCGTAACATGCTGATACACTTAATAAGAAAGGTACGGCCAACAGTTAACCCAGATATTTACTGGCCAATGCGGATTCTCCCAATACTTGAACCGTTTCAAGTTTCGGGACAATCTATGGTGCATATGTGATGACGTTGAGAAGGAAACGGTACCACATTTTCTATCAGAATGTCACATTCATAACACGTATGACTTCGAGCAAGAGACAGAGTCGAAAATAGATATAGTTTATACGAGTAAATAGAAAATAAATTAGTTAGAAATAAGTTTTTAAAATATTGTCTAAAGATCTGTATCACAGTTAACAATATAAACAAGAGCAAATAAATATGATTATTAACATGTATATATAATGTTTTTATAAGCAATGACCGATAATAAGATAGTATTATTAGTAGTATTCATATAAATTTAGTTACAAAGCTTCTCACACAGATCTTTATAGTTTGTATAACATTGAACTAACTGTGACAGTTGAACTAAAAACTAAAATTCCGCGTGTGGCCTTTTCAAATGTTTTTTCTGTGAGTGGAGTTCCGACATTTTGTGTTTGTTTTGGACGACGGTCTAGCTATCGTTGAATCCGTGTAAAAAATACTAATGCAGCTTTCAGTGTTTTCTAGAGTGCTTTCACTCTGTCATTCATTGTTATTTAAATTTGTTACCGACTGTTATTTTAAACGGTCACATATAAAAAAAAATGGATGGAATTTTTTTTTGAACGAGTACGACTGTTGAGTCTATAAATCTTTTGCTATCTGAGACATATCTAATTTTGATTATTTTAAAACTTTTTATGTATGCATAGTCATTATTAATATAACAAGTTAAAATCTGGGATAAAAATAGTAAGGGTACGTTATGTTAATCATTCTCAAAAATATTTTGTCAAAACATTGATAGAAAAATTTTTCTTTTTTAATACCTGTAACTAAAAAAAATACTATCCAATGATAAGGAAAGGTAATGAAAGATAAATACTTTAAAGAAGTGGTACAACAAAAGTTATTCGTACAATTTATGCTACAGGATACCTTTAAACTGTAGTAAGTTTCTTAATTCGTTTCTAGTATATTTTTAGTTAATTTACACAGCCAATCCATTGCCTAATTGGGGACAACTAAAAGTTAGATGAACGTGAGTGCCTTTTAACTTATTTACATACGTAATAGTTCTTGGTATATCTTAAAATGTCCCAAAGTCTATAAGTGCTGTATCGGAACACTTGCATTAAATATGTAACACAAAACTGTGCTTTCCACTTACCATTGAACAGAGTCAGGGTAATGCTTTCCGGCGATTTGTTGTTCATTAATGATGAGATTTGAACTTTTGGCGAAATTAATACTTATTATTTTTTTTTTATACTACTATTTGACGAGACGAGCAAGACGTTCACCTGATGGTAAGTGATACGCTTGCCCATGACAACGTGGCGCTAGTTAAGATGATACACACTGCACCACATTGCGCTCGTCGCCTTGAGACATAAGGTAGGCGCCCTTCAAACCGGAACACAGTAATGTTTGCACACTACTATTTGGCGGTTGAAATAGGAGCTGCGGTGGTACCAACCCAGACGGTCTCAGGCAACAGAGACCTACCACCTGGTAAACTTATACTCAATGGACTGAGATTAAAATATTGTTCAATGACTTTATAAAATGACAGGGGAAATATTAGAGTTCCCACCTTCTGCTTCAGCTTCTGTTGTGTGACGGCAGGCAGTTTCTTCCTCATTTTAGAAAAAAACACAAGATATAGTTTTGCGAATACACAGTAAAAGAAATTAAATTAAGATGTATATTCACAGTTCCGACAGAAAGACATATTGCTTTAGTAGCTCTGGTTGTAGAAGTATTATCAAATATTTCTTGAGTAACATTTATAAGAAATTTTTATACTTATTTATTTGTTTCTTTTAATTTCTTTACTCTTTTACTCTTTTAATTGTTTTAGGTATGACTAATATTGAAGTTAACATTATTATTAACTAAGTTCTTATTTTGGTTAGTTATTAAAATAAGGTTAATATTTTAAATCTAAAAAATAAAGAAGAAGTGTAATAATAATCTTTCATATAGAACGTTTTCAGTAAATCTACAAGAACGCGCTTCAACTACAACGGGGCCCATGTTGGAGTTTCTAGGAAAATCTAAAGCGTGCAAATTTCCATCGTAAAATCTCGTGCGGAGCTGTGTTTGTGTTGGAATAAGTTTAACTCAGCGCCGGAAGTATACTAGTTCGATCTTAGCGAGCGTGATATATTCATATTTAAATCTCGCATGATAAGAAACGTTCTTTGTATGGAAAATTTTCGCTTGATCTGAATCTCGACTTGAAATTAAGAATAATTTCATTTGCAAAGAAAAATATTATTTTTAAATCATGACGAAAGATGAATACCGCTTTATGTTTTTAATTGCTTCTTTTTAAATAAAAATTCGCTATATAAACTCTTATTATTTCGTACAGAATTATAAATGTTAGATATTGAGAAAAATAATTGTAATTACCGACATTTTGTTAGTTAAAATAGTAGGTGTCTTGATTTTAAAAGATTAAAAGTGAAAAAGGGAGGGGATGCCGTAACGTCGTTTCTCTATAAATAGCGGATGACTGTGATTTTCGCTACATTCGTGTTTGGGCAGTGTGCGAGGTGTGAGCTCTGACTGGTGACGTGTGAATGTGAGAGGTATGGCAGATTAAATTTATATTTTGAATAGATGTGTTTCTAATATATATATATATATATATATATATATACACCTTTGGAATAGAAATATATTTGTCGGCGCGATGATGTTTTAAATTCATTGAATTCCTTAAATTAGTTAAATAACAGCGCAAACACGTTTTAAAATGTCTTTTCAATAAATTTCATTAATAATGACTTTAAGTTGAACTTTGACATTACTCATGTTTTTTAAATCTTGTGCGGGTATTAAAAGAAACGCGCCGGCGATATAAAAACAGTCGCGTTCCGTCCGCTGGAGTGTGCGGACGTGTTAAGAGGTCGTTATGCTGTCGGATAAATGTAAGTTTCTGCTAATTTAAATTTTATTGAACAATGGCAATCCTAAAAATGATGGTGGTGGTACACTCGGCGCTGATATCATATTTTAGGAATACTTCAAGGGCTATTGTTCTAAAATACTTACCGATCAATTATATCCATATTAATCTACCCTACAATCTTTGTCGTACTACGCGACGATATGACTTGGAAAAAAGAAGAAATGCTCATTAATTACTATAAATTTAAAATATAAATATACACAATAAAACACATGAAATATACTAATATTAAGTGGCACCAAAATTGTCTCCAACACAGAGATATACCGACTCATAACTGCAGCTTTGATTTCCAGACTCTATTTTATGACACCTCACTAACTCGTCACTAAATATTTTATTATATAATGTAATTCATGATGTTGAAAATGAAATAATGCATTTCCTATTTCACGTTTCCTCCACTTCCTTCGCACTTGCCGCTGATTTTGCCGTCGCTGGGTTTCTTTTGTGAGTGCAGTCACTTTGTCGTCAAAGTGAACGCTCGCTTCCTTTGACAGCTTTAACTCCTGTACTTACGTTTAAGAAGTAACATTAAAAGGAAGTATTTTATTTAACTAATCTATAAAGAGATCAGAACACATGTTATGATGATGATACTCATAAATGTGATGCTAGTGAGCGCTTTACAGTATCACATTGCACTAGCCGCCTCGGATATGATATAGTCTCGTTATAACAGTAATTTCACTGGCTACATCGCGAGGATGAAATTTTTATATAAGATGCATTATGAAGTTAGTTTTCCTATATTTAGTTCTGTTATTTATGATCGGTTAAATTTGGATTGTGATAATATTCATTTTCCATACGATTATATTTCATTAACAAATTTAAAAATCAACTTAACACTTTTCGTTCACATTAAAATTGAGGTAAGATTTAACCATAATTTTGTTTGGCGTTTAGTGACGATGTCATCGTAAACTTGGTGATTGCTAAATTAATAATAATTAAAAAGTTGTGGGTACCATGTGATAGCTGTGACATTTGGACGTCTGTCATCTTAGTCCTCCCGTGACCATGACTGCTGCAAAGCGGTCGAAACGTCGGGAATAAACAAACAAATAATAAACGCGATAAAATCCGTAAAATTGAATTTTAATAAATGTGTAACATTCGCGGAAATATAAGAAATCATTGGTGATTGCTAGTCTAGTGGAATTTGGCTTTAAAACAATGTGAATATATTTAGTTTATTTGCATTATGTCAAGAAAATTACTTTCCGATTCATCGATATGACACTCCCTGAGATTTTCATACTCGTTAGCTCAATCGAGCGATGTCGCCTTCGCTCCGGTGCACGCGCGATTATAGAATATTTCTATTCAATTTTCCTTCAATTTAATATCATTTTACTGTCGAAATATCATCCTCAGTACAACTCTGATGTATTCATGTCGGTCGTTATAAAATCTTTGTAAACTTTGCCCGATAAATTCCCCAAAGTTACAAATCACTTTTTAAATTATTGCTCTTTTCACTCTATACTAAAAAAACTTAAAAAAATCATTCCAACAGAGATAACCACAATTTATGAAATATATGTAAAGTTCTGTTTTTATAAGGCTACAACAATAGTAACTATATATTTGAGTGTCTTCGGAAACTGTGTCCGTATTTCTTATTAACTTAGTACAATTGCTTTTTAAGTTGCTTCTCTTAAATGTTTACGGCGACAGTCATTCGCAATATTGCTTTTATTATTCATAATAACATCTTTTCAAATCTTAATCCAGCTAAATCTGAAATTACTTGCTCGGATCAAGTTAACGTGGATGTTACGTTTTTTTTATTAAGCATAAAAATTTACGAATAAAATTTTACGTAGAGCCGCTACGGATTTTGTTGCTGCTTTACAAAGAGATGTAAATTTCATGTTTGCCGTTAGTTTAATTGGATTTTTATATCTTGATATAGATTAAGCTCGGCTTGGTTAAAACGGAAGTAAATCGATTGTGACGCTACCTGATGCTTTTTTTCGAAAGATTCGAGTCTTATTAGACTAAATTTATCGGACACGTATCTTCATGAAACGCAAAGTGATTAAATAAATAAAATAGTATAAGTAAATAAAGGTTTTTGAATACTTAAAAAGCTTACAGTATCTCAACTCTACACTCTTTGTAAATGTTTTAAAACATTGCTAGAATGAAGCTAAAAAACATTTCCTTTCTCATGTAAGTTATTATTATTACTTCGTTATCATAGCCCATTATTTTTATCATAGCTCAAAAAGTGATGCTGTTAATTTAAAATCATGGGCACATTGACAAATTGTAAAAAATTTAAGATATTTTCTATAAGAAAAAGGTTAAGGTCCTCATGATAGACGTCCATTACTGGACGTAGATCTAACTCAAAGATTTCTATGCTTATTGATCCTGCGATTTACACTTAAAATATATTAGATTATTGAAAACTTTTCTCGAATTTACTTTATAGTTCAGTCAAAGTCAAATTCAATTGATTATGTGAAAATTTTAACCACAAAGACCATATTACTTGGTTGATATTAATTTCATTAAAATTTTACATCTGTATCTATGTAGTATTGCTGCCGTGTAGCAATGAGCTACTAAATAAATCACTCGTTAACCTCATGGCAGGTTATCATGTTACGCAATGAGTTGGTAATGTACATCACTTAAATTATACGAGATTCGCTACAAATTGAATCCAGTTGCGAGATCTAACGTCGCTTTCGTACTCTGTTAACAAATTAACTGTGTGATTTAATTTGAAAAAAATTACATAGCAATGACAACTACAGAGTATGAAGCTATATATAAAATGTTGTTAATTGTCAAGTGTATTCATGTATGATTAAATAATATTTTATAGCTATTTATACACGATACATTTAGTATATAGGTGGTAGGTCTCTGTTGCCGGAGACCGTCTAGGTAGGTACCACCACTGCTCATATTTCTACCACCAAACAGTAATGTGCAAATATTACTGTGTGTGTTTAAAGGGCGTTGTAGCTAGTCAAATTACTAGGGTAACAAGATAATATTTTATGTCCTATTCTAACGAAAATAATATATACTTTTCAACTGTTCCGTAATACAGATTTTATTTGATAACAAAATCTCAGATATATCTAGAAGAGACCAGATAACCTACAAAGAGTTTATTTTTTATTTTCACTTCCAATTAAGAAACTTTAATTAAAACTAGATTATATCTATTCCGTCCTTAAACATATAAGAATATTTTTTTTGAGACGGTTGTTAAAGGAAATACTGTTTTCGTTCTTTAATTAGATGTTTACACTACAGAGTAGCTTAACGTTAACTTGTCTCTTGAGACAGAATTCGTTGTTGCAATGATAATTTACGTTGTATGAAATGTGCCGTTAAACGTTTTACGCGTCGTATACAAACAGCAGTTAAAATCAAATGACGACTTTCTCTACTATTAGCTTATTCATTTATAATAGAAACGGTGCTGAATTAAAACTGAAAAAAAGAAAACGGTTTCAATACAAATTACTTTCTGGTCTCTTACAACTATAACTGTAACTTGTCTGAACTTGACTTCATTATAAATTATAACAAACAGCGGTGGATACCAATAAAAATTGATTATGAGTGTGTTAATAATTTGTTTAATTGGATACCAATAAAAATTAGCGTGGTAATAACTTGTTTAGCTTTTTTTTGTGTTTATTGATCACTTTGTAATAAACTCTTAACAAAATCAAAATCATAATCATAGAATGGGAAAAATAAGCTCTGAATCCAATGAGTATGATTTTTCACATTTTCAATAGCTAGACTAGGATTTTGGGCTGTAAGTTGTTTATTATCGTTCAACTCGTATTTACTGTGTTTTTTCTTTTTGTTAAATGTTATTTATGAAATTAGTGTGGGTTTCTGTAAGTTTTGTGTTCATTTGTGACAAATATATAAATGTTATAGTTCGTTATATGTTAGATCATGTTTAGACATGTCATATAAGTCTACGATTGCACTCACTACCGGGAAGGGGGGGGGGGGGAGGCGGGAGGTGTGGAAATCGCGTCGCAGTTTATGTATCCTAAAACAATATTTAGGAATTTAACCTTTTTTCTCTACTTGACCTTATTGACTGGACACAAGTTTAATGTTATATTTTTACGACCTTATTTAATGGTTTTTGTTTTCAGATAAACGATGTAAACGTTTATTTTTTTATTCTGTTAAGCGATATGAATTTTTGAGGTTAACGTCCTACTCATCATTCTGCTATTTATACAAAGTAAACTTATATAAGATGCTTAAATTTTATGTAAGTCTGTTGATATACTAAACGACAAATTGCAGACAGGCATAAAATAAATCTGCACCGGCAAAACAATGTCTTCGCTATTAAAAATATTTATGCATATCTCCTATTATACCATCGTCTTGGTATATAAATCATAAGATATATATATAAGTTATTTATGTGACAATTTTATTACTATAACAAGCAAGAGAATAACAAATTACATTATCCAAACGCTCCGTAAGTTATTATTATTGACCAAGCCGGATGTAGTAAATTTTGGAGTCAATATGAAAATTTTTGTAGATTTAAATTTGTTACTGGTAATTTGTTAATATATTTACAACGATATTAAGTCTAATATACAATTTACACAAATGTAGTGAAGAGAAACTGAAAGTTTTATTGTGTGTCACTATCTTTAATATTTACTCTTGCTGTAACCACAATCATCAGAATCGTATAAATCAATAAAAAAATAATAATTTAAAATCGAATTTTCCTATTTTAACTAATTTTTTATTATTTTTTTTAAACTACTTTACGACGAGACGAGCAAGACGTTCACCTGATGGTAAGTGATACGCTTGCCCATGACAACGTGGCGCTAGTTAAGATGGTACACACTGCACCACATTGTGCTCGTCGCCTTAGACATAAGGTGTTAAGTCTCGTTACCCAAGTAATTACACTAGCTACAGCGCCCTTCAAAGCGGAACACAGTAATGTTTGCACACTACTATTTGACGGTTGAAATAGGAGCTGCGGTGGTACCCACCCAGACGGTCTCTGGCAACAGAGACCTACCACCTGGTAAATATTTAGAGTCAAATAAAATTGTCAGTGATGCCATACAATTAACTTATTTGTTGTAAATAACAAATAGTCTTAAAACAATAGCCAGGAACAAACTATAGCAAGTCACATACAAATCATTATAACTTATTTCTGGTACTCGGGACATACTCTCACAAGAAAGGTCAAGGTCATTTATGCTGTTGTTAAATCATGCTTGTTTCCTCAGAATTTTCCATTCATCTCGAAGCTGAATCTCTTTGGATATCGTGCGCTTATAACTGCCTTACATATCAAGCTATCACGACTTCATTTATAAAATATATTAAATAAACAACACTCCATTTTTTATTTGGAGGCACCGCGAATATTTTCGTTGGATTTAATTCAGACATTGCGAAGCGGTGCGCTAGTTTCAGCGGGGTGTCCGTCCGAGATAGCTGAAACGCACCAGCGGTTAACTGGAGTTGGACGGACTTTAATTCCACTGGATATGAAACTTTTTTAATGTATTTTTTCTTTTCCTTCCAATGTATTAATATGTATGAAATTTTTTTTTTGGTTGAACATTCATCAATTCAGCTTATCGCTGTACACGGGGTATCGATAAAATATTGATGATGTTCAATTTTAAAAATACCTTCAGCCTTTTTTTTTATAAATCAAGAGTCTCGTTCCATTAATCTTCTTAAAGTAATGATACTTCGGCATTGTACTCAATTTTTCAATTCTTCTTTCACGGTTCAGTCAATACTTCTTTGTAACGCCTTCCCTAATGACGTTAAACGCGTACTAAATAAAGTTGCACTTAAGATGCTTCGTCTCCACTACTTGAAGACAACTAGTCTGACATAATTCTGTTAATACAATTATTATTAATATTATTTTATATATAAGAAATATAAGCAATTTTATGTAATTAAACTGTTAAAGTTTAAAGTTAAGAATATTAACTTGCTGTAACCTTTCTGTGATCCGATTTATTTGCTGTCCTTTCCATAATTTTTATTTAGGTGTATGTAATATCAACCATGTTTGTACAGAGTTTGTGCGAACTGTAAAATATGAAATATCACTCGGTATGAATGTGATATTTTTTTAATAAAGCCTTTACATATTTTTTTTTATTCTTATCAGGTCTTTTTTTTAATAAAGCCTTTACATATTTTTTTTTATAAATCAAGAGTCTCGTTCCATTAATCTTCTTAAAGTAATGATACTCCAGCATTGTACTCAATTTTTCAATTCTTCTTTCACGGTTCAGTCAATACTTCTTTGTAACGCCTTCCCTAATGACGTTAAACGCGTACTCAATAAAGTTGCACTTAAGATACTTCGTCTCCACTACTTGAAGACAACTAGTCTGACATAATTCTGTTAATACAATTATTATTAACATTATTTTATATATAAGAAATATAAGCAATTTTATGTAATTAAACTGTTAAAGTTTAAAGTTAAGAATATTAACTTGCTGTAAACTTTGTGTGATCCCATTTATTTGTTGTCTTTTCCATAATTTTTATTGAGGTGTATGTAATATCACCATGTTTGTACAGAGTTTGTGCAACTGTAAATACAAAATATCACTCGGTATGAATGTGATATTTTTTTAATAAAGCCTTTACATATTTTTTTTTATATTAGTTGTAAATAATAAATAGTCTTAAAACAATAGCCAGGAACAAACTAGATCAAGTCACATAACATTATAACTTAACAGCCCTCTTGAGGTTCCTATTTCTGGTACTCGAGACCTACTCTCACAAGAAAGGTCAAGGTCATTTATGCTGTTGTTAAATCATGCTTGTTTCCTCAGAATTTTCCATTCATCTCGAAGCTGAATCTCTTTGGATATCGTGCGCTTATAACTGCCTTACATATCAAGCTATCACGACTTCATTTATAAAATATATTAAATAAACAACACTCCATTTTTTATTTGGAGGCACCGCGAATATTTTCGTTGGATTTAATTCAGACATTGCGAAGCGGTGCGCTAGTTTCAGCGGGGTGTCCGTCCGAGATAGCTGAAACGCACCAGCGGTTAACTGGAGTTGGACGGACTTTAATTCCACTGGATATGAAACTTTTTTAATGTATTTTTTCTTTTCCTTCCAATGTATTAATATGTATGAAATATTTTTTTTTATATTAGTTGTTAATAATAAATAGTCTTAAAACAATAGTCAGGAACAAACTAGATCAAGTCATACAAATCATTATAACTTAACAGCCCTTTTAAGGTTCCTATTTCTGGTACTCGGGACCTACTCTCACAAGAAAGGACAAGGTCATTTATGCTGTTGTTAAATCATGTTTGTTTCCTCAGAATTTTCCATTCATCCGAAGCTGAATCTCATTGGATATCGTGTGCTTTTAACTGCCTTTCATATCAAGCGACCACGATTTCATTTATAAAATATATTAAGTAACAGCACTCCATTTTTTATTTGGAGGCACCGCGAATATTTTCGTTGGATTTAATTCAGACATTGCGAAGCGGTGCGCTAGTTTCAGCGGGGTGTCCGTCCGAGATAGCTGAAACGCACCAGCGGTTAACTGGAGTTGGACGGACTTTAATTCCACTGGATATGAAACTTTTTTAATGTATCTTTTCTTTTCCTTCCAACGTATTA
Source organism: Byasa hedistus (assembly GCA_029286795.1). Classification (NCBI taxonomy): domain Eukaryota; kingdom Metazoa; phylum Arthropoda; class Insecta; order Lepidoptera; family Papilionidae; genus Byasa; species Byasa hedistus. The sequence goes on along the minus strand of JAGSMW010000020.1, from coordinate 1,972,225 downwards.
ATATGTATGAAATATTTTTTTTTATTCTTATCAGGTCTTTTTTTTAATAAAGCCTTTACATATTTTTTTTTATTCTTATCAGGTCTTTTTTTTAATAAAGCCTTTACATATTTTTTTTTATTGTTATCAGGTCTTTTTTTTTTAATACTGTTTCGCGACGAGACGAGCAAGACGTTCACCTGATGGTAAGTGATACGCTTGCCCATGACAACGTGGCGCTAGTTAAGATGGTACACACTGCACCACATTGCGCTCGTCGCTTTGAGACATAAGGTGTTAAATCTCGTTACCCCAGTAATTACACTAGCTAAAAGGTCTCCTTTGGAGACGGTCTTAATAGATACCACCGAAACTGCACTACGCAAACATTGAGTGGATCGGTTTTAAATGGTTTGTACCTATTATGTTGTAGCTCTTAACAAGTTGACCTAGCTTTGATGTTTCTAGACAGTCTTAATAAAAAACAATATGTAGGTAAAAAAATCTGTTTTGTTATCTAGTGAAATCTCTATAAGTTTCTAGTCTGAATCTAGGATGCAGATGTAAAGACAGGGAAAGCTTTGAACTCGTGCGAAATAGAACAAGTAAATACTAGAGGCGTCGGAAGTACGACCTCCGTTCCCTCCTCCAGTGTTTACGTAAACCAAAATTAAACTCAATCGATTAACTTCGTCTTGTGTTGACTTGTGTAGTTAATGTGCAGCAGCAGTCAGAATTACGTTTGCAAATAGTTCGCGCGTTGTTTGCTTTGATTGCTGCCGTTTTTGGTCTTTTGAACCGCCGTGATCGTAATCTACATAATTCGTGATCTTGAGAAGTTAGATGTTAAATCTTGGTACCTAAGTAATTTCACTGGCTGCAACGCATTACTGTTTACTAACTTGAACACAGCGTGCATACTGTTTCATATCACGACCGGTTTGTTAACCTTGCACCAAAAATTTTTAGATTTTTTTTAAAACGATGAAACGAGCGAGACGTTCACCTGATGGTAAGTGATACGCTTGCCCATAACGTGCCGCTAGTTAAGATGGTACACCCTGCACCACATTGCGCTCTCGCGTTGAAGACATAAGGTGTTAAATCTCGTTACCCCAGTAATTACACTAGCTAAAAGATCTCCTTTGGAGACGGTCTTAATAGATACCACCGAAACTGCACTACGCAAACATTGAGTGTATCGGTTTTAAATGGTTTGTACCTATTATGTGTAGTCTAACAAGTTGACCTAGCTTTGATGTTTCTAGACAGTCTTAATAAAAAACAATATGTAGGTAAAAAAATCTGTTTTGTTATCTAGTGAAATCTCTATAAGTTTCTAGTCTGAATCTAGGATGCAGATGTAAAGACAGGGAAAGCTTTGAACTCGTGCGAAATAGAACAAGTAAATACTAGAGGCGTCGGAAGTACGACCTCCGTTCCCTCCTCCAGTGTTTACGTAAACCAAAATTAAACTCCATCGATTAACTTCGTCTTGTGTTGACTTGTGTAGTTAATGTGCAGCAGCAGTCAGAATTACGTTTGCAAATAGTTCGCGCGTTGTTTGCTTTGATTGCTGCCGTTTTTGGTCTTTTGAACCGCCGTGATCGTAATCTACATAATTCGTGATCTTGAGAAGTTAGATGTTAAGCTTTGGTACCTAAGTAATTTCACTGGCTGCAACGCATTACTGTTTACTAACTTGAACACAGCTTGCATACTATTGCATATCACGAGCGGTTTGTTAATCTTGCACCAAACATTTTTAGATTTTTTTTTAAACGATGAAAAGAGCGAGACGTTCACCTGATGGTAAGTGATGCGCTGCCTATAACGTGCCGCTGGTTAAGATGGTATACACTGCGCTCGTCGTCTCAGGACATAAGTCTCGATACCTCGGTAATATCACTAGCTTACAGTACCCTTCAAACCGGAATACAGTAATCAGACAGTCTCCAGCAACAGAGACCTACCACCAGTAACACTTAAGAAAAGTTTAACTAATGCTAGTGTATCCGTTTAGTCGTAACCTTATGCACAAAAGTAAAAAAGGGTTCGCGTTGTACTAGTAAAGATCCTAGTGGAAACATATACCGCGTATCTACTCGATGGTGATATAAACCTACTACAGTGAGCTAAGTTAGCGTAATATGACCCTTTACTTCCGGTAATATATTCAACGATTTTAAATTCTCTGGCATGTAACAATGAAAGTACGAGGCGGATGCTTATTTTTTACATGTATCCGTTTACATCCGTTCATTAATAACTTTCAGTATACATTATCGGTTTTATGTTAATAATGATACACGCCCCGGCGTGTTCGCAGTGAAAATAAATTGCGTGACGCCGTCCCGCAAAGTTCAGTAAATTGAGTTATACGTTCATGACGTGTTCCTGTAATATGATCACGTCTGTCTTTAAACTAATTATTTGTCACTACATAAAAATTTGGATTGTTTTAAGCATGAGAAACTAATTTTAACAGACTTTTCGTCGCCATCCATTTCGTTATAATTTTGAACCGGCCACTTTTGATCGGTTTCTCATTTTCGATCATATCTCTTATCCTCTCGATTTAGCTTTGTTTTTGTTATCGTAGTGTTTGGGTTTTGTTTTGTGCCCAGTTTCAATTAAGTAACAGCACAGAAAATGATTACCTTTGATATTCCAAAGAATCTTAGTCTCCAAATGATCAATGGCATCTAAACGGATTTATCTCTTTAAATGAGGATAAAAAAGAAACTACTACGCTTATAAAGATTTAGTTCTAACTAAGGGTTGAAAGGAAGGGGATCGTCTCATGTTGCTCAGAGCTCGTTAACTCCATCTAACACTATTTTCAGACCTTTCTCGTCTTTCAAAGTTGTTGTGCGGAAGAAATTAAGCACTTTTTTTTTCTCGGGCATTAAAGTATCCTTTCACCAAGTACTCGGTACAACCAAGCTTGAATTTCGTATAAGGAAAGTTCATACTGCATGTTGTAAACTAAATTAATGACAAAACGGTACAACCACCTTCATAGTACTGAGTTTAGTAGTCTTGTCTACATCAATAAAAACCGTGTTTCATATAGTTTTTAAATATTTTCGTTGAAATCGTGTCCAATATCTTCCGAGCATACTTTAACCTCGGGCTATTGGATTTCGTTTTCACGAGTGAGATAAGCAACAAAGACAAATTACTTTTTATTACAGGAGATATTTTCTGTAATGCGGTTTTCTAAATCGTTGTTGCCATAACAGCAGCAATAACCTTTATTTCTTAATACTAATACAGAATTGGTATTTTTCGTCGGGCTGCGGTCTTTAATACAGCTGATTTTGCGATGAATGCCGTTGGTTCTTTTCTTCTTTGGATGTCATACGAAGACATCAAAGTGTGAACGGATTGTAGAGTACTACCAATTTAATAAAATTAATTATATTGTAGATGTAAATCTAGACTTTATCGAGGTTGTCTAGTTTTATTTGAATTTTATGTCTCAACTAATACCTGATGAAGAGGAAGCAGTTTCGAATACATTGCGTACTTTTTACCTATTTGTATATACGTTCTTAGCTTTAATTAAAAAGTCCTTTCACTGGTTTTAAGATTTTACTATTTTTTTTGTATACCAAGAGTAATTTAAACTTTTTCATTTGAGATTATCAGTTAAATTACGTAAAACGCTTATACAAACTCCTTAATAACAACAAAGGAGAATGAATATGTAACAACTCGCTTATTGTTCAGTAATTAATCGATTATCACAAGTTTAATACCGAAGCGTTGACTTGAAACAATGAAAAATATTAGAACAGTGCTTACGAATAAAAATATGATCAACGGGAATTTTCAAAAAATGTTAAATCTGCTATTATAGTTAGTTTGCAAAAAATATTTATGGGTAGTTAAAAAATTGGCGTATTGTTACCGGTTAAGGTTTGTTTATAATTCGTCATCAGATTTTAGTTTCTGTACATTCTGTAATTTCAGTTTCACTCTCAATACTTGCTAAATTTTATTAGCCGGAAAATTTTTAATTTACCAAAGCTAATAGTAATTAAAAATAGTTGGACTAATCTTAATAATGTCCAAATTGAAAATTCTGTTCAATCATAACGTTCCTCAAAATCGCATCTCTCACGGCTTAACGCTCACAAAGGCACATCAAAGCCGAGCAAAGTTTGAATGCGCATTGTTGAATTAATTGAAGTCGGTCCGACTGAATCTGGTATCTAGACGCGGGATTCCATCGCCGCTTTGAGTGGATTTCGGCTGAAACGTTCCTTTAGAGAATTCCCGACTAATGATATCGGGTATGTTAGTCGTGTGGCTAAGTTAGCACACCGGACAGCTACGATAACCTACCTTATTATGATTTTTTTTTTATACTACTTTGCGACGAGACGAGCAAGACGTTCACCTGATGGTAAGTGATACGCTTGCCCATGACAACGTGGTGCTAGTTAAGATGGTACACACTGCACCACATTGCGCTCTTCGCCTTGAGACATAAGGTGTTAAGTCTCGTTACCCCAGTAATTACACTAGCAACACGCCCTTCAAACCGGAACACAGTAATGTTCGCACACTACTATTTGGCGGTTGCAATAGGAGCTGCGGTGGTACCCACCCAGACGGTCTCCGGCAACAGAGACCTACCACCTATTCTTTATATCTAAACTTACTTATAAAGATCCTCAATAATTTAATAATTATTTACTGTTCAAGTAAATACTTTGTAGGTATGAGTCAAAATCAGTTATTAATGCATTTCATTTGAACATAACTTTCACATCTATAATCGTCAGTATGCTTTTCAAAGGTACTTTAAGTTTAAAGCAAACTGAATTATTCTTCGCGAATAACATCATTAGTAATATACTTGGTTATTTACTGGAGAGTAGTTTTAGAATTTTTTTTTTTTTCTTAATTAAGCATAGGCTAACGCTTGACTTCGATCCCACCTGATGGTAAGTGGTGATGTAGTCTTTGATGGTAAAGCGCGCGAGTCTAGAAGATGCCTATTCACTCTTCTCTTAAAGACTCCCACATCGTAACTGGACGGAAACACTGACGCCGGCAGACTATTCCAGTCCTATATTATACTTTACTGCTTTATTTATTCGTTTAAAGTACAGGTTGGCGCGGAGTTAGTTGTTTCGGATCGACGTGCAAAGTGACGTCATAGATCGACCCTGTGACTCAAGTGAGGTGGGTACGGTTCAAATGCCAAAGTTATAAGGCAGCTGGTCTCCGCGGCCCACCACTTTGATTTAAGTGTTTACCCTAAAACATTTCATATATGTAAGTCAATAGCTTCCGCTATATTACTTTTTATATTCATTTTGTATTTCCCTCTTAATACAAGCTTTATAGGCAGCAGTATTCATGAAAATGAAAATCTTGTAAAGTAATACCTCTGCCGTGTGAATTGTTAACCGTTACGCAATTGTCTGCAAATTTAACTGTCTCGCAGACACTACAGACAAATATTTCACTCTCTGTCGGTCATAGACCCGATTGCCAAGTTCTATAAATAATTACGTACTAGCACTGTATCTATTGCTGTCGTATGTCACACGATTGTTTATTCGTTGATGGATATATTGTTGGCGATGTTGTTAACTGCCAACTTCAGAGTGCCGGTCGAAGGGTCGATATTTAAATGGCGTTTATTTTATTTAATGAACGAGGAAGAATTGTGGTTTTATTAGTTTATCACATTTCTGTCTGTCTGTAGTAACTGTAGCTCCACATAAGCTTTTCCAAATTCCAAATTTACTAATAGTTTATCCAAAGCTGAATTTAATTTGATTCAAATCTATACGGTTTTTTATTAACTTTCATAGTTTAGACTGTATTTGAGTAACCTTAGCAACCAACCTTGCTGGAAGGACAGACGTTTCTGGGATGCTTACAGGATTCGTGGTGGTATCTACGCGATTTGGGGGTTCATTAGGATACTTCAGAATAATTGTCGCATTATTTTGTTATTTAAAATCATTGCGATTTAGGTTTTAGAAGGTTTAGTGGTAAATGGAGTTGAAACATTTACCACGAAATTTTACATTACGCTTGTGGAATTACATACTAATATAAATACATACATATTTAATTCTGACTATTCCCTTAAAATCTATTGTGTACATATTTTAACAATCAATCTTCAAACTATTCATCTATAGGCGTATCAAATTTGAAAAGGCTTTTTTTTGTATAGTCCTTTGTAGTGTAATTCAATAAGGTACGAGTTTTTTTAGCGTTTGTATTTCTTAGAAGACTATAAAGACTAGTTGGACTGTTTCAACTTTGTTAAAATTTCATCGGTTTCTCAATACCAATTAAAAACTGATGCTAAGTACGTCATAAAGTCAATTAATTACTACAATTTATTAACAGAAAATTTTGACGAGTTTCGCTTGATTTTCTTTGCTAGAAACTTGTCAAAGAAAACCGAACACAATATTACTTTAGTAAACTAAATTATTTTTGTACTAAATTGCTAATTGAATATTTACCACTTCTCTTTATTTATCGCAGTTCTATAATAGTAGTGGGGCGAAGTCGAGAACTTTCTATCGCGAACGAACTCCCACCCCCACACCCCACTACCCAACTATTAATAACCCTCATCACGCGCGTATTGTACTGTCGATTGATTAACGATACTTGTTATCATAATATTAATTTCTTTGCGGAATACAACAGCTGCGGTAATAAACAATTGGTTACATATATAATTGTACATATCGTCAATACACCTGCAACCGGTAACAAGTTCTTTGTTTTATTGACGACATCTGCTTCATATTTAGATTCTAGCTTCTTCTAATATTTAGAATGAGCTTTATTAAGTATTTTATACAGAGTGTTTGGTGAAAGTTCATCACGTATCTGTATTACGCTGTATTCGTGTCTGTCAACATCAACCCAGCAGCGATGGTGTATTTATCTGCAGTTTTAAATTCATTGCAAACAGAGACAGCGGGAATGGAGGTAGTGTAAATAACGTTATAAATGTTAAAAACCGCGAGCGCTTTTTCGCTGCGAGATTTTCTGATTATAAAATTCGCGAAAAAAAATCTTTTTGTTTGTCTTTTGATGTGTTTGTTCGCTTTGTACCTTGTTTGCAACTATCTAGTAGTAACGTTTGTGTACAATATTAGCGTCTGTTTATTTAAAAGTAACATGATTTTTTTTAAAGGAATGAAAGTCGTGAGGAATTTAAAAATCATCCTTTACGTATATTACTCGTAGTTATAAAAATCTGAATGTTTCATTGATTTACAAGGTTTATCCGGAGGAAAATTCAGTGGGGTTTTAGGTAGACGGCGAAGATAGAAAACAATAAAAGAAAGTTATCTAATTTAAGTATTTTAGGCAGTCGCATAGGTATATCGCTTGGAAATTTAATTATGATCATAACTTCTTCTTCTTAGTCGTATTTCCTCATGACTGAGGGTCGGCGGTCATCATGTGTAGTAAAACACGACGACTTACTTGGCAGTTATAATGGAGTGGTGTTGCCATTGCCTTCTCCATTTCACATCCTAGTCCGACCATAGACGGTCATGACGTAGATATGCAGGTTTCCTCGCAATTTTTCCGTTCACCATCAAAACACGTGATATTAGTTGGTGTTATACTAGCTGCACATAAATTGAAAAATTCATTGGTGCAGGCCGGATTCGAACCCGGTACTTTCGGTGTGGAAGGCCGGCGTTCAAACCACTAGGCTATCACGGCTTAACTCATAACTAGTACTTTCTAAATTATTAATGTTTTCAGTTTAAAATTCCCAGAAATTATCGAAAATAAAATTTCTAAATGAAACTAAAATCAAGTGCTTTTGAAACTATTAAATTGCTTTGTTAAACTTAGCTTCCGTTACATTAATGAAGCGAACGTTTCCGAGAATTTCTTGCCGGTTATTATAGCAGAGGGTGAAAAGTTGATACGTTAATTATCAACTTTTAACTTTCTTATTCATAGAAGTTATTTTAATGAGTTAAATTTTGAGTGGAACATATTTGTTAATCCTGTTTGCATATAAAAATTTGTACTAGAACGAAGGTCTAGGTGTTTAGTTTTTGTTTAGCGCCTCCTGTTAGCTGGTCTGTGTTCAAATTAATGATTCATTTATTAATCATATCCTGAATATCAAGTTCGTATCGAAATTCAATGCAGAAGAACAATAAGTCAAATGTAGTGATATATAAATCTTAACTGCAACCGACATTAGTCATGTGCATTTATCACTAAGTAGTAAGGATGTTTAGATGCAGCGTTTACCGGACGTTTCAATAATTTTGACGTTATTATTAAAAGTTCATGGTGTCCATAGGTCTGTCCAACAGGTAATCGATGTATTTGTAGATCAAGTGCTTATTTTCCTGGAGTTGTTTCCTCCTTCTTGGTTATTTTGGTAATATTGTCCACCGTCCACCCGATAACTTAGATAAAATTATGGTTGTGGGCAAGGTGGAGTGAAAACGATCAGATGGACGATTACCAAATCCCTGGTTTGATTAGTTGAAGTCACTCACGGGACTCCTTCTTACATCAGCTGTTAGAAAAGCTGGACTATATGGAGGAGTAAATTGAAAATCAATTCAGCAATGAAGAATGCGACCACGAAGAAGTTTTTTTCGTTTAGTTGTTTTCCAAGATCCATCAGAGTGACCGTGAGGATATATACTTCTTATTCCACACAACATATGAAACATGGTCGAGCTGCTTACTGCTATTAACTTGATTTACTCCAAATTTAGCTTTTTACTTCACTAGCGGAACGTTTATAAAATTGAAAGGCGAATTTGTTAATTTAGACATAAAGGTAAGCATTGGGAGGTGCGACATAAAAACATCATCGGAAGCTATACCCGCTCTGTTCGATACGACCCGTAAAATGTTTTACTGCGTTTCGCGAACGATAAATTATCATTTTCACAACGAAGTAAATTTTATAACAATCGTAAATTTGTTAGAAATGTCCACTTAACTTCTTTTTTTTATGTCAAATTTATTGTGAAATTGTCGGAGAATTGTTAGATGTTTAACATGATGTGATAAAAGAAATCGTTTTTCGATATCCGATGGTCTATTTGAATTTAATCTAATGACAATCTTTTTCATCATAGCTTCTTCTTAGTCGTATTTCCTCATGACTGAGGGTCGTGGTCATCATGTGCCATGAAACACACGACGACTCTCTTGGCAGTTATAATGGAGTGGTGTTGCCATTGCCTTCTCCATTTCACATACTAGTCCGACCACGGATGGTCACGCCATAGATATGCAGGTTTCCTCACGATGTTTTCCTTCACCGTCAAAGCACGTGATATTAGTTGGTGTTTTATGCTAACTGCACATAAATTGAAGAATTCATTGGTGCAGGCCGGATTCGAACCCGGTACCTTCGCATTGGAAGGCCGGCGTTCAAACCACTAGGCTAATCTTAGCTAATCTTAGCTTCATCTTAGCTAAATGACTGAAGAAGTTTTATTTATACTTAGGTTAATACATTCTTGTGTATTAGACAGTAACCTTGATAAATATTGTTACTTTGTATTTAATTATATTATGCATTGAAATATAGTGCGATAATCAAGTAAATGTTGGAAAATTTACGAAGAACGTCGAGAATCAAGTTATAGTGTTCTGCAAAGGGAGTGCGTTTTTCTAACTTGGCTGCACTGTTTGATGGGATCCTTGTTAACGTGCTAATTAGAAAGCAAGTTTAAAAAGAAATCGTTTTTCGATATCCGATGGTCTATTTGAATTTAATCTAATGACAATCTTTTTCATCATAGCTTCTTCTTAGTCGTATTTCCTCATGACTGAGGGTCGTGGTCATCATGTGCCATGAAACACACGACGACTCTCTTGGCAGTTATAATGGAGTGGTGTTGCCATTGCCTTCTCCATTTCACATACTAGTCCGACCACGGATGGTCACGCCATAGATATGCAGGTTTCCTCACGATGTTTTCCTTCACCGTCAAAGCACGTGATATTAGTTGGTGTTTTATGCTAACTGCACATAAATTGAAGAATTCATTGGTGCAGGCCGGATTCGAACCCGGTACCTTCGCATTGGAAGGCCGGCGTTCAAACCACTAGGCTAATCTTAGCTAATCTTAGCTTCATCTTAGCTAAATGACTGAAAGAAGTTTTATTTATACTTAGGTTAATACATTCTTGTGTATTAGACTGTAACCTTGATAAATATTGTTACTTTGTATTTAATTACATTATGCATTAAAAAAAAGTAATTATCGTTATTATAACAGGTTTAAACTTATAACAGCCGTTGTCAAGGTAACTGCATAACTAAGCATAACAAATCTTACATACTAATTTAGTTTTTTTTATTCTGCGAAGACACCAGCAAGACGTTCACCTGATGGTAAGTGATACGCCTATAACATCGTGGCACTAGTTAAGATGGTACACACTGCATCACATTTCGCTTGCCGCTTTGAGACATAAGGTATTAAGTCTCGTTACTCCAGTAATTTCACTAGCTTGCAGCTCCGTTCAAACCGGAACACAGTAATGTTTGCACACTACTGTTCGGCGGTTGAAATAGTTACTGCGTGGTACTTACCTAGACGGTCTGTAACGGAGACTTACCATCATTTCGTAAGTAATTTATTTAGAATTATTATTTTTTTTTACTCGCACCAAAAAGGTCATTATAGTTGTTATCCTCAAATCATACTTGGTCGCAATATATACTAGGTTATTTGTTATAGTATCGCAAATTCAAATACCTGTGTATCCGCAAAACACCGAGTCATGTATCTGTAATTGTTTTCGCAACCCTTCGAACTGATCGCATCTCTTTCATATATACAGTACGTGACCAATTCCCGCTCCGACTTGTTGACCGTTCCGATCAAATATTATTCTATAATACTTTCATCCTGTATAAAACTGTTTAATTTCGATTCGAGATTTTCCGACGGGGTTAGTAATGTTTCGTTTATAATATTAGCTGGTGATAAGGAAGCTATACTACTATTTCACTGGTGGTAGGTCTCTGTTGCCGGAGACCGTCTAGGTACCGCCGCAGCTCCCATTTTAGTAAGTGTGTAAACATTATTGTGTTCCGGTTTGAAGGGTCAGCTAGTGAAATTACTAGGGTAACGAGACTTAATACCTTATGTCTCAAAGCGGCAAGCGAAATTTGGTGCAGTGTATACCATCCTAACTAGCACCACATTGTTATGTGCAAGCGTATCACTTACCATCAGGTGACCCTCTCGCTCGTTTCCCTAGTTAAATAAAAAAAAGTCAAAGTGCATTTTTTTTTATACTACTTAGCGACGAGACGAGCAAGACGTTCACCTGATGGTAAGTGATACGCTTGCCAATAAGAACATGGCACTGGTTAAGATAATATCACCACATTGCGCTCGTCGCCTTGAGACATAAGGTGTTAAGTCTCGTTACCTCAGTAATTACACTAGCTACAGCGCCCTTCAAACCATAGTAGTAAAGTCATCGAGAAGCGATATTGCTGAAAGTTTCATATTTGAAAATCATGTTCTGAACATTATATCGTAGGGCATATCATTTACTATCAGATACCAATAATTCAACATGGTCATAGAAACTGAACACAATGATCTATTTTTACCGCAGTAATTAATTCTAGTAAAGTAAGTTACCGTTAAGTGAATTCAATTTGTCTGTTTCGCCTTCTATTCCCGAGTTGGGAGACAACGAATTCGTTTCGACTAACCGGAAGCACTCTTGTTTGTTATTCTCAAATCATACTTAGTCGCAATATATACTAGGTTATTTGTTATAGTATCGCAAATACAAATACCTGTGTATCCGCAAAACACCGAGTCATGTATCTGTAATTGTTTTCGCAACCCTTCGAACTGATCGCATCTCTTTCATATATACAGTACGTGACCAATTCCCGCTCCGACTTGTTGACCGTTCCGATCAAATATTATTCTATAATACTTTCATCCTGTATAAAACTGTTTAATTTCGATTCGAGATTTTCCGACGGGGTTAGTAATGTTTCGTTTATAATATTAGCTGGTGATAAGGAAGCTATACTACTATTTCACTAGTGGTAGGTCTCTGTTGCCGGAGACCGTCTAGGTACCGCCGCAGCTCCCATTTTAGTAAGTGTGTAAACATTACTGTGTTTTGGTTTGAAGGGTAAGCTAGTGAAATTACTGGGGTAACGAGACTTAATACTTTGTCTCAAAGCGGCAAGCGAAATGTGGTGCAGTGTATACCATCCTAACTAGCACCACATTGTTATGTGCAAGCGTATCACTTACCATCAGGTGAACGTCTCGCTCGTTTCCCTAGTTAAATAAAAAAAAGTCAAAGTGCATTTTTTTTTATACTACTTAGCGACGAGACGAGCAAGACGTTCACCTGATGGCAAGTGATACGCTTGCCCATGACAACGTGGTGCTAGTTAAGATGGTACACACTGCACCACATTGCGCTCGTCGCCTCGTGACATAAGGTGTTAAGTCTCGTTACCCCAGTAATTACACTAGCTACAGCGCCCTTCAAACCATAGTAGTAAAGTCATCGAGAAGCTATATTGCTGAAAGTTTCATATTTGAAAATCATGTTCTAAACATTATATGGTAGGGCATATCATATGCTATCAGATACCACTAATTCAACATGGTCATAGAAACTGAAGACAATGATCTATTTTTACCGCAGTAATTAATTCTAGTAAAGTAAGTTACCGTTAAGTAAATTCAATTTGTCTGTTTCGCCTTCTATTCCCGAGTTGGGAGACAACGAATTCGTTTCGACTAACCGGAAGCACTCTTGTTTGTTATCCATTCTGTAGACGTACAAGAGCTATTTACATAGGTCAGTACTATTAAACATTATTAATCAGGTTTAGAATTAATGGTTTTAAGATTATCCTTTTAAACTTATGCTATTTGTGTGGATTAAAACTTTCTGGTTTTCTTTATCTTCTCCTTCTTGTCGTGACTTTTCTTTATCAGTGAAGTTTAAATATGTAAAATCGATATGGATTACTTCCTTCTCCTATTACAAAAGAATACAAAGTATTTTATCAAATGGTAATCAACTTGGAATACCTTAGAACTCTTCTAGGAGGTAATATATATATCGTGATAAGATTCTAATTAAACGACTTCCTTTTAACCGTTAACATTCCTGTTGTAGGTGGATTTTGATCCTTACTGTGTCGTGCTAAGGTGTATTTTTGTTTGGATGGATAGTGGGGGGGCTCATCGAAAAGCAGCGTGGATGACATGGCGTGCAGCACGCAACACCTGCCGCAGACGGATTGCTGCATCGCCGAGCAATCCAACTGGCGAATGTTTCGTGTAGGAATGACCTGATGACTAATGTGGGTTAACCTAATTAAGCTTTCGATATATTTCACTGATCCATGGTGTCTCTGTTCAGGCTTTTCAATCATTTTTCAATATCTTGATTTTATTCAGACGCAATATTTACTTGTCTGTAGTATTTCTTTTTTTTTTTTAAACTACTAAGCGACGAGACGAGCAAGACGTTCACCTGATGGTAAGTGATACGCTTGCCCATGACAACGTAGTGCTAGTTAAGATGGTCCACACTGCACTATTGCGCTGGTCGCCTTGAGACATAAGGTGTTGAGTCTCGTTACCCCAGTAATTACACTAGCTACAGCGCCCTTAAACCGGAACACATCTGTATCACACACACATCAGTATCTGGAACTACAAGACTAAGTTTTTTTTTATTTTGTATAAACTAGTGCTTGACTACGATCCCACCTGATGGTATTCGGCAATGTGATGTAGGTGGTAAAGAGGTTAAGGTAGAAGCTTTTTCACAATTTTCTTGAAGACCCCACTTCATACCTGGACGGATACATTGACGCCGGTAGACTGTTCCAATCCTTCGCTATACGCATAAAAATTTTTTCATATCGTTGTCACTGCATCAGCTCTAGCATCTTGCATGAGATACGCGAAAGCGAATCCTCATATCACGGTTAGATCACCCAACACATCATCATCATTATCACCAGGTGGTAGGTCTCTGTTGCCGGAGACCGTCTGGATGGGTACCACCGCAGTTCCTATTTCAACCGCCAAATAGTACTGTGCAAACATTACTGTGTTCCGGTTTGAAGGGCGCTGTAGCTAGTGTAATTACTGGGGTAACGAGACTTAACACCTTATGTCTCAAGGCGACGAGCGCAATGTGGTGCAGCGTGTACCATCTTAACTAGCACCACGTTGTCATGGGCAAGCGTATCACTTACCATCAGGTGAACGTCTTGCTCGTCTCGTCGCATACTCGTATAAAAAAAAAAATTATCATGTTCTTAAACAACGTACACAATATTTTTTTTTTTATTATCGATAAGTTTTGAATTTCCTTCATTATGAAAGTATAACGAAAGTCCCGTTTCATAATTAATGAAACAGAAATAAAAGGTTATTCCTCGTCATTCCTCAACCCCTCGTGTCATTAAAGCTCGAAGCTGTCAATGTGATGCATGTTGAATATGTATCGACACGTACCCTTTCAATTTGTACGAGCCGGTTTCTGCAGTCCGGATCAAGTGGCGTGATGAAAAGATATTTTTAATGAAAAACATATTCCCAGTTATATTTGCTACATACGTTTGCTTTGTAATCATGCGATGTGTTATTTTATTGCAAATTATTTTCATGAAAGATTTTATGTTAGCTTTAAAATAATTCGCGTTAAAAAGCTAGTACGTAAATATTTTTAATGAATATGTTAAAAACATTATATACGGCAAAGCAATTTTGACTTATTGTTTATTAGTTGTTATTTAGTCTTTTTTCCAAATACGACACATGGTTTTTTTTGTGCTTTCCATGCGTTCTTGCCTTTTCGGAAGGAATATAATAAATAAAATATGTCTGAACTGTCTGTTAAATTGGAATAAAAACAAAACTAAAGCAATAATCGATGTAATTTTTTTTACTAAATTAAAGGTAGAAGTCCAAACGATAAGAAAATATTATAGGTTCGATGCTTTGACCACGTTAACAAAACAAAAAAAAAGTGTAAAGCACATCTATCTACAAAATCGGCAATCACTTAGTTGCCAACCCAATATTATATTCTTTTAATATCGTGATAAAAAAATTGTAAATCATCATAGTTTTATTTAAACGAGCATACAATATATAGCTTTTACTGTTCTTTAATTTATTTGACTAACTAAAACTTTAAGTTACTAAAATGTCTCCGTAATTGGATTGATTGAAGCTGAATTGGTTAGTATGTTAATGTTGAATATAATAAACGATATTCAATATCTAAGTCGTCACGATCTATTTCAGTGCGGTTATTACACCAACTTGTTACGAGCAATTTGGTGACGGCACCGCCGTCTGGAAATTTATTATCGCTAATAGAGATGGACTGTAACAGCGTTATTTTAATCGTCCCCCTCCTTTCCCCCCTTCCCAAAACTAATAGCTTTTACGGCGGGAGCATTAAAAACGAATGGCAATTTGCGAACGTTTCACTCATTTTGGTCATGTGCTTCATAGAACTTCCAAGCTAGCATTTTCTTTTCAATCTTCGCCTCAACAAAACATCATTTGTTGATTAATATATACTCCCGGACACATCTATCGGCCCACCACCCAGTGTTTAAAGTTTCGACGGTGTCTAGTTAAAAATAAATGTTAGGCGGAGCAATAAGTTTTAATGCAGTTTTGAAGCAGATTTATTGGTCAACCCCTATAGGTTTTTTTTTAAATTTTTTTGTAATTTCGAATTGATTTGGTCGGCAGAAGTTTTACAACTTGGGCGACAATTTCAGGCAGAGTATCCATATTTTTTGGTCAAAACTGGCTCTGAGTTTAGATTTGCATTTTTAAGGAACCAATAATCGAACACATCAAAAAAAAAATCCAACTTGTGCGAAATAAAAAAGTTTTGTCCATTCCTGGGTCGTTGAAAACAATGAACAGACTCGAATTTTCGTTTTTTTTTCAAAATCCGGAATTCAAAATAAAAAAAAAAACATACCAAAAGGTTGACCAAAAAATCAGTTTTAAAACTGCATTAAAACTTATTGCTCCACCTAACATTTATTTTTAGCTAGGCACCGTTAAAACTTTTAAACACTAGGTGGGCCGATAGATTTGTCCGGGAGTGTATTTTTTTTTATTTATAACAAACCTGTCATTCTAATTCTTAGCGCTATTAAAAATGTTAAGAATTGATTTTGTCGACGGCTCGCCATTTATCAAAGTGTCTGAAAACGAGAGAAGCGAAGATACAAGTTTGTAGGAGCGCACTGTATATTAACATAACCTCCAACAGCGGTCGTAAACACGTTTTACGAGCCCTCCATGTGTCTAGTTTCATTTCCCTCGACTGTCCCGTGGCACGGTCTTCAATGTGCTTTTACAGCTCATTACATAGTTAGCATCTCGGAAATATATATGTTAACTACTTACAAATTCAAATTAGTAGAATTGTTACATAGAAATCATTCGGAATCTATCCTAAAGTGGAGAAAGACAAGATCATTTATCCAAACCGCTCGCTTGTTGAGAATGTTGTATATCCACGAATGTTGTGAGAACATGCTGGTTTCCTAACAATGTTTGTCTTCAGCGAAAGCTCAAAAACTATTGTCAAATTGTTTAAGATCCAATTTCTTCAAAATTTTTAAATGTATTGAAACAATCTTTTTCTTAATTGGCTACTTGTAAGTTTTTACCTAGTTTATCATAATTTAATTTAAGCTAACATTGTTGTATTTCAACTCTTTAATGCATAAGTAAGTGTCATCAAAATTTTTATGCCGTCAGATGTTTCCCTATTATACAAACACCGTATCGATGTTTATCAACTCGCGTATCACTATAACATTTTTTGATAGGCGGTTAAATCTTTGTACAACACTGTTTTAGATACAGTGAAAGTTATTTAAGATTTCTATATTAACTTATTTGTAGATCAAGTAACTCATTTTGTACTTGTGAATTTCCTAGGAAATTTCAGCTAATCTGCTATCACAATAAATTATGTATACACAAAGATATAAGTATAAAAGATTATTAAAACAATTCCGGTTAAACACACAGGCTTTGGTCTTATTGTAACTAAACTCATTCGAATGAATCGGTTGGAAGAAAAAAAAAAACTGTAAAACTTCAAACTGAATTAATTTTAAGTACAGTAAGTTTAAAACGAGCCGTGATAGCCTAGTGGTTTGAACGCCCGCCTTCCACTCCGGAGGGACCGGGTTCGAATCCGGCCTGCACCAATGAATTTTTATGTGCAGTTATTATAACACCAACTAATATCACGTGCTTTGACGGTGAAGGAAAACATCGTGAGGAAACCTGCATGTCTACGTCATTGACCGTCTGTGCTCGCACTAGTATGTGAAATGGAGAAGGCAATGACAAACAACTCTATTAAAACTGCCAAGAGAGTCGTCGTGTGTTTCATTAAAACATGATGACCACGACCCTCAGTCATGAGGAAATACGACTTAGAAGAAGAAAGTTTAAAACATCGCCTACTCTTATCAGTGTCTGAAGTTAGATTTTGATAAAATTAAGTAAACTCGAGCGTTGTTCCGCCGGCGCTTCCTATGTTTACTTGTCGATGTTCACAAAGTATTTGTTTGTAGGAGTACGTTAATAACTTCTCTTATATAGAAGACGTATATGGGAATGGATTGGAGAATGATATTTGAAGCAATGGAAAGTTGCGAGGTTATGATAATAGGATGAAAAACAGTAAAGTCTTTATAAACATGAGTAACAACATCAGTAAGATATTAATTCATGTGATGGTAATTAATCACAGCGACGTTGCCAACGTTTGTGGAATTTTGGAAGGTGTCTCATTCATCTCGGTCTAAAACCATCACTGATGACCGAATAGTTTCTCTAAGGTATGAAATGACCTTCGAAACGACTATTTACTATTCCGAATAGTCATAAACATTTGTTTAACTATAAAGTTGACTTTTTAGTTTACTGTACTTTAATATGTCGTATACATTTTCTTTTAAATCCCAATTTCGTTTCTACGAATCGAGTAAGACTTTCACCTGATGGTAAGTGATACGCTTGCCCATAACGTGGTGTTAGTCAAGATGGTATACACTGCACCGCATTGCGCTCGTCGTAAGAAGGTGTTAAATCTCGTTACCCCAGTAATATCACTAGCTTACAGCGCCCTTCAAACTGGAACACAGTAACGTTATCACACTACTATTTGGCAGTTGAAATAGGAGCTGCGGTGGACCTAGACGGTCTGTAGCAACAGAGAGCTATCACCATTTTATGTAAAGCGAGAGATTAATTTATTAGTACTTTGAAATTTATTATGAACGTATTTAATAATTTATTGCCTAGATAGGGTAAGCTGCTTACCCTTCTCAATTTAATTTCATAACTCTAATGTAATGCGTGCATGAAGTACTGTATACAGAGTTAAAGTTTTTATATCGCTGAAAATGTCCCTTTGATGTCGAGCGCAGATGTTGTGGACAGTATTGGATACGCGTTTCGCGGATTTGGGGTTCAGTGAAAATAAATTTACGCCGCGGTTGTATAAATAACAATGTATAAACTCTTTTATATTAATAACCAGTGTCACACAATTTAAAACTGTTAAACTTTAAAAAATATTTAAACGTTTATGATTTCGGTCTGTGTGGCGTAAATTTTAAAAGTAAAGATGAAGATTTTTTGTATCTAAATGTATATTAAAAATGTTCATTTGCATAACTGGTCTATTAATACCAATATATAATTATACGGTTGTTGTAACTAAGGTTTGCATGCTAATAATTGTCGTTAGAAATAAGTACTGCTTGTACTCTTGCCTTTACAACCTTGAACATATTTATTTAATAACCTCTTCTAAGTCGTATTTCCTCATGACTGAGGGTCGTGGTCATCATGTGTAATGAAACACACGACGACTTTCTTGGCAGTTATAATGGAGTGGTGTTGCCATTGCCTTCTCCATTTCACATACTAGTGCGAGCACGGATGGTCATCACATAGATATTAAGGTTTCCTCGCGATGTTTTCCTTCACAGTCAGAACGCGTGATATTAGTTGGTGTTATACTAACTGCACATAAATTGAAAAATTCATTGGTGCAGGCCGGATTCGAACTCGGTACCTCCGGAGTTGAAGGCGAGCGTTCAAACCACTACGCTATCACGGCTCTTTTATATTATAACCTAAGTATTACAGTATTTATTAACCCAAGTAAACATAATTTCTGTTTTAATACTTTGTTTTTTATCATGGCGGTGTATAAAAATAAAAAATCTGATATCTCATTGAGTGTAGCAATGACGCAGTAAGACAGCGTCGAAGTAGTCCGACTACTACTGTAATGAAGTCACTAAGTCAGCTCGTGTTATCTCGCGTGCCACACGCAACGGCGGATTGATTACCTCTCCATCATCTAGCAGCAAACATTGAAATTTGAATTTGATGCCCATTACAGCACATTGTCTCTGTAATAGCATATCGGTTGGCTGTGTGGCTTGTGACACGTTAAGCGTACCGCGTTGTGTGAATAAACGATTTTCATATGGACGATGGTACTGCAGGCCTTATTTTATTTAAAGAGGTGATAAGTGAGACGTTCACTGGTAAGTGATAAGCTTGCTCATAACGTGGCGCTAGTTAGGATGATATACACAGCACCACATTGCGCTCGTGGCCATGAGACAAGATGTTAAGTCTCTTTGTCGGCGCGATCGTGTTGTAAAATAATTTCTTTGTTAAATTTCATTATCTACGATTTTAAGCTCAACATAGAGATGACTTCTGTTTAAAAAAAAAATTAATGTAAAATTCTGCAAATTTACGTTTTATCGAATAATGAGCAATCCACAAAATGATGTTGGTGGCAAGCCCCAACGCCGACTGTTTTAAAAACACTTCAGGAACTCTTACATCAGACACAAGTAATTTCACTAACCAGGGTAGTCCAGTAAATCATCAGCTACGCCGTAACGGAGAATATTATAACATATCACGCAATATAACTGAGCTGGGAGGATGTATAGCTAGTGAAATTATTAACATACATTTTTATTACTTTATCAGAAATCATAATATTTACCATGGCTCACAGAGCAACACAACAACTGGACGAGAGCCGCAGTTGGAAAGCCAGTAGGGGCCCTAATAAATCATTGAATGTTTTTTTATGTTGTGCTTTATGGTAATAGTTAATTTCAAATAATTCGAAAATTATTTATTTATTTATTGTACACACAAAAAAGACAAAATATAAGTACATAGATAAGATAAAAGTACATAGGTGAGCTTAACGCTAAAAGAGTTTTCTTCCAGCAGACCTGTGAAGAAAGGAAATCAATGAAAAGTATAAAGCAGGTAGGTGTATATAATAAGAGAAAACATGATTTAAAGAATAGAGAAGCTTAAGAAAATACTACTGCATAATATATTACATAGAAATACATATTATATAACAATGAAAAAGCATATCAATGAACGTTTCTGATAAATACATATATATAAATTAAAGAATACACAAATACAAAAAGTAAGAAACAAAGGAGACCAAACATGAGTATCTTTTATATAGGTGATGAAAGATTTTTTAGAATTTTTTTAGAAGATTGAAGAAAAATTATAATTAACAAAAGCGTTAAGTCGTTATTATATAAAGAAGTGTTAAAGAGAGACACTTTAGAATATAACATGGAACCATTGTCGTGTTATCTTAATTTGTTTTGTAATTCTGTGTAGTTCAATAAATCGTTTAGTTCTTGTTACAGGGTAAAATATCAGGAGTTTTGTTGTGCGTTTACAAATTTTGTTGTTCCCATGCCTCGTGAATAACGTTCATCACGCTACGGCCGCGTCGTACTAAATTAAAAAGTTTAATGTAACAGCGGAGGGTAGCCGTGCAAAACATAAATCATTAACTTCCTCAGCGATGAAGCAGTTTTGACGTCGGAAGTTATCACTCGATTAGGCGTGAACGAATATTCACTTTATTCTTTAATACGACTAATTCAACTTTAATTAAAAAAAAGTGCAGCAGCTGAACATAAAGCTTAATTATAAATTACAAATTTTAAGTTATCTAGAAACCACTAAACTTTTCACAGATGTCTAGTAAATAGTTAATTACATTGTGAATGCAGCGTTTGATCAAACTTTTTGATACAACGTTGTGGCAACATCGCATGTTAATTGTCCACGTTTATAATTAAACGATATTATATATAAACGTTATGTCGGTCGAATGTAACAGTTTTTATTAATAACTGTAAACGCAAACAGACAGGGAATTATGTCAAAGCTCTTGATCCGCCGCCGGAGATACAAGCGCTGAAGATAGCACTGAAATAGCCGCCGATTCACATCAAAGGCAGTCTCGGCTCGATTGATGCACAATCGAGCTCCGGTTTTATTCGATTAAACAATTTCGGATCGACTGTAGGGTCGAAGGCGAAGTAAAGAATGTGGTTACTACTGTTAGATATTGAGGGAAAATAATTGTGATAAAGCTCACACAAAACAACATAGCGCTCTTTGAGATGGTACACATGGGAGACATAATGGCTAAGTCTCGTTACCTCAGTAATTCACTAGCTTATACCCTTCAAACCGGAACACAGTAATGTTTACACATTACTATTCGGCGGTAGAAATAGTCACTACGTTTGTACCGGGTACACGGTCTGTAGCAACAGAGACCTACCAGCAGTGAAAACTTTTTCTTGTTCAGTTATAAATAATTTTAAATGTATATAGTTTATATTAGATGAAGGTTGTAAATTTAATATCGATTCGTGTATGTGAGGATGGGACACTTCAGCGTCCATGATGCATTGGCACCCGTTGGAGATGATCGAGTGTGGACACCGCCGATTGGACACGTTCCGCTGGAACCTCCAAACCTCTACCTAACTTACAAACTTAACTATTCCTATTACAAATATCTTCAATTTCAATAAATTTTACTACCTTTAAATTGCTGATGTAACTCTTAGATTTTACTTGGCGTCTCTTTAAAATGTTTTTCTAAATTTGTCACCATTATCATCAGCGGATAGAGTTCTGGTCAAAGGCCTTCGCTTAAGATCATACACATGAACGTTTCGTTTTTTGTTACTAGAAATGTGTATATTAAAATATAACATATCTACATTGTAATGAAAATGTATGATACAGTATATTTAACAAAATGTTTTTTAATTGTTTGTACATATTTTGATGGGAACGGTTTAGAAAATTTCTTTCTTTAAAAAGTTAAAGAGAACAGACTTCTACGAGTTGTTCTTGAAAACACTTATCCTTTTTACCTTAACGATTGAAAGAAAAAAAGCTAGATTCAGTCGTTGCTGATGTCTCCGACAGTTGTACAGATATTAGGGTATGAGAAAAATAATCATGATTTATATAAATCATGAAGGTACTAATCATTCGACGCTGCAACGACAGCGAGTGGACCGGTCCCCCTTCACAGTTAATTTACATATTTAATTACGGCCCTCGCAATAGTTCCGCAAACTAATCGTATAAATTCATCTCTGTATAAATAAAATCCTCGTTCAGTTCCACGGAACTTGTTACTTCGTTAACAACTACGAGAA
The DNA here is from genome assembly GCA_029286795.1 of Byasa hedistus. NCBI lineage: Eukaryota > Metazoa > Arthropoda > Insecta > Lepidoptera > Papilionidae > Byasa > Byasa hedistus. The sequence continues at coordinate 1,949,619 of JAGSMW010000020.1, read as the reverse complement.
AGAGCTTTTTCATAATCCCAGAAGTTTCAAAGTACGCCTGGAAGTATTCACTTATTCTTTTACGATCGTTTAATGCTCGAACTTATCGAGCACGAAAAATAATCATCTACGTATTTTCATTTTAGTAAATAAGTTGAATACAAAACATTTAGATATATTTATTTTTCTTTTCGAATATTCAGTATCAACAAATGCTCGTCTCTTAACCTTTCTTAATTCGTGGATGTGTAAAATCGTGCAATTCCTGTAAAGCGTTTAATTTTAGTGAACTTAACCTGTCACTTAGCTATTCATAGGATTTTCTTAGAATGCTTTATCGCGGCATGCCTCGTCTGTGTTATATATAAATAGAACTTAAAGCTGGTACACCATATTCTACTTACTATTCAACATCACTCATGGTTTTCGAGTTGTTTTACACGCTGAACATTTCTGAAAAGTGATTTTTTTTAAATCATTGCATTATGATAAACTCATGTTCTAGCTGAGGCCTTTGTGTTATTAATTTGATTTTTTTTTTATACTAATATGCGACGAGACGAGCAAGACGTTCACCTGATGGTAAGTGATACGCTTGCCCATGACAACGTGGTGCTACTTAAGATGGTATACACTGCACCACATTGCGCTCGTCGTCTGAGACATAAGGTGTTAAGTCTCGTTACCCCAGTAATTACACTAGCTACAGCGCCCTTCAAAACGGAACACAGTAATGTTCGCACACTACTATTTGGCGGTTGAAATAGGAGCTGCGGTGGTACCCACCCAGACGGTCTCCGGCAACACCTGGTAATCCTACCTGATTGACTTGATAGAAATTGTAACACATACAAAGAAACGTATTTATTATAATAAAAGGGTTGTTTGACGTAAACATACATCCAACTTTATCCTCGTGTTATAACGGATCCTAACGAAGTTCTTTGTCTGTTCTTTGTATGCCGACGATTCAGTCTCTTATTCACTTAATAAAAAGACCTTTTGTTTTTCTTCATTTGTGGCAAAGAATGATATTATTACTAGTAATTTTTCTACAAATATAGTAAAATTTTTATTGTGTATTGCTAAATCGATTTCGATGCGACTTTCACTACCCGTTGATCGATTTTGCAAGCTACCTATTTGAATCTGTGAGAAACACTAAGTTCCCTTTGAACCAGTACAACGTTTTATTCAACTTGAATTTTTTTATGAAACTATTTTAATGTAGTAATGATGTGTTAAGCTACACTACAAAAGCAATTTCGTCGCTACATCCGTGGCGCAAGAGACAAGAGTCACTTTAGACGCTATATTTGGATGAGATAATGTTTGTGCGCTTGTTACTTTGACGTTGTAGTTTTAGTGTATTAAGAGAACTAGATCGAAAACAGTGTTTCTAGTAGAGTGTTACAATAAATAAATCATAGTTTTATTTATAGTACCACTCGAAAAGTTTATAATTTATTTCAGCGGATTGTTTGTTTTTTGTTTCAGGTATTTTTCAGCTCACGGCCAATGCCTAGACTGATTCATTACAGACGATGCTACCTTGTGCATAGAGCTTGCACCGCATTGACGCAGGTTAGTGAGTATGTGCCTACTGAGGTTGCATCAACAATATCTCTCTGTCGAAAATACAGATAAAGAATCAGGGAAATGAAATAGTGTAATATTTCTGAAATGGTTTTCTAGCAAACTGCTGCATGTATTTTCGCAGACTGTGATCTAAATAAACACCACCGCCTTTTCCTTGAAAAAAAAAAACATCAAACTCCTTCGCGAAGTCGCTAAGCCTTTTGACTCGGATGTCCCTGGTTCAAATTCCGGACCTCGTCAAGGAGTGTGAAAGGTAAAAGTATTTTTCAGACTTACCTGGCAGGGCTACATACCTAATGCAAATTTGCCACCTATAACAAAATTGCTATTAATACATGAAAGTTGGAATATTCATGATGAACATTTTTCATCATCCACGGCCTCACTGTCATCTAACAGTTTGTAAAACTATATCTCATATCGCTTTAAAATTAAACCAGGGACCACCTCAAAGTTCAGTAAAGAACGATCACAATGTTTCTATAGTCGTCGTAGTATTATTACTATTTCTCTAGTCCTTTGTCTCTAAACAAACCACTCTCCGTAACACACAGGAGAATGCACTAGTACATTGATTAATTATTCGCCGAGATACAGTCGTTGTTTAACGCCTACAATAGAACTAGGAAGTCTGTGTTCGTCTGATCAGATACTCGATAGAAAATTACTGAACCTTAACACATCGTAATAAAGGTTAAATTTGCTTGCGCTCATCAAACCAACGACGGGAACTAATTTAGGATCATCTGTTTTGCCGTAGCGCTTTGTGTTTATGGCGAATGTTGTGTTCTGGTGAAGTTTACCGTGGTCGTCTACTAGTTGTAATTAGAAAGAGATCGATATCATGTTCAGTCTTGATTATGTCATTTTTATTATCCTGAAAGTAAAGGTTCTTTATTAACATTCATTACAATTGTTGATACGTAATCTTTAGCAAGGATAACTAAAAAATAAACCGACAGTCAAAGGTCCTCGATGAGGATTTAAGAACCGAAAGGTCAAGATCGATTTAGAAATTTAAGAAACACGATGATACAAATAACCTATCTTTATTAACAAAACACTAGATTTCATAACAATGTTATTCATACACTATAAGAAGCGGGATGAAAAATAATATTATCCAAACTAGACATTATGTAGCCATAGAATCGGTTGAACCTTCATGTAATGTAGCAAGCGATTGTTGTGCTACGGAAGCAGTTCTAATTCGAAATTGATAATACTATCATATTTAACTATAACGACACAGCTGAAGATATCTGAAGGTCCTCAAACGCATTCGGCCATCAAATTCGAAAGATACGAACGATTATATTGTGCGGCAGGGTTTGGGGACCTCTACGCTAGATAGGGTCGCCGATATGACGCCGTAATTTCAATAAACGTCTATTGCAGTGCTCCGGGATCGCTGTATAGCCTTCTGCTTGTTATCAAAACCTTTCGTTATTTCATTAATTCTACAATTCTTTGCCGTTCCAGCAAATTTTTTGTTTGTCTCCCAAACAGAAAAATCATATAAACAGGTATAGAATTAAATTCTACTGGCATAAATTACTGTGTATGCGTTTTCGATCTTAAAAGAAAAGCGCTATCTGTCATGCTGACCATGTCATCAGTTTACTAATTACAGTCATCATCATGATATTTCTCCACCGCTAGAAATATCTTGTCATATGTTGAACAGAATACGGCCTTGTCCTGTTTGATTTCAGTGTCTCCCTATTCTTTTGATGTCTGTCCACCTAGTGGGAGGTCTGCCAACTCTGCGCTTTCCAGTACTACAACTTTCCCAAAGTCTATCGGTTTTTCGAGCTATAGTTTTATTACACTATTTAGCCTAAACTGTAACCAAATATCATCCATCGTATTTTTATTATGGTACCATCGCGTATTTAAAAGAAAGCAACTTAGTTATGAGCAAATTATAACAATTTTCTATGAGAAGTGTACTCATCGGCTTGCAACATATAAAACGGGCTCTTAAAAAAACGTATTAAAAGGTTTAAACGATTTCAGCGTTAATTTATTCAGAGTTTGCGGACTGCCCCCAACAATATCCAAACAGAAATTAATGAATTAGCATTCGAAGTGTCGCCATGTTGTTTCGTTAATTTCGTCCTCTTTCACGGGCGTCGTTATTTTAGATTTGTTAAAGAGTTGTCATCTCTCTGAGAAGGGTCGCGATTCGCTCGTTTCATGCTCGATGAACAACAGTAGACGATCAGATTCAACACCCCCGAGGATTATCAGACCTTCCCTATTTTCTGTACGGAATATTAAATATTGGATATTTTAATTTGATATATTTGTCCCATGTAAGCTAATCTTCAAAACTATGTCCTTGTCCATTGAGCTCCTAATGTCGAGCAATGGAAGTGCATCAGATTTCTTTTATTTAATAGGAAATGGAGGATTTTGGTTTAATTTTTTTTAATGTAAAATTTGGGCTCTGACTGAAATTGTGTATGGGATCGGTGAAGTATAAAATCAATAATTCAAATATGTCATTGACACAATTTAAATATTTGTCGTAAAATCATTTCGCATGAACTCGCACTTCAAATAGTGTAATTGTGTATCATTATGTATAACCATTGAGTATCATTGCGAAATACCATATCGACCGCGGTGGGACAGTTCGTATGAATGTTGAACTAAATTGGTTCAATTTAATTTTATGAATGTATGTAATATTTAATGGAATACGGAGCTAAGTGTTAGTGGATTAATTAAACTGGCGCTTGCAAGTGTGTATACGTATGTTTGTGACAGCATCTGAACTAGCTCGCTTCCGGTAACTTGTCGACGATTTGTATGCACTCCCGAACAAAATCGAGGCATGTGAAAACATAACACAACTGTATTTTTGTTCTTTTTTCGTCTCTATCTAGAAAGTTCTTTAAAGGATTATAAAAATCTAAATAGACAATCAAAGATTTTTAACGTTTTTCGCTTTCGACCGGAGATTTTTTTCATTTAAATTTATCATATTTTTTTAGATTTAAAGTTACAATGAAGCGTACCATATATTGCCTTCACTGACTTTCGGTATCTGATAATAAGTTGTAATAGCCCATTAATTTATAACATGCGTCATCACGGCAGTGGGTAGAAAAATCCATACCACAATCCAAACTTAATATAGTTTGTCCAAAAATAGAATGTTGGTTAAAATATGTTTGAGAAAGATTCTACCTACGATACTCTTAAAGTTAAGAACCTAGTTAAATATTTTTTCCCTAACGTAATATCACATTTAGTATTAATAGCATAGTGTTATCCGTAGCAGACGATGCGTGGAAGGGGCTAAACGAGTCTGCCAGCGCCCCACGGGATGTCTAGCAAATCTAGATAATTTCGATGAAGTGCATGTACGTTTAAAGTAATACACATTCAGAAATGAAATTATCAGACGCAATCACTAAAGTGTCAATATTAAAGGCGGAAATATTTCTTTAATAGACTTTGCTGGAATATTTTAGACGAACACGCTTCACTATGTACATCGTAGTAACTTAAAAATCGTTTAAAATTTAGCTTCAATAATAGCCTGGTCTATAATAGACGAATTGTTACAAATAATACAGCGATTGAAAAACCATTCAACGTTTTCAGTTATTATTTAAAAAAAATCGTTTATATTTTGTACAAAATGACCTAATTCCGAAATAAAAAAAATTATAGCCGCAGTGTAATTCGTACCTCAGGAAGCTTCGCATAATTATGGCCGATACAAACTTTGGATCCAAAGTGATAATTTCAAAAATTTATGTCCTAATCGCGTGCCCGAGTCGATTACTTTAAACTTTGTTGTATTTTCTGTATTGCTGAAGCTACCGTTGAACAACTTAACAACTAATGTTTTAACCCCCGTCCATGTTAAACATTAAGTTTTAGCTTAAATCACGATAAGTCGTAATATAGATATTATAACATATCAACATCATCATTCGATCTCTACCGTGACTAGTCGGATACTTCCTTCATCTGGACATTCCTTACGATCTTCAGGTCATCAGTCAACATGATCTCTACTCAAGGATCTTGTTACCCCATCGGCCGTTCGATCTTCACAACAACAGACAACATATAGTTCTTTGGTTTGATCTCAACTTCTTATGACATTATTTGATGAGGACCTCTGGAACGTGGAGAAGTACACAGAATATTCTGACTTGACATCTAAACCACGTTGACGTGTTTACAGAATATAAGAGAACATCTATGTGTTACAATGCAGTTAGATTTTAGATTTGTGTCCGCTTGACATAAGCCCACTTATAGCTTTGTTGGAAATAGATGCGGTTTCATAGCATTTGGTTAAATTTTAATTGTAACATTATCGGTATGGTCAAGTGCTATAACGCAAAATACTCTAGCTCTCATATTATATGATACCCCAGTAATAACACTAGCTACAGTGCCCTTCAAACCGGAACACAGTAATGTTTGCACACTACTATTTGGGGGTTGAAATAGGAGATGCGGTGGTACCCCATCCAGACGGTCTCCGGCAACAGACCACCAGGTAGTAGTAGTTTACCAGGTGGTAGGTCTCTGTTGCCGGTGATCGATCCTATTTCAACCGCCAAATAGTAGTGTGCAAACATTACTGTGTTCCGGTTTGAAGGGCACTGTAACTAGTGTAATTACTGGGGTAACGAGACTTAACACCTTATGTCTCAATTCGACGAGCGCGATGTGGTGCAGTGTGTACCATCTTAACTAGCGCCGCGTTGTCATGGGCAAGCGTATCACTTACCATCAGGTGAACGTCTTGCTAGTCTCGTTGCATAGTAGCATAAAAAAACAGAGACCTACCACCAGTAACAGTACGTTAAAGTGGTTACAGTTCAGCGGTGGTGTCGTTGTTTGTTTTCATTTCCCGGCAATAAAACGCCGCGCACAGCCCTTGTCAAAAGTCGGCGTGACGCCCGCCCGCCCAGCCAGTTCCCGTCCCGTCGTCGAGCCTGCCGCACGCCGTCGCGTCACGCGGCACGGCTTATCGACCGCGTGTTACTCGCCGAACGTGTTCATTACTCCGCACACGTGACGTTTACGAATTGTTAAAGGTGAGTTTCATGCGGTGTTAATAGTCTACGAATTTTAAACGATACGTCATATTTTTTATATGACTGTCTACGATCCGCGCTTGACTACTAAACCACCTGATGGTAAGTGTCAATGCAGTATTTAATTGTAAAGTATTATTTTAAACAGAAACTTTAATGGTTTTTAAGTAAATCTCATTAATTTTAGCAAGTACTCTGTTACTGTGTTAAAGACATCTAAATATAATTTTCGTTACAAATATTATGCAAACATGTCTTTGTTTTCGGTTATTATCAAACAACGCCGCGATGTTTAAATGAAAACTTTCATATTTACATCGAGCTTTCAGTATGAAACGCGTTGATTACAAACAATACTTCATTTACGCGATGTTTTAAATTGAAACGTTGGGAAATATTATTGAAAGCTTGCATTGTTTCAGTAAGTTTTGTTTTCTATATATAAAAAAGTCGTAAAGCACGGTAAATGTTTTTGTACTACGTATACGTCGCGATTTCAGTTTCGCGGTTCTACGTTCAACAAGTAATGCTTCAGCTGAAAATACTAAAACTGAATTGTACGGTACTATAGAATATAAACATCTCATATACTTTTACATACAGACATAAATAGATGTATTTGTTTCTCTCTTTTACTACGCCTGATAGCTTATCTCATCATGACACTTATTCATATGAAACATAATAACATAATAATTACGCGACCAGAATCAAAGCTGCGATTTCTCTCCTACAAGATTGACGGATGATTTCTGCGTCGATATATACGATGTTAGTAACTTAATTAACAAGTAAATACATATCAATAATTACGCAATTTGAAAGCAATAAACGAATACATCTTTATATTTTTCAAAACATGTAAATTTGAATCTGAGGTCGGTTACTTTCTGCGCCTGGGGTCATTTACAACAGTTTTCAATTAGGAAAGTGGCAGATGCGCTGTACACCCCCCAAAGGAAAACGTTGGAAAAGGTCTTCATTAAACAATGAAATGTGGTTTTGCATAATTCATTGAGTGATAAAAACACCAGTATTATCTGGTACACAGTAATGTTTGTATACAGTCTGACAGTTTGTTGTAAGTTATTTTCTACCAATACCGATTTGAAGGCGATGTGGCTAGGAAGTTACTGGGATAATAAAATTTAACAAATCAAATCTCGGATTAAAGTTGTTTTTTCATACTTCGCGGCAAAGATACTAGCGAGACGTTGACTTGATGGTAAATGATACGTTTGTTTATCACTTGCCGCTCGATAAGATGGTATACACTGCAGCACATTGCGCTTGACGCCTTGAGACATTAGCTGTTAAGTCTCGTTACTCCAGTAATTTAGATTATAGCGCCCTTCCAACTGGAACACAGTAATGTTCGCACACTACTGTTTGGCGGTTGAAATAGGAGCTGCGGAGGTACCTTCCTAGACGGTCTCCGGCAACAGAGATCTACTCATGTATCATCCACCATTAGGCGTAAGTCCTTCCTCGTCTCATAGCTTTATGGTGTAATAAACTTCAAGTACCTATATACATTTATATAGTATCAGAAATAAGTATCATCAGAACTTTATACGTCGAAAATAGTATGAATATATGAGTTACTCGAAAACCCTCGCCTGTGCACTTATTACGCTTAAACTAGCGAACCAGTGTTAATGCGATTTTCGCTGGTCGAAAGCGTATTTTTAATTAAAAAAGTGCAATAATTTATTATTCATTTCGATGAAAAACCTTCGAAAAATAAAGCTTTAAGTGAGCGACAGAATAACTTAGTTTTAATGTTATTTTATTGTACTGTCTTTCGATGACGAATGTAATTAGACAGCTACAAGAAGAGCCGGACGTTCAAGTGATGGTAAGTGATAGCTGCACCACATCGAGTTTTACATTTTCCACTGGTGGTAGGTCTCTGTTTCCGGAGACTGTCTAAATACCACCATAGCTCGTATACCTACGCCAAACAGTAGTGTGCAAACATTACTGTGTTCCGATTGGAAGAGCGCGTTAAGCTAATGAAATTACTGGGGTAACTTAAAGCGATGAGCGCAGTGTGGTGCAGTGTATACCATCTTAACTAGCTTCACTTTGTGTCAAGTGAACGTCAACAATGTCTCGTCGCTTTGAAGCTCTTATTTCAACCGCCAAATAGTAATGTGCGAACATTACTGTGTTCCGGTTTGAAGGGCGCTGTAGCTAGTGTAATTACTGGGGTAACGAGACTTAACACCTTATGTCTCAAGGCGACGAGCGCAATGCGGTGCAGTGTGTACCATCTTAACTAGCACCACGTTGTTATGGGCAAGCGTATCACTTACCATCAGGTGAACGTCTTGCTCGTCTCGTCGCATAGTAGTATAAAAAAAAAAGCTCGTGATAATAAGTCTCGTTACCCCAGTAATTTCATTATCTACAACTCCCTTCAAGGAACACAGTAATGTTTAACAGGTGTTGCAGTGGTACCAACTTAGTCATAAGTAATAAACGAAATATGTTTCAGTTATCTTTTTGTTTAGATTATGTAGTAAGAAATACTGATAAATCCATTGTTTTCTTATACTAACAAGTTCAGGAGAGATCAAATGAATAAATGATTATATAAATAAACAGCTCAGCGAAACGTCTCCCGCATTTGCTAGTGATGATAAATTACTAATACGCCAAAACGGAATTGCTGTCTCCATATAATTTAGTGACACCTCAGTGCGGTTTCCGCGCCGCTGTTTGTGTTTTCAACTTGAGTATCTTTGTGTGTAGCTTGAATAAATTAAAAAGTACTTTACATTGAAAAGCTTCTCCGGGGCGTGTTTTAATGTTTTCTGTTTGCGACTTTCGCTAAAATTTAATCGTATTGTCTTATACTTTTACCTCTAACTTTCGTTCGTGTAACCGCAGTAAAGCTGGGTGATACTTTTAAATTACTCAGTACGTTCGTAGTTATATATTTAAAAGCTTTATTGGTACAGCAGAAATAGAGCTTACAATTGTCAGACTTGAAGCCAATGGGTGTTCTTTACATAGTCCACCAGTGGACTACTGGCCACAAGTATCTATATAAATCATACGAACAGTTCTATTAAAATCTTATTTGTATTTGTTATGGTTTATGATTGATTTTATTAAGTTATTATTTTAAGACATAAAGACCGTTTCTTATTTCTTAACCTGTGAAAGAAACTAAGTGATAGAACAAATAAAAATCAATCCCTTGTTTGTTAGTTATAAACCACTAAAATGTTATTATTACTTAGTATTTAAACTTATTTTTAAACGGTAAATTATGTATGTCGGTACGACGAAATTTTCCAAATTTCATTCTTATGAAGTTTGTTAAAAATTTGCCATAGATCATACCGAATTAAAATTTTTAATGTAACTTTACTATCGTTTCTATCATGTTTTTGTGATATCAGAAATTTCTGTGTCACCATTCCCACAATTTAACTTGACAAACATAATTAAAGCATTCAGGTGCTGGAAACCTGGGTCGCTTTGCTGGTAATTGATGTTTGCGTTGCGCCGCTTTGTGTCCGCGAGTCCACATGCGGGCAGGTGAATGTTTATTAAGTTTGATGGATTCTGAAAGCGTGAATAAATTACTATGGCTATTACGATTCAAATTATTAAAATTTCTAGTTCTGTCAACGATCGAACACTTTCTTAGCTCTGATTTTATGTATCATATATAAAAAGAAAACTATTACTATTATCAACAGATTTTTCGTTCTAGAAATATTTTAGTTAAGTTTCATCACAGCGCATAGATATTATTGTTTAAAGAAAATTTTAAAATGCTAATAATATACTTTGTTAAGTTACTTTCTTAACTTACGTCTCAAACTTTTAGTTTGATATAACTATTAGTTTAATACAAACATTCTGAGTGCATCTCCTCATAACAGGCCACCAGTTAAGTATTCATCTTATCTATTTGTCGTATAAAATAATTTAATGATTATTGTTAATATATTCAAAACTACACGAATATTATACTGCTAGAGTATATTTATTTTATTATTGTTGATAAAGGTAATAAAAATTGTTACTTATAAACTGAATCAGAATTGACTTTTACTTCAGGCTAATAAGAATTTAATGAGTTTCAACTATTCAACGGATTCATTTTTGTAATAGATCTATATTTTGCGTTCAGTAATGTACTAAATATTAACTAATCATCCCTGAAATTATCAACAAAGTTATAAACAAACAAAAAAATGTTTAATGTTATGAGTAGTCCGTAGATTAAAAACTTATCATACCAATATTTTTTTTGTTCGACGAGACGAGTGCGACAACCACCTTTCACCTGATGGTAAGTGATATGCTTACCCATAACAACATGTAGGTTATTAAGATGGTATACACTCCACCATAAGGTGTTAAGTCTCGTTACCCCAGTAATTTCACTAGCTTACAGCGCCCTTTCAAGCTGGAACACAGTAATGTTTGCACACTACTGTTTGGCGGTAGAAATAGGAGCTGCGGTGATACCTAGACGGTCTGTAGCAACAGAGACATACCACCAGTAAAAAATATAATATGTAGATATGTATTTTATATGTAAATATAGATTATATTAATTTGTGAATTTTGTTTTAAGCGGTAACATATCAGCGGTGTTTAATGTGAAAAATGGAGGCTTTTATCATAGGTGTTATTGGATGCCGGCGTATACTTCTCCTCTTTAAACAGTCATTTATCTTCGCCGCTGCCCGCTCGTACCAATTCGTAGACTGGTTATATGTGAGTGTTAGAATTATGGCGCGGAATAAATCTGGAGACTTCCACTTAAAATAGGATATTCATTTTTAAAGCAAAAACATATTAAAAATACTATATACTGGCAAATACAACATTTTACTCTCCATAAGTCGATTTCTCAATGCTGAAGGTCGTGACTCCTTATAATTAACCTAGTAATTTTACTATACTAATTAAAAAATCATTTTTAACCGTATAACAGATATGTTATTGCTGTTGGTGAGAATAGAACTACATAACTGAAGAAAACCTTGCTGTCTAATAAAGTTATAGCACACATGTAGATACGAAAGCCTTTAGAACATAAACAAGTCTAGTTACAAAGCTGTACGGTTATATCAATTGTCATGCGGCCATTTAATCAACCCATACACTTAGCTTCATATACCATTAAATATTACATCCATTCATAACATACAGCTGAATTAATTCACTCCGCATTTGTATCCTCCGTCTGAATGATACTGATACGGGAATTCCGTTTTAATATTCTGTAGTTAAAAGTTAAATAAAGCCGTGATAGCCTAGTGGTTTGAACGCCGGCCTTCCATCCCGAAGGTACCGGGTACGAATCCCGCCTGCACCAACGAATTTTTTAATTATGTGCAGTTAGTATAACACCAAGTAATATCGCGCGCTTTGACGGTGAAGGAAAACATCGTGAGGAAACCTGCACATCTATGTCATGACCATCCGTGCTCGGACTAGTATGTGAAATGGAGAAGGCAATGGCTAACCACTCCATTATAACTTTTTTTTTTTATATATACTACTTTGCGACGAGACGAGCTCGACGTTCACCTGATGGTAAGTGATACGCTTGCCCATGACAACGTGGCGCTGGTTAAGATGGTACACACTGCACCACATTGCGCTCGTCGCCTTGACACATAAGGTGTTAAGTCTCGATACCCCAGTAATTACACTAGCTACAGCGCCCTTCAAACCGGAACACAGTAATGTTTGCACACTACTATTTGGCGGTTGAAATAGGAGCTGCGGTGGTACCCACCCAGACGGTCTCCGGCAACAGAGACCTACCACCTGGTAAAGTTGTAACCTGTAAACTGCGAAGTAAGTCGTGCGTTTCATCACACATGATGACCACGACCCTCAGTCATGAGGAAATACGACTTAGAATAAACATTCTGTAGTTGCTTTAAAACATTTCACTGGATATTTAAATAAAAAAGCGACGATTTTCCTGTTATTATTCTCGTGCTCTTACCTGATGGGAGTGCACACTTGCGAAATTGAAGGCCGTAAAAATACCACTTAACCGGCTTCCGAAAGGTCCCCCTTTTTAATCGAATACGTTCCCGCTGTGAACGGTTAAACTTTTTTTTCTTTCATTCAACATGTAAAGTTTAAATTTCCGCTTCCTTAACTAGCCTTTATGTTATTATATTTGTGTTACTTTCAAGTTTCTTTTGGTTACGTTTAAAAGCTTTTTGCGAATACTAAATATTACAGAGCTTCGTTATAATATCTCTTATAAATATATGTAAATTGACAGATTTAGAAATTTTAAACAAACTTTATGAATGATTAATCGATTGATACTATTTACGTAACTTTAACAATACATATGTCTATACATTTTGTGGTTTAGTGTAATCTAGATAAAATTAAGCTTCTCTTACTATTGTTGAGTAAATTCACATGTAACTTGATCTAAAAACTTTAATGAATAGATGATAAACTAACTTAACTTGTTCGCGTTGCCGACAAGTTTCCCAAAAAGCATTTTCGACGAATAACTTTCTCTCGTAAAACTTTCCAACGTTTCTATCATTACCTGCGTTTGTACTGTATTAGTTTACGTAACTTTGAATGTTTTATTTAATTGTTTGTATAAGTTAAGTGTGTAAGTAAACTAATGTTGTTTTCTTTGCTCACTCCAAGTCTTCAAAACCGAAACGTAAACAGCTAAGTCCGAAGCTAAGGCTTTGACCAACGCGATTTTAATGGACAAAGTTCTTCGGCCACAAACTCTACTCGCAAGGGATCGACTTGCCACTCGTAAAGACACTTATGAGCTTTACAAGTTATACAATTAATTCATAGAGTGTAGAGTAATTTGTTAATGCGATACGAAAGTTATAACTTGATTGAACATATTCAATTCTTATGGTATTTTTGTACTGAGAATTATATGAATATACGAATTAATACGTGTTTTTGTAAATAGAGGAGTCATAAGAGAGGCAAAAGTTCTTAAGAACGAGCCCAATAGCTACGACCGTAGCTTAATGTAGCTTAACAGAAACCTGGAGAAGGTATATGGTGGAGGTTGCTGGACTTAATGACCTTCAGTTTAATATGTTGATGCTTAATCACTATCTCATTACGTGTTCAGTGAAAATTTTTATTATTAATTAATAATTTGTACACAAACCTCCAAAAGTTAGAGCTTTTGAACAACTTAATAAGCAGTGTAAATACGGAGCATGCTTCTGCTTTTACTATTTTTACTGTAAAAGGGTGAAAGTTTACTGTGTCATAGTACTACTAACATTTTAGAAGAATTCGTTCTACATTATTTATATTAGTATTGTTTACATGTGGTTTACAGACAAACGCAAATCGTTACGTGGTCTAAGTTAAAACTAGATCATATTAAAAGTTATATCAACTATGCTATCGGTATATTGTATTGATATCAGGTTAAGGCTCCAATATTACAGAAGAAAAACTCAATTGCTATTTTTATATCTAAAAAATCTATATTCTTAGATATTAATAATAGGAGAGATTAAAAATTACATTGGTTGTGATCATACTCTATGTGGACTCTTCACTGCATGCCACCATAGCCCTTTTTAAAGTTTCCGATCGTGTAATTGTTTTCCCTAAAATTATTTCTCTCTCCATACAGCCTTATAGAAACAATTTCAGTATTTACTGCGACTGTACTACAATGTACTGTAGCAGTAAAATACTGTTACTACATTTTTATTACACCGTTCGCCTAACCATAAACGAATATTGTAGCAGCGACCAACATCAGAGACATCCTTTTTAAAAAACCATCCTTCGTCCTGATTTTTTCGAAATATTCTATTTTTTATATTCTCAATTTCATCAAAAAATAAATCTATTTAAAATGTAGAGTAGACTATATTTTAAATGCGCTGTCCCATAAACTGTTCCAAGAGTAATTCCTAAGAGACATGACCCAGCTTCTAAGCATTGACTTGTGCAATTAAGCTGCTCTATTTCTTTTTCGATATTTTTTTAATATTTTCTACGTTTTAATGTAGTGTATATAATAGACAATAACATTACAAATGAATGCTTCAAAATAAAAGATTTTCGATTTTTTATTTCGAGACGCATGAGTTTTAAACAGTATGATGAACTTTTTTCCATTGGTCATATATTTCTATTGAAGTAAACCTAAGTAAATGTGACCGCAGTCCTTGTAAGTAAGCATTACTGTGGTAAGATTATAAGAACACTATAGATAGTGAAATTGCTGAGTAACACCGTTAACGTAAAGCTATTGTCGCTTAGTAACACGAATAAACGATTGCCCGTATATAATTGTTTAGGATATTTTTATTAGGAATAGTATACAATTTGTTACTTAACATCACTTGAAATTGAGGTTAAATTTTAGCCGATTGGAATACAAAAAATTGTTAAATACAAAGCTTATAGTTTAATTGAACTATTCGATTAAACGAAAACGTTCCGTTGTAATATAGTTATGTAACATATTGCCGTAGTCGAAGTACTGAATATAATATTTCAGGAAACGGCAGTGCATTAACGTGCGAACTACTTCCCGAAATTCGGTAACTGTTTCAGCGGGAGGCGTTAATTAGGGAAATGTTGTAGTATTAGGTTATACGTTTTGTATGCTATTTGCGTATGTTGCGGTCGCCGGCGTATGTTGTTTATTTTAAAGCGTTACTCTGTTTGTTCGAGGTTGTTTTAATAGTTTTTTTAAGCAATACATAATTTACTTACAATGAAATATGTATAAATTAGTCTTTATTACCATTAAACAAGTTATTAGATGAACACTACTTAGATTTTGTGCTAGATCTTTATAAAAGTCTGTAATCTTTTCTCAATGATTATCCTCTTGTAAGTACTTTCTAGAGTTTGTTGTTAATTTCACAGAGTGTATCTGTGTGTTTGTCTGTGGATTCCCAACTTTAAAACCAATTGATATTAGACTATATTTTTGTCTAGTTGCAAAGTCATTTAATGGATTGAAAGTTTTCACAGTTTAAATTTAAAACGTAGAAATTTGATCACAAACAAGAGCTAGGAAGTATTGCTGCGGCCGTAAATAGTCTACTGCTGGAACACGATTTTATCCCATCATCATCCGGGCAAAACCAGGTAGTAATAATATAATTTGTTAGGTTTCAGAATAGTTTTCTGTTTAATAGCATCATGTTGTTAAAACTGATTAATACAAGTGTAGGCGGCGGGAGTCCCCCGTGCGCGGTTTGGGATCTTGTTAACCTGATTACTCACTATGTTTAATCAAATCGCTATGTCGCGACGTTTTCTTGTTGATATGCCATGTTAAACTGTATAGAAAGGTATTTTGAAATATTTGAGAAATTACTGTTTATACGTCAACGAAATTGTTCACGATTTAACATCATTTTTGAGAAAGGCAGTGCGATAAGTTTGGTGCTTGTGTGTATGTAAATGTTAATAGCTCGTTATTTGTTATTAAAACTGGGACTCAGTAACTTAAAATAATAGTCAAGAGTTAAAGTGTTATTCTTGTGGTACATTTCGGTTTCTTAAGAATTGTTTTCATCGCCGAACAGTAAAGTACAATTGGAATCGAACCTACGTCTCCAACTTTTACAATTACACTTCTAAAACCCACTTTTTTCAATTCAATATATTTGAGTTACAAGGATTTACATCAAACAGAAATTATTTGAACCAAAAGCTATTTAGCATTACACTATACTAATATTACTAAACATTATTTCAGTTTTGTATTTGAAACTGAACATCGTAATTCGCACTAAGGATTTTGTAATTAAACACGGCGTACTATTTCAGGCGAAATTTAATTTCGTGCCGAAAATTAATTTCGCTTAATGTCACCATACCTGGGCGGTGCGCGCCGATGGGGTGGAGACTGTTTTAGTTCTCATGAACTGTTATAATGTAATTAAACTGCGAATATGAATTTTCTTTATAGACTGCGTACACGTACGCACACGAAACGTTACGCCGAACACTCAACCCTAATAAATTGAGCCACTTCAATGTAATTCAAATCAAATAACTCTATTTAGAATAATCGTGTAGCTTTATTTATACACATGTATCTTTTGAACAAAGAAAATTGTTCGTAAATAGCATCGGAAAGTAATTATCTAGTACAAAAAGCAATCTTTGAGGTGTAATCTTTTTAATAAACGGAAATGAAAAATTCTAGAACGTACCTCTGCTTCTGAAGCTGTTTACTCAATGTGTCGTGACCTCTTATGATATTACACCAGATCTATCTTCTCCGTCTGTAGAATTATAGATCATTTAAAATGTAAAGTTAATAAGAGATTTGTAACGGTATGTTCATTAATAAAGTGTTGCTGACTTTTTAGGTTATATTTTAGTAATGATTGTCGTTGTAGCTAATGAAACATCAATACCACGTAGAAAAAGTACCTACTTTAGTCATTGTTACGAACAAGGTGGACTAATTCAACAAATTATACTTTCCCAATGACAAATATCTTTCGAAAACACGATCCTTTCGGAAGCTCAATTATCCTTCTATTTGTTTACCCTCTGAATTTAATAATGTTTGCTTCCCGTCAATAAGCGTGTCCTTCGGACTTGATGTATCAAACGGAATTGAAGTTTGAAAAGGTCTGAACAAGTCTTGAGAGCAAATACCTTATCTAATTTCAATAATGATACAAAAGTTCAGTTCAACGTTTTATTCGTGAAGGATTTATAAAAACCAGTGAATACTGCGTGTTGTTTTTTTTAATATCATTACTTAAAATCATAAGACTACTAAAACTTATCGCTGTAGTCAAGCAACGAGAAAATTTGTCTCATGGTGCTGCGCTGTAGCTCATGAAGTTAATGGAGTAGTGACTCTTAATAGCGTCTAAAGACGATAAAGTCGTTGCAGCTCAAGTTTGTAAGACGGTATGCACTTTACGTATAGAAGAGGCGTGGATTCGATTTCTGCTCCGCTTAAGCTTCAGTAATGGAAAACATTTTAACTGTCGTACTTCACGAACAACTTCATGAACATGTAAAATGACTAACCTGAATTTAGCTAGGATGGTATGATGACTTTGTATTTCTTTGTGACTGAAGGCTCTGTTGTTCAGAAATGGAAATAATAAGTGATGTTTAAAACGAAGGCAAGGGATTGATGTATAGTAAATAGTTTAACTGTGGATTGGTTCTCACTCATTGTTTTAAGTAACGAATTTATTAATTATTATATATAGAAGACAAGCGCGAGTCGCGTGCGCAGGTATGAGCAACGGGGACATTTCAGCGGGAGACGCTCTAAGGATGAGATCGTACTGCATAACGTAGCGATATATATAAAAATATGTTTTTGCATATAAACACCATCACGTCATATATTTTAACGGATAGCTAGTTGTGTCAGTATCACAAATATATAAGATATTTAGTCTCAGTACACTAGATTCTATAATTTACCAGGTGGTAGGTCTCTGTTGCCGGAGACTGTCTGGGTGGGTACCACCGCAGCTCCTATTTCAACCGCCAAATAGTAGTGTGCAAACATTACTGTGTTCCGGTTTGAAGGGCGCTGTAGCTAGTGTAATTACTGGGGTAACGAGACTTAACACCTTATGTCTCAGGCGACGAGCGTAATGTGGTGCAGTGTGTACCATCTTAACTAGCACCACGTTGTCATGGGCAAGCGTATCACTTACCATCAGGTGAACGTCTTGCTCGTCTCGTCGCATATTAGTATTAAAAAAAAAAAAATTGTTTTGTATGGATCAGCAGGATCAGTATTTTATTAAAATTTTAACCTTACTATCGGTAATTAATCATTTGAATTTTTTTCCATATTAAATCTAAATTAACGATTTCAATAAATTTTTACGAATTTGGTCAATTTATTTCAGTTGCGTGTATGTTGTCAAAAACATCGATTTCTGTTTACACGCTCATTGTTTTCTGATGGGTATCGCCCGTTTGAAAGTATGATTTGTTTGAGATAACTTTTGATTGTGTAAGTTAGAAAAGTACAATGGACTGGCGCTATTGGCTATTCTATAACAATCAAATCGAATTGATGCATCATTCTTTATTGCTTCGTAACTATTGTACGTCTGTTTTTATATTCCACTTTACATGAACTCGTTTCTAGGAAATTTCAATTTGCTCTCGGTGCACATTTTTTTATTAAGTAAATCCTAACATTTGATTTCGATTTAACGAGATATTAAAGTATTAAACTAGTAAACAGTGAAGCGTTCTTGACCAGGACTGTAATTGCAGCAGATTTACGAAATTCGTCTAACTACTCTTACTACATGTAGCTCTTAAACTAACCAGTGTTGCAGTTATATCTATATTGACTATGGATAGATCACTCTTTAAAACCATTGACGTCTATCTCGGATGAGAATAAAACCCACCAGCTATCAAGTTTTTTTTCAATACGCTTTGTTTAGGATGAATCGAAAGGTTTCGTGAATGCCGGAAATGACGAGAACAAAAGGATAAAGACCGACTGTCTAGACGTCGGAAGATGGAAAAGGTTCGCTGTTTAATAATATTAAAATTATTATTGAAACAGTATTTACAAATTGTTAGAAATACCAGCAATTCTTTACTTGTGGTAAAAATTGTTCTTGCTACCTACAATATCATTCTCTCTTTCCCTTTGAAATGAACGAGTTTGTTTCATTGGAATTCCAAAACCAAATCGAAGGACTATTTTCAATAAAAGGCAATTTATCTTACCGGAAATACCAGCGTTTTCACGGGTCCCGGTTTCAAAGGGTCCCGATTCGATTTGTGACTCGCCACAAAAATATTCGGACTTTTCTTCACAAACTACGTTTTTACGTTTTCACTTAAACTAGTTGGTTATATTTTTTGTCACTTTTTTATATAGCTCTGTACTATTTCAAATTTTGTATCGTCCGGGCTAGTGGTTACAAAATGACTATGAATTTACTTAACTTAACTAAACATGATGATAATGATGATGAAGTCCAGTTTCTCTTCTTTAGAGAAAATCAAAGGTTAGCCATCATACATGTATCTGTTAATAAAAACAATGATGTTTATTATATTGTCTGCCGAAGTTTCTATTAATTTATTATTACGAAATTTTGATTTCGGTAATAACGTTATAACTATTTATTATTAAAATAAACTGAAAGAAAAATGTTTACAAAATAAATACTATATTTATCCGTCATAAACACATAATTGTTGTAAGTTAAGTTTAAATGGTGCTGTAGCAAATATACTTCAGCACCGTCTGTAGTGATTGACACAATTTGTGGATGAGAATTGTCTGGTTTAGCTAATGTGTTTATAAATAACTATTCTCTTATTATATACGCTTGAGTACGAACACTAAAGCGGCGCTCGGTATTGTTCTGAAGTATTTGGCACCGGCCAATAAACTAGAATCAAAACTATTCCACTCTGAAATAAATGGGATTTCGTTCTGTTGACGCGTCGCTCCGAATAAACGAATTACATCATCTGTATAGACAAAGCGTCACATAACCCCCGCGTGGTCTCATCCTCATCAGCACTATCGTATACGTACTATTACGATGTTTATTAATTCCCGCTATTCTTACGATCAGCTCGTTGGTCTCTCATGGCTATCGGGAGATGACGTAGATAGAGGCGGATTACGGCGCCATAAAAGTTCTTATTGTCGTAGATAATTAAATATCAATACAGTCGTGACACCACTGACCCTATTATCGTGTTTTCTTTTCAGTTACTATTTAAAACAGAAATTAGGTTTGATTTTCTTTTTGTTTAGAAGAGAAGGTCGTTTAGTAGTGATAAGTTGTGTCCGAAACCGGGTGTCAATGAGAGGTATAAGAAGGTAGTATCATCTAACTTAAACAGACTCTGGCAATATCCACTACTGAACATAGGATTCCCGAAGACTAACTAGTATGTGTTAAATGTCTACAGATCAAGAATTCACAATAGTGTTCTATAAACTGAACTATATACAATTTACATTATTACTAAATGTTGGCAGAATGAAAAATAAATAAGAAAATGTTGGCGTCACGATCGTTTCATAAAAAGTTAATTTTTAACTTACCCCATTATACTTACAAACTTCGGACGTTAAAATTAAAAGTGGATAACAATTATCGACAGCCATTAATGTCCAGAACTTTGACGTAGGACTTAGTAGAATTTGGCTTAAAGGCACTTTGTTTAGCGAAATCGATTTTATTTTATTGAGCTTTGCTATTTCTCGTTAACCATTTTAAAACGTTTATTTAATTATTACAAAGCTTTGAAAAAGGTCACTACAATTATTTCACCGAGAAACTCGTGGAAAGCGTTAATAATCTACTTCATCAATTTTCTCTTATCTTGGTTACACGCTATATGTAAGAACAGCATCGGCTAATAAACCTTTCGTAGAACTTATAGCGTGATCCTGTCGATTGGAGATAACGAAATCTAATATAAACATCGACTCCCGTTACTCTTTAACTCATCTTTACCTAAGTTGCGTCACGTCGCCAAAGGGTTAAAGTAAAACGTTGCTACAGTAGGTTAGTCGGGTTTTAGGATGTGTAATCTCGCAAAAACATCTCGCCAATGTGGTTTTGCTAACTAATCTGTAGTAAAAGGTTCTTTGAAAAGCAAGTTAAATGTCCGATAGCTTATTTATACCTAATGAAACTTAACATTATTAATTTTGATAGGTATCTATAAATTTACAAACGAAGGTAATGTTCAGCTGATGGTAAATGATGCGAGTTGTTGAATCACTACACTTCAGTAATTTCAGGCTTTGAACAAAATAAACCTTGGTATCACCAGGTAAGAACTTTCCTCATCATTGAGTCACATCTTCAATTTGAAGTTGAGTGGTCTGTTGGGGAAAAGTTACGATTATGTTCCATCTTTTCTACCGTATACACTAATGATACCGTGTCCACTCTTTTATATCATGGAACCACTTCTTTCGTTATCTCTTGAATGCTCGTTAGGATCTTGCTTTCGAGAATCAATTTTGGAAATATGTAAAAAGTTTCCTTTTGCATGACGGTTACCAGCAACGTTTTCAGTTCGCTCTTAACGGTACTTTTGAATTTTCCAAGTTTGTTTAAGTTGCCATGGGATATTAAACATCTTTTCCTTCTTTCATTCTTTCGCGTAACAGAACTTCGTCTTACGCCGTTCTATTAACGGATTGTTGAAACCCACGTCCAGCTGTCATCAATGCTGATTATTTATAACTGTCACGGACTTTCCTAAGGCCGGAAGTTGTTCGTCGCCGTCGCCGCCCGCGCCACGTTTCCGATCCGCGAGAGATGTCGGAATTTTATAATTGCCCCATAGAAACGTTTTGTAAATAAAAGAGTTCAAAGAGTTCTCTGTTATTGTTTACATAGACGCTTTTTGATGATTTAGAAATGAAATATTGGTTTCAAAAATAGTATTTATTTATGAACGTATTGCTAAATATTTTGATGGAAAGACGTTCTCGGCGTTCTCGCAGCAAACTTAAGGTAGAATAGATTGAAAGATCTTACTTCGACAAAATTAGAATTAAACAAATAATAAATAAATATTGATAAAATAGTATTTTGTGGAACAAATTATAAGAGACCTATGTCCGGCAGTGAACCTCCTTCGATAGAAATGATGATGATGATGATTGTTAAAATAGTGATGTCTTACAATGGAAATTATGTATAGAAGATATATTTTAAAGTGAAAATTTTTTACGAAAATGAATTTTCATCAGAAAATTTTACCGACAATAAATGGAAACTCAAAATGAAATCAAAGTTAGCAGTTGCGAAGACATTCTTTCTTATTATTCCCATCCCAATGGTTAGGGTTTACGGGATAAACTTCGTAGTGTACTTTCCATTTATTTGTATCCATATATAAAGAAAATTAATCTAAAAACATTTATAGATACATAAGAAACATTTGCCCTCCCTCAACAAAATCATTGAATTCATATATTTTTTTATTACAGGTAAGCGATACATCTCCCAATTGTCTATAAAATACGTAAACGGAATATGTAAGTACAACTTAAGTTCAAATTCACATTGCCAAGTATGAATCAAAGTATCATTAGTACGATTTGATCAATTAACCTTTTTTTTTGATAATGAAGCTAGGGAGTAAACCGTATTGACAATATTTTTAAGGAATATTTCGGAGCTTTAACTTGTTTGTGGTTCGTGTAACGGAAACGTCTATTAATAGGAGGACCTTATTTTTAAGTAAGAATCGCACAACAATCTAAATCTTTGGGGAGACCTCTATCTTTAATTGGACATCTAATTAGGTGATGATGAAGTAAAAACCGTGGTTGTTAAAAGTACAGCCTAACTATTTATAATTTCTTCTCTAATAAACTACATCTTTTTGCAAATTAACATCATATGGGTGTAGCTGATTTCAAAATTTTTGAGTATTAAATATTCGTCGGATACAAAGTACTGAATTATCTCTAATCTCTATGAAACAGTACTGTTCAAATCTTATTTCTGTGCAATAATTAATTAGCGGGTCTAACGATAAGAAACTTGAAGTTATTCAAGCCGACGACAATGTGGTGTTGTATAAAAAAATTAGGAAAACCTACGACACTCTTGGGAACGAGTGGTCGTGAAAATTTGGGGAACTATGAAGCTATCTCATTATCTTTATTATGTTACCACCTTGAAACAGTTACGACAGTCTGACGGCCTGATTGTCCTTCTCAAAAATATCATTAAGCAGCCGAGCGGATTGGACTTCTATATTTTTATGCTTAGAGGTGAATTTAGCTTGTGGTTCGGAACTAATAATTTCGTCTGCCCCGTCAGTGTAGTTGGGAGGAAAAATTGGAGAGGCAGCCGAGGAACGTGACGTCAGGGAGTTGTTTGGGACGGGTCGAGGTGGAATATTGTGATATTTTTGATATTCTATGAAGTCCATTCCGACGAGGCAGCGAAGGTTCTATCTATAATGCTCATTGTCGTGGAAAAATTCAACGGCTCATGTTTATTCATGATCTGTGCGATAAATCATAAACAATACGTAGGTCACTGAATCCTGAACTTTTGTTTCGGCAGACGCAAAGATAATGGATAAAATTTTTTTTACATTGTATATCTTAAATTGTCACTATTGTCACTACTTGTCACTATGATATATGTTCTTCTCCTCCATTTCTGTACTTATATCAGCCATCATTTATATATATGTGTATGCTTCAGCCAATGTATAACACTAACCTTTCCTATAACATATGTACCAATCATAGTTGTGTCCACAACTATTATTGTGTTTTATATTGTACTATATGTAATTATACTCAACTACAAAAATAATGCACCCTTATTTATCTTCTCTGCTCAACCTATGGTAGACTGGGAGAGAATGCCCTATGGCATTAAGTCCGCCTTTTTGTACATTTTTCTTTGTGTGCAAATAAAGTTTTTAAATAAAAATAAATTATTTATAAACAAATATTCAAACATGAATAACTATTAATCTTAACTTTGACACTAGAGAATTCCACTTTTCTGTACACGCGTAAAATATTAAAGAAATTTCACTAGCTACAAACTGTAACAGTAATATTTGCATACTACTGCTTATAACTATTGAACTTACCGTAGTATCATAATACAGCTACGTAAAACATTTCAATAACCAAAGCAATTAGCTGAGAAAATTAGCTCTATTGATATTACTATATTGAAGTAAGATACCAAATATTACGCCCGTCTGTTGACTTTGCGTGATTGGATACAAATCGCAACGTAATACGCCGGATCAAAATTACAGCAGATTATGTTTAGTTTAGTTTGTTTTCATACGCTGATTCAAATATAATTTTAACTGTGAAACAAGTTACGTTAACATAATCTTATGACGCGTTTAATGTTGATATAAATTAAACTGTACCTTTTACATTTAATCTTCTTACGAAAACTTTTTTAAATGTTTTCACCCCGTCGAATATTCCCGTCTGCTCCATCAGCTCATTTAAGTTAAAAGTTTCAAATTTGATTAAGCAACTTGGTAATTTTTAATAATCGTTATCAAACTCTATGAATAATCGAGAATTCTTTTCTACAAACTTTTCTCTGAGCAAAAGTTAAATTTTTTATTGAAATAATTTGTTATTGTGTTAAACTTAACTAATAAAACGGGTTAACCTATTAATGAAAGAGGAATTTCAAGTTTTACCAACAACATAGCTTCGTTATGAAAACAATATTATGGGTTAAATACTTAGTCGATTTTCCTATTATTAGAAGAGATAGTGTAGCATTAATAACGATATAAGCACATTCAACGAAAGTTCTCGGTTTTTGATATATAGAAGACTTAAAGCAGTTAAAGTAATTGAAGTAAAAGTTTCTATATATATATCGCTTTGATTCCATTAAATAACCATACATGTATTCTACAATCTAGATATCTTCTGGATACAGCTTGTATATACAAATTGTCTATGTCCGTTCTGGCAATTTTGAATAATTCATTAACTATATTTTTTGTTGGTATGAATTTCAGTATTTTCAATCAATCAAATCCTCCCCTCGCGACGCAGGGAAGTATTTACATTACAATAGGGTATCAGGTGATCGATTTAAATAATTGGGCTAAGCGTTTCAATAAGATCCTATAAATGTGCTGATTTTCACATCTTTGTTAAAGAAATCGATTGCTCTAATTTGCTTTGATACGAGTGAGACGTTCACCTGATGGTAAGTGTTACGCTTGACCATAACGTGACGCTTGTTAAGATGGTATACTGCACCACATTGTGCTAGTCGCCATGAGACATGACATGTTAACTCTCGTTACCCCAGTAATTTTACTAGCTACAACGGCCTTTAAATCGGTACACAGTATTACTATAGTTACTAAGTAACACACCAAAGACTTCTATTGAACCAGAGACTTCTTTATATCTTCTTTTCACCTCTAAGTACAAGTCTCGCTTAGTATGTTTAGATTTATTACAGTTGTACATTAAGTGAATTAGTTTCGCAGAATACTCTAATCACAACGAAATAACATGACCCGAAATAGTATCGAGCTAATACAGCGATCTTTCGAATTGTATACAAATATTAGATAAATTTGTCGGACGCTTCCTTCGGGAACTGAATAATAGAAATTGAAAGGACGGCCTCGCTTTTAGGCAGGACCAGCTTTATGTATCTAGTCGGAGATGTGGTAAGGGAAATTGTTATTTATTTCGTTCGACAAACTCGTTCCGAGAACTTACTTCTTACGGTTGACGTGACGTGTGTTTACTTCTTTCTATTTTGCTGTGTTGCGCGAGTGAAACTAAAATTGTGCTATAGATATAAAGTGTTCTACTTAACTCAGATAACGGTGAAGGCAATTATTGAAAAAACTAACTTTTAAGTTTGACTCGCAGTTATTGTAGTTTATTAAATTTAGAAATTTGTCTTCAATGAGATCAGAAGGCTTGTTTTCGTTATTACACTTAAAATATTGATTTTCAAAGCGTCTTTTCAGATTTCAGGTATACCGTGTATTAGTTGACCACATCTTATTAAGTGGAGTTGAATATTGCAATGATTGTAAAAACAACTCCTCCACTATCGCTACTCAAGAAATTATTTTAAATAACAAAAGATAATTGCAAAGAAACTAAAAACAGATTCCTTATCGGAAAATAATTTGGGTTTTTAACGCTTTGCCGTTTTTGAAAACATTTGTATTTTTCATGATATCGGATCATGTTAATACCGTGCCTCATCTTTCTTCATTCTGCAGCAGCATCTCTTGGGGCTTTAGTAGATTTATGCGGTACGCGGTTGAATTTTTGAACGGGTGCGGACAATGGCGTTGGTAGTTCTTTCGAATCCTTTTCTTTCCTTAAGCCGGCGTCCGCCGTAAGTTGTCCAAGTTTCTATGTTGATCTGTTGTTATAGAAGTCAAACTTTGAGGGAGTGTTTCTTTGTATCCTGACAATAAATTATATCAGGCTTACCTGGTAAGTCGACTGCGTACCTTGTGGACCGACGACCTGGTGAATATTGTAGGGAATTGGAAGAGGCAGGTCTCATCGGAATACTATCGAGGAAGCTTGTGTCCAGCAATGGACAAGAACAGACTTAAATTATTTATTCATGCACACACTAATTTTTTTCTATTAAGAAAACACTAGAAAGTTGTTTTGTTTATTCTATTAACCGCTTATAAAAAAACAATATGTATTGTTAGTGTAATGAAGAATACTTTGACGTCATACTACAATAGTCTGCTGGTATATTTACAATAATAGTTGAGTGTTTATTTTATCTAAACCTATTCATCGTTATAATCTACATACAACGTTTGGCCGTCTAGTTTGCATATCTCGAATAACCGGATGGTTACACAAATTAGTCGAGCAGTTTCATTATAACATATTGGCTTAGTACAAAATCTTTAAATATGGATAACTTTTAAAATATTTGTTAATATCTAAATAGTCGTCTATATTCTTTGACATATAAAATGTTTAAGAAAAAGAATAAAACATCCAAAATTGTTTGAACGTTTACTTACAATGTTACAGACAGGTCCACAGGTAGACTTGATATTTACGACACCTCTCTTTTTCTACGGAGATTATAAACATCAAGCTACTCGTATTGTGGGTCTAGTAGGGCACGTAACCACATAGTTAACCTCAATAAAATGCCATCCACAAGCGAAACCTGCTGGTTATTGCCTCTAATTCTCCGTAATGGCCGGCTCACGACAAACTTGTTTCAATTGCCTTAATTAAATTGCACTTTTCCTTTACCATGGAATAGTGAATTAAAAAAAAAACGATGCCTACTCACCTCTACAGACATCGGGGTCTCATGTCTGGACTTAATGTTTTTGCCAAGACACAGCGTGCCAGTTTGTGGATGACGTAAATTATTTAACGAACAATAATTCTTGTCAGCGTGACATTATAAAGTGGAACCGTTACCCATCATCCGGGAGACGCCTTTAGTTTATTGGAAAACAAATATATCATAAATTATTTAGTATCTTCATGTGTTACACACACTGTCGTCTGTATAAATTACTTCAAATTTACACTTCACATTTTACGGTTTCCTACTAGTATTGAATTTCGTAGCCATTCATCCATTCGAACCAAGAAAATCTTATTCTAAATCAATAAAACCTTTAAACGATACTAAAGCGAGCACATTTGCTCTTTAAAGTTCTTTCATTCAATCGTCTCTTTCTTCTGACTCTTCTTTTGATTTCTTCCAGGCAACTGTATAATAAACATTAAAAATCTTGTTTCAATAAAATTATGATACTGAATTCTATAAATAAAATCCTGCTTAGTGTAGATAAATTAGACATTAGTTGTATATTAATAAATTGAATTGCAGCATCCAGTTGCAAATTTGTTAAATCGACGAGCGATTTATCTGAAATAGTTTAGCATCGAACTCATAAATCTCTAATAAATTATTCACAGCACAATTTTTATCATAAATAATGCAAAAGAAATATACGTTGCAGCGAAAGTTGTTAAATAAAATTTAAAGTGCGGTATTACTTTATTACAAAAAGTTGAATTTATGTGACGAATTTACGTAACACTTTTAAACCACTTTGTATGTGACAACAGTTACAAAAATCAATATTTTATCACTTGTAAATCCTTAAAATTGTTATATTATGTAATTTCACTCAGTTCATATCTAACTATAAATTTACTTGGCGATCTTTACTATTCTATTACTTATGCTTAATATTATTTATATTAAATACCTCTTTCATTATGTATTCTCATAAATAATTTAAAAAAAACCATGTCTTTGATTTTACTACCTTTAAAAATTTGTTATGATTTAAATCTGAAACAGCTTTCGATGATTGCTTTTAAGAATAGGCTTCTGAAATTGTTTCCGTTAACTGAACAATTATAGTAAAGTAAAATAGTCAATTGTCCGTTTTAGTGCAAGTTATGTTGTTGTCCAAGTGCGCGTGGTCTCGTAAAGAATAATTAGTTATTTAATCGCAGACGTTTCCCTGTACTCGTGTTTCTGTCATCACTCAGCAAAGAAATAATGCCCCGGCAACAGGTGAGCCGCTGGCTGCTGGCCAGGCAGCGGTCAGTTCAAACATCTCCCAATCAGAGGGTACGTGAAAAGCAACATCGTGAAACTTAGCTTTTATTTTAAAAGAGCTTTTACTAACCTATCCAATTGGTTAACGTTTTTACTTTCGTCTATAGAAAAATTTGTATGTGAGAAATATAACGATGATGAAAAGGTTATTCCTCAAATATCAGATAATTTGCCAGATAATCGTTATTCGGTTATTTTTATTTATCAACAATCACTCCTGATCAAGTTTTTTATTTAACTATAAATTGGCTTTCATGTACATGCTTTAAGTTTAATAATACATTTAACAAATCGGCTGTGATGATGTTTTCATCAAGATTTTAAATAAACATCTTCGGTACATCACTCACACAAACAAATCGAGAAAGTGAAGATCCGAGTCATTTTGAAGCTGATCGCTGAAAACAAGAAACGCATTACTTCTAAACTAATCGTCGGTATTATATAAGTGCGGTCGCCGTACCACCTATAAATACATCAGCGTCGCGACAATTTGACCTAAATTATTTACGCATACAACAATTGACCAGAACTCGTCCCGAAACACTAATGTGCCCTTAAAGACGTCTGTTTGTTAACAAATGTTTGGACGTCTGCCACGAACGGTGCTGGTAACCCGACCACGTTGGCAAAGATTGGTGGGCGTTTTAATCGTAACATTCTCCGAGGAGGCGTAGCTATTGTATTGTTGGCCAATCAAAGAATTGGCTGGATGGTGTAAGAAGGCGTTGTTCAGTACCCGTTACCAGTCACCAGCTAATTCGTGTTTATTTTAAAGAATTTTTGAAATTAGTCAAGGATTTTGTCACCATCTATATCCGATAGACGTGAGAATTTATCAATTTAATTCTCATGTCTAAACGATTTTGTTTAGGCAAGCTAAACGACATTACAGTTTACATCGAACATTCAAAACAACGTTACATTGCCACTCAATCACTTAGTTTTTAAGACAGCCTCTTGGCGCTTAAGTGATTTTTAGTATTTTTCTTGGCAACAGGCTAACATTGAAAAAAATCTCGTATGATAAGTAACAAAGCGGCTAAAAATGACAAAGCGTTCTTGCCCAGACCACTCTGGTTCTTATATTTTGACAGCTGGAACATGACAACGCTATAAATGTTTAAGCAAAACTTGTTGATATTCGCCTATGATCATTCCAGTAGTAAATTTAGAGGCACTGTTGCTAAATATCGAAAGTCATATGAAATATTTCGATTAAGAGTGTTACGTGAAATTTAATAGATTTTCATCAGAAGGATTAGATTATTAAATAATTCTGAAAGTTATATTTTATCTATCAAATATAACAGATAATTTCCGGTGTTAAAATACGACTTATATGAAAATAATGATCACTTATGCATTAACGATGTACCGGCTGATTGATATCATTACCGGAATGACAGTTTCCCTGTGAAATTAAATGCAATGGTAATTTATTATTCATGAAAAGTTTATTAAGTTTACAAATTAGATAATATATTCCTAATGGCATAAGACGAAATTAGTATCAGAAGATATGTATCACATTGAAGTAACCTTGAAGAAGTAAAGTAATTTCGACCGCCGAGTGCGTATGACTCATTTAATAATTAAAGAACGAATGTTTCTTGAAGTGCGCTATAAGCGGCGGCTGTTTCAGGAACCGTTCAGCTCTTATGCTCGACTGTAACGTTCCCAGATTAAGTATAAAGCATAAAGCGGACCCGTATATTAATATTGTTACCGTAACTTAACCGCCTTGTAATAAGGAGGTCCTAGAATTGGATATAAATATAAGAGTTTGTAGTATCTCTACAAATAACACCAGTTATAAGGAAACGCATGACAGTCATGTTATCTAGGAAATCACAGATGAACTCAAAATAAAAAAAGCGACAGAAATAAACCAACAACAATAAAAATGGTATGTCTTTCATATTAAGTATAAAATGATATGTGGTATGAATGAGAAAAATTAATGAAAAGGAGAAATGTATAATAAAATAATTAATTCCTGACCCAAAATTTGGAACTAGGAAAGAAAAACACGGAGGTCCATAATTTGCTGTTATTGGTGGAGGTATTTTCTTACAGAAAGTTAAGTTCAAAATTCAGGAACTTCAGAATGACGTCGATTAGTTATAGGCTATGACATACTAACAGACGACTCTTGTCATTTTGATTTTGAAAGGAAACTTCAGATATAAAAAAAAATAATATTAAAATAACTTTGTATTTATATATATATGTATATATAAAATATAGTGTGTACGTGTATTATTTATATTTATAATATATTATATGTGTATTTATAATATTTGTATTGTATTTATTATTTTGTTTCTTTTTTTTTACTTTTTTATGCACCTACATCATAAGTTCACTATGGGCATTAAGTCAACCGTTACACTTTGAGTGTGTAAATAAATAAAATAAAATAAAAAAATAAAATTGTACCATACGCAACTCATTTAGACCGAGACAATTCTCTCAGGCATTTTTATTGTTTTTCACTTTTATCAGCAACAGAACAAACACGCGGTTGCAATAGACACGATCCAACGAATTAGACGTAATTAATTGTCTTCAGAACATTTACTCGCCGGCTTCTGTATCGGCGACAAATTATTGGTGTCAGCTGCATTCTTTTAATTTTCTTCCACCGCACCACCGATAAATTCTTGCTTCTTTTAATGAGCCGAGTAATGAATATCGCCAGCGAAACTTTTATCTTTTCTAAACAATTAGATTTTTCAACAGCGAACTTAAACAATGACCGGGAATAATCTTTCTGTTGTAGTCAGAATCATTTCTTCTTTTTTTTTAACTATTCATATTTTTCATTACACTTGTAAACAGGTCGACATATGTAATACAAATTATATTTCCCGAAAATAGTAGGGCTCAAGATTATTGTATGTTTGCTTAAAACTTTATTGTAAAAGAGTTTTTTCTTTGGTAAAACTTGAATGACTTTCTCAACTATAAAGTGTGCAATGATTAAAAACAAATCAGCTATCAACTGCAAATGAAGAATATTCCCCATTAATACTTTAAAATAATATGATTTGTGCAAACTAATGTAAACTACGTCTGAAACCAATAGTATACTAATATTGACAGAATTATCTAAATATATGAATCTATTGGACGGATTCTAGGAAATATTAATTATCCATAAACGACTTTTACGATATTTTTATACTCGATTGAGCTGTCGCATTTTATCGGTTGTTATGTTTTACATTTAGCAAATTTGTTGTGTGTGTAAATTATGAATTGTTTAAAAATTTGGTAGATGTACAATAAATTTGGACCTAATATAGAACCCTGGTGAACCCATCTTTTTTAGAACTCTAAATTGTCTCTTATAAAGATCGTGAGATTTACAAACGCATTATCTGAATTTAGTTACGGTGTCGGTACTAAAGTTTATCGCTGAAATAGATCGTGTGTACTGTCCCAGTTACCAACACGTGTGCGGTCCACGTCAAGAATAATGACATTAAAAAACTCGTCCACAAACAAACACGACGTCGAGAATCGGATGCCGCGACGTCTTGTTACGTCCGGGCAGATATTTGAGATGCATTCGATTTAAGAAGTTAGTATACGGAATCAGGATCTCGAGGTATATTTGGATAAGTATGTGTGGGGTAGTTTGATACTAAAAACTATAAAACTATTGTACCGCAATTTTAATTCTCGTTTATTGAGATTTAGGTTTTTTGTTAAGTCACTAAAAAGTTTTACCTTCAGGCTTATTAATGTTGGCTGCTGAATAAAGCTCTAAGATATAATTCTAACTCGATTGTTCCGATATCACCTGTATTCAACGATTTCCAAGCAAAGTTCACTAAGTGTTCATCCATTCTGCTCCGCTCTAGAATCTCCCTGACTTAGTCCGTTCTTTCCGCTATGTGGTCAGTCGGTAAACCATTCATTACTTTGTGTTAATGTCATTAATATATATGATGGAGGTTGTTAATGGGTGTACTTTCTTCATTTTGTACAGCGTAAAATAAAACTTTTTCTTCAGGACAAATTTAAATTCATCAATAACCTAGTCCCTCTGCGAAAATTGGCCTATTTGCCTCTTCGATGTAGAATTAAATTAAACTTTAAATAAATACGGCCCTAAGCTTACACTTAATCTTACGTTCTCTTCACTAACTTTCTGATTTTATTTCGAAGATCGATTGATGGATGCTTAAATTTTCTTTCTCGTGTACTTTAATCAATACGCGCTCTTTAATCTTGTGATATTTGTTTTAAAAATATTCAATATTTGACGCTTAGATCAATTTACTCACAGGGCAATCATTTTTAATCTAAAGACACATGGCCTTTGATTTTATTGTTGGAAAACCCCGTTTGGTTTTTAGAAATAAACGATTGGATTAACTCGAAATAAATGTTCAAACTCCCTCAATGTATATACTTCTGAACAATAGAACTACGGATATTTTAGATTTGACAATTAGGCAAATGCTTTCTCACACTCCCACGGGACTAATAGTTCAAAGTACCCTTCGAAGCGTAGAAGCGTTCAGGCGTAAGAATTGCTAGAAATGCCCGAGGCCTTTACGAATTAAAATACCGATTACACTTGGGATCACTTTAAATCGAAGTTTTAAAAAACGCTATCCATGTTAAGTAATAACGAAGAGCTTATAGGGAAAAGATAGATGGTAAAAATTTTAAATTTTCCTGAGCGGCCAGCTTGCTTTAATGGACTTTTTCGTAATTTACATAAGATAAACAAGATAACTTCAAATACAGCTAAAAGCGTTCCCCCACAAAGAGATAGAAGGCTGTTAAAATTTTAATGTAGATTGTCTAAAATTTTATTATGGATATTATTTAATTTTTAATATTAGTAATAATTTTGATATAGTATAGGAATAATATAATTTACGATTATGATTATTTGTAATATCTGTTTTGAAATTAATCTAGACGTTTCTCATTTATAATTTATTCTTCACGTACGTTTTTTCAATAAATTGATCTCTGGATATTTGGATATTGGCCAATTACTATGAAGATATTAGCAAGATCGACGGTGGATGGACACTAAACCGCGGTGTAATGAGTTACTGGTACACTTAATTCACTGTCCGGTTGTAAGATAAAAGATTTCCTTTGATGATTTTTTTCGGAAACCAGGTCACTCTAGCCTGGTATGTATAACCAGTTTCTGTTATACTTCCAAACAGTTAATATTAAATACAATACGACGATCATACAACACTTTCTATGTTTATTTATAATCATTTTGACAGTAACTTCTACAGTATAACGCCATAGACTGTTTTGAAAACAATTTTATTCTCAATACTAGCAAGTTTTAAAAAGCATTAAGACAAATTATGGTCTAATGTGAATTTAATTGTGTTGCTCGTAAGTTTTCTTCCTTAATCATATTTGCCAGCTTTTCTCTTCTCTTGGTTCGTACGTTTTCTGTTCAGATCTTTGTTCTGATAGTTTTCTATTTCTTTTATATTTTTAAAGTCTGTTATATAGTTTAAGTTACTTACACATTGTACAACTTAGAATTCATTAGAATTATAAAAAAATTGTAAGCTGTTGTAATCTATGATTTTAATCATATAAGATTTTGTTATTTGTCAGATTTTCGTCGCGACATTTTGTTCTTTCCCTCCGTTTCTAACGTTAGGACGTTACATAAATAAATAAGTGGTAGTAAGAAGAGGTTCTAAGTTAAACGTTACCTATGCCTAAAAACCTTAGCTCTGATTCAATATCCTGATATTCCGATGACTGTTCCAAACGGTTGTCATTCCTATTACGCGTAACGTAAATAGTTTTCCCCCCTTTTTTGTTCTAAGGACAGATGGTCTGGCGTGCATCCAAAGCGTATCGATTATTTGGAATGTTGCCAGCATCGGGGTTAAGAAATGGAAACAAATAGTTACATCCGGGGCTAATAGATAATAGGTCGGGGCAAAGGTCTCGTGTAGTGTGAGCCTTTGATGGATTTTCCCCTATCGGTGTCTGTTATTGCTTCACTTTGAAGTCAAAATACGATGTATCAGTGCGCGTTTGAAATCGTTCGCACTGAAAAATTTTAGCGTAATTCCTTTCGCTTTGAGATAGAGTCAGGCTCTCCTAAAAAAATTTTAGCATTCCTTTTAGCACTATATTGAGTCTACTTTTTTCTTTTCTTAGCTGTATATAACAAATTTTTGATTAGTTCTCAGATGAAATTTAAGTTAACAACTCGTTTAACTTACATCATAAATATTTTAAAGCTGTATTTTACACATTTAATTTTGATTATTAAAACAATATAAACTGTTGTTACCTATCTAGTATATTTACTGTTTATAAAAGTATTTACATATGACTTACTACAATAATTACAACCGCTGTATTCTTAAACAAAACATAAAAATATTTAACACTTTTGTTTATAATTTTTTATATAACAACACATAAAAGGAAAATATTTTAAGTTTAAATTTTATTGTTACTTGTGCTATGAAAATCTTAGTTATTTTGATATTATCTGCAGGGATAAATGTTTAATTACAGCTCCAACTATACCCTGAATACATAGTATTGAAACTTATATAAGTCTACGATGTTCATAAACAACAGTTAAGTAAAACACATCGACGTTACAAGGCTTTGCTTTCAGACGAAATAAGAACAGCACTCGGTCGTTAGCTGTATTTATATAGTGTTCAGTGTTATAAACGTTACTTATATACTATATGTATAGTTGAGTCTTATGATCTATTTATCATCATCATTATAATCATTATCAACAATCGTTTCGCTTTTATCTCTTTCATACTTTAAATGATTCCAAAGGTCGTAATTACATCTTATTCCTTTTCGTCCGTTTTGTTTTTCATGTTATATGTTAGTGATAAGTTTTTGATCATCTGTAATTGCAAAATTATTAATTCTCATTATACGAAATATAATGTTATTAAAAATAATTACTTGTTCGTGATAAAGATGGCGTGTTCGTACGAAGAGAGCACTATCAGAATGAAAAAAAGAGGTATTATCTAAATGACGGAAATCCACTGCCAACCCTTTTAGGGTAGAACATTGTTTTCTATATTTACATTGTTTTCCGAAAGCTTTTGTATTAATACATTTTTAATAATAAACTTTACCGACGCTTTCTGTGCAGAATTTTTGACTAAAATTTTACTACTTTAGTATGTGTAAATAAATGCTAAACAAAATTCAATCTTTAATGGTTTTTCGTCTCATAAATGCATTTAACTTATATCAAGTCTTTGATCATATAAAGTTAAACCGCATACAGAATTAATAATGAATAATGAAGTTATAAATAATTACAGCACTTAGATAAATTATCGCTAAGTCATTAAAAAATTACTTTTTTATGATATTAAGCCATTAGTTGGTGCCAATTGATGTGAAGACTTGGAGAGGCCTATGCCCAACAGTGGACGTCTATCGGATGATATTGATAAGTTGATCATACAATTCGTCTATCGTACTCGTTGCTATAATTGTATAACACAACGACGGTGTTTTTTTTTTGATCGTTTACTTTCATTCCAATTAGAAACGATGATGTAAT
Organism: Byasa hedistus; assembly: GCA_029286795.1. Taxonomy (NCBI): domain Eukaryota; kingdom Metazoa; phylum Arthropoda; class Insecta; order Lepidoptera; family Papilionidae; genus Byasa; species Byasa hedistus. The sequence continues at coordinate 1,913,281 of JAGSMW010000020.1, read as the reverse complement.
AAATTGAATTCTGTTGTCTAAAAGAAAGATCACCCAATTGGCACGATGCCATGCCCGTTGTAGTTGTATAGGCGTGGCACGTCGCGCCGTGGCAATGTCTCCCAGACGTAATTAATATTCATTTATTAGATACCTTAACGACAATTGCAATATGTATTCACTCCTTACGTTGCTCTGGCTTCTGTGTTGTACGTGTGTGATAAATTTGGTGATATACGTGTTAGAACTGATAACGGTATGTTTTAGTTAACACACACTCTGCTCCCGGTTTAATTAATCATCTTTGTTCCCACAGAGCTTCAGTTTATTTTTACCCTCACACATGTAGGTTTTTTAGATTTTTGGCATTAGTTTTTAATAACTTTTTTGGCGATTTATATCTTGTTGTAGCATTGTTTAGATCGCACAAAATTAACACTTGTATTCATTTTTTTTTTCACACTTCGTATTGTAACAACGGACTTTACCCATCCTGTTTCGACATATCCGCGATATCCACAACTACTACGATGGGAATATTCTAACCTGTCACCATTATGATAATGCTTAGCTTTAAAGTAGGCTTTCTTATCCTAAAGGGGTTTAAGATCACACACCGCATAAAAACGTTGACAAATATGACAAATTTTTATTTCACGCGTAATAAAGAATGATGATTGAGATTAATATTACATTTAAATATTAAAATCATGATTATCGTAAAAGGAATCCTGTGTAATATCAAACTTTTCCACGAATTTTCATTTTCCTAGACAATATTTAATACATACTTTGTTCGATCAAATTGAAACTATTATGATATATAATTACAAGTCGTATCCTGAAATAAAACACAATTGGCACTTAATCATCACTTGAGAATTTCCTCCTATCGACGATTTACACCTCGTTCTCGCTATTAACCCACCCACATTCATAATACTCTATTGCAATAATTTACCTTGTTTTCCTCTTCTTTGTTGCTCATACTAGATCATTTATTCACCCTCCTTCTTTCTTAAGTATAAGTTGTTTGATCATTTACGAGAATAAATTTTTATTCACTCTAAATATTATATAGTTAAAAATTCAGTATAACCAGTGAATTTTATCCACCGCTTTGTAATTATGCAAAAACTCTATTTAACTGTAATACATGTAATATTTGTTCCAAATTAATAAAGATTAGTATGTAGATATTGAACATGAAAAATAATCTAGAAAGGCATGAATCAAATGATGTCGGGTATGACAAAGATCAACAAGTGGCGAAGCTTCCCATACTCGAGGAGTACACAAACATAGCGTAGAAGAGAAGACTTAACAATGAAGCTCTAATGCAAACAGCGACGCAGCAAAAACGTTCCGATCGACGATTGTCGGGATGTTTGAGCAAATAGCGTGCGGGGATTGCGAAACAATGGACTACAACTGGGGCTGGGGTGAAGTTGATCGTCTCCGTATTGTGTCTGCGTTTGTTGTTAGGATTTTTAAAACGTTTTTCACTTCAATAAACCGTCTGATGCTTCGTATAATTAAAATTGAAATCAACGTCCACCGGCCGTCTCTGTATTCAGTTAACCACCTACTTAACATGCAACGTGCATGTTTAATCAGTTTCTGTCCACAACAAAAATATCGACTGATTATTAATAATACAGAAATGACGGCAAAGAGTTTAAGGTTTTCTTCTAGAAAAAATTATCAATATTTTTAAACTACAGATAACACACAAACAAAATCCACATGATTATTAAATGTTAACGAATACTCTGGTTTTTATATGTTTGGAAACACAACATCGATGTTATTACAATATCTGGATAGTGGATAACTCGGTCGATTTAAAGAACTTATTTCACCGAATCAAGGACCTTCGTGCCCATTATAGCTGTTAGTATTCACTATATCGGAAACAGTAATTTACAATCAATCGCAATTTGAGAAGATCCAAAATATATGGAGCACAGGTAAATAACTTTCATAATTCTAAGCCCTCTTTGAATTGTTCCGTACCATTGCTAAAGTTCCGAGCGCTCGCAAGTGCGATGTAATATTAAAAGCCAGTTGGGAGACGAAGTTAAATTGCCACGTAGCTGGCGGAGGGAGGGCATCTCAGGCATTAATGGGTTTCGGTCTACCGCTACCACATGTATGTAAATCCAGCGCCGCTACAACTGTTGCATTCGCCGAATAATACTTTCATTACAGCGGACTCGTCGTTTTTCATACAAACATCAAAAAAATAAACCGACTGTTTGTTAAATTGAAATAACAGCTATATAATTTTTTTTATATGTTTATGGTTTTACGTTAAGATATGTTTGTTACATATTATACAAACCGATGGAATTTACACTCGAGATAACTTTGAGAGAAAACAGAAGCTGAACATTTATAGTAACGTTACGTATTCATTGAGTATCATAGTCGGCGCGTTCCAGTGAATTACGATGTCTCTGAATTATTACCATTGTTGACGTCAGCTCCAGTTTTATATTTCCGCTCTACATCCTTGAATAAATTCGCTCCGTGGGACGCGTCCCGTCTCGTCTCGTCTCTACTCGTCTTCTAACATCATTAATAGCATCAAACACGAGTTCAGAAACTTGTTCTTAGTAACTTGTGTGTGCTCTGCTGATTTTGTTCGTCACCTGTTATTAATTGTAATATTCTCGTATCCCTTTCCGTCGCTAACTACATGTCCACTGTTTTAAACGTAGAACTTTTCTTTGATGTAAATTATCTAGATCTAGAGTCAAAGATTATTAATGTACTTATTTGGTTTATTAAAAGGAGAACCAAAAATCTTATTGCTCAAATGCGAACAAGTAAGGTTTAATAAGTTATGGAGTTTAGTTTTATAACACAGTAAAAAGGGGTAATTACTTTTTATCTTACGCGTTGTATAATCACGAAAGTGTGTGGGTTTGATCTTCACTAAGCTGAGCGTTTAGTGAAAGAAGGATGACCTCTGTCAACTCGCTCTTTTTCAACGTCACGGATTAGTCCATAATGGCTCATTTTTTATGAGAATAGGTCACGAGTTCCAGCAGACAGAACATAAAATAGATCTTTCGTGTTATTTATAAGTCAACTGTTTTAAGATGATGGCTTTGTTAACTCTCTCAAGACTGTAAAGATATTACGTAGTTGTTATTAGTCAATATGTATTTTGTGGTACTCATAATTTTTAATTATAAAACTGCTTTCATAAAATTGTAATGAAAGTAGAGTAATAGACGTGAGTAATTCAGTGAGTTCTGTTACGTTGACTGACCTATCTAACAGCGGACGGGAAGAATGTTTGCAGATTTGACTGTAAGGAGTGAATGATGTAAATGTTAATTTTTTATTAAGACAAGGATAATAGTTGGTAAACGAGAAGGAGAGAGGCGAACCTTTCAAAAAATTTATCCAACTCTTATGAATATAAATAAATAAAATAAATCCACCTGCCGAGCGCCCGCTATCTTCCATTATTCAAATAACCGCAAAAATATACAAATCAATAAATGTAATACAAAACTTGAAAGCGATTCAATTTGCACTGGGCCGATTTTCTCCTCAGTAGTCGGCGAGCGGCGGTGCGGAAAATTCAATTTGTTGACAAAAGATGGCGGCGCCTCACCTTTTGGATTTTGAAATGTGAAGGAAAGCGTTATTTGAGCACCGGGACTGCAGGGGGTTCGCGGCCGGCGACACTTTTATAGTAGTACCTGGAAAACGGCTCGGTTAACGACCGATGCGAATTTAACGACGAATTCGTTTTCTTAATTATTTCAATAGAATTAAGTAATATCGATATATCCGTAACAATCAATCGCTAGTTAGGATAAATATTTGAAACATAAAAGCTCGTCAAATGCGTAAAATAATCCAGTAACGAGGTTTTAAGTATAAAAATATTACGAAAACTTAATTCGTGAATTACTTAGGAGTTACGGTAAATGTATAAAATGTAGGCAATTTAGAAAGCGACGTGAAAATTCTTAAGCTGTTCAAACTGAGATAAAACGGGAACGTGCGCATACGTAACTATACACCCGTACGTTCAGCTCGGGCGAGGCGCGCCGCGGGAACTGAGTGGATCATATGAAAACCCGAACGGGGTTGCCACTACTTGCAAATTTACAGCATTAATTGTGCAATATGATTATACGCATTGAATTTCCTTTCTAATACTTGAACTTTTATCTTAAATGTTAAGATATGAATGAAGTTAGCTGCTGGCGTATGAGCGGAAGTATTCTGGTTGAGCAGCCTTCACTGACTTCGGCTTTATTATCACTAAAAAATATATGAAATTCAAATAAATTTTTAGTGTATTGAAGATAAAGAGATATTTGTATCTATCGGTGTTTAGAAGAGATAGTTTATATATAGCAGCGACCATTTCTATCTATCAAACAATAGTTAAGAAAACCAGACTTAGTTTGCAAAGCATTGATATACTAAATCTTTTTATGTGTAAGAAATTGTTGTTTGAGTCTTAACGAATTTTAGTCGTTTAACACTTAACATACGCTCAGTAAGAGTGTGTAGGTAATTATTAAATGAATCGTACCATTCTCGTTAACAAACGTAATGCGTACCAACGTAACAATTTCAATTTGAAAACGCGTTTCAGTTAGCTTTTATTGTTCGCGAACCGCGCTCGGAGTACTGAACTCGATTGCGAGAACCCTAACTTATCGAATAACATTCCAACATGAATAAAATCTATATAGTTCGAGAGCAGCCGGCTCTGGATCTAGTCGTAGACTGACATAAATACATATATCAATATGTATATTACAGTTTTCAGCGGGCGCAAGGTAAACATGTACTTGTGAGAATTTATTGTAACATCATTCTCTATTTATTAATGTTTTGTTCAGATACTAGCGACATTGTATTTTACTAATATATTTCGCTGCTTAAATAATTTTTATATTCCCTTTTCAACTCCGTCTATCGCTAATTATGTTATTTAAGTAATTTCTCTAAATACGTCCTTCAAATCAGAACACAGTAATATTTGCATACTTATAAACAGTTTTCAGAAATAAAGATGTTGTCCTTCTTTTCGATTTAGAGATCTTATATAAATTTTCCATAAAACATGCAACTTTAAAATTATATATGATAGTTGTTAAGACATTATAAGAATTCTTCTTTTAAAACGTATTTCCTCATGACTGAGGGTCGTGGTCATCATGTATAATGAAACACACGACGACTTACTTGGCAGTTATAATGGAGTGGTGTTGCCATTGCCTTCTCCATTTCATATACTAGTGCGAGCACGGATGGTCATGACATGGATATACAGGTTTCCTCACGATGTTTTCCTTCACCGTCAAAGCGCGTGATATTAGTTGGTGTTATACTAACTGCACATAAATTGAAAAATTCATTGGTGCAGGCCGGATTCGAACCCGGTACCTCCGGAGTGGAAGGCGGGCTTTCATACCACTCGACTATCACGGCTAATATTATAAGAATTAGTTTGTATTAAATACTTAGACAAGTGTAGACAGTGGTGGAGATTTAAGATATATACACAGTTTTAATTTCTAGATTCATTACACCAAAGGTCCGTTACTGGTTTACATTGTGCCTAGTTTCCCGTTCTCATTTACATATCCTCGTAAAATGACGTCGGATTTACACAAATTTGCATATTTTTTCCCGGTGCCCCTGCGTAAAACTTTCTCGTAAAACGCCTCTTGCCGACATTACCTTTAAATGCTAAGGGTTGTCCGTCTTACCGTATACATTATTTATACAAAGAGCAAACTTTGTATACAACGGTGTAAAATTACATTGGATTAACGGATTTCATTTGTATATTATTATTATACTTCTGTATATATTTTAATGGAAACAGATGACGGTGTCGCCTTTCCTTTACATTGTTTTTATCGATGTATTGAGTATATACCAACTATCATATCTAAAATTTCTTGAAAGATGTAGAAGTTTATATTCAGCAGCATCATCAGATGTAAATAATATTATAATAAGATTATCTAAAAATGAAAAAGGTTTTAAATTTAATTTGATAACGAGTGAAATGAATGAAGTCCCTTGTATTGCTAATAGACGGTCAGAATTAATATCAAGTAACATTTCAATTTAATGGGATCTTTACATTCAAATTCCCTGTCACGCAGCGTTACCATAAATCAATCATTACTTCTATAAATCAACCCTTAAACTTCAGATATACAAACCGATCGGTTTATCATTGTATAAACAGATTATATATTTATGTACATACAATGAAATCTATGTCAATCGATCATTTATAAAGAGCTGTCAAATTCGTAAATTAAAGAGGTGCGATGGCGCCGTTTAAAATTTGACCTCGATTGTAGTTTTGTTACATTGACCAAGTTCCCTTCATTAAAACACCAACCCTTTGCTGAAGTGTGCTTTGTTCGAGGATCCTTGGACAGGTTACAAGTGATGAGCGTCATACAATCCCACTTTCTTTTTCTTAAAGCACCTCTTCGATAAGCGACTTGCTACTAACAACTTACAGGTTCTAATAGATTACTATCTAAATCTTTGCATTCGTATTTGTGTTAGCGTATATTAGGATAAGTGTCTATCCTACTTCTGACTCCATAACTTTATACCAGTTTGTAATGTTTTGTGTCTAGTAAATTTTATAATATACAGATATTATACATTTAGAAAACGACGAGTGCAAACTTCTACTTAATATGCTTTATCTAAAATCTTTACAAAGTAACAATTTAAATTCCAGTTTTCATAATTTAAAGATGTGACCGGAAAAAAAAAACCAAAAAGTGTTATTATTTTGTTCATCTTAATCATCAAAACGTCTCTGTTAAAGTAAAATCTGGTTCACAGTCTTTTTTTTGGATCGATGCAAGTGTTGCTAGTCTTTAATAGCTTCACTGTAAAGAGAACTCCGGATTTTGAATTCTGCGATAAATTTGTAAATACTATCCTTTTGGTCTAGGTTAACAAAGTATAACAAATTTCTAAAATTGCCAGTTTAATTAATTTTCATTAAAGTTCATGTTATCGTGAGTTTTAATTTCAAGCGCATGAAAAATTATAACTCGCCGGCCCAGTCTTACAACTTGGACCTTAAGTTGAAAGTCCATTCAGTGTACGTTAGCTACGCTCCGGCGCTTATAGTTAACAAGCTCGATTTTCTTCTCAACATCACATATAATTTCTAAGGCGATGGGGTGTTTCCCTTTATAACGTTACGTTTCCTTTCCGTCACCCTCAGGTTTCAAATGCAAATCCATGGGAGGTTGTCGACAAAGCTGTATTACTTTACAGTAACCTGTTTGAACATGAAGTTTCTATTCAGCGTTGCATTGAACATATTTTTCTTAATTTTAACACTTGCTTTTTAACCTTTGCCACCAAGTTGTAGTATCTCTATGGCTATTGACACTACAGAGCCTATGAAAAGTCGAGTGCACTATGAAATATTATGTAATTTACAATGGAGTCCGAAAACGAGTAATATACAAATAAACAATAACTGAGAGGGGATGTAAAAGGCGACTAAAGAGGAGGGGGGTTCTGCGGCAACCATGACGAATACGTCAATTACCTCCAAGTTAGAGGGCCTATGCTCAGCTGAGGTTGAACTGAAGTGAATACATTACGTGTGTAAGATTTTTCTGATTACTTTCACTCAGCTTATTTCCTTACTCTAACTTGGTCATAACCTGTTGTGTAACGTATAATTGACTTAATTTCAATTTTCCATCGGAATTTATGTTCAATTGAACTTCAAAAAACTGTAAACAAATCGTTTTAATGAAAATGTCAAAATCATGGGCTCTTCATATAAATAATGATGTATATTTGTACAAAAGCATGAAATGGGGAAAGGTTCCAAAAAAAAAAATGATAAAGCGGGGCTGCACACAAAGAGGCCGTGCTGGGGGGGTGGCAATATTTTCACAGGCAGGGCAACCCTGTAGCTCATTCAAGAGGTCTCGTCTACTCGCCCTCATACCAGCTTGGGGTTAATGAGTGCGCTGCGCTCTTACAGCATTCTTTGTGAGATTTTATTTCAGCCAAACAAATCATTTATGGCAACGCAGAGCCGTTTCGCCATAATTTAAAATTGATGGCTCTCGTCTTATCTTAATATAGCAGACTTACAACATTTCTTTTTAACACCATTTACTTTCGCGTCGAACCTTTATAATACTATAAAATAATATTTCGATTTAGTCCTCTTCAATACTGACATATAATATATATAGTAATAAGTGTTAAATGTTAATAACTCTGGTTTAGGTTGGGTGTTAAAAATAGCGAAACACTTATGTAAGGAAACAATAACTCACGCCGTTACATAAACCCCAAGACGGCCATTTCGTTCAGGGGTCAGATTTAAGGGTCGCATTACAGTCAAACCGAATTATCTTGTTACCTTATTCAACAGAATTAACTAAACCAAACTATTCGGAACTTCGACGGTTCCGTTTGCGGCTCGCAAGTTTTGCGCGTTCAAACTATTTGGGTCGCGGCCGGAAGGTCAGGATAAATTGGCTTGTTTATATGCTACCCCATCTAAAGCGTTTACTGGATGAATTGGAGCTACTTTTTTATAAGGTTTTCTCTTCAGAACACGGCTGTTGATATTTGTTACGTATTAACTTAACACTTAATATCTCGCGTAATTATTTATACGTCTCTAAGATCTATAACTTAAGTAGACAATTCGCTGTTTCGTTTAAATAGATGCTTAATAAATTTTAAACTCTTATGTTACAAATATTACATGGAACCATTATGAATTATATCTAACCTTTTATTTAGATTTTACTGCTTAGTGTTATTGCTGTTTAAAAAATAATTGGTCTTTATATATTCTTAATAATACTTGTGTAAAATGTTATATATGATATTAATTTCATAAGATGTTCAATGAGGTAGTGAATCAATACACATAGTCGTAAGCTTCTAAATTAAACCTAGCCTGGCATAATAGGCGAGTAAAATATCTCAGCATTAAAGGGAGCCGGCGAAGACGACTAATAGGAACTGGTCTCGTGTTTATGAGAGCCACATCCAGTAAAAGCTATGGCCAAAGGAAGTTAGTGAGATGAGATAACTTAGAAACCTAGCTTTCTTCTGTTGGAATCGGGAACATATTAATACTGTTATGAGACCGATTTACTATATCACAGTAAATAGCTAGACAAATTCGAAAAACTCTACCTAAAATTATAGTCGACCATAAGTAGCATCGGATTCAAACCGGAGATCTTCGTGCCACAAGGTAGCCAGTTGCTCTGGTATTTTAAAATTTAGACCTTTAAATAATTGACGGAATATCATCAAATATTTTAACAGAACTAAATAAATTTTCTCTTGTCAGCCAGAGGTCTGATATAAACGTTTGCTGAATAAATTAGTATTGATCTAGTACGAATTTATTGTTAAGCCCTCATATAATTTAGATAGGCGAACTTATCGAATACCTCTCCGATTTGTTGGTTGAAATTCGATAACATTCGCCAAGTAGTTACGGGCATACTAATGCGGTCAATTTGGTCCCGGCTTCGGTTTGAATTGCTATTTAGTTCAATTATTGCTCTAAGAGGATCTAATAGATGATTTGTTACCGTAGTGCCTTTAGGTAATTATACTTTAATATGGTTAATAAATAATATCAGAATTTCAATACGAATCAGTTCCTATCACTTATTGTTAGTTAATTAATGGTTCAGAAAAAATAATGAAAAGATGTAATGCATTTTATATTTAATATAAGTGCTGTACTGTGCCACTTGTAAAGGCGCGGGTTCGATCCTCACTTAGCTTAAGCCGGCAGTGAAATAAAACATCGTGTAGAATTCAATATGTTCTAAGAGCTGTGATGATCATGTGTCGTTCACAAGTAGACTAATGTGGTCGGAAAATGGCCATGACTTTCATATGTTGACAGTGCGAAGACAAAATCACCATTTAACATCCATATCATAAGGCCCCGGTATCGAACTAAAGACTGCGGTATAAGACAAGCGTTAATCTGCGCTACAGGGGCTGCTTGTACGGTGGAAACTGTTTGAGAAATGGTTTCACTTATAAAATCGCCTTTGTTCGTCGCTGAAACAAAGCAAAAATTGTTTAGGCTTTCATTACATCCCCTACATCGCTCTCGGCTTAAACTAAACAGGCTCGTTAATCTTGCTGAAAACATCGGTTAAAACAAATGACCCCTTTCGGGCCTTGTATAAAAATGTTGTACACTTATATAATAACACTTAAATTTTTGTTGTCGCTTTCGGACGTACATGTCTCGTTACCCGAGTAATTTTACTAACTAATTAATCAACTATAAATTCCCACTGATAAACTGTTGTAAAGTTTTATACAGATTGTGAATAATTTATGGTGTTTGTGAAATACAATAATTTAATCAAAAAATATGGCAGACTTCATGCTCTATTAGTTCGTTGATCTGCTTTTTTTTTAATTTGCCAAAAACAATAGTTATTTTGTCAGGAATTATTACTAGTAAGGAGAATCGTAAAGATAGAGAACTGGTCCCCTGATGCGATTTATTTTTTGCTCATCCTTTATATATAAAAATTGCTTAAAACTACATTCTATTAACTACCAATCACAGTGACTAAACTATTTAAAACAGCCAATCACAGCGCGTACATTTTCGGCCAATCAGGAGCCGAGTGCAAAATTTGTTTGAAACATCATCGTCTTAGCTACATCACCCATCATTTAATATTTATCAATACTATTTATTAATGTTTTCTATTATTAATTTATGTAGTGGCATATAGATATAGCTTTGCGGCGTCGGTCGCCTGTAATAAGTTGTGACCATTCAAACGTACCACAGCGGGTCATCTATTGCTTTACCCTCGTTTACAAGCGGATCCGTTCCGTCCTTCCTTAGTGCTAATGGTATTAGGTAACCGTCTTCACAGCTCTTATATCTTTATTCTGGGGACTAATTAATCAAATCCTTTATTTCTGGAAAATTTTGATTTGGAAACTCTTACTACCGCCATCGCGACGGTGTTGATCATGTAGTAATGATATTCAGACCCAAAACATAACTTTCTACTCTCCCAGTCAAATTCCGACGTATACAATGATGTATCTCCAAAACTGTAAATCCAGTTTGATAGCAATGTAAACTGCTTGTCGTAATTCATTAGTAGCGTAGCGGCGGTGCCAAGAGAATATTTAGCACCGCTTCGTACAATGTTTCAGTTTAACAGTTTCAAGGAATATTAAGTGGACGTTACGATCTGGTAAATGCTACGTATTCAACATCCTATCAGCGCGTTGTTTGTTTTCGGAGCTATCTTAAATTTAGAGTTCAGTAGGAATTTTTTATATATACAACCAAACATGAGCACCGCGTTCCTATGGTTAGAATCTGCACTTTGGTCCTACGGATCTCCTAATTTCGGATTCGATCGCATAGAACCTTACATAACCACATGACTAAGGTTATGAGAATTCTTTCAAAGCTTTTATATTCAAAAAATATATAAAAGTAACCCGTACAATGCCATACTGAATTGTTTTACAATCGTATATTGCCGTAACCTTTACCCAACGTCTGAACATCAAATGAGATTGATGACATAAAAAAGTATATAGACCTCGATATGACGTATTACACGTTCAGCCGCGTTGGATACTTCCGACGTCGTTACGACATGTCGTATCGTTAGTATTATACTGCACGTGACAGTGCATACTATAAAGTGTTTGACGACGCCTTATTTACAGAGATTATATATCTATTAAAGCAGAATACGCCTCCGATATACTTTGTGTTTTTCATCACCATCATCAAAATATCAACTGAATTGTATAAAGAGTTCTTTAATGATACTTCTAAATTATATTTAATGAAATACAGTTCTAATATTCCTAAATCATTTCATATGTCTCCTAGGCGCTGTGGTTTTTTTTATACTACTTTGCGACGAGACGAGCAAGACGTTCACCTGATGGTAAGTGATACGCTTGCCCATGACAACGTGCTGCTAGTTAAGATGGTACACACTGCACCGCATTGCGCTCGGCGCCTTGAGACATAAGGTGTTAAGTCTCGTTACCCCAGTAATTACACTAGCTACAGCGCGCTTAAACCGGAACACAGTAATGTTTGCACACTACTATTTGGCGGTTGAAATTGGAGCTGCGGTGGTACCCATCCAGACGGTCTCCGGCAATAGAGACCTACCACCTGGTTTATCTTGTATATAACACGGCGATCGCTGATTCGGTTCCAGTGCTTCGTATTGCGATTTTTTTAAACCTTTGTGACTAGCTACCATCGTACTGTATTAGTCTTATTACAGTCGGAGTTTTATAAGACATCACACTGTACTATTCATAGCTTCATTGATGCCTTATGAAATTGATAAGAAAAAAGTTTACTATTCTTTTAGTTTGTTCTAGTATTAGATTGTAGCGATAGTAAGTATAGAAATGTACAATAGTAAATATAGATGAATATAAAGGTTAAATGGGATGTTATATTCGTAATTTGTAGTATGTGGATGAGGTAGAGGGTAGTAAGTTATTGTTATGCCGCAACGTGTCCCAGCGAACGGCGGAGTTCGTCTTCGGCCAAATATTTGCCATACGATACATACCCAAGTCGCAAGACAACGCTTTATTTACAGAATGACGGCTGCCCAAACAAACGGACGGGCGGCTCGCTAATTTTTACGATTACATGCTATGGTTTTTTTCACCGAAATCATATTTGCCGCAACCGCATTGTGTAAACAGAACACACAATCCGGTACCACGCAATTATATTTCATTTACTTTTGAGATATTCTGCTCTTGCCTTTGATGTGAGAGTGTGTGTATTTTTTTGTTAGTAAAACTTGAGTGATTAACGAACTTATCTAAGTAAATACTACTCTAATTCAAACGTGAATAGAGTAGACGAATAAGTGCTCGCTTACAAAAGGCTGAACATCATAGACAATGTTCATAGAACCTACCACTATCCAAATACTTTTACGTTCTCGAGATCAAACTTAGAACCTCCATGTTGCAATGCTAGTAGCTACTACACTTTACACATTATAAAATGGAAGAGAGATATAATATGGAAAATGTTTTAATCATTTGTAATCAGTAATCACGCCACACACAAAACTTAAAACTCAGTATTTCCTTTGCTTTGTTAATTAAGGATTCTTATATTTACTTTTTTATAATTATGCCAATCTAAGTTATAAAGGCATTTCATATAAAATGAAAGTATTGTATAACAAGTAAATGTATAAGAAAATCCGTGTAAATGTTTATGATTGTTTGTATCGTTGATAAAACCTTTATGATATCACATATAGCCACTACGGTCCGGTACTTCTGTAACTTATTCGACCATATTTTCGGCTCAGCGCAGCCACTGCGACAGGGTTTACGACTCCAAACAGCTTCACCGTTTTATAGTTACACGGGGATTACTTATTTATCTCCTCTTTTGGTTTAAATCCCCTTTTCTATAAATACAACCTACTCGCCAACAAAACATAAAGAGATTGTCCAGAACAATTCTTGATAAGTTAAACATGTTGCTGGACCAAAGGAGATGTTAAAGACTAATAATGTCGACATCTTAAAATTCAATGTTTTTTCAATAATCATAACTAGTTATATAAAAAAGCCATGTTTATTTAATTAAAGTCTATTCAAAGAAATAAAGGAGAATTATTAAGGATATATGGAAAGGCGATACTTGAATTCAAACTACGATACGCTTAGTTTTTGTAGAAGAGCTCTAAGGGTCTACTTTTCCGGGGACAGTATTAATAAGTAGTAGTAAGTAAACATTACTGTGGTCCGGTTTACTTATAATCACCAGGGTGCACTTATAAGCACCAGGTGGTAGGTCTCTGTTGCCGGAGACCGTCTGGATGGGTACCACCGCAGCTCCTATTTCAACCGCCAAATAGTAGTGTGCAAACATTACTGTGTTCCGGTTTGAAGGCGCTGTAGCTAGTGTAATTACTGGGGTAACGAGACTTACCACCTTATGTCTCAAGGCGACGAGCGCATTGTGGTGCAGTGTGTACCATCTTAACTAGCACCGCGTTGTCATGGGCAAGCGTATCACTTACCATCAGGTGAACGTCTTGCTCGTCTCGTCGCATAGTATTATAAAAAAGCGGCGTATAATAAGTTATGTTTTTAAACTTATCGATAAAGTTATATAGAGTACAATACTAAAATCGATGAAGCAGTTGTAAACGTTTAATTATTTCTGCGGAACATTTGCTTTTGTGCGCTGGACAAATTTACGACCGCCCTGCTATGTGCCGAAACGTATACGAATGATCGTACCGAGTTTAAATATCCACTGATATATAGCCGCCGATACTGGAAATACTTCGGGTTTTCCAGTAATGATTTATTAATAGAGAGCGACGCCGGCCAACGAACAAGTATCCATCGGGGCGTCTGCTAAACGCTTGTATATATTAATCGGCCGCAATGTATCAGTTGATCACGCTGTTTTCATTAATAAATCTTGTTCGCGATCAGTTCCAACGTTTTCCGGTGTTAAAAATAACGCAGCGATACATGCTTTAATCGATAACACTTCACTCGGTTCCAATCAAATGAATTTATTACTTTGCGTGTCACATTAGTACACTATAGTTGTAAATGATAGTAGGTGTAGTAAATGTAGAAGGATATCAATATCATGATCAGTTGCTAAACATCCACTTTTGGGTTTAAGTCTGTCCCAAAAATCTCTACACTGATAGATATTAATATACACTCCCGGACACATCTATCGGCCCACCTAGTGTTTAAAAGTTTTAACGGTGCCTAGCTAAAAATAAATGTTAGGTGAAGCGATAAGTTTTAATGCAGTTTTAAAGCTGATTTTTTGGTCAACCCTTATGTATGTTTTTTAATTTTGATTTCAGGATTATGAAAAAAAAAAACGAAAATTCGAGTCTGTTCATTGTTTTCAACGACCCAGGAATGGAGAAAACTTTTTTATTTCGCACAAGTTGAATTTTTTTTCGATGTGTCCGATTATTGGTTCCTTAATAAGGCAAATCTAAACTTAGAGCCAGTTTTGACCAAAAAATATGGATACTCTGCCTGAAATCGTCGCCCAAGTTCTAAAACTTCTGCCGGCCAAATCAATTCGAAATTACAAAAAAATAAAAAAAAAACATACATAGGGGTTGACCAATAAATCTGCTTCAAAACTGCATTAAAACTTATTGCTCCAACTAACATTTATTTTTAACTAGCCACCGTTGAAACTTTAAACCCTGGGTGGTGGGCCGATAGATGTGTCCGGGAGTATAGTTACAGCTTTGATACAACTGTTAAGATTTGATTTTGCACTATCAAAGTTTGATTGTTAACTTTTACTGAATCACAATTAAGAAAAATTACTTTGTAAATAATTTTTAACTAGTAAAAAAAGAATGTTCTTTAAAATTAAACATCTATTCTTACACCAGTTACCATTATAACAATAGTTATCCTGCTTAAACTTATCCGCTGAACTAACTGGGACATGTCTGTACAGAGAGCGCCCCGCCGTAGACGCATCCATTAATCAAAATGGCCGACGGTTGGTTAACTGTGAACGGCAAATATTCCAGCGGGAGATAATATATCTATTACTTGGCCGATTTACGTCCGTTCTGATGTTTGTGTATGAATTATTACTTTCGCACGAAGACTATTGCTGGAGTACAGTAATGCAGTGGTGTTAAGGGCAAGGTGAATGAAGGCACTTGATGATTGGAATATTGATGCAAATCAAATTATTTTGTATTATCAATCAACCTGCACCAGCGTGATAGATTAATGGTAAATACTCTTTCTTTATAGATACTGCTAGTTCTAACATAGAAAGAGAAATATGTAGAAAATTTTAGATGAGTGATTTTTTCATTACTTATCACCAGGTGACGATAAGTAGAACTTGTGTCATTAACGAAAATGTTAATATTAAAAATTGTCATCTTTCCACAGGTAAGCACCTGCCAATTTCATCTTCGCGAAAAATTTGATATAACAGTAAGTAAAATTATAAATTATTAGTGTACTATCATGATAAGCATGAGGGGGATAGCTCACTCGTGAATTTACTTTTAAGTTGATGTTGTAAACAGCGTACATAGATATCGAGTACGTCGAGACTACAAAGACAACAAATCGTTAATTTTTAAGAAAAAATCTATTGTAGCAACAATTAATGAAAGTATTAATTCTGTTATTGAAATTTGGCAACTGGATAACATATCTCAGTTATGCGTTATGATGTACCATTATTTAGTTGTTTTCTCCTCCATTTTGATTTATAAATTTAGTTTGTTGTTTGATTTAATTAAAATACATTAATTTGGATGCAAATATTTGTATCAAATAATTGGAAACTGATCAGTATGACATTGGTGGAGGAAAAGCGGTGACGTTAGCAGTTTAAGTCTCAGCAATAATCTATAAATATTTAGATACGTACCGCTGTTACTTTACCGAAGGTGGATTAAAAGCCGGACCAACTTTCATATAGTTCCAGTTCGCAACTTGTTGTAACGAGTTATTGTCGTCTCGCCGAAGTTCCACACTTGGCACCGCTAGGCCCATGTTTGCGATGCTCATTACTCTCGCTTCTTCGAGTTCGAGGGAACAACTATACGGATATTCAACGCTTGAGCTGATATAAACTTCTCCACATTTTTTAACACTCTTGTATTCTGTAATACTGATATTTTTCGGAGAAATAAAATTACATCAAATGTTAAGTAGATAAGCGACTTCTAAATCACATGAAATATAACTGCAACTATTTTCCCACGTTTGGGAAACTGGTTATAATGTATCTATCATGATTTTATAAGAATATGGTAAAGAGCAGTAACAATGAACAACTCCAGGAAACTTCATTGTGACCTTTGTCAGCGTATTGCGTTCGCTAACCCAACCCGCATGCAACACGGCGAGTTTGGCAATTCTGTCTGCCTCTTTTTTTTTAGGAGACCTTTGTTCAATAATGGTCCTAAATAACGATTACTATTCTTTACAATCAACGAAAAATATATATTATTTATTGTTTACATATATTGTGACAAAATGCCACAGTTAAAATACATTTTTGTCGGACAAACCGCAAACATTAATAAAGCACCGCAACAGTTATTATATTGTAACGGCTTTTTGTTTATATAATATAACATAACAAAATTGCTTAAAGCGCGCATTGAAATGGTTGGATTTGTACGCTATATTATTTATGAAATATGTCACTGTGAGTGAGGAGATGGAACTGGGCCAAGTGTCATTGGCGGGGAGAGAGAGGAAAAAAAAATAGAAGAAATATGTCTGCAATGGTGGGCTAATGGAATATTCGTAGATGAATGGATTTGGAATTGGTATACACCCGCGGACCTCGACCCTCGGTTTTTGTTGGGAAATGAAGCGATATTTTTATGGTTGCCGTGATTTCTTTGTTCGAACCAAGTACGGTTTCTTTGGAGCATACCTAACATATCGATTTTATATATGAACCATTAAAAAGTAATAATAATGTTTGAAGACTTTAGATTTTTTTTTTTACTTTCGTTTTAATAAGAATTGAAAGCATCAACTGCCTTAACTACTTTTATTAAAATTTATATTAGAGAAAGATAGTGAATACCAAATAAATTCCATCCATATCATAGATCTGATTAAAAAGAACTACTTATTTGAGAAGAGATGTCATGAAAACATGTGTAGTGAAGTTTACTGAAAACGTCAAACGCTCCAGTGTTTGTCGCTTAAAGTTTGCACACTGAATTGTGTATATGCAAAGCAACACTGTAACAAGATGAAACGGTGTAACTATGCGAAACTACATTTGACACTTGTTAATTAAGTTAAAGTAAAAGTTACACGATACGGATCGTGGTGCATACGGTTGTAACGCGACACCGGATGCGTTCGCTGAAAATACAAGCAATCTGAAGAAAAGTACGATAAAATGGTGTTTCATCATCATCATATAGGTTCAATATTCTCGAAGCTTAATTAAGATAGCTCATAGAGTCCGTTCTGGACACATTCAACTAAATAAATTTAAATTTTTAATGTATAAGGTACCCTCACTTTATTGTGAGGTATGTAAAAAAGTAGACGACGTACATCACATATTACAGGAATGTGTCCAGAACGAGCAAAGTAGGAATAAAATAATAGAATTTCTCAGCATAAATAGATTTAATATTAGTCCATTTCACAGTGTTCTGTCTTCTCCGGGCTCGGAGAGGGCCAGAGCACTGTTCATGTTTATTCTTAAAAGTATATCGAAAATTGTATGATTGTAATGTATATGAATGTGTGTAATTATGTTATGGTATGATGGGACTGGCATGATTTATTAAAAGTCCCAAAATTAACAAAGAGAAAAAAATCATCATCTTCATCATTAGGATTAATGCTTCTTATATTTTATGTTTTTTAATATTGTCTTAAATACAAACAAGAAATGATTAACATGAATTTAATTAATTGTTGTTAGTGGTAATGTTCATTACTGTGGTACAAACAATTATATGTATTTTCTATATATTTTATTTTGTGTTAATATAAGTTTTTTTTTTATTTTACGCGTATACGAAGCGAGCGAGACGTTCACCTGATGGTAAGTGATTCGCTTGCCTATAACAATGTGGCGCTAGTTAAGATGGTATACACTGCACTACATTGCGCTCGTCGTAAGACATAAGCTGTTAAGTATCGTTACCCCAGTAGCCCTTCTAACCGGAACACAGTAATGTTTCTTCTTCTTAAAGTGCCTCTCCATTACTGGGGGTTGGCCGTCAGTTCTGCGAATTTCTGCCTATTTTGAGCCACACGGAACAGTAATGTAATGTTTGAACACTACTATTTGGCGGTCAACAGTTTATGTAATGATTGTTTGTACACCAATTGCATTGATATGAACTGTATTTCTAGTAGATATTATTAAAACTATATCCACACCTTATTATAAAGTCTTAAACCAATAAACGGTCGATAGGAGGAAAAAATATAAAACAGTTGAAACATTTACGTTCATTATTTTGCTAACCGCGTAGTCTTTAAAGGTTTGGCAATTTGCCTATTTGCAAAATAGCAAACAGTTAATAATAATATATAACTGAAAAGAAATTCATGTTACTGAGGAGCGAAATGAAAATAAACTAATAAAAAAGTTACACACTTTAACAACCTTTAATGTTTGTCGACGGAAATAAACAAAAACCGAAATTTCTCCGAAACACCGTCCGCTATTGAAATCATTTCCTCGAATATGTTAAAGTATATAATAAATCAAAGTTGAAATTAAAATAAAAGTTATTTGTACACATTACAATTTGTGTATATATTTGTTAATAAGTATTACTCCCATTTGAATGTACTTACATTGAATCATGTTCTTCTTCAAGTTTTCACTTAATATATAAACTTTTAATGCGAGGAGACTTCTTTAGTTCAAAGAATTAAATCAAAGTTCATGTGCCGTCATCATCGTTCTGTAAATAACTCCAATTAAGCTGAGAATTAGTTAAAGAATCAAGTATCCCTTAGCGTAGACTATCTTTCTATTTTATCCATATCTTTACTTAAATTAAGTTTTTTTAAACATCTGGAATACGTCCTCGCTCCGCCTGCGGTATTGTTATACCATAACGTTACATTACATGATACAAATTGGAATTGTCAACGCTAATCGATGGCAACTATAATTGTCTTCGATGGGAAGCTTCAGCAAACTCAATTAACCGACGAAGAAAACCCATCCGCGTGGTGAAAACTTATCACCCGCAAATACCAATTCATTTCATTTCGCACTCATCAAAATTCATCAAGGGCTCCGTGCAGCGGTTTGGAAATTTAACCGAATATCAAAGCTCAAGATGTTTCGCAATTACTTGTCTACTACGGTTTAGGAGATGAAAGCCTTAAAGCGTTTAATTAAATTCGTTTTGATAACCTGCCTCCCCATATCTTCGTGTTACAGTTCAAAGTTTACGAGTGGGATAGATAAGTAAATCATATTAGATAAGCCTATCAAATATTGCCTAAAAATATTTAGTATAGTAATTAATAGAAATGAGGTAAATAAGTTTTACTTTATATATATATATATGTATACAATTATTGAAGCTAAAGCATTAGGTATGGGTTTAGCAAATAGAAAAAATGTAAGAACAAATGTAATTCAGAAAAATTAAGCCATACACAATAATGTCAGCGAAGAACTAAAAAATAAATCATGTTAGACTGGTTTACTGTGTTTAAAAAAAAATAACCCATATCTTGCTCATCGCTCTTAATTATGTGGAGTTCATTGCCCTGAATCCAATATTTACACACAAATTGGGGTCCCAAACAGCCGCTGCGGTCTAGACGGTTTGCAACAAAAAAAAAAGAGGAATTATATTTTAAACTTAAACGGTAACCGATTCTGTAAACGTTTTAAACTTTTCGTAACTGCATTCAGTTTTTGATCGTTAAACTAACTGGAAGCGGTAGTCGCGGACCGTTCCCCGCCAGCTCAACGATTTCATTACAATGCACTCTGTTGCACTACGTACAAATTACTGCTCAAGCACTTTTGTGAAAAAGACCCCGGCTTCAACTGTTTGACTTAACCTACTCTAATTGCATAACGAAATATACGCTGTGCTTGTAATATGAGTTAAAAACACTACTTCTGTATTCGACTTAAGAAATAATATTTGCGATTAGTATGCTATAGATTTTTCCTAAGTTTTTATATGCGGGAAATACAAAGATAGCACAGAGATACTTCCAAAAACTAACGGCTCTTCTCTAGTGGCCGTCTTCCTCGTGCTCTTATGTAGTGATGATGAGCCATTTACCGCTTTTTTATGGTTAGTCCACCTCATAAGCTACCTTCGTCGTGGCCTTGTACCCTCAACCTTTCCCGAGACCACAAATCGCTCAGAATACGCGACTGTACCACAAACGATAAGAGCTTGATGCCGAGTCTATGGTATTCAGCCCACGATTCTCCACCAGCACCAACCTACGGCTACAAGTCCTCAATTTTGATAAGGCAATGTAGAAGGCAGGATAGTGGGACTGCCACTGACATAACATCTTGTCCTGACCTATACAAATAAAGTAATCACTAATTATATTAATCGGTAAACAGTTAATTATTTAGTTTTTAACCAACTTATATCATCTAGATAATTGCGTGGATATCCAATACTTTTTAAACTTGTATAATAGACAAAATGATCTGTACAATAGACTGACAATTATGATCATACGTTTCAAACAATGCTAGTGATAAAATGAAAATGTGATCACCATTACGTATTGTACAAAATTTGTATTGTTTCCGTTATTCAGAGCACAATACGTACTCACAAATGGAGGGTCACTCGCCGAGTACAACCGGACTTAATTTCTTACCTGCAGTGAAATTTCTGTAAAGGGACGCATAAATGAGATTAGTTGAAACAAAAAAAAAAGAAACAAATGCCGTACTCCGTATAAAAACCCGTAATTTGTTAAAATGGCCTTAGGCTTTGACAAGGGAAAAATGAATAAACCTTACAAATCTCGCATACGAAGTGGATTTTGTCGCCGGATTAAGGAGTCATTACGTGGGACGGCGTGTTCAGCGTTACAAGTGTTTTGTTAGTCCCTACACAAGGAAAAGATAACGATGGAAAGGTACAACTGAAAGAAAACATATGTTTAATTGTCTTTGTGGCTGTTATGGCCCAGGTCTTTTAGTTGGGATATTTACATAGCACCTAACTGTGCTTGTCGTGTAGTGTCATTAATTCAGCTACACCGCAATTCAAACCGGGACCTTATAATGTTCACACATCTATATAATTAGACTCGCTGTGGTACCTGCTTACGTCTTCTGTAATTGAAATTTCTGTAAAGGGACGCATAAATGAGATTAGTTGAAACAAAAAAAAAAGAAACAAATGCCGTACTCCGTATAAAAAACCCGTAATTTGTTAAAATGGCCTTAGGCTTTGACAAGGGAAAAATGAATAAACCTTACAAATCTCGCATACGAAGTGGATTTTGTCGCCGGATTAAGGAGTCGTTACGTGGGACGGCGTGTTCAGCGTTACAAGTGTTTTGTTAGTCCCTACACAAGGAAAAGATAACGATAGAAAGGTACAACTGAAAGAAAATATATGTTTAATCGTAAACAGTTAATTATTTAGTTTTAACCACCTTATATCATCTAGATAATTGCGTGGATATCCAATACTTTTTAAACTTGTATAATAGACAAAATAATCTGTACAATAGACTGACAATTATGATCATACGTTTCAAACAATGCTAGTGATAAAATAAAAATGTGATCACCATTACGTATTGTACAAAATTTGTATTGTTTCCGTTATTCAGAACACAATACGTACTCACAAATGGAGGGTCACTCGCCGAGTACAACCGGACTTAATTTCTTACCTGCAGTGAAATTTCTGTAAAGGGACGCATAAATGAGATTAGTTGAAACAAAAAAAAAAGAAACAAATGCCGTACTCCGTATAAAAACCCGTAATTTGTTAAAATGGCCTTAGGCTTTGACAAGGGAAAAATGAATAAACCTTACAAATCTCGCATACGAAGTGGATTTTGTCGCCGGATTAAGGAGTCGTTACGTGGGACGGCGTGTTCAGCGTTACAAGTGTTTTGTTAGTCCCTACACAAGGAAAAGATAACGATGGAAAGGTACAACTGAAAGAAAATATATGTTTAATCGTAAACAGTTAATTATTTAGTTTTAAACACCTTATATCATCTAGATAATTGCGTGGATATCCAATACTTTTTAAACTTGTATAATAGACAAAATGATCTGTACAATAGACTGACAATTATGATCATACGTTTCAAACAATGCTAGTGATAAAATGAAAATGTGATCACCATTACGTATTGTACAAAATTTGTATTGTTTCCGTTATTCAGAACACAATACGTACTCACAAATGGAGGGTCACTCGCCGAGTACAACCGGACTTAATTTCTTACCTGCAGTGAAATTTCTGTAAAGGGACGCATAAATGAGATTAGTTGAAACAAAAAAAAAAAAAAAAAAAAAAAAAAAAAAAAAAAAAAAAAAAAAAAAAAAAAAAAAAAAAAAAAAAAAAAAAAAAAAAAAAAAAAAAAAAAAAAAAAAAAAAAAAAAAAAAAAAAATCTCAACAACGATTGATTGGAATCGAAAAAAGCAGAGTTTGGAAGAAAATAAATATAATGACTTACTAATCAATTTTTTCTATATCCTTAGAGATATAATCAACATTACTCCAGAAAAAAAAATTACGACTAAATCAAGAGTATCATTATTTTAATAAAATGTATAGAACAAAGCAACAAGTATAATACACTCCCCTGTTCTATTTTCCAACCGTGAGCTGAATTTTCTTATTTCTTTACCACTAGAGTGACAAACAGGCAGTTCTTTACTGATAGTATACAATTACAATAGCCCAATAAACTCTTGTAATATTGGAGGCAACAAAAGCGCGTTGTCATCCCGAAAGAAACCCTATCACGCCTTTCTTGGAAAACCCCTTACTGTAGCTTCTTGAAAAAACCAACAGGAAGTTAATTCTGTAAGTTTCTTTTGAAATATTTTATCGACCGTCTTCAAAGTATAATTTTTGAAATAGGACAGAACAAATACGTTTCACCGAAGACTGAAAAAAGTCTGAACATTTTCAAGTAAATATCAGACAATTTCTTCGTTCCTATCCTCTCGATTAGTGATTACAGGACATCTTATTCTTTAACATAGCTTTAGTAAAACCTTACAATATACTTCTTTGAGTTTGAATTATTGCTTTGGTTGTTCATTTTCCTAACGGCGTTATGTTTGAGCTAACATAATGACTTTAAAAAATTTAAGTGTTCAATATTTCTAGAAGTTTGTTTAATGTCTTCTATTTTCACTCCGCACATTTAATTATGCATACGGCTTTATAAAAACACACACGAAAACATGTTACATTTAGTTTAAACCACCGTTGTTACAGATTAACTTTGCACTGTATTCTGGCTTTTGTCCAAAATGCACCTTCATAGCTGTCGTCAGGTTTACCTTTTCAAAAAGAATTTCCTTGCTGAAATTCATAAATTGAAATACACATTCATAAACCAATTCTTTATGTAGGTTTGGTTTATTTTCCTGTAGGTTGTGTGAATGAAATTACTTTAACAAAAGCTATAATAACAGGATGCTCTGTATGTTCATAAACTTTCATGTAATTAATTTTGTTGCTATTAATGTATTTACAATTGAAAACTTAATTTTTATTATTGACATATATTGGATTATTTAAAAAAAATCGATTTAATTTGCACTTTTTACATTCAACTCCGATGTTACTATTAGTTGATCTCTCTAGTTAAAGACCTTTTAGTCATGTTCGATGTTGAGTTAGTGTCAGTTAATTTTACTATACATCAGTATAATGTACGGCTTTTAAAAATACTTAGCTATTGAATTGTTTTCTTGGTTCTTAAAATGACGAGAGAGATGTAGTTCGTACCTTTAAAACTTACTATGCTACGACTTACTTATCGTGTAATAGTATAATAAATTATAGACTAAACTCTTATTTCGTAAGAGTTGGCAGACACTTCAACTCAGTTTCTTCACTAGTTGATATTGACCTATTTAACACCTCAGCGTCACAAATGAAGAAGAAACTAAATCAACTTTTTTTTAAGGGATGATCACTATAGTTAGGCAATCTTTATTACGGTAATTTTCTTTTTTTTTCTTTTAGCCTTTCTTATAACTAATTTAACTTTTCTATCTTTATACACACTCCTCTCTACTCTTCTGTCAATGTATACCTATTCCTATCATAGTTGTGTGGACTTGTAATTGGCCTTCCGTATTATTTATGTTTAATCTTTTCCTGTATTAGCTGTAAGTCTACCGAAAAATAGATAAATAAATAAATAAAAGTTCCTTGATCAAACGTGATCAACATTATAATTTAATTTTTCATATTCCACCACGACTATGTGGTGTTGAATTAAAAAACGTATCCGAACTACGATATGCAGAGTGCTTCGGCACTTAATTCTCTTCAGGAATCTTAATGGTTTCTTCCAAAGTATCCTAAGTGAAATTCCGCCTCAGTCTTGCCGAGTAAGAAATTCTTCGTTTATTAAAACCTATGTTATAACAATACCCTCCTTAGCAGAACACGACGTAGCAAAACAAAATACAAAGTATTATGCTATCAAAGGATGCTTTGTCGAAATATTCAGTATGTCAACCGCATGTCTTTGAATGGTGTATGTCATGAGTGACAGCGGTGTCGTCGAATCATGTCTATTAACATTTTTATGTAAACCTAGTTAGAGCTGCAAATATACAATATAGGTATTTTAATAAGCTTAAAAGATCATGTTAGATATTGAGAAAAATAATTGTGATTACCGACATTTTGTTAGTAAAATAGTAGGTGTATTGATTAAAAGTAAAAAAGGGGGGGGATGCCATAAAGTCGTTTCGCTATAAATAGCGGATGACTGTGATTCTCGCGACATTCGTGTTTGGGGAGTGTGCGAGGTGTGAGCTCTGACTGGTGACGTGTGAATGTGAGAGGTATGACAGATTGAATTTATATTTAAATTGATGTGTTTCTTATAATCAGTAAACATGTTGGTAAAAACAATACTAAAATTTGCTAAATAAAATGCGTCCAAGTAAATTATGAATACTGTTGTTAATGGAATTTGTGAAATAAAGCCCCATGTTGCAAAACATAAGAATTAAGATTGGCGAATATGTCAAAATTATTTCATAATCTCAGTCTCGTAGTTGCACAAAAAAATCATAATTGTGTTGTATTTAAACACACATGAAATAAAAACTAAATTGTATAGATTATATTGTTTACCTTTCATTATTTATTACCATGAAGTTTCGAATGCTTTGCAGCAGCCATAGTCACGTGATGACTGAGCTGAAAAATGCCTAAACATCAAAATCATCACGGAGTGCGGACATCTATTTGACTTGTTTCCAAAACTATCTTCGCAGAATGAGCTCACTTGAAATCTGTTAGTATTCTTACTATTTGATTCAATTATTAACAATGGGATCACGAGTAGGCGGGAACTAGCCTAACCATCTTATATATCGAAATAAGGATTTTTTTTTTATTTCTATTTAGAATTTGTGGTCGGTCTTATTAAATTTTATACCACTAACAATTTAAAAATGAATGTATATGAAAATAAAAATACTTAAAAGTGAAATGATGATTAAAATTTTCCAATCGCGCTCACAATTACAAACTTGATAAGGCTTAATTGAAACGGCCGAGGCGTGAAACTAATTTTGATTCAATAAACGCTCCCGCTCGCGCTCATTAATCGGGTCGCGAGTCGCGAGTGGGGGTAGAGGAGGTTTAGTCTCTGAAACTCGGAGACGGCACTTGTAAAAGAGTGTACGGGAGACTGCTTGAAATTTAATTGAAATAGTTTATTGGGACTCTTCAGACATTCCGCGTTGTTCACAGTTGTTGACTGTTGCCCGATTCATTTACGTCGTCGCTTAAAACCTTCATTACGACTCCATTGTCACACGGTTTCATTTGGTTTGAGTTTTTTATTTTTAGTCATTGCTGTATATATTATGAGAAATTTTCCTGAGATTTCACAAACAGAATTTTCGTTTTTGTTTTTGCTATGGTATAAAACTAATTATCGTGGTATATAACCAGGTAATGTACAATGAAAACAAAGTGTATTTAAAAGGAACAAAAACACAGTAATCAGTTTTTGTTAAAGACGGAATATTAATATGACTTTGTGGTGGTTTTACTGTCGTAATGTTACCAGAAAATATTAATTATTAAACTTATTATTAACATACTTGTTATACACTTACCATCAGATGAAAGTCTCGCTCATATCGTCTCGTATACCTTACCCTACCATAATCCATCAACAAATGCTGATATTTATTAAAACATAATATACAGATTTGGATCCAAAGTGCTGGAATGGCGACCCCGCACAGGAAAGCGTAGCGTTGGCAGACCTCCCACTAGGTGGACAGACGACATTAAAAGAATCGCAGGGAGTCACAGGATTCAAAAAGCACAAGACCGTATTTTGTGGAATACATTACAAGAGACCTATGTCCAGCAGTGGACGTCCATCGGTTGAAATGATAAATATACAGATTATAACCACCATTACAGATATACACAAAATACACAAAATTTTACTTATTTAGATGTTTATATTTAAAACTTGCTTCAGTATCCGTACCGATGTGAGCGGTGCAATATTTCCACGTCCCCATCCGAATACATAGCCGTGGAAGAATATAACCGGTTACCAGGATATATCACAGCGCAGTATGTGTCCCGCGGGGGGGATATATTGCACTGCAGTAAACATTCGCAGCAACGCAGAATCGTCCCCACGTCACTTTGTAATCGAATCCACGACCTAGAGCTTGTTACAAAATATAGACACTTATTTTTATTCTGTTAGTACACTAGTGGTAGGTCTCTGTTGCTGGAGAATGTTTAGGTCCCATTTCTACTACTAAACAGTAGTGTGAAAATATTACTGTATTCCAGTTTGACGAGCGTTGTAGCTAGTGAAGGTACTTGGGTAACGAAACTTAACATCTTTTGTATTAAGCAGGCGGGTAATTTTTTTTTTAATACTACTATGCGACGAGACGAGCAAGACGTTCACCTGATGGTAAGTGATACGCTTGCCCATGACAACGCGGTGCTAGTTAAGATGGTACACACTGCACCACATTGCGCTCATCGCCTTGAGACATAAGGTGTCAAGTCTCGTTACCCAAGTAATTACACTAGCTACAGCGCCCTTCAAACCGGAACACAGTAATGTTCGCACACTACTATTTGGCGGTTGAAATAGGAGCTGCGGTGGTACCCATCCAGACGGTCTCCGACAACAGAGACCTACCACCTCGTAATGCGCAACATTTTCATGGTCAGGCGGTATAACTTACCATCAGATGAATAACTTGCAGTTTCGTGATATTATTTAATAAAAAAAAAATACTTAATGTTAACAAGCGAGATTTGAGGTTTAACAGTCAGCGAAATGAATTATGTTACACAATTAGCTATTAGCTGTAGCGCAAGTAAGCAGCTTAAACACCAGCAGCTTCCCCATTTTGCGCTAATTGCTCAGCTTCCTCGTACAATAATCTCTTAATCGGTTTGACGGTGTCGTTGACTTTTATTTTCAGCACTGTAGCCGGTTATTGGATCTTTAATAAAATCGTACAGCGTGCACCTAAAACATTACTTCAACTTACATATTATAAACTTCCAGTTTTTAATCGGTTGTAATTTGTAAATTACTTAGGTAATAAGATAATGCCTTATGTGTGAAGGCGTTGAATGCAATGTTGTTATCTCATAGGTCTCTACTAGACTAGACATAGGTCTGTACCAAAAATCTAACCGATTGATCATGTGATGCCATATTGTAATAGGCCTTTCAGCAGTACATATTCCGGTAGGCGGCACCTGAAACTAAACTGAACCCTACTGAACCTTACTGCCCCATCATCCTTTTAGCAATGTCACCCATTACTCCTTAAATCTAGCAATTTTTTAAGCTATGCTGATCACCTTAGTTCATTTACGGATCTCTTAATTTCTGATTAATACAAACCATCTTTAGAAATTATTTCTATCCATGTCAAGTTACGTTTTCGATGAAAAATTAAGCTGTACTTAGTACATTTTTCGCTAACCCAGTTTTTATCTACTATTACACTGAATTACTTATAGTGATCAACTGCGTAGGATAGCACTAGATACTATACTATTAGTAAGGCTCGTAAATGATTACCACTGTGTTAAATAAGTGGAGGTTTTTTATGGAGGTATGAAGCCTTGCATCTCTTTTATTTATTGTAAGAATGAACGGGTGGAAATATAAATATCCACAGTAACAATATTTTTAATTAAATCGTTCCCAACGGTCGGGGCTGGACGGACAGCTCTGTCAAATTTACGGAGATATTTATTTGACGCTACATTTGGCTTCATTGTGTTAAGTAATAAAAGCTCCCGACACCCTCATTAAACGATAATGTAAGGGAGACAGCTTTTTATTGGCGTTAACAAGTTGTTTTATTTGTGTTATTGATGTGTTTGTGACGGCTTTTATTGAGCGTTACCCAAATTGGGTCCGGGCGTGGGCGGTAAAGTGATCAATGGATGTCTCGATGTAAACGTCCAATTGTTACATCTTAACCCATTTAGAAATTTAAGTGCTTTAGTATTTGAGAATTTTCGTTTCTATATAAATATTATGTTCAATATCGGTTTTTGTGAAACCTATTAAATGTTATAAATAATATTATGTAATATCCTGCAAAAATCTTACAATTGTATGTTTTTTTTTTTTTTTTTTTTTTTTTTTTTTTAATTTTTTCTACTTTTCCCTGATATTATTATTCAGGGGCTTTTTATCCTATTCACATAATTTACTAGTAATAATATTTTAAATATCATTACGAAAATCGTATTTACTTATCCTTATTCCTATTGTTAACTACTGTACATATATTTATACAGAATTTAAAAAATTTATCTCTAACTAACTTATTTTCACAACTAAACCCTAACTCGCATAAACCTACTTTATCTATTTTCAGCCCTTTCTCTTGCTCGAATTCATGCCGCGAGTTCATATGGATAGGACACTCCGTTAGCAAATGAGGAACCGTTTCCTCCGTAGCGTTATCACACATGCACCATGGATTGTCCCGACACTTGAAACGGTTCAAGTATTGGGAGAATCCGCCGTGGCCAGTAAATATCTGGGTTAAGTGACCAGTTGGCCGGATCTTTCTTATCAAGTTATACGCCTCAGTTGCGTCTGGGAAAAACAGTTCGTGATGGACGCGGTTGTACCCTCGTTATATCGGGTGCTCCATCTCGCAACTGAGGCCTTTCGAAGTAGACACTTAACATACGACACTGGGCACTGGTCATAGTCTGGCTTCCTTCTGCTGTTAAGGGCAGCCAGCTTGGCCAGTTCATCCGCACGCTCGTTCCCAGGTATGCCCGCGTGGGCTTTGACCCAGAATAAGGATACATTCTTGCTCTGGTCAGAGGCCCTACGTAAATTTTCTCTAGCCAACACCGCAAGAGGATGGAGCGAGCCATAATTTGTAACAGTATCTAGCGCAGCTCTAGAGTCACTGTACAAACCGTAGCTCTCTTCCGTCCTTCTCAAGACTAATTTGGTTGCCTCACATATGGCCAAGAGTTCCGCCTGATAGACTGTGCAGTACGCGGACAGATATAGCTTCCGGTTTTGGACCTCCCCTTCGCCTTTCCATATGGAAAGTGAGGCTCCAACCTTACCCTCAAGCTTGCTGCCGTCGGTGTATATCTTAACCGCCTGCACATTGTGTTCGTCCACGGAGTTTTGGTCTACCAGACTTGTAAACTTGAGGTCCATATGTGAAGCAGGGTGAGGGGTATCTGCAAATACCGTCATTCGCTCCACCTCCTTATCGCCTAGCAGTGCCTGGGACAATCCTCTCCGAGCCTCATACAGATCGAACTGCTCCTGAATTTTAAGATCTAGGGGTAGTATTCCTGACAACAACAAGGCCGAGTGGAGAGAGACCGTGCGGTACGCTCTGCAGAGTTTTAGTGCAAAGCCTCTCTGCACGGTGTTGAGCTGCTTCTGAATACCCAGCTTTTTGACTGCTGGTGCCCATGCCGCTGCCGCGTATAACACTATCGGCTCGACCGCAGCTACGTATATAGACCGCACGATTTCAGGATCAAGACCCCAAGTGACCTTGGCTACCCGAGCGATTTGCCTATACAAGCCTAATGCCTTCTTACACTGATTCGCCACGTGACTATTAAATGTTAGGCGATCGTCAATGGTAAGCCCCAGAATCCTTACTTCCCTGGACATAGTAATGTAAGTCCCTCCCATATGCAGCCGAGGGGTGTCGTATTTGAGTTTTTTAGTCAGCACCATTGCACAGGTCTTGTGCGGTGCGAACCGCAACTTATTTTTAACACCCCATTGCCTAACATATTCAGAGAGGCTTGGCTCGTCCTTCTATCTCGTGTGCCGTATCCCCGTCAAAAACAAGGGTGACGTCGTCCGCAAACGCTTGACAATAGTCACCTCTTGCAGTGAGTCCTACAAGTAACGGGTTCAGAAGAAGGTTCCATAGAAGAGGACCACTAATTGACCCCTGCACGCAACCTTTCGAGGTATTGCGCATGCATTCCTCCCCGGCAAATCTTACTGTAACCCTTCTGCAGCTCAGGTAGCTATCTAGTAGCCTTCTTATGTTACGGGACACTTTTTTCCTCAGCCAATTTGACTTTGATTGCCGGCCACCAGGCGCTGTCGAAGGCTCCCTCTATATCCAGAGACACTAGGGTAATTATCTTTTTGAGCTTCAACTTACCCCTGATATGGTGTACCAGTTTATAGAGGGCGTCTTCGGTGCTCTTCTGGGCATAAATCCGAACTGGCGAGTACTAATCCTCGGTATTATGTGCCATTTTATTCTCGCTACCGTCATTTCTCCAGGATCTTCCCCAACACTGGCAGTAGACCTATTGGTCTGTACGCTTTGGGGTTCGTGTAATCATCCTTGCCTGGCTTCCTAAGCACCACTATTGTGGCTTGCTTCCAGATGTTCGGAAAGTGTGCAATCTGCAAACACTTGTTTTGTAAAAGGCAAGTAGAGAATCCGGATCCTGGAGTATTACTCTGCTACAGATATCTGCCGTAAAACCATCCGCTCCCGGAGCCTTTTTGGGATTGAAACTTTCCGCTGCGGTTTTCAACTCCAATGAGGTGAACGGTGGATCATGAATTTCACTAGGGACCAGCTCGTTTACTGTCTCTGCCGCTTCTCTAACTCGACTATGGTCTGTGTTGTCTGTTTCAGCTAGGTCCTCGGGGTAAAATGTCTCGGCTAGTAAGATTGCCGATTCTTTAGGGTTCAGGTGTTTTCCATCATTGGTTTTCAGGGTCATATCTTCTTCTCTCCTGGTGGTCCGGTTGATAACCCTGTATATTCCTTCCCACAATCCTTCTCTGTCCTGTCTTTCACAAAACTCTTTCCAACTTGCTATACGGGCTTTTTTGGCATGACCTCATAATCTGCTTTCTTCTCCAGGTATTCTTCGACGACCATAGCTCGTCTATGTGGGGCAGCATTTCGGATCCTTCTCCTAAAAGTAACCATTTTCTTTTTCTTTTGTTCGAGCTCTTTGTTCCACCATGGGACTTTTACGGTCTCAGACCTTCTCTTTGTAGGCATACTTGCTATGCATGCTTGGGTTATAGCCTCCGTATAATCTCGCGCAATTTTTTCTAACTGCTCCTTGTGGTTAACTTCATTTATTGTCGCTGCGCAGATGTTGTATGCGGCTTTGTTGTTGGTCACTCCTAGCGAAGAGCGGCCAGTCAGCTTTTTTGGTGTTGTAAAGCCGAGTTGTTCTCTCTATTCTAAAACCCTTACTCCTTATTAAGTTAAGCTGGAAGAGAATGGTGTTGTGATCTGAGCTCGTAACCGATCGGTCTACGGTCCAGTCTGCTATTAATCCCACAAGGTCGTCAGTACACGCCGTTATGTCTATGTGGCTTGTGATCACCCTATTACCCCTCACCAGTGTCGTACGTGGGTGTATCGCCTGTGTTTAATACCTGGAGCCCAGACTCTTCCAAGGCTCCGGACATCTCAACACCCCTGGTGTCTTCATTAGTGCTTCCCCACCAAGTACTCTTGGCATTACAATCGCCTCCTATCAGTAGTCTCGTACTTCCCATTTTACCGCAGATGTCTTTTAGCCGGTCCAGGTACGGTCCTATGGGTTTGTCCGGCTCAAAGTAAAATGACACTACAGCGATTTCCCAAGCACTGGTTCGGATTTTTATAACAACGATGTTATTATCAGAGAGATTGGGGCACTGGAGGACGTCAATGTCATCATTAAATACAACAATTGCTGCCTTCACTGTCCCGTCTTCTATACCAGTGCTCTGGAAGATTCTCGCGCCTCGGTAATTCTTCATTCTCCTTATTCCACCCACATAGGGTTCCTGGACCAGTGCTAGGACGATGTTTCTGTTGGCTGACTCTATCATTAGCTCTTCCGTTGCTAACTGCTTTCTTTGCAGGTTAGCCTGGGCGATTACATATCCTCCAGTGGGTATCCGTGAGCCGTTATCAACCGTATCAACAATACGCTATCTTGGCTCTGGCTAATGCCTCCCACTTTCTGCGCACTGCACACTCAGCGCTAAATGCGTTATGATCCATTTGTCCGAGTTTCGCCGCATTACAGTTGCAGCATTTGGGAACCTCTCCTGCCATCCAGCCTCCACAATCTTTCTTTAGATGAGGGCCACCGCAGTGACTGCATTTCGATACAGTCTCCTTGCAGAATTTGCGTCCATGTCCATATCCCAAGCAAGTTGAGCACTGGATAGCGGTGTTGGTCCTCTACCCTAATACGCTGCATGTCGATGTATACATGCCCCTTTTCCATAAGATTGCGGTACACTTGTGATGACACTCTAAGGACCACATGTGCGCAGTGATGGTTTCGTGCTTTCCTCCTGTACCGTACTTCTATTTTGGCCTTGTCCTGATCTATACCTCGGTAAACATCTCCATTTTGGTTCCTAAAGGCCGTAAGAATGTCTTCGTCGGTGTTGTACGATAAGACGTCTTTAAGAACTACCATGGGATCTTGGTTTTTAATGTCCTCGACGTTAAGATGATCTGCTGCACCTTTCAATCTCTCCTTGATTTTTTGTCGAGCTTCTTCAGTTTTGCACCCGACTACTATTTTTCTGTCCTTGATTTTGCGTACTCGGTCAACAGTGACCCAACCGTCTTTGGCATTCACTGCCTCGCGAACTCTCGCCAGCACCTCTTCACCCGTATCCTGATCGTTCTTTGATGAAATGACGACCGAGTGCATTACTTCTTTTTCAAGACTTGGTCTGTGGTTCAGGCTAGCTGCCTCCGCGTACGATGCTGGTGAAGGTGTCGATCTATGCTGTTCCATCACCTGCTTTAGCCTTTCCATTTCGATATAAGTGTTCTCTATCTTTTCCCCTTGTAATTTCAGAATCTCTAGTATTTCTTTTGTACCTGTCCCCTTCTTTCCTCCTTGCTTTGTTCTTCGTCTTCTCCTATATCATCTGTATTAACCCCTTTGCTTTCTTTTTCTGGTACTTTAACTTCGGGGCTACCGTTCTTTTCCGCATCAGCTCGTCCGCTCCCTCCTTTATCAGACGGAACAAATTGTCAACCGCTAATATGGCAGCGTTTTTTAGTCCCGTCCTCATGTTGCGAGACTTATTAATATTGTTCCTTGCGTACTCATGCCATTCCCTCGCCTCTACTATCCTACCACTTGGTGCTCTCTTTCTTGGCTCGGGCAGGTGCGCATCCTCAGCTATTTCCGCTGTAAGTATCTGCGTCGTTTCTTGGGGGTCCAGGATGGATCCGTTCTGCTGTTTCGATGTGTGTGAAGGCTCCGCTATACCTGTTTGCGTCACATGCTCCGGCGAGTTCAATCGTGAATCATCTCTACCAGTTTCTGTTTCTCCAATAATGCGTTGAACAATAGCGCTCGTTGAAGAGGTCTCGGGTGTTATACTAAATCTGTAGTTTTTTTTGGAACTGACATCGCAGTTTGCCTTCTTTGATGGAGTACGCATAGTAGCCATTTGGGAGAAACAATGTTAAAATCACTAAATCCTGTTTGACAAAAGTAATTAAGTGCTAATTTTAATTAGTAGGGTCAAAGCTGCGCCTGTTAATGACAGGATCTATTCCTCCTGCAGTCAGGAAATTTAGAATGTATATAATATGTATAATATATGTCTGAAATCAATGTGTAACTATAACTTTGACATAAATTTAAAATGCGTAAGCTTCCTGAAATAATTGATAAACCTGGAAATTATTTATTTTATCTGTTGTCAAAACTAATGAAAAGAGATTTTGAATGTATACAAACGTTTTAAAATTTTTGTGAACAAATGAGAAAAGGAATTTTGGATCTTTGATTATCAGTTATTTCAGAACTTATCAGACGGATAAAATCGCAATTTTTATTGAATAAATTGTTATAAATAAAAATAAACCGAAAGAAAAAAGAAAAAAAAAAAAATGTTACGAAATCCTGCCCGCGATTGTTCCTTTCCGGTTTACGGCCCCAGTTATTCAGCCGAACAACAGTCGCACTTAAAATAACACTAAACAATAAGCTTAACACAATGATAATCTAAATTTAATATTACTAAATGAAAAGTGAACTAATTTATTGACACCAATTATGTGGCGGTGTTTATTGTGTAAGAGACACCTGCAGGCAAGTTAGGCGTCTAACAATTAAGTGTGATTCCGGGAATCTATTGTAATAAAACACCTGCAGAAGTCTTTTCACAAAACCACTTTTGTCACTTATAGCGAACTTTATGACCACGGAGCACGATAGAGCGTGCGTTCAGGACGGCGGTTCGATTAGGACTCTTTACAATTGTATGTTGTAAATGTTTAGTATATTCCAATTATCGTCACAAAAATAAGTTTCGATGTGTTAATATACCGTGTAATCTGATGATCAATAACATTGTTAAACAAAAATATAGCCTTTCTAAATGTTGATAAATTATGAGTATAGCTACAGATAGAGATAAAATTTCAATCCCATATTTATAAGTATAATGATGTACATAATGATTACATTGCCACCATTGGTACGTCTGAATTATTGGTTAAATTGATGGATTTTATCTTGGTTATTTTAACTATTCATTACCCCGTCGTATCGTGTGCTTTACAGCTTACTTTTTGTATTTTTCAGTTTGATATTATTCTGCCTTCAAGTTTTGTAATGGTATGCTCATTTTTGATTAGGACCCTAAAATAACATCAAGGAATGCATAAGAAATCATTTATAGCTTCTGTTATAATAATACTTCTATTGATACTCGACGTTTCGATGCTCCAACGCACGCTGAAGCATTTCCTGTCATACTTTAAATAGCACTGACGTCTTAAAAGGTTGGCTGTTAAACATAAAATTTTATGCCATTAATAAACGATCCAAATTTGGATTGCATCCAATCGAAAAATTTAGTACGCATTAATAATAAATTTGTTAGAAACTATCGTATCCATCCTTCAAACACGGGAATAGCAAGTCATGTATCGAATAACGCACCGAAAAATCCGTCCAACGTAATGAAGAGAAATGGGGTCCCGTATCATAAATCAAAAGTTTATTGAATTTGGACCTCCTCTAGCCATATTTGGGATGAAACTATCTTGAATGTGTATACAAATTTCGATATCGCTTTTATGAAACTTAGCTAACGAAGAAAAATCAACGCAGCTCGTATAAAATATTGATAGTCATATAATATATTCAAGTGTAGTTTACAAATATACTCCCGGACACATCTATCGGCCCACCACCCAGTGTTTAAAGTTTCGACGGTGTCTAGCTAAAAATAAATGTTAGGTGGAGCAATAAGTTTTAATGCAGTTTTGAAGCAGATTTGAAGCAGATTTATTGGTCAACCCTTATGTATGTTTTTTTAATTTTTTTTGTAATTTCGATTGATTTGGCCGCAGAAGTTTTTACAGCTTGGGCGACAATTTCAGGCAGAGTATCCATATTTTTTTATCAAAACTGGCTCTAAGTTTAGAATTGCCTTTTTATGGAACCAATAATCGGAAACATCAAAAAATAAAATCCAACTTGTGCGAAATAAAAAAGTTTTCTCCATTAAAAGGCTCGTTGAAAACAATGAACAGACTCGAATTTACGTTTTTTTTTTTCATAATCCTGAATTCAAAATAAAAAAAAAAAACACATACATAAAAGTTGACAAAAAAAATTTGCCTTAAAACTGCATTAAAACTTATTGCTCCACCTAACATTTATTTTTAGCTAGGCACCGATAAAACTTTTAAACACTAGGTGGGCCCTATAGATGTGTCCGGGAGTGTATTACGGTGTTCCGGTTTAAAAGTCGTTGTAGTTAGTGAAGCTACAGTTTCATTTATCTTATTGCGATGAGTATAGTGTGATGTGTAAACATTCTTACTACAGTCCACTGCTTGTTTTGATTATTTTGTATTTATAAAAATTATCTTACATGACCATAGGCGCCATCGGTGCGATGTATAATACTATTAACGATGCAGATATTCTGCGGGGACTTAGAAAAAAACTATTGACTAAATAGAAATCAATAAAGTAGGAGTATATATACAAGAGAACGGACACATAATTTAAAATTAAAATTCTGATAACTATACTCAACCACTATTCTATCCCACCACCTGCTGCAACTCCCACGGTATTACCTGTCCGCCGGCAGACGTCGCCATTTATAAGCGGTGTTAAAGTGCGACAGGAGAAAAAAACCAATTGCCATTTATAAAGAAGGCCTGCACTTACTGTATTTTATTTACTCACTTGTGAGCCTACGTTTAGCCGTCAAGTTTTTTTTTGTTTTACGCAACGAAGCTTAGATTATCGTTACTTTGACACCTTAGTTTCACAATGATTTTAATTATCAATCATGTTAGTTTGAAGCATAATTCTGAGGAACCAATTTTCGGATATTAATGTTCGAAGTCTGTTTTATAATTTGGGCTAACTTTTAACTTCAATTTCATGTTAAGTGACAAGGAGACTGTGAACGGTGAAGAGTGCTTGCCTATAACACTGACTCTCATATGTTGAACTGGGATAAAAGTAATGCTGTTACGGCGGCAGATTTACAATATGAGAACTGTAGCTAACTAAGCGGGTTGGGCCCCGGAATTGAACAAGGCATCTGCCTGTTAAAAAAAAATCGTTAAGCCACTACGCTACACAGGCGATCAAGGCAACTATACTATAGTAGCTATCTTCCTTCGTTGCCATCTCCTTTATATAACTATCAATAATATTTTACATTCTTCAATTATTTCAAACAAACGAATTGTCGGACCGGCGGTCGCTTGGGAAAAGAAAAACCGGAAATGCACCGAAATTCGTTAAAAAATAGTTATTTTCGGTTACTCCTGAAATCATTAAGCCGTCTGGCCTCAAAGAGATTTTATGGAACGTTTAGCGGTGGACTGTCGCACAAAATGAATTATTTTCGTGCGATGGACGACTTTTGATGTGTTTGCGTTAGTTTTAAGCCGTTGTTATATAGCCCGCTTATTTACTTAGCCCATTTTACAATGAAAGCAAAGATTGATTCAAAACAACGAATGCGTCTAAAGCGTTTAAGAGGGAACAAAAATAAGAAAACAGTCTTGGGAGAAAGTAAGAATATAGAAGATGGCATATATAAATCATCTAACTGCAACAATGGATAGATAATAATGGAATTTATGATGGTCTAGGTACTACTATAATATAACCGTTTTACTTACTTTTTACTTTCATGTAGTAGAAAGTATTTATCACAAACACAAATTCTGAAAAGTAACTCATCTCTTTACCATTTATTTAAATTATTTATATATTTCACTGAATCCAGGTTTTTTGAATCATAAAATCTAAAAGTAAATAGGCTACCAAAAGGAAAGTACTTCCAGTATAAGTTCAATTTCACATATGAAATCCAAGTGAAGCAACAGGTGAATGTAGAGAGCCTTTTCAGATAAAACCTGTAGATATCGTATTGAAATATTTTAAAATATACGTATTGATTTTTCGTGTTAGCTTATGTGTAAGTTGGTAAAAGTCTAAATATGTCGAAGTATTGTGTGGCTTCCTCTTCAGATCAAGATTTCTACGCTGATGCGTACGACTACACTCTCCAAATCGTGAATGAAAACTCCAGACATGTTTTAAACTTTATACGTTTCTTTAAAAAACTTTAACATTAAATCATCATGTTAAAAGAATTTGGTTTCAAAATGATTCAATGCTAGGTTCTGGAATCTTAAATCTTTAACCTTCTTTTTACTTTTTGTCAGGAAAAATATATTTTTGTCAAAGATGCGGCATACTATTGTGAATACCTTACTGTTGTGATAGCATTTACTTATATATCTATTTATGGATCATAGCATCGTATTTAACTTAGTAAATGACAATTATTTTTATTTATTTTTTTCTTTATATGTATACTTATATGTACTTGTATGTATTTTGTTTCTTGTGTATGTTTGTGAGTCACATGTATATTAAATATAGTATATTTAAACTCTTTATTGTACATTAACTACCACTATACAACTTTTCTTTTTCGCTAAGGTTAGCTGGTAGAAAACTCATTTTGAGTTAAGCTCGCCTGTACCATTCCATTTCCGTGTAACCATTGTTGTTAGTTTGTTTGTTTGTACAAAGTTTTAAATAAATAAAAATAATACTAATTGACTATATGTTGAATGTTTGTATTTGTTGGTAAAGGTCACAGGAGAAGTCGTTGACCTATTCCTTGTGATGTTCACAATTAGTGCTTTCAACATACCGGACGTAGAGAAACGTTGGCGATATTCGAGAAATGCTAGGATACTCAGTAAATAAATGTTGCAATAGAAGAAATACAATAACAATCTTATATATAATTTTGATAAAAGTAACTATATTTATGTTCTCCGTAAATTCGCTTAAGCGCAGAATTTCATTTTGAAACGGAAACATTTTAAAAATGTTTGCCAACAAAAGCCTTCGCCTAACAAAAGGCGTAGTACAGCCGTTTGTGAAAACGTTGGCCGTTCAACGCAGAACGAAATCTGTATAATTCAACTGAAGTCAACCAACGGACGTTGTAACGACGACTTAGTAGCTTGGAAGAGCGAATTTTTCTAAGTATATATTGTTACCTTTTAAACGCCCGTTGTATTTACTCCCGTGATAATTTTCATTCAAATAACATTTCTTTAACTATTCTCATGTACGTCTATAATCTCTAACAAGAAGAAAGTCTAGACCATTTGTACACCACACTGGTGAAGTACGAGTGGATTTCACATATCTTCTTAAGCTTAGTTTTTCTTAACCAGAAGCTCAAACGGAGTAGGGATCGTACTCGCGTCTCTTTGAGACGTATAGGTAGTACTATTTTCCTAACTTGGCTATCGCGGTTTCTCGTGTATGCAACTTAGTTATACCTTCAATGAGGTTAACGCCTTCGGTAGCTGTGATAGGACACGTTCTCTCTTATCTGTAATATTCAAAGTAGATCTCGTACACGCACGTCGTGAGGGTTTTTAGTAAATTATTAGGTACTTATGATGGCTTGGCTTACATATATGTTGTAATTGGATTTGTTTTTATTTCAATTCATACATAAATACACTCCCGGACACATCTATCGGCCCACCTAGTGTTTAAAAGTTTTAACGCTGCCTAGCTAAAAATAAATGTTAGGTAGAGCAATAAGTTTTAATACAGTTTTAAAGCTGATTTTTTGGTCAACCCTATATATATATTTTTTTTTTAATTTTGAATTCAGGATTATGGAAAAAAAACGAAAATTCGAGTCTGTTCATTATTTTCAACGAACCAGGAATGGAGAAAACTTTTTATTTCGCACAAGTTGGATTTTTTTTAATGTGTCTGATTATTCGTTCCATAAAAAGGCAAATCTAAACTTAGGGCCAGTTTTGACCAAAAAATATGGATACTCTGCCTGAAATTGTCGCCCAAGCTGTAAAACTTCTGCCGGCCAAATCAATTCGAAATTACAAAAAATGAAATAAAAAAAAACCTACATAGGGGTTGACCAATAAATCTGCTTCAAAACTGCATTAAAACTTATTGCTCCACCTAACATTTATTTATAGCTAGACATTGTCGAAACTTTAAACACTGGGTGGTGGGCCGATAGATGTGTCCGGAAGTATATTTGCATGACGAAGCGATATAACGAGCAGGACAAATGATGGTTATAATCATTCTAAATAGCGCTACATTGTGATGAACACCACATTGCGGTTACCGCCTTGAGACACAGGATGTTGAATCTCGTTACTGCTGTAATTTCACTAGCTACAACGCCTTTCAAATCAGAACACAATAATATTCACACATTACCATTCAGCGCAGGAACATGCGAAGGTATTTCTTTAGGACTACAGCAAAAGACTTGCTGCCAGTTCCATTAAACTTCTTTGCGTCAAAATATTATATACATAATCCTACTAGTTCATGTTTGCAGTGCAAAAATATTCCTCACATTTTTCTAGGAAAGTAATACGCTATGTTATTATAAAAATCGCTGAAATACTAATAATATTTTCTACGATCTAATATCACGTAAAATTTTAATTGTGTTAGTGCGTCGATTAAATATAACCTTTTTAATCTTTTAATAATGAAATACCTTTTATTGCAAACAACTCAGTTTTCAATTAATTCAACTAGAAGCAACCTGAGGTAGACGTCGCCGAGGTAGCTGTGCAATCGTTCTGCGATAAACTACGATTGGAATTCTCCCGTGTCCTCGCAACTCCGGCTTCGGTCTCATCGGGCTTGTGTATGCAGCTGCATACCGAACAGTTCCAACCGACAATTACTTACCAAGCATTCGTAATTTGCGAAACGTATCTCAAATATTTCCTGAACATGGATTCATCGACTGACATTAGGTCACTGATATGATATAACATAATATATATCATATCAGTGACCTAATGTCAGTCCGAAAGTTATAAATTTTACAAACTGTACTGAAATCCATAAACCCTTACCTTCAATTCTGTAGCTACTTCTAAGAGAAGAAATCACAACGTTGTAGCTGTCCCCAAAATAAAAACTTTTTTCGCGAACATACAATTCCAGAAACGTTCTGCATATCTTTATAATAAAATAAACAAAGATATTAAATTGTACACTAAAACTTACCGTGAGTGTAAAAGTGACTTAATCATATGGCTAAAGAGACTAAATTATAAAGAAACCGAGACTGTTTTAAATATTCCTTAATGCACACACACGCACACACAGTCACACCCACACACAGTCACACGCACACACAGTCACACGCACACACAAACCTACACTACATATTAATTATATATTGTAATTAGCTATGGAAGAGCGTAGTCTCCTAACACAGGCATTTTCTTGCCTAAAAGGAGTCTACCACAACTTAATTTTAAGATACTGTGTTAAAAAGCAATAAAGAAATTTTTATTTTTTTTTTATTTTATCGAAAATTTTTCAAACAAAAAACAAACGTTTGCGTTAAGGGTTTTATAGCAGTTCAATTGAAGAAGAGAGAAGTACTTCGGAACATGCTTTGCAATTTAAGCCGGTCCGATTGAAGGACAATTTTCATAGAGAATTATTAGAGATATGTTTTAGGTCACCTGAAATGACCTACCCGGAAGTAAATGAAGAATAAACTAATTCCAAGAAAGTTTTTTATAGATAGAGAGCATATATAGAGAAAAGAAAGAAGAGAAAAAAAAAGAATGTAAACATATTAATAACTTTGTATTAATTTGTTTACAAATAGTTATTAATATCTTTATATACTTTTTTTTTATTTAAATCAACTTCTTTCTGAATCACAGGTTGTCAGATGGGAAAATCTTGGATGAACATTTATTATTTCTCATGGTCTTTTGAGGTTATTAAAATAAAAAAATATCTCATTACATTATAATAAAATAAAAAAATATCTCATTACATCATAGAAATAGCACAAATGGATCTTTGAATATATATAAAGATATTCATTGCGTTGTTACTTGCATTATTCTTCGAGATCTTAACATTACCTATCGTCAGTTGTTAACTTTTAGACTGCTTTGACTGGAAATTATATAAAAACTTCTCGTTTGTGATATTCTTACTGCAGCTCTACTTTTGTGTTGTTAAGAACGATAGTTTTGAATTATTATTGGTACTACAGATTATCTCTATTTATACAAAGTAAGTACGCCATAGGGCAGAACAAAAATAGTGAGACATTTCATAAAAGCTGTTTATTTGAAGAGGGTCCCGGATTGAGCCTTCGGAAAGGGAATCACGGCTTAATAACTTAAAAGGGGCGGTGTAACCTTTAAGCATTGGCTAATTTTGTGTTGTTAAGAACGATAGTTTTGAATTATTATTGGCACTATAGATTATCTCTATTTATACAAATTGAGTACGCCAAAGGGAAGTACAAAAATAGTGAGACATTTCATAAAAGCTGTTTATTTGAAGAGGGTCCCGGTTTGAGCCTTCGGAAAGGGAATCACGGCTTAATAACTTAAAAGGGGCGGTGTAACCTTTAAGCATTGGCTATATTTTGTGTTACTATCGAATTCGTATTTCTGTCAAATGCAATGTCGGCTTAGTGGTTCTGTACTATTCATTCT
This sequence comes from Byasa hedistus, assembly GCA_029286795.1. NCBI lineage: Eukaryota > Metazoa > Arthropoda > Insecta > Lepidoptera > Papilionidae > Byasa > Byasa hedistus. The sequence continues at coordinate 1,869,908 of JAGSMW010000020.1, read as the reverse complement.
ATAAGCTTTTGCCTTTGCTTCGACCCATTCTGAACAATTTCGATAAGATACAAGCTTTTTAAAGTAACTATGCACAAACAGATGAACATAATAACTACCGAAATTATCTTTATATTATCAGTATATATTTTAGACTCATGACTTTAAGAGGAAACATGATTTATTTCTTCAAATACTATAAACATATATATTATACCAGAATATACACAAATAAATAAAATGTAACTTCTTTCTCTTTCAATTAGGACTGCAGATCTCTGAAATCATTTCAAACAATGTACTAAAATATACTTTTATTTATATCCAGAGATAGAATGCCATTGTTAAAATGTTATAAAGATTTTTTATAACGAGAATTTAATCTGAAGCCTCAAAAATGCCGAAGCCTTATAAAAGTACATACGAAAACGTAACCCGAAAATTAATTACATCACGGCGGGCAACAGCACGGCGTAATCCCGGCAACAGTGCGCCGCCGCTCGTCTGTATTGTGTCCGCGTATAAAGCCATCGCGGCTGCAAATCTGAAAGGTCTACGTATTGAAAAGCCGTAGGATTAACACAGTTTAAAACGGAGGGGTGGGATTTTCTTCCTCGTCCCGGCCTAGATTCCGTCGCGATGACGAGCGGACGCGCCGCGGGCGTCTCTCCGCAAGTGACGTGCACCCGCGCACTAATGACACGCGTCCACATCGTGATTGGCGCCAAAACACATATATTCTTCTTTTTTTAATTTTTTCATTCATCACATTCACTGTCACAGGTTTTATATCTGTTTAAAACTGCCAGTCACACTTTCACAGTTCAGGCTGTCCATGTTTGCTAGATATAAAAAGAGCTTCAAAAGTTTTTAAAAAGACGCCGCTTAATCATTAAGATACTCATTACTCGTTATTTATGTACTTTTTGTTATATATAGTATACTTTTTGTTAATGTACATTTACTTTCTAACCTTGCTTTAAATTTTCTATTTCACCTATAACTGAACCTCCACTAATTCTAGGTCGACTGGTAGAGAATGCCCGAAGGCATTAAGTCCGCCTGATGTGATTTAATAAGTTCTCTTTTGTTAATACAGTTTATATATAAATACATACAAAATATTAATCTATTGCAGTATTAATCTAATTAGTATTAATAAAAATGTCGCTCTCAAACCTTTATTACCCGGAGTTTCCAAAACGTTATAATACTTGCTAACTACAGTATTTGTGATCGTTTGCTATATTGTAGATCAATGGATTATAAAGTTGTTAACACTTCTGTGTAAAATATATTAAACATAAAATTGATAACACCAGCAGCGCAAACTAAAGCTATTATAACTTTTCAGATCGATTTAAGTTCTAAAATTTCTTAATTACAAGCATTAAAAAAATTAAGCATTAATTATAACCACCCATAAACTTCTCAATACATAACCCTACGCTAAGTACATAATAAATAATTTTAGACCTAATGATTTTTAATTATGTTGCTGTAATGATTAAGCTATCGAATTTCGTTTTTCGCAAACTTAATGAACAGAGATTTCGTTTTACTTTTTCATCTTGAACTTTAAGCGGTAACTTGCTGTATTTCGCTTTGATTAAAAACCTTGTTCGCGATGTTAATAAGGTACCCGACGGGCAATTTGTTCGCAATCTGATTTTCGTCATAAGCCGGCTGTTGGCTTGCAATTTAACACATCGACTTCGTTTCGCAGCGGCGGAGATTAATCCGACGGAATCCGTTCGAAATAAGTATTTCATCAACAATATTCACTGGAAAAATACGATGGATCCTTTTCACTACTCGAAACTAGTAAAAACTTAATAAAACAACGCGGTTACATGACTGGCTTATAAGTAAAACGCTAACAGAAGCAACGAAGCAGTAACTGGTGAAGTCTATGGTGGACATGTTCAGAAAGTGGAGAAACGGAACCAAGTTGTATTATCATCATTAAGTTAATCCTTGTGACTGACGAGTAAGAATATATCTTTTGCGTCACAACTAGATACCCAAGTGTTGTGAAAGACTACATATCCGGGTATAGACAAACAGTTTTTCCTGTAACTTGTAACAATGGACGTCAGTAGGTTGAAGTGATGATGATAATGAAAATATCAAGTTAAACATTTATAACACAGCCTTTTATAAAGAAAAAGAATATTGTTAGATATTGAGGCTAAGTAATTGTGATTATAAACATTTTGTTGGAAAAATAGTAATTGTATTGACTGTTAATGAATCCAAAGTGAATTACTGCATATTGTACTATTATTGTTCATACTAATAGTTACGTAATATTTATATTTCTTATAGTGTAATTGAAATATTGGGAATATTATTAATCCATGACTTTTATAAAATTGATAATAATTAAATAGTTGTATTGATTATTGTAAAGATGGCGCCGCTGTCATTTTGGTATAAACGGCGGACAACTGTGGATCTCGAATTCATTACTGTTTGGGCAACGTGAGAAGTGTGAACTCAGTGACTTGTGAATTGTATATATATAAACGTGTAAATTAGATATGTATGTTGAAAAGAGAAGTGCTGCCTATTAATATTAAAGAACTGAACTTTGTTAGACAAACTTTTAAAATTAAAGTTAAATTTTATTGTCTAAAATTACTTACAATTTGAATTTACGTCATCAAATTTTTAGGTTTCATTTCTCGTTATTTCATCATCTGTTATATTTATATGTGTATGGTTTATGTATATTTTAACGGCACGATGTAGCCGTTCGCTTTTTTATGTTGTCGGTGGTAACTAAAATTAAATAACTAGGTTACTGTAGAGGGGTAGGGATAAGCCGATTTGTTTAATGGGGCCTGGCAGATAGGCAGGAGTGCGCGCAATATATGCGCATACATAACACACCGGATTACACATAGTACATATTCAAAGCTTTATATGCCACATTATATCAATGTTCACTGTTCAAGGCAGAATAGTTGAACAGGAATAATTATTCATAACATAAAAACAGATTAAGGTTTTTTATTCTACGAGGCGACGAGACGAGTAAACATTCACCTGATGATAAGTGATACGCTTGCTCATAACAACGCGGCGCTGGTTAAGATGGTATACACTGCACCACATTGCGCTCGTCGTTGAGACATAAGCTGCTAAGTATCATTACTCCAGTAATTTTACTAGTTTACAGCGCTATTCAAACCGGAACACAGTAATGTTAGCTTACTACTGTTTAATAGGAGATGGTCTAAGGGAAAGAGATAGTTATTTATGTATATCCTATCATTTGAAGTTTATTTATTTTAAAAACTACTTCTTGGTGTACCTCTGAAGAACTTCATGATCATGTTACACAGGTAGTTAAATCGTAATGTGTTAGCATTACTATATTTTTTTTTTACTACTTTGCGACGCGACGAGCCGGACGTTCACCTGATGGTAAGTGATGCTCTTGCCCATGACAACGTGGTGCTAGTTAAGATGGTACACACTGCACCACATTGCGCTGTTGTTGGTGTTAAGTCTCGTTACCCCAGTAATTACACTAGCTACAGCGCCCTTCAAACCGGAACACAGTAATGTTTGCACACTACTATTTGGCAGTTGAAATAGGAGCTGCGGTGGTACCCACCCAGCCGGGCTCCGGCAACAGAGACCTACCACCTGGTATCGATTACTATATTAATAGGTATTTATTCTAGCCGAATAGTCGAATAGACTAATTTATCTATCTGTATCGTAGCCGTATTACCGTCGGCCACGATCCAGTCGCGTGATGTCGACGTGTCAATGACGTGAACAATGAAGAAAAAAAAATTTTTTGGACGACGTCCACGGGCCGCGGAGAAAAACTTTTTCAAAAGCTATAAATCAAAGCCAACGCTCTCGAGACGGTGATGTCATTACTTCATTCAGTCACGGGATTCTTTACTACGAAATCTCGTTGGAAATACTACTATTTACTTCAAAGAGAATTTCGACCGCGGGCGGTATAAGAGTGATCGTTTCTCAAAAATAAAATTACCGCCCATTATCTTGCGTTATAACACTGATATCCCTGGTTCACTCAAAAATTTATTTATGAATCTAAAATAATATAATAAGGTCATAGTTTAACATTGGACTCGCCCGCAAAGCCACGTTACCGACTCATCAATCGCTATCACCTCACCGGCAAACACTCGAGAAGGCTTCGCTGCCCCTTCTTTCAGAATCTCAGTTTAACGCCTGTCTAAGAATGTAAGCAATCTAGATCCACTTACGATGCTTGATCTAAGCTCCGCTCGTTATTTTCTGGCGCGCTTCCAGCTAGACTTTATCTGGGTTGGTTTCCAACTGAAAACCTCGTGTCGCGCCGATATTACTTTGAAATGATGTGGTTTATTTTACAAGGACTACTTAAAGTATCACTGTGAATATGCCTCCTGCAGTTTTCTAAAAAATTACACAATAGTAATATTATTCTGTATATCTGTAAATGGAACTTATATATACACACCATCTTCATAAAAATTGGTAAGAAATTAAAAAACTTTATTTTACTGCAAATCAAAATATATGCATCATGGAGTATTTTGACTTAAAGCTATGCCTTATAACATCAGCTATATGCCAGTGTAAGTTCCAATGATAATAATCGGAAATTCGTCCATCCATTATGAAGAATACATAAAACGTTGATAAAATAAATTTATACAAGTTTTTTTGCGTAAGTAAAAGTTGATATCTTCATATTACTAACAAATGCTTCGACTTATGTCTATACTACAGAGGTTTATAGTATATACAACAGTTTTAAAGAAAGCTTTACCGTGGTGGATCCTCTTAGCTGTAACTAATGGCAGATAACAGCTAAGCAAATAAATTGTTTTCTTTTCAATACCCCGCCGAGCCGAGAGCTAAAATGGCAGGAGCTCGTATCCATTTGCCGACGTCCGCGGCTACCTAATACTGAAATATACCAGTTAAGACCCTGGCTGCCGCAGTCAGTTCGGTCTATTAATAAATGGTTCCCTAGCCGTTTGGCATCCGGTCGCATTAACAACGGCTCGGTACTTTTATTTGACGTAATGAGGTTGCAATTAATATTAAACGACTTCAAATTTCAACCGGTGATTATTTCTGTTTGACACACGCAATACTTCACTGTTCAAAATACGCGCTAACGTCTGTAGCAAAATGCATTTCATCTTGCTGCTTTTATCTGTGAGGAACGTGTTAACGTCTTAACTCTACATAGTCAGAATATAGAATGACTTGATAAGATTTCCTGATCAATACGTATAGTCTTAATGGGCTAACATCTACGAATAATGCAGACAGCGTAGAACCGACTGATTTGGAGTTCTTTAAAGAAAACCCATAACTATAAGCTTTAAGTTATCTTTAAGCACTTTACTTAAATCTTAATTTTCACCCAAAACTGAAGAACGTCTTTTATTTTCTATATATAAATAATTTACAGTATAGCCAAGGCGCAATATAATCGCTTGGTGTAATTCTGTTGCGATACGTCGCTAGAAATTGTATGATATGTATTTTCTGAACTTCTACCATTACAAATTTGTCGCTATAACCCTTCATTGCTCTATTCTTCTTGTGTGTTCTTTAATCTAAATATTTTTTTATTAAAATTGTTATGAATGTGTGGTCACCAAGTTTTAAAACATATATTTTATTCAAGTGAAATCGTAACGACGCTGAATGTTTTGCCAGGGACGTTTATAAAAAAAAGGTCTCCGTCACATGGCCATCAAATGTCATGTTCCACTTTCCCCGTCTCCGTGATTTATAGCGTTGGCAAGTATGTTGCTTTTTTATATTTCTGTTGCTATACTTTTCGTAAATTCTCCATGCCAAAAAATGCCAATAGCTTAATATCCGGGCTCGGGGATGGTCACGACCTTTAGGACTATTTTGGAAAAAAGAAAAAAACTTTAATGTAGTGATTATCCAGGAGTTTTACTTTTTAGGGGCACAAGTATTAACATTATCATTATCTGCCACCGTGATGCAGCAACTAAGTTACTTGTTTTCTGACACCAAGATCCTGGGTTTCAAAGGTTTTTTTAGAACCTGCCTGAATGCTACTTAGCTTCATGTTTCTAATCTGCCGATTGATATTTACAACATTACTGTATTCACTAAGCTTAACATCATCTACGGCCATCTTGTAACTTAAAGCTATTAAAAATCGAGGACATTTGTCTACCTGTTCTATTTTTTTTTTTAAGAAAAACAACTTTGCTACTGTGAATAACTAAACACGAAACCTATTCCGAAAGTTAATTGGCGAGAATTCAAATCAAGGATAAGTAACTATACGTTAGAATGCCGATGTTAAACTTTAATTGAATCCACCTTTCCAGACGATGGAGAAAACTTCTTTAATAATCAAAGTCTCTAAATCTCTCTAAACTAAGTTTCGTCTGGTGCGGAAGGGTTTAAAGTTAATAAATATTTAGTGTCGTATTATTATACAATTGTACTCCGCAAACGCTGATATTTTATTTAACTCTGCATTTTTCAAAATATTGAAGTCAAAGGAAACCTAGTCTTTATTATAAATTTAAACAATTCTCTACTAATAAATCGATCAAAATGAATCGGAATATGGATCTCTTGCACGAATATCTTATTTTTACTTTATGATACGTTATCATTTACATCATCAGCTGCATCTTAAGTAATGTCCCGTTAAAATAGGTCCCACCATTCCGCAAATTAACCGGAACAAATAGACATACTCATATGAATAAAGTAAAAAGTTTTTATTATGACATTAGAAAGATATAGTACAATCTTTTTCATTTGTATAATAGATATTAAGCACTGGACGCGGGTAGTCCCAGGTTCGATGTTTGGGATAATCTTTAGTTCACCCGTAGACGTCTAGCGGCTGATGATATAGATTGAACTTTTTTCTATAATTTTACTTCAGTACAAGTCAATTAAAACTTTAAAACCTTTGTAATTTAAGGAATTGTACTATTTAGAAATGTATGAAAGCGATTAAAATTTTTAATATTTGTTTTTCATAGCAAAATAACGTACCAAACATTCATTACGTACATAATATTTTCCGTTTGTTACTTTTTGTATTAAATTTTTTTACAACCACCAGTTACCATCGTGTTGTTAAAATTTTACTATTCTTCGTAATATCGAACCAATTCCATATAATGTTTATTACTTTTCTATTCAGAGACGTTTGTTCAGCGTTTTCAGTTCATGCAAAGGAAGTTCATTCTGTTATTTCTATTGGCAAGGGTAACACAAAGAACTGGTAGTGTAAGCAACAATAAGGGATACAAGATTGCTATGTTACCGAGTAGTGTACAAAGAGAACGGAGAAAAATTTAATATCGTTTATTGGAATATACATGCATTACAGTAATGATCATATTTTGTATGGATTCGTTGTATCGATTCTAATCTTGAATAGAATGAAAATGTTACGTTTATTTTGCGAATTGAGTGCGATTGGATAAAAACCTAGAAAGTCATCAAAATGATTTTCAAGTTTCATTGCTTTTTATTGTATACATATATTTATTATTTCTCTAAGATTATTTTTTTTTATGTACGTAAAAGTTTACATGCTCGTCCTTTAAGTTTATTACGGTCTCTGATTTTAGATCTAAAGAGTAATCCAAAATGAACTAAAATAAAAAAAAATCTAGTTATCACCTAAAATTAAACCTTCTCCACTTCTTATTCGCGTCTTTACCACACGCTGGCTTAACACTCATTGACCGCCGACCGGGCGAACTCACCCGCAATTAAACAACTCCCCTCCTCTCGTTATCCCCACTCTGTATTCCGGAAGTAATTCTCATTAATTGTTTAATTTTTAGTCAACCTTGTCAAATAATATGATTAATTTGTTATTGCATTTTTAATAAAAGAAATATATAATAAACATCACGACACATCTCCTATCCAAATCCCGTGTCGATCGTTGATCAATTCGAATATAGTAATTTCTATTAGCAACGTCATCTGTATTGAAATGATTAATAGAATTAATCCTGTTATTAGTAATAAATTATGTCCGTTATTACCAAGGCCACCTGATGCTGCGTATATATGTACTAAGCCAAGCTCATATTCATGTACATAGGATAGTCGTATATATATAAGACCCAACTTATTCTAAGTACAATGTTTGACCTTATTCTTATTAAGCTTCTTCTGACATTGAGATTTTGGGGTTACTCTTCATCTTCTTCTAAGTCGTATTTCCTCATGACTGAGGGTTCGTGGTCATCATGTGTAATGAAACACACGACGACTTACTTGGCAGTTATAATGAAGTGGTGTTGCCATTGCCTTCCCCATTTTACCTACTAGTGCGAGCACGGATGTTTATGACATAAATATGCAGGTTTCCTCACGATGTTTTCCTTCACCGTCAAAGCGCGTGGTATAAGTTGGTGTTATACTAACTGCACATAAATTGAAAAATTCATTGGTGCAGGACAGATTAGTATCTACATTAAAAAAGTAGGCGTAAAGCATATTAAAGTTATGTCTTTTGTGATGCATAGCTCAAGTGATATTGAATATAAAATTTTGTAACTTTTAATACACTTCAGGCTTATACAGCTCCACCGTATTGCATATTGATTACTTTGCGCAAGTACTCGAAGTCAGTATAAGCAAAGTTCCGAACTCCATACAAGACAGCTGTGTCGGACTTGCCGGTGCTAGTGTCTCGTCCAACAAAGCCCGAAACTCAGTTAATTCTGAACAGGCACACTATGTTATATTTATTCGGCGTGGTTTATGGATCATATTTACACATCTGTTGAAAATTTACTTATCAAGAAACTTGTTAATTGAAGGAAAATATTAATTGTTGTATATATAAAAAATTTAGTATTTTCTCCTCGTTTTAAAACGCTGATTACAGACATTTTTTTGACTACTCTGCTGTAAGAGTAAGTCTTCTTTTTGATATCATCGCGTTTAAATTTAATAGTTTCTAATTGCTAAAGGACTGTTAGAAGAAAGAGGTCCTCAATACTTTAAATTCAAATTGAATGTCTATTGTTGCGACTTATCTTCGACAGTGGATAATAATATGCAGAAATGGTGATGATAATGTATTTAGACTCTAGAGATTATCTGTGTAAAGGGAGATCAGAATTTACCTCTGCTCTCCATCACGACGCTTCTTTGGGATCTTCTTCTTTGTATTCAAATATGCAGATATAAAAGAAAATACAAGTAGGTACTAAGAGGGGGAACGATCTTCATTTTATCTATAAACATAAGTATATTTTTAATATACTCTTGTGACGCAGTTGAAGAATGACATCACCAAAATTATATTTAGCATATTCCTTTGGGGTGATAATGTTGCTAACCCAATTACAGAGCAATAAGAAGAGGTCGCGGCGCAGAAAATAAGTTAACACGAGTTACGTAACCACAACATGGAATAAGTGTAACTTAAGTACTGAACACTTAGCGATAACATTCATTCTGTAACATAAAGCCCTCATTGTATTTCATAGTGTATTTAAGAAATAAGTTATATGTAAAGTTTAATCCGCTTGCCAGTGTACTACAGAGCGGTTGTCTGCCTGTAGAATAAAGTATTATTTTATAAAAAGCTTCTTTATTGGTTGCACAACATAACAGTTCTCTCTACACCATTACATGGGACAGTAGTCCCAGAGTTTTATTACAAAAACTCATCCGCCCGATCGCCCAACATAACTGGCGCAGTCGTAACGGATAGCATCTCCGGAAGATTCGCAACAGAAACAAATCGTGTCTACGAATCCGCTCAAAATCGCGAATACGTCCGGCATCGATTCTACAACAGAACCTACAAGAAGCATCGGGTGGAGTAAAGAAACTCGCAACCGCAACAAATCGTGTCTACGAATCCGCTCAAAATCGCGAATACGTCCGGCATCGATTCTACAACAGAACCTACAAGAAGCATCGGGAGGAGTAAAGAAACTCGCAACCGCAACAAATCGTGTCTACGAATCCGCTCAAAATCGCGAATACGTCCGGCATCGATTCTACAACAGAACCTACAAGAAGCATCGGGAGGAGTAAAGAAACTCGCAACCGCAACAAATCGTGTCTACGAATCCGCTCAAAATCGCGAATACGTCCGGCATCGATTCTACAACAGAACCTACAAGAAGCATCGGGAGGAGTAAAGAAACTCGCAACCGCAACAAATCGTGTCTACGAATCCGCTCAAAATCGCGAATACGTCCGGCATCGATTCTACAACAGAACCTACAAGAAGCATCGGGAGGAGTAAAGAAACTCGCAACCGCAACAAATCGTGTCTACGAATCCGCTCAAAATCGCGAATACGTCCGGCATCGATTCTACAAAAGAACCTACGGTGTATCAAGAGGTTGAAGACAGACAACACGCAGCAGCGGATTCCTGGAATAGCACGTCCAGTCGCAGGAAGATACCTATATGGACAGCAGGATGCTCTATATGGGGTAAGCAGATTTTCATTACTCCGAGTATTTCCTTTATGTACCATCCCTTCCTCGAAAAGTGTAAACTCATTGATAGTATTGCAGTCAGTATTGATCTTTAATTAGGGTGTACCTTGTACTATTGTTATAATCCCGTCGGTTACCAAACTTTTCTCCAATTAGGTAAAATTTCTAGAGGAAACGAAAAGGGTTAATCGTAGAAAGATGGCGCAAGGTACACAAACGCAAAGCGTACCGATTATGGAAATAGATCAGTCATTGCTTACGGCTAGTGCCGAATACGCAAAAATCAATGAGCTGTTTCTATCCTATGATGGGAACAGAAAGACAATAAATTTCTTCATAAAGGCAGTAGAAAATGTCTTAGAAATTGTTGACAATAAAAATAAGGATCCTAGCATCGGATTGCTTATAATAAAAAAGTTGGTAGGTAGAGCAGCTGAAGTTTTTTCAGAGGTGTCCAGTTTTAAAACTTGGCCCAAAATTAAAAGTGTGTTAAAAATACGATTCGGTGAGACTCGTGACGAGATCACGCTAGTCCACGATCTTAACAATTTATATAGAAATAAAATGGACTTGGATAGTTTTTGGCGATAAAGTTAGGTACCTTACTTACACTCTAATTAATCTAGATCCGTTAAAAAAAGAGTTTTACGATAAAAATGGCTATCAACAAATTTGTGAGGCAACTAAGTCCATACGTATCACTCGTTACAAAGGATGCATAAACCAAGTAGCCTCGAAAATGCTATTCAGCTAGCAATTCAAGAGGAATATACTCGTAAATTAAAATTATACGAAAATAAGAATAACCTTTATAACTATAGTAACAAAGTAGAGCTTACGTCAAAACCGGATTATAGTAATTATAGCTCGTTTTCAAATAATAGATTTGTAAACAAATCGGACCCGCTAACTCCGACAAAAAAAGAAATTAAGCTAAAGAACCATATAAAAAAGTCAAGTATGAAACGAACGCCGACGCATTATCACCTATAAATATAAACGCTCTTGACATTACCTCACAAGAAAACTGGCGACCAATCGATAAATAAATTATTGAAAACTTATCGGGTTCACCTCCAAACATTCCTATTAGTAACAACACCGACCTCACCGATATAAACATATCCACTCTTTTTAAAAATGCTGAGCACTTCAAATTAGAACAATGAACAAACAGAATCTGATAAAAACAAAGACTTATTATACTGTAGAGACGCATTTGATAAACAACTTAAACAACTTTACATTAGAAGCTCTCCTGGTATCGATATCCACAATTTAGAGAAAAGTAGTCATGTTAAAGCTTATACAACTAACGAAACTTTGAATTTTATATTAGAGATACAGTTAGTCATGACAGAACTGTTTACCATCCTCCATCTATATACTCAACCCTTTACCTAGATAACCTTATACTTGTTCCCGGGCATCCTTAAACTATACTCGGTAATTATGAGATATCCCCAAGAGCCCTGTACACAAAAAACCAAGAGCTCCAGATCTGCAAATACTTGGATTGGCAACCTTTACAGTTATCAAAAGATTGCATTGTTCAAACAACCACATAAAAACCTAAATAATGTAAGAGTTTTAGATGCAGAAACAACTATAGAAAACAACAAGTTTTTACAAGCAAACCCTGTTGGCTTACAATGGTTACTACAATTAATCACTATCGTAAGTTATGTCACCAGAAGTCCAGTACAAAGAGTCAAGTCTCGACGGGCAACGGTACAAGCATCGAGATACAAGAAGCTCCTAACCTAAGGGTTGAAGATTCACTCCAACCCTCAGTTCCAGTACGCTTCGTTCTACGGGCGGAGGAGTTACGTAACCACAACATGGAATAAGTGTAACTTAAGTACTGAACACTTAGCGATAACATTCATTCTGTAACATAAAGCCCTCATTGTATTTCATAGTGTATTTAAGAAATAAGTTATATGTAAGTTTAATCCGCTTGCCAGTGTACTACAGAGCGGTTGTCTGCCTGTAGAATAAAGTATTATTTTATAAAAAGCTTCTTTATTGGTGCACAACATAACAGTTCTCTCTACACCATTACATGGGACAGTAGTCCCAGAGTTTTATTTACAAAAACTCATCCGCCCGATCGCCCAACATAACTCACGATAGGCACAAATCCAAACTAACGATGCTCGATTCAAAACATTCCCTTAGAACTGCTGACCTCATTGCTTCGAATCCTTCTTTGCATTCAATGGCATGACTAACAACCTTCCATCGATTCCACTTGATTAAAGGTTTATGATTAGAGGCTTTGAAAATAAGTGTAATAAAGATTATTTTTGTTTGTTACTGCTTGCTTTAGTAGTAAGGTTATTTTGAACTCGTGGCCATTCTCATTACTATTCAGATAGTTATACATACAAGAGTCTCAACTGTTTCCAAATTTCGAAACGATTTATGTGAAGGTGCATTAGAAAGCTAAAGCTTGTATTTTAAGCTCATCACCTCCAGACCTTGGTTAGTTCTTTTCTTCACACCAGCGATTTACCAGCAATATCACCGTTAGTTCCAACACTTGCTGATGGAATGTGTGAAGTATAAGACTAAAAGGGAGTTATTAATCCATAAGCATGACATTAATATACAAGACATAGGTGCTCTACAAATGATATTGTGTAAGCCAAATTCCAACGCAGCACGAGATATTTTTGACATGCTTATGGATTAAGGACTCCCTTAGCACTACTATATTTTTTACTTAAGATTATTTTTATAATTCAATTAAGAGGTGTATTTTTTTTTCTATTTTGCGTTTATTCTTAAGTTTTTCATTTTTTGTGTACTTGTTAGGTTTTGTATAAATGGGGCCGGCATGTCCCTAAGGGATAAAAGCCCCAAAAAAAATAAAGAGAAAAAAATTCTGGGTTATATGTGCAGGGCACTTATGTATTTTAACGTGACAACGTCTATTAATTATATCACAAAAAATTTTGATAATAAATTTTATTATTCTTGTTTGACATGTTTATCGGGTTACAAATCAAGTTATACTAACTCTCAATTATATTTGTTAGGGATTTTATTTCTAATTATTATTGAGCAATAGAAACATCTTTTACTTTCAACCAATTCGGGCAAACGCATACCGACTTAGCGGTCGGCGTAAGCCACGCCCACTTATGTGCGGGACATTTCTCAGCACGCGCGTCCTATCTTATACCAATTTAATAGACGTTGTCACGTCAAAAAAAAATCACCGTTTGTAAAATAATATATACTCCGTCTTAAATAAAGGGCACCAGATTCAATGATATCGATATTTATTAGTTTTAGGTAAGTCTATTATCGGTAACACTTGATGTCAATTTTACATGGTGTTAAGTGACAATGAAGTTGTGGATAGTTAAGTCTCCACAATCAGAATACTTAAGCTCTCGACAGTGAATAGCAATGAGAGTGGTAGCTATTCAGGTAGATTCGAAAAATCTTACCATCGTATTAGAATTTTAAAAATAATCGTAAAAAATATGCATCGCGATAAGTTATTCAGTTTAATATGTATGCATACGATTAAAAATATTTTTTTTTATTTATTTATGTATTGTATTCGCCGTTTGTTACTTTTTGCCTCCTTTGATATGTTGATTAAGTTTTCTTTGAGCGCGCAAGTAGTATTGCGTGAATAATCCAATCGGCAGAATTAAGTGTGTTATGATTCGTTTCCGTTTCCGATAATTGGTTGAACGAATCCGCTGTTACCGACTTTTCCAAAATCCAATACAAAGCTGTTTTCATCTTTATTTTATTTTTTTCTCCATTTGTATCGCGCAATCGTTGTTCGATCCAATCAAGCGGGTTTTTTTTTGCTCGTCTTTATGTTAATATTCGTATTCAATTATTTTCACATGTTGTGGAATATTCCAATAACGCGTTATGAGCTTACAGGTAGTTTTTTTTTCGTTTGGCAAGTTGACAATGCAATTTCTGCCAAAGCTTTTAGCGACTGGTTTTAATGTTTGGTACAGAACGGCTGGGCTTCATTGATATTTTTGACGATTGCTTTCATTACGAACAGAGATATACGAGTTACTATTGATTCTAGTGAAATTACTGGAGTAATACTAACATCTTAACTTACAGATCCAAGATTAAGACCATTAAGAATGTAAGAAGCGAGGTTTTGTTTTTTAAACTACCTTCTTAATACACAGTTACTTAATTCATCGATCTAATGAAACGGACACGAATCAATCAAAATTGATTTTTCTTACCTTACCTAAATAAATTACAACGGAATCATCATCAGTCCACTGCTGGATGGAATACATATAATCAAACATTTCACTTCAATTATTCAATGTGTATTCCCAAATGAAAACATCATTACAGCGATTAATTTGTACTGTCCGTTATACTTTAAATAACTGATTTTCACTATTTATTCGAGTTGATTAAAATGTAAACGTCATTATTAAGTAACAGATTTTAATGAAGCCTTTGTCTCAAAGAGACGAGCAAAGGTTGAACAGAATTCAATGTTTACTAATTAAAGGCTTCAACTTCCGAAGAATGTAGAGGTAGTGATGTCTACCCTGCTACCAAGTGTTGCGTACTGTTGGAGACCGTCTAGGTGGTTACCATTGCAGCTCCCATTTCTGAAAACAAAAAGCATTGCAGCTAGTGAAATTACTGGGGTAACGAGACTTAACATCTTGTGTTAAGGCCACTTGGCTTTGTGTGAACATCGTAACTAGTGCCTGACCGGAATATCTATATGCTAAGCTGAAATTTTCAACACTTCATGATAGGCGCAATGTTGGAGGCACACGCTCTTGTCTTATAGTATATAAACATAAATCAGTGGCCTTTGCAGGTAGTTTCCGTCATCAAGCGACGAAGTGCTGGAATAATATACCACCCCCCTCTAAAAAGTGCACTTACTATTTCTTCCTTCAAAACTAAATTAAAAACACTCCTTTTAGAAAAACAAATTAATTCCCAATCCTATAATCCTTAATTCCAGCACTCAAGTCAAAGTCACAATTCCAATCATTTATTCTTTCGTTTTATCCATCATATACACTTAATAATAAAGCATAAATTAAACCATAGATATTGTGTACGCGCACAAGCACCTCTTAAATAAAATCGCTCCTAAATAAGGTGGTAGCTGGAAACCAGTGTGTTGCTTACTCCGTAGCAACATTTGCACTGAGCTACGGCCTTTTTGCACCGTTTCAGTACTTACAGCAAAAAATTTTTTTAAATATAGCTATATTAATGTGCTTTTGTTTACACACCCTATATAACATTGTATCTGTTTGTTTCTGTATATTTGTACTGCATGGACAAATAAACCATTTTATCTATCTATCTATCTATCTATGATCTGATTCTTACCGACGCGTTGGAAGATGGTAATAAAGAAGATGGAGAGAGAAGTTAAAATATCTTTCACAACTACATCTCGACAATGAAATGGTGATGATAAAAAACCCATTTTATATCTTAGTCAATAAAAGTATCATCTGGTTTTCGCTACGTTGTTATCGGTTACTAGTAATTATAGGAATCATAATTAACTCATTAATGTCTTAAAAGGATTATCGTCAATTTTAACAGTACACGGAAAATGAGATTTTTTTTAATGAATTTTTTATTTGTTTCAGGTAATATATTTCTACAGAAAAAAGCTGATTATTATTACTATGTAATACATAATTTTTCAGGCGTTATTATTTTAATTGGATTCGCATGATATTGGTAAGTTTTTTTTTATTTATTATGTTGTTGTTTTTGTCAAACCTCCCTTTCGGGGTTAATTACATTCATATAGCGGGCCATAGTCAAGCTATAAGAACTTGAAAAGTAAAGAGGATATATCTTTAAAATTTTAGTTTTTAATATTTTATTATTAAACTGAAAGGACTTTTCGAGTGAGACGGCAAGTGTTTAAAATTACAGATTTTTGCAGTAGTAAATATGTGGACGGGGCTATGTCTAAAGTTTTTAAGTTTCTGTGGATTGTGTTTGGGATAACTCCGGTTGTTGACACAACAACGGGAACTGTCTCAATATTTTCAACGTGCCACTGTCTTTTGATCTCCGTGGAGAGGTCTGTATATTTAGAAATTTTTTCGCTGAATGTAGACAAAAGGTTGTGTGTGTTGCAGACAGCTATATCGATAATGAAAACAGATTTCCTACTCTTATCTAACACTACTATATCTGGCCTATTGTATTGTACAATTTTGTCGGTAATTATAGTTCTGTCCCAGTACAGTTTCCAATACTTTTTTATTTATTATTATTACATTTCTCATAATAACAAAATTTAATGTCAAAACTATTTTGATTTTTTCGGGTATATACGTTACTTTAAGACTGAAAAATGTAGATGTAGTATTTGTCGATGTACGATATTGCCATGTGTGGGTTCGATTACCATTTAGCTAGAGTTTCTGATAAAGGTAAAACCGTCATAAACAGCGTCATGTAACTTCCTCTGGTAAACGTTAATATCACTATTACTTCTTCTACTTACGATACAGACTACTTAATAGCTACTCAACAAATTTAACTATTTAATGAGCGTATGAAAAAAATCATAAGGTTATAAGTTTTCAGTTTTATATAAATTGAATTGCGTTTTCAAACTACAGGTGAAGTTTGAGCGAAAAATATGTTTACTCGTTATTATATATGTTTTACTGTTCATCATATTTGTGTAATTTAACGAACACAACTGTATGCTTTATGAGGTTAAATCTAAATAACAACTTCCCATTTCATTTGCATGCGATCCCTCTCAGCCTGGATATCCTTTTTCGCCAACCGCTCACAGCGCCGTATTTGAAAAGGTTATTACAGGGCACAATGAGCCCACCATTTCAGATTCTCATTATTTTCCAGATGTAATTGTCGCTTCGGGACTGTGATCCTTTTTGTTTGCGATGCCATTTGTGCGGCAGCTTCCGTCAGATGTGCTGTGTTAATTAATATCACGTTACGTCATCAGTCTAAAGGTTTTAACGCAGTTTTTAAAAATGTGGTAAAAGACTAGTAGATCTTCGTCTTTACTAGTAATTGTACTTTAATTTAATTGTTATTGGAAGGGTTTCCTGAAAGAGAAGTCATTTAAGTGTTAAGCATACAACGGTCAGGAATCAGAATACCAACGATCTGGTGAAGCTCCATAAAGGACCTATCGGTGTGGAGTTCTTTTGAGGAAACTTCGCCCAATAATACAAGTATGATGATGATGGAAGTCTAAATATATACCGTATTTATTGGCAGACATATATATATAAATCTCGCTAAAAACAATATAGCACATATAAGTTAACGAGACGTTAAATACAAATTATACTCAAGGCTTGATAAAAATTTCAGCTTGGACTTCAGTAAAACCTTTTAAGTTTTTTTCTAGCTTCTTTCTTATCATTATATATTACTTATTTACACTTTACTTTTCTTTCTTCTTCTTCTAAGTCGTATTTCCTCATGACTGAGGGTCGTGGTCATCATGTTTTTATTGAAACACACGACGACTCTCTTGGCAGTTATAATGGAGTGGTTTGCCATTGCCTTCTCCATTTCACATACTAGTCTGACCACGGATGGTCACGACATAGATATGCAGGTTTCCTCACGATGTTTTCCTTCACCGTCAAAGCACGTGATATTAGTTGGTGTTTTATGCTAACTGCACATAAATTGAAAAATTCATTGGTGCAGGCCGGATTCGAACCCGGTACCTTCGCATTGGAAGGCCGGCGTTCCAACCACTAGGCTATCACGCTAGTTACCTTTGTTTAACATTTGTATTTGATCTATCATATATTCATAGTTTTACTAATATAAACAAATTAAAGTTTACTTGCATTAATATCTATGACTGGATAAAAAAAATAACATTTTATATACACAGTGGAGTTATAAAACATAATGATTGTATATCTACTATTATATTCGATAAGAACCATTTCCTTTTGTAATTTATCACCGCGTCAAACAGTTTTAACACTTTGATAATTGTAATAAGTCATTGTTTTGTTATTACTTTGTACATAATTCGTGCTTAAAAGTAACAATGCAAGGCTATATGTAACTTATAATTGCACCGAACAATGGCGAATCGAGTTAATAAAACTGTAATAGGAATAAGTAAATTAATTACCATCGGTTTTGTTATCGTCGGTGGTCAGTTTTGGCTTTAAAGCAAAAAGCAGGGTATGTTTTTAAACTTTATCGTTTAAGGTCTCTTTTGTTGAATCATGAAAACAGCTGTGTGTATATCTTACCTTCAAAAAAAGGAGTCGTATAGAATTTTCCTGAAATAATTCTTTCCGTATGATTCAATAGCAATAGCAGAAGGAAAGATTTACTACGGATTATGCGATTTAAACTATTATCTCTAATTACAATAAAAACAAGCTATTGAATGGTAGAAAAAAAACACCATTCCTTAATGGTTAATCAAGCAATACATACAATTTTCCTTATATCAACACAAGTGCAATTATATATAATTTGTTGGTGGTAGATATCTGATGCCGGAGACCGTATAGATAGGTACCACCGCGGTGATTATTACTACCGCCAAACAGTAGTGTGATAACATTACTGTATTCCGGTTTGAAGAGTGTGGGAAACTAGTTGAATTACTGAGCAAACGAGATTTAATTTCTTTTGTCTCAAGACGACGTGAGCAATGTGGTGCAGTGTATACCATCTTAACTGGCGGCCACAACACAACCCACAGTTGACCAGCGTGGTTAGAGCTTGACTATCGCCTTGTGTGAGAGTTCCGAGTCCCAGCAGTGGGATTATTAATAAGGCCGTTTGTAATGATTACGTATTCCTCATCAATTTAACGGAGTTTATAAAAAAATATTCTTCTTCTAAGTTGTATTTCCTCATGACTGAGGGTCGTGGTCATCATGTTTTTATTGAAACACACGACGACTTTCTTGGCAGTTATAATGGAGTGGTTTGCCATTGCCTTCTCCATTTCACATACTAGTCTGACCACTGGTGGTCATCGCATAGATATGCAGGTTTCCTCACGATGTTTTCCTTCACCGTCACAGCATTTGATATTAGTTGGTGTTTTATGCTAACTGCACATAAATTGAAAAATTCATTGGTGCAGGCCGGATTTAAACCCGGTACCTTCGCATTGGAAGGCCGGCGTTCAAACCACTAGGCTATCACGGCTCAACAACAAATTATTAGTTGTTAATTAAAAACAACATATTAATATTTATCGTTGATTATTATCACGCATCCGCCATTTACATGATTGAGGTCATCAAGTTATAGTGTATTTTGCGAAAAAAAAATAACGTTTTGTGTACTTGCATAATTATGATTCATAATAAAATATAATTTCAAGTATATAAATCTTAAAATCTTAAGTTAGATTTGATAAACTTAAATCAAATATTATTTTTTCGATTTTCTATTAAAAATCTGTCTTACGGGTGATAGTCGCTGTGAAACTTCTATTTTTCTGCCTTTCTCTCTCTCTGTTTCTCTATATTTGTATACATATATATTTATACATCCTCTTCTCCCGGTACCTCTTCATCTAACGAAGGCTGACTCGCTTCACCATGTCGTAATATTTTAAGTCGCCAAAATTAATTGTGATTTTAAGAGACAGAAAGACCAAAGACTTTTAAGGTATTACCCCCCCAAAATAATCTGAGTAAAATATGTTAAAAAGCTGAAGATTGATGAAATGAGAACTATTTCGTAACCTTGCTAGTAACCATATTTCACATTTTATAGAAACGATTATATTATAATCCTGGCTCTTAGGTATTTGTTTTTATCACGAATGATGTCTTATCATAGTAATAATCGATGTATACTTTACTTGACCTTCGCTGCGACAAGATTTACAACTGGAATAATCCTTTAATGATGACCTCATTATCTTTATGGTTCTACGGCTCGCAATACTTATTTATAGTTAAGGTATCTCATGTTTATCACTTTTTATCACGTAAAGATTATATGGTCATCGAATGCTGAATAATTTCACGAGGCGAAGACACTAGTGATATGTTCCCTTAATTATAAGTGATACGGCTGCTTAATAACAACGTGGCGCTGGTTAGAATGATATATACTACACATTTTGCTCATCGCGTTTATTCAAGCCGGAACATAGTAATATTATCACACTACTGTTTTCCAGTAGGAATAGTCACTGCGGTGATACCTACCTAAACAGTTACTAAGTTTTATTTAATGATATGAGCAGGTTAGGAGTTGTTATGACTTATCGGGTACCAAGCTAAAGATCGGCGATGATTTGTCAACGCAAACATTCTCAACACGAATACCTGTAACAGCATTGTAAATTCCTGTTGAGGTGTACATACAAAAAGCTTTCGCTATTATTTGTGGAAATTGTTACGAGGTCCGGAATTTCAACAGCGGCGTTCTCCTGATTCCTGGCTACAGCAAACTGAAACGCAGCTTATTCCAATGCATTAAGGTATATTATTAATTAAAGTTTCACGAGGCCGGGCTGCCATTAATCCACTCCATCGATTCACGGTTCAGGCGTTGGATTTTTCCTCGTGTCCGCATGCTTGTCGATACGTCACTAGCAGTGATGTCATCCTGACCTCTGCTTTTCCTTGGCCAGGATTAAAATTTTTCGAAAAGCAAAACGACTGCATTGTATTGTCAGTCGGTTAAGGTGGTGCAAAAAAACGAGAAGTCTTTCCGCCGTGGAAATTATTATTCGTTTGTGTGAAGGCTATTGTATGCAAAGTGATATAATTAGATAAATTTAAGTTTTTACTTATGTTAGTTGTATTAAAATTTATTTTAATTTGTGTATTATAATCTTTTACCAAAAATTGATAGAAACTGGAAAAGAAAAAACAGAATTTATAAAGAGCGATATTTACAAAATTTGTCTGATATTTTTTAAACTTAACTTGAACTCTTCCAACAAATAAATTTAGTCAAGTAAATAAACAAGTACACTTTTTAGATATTTCAGCACTAAACCTATACCATATTATATGCAGACTCATCACTGAAAATAATGTCAACGTCGCATTTGTACTATAGCTTTGTAGTAAATTATCAAAATTTCATTAATTAAAGACAAACTGTTTAATCGAGTCAGAGAATTATTACAATGCACATAATTTACAGTAGAAATGGTGATGATCACCACCAACACTTACAAATGTCTGAGAACTCCAAATGCACCATGCAATTTCAATTTATCATTTCTTATTGATTTTGAATGGCAAAGAGATTTTCGTTGGTACACAACACGCTGACTGTTGTAAAGTTAGAACACTTTCGATCGGCAAACTAACATAGACTAAAGTCTAACTTAAAAGTTAAATACTTGATTTAAACTATAATTAAATAACAGTGAGTTTCAAGTGTAAAAACAGCAATAATCTTCGCTAGTTATTGTGTAATCATAATAGATCGTTACAGCATTCGCGTTATGCGTTGCATTATTTAACATCGCTGTGTTATAACGTAATTAATTGCGAAAAATAATTATTATCGCTACGCTATCTGTTTTTTTTCTATTATTTCTATCTACACTCCCGGACACATCTATCGGCCCACCTAGTTATTAAAAGTTTTAACGGTGCCTAGCTGATAATAAATGTTAGGTGGAGCAATAAGTTTTAATGCAGTTTTAAAGCTGATTTTTTGGTCAACCGTTATGTATGTTTTTTTTTAATTTTGAATTCAAGATTATGAAAAAAAAAACGAACGAAAATTCGAGTCTGTTCATTGATTTCATCGACCCAGGAATGGAGAAAACTTTTTTATTTCGCACAAGTTGGATATTTTTTTTTTTGATGTGTCCGATTATTAGTTCTTTAAAAAGGCAAATCTAACCTTAGAGCCAGTTTTGACCAAAAAATATGGATACTCTGCCTGAAATTGTCGCCCAAGTTGTAAAACTTCTGCCGGCCAAATCAATTCGACATTACAAACAAAAAATAAAAAAAAAAATTTTCACAGGGGTTGACCAATAAATCTGCTTCAAAACTGCATTAAAACTTATTGCTCCACCTAACATTTATTTTTAGCTAGACACCGTCGAAACTTTAAACACTGGGTGGTGGGCCGATTGATGTGTCCGGGAGTATATTTTCATATCAAGGTCTTCGTTTACTTATACATTTTTTAATCTTCACTTTCATTAATACATAGGTTTATACATTTCTGGTTCTCTCGCAACCAGTTTTTCCGATTTCTATTTAGTATCCAATTTCTTTTATATATTTCTAGCTTACCATACCTACGCTATACATACTTTGTTATATTTATCTGTTATTATACGATATTTTATGATAAATTAAGCCGTGATAGCCTAGTGGTTTGTGCGCCGGCCTTCCAATCTGAAGGTTCCGGGTTCGAATCCGGCCTGCACCAATGAATTTTTCAATTTATGTGCAGTTAGTATAACGCCAACTAATATCAAATGCTTTGACGATGAAGGAAAACATCGTGAGGAAACCTGCATATCTATATCATGACCATCCGTGCTCGGACTAGTATGTGAAATGGATAAGGCAATGGAACACCTCTCCATTATAACTGCCAAGTAAGTCGCCGTGTGTTTCATTTCACATGATGACCACGACCCTCAGTCATGAGGAAATATAACTTAGAAGAAGATACGATATTTAAATTAAGAAGCGTTAGTTAAAGTTGATAATTTTTTGGTGTATGTGTAACCGGTGAGCCTTGAGGTTAATGGATAAGTATTCACTTTAAGCGGTCGGGAACAATGGTGTCGGCACGACCTTGACCCGTTACGACCCGTTTCTAGTGTTTGTTTAATAATCTCAACGAGTAACACCGGCCGTTTTTAAAAATCATGCTTTATACCTTTTAGTCTTGATCACCTGATTGCATCAGCGTAAAAGAGACTGATGCGCTGACTTAGCCCGTAACGCTTGTAACTTTTGAACCGGTAGAATTAAGCGGATACTCTTTCAGGATAAAATTAAATACAGAATATGGATATGAGAGATCCGTTATAAAAAGTCTCTAGCTCTTCCAGCTCTTCCAGTTGAAGAGATGTGAAAGGTCAAAGTTAGCACTGAGAAAGGAGCGGAAGCGAAAAGAAAAATTTCACTGAGAATCTAACTCATGACTTTTGTGTCCTAATTCTAATCTCATAAGGTAATAGCGACCTGTATAATAAGACAACGAATGCGTCGTCTTTCCGGCTTGTTTTTATCAAATAATGTAGATACTACTCCCTATCCATTTTCTTGGGTATTATCCCATTTGGTAGTGGAATTAGCTTCCATCTTCACTTCTCTTCGCCCTGGACAAGTTTCTCAGGCATCTCCCTTAACACTAAATTTTTCCATTTGCCGGCATTTAAGTCTTCGACCAAGGAGGAGAAGCTGCAGTGCCAAGTTGCCATCGTAATCAGGCCTTTTCTTCCCAGCTTACTTTCCCCCAAATTAGCTATAATCATATTAAATTTTATTAACACTGGTGATAAGTCTTGATACCATCTAAGTAAGCACCACTCCAGCGCTTATTTCCACTGTCAAAATTACTGTAAACTGGTTAAAAGTAGCTAGTTAAATGACTGGAGTAAGGAGACAACAATTTTGTGCTATATATCATAGCGCCACATAATCACCATGCTTATGACCTCGTTTTGTTGGAGAAGCCTAGCCTAGCCTTTAATGTCAGAACTAAAAAATAAACGATGAGTAATATATTATATGTAGATGATAGACTCTGTTTTCCGAATTTAGATACTGTAAAACTGTCTTACCATCAGTTGACTGTCATCTAGTCGCATCGTCGAATCAGAAAAATAATTTTACTTTCTAAAAAAAAAACACTGCAGAAGTTAGTTGATATGAACGCCACATAATGTTACCGCGTCTTATGCAAATAACATTCTAATATAACGTGGCCGGATGCGAGCGTAATGTAATACCATATTTTTCTAAATCCATGTGCCGGAGAGCACCTGCAGGTGAACCTGAATTCAAGACGTACCTAGGTAATAAAAAGTACATTGCATGAGCGGGAAAACTTGATCGCGTACATATGCTAATTCGTTTTATTACCTGACGTAACGCATTTGTTGTATATCGATATATTATAGAGAAGATATAGTATAAGTAACAATTTGTTATTTTTTTAAATAATCTAGCTATTATATTTATTTATGCCGATAAACAGTAGTGTGAATAAATAACCGTGTTCCAGTTAAAATTGTTCGGTTAACTTGTGTCAAGACGACGAACACAATGTAATGCAATGCATATAATTAATAGACACTTCTCTTTTCAACATACATATTTAATTTACACGTTTTTATATATACAATTCACAAGTCACTGAGTTCAAACTTCTTACGCTGTCCATAGTAATGAGCTCGAGATCCACAGTTGTCCGCCATTTATACCAAAATGACAGCGGCGCCATCTTTACAATAATCAATACAACTATTGAATTATTATCAATTTTATAAAAGTCATGGATTAATAATATTCCCAATATTTCAATTACACTATAAGAAATATAAATACAATTATTACAAAACTATTAGTATGAAATATAATAGTACAATATGCAGTAATTCATTTTGGATTCATTAACAGTCAATACAATTACAATTTTTCTAACAAAATGTTTATAACCACAATTATTTATCCTCAATATCTAACATAATATTAAGTGCCATACTGTTATGAATAGGCGTGTCACCTACCATCAGGTGATTGTCTAGCTGCTTTTGTCGGAAAATAAGCTTATAGATTTAACTATAATGCGATGAAGCAGTTAAAAATAAAGTATAGCTTACCTGCATGCTTGCAAAACGTTGAACCTCGGGCGTTTAAGCGAAGTAAAGCTCGAATGAAAAATATAGAAATCAGATGAATTTTTTTAAATGAAGTATTTTCTGTAACTCTTAGTTTGCGAGTTGGTGATTAATACCGGCAAAAGAGTAAGCTGCTTTGGAATTATACGTAGAGGGTAGATTAGCATTGTGTATATAAAATCATCTATACATATATTTGATTATTTCGTTTATTACAATGACACATCTAATTATGGTCTACAAATAACAAATTAATTTATTTTTCAAATCATTTTGGTCAGATTTTCAAAGAACGTTAATATTTAATAGCGTCTTATAAGTTTTCATTATCGTTTGGTCTTTGGATATTCACCATTAACCTTCATCTGAATAGAAAACATTTCAACTACGGAAATTTTATTATAAATCATTGTATTTATCGTTAAAATAAACTAAAAGCGACCTTACCGTCGTCTAACTGTTTCTAAGAGCGGAATCCCAAGGTTTTTTATGTCATCGGATAAAAATAAGCCATTCTCACATTTTCTCCATTAAATCTGTGACATTTTTGTGCGTGGGCTCCAACGTCTAACAATGTACTGATAGAATACTTCCGAGAACATTATTTACAGTGTCCTCGTGCAATTGATTTAATACAAACAATTTAAGTTACATCACATCAAAATCAAACTTCGATAATTACTTTGTATTCATTATTTCATATTAAACACGCTTTAAAGATATTTCTGTATTTTTATCAAACTTATTTGATTACTGAAGTTTGATTGGTAGATTTTAAATTAAAGAAACTATTCCCAAGTTTTATTAATTTCTTAGAAACAGTATTAGGTCGTGACGGATTTATAGAAGTTGCCGAAGATTCCTCACTCAGCGCCTTACAGATAGAATTTATAAGGCGCTGAGAAGCAGAATTTATTATATTCTTCACTATAGATATTATCTGTACGAACAAAGAGCTCCGATATTAACTTGTGGACTTAGAATCTTTATGAAAGATCTATTGTAACTCGCGGAGCATTGATTCGAACTACATCATCCGTTTCGACATTGAACAATATTTGTATCACAGCACAGTAGTGTTTCCATTCATGTTTATGAAGTAATTAATGCTATTGTATGTTAGTAATCATTATTGCGAATGCGCCAACAAACCTATAACCTCTCCTGTATTTACGCTGTCCTCGACCAAAAGACCGTCGTGAATATTACCATTGTTTCGAGTTAAATAATTTATTAAAAGATTTGCATTTACATACCCTAAGATCAGTAGACTGAAAAGTTTACAGCCTTCTGAGATCATCGCCGCTTATAAAAATTCAAGGTCTGTTAATTGCAAAACAAAATTATACACATACCTAAAAAACAAAACTATTTGTTTAGTTTTTCATGCTGCTATTGTTTTAATGTGAAAAAAGTTACCAATTTTTTTGGCAGCAATGTGAATAATGCAAATTTGAGATTTTAGTATAAGTATTTCTTCTTCTTCTAAGTCGTAGTTCCTCATGACTGAAGGTCGTGGTCATCATGTGTGATGAAACACACGACGACTTACTTAGCAGTTATAATGGAGTGATTCGCCATTGCCTTCTCCATTTCACATACTAGTCCGAGCACGGATGGTCATGACATAAATATGTAGGTTTCCTCACGATGTTTTCCTTCACCGTCAAAGCACGTGATATTAGTTGGTGTTATACTAACTGCACATAAATTGAAAAATTCATTAGTGCAGGCCGGATTTGAACACGGTACCTTCGGAGTGGAAGTCCGACGTTGAAACCACTAGGCTATCACGACTCAGATTTCTTCTTACAGAACATTTAATAGGAAATTCTATTTTTTATTAAACTCTGTATATCTAAAATAAAGTATGGTTTAGAAGTTCATATCAATTAAAGTTCAAATATAAACATTTCAGCGTAAAAATAATGATTCGGTTTCCTTGTTATTAAAGTTAAACTTAGAAGTTTCGTGTTATCCCGGAAAACCGCGACTGTAACTAAACAAGGCGTAAAATGATAACGACGATGCGGGCTAAAACTGTTTTATGTTTTGTGTACTAATATATTATACTAAATACTAATATAATATATTTCTAATAGGGACAGTCTTACTGACATCATATAAAATAGATAAGCACTGTATAATACTAGGTATTTATTTTATTTAACAAACGATGCGTTCACTTGGTTATAAGTGTATCACTTACAATCAAGTGCCCATACGAGACCAGTTAGGTTGATATACAACAACACTGTTTTGTACTCGTCGCTGTGGGATATGTTTAGTCTCGTTACCATAGTAATTTCTCAAAGCTTTCAAATCCTAACACAGTAATGTTTGCATACTGCAGTCTCCGGCAACAGAGACCTACTTACTATAAGGTAACCAACGAGTGAAGTTTCATCAATGATGGCCTACTAACCTACTACCGCCAAACAGTAGTGTGCAAACATTACTGTGTTGTAGTTTAAAGGGCGCTGTAAGCTAGTGATATTACTAGAGTAACGAGACTCAACTTATGTCTCAAGTCGTCGAACGCAATGTGGTGCAGTGTATACCATTTAAACCAGCGTCATGTTATGGGAAAGCGTATCACTTACCATCAGGTGAACCTCTCGGCGCCTCGTAGAATTAAAAAGAAAAACTAATTGGTGTATTATTTAACTGTCTAGCTAACTGCTTAGTTAGTAATCAGGTTCTATAGAGATGATTACTTGTTATATCATCGATCATATGTTTCGATTTGGTTCATGATGTACGTTCTCCTTCTTCTAAGTCGTATTTCCTCATGACTGAGGGTCGTGGTCATCATGTTTTTATTGAAACACACGACGACTCTCTTGGCAGTTATAATGGAGTGGTGTTGCCATTGCCTTCTCCATTTCACATACTAGTCTGACCAGTGATGGTCATGGCATAGATATGCAGGTTTCCTCACGATGCTTTCCTTCACCGTTAAAGCACGTGATATTAGATATTGTTATACTAACTGCATATAAATTGAAATACTCATTGGTGCAGGCCGGATTCGAACCCGGTAGCTCCGGAGTGGAAGGCGGGCGTTTAAACCACTAGGCTATCACGGTTTCAGAAAGGTTGAGAACGTAAATAAACTAGACAGTCTTTCAAATGAATACACATTGATAACAGCGATAAAGTTCTAATTTATAATGTTTTTGTTATACTAGATTCGAAGCTGTAACGTTACACCATTAATACAGTGTAAGTCCGCGTCACCGCATCACCACTCCAGTGGTAAACAACAGGTTCTTTGAACGCTTGCGTCATAGGTTTATACGCGTCTATGCGTTTTCAATACACGCCGTTGTTTATTACCGGAGCGGCTGTTTGATATACATTACGACTGGATTACAACATTCGTGATAATAATCGTAACATCACGAAGTTTTAGTCTAGATCTTACTTAGAATATCACTCGAATGCGTTTGTAGTTCAGCACAATCCGAATTAGCTGTTATGACAGCAATAATATATCCCGTCTGTCTTTAGCATAGTTTGATATCATTGTCACTTAAAGTGTGAAATTAAGTTTAATTGTATTTTTTTTTATACTACTATGCGACGAGACGAGCAAGACGTTCACCTGATGGTAAGTGATAACCTCGACCATGACAACGTGGTGCTAGTTAAGATGGTACACGCTGCACCACATTGCGCTCGTCGCCTTGAGACATAAGGTGTTAAGTCTCGTTACCCCAGTAATTACACTAGCTACAGCGCCAAAGTAAAATTGTAATCTTAAAATATCGGAAATTTACAACTTTTTTCTAAACAACAGCTGAAATTTAGAAAATAGCAGCGATGAGTTTTAAATATTGAAATCGCCTAAGTCATTATATGTTACTATAAATATTAAGTTATTCTTTCTATACAAATAAATAAAACTGGAGTGTTTATTTGTAATGTTAAAATAACCGGTTTATTCTAAATGCATTTCGATGTGTATACCTATATATATAACGATACATAAGCCGAAACCACATTTTTGAAAATTTTTGTTTGTCTGTCTGTTTGTTCCGGATAATCTCTGGAACGGCTGGACCGATTTTGACGGGACTTTCACTGGTAGATAGCTTATGTAACTGGGAGTAACTTAGGCCACTGGTTTTTTAGAAAAAAATTATAGGATCTCACGGAAAACTTTTAAAATCTACAATATTCGATTCAAATAAGGAAGCTGTATACATTTTCTACGCGAGCAACAGCTAGTCTAACTTAAACTTTAATCGATGGTAATATGGAGTTTTCTATTTGCTCAACATGTTTTTTTTAATTGTTTCCATTTTAACTAATTATTAAAAGGCGATAGAAACAGTTAAACTTTACCTTTCAATTATGTTTTACGATTTAGGTAAATTTTCATCTACAGTTTATGGAAACTGATAAACAGATCTCGTTTAAGAGTAACCGAATAATTTTGTTAAAATTCTCAATGCTAACCGATAAACATACAAAATATTTATATTTACGTATATAGGTCAGACCGTAATAAAAATTACAATGTAATCTCATAAACTTTACATTCGACGTCGAATCCGGACATTGCATTAACTATGATTTATTAACTTCGGCTCACGTCATTGTTTCAGTAGGTCAAACCGTCCTTTACCGCTGAAATGATGATACACTGACCGTAATACTTATAATTAATTTACAGTATATTTACTATACAAAAAAAGATACAAAAATCTATTATACAAACGCGATACTATATTATTAACGTCATTTTCAGGGTTAAATTCATTATCCTGTCACAAGCACAATTCATAACTAATACTTAACGTATCAAAAGGTAAGTAACTAACAAGCAATTAAATATGTTTTTATGTTAGATTGTTAAGATAATTAGCAGGTAATTACCTGTGTAAAAACGTAATGCTTCTATTTCTTCTTTATTAATATATATAATTTTTTTCTTTTAACAACTCCGACCTAAGCAACTATTAATACGTAATAAATGACTATGTTAAATGAGTTAAGCGTGTTAATAATTACTTAAGTAGATCCAAAAGGCTGCGGATATTACAAAAATCGTCTGATGTATCGTCTAGGTAGGTACCGCCATCTGTCAAACAGTAATGTGAAAATTTCATTTATTTATGAATACACTCCCGGACACATCTATCGGCCCACCTAGTGTTTAAAGTTTTAACGGTGTCTAGCTAAAAATAAATGTTAAGTGGAGCAATAAGTTTTAATGCAGTTTTGAAGCTGATTTTTTGGTCAACCCTTATGTATGTTTTTTTTTTAATTTCGAATTCATGATTATGAAAAAAAAAAACGAAAATTCGAGTCTGTTCGTTGTTTTCAACGACCAAAGAATGGAGAAAACTTTATTTATTTCGCAAAAGTTGGATTATTTTATATATGTTTCCGATTATTGGTTCCATAAAAAGGCAAATCTAAACTTTGATCCAGTTTTGACCAAAAAATATGGATACTCTGCCTGAAATTATCGCGCAAGCTGTCAAACTTCTGCCGGCCAAATCAATTCAAAATTACAAAATAAATTAAAAAGAAAACATACCTAAGGGTTGACCGATAAATCAGCTTCAAAACTGCATTAAAACTTATTGCTCCACCTAACATTTATTTTTAGCTAGGCACCGAACACTGGGTGGTGGGCCGATAGATGTGTCCGGGAGTATATAACAGTTACTTAAGAGCACAATGTGGTGTAATGTCATCTTGAATAGTGTCAGGTTATGGGCAGTCGTATCACTTACCGACCGTCCCGCTCCTCTAGTGGGATCATCGAATAAAGAAAATCCAGAGCCACAAAAGGCATAAACAAGAGCTTTTGTCTAAGGCTCTATAATGCTAAACATATACCCTATTCATTCGCGGCTTTGTAATAAACGCGCCCCCTGAAAGCGGTGGTGCCTTCGCCGGCGGGGAGGGAAGGTTGACGAGCACGTGTCTACGTGTCCGTCCCTTTCGGTTGTACGCGCGTGGCGATAACGCCGTCCCCCTCACCGCGAACCGAACAGCGCACGCAATGCAGGTGAATCTATTCGTTCAGTTGTCCTTTAGCGACGACGTGGGCGATTCGCGTCCGATCGCTCTCGGTTTCCCGCGAAAATTTACGTTTCACCGTTCAACATCGCATATAAACAATTTAAAAGTTTGTTATATTATAAACAATACATTATATTGTGTTATTAGTGTATTATATTAACTGTGAAAAGAAAAACTTTAAGTGTTAATTATAACTTTTAAATATTAGTTTGATTTATTTTTTCGCTTTCGGAGTATTACCTCGTTCGTGTTAAAAGTGAGTATAAAATATTTTATCGATATTCTTTCCTTCGTGAACGATGAATTTAAGGGATGCTTCGCTTAATAAATCGTTATAGGAGACGGAAATGAAACTGAAAATGATGGCTGAACAAATAATTTATTGCGGGCTTTTTGAAAGTTATTTGGGTTAAGTTTCAATGGTGATTAATTTATATAGAAAAGATTCGCTGAAATTTTAACAACGAATTCATTTTAAAAACTCGTTATTTTCGTATTTCTTTCAATATTTTTTATATGTGATATTTTAATTTTGTTACTATGTTCTTTCTGTCAATTATCAATAATATGTTGTTATTAAACAATAATATATTATTAAGCATTACTTGATTACCGAGCCGTGCGTATAACGTTTCAAAATAAGGAAAATCGCAATACGATCGCGTCGTAACCAACAAGTTGTTTCCGTCCGTATTTTACTTATTTACAGAAGTTCATAGTTATTTGTTTAACATGTTTTATAACTTGTTTTTTTGCCAATTAAACACGTTCTTTAACTACTGCTCTTTGATAACGAATTGCAGTTTAATTAGTACTTTAATTTATTTAATTGGTAATGAAATAGTTTGATCCGTATTACTTTTGGTCGTATCAAATGTATTTTTTTAGTAAAATTTCTTTAGAAAAAAAATCAAAAAGAAACTTTTTTTTCAGTTCGTTTTTCCTTTTTTTTTGTTATAATGGTAGTAATTTTGAAAGTATATAAACCTATTTCATGATTCTCAATTTATATACTTTTTATATATGCTAGAGTATTGTAGAAAAATAACTGAAAAAAAAAATTTCAGTAAAATGCAACTTAATACAGTAATCGCAAAGTGTTTAAGCATTAAATAGGCAATGTTTTTTTTTTTTTTTGGTTTGATGACTTCGTTTATCAAACTAATGGATGCGATGCGAAACCGGTTTTTGAAAATGGGACGAGAATTATAATTGTTCAGCATATCAAAAACCAACCGGTTCTCAGTTACTGCGCAATGGATGTAATGAATCTTTTGAAGTTAATTATAAAAACTTTAACTTATTATAAATTCATTGCGTTGTCGATTATTTTAAGTAGATTCTTAAATAATTTTACTTTCAGTTAAGATTTCTTTTAGTAACATATAAATGATTCAAACACAAAATCGTTGCTAAAATCAATTTTTACTTTTTTCTTTTTCTTAAGATTAAGATTTTTCTTCTAATTTCTGTAGAAAAACTTTTAAATATTTTTTCGGACCATAAAAAAAGACAGTAATAGAAGTTCACTTGAACTTAGAAGGTGGTAGGTCTCTGTTGCCGGAGACCGTTTAGATACCACCGCAGTTTCTATTTTAACCGACAATAAGTAGTGCACAAATATTACTGTGTTCTTTTTTTTTTATACTATTTTGCGACGAGACGAGCAAGACGTTCACCTGATGGTAAGTGATACGCTTGTCCATGACAACGTGCCGCTAGTTAAGATGGTACACACTGCATCACATTGCACTCGTCGCCTTGAGACATAAGATGTTAAGTCTCGTTACCCCAGTAATTACACTAGCTACAGCGCCCTTCAAACTACAACACAGTAATGTTCGCACACTACTATTTGGCGGTTGAAATAGGAGCTGCGGTGGTACCCATCCAGACGGTCTCCGGCAACAGAGACCTACCACCTGGTGAAAGTGTTCGGGTTTGAAGGGTGTAAATTAGTGAAATTACTAGCGTAACGAGACTTAACACTTTACATCCCAAGGCGACGAGCGCGATGTGGTGCAGTGTGTACCATCTTAACTAGCACCACGTTGTTATGTGCAAGCGTATCACTTACCAGTGATAATCTAACTGGTTAACAGCTTGTCTAGTAATCAGGTCCCAAGAAGATTCCAGTTGGATCATCGATCACATGTTTCGATTTGGTTCATGGTATATTCTTACCAATTAGTAAAATTTAGAGTTGTTAGTTTAAAAAAAATGTTAGTAATAATGTATATTTTTTAATAACATCCTAGTAATTAATATTAATAGATCGTACCAAGTCCTCGATCAGATCACCGGACCCCGGATCGTTCGGAGCAAGTATGATTTTTTTTTTTGAATCGATAAGTTGGAAAGATGCATTTTATTCGGGCGATTAATTCTCGGAGCCGAAGGTCCGTTTCGGTGATTTTTTTTTCTCGGTTCGTACACGGAGAAATTTTGGTCGCGGGGTCTTCAAGTAACCTTTTTTTTTTTTTTGGTTTGTTTGGTTACGAACGAGATTGGCGGCGAGCGATAATTTGGTGCGGAATTACTTTAAACCTTTACCGAAAAATCTTTACGGGATTTAAAATAAGCAAGTTAACAACTTATGCATATAACCAGAAAAACAAAATATTTAAAATGTGATTTGAAAAGAAATTGGTTTAGGCTTTAGAGTATAAAAAATTACGGTCGTGTTTCGACTAATGAAATTATCACTAGTTTTAGTAATTGGTTACGTTTTGCGATAATTTCCGGTCCTTATATATATGTCCTTATATAGCCGAAGATCGGGCTAAGTGGCGTTCCTTGAGAGAGGCCTATGTCCAGCAGTGGACTGCCGCGGGCTGTTGATGATGATGTGTGAGAATGATTTCTGGAATAAATAAGATAGATCGTTTAAAGTTAGTAAAATTACTGAGGTAACGAGACTTAATACCACATGTTATAAGGCGACGATCGCAATGTTGTATTATGTAAAAACTTTAACCAGTTTCTCATTGTTATGTGCAAACTTATCACTTGTTTTCGGGTGAACGTCCTGCTTGTTTCGTTGCTTATAAATAAAAAAGTAACGTATATGTTATATGTAAATCTTGTATTGTTAAAATATTTCATGCGAGCAGTTAAACCGATGGGTGTGGAGATTTTTGAATGAACCCTTATGCCCAACAGTGGGCGGTTAACTGACGATGATGAATTACAAAATCTTGTTACTTTAACCTTTTGAATATTTAACTCTTGAAAATGTTGCTTCTTGTTATTTGTGATAGTTAAGTATAATTTAAAGTATGTCGATTATTTTTTATTTAAACGTATGGTAAGAACAGAAGCACAGTAACAGTTTGACAGTAAAGGAATCGTGAGGAAACCTACATATCTATGTCATGACTGGTCGGTCTAGTATGTGAAATGGAGAAGGCAATAGCAAACCACTCCATTATAACTGCCAAGTAAGTCGTCGTGTGTTTGATCACACATGATGACCACGACCATCAGTCATTCGGAAATACGACTTAGAAGAATAACAGTGGGTTAACGGGGCCGTCTCCGTTCGGTGCGATTAAAAAAAAAATACGATTTCGTACTAAATATTAGAGTGGGAACGGTTAGCCGGCGATTCTATCATTGTCCGCTAACATCGAACTAGAAACCGCGTCTATTTCTGTACGCGTCCGCACTACACCGCGACAGATAGTTGGCGGACATCGGACTTTCAGTATTTTATTTTTGAAAAGACATTCTTTTCTTCGGTCGCACCTTTTGTTTCTTTCGCCCACCTCCTCTTCCCTCCCCTCGGGGACTATACGTCCGTGAGACAACTATGAGCGCCGTTGCGTTTTAGATTTATATATATAAACGTAGGTATGTTAAACTGTTCGCGTTTGTTGATTTATGCGATGTTTGCATTACGAGCTGATCACGAGGAGTACGATTTTTTTTTTTTCATTTCTTCTCTCGCGTGAAACACGTGTACGGTTCGATGGAACCTCGCGGTTGTGTTCGCAATTGTATCATTAAAATTGTTTATTGTCTCATTAAATATTAACGCCTTGCCCTTGCGCTTATTATATGTTTAAAGTAGCATTTACTATTACTATGTACCTTGAAGGCGGAACCCATCCAAGCTATTTCGATCTATGACTTATCGTAGCTTTATGTGTATAAAAGTGTATCATAAGCAAAGGCGTGTACATAAAGTAAGTTCGAGCTTATATACAAACTTGCTTAATGTAAATTTAAGTTTGATTTGCATTCCGCCCTTTTTACTCTACTTTTTAAAGGCACAAGTTACACGTAATCATCTAGCCCCTTTCATTAACTTGTAACTATAAGCTAATTCTTTATAACTTGTTAACTAATTTGGTTACGTGAACATAGTCTCCGCTGTCTCTTTGATCTAAGTTTTAAATTATTTGTAGCTTTAAATATAAACGCTGCGGTAAGTTTTTCATCTTTCGTATACATTTTTAACGAATGTTATTATTTAATAAAACGATTTGAAATGAACCCTTTGTTCAGTAACATCTGATGTTAAACAATCAACAGTTAAAAATTTAATCTTTCTCCGGTTAATTATAAAAAATTGGGAGAGGCGAAAGTTTTGATTTCTTCCGACTGGTTTTGCAAAATTTTAATTTCCCATTTCTTATATTTTTACGGCCCGAGGGAGCCAATTTGATTTCGCGGAGCCGAAGGATTTTAGAGGTTGGAAATTATATAATTAATTCGCGAAGATTAAAAAAGAGAAAAACAGGACGGCGTTTGGATAAAAAAAAATCGTAATGAATACACTGGCCTCGGAAAATTTTACGCTTTGCAATTGTTTGAAAGTAAATTAAAGTAATTAAGGCGATAGACGCCAAATCTTTTGCGTATTGAATATTTAAAATACAAATTTGGTTAATACGTTTGTTTAAATTAATGTCAATAGAATTCAGTCTTAATGATGATACTGTTTCACTCAAAAAATTACCTCTCTATAATCAGAAATCGAAAAACTTTTCACTGTCAATAGTTCTCTTCTCTTAAACTTCAACCATTTCTATCTTATATTAGGACTAAGTTTAAAGAGAAAATTATGTAATGAGAAAATAATAAATCGGAGCACCCAAAGAAAAACAAAATTAAAAATGGTCGAAAAACTTAAAAATTGCTTATCGAGTTGAGAATCTTCTTTATCTAAGTTAAAAATAACATAACTTTAGAAAAGTATAATAATTTTCTGTGTCCAGCATTTGACATAGTTAGTGATGATGATGATGTTTCAAGTTTTGCTTCACGTAACAATATCAATGATCAAGATCACCGGTCGCAGTTAAACACATTGCGCATTTTAAAAATATCCATTGGACACATCTGTTTCATGAAAAGTTTTAAAAACCTTTCAGCTATTAATACGACGCCCTAGATCGGCTTCAGTGTTATTTAATTAAAGTTTCACAAATATGATTTCTTTATATGTTAAGAAGATCACCTGATGGTAAGTGATAACAAGTTGACACT
The DNA here is from genome assembly GCA_029286795.1 of Byasa hedistus. Classification (NCBI taxonomy): domain Eukaryota; kingdom Metazoa; phylum Arthropoda; class Insecta; order Lepidoptera; family Papilionidae; genus Byasa; species Byasa hedistus. The sequence continues at coordinate 1,833,074 of JAGSMW010000020.1, read as the reverse complement.
AGTTAGGATGATATACACTGGACAACATAGTGCTCCGTGCTACCGTGGACTTTAAAACATATTGAAATTGTTACAAATATGACTTTTGTAATGTGATTAAAGCAAAATATTTATTTACGTTTCATCATCATTTTAACCGATTAACGTCTACTCATGAATATAAGTAGTGTCTGCGAATCCGGTAAGTAAGGTCCTTGACCTTGAAACAGCTGGACATAATCTATTTACCACAATGGTAATCAGTATTTAGGAAAACCCTTCAGTTATGTTATTTTTGTTAATGCAAAATATATAGCAGGAAGTTTTTACAAGTCTCCATAAAGTGGAACCCCGATCTTGTGAAGGTCGCGAGGAGCCGCTTGATGAACAAAAAACTGCTGTGAAGATCCTTGAGAGGTCTATGTTTAGCATTGCTTGTGTTAATTCAAAGATATACGATGTTAAAAATCAATAGTTCTTTGTGATCGATGACGATGTTTAGAACAGAGAAAAGTAGAAGATTAAGAAAGATCCCCATCACCATATGGGATATAGAACTAGAAAGAGAGAGGTCTTCTTCTTCTAAGTCGTATCATCATCATCAAGTCGTATCATGACTGAGGGTCGTGGTCATCATGTGTAATGAAACACACGACTACTTTCTTGGCAGTTATAATGGAGGGGTGTTGCCATTGCCTTCTCCATTTCACATACTAGTGCGAGCACGGATGCTCATCACATAGGTATGCAGGTTTCCTCACGATGTTTTTCTTCACCGTTAAAGCACGTCATATTAGTTGGTGTTATACTAACAGCACGTAAATTGAAAAATTCATTGATGCAGGCCGGATTCGAACCAGGTACCTCCGGAGTGGAAGGCGGGCGTTCAAACCACTAGGCTATCACGGCTTCAGAGAGGTAGTGAACGTAAATAAACTATACACATTGATAATAGCGAGTAAATAAAAGCTGATTTAGTTGAATCAATATGAACACGTTCGCTGAGATTTCACTCGTATAAATTTTAACTTTAATATATTTAACAAGTTAAACAAACGTAAACATTGAATCCAATATGGTTTTGGGTCGTTATTTAAAAGTTATCAGGCATTTCGGCGATCAAAACATTTTCAAATTATTAATTGTGGCCGGTAGTGTATAAAATATATCGGCGCCTTGTTTATATAACGTCGGCATTGTGTAGATTCTGATTGTTTTTCTAAGCCGCCTCATATTTAGACTCGTAAACAAACCGCTGTTTATTCCCCAAGTCAAACACATCGCGCTCAGTTAACGAAATCCGCTTGACGATAATTTTACTTTTCGTATGATCTTCCTGACGGAATTATTTTTCAGCGGCTGCACGGCTACACTACACATTGTTGCTACGGTTTCATAAACATATAATAAATTGCATAATGATATGACATTCATCGCATTTTTTACTAGTTCTCAGTATTTATGTTTACAGTATCTGTTGTGTGATTTTTTTTTTGGTTTTCCATCAATCTTTTCACACGGCAGCTATTTCAAAGAAAAGAAAACTATAGTTTTATTTGTTGAATGACACATCTGCGGATTTATGTTTGAAAAACACCATATAATTCTTAAACTGTGTTGCCAATTGAAATTTGAATTATTGTATTGGAAATAAAATATTAGAAAAAAAACTTATGAATTTTTAGCATCGAGCAATGTCTAGAATAACCTAATGTATGCAGACGAGTTCGATGAATTTAAATTTATTCAAATTAACAGACACCAGTAAATTAATCTATCACTAGTCTAGGCAAAATAAAAAAAGTAGTTTATTTATCACAAACTTTAAACTACCTTCGTGGCTCATTGCGTAGTAACACGGAAGTCCTTGGTTCGATTCCAAAGCCGCCTGGCTAACACCATCATACTGTAAATCCATAACATGACCTTTGTATTCCGGCTGTCACATGATAGCCGGAATAATCTGAACTTTATCATCTGCGATCTCATTATCACTTAACACCATTTCAAATTGTGATCAAGATATATCACAAGAACAAATTACATGCAAAGCCTAAATATATTTAAACATACAGCCTTGCCTTCACACAATGTTGCCAGAGGAGATTCCGTATCTGTTACATAAAAAACCATTCGGTTGCAATGTAACCGTGCTCACGGTTATCAGTTCGCAACAACAGTCACGAGCATAACAATGTATACACTTTGTGGTTTTTTTGGACTTCATCTCCGCCCATGTATTTCACTATCTTTACTTGATATTGATTAATGTGAAATTGTTAATAAATCAAAGATTGGTACTTAGAAATGGAAAAGTTAAAAATATTTAGATTTTATTACATTACTGTAAACTATTATTAATAATTAATTATTATCAAGCAATTAAGGTTTTGTATCATTGACTATTCAAGGCACTTGATAACTATATTGTATAATGCAATCTGATCATCATCACAAAATGCCATTTTCTATATGAAGTTTAACGATCAGATTAAGTTATCTATTTAAGTCTTTAGTAACTCTCTTCAATTGATTTTATTTAAGCACTATCTACTCTACAATATCATCGACCATTTCTTTTTTATCTACTAGAAGCAAGTTTTTCGAAAATTTTCTTCATAAAAGTGATCCACTTTTGTGTAATGGTTCCTACCATCTCATCATTAGTCTGGGGAAAGCAATTGAAAGCTCCAAGTCTTAATTCCTCATTGAATGTTTTCTGTAAATTCAAAAATGTATCTATATTATTCATATTCATTCGTCATGTAAGTGATTTTAGTAAATTTTGAATGGAAATAGGAATTATTCCTACGATTTTTTATTGATTAAAGACAAAATCCTTTGATCGTTCTCACTCGTATCCATTACTGAATGGTAAGCTGACTTCTAACCAATAGACAATGGGAACCTCTCAACTGTCATAACGATTTTAATATTATCCGGTCCACACACCGCTGTCTGTCCTCCAGTCAATCAAACTGCGCCAGATGCAATTCACCACACAGTTTTTGGCAAGAGTTCTTTTCTAAATCCGGGCCAACATGAATCTAATATCTTATTACAGAGATAAAAGATTCTCCTAACCGTCTGGCAGCTGAGACAGATCTGTCTATTGCACATAACACTGGCTCTGTTATTTGTTTTAGATTTCTGTAGTGCTATCTAACCAGAAAACTATTATTAAACATATGTTTTATCAATTTAAAAAAATACAAATATGTATAAACAAAATTGTTTTGGTTTGTTATAAAATCCTTGATTTGAGGTTAGAATCGCTTCTATAATTTATTATATATTAAGAATTTTAATAAATAACTATAAAGTATTGCTAAAACCGTTGAAATTTCTTATTATGTGTAATAAACAGTTCTATTAATGTTCCCACTGCTGGGAATTTTTCTTTCGAAGGGAGAGCTGGTTATTTATCCTCCAAGTGAAGTTTTTGATGGAAAGCTCTTCTTTTTTAAATATGTCAATTTCCATACGTTATATATTATAATGTGCTTATAATAATATATATTCGGTGGATCTACTGTCTCTTTCTAATGTTATATCACAATTACAATCAGATTTTTCATGCGATTGTTACAAGCGAAATTTTCTTGAAATCTCCATGCATGTATTGTTTATTTTTTAATATATATGAGATGTATGATAGCATAATGATTAATGCTGATGCTAGTAAAATTTCTCAAGGTTCTTTTTTATAGTCTGCATAATATCGCATTGTTGGCAATACCGCCGTCAGCGGCACACATACAATCGGAGAATCACTTCGCTAATGCGACAGGTTTAATTGCGATTCACCGTTCGATTGTTTCGATGATTGCTTTACTGCTGTTCAAATAACGGAAATACGATGTTGTTGGTCATCTGATAGATTCTTTTAATTTCTTGTTCTAAGAACCACACGCACCTGATGGTACATTCGCTGTAAATACTACTCAATATTGTGCTTGTTGCTTGAAGACATTATATGTATAGTTACCGGTAACTTTTACAGCTACAGCGCCTATCCGAACTGAACACAGTTTACACGCTACTGATTTTGATGATTTCTTTTTGAAGTTTTTTCAATGGATTTGTTCCATAACCTCTTCTTACTCAAACGTCTTTCAGTAAAGTATGGTAAAGTCTGGAGGCTAAACCTGTTATACAGAAGTAATGTCAAACATTCTTATCATTAAATTATATCGTATTGTAGTAATTTAAATAATAATAGTAAAAAGTTGTCATTATATACATATATGATGATACATTTGTTATCTAGGTTTGTACACTTCCGGACACATCTATCGGCCCACCAAGTGTTTAAAAGTTTTAACGGTGCCTAGCTAAAAATAAATGTTAGATGGAGCAATAAGTTTTAATGCAGTTTTAAAGCTGATTTTTTGGTCAACCTTTATGTATGTTTTTTTTTTAATTTTGAATTCAGGATTATGAAAAAAAAAAACGAAAATTCGAGTCTGTTCATTGTTTTCAACGACCCAGGAATGGAGAAAACTTTTTTATTACGCACAAGTTGGATGTTTTTTTGATGTGTCCGATTATTGGTTCCATAAAAAGGCAAATCTGAACTTAGAGCCAGTTTTGACCAAAAAATATGGATACTCTGCCTGAAATTGTCGCCCAAGTTGTAAAACTTCCGCCGGCCAAATCAATTCGAAATTACAAAAAAAATAAAAAAACAACTTACATAAGGGTTGACCAATAAATCTGCTTCAAAACTGCATTAAAACTTATTGCTGCACCTAACATTTATTTTTAACTAGACACCGTCGAAACTTTAAACACTGGGTGGTGGGCCGATAGATGTGTCGGGAGTATATTTCAGTGTTGGAGATTGATCAATGACATAATGTTAGTTATTCATACGGTACAGTAGTTTACTGTATAATTAGCTTGTTGTATATTTCTCCACAAAACCGATAGCATAGCTAAGTGTTGTAGCGTTAAGATATCGAAGTGAGTTGACCGCATGTTTCGTTGCATATAAATTCCAATCGGCGCCGATTCAGTACCCGTTCTCTATACTTGGAAGAATCCTAAAGATTTTTTTCCTGCCTCATTAAATGTTTCACAGTGGAAATTCTCATACGTCCATTCCTCTCCTACATACCTCCTGTCGATTAGTAAGAGTATCCTTTAAAGGAGCGCTGGCTCCGTTCACAAAGGACCTTTGTAATAAATATTCTTGACGAGCCGGAGACGTACCCGCTTTTTTATTTCAATCACAACGTGCAGGCTTTTATGGACACTGTGAAACGTAATGATAGTTCGATTAATTATAGGAAAGGGGGTAATTTTAATTGCAATGGCTTTCATCGACAATCGTGATCGAAAGATGTTATATTTTTATTTATTTCTTTGATGTCTCTTCTCTGTTTATAGTAGGAAATAACTTTTTATTGATTTTCACTGGTGGTCTATAGCTTATTAACTTAACCAAACAGTAATGCAAATTTAAAGAAAAGAGTGAACAGGTTTCTAGGCTAGTTCGGTTTACCACCTAGATTACATCGCCGTTTACCATCAGGTGGGATCGTAATCAAGCACAAGTCTATGAAAAATAAATAAAAACGTTACTGTATTTTGATATGCGATGTAACTTAGTTAAATTACAGAGGTAACAAGAGTAAATATTTCTAATCTTGATTATCAACAGACGTATTTTTAACCGCGAAGTTAACGTTCTTCTTTTCTCATGTTTCGAGAATATCATTCAAATTACTTTTTTAATATAATCATCATCATCATTTCTCGTTTAATATTTCAATGTGACGGTGGTTTGACGCTTGTTTATCGATTCAACGGGTCTCATGATGTAATGTTGTGTAAGCTTTGAACCGGTCCCGCGGCGCATTCTTCGTTTTTTTCTTCATCTCGTGGTCTCTTAACGGAGTGAAATGAATTAAGTCGACTCAATTCGACCTCGTATAATTCTAACGTCTTTGTACGTGTACGAAATAGATAATTAATTACGCTTCGATCAATTCTACGCGGCAGAAGATCTAGATAATCGATGCTTTCGTTATCATTATTTATTATAGGTCGTTATATTTGATTTTAAGTATAATGCTTTTAACATAAATAACTTTAGGTAGATAGAAATTTGTTATGATACCGACTAACAAAACAGCAGCGGAATGAAATACATGGGATTAAAAAGATTTGATGTTTAAGATTTAAAACCAAAGTATATGAAAACTATATAACGTTTGCTTTAGTATTATAAATATACAAAGATTTTAGATATACAGATAAGTTAAACGTAAGGAAAAATTTGTAAATATTGCGGCGGGATTGCGGTCTTCTTAAGTGAAAAATAATTTGAACAGATTTACGTCCACATTAAAACTTCTGAGCATTCCGGTACTTAAGATGATAAATAAATAGATGTATGTTCATAAACTAAGTTAAGGACACATGAATGTACCGTGCAATTATGTTTGCCGCTAAGCCAACGTGACTGTACAATGAGCATGAATGTGGTAGTAAAGCGATTTACGTGTAGCCGAGACAAACTCACAATGAACCGGCGACAACGCTACTGCGCTTCAAAATAAAACTTAATGGCTGCTTAACTGGAAATACGGCGTCATTTGTTATTGTCGTTTGGCCTTTCAATAATTTAATATTGGGAATCCCGACATACGAGCACTTACCTTTCCCTTATGATGTAAACAATGTTTAATATGTAATTTGCCTTTTCGTTATTTTTTTTTATACTACGACGAGCAAGACGTTCTCACCTGATGGCAAGTGATACGCTTGCCCATGACAACGTGGTGCTAGTTAAGATGGTACACACTGCACCACATTGCGCTCCGCGCCTTGAGACATAAGGTGTTAAGTCTCGTTACCCCAGTAATTACACTAGCTACAGCGCCCTTCAAACCGGAACACAGTAATGTTCGCACACTACTATTTGCCGGTTGCAATAGGAGCTGCGGTGGTACCCACCCAGACGGTCTCCGGCAACAGAGACCTACCACCTGGTATTCTGTTAACTTAATAAAATCAATATTTTTAACTTAATTCATTCATCTAATATACAAATTAGGAGATACTTAATATATTTAAAGTCTGAAAAATTTGTATTTCAAAGTGATCTAGAACACTTTATTATAGGAACTTGAATGGTTGAGACAAAATGATCTACAAGTGACGCTAAGTTTCGATGCAACGCTGGTGGTCACTAAAAGATGAATCTACAACGTTAATAAACATTTTTATTGGTTTTCTGTTATAAAACGTTCTCGATTTTTTAATGCATTACTCTGTATAGTTACAGCCTTATACTTTTCAATTTTTTTATACCGATAAAAAAAATAGAGATTTAAGTTTATTAAATATAAATAGTAAGATTATTTTGCTGTTTTTCACTGCCCTCTTCCGTAATGGAAAAGTCTTTTATTAATCAGATTTGTATGCACGGATAATCTATTGACATATAAGTTAATACTTAAACATTTCTATCCTAATTCATTATCATTCTACAGGCGAAGTATTGAGAAGTTTGAAACAACTTAATAAGGAAATCATGTTCACATATAATTTTGGTATTCACGATTAATACGCGTCAGTAACAGAGGGTCACTAAATGATTTAACGAGCCCGGACGCCTGCCTCTTAACATCGGCGGAAAGTAAAATGGGGAATGTTAATGACTTGTTAATGGGACGGTAACAAAGAAAGAAAGCAGGAAACTGCCGCGAGCGCTAAGAATAATTTAAAAAAACTTTAAAGACTCTAAATATCAATTCAGTGGGTTATAATTACCCTGTATAAAGTATATATGTTGTAAAATTATATGTTTGTTAAAATTTAATTAATTATGATTTTAAGTTCAATTTAGAGATGACTCATGTTTTTGTAATTCTTGTGCGGGTAGAAATAAGAACGCGCCGGCGTTATAAAAACAGTCGCGCTCCGTCCGCCGGAGTGTGCGGACGTGTTAAGAGGTCGTTACGCTGTCTGATAAATGTAAGATTCTGTAAATTTACGTTTTATTGAACAATGGACAATCGTCTAAATGATGTTGGTGGGTACCATCAACACTGACATCAAGTTCGCATTTTTTATTTCTATGTAACCTGTTCTTATGTGTCTAAGTTACTACGCATCGTATTTCGGGTGCTGCATTTAGTGAAATTACTGGGGTAACGATACCCTGTATCTCAATAGTGTTGTGGATAGACTTATCATCAGGTAAACGTCCATCTCGTCGTAAAGTAAAAAAATATATTCACTTTCAAAATCTTTATAAATGATTACTTATGAATTTATCCGTTTTGGATGATGCACAGATATTAGGTAGAATGTGTTTCAATTTCATTAATTTTCTGTGAGTTTTGTCTTTCGATACCAAAAACACAAATGTTGGTTACAAAGTCTTTATTATTTTCCATTTTCTGTATCTGTTGGTTTGTAATTATTTTTTCTGTTTTCCGTAATGATCGCGGTGTGTTTAAAAAACGCGATGTGCACCCGCGCCGCCCAATAGCCACACACACGCCCGCCGGAAGTCGACCCGCGAAATCGTTAGAGGGCGCACGGAGCGTGATTTTTTAATATCGAAGCACCCATACACGAGCGCCGTCTACTTTCCACTAACGATGTGGGCTGAATTTTAATATCCCCTGCCCGTTGAGTTTACTACGCGTCCGCTATTTGCGGTCTGTTTAAAAATATCCGCCATTTTTAATTGATAGACAACACTTGACTCTTGCTGAAATAATTAGAACATAATCATTTGAATCGCTACAATTAATCTAATAATATATTCACACTTGTTACTACTGGTGGCAGGTCTCTGTTGCAGGAGAACGTCTAGGTACCACAGTAAAAAGTAGTGTGTAAAGTATGAATCAAAATTGCGTATTGCTGCAGCTCGTAACTGAAAGGAAGATTTAAGGAAAAGTAAAGTGCAAGTTGAAAAAGAATATCCTGGCTGAAGAACTCACCAGTAGTTTGTAATTAAGATGAATATTTAAAAGGAAGGAGCAGGATTTGTTTTGATACATCTTTAAGCATTAACCAAAAGTATGTAAAAGATTTCATGTTAAAATATTACTCCAACGATCAATTACGTTATGGTTATGCATAATCGTAACATAACGCTCAATCAGGTCGACTTAGTGATTAACTTTGGCCCGGATTGCATTGGACGTAACAACATTCCTACGTGTGAATACTTTATTAGTCGTCGTGATTATCTTTCGTTGCAAAATCTAAATGGGACGATGATAGAAAAATTTGTCAGCTGACAGTTTACGTAAGACATTCGCGCGGATTTATTCCGGCTTTGTTTATTCGGAGATCTTGGGTGGAAACTATGTCAATGGGACCATCAGCGTGTTCACGTCCCTATTTAAAGAGTAAGACGGAGCGATCAAGTTGAAAATCGGCCGTATGTTCCAAAAAATGGTCTCCGATACATGAATATGAGATAACTTAAACGCTATATAAAATTATTAACTTCTATTGAAATGAAGAGCTGTTTTCATGACATGTCCTCGATATCATATGATTAGCAAACAATACGGATGAAGACGTTTAACTTATATGTCGATTCTGCTAATATGGCAAATTTAAAGTAGGCATGTGGTAACTAATCCTACCACTATAAAAACTCCACCATATGCAACTTCAGATTCGAACCAGAAACTTACATGTAATGTGTTAGCCGCTGCACCACGGAGACAAATTTCATTTGCTTCTAAAAATCTTTTCCAACTTCAATTGATCTCTTTGAATAGCTGTTACTACTTCTGTTTTTAACGTGCTGTATAAATGAGTTTCTTTTTTTTGATCTCGTCTTCTTCTTTCTTTTCTAAAGGTATTGTTTGTCTTGAAATATCTTTACAGATGTGTCCAACCAGCTACCACCACATCCTTGAGTCTTAATATGTCGTGTCCTCTCCTTTAAATATATTTTATGATCATCATACATTTTAAAAGGCGACTAAAATAGGAACTACTTTAAGAAAAGAGCAGCAGCTTTTTCTGTTACCTGTAACAAAATATTGCTCTCAGTAATAGTTTGTCTGTTCTGTTTACTTGCATTTCTATATTCGAATGTATCACCATCTTCTATTTGTTTACTTGACACTACGTCGATTTATAGTCAACTGTTGTTACCTAACATTAAAGTAATAAAATGTTAAGTTTTTTTCATTATGAAATTATCACACTTAAGTGATAATGAATTTCATTTTTCTATGTAATTTTTCTCTGGGAAAAAACTATAGAAAAATCATTGTTTTTAATGATAAGGGTTAAAGTTAACTACGGTTGATGAAATGCACACGGACTAGATATATTTTTGAGGACAGACTAGATGCAGATTCAATCTTAGGACCTATATTATCAGAAAGCGTAAGCTTATTAAACTACTTTAAATCTATATTAATTATATCAAGACCATTATACTTTTGAAGTCAGTAAATAGTTGTATATTTAGAAAAACAACCAGTTTCATGCTCTCAATGTCTCGGTACGGGTTGGCCATTTAGCGGCAGTCCCACTATTTGGGTCAGTGGCGCAGCGACGCCTCTGATGACGTGGGATGTGCTTTATTGTTACCTCACCCCCACACCCACTCCCACGTAATGCGTGCTCACGTTTCTTTTCATATTCCACCTGAAGTAAATTTCAGTAAGCGTCTTAAATATCATCACCGCAACTCCTTGTAACTTTTGAAGAAAGTCTTTCTTTCCAAAACTAGTTCTTGTAAGAAATTTTCTTTTACTGCTATAGTAAATATATTGTTGACGATGTTGTTTATGTAAATAATTTTTTTTTATATATATTTAACACGTAAGATTATTATAAATAAATAAACTATTGGCTTAAGCAAAAATCTAATATGCTTTGTTGAAAGATTGTATAAAATAGAATGAAGGCATATTGTACACAGTTTAAAACCTTTATGAAACATTTTAATGAAAAAATACATATTTTGAAAACTATAAAAAGTAACAGTTTAATACACGATTGCAATGTGAGATATCCGAACCGAGGTTAAAAGGCGCGGTCGTGGTGTAATCCCACAATAAATTATGAACGATAGCTGTAAGAGGCTTCTGATTTGACACCAGCTCGCTTGGTTTCCTTTGTGAACACGCGATTCGGCTATTAGCTTTCTCAGTGAATAATACAAACCAGAATTGTTTTGGATATACAACGATGCGATTAGACGAGCTGGATGGTACACCCGCTGGTAAGTGCCATGGCAACAAGATGTTACTTTAAATTTCTATATCGTAAAATCAAAGTAGCTATCATTGAATCTATTATCAAATTCCAGCAGTCACAGTGACTTGGTACCAGATGAACTTGGTAATCATTACGTCGCTTTGTCAAACGAAAATTCCTGGCAAATTACGAAAATTACTTTATAATTCATATTACGTATATTTCTTGAGTGAATATCTGATGAGCGTTATGAAAGCATATCACGAGTAGAAAAAGGTGTTATCTAAATAAAATCAAGGACACGGTCTAATGGCGTAACCGTCCATAGTAAAGTTTATATAATTAATCCTTTCTTCTAACGTATTTTTTTTATGATTAAAGACTTTTAGTGATATTGTTCCGCGTGGTTTTATCCTCGATCGGCCTCATTACCGGCTAAAGTACAAGTGGCGAATCGGATCAAGCCATTTTACGATGATCATAAATAGATGCGCGTGCGCGTGCGCCGCGAGCCCGTCTGATTGATTGCGCGCGCGGACTTCAAAAAGCGAAAAGGTTAACCGAGCCATACGCACCGGTTTTATTGACGGAGGTTTTCCTTTTCATGTCCAATCTTGAGGAGCAGTTATAGTCAATGAAAACAACACTAAATATTCCTTACGCTTTCAATGCGAACATCTGCAATCGGTCGATACGCTTTAAAGCGCTTGATTGTTTATTTTCGTTAAATCGGAAACGACTCTTTTAAAATTTTAACTAGTTATATATAAATTTCTAATGCTTTATTTAGTTCTAGTAATATTTTAAGTGTTAAGGAAAACGAATCATATATTAATAAAGTTTAATGGCTTATGTCTCGCTAATATTATTTAGGTACCCATTCTCCAATATATACTTCCGGACACATCTATCGGCCCACCACCCAGTGTTTAAAGTTTCGACGGTATCTAGTTAAAAATAAATGTTAGGTGGAGCAATAAGTTTGAATGCAGTTTTGAAGCAGATTTATTGGTCAACCCCTATGAAGGTTTTTTTTTTATTTTTTTTGTAATTTCGAATTGATTTGGCCGGCAGAGATTTTACAGCCTGGGCGACAATTTCAGGCAGAGTATCCATATTTTTTGGTCAAAACTGGCTCTAGGTTTAGATTTGCCTTTTTATGGAACCAATAATCGGACACATCAAAAAAAAATCCAACTTGTGCGAAATAAAAAAGTTTTCTCCATTCTTGGGTCGTTGAAAACAATGAACAGACTCGAATTTTCGTTTTTTTTTTCATAATCCTGAATTCAAAATTAAAAAAAAAACATACATAAAGATTGACTAAAAAATCAGCTTTTAAACTGCATTAAAACTTATTGCTCCACCTAACATTTATTTTTAGCTAGGCACCGTTAAAACTTTTAAACACTAGGTGGGCCGATAGATGTGTCCGGGAGTGTAGTAATCAAAATCAATCTATTGTTGGTCATAGAACTATCCTATTACATTGAGCATTATCGGCCATTTTCATTTAATCAATAATATCTATAGAACATAAGAAATAATTATATATTAATTTACATATCTATTTCTTATGTTATTTTCTTATAAACCAATTCCTTAGATTAATCATTTCAATACTTATCCTTTATTAAATAAACGTTTTGTTTGTTAAGTGCGTTTCGCATTTGCAAGTAGCGTTGTAAGGGGCCGACAGTCAAGTAATGCGTTGTATGGATCTAATTTGTTTTGGTTTCTGAATAAGGCAGCTCCCGGCTGCGGTTATGACTTTCCATTGTTCAAATACATTCATATTTTTTTCCTTTTGTTCAACGATAATGAAAATCTGAATAATTGTAATTACATTTTAGGGCATAGAAATAATTATGTAACTAACACTAATTATGTTTCAATGATTGCGATTACTAATAAAATAAAACATTCGTTTGTAAGAATAGAAATCAATTAGGTTTATGATTCTTCCTTTTCTATAAATACCTCTCCATTATTGGAGGTTGGCCGTCAGTTTTGCGAATTTCTGCCCATCTTGATCCACATAGTCATATGGATAAGTCAAGGTTAATAATTAGAAATCACTTTGTAACTTATATCATTCAACTCTAACGCAGAAATTCAGTTGAAATTTGAACAATCTCATCGAGTAACGTAAATAATGCTAATTAAAAATTCTAATTATTGTGATGCCTTGAAACCAGATAAAACAGGCATCACGTAAGTAGCAGACGTAGCCGGATCGTGCCAATAGCTATGCACAACGGTATTGTGACTAAGAATAGGGCGGCCGACTCTTGGCAGATGACCAGACAGCGCCAGACGACACCGACATAGCGCTGCGGAAACAATACTTACAATACTCCTGAATTGTCCAACAACTGCTAAAAAAATAGTATTACAACCAGATTATACTCAATTCCTGTGATTAAGATGATTAAAATTCATTATCGCAGTAATTTTACTAGATAGAACAGCACATACCGGCAGTAAAGTATTTCAATATGCATTTATAATGAAAATTAGATGATCAATGAATACTTGACATAGGCATTTATTATTATGGCTACATAAGTTTCGTTTACATTTCATTATATTCATAATTTCATATTACACGACGTCGCAATCAAAATATTAGCCTATATCAATTACAATGTTAGTGAACTGTAAAAGCAGAAATAATAGTTCATGTATGTTCATGTATACATTCATGTATGTGTATATAAGTATATGTTACTACATCTATTCTTATTTATTATATTTCCTAATAAAAACCCACAACAAATTTACTTATTACTTTACATATTTTCCATCCAAAGGTTGTCTGGAAGAAATCGCTCATAGTAATAAGACTGCCCATTGTGCATTTATCATATAACAAGCAATATGATTTGTTTATTTCTGTATCTTTTGGTGTGCAATAAAGTATTTTCTATTCTATTCTAATAGTTATAAATAAATGACAATTTTAAATTCACCTGATGGTAAGTGATACGCTTGCCATAACAATGTGGCCGTGGTTAAGATGGTATACACTGCACCACATTGCGCTCGTCGCTTTAAGATATAAGATGTTAAGTCTCGTTCCCTCAGTAATTTCACTAGCTACAACACACATCAAACCGGAACACAGTAATGTTTGCACACTACTGTTTAGCGGTAGAAATAGGAACTGCGGTGGTGCCCATCCAGACGGTCTACTGCAATACTTACCATCAGTGTATTGCAGTTCTGTATTCGTAATTTATTTAGATTAATTATAAATATAACTATATAACATAAATAATTTTTACCAGGTGGTAGGTCTCTGTTGCCGGAGACCGTCTGGGTGGGTACCACCGCAGCTCTTATTTCAACCGCCAAATAGTAGTGTGCAAACATTACTGTGTTCCGGTTTGAAGAGCGATGTAAGCTAGTGAAATTACTGGGGTAACGAGACTTAACACCTTATGTCTCAAGGCGACGAGCGCAATGTGGTGCAGTGTGTACCATCTTAACTAGCGCCGCGTTGTCATGGGCAAGCGTATCACTTACCATCAGGTGAACGTCTTGCTCGTCTCGTCGCATAGTAGTATAAAAAAAACCAACATAGAACAGTAAAAGTATATTTTATAAATCATCAGAAACACAAATCGCATTAAAGAAACGGTTTCGTTTAAAAGATCTATAAAGTTAAAGTTAACCTAAATACGGCCAATGTCAACGGTGTCGGCGATTACGCGAAGTTACGCAACCGTGCGCGTACGCAGCCCCCCCCCCTCTCACCACCCCCCTCCCCCCCACCTCTCCCTTCCCCGTTCTCGACTACTGACCTCGCTACGTCACTTTCGCTAGAGATTCCATATAGAGCCTGGAAGCGAATCGATTATTATTGTTAAAAAAATTGTGATCAACATCATCACAACTGATGAGCGTTCAGTGTTAGATGGTCTTTATCTTTTATTCTCAGCTCGCGGATGCCGGATCCGCGAGCCCAGGGTCCGATGTTGCCTTGTTGACGGTCTTAAAGGTGACCCAAAGCAAGAACATCATTCGTCACAAAAAAAATCTTTTATTCAACTAGACGATCGAGACATTCGCCTGATGATAAGTGATACACCTGCCAATAATAAGTGAGAGCGGGTTAGGATGGTGTACACTGCACCATATCGCGCTCGTCGCCTTGAGACGTAAGATGTTATGTCTCGTTACTCCACTAATTAACACACGGTCCTTAAATTTCTGAATTAACTGTTCTTGTTTTAGTTATAACGATGTATATATATACATTTTTGACACACTATAAATATTGACATCAGTCTACTGCTCGACGTACAGACTTCTCTCGACGAAACGATGTTATATAACTTGAAAATATTGTTAGCTTATTTAAAGGGACTATGTAGTATTTGTAAGATTTTAGGAGTTTTAAAACAAGGAACATTTTTTTTACTACACGCAATTTGTAGCGCTTCCAGTGTAGCGATTAGCTCTACATTGTATAACTTGGCTGGCCGGTGTCCCACTGTATACCGGAGCAGCGGGTCAAGTGAAATGTGTCGGTTAGAGCTATGCAATGATATAATATTTATAAATCCATTTGTGTATATCACGCCCATCTTTGGGGGAAGGCTGATGATGATATGAATATCAGTATCAGCATCTACAGATGTCAACCCTCATTGTATGTAGATGACAGGCACACCTGGTGATAAGCCATAAGCCTTCCTATAACAGTTAGCCGCTAGTTATCATTATGCAGCACCAAATTGTTCTCAACCACTTGTGATATCAAGTTACCTCATTACTCTCGTAAAGGTTACTTCAGGGTCGGCAACATGCAAGCGATACCCCTGGCAGTACTGGCGTTAGTGCTGCAAATCTGTTAGTATTTAAATAAACTTAAACTTAGAGCTTATAATAAAAAGTGGATAATTTGGTGCGATGAAGCTTCAAAAAGTGACCAAAAACGAAATAGTTTTTAAAGATTTCGTCCCAACTCGAAATAATAGAAACGACTAAAAGAAATCAACTTTGTTTAATAGTCGCTCGAATCGGTTTACATAACTGTCTTCGTCAACGATTCTGTTTGGAAGGCTCTTTACGGAGGAGTCGATTTCACGCAGACTGCTGAAGCTGACAAATCACTCAGTGTTCAGATAGCATTTTACGGTAACCCATTTACAGAACGAAATTTATCACACGTAACAAGCATAACGATTATTTAAACTATAGAAAAGTTACAATTTTAAAACTGACAAAATTTTTTATGGCGTAAAACTTTAAGTTTACAAAATTTTTTTAATTTTGTTATAGAGTTCAGTAGAGTATTATTCATAAGCATTCCTTTTATTTTAACTCGTCTGAATTATCATTAACATCTATCGGTCCACCACTCAGTGTTTAAAGTTTCGACGGTATCTAGCTAAAAATAAATGTTAGGCGGAGCAATAACTTTTAATGCAGTTTTGAAGCAGATTTATTGGTCAACCCCTGTGTAAGTGTTTTTTTTTATTTTTTTTGTAATTTCGAATTGATTTGGCCGGCAGAAGTTTTACAGCTTGGGCGACAATTTCAGGCAGAGTATCCATATTTTTTGGTCAAAACTGGCTCTAAGTTTAGATTTGCCTTTTTATGGAACCATAATCGGACACATCAAAAAAAAATTCCAACTTGTGCGAAATAAAAAAGTTTTCTCCATTCCCGGGTCGATGAAAACAATGAACAGACTCGAATTTTCGTTTTTTTTTTCAAAATTAAAAAAAAACATACATAAAGGTTGACCAAAAAATCAGCTTTAAAACTGCATTAAAACTTATTGCTCCACCCAACATTTATTTTTAGCTAGGCACCGTTAAAACTTTTAAACACTAGGTGGGCCAATAGATGTGTCCGGGAGTGTAGTATTAAGAATTTAATTAACATGCCGACTTCCAAAACAACAAAAGTTAAACCTAAGGCGCAACCCAAAAATTCATATGGTTATCAGATTTATCTATTGATCAGAGTTAGGAGTCATCAGAACGCTTTAAGTATGCTTGAAGGTCTTTGTGTGAACCGCATAATGGGAAAGTAAATCAATTTATTAAGGTTTGCACACGAAAACGTTTCCCGTGCTTCATTATAGAGAAGGGGATTACATTTGTATCGATCTCCTTTCGCGAAACAATCCCCGTCCGATATTATTCTACGAGATTATCTCGCTGAATTGTATTGTTGAACGGATGGTGATACGTCGGGGGCATGTGTAATGAGATTGCTGTAATCCAGTCTGATTGTTATCGGTGCTACTTGTTCGGCCACATTGTGCTGGCTTATTGTAAACATTACGGCGGCCGTTTCCCTCTGTACCGGTTCCGATTTCATTTTCCGTTTCATTAGAATCCGTTCCATATCGTACTCGGGTCCGGACTTATTTTTTATTAGACAAATCTGTGAAACGAACAGGTTTTGCTTGTTATCTATATCTATATAGTTCTTCATCTTTAAGCACAGGATATGAGTAATTTCACCAGCAACAACGCCGTTCAAGCCGGGACACGGTAGTTTGTGACAAAACATCTACCACCAGTAAAAGCCCATCAGATAAGTTTTATATAAGTCAATTGCGGCTTACTGTTCTACTAAAAGATCTATCGTTTCGAAATAACACAGGGGCCAAATAATAAGAAGCTTCGCTATCTGTTACAAATAAATAAATTAGCATATAGTTGGAAATGATTTCATAAACGATCTAAAACCGGTTCCAATGATGAGATGTAATCAAATAAAATTATATTCAATATAATCATATTAAGTTTTATCAAATACAACATCTGCGGTTTTGGTGAAGTTAATTTGTTAAAAAATCATCTGTGCGTAGGTAGGCGATTAAAAAATCATACCACTACCCTAATTCCAACACACGGGGACCCAGATACAAACTGGATACCTCCGCGTTACAAGGGAAGCGGTTAACCGCTCGAGTTAAAGGCTTTCCGGAAAGAGATCCTTTCACTTTCCGGTGGTCTCTTACATGTAAACCTTTGCCTAAATAGTTCTACTTTGTTTTTAATTTTAAATGCAGCTATAGTTTGAGTGGTTACTGTTTTACTTATGAGAAGAAATCAAGAGCTAAATTTGTTGACTGCGTATAACTTCGCGATCGTAGTCTCTGTTTTATAGAAAAATATTATAAAATTTGTGTTCTGAAATAACCCAGGTTAGAACTGAGCTATTCGAGAAAGTAAAACACAGGTTATAATAATAAAACAATGAGTCAGTTATCATACGTAAGCGATGGAATAACAAGAGACATAGGTTAATATGTGTGATAATGTATGATACAATTGTTAAACTTACGACAACACAATCACGTTTGGGAAGGGTTAAAAAAACAAAATAAGTGAGATCGATTTTATACTTGCGGGTTTACTAACAACCATTATCTAGTACTCGAGATTGTAGATGATCACCAAGTGCACGTACAATTGTGTGGTCAGTCGACATGATCACCAGAAAAAGGAATAACGCTGCAAGTTGTGAGCGCATTATAACACATCACTTTAATGTCGCACATCCTTCGCTGTATGCAAATGTGAATCAATAACAGTTTAGTAAACCCGAAATTATAATATACCTTAAAGTGTATAGTTTGTATGAAATTTGATATTCTCGCAAAAATCCTATGACAACATTTATACAAAGAAATTTATTATTCGGACATCTGCTAAGATGATTCTTTTATTGATTCCCAAATTTGATTATGTTAGGTAGAAAAAATCTGAGTGAGTAGACTTAAATGCCATTAGGTGGAAATAGATATTAGAAATAAAAGACTGGAATGATTTTCTCAACTTTTTCTTAACTGGTATTTTAATCATTACTGTGTTCCGGTATGAAAGGCGCCGTAAGCTAGTAAATTTATTGTGGTAACGATACTAAACACCTTATGTCTCAAGCTCATTGTTATGGATACACCATCAAGTGAAAGCCTTACTCGTCTCGTCGCTTCGATAAATAAAAATAAATCTTAAGTTTAAAGAAGGCATCTCATGAAGATGTTGATCAGGTTTAACTGCATTGATTTAATTGTGAATCGAATTGTAATTGCATATAAAATTAACGATTCACAACGTCTAAAGATTACCTTTATTAGCATTTTAACTGTTAGTTTATCATCATCGTCCGGATCGCTTAACTTGATTACAATTGTAATAATTTAACCTTTCACATTAACAAAATCAACTATAAATCTATCATCAGTTATCAAATTATTATCAATACTATTTTCAATTTAAAATACTCTACTCTTTAATACAATACAACTTTTCTTTCCTTTTGTACACTAATCGTGAATCGAGTTAACTGTCAATTGAAAATGAAGACTAGTTTAAAATAGATCAGTTAGAAAGACAGATACACAGACACTGATTGACATGTTGAAGCTGTAACACCTCTCATTACAGACACGGTTAAATATTTAAATTTCACGAGTATGATTGAGGAACTTTATCGACCTAGTAATGCTATACATCGCCATTATTTCAGCAATGTACAAATGCCTGCATTATACTGTATTATATATTATTTTCTTATTCAGAATCTATTTGACTATCAATATTAGATTCTCGATAGTTTAAACATTTAGCAATAGCCAGTTCCACTGTATATGCTTTTACGTCATTACATGTGCGCCGACACTGTTTACACTGGCCCAGTGGTTACCCATCAATGCTCTATTGTTAGTCTATAGTAAAATATATAAACGTACGAACGCTGCAAGGTAGAATAACATAATTTAATTTACATTTCTGAATAGTTATTTAAGAAACTTTTAAACATTTACCTACGTTTTCTTAACACTCAACTGATAATGTTTATTTGGAATCGAATCGTTTTGTGATCAATTATATCTCACAGTAAAAATTTCGTTTAACGATTTCATTTATTGTTTCTACAAAATTCGATGTTAAAACTTTGTGATGTTATTCAAAAAGGTATAAGTCAAATAGTAACAGATACAGAAAATTGGGAACATTGAATTTGAATAAGTATAAATAATGTAACTCATGGAACAAAAACAAAACCGTATATATCGTTTCATTGTATGATATTTCACGCAACGTGAGCCTTATGCAATGTGACACGTTACAAGATTTGTGAATATGTCATGTATAGCCCGAGAGCAATATAGCATCTCATATATTAGTGTTTTGTTATGTCGTGCTTTGTAGAAATAGATCTATAGTTATTTCAAAGTAATGTTAGGAAAGAGAAAATAGAAGCGTTACGCCGAAGTGGGAAGTCTCTTCGAACGGTTGCTAAGTGTTAACTATTAAAGCACATACAAACTATTACAGTATTCGTTAGTAGTTAGTTGACTTTTTTTTTTATTCTGCTATGCGACGAGACGAGCAAGACGTTCACCTGATGGTAAGTGATACGCTTGCCCATGACAACGTGGTGCTAGTTAAGATGGTACACACTGCACCACATTGCGCTCGTCGCCTGGAGACATAAGGTGTTAAGTCTCGTTACCCCAGTAATTACACTAGCTACAGCGCCCTTCAAACCGGAACACAGTAATGTTTGCACACTACTATTTGGCGGTTGAAATAGGAGCTGCGGTGGTACCCAGACGGTCTCCGGCAACAGAGACCTACCACCTGGTAAACTCTAGCAATTGGTACTTTGTGGCTCTATCCCAAATAAAATTAGTAAAATCTCTGGAAATATAAAACAACATGAACATTTGTTACACATCATTGTAAGAAGTATGAATTATTAAATAATTAGCACCTGACCATTGTCCGCGAGTTCTTGATACGTTGTCATTATATATTTACAGCCAATCTTTTACCATTACGGAGGGATATTACATCATTGTATGCTTCGCTTGACTTCAACCATTATTTGTGTCAAGAGCGTCTCGATATTTTGACATGAAACAATGATTCATCAAGTCACGTTGGACGCCACATGTACTTGACCTTCTCATAACCCGAACACGAACATTGCAAATAAACAGTAGTCTCCTATATTATTATCTGCTCAAGCCACGAGGAATAATAATGGCGCGAGCAAAAAAACAGAACTTGAACATTTGTAATATTCTATCGTGTTTGTCATTTTGCTAGCGAACGCAATGCTGTTCAGACTATTTACTGCGATCCTGGAAACTTGTTAAGTCTTTAACTTTTTTAAATGTGTGTGTCTATAAAGTATTAAAGTCGCCTCGCCGCACTGCAAGTTTTTATATCGACCTGTCTTTTATGGGCTTCGTTCGACTTTACATCACGTTCCCCGATTCCATCATTAAGCTTACAAAGGAAAGTTTAAATCCTATTTCGTACGAACATCAAGCCTTCGGGTCTTTTTATAAAGGACGTGATTTCTTACCGCCTTAGCTGTATTTTTAAAATGACAGAGATCTGACTTCGCTCTTTTTAAACTTCATTCTGTTTACGTTTTCCGTTTAATTCTTACGTTCTTTAATAATATTCTTACTCATTGCATTTATCTTCAAATAAATCACTGCTTATGTTTAAACCTATTGGTCTTATCTATCAAACACTTCCATTTTGTTTAATAATACATTTTTGATTCAATCTTTAACAACTAGATGTAAAAGCCATAACTTATTAATAGCTTTAAATTTTCGGAGGTCTTTACTTAGTGAATAACTACAGACTAACATTCTGTTGTAAAACTACACAACATCGCATATACACTCCGATTCGCTAATTCGTGGTTATCCGATAAATTCTAATGTCAGCTTCGAACCATAATTATATATTCCAACCGGTGTATTCCGTTTTCGGTCACATTACACTTTTACGGGTTTACATTTTTAGCAGGCTCCAAAAAGCGTGTGCTCCGCTTTATGCAATTTATTTTTTATGAGCGTTTAAATTTTTTTCGCCCTTTTCTCATAAGGTGCCTTTCAATGTTTGTTTTAACGGAAATTCGACACACGCTCACGTTACTTTTATGTACGAAGCGAGAGACATTTTTATTTTTAAATTTTATGCATACCATTAAAATTTGGTTTTTCGAGTGTGTGGCACGCAAGCCCATTACAAGACGAAAGCCGATCGGCTCAGGGATAGTATCAACATAGACGGACTCCAAAAAGAAAGACCTTCTGAATGACTCGGTACAGGACATCGTTATCAGCGCAAAATCGTGGTTATCTAGAATAGTCGAGCTTTACTATAACGTATTGAAATTATAGAAATAAAGTTTTTGTAACCATATAATTGCTGCTGCTACTTGTAACCACATCGCAAGCGCTCGGCACGCTAATGAAGCATTTGTGGTAATTTTTTAAAAAAAAACATCGTAAACTTTAATTTTATGAAAAAAAATGTACACGCGAAATATGAATAAAGTTATACAGAAATCGTGTCTGCATATTCTTATCACACTCGGTAAGATTTTGTGTAAAAATATCTACAAACTGTAACAATGAAAATTGTATGATATATTTAACGAGCTTGTATCTTTTGTAAACATCCGGTATGGCAAGATAATTAGTATTTAATATGGCAATAATGTCCCACTTAAGCCACAGCCCAGGTTTTTTTTAAGTGTTTATCAATTATCGTACTTTTGCGAAGCGATAAATGTTTAAGTTGAATTAAGAAGATTTCGTAAAAGTTCGTAGAAGACGAGTTACAATATTCTCATGACCATTCTTCCTTTAACATGTAAACGGCGACTAAGGAGAGAATAATTACAAATAAATATAACAACAGTGGCTCTGAGATTATACAAACGATCATATAACGTACTAATTAAAAGCCTGAAATTACTACGTTATCAAATCATAAATAACATGTTCCTTCAATTACAGAAAATCGGTTAAACAATGTAAAATTTTACAGCCAATTATATTATTTACTTACATAATAGCAATTCGCAATTGGTGACGAAACCCTATTAGTAATATAAGCGTTGATTCTCACGAATTCTAATGAATAGCAGCCGCAGCATCTATTCATAACTTTATCTCCGCGGACCTTGTGGAACCTGTTGTTTGTAGTTCATGATTCAATGTTTTGCTTTAATGCAGTTAGGCATCGTTGTGAACAAATTTATGAACGATGATGAAAGATAAAACGAGCGGACGAGTGGAGGCTGGAAATGTGAACGGAGATGGGGACAGTTTTGATACATAAAATTTATTTTTGATATATGATAGAACTGGTGAAGATCACAGAGCATCGATAGATGCAGGTTGCATTGAAACTGGCGAAATCGATTGGAGAGGCATATGTTCAGCAATGGATAATGATGATATGAGATATCAAGATTTATTAACAATCATAAATACTCGTCCAACCCTAAACGAAGTATAAAGTTTTCTCATCTCCATGTTTTTATTTGAAAATGGTAATAGACTAACACGCGATAAGCTTATCGATCGTTTTAACTATTCAATTCTATTTAGGAAGGTTGTTGATGAGTTACTTGTAAGTATCAAAACACCTGCAGTAATTGGTGCTTCGGTCTATAAACAGTTTGTAACACCTAAGATCTAAGCAAATACTTAGAAGAAATAAGTCGTTAATCGAATGCGACGCTTGCTGAACCTGTTAGAGGAGGCGTCGGTGTTGTTTGCATACCCGCAGAGACATCGAAGCAACTGCACTGTCGCTTCACGTACAAGATCTAAACAGCTTTAATACCTAAGAGATGAACTCGAGAAACCAGTATATTTGAATATTTAATATACTGCAAACGCGTCAAATGAAATAGTCTAATCTCACCAGTTATCAAAGATCGAGGTTTCTCTGCCGTTTGTGGTAATGGAAATTGAACTTAAAGTAAATGTAGAAGAACGATCATCTGATGGTGATACTTATAATAATGGCGGTGTTTAGAAAGATATACACTGCATTTATTTTACAACGTGTAGTGTATCTTTTTGGAAATCAATGATTAACTACATTTTGTCCTTTGTTTACAAAATTATTCACAGAAAATTAATTGTATAACCATGAACGGATGTTTGAATCAACATATTCACTTGTATGTTATTAAAAAAATATATTAAATATGCTACTTGTTTTAATCTGGTATTTAATAAAGAATCTCGTTTTGCTGATTTACATAAGTACTTCCGGGAGTTTTAAAGTTTATGTTGTAAACATCACAAGTTTTATCAATTTAAGTTTTTGATTCGTCAAGTATTTATATAGATAGATCATTCGAAAATCGTACCTAAGTTTCAACAACGCTTTTTTTTGTGTGTGAATGTATTAACTTTACGGTGTTATAAAAAATCTATATTTCGTTCATAACATTGATAAACTAATGTACTATGACTCTGTTACTATAGAAATCTATTTATTAATAAATATTTTGCTTTTCAAGGACGGATTGTTTTTAAAGGAGTTGTTATGTTTTGGCTTCGATCTTATTTTTGATTCTGAACAATTGCATATATGTTTGTGAGTGTCATTCGTACAAAGTAAGAAGAAATAATAGTTAATTGCTTGTAGATCAACAAGTTTGATCAGAGCGTCGTCCGCTGACAATGTTACTGTGTTATTCTTATATTTTTCCAGCTCCTTCTATGGTTTGTAGACTAGTCACATATATCATCTTTTTTTCTCATTGCAGGTAAGTTCATTGCGCTGCCGCCGGAGCAGACGAGATCGCTTGGAGTCCACGACTGGATATGATATACGCAATTAATTTCATTACAATTTCAATAAAATTCTGTGTACTTTAATTGGTTTTATAATTAAATCGAAGATACAAACTGGTATGTACTGCAATTCCTATTTTTAAAGTAAGTTACTTTAGTTAAAAAAAACTGTTCATCTATTTTTATAATATAAGTAATTGCTAATGGTATAGTATTAGACGGCACCATTAAATCTCCACACCGTACTAGTCCAGCGTGAATGTAACTCGGCAAGTTATGGTTATTCTGTACACCATGTGGTTAAAATTTTCAATGAAATAAGATACAACGCAAAACGGTGGGGGTGTGATCTTTTTATCGCTGATTTCGCCGCTTCATCATTGCTCGTGTTCAGTTTTACTGCTCGGCCCACACACGCATGGGGACATAAAATATTCATAATTGAATTTATAATCCTCAAAGCAGTCGTAACTTGCTTGTCCCTTATCTCAAATTTAAAGGGACGGCTATCTTCATGCGCGCCATGAATTCTGCACGCGAGCTACCGCCTACCCTCGTTACAAATTAGTCTAAGTTCGCATTCGGAAACCAAACTTCGTTATGTTTTCTTAATGCCGGGCCCCTTAAGGGCCAGAGTTTTGTGAGCGTACTTCCTTAATCCGTCGAGAGATTTATCCGTTCTGAGTAACAAATTTTCAACCGGGCCCGCTCTTGTTGATATTTACGGGAAATCCCCTCAGTTTCGGTTTGCTTCAATATCTTTTATATTCGAGATTACATTGTTTGTGACTGTTAGATGTAACCGATTCATTTTGAAATTTTTCTGGACAAGTCCATGAAATTTCATTAACTTAAATACCTGCATTTATTAATTTAGATATACTTAAAGAAGATTAGATAAACTATGAAAAATGTAATAAATAAAGAGAATAGTAAAATGAACTTGCTTATATGATCGAAGCGATTTTTTTTAATAACATAAAATCTTTAACAAGGACTTTAGCAATAATTCACATTTCAAAAACTAGGAGATTTAATGTAGATGATGATGATTAAAATTATCAGCGTCGTATGCTCTTCCATGAATCATGCAGAGGCTAAAGATCTTTGGTCACTTTTCTATTGCATTTAGATGCAGGAATTATCCTGGCAGCGTAAATGCTTAGCTAGTATACGTTTTTAATTCATTACTAACCGTCTACGGGCTTGTGGCTATCGCACTTTTTTATTTTTTACTCGCTATCCGCAGCTCGTCCCTGAGCGGCTCTTTTAAAGCACTCTTAAGAAGTAGAGAAATCTGACGTAATTTTTTATACTTTTTTCGCAGCGTTTCCACGGGATTTTTTCCACGGATTTTATATCTGCGCATGCATCAATTAAGTAATTAAAAAATTCACTGTTAAGCTTTATTTATATATATTTTTTTAAACTTTTATTAGAAATAGTTAAAAGGAAAGGCAAACTTATTGCCACAAGGGATATAATCCAGTCAACTTGTCAATTTGTGATGAGAAATAAAACTTTTTATTAAAGTTAAGAATAAAAGCTAGTAAATAAAAAAAAAAAATAATAATAATAGTACAAACAAAGACATGAACTTAAATATTATATTGGATAATACATAAAAAAATTACATATCTATCAACATACATACATATATGAAAATGAACTTATATACTACTTAAAAAATAATAAGTTACTTATTTATTTTTCAAATCGATACGTTTTTTTTGTTCATTTCCGATAATAATACAAAATAAGTAAAAATTTAATTTGCGCTGTTGAAGTTATCATTACACTAAAAGTAGCTTAAACCGCATTAAATGTAATAAGTGTAATATAAGCTTAAATAATTACAAACTAGTACTATATCCGTATCGCGGATAACCACTTGCCAAGTTCTTGGTTCGATTCCTGCTATTTATTAGGATGTTAGTAACTTTTTTTTTAGGAACTTATTACTATCACGTATATATAGTAAATACTCACTAATTTTCAACACATGCAAATCTGAAGAGCAGAATATTCTGGACGGGAATGCTTCACGATCTTCGACGTAACTTTCATAGATAATGAGAAATTTAGATTCAGTGTCAGCTCATCGTAAATAATGTCCATTTTATTTACGGTTATCTAAGATGTGCATAATTTATTCAAATATCACTTTAAATTAGTTCCGACCGGTTCGCAATAAGGCCGAGTGTGATGAGGTTACTTACGAAGGCAGAAACCGCAGCAACCTTCCTCGTAAGTCCATAGTACAGTGAGATCTCTACACCTAGATAACTATACTAAATGTACAATGTTAATGATAAATGTAGCGTTTAAATTGAAACGTTGGTAATGTAGTCAAAAATACTAAAACTCTTAGCAGATATAGTTTAATGGTATAGAAACAAACAGTTTTCTAAAAGATACGAGTTGGTGAAAGAGAGGATACATTTGTATTCACGTTTAATCATCAAACAGTCCCTGTTAGTCGCATCTCAGAATAATCTCACTTTGCCTATCACATATGTGTTTTTCATGCACCAAATGACGATGATGATGATGATGATCACATATTTGTTTGTTTTCAATATATCACACAAGCTGAGTAGCGATTGGTAATTTCGTACACTTTAACAAATATTTCCACATTTTTTTTTTATTTAGGATAGACTAGTGCTTGACTCCTCACAACCCCACCTGTTGGTAAGCGGCGATGTAATCTAGGTGGTAAAGCGCACTAGTCTAGAAGAAGCCTATTCACTCTTTTCTTGAAGACCCCCACATCATACCTGGACGGAAACACTGACGCCGGCAGACTGTTCCACTCCCTCGCTGTACGCATTATGAAGGACGAAGCGAAACGCTTAGTCCTAACATGCCGGCGATTGATTAATTAATGAACAGTACGTTAATTTAACATATAAGTATATGTTTTATTCGAACCGCATAGGCTACTGATTTATATATATATTACTTACCATTGTAAAGTTTTAGTACTTATTTTATTGGTGGTAGGTTCACATACCTGAAACCGTCGGTATAGTGAGTTGAAATCTCTTATCGTATGTAGAACTCTCAGTTTTGATAGCAGGTACTACCATCAGAACTGTTATTAAGGATAGCTACTTTAAAGTTTCTTCTGCCTTTCGTATCGGAGAGAAACAGTTTTTGTTTTTTTTATACTAGTATGCGACGAGACGAACAAGTCGTTCACCTGATGGTAAGTGACACGCTTGCCCATGACAACGTGGTGCTGGTTAAGATGGTACACACTGCACCACATTGTGCTCGTCGCCTGAAACATAAGGTGTTAAGTCTCGTTACCCCAGTAATTACACTAGCTACAGCGCCCTTCAAACCGGAACACAGTAATATTTGCACACTACTATTTGGCGGTTGAAATAGGAGCTGCGGTGGTACCCATCCAGACGGTCTCCGGCAACAGAGACCTACCACCTGGTAAAAGTAAAGTGAGGAGGCTTCGGGATCTTCTTCGGTACGAGGACCGTAACATTCCTCAGCACAGTACCCTCAGTATGACAAACACGAGACCATCTTGCACAAGTCATCCACCCTGGGCTTCTTTAGTGAACAATGAGACCTCTCTCCCCCACCTTCAATACCCTGAAACCCTTTTATGATAGAACACCTTACTTGAGTCTTATTCTTTTTTATTCGACGAGGTGACGAAACGCTTCACCTGATGGTGAGTGAAACACCACATTCTCGTCGTCTTAAGACATTAGTTGTTAAGTCTCGTTACCCCAATAATAGCTTAATAACCTGAGTGTACAGACAATATTATTTCCTACAAGAAAAGACGTGTATGACCTGCTTAACATTTCTAGGATTTTTTTATAACATTCACTCTGTGTTACTCTTATGACATTAGTATGAATAATATATAATGAACTGTTTGCAACTGTATATGCGGTGTGAGCGGAACAAGTTTTTTGGCATCCGTTTATTCGTGAATTCGCTAAATTCGGGATCGCGGTTGTAACGAGCTCTCCACGCGTAAATTTCATTTTGACATTACGTTATAGATTTTGTATTTCATTCGCGTCGAGCTCTCATTTAGTTGAGTGGTTCACGTTAAAAGTTATGTATTAAATTGTGCTTATAACATATTTCATTCAGTTTATTGGTCATTATCATCGTGTTATAAACTGATTTGATAGTTACTTACAAATTGTTAGTTGTTAGTTTTAAATTTGCTGGCGTTCTCTTCACGTAAACTAAACTGAAACTAAGCCGTGATAGCCTAGTAGTTTGAACGCCGGCCTTCCACTCCGGAGGTACCGGGTTTGAATCCGGCCTGCACCAATGAATTTTTCAATTTATGTACAGTTAGTATAACACCAACTAATATCATGCGCTTTAACGGTGAAGGAAAACATCGTGAGGAAACCTGCATATCTACGTCATGAGCATCCGTGCTCGCACTAGTATGTGAAATGGAGAAGGCAATGGCAACACCACTCCATTATAACTGCCAAGTAAGTCGTCGTGTGTTTCATTACACATGATGACCATGACCCTCAATCATGAAGAAATACGACTTAGAAGAAAACTAAAAAGCACTAAATCCACTGACTCAATTTCTAAGTGATAAGTTATTTTCTAACCACCTGTCTAATCACCACTCGTACATGGTAAATCTACTGCTGTTCCATAAGAGCCAGACTATTATGGGCAAGCATGCTTCCCTATCCTCGGCCTCGTTGTCTCTTAACACTATGCGAAATAGAGGTCAAATAATAACCAACTGCAGACAGAGAATTATTAAAAGGACCGCGTAATTAACGAAATGGGTTTTTAATAACTGTAAACTTGCGAGACGAAGCGATCTATTGTAAAGACTAAGGAAAAATGCAAAGAAAAGAATTAAGAGGTAATGAAAAACCGGGGAACGTCTTATCCGGGAACGAACCACCCACTTGTTTAATATCTCCCTCCATTGTTTACTTGGGCAAGCCTAGTTTAATTTTCCGGGTATCACATAGCTTATACATCGGATACTTTATCAATATATATTATCTATATTGATATTTATGTGGGATTTAGGCGTCGTGATCTAAACCAGCAATCCACGCAATCACCACCACGCTTTTCTATATCCTCCCGTTCGCGTTGTCGCTCTGACACCCCGTCCTTTCATTGTTTTTCCCTTTACTTTTTAATCTCCTTCCATCCTTCTTGCTTCACACTATCTCCTTACAACCTGCTTACATTCCATACAGTGCCATTCCTACATTTATAGGAGTTAATATTTGTCAGAAATAACTTAGTATACTGCTGGTAGATCTCTGTTGCTACAGACCGTCTAGGTACCACCGCAGTGACTATTTCTACCGCCAAACAGTTGTGTGCAAACATTACTGTGTTCCCGTTTGAAGGGCGATGTAAGTTTTGTTTTTTTTTATTCCATCGTCCCCCTGCGTGGATGGTTAGGGCCTAGTTCTTCCATTCTAGTTCTCGCTTTCATTCTGTTTTGCTATCAATCATTCCGCTAATTTTCTTCCTTCTTTCATACATCGCGTTCTGGAGTAAAGACTCCCGCCGTCATACATTTTGCAGCATCTTTGTCTGGAGAGACCTGTGGAGCATCCTTAATACATTTTTTCTCCTGAAACAATTCATTCCACTTATTTCCTAAATTTCTCTTCTTAATTCTATTTCTTACAGCTAATATCACATTCTGGTCTCTCTTTACTATCTAATATAAAATTTCTTAACTATAGCCTGATCCTAATATCACAGTTATTTTTCACTATAATTCCTAATAATATCTTTTGTCTTGTTCCTTTCTGTTATATCGGCTATAGTTCCTCTGCAGGGCGACGTAAGTTAGTGAAATTATTGGGATAACGAGACTTAACATAAATCTCAAGTTGACAAACGTAATGTGGTGTGTATACCATGATAAGCGTATCACTTACGATCAGGTGAACGTCTTGTTCGTCTAGTCTCATAGGAGTTTTTTTTTTCTACCGCCTTTTATACTTAAGTACAATTAATTACTTACGAAATTAATTGTCGCGAACAGAAAAAAAATCTCCGCTAAACCCCTAACACATTTTTCTTGTGATGTATCTTAGCAACAAAGTACGAAATTATCGTTCCGTGATTGAAATGATTAACCCGTTTAAATTATCATCTCACGATTCGTAGAGCTGTAATTAGTTTATAAGTGATCGTACGCGATCAGCGATGACGTCGCCGCGCCGCTGGTGCCGACGGCAATTAAAAATCACTTGCCGGGAGCCAACGATGATGGATCTCTGTGTAAGCAAGGTTAAAACGTAAAAACTCACCTAAGTGCCGCGGCTAAAATTACCGGTAATCGCTATATAAAAAACTGCAGCCCGAATGTTCTTGTACGCTTGCGGCGTTTACTCTTAACATCGTCCTGCAAACAAATTCAAGGAAATGCATTATTGACGATGTTACTTATTTTAACCGACGGTATATAGAGTGTGTTATATGATCTCTATATCCTCTACGTCCTTTATAAATATACAGGACTATCTTCCACACATACTTATTATTACTATATTTTTAGTGTTTTGGTTAAGAAAAGAAATTAAATTTATGAGTGTAAGTGCAAAAGTATTAATTATTCCACTTAACTACAGAAGCTCGGTAAGGTTCAATTTCTAAAGGGGCTTAATTGTTTTTTTTTTCCCCATCGCGATCCCATTTAACGACACAAAAGCGAGAGGCAATAGTTGGAGTCATTACACCACGGGAAGTTTCATTACACAACGCTCGCCGTTCGGTAGGGCCGTGTAATTTGGACCTTAAATAATTAGAAGGTGGAATAGGCGCGAAGAAAAAAACTTACGGACCGAGGTATCCAATTATATGTGTGGATACCACGTAATTGTTTTGGCAAGGTTGCCAGTAGCGATAACTATAAATCTTTGTCGGCTCGTTAAATAGCCTTTTCAAAATGATTCACGAACGAAAAAAAAAATTCAATGGCTATCAATTTTTCTATAATGATCGCTTCATTGTGATGATATTCCCTCTCCCACTTTAAATTTTTAGCACGTGTAGAGAATTAAAGCGGTTATATATTGCCGACCTTCTTATGTTATTGTTTTTTACAGAACAATATATTTTTTTGTGTGAGCCATTAAAATTTTTAACTGAAAAACGAAATCACCGTCTCATGTATATTACCGAGGTTATAACAAAAAAAAAATGCTTAAGTTTCCGTAATTAACTTCATAAGAATAAATTCTTCCTTTTATATTAATCAACACAAAAACTTTATTAACTTGATATAGGTAAACAAAAACTAAACCTTTGGTTAATTTAAAATGTTTAACTGTAGCTTAAGTTGTTAATAACGAATTTCCTCTACTAGGATAAGGACTTTTTCTCACAAGAAGAGTCAAGACCATTCATCCAAGTGTGAGTTGGTGAATCTCATGTCTCAAAACTGTTGTTCATAAATAATATGGCTTTACTTCACCGTAAACTCAGTGGGAATCGAACCCGCACCCAGGACCAGAGTGTACGAGCGCCTTGCAAAGCTATCACGGTTTCATATTCATATTATTTTTATAAAACGCATTTATATTTCTGAAGAAAAATCGGATCTGATGAAGGTCTAGATTCGAGCAGCGTAGGAGTAATAGGTGTTCAGATCTCTAAGAGGTATTATATATGTGTGCATTGAAATTTGTATGATTGATTGCAGTATATATATTTTTAAACATTACATATATGGGTGGTAGGTCTCTGTTGCCGGAGACCGTCTGGGTGGGTACCACCGCAGCGCCTTTTTCAACTGCCAAATAGTAGTGTGCAAACATTACTGTGTTCCGGTTTGAAGGGCGCTGTAGTTAGTGTAATTACTGGGGTAACGAGACTTAACACCTCATGTCTCAGGCGACGAGCGCAATGTGGTGCAGTGTGTACCATCTTAACTAGCGCCACGTTGTAATGGGCAAGCGTATCACTTACCATCAGGTGAACGTCTTGCTCGTCTCGTCGCAAAGAAGTTTAAAAAAAAAAATATACACAACATACGTAACAATATAAAACATCGTGCTTTGGAGGCGCTGTAGATAATACTGCATTAACGAGACCTCTTTTTTTCTCAAAGCTACAACTTAATTTGGTGATGTATTAATAACAAAATTAGCATAACTTTTCATTGGATGTTTACTTGAATAGTAAGTGATAGCTTTGCCTCTTATAATGTAGTGATAAATTAGTATGTTATAAACTACATCATATAGTCCTCGTATCTTAGCACAGTGTCACATCGAATTCTCTACGTAACATAATTTTAAAAGCATATGTTACATTAACTTAAAGCGAAGTGTTCCGACTTGGTTCTACGGTTAAGCGAATAGCATTGAAACGTTACCAGTTGAAGTTTAACATTCATTCCCGAAACGGTATTAATATATCATTCGGCGAAACGCGAACGGCCCCTCGCAAATGGATACGGAAACTGGGTGATCAAGTTAACGTATACGATCTGTTTGGGAACATATATACATATACATGGAATGACGTCATCTTTATGTAATATATAATAAATCATTGATGAATATTTTGAACATTATTAAGAGTTAACACTATTAAACTAAAATTTGCAGAACCCATTTTTAATTACTCATTAAAATAGAACAAATGTACTCATAATAAGTAAGATCATATATTTACTATCATATGTTATATACACTCCCGGACACATCTATCGGCCCACCCAGTGTTTAAAAGTTTTAACGGTGTCTAGCTAATAATAAATGTCAGGTGGAGCAATATATTTTAATGCAGTTTCAAAGCTGATTTTTTGGTCAACCTTTATGTATGTTTTTTTTTTAATTTTGAATTCAGGATTATGAAAAAAAAAACGAAAATTCGAGTCTGTTCATTGTTTTCAACGACCCAGGAATGGAGAAAACTTTTTTATTTCGCACAAGTTGGATTTTTTTTTTGATGTGTCCGATTATTGGTTGCATAAAAAGGCAAATCTAAACTAAGAGCCAGTTTTGACCAAAAAATATGAATACTCTGCCCGAAATTGTCGCCGAAGTCGTAAAACTTCTGCCAGCCAAATCAATTCGAAATTAAAAAAAAAACATACATAAGGGTTGTCCAATAAATCTGCTTCAAAACTGCATTTAAACTTATTGCTCCACCTAACATTTATTTTTAACTAGACTCCGTCGAAACTTTAAACACTGGGTGGTGGGCCGATAGATGTGTCCGGGAGTATATAATTACTAAAAACTATCGTCCCATCTCCTCATAACATTATTTATAGAATATACCCCTTCTAATCGGGTTCTGTATACACTAAGAAAAAGATATTTGTTACTAACTAACAATAACTGTTCATATCATCTAAACCAGGTCCTGTTATGTATGTTTATGTGTTTATAACTTTGTATAGTTACATGCTTATCTTATGTTCATATCGCTGTGGAGATTTTTGGGACAGGCCTGTGATCGTCTATCGTCAAATGATGATGATGATGACAGTCGGAACACAGCAATGCTATTAAAGCGGCAGAATTAAAAAAAAATAATTTATACTTTTATGCGACGAGACGAGCAAGACCTTCACCTGATGGTAAGTGATACGCTTGCCCATGACAACGTGGTGCTAGTTAAGATGGTACACACTGCACCACATCGCGCTAGTCGCTTTGAGACATAAGGTGTTAAGTCTCGTTACCCCAGTAATTACACTAGCTACAGCGCCCTTCAAACCGGAACACAGTAATGTTCGCACACTACTATTTGGCGGTTAAAATAGGAGCTGCGGTGGTACCCATCCAGACGGTCTCCAGCAACAGAGACCTACCACCTGGTAAAATTAAGTATGGTATAGTTAAAATTAAGTATGGTAGCTAGTCAGGCGGGTAAATAAAATCTAACCACTAACCAAACTGCACAATGCGACCTCGACTTCGAAACAGGGACCTCGTTACACCAAAGAGACAGTCAAACACACACACGTGTATTCAAATGTATGATTGTCCTATTTATCAATTGAGACGCCTGCGCACGTTGTGTAGAACAATAAAATCATCTTTGCCTCATCTACTATCGGGGTCACGAGCAATTTGTTATAATAATAGAACGGTTTAGTGATGTCATACATATACTAGTAAGAAATCACGACTCTTATCAATAGTAAGCAGTAAACACTCCGATCTACCTATACTTAATAAACCCCGCTACAATCAATTACTTTAAATCTTGGATTTCTTAAACCTTCAGTTTACCAGGTGGTAGGTCTCTGTTGCCGGAGACCGTCTGGGTGGGTACCACCGCAGCTCCTATTTCAACCGCCAAATAGTAGTGTGCAAACATTACTGTGTATCGGTTTGAAGGGCGCTGTAGCTAGTGTAATTACTGGGGTAACGAGACTTAACACCTTATGTCTCAAGGCGACGAGCGCAATGTGGTGCAGTGTGTACCATCTTAACTAGCGCCGCGTTGTCATGGGCAAGCGTATAACTTACCATCAGGTGAACGTCTTGCTCGTCTCGAAGCATACTAGTATAAAAAAAAAAAAGTTCGATGAAGATTTTAAAGTAATCTTACAGCAATAACTTTATCTGAAAAAAAACTATGCTACTTAAGAAACCAGTGTTCACTTGTTAGTAAGTGATACTCCCGGATATGAGACTGATTAACATATTTTTACAGAAGACAGATCAAATTACTATTGAGCTATTTTTAAAAACTATCATGTAAAGAGAAAGATTAGACAGATGAGTTTATAATTAGATATAGATTAGATATTTTTCTAGATTTCTTTGAAGGGTAGCAGGAAATCAGTTTAAAATCAGATAAAGTTTTCATTAAATCTGTTCTATTCTTTATTTATCTGTATGATTAATGAGTTGTCTCAAGGCGATGAGCTGTTGTTGTGTAATTATCCTCACATCTCGACATGTTGAGTAGTCACCATCTCACCGATTTCAAATAAAAAAAAACATTCACTTTACCATTTTCCTACAAATGTAACAGGTTTTGAAATACGTTAAATTTTATTACTCTTTCATGAATTTCATTTACGCTATCGATGTTTCTAGAATTGAAAATTTTTATGCGTTTTTCCTTTTATTTCTCAACGGCTCACTATTTTTAGGAGCATGTAAATGTGTTCGCATTATTTTTATATACAGTTTTATACATATAAAGTGTTGGTTTAAATGCCTTGGATTACAATATAAAACTATTTACTGAAGAGTCAAATTGTAAATATGTGAAAAGACGCATTCTATTGTATCACCTACGCTATATACTAACATTGTTGTACTAGTCAATATTAGGTACTTGTATTAATCTAGATTTAGGTAACCTTTACCGAAAAATTTCTATGATCTCCTTGCCACATAGTAATTCGTGTTTTTCTGTTTCAGTATTTTACTGTTCCAGTTTTCTTTTATCTTTTCCATGAATTCTTCCAAATATTTTTATTCTGATTAAACGAAGCATAGCTTGTGGTGCTTCTGGTTCTTCTTATATTGACTCTCTATTCGGAGAGTTATATTTTAGTACTTATCTACAATCGATTATGATATCAAAATCTTGATTGTTTCGCAAGAAACCTTACAAAGAGATTCGGAACAATATTTTTTGTGTCTAAACATAGATTTGTCTGTTCATAATTTTTTTTGTCTCTTTCGCATTTGTAAGCGTCTTTAATACATATGTATTATATATTAACTTGGGTGCTATCAATTTTGCAAAAATTCAAATCTATCAGCATGTAATCTTTATAGTTTCTGAGATGAGTCAGTTATATGCATTTATAAATTTAACTATGCAAATTTCATCACAAGCAAGCTCTAATGTTTCGACATAGAACTTAAACTTGTTGTCTAGAAGAAGTATATAATAAACGGTTATTACATATTATATTGATATTATTATATTTGATTCGTATGTATGTTGCCATTCGTACATGACAGTAACAAAATGAAATTATTAACAATTTAAAATTCACTAACGCCGTCGTACCGGTTTCTGCGGGCTTATCTTCCACGCCGAGCCATGTTCAAATTACAACAGCCTCATTAAAGTGTAATGTAATTATTTTTTAATGCACAAATATAAATGTCGTTATTGGTTTACTGCGTAGGCGACTATAAAGAAACGGATTTTAATGAAGCGCAATTGTATAAGGAGCGTTTTATACCAACGGTTTATTGTCTAGATTACAATTGCAAATGGCATTGTTTGTTTCGGTCTCGGCTTATGAAAATGAACATCTCGGCCGCCAGGGGTCGTGTTTCCTTCTATCTGACGCATGCATCAAGCGAACGCGGGAGCCCCTTAACAAATTACGTTCGGTCGCGATAAGCATTTAAACTGCCCCTACTGTTCATTTCAAGGCCTTTGTTTGTTTGTCTATTAGCTGAACAAATGTCGGTTCTTATTAAAAACTAAAATCTAAGAATAGATCTTAGTATTATTATTTAACCTGCTGTTGTCGGGGTTGCATCTATTGTCTGCCTTGAGCGAACATTACTATGTTCTGGTATGAAGCTGTGGTAATCAGATCTGTGTAAACTAATTTACCGAATGTATGTAACCACCACGTTCACCATCTGCTGAACGTCCTACTTATTTCGTTAAATAAAAAAAAAATCATTAGTTTTTAATAAATGTTTATTAACTCATACACTTCGTACTGCTGTCTGTATGAAAATAAATCAAATATGTATAAATAATCGAAATATTTTTAATATCGCATTCCAACGATTGAATAGGTAAATATTTTCTAAGTATTGTTAGGAATTTTAGATTTTAGAAAGCCGATGTTTTTCACTATAAAAAATATTTTAAAATCATTAAAAATACAGTTCAAATTACAACAGTCTGATACAGTCTAATATTAGACATAGCTGTCAACAAAAAAAGCTGCTTAAGCAGAACTTAAGCAACATACAGCTTCTAAATGCCGTTATTTGTCAAGATGTCGACATAAACGTATCATTCTGTTTGTTTTAAATTTAAACACGACCTTCAGTAACTAATCGAAGAAAAAGAAGAATATCCTTTTCTTACATGAAAAAAGAATACGTAAGCACTAATTCAACACCTTCGCCTCAATTAGATCCATCCTATTCGCCACAAAAACGTCTCCGTACGTATGTGAGACAGGCTAGATGATTAGACGCGGATGTCCAGTCAATTTTCGTGCAATAATTACATCCGGTCCGGCTACCAGCGGCATTGCGTTGGGAAGGTACACTCATTATTCGATGAGATCACAATGCACCGTCCGGCAGCGGCCACCTAATCACATATCCGATGTGTTTTTCTGATTGATTACTTAAGCGTCTCCACTTAATTACATGTAATTTAAGTAACATACAAACACAATAAAAACACAACGCAGTTTATACTAATAAACTATAAGATTATCATTCTCACGCAGCTTAGAAGGTATTTAATAAACCACAAGTACATCATATGATTGATCAGCTTCCTGCAATTCTTCGTAAATAACTTAACAGGAAAATGTGCTCAGAAGTAAACATGCAATAATTTGCAGTAACTTAGCGTTTTTAACAATTATTCTGTTGTAGTTTTAACATCATCAGAACATAATACAATTTAAACACATGTAATTTTTGGAATATAATCTAAATGTTCCGAATAAGATAGAACTCACTAGTAGTAAAGTTTTGTCGTTATGCTATTAAAATACTGTATTTCAGTATTTTTAAATTTCAAATATTCTCTATTAGATTCTTGATCAAGATCTATACTATCTATTGATAAGAAATACGATGTGATTATCATTAAATTTTGAAGACGAAATCAGAATCTAAAATAAAACGGCCAATTGTGTTGTTGCTGGTTACCGTCTAGATAGACACCACCGCAGCTACCATATCCACTGCCTGCTGCTATATTAATTTGATCAGATTTAAATGGTATTGTAGCTGGTGAAATTACTGGGGTAACGAGACATGTTATATCTAAAGACGAAAACAACTGGGTGCGGATGATATTTTTCTGTTTTGGTTGTCTCATTACAGATGAGAGTAAAACATTTATGTCCGAATACCTTGGTCCATCTGATAGTGTGTTATCAATATGTGATACGGTTTTATTAGCACATCACGGTCGTGACCGGATAGCCGAAGCCATGTATTAATATTGACGGTAGTAGTGCGTGGTGTATTGAGAAAGTGGTTGCGAAACTGCCCGCTTCGAGTAATAAAGAGGTCACTCGACGCGCTTGCGATATTTGGAGTTTGATGAATGCGATCAAATATTTACCAATGTTATATATTCCACACGAGCAGCACTCTGTTGAGCTGGTGGTATGCGATTTCCATAATAATGTGGTAAACAACACTAAGTTACTATGGTAACGAGTCATAACATTTTAAATCACGTTACCCCACAGTAGCCACTGAACAGAAATTGGGTAACGCTGTAAATATTTATTTTATGAGGCTATCATATAAAATGATTAATAAATGTTCTTTGTAGACAAGTAAACGTGGATAGCCTTCAGCTAATGGTGATGAAACTAAGTGATCTAAAATCTTACTTCGCGATAAACATTTCTCCACAGACTATCAATTGTTTAAAGATTTTTTCTTTAATTCTCTTAACTTTTATTCCTATTGATTACTATTGACAATGTTCATCAACTTTGTTACGCATTAAGTATAATTATTTTGATATTCTATATTTTCTACTTTAGTATCTCAAGCTGTAATAACCTATAAGCGCAATTAGATTTATATTGTCGCTGAAATAATAATTTTACAAAACACTAAATGTTTGTATAAGCTTTTCGATGCGAAGAATGTATTATGAGAGACAGTTTTTTTGTTCCCCATCATCATGTATTAATGTGGTCAAGTATTATACCATTGTCCACAAAACAAAACGCATTATTCTCACAAATTTATACGGGTCTTATAAAAATCAACTGTTTCGTTAAACAACGTCCCAATTATAAAAATATTGTATATTAAGTTAGTTCATTGCATATTTATTCATATACCTTCGAGCGTTAAAACGAAGGTCTGATTGTGGAATTGCATATATTACTGTCAAGTTATTTATGAGGATGAACAGGAACCTGCTTTTTCTTGTTTGTGTTTAATGGACTTTAAGTTTATTAAATATCATCCAAGTATGTTGAATACAAATATTTGTTTCTCCCGCTATCAGATCGTTGAAGTTATAATCAAGTTTTTATATATTTTATTCATGACCGCTAACTGATGGTGGGTCTCTTACTTTAGGTAAGTTACTGCTACAAACCAAACCGTTTACTAGTAATTATTACAGGGAATTTTAGTTAACTTGACGTTTTTGTTAACGTTATGTAAAAATAACTAAATTTTATGAATTATGTCTATTGTCTACTGTTGGATATAAGCTTCCAATCGTTTTTCAGCACCTGTCCATTCCACTTACATCCGATTATCTGCGATCTTCAACCAGGTCTTCATCCCTTGCTGTGTTTATCAATACATGGTCTTCTTATGATGCTCTTCCTGCTTTCGGTCTTTGCACCTTTTGCTCATTGTCTCAAACGGCAACAATCTTTTATAGTATTAGTTAAAAGGTTTCTCAAGTTTATATATTCTTCTTCCAAGTCGTATTTCCTCACGACTGAGGGTCGTGGTCATCATGTTTTAATTG
Source organism: Byasa hedistus (assembly GCA_029286795.1). Taxonomy (NCBI): domain Eukaryota; kingdom Metazoa; phylum Arthropoda; class Insecta; order Lepidoptera; family Papilionidae; genus Byasa; species Byasa hedistus. Next base: position 1,792,630 of record JAGSMW010000020.1, on the reverse strand, counting down.
AAACACACAACGACTCTCTTGGCAGTTATAATGGAGTGGTTTGCCATTGCCTTCTCCATTTCACATACTAGTCTGACCACTGATGGTCATGACATAGATATGCAGGTTTCCTCACGATGTTTTCCTTCACGTGATATTAGTTGGTGTTTTATGCTAACTGCACATAAATTGAAAAATTCATTGGTGCAGGCCGGATTCGAACCCGGTACCTTCGCAGTGGAAGGCCGGCGTTCAAACCACTAGACTATCACGAACTTTAAATATTATCTATACTTTTTCTCTTTATTACATTCAGTTCACATAAAGTGTTTTCGCTTACCATTATCCAACAAAGTCGTATCTTAGTATACAGTCACTCATAAAATACGTTACTGCAAACTTTGTACGTTACTAAGCGCCTCTACGTATTTTCTATTAATGTCTATTCGACGGTTGAAATGTATGAGCTTAAAAAATAGAGAGAAAAAAAAGCAGACTAATCGAGCCTGTAATATCAGCGCCTAGGATACCCACCAGTGTGCAATTACAGCGTGGATAACTTAAGTAAAGGGCTCTGCAATCAATTAAGTATGCACCTGTTCGCGTATATAGAAGGTCAAGCGTTGTTTTAGCTTATATGTGGAAAGAAAAAGCGAAACTGTCGACCAACTGTCGTCGCCGTAGAAGAGATTTCAATCTCTATCTCTTAGTCGTAAGGATCAAAATGGTATGATGGATGTTATGTTAGCCTATATTTGTACACATGCATTCTTATTCGTACAGATGTTGGACGTTACAAATTGATCGAGCTTCAAACTAGATTCTCTAGTTCCATAAAGAAATCTAGCCGGACTGAGCTCATTTGAGCGCAAACGAGAACTGATGCGTTCCGAAAGCGGAATACTGGATATGTGTACGTCTGTTGGGAACGGGATTTATATTGTTGTTATGAGAAATAACAAGTGGCATAGCTCACAAGGATATGCTTTAGAAAAATTGTAAGCGAGTTCAGTTACCGAAATTAATACTTATCTATAGAAAAATCTGTTATCATTATTAAATATGCGAAAGTAAGACTATGTTGTAAACAAGATTTATCGCACGATTATCATTATAAAGTTTTTCGTAAATCAAATATTCGAGTTTAACATATCAACACATATAAAAGCGATTATTGACACAGAATTTAGTAATTCCAATTTTTAAATATTTTTAGTTTAAGTGGATATATATTAATCTTTAGTATCTAATCTTAATCCTTAGATCTGAATCATGAATCGCACAGGCAGTAATTTGCTACGTATCGTATTGTAAGTATAAGATCATCCATTCCGTACCATAAAAACAAACATAGATAATTAGTGGTCCAGATTTGCATTGTATTAGTGGACCTATAAAAAAACAATGACTAAATTTTTAATTAAAAAAAAAATACTTTACATTGATAGGAGCCTCTCTGAACAATAAGGAAAGAATCTACGGCCTGCGGTTCTTTGTTTGTAAATATTACATACAAATACTATGCGACCATTGAAAGAAAGTGGAGGATTTTAATTAAAAACTAAAGTTATAGTCTTTAAAATATCTCTATATACATAATGGTTTTACTATTAACATTGTATCATCAAACATTAACTGTTTTAAAGGGCGTTGTAGCTAGTGAAATTACTGGCGTAACGAGAATTAACACTTAAGACCAGTAACACAATATTGTGCTGTGATGTTTTGCTAATAGTGGGAAATTACGGTTATATGGGATTTTTTGACTTTCACGTTTAAAGCCCGTGAATTTGAAGAACATTTTAGTCGCCTTCTACTTTATCATCCTAGCACTAAATTGTTAGGGCCTATCATATCACTTACCTTTACTCAAACGTCTTAAACTCGTGTCTTTGTCGAAAAAGAAACACATCCCGAAATTAATCTAGTACATTATTACTACACAGTACAGATCGACTATCAGTAAGGTCAGACAATTACATAACGATATGTACGTCCGTTTTTTTTTTTTGTTACGTTGTATCCTTTTGTAAGGTTAAGTGCTGCGGTTGTCACTTAATGTTACCAATAAATAATGCCATCACCATTTTAACGTATTGCCGTTTACTGCTAATCATTTTCTATTTTCCCTAATTATTAATTAATGCTTACTTTAATTAAAATAAGAAATAGTTTGTTATGAATCTTATTAAAATGAACAAATATCAAGTTAGATTTGAAGTACATAGTAAAAAGCATTCTTATCTGAATTTTTAATCTTTATGTTTTGTTTTAGTTTAGCTAATGTGTTATTTTCCTAACAAAGTATAAAATTGTCTTAAAATTTGGATAAGTTTCATGCTTCATATGTGTATGTACAAATTCTTCTATAATAATTATTTTGATAATTTCCAGTTTTAAATTTGTTCTGCTACTTTTTAAAGTACCTTCGTCTTTGAAAGGTCTGTGACCATTAGGCCAATCTTTACTATCGATACCGCGGCAGCGTTTTATTAGTTAGCTACAAATTAGCGTGTACCTGAGTTCAAAAAAAATAAAAAAAAACTGGTCCAACGTAAATTTGACAACCCTATGAGGCGAACCTTTTAGCTCACGATGATAATGAACAATAGAGCGTTAAAAAAAACATGAAAGCTTCGTTACCCGTTTATCTTTTACAAGCGCTCCGCCGGCGGCTTCACACGGCTGATTTTTATCTTACACAGCTTTACAATGTTCTAGATGATAATAGGTAACAACTTTTAGCCTCTACATCGAACTAATTCCACGGACGATGATGAAAACTATATTGAAATTTCACAGATCCAATTTTGATCATAACGACATGAGGAAGTATCGTAGACTAATTTTATATCCTTAAAAGACTTAACAGTGTCTAACTTAAATCATTAATCCTTGAACTTATTCAAAGGAATAAACATATTTGACGAGTTCAAATAAGTGATGTACGAAAGACAAGTTGATTCAAAAAGTTCTATCAAAGATTAGCGTTTTACAAAAACAGTAGATAATCTAAACACACTCGCTGTACATTGCACAGTTAAATTTGAACCTACACTCAAAACAATTTATCTTACAATAAAAGCGGAACTGAAATAGAAGCAGACAAGACTTCCAAATAAACTAACAAGCACCGCTTTGTATACACGCAATCGATATTAGTCTTCTAAAATGGGATTACCACTTATCCTTTTATTCACCTTCAATTACTTTAATTCAGGATCGGAACACATGCAGTATTAGTACAGGAATAGACATAATAATAATGTCATAGAATTACAAATCATATTTCCAAGGTCTTAAAATCAATATTCCCATGACGCTGTTGAGTTTTTTGTCCACGGTCTCGGAGATGTGTGTTCGTATAAGATTGTATCAAAGTAGTCCGATTTTTTTCCAACCGAGTATGTTATAAAAAATTACTTATCCGCATCTTGTGGAGTCTAATCAATATATATTTTTAACGGACTGTCAAGTTCATGTTTTTTTTTATTTCTTAATAATAGATTAAAGAGGGCAGGTAACAATCATTTGAGATCATCGCATCCAAACAGAATTATGAACTGTTCGCATTTTACAGCTTATTAGTGTGCTTAGATAAAAATATTAAAAAGTAAGGGTCTGATAAATAAAGGTAATTTATTAATCATCGAGGACTACACAGCATTTGCAGCTAATTAAAGTACGATGCTGATAATAAACCAAGTGTATTCGTTATTTGTCTATTGCTTCAAAAAATTATCTATCAAGAGGGCACCCGCTTTACTTAAGTGTTTTCTTGTATTATAATTATTATGAAGTATGAAAAAGAAACAACAAATGTTGTAATTAATAATATTTTTTTAACAAGTTCAACAAATGTACTCTCGTTTTTATCTACAATGCATTTGGATTCACTCCGAGCGAAAGGAGGTCTTAAAAAAACTGTGCCGCCGCCGGGCCGTAGTGAATCCGTCCAAGGTCGCCTCGTTTAACGTATGGTCGCCGTTAATGTGAGCCTTAGCCGTAAAGCCTTTGATAACGTCACCATCCACCATCCAACGTGTTCGGTTTGCTCATTAGTTTACAATTAGTCCGTCTGTAATAACGAACAATATCTGTTTGACCGAAGGACAGACGTCCACAACATTAGTCTGGATCAATTGTCCAAACATTAATGTAGGTTTCATTTAGTTTCTGACCGACCATTTCGACTTTGCGCCACTTTTTTCCAGCTCTAACCGGTTTCTTGCGTATTATTGAATATAAAGAACATGCTGTTTACGTAATTCATGGTCACCAGCCTTCGGTCAGCATAAGTTTGGCCAGGTATGAATTATTATTCTTGACATTTTTATATCAGCACTCACAAAATAAATATCCAAAGAGATCGTAAAAATTACACGTACCCATCGGTTCCCCCTTGGGGGCAATTCGGTGCCCGTCCCTTAGTTAATTTAGTATTGAGCGATGATACGGATGCTGGTCAGCTCCCGGAGCGTCTCCCGGAAGTCCTGTAAATTTTCCCGTAGTACCTTAGCCTTTTTATATTGTAGTCACTACAAATTCGAGCTGATGCATTCGGAATAGTGTAGATCACCTTTGTTGTTATCAAGAACAATTGAATGGAAATCCTTAAACAATTTTTATCAAAGTAGAATATTTATGTTAAATGTTGAATCTCTTCTAGTGTGAATGCTACGACAATTATCAAACCTGAAAGTAGCTAATCCTTATAAATTCTATTTATGCTATTCAATGTGTTTCTTCCTTTCCAACTGTCCTCGTCATTCGTGTTTTAGGGTTAGACGAAAGAAAGAATTTTAGACTGTAGATAGACTGAGGTAATATTACGATGAAAGTAAAGGACAAGTCATCGAAGTCACACACGAGTTCCAACACAAATTTAAAACGGAAATTACAAATTGCTAATGTATGCAATGAAACTGTTTTTTTTTCATACAATTCTTGGAAACATAATCCGTCGTCACATGTACTCGTTGATTTATGTCAATTGAACGTCCGTTCCGCGCAACGAATTCATAAAATAAATACAATCCAATATTTTATCTTTAAAACCTTTGTTCTCAATGTTAATAAACGATTTCTGAAGTAAATGTTTGTATAACCTAAATTATTCATATTCAGTCTGCCGAAAAGCTAAGCTGAAGCGAGAGTGATTGATCGATTTCTAAACAGCCTCCCCGGCGACAGGATTGTAGTTTTGCTATAATAATTTCTAGAATATAATTTCACAAAACTTCCGCAGCAAAGTGAATCGTAAAACTTGACTACTTTGTTTGATGACGCATTTCATTGCGTGCTCCATTTTGACAGTTCGTGTCTATGGAACGTTTAAAACATCGGACTGACAAGTAAACAGCTCTACCTTTCCGCGATGTATAGGCTTTTAGTCGTTTCATTAATTTTTACTTTACGTTTGTTTTTTTAAACACTTGCCCAAAAAGGGAACTATTACTTGTTGCTAAAATTAAAAAAAACTAATGAGACTTAATATGTGTTAATTAAAAACAATAAAAATGTCCGAAGAAGTCGATTGAAATTAAAGAAATCGTCTCGAACATGGCGACGACCACCACTGCGTTCACGAAATCAATTCAAATTTATTTTTAAGCTTAGGGTGGTCCCTAATTTAAAATTCACATGAACATGTATTTATATACATATTTTAGTATAACAGATATGTTTTTTAAAATATTTAGAACCCGCGTAAAGTAATTTAGTTCAGTTTTTAAAATATGGCAACGCTAAGAGAAACTTTCGAAGTAATTTTAAATTATTACAATTTTGTGAATACAGACGGATCTAACATATTTTTAGGTGTCTTCAATAAAAAATTATAATATATAAGTAGATATGGCTCGACTACAATAATCGATGTTACGAATTGGGTCAAAATATCATTTAAACAATATTTGACACATGTCGATCGGGAGACTAACGACTTCCCGGCGTCACATCAAAGAGTTTGCTGTTGCTAAACGGGCATAAAGTCGGCCATTAATGTGTGTCGAGCGAGCTGATTATGTAACAGGTCTTACATAACTATCTCTGTGGTGCAGTAGCTAACTTACCTTTTAACACGGAAGCCTCTGATTCGATTCCAAGAGCAGGTAAGAGTTTGGATAGTGGGATATGCTTATTACCACCATCGTAGATCTATATCCATAATAGCATTGTTATGTTCCGATTTAGTATTCTAGACGAACATAATTTGCTGTCTTCGGTCTCATTTGTCTTTTTAAAATACTAAAAGATTTTCTCTATATAGATTGTAAACTTAACTAAACATTATAGATTCAGTCCGAGTTGAAGCGGAGGCAGTTGATCCGTTTTAGTCGTCTTTTTGTTAAATAGGTTATAGTAGCAATTCTAAAAAATAAGTTTAACCATCATCTCACCAGGTGGTAGGTTGCCGGAGACCGTCTGGATGGGTACCACCGCAGCTCCTATTTCAACCGCCAAATAGTAGTGTGCAAACATTACTGTGTTCCGGTTTGAAGGGCGCTGTAGCTAGTGTAATTACTGGGGTAACGAGACTTAACACCTTATGTCTCAGGCGACGAGCGCAATGTGGTGCAGTGTGTACCATCTTAACTAGCACCACGTTGTCATGGGTAAGCGTATCACTTACCATCAGGTGAACGTCTTGCTCGTCTCGTCGCAAAGTAGTATAAAATAAAATTAATCTCATCAACTATAGAAACAAGTACTTTAAAGTAGAGATAAACAGCTGTCTACAACAATGAATTGTTATTCGTGGTGTATCATAGATAACTCTACATTGTTCTCATCACTTCGAGGAGCAAGATCTTCACCTGATGGTAAGTTATACGCTAGTTCATAGTAAAGTCTTACTAATTGGAATAATGCAAATATTGCGCCTCTGTCTTCTCATTTGAGTGCTTGTTACTTCTGTAAATTCACCAGCTACAATATCCTTCGAACTAGTAAACATGAATGCTAAGTAATATGCGCTGCGGTGAACGCTCATTATTCGAAGATAGATAAATGTTCAATGACCATTTACGATTTGCGATTTTTTAATGAAACATAATCATAACTTTAACTTGAATTATTAAATGCTCATTAAACTATTCATATAATGGATCTATACAATTAAAGATCAAAGCGATGTTAAGACTAAAAATAAAAACTGCTAATCGAGCGTAATGCATTGCAATCTATATAAACACATGGGAGGTTTCAATTGACCATAAATTTATTTGTTTACGACCACGCACTGGATTAAAGATTACTTTATTTTTATTTATATGGTTGTGAGAAGTCTCTGAAGAGGGAATGATGTCTTCGGCTACAACCATTGGGATATGTAGATTTGGATTGTTTAATAACACGTGGATGCAGTTTGTCTCAAATTATCATGTTCTACAAAAGCTTATGACAAACATAAAAGAAAGTAATTTTGTTGCCTTCGAACATCAGCCAAAGAGGATTATGAGTTCCGACTGATGATTCTGAAGAAAGCTGATGAAATGGTTTAATGATATAGAAAGGCAGAGACCGGACTTAAATATCATAAGATGAAAAGGATGATTGAAGAAGGTGATTAACATCGTGATAATAACAATGAAATGTATGATATTATAAAGTTCATATACATGTTACTGTTACTAGTAATAGATATTTCCTGATACCTTCTAGTTAACTATCACAGCAGAGTCTATTCCTATCATCAGTCAGTAGTGTTGTGTTCTGTTGTAAAGGATGTAGCTAGTGAAATTACTAGGCGACGAGCACAATATTTTGTTGGGTGTAGTTTTAATTAACACCGACCACATTTTTATGAACGTCCATTGGTTGAAATGATGATGATGGTGATGCATCTCTTACCCATCAGGTGTTCGACTAGTAGATTTGTAGTTTACAAATTAACGGTCAATGTTCACTTCATGAAAATCATTTAGCGTGTTACCATCGCAAATGTGACTGAGACATGTTGCGGCTGTTCGCGTTATAAATGCGAGGTGCCCGCAATCAATCACATATTGCCATCGTTCATGGTGCTCCCCCCACCCCCACCCCTGGTATAATGCGCGATATATGTATGAAGGTAGTATTTTTCATATTTCATATTATCATCAGAGTATAACTACATATTTTTAAACAGTCCATTTCCCACGGCACAGCCTACTGAAAATATTTATTTTAAATATAACCTGAAACTGTCTCTCTAAATTTAAATTTTTTTTTATTTAGCCGCAGTGAAACTTGTCTATAAAAAATAACGAAAGAAAATAGTTTCACTTTATAATTACTATCACATTCTCAACGGTAAAAACTCATCAGCTTAAAATGTCGCATATTAATAGCCACCGTGGCGCAGCGATTATATGCTCGCCTTGTGACAGAGTCCCTAATTCGATTCCGAGGCTACACGTGATGGACTTATAATGCCAGGGCTTTCTTTGCCATCTTCTGCCTCTTCGTCACTCAATATAGTGTGTAGCTAACGCAAACAAAAAGTTACGTATAGCCATATATGTACATATATACACATAGTAAACATTGGAAAATAGTAGTGTTAAAAGTTTGATTAAATTCAATCTAGTCTAGTTAGATGTACTATACTATGAATAACTGATAAAGGGGTTCAGTGACCTTTTGGATAATTTCAAGTTATGCACTTCATTACAAAAAACAAACTGAACTTATCTTAAGTACTCGCATTTTGGTTGATTTATTTGCTAAAAAGGTTCGTTGTCTACAGATATGAAACATGAGCATTATAAAATCACTCTTATTTGATTGTTGGTTAAAAGCAATATTATTAATTACCATCAGTAAACAATTCAGGCATCGCGTTGTCTCTAATTTGCCGCTTGTATGTGATACGCCTGCGTCGGCTCATTACCATTCAGTGTACGCATCCGAACAATCGAACCCACTCACCTACCCTCACCGGAAGAGTTGCACTCGTTGAAATGTAGTTTTTTTTTCTCTCTTTTATTATAATTTATGTACAAGTTGTATGCGTCATACGGCGCCATTGATTTGACACATAAGACCGGAATAAAGACGAAAGTTGTGTTTTAGTGGAACAAATATTTAAAAATCTATATGGTATAAATAACTGTTTGATAGAACAGGTCTTCAATACCTTGATCACAAATAGGTTAGGTTTTAATTCCAAAGAATGGTCTACTCTCTTCTTAGAAGGTCCCAAAGTTAAAGCATTATTCGAAATTATCGTCCATAACATACTAAGAAATCACATGCAAAAAGTGACGTAATTGTCTTAACGTAAATAAAATGTTTCAAATTTGAATCTTAGTTGTAGACAGATATAAAAAATCTGATTTCAGTCTGTTCTAGAGAAGCAAAAAGTCGGTATTTTGTGTCTAGTAATAACGTGACTCATAAATTGAGAGGTCATACAATATCGTTCCAGGTTGAACCAAGGCTGTTTCTAAGCTTTAGCATCTTCATCTTCTCTTATTATCAGGTCCGTGCTTTAAAATTTCTACGTGACACCTACTTTCTCTTTTACTTTGTCTTTACGTTTCCCTTGAACTTCTCCTTTTTCTCCTATCTTTCATCTACGTTGGTTAGCAGTGTCAGGTTATAAAATCTTACCTCTTCTGTCATCTTCATTTAATATTTAATTTTCTTTTTTCTATCAGCACCTCCTTGATAGTATCTCTAACCAATCGATCGTTCTCATTCTTCACTAACGCGACTTGTTGATTCCATCTTTTCTCTTTCGCGATGATTGACCATACGTGTATTTTTAAAAAATTACCCGTTTATATAACCTAGAGGTTAACGCTACGTTACGTGTCATCACCGGTTGCGTGTTATAAATACTCGTAATCTTGTTAAGACATCTTGTTTGCGAACGACTTTGTACTCAATTTTTCATACTATTGTTAGCACATTTACTGCTGCCATGGGATCATTGTTGACACCTCAAACAGTCGGCGACGTATTTATCAAATGTGAAGGTCAACAGTTAAGCACTTAATTTTGTCCTTGGTGTAGCTCGAAAATTACATTTGTTATTCATTTGATAAAAGCTCCCATTTATCATCGTCGAGCATTAAGCTCTTGAGAAGTGGTCTGACGTATGATGTGCCCGAAATGGATTTTTATGTTGATCATTCCAACGGCGCGACGTTTAGTAACATCAGTTAATACCCAAATTTGTGTCATTAAACTTTTTAACATCGTAATCTTTCATAGCACCCAGAGAGCAATGGTTTTAAAATATTAACTGTTTTGTTATATTTTTAACCTGTTTATGTTTTTAGCCTGTTTCGACAATTGTCCTTAATTCATAACTTATCCTAATTGTTTAGGTTTGGATAGTTCATATTGGCTTTTTTATAAACTTGATCTCAACTTGACAATGAGTTCATTCACAATAAAACATGCTATCTTAGAATACTCTGACTTTCTTATTTTTCCAACCGAATTACCAAATAGAAGATTTACATTTAGTAGGTTGGATGATGGCAGGGTTTTACAAATCCGCCTGGAAAGCTATTTGTGTAAATCTACCGCCATAACAGTATTGTATTTGGTCTAGTGATATGAAAACCAGAGTATTTCGGACGAGCACGCCTTCAGCATCTACAACCTCTTCGAAATTATGATTTGATGCTTATTGCTTATCCTATTAGTTAATAATTTCATATAGTTTTTGGTCCACATAAAATACTATATGAAATTGTTCGTTTGTAATGTTTGTCCTTTCGGTTAAAGGAAGGCGTTATCTTATATAAAGGAAAAACAAAATATATACTTTGATATAGTGTTTGTATAATTAAGTTAGTACGTATGAGCGATGGGCGCGTGTACCGTATATAAGTTCTTTTTCTACATTGTGTCTTATCAGGTGATGTCACCAGAAACCCACCAAACAAGCTGCTGCGTATAGTGTACACATTACCTATTACTCATTGTTACAATTAACCCGTTTCTGTTGTGTAAATATGATAGTTGGCTCTCACGAGTTTGCGGTTCCATCGATGTTTGTGTTTGCGCTTATCGCTGCCTCTGCGGTGTGCTGTAGCGATTTTTTTGTCTCCGCTATGTTTTTTGCGATCATACTACGAGGATTACTTCGTGTTCTATTCAGTACAAAGGTATCTATTTAGAGGAGTACGCGATAAGATCTAATTTTAATTAAGTTACATTTTTACTTCAGCTAGATTGTGAATGCAAAAAACTTGTCTTTAAATATTTTAACTCTTTTAAGATCTACTATTTTTTTTTTGTTTGTAGTTTACAGACGGTTGATAATTATCAAAGGATATTCAATATTGTAGTCATTAACTTCTTTTTTCTATATATGTATATAGTATATGTTTTTCTGTATGATACTAAATAGACAAATGTTATTTTTAGTCACTATTATGTTCCTCTCGTCAACTAATCGAACTCTTTATATCTATCCATTATGTATGTTTATAGTAAGTTATGACAGTAGAGCCACAGATATAACAGTATATTTTCAATATGATTTAGAAAAATATGAATGAAGGAAATTTTGATATATTTTTATACGATTTTAAATTTAAAAAATAACTATAGCTGAGTTCTAAGTTCATTTATATTTAAAAACTTTTCAGCGTAATTTTGAGCATAATCTAAACGTTATGCAATACCCATAGATTTTATCAAAGTGTTTGATAACTAGGTAAAGTAGTTTTAAATATCTGTTAAATAAATGAAATTAAAAGAAAAATTTATAAATATACAATGCTTTATACTTATATCCTTATCGTACATCACAAAATTTACGACGCGGTGGATTCGTTTGATTATACTCATTACGGACCTTTGGGTTTTTATAAAAGTTTACAATATCTAAACATCGATCGTTTTTAAGGTCTATTTGCTCCGGCTTAGGTCCCATTTTAAAATAAACTACCACTCCGATTAGAATCGCATGCTCTCAAACCGGATCGACTTTTTCCAACAATAATCTTTATAGCTGTCGATAAACTGTCGCTGGTTTTCTTTTGTCGTACTGTATATATTTTAAAGGCCCGCATACCAAACGAAATTCGACAGTGCCGAGTACAAATCCCTGAATATTCAACCAGCTCCTAAATTGTATACGTCGTAATTCAACGTTTTTATTTCGGACCCTTTCGTGGAAAAAAAAATTCGGACACCGGCTTGTTTTCATCAAAGCGAATCGAAATTTATGTTCATCTAATCAGAATACCATTAGTGTTGTTCCGACAGCTGAGTTTCGCACGATTAGGGTCCGTACACCACTGCCACGGGTTTAGACAAAATTTCTGCTTATTTTTAAAAGCTCGATTGTATCTTTTTATTACTACATTCGGATTGTGTGAAGTTTTTTAGGTTATAATTTTGCTCTTTGTTGTCACGATGTTTTCCTTCACTCAATCCAAGAACCGAACCCGGACTTTTAAAACGTAAAAAAAACGGCTGATGTAAAAAGTTTACTTAGTTTTAAACTAGTTCAAAATATTTAGTCAATTATTTTTAAAACTTTTGCACATATAAATAAACCAAATGTCTGGGCTTTAATATAATCCTAATCAAAAAGATAGGGTTTTGTTTTAATCCTGTCTTCACCTGAAAAATAATATACCTTTCCGTAAAGATCTTGTGCTGGTTAGGATTATATACAGCAGCACATTGTCGGTGATTTTATCAGTGTATATACACTGCGCCTTACGCCACGCGTATTCAAAAACAGCGGGTATGCCCAAAAGCCAAATGTCAGAGAAGTGAATTTATTTCTCTGTAAGTGTATCTTATTGTAATTTATAGCATGCGAAATAAGTTCGGAGGAAGGAGGGGAGCTGGAAGGGCGAGAGGGCTCTCAATTTGCAAACATTATGCCCTTGCTTGCCCCGTTTCACGATTTACGACGGTGGTGGTGGTGTGGTCGTTCTTTTTTTTATTTGATTATTACGTTTTCGTGGGCCATTGTGTTCGGGGCTTAATAGCGTCGGCGGGTAAGAGTTTGGGAAAGGATTAAATTGGATAAGGCAGTAAAGATTAGGTTACGATCTCACTTTTATTTTAGGGTGCCCCTGGTAAAATGTAACTGGATCTTTGATTTTTTTAACAACCAACTAACTAACATTTGACCTCAGTTACACGTGGTGTTAACAGGGGACCGTAAATAGGTGAAACAAACATGCTCGTCTAGAACAGGACCTTTGCTATACTATTATGGTGGAATATTCCAATATGAGGATAGTTGTTAATAAGGAGGTAGTTAAAAAACCTGCTATGTAATTCCACAACCTGAGACCCCGGAATCAAAACAGAGACCGCTATTATTAGGCAAACGCTTTACCACTGCGGCAATGAGTCAATCAAAACACCAGTATCTCTTGCAAAATAACATTGTACAGTGTAAGTTTTTATAAATATTTTTTTGGTTTAACCTCAATGTTTACGTATGAAAATGGGAAACATAAAATTGTTTAAGAACACTACCCTTTTAAACCATACCGATCATCATAAAAATCGCCACGAATTTATATTTCACGGAGAAGTTTTATTATACACTTTGTTATAACTTTGCATAACGATAATTGGTCTATACTAAGCATCTCTTTCAGATGAAAACTAAAAGAGTTGGAGAGATAAAGTAATATAAACAAATAGCACATGGTTTAGAAATATTTTCAATCGATTTGTTCCGTTTGATTGTACAATATGTTCACACGTTAGTAACGTTTATAGATCTAACTGTTTTGAAGTAACCATTACTGATACTGATAACCACAGTTCCCACTATTGGATATGCTATTTAGTTTTATAACTGTAATCATAATATTTAGCCGTTTGTGTGTCTATAAAAACTACGAATAGTGAAAAATATATAAATCTCATCAAATTATCTTTAAAGATAATTTGTAAACGTAACTAGAGCTTCTTTATATATCATTTACAATAAAGTGATTGATTTTCTCGTCTCGCTGTTTTGCTGTTTAAAAATAGCATTTAAAAAATTATCCGTCGAATCGTTTAAAACAATCGGTTAAAGATATAACAAAGGATAACTCAATGAACGAAGGGACGGATAACTTTTGTGGTGGCGACAACGACCTTCAATATTCACAACCTTTAAGGAGGCTTATATTCAAATTTCTCCGGCGCTTAAATGAGTTGTCAGGTTCACGGGATCCGTTTCCAGCCATCTGTAGATACTTTAGAAGGATCAGAATTGGTCAATGACATTCAATTTCCTGCCAATAACAGATAAAAATTTATGTGCTATCTTCAGAAATGACGCCATGAAATCAAACGGAATGCGAATCGATGGAAAAAGAAATGGTCGTTTATTTTTAAAGCCAACCGAGTTTTTTTTTTGCACCATGGTAAGTTTTTAAAAGTAATTACTTTAAAAATTTTTGGAAACTTAAAATTATTGTTTATATGAAACCAAAACAGTTAAATCAACTCGAATAAGACTGAACAGTATATATTAATATTTTAAGTAGAAAATAAATCAAATTATATTAAATTCTAAAGTATGCTAATCTAAAACAATACTAATCAAACTAAATAACAATCCAAATCTTAAATAAAACATGCTGATTATATTAGACATAATTTTTTTGACCTTGATAGATGGGATATTATTCGATGAAATATGATACAGGCGCGAAAAATTATGACGTCTTGAGATTGTATCGTCGGAATAAAACGCGTTAATAAAATCCATAAATTACTTCAATGAAATTAGTTTTTTGTAAATCATTCGGCTTGTAAAAAGCCGAGTATCGTAAATTAATCCCACTGGGAAGTCGGCCAAGAGATTCCGGTCCACGTTTTGTGTTCCTATTCTTTTATTTACAGGCAAATTGTGCTTTCTATTCGAGACGTTGATGATGATAAAACTAGATTACGTCGACATCCATGACAAAGGGTTACGGCGTTGGGAAATGTTGTAGTTTTCATATAAATCTAAAAATATACTATGAATCTTTCGAATACAAGAAGCTCAAGTAAGCAATGCTGGAGTCGACGTGTCTTAGATTTGAGACCAGATTTATAAACACTTACTGCAGGATACTTTTAATCATATGAAGTAAATCCCAATGTTGAGCTGAAAGGTGTTCCTCAGAGCTATCATGTGACCAACATTAGACTGCTGCGTGATAATCATATTCATATATCAACAACAATCTGCAAATAGATTAAGTTTTGATCCTTTTATGATTATATTGTTATAACACTTGTTACGTTATTATTAGCTATATAACTACTTTACGACTTACACTTGTGTTAAATAATTTATTACTTTATTAAAAAAAGATTAAAACATTTGTTGAGCCGTGGTTCAACGACCAACAAAATATTACTAAAGTCAAACCTTGTGATTTGAGAATGACGGCGGCACACCCTCGAATAATTTGGCAGCTTTATAAGTCATTGCACTGTTTCTGATTCTTCTTATTTTCTTGCATCGTTAGGGTACTTTTATTGCCGCTGTAATCGACCAGGTAAACGGTTGCTGTCACGATATATTTCTGATATTTTTCTTTACTTAACGAGGCTATGAAACGGAGAGAACTTGACCTGATGATAAGTAACACGCCCATTTCAATGTTAAAATTATTAATTTTGTATCGCATTGTCCCGTCGTCTTGTGATTTAAGTAAAGTCTTGTTAGAAAATTTTCAAATGGGAACACATTTACATTTGTATCACACTTGTTGGTAAGAAATAGGCTGTGAATCGTTTACTATGTCAACAGCAACAGAGATCTATCAGTATAACCTTAACCACAATTAAGAAACTTGTTACAAATTTGTTACCCAACAAATTTCCTCTTCCTGATTTAAGTCAGTCGGAGGCGTTATCCTTTCAATTTGAGCAACACTGATATACAAGTAAACTAGCTTCCGATCTCAGATTTTATCACACGCCGATAATAAGCGTTTCCCGGAGCTTATTGTGCGCACAATAAAGTGACATCTTCACTGCGCCGTTAGAGATCCGGATGACAGGATCTGTTATTGGAGTTGCCGTACACGTACCGTTGCGAAATAATAGACTGTAGAGCGCTGATATTATCCACCGATCCCTATGGTCCGCGTGAATGGCGTGACGGGGCCCTTGTACAGCATTATGACGGACCCCCGCCGACCATTGTCCCATTGAGCGATCGATTTATTAAGTGAACTATGACCGAGGAGCGACGCCTTTGTCCGGCCCCGAATTTTTACGGGCGCGACGCTTTGTTACCGAAAAATCGCGGCCGCTGTTGTCTATTATGAATTCATTAGTACAACATTATACGACTGGGATATTTTTTATGACCTCTGTGACGTCACGCCGTTATTGTCCCGAATATGGGATGGGCATTGCTTATAACCGTGACGCGGTTCATCTTCATCGACACGATTTTAGTTTTGTAATCTACTTACGCCTGACGCTATAGTTATGACGGAGGACCTACAGACTTTTAATTATTAATTACAATCTTATCACCGCAGACTGAGCTTTCTATATCTTGTGAGCTTCTGATGGTATATATATGTATGTCTGTCCAACAATAACTTAACTATTTACAACCTATTCTGTCCCTTGACTAAGTTGTGTAGATTGTCATTGTTATGTAAGATTGTATGTATGATTATAGTACCAAACAGATATTTCTAAAACTTATGCAATACATTACAAAGTCTTTTACCTTTGTCTGGTGTATCTGGGACAGAGTGATAACGCATGCGCAATCTTTATTATTGTCTATTCACAAATTGTGTACAATTTATAATAGAAATAATGTAAATGGAGATAGATGTTTTAATATCGTAAAGCGGAAAGACGGACGTACATGTGATGGTAAAAGTGAAATACTGTTTATAACAATGTAAATATAAACAGTTCACTAAATGTTTCAACTCTTGGACTCTTTTATTTTCAAAGAGAAAGTTAAGGTCATTACATCACGCCAGTCAAGTGCGGACTGGACTCATATCGATACAAGAAAATTGTTATTAGTAAGTTAAGTTCATCTGGTATCGAACCAGTGCCTTTTAAACAAATCCCAACAGTATTTAATTATAACTTTTTGAACTCTCCGTCTAATTATCCAATTAAACCTTAAATTAAACTAATTAGCAAGTGATCATTAGTATACATTTTATTATCACCATAATTTTTATTACAAATATGATGATCTCATATAAATAATATTATGGATCAGTCGTTTCATATATTCCATAGTGATGTTAGTACATATGAGTTTTATTCCCAGTGAGACGTGGAGCTGGGCAAATGCGACACCGGATAAGTTATTAGAGATGACATGGCATCTTCCACATCCGTCTCGTCATCCCGCCTTACTCTTTCCAATTGTGAACAAAAATTGTATTTTTTATACACACGATCTCTGTATAATATATTAATATTAATCTATTTATGTTTGCTTGTACGTTTTTCGTCCTACCCATATTTGAGATACGGATAACAGCGCTCGTTTCTTCATCTAGCTGCAAATATTACGAGTGTTATTACTAAGGAGATAACGATACCGTAACAAGTTTTAATATGATATGATCTCTATTAAAATTCAAGTGTCTTATTATAAAAAAAAAGTATCAAATTCTTTTGTACCTATATATAAGTAATGCATGCTGTGTCCTTATACTTAAGTTGCATAATGTTTTGTTTTATGTTGAATAGTATTTAAGTATTGTTTTATTATTTTTAGGGACGATATAAATAAATATGATATGTAGTAGTCCTTACTATCATCATCATCACTTGTATCTAATAATGAAACGAAAATATTTTAAAACGAATCGGTAAAGGCGATAATAAAGTTGCGACCTTTCAAGCAGTAGTCTAACAGCGGTAATACATATTGTTTTTAACTTGTTTGTTACTTAGAATGGCGCCGGTGAAGGTTCGATCCCAGATAGGGTCCTATTTGCATTACTAATTTGGTATTCGAATCCTCGACCGCGTGTCCCCATTGTCGGCGTGCGCTATCGGGCTTTTATTCAAATGACACCTAATATTGTTTCAAGGAAGCTGAGAGTTGAATAAAAAAATTTGTTAATATACATGATGATAAAAGAAGTTTTACTGGTGGTAGGTCTCTGTTGCTACAGACCATCTAGGTACCACCGCAGCACCTGTTTCAGGCGACAAACAGCACTGTGCAAATATTACTGTGTTTCGGTTTCAAGAGCGCTGTAAGCTAGTGTAATTACTGGGGTAACGAGACTTAACACCTTATATTTCAAAGAGACGAGCGCAATGAGGTGCAGTGTACGCCATCTTAACTAGCGGCATGTTATGGGCAAGTGTCTCACTTACCACCAGGTGAACGTTTCGCTCGTCTCGACGCTTCATCGAATAAAAAAAAATATCTTTATGATACGTTAAGTATGAAATAGTGATTTTGATATACTTAGGCTTTAAATAAATAATATATTGATTAGTGATAAATATATGTTATCATAAAAGCATGGACGTAGCTATAAAAGCTCGCAGTTCGTTTGAAATTTCAATACGACTCTGCTTTCAGGAAGGCAAGCCTGATTCTTTTATTTGATTTCTGACGCTGTTCAAAACAGTCTCATCTGAAACTTTATAACAAGTATAGTTATGTAAGTTTAATTATGATTAACATTTAGAGATAAGCTTCTGTAAAACTTTACATTTTATGTATAGCGATAGTTAGAATGATATACACAGCAATAGATTGTACTTTATTCAATCACAGTAATTTTACTAGTTACACCGTTGCAGTAATATTTACCAACAGAAATGTGTAACGCGGTGGTGCCTTCAGCAACTTAAATCTACCACCAGTAAAATATACTTAGTGTTCAACGAATTAGTGATAGACTTATATACTAAAAGAAGTCTAAATTTGATATATTTTATGATTTTGCATGATTTTTTTATAGCAAAAGGAATTTTATTAACAATTTTCATGTTCTCTTTTAATTTCTGAATTATTTGCGCAGCGCTGAACTATATTCGCACGTAAATTAAACTGTAAAAAAGAGATCAGTTGGATGTATGGTGATATGTCGACGGATTATCGTCGCTGACCAATATTGGAAACCATCGACTACTGCCTAGATTGCATTGGGATTTGTTAGTTCACCGGTAAAACGAAAAAAACGCTTCTGTTCAATAATAAAATGCAAACTACAACTACAAACTGCCATGAAACTTTTTATAACACGGTGGTACCTAGACCGATTTCATGACCACCAACTGGCTATCTACCATCACCTTCATATTTTAAAACTACCACCATAACAATTATATAAAATAGTTATTGTTTTCGTGATGAGCTTCATGATCGTCGATATTATTGTTACTGAATATGATAATGGTTTGATATCTTAGTTCTTCTTAAACTGTTTCTCTATAATTGAACGCTGGTCTTAAGGATTACGAAGTTATCACTGTCTTGAATCATATAGAACATTTGTTATGCACTGGAGATGTAGTTCTTTTTTTCTTACCTCTTCATATTATAAGGTTGGCCTATAACACTGTAAATAATCGGTTTTCCTGTAGGTTCCTTGGCGGATGTGATGATGAGATAATAAGTTCGTCTCTTTTGTTTCCAGAGCAACAGTTTGTTAATTTTAAACTTCGGATACCATCTGTTCTCGTCAAATTGATTGACATACGGAACAAAGAACCCCTCCGCGCTGAAGACCTTCCTAATTAAAGTTGAAATTCCAATTTCACGCCGTTCGCCAACCTGGTGCACGACGAGCCAAGAAAATAACACCGCACGGTGTTTCCTTACAGTTTTCCGTTCCATCAAATGAAATACTCTTTGATCTATTCGGAGATATTTCGCCTAGATTCCGCAATGTCCTTCGATTTATTAATATACGGTACGTCATCGAGATAATTTTCCGTATATTAAATACTGTAAACTAGTTTAGTGATTTATTAGTATCGATCAATCAAAAAAAAAAAACGGGCCCCGAAGATTGATGTCGAGTTTAGATCTTTATTCAATACAAGATCTATATAAGATTAAGTGAGGATGTTTTCATTGACGGTTATAACTTGAGAAAAAAGTCGTGAAAGAATTACTATTGTTGGTTTTAGTTTTTACGGTCTCAGTTTGCAGATACAAAGCATTTTTTCATGACTAAGTTATATAATCATGCCATAGATCAGCAGTGCGTCGTCGTCACGAGGTCTTTGATCATTTTCAGAAATTTCTTTGGATTATTGAAGCCGAAATTCAAAAAAAAATACTTGCGACTGTTCCGCTTATCAATTTTATATTTGTTATATTGATTTACTTTGATTTATTTATTTTTTTATTTTGATTTACCAGGTGGTAGGTCTCTGTTGCTGGAGACCGTCTGGATGGGTACCACCGCAGCTCCTATTTCAACCTCCAAATAGTAGTGTGCAAACATTACTGTGTTCCGGTTTGAAGGGCGCTGTAGCTAGTGTAATTACTGGGGTAACGAGACCTTAACACCTTATGTCTCAAGGCGACGAGCGCAATGTGGTGCAGTGTGTACCATCTTAACTAGCGCCGCGTTGTCATGGGCAAGAGTATCACTTACCATCAGGTGAACGTCTTGATCATATCGTCGCAATATACAAAAGTCTCACGGGATGTTTGTTTGTCCGCAGGTAATTGTGTAAAGTGCTATATGGACGGATCTCATGTGATCACGCTTGTCGCGACAACGGCATCGGTGAGCGGGTTGTGTGGATGTGGAACTGTGTAAGCTGATCGAGCTGGCGTGGTACGGGGCCGGCGGGGGCGCGATGCAGGCGGGAGGGGGGTGGTTCGTTCCATGGACCATGGGGATGCAGAAGTTCGCGGTAGCGCTGCCGATGGGCGGCGTGGTGCCGCTGGTGCCACCGCTGCTGGCGGCTCTGCCACCCGCCCCGCCGCCAATGCGGCTCATCGCTCCTCCCCCTTTGCCACACCAAACCCAAATCGGGAGAAAGGTATGTGAATAGACAGACATACTCCAAAACTAGAAACAGGCTTCTTTTAGACTAGTGCGCTTTACCACCTAGATTACATCGCCGCTTACCATCAGGCGGGATCGTAGTCAAGCACTAGTCTATCATAAATAAAAAAAAAAACTACATCTTGTTAAACACGACCATTGATCATCTCCTTTCTAAGATACTCCTTCTCTACTAGTGGTTACTTTTCTGCAGATGTAACCAGTCCACTGTAGCTTTAGTTTGTATATTCAAAGGGCTACGTTAGTAAGACCAACATATTTGATATACTCAGTTGGCCTCAATATTGCATCAGTTCCAACTTCCTTTACAACTTACTTTATACCGTCCTTCATTTATAAGATGCTAAATGCTTCGTAAAGGGGAAAATTCATGAAAAAAAAAAATCGCCAATTACTTCTGCTTTTAACAGAGTTTAAGTGTTGGACAACCTTTAGCAAATTGAACTTGGTATTGAAAGTAATTGAGCATGAAAATATCAAGTGCCATCGAATTTGCCGAGTGGAAAAATGTTTCCGAGAGATTCTCAATTAACATTAAAGAGCGTTGGAGTTAAATTATCATGGACTTTAGTATTAATTTAATATATTATATAGCTATGTTTATTGTGTTATATGTTGGTATACACAAATCCTTCAATCGCTCATTATAAGAGATTAATAAAAGATACTTCAACTTATAATCCAGTAATAAAGATTCCGATGATATTGAAAAATGACGTAACGTCTTCTTGATATGACATGTGGCAAAGCGAAAAATTTCATATTAACCTAAAACCCCGATGATATGTACTCAGTAGAGATGTCTACTACCAAATATTACTCGCGAACAGTATATAGAAATAATGCATATTTAAATCTCGACGTGATGTCTCCCTTTGATGGTCCCGCGGCAGCGTTTTCAATATCCTTTTGACTCTTTATTTGTAACCGAAAGGCCATAAAAGATTTCTCATTCTTTTACATGGATATTTGCTTCGTTTGTAACTGCTTGATATTCAGGAACGGAGCATATCAATCAGATTCATATTATGGTCTCCATGATGTGGCGGTGATCTATGATCTTATCTGCGAAGGAATTGCTTTAAATGTACAACGAAAATAATATATATTTCTTTATGAATAATTAATAATTTTGATGAAGAATTATAACATGACAACACGGGTTATAAATTTAACATATTTGTTGTACTAAAAGGTTTTTACACAACTTCAAAGTTATGTACTGCTAAAGCTGTAAGAAAAATATGTGACACTACTTGTTAGCAACCGTTAATTGTAATGATACGATTATTTTTTATCTGAAGTATTAAATTTACAATTAATGTAATTTAAAGTGCTCCCAAAAGGCCTTGTTAAATAAATTATTTAGATTAATTCAGATGTGGCGGTCGGTTGGCGAGTACTTCAAGTTCGCTTCGAAACGAATACCTTTCGGTCCTTAAACGACACAATAAAAAAGGGTTAGCAGAATATCGAGAGGGAAATGTTCAGTTCAATTTAAAGGAAAACTTTAATAGGACCCGAAAACAGTTGTGCGGAGAGCAACCGAAGAAATTATTGGCTCCAATATTATTTAAAATAGGGGCATTAAATTTTATTAAGGCTGGTACAGTAGTTCCAAGCGTACCTTTATTGCCGGGCTGCTCCGTATTATGTCCCTTATTTTTTCCTCCGCCGAAATTTATTTCGCCTTACGTTATTTAATTATCGCGAACCTGAATTCAGCTGGTGTACCTGAATTGTCTGTTATTGTTGGAAACAGGAAACGTTTGTTAAATCGACACCATCACAATGCCTCCTTCACGTTGCGTTAATTAAAATACATGGGAGTGGAATAATAAGCTAATTAGAAAATCAAGTGAAATATGTGGTATAGTTAACTGATTGCTCATGTTTCTATGACCTCAATCATGTTTTGTCTCACAGAAGACCGAGTACCATTTTGAAGTTTTGTTTTTTCGCTCTGGTGCGAAAGAAGTTATCGGCCTCTTTCGTCGGAGACTGTTTAGATTTTTCTGAAGCTTCACACCAATGTTCCAACATTACTAAATTCCTGTTTGAATGGTGCTGTAGCTAGTAATATTATTGTTATTAATTGTGGTGCATGATGTGCTGTGTTAAGATGCATTGCCTTGCGCGATGTTTTTGTACATAAAAATGATAAAAAGATCTTCGTTATTACCGTAGAAACATTTTATTTACTAAATCAACGTCTTGGAATTAAACTTTGCAGTTTTGAAAAAATATAGTGAAATTATTTCTGTCCAAAAAAAGAAATAAAACTGAAAATAAAGTAATTCATTAGACCACGTGTATTTGCGTAAGCTCGCTGATGAAGACATCGCCGTGGCAACTGAAACGACAGAAATAATCCGCTCACGTTGCCATTGCACGAGAGCTTCGGATACGACCCTTTTACATTTTTTTTTCTTACATTCGTTTGTGTAAACATTTGCGAGGGTGTACTTTACGACTTACGACATCCGAACCGTACGATCTTTGATACACGTCGCGAATATAACTAGAGTATAAATATCGTCTATCAAACGTCCAAATGTTTTACGACGTGCTTTCCATATTTACGACGTTTCCTTTAGGCGCGAATCATCTCGGGTTTACGCTTGTCATGGCAAGTTCAATTCTCTAACAAACATTCATTTTACATTGTTATGACATTATATGGCCGCGAAAACAACCGAAATCTAGGTCTTGGTGCTAAATCAGACAAACTTTCACAATGAAAGATATAGCTTTACATTTAACTAGCTAAACCTCACAAAACATTTCTCTACATCCCTTTCGCCATTCAACGCTCTCTCATCTTTCTCATCTCCTCTTATGGTAGAATTGTAATATTTATCCATTCTGTGATATAATTTATCTGCGAGCATTAAATCTGATGAAGCTGTAAAAGTCGTCAAGTATACTAACGGTATAAACATGATTCGAAGACCATTTCTCATTTGGTTACATATTTATATAACATAGCCCTGCTTTGTGTTCCCACAATTGACTACTATTATTCACTTATATTACTTCACTACTATCATATTAGATTTAGTTTGTGTTTGTATTACTCGTTTAATCCATGTTGCTTAGTTTTGTATATTAAAATGTTCTTAGTGAGGCTTTTAAGGAAGCAAATGTTACTATTTTTGTAATTTTGTTTGTATTTTTTCCACTTTTGTTTCTGTCTGTCTCCAATAAATAAATTGGTACTTGGCTTGTAATAAGGAAAGAACCGAGGCCATCGTTCTTCACATTGGTTTAAATTCGATTGGAAGATATCACATGTCAACGAAAGGTTTTGGACCTTTAGCACTTTTACGATGGTTTATTTTTAACAAGTTCAAGTTAAACGAAGATCGAACCACTATTGCCCGATTCATACAGCGACCGGACTTGCAACTAGTTATCACTGCTTATTTTGCGTGTTATTTATATTCGTTTTGTAATCATTACATACCTTGAAAGGTGTGAAGCTCGTGTGATGCAGCACGTTACAACAAATTGAAGAACAATAGACACTAGCAAACAATTTTCTGTCAGAGTATGTTGATCTGTAAATAAATTCAAATGGATGATACATACCAATTATCCTCATGAAAATTGATTGTAGATGATTTTAAACTGGCAAAACTATGAAGACAAGTTACAAGAAAAACAAATACATCTTCAATTCTAATGGGCCTCCCATTTTCACTTAATATATTTCAACTACAATCAATATTACATTTCCTAAATTTCATATGGTCTATTAATAAAAATGAAGTCGAAGATGGAAAAGCCTGCACACTCAGAATACTCCGGGTCTGCGTTCTGCTTCTGGGTCGCTGGCAGCCAGAACTTATCAATGTTGTTATGGCGGCAAATTTACAATATGTGAGTGGTACCTAACCAGACGTGTTCCAAAAACCTTAGCAAACATAAACTCCTTTAAAAAGAGTCCCGAAAAATTTGCTTCTGAAAAGAAATTATTTCCGCCTTAAATCACCATGCCGTATTTAATAAATCCAAACAATATCGAATTCATAGTATCAGATCAATAACGTCAGCTTCATTCTTGTTGATCTTTCTATCTGGATAAGCACTTCTGTCTGCTTTGGGACACAATCGAATGGATTATCGTCAATGTCAAGAACTTAATACTTCATTAGCTTGAAAGAATTTGACAATGTTTATTCTAATCCCGTTATACCGTTTTCTTTGCTTTTAACCTCTATCATTTGGTACTGAGAAATACGTATTATTTACAAATTTGAATCATCGGTAAAGGAAACTAGTAAGACTAAGTCTCCGTTTTCAGAAGCTCTTTAGGTAGTACAGTCTAACCATACAGTAGTTGCTAAACATAACTGTATTGAAAGTCTGTTTTAAATGCTGTTTTAAATTCTTAACAGGCGTATCATTTTCAATCAGATGAACGTCCTCTTCGTATCAAAGCTTTCTTATACGAAATTACTTCTTGTTATATGGCATACAATCACTAATGCATTAACTATTCCCTATTATAGTTTAACGATAATGTAAACTTAAAGTTAACTGGCCAGAGGCTGTGTAGGTCTAATTGGCCGTACGTCTCCATTAAGTCTGTAATCATTACTCTGACCCGTCCATTGCTAGCGGCGGACCATTTCTATGAGCTAATATATAAACACGGTACATCAATTCTCAGCAATGAACACTAAATGGTAGACAAATTAATAGAGTCGTTATTTATGCTAGATTTAATCTCGACAGTGGCCTATTCGGGACTTATTTAATGGACCTTTAAATCTTACGTTCGCAATTGCTTGATTCTAACTCTCGTTGCCGATGTTATCTAGTAACGTTGATCGTCTTCTGACCAAAGCGATATAGACACTACTCCTCCTTCAGTTTTTTTTCTAAACATTTTACTTGCGAATTTTATGTAAACATGAATTTAAAAAATGTTACTGTATTAGATTGTTAAATTCTTTCACCATTCGGTTGATCATTCTATAATACATGCGTTTTGTATTCAGTTTTTGTTCTATTTTATTTGCTTGTATTGCCACTAGGTGGCGGTTCAGGTTTAATTTTAACGAATAAATTAATAATGCCTTTAACAATCGTTTTTTTTTTGTCCCTACCCTCACATTATCTGAGATAATTGTTATGTGTCAACTTGTCCGTTATTAATCGTGTCACCGCCCACCATCTCTTCTCTTCATCGAATTTCGGATCGCGAAACGACTCGGTACCGCAACGCTGCCGGTGGGCGATCGGCCTGAAATTAATCCATCCGAACTAAAATTAACATGTTACTTGATCAGCGCCGGCATGCTTGGCAGCCTCTTTTAATAGTCGCATTCAAGTTTATAAATCACTCCGTAATTGCTGCGATGCACCGAGACCGACGGCCATTTGCTAACTCACCCACATATTAGCGCCGCGGGCGTTTTATTGCGCGATATTTGTTTTCTTATTGTTGATTCTTTTCAAATAACACACCGGTCTCCTGGATGCCCTTCTTATATACTTACGCGGTGAGAAAACGCTCGATTTTTATATTATTCCGTAAATACTTTAGTGCTGCTAAGTTTATATGAAGCCATAGTATTATGTGCTATTTTCTAAACTTACTTTTAACACAACCGTGTATTCTTTGCGTTGAGTATTAGAATCAGAATAAATAGTATTAGAAATGTAATAACACATATTTATAGGGGTTGTGAAGGTTTTACCTTGGTTTTGCACATGATATTATTAATAGAACACAAGTAAATTTCATATAAAACAAAACAAAAAATGAATACAACCAGTCCCGAGAAATAATTAAATAGTTCCCTTTGTATATCACAATTACACATCAATTTTAGTGATCATTATATCACTTAATAGGCGACTGTTTTATAAAGCAAGCTTCGCTTACACAATGTGCCAACATTACTGTTTCAGTATAAAGCTCACCGGAGTGCAGTGTCAAGTACTATCGCCTAATAGTTATGATCAGGCATTACTCCTTTCCACTTATCACCAATTGAACAATCTGATTGGTGCATCATTGTAAAAAAAATAGTACCTCATTCGAAAAGTAATTTTAATACCATTATGACGAAGTCATAGGCAATGACTAGTAATAAATCAAAAATCTTTTATGTAATCGCTTCGGCATCAAGATAAGCAGTGGCAAAAACTCATCCCTCCTCCCCCAATTAGTAGAGGGGGCTCTTAAGGTCGCGGGCCTCGAAATAACAAGTGATCAGTTAATAGAGGCGAAATCAACCGAACACGATCTGGCGCTAATTGGACTCATCTCGTGTTAATTTACTCCCGATTTAACTGCCCACCATTTATACGGTCCGCTATCTTAACGTTACGTTCACGACCTGCAGTTAAATTTTAATTACATTTATTTTTAATTTCTAACTCGCTATGTTATGCGGAAACATATTTACTGAATGATGTTTTTAATGTTGTGTTAAAGATGTGGAAACTTATTCTCCCTAATCTTCTAAAGACATGCATAGATATAGATATCTTTATAAGTACTAAGAAGTGATGAGATAAAATATCTTTCAATGAGGAATAAACCTGACCATAACAATATAGGGCTAACTACGTTTGTACTGGTATTGACAACTCACCTGGATTCAGTTAAACTAATATTTACTGTTCTAATTTTTAACTATACAATCACAAACCAACTGTACACCGCGATGTCAGTCACACTACTCCCTCCGCGCAGCACAATATTGCCGCCTTTATACCCGCCAATCATTTTAACAACTACACTCATATTTCGATTCATATGATATTAATAATATTAGACACTCAAAATTTAATATTATGTGTTCGTTATAAATTTATCAATTTTGTTAAATAAATTTAAATATAAGTTGCTAACACTAGGTAGAATCCAGGAACAGAGAAAACGGTATAACAACAAATTTTTCGCAGGTTACTCAGGTCTGTGTTAAATTGAGTAATGTTAGGCACTACTTATTGTCTAATTATTCAATACTATTCCTTATATATGTAATGACTGTTTGTTCTAAAATAAATAGAATAAAAGATTATTGATTAATTATGTCTTAGAATTTAATTTCTACCGTCACGTAAATTATTTTGGAAATTGACAGGATTATAACTAACAGTACAGGTTTCATATTTTAGTATTTTAACTCTTCTTTACTTGGTATTCTAACTTTCGATAATAATATTTGGAGATGAGTACAGTACTTTATTAAAAATTGAATTATTTGAAACAGTTCACTTTCTTATCTTCTCTCTTGATGTTACATTCATGGAGATTTCTACTCAATTGTGTTTTTTTTTTCAATACCTGATCTCGATTTCTCTTGTTAACTGCCAAAGAGGCCGTGATTAGTGCTCACTGGGAATAATCTTGGTCTTATGACCGTCGGAACACAGTAACACTGTTACTTTATACTAGTTATCCAGACAAGTTTGGAAAATCTGAATCAATTACTAAACTGCACCCGAAATCAAAAAAAGAGAGTTCTTGTTTTACAGCGATTGTTTAACCACTGCGCCCCAAAGTTAGTTAAGTATGTATTGCGGAAGTTGTTGCTAATATCCGTTATATTATTATTTGTGCTATTATAACGGATCATTTGTGTATGTCGCGATTATAAAAGAGTATGTTGTTAGATCTATTATCATTCATTTTAAATACATCCTGCGACTAAGTTCTTTCGTAGCTATTCATGACATGCGTGATCATGCAAGCAGGCGGCGACCCATTTGCCGGCCGTTGTGAAATAAAGCTGCTACTGACTGTCCACGTTTCGTATGCGCTAACATATTGGCCAATTGGACGTCTTCAATTGACACACAATACCACCACTCACCGTTCCACGTTCAGATCAACAACCTGGCCGCGTCATACGGCTGTAATTTTATTTGTGAACAAGAATCGGAAGACTTAATTTATCTCGACGTGAAAAGTATTGAACAAAAAAAAAGTTGTTTTTATGCCGCGATTCGCGTAGTGCAACTGAATTTTTATTTAACTGCTCCACAAGTGGTTAAGTGTTTATTATATTTTGAACCCTACGTATTCTTACTACAGTTTCAAATTGTCTGACAGCCTCCGTGTCCTATATTATGCGTTTTTAATTTCGCCCGGTCCGCTTCCCCGGTTAGTATCGCCGCCGTCTTGCCAATACGGCGCCATTGTGAGCGTCAAGTGTTGCGTGCAAGTTATTAATTGCTTCATTGACTCCCTGAACTTCTTTTCACTTAATTGCTATGACACCGGGAGTCAGGTGAAGGGTTGGTTGTTCGACAGAATTTTATCTGCTATAAAAATATTAATGTCAAGGACTTGTGTATTATTTTTAATCGCTCCCTGGAATGTTACCAGTTAAAAGAACTTATGTAAAATATTATTGCAACGCTTGTTTCCATCGCATAGAATCGATTTTTAACATTACTGTTTTCCATCATGAAGAAGGCTTTAGTTTGCTAAATTACTGCGGTAATGAGAATTACCTATAACAGAATATGAACGCAATCTGGTGCTGTGTAAATATAATAACTTAACTGTTATGCAAATCAAACCGATCAATGCCTTACTCATCCCGTCGTCTCGCTGTATTAAAGAAGGGCTATTGCCATTTGCAACTCTTTGAATTACCATAAGGCTAACTCATCGCTCAATCTCCTTAATACATTTGTGAACATAACCCGAAGGCTGTATAAGTACATCTGTCAATGTCAGACGTACTTACTCAATTTCAACGGTACCTCACACAGTCGTGCAACTAGTCGCCGGTTGGGAGTAATTATAGATTATATTTTAACCTTCATAACGCGAATATGTATCGTGTATTGCGAATATCACTTTATTATTACTGTACCAACTTGACAGACTACTTATTTAATGCCGTATACTTAGTTTTGTTTCAATCGATTGTACTTGCGGCGGCGGAGAAGTTTCTCTTTAAGTTATTGTAACAACTCTGTAGGCGTGTTTTGCGAATGAGACAATGAGACTTTAACGTTATATTTATTATTGACTGTAACAATGTTCTTCTAATTAAAACTTCGTCTATTGTTATTGCTCTAGGCAGCCTCATAAACTTATACTTAAGAGTTAAAAATTAACATAAGAGAAATTATAAAATGTCTGAAACATCTTAGTGGTAAATGTCGATTATAAACCATTGATATCCATTTTATAAAATTTATAGTCGCTTTCTATTGTCCTTATAACATTGTAAGGATTTATGCAGCCGTTTTAGTTTAGTCGGCTTAGCCAAGATTTTTGTATATAATAATAGACAATATTATGGTTAATAACGCGATGGGATCTCCAAGGTCTACGGACATAAGGGACAAACATTTCTAATAGTATATCATTTAGTAGAAGATCTTCTATAGTGCGCAAATCTTACTGTATTCATATTTATAATTCCCCTTGATATTACTATAGATTCGCAAATCTGAACTTACCTCGCTACTTACCATTAAAGTCAGATAGATTATTTTGTTATTTCTGCGTAAAAATACTTACCAGGTGGTAGGTCTCTGTTGCCGGAGACCGTCTGGGTGGGTACCACCGCAGCTCCTATTTCAACCGCCAAATAGTAGTGTGTAAACATTACTGTGTTCCGGTTTGAAGGGCGCTGTAGCTAGTGTAATTACTGGGGTAACGAGACTTAACACCTTATGTCTCAAGGCGACGAGCGCAATGTGGTGCAGTGTGTACCATCTTAACTAGCACCACGTTGTTATGGGCAAGCGTATCACTTACCATCAGGTGAACGTCTTGCTCGTCTCGACGCAAAGTAGTATAAAAAAAAAAAAACTCCGTCTTTGCACTTTACTATACAAAACTTTGTTATGTGACGATTCACTTTTTACATCACCTGAAAATCCCGTTAAGTAACTTCTGACTATTTGTAATTTTTACATCTCTATCACACCTGACGCAGAATGTATGCATAACGAAGCTGTTGTGTACGGAGTGTTGGTAAACCTGATCACGGTTCACATCACTTCTAATTACTGCGATAAGATAAGCATCTGATTCCGTGCTTGAGCCATTAAGTTAACCGTGGACGGAATATTAACAGTTGGCATCATCAACACAGTTGACTTACGTCTCTGTGTTTGCATTACGCTTTACTTCGATTGTATATATTTTACAAAGAAATAAATATAGTCTCTAGGATGGTAGTTCTTCATTCTATCTGATCATCATCAGCCCAGATGACCATTGTTAGACTTAGGCCTTTAAAAATATCTCTGCTCGTATTCATAAGTTACGTATCATCATTAGATCGTCGATCCAATTTGTAGATGATTTTCCAACACTCCCTCTATCGCTACTCGACGATGATCGATCATCATACCATCCAGTAAGTCGTCAGCTCTTCGAGCTGTGCTTTCGTCTTTTAAGGTTAACCATCTTTTAAGCAATACCGGTGACCTTAACCTATCAACAGATCTCGTTTCATTTCTAACTATATCATATTAAAGAACAATTTGAATCAAGGTCCCATTATGAACAAAAAATTATTATCGTTGTAACATGTTCATTATCCTAATATATTTTTTAGTTCGACTAAGTGACGAGACATGTGAGACGATCACCTGATGGTAGGTGACACGCCGCCTCATAACCACATGCCGCTACATTGTGCTCGTCGCCTTGAGATGTCGAGTCTCGTTACCCCAGTAATTTCATTAGCTACAACGCCCATCAAACTGGAACATAGTAATGTTTGCACAATACTGTTAGTGGATAATAGGAGCTGCGGTGGTACCTACCTAGACTGTCTCCAGAAACAGAGGCCTACCAATAAAATACAGTAGCGATCAAGAAACAAAATATTTTAGATTTGTCTGAAGCTGTAGAGGTCGTTTGAGTTGTGAGTCATTTAACAACAGTCTACATGTTCGGTCTGGTATGTATTTACCTAAAATGACTGATGCAATATCACTGCATATAGACATCAATGGAGTCCGTGGCAAGGGTCCGGCTGTTTAAAATACGACACACGCCGCCCCGCGCACGGACCCCGGCGTTTTACAACTTAACACACTGTGTCCGATGCGTTACGAATGCTCGGGACGCCGGTAATCGGTAATTGTCCACATTCGGGTTTCTATCATCGATTAATTCATAAATAACATCTTGAACAGCTAGTTTTTCCTGGTGGTAAACCTCGGAGATTGTCTAGGTAAGTACCATCGCGACGCTGCGACACTGAACAGTAGCATAATATAAAAAACTTACTCGAGGTTATAACATTATTTTTGCTGTCGGTTAAAAAAGTCGTTATTGCGCGGATATTTTAGTAGGTATTCAATCTTCAAGGTTACCACACAGTACACAGTGATCATTAATGTTTTAACTACTCGAATCACGTGAAATCGGCCGAAGATTACCCGCCGCGGGAATTGCTGTTGCAAATTTTAATAGAAAAACTTTTACAAGGGCATTTGTACACGCGATACATTTAACTGAACGAAATATGCAAACTTCTTTTTTTATTATCATCAACTTTTCGTTCGTTTTGTGTGTACCGTACCGGTGCTAATGTAAATTATTTTTATTGGCTGTGTTAAAATTATCTTACATTTTAATGATTCCAATCTAAAGCTTCTTATCACATCCTCCGAGGACCTTTTCCAAATTGCTTACGATGCCCCGACTATTTTCGGAATCAACAGCCAACCTAAGAAGAATCTTAAAATCCGGACTCAAACCAAACCTTTAAATATTTACTGCTATCTTCTTATTTATAAAGCTAATAAGACATTTACTTAGTAAAATTGATTGATGTAACGCTTAAACCGCTTTATAAAGCCGCATGTAGCTTATAGCTTATAAACATAAGATGTTAATTCTCGTCGCTCCAGTAATTTAACTAGCTACAGTATCCCTCTGTCCGAAATGTAGTTAAATTTCCAAACTAATTCTTGAATGCTCAAACTTCTAAAACTCAGCAACCTAAAATCTCAAAGTTTAAAGATGTGGTAATGTAATCAATTGAAAGAAAATTATTATAACTGTATATAATATTGATTATTATGAGCTTTAGGATCACCTTTATTATAATCAAGCTTAAAACAATTTAAAACAAAGCGTTATTCTTAATGTTAAAGGAAATTGAATTCGCCGTGCCAAACGGTTTTAAATTTACAGAGTAGTAGCGTGAGCCTTCTATTTATTACAGCCGTTACTTGCTTAAGTTATTAAGGAACCGTTATGTTGTATTTGTAATTTAAATAAAAAAAACTGCGGTCTTTCCACCTGTTTCGTCTTTTATAGGAATTTTAGATAGGTTTTTAAAGTTGAAACTTGTGATTTATCGTAAAGAATTTTAACTGGGAGTTTTGAATATTAACTACTTAAAAATATTGTGATTGTGTGTTATAAAAGTCGACTTTTAGTTCATGAAATGGTCAACGAATGATTGTTAAACTTTAAACGGTTTTATAAATTGGATAGGAAGATAGTTGATAGAGGATAAATAGGCGTCCTTAAATTTACATAAATTTTTTCTTTAAAACCACACATGAAAACTTGGTTTGGCTTTTTCCTATTTTAAATCTGTGTAATTTAAGTATAAGCTGTAAGTTTTCTTGTTTACATATAAACAAATAAATTAATTAATTGTGTTAATGTAGTAATTATATTGTAGTGAAGTGAATACGATTTATGTGCCAATTATTATTTAAAATCTTGATATATAAATTTCGCAGCGTTCCATTCACGGTAGCACAATCACTACTTGTGTCCACGGGGCCGAAATATTACCGGACCTTATACAGGGTAGCTAAAGTTGCTCTGTTTGGTTATAATGTAAATTCGTTAGGCCGAACCCTTGCACGCGATGCGTCCATGCCTGACCGGTGAATGTGGGCATCGTTCGATGATCACTCGTTATTATGTATTATTCCGCACCCGCTGGTCGCATTGCTGCCGTCGTTATCATCATCGACAGTCACAAAATCCACTAACCTATCGACAACGTTGTAAAGTTCAAAATTAATTTGTAACATTCACCAACGACCGCGAAGTTATCTTTGTCGTCGATACAAATCACTAGGAGCGTTCGCTGTGCTTGGAAACCAATTTCCGGTTCCCTTTCATATTGAAATGTAAGTGGCGTACTCTACGGCGAATGGTGCGCGGTGTATTTATGGAGTACGATAAGGTTGTGACGCCGGGTTCTACTATTAGTGTTGCGTGACTTTCGGTTTTCGATCGTGTCTGAGATAATGTTTAAAACACACCTCGTTGTATTTATCATTATACTTTATCAACAGTTCGGATTATTCGTGAATGTCATAGTTGGGGGAAATTTTATAACTTTCACCGTATTCATCATGTTTAACATGCCAATGGTAGTATTGCTGTTTCAACACACAATTGTTTTAAATATGGATATTTTAAAAATTTTAAACTTATAGGAGTCGGAGTGTTCTGAAAGAGCAGGCGATTCCAATCACGGCATAATGTGAAGTTAAAAGTCAAGTGTATGGACATTATTAGCAAAGAAAGACTTGACAAAATCGAATAAATCTAAATAAAATTATAAACGGTATACGTTAATAAACTATTTTCTCAAAAAAAAGTAATCTAATTGTATCATATGTTTCGTCAATTACCATCACGATGTTTTTGTTTTAATACTACTAATTAATTTGTAGATAAATAAAAACAGTAAACTGCTGAAAGATCCGAATGAGAAATCTTAATTTCTTTACGAATTTTTTTTTCCAGCATCAAAGTAGACAACCCTGAAGTTAGACAGGCTAGAGACTAAATAATGTATTGAAGGGTTGACGTATTTTATATTGGCTCGCCAGTTAAAAAGATCAACATAGATCTTTTCATGTTACCTTGTTAGGAGCTGTTTTTGTGCACCGCATAAATCTCTTCGGACTATGTGAAAGAAGATTTATAGTAGTAGTAACCCTCGAGTACGTTTTATTCGTCATCACTCATTAATCGGCATCACATTAATCAAGCTAGTTTATATGTGCAATGAAATTATTTATAACAAAACTGTAGTTAACAGGGAAGTCTATATTCTTCAGTTTCATGGGTGAAAGCTTAAAACTTGTCTTCTTCTTGTTGGCGATCAGTTTAAAATTAGAAATTTCGCAACAACATATTGTTAGACTCGTATGTATGTTTTTCATATAATAACAATAATCATTACTTTACAATATCAAACCAAAAACTGGATGAGGCTATCTTCTGTGAAACTCTTTTCCCAGTTCTGATCCCGTCTGTGATCTAGCCAACACAGTAAAATAAAAAACAAGTGCTTGTTCTTAAAATTTGAGGTTTAGGAACATATCTAAGTGATACTATAAATAGATTAATTTTATCTATCACAGTAACTTAATTTTCTCCTCAGCCATTTCTTCATCTGTTAAATTTGTTTTTTCTATACCCATTCAATATATTAAGTAAAACTAGTTAAGTAGTTAGATACTAACTAAAAGTTTAAACTAATTCATGTTTACCAATGAATGAATATTACTTTAATACATCTATATGAATTTTAACATAAAGATGTTGAAGTACGCGTTGATTCGATGATCTACAAAAATTGATATGCCGTGATAGCCTAGTGGTTTGAACGCCCGCTTTCCACTCCGGAGGTACTGGGTTCGATTTCGGCCTGCATCAACGAATTTTTCAATTATGTGCAGTTAGTATAACACCAACTAATATCACGTGCTTTGACGGTGAAGGAAAACATCGTGAGGAAATCTGCATATCTATGTCATGACCATCAGTAGTCGCACTAGTATGTGAAATGGAGAAGGCAATGGAAAATCACTCCATTATAACTGACAAGTAAGTCGTCGTGTGTTTCATCACACATGATGACCACGACCCTCAGTCGTGAGGAAATATGACTTAGAAGAAGAACATTGGTTTGTCGGAAGTAATTACATATTAATAATCCGTTGAACTCAACAGGAGACGCGTAGCAACGACCTGGTGCCTGGAGCGAACTGGAAACGCTTTCATCGTGGTCGGCTACTTCAGCAAGCCTACCCATTCCCCCGTTTGATTCGATAATGGAAATTTTATATTATTAATTACAAATGGCGTCGGCTGTATAAAGTTTCGGCGTTTGTTTGCGTCGTTTGTGAGGGAATTTCGGCGGTATCGTTTCGGCGAATGTCTTACTCATTGTTTGAAGTTCTGTTTTATTGTTCCACTTTAAGTTATATTTAAAAGGTGAAACACGATATCGGGGATCGTTTGTCGCTACGTTTTCGTTTTTAACTTTATACTCATTCATTTTATTATACCTTTTACATTTTGGGGGTTTTCTTTTACCGTTTTTGTGATGTCTATCAGTTGCTATAGCAACGGGTATAACCACCTTACTCGTAA
Organism: Byasa hedistus; assembly: GCA_029286795.1. NCBI lineage: Eukaryota > Metazoa > Arthropoda > Insecta > Lepidoptera > Papilionidae > Byasa > Byasa hedistus. The sequence continues at coordinate 1,756,327 of JAGSMW010000020.1, read as the reverse complement.
AACCGGTACATGTATTCCAACATACTGATTATCGTAAAACATAAATTCTACAGTTTATAGCATTGATTTGAATTTCAATTATAATTATAGTTTACTTTTAATAGTTATTAATAAATTCCGGTCCTGAAAAAAAGAAATACTGTATGTTGTAAACATAACCGGATTGAATAAAAAAAAATCAGGTTAAGTTAACTGACGTATGCTCGAGTGCGAAATTTTATTAAACTGCAAATGCAATAAACCAGCTACTGTGTTATTACTTTTGAAATGGTTTTGAGTTTATAAAATACATGAAAGTTTACTGATTTCAATAAAAACTGATTCTTGGTCTCTGTTGCCGGAGACAGTCTAGAAACCATCGCAGCTCCTATTTCTGCCGACAAACAGTAGTGTGCAAACATTACTGTGTTCCGATTTTAAGTCCATTGTAAGCTAGTGGAATTACTAAAGTAACTAGATTTAACATCTTGTCTGAAGGCGACGAGCGCAATGTGCTGCAGTGTATATCATGCTAACTAGCGCCGCGTTACAGCCCCGTATCCAATAGCGTGGCTTTAAACTTTTAAAAAAAAAAAAAAAACTAGCGCCGCGTTGTTATGGGCAAGCCTACCACTTTCCATCAGATGAACGTCTCATTCGTCTCGTCGAATAAAAATAAATCCTATAAGTACAAATCATTAATATATCTCAAAAAGCATCGATAACGCAAATGGAAAAAACCCGAATGACATTCATATGTCTCCCGCGTAGAGTTTGTCCGGCGACACTGCGCCGTCTGTCCGTCTCACGGTTTGTCATTTCTTTTATGACAGTTGAGGGGACTTCAATATGTACTAAATTAAAATAAATCGACAACAGCACAAAAAACTGAATAAACTATTTTTGATAAGGGTCAAACGGGCCGCCCCTTAGCTCTTTCGCTTTTTCTGAAGTTCGTCGGCTAAACGACACGGGACCGCAACTTTCAATACACCGGCGGCCATGTTTTTGTGTGTTAGCATTAAATGCGAGGCCACAAAAGTTTCTGTACTGTATCAATGTGTGGATGAGAACAAAAACCACGGCTATTCCTCTGACATCTTTATTTGCGAAGGGCGTTTTTTTTTTTCCGTTTCCATGGTTACACCATAATCCTCTACCAATAATTAAACAAATAATACGAGTTATTTACATAATAAAGAAAAAATAACAATACAATAATTAGTGTATAATAACAATGTGGTTACTATAGTCTATGGTTACGCGGTCTAAGGTTGTATGAACGATCCAACAACTCATTGTCAATCCTGGTGTTCGGTTGCCAGGTTTCATCCGCATCGTTTTCATCCCGCGCTTCATCTGACCCAGAACCGCTCGATAAAGGCCTCAGAGATGAAGGTTGTAAGATTATCTGTGGAGGTTGTCTGTAGATATCTCCTGGTTGTTCCTCCCCCGGAACTGCGATAAAACTATAGTCTGAACCATTCTGTTTTTCCTCATATGGCGATTGGTTTTCCAATCCACGGTACGGCACTACTTGGTCTGCGTGTTTCCTCACAGTCACATTCAACGATGGCATATATATTCTGAACATTCGCGAACCTATTTTCCCAACAATTGTTCCTTTATCCCAAGTATTTTTATTGCCGTTATTATAAAATCTTTTAACTAATACTATATCTCCAACCTTAAATTTAAGTTTCCGCTTACCGCCATATTGCTTACATTGTGAGATCTGTGTACAAATTACATTTTTGTTTACAATTTGTTTATCGGGTGAGCTCGAAGGTAAAACAATTTTTGGCGTGATTAAATCAAGTAAATTGCGTAATGATCTACCAAGCATCAGCTGTGCCGGAGAAACTCCCGTGCTGCAATGAGGAACATTCCTATAATTTAATAAGAACTTATTTAGATTAATAAAAAAATAAAATTTAGTTCGATGCTCTGCCTTTAATGTTTTAATTGCTTTTTTTACGGTTTTCACCGAATTCTCTGCCTGTCCATTTGACGCCGGATGATAAGGGGCGATCGTGATATGGTTAATGCCATTACTATCACAAAACCTTTTAAATAACCCGGATGTAAAACTTGTGGCATTATCCGTGACGATCGTTTTCATAAGCCCGAAGCGAGCGATCACTTCGCTTAGTCTGTTAATAATAGTTTCCGAGCCTATATCACTTTTTAAATAAAAACATTCCAGCCACTTTGAATACGCATCAATAATTACCAGAAAATAGTCACCGTCCACATAAAGAACATCGAGGTGTACTCTCTCCCAGGACGCTGCCGGTAGCGGCCACGGGGCCAGAGGAGCCCGGGCGGCGCCGCGCGTACCGAATAGCACTTTTCGCATGATCCTATTTTGGCTTCGATTTCTTTGTCTATTCCTGGCCACCATACTCGCGATCGAGCAGCCATTTTGGTTTTTACTACTCCTAAATGAGACGAATGCAATTCATTTAATACCTCGTCCCTTAGTTGCGCAGGTATCACCACCTTATGACCTCTCATAACGCAATCGCCCTCTATCTCTAACTGTAGCCTACATTTATAATATGGAGATAATCCATATTATAAATGGTTCCGATCGACCATATAAATACTGATGAAATTTTTTTATTGCAAAGATGATTGCAGTAGCTTCCTTCTGTATTTGAGAGTATTTAATCTCACTACTTGTCAATGCCCTAGATGCGTAAGCAATAACTTGTTCACTCTTATCCGTTTGCATTTGAGCCAATATAGCACCTAACCCCCGAGGCCCGGCATCAACTGTCACGATGGTTGTAAGATGCGGGTCATAATGTGCGAGAACGCGTTTCGATGCTAACTCTTTTTTTATCATGTCAAATGCTCTTTGTTGTTCAATCGACCATTCCCATTGTGCTTTGCTTTTTAATAATTTATGCAAGGGATTTAAGATAGTGGACATGTTTGGTACGAAAACACGATAATAATTAACCATTCCTAAAAATGATTTCACTTCGGACACGTTACGGGGTGGACTCGCGCTTACAATCGCGCTGACCTTCTCTTGAGAAGTATGCAATCCGTCTTTGTTTATCACATAACCCAAATATTCTACGGATTCTTGGAAAAACTTACATTTTTCTTTAGATACTGTAAGACCCACACTTTGTAATCTCTCCAGCACCTTTTCCAAACGCTCTAAATGCGTGACCTTGCAAGGTCCTGTAATTAACAAGTCGTCTAAAAATATACACACACCTTCAATGTCCGCGAGTATATTCTCCATAACCCTTTGAAAAATAGCCGGCGCAGGAGCTAGTCCAAATACCATCCGTTTATATTTAAATAAACCTCGATGGGTATTAATTGTAGTGAGAATCTGTGATTCTTTAGACAATACTAATTGCAAATAAGCCATTGATAAATCCAGCTTTGTGAATTCCTGTCCGTGATGTAGCCGTGAAAACAGTTCCTCGATTCTGGGAAGTGGATACTTATCGATATTAAGAACTTTATTTAATGTTACCGAGTAATCGCCGCATATCCTAATTTCTCCGTTTGGTTTTAAAACTGATACTATGGGTGTTGCGAATTCCGAATGATCGACAGGCTCTATAATATCTAATTTTAAAAGCTTATCTAATGCCTCGTCCAGCTTGGGGCGCAGTGCGAACGGCACCGGGCGCGCTTTACAAAATATCGGCTTTGCACATGGTTTTAATGACAATTTTACCTCATAATTCTTTAAAGTACCGATCGTACCCGAGAAAACCTTATTATACCTTTCTATTATAGTCGAGACCTGATTGTCGCCCACAAAATGTAGAGGGCACAAATTTATATTAAAATGGTGCATAAAATCTCGCCCTAATATCGGAATCGGCGCTATTTTGCCCGAATATGGAATTACACACATCTCTAAGTATTTTTGCCTACTATTATATGTAACCGGCAGCAAGATGCACCCAACGGGCTGTATTACTTCTCCGTTATAACTATGTAGTTTTGCTATTGAATGGACGCAAGGCATATTTTTTAAAAAACCGGTTGTAAAAATGTTCCGACATTGCAGACACGGCCGCTACCGCTGTCTACCTCGCATCTAAAATTATAACTTCCGAATGACACATTAACTAAAAATGGTTCACAATGTTTGTTTTTAATATTAAAACACGACATAATACCTTCGCTCTCCTCCAATGCCTTGGTTGTCAAATAATAATTGGATTTCCCTTTGACCTCAGCAGCACACATTTTTTTTAAATGTCCTTTTTTCCCACATTTTTTACATGTATATTCTTTAAATTTACAATATTCCTTGTTATGGCTAAAATAACCGCACACTTCACACCGAATCCTATTCGATGGCTCCTTGAGGGAGCCCTGTGCGTGGTCGCGTGCCACAGCGTACAGCTCCTGCTGCACCGGAGAAGGCCCACTAGCGCTGCCCGCCGCCGCCATGCGCGCACACCTTACCGACTGCGCCAATTCTAAAGCTTGGTTGAAATTAAGTTTTTCCGGATCTTCTGATAACAATCTTTCTCGTTCTCTCTCATTCTCCAATCCCAAAACAAATTTGTCTCGGATGACTACTTCTAGTTCAGATGTAAACTTACAAAATTGTGCTAAATGCCGTACCCTTGCTGCCCACTCCTGTAAACTCTCCCTTTGTTTTTGCTCCGCTTTATAAAATACGTATCTTTCAGCAAAAATACATTTTTTTGTTTGGAAATGCGTATCCAAAATGGATATGAGTTTTTTATAATTACAGCTGTCTATAGTGTCAGGGTACACTAAATCTGTCACCAAGCAGAATGTATTTTCACATAACGCCGTTATTAACAAAGCTCTCTGCTTTGTCCAGTTTACGTCGGTTTCTGCGACGCCATTTGCAACGCAATATTGTGTTAGCCGTACCTTGAAATTACTCCACTCCTGTACTCTGTGATCGAATACTAAATGGCCACCAATGAGCATTTGTGCCATGCTGGTTTCGTTAAAATGTGAATTCGTTAATATTTCCTCGTCGCCAATTTGTACTGTATCAATGTGTGGATGAGAACAAAAACCACGGCTATTCCTCTGACATCTTTATTTGCGAAGGGCGTTTTTTTTCCGTTTCCATGGTTACACCATAGTTTCTGACTCGCGACCAATGTTGTTTCGCGTCTGAAATGTTTTACATATTCAACATTGTGAATATTGAAAAAAAAATTTAGAACGCTGTTACTTTTTTTACCACTCATGGTAATACCATTTAAAAATCATATCATATTTTTAGCATAAAGTAATATTAATTTTCAATCCCTTGTTAAAGAAAAAAGGGACTGTCGTGATACTTCAGTGTAAAAAGAAATTTATTGTTAATGTCGTCCACAGGATGATGGATAGTGGTTTTAAGTTTATCTAATCTTGATTTCTCGTACCAACATTAAAATTTACTCTTTTATTCTAGTATACACAATTAATCCATCTTGCACCAATTAATCAAGTCTCGTTGGCTTGGGCAAGGTTTTTGTTAGCGAATACTTTCATCGGAGCGTTAATCGGTACGTGAAAGCCTCGGACTTTAAAGCGCAATGAAATTAGTCGAAGCACCTTTCTTACTTCTCGTTTACCATTTGGAGCTTTAAAGAGCACTCTCCGAGGTAGTTCTTGGATCTGATCAGTTTTTGCATTCCGTTCAGCATGAGAGTCGATCGTTTGTGGACATTTATGCCCACAGCGGGACGCTTTTTGCGACATTCACCTTATCGTTTAATGGCACCAGTCAATTAGGTCCGTGTCGTGTCGTTATAATTACACAAGCAGCTTCAGTTTTTATCTTACTTTGTCCTTATCTGAACTTAAAGTATGATCAATCAATAACTTATCTTTTATGCTTTGTTGGTTCGTTTTATTTATATACTATGTGAACGCTCTCCAATCTGTATGGTGTACTGAGAACTTTTATTTGTTAAGGTTATGACAGTTTATATCTGTTATACTTTAAATATCAAGTTTGTTTTAACGTATATGAAAGTTTATTTTAGTGCTTCTATTTAAATTGTTTCTAATGTATATTTTTTTTATATTGTCATTGGGTTTCCAATAAAGTTTTCTTATTCTTCTTGCTAATAATTCTTTGTATAGAAGCGAAATTTAAATCTAATTTCATTAGCCAACATCGATCATCGCCAGCGATTAACCGCAGATTGTATCGCAATGGTTTCTTTGTCCACCGCACTCGGCTTCCCAGAACAGCCTTCTGCCTTCCTTTATAATGAAGCCGCATCCCAGTTAGCATTATTTCCATTCCTGACATCGTCACAGTTTAGCATTGTTGCCTCTACCTCCCCCCTCCGTCCCTTTTTTTCGGTCGCCTTCGTTAGCGGTTTCGTCGTTTTCGTTTTGTCAAAGACCGTACTCCCGCTTGTTTCGAGGAATATTTTTAGTGCTCGTTTTTCGGCTGGCTTTCGTCTCCGCCAGTTTAATGGCGATGGTGCTCTAATAAGGAAAACGCTGATTGAATCTCTCAATACTTACCATTCGCATCGAATATAATGTTTAATCCTTCTTCTGCTCTCCTATATTATTCCACGTCTTTAATTATTGTGTTATAAAATGCAATAGTTATTTCAAAATTATCGTTTGATGGATGATGATGATGAGTTGCTGTGATTTCTTCGGTCATTATTTTATTATTCATAGCCAAAAACCTCATAGTAAAATTTAAATTCAAAGCTCGCTATTTTATTTGTCCCATAAAATTAAGTGATAATTAGTATAGGTTAATCGAAATGTGTGATAATGTTGTATTCCATCAACGTTTCTATTTTTTCTTTTGGGAAACTCTGTAAAATGCTAAAGGTTATTCAAGAAGATTATACGAAGAGAATAAAACAGTATTACTTTATTGTAGACTGATTTGTTCTAAATTCGAGCAAAATACCCCAAAAAATTAGCTTTTATAACAATATTTCTCCAATACCCTCTAAATAAACAATTGTCAGAATGGTTCTAGGTATTTTTGTTTTAGATTGTTCTTTTAGATTTTTTATTCAAAAATTCGCTTTATTCTAAATCAGTTGTATATTTGCTTGTTGCTTATTTTTGTATTATTAAAAAGTTTGGTTAAAAATGAGTTTCGTTTTTGTAAGGTCCGCTCTCGACCATAGTCATAAATCTCCACTTAAAATTTTTTTGTCCGACGCAAAATAATACCAAAGCCTTTAAGTTACTGTCTTACGTTAATTACTGATCATATATTTTACTAAAATGTGTTTAGTCCAAAAGAATTATAACAAAATAATATTTGTTTTTAACATAAATATGTTTAAATGCGCAGTTATGTAAGAGTTATCTTATTTCGTTACATAGAATATCGTTTCTCAAATAAACGAAACAGTGAAGCAGCCTTTTTACATCGGCACTCGAGAATGTTAAAATATCGACTTCCATTTCACAAAACGGCATTGGGCCCGACCAAAACCGCTTTGTTCGTAAACTTCCAAGGTGTAAAACGCGATGGTTCAAAGTAATGATTTTTGTTTAATATCATATTGTTCCTTAAATGGCGTATTCTCGTAACTCGTAAAAACACTGCCGGCCGAGGTCTAATTTATGAGATTCAGCGGTGTGTAGTTGTATAAAGTCCTATTTGTTGACTTTTTTTGTTAATAAAAGAGTAAGTTAAACGTAATAGTAATGAAATATTGAGATGCTAATAAAACACCATGAAATTTTAACTTAGTTTTATCATACAAAAATCTAAATTAAAACTTTCTTTTATCTATAATCACTTACCGTTTTTGTACTCTATATTTAATTATAGAATTTGCAATGAAATATTAAAATTTATTAATTATGATCACCTTGATCTATGTTGTATCTCTTCTACCAACATTATCCTTTATTGCCGTTGATGAAGAATCTCCAGATTCCTAAATTAAGATCCTAGATTAACAGATTAAAATTAAATTAAGTTCAGGATTTAGCACGTCCCTTTGGCTTTATAATTTAATTTTTCATTGTTTTTTTTTATTTTTAACTTGCATTTTGTTGTACTTTCTTTTTTTATTGTTGTGCATGTGGAACTAGCCTGTAAGAGAGTGTTACACCTATGCAATTGGATTTTACATGTGTATATTTTAAGTTTGTTTTAGGTGTAACAGGCGTTGGCTGGTCATATTAATAAATAAATAAATATTGCCAATCGGAAAACAGCAATGCTATTAATGCAGAAGAGTTTAGAAAATTCATTCCACATTTCAAGCTATAAAACATTCGGCTCTTGAATCGCTAAGCTACTTAGCCACTGAGCTACGGAAGCAATTGTAACGATCTCCGTCTTCCGCTCATACATTGAGTGAATCCTTCCATTTTTTAACAGCTCAACTGACCTTGCATCGCTTCTTGACCACACGGCGCACCCATTCGCAACGACCCGAGCAACCATTGTGCGACCTCTGATACGTCCAGATACTCTCGAAGTCTACTAAACATCGTATTCTAAACTCGACAAAAACGCGGCCATCGCGCTTAGTGTTTTATGATCTTTTGTTCGCCAGCTCGATACGAATCTCTGCGTACATGAATACCGCCGCAAGCGTACACACAGACAGAACTGTAACTCGGCGGGTACGTGGCGAAAGTAAACTATGAACCGAACGGGGCCGTAAGAAAATCGTAAAATGCTTTATGGCGAGCTGTCGCACTGTGGGGGCCACCTTATTAAATCTTGCACTTCATTATTTTATTAACACTTGACCGGAATGAGTTAATTCATTTATTTATTCTATAAATCAGCGGTAATGTACATATAGATAATTATAAAAAATATATAGTTTTTGTATAATAAAGTAGAAGTTTTTTCTTTGAACCTTCACACTACTTACACGCAATTTCAACTATTGCACTTATTACATAATCAAAGTTAATTCATCATGTATTGTACTGGACCTCTATTTTATACATTTTTACAACACTTTATGTTATTAGTCAAAACACAGTAATGTTGTTTTGGTTGTTTTATAATATGAAGGTGTTTAGTTATATTACTCCGGAATCGAATAAGGAACCTCTTTATTCCAAAGTAACAATTTAACTGCGCCAAGAAAACAGTACGAGAGGCACTATTTTTATATATCGCTGGCGGACTCCTATTTATACCCGCGCAAGAATTACAAAAACACGAGTCATCTCTCATTAAACTTAAAATCATAATTAATGAAATCTTAACTATTAAATAACTTTACAACGCGATCACGCCGGCATATATATGATAACATACAATAAATATAAGGAGCGATGAATTTTCTATGAATGTTTTTCATATTTGACCAAAACGTTATTAGTTCTCTCTATTCAAAGAATACGAAATAAATAATGAAGAATCGCTCAACAGATTTGGACAATAAAGAAGACATCAGTTTTGTTTCAGATTAACTTACAGCTGTTAGTCTTATTGACAACTTTTCGATCTTCATCTTGCGGGCTTGCGGAACCGGAACTCGTGAGTTGAAAATTGAAAAGATGTGTAAATAGATGGACAACTAGAGAAAAGATTAAGGAGAATATTTTATTTATTTTTATTTATTTCTTGATGTACACATACACGAAAAATACATAGAAATTAAATAAAAAAAATTCTAAATGTATGGAACAATGGCGAGCTTAACCCTAAAAAGAGTTTTCTTCCAGCAAAACCCTGACAAGGAAAAACAATTATTAACATAAAGTGTGCAGGTGTACTACAGAATAGTAACAATAAATACATATAAAACGAACAATAAACAAAATGTATATAAAAATATGCAATACTTAAATAGTTATAAATATAATAATATAAATAAAATATGCAACTAGAGATGAAGATAATAGTCTTTTACTCTCTTTTTAAACAGGAATAGGAATAGGAGATGTCAAAGGATAAACGGGGACGGGTAACACGGATAATAAATAAACAAAAATTGAGAAGACACTCGGAATAGGTTTCGGGTTTTTACATTAATTTTTATAAATTATAATTTTTAATTATAAATTTAATAATTACAGGTAATTGTTGAGACTATCAATAGTGACGATTTCGTAAATGTATTGTTATAGTTTCGTTTTACGTGAAGCGGTTTCCGTTGTCAGTTCACAAGCAATGAAACCGTTTTAAATATGTTTGTGGGTGGCGGGCCCAGCTGGCTGGCTGGCTTTCCGGCTGAGCCGTTTAAACGCGCCGGCAGGTGTTTATTGCGTTCCCATTAGCAATCAGCCGGTTTAGGACGTGATTGGCGTGCCTTGATTTAATTTATCACGCCGTTTACGTCCCGCCGGTACAGTCCGACTCGAAATGGATCTAGTTAAATTACATCAACGCATTTTCATTCCCGTAACCAACTCTGGCCGTCGACGATGTGACGAGATTAGTAGAACGTTCATCTGGTGGCTTCTACCCATAACATTACAGCGCTAGTAGTGTATTGTTCAGGAATTTTACTAACTATAACCTTTCAAATGTTTGTATTCTTAGTGCTTTCTCTTACCAATACCGCGTTGGCAGTTCTTCGTAAAGCAGGTCTAGAAAAACGGTATACCTGATCGATTTGTTTCTCTAATGTTTATAGTAACAGAGATGGAGCAATAAACCTTACTACAATACGGCCTGTACATATTTACACAACTTTTTTTCAAACGATTTTTAGTAATTTCATATAAGAAGCTATAGTAGTGCTTGGAGCGGGAACAAATGATGAAGAGATTTACAGTTTCCGGAGAGTGTTACCAGTAATGACGTTTTTTATAATTTTCAAGTTAGAGCTTCTTAAAATATTAATAGAATCGTATACAGATTATAAAATGTCAGCTCAAATTAAAATACGTAAATTTTATGTGCAAGATTTTTTATAGGCTGGCTAATTCATCATCCACATATCACCGGTTAATATCAATAAAGTAGGTTTGCTCTGTGATAATTGTGTTTCTTTGTAAAACAAAATTCATACAATACACATACATAAATAACAATATTAATTATACGAGTGCGCTCAGGGTCTCGTTCGAGCGCAGTAAATCCTTTATGGCCCGTAAAACGTTTTAGCTGTCGTAGAGTTTTTGAAAATAACACATCTATATATTAATCTACTTTACAACCTATTACTTTTATTACTGTTTAACATCATTTTAATGTAATATTGTCAAAAATCTGAAATAGATATATCAATCAATAAAAGACCACGTTTAACAAGATATTTTTTATTTTAATTTAAACACAATGCATACTAAGACAAAAGTATACGTAAGAATTGTTCTCTTTGAAAATTTAAGAAATTTATTATGTAGAGTAGTTTCCTATAAAACCTTTTACTCTTAAATATACTCCATACCTCACATCTAATATCTTTTTTCGAACTACAGTGACTAACATTCAACAATATAATCATTAAACTACAGACGAACTTTCTTCAACATTAGAAATGAAACAGACTGAAGTGGGAATCTATAATTGTTTCTTCTTTAAGAAGAATTTGTAGAAATAGTCAAAGTGGGCTTTTGTTCTTCTTAGTCATATTTCCCCTTGACTGAGGGTCGTGGTCATCATGTGTGATGAAAAACACGACGACTTTCTTTGGCAGTTATGAGTGGTGTTGCCATTGCCTTCTCCATTTCACATACTAGTCCGAGCACGGATGGTCACGACATAGATATGCAGGTTTCCTCACGATGTTTTCCTTCACCGTCAATTGGAATTTAGTTTAACTAAAATCTCATATAAAAACATTAGTTAACATAGTTTAATTTTGTTTTTAATACAATTTCATTTCAAGTTTATAAAATGTTGTAACAGTAATGATTGTTACGACTTTACGATGTTTAAATGGCTAATATTCTAATTGTCTAACATCTGATGTCAGGATGACCTCTTTAGGCGCTTAATGAGCTCTTATCACGCCTGTCCGTTTGTTTGTTACAAGCGATAAGCGCTCAAGCGTTGTCACTTATAACTCGAAACAATAATTGCATTTACAAAAACCTACTTTGCATAAATCATAGAAGAAATCTAATTATACAAAAACGTACCTAATCAATAATTTATTTTTACCCTTTATTCCCACTACTGGGACTCGGAGCCTTTTCCCACAAGGAGTTAGCCATAGATAAATGATAGGATGTTAAGACGTTTACTTAACAAGAGATTTGCTTCATAATGTACGTTGTGCGTCTTTGATATATCTTTAATCTCGTTACCACACTAATTTCGCAAGCTACTTCGAACGGTTAGTCGACTAAAGTAAAAAGATTACGTACTCTTCTGTCTAAAGGTGAATTTGAATTCCAATAACAAAAAAAAACCCTCATTCAATAAACGCTTTACGACTATCATTTGTGACCATCAACATTGGAAGGTTTCTGATATCGCAAGTTAAAGGCGTGGAGTCACGCGATTTCGTACGCAGCGATGTTTTTGAACTTTGGAGGGAGGGGATGAGGAGGGGAGAGCTGGTGGACTTTAAAGAGTATTCAACCGCTGTCCGACGTTTAGTTGTTTTTGATTTTAATTAACACACGATTAACTCTAAATCGTTTTTTTTTTGTTTACGTATCTTCGATTTCATTGGCAGATAACGACCATCTTATTTGTAATTCATATAAGTTACTTATAAAACTTTATTACTGTACTAATTACATAAACACAAAGGAAAAACTTAACTAGAATATTATTAAAGATAGAAAATATGCCCAGGGTTAAGGATATATTTGTTATATCATCATCAGTCGGTTCTCTTATTGGAGGGCTTAAAGCACTGCGTCCTCTGGTAACTTACATTCGTACTTCTTTTATATAGAATTACAATTCTATTTATTAACAGTCAACTCTATCCATATTTCTTTTTTTTTATACTACTATGCGACGAGACGAGCAAGACGTTCACCTGATGGTAAGTGACACGCTTGCCCATGACAACGCGGCGCTAGTTAAGATGGTACACACTGCACCACATTGCGCTCGTCGCCTAAGACATAAGGTTTTAAGTCTCCTTACCCCAGTAATTACATTAGCTACAGCGCCCTTCAAACCGGAACACAGTAATGTTTGCACACCACTATTTGGCGGTTGAAATAGGAGCTGCGGTGGTACCCATCCAGACGGTCTCCGGCAACAGAGACCTACCACCTGGTAAATTTTCATTTGTTTATGTACTCTGGCATCTATATTACTTATTACTAATTCACTTTGCCCAGAAATTATTTACTTGCATGTGTATATTCCTTCTATTTCTGTCTATTTGTAATTTGATAATACAAGACATTTTTAAGCCATCGATTGGAATACCCTTAAGTGAAAAGTTATAAAGAATTGGATAGTATCATATTTATATTTATAAGATTGTTTACCACGATTTGCTCGAACTTCATATAAAATGGAACAGTTTAATGTAACATACAGAGTATAAAATATTTTCTTTAAACAAGTATGAAGCAAATGTTTAAACTAAAATAATCACACTGACGTTTGAATAACGTGAAAATGTCAGAAAACAAGATTGAAAATCTCGCCACGAGAATTTTATTATTTCGTTCCAAATGTACATCTTGAATATCTAGTTCTAGGATCAAGAACTATAATACAAAACCTTTTATATCTCAGACCAAGTCATTTTTACCTTTCCTTATATCGAAATTACAAAAGATCTTGTCTCAAATAGTATTATTAGGTTTAAGATCTTTTTTCCGCGAACGACGTATGTGCGGAATATATCAATGTCAAAAAGATTTTACGGAGAACTGTATCACATTCAAAAAGTTAAAAATATACGACGACTCTAAAGCAATTTGTATTTTCTGTACGAATCAAACTTTTCTTCTGTCGCATGAAATATATTGTATTCGTGAAAGAAAATAGAAATAGAGTATATCTAATGGTGTTAGGTCTCTGTTGCTACAGACCGTCTAGGCACCACCGCAACTGCTATTTCTACCGTGAAATAGTAGTGTGGTAACATTACTGTGTTCCGGTTTGAAGTGCGCTGTAAGCTACTGATATTACTGGGGTAACAATACACCTTATGTCTTACGACGAGCGCAATGTGGTGCAGTGTGTACCATCTTAACTAACGATATTGTTATGAGTAAGCGTATCACTTACCATCAGATCGTCTTGCTCGTCTCGTCGCCACGTAGTTTAAATTTTTTTTTAATGTGACTAAGTGATCGATGGTGACCTGTACTTGATATAGCAAGAGTTCTCAAACGTTGAAACGTTCCGAAGTGCGATAGTATCAAGTTGAAAACCTTCAAAAACTAGATAGGTAGATTCTCTATATTCAATTTAAATATAAACCGAAAACTTATATTTATACTTTTATAGATCGATCATAGAAATAAGTGTATTTAGGGTTCGTTCTTAGATATTTTATTTTAAAAGATACCTATCCTTTTTCATTGAAATAACGAAATAAAATAGACGAGTTCCTTCCTAGATAACGTATAATATCAGAAAGGAGAGTCGAGAGCAGGTTGGTGAAAATCACATGGAACATAACAGTTTCCTCACGATATTTTCCTTCACCGGAAGCTAAGTGAGAATCAAACCCGAGCCTCTTCGTGACGTACAGACCGACCGCTTCACAAACCTGCTATTATGATAAAGTTAACAGAATTGAAAATACCTATTTCATTTCACTAGTTTTCTGGTAAGTCATATTTTAGATCTGAAATTATTTCAGCGTTTGAAAAGCTTTATGATATTCTAGCTCAGCTATAAACGAAACGGCACTGCTATTTATGCGGGGGGTAATACTTTAATAAAATATAACGACTAAATATTACTTGAGGTGGTCGTTATTTAGCATGAAGTATTGTTTATTGCTCATTGGTTTTTATGAGCATAAGGGTTCAAGTCTAGAGTTCACTTTATTATTGAGAGAATGTTACCATATGTCGGCATCGAGTTATTTCCCTAGTTTATTCGAGTTTACACATTCGAGAGATCGTTTGGTGGTACTGTTTCTTCGAAGTCCACATAACAGCATTCCTGTGTTTCGGTTGGCAACTTATTAAAGCTACTGTTCTTGTTTATCACGTTAATGAAACCGATTAAACAGCTAAGAGGAACAGATTAAAAATAGCCACTTTTCAAACAACGTTGGTATGGTTGAGAGATTAAAAAAGAAAGTGCTACTATTAACCATCAAAAAAGAGTAAATGTAGATTGTAACTATTTTAAAGTAAGATTTGCGTCAGCATATCGAACTGGATACGCTGGATACAAACAGAATCGTTGAAGAATGTAACATATGCGAAATTGAACATATCTTATCTGATACCATCAGCTCAAAACACTGAAATAATAATGATGCGATGCTTCATAATCACCATACGTCCACTGCTGGGCATAGGCCCATATATATCAATGCTTAGTATAAACCGTATGTGACCGTATACTTGTAACATGCCTACGCGATACGTCATCATTAATTTCATACTTTAAAGCGCCCTCCAATAGGATACAGATAATAAAACTTCAGTTAAATATAATTGGATTGCTATACGTACTATTGTTTTTACAATATTTTCAGCGCTGCAACGACTGAACAATGGATTTCAGAAGCCAATTAGTTTAAAAAAATAACAATAGCTTTAATGTTGCGTGAAATCGCACAAAATAAATCTTTTTACAACATCATTTCTGAGTGTGAGTAACAAATGGTCGTCTTACAAGTTGGATGATGGTCAGTTTGGATATATCGCTTATGAAAATGTATGTATATTAGTTTATTTATTGTTAATAAGTAAGATCATTATGAGTCTTTTATTTATGATATACGACTTCTAAGTCGTGTTTCCTCATGACTTATGCTCGTGGTCATCATGTGTGATGAAGCAAACGACGACTTACGTGCCAGTTATAATGGAGTGGTTTGCCATTGCTTCTCCATTTCATATACTAGTGCGAGCACAGATGGTCATGACATAGATATGCAGGTTTCCTCACGATGTTTTCCTTCACCGTCAAAGCTTACGATATTAGTTGGTGTTATACTAACTGCACATGAATTGAAAAATTCATTTGTGCAGGCCGGATTCGAACCCTGTACATTCGGAGAGGAAGGCCGGCGTTCAAACCACTAGGCTAACACGGCTGTGATATACGAATAATGTTTGTTAAAATAATTTTACCTTAAACGTCCATTGTTAATTTGAAACTTTCTTCTTCTTTAGTGTAGTGTATATTATAATAATGAAATTAAAGAAGTCTTAAGCTATAGGTAAGTAATACCACTAAATTCTCCCCCTTTATTACTGGAGTAGACATTATCTACACAATTTTTCAAATGCAAATTGTGTGTTAAACTTACTAAGTAATGTATATGGTAAAATTTTATTCTACGACTATGATTATATGGTATCTTGACACACAAGATCTTAAGTTCTATTTCCACAGTATTACGTTATAAATGAATTGTAGTCAGCTACGGAATATCGTAGTATGTTCTACTAAAGGCTTTTATTTATTTATTTTATTTATTTATTTATGCACACAGAAATTACAGATTGAATATTAAATGTACAGACATATAAAGTGTAAAGGCACTACTTATTCCAATGTGAAATTTCTTCCAGTTTTGTTGGAAAAGCAGTTTTGGTTGAATTTTATATCAGTGAAAGTAATTTCGGTGCATATTGCTAAACTACATACTAAATAATACTAAGACATATATATACTAAAATAAAACTTGCTAACAAAAAACCAAAAAAAAAAATTTTTAATGTATGTGTAGCGTAGATATAAGTTAACCCATTTTATTATGTAAGTATTGAATGCCCGCAGCGTCGCGTGGGGTGGTCTACTATTATTTTTGACTGGCTCTACGCCCCTGTTACAACCATTTGTTCGACTTGTTGATCGTTGGTGACAACGCTTACAACGCCGTCTCACTCACCCCTGAATTCCCCTTCAACAAGGATTTTCGACTTCGAATTCATCGAGTTTAATCCTAAAAAAGATCTCGTTTCGCTCTCTCACCATTACTTTTAGCGATGAATCTACGTGAAAGAAACTTTTGTTATATATTAGTAAAAATAGCTATTTTGTCAGTCTAAGTGATATGCTCTAATAAGTACTGAAGAAGTTACAACTTTTAAACGTTTCTTAACGAACTTAAGTACAGTACTGTTTAGATCGGGATATGAAGAGCTTATTACTGCTTAAGCTATAAAAGCTTCTTTCCGATTGGCCCCATTCTGTATGGATTTATGTAATAAACTTAATAAAAATAACAATACGGCGGAAAGCAATACGTTGTCATATTTCGAGAACATCATAAAAATGTCACAACGAATAAAGCAACAGCGAATCATGAAATTGTGAGCAAACATCAAAATGCAATTAGCCTATTTCTCTCAAGCTTCTTTATAGCGGAAAAAAATCGCAAATGTAACAACCCAAGGGATATCCTGTCTTAGAAATACGATAAGAAAGTTTTTAATATAATCATAAACAATTAAACTTAAAAATGACGAGACAATACTTGAAATTATATTCTTTATGGGTTTCATAATATAAACATTAAGTTTTTAAGTTATAATGAAGCTCTTTATCATCTTCATCGATACTCATCGCAAGCGTCTGAACAAAAATCGATTCATTTACTAATTAATATTGATTCTAAGTTATCTATCTATTAAAGGTATTTGTTTTTTTTATTCTTCATAAAAAAAAGGTTATGTATAATATATTAATCATCATCTCTTCAGCCTTCTGTTGCTGAACACAGGTGGTAGGTACCACCGCAGCTCCTATTTCAGCCGCCAAACAGTACTGTGCAAACATCACTGTGTTCCGGTATGAAGGACGCTGTAAACTATTGAAATTACTGGTGTAAGAGACTTAACATCTTATGTCTCAAGGCGACAATGTGGTGCAGTGTATATCATTTTAACTAGTACCAAGTTATTATGTGCAAGCGTATCACTTACCATCAGGTGAACCTCTCGGTAGTCTCATTGAACGATTTTTGAATTGGTCTTCTTTCGCTGCGTTGCCATTACCAGGTTTTTTTTTTATACTACTTTGCGACGAGACGAGCAAGACGTTCACCTGATGGTAAGTGATACGCTTGCCCATGACAACGCGGTGCTAGTTAAGATGGTACACACTGCACCACATTGCGCTCGTCGCCTTGAGACATAAGGTGTTGAGTCTCGTTACCCCAGTAATTACACTAGCTACAGCGCCCTTCAAACGGGAACACGGTAATGTTTGTACACTACTATTTGGCGGTTGAAATAGGAGCTGCGGTGGTACCCACCCAGACGGTCTCCGGCAACAGAGACCTACCACCTGGGAAAACCTGGTCCTCACTTAAGGATATTTGTGAACGAATTCAATAAGTATGAGTGTATACTACAAAATGAAATCTAAGCAATCATTCAATGATTGAACTGAACCATTCTAATCTCCCAAGAGGGACTCGCTGGGAAATATCCTCGTAGCGGTGTAGCTCTACGCGGGCTGCATAGGCCGGCTCGTAGCCCGTATCGATCGTAGCCTCCGAGGCTTCCGCGGCTACGTCTCTACGGCTTTTACGTTCGTGTAGGCAATCGAAGCCTTCATTTTGTTTGGCTTTACACGATACGTCTTCGTTTTATTTCGTAATAAATTATTTCTTTATACACAAGACGTATGGCATGTATAAAATTTCTTTATGTTTTACTTACATCGGTCTTAACTGTATTTTAATAAATATAACCTTATTTGTTATAGTTTTTACTAGTTATTATAATTATTAATATGTATATAGTTTTAATGTTTTAAGTTTAAAGACTTATTTGTCTAATTATGGTTAAAGATATTTTGGAATATCCGTATTTACTTTGTTCCAATTTAAACTTATGGTTAAGTAGATGTAATAGTCTATCAAATCTTCGAGTGAAATTTTATGCTTTTAAAAAATATTAGAAAATTTTCATTTATAAAAAAAATCATCTCATAGATAATAGATCCCTCAAAGATGAAGTGATGCTGGAGTTTGATTGCGGCCCTCCGCTGTATAAGTTAAAGAGAATAATCCATTTGCCACACTAAAGCTGTTTTTTTTTAGTTTAGTTTGATCCGATATAGCTGGTAGTTGTTTTTTTTTTGTCAGTCAACGGAACCCGTGTCGGCTATTGACAAAGTGCGTTACGGTTATTTTCCGCGACGCAAGCGCCCCGCTTGTTGTTTAATCGACAATTTGACGGGCCGTTAACGTCAACCGATTACTCTTTGTCATCGGATTTAGTATTTCGTGCCGCATCAAAAAACGGTATCGTTTATAATGCGAAGGCGTCTGCTTATTAATTAAACATTAATAACAAAGTCAAGTCTTGAATTCTTTGTAACATAATAGAATAGAATAGAATAGAAAACTATTTATTGCACACCAAAAGATACAGAAATTACCAATCACATTGCTGTTAAATGTTAAATGCACAATGGGCGGTCTTATCACTAAGCGCGATTTCTTCCAGACAACCTTTGGATGGAAAATATGTAAAGTAATAAGTAAATTTGGTGAGGGTTTTTATTAGGAAATATAATAAATAAGAATAGATGAATATGATAAATGATGATAGAAATCTAATGGTTGTGTCTTTTGAAAACTATTCTCATCAGTAGACATATCGCAACGTCATTAAAAATTATAAATCCCGTCTCTTTTATACGACGTAGTGAGGAGATGGGAATTCTCCCTCTGGTTGTAAAAGTTATGGTAATCCAGATGTTAATAAAACACCATCACTATGTAAGATAACCATTACGATCATTTTTTCTTTGCGGCAACACTATATTCTTTATAGTTCCCTTGAGAGAAATACTAGTCATTAATTTTTACTGAACGTAATCGGTATTTATGTCTAAACCAGGACATGTATTGGAGTGTTAAGATAGGTTATTGCGTACATAAAAGCGATTTTTACATCACACAATAAAAGTTTAATAGTTAAGTAACAAAAGCAAAGGTTCTATAGAATCTACGAACGTGTGTGAGTTCTACAGCTTTGTTAGTTCGTTCCGGATTTTCCCAACAGTGGGCGACGTGGCACTAGTCCGCGATAAATCATTCCCCCCAGTCCTCACGTCACTACCGGCGGGTATTACGCGGTAGCCCCTCAACCGAATACGACTCGCAGACCGAAATGTGATTTATAAAAATTTGTAAACGTCAGATGAATTGATTCCGATCCCTTTTAAGAGCCTCCGCCGGCGAACTCTTTCGTGAGATAATTAAAAATCGTCGTCAACGTTAATTTGTTTTCATTATATTGCGTGCGATGACTATCGCAAAAAACAAACAAGCTTTCCTCTTACAAAAAATAACTTAACCGGTTATGTAAATTGTTCTAAAATATTTACTGTTGATAATTACAATCCGAATTTCAGTGATTTCATATTATATTATTATCGTTATTCGCTACTGAATGTTGAATATAAATATTTTTTGTGTAATAAACAATAATTGTATTACATGTGTATATTAGCTTTATAAAGTTATAGTTTAAGTGAATTGTCATTCACTGAATTTCACATATAATTGTGATAGGTTTAGTTTTTCTTAACACCAGTAAAATTCTATACAGAAAACATCGCAGTTATATCATAATTTTTTTCATTCAACTTAGCGAGCGAGACGTTCACTTGATGGTAAGTGATACGCTTGCCCATGACAACGTGGTGCTAGTTAAGATGGTACACACTGCACCACATTGCGCTCGTCGCTTTGAGACATAAGGTGTTAAGCCTCGTTACCCCAGTACTTACACTAGCTACAGCGCCCTTCAAACCGGAACACAGTAATGTTCGCACACTACTATTTGCCGGTTGAAATAGGAGCTGCGGTGGTACCCAGACGGTCTCCGGCAACACAGACCTACCACCTGGTAAGTCTCGTTATTGCAGTAATTTCGCTATCTTACAGCTCCCTTCAAACCGGAACATAGTAATATTTGCACATTATTATTTGGGTGAAATAGTCACTACGGTTGTACCTAGACGGTCTGTAGCAAGACCTGCCACCAGTAGATAGTTAGGTATAGTAAGTAAGGGAGCACCCGGAAGTTAAGCACGGCGCATCAGCCCGTGCCAGGTGGTAGGTCTCTGTTGCCGGAGACCGTCTGGGTACCACCGCAGCTCCTGTTTCAACCGCCAAATAGTAGTGTGCAAACATTACTGTGTTCACGTTTGAAGGGCGCTGTAGCTAGTGTAATTACTGGGGTAACGAGACTTAACACCTTATGTCTCAAGGCGACGAGCGTAATGTGGTGCAGTGTGTACCATCTTAACAAGCACCACGTTGTCATGGGCAAGCGTATCACTTACCATCAGGTGAACGTCTTGCTCGTCTCGTCGCTAAGTAGTATAAAAAAAATAAAAAAATCAGCGTACATTTGTCAGGAAGGCGACGATCGATCTACGCCCATCAGTCCGTTGGTTATTGATGGGTCGCCAGAAGCCGGGGCCGCGTGTTCGCTTGTAACACAACCCGGCACCGAACTGGCACGGACATTGTTTGTCAACAAGTGTGTCGCACAATCGATACCACTGCGCCCGACTGAATGCTGTTTTTAACGCAGTTCACGTTTTCAGTTCAATGGGAAATTATTTTTACATGTATACATTCTTTAAAAGTATTTTTTTTATTCTACGAGACGAGCGAGACGTTCACCTGATGGTAAGTGATACACTCGCCCATAACAACGTGGTACTAGTTAAGATGGTATACACTGCATCACATTGCGCTCGTCGTAAGACATAAGGTGTTAAGTCTCGTTACCACAGTAATATCACTTGCTTACAGCGCCCTTCAAACCGGAACATAGTAATGTTTGCATACTACAGCAAGACGGTCTCCGGCAACAGAGAAACTTGATGGTATAACGCTTGAATATACAAAACATTATGTTTTTACCATAAATATTTCCTAATGCTCATAATCCTATCATAGATATATTCTTCTAAGACGTATTTCCTCATGAGTGAGGGTCGTGGTCATCATGTGTAATGAAACACACGACGACTTGTCAGTTATAATGAAGTGGTGTTGCCATTGCCTTCTCCATTTCACATAGTTACACAGTAATGTTTGCACACCAACCTAAACGGTCTCGTCGGTAATATTCTTGTATATAGTAAAGCTTAGAGCATAGAAATTAGAAACATTAAAAAGCAACACGCCTCTGAGACAGTTAAAATTAATGTTAGTAAATAACGTTCACCAAAAAGGTTACTATAAATAAGCTTTATGTCTAAAGGCTTTGTTTACTAACTAACCTATATAGTAAATCAGTATGAAGTGGATTACCAGGTGGTAGGTCTCTGTTGCCGGAGACCGTCTGGATGAGTACCACCGCAGCTCCTACTTCAACCGCCAAATAGTAGTGTGCAAACATTACTGTGTTCTGGTTTGAAGGGCGCTGTAGCTAGTGTAATTACTGGGGTAACGAGACTTAACACCTTATGTCTCAGGCGACGAGCGCTATGTGGTGCAGTGTGTACCATCTTAACTAGCACCACGTTGTCATGGGCAAGCGTATCACTTACCAGCAGGTGAACGTCTTGCACGTCTCGTCGCATACTTGAATAAAAAAAAAAAATTACATCAGTATTTTGTAATAAATGTATATATTAAAATCAATTGTAATGCAAATGCGCAAAAACTCTCTTACTGGACCACAGTTTACTTATGAACGTATATATGTTTCAGTAAATAACACATCATATCTTTTACACAAGTCAATTACGGAATAAAACATCTCGTTGGTAACATCACTGAACTGAGCTATCACAGATAATTGAAAGAGTATTAAAACGGATTTATTTTTGTAGACTTTTAGAAAGTCTTTAGTAGAAGTCATGTCTTAAAAAGTTTTTTTCTTAGGCCTAAAGAAGCAAATAGACATCTGACAGGCTTTAATGACAGGAAATGAAGGTCCAAATTTACCAAAGAAAGGATGTATATAATTTATATTTAATTAACTTTATCTGTCCTTTTAACGTTTTACGACTTACGTTTTATAATATTTCCTAACGACTGTAAAAAGCTTTGCTCGTTTACAAATTATCCTATTTGCTAGAATAATTAAATACGTTTCCCAAAATTAAGTTTTCATTATCTATTACAACATTATGGCTCCAAAAAGATTTATTTAAGAGCTCCGGTATTTCTGCTTACGTTCAATTGCTTTTTTTCTTTGTAATGTATCTTATTAATTTACTTAAGAAGCACGCAGAGCAAAGGTTTATTTTAGATCTTTTAAACCATTTAATTATCATATCGGGATAAATCGCCCCTTCATATGAAGGTACGATATGAAAAACAAATTGGTGTAATTTCCATAGAAACTCCACTTGACGCACAACTCATTCTCAAACCACTTGAGAGATAAACTCGTGTGTAACATATTCACGTTGTTAAGTATAAGGAAAACGTTTCCATTTAATAATTCGACTATAAACATTTGCATTCATTTATGCAACGTTTCACACGATGATATACGAATCGTGTGTTTTTTATTTTCATCAAAATATATTAATGAATAAATTATAACTTAAAGGTTTAGTAATATACGAATTTACTACTGCTAATAAATCATACTTGTTATGCCTAACACATACGATAATAAAATAAACAATCAGTATAAGCAGATATTCGCTATTAAAATTTGAATAATATTGATACAAAACACCGCCATCTAGTGATGGGTGGTGTAAAACGAATATCAAAAAAATAATCTGTGAATTTAAAATTTTTCAAGTTTCACAGGTGAACCTTCACAAATCTTTATACTTTTATACTTTCAATTTTTTTTTAAGAAAAATATGTTTTATTATATGAACATATATATATGCATTTACTAGTAATTTTATAAGCTGTATGATGTCGCTACAGAAAAATTGTTGTTTGGTTGATAATACATAATATTTATGGTCATACTAACTTATCGGCAGAAGAAAGGAAACCTGAGATGAAGAAGAGTAAGATTGTCGTTCACGTATTCTTCAAACATCATATGACATAATTTTAAATAAGACGATAGTCGTTCGTTGCTATGTAAAAATCCTAGTTATGAAATGATTATGCTCTGACATATATTAAGCGAATTATTAATTTCAACCTGAATATTATAAAAAAGTGTAAAAACTATACCGCTTACATATAATTCTATTGTTTGTGATGATCCAACGTATATGTTGGTACGAGCTGCAAACTTGTTGATTTATACGTTACTTGGAAACCTTCACAGCAATCAGTCATTAGTGGAACTGCCCGTGAGTTTGTTTTGTTAATTGTACGGTACGTAACATTTATTTCTATTCGGTATATTTTAGTATTTTAGCTAAATTGTACCGGCTTTCGGAATTACTAGCATCGGGCTCAGTGTTTGATTTATGCGTTTTGATGATTCAACTCGCCGATATAAATTAGTTCGTCTAAAACACATTAATATTCCAACGGTTTACAATAAGTCATTTGAATTAAAATATGGCGGCGTTGTTAAATGTTTTACTTAGTTTCACTATAAAATATCGCTTATTGGTTAACATAATCTAATTTATATTCGCACTGCCGAAACTCGGAGTTTTGTTTAACAAGAAGATTGTATAGAAAATAATTTCAGCATTAATTAATGAAATCTGTTATCTTATGTTATTACTATTGTATTATAGGTTAATATTTTACTTTTACCCAAGTTAGTTTCCACGGTGTTTTTTTAATCAAAATAATTTTAGAAATATAATAATATTTAAATTGCCGTGATAGCCTAGTGGTTTGAACGCCGGCCTTCCACTGCGAAGGTACCGGGTTCGAATCCGGCCTGCACCAATGAATTTTTCAATTTATGTGCAGTTAGCATAAAACACCAACTAATATCACGCGCTTTGACGGTGAAGGAAAACATCGTGAGGAAACCTGCATATCTATGCCATGACCATCAGTGGTCAGACTAGTATGTGAAATGGAGAAGGCATTGGCGAACCACTCCATTATAACTGGCAAGAGAGTCGTCGTTTGTTTCAATACAAACATGATGACCACGACCCTCAGTCATGAGGAAATACGACTTATAAGAAGAATAATATTTAAGAATGAAAACTTACCGTCAGTTTTCGAGTTCATGTACGAAAGTGAATGAATGTCTGAAGAAGTAAGATTTAGACGTCTTTTAAAGAGGTAATGATTTTGACTGTTCTAAATCAAGGTTGAGAATTAGATGGACTTGTGTTTAACGTATATATATAAGAATACTGTTACACGACGATGTAAACTTTGAATCGAAGTAAGCGATTCCATGTTAAAAATAAGAGATTAGACGCGGAGGTAGTTCGATTTGATTTCGTTGTTTATATCGTAACTGCTATTTATCGCCTATCGATATTATTAATGGTATAACACGTTGTGTAGTGGGAGACGTTGTGGTAATATTTCCCACCTCCTGTCACCTGGCGGTAAGCCGGGCGAAAAGTTAAATAAAACGTGGTGATATACGGCGACGTAATCTTTGTCGTAAATCATTAAATACGTGAATGCTCGTGAATGGGGGTACGGTTCTTTTTCTATTTTCAGTAATATGTGTATTCTTTACTTGTGTTAAAATGTATAAATTTGTCTTAAAGTATCTAGTAGGTTCACTACGTTCATGATAACCTTGACGATTTGGTTTAGAGGCAGGAGATTATGAGATTGATAGAATGAATTGTCGCTTAACTTTTTAATGTTATATTTGGAAATACGATAGTGTGGTGTTAAACTTAAAATTCGTCTTCGCCTGTGCTTCAGCTCGAAACAATTGTTATTAAGTTATAGTCAATTACAAAGACAATGAAATCTCAAGAAACAACGAAAATTTAAGTTTAGGTTGTATATAAAAATCTACAAGTTAAATTAATTATGTAATTATTTTTAATCACAGCATTCAGTAAAAAGTTTTCTTGCTTTAAAGAGATTAGATAAGAGAGTAAAGATCCTTTGAGTCTGTTTAACCCAATTCTTTTCAGAGTCATCAATTACTTTAACTAGTTTACGGTTCTGTACGTTACAGATGTTCCTAGAAAGATTATTTCAAATTTTAATTAAGAATTTCGTTTCATCGCCCATTGAATCGTTTCCAAAAAAAACTTTCGGCTTAATTGTAAAGCTTTCGCTGTAGAATGTTTGCTACGGATTTATGAAAATTTTAATATGATTTCATTAAAATCCTCCCCGTTGATCTGTTGGTGGATTATGTGAGGATTATTTCAAGCGAAAAATATTAACTGTTGATAAAGGGAAGTTAATTAATTTGGGTAATTTGCGTCGTGTAACGCGGCGGCGGAAATGAGCGGACTGAATATCAGCCTGATAAAGATACAGATAGATGTATTATACTTAATTAGATTTAATAACATCTAATTAATAATAAAATATAAATGGGGACTACACAATACATGGTCAACAATATATATTAATAAAATATGTTCTTTTTTACTTTTGCTCTTATTATTAATTGATTATACTTTGTATTTCTTCTTGTTACAGTGTCTATTTATTGCCGGTTAAAAACTAAACGTATAGGTGATACAATTGAACCTTTTTACTTTACTTTTTTTAATCATTATTATATTCTCATTGCAAATGTCTAACCAATTTCTCAATTTTCTATTATCATATAGGCAAATTTTTATGGACAAAATCTTTTAATATACAAGTAGGTGTAAATTATAGACATGTATAGTGTTAGTGTCTTTTAAGTAGTTCTTGTCTTAAGCTGAACTTAAGCAATGGATTCAAATAATATTTTTAATTTTTTATAATATTCTTCTGTAATTGTTTCAGGGTGAAAAAGACAACGGGAAGAGCTGCATACTGTCGTGCGAGAAGAGAAAGGCCGACGATGCGGACCTTAACAAGGACTTGAAGAAGGTATGCCGTTTCTGTTGGAATTTGATAACAAAATTCGTTCTTAGCTTGAATAGTATCAGTTCTGTAGTATTAGTCAATTAAGAATATATTTAATGTAGCCCATTCTGTAAAAACAACTAAAAGGATCTTTATGTTTTGAGGTGGGTTGTGAACAATTGAAAAATGGTTTAAGGTCAAGCCCTAGGATTGTTCCTAGCAAATCCCTAGGCGGTAGTAGAAAAGCTGTATTAATACCTAAAAACCCTACGTAAACCTTTATTAAATAAAGTAAATTAATAACTCACTATTATTTCAGAGTAAAAAAATCTGTCGTTCCGATTTTATCGTGTTTATGCTTAATAGTTTATTTCGTTTTGTATTAAGTAATCGAGTAAGGAACACGGTCAGCGTGCTATAGGGTCAATTTGAGGTTACATAATGGTGTACTGTCGCCGATGCAGTAACATGAACAACAGATGCATCGGCCTCTGTTTAATATTCCTTATCAACGTGAAGCAGTACGTGTGCCGGTTAGTAATTGCCGCATCAGGACCACCAGCGTGAGTGGTCCTCCTGACCGAATTTACACTTGAATCGTTTCGATGAAAGCATTAACCATACGTAATAAACATAGGAAGATCCCCAGCAGCTCTGTAAGTGAATGAACAATGCTGAAGTTGTGTAAACCAACTCGTCATTCATGAAGGAAATCCACATCAATTAAAAAATTTAAATAGAGCTTATATTAGTCTAAGAAATGTGTTTATTAATTTTCATTCACTGTTACCACTATACTTAACCTAATGGAAGTTAAGTTAAAACGGTGAACTATACTTTAATTCAGTCGCTGCTGTTATACTTAGTAAGATGAATTCCCTGGGAAGGGAAACCTACCAACTTATAACTTCATGTCAAACGTTTTGAATTGGTTTTAGAGACTATGAAATTACGTTAACTATGAAATTTTTAAACACTTTATAAGTTCTTTCGATATTAATATACTTCTGATGAAAAATCTGTTCATGTACTCCTCTTTTTGAAATTCTTATAGTTACTATCACCATGACACCACCGCGACCTGGTTATGGTATTCGTTGGCATTAATGTCGTTTCGTGACATTAAATACTGAAATCAGGTTAATTGCGGCGAACAAACTGACTTGGCGAATTCCTGAACCTTTAATAGTAAGCTTTTTTGTCATAGAACCTTCGTTAAACGGATATTGTTAACGAGTTCAATTACAATATTCACTTACCAGATTAGTATTACGACTATACAATATTATATTCATGTTTAATATGTTAAAGATAACTGAAATTGTAGTCGTTCTTTAGTCAGGTATACTTAATTTATTGTTATAGTGATTTTCTTCAAAATTGTAGTAAAAGAAAACAAGTTAGCGTTATCAGATGTAACGGCGAAACTATAGAAGATTTATAAGTAGCTTTCATTGTTGGTAGTCACGCGAGCCCGACGGCCTTTCGCAACGTGGATGGGTGACCTAACCCATAGTAATAAATTATACAGGCCAGCGCTGCCTTAACTAATTATTCTGTTTTATTTAACAAACGTCCCTTGCGAATGGAAAAAACTACGTAACAACATACACTCATAACGATGATCTATTTAAAGTATTCACATTAGGGGTTCTTCTTCTTCTGAGTCGTATTTCCTCATGACTGAGGGTCGTGGTCATCATGTTTTTATTGAAACACACGACGACTCTCTTGGCAGTTATAATGGAGTGGTTTGCCATTGCCTTCTCCATTTCACATACTAGTCTGACCACGGATGGTCACGACATAGTTATGCAGGTTTCCTCACGATGTTTTCCTTCACCGTCAAAGCTCACGATATTAGTTGGTGTTTTATGCTAACTGCACATAAATTGAAAAATTCATTGGTGCAGGCCGGATTCGAACCCGGTACCTTCGCATTGGAAGGCCGGCGTTCAAACCACTAGGCTATCACGGCTATCGTTAGGGGTTAGAAGACAGAATTACTATTATAGATTAGTAAATAATAATGTTATGGCTGCAGTTTTACATTATGATACCTCATGTTGAAGACAGAATTGTTATAGATTCCAATACCTATGTCCAGCAGTGGTAATAATCTGACGGGATCGTTTGTCTACTGTCGTGTATGTACGTTATGCAACTGTACGTGTACTGCATGCCAGTAAGCGAGCTATTGTTGGCGGTACAGTGCTCCAGATGGGTTCGATCACGCGACCGCATCGTCTGCCTCGGACGCTCTATTCGCCCTAAGTGAGCAATGAAGCAAGTGCGACCGGCTATACCGTGAACTTGGACAAGTAATAAACTTAGTTTTTTTTATTTTATTTTACTATGCGACGAGACGAGCAAGACGTTCACCTGATGGTAAGTGATACGCTTGCCCATGACAACGTGGTGCTAGTTAAGATGGTACACACTGCACTACATTGCGCTCGTCACCTTGAGACATAAGGTGTTAAGTCTCGTTAACCGAGTAATTACACTAGCTACAGCGCCCTTCAAACCGGAACACAGTAATGTTTGCACACTACTATTTGGCGGTTGAAATAGGAGCTGCGGTGGTACCCATCCAGATGGTCTCCGGCAACAGAGACCTACCACCTGGTAAAGTTAGTTAAGTGTCCGAAATAATATTGTAACTTTTCCGTTGTATTTTTAACCCTTTTTGACATTCTTAACAATCAGTTAGATTCGTAGTCAAGTGCACTTGTATTTTATTAATTATACAGGACAGACATATCTTTTTTTTATCTATATATATTTATACTGTAAACACTTGTAAAGATAAACAAAACAATTATATTTTTTGTCGATTAAACAAATAGGTTATGAATTTAGTATAGACCGTGTTCAAAGTTTTCGAGTGGGCTCCAACACTACTGGCAGGGTCATTTTGTTTTCATTATCTTCGCAAATAGCGAGTTGGGGGTCGCTACCAATTTACGAGGAGGAGCAGCGCACTTCACCCCTTATTTAAATACATTACCCACCCGCCTTGGAGACACGGGAAGAAGTCGGCTTGCTACTCACGAACTTACTACACCGCTAATGAGCAATTGTCGCAGTAAAGCTAAGTTCTGGGGTAACCTTTTTATACCACAAAGCGGCGATTGTGTAAGTCGTCCAAGCTGAATTGAATTTGTTTAAGACATGACCACATAATCCTCGAGACGCAAATTCCACATACTTAAAAATGATAGATTAAACTTGAACACAGAAATATTAACACACTGCAGATAATTTCTAAACTGGTCTTGTAGTTCACTAGCTATTTCACTAAATTACTGGAGTAACGAGACTTAACACTTTATGTCTCAAGGCGACGTACAGTTTTGGTGCAGTGTGTACCATCTTAACTAGCACCACGTTGTTATGTGCAAGCGTATCACTTACAATCAGGTGAACGTCTCGCTATTCTCGTCGCTAAATTGAATAAAAAAATTACTGAAGTAATAACACTTTTATGTCTTTTTAATAAACTTAGTTATGTTCCCACCCTTGGTCAAAATGTTGATGATTTCTTTACTGTTATTACTCTATGATAAATCTGACATTGTAATCGTTAAGAACATATGTAGGTTAGGATAAGTTATGAAGTTTGAATAAGACACGATATGAACGATCAGAGTTTATAAATTATATATTCATATGTCATTCACTTACCTTTAGTTACCGATGCTCGCAAGTTGGTACACTCTGACATGTTCATTTCGCAGATTCCTATGTTCTAGATGATTTAGCGTGGAGTGTTCGGAGTTGCGGTGTTGTTGTTTGTTGTTTCCATTCAGAGTGTTCCATATTGGGAATGCTTGTTGTGAACTTCTCACGGATACGCTACCCGCAAGATCCAATTGATTATCGAGGCTTATTAAATGTAACCGTAGCTGTTGGAAATTGTTTCGCGTGTTCTCTATTTAGTTTGTGGATTAAGTTTCGATACCTATATGTGAGATATTAAATCTCTTTTAAAATATTTTAACGAAGAAACATGATCAAAGAAAACTTCACAGTTTAAAATCTCTGTATTTTTTAAGGTTTTATAAGACTTAGACGTCTAGCTACGTCTTTATTTTTTTACCAAATGATTCTTTTTGGTAAGCAAATAACCCTTAATTCTTTTTATATAACTATACCTTTGGCTTGTCATTAAAAGTGAGTAAGGAGAGAACAATTCATTAGAAATTATAATTACTTCATCTGATCATCAGCATACTGGTAAACTAATTCCTAAATATAAATATTTTAGTAAGGTTTTTAATTCAGCAGTTGACGATAATTTGTTAAACTGGGATATCATGAATACATTCCGAAGTTCAATATTACAAATAATATTGAACTTCGGAACTCCTGTCCATGAAAGTTATCTGTCAAAGTTTACTCTAACACAAGTATAGATGGGAATCATACAAACTGTTCCCCATTCTTCATAACAAAGTTTCCGTGTTATTTTTCGTCCGTGTTAGTGTTTTCAGGTTTATTTCTAGATACAGTATAAATAAATATTATTTACTATTTATTATCTACTAAATAAACCGCTCTCGGTTGAAGAGCTCGCTCACAAACGGGAGAAATAAAATTTCAAACTTATCGCGCGGAACAATGGCCGTGCCAAAATTATAACAATCAGCCCGGAGCCCGGGCGGAGCGTCTGCTGTTTTATAAATTAAATTGCAGAACAAAAGATATTTTTAACATGTAACCTAAACTATCTATTCTACATATATATATCCTAATACATTCTATTGTATATCGAGTTAGATTTATTATATATCAGGCAAAAGAAAACTAAAAGAACGTCAACGAGACGAGCGAAACTTTCACCTGACGGTAAGTGATACGCTTGCCCATAACAACGTTACTAGTTAAGATGGTATACACTGCACCACATTGCGCTCGCTTTGATACATAAGATGTTAAGTCTCGTTACCCCAGTAATTTCACTAGCTTACAGCGCCGTACAAACTGTAACACAGTAATATTTGCACACTAGAGACCTAGACGGTCTTCGATAACAAAGACCTACCACCGGTAAAGTAATTGGTACTCATTGTAGGAGAAACTAAAATGTGGTGAAATGGTATAGGTTCTTTCCAAACCAAAAGTCTTTTGTATGTTCAAAACTTTAGCTTTATCATGACCTTCATGGTACAATGTTAGACCGATAACTTTGTTATTCAGGGTTTCAGTTTTGTTACCGGTGCGACTTTAATTATAGTTTTTTCATGCTGGTAGGGTTTTTGGCACCTGTTGCCACTGTCATATCATCAATCTGCCGCTACGACATAATTGCACTGACAGTCAAACATATAAGAGCTAAAATATTGTATGTGATCGAGCAACAAGATCTCCGACCTCATTATCATTTAAAGTTATGATTTTTTTTTATACTACTATGCGACGCGGCGAGCAAGACGTTCACCTGATGGTAAGTGATACGCTTGCCCATGACAACGCGGTGCTAGTTAAGACGGTACACACTGCACCACATTGCGCTCGTCGCCTTGAGACATAAGGTGTTAAGTCTCGTTACCCCAGTAATTACACTAGCTACAGCGCCCTTCAAACCGGAACACAGTAATGTTTGCCACTACTATTTGGCGGTTGCAATAGGAGCTGCGGTGGTACCCATCCAGACGGTCTCCGGCAACAGAGACCTACCACCTGGTGAATTGAGCTTAAGTGTTAATCCCGTTGTTGTTAAAATTTAATTGTAGTGATTAGAATGATTTAAAAATCTATTAAAATTAACGCAGGTTCTGTAAAATAAGTTATGAGCTTGTGTAATAAGTGATGAGGAGTCGGCGGAGCGCGCGCCGCGCTGCCTATGCGGGGATAAATAATAAGCCCCGTAACACCCTGTAGGATGTTTCGTTTAAAAAAAAACTTTTCTCATTTCGCCAACGGGCGGACGTTCCCGCTGAGAGAACTTTTTGTAAACGATCGTAGAGTTTCCCGCGAATATTCTGTCAATTCAATATTTTCTGCTGATCATCGCGCACTGGACGCTCCGTTTTCTCGAACGAGAATGTTTTTGATTAAAATATTCAGTCCTTCCAACTCTGCTGACTTGTTATAAAAGATCGTTGCTTGATATATTCTTGCGGATTGTAAACGCTGTGTTTGCTGTTTGAGTATATTGTTAACTAGGTTTAGTATCTTTAACGTCTCTTCTTCATCGCACACGGTTGCGTCGGTGCTCTACTCTTCTGATGGTCGTTTGAAGAGCAAGTTGTGAGCAACTTAACATGGCAAGACAAACGGCTAGGTCTTACATCTTTATATCAATTATTTTATAGAGCAGATGGTATAATAATTTAATGTAAATCAGAGAAATTTATATACAATTCTAGCAACAACTAGTACAACTAAATGAATATTTGTGAAATTCCTAAAATGTGGATTGTGATCCCTCTAGCAATATTGAAAAAGATGAAGTACACAAATTAATAATTTCAAAGACTTCTCATAACAGAAAAAAGCATATTGTAAATTTGTTATAACATTTCTAATTGTAATTTTATTTTCAGGCAAAACTTGAAACCAAAGCGCTGAAGGCTAAAAGGCCGGGTTTCACGGACGACCGCTACAACGAGACCTCGTATTACATCGAGAATGGTATGATATCTTATTATTAATATACAAAAAAAAAATAACTATAGACGAGGAATCACAGATAAATTAACTAACATACATTGAAATCGAATATTAAATATGAACCGTAAATCAATGGTTAAGTAATATCCTTTCAATTAACACGCCATTAAGCCTAAAAGCTAAATCATCGTAATTTTTCGCTTCTACGTAGAGCTCTGCTATATTCAAAAAAAGTTATCGGATCATCGGTTAAATCATTTTAACGATTGTAAAATAGTTAACAATGGTACATTTCAATGAAAACTATAACCTGAACACTACCCTGTAATGTAGAATTCCCTGGGAAAATTCCGAGTTTGGATTCGAACCCGCTGATCCCGCTACAAGCTTCATACTGTAAATCTGTCTCTATAACAGCATTACTGTTATCCTCTTCATCATTCAGCTTCTTTGCCATATAACAAGTGAAATTGAGGTTGAGTTTTAGCTGTTTTACTGCTGGTAGATTTCTGTGTCCTGCTGTCAAATTGCTATCAGACAGCAGTTATATTTGCACACTATAGATTACAAGGGCTCTTTGTCTAGAGAAATTACTAATTTGGACCTAAAATCTTTTATCACAAAGTCATGACTACATGGTGTTGTATTTACTATTCTAACTAGCTCATCACTATTATGGGTATCACTTATACACTTACCATCAATTTCATGATCTGGTTGTTAAATGGCTACGTCTGAATTTAAAGTATATAGTGTATTAAAGGAAGTTTAACAATTAGCAACTATTTCTCTTTTGACAAATAGGTAAAATCTATTTAGGTTCTTAACTGTAGTAGAGCGTTGGCAACAAATCACTGTTCTGTAGTCTGAAAGCTCACTGCGTACTAGTACATTGAGTGGGCCGACCGCACGCTGCGGTCCAGCTCCGATACAGCTCATTCGAGTCTTTAACAACTGTTCCGTTGAGGTTTTCGCGGTGAGCGCTTTCGATTTCTATAAACACCCCCAACCAACTTCAACAATTCCAGTTCAGAAACTATCCGACCTTCGTTACCGTTTCGATCATTGTTTTCAAGCAATTAATTTAAATCCAAACTTGACTTTACTTTTATTCTTCTAAATCGTATTTCCTCACGACTGAGGATCGTGGTCACCATGTATGATGAAACACACGACGACTTACTTGGCAGTTATAGTGGAGTATGGTCACACAATACACGGATGGTCATGATATAGATATGCAGGTTTCCTCACGATGTTTTCCTTCACCGTCTAAGCACGTGATGTATTAGTTGGTGTTATACTAACTGAACATAAATTGAAAAATTCATTGGTGCAGGCGGGCTTCGAACCTGGATCTCCGGATTGGAAGGCGAGCGTTCAAACCACTCGGCTATCACGGCTTTTCTTTATGTTTATATTAAAACGATAAATTCTTAATAGTTCAAACAGATTTTAGACTCTATGGCGTTCCTTGGGAGAGGCTAGCTTTTAGTCTAGATAATTATCATCACAAGTGTTGAATGTCCACTGATGGGCATAGGTATTTTTTTATATATATATTTCATAAAAAATGGTCCTGTACACCTACTGGGAGTTCTGCCAACATTGCGGTTTTCGGTGTAGTGACGCTAGCTCATCACCTATCGATTTTGCGAGCAGTGTTGCTTGCTCATTACTAACCAAATGATTTGGATAATAAAAATAAAACAAAATAGTTAAATGTAAAAAAATAAAAAAAAACTCGTACGTCCGTTAATGTTTGCAGAAAGTTATACATCTTTTTTATTATTTCTCGTCTAGGATTACAAAAAAATAACAAACTGAACATCTAAAATGTTATATTTGTTGCTTTCAGGTCTCAGGAAGGTCTATCCCTATTATTTCACCTTCACAACCTTTACAAAGGGCAGGTGGGTCGGCGAGAAGATCCTGGACGTATTCGCCAGGGAGTTCAGGGCGCACCCGGCGGCGGAGTACGAGAGGTGCATCAGGGCCGGCACCCTCACGGTCAACTACGAGAGGGTGGACCCCGACTACAGGCTCAAACATAACGACTTGCTCGCCAACGTCGTGCACAGGTAGCGACAACTTACCATCAACGCGACCTTCAGATATATCTAGTTTACAGTAATGTACAGAAATGTAACGTTACACCTCTAACTACTACAAAAATATGAATACTAAATACATGACATGGAAGATAAACAATACCTCCATATGTAAAATATTAACACTTTCTCCTCTTACTTACTTCTCTTAAAATGTTTACTGTTCAAAACACCGATGTGGTAATGTAAACGATGTCATGTTGAAGCCGAAATAAATTCTGTTGTTACTTTGTCTGTCGTAGATATGTTTATAAGATTTTATAGAAGTAAAGCCTTAATGCAGCGATCACAAAGTCTAAGCTTGTTTGTACATACAGGCCTGTTTAGATTGGCTAATTGGTATAACTCCGGCACCGGATGAGCATGCGAGTGCACTTAATGCTACACTACACTTGTACTTTTGAAATTTAATCGAATTTTAATAACGAATGTATCTTCACGGCACTTCGCGATGATTCTAGATTTCAACGTTAACTTTTCACGTCTGTAACTTATTCTCCGCGGTTGGTATCTAAGATACGACTTCCGCTCGCGCATGTTCATTTGTTGTTGTTTTCGTTCTCGTCTTATCTGGTATATCATACGGCACGAGAACCTATTTATGGTACGACGGACTCTGAGCAATTTACTTTTACCACTGTACACACACGCCTCTACAAATCTAAGTTTGTAATGAAGATCAACGATTCTTCATCTGTACTAGTTACTGATTCTATCTGCTTAACACTGAACAAGTTTTAAACTAGACATTTAACTAATCTAAGTTAGTGTAAACAAGTTTTATTCTCCACTAATCCATCCTCTTTCTTTCTATATTTCTTTAGATATCGTTTTGGCTTCGATTAATTCTACGATTCACTTGTTAGTTTTATATTCTTTAACATTATGAATTATATTAACATTTGTGCGTGATGGAATTTGCTCAGGGTCCGGGGCACTTTAAGGCCAGAAGCCTGACGTGTGTATCGTTGCAGGCACGAAGTACCGGTCACCAGCCAACCGATCACCCTCGTACATATCGACGAGGAAATTGTGGTTGTCAACAAACCAGCCTCTATCCCCGTAAGTGGCAAATGAGACAGCCATATTTATGTATAACGCTCAATTCATCTATTACTCTATCTCCTTTTGTTTCCTTTGTATGTGTTGCATGATGTCTTTTGTCGTTGTAGAGTTGTAGTATATGTTTTGTCTTACTAACTTCTTAGCCCGTAACCTAAGTACTAACATCGCATTCCATTGTAGCTATTACACAATTTAATCTGTGAAGACTATACATTTTTAATTGTTAAAGGGGTACGAATTTCCGAAAAGTAAGTATCTATGTACAATTTCGAAATTGCTTAACTTTGTTCGCTTAATAAAATGAACTGAATAGGAAGGGCATATTAAATATATAATTAATTAAATCCTTATGTAAGGTAAAAGTAAATTATATGGATGCAGTGTACTAACCCTCAATGTGTAACATCTATTTGAATGGAACAAGCAACATTAAAGTACCATGAGTCGGGTATCATAAATCACCATTTCGTATTATCAAACTTTAAAATAATGAACATGTAAATTTGTGACCATATACAATACCATTTCTACACTCACCATTTACATAAATAAGGTATTTTTTAGCAATTATCTGGGAGTTGCGTTGGATTAACTTTAGAATATATTGTAGCATCTACTCTTAATTTCTTTTTTAGTTGTGTTATAACCCACTAGGTACTACCGTAATACCTATTCTTATCACAAATTTATAGTATTGTGTTGGGGATTTTATGCTAGATCAATCACTATATGACATGAATAGAAACTTGTAGTCTCAAGGCGATGAGACACTTTAGGGGGGATCGTGTCACCTTTTTATATAAATTTGTTTTGCTTTAAAAAGTTTTACTTGAAGCTACGGTACTGTGCATATGTATGTATGCACCTTAAGCTCTGTTGCTAATGCAGAGTTTCTCTCGCAAGAAATATTCATACGTTTTCTATGATGAAAGGCCCCTCGTGTCAAAAGACGTCCTTATTCAAGTTGGCTCTTGCTTCTTAGACGACGGCTTGTTGGAGCCATGAGGAACATTAATAAATTAGACCGAGCTGCTAGACCGGCCTGCCGTATCTTGCGTCTCTTCAATCACATAATCTACATTTTGTATTTACGAGAAGATCCTTTTTGATTATTTTTTTTATCATCGTAATGAAGGAGAAAACAGAATTGCTTTAAAGATTTTTCGATTTCACTCTCAGCACTCTTCCAAAAAAAATGTTACACTCTATCAGATACAATTACAGATTTTTTTTTAAACTTAAATGTAATTCAACTATGTTAATAATTTTTTAACTACTAACTAGGACACAACTATAAATCAAATAAAACAATTTGTATTGGCAAACAGAATTTTGAATCTAATAAGAAAAATCATGTACATGTAAGCAATTTTTTTAATAAATAACAATTAAGGTGTCATACTAAAACTACTACATTCATTACCCGTTATAATAAGAACTAGTTGTATGTAAAAATTAATAGCAATGTGCAAAGAAACCTGTGGCAAAAACTAGTATTTTTATCCGGACAAAGCTATTTTGTAATAGATTATTATATAAAATTTGTTAAAAACAAAACTTATACATGAATCACGACGACTTTTATCGAGCAACTGAAAGGGTCAATTTATGTTTGAATTAATCAACGACTCGAATTGAACTTGAGAATCGCCGTACTTTTGTCCGCGACTACAATACAACGAGCTCAAAAGTTATTATTCAAACTACCCACTGGTATATTCGTTATTCGTCCACTTTAGCCTTTACAAATTGGCGATTTTTATTTTAACACAAGGTCCAAGTGGCCGGCCGTGTCCAATTACTTTGATTGATGCAACACCACAATGGGAGGTCCCGAAGTATTCATGCGTAAGCCTAGAGTGATATATTAAAGCAATTTGAAGTAAAAAAAAATCGCGGTCCATTTTGATTCGGAAGAGGAATTATTAATTTCGCGCGCATTCGTATATATTATATCCAATTCATAACAAACCTGCTACTTTAAACGCATAAATATATTATCGAAATTATAATCAATTAAGAAATTATTGGTTCCTATCAAAAAAATATTACTTCTCTCATAAGTTTTATTTTTGCAAGAAGAATCTAATGATTTTTCCCAAAATCGAAATATACGGAAAATTGTTTAAACTCTTTAAAAGTCAAGTAAGAAACAGACTCACCCTTTCCTTTATGATACATGAAATATGGAGGAGGTAAATAATTCATACATACAATTTATATTACAACAAATAAAAACGTTTTTTTTTAAGTGTAAACTAAGTACACTTTTATGTTTTGAAATGTAATATATAGTATGTTAACACAACACACGTGTCCACAGTTTTGTACCTAAACATATGCTGTGCGGTGTAGTTTTTAGAATTTCTATGGTGTTGTAAATGCTTTTATGTAGAGTTGCTAACCACAACCCTACGTAATAAATATGTATACCATTCTTATACTGTCGTTGTATATAATTAAATTATTGTTATATGGAATTTAACATCATTGAGATGTATAATTTCAAAAACGTCATCAAAATTAAGAATTTGCTTAATTAATTCAAACTCTTCTTCATTAGCATTACCTTTGCTTGTTTTAAAAAAAATCTGTATCCAAAAAGATTAGCCGCTTAAATTCTTACTGTAATACGTTTAGAAGTTTCTTTTTTATTAAAAAAAACCTATAATTTTATCTGGTTGATTTCACCATAATTTGTTTAGCTTGTTCCAACAAGTTTACAATAGAAACTCTGGGAAAAACATTGACTTCTATACTTATCTGATGATTGATCAAAATAATGAAAATCACACATCGTTGCACCCGGGATCTAAAAAACTGAAACGCTGTCTTCTTTGTTAATTAAAAAAAAGAGGATTTTAAATTGTTATGTAGAGTACAAAAAAGTAAATAATGATCTATAATTATCAAATGGATTAATTTCTGTAAAATTTCTTAAAAGAAGCTCGCCTTAAATGTAAAATGTACATCAAATTCTTGTAGAAATTTGATTCAGTTATGGTTATCAAACGCAAATGCAACATCATAGGACTTTTACGTGTTCTTAATGTAATATTCTGTCCGTGGTGGGCCAGGCATGAGACTCCAGTGCTCGCTAGTCCCTTGCGCATCATACACGTGGATGAGGAGCTACTCGTGCTAGACAAGCCTTGCTCGCTGCCGGTGAGTCACCGCGTGAAGACCGTTCCTCATCCCTGTCAGGCCCCGGTCACGATCACAATTTATACCTACAAATAAGATTTCAATGATAACCTATTAGCCAAATAATGAATCAATCCAATTTGGTAAAATACATAAAATTACAAAAGAAAACCTTTTTAACTGAAACTGAAGAATCAATGATTATTTGAACATCACTTTTCATTGTATAGAAACAATGAAATCATTGAAATAATAAAATCTGCGGTTGAACAACTTTTGGGTTGTTATGTGGAAGTTTATACAGAGTTTGAAATTCAAACGAAGCGCGCTGCCAGGGTCTGACAGGTGATCGTAATCTGAACAAAAGTTTGGACCTGTGAAAACTCCGAACGGAACTGAGAAATAGTGCGGTCTCGTGAATACCACTTGGAAGTGGAATGGATTTGATGAGCTTTCGTGTCCCTAGTTTGAATTTCTTACCATTTCAACGAAACGGGCATTTTAATGAAGACATCTTTACTATTCTCTCTTCAATTATATCGAACTTGCTTTACAATCCAGGTACTAAGAAACAAATTTCGAAATTTCTAGAATTTTTATAGTTAATAATATTAAAAAAATTAACTTTGGAATTTATTATTTGAAGGGAGAATCAAGAAGCTTTCGGGTCTGCAAGAAAATACCATTGAGAGTTCTCTTCATAATCTTGATAGCTGCATGTTAAGCGCCTCGTTCATAACATTCTCTCTCTCTTAAAACGCACCGATCTTTTCTTCCATTCAAGAAACTTAACTTAGCAATTTGTTAGCTTATCCAATTCGGTATGATTTATAATCTTAATATTATGTATATGCATAATTAACGTTTGGTGTTTTGTTCATTATTAATTTCACGGCGCTTCATCAAGTATGCTTTCATCTTTGTCATGGTGTTTTATTCACACAGCTTAATAGCACTGTTCAGTTTTAATTTTTTAAATAATGATATAAAATAAAAAAAAACATAAAATCAAAATAGAATATACGTTTTTGAGAATTATTAAACAACTATTGTGATGATTACTTTGTAGAATGCTTGTGATGATTTTAAAAAGTACGACCAATGATTGTCGGTTCTCTAGGTTCACCCGTGTGGCAGATACCGACACAACACCGTCGTTTTCATACTTGCCAAAGAGTATAACTTGAAGAATTTGAGGACAATCCATCGACTGGACAGGCTTACTTCAGGTGAGTACATTTAAATAGCAAATGTCAATCTTACAACTTTAAATTTAAAGCTATGCCTTTGTTAGATTTATTTACAACATAGATTTCATTGCAATCAATATTGAAATTTCCTTAGTTGTTTTTAAAACTAAAATGTTCAAAAAGCTTTAAGGTAATCATTTTATATTGCATAAAGGTTTAGTATAATATTAAGTGTATACTATCAAAACGGTAATATCTAATATATAAAATTCTCTTGTCACAATGTTCGTTCCCATACTCCTCCGAAACGGCTTTACCGATTCTTATGAAATTTTTTGTGCATATTCAGTAGGTCTGAGAATCGGTTACTATCTATTTTTCAAACCTCTAAGTGATCAGGGTTGCCCACACCAAAAAAATTTTTTTTATTTTTTGGGATTTTTTTTTCTATTTTATTTTATTATTGTGTGGCATCAAAAACTACATACAACCCTAAATTTTCACTTTTCTATCACCAACCCCTGCTTTTTAATAGA
This sequence comes from Byasa hedistus, assembly GCA_029286795.1. Taxonomy (NCBI): domain Eukaryota; kingdom Metazoa; phylum Arthropoda; class Insecta; order Lepidoptera; family Papilionidae; genus Byasa; species Byasa hedistus. Next base: position 1,714,820 of record JAGSMW010000020.1, on the reverse strand, counting down.
CATTTTAATATTTTTGTCTCGCTCGATATCATCAATTGTACATGGCCACGTATCAAACCGCGTGGCTGTGAACTCCAAAAAAAAAAAACCAGTAAACCAGTAAACCAGGTAAACCAGTAAACCAGTAACCAGTAAACCAGTAAACCAGTAACCAGTAAACCAGTAAACAGTAAACCAGTAACCAGTAAACCAGGTAAACCAGTAAACCAGTAAACCAGAAACCAGTAAACCAGTAAACCAGTAAACCGTAAACCAGTAAACCGTAAACCAGTAAACCAGTAAACCGTAAACCAGTAAACCAGTAACCAGTAAACCAGTAACCAGTAAACCAGTAAACAGTAAACCAGTAAACCAGTAACCAGTAAACCAGTAAACCAGTAAACCGTAAACCAGTAAACAGTAAACCAGTAACCAGTAAACCAGTAAACCAGTAAACCAGTAAACCAGTAAACCAGAAACCAGTAAACCAGTAACCAGTAAACCAGTAACCAGTAAACCAGTAAACCAGTAAACCAGAAACCAGTAAACCGTAAACCAGTAAACAGTAAACCAGTAACCAGTAAACCAGTAAACCAGTAAACCAGGTAAACCAGTAAACCAGTAAACCAGGTAAACCAGTAAACCAGTAAACAGTAAACCAGTAAACCAGTAAACCAGTACACCAGTAAACCAGTAACCAGTAAACCAGTAAACCAGGTAAACCAGTAAACCGTAAACCAGTAAACAGTAAACCAGTAAACAGTAAACCAGTAAACAGTAAACCAGTAAACCAGTAAACCAGTAAACCAGTAAACCAGTAAACCAGTAAACCAGTAAACCGTAAACCAGTAAACCAGAAACCAGTAAACCGTAAACCAGTAAACCGTAAACCAGTAAACCGTAAACCAGTAAACCAGTAAACCAGAAACCAGTAAACCGTAAACCAGTAAACAGTAAACCAGTAAACCAGTAAACCAGTAAACCAGTAACCAGTAAACCAGTAACCAGTAAACCAGGTAAACCAGTAAACAGTAAACCAGTAAACCAGTAAACCAGTAACCAGTAAACCAGTAAACAGTAAACCAGTAACCAGTAAACCAGTAAACCGTAAACCAGTAAACCGTAAACCAGTAAACCAGTAACCAGTAAACCAGTAAACCGTAAACCAGTAAACAGTAAACCAGTAAACAGTAAACCAGTAAACCGTAAACCAGTAAACCAGTAAACCGTAAACCAGTAAACCAGTAAACCAGGTAAACCAGTAAACCAGTAAACCAGTAAACCAGGTAAACCAGTAAACCAGGTAAACCAGTAAACCAGTAAACCAGTAAACCAGTAAACCAGGTAAACCAGTAAACCAGTAAACCAGTAAACCAGGTAAACCAGTAAACCAGTAAACCAGGTAAACCAGTAAACCAGGTAAACCAGTAAACCAGTAAACCAGTAAACCAGGTAAACCAGTAAACCAGTAAACCAGGTAAACCAGTAAACCAGTAAACCAGTAAACCAGTAAACCAGAAACCAGTAAACCAGAAACCAGTAAACCAGTAAACCAGTAAACCAGTAAACCAGTAAACCAGTAAACCAGTTAAACCAGTAAACCAGTAAACCAGTAAACAGTTCTTTATCTCTCAAACATTATGCCTTTTGTCACTCCCTCTACATATAAATATATTCTCAAGCAACTTTATTATTTATTTATTAATAACTAATGTCATTGAATATAATTTATTATTAATCTATAATACAAATATGTGTCGGTAAGCGCATCACTCTACAACGCCAGGACCAATTTGGCCAATTTGAGAAAAATTCGAATAATCGCCGGGAAGCCCCTAAAAACAGCGCTTTTCTTTTTCCTATACAAACGTTCTCTAACTAAAATGTAGGGTCAATTTAAACTTTATTGCTATTTCATAAAGTTCATATTAAATTACAAGCTTTCACTGCTGTCTAAGCAATGTAGGTGTGTTCCTAACGCTAAAGAGTCAATTTTAACTTTATTACAGCTGCTCAAAGTTAAAATTAGATCATTCTTTCAAAAGTGTGCGTATACGAGTCGGAGGATCTAACGCCGCGTGCCGAAATTAAAACGAATGAAATAATAACATAAATAGTCACAAAATGTAAGAGCTAAAGATCATTACTGCTGATTTTCAATTAGGTCGGCTTCGCGGTATTATTTATTTTGTTTTAGTTTCTTTTTCACGACATTACATCAGTCGAGCACAATCCGCGTTACCATCTGGCGGACTTGATAGACTACATTCTGTCAAAAAGATTTGGAATGAGGCAGTTATTGGAAAATGGAACATGGAAAACGGAAAATGGAAAAGGGAAAAGGGGAAAAGGGAAAAGGGAAAAGGGAAAAGGGAAAAGGAAAAGGGAAAAGGGAAAAGGGAAAAGGGAAAAGGGAAAAGGGAAAAGGGAAAAGGGAAAAGGAAAAGGGAAAAGGGAAAAGGAAAAGGGAAAAGGGAAAAGGGAAAAGGGAAAAGGGAAAAGGAAAAGGGAAAATAGAAAATGAAAAATTGAAATCTGACATCTGAAATCTAGAAACCAGTAAACCAGTAAACAGTAAAACCAGTAACCAGTTAAACCAGTAAACCAGTAAACCAGTAAACCAGTAAACCAGGTAAACCAGTAAACAGTAACCAGTAAACCAGTAAACAGTAAACCAGTAAACCAGGTAAACCAGTAAACCAGTAAACCAGTAACAGTAAAACCAGTAAACCAGTAAACCAGTAAACAGTAAAACCAGTAAACCAGTAACCAGTAACCAGTAAACCAGTTAAACCAGTAAACAGTAAAACCAGTAAACCAGTAAACAGTAAAACCAGTAAACCAGTAAACCAGTAACCAGTAAACCAGTAAACCAGTAAACCAGTAAACCAGTAAACCGTAAACCAGTAAACCAGTAAACAGTAAAACCAGTAAACAGTAAAACCAGTAAACCAGTAAACCTGTAAACCAGTAAACCAGTAAACCAGAAACCAGTAAAACCAGTAAACCAGAAACCAGTAAACAGTAAAACCAGTTAAACCAGTAACAGTAAAACCAGTAACCAGTAAACCAGTAAACCAGTAAACAGTAAACCAGTAAACCAGTAACCAGTAACCAGTAAACCAGTTAAACCAGTAAACCAGTTAAACCAGTAAACCAGTAAACAGTAAAACCAGTAAACCGTAAACCAGTAAACCAGAAACCAGTAAACCAGTAACCAGAAACAAACAAACAAAAGTTCATATTAAATTACAAGCTTTCACTGCTGTCTAAGCAATGTAGGTGCGTTCGTAACGCTAAAGAATCAATTTGCACTTTATTACAGCTGCACAAAGTTCAAATTCAATTATTCTATCAAAATGGTGTGCGCATGCGCGTCGGAAGATCGCCGCGAGCCGAAATTAAAACGAATGAAATAATAACATAAATAGTCACAAAATGTAAGAGCTAAAGATCATTCTTACTGATTTTAAATTTGGTCGGCTTCGCGGTATTATTTCTTTTGTTTTACGCGACACGCGACATAAAATGCATTCGTTTTCACGACATTACATCAGTCGAGCACAATCCGCGTTACCATCTGGCGGACTTGATAGACTACATTCTGTCAAAAAGATTTGGAATGTGACAGTTATTTGTTCCTAATAAAATAATAATAGTAAATATAATTTATGTACTATAATTATATCTTTGGCCACTCTTCTGGAACCCACTAATATTTAAATATTACTTATTAGATGAACATATATAGAGCTGAACCCCACACACCGCCCTATCACCAGAATGACGGTTCAGTCCAGATTTTTTTGCGCTGGCTATAAAATAGGTAAGAACAAAAAACTGCCACATTCCAATTTTTTGACAGAACGAAGTCTGTCGGTCAGCTAGTTTTTATATATTGAGAGATAGATTCAATTGTAATGCAAAACTCTGATATTGTTTACTTTGTTTTATTTATTTTAAAATCTTGATCCAATCAGGATTATTATTGTTCGGAAGAAGTCCAAAGAAAGCGAGACAGATGGAACACCAAATAAGAAATCGTCAGGTTCAGAAAGAATACGTGTGCCGTGTCGACGGCAGATTTCCGGAGTAAGTTCTTCATTATCTTCATATTAAGAAGCATTGATAAAAGTCACAAGGTTTTAAATGCAAGAGTAATTAAATGTTTAATACAGGACACTGCAAATTTTGTGATGATTAATATTTCAATTCTATATTTCAGTGATGAAATAGAATGTACAGAGCCGATAGAGGTCGTAAGCTACAAGATCGGCGTATGCAAAGTATCTGCGAAGGGAAAAGATTGTTCTACAATATTTAAACGACTAGGTTACAACACTAACAACAACACAAGTGTAGTGCTTTGTCGACCGAAGACTGGACGGATGCACCAAATACGAGTTCACCTCCAGTATTTAGGTAATGGAAACAATTGATATTTCTAACTTTTCTCACTAGTGGACTAGAGTCCATTTTTTAAATGATTATAAAGTAATTAGTAAGAGTAAATAATCTGTTTGTTCCAGGTTATCCAGTGGTCAATGATCCTTTATACAACCATCCCGTGTTCGGACCTCTCCGTGGTAAAGGGGGCGACACAGGTGGCAAAACTGACGAACAATTAGTCAGAGACCTAATCGCCATTCACAACGCTGAAAACTGGCTCGGAGTTGATGCGGGTGATGATGATTTACTGTTTTCAAAGCCAGCGTCCGACGACAAAGGTAGTGTTAAAAATAAACATTTATCATATTACGTCTAACAAAAAAAAATTAATAATTCATTAAAATTTACAGTTGGTGAAGATGAATGCGATACGGGACCAACGTCTAGAGAATCGTCTCCTAGACTAGAATCCCCTGCGCCTGGTTTAACACCATCATCAGTTTTGACTCGTAAGATTTTATACAATAATGTTTGATTCTACTAACTATTATTGATAGATTTTTTAATTAAAATATTATTTGTAGCGACACTATCGAGTCCCTCGAGTGCTACCGAAGCTCCGGTTGAAACGAATGCAAATTCGCCTGCACCTATGTGCACTCTTGCACCATCGCCTGCAACGTCACCAACACTTAACGATGACTCCAATGATGCTAAGGTAAAAATTAATTAAAGTTTTTTTATTGTTGGGTTCTTAACAATCCGATCATATTGTAAAGATCACAACAAACCGATGCAGGAAGTACATTTTATTGTTACTCTTGTAATTTCACTCTGTAACGTTTGCAGTCTGATAAAGTAACGGTGGCAACGCAGACGGGTTGCGGGGCAGGTACCCGGGCCCCCAGCGCTGGGATCTTATCGGGCGTGGGTTCGGGAACGGTGGGGATCGGCGGTGGTGACTCTGCGGCTGCCGACCCGCACTGCTACGAGTGCCGGGTGAGGTACAGGGACCCGCGCCCGCGCGACCTCGTTATGTATCTGCACGCCTGGAAGTACAAGGTACGGTGATAAATTTACAATCAAAATTTCCTTCACTTAATTCTACTTTCCAAACATCAAATACTTTTACAAATTAAGCTAAGTCTCTGGTTCAATTTCATTGCAACATGTCATAGAGTCTATGATATGCCTAGTTACCACCCGTCTATCAATAATTTAAAGACAGAGTTCCTAGAGGATCACGCTTCACCATCCACGATCTTATTTATCCCATTGTTGTTGTAGTTAAAATTAATCTATCTTTGTTTTATTAGGGGCCCGGCTGGGAGTACGAAACTGAGCTCCCACAGTGGGCGAACCTTGATTGGGAAGATCAAGAGAACTCATAGTCGCTGATAAATTTAACACCTAAGGCTACACCAGACTGCGTTCCAAAAATCTACAAGGCCATTCAAGTAAATTCAAGACTACAATAAAATTATTCTTTAATCGGAACAGTGTATGGTAGGGCCAACGTTGCTGTTTTATTATGTCTACCTATGAATTGGGAGAAAGCAGTTTTTAGTGTAAGATTTTAAATGATGTTACTTTATGAAGATCAATTTACATGTGTAACTGTGTAATAATTGTTATGAATGAAGATATTTGATACCACAACGCTGTAATGGTTAAGCGTAAACTTAATGAAGTTAAAGCTAACACGAACACCGGACGACCTTTACAAAGACAACGTCGGTATTAACTTTACTGTTATACTAAATGTTAAACTGCTGAGGTAAGTTTTATAAATAACGTAAGTTGGAAGTTAATTGTAGGGTTAAGTTATGCGTTGGTGTTCTCGCACTTTGTACTTGTGTTTTAGCCTTTCTATACTTTAGTGGACTTCGTAGAGCCTGTTCGTTTAATGTTTACGGTTTAGTTATTACTTTTGTGAAGCCTCAGTTCCTATCGGCCTAGGATATCTCGTCAAGCTTGTAGTGTAGATTTAAGTGTATGTAACCGTTGATGATTTAAATGTAACTAATAACTGTACCGTTTTGTATATCGCTTTAACATGGCAGGGTCTGTACAACAATCTTAAATGAATTTCATAATAGTTTTTAACATTGTACGAGATAGCGCCTCCGAGTTCGAAAGCAGCACCAATTGGTGCTCGGTGATGAATTGATTTGTTGCTATTTTGGTATTAATTTTTTTCAATTTTACATACAATTGATAGAATGACGCTAATACACGTCATATTTACTTATTGAAATGTTTCCAAATTTCTATTTCAAGTTCTACGCATTAGTTTAAAACAAATTATCGCTGTATATTTTAATATATATGTAAAAAAAAATGTAATTGGACCATTCTTAAAATGTATTTAGGGAAAGGCTATCTCTGTAAATTTAAATTGTTACATCGGATGTACGGGCGAATGTAAATTCTTAAATAGACTAGAGGACGTTGTCGGCTGCGTCATCGTTTTTGGCTTCCATAGACTTTGATTAGGGTTTTAAAACTACTTTTTGTATAAACTCTCGAAATTTTTGTATCGATCATAAAAGATAAAATATTTTGCTACTACGAAATTCGCCATTCGTTGATCTACAATCACACATTTTTTGAACTTCATGCTTTTTTCTCACATCATCGTGATATGCATTTATCATTGGTATTATATATTTGATTTCTTCTTTGTTATATCCTTCTTCGTGGCACTTAGTTTCAGTTTTCTTATTTGATTTTATTACAGTTTTAACGCGATTAATAACCAAAGTGATAATGGAGTCATTCTCTCCAAAGACAGTCTTTGTTTTGTGACGAACTAGTGACGGTTTTGTATTGGTCAAAGCAGCATATTTAAAGACATGAATAAGGTTTTTGTTATTTCATATTTCATAAGTTTTGAGTGTTCTAGTTGCTAAGTATTTTCGTACTGTTTTCAATTATTCTGTTGCCCCTTTGGAATGTTTTATTTGAATAAAAAAATCGACTAATCGATGATGTCAAAAAGTGTTTAGAGGCCCCAATTCATTATTATCTAGTGTACGTAGTAGTGAGTATTATAATAAAAGACAATTCTTGTGACACTAAAATATTTTCACGAGCTTTTATGAAATTAGTTTTGTAAAAATATATATATATATTTTTCTTACTTGTAGTGTAGTGATAGAATTCAAATCAGTTGTTCTAATCATTTTCAATTATTTTTGCAATGGCAAACTACATTGGTGTAAGCGAGAATGCGATTCTAAGATAAATCAATACACTTCAATCGCGTTTGTAACACTCACCAAAATTCATCACGTCTGTGTTGCCATACATACAGAAAAAATATTTATATAAAAAACACAAATCCCGCTAAATATCCAAATCGTTATATTTTTAAGCGCTTCTGTATTCACGTGCCATTAGATATTTTCTCATTCTTAATGATAATTAAACAGATAGTTTCGGGAACAAGTTGTGTATTAAATGAAAAACGGTAAAGTAAGATTTGAAGTGATCGTGGTTGCTATTGCAAAATAATGGTTACAATCCTCGGGTAACGCCGCTGTCTAAATAATTCAAAAATGTTAACAAAAAAAAAAAAGAAAAATCTTTTCGATGACGTTTTGTATTGTGAGAAAAAAAAAACGTAGCGTGTACAAATTAAGGTTTTGTCTGTGGCATATCACCTATGGTATCCGATAACCATTCGCGAAGCTTAACCGGCTCGATGGCCCTCGAGTGGCGGAAGTCGAATGAGTTTCTTTTGAATATTGTTGTATTTTTATATAGTGTATAAGTACATGTTTCACACATTGAGTTACGTATATGTTATACGTTGGTATCTTGGTATAGGACCGTTGGAACTAACCTTAGAGTTAATGTTATTATTGTTTAACAGTTAACAGTGGTGAGACAGACCGTCGCAATTGTGTTAATTCTAACCGGCCCCCGTCGGCCGGTGAAGTCGACGTGAACTTTCGTTTATTAATTTATTTATAAGAAATTTTCATGTGCCTTCTCAAATTAATAAAAAAAAAAACGTAAAGATAAATCGTAAAAGTATGTTTTTCATTACCGTTACGCGTAATTGTTACACGGTTTATCGTAAGTAGGTTAAAACACTTGGCACTCGGTGTTCTAGGCGAACAAACGCGTGATTATAGGAAACATATTGTTGCGAAGGTAAACTTTAAATAATTTAATTGTTTTCTTTGGTAATTGTACTTTTTTTTTTGTTTTGTTTCCGTTTCCATATTCACGCACAAAATTAACTCTGCTGGCACAAATCACGGATGAATTTACGATGTCCTGAATTAATTCGGAAGCTCCTTGAAGATGGTACCGTTGACGTATTGTCTTCGTTTTGTTATTTTCTTTGAAAATGTAAATTTCCCTTCGAGTCATCAATAATTGATTTGAATGACAACAACGTGAAAGACATTTTTGTTAATTTGTATAAGTATTTCGTATGTAAGAATATAATAGCGTTTCCTTCTTTAGATTCGTGTTATAATAATTCATGTTTCCACGTAAATTTAATTAGAATAAAATTCATCATTGACATTTTTCGTTTCATTTCCCTCTACCATTAACAAATTTATAGAAGGTTGTCTAGATGGTAAATGACACGTCATTCACATAACAACTTGTGAACATGTGTACCGCCATTCAAAGTGAAACACAATGAAAGTACAACATTACAGCAAAAATAGACGACACCTGAATGTTTTCTTCAAAAGAAACAATATAGTATTATTTTAATGCTAATTTTTCTGACATTTTGAAATCTTTTAAGCTGTAATATATCCTTGGGAATCAAATAATAAAAAAGTAATAAGAGGTATGTTAAGAAAATATATCAAATTTTTTTATTTACCGTTTGTGTAGTCTCTGGCGAAGACATTTTAAAACAATTGCTCAATTTCATTACGATTATATCTATCATTTGATGAGCAGAACTTTGGTTAAGATGTCGTTTAATAAACCATTGTAAAATAAAAGTTTACTGCGGTATGTATTTGAACTCGACCTTTCCATCAAAATGTCGAAGATTCGCTTGGCTAACAGCGCGTAAGAAACGCACTAAACTATTAAAGACGTTTACCCAATTTTATCTTCGAATATAATAAAATTACCCACTTGTTACTTATTAAAAAACTTCAAACATTATCCGAATATAATTCCAGATAATTATGCTTTCTGAAATTCTTGTTACGTTTATTACTAACAAACAAGTCCACGGAACCGATCAAACTTTCATATAAAAAAGGCAACCTTGTAGAAGAACTCTTTGACAAGTTCCCATTTTTTGTATTCAAAGTTAAAGAAACTCTGCAACGTAAAAGTTTTAAATTAATGAAGTTTATAATTATTATTTTGTAGAGCTCCAATCCTGATTAAAATTTCGTAACGGAAATAAAAGCATTTCCACGTTTACGGCATAAACTATAAAAACAAACAAATAGTGACAAAGTGAAAAAGAAATTCCTGATTTAATTTAAAATTTGTTTAAAGTAGTTGGATGGTCAGTGAAGCTACTTCAGACACAAACACTGATTACTCACGAATATTATTCAAGAAACCAATAACCATATTCGAGTTTCAGCAGGGTTCCCTATGTTGAAGGTTTGAACGGGTGAATACAAGGCTTTCACAAATGAACGCGCCCGTGCCTTTGGGGACACAGCCTTGGCTAGTTACATGTGAAGGACAAAACATATTGATAGGTATAACTGCAAACATGGACACAATTAATATTCGCATATGGAAGAAGATATTGTTAGTAGCGGATTCCAATCTATGACAACAGAGAGAGGTTTCAGGTTTTCAGGATTTACCAGGTGGTAGGTCTCTGTTGCCGGAGACCGTCTGGGTGGGTACCACCGCAGCTCCTATTTCAACCGCCAAATAGTAGTGTGCAAACATTACTGTGTTCCGGTTTGAAGGGCGCTGTAGGTAGTGTAATTACTGGGGTAATTTAACACCTTGTGTCTCAAGGCGACGAGCGCAATGTGGTGCAGTGTGTACCATCTTAACTAGCACCGCGTTGTCATGGGCAAGCGTATCACCTACCATCAGGTGAACGTCTTACTCGTCTCGTCGCAAAGTAGATTAAAAAAAAACGAGAGAACTATAAAGAGGAGCACCAGTGCTAAAGTCGTTTACTAGTAAAAAGTTGTACAAAATAACCAAAAGCCTATACAGATCTTTCTCTGTTATAAGCGTTGTAACAAGTCGTTCGTCGGTTCGAATCCGGAGCTATATATCATGTAGTATGAACTGTTGATAAGACCTCTTATGATATTGTAAATCTACCGTTAAAACAACGACCGGTATTACGAGAGTATAGTTCGGTGCGCCTTTACCTCCTTCATTTATTTAAAATTGAGGTTAGGTAAGTTTGTGTAAAGAAAATTTAGTCTAAAGTAATATAACATAACACGACCAAGTTTTTATGTAACAATTTCTTTTTATGCGGAAACACTTAAGTCGGTTATAAAGCGTACTTCGAGTCATATATTCCCGTAATGCTGTATTCTGTATTATAAAAAGAGATTGATGAGCACAACCAGACCTGCCCCGCCATAAAAATAGAGTAATTTCATACAAAAGCACATCACAGAGCACGCTCTCGGTAGAGACTGCTTATATATTATTTTTATTGATTTACATTCTTGAATAATATACACATACACAACAAAATTATGTTGTGATGAATTAAGTGTAAATAATATATTGATTTAGAAAAGTTATTTCTAAAACTAGAGGTAAAATAAATGTTATGCTGTTGGTATACCAAATAAATAAGTTAATAACATTTTAGTTAGCAAAACGAACCAAAGACGTAAGTACATTATTTTGTTCAGGCATTTTGATGTTATGTTTTATTTTGATTTTAGAGACGCAGGCTTTATTTGATTTCCATTATTAAACGATTTAATATAATTGTTATTGTGTGTAAGGTTTGTCATAAAATAACTAACAAAGAGGACGTCTGTACCAACTGTGGTCTTCTATCGCCTGACGTTAAAACTTCAAATTATAAAAACATTAGTTTTACGCCTCTTGTGCATCAATTGGATTTAATATAAGTGTAATATAACTGCACTATTTTAGAAATATAACACAACACGGTATTTTATTTTACAACACGTTCTTACACGCGTGAAGCACAGGTTGATTCTTAAATTCCGATACACAATTCGCCCGGCAACACGACCGATCTCGCCGGCGTGCCGGCGGCGACTGCCCGTTTTTTCTATATATAACTACCTGCAACTACCCTCACTCTGACCGCTATGATGTTGCCAGTGTATTAACAGTAGCTATTAAAATAATATAATAATTATAACATATCAGTAACGGTCAGAGTGTTGGTTTATAAAAATGATTTCAATATTTTATTTACATTTACGTTCGTATCTAAACAATTCCAGTTTTATTTTAAACGTTACATAAGTAACATTATTTTCATGTGACAACTTTTATTATAAACTAATACAAGAAATAAAGAGACTTCATTTTCTTAAAGCTATATCCTCGTTCGCAAAGTTGTTTCTACTCTGTGCGATATAAAGAAAGGGTTATAATGAGGGTCGCGTGACGCTGAAACAATTTTAGTTACCGGAGGAAGTGCCGTGATGGATGTTCCATTTGGGGCTGGTGCCCGCATCGTGACTCGTGCCCAACTACTCATATTTTCCATTCAGCTAAGCAAACGAGCAGGGCGCTCACCTCTTAGTCAATAGCACACCTAGCCATAACAAAGCGCTAGTCGATTTGAGGCAACTTCATAAATTACGTAGATCCTAACAGGCTGTGGTATGCGAGAAACTTCCACAGTTTTTACACAAACTAATAAAGAGGCTGTTATACCAGGTAAGATTCCAGCATAATTCTTTTAAAGCTACTACAGAAGAGAATCCTATAAAGGATTTCCCAAATAAAGCGTCTTGAAACGAAGATAGAACATTTAGAGAAACGCTTTAATGGAAAATAATAATACTAACTACTACTACTAACTCCAGAATACGCTCTGAAACTAAAATGGCGATGGGCCGGTCACCTCGCGAGATGCACGGATAATAGATGGACAAAACTTGCAACACTGTGGGAAGGACCAAAAGGAAAGAGAAGAAGAGGACGCCCAAGAAAAAGATGGAATTAATTGGATAGAAAAGGCAAAATCTAAGGAGAAATGGAATAAGCTGGAGGAGGCCTTCACCCAAAAAGGGATTCCTACAAACACAAAAATGTTATAAAAAAAAAATATGTTTATTACTAAAAAAAAAAAACTATGTAAGTTAGGAAACAAAGTTGGCTTATAAATAAATAAATAAAAATAATACTAACTTAAGAACTAATATCTTCTCATAATAAAAGTTTGCTCGTAACCAGAAAGACAAAAAGAAAGTATTCCACTTACCTCACAACTTTAAACGAATAAATAAATATCATCGAGAGGTCTACTGCTACTAAAAACATCGAAAGAGATCCTGGCAAAAGTTACTAAGTAGTAACTTGGGTATATTAAAAAAATCTTGCTTGAAACTTTAGCGTGTGCGTGTTAAAATAAAGTTATACTTAATTTTAATGCTTTAACCGATTACAATCTACACACAGATTAAGCACAAATTGAACAACCCTTTAGAATTATAGTAATTACTATAATAAAACGAAATATTAATACTATTTTTTTTTGACTTGCTATCGTCGTAGTTTTTTTTTGGAAAACGGAAAATGTTTGCGGTAAACTTTTTATACTCGTCAAGAGCGTTTTAAAGGTTTTTGTTTAAATGTAAAAGGAACTTAACTTTAACATCACGTGAAATTAAGTGGGGGTGGGAACGTTGAGGGTGAAGTGCTCGTCTAGGATACTTCGCTGTTGATGACGATAGATTTACATCAAAATAGTCGACTACGTAGGCGAGTTAAAAATAACCCTATCAAAAATTTAACTATACTTCATTTGAGCCCGGAATCGAACCAGAGACTTTCGTTTATAATTTTATATATACAATTTTTATTATTATTTTTTTTTCATACTACTAAGCGACGAGACGAGCAAGACGTTCACCTGATGGTAAGTGATACGCTTGCCCATGACAGCGTGGTGCTAGTTAAGATGGTACACACTGCACCACATTGCGCTCGTTGCCTTGTGACATAAGGTGTTAAGTCTCGTTACCCCAGTAATTACACTAGCTACAGCGCCCTTCAAACCGGAACATAGTAATGTTTGCGCACTACTATTACACTACTTTTATTAGACATATTTCTCCTAAGGTCGGTGAGTATTTTCTGTAGTGAAAGCTAAGGAAGTCTGTGTAAAGACCTTGGGCTCTGATCAGGTTTAACACTTAGATTAGACCCCGGTATATTTAACAATAGATCCCGCGACCCTCTATAACAATTAAGGGATTTTTAATGGATAGAAATCGCACATAACCTTGACTCCATCTAGAATCTTTAAAAGAGCCTACGACTTCAAAAAAGTAAGTACTAAATCCGTTCAACTTTTTTTAATCAAAATTGCATACAAAATTCTTCAATTATTAATAAAACCAGGTGGTTCACCAGGTGGTAGGTCTCTGTCGCCGGAGACCGTCTGGGTGGGTACCACCGCCGCTCCTACTTCAACCGACAAATAGTAGTGTGCAAACATTACTGTGTTCCGGTTTGAAGGGCGCTGTAGCTAGTGTAATTACTGGGGTAACGAGACTTAACACCTTATGTCACAAGGCAACGAGCGCAATGTGGTGCAGTGTGTACCATCTTAACTAGCACCACGCTGTCATGGGCAAGCGTATCACTTACCATCAGGTGAACATCTTGCTCGTCTCGTCGCAAAGTAGTATAAAAAAAATAAAACGAAATAGTGATTTTTGAACCTTTATATCTCCTATATAATCTTGTTACACTATAAAATGTTATTTCAGTTCATAATTTAAGAACTAGAACAGACGTAGATCTGATAAGAAGCTTAAATTGTCGCGAACTATCCAAGACGTGGAATCGTACGGTTGAAGTGTGTAACGTCAATTATACGACTGCGAACTAAGTGCTTCTATTCCTTCACCCTCCCCTCTCTTCTCCCCTTCTCTCCCCTTCTTTCCTCCCACACGGTATGTTAACATTCCATTTAGCAGCATAATTCAGGCTTCATCGCATCGAACTAATGAAGACGTAGCTGACTTTATTAAAGCCGATGCTAGCCACGCCGGCAATTGATGGAACTTTCGCAAGATTATTCACCTGGTAGTAAACGACCACTTACACAACGAGGTTGATAGTTAAGATATATATACAACATAATTTTTTAATTCAGATCATCGCCGTAACTATTTCGTATTTCGTTTTGATCTTACTATTCATTGTTTTGTAAACAAAGAGTGTAACAATTCAATTAAATTTTTTTTTATACTACTAAGCGAAGGGACGAGCAAGACGTTCACCTGATGGTAAGTGATACGCTTGCCCATGACAATGTGGTGCTAGTTAAGATGGTACACACTGTACCACATTGCGCTCGTCGCCTTGAGACATAAGGTGTTAAGTCTCGTTACCCCAGTAATTACACTAGCTAGTACAAAATACGCCGCAGTGTAAACATCGTAATCAACGCTGCGTTAACCAGCGCTTTGTTAAGTTAAAAAAAGCTGTTAACTTTCAGCATGAACATCCAGCAGTCGGAAGGTAGTTAGCCGACGCCGCGCAAAGTTTACACGCGCGAACAAACAGCGACACAAACTCAAATAAATACAACTCGCGAACATTTCATTTCACTTTGAACTACATAAATATAACTTAAATGATTCAATTGTAAATTTACTACCTCCCAATTGAATTATACATTTCTTTCAGATCGTAAAATCCGTAGTAATGTTACAATTGTTTATTACAAAGGTGAGGATAGATGAAACAACACTAGTAAGAACATGACCGATTGATGTGATAATCTTTAAGAAGGCTATCGCCAGGAATAGTTTTCAACCAGCTGATGACTACAGAAGAAAGGACCGATTGATGTGATAATCTTCTAGAAGAAGCCTATCGCCAGGAATAGTTTTCAACCAGCTAATGACTACACAACAAACGAACAAGGAACAAGGGAAAAGGAAAATGGAAAATGGAAAATGGAAAATGGAAAATGGAAAATGGAAAATGGAAAATGGAAAATGGAAAATGGAAAATGGAAAATGGAAAATGGAAAATGGAAAATGGAAAATGGAAAATGGAAAATGGAAAATGGAAAATGGAAAATGGAAAATGGAAAATGGAAAATGGAAAATGGAAAATGGAAAATGGAAAATGGAAAATGGAAAATGGAAAATGGAAAATGGAAAATGGAAAATGGAAAATGGAAAATGGAAAATGGAAAATGGAAAATGGAAAATGGAAAATGGAAAATGGAAAATGGAAAATGGAAAATGGAAAATGGAAAATGGAAAATGGAAAATGGAAAATGGAAAATGGAAAATGGAAAATGGAAAATGGAAAATGGAAAATGGAAAATGGAAAATGGAAAATGGAAAATGGAAAATGGAAAATGGAAAATGGAAAATGGAAAATGGAAAATGGAAAATGGAAAATGGAAAATGGAAAATGGAAAATGGAAAATGGAAAATGGAAAATGGAAAATGGAAAATGGAAAATGGAAAATGGAAAATGGAAAATGGAAAATGAAAAATGGAAAATGGAAAATGGAAAATGGAAAATGGAAAAGGGAAAAGGGAAAATGGAAAAGGGAAAATGGAAAAGGGAAAAGGGAAAATGGAAAATGGAAAATGGAAAATGAAAAATGGAAAATGGAAAATGGAAAATGGAAAATGGAAAATGGAAAATGGAAAATGGAAAATGGAAAATGGAAAATGGAAAATGGAAAATGAAAAATGGAAAATGGAAAATGGAAAATGGAAAATGGAAAATGGAAAATGGAAAATGGAAAATGGAAAATGGAAAATGGAAAATGGAAAATGGAAAATGGAAAATGGAAAATGGAAAATGGAAAATGGAAAATGGAAAATGGAAAATGGAAAATGGAAAAGGGAAAATGGAAAAGGGAAAATGGAAAAGGGAAAATGGAAAATGGAAAATGGAAAATGGAAAATGGAAAATGGAAAAGGGAAAATGGAAAATGGAAAATGGAAAATGGAAAAGGGAAAATGGAAAAGGGAAAATGGAAAATGGAAAATGGAAAAGGAAAATGGAAAATGGAAAATGGAAAATGGAAAATGGAAAATGGAAAATGGAAAATGGAAAATGGAAAAGGGAAAATGGAAAATGAAAAATGGAAAATGGAAAATGGAAAATGGAAAATGGAAAAGGAAAATGGAAAATGGAAAATGGAAAATGGAAAATGGAAAATGGAAAATGGAAAATGGAAAATGGAAAATGGAAAATGGAAAATGGAAAATGGAAAATGGAAAATGGAAAATGGAAAATGGAAAATGGAAAATGGAAAATGGAAAATGGAAAATGGAAAATGGAAAATGGAAAATGGAAAATGGAAAATGGAAAATGGAAAATGGAAAATGGAAAATGGAAAATGGAAAATGGAAAATGGAAAATGGAAAATGGAAAATGGAAAATGGAAAATGGAAAATGGAAAATGGAAAATGGAAAATGGAAAATGGAAAATGGAAAATGGAAAATGGAAAAGGGAAAATGGAAAATGAAAAATGGAAAATGGAAAATGGAAAATGGAAAATGGAAAATGGAAAATGGAAAATGGAAAATGGAAAATGGAAAATGGAAAATGGAAAATGGAAAATGGAAAATGGAAAATGGAAAATGGAAAATGGAAAATGGAAAAGGGAAAAGGGAAAAGGGAAAAGGGAAAATGGAAAATGGAAAATGGAAAATGGAAAATGGAAAATGAAAAATTGAAATCTGACATCTGAAATCTAGAAACCAGTAAACCAGTAAACCAGTAAACCAGTAAACAGTAAACCAGTAAACAGTAAACCAGTAAACAAGTAAACCAGTAAACCAGTAAACAAGTAAACCAGTAAACCAGTAAACCAGTAAACCAGTAACCAGTAAACAGTAAACCAGTAAACCAGTGAACCAGTGAACCAGTAAACCAGTAAACCAGTAAACCAGTAACCAGTAAACCAGTAAACCAGTAAACCAGTAAACAGTAAACCAGAAACCAGTAAACCAGGTAAACCAGTAAACCAGTAAACCAGTAAACCAGTAAACCAGTAAACCAGTTAAACCAGTAAACCAGTAAACCAGTAAACCAGTAAACCAGGTAAACCAGTAAACCAGTTAAACCAGTAAACCAGGTAAACCAGTAAACCAGTAAGCCAGTAAACCAGTAAACCAGTAAACCAGTAAACAAGTAAACCAGTAAACCAGTAAACCAGTAAACCAGTTAAACCAGTTAAACCAGTAAACCAGTAAACAGTAAACCAGTAAACCAGTAAACCAGTAAACCATGTAAACCAGTAACCAGAAACCAGTTAAACAGTAAACCAGTAAACCAGTAAACCAGAAACCAGTAAACCAGAAACCAGTAAACCAGTAAACCAGTAACCAGAAACCAGTAACCAGTAAACCAGTAAACCAGTAAACCAAGTAAACCAGTAAACCAGTAAACTCAGTAAAACCAGTTAACCAGTAAACCAGTAAACCAGTAAACCAGTTAAACCAGTAAACCAGTAAACCAGTACCAGTAAACCAGGAAACCAGTAAACCAGTAAACCAGTAAACCAGTAAACAGTAAAACAGTAAACAGTAAACCAGTGAACCAGTGACCAGTGAACCAGTGAACCAGTGAACCAGTGAACCAGTGAACCAGTGAACCAGTAAACCAGTAAACCAGTAAACCGTAAACCAGTAAACCAGTAAACCAAGTAAACCAGTTAAACAGTAAACCAGTAAACCAGTGAACCAGTGAACCAGTGAACCATGAACCAGTGACCAGTGAACCAGTAAACCAGTAACCAGTAACCAGTAAACCAGTAAACCAGTAACCAGTAAACAGTACACCAGTAAACCAGTAAACCAGTACACAGTACACCAGTAAACCAGTACCAGTAAACCAGTAAACCAGTAAACCAGTAACAGTAAACCAGTAAACCAGTAAACCAGTTACACCAGTAAACCAGTACACCAGTACACTAGTAAACCAGTAAACCAGTAACCAGTAAGCCAGTAAACCAGTAAACAGTACACCAGTACACCAGTAAACCAGTAAACAGTAAACCAGTAAACAGTAAACCAGTAACCAGTAAACCAGTAAACCAGTACACCAGTAACCAGTAACCATAAACCAGTAAACCAAGTAAACCAGTAAACCAGTTAAACCAGTAACCAGTAAACCAGTCAACCAGTAAACCAGTAAACCAGTACAACCAGTACACCAGTACACTAGTAAACCAGTAAACCAAGTAAACCAGTAAACCAGTAAACCAGTAACCAGTAAACCAGTAAACCAGTACCCAGTACACCAGTACACCAGTAAACAGTAAACCAGGTAAACCAGTAAACAGTACACCAGTAACCAGTTAAACCAGTTACACCAGTACACTAGTAAACCAGTAAACAGTAAACCAGTAAACCAAGTAAACCAGTAACCAGTACACCAGTACACCAGTAAACCAGTCAACCAGTAAACCAGTAAACCAGGTAAACCAGTAAACCAGTAAACCAGTTAAACAGTACACCAGTACACCAGTACACCAGTACACCAGTAAACCAGAAACCAGTAAACCGTAAACCAGTAACCAGTAAACCAGGAAACCAGTAAACCAGGTAAACCAGTAAACCAGTACACAGTACACCAGTAACCAGTTAAACCAGTAAACAAGTAAACCAGTAAACCAGTAAACAGTAAACCAGTAAACCAGTAAACCAGTAAACAGTAAAACAGTACACCAGTACACCGTACACCAGTAACCAGTAAACCAGTAACCAGTTAAACCAGTAAACAGTAAACCAGGTAAACCAGTAAACCAGTAAACCAGTACACCAGTAAACCAGTAAACCAGTACACCGTACACCAGTACACCAGTACACCAGTAAACCAGTAAACCAGTAAACAGTAACCAGTAAACCAGTTAAACCAGTAAACCAGTAACCAGTAAACCAGTACACCAGTAAACCAGTAAACCAGTAAACCAGTAAACCAGTACCAGTAAACCAGTAACCAGTAAACCAGTAAACCAGTAAACAGTAACCAGTAAAACCAGTAAACCAGTAACCAGTAACCAGTTAAACCAGTAAACAGTAACCAGTAAACCAGTAACCAGTAAACCAGTTAAACCAGTAAACAGTAAACCAGTAACCAGTAACCAGTAAACAGTAAACCAGTTAAACCAGTTAACCAGTAAACCAGTAAACCAGTAAACCAGTAAACCAGTAAACCAGTAAACCAGTAAACCAGTAAACCAGTAACCAGAAACCAGAAACCAGAAACCAGAAACTAGAAACTAGAAACCAGTAACCAGAAACAAACAAACAAAAGTTCATATTAAATAACAAGCTTTCACTGCTGTCTAAGCAATGTAGGTGCGTTCGTAACGCTAAAGAGTCAATTTGCACTTTATTACAGCTGCACAAAGTTCAAATTCAATTATTCTATCAAAATGGTGTGCGTATGCGCGTCGGAAGATCGCCGCGAGCCGAAATTAAAACGAATGAAATAATAACATAAATAGTCACAAATTGTAATAGCTAAAGATGATTTTTACTGATTTTCAATTTGGTCGGCTTCGCGGTATTATTTCTTTTGTTTTAGTTTCGGCACGCGACATAAAATGCATTCGTTTTCACGTCAATACATCAGTCGAGCACAATCCGCGTTACCATCTGGCGGACTTGACAGACTACATTCTGTCAAAAAGATTTGGAATGTGACAGTTATTTGTTCCTAATAAAATAATAATAGTAAATATAATTTATGTACTATAATTATAACTTTGGCCACTCTTCTGGAACCCACTAATATTTAAATATTAGTTATTAGATGATCACATATAGAGCTGAACCCCACACACCGCCCTATCACCAGAGTGACGGTTCAGTCCAGATTTTTTTGCGCTGGCTATAAAATAGGTAAGAACAAAAAACTGCCATATTCCAATTTTTTTGACAGAACGAAGTCTGTCGGGTCAGCTAGTATTAGTATATATCTTCTTTTTTTATATAATTTTCTTTTAAAAACAAAACTTCTATTTTACCCTCACCTACCACTGCATTTCCCCACTGCCGAGGTTGACTGGGAGAGAATGCCCTATGGCATTAAGTCCGCCTTCATGTACAATATTTATTTGTGTGCTAACAAAGTTTTAAATAAATAAATAAGACTGTGCTATTGTAAATATTCTAAAATATTTAATATGTAGTTATTAAAAGGTTCTAAATTTTTAGCCGTGTCTCAAGAGTCTATCGAACCGATAGTAAAGTATAAATTATTTATTGATGAGAATATCTTGTTATTCGAAACAGTTAATTTATCTAGACTTTCTATAGCTTAACATTTTTAAATGTGTTTTTAAATGATTTGATTTACGAAGCGAAATGAGCTAAAAACTATACCAATAAGTAATCGTGAAGACCTAGATGTTCATCGGTTGGTTATATCATTCATTAATTCACTTTCTTTTCATACATATGCTTAACAAACAAGCTTATTATTATATATAGTAACATATAACATAACAGAAGATAATTAAAAACTTATAACTACATAAATTTTTATCAAACCTTATAACAGCGTTATAAGTTTACAGTTTTATTCCTTCACGTATGGCAATCTAAGTTCTATATTAAATCTGTATTGAATAATTATTCATTAACCTTATTAAATCCTTTTAGTCTGAGGTTAAAATTCACCATTACGAACAGGTCAAAAGATTATACAAATTGACCGCGACACAATCAAGATTCCGATCGGCATGAAAAGAAATTATTATAATGAAACACGAAACGCTTTTACGAAATGTATTTATGGTAATAAACTGAAATATTACTGCCTGTAAGAGATTTTATTGTTATGTAAGCATTTGTGATAAGGATTAGTAGTCGTTACGACATAAATATGATCTAAAAAGGATAATGTTAAGTTGGGAAGACTTCTGACATTCTTTAAAATGGAAGATCGTGTAAAAATCATTTCGCACTTTTCAATTTTGCTTCTTTGTTACGAAACACAGTCGTCATAGACGCGAACGCTAATATACTTTAGCTTATCGGAGACAGGCTGTTAACTATCATCTCTCACGCTTAATATATAAAATATGCTTTAAAGAAAGCAAAGATAAGCATAATAATGACCAGGTAACGTAACTTAAATGATCTATATAAAGAATATCTTAATTTTCATACGTAAACACACTCTTTTTATATCAAATCTAGCAGTTAAATATTTAGCTAATAACTTCATAATAGTTCATCATCGACGAGATCGCAATTAAAAATAATTTTGCTTTCACAACTACTCTCATAAATCAACTAAGTTATTACACTTTAGCATTGCCAAGAATTTTTTAATATAACCGCTTACATTTTCTCACTCGCCTATAACTCTTATCCCTCTAGCGTTTAAAACTTGTCTTCTCAAGCTAATGCATTATGATCTCAACTAAATTGTTTCAGAAATTTAAAATGTAGTTAAAGCAACTTTAACTTTGAAATGAAAACGAGGATAGTTGTCTCGAAGAGATATTTTTAATCGAAAATGTAATTTGCCGTAACAATGTTTGCAAATCACTTTACTACATTTAAAAGAAAGTCTTGTCTAGTTGAAATAGTAAATACAATAAGTACAGATTACTAACTTTAACTCCAAAAACAATGTATACTGTTTTGAATGTAAGAGATATTTTTAGCTAATAAAAGTTCCCAGAATAATTTGCAGCCATTGTAGCAAAATGAGAAGCAATAAATACTCTTTTACTCCACTTTACTGATATATACTTCCGGACACATCTATCGGCCCACCACCCGGTGTTTAAAGTTTCGACGGTGTCTAGTTAAAAATAAATGTTAGGTGGAGCAATAAGTTTTAATGCAGTTTTGAAGCAGATTTATTGGTCAACCCTTATGTAGGTTTTTTTTTTTATTTTTTTTGTAATTTCGAATTGATTTGGCCGGCAGAAGTTTTACAACTTGGGCGACAATTTCAGGCAGAGTATCCATATTTTTTGGTCAAAACTGGCTCTAAGTTTAGATTTGCCTTTTTATGGAACCAATAATCGGACACATCAAAAAAAAAATCCAACTTGTGCGAAATAAAAAAGTTTTCTCCATTCCTGGGTCGTTGAAAACAATGAACAGACTCGAATTTTCGTTTTTTTTTCGTAATCCTAAATTCAAAATAAAAAAAAAAAAACATACATAACGGTTGACCAAAAAATCAGCTTTAAAACTGCAGTAAAACTTATTGCTCCACCTAACATTTATTTTTAGCTAGGCACCGTTAAAACTTTTAAAGACTAGGTGGGCCGATAGATGTGTCCGGGAGTGTACATCGAGTCAGCCGGCCATAAAGCTCTATTACTTAATAATAAAATTACTTAATAGCAGAATGTGATCACTCGCAAAAAATTCTAAACTTGTAATAATTTTCAATACCATTTTCAATTAATTAAGATTATGTCAAAACTGTAGAGAGTGTTTAATTTGAATTGTGAAACCTATTCAATTAAAAACCTTCTGAAATTATTTAACATGTAAAAAGAGATTCTAAAGTAAAATTAAATTGATGATATTAGTTATTTTTCTATCTATCTATCGATGTTATTAGTTTTAGATAGTTCATTAATTCGGCAATGAAAAAAATATTTTGTGAACTAGAAACTGAGTTGTTTTCAAGAAAGATCGAAGCTTTTCATCTAAAGCTCAAATTCATTACAAAAAAGACATACCCTAATAGGTTCCACCGAGATTTGAACTCGGATCGCTGGATTCAAAGTCCAGAGTGCTAACCATTACACCATGGAACCGTGCCTTTGTAGTTAGAAATATATAATTAGTATCTTTTTGTAGTAATTTATATTATTCATAAAGATTTGAGCTAAACCGTTTGTCTCGTAACTAAAGGTCTCAGATTCGATTCCGATTTAGACGATGACAGCTACCTTATTATCGATATCATTACTGTGCTATAGTAGTTATAAATATGAGAGATTCTCAACACAATTATCACATAAGGTTTTAGAAAAATAAAGTAAATTTAATATACTAATCATCACTTAAAATAACTTTAGATCACGGCCAATAAATATAATAATGAAAAGAAACAGTAAAATTCAAATGAAAAAAAAATTCAGGTTCCACCGAGATTTGAACTCGGATCGCTGGATTCAGAGTCCAGAGTGCTAACCATTACACCATGGAACCGGTGGTTCGATTAACAAAAGTTCACTTTTCAAGCTTTCGCTGTTTAACTTTCACTGTTATAGAATAGCGACGCTAAATAGCAATTAACGACGTTATAACACTGAATATATTATAAGAAGAATTTACTAAAAACATTGAGTAAAAAAGAATCTGAAATGATATCTTAAAATAACTTGAAATCACGGCCAATATATATAATTATGAAAGGAAAAAGTAAAATTTAAATGAAAAAAAAATACAGGTTCCACCGAGATTTGAACTCGGATCGCTGGATTCAAAGTCCAGAGTGCTAACCGTTACACCATGGAACCGTGCTTTTGTAGTTAGAAATATATAATTAGTATCTTTTTGTAGTAATTTATATTATTCATAAAGATTTTAAATAGACTAAACTATTTTTAGTAGCACTAAAAATAAGCTAGTGTCTGTTGAAATTTTCAGTAATATTTAATTCGGTTTATATTTTTCTCAAATAACATTTCCAGTAACATACAAAAGAGGTTACTATTCAGTTGCAAGTTAAACTTACTGTTCACCAATCATTCAGCACAGCAACGTTTAAAATTATTTGTGAGTCAAAGTATAAAAAACTATATTAAAACTGCTTTATATATTTAGGTTTATGTAGCTGTCTTTCTGTCTGTATAACATATCTCTAAATCTGAACATACTAATTCACACCTTAAGTGCTAGAGGTCGGCGTAATTTCGTTGCTCTAAAGATTAAGTCTGAGGTAAAGTCTCGAAACTTCCCAAGTTCAACAGGCGAGAGCTTTCAGAGGATGCTTTAATAAAAAGAGCTTTTAATAGAATGTTGCGCGAACACTAAAACTCTTGACTTGAGGTGTAACTTCAGTCTATTTTATCGGCAAACTTCTCGTGTGGGATGCTACTTTTCTTATCCAAGTTTAAGTAACGAACTACAAAATTATACTTGAACTTTACATAGTAAATATGAGATATTATCGCCTGTACCATTCTCTTCAAATATAGTCAAACCTCTCTTCTTAAATTTAATCCTGACAAAGTTATAGACTTAAATAATATTATTAGGTATAAATATCAACATAAATACTTTTTTCTTTTGATCTCTTTTCGTTCTGTTTTCAGACAGATTAGATGATACTAGATTAACCAATCTGTGTTAAATGAATAACTATCTGAATATTGAAGTATTCATTTCGTCTTCACTTAGATTTCTTTGGCATGAAGAGAGAAAAGTATTTAGTCACAAATTTCATAAAGATTTTAAATAGACAAAACTAGTTTTAGTAGCACTAAAAATAAGCTAGTTTCTGTTGATATTTTCAGTACTATTTAATACAGTTTATATTTTTTTTGAAGAAACTATTTCCAATAACATACAAAAGAGGTTACTATTCAGTTGCAAGTTAAACTTACTGTTCACCAATCATGCAGTACAGTTTTAATTTTAAATTATTTATTTATGTATAAAATATAAAAAACTATATTAAAACTGCTTTATATATTTAGGTTTATGTAGCAGTCTTTCTGTCTGTATAACGTATGTCTAAATCTGAACATACTAATTCACACCTTAAGTGCTAGAGGTCGGCGTAATTTCGTTGCTCTAAAGATTAAGTCTGAGGTAAAGTCTCGAAACTGCCCAAGTTCAACAGGCGAGAGCTTTCAGAGGATGCTTTAATAAAAAAGATACACAAAGATTTCTCAATTCACTTAACTTGTGGGGGCTGGAGGTGGATTTAGCTGAATGTTTCATTTCAGTTGAGTCGATACATTAAGATTTTTAGATGTATTACGTTGATATGTTGGAGCACTAGCCCCTGATGTGTTTTTAAAAACATGATTGAAAGAAGAATTATTAGATTTATTCATTCTGAAGTACACAAAGTTATTTTTCATATAACGATATTTAGATGAACGGTAACTTTTTATATGAAATGTAACCACTAGAAAACATGTTTATAATATGTTTCATATTTTTGAAATACAAAAAAGTACAATCTCTATTAAATTCACACTTAGTTTTGTTTTAATCTGTATATCATTTGATAGTTAAGTTATAGATATGGACTCTAGAAAAGAAGGTATGTACTAACCTTTCTCAAACAAATGTTGTTCGTATTCACTCTTTATATAAATAATGTAAAGAATTGCAATATTATATAGTTCGTATTTAAGTTGAAACATACTTAATTCTAACATGAGAGAGCGTTGAAATTTTTACTCACCTGAAACACTCACTTACGCCGTACGAGGACGTGTCTAGATCCGTTAGAATACTCAGGCAAACTCTACTTTAACATCAAATGTCTACTTTGAACTTTATTGTTATAGTTTAAAGGTTCACGTTCAATTCTTCGAGCAGCATGTGGAAGTTAGTTCGCTTTTTATCATGCAATAAGTATTCAACGAGCCTTCGAAAAGCATTTCTTACTGTTCGGGGTAGGCGCGTGTTCGATTTCCTAAGATATATTCATGATCGTATGCCGAATACACCAGCGACGGAATACATCTCACTTTAATATTTCGCATTTCGGTATAGTTTGAATACATAACTTCTGTTTATATGAATCGATACATCAAGACTAGTATTAGGCTTTTGTTTATAAAATCATCATCGCCGTCATCGTGTTAAAATTTCGCATACGATAAAAATATTAACTTGGAAACAGCGATAGGTCATAGCCTTCGCAGTTGCAAGTTAACAATGGTACGATAAAAAACAATATTTGAATACGTTTCGAAATTTGCATTCAGCGAAAGCTTTTTGAATTTCAATCGCCTACGTACGTTTCACGTAAAGCAGTCAAATTTTTGTTTCGGTCACCACTCGAATTCAGAAATACCGAAGCGTCAAATTGTACAACGTTACCTATGTTCTGCTACTTTTTATCTGTGAACAAAATTAGACAACAAAAGTCAATTGTTATTAGTGATAAATTACTCTATACCAATTGTTACTTCTTAATTGTTTGTTTGGTCTCTAATCTTCTTTCCTCTCCCTCGACGTTGAAATATAAAAAGTAGGTCAATTCTTTCATTTGTAAAAAGAAGTGAGATTGATTTTACAACTCAAACGGTTTCTACTAAACATTTGTATATTAACTAACACGTGCTTTGGAAATAATGAAAAGTGAATATGTAGTGGTAAAAAAAAATAGCAAACAATGTATATAATTAAAAACGAACTTCCGATAAAGTTATCGCACAACTAAACGTTATTTAATTAACGGCGTTTATTAGTAAAAATATAATGAGATGAAATGTTATAATGGACGAAAACTGCGAGGGGGATGTAGACGACTATATTGATTTGTAGAATTCTGATAGTTTTTATACAATGGACGAAGAAACCATATCTTCAGTGTTTATTTTTTACTCCGATTTGTTCACCGGCAACATAACAAAGTATACTGATAACGAAGAATGTTTACTGGACGCGCTAGTGTACTGTACTTTACTAGTTTACGTTGTATTTATCATCGCCTGCTGCTTACTGTGCTGGCACAATGTAAACAGTGTTGAAAACTACATAATCTTTAACCATATCATATTTGGAATTATACATGAAACATGTATAACGTTGTGCTTCAAATATTACAGTGCGAAGGATACGAAGAATGTGATTGTGTTGGTGACTAGCTATGTCGAACTGATCATACCGTTTTGGACGCTTTGTTTATCGCTGAAGGCTTTCGCTTATATTTTTTTAACGAGGAGTGAAAATTCAAGAAATGATATTAACATTTTCTGTTACGCCTGCGTTATGTTAATAAGAAGCTATGAATTAGCAATTATATGCGCGTATGACTTTATGAATATAATCGGAGATATAACTGTAGTTAGAGCGATTACGGTTACACCGTATGCGTTAGTGATGTCGACAACTATAACAATTTTAATTTTTCTTTTGTACATCTCCAAAACTACTTTAACGTCGAATGTCGTATTGTTGTTAAGTAATATATTTATATTGACAGTATTCGATTCGACTGTTGTTATATTCAGAATTGTGTCGAACGGGAACGATGCGTTTATGAAACTTGTTACAGTCTTTGTAATGTGTGTGCGTTTGATTTTAGAGATTTTTTGGTTTGCTGTATTTAATTATCGGAGAGAAAAATTATCATTGTAGATTTCCATTTGTTTCCAATATATATTTTGAACTGTGAAACGGTTTTCAAGGGTGTACTTTCAATAATTGCTAAACATCTCTTGTCCAATGTTAATGATTTAGACTCTTGTTTATTTACTTATACCAGTAAAAGAGATGAGTAATCCATACAATTTTTAAATCGACTCAATAATAAAGTATAGTATATAATATATGTTATAAATATGTATAACTTTTGATTTCATTGCTTATATTTAACTTTAACCCGTCCTGTCAGCAAAATTTAATTAAACCAAAACATATTAACTTTGTTACGCTTTTAAATATTCTTGATGTACACGAAAAATACATAGAAATTAAATAAAAAAAATTCTAAATGTATGGAACAATGGCGAGCTTAACCCTAAAAAGAGTTTTCTTCCAGCAAACAGCAAACAGCAAGCAGCTTAAAGCAGCAAACCCTGACAAAGGAAAAAACAATTATTAAAATAAAGTGTGCAGGTGTACTACAGAATAGTAACAACAAATACATATAAAACGAACAATAAACAAAAATGTATATAAAAATATGCAATACTTAAATAGTTATAAATATTCATTACTATTTACATACAATTTATTAATATAGTAAAAAGATAATAAAGGTTAAACACTAATTAAAATCTAGTTAAAGTTTAATTTGACAATATTTTAATTACTACTGTTCATTGCAACCTTTCAAGGTACCGCTGTGTAAATATCCTAACTGACTTAAGGTTTTCAAGAAAGTAATAGTAGTAGAAATCACCAGATTAGTTCCACAAAGAATTTCATGTTTAAGCGATTTCATTTCAACCATTTTTCAAACGAAAGAAACTAGATCTCTACAACAGACTTTAACTACGCTGCGGTCTAGAATTTAAAAAGTAAAGTAAAGCTGTTATTTATTTTTTAATGTTTACTTATTAACAACACTCTTTTCGGAGTGAGGTTATAAAAGGTACGAAGAAATCAAAAAGAAATATTCACTGTCGAATTTAAGTTTGAAAGGTTGTAATGGAATTAATAAACGGGGAGGCACCAAGGGCTTTTGACCCGCTGTGGAATAACCGGAAACCTTTTTATCAAGACAGCTTTTAAGATATTAATATAATAAAGAACGTTAAATGGTAGCAATAAGTTAAATTAGCTGTGAATAGTGAAATCACTGAAGAACTTTTCGTTTTATGTCTCATGATGAAGTGATGCTGTGTATATCATCCTAACTCGTATAGCTTATCACTCATCATCAGGTGATCGTCTCCTGCTTTCCATCGCTTCGTCGACAAAATGTAAATCATATATTAAAGTAATGATTTCATTATCGTTCATTATTTTTATAACTTCATTTGTTGAATAACATACCTGAAAGTATTATTCAGTCGAACGAAGTAAGAAGTAACTTCTTAGATTTTGAATGGGTAAATACAATTTTGGAAATATTTCTCTTTGTTTTTATTTAAATCATTTAACTGTACACAGGAATATACTTGATCGTGTCTCTTTTTTGAGGTTTAAATTAAGTGAATATTACTTTCTGTTATTTACGGGAAGTAAAATTTTAAAATCTAAGACTAAAATTTTAAAACTAAATCTTTATATATGTGTAAAGAACTATTAAGCTTGGTTCGACAGCAGATTTACAGTGTAGCCAATCAGGTTGATTAGAAATTAGTCGCATCTCCATCAAAATCATGATTTCCTTAATGTGGTAAATGTGAACGTTTAAAAACATTCAGTGAATCGTCAAATTTATAATCCAAATTGATTTCCGGCCGTTAATGATCGCCGGCTGAGTCAACGTCAATCATGAATTCGTTCTTGGGTGTAATTTCCTTTTGACTGTATTAACCTTACGAATTGAGCAATCGTTCGTAACTTTTACACTTACCTTAACTTTTTATATTTAATGACACCTTTAGGATACATTCTTAATATTCTACGCAGTTTATCATGTGCTTTTTATACAATTTAACTGCCTGCATATATAAAAGGTTTGTTATGAGTTAGAAATTAAAAACTCTTTCTAATGAACGAAACCGTAAAGTAGTAATGCTATTTTAAATAGATTTAACCTGTAAACTATTGGCATAGTGGCTTGAATAATCGGACTTCGAGGCATGAAGGTCCTTGGTTAAATTCAGAAGCAACATATTGTGTAGTTTTGGTTTTCTTCTGCCGTCGCCATAACAGCATATTCCAGTAATTAAAAGCGAGAATATTATAATTCTGAACGGGAACACTTCTCCATCCGGAGAGCAAAATTGAGTTCTAATATTAATTAGTAGATAACAAAAACAGTAAAGTAAGCACTAGAAATGATATATTATATAATTGACAGAATGATCGGATTCGATTCAGCTTCTTTTTTCACAGTATTCACAAACTATTTTTAAATATAACCTGAAATGTATCATTAGTATAAAGCTGAAAAAAAATACATTGAAGAGGATGAATGGTATTAAACACACCGATACATCAAGAGGAATCACGAATTCGTGTAGTGTAACTGGGAAAAGAATGTTTTTGGAAGCTTTCGTGAATCCGTAACGTGAAATGAGACTGCGCCATATTTAGATCTACTGCTCATGCAGACGAAAATAGACTTTAGATCTATAGACATGAGGTACTTGTCGTTAAGTTGGGTTTAAGTTTAACTTTGCCTCGTCACAATACGGGTCTCGCCGGATCTAGGCACGTTTCGGGAGGTAAGTAGGATTATTAGATAAATAAAGCTTTTGCTCTTACTCAATATAGGGAAACGTAATTTTTTTCCCGTCAAAACACCGAACCGTTTTTGGAATAGAATTAAATTTGATGCTTACGTATCGATAATGACTTTACTGTTAACAATAAGTGATAT
Source organism: Byasa hedistus (assembly GCA_029286795.1). Lineage (NCBI taxonomy): Eukaryota > Metazoa > Arthropoda > Insecta > Lepidoptera > Papilionidae > Byasa > Byasa hedistus. The sequence goes on along the minus strand of JAGSMW010000020.1, from coordinate 1,684,144 downwards.
ATAGGCGAAGGTCTTTGTGAAGATTGTAGCTGGCTTAGGTATATTGTGTTATCATAAACACTATCATATCATACTAAATAGTCATTGTCTTTAAAACTAAATTATTCATGGCAATCTACGCATTTTTTAAACTACACTCCCGGGCACATCCATCGGCCCACTAGTGTTTAAAAGTTTTAACGGTGCCCAGCTAAAAATAAATGTTAGGTGGAGCAATAAGTTTTAATGCAGTTTTAAAGCTGATTTTTTGGTCAACCTTTATGTATGTTTTTTTTTTAATTTTGAATTCAGGATTATGAAAAAAAAACGAAAATTCGAGTCTGTTCATTGTTTTCAACGACCCAGGAATGGAGAAAACTTTTTTATTTCGCACAAGTTGGATTATTTTTTTTGATGTGTCCGATTATTGGTTCCATAAAAAGGCAAATCTAAACTTAGAGCCAGTTTTGACCAAAAAATATGGATACTCTGCCTGAAATTGTCGCCCAAGTTGTAAAACTTCTGCCGGTCAAATCAATTCGAAATTACAAAAAAAATAAAAAAAAACATACATAGGGGTTGACCAATAAATCTGCTTCAAAACTGCATTAAAACTTATTGCTCCACCTAACATTTATTTTTAGCTAGACACCGTTAAAACTTTTAAACACTAGGTGGGCCGATAGATGTGTCCGGAAGTATATATTCAAACCGCAGAACACAAATATTTCAATGTAATATAATGCTGAAACACTTAAAAAACATTGTAAATGCTTTAGCTACCAGTAACATAATAATATATGAAAAGAAAAATGTATCACAAAAAGTTCACCATCCATCGTTTATTAAAACTATCGTCAAACTTAATTCGAGTTTAATTTACTTATCCATTACTTCAATTATCTAAATATCTTTGTTCTCCATCACTTTATACTAGACTCGTTCATATGAAAAATCTGTATTGGTAGAATGCCAAACATTTTACCTTCTGAAGCTGTTTTCTAAATATTTATTATTTATAGCAACTTCAAGCACTACTCTCAACTTCAGCGGCATGCTGAAACATGTTACGAAAGTTAAACAATATAAAATCATATATATACTATTATCTAAATTTGTATAATTGAATCTGGTTAGCAATGATAACGTATGTTTGTATCTTGTGTAGTATATATGTTATTGATACAGTGATAAGTATAAGCCTCTCCAGTTTTACTTTCACGAAAATAACTAATTCTAATTTGAAATCATAAAAACATCTTCAACTGAAACATAACAATAAACTTAGTGAATTCAACGATAACATTTTCCCGAACTCCTCGCCAAGTAGATACCTATTAACGTTAAAGTTTATGAGAACAAAGTATAAGCTAAGTTCTGTAAAAACACCGGGTGATTTACGTGGAGAGGTTTCACGGAGTTCGTGTGCAGTGGATAATTTACTTAAAAACTTACTTTTCATGTTATCTCTTCGCTTCTAAGCGCTCTTTGTGCTAAGCAGAAGTTTTTCATTAAAATATATTGAATAAAGACTTAATAAGATTTTGTATGTAAACTCTCTGCAATCGGGATTAATCGCTTATGCCTTTGCTTATTCAAAATCTGGCTTTCGGTACTACTCGTTATTTTTTATTATTATCATCACATAAGCTTAAGTTAAATTATGATTATTTTTAACGAATAACCTAAAACATCTGTTAGAATAAGTTTTGCGCATCAATTTGCTCCTGTATAGCTTTTAGACTACCAAATCGATTTTGATAATCATCATCATCATCATCAGCCTATAGACGCCCACTGCTGGACAAAGGCCTCCCCCAACGTTCTCCACTCCAAACGTTAACTCGTTTTTGATAATGTGTAGTCTTATTTCAAAGACTTGTCTATCGAAATGGGGTTAAGTCATTAATAGTTTTTTTTATTAGCAATATAAAAACGTTCAGTACATATTGTCATCATGCAATACAGCGCAATATATAATATTAACCACGGTCACCGTCACTTACCATTAGATAAAAGTCCTTCTCATTCAATCTCTCCGTTGAATAAAAAAATAGTACCGCAACACTACAAATACGTATCAATAGTACAATTCGAACTTCATATTTAGCGATCCGGGGAAAGAAAAATTTCCCGGTTGAAATGCACATGCAATATCACCTCCCGGAAGTTTTGCGTTATTGGAATCTAGAGAACTGAAGAATTTTTAATATTAAATATAGAGCTTTCGTTTGTGCTCATATTTTGGGAATGTTTTTTTTTTATTGAAGTGAAATGTTAACATTCAAGTTAGTAATACAATTACTGAACAGAAAAACTTAAATTATTCGTGAAAACGATTACTATACCATATTTATACGAAGATCTACAAAATTAATGGGAATTGCGAATGATATAAAAAACAAAACTCTGAACTTATTATTTGTGTAAACTTTTTCAAACGACAATTTAACAGTATAAACTGATTTTTCAATATAATTACAATCATATATCTTATGTATAGTTTTTAAATTAATTTATTATAGATAATTAACAACTTAATAACAATTATTTAATATTTAATAAAGACAGATTTTATGTAACATTAAGGAGAAATAGCAATTTTCCAATAATTATACACCACCAACCAACAGACTTCCAAAATCAATCCTGCACACAAAGCTAAAGATATAATGAGTTTGAAATATATACTTTTCAAAGTTGATGTCACGGTTAATAACACAGTAATAACATCAAATATAGATAACATAAATATATTCGATGATAACAACAAACTGTATAATTCAGAAGAATTTGAAGTCGAACAAAAAGAATAACATAAAACAATTAAAAATATTAAAAGAGAGATCGATATCAGTATTGTTATTGACGAGACTCTTATGGCTTCCGACATCCATATATTGTCAATGTTATTGAAATCATCCAATATATAAATAAAAGCGTCCTCTAACAACTGAATAACAGTCACCGATGAGTAGCAGAATGTTATCAATGATTTTGTAGAAAACCTCTCCTTTGATAATATAACAATTGAAAATGTATTAATTGATACAGTCAAAGTCCAGAAAGGTAGAATCAAACGAATGTAAATCTGTAGCTGCTTTAAAATGTCTGCAAAAGTTGTCTCTTCGTGAAACATAAACCATAGAGTACTACACGTTTGACGTAACAGGCCGAAAATTAGGTGCTTCAGCAGCAGATAGCTCTCCGTGTCCTTCTTCCTAAATGGTCTAAGAGCACACGCCATGGTCACAAACACAGCGTAAGTTAACAGCGTCCCACACACCAACAGTTCCAGCACAAAATACTCTTCATCTGTAAATTGTATCACTTCCGTGTCCGTTTCGTTCATCGTATCTGAATTATCTTCATATACCTCGAAAGTTTTATTCGAAGTCTGCAAATTATTCTCCATAATGAAAACGCGTGAAGAATCAAAACGGGCATCGGCCACTGGATTCTGATTAACACTAGAACTTATCACATCATTATTTACATTAACTCGGTAGATAAATTTATAATTAATGTTTATTAAAACTTTTGATTAGATTAACACAGAAAATGTAGTATGTACATTTGTTGGCTTAACCTTGGGAAAAAAAAAGGTTTTGTATTTTTTATCAACCGACTGGGGCATTGTGTTATTATTTAAAGGGTCTCAAATTAGAATGTTATTAATTATAACTTAGAGTCTCCTTAATTTGAACTACACTCCCGGACACATCTATCGGCCCACCTAGTGTTTAAAAGTTTTAACAGTGCTTAGCTAAAAATAAATGTTAGGTGGAGCAATAAGTTTTAATGCAGTTTTAAAGCTGATTTTTTGGTCAACCTTTATGTATGTTTTTTTTTTTAATTTTGAATTCAGGATTATGAAAAAAAAACGAAAATTCGAGTCTGTTCATTGTTTTCAACGACCCAGGAATGGAGAAAACTTTTTTATTTCGCATAAGTTGGATTTTTTTTTGATGTTTCTGATTATTGGTTCCATAGAAAGGCAAATCTTAACTTAGAGCCAGTTTTGACCAAAAAATATGGATACTCTGCCTGAAATTGTCGCCCAAGCTGTTAAACTTCTGCCGGCCAAATCAATTCGAAATTACAAAAAAAAATAAAAAATAAACCTACATAAGGGTTGACCAATAAATCTGCTTCAAAACTGCACTAAAACTTATTGCTCCACCTAACATTTATTTTTAACTAGAGACCGTCGAAACTTTAAACACTGGGTGGTGGGCCGATAGATGTGTCCGGGAGTATATTTTAGATATATACTTTTTTAATTATTGGCATTTTCAAAATATCAAAAAGTTTCCAACATATTATTCTGTATTAATCATCTAAAAAACTATTAGACTCACACTCATGATTTCTATGGACGTTAGTCGGCAATGGTTAGTAATTTTTCTGGAGTTTTATGTTTTTTGGACCCTTGTCTGTTATTCAAAAGTATATCCATCAACTTGTCACAGGCCGGATATTGTCTTTAAAGAACTCGAACTTGAATAATTACATTGAAGTAAATAATTAAAGTTATTGTTACAAATAAGTAAAATGATCAAAAATCATAGTTATGGGGAAAATATTTTAGTATTCCAAAAAAAAAATCATTTTATTACGTATAAGTTAAAACGATTGTGTATTTCATTGGAATCAGTGCAGTCGGTGTAAGTTCCGCAGTCGCGCGTATCGCCGGATATCCGGGCATGTGTTGATTTACTGACGCCCATGGAGTTCCGGAAGTATAGATAGGTGCGAATTAACTGCTGAATAAACGCAATGGACGCTTGCATACGAATAATGCATGCATTTAAAACGTAAAGTTATAAGTGTATAGTTCGATGTTTCCAGCACCCATAATAAAAGATTGTTCCAATTTATTCATATACCACCAAATAGTTAACGAAAAACATATTAGTTAAGTTAGAAACAGAATTTTATTTTTGATTTTAAGTTTATTATAAAATTTGTATTAACAATCATAACAATCTGATCACGTTTGAGTTTCCATTAAAAATATCGAAACAACATAAGGAGTCGATAATTTAAATGATGTATCGAATATTTGAAGGATCATTTTGTAAGATCATACTTGCTATACAACTCGAAGAGGCGCAGATTCGATCCCCACTGAACTCAGGCTTCCAGTTAAGAATACACTTATTCCAAGTATTAATAAATGACCTTGACTGTGTCTTTATGAGAGAAAGCCCCGCGTCCCAAAAGTAGGAACATTAAAAGAGTTTAAACGGAATAAAAACTAACTAGAACACTAACTATTGGTTCTAAAAGAAGAGGAAAAGTGCAGGTAGACAATTTCATATTGAAAATTCCACAGTTCCCTGGATTCCAATAACGCAGAAAGTTCCAGGAAGTGTTATAGCATCTGCATTTCAATGTGAAAAATACTCCACGGAGTAGTGAAAACGAAGCGCGACTACGTCCAGCTATTGGAATGTTCTGTTTTGTTTCCCAACGCGTTGCGAATTTTCCCTTGGATTACAAAAACGGGTAAATGTTAAAAAACTGAGAAATTCATTAAATGAAAAGGAATAAAATCAAGTGTCGATGTTATTAAGAAAACGGACTCGGTCTAAGTTAATAAGTTTTGGTTTAGAAAAGAAACTGTGATATTAATAATCAAAACAAAAGCCCCATTTAAATACAAAAAAGGATCAACATCCTTTTTTGTATTTAAATGTTTGTACTTATTCTAATGAATATGTACAAATATTGGTTATGTAATGTACAGACGATCCTTATCTCAAATATAATATAGTAAATGTCTCAGCAATATTAACAGAGTTACTGTATCTTGTTTATAGAAAATGTATGTTAAAATAAATAGAATCTACAGTTATTATATAACAAGAAACTCTTGCAATTTTTCTTTTGGTTTAAAAATTTTTATTCCTTGGCAACAGATAAAAAATAAACATATAACAGCATATACGGATGCACTAAAAAAAATAGCGTTTGCTTTACAAAAATTTTCTAGCAAACAAAAGGTTAAACGCAATTGCATTTTGCGAGAGGTCAGGTGTGGAAAATAAATTGGGTCGTTTACTGTCTTTTATAACGTTCAGTTAACATAAAGTTTTCTCTCTATATTTATATCCTTTTAATACTAAAGACTTATACACTAACTTATCTTTACTTAAGAAACAAACGAGTTAAAACGGATATAAAAAAAGCCTTATTTTACTCGGGCAAAACATCTATGAATACGAAAATAATTTTCTTTAATGCATATAAGAATAAGAGTGTAATGGCAGCGCCGTTGAAAACATTCTCATAAAATATCTCGCGGCGGAAATTTCCTTAAACGCTCACAAAATAGGTATTTGAGGTGTAGCGTCAAATTTATATAGGCAGGGAAATATTTTCGTTTATGTATTCCCTTTTTGGTATATGTATATTTAAGACTGACTATCAGTTCAAGATCAAGAAGATTTCTTTTATCGTTCTACTCAATTCTCTCTCTTCCTATATATACTATGTATTTGTTGAGTCTGCTTTCGTTTTTCTTATCTACTTTCTGTACTTCATTTCTTCATCAGTCACTTAACACCTACTTATGCTTCGTTCTGTGTCCGATGTATACAAAGTTCTTAAAGAGTTAAGAACATTGTCTAACGAAATCTTCATAATTTTTACACAAAACTAAAAACGATTTGTAAAGTATAATTATTAAGTAATATTCGAGTAATATGTTAATACTAAAAAAATGCAATAATTGTAAGATAGAATTACTGTTGTCAAATAATTTTAATGTTATAAGTTTATATATTTTTGTGCATTATAAATCTAGACGCTGTAGTATTAAGCGATGTGGGAATCGTAGTGATGAATAATCATAAAAGGCCTCCAATTATCATAGGCAAGCGTCTTACCAGGTGAAAGACTTGAATGTCTTGCTCGTATTGTCGCTTGAGTAAAACAAAGGTCCAATACACTTACGAAATTATAAGGCTTTCTAATCGCAGCGAAATGAATCAGCAACAAGAATGCTTTGTCAAAGCGCGAACACTAAGTTAGCGTTAAACTCGACATCCATTAACTTGCCGGCCTTGGATCCTCGGGCCTTTGTCGGCCGCTTGTTCAATTTGTGCCAGACGCGATGACACGCGGAACACGAGTGCCATTCGGAACAAGTTTTGATGAAAGGCTCATTGTTAGGCAAACTTAATTTGCGATGAAATTACTAAACAGGTTGATGACTAGTCAGCAAGGGGACAACATCGAATGGTTTTTCTCTGATTATATTGCTGCTAGTCGTTTGTCTGTATTATACAAGATTTAAAAGGGGGAACAATTCAGAAGTTTCGTTATGCTCGCATACCAGCTTATATACCGCCTTCGCCCTTTTATCACCGGACGTACAGACACACCGCAGGCATCCATCCCTTCGTTGTCGATCTCCCGCGCATTAGGACTAAGCGTTTCGCTTCGTCCTTCATAATGCGTACAGCGAGGGAGTGGAACAGTCTGCCGGCGTCAGTGTTTCCGTCCAGGTATGATGTGGGGGTCTTTAAGAAAAGAGTGAACAGGCTTCTTCTAGACTAGTGCGCTTTACCACCTAGATTACATCGCCGCTTACCATCAGGTGGGATCGTAGTCAAGCACTAGTCTATCCTAAATAATAATAAAAAAAAAACACAACTTCTACGATTGATTAGTACATACTTAAAAGAAGAGATATAACAGATGAACTTACTTCCGAATAATAAGTCAGATGATGGTAAAGCATGCTGGCTCAGAATACTCTGGTTCTTATAAATTGCTGTTATGACAGTAGTATTACAATTAGGATGATAGTTAACTAGGTTGATTAGATACAATCCTATTACGAAACTAACTTTGCTAGTGTCCTCGTAAACGAACCCGGGAACTTCGTGTTAGTATGCAATTAGCCACTACGTTGCAGATCATCAGCATCAGCCGATATCTCACAAATTAAGATCGGTCCAGCGTAAGATATAAATTATTAATATTATATGTTTATTAAGTAAAAATGTACGAGGTTTGTTTTTAACATTTCCCATCGCTGTATAGCACATAATTCTAAGTGAGCTTAAGAAATTGCTCAATTCACATCGGACGGGCGGCCGGGCTCGCTTCACGTACACTTAAGCACATATTTGTCGTAAAATATTTTCACAGGATGTTTGTATACAGCGCCGAGGTTATTTCGACTCGCGTTAACTTATACAATAACGGATATTTTTCAGCAAGCTAAGTAAAACGTATTTTCAATATACTTACGAGAATTGTCAATTTTGAGTCAATATCTGGTTCAGTTTCCAATTAGCTTTATCTTCCGGTGATGAAAAACAGAGCCAGAAAACTGGGAAACTTTAAAAATGAATCACATTGAATCCCACAAAATTGAAAATTAAGTAAGCCCGTTAACTCGCGATGCTTTCATTCATCGGAAACTTGAGCTAAGTAGGGATCGAACCCGTAAACTGTAATATCGCGAACGATTCCTCTTACAAACTGAACTATCACCGCTTTTCACAGTATATAACTTAAATAAAGTTTTCCATTAAATAATATAATATTTAAGGTATTAAAAATGTAACTTATGACCGAATTGCTTAACTTCACATTTATAACACAAATAACCGTCGCTCGCAAATATTATCAAGCCGAATTATATTTAATTTAATCATTATGTATATATCAAAATTCTAACGTAGGTAAGCTATTAATTAAAAAAGCAAAATCAAATTAGCAGCAACGGCTTGATCCTGTTACGAATTCCTTAAAGGATCATCGTCTCATAAATTCCGTTTCAGGTTAAAAGCTCTCCGGTCTTTAAGTGCCGTATTTTCTATTAATTATCTTTTACGTTTTTACTTCAAAAATATACAAGAGATGCTCATTCAAATAATTCTGTTTAAATTAACGAATGTTTCACAAACCTTCAACTTCACCGATGTTATTATGCGAATTAAAACTAATGAATAATGTTACGGAAAGTTAGTAAATTATCACGTTATATTATTAATTGTAATATATACCTCCTACCTAGTAATTTCCGTTGATAATTTTTTATCTTCCAGTCATAATTTGATTGGAATAGACAATGGGAAAGAAATCTTATAATGATAATGGCTTAGCATAATCGTTGCCCAAAACCTCGTGAACCGAATAACGCGTATTCGCCCCGACGAATCGTTAGAATCGATTTCCGCGCCGGAAATGATTTTTTTCAGCGGCGTACGTTTGATCGATGAGATTTTGATTAACTACTCTCAAATGTAGACTACGGTTTTTTTCATTTCTTCTTTGAAATCATTTCAAGTTTGTAAGTCAAATATCAGTTTTTTACTGATCGTAGATATCGATTGACGGAGACCATACGAGTAGATACAATGCCAAACCACAGTATTACTTTTATTGCTTTTTATAAACCATAAGCTACAGCTGACGTTACGAAGTAGTTCGTCAACGATCCATACATAATCAGGAATTATGTATAAAAAAAATTTCACACCAAATTATCATCCCCTAATTAAATCACTCACCTTACCTCATGAATATTCACCGTTTCTTACTGCGCGCGTGGAACAAAGAATATTTGGAAATTATGAGCACATTTCATGAATATTCAGAATGATACAAGTTTCAGCTTCGCCCGGATTATGTTTACGGTGTAGATTCAGAAAAAAATTCAGATGAAAAACTCCGACGGAGTCTACTGTCAGCATAAATCTCACTTACGCCCTTTAAAGTCTTATCAACGTTAATGATAAGAGTCGTCAGGAATTAATTCTTGTAAAAAAAATTCAAAGACAGGGACGCGTGAGTCTTTTTTTCTACCTCAAAGTTTATTTTCATCTATCACCACGTTTGCTATGACGTCATAAGTTTTTACTGGATTTTTTTTACAAGAATGAGTCAGTTCTTTGAACATGTCAGTTTCCTCACGATGTTTCTCTTTAACAGGAGTTCATGTTTAATAAGGATAGAACCCGCGTCACGTCGCTTCAATATTTAATATATTTTGTTGGGTATGAACTTATATCTTACTAGTAGGATAGCTAATTGATTTGGATTATGTAAATTTTTAATTAGGACTCATTAAAACTATCCGTTAAGGTACTCATAGGTACATTCCGTGTAACTCAAACGGAGTTGCACAGCTCTATACCCTCAGTTTCCGGGACAAAGATCCTGTAAAGAAATTTTCATGGCAACAATAGGGTCAGGCAGGCTTGCTGACGGAGCTGGCTCGCTCGGAGCTTGCATTAAAATATATAGCGAGGCAGCTTGAATAATTCAGTAGCAACTTATAATCCGTACGTGAAATTAAATTTGCATAAACACATTGGTACTGATGATAACAGTATACCATCATGTCGTCAGTGGTAAAATATGTTCCAGTTTGCAAGGTCCTGTATCAAATTTATCTACTGTGTTAACGGAATAACATCTTAAGTCATCAATGACTTACGAAAGACAGAGTTCTAAACGAATGCTCGATATCAACATTTCAAGCAAAAGGACAAAGTGTTTTGCTTGATTCTTCGTAATAGAAAAGCGGAAGATTGGAACAGTCTGCTGGTAACACTGTTGCTGTTTACATATGACGTGGGATTCTCTCTAGTCTACCATAGAAAATGTATCTTCGCTTACCATCAGATGAAGTCGTCGCACATTTCTATGTATAATTAAAAAGTTAAGAATATCATACCTTCACTATACTTCTATTTGTCATAATGCATCTGTAACTACATTTAAGATTACCCCTAAAGAGTGGTGTCAATTATAGTAATGTAATATACAAGTCGGCAACGTTTTATAACTTTCAACTAGGATGTCGTAAATCCAAAACATTAATGGAGGACCCGGTTACGTAATTTTAGTTTAAAATCTCGATTAGTTTCTGTTTATACATTTAGGAAATGTATACAATATTGATAACAGGAAAACAATTAACGAAGATGTTAAAGGAAGAAATTGAAATTAAAGATTATGAATTCCGTTGTTTTATTGGACTTTACATTAGGAGGTACTGATATGTTCTGGCGATCATATTATAAAATCGGCATCGCCTGTTTAAACAGATGTGGTGTAAAGAAAAACGGAGTCCTTTTATGGTTTTCCACATTTTTGTTTAAATATCTATTAAGGAATGATTCTATTTTCTCTAACTGTAAGTCTCGCTACCTAAGTAACTTCTTTGGCTACAAACCTAAGTCGGTCTCCGGCAAGAGGGGTACTATCAGTAATATATTATTCTACCCGCTATATCCAAGTATTTCATTAAAGAGTCGACTAGTAAATATTTTATTCTCACATCAACGTTTCCCGCAAGGAACGTCGCCTATTTGACGCGAAACTTAAATTAGTTTCATTTTTAATCTGTCGCCATTTCGTCGAGATTTAAGAGTGTACAAATTTAGATTAGTTCACTAAAGTTTTTCAAATTAAATACGAAATTAAAACGTACTTAAGTATAGACTCTTAATGTTCTAACTGCTGAAAGTCGGAGCCTTCTCTCACAAAGAGTTAAGAGTTATTCATTGCGCTGTCCAATTTCGAGTTGGTGTCGAAAGCAGCTGCTTCAAAGAAAACTCAAGCACATAATCACACCGGTGGTCACATTCATTATGTTGCAAAGATTCTTGGAATTCCTAGGAAGGGCACCAGTTCTACCACGAAAATAAAAAAATAGGTGTACCATCTTCAAAACACTCATTAAAGGTATAATAAATTTGTTTACTTATTTATTATCATAAATGAAAAGAAATATTCGAGATCGGAGTGGAAAATTTACAAGGGCTTCGGGTCAAGCAAATATTTGAATTACTCGTATCTTATTCAGTATCAGGCAGCGATCGTGCCGAGGGGATTCGCTCTTGCAAATGAAATAAATGAATACACAAAGTGTTGGCTCCGACATTTTAAACGGGTTGATTTTTAATTATAACATTTGATGGCGATTTGTATATAACAATTTGTTGAAATTTATTACAAATTATAAATAGATGACGTAATACAACGAAAAAGAAAAGAGACGAAGGGAGTGATAATTCGGAAGAATATTTTTTTGTCTACAATCTACCTTGACTTTATTTCTTTGTTCCTTGGATGGTGAAGCTAAACCAGAATACCCGAACTCTCATATATTAACAGCTCGAACACAGTAATAAAGTTATATAGACAGATTTACAATATCATGACAGTAGCTGGCTAGGCGAGTCCGCCAAGGTAAGTAGTTAAGAAATTCTGCTAAAGACGAAGACCTACAAATTTGTTAATACGTTAAACATATAACACTCTTCTTTTTGCAACTGCTACGTTGGTAACTTGGCTGTAATTTACTCGCTGCATGTAATACGGAGCACACTGCAATGAACGTCAAATGCACTGCAATAAAACACTTTGCTCCGCATCTACATGCCGTGAACAATTTCGTTGCTATGCTAAGTAATTTGTGATATTTAACCTGTCAAAGCCCCGGGCGTCAAAAGTACGTTGTGGCCCCCACACCCGGACCCTATAGACGGCCGACCGCTAAGTGCGCGGTCGGTTAAGTATGCGGCGGCTATCATCACGAGAATTGAAAGTCGAAATGTGTTGAACTATAGCACCTTTGTATGATTGTTATATACCACTAAAAAGATAATATATTCACAAAATACAAATTGTACAATTTAGCCTATAATATATGAATATGAACCTTTGGTGAGACAAAATATCCGACGCGGGACATCGCTTCACTACAATTGAAGACGTTCGGTTTTAGGCTTCTGTAGGGATACACATCACAACAACGCGTCTAGAATTATTCATAATCGCTTGAGTAATAAATTCTCTACACGACACTGTATCATAACAATTGAAATATAAATATAAACCACTCATTCACGCACTTGAAATTTGATACTGCGCACAAACTTATCTTTGCGGTTTGCACGACATCGAAGCGACTGCGGGGTCCGTGCTGGGGTAGAGGCGGGGCCCAAGCGCGTGACGTCACCAGAGATCCGCTATACAGCGTGCTTAAAGTTTAGGATTGTCTGTCCCTGATTACTTAACTTCACTTTTTTTTACTCTACTTATGGCACTAGTTATCTTTGTGCCAGTGCTGAGTTTTGATGTTGTTATAAAAGGTAGTGAAACTAAAAGTGGGTTAAAATCTATAAAATAAATTATTTGTTCAATAACAAAAAGGAAAATGTAAAAAGTGCATGCACGTTTATCGTGACACAAAGTATATACATATATGTAGCACAAATAAGAGGTTGAAAATACGTGACAATTTAAAAGTGAATTTTTTTTTTGCATTCTGAGCATTTACATAAAAAAGCCGCAGCTAGCTGTACTGTAAAATTAAATCGAAAGAAAAAAGTTTATATAATAAAAAGTTCTTCTACCCATTTGACAAAGCATATCGAAGGCAGCAGTTGCCTCACTAACGGTTAGCATGTACAGCTGGTGGCATCGCCTCTCTGATGAGTGATGACGGATGTCGCCGCATATTTTTAGAATAGAATAGAAAGTAGAATATGCGGCGGTAGTCTGAGAGGTGATGCCTGAAAGAAGAAATGGAAATGATAAAAACTGGTGAAAGAATGAAAGAGTGAAGAATAAAAGAAGAAAGATAAGTATAAATGTTAGGGAAAAGAAAAGAATATAAAATAAGAAAGAAAGTAAAAGAAAGAAATGACAAAGCCCTGCCCACCTTTACAGAGGAATGATTAAAAAAAAAAACGGTTAGCATGGTATTTACAAAACTTTACACTGGCGTGCTGCGCTCGATGGCGCTGCACGGAGCACATGTGGGCCGATGTCCTATCCGCGGAGAGTCTGGCCCTGTTGTACAGAGTGCAGCGGGTAATGGCGATAAGGTTAGCTCCACCTCTAGAAAAGGCAGAGGCAAGGCGTCGCTCAGCCCATGAGGATATCAGGCGGCAGTGGAACGCCGGCTCGCTGGGCCGAGAGCTGAGCAGCGAAGAAGAGGCTATTCGTCCGCTCCTAAAAGAGAGCGTGTACCGGCGCCACAAGTCGCCTACCTTCCGGCTGGAGCAGATCCCTCGGGGCACGGTAGCTTCGGGAGGTTCTCTGTCACACCGCAGGAAGCGAGCCGACCGCGGAGTGTCATCATTGCGATTGCGATGATGACACAGCTCAGCATACGCAGGCTCAGCTTATGCTCGCCTGATGCCGCCCCTATGAGCGGAGCCGTGGAGGTCATTGATGGGGAGTCTGACACTCGGTAACATCACGGCTCGGAGTGCGAGCAGCATGCTGGGCGTTTTCAACACGCTGCTCTGGAGCAGGGAAAATGGCTGGCCCACAGCCTATCCGCGAAGGTGGAGTCCCAGCGACCAGGCGCGGGCGGCATAGCGATCGCATGACTTAGTCGATCTCGCTTTGCCGCCAGTATCTCCTCGAAAAAAAAAAACCGTGGTATTTACATATGCGTGATGCTACAGAACATCAAGCCGTAACAGTTGACAAACCGTATGAGTTGACAAACCGTATGAGTTGACAATCCATGTGGTTTGTCGAATCGTGGGCGTTTGTACACCTAAAAGTCGAGCTTTGTTATGTTATTAGCACATTATGTGCGAAATGCGAGAGGGTCAAATCTTGACGACGCTAAAAGCTAATAGACTTGATATAAAGTAAAAGAAATTATATTTAAATCACAAACAACCATGTAAAAATAGTGTTACACACAGATGTACAGACTTTGACAAACAGAACTTTTCGCTGGCGTTACCCGCGCATGCTCACCGCATTCACCAGGTGGTAGGTCTCTGTTGCCAGAGACCGTCTGGATGGGTACCACCGCAGCTCCTATTTCAACCGCCAAATAGTAGTGTGCAAACATTACTGTGTTCCGGTTTGAAGGGCGCTGTAGCTAGTGTAATTACTGGGCTAACGAGACTTAACACCTTATGTCTCCGGCGACGAGCGCAATGTGGTGCAGTGTGTACCATCTTAACTAGCACCGCGTTGTCATGGGCAAGCGTATCACTTACCATCAGGTGAACGTCTTGCTCGTCTCGTCGCTTAGTAGTATAAAAAAAAAAAAAATGTGGACCGTTGGACAATAACAGCCCAGCGGACTTTATAAAGTATAGGCTTTAGTACATATACAATAATATTTTGTAAATCGCGCGGATTAGTAGACGGCCCGTGCATACAATGATACACCATCGCAGATGTTGTTTTGTAGTTATTGTTTCGACACTTCTTTAACTGGGGCCGCTGCGCCGCTAATAATGATAAAAAAATTAGAAATAAAAATTTTAAATATAAAAAATCTTAATCCTGTCTCAAATCTAAACACAAAGGTGAACATCCTGTTTGTGCGTCTGCCGCTCGAGCCTAGCGGTCCTTTTGTTATCCTGTTTGCGGGTCCTGCCCAGTGGTCATTTTGTGATACACACAGACGTAGATTTGTCGTTGTGTGAGTGTTATTTGGTGGGTCTGAATTATAAGCACAGCTTCAACACGTAAAATCTATAATTTTACGTGTTTGTTTCAAAAAACGACACGTAAAAATAGAATCTACAATAAATTTACAATAAGATGATGTATTTTCCTTCATGAATATAATATTATAATTAGTGAAAAACGGGCCGAGAACGTTTTTGCGCACGAACGACATTTAGGTTTATAAAATCTTTTCGTGGGATAATAGCACGAAACATTGTATTTTATCTAAAATTATACAACCATTTTACTAATAAAACACTGAATTAGCCTTTTCCTTAAAATTTTCTCTGATTTTCGCTTGAAATATTTTGGAACCGGTTCACAAAAAAATACTCACGTTGACGCCGAGGCAGACACAACTTTCTGACTGTAAAATTATAATTTTTTTCTATTGTGGCCAGTATTATTTTGAGCTCATTTTGTAACAAATTTCATAAAGAATCTATAGACACCCAATTTTCAATATAAAATTGACTATAAACGTACTTAAAAAACACTCAAACAAAGTTCGGAACTCACGGCATCGCTCGATGCCCATGGTTCTGGGGGCCACATTTTTGCGCGACATCGCCCGATGCCCGCGGGCTTCGACGGATTAATAAAGCTTATAAAAACGGTGCTTATAATTCAAAGAACTATACTATTATTAATAAACCTCCAAGACTAAGTGCAAAGCCATAAACTTAGATACGACAAGTTTAAAGAATATCTTATTACGCATATGAAAAAATGTTTACAGATACTCTCTGATGTCAATTGGACCATTTGCGCTTTTTACTTTGTAATATTTTGTTATTTTAGTAACTCTCTCTAAAGTTTATACTCTTGTCTAACTAAGATACTACAAAATCGTATCAAACAGATATAAATCGTGTATAAGAATACAAAAAGTGTGAAAACAGAATCGACATGAAACCCTTTAAGCGTTAGCTTTTATAAACCAAATATTAACTTGGTCATATTTCTTACTTCAGTAATATGCAACGCGTCTGGAGATCTATAGAAGCTATTGAACATAATAATATATATAATCAGCTGAACAGTGCGCATTCCACTGCAAATAATGAAATTTGTTACATTCATCAGAATGCCAGCGCTGGGAGTTATTAAGCGCCACTCTTTTACAAGTGCCCTCGACTGTATTAATGAGTAACATTGAAGTTTTGCTGAAAAAATAGAGAACACAAAAAAATCCGGCTATTTTCGCTACTCGTTGAAAAGCTGTTGAAAATAATATTGCTTTAAAACTGAAACGTATTCAGAAACTATCCATTTAATTCGGTTGTAATTATATCAGCTGAATCACCTATCCAACAAAAATAACTAGATTACTATAGAGACAACCACACGGAACTCTTTAAAACATTCTGTCAACACTTCGATACAATAAAATATCATATTCGTAAATTTTAACAAATTATCTAACATTTTATTTCCTAGTAGTTTCTTTAGTAAAACTATTCTCCTTCGACCTTATTCTTATTCATGCGCCGATCTAAAGTTTTCTTCTTGACAGTTCACCGTTTCTCATTTCATAATGATTATAAGTAGAGGATTCTCAATTCGTTGAGTTTGGAATAATGTAAACCAGTGATTCCCAAAGTGGTCTATATCGACCTCTAGGGGTCTATGACAACCCGCAAGGGGTCTACGTCAGCGAAAAAAAATTTGGGGGTCCATGAAATGAAAATGGGGGTCCACGATAGTGGATCTCAACACATACACTATTTACTTACATCATACTATCTCATAATATCAAAAATTATTGCCTATGTTATTTTATTTATAGTTTATTTAATGTTACGTATATTTTACATAACAGATACAAAATTTTATTGTGAGTAGTTTTAATTTAAATTCAATTAACAAATGTATACATTAAAATGTGTTTTTACTTTAAGTTTTTAACACTAAACTTCACTACAGTTAGAAATTTACAGGAAATCAATATCAGGTAAGTAGGGGGTCTACCCAACACGGAAAACATAGCAAGGGGTCTACGACACATAAAAGTTTGGGGAAATCTAAACTATGCATTTGTAAGATTAACCTCCTGACAGAGCGGCTGGGTAAACTCTGAACGGAGTTATTGCGGCAGTTGACAATGGAACATCATTCGATGACCACGATGATGGATATCAGACGCTTCTTAATCAATGTACGGAACAAACCAGTGACAATCTAATCAAAACTTGACACAGTGTGATTGAATTCGAACCACTTGATATGTACTGATCAATATAAAACCTCCTTGGCCGAACAGCGTTTTGGGTAAAATAAAAGCAACTTCCATTTTTACTGATAAACATTTGACAGCAACTGGTTTCCTCTATGAGAGAAAGTAGTAGTGTAAGTCTATTAAAAGAATATATTAAACCGTTCACAAAGTAAAATTAGAGCTATATTAAAATTTAATGCCTACTTAAACGGTAAGGGTACCATCAAACATTTATTACAGTTTAAAACTTTGAGAGTCGGTAGCTGGAGACTTGATCAGGGAGCGACATCGTTCAATTTAAATCATTAATATACTTAAAACTTCGTGCCATTTAACTTAAATGTGAACGGACGGACCTCATTATAAATAAATCTGTGATTAGCTAGATGTCACTTCAATCGTAAAAGTCCAAGGAGATCTTTGTTTAAAGTTAAAAGAAGTTTCGGGAGAAAACAATTATGTCTAAAATTCGATTATTTTACGGGACGAGCAGGAAGTTCAACTTAATATAATTGGTGACAAATCCAGCATTTGCTGCATTTCGAACACTAATGTTTAGCGAACACCATTTTTATCTAAGATTTTATTTGCTGCCTTCAGGTAACATATGTTAAAAAAATCTTTTCCTTCTCTAATTTTAGTCTAGTTCCGTATGTTTGAAATGTTCAATAATAATGTCAAACATTCATCAGAAACAGAAATCGAAGAGGAAAACAAACAAAGCTAGTCATTCAATTTCTATTCCTGTTTGATGCATATGATGTTGGTAAAACAAGCAAAGGAGAATAAATAAAAACTCTTTTAAGTTTAGTGGTCAACGACTGCGCCTCGAACGTAGTTTGAACTTAGTCAATCATGTTCATTGTTATGTTTATAATTGGAAAATAAAAACCTCCGCAAGCAATTTCCTCACAATTTTTTGGCATGCAAAAACAAGGCCAAAACAGCGGGGCTGATTAAAATTTCTTACCTGGCAAAATTTTAATTAAAATCAGCGTACACTGAACGCAATGAACGAAGCCGGTAATTGAATTGTTTATGAAAAGTATTAATGGACACACCGCAACGACCCCGGTGATAATATTAACTATAAATGTTAATAATGTTACTACTACATAGTACGGTCGCAAGCGATATTAGTAACAATCGGCAAGAGCAGTATGGGAAGACGTTTTGATCGCAGGGAATAGTTAGATGTGAGTAGGATCAGACCAGTTTCGCTGATAATCAATTGGTGTGACCTGTGTTTAGCATTAGACGACAATAGGCGTAAATCATAATGATAATGAGCAAATTACCAATCAGTGAAAACATTACCTTGTAGCTTTTGATATCATTGGGTAAATAGGAATTCCCATCATATGTCGCAACTGTTATCAGTCAAAGTCCGACGTTGAGATTAAGATTTCATACATTTATATCTCAGCATCTTCTCACTTTATTTGTGACCCTGTTGGCTATGGTAACAATTACTTTGTTTTCATTGTAAATGTTAATTTAAGTAGGATGATCACATCCCTGTTGTTGGAGATGCAACATTCGTTACCGTTGCCAAGAACACTTGTAAACTAGAGCTCTTAATTTCCCCCGGCGGGACCGCGATGCAGATGCTGCAAGATTTATTCACCGCATCCAAATGCACCAGGTACTCTCGTACCGTTAAATGCTTAACTTGTAGAATAAATTATCTTAAAACAAATTAACAATAATTACCAGCTAAAAGAATATTTAAGCTATGGCAGCATGCAAGGCGGTTCTGAAGAGGCACAGGTTTGGTTGCCAAGATAGAGCATCCGTTGACGATGTTGACGTTAAATAACATGAAACCGACGTAATCCAAAATAAATAGCTTTGATAAGATATATGACAATCAACCCAATTACTAAGCAAGTAAAATAATAGAGACATTGTACCATTTTACGTCGACGATAGAAGATATCATAAGTAAAACATCTGAAATATAGTTGGAAGGAAATATAGATAGATAAATTACTTAGGTATTGAGACTTACAATCTAATATTTCAAGTCTACATTATGGAAAGCTGTATAAAGATCTCAAGACCACGTATTTGAGCAGTCATATCAACGAAACAACTTGCTTACATCATAGCTTTGTTTTATAGAATGAGGACACGAAAACTGCAAATGGATTCGCAACACAAACGACATTGGCAGGGCATCAGCTGTGTTTTAACATATACATAGATATATTCTCCATTAACGCAGTGGAGAACCACTTGCAAGAGAGCCATTAATTACCCCCTGGAGGCCGCACTCCGCAATATACATTAATTGCATCCCAGACCGCTGTATCGGACCTTGCATTTGTATATGTTCCGAACAACAGGTCCTTATTCAATTTTTAGAATTCAAGATTGCCGCACACAAGAACAAACCAAATTCTTTCCACAAAAAAAATATTTCACAAGAAATCAGTTTAACGTGAAGATTAATTAATTTAAATCTAAAACAATAACTCATCTATTATAAAATAAAAAGCTATACTACTTTACTGTTAATTAGTCCACAGATGGTGAAGTTTGAATTTTGAGAGGCTACCTCTTTCATATTGTCAATTTACATATTATCGTTGATGTCTATAGTCATATATAACCTATAGTGGATAAGCAACGCCATCTGGGATTCATTTCCACTCAACATCATTCGAGTCATAGACAAAAATTATTCATGAACATAAAAAAGTTGATAACGTAATGGTGTAATATGTGCGAATGATCTGGTATTTCAGTAAACAAGTTTCAGAGTATCTCAGTTTCTAGAATTGATCTCTGATTGTAGAGCCCTCAAAAGTCTTAATAATGTTAGCCTGGTTGATGTATACTTTTGCTACTAACTCCAGTTTGATTATATAATTAACCTTAGTTTGTTATGGTGTTAAGTGACAACGGGACCGTGAGTGATGACGAGTGGCAACTCAAATAATTCCAACTCTAATATTGACAGTTGGAACACAGCATTACTATTACAGCGGCAGATTTACAATATGAGAATTCTAAATAAAGCCGCCAATCAAACTCTAAACCAATTCTTACGTCCAGTTTCTGGATTCTGTTTACCGTTTCTGGATTCTGTTTACCGTTTCTGGATTCTGTTTCCCGTTTATGGATTCTGTTTCCCGTTCTGGATTCTGTTTACCGTTTCTGGATTATGTTTCCCGTTTCGGATTCTGTTTCCAGTTTCTGGATTCTGTTCCTGTTTCTGGATTATGTTTCCCGTTTCTGGATTATGTTTCCTGTTTCTGGATTCTGTTTCCCGTTTCTGGATTCTGTTTACCGTTTCTGGATTATGTTTCCCGTTTCGGATTCTGTTTCCGTTTCTGGATTATGTTTCCCGTTTCTGGATCTGTTTTCCCGTTCTGGATTCTGTTTACCGTTTCTGGATTCTGTTTCCCGTTCTGGATTCTGTTTACCGTTTCTGGATTTGTTTTCTGTTTCTGATTCTGTTTCCTGTTCTGGATTCTGTTTCCCGTTTCTGGATTCTGTTTCCTGTTTCTGGATTCTGTTTCCCGTTTCTGGATTCTGTTTCCCGTTTCTGGATTCTGTTTCCCGTTTCTGGATTCTGTTTCCCGTTTCTGGATTCTGTTTCCCGTTTCTGGATTCTGTTTCCCGTTTCTGGATTCTGTTTCCTGTTTCTGGATTCTGTTTCCTGTTTCTGGATTCTGTTTCCTGTTTCTGGATTCTGTTTCCAGTTTCTGGATTCTGTTTCCTGTTTCTGGATTCTGTTTCCCGTTTCTGGATTCTGTTTCCCGTTTCTGGATTCTGTTTCCTGTTTCTGGATTCTGTTTCCTGTTTCTGGATTCTGTTTCCCGTTTCTGGATTCTGTTTCCCGTTTCTGGATTCTGTTTCCCGTTTCTGGATTCTGTTTCCCGTTTCTGGATCTGTTTTCCCGTTTCTGGATCTGTTTTCCCGTTCTGGATTCTGTTTCCCGTTCTGGATTCTGTTTACCGTTTCTGGATTCTGTTTCCCGTTTCTGGATTCTGTTTACCGTTTCTGGATTATGTTTCCTGTTTCTGGATTATGTTTCCCGTTTCTGGATCTGTTTTCCCGTTTCTGGATTCTGTTTACCGTTTCTGGATTCTGTTTCCCGTTTCTGGATTCTGTTTCCTGTTTCTGGATTCTGTTTCCCGTTTCTGGATTCTGTTTCCCGTTTCTGGATTCTGTTTCCCGTTTCTGGATTCTGTTTCCCGTTTCTGGATTCTGTTTCCCGTTTCTGGATTCTGTTTCCCGTTTCTGGATTCTGTTTCCCGTTTCTGGATTCTGTTTCCCGTTTCTGGATTCTGTTTCCCGTTTCTGGATTCTGTTTCCCGTTTCTGGATTCTGTTTCCCGTTTCTGGATTCTGTTTCCTGTTTCTGGATTCTGTTTCCTGTTTCTGGATTCTGTTTCCAGTTTCTGGATTCTGTTTCCCGTTTCTGGATTATGTTTCCCGTTTCGGATTCTGTTTCCGTTTCTGGATTATGTTTCCTGTTTCTGGATTCTGTTTCCCGTTTCTGGATTCTGTTTCCCGTTTCTGGATTCTGTTTCCCGTTTCTGGATTCTGTTTCCCGTTTCTGGATTCTGTTTCCTGTTTCTGGATTCTGTTTCCTGTTTCTGGATTCTGTTTCCTGTTTCTGGATTCTGTTTCCCGTTTCTGGATTCTGTTTCCCGTTTCTGGATTCTGTTTCCCGTTTCTGGATTCTGTTTCCTGTTTCTGGATTCTGTTTCCCGTTTCTGGATTCTGTTTCCTGTTTCTGGATTCTGTTTCCCGTTTTGGATTCTGTTTCCCGTTTTGGATTCTGTTTCCCGTTTATGGATTCTGTTTCCGTTTCTGGATTCTGTTTCCCGTTTCTGGATCTGTTTTCCCGTTTATGGATTCTGTTTCTGTTTCTGGATTCTGTTTCCTGTTTCTGGATTCTGTTTCCCGTTTCTGGATTCTGTTTCCTGTTTCTGGATTCTGTTTCCCGTTTCTGGATTCTGTTTCCTGTTTCTGGATTCTGTTTCCTGTTTCTGGATTCTGTTTCCCGTTTCTGGATTATGTTTTCTGTTTCTGGATTCTGTTTCCCGTTTTGGATTCTGTTTCCCGTTCTGGATTCTGTTTCCTGTTTATGGATTCTGTTTCCGTTTCTGGATTATGTTTCCTGTTTCTGGATCTGTTTTCCCGTTCTGGATTCTGTTTCCTGTTTCTGGATTCTGTTTCCCGTTTCTGGATTCTGTTTCCCGTTTCTGGATTCTGTTTCCTGTTTCTGGATTCTGTTTCCTGTTTCTGGATTCTGTTTCCCGTTTCTGGATTCTGTTTCCCGTTTCTGGATTATGTTTCCCGTTTCTGGATTCTGTTTCCCGTTTCTGGATTATGTTTCCTGTTTCTGGATTCTGTTTCCTGTTTCTGGATTCTGTTTCCCGTTTCTGGATTCTGTTTCCTGTTTCTGGATTCTGTTTCCCGTTTCTGGATTCTGTTTCCCGTTTCTGGATTCTGTTTCCTGTTTCTGGATTCTGTTTCCCGTTTCTGGATTCTGTTTCCCGTTTCTGGATTCTGTTTCCAGTTTCTGGATTCTGTTTACTGTTTCTGGATTATGTTTCCCGTTTCTGATTCTGTTTCCCGTTTCTGGATTCTGTTTCCAGTTTCTGGATTCTGTTTCCTGTTTCTGGATTCTGTTTCCTGTTTCTGGATTCTGTTTCCTGTTTCTGGATTCTGTTTCCTGTTTCTGGATTCTGTTTTCTGTTTCTGGATTCTGTTTCCCGTTTCTGGATTCTGTTTCCAGTTTCTGGATTCTGTTTCCTGTTTCTGGATTCTGTTTCCCGTTTCTGGATTCTGTTTCCTGTTTCTGGATTCTGTTTCCTGTTTCTGGATTCTGTTTCCCGTTTCTGGATTCTGTTTCCCGTTTCTGGATTCTGTTTCCCGTTTCTGGATTCTGTTTCCCGTTTCTGGATTCTGTTTCCTGTTTCTGGATTCTGTTTCCTGTTTCTGGATTCTGTTTCCTGTTTCTGGATTCTGTTTCCCGTTTCTGGATTCTGTTTCCTGTTTCTGGATTCTGTTTCCCGTTTCTGGATTCTGTTTCCCGTTTCTGGATTCTGTTTCCCGTTTCTGGATTCTGTTTCCCGTTTCTGGATTCTGTTTCCCGTTTCTGGATTCTGTTTCCCGTTTCTGGATTCTGTTTCCCGTTTCTGGATTCTGTTTCCCGTTTCTGGATTCTGTTTCCCGTTTCTGGATTCTGTTTCCCGTTTCTGGATTCTGTTTCCCGTTTCTGGATTCTGTTTCCTGTTTCTGGATTCTGTTTCCCGTTTCTGGATTCTGTTTACCGTTTCTGGATTCTGTTTCCCGTTTCTGGATTCTGTTTCCCGTTTCTGGATTCTGTTTCCCGTTTCTGGATTCTGTTTCCCGTTTCTGGATTCTGTTTCCCGTTTCTGGATTATGTTTCCCGTTTCGGATTCTGTTTCCGTTCTGGATTCTGTTTCCCGTTTCTGGATTCTGTTTCCTGTTTCTGGATTCTGTTTCCCGTTTCTGGATTCTGTTTCCCGTTTCTGGATTCTGTTTCCTGTTTCTGGATTCTGTTTCCCGTTTCTGGATTCTGTTTCCTGTTTCTGGATTCTGTTTCCCGTTTCTGGATTCTGTTTCCCGTTTCTGGATTCTGTTTCCCGTTTCTGGATTCTGTTTCCCGTTTCTGGATTCTGTTTCCCGTTTCTGGATTCTGTTTCCCGTTTCTGGATTCTGTTTCCCGTTTCTGGATTCTGTTTCCTGTTTCTGGATTCTGTTTCCGTTATGGATTCTGTTTACCGTTTCTGGATTTGTTTCCTGTTTCTGGATCTGTTTTCCCGTTCTGGATTCTGTTTCCTGTTTATGGATTCTGTTTCCAGTTTCTGGATTCTGTTTCCGTTCTGGATTCTGTTCCGTTTCTGGATTCTGTTTCCCGTTTCGGATTCTGTTTCCAGTTTCTGGATTCTGTTTCCCGTTTTGGATTCTGTTTCCTGTTTTGGATTCTGTTTCCGTTCTGGATTCTGTTTCCGTTCTGGATTCTGTTCCGTTTCTGGATTATGTTTCCTGTTTCTGGATTCTGTTTACCGTTTCTGGATTATGTTTCCTGTTTCTGGATCTGTTTTCCCGTTTATGGATTCTGTTTCCTGTTTCTGGATTCTGTTTACTGTTTCTGGATTATGTTTCCCGTTTCGGATTCTGTTTCCTGTTTATGGATTCTGTTTCCCGTTTTGGATTCTGTTTCCGTTCTGGATTCTGTTTCCAGTTTCTGGATTCTGTTTCCTGTTTCTGGATTCTGTTTCCGTTCTGGATTCTGTTCCGTTTCTGGATTCTGTTTACCGTTTCTGGATTCTGTTTCCTGTTTCTGATTCTGTTTCCCGTTTCTGGATTCTGTTTCCGGTTTCTGGATTCTGTTTCCTGTTTCTGGATTCTGTTTCCTGTTTCTGGATTCTGTTTCCAGTTTCTGGATTCTGTTTCCAGTTTCTGGATTCTGTTTCCTGTTTCTGGATTCTGTTTCCCGTTTCTGGATTCTGTTTCCCGTTTCTGGATTCTTTTCACTCCATTCAGTGATACTATTTATGTCATCGTTCAATTTGGATATTGCATTTAAGATATTGTTGGGCTGCTCGGATATATAGAGTTGTAGATCATCGGCATAGCAGTGATATTTGCAATATTTGATTTTTTTAACGAGATCAGCAGAGTAAATGTTAAAAAGCAATGGGCCAAGTAGTGATCCTTGTGGTACACCACGATTAATTTGTTGCGATTCAGAAAAAATGTAGGAACCATCTGTCATTTTTAGTTTTACTGTTTGTGATCTGCCAATTAAGTAACTATGGAACCATTTCAAACTGTTTTGATCCAAGCCATAATAAGTTAGTTTAGATAGTAAAAGCGGAATACTGAGGCTGTCGAATGCACGTGAGAAATCTAATAAAGCTAGTATGGTGCCACGTCCTATATCCGCTGCCGCAAAAATATTATCAGTGACATCCAACAGCGCTGTAACCGTACTCCGACCTTTACGAAAACCCGACTGAAACAACGGTACATTAATTGCTTTCAAAATATTTATTAATCTGATTAAATATAGCTCTTTCCAACAATTTTGACAAATAGGGCAAGATACTTATCGGCCTTAAGTCTTGGGGTCAAGAGGATCATTGACTTTTGGAATGGGAGTCACCCAGCTCCCTTCCATTGAGCAGAACGGTTCCCGAAGTATGGAGCGATTTATTATCTCAGTTAAACACTAAGAGTATCGGCGGTAGAGTAAAAATTAACATGTCTCTGCTGATACCGTCAGAGCCAGTGGCATTTGTTTTGATAGATTTAATGTAAGCCGCTACATCATTTTCAGAAAACGGTGTGTAATTTTAAAGTTTTATCAGAATGACGATGGGACTCAAAGAAGATTACTTCGGTATCAGAACAGGTGTCGAAGGGGGGATATTTAAAAAATAATTATTTATAACATTTGGATCATTAAGGCACTCAGGTAAGGTCTCGCTTTTTACTGGGATCAATCAAAATTTTTTGTTTTAGGTTTTTCCAAAATTTTTTGCTATTCTTAATTTCGAATTGACATGATGCGTTAAGTAGCGCGTTTTCAGTATTATACATTTTAAGCCAGTTTTTTAAGGTCTTGATAATACTGTTTCTGGATTCTGTTTCCAGTTTCTGGATTCTGTTTCCAGTTTCTGGATTCTGTTACCGTTTCTGGATTCGGTTTCCCCGTTTCTGATTCTGTTTCCCGTTTATGGATTCTGTTTCACGTTTCTGGATTCTGTTTACCGTTTCTGGATTATGTTTCCCGTTTCTGGATCTGTTTTCCCGTTTATGGATTCTGTTCCGTTTCTGGATTATGTTTCCCGTTTCGGATTCTGTTTCCAGTTTCTGGATTCTGTTTACCGTTTCTGGATTCTGTTTCCCGTTTCTGGATTCTGTTTCCCGTTTCTGGATTCTGTTTCCCGTTTCTGGATTCTGTTTCCGTTTCTGGATTATGTTTCCTGTTTCTGGATCTGTTTCCGTTTATGGATTCTGTTTCCAGTTTCTGGATTCTGTTTCACGTTTCTGGATTCGGTTTCCCCGTTTCTGGATCTGTTTCCGTTTATGGATTCTGTTTCACGTTTCTGGATTCTGTTTACTGTTTCTGGATTCTGTTTCATGTTTCTGGATTCTGTTTACCGTTTCTGGATTATGTTCCCGTTTCTGGATTCTGTTCCTGTTTCTGGATCTGTTTTCCCGTTTATGGATTCTGTTTCCGTTTATGGATTCTGTTCCGTTTCTGGATTATGTTTCCTGTTTTGGATTCTGTTTCACGTTTCTGGATTCTGTTTCCGTTTATGGATTCTGTTTCCGTTTATGGATTCTGTTTCATGTTTCTGGATTCTGTTTACCGTTTCTGGATTTGTTTCCCGTTTCGGATTCTGTTTCCTGTTTATGGATTCTGTTTACTGTTTCTGGATTATGTTTCCCGTTTCTGGATCTGTTTCCTGTTTCGGATTCTGTTTCCGTTTATGGATTCTGTTTCCCGTTTCTGGATTCTGTTTCCCGTTTCTGGATTCTGTTTCCTGTTTCTGGATTCTGTTTCCGTTTCTGGATTCTGTTTCCCGTTTCTGGATTCTGTTTCCCGTTTCTGGATTCTGTTTCCCGTTTCTGGATTCTGTTTCCCGTTTCTGGATTCTGTTTCCCGTTTCTGGATTCTGTTTCCCGTTTCTGGATTCTGTTTCCTGTTTCTGGATTCTGTTTCCCGTTTCTGGATTCTGTTTCCTGTTTCTGGATTCGGTTTCCCCGTTTCTGGATCTGTTTCCTGTTCTGGATTCTGTTTACTGTTTCTGGATTTGTTTCCTGTTTCTGGATTCTGTTTCCCGTTTCTGGATTCTGTTTCCTGTTTCTGGATTCTGTTTCCCGTTTCTGGATTCTGTTTCCTGTTTCTGGATTCTGTTTCCCGTTTCTGGATTCTGTTTCCCGTTTCTGGATTCTGTTTCCTGTTTCTGGATTCTGTTTCCCGTTTCTGGATTCTGTTTCCTGTTTCTGGATTCTGTTTCCTGTTTCTGGATTCTGTTCCCGTTTCTGGTTCTGTTTCCCGTTCTGGATTCTGTTTACCGTTTCTGGATTATGTTTCCCGTTTCGGATTCTGTTTCCGTTTATGGATTCTGTTTCCGTTTATGGATTCTGTTCCGTTTCTGGATTATGTTTCCTGTTTTGGATTCTGTTCCCGTTTATGGATTCTGTTTACCGTTTCTGGATTATGTTTCCTGTTTCTGGATTATGTTTCCTGTTTCTGATTCTGTTTCCCGTTTATGGATTCTGTTTCTTGTTTCTGGATTCTGTTTACTGTTTCTGGATTCTGTTTCCGTTTATGGATTCTGTTTACTGTTTCTGGATTCTGTTTCACGTTTCTGGATTCTGTTTACTGTTTCTGGATTCTGTTTCCGTTCTGGATTCTGTTTCCTGTTTCTGGATTCGGTTTCCCCGTTTCTGGATTCTGTTTCCGTTTATGGATTCTGTTTACTGTTTCTGGATTATGTTTCCTGTTTCTGGATTCTGTTCCCGTTTCTGGATCTGTTTCCGTTTCTGGATTCTGTTCCTGTTTCTGGATTCTGTTACCGTTTCTGGATTATGTTTCCTGTTTCTGGATTCTGTTTACTGTTTCTGGATTATGTTTCCTGTTTCTGGATTATGTTTCCCGTTTCTGGATCTGTTTTCCCGTTTTGGATTCTGTTTCCCGTTTATGGATTTTGTTTCCTGTTTCTGGATTCTGTTTACCGTTTCTGGATTATGTTTCCTGTTTCTGGATTATGTTTCCCGTTTCTGGAGTCTGTTTTCCCGTTTATGGATTCTGTTTACGTTTCTGGATTCTGTTTCCGTTTCTGGATTCTGTTTCCGTTTATGGATTCTGTTTACTGTTTCTGGATTATGTTCCCGTTTCTGGATTCTGTTTACTGTTTCTGGATTCTGTTTCCGTTCTGGATTCTGTTTCCTTGTTTCTGGATTCGGTTTCCCCGTTTCTGGATTCTGTTTCCGTTTATGGATTCTGTTTACTGTTTCTGGATTATGTTCCCGTTTCTGGAATTCTGTTTCCCGTTTCGGATTCTGTTTCCAGTTTCTGGATTCTGTTTCCAGTTTCTGGATTCTGGTTCCCGTTTCTGGATTCCTGTTTCCTGTTTATGGATTCTGTTTACCGTTTCTGGATTTGTTTCCCGTTTCCTGGATTCTGTTTCCTGTTTTCTGGATTATGTTCCCGTTTCTGGATCTGTTTTCCTGTTTTGGATTCTGTTTACTGTTTCTGGATTATGTTTCCTGTTTCTTCTGGATTCTGTTTCACGTTTCTGGATTCGTTTCCTGTTTCTGATTCTGTTTCCGTTTATGGATTCTGTTTACCGTTTCTGGATTATGTTTCCGTTTCTGGATTCGGTTTCCCCGTTTCTGGAGTCTGTTTTCCCGTTTATGGATTCTGTTTCCGTTTATGGATTCTGTTCCCGTTTCTGGAGTCTGTTTTCCCGTTTCGGATTCTGTTTCCGTTTATGGATTTTGTTTCCCGTTTCTGGAATTCTGTTTCCCGTTTATGGATTCTGTTCCGTTTCTGGATCTGTTTTCCTGTTTATGGATTCTGTTTCCCGTTTCTGATTCTGTTTCCCGTTTATGGATTCTGTTTCCGTTTATGGATTCTGTTTCCGTTTATGGATTCTGTTTACCGTTTCTGGATTCCTGTTTCCCGTTTCGGATTCTGTTTCCGTTTATGGATTTTGTTTCCCGTTTCGGGATTCTGTTCCCGTTCTGGATTCTGTTTACTGTTTCTGGATTCGTTTCCCCGTTTCTGGAATTCTGTTTCCCGTTTCTGGAGTCTGTTTTCCCGTTCTGGATTCTGTTTACCGTTTCTGGATTCCTGTTTCCCGTTTCTGATTCTGTTTCCCGTTTTCTGGATTATGTTTCCGTTTCTGGATTATGTTCCCGTTTCTGGAATTCTGTTTCCCGTTTATGGATTCTGTTTACGTTTCTGGATTCCTGTTTCCCGTTTCTGGTTTCTGGTTTCTGGTTTCTAGTTTCTGGTTTCTGGTTTCTAGTTTCTGGTTTCTGGTTTCTGGTTTCTAGTTTCTGGTTTCTGGTTTCTAGTTTCTGGTTTCTGGTTTCTAGTTTCTGGTTTCTAGTTTCTGGTTTCTGGTTTCTAGTTTCTGGTTTCTGGTTTCTGGTTTCTGGTTTCTGGTTTCTGGTTTCTAGTTTCTGGTTTCTGGTTTCTAGTTTCTGGTTTCTGGTTTCTAGTTTCTGGTTTCTGGTTTCTAGTTTCTGGTTTCTAGTTTCTGGTTTCTAGTTTCTGGTTTCTGGTTTCTGGTTTCTGGTTTCTAGTTTCTGGTTTCTGGTTTCTAGTTTCTGGTTTCTGGTTTCTAGTTTCTGGTTTCTAGTTTCTGGTTTCTGGTTTCTGGTTTCTAGTTTCTGGTTTCTGGTTTCTGGTTTCTGGTTTCTGGTTTCTGGTTTCTGGTTTCTGGTTTCTGGTTTCTAGTTTCTGGTTTCTAGTTTCTGGTTTCTGGTTTCTGGTTTCTAGTTTCTGGTTTCTAGTTTCTGGTTTCTGGATTCTAGTTTCTGGATTCTGTTTCCTGTTTCTGGATTCTGTTTCCCGTTTCTGGATTCTGTTTCCTGTTTCTGGATTCTGTTTCCCCGTTTCTGGAGTCTGTTTTCCCGTTTATGGATTCTGTTCCTGTTCTGGATTCTGTTTCCTGTTTCTGGATTCTGTTTCCCGTTTCTGGATTATGTTTCCGTTTCTGGATTCTGTTCCTGTTCTGGATTCTGTTCCTGTTCTGGATTATGTTTCCCGTTTCTGGATTCTGTTCCTGTTTCTGGATCTGTTCCCGTTTCTGGATTTGTTTCCTGTTTCCTGTTTCGGATTCTGTTTCCCGTTTCTGGTTCTGGTTCTGTTTCCCGTTTCGGATTCTGTTTCCTGTTTATGGATTCTGTTTCCGTTTATGGATTCTGTTTTCCCGTTTCTGGATTCTGTTTCCTGTTTATGGATTCTGTTCCTGTTTCTGGATTTGTTTCCCGTTTTCTGGATTCTGTTTCCCGTTTCTGGATTCTGTTTCCCGTTTCTGGATTCTGTTTCCTGTTTTGGATTCTGTTCCTGTTTCTGGATTCTGTTTCCTGTTCTGGATTCGTTTCCCGTTTCTGGATTCTGTTCATGTTTCTGGATTCTGGTTCCTGTTTCTGGATCTGTTTTCCCGTTTCTGGATTCTGTTCCCGTTTCTGGATTTGTTTCCTGTTTCGGATTCTGTTCCCGTTTCTGGATTCTGTTTACTGTTTCTGGATTCTGTTTCCTGTTTATGGATTCTGTTTCCCGTTCTGGATTCTGTTCCGTTTCTGGATCTGTTTTCCCGTTTTGGATTCTGTTTCCGTTTCTGGATTCTGTTTCCTTGTTTCTGGATTCTGTTCCCGTTTTGGATTCTGTTTCTGTTTCTGGATTCTGTTTCAGTTTCTGGATTCTGTTTCCTGTTTCGGGATTCTGTTTCCTGTTTCTGGATCTGTTTTCCTGTTTCCTGTTTCCTGTTTCGGATTCTGTTTCCGTTTTGGATTCTGTTTCCTGTTTCTGATTCTGTTTCCCGATTCTGGATTCTGTTTACTGTTTCTGGATTCTGTTTCCTGTTTTGGATTCTGTTTACCGTTTCTGGATTCTGTTCCCGTTTCTGGATTTGTTTCCCGTTTCTGGATTCTGTTTCCTGTTTTGGATTCTGTTTCTGTTTCTGGATCTGTTCCCGTTTCTGGATTCTGTTTCCCGTTTCTGGATTCTGTTTCCCGTTTCTGGATTCTGTTTCCGTTTCTGGATTCTGTTTCCCGTTTCTGGATTCTGTTTCCCGTTTCTGGATTCTGTTTCCTGTTTTGGATTCTGTTTCCTGTTTCTGGATTCTGTTTCCGTTTCTGGATTCTGTTCTGTTTCTGGATTCTGTTTCCCGTTTTGGATTCTGTTTCCTGTTTCTGGATTCTGTTTCATGTTTCTGGATTCTGTTCCGTTTCTGGATTCTGTTTCCGTTCTGGATTCTGTTTCCGTTTCTGGATTCTGTTCTGTTTCTGGATTATGTTTCCTGTTCTGGATTCTGTTTCCGTTCTGGATTCTGTTTCCTGTTTCTGGATTTGTTTCCTGTTTCCTGTTTCTGGATTATGTTTCCTGTTTCTGGATTCTGTTCCCGTTTCTGGATTCTGTTTCCTGTTTCTGGATTCTGTTTCCCGTTTCTGGATTCTGTTTCCGTTTCTGGATTCTGTTTTCTGTTTCCTGTTTCTGGATTCTGTTTCCCGTTTCTGGATTCTGTTTCCCGTTTCTGGATTCTGTTTCTGTTTCTGGATTCTGTTTCCTGTTTCCTGTTTCGGATTCTGTTTCCAGTTTCTGGATTCTGTTTCCCGTTTATGGATTTTGTTTCCGTTTCTGGATTCTGTTTCCTGTTTCTGGATTCTGTTTCCCGTTTCTGGATTCTGTTCCTGTTTCTGGATTTGTTTCCCGTTTCTGGATTCTTGTTTCCCGTTTCTGGATTCTGTTCTGTTTCTGGATCTGTTTTCCCGTTTCTGGTTCTGTTTCCTGTTTCTGGATTCTGTTCCTGTTTCTGGATTCTGTTTCCGGTTTCTGGATTCTGTTTCCCGTTCTGGATTCTGTTTCCGTTTCTGGATTATGTTTCCTGTTTTGGATTCTGTTTCAGTTTCTGGATTCTGTTTCCCTTTCTGGATTCTGTTTCCTGTTTCCTGTTTATGGATTCTGTTCCTGTTTCTGGATTCTGTTTCCTGTTTTCTGGATTCTGTTTTCCCGTTTCTGGATTCTGTTTCATGTTTCTGGATTCTGTTTCCCGTTTCTGGATTCTGTTTCGTTTCTGGATTCTGTTTCCGTTTCTGGATTCTGTTTCCGTTTCTGGATTATGTTTCCCGTTTCTGGTTCTGGTTCTGTTTCCCGTTTCTGGAATTCTGTTTCCTGTTTCTGGATTTGTTTCCGTTTCTGGATTTGTTTCCTGTTTCTGGATTCTGTTTCCTGTTTCCTGTTTCTGGTTCTGTTTCCCGTTTTGGATTCTGTTTACCGTTTCTGGATTCCTGTTTCCTGGATTCTGTTTCCCGATTCTGGATTCTGTTCCTGTTTCTGGATTCTGTTTACCGTTTCTGGATTCTGTTTCCGTTTCTGGATTCTGTTCCCGTTCTGGATTCTGTTTCCTGTTTCTGGATTCTGTTTCCGTTTATGGATTCTGTTTCCGTTTCTGGATTCCTGTTTCCTGTTTCCTGTTTCTGGATTCTGTTTCCAGTTTCTGGATTCTGTTTCCGTTTCTGGATTCTGTTTCCTGTTTCTGGATTCGGTTTCCCCGTTTCTTGGATTCTGTTTCCCGTTTTGGATTCTGTTTACCGTTTCTGGATTCTGTTTCCTGTTTCTGGATTCTGGTTCCCGTTTCTGGATTCTGTTCCCGTTTTGGATTTGTTTCCGTTTCTGGATTCTGTTTCATGTTTCTGGATTCTGTTTCCCGTTTTGGATTCTGTTTCCCGTTTTGGATTTGTTTCCGTTTCTGGATTCTGTTTCTGTTCTGGATTCTGTTTCCTGTTTCCTGTTTTGGATTCTGTTTACCGTTTCTGGATTCTGTTCCGTTTCTGGATTCGTTTCCTGTTTCTGGATTCTGTTTCCCGTTTCTGGATTCTGTTTCCCGTTCTGGATTCTGTTTCCTGTTTTGGATTCTGTTTTCCTGTTTCTGGATCTGTTCCCGTTTCTGGAATTCTGTTTCCTGTTTCCTGTTTCTGGATTCTGTTTCCTGTTTCGGATTCTGTTTCCCGTTCTGGATTCTGTTTACTGTTTCTGGATTCTGTTTCCGTTTCGGATTCTGTTTCCCGTTTCTGGATCTGTTTTCCGTTTATGGATTCTGTTCCCGTTTCTGGATTCTGTTTCCTGTTTATGGATTCTGTTTCCTGTTTCTGGATTCTGTTTCCGTTCTGGATTCTGTTTCCTGTTTCCTGTTTTGGATTCTGTTTCCCTTTCTGGATTCTGTTTCCTGTTTCTGGAATTCTGTTTCCTGTTTCTGGATTCTGTTTCCGTTCTGGATTCTGTTTCCCGTTTCTGGATTTGTTTCCTGTTTCTGGATTATGTTCCCGTTTCTGGATTCTGTTTCATGTTTCTGGATTCTGTTCTGTTTCTGGATTATGTTCCCGTTTCTGGATTTGTTTCCTGTTTCGGATTCTGTTTCTGTTTCTGGATTATGTTCCCGTTTCTGGATTCGTTTCCTGTTTCTGATTCTGTTTCCTGGTTCTGGATTCTGTTTCTGTTTCTGGATTCTTTTTCCTGTTTCTGGAATTCTGTTTCCCGTTTCTGGATTCTGTTTCCTGTTTCTGGATTTGTTTCCTGTTTTGGATTCTGTTTACTGTTTCTGGATTCTGTTTCCTGTTTCTGGATTCTGTTTCCCGTTTTTGGATTCTGTTTCCTGTTTTTGGATTCTGTTTCCTGTTTCTGGATTCTGTTTCCCGTTTCTGGGTTCTGTTTCCTGTTTCTGGATTCTGTTTCCTGTTTCTGGATCTGTTTTCCCGTTTATGGATTCTGTTTCCCGTTTCTGGATTCTGTTCCTGTTTCTGGATTCTGTTCCGTTTCTGGATCTGTTTTCCCGTTTATGGATTATGTTTCCCGTTTCTGGATTCTGTTTCCGTTTCTGATTCTGTTTCCTGTTTCTGGATTCTGTTTCTGTTCTGGATTCTGTTCCCGTTTCTGGATTCTGTTTCCTGTTTTCTGGATTCTGTTTCACGTTTCTGGATTCTGTTTCTGTTCTGGATTCTGTTTCCGTTTCTGGATTATGTTCCCGTTTCTGGAGTCTGTTTTCCCGTTTCGGATTCTGTTTCCTGTTCTGGATTCTGTTTCCTGTTTTCTGGATTTGTTTCCCGTTTCTGGATTCGTTTCCGTTTCTGATTCTGTTTCCTGTTTTGGATTCTGTTTCCCGTTTCTGGATTCTGTTTCTGTTTCTGGATTCTGTTTCCCGTTTCTGGATTCTTTTCCTGTTTCTGGATTCTGTTTCCCGTTTCGGATTCTGTTCCCGTTTCTGATTCTGTTTCCTGTTTCTGGATTCTGTTTCCCGTTTATGGATTTTGTTTCCTGTTTCCTGTTTTGGATTCTGTTTCCGGTTTCTGGATTCTGTTTCCCGTTTCTGGATTCTGTTCTGTTTCTGGATCTGTTTTCCCGTTCTGGATTCTGTTTCTGTTCTGGATTCGTTTCCCGTTTCTTGGATTCTGTTTCCTGTTTTGGATTCTGTTTCTGTTTCTGGATTCCTGTTTCCTGGATTCTGTTTCCCGTTTCTGGATTCTTTTCCTGTTTCTGATTCTGTTTCCGTTCTGGATTCTGTTTCCTGTTTCTGGATTCTGTTCCTGTTTCTGGATTCTGTTTCCGTTTCTGGATTCTGTTTCCCGTTCTGGATTCTGTTTCCTGTTTCTGGATTCTGTTTCTGTTCTGGATTCTGTTCCCGTTTATGGATTATGTTTCCTGTTTCTGGATTCTGTTCCCGTTTCTGATTCTGTTTCCGTTTCTGGATTCTGTTCCGTTTCTGGATTCTGTTCCAGTTTCTGGATTCTGTTTCCCGTTTCTGGATTCGTTCCCGTTTCTGGAATTCTGTTTCCCGTTTCTGGAATTCTGTTTCCCGTTTCTGGATCTGTTTTCCTGTTTCTGGATTCTGTTTCCGTTCTGGATTCTGTTTCTGTTCTGGATTCGTTTCCCGTTTCTGGATTCTGTTTCTGTTTCTGGATTATGTTTCCCGTTTCTGGATTCTGTTACCGTTTCTGGATTCCTGTTTCCTGGATTCTGTTTCCCGTTTCTGGATTCTGTTTCCCGTTTCTGGATTCTGTTTCCTGTTTCTGGATTCTGTTTCCTGTTTCTGGATTCTGTTTCCCGTTTCTGGATTCTGTTTCATGTTTCTGGATTCTGTTTCATGTTTCTGGATTCTGTTTCCCGTTTCTGGATTCTGTTCCCGTTTCTGTATTCTGTTTCCTCTTTCTGGATTCTGTTTCCCGTTTCTGGATTCTGTTTCACGTTTCTGGATTCTGTTTCCCGTTTCTGGATTCTGTTTCCGTTCTGGATTCTGTTTCCGTTTCTGGATTCTGTTCCTGTTTCTGGATTCTGTTACCTGTTTCTGGATTCTGTTTCCTGTTTCTGGATTCTGTTTTCTGTTTCCTGTTTCTGGATTCTGTTTCCTGTTTCTGGATTCTGTTTCCCGTTTCTGGATTCTGTTTCCCGTTTCTGGATTCTGTTTCCTGTTTCTGGATTCTGTTTCCTGTTTCTGGATTCTGTTTCTGTTTCTGGATTCTGTTTCCCGTTTCTGGATTCTGTTTCCCGTTTCTGGATTCTGTTTCCCGTTTCTGGATTCTGTTTCCTGTTTCTGGATTCTGTTTCCTGTTTCTGGATTCTGTTTCCCGTTTCTGGATTCTGTTTCCCGTTTCTGGATTCTGTTTCCTGTTTTCTGGATTCTGTTTCCCGTTTCTGGATTCTGTTTCCCGTTTCTGGATTCTGTTTCCCGTTTCTGGATTCTGTTTCCCGTTTCTGGATTCTGTTTCCCGTTTCTGGATTCTGTTTCCCGTTTCTGGATTCTGTTTCCCGTTTCTGGATTCTGTTTCCCGTTTCTGGATTCTGTTTCCCGTTTCTGGATTCTGTTTCCGTTTTCTGAATTCTGTTTCCTGTTTCTGGATTCTGTTTCCTGTTTCTGGATTCTGTTTCCCGTTTCTGGATTCTGTTTCCGTTTTTTGGATTCTGTTTTCTGTTTCTGGATTCTGTTTCCCGTTTCTGGATTCTGTTTCCTGTTTCTGGATTCTGTTTCCCGTTTCTGGATTCTGTTTCCCGTTTCTGGATTCTGTTTCCCGTTTCTGGATTCTGTTTCCGTTTCTGGATTCTGTTTCCCGTTTCTGGATTCTGTTTCCCGTTTCCTGGATTCTGTTTCCTGTTTCCTGTTTCCTGTTTCTGGATTCTGTTTCCCGTTTCTGGATTCTGTTTCCCGTTTTGGATTCTGTTTCCTGTTTCTGGATTCTGTTTCCCGTTTCTGGATTCTGTTTCCCGTTTCTGGATTCTGTTTCCCGTTTCTGGATTCTGTTTACCGTTTCTGACTTCTGTTTCCTGTTTCTGGATTCTGTTTCCCGTTTCTGGATTCTGTTTCCTGTTTCTGGATTCTGTTTCCCGTTTCTGGATTCTGTTTCCCGTTATGGATTCTGTTTACGTTTCTGGATTCTGTTCCCGTTCTGGATTCTGTTCTGTTTCTGGATCTGTTTTCCGTTTCTGGATTTGTTTCCCGTTTTCTGGATTCTGTTTCCGTTTCTGGATTTGTTTCCTGTTTCTGGATCTGTTTTCCGTTTCTGGATTTGTTTCCCGTTTCGGATTCTGTTTCCTGTTTCTGGATTCTGTTCCGTTTCTGGATCTGTTTTCCCGTTTCTTGGATTCTGTTTCCTGTTTATGGATTCTGTTCCCGTTTTGGATTCTGTTTCCGTTTCTGGATTCTGTTTCATGTTTCTGGATTCTGTTCCCGTTCTGGATCTGTTTTCCCGTTTTGGATTCTGTTTCCCGTTCTGGATCTGTTTTCCCGTTTCTGGATTCTGTTTCCTGTTTATGGATTCTGTTTCCTGTTTATGGATTCTGTTTCCAGTTTCTGGATTCTGGTTCCCGTTTCTGGATTTGTTCCCGTTTCTGGATTCTGTTTCCCGTTTTCTGGATTCTGTTCCTGTTTTGGATTCTGTTTCCTGTTTCTGGATTCTGTTTCCCGTTTTGGATTCTGTTCCCGTTTCTGGATTCGTTTCCCCGTTTCTTGGATTCTGTTTCCCGTTCGGATTCTGTTTACCGTTCTGGATTCTGTTTCCTGGTTCTGGATTCTGTTTCCCGGTTCTGGATTCTGTTTCCCGTTCTGGATTCTGTTTCCCGTTTCTTGGATTCTGTTTCTGTTCTGGATTCTGTTTCTGTTTCTGGATTCTGTTCCGTTTCTGGATTCTGTTCCGTTTCTGGATCTGTTCCCGTTTATGGATTCTGTTTCCTGTTTCCTGTTTCTGGAGTCTGTTTTCCCGTTATGGATTCTGTTTCCTGTTCTGGATTTGTTTCCTGTTTCTGGATTCTGTTTCCCGTTTCGGATTCTGTTCCCGTTTCTGGCTTCTGTTTCCCGTTCTGGATTCTGTTTCCTGGTTCTGGATTCTGTTTCCCGTTTCTGGATCTGTTCCCGTTTATGGATTCTGTTTACGTTTCTGGATTCTGTTCCTGTTTCTGGATCTGTTCCCGTTTTGGATTTGTTTCCTGTTTCCTGTTTATGGATTCTGTTTCCGTTTATGGATTCTGTTTCCCGTTTCTGATTCTGTTTCCGTTTCTGGATTCTGTTCCGTTTCTGGATTCTGTTCCGTTTCTGGATTCTGTTTCTGTTTCTGGATTCTGTTTCCCGTTATGGATTCTGTTTCCTGTTTCTTGGATTCTGTTTCTGTTCTGGATTCTGGTTCCCGTTTCTGGATGCTGTTTCCCGTTTCTGGATTCTGTTTCCCGTTTCGGATTCTGTTTCCCGTTCTGGATTCTGTTCCTGTTTCTGGATTCTGTTTATTATTTCTGGATTCTGTTCCTGTTTCTGGATTCTGTTTCCCGTTCTGGATTCTGTTTCCCGTTTTGGATTCTGTTTCATG
Organism: Byasa hedistus; assembly: GCA_029286795.1. NCBI lineage: Eukaryota > Metazoa > Arthropoda > Insecta > Lepidoptera > Papilionidae > Byasa > Byasa hedistus. The sequence goes on along the minus strand of JAGSMW010000020.1, from coordinate 1,645,897 downwards.
TTTCTGGATTCTGTTCCCGTTCTGGATTCTGTTTCCCGTTCTGGATTCTGTTTCGTTTCTGGATTCTGTTTCCCGTTTCTGATTCTGTTTCCCGTTTCTGGATTCTGTTTCCCGTTCTGATTCTGTTTCCCGATTCTGGATTCTGTTCCCGTTTATGGATTCTGTTCCTGTTTCTGGATTATGTTTCCTGTTTCCTGTTTCGGATTCTGTTTCCCGTTTTCTGGATTCTGTTTCCCGTTATGGATTCTGTTTCCGTTTCGGATTCTGTTTCCGTTTCTGGATTCTGTTTCCCGTTTCTGGATTCGTTTCCCGTTTCTCTGGATTCTGTTTCCCGTTTCTCTGGATTCTGTTTCCCGTTTTGGATTCTGTTTCTGTTTCTGGATTCTGTTTCCTGTTTCCTGTTTATGGATTCTGTTTCCGTTTCTGGATTCGTTTCCCGTTTCTGGATTCTGTTTCTGTTTCTGGATTATGTTTCCCGTTTCTGGATTCTGTTCCTGTTTCTGGATTCTGTTCCCGTTTCTGGATTCTTTTCCCGTTTCTGGATTCTGTTTCCCGTTCGGATTCTGTTTCCCGTTTCTGGATTCTGTTTCCCGTTTCTGGATTCTTGTTTCCCGTTTCTTGGATTCTGTTTCCCGTTCTGGATTCTGGTTCCTGTTTCTTCTGGATTCTGTTTCCCGTTTCGGATTCTGTTTCCCGTTTTGGATTCTGTTTCCCGTTTCTCTGGATTCTGTTTCCCGTTCTGGATTATGTTCCCGTTTCTGGATTATGTTTCCTGTTTCTGGATTTGTTTCCTGTTTCCTGTTTCTGGATTCTGTTTCCGTTTATGGATTCTGTTTACCGTTTCTGGATTCTGTTTCCTGTTCTGGATTCTGTTTCCCGTTTCTGGATTATGTTTCCGTTTCTGGATTCTGTTTCCTGTTTCCTGTTTCTGGAATTCTGTTTCCTGTTTATGGATTCTGTTTACCGTTTCTGGATTCTGTTTCCCGTTTCTGGATTATGTTTCCCGTTTCTGGATTTGTTTCCTGTTTCCTGTTTTGGATTCTGTTTCATGTTTCTGGATTTGTTTCCCGTTTTGGATTATGTTTCCCGTTTTGGATTATGTTTCCCGTTTCTGGATTCTGTTCCCGTTCTGGATTATGTTTCCCGTTTCTGGATTCTGTTTCCTGTTCTGGATTATGTTTCCTGTTTCCTGTTTCTGGATTATGTTTCCTGTTTCTGGATTCTGTTTCCGTTTTGGATTCTGTTTCATGTTTCTGGATTCGTTTCCCGTTCTGGATTCGTTTCCCGTTCTGGATTCGTTTCCCGTTTCTCTGGATTCTGTTTCCGTTTCTGGATTCTGTTTCCGTTTCGGATTCTGTTTCCCGTTATGGATTCTGTTTCTGTTTCTGGATTCTGTTTCCCGTTTCTGGATTCTGTTTCCCGTTTCTGGATTCTGTTTCCTGTTCTGGATTCTGTTTCTGTTTCTGGATTCCTGTTTCCCGTTTCTGGATTCTGTTTCCGTTTCTGGATTCTGTTTCCTGTTTCTGGATTCTGTTTCCTGTTTCTGGATTCTGTTTCCCGTTTCTGGATTCTGTTTCCTGTTTCTGGATTCTGTTTCCCGTTTCTGGATTCTGTTTCCCGTTTCTGGATTCTGTTTCCCGTTTCTGGATTCTGTTTCCCGTTTTGGATTCTGTTCCTGTTCTGGATTCTGTTTCCCGTTCGGATTCTGTTTCCCGTTTCTGGATTCTGTTTCCCGTTTCTGGATTCTGTTTCCCGTTTCTGGATTCTGTTTCCCGTTTCTGGATTCTGTTTCCCGTTTCTGGATTCTGTTTCCCGTTTCTGGATTCTGTTTCCCGTTTCTGGATTCTGTTTCCTGTTTCTGGATTCTGTTTCCTGTTTCTGGATTCTGTTTCCCGTTTCTGGATTCTGTTTCCGTTTCTGGATTCTTGTTTCCCGTTTCGGATTCTGTTTCCGTTTCTGGATCTGTTTTCCCGTTTTGGATTCTGTTTCCCGTTTCTGGATTCTGTTTCCTGTTTCTGGATTCTGTTTCCCGTTTCTGGATTCTGTTTCCCGTTTCTGGATTCTGTTTCCCGTTTCTGGATTCTGTTTACCGTTTCTGACTTCTGTTTCCTGTTTCTGGATTCTGTTTCCCGTTTCTGGATTCTGTTCCTGTTTCTGGATTCTGTTTCCCGTTCTGGATTCTGTTCTGTTTCTGGATTCTGTTCCCGTTTCTGGATTCTGTTTCCGTTTATGGATTCTGTTTCCTGTTTCTGGATCTGTTTTCCTGTTTCTGGATCTGTTTTCCCGTTCTGGATTCTGTTTCCTGTTTCTGGATTCTGTTTCCCGTTCTGGATTCTGTTTTCCTGTTTCTGGATTCTGTTTCCCGTTTCTGGATTCTGTTTCCCGTTCTGGATTCTGTTTACCGTTCTGGATTCTGTTCCTGTTTCTGGATTCTTTTCCCCGTTTCTGGAATTCTGTTTCCCGTTTCTGGATTCTGTTTCCCGTTTTCTGGATTCTGTTTCCCGTTCTGGATTCTGGTTCCTGTTTCTGGATTCTGTTTCCCGTTTTCTGGATTCTGTTTCCTGTTTCCTGTTTCTGGATTCTGTTTCCCGTTTCGGATTCTGTTTCCTGTTTCTGGATTCTGTTTCCCGTTTCTGGATTTGTTTCCCGTTTCTGGAATTCTGTTTCCTGTTTCTGGATTTGTTTCCCGTTTTGGATTATGTTTCCTGTTTCTGATTCTGTTTCCGTTCTGGATTCTGTTTCCTGTTTATGGATTCTGTTTCCCGTTTCTGGATTATGTTTCCCGTTTCTGGATTCTGTTCCTGTTCTGGATTCTGTTTCCCGTTCGGATTCTGTTTCCCGATTCTGGATTCTGTTCCTGTTCTGGATTCTGTTTCCCGTTTCTGGATTCTGTTTCCGTTTCTGGATTCTGTTTCCCGGTTTCTGGATTCTGTTTCCCGTTTCTCTGGATTCTGTTTCCCGTTCTGGATTCTGTTCCCGTTTCTGGATTCTGTTTCATGTTTCTGGATTCTGTTTCCCGTTTCTTGGATTCTGTTTCCCGTTTCTGGAATTCTGTTTCCTGTTTCCTGTTTCGGGATTCTGTTTCCCGTTTTCTGGATTCCTGTTTCCTGGATTCTGTTTCATGTTTCTGGATTCTGTTTCCCGTTTTCTGGATTCTGTTTCCCGTTTCTGGATTCTGTTTCCCGTTTCTGGATTCTGTTTCCTGTTTCTGGAATCTGTTTCTGTTTCTGGATTCTGTTTACCGTTTCTGAATTCTGTTTCCTGTTTCTGGATTCTGTTTCCCGTTTCTGGATTCTGTTTCCTGTTTCTGGATCTGTTTCCCGTTTCTGGATTCTTGTTTCCCGTTTTCTGGATTCTGTTTCCCGTTTCTGGATTCTGTTTCATGTTTCTGGATTCTGTTTCCCGTTTCTGGATTCTGTTTCTCGTTTCTGTATTCTGTTTCCTGTTTCTGGAGTCTGTTTTCCCGTTTCGGATTCTGTTTCCGTTTCTGGATTCTGTTTCCCGTTTCTGGATTCTGTTTCCCGTTTCTGGATTCTGTTTCCCGTTTCTGGATTCTGTTTCCTGTTCTGGATTCTGTTCTGTTTCTGGATCTGTTCCCGTTTCTGGATTCCTGTTTCCTGGATTCTGTTTCTGTTTCTGGATTCTGTTTCCTGTTCTGGATTTGTTTCCCGTTTCTGGCTTCTGTTTCCCGTTTCGGATTCTGTTTCCCGTTTCTGGATTCTGTTTCCTGTTTCCTGTTTCTGGATTCTGTTTCCTGTTTCCTGTTTATGGATTCTGTTCCGTTTCTGGATTCTGTTTCCCGTTTTGGATTCTGTTTACTGTTTCTGGATTTGTTTCCTGTTTCCTGTTTCTGATTCTGTTTCCTGTTTCCTGTTTTGGATTCTGTTTACTGTTTCTGGATTTGTTTCCCGTTCTGGATTCTGTTTCCTGTTTTGGATTCTGTTTCCGTTTCTGGATTCTGTTTCCTGTTTCTGGATTTGTTTCCTGTTTCGGATTCTGTTTCCTTGTTTCTGGATTCTGTTTCCCGTTTCTGGATTCTGTTCCCGTTTTGGATTCTGTTTCCTGTTTCCTGTTTCTGGATTCTGTTTACTGTTTCTGGATTCTGTTACCGTTTCTGGATTTGTTTCCTGTTTCCTGTTTCGGATTCTGTTTCCTGTTCTGGATTCTGTTTCTGTTCTGGATTCTGTTTCCCGTTTCTGGATTATGTTTCCCGTTTCTGTATTCTGTTTCCCGATTCTGGATTCTGTTTCTGTTTTGGATTCTGTTTCATGTTTCTGGATTCGTTTCCGTTTCTGGATTCTTGTTTCCTGTTTCTGGATTCTGTTCCTGTTTCTGGATGCTGTTTCCCGTTTATGGATTCTGTTTCCGTTTTGGATTCTGTTTCCCGTTTCTGGATGCTGTTTCCCGTTTATGGATTCTGTTTCCGTTTATGGATTATGTTTCCGTTTCTGGATTCTGTTTCGTTTCTGGATTCTGTTTCCGTTTATGGATTCTGTTCCCGTTCTGGATTATGTTTCTGTTTCTGGATTCTGTTTCCTGTTTCTGGATTATGTTTCCCGTTCTGGATTCTGTTCCCGTTCTGGATTATGTTTCCGTTTCTGGATCTGTTTTCCCGTTTTGGATTCTGTTCCCGTTTCTGGATTCTGTTTCCGTTTATGGATTCTGTTTCCTGTTTCTGGATTCTGTTTCCGGTTTCTGGATTCTGTTTCTGTTTCTGGATTCCTGTTTCCTGTTTCTGGATTCTGTTTCCTGTTTCTGGATTTGTTTCCGTTTCTGGATTCTGTTCCCGTTCTGGATTTGTTTCCCGTTTCTGGATTCTGTTTCCTGTTCTGGATTCTGTTTCCGTTTCTGGATTCTGTTTACCGTTTCTGGATTATGTTTCCTGTTTCCTGTTTCTGGATTTGTTTCCTGTTTTGGATTCTGTTTCCCGTTCTGGATTCTGTTCTGTTTCTGGATTCTGTTTCCCGTTTTCTGGATTCCTGTTTCCTGTTTATGGATTCTGTTTCCCGTTCTGGATTCTGTTTCCCGATTCTGGATTCTGTTTCCCGTTATGGATTCTGTTTCCTGTTTTGGATTCTGTTTCCGTTTCTGGATTCTGTTACCGTTTCTGGATTCTGTTTCACGTTTCTGGATTTGTTTCCTGTTTCCTGTTTCTGGATTCTGTTTCCGTTCTGGATTCTGTTTCCTGTTTCTGGAATTCTGTTTCCCGTTCTGGATTTGTTTCCCGTTTTGGATTCTGTTTCCGTTTCTGGATTCTGTTTCCCGTTTCTGGATTCTGTTTCCTTTCTGGATTCTGTTTCCTGTTTCTGGATTCCTGTTTCCTGGATTCTGTTTCTGTTTCTGGATTTGTTTCCCGTTTCTGGATTATGTTTCCTGTTTTGGATTCTGTTCCTGTTTCTGGATTCTGTTTATTATTTCTGGATTCTGTTTCCGTTTCTGGATCTGTTTTTTTTTTTTTTTTTTTTTTTTTTTTTTTTTTTTTTTTTTTTTTTTTTTTTTTTTTTTTTTTTTTTTTTTTTTTTTTTTTTTTTTTTTTTTTTTTTTTTTTTTTTTTTTTTTTTTTTTTTTTTTTTTTTTTTTTTTTTTTTTTTTTTTTTTTTTTTTTTTTTTTTTTTTTTTTTTTTTTTTTTTTTTTTTTTTTTTTTTTTTTTTTTTTTTTTTTTTTTTTTTTTTTTTTTTTTTTTTTTTTTTTTTTTTTTTTTTTTTTTTTTTTTTTTTTTTTTTTTTTTTTTTTTTTTTTTTTTTTTTTTTTTTTTTTTTTTTTTTTTTTTTTTTTTTTTTTTTTTTTTTTTTTTTTTTTTTTTTTTTTTTTTTTTTTTTTTTTTTTTTTTTTTTTTTTTTTTTTTTTTTTTTTTTTTTTTTTTTTTTTTTTTTTTTTTTTTTTTTTTTTTTTTTTTTTTTTTTTTTTTTTTTTTTTTTTTTTTTTTTTTTTTTTTTTTTTTTTTTTTTTTTTTTTTTTTTTTTTTTTTTTTTTTTTTTTTTTTTTTTTTTTTTTTTTTTTTTTTTTTTTTTTTTTTTTTTTTTTTTTTTTTTTTTTTTTTTTTTTTTTTTTTTTTTTTTTTTTTTTTTTTTTTTTTTTTTTTTTTTTTTTTTTTTTTTTTTTTTTTTTTTTTTTTTTTTTTTTTTTTTTTTTTTTTTTTTTTTTTTTTTTTTTTTTTTTTTTTTTTTTTTTTTTTTTTTTTTTTTTTTTTTTTTTTTTTTTTTTTTTTTTTTTTTTTTTTTTTTTTTTTTTTTTTTTTTTTTTTTTTTTTTTTTTTTTTTTTTTTTTTTTTTTTTTTTTTTTTTTTTTTTTTTTTTTTTTTTTTTTTTTTTTTTTTTTTTTTTTTTTTTTTTTTTTTTTTTTTTTTTTTTTTTTTTTTTTTTTTTTTTTTTTTTTTTTTTTTTTTTTTTTTTTTTTTTTTTTTTTTTTTTTTTTTTTTTTTTTTTTTTTTTTTTTTTTTTTTTTTTTTTTTTTTTTTTTTTTTTTTTTTTTTTTTTTTTTTTTTTTTTTTTTTTTTTTTTTTTTTTTTTTTTTTTTTTTTTTTTTTTTTTTTTTTTTTTTTTTTTTTTTTTTTTTTTTTTTTTTTTTTTTTTTTTTTTTTTTTTTTTTTTTTTTTTTTTTTTTTTTTTTTTTTTTTTTTTTTTTTTTTTTTTTTTTTTTTTTTTTTTTTTTTTTTTTTTTTTTTTTTTTTTTTTTTTTTTTTTTTTTTTTTTTTTTTTTTTTTTTTTTTTTTTTTTTTTTTTTTTTTTTTTTTTTTTTTTTTTTTTTTTTTTTTTTTTTTTTTTTTTTTTTTTTTTTTTTTTTTTTTTTTTTTTTTTTTTTTTTTTTTTTTTTTTTTTTTTTTTTTTTTTTTTTTTTTTTTTTTTTTTTTTTTTTTTTTTTTTTTTTTTTTTTTTTTTTTTTTTTTTTTTTTTTTTTTTTTTTTTTTTTTTTTTTTTTTTTTTTTTTTTTTTTTTTTTTTTTTTTTTTTTTTTTTTTTTTTTTTTTTTTTTTTTTTTTTTTTTTTTTTTTTTTTTTTTTTTTTTTTTTTTTTTTTTTTTTTTTTTTTTTTTTTTTTTTTTTTTTTTTTTTTTTTTTTTTTTTTTTTTTTTTTTTTTTTTTTTTTTTTTTTTTTTTTTTTTTTTTTTTTTTTTTTTTTTTTTTTTTTTTTTTTTTTTTTTTTTTTTTTTTTTTTTTTTTTTTTTTTTTTTTTTTTTTTTTTTTTTTTTTTTTTTTTTTTTTTTTTTTTTTTTTTTTTTTTTTTTTTTTTTTTTTTTTTTTTTTTTTTTTTTTTTTTTTTTTTTTTTTTTTTTTTTTTTTTTTTTTTTTTTTTTTTTTTTTTTTTTTTTTTTTTTTTTTTTTTTTTTTTTTTTTTTTTTTTTTTTTTTTTTTTTTTTTTTTTTTTTTTTTTTTTTTTTTTTTTAGTGACAATCATTGGAATGATTCCCAATGTTTTTGAAAAAAAATTCATTCCTTTCTACCTCCCATATTTTTTAAAAGTAATACCAGCGCCATCTCTTGACAACTTTATCATTTACATTTTAAATCTACACTTCTCCATGTTCTAAATAAACGCCATCTAGTGGAACATGGTATAACAGATATGAGAAAACTGCTGTAAGAGTATAGATAAATTTTAGTTATTATACTTACGTCTTCGTATTAATTAAATTCATAAACATTTTATCATACAATAACCTTTTTTTTAGTGACAATCATTGGAATGATTCCCAATGTTTTGTAATATTTTTTACATATGTCTAATTTACGTAATCTTTATTTGATGACAACACAAAGAATATAAAAAGATAGTAAATATTTTTAAGGTAGTTAAAGGCTGTGTTAGAAATCGCTATGGTTGCGATTTCTTCCAGACAACCAATAAATTGACAGGATTTAATGAAACTTACACTGAAAATATAGAGCAATGGTGAACATGTTTAAATGTGTTCGTAAATGCATTTATTCAAAAGAGAAAGAGGTAAATATTTATTATCTAGTTTATATGAAAGAGAGATTCTCCAAGTTTCTTTGTACATTACAACAAGATTTTAGTTCATCAAAACCTCTTATTTGGTTTTCGATTTAATTCAGGTTAAAGAAAACTGCAAATGAATCTGGTGGTTAGCCTCTGTCTTCATTTATCATCTAGGTTGGTAACAACCACTGATTTTCATATAAAAACAATGTTCAAACATTACTGGATCCCAGTACAAGATCCAATATGATTTATTATGGACTCGCATGTTAAATATACTATAAGGGTTTAATTATAGAAAAACGTTCGCTACCCTTTACCGACTGGTGAACGTCATGCTCTTCGCCCCGTAATTTTTCTACGCTTGCCAAAATGTCCTCCATTTTCGGTCTAATTTATACAACACTTACCATTTCAGATGTAGCAGAGGAATTCTTTAACAATGTCTTTAACTTAAAAGACCTTTTGTAAATATGTCGAATGATACACCGCTTTATCACCATGTCAGACGGAAATTAAATTTCTAACGCAAAACTTCACCAAAAAGATCTCAATCAAACGGTCATCAATCAGCCATTGTCACCTTAAAAAAGTTATAAACGAAAAGGAAATCGAGTTCCATTTCGCCAATAAAAAAAGGAGGTTAATAATGCATACAATGTAAATGGTTTTCCTTTCAACAAAACCAACAAAATTTATGAATAAATTCATATAATATGTTTAACAACAAAGCTTCGTATACATTTCTCATCACTACATATTAACAAAGTGATCCTTTATGAAAATAAAATAAAGATAAATATTTCATTGTATTTTTCATTAGTTTCCATTTCAAATATTTATCGTCCAATATAATCATAGCTAGGATTATTTTGTAAATAACTTCTTTTATTTATTATATATACCGACGGGACCGGAAATCAAGTTACACCTCGCCTCGTATCTTGAGACCGTGAGCTGGCAAAGTTCCACGTGGCGGTGTTTGGACCATGTTCAAACACTCATCTGCAGCAACGCTTCATAACTCCTGTATAGCTTACCGACTTTTCCACATACTCAATATACATACTTCTGAGCTAATATTTTGCTTCTTTCCCTTCCACTTTACTCTCGGTAAATATACTCCCGGACACATCTATCGGCCCACCACCCAGTTTTTAAAGTTTCGACGGTGTCTAGTTAAAAATAAATGTTAGTTGGAGCAATAAGTTTTAATGCAGTTTTGAAGCAGATTTATTGGTCAACCCCTATGTATGGTTTTTTTTTATTTTTTTTGTAATTTCGAAATGATTTGGCCGGCAGAAGTTTTGCAGCTTGGGCGACAATTTCAGGCAGAGTATCCATATTTTTTGGTCAAAACTGGCTCTAAGTTTAGATTTGCCTTTTTGTGGAACCAATAATCGAACACATCAAAAAATATATCCAACTTATGCGAAATAAAAAAGTTTTCTCCATTCTTGGGTCGTTGAAAACAATGAACAGACTCGAATTTTCGTTTTTTTTTTCATAATCCCGAGTTCAAAATAAAAAAAAAACATACATAAAGGTTATCCAAAAAATCAGCTTTAAAACTGCATTAAAACTTATTGCTCCACCTAACATTTATTTTTAGCTAGGCACCGTTAAAACTTTTAAACACTAGGTGGGCCGATAGATGTGTCCGGGAGTGTAGTTAAAGGCGACCAAAACCAGGAAGTCGTCACCAAGTATTTAATGTGACCTGTACTAAAATATTGCGCTGTTGGGATATTTCAGCAGGCTGAAATCGTGATGAGATTTATGAATTATAAATAACATTTAACTATAACAGTTATCTTCAACTACTTTTATGTTTTAGATATCTATGTATGGAATAACCTTGTCCTATATTACGAGTATAACATAATTACGATTTTATTTCTTTGGTTTCTTCTCGGTATTTTCTCTAACTTATAACTATTAACTGCTTCTATGGTGCAGCTAACTAACTAGTAAAGTAGCTTGCCTTTAAAACGAAGGTCTCTGTTTGATTCCAGGGTCATACGTAGAAGACCAAACGTACCAGAGTATAGACGATGCTGATATTGTATTTCGCAATGATATCGATCTTTTATTTCTTTGACTACAGTGCCATTCAAAGCTGAATAAGTTAAATAAATTAATGAAATACTTTAACTGTTATCTAATAAATTCATTATTGCACTTTTGTTTATAATATAAAAATAAAATAATTTGACAGATACAATATCAGCGAGCAGTTGCTTACTGCAGATCGTCCAGCCTCCGGGTCAGCGGTTCAAGGAGGTCCGGTTCGGATGTAATCAGTTTACACAATTAACCACTCAGTTAATGATTACTAAGCGGATCTATAATTAGTATTATTTATAGCCGGCTGAAGAGATGTAAATGATATATACTCCCGGACACATCTATCGGCCCACCTAGTGTTTAAAAGTTTTAACGGTGCCTAGCTAAAAATAAATGTTAGGTGGAGCAATAAGTTTTAATGCAGTTTTAAAAAAAGAGAAAAAAAGCTGATTTTTTGGATAACCTTTATGTATGTTTTTTTTTTATATTTGATTTCAGGATTATGAAAAAAAACCAAAATTCGAGTCCGTTCATTGTTTTCATCGACCCAGGAATGGAGAAAACTTTTTTATTTCGCACAAGTTGGATTTTTTTTTGATGTGTCCGATTATTGGTTCCATAAAAAGGCAAATCTAAACTTAGAGCCAGTTTGACCAAAAAATATGGATACTCTGCCTGAAATTGTCGCCAAGTTGTAAAACTTCTGCCGGCCAAATCAATTCGAAATTACAAAAAAAATAAAAAAAACATACATAAAGGTTATCCAAAAAATCTGCTTCAAAACTGCATTAAAACTTATTGCTCCACCTAACATTTATTTTTAACTAGACACCGTCGAAACTTTAAACACTAGGTGGTGGGCCGATAGATGTGTCCGGGAGTATATCTTTACTTTTTAACCTGTACAGTTGTTTTGTGATGACATTTTATAGAGCCGTTGAAACCGTTTGAAAGGTCTTATGCAGTTCCACTTGCATAACATCTGATAGGTAAACGTTCAACTTAAGTTAAAAGCTATTTCGTAATGGACAACGGATGAGTAAAGTAAACTAAATGTTAAAAGGTATATGTGTGTTATGTATTAGTAATTAAATATTGTTGTATAAATACCTAAATAAATAAAACTCTAGCTGTATTTAAGCATTCATGTTTTCATTAAATGTTATAAATACTTTGTTTATCCGGATCTTCTTACAGAAGAAATATAATATCATGAATATAACAATGATTATTCGCATAACAATTTTGTCATTGAATAGTAAATTACGTATTTTGTTTAATAGAATATTTATTACATTAACATATTTTCGTATAAGTTAAATTATTTAACATTAAATCAATTGTTTTTGTTACTTCAACTTAACTCCGAAGCAAGAAATACACTCGGTTGAATATTTAGCAATATTTTATAAACAGAAAAATTAAACTTATGTAGAGCTGCTGCTCTATTCCTGGTTCTGTTAATGTTAAATTAAAACATGTGCAATTATATAATATTTATGAACTTCACTTTTGGAATGACTGCCCAATATTAAAAACATAACAAAGTTACAACTGTTGTCATAAACAAAATCTTCTTTATACAAATGCTTTGGATAATCTAAATTATCGTTTATTGCAATAGGTTTAATGTACAATCTTTTTAAACAGTGCGTACTTTTTCCAAAGATCATTCATAAAGAAATTTTTGTTTGATAATGCAATGTTTTCAAAGTTTTGTGCTGTGTATCAATCACTAACTATCAATTGATATTACAAATATAGTTTTAGCATTAAAAGAAGTGTTAAGTACTATTAATTTGAAAAGTGTTGCATTGAAGTTATACAAGAATAGATTTTAGAAAAGTTACGCACAACCATTACAAACAATTACATCGCATATTTATGTAATGTAATAATACAAGGTAATGTTTAAGAGTTTCGCACTTCAAGTTATAAGGAAGGTCATCAATAATACATACAGATAACGAGGTACTTTTCGACTTTAATCGTGTAATAGAAAATTCACATGCGGATTACAGAAAATACTTTTATACATAAGCTGTCAGCGACGAGAAGAATAAAACTCCTTTCACTTGCTACCCGATTAAGTAAATACCGATCCGAAATAAGTTGTTCTCAACATCATCTCAACCTGCCGACATAGTTCTTTAAGGTTTAATATAAAAGCTAGTACAGGAAAAAATTATTCCAAAGCCTTGGTTATGGACTGATTGGTAATTTGGTTTTTTGAACCCGTCTTAGTAGTTACCACTTTCATATTGTAAATAACAGCCTTGCCCTGTTTCAGCTGTCAACATATAAGAACCAAAGGATTCTACATTGTCACTTAACACTGCTTGAAGTTGTAGTCAATTGTTAGTATGTCTGTAGATAAAAAAATTAAGAATGTACCAAAATTAAATACTTGATTGTCTGTATTCAAGTATAGACATGAAGATAAAAAGACAAACCAATTAAAATCGCATCTTTAAGCGATTTTGAAATTATTAATTTTATGTAGACGCGAGTTTTGATTTGTAGGTAGCAGTAAATAATTTAACGTGAATTTTGAACTTCTCTGTATGTACAATGAAAAATTATCTTTTATTTAATTACATCATTACTTAAAAAATCATTTTCTGGTCTATTATAAAATAAACGATGGTTTTTTTCTAAGTGCAACATATTTCATGCGGAATAATACGTGGTGCAATACAGATTTCATTATTTTGCTGTTATTGTAAATGACCTTTGAACTAAATCTTAATTGGAAACGTTTATCAAAAGACCGCTTATCTTTGCTAGAACAAAACATAAAAAAGAAGTGTTGATTTTAATTGTTTTGCATAGAGATATGATATCGGAGTTTAAGTTGAAGTTTAATTTAATGAAATCGTAAAACGTTTCACACTATTACCTTCATTTATACAAATTATATAATAATGTATAGACAAATATATTTCATAAGTTAAAAACATTATACCTATTAACCGATTGGTTAAGTAATTAATAATTGTAATATGTTAAATTACATTAACACATAAATTATTTAAAGTAATGTATTAGTTTACTTGATAAATTAACTAAACTCATAATTACAGTCTCTCTAGAGTATTTACTTGCCTCTGTCTTTAGTTAAGGAAACCTTCACCTTCACCCTTCAAATAAAGATATCAATCCATAAAACACTACACTTCCTCGAATACTGTAAGGAAGAGACTAATGTTCAACAATAGCTAAAGTGACGAATGTCACTTTATACATGAAAATGTATAAAGAAGAACTGTCATTGCCGTTTGGAAGCTACGCTACTGCAGATAGACAAAGAAACAACCGTTAAACTTGAACCGACCTCATTTGCGACAGGAATTAAAAACATTCAAAAAGGAAAGCCTTAAATTATATATTATGTCATGGAAGAATTAATTCATATGTAAGTTAACTTAATACTACTTAATTTAATGTTATAAATCTGTCATTAGCAGCGTGCGGTTTCAAGTGACGAGGAAAAAATAATTTATTAACATCACCATGAATATAGTTATCTGTTGACGTTATTTGAAATGATCGGTTGATTTGTTATACAAAAAAGTGATGATATGAATAAGAATGGTAACCGTCGACAGAATTATTTGATCATCCGTTGTCTCTAGTCAATAAAAATATACTTCCGGACACATCTATCGGCCCACCACCCAGTGTTTAAAGTTTCGACGGTGTCTAGTTAAAAATAAATGTTAGGTGGAGCAATAAGTTTTAATGCAGTTTTGAAGCAGATTTATTGGTCAACCCTTATGTAAGTTTTTTTTAAATTTTTTTGGTAATTTCGAATAGCTTTGGCCTGCAGAAGTACTACAGCTTGGGCGACAATTTCAGGCCGAATATCCATATTTTTTGGTCAAAACTGGCTCTAAGTTTAGATTTGCCTTTTTATGGAACCAATAATCGGACACATCAAAAAACTAATCCAACTTGTGCGAAATAAAAAAGTTTTCTCCATTCCTGGGTCGTTGAAAACAATGCACGGACTCGAATTTTCGTTTTTTTTTTCATAATTCTGAAATCAAATATAAAAAAAAACGTACATAAAAGTTGACAAAAAAATCAGCTTTAAAACTGCATTAAAACTTATTGCTCCACCTAACATTTATTTTTAGCTAGGCACCGTTAAAACTTTTAAACACTAGGTGGGCCGATAGATGTGTCCGGGAGTGTAGTTTTATCTGTGTTGTAATAGACGTTTTTATCTAAATAAAACTGTGCACAAAAAATTTCACTTAACGCGTCCATTGTCTGTACACATTCAATGTTTTTTATATAATTAAATATTTTTATATTATTACAATGAAACATTATATCTTTCTATATTATTACATATGTGACCTTGTCATTAAGATATACTATTATACTACTATATAATAGAAGAAAACAATAAAACTTTGTCATTATTTATCACAGTGTTGTGACGTTTTCCCAGGCGTAGAATTCTTTGTACAGAGCAATTAGACTAATTGACTATTGTTATTAAAGTAATTATATTAAATGTTATAAAAAAAAATTGTATAATATTATATATAACCTCTTTCGGTGATAAATAGAAAAAAACTTTTCTAATTATGTCTGCTGATGTATTGGCTGAATTTCTTTATTCCGTTTCATTATCATTTCTTTGATATTTAAAAAAAAATAGCCAGTGTGTACGTCTCTTTAAATTAAAAAAAAATACATAACTCGCTCGCGTCGTCACACGATTGTTAGTAATTATATAGTTTAACAACGCGCAGTAAAAGCGCGGCCGCAACACGCGCCTGACGTACACGGCAACATAATATTTTGATTTTATTCGTTTCTTTATTAATATATCAACATGTTGTTACCTATTTTCCATTTAACCGCTGCGGTGATCGATTCGTATGTGATATGGTACGACCTGACGTACGTGGAACTGCCCTTGGAGAACCCAATGCTGAAGCAACTCCCACTGAAGTCGCGGAGTATGTTCTTAACGATGTGGTGTCTTGTAAGTCGCTTATTTTATCGTCATCATGAATCTTGTGCATTTATTAAAGATCATTATCGTTATGTTCTTGCATGTAAACGTTTAACGCGGTGTACGGTTTAATTTACAATTAAAAAAATATACATAATTTATAACTGAAATCTCTCGTCATACAACATTTTTATCGTTCTCATAATATAAATTAACTTTTGGGTTATTTTGTAAATTTTCTCTATTGACTAATCCAATATATCCTGATTTTTTTAACATTCATATTTGTATTTTAGTTAATATGTTAAAAGTTTTGGATAATATTATCTTAATCTTAAAAAAATGTTGCCAGTTATTGCCACATAATTGCTGTAATAATCACGATAATTAGTCAGTAAAGAAATAAATTGCGCGTTATCTTCAAAGGTTGAAATTGAAGATAAGAAGTCATTTATCAATGATTCTCAAATACATGCCCTCAATTCAAGAGATTATATTATAACTAATAACACACATAACAAACATAGACAGATATAGCTTATTTAATTCTATTAATTGCCTTTTTATATCTTTGGGAAAAAGATGCAACTGAACGTAACCATCAAACCCCATGGTGAGGGACGAAACATCAGTAATTTAGATTTAATGTTGATAAACATGAATATAAACAATTGTTTATTGGATTGGCTGTTTAACCGAGACAAGTGGCTTGATGTCCGGTACTTCGTTAAGTGATGATTGTTATGCAAAAACATATCCGGTAGCGAGGGCTTAAAATGCGGTCTGGAACCGCACGGAGGAACTTACTTGTTAATACTACTTGTACCCGTACAAATTGCTATACTGTTTAAATGAAGCGATGATAGCTCAGTGAGTATAGTCTAACTATACATTACAAAACTGCATTCGATTCTATCCCCACCGTGATAGAGCTTCGAGTGAAAATATGATGTGAAATCGAACATGTTTCAAGAGCGGTTTCCAAGGACATACCAAACCATACAAAAAAATGCCAAAACTCCTAGAAATGGGAACAAAATGGGCGGTTTATATGTTCATGATGTGTTTAATTGACCTTATTGCGTACCAGCGGTTAAGTGTTTGACAGAAATATTAATTACAGTTATTCTTTTCCATTACAGAATTATTCAAACTGTTACAAGATACTGCTGTATAATTTAACACGTTACAAATATTTTTATTTTATTTTATTGATTAAGGATTGCTGACGGAGTTAACAATTCAAAATAATAATGCTACATACATATGACTATGGTCGCTTACACAATTGCAACTCTAATTACAAGCAATCACAGCATGAGGCAATATGTTAATGACTTCTTTTTTCTCTAAAACTCCGACATAATAGTCTATTGTATTGTTGTAAAGGAATACGGTAGTCTATTTTAAACAATAATATGCGATGTAAAATTAAGAGAAAGTATGCAAAGAAACTTTCACAGAACTGGTGCCTTTTGATAGGCTACCGTTATTTAATAAAATAATAATTTTTGACCTTGAATCAAAGTGTTGCAGAAAGTAATCAAATAGCCAGGCCAATGAATATAAAACATATGAGCGTTAAACTATTTTCAGTATGAACAAATGAATAGTAGAACGACTATGATGTTACTAACGGTTTTTTTTCTCCATAAGGACTTCAAGTCTCGAATATTACGACTCTTTTTTATACTTTCTCTTCTCTTTTCATACTTTCGCATGCTTTGATTTTGTTTAATAAAAGTATCCAAAGTTGTGTTAAACTATGAAAATATTATTTATGATCCAAAAAATAAAAAGCCCAAAGTATTTATAAACATTGGTGAACATCCAAATTTACTTATATTAATTTTAAAAGTTTCCTCATACATATTATTGACTGAGTTAAGGTCTGTTTGTTGAATTGAAAAGAAAATAAGTGTAAAAAGATGATAAGAGTAAGACTGGAGGTATTAAGCCACTGATCCTCGCATACCACGTGTACCGTCGCGACAGCACTGCGACCGTCGCGACACTGATTATAAATGTGTGTCGTTTCCAGTATACCAGGAAATGTTAGGTACTGATTATTGCGAACTGAAGAAACTAGTTAATAGTCCATTATACGAGTACTTAGACTGAGCCTACGTCCCTCCGCTTCCATCAGACGCTTTGACATGTATTTCCCTTCGTTTATCATAATGCGAACAGCTAAGGATTGCAACAATCGGCCGGCTTCATAGTTTTAGTTAGTAGATTTGAAAAGAAGACTAGGTCCAATAGAATATGTACTAGCTTTACAACTTAGACTACATCTCCACTTACCATCAAGTAGGATCGTATTCAAGCACTGGTATATATTAAATTTGTAATTATTACACCATCACCTATAGGTTAAAAAGTTAAAATGATCAATGTGATTTAGTAGTTAACATACTATGTATTATATTGTGATTTTAAGTACGACTAAAAAAAGGCAATCACCTATTCAGTTATTTTGAGCACTGACTTTAATATTAAAAGTATTGACGATTAAACTTGATTGTGAAAACCATTTTAATTATGACATTTTGTGTTTAACATTGTAATAACTAATAAACATATATAGTATATTTAAATTCACCAGGACTCTGCAAACTAACTGATTAAAACAAGTTTTATCTTTTATCTATTCAAAATAGATTGTTTCTCAAAAATCAAGATTCAAATCCAAACTCCTCAGTAGATATTAGATCTGGCATTAATGTTTGTTTTTTTTGTTATTTTCAGATCACACAGATCTTGTACCACATCATCGCCTTCCTCAACGATGTGTTCGGAACAGCAGCGGCGTCGCCAAAGAAGAAGCCGTTAATACGTTTGATAAAGGACACGTACTTCAGCCTCGCGTTCCCGCTCGCCATGTACGTTTCCACGGCATTCTGGGGCATATACGTAGTGGACAAGAAGCTAATATTCCCCGATCACATCGAGAAGCTGTATCCGATTTGGATGAACCACGTGATGCATACAACGGTCACCGTATTCATGCTAATAGAGCTGATAGCAACGCGCAGAAACTATCCGACGAGAGCGGTTGGAATGTCGCTGTGTACCATGTACGGCTTGTGCTACATCGTGTGGCTGTTAAATATTTATAACCAAACTGGTGTATGGGTCTATCCCGTATTCGAACCCCTGGCCTGGCCGTTCAGGATACTGTTCCTGTCCCTCAGTGTCGTTATTGTAAACAGCTTTTACCTTATAAGCGAGAAACTCAATAATTTAACGAGCTCCAGCAGCACTGCGAGGTATTCGAACGGGAAATTAAAGAAGCGCTAATAGATTTAAACGAAGTTAGTTTTGATGTCGAACGAAAATGTTAAATACTAAACTTATTAACCTTTGTCATTGTTCGACAGTAATGGAAATTATCATAAGCGAGTAATGTGAACTAAAAGTCGCTTTCATGGTTACCTTCATTCATGTCCACAACGCTGCGGCTAGTGCAGTAGTTTTTAAGTAATTATAAATAATAAAAAAAATCTATCCTATATTTTTTTATTATTTAAATAACACAATTATAATATTGGTAAGTTTCTATTGTCGGAGATCGTCCAGGTAGATACATCTGCAGCGCACTTCAAACAGGAACACACAAACTTTTGCCCACTACTGTTAACAGACAAAAATATGTATATTCATCATCATACGACGTAGACGGTCTCTTTTCACTCTCTCTCTTGTTTGTCAAGGTTTATTTGTACATTAAAATTACTTTTTGTATTCGATGTCGCCTAGTACAAGCAGGATATGAACTGATGGTAAATGAAACGCCGGTTTATAATAACGTTATAAATATTATAGTACAGAACAAAAAAAGTTTCTGCAGCAAGTAATGTCCTTCAACATGTTAAAACTTGAACAGTTTTGTCAGTGTATAACGCGCCTCCGGCATCTGTTTCTTGTCATGTGTAGATGGTTTATTCGGTGTGTACGTGGAGTACTCGTAAGCGACCTTCCGATGGATCAACGTCGTAATGTGGAGCACGTCCATGCTGTCGTGATACTGCTCCACCATCTGGCACAGCTCCTGGATCAAGAAGGATCCGTTGACGTTGCGGAACGCCGCGTAGCCTGAAATTTATCAATCGTTATACAGATAACCGGAGGAGAGAAAATACACTGCTTTTAACGAAACCGTCTTATAACCAGAACTATCATAACTTGATACATAACAAATATTATACCTTCGACGGTAGAGTACAACACGAAGAAGTCCGCATGCGACGGAACGTGGAAGGTGTTAGTATCGTCGCTATCAATCTCCACCGTTCTGCCAGAGTCCATGTCACCACCTCTGCATGCCTGCAATAATCAAATTAAATTGAATCTATTGTAATGCGTTAAATGCTCAAAAATCTAAATTATCATGCAAACCAATTGCCTTATTTAATAAGAAAGGTAACAAACTAAAAACGGTGACTAGAAATTGCATGAAATGTCAACCTGTAGAAAGAATAGTTTCGGTTTGTTCACAAGGCTCTGGTGACCGTTCTCCAGCGTTTTAGTGATGTCACTGAACTGATAGGGCCGGTCCGATGCGTACAGCGCCCCGCCCCGGTCACCGTGGGTCAAAATTGCGATGCACAGGCAAGAAGTCGTCGTGTGATCCATTCGGCTTACTGAAAATAATAAAGTAGATTTTTTAAAGAAAAAGTGTAGATAAAGTAGGTAGTCAAAGTTATCACTGTGGAAGGGGAAAGTGATAAAGAAAAACTTCACTGAGAATCGAACCTTTGTGTCCAAACCATGAATATTAGACCCTAGGCTATTGCGGCACATTCTTATCTTATAAGGTAATAGAGACCCAGAGAATAAGAAGACGCATGCATTGTCTTTCCGGCTTGTTCCACTGTGTACATCTCTGTCCCATTCCCCCCTCTCACTCTGTGAGTCCTTTTCCTCGTAGACTAATTAGTTTTTGTCAAAAGTTCAAGCGCCAACGAACCATACACGACATAAATGAACTTACTTTCCAGCGACTTGTTGAGTATTTCCCCATGTTCCAAATCGTGGAACGTCAACACCTTGTATCCCAATTTAGAGAAAGTTTTCTTCATGGACGCCACATCTCTGTCGGTGCCTACTCGCGGCGACGGTCTTTGATAGCTGGATATATTGTTAAAAAAAAGATTATGTTAATGAAAATACTTTAACACATCAGAGAAATTACAACTGAATAAGAATTACGTGTTTTCCTCTTTGACCGACAAATGAGTACAGTGACTTTATTTTGTATTTCTCTAAAAACTTTATAATACAACAATGCGTCTCAGTAGGACGTTCACCTGATATGTGACACATCTATCAATGTAACGATGTTTACACATTTACACATTGTTTACCATTATAAATTATCTCCTTTATTCATACTAATTTGTAATCATTTTAAGAAACATGAAGGTTGTTTTTATGTGTACTTCTTTGGGAGGTATAAGCTTTACATCGTGGTGTAAATAAGGCTACAGTTTCTATTTAAGATTAGGATTCTGGCATACAGAAGACCTTAGGGTCTAAACTTAAGGGTTTCCAGGATTATTCTAGAATAAAACAAGAATGAACTTACTGAAAATATCGAGTGCTCTTATAAACTGTATGATTGAATATGACAAGATATTTGTCACCGGACATGTCGTAAAACAAATCGTCGGGATCGAATTTTGGTCTACTTTTGGTTACTGCTCTTATCCCATTTTCATTCTCATTATGCATTCCACTGGAATAAAAGAAAATATGACAATTTTTTATCAAAGCCTTTTGTAATTTGGTTCCTATTTGACATAACAACCAGACGAACAAACCGTTTACCTGATGGTAAGTGATACACACTAGGTACTTTACAATGAAGAAAAAGTATCTTACACATAAAAAATTACATCTAATCATCAGCCAGTGGGCGATCTCATAAGAGATAGTGATAGAAAGATATCAATCTAATCTATTATGCTGAAAATAATATAGTTTGCATTTATTGTTCAATGTATTTTTTTTTTACACAGATACTTAAGTTTTACACTGTGATCATAATGATCTAAAATAGCATTGCAAACAATTTGTGACCACCACACTTCGACTTTTTTCTATATAACGTGGGAATCTTTAAGAGATCCGTCTCCTTCTAGCTCCTTCCAGACTAGTGCGCTTTACCATCACAACTCTGAATCGCAATTATTAATTACACAGGACCGTTTACATATAATAAAAAAAGCAACACGTTTTTACCATCATTGATTTTATCATTAATTCCCTAAAAATATAGCACGCATGAATCTCATATTCAAAGCGTTTAGTTATCAAAAAGTAATTAAACCAAGATTTACTTTAGCTTATATTATACATAAATTAATAAATTGTTATTGAATATATTAATAAGGATGTTTAAAACGACTCGGACATCGCATTTTTTATCTATGATCGATTTAAAACTTGTAATCACCTGGAGCCTGATGCTGGAAAGCACGGATTCACATCGGCAATACTTTCCTCCATTTCGTTGTATATTTACACTTCACGGAAATTTAAACTGTATATAATAATATTAATAACAAAATTCCATTTAATATGGAAGCTATACTCTGGTCATGGAAGCAACGGCAATGATAAGTGTCGGGTGCGTATCAGATAAGAACTCGGAGACCGACATATTGATAAAAACGTTTTTTGTGTTAGTATATATGTATACATATATTGAGTAAAAAAACTAATAATATAAAAAATTTATTAATATAAAATATATGTTTACAAAAACTTTAAAATCTAATAAAAAGACAAATCCTGTCTACTCTCTCTGTGGTCAAGTTATATATAACAATTTAAATAACAACGTGAGATTCAAATCCTTCCACAACAAACATAATTTCTTCATCACCATCTGTATTTTTCTTTCGCCTGGACCGTTTTCTACGATTACTCCATATTACAGTTGATATATCCATATTACTTAAGCATTTGTTGAATATAGAGCATAAACTTTTATAAAACTTCAATACACTTGTAGCACCTTTTAAATACTGTTCAATATAGTTTAATGGTTCCTTTTGATTTTCAAGTTTTAAAGCAATGTTATACACGAATGTACCGTTGTAGGACTTAGAATACACAGTTTCAACAAACGGACGACCACACATAACATTGAGACTGTTAAACTGTTGTAAGCAGCATTGGAACTGTGCGAATGAGTGCATCTTTTTTATATTATAGCTCTTAGGTTTCTTTCGGATGCTGTCATCAATCTCGAAATGTTTTAGTAATACACTGGCAGCTATTAGACAGTCCTCATATTGTAACTTATGCTTGTTCAAAAATAATTCATCAATTGATGCATTTTCAAAAGGACCTTTTTTTAACTCTTGCAGTTTATTAGAGTATTTATTATTGAAGAAGTTGTGACCGCGGAAAGAGCCGGTCTTATCATCAACTGCTTCCAAATACACATAACTCATTATTAAACTATGAACATGGGAGAGCGGTACACTGCAATTAGCTACCCACCACAACACAGATATCATGAACAATTGAAAATTTGATGGCAACAATTCTATTGTATTCAAATCTAACTTTGTTAATTTTTGATCAAGGAAATGATAAAAGCATTTCTTTAAATCATCACTTGACAGTTTACTATAAGTAGTTTCTAATAGTCTGGGTATAGAATATTCTTTACCAACTGATATTCTTTTATAGCAACAATCTCTTTCCCTACTAACATAAACAAAACTTTCATGACTGAAGTCTGTTAACATATCAAATGCGTACCTCAGTATGGGCAAGGCACAAAAAAAAGAATCTTGATCTGAGTAATCTTCAGCTTGCGGTGAGCAAAAATGTAAATGATGTGTGAAAAGGTTTAAATAAGAGTGTGGTATTTTATTATAACGAACAGCTTCTGCAAACCATTTTGGTAAAATATCCACATCTTCACCATTCATTTCCTCCGAATCTGAATCAGTGCCTGATGATGAAGAAGAATCACTTTCGTTACTAGTTTCTTCATTTTCATCACCTTCATGATCCTCATAATGCTCATTCACATTTTCTGGCATTTTTATTGTACAATTCACTATGGGACTTTCTTCAGAGATATTAAAATATTTTAATGATTGACAATGTGTTTTATTATAGCCATTAATGCTTTTCGTTATTATTGAAAACACCTTATTTCTTTGACGAGTTTTTAGCCTCCCTAATATTTTAGCTATTGCTGAGTCTAGTGTTTCACTCTGCAGCCATTTAAATAATGCATGGATACTTTTTTGCTGTTCATTTTTCTTTTTTTTACTTTTGTGCAGTTTCAACTGTGAAAAGAATTTTTTGAACACTCTTTTCTCAACAAAATCATTACCGAGAAGAGTTGCTAGCAATGGCAACAATTCTTCTTTTATACCTCCAAAATATTTTACTAAATATTCAACTTTATAAATCTTACATTCTATTACATTAACTTTATCATCATTGATAACAATTTGTTTTGGTTTAATTTCAACTGTATTAAAAGGTATATACAGGACATTATAAATAAAAAAGTCTGAATCATAACTTAACACTGGGCAAGTGAGATGTCTAGCCATAGCAGCAATTTCTTCATCAGCTTCAAATTCACATACTGTGTAGGGGATGTCCATTTCTCGAAGAACTTCTTTAAAAACATCCCGAAGAAGAAAGGGAAATATTTGCAAACTGCTTTGTGTAACAGGATCTAAACGCGATGCACCATGTATCTTAGATTTTAGTCTATTATAAGCTGTTTTTAGCTTTCTCATCTCATAACTGCCATCGAAAAGAACGTAGGGTGTAATTTTGCATTTTCGCAAGTTTTTGAAAAATGTCTTTGTGTATGATGCAAATTTATCATAATCACCACCAAAAGCAGAGAATGAATTAAGCAACCTGTACAACTGTGCACACAGGCTATGCCCATCAATCACAAGACTGGAGTCGTGAAGATAATGACGACGAAGGAATGCATCTTGGTTACAATTTATATATGTTGTTAACCCTCTGACTCCCATATTAATATTGAATCCTTGTTGAATTTTAGTTAGAAAGTCTTCATCCACAAATTTTCCATGAAATTTCTCTCTGTAAATTTGGATATTATAAATATATTAAAAGATGACTTACGATTTTCTATTTACAAATACTTTAATATATAAACAGTATATTAGTATACAGTATGTTACACAATATTAATAAATGTTTAAAATTATCATGTATATAGCAAAAATAAAAGATAGGTATCAATATATAAATACATTAGTTTATAAGATTAGGTTATATGTATGAAATACACACCGCACTTAAATTTATCGATATTAATTAATACCGTCCAAGCAAAATAAAAACACAATTAGAAACTAGTAGTAACAATCAAAAACTTATTATTTGTCATAATAAATATTTGAACTATTGTAAATACCGCTACATGTGGTACTTATAAGAACTCAATGACAATAATATTAATAATATATAAAGTTATAAATAGTAACATTTTATTGGAATGGCAACAATATATTTAAACTAGACGAATCAATATGATAACTTAAACCTCTCTAAAGAAGTACAACAATTAACAAAAATTTAATAATGGTGGAATAACTACCCACTTAAAAAGGAAAAATAAAGTAACATTTACGATATAAATATACTGTTGGTAGGTCTCTGTTTCCGGAGGCCGTCTGGGTGGGTACCGCGAAATAGTAGTGTGCAAAGATTACTGTGTTCAGGTTTGAAGGGCGCTGTAGCTAGTGTAATTACTGGGGTAACGAGACTTAACACCTTATGTCTCAAGGCGAGGAGCGCAATGTGGTGCAGTGTGTACCATCTTAACTAGCGCCGCGTTGTTATGGGCAAGCATATCACTTACCATCAGGTGAACGTCTTGCTCGTCTCGTCGAAGTAGTATTAAAAAAAAAATTACAGCAGAACGTAACAAGGATTCAACTTTTAAATAACAAAATTTAGTTTCATCGAATAATCTCATTGTATTGAAAATAAAATATTTAAAGACTGGCAACACTCAACAGTCACAAACTGTCATTCTAACGTCATACGTACAAGTAACGCGAGTTTGTGCCGGCGTGTTCATATTCAAGTAAATCCAGTTCACGTGTCTAAATATAAATACTATTTCTTATCAAGTTATTAATTTCACTCGTAGTTCAATTAGGATTCTTGCCTAGAACAATAATTGTACGTATCATATTTATTAGTGAAAACTTCACCACGTTTTTTGGTTATTACAACACATGGTTCAAACAATAATTGTTATGATTTTATTTATTAAGGTTAGTTGCAATGACCGAGGAAAAGCAAGTCGCCACTGAAACCAACGGCAAAGAGAATGGCGAAGAAAATAATGTTGATAACGAAACCGCTTTAGAAACATCTATTATTAGACAAGTTGAATACTACTTCGGTGAGTTAATGTAATCTTGGCTTATTAAAATTGTGGTAAAAATCTATAAATAAATTGTATCAATGAAAATAAACAAATGTGTTAATTTTTAAATAATTTTTATTAAAACTAGGCGATGTCAATCTTCCACGTGATAAGTTTTTATCTGAGCAAGTAACGTTGGATGATGGCTGGGTGCCACTGGATGTTCTTATCAAGTTCAACAGATTGGCCAAACTGACTACAGACACTGAAATCATAGCAAATGCACTTCACAAGTCTACTTCAGGACTCCTCGAGGTTAGCCAAGTATTTTCATTCTTTTCAGTATTTTAGTGTGTATATGTGTTGTGTAATTTAAACATGTGGTAATTTAATTCTGGTCCAGCTTAATATCAGATGAATGTTTGCTAGGTTATGGAAACATTCCTGGTTATTTTTCCTTTTTTCAATTAATAATATCTGCTTGCTTGCTATTCATCAGAACAATGCATTATAGTTTTGATTCTTGATAAAAAGGGCCCATGTCTCAATGAGAACACAATATCCCTTTATTTATTCAATGTTTTAATAATAATACTAGGGTTAATTTAAGAGCACACATTGCTTTTTCTTTGTAGCACAGATAATTATTAACAAAAAATAGTTTGGAATAAAAATCTAATACTCCTGTAGTACATTTTGTTGCTGCTTAGGTTAAACAATATCTTTTCACAGATTTCAGATGACAATAAGAAAGTCAGAAGGAGTCCAGAGTTACCAGTGCCAGAGATGAACGAAGAGAGGCGTAAAGAAATAGTTGCTAGAACGATTTATGCAAAGGGTTTCCCTAAAGATTCTAATCTGGATGAGCTACTGAAATACTTTGGACAGTTTGATGAAGTTGAAAATATAATAATGAGGCGGTATCAAGAACGGCAAACAAAGATGAAACATTTCAAGGGATCTGTTTTTGTCACATTCAAAACTTTAGAACAGGTAAATTGACTTTGGCTTTTATGCTTCATCTAATATATGTATAAATTGTGACTAAATTAATTACAACTTTTAACTGTAAATTCATATATTTTTGTTGTATGATGCAACATCTATGGCAGTTACATTCTTTTAACAGAAAAATCTTTTATTTTATGTGAAATATTTAATTTGAAAAAGGTTAGGTTAGGTGTCTGTAATAATTTAAATTATCAGGGTAGTAATTGAGACTTCACTCATGTGACAGGCATCATATAATATAGTGTATATTAAACTTAATAGTGCCACATTGTTATTAGCGAGTGTATCACATTATTAAGCTAATGTCTATTACGAGTCATTGCTTTATCATATTAAAACACAAATCTTTTCATATTGACTAAAATAAAACTAATATGTTAAATCTTAATTAAGTTTAACATGAATATATGAATTCATTTCAGGCTGAAAAGTTTCTGACCAACAAAGGTCTTAAGTATAACGACAAAGAATTACTTATACTTTCACAACAAAGTTACTTCCAAATGAAGCAAGAAGAATACAACGCAAAGAAAGAGCATAAAGAAAAGAGGAATAAACAGAAAGAAGTATGGATTGTCTATTTTTATTTTTATATATAACTCTCTATGTACTTAATATTTTATGAAATTTTTACTTTAAAGGGTAAAGAAGAAAAAGATGAATTCCAATTACCAACAGGAACTGTGTTTCATTTCGGTCAAGGAAGTGAAAAGATGACGAGAGAACACATAAGAGATGCTTTAGTTGCATTAGGTAATAAACATTATTAAAACACAATTTTGTGCTGCTTTAAGCATTTAGAGATACAGAAGCTTCACAATGGCTAACCACTTGCCTTGTAACATGAAGGTCTGTGCTTCAATTTGGGGGCAACACGGGGAGTTTAATTGGTGGAATGGAAAAGTGACATTATTCCAAAATATTTTGAGATCAACTTTTAATTCTCAAATGAATAATTTTTAAAATTACAATCTTTACATGCTCATACTGTAAAATTTGTTCCCTTACTTTGAAGTTTTGTGTATTTTGGTATATCTGATAGTGAATGTTTGCAACAGGTGCTGATATCGGGTTCATAAGCTACAAAGTAGGCGATGCGGAGGGCTGGGTCCGTCTCACAAAAGAGAACGCGGCTAAGGAGATAGCAGAGAAGATACCGAATGGGAAACTGACGATTGAAGATGTCGAGGTCACATTCAAAGTGTTAGAAGGTGATGAGGAAAAAGAATTTCTAGATAAGAGTAAAGAGGAAATGTCAAAACGGCGCAAAAACCAGAAGAGTTTCAAACAGAACAAAGGTAAAAACTTCAAAGGGAAACAGAATCGGAAGCGAAAACAAGAGAATAAAGACGACGCGCCGCCCGCCAAAGTGAAGGCTGAAAGCTAGTTAATAGTTAGTTTACAAGTTGATTAATTGGTTGTTGTAATAATTATCAATTTCATAAAAATTTAATATGGTTCCAATACATTTCTTTTAGAAAATATAAACTGTGATTATTGTACTAAAACCCTAAGGACAGACCGTGCATATATTTTTACGTATATGTTCAAACATTATCTATAATACGGAATTTTGCTTATTTAAGTAATGTAACTTATACCACAGTTGTTGTAACTTGTTGTTAAAGTGTTAACAAAAACATGTAGTGTTTCGGAAATATTTGAAGCTTTGATGATAAATAATTACATATATACATTTACGATCTTTATATATACATATATTGCATTGAATAAGTATCGATTGTTGTCGCCATATATTTGGCATGACTGTTTTGACCCTAAAGCTTTGTCACTAAAGGTGACGCGGTCTGGAGGAAAGGATAGTTCTTTCATATAATCCGCTAAATTTGCAATGTTAAATAAACTTTAATGACAAACTGATAAGTGGTTTTAATTTTTCGTAATTCTATTCGTGGGACATATTTTTAAAAGGTCATGATTTCAGTTTATTGTATGCTTCTGCTGAACAGACCTCTCCAATAGATCTATTATCTATTCTTGTTCTATTATCGATGTAATGTATGGTTTCGGTGGAAATATTTAAAAACAAAAACAAATTTTACAAAAATTGGACTGATTGATGATATTCAACATTGGTAGAAACAAAAAAGAGAAAACGTTTGTTGTTGTGTGATTTAAAGTAAAGTGGGTAATATATATAAAGACCCAACACCCAATTTCCACACACAATGTTTAGTTTAATTTTATAAAATAAGGTTTTATTTTTATCCGAACTAGTACAGTTTTGTAAAAAAAGATTAGATTATTTTTTCTAATCTGCAATTTATGTGAAGGTACAGCGGGCAAAAATATAAAAGAAAGTGCTTTGTTCACAATTCTACTTTTTAATATTGACAGGAGACTTTGTCAACTCTCGTCTGAAATAAAATTTTCTTCTTCCCAATTGATGGCATGAGCACGGTTTGTGCGTGAGCCAATGTCATGTGTAGATGTACAAAATAAAACAATAAAAATCCATTAAAAATTGTCTGCGTGGTCAATTCGTCCGCCATGTTTCAAGTCTCTCCACATTTTCTAGGTTTATTTTAAACCTATGATTTAATATTGTGGGAGCGATAGCTTGTATAGTTAAAACCTTCGGGAGCGCAGAGAACTTCGCTAGCTAGGAATGATACCAGAACGTAAATGGATCAAAAGTGAATTTATTTTTACAAACATATTGGAATTTATACAAAATAGATTTTGACAGAATTAACAACATTTTTCAATTTTGACAAATATTTAAAAATTAATAGAACACTGCATACAAAGAGTTTTTACTATTTACACTATATACACAACACGTCGCTACATCACTTCCCCCCAATGACGCTGTCGCAGAAGCGAACCGGAAGTCGGATGTGCCGTCCTCGTCGTGTCTTGCTGTGCGACGAGGGTTGATCAGCTTCTGAGACGGGGGCATTAACATTTGCAGCAGGTAGCGCCGGTTGTGAAGTCTGCGAATAAGGTGGCGATGCAGTTGTTCTAGTCGTACCAGTGTTGTCTTCTTGCATAAGGAATGCTGGCTTGAGGCGATCTATGGAAACGGTAGACTCGCGATCGTTGATGAGCAGCGTAAAGGTCTTGTTTCCTCTTCGTAATACCTTGTAGGGGCCAGTGTACGGAGGTTCCAACGAGCGCCGCACGGCGTCCTGGCGGAGGAAGACGTACTCTGCTGTGGCCAAATCTTTAGGCACGTAAAAAACTTTCCTTGCGTGTCTACTTGCAGGTTCTGGAGACAGCTTAGCCATATGATGACGAAGTCGCGATGCGAAGTCAGTGACGTCATGGTGGACTTTAGTAGGTACAAAAAATTCACCTGGCAGTCGAAGTGGTTCACCATACACGAGCTCTGCTGCTGAAGTCTTCACATCGTCCTTCCAGGCGCTGCGGATACCCAGCAGCACAAGTGGAAGTGCCTCGGACCAGCTTGTATCTTGGTGGCACATGATAGCTGCTTTCAATTGGCGGTGGAAGCGTTCCACCATACCATTGCAAGCAGGATGATATGCTGTGGTAGGTCGATGTTGCGTACCAAGGATAGCGGTGATGGTGCGGAAGAGCTCGCACTCAAACTGCCGTCCTCTGTCAGTGGTGATTTTTCGTGGGCAACCGAAGCGAGACACCCAGCCAGCGATGAAGGCGCGGGCGCATGTCTCCGCCGTGATGTCGGGTAGAGGATATGCCTCAGGCCAACGAGTAAAGCGATCGATGACCGTGAGACAGTATCTGAAACCACACGAATTAGGTAAAGGCCCTACGATGTCCATGTGGACATGGGAAAATCGTTCGGAAGGAACAGGAAAATAGGCGGTTGGAGAACGGGTGTGGCGATTAACCTTAGTCTTCTGGCAATCTTTGCATTCTTTGACCCATTGCCGGCAATCCTTCTGAGCTCCTGGCCAAATGTATCTCTCCGTGACCAGTTTTGCGGTCGCCTTTGCTCCTGGATGACTCAAATGATGTAATGCCATAAACACAGGTTTTCGGAAGGCGTGCGTCACAAACGGACGAGGATGGTGAGTTGATACGTCACAGTAGATTCTGGTGGTGGAGTCTGGAGCTTTGATCTTTCGCAGGTCAAGTGCTGAACCATTTTTAAGCAGTTCTTGCAATTCAGGATCCAGGTCTTGAGATTTTGCAAGATCTTCTAAGTCAATGGGCATGGATATTTCCTCCACTCGTGAAAGTGCGTCTGCAACAATGTTCTCAGTCCCCTTAATGAAGCGAATGTCCGTT
Organism: Byasa hedistus; assembly: GCA_029286795.1. NCBI lineage: Eukaryota > Metazoa > Arthropoda > Insecta > Lepidoptera > Papilionidae > Byasa > Byasa hedistus. Next base: position 1,615,272 of record JAGSMW010000020.1, on the reverse strand, counting down.
GTGAATTGTGAAATGTAATCGAGATACCGGAACTGTCTTGGTTAACATTTATCTCTATTGTATAAGAAAGCAAATGTAAGCGGTTTATGGTCGGTGAAAACTGTAAATGTTCGGGCCTCGACCATGCCTAAAATGTCGAATCGCGTCGTATATAGCCAGAAGTTCGCGGTCATACGGGCTATATTTCTTTTGAGCCGACGAAAGACGACGCGAGAAGAATGCTAATGGCTTCCAGTTATTACCGCATTTCTGCTGCAGTGCTGCACCGATTGAAGTATCTGATGCATCGGTGAAAACAGCCAGCTCGGCGTCAGGGTCTGGATGAGTAAGCATTGTTGCCTCAGATAAGCTGGACTTACAGTTATTAAAGGCTTCCAGCATTTCCGGTGTTAGTGTGATGCTCTGCGATCCATTCGTCTTAGGGCCAGATAACACGATGTTGAGTGGTGCTTGTAATTTGGCTGCTTCAGGTATGAATCGACGATAAAAATTGTACATACCCAAGAATCGGCGCAGTTCTTTTACCGTACTTGGTATCGGGTACTCTCGAATCGCCTGCACTTTTTCTTGAGGTGGTCGCACGCCGTCAGGAGAGAGTTCGTGTCCAAGAAATGTTATGTTCGACTTACCGAACTCACACTTAGCGGTGTTTATAAGCATACCATAATCGTCTAAGCGCTGGAACAGCTGCTTAAGATCCTGGAGGTGCAACGACTCATTTTCTGAATAAATTTAGATGTCATTCAAAAATCCATAAGCGAATGGAAGTCCTATAAGCCTTTCGTCAATGAATCGCTGAAAAGTCGCGCGGCGATGCGAAGACCAAATGTCACATACGGAAATTCGAATGAACCGAAAGGTGTAGTGATTGCGAAGTTTGAAATATCAGCTTCATGAATTAGTATCTGATTATAAGCTTTAAACTAAATCAATTTTAGAATATATTTTTATGCCTGGTGGCTGCAGCGAAAAATCGGGTAATTCTCTGATATTGTACGCGAATTAAGTGCTCGGTAGTCGCCGCATGGACGCCAGCCGTTGTCTTTTTTTGGCACGAGGTGAAGAGGTGATGACCATGGACTTTCGGACCTCCGTGCTGTGCCGTTAGCTAGCATATCCTCGAATTCCTTTTTCGCTATATTGAGTCTATCTGCTGGCAATCTTCTAGGACGACTCGTGACTGGTGGACCAGGCGTCGTACGGACATGGTGTACCGTCTCGTGCTTGATCTCACGTTGTACTCCAGCTGGGCAGGTGATACTAGGATGCTCACGTAGTAGCTGGTGGTAAATAGAGTCTCCGGTAATCGTTTTCACTGATGCGATTCCAGCAGCTCCCTTGTCAAGTGTTGCTGTGGTAGAAAGTGAAGTTAGACCGTCTACCAAACGCTGGTTTCTCAGGTCAACAAGTAAGTTATAAAATCTGAGAAAATCAGCACCAATAATAGCTTTGGAAACGTCAGCCACCACAAATCTCCAGGTGAAAGCTCGTCGCAGGCCTATATTAAGTTGCAGGTGAATCCAGCCGTATGTAGCTATCACGGAACCATTTGCTGCGTACAGTTCATAATCAGTCTTGGAACGGGCTTGGCTAAGCGCAGATTTCGGATAAACACAAAGGTCCGATCCAGTATCGACGAGGTATGAAATTTTTGTAGATCTATCCGTGACAAATAAGCGGCCTGATTGAGAGTGGCAGTCGCTAGCCGCTACATCCGGCTGCCGTTCGCGTTTTCCGACGACTTAAATTTACATGGCGTCGTGCATCTAGTAGCTCGGTTGCCGAATCGGTTATGATACCAACAACTATCGGCAATGCATTGCTTCGGGCGTGGTCGACTTCTAAAGGATCTTTGCTGTCGTTGCGCACGTGAGTCATTATGCGAAAGTTGACTTTTTAAAGCTGCCATTTCACGCTTTAGTTGTGCAATCAGTCCTGCCATGTCATTAAATAAAATATTTGTACTTGCCACGGCTGATATTGTTGCCTCTGCGTTTCCCGTTGCGCCGCCGCTTGTACGCGATTGTTTTGTTTTCACAAGGCGTTCCATAGTTTTCTTTAGATCACGTCGGGGTCACCAAATGTGGGAGCGATAGCTTGTATAGTTAAAACCTTCGGGAGCGCAGAGAACTTCGCTAGCTAGGAATGATACCAGAACGTAAATGGATCAAAAGTGAATTTATTTTTACAAACATATTGGAATTTATACAAAATAGATTTTGACAGAATTAACAACATTTTTCAATTTTGACAAATATTTAAAAATTAATAGAACACTGCATACAAAGAGTTTTTACTATTTACACTATATACACAACACGTCGCTACAATATATATATAGTATATAGTTATATATATTTAATATTATTAAAATTTTGTTTGGTCACTTAAAACTAGATATTATATATAGTATATAGTTATATATAATATCTAGTTTTAAGTGACCAAATAAAATTTTAATTTCACACGGAAATGATATGTAACTAAATGTCGAAAATTTCAGAATTGTGATTATAATTTAAAGTTTAAATCCTTCCAGACTTTACGTCCCTGTGCTTATTCAAGGTTACTTATTTAACTTAAACATATATGATTTGGTATTTTATAAAAATAATTATTACTATAAATATTTGTAATTATTGAAAAAATTTTTTTTAATTTTTACTTATTTATTTTTAATCTGTATTTAGTTTTTCATGACTATATTTGACAGTGACAATTGTGTCCCAGTGTTTGATAAATTGGTGACTGCTATTAACTTAGTCGTTAATCAGTAACAGATATTTTTGCTACAATTATTGCTCAAAGTAACAACCTCTAAGGGTTATGTGAAGTATGATAAAAATGAAGTCCGATCCCGAGTCTTCCAACGGGCCGGACAATCCGATTGTAACCGGCGATGTTATAGGAGACACAGCGTACAGCGAACGCTTTGTTTTGAAAATACTCTTAAAATTAGCTAACTTAAACTCATTGAAAGATGAAATAAGTGAAAAATCCTTTGAAGACGACATCTGCACTTTGTGGGACATGACTGTTGAAAAGGACGTTGTATTGTTCCTCTTAAAACATAAGGTGTTGAATCTCCTGAACTTTGCTTTGCCTGTCATTGAATCAACGCGTTATATCGAGATTATCATTGGTATTATAGGAAATATGTGTTGTCAGAGAGAAGCAGTTAAGACACTTCTGAATATGGACTCCTTCTTATGTTTACTTCTTGAATACAGTAAGACTGATGACAGTTTAGTACTAATACAGTTGCTGCGGTTGGTAAGCTCCGGCTTGTCTTCAACTGATAATGATGATATACCAGTCTGGATAAATATGTTTAATGAAATTAACTATTCTGATACATTGTTTTTCATTCTTAAGAACTCTTCAAATAAACAATTACTTGTCACTGCATTGGAAAATTTTAACACAATATGTTCATATTGCAACACACAGAGATTTAGAACCCAATATTTTGAGAATTTTGTTACGGAAGATGCTCTCACTTCGCTGACCACTGCGTTTGTTGAACTTACTGTTACACAAAAAGAAATTTTGTCTAAAGATGAATTGGAAAGGATTATTGTAATAAGTCTACAGATGACATTAGACCTAGTCAGCTTTGATAAGCCCCAAGAGTTATTTGATGATTGTAAAGAGAATGTATTGACAATAGTGAAAAATATACTGAAATATTATCACACAAAGTTGGTGGATAATAAAGAAATTGATTCAGATTTAGTAGATCTTGTCGACTGTATGAACACCATAACAGCCATAATACCGATTAGTGAAGACTGTCCACCCAGTGAATATTTTGATAATTGTTACAGCATTTGGAATGCTTTACAATCTATAACCAATGTGAATCAAAATGGTGATAGTAACTTTGAGGAAGTGGATAAAGAGGAATTTCAAGATTTTGTGAAGAACATGAAGTCACCGCTTAGTGTTTCAATGTGTTTATACATGCAGAAATGTTCGCAGGAGAATCTGTTGAAAGTGTTGGATAAGATCGGAACTCAATATGATGATATACTAATGTCACTTACAAACGTTGATGTAAAAGTTGATGTTACCAACAGAACTTCAGATTATAGAACAAGAATAAATGATGTTATCGACTCATAATACTTTTTCTGACTTATCAAAAACCTTGTATTTATAAATATTATAAATAATTAAAGCAAAGCTAGAGCAGTAGCTATGCATTGGTTGAGGGGAAAGCCTGCACAAAAGAGATTTTTCAGCTGATGATGATGATGAAGGCAAAAAAATAACGGACGGAAGTAAAAATATAAAAAAATTAAGGTATTTTAATCTGTTTAAGCAAAACAATCTGTTGATACAAAACATGTTCATAATTAAATATATTAATGATGTATAATGAAAGGTTATCAATAATTTTTTTTAATATGTGTCATATGGTCCGTGCCGACCTAGTTGATTTTTACTATCGATTTTTTTTTTTGGAAAGGACTAATAATTTACATTATGTAGGGTTAACCAAACCAAAGTCAGTATTTGGCCTTCAAAACAAACCAAGGTCTTTTATGTTACCAGATAAGAAGTTAGCCCACTGCCCCATGAAAGCGGACGTGACCCCAGGACGTGAACGTTACAGAGCAAGCGGTTAACCGCCGTGCCACAGAGGCGGGGTTTTATACAAATGAAACGTCAACATTTTTATGGGATTATATATTTTGTAGACATTATAAAGCAACATTTACATTACGATAAAAGAGTTTCGCACCGCCGCCAGTGCGCCGGACTAAAAACTATTCGAATGTAACAGTACGCCGCAACAGCACGACACACACACGCACGCGCACGCACCACACGCGCACACAAACAAACACTCACACCACAAATACTGAAACAGGAGAACGAGAGATTAATAACTGTATATATATATAAATATATATATGTTACATTAAATGTACTTATACACTAACTAACCACGAGCCACTCGCCCCGGCGCCCGGGGGCGTCATCGTTTAAATATCATCTCGTAAATATTTAGATATCAATATCGTTAAAGAATAAAAAACAGGATAAAGACTAGACTTTACACTGAACAACGACAAAACGGCTAACAGCAATGTTACGCGAAAAAAAAAAAACAACGCGCCGTACTTAAAACGTAACGTGCGACCGACCGCGGCCACGCCCACCGCGGAGGTCCCTAAATATATACACTAGGAAACATACACGACACCTACTCAATAAGTTACATAAATAATCTGAATTTAAAACAAATCTTAGGCTTCTGATAAACATAATAATTTTTTATTTCCGAGTACCGTCACGTATCCCGTTCGCGCTACGAAAGATACTTTACTGGGATAGTTAAGTTAACTTTGAACTGCTTCCCCTAACATTCCGCGGCGGGATAGTACTATGAGCAGAGATTGAGGGACGATAGAAATATTTACAAAAGAACGCAGCCAAAACAAGTCCGCTAGTGATATGAACGCAGTCGAACCCCCCATTTGTACTGCAGGGATATGTATTTCGTATAACTTGTGACACCGAACGGCATATTGCATTGTAATTCAAAATCTATTCAATCTTATATTTATTAATAGGGAAAAAATTTAATAATTTAACTCCAAATACATAAATACTTTCAATCCACTTGCATGTTTCGTCAAATTGTTAACTACAGAGATAATGTGTAAATACTTATTTATGTTTAGGTATATGAGAGAAGCGAAATTTTAAAAATACTATTACAGCCAAAAGTCCATTTTGTGTATAACTTTTGAAATGGTCCATTTTTGGCACATGAACGTCCAAATATGTGTAAATAATACTATGCGACGCGTGGGTACCGCAACGGCCAACGCCAATATCGTAGAGCTACCTCGACGGCTGTTACAATTTTGGTAACTTTAATCTACCAATTCTATTTAAAAATTTTCACTGCGGCAACACTTTACTTCTTCTGGTAACCCTACCTTTTAGTCCTGTTTCAAACGTTATCGCATGCGGATTACGTTAGTAAAAAGAATTTATTTATTTTATTAATAAATAACTATATTGACACTATCAAACTTCACTTCGAGATCAGCGTCTTGCAGGATTTAAGGTGAGTATTTAGTGGATTTAGAAAATAGATTGTCGTACTTTGAATACACCGGATATCCGGGCAACGTTTGAAACAGGACGACGCGTGTCCGCCCACCTTACGATTAACATCTTTGGTACATATTTGTGAGCAAAGACAATTGAATATAATCTGTTCCGAGTATAATATATGTGAAAAGCCATAAAAGCGATTAACTTGGATACAACGTTTTACATAATACCGAATACTGTCGTTGCAATAACTTAGATTGAACTTTACGCCCGTCGCATTAAGTTACACCTTCGCCCGTTTCAAGCTCCGCACGGACCGGAAGGTACTTGACGCGATCACTGGAATGTTCACATCGACACCAACGAACCGAATATCCCCCACGGCACGGCCACGCCATGAAAATACCATATTGCTTCAGTTTAAGCGTATTAAATCCGAGTAGGTACGACATACATTTTGTACTTACACGAACACATCTAAAAACACGATTAGATATACATATAAGTTTATAAATATATAGAAACAACCTAAGTCCCCGTTTTCGTTGTCTTGAACGGACAGCTGTGTTGCCAGATAATCGCTACGGGGTCACACGAATGGATTTATCATACAATAACATCAGGAATACATTTACACCGGTCTGTTTACGCGGCGAGCTCGTCAATGCAACAGATATAGAAATCATTTCATTGATTATACAAATAAATAAACAGCACTATTACCACCAATGGGAGTCGGAACCTTCTCACACGATGGTCAAGGTCATTCATGCATCACGCCGCAAGTTGGAGGATGTCACATGTCTACGAAAGCTGTTTGTTCTTGGAACATGTCAGTTTTCACTTCCTTCACAGGAAACTCCAGCCCGGCGAGGATCGAACCCGCCTCTCGTCGACCACCTTACAAACGAAACTATAACGACTCCATTATCTAAATATATATTATCATACGATTGTACCGATAAAAAAAAATATATATCACAATATAATATAGTTGAAATGATAATCGATTAAATATCTCGAGAGATCGAGTACATCATCCGATTACAACGTAAAATGTATTGACCAGCTCGTCCGTCGAATCGCAATACTTGTGATAGATGCAAACACTATTTTACATATCGAAAGTATTGCCTAGATCATTATATCACTGCGCAGTAACTCCCAAAGTATAACACGTGGACAGAAGGTTGACAAGGATGCAGAGCGTTCGACGAAATACAATCAGATCGATTCCGTTTAAATCGTATCGTTAGACAATCGAAATAAAATCTTTAATCTGATTAAGTTCCGGCCAACGGTGTAGTGGTTATACAGGAGTTGAGCGTTTAAACGCATCCAAGAATCACTACGAGACGGGGCACAACATCAATAATACAATAACATCGAGATTTTTCTCCGTAATTATTGCGGGTCTACGCGCCAGAGAACCCGTACACCTCGAGCACCCGTATCTCGAAGTCGCCGCTGGGGCACAGCGGTGGGTTGTTGAAGGTGGAGCAGCGGTCTGTCTTGCCGAACCTGATGTTCTCGTCCATCCATATCGCTTGGCCGTCGCTGCGAAATTAAAGTTTACATCAATTGGCGAAATTAGCAACACTTTATTAGAAATCACTTTAGATAGTATACATTATGCGGATTACTGAGTAGCGTTAATATAATTTTATTTAAGGAATGATCGATGTGGAGATCCTTTAAGGAGGCTTATCGCTTAGTAATCAGCGTCTTCCAGATGATAACGTTAAGATCTTATTTTACCAAAAAAAATTATAACGAATATATGAAAGGTACAATTATTTGAATTGACATTAGGTTTGCTTTGTGGTTCTTTATACAATACAAAATAATAATCAAATTTGATCACAGAGTGAAACTGCGATAGGTGATCATAGATAAAAATGAAAGTGTCAACTCGTTGCATTTGGCCAGCGTGATGGATAATTGGTCACGACTCTCTCCCTGTGAGAGAAGAGTTCCAGCAGTAAGAGGGCTGTTTACTGTTTTTATTTAATTTTGCCTGCTATACATTTAATAGACTTTTTTACCCGCCCCCGATGGTGATCATAGTATTGTCGGCGGCCATGAAGAGGGAGTTGGCGTGCGAGGTCTTCGGTTCGCCGCCGCCGTCGCTCTCCTGCAGGCACCCGACCCAGGGGTACTTGGCGCGAACGGGGTGCAGGCTGCAAGGTTATAACGTGTCAACTGACCCGCCGCCGATGGTGATCATCTTGGAGTCGGCGGCCATGAACAGCTCGGAGCCGTGCGCGACGCGCTGCTCCTCGCACTTGCCGTCGCCGCCCGCCGAGCACCCCACCCACGGGTACTTCGCGCGCTCCGGGTAAAGGCTGCAATGCGTGCGCACCACATGTCGCGGCTGTAGCGTGCGTACGCGCACTAGTTGCGCTCCACACGCGGCCCGACTTACGTAAGCTCAAACTTTGTTTTACACATTTTAACTTTTAACAACAAATATAATTCAGTTAATAGAAAAAAAAATATTAAATACATTCTCAAAGAATAAAACTTTTATCATTAGTATTTTGAACATCAACGAAAAAATTTACTAAAAAAAATAATAGCTATGAATGAATACAAGATAGAAGATTAGAGTTTAGAGAAGAATACTACAAAATATAATATCAAGGCGTGATTTGAAATTTAGTTACAACATAATATTACCGAATATTTTGTTTACAAAGCAAAATAATTGAATATGTGCTCTAGAAGTTTACGGGCGTGCATAGCTATTACAAGTAATTCAGTACATAAGATGTAGCGGCAACTGTATTAAGAAGTTCTAGAAGAAGTGCAGCCGAAGAAGAAAGCATTACTTTACCCGAAGCGCTAGAAGTTAATTAATACAAACAGTACAACTTAACAGAATCTTTCATTTTATAATACGTGAAGTAGATTTTTGTTTTAATCAGAAATACTTATTAGATATTTCATATTTTTTCAAAATGAATTTTTGATAGAAATGTATATCCCAAAAACTTATGCATCGACTTAAAGTTCTGTTTAGTTGTAATGCTTAAAGTGAACTTAAAAATATATATATTTTTTTAAGTTCCAATAGAAAAAGTGAAAAAAGTGGGTTATTAAGCGGGCGGCGAGTATACAACATAGTTTATAATATAAACAATAAATATATAACTGAAATAGAACATAAAATACATATATAAAGCAATAATTAAAAATAATATGATGTTACTACTCAACTTTTTATTATTAAACACATATAATGTTATTTATAAATACTTATAATACAGACAGATTGAAGGTTTAGCGTTAGAAAGTAATGTCAAGGTAGGTAGTAATTAAAACTGTGTTGAAGTTAGATTTAGTGTAGCTGAATAACTAAGTTAACGAAAGACGTCATCACATCTAAATGTGATTAGTGAGTGTTTGATACTTAAAATTTCAGATACAGGGATTTGTAAAAGAATGAAGTAAGAAGAGTGGAGTATTCTCCGACTATCTTTTTCCTTTATTATTTATATACAATAAGCTAATACTCAATTTCTACTAATCGATTTTATTACTTAATAATAAAATCGATTCTCCAGTTTTACTCTCTAAAATAACTTTTATCTCTAAAGTTCGACTCCCCGTCCGTTCCTCTCGCATGATTAACATGTTCTCTCCACCAATCTTTCACAAGAACTACACATTTAATAATTTCTTTACTCGATGTGTTACTAAATACAATAAATTTTTTAATCAAATTGATCTGTTTAATAACTCTTTGAATGCTTTCAAAACCAAAATCTTACTTTTGATATCTCAATCTGAACCGCTGTAATAGTTAATAATTGATTCTAATTTTCTTTTATTAATTTTTTCCTTCTCAAGTGTTGTGTTTTTTGTCTGTCAGGTTTGTGTTATTGTAGTAATGTTGGGCACTACTTGTCCTCTAATTTAGTTAATACTTTTTTTTAGATGTTATTATATGTAATGACTGTTTGTGCCAAAATAAAGAGAAAAAAAAAAATTTCACCTGTTACAAAAAGGTTTGGTGTGCCCGAACAATCTGACTCGTATGTTAACAAGATTTAATTTGAGACTAACGAAGGTACTAGTGTAATTTCAAACTATATATTAGTCTGTTTGTCTGTGTGTTGTTGATTTGTTTACCTGAAGAGGAATGTCTCTCCGGTGCCGAAGTACGCCTGCCGGTTGCCGCGCTCGTCCTTCTGGTTGCGTTCGAACCATCGCGTCGAACAATACGCACCGAACACCTTGACAATCAAGTTAGATATATTAGACAAAGTAAAATTAAGTTAGATGATAAAAATAAACTAACTTATATACACTCCCGGACACATCTCTCGGCCCGCCTAGTGTTTAAAAGTTTTAACAGTGCCTAACTAAAAATAAATATTAGGTGGAGCAATAAGTTTTAATGCAGTTTTAAAGCTGATTTTTTGGTCAACCTTTATGTATGTTTTTTTTTATTTTGAATTCAGGATTATGAAAAAATAACGAAAATTCGAGTCTGTTCATTGTTTTCGACCCAGGAATGGAGAAAACTTTTTTATTTCGCACAAGTTGGATTTTTTTTTGATGTGTCCGATTATTGGATCCATAAAAAGGCTAATCTAAACTTAAAACCAGTTTTGACCAAAAAATATGGATACTCTGCCCGAAATTGACGCCCAAGTTGTAAAACTTCTGCCGGCCAAATCAATTCGAAATTACAAAAAAAAATAAAAAAAACCCTACATAGGGGTTGACCAATAAATCTGCTTCAAAACTGCATTAAAACTTATTGCTCCACCTAACATTTATTTTTAACTAGACACCGTCGAAACTTTAAACATTAGGTGGTGGGCCGATAGATGTGTCCGGGAGTATATATTCTTAATAAAAATATGAACATAAATTGATTTATCTGAACATCAAGATATTTCTGAAGCGAAATTGAAGTGGCGATAACTAAGTACAATACGGTCCAACTTGAGACCAGAATATATGTAGGTTTGATCTTTTACTTAGCTTGAATTTCTGTTGAATAAAATCGAGATGAAACCTAATTTATATATCGCCACGGATTACAGTTTTGATCCTGTACTTTTGAGGAGTCTTATAGTCCCTGCTCTCGACCCCTGCTCTCTCTCCGTCTGACCCCTGCTCGGACTCTTATAGTCCATTATAACTGCCAAGAGAGTCGTCATGTGTTTCAATAAAAACATGATGACCACGACCCTCAGTCATGAGGAAATACGACTTAGAAGTAGAATAGTCCCTGCAATGGACGCAAAAAGATGACTGTCCTTATGATTTACGAAGCAGCAGTTAAAGATTTACACACATCATCAGATGAGTTATGTTTTTTTTTAAACGTTATACAATTACCTCGTTATTGCATGTCTTTATCATGAGCAGCGTCGGCTCGTGGTGCTCCACCCTCACGTAAAAAGTAGTGAGCGAGCAGCCGTGCTCCTCCGTCGTGTACAGCAGCACCGGCTGGTACATCGTGATGCGGACCGGTAGCCACGACCACAGTGTGAACAGCTGGAACGCGAGAACACGTGTGAGCCGCTGATCATGGCGACCTGTACATCACCTACGTCTCTACTCGTCTATGTTTGAAAAAAAAATTGTCTATGCTATATTTATAAGTTACATGATCGAATATAAACACTAGACTTAAAGAGAAACGATGTATTGTCTACGACAGAGCTGTCCAAAGCGCGGCTTACAATATTTGTATGTTGAAATATGAAATATATATATAAATTAACAAATTTTTATTATACTATGTCCATAAATTTATAAATCAATGAAAGAAAGATATGTAATAATGAAATCTCATCATAAATAACAAGCAACCTTTCCTATCGCTTGGATTAGGGTTTTATAAGGAGTGAGTCTACGCCGCAACATTAGTCAAGTTCAAGTTGATATTAAAGAAGACGATTAAGTTAAGACCGTTGTTTAAATAGTAACATACAAATATTTAAACGTCTATATCTAACCGATTTGAACAGCTCCCATTTACGATACAGACGAAAATCTTATTAAAAGTATTACCAAAAAAAAAAAAAAACCAACAACAGTTTATTGCAAATTTTCAGTAAATGTAAAATACATGATATAATTAATAATGATAATAGAAAAATTTGTAAAAACACTTAGGGGGACGACACGAAATTAGTTGTGTCATATTAGTCGACATACTACGGGTGCTGTGTGCGCTTCAAAAATTATGATACAACATTGATGGACACCTGACGGTTTACGAGCCATACGTACAGACAAACATCGGCATGCAATATCAACAATGAAATTAACAACATCAAAACTATATTTTACTAAGTTACGAAACCAAAGCAACCTTTCAAGTAACAGGCGAGGTGTTATTCGGGTAACAGTTGAATACCCAGCTAAAGAGAAATATTTTACTAATACAAAATACAGTATTACTTGAATGTTGTGCGAATGGTTCCCATGTGATTTTTTTTTTAATTCAAATTAAATAATGAATTATAACTAATAAACAACAATGCATGTTATGGATAGCTAATAAGTTTATACTGTGTAATCAAACGAATTGTGAGTTTCTTTTAGTGTCTACGTTTATTAATACATTTCCGAGTCGCGGTGACATTATCAGATGAATAATAACTTATGAAATACAAAAAAAAAAAATAACAAACATAAATTTTAAATCAAATGATACAATATAACATCGATGATTGTAAATGAGAATGAAGTTAGTGAATGGTGTATCATCAATGCCCCCGCGACGTCTACATCCCAAGTTAGTGTTATTAACATCAACCCTATTCCGGCAAACCTTCTGCCTGAGGTCTGACGAGTGCTGGCGCTGGTCCTTGAACACCGCGTTAGGGAATGGGAACCACAGGGCCATGTGGGAGGAGCGTGGGCTCTGTGAACACCGGCCTACATCATGTCAATTGCGGTACACCCCGTCTGTTACATTATTATATATGACGAAGCGAAGACTTATACAATGCTAGTTAGGATGTTTACACAGCACCGCCGATGCGATACCGTACAGATCAGCAATGCTACAAATCATACAGCAAAGTTTACATATAAAGCTAGATGATATAAATGGGTGCTGCTGTGTCTCCGGCACCAGACCCTTGTCTCCAGTAAACATTTTTTTTATACGGCAACGTTTAACTGTAAGCGTTCCCGCAACGTATCAGATAAATGATGACGTGCATTCGAGAAGTGGTTATTTGCGAATGGGATTATTTTAGTATCTGTATACTGTAGAATGTACGGGGTTTAGTGTTCTTTATGACATCAGCTTATGTTAATCGGCGGTGGTGTTGGTGACGTATCTGAATAATGGCGCCGATAGGATCTCGTTGAAATGAAATCGCTAATAATCGTTTTAATGTTTTTCTGATATTTCTTATTCGTTATATACTTATAGAGAGAATTTTTAAAAAGATATTATTATGAAAAAAAAAACTTACTAACACAGTAATCTACTAAGTTAATAGTTATTGCATTGTTATGAAGATAATTTATAAAATATTACTGTTTACTTTCATGTTTTATCTTTAGTAAAATATGGGCTATTAAGTAATATTTAATTATGGTATAGCATTGATTTTTTATAAAAAATATCATTTATGTACTTATAAGTCATGATTTATGATTATATAGACAAAATGGGTATGCTTAGATAAATAATTCTAGTTGTCTTATATTGAGGAATTTTTTCCACGTTACCCGACTCGTACTTTAACATGAAGAGGCAAGTAAAGAAAAATAACTAATAAACAGCGTCTTAGGGTTGATGCCTGTTGTTCTTTATCCAATAAATTCGAAGTCATTTATTTTAATACGAATTTAACAGCAGACACTAATTGAATTTGTTACACTGATATTGCAAAACGAAAAAAAATGATTCATGCAAAAGGTGAATGGTTGGTACAGACCAAGATTATTACTATTCATTATTTGAAAAAATTATAATGGAAATCAGAATCTGAACCAACCATTGAATGCTTAACGGCGTATAAAAATATAGCAAATCATAATAAACAAAAAAAAATCGAAGCGACGACGTCTCGAAGGTTCCATTGTAAGCTAGGCTAATGAATATATAATAATCAAAAAATAAAGACAAAACACCTAAGTGTTAAGCGGTGCATCTAAAACATCGATAATGTCGCAAGCTATCAACGGGGCGACACTTAGGAACTTGTGACATAATACTACTTAGTCTTACTTCGCTCTGGTCTAGAATCTGCGACTTGATCGCTTGGATAGGGTAAACGCCCATCGATAGGGCGCGCGGGCCGGGCGAATGTGAGCCCTAACGGGAAAATCGGCACACGGTTAGCACTCACACAGAACAATCGGTAACATGCCATCGTCACACCACCGTCAGTGATGACCTGGATTCAGGAATGTTAATCACGGAAGCTATGTTCAATTGCCATCACTGTAAACTTCCGATGAAACTTCAAATGGTTAAAGAGAAATACAAACCAAAAAAAAAAAATCCTGATCTCACACGCATGCCAAGTAATCTCCAACGCAATTTGGTAAATTAACAAAATCGTCCATTTACAAGGTCGATGTCGACTCGCAAATAGAAAACAAAACAAAACGACACTGAAAAACATGATTACGGTAATAATAAATTTGACATTAAAAGCCGGTGATAATGAACTTTGATTTGTATCGAAACGCTGGGATTCTTTTTACCAGTGCTTGACCACAATCCCGCCTGGTGGTAAGCGGGGGATGTAGTCTAGGTGTTGAAGCGCACTTGTGTTTATAATGATATGGAAACATCGATGTAGCACAACATATCAATGGACATATCTCTCGCGACACAGACTGTAACATAACATAAGGTTCGTGTATCGGACGCGTGGTTATGTATCATGCATCAGATCGGGACGCTGGGGTCGCTTGATCTGTGCTAACATCCGATGGTACTGAAGTTAGTCGTGTTAGGAACGCAACAGTATGATCTTATGATAAAGAGAAGCCAAAGCCACGCCTAATGCTGTCAGGTACGATACCATCTGTTTGCACGTTTCCTCAGACATTCTCTGCAAATCAAGTAAAATCATTTCTAACACACCATATATATATATAAATATAAAAAATTGTCTTGTGTTGTGGTGCTGTGTTACTATCAGACGTAAATTTGTGATCTTATGACAATTGATCCGCAATGAGTCCTATATTCAAACGCGGGTAGGTCATTACTACATATATAAATATACATATACGCCAAAAATCATTGTAAACTTGTAAATATGAAGAGCGCATCTCACTTTGATATTAACAATATAGAGGTTATAAAAAAATAATTAACGGATATGCAGTATTATAAGTATTCTTCTAACTAAACAGTATATTTATCTAGTCCATAGGCCTGGAAGAATTCAACGTTAAGACTGATCTGATTTTATATTCCCTATAAGTATACTTTGTGTGCGATACAGATTATCGGATTTTTTTTCCGGTTTAATAATTTAACTGACCTCGCGGATGGTGAGTGTGTGCGACATCATCTGAATGTTGACCTGCGACTGGCTGGTGGGCAGGTTGTCGGAGGAGCGCGACCTCACCAGCCGCGAACCGGTGATCACCTGCTTCGACTTGAGCGTCATCTCCGTCTTTATGAACACTCGCGATATGTACTGCGAACTGTTTATATAATATTAGTTATGTACAACAAATAAAAACATTCAATTAATTTAAAAAGGAAGAAGGGAAGTAGCTAGTTAAGTTACTAGTAAGTAACTACACCCAAATCCTTAGGAGCAAATCACTTACCACCACGTGAACGTCTTCTTTATTTTATCGCAATATGGAATGAAAAGACACCTCTACAATTATTAAAAATCAGTCATGACCATAATTCTCGAAGACTTCATTAGATGATTGCATAGTCTCACGGCGACGAGCGCAATGTGGTGCAGTGTGTACCATCTTAACTAGCACCACGTTGTCATGGGCAAGCGTATCACTTACCATCAGGTGAAGGTCTTGCTAAATCAGTCTTGCTAAAATAGACATCATCAATTTTCTTTAAGCTCATAGAAGTTTTACAAAATTTGTATAATAGATGATATTATAGATTTCTTTGTTAAAAGCGTGTAGTTTTTCTAAAGCCTTTTTCTTAAATTCGCTAACCTCAAGGCCCTTATGCTGAAAGCAGTTCTTAGCAGCTTGGTTGGCGACGACGGCATATTCCTGCAGAACTTGTCTATGGCGTGATCGACGCCATTCTTCGTCGCTTCGGCGTACCACTCCGAGTTGGTGTTGGTGGAGTGCTTGTGGAACAGGATTAGGATCGCCAGCGCTACCCTATAGAACACCTGTAAAAGAACACCTCTTACATTCAGCTGTTAATAGTTAAAAATAGACATTTGTAGGCTTTTCATTTACTTCTATCCTATTTTTTGTAATTTCGACGCTTTTTATATTTTTTTATTCTACAAGGAGACGAGACGAGTAGACGTTTCACTAACTCACAGCGCCCTTCAAACCGAAACACAGTAATGTTTACACACTACTATTTGGCGGCAGAAATAATCACTGCGATAGTACCTATAGTGGATGGTACAACCACCAGTAAAATTGTAAGAAAAGTGTACTATTATTTTTATTTTACACTTCCTTAAAATTTACAACACATGATATCCTTCAGTTAATGAACTAAGCACTTGCATTTCAGGACCCTGACTTATGTACATTATGCTGCTCTTTTTCTGGAGTTCACGTCTCGAGTGTTGACGGAGGATTATCTAATATATCCCCATTATTACATGATATCTATGTAATTTGTGTGAATTTGCACTAACTTTAATGCCCTCGTTGAAGAAGCAGTCGAGCACGCGCACGAGGTGGGGGAAGGGCAGCGCCGCCAGGATCCACCACTGCCAGTCCGCGTAGATCCGCTCCGGTCCGATCGCCCCCGACAGTCGCGAGAGGTGCTGGGCGGCCGACTTCTGCAAACAATGCGCGCGTTACGGGGATTTTGGACAATCACCATAGACGACATTTTTACATACCGGCCTTCGCCTTTTTATCATCTGACACACTGCAAACATTCATGCTTTCGATGCCGATAAACGCGCATTAGTACAAAGCATATCGTTTCGTCCTTAATGCAAAACTTTTATTCGTTCGCGTACCCGTTAATATAGCTTTCCATAACTACATCTTCTAACTCGTATTTCCTCATGACTGAGGGTCGTGGTCATCATGTGTAATAAAACACACGACGACTTACTTGTCAGTTATAATGGAATGGTTTGCAATTGCCTTCTCCATTCCACATACTAGTGCGAGCACGGATGGTCATGACATACTCGTAGATATGCAGGTTTCCTCACGATGTTTTCCTTCACCGTCAAAGCGCGTGATATTAGTTGGTGTTATACTAACTGCACGTAAATTGACAAATTCATTGGTGCAGGCCGGATTCGAACCCGGTACCTCCGGAGTGGAAGGCGGGCGTTCAAACCACTAGGCTATCACGGTTAATATGACATCGTAGCTCTCTTTTCTTACAAAAATGTACACCATCTAAGACATACTTTATGATAAACCGGTGAAAAAGTATAATTTTTTTTAATGAAATTGTTAACTTGAAAAATTTAGATTCTTTATTTTTAACTTTAATCAATTAAAGCATAGTTTCAATCACTTATGACGTTGATATAACCTCGCGGAAGTTCATAGTCGACATCGATTTGTAATACCCGTGTCGTTCACCCGACGCGAGAGATCGATACACGCGGTCAGTACCATCACCTCTGACCTCTAGATATCCTTATCAAATATTTATGGCTATATCTATGTTCGGTACCTTCGATGCTTTATTTGTATTGATACGCATTGTTCGATAACAACAAACAGAACCCTTTGTTTTACTGTTAGAACATTCGGACTGAATTGTTGATGAATTTGTAACTTACCACCATTTCATACTTTGTATTCAAAAGTATTGCAAATAAATCTTTTCCGGAAATATTACGGAAAATAAATATTAGAGAAAAGTTGTCCTCAATATACATACATAACGTCTATGTGAACAATTGTGAAAAATACTGAACGGAATGAAAAAGAGAATGTCGAAAGTAAACGTAATTTTTCGATAGGAAGAGATAAAGCCGAAAACTGTGAATGGGAACAGCAGATAAAAATGGTACAAGCTGAAGATCAGCAGCCTACTTACAAACAGAAATTACATAAAATGTATTAAATTATAATAAAAAAAAACATTTTTTTTAATAAATTGTTGACTGATGCGAGCTGATGATAATGATGAGGACATCAAAAAACATTTCCTGAGATTTCCGTAGCAGTTGAAATGTTTAACCTATTAGCAATAATATTCTATGATGACCTCAATTTAAGCGTTAAGTTATTTCACTTGGTTTTAGCTAGTAGTAATATAAACAAATAACGACGGTGGGGATCAATAAAAACCCTGGCTAGGTGAAGGTGTTGCGTGTGGTTCCATGAAGCCTGATCCGATAGCGGTCTGCATTGTGACGCCTTGTCACGCAATGCCCCCTGCTAAGGATCCTTTACATACAATATACATTTTAATTTATTTTCATATTCTTCTATATAATTTATTTATTCTTCATTTGCACACCATAACAAAGAAAAAGAAAAAAAAAACATATTTATAATACGGCAGCAGCAGAAGGCGGTCTTATCGCTAAAAGCGATTTCTTCCAGACAACCAGTAAATGGAAATGATTGAATGGAGCTATTATTTATATTCTTCTATTTAATATATCTATTATATTCTGTATATTATATTTTCATATACACAAATTAACTATATTAATATATAAGCAAATTTCTGATACGTAATTTTTTACGGTCGTATGCGAATGTATCAGTCGGGTTAACAGAGAAACCGCTATCAATCCATTATTTAACCAGACTTCGTTTACTATCAAGTGGGATGGTCATACCAAATAAAAAACACTGGTACATTCTATAGATACCGGAGTCCCGCCTAAAACACAAGGAGGCCATGAAGGCAGTTTTAGTGGGTAGAAATCGCACAGAGTCCTAATTCTACCTCAGAAGCCTATTATTTAGAGATTACCGATAACAAAAATGTATCAAATAAATATCACATATAACCTGCCAATTTGATAGATTCCATCCCACAGAATAGATTAAACCAAAACCAAAAAAAAAACAATTATTTTGGACCCTAAATTAATAGTTTAAGTCAATGAATTTATACACACAATATTTTTAACTTCATAAGCTTTGAATGACTTAATGATAAGGTTGTATAAATCAAAAAACATACAACTACATTCATCCTGATTGAACTTAAAAAAAGTATGTTATTTGTTTTTCAGAAGTGTGCAACCAGCCTAAGCAAACCGTAAGGAAATAGACGACATTGTAGAGTAACTTATACATTGGCTGCGATAAGTAATTTAACCGGTTAAATTTCATATTTTTCCCTGAAGCATTTTCTTTTCATGAATTTATAACATTAGTATGACATAAGTATTATTTCGATAAGAAATCTTATATTTATGTTATCGATGATGTTATAAGGTGATAACGTTTTTTTACTTGCGTATTATTACATAAGAGATTACAAGTGTATCAGCGTAATGCTTAAACATTTGTATGCGTTTTTGCGAAATGATCGATTTTGGATCTAATACAAATAGATCATTAGATCAGTTAACTTATATTGATTGAATAATTCCGATAAGTTTAACCAGTTAATCGTCTACGATTGTTAAAAACATGGGATAGTATTGGAAAGAAATCTTACGGCATGTTTCTTGGCGATCTGCATGACAGTCTTCCATGTGACTTCGTTGTGCAGCTTCGTCTGCGTGATGAACATCTTCTCCTTGGACGCGACCAGGCTCGCCATGCAGTGGTAGCACTCCTCCTCTGTGAAAGAGAACGTGAGATTTATCGACGGCTTATTACACAATGAATAAAGAGTGAACCGAGAAATTTTTAAGTCTTCTTGTTATGGGTAACCGTATCATTTACCATCAGGTGAACGTTTCGCTCGTCTCGTTGAATAAAAAAAACCTTCAGTATATTTATTAGTTGCAAAAAGAATATGAAGAGCGAAATCTAATTTCCCCACGAACAGTGACCACCGCTGTCAGGTGTGTGGAACACTGTAGGCTGTCTCGTGTGAATGGATCCAATTAGCGCGGCAGCCCGACGGGAACGACCGGGTGTACCGGACAGACAATACAACGTACACAGACATGTATGTACATAGAATATCAATATAGTTTTCTTCTTCTTCTGAGTCGTATTTCCTCATGACTGAGGGTCGTGGTCATCATGTTTTTATTGAAACACACGACGACACTCTTGGCAGTTATAATGGAGTGGTTTGCCATTGCCTTCTCCATTTCACATACTAGTCTGACAACTGATGGTCATGACAGATATGCAGGTTTCCTCACGATGTTTTCCTTCACCGTCAAAGCACGTGATATTAGTTGGTGTTTTATGCTAACTGCACATAAATTGAAAAATTCATTGGTGCAGGCCGGATTCGAACCCGGTACCTTCGCATTGGAAGGCCGGCGTTCAAACCACTAGGCTATCACGGCTCTATCAATATAGTATACGAATGTTATACATAAGAAACACTTTAAAGGGTTTATATAAAAAAAAAATTTTCAGAGTGCGCTATCGGTTACTCTTTGCTTTTAGGTAGGTAGGTATCACCGCAGCTCCTATTTCAACCGCCAAACAGTAGTGTGATAACATTACTGTGTTCCAGTTCGAAAGGTGTTACAACTAGTGAAGTTTCTGTGTTAACGAGACTTAACATCTAATGTCAAAAACCGACAAGCGCAATGTGGTGCTGGATAATCCTAACTAACGCGACATTTTCAAGAGTATCACTTACCATCAGGTGAACGTCTTACGTTTAATAGCTTCGTGAAAAAAAAAATAAGTAACTAAGTTAAAAAAATCCGCAATCGAATGTAAGAGGCAGTTTCGCAATGCAGCATCGATGCAGTAACGTTAATAGTGAATTGAATTATTCATTTATAAAACTTCGCAACACGGTAGATGCAGATCTACTCATTGGTGGTAGTGTAAACATTACTGTGTTCCGGTTTTAATTGCGCTAGACAAAATGATGCTGTGTATATATCCTTACCAGATTGTTATTTATAACCGTTTCTTATCAATGAGAAGTTCAACTGATCCTGAACTTCTCATCTTCTCTTCATATCTTTTTATCAATGAGAAGTTCCTCACCAAAGGTTGGCTGGTGGAGAATGCCCTCAGGCATTAAGCTCGCCTTTGTATACCTCATTTTGTAAGGTTTACAATAAAGAGAAAAAAAAGTTCATCCGTCGTTTCTATGTATTATTTTTATGTATATAACTAGACAAGACGAGCGATGTGATCACCTGATGATAAGTGATACGCTTGACCATAACAAGGCGGTAGTTACGGTATTTACTACACCACATTGCGCTCATCGCTTTGAAACAAAAGAAATTAAGTCTCGATACCCCAGTAAATCCACTAGCTACAACACCCAGCAAATCGGAACACAGTAATATTATCACACTACTGTTTGGCGGTAGAAATAGAAGCTGCGGCGGTAGTCTCCAGAGACCTACCATTATATACGATAATATGTTCGGGATTTTTACGAATTTACTTTACCATGTTAAAGTGAGGTCGGCTTTTATATATGAAGTTATTAGGAAAGGGTCGTGTGAAAGCGATCTCGGTGCCTTTTAAGAGCTGAGTGCTCGGTCGCTAAGTGATTCGCGCCCAGCGGGTGCCGGGAGCGGCGAAGAGGCGACCCGTGTACCTTAAATAGGCACTTCTCAAAATAATTGAAGAAGGTTGGAAAGGTCGAAGTTATTTCACCAGAAATACGTTTCTCTATTATACGTCTTCTTGTAATTTAGAAGCGTTAGTATGTTTACACCGAATTGAAACATGAGAAGAGGAGATACTGCTTCAGCAATTTTCTTGAACTAAATGAAAAAAATAATTCAGCATACAGCATAATATAAAGCACATTCTGTTTGTAAATTTTTAACCACTTTTTTCTGTAAGAATGTTACTATTTAGTTCAGCTAGTTGCTATTTAAGTTTAGTTTAAATTTACAAATTTTTTCTTTAAAATCACACCTGAAAACTTGTTTTGGCTTTTACCTGTTTTTAATCTTTTTAACTATGTTTAAGTATAACTAATGGAGAAGGCAACGGCAAACCACTCCATTATAACTGCCAAGTAAGTCGTCGTGTTTTTCCTCACACACAATGACCACGATCCTCAGTCAAGAGGAAATACGACTTAGAAGAAGATGTATAACTAAGCTGTAAGTTTTCTTTTTTACAAATAAATAAATTTACCCTAGTGATATACGTACGTTGTTATGGGCCCCAGCATTAAATTTTTTTAATTTATTCACACGATATCAATTAAAAAATAAAACAAACTAATAATATAGATTTAAGTGAGCTTAACTGAAATATTTCTTTTTTTATTAAGCCGAATGATAGAAGAGTTGTTTATTGAGTAAAAGAAAGTTGACGATTTAAAAAAACTTACAAAAGAAAACGTCTAACCGTATCAGACAAATTTACATAGAAAAGCAACACATTGAAATTCAAGATTATAATTTATAGTAGTACTGGAAATAGGCACTTTTAATATTTATGACGGTAATATGATAAGATAAAGTCAATCATGAGTACAATCATACCGGGCCGAAATATCTTACTATCCAAACATGTAGTTAACATCTTTAATCCGCATCCAAAACGACTACATAGTTAGTTTATACGAAACAAACAAAATACTCTTCACTTATCAGCGTTGCAATTTAACAATTAAACGGTATCAGATAAAATCAACTTTGTGTCCTAGTGCGCTGGTAAGTGCTTGATTGACGGTCACATCAAAAGTCAGCGACGGCCATTGCCGTCAGTGAAACGTCTCCAAGTAAATAAATAAGCCGAAAAGTCGATGCATGCGTAATGTCACCATATGAGATAAGTATGTGTCGGAACAGTCTAGCGATTTTCATGCTTTGGACACAAAGGTCACGAGTTCGATTGTCATTGAATTTTTTTCTTTTTTCGCTTTTCCCGTGCTAACTTTGACATTTCATATCTCTTTAACAGGATCAGCTATCGACTTTTTATTTCGGATTTTTCATCCCCTTATCATGTTCTTCATTTTATCCTGAAAGAGTAACCATGTAGCTCTATCGGTTAAGTACACTCCCGGACACATCTATCGGCCCACCTAGTGTTAAAAGTTTTAACGGTGCCTAGCTAAAAATAAATGTTAGGTGGAGCAATAAGTTTTAATGCAGTTTTAAAGCTGATTTTTTGGTCAACCGTACATAAGTACGTTTTTTTTTTTTTTTTTTGAATTCAGGATTATGAAAAAAAAAACGAAAATTCGAGTCTGTTAATTGTTTTCAACGACCCAGGAATGGAGAAAGAAAACTTTTTTATTTCGCACAAGTCGGTTTTTTTTTTTTTGAATTCAGGATTATGAAAAAAAAAAAAAAAAAAAAAAAAAAAAAAAAAAAAAAAAAAAAAAAAAAAAAAAAAAAAAAAAAAAAAAAAAAAAAAAAAAAAAAAAAAAAAAAAAAAAAAAAAAAAAAAAAAAAAAAAAAAAAAAAAAAAAAAAAAAAAAAAACCTACATAGTGGTTGACCAATAAAACAGCTTAAAACTGCATTAAAACTTATTGCTCCACCTAACATTTATTTTTAAATAGACACCGTCGAAACTTTTAACACTGGGTGGTGGGTCGATAGATGTGTCCGGGAGTATATTTAAGTCAGCGCATCAGTCTCTTTTACGCTGATGCAATCAGGTGATAGAGCCTCCTCTAGAACTGAAATTATTCATAGACTATGAAAAATATTACTTATCGGTACTGAATGAAGAACCCAGAATTATTTAAGAGTGAGCAGGTCGTACGGTAAGTGAATGCTACAGAAAAACGGATCCACTTTAACAGCGCAAGACTAGTTTGTGGAACCTTACAGGAGATCTACGTTATCGTTTGAGATGATGATGCATCTGAAGCATACTGCTACATTTCCTATGAATCGAAGTCCAAGGTTCCATTTTATGTATTTACTAAATGATAGTTTTGACAAATCCGTTACCTACCACTGCTACTATCCATTTTTTTAAATAATAATTAAAAACTTATTTCGTACTACTTACAAAAACTAGTACATTAGATTGGAGCAACCTATTAAGTAAAATAGATGCTTGTACCAGGAGACGCTTGCTTAACAAAAATCTATAAGTACATGCGATGTAAGGTATATTGAATTAACTTGAATAAAATTAAAAGTCTAGATATAAATAAAAACTATTTAATCCAATGTCATATTTTCTTCTTCTTTCATTGACTCTTATGAGTCCTGCAAGCCTTGCTGCTATTATTGATGCAGCAACTTTAGTTGCGGACTGTGTTTTTTTTTTTCATGGCTGTGTTTTTTAATTTTTTTATGCAATGATCGAGCCGTTGGATTTTACTGCTTTTTTCAAATTTTTATGAACAATACGTAATAAATGTCTTAACATGTTATTCTGCATGACTCGTGCTCAAATCATATGTAGCACGTGTGTGCAAGTATATGAACGTTTATGTAAATTATGTGTGTTTCAATGTTTGTGAGTTATGTGTTCGCGAAAATGATTGAATGTGATCTAGTGGGCATTAGTTAATTTCTAACAAACTTTTCATCTCCTCGTATATAAGCTTACTTATCAAGTTAATTAAGTTTTGTTTACATGTAAAACTATTCATTATGTATTAGGGCGAGGGCTTCATTAATTTTATTGTAATGGTAATCTTATTGTATTAAAGCAATCTTAGTTTTAGTGTAGAGGATAGCTACTTTTTTCTTCTTTTATTTTTCTCAAAATCTTTGGGATTTTTTCTTTTTATTTAATAATTAAAAGATCTAAAATCTATCATCGACTGTATTAACCACACACGCCGAAACCCAGGCGATACTTTTCCTAAACAAAACATATTAATTGAAGTTGGTCTACGACCTCTAATTATGATTCATGGACGAACCAATATTAGTCGCACGCGGTCGTTTCGTCCGACAGTCAAATCACCTAACGTCAACAAAGCCTTCGACAACACAGAATTAATTTGTGGTAATTAGTACTCTACGTAGCATTTTTAAAGTTGGTTATTCTGTATAACTCGTAAAAAAATTACCTTATGCGTCTTTATCGGATATATAGGCAATACATACGCCTGAGAGTAATGGTTAGAATCCATACACCATTGAAATTACTATTAATGTTAAACATCGTACTATAACTCAGGAGGAATAAATTTAGTGACAGGTTTCTGCTGTCGAAAACGTCTAATGTTAATATTACTGTTCAATTTTCGAGATGTAATAAAATTACTGAGGTAATAGGACGTAATAACTTATATGTTAAGGCGACGGTACCATCAGATATACGTCTTGTTAGTGTCGGCGCTTCAGTGTGTATACAATGTACGAAACAGAGTGAAAGAGAGATAAACTAAATCACTTAAAGTAAGATTTAAGTAAACAGTAGTGAAGACGTTACGAACCATAGCACAAAAAGAAGAAGGATGGAGAAACTTTACAAAAACCAGATTCATTCCCTTACAGCTTAAACCATATGAATATATTTATACTTGTCTCTATTCCGTTACACATTTTCGTTTCATAAAATATCTCTCATCATGGAGAATCTATTCACGTATGATCGATTTTATTGTCCCCGTTTGTTTATTAACGAATAAACGTAGAGTAAACTTGAACCAAATAAATCATCACAAACGTAAACCCGTTCAGATTTTCGTTCGCATATAACGCAGCTTTAAATCATCGGTGAATAATAAAACATTACTTTATAGCGTTTATTCCGAGAATGTTTGAAATTTTCCATCACAACACACACCGGGGAACCGCAGCCACGCTTTGATGGATCCGACAGCATGAAATATTCAGCAGGCTTCACAATTTTAGCTTTGTAAAAAAAAAACTCGCAAGCTTTCTTCGATGTACTCAAGTGGGCTTTTATAAATATTTTTGTTAGACATCCGTCTATACATCTATCCTATTTTGTGATCTTTAATTTATCTGGAGCTAAATTCAATTACTTAAAAATAGAGTAATATTATTATTGCTTTTATTTTATTGATCACTTTCAACTAAGTTACAATGGACAGAAGTTTAAGCAAGTTTTAATAGTTGCTGCCTTATGATAATATTCTCTATCAAATTTTATGGATGTTTCCTTTGTAGGAGTTAATAATGTTGATTCAAATAAACGATAGATTCTATTCAAATCGTCGATTTACATGATGAAGTACATTATGAAATTCATAGATAACAAGACAGCGGAGTTTTTGTTGGGTATCGACTACATTAGCTCAGATAAATATACAATCGATGTACAACATCCCGATCTCTGACCTCATTGATAAAAGGTGCTCGCATCTCAAGTGATTTACTAACGCTTCGTAACGACAGATAACGAACGGGAACGTATAAACTATTTCGCAATTTTATCGTTTTTAGATCGATTACATAGCGTTTTTTTCACAATCGGAATAAATGGCGATATCTTGTTATTATCCTGTTTACGACAGACGAGCAGGACGTTCACCTGATGGTGCTTGAAACGTGAACACATACCATATAGATGCTCAACGCTTTGATTAGTTAAATCTCATTACCCTAGTAATTTCACTAGCTACAAGTCCATCATGCTGGAACACAGTAACATTTGCACAGTGCTGTTTACCGGCAGAAACGAGAGCTGCGGTTACCGACCTAAATTGATATTACTATTCAAATATATACATGTACGAAAATATCTCGATCTTTGACCCAATCGATAAAAATCGCTGGATCATCGAGTGACGCGCATTCTGAGATATCGATATTGTGCATGACTAATATGCGACTGTCGAAATATTTAACACATTCGACACGAGTTCTCCCGCCGTTGTTTATGTAAAACTACACAATACTACAAAGTACACGTGTAGTTTGTGTATTTGCATTGTTATGAATATTTCTTCTGCGATATTGTATTGTTGAAGAAATCCTATACAAAATGATTACTAAGAAAATCCTTTGAAAGATGATGTTTGGGATCTATAATCATTTTGTAATGTATCATTGCGAGTACGATCAAAATTTTAATCGAACTAAAAAATTATAAACAGAAGCTACTGCACTTTCAAAAGCAAGAAAGAGGTTTATATTTATCTAGTTTAACGGATAGTGGGAAGGGATTTCTAGAAATACCAAAAGGACGGCTAATCAGATGTTATCTAAATCTAACACGTCATTGTGACGTTTGTGAATTGCACTTTACTGTAGACGGCGGGACGTGATACTCAGATATCAATGAAAATCTGCCGCACGGCAATTACGATGACTTAGTAAGTTTAGTGGTTAGGTAAAAGGTAAAATATATAAAACGAAAATATGAGCCCGCAATATCAAACGCTGAAAGCGATGTCGCAAGATAACTGAAGAAAATGATTGCGGCGATTAAGTTTGTACCTTTAGTCACATTCACGTGAAATCCGTCAATTTAAGAAAATCAATTAAGATTGAATTATAACTAATGTTCATTATTATAGGTGTTCCCGAAGAAAATACAATATTTGATAGGCCATTTAAATATTAATATACTGTATATTAGTAATTGTTACGCAATAAAATAAAACTTACTACATTACAGCTGCGTTTCACAATTTGCATAACAAAATAAGTAATTTGTATAGTATTTGTTATTACCCAAACATTTTAAATACTTTTGTGATAACATATTTGATCAACATTAAACTGAAGATAGAATGTTAAAAATTTTTAATAGTTCAGGGGCGCTCTAGAAATTTCCTAAAGATTCCAAGGAGTAAACCGTGATCAACTAAAATCATCTAGCTATCCAAACGGATTGGAATAATCCTTAAAAATTCGACGAATTATGTAGCATCGATATCGAACAATAATCAGTCATTCGATTGGACTAATATTTGTCGTATTCAGTCCATGACTATGGATTACGAGAAGGTTCTGGCTTTGGGGGTTGTTATTCGTAAATCGGACTTAGTAATTGAATAACACACCTGTTTTATTCGACGATAAAGACACAGCAACACATTGTGCTCGTCCCCTCGAGAGATAAGTTGTTAAGTCTCGTTACCCCAGTAATTTCACTAGCATACAGCGTCCTTCAAACCGGAACACAGTAATGTTTGCACACTACTGTTTGTCGGCGGAAGTAGGAGCTACGGTGGTACCCAGACGGTCTTCGGCAAGTGAACTACCACCAGTCGATACCAACTTAAGATGTTATATCTAGCCACCTTAGCAATATCACTAATAGCAAAGCCATTTAAATAAAATCAATTGATCACTAACGGAAGACCAGTAAAAAATCTACGGTTAATAAGCGGTTAGATCCGCGACAGTTTGCATCGTATATCCGGTTTTTTATTGTAATACTAATATCCCGAAC
This sequence comes from Byasa hedistus, assembly GCA_029286795.1. Lineage (NCBI taxonomy): Eukaryota > Metazoa > Arthropoda > Insecta > Lepidoptera > Papilionidae > Byasa > Byasa hedistus. Next base: position 1,586,668 of record JAGSMW010000020.1, on the reverse strand, counting down.
CGGCCGCAGCATCTTCTAAGTCGTATTTCCTCATGACAGAGGGTCATGGTCATCATATGTAATGAAACACACGACGACTTACTTGTCAGTTATAACGGAGCGGTTTGCTATTGCCTTCTCCATTTCACATACTAGTGCGAGCACGGATGGTCATCACATAGATATGTACCGTAGGTTTCCTCGCGGTGTTTTCCTTCACCGTCAAAGCGCGTGATATTAGTTGGTGTTATACTAACTGCACATAAATTGAAAAATTCATTGGTGCAGGCGGGCTTCGTACCCGGTACCTACGGAGTGGAAGGCGGGCGTTCAAACCACTAGACTACTACGGCCACAGCATACGTAATACTATATTTAAAGTTCACGCAGCGGAACTATTGTCTAGTTGGTGACGTGCGCTGCTATCATACGTGACGCTTAACACGGCACACTTCGTTAGTATCTTATCGTGGTGTCACGTGTGATGATTCACATTATATATTTTTTTTTACCACTCCGACTCGAGACGATGAGAATAGTTATTAATTGATAGCTATTTTATAAGTGACGTTTTATACGCATCACACAATCGCTTACGCATTCAGATTTCTTTTACATCAGACTCGACTGTTAGACAGTACATTGTGCTTGTAGTTTTAAGACCTAAGATGTTATATCTCGTTACCTCATCAATTTCACTAGCTACACCGCCATTAAACGGAAACAGTAATGTTTGCAAACTGTTTTTAGGTAGAAATAGGAGGTACAGTAAACTCTTACGATCTCTAGCTACGAACACCATCCACAAAACATATATTATTATTAAACACCATTCAGATCTACTAATGGAGTTATATTACAATAAAATTTCCCTTACGCATATAAATTTCTTTATTAACATTAAAAATGAGTAATTTTTTTTAACAAATTTTGTAGTATCCATGTATATACGCAAACATTGATGGTACATATTAACATCGTTACAAATGTTGTATTTACGTAATTTTTATATATATAACTGACGTCCACAGATAAGTGAAGTAAGCATGTGAATGATATAATTCAATTATTGTACGTCAAGACTGTATATAGATAAATATTTCAAGACTTGTCTGTACTTTGTAAAACTCTGGTCGTGATAGTGGGAGTAGGGTAATATGAAAAAGATCTAATTGCAAGTTTTGCCAACAGAAATATGTGTAAGCAATAAAACGGATTCCCTCAACGGCCACACCCATGTCATATGCAACTGTGCGACGAAGGCCACCCAGAGGTCTCGCTTACAATTACTTTACTGCGCACACTAAGACACGACTCCAGTCACGAAATCATAAACATTGTTTATTTCATATCATTAAAATAATTAAGCGGTTGGCATATTAGCACTTAAGTCACCGCTGGAGAATGTCCCGGTATTACCACCAGCCGACTAAAACTTCGCATTTCCGAGCCTTGGAAGCCTGAGGGAGACGGTAAATGCGAAATGACCTGGTCACGACAAGGGCGCGAAGGATAACCTTGCCCTTCCTTGTGCTAATCCACAATTCAGAGATTTTACTGGGTATAAACACAACGTTACTTTAACATCCCCTCAAACGCATATCATCCAAAAATTTCTCTCCCCAGTAATATGAATAACGAACCTTAACATCAATGTGTTAAAGGGACGAATACAATGTAGTGGTATATTTCTAACTTTTGCAACATTGTTGTAGACAAGCATATAACAAGGTATCAAGTGACCAATAAAGAAAAATATGTAGTATATTTATTAAAAACGATCAAAGTACGACCTTTCTGTTAAATCGAATTCAGGACTTTCACCTCGTCATCAGTTCAAAGCTTTGCCCTTAGTTGAAAATAACTTTTAATATTCAAGATTTGAAAGGAATAAAGATGTAAATGTACTTTTAATCCCGCTTGCGAATTTCATCTTTCGGAAGCTGGACATATCACATAATTTAATGAGAGTGTTGCCATTAAATTTAAAATCGATAAATCTTGTTTAAAGTTTTGACTTCAGTAATAATCGCCGCTGCACAGATCATTCTGCATTATTTAACTGCCTCACGGAGATCACCACTTCAATTCCAAAGTCAAGTGGAGTTTAGCTTGTAGTAGGGTTTCAACGTTTTTTTTTTATATACTATGCGACGAGACGAGTAAGACGTTCACCTGATGGTAAGTGATACGCTTGCCCATGACAACGCGGCGCTAGTTAAGATGGTACACACTGCACCACATTGCGCTCGTCGCCTTGAGACATAAGGTGTTAAGTCTCGTTACCCCAGTAATTACACTAGCTACAGCAAATTACACGAAAATACACATAATAAAAATTACACGTCTAACTACGTCTACGTTTTAATCTACCTCGCTGGATCCTCATATTGAAAAGCTGCCGTCATAACAGCATTGCTGTATTCAGGCTGTCATGAGAACCATCGTATTCCGTATCAGCTTCACCACGGTTCCATTAACATCAGTGGTTAGTCGATCGCAAATTTTGAATTATAATCCTATATGATTTTGATTGTGGTAAAATCTTTAATGATACGTTTACAAGATAGGTTAGAGATAAATACTCTTATCAAGTTTAGTCCAGTTTTATTTCAGTTTATCTTCAAGATAGATGAATGTATAAATCTAATAGAAGTACAGATGAATTTAATGCAGTTGTTACAGATAAATTATTCTTATATATCTTATATAGAAGTGTTTTTAAAATTTCCGGTTGTCAGAATTACGCTTCAGAGTTTTACGTGAACACAATCGTACGCAGTTACGTTTCAGTGCAAATGTTAAAAATGTATCTTTTGATGTGGTATCGTATAGAAAAGAGAATGGGCAAGTTTTACAGCTAGCTGGTTTTGAAAAGCGAGTCGTAAACCCCTAACGACTTCCCATTATAAAACTAGCCTAATTTGCTTTAGAGTCGTTAAAACATTGTTTTGGACGTCGCAAGCTTAACTCGTATTGTTTTTAGTATCGATTACAATATAATAGACTTCGAATTATCTGAGCGGCAGAATTATTACGCAGCAGCCTGTTCGGTGGATACTCTATTTAGGAATCAATTTTTTTTTCTAACATACTAGACAGGAAAATCACAACGAGATTTCTGCAAGTACAGATATTTTTTCCATAAAGTTATTTGTCATTACCTGCATCATAATTTGACATTTGATGGCACTGATCTATATAAAACTAAATCAATTTTCTTTATGACAGTTAATATGATAATTAGAATAGTTAGAATTCAAGAGGATCTCAGACATACAGATTTATACACTAAAAAGAAAGGCATAGGATCAAAACAGTTTTCTCCGAATGACTGCCTAGCTTGAAGCATTGTCTAATTTGAAAATGACACTCAATGATGAAAAGAAATCGTCTGTAAGGTTTAATTAGTATAATAAGTAAATTGGAACAGGTAAAGAATATTTTACGACAATCTTCGTGCTAAAACGAAGATTCATCTCAATTTCTTTAAGAGTTTGTGTAGGGAAGGAGAAATTGAAAATTGTTCTTTTTGTAAGCTATCAGGACTTCTTATATAATTTATTTTACGATGGATGAATTTAATGTAGTTAGATGTACAGTAATGAAACTCAGATGATCCAAACCAAAAATTACATAGTTCATTCGTATGTAGCCTACTTAAGATTTTCACAACCGTATCATTGCTGTTGTGAGATAAAATGTATTTGCGGCGATTCAGGACGGGAATTATAAATAGCTGCTGTGTATCTGTAGCGGAAAGTCCATGGTTTCCATTTTATTGCCACAGCGACTGCCGATGCCAACGACCTCCACATTTATGAAGACGTGTAAAAATACACGAATGTATGTTTGTTACGTACTGTACGTATCGTGTTAGCGCGATACGTTATGCAAATATCACTTTTTTTAACCGGCCCCAGGGTAATCAAATGAGTAAGTCAAACTTATCGCCGCTATCTAACTATACGGTTTGTGGACTCTCTGTTGATAGGGACCAGTCGGAAATAGAACTGCGAATAATTGTTGTTGACGATACATTAACAACATTACTGCCTGGATTAAGATGATTCTAAGGTACTTACAAATGATAAACAAATATGAGAGTAAGAACAGGCGAAAACAATTTGTAACGTAGAAGGATATCTTAGTAGTTAGATTTTCGTTGTATTCTATCAACGCAATTTTATTTAATTTATTTTATATCTAGAATGGACTAATATTTGATCTCAATTACAATGAAGCCCTCATAAGTTGGCTGATGGAACCCAATGCCGTTATGGCAGTAGATGAGGATAGTTAACCACGCGGGTTTTAAACAAAACTACCATCAATCAAATTCCACTACATGTGACTCTCCTTAATCGTGGCAGTGATGGTGTCTGATGTCTTGATCATTCAGTAAGTTTATTTGTAGCAGTTTAAAGAGGACAAATATAACACTGATTAATTGATCATTACCCTCAGTTGGCCCTTAATTCAGTGCAGTGTTACTAACAAGCATTACAGGTGTATAAAGAGTGAATCTTTAATAGAAATGTGGTTAGGCTACTTCTAGACTAGTATGCTTTAGCACTAGACTACATCGCTGCTTACCATTAAGTGGGATCGTAGTTAACTGTTTACAAATTCATAAAAACAGTACATGAAACTGTGTGTGTGAATGGAATTACTGTAAATAACGTTTACGTTTAAAAAGTAAAGCGACGCGAGTCCTTGCATGTTCACAGATCGAGCCTAAGGTCATCCACCTAAATGGTACATGTCACGTGTTTGTGTGTGTCGGTGATTCACGTTATCGTTCTATTATAGGACACTTTGTAATTGTCTAAGCAATAAAACTGCATCTATTAAATAACCCATAAAATAAATTATAGCATTTTTCTAACATCTACAAATCAGTGTAGGATTATTATTTATTATACATGGAGCTGGACCGACGATCGGGCGAAGGTCGAGGGAAAACGCTGGTTGTGGACAACGCAGGACCAATTAGTGTGGGGAACTTTAGTAAAGGCCTAAGTCCAGCAGTTGTCTATCAACTGATGATGGTAATACATAAAACATAATGAATAATAACAATGAAAACATAGATATACTCTTTTAAATCCCATTAAGTATGAGGCGATAATAAAATTATATATTTATTGGTATGATCGCATTATAAAATAATTTGATTATAAATTTTTTTTAAATACCATCGCAAATACGCTTAATTGTAATTTTAAATTCAATTTAGAAATCATTTTCTAAATTCAAGCATGTTTTATAATTATTTTGAGGGTATAAATAGGAATGCGCCGGCAGCACGGACAGTCGCGCTCCGTCCGCCGAAGTGTACACTCCTAAAATATCGTTACGCTGTTTAACAAATATAAGACGATCGTGCAACAATAAACTTTATTGAATAATAGGCAATCCTTGAAATGATGTTAGTGGTGCTGGCACCGCTGACGTCATGTTTGTTTAAAACCACTAGCAGCCAGTGCTCCAACACATGTCGGTGGTCTTCTGATGACATAAAATTCTTAGCTGTTGCTATCCTACAAACTACCAGCGACTATTAATCTAATACGTCTAAATACGACGCTTGAATCTAACAGTGAATTGGCTGCTACTTAGTACAATTTATACATTCTACCTCTCTACACCAGGTGGGGTTAGGTTAGGATCCCGAAACTCTGGGGACTGCCTGAATCAGTCCCCGGGGAGGGCTATCACAGCATAGCTTTTTTTTTTTTAATCATTCCCCTGTAAAGGTGGGCAGGGCTTTGTCATTTCTTTATTTCTTATTTTATATTCCTTTCTTTTCCCTAACATTTATACATTTTATCTTTCTTCTTTTATTCTTCACTCTTTCATTCTTTCACCAGTTTTTATCATTTCCATTTCTTCTTTCAGGCATCACCTCTCAGACTACCGCCGCATATTCTGCTTATTCTACTTACATTTCCTTTTCCTTTACTTTTAATTTTACACTTTTTACATTTTCCACAACACAAAAAACCCTCTTCTCATTCTTATACATTAGATAACATCTTTACAATTTTAATCATTTCTTTGTATTTACAGTTCTTTATTTCTTATCTATATATACATGTAGGTCTGTGGTTAGTGAATGAAGATGAATGTTAGACGAATCAGATTGAGATGCATGAACGATTGATTTGATAGAAAGGGATGGATGCATGAGGGCGAAAGGGATGGATGCGAGAGGTAGAACGTAAGGAAGGACGGCGAGTAAAGACGTGCGCTAGTGGATTAAAAAATTAAAAAGGGAATAAAGGATTTGAGTCGGCAAGAAATATTTTATTTAGTTCACCACGAAACCACAATTTTGGGGGCTCGTCCGGGATAGGCGAAGAAAGACGTAAGAAGACGGAAATTCATAAGACGACTTTGCACGACACGTGGTGAAAATAAAGATGCCGAAAGATAGGGGGGAAGTTGTGGACAGAGCTGAGGGTACCTTGCAATACTCCGAAGAGCTTATACCGAAGTTCACCGGTACAGATAATTGCTACCCGGTGTCACGTTGGATCCAGGATATTGAAGATAACAGCGAGATCTTCGAGTGGAGTCTGCTGCAACAGCTTATAGTGGCGAGAAGATCCCTGGAAGGTACAGCAGCACTTTGGCTAAAGAGTGAGCGACCTTTTAAAACGTGGGCTGAGCTCAAGCAAGCAGTGTCGAAGGAGTTCCCAGACGCGCTCGACCAGAAAACGGTGCATGAGATGATGTGTAGTCGGCATAAATTATCAAACGAAACATGCTTAGATTATATGCTGACGATGAAGGAAATGGGAAAGAGGGGTAAGTTGCCAGACTATGTGGCCATTAAGTACATAATAGACGGCATAAAGGACGTAGAGATGAACAAGATTATGTTGCACGGAGTAACTACCTACTCTGAGCTAAAAGATAAAATTAAGATTTATGAAAATGTTAAGTCGAAAATGAAGCAGGAGCGTAATCGTCATAAACAGTCGCGGTGTTATAACTGTGGTGAAATGGGGCATACGTCGTCGGCATGTCCAAATAAAGTGCATGGGTTAAAGTGTTTTAAATGTAATGAGTTCGGCCATATTGCATCGCACTGTAGAAAAGGTAATTATAACCAAAGGAACAGCTTCGGAACGGATCGGTCGAGTCATCGCCTAAACGAAAACACACGAGGGCGATCGACCAATGAGGAGCGACAAGCGCGGGAGTACCGATCACGACACAGCGGAACGAACGACCAAGCAAAAGCTATGTTCGCTTCGAGCAACTTCACACCGGAGCGGCTCGCGCGGTTTGACCCACGAACTGACAGCGCGAACGTGACGACGCATACAGTGACAGACGGCCCAAACGAGATTGACATGACACTGACAGCCGATGTCATGTTGACCGGAAGATTGGCGGAGAGACGAGTCGGCGCAGATTTAAACAAACTGGAACTTGAGAAGATCGATAAATCGAATTATTCAAAACCTGTAGTGGAGATTATGTTGCACAATTTCAAAGTGAACGCGTTGGTTGATACGGGAAGCGACATAAACTTAATAGATGAACGTATCTATAAGGACTATCTTACTAGCTTTAGTTGTATTAGTGAATGTTTATTGCTAACTGGATTAGGTAACCGGTCTATCCAATCACTCGGAAAGTGTTCCCTACCTACGCGTATAGGTGATAGGTGTTTAACTGTTACCTTCCATATATACCGTGTAATAAAATGCCGTATTCTGTAGTATTGGGACAGGAATTGTTGTCTGACTACACCGTAGTGTTCGGAGAGCGATCTGTACATCTGTTAGACAAAGGAGAGGATTGGTTCAGGGGTATAAATTGTGTGGCAAATTGCGACGTTGTTTTAGGTGACACTTGCAGCTCTTCAGTGCGACGAGAAGTTTTGCAGTGTATAGATGAGTATAAACCTGTTCAAACCAAGGAGGTTCCATTGGAGTTGAAGATCATACTGAAAGATGACATCCCTGTTGCACATCGTCCAAGAAGAATATCTCTGAAGGAACGTGAGATTGTCGAACAACAGGTAAAGCAGTGGCTGGACAACAACATAATTCGGGTGAGTTATTCTGAATATGCTAGCCCTATCGTGTTAGTTAGGAAAAAAGATGGATCTACAAGAGTTTGTGTTGATTACAGAGATATTAACAAGAAGATGGTTAAAGATGAATATCCTTTGCCGATAATAGAGGATTTAATAGACAAGTTGAGCGGTGCTAAATATTTTAGTGTTCTAGACTTAGAAAATGGATTTTTCCATTTGAAAGTTAGTGAGGAATCGGTCAAATACACAGCCTTTGTTACTCACCATGGGCAATGGGAATTTCTTAGAGCTCCATTTGGCATTTCAGTCTGCCCTAAGTATTTCACCAGATTTATATCAATAATTTTCAGGGAGCTGGTATCACGGAATATAATGGCAACATTTATAGACGATATTATTGTGTATGCTGAGGATGAAATTCAGGCATTGAAGAGATTAAAATGTGTTCTAGAAGTTGCAGCCATGCATGGGTTACAGATCAATTGGAAGAAAGCAAACCTGATTTCACAGCGAGTGGAATATCTTGGACATATGGTGGAAGATGGAAAGGTGAGACCATCACCTGATAAGACTGAGGCTGTTAGGAAATATCCGGAACCAAGGACGTTGAAGCAATTGCACAGCTTCATTGGACTGACATCTTACTTCCGCAAGTACATTCCAAATTATGCTTTATTGGCCAAACCACTTACCGACCTCTTGAGAAAAGATACCAGTTTTTCTTTTGATGATATACAAAGACAGGCATTCAATGTGTTAAAGCAAAAATTGGTGAGTGGCCCAGTTTTATCTTTGTTTGATCCTCAACTTGAGACCGAGCTACACACGGACGCATCTAGTGTGGCTTATGCGGCTATACTGCTGCAGAGGGCACCAACTGGTGAGTTACATCCTATTCACTACATGAGTAAGAGAACAACTGATGCTGAAAGCAAGTACAGTAGTTATGAGCTGGAGGCATTAGCCGTAGTCCAGAGTGTTAAAAAATTTCATCATTACCTATTCGGGATCAAATTTAAAATAGTCACAGATTGTCAAGCTTTTAGTATGACTTTAAAGAAACGGGATTTGACACCTAAAGTGGCTAGATGGGTGCTTTTACTTGACCAGTATGAATATGTAATAGAACATAGGTCTGGTAGTCAGATGAGACACACAGACGCTTTAAGTAGGAACTGTTATGATGCTGGCATGGTGGTGACTTTGCATGATCAAATACAACAAGCACAGGATTGTGACGAGGGATTAAAGGCTATAAAGGAGATTTTGCGGGAAAGACCTTTTGCAGATTACCATTTGGAAAGAGGATTACTTTACAAAGGTATGAGTAAACAATTAGTTATACCTAAAAGCATGGAAACAGAAATAATAAGAAGAGTTCATGAGCGGGGTCATTTTTCTAAGAAAAAATGATAGAGTTAATTGGTAAAGATTACTTCATTAAAAATTTAAACAATAAAATTGAAGAATTTCTTGTAACTTGTATACCTTGTCTACTAGCTACAAGAAAGGAGGGACATCAAGAGGGATTTTTACACTCAATTGATAAACACAATATACCATTGCATACCCTGCATTGTGACCATATTGGACCTTTATCGCAGACAAAGAAACAGTATAATTATATTTTCACTGTGGTAGATGGTTTCTCAAAATTTGTTTGGATTTTTCCTACCAAGGGTACAACCTCAAAAGAAACTTTAAGTAAACTTTCAATCCATCAGCAGACATTTGGCAACCCTACGAGGATTATCACAGACAGAGGTACGGCCTTCACCAGTTTGGAATTTAAAGATTATTGTGAAAGAGAAAAAATTGAACATGTGACTATCACAACTGGGGTACCACGTGGTAACGGTCAAGTGGAGAGGATACATAGGATTATAATATCAATTCTAACCAAACTTTGCATTTCAGATCAATCACTTTGGTATAGGCATGTAAGCCGCCTTCAGCAAGCCTTAAATAGTACTTTTCAGAGAAGCATCAATACTACACCATTTCAGTTAATGACCGGAGTCAAGATGAAAACACATGAAGATATAGAAATCTACAATTTGTTACAACAAGAGAGTATAGATTGTTTTATGCAGGAAAGGGAAGAGTTAAGATGTTCGGCTAAGGCACAGATAGGAAAAGTTCAGGCAGAGAATGCACAGTCATTTAATAAGAAGAGAAAGGAAAGCACTAAGTATAATGAAGGGGATAGAGTTGTCATCAAAAGGACCCAATTTGGTTCTGGTCTCAAACTAAAGGAGAAGTTTTTAGGACCATATGTAGTAACAAAGGTCAAGGGAAATGACCGTTATGGCCTAGAAAAGGTGCATAGCTATAGAGAGGGACCTACCAAAACGAGTAGTTCTGCAGACCAAATGAAACCGTGGCCTGGGTTTCATGACACTTAAGGTAATTAGATACCTTAATTTTTTTGTTTTGTTGTTTTTTTTTGTGTGATAATTTTAAATAACCAGAGCAGATCTCTTTCCAGATACATGGTGTAAGACTAAAGTAGTCAGATAACAGTTACAATAATTATCAAAATTTGTCCTGTATTTGTAGTCATCTTATGCAGAAATAAAGAGGTTTTTGTATAGTTATGATATTGTAAGAATAAAGGGATGTTAAGAATAACGAGGGAAAGACAAACTTTGTGTATTCGGTATTTTAGTCTTTAATGTTTACTTTGTTTTTTTTTTCCAGGAATGTAATGGTTGTAATTTGTTGTAGTGAACTATTGTTGTTAAGGATAATGTGTTATGTAATAAGATAGGTTAACTTAATTTCTATGATTCAAATATTGTTATTCTGGTATGTTTGTGTGAACGAAGAAGTCTCGGTTTTAATTTTGTATAATGTAGTTGTAGTATGTCAGAGAAGAGTATGGTGTGGCTAGAGGCAGCCAAACCCGCAGGATGGCCGAGATGTAGGTCTGTGGTTAGTGAATGAAGATGAATGTTAGACGAATCAGATTGAGATGCATGAACGATTGATTTGATAGAAAGGGATGGATGCATGAGGGCGAAAGGGATGGATGCGAGAGGTAGAACGTAAGGAAGGACGGCGAGTAAAGACGTGCGCTAGTGGATTAAAAAATTAAAAAGGGAATAAAGGATTTGAGTCGGCAAGAAATATTTTATTTAGTTCACCACGAAACCACATACATTTCTTTTCTAAAACATTATTTTCTACATTTTATCTCATCATTAACTATCTGTCTGTCTGTACAATTTCTCCACAGCATAGCGTTAGAGAGGTGTCAGTTGTGTTCCGAACAGAGATCCTGTCACCTCTCCAAACGGTGAGGACGACCATCGAGGGGGTTCCGAGTCCGACTCCGAGTTGAGTGAAAATAGCTTCATCGAACTCTAAGTTTTAGTTGTTAGCCTTTGACGACTTTACCGTAGAAGACTAACAGAATTAAAGTCATATGAATAAAAATCATCTGTGTATATGAACCCAGAGCATCGCAGAAGTATTATGTCTACTCGTCCACGTTTATCTGTAACCGTACGCCGGGGCGTGTTCGCGGCGCTCGTAAAACGAGAGCTTTTGATCTTGCCGTGATTACGTGCGCGTACGCACCGCTTTTGCTTTTACAGTCCGGTTTTACGCAAGGGCAACCTATCGAGTTTTAGTCCATGTTTTCGATATTTTTTTACTCTTGAAGTGAAACTTCTTTTAGGACGGTGTGAATCGGATTTTTTGAAACGAAAAAGAGATCAGTTATATCTTTATCGTTTAATGTTAAATGTATTTATACGGTCCGGGCTGTGAGGGAATGAGATAAACTCGTTTCTATATAGTTTGCCTATCCTTCGTCTCTTTATGCTATGGTTTGTAACGTCTTTACTACACCACCGTCGTATAAGGACCCGAAAACTGACTCTGCATATCATGGACACCAGTCTGCATGCTATATACTACACTCTGAACACTCTCGGAATATATCAAGAGTTAGAAAGAGATGAAGAGAGAAATGTTGAAACCTTATACTATATTATTTTACTCGTCGCACTGAATTTTTTCTTACATTAATCAATAAAAAAAAACGCCGATTAGTCGCTCTCTCTGTCTCTGTTTACCAGGACCATAGTGTATCTATCTCATTCTCTTACAAACTTACCACAACACAGTCTTACCTCTACTGTATCACCTTTATCAATGTTGTATAGTCTTAAAATAATAATTGTTAAAGTAAACTTGGAGAATATCTTAGAATCAATTTCAGCTTTCATTATTCGTAAATAATTGGTATATATATATACTTCAAGGTATTTTGTACCGGATCAAAGTTAATACCACGAAAAGATGAAGAGCCGTTGATGCTAAACAACCATGACTTAAATCCCTACCCGTTATGAAATTAAATCATAATAAGCTTAAAAGGTTTTCCACTTAAGTACGGAGAAACGTCGACAAAGCAGAGATTTCAATCGCATAAGCCGGCCGGGAGTCGGCTCGAGGGCATTTGGAGTAACGAGAGGTCGGAGGGGCGGGCCTCCGTGGGGAGGTCGCGACCTATATACCGTACAGTTAAACCGACGCCCAGCGGGATGAGGAATATGCTGAGCGAGATGAAAATGTTCTGTAAAATACCGACGGCTTATGAAATGGTTTTATGATATCCATGGAAGATGGTTATATTAAAAATAATTATGAACTGTCCAACTTTAGTATTAACAACTTCTTTTATATTTTAATAGATTACTTATACTAGACACCAGTTAATGCATGATCACAGACCAATCTAAAGCTGAGTGACCACTCTTCTTTTAAATACTATAGACGTTTAATCGATAACCTAAATAAAGGCTAAGTAAACTAATAAAAGCAAAAGCATAATTTTGAAGACACATTAAAAATTACAATACTTAAACCATGTGAGGCGGCAAACGTTCATGATAAATTTATAATGAACGACATGTGTTATTACGAGCACTCTTGTACTTTAAAAACCGATTCGTAATCAGTTTCTTCTAAACGACATAAAGGGATTTGACAACAAAGAGCTGACGTCAATTGTAGTAGACAAGAACGACGGCGTAGTTTGAAAGCGAGGCACGCGCGACGGAAATTCGAAGTGCCGGAATATTTCTAATAGGAAACGCGTTCGGCATCGCAACTAAGATGTACATATACATTTTTGGTAGGAAGTTAGTATCGTATAGTATCGGTAATGAAATTAATTATTTTCATTATTCAAGAAATCTTTCACGTAGACTTTCGTCTCGGGGTTAGTTTACTTCTACAGTTGGTTGTTTGTTGATGTAAATATTGCAATAACTAAGTTTGCGTATATTAATTTGAACATGGTTGTAGCAACTTAAATCCTAGGTGCGATATGAGAAGTAAAAACTATTGATTGGAAAAAATACTTTAAGAAAAAAGCAGGTATCCTTGAGTAACAAGCGCCGTGACGTTAGAATACGCCTTAACGCCACAAAAACCGATCTAAATGCTGAGCGCGTGCTTTCCATTATTTATAACATTTTTTTGGTTACAACAAAGCGTTCAGACGTTCAATGAGCAATCACGAAACATCACATCATGTTTATAGAGATAGCAATCATAGTTTTAAGGGTACATAAAAAAAGAAGAAACTTTCCAATCATAATTTTAAAATAGCCCAAGATATAAATAAAGAAATCGTTTGAATAGACTTTGAACTTCATAAAGTCTTTAAACAAAAATCTAAAGACCAAAATCGATCTAGCCTTTAAAAAGTTGTATTATGGGGCAGACACTAGTGACATTAACAGCTCTCTTTTTGGGGGTGGGCTATAAAGGAGAGCCGTGATAGCCTAGTGAATTGAACGCTCTCCTTCCACTCCAGACGGTACCGGGTTCGAATCCGGCCTTCAACAATGAATTTTTCAATTTATGTGCAGTTAGTATAACACCAACTAACATCTCGTGCTTTGACGGTGAAGTAAAACATCGTGAGGAAACCTGCATATCTATGCGTTGACCATCCTTGGTCGGACTAGTACGTGAAATGGAGAAGGCAATGGTAAACCACTCCATTATAACTGACAAGTAAGTCGTCGTGTCTTTCATCACACATGACCACGACCCTCAGTCATGAGGAAATACAACTAAGAAGAAGTATAAAGAAGAAAACACAAAAGCCTAAAAAATTAACTCGGTTTTTCCCTGGGCATATAGATACGAATTGCTTAGTCGGAGATAGCAGGCGTGTCTCTCAGCCTAGATCTAAATGATGTCATCCGACGCTGCGAGGCGCCGTCTCCGGGATAATATAGGGGTTATTACATCTAGTAGGATGCGGGCGGGGTGCCGGCGAATAGAATTACTCAGCTGATAACACCCCGTCCTCCCTATTTATAACCCGCGCCGTGAAACAAGTTATTCAGACCGATTTCATGACTTTGTACTTTGAAATATCATCCTCTAATTTTTTCTTCATACTCTATATAAATTACATCATACAATCCTCTCATCACCTCTTTCACAGCACTTCAATGTTCTTATGTTGTAAATATCCCCAATTAGCCAAGAAAGAGCTTTAGGATTTACCAGGTGGTAGGTCTCTGTTGCCGGAGACCGTTTAGTTGGGTACCACCGCAGCTCCTATTTCAACCGCCAAATAGTGATGTACAAACATTACTGTGTTCCGGTTTGAAGGGCGCTGTAGCTAGTTTAATTACTGGGGTAACGAGACTTAACACCTTATGTCTCAAGGCGACGAGCGCAATGTGGTGCAGTGTGTACTATATTAACTAGCACCACGTTGTCATGGGCAAGCGTATCACTTACCATCAGGTGAACGTCTTGCTCGTCTCGTCGCAAAGTAGTATAAAAAAAAGGATCCTCGTTCTTGTTAAGATCACTATCTATCACTAGGACAGTAGATGTTACTACAGACCACATCACCACTTAACACCAAGTGAACGTATCAAAGCACTAACCTATTTGATTTAAAAATTTCATCTCTCTGTTAATTTCATTTACAGGAACATTTTCATTCTTGAGCTTTATTTAGCTAGGTAAGACAATTATGTATACATAGTGGACAATTAAGTATACATAATTGTCTTCTATTATGTATTGTGTCAATTAAGTATTCACAATTGTCTTCCGGTTAAAAGGGTAACTAATAAGCAAACTAAAATACTAGGCTAACGAAACAAACAGCAGCGTGAAATGTATACCTGCTCGTATATACCCCTGTTGACCCTGTTACTCTTCTTTATATTGATAAAACTATACTTTTCGTTTATAAAAAAGCAAATGTAAACGTTTTCCTAAAACCTGTCTAGTTAATATTAAATCGTGAAATATTGCCAAGTGTCTGTAAACCAAGAATAATATAGTTGGCAGTGACTGTAAATGGCAATGTAATAATCATTAGAACATAAACTTTCTTTGAAAATCACTTAATTTTCCATTTGGTTCAGTTCAAATTTAAAATTAATTATTCATAAATTTACAAAATAAAAATATTCATGCTAATCGCGTTATATTCAGACAAATTACATCACGCGATTTGGTGATTAGTTTAACAGAAATATGTAACATCATTTAAACTGCTTGTTAGTAATTTTATATATAGCAATAACATAAAACGTTTTATATAATAAAAGCAAAAATCGATATACAGTTTTCGAGTTTTTGTAATCGTGATTAGAGGAGAATGAAAAATTAAAACAAATACAAAACGATATTCAAATCTACTCTAACCCATTTACAATTACTAGATCATTATTGATTTACAAAAGAGATCTATTTTATTATTTATTTGTTAATTTATGCACACAGAAATTAAAAAAAAAGATAGTACATGCATAGAGAAAAGTGCTAAGGCACTGCTTATTCCAGTGTGAAATTCTTTCAGTAGGCATTTTGTTGGGAAAATTTATAATGGCGAAAATAAATTCGGTGCACTGTAAAAATATACGTATATAAAACTTACATACTAGAAAATTGCTTCTGTTTCTTATAGGTAAAGAGAAAAAAAAAAAACTAATTCAAAGTTATAAGCGTTGAGATATCTTAAAATAGTGATCTTTAACGTGCATTTTGAACAGTGCCATTCTATTTCTGATATTGGTTATTTGTTATATAATAAATTTCTATGTGATGATTGCATTGAGTCATGTTAAATACATAGCAGTCAAGGTGAGACGCTGGTAGCACGAGAGCGGAAGAGGAAACCCAACGGTCTCGACCCAGCGCGCTCACTGCGGACAGACGGCGTGCAAATGAACGGTTTATAAAGCTTTTTTGTTCAGCCCTTTTGACATCTGCGCTCGTGATAATTGGAGCGGGTTTTTTTTATAACTAAAGGTACAAATAGAGGAGTACGAGCACGGAGCTCGTTTCCGTGTGCCCTGAGCCCGAAGAAACCAGGAAAGGTACAACTATTAAACATGTCTTCCTTGTGGTTTTATTTACTATCAACATTACATTTTCTTTCTGAGCTACTATTATGTTTTCCAGAAAAAAATAATCATACTTAAAATGTAACAAAATTTTGGACAAATTTAAAAAACTGTGAAATGCGAAAAAAGTTTGGTAATACAAAAGTGGATGATCCCAATTACTAGAGCCACGTTGTCATGGGCAAGCGTATCACTTACAATCCAGTTGAAAGTCTCGCTCGTCGCTTTGTTGTATGAAAAATATCCAACTAGATTGTACAGTTGTTAAATGTTATATTAAAAAAATATTATATACTAAGCTAAGAATCACGTATTGTCGATAATGGGGTCATATGACGCGAGTGTCTGTAGCTACAGTATTCATAACACCAGAAACAGAAAAATTTACACATCGAAAAAATTATGAATTTCTTTAATTTCACAAAACAACGAAACGAGAACGACGTCGTGATGATAATATGTTTAATCTCGTTACCCCAGTAATAGCACTAGCTACAGCGCCCTTCAAACCGAAGCACAAATGTTTCTACGTTACTGTTCAGCTGCAGAAATAGGTTAATATAATCGCTGCTACTTTTAAACTACTACCATAATAGTTCTAAAGTTCTACATTTTCCGCTTCCGACTAAACTGACAATGTTGGTGTGGCCAGGCTGATAACGTTGATCCCAATGTCAGGGTCTGTGGAGCATTCCCAAAAAAAAAGTTGAGGCACTGGACGCCTCCACACGCTCTCACGTGCGACCTCACCGCTCCCATTCGCACAGGGCTGTCAACTGATTACTATCAAACTATCCCAACAGTAAGAAATACGCTTAAATTTCTCTTTATTAATGTTTTACGTAGATATGTGTAATATGATTTCATCAACGATAACAGTTAAGAAACATTCACTTGTCATAGGCTTCTAATAAGCTCCAGTTTTATATACAATATTGTCCTTATGCATTATATCAACTAACAATAACTTTTCAACAACATTTACATCTACTTCTACTACTACAATTTTCGAATAATATAACCTATTAATAAAAAATAACTGATTAGAATTTCATTAACCTTAGTTGATATAACATTACTTTACCCATCTAATATAATCTGTTACATTGAATAAATAGCTTTAAACTAGTTCTGCTGGTTTGATAAAATTAAGATGAGTACTTCATCAATATGACTCATATCCGCAAGAACCGCTTTCAAAGTCAGTACATGGTACCCCATTGACATGTCCCATAGAAAGAGCCAGAGTACTTCGGAGTTTGAGAGGAAGTAACTTGTTCAATCGTATCCCCTTATATTAACCTTATATACCGTGATTATATTTATGTGTTATATATTTTTAAGAGTACTCTGGAACTAAAAAGAAGATTCTTTATTGCCGATCTTTTTAATTTTGAGAGCCTAATTTTTGATGAATAGTTGTTGACGGTCTATATAAACTGAGTGCCTTGATTTAACAATTTTAATGTTACAGTCCAAAGCATTTCTCTAATACTCCGCATTTGACCTCATGTAGAAAGCCAAGCCCTGGTCTAGACTATGATTATTTCTCATTTCATTGTGTCCCCCATGTCGGCCATTCATCCGTCGCAGTCTACGTTCACGTTCAATCAATCGAAGGTTCGCTCTCCCGGAAGCGGTGTCATGAATATAAATTGGCCCGTGTCGCGTGCATTCCGTTCTCATCGGCTGAATCTCGGCACATAGTCGACGGGAATAGATTCACCGCTAAACTGCTGAACGGTTTTTAATGTTCAGCTTTAAATAATACGACGATCGCGTCGTCCTTGTTTATTATTGCTTGTTTTTACGTAAGTGTTGCGGGACCCAGATTTACGTGAATAGTTACGAGTTGGTGCAATGACCTGCTCCGAGTTTGCCAAAATATAGTTGTGCCAAAATAAATATTTCGTTTGCGATAATATCCTTTACGGTTTCGTCAAAATTCGACTAAGTAACAGGATGATAAGAAAAGACACAATACAGCGTTTCATATTGTAAAACACTGTTTAAAAAAATCTTGTAAAACTTCAATTTACATTTTCATTTATTATGCGAATCTTTCTTTTAAAAGAAAATCAGTCATAAAATATATGTAAATATCTGTGGATTTACAGTCAATGTTTTTCACAATGTATAAACTAGTCACTACTCCAAGTGTCACCGGTAATTACAGATTATTACACAAATTTGCAAATACGCAATAGAATCAAGTTACACAATCGTGACTATTATAATTGAACTAATCGTTTTTTATATTTTGTATGAATGGGTTTAATAAGACTTGGGAAACGTCGCGTGCACATTGAACATCATCAAAGAATAGTTTCCAGCTGATGTATTATACATGTACTAAGTGATGAATGTTAGATTACTTGGTAATAGGTAACTCGTCAATTTATACTGAATTTGAAGTATAATGTTTGATTCATGTAAGGCAATTATAAAGAACACTGAAAAGGTGTGAGAAGAACGCTAAGAAGGAAATGAACACTTCCCGTGCCATCCGGCCATTATATTAGCAACTGTCCCAATTCCTCATCGCAACGCTCCCAGTTCGTGCTGTGATATTCGCATATAGAATTGTGCACAGATCGAAATAAACCTGTGCCATTTTGGTCACATTCCAGGCAATTATGCGCAAGCGTCGGACGTAAGACGTAAGGAATTGACAGCCCGATGAACGCAATTCAAATCTGTGGCAATGCAATGAACGTTCATCACATCAACTCGTTCCCTGTCGATGTGCTGTTTATTAAGAGCCTTATCCCCGTGCAGGAGAGTTCAGTACTGTTTCACGATTAAATAGGACAAGGAAGCTCGAATGATACAGTTCATATACACCTTTATACGTTTGAGTTAAAGATTGAAATCGTTTGGACGTCGGTAGGAGAGGTAGCGACGACAATTTGCCTATTGCTGTGTTCAATTATCGCCCCCCGCTCTCATTACTGAATTAAGCCGTGAGCGACAGCGAATTTGGTGACGCCTCTGCAATTCCTCTGAATCCAGATGATGCTTTATGTAACCGGTTGTTACCCGTCAGCCCCAAATAGAATAAATGGCGAATAAGTTTTAGGGTCTCTGTTAGAGATAACGGAGCGTTTAGATTGGATGATGCCGGGTTTTGCCGCTTCAAATTTTCGTTGTAAGGAATAAAATACTCAAAAAAAAAAGAGAGTAAATGATCAAGAGTTAATAGAGACCATAGTAAATACAGAATGCAGAAGGATCCAAGGTTAGTTGCAGAGGCAAGTGTTAAAGATTTCGACGATTAAAAATGATAGTACGAATCCAATTTCAAATGTCCCTAAAATCCAATTACCCAAATCGATGTAACAAATATAATTAATAGCATCGTCAGCAGAAACATTGACGGGATATAAAGTTATGCTAACGCAGGCGTATAATTAATAAAGCGGACGAAACGCGCCAATAAAGTTTACAGCGGCCGTTTCACTGGGAACGAACGATCGAGGAAACATAACGAGGTATTAAAATTAATTGCCTGTTATTATAGAGCTAATACGTTATATGAATAATCTATGAATTAATAAATCAAATATTCACAACCAACATATGTAAGTTGATTAAACGGATTTTGATTTAAGATTCCATTTCAAAACTGTAGAGTTCATTATCGTGATACATAAACAATACATATCTATGCACGTCAGTGATAAAATTAATCTATTACTAGTTTCAAACAAACTGCCACTTTAATAACTTAACTATATAAGACACAAAGTATGTTGGGCTAGCACATTTTTCTTTTTTTGACCTAATTGTAACTTAATATCATGTGAAATTTACACTTTGTTATATTATAGGAGAACAAAGGTCACAGCCGACATGGCCCAAATGATTACTAGACTTCGGTGGCAGTGGGCAGGCAACATTAACCGAAGGAGTTAAGACCGATGATGCAGTCTAGTCAGTGGCAATCTAGGTGAGATTGTAGAAAACAGCAGAAACGCAGATCCGATAGGAATGGAGATTTTTGAGATAAGTCTATACCGAGCAGCGGATGTTTATCTTTTAACGAAAACTCTTAATTTCATAAAAAAAAATTACAAATATATGTACTCCCGGACACATCTATCGGCCCACCACCCAGTGTTTAAAAATTTCGACGGTGTCTGGCTAAAAATAAATGTTAGGTGGAGCAATAAGTTTTAATGCAGTTTTGAAGCTGATTTATTGGTCAACCCTTATGAATGTTTCTTTTGGTATTTTTTTTGTAATTTCGAATTAATTTGGCCTGCAGAAGTGCTACAACTTGGGCGACAATTTCAGGCCGAGTATCCATATTTTTTGGTCAAAACTTTCTCTAAGTTTAGATTTGCCTTTTTATCGGACCAATAATCGGAAACATCAATAAAAAAATCCAACTTTTACGAAATAAACAAAGTTTTGTCCATTCCAGGGTCGTTGAAAACAAAGACCAGACTCGAATTTTCGTTTTTTTTTAATAATCCTGAACTCGAAATTAAAAAAAAAGCATACCTAAGGGTTGACCAAAAAATCAGCTTTAAAACCGCATTAAAACTTATTGCTCCACCTAACATTTATTTTTAGCTAGGCGCCGTCAAAACTTAAAACACTAGGTGGGCCGATAGATGTGTCCAGGAGTGTATATATAAAAAAAACTGAAAACTTACCAGGCATAAAATGCAGCAGGGCCGCTGTAATAGGGTACAGGCTGGGACTGTAGGTGATGTCCGGACAGGCGTAGCCGAGCACAGAGACCACGCGGTCGGCCACCGCGCGACCCTTGCGCGTCAGGTGGTAGCCGAGACAGTGGGTCGCCTCCACGAACGGCGGCAGCATGATCGGCTTGTCCGGCAGCTCCACAGTGCCGAACACCTGGAACAAACGACCACAACTTTAGCTAACACCACAGTAGCCGACGACGGGTTAAACCACATTGGTATCATCTACATAGAAGACTTCTAACAATAATATGTACCGGTAAATATGTAATAAATGTATTATTTACTAAAGAGCGTTCTCATTGCAATAATTTATGCATTAAAGTAAACATCAATTGTACGTCCAATAATACCGCGACCAATCAACAATTTTGCCATACAAACAGTTTTGTTAAGAGCGCAAAGCAAATTGTGCATTTTGTTCGATTTAAATCAAGTGAATTTTCTCTATAAGATTCCAGGTCATGCGACAGCCAACTGATTGAATAAACATGCATTGGGGCTTGCTGACCACCTGTAGGCGAATTCGTGTCTCCATTCGTGATTATCCACTTAGCGGACGAGGTCGCCGAGCGGACTCTAACAGCATCCCGCTTCATAACTACACATCCAACTGAATATCTCAATTGCTTTTTATAACGTCAATTATAAATTTTACAATGGTGGTACCCGCTCGATGTAAACCATGTTAACGAGACTGATGGTAAGTGATACACTTGCCCTTGAGACATAGATGTTAAGTCTCGTAACACATTACAATTTGGAGGTAGAAATAGTAACTGATGTGTTTATTATATGAATACGTTTCCGATTATTCTGATACCTTAAAGTACATCTTGGCTACGTTTCGAATAATCTTAATGTCGCATTGGCTACATTACGAAATTCCGTCAGCGTTCAAAGCTCAACGACCGCTGTATCTCAAGATAAGGTGAGGGCGATCGGAAATGCATGTTTATGCTGAAATCTTGCGGACGGTGCGATGACCGTGCGCACCCGTGATGAGCGTGTGATAAACAAAAACGAACACATCCAATAACCGTATGTCAGCGGTGACAGGAGCTCGACTGGTCCGAACAGGTCGACGCTGCCAGGTCGCCTATATAAACATGTCCACAGAGCTGACGATGACGAATGCAGATATTTTTTATTCTTCTACGAAATGAGACGATCAAGAGTTTCACATTATATACACCACATTGTTCTCATCGCTTTAAGACAGATGTAAAATTTCGTTGCCTCTGTAATTTAATGTTGCCTGACTCGGGTTTTCATTATTCTCAAAGTTATTGGTCTATGTAGTAACCACCGCAGGGTCTATATTTGTTTAAATATTACTGTGTTCCATTCAATGTACACCATGCGGTGGTACCTATCTAAACCAGTAATTTTGAGAATAACGAAAACCCAAGTCAGGCAACATATACCTTAGAGTAATAATTTTGTGAATAATGAAGACTGCATTTGCACTCCCAATTTTTGGTTGATTTTACAAAATATAGAAACGTAATTTATAATGCGACGCGCACAGATTTAACTTTGCATTTATTCAAACGGAAGCAAGCTAGGTACAGAGCGATTCGGTTCTGAATATAAAGGCTCCGTATTGTACTAGTAATATAAAAGGCAACATGAATAAAAGAAGCAAACAGGGACAGAAAAAGAATGTTAAAAGCAAGGATCTCATACATATACAATGATAATAAAACGCAACCATATCGCCGTAAGAGCTATAACGTTTTAGTGTCGGTCGGTTCGGAGTGAGCTGATATCGTTATACAGCCGAATGGTTTATTTGCAGTGTTTCGGTTGTAACCAAAACAAACCATTACGTTCACTCAACACCGGCACCGGGAGCGATGGCGACGTCCAGTTACGTTCTATTTCTACTTAACTCTGCTTCTGGGTTTCTTGAATAAACCGAAGCGCTTTTGTAAAACGTTCGCCTCCCCGTTATGTTTACATTTCGCGTCAATGGAAATGGGTAACGGAATGTATTCATTTTAGAGTAAGTAGAATTGGTGTATTCTTTATTTCGAGGAAATCAAAGGGTGCACGATTGAGCTGACCTTCGGTAGGTGGAATAACAGAAAAGACGAATTCGTTACAGAGTAAGTTAGACTGGGGCTAAAAATTACAATCTTGCATTACCATTAATGAAAATTCAAATACACCTTTCGTTTGTAAGTAAAAAATTTAAAGGTCGCGCAGAGGTCGTAATACAACGATCATTAATATAATGAGCTTATCCAAATTTGCAGAATGTAACAATACACAAAAATATAATAAAAACATACTTTTGCGAGACGTTCACCCGACGATAAGTGATATACTGTTTGGCAGTAGAAATATAAGCTGCTACCACCCACACTACAGAGACCTATCACCAATGGAATAAACATTCGTCGGATAAGTTAAACTTTACTATATTGGAAATTGATATAAACTCATTTTGTAACTTGCACACTTAAATTATCAGAGTAATAGTATTATTTTTCAATACGCCCGCATTCAATAGTAAATTTCCTATAGGATTAGGCACCTCAGCGTCTGTCAGGTTGACTTGTAGCCAGTGAGCGTAGGATGAAAAGAAAAACAACACTTCCCACACAGGGCGCGGAGTCGATACGTAAATAAGAGTTATATACACAACCGGATCTATTGTTATGAACTCCGGTTAGTTGTGTTCTCTTTGATGTAGACTATTGTCTTTACGCGAAAGCATCCAAAATACGTTGTGTGAAGTGACGAACCACGAACACATGCATTCCCGACAGAAATAGATTGCCGTTATCAACTTTCGGCTAGGCCGCAAGTGTGTTTAAGATCTTATCTGTTTATTTATACGACGTACACAGTCGAGCCTCGTTACCGGGAACATGTGCGGCTTAGTGAGCACAGTTTGAAATTAAAACGTCCACATTGACTTCGAGCGGTACGAGTTAAACATCAAAAATGTGTATGAAGAAAAGTGTAAATAAGAAACCATAAGAACAATTTGAAAGAGAAAGGAGATGAGAAAAGCTTGTAAAGTCTACTTTACTACTTACTAATAAGAAATGTGACAATATGTAAATATGAGGCAAAATTTAGTCGAAAGAAGCGATGCCTGGAAGAAGTTGTTAATATCTGAACAAACGAAAATTTTGATTATTAATTGAACAGCTTAAAATTTTGTTTTTTTATGTCAAATCACAAAAAAATCATTGATAGTGTTTATGTATATTAACTAACAACGTTTCGAAATTAACATTACGACAAACCCGTTTTCAACGTACGAAATCGAGGAAGGGACTGATTCAGAGTTTCAGTTATAAATAGGAGGTATGGTGAGTGCGTGGTCACCACAGCCCCCTCTCACCGTCCCGCGTTTCCGCTCGTCGTCCTTCAACGAGTCAAGGCCGTCGACGCGGAGCATTGGATCGTTCAAAAACAAAACCTTCAAGAACCAGTTCCACAGCAGCAGGCGCGTGGTAACCACAACCTCGCTAAAAAAGACTTCACAAATGGCCGCCCGAGCAAATATTTGAATTACACGTGTGAGTAAAGAGCAACGTTAAACTTGAGCTACTTGTAAACAAGTTTAATAATTACTCAGAGCTTACTGGAGTTGGAAAGAGCAAAGAAGAAATTTCCACTTTGCGCTCTCAACGTAATAAAATAGTTTTTATTCATACTAGAGAGTAGATAGTAATTTTTTTTTAGTTTCATAACAGATTTTAAAACACAATTGTAATGATATTTGAAGAAAATACTATCGATGTGTATTATACTTTATATAAAACCTCATCTTATACTCAACGTATACAGATAATAAAAAATACGTTTAAATGTAATGCTAACAAGACTGAAAAGTACACAAAAATGTTAATTTTGAAAATTTCATCCGCCATTAAAATTTGCACTTACGACCTCGTTTATGTTTTGAATATTTTATGCAATGTTATTGAATGACACACGCTCACTGAGAACAAAGGTAAGTAATCAAGATAATAAAAATTGCAAATAATCACTAGTGGTAAGTCGCTAGACAGTAGTATGCAAATATTCTTCTTCTTCGAAGTCGTATTTCCTCATGACCGGGGGTCGTGGTCATCATGTGAAAATGAAACACACGACTACTTTCATGGCAGTTATAATGGAGTGGTTTGCCATTGCCTTCTCCATTTCACATACTAGTCCGAGCACGGATGGTCGTGACATAGATATGCAGGTTTCCTCACGATGTTTTCCTTCACCGTCAAAGCACGTGATATTATTTGGTGTTATACTAACTGCAATTAAATTGAAAAATTCATTGGTGCATGCCGGATTCGAACCAGGTACCTTCGGATAAGAAGGCCGCCATTCAAACCTGTGTGTTCAATACTGTGACTGCAAACATTATTATGATCGAAATAAAAGTGCGCACTAGCTATGTGGAAATGAATGGCGCTGATTCTTAAGCAGTATGTGTCAGTACGTGTAAGACATTTAAAAATGAAGAAGACAAAAATTCTGGGTTATATGTGCAGGGCACTTATGTATTTTAACGTGACAACGTCTATTAATTATATCACAAAAAATTTTGATAATAAATTTTATTATTCTTGTTTGACATGTTTATCGGGTTACAAATCAAGTTATACTAACTCTCAATTATATTTGTTAGGGATTTTATTTCTAATTATTATTGAGCAATAGAATACATCTTTTACTTTCAACCAATTCGGGCAAACGCATACCGACTTAGCGGTCGGCGTAAGCCACGCCCACTTATGTGCGGGACATTTCTCAACACGCGCGTCCTATCTTATACCAATTTAATAGACGTTGTCACGTCAAAAAAAATGTATATATATATATATATAGCCCGCTGAGTTTCTTGCCCATTCTTCTCAGGTCCGTGGCATTTGTTTTGAGAATGGCTAGTAGATTTTGACGTTCAATAAGTGAACTATTGTTCCCATGTTGAATAAAAATTTTGACTTTGACTTTGACTTTGCTATAAATTTACAATCTTGAGTCAGAAAAATTTGATATCATGATTACTACCGCCGCATTGTTACTGTATCGTGCTTTACCATCAGATGAACGTTCTGGTCTCGTCGTAGTTGCGTCGTTTGTTCGCGGGTGTAATATTAACGGGTCGGTATGAAGCGAGTCGGATTAGTCCAGCGGGCACAATGGGCACGTGGGCGAAGCGCTAAGGCCCTAATTAGTGCGGGCCCAACCTCGACGCGACCTCCCGCCACCGACAATCAACGGCTAATTGAATAAAATGGACCGACAATTACGAACTTGCGAATAACGTGTACGCTTCCTATTCGCTTCATATACTTTGTTTGTATTGGATTTTATCTTTGATTTTTGGGTTGAGGGACAAAAATCAAAATTTAAAATTAAATATACTCCCGGACACACCTATCGGCCCACCACCCAGTGTTAAAAGTTTCGACGGTGTCTAGTTAAAAATAAATGTTAGGTGGAGCAATAAGTTTTAATGCAGTTTTGAAGCAGATTTTTTGGTCAACCCCTATGTAGGTTTTTTTTTACTTTTTTTTGTAATTTCGAATTGATTTGGCCAGCAGAAGTTTTACAACTTGGGCGACAATTTCAGGCAGAGTATCCATATTTTTTGGTCAAAACTGGCTCTAAATTTAGATTTGCCTTTTTATGGAACCAATAATCGGACACATCAAAAAAAAAATCCAACTTGTGCGAAATAAAAAAGTTTTCTCTATTCTTGGGTCGTTGAAAACAATGAACAGACTCGAATTTTAGTTTTTTTTTTCATAATCCTGAATTCAAAATTAAAAAAAAACACATACATAAAGGTTGACCAAAAAATCAGCTTTAAAACGACATTAAAACTTATTGCTCCACCTAACATTTATTTTTAGCTAGGCACCGTTAAAACTTTTAAACACTAGGTAGGCCGATAGATGTGTCCGGGAGTGTATATCAATAACGATTGTAAAATAAACTAAACTTAATTTTGTGCGTTTAATAAAAAAGTTTTACTGGTGTTAGGTCTCCTACAACAGATACCGTCTAGGTAGGTAACAACGCAGCTCCTATTTTAGTTGCCAAACAGTAGTGTAGTGTTCAAGTTTGAAGGAACCGTAAGCTAGTGAAATTACTGGGGTAACGAGACTTAACATGTCTCAAGGCGACGAGCAAAATGCAGTGTGTATCATCTTAACTAACGCCACGATGTTATAGGCGAGCGTATCACTAATCATCAGATGAATGTTTCGTACTAATAATAAGTTTTCAAATACCGCATTCATACTTGTGTACTAAAACGCTAAAGATGTACAGTCTAAACCTAGCGCCGAACCTAATACACTTCAATTATACAATTCAAATGACACGAACGGAAAGTTTTATGATAATTGAAAACGTGCATCGGAACGTACCGTCCGATTGCAAAATCCATCTGAAACGTTGGATAAGGATCGAAATAAATACGCGTCCGACGTTATATTCTCACTCGCGAATTAGATCGATGATGCTATTTTCGTCGGAGCGAATCCACAAGGCGGATTCCGTCGGAAATAACTCCCGTGTTTTACCATCACACGGTGCCCGGCTGTAAATCACTCGGGGATTCAAGTCGATTGTGAACAAACAATACCGAGACCACTGTTCCTTTGCGTCAAACATTCAAACGATAACTAACAATAATATTAATATCAGCTTTTTTTTTTATAATACTTTGCGACGAGACGAGCAAGACGTTCACCGGATGGTAAGTGTTACGCTTGCCCATGACAACGCGGCGCTTGTTAAGATGGTACACACTGCACCACATTGCGCCCGTCGCCTTGAGACATAAGGTGTTAAGTCTCGTTACCCCAGTAATTACACTAGCTACAGCGCCCTTCAAAACGGAACACAGTAACGTTCGCACACTACTATTTGGCGGTTGAAATAGGAGCTGCGGTGGTACCCACCCAGACGGTCTCCAGCAACAGAGACCTACCACCTGGTAATTTTAAAAGATAGATAGATCAATTTGGTTCAGTCGTTTAATAGCTATGAAACTATGTTTGCAAATGTTCCGGTGGATAATAGATATTCAAAGAATATGGAGACAACAGACTGATGGTGGACTTAATCTAGTTACGATCGGTACGACAATTTTTACTAAAGATAAATAGCTTTATAGAATAGCTTTGCAAAAAATGGTCAAGTGACAATCTGCTATGGTATTACTAACTTGAAACATATCTTACACGAAAAAAGCATGAGCTGTTATTAATGATTATTTTAGTACAACATTACAACATACGTTCGATGAAAACTTATTTTAATAGATAATACGAAAACATGTAAAAATATGTTGCGATAGGAAAATATCTTTGTAAATAACTGACACCTGATAACGATGTTAATTCTCACAATATTTAGTTGCGAGACGAATATCATGTTTGCACTGCTGGTAGGTCTCTGTTGCTGGAGACCGTCTAGGTAGCTACCACTGCAGTGACTATTTTTACTGACAAACGGTAGTGTGCAAACATTACTGTGTTCCGATTTAAAATGGGTTGTAGCTTGTCTCAAGGCGATGAACGAAATGTGGTATATCATCTTAACCAGCGCCGCGTTGTTATGGGTAAGTGTATCACTTACCATCAGGTGAACGTCTCATCGCTCCGCAATAAAATGTTCACCGTTCAAGTTACACCCTCTCTCTCTCTAAGTCGTATTTCCTCATGACTGAGGGTCGTGGTCATCATGTTTTTATTGAAACTCACGACGACTCTGACAGTTATAATGGAGTGGTTTGCCATTGCCTTCTCCATTTCACATACTAGTCTGACCACTGATGGTCATGGCATAGATATGCAAGTTTCCTCACGATGTTTTCCTTCACCGTAAAAGCACGTGATATTAGTTGGTGTTTTATACTAACTGCATATCAATTGAAAAATTCATTGGTGCAGGCCGGATTCGAACCCGGTACCTACGCATTGGAAGGCCGGTGTTCAAACCACTAGGCTATCAGGGCTCAAGTTACACCCAATCACCATCATTATGCATGGCTTTTGTCATTAAAACTTTACCTCAAACTTATAACACGACCTATTATACCACCACAGACAATCCTGAAAGTTTTACCCCAACTATGAATCGAAAGTTGGATCAGAACAGTTTTAGTTATATGCGATATATTTCGGATAAGTTAAAGGAAAGAAGTCTAGCCGGAGAGCGTCGGAGACAGTTTCCGTATCATAACAGTATATAACATAAACACATCTAGTCGATAACCTCTCGTGTCGCTGTTTACTGCGCGCAGTCTGATTGACTAGTGGTATGCTGACGAGATACCGTCCGACCTGCAGGCCATCCGCAATTACTTGGAGCTGCTAGATTTATGTAGCCCGCTGCACATTTATCGGAGAGCCGGCTCCTTATCGGTTTGTTTGTAGGTCATTTATGTTTACGCAGATTGCGTCGATATGTGCACAGCTTGCTTATGGATGTTACAAGTTAATTGCAATCAACACATTTGCGAAATTAGTAACATTACGATGATTTAATTTTTTAAACCCAACACCCTAAATTTTTTTTACGGCATGTTAAGTGATTTCATTCACTCATACTCTGGCTCTGATAAGTTAACAGCTGGAACAATAATCCTATTATGGAGATTTATAATGTATATGGCCAGACAGGTTAGAAAGAACCCTACCATGCAGATTAGGACTTCGCAATTCAAGGTAAGCGTTTAGCAGCTACACTACACGTCCCCAAATAAAGAGCGTTGTAGTAACACTATAGGTCATAAAAGTTCAAGGTATGAATTATTTCGCTTAATTCAAAATTGTTTTATAACCCACCGAGTATTATACAGTGGATTCGCGAGCCATGGATCCCATTATCATCATTTAGTGCATTCTTCAAAGTCAAGTTGGGCTGTCAGTTGGATAAAACTATTTCGATTATGTGTCATACTCTTTTCGCTGTCTTTCGAGAACCAGCTTTGGAAGATCGAAAAGAGGTCCCCTCTGCATGTCGCCGAAATACATAATCTTCCTTTGAATAACGGTTATCATCAGCCGTCGCATGCAGTTGGCTCTTAGCAGTACTTTTGCATTTGAGACGAAGTGTTTCCATGAGATTTTTATCATCATGCGCAATGCTTAAATCTCAAACGCTTGCAACCGTCTACACGACTCCTATGAAGTTGTAAAATTCCGAACAATAACAGTATCTATACACATTTGCCGAATTAGGGAACCAAAGGAGAAAAGGTCGCAGGACAAGATACTCAAGGTTAAAACGATGGTATCAGCGCGTGATCGGAGCGGGAGCTACGAAAGCATCGGCGAGAATAGATCGGCCCAATAAAACTTGCGGCAATATGCGGCACGGTTGCGCACAGCGGGTGCGATTGCGCAACGCGAGCACTGTGTCTCAAACACACAACACTGTCTGATAATACACACGCACTGGATGAATAAACTCTTGGTATTGTATGAGGTGCCGTGATAGCCTAGGGGTTTGAACCCCCGCCTTTCGCTCCGAAGGTACCTGGTTCGAATCCGGCCTGCACCAATGAATTTTTCAATTTATGTGCAGTTTAACACCAACTAATATCGCGTGCTTTGACGGTGAAGGAAAACATCGTGAGGAAACCTGAATATCTATGTCATGACCATCCGTGCTTGAACTAGTATGTGAAATGGAGAAGGCAATGGCAAACCACTCCATTATAACTGCCAAGAAAGTCAACGTGTGTTTCATCACACATGATGACGACGAACATCATTCATGAGGAAATACGACTTTGAAGAAAGAGAAGATTGTATGCGGAGCAAGCGCGTTGCTTAAGTACACTTCATTGCCAGTCCATATTGAATGTGATCCACTTTAATTCCTCTAAAATGCCAAAGTATTACCGGCTAATAAGTGGGACCCTGGTTCTTACCAAGTTAACTACTACCACACTTATATAATATATATGAGAATCAGAGTAACCTGGATCACACTTCATATTCATTTAACAGCATTACAGAATCTCAATTTTTCTATATTTAACTAATTTTAACAATTTAATGATTTTACATAGAGATCGCGGCGACATACATATTTGGGATAGATGAAGATGCCATAATAGAACCGGAATCTGGTGTGACCATTTCAATTACAAATTTGTGTCCATCTTTTTAACGTCAATAGTATGTAAAGATAATTTATTTTTTTAATATACTATAGACTTACAGTTTAATATTACATGGTGTTAAGTGACAATGAAGCCGTGCATCGTGATGCGCCCCCAACCAGAATACTGTGGCTCTATATAATAGTAATCGGAACACAGCAATACTGTTAAAGTATCCAATTAAAAAAATAGAGTACACAATCGCTCGTTAACCAATATCTAGTAAAACAGCATACGTCAATGCAATAGTATAAAAAAACAGTAATACCTAGATTAAAACAAAGCCACATTCATTACCGGCGATATTTACAACGAGCGGATCTCGTCGTAAAGTGACACTAAAATGTTTCATATTCAAAAAAAACAACGCCCCGCATATAAACAAAAACGTTATAAATCTCTGATAAGATAACTAAGATCCTATAATACCGTAACAACATTTCAGACAATACAGTACGTCGGTAACAGAGTGCTGGATCGAGGTAATTGTGTATATTCGAATAAAATTCGAGTAATTTTATATGGCGAAGCTACAGGATGGATAAAATCTAATAGTAAAGATACGCCTGTACATAAAAGGTGTTGTGGAAGTTTTAAGCTTGTCATTGCAGCCATAGCCTCTAAATATAATGTAGCTACATCGCATTAACCCCGGAGTTACTACAGCGTCATTCAAACTAAAATTAAGAAAAAATCGTTAAGAAATGTGAAAAACTATTTGTAAGCTATATATATTGGAACACCAAACAATACGTTTTATTCAAGTGTACATTTTACAATATCCCCAAGTTGTAACTTAATAAACTTTCTGTGTTAGCATGTGCAGCATGACACTACAATCCGCCGGAACATAATGTATATACTCGTATATATGTAAAACGGTGAAACTCAATAACGTTTGATTAAGGACCGTGAACGGGTTCAATCAACTCCCGCGTTGACAATTTACTGTTAATTAACTATACGGCAGTAAACCTCTCTGTTACAGTACGTACTACGTTAAATTAACATAGTAACGAGCGATCGTACGAGGCCGTGATTACTTAACATGGGGCCCTCGGCTGCGGTAATTAAAGCAGATAACGAAATACACTTGTACTAAAGTACTTTATTACGTGTACGAATCCTATTAGAGAAGACTTCATTGGCTATGTTCGAGAATTTGATAACGATTAAAATGTTGAAGTAATGAGCTTTGCTGAAGACATTCCCCAATCAGGATTTGGCAGCGTGGATATTAAATCACTACTTATCACAGATGTCCCAGAGTGCCAGTAGTGAGATCAGAAAGCTGTTTGTAATATTGTTTTATAATTAAATCGTCTGTAGCTTCCTATCAATTTTAAATAATATCCAAAAGCTAGAGAATAATAACATGAAGAGATATTTCGATAATTTAAAGGAGTGAACCGAGCTTAAATACCATAAGTTGAAAAAGTAGCCGAAGACCAGAAAAGTTGTACATAAAAAATTTAGACGCTACAATTAGTTATAATTTTTTAACGTTTGGATCGGACGATCTATGACACAAGATCCTTGATGGGAGACCAAGCGCAGCAAGAGTCGATTGCTTACCAGGTGGATCGACGACCTGATGAAGATTGTAGGGAATCGTTAGGTGAAGAATGTACCGGTTGCACTAGAAATCAATGGACGACAACAGGCTGGAATAATGAAAGGAGTCCAATAATGATAGGATAGAGGGGTAGGAAATATACTCTTTAAAAGTAGGCAACAAATAAAACACCTTCGTGAATCTTTATATCAGTTATGTGAAAAGAGAACTAGGTCAACTAATAGAATCTCAAGGTGCGTTCGTATTTACGAGTCAACGACAGACGTATCGGATATCGGACTAGAAACATTGAGTGCGGACGTTTGGCAAAAATTGGCAGTGACTGTAGTGCACCAAAAAACCCGAGGTTAATCAAAATCTGCGTGCTTAACAATTAACACTACAGTACAGTCTCACATAAATCCTCGCCAAAGAACTTAAATGTTGACGGTCATGACAAAGCTTGGCTAAAGAAACATCTAAAATGTAAAGCAAGAATTCTACAAACAAATATATTTAAAAAAAAAAATTTCGAGAAGGACGTTCACTTGATGGTAAATGACCACACCTAAAAGCGAACCTTACGTTATAGGTGGCAGCTGTGAAGAAATTGAAGAAGAAAAGAATTGTATAGACGATACATTTGTTTAGGCTTAATCTGTACCCATCGCGAATATCCCCCAAATTTGATAGACATGATAAAAATAGTTTCCGAAGAATTCAACAAATTTCCTAATTACCAGCGAAATACCATTTTAGAATATGTATGCTTTAGAATTTCTTTTGACTGAGTAGCTAGCTCAACAACCTTTCTAGAAATTTCATACCGCTTTGTAATTTTGTATCATAACTTGATATTTTGACTTGACAGAATATTTTCTATGGGAACACGTTATTGTTTAAATATCAATTTCAGTACCAAATTCAATCACCACCATCATCATCAAGGTCTTTTCTTCAAAGTGAAATTAGGCGGCCAGATTGAGAAAATTAATTCTATCTAAACTATTTGATCTCCGACTTTCTTGATCTTTGAGATTGTGGACTATTTCATCTATTTCGTAAGTTTTATTCCGTATTTGATACAAATTAATAATAGCTTTTAAATCAAATTAACAGAATTATTGCTTGATATTACTTTAGCTTCTCCTATTAAATTTACTGTCTTTAGAATCCTCTTCAAATCGGAAAGCAGTTTTTTTTTTCTTATACTAGTATGCGACGAGACGAGCAAGACGTTCACCTGATGGTAAGTGATACGCTTGCCCATGACAACGTGGTGCTGGTTAAGATGGTACACACTGCACCACATTGCGCTCGTCGCCTGAGACATAAGGTGTTAAGTCTCGTTACCCCAGTAATTACACTAGCTATAGCACCCTTCAAACCGGAACACAGTAATGTTCGCACACTACTATTTGGCGGTTGAAATAGGAGCTGCGGTGGTACCCACCCAGACGGTCTCCGGCAAGAGACCTACCACCTGGTGAACTGTTGGTGACAGTTGGAACTAGACACATTGGTTGCTGTTTTACACAAAAGATCAGATTTTTGTTCATATGTCTACTGTAGCTGTGTGATATTGCTGTACGGATGCAGTGTGGTCATCCACGGTCTGCGGTCGCGCATCGAGTGCGCGCGCGCATGTTACACGCTCACTTGCGTTTTGTCACTGCACTATAATCGTTGCGGTCGTTACGTTACACTTTGGTTTCTGTAATTAACGCTTGTAACTTATGTTTTGCATGTTTTTTTTGCTGCGGTTGCAACGTTGGGATGGGTTAACTAACTGTACCGAAATGCCACAGGACATACAGCTTCTCCATTGTATATAGTCTGCATTTTATATTGTATTAAATAAACCGAGACAGAGTAGTTTACCTCTTGAATGTGTAAACAGCCTAGCCCTAACCCAAACTTCAGGTCTTTCGATCAAATTAGAGACGTCTAAGTAAAAAAGTAAGTGATTAGCCGTTGTTCCACAAAATTATTTAAAACAACAAAATATACGTCGACGATCGTCTGACGGTAACATTCAACGGTAAGTGGTAAGATTGATTACCAACCAAACCCCACATTGAACTGTCACACACCTCAATTTAAGACACAAAACATCTCCAAGCGATATGCTAATCTTATTACCTATAATACTGGAGCTTAGTAATGTTTGCAAGCTCCAGCTTTGTGGTAAGAAAAGGAAGATAGATACATAATTATTGTATGAGTTCAATCTGCTCTTACCCAATTGCTATTACTGGTTATAAATAACCATGTTAAGAGTTGCAAATCGCAAACATGTCCGCTCGTTAAGACATCAATATCTCACACGTTTTGCGCAAACTTACATTAGTCAATGCGGTGCATTAGCAAATATGACTTTTTTTTATTTTTATCATGCGATTTGCACACATCCTGTTTACACTATAAAAAAAATATTAATAGTAAGTTGCAGCGTTCCTCGTAGAAATTTAAAAGTGTAACTTTTATGTTATACTAAACGATATAGAATACTTTATTTGTATCTAATTATAAATAAAGCATTTGACCCAGTTTTATTCGGTGCTATTTAATAAAGCTTCATAAAAAATGGGTTAACGAGAGTATTTAATTGCGAGCAAACTTCAATGGTTCATGAAGGCCGAATCGAAGCGGCATTAAAAATTTCAGTGGTGTGCATTTGTAAAATATTTTTCATTTTAATATAAATACGAAGTTAACTTTTAGAATATAATTTTTGAGTGTTTATACTAACGTTAATAATTTCATGTTTACATACAAAACGCGTCATACTATAGTATACAAATAACGAAAGGCGATAAGTAGAGGAGGAATCGAGTATTAAGTTCAAGGGCGACGGGGAGCGCACGCGACGCCTTATAAATGCGGGTACGCGCAGTCTGCTCGATCCTTTATCCGCTTCCTGTATCGCATGCCTCGCTGAGACCGTGCCTACGTAACTCCCCACTTCCCCCACTTCTAGCCCTCCCCTCTCCCACAGTCAATCATGTGACCAGCTCCGCTGCCCGAGCAAAGGACGCGCCCGATGATGCGCGAAAAGTTTTTCGAATTCATAACCAAGAAATCACGAAAACATCAAATTAAATTAGCTGCCATGCTAAAAATCGCGCCTTCGTATCGCGCTGAATAAATATATAAAATGTTAACATATTTTATTGCGCTTTACTATTAAAGTTATTCAGTCGTATTACTTATATCAAAATTAGTAATTTAATACTATCTACCCTCTAGATAGTATAAATTGTAACGGAAGTATCATTGTAATCGACAGTGAGTTCATTTGATCACCATTTTAGTGGTGATCTTTATAACTTATGCGAACTTTAAATTGTAACGTCATATTGTATAAGTAAACACTGTAAACTAAATTTGTTCCTGTCCCACTTTGAACAATCAAACTTCTGCTAAATCAAAGCTGATGTCAAAAGCTTTGAAATCAAAATTCTAAACAGTTTCCTTGTATTTAAATAACTTGGTGCTGTTTATTTGCAACTTTGAGTGGGCAAATCGGAAATTGAGTAATCAGCCACAAAGTAAATGAAACACTGAACAAATTTAAATTTCGCAATAAGTATTAGTAGAACCTGTGCAATGATTAATGTTACTTAATATACAGTCGATTCTTTTTTTATCTACAACGGGCTAACGTTTGACCTCAATTTTACTTGATTAAATGACAATAAGGCCGTGGATGATGATGCATGCTCGCCCAGAATACTTTGGCTCTCTCGTTGACAGCCGGAAAACAAGTATGCTGTTGTGATGGCTGATATACAATAAAGGGTAAACTAAATATCAAAATTGAAAACATTTGACCGTAGACTCGAATTAGGGTCTTTTGTGTTAATAAACAAGCTCTTGGCAACGACGTCATGGAGACAGTTAAAATTCTACCTAATCACTACTACAGAATATCATATTAAATTTAACCGTTTTATTTGCTTCAAGTGGAAGACACGAAAATTCTTTACAGTATCTGGCAAGCCTAGCTCTTGTTTAGTTGGATATAGCTACAATCTACGCTCTACGCCTATTTCTGGACAAATAATCCTAAAGTGAGGACAGGATCAAAAAGACGTTTTACTATAACGTTCACTCAAATTTAACTTCTAGATTATTTTATAATGTTAAGAACTATTTGTTGTAAGGTGTGATGAATTGTCTAAAGGAATTCTAAGTAACGATCTAACATTCCTGGTGTGTTAGCAGAATGATAGTCACACGACGTTATACGTAACGGAGTCGGAATTTGCGATTCAGCTTTACGATTACCGGAACTATTTGTGCAGTTGGCCTTTGTTATTACTGTAACAAAATACGCAATATGTGATTTGATATTATTATTTTCTTGTTTTCTTTCGTATAGTGAAACTAGAGTGTACTAAGCTACACCATCTAGATACTATTTTTAATTAACTTGTAAAATCTAAATCAGTCGTTTTGTAGATTGATGAAATTATAAATTAGTATTTTATGAAACGATATAGCAAGAGGGAAAATTAATTCGAAATCATCCGGCATTATTTATAACAAAGCTTCCATTAGTGTTGCCAGCGGTTTAAGAGCGAATAAACAAACTTAAGTGTTCGTCTTTAATAAATTTCGTTAATGTAAAATTCATCGGTGGCAACACCGAGCACGTGATCGCCATATAACCAGAGGTAGGTGAGAAAGCAAAGTGTGTTGCTATTTTCGGAATTGGCTCGCGGCCACAGCGCGCGCGGCCGTTACCTATGCAAGACAATTATTGCCTTCTCGGTTTTTTTTTTTCATGAAAATGGCCGACGGTATTTTAGTTTTGCGTCAAATTTGGTGCCAACACTCAGAATAGCCCTGCAACGACGCGTTGAGCGGTATAATTACGAAGGTGTTAAAGAATGGAAGCCGGTTTGTTGATGCGTTATCAATGGGGGGTTTTCATTTATTTTAGATCAAGTGGGGGAATTATTTTTAGTAATAAGATCAACGCATTGGCGCTATCATAACACACGATTGGGAAACGCTTATGTAAATAAAGGCGTCAAATATAATTACTTTTAAGAAGGAAAATATATCACTGGTTACTGGTTACTGGTTACTGGTTTACTGGTTTACTGGTTTACTGGTTTACTGGTTTACTGGTTTACTGGTTTACTGGTTTACTGGTTTACTGGTTTACTGGTTTACTGGTTTACTGGTTTACTGGTTTACTGGTTTACTGGTTTACTGGTTTACTGGTTTACTGGTTTACTGGTTTACTGGTTTACTGGTTTACTGGTTTACTGGTTTACTGGTTTACTGGTTTACTGGTTTACTGGTTTACTGGTTTACTGGTTTACTGGTTTACTGGTTTACTGGTTTACTGGTTTACTGGTTTACTGGTTTACTGGTTTACTGGTTTACTGGTTTACTGGTTTACTGGTTTACTGGTTTACTGGTTTACTGGTTTACTGGTTTACTGGTTTACTGGTTTACTGGTTTACTGGTTTACTGGTTTACTGGTTTACTGGTTTACTGGTTTACTGGTTTACTGGTTTACTGGTTTACTGGTTTACTGGTTTACTGGTTTACTGGTTTACTGGTTTACTGGTTTACTGGTTTACTGGTTTACTGGTTTACTGGTTTACTGGTTTACTGGTTTACTGGTTTACTGGTTTACTGGTTTACTGGTTTACTGGTTTACTGGTTTACTGGTTTACTGGTTTACTGGTTTACTGGTTTACTGGTTTACTGGTTTACTGGTTTACTGGTTTACTGGTTTACTGGTTTACTGGTTTACTGGTTTACTGGTTTACTGGTTTACTGGTTTACTGGTTTACTGGTTTACTGGTTTACTGGTTTACTGGTTTACTGGTTTACTGGTTTACTGGTTTACTGGTTTACTGGTTTACTGGTTTACTGGTTTACTGGTTTACTGGTTTACTGGTTTACTGGTTTACTGGTTTACTGGTTTACTGGTTTACTGGTTTACTGGTTTACTGGTTTACTGGTTTACTGGTTTACTGGTTTACTGGTTTACTGGTTTACTGGTTTACTGGTTTACTGGTTTACTGGTTTACTGGTTTACTGGTTTACTGGTTTACTGGTTTACTGGTTTACTGGTTTACTGGTTTACTGGTTTACTGGTTTACTGGTTTACTGGTTTACTGGTTTACTGGTTTACTGGTTTACTGGTTTACTGGTTTACTGGTTTACTGGTTTACTGGTTTACTGGTTTACTGGTTTACTGGTTTACTGGTTTACTGGTTTACTGGTTTACTGGTTTACTGGTTTACTGGTTTACTGGTTTACTGGTTTACTGGTTTACTGGTTTACTGGTTTACTGGTTTACTGGTTTACTGGTTTACTGGTTTACTGGTTTACTGGTTTACTGGTTTACTGGTTTACTGGTTTACTGGTTTACTGGTTTACTGGTTTACTGGTTTACTGGTTTACTGGTTTACTGGTTTACTGGTTTACTGGTTTACTGGTTTACTGGTTTACTGGTTTACTGGTTTACTGGTTTACTGGTTTACTGGTTTACTGGTTTACTGGTTTACTGGTTTACTGGTTTACTGGTTTACTGGTTTACTGGTTTACTGGTTTACTGGTTTACTGGTTTACTGGTTTACTGGTTTACTGGTTTACTGGTTTACTGGTTTACTGGTTTACTGGTTTACTGGTTTACTGGTTTACTGGTTTACTGGTTTACTGGTTTACTGGTTTACTGGTTTACTGGTTTACTGGTTTACTGGTTTACTGGTTTACTGGTTTACTGGTTTACTGGTTTACTGGTTTACTGGTTTACTGGTTTACTGGTTTACTGGTTTACTGGTTTACTGGTTTACTGGTTTACTGGTTTACTGGTTTACTGGTTTACTGGTTTACTGGTTTACTGGTTTACTGGTTTACTGGTTTACTGGTTTACTGGTTTACTGGTTTACTGGTTTACTGGTTTACTGGTTTACTGGTTTACTGGTTTACTGGTTTACTGGTTTACTGGTTTACTGGTTTACTGGTTTACTGGTTTACTGGTTTACTGGTTTACTGGTTTACTGGTTTACTGGTTTACTGGTTTACTGGTTTACTGGTTTACTGGTTTACTGGTTTACTGGTTTACTGGTTTACTGGTTTACTGGTTTACTGGTTTACTGGTTTACTGGTTTACTGGTTTACTGGTTTACTGGTTTACTGGTTTACTGGTTTACTGGTTTACTGGTTTACTGGTTTACTGGTTTACTGGTTTACTGGTTTACTGGTTTACTGGTTTACTGGTTTACTGGTTTACTGGTTTACTGGTTTACTGGTTTACTGGTTTACTGGTTTACTGGTTTACTGGTTTACTGGTTTACTGGTTTACAGGTTTACTGGTTTACTGGTTTACTGGTTTACTGGTTTACTGGTTTACTGGTTTACTGGTTTACTGGTTTACTGGTTTACTGGTTTACTGGTTTACTGGTTTACTGGTTTACTGGTTTACTGGTTTACTGGTTTACAGGTTTACTGGTTTACGGGTTTACTGGTTTACCTGGTTTTACTGGTT
The DNA here is from genome assembly GCA_029286795.1 of Byasa hedistus. Lineage (NCBI taxonomy): Eukaryota > Metazoa > Arthropoda > Insecta > Lepidoptera > Papilionidae > Byasa > Byasa hedistus. Next base: position 1,546,292 of record JAGSMW010000020.1, on the reverse strand, counting down.
AACTGGTTTACTGGTTAACTGGTTTACTGGCTTACTGGCTTACTGGTTTACTGGTTTCTGGTTTTACTGTTTACTGTTTACTGGTTTATGGTTTACTGGTTTACTGGTTTACTGGCTTACTGGCTTACTGGCTTACTGGCTTACTGGTTTACTGGCTTACTGGCTTACTGGTTTACTGGTTAACTGGTTTACTGGTTAACTGGTTTACTGGTGTACTGGTTTACTGGTGTACTGGTTTACTGTTTACTGGTTTACTGGTTAACTGGTTTACTGGCTTACTGGCTTACTGGCTTACTGGTTTACTGGTTAACTGGTTTACTGTTACTGGTTTACTGTTTACTGGTTAACTGGTTTACTGTTACTGGTTTACTGGTTTACTGGTTTACTGTTTACTGGTTTACTGGTTTCTGGTTTACTGGTTTACTGGTTAACTGGTTTACTGGCTTACTGGTTTACTGTTTACTGGTTTTACTGGTTAACTGTTTACTGGTTTACTGGTTTACTGGTTACTGGTTACTGGTTTACTGTTTACTGGTTTACTGGTTTACTGGTTTACCTGGTTTTACTGGTTTACCTGGTTTTACTGGTTTACTGGTTTACCTGGTTTTACTGGTTACTGGGTTACTGGTTTACTGGTTTACTGGTTTCTGGTTTACTGGTTTACTGGTTACTGGTTACTGGTTACTGGTTTACTGGTGTACTGGTTTACTGTTTACTGGTTTACTGGTTTTACTGGTTTACTGGTTTACTGTTTACTGGTTTACTGGTTTACTGGTTTACTGGTTTACTGGTTTACTGGTTTACTGGTTTACAGGTTTACTGGTTTACTGGTTACTGGTTTACTGGCTTACTGGTTTACTGGTTTATGGTTTACTGGTTAACTGGTTTACTGGTTTACTGGTTTACTGGTTACTGGTTTACTGGTTACTGGTTTACTGTTTACTGGTTTTACTGGTTTACTGGTTTACTGTTACTGGTTTACTGGTTTACTGGTTTACTGTTTACTGGTTTACTGGTTTACTGGTTTCTGGTTTACTGGTTTACTGGTTACTGGTTAACTGGTTTACTGGTTACTGGTTTACTGGTTACTGGTTTACTGGTTTATGGTTTACTGGTTTACGGTTTACTGGTTTACTGGTTTACTGGTTTACTGGTTTACTGTTTTCTGGTTTACTGGTTTCTGGTTTACTGGTTAACTGTTTACTGGTTTACTGTTTACTGGTTACTGGTTTACTGGTTTACCTGGTTTTACTGGTTTACTGGTTTACTGTTTACTGGTTTACTGGTTTCTGGTTTACTGGTTTACTGTTTACTGGTTTACTGGTTTACTGGTTACTGGTTTACTGGTTTACTGGTTTACTGTTTACTGGTTTCTGGTTTACTGGTTTACTGGTTTACTGGCTTACTGGTTTACGGTTTACTGGTTTACTGGTTTACTGGTTTACTGGTTTACTGGTTTTCTGGTTTAACTGGTTTACTGGTTTACGGTTTACTGGTTTACCTGGTTTAACTGGTTTACTGTTACTGGTTTACTGTTTTCTGGTTTACTGGTTTACTGGTTACTGGTTTACTGGTTACTGGTTTCTGGTTTACTGGTTACAGGTTTGCTGGTTTTACTGGTTTACTGGTTTACTGGTTTACTGGTTTACTGTTTTCTGGTTACTGGTTTACTGGTTTACTGGTTTACTGGTTTACTGGCTTACTGGTTTACTGGTTTCTGGTTTACTGGTTTACCTGGTTTTACTGGTTTACGGTTTACTGGTTTACGGTTTACTGGTTTACTGGTTTATGGTTTACTGGTTTACTGGTTTACTGGTTTACTGGTTTACTGGTTAACTGGTTTACTGGTTTACGGTTTACTGGTTTAATGGTTTACTGGTTTACTGTTTACTGTTTTCTGGTTTACTGGTTACTGGTTTCTGGTTTACTGGTTTATGGTTTACTGGTTTACTGGTTACTGGTTACTGGTTTCTGGTTTACTGGTTTCTGGTTTACTGTTTACTGGTTTACTGGTTTAATGGTTTACTGGTTACAGGTTTGCTGGTTTTACTGGTTTACTGGTGTACTGGTTTACTGTTTACTGGTTTCTGGTTTACTTGTTTACTGGTTTATGGTTTACTGGTTTACTGGTTTACTGGCTTACTGGTGTACTGGTTTACTGGTTTACTGGTTTACTGGTTTACTGGTTTACTGGTTTACTGGTTTACTGGTTTACTGGCTTACTGGCTTACTGGCTTACTAGTGTACTGGTTTACTGGTTTACTGGTTTACTGGTTTAATGGTTTACTGGTCCATTTTCCATTTTCCATTTTCCATTTTCTATATTCAATATTCCAACATTCCAACATTCCAATAAACCATTTTCCATTTTCCATTTTCCGTTTTCCGTTTTCCATGTTCCATTTTCCAATAACTGCCTCATTCCAAATCTTTTTGACGGAATGAAGTCTGTTAGGTCCGCCAGACGGTAACGCGGTTTGTGCTGGACTGATGTGATGTCGTGAAAAAGAAACTTCTTAACACAAGAAATAAAATACCGCCCCCCCCGCAAGCCCGCCTAATTGAAAATCAGCAGTTAATGATCTTTAGCTCTTACATTTTGTGACTATTTTATATTATTTATTATTTCATTCGTTTTAATTTCGGCTCGCGGCGTTAGATCCTCCGACGCGCATACGCACACTTTTGAAAAGAATGATCTAATTTGAACTTTGTAGCAGCTGTAATAAAGTTAAAATTGACTCTTTAGCGTTACGAACGCACCTACATTGCTTAGACAGCAGTGAAAGCTTGTAATTTAATATGAACTTTATGAGAATACTAATAGCAATAAAGTTCAATTGACCCTACATTTTAGCAGAGAACGTTTGTATAGGAAAAAGAAAAGCGCTGTTTTTAGGGGCTTCCCGGCGATTATTCGAATTTTTCTCAAATTGGCCAAATTGGTCTTGGCGTTGTAGAGAGATGCGCTTACCGACACATATTTGTATTATAGATTAATAATAAATTATATTCAATGACATTAGTTATTAATAAATAAATAATAAAGATGATTGAGAATATATTTATATGTAGAGGGAGTGACAAAAGGCATAATGTTTGAGAGATAGAGAATTCGTTGTCATCCCCACTCCGTGCTGTATACTGGTGAGAGGTGACACCGGTACACACGTGGAGGGCATCACTTACCAAGTGATAATATTTTTTATTTTGGAGTTTATGGCCACGCGATTTGATACGTGGCCATGTATAATTGATGATATCGAGCGAGACAAAAATATTAAAATGTCTATTAAAAAGCAGGGGTTGGTGATAGAAAAATTTAGGGTTGTATGTAGTTTTTGATGCCACACAATAATAAAATAAATAGAAAAAAAAAATCCAAAAAATAAAAAAAAATTTTTGTTGTGGGCAACCCTGATCACTTAGAGGTTTGAAAAATAGATAGTAACCGATTCTCAGACCTACTGAATATGCACAAAAAATTTCATAAGAATCGGTAAAGCCGTTTCGGAGGAGTATGGGAACGAACATTGTGACAAGAGAATTTTATATATTAGAATACAAAAATATTATAAAATGTTACTATTAACACTGTGACCGCATATATGTTAAGCATGCTGTATTAGTGTATATGTTACGTTAACATAATGTAACATTTAAAAACAACTTTATTATGATGCAATTTCTATAAAACTCTATAACATTGCATATATTCAAGTAATTTTTAAATTTATTTTCATGATCACATGTTTTTGTTATACGTTATACACATACAGCATCTTCTTCTGTTGTGCAATCCGGTGTTAAAATTATAAAACAAACTTAGCTGTGAAGGTTATTATTTTTCAATAATTAGTAATTTAATGAAAATATCAAATGAAAAGTTAAATTTAAACATGAAATCAAATTAACGTCTTTAAGTAAACAAATAATGTTATGCGGTAGACATAAATAATTTTACTGTAGTAGTGTCTATAAATGTATTATTATTAAGTTAAATAAGTAAAAAAATGTTACCGGTAAAAATGAAAAGAAACTACTTAAAATTCAGTTTAATACAATGCAAAGTTGTAGCGCGGCGTATGTAAAACGACCGAAGTGACAATCGATTGCTCTAGGTCAAGTTGCAGGGAGATACAGCGCCACATTCACATGGTTAGCGAGGGGAGGGAGGAGAGGGCAGGAGGGACGAGAGGGGGAGGTTACGCGTAATTATAGCCCGCTCCGTTGTCTGATTTGATGCTGATGAGGTGGCCGAGAAATGACATTGTAATATCGCAACTCGAACAGCAGTATATAATTGTATATGCATTTGAAGTCGAGTAGTAGTTACTGTGTTCCGGTTTGAAGGGCGCTGGAGCTAGTGAAATTACTGGCGTAACGAGAAGAGCTATGCGGTGTAGTTTGTATCTAACTAACGTGAACGTTTTGGCTTTCTCTACAAAAATTGTTTTTTTTTTTTGTACTACTATGCGACGAGACGAGCAAGACGTTCACCTGATGGTAAGTGATACGCATGCCCATGACAACGTGGTGCTGGTTAAGATGGTACACACTGCACCACATTGCGCTCGTCGCCTGAGACATAAGATGTTAAGTCTCGTTACCGCAGTAATTACATTAGCTACAGCGCCCTTCAAACCGGAACACGGTAATATTTGCACACTACTATTTGGCGGTTGAAATAGGAGCTGCGGTGGTACCCATCCAGACGGTCTCCGGCAACAGAGACCTGCCACCTGGTGGTTGTTATCTACATGAAACAGAATCGATTAAAATCTGTTCAGCTGTTATAGAGCACCGACAAGAAGATCATGAACACACAGATAAGTTAAAATTCCGCAAGGAAAAAGATTAGTTTAGTTAATTATTGTAAATTAGCAAAATCAGAGTATATTAATAAAATTGGGTAATCCCAATTAAGACGGTCTGCGTTGGAACTGAACTCATCAAGTGTAGATTTAGCAAAGCCCCGGGTTCAATTAATGTGGGGCCCCGCTTAGCGCGGACCGGCGGCCGTAATCGGATCGCGTTAATGGGATTACGGGATTTAGAGTGAACTAACTGATGACGTCGCTTATTTGATGTTGCAGTTTCAATATTATCACTTTGATCGTTAGCGAAACGTAATTAAATAACATCCAACGTGGCGCAGCGACTAGCGGCATGCCAACAGGGAGATTGTAGATTCTGATCCCTATTCCCAATGCTACTTAAAATTACATAAAACTAAAGTTAAGTTAAAACTTAAAAGTTTTTGTTTAGTTCAAAAATTCTAAACTATTATATACCTAAAAAGAGTATAAACATAAGTAGCTTTCAATGGTTCCGATCATGTCTCTCTTTCTGTTATGTCTCGTAAAAAAAGTTACGGTGATTAATTTTAAGATAAGTTCTTTGTAAGTCTAAAATGAATCTACAAAAAAATCTCTAATGGTCTAAATTAAAGAAGACTTCTTTGGGCTTCTAATTTCTGTATACGTCATGTTTTAAGATTTCCTTATAATAAATCCTAAAGCATTTACTCGTTGCGACACAAAGCACTAGTCCATCATAACGGCGATAGACAGAAAGACTTGTAATCAAAAGTAATAAACCAAAAAGAACCAATATAATCTTTGAGTCGACCATGGGATTGACTGTAGATAAGGTTTCGTTTGCAAACACAATATCATTGTCATGATACCGAATCAGCGTTAGATGACAGCGTGGTACGCGGAGGTCAAGGCGACGGAGTCGTTGGCAGAGCACCAGATCTAACGCATAACACTGTTGGACGTGGATTCCTACCGGGCCCAATCATCGGCTGTATCCAGTCAACCAACTTTCGCCAGTTAGACGTTAGAATTGATTAAGGGCATATTGAGCTTCTTCTATCTAAATCTCTACTCTAAAACACACCAAGTACAACAATGGTTGCTGCTAAGGGAAAAGTTGTCAACCAACATTCACCTGATGGTAAGTGATACGCCCGCCCACAAGAATATGATGTTAGATCTAATGATCATTGTCTTGAGACAAGATGTTAATTCTCGTTACCCCAGTAATTTCACTAGATACACCTTTTCAACCGGAACACAGTAATATTTGCACATTATTATTTTGCAAAAATAGGAGCTGTAGTAGTACGTACCTAAGGCGTCTTGCCACAGAAGAATACACCAAGGACCTTTGGGCATTAACAAATTACAAGGAAAACAAGATCAAAATACTCATCATCATGGAAAACAAAGGTTTGGAGTAATGGTAGTATGATTAACGTTTGGACAATATGAAAAGATATTTCGGAAGTCGGATTCCGATGTGTGTGCGATTCGAAGAGGAAGCGCGGTGACATCACCCGCATCGCGTTATTGCAGGAGGATATTTTGAGAGTGGCATGCCTTCAGCGCTTCTCGGAAAACCGGAATATTGGCGAGTGGCGACCGCCACGTGCCCACCGTCCTTCGCACTGAATCATCGCTTACAGTCACGGGAGCAGAGGTAAATATTTACTATATTCACCAGTTGACGATATCAATCTCTGTGAAGACTCATAAGCCACGTGGGAATTCATTAATAAGAAGTTATTTATAGAGACACTTTGGATTTAAACGGAATTATATTTAAGTCGTCTTTGATGAAAAGTTATGATAATTTTCTATAATTAGTCATTTAATAATTGATATGAAAATGCATTTGAGGAATTCAATATAAGTACGAATCATTACGATCTATAAGATAGGCCAGATTGGGCGTAGAAGCAAATTTTCAAAGTAAGCCTAGATGGGTTATTAAAAAGCATTCATATTTCAATCGTGAATTTATTACTTATAAATATTGATTAATGCTGAATATTATAGTACATGTACGACTGTTTTCACACGAATAACTGAAACGATTGTGTATGTGTGTAGGAGCAACACACAAATGAATATTTACATAAATGTAAACCTTTTCATGTGTACACAGTGATCAGGCGAAGGTGATCCGGCGCTGCTTGATGCCGTGCCAATCGCGAGCGCCGAAATAATAAAGTATGTATTTGTGTTGGTTTCGGTGTGTGTATGTGTAGTTGGGAAGACACGCCTCGGAGCTGGCCATTGGCAACAGGAGGTACCGACGTATCGCAAACACACCGACCAATTCAAGGCGGACTCTACACGGCGGATTGTCTGTAAGTAGATAGATCAACGTAAATCCGGCCACTTGCCAAAACGCACGGGCCTGTATTGTTATGAAAATGTATAGAATGTACTCGATGCTCTGATGATGCTCGCAGATAATTCGCGAACCGCACCAAGTGATCTAAGCCAAGTCGATTTGTGTCAATACCATGCATCAGTGTCAATAGCAGCGGGGTCGTATACATCTTTTGATTTCGAACTAAATTCGTTTGGAAGTTTGTTTTTCGCTTTCAAATAATTGCCAATACGATGCCAACTGATGAATTTTTTAATATATACAAGATGTTTGAAATATTTACACGCGCTAGTATTTTCATTTTACGTTTAAAATCACTTATAAATATACGAGTCCAAGATGTTACTCATACAGGGCAACCGAACAGTATACTGAAGCCCTGAAACATTTATCCTGTATTTTGACCTAAATTTTTATTATTCAACATAGCGAAAAATTAGCTTTTTAACACTACGAAGTGACAACACAGGTATAAAAGTTTACCCTATGGTAAGAAATACAGATGGCTATAACAATATAGCGGTAGGTAGGATGGTATCACCTTTGCTACAACTTTCAAACTAGTACACAGTAATGTTATCAAACTAATGTTCGACAGTAGAAAAAGTAGTAATACAGACGTTCTTCAGGAACCTACCAAAAGTTAATTACTTAACTGGACTTCTAGAATATAACCGCATATGCAATTTAGATAGATGACATGTCTAGATGTAATAGGCAATACATATAACGAAAAACTATCTGTTGGACGATTGTCGTTGATATTACTTAAACGAATAAATATACTTCCGGACACATTTATCGGCCCACCACGCAGTGTTTAAAGTTTAGACGGTGTCTAGTTAAAAATAAATGTTAGGTGGAGCAATAAGTTTTAATGCAGTTTTGAAGCAGACTTATTGGTCAACCCTTATGTATGTTTTTTTTTAATTATTTTTGTAATTTCGAATTGATTTGGCCGGCAGAAGTTTTACAACTTAGGCGACAATTTGAGGCAGAGTATCCATATTTTTTGTTTAAAACTGGCTCTAAGTTTAAATTTGCCTTTTTATGGAACCAATAATCGGACACATTAAAAAAAAAATCCAACTTGTGCGAAATAAAAAAGTTTTCTCCATTCTTGGGTCGTTGAAAACAATGAACAGACTCAAATTTTCGTTTCTTTTTTCATAATCCTGAATTCAAAACTAAAAAAAAGCATTCATAAAGGTTGACCAATAAATCAGCTTCAAAACCGCATTAAAACTTATTGCTCCACCTAACATTTATTTTTAGCTAGGCACTGTTAAAACTTTTAAACACTAGGTGGGCCGATAGATGTGTCCGGGAGTGTATTTGTGCAATTTTCGCTGGCGCTGATCATTCGCCACATACATAGTAACCTGCATATATTCTTTACGACAAGACTTATGTGCATCGGTACTTCACTCAGACTACTTCCAGTTCAGCCTGGGAAACCTTTCCACTGGTAAAAGGTGTGGTTTCTCAGGGTTCGCATTCAAAGGCCAGCTGCAGTAGATTAATGAGTAATTACATTAGTTCAACGTAATGAATCTAGATCACGCAATGTCTGTATACGGGGGAATGTGTTAACATTGAAGGTTTGTTACTTTGTTACATATAAAGTCACTATAATTAATTTTAAAAACATAAATATTGATGCAAGCATAAATTTTTTTTAGGCTAAGGCTGGTTATAATTTTGATCTAACAAAATTGTTTGATCGAGTAGACGAGTGAGACGTTCACCTGATGGTAAGTGATACGTTTGGCTATAACGTCACGCTAGTTACCACACACCACCACATTGCGCTCGTCGCTTTGAGACATATAATGTTAGGACTCGTAACTTCACTTGCTACAACACCCATCAAACTGGACCACAGTAATATTTACACACAACTGTTTATCGGCAGAAACATTAATTGCGGTGGTACCTACAGGTGGTGGTGAAATTACTGGGGTAACAAGACTTAACACCTTATGTCTCAAGGCGACGAGCGCAATGTGGTGCAGTGTATACCATCTTGACTAGCAGCACATTGTTATAGGCAATCACCTACTATCTGGTGAACGTCTCGTACTTCACATCGCCTTGTAAAATAAAAAAACCTAGACGGTCCAGCAATTGAGACCTATCACCAATTAGTCAAGGATTTCTCAGCGACTGTAGTTATATCGGTGAACTGCTACTCTTTTAATGAGTATCATAAAACAATTTCTTACCAATTAAACGAGCATAATGAACAGCGAAGAATAAATTACTTAACAAAGGAAAGTCATTATTTGAGAACGATGAAAATGATCCATTGTTTCCGAGCAGCTTATGTATTTTATTCAACGAATACAAATCCGTGTTGTTTCGCATGATATTTATTTACTCATACATTATCGTTGATGTATTTAAATCAACCAAAGGCGGACTTGATAACTTTTTTTGTTCTCTTTAAAAGCGTAGAACAATGTAGAGCGAGATTAAAATGAACGATCTTATGTATCTGTATCGCTGAAGACTGTCCAGATAAATGCTTCTTAATATTTTTTCTATTCAAAAATACGTGGCAGAGATTTCATGAATTTTCGAGTTATCATATCAAAAAACTATTATGGGATTCATCGCGTGTAAACGTTACTAATAGACGGAAAATTTTAAATGGTTTAAGAGTAACATGATGTGTGCCGTGATAGCCTAGTGGTTTGAACGCCGGCCTTCCAATGCGAAGGTACCGGGTTCGAATCCGGCCTGCACTAATGAATTTTTCAATTTATGTGCAGTTAGCATAAAACACCAACTAATATCACGTGCTTTGACGGTGAAGGAAAACATCGTGAGGAAACCTGCATATCTATGTCATGACCATCCGTGGTCGGATTAGTATGTGAAATGGAGAAGGCAATGGCAAACCACTCCATTATAACTGCCAAGAGAGTCGTCGTGTGTTTCACGATACATGATGATCACGACCCTCAGTCATGAGGAAATACGACTAAGTAGAAGAGTAACATCAGACGGATTGTAAACCTGGTCTAAGACCATTGTATATACCTCCAACAGGTTTACAATGAAATTCTAGTTCGAAAGTCACTATTAGGCAAATATTAATCGTTTTAATATCCTTCATCATCAGGAAAATGTCCCAGCTCTTCTACAGTTTTTATGTATAAAGAATTTATAGTGAAATGTGACCAAAGTGATAAACAAACTAATAGGTAGTAAATATATAGAAATATGGCGCAATTATATTAGAATGAGTAATGATTTGAAAGATGACTTGCAATTAAAAAACATCAGTGTCATAATATATTAGTGATGATTTCTGTGCGTAATTCAACTACTTCACACGGTTAGATCATTAGGTGTAAGAAAGAAATATGTTAAACATTGATTTTGACTTTTTTTCCGTTTAGATTCAAAGCTTGCATTATAACAATAACGTTATAATGTGATCTGTTAGAATTACTCCCATGAAGTTAAGTTATCCTTATCTACATAACTTATCAGTTCCCAAGACGCTTCTTTTTGTTTTAAATATATAATTCGGTTAACATAACGGTCTAACACTCAGAACAACGAATATGATTAAACATGAATACGTTTGAAGAAATTTTCGCAAAAAGGATTTATATACAAAATAGTTTTAAACTCTATACGAAACTTTTAACATTGTGAAACTTTATTTAAAAAAAAAATCATACCAACCATATTGTGATCTAAAGTTAAAGAAGAACAAATTCTAGCAGTTCTGTGAAACTTTTAAGAAAATTTTACGTGTAAGTCATTTATGTCATTTTTGCGACTTTTAAATTAGACCCTAAAAAATTATGGAAAGTGCATACTTTAACAAATGAAATTAAAAACTACACTCCCGGACACATCTATCGGCCCACCTAGTGTTTAAAAGTTTTAACGGTGCCTAGCTAAAAATAAATGTTAGGTGGAGCAATAAGTTTTAATGCAGTTTTAAAGCTGATTTTTTGGTCAACCTTTATGTATGTTTTTTTTTAATTTTGAATTCAGGATTATGAAAAAAAAACGAAAATTCGAGTCTGTTCATTGTTTTCAACGACCCAAGAATGGAGAAAACTTTTTATTTCGCACAAGTTGGATTTTTTTTTTTGATGTGTCCGATTATTGGTCCCATAAAAAGGCAAATCTGAACTTAGAGCCAGTTTTGACCAAAAAATATGGATACTCTGCCTGAAATTGTCGCCCAAGTTGTAAAACTTCTGCCGGCCAAATCAATTCGAAATTACAAAAAAAAAAAAACCTACATAGTGGTTGACCAATAAATCAGCTTCAAAACTGCATTAAAACTTATTACTCCACCTAACATTTATTTTTAACTAGAGACCGTCGAAACTTTAAACACTGGGTGGTGGGCCGATAGATGTGTCCGGGAGTATATTAACTTTAATAAAAAACCGTATTTAAAGAAAGGTTTTTCAGTAATACCAACTTATTTCATTAAATTACTGAATACACGGATTTGTATATGTTTTTCCGAACCTTGATATGTTGATTGTTTGATTAATGCTTTCTTACTGCACACGCGACAGACATCTGACAGATAGTAAATAATTATAACAGTAACAGTTGCGTCTCTCTTTTATTTTATCTACAACTTAATTGTATATGTGTATGAAACAGTTTTTGTAACATACCTATAATAATATAGTAGTTACCATAGTTAAGTGTATTTACCACAATATTGTTATGATATACTCTATTGTCTCGCCACTTTGTTGTGAATGAAATATTTCTATTAAATATAATGATCATATATTCACCGTCCGCAATAACCTACACCGTCAAACATTGTGGAATGCAATAGAATATATTGAAGTTAAACGGATAGGTGACATCATTTAGAGAAATCTTTAAGAAACACACAGATTACTTTAAATATTGATTTAGTAATGACTTTAAAGAATCTTAGACAAACGTATCAGTTAAAAACAAAAATTCTGGGTTATATGTGCAGGGCACTTATGTATTTTAACGTGACAACGTCTATTAATTATATCACAAAAAATTTTGATAATAAATTTTATTATTCTTGTTTGACATGTTTATCGGGTTACAAATCAAGTTATACTAACTCTCAATTATATTTGTTAGGGATTTTATTTCTAATTATTATTGAGCAATAGAATACATCTTTTACTTTCAACCAATTCGGGCAAACGCATACCGACTTAGCGGTCGGCGTAAGCCACGCCCACTTATGTGCGGGACATTTCTCAGCACGCGCGTCCTATCTTATACCAATTTAATAGACGTTGTCACGTCAAAAAAGTAGAGACCGACTATCCTGTTTCAAAACAGTTCTATTTTATTGTATACAGAAACTAAAGTTTGTCGTCAAAGATAAATGTTATGATGATTTTGGTTTGTTAAATATACAAAATTTTTTTTAAATCCGGGTAACTTTATTGGTAGAGTTTACTCGCACAAAAACCTATATCTTTTAAATTTAAAAATCATTGTAAAAATCTTAAGTTTGTTCTTGTCTTCTTCAGTCTTAAGTTGTTGCTTGGACTAATTGGAAATTTATCAGTGTCTTTCTTACATAAATATATAAAAAAAATACGTCGAAAGGAACTAAAATTAGAGCATTTTGTTTTGTTTCATTATGATCTAAGTCTGCAATAATATTTTGTGTACTAACATGAAACTGCATCCTTACTTTACTTCTCTCGACCCTATTGTAGACTGGGAGAGAATGACCTATGGCATTAAGTCCGCCAATTTGTAAATTTTCGTTATGTACGCAAATAAAGTTTTTAAATAAAAAAATATAATAAAAACAAATAATTAAATTATTATATTTTAATTACGATTTCTAAACTTTATTTCATGTACGGCACCTTTACCTTAATAACATTAGTTACCATATAAGATTACCATACCAAATAAGATTAGTTATCTAACTCATAAATAAAAATCGTTTATAAGCGGCATTACTTGTTGGTTACTGCTGCGTAGTAAACATTGCGAGTGTCGCGTACCCCGGGATGTGCACCCGTTGATGTCGGACACAAGGACCCGCCGCCGCGCCTTGCGCAATTAGAAACCGAGCTCACTCGGCACATTCCGTTCACGTTGTTTTTGTCGCTTACCTACATTACGTATCTGTGTAAACAACAGCCTACAAATAATTTATTTATTTTATTTATTTAAAACTTTGTTTGCACACAAATAAATATTGTACAAAAAGGCGGACTTAATGCCATAGGGCATTCTCTCCCAGTCAACATCGGCAGTGAGGAAATGCAGTGGTAGGTGAGGGTATTGTTTTAAAAAAAGTAAAAAAAATTAATGTATGTGTATGTAAATAATGTTTACATTTAAAAAAAAATTAAACAGTTTAATCAAAGGCTCACATGAAAATTTAGTATACGTTACGCAAATATATAGTCATCTAAAAAAAAACGCAGCGTCGCGTTGGCGATGAAAAAGGGGATGGGTTTAATAATGGTTGTTACATTTGATGAATAATTGCGCCGGTAAAAACAGGCTGGTATCTTATCGTCATCTTGTTTGCGTGTTAGCGTCACGATCAACGGAATCAATGGTTCGCCGGCGAACAAAAGCGCCGGGTAACATTTTCGGCGGGCACGTGACGCCGCGAACTTGCGCGCCGTCATTTCTTCTCAAAGCAGCGGTCACGTACACGCACACAAAGTTCACAATGGAGTACCGCGCTCTGCGGACCCGCCAAGTGAAATTACACTAAACTTGTACCGGGCCGGTTGCGCTAAAGGCGATAGTCGCATGCACCCGCATCGTGGACTTACAAAGTCGTATTAGGCTCTATTTCTAGGTTCACTGAATACAATTTTCATTCTTATATACACGACCTTGAGCGGAAACAAATCTTATCGGGGGTCGAGATATCTCAGCGGCGTTTGGGCTTTGGGCGGCGGTGAATAAAGTAAATAAGGACGTCCTTGGCGGCCGCTCGGTGCGCGTTTTCGCGAGATAACACTCTTAATTGAAGAAAAAAATAATAATCATGCGAGTGTAGATCACTGACCTGCGTAACCATGTCCCAGTAGAATCCGTCCAGCATAGACTTGCCATGTTGGTGCTGACGGCAGAGCGCCGGCCAGAGGGAGGCCCGGACGGGGCTGTTGATCGGCCACGAGTTCTCGCGGATGACGAGCTTCAGTTCGCGCTTGCGGCCCTGCTGGAGGAGGGGCTGGACCTCCTCGTAGGTCTTAAGGGGCGCCTTCTTGCCTGCGAATAAGGGTGTGGGTAAGCACTGCGTCCAGATCGGCGTGTCGTTGAGTGCGAGCGATTCGTCGCTCGGTGCGCGGAACGCGGCCGGTTCTATATACATTGCGGCAGGATCGCATCGCACATGCTTCCTGTGCGCGCGCGCATGCGGCACTGGCCGCGCCGAGCCGCCGAGCCGCCAGCCTCCGCTGAACGCGATAGCGCCCCACAGCTGTCACACTTCGGTTGTTTATCTGTCCGTACGAGCGGCGCGCTCCTCTTGCACGAGCACAAAACATTCAACAATAATAAATTAAAATTTTCTTTAAGTATATCTTTGTATCAGATGTGTTCTCAGTGCATATACACTTGGCAAACGGTTAATCTACCGCCGCGCGTCCGCGATGAGGTCACGGTGCTGTTCTAATTGCGTCGCCATTACCTAATTGCTTTGTTTGCATTAAGAAAAACGAATGAATGCATTGACATTGTAGCGTAAACAACACCCGCATATCAACATGCACAAATACACAAATAGACTTCGCATCTCGGTTGAAACGAACGCAGGGCGCTGGACGGCCGCCAGCCTGAGCTGGAAGCGATTGTGATTTCGTGCAAACATATATTTATATGCTATTGGCATTAACTATATATACCAAATAATAAATACACTAATTTTTAAATGAAAAAATCTCTATAGTTTCAAATATACACATGACGTAATAGAAAAAGCTAAAAATTACCAACAGAAACAATATGTTATGGATTTAAGTAAATAAGATCGATAACAGCTGCTGCTGCAACAGAAGCTTTTTTATCTATAACGGGCTAGAACTTGAGCACAATTAACTTAATATTAAGTGATAATATTACAGAAAGTATTGAAAGGTACGCTCAGAATATTATATTTACGTGAAGCGCTTTAATGATTTCATCAATTAAAAAAAACAAACAAAAATCTTTCATAAATATCTACAGAGAAGTATAAAAGTGTTAAAGCATACATAAAGCGTAGTCGTGGAATACAGAGGATAAGGAAACCTTTTCATCTAGAATACTAATACTAATATATTTTTTTTATACTAATAAGGTGGCAAACAAACATACGGCCCGCCTGATGGTAAGCAGTTACCGTAGCCTATTGACCACCGGCGAATGGTGTTCCCCTGCCTTAACGGGGCCTTTGGGGTCGTGGGCGGTTAGGATGGGGTCTTCCTCGCCTTCTAACGACTCCGAGGAGGACGATGGCTGGACGTGGTCTCCAGCCATTGTAAGAGAACTCACGAGGGTATTGGGGACTGCATGAATCGGTCCCCTGGGCGGGCTATCCCAGCATAGCGTTAGAGAGGTGTCAGTTGTGTTCCGAACAGAGATCATGTCACCGCTCCAAACGGTGAGGACGACCACCGAGGGGGTTTTAGTGGGTAAAAATCTCCACATAACCCTGTCTTCCCCCCAGAAGACAGTGTATCTATAAGAAGATTTGAGCCTATTGACGCCTACAGTACCAAAAGTATCACTGGCGCGTTGCCGACCCCGCGCTGCAGTGTATACCATCTTAACTAGAGGCACATTATGGGCAAGCGTATCACTTACCATCACGTGAACGTCTCGTTCTTTAATTAGTTAATTAAAAATTAAGCTACAGTTATCCCCAATAATATTTAATCCAGTAAAAAACTGCGTTACCAACGAAGTTATTAAATTATGCATCACTCAACTTTGTATGTGTAAGCCGCAATCGATATCAATTGCAAAACAATACTCCATTAAAGGTCTAGTAAGCGATGTTAGAGCGAGAATGTTTGATAAAACTTTTTATGACTACATCACCAATTCATTCACAATCGATCGTAATCATTTTCCAATACTACAATTTATCTTTATTTGTTAACACAGCGATGCTACAAATGAAGCAATTCCGTATATACACATGAGGCGTAGTCTGAGTGATATGAAATATGATATAATAACTATCTGTTATATATCTGTCTCTCTTCAACTTAAAGACTGACTTTGGTATTTAATTCAACTTAAACGCAATAACAACATCCGTTATAGAAATAAACTGTGAAACTTAACGTAAGTCTACTATAAAAAATATACAATGAACTACATTTCATTATTTAACCGGTCTTAATTCTAGACCATTTTTTTAACGGTGTGGTGAGATCTTTCAAAAGATACCCTGCTTTTAGATGGAAGGTAAGATTTGTTTTTTTTTTTTCTTATACTAGTATGCGACGAGACGAGCAAGACGTTCACCTGATGGTAAGTGATACGCTTGCCCAAGACAACGCGGCGCTAGTTAAGATGGTACACACTGCACCACATTGCGCTCGCCTCGATACATAAGGTGTTAAGTCTCGTTACCCCAGTAATTACACTAGCTACAGCGCCCTTCAAACCAGAACACAGTAATGTTTGCACACTACTATTTGGCGGTTGAAATAGGAGTTGCGGTGGTACCCATCCAGACGGTCTCCGGCAACAGAGACCTACCACCTGGTTATGTGAGAGTTGTACCAACTAACACCTCCTCCTCCTCAGGATCTCTCACAGAACGTACCAGCTTCCCTGAACTAAACTTCAGTATACCCAGGGGGAGAGCTCTCACCCTCTCCATGACACTAGACCACCTTGAGCTTGGTTAGTGGGCCCCCCACTATCAAAACCCAAAGAACGTTTCAGAGCAACGGAGATCAATTGCAACTAATTGATTTGCTGTATTACATCGAGTATTGCCACATGAATACCAACTTCATATATTCATACAATTGTCCATGAATTATTATACAAAGTGCAGTTAAGATGGCGGACCGGCCGTTAAAATGTTATTAGCATAAGGAATGTTTACGGTGCAACCAATAAAATTACTGAAACCGCATAAAACCTACATGTAATTGTATAAACCAACACGTCCATTATCTATAAGTGTTTACTCTATATAAATTATCGAAACAATGTTTACTTTGAAACACATCTGCATGTTTGTTACTTTACTATATTACTGATGGCGAATTGTTGACAGAATCTTAAATATGTTTGATACGCAACCAATCATATTAGTAATCGTGGGCTTCCATCACGAGGGTATAGCCGAGGCCATTTACCACCAGGCTATGATGAGTAATGAGTATTAATCATAATACAATAATATTAAATTCATATAAAAAAATCTATTAAGTAACAATGAGTATTTTATATACATACTAGCTGACCCGACAGACTTCGTTCTGTCAAAAAAATTGGAATGTGGCAGTTTTTTGTTCTTACCTATTTTATAGCCAGCGCAAAAAAATCTGGACTGAACCGTCACTCTGGTGATAGGGCGGTGTGTGGGGTTCAGCTCTATATATGTTCATCTAATAACTAATATTTAAATATGGGTGGGTTCCAGAAGAGTGGCCAAAGTAATAATTATAGTACATAAATTATATTTACTATTATTATTTTATTAGGAACAAATAACTGCCACATTCCAAATCTTTTTGACAGAATGTAGTCTATCAAGTCCGCCAGATGGTAACGCGGATTGTGCTCGACTGATGTAATGTCGTGAAAACGAATGCATTTTATGTCGCGCGCCGAAACTAAAACAAAAGAAATAATACCGCGAAGGCGACCAAATTGAAAATCAGTAAGAATGATCTTTAGCTCTTACATTTTGTGACTATTTATGTTATTATTTCATTCGTTTTAATTTCGGCTCGCGGCGATCTTCCGACGCGCATACGCACACCATTTTGATAGCATAATTGAATTTGAACTTTGTGCAGCTGTAATAAAGTGCAAATTGACTCTTTTGCGTTACGAACGCACCTACATTGCTTAGACAGCAGTGAAAGCTTGTTATTTAATATGAACTTTTGTTTGTTTGTTTCTGGTTACTGGTTTCTGGTTTCTGGTTTATTGGTTTACTGGTTTACTGGTTTACTGGTTACTGGTTTACTGGTTTACTGGTTTACTGGTTTACTGGTTTACTGGTTTACTGTTTACTGTTTACTGGTTTACTGGTTTACCTGGTTTTACTGGTTTACTGGTTTACTGGTTTACTGGTTTACTGGTTTACTGGTTTACCTGGTTTTACTGGTTTACTGTTTACTGGTTTACTGGTTTACTGTTTACTGGTTTACTGGTTTACTGGTTTACTGGTTTACGGTTTACTGGTTTACTGGTTTACTGGTTTACTGGTTACTGGTTTACTGGTTTACTGGTTTCTGGTTTTACTGGTTTACTGGTTTACTGGTTTACTGTTTACTGGTTTACCTGGTTTTACTGGTTTCCTGGTTTTACTGTTTACTGGTTTACGGTTTACTGGTTTACTGTTTACTGGTTTACCTGGTTTTACTGGTTTACCTGGTTTTACTGGTTTACTTGTTTACTGGTTTACTGGTTTACTGGTTTACTGGTTTACCTGGTTTTACTGGTTTCCTGGTTTTACTGGTTACTGGTTTACTGGTTTACTGGTTTACGGTTTACTGGTTTCTGGTTTCTGGTTTTACTGGTTTACTGGTTTACGGTTTACTGGTTTACTGGTTTACTGGTTTACTGGTTTACTGGTTTACTGTTTACTGGTTTACTGGTTTACTGTTTACTGGTTTACTGGTTACTGGTTTACTACTGGTTTACTGTTTACTGGTTTACTGGTTACTGGTTTACTGTTTAACTGGTTTACTGTTTACTGGTTTACTGGTTTACTGGTTTACTGGTTTACTGGTTTACTGGTTTACTGGTTACTGGTTTACCTGGTTTTACTGGTTTACTGGTTTACTGTTTACTGGTTTACCTGGTTTTACTGGTTTACTGGTTTACTGGTTTACTGTTTACTGGTTACTGGTTTACGGTTTACTGGTTTACTGGTTTAACTGGTTTACCGGTTTACCGGTTTACCGGTTTACCGTTTACCGGTTTACCGGTTACCGGTTTACCGGTTTACCGTTTACCGGTTTACCGTTTACCGGTTTACCGGTTTACCGGTTTACCGGTTTACCGGTTTACCGTTTACCGGTTTACTGGTTTCTGGTTTTACTGGTTTACTGGTTTAACTGGTTTACTGGTTTCTGGTTTCTGGTTTCTGGTTTCTGGTTTCTGGTTTCCTGGTTTTCTGGTTCTGGTTTCTGGTTTCTAGATTTCAGATGTCAGATTACAATTTTTCATTTTACATTTTCCCTTTTCCATTTTCCATTTTCAGAATCAATATTCAATGTTCCAACATTCCAACATTCCAACATTCCAACATTCCAACATTCCAACATTCCAATATTCCAACATTCCAACATTCCAACATTCCAACATTCCAATATTCCAATAATCCATTTTCCATTTTCCATTTTCCATTTTCCATTTTCCATTTTCCAATAACTGCCTCATTCCAAATCTTTTTGACGGAATGAAGTCTGTTAGGTCCGCCAGACGGTAACGCGGTTTGTGTTGGACTGATGTGATGTCGTGAAAAAGAAACTAAAACAAAATAAATAATACCGCGAAGCCAACCTAATTGAAAATCAGCAGTAATGATCTTTAGCTCTTACATTTTGTGACTATTTATGTTATTATTTCATTCGTTTTAATATCGGCACGCGGCGTTAGATACTCGCGCATACGCACACTTTTGAAAGAATGATCTAATTTGAACTTTGTGCAGCTGTAATAAAGTGCAAATTGACTCTTTAGCGTTACGAACGCACCTACATTGCTTAGACAGCAGTGAAAGCTTGTAATTTAATATGAACTTTATGGAATAGCAATAAAGTTCAAATTGACCCTACATTTTCGTTAGAGAACGTTTGTATAGGAAAAAGAAAAGCGCTGTTTTTAGGGGCTTCCCGGCGATTATTCGAATTTTTCTCAAATTGGCCAAATTGGTCCTGGCGTTGTAGAGTGATGCGCTTACCGACACATATTTGTATTATAGATTAATAATAAATTATATTCAATGACATTAGTTATTAATAATAAATAATAAAGTTGCTTGAGAATATATTTATATGTAGAGGGAGTGACAAAAGGCATAATGTTTGAGAGATAAAGAATTCGTTGTCATCCCCACTCCGTGCTGTGTACTGGTGAGAGGTGACACCGGTACACACGTGGAGGGGATCACTTACCAAGTGATAATATTTTTTTTTTGGAGTTTACAGCCACGCGGTTTGATACGTGGCCATGTGCAATTGATGATATCGAGCGAGACAAAAATATTAAAATGTCTATTAAAAAGCAGGGGTTGGTGATAGAAAATTTAGGGTTGTATGTAGTTTTTGATGCCACACAATAATAAAATAAAATAGAAAAAAAAAATCCCAAAAAATAAAAAAAAATTTTTTGGTGTGGGCAACCCTGATCACTTAGAGGTTTGAAAAATAGATAGTAACCGATTCTCAGACCTACTGAATATGCACAAAAAATTTCATAAGAATCGGTAAAGCCGTTTCGGAGGAGTTAGGGAACGAACATTGTGACAAGAGAATTTTATATATTAGATATATG
Organism: Byasa hedistus; assembly: GCA_029286795.1. Taxonomy (NCBI): domain Eukaryota; kingdom Metazoa; phylum Arthropoda; class Insecta; order Lepidoptera; family Papilionidae; genus Byasa; species Byasa hedistus. Next base: position 1,525,400 of record JAGSMW010000020.1, on the reverse strand, counting down.
TGTATACCTCAACTTTCTAGATGACAGTAGTTAACTACCAAATTTTACTACCGTGAGTATACTCAAAAATGTTTAATAGTGTTGTTCCCGTTCCCAAGAGATAAGTTATACTAATAGAGATTAGTTGTTACTAGATTTACATTTGTCTTAATCTGGAGAGCTATTATCGAACCTTAAGGTGAGAGTATAAAGCAGCGTGGAATCACATCGGACAAGTAAACAAGACGCGGACACGCGCCTGACATCTACCGAGGTAAGTTGGTAATGTAACGTAATTAAATCCGCAAAGGAGTCGCGTGCATCGATTTCCCATCGCCATTGAGAGATGGCACCGCTGTTCACCGCACATCATCACCCGACGCCGCGCCCGCTTCCCTCAACTGATTTTACAGCCGATAGCTTTTAGCATTGTTATAACTCAAACGGTAATATATAAACGCTTAAATAGCTCGCGAATTTTCGCTTCGTATTTATAAGCAGACCACGCCTGTACAACGCAGCGTTAGAAATGGTGTAATAAAGTCTCAACGGTTGTAGCTTTCTTGAAACACTTCTGTTATTATCTGTGCATGACACACGAGCGATTCGCACAAATTGAAGCAATGAATTTTAAATGTATAATTAGTTCAGTATAATTTAAATATAACACGAAATTGAAACGAATTTGTTTAGATTAGCATAAACAAACCGTTAATGATATTACTCAGAGTTAAACGATGATTATTTCGATCAAAATGAAAATCGTCACGAAAATGTTATAAAGCCAAATGATTGTATGATTACCAAACAAATAATTATTGAATCACCGTGAAAACTGTAAAGGCCACTTTGAAGAATTGAAGAGTTTCCGTGAAACGATCGAGGAAAACTTCGAGTCTGAAACGCATCCAATAGTCGACTCACGCTCATTCTCAAAAATTAGTAAATAAAGAATACTGAAACAACCACGCATACTAAAAATAATATTCTCTGGTTAAATAAAAACAAAACCTAACGACCATTGAAACCTGTACTTAGATCTCGTTATTTGTAGATTTATTCTAAGTCGTATTTCCTCATGACTGAGGGTCGTGGTCATCATGTGTAATGAAACACACGACGACTAACTTGGCAGTTATAATGGAGTGGTGTTGCTACTGCCTTCTCCATTTCACATACTAGTCCGACCACGGATGGTCATGACATAGATATGCGGGTTTCCTCACGATGTTTTCGTTCAACACATTCAAACCGTCAAAGCACGTGATATTAGTTGGTGTTATACTAACTGCACATAAATTGAAAAATTCATTGGCACAGACCGGATTCGAACTGCTACCAATTCGTGAAGTTTCCTTGTGGCCCTTTCCAAAACCACTGGGCTATCACGGCTTCGGTAGACACAATATGGTAATTTTAACCACATAAAAAAAAAATTACAGACTTAATCTACTGAGACTAGATAGTCTTCTCTCTCAAGTCCACTCAAGGACCAATCCTCCAAAAGCGGATTGGTGAATGTCCATGTCCAGGAAAGCAGTTCTTGGAACACTTCCGTTTATTGATAGCTGAAGAATGATAATCGTATCCTCGCTTCTCAAACTAAGACATCAAGGCTTCCTTATCCTTGCCTTTAATGCATCGCAGGAGATAGCAACTCCGCAACTACATTCTACGTTCACCAGTAAGATGTAGCAGTAAACGCGTACGCGTAGTAATCAATCGTTCGCCTTTATCCTCGTCTCCTTCAGCTAAGGCTGACTGAACAAAACGCATAGATAACGCTGTATTAGTTACGTATACTCATTCAGCGCTTTAAGGTGAGATGTAGCTCACGTGTAATGTGATAAGTACATTCACACTTAAATTGCAGTGTTGCTCGCAAAAAAAATTACAAATTTTATAGACATGTATACGCTGTTGTTATATTTACTGCTGGTAGGTCTCCGTTGGCGGAGACCGTCTAATACCACCGCAGCTTCTGTTTCAACCGTCAAACAGTAGTATGATAACATTACTGTGTTCCAGTTTAAAGGTACTTATAATTATAAGTGTGATGCGATTTGACATCTCATATCTCAAGATAATGAGCAATATGATGCAGTGTACATCATCCTAACTAGCGCATGTTACGGGCAACTGTATAACTCATCATCAGGTGAACAGAAAAGAGATTTTATTATTACTTATCTGTGAAATTGTTTAATTAAAACTTAATATATATTTATTACTGTTTTAACAAGTTACTTGAATGTAATGGGTGACCATAGCATTGATTACCAGTTAGGATATTTACACAGCATCAGACTGTGCTGGTGGTGTGACGATGGTTAATATTCTTGTCTCATTACTTATACTAATTAAAGCAACCTTCAAGAGCATAACATTTGCACACTACTGTTTAAACTTTTATTCACAAGACCGATAGATAAGAACTGTTCATGGTAACTCCGGCCACAAAAAGAGGTAATGATTTGTTATGTTTTTTTTGACGTGACAACGTCTATTAATTGGTATAAGATAGGACGCGCGTGCTGAGAAATGTCCCGCACATAAGTGGGCGTGGCTTACGCCGACCGCTAAGTCGGTATGCGTTTGCCCGAATTGGTTGAAAGTAAAAGATGTATTCTATTGCTCAATAATAATTAGAAATAAAATCCCTAACAAATATAATTGAGAGTTAGTATAACTTGATTTGTAACCCGATAAACATGTCAAACAAACGACCGTTTCCAAAACCATTAAAAGAGAACGAACGATTCATTAAGTAATAATAATGAAAGGCATGTAATTTAGAATAATAAAATTTATTATCAAAATTTTTTGTGATATAATTAATAGACGTTGTCACGTTAAAATACATAAGTGCCCTGCACATATAACCCAGAATTTTTTTTTATTTAGGATAGACTAGTGCTTGACTACGATTCCACCTGATGGTAAGCGGCGATGTAATCTAGGTGGTAAAGCGCACTAGTCTAGAAGAAGCCTGTTCACTCTTTTTTTGAAGACCCCCACATCATACCTGGACGGAAACACTGACGCCGGCAGACTGTTCCTGATATATATATATATATATAGAGATACGTTTCTGATATATTTACATTTGTAATGATTTTATACATAGTCACACCAGACCACAAAAACCCGGCGGGCTGAACGTTGTGTATAAGTGACCTAGGTCATATCTGGACAGTCGTACCCGTATGTTAATCTTTGAATAAAGGATACTCAGTTTTATATGATTGAATATGCTGATCGCGGGTTGAGTGCAAAAACAAACGTCAATCATGGAGTGGGGTGGAGGGAAGGGGGGGTTCGAACTGCGCACCTTTCGCCAGGTGGCGTGGCCCCCCCACTTTGCATTCACAAATTGTATGCGCGTGTTGGGGCCGTATTGCGCAATACACTCTGCCGATGAAAAAAATACGACTTAACATCACACCATAAAGGGGACCTATTTGTATAAACCCTATCCCTAACCTAAGCCCTAACAATGTGCGTATTAGGAGACGCGGCGCAGTTCCTTTCTTAAACAAATATTGTATTACGCATATGCGTTGTTAAAATAATTAGAAACGGTAAGAAATTTTTAAATAGTGCTTTAGAAATGGAAAAATGTGAAAAATTACTAATTCCTTTCGACTGAAGCATCAGCATTTGACGAGTCCAATAGTCTAGATAGATATCACCGCAGCTACTTTACTGCTGGTAGGTCTCTGTTGCCGGTGACCGTCTAGGTGCCACCGCAGCTCCTGTTTCAGCCGCCAAATAGTAGTGTGCAAACATTACTGTGTACCGGTTTGAAATGCGCTGTAATCTAGTGAAATAACTGAGGTAACGAGAAATAGGAGCTGCGGTGGTACCCATCCAGACGGTCTCCGGCAACAGAGACCTACCACCTGGTAATTATATCTAAAAAATGTTTAACAAAAATATGTATTGTTTATATAAAAATTCAGGACAATAATTTTCATAATATATTGATTATTCTGTAATATTTAATATTTTTTTATTCCAAATAAATAAATAATAGGCTTCTTCTAGACCAGCGCGCTTTACCATCAAAGACTACATCGCCACTTATAACCAGGTGGGATCGTAGTCAAGCGTTAGTCTATACATAATTAAAAAAAAATGACGAGCTGAACGTTCACCTGATGGCGAGTGGTCAAGCCAAAACAATATCGCGCCAGTTACGATGTTTACACTACACCATCACAATAAGCTCGACATCGAGGTATAAGATGTTATGCCAGCAATTTCATCAGTTATTAAAAATCACATAACTATCTACAAGAATATGTGCTGCGATGATATTTAGGCCTCAAAGTGATCTATGAACTAATAGTTTAATTTTTGTAATATATAGTAATGAATTTTGTAAATATTCAAAAGGTAATTTTGATGTTTCTCTTAACTATGTCGTTCGTGACATTTTTAAGAGTCCAAAGTGCAACGCGAAGTATCTCGTGAAAGATTACTTAGTTTTGTTACATCGATTACTATGTCATTAACTTATAATATACTAATTGAAAATCTTTATGAAAATAACGATAAAACCTCAATCAGTCCTCTCAAGATTAGATTAGTTCAAAATTAGTTTGTTTACTAATCACTTGTGATAGGTAAATTTCCCTTTTTCCGTCGTCACGTCAACTTTTCAATTGTCAACGTGTAACAATCAAGTACTCTTCAACTTTATAATTTAAACGTTAAGAATTATTCATCAGTTAAATTTGAATATTACTAACATATTTAAGATCCGCGAACATATAAAGTAAGCACACATATTTATTAATATTTTATGTATCGGCTGATTTTACTCAAATCCTACTACAGTAAATACAATCATAATTTTTGTTTCAAAACTTCACACATTATAATATAGTAATCTAATTATTATGTAGTAATATTCGTTGTTCAATATTTGGGGAGAGGTTTTTACAATTTAAACATAAGCATAAGACAGCTCATCAATTTAAATCCTTGAAATCACATTTACATCTACGCACCTTCAAGATTAACAGGAACAGTTTTCAACGTTGCTTTCATATAACAAACAGAAAATTTCTTTTGTATTTATTTATATAGATAACCCTTTATATAACTGGTACTTAAGATATGCTGGAGTGTTCTCCGGCGTGATTTCCAGCGTGATAGCGAGCCGGTTGCGGAGATGAGATGTTTGCGCCGGATGATAACGATCGCTCGTTGGCCTACATAGAGCGAGGATAACAGCTACTTAACTCTACACAAACATAATTTATTAATCACTTGTTCAAACCGCAGTTGGTTGGTTAATATTGACGAATAAAAACCTCTAAAGCTTTCTCACAAAATTCAATTAATAGTAATTATTAGTTTATTTAAAATAAAACTCATTTGGAGTTTGTTAATAATATTTTTTTTTATTTACCTGATGGTAAGTGACACGCTTGCCCGTAACAACGCGCCGCTAGTTAAGGTGTACACTGCACCACATTGCGCTCGTCGTAAGACATAAGATGTTAAGCTCGTTACCCCAGTAATTTCTCTAGTTTACTGCACCCTTGAAACCGGAACACAGTAATATTTGCAAACTATTCTATGGCGGCTGAAATAAAGAGCTGTGGTGTTTATCTAGACGATCTCCGGCAACAGAGTATGTGAGCGGTATCAGAATCGGTTTAATGGTCTATGATAGTAAAGCATACTATAGTAGAAGCAGTATGTTCACTATTAAAGAACTTTGAATTTTGACCACAAAATGTAGACAGTACTTTCAACCATATCAACCTATTTATAACTAATTAGATCTTATTAGATTTAACTAATTAGATCTCTCACGAGCCGTGATAGCCTAGTGGTTTTAACGCCGGCCTTCCAATGCGAAGGTAGCGGGTTCGAATCCGGCCTGCACCAATGAATTTTTCAATTTATGTGCAGTTAGCATAAAACACCAACTAATATCACGCGCTTTGACGGTGAAGGAAAACATTGTGAGGAAACCTGCATATCTATGTCATGACCGTCAGTGGTCAGACTAGTATGTGAAATGGAGAAGGCAATGGCAAACCACTCCATTATAACTGCCAAGTAAGTCGTCGTGTGTTTCAATAAAAACATGATGACCACGACCCTCAGTCATGAGGAAATATGACTTAGAAGAAGAAGAAGATCTTATTAATGATAACTCTGCGATTTATTGAAAAGTAAGTAGGGACCGTTCGAAATACGTTCATTGTTCACGAAAAGATATTTTGTTCACTTAGAACAGTGATTACGGTTTTTGGAAAGTTTCATCAGCTGACCAGCACTGCTCGCGGCACGCTTTCACGACTCTCATAACATATCGTACTGAGTGAAGAAAACAAAATTACCCGCATTTCATTGTTGCGCAATCCGCAGGTATACCATAGCGGGGCACCGGCGGCACAATTTGTAGAGAAACTAGAAAAGATTTAACAGCGGGGTTACCGGTACGGTGAATTTGAAACACTATACTAATCTGATTATCTACATAGAGAATGGCAGATCTTTTTCAAATGAGATTTTACTTTTATATACTCTAAAATTCTCCGAACAAATTGGACTTTCATGAGAACGACTTTAATGAAATTTTCCATTGCATTTGGACAAACTTACCCTGTCTAATACCAACTTAAGCTATAGCAGTGACAAATTCTCATTTATCGCTTAAAGAGAAACACATAATCCAATTCGTTGCTCATTGGAAGAGAGCCTCTTGAGGAAGAACTATGGACGCCTATCGGTTACTAATATGTCACTAATAGTTTTTGGTTACAAATAATGAAAACACGTTTTTTATGGACTATCTTTGGCTTTATCTAATAAAATCTCATAGGTAATGCATATTTTCTAATTTGTAACAAAATCCATGAGTCACTGAAAAGCCTGTGTAGATTCATATTCACTTAAAATATATAATATTTACATATTCATATAAACTGTGAATATTTAATATTTAAAAAAAAAACAGGAATTTCCGTAAAGAGAACGGAAGCACATATCTAATACTTAGAGATGAATCTCAGTTGACTTTGTTGCAAATAAAATAACATGTAATCTTAGTCCAAGTCAACGCCGTTTAAGTAAGATAAGTATCACCGAGTTATTATTAGAGTTAAACTATTGTTTTTCACATGTTTTAATTATTTATTTATTTTTTGTCTAATTGACATTGTACTCGCGGATGTCTATTTATAAAGAGCGATATCACTAGGGTTAAACATTCGCACCGGCTTATCATTATTTGTACCGCTTTGTTTGTTTTCGTACGCTCACAATTACGATGAAACTATTAATGGAATATTTATATTAAAATAACAACTTTTAACTGAAATTAATAAAATATATAGTTTATGTAGTTATTTCACCAGAAGAGTCTTAACTAAATGGTTAAAGAACACGGAGTATTTTGCTGTTTGAAATAATCCTATCACTAAAGATTCAAATTAGTGACCGCTGCTGAAGTGGAATAGATGATGTAATGTGATAGCGATAACCTTCAGGTTAAGGGATACAATGCGTGTATATTTTAATTGGTATGACTAACTTTTCAGCTATATATATATATATATATGGGTTTGCCTTGAAATCGAGTGTGTCACATTAAACATGTTTGATAAGAGAACGAGCGTCGCGAATCCATAGAGGACGTTTTGTTTACAAGAAACATATACAAGAGGTTCCTTTCAATTTTTTTTTATTCGACGAGACTCGCGAGACGTTCACCTGATGGTAAGTGACACGCTTGCCTAAGATGGTATACACTGCACCACATTGCGCTTGTTGTCTTGACACGTAAGGTGTTAAGTCTCGTTACCCCAGTAATTTCACTAGCTCACAGCGCCCATCAAACCGCAACACAGTAATGTTATCATACTACTGTTTGGTGGCTGAAATAGTAGCTGCGGTGGTACCTAAACGGTCACCGGCAACAGAGACCTACCAGCAGTGAAACTTATATTAGACAGCATCTACCTCAAAAATATAAAATTTAATAAAAAAAAAAAGCTACATGTATTAAGGTAACTTATTATCAGGCCTTCTTTATCAAGCGAAAGTATTTTCTACTTATTTGTGTTTAACTATAACTTTAATGCCGTGATAGCCTGGTAGTATGAAAGCCCGTCTTCTCCGAAGGTACCGAGTTCAAATCCGGCCTGCACCAATGAATTTTTCAATTTATGTGCAGTTAGTATAACACCAACTAATATCAAGTGCTTTGACGGTGAAGGAGAACATCGTGAGGAAACCTGCATATCTATGTCATGACCATCCGTGCTCGCACTAGCATGTGAAGGCAATGGCAACACCACTCCATTACAACTGCCAAGAGAATCGTCGTGTGTTTCATTACCCATGATGACCACGACCCTCAGTCATGAGGAAAAACGACTTAAAAGAAGAAGCTTAAAAGAATAACTTTAATAGACTACTTAAATAAATAACATTGGGTTGGGATGGAAACGGATGCTGTTGGGTTGGAGGTTACAAATCTCCGTCACAACTGTTTGGGACATGATGGTTGGATTATCAGCTAACGCGGCACCAGCGAGGGTATTGGAGACTGCTTAAGATCCGACGAGCTTAATAAAGCGAATAGAGATCTAATATATTTACAAACACAGCAAGGTTTTTAATGAGTACCAAAACTTCCAATACTTCATATGAAGCTATTATACACCTGCTGATAACAATGAGATGTTGATTATATCTGATACTTATGTAGATTACATAGCACTTGTTACTTTAAGACTTAATGTTAGATATAATTTTATAATATATAATAGTAATTACTAATGAATTTGTGATTTCTAAACAGATCTAATAAAAAATATCTATAAAGAAATATTATAGTTTTTAAGTTTCACGCGTCTTTAAAATTTGGGGCTGCTATAAATGCTCATTGAAATTCTGTCAAGTAAGTCGGAATTTATCTTCCGTATCATTAAAACACGTTACTGAATGTATAGTAGAAAAACTGCAACTAAAATACTTCCCGTGAAACATTTCGTCCGCACCTTAACCAACGTACAGACGCAAACAAAGTAAACACTACCAAAAAAGGGATAAAAGATCGTTTCCGGTTACAAAAGTCAAGGTGATTTTAAACCGGGTTAAAGGCATCGCTGGGTTCACAGCGGTGACGAGATCATTTTCCTTGTCGTTAACAAGTTTTCGATACACGTTATAGTTATTTACTTCAACTCGACGCATACGAGATGTGTTGCCGGTTAGAAAAATATCGTGAGCGTAACAACATTCGTATACTTCGTTTAACTACACAGCGAACGTTAGTCATTTCTACTACTGGGATTCCCTGATGATTAAAATATTATGAAATTATTAGCGATACAAATTATGAGACATTATCTATACGAATAAATAAAATTGGAGTGTTTGTTTGTAATAATAAAATAACTACTCTTTACTGAGTGTATTTGGAGGTATATACAATACATATACCAAAACAAGTTTTACAACTTTTGTCTGTGTTTGTTCCGGCTAATCTCTGAAACGGCTGCACCGATTTCGACTGGCTTTTCACTGATAGATAGCTGATGTAACAAAGTGTAACTTACGCTACTAATATTTTAGAAAAAAATGGAATCTCAAAAATAAATTTAAACCAATGAAAAATATTATAATATTCGACTCAAACAGGGAAGTTGTATACGTACAATATATATTACATACTTTTTCTTTATTTCTTTTATTTAAATACCAAGTCGCGGGTAACAGCAACTTGTTATTAATAATATAAGATTAAGTTAAGTTAAGTTACTAATAAAATAAGATCGATTAGAGATACCTACTAGCGATTTGTCTACGAAGTATATTATTGGAGCAAAGTAACCGCTAACTAATGCCAACGCCTCGGAATATTTCAACAGTATGAAAAATCTATGCGACGGTATCTCGGAGGTGGTAGTGGTGGTCATTGTTTGAATGTTTGATCGCTGATGTACCAACACGGCGTACATATTTCAAAAACAATGCGTCGCCGTCAACCGTCCGCGAAGTTTCTGGAAACTATTCAAATGTAGGAAAGAGTAACGGTCCAGTTATTTACCATATTTACATAGCAACTTATACTTTATATTAACAGCTGTTTAAACTATACTACAACTGTATTAAACTTTATACAATTCAAATTCTTTATAAGTTAAAAGATATTGTGAACATAGTTAAACTAATCTAGTACAGAGCTTTCTAAACTTTTATCCGTTCCCGTACCCTTTAATAAAACTTTCCATAACTTTTATTAAATTTATCGTTTCTCTAAGGTTTGGAACAGTCTGCCGGGGCCAGGGTTTTCGTCCAGGTATGAAGTGGGAGGGGTTACCATCAGGTGGGATCGTAATTAAGCTACTAGTCAATTCCAAAAAACCAAAAATTCTGTCTATTTAATCTTAACTTTTATACTCTCTATCTCACTCTTTATTCTCTACCACTTTAGTAAGCTAACTTTAAACTTCATGTTGTAAATATAATACATAATAACGTTTATATAAGTTAACTGTTATAACCTGTCAATATTTCCTCTGTTGTCGATACAATCTTCACGTACCCATAATCAAACCGCACATACCCCCAAAGATACATGCACCACTATGCAGATTGGGAATCACCGATATAATACATACACAAAAACCTATTTACTTCTATATAATTATGACGGATAATTCAGAAGGCGTTTATGTGCGACTATTGTACATAAAAAATATTAAAATATAAAATCTTCCAGTTGCTTTGTCTCAAACTGAACTTTTGCCTAATAATAAATAAGACTCGTTTCATTTCGAAACACAGTATTGTTTGCACTATAATCGGTTATAGTCTTAGCAAGACAGATTACAAAGACCTTATTTTTTTAAAAGTTTATTGCATCATACAAATAAACATACTGAGTTCCGTCATTACACGATATGAAGTTCAATTGGTGGTAGGAACAGTAGAAATGATAGAAAAGTAAGAACGTCGCAGCAGATTTACAATAGTTAACCACAACCTATTGCAAACCAGCTGCGATAACTACGTTACTGTTCCAGCTTTCAACATATGAAAGCAAGAACATTCTAGCCAAGCACGCTTCATCATCCATCACCTCAATAATATACCACAAAAAAATTACCTGAAAATAGATATGGCAAGTATCAATAGAAACAAACAAATAGTCTTTGTAGGTAACAAAACAAGTATTCTACTTTCAGCACAACTATGAATGGAGCCCACAAACGGTGGTGGTTCCCACAAACGGGCAACGCCACGGCGTCAATAAGATCGCGTTACAATGAACGCGCAAGTACTGAACTCAGTACCAGGAAACCGGCGACAGCACCAGCTTCGTGGAAACCAGCGGACCTGCTCATTTATAATCGCATTGGAAAAGGTCCGATGGGTTCACATACACAGTCTGGTTCATTCTAGTTACTTCCGCTACTCGACTTAACTACCTACTTTACTGTTTCCACTGTTAAAACATCACCTATTTTTTTATACTACTTTGCGGCGAGACGAGCAAGACGTTCACCTGATGGTAAGTGATACGCTTGCCCATGACAACGCGGTGCTAGTTAAGATGGTACACACTGCACGACATTGCGCTCGTCGCCTTGAGACATAGGTGATAAGTCTCGTTACCCCAGTAATTACACTAGCTACACCGCCCTTCAAACCGGAACACAGTAATGTTTGCACACTACTAATTGTCGGTTGAAATAGGAGCTGCGGGGGTATCCATCCAGACGGTCTCCGGCAACTGAGACCTACCACCTGGTACCTTTCCTTTCTTACCGGTGGTAAGATGATCAACAGATCACTCCGATGAGATATTCCGATTGAGATATTTTTATTGATTTAAACAAGCAAAGACTGGCCAATAAAAAACGTGTCCAATAGTCGTCCATCGGTCAAGATGATAATGATGAATAAAATAATTTCCAGTAAAAAAATGATTATTTAAAAAAAAAAGTTCCTGCTGCAAACGCATCAAGAATGCATTAGTCTCAAGTTCATAATATACTTACTGTTTACTAATAAATATACTTACTGGCTCCTAGCACGGGAGTATACGAATAGCATGGCTAATAATAATGCTAATAACAAATAACATCGCTAGTGAACAATCACATTGTCTGACACGGTGTAGATAACGACTACGTTTAAACTATATACGACACATGAGAGACTATAAGTGAAAAGGTTAGTATTAATCGGGTAGATGCGAAAGTATATGTAAATTATTTATGTCCAACATGCGAATACCTGTAATGAAAAATCATGTAAATCAACTTATAAAAAAACTACACCGCGTTTACAATGCGCAGGCGCCGCATACTCTCGCAGTCGTAACGCACAATAAACGTTGTGTATATATATTTTATTGCTCCCGACGAGGCGAGTCTAAACGCTGAAAGTTTACAGCTTTAGACAGAGCTGGATATATAAATGCACTAGATGTAATTTGCGATGATTTATTGTGGCGTTTTAAAAGAAAAAGATATACTATTGGATACAACCGATAGTTATCGGAAACAAAGTAAAATGTAAAAAAAAACGAAAATCAACATTAAACTCGAGTGCAACAAATGTCTGATAGTGAACATGTTAAACTTTTTTTTATTAAATTATGCTTTAGAAACTAAAGACCATAAGGACAGGGGTTGAATTTGCTTTTTTTTTTTTTTACTAATATGCGACGAGACGAGCAAGACGTTCACCTGATGGTAAGTGATACGCTTGCTTATGACAACGTGGTGCTAGTTAAGATGGTACACACTGCACCACATTGCGCTCGTCGCCTGAGACATAGGTGTTAAGTCTCGTTACCCCAGTAATTACACTAGCTACAGCGCCCTTCAAACCGGAACACAGTAATGTTTGCACACTACTATTTGGCGGTTGAAATAGGAGCTGCGGTGGTACCCATCCAGACGGTCTCCGGCAACAGAGACCTACCACCTGGTAGTTGCTATTAGTGACTGGTAGAACCACAGCTTAAAAAGTGGAACATTAGTCTTGAAGAGAAGCTTCTACAGTGATCACAATGTTCATACTCAACTGCTTGGCGATTGAAGGTCTACCTAGTGTCTCTTGCTGATCGCTATCAACGAACTTAAGGATACAGAAGCTAGTCTTGCTCTACTTTAAACAGACGACACCTAAATAAGCTCAAAGTCTTCTTTGTCTAAACCAGTTGTCTCTAGAAATTGTAGCAGATGATTATGAAAAGAAATGTGCGATCGCAATAAACTAGGCTTGATAAATATAATTGAAACAAAATATCCAAAGCCGCAACGAACAAGCAAATATAAGATAATTCATGTATAACAAATTAACAGATCCGTGCGAATAGATTAAATGGAAACGTAAATTTTTTTTTTTCTATTAAAGTTCTAATCACGAAACCATGAACCAATAAAACAAATATGGTTACTGCTAGTTTATAGCTAAGGAAAATTATCTAATTCTTCTTCTAAGTAGTATTTCCTCATGAATGAGGGTCGTGGTCATCATGTGTGATGAAACACACGACTTACTTGGTAGTTATAATGGAGTGGTGTTGCCATTGCCTTCTCCGTTTCACATACTTATGCGAGCACGGATGGTCATGATATAGATATGCAGATTCCTCACGATGATTTCCTTCACCGTCAAAGCACGCGATATTAGTTGGTGTTATACCAACTGCACATACACAACTCGGTAACTTCGAAATGGAAGGCCGGCGTTCGGACCACTAGGCTATCACAGCTTTTTGATCTAATTAAGCGATGACATCAATTGTCAGCTGGACTGATCACCGCACCGAACAGTAACATGCATTGTGTTTAGGTGTTCTAATCTTTGAGTACCTGGGACGAAGAAAACACAGTTTCCTTAACAAAGAAATTCATATTAAACGTTTGATATATTCATTAAAATTACGAAATACTACGATTAAGAAATTACTGGGGATATGAAACTTACGCATGTCTCGAGGCGACGAGTGCAATGTGGTAAAGTGTATACCATCTTAACTAGTACCACGTAGCTATGGGCAAGCGTCTCACTTACCATCAGGTGAATGTCTCGCTTGTCTCGTAGAATAAGAAAAATGAAGTACATAACGAGATCATATACCCAGGGATGATGATGCCATGAAACCAAGAAAACGAGAATTAATCTTAAATACTAATATCAGAACCGTCAAGTCTGATTAGTTCATTATTTAATACAGAGGGGATTAAATGATAACCTTATTTTTATTGGACGAAGCGACGAGACGAGCAAGATGATCATCAGATGGTAAATGGTGAAGAGTTAGGATGATATACAACGCACCACATTAAGCTTAGGGCTATAAGCTAGTGAAATAACTGGGGTAACGAGACTCTACCCTCATGTCTGAAGGCGACGAGCGCAATGTAGTGCAGTGTATACCATCGTAACTAGCTGCACATTGTTATGGGCAAGCGTATCACTTACCATCAGGTGAACAACTTGCCGGACCCGTCGCGTCGTTAAATAAAAAAAAACTTGTCGCTTTGAGATTACATGTTAAATCTCGTTACTCAAGTAATTTCTGTTACCACACTACTGTTTGTCTGTAGAAATATGTGTGGCAGTGTACGTTACCGGGATAAGAGACCTACCATTAATAAACGGTACTCTACCATCTTAAACTCTCGAATGCCTGATCCGTTTGAAAGTCGCGAATTACGTTGGGAACAAACACGGAGGTCCATATAATCCTCATTTAAAGCGCAATGCAAAACAAAATGTTATTTATCGTAAGAAAGAAGCTCAAGTATGTTAACAATCAGAATATCTATCTAATGATAATCGAAAGCAAATCTAAAAAGTTACGCCATTTTTTTAAAACGAATAACTGGATAATCTTTTTGAAACATTAATCTTAGTGTAACCTGCTAGGTGAATAACATTTATAATGCTCGCATGCATGGATTAAAAATCCATGAAAATATGCGGCGATAATGCGGCATGCATCCAAAAAGCATGCACCACATGCTCATTAAAGTAAATTAGTAATTCCCGTTTTTTTTCCACTCTAAAATGTATTTCCTTTAAATACATATGATGAGGAAATTGATTTTATAATACTATTTCCTTTGTGCTTAGAAAACAGTTGAGAACTTTAATAACATTATAGTTTCTGATCATTAGACATTATTATGATCATAGGTGTATTTAAAGTGTGAAGCTCTGTAGTCTCATTTGTAAAATAAATTTTTTAGCCACTGCAAACAAATGCTGAAAGAACTTTTATGTTTCATATAAACAGAGGCTCATGGATTTTTAAAGATAATTATACAAGAAGTTTATTGTATGCGTGCAGTGGGACAAATGAAGCCATTTAAAAATTGTTGTAACAAGATTACCGTAATTATTTGTACTGATAATTAGCAAACTGATAAGAAAACTTCACATTATGAATTGAGTTATCTTTGATTGTGTAGATAAGATTTCTTACACTATTGCTTAAAGTATTTAACTATTTTGTATCCTTTTTTACTTTACTTAAAAGTTCCTACTTAGTTTCTAATTTCATTGCTCTCATTTATGTAACATAGATAAAAAAAATCTCACCTGGTGGGCTATCAGTCAGGATTGTAATACCAGTGGGGTCCACATGTGGAGGGAATGCCTCATACAGATCTGGCTCTTCCTCAAGTACTGCAGACAACATCGCGGAGGGCATTCCGTTTCTGACAACACTCACACACACACCACTATGACTAGACACTACACAACACTGCACCGGCCGCACTCTGTGGTCCTAGCTCGCTTGGAACTCAAACCAATGAGCCTCCTAGAGCCATCTCTGAACCATCACCCATTTGTGAGTCTCTCTTCAATGCAGGTGCCTAAGTCAAATCTTGCTGCACCATTTTTAAATCTGCAAAAAACAAATTCTGAATAATATATACACTAGTTTATCATACAGAGATAATGTTTATCTGTTTCATAATCAGGGGTTTTAATTATCCAATAGCAACTAAAACTGTAGAGTCAAGTGAATACATCATTATATGTAATTAAAATATTGTTTCGATCAGCTGATTGCCGCCGTTGCCAGAAGGGGCTCACATACATTATGTCTATTTTAAGAATACATGGCAGCTGATCGGGCACCCTTCAATGTCAGAAACGGGCGAGTGACGCCCGATTTTTGAATACATAAAAACTGAATTAAAAAGTAGGTCGTACACTCACCGAAATCCTGGCGATAAATGATGCGAAGCAGGATTTGCGACTCCGTATTTACCGCTTTGGTGTCCCTGCGGCAACTAAACCAAGTGGCTAGTTCCCGGCCCAACGTAATCTCGAATGGGATAATAGTTTCGAGTGGGAGCCAACGCTGATTTGTCACTTAACTCAGCCACACTGTACATCACACACTTATATCAGTTACTGACCATGCACACGGATACATTGCGAGATCAATCACTGATATGCGGGATGATTCCACAACCCTTGTTTCGTCTAATCGAATTATTGATGTTTCCGGTGAAAGTAGTTTATGGAATTAATTGGGAAATATTTATTAATGTGTGATGAGTATATTGGTACAGTCTAGAGTATTCGTTTCAGTGGTAAAATTCTACTGGGTGAAGGGAGCGGCACGTCTGCTTTATCCGCGATTTGCATGAACGTGAAATATTATATTATAGATATATATACCGTACGTCGTTTGCTTTCGTATGGTACTGATCATAAGCATAGACTAACATTATATCTTTTTTTATTTATCTTTGCAACATTTTCTTTATTATACTTTTACAACGTTTTAAAATAATCATTACACAATAAAAATAGAAAAAATATTTTTTAAAATTTTTACCTCAATTGATAGGATATAATGAAATGAAAGCGGCAATAATCACATTATAATATTTAGTTATTCGAAAATAAAAAGATTATTGATCTACGAAATTTTATAGCAAAAGTATTAAAACCAAATTCTATTGTAGTTTTTAGAGACAAATCCAAAGACAATATACTTCATAACTATTCTACCAATGTAGTACAATTTTAACTATTGTTAAAACAAAATGTTTGAGTACATATATTATGGCAAAAATTAAATTACAAAGTTTTGTTTGTAGAGTTATGTATTACTTACAATAACATTTAGCTTACAGAGTTCCGAGCCATGAGCTCCTTATATGATGAATTCGTAAAAGTCGTCAAGAAGACTAATAACATTAATATTTTTCGATTAAAAAAAAACAAAGCATACATGTTGAAAAACTTAAACGACTCTATATTTAGGACTAAAGTTAAACATGTTACATATAGTGTCGATTTACAAAACGGAAATTACAAAACGGTACTTTAGTAACATTGTCTATAGAATTTCCTTTGTCCATTACAGTTGTCAAAATTGTATTGTGTCATTATTACACAAACCTGTCAGTGTCATATGTCACTACAAGCAGTAACTTGTGATTGTGAACATATTTCGTGAATTTGTCTAAATTTCGAAAAGTTGGCGTTATCCAACTCTTTACTATGAATTTAAGTTAAAAATAGCCCATAATAATGACGTCTACAAATGCAGACTGCTTAAATGGTGATTTTTGGATTAAACATATTGAATGGTGAACCTCGATTGGAAAAATAAAATCAACATTTATTTATTTACAGATACGGTGATAGTTTTAATTAATGCTATAGGTGATAGCAACAATTCGGTCAACAATGTTGTAATAAAGTCACTTGCGAAAATAGCCAACACATATCCAAATGAAGTGATAGATACTTTCTGCGAGTTTTATAAAAATACTGTCAAAGTCAATAATACGCAACTAAGTAATATAATCAAGTAAGTAGTCTTATTACCTTTTTATGGATTGTTTAATTTTTCGAATAGTAGTAGTAGTCATGTGTATAAAAACCATTAGTAGTCTCTAATTATTAAATAAGACATTAATTTAATTAAACATGTCGTATTATTTTTTTCTATAATTAATCCAATGAAATGTTAGAGTTATTGTATTAGTGTGTTAAAACAAATTGTGATTCAAAATTATTGTTAAAGTAGTTATATTATAATATGTTAAATAAAAGTTGTTCTTCATTAGTTCACTTTTTAAATATGTTTTATTGTATTATAGTCTTGCGGGTGAACAAAGATTCATGTAAGTTTTAAGTAATTTTTTTGTAGAGTAGTAGTAGAAACAACCAAAACAGGGATTTAAAATGTAAGTAGTAGAAAGAAATTGGTTGCATAGAATACTGTACTTTGATTTGCAGTAATGTATATATTATCCATTGTAATATAGATGTCATTATTGCTTATTGTAAATGAAGCTACAAAAAATTCTTGCTCTACCCTTTATAAATCTGATAAGAAAAGTGACATGCATTCTTATAAAGGAAATTAATGTTTTTATTATTGAAAATCAATTAATTAAAATTTATTGATTAATGTTGATCTGACTGAATCTAATATTTTGAAGGACTCTGCAATGATAAAATACATATGGTATAGTTTGAAAAGCCTCATTAAATTAATTGAATAACTGTGCTTATATTGTACTAGAATTTCTTTATTTAAAATTAAAAAAATGTAGTTGCTATTATTTCTCAAAAGTTTTTGAATTCTTAATGTCTTTTAAAGAAATATTGGACATCTTGCAAATATATTTGATAATACAAGTTATATGATGTTATTACTTTGTGCAGTTTACATATTACCCATGTGCTCTGAATTTTGCAGGGTGTTAGAGCAAACATGTGTGAATCAAGTAAAGAAATTAAATTCCCAAACTGCTTCAAGTCTGGTGAATTCAATGCTTCGTGCCATGACAGAGAACACAGCATATGATCCTGTTATACAGATGGGAGCCTCGTCGGTGTTGGTTGCTGTGAGCCATGAATATTTGGATATGGTAAATAATTTGTTTTTGGTACAGTAGTTGTGCAAGAATTGTACAAACATTGCTGTGTTCCAGTTTGATGAGTTGTCATTGTTTTTTATATATTAATTATTAGTTACTATAGAAATTATTGGGGTAATTAGAGAAATCATTTGATGTTAAAGGTCAACAAGCACAATGTGGGTCAGTGTATATCCTCCTATCTAGTGCTAACATTGTTACAGCATATCACTTACCTACACATAAATATTTCGATATAAATATTTTGCCAATTGAAAAAACTTTTGCTATACATAATAAAACCTAAAAACATTTAGGAAAGAACCTGGTGAGTCTTCAAGGAAATAAATGCAATAATAATTTTTAATTTGTTAATGCATTGTACCATTGTTCCAACAAGTCTTATTTTGTGCTATGTAGTTAATAATATTAAATGAATGTTAGAAGTTAACATAAACAGATAACTTGTTTATTACTTACATAAGTGCTTAACATAATCTCACAAATTGCTTACAAGATATGTACATTTGTTTGTTATTAAATAATGAATTAATTATAACAACTCAGGAATGTATTATGATTTGCATTTTTAGATAAATCTATCTGTAAAATTGCACTAAGTTTAATAAAGTATCATCTTCTGCTTATGTACTACTCATATGTGGCCACTACTCAAGGACATGTGATGACCACTGCTGGACACAGGAATCCTTAAAGATTATCATACTTTATATCAATCTTAAAACATTTATGTTTCAATAAAACATTTATTAAGACAAAATAAACACTTCATTAAATGAAAATAACATGTTTATGAAGTCTATTTTTGTATATCACACATTAATATAAAAGAAGGTTAAGATAATATTGTTTTCATACCAGATTCCCGTGCAGACTTCATGATTCATGCTTTTAATGTAAATAAATTGCTTTTGTGTATTGCCATGTGCGAACATTATTTGTTATCTTTATTGTGATATCAGAGTTAAATGTCAGCCAGATTGATTTATAATACAACTGTTAAAAGATATTGCCTACATACTGAAATAAATTTTATAGTTTTCATGAAAATGTATTGAACTTAATTATTTTTTGTTATGAATATGTCATGTTGTCCATAAACGCTTTTATTAAAGATGATTAATAATTTTTGAATGTTGGTTAGAGTATATAGTACATAAAATAAATTTAACAAAAATTAAAGAATGTATCATATGCAACAGTCTTAAAATACAGTTAATTCTTTTTTACGGTGAATAATTAAAAAATGAAGTTGTTCAAAGTACAGTTACTGACTCTATTTATCACTTTATAAATGTAACGTTTTTTTTTAAATACTTTGATAATATCTGTTTTTTCGTTTAACCTAGCTATGAGATAAGCTAAACATTCATTTGATGGTAAGTGATATGTTTTACCCTGACAATGAGGTGCTAATCAGGATGTTAACACTGTACCACATTGTGTTTGTTGCTTTGAGAAATATTGAATCTTTCCTCGGTAATTTCACTGGCTACAGCACCAACACAGATTACTGTGTTCAGTTGTTCACTTTCACTTTCAGTTGTTCTTACAAACATTAGTTTGTAAGAACAACTGAAAGTTTGTGAATTGAATTTTTGTTTAATAATTTTTAATATTCGAAAGAATATGTATATGATATGTGTTTATAGTCAATTTGATTTTTTTAAAAAATGTCGCAGGTGCTGAGGCTGCTCATTAATCAGATATCGCCGGCGTCGGTGCCACATTATGCGATTGTCCACACGCTCGGAACCCTCGCAGCGGTGAACACTCATGGTGTGGTGCCGCATATTAAGGAGATTTTGAGCAAAATGCTACCTCTTCTCACACTGGTTAAGCAGGAGGGAGTCAAACAGGCTTTCGCTTATGGTTTGTGTCAGCTAAATATTTTTTATTGAATAGAAAATCATATATTATTTTGTTCAATCATTAAATTTTTTTCCTGTTTGAAACTTTCTAATGAAACTTATTTTTTCTCAGCTTTCGGACACTTCGCAGTTGCAGTCGCGGAACAGATAGGCGACAACGTCGAAAATGATAATATAACGTCTATTAAAGAGAATTTTGTTACGGAATTCTCCATAATATTTGATGTACTGTACAACCAGTGGCTCTCATCTCATGAATCTAAAGTAGCGGAATCTATATTAGAAGCACTTGGCCCAATAACCAGACTGATATCCGAAAGACAGTTTAATGAAACCGTTAATAAGTTTGTACTTTCATTGCTATCCTTGTATCGAAAACCGACGTTGAATTTTTATTACATAAGTCAATGTATCTCTTATCTTCTCTCACCGTCCTCACTAAACCCAAAATTAACTTTAAACGACAACGTCATAAATGCTATTAATCATGCGATGTTTAACTTGGTCCTACTCGAGCCCGATTATGATCAGCCGCACACAGTTAAAAACCATTTCGAGGTACTGAGATGTTTCGATCATATGGCCGGACAGTTTCCGGAACAGACTATTGAGGGCCTCTTGCATCAGTGCAAAAATAACCAAGAAAAAGATAGGATGAAAGCTGTTATAATATTAACACATCTGACAACGTCGTCCCAAGTTTTTATTGACAATTTCGCTCCCAAATTCATATCAATCTTGAAAGTAATGACTACTATGGAACAAGGCGTGAAAATGAAGAAGTTACTTGTGAAAGCTATCGTGGGCTTGGTGTATAGAAATTGTATCACAACCTCTGAAGATTTTTCCATGATCGAGTTCATAATCAGACACTGCGGATATGAAGGACCAGCCAACATTCCAAATTATGACATCATAGATTTACATGATACATGTAAGAGT
Source organism: Byasa hedistus (assembly GCA_029286795.1). NCBI lineage: Eukaryota > Metazoa > Arthropoda > Insecta > Lepidoptera > Papilionidae > Byasa > Byasa hedistus. The sequence goes on along the minus strand of JAGSMW010000020.1, from coordinate 1,503,691 downwards.
TCTTTAGTACTTATGTGCAATACAGTTACCAGTGTCAGAACACAGTTACGAAATCTGTTACTAACAGCATTAACTGTCGATGATTTCACTAACTCCATGTCAACTGTCAGCAACTGTTTGACATCGCTGCTACAGAACAAATCTGATGTCATTCTTGATGAGCCGCCAGAGAAGATAATCGAAGATAAATGTTCTCCAGATTTAGTTTTCGTAAGATGCATAACGCATATCGTGGATCCAAGTGCAACGGAGAAAAACAAAAATCTTTTAATATTTTTAGAAGAGTTCTCTGGCGACGTTCATAAGAATTTAAAGAACTCTTGGACGGTCGAAATTCAAAGATTATTAAAGTATGTCGAAAAGAATGAATCCAAAGACGAGTGGCATAGTATGTTGCTAAATTTATTAGTATCTGCTATCGAGCAGGTGAGCAATAATAAATGGGTTGAAAACATAGCAACGCTACTGTCGCAACAGGTTCTAACGAAAAAGCAATCGCCAATGATAAAAGGTGTATCGTTGCAGTATTTGGCGATCTTGTCCTGCCACTTGTCCAACGCGGCAATTGTGGAGAAAGTTTTGAAAATAATACTTCTCGCTTTAAAATCGATCCCAATGGAGAGCTGCGAGTACGTCAGCAAAGCAATAGGTATTGCTTCAAGGCAGCACGGCGAAACTGTTATGAACGAACTAGACGCAATATATAAAGAGAACGAATCTAAAAGAGGAAATAAAATTTTCAACTTCCTATCACCACGAAATTCTAAAAGTGAAATAGAAATTGGCGTTGTTAAATACGCCGCAATTTCATGCTACGGTAAAGTCGCTAATGAATGTCTCGATGTTCATGTTCTGACAAGACTCGGCGAAAACGTAACTGGTATTCTGCACGAGACGTTAAAGTCCAACCCGACCTTTGACTTGTGCAAAGCAAGTATTACCACTCTCTACGAGATAAGCAAAGCCCTACAGCCAGCCTCACACCACAACGTGGCTTTGCGCAACAGGTGGCAACTATTAAATGCTGTGCTCTCACAGATCTACAATCCTAACTTGGAAGATCGTAACGTGGAACTATATCCAATAATAGTAAAGGCTTCAAAGGCACTGACGAAACTTCAGAAGGGTATATTACCAGAAGAAAGGAATACCATACTGCGAGTTTTGTTCAGCAGTATTTTTGCGGAGCTGTCGTCTTTCAAGAGTAAATATGAAATTGAAGGGAATGGGGACAAAAACGATTTGTTAGCGAAAACCCTTAACGACACCTTAACTCTATTACACCATTTGATAAGAGAATTGATAATACAGTCGACCTGTTTAAGCACTATAGATGATTTGATTGGTCTGTTAATTGAATGGATACGTAACGAGAACGACGAAATCCGAACAGCAGCGATGCTAATCCTCCAAGTGGTGTTCGACTCGTACATTAAAAACGTGAAGCTTAATTATGAGACGCCTAGTAAATTTGGGCAGATGGGTTACCTACTTGGGCTTCTAGTGCCGGGCGTTGCCGATTCAAACTTTCCAGTTAGGTTAACAACAGTAGACTGTATAAAACTGATCATTCAGATACAAGACTTATACGAAGGTCATATAATCGAAGCGGATGATGAATGCATGGCCAGCCTCGCACACTTACAGAACAATATCCTTACAAATGATTTGAGCATGATCAGTGATTATTGCATGATCCTGTGTGATACGATTTCGCCGAAAATCCCGCATCATCATACAATGCAGTTCATTGAGAGCCTGTTAGAAGGGTACGACTGTCAGGAGTACAGGTGTGTCGGCATCAGCGCGGTGTTGAACGCTCTATTTATAAAGAAAGGACAGGATTTGTATCAAAATATCGAGAGGATAGTGGAGGTGATGCTGACTACTATGGACGAGGTAAGCGGGACGGCACGGTCGAAGTTGCTGTTGCCGTTGACATCGTTAACAAGACACCATTCGAATGCGGTTACGGCAGTTTTGTTGACACAGAAACTGCCACTGAAGCCGTAAGTAATTTGTGATTAATTGGTATTTCATATATTATAAATAATTATCTTAATGATGCATGTACCATTGATTAAGATGTTTCTATCATAATCCACAGAATATTTATCTTTGACTGTATAACTCGGCTTGCATTGGATACACGCGTTTCTCAAAAGTCAATTTTACATTATTGCAGATCTGTCGTGTCCTGTTGGCGGTCTCTTGCACAGGACGAGAGCCTTTCGGAGGCTATAGTTGAGAACTTCCTAAGGTTGATGACGTCGATTGAGCTGTACGAGGACCCCTATCACATCACCGACAACCACATCGCCGCTCTCCAGCCCTTGACGGTGAGTTTTTTTGCCTCAGAAGGGAACAGAGAGAGATTCGTATAGACTGCGAGCTGTTTGTCATATTATGACATGAGGCGTTATTTAAATATTAGTAAATAGTTTTTAATACTAGTGATCTTTACCTTCGTGTATTCTATTCTCTACTTGTTCATCAAAGGGACCGTAGTCACTCTTAAAACCAAGTTTAATATTTTCGATTTGTAATAAAGCCTTAATAACGTGTAGTTCGTAGAGCGGTCATACGCACTTTATATCTCTAGAAGGGCACTGGTTCGCTCTCCACTAAACTTAAACTTCCCGTATATACATAGCAAAGAAATCGACATGTATCTAGAACTACAGCATTTGTGCACTTGTGGCATTCACCAATTCGCACTTCGTCAGCGTGGTGAATAAATGACCTTGACCTCGTGAGGGAAGGCCTCTAGTTCCAAGAGTGAGAATATTAAAAGGATTACTAATTTAACGTTATGTTTTAAAATTTTAGCTAATCAGCGCTCTGGGTGAGATGCTCACAGTGGACGCTATGAGACCGATCTGCGTGGCGAAGTTTCCGGATCTGTTCTCGGTGTTATACACGACTCTGGCCTGTTACCTCGAGGCGGAGGCGCCTGCGTACACCGTACCGTCAAACAAGGGTCAGGAGAGGTTCGGCTTCATACCTAACCGGGACGCGATCAAATTATCCCCAGCTAAGATTACCGTCAATACATTCAACGCTTTTCTGGATCAAGCAGACTGTCACAAGGTTAGTTTTCAAGTATGCCTCATTTCATTGAAATGCTGTAGTAATCTTAACCAGTGTCACATTAGTAGAAGTAGGCGCCACATTTATTTTTAGATGAACATCATGTTTGTCTTGTTTGATAAAAAAAATTGCTGGTATGTGATCATGTGTAATGTTTTGTACGTTTGCAGGTGCGGGAAGCATGCTCGCTGTGTTTGACGGTGGAGCACGGTGAGAGCGCGGCTACGCTGAGCGAGCTAGCTGCGCTGTTGGGCAGCGCGCTAAGCGGCGGGCAGAGTTCGCGGCTCGTCGCATGCGTCGGCCGACTGGCAAAGTGCGCACGCGCTCCGCTCCCGCCGCAGCGATGCGCTGCCGTCGCGCTACTCGCGCATCTGTTAAACCATAGGTATACGCATTCAGCTTATTTGATTATCAACATGATTCATGTCACTTCCTGTCGACAGACAGCCTTAGTGGAGCAATGGTTGACCACTGATCTATTTTCACCGCAGTATCTGATTCAATTTCAGAAGTACGCCTTGTGCATTACTAAAATACTGCTACAGGCGCCGCGATAGTATCTACACAGAGGGTCGCAGGCTACAGACTTATAACTAGTAAAACTCAAAATGCAACTAATTGCAGGTGCAACGAAAATACGGTCGTTACGGAGACAATATTGGCGACTTTGAGCACGGGGTGGAAGGACGAAAATGCGCGTGTGCGTGCGGCGTGCCTGCGCGGCGCGGCGGGCGTTGCGCGGCTCGCAAGCGCGCACCGAGCTGCCGCGCTCCCGCCTGCTCTTGCCGCGCTCAGTCAGGGCGTGGACGCGCAAAAGACACAGTAAGTTGCTGTGAAAACATAAAACTTCATTGAATGTAATCAATTCTAGAACATGATCAGCATACAATTTAAACAGCAGAAACTTTAGCAAAAAAGTTTATAATACGTTTGATAAGATATTACCGTTCCAGATCACCAGTTGACAACGTTCCCCTCGCTGCAATCCAAGGTCTGAGCCGATTGCTCATGGAGTTAGAGAACCTGGACAAAGAGTTTGATCGCGAGCTGATTTCCATCTCGCAAAAGATACGGCCGTTCATGAATACAGACTGTTCCCAGCTCCGAGAAGGTTCCATCAGGTTGTTCGGTATCATTGCGGGTAGGGTCAGCTCCGAGGCGTTGATGGAGCAGGCCGTCAGCTCGTTGCCTTGCTTTCTGTTGCATTTATGTGACACAAACCCGGCGGTCGTACGGGTAAGCTTTAGCACTATAAGTTCTTTATGGTAATTGATCTAAGCAGCTATCATCGCAGCGTCTATATGTATATATATTTATATATATATATATAATGTATATAGTAGTGTGCAAACATCACTGGGTTTGGGTTTGAAAGGCAATGCTAGTGGTAACAAAGTTTTACTTCTTATGTCTCAAGGCTACGAGAACTATGTGGTGCAGGTACTGTGTGAGCAGGTGAATTGCCTTTACCATTAAGTTACCGTCCTGATCATATCGTCGCCGCGTTAAATAAAAGACTAACCTACATCATTAGCTGTTGTAGTCCATATGGACAAATTGGTACTGTTTAAAACAAGAAATAATAGATACACATCATTATCCATCACAGGCAAGCAAATTCACTCTCCGCGAAGTTTTCAAAACACTCAACGTTAAGAAGTCGAGCGAGTTCGTGCAGATGCACCTGGTGGACGAGGGGCGGCTGTACCTCGACGAGTTCTTGTCGGCGCTACTTCGTCAGCTCGCCGATGAGATGCCAGGCGCCGTAGTTCGCTGCCTCCAGTCCGCTGTCAACTACCTACATTGCACCGTCGACGAGATGAAACCACATCCGCCGTTACTTCTCGGTGAGATAATGCTGTGGTTGCCAAACATAAAACATTAGTTAATTTACTGTTAACACGACTAAACATCTTATGTCTCAAGGCGATGATGTGTACATCATTCTAACCAGCGGCGCATTGTTTTATGTTAGGTGATATAGGTGCCGAAGACGGCGAAGCATTCTTACACGAATTAAAATTATATAAATCCTTCTCCTTACACCCCGCAGGACTCCTTTACGCCGAGCTGTTTCGTATAAAGGAGAAGACTGCGGAGGACACGGACCTGGATCCGGACATCACCAAGAGCGCGAACGCTCGACTGCTGCAGTTGATAAAGGATCCCAACCCACTCGTGAGACAGAACGCCGCGCTGGCGCTCGCTAACATATGCCTTGTTTGCGCTCACCATGAATGACAAAGCGAGGAATTCGTGGGGATGGAGGAGCTGAGGAACGATGGAATCAGGAAAGTGTTATTCATGATGAGAGATGATGGGGACGAATTAAAATGCTTATACCATATGCATTATACGTACTAAACCACATTGGATATGTATATATTACAAGTAGTGAAAATTGGTGGTAATTCATCTGACTATAATAATGAACTGCTGGTATTTAAGTTTACAGTGCCCCTCATAATGTATATTACTTCTCGTTACTCAACGATTTCACTAGGTATACTGTTAAAACCCGTATGAATTAATACTTACACATTACTCGTTAGTAAAAATAGAAGTTGCAGAAATAACTAACCAGTCTGTACAAATATAGGATTATCACCAATAAATTCCAATAAACAGTGGTTATAAAATGAAAATGGAAATGACTCTGAGTTGTTATTTCACATTCATAATTTCCTGATGATATAAGACATCGAAACAAACTTATCAATTTACTATGTCGTTACAAGATTAACATTTTGCCAATTAAATTAATATGTATTAAGGTCAATAATAACATGTATGAAGATTCTGTTACTCTAATACGTATAAGCAAAGCTATCAAAAAGAGCACTTTGGTGCATTTGTAGACTTTTACTTAAATTACTCTCAAAAAGCCGCAACAACTCAGTTTCGTACGCACTCTACATCTGCTAAAGGCGCGGGTCCGATCCCCTCAGCTTGAGCTTCTGGTAAAGGAAAACATAGCGAGGGAACAGTCATGTTCCATGAATGATAGCTTTCTTAGTGGTGGATAAATTAGCCTTGGCATTTACCCTGTGAGAAAAGTTCCGATTTCCATTAATGGTAATATAGGAGTTTGGTTCAGAGAGTTTAAAACTTTCTGCAGCCCTATATTGTTTTATTTGGTGACGTAATTCTATTTTAGAATATATATATTAAGTTCAAGTTTATACTTTCAAACAATATGAATTATATTTTTTATACAACGATGAACTTTCACCTGATGATAAATGATGTGTATACCTAGAACAATATGATGCTCCTTGGGAAAGACAATGCACAACGTTGTGCTCATTGCTATGAAATATAAGAAGATTGGATTATTCAGTAATTTTCTTAGCTACTCGACGGCATAAATGATCGTTGGTACATATTGATATGGTCACCAGCTACATATATACCACCAGTAAATATCTTCAGATTTTTCAATATCATGTGAATTTAACAAATTTTGTCTAAATTGTTATAATATTAAGCAGTTTCAAATGTTAAACTATGCTGTTTTAAATAACCATTGCTTCTCCACTATAATGTAATATTACATGTAAACTAGTATGAGATAGAATTGACATTGACCTACATAAATAATTATAGTATGAAGTAGAGAAGCAAAAAAGTGTTGATAAAGTGGTAATATTTAAAGAAATCTATAAAATAAGAGCTACATTAAATTAATTTTAACCGTAATCCATAATTATAAGTTATGAATTTAATATGAGAAAATTATAAGCAAAAGATTAATTAATAAATATTTAAAAAAACCTATCTTCTAAACAATATGGTTGAAAATATAATACTTGTATTTGGTTATTTCCACGTTGTAGTAATACAATACATGCAATTGTGTAATTTAAAATGGCGCCTCAATGTACTTTACTAGCATTTGTATCCGTAGAGTTGAGTTATACTGTCGGAAAAAGTTAAAATTTTATCACCATTTAATATATTAAGAGTTTTTTTTAGTTCCCATAGATTTAAATGCAGAAAAGTTCAAAAATTTCTTTAGTTATTTACTCTCCGTCAGTCTGCTTACGTCGTGCGTTTTAAATGCACGGTTTAAAAAAAAACTGTCGCTCGTGTTTGACATTATTCGTTTTTTGTTGTATTCATAATATATATAACAACTATGTTAGACGTTATAAAATGTTGGCGAAGAGACTGAAAGCGAAATTTAAAAATCTAACGAAGACTAGCATGATAAGTTTCTAAAAATGAAAATGTTACCCGTTGTAATTATTTGTAATGGTAGTTGATAACGGCTTATACACTAAGTGTTGCAATTCCAAAATAAAAAATATTTACAATCAAATGAAAATGTTTTTTTAGTAATAGTCAAAATTAATGTTCATAAGTGTTTTTATTTTAATTTTGTGATATTTATTTATAAGTTTTAAATAGGAAAAATACTTGTTTTGTTGGTAATACACGTTGATACATTACGATTTTTATTGTAGTTTTCAATCAGAAAGCATTTGGTATATTTTTAGGTTTCTGTGAATAAAATCGATGACCAATATTATTTTTTTTTTTAGGAAATACGTAACCGACAAGACATTAATGTTATATCTATTTATGTCGAATATATAACCACATTGAAATAAAATTACATGTATGTCAAATTTTGTTTGTCAATAAATTAAATTAAATTTCATACAATTTCTTTTTTTATCAATCAACATAACGTTACTGGTTAATGTTCCATTTTTATCTTTATAGGACTAAGTGAACTATGTGAACCTCGCAATAATATAACCGAATAAACAAGACCATTCTGACCATTCATTTCTGCATTTATTTCTTAAAAATTAGCACAAAATAATTAAATAGATTAAAAAAAAAACTTAATAAAACTGAAGCACCGTTTTAACCGTATAGATTATGTAACTTTTACAAAAATTCTATAATCGTTAATAATCTGTATCATCATTTCTGTTTACCACGGAGCCAAAAGACTTGAGTTGCATTGCAACAGGAGCGGAGCTGCCGCCGGTCCCATGTTAAGGAGTCCTTGCGCCACTCCGCCGGTACTGATGACTGTTTGTATTTTTCTATCCCCAACTGTAAATTTAAACAGGTTATTGCAGATAATCTTCAGCTAACTCAGCGTTAACACGACGACTGAGTAGACTCTAATCTCAATTCTGTTTTATCACTTAGTTGTGTGAAAATAAAAATAGTTAATTACTTACCGGTGACGCGCATGCGTATTTCCCGCGTAATGGAGCTTTGATCTTTGATAACTCTCCCCGATTACCGAATTCCCTCGTGAAAGTTGAACTGTAGTTATCTTTCAAGAGCATATCGCGTAGACTGGAAGTATATATAATCTCCATCAAAACAATTTTATAGTGAAAATAACTCATTCAATGAAAATATGAACGAATGCTTACGCGTCATCGACCTCGTCCATGCTGACGGCCGGCGTCATAACCAGACGGGGCCTGTGCCTCCTAACTTCGTCCAATTCTAGATCAGGTGGCTTTTCCTGAAAACATTTGCGTTTGTGTTCATAACAAATGTTAATTATTAACTACGAATGCTCTTTAATAAAAGAGACGTTAGGATATTTACACAGCACAAATCACATTATTCCTAAACAGAAATCTAGGAACGAAAAGTGAAACAAAATCCCGGTCAAATATTTTATACCATATAGCCGAATTAAATTGTGTCTCATATAAATTGAGCCAGGGTTATTCACTACGCTAGCCAAGTGCGAATTGATGAATGCTTCATGTTCCAACAATTGTACTTTGAATTCATATATTCGAATATTACCTTGTGTAAGATAATCATACGTTGGTAAGTGAAAGAAAAGTAGAACAGTTTTAAAGAGACGAATACATACGTAAGGTGCTTGTACTTCGTGTGGGTTTGTCCGCACGATCTGCTTTCGTGATATCATGATGTCGAACGGCGCCGGCGCTGGTGTCCAGTACATCATTGTGTGAATGTATCTCACATGGACCTCAACATCCTTTGGTGAATGTTTCTTATTTTTATATAAAGTTTTTACAATGGGTGGAATGCCTTGATCTCTATATTCTGCATTGTATGTAGTGCGGGTATCGAATACCATTGACTCGATGTTTAATTCCCTATTCGTCATTGTGTATAATAAACAGTTTTGGTACAAAAATAAAAATAATTGTCTCAAAAACTCGTAATAAATACACAAGTCTTACAAAATATTCTCCATTTTATTGATATGATGTCATAAATGACTTTTTTTCTTGACATATTTAACTGAAACATAGATACAAAATTAAACACAAATTTCATTTCAAGTACGTTAATAATAAATTTAAACTCTTACCGACTAAAATCGATTTACCTTTCTCATCGAAATTAAAAGGTTTTCGTAAAAGAATTTCTTCACATAAAAGTCAGATCATTTCCTTAAGCATTTATACAGTATTTTTTTATGACTAGTATTATTTTTATTTGGTATTAGAAGAAAAATAGTAATATATTAATTTAGTTATGATATGCTTTAATATTTTAAGAGGCACCGACTTTAATTAATCTCTTTTGTTTGTCGATAATCAAAAAAAATCTTATTTTCAGCGCTGCTAAAGTGATTTCATATTAAAGACTTTAAAAAAAACCCTTAACATTACTTTTTATTTAAGTCAAAATTATTATAAAATAAACATAATATAAAATAAAGATAAATAAATAAAAATAAGTAAAATCAAAACAGATAAAAGTTATAAAAAAAACAGCCGCGAAGTGCTGGTACGCGTTATAAGAATGTCGAAGGTGTGATCTGTGAATGTTTATCATCAGGTTATCTATTCAGCCAGAACTTTTTGGTTAACTCGCAGTATCCTCGGTACTGGTGGCGGTCCCAAGCCGCGGACTCCACTCGCCATTCCGGTGATACATAATGCGGCTTGTATTTCCGGAGCACGGTCTGTAAATATATAATAAGTATATAGGCCTTTGATTGACCACCGAAGTAACCGACATGATAAACAGTCTATCTGATGGTAAGAGAATTGGTTGCTTATAACAAGCAGATGTTAGTACAAATACCATGCTCATGTAACCTTTATTAAAATATAAAGTCTCGTTACCTCAATGACGTAAGCCGTTATGCCAACATTATTTATTGTTTCAATGATGTAATAAACAAATTATATCGTTTAAGTGCCAACACATGTTTAATTACCGGTAACGCCGGAGCATATTTCTCGCGTAATGGTGATTTGACACTTGCCAAGTTCCTCCTGTCAATGAATTCTCTCATGTTATGTGTAGTGTAGTTTTCCTTCAGTAGTACCTCACGTTTTCTGTAATTATTTCAAGTATCACTACAGCTAATACTTGACGACAGTCAAAATCATTACTGTATAAATTTCACTTTAAAATAAAAAGGAACAGCTTTCCTGATCCCACTGCAAAGGTATAGCCCAAGATATTTATCATCGATGCGGATTGGTGTATGACACATTCTCGAGAACTGTATTTCTGAGAACATATCGGTTTCCCTAACAATGTTTTTCTTAACAGGAAGAACAAGCACAGCAGGTATCAAATCTGCGCCTAACAAACTGGTTTATCTTTTCACAAAATTGATAGTAATTAAAATTTACGCGTCGTCGTCGATGTCGTCCATGCTGACGGCCGGTGTCATAACCAAGCGCGGCCTGGTCCTCCGCACTTCGTCCAGTTCCAGGTCACGAGGGTTTTCCTACGTATATATGAAAATAGATAAAAAAATTGTTTTTACTCTACTTCTCTAATTGGACAAGGAAAACGCTAGACTTCATACAGTCTTTGATAATTGTTTCAAACAGCAGTTCCAAGACTTTAAAATCTGATATCTTTTAATAGTACTACATTATGACCGAGTGTATTTTTTACTAAAAAGACCGGTTTGAAAAACATAAATAACAAGTATTTGTTGTAAAAATGGTCATTATTTGTGAATCCTCAAGAGAGAAAATCTAGTAATATTCAATGACAATTAGTTTCGAAGCTCAATTAAAAAATAGTTATAGATTTTTTATTAGATTACAATAAAAATATACTTACGTATACAGCTGGTACGGTGTCGTGGGGATTGGTGCGTATGATTTGTTTCCGATCAATCATTACATCGAAAGATACCGGATCATTTTTCCAATTCATCATAGTGTAAATATATTTCATATCAGGTTTCTTAATCTCCGAACAAGTGGAATGCGGTTTTTCTTTATACACAGTGTCTACTGTTGGTATAAAGTTATTTTCTCTGAAATTCGTCCTGTTTGTTGTTTGGTAGTTGAATAAAATGTTGTCGACATTCTCCTGCTTTCGGTTCATTTTGCGCAGTTCGCGGGTAAAGAGATAAAATAAAAATCTAAAATAAATACCTCAAAAATATTTAAAAAGAAACGTAAATACAATGTAATATCAAAAGATCTCCATTTTAACAAAATAGCATTTTGTAGAACTTGATGTCAATGTTTGATAATCAGTTAAACGCAATTATTATTATTTATAACTTTTATAAAAACTATTCTTTTGCCTATACTTTTTTATGAAACCTTTTAAATTTTTAACAATCCGCATCAGAGAAAAAGAAGCAAGAAAGTAAAATATAATCTTCTGGAACAATAAGCGTATTATATTAATTTATATAGTCTTCTCTCTACTAGAAGTGTTTCTGAACTAGAGGTCTCTAGTCTCTATAGAAATTTATTGATAAACGAATCATTGTATTGCACTTTTCACATCTTTCTATTTATATAATTTGTTTTAAATCAAAAATCAGATAAAATGGTCATGACCTGGAAGCAGAGATCGTTTTAAGGTAAAAATATCAAGTTCGTAATTAACTATTTAGTCATAAAGATGGAATCAACACAATATTCTCGATGACGAAAGTTTTAAGTTTTGAATAATTGTCAATGATAAGGTTTATGGGCTAGGCTTTCAGTCTATATATAATATTAACATCAGCCAATGGTTCAGATCCCGTGCTTAAAGTGCGAATCGATGACGAATTAGAGGAAGGATATATGAGAATGAAATAAACAAATATATATACCTTTTGTTAAGTTTCCTTGTGTTAAATTTATTTGCGGTTAAAGTTTTATAAGCAATTTTAAGTAACCAAAAGGCGTGACAGCTCAGTTTGTAAGGATGTCACACGCGTTACGTTTCTAAATGGCGTGGATTCGATCCCCGCTGACCTTATACTTCCAGAGCAGAAAAAATCGTGGAGAAACCGAGATATTCTAAGAACAGTTTTCGAGGGCATGTGTCATGGCCCCGAGTCCCAGCAGTGGGAATGTTAATGTAGAAATTATAACAAATGTATAAATACAGATAAAAAACAGACAGATGTACAGTTATGAAAAGTAAATTTAATTATATCAAGAACAGTATCCCATACAAATAAGATTATTAAATTAAAATAAAACTAATACATACTAAAAATGCTTAAAAGAAATAATTATAAACTAGAAACTATCAAAAACATCTAGATCGTACATTAACTCAAAATATAATTAAGTATATATTATTTTAGCAATACAATAGTTTAAGATTTAAATTCTTATTAAGAAAATATATAAAACCTAAGTTTTCAGAATTCTTGAACGAAACTTCATTGCAAGAGCTTTTTTATTACGATCGTCGTTCATCAATTCTTTCTGAAAAAAAGCCAGAATTGTTCTTGATTATAATTAAGAAAATCACATTTTGTTCATCTACTAAATAATAAGACAAATTAGTCTCTGGACTAATATTAAGCTTATTCATAAATAGCTTTGCTCTAATTCAGTATCAAAAAACTATGATAATGCCTTTACGATACGAATCTTTAGAAATAAAATGTTGGCGATGGATTTCTGTTCGTAACGAAATTAAATGAATCGCATATTGAAGTAAGTTCTCTGATTCAATTAGAAGAAACCATTTAAACTTATATTATTAGATAGATAGATAAATCCTTTATTGCACACATTAACGGGTTTTTTACAAAAACTAAGCTTAAATCTAAATGTGGGCAAGGGCGGCCTTATCGCTATAACCGATCTCTTCCAGGCAACCCTGTAGGTCAGGAGAGAAAAAACAAATATAAATAAGTAGCAGGTAAACGAGAAAAGTCAGGAAAAATAACTAAGAGTAAGAATTGTATATACTAAAGATAGAATTCTGGACAGAAGCCTCTGTTTAGATTAGAAGTAAATATAAATAATACATGCAAGAATATAAACATACATATAACATAACTTTACACTGTATATACACATTGAATAAGGAAATTAGATAATTTAGCGAGCGACTTTGTCCAAAAGATTGCTGTGCACCTTAGATTTAAATATAGCATATATAATAGAATATATATTACCAATCATTTAAGTTTTATTAAGTTGCTTGCTAGAATGACGACGTGTCCAAAACTCCGAAGAGGCATCGCAATGGGATCTCAGTAGATTCGCGTCCCATTTAAGTGTCTCCCGGCGCCACTCCGGCGACACGTAAGGCGGCTTCCATTTGGGTATTGCCAACTGAAAATTTAATACATTACTTAATTTAATAACTTGAATAGTTCAAGAAATAGATTTTGATCGGGGAATGCAGGTAGTATCGCATCAGTCGAGTTGGAAATTGATTGGGAGGGATGTTCAGCTGTGAACGACAATTTATAATGATTTAGATGATAGAAAATTGGATAGATTTAATTAAACATTCAAACGCATTAATCTTAGTCAACAGTGTCACAAAACGAACACTAGAAAAGAGCTGAAACATTTATTTATGATCCACAAAAAAACTACTCAAATGCAGTAAACCACAGCACAGATATTTAATATAAATCTCAAGTTCAGACAAATGCTTTGAAAAGACTGCTTCCGTTGCGCAAGTTGTGGAACGTTTGGGATGATGGTAGTGCTTTTTTTTCTCACTAACCCATGAGTCTCACAATTATACTCATCTTGTAAATCTATCAACAGCCTCTATAATTATAATACAAGCGATATTCACCGGCCTCGTCGGCGCGTAGGTTCCGTTAAGCGGTGCTTTGACGCTCGACTTTTGATCGGCCTTGTAACCGCTCGTCATCTCCGAAGTGTAGCTGCTGTCTATCAATATCTTATGACTCCTAAATTAGACATACTTTAAATTAATTTATATTATCTGAGGATTTTAGGAGTTACACATAAAACTACAATAATAATGAACAGCCCTCTTAACGTTACCATTGCTGGCAATTTTCTCACGAAACGACTAGATCCAAGCTAGTGGATGTCACATGTCCACGACAGCTATAGTTCTTGGAATATGTCGGTTTCCTCACGATGTTTTCTTTTATCAGCAGCTTAAAACTCAATTTCGATTATTCAATAACTACAAATACTCCTAAAAATCTAGGATGGTGAACTTGAAAGATTATGTGCTACGTTATCATCGATCATTACTCATTAAGCTATCCAATATTATAGCTTACTTTGGATTATCGACGTCATCGATGGCCACTGCCGGGCTGATGACGTAACGAGGTCTAGTTTTTCGAACCCTGTCCAATTCTAAATCTTGAATCTTCCCCTGTAAACGAGTGACCTATTAGTTTTATAACATAAAAAAATGTGTTTTGAATTACTCTTATTTTCTACAGTAATTTTATGTACATATGTGTGTTGTATCAATTTTTAGGCTAAGAAAAGACGGTAGATATCATCAATATCATCACACCAACCAGTCGAGTGTTTCCTGCTTTCAGTAGAAAAATAAAAAGGTTATAAAATATAAGAATAAATTACACGCATTATACATTTGATTATTTAAATTTTACGTACGTAAGCAGCTTGCGTATGATGGGGATTCGTTCGAATTATCGGTTTAGGTTCTATCAGCAGATCGAAAGGAACAGGCCCACCTTCCCATTCCGACAGCGACTGAACATATTTCACAGATGCCTTCTTTGTAATGGATTCGTCCGCAGATTTTTTCTCTTTATGCACTGTTTTAATATTAGGCTGTAATTCGCATGTCTGATAGTCCGCCTGTGCCGTCGTTTCATATACGAATATCATAGAATTCGCCTTATATCTGGCATCCGACATTGTGAATTAATATTTGCGATATATTTATAATACACCAATTATGAATATTATCATAAGGATAATGTAAATATAGTATTAGTAAAGTATGAGCTATGTTAACGGATGTTGTCAAGTTTGACAAAACGTTTATTTTTCGTAAATGATATTAAACAATATTACCTTCTTCTCTTTATTCTTTCTATTCTATTCTCTCTTTCTTTTTTCTATTCTATCTTTATTCTCTCTATCTCTTTCTTTCTTTCTATTCTATTCTCTCTTTCTTTTTTCTATTCTATCTTTATTCTCTCTCTCTCTCTTTCTTTCTATTCTATCTTTATTCTTGCATATACACTGCGAGTTCTTGAAGTACTTTATTTGAAAATAACTTTCACCTCAGCATTATCGGAATAAAAACTGCACTATTTTTTTAATCTTTATTGTAATTTCAAATAGCAAATATATGTGGTTACATATCAACATTGTATCCTTATTAAAATTAAACACGTTTAAACTTGAAAACGTTTTCACTTCTTTAAAATTAAAATACTTTTCACTTACGATGTGAAAGTACATTACATGATTTAAGTTTAAGACGTAGTTACAAAAGTTATTAGAATAAGCGTAAATTCAAATATAGCATGCTTGTAAAACACCTTTACACCGAAAAATTAACCACTGAAATCAGTTCCGGATGTCATATATCCGTTCCTTTTGGTATTACTGGTTTACTGTTTACTGGTTTACTGGTTACTGGTTTACTGGTTACTGGTTTACTGTTTACTGGTTTACTGTTTACTGGTTTAATGGTTTACTGGTTTAATGGTTTACTGGTTTACTGTTTACTGGTTTAATGGTTTACTGGTTTAATGGTTTACTGGTTTACTGTTTACTGGTTTACTGGTTACTGGTTTACTGGTTTAATGGTTTACTGGTTACTGGTTTACTGTTTACTGGTTTACTGTTTACTGGTTTACTGTTTACTGGTTTACTGGTTTACTGTTTACTGGTTTACTGTTTACTGGTTTACTGGTTTAATGGTTTACTGGTTACTGGTTTACTGGTTTAATGGTTTACTGGTTTACTGGTTTAATGGTTTACTGGTTACTGGTTTACTGGTTTACTGGTTTAATGGTTTACTGGTTTACTGTTTACTGGTTTAATGGTTTACTGGTTTAATGGTTTACTGGTTTAATGGTTTACTGGTTTAATGGTTTACTGGTTACTGGTTTACTGGTTACTGGTTTACTGGTTACTGGTTTACTGGTTACTGGTTTACTGGTTACTGGTTTACTGGTTACTGGTTTACTGGTTACTGGTTTACTGGTTTACTGTTTACTGGTTTACTGGTTACTGGTTTACTGGTTTACTGTTTACTGGTTTACTGGTTACTGGTTTACTGGTTACTGGTTTACTGGTTTAATGGTTTACTGGTTTACTGTTTACTGGTTTAATGGTTTACTGGTTTAATGGTTTACTGGTTACTGGTTTACTGGTTTACTGTTTACTGGTTTAATGGTTTACTGGTTTAATGGTTTACTGGTTTACTGTTTACTGGTTTACTGGTTTAATGGTTTACTGGTTTACTGTTTACTGGTTTAATGGTTTACTGGTTTAATGGTTTACTGGTTTACTGGTTTACTGTTTACTGGTTTAATGGTTTACTGGTTTACTGTTTACTGGTTTACTGTTTACTGGTTTAATGGTTTACTGGTTTACTGGTTTACTGGTTTAATGGTTTACTGGTTTAATGGTTTACTGGTTTACTGGTTTAATGGTTTACTGGTTTAATGGTTTACTGGTTTAATGGTTTACTGGTTTAATGGTTTACTGGTTTACTGTTTACTGGTTTACTGGTTTAATGGTTTACTGGTTTAATGGTTTACTGGTTACTGGTTTACTGGTTTAATGGTTTACTGGTTTACTGTTTACTGGTTTACTGTTTACTGGTTTACTGTTTACTGGTTTAATGGTTTACTGGTTTAATGGTTTACTGGTTTAATGGTTTACTGGTTACTGGTTTACTGGTTACTGGTTTACTGTTTACTGGTTTACTGGTTTACTGGTTTACTGGTTTACTGTTTACTGGTTTACTGGTTTCTGGTTTACTGGTTTACTGGTTACTGGTTTACTGGTTTACTGGTTTACTGGTTTACTGGTTACTGGTTTACTGGTTTACTGGTTTACTGGTTACTGGTTTACTGGTTTACTGTTTACTGGTTTAATGGTTTACTGGTTTACTGGTTTACTGGTTACTGGTTTACTGGTTTCTGGTTTACTGGTTACTGGTTTACTGGTTTAATGGTTTACTGGTTTACTGGTTGACTGGTTGACTGGTTTACTGGTTTACTGGTTTATGGTTTACTGGTTACTGGTTTACTGTTACTGGTTTACTGGTTTACTGGTTACTGGTTGACTGGTTTACTGTTTAATGGTTTAATGGTTACTGGTTTACTGGTGACTGGTTTACTGGTTTACTGGTTTCTGGTTTTACTGGTTAATGGTTTACTGGTTACTGGTTTACTGTTTAATGGTTTACTGGTTACTGGTTTACTGGTTATGGTTTATGGTTTACTGGTTGACTGGTTGACTGGTTACTGGTTTAATGGTTTATGGTTTACTGGTTTACTGGTTCTGGTTTTACTGGTTACTGGTTATGGTTTACTGGTTTACTGGTTTATGGTTTATGGTTTACTGGTTGACTGGTTGACTGGTTTACTGGTTGACTGGTTTACTGGTTACTGGTTTCTGGTTTTACTGGTTTAATGGTTTACTGGTTTATGGTTTAATGGTTTACTGGTTACTGGTTTACTGGTTATGGTTTATGGTTATGGTTTACTGGTTTACTGGTTAATGGTTTACTGGTTTACTGTTTACTGGTTTACTGGTTTACTGGTTTATGGTTTACTGGTTAATGGTTTACTGGTTTACTGGTTTAATGGTTTACTGGTTTACTGGTTTACTGGTTTATGGTTTAATGGTTTACTGGTTGACTGGTTTACTGGTTTAATGGTTTACTGGTTTATGGTTTACTGGTTTACTGGTTACTGGTTTACTGGTTTAATGGTTTACTGGTTTAATGGTTACTGGTTTCTGGTTTCTGGTTACTGGTTTACTGGTTAATGGTTTACGGTTTACTGGTTTACTGGTTTACTGGTTTACTGGTTTACTGGTTTACTGGTTTAATGGTTTATGGTTTACTGGTTTATGGTTTACTGGTTACTGGTTACTGGTTTACTGGTTAATGGTTTATGGTTACTGGTTACTGGTTGACTGGTTTACTGGTTTAATGGTTACTGGTTTACTGGTTGACTGGTTTACTGGTTTACTGGTTACTGGTTTACTGTTTCTAGTTTCTGGTTTATGGTTTACTGGTTTATGGTTTATGGTTTAATGGTTTACTGGTTAATGGTTTACTGGTTTACTGGTTGACTGGTTGACTGGTTTACTGGTTGACTGGTTTACTGGTTTAATGGTTTACTGGTTTACTGGTTTACTGGTTTACTGGTTTACTGGTTGACTGGTTACTGGTTTCTGGTTTACTGGTTTCTGGTTTACTGGTTTATGGTTACTGGTTTCTGGTTTACTGGTTTATGGTTTAATGGTTTATGGTTTAATGGTTTACTGGTTTAATGGTTTACTGGTTACTGGTTTACTGGTTTACTGGTTTACTGGTTAATGGTTTACTGGTTTACTGGTTTACTGGTTTACTGGTTATGGTTTACTGGTTACTGGTTTCTGGTTTACTGGTTTACTGGTTTACTGGTTTACTGGTTTACTGGTTTACTGGTTGACTGGTTGACTGGTTTACTGGTTTCTGGTTTACTGGTTTACTGGTTTATGGTTTACTGGTTTACTGGTTTACTGGTTTCTGGTTTACTGGTTTACTGGTTTACTGGTTACTGGTTTACTGGTTTACTGGTTTCTGGTTTACTGGTTTACTGGTTTACTGGTTTCTGGTTTACTGGTTTACTGGTTTACTGGTTTACTGGTTACTGGTTTAATGGTTTATGGTTTACTGGTTGACTGGTTTACTGGTTATGGTTTACTGTTTACTGGTTACTGGTTTATGGTTTACTGGTTGACTGGTTTACTGGTTAATGGTTTACTGGTTAATGGTTTACTGGTTTAATGGTTACTGGTTTACTGGTTTACTGGTTTTACTGGTTTACTGGTTTATGGTTTACTGGTTACTGGTTTACTGGTTTATGGTTTAATGGTTTATGGTTTAATGGTTTACTGGTTGACTGGTTTACTGGTTTATGGTTTACTGGTTTCTAGTTTCTGGTTTACTGGTTTACTGGTTTAATGGTTTACTGGTTTACTGGTTGACTGGTTTACTGGTTTCTGGTTTACTGGTTTCTAGTTTCTGGTTTACTGGTTTACTGGTTTACTGGTTTCTAGTTTCTGGATACTCACAGGATTGGCCCTCGCGTATCGCGCTGGTAACGGAGCTCTCACGTCGCTCCAGACCGGCTCGTAATCGTACGCGCGCCGGGTGCTGCTCGTGTACATATCCTTTATGAGGATCTCACGAACGTTCGGATCCGAGATATTGTCTATATTAACCGCTGGAGCCATTACTATCCGCGCCCGTTTCGGTACAACTTGTTCGAATTGATTTCTCATCCCTTTGTCCTAAATGTTACGAATTAAATAACAGAACTAGATATTCAATTCCCATCGAGATTTTGGTTACAGATAATGTCTTTCAAGTATATGTGACATCCGCGTTTATTCAGAAAGTTTAGATTATTATATATTGACGAGGGAGGACCTTAATGGTAAAATTAAGTGGGCTTTAACTGTTCATTTATTTAAATAATTTATTACTCACATGTTCCGTGCTGGTTCCGTCTATAAACGTTTGATTATCTTTGACACTAGAATCTATGATTGGTTTTGAGTAAACTTTAGCTAAATCCTGAGGATCAATAGGACGAATATCACTTCTGTTAGTGGAACCATAATTAAATAGCAAAGATTCGATTCGATCCATTCTATTCTGCATATTTATATTATTTACACGACTATTTGGACAGCTTATATTATAAACTTCACTTATACGTGTCTTTAGTTTATTGATTATGTCATGTTATTGGAGTGACAGCAAATATAATAAATATATAGCAGTCTAAGCAAAGATATAAACAATAATTAGTTAATATAAAATAAAGACAATAGAAGTAAAAAAAAACTGTTTTTTGAAAATTTGTTCCCGTAAACCTATCTTACGATTTCTTCTACCTAATAGTTAATTATAATTTATATTCTACTAAAAGAGGGTATACGCTATACAGGGATATAATCTCATCTTTGTTGTGGGTTAAAAAAGTAATGAAACAAGTCGGACGTTCGCTTGTTAGCTTTTTGTTAATAACGTTTAAAATTAACTAAAATCTAATAAAGAAACAGGAGCGTCATGAGATCGGCTGGTGTTAGTTCAACTCTCTCTGGTCGTTTCATCATTGATGAAGATCGCGGTCCTAGTGTCTATTTTTATAGACTATTTATTTTTAGTTAAAGGGTATACCAATTAAATGGTATAGTGAATACTAAATTTAATTTGAGATTCAATGTGTAATAATGTTGCACTTTAGATTCGTTAACTAAATGTGTAAAATCATCCCATACTTATACAACGTCGAGGAGTATTAAAAAAATGACCATTGCAAAATATAATTTAATTAATTTCTCTCGATAGCTGAAGCAGAAATGAAATAAACTGTTTTAATAGTAAATATGAAAATTTTGCAAACCTTTTGGGGCGAGAATAGACTGAGATGATGATGACGACAAACTGCGGGAAAGTATGTTTAGGTAAATGAAAAAAAAAATCGCACATTTCCGAATAATTTATTTATATTTCAATAATTAAAACACAGCTCCATACCGGTAAATAGTATATACATCAAACAAAAGATTTATATAAAAAATAATATTTTTTTTTCTTCCATATGACCAGATAAAATATTTATTCACTCCACATGTTCAGTAAAATAATAAGACAGATTAAAAAAACACGGAAGTCATATATCTAAATTGTACAGCTTTAATAAAATAAATATTTTATCGATTATACATATATCAAACGAGTGCCATTAAAAAGTGATAGTAAAAATAATAGACAATAATTCTTAACAATCTATAAACCATTTTATGATAGAGGAAAAAAATACAAAACTCGAGAAGTAAAACTTTAGCCATAGACAAAACCATTGACGTCACAGTTCTTTGTAAATAAGAGATCGCGTCTTTAATTACATTAATCCAAAAATATTAAGTATACTATTTTTCCGCACCCAATAATAGTAAAAATCACACGTGAATTATAATCGATTACTAAAAATAGTTTCCTCTAATATGAATATGCTAATAGGGAAAATCCGTATCAGGTACAATTTACACATTACCATTTATTTAACGAAGAAAAAGAACGTTCACGTTAATTAGGATGATAAACACTACACTACATTGTGTTTGTCGCCTTGATACATAACATGTATTCCTCGTTACCGCAGTAATTTCACTAGCTACAGCCCCCTTCAAACCGGAACGCTGCGATGGTATCCACTGATATCCGACAATAGAGATCATCAATAAAATTCATTTTAGTATCTGGTAACACTAGTCATAAGATCATGTAACTAAATGACACATCGCCAGAGATAGAATTATATTCTCGTTAGTAAATGATTGGAAGTTCATTTAAAAACAATTACACTATAATATATATATTAAACATTTGATTGGATAAGTTATCTTAAGATACAGAAGATTGTAATTATTTATTTAAACCGCATTATTAATAATGGCAACATTAAAAACAGATAATATATTTCCTGTTTTTCTTTTTCTTTAAAACAGTATCTATTAATAGGTAAAGATTTTTAGTAGTGAATTAAAAAGAGATGAAGACTAAAAATGGCGGAGTGAATTTTTTTTTATTGTTGATCCCAAAAAATGATATTTTATACAATTTATTAATGATAATGTTAATAATACAATTCTTCATTCACCCCGCAAAATTTTCTGGTTTACGGCTTCCCTTTTTGCATAGATGAAAGTTTGGATGTTTGTATACTGGTAACGTTATACATAATAAACAAATTTCTATTACATACAGAACATATTATTGAACATTATTTAGATTATTTAAATAAAAATTCATTGTTTATTATAAAACTAACTTCGTTATTTTAGTTTTAATTTTTTGGTACAGAAAAACTTTTAGTTGATATTTTATGATATATTAATTTAATCGACAATAGAACAAAGTGGATATTTAGAAAGCCCTTTTAATATTCCCACAGCTGGGACACGGGCCCTTAGCCCACAGGGGAATAAGACCACTTATTCATCACACTTGTCAAGTGACTTATCAAAAGTCGCGTGTTCACGAAAATTGTTCTAGGACCATGTCGACTCCATCTCAATTTCTATCATCACCAGCTCAAGCTCAGCGGAGATTAAACCCGAGCCTCTAATACCTATGCCATACAGAAGCTTGTTCCATTTACTAACACAATAACGCATTTTAACAAGTGTTTTCAGTTTTTTGTATATTAGTACTTCTGTTTAATTACTATGAAGGAAATTTATTAAATAATATATTATATACATAATTCAATAAATACATCATTTTATTTATCCTTAAAAAAAGCATTTACATAACTATTAGATATATATATATTCATTTAATAATGACGAAAAACATTAAAACAATAAAATGGG
Organism: Byasa hedistus; assembly: GCA_029286795.1. NCBI lineage: Eukaryota > Metazoa > Arthropoda > Insecta > Lepidoptera > Papilionidae > Byasa > Byasa hedistus. Next base: position 1,480,817 of record JAGSMW010000020.1, on the reverse strand, counting down.
TGTCTACAATTTAAAAATATTAATATCCCTCATTCCCTAACACTTCTATATACAATGCATTTAATACAATTTTTTTAAATAAATAGGTAACTTTAACAATAATTATGTTAATATTTCATAATTAAATAATAGGAAGGACAACAATTTAAATTTATAGATACGAAAAGAGTGACGTTTCATTTTGCCGCCAAATCTGACAGCGATGGCCGCCTAACCTCAAATTAAATGAAACGCGTGCAATAATAAAAACTGAAGCGATACAAGTGTATAGTTCGAATTATCCTTTTTACCGGGAACGTTGTTCAGTCGCCGTCAATCGGGGACCTTTATCTCCGCCCATATGGGGCAGTGGGGCGAGGCGGGCCCGCCCCAGGACCAGCCGCGCGGGATCGCCAGGTGGCTGAGGCCGGACTTGACGGCGCCGGCGCGCCCGCTGCAGCCGCCGCCGGCTGCGGCCCCGGCGCACAGTATCGCGCTCTGACCCGTCACGTTGCCGTCCACCGTCGTCGTGATCGCCTCCTCTAGCACCGACTCGCAGTTCTTCAACACTGTAACGTAACAAATACGACTTAAGATAGCGTTGCACTACTCTCTTCTATTCTCAGAGTTCCAGCCGCCATCAGGCAGCGGTACCGCCTCCGTTAGGAATCGAAGTAAACAAAATCTTTGTTGTGACGTCATACAAAACATGACGTCACAGCGCGCGACAAAATGGCGGACGTTTTCCGTATCTATATTATTTTTTAACAGAATATAATTTTTCGGCATATTTTTTATAATTGTTAAATCGTGAAAACTATGGAATGATTATAAAAAGCGATTGATAATATCATCAAGTTCATCATAAAGTGATAATGATGGTATGATTGTACGCTGTAACACGGTTCATCTACCGTGTTACAACAATGTACGTTCGGATAATGACATTATCGCATTGCCGTTATCAAATTACAAGCGTTTGTCGCGAAACTTTCTACCGTCGCGAGCGCGTCACCTGATACGGGATCAGCTGACTGCGGCGATCGAACGCGTGCGGTACTGCAGAACTAGTGCAGCGACAAACGTGCATAATTATGATGGCAACACTGTGCCGATTCTCATGATGATGATGGCAACACTGTGCCGATTCTCATGATGATGATGGCAACACTGTGCCGATTCTCATGATGATGATGGCAACACTGCGCCATATCACACGATGAGGATTATAGCAACACTGCCGATTTTCATGATGATGATGGCAACACTGCACCGCTTCTCATGATGATGATGGCAACACTGCCGATTCTCACGATGATGATGGCAACACTGCCGATTCTCATGATGATGATGGCAACACTGCACCGCTTCTCATGATGATGATGGCAACACTGCACCGCTTCTCATGATGATGATGGCAACACTGTGCCGATTCTCATGATGATGATGGCAACACTGCACCGCTTCTCATGATGATGATGGCAATACTGCGCCAAATCACATGATGAGGATTATAGCAACACTGCCGATTCTCACGATGATGATGGCAACACTGTGCCGATTCTCATGATGATGATGGCAACACTGCACCGCTTCTCATGATGATGATGGCAACACTGCACCGCTTCTCATGATGATGATGGCAACACTGCGCCATATCACACGATGAGGATTATAGCAACACTGCCGATTTTCATGATGATGATGGCAACACTGCCGATTCTCATGATGATGATGGTAACATAGCGCCAATTCTCATGATGACGATGGCAACACTGCGTCAATTCTCATGACGATGATGATGGCAGCACTGCGCCGATTCCATTTCTTCCATTATATTCTTTTCTTTTAACGTAAACCGTGTTTAGCTTCAGAGAGGACATATTTAAACTGTTTCTATTTTATTTACTCCGCGGTACATTCACCACCAGGTGAACGGAGAACCCTAGTTCGATTCCGTGGTTAAATGTTGTTTCATTGTTGGCAAGGACCTACCTGGCTATCACCATCATTCATTATCACTTGTAACCGAGGTCAAGTTTAAGTAGGTCAAAAAAAAAAAAACACTGCGATTTTCATGATGATGATGGCAACACTGCACCGCTTCTCATGATGATGATGGCAACACTGTGCCGATTCTCATGATGATGATGGCAACACTGCGCCATATCACACGATGAGGATTATAGCAACACTGCCGATTCTCATGATGATGATGGCAACACTGCGCCATATCACACGATGAGGATTATAGCAACACTGCCGATTCTCATGATGATGATGGCAACACTGCGCCATATCACACGATGAGGATTATAGCAACACTGCCGATTTTCATGATGATGATGGCAACACTGCCGATTCTCATGATGATGATGGCAATACTGCGCCAAATCACATGATGAGGATTATAGCAACACTGCCGATTCTCATGATGATGATGGCAACACTGTGCCGATTCTCATGATGATGATGGCAACACTGCGCCATATCACACGATGAGGATTATAGCAACACTGCCGATTTTCATGATGATGATGGCAACACTGCGCCATATCACACGATGAGGATTATAGCAACACTGCCGATTTTCATGATGATGATGGCAGCACTGCGCCGATTCCATTTCTTCCATTATATTCTTTTCTTTTAACGTAAACCGTGTTTAGCTTCAGAGAGGACATATTTAAACTGTTTCTATTTTATTTACTCCGCGGTACATTCACCACCAGGTGAACGGAGAACCCTAGTTCGATTCCGTGGTTAAATGTTGTATCATTGTTGGTAAGGACCCACCTGGCTATCACCATCATTCATTATCACTTGTAACCGAGGTCAAGTTTAAGTAGGTCAAAAAAAAAAAAAAAAAAAAAAAAAAAAAAAAAAAAAAAAAAAAAAAAAAAAAAAAAAAAAAACAAAAAATATTAAAAATACTGTGTTGACAATCTAAAAACTGAAATTAAATAACTGCTCAAAAATAACACTTGGCTCAAAGGTCTCTATACAAATCCATAAAATCTTTTAAAAAAAAAAAAACTATGATCCCACCGACACTTACGTCAATTACTCAAAAATAAAAAAAAAAAAAAAAAAAAAAAAAAAAAAAAAAAAAAAAAAAAAAAAAAAAAAAAACAAAAAATATTAAAAATACTGTGTTGACAATCTAAAAACTGAAATTAAATAACTGCTCAAAAATAACACTTGGCTCAAAAGTCTTGATACAAAGCCATAAAATCTTCCAAAAAAAAAAAAAACAGGCGTACGTCTACAACCGCTTGCAACTTGTACCGCGTTAGATGACTAAGACAGCATCACGAGAGCGTCGCTTCAAAACAAAGGATCATACAAACAAACAAACAAACACGCAACAGATGATAACACTGACTGATGCATCACCAGGATTAACTGGAGATTACAGTTAACAACTTTGTTGATCTAATTTCTTCAGGACATGAAACTTTGTTTACTTCAGAAACAGTTATATGTAGATTTTCCCCACTGCAACCCTTGCATGTATATGCATACTTAAACTGACCCGGATAAAGTTTTGATATAACGTGATACTGTTAAAAATGGGTGTTGGTGTTGGAAGGGTGAAAATTAAGGCTGGATCATAAAAGAAATTACCAGAAAGAAATATTATGGGCATATATAGATCTAGATATGTAGGTTTCCGCGATGTTCTCTTTCACCGTCAAAGCGCGTGATATTAGTTGGTTACACTAATTGCAAATAAATTGAAAAATTCGTTGGTGCTGTCCGGGTTCGAACCCGGCACCTTCGGTTTGGAAGGCCGGCTTTCAAACCACTAGGCTATCATACACATAGATATTTAGAGAGTATAAAAATTGAGAGCAAAAAAAATCGAATGTGTTAAAATAATTGTGATTACCGACACTTTGTTAGTAAAATAGTAGGTGTATTGATTGAAAGTGAAAAGGGGAGGGGATGCCGTAACGTCGTTTCGCTATAAATAGCGGATGACTGTGATTCTCGCGACATTCGTGTTTGGGCAGTGTGCGAGGTGTGTGCTCTGACTGGTGACGTGTGAATGTGAGAGGTATGACAGATTGAATTTATATTTTGAATAGATTGTTTCTAATAAATGTAAAAAATCCTTTTTCTCATTATTCTTATAGCTAAAAACCCTGGTAATTCTGGAACTACTCCACATATGATACTAACCTGTACCGGGTTAATATTTTTTTGTTATTATAGACCAGTGCTTGACTAAGATCTCACCTGATGGTAAGCGACGATGTAATCTAGGTGGTAAAGCGCACTAGTCTAGAAGAAGCCTGTTTTTTTTAAGCTACCGTTATTAACCCACAAAATAATATATATCGGCGCAACAATACTATTTACTTAATCAAAATTAATGAAAATTGAATCATAATTATTTTCTAAAATAATTGATTTATCATTATATAAGAACAATGCATATAAACAACCGTTTAAAAGTATTTGTAAAAAAACAAGCTACCCTCTCTCCCTTCCCCACTCTTAATATAACTACCCCCTTTCCTTTCCCCACTCTAGATATAAATACGAGTGGTCGCTATCGCAGAGGCCATTCGGGCGCGAGCGGCCGTACAGAGTAGAGCTCTAGAGTTGTGCTTGTACGCCTGTGTTTAAATAAACAGATAGTGTTGAAGAACCAAGTTTTTTTAATTAACGTCGCTATGGAAAATCATGAGAATGACGTCGGCAATGCCGATGTCATTATTTTTAAAAACATAACGACCTCGGATACTCCGTCATATATGAATAGTAACTCACTGTGTACGTTGTCCCAGCGCTGGAACTCGCCGGCGATCAGAAGCGGGAGTTTGCACGAGTGCGCGAGCGCAGCCGCCTCGTCCAGCTCAGCAGCCAGCTCCTCGTGCAGCCGCTCGCAGCACTGCACGTTCACCACGATCACCAGCCGACCGCAGACGAGGAACACTGTTCACATTATTCCATATTAAAATACCGACACGATTCATTTCGTGAACTACCCCGCGGCGCAGTAACTAACCACTACGAAGGTCCATGGTTTGATTCCCACATGTAAATTTTTTGATGGTCGAGTTGGTGACCCTTATGAATTCTGTTAGCCTTGCTGCTATTATTTATGCAACAAGTGTTCTAAACTGTGTCTAATTTTTTTTTATAATAACCCCTTTTTTTGACTGAAAATCAATGTATTGTTCCTCAATTTTGAATATAATTTAGACTACCCCACGCTTGGGACGCGAGCTGACCAGCCACCAGGACTACTTAGTAACCAAGTTATGTTTATAACATATGCATATAGCATAAAAAAGCACATAACAATAACATCAGGGAAAAGTAAAGAAAAAAACAAGTTATATCTCTTATTCACTTATTATAATACTTTTTAACTTGCTTTCTAAAAACGATCGCGAGTACAGCGCAAAAGTTCAGAAAAACAGTAAAGAAAAACTTGATCACACTAAAAACTACCTTATGTTTATACATTTAAGGTTTATTATCGAGTAAGATTTTTAAAACACAATCGAATAATTTCAACGTTGCGTTACCACAATCGGTTTCAACTCGTTATCAGTTTGCACGGTAACTTCAGTTCGATGTAAAAAAAAATTCCACGACTCCTTTCAGCTTATCTAGATTTTACTGGCGCGTGGAAATAACGACGGACGTATATTACATCTAGACAAATTAGGATCTATAAAGCTAGATATTTTTTTTTTTAATAATTAGGAATATTTGTTTTTTTTTTTATATACTGCTTTGCGACGAGACGAGCAAGACGTTCACCTGATGGTAAGTGATACGCTTGCCCATGACAACGTGCTGCTAGTTAAGATGGTACACACTGCACCACATTGCGCTCGTCGCCTTGAGACATAAGGTGTTAAGTCTCGTTACCCCAGTAATTACACTAGCTACAGCGCCCTTCAAACCGGAACACAGTAATGTTTGCACACTACTATTTGTCGGTTGAAATAGGAGCTGCGGTGGTACCCACCCAGACGGTCTCCGGCAACAGAGACCTACCACCTGGTAAACCACCACCTTGTTCTAGAGTAAACTCTCCTTTATGATATGTCCTTGAAGGACGTAAAAAAAATTCCTTTTAGTCCATATCTTTCAGATTGAATGGTGAACTATGAGATGATATATCGCTACTCCATTTTCATAATATACACTACCAATACATATAAAACATAAAATGTTCAACAAATGATATTCTTCAGGTGCTGAATTATACACAGCTTGAATATCAGAATCCTAACTTCCCATAGAATAAATTAAAATTCTTTTTATATCCGTAACGAACTTGTATATACATGTTTGTATGTATGAAGGTCGGTTTCTAACCGATCTAATTAGTCACCACCCGCGTTGAAGCGAACACGCTTCACCATCGGTGTTATTATCACGTGATATTGTGGTGAAGATATCTGTCTGTGTATTCGTATGTCGCGTTTGCGACTGTGAGCGGATTCATCGCCCGACATGGAACTAATCCGATTTGTTCTATTTATACTCGGGACCCTTTCAGTCTACTGGACGTGGACGTTTTCTTTTTGCTCGAAGGCCAACGTCTGCGGTGCTCTTGAAATATTTAAGAATACATCACTTTCATAAAACATCGCCGTTTTCAATTATCTAAATTTCACATTAAGCTATAGGACCATAAAGGTAAGAACTCTCCGTCTATCATCGAAAATAACGTTTGTTTTACAATATCACTCAGGGTGTGCGGATCCGGAAACCAAGAGCTAAAGCAGCTATATTATATTGTGAATGTAGTACAATATAGAAAATATATTATATTCTCACCAGGTGTCATACTAGGGATGAGCTATTCACCATTAAACTTCAAATTCAACGAAAACGTAATGATGATAACCAAATTATTTGTAGTTCATCAGAAACATTGTTTCTTACTATGATACTGTTTATCTATAGATTGCTGGAGATAATGAATTTAACTTATTTTATATATAGCTATTACGTGGAATAAACTTGTTATTAATATACAGTAGCATTACTGTGAATAATACATGTGAATTCTTCACAGGTTACATTTCTACAATCACTAGACCAGGGATGGGCAAACTACGGCCCGCGGGCCGGATCCGGCCCGTATGAGGTTTTAATCCGGCCCGCCGATCGTTTTTGAGAAAAAAATTAATTTAAATTTTTTTAAATTGTATCATACTTTTTAAGCTTAAAAAAAATTATATGCACTTAAAACATAAAAATCTCGTTTTTTTTTAAATATTGTTTCTTAGATTTTTATGCGAAAAATTATCCAAATAAAAAAAAAATAATTTAAAATTTTTTAAATTGTATCATACTTTTTAAGCTTAAAAAAAATTATATGCACTTAAAACATAAAAATCTCGTTTTTTTTTAAATATTGTTTCTTAGATTTTTATGCGAAAAATTATCCAAATAAAAAAAAAATATTTAAATTCCAAATAAACAATGGCTAACAACTTTAAGCTTAGTAGAATGGTCTGGATGCTTTTTACCGACCGGCCCGCGGCAAAATTTTTTCTTGACTATCCGGCCGGCGACTATATATTTTTTTAATGTTCCGGCCCGCTGTAGAAAAAGTTTGCCCACCCCTGCACTAGACAATTTATGCCGTATTGATACAGTTTAATTCATATTTGATATCATTTTTGTGTCTTTGAATTGTATGAATCGCATAATTTGTTGAACGGAACTGAAAGCGAAATCATGGCCGCGCTTCCGGATCTCGACGCCGCGACGGATTATCATGTGGTACCAGGCGGAAGTACCTTACGCGGCCGGAACTCACTGCTGGCCCACAGTTCACTCGACCCCGTTTCAACGTCACCGGAATGTATGCCGAGCGTTAAGGGACAAAGTTATAAGCAAAATTTCAATTGAACATTATTAAAAAGTATGTATATTAAACAAAAGGTTAAGTAGAAAGTAATAAACGAAAATGTTTTGTTATAAATATGGTTGGCGCGTTGTAAAATTATTTATGATTCTAAGTTTAATTTAGAGATGACTAGTGTTTTTGTAATTCTTGTGCGGGTACAAATATAAACGCACCGACGTTATAAAAACAGTCGCGCTCCGACCGTCGGAGTGTGCGGACGTGTTAAAACGTCGTTACGTCGTAGGGTAAATGTGGGATTCTGCAAATCTGCGTTTTATTGGCAACCCCAAAAACGATGCTACTAGTGCCATCAACGCTGACATCATGTTCTAAAAATACTTCGGGAACTAGTGCTCTTACAAATATAACGTAAAGGTTTTATAAATACACGAAAATCCAATTGAGTTTTGTTTCTCTCTAACAATTAGCAAGACGAATGTTTCTAATCATGATCATCATCGACTTACAGAAATCAAATGCTGGACATAGACCTCCAAAGATCTTTCGGTCGGTCCATCATTTGGATAGCCTTCTAGCACTACGTCAACCTGTAAGTGGCTGCCATTAGAGATCCTTACTATCTTATCAGTAATCAGTCTTTAAAGTAATGTACCAATGACCAATAAAATCTATCATTTTGAGCTGTCGGTATTCGTCTCAAATAAGTCACACGAGATTCAACTTGTTGAATTTTAGAAGTAACATACACACACGTCCAGTTTTAAAATACAAAATGTTATATAAAAATAAGTAAAATTAAGTTCGCGTCCATCTGATTTCTTTAACTTATCATTCACCTAAATATCTATTTCTGGTTGTTGTCATATAGGAAGTGAAACTGTATTATAATTTCGTTTCCCTGTCGGCATTTCTCACAGGGCCTGCATCCGAAACCGATTGGTGTGCGATACAATTCTATATTGAATACTAATTTCATTAAAACGGATTCCTGTTCAATCAAAATTGGATCTAAAAGTAAAGAGCATAAGGTTGTATCCGCTTCAATTGGAAACACAGTAATGTTAGCAACACATGAGGACCGCTTTAGCATAGCAACAAGTTTATGAATAGCAATAGCTAAAATGGTAAAACAGCTAATTTGTATTATTGATTTTTTATGTTATATAGGTATATTTAATCACAGTGCCATCTGGTGTTTAGTAATGTAAGTTGGACTGCAGCGGGTTGATGATGATGAAGTTGTTTAATTTTTGTAAGAAAAAAAAAAAAACTTATTAATGGCAAAAACAAAATTACTAGAAAACTTGTAGAAAAACTAAAATTTACCATTTTGATTTGACAATTTTAATTCTTCTTCAGATAAGAGCGAAGTGAAGAGAGACAAGTAGCAAAACTGATCCTGTCATAAGACAGAAGCAATGCTAAGAGAAAGAAGAATTTTGAAGGTATTTGATGATTCACTAAATGTTTTCGTACCCTGAGTCAAGATGAAGCTAGAGTTGTGGGAAGACAGATTAATACAACAGTAAAGACATTTTAGAATCAACGTACAAAGGACAAGTTGAAGCTAGACTCAACCGACTATATGCCAACATATCTACTCATATCTTATTACATTCTGATAAGGAAAGAGAGCGTTCATCAAACCAATACCAAAAGCCTACGTGCAACTCGCGCAAGACAATGTTTGATTCTGAACCAAGAAGTCATCAGTCTTTAGTCTTTTACAATTTACAAGTTTTGTTATCAAAGCAATCTCATTGTTTTCATTCGATCTAATAGTACACAAGTCGATACTTAAAGTAATATAAACAGAACACGACACTTGTCAAAACAAAGAACTTGACAAAGTGGAAAAATTCGTGCGAAGGACCGCTATAGATGTCTTAGGTTATGTTAAAGTCATATTGTCTAAAAAATTAAGAGTAACATGCATCTAAAACTTATACTAAGATATAAGTAAAAGTCTGAGCCGTAGAAATCATTGAAAATACAACCTAACTAAGTACAGCATAACTTGATACAGATGAAAGATGAATCAGTGGCGTAGAAAAATAGGCTGGGTTTAAGAACTCATTTTTAGTATCTTTATTAAAAATCGATTTGTTTAATCACTTATGTAATCGATAATTAAAGTGAATTCTTTTTGAGAACTGGCAACACACTACAGAGGGTAAATTTTATATCTTTCAAATACCTTTTTAACTATAATAAAGTCTTCGCATAAAATCCGTTTAATAACAAAATGAATTTATTAACAATTAAATTAATTTATATCATATGGTAATTCCGGAATATATATCGGCAGGTGTAAGGCCTCGCGTATCGTGTCCTTTGCCTTGAAATTCAACCGGTCGACGAGTGGACGCGACACCGTTTTATATATTTTTTTTTTTTTCAATTTAAATTCTACAAACATATGCCGTGCTCTTTATAACGGCACTTTATCGTATTCGAATGGTGTTAAAAAAAGGTAAAGGTTAATTACACTACTATTCCACAATATTAACATTGTCATTGTTTAAAGAATTTTTAACTTTGTCTCCGTCGCGTAAACTAACCGCTCACCTACTAACAGTTAGATCCTAAATAGTAAACTATGTCATAATATAATTACTATGTTATCATAAGTAAATCGCTGGCGTTATACATCTATGAAAGACACGAGTTGGATTCTAACTGGGTTTAAGTTTAAACATTGTGAGAATACATACATGTTCCAAGAACAGCGACTTTAATCAACATTTTTTTTTCTATTCATTTTGACATAAACAGTCATTACATATTTAAACATATATTAAGAATAATACTAATTAGAGGACAAGTAGTGCCCAACTTTACTTAATACAACACAGATTTGAAAGCCAATAAATTAGAAAAAAAATTATAATGGAAAATTACGAACAATTTATATCTACAGCAGCAGTCTACTTTTGTATATTAAAAATGAGATTTTAGTTTTGAAAGCATTCAAAAATATTAAACAGATCAATTTCATAAAAAAAAAAATGTATAGAAAGTTTGTTTTAAACAATAAAATTGGTGAATCTATTTTATTATTAAGTATATAAAGTAACTAAATCAAAGATTACACGGCGATCTACCAAAGAAAGTAAGCGAACGTGTCGACCACCAACCCGACCTGGCCAACAGTGGTAATAACTGGAATATTTATTATCATGCGAAGTTTGTTCTGTAAGACTGATTGGAAGTAATGAGCTGCCAACTGGCGAGGATCAATCGTGCGCATATTAAATCAATTATGCAAATGTGACGGTGGGCGCTGGAGAGTCGGCCATTGTTCGACGAAACAGTTTCATACACCACGACATACACAGGACGCGCGATATTTCATTAAATGAATTTATTATCAAATACGTTCATTTAACCAACATCGAACACTGGGTTGATGATTTGACATAAAAAATATGAGTAATCAAGGTCTAGATTTGCTGTAAGAAAACGACCAACAGAACGGGTTAACTTATTTTAAACAAAATTTTAATTCCTGCAAATATCTAACCCTGTTCTCGCTGGTAAGATCTTTATTTACTTTATGTAAATTTACTAAATGGCTTATTATGTGGTATAATTTTTGTCAATGAAATCAAAAGAATCGCTGTATTCTGGCTGTCAACATATGAGGGACAAAGCAGTCTGGATAAACATTCTCCATTCACGATCCAATCGTCACTTAACACCATATGAGTTTATATAGATTAAGTTTCCTTGTTCTCTTTTATGTCATACTCCTCATATTGATATTAGCTAAGCTAAAAATACAATCAATAAGTATTATATACTTTGTTGTTCGTGTCGCTAATACAAATGGTCATTTATAGTCTGATGCGATTGGTCGGTCATTTATCGCACGATTATTGCTAGAATTGTACTTTTACGTAACAGCTGCACACGTTCAGCTCGCGATGCAGGACTGTCCGCGCATTTTCTTCGATGTTTACGTACAAACATCGCGCAACAGCTTTACATAACCGACGCCCAATGGAATGTACGACGTTTGCGATAACATTCTCATGATCTAAGGTTTCGTTGTGCCCGTGTGCAGTTTCGAATAGAAATGACTCTTGGAAAACTTAAACATTCCATTAGTGAAATGCTCTTGAGAGAACCGCGATTTCATTAACACAATTCTTAAACAATAATAGTGAAAACTGTAGTCTGTGGTGTTAGAGAAAGACCAGTATAGATAAAAAGGATGCTGCGGTGCAGTAGACCACAATAAGGTATATACCCACTCGAACTACGGAACCTCAAATTGACTTTAATCATGCGGCGTGGAAAGTAAACTAATAATCTTAGGTAAGAAAAAATGGAGAAGACACAGTTCATTCACCAACCGTATACTGAACGAAGAGTGCTAAGTTCTAAATTGTAGCGTAATAGAAATTAAAGCAATTTTTTTTCTAAGATAGCAATACACTAGGACCATGAGAAAGTGGCGATAGATAGACGATTTTCAAGTACAGGTTTTTTCGAACCCAATAATCAATATAGATTAGTTAATACCGTTAGTCGTTTCAACTGTCAATCTAAAAATAGGTTCTGCTGCTGTAAAGTATGCCCTTGTAAGTGGGGACGGCGCTTACAAATTAATTGTCCGATGTCCAGAGTCAAGGGCGGTTAAACGTATCATTAGCTGTATTAATTATGCTCATTCCTCATGCTCATTTAATAAGGCCTTTCAACGTCGGTAACAGGATAAAGTTACTTCTAGATTCTTAAATGTTTAATAAGAAAATTATTGATTTAGTATCTGTTCATTTTCATTAGCTTTTTTAGTCAAATTTCTTATTTAAATTTCAGTAATATGTTATAAAATAAGCCAAAGTGAAATTGAAAACAAAAATTCTACAATATACGATAGTATTAATTGTTGAAATATAATAAAGAAAATAATAACGATCCATTAAAAAAAATGGAGCGAGACACTTAAACACTTTGTCCTCGAATTTTAAGTACATTTATTTATATTGGAAGTATTTGGTTATTCATTAGTAGCGATCAATATGTCAATATCATAACGATGAGGTTTGGTTATTCATGAGGTATATCATATTAATAAACCTATGAAATTTTGACATTAAAAAACGAATACTGAAAGAATACAAACATTGCGCATTCATATTGGTTCTTCGAGAATTAAATATAAAACTAACCTTGGGGGAAGACGAGGGTGCTGCGGTCCTGCAGCGCCGCGAGCGCCTCACTCAACCTCCTCGCGTCAGCGGCCTCCGACAGCAGATGCAGCTGGTCGACCCTCACGTCCTCCACCGTCACACCTTTATGCGACGACTCGTAAACGAAGCCCAGCGAAGGTCTGCAAAAAAACTCCAAGTAAATCAAATAGAACTATAGAAAAATTACTAAAAACAACAATCATGTCGCTGGTAATCAATAGACTTGAGATCATTACTAGTGCACTTTTGCCAACTCTCACGCCAAACGTTGCCAATAAGCCAAATATATAGAAATGATGAATTTCACAATGACGTTGGATATTTGGTTGGATACCATTATCATGGGCATTGTTATCATTTAATCTATTTTATCAGGTAATGCGCCATGATTAGAGTATAGAGTTTCGTTATTATAATTATTGTTATTAACTGTTTATTACGGTAAGTAATCATCAATCAGAGCAATGATAATACTAAATAGGACACATAGGATAGGATAGATCTTTCTTCATCATAAAATTACTCCTAATTCACCTGAAATGATCTTGATTAGTTCATCAAATCCTGAAAGCTTGACCATTTCACCCGCCCGGTCTTAAATGACAATAAGATCGAAGTTCTCATAAGTTGAAGATATGCAATGAACTAGACTAGGAGCTAGAGGTTTAAAGTGTGGGTATCAATTAAATTGACATGTTAACTAAATGATTACGTATTCGAAATTGATATAAAAGATATAGTGAAGATCAAATAAATATTCGCGTTATTATAATCAAATCATCAGCTACATAAATCATGTAAATACACAATTATAATTGAATTACATTACTACGAATTAGTATCTAAGAAATTTCATTCGCGAACGTGATACTTATGTATCAGTGCAATAAAATCGTAGTGAGTTTAATAAGCAACTGTGCGGAATTTTTCAGAGGCCGCGATAGTGTAAACACTCGGCTAAATTCCCAATAGCCGTACTGTTAAAGTAAATCAGTAAATTTAAAAGCTCCGAGAATAATCTAAATTCATTACGAAACCCGGTGTTACTGGGAACTTTTATATTTACAGTAGAGTTTAACGGAAACATTACAGGAGCAATCACTTCAGTAGTTTCACTTATAAGATATGGTTAGGATCAAACACTGAACCGCATTATGCTGATCGCATTATCACATATGTTACATCATTACCTTAGTAATTTCACTAACTAGAACACCCTATAAACCGTAACATGGTAAAGTTTTCACACTACTGTTTACCACACGGAATCAGTAGTACTTATCTATACGGTCTGTAACAAAACAGACCTACCATCACTAAATCTGCTACCTGCTCAACCATAGATCATCTAAAAGGGTATCAACATGCGTTTCATTTACGTATTTAATTTTTTATACACTGAAATGGAAAGGCTGCGGTAAAGGCTCGATGGTAAGAAGTCACCACAATCACATTTAAAGCTGACTGTTCACCATCAATTGATCACTTTACACTTTACATACAGCTTATCACGTGATAATCACATCGACATTATAGATTATTTCCCGTATCATTTCCGCATTTTGGTTTAAATTTACATTTTATGTACAAAAGAAGATTTTAGAATATATAACATAGAGCAGTATTCGAACCCGTCGATAAACAATCATTATCAATTAAACTACTTTTTGATATTCCCAAATTTTCTATTTATCTAGTGCACCACAGTCTTCTCTTTTTTTCTCTCTATTTATGTCCTAATTTCCAGTGTGTTGTCTGGAAGAGATTGCTTTAAAGCATTAAGGCCGCCTATTGTACATTGTCCATAAATTTGTCTGTTCATTAATTTACTTTGAGTGCAATAAAGATTATTTATTATTATTAAACTACCTACAGTATACAAATAACGGGCAAATTACGCTGCGACTAACCGCTCGGATGACAATGGAGTTGTTGCAATAATAAAAAAATTATACATTACCGCCGTCGCAATAATCGGTCAAGTAAAATACTGTTACAATATTCTGATGATCATCATCATGTACCTTTTCAAAATCTATCAGATTTCAACTAAAGTAAACATGTAACTTAAAAGTTTTTCTGCACGGGAAAAACTTTCGTTTAATTCTTCCAAATACTGTCGGTAGGTCTCTGTTACCGGAGACCTAGGTACCTGCAGTGACTATTACTACCGCCGAACAGTAGTGTGATAACATTACTGTGTTGTATTTGGAGAGCGCTGTAAGTTAGTGAAATTACTGTGGTAACGGGACTTAACAACTTATGTCTCAACCAGCGCCACTTTATAGGCAGTATCACTTAACATCCGATTAACGTCTCGTTAGTCTAGTCACTACGTCGAATAAAAAAAAATCTATTAATCACTAGACCACGGAGAAAGTAATTTGGTACAGATAAGATATATTAAAGACAGCACATATTGAACATCAATAATGTGTATAAACATCTTTTATAGTCTATGGATTTTATCTATTCAATAGTGCTATTATTCGTTTGTCGTCAAGGATAAATGTAGTACAAAGTTCAAATCCGTATCAACATATACTTCTTCTAAGTCGTATTTCCTCATGACTGAGAGTCGTGGTCATCATGTTTTTATTGAAACACACGACGGCTCTCTTGGCAGTTATAATGGAGTGGTTTGCCATTGCCTTCTCCATTTCACATACTAGTCTGACCACTGATGGTCATTGCATAGATATGCAGGTTTCCTCACGATTATTTCCTTCACCGTCAAAGCACGTGATATTAGTTGGTGTTTTTATACTAACTGCACATAAATTGAAAAAGTCATTGGTGCAGGCCGGATTCGAACCCGGTACCTTCGCACTGGAAGGCCGGCGTCCAAACCACTAGGCTATCACGGCTTCAACATATACATGTAGTATTTAAATTTAATACAACGATTAAATATTGTCAAAGTTTACTAGTGAACTGGAACCTAGTCACTACATTTCTGACCCTAGACTATGTGAAAGTAGTATTACGAATTTATTTAGTATGTTCTTTGAAAAAAAATTCTTCATTAGTGAATATATATAATATTAAAGTCGAAAAGAAATTGTTATTCACCAAAAAATACATTCACCGACGCATGCGCAACGTATGCATCATTTCTTTCATATCACTTGTGAAAAGTAACGCTTATTTAAGAACTGCATGCTCCAGACGCTAACTACACTTATCAGACAGATCGCTCGCTGATAACCGTTATCAGTAGTAATCGTGATACATTATCACGCTCTAAACATTTCGATTGCGAGTTGTAGTATATTATAATTATCAAAAAAAAATACTCAATTAGTATTATTAAACCGGGTACATTTAGGGCCACTATTTCAACCAAACAGTATCGTCCAAATATTACTGTGTTCCAGTCGAAGTGTGTTATAAATAGTAAAATTACTGGGGTAACGAGATTAAATATTTCGTCTAAAGGCGATTACTACAACGTGGTGTAGTGTATACCATCGTAACTACAGCCACGTTGTAATATAATCACTTACCATCAGATCTTCCTGTTATCCTCTCATACGAATAAAACGAAAATTCCTTTTCGTGATTTTTTCTTAAATACATATAGAATAGTGAATATACACTCCCGGACACATCTATCGGCCCACCTAGTGTTTAAAAGTTTTAACGGTGCCTAGCTAAAAATAAATGTTAGGTGGAGCAATAAGTTTTAATGCAGTTTTAAAGCTGATTTTTTGGACAACCCTTAGGTAATTTTTTTTTTAATTTTGAATTCAGGATTATGAAAAAAAAAACCGAAAATTCGAGTCTGTTCATTGTTTTCAACGACCCAGGAATGGAGAAAACTTTTTTATTTCGCACAAGTTGGATTTTTTCTTTTGATGTGTCCGATTATTGGTTCCATAAAAAGGCAAATCTAAACTTAGAGCCAGTTTTGACCAAAAAATATGGATACTCTGCCTGAAACTGTTGCCCAAGCTGTAAAACTTCAGCCGGCCAAATCAATTCGAAATTACAAAAAAAATTTAAAAAAAACCTACATAAAGGTTGACCAATAAATCTGCTTCAAAGCTGCATTAAAACTTATTGCTCCACCTAACATTTATTTTTAACTAGACACCGTCGAAACTTTAAACACTGGGTGGTGGGCCGATAGATGTGTCCGGAAGTATATTTATAAAAATTTAAACTTTGACAGATTGACAGTATGACAGAGAGAGAAATCCCTGAAGGCCTATATCCAGTATTGGACTCACTTCCGTCTGATGATGATAGGATATCCATGACTAGTAAAATCTGCGTCGGCATTGAATTGTAGTTAAAGAGTGATAAAACCGTTTATATGGAATGTTCATCGTCAGCCGAATGATAATGATTCCCACTGTTAGACATGTATCCATCAAACGTGTGGGAAATCGTGATAATTCCAAATTGTACCCATTTCGTATATGTTATATTAACATACAAGTCACGATGCAAATTCGATGCTATGCATTCATCACAATTACTGAAGTCATTCTCTGATTTTTAACCTTTCCCCTCCGCCCGAGGTCCGCGCCGCGGCCGCGTTGGAGGTCAATTAGACTCGAGACGGGCAGATTTAACAAGACGGGACCCGTCTTATACTTTTGATACTAGTGTTTGATACTTCTATAAATTCATTTATTTATTATACTATTCTTCTTAGTCGGATTTCCTCATCACTGAGGGTCATGGTCATCATGTGTAATGAAACACACAACGACTTACTTGGCAGTTATAATGGAGTGGTTAACTATTGCCTTCTCCATTCCACATACTAGTGCGAGCACGGATAGTCATGGCATAGATATGCAGGTTTCCTCACGATGTTTTCCTTCACCGACAAAGCGCGTGATATTAGTTGGTGTTATACTAACTGCACATGAATTGAAAAATTTATTGGTGCAGGCCGGATTCGAACCCGGTACCTCCGGAGTGGAAGGCGGGCGTTCAAACCACTAGGCTATCACGGCTATATATTATACTATAGTCGATGCTAAATAGTTAAATCAAAATCTCAATTGGGTAGTAATAAAATTTATCTGCTCGTAATTCAAATTCTTATTTTCATTAAATATAGCCAAAGGACCACTAATTGTTCAGCTAAGTACCAGTAAAAGTTATGTTATGTAAAGATCCAACCGTCTAGTATATTATCCGGAATAAATAGATCATTATAGAAAGCTATTAATTTAATATTACAATTGAACTATATTTATGTAGTGTTGTTAACCAAATAATTTAACTACAATAGCTACAGCACCCGACAAACGAAAATCTCTTACTTAACTACCTAGACGGTCCCGACAACAGAAACCTATTATCAGTAATCTTTAAATCTTATTTTTGTGATTCGTACAAAGAATAGACCATCCATAGTATTTACACAGCTAAAATATTTAAAAGCCTATTTAAAAATGGTACAGCCATTGGATTCTTACAGCATACAGCTCGATTATTAGCGAAGACAATGACAGACCTTGACGATGACTTGACAATTATAATGTAACTCATCAAAATACATTTTACTAACTCACTGATTTTAAGTATGCAAGTAATTTTACAGATCTCCACATATAGCACTATATGGCACTCTTCTGTAAATGTGTTGAAAGAGGCGATTAAAACGAAACAAGAACAGAAAAAAGGGCAGCTGCCTTGCCTTAACTGTATCATTTACAGCATATGTCAACTATTGCGAAGTAATCACAATAATTACGGTTATGTCCGGGAATGGACGTTACCAGAGTGAAATGTTGATATTTCAGTATACAAGCACTGATATAATGATACGAGCATATAGTGGACGCGCCGGGTGAGATGATACAGTTCCGCTCGAGATGCTATATGTGTCGGACGAAACAAAGAGAAATGTGCCAATGTCGTCATGGCCTACATAGTCTTGTCACACTTCGCACTTCTGATATTAAATAACCAATTGCGGAAACTATTCGGAACAGCATTAACATGAAGGTCTCGTGTTCGATTCCAAGACCATATGATTTGTATGTTTGTCTAAAACCAGCCTGTTTAGTTATATATATATATATATTCGTTTGCACACCACAACAAGGAAAAAGAAAATAAAACAATTTTATATAATGGGCAGCAAAAGCCGGTTACCATTAGTTACCATTCACATGATAAAAAAATTTTATTCAATTAAACGATCTGATGAGCAAAATGTTCACTTGTATGTTAAGTGAGACACCTACCAATAACAAAGTCAGGATGTTTACACTGCACCACGTCATGACTCTTTACACCAGTAATTCACCATGTGGTAGGTCTCTGTTGCCGGAGACCGTCTGGGTGGGTACCACCGCAGCTCCTATTTCAACCGCCAAATAGTAGTGTGCGAACATTACTGTGTTCCGGTTTGAAGGGCGCTGTAGCTAGTGTAATTACTGGGGTAACGAGACTTAACACCTTATGTCTCAAGGCGACGAGCGCAATGTGGTGCAGTGTGTACCATCTTAACCAGCGCCGCGTTGTCATGGGCAAGCGTATCACCTACCATCAGGTGAACGTCTTGCTCGTCTCGTCGAATAGTAGTATAAAAAAAATATTGCACAGAATATGAACAATAGTCATAGCACACAACTGTCTAGTATAATTTTAAAGGAAATATTATATACTCACCCATCTGTTCTCTCCGAGCAGCAATAGTCCCACTTATGACTATTACAGCGCCATTCGCGTACCCTTCTCAGTGCTGGATAATTTAGCTCATCACAGATTATCTTTAATGCAGCCGGATCCAAAATATCTTGCATGGCTATCATTGATAATCTGTTATATGAAAAGTAATAGTCAACACTCGGGAAAACAACACAAATTGATATTGTTTGATTAATCAATTCATAAAAAGATTCACAATATAAAGATAACAGTTAGTCAGTGATCTAAACAATCCTACCACAATATGTAGTTGGTGAATTTAATAAAAGACCAACTTGTTATAAGTGGTTAGCCACTGCACCAGTGGCAGTAAGATAATTATTAGACCTCTTACACAGCTGCTATAAATTTCTAATAATATACAATAGCCAACCCAAACGAGAACAGGAAGAGCAGCAGTGACAGGACTAATAGTAATAAATAATCTATCTCTGTTCTTGTGAAAGCTTAAGAGTCACAGCAGTAAGAACATTAATAGGGCTGTTTATGTATATATTGTTTTATAGAAAATTGTTTTTATAGACATAATAGCAAATCAGTTATGATCTGATATTAAACATAATTGCTCGTACCCTGTATGTTTATCACTTTTTACAACATGTTCATTACCTCATATCTATGTATATCTTATCCAATAGCTCTTGGCCATGTGTTATCATATACACTGAATTAGAACATATTTAATATGAGAGATGATAGTAAAAATATCGACAGTTAAGACATTGTGTACAGGATAGTTTATTACTTTTTATATCACTTTAATTAAAACATTTAAAATTACAACTTACTTGTTCTCCAAAATAGTCCTACAAATCACCTCTCTGACACCTGGATTCGTAATCTTATCAATACTAAGTTGATGAAGGTTCCATGATGCAAGACGGCAACATCTAATGCCATCTCTTTCATATGTAAATAATTCTTCTACAACAGGCCTGTGAGAATATGCAGCCAGCAAATCTAGTATATCATTCACTGGAGCCGTTGCAAACCCGTTTGGCAATGTTATCGGCATTTTATTTGGCATGGACAAACTTTTTCGGTGTGGTGTTCTAACTACTTCTTTGACATCATTCATCAGGCTAGATATATTTAATGAGTCATCACCCCAAGGATATGTGTGACCATTTGTTAACTGCTGAACGCTCTCACACTTCCTCGGTTCTAAACTTAAGTGGTGTTTCACTGTGCTTAATCTTACTATATCCATTCCTCTCACTTTGATTAAGTCATCAAGTGACTTGAAAGGACCTTTTTTATTGCGATAGTCCACTATGTTGGCAGCTATTTCCTGATTCAGGCCAGGTACACATTGCAATTGGAAAACACTAGATGAATTTATAGAGCATAATTTGTTTTCTATTGGCAACCTAATACTGTCCAAGGAGTGTGTGCATGAGCTAGCTCTGGATATCTGTTTTCTTGTATTTGTACATATTTCGGGCCTCAGCAACTCGAGCTTCTCAGCTCCAATGCCTAAAAGTAAGTTATTGGTGCTTAATCTTTTAACAAATTGTATAAATTACTGTTATTATGTACAACCTATCTAATAAATACCTCCTTAAAAATACACGTAACTACACGTTTTTAAATGCAAGAGAGAAATAATAAAAAAGATACCTGAGACTAATGCAAGGTCGTCAACGCGCTTAAATCTGCCAATCATCTGTCGATGGCGGACGATTTCCCGCGCCAGCTGCCTGTTGACACCAGGCAGCGTCATAAGCTGCTCCTCGGTTGCTGTATTCACGTTCATCAACTCCGGATACTCCTCAGATGGAGGCAGGTTGAAGGTGTGACTTAAACTTGATTTATTCAGTTTCGCGCGCCTTACAAAGCCGCGAAAAGATCTTCTACTAGACTTACTCCGAACAGAGCTTGGACTTTGCCCCATAATGATACCAATTACATAAAAATCAACCAATCATAATACAAACATACAATTTTTAAATGAAAGAAAAAAAACATTGTTTTATACACTAGTTTTCCGATGAAATAAATAAGGAACCACCCAAAAACACTTTAATTAAATCACTTATACAGTCCCTATTTCCGTGCATTAGTTAACGTTATCACATATTTTTGCATACGGATGTTTCTTAAAATAGTGTTCAGCAACATTTCTTCCGCGACCAGTCAAATAACTCGATTGACTAATGACGAACATGACATTTAATATCATTAAACTGACAGATATGTGGGTTGCAATATGCATAAAATAAATTAAAATTTAAAAACCGATGCTATTATTGCAAAAAAAAATACATGTAATAACGTGACAATTTTTTAATTAATATTTTAACTTTAATATGTCAACAACAGTAATTTAAAAAACAAAATTTTCATAAATGGTCTAGCAGTTGTAAAAGGTAAAATACAGCTCTTTTCTTTTTAGTTATATTAATTACTGGCAACTTAAAATGATAAACATTTAAATATTCCTATTAGATATTACACAAAGAATAAGTCTAAATTACCTATTAATGTTCGCGTGGGGACTAAGTTATTTAAAATAGTAAGGACTACATAACTTATGTACCAAGAAACCTTTGTGTATTCCTTATAAAAAATTTTAACTTTTGTAGTGCTATTGAAGTATAATAGCCTTTGGTTCCAATAAAGAAGTAATTTTTTTAATAATCCAAAAACTGCAAACCTCTGTTTGAAAGACTCATATTACTATGGTAGTTGTTATGAAAGAAATATTTTGTTTCAAGATTTGTTACCCAGAAATAAAAAACACACTCGTAGAACAATTTCTGTGCTATTTTATTCAAAAATCTGTACAATAATCGCCAATAAGCTTTTAAATAAGAATTGCGGATTACAATGTCGGACTAAGAAATACACTGCGCTTACTCTGTAACACTAATTCATTACGGAGTCGAGTGTGCTGCCCGTAGTAATCATGAAAAGAAACACTGAATTTATAGTCATAAATTGCATCTTTTTCGCAAAGATTATCTTATGCGTAGTTAAGCCACTTTCTGCAGTTCATACTTCCAATTTTATTAAATGGAAAACGCGAATTGTTAGCAATATTATACGGATGTATCAATTGGACACATTGAGGGCATAACTCAAAAGTTTTAATCATAACCCTTAGGAGAGATATTGTAGTTAATATGTAATAAATCGATAAATGATTGTGTATTATGGGTGATAATCGATAATATTTCATATTTTGTTATGTATAACCCATTTGTATATTTCGTAGTTTTAATATGTTTGACACTCCTGTAACTTATGATCAATACTTGGCATCAAAATAGATATCTTTGATACAAAATACAAGTATTTACATAGACAGAACTGAATTCGCAACTATAGCATAACATACGGTTAAATTAAGCTTTTTTAATTATAGTAATATAGAACAAATATAAGTTTCACCATAAATATTCATATATATACTAATCTTAAAAAGCGTAACATATTATTCATCGAAAATTTATTACTAAATCACTATGCCTTTTTTTAATAAAATCAAAATCGAACAAAATTGTTTTCATAATAAAACTTGCATTCTGCACTGCGCCATCATACTGTTTTATTATTTACCTTATGAATAAAATGTCCAAACGTCTTTTAAAATATTGTTTCCTTTAAATTCAAAAATTGTTAAGAATTCATTTGTAAATATTAAAACCGAAAAAAATTTACTCAAGCTTTTTCTTACAGTAATTTGTTTCTTCGTCTACGTTTGAGGATGATAAGTGGCTAATTATGTGCAGGCAGGGAATACTATTTTGTTCTACAAATTCATATCACAGAGAAAGACGCAATAAAAGAATGAAAACTATGAATGATAATTTGACTAGTACATATAAAGTAGATAAAAAAAATGAGCAATAAAATGTAAACAACAATAAATACCTTCAATTATGTTCCTAAAATATACGATTAAACGAATTGTCATTCAAGTATGTGGAGAGCGAATTTTGACGCTATTCAGCTTCGGAGAGAATTGTATAATTTGTACCAAAAACTATTATACAATATTAATAATTATGACGAATAATTTACGTAAGATTACATTATGCCCGCATACTTTATTATTAATTTCAAGTTTATACCATAACCAAAACAATTCGCGCGTTTTTCCGTTTTGGCGGGAAGAGGTTACCCGCAGTTTGCCAACACTGAGTCGTTATACGTTCACATTAGCCACCTAACATTTTACCCCCATTACAAAAATAGAAAGCTATTCCGGCCTTTCGCCGTTATATCCAATTATAAACACTTCAATACCCCTCTTGCAATTACATGAAAAGTTTATTTTTTATTTATACTACATATCGTCTAAACACTGACAAACTTATTTAAAAATTTTAATTTTTAATATTAATATTGTATTAAGTCCAAAATACTGAAGGATAGTTGGCAAAAGTATACAAATGAAAATGTTACTATTTTCTCACTGAAACGAATATTTCTGTGACACATCATTATTATTAATTTCAACATTAATTAAATAATCAATTTCTCATGACTTAAGAAGAAAATGTACCTAACTGTAGGTAGAAACAGTGGTTACAATGGTTTAATGGTTAAAATGTTATTTGTTACTAAAATTATTTAGCTGCCTTCCCCGCATAAGTAGGGTGTTTAAAGAAAACCAATCTCTAAATAAATTTGTCATATCATACATTATTACTCTATACTATATATAATACGCACGTAAATAAGTTAAGACAAATCCCAAAAAAAAATTAAATTACATTTATGAATACTTAATTTTAGGAATTGGCTTCGAAAAAGGTAAGCCCTATGCATCCGTGTAATTTTAATGTTATTTTTTCGCTACGAGTTTATTAGAGTTTAAGTACCTACGATATGGTTTGTGGTTATCTAAATGTATCTATGGTTATAACGCGTTATTTCTTAATCGTTAACACTCCGTTTAATTAATAATAGTGACCTTTAGTGCTTATATAAAATCACTAACCAAGCTTTTGTGATAGAAGAGAGATAGAACGGGCATAAGATATTTTAAATGAAACTCCAGATTGTATTCGATAATTTTACTATAATAATAAGCACCAAACCATGTTTGGAATGTTCTGTATTGCACCACAAACGAACAGAATCCGAATTCTTTAAAAAAATACACTCGTCTTGTTATATTACATTTACTGTTAATGGCCGAATGAGTTTAATCTCTTTAATGAATTTATCGTAATATTTTAAAATTAACTCGATTACCACGAGCAACAATAAAGGTCACCATTAATTCCAATTTCGTTAATAAATTATGAATGAACTGGGTGAATAAACATGTCCACGATAAATGTCTGCCGGAGCTAAAGAGTGCTGAAATAATTTTATATATTGAGTATGTTAACACTACCTTCAATGTTAAGTTACGTTTGACAGTAGCTGCCAGATGGCATTCATTTATCATCGGCCATATGTAAACGGCAACAATCACAAATATCACATTTTCATATTCTGACCACCTCAGTTTGTTGAAGCTCGTAACATAGATCATCATGTACCGCACACAGTATAAAATAATATTAGTTTAGAAATATTTTTAAATTTGATAGTTTCTACTACGGAGTCAACAGTTTGTAATAACTATTATTCTAAACTGATAACACCGTAGTCAAAATAAATCAATACTTGCTGTTTTTGTTCCAGTGTTACCAGTTTCAACGTTTTTTTGTTGTTGCCATTGCATATAACAGTTGAACCGTTTGTACAAGAATAACTTTATTGTGCACAAACAATGGCCAGCCTTCACAGAAGACCACACATTTTTGAACCCGTCTAATCTCAGTCCCAAGCCGTATCATAACTAAGTACAGTCAGCTCATCGTAGTTATGGTTGTAGGTGTATACTATTTTTCACAATCTGAATAATAACTCTTTTTATTTAATTGTTTCTATGCATATTTTCAATACCCATCAAAATGGAATCTTGACAATAATATTTATCTAGTTTTTTTATTTGCCTACCTTGGTTAAGAGTGTATTTAACAATAATAAAATCTTTTCAGCTGATAGTAATTTAATTAACTTTAGTCTGGCTTTAATTATAATATTTTTTGCGGAGGTATTTAAAATATGCTTGAATCCAGATTTAATGGATTTGTGATGGTGTTTCTATAATTGAAATAAATTTTCTAATGATACTTGAGAGTTAGAGTTGCCGGTACGATGAGTGGACTATCAAACATACGAACCGATGCCAAGTAATCACCAGACGCGTAAAAGTTCCGGCACATAACATTATAATCACTTTCCAGTTACACTTGAGGCTAACTAAATAAATACTTAATTAATATCGTTTAAAAAATTTTTACAAATAAAACAAATTACGAAATAGGAAAGTATCATCTCGCTTCAACGTCACTGTATCTGCTATGGAAATGTATTACAAAGTTTGAATAACTATTATGAGAGTGCGGGCGCATTTTTCGCATAGCTTAAATTCTCTAATGATTATTAATTTTCTTTTAAAACGTATTTCAGATAGACTATATCCTATGTATCTAGTCTTGTCTCCTTACTTCCTATTATTCATTACAAATGTTACAACTAACGCAGAATAAATTAGAAAGTTGAATTTTTATTAAATAATGAGAAAAATGCCCCGCGTATATCATCTAATCCTTTATATAAATAACACGTTAATCACTCTTTGCCGGTATTCACGCGCACACTCTTTTGCTTTGGAATCAATATCCGCCACTAGCGATCGTCCGACGAGTCCAAACGAGCAAACACCGCGCTGCAGCCGCGCGGAATCAAACAGCCATTAACAAGCGACACCGCGACGTAAACATGTCGACTGGATAGATGTGAACTGTTTACAACGACGCGTGAGTACGCCGACGCGTTGACGACGAAGTACAAAGCCAGCAATGTAAAGGAGTAGGTTGAAAGAGTTGTTGACGCGGTGCGCAAGCGTCGCTCGCGGTACAGGCCGGAGCCAGGATGACTTTTGTGTCCGCTCGCCGCATTATTAAATCTGTAAAGGTACACATAGTTATCATAGGTTAAGTTCGAACATTACATCTTTACAATCATCAATCATCGTTTCCACTGCTGAACATAGGACAGTTAAGAATGTACACATACATTGTAAGAGGCTTTTAACTTTTGGGAAAATGTTAAGATAGATCTACTTTATTACAAAATGTATTTTTATACATTCAGCGTAAATTTTGCATGTTGTGGCAACAATGGTATTTACCATAAAAATTTTTTGACAGCCAATCAGGTTAAATGTTACGCTCGATAAGAGTTTCAATGATGGTTAGTCTCTGTCGCAGGACACCGTCTCGGTACTACAGCAGGGCCACGTAGGGTAGGAGTTTACAAACGTAACTGTATATCAATTAGAATGGCGTTGTAACTAGTGAAATTACTGGGGTAACGAGACTTTACATTTTAAGTGTAAAGACAGACAGCCAATTATGGTGCAAAGATATAGAAGAGGTATGTTATCCTAACTACCTCAGCATTGATATGCCGCGGAGTATAATTTACAATAACGTGAACGTTGTGCTCGTTTTGTCGCCTAAAATAAAAATTGTAAGTGTGATATTTATTTGATCGCTCACCGGTCGCGCGGCTAGCAGTCTGATGCGTTGAGGTCCAATGGCGGTCGCTTGGCGCGCGTGAGCCGGTCGAGCTCGGCAGCAGCGTCGGAGCGTGCGGCTGCGGCGGCGGCGCCCGGAGACGCATCCACTGCGCGCGCGCCAGGCGAGCCTGTCTTCTTGTACAGCAGCGAGTTGAAGAAGTTCGCGAGCACGCCCTCGTTGCCTGGCGAGCCGCTGCCCATAGTTATCTTCGTACCGTCCAACTATCAACAATAAGACAATTTAAGTCAACATCATATAAACTTAAAAGAAATTTGATTTTCAATACTGTGTTGCTTGTATAAATTGCGATGAATAACTTACTGTATCTGGGGCCAGAAAAAGCATATTACTGAACTTTTTTAGTTGTGGTACCTCAGGAAATATTTAGTACATATACATAATAATACTTATTAACAGGTGTTAAACACTAAAAAGAAAACAATTTTTTCTGTAAAAAAAAGTATGTAGTTACAGTCCGCTGCACTAGATTACACAGGAGCGCCAAAATATGTCCACTAACGTATTAGTATAATCAGGATTTAGTATCGTGAAATCCTAAGTAACATACTTTATGTGAAATGTATGTATCATGTCCATGTTGCTTCTCCTTTGTGTTTCCAAAGATAATTGTGTACTGTAAGTGTATCGTAAAAGGTTTATAATAGTGCAGCGTACCTGCGCGGCGGTTCGCTGCGCTGTGCGCAGAGGCGAGTCCGCGCGGGGTGCTGGAGAACCCGCCTGCAGCGCCACCAGCTGCCGCTGCAGGAACGCCTGCTCGTCCTCCGCACACACTTCCGCTTCCCGCAGACCGCCGCTCTATAAGCAATGTAAACATTTTACTAAGATGCCTGTTTTACGTATTATTATTAATTCTTTCTTATTTCTCGAAGCGACTAGACGAAAAGAATATTCACTGGATAATAAGATGCTGTGTTCCGGTATGAAGGGTGCTGTAAGCTAGTGAATTTACTGAGGTAACGAGTCTTAACACCTTTCAGCACAATGTGGTGCAGTGTATACCATTTCAACGTATCACTCGTGAGCGTATCACTCACCATCGAGTGAACGTCTCGCTCTTCTCGTTACTTAGTAGTATAAAAAAAGTGATAGCCATAACAATGTGACTATTGCGAATATAGGACAGGCTTACTACCATTGGCCAGATGAACGTTCTGCTCCTCTAGGAGTAATATTACATACGTCGAATCTTTGGGAGAGGCCTAAGTCCAATGGATGTCTATCGATTCATGAACATTAGTGTGATGAACCTAGGTAATATTTGTCATGATTAATATAAACAAACTAAAATGCAATCGTATAACAATATGACGTGATACTGACTTTCCTCGTCGCTGGCTGCACAATGATATCCCTGTAGTAGTCGTCGGGCTTACACGACTGCATGTTCTCATATAATATACTGATTTTCTTCATACTGTCCCATCCCGCCGGGCTAAAATATTTTTAATGACATGTATTAATTAAAAATTTTCAACAACAACTACTCCCGGTAAAGCTTCAAAAATAGTTATAATATAATCTAACAATAATCACAAACAAAATTCGCATACAAGATATGAGAAAGCATTTAATTCTGGTAATGATAATATTGGTTGTCAAGAACAGAATCCAGACCTTCAGTAAGCAATGAAGAAATTCGCGGATGCGCTTAAATATTTTCAGCTATTTTGCTGCTTACTCGAAATACACATAATTATTTTTTTATATAACTTTTTTTTATACTAAGCGACGAGACGAGCAAGACGTCCACCTGATGGTAAGTGATACGCTTGTCCATAACAACGTGGTGCTAGTTAAGATAGTATACACTGCACCACATTGCGCTCGTCGCCTTGAGACATAAGGTGTTAAGTCTCGTTACCCCAGTAATTACACTAGCTACAGCGCCCTTCAAACCGGAACACAGTAATGTTTACACACTACTATTTGACGGTTGAAATAGGAGCTGCGGTGGTACCCACCCAGACGGTCTCCGGCAACAGAGACCTGCCACCTGGTGAAACTATATAAAGATACAACCCAATTTAATATTTTGTATAAAAATATTGCGCACAACGAATGTGAACCTCTACTTTTGCTGCTAATGCTAGCTGCCTTTCATTGCAAATACCATTTTTTTATACCATTGAAGTGGGAGGTGGTGGAGGTCTAGTGAATTTTGTTATGTGCATGATGTGATGCGACTGCAGCGCGTCTTAAATATCGATCTGTCACGAAGGCACTGTGACTCATGCACTGGCAACCGGCCGGATGAGTCACATCATCTGTTTCGATAACGGCTTCCGCAATACGATTTTACCCCGTAACGTAATAAAAAACGTAAAGCTTATCTATATAAATATGTTTTTCCTTTTACTTCAAGAAGCGACGGGATGATCACAACGTTCACCTGATGGTAAGGTGCTTAGGATGATATACACTGCGCCACATAGTGCGTGTCAGACAACACAATCAGAATTTTATTAGTTTTAATATTTACGCGTAACAAAAATTTCTTTCTGTACTTAATAATCTCAACTGTTTTTCAAAGTTTCGACAAAATCGCTAGAGAACCACTAAACTTCTCCAAAGTTAACATTTAGAAAGCGTTGTGGACTGAAGTTGCTGTGGTGAAGGAATTTAAAATCTTGTGTCTGACGACAAAATATGATGGCGTGTATATTATCCTAAACTGACGTATCATTATTGTAGGCAACGTATTGTCATTTACCATCACGTGAACATCCTGCGCGTTTTGTTAATTAAAATAAATAAATCTGAAAACAATTTAACAGCATAACGAAAGCGACGACTAACAATGTACATTTTTAATTAACTAACCGTCGTGATCATTGAATGTTAGCGGTACTGTGTTTTCCTATATAACATTTCACTTACATGAGCACTGCATCCTTCTCCACGATGAGCGCGGGCGTCCTGAAGGGCAGCCCGTATATCCGGTGTGTGAGGTACTTGTACAGGAGGTCGCAGTTCTTGTCCTCCTTGGCGCTGGTGTAGAACAGCGCCGCGCCGTACTGCAGGCAGAAGCGCCGGATCCACTGCTGCATGAAGTCGAAGTGCTCGTCGCGGTAGTCGTGCTCCTTCTCCAGCGTGGTCATGTAGTCCGTCTGGTGGGTATACCGTCAAAGTTTTATGTGACAATTTACAATATCAGGTAAGTAGCTAATTAGGCGGGTTGGAAAAAAACGCAAATAAACCCTACAACATAACCGTGTTACTAAGCAAATGTTTAGTTAGAGATTGTAAATAACAACTATTGGTTATTATAAGTTAAGTTTTTGGTTTGTTCATGTAACTAAATATACATTAGACGTAATTTTAATCTATATTTTTAAAAATAATTAATATGAAAAGAGATTGTATGTAAATTAATATGAAATGGAGTATGGATGAAAATATTTTACAAGCATGTTATGTAAGTTGTGATGCACTCACCTTAGTGACAACGACGACGATGTCCAGGCCGAGGTTGGTGGTGAGCACGGCTTCCGGCAGCGGTGAGTCGTCGTCGTCGTCATGGGCCAGTTCATCCGCGAGATTCCGCGAGGATCGCTTCATGGGTGACGCGGCCGGCTCCAGCTCGTCGCCCGGCTCCGTGTATCGCTGCCACTTCTGCGTTTGTGCCTTCTTACTGTCCAGCCTTTGTTCTGGAATGGTCACTCTACACTATTCGACGGATAGAAGATATTTTATAAAAAGTAAACTAGTAATAAGCTAAACAGCGGCTTTAACTTTTCAGCGCGCGTGTACTTTCACAAATTAATTAACTGACCGAAACGTTTTAGTAACATTTAACTTAAAGTCGTTAACTTTCAATTAAGTATTCTTATTTAAACCTTTCAGTCTATCTTGGGTGAATTAGCGATTATGTAGAACGGAACAATAATTTTTTCCGTTGTATATATTATGTACTTTTTAACTGTTCTTTGTTATTAATAATGAAGAATATATCCATTTTAAATAACACATTGTTTTGAACTTAACTATGGGCTATATGCACTATATATTTCGTTATGAACTTGCCGGCTTAACAGTTTGGCAAAACGTTAGTGTAATCCATATTAATAACATAGACTGTTTAATTTAGCATTAATTTAAACATGAACGAAGAACCTTTCTCGATATTTTATAAAAAGCTCTTTTATTGTTCCCACTACTGGGACTCGGGACCCTTTCTCACTAGGCCTTGATCTATAGAAAGCTGTCGTATTTCAAACACGACGGTTTCTTCACGAAAGCTAAAGCTCAACGGGGATCGAACCGGTGCGTTTTTATAAACGACACAAGTCAAAGTAATTTATGTAATAGTGTATAAACAGAATATTTTATATCTATCGCGACATCAATCATTAAATACATCAATGTGTACGAGAATGGAATAGGAAACGTTTGTAAATAAATATATAAACCAGTTGTCATTGAATCACAAAACAAACCTGCCGGGCTTTTAACATAGTGTAACATTGATTAAGTAATAAGTTGGTGACGTAAAGGATGAGTCACCACCTTGAAACTAACGTTATGGGGGACTTTAATATTCTACTAGTGTTACCGGATTATAAAAGCTTCCAGCAAGCGATTATGAACTTAAACTTCATTGTTTTAAAAGCTTTTATCTCTTAAAGCTTTATCCGGATCTTTTATAGCCGAGGCGGTATACTTTGTCAGAAGACGTAAATAATGCTTTCAACTTAAAGCTCATTATTAAAGAGGTGCAAGAATTATTTAAAATTTGAGAAACTTTAATGTTTAGAGCTATACCATGGAAAATTAAATTGTGCTTCTAATGGCAATTATATTATAAATTACGAATTCATGTTTGCATTAGAGGTGGGTTAGAATATCCCCATACCTATCACAGGGTGTTGTAAAATGTAAGCAAACAAAATTTAATCCAAACAGAGCTGAAGCTTTCTTTGTGACTGTTGCCAGCATATTGGACCTGGTGAGCACAGTATGCTGGCAACACAGCAAATACCCCCTTTCAAGGATGCCTGTTCAACCCTGGACTTCAATAGGCAAATAAGCTTTGCATACCAGCTCCATAAACTTATCTCTAAGCTCAATCAAAAGGTATGCTACTACAAATTTTGCTATATTGAAATTGGTGCGTTTAAAAAAGAACAGAAATTTTGGAGTAAGATAGAAGACATAGGGTGTGAGGTACTATCTTTTCAGATGGAACCACAACCGGCTAAAAGCAACAAACAAAGTTAGATGGCTTTGATAAACATTTGGTACTTATGAAGAAATTGTGTTAAGCAGAACTTGATTGTCAGAAGTGTATTGATTACCACTGAGTGAAATTCTTCTGGTCTCGCTGCATTATTAATTAATTAAATCAGTTTAGCTATTTAAAAGGTAACATATCACCTATATATTTCATAAACAAATGTGTTGATTTTATAATACTTCGTTTTTGTATGTGGACCAGAACTAAATAATAAGAAATCATTTTTAATCAACTAAGCATTGAAACAAAGTAGGACATTCATTGGATGGGTAAGAGTCCTGCATAAAAATAATGCACTAGCAAGTATGATGTAAGATTGGTTAGTCCAGTAATTTTACTTGGTGAAGCATCATTCAAATTGGAGCACAGTAACATTTATACAGACAGCCTCTGACAACAGAGACTTACTAATATGACTAAGTACAACTATGTATAACTTACCTGGAGTGAGATCTAATTTATCTATATGGTCACCAAGCACTGATGCCCAGCTTTGTAGTTGATCTAGTATGCCCCATGGTGTAGTCATGGCCACTGTTAGTAAAACTAGGGTATTTGGGAATGTGTCTTCGTTGAGTGCAAACTTGAGCAGATTTGTATGGCCTGGGTCTCCATCCAAAACCCATACACTGAGCCGTGTGTGGTCTAGAACAAAAGTTATATACTTTTTAATTTATTTTTTTATTAAGATAAAAATCAGAGTATTATTGTGTCAATGTATCAAACATTTTCACATAATTATTTCTGTGTAAAATTAGATACATTTTTACAAAATTTTCAGTATTTCTTTGAGGGTATTTAGTACTTTATGTGTGTATTCCTTTAAGTACCCTTAAAGCACAAGGCATTGTACTAGTTCTAATTGATGTTTCTGCATACAAAATCTTTGAAATGTAAATTAAGAGCTCATTGCTTTTTTACTAATAATTAACAAGACAAGCATTATGTTCACAGTTTGAGACATATTTTAAAACATAATACATTAATATACTACTTTTTAACAAACGAAATAGGCACTGGAGTGGTACAGTGATAGTGTCTACTAGTCAGTTAATTCTAATAAACGTTGTAATTATTGCACTTTCATAATTTGTGTTCTATATTAAACAAATCTTCTCTATTGATAGAAAAGAAATATAATCTTATTTCCAAATTTTTGATGTGCAATCCTATCATAGATCACTTTGATTGGGAAAAGAAAAGTAAGACCCAAACTGATAAAAAAAATTTTAAAACTAAATCCTCCAATATAATTGTATACTTAATAATACTACTATTATTTACAAAACATGTATACATGTGTACATACCAGAACAGGTATTTATAATCAAGCTAATAAATAAATTTTAAATAGTTTCAATAAGTAACAAATAAATAAAATAACTCACCATCGCGATATTCATCCCTAACATCTATGTACGCATATTCAAGTGCAGAACCCTTTTTGGGATCTTCAACTCCCTGTAACTTTGCTATGAGTGTAGTTTTGCCAGTTTCGTTATCACCTAACACTAACACATTCTTATTAGACGGTAATTTTGTGTTACCCTGGTTCTGAACTTCCTCTAAAATAGCGGACCTGTAACAAGACATTCACCGTAAACGCACACGGTCGACAACGTAATAATGTACGCATATGTCCACACGTTTATGTATGGAAAGGAATGTTTGTTCTGTGAAAACTGGGCTTTTATTTGTAACACAAAGGTGATCACCACAGCTAGGTCACATACTTCTCAGGTATGAATCTTGACATCACGTAGGTGTGACACATTGGATACCCTATATGGATGCTGTATGATTCTCGAGAAATAACAATCAACTATTACCATAAATTGTCCTTCCCATCACCATTTTCTTTCCTTCTGGATCTAAGCCCATTAGCCTGGCCGTTTGTCTCCATTCTTCAGGAACTTTAGAAGATAACAACGGCTCTGAGGGCTTTTCTTTCGTTTTCGTTTCGGCTGTTCATACGTCACTCTTGCCACAGACAGTACAGACTAAAATAAATTCCTATGATGGTGTTGCAGGTGCTAATTTTTAATGTTAATTTGTAAACTGGATTATTAACATTTATTTCAGATTAATAAGTAATATTAAAATGTTTTTTAATGCTCTGGTATGAACTTATTTTGAAAACAATCAATAGGACCACAATAAAACATCTTATCATATTCTGAGCATTATTAATTAGACATATTATAATGTTATGTAAGTATTCGAGAAAACGTTTAAATTACTTGTAAATTTAACTGATTTAATATTGTTATGAATATTATTAATAAATAGGCAGGTTCCGTACTCATGATTTGTTAAACACCTTTGTGATATTTATTTAATACTGCTATATTTATAATATAATAGTTATGTTAAAAGAGGTGTTGTTAACGGTTTTCTCTTCATGGGTAGAAACACTGGATGTTGATATTAATCAGACTGTTTGGCTTAAAGGTTTTGATACCAGGCCATAAAATCTTATAAAAAAAAAAAACACCTTTGTGATTGTAGAAAGTTATTCTCTCGACAAATTAAAATAATACGTTGACTTAACAGGTTAAAATTTATTTACGTTATTATTTAAGAAGATGTCTCGAAAACCGAACAGTGGAAAAAGGAGCAATTTGTCCCAAGTGAGTCATTGTTTGTTTGAATCTTTGGTTTGTCTCCATTTAATTATTTTCACTTTAATTTATTCGAATACAAAATGGGATATTTTTGATTCGAAAATATGAAAGCTATTTATACAATTAGCTGATATAGAAGCTCCTACAGATAAAGATCCTGAACAGAGTAAAAAAAAAATCTGTCTGTCAGATCAAAGTGACATTCATAGAGTGATTGAGGAAAAATAATACTTAAAAAAAACACCTTTGTGATTGTAGAAAGTTATTCTCTCGACAAATTAAAATAATACGTTGACTTAACAGGTTAAAATTTATTTACGTTATTATTTAAGAAGATGTCTCGAAAACCGAACAGTGGAAAAAGGAGCAATTTGTCCCAAGTGAGTCATTGTTTGTTTGAATCTTTGGTTTGTCTCCATTTAATTATTTTCACTTTAATTTATTCGAATACAAAATGGGATATTTTTGATTCGAAAATATGAAAGCTATTTATACAATTAGCTGATATAGAAGCTCCTACAGATAAAGATCCTGAACAGAGTAAAAAAAATATAAACTTTATTTTAGAAATCCTTTTACTTTCGCTAAAAAAAATCTTACAATTCAAAATGTTTATATTCATTTGCTGCATTATTAATAATAATTTGGACACTTTTGCAATTCTAATTAGGTTCTATTATAATTATTGTAGTTTTAAATTCAAAGTTCAGTTTTTGACTATTAGCATATTATTTATTTTTTTTAGTTTGGACTGCTTGATATCCCCGATTTTGATGATGGAGATGAACCTCTTGATCTGTCAGATGATGACATAGATTTAGAGGCAGAATTAGCTGCCATCAGTGGTGGAGGTGGTCGGCACAGGCCCAGGAAACCTGCACCTGTACCTTCTACAAACCTTGACATGATGATTGCTGAAAGTTTGAAAGATATTCCCTCTGATGATGAAGGATCAGGTAATACATGCAATAAATACAACCAGTATAAATATTTCAAAAGGAATCAATCTTAAAAAGGATGCTTTAAAATTGCTCAATTTATTACAATCAAGATTTCCTCGATTATGTCTCATATAGTTCCATAATTCGAGATAGGGTTGTTTAGTTTATGAAGAAATAAATTTATATACTGTTAACAATTAACAGTAGAAGATTTAAATGAATGTTTATGATTATGAAAAAAATGTAAATGTCAACTTATTACTGATTTATTTTCTGATCCTTTATTTGATTAATTATTTTTTGTATCATTGTAAGGGAACAAAAAATGGAAAATTCACCATAGAACAGTTTTAAATAAAACTTGTAAAAATTTTTCAATAACGCTGAGCTTTTGACAAATTATACTTTTAAAGTATTAATGATTGCTTCTCCGAATGTAAGTGACAACCCTAAGTTTTGCTATTTATGTTCTATAACCTTTGCAGTTCATGTGTAGTATGTATGTAACTATATACAACTATGCTAACGATAACTGTAGTAAAAGGTAGTCTTTGTTGTTGTACAAATAGTAAAATTATAACAACAATAATTGATTAGTATATTTAAAACGAATGAAAACCAAAAGAAAGGCATCAAAGCATAGCAGCAAATTAAAGAAACATGAGTGTCTATGTTGGAGTGTTTAATTAATTAATATTTATAATATTTGTTAACAGAAAGTGATAGTTAAATGTGTAAGGCTGTTGTACATGCCATACATTTTTAAGAGACACGGGTTTGATCTCCGTCTAGCCAACCTAAACTTGACCAGTGTAGTGAATGGCCTTGACTCGCCTAAATATTATGAATTCTATGCTAATGGAATTAAATATAAATTTTGTTTGAGTAAAAAAAACATATTACATATTTCCAGGTGATGATGACGATCCGGATTTGTTAAATGAACTACAGGCATTGGCAATTGACGATGATGAAGCTCCTCAGCCCCCTCCACGCACATCCCGTCCTGCACCACCGCCGCCGGGTAGTACTGATAGTAGCATCATCAGCTTGCTTCAAGACAGAATATCCAATTACAGCATTGCAGAGAAAAAAGCGAAAGAAAGTGGAGAAAGTAGTCGAGCAAGAAGGTGAGGATGTGCAATTTTTCTATGAGCTTCACACTGATCGCCAGAATACTAGCCAGTATTACACCATTAGCATGGTCTTGCATAGATTTTAAATGAGGGTAGCACTTGTTAGTATTTAAAAAACCTGTAGTAAATTTCATACTGAAAGACAGTAACTTTTGTTATCTGCATCAAAACAAATGTAAAATGTTTAATTTTTTTCTAAACAGATTCGGCCGTGGTTTGAAAACATTAAATGATCTACTTAAAGAAGCAAAAGCTGGTAGACCAATCAAAGATGAAGATATTCCACCACCAGTTAACATAGGCAAACCTGCCGCAGAACAATCACCGGCACTAGTGGAGCCTGTTCCTAGTGCTCCACATATTTCCTTGCCAATCCCCGAACCAGAAATTGTTAGTGAGGAACCTCCTGCTGTCCCCGAGCCTGAAGAACGCCCTCCACCACCACCCAGAGTTGAATCTCAAGGAATTAGCCCAGAGAGACAAGAAGGATTGCAAATGATCTTAAGTAAGTTGTAGTTTAAGTTCGGACATTGATAACTCAACTGCCATTCTAGCAGTAAGGTGTTGCAATGATTACCAGTGTCATTCCTTTTTCTGGTAACAGTATTGTATTGACATTATGATGTTTTATTGTTTTTAACAGAAATCCCCAAAGTGATTAAAATCCTCCACACCACCTCGTCATACCCTCTAATGCTAAAAACCTAAAAAAAAAAACTTGTAAAATAACTGGGAGATTTAATATAACATATACTTGAATGAAATGTGATATAATCCTGTTATCTTTATATGCCTAAATAACCAGTTTTAAATATTATATTTTTCCACAAAACGACGAAACGCGCATAACATTGACCTATGCAGTATAAACGTCATAAGAATTAATCTTAATGCGGCGTTTGACAGAGCGCAAGGAGGAGTTTAAAGCGGCGGCGCTTACGTGTAAACATGCCGGTGACAAAGTCTTGGCTCTCGAGCACTTGAAGGTGGTGAAGCAGTTCGACCTCGTTGTAGACGCGTACAAGGCCGGTCAAGAAATGGACCTCAGCGAGTTGCCCACGCCAGAAGCCATCGCCGCCGCATTTAAATCTCAGCAGAAAAATGAGGATGAAGTGCAGAGTTCTATAGGTATGTAATTTTAGATATATTCAGACGATTCTAGCGAATTGTTATCAGTAACGTTTAGAACTTTACAAACAGTGTTATATGAGTCTTCAATAAAAATAATGAAGTTGTGGAAGGTTTCTGTCGTCATAGCCTAGCTAGATAAGTGTCATCTCAGCTTATATTTTTACTGTGGAACATTGCTGTGTTCTGTTTTCAATTGTGTTGTAGCTAGTGCAGCAATTACTGCTACTAGGGTAAGGAGACACAGCACCTATAAAGCAAGTATAAAAAAGACATTATCTGTCCTGTCCTAAATAATTTAGTTAAATTTTTACACTAAATAATTTAGTATAGACATTATATTAAAATAAAAAATGGAGACCAAAGTTTTATTAGTTTTTCAAAAATTTTCAGTCAGGACGAGAGCATAAAACACCTTTTTATATTACCCAGTGCAAGTCTCATATGTTTTTTACAGAGCCCGCTCCACCGGAGAAAGCTCCTGAACCGGCTGGCCTGATAACAGCTTCTACACTTGCAGAAGCTTTAAAACAACGACTTGCCGCTTTTCAGGTGATTTTTATTGCAATAATTGGTAAATTATGATTGAATGACCAGAAGTGTAATTATATATTAATAGTAAGTCATACATTTAATTCTGTTATATGTATATATATAACAAATATTCTTAACATAGCAAAATTTTAGATTTTTTTTTAATAATTTCAGTTGTTGTTTGCAATAAATAGTTTTTAGTAATAAGAACACCCATTGCCTAATTTACTTTACGTCTCTTTTCAATAATTCTTATATTTTTTATTTGTTTTCTAGAAAGTTATATTCTATACAAATTTTATTCAATATTAAAGGAACAAGAAGCTAAAGCAAAAGAGCAGGGTAATACGTCCAAAGCGCGACGCATGGGCCGCATCGTGAAGCAGTACCAAGACGCCATACGGCTGCACGCGGCCGGGCGACCCATTCCCGCAGACGAGCTGCCCGCACCCAGCGGATACGCACCTCTGCCAACGGAACAGGTGCGTACTGTTGACGGTTCACATAGCGCTTCTAGACCAGCGCCTTACTGACAAGCCGTCGGGTCACCAACTTTGACGATAATAATAGTACTATATTGTTAATTCCAGGGTAGCTCCCCACAAACCTCACCAGCCAAGCCTGCTGCTTCTCCCTCTACGTCCCCCGGACCGGCACCCCGTGCTCCGCCCCGTTCGGCTCCCGCTCCCGTAACACCCTCTCGTCATGAGCGGCAACTGGCCCTGCTGCTACACAAACAGAAGGAGTTCAAGGAAGCTGCGCTTAACGCCAAGAGAGACGGTAACTATGAGAAACTATGATACTTTCGTTATCGACTCTCTTTCACTTTCACACATTCATACAAATAGAAGTTCTTATAAGCTTTCTTAGATAGTTTTGATAGATATATATAAAAAAATATTACAGGCAACATCGAGCAGGCCAAAGAGTATCTTCGTGCTGCGAAAGGCTTCGAACCGTTGATAGAAGCGGCGCGCGGGGGGCTCGTGGTCGACCTGAAGTCATTGCCGCTGCCGCCGAGCGATAAGAAGCGACTCGAGCAAACGTCAGTTTCTAACGTGTTTTTTCTTTATTCTATCAAACGATGAGACGAGCCCGATATTCTCTTATTGATAAACCTTGCTTTTGACAATGAGGCACCAGTTAGGATGTTTACACGGCGCTACATCACTTGTCTCAGATAAGTACTATATAAAATACGTACAATAAAACTACCATGAAGTGGTAAATCTCGTTACCCGAATAATTGCACTAGCTACTGCGCTCTCCAAACTGGAGTGCAGTATTGTATACTACCGTTGGGTATAAAAATTTAATGGCAGAAATACAGAACTACCCATATGTTTTCAGTTTCGACGTGGTGTCGAGGGAGGACTGCGAGCCGCCTGCGAACTTGCCAGATGTCGAATCCGCGCTGGAGGGCGACGTAATGGAGCGGTTGCAGCAGCAGCTCACTCAGCAGCTAAAGCTGTGTCTATCAAACCGCGAGCACTGCCGCGCCATGGGAAACGTGGCCGACATGAATCGCTTCGAAAACCTCTCCGCCACGGTCAAACAGGATCTCGACGTCGTCGTTGTCGCCAAAAGGTGAGTGCTCAATTAATAGCTTCGCTTTAGCTAGTGCGCAGAAAGTCCTAAGTTCAAATATTGATTTAAGTTTTTGAGTATTACACATAAATTAAGAAGTCGGTCACATTCTTAGCTAACCATAAAAATGTATATGAATACAACTAAGTGATCTAATCATGATAATTTGGCTTATAATAACAACTTGCAGCTTAGGTCAGAACCCTCCCAAGTTCCACTACGAGAGTCGCGAGTTCTCCGTGGTGCAGAGCAACCCGGACCTTAACGAGAACGATCTGGAGCTCACAATTGTGCGTGGCATCTCGTATAACGTACCCAACCCGAGGGAAGTGGACACGTACGTCAGATTCGAGTTCCCCTACCCGCAGGTAACTGGCTGAACCATTTCAGAAAACTATCTTTTATAAGTCTCATCTTGATAAAGATATAATTAGTTACATGAAAAAAGCAGTTCATATATCCAATTTTGCAATTGTATTTAAGAGGACTTGTTTTGTAGATAACATTGTTAACATACTGACATTTGAACTAAGATGGTCTCCGACTTAGGGACCAGCTAATTAGTATATCGTTTCGCAGTTTTGCTTAGTTACCGAGTAAATACTTGGCATGTGTTTCAGGAGGCGCCGCTGTCGGAGCGCACCGCCACCGTAAAAGACACGAACAGTCCGCAATACGACGCGGTGTTTCTGCTGCCGATACAGCGCAGTGCCAGACACTGCCTGCGGGTTTTCAAGCGGCATGCGATCAAGTTCGAGCTCTACTCCAAGGGGTGAGTGTATGACTTTTCTGCTAGTAGTAGTCGATGTTGGGCTCAGAGGAATTTTAATTCATTTAGTTTATAAATTGTTAATATTTTTTCC
This sequence comes from Byasa hedistus, assembly GCA_029286795.1. Classification (NCBI taxonomy): domain Eukaryota; kingdom Metazoa; phylum Arthropoda; class Insecta; order Lepidoptera; family Papilionidae; genus Byasa; species Byasa hedistus. The sequence continues at coordinate 1,439,451 of JAGSMW010000020.1, read as the reverse complement.
GAAATATTATATGATAACAATACTTAAAACAGTAGTGGGATTCGCTTAATGTCACACGTTCCTGAAATCTTTTGGAACATGTCAGTTTTCTCATGATGCTCTATTTCAACGAGTCATACCCGTTTCATGGTGGCTTATTTTTAAGTAGTTACATTATTACTGTACACGTGAGCGATATCCCAGCGCCCTTCACTGCTTCTCTTTCTCTCACCACTACCCTCTTGTTTTTACCGTACTCAGTCTTTCCCCCTCTTACCCCTACCTCCCCTCTCCGCCTCGTGATGCATGTACACGTGCTGTATAGACGTAGCGTAGTGGTTGAGAGCGGCGGTGTGATGCGCGCGCGCAGCCGCTGTGACGCGCTTTTGTGTTGCAGCGGGTGGTTCAGCCGGGACACGCTGCTCGCGACCGCAGCCGTCAAACTAGCGCCGCTCGAGACGCAGGTCACCCTCCATGACTCGTTCCCCGTGAGTACTGTGCACGAAATGACATTGTTTTTTAATTAGTTTTTTAGATGACAGACTATGAAGAAACAGAATAGATGCCATGTTATATTACACCATTACGAGTACATTAAATAAGAACATAGTAAACTTTGTTACACACACTACTGGTTGCCCGCAAAAGAATGTATTTCGGTGGAATCCAATTAACGAACTTCACTGATAGTAGGTCTCCGTCTCCGGAGAGGGTTAGGTAGGACCTGTTTCTGAAGATTAACAAAAGGAAAACATTACTGTTTCGATTTGAAGAGTGTTGTAGCTTATCAAAAAGCTGTGGTAACAAGACTTCTTATAGTTTAAGGGACAAATGTGATGAAGTGTCCATCCCAACTAACGCTTCATTGTTATGGGCAACACTTAACATCAAGTGATCGTTCTGATCGTCTTATTACTTAGTTGAATAAAAAGCAAACAAGCTTTAAAAATCTGTTTCCAAAAGGTTTTTCTTAAACAGCAAATTACATTATTTTTAATCTTGATCTACCAGCCTGTATGTGTATACTAAAAAAAATTTTTTTTACAGTTAATGGACGGTCGGCGTCCTGCTGGCGGTTCGCTGGAGGTGAAACTCCGAGTGCGAACTCCGTTGCTGCAGCCGCAGGTCGAGCGCAGCACGCACCGCTGGCTCGTCATCGACAGTTAGACCTGGACAGCGTTACACACAGCATGAGATGGTACCGTACAATAACTACAAATAACTTCTGTATATTATGAACCTGTGATTAAAAAGAGGTGTAATAGGTTTAACTATATATCGCCGTCGTCGTCGTTGTACAATAGTATTTATATAGTGGAAGGCTTTGTTTAAACAATCATTTACATCATCAGCAAAAACTATGATGACTCACCATCACCATCAGTTGATGGACGTCCACTGCTGGACGTAGGACCACCAACGGCTTTCGCGACCTTCATCAGATAATCGGCCCACATTGTTCAGGGCATGGGGAATAATATGTAAAGCAACTAGCAAATGTGATGTCAAACCTCGGCACTAGATGGAGCGGTCAGTCGTAAGATGCTGACAACTGGCTAATGTACGCGGATACGCTAAGTTATACTTAAGTTACGTTGTATATGGCAAAAATGAATCTTCAGCTACTAGTTTAAATTATGTTCATATAATGCAATTTTATAGTACATAAGTTTAAATACGATCGTTATAAATGAGAACTAGGCTAACAAAAAAAGCGAAAGATATTATATCAATGTAAATTGTGTAGAGATTTGAAAAAAAAAGTGTTAAATGTAAAATAAGGTATAAAAAAGACAAAAAAAGAAATGATTTCTTTAATAAAATCTTTAAGTGGTGGTTTGTAGATAAATATGTAATGTCCATGTACAGAGATATTTTTTTATTTTGCATGCGGTGTTAGTGACAATGGGGTCGTAGATGATGAAGCACCCTCGCCCTGAATATTCTGGCTTTTATATGTTGAAACAGTGATGCTATTGTGTCATTTCTATTCTAGATTTACAATATTAGGGCTAGTACAGGTGGGTCAGAAAAAGCTTATCATCATATCAGACTACATTGCAAAAATAACATCTATGGCCCTTGAACCATACCAGAAACTTGTGTAACAAGGGCAGTTAGTTATGTTTGTATTAATAGAATTAAGAATATGTCAGATCTAAAAACAATGCTTGTAGTTTACTTGGCAGTGATTATATATCAATTAGTTTTTTTTTTACATAAATAAACTTTTAGAATATAGTATATATGTGATAATTAATATAATCCAGAACTGCAATTGGTATACCTGAATTTATCTGTTAACTTGAACTTAATTTTGTTGCTTTCGAATGAAATAACAAAAAGGAGCTTTATTAAAACATTACCTAAATGTAAATATTATAATAACTTGTTATATTTATTACTTCCTTGTATATATCTGTTATATCTTCCTCTTCTTCGAACTGAAGTTTAGCGATCACATTGAGAAAACTGTTCCAGTTTTCAGATTCTGCATTGAAGAATGTAATAAACTGAAATATTATTTACGTCCATAAAACTTGAAGTAGTGCCCAAGTGCCGCAACGTTCCACATCAGCTTATGTAATTATTGTAGATATATAAAATAAATTAATGTGAAACATATAAATGTAATAAATGTTATTTTTAAAGTTGTTTGTTTTATTTAAACGAATGTTAAGAGAAACAATAAAAATGTCTGTAAATTAAAAGCAATACTACTTCTTTTTTGACTGTAATTGAAGTCTAATGTTATCCCATAAAATAATTATATTTTTTTTTCAAACATGTATTATAAACGAAACGGATTTTGTTTATACAATACAGACATGTTAACAAACACAATGGCAACATTAAATGGAAAGCTTTTATAGTGTGATTTTTTCTTATTAGATCATGCGGTAGTAACAAGATCAAGGTTGTCGACTCGCTCTTGACCTTGCGTAAAAGTTTTTGAGGACAACATTGAGACAGAATGCTCACGTACTTGCCTCGTGCATTATTCATATTTTACAACATAATCCGGTTATAACCTGCAGACGGTGGCGCGTGACCACGTCGTTAGGAAGTACGAGATGGTGTGAGAGAAATATTTTTGACGCATCCACCGGAGGCTGTCACAATATTGTCACAATTCTATATGGTTTATTTTGTACTACAGATAGTGAATAGGCGTACAGCCAATTGAATTCTGGTAAGCAGTTATCGTAGTCTATGGACGCGTAGTACTGGAGGCACCACAACTAACGTAGAAATCTTATCACACCCTTTTCGAAATACGCCATTTTGTACCTTCATGATAAAAACAATCTAAAGTTTTCCGCGCCGTAGTAGACTAGAATTACTACCACCAGAAATTAAGTTAAAAGAATTTTTTAACCGTGTAAAAGAAATTAAATAATGTTTTGATAAATCTGTCAAATATCTATTGTTTAATACTTGTCTATACACATTTAATACAAAAAGGTATATGTGAAAAAAGTTTTTATTTGCTCTAGATCTAATTTAGTTGTTTCATAAATAATATCGTTGTCGTACCACATGGTACATATAAAAACGAAATTTAAAAAATATCTACTTGTGTTTTGACTAAATGCAATACGAGAAAATCTATATAATAAGAACACAAGAGCTTGTAACTACCAAAATGTAATTAAAAAAAACATATATGGCCCATGAGGGGATCGAACCCGCGACCTTCGCGTTATTAGCACGACGCTCTAACCAACTGAGCTAATGGGCCGGTTGTTGCAGCTATCAAAAAAGTTGGTCAGATCTCTGAAAAACTATTTGAATAGATGTTCTTATTATTATTGTGTGATATTCATCAGCAGATAAATGACGATAGCTGTGATCAATACTTCCTTATACACTATATCTCTTAATCATATATTGCTGCTTTTTTTTAACGATATAACTTTAAATTTTGTTTCACTTAAATATAAAGTTTGAAATAATGGGACATTATAATAAAATGTGGAAATCAACAATATTATTAAGTTTTATTTTAAAATTTATAATAGCGAAACTATATTTACTCTAATTAAAAATATGTTTCTATTTAATAATTATTGTTTGAGAGCAAATCAAAATGCTTTAGGTTCTCCGTGATTACTAAGACATCAGGATATCAGACGGCTCAGTCTTCACGTGACCATGGAACTTACACAGCACTCAAAATATCTAGATAATAAAAAAAATATATGATTTTATTAAATTAAAAATAATGGTATCAATTTATATCAGAATTTTTACCTTTTGCTCGTTACCCGTTACATTTAACGGACATACTATGAGTACATTGTTTACAATGTCACACGGGTGTCATGTTCTGTTATAAAAAAAGTTGGATTTGTAAATAAAGCGTATGATTACATTTGATCCACGTACTGATAGGTTCCATACACGCGCGGCGCACGCGCACGGCTGAGCACGAAAATAACTAAACTTTAACACCCACCGCGGTCGCCGGGATCCGGAAACGGGTGTGTTTACGATCACGCTTCACTGTTACGGCCTCCACATCATGTGAAATTGAAGTCAAGTACATATATCGCAGGTATAAACAAAAAAAAACGATAAATCGTACGGCATTGACTAAAGTATGACTAAGTTATGCGAGCGCGCTTTGCAACTATTCGCGTGCATACGCCGAACCGGTTACAACCGGTTTTTTTGGCGCGAAGCCGCGACACGCCCTTTACTGCGGCTGACGTAATGCGATTTCATTATGTTAGTGCTAATGCAATTACTAATGCACTATTAAACGCGGTCTAGTTAGATACGCACTGAGACCTAGAAATGATTTTAATAAAAATTGTATCGCCTGTTAAGAGGTTATTCCAAAATATTAGTTTACCATAACCATTATAAACTAAAGAGATTATATGAATGTTTAATGACACTTCCGTCTGTTTTCGTTTTGTTTAGAGGTTTAATAATTTTGAATGTCCTAAACTCAACACTTCTCTATATGACTATTTACCTGACTATATCCCTCGTCCTACTAATATGAAACTGCTATTATCCTATGTGTTTTGTCCTTTTATAGAAATTTATGTCACTTTATTAGTTTTAACAAAATAAAATGCTAGCTCAAACTAACGATAATGATGGTTATAAATGTTTGTTTTGTCTTGCTTTAGGTGCTGGATATCTCATATCACTCAAGAATTTTCTTCCTTTTTTAAGAAAAAATAAATATTTAAAATAGTAAAAATCTACTGTCCCTCCCATGACTGACTTGATGTTGGCTAAATTCTTTTAAGAATGGCCATTAAGCATAAAGAAGAAGAAGAAGAGGTTTAATAAGTCTACGGTTTTAAAACTGTTTACATATCAATCGAAACAGAATTGAAACGATCTGTAGAAGAACTAAAGTCACCGATATAGCTCAAAGAATTGCTGGACTTAAATTGCAATGGAAATAGCTATAAAATAATGAAGGCCAATAGCAGTAAGTGCTGGAATGGCGGCTGTGTTTGTTAAATTAATGCTGCTGTTATAATTATCAATCTTTAAAATAGTATAAATTTTCAATTAGTAGAAAGAACTGACGCTATTATTCACACCGTATATTAAACATAACCTAAACATTGACCAGTAAGAATTTCAAGTTTATAACAAGAATACTTATTAAAAATAACAGTATATTTTTATTTAATTAAAATTAAGATAATTTTTCATGTTTATAATGTTCAATGAGTAAATTATGTTAAACAGTAATATACAATAGAAACTCGTGCGGTAAATTTGCTGGAGAAATGTCTTTGATGCATCAAGGGCGAGGGTGTGACGTCACGGGCGCGGCTGCAGGGGTTGGGGCCGCGTTGAAGGTCAACCTTAAATATCACTGCTTTACTTCTTTAATATAACATTAAACTTATTCCCATCATCTATCAATACTTATATAATTGTAATGGTTTATTATAATTCCTATATAAATGGAGATCAATGAGAAAATGCAGATTTATGAATGTTTTTAACTGACATAATTATTTCAGTATTTTATCGTTCACTGTCTCGCTGATGGTAAGTTATAAGCCTGCTCATAACAACGTGCTTACGATTAGGATGTATACACAGCACCATAGTGATTATCATCTTGAGACAGGAAAGTAAATCTCGTTACTGCGGTAAATACACTAGATACAACGCCTCAAATCAAATCAAACCAGAACATAGTAATATTATCACACTACTCTTTGGCTCTTAGTAATATAAGAAACTAATTTGTTGACATAATGTTGCTAAATGACAGTTACTTTTTTTTCTCAAACTCATAGATACTTTTGAAATTAGGACACATTTCGAGTCAGTCTCTTCGGATATATAACCTATAAATAAATAAATTTGTCTAATTAAGTTGTTACGTATTTCTAAATTCGTATATCAATAATTATATATTCATTTACAATTCAGATTGATTTGAAAAAAAAATATTGTGGTGGTGGTATGAAAGGAATGATCAAAGATTGAATGTGGATCCCGGTGGAGTACCGCCCACGACATCACGTGGGTTTTGTCCCACTCCCACGTATCCTCCGACACGTGCGCGGTTATTCGTTTGTCTTTGTTAAATTCATCAACTAATGGACTTTCAATCTGCGCTATATAAATATTTAAACCAACTGTAGTTACTTAGATAAAAAAAATACTTAAGTTCATTTTAATTTCTATGGTTCACATGCATTTCTCTTCCAGATCTACGGCTCTTAAATTCGATTATGAATAGCGCTGTTATTACTGGAGTATATTATCTGTATATTAGCGTTGGGCGCGAAAAAGTTAATATCGTAAGGTTATTAATTAAAAAAAAAACTATAACACGTATATATATATAAAGCGGTGGTGGTGTAAGTGAATTTTTCGTTGAATTGGCGCAGCGGGTGGGGTTCATTCACGTTCCAACGTAAACACGGGCGTCCTCGGCATTGCGGGCCCGCGCTCGATACAGCCACGCGAATGTCAAGTTGAAGGGGATGGAGCACGAGGGGGACGGGAGGCGTGCGGGCGCGTGCCCTCTGACGTCATTCGCCCACGCGACGGGTGCTCTCTACCCTCCCTCTCCCACCCGCCTGCAACTTCCCGCAGACCCGAGACGGAGCGGCCTCGCCCGTTTTCATTACCATCCTAAGATTTTATCTGTTATTATTTTATCAATGGTTGCGAATTTGCATTTTATTATTTGTTTTTTACGTGATGATACAGTCGCTTTCCTCTTTAAATACAATTTACTTATCTGTGAAATAAATATTCAGTCTGTAAGTACACTACCCTCTCGTGGTAAATGTTAAAAAAAATCAAAATGTCACTTGCTTCGCTACTAGAGTTCCTTTTGATGTGCCTAAGTATTACTTGCATAGACATTTTAACTGTTAGTATTTTTTATAAATAACTTTAATCGTTTAAAACTTTATTGTTAACAATTTCATGTAACATTATAATGAGTATCAACCGACGAGCCTAATGTTTTATGTAAACATCTTAACTAGTTCATCGCAATTACGGGATTTGTTATTTAAAAGGCAAGCAATGCGATGTACAAATCAGAGCTAGACAATAATAAAAAAAATCGGTCATTAACTAGTAAAGTGTCACTGTTGAGTAAAACTGGAGAAATTTAAGAAGCAATGAGACAAAGGGCGTTAGTGGTAAGTGGTATATTATTTACATTACAGCATACAGTATGGCTTTACTTAATTTCATGATCAGTAACGATTTCAACGTTAATGTTCCCCAACGGAAATATGCGTTGAAACGGAAACGGAAACTCGTCCGTTTCTTTCTTTTATGAAACACTCTACCTGTCCGTATCCTGACAGTCAAATCGCTATTTTCGTTCAAAAGAGCATTAACAGAAAACTTTCATAAAGTTACAGTTAAGATAGAGAAACTCTCCATTCAAAAATTCAATATGTATCACAGCTTCTGTACACTACTATAAGAACTATTTTTGACCCTAACCTTTAAATTCTATCTCGTTATTGTCTCTAAAGTTCGATTCAATCGGAAGAGTACCTTTCCTCTTCTCTAACTTCGCAGTTTTGCTGTATAACGTTGGTGTAATTTATAAGCGAATGACTTTATTTATAATAATACATAACAACACTTTTGTTACTGTACAGACATACAATCACATTTGTAGTTATCATAAGTCATTTCAGTCTGATGATGAGCATCGGTCTTTCCAAAAACTTAAATTCGCGGTGCACACTAATAATCCTATTTATTTACCATTGAATAATATTAATAGGGTTGTATGTTTCTGTAGCTGGAAAACGTCTAGGTACCACCACAACGATTATTTCAATTGCTATATAGTAATGTACTTTTACTATGTTCTCGTTTGAAGGGCGTTGTAAATGTATCTCAAAGGGACGATCACAATGTGGTTTAGTATTTATCATCCTAATTAGCGCTACAGTCTTACGTGCATTTACCATCAGTTAAATATTATGCTTCACTTATAACTTTAAATATATTTATTAGAAAACCTCATCTAGTGATAGACTAAGTTGTCAAATATTTTATTGAATATTTAATCGTTCATTTAATTAATCTTTGTAATACAATTAATAACTATTGTTATAAATTTTATTTATTCTTAATAATTATTATTATTAATTTTATATAAATCGATATATGAGTACAGTTGTTAAAATGTTTGGCGGCCATATTGATACGAACGGGAGTAGTGCGGCGGACATTGCGGCGGACAGTTGTTTTGTGATTATAGAGTTAAAAATATATTATAGTAGAGTTAAAAATACAGACACAATTAAAAAGAAGATAGTTAAAAAGAAGACTAGTAAATGTTAGCTATAATAACTTTAATAAATATTATAGTATGGGTGTAAAACCTCCTTTTACTTTGACCGAACGGGTGAGCGCTTCGTATCGATTGGGCGTGCGGCATGAATGGGGCGCCGGATGACGTCAAGAGCGGATGGGGCGCCGACCTTCCAGTCGCAGGGTGGTGGGGTGGTGGTGGTCCCGCAGGTGGTGAGTAGGCCTTGAACTTGCATCGATCCCGTACGCTCTTGCACTTGAAATGCAGCCGACGGGGCCGCAAATAGCCATCGACGTACGACGGGTTGTTAGCTTTATATTCCGGTTAATAACTATTGAACTATAAAATTATATTTGTACTATTGTTATACCGCTTTTTATAAACGTAAGTATCTCTTACATACACATACATAAAATTTTACAGAAATTGTTTAACTTAACTCTAAACTAGTTTGGTTTAATTTTTTTAAAGTTTTATTTTAATATTCCGATGTAATTATTTTTTTATGTTACTTATATACAATCAAGTATGAATTATATTACAGTTTAAACTATGTTAACTCTTTACGTTTTGCATAACACGAAGGACAGTTATAATTTGTATAGTAACTTTTTTATATACTTAAGTACATTATAATATTTCTTTAACAGCGTTATATCTCTGTAAGTTATGAGCTTGAAAATAAATAACAATGAACGGTAAAATATAGTTTATTTGTGTCAAGCCACCCCTCGCGGGTCTTCATCGTAAGAGGTTTCCAGACTTCGAGGCGTCTTTACTATAACTAGGTCGTATATCACTACGCGGTAAACTCGGTTAAACCTTTGAATTCTCATAGTTAATATGCTCAGTTAGAAATGAGTAGTGAATGTTAAATATTCATATAATGATATTATTTATTTTGTCGTAGTTTAAAAAATCATAATATTATTTCTGTTTATCTTTATGTTAATACTACATACTAAACTGCACATGGGATAACAAAATTAGCCAGATTAATGTTTTTAGGTTAGACTGAATCATAAAATTAGTAGGTGACTTTATAACTTGGTTTTTATATCAAACTAACACTCGTGAGTCGTATTGTTAGAGACGCCATGCTGATGAGCTGACAATTATTTTAAATTATAGAGGAGAGCACTTTACCAACTTCGGCGTCGTTGTCATTTAACATTTAAAACTTAATCGTTAGCACATTATGAATGATTACATATTTAATCAATATTTCTGTAAAGAAAATGTCGTAATGAATGATGAAAGTATGATTTGCGAATGCACACCAAAACAAACAACTCATTCATGCGTCGTCGGACTGTGTCTCACGTTGATGACGAAGTGCGTAGACAAAGGCAAAGATAGACTCGTCGTTCTGCCAAGTGTGTCGGCGGCTCGTCACGCCGACGTGCGGCGCGTCGGCGTCACGTCAGCGTCACGTCAGCGTGCCGCACGTCACGATGCGTCGACGTGACGAGACGTCACGCCGCGTTCGATTGAACGCCGTTACATTTCTCAGAAGTTTTATTAGATTTTTGAATCGTAAAAGTTGTTTGACGTCATTTAAATTTATGTTATAACTTGCCATGAAACGGTATTTAAACTTTTATATATTAAATCATTGATTTTCAGGTACATAGTATTTAAATAAATATATAATTAGTAGACGTCTCTGTCTTTTTGTACCTAGAATGAAACAAGGAAAATAGTATAATTATTAATGCGAAGTATGAAAGGCTTGCAATTTTTAACAAATTTTCTTATAATACTTAAAATGAAATTTCCTACTTTGAAATTTTCTTTTGCTATTACACGGACCCTTTATTTTGAAGTGATAAAAGTACGTTTTTCATAAAAATGGGATAATACGTAATTTATGCCGAGTTTAATATAAACTTTTTAGGTATAACTAGTTAGTACTTGATTTTTATAACATACCCTAGTTTTGTACAGTCTAAAATTGCTCGCTATATGTTTTACATTACTAGTGGAGATTTACTTGCTAATTTATATTATAATCCCTTTTTAAAATTAATAATTTCATCATTCTAAAATGTAAACTATGAAATTAAAAATGTATTTATGTTCTGTAATGTCGATAGATGTCGCTTTATCAAATAAATTCACGTTGCGGTTTGGTTTTCGAATTCAACAGCACATTGCTCATTTCGATGTTAGTTTTCTGGGGTAGCAGTCACGTGATGGTAGATAATCTATCCATTTTCGCCAAGTCGTCTAGTGATAACGTATCTTTATCTAATGCGCTTGATTCTTGAGGATTTAATGCCGTACAATGTTATCATAACGTATAAAAAACTTTATTTATAAATAAAGAAACAGTTACCTACGCCATTTTGTATTTGTTTAAGATAAGCACAGAGATTTTGCAACTGTTTTAAAAGAACTCGTAATTGTCTGTATAGCGGAGCAGCTAAGCACTTGTTATAGATCACGATCCATGTTTCGATCCCGGAGCCATTTATTTTAGATGGTATATGTCATGTAGTCGAAGTGTTTTAGGCGAAGGCCTTTCACTATCTTCGACACTATTCGATTGGCAATTACTAAATACACTTGTCATGCATAATGCTCTTCTCCTCCTTTTCTGTACTTATATCAGCCATCATTTATATATATGTGTATGCTTCAGCCAATGTATAACACTAACCTTTCCTATAACATATGTACCAATCATAGTTGTGTCCACCACTATTATTGTGTTTTATATTGTACTATATGTAATTATACTCAACTACAAAAATAATGCACCCTTATTTATCTTCTCTGCTCAACCTATGGTAGACTGGGAGAGAATGCCCTATGGCATTAAGTCCGCCTTTTTGTACATTTTTCTTTGTGTGCAAATAAAGTTTTTAAATAAATAAAAATAATATAGTTGAAAAGTACATTTCCCGTTACATGATAATAATATAAAAAAATCTGTTATAAAAGAAGATTCTGTATTAGATGGAGACGAACCTGCGACCATTAAGCCTAAAGTACATTAAACAATTAGACTGTTGGAGCTTGAAGAGTTCAGTTTTAATATCCCTTTAACATAAACACGCTATTTTTAATTACTTTGTTTTTATTGTGTTATCTGTGGTCGCGGACGGGTCACGTGTAGCTGGTGATAATGAGCCGCGTCACGTAGACAGATCCCAGCAGACGTTGTAATTAGTAGCTGGTGCAGGATTGCCAGGTCTACAGAATTGGTTTTCTTTTGTCGGAGAAATAGTGCTTAGTATGCTGCTCCTTCAGGTACCAGTTTACAGGAATACAGTAGTCGATTCTTGCAAAATGAAGAATATCCTACAGAAATAGAAAGGTAGCCAGGTTGAGTGTTTAAAATAGACTTTAGGGTAATATACTTCTGATTACTGTTGTTTATTTTCATACATTGTTTAGGATATTTTATTGAATTATATTAAATAATATTTAGAAATGTTATTAACTACAATTTTTCGTTAAAAATACTATATCCGGCTTTAATGGGAGTTCTGACAACCCTGAGTTGCGGTACAACTTGACGAGGTCACTTAATAGTAACTTAATTGCTTTGTTACAATCTCAATGTGTCGGTGCTCACGTAGTCACAAGTATATACATGACATCTTAAGTCATCTCATTTAAATGCTATTTTACTCGATGTCATTCTGATTTCTTGTATTTCCGCGAATGTTACACATTTATTAAAACTCAATTTTACGGATTTTATCGCGTTTATTATTTAATTCGTTTATTCTCGACGTTTCGACCGCTTTGCAGCAGTCATGGTCACGGGAGGACTGAGATGACAGACGTCCAAATGTCACAGCTATCACATGGTACCTATAACTTTTTTAATTATTTAAAATAATAAAATAATTGAAAAAATTGAAATAATTAAAAAGTTGTGGGTACCACGTGATAGCTGTGACATTTGGACGTCTGTCATCTCAGTCCTCCCGTGACCATGACTGCTGCAAAGCGGTCGAAACGTCGGGAATAAACGAATTAAATAATAAACGCGATAAAATCCGTAAAATTGAGTTTTAATAAACGATGTCATTCTTTTAAGTATACATCTTTGCTAATTAGTTATATAAAGTTATTTAATTTCTAATTTCAGTTCGTTACCAAATATGTCATTAAACATTGTTTTTGTTCTTAAATACTTCAATTATGTACTGACGTACACGATTCTCATGCGGCGATAAGATATGCGTTATCAACCGCTGTAATATAAGGCCCCTTATCACGGCTATCACGTTACATGATCAGCACAATATGGCGTTGGGATTACCACGCGGTCGCTGCGTGATGGAATTTTTTTTCCGATAAACGTACATAACAATGTTTTTGTTCGTTGTAAATCCGACGCATTATCCATTTTAAGTGTTCTCTTTGTGCCTCTTTATCATCTGCTCTTATTTTTACTATATTCTTTTAACTGGCAAAGACTTAGCTCTAAAATATTATATTAGATGTTCAATATTATGTTTGTTTCAAATTTAAACTTTAAAGGTTTAGTTGATTCGGTTATAACATTTACATTTTCAATGCAACGAAACAAGTTTTCACCAGGTGGTAGGTCTCTGTTGCCGGAGACCGTCTGGGTGGGTACCACCGCAGCTCCTATTTCAACCGACAAATAGTAGTGTGCAAACATTACTGTGTTCCGGTTTGAAGGGCGCTGTAGCTAGTGTAATTACTGGGTAACGAGACTTAACACCTTATGTCTCAAGGCGACGAGCGCAATGTGGTGCAGAGTGTACCATCTTAACTAGCACCACGTTGTTATGGGCATGCGTATCACTTACCATCAGGTGAACGTCTTGCTCGTCTCGTCGCATAGTAGAATAAAAAAAAAAGAAAAAAAGTTCTTAGTACATATAAATTTTAACTTCAATTTAAATAAAACATGCCAAATAGACTCATGCTTACTTATTGTTAATAAAATAATGGTTTTATTAGAAGATAATTGGAAGTTCTTCCATTAGACAAAAGTCACTCGGAAAGTAGATATTTGATATACTTTTTGAATCTTGAATCTGATTTTTGGATCAAACATAAAAATCTGTTACTAATTTGTGCAACAGTTCTATTCTATTCTGAAAACGATGAGGAATATGCATTAAGTTATTAATATGTTGAATTCGATACAATACAGGAAGGTCGGTATTTTATATCAAAGATAAGTTGATTATAATATAACAGCTGGGTGTGTGCCAGTTTCGATAACATTGGTATTAACTGGTGATAGGTTCAATTATTGCTAGTCCTAATCTAATCATATTCAATCAATATAATTTTAAATTCTTAAGAAGACTGTTGCTTTTCGTGTAAAAGGAAAATAGCAGTTAGTAACTAAGCGAGAATTAGTCAACTGAAATGTTGCCAATGAGCATGCGATTGCAAACGATTTCATTATACATTATTACTTAATACAAACCAGAGCCGGATATCTTTACAACTTGAATAAATATGACAAAAAGCCTTTATTGTTAATCCTAATTATTTATGTTTTCTGTATGTATCTCTTCCATTCTTTTTCGTTCATCTCGATTATTACCTTTAAGCACTAAACTAATGAAATTGATATCGTTTAACCACCTTTCAACTTGACTAACTCTTTTCTCATCTCGTTCTTGACATTCCGTTGTGTTTTTAGACCATTTTCATCTGCTCTCTGTAGTCACGTGTTGTTGATTCCAATAATTTTATTTCGTTTACAATGTCTTCGGCTTTAATTGTTAATGTAATATCTGCTGCTCTTTTAGTATAACAATTGTATAAGATATATTTTCGGACTTCGAAAATGAATACCGCTCTCGCCTTAAATGGCTCACTATTCATCACAGGCGCAATTCTAGAATATTACTTGTTCTCTTCTCAATTTTAAATGATCCAAAAACTCCTTTGTACCTTAAAGGTAGCTTTCAATTTCTTTCTTCAACCCATGCCAGGGACCTCCGCTCAACTACTAATTTAACAATTAGTATTCCACAACACTTCACTGGCTTCGTCGGTAACTCTTTTACAGTTCAGGCAGCACGACTCTGGAACTCCTTGCCCGACGATATTAGAAGGGCTTCAAACAAAAATATATTTAAGAGAATGGTGAGGAGGTTTCACTTGGATATAGAACAGTAACTCTTATGTATGTTATGTATATATTAATTATGTATGTATTTATATGTATGTGTATGTATGTATAAATTAGTATATATCTTCCTTTTTTTTTATACATTTTTTTTTAAACAATACTTCTCTTTTACCCTCACCTACCACTGCATTTCCCCACTGCCGAGGTTGACTGGGGGAGAATGCCCTATGGCATTAAGTCCGCCTTTTTGTACAATATTTATTTGTGTGCAAACAAAGTTTTAAATAAATAAATAAATATAACATCTAAGATACTTCTTTAGATTTCTCTTTGGTATAATATATAAGTAAAACAAGCTTTATATGCAGTGTTTAAATTTGAGTATTGTAACACGAAAGTCTTTGGTTCGGGCGAATCTGGTTATTGTAAATATAATACATACTCCATTCATTATTTTTTGGTCACAATCGAATCTTAATGCTGGTGTAGATAGGTCACTGATGGTACAAAATAGTATAATGCAAACATTACTGTGACCCTGTTTCAAGTAAAATTACTGGTGTTACTCTTCATCGATGTTGCTGTTGTAGACGAATAATAAATAATTAAGCTGTGCAAATTCGTCTCTGTAAGCAGCGTAGTATCAATAGGGACCACTTGTGGCGTAATCAGTGTGTGGGGGTCAGGGGTCGAGCCGCGACCCACGATAAACAAGCAGTTAGCGCCGGTTTATAAGCTCACCATCATAACATCGCCCGACAACGTCTCACACTCCGCGCACATGTTTATCAAAATAACACTTTTTAGGTTATTGTTAGTTTAAACTTAAACTGCGCAGTTAATGCTCAACTTTAATACAAACTGCGATGATGTAATAACTAACATACATAAAAAGACGTAGTGGTTATTTATAAACAGCTACACGACGAGGGTAGCAGGATATTTGTGGTGCGCTTGCTCATCATAACGAAATTTAACTTCTTAACTAACTTGATTATAAATAATGTTATGCAAAAGAAATAACTGAAGTCACTCAACTTTATTCATAGACGGTGTACTAGCCCACAGAAGCTGGTGGATACTGAGCAGGATCCGGGATCTATAATCCAGTTGTGGATCAAACACGATTAAAATCTAACTTAGAAATTATGAGTTTCCGAAATATTGAACCGATAACCGTTTTATATCTGATCAGCGGTTACGTGTTAAAAATAAAACGCATCGTAAACGGTACACTTAACAGTAAAGTTATTTAAGTTATAAGAAAGAAAGTAAGATAGGTAGGAAGAATGAGAGAACGATAGAACAAAGTGAGAAATAAAAAAAATATTCATACAGCCTAAATGCTCACAAAAAATAACACTTCAAAAATTAAAAAAAAAAAAAAACTAACTAAACCCATCTTTAAAAAAGCAACAACAATAAACTTATAACATAATGAACTGTTAACTTTTCTAAGCAGTGTGTACTTACAACTTTTTGAAACGCACTTTTGAGGTCCAAGCCGAAGTCTAGCCATTTCCAGTATCACGAAGACCCTAAGTCCGAGGTACTAAAATTACTTAAATTTTGAGACTAATCAATCTTCATATTGCTTATTAACATATAATTAAGTAAATTAAATAGTTAAGCTTAAAAATAATCTTTCAACTTTTAATTGCAATGGCGATGTCAACCTATATCAACTTTATCGGTTTTCTCGTGCGGTTTTTTTCGCAGTGACTTTATGAGCACCCTTTCGTATTACCCCGGTAATTTGACTAGGTGCAACGACCTTCAAACTGGAACACAGTAATGTTCGAACACTACTGTGCTACAGTCCATTAGGACGTGTTTTGTGAAGTCTAGAGTTTAAGTTGCATAAATAAATTTTAATATTCCACAAATTACTTGTATAATTATGAAAAGATAGAAACCACGAATAAGCTCTGTATAATTTCAAAGTATTTATGAAGAAAAAATAATTATTAATAATAAAAAAAAATATGTAAAAAGAAGTTGGCCCATGAGGGGATCGAACCCGCGACCTTCGCGTTATTAGCACGACGCTCTAACCAACTGAGCTAATGGGCCGGTTGTAAAAATTATGAAATTTTGAATTCTATGCTTAAGTTATGTCAACATTAATCACTACAAACAAAATATATTGTATACAATTTACGATAGATGACTACAATATTAACTACAAAATGCAGAAGTATACAAGAAAGTATTTTTCATACAAAACTACTTGTCTTAAACCCGGATTGTGAAATCGTAAAATTGTAGCTTTATGTTACTTTATTTCGAAAAAAGCGGCAAATAATTCACGTTCCATTTTCAAAATACAATTCCTCTTGATATCTAAACTGTATGTAAGAGAGAGACAAAGATATATTTTTTCTTATTCTTGACGTGAACGGAGTTTGATCTCGGCCATTGTATCGCAGGGGCGAATAATTACGTTAATATTAAAATTAACTTTTTTGTTTAAAAACATGGTTTGTTTGTATCCAATTATCGAGTCCCCTGTCGCGAGGTTATCTCTGCAGATTTCGCCTACATTTATTCGTGCTACTGTAAACTTTTTCTTATCGTCCGCGTGTTTAAAGGTCAGTGTTTGTTCCTGTGTATCACTGCTGTTACGTTTGACAGGTTTTTCATTATTAAAAACTCAAAGGTAATGCAATTTTTGGACATGCTTGCTTATAACAAGCGATTACGGTATTACGAAACGATTGATTTTTTTATATAATACCATTAATACAGAATAGAATATAGATATTGAGTTTAACGTCAGAATTTGTATATGTACGACGAATCTGTTAAAGTCACAACAAAAGTAAAGCTTCAAATAATAGCTAATCGCTACTTCTGAAACCTTAGTTAAGATTACCATCATCTATCGGTATAGATCATCTCGCATGTGAATAGTTGCGATATTAGTTAATCCTTACAATGGATGAGATGCGAAAAGAGTTTAACAACAGCTGATAAGGTATACGCGATAAATCCTAAGTACTTCGACCGTAGGTTCATTTATCTGTGCTATATACATTGTAACAATGTATCCAAGTTGACAATGTTACGTATATACAAAGCTGTGATAACTTAGTTCGTAAGTGCATTGGAACAATGTAAGACTCAGATTTAGTTTCGATAGACATTCAGCTTTAGTTTGTATTTATGTTCACATAACATATATTCAACCGACCAATGAGAAAGTTATATTTGTAGCTGTTAATTTTTTTACTATAGTAACAATTTTAATTATACAATTTAATGTCAGTTTTGTAAATTAAAAAATTATGTATATTATGGTCGAGTTCCACAGTAATTGATTAAAAAATTGTGTGCTTTTAACGTATTGGGTTTTTATAATATCGCCGTGGCTTCGTAAATACACGGATATGGAATTTTCCTATGGTACAACCGAAAAAAGATCATCATCATCATAAGGTGCCTTCTTCAAACTGAAGTTTAGCGGTCAGATTGAGAAAACTTTTCCGATCTTGGGCTTATTCTTTTTAATTGGTGGTATTTAAGCCCAGTCCATTCTTTTATATCGTCGAACCATTTCTTACGTGGTGTACCAGGAGCACGTTTTCCGAGAATTTTGCTCTCCAGGATCAGGATCAGTGACTCATAAAGGGATCCTCTTTACAAGTGTCTGAAAAATGTAACCTTTCTCCGCATGACGGTTGTCATCGCAGTTAGCTTTCTCAAGAACTTGAGCATTAGAGACAAACTGCTACCACGTGATCTTGAACATACGACGGAGTCCCTACATCACAAATGCTTGTATACGACGACAACATACAAAGTCAAAGTCAAAATTTTTATTCGACATGGGAACAATAGTTCACTTATTGAACGTCAAAATCTACCAGCCATTCGCAAAACAAATGCCACGGACCTGAGAAGAATGGGCAAGAAACTCAGCGGGCTATATATATATACATTTTTTTTTGTCTTTTTCATTTTTAAATGTCTTACACGTACTGACACATACTGCTTGAGAATCAGCGCCATTTATTTCCACACATCTTTATCATTTAAATAATCGTTAACACTATAATATGATTTACTTATCAAAACATTTTTAATTTTATTTTTTAATTTATGAAGTGGCAAATCTAAAACAGATTGTGGAACCTTATTATACATTCGGATACCGAGCCCCACAAAGCTTCCATTAATTTTGTGCAGCCGAAAGTAAAGCACCAAGGATACACAAAACCCACGTTTCGCATCCATATAAAAGAACGGATCAAACATAACATTTAATCATATGAAAAAAGATCACATGTAGTGAATAATTAATATGAAAACACACATCGCCGTGACCCCGCTGTAGCAGACACGTTATCTCCCGTTGACATTCGCCATCAGTGCCAGGAGGCATTTGCGTAAGCAGTAATCGGCTAATCTACAAACCAGCGTACGAAGAGCCCCGCGCTTGTTCCACCGCCGCGCGCCGACAGCTCAGCTTATAATGGCCGCTTTATCAGCCGTGTAGTCAACGTTGGAGCACCGCGGCGCGCCCGCCGTCAGTCGGCGGCATATCGTCGTCGGCTTAAGACCTACTAAACAATCCATACATAGTTTTTATTCATAACTCCTCATTTTTAATAAGAACAGCAAAGGTATGGAATAATTTGCCGGCGTCAGTGTTCCCGTCCAATAACGACGTGGGCTTATACAAGGTTAATGCAATTTACCACCACAGATCACATCACCATTTAACATCAGGTGGGATCAAGTATTAACCTGGTTTTACTGGTTTAATGGTTTACTGGTTTAATGGTTTACTGGTTTACCTGGTTTTACTGGTTTACTGGTTTACTGGTTACTGGTTTACTGTTTACTGGTTTAACTGGTTTACTGGTTTTTTTTTTTTTTTTTTTTTTTTTTTTAATTTATGAGGTGGCAAATCTAAAACAGATTGTGGAACCTTATTATACATTCGGATACCGAGCCCCACAAAGCTTCCATTAATTTTGTGCAGACGAAAGTAATGCACCAAGGATACCTTCTTTAAAACCCACGTTTCGCAGCCATATAAAAGAACGGACCAAACATAACATTTAATCATATGAAAAAAGATCATATGTAGTGAATAATTAATATGAAAACATCGCCGTGACCCCGCTGTAGCAGACACGTTATCTCCCGTTGACATTCGCCACGCTCCGTGCCAGGAGGCATTTGCGTAAGCAGTAATCGGCTAATCTACAAACCAGCGTACGAAGAGCCCCGCGCTTGTTCCACCGCCGCGCGCCGACAGCTCAGCTTATAATGGCCGCTTTATCAGCCGTGTAGTCAACGTTGGAGCACCGCGGCGCGCCCGCCGTCAGTCGGCGGCATATCGTCGTCGGCTTAAGACCTACTAAACAATCCATACATAGTTTTTATTCATAACTCCTCATTTTTAATAAGAACAGCAAAGGTATGGAATAATTTGCCGGCGTCAGTGTTCCCGTCCAATAACGACGTGGGCTTATACAAGGTTAATGCAATTTACCACCACAGATCACATCACCACTTAACATCAGGTGGGATCAAGTATTAACCTTTTTCCAATAAAAAAAAATCTCATTCAGCTAATTAAATATTATACTAAAACTAGCTGACCCGACAGACTTCGTTCTGTCAAAAAAAAATTGGAATGTGGCAGTTTTTTGTTCTTACCTATTTTATAGCCAGCGCAAAAAAATCCGGACTGAACCGTCACTCTGGTGATAGGGCGGTGTGTGGGGTTCAGCTCTATATATGTTCATCTAATAACTAATATTTAAATATTAGTGGGTTCCAGAAGTGGCCAAAGTTATAATTATAGTACATAAATTATATTTACTATTATTATTTTATTAGGAACAAATAACTGGCTTGGCAAATCGCTGGTTCGCTGGTTCGCTGGTTCGCTGGTTCGCTGGTTCGCTGGTTCGCTGGTTCGCTGGTTCGCTGGTTCGCTGGTTCGCTGGTTCGCTGGTTCGCTGCTTTACTGGTTTACTTGTTTACTGGTTTACTGGTTTACTGGTTTACTGGTTTACTGGTTTACTGGTTTAACTGGTTACTGGTGTACTAGTGTACTGGTTTACTGGTTTACTGTTTACTGGTGTACTGGTTTACGGTTACTGGTTTACTGGTTTACTGGTTTACTGTTTACTGGTTTACTGGTTTACTGGTTTATGGTTTACTGGTGTACTGGTTTACTGGTACTGGTTTACTGGTTTAACTGGTTTACTGGTTTACTGTTTTACTGGTTTAACTGGTTACTGGTTTACTGGTTTATGGTTACTGGTTTACTGTTTACTGGTTTACTTGGTTTACTGTTTACTGGTTACTGGTTTACTGGTTTACTGGTTGTACTGGTTTACGGTTTACTGGTTACTGGTGTACTGGTTTACTGTTTACTGGTTTACTGGTTTACCTGGTTTTACTGGTTTATGGTTTACTGGTTTTACTGGTTTACTTGGTTTACTGGTTTACTGGTTTACTGGTTTAACTGGTTTACTGGTTTACTGGTTTACTGGTTTACTGGTTTACGGTTTACTGGTTTCTGGTTTTACTGGTTTACTGGTTTACTGTTTACTGGTTTACTGGTACTGGTTTACTGGTTTACTGGTTTACTGGTTTACTGGTTTACTGGTTACTGTTTACTGGTTTACTGGTTTACTGGTTTACTGGTTTACTGGTTTACTGGTTTACTGTTTACTGGTTTTACTGGTTTACCTGGTTTTACTGGTTTACTGGTTTCTGGTTTTACTGGTTTACCTGGTTTTACTGTTTACTGGTTTACTACTGGTTTACTGGTTTACTGGTTTACTGTTTACTGGTTTAACTGGTTTTACTGGTTTACTGGTTTACTGTTTACTGGTTTACTGGTTTACCTGGTTTTACTGGTTTACTGGTTTACTGGTTTACTGGTTTACGGTTTACTGGTTAACTGGTTTACTGGTTTACCTGGTTTTACTGGTTAACTGGTTTACTGGTTTAACTGGTTTACTGGTTTACTGGTTTACTGGTTTACTGGTTTACTGGTTACTGGTTTACTTGTTTACTGGTTTTACTGGTTTAACTGGTTTTACTGGTTTACTGGTTTACTGGTTTACTGGTTTACTGGTGTACTAGTGTACTGGTTTACTGGTTTACCTGGTTTTACTGGTGTACTGGTGTACTGGTTTACTGTTTACTGTTTAACTGGTTTACTGGTTTACTGGTTTACTGGTTTACTGGTTTACTGGTTTACTGGTTTACTGGTTTACTACTGGTTTACTGGTTTACTGTTTACCTGGTTTTACTGTTTACTGGTTTAACTGGTTACTGGTTTACTGGTTACTGGTTTCCTGGTTTTACTGGTTTCTGGTTTTACTGGTTTAACTGGTTTACTGGTTTACTGGTTTACTGGTTTATGGTTTACTGGTTTACTGGTTTACTGGTTTGCTGGTTTTACTGGTTTAACTGGTTTACTGGTGTACTGTTGTACTGGTGTACTGGTTTACTGGTTTACTGGTTTACTGGTTTACTGGTTTACTTGTTTACTGGTTTACTGGTTTACTGGTTTACTGGTTAACTGGTTTTACTGGTTTCTGGTTACTGGTTTCTAGATTGCAGATGTCAGATTTCAATTTTTCATTTTCCATTTTCCCTTTTCCATTTTCCCTTTTCCCTTTTCCCTTTTCCTTTTCCCTTTTCAGTTTTCCATTTTCCCTTTTCCCTTTTCCCTTTTCCTTTTCCCTTTTCCCTTTTCCATTTTCCATTTTCCATTTTCCATTTTCCCTTTTCCCTTTTCAGTTTTCCATTTTCCATTTTCCATGTTCCATTTTCCAATAACTGCCTCATTCCAAATCTTTTTGACGGAAGGAAGTCTGTTAGGTCCGCCAGACGGTAACGCGGTTTGTGCTGGACTGTTGTGATGTCGTGAAAAAGAAACTAAAACAAAATAAATAATACCGCGAAGCCGACCTAATTGAAAATCAGCAGTAATGATCTTTAGCTCTTACATTTTGGGACTATTTATGTTATTATTTCATTCGTTTAAATTTCGGCACGCGGCGTTAGATCCTCCGACGCGCATACGCACACTTTTGAAAGAATGATCTAATTTGGACTTTGAGCAGCTGTAATAAAGTTAAAATTGACTCTTTAGCGTTAGGAACACACCTACATTGCTTAGACAGCAGAGAAAGCATGTAATTTAATATGAACTTTATGAAATAGCAATAAAGTTTAAATTGACCCTACATTTTAGTTAGAGAACGTTTGTATAGGAAAAAGAAAAGCGCTGTTTTTAGGGGCTTCCCGGCGATTATTCGAATTTTTCTCAAATTGGCCAAATTGGTCCTGGCGTTGTAGAGTGATGCGCTTACCGACACGTATTTGTATTATAGATTAATAATAAATTATATTCAATGACATTAGTTATTAATAAATAAATAATAAAGTTGCTTGAGAATATATTTATATGTAGAGGGAGTGACAAAAGGCATAATGTTTGAGAGATAAAGAATTCGTTGTCATCCCCACTCCGTGCTGTGTACTGGTGAGAGGAGACACCGGTACACACGTGGAGGGGATCACTTACCAAGTGATAATATTTTTTTTTTGGAGTTTACTGCCACGCGGTTTGATACGTGGACATGCATAATTGATGATATCGAGCGAGACAAAAATATTAAAATTTCTATTATAAAGCAGGGGTTGGGGATAAAAAAGTGAAAATTTACGGTTGTATGTAGTTTTTGATGCCACACAATAATAAAATAAAATAGAAAAAAAAATCCCAAAAAATAAAAAAAAAATTTTTGGTGTGGGCAACCCTGATCACTTAGAGGTTTGAAAAATAGATAGTAACCGATTCTCAGACCTACTGAATATACACAAAAAATTTCATAAGAATCGGTAAAGCCGTTTCGGAGAAGTTATGGAACGAACATTGTGACAAGAGAATTTTATATATTAGATACTACGATAGTATTTTATTAACAGATACAGATAAGCTTGTCAATATTTAACTCGTAATAAAATGACTGATTTGTTTATTAAATTTTGAGAAAAATAATAACGGTTACTTTTAACTTCATTATAAATTAAATAAAAATATTACCATTTTCATATAACTAATTAGATTTTTACAGATAACAGTACACTTTATAATTTCCATTAATGGAGTAATGATATCAGTAATGGCGGGAAAAGTATACAAAGAAAGTTTTTGTTTATTTTAAATTAAGACTACCGGCTGTTTATTAATAAAACTTAATTTAGCTATATTTGTCGATAATAATGCAACGATTGTAATCTACTACGTTTTGTAAATAAAGTGTCAGATTGATTAATATGTTTACTCTAATTAACGTGACATTGTTTACAATTTAGCGATAAATTAAACTCACGTCATAGTACTACGTCGTGCACTTAGACCGATTATTGATATAATTTATTTTTATTTATTGACGGTTCAAATAATGTGAATATATCGCAGAGATAGGTTAACCATTATGCTATATTAAAGCTAATCAAATTTTTTATTATACCAAATAAAATTCAGAAACCATTTAAATGTTAAATAACACCGTGGACGGATCAGCGGCCATAATATTCTCTTAATAATGTAACTCTCCAAGTCGGCTCTTAAAAATTCTATCATCAAGTAGCACTGGAATTGAACCAGGTTTATTCACGTTAATACGCAAACGATCAGCCACTGCTCTTATTTAAATAATTGTTATTTTTAAATAGGATCGAAATCGTAACCGGATGACTGCCGCCATGCTTACAACTGATAAAAGCGCGAAACAATAAAAACGTTCACGATGTTAATGTGTGAATACTTTACTCTGTTATTCAACATGGCCGCTTGTCTCTGAGCAAAACAAAGGCACGCGGTGCGCGCGTGGCCGCCGCGCGACTCGCTTTATAAATAGAACGCACTGTGCTAAAATACGCAACCAGCGTACCGTGGCACGCCCTGCCCCCCGCGGGCGTTCCGAACGCCTCGCGCGGCCGAGGGGCGCGTTGCGATTAACGGGGGCCAAGGTGAACTGGATGTCGGAGTTCCTCGCGCCTCGCCTCCGTCCGTGCGGAGGACCACGCCCTGCTGGTTGCGTCTTGCGTTCCAAATTTGAAATTGTTGGCAATCGGTCAGACGGACGTGGAATGAAAAATCCAACGCCGTACCAGTTACACGCAGAGATAACATTTGAACGGATTTTTTCTGATTAACACTATTTTTGTTCACTTATTTACAACCATAAATAGTAATTTTTAATATTCACACTAATATTAAACATTGACTGAATCCAAATATTTCTAATTTTATTGCGTTTTTTTTTTAACAATTTTTTACCACTCATGATCACGGGAAATGGTAAATGTCCTGATGCAATAGTTATAAAAATAAATAAGTAAACTAAAAAAAAAAAAATTACTAACAAATCTAAAAAGTGATATTTTCAATGGTCGAAATAAGTTCTCCATTTTATTTCCTCATTTTTTATAATAAATTTATCGTCCAGGAATTTGTTCATACAGCCTTTGCTTTATTGTAAATTCTTTAAAATTTTCTTATGTTATTATAATCTGTATTTCGCAGTGAGTCCGCGGGTGATGAAACCTAGAACAATGTGACTCTGCCGCTTCTTATTTACTACGAACGTTAAAAATAATAAGCAAAACGTATTGTTTCTATTATTAAAATAATAATATAACATTTACTTAATAACTTCTGATACCAAAGAAATATTCTCCATTTGCGATGAAAGTCAATGAACCAAGTCTAGTTAATAGCTGTTGTTATTATAATCTGTATTTCGCAGTGAGTCCGCGGGTGATGAAACCTAGAACAATGTGACTCTTCGTTTCTTATTTACTACGAACGTTAAAAATAATAAGGAAAAAGTATTGTTTCTATTATTAAAATAATAATATAACATTTACTCAATAACTTCTGATACCAAAGAAATATTCTCCGTTAGCGATGAAAGTCAATGAACCAGGTCTAGTTAATAACTGTTGTTATTAGATATTAAACATAAATAGATACTAGATAGTAAATATTTTACACTTAATTTAAACTGTTTATTTAACTTTTATTAAGAATGAATATGTCATTGTTTTACTTTTCGCAATTTGAATTTTTGACCTTCACAAATCTTTAACTGATGAGGATCCATAAAAGTCTGTTGTGATTTTACATAGTTAAAAATATGACTAATTTTACAAGGGTATAATAATTATGAATGTTAAAGGAAAGGCTTATATTAAATGGTAAATGATAGTTTATTAAATACATAACATAAACAGCGCTAACGTTCATTCTGACGGTATATGGGATTTTCTTATAGAGAGAAGTAAGAATATTTGTCCATCGCGACAGATGTATGTTCTTAAAAGCTTCCGTTGCGATGCTTATTTTTTGTTTTTGCACTGGCAGATCCTTCGCGACAATATTCCGAAAAATAAAAACTTAGAAAACGTTTGTTATAACATATTTACTATAAAATAAAGATTTCTCATTGTTTTATTGAGTGTTGTCTTTAGTAAAATGCAAGAGTTTAATAATTTTAATATATGAAGAATCCGAAATCACGGCGTCGAATAGATTCTTCGCAATGAATTGTTTACGTGTAATCTTACGGAATGAACTAAAAACGACGAAACGGTGTCAGAAGGAAACTTCAATGTCCCAATGGTCACTAACATTACTGTCGTGCAATGTATACCTGTAACAATGGATGTACCAGAAAAAAAAAACACACCTATTAGTACGTAAAAAGTGAGCCAGTACGCGAACGGATATGAATAACCCAACAGTGTGGTGGGCGCGACGGCTGATCACGCCGCCGTAGCGTGGCGCCTGACGTCACCACACGTCACAAACAACACGGACAGCGAATCAACAAGCGAACATCGACCATCCGAACAGCACAATAAGATCCATGTAACACCTCAATTGTGAAATGCACTGTAGTTTTCCATTCTCTGTGCGTAAACCCGTCAAAGGCGAATCGAATCGTGAGAACAACAAGAATCTGTTTTGAGCTTATATTTAATTACGTCATCTTTAAGTTAGATGGAAGAAGCTCAAAGAGTTGAGTACAGTGAAAAATCTTTCTACCAAATCACCATAATGAAAAAAGCACGAAAATATGCAAAAGTGAAGCGATCGTGAAGAATGTTGAAAAATTTATAGAAACAGTCCGCAACCGGAACAGTAAGCCGAGTGCAAATGTCGAGGCGTTATCGCAAAACAAACGCGACGCTATCGCAACGACCGAGACTATATAAGCCGGCGAAACTACGGCTCGTCGCCCAGTGTGGATCGCACGGGTACACTAGGAACTACTACCTAACAAACAAAACTCCAACAAACACTTATGAATGGATGTATAGATCCATCTAGTGGTTTTCAATGATTTTTGAATGATGCAAAACCAATGAGTCACTTTGTAATAATTACGAAGTAAAGAGAAAAATCACTTACATCACGATAAAGCATTAACGATAATGAATTCACTTTTAATGGGCAGCCTTTAGATGAATCATCTGAACAAAGGGTTGCCCCCGATGTTGCAGTAAATAAAGGGGAATCGATTGTCGATACTGATGTAAACAAACAATTAGGTGGCTAACGATAAAATTTACGTAACGAAATTACCACACGTTATCAACACAAACACAAACAAACTCAACCTTAAACGATTATCTCGAACAACAGCCATCAAGGAGTTTCCTGAATTGATAAAAATCTTGCAATCGAGAATAGAAATAATAATTACTTAGGTCAAGGTTATTACTAAACTATGAATCACAGGGTAATAAATAAATAGAAAGTTACAAACACTAATTGAATACATGATAACAGTTCAAAATTAATCAGACCTAACAATTTGTTTTGTGACTCATTTGAAAATAACTGACTCACGTGAAACGTAGGTCGTGGTCAAGATTTATATGCAGGCATTTAAGACAAAATTCTATCTTTTGTAAAGATTCAGATAATATTGAACATATTTTCCTGCTTGATAATAATTTCAAACGATTAAAAGTTTTCAACGTACATTTAGTTTCACTACAGACTCATGAAGCGACTAAAAGTTGCTAACAGGAAAACGGAATACACGATGAAGATAAGAGAACGGGATTAAAACATAAATACATTGCACTCGATCGTGAGCTGTTCCTAGAAATATCTGCACAGATTCAATAACATTATCCTTTTAAACATCAACTAAAGAGCTGTCTAGTAGTACTAACTTCTTTTACACAATTTTATTATACGATGAAGCAAGGAATCTATCCACGGTTCACCTGAATTTAATGTAAGTATAGAAGAAATTGTTATAGCTTTAACTTTAAGATATAAGTCACAATACTTGTCGTATGTTACGAAGTTGTATGATTTCATGTATTATAATCATATTAACCACATTATTCATATATAAAATATGATGCAATTGATAATGTTTTACAATTTCAGTAGCAAATTGTGTGATGTACAACATTCTTGTGAAATAAGACAATCTATAAAGCGAGTTGATGAATAATCCAGACGTAATGACCAGACCGGTGATGGTTTTCATTATTTTTAGATTTCATGGGTGGCCAAGAGCGTAGAAGTTAGAACAATTTCTGTTATTCAACTTTTGTGGGATTGAAAAATATCAGAGCAGACGTTTTCATTATATTTTAAATAAATTGTCTTAAATCTTTTGTTTCAGTCGAATATCTTTAAATTCGGCTATATAGTATATCTTGATTAATCATTACAACATGCAGACGCACCAACTGACACCGTACAACGCGGTCGCCTTTTTCCGTACGTATAAAGAAAGCTGTCTGTCCATTGAATCGAGCTGCGCGGGCGCGGCGGTGACGTCACGTGACGCCCGAGCCGTCACGCCCACCGCGCTCGAGCGACTGACTGCATGAGCCAGTCGCTGGTTGCTACTGCAATTAAAAAAAAAACAAAAAAGCATTTCAACCGGCCAGCATTTCATTTTAAAAGAGGTTTTACTTCAACCAACAAGTGGTTTTATGCAGCAACAAGTTTACGAAGAATAATTTTAATGAGTTCATTGTAACTAGTTTTCGCTTTGCAACTGTATTTAATATCCACTTATAGTGCTTATACTGTTTTTATAAGATTCAGTATTTATCTATAACTCGTTAGAAATTTCTATCTAAAATATGATTCAATTGATAATGTTTTACAATTTCAGTAGCAAATTGTGTGATGTACAACATTCTTATGAAATAAGACAATCTATAAAGCGAGTTGATGAATAATCCAGGCGTAATGACCAGACCGGTGATGGTTTTCATTATTTTTAGATTTAATGGGTGACCAAGAGCGTAGAAGTTTTGAACAATTTCTGTTATTCAACTTTTGTGGGATTGAAAAATATCAGAGCAGACATTTTCATTATATTTTAAATAAATTGTCTTAATCTTTTGTTTCAGTCGAATATCTTTAAATTCGGCTATCTAGTATATCTTGATTAATCATTACAACATGCAGACGCACCAACTGACACCGTACAACGCGGTCGCCTTTTTCCGTACGTATAAAGAAAGCTGTCTGTCCATTGAATCGAGCTGCGCGGGCGCGGCGGTGACGTCACATGACGCCCGAGCCGTCACGCCCACCGCGCTCGAGCGACTGACTGCATGAGCCAGTCGCTGGTTGCTACTGCAATTTAAAAAAAAACAAAAAGCATTTCAACCGGCCAGCATTTCATTTTAAAAGAGGTTTTACTTCAACCAACAAGTGGTTTTATGCAGCAACAAGTTTACGAAGAATAATTTTAATGAGTTCATTGTAACTAGTTTTCGCTTTGCAACTGTATTTAATATCCACTTATAGTGCTTATACTGTTTTTATATGATTCAGTATTTATCAATAACTCGTTAGAAATTTCTATCTAAAATCTGGCAACAACCGTGTCAAGGTCACGTTATTTGTAAGATTAGTTTCAGCTGTTGCCGCTAATGCTATTGATGTATTATGTTTGGTATGATGGGACTGGCATGATTTTATTAAAAGTCCCAAAATTAATAAAGAGAAGAAAAAAAATTATTAAAAAAATTAATTCAATATAGGATGCTTAAATTAAAAAAAAAGTCGTTATCTGATCTATAAAAATGGTAGCCATCTTGTATTAGAAAAATGGTGCGCAAATGAAATTATGACTAATTCAGTTTTACTTTTGAATTTATTAGTAACAATTTGTATCTCCTTTGGCACCAATATACATGATTATTTCATCTATACACGTGTAGTACTGACAATTATTAATGAAATAGTTGGGTAATGTTTGATATTAATACTTGTTCCTCTCTAATCTCGTACAATATTTACGTGATTTTTCAATATTTAACTGACACCAATAAACAAAACGCATATTATCTGTTCAACAAATGTTTTGCACATTCATGACTAACTGTTTTATCACATCTGTACGCTTTAAATGAGCGTATTTTTAGTCTTATGTATTTACGTATTATGTGCATTGTATGGAAAATTCTCGAAGCTTCGTTTCTTATATTTAGTACCTTTAAGTCTGAGCGCTTCTTAACGGATCGGATTTTGGAAAACCCCGGCAGCTATTATGAAGACAGACTACAGAAGTACAGATCTGGAAGGATGCGGATATTATAGGTTATGAATCAAAAATAAAAACGTTATGATGTTCGATCCCGGGTGAGATATCTGCTAAATAAACAAATACTCGAAGAATCATCTTCGTCATCATGTCAGCCTCCTATCGCTGTCACAAAGTAACGAAGATTATTGTGAATAACTAGTAGTTAACCAAGGATATTATGTATGTTTAAGTAATCAATGGTATATTTAAATGTAGGTAGCTAAAAACGGATATCGATACCACAAAGCTTTGATTATCGGTGTACTGGCAGATAAGTGGTGAGTAATTTATAATCACCATAATATTTTCTTCTCTCGAAACTTCTACATATAACCACATTCAGAGACGAGCCTCTCCTGTATTTCATCTGTCTGCCTATCTTTTGTAGATATCTCCAACTTTTAGGTGATCTTTTACCGAAGTTCTTTCTGCAGATTCCTGGTATAATATAAAATGAGAGCACGCAATTACACAACATTCACACGTAAGTAACGTGATTTTCTAACGTCATAATTTGAACGTTTTTGGAAGCTTTACAGCATCACACGGCGGGCGAGTGATGCATTGACGGCAAAGGAATTGAGCGGGAAACCGATCATCGCATTACAGAGGCGCGCGGGAAATTGCGTCACGCGGCACGCGATCGTCGCGTGATGGAGCCAGCGCGCGCGCTCGCCGCGGCCTGCGCACGAAGTTCGAAATTCAAATAAATTTTAACATGTTCAAAATGAGTGCTCAGTTCGGAAACTAGACAATGGAATTAGAATTAGAATAAGATTTAACAGTAAATATTAATTAAACAAAAAAATATTTTCGCTCATTACATAAATGAAAAAAAAAAAACTAATTTCAAAGGCGATTTAATTTTAAAATTAAAAAAACACAGGAATGCGTAAATATCTTAATCACACATATCTTTTTTTATAATATATTTTTTGTATACGTAAACTCAAAATGTGTAATCAATATAAGTGCCGATTGTAAATGCTGACCTTCCTCAACTTGTTTATTTAACATACGTAAAAGAAGGAAATTTATTACACTCTTTATTAAAAAAAACCTCGGATAAAATATTTCCATTGAAGACATGCTTGAAACCTTTTGTATACAATGTACTCTACAACAGTTGAATCAATTACTGGTAAAATTTATTACAACTTTGTCCTTTAAAGTATCAACACAACCGCGACTCCTGATCGAGATCAGATGTTTTTGTCTGCGGGTATGTTAACATCAGGCAAAACGATTTGATTGTTAAGTAGTCTTTGTAAAGTGAAAAAAAAATCATTGATTTTAATAGTAGATAAGAAAAAATTTTGTCGACGTGAAAAGATGTTTGGAGATGAACATCGAGATTAGTTCTGAGAGATTAATTGCCACAGTAAAAAAGTTTAAACCTTTTAATTCACAAAAGACTAATTATCTTTTAGGTTAACTTTTTTGCAACGTCGTTTTCCTTTTGACTTTTTTTTTGATTGTATAATCTTTTACAAAAGGCACGCCAACTGCGCGTTCAAACCGTTTACATTATCTGTGCAATTCCGCGTATTTTCGCGCGTCGTATTGTGACAGTGCGTTGTCGTTAATGCATTGTGAATATTAAGAATGTTTTCGGTTACAAAAAACCTTACCGTCAACCGCTGTTATTTTGTAATTCAAGTTATACTTTAGATGTACATAGAACTACTTAACATATATTAAAAAAAAGTGATACGTATCTTTAGCTTTGGGTAATTCTTGCTTTATGTATTAGAACTATATAAACGGAACCCTAACGAGTGATCGGTGAGTATGAATGTTTTCGAAAGAAATTGGCTATGACAAACAAACAAGGGCACATGAAAGACATAAAAAACCAACGCAGTCGCCTTAGCACATCGGTCTGGTGTAAACACACATTAGTTGCTGTATATTTGTTTAAGGTCATGGTTGTATTATTCTAAAGGTTTCAAGGTTTTTAACAAAGCAAATTAACTTGCAAAGTAAAATACTTTAACTACGTTTGTATCTGTGACTATGTGTATTTGTGTTTATTGACTATTACAGTTTCTAATACGTTCAGTATACTTTTTTAAAAAAATCTCAGTTTTTGACGATACGATGAAAATAATAGAAAATTAGCTCAACCATAAATAATTTGCTTTTGTTAACAACAGTCAATTATAAGTACTCGTATTTATGTGAAGAAACTTTGTTAAAAATTTTTGCCTGTGTTGACTAAAGTAGTCTTGTATATCAGTAACTGAATTATTTAACAGGTTTTCTGTTAACAGTAAGCAGTTAATTTACGGTAATATAAATTCAGCAACGACGTTTATTGTACCGGCTCAGTACTCCTTGACCATAGAAAATTTTTCGGGTAGCTCTATCTTTACAATTTAAGCGAAAAACAAAAACATCGAAATTAATAAACAGGTAGACACCAATCTCGAATATAACCATGTTAAAATTAATAGCATTACAAAAATAGCATATCCCATTCAAATCCAAAGTCCACTCGGCCGCACCTACGGCTGATGATTATTTTTAATCTGTGGGCAGGGCGGCCATCGACTTCTTTATCTGTGCATTCCCGCGCTGTCAGAAGGAAACACCGAAACGCCTGTACAGCGATTTGGGAATTACTTGTGTATTAATGACTACAAAACATTTCATTAATTCCTTTCGTCGAAAATGAATAAGTCAAAAAGCACATAAATTGTAATCGCGTTAAACAAACGCATGTTTGTGTTACAACAAAAGTTCCATTGTGTTAAATGATACTTCGGTATTGTATGATTTTGTTGATTTAATAAGCTTATATTTTTTAACATATACATTCATGCAACGATTAATAATAATAGATTATCATAATCATTAAAATGATCGAACTTTAACAATTAAATCATCACATGTAATGATGTTCAACAACAATTTTCTCTACTATAGAGTACAGACACATTTGATATTTTCTTTGTTAACAAAAAAGTTAAAAAGTATACAACATTTAAAATGTATACATTAACAACCAAACCTATTTAAGTAAATATTTTTTTGTAAATGTTTTTACAAAACTGGATACGAGTCCTTTTGAGCCTTATCGTTATAAATTATCATTGACAATGTATTTTAAGCGAATATTTTTTTTGTTTTGGAAATATTTTTACAGGTCTGGGTACGAATCATTTTGAGCCTTTTTAAGTGAATATCAACGCCAGTGTTGCCAGTGATTCTTAAAAAAAAAGATGTAAATATTAATAAGAAGACGGGAATATCTGTTGTAGTATAGTATATAAAAAAAGTATTATATATATTTTTTTAACTATTAGTAAAATTTTATAGTTTTTTTTTATACAAAGCGACGGGACGAGCGAGACGTTCACCTGATGGTAAGTGATACGCTTGTCCATGACAACGCGGCGCTAGTTAAGATGGTATACACTGCAACACATTGCGCTCGTCGCCTTGATGTGTTCGTTAAATCTTGTTACCGCAGTAATTTCACTACACTACTGTTTGTCGGTTGAAATAATCACTGCGGTGGTATCTAGACGGTCACCGGCAATAAAGACCCACCAGCAGTATAGTTTGTGTAAATGCTCCAGTACCAGCAGTGGGAAAACTGTGGGCTATCCGGTAATGGGGCGTATGAACTTACAAGGACACGCGTCCCACCTCAGTGGCGCTACTGTTCGCATGTTTACCTCTCCTCCACGTTCCGGACGCGTGTCCGACCCGGAGTCAGACTTCACAAGTTCTGTATAAATGCATCATTCATGGTCATATGCTGTATGCGAAAATCAACCTTGTACCAATGAGATTACCTTCACTCCAGCGGTCAAAATCCCATGCGAAAATATCGGCGTAATAAAGGTTCCAGACGGCGAGGAAAATACATTTTATATCAGCAGGTTGTTGTAGCTGTTAATAGCTATTGTTTATATATTTCAGTCTGAACAGCATGGCTGTGTGGAGACGAAGACTGAAGAATAGGCTAGTTTCCTAACTTTCAAACTATGGTTATTATTACACCTTAATACCAGATTAAACAAAATAATTTATTATTTTACGAAAAATCGGACATTTACAATGCGTATTTTGCTTTTTTAAAAACCAATTCAAATTTACCTCGAAAACGCTTGATAGTGTCATGGCGCCTAATATGACGTCAGTCTGTAAAAACAAAGAACACTGTTTGCGGCAGTTTGTTTTTTCCTTCAATAAAAATGAGTTACCCATCTTACAAGTACTGTACAGTACCGCAGTGTGGAAGCACAAATTTAAAGACGCCAAACAAGTTATTCTTCAATGTTCCAAACACTAAACAAATACGACAAAAGTAGCCAAAACTTGCCTATCAATAAGTTCAAAAATGTATTTTTGTGAAGATCATTTTGATGTAAGTGTTTCGCAACATAATTATAAATCAACACAATGCATTTCTAAATTTCTTATACCGTTGACCTTTGTAGTATTCTTCAAATATCTTGATAAAATTATAATGTACGAATTTAGGTTATTTTGCTGATGATTCAAATGATTTAAACCTTTTAATGGAATCTAATGTTTAATGTACTAAATAACACAACACTTTTTTTTTTTAATTTAATTGTTTGAAGCTCGTGAGGACCTGAAATTAATTATTGTTGTTACTCATTTATACTTCACAGATTTAACCTCAAAACCGGTATCAATTGACTCGTAATATGTATGTCTAAACAAAAGGTTATTGTCTTCAAAACTGAGTCATTGGTAATTAGGCATATAATTAATAATTTAGACCTGTGAATACTTACATCGATGTTTTAACATTGCGAAATTCAGACGAGCAAAAGTCAGTAATTGTTGCAAAAAGTTTGTTAAGCATAACGACGTCGATTTTGGGCAAATTACTACTACTATGCCTTACTAAATCCTGAGTCCATGGCGAATTATATTTGTCTTCCAAGATATACCAAATTGCCTACAACTATACTTATTAAAAGTAGCTGAAAACTAAAAAATATCAAACAAACTGTTCTTTTCTACGAAAATCTCAACAACAACAATGGCGTTCTGTACATAGTGACGTAACGTTTTTTGATTGGCGTTCAGTGTCACGTGACTGACGAGCTATTTTTTCCAACTTTATTTTATAAAAATATTAAACATTTTTATTCTTTTATGTAAATGATTATGTTTTTTGTTGTCTCTATGTCATAATTAATCTTTAGAAACACCAATCCATCCGATTTATTGTTAGTGGAAACAAGCCTTTTATTGGAGAACTTTATGAGTCATAGATTAAAAATCATATATAACATTTATTTGTCTAATATTACCTGTTGCCATTAATTCTAAAACTGAAGGGTTAACATTTTTTTTTTAATACTACTATGCGACGAGACGAGCAAGACGTTCACCTGATGGTGATAGTAAGTGATACGCTTGCCCATGACAACGTGGTGATAGTTAAGATGGTACACACTGCACCACATTGCGCTCGTCGCCTTGAGACATAAGGTGTTAAGTCTCGTTACCCCAGTAATTACACTAGCTACAGCGCCCTTCAAACCGGAACACAGTAATGTTTGCACACTACTACTTGGCGGTTGAAATAGGAGCTGCGGTGGTACCCACCCAGACAGAGACCTACCACCAGTAAATTTATCACGACGTTATTCCTTTACCGGATACTCAAGTGCAGTAAGGTTCGAATTCACGATTTTTACAATGTAAGATATTACTATATGTTATATTTAGTGTGTAAAGTGTCTGATTGAATTTGTGAATATATACATTTGCATTTCGAGAATCGAACTTTGTCCACGCCCGCTGTAACTAACGTGTAATGTTTAAAATTGGTGTGTTATAAATAATGATCGCCAAGGGCGGTGTTTGTGTCGGAAAACTACCGACACTCACGACACGTTGCGACTACGCCGGCCTTGTGGCGGCTCTTCCGCGGATACTGTAGCGAGTTCGAATATACAAACAAAAAATATATATACAACAAATATAAATTCATGAATAAAACTGTAGAAGGAAATTGTTGAATATATTCATAATTGTCAAATGAAATTAAAATAGCGACGATTAAATCAATCTTATTATTACTATGAAGTGTTCATGTAAATAAGTTTAACGGTAATTGTAATCTTTATTACTTTAATAAAAGTCTTGAATCTTCTCTACTCTCTTCTGGACTATCTTATGTTCTAAAGACTCGTGGCCTTCTGTTACGACAAGTCTAAGAGATTTACAAAAAAATAATTTACAAGAAATTATTTGAAACTCTATAGTGCTTAGTTAATATGATTGTTATTGATCCTCATTCAATGTCTTCTTTCTATTTTTGACAACAAATCCCAAATTTTGTGTATATCAGTTCTGAAGCAGATTTATTGGTCAACCCTTATGTAGGTTAACTTTTATATTTTTTTTGTAATTTCGAATTGATTTGGCCGGCAGAAGTTTTACAGCTTAGGCGACAATTTCAGGCACAGTATCCATATTTTTTGGTCAAAACTGGCTCTAAGTTTAAATTTGCCTTTTTATAGAACCAATAATCAGACACATCAAAAAAAAAATCCAACTTGTGCGAAATAAAAAAAGTTTTCTCCATTCTCGGGTCGTTGAAAACAATGCACGGACTCGAATTTTCGTTTTTTTTTCATAATTCTGAATTCAAAATTAAAAAAAAAACGTACATAAAGGTTGACCAAAAAATCAGCTTTAAAACTTATTGCTCCACCTAACATTTATTTTTAGCTAGGCACCGTTAAAACTTTTAAACACTAGGTGGGCCGATAGATGTGTCCGGGAGTGTAGATGGGCGGTGAAGAAAATCGGTTCAGCCGTTTTCGTGTTGTTGACGTCAAAACGAACAGCGATTAGATTAAGATATAACTTGATTTCACCGCCAGCGCGCTTGCTTACTTATTAGCGTCACTTTGCAAATGGACAATTGAATTATGTGATACCAGCTAATCATCAGCGGATCCGGTTACGAGTGACGAATGATCGGAGATAATCAAATCATATCGCAGACACTGAAGTGATCAACGAACTTTTTAAGATCTGGAATCGAACCCGGACCACCGCGTCATAACAGAAAAGTTATATTTTTTACAAAGCACCTTGAAACAAATTAGAATTTTAATGATTTTTTTATTTATACTATTTGTGTGTTTTTTTTTAATTATTTATCAATTCGTGGCCTCACAACTGCGGTTTCGAAATTAAGATCGAAATCAGTTTTTGTATGATTTTGTTGATGAGGACGACCTGGGACATTTTTTGTATTTTTAGTGTACACCTTTATTTTTGTTATAAGTTTTTGGTTTGTATATATATCAAAATATTGTAACTTCAATGCTCTTGAAAAATTAAAATTGGAGTAAGGAATATGCAAAATTAATGGCGTTTTTGTATTAAATTCAAAATAATAGCGCGTCATTTATTCAAACTATTTACACTATTATGAATACAATAGAAAAGAGTATATGTTATTAAGTAAATAAGTGCTCACTTCTTGCGAGGGTCAAGC
Organism: Byasa hedistus; assembly: GCA_029286795.1. Classification (NCBI taxonomy): domain Eukaryota; kingdom Metazoa; phylum Arthropoda; class Insecta; order Lepidoptera; family Papilionidae; genus Byasa; species Byasa hedistus. Next base: position 1,401,463 of record JAGSMW010000020.1, on the reverse strand, counting down.
GTTGGAACGTAAAAAAAAAATGACAAGTTGTAAACAGTGTGCCGCTGTGTAAACATCTTAAACTTACTACGAGACTAATAGGACGTTGACCCGATGATTAAAAATGTACTGATCACTACATTGATCGCTTTGAGAATTAAGATGTCATATCTAGTTACCGCAGTAATTACACTAGCCACGACGCCCTTTGAACCAAAACAGTAAAGTTAGTCTTGATTCTGAATTTTACAGCTGCTAACGAGATTGAAGATAGAGAATCATACCCATAATGATATACACTCCCGGACACATCTATCGGCCCACCTAGTGTTTAAAAGTTTTAACGGTGCCTAGCTAAAAATAAATGTTAGGTGGAGCAATAAGTTTTAATGCAGTTTTAAAGCGGATTTTTTGGTCAACCCTTAGATATGAGTTTTTTTTTTTTAATTTTGAATTCAGGATTATGACAAAAAAACGAAAATTCAAGTCTGTTCATTGTTTTCAACGACCCAGGAATGGAGAAAACTTTTTTATTTCACACAAGTTGGATTTTTTTTTTGATGTGTCCGATTGTTGGTTCTATAAAAAGGCAAATCTAAACTTAGAGCCAGTTTTGACCAAAAAATATGGATACTCTGCCTAAAATTGTCGCCCAAGCTGTAAAACTTCTACCGGCACAATCAATTCGAAATTACAAAAAAAAAATAAAAAAAAACCTACAGAGGGGCTGACCAATAAATCTGCTTCAAAACTGCATTAAAACTTATTGCTCCACCTAACATTTATTTTTAACTAGACACTGTCGAAACTTTAAACACTGGGTGGTGGGCCGATAGATGTGTCCGGGAGTATATAACAACAATAAAGCAATGTTATTATTATTATATAATGTTATATTAAAAATTTGATTTTAAAAACTTTATGACGTGTAGTGAATTGATATTTAAATCTCAACGCGCACTAAAAGGATATGTGATAAATATATTAAAAAAAATGTCTAAGGACATATAAAATGTAGCCAGATTATAAAATGATACAATTGTAAGAAAATTATTAAAAGCTTCATCACTAAATTAATGATGATCATCGATGCATCTTAAAAATTAACGTGATGGTAAAAGCATCATTTTGTCGACCGCTGCTTTGAATACAGTTTGTTTTTTTTTTTTCATTCCTCTGTAAAGTTGGGCATTGCTTTTTTCTTTCTACCTTTTTAAAATTATTAAATTTCTTGTGCTTTATTATCTTTCCTCTATTATACCACACGCTCTCTTTCTTTAACTATTTCCATTCTACATTTTTCCATTTTCTCCTTTCACGCATCTCCTCTCAGATCGTAACCGTTGCATATTCGAATTTACATTTTTCATTTACATCTCTTAACTGGCAACTATAACCATTGCTTATTAATTTTTCTTTCTTTTACATGTTTGAGAAGTTTTTATATATATCTTATCTAATTTCACATTTCTTAATTTTGCTCTGAATACAGTTGGAGACTCGTCGTCGCGCGTCGTCGGCTTGTTGTGATGCGGCAACAAACTAACATCATTATGTACTAATCTGTTACTTAAGCGGGGGCTTGTGATAACGTTATCAGTGAAAGTGTAATTCGGTTGGGTGTGACGTCACGCGCACGACACGCCGCCGTGCCGGCCGCGTGGGCTCGCCGTGATTACAAAAAAAAACATTTATATATACCGACGTGTCACAGCTCACAGCCGGCCACGCCGACTGTTACACTGTTGTATGATGAAATCGAAATGTTTTTTTTTAATGCCTACCGACAAAGGCAAAAGTCAAAACGTCATACGGCCAAGATTTCCGCTACGTTTTTTTTTAAACTGATCGTAATTAATACGTACATAACAATGTCGCCCTTATTATTTTTCCAGGTGGTAGGTCTCTGTTGCCGGAGACCGTCTGGGTGGGTACCACCGCAGCTCCTATTTCAACCGCCAAATAGTAGTGTGCAAACATTACTGTGTTCCGGTTTGAAGGGCGCTGTAGCTAGTGTAATTACTGGGCTAACGAGACTTAACACCTTATGTCTTAAGACGACGAGCGCAATGTGGTGCAGTGTGTACCATCTTAACTATCACCACGTTGTAATTGGCAAGCGTATCACTTACCATCAGCTGAACGTCTTGCTCGTCTCGTCGCAAAGTAGTATAAAAAAAAAATTAGAACGATTTACACTACACCGTATTGTACTCGCTTTGAGACTGAGAATTTTTTTGAGTAATATTCAAATTGTATCTGTTTCTGGGGAGACTTCAAGTTATTGGGATTTCCACTCACTAAAATCCCATCGATAGTCATCTCCAGTGCATTAGGAGAGGCCTTGGGATTTCCTGTGTAACCTATAGGTAGTCTCTAATACTGGTTAAGAATGCCACGTTATTTTTATTTATTTTTAGACGTTGAAGTGCAGGTGATATTTTCTACATTAAAAATACTAAGCACAATTTTCAAAGTTATGGCAAAGTTTAATGGTACTTAATATCTTCAAACGCCTGTGTTACACTTACTGCATTACTTAATAAAGTATCACAGTTTTATTTTAGAAGTAAACTATTTCTCAATCTATTATAAAATCCACAAATAAACTGTAAAGTTTATTTATAACGAAACAGCTGCGCTGAATAATTTTCATAGAAATTTGTATCATTGCCATTAACTAATTCCGTTGTACAAACACAAATAACTAACAACACAAGGTTTACAATAAAAAAAGTTAAGAATTTTAAGTGATTTTGTTGTGTTTAGCATCGCGTTTAGTTGGAAATCTATTTTATAATTCATTATTCACAATTTTGTATCATTTTAGACTAAGAAGTATAAAGGTTTAAAAATATTTTAATGATACTATTAGTCGGTTACTTGAAGTATTTGGTTTGCGTGACGTCATCGAGTTTCATACATTCGTAGGTGCAACTGCATCGTACCCGTAGCCACCGATTATTAAAAATATAAAGTAAAAATTCACTAGCTTTTAGTTGTTTACGGATCAGCTGCTTCAGTAAAAGATTTGTTGACATTTTGCAATGCGCCAAGTGCATAAACATATAGAAATCCTGCATAAACCGGATTTCCCCCGAGAAGCCATTTTTTCGAGTAAAAAGAATATGTACAGCATTATTAAACGTTCCATTTCACGTTAAAGGTATTATTTAGGTGTCAATTAAATTACTTATTAAATATTATAACTTTTTACTGTTCTGTGTTCTAGGAAACAAAATGAATATAATTTGAAATAATGTATATTAATTAGGTGAAATTTTTTTTGTCTAACGCTTTCGCGATATCGTGTTGGTAGATAACCGTCGCAGTGTTATCGCGGCGGCGGCGGCGCGGGACCGGCGCGCCCGCCGCGCAGTCGCGGGCCGGCCTCGCGCCGCACGGAACCACCGCCACCGCGCACCGCACTGTACGCACCACCACCACCACCACCACTACCGCGCCACCCCACCCACAGTGTAGTGAAGTGCAGTGTCCGTGAAAGTGAGTCGAGTAAAAACTAAAACAACGGTAGTAATTCAATATCTCTTTATATTCTTTTAAATCTTAACATATCTAACAAGTAACACGAGTCTTCTTAAAGTTATACAGCTACTTAAGTAGTCAAGTTAGGGACAGTCTTTGATGAGTACTATAAGCTAGGTAACGATCGTGAGATCTGGATCACAGTTGTGTCGCGGGCGCTCGGCTCAGTGCACGGGCGCGAGGGCGCGGGCGGGCGCGGCGGCGGGCGCGCGCGGCGGCGAGGGCAGCAGCTTGAGGACGTGCGCGGCGGGCGCGGCGGCGGGGGCGGGCGCGCGCTCCTTCGCGTGCCTCTTGACGTGCTTGGCGAGGTGGTCGGAGCGCATGAAGCGGCGGCTGCACACGCGGCACCCGAACTTCTTTTCGCCGGTGTGCGTGCGCTTGTGCCGCGAGAGCTCGTCGGAGCGGGAGAACCTGCGCTCGCAGCCGTCCCACACGCAGCGGAACGGCCGCTCCCCGGTGTGGGTGCGCGCGTGCGCCTTCAGGTGCGAGGATTTGAAGTAGTTCTTGCCGCAGCCCGGGTACGAGCACTCGTAGAGGCGGCGGCGCGCGGCGGGCGCGGGCGCGACCAGCCACAGCGCGGCGGCGGGCAGCAGCGCGCCCGGCAGCAGCACGGCGGGCGCGGGGCGCGGCGCCAGCGGCACCCAGCCCGCCGCCGCGCCCCGCGCGCGGCACTCCGGCTGCGGGGACGGCACGCGCCTCTCCACTCTCGGCCTGCTCTCCGCGGCCGGGGCGGGCGCCGGCGCTTCTACCGCGGGCCTGGACTCCCGGTGGAGTGAGGGTACACGTTCCTCCGGCTTAGCGGGAGCGGGTGCCGGGGGCGCGACCGCCTCCTGGGCTTTACTAGCGATGTATTTCACTTGTGAGTAACTGTGGCCGCGGTTCATTTTAAATTTCAGGGTCTTGAGGATGTTCATGTTGGGCGGGGGCGGCGGCAGCGGTTCCGGGCTGCAGGTGCCGTCTTTGTGGGCGCGCATGATGACCGATGGGCGGCCGCAGGGCTCCGGCGGCGGCGTGCTGAGCAGCAGCCGCGCCAGCTCGCACCGGGAGCGCTTGCTGCACTCATCCTCGCCCTCGGAGTCCGAGGGCTGCGGCGTCACCAGGCCGGCCGGGGGGGACTCGCGCGCCCGCTTCACTGCGGCCTTCTTCAGCGGCAGCTCTATCTGTTTGACAAAGAGACGAACGTAAGTGAACGGTCCGGCACGGGCGCGCACGCGCTCGCTGCGTGCTGGCCGGCGCAGCTTTCGGTCGAACGGAACTACTAAGAATTTATTAAACTTTTAATTCCGTCGCTTTTTCCGAGAAAGAAAAACACTCACTTTGCAGTCCATCAACGGTGGAGTTGACGGCGGCGAGAGGGGACCGCAGACTTCTAACATAGTAGACATGTCGAGCGCAACTGTAACATTCAACGGGGGGGAAACTTTCTTTTCAATTGAGCAAACTTGTCGTGCGGTAAGAGTTGGACGGTTCACTAGGACCCGTGCAGCTTCGTCGGCGAGCGGCGGACGAATAAACCGCTCCGCGAGCGTCCGCGGTGCGAGGCGGTGGCGGTCGCGGGGCGCGGGCGGGCGGTGCGGCGGGCGCGGCAAGATGGCGGCCAATGGCGGCGGAGCGATCACGCAGCGCGCGCGTGCCGCCGCGTGCCGCTCACGTGCACACGGCGTGCCGGCGCGCGTGACGTCACCGGCGCGCCCCCGCGTGACGTCGCGCCGCAAGGTCGCCGGCGCAGCGCCGCGCCCGCCGCCCGCACCGCCCGCACCGCCCGCGCGCCGCCGCGGCAGGTGTCGTCGACCCCGCGACGGGAATGGTGATCGGAGCACGACGATGGCTGGAACCATCCAGAACTACAGTACGGAGCCTCGCTCCGTTCACGTAAACATACCAGATAACAGTTATCACCCAGCACGCGGTACGTATTACGCACAGACGTGCACACGCCAACTCATCGCTATTATTTTTACAAAACTTATCGCTGTGTTTAATTAGTTTGTTAAGTTTTATCTGTAAATAAACAATGTTAAATATCTCTTAAGTGATCTTAAAAAATGTAAACATACAGCAAGGAGTCCACAAGTTTAAATTCCCACGGCTCGTTATCGCGCGCTATCAGCAGGGTCAGAGTGGACAGCGGCAACACTTGTCGGCCAGCGTATCGCTCGTGTGAAACTTGCAATCGGCGACCAGCGACAGAAATCAATATGCGACGTGATGTTCAAATGCAGTGTAATAACCATTACAATACAATAACGGTGCTAGTTCTTAAACGTTAAAAAATTCTAAAGTTTTAAGCATCTATATAAAGCAAATTCATATATCGCCGCAACGTATAGCTGATGAATCTGAACACAAATATGTACTGTACATAATAATTTTAATAATTAGACTGATTTTATTAAACAGTATGTTACTTCATTACATTATAAAATAAATTATTACAAATCTAAAAACTATGTAATATATATACAAAACAGTTGTTAGTTAACATTTTACTAACATCTAATATCAAAAACCTTAATTCTCAATTTGGCGAGCATTCAATTGTTTGAGGAAACCATTTAAAAGCATTGGGCACCGGAAATCATTGACATTTTGAAAAAAATTTAAATAAAAATGCTAATATTGAAACGGTAATAAAAAATATTTACATTTTAGATGTGATCATATTATAATGAATGACTAATTCCTCGAGTTTATAGAAGACTAGAAGATTGTTGCGAGGCGGGACTAACGTTGGTTTTGAATCGCTGTTAAATTTTGTGTTCAAATGCACAAAATCGTTTGTGCACGAACGAAACCGTTAGCAGCAAAGGCCGTGAAGGTGTGGGAGCATCACGCGAACACCGAGTGATGACGCTCCAACTCACAAGCGATCAGCTCGCCGCTCCGACACGCCCACTTTACACATCCGATGATTTTATCAATTTACGTATATTCACAGCTTAATCATCCAATTTATGTACCTGTACCTTCACCGAGTTTAAAGCAAGTTACAAATGATTTGAAACATTACATGGTAAGCGCGACGTCAAAGAAATCCTGCTTAAGTAATAAAAAAAAAATACAACTTAGATACTGTGTATAATGGAAAGAAACTTGCGCTGATCATCATCATTAGTAGCATGATTTTTAGTAGTTTATTTGTCATTGTTGTTATTAAGTAATGCACTAAGGACCAAGTTCTATTAAATCATTTTAATATTTAATAGAATTATTAAATGGTTGCAATATGATATGGAAGAGAATCATCAGCTGCAAGATGCCCATGATCTTCGTGTTCTATGGAAGTAAATCAAGTGTGTAGCCTATGGAATATTGTAGCTCGGATCCGCAAGGATTTCCTGTTTATATATATAAAGAAAAAATAATTTTCTTAATTCAAAACCTCCCGCGCGTAAAATGTTATTGTGACAGACAGTGGCAGAGACAACCATGTCTATGAAAGCAGAGATAGACATGTCTATGAATGTACTGGCAGATTAACTTAAATTAATTGATAATATTAAATGTCGTTTCTTTTCCCTAGAAGAAACTTATTTGTGATTTATTGATCATGCCGCCGAAGTCACCAGAAAATTAATATCTTACAAAACGTGTATTTTTCTCTTTATATATATATACCAGCGGATATGACAGACTTCGTTCTGTCAAAAAAATTTGGAATGTGGCAGTTTTAATAGCCGGGGCGAAAAAATCTCGTGAACAGAACCGTCACCCTGGTGATATTGCGGTGTGTCGGTTCAGCTCGGGTAACCAAAGTATCTTCACTTGCACGAACTTTATCGACTCGTCTGGGACCCACTAAAAAACCCTGACTGGGATATCTGCCCTATTTTTCTTAACGTGCCTCTCCAACTAATGTAGATTGTATCTTACCAGGTGGTAGGTCTCTGTTGCCGGAGACCGTCTGGGTGGGTACCACCGCAGCTCCTATTTTAACCGCCAAATAGTAGTGTGCAAACATTACTGTGTTCCGGTTCGAAGGGCGCTGTAGCTAGTGTAATTACTGGGGTAACGAGACTTGACACATGTCTCACGGCGACGAGCGCAATGTGGTGCAGTATGTACAAGTGTGGCAAGCGTATAATCGTAAGTATCATTAGGTGAACGTCTCGCTCGTCTTATCGCAAAGTAGTATAATATATATATATAAAACACCAACGTTCGATATAGGTGAAAATAAAAATTCTGGGTTATATGTGCAGGGCACTTATGTATTTTAACGTGACAACGTCTATTAATTATATCACAAAAAATTTTGATAATAAATTTTATTATTCTAAATTACATGCCTTTCATTATTATTACTTAATGAATCGTTCGTTCTCTTTTAATGGTTTGGAAACGGTGTTGTTGACATGTTTTATCGGGTTACAAATCAAGTTATACTAACTCTCAATTATATTTGTTAGGGATTTTATTTCTAATTATTATTGAGCAATAGAATACATCTTTTACTTTCAACCAATTCGGGCAAACGCATACCGACTTAGCGGTCGGCGTAAGCCACGCCCACTTATGTGCGGGACATTTCTCAGCACGCGCGTCCTATCTTATACCAATTTAATAGACGTTGCCACGTCAAAAGAAATATTCGTTACTCTTCCCATGAGGTGACACTGAAAAAGTAATGAGATTGGTTTTCAAATAAATTAAAATGTTTAAAGGCTCAAATCTGTTCACTTGCACCAGAGCGCGGGTGTGCGCATGCGCGGGCGCGACGCCCGGTGACGCGCGCGCCGCGGCCCCGCGCTCGTGACTCACTACTGACTAATGGCCACTGGTCTAGCCGCTTCGTAATCGTCACTAAGTTTCCGATACCGTCACGCGAACATCACTTCCGGTGTTTTCACAACCAAGGACCTTACTACTAGATCCTTGTTTTTTTATATTACTATGCGACGAAACGCGCCAGACGTTCACCTGATGGTGAGTGATACGCTTACCTATGACAACGTGCTGCTAGTTAAGATGGTACACACTGCACCACATTGCGCTCGCCTTGAGACATAAGGTGTTAAGTCTCGTTGCCCCAGTAATTACACTAGCTACAACGCCCTTCAAACCGGAACACAGTAATGTTTGCACACTACTATTTGGCGGTTGCAATAGGAGCTGCGGTGGTACCTAGACGGTCTCCGGCAACAGAGACCTACCACCAAGTTAGTAGGTAGTGTTAGGTAAGTAGTAGTTAGTTAAATTATTAGGATAACGATAACTAACATCTCATGTCATAATATGATAGAGTAAATAATAAAGCATTGAAAACTAACATTTCACAACGCCATATCATCTAATAAGGTTTTATATAAAATAGGTTATAAGTATCCCTTTCGCAATGCGTATAATAGTCATACTGTCAAAACCAGTTTAAAATATTCAATTACTGTAAAACATACCGGTCCGGTTTAATATATTTTAATAGGACGAGATAACCTCACTTAAATTACAAATAATATTAATAGTAATAGAGAGAAGCAGGTAATTATATTTGTTGTATCTTTTACTTGGACTTGGATAAAGAGCCCTCTCCTTTTAAGTGAAGCCCCTCAACCCTATAAGCGGGATTAAATCTTGTTTTTATGTTAAATATTTGGTATTAATTAAATATCTAACTCTTGTTCTGTTAGTTTTTTTACGACCATGAATCATACGAAAACACTATCATTAAGAAATCTTTATTAAAATCGAAATGTTTGTATTAGTTCTTCATTTCAATAAAATTAGTATTCAAATGGCTTTGGTTTATCCTTTCTAAAATATTAGTTAGATCTTCTCTAATAATAGCATAAATAAAATTGTATTAAATTAAAGTATGAGCTAATATTTAAAACTAGTATGTAAGAAGAGGTTAGTACGATTAGATAGTTCAGCTGATGGTAATATGCTCTTAATTAGTCTGATAATAGTTAGGATGATATACACAGCACCACATTGTGCTCGTCGCCCCGAGATTAAAGAAAGTCTCGTCACATCACAGTAATATTAGTATTCGGTTCAACGTTGAACTATGGGCTAACCGGTGCCCTCTGGTGTCGAAATAAAACAACCAATGCCGTTAAACCGATGTTATATTTAAAATATAAACACTCGTTTAATGTGTAAGTTCCCAACACGAAACCATCGCACGTTGCAACAACGTGCAACGCCATCTACTGGGCGAAAGTTGAACAAAACTTATACAATTAGAATGAAACTGTTTAGCGGCAGAAACGGCAGCTGCGGTGGTCCCCACCACCAGTTGCACCAAGGTAACAAGTTATTTGTAATATAAGACTCACGGCCACACGAAATGTTCTACCGCGCGCTGCGCCTGCGCAGGCGTGCCTTCTGTACCTTACGAGTAATGTTGACACGTATTCACGCGGCCAGCTTTTGAAAAATTAAACTAAAATTAAAAAGTTTAATTACATTGCGCACTTTTTACTACGGCTAAACTCTTAACATAGTACGACGAACAATTTAATTGTACTTAATACTTCAACGATAATAGAATCTCAAAATACAACAAAAAGTATTTTCTTTTTATTGATTTTGATTCTTAGCACATTTTAATAAGGCTTAATTTTACAGTGTCAAGTAGTAATAAAATATATTGGATCCCGGTTTCTTGCTATTTGTGCACGAGTAATTAATAATCCAGTTGTTTCATTACTCGGAAACATTATTTAATTTTTGTAAGTTTTTAATTGTACTTCTTTTTTATATTACTTTAGTTTGTTTTTCGTAGTTAATATACTATTAAAATTTTATATTAGTAACATCTATTTAAAATGTGTATGTGTGTGAATGTATAAAGTTTTTTTTTTGTATTTAATAAAATGTGCACCTGGCCGCGCCGGTGTCGACTTTAGCCTGCGCGCGTTGCGGCGGCACGCGGGCGCTGCGTGACTCCCTCGCAGCGAGTTTCATTTTGTTCTGTACACCTACGTCGCAATTCCGTAAATTTAATATCGGCTCGTAACATTTGGTTTAATTCACCGAAGCGGGACCGTTTCTCTGATAATTACATACCAAGGCGGTCTCTACCAAGAAGTGTTCGTTAGGAAAACTTTAAAATATAAGAAATGAAACTTGACTAATGTAAGGAATACTACAGGATGTCAAAGTGAGAGGTTATATATATTTTATTTTATTCGACGAAGCGACGAGACGAGCGAGACGTTCACCTGATGGTAAGTGATACGCTTGCCCATGACAACGTGGCGCTAGTTAAGATGGTACACACTGCACCACATTGCGCTTGTCGCCTCGGGACATAAGGTGTTAAGTCTCGTTACCCCAGTAATTACACTAGCTACAGCGCCCTTCAAACCGGAACACAGTAATGTTTGCACACTACTATTTGGCGGTTGAAATAGGAGCTGCGGTGGTACCCACCCAGACGGTCTCCGACAACAGAGACCTACCACCTGCTAATTTCACTTGCTTACAGCGCCTTTCAAATACAACAGTAATGTTTACACACTACTGTATAGCGATTGAGATAGTCACTGCGGTGGTACCTAGAAGGTTGTAGCAACAGAGACATACCAGCAGGAATGAAAATATATAAGAGTTAAAAGACGTATATTCAAGTATCTACATTCGTCATATTATTTGTATAATTTAAAACGATGTGTTTATTGGTGATTTCAGCGTTTGGAGAGCCCGTGATCATCATTGAGATCACATTCGCGGCTTCTCTAAAGCTTACCCTAAAAAAACATTCGTTAATGTATTAAAATTTTTAATGCTTTATGTGCCCCGTAAAACGGAGCTTTACAAAAATGTCAAAGACTCATTTGAGTGTTCCCCTCCACGGAAATCTTTAGTAAAAGGCGAAAGATTTATACGTTTTGAAGGGAAACCAGAGTGATTAAAATTAATTTCACATGCGACCTAACTAAAATCCAACGAATCTTTACACCGTGATATTAAAATATGAATACGTTTAAACGCGACATCTTTTGGCTGAAAAACAAATTTTTGTATAAACGCCATCTAGATTTCTTTTTAGTAAACAATAATAAAAATTCTTTCTGTCCTCTACTTAGATAACGCGATGAATAATAAATTTTAGGTTAAAGAATATTAAAATACAAGATGAACAATAATAATACCGCAAAATTAAAGTATAGTACAAAATCAATATCGTTACGAAAATTGGTTTAAAAAATTATTCGTTAGTCATAAGTGTAATAATTAAGTCTGTACATTCGTTATAATTAATTTTAAGCAGTAACGGACTGAGTTTTGTATCTGGTTTGGCTATTTGTGACTAAAGGCACAAGTATTTTATACTGTTTTATTAGACTCGTTTGCTCTGGCTTTTTACCACATTTAGACATTGCGCACTTATTACTATGTTCGTAATATCCGACGTTAAAATGGCGCGTGTTAGATGAGCTAAATGAATATACTTAAATCAATTTTAAATTAACTTTTTCTCGTTTTTTTTTTAAGAATAGAAAATAGCACGTTTCTCAAAAGAGATATATTAGATCTTGTATACATATAACAAGCGAGTTTGAGAAAAAAATTCGCCTGTCTTCTGCGAGGTTAGCGTTTGGAGAGCCCGTGATCATCTTTGAGATCACATTCGTGACTTCTCTAAATCATTTGTCAATGTATTAACATAATGTTATATGTGCTAGGGGTGAGGCGTATTTCTAATAACAGATGTAAATCACAAGTATTCGCGAATAACAGATAACAGTTGTTCTTGCGATATCATTTTATCTGTTACTCAATCACTATCGATATTTTCACTGTTCTATAACAGTCGGTCACTAACGTAGCTTGAAATAACAGAACAGTCAATAAACATGGAACAACTGTTCTTGTCTTTGTCTTTTATACAATGTTGTCATAAGCTAAAACGAGACACACTTAGTATTTATTTGAAATAAACCAAAATTATAGAAAGTCGTTTCATACGAAGAAATCCTCTTTGACAAGCGAATTCTTAATTGGATCGTGTTATCTGTTACTTGGTCGATTACTCTATCTCGCTCACACCCATTGTATATACTGTTGCTAAAACGAGAAGCACCTAGTATTATGACCCGAAAAATACAAATGGTAACCTAACAAGAAGATAATTATCCTTGAAATGTCACTCCTAAATTAGTTCGTATTAACTGTTATTTCGTTGATAAATTTGTCTCGCTCACACCCATTGTATATACTGTTGCTAAAACGAGATGCACCTAGTATCATAACCCGATTTATGTTCGGATACACTGCAGGACTGATGTTAGCATAATTATTTTATTGTGTTATTTCGAATTTCAAGTGTTGCTTCCTTAAATAGGTACATAATATAAATGTTCAAAAAATTGCATATTTTATACAAGTTAAGCCTGCGACGCTTTTCTGTGATTTTCTCTGATTTTAATTTGTATTAACGTTTATTCGCATTATTGACGTTCCAATGAAATAGGTTTGGAGCACAATGGTTGAATGGTTTCAAAGTCTATTTCAAACATGCGTTGAAACATAGTACAGATATATTAATAAAATCTCAATAATAGTGAAGTAGTTATTGCTTCCAAGAAAAATTACAATAGAATTTACTTCTAATGTAAGTTTTAAAATAATAGTGAGTATCCGAACGTCTTTATCAACGTTTACTGCATCTGTTACAAAATATTTAATATAACTTCGACTTTACATTTGTAGAATTAAAGGTGATATTCATTTGAAACCGAATTGGAAAGTTTCGTCTGTTCGTCGTTTTTTTTTCAAACAATTTTGAAAATTTTTTTCGATTGAGAACTCATAGCGAAAACAAATTTATTTTCTGCTTTTTCTTATAAGTGCGATTAAAAATATTTTAGTGTTAATTTTGTTTGTGTACATAATAAACTAGGCAGTTCTGATAGTATACATGTTTTTTTTTTTTGTTTAAGTAATTTCGGTTTATTTGTATTTTGTATAGAGTTTTATAATATTAGTCCAGTAGAATGGCAAATGTAAATAAGAGAGTGAGTGTTGTGTGGGACCATTTTGTAGACGTAGGTGGACACTTTGCGACCTGCAATATATGTAAAGTTAAATTATATTTTAAAGCTATTGTTTTTATTAAACCACATACAATTAATGTAAAATTATAATTTTCATTTTTAATAATAATATTATGTGTTTATAATTTAATGACAAACTGGTAATATCAAATTTTTTGTGATATTCTTAATGACTGTGGTTGAAAAAAATAACAGTTGTTATTTAATAACAGAAATCGGTACCTGTTATTATTGTGTAAACAGTAACAGTAATAACAGGTATTGTGTTTGTCCTGTTATAACCCATGTCTAATATGTACCCCGTAAAACGGAGCTTTACAAAAATGTCAAAGACTCATTTGAGTGTTCCCCTCCACGGAAATCTTTAGTAAAAGGCGAAAGATTTATACGTTTTGAAGGGAAACCAGAGTAACGATCCAGCTACAACTGTTGGACCTAACCGATTTTGTTAAAATTTCTACAGCGCCGTTCAGAAATATTTAAGTTTCATTAAGCGACATCTATTGAAAACAATATGCATTAATACACGCGCAAAGATTGGACAAGTATTTAGTTTATTAAGGTAGCAATAGATGTCGCTTTACGTTTTTGAAACTGCATTATCTAAGAATTGATTTGTTAGAGTAAACTTTACATGCTAAAATGGAATTTACTATTGGTTTACAAGAAAGTATGTACACCCAGTCTACGTTTCTCTGTTAGTCTATATGATTTTGTACGATATTTTTAAAAATAGATGTGCCTGTTTTCGTCGTTATAAAAATATAAAGTTTTAGCGGAGAGTACTTACAAATAAGAACAGAAGATGGCGTTAAAAACAATTAATTGATGAGAACAAACATTTGCACAGGCAGTGTACTGTAAACTACTTTGTACATTATACCATTAGTTGAGAACAAATACACAACGTAAAGAAACATAACTTTTGTACTACTCTTAAATAGTTCATTTTCTATATTTATTTTAAACAGTTTTTGTTAAAGTTAAGCAAATTATACTTTTTTACTATTATAAAAGTCCGGTAGATGGCGTTAGGATACACAAGATGTCAACTTTCTTCTCCAGTGAAGATAAACAAAAAACTTTAGGGTATGAAAATTAGGCATTAGACATATATAAGAATAGCGCTAATAATATTTATTTTTATTATTTTTCTGCAGCTTTAAATTGATGCATAGACCAATAGATTTTACTTGTGTTGCAATCACTTGTTCTTGTAAATTATTCCACGACTTCAATACACGATCAGCAATAAAGTACTGACATGGGTTGCTTGCACTTAATGTTCGAGATAGTTGTAAGTTGTCTTCTTAGATCTCCATTACAGTTTCCAATGTAAATATTAATTCAAAACATCGTAATGTAATCTTATATTCGGTAGGTTTTTGGTTTCTCGTGCTAAGTCTTTACAACTGTAGGGAAAAAAAATTAATGATGGTATTTTGTTCCAACTTTTGAATTATTTGAAATTGGGTTATTGATTTTTGAAAATTCCAACTCCAAATCTAAAAACTGTATTTCAACAAATTACGTAATGGTACCTGAGAGAAACTAGCAATAACCGTTTTGTTTCATCATTACAATGACCCGGCTCTCAGTTGTGGAACATCCTCCATATTGTGTTAATATCCAATCTTGTTTCTACTAATTTTTATCAATTTCCAAGTTCAATAAGTATCTGAGAGGTCCAAAATTTGAAGTCGATGAAGATGTAATCGTTGCACTACACGAATTTTTAACCGTTTCCCTATCACAAGAAGAAGGATATTCGTAAGTGTATTAAGATAAAAGTTGGCTATATCGTGCAATAAAATAACATTTCAAGAATGTTAGCGACAACATACACATTCTTGTTATTTATTGAACGCACGATATTTTTGAAATTATATTTTAGTCGGGGTGCGAAAAACTTTCATTAAGAATTTTTTTGTTGTATATTATCATCTTCCAATTTTAAGTATTTTTTAATAATACTAATGTCTTTTTGAGAACTTGAGTCACTAATACAAGACAGTTTGGGTTTTGTCATGATTTTCGTATCGCCGGCATAGTTGGTAAGTTAATCTGATTTTTTACTTATAAAGCAATAAAGTATATAAGCATTAAACTTCTCAAAATGGATTCACCGAATTTAATCAAATTATCTAAACTTAAAGGAAGACGTATTGTTTATGCAAATGCTTTTTTAAGTTACAAAGTTTAAACATCAAAGAGAAGTCTTCGTTTAGATTACTTTAGTTATCAAGTTAATAACAATGTTGCTATGACCACAGAATCAGGTCCAACCAGGACTCGATTGATACGAACTATGCGCTGTTTATAAAACCAGATTTCCCTCAGATATTTTTACTTAGCTAAGTTAATCGCTTAGTGAAGTTTATCGCTCATTAAACTAGTGGGATACAGGTGGCGGTAGTTTTTACCAGCAATGGACTTGTTACTCAAAGAGAAACTTTCTCGGTTGGACTGATGTGTAATGCGTTTAGAATTGGATAGTGGACCCGGAAGTCTCCAGAGTTGGAGAGGAGATTGAAGAAGAAGCAAGAATGTGAGCTTGCATGAACTTAGGCAGCTTTACATACACTTTATCAACTTTAGAGGAATGCGGGTATATCCAAAAATATTATCGTATTATTGAAGAAAAGTAAAAAGAATTAATTGCCGTTTTATTCTTTACTCTATACGTAAGGGATGTGAGAGAGTGAGATGCCTGAACATATGTTGGAGTGAGAAAGAATTTTAGTATTTTATTTACATGAACACTACCTTAAGTGTATTGTTTTTTTACGAAGTGAACTTGCACCTATTTACAAGTGATAAGTCTACCTATAACAACGTGGCGATAGTTTGATAACTGCGATAGTTCTCGCTACTAATAGGAATCGCTAATAACAGGAATCTCAGTTCTTGGATCTAAGCTATCATTTTTCAATTTACCCTACTTATGCGTTCAACTTTTCTAAGAACTTACGTCTTAACAGCAAGTTCATGAGCTTAGGCTGGTAGACCTTAAGAAGCTTTTGACTATTCAATCATATTCATATTAGAAACAACTATTTAAATTTAAATTTAATCAGCCATACCTCTCACATTCACACGTCACCAATCAGAGCTCACACCTCGCACACTGCCCAAACACGAATGTCGCGAGAATCACAGTCATCCGCTATTTATAGCGAAACGACGTTACGGCATCCCCTCCCTTTTCCACTTTCAATCTTTTCAAATCAATACACCTACTATTTTACCAACAAAATGTCGGTAATCACATTTATTTTTCTCAATATCTAACATTCATATAGATTGGTGATGAGTTTGTGAACGAGTACGATACTCATTCATTTCAACATTTTCTTATTTAAATGAAACAACATTTATATAAGTATTTAAATAATGTATATGATGATCAATGAAAAGTAATGATCATCATTTAGAAAAATTAACTTACTTATATATTTTTTTTAATTATGATGTAACTAATAATTTGTCGTGATTTTTGTTTGTTTCATTTAAATTTAATTTTGTTACTGACTTGAAGTTACCGGACGTCGTCTTATTTTTGCGACTGTCATTAAACGATTACCAGTAATTTGATCAACTTACACAAACGTCATAATACTGATATCTAGTTTTTTTAACGTCATACACACTCCTTTTATTATTTCCTCTCAATGTATACCTTTTCTTATTCTGTTTGTGTGGACTTGTAATTGGATTTCAGTATTATTTATGTTTTTTCCTGTATTAACTGAAATTCCACCGAAAATATTGAATAAAAATAAAAAAAAATTAACTAACTTATATATTTTTTTTAATTTACCCTACTTATGCGTTCAACTTTTCTAAGAGCTTAGGCTGGTAGACCTTAAGAAACTTTTGACTATTCAATCATATTCATATTAGAAACAACTATTTAAATTTAAATTTAAATTTAAATTTAAATTTCATTTTGTTACTGACTTTACAAGTTAACGGACGTCGTCTTATTTTTGCGACTGTCATTAAACGATTACCAGTAATTTCAACAACTTACACAAACGTCATAATACTGATATCTAGTTTTTTTATCGTCATACACACTCCTTTTATTATTTCCTCTCAATGTATACCTTTTCTTATTCTATTTGTGTGGACTTGTAATTGCATTTCAGTATTAATTATGTCTTTTTTTCCTGTATCAACTGAAAGTCCACCGAAAATATTGAACAAAAATAAAAAAATTATCTCGTTCACTTAATGCCTCAAAGTTTATAGTTTACTATAACTTTGTGTGCAATAAAGAGTATTTATCTTATCTTATCTTATCAATACTGTTTTCAATACAAAAATGTTACTTGTTGTCCAGTTAGCTACCACCGCAGCTAAACAGTAGTCTGGAAACATTACTGTCTTTCAGTTCCAAGGGGACATAGCTTGTCAAATTACTGCGGTAACGAGACTTAACATCTTATGTCTCAAGACGAGCGCTATTTGGTACGATTTTAAATATTTTGACATTGTTATCGGTAAGTTTGTTTTAACCAAAATGTCGGACTATACGTAATTCTTTCTTCTTGTTCATGTGTCTGTGTTGCCAGGGGATAATATAATATTAAATGTTTACCAAACGACTCCTCTTTATTTATACTAAAACTGCAGTTTTAAACTGACCTTAATATTTGTTAGCTTAAACTGTCAGATTAATACAAACATACGTCTTCCGTATTAACCGCCATTTTATATTTGTAAATCGACAGCCCAGTACAGGCGATTGTTTATTTTAAAATTTGTTAGGTTAAAAAAAGAAGGAAGTAATAATTTAGAACTTCACTTTAGTACTAGTTTTCATTAATAATATATATTGATTTTCTATTTTTATCCCTGGTCCGATTTAGTATCGTTTGTTTACTGTTGTTTCTATCCACATGAGAGAGAAAGAGAAATTCGTTATCAACTTATACTTACTATTATTATCATTATTAAAAATCACAACAATTTTTAAATAACAAATTACTTTAAAACTAGTAAGTGTTTTCTAAAAGTTAACTATGTAATGACATTTTTTATTCACTAAACAGTCTTGTTTACTTTCCTCTCTAATCATTTGTAATATATTATTTATGTATTACCTTTTTTATTACTATAATAATATCAAAAGATAAAAATTTAAGTAATGATATGATTAGTTTTGTGTCTACTAATCAGCGACGTTATTCTTCCATTAAAAACTCAACAGTTTCAACGATTTAAAATGTTACTTTATTATCTATATGGATGTCTGTTTATATATCTGGA
Organism: Byasa hedistus; assembly: GCA_029286795.1. Classification (NCBI taxonomy): domain Eukaryota; kingdom Metazoa; phylum Arthropoda; class Insecta; order Lepidoptera; family Papilionidae; genus Byasa; species Byasa hedistus. Next base: position 1,382,660 of record JAGSMW010000020.1, on the reverse strand, counting down.
TAAAAATTCAATTATGTTAATATTATAAGTAAAATGATATCTGGAGTATGAATGTGTATTGACGCGGTGATCAAAATGAAATCATAAATATATAAACACGTCATTGACTAGTTAAAAACCGTCTATGTGATAACGACAATACGTCCGTTTGGTTATAAACACAAAGAAACAATATCTGTTAGTGTGTTTAGTTATATAGTTACCGGTAACACGAATGTAATTTACCAATAACAGTGTACCAACACTGCTGTTGTAGTCGTAAAGAATAGGCTCAAAGGGACTCGTATCGCCGTAAAAAGATTTACCAAAAAAAAAAAAAGTTGTTAAAGAAATTAATGATTAAAATCCAAAGAGTATATGATATAAAACTTTTGACGTTTACATGTGAAGCCTACGCAGCTACGGGTCTACGGGCTCGTAGAGCTACGCGCGGGAGGCGCGGGGGGCGCGGGGTGTGTGGTGACGGGACGGAGGTGAGGAGGGTGGGGGGGTGGACCTAAAGTGGGCGTGGCCTAACCCGGCCCTCGGGTTGCAGCTCGCGAATTGGTATGCCGGCGCGGCGGGCGCACGGAAACCGCCTCTAGTGTCGCTCAGTCCGCCGTCCGCGTCGGACGTGTTTTCGTATCGGTGACAAGTTGCAATCGTGTCTCGTGTTGGTGATTGTGTGTGACATGTTGGGAGACGCAGGCGCACCCCGCTAGGTCATGTCGCGAAGGAAACAGAGCAACCCGAAGCCGCTAAAACGTAAGTTCGCCTGCCGCCGGCTAGTTACATTAATATAGTAAGCTAACAGTGAGATCAACAGTTGTTTGTGTCGCGCAAGTTTCGACAACAACTTATATACTCTAGTTGCTTTCGTAAATATAACAATTTATGTTAAAATTAATCCATGTCATATAATCTTTAGTCATATTTATTATAAAAAAAGTATTTTTAAGTCGAGGGAAAGTTTTGACATTTGAACTTAAACAGTTACGATTACACATTCCGTTTTTTTTTATTTAGTGCTTGTTAGAATCTACAAAAGCATTATAGTTGACTATATCTATTTAGGTTTTATAGATTATTGACTAGGCTGTTATAACATCAGTGTCATTGAAATCCATCAATAATGATCGACGGTAGATCACTAGCAAGTTCGGTCCAACTTCGATTGTGATATTGAAAACCGTGTAATAAACATTGTATTATCGGACTGTTGCGGTTATAACGTTAACTGAAAAATGAATTACCGGTAACAAAGTAGTATTAACATTCGCCAGAAAATGGTAACAACACCCCAAACATTTATTTCAAATGTAATACAGATAATCAACCAAATTCTAATAAGATTGCAAAAAACAAAATGTTGGAACATTGACTATCGTTGTGAATCTTGATTTGATTGTTTTTAGTCGTCAATTGTCAATTTGCGTACCATATATTGTTATCATCAGCCATGAGACGTCCAAAGCTCGACATAGGGTCCTCCTAAAGATCATACCAGCACCACCATCACCAAACAGTATCTTATTGGCCTGCCAGTCCACCAGCACTCGCTTGCCACAAATATGTTAAATAAATTATACTAAATTTAATAATAGTAAAGAATTACAATAATCAAAAGTATGACAGCAGAAATTAAAAGTTTAATTAAAAAGTAGTGTAAATATTTTACATGTATATTCAACAATAATATCATCATCTAATGTATTCATTTCTGATTTACTAGCTTTTATGCAATAAGACTTAGAATCATAAAGATCAAAACCTGCTATAAACAGAATACTGGAAGACTTAGTACAAGCTAGGTTTTGATTACCTCCATGTAGTAGTTGCTAGCCACTGACCTTGTACCAAAGCGGTCCTTGGTCCGATGACGTACATGTTCAGCCTGGGTGGTGGAAAGGTTTTTTCGAACTACCTAATATAGTAAATCTATCTCTGTAGCAGATATACTGTTTTGGCTATCAACACATGAGCTAGATTAATCTGGCAGAGGTACTTCGCCATCCACTGCATTACCTAATTGTCTCTACACTATATGAAATTTAGGTCAAGTGTTAGCCCATTGCAGATAAAAAACTAGATTAAGATTATGCTAAACACCTTTTAAAAACGAAAGTCATGCTGATGTACAATAAGATTGTTAAAACCCCCACCATGTTAATGCGATGTAAATTATTTTTTTCAATCAAACTTTTTATAACACCACTTTTTATTTGTGTGTGTAACATAGTAAATATTAAAAGTAACTTTTTTTTAAATCTTACATTAAATAGCCAAAAATAGGAGACCCAATTGGTGAACTGTTTTATCCTCATTAAATTAATTACAAGATGATTCGGCTTCTTCATCTACGATAGATTCATCTAAAGCTTTTTACAACAACGATTACGTAGTACAATATATATTTTGTTATTAAATGAAAACTTATTCAATTTATGTAATTAGTAAATGTACCTTACATAAGAAAAAAACATTTGATTTCTTAAATTTTTAATAGAAACGCCATTTTTACTGGTAATTTGTTTGAACTTCATACTAGTGTTCATCAAGGTTATCGACAAGGACCGGTGTTCTTTTCAGATGATATGAATTATTTACCAGGTACAATAATCCTAAATATGTTGGAGGATAGTTTAATTATAAAACTTTTTTTATACTTGTTTATAATGTATATGTTGGTAAAGAGATTATTTTAATGAAACTATGTAATCGAGTCAGATATTAAAATTTTGTTTGTAAGAACGAATCAGAGTGCGACGGAGTTCATTAAACCGTTATCTGCGTATTAATGTATTCTTTGATTGTTTATTTATCAATGTCGCGGCGATAGCATAACTTTATATTAAAGTTAACTGTAACTGTGGAAATGTTTAGCGTTGGGACTCACCACCTTCTAATTGCAAGATAAGTTCCAAATTGAACTTGAACACGTCGAACAAAATTTCCAATTTTTTATTGTTTGCTTACTTATTGAATAATTCACGAATCTGTTATTTTTTTATTTTAGAATTACATTGCGAATATACAGAGAAAATTAAAAAATCTAAAATGTCTTCTGTTGATAGTAATCCGCACATATTTTTCTGCGGACAAAAGCTTGAAAAAAATCAAAACTGTTTTATTCACAAATTTAACTCATCATGCAAATATTTTTTTTCTATATTCTATCATCAACAATTTGTAATATAATATCTTTCTCAGTATCATAAGTAGCATTTAATTAACACTTTTCTGGAACATTTAAAGTGTGTAAGTGCTTATTGAATATATTAATAAGAAAACTATATTATTTATGCAAATTAACCAGCTTTCCCTGCTGGTTAATTTGCTTACAGTTTTAGCTTACAAGAATACAGGAAAATATCTATATAACATAATCCCTCTTAGCTGTTACATGTGGTCAATTGCATAATAAGCTTCAATACGAGTTTAAAGTTAACATTGATAACGTTTCTTAACAAATATTTATAAGTTAAAGTTAGTAATCAATTTAAACCGGCCAATCGTGTTAGCAGAATTATAACGACCGGGACAATCTACATTATAAATAATCTAAACAAACGATCAAAGGGCACATTAGTGGGAGAGTGGTGATACACGTGATGAGAGCTATCGCTGTGCAAACCGCTGATAGGGGGCGCATTTGTGTAAAAACTATAAATTTATTTTATAAATACGATAAATAAAGAAGTTGATAGGGAGCCGAGCGGAGCCGCGCGAGATAAATGCGTTGTATGCGCCGGTTAACGATTCATTAAACTAGATACCGTTTTATAACCTTACATTTGAATAAAAATCCCTGATAGCGCAGAGGTCGCGATAGCTTAGTTAGTCACACGCGCAATGTCTTGATGAGATGCGGATTTGATCCCCACTGAGCTCATGAGTAAACCGACATGTTCCAAATGCAATGGCTTTTTGAGAGAAACCTCGAATTCCAGTTGGATCATTAAATTAGTAATTATTATTATTACTTATGTGTAAGTCAAACGGACAGCTAACGTCTATAATGTTTTAATAAAAAAATGATGAGGAAATAATACAAGTTTCGGTAGATTAAGAAATATCAATCTTTGAGTTGATTAGAATTTTTGTAATTGCTATCGACTTTTCTCTTTCCAATAAAAAACAAATTAAGAATTACTTCTTTTCCGTCGGTTAAAAACGTCTACATTAACAAAGAATTTAAAATGAGAGCTAAATTAGTTAATTATTGACGTTTCAAACATATCTATGAAAAGACTTAATTTCGGATTAATTTAGTATTAAAGTTTCAATTGTTAGTTACGACAAAATATTATGAATCAATTATTAAATCTATGAATATCGTTTTTGTGATAAAAAGTTAATGTTTTCAAAACACTATTAACAGTAAAGGATAATTTGGTTTATCAACTGTCAATGACATACAAGAGACAGCATCACTTCTCTCGACGCTATCATATGATAGAAAAAACTATAAACTTCATAATAATTATAATAAAAATATAATAAAATAATTCAGTGTTATCTGTCGATGTTTCTGCTGTATCTAGTGTATATCTATTGAATCGAGACGATCTTAATTTGTTTCGAATAAAACGGGAACCGGTCGGTCCGGACGGGTCGGCATAAATCCTGTGCTAATGTATCTTACGTCAATAATAAGTGATAGATTCCACTTGATGTGGGAGATACCGTGGAGGAATATTTAAATATGATTATAAAAATTATTTTAATTACACACACCCACACACACTGAGATGCTGGATGCGGCCTTTTTCATTTCTTTAATGTACGACCAGTACACGAATATTTACTTAGTGATAAATGCATACGTCTAAAAACAATATGGTGTTACTTGGAATACTTACTTGTTTGTGAGGGCTGACCGCGGCGACCAATAATTGCACAAAAACCTTTATCATCTTTGACGTTAAAATACGCGCCAATCGAAAGCTCAGATTTTTCTTAGTGGCCAGTAATACGAAGATTTAAAAGTTCACAGATTAAAAACTTTTTGCACAATCATTTTAATTTAAATGTCAGATTTTTAATTTAATTTTTATATAGTATTTTTAATGATAGTCTGTTTAACAATTTTATACCGATTTGAGAAATCGTTTCGTTATTAAATCTCACCATAGACAAAAGAAAAAAACAATCGCTCCTTTGAGGCCGTGTCTATGGTGCAGGCCTAAGAAGCGACGGCTTGATAACAAGATGTAATTGCTCGATGTATTACAGATTTTATTCAATACTCAGATAGTGTTGAGTGGATGACGCGCCACTTGAGTGTAATGGAGGCAGATAAGAGCTCTTGTAGTTATTTAGGGTTCCCATCGAGTTTACATGGACGCGTTTTTTTTTTTTAATATCCAACGCCGCGTCGGCATTCGTGGACATGCGTTTCATTACTTTTTATTTCGTTTCGAAATAGGTAAAGCAGGTGATTATTTAGATGTACGATGTTAATTGGGTCTACCAACATGCGTTAACTTTAATAGATCGGTAATTTTGGTGATGTTTAGTTGTTTATTATTACAACAATTGCGCAGTCGAAAAAAAATTTTTTTTTTATAAGTAACCGATGATACAAATAAGTTATCATAACGTACCATATTTCTGCCATTTTAAACGAGACAGTAATAACGACTTATACGCAGTAATGTTTACAGTTTTTTTTTTATTTAAATGAACACAGCGACGACATTTACCCAAAAGGCCTCTTGTTTTTTTTTTTATTGGATAGCATATTGATCTGTAGTCATATTGGAATGTATCGGTTCGTTTATTAGTCTATCACGCTAATAAATCTAATAATTTCAACACATACAAAACCGTGGAATTATATTGGAATAGCAACTAGATCTTTTCGATAGATACAATCAATAAATAAGTCAATAAACCAAACCATAGACACACATAAATACATACGTAATTCCGACACGACCCGACATAGATACAAAGCGAGACGGATTTATTTTAAATATCTTATAAGATTATTTTAAAGGGTTTTTGTTTAATACCATTTACATTTTATTTTTAATTTCGATTAGTAAAATCTATTTCATTTGGTTATTACTTATATATAATATAGTTAATTTTATGACTGTTGACTTTACTGTATTATAAAAGTAAAATTAGATATTTAAAAGTATCATTTTGACTTTATTTCAGTACTCTTTTTTGGTCTAGATCGAGTAGATACCTTAATATGTCTATTAACACAGTCTGGTATTACTGTTAATATATTTGATTAGTTATGTTCTTCAATTGATTGTTTATGCAAACTAACATTATTCATTTACTGCGTAGTAACACGGATGTCTCCGGTTCAATTCTCGTATCGCATGGTTAAAGTTTAAGATATCTAAGTACAGTTTTAAAGTAATTTGATAAAAAAGTTTGAATGTTAGGTGGCAGTGCAACATTACTGCCGGCTCTATGTTAGATGTTATACTTGAAGTTATGTAAATTAGTAAGTAGTTGAGCGGTTTATCGTTTAATTTGTTCGGGAGATGTTGCCAGTGCATATTAGGTAATGCACCTGATCAAAGGGAATTATGCCAAGCGGCTACATCAAAGGGTTATTGTGCGGCGCGCGGACCGCCGCCGTCCTATTGTGGTGACTGCCGTGCGGACCTGATGCCGTGGATCCAGCGGATTCAATGTACCACCGCCATTTCAGTTTGCATTAATGAATTATTTAGATTTCTTTTTCGTATTCAAATATACTTTTTGATTATAATAGTCTGAACTTGGAAAGTTACATATTCTTTTACGTTATTCCAAAAACTATATAACTAATAACTTGTCACTTATATTTTATTTCTTCTTCTTAGTCGTATTTCCTCATGACTGAGGGTCGTGGTCATCATGTTTGATGAAACACACGACGACTTACTTATCAGTTATAATGGAGTGGTGTTGCCATTGCCTTCTCCATTTCACATACTTGTCCCACGGATGGTCATGATATAGATATGCAGGTTTCCTCACGATGTTTTCCTTCACCGACAAAGCACATGATATTAGTTGGTGTTATACTAACTGCACATAAATTGAAAAATTCATTGGTGCAGGCCGGATTCGAACCCGGTACCTTCGCATTGGAACGCCGGCGTTAAAATCACTATGCTATCACGGCTCTTTATAATTATTATATTATATATTTAAATTACCTCTATGGTTAAGTTCCTGCTTTATATGACCTGTCTTCGACATAGTTCGTTTTCGGTTTTTTTTAAGTTTTATCTAATATAACAACTAACTACTCATTTTGTGTTAAGCTCGCCTGTACCATTCCATTTCCGTGTAACCATTGTTGTTAGTTTGTGTGTTTGTACAAAGTTTTAAATAAAATAAAATAAATAACTATTTTGTGAACACGCTTCATCATTCACAGCTTTAATTTAACATCATGTGATGCAGTCAAGTGTATTTATTTTTGCATATTTAAATAACTTCTAACTATACCAGGTGGTAGGTCTCTGTTGCCGGAGACCGTCTACCGCAGCTCCTATTTCAACCGCCAAATAGTAGACAAACATTACTGTGTTCCGGTTTGAAGGGCGCTGTAGCTAGTGTAATTACTGGGGTAACGAGACTTAACACCTTATGTCTCAAGGCGAGCGCAATATGGTGCAGTGTGTACCATCTTAACTAGCACCACGTTGTCATGGGCAAGCGTATCACTTACCATCAGGTGAACGTCTTGTTCGTCTCGTCGCAAAGTAGTATAAAAAAAAAACTTATGAAGCGCTAAAGCTTTTTTAACTTTTACTAATGTATATCACATTCCCTGTACTTTTGTTATATAAGTTAAGTTGAACTGGCGATGTTGATGCTCGACTTAAGTCTGTAAAGCCGTGATGTTGTTCCGCGGTGTATCATCCCCATCCCCTAAGCCCTGCACCCCAAGTTCCCACGGCCATCGCGTGCCACATTAACAGGGTTACCTCGTATTAGAGGGCGACGTGTTTTTGTTACTGGTAATACTTTTTTTTAGAAGTTTTGCGATTCGATGTCCATTTACTTTAAACAACCGAACTGTTAGATGTATGATTACCTGATGGTAACTATCGTTCTTATTCTGACAATTTTTTTATACTAGTATACGTTAAAATTTGACTTTGGCTTCATATTATGTTTAGTAGCAAAGATGATGAAGATGATGTTGCAGTAGCTAATTTACAATATGAAGATAGTAGAGAAACGATCCAAATTCCTCTAACACGTCGACCGGGATTCGAACTTAAGACAGTCCGTTACAAGTTAAACGTTTAGTCAGTGTAATCTAAAATAGTTAAAATTGAATAAAGGTGAACTCGAGAAATTACATATACTTTTACGTTATCCCAAAAACTATATAACTAATAACTTGTCACTTACATTTTAATTCTTCTTCTTCTTAGTCTTATTTCCTCATGGCTGAGGGTCGTGGTCATCATGTGTAATGAAACACACGACGACTTACTTGGTAGTTATAATGGAGTGGTTTGCCATTGCCTAATACAATAATTAAAATGTAAGTGACAAGTTATTAGTTATATAGTTTTTGGGTTAACGTAAAAGTATATGTAACTTCTCGAGTTCACCTTTATTCAATTTTAACTATTTTAGATTACACTGACTAAACGTTTAAGTTGTAATTTTTAGTCTCTTTATTTAACTTAATTGAGAACTGTATAGTGTTAATGAATAAGTGTATTTGTTTATGGTTTCTTGTTGATCACTTCACTCATGTCACAACGGTTCGTTATAGGTTAATATAAAATTCCACAGAAACATATCAAAACAACCACCATGAGCTCACCGATGATCCGTATAACTTTAACTTATCATCATTACTATACATTCTGCGTTATACTAGTATAGTTATATTAGCAGAATTAATAAACCATTTAATAAGTTATAACTTGTCAATAATAAATGATTAATATCTAATAGTGAATGTTTAGTTGAATTAAATTTTAACGATTTCATCGATTTCGTTAAATTTACTAACACTTCGTTTCGAGTGGTTTACTTCATTCATAATTAATAGAACTGAGCTGATAGGTAACCTAACCTTATATTTATCACAGTATTTTCTAGTAATGAGATCTCCGTCTTGTGCTATGATTGGTATGAGTGCTATGATTTTGATTAAGAATACTTTAAAAACATTTTGAAACGTATTAACGGGAATCCCTTTGTAAACAATTAACATATATATCCTTGAATATTACCAGCGCGTTCTATGTATCCTTATTTGCGACTGATTCAATGATAAATCCGTTAGTCATCGGCCGTTTGTTAGTCATTGTGTTCATCGTGAGTTCAAATTTGATATTATACAAAATTCCTCGCTCCCGATGTGGTTTTCCTCAAGATATAGAAATTTTCGGTGAGTTCATTGTTCTTATTCTTACACGATGTGATCAGGTATGAAACTTAAAAAGCATTTACTTACAAAATTTACTAATTACTATTAATAGTTGTTTGTAAATCGTTTGGTTAAATAAACGAATGAGATTCTATATAAATATGGACTATTAAAACAGCTTCTGCTTTTTTTCTGCTATAACTTCTAAAGATTTGTTTCGTTTTAAAACCTCTGTGATATTGAGATTGGAAAAGGTTATTCAGTTTAGTTACTTCTTATTAAATACAGAATTATTAACAGACTCATTGTCATTATCATTTCAAGTTACTTACCATCAGGTGTTTCACATTTAAATATAACTACAACGTTATCTACTTACGTTATACTTTTGAATATATACAAATTATTATCTGTAACACTAAATACATAAAATTAGAAAGTCAAAGAGCCACTGATAATATGACATTTAGTTAATATTATCTCGTGTAATTAATTCATCGATTCGTGTAGTTTAATGTTGAAATATAGCTCAGTGGTTAGTCTATTCGCGTCACCACTTCAGATTCAGTGAGTGATAGTCAGAGTTTTACTGATCACTGATGGTTTCAAGTTCTAAGAGTGTAGAGATCTAGTCTTCAAGTTAGCTCTCCGTAACTTGAATGTAAATGTACCACACAAATCGGTGGTTATTCAATAATCTGAGCGGATGGTGATCGGCCGCGATCGTAACCCGGTACCGTAGATCGGTATGTTTATTTATGCTCCGGCCCGGAGACCGATCTCAGATGTTTATCATTGATATTTGAATTTTTTATTGGCCTTTACTGGACGCTAGTAAACTACGGCGATTATATTTACATTTGTTTAATAAAGTTTTTATACAAAATCCGATATTACCTTTCGTAGGTGTTAAAATTCATCCGACACACTCATTAATATTTATTGCGTTTGTGTTTGTTTATAAATTATATATCGATTATGTTACATGCTCATTGACAGATTTAAAGGTTAACTTTATCATATTGTAAATTAAATCAGTTTCGGTATACATCTTAAGTTATTTTAAGTGTAAAAAATATCATTTGATTCACCATTTTGCATTAGATTACATTTAGATTTTATTTTATTTATCATGAGTAAGATGAAGAGTTAAAATTATACTTTAACTTGTCGTCATGTTAAGTGATAATACCGGTAATGTATGTATTAAATAAGTTTATATAATTAACTAGTTGACGTCATAAATGATTCCACCACCGATGGACGGCGAGTCACCGTCCTTATAACATAAAGTTACCCAATTTGAAAATAAAATGGTTTAACTGATAGTTCTTTATAAGAGCGAAAAGTTTTAATAGTGAATATGGTCTATTGAACAACACCAGTTGGGATTGCGATAAAGAAATAGTTGTTAGTTTAAAATAACCACCGTTTAACCGTTGCAGTTATGTTATATTAGCTAGTGAAATTACTGTGGTAACTAGATATAACAGTTGCCAATCGAGTGCAATGTGATGTTTGTCATCTTAACAAGCGATAGGTTAGGCAGAAGCACTTACCATCAGGTGAACATTAAAATTTGTAACCAACTTGCCGCTAGTTACGATAGTAACACACTACACCACATTGAGCGCGTCGACTTGTGACATGAGTTGTTAAGTCTCGTTTACCCCGGTAACTTCACTAGCTTACAGCGAAATAAAGTATAATCTAGGTGATAAAGAGCACAAGTCTAGAAGAATACTCCCGGACACATCTATCGGCCCACCGCCCAGTGTTTAAAGTTTCGACGGTGTCTAGTTAAAAATAAATGTTAGGTGGAGCAATAAGTTTTAATGCAGTTTTGAAGCAGATTTATTGCTCAACCCTTATGTAGATTTTTTTTGTAATTTCGAATTGATTTGGTCGGCAGTTTTACAACTTGGGCGACAATTTCAGGCAGACTATCCATATTTTTTGGTCAAAACTGGCTCTAAGGTTAGATTTGCCTTTTTAAAGAACCAATAATCGGAAACTTCAAAAAAAAAAATGCAACATGTGCGAAATAAAAAAAGTTTTCTTCTCGTTCATTCCTGGGTCGTTGAAAACAATGAACAGACTCGAATTTTCGTTTTTTTTTGTCATAATCCTGAATTCAAAATTAAAAAAAAAACATACATAAAGGTTGACCAAAAAATCAGCTTTAAAACTGCATTAAAACTTATTGCTCCACCTAACATTTATTTTTAGCTAGGCACCGTTAAAACTTTTAAACACTAGGTGGGCCGATAGATGTGTCCGGGAGTGTAGTTTTTTTTTTTTAATTAAGTATAGGCTAACGCTTGACTACGATCCCACCTGATGGTAAGTGGTGATGTAGTCTTTGATGGTAAAGCGCGCTAGTTTTGTATTTCTTCTAGTATATATGTAATAAAACAATTCCGTCCTCTATCGTGATGTAATAATGAATGTTAAAATTAAATATATTAGAAAATACGCTGTGAATATGTTTTTAATCTGACGAATCTTATCTAAGCAGCCGCGTACACAACTTGAACTATTTATTTGTACAATTGTGTGACATTGCTGATGGTGAAGTTAAGTTAACTATTGAAACTATTTATTATATATACAATGATATAAGCGCAATGTTATTGTATATATATTGTATGTTGCATGTATTCGATATTATTATGAGTATATTAAATGAGAAACTTTTTTTTTCTACTTTCCCATAACAACTTGGCGCTAGTTCAGATTGTATACAGTGTATATATAATACTATATAGATACACTGTATCTATATAGTATTTTATATCGTGCTATCTCAGAAACTTCACTAGCAGTTATGTCTCGTTACCGCAGTAACTTCCCTAGATGTTGTATCTCCTTACCCCAGATATTTCTCTAGCAGTTATGTCCCAGTAACTTCACTGGCTGCTATGTCCCGTTACCCCAGTAACTTCACAAACTGTTATGTCTGGTTACCCCGGTAATTTCACTAGCATTTATATCGTGTTATCTCAGAAACTTCACTAGCAGTTATGTCTCGTTACCGCAGTAACCTCCCTAGATGTTGTATCTGCTTACCCCAGATATTTCTCTAGCAGTTATGTCCCAGTAACTTCACTAGCTGTTATGTTTCCTTACTCCAGTAACTTCACAAACTGTTATATCTGGTTACCCCGGTAATTTCACTAGCATTTATATCGTGTTATCTCAGAAACTTCACTAGCAGTTATGTCTCGTTACCGCAGTAACTTCCCTAGATGTTGTATCTGCTTACCCCAGATATTTCTCTAGCAGTTATGTCCCAGTAACTTCACTAGCTGTTATGTTTCCTTACTCCAGTAACTTCACAAACTGTTATGTCTGGTTACCCCGGTAATTTCACTAGCATTTATATCGTGTTATCTCAGAAACTTCACTAGCAGTTATGTCTCGTTACCGCAGTAACTTCCCTAGATGTTGTATCTCCTTACCCCAGATATTTCTCTAGCAGTTATGTCTCAGTAACTTCACTAGCTGTTATGTCCCGTTGCCCCAGTAACTTCACTAGCAGTTATGTCTGGATACCTCAGTAATTTCACGAGCTTACAACACCCTTGAAAGTATTGTACAAACAGTAATGTTATCACACTACTGTTTGTCAGTAGAAATAAAAGCTGCGGTGGTACCTAGATGGTATCCGGCGACAGAGACCTGCCAGTAGTAAAGATGTCAACAAATGACAAATGACGTATAATATGGTGGTAGTAACACATTCTGCTGAAGATATTAATGATAATTCCCATTACTCATAAGTTCACTAGTTTTTCAAACCGGAACACAGTAATGTTATCACAGTACTGTTAGTCAATACAATTAGTAGCTGACACATATAAAGACTTCGAATCTCCAAGTTAATCTTCTGTCGTTGTCTAGAACGTTCATAAAAACCACATCGTTGTTTTCTAGTATTTTAAAACGGAACCCTAAAAATGATTCTCAGTAATTATGTCAATATTATTTAGTTTCATTATCATTTAGTTATCGCCGCGCCGGATTAAAATCGCTCCGGATAATAACGATAATGATCTAGCGATAAATCCATGTTAATCTTATAAAATGATTTACTGTAGGTACGGGTAAGGATTACTGCGCCGCTAATACTTTTGATTTTTCACATTGATAATGTACTTTTATATATAACAACAGGTTTTCCTCATTATTTATTGTATTAAATGAAATTTAATAATTAACTGAAATCATATGAAAAACTCCCATTCGCCGATAACAAAAAAAAGTTTATTAATTTGAAAGCGATACATTTATTTGTAAATCCACACAAAGTGTTACAACGTCTCGATCTTCCACAGACATTTGACTTAAAAAAAAAAAAAACTAAACATTATAATTGATGTTTAACTAAAAATCTCCGCAGTCATTTCGAGGTTATCATTAATTTTTGGAAAATGAAACTTAATGATAATACTTGAAATACTTAGAAATTAAAACATTTGACTTTTATAAATATAAAATAATGTATATAATATAGTTCAATATATTTCTTTTAAAATATTAGTAGATAAAGAGAGAGGGAGAATATATTTCCATAAAAAGAGTTTAACACATGAGACCCATTTTTAATTGTTACGAAGTTATATATGCGAAGGTAATTGGTAAGGGATTAAAGAATGTTCTAGAAGTTGTTCCAGATGAAGACGACTGAGTCAGCGGTTCTGAATGTAACACAATTGAAGCACAATCTGAATCGCATCACGAAATCGCGCCCGTGGATATGATGATAGCGGACTTGATCGATGTCCTGCGATTGTACGATCCGATAACTTACTTTTATCTGTCGACGAGATTACATTTTAACCTTAACTGCGCCTTGGGAATACTTGCGACTTAACGTGTTCGTTTTTTTTTTTTTAAATTTTAACATGTGATGTATGTTGCAACTTAATAGTTGTAAAATTGGCAATGAAACTTTACACACAGCCATATTTATAAACCATAGCCAATTTTTTTTTTTTTTACGTAAGTACAATTTAAATGCATTAGTCTGATTATTCCTTTTCTTTTGTGCGATAAATTTATTTATTTTTGTTTTTTTAATTGTCACTATGAATCTAGAGTCCGCAAGATTTTGTTATTTACTTACATCTCAACTTATAAATCATTAAGTTAAAAAGAGCTGGTGATTTCAGTCTAATTGTAAATACATGTTCTGCGTCTTATAAGATGGTCTCGGTTACTATAATGAGTATATATATTGTCGAATTTGCTGCTTTAGGTAGCTTACCTTCATATTACGAGTATAAATCATCGTCCACGGTCTCGTCGTCTTCCGTAGATAAAAAATTTGTTACTCCACCATATCATCTGTGAAGATTTTTGTTAAAATTGAAACTTACAACAAGATGCGCCGCAAGTGTCCAACGACTTTGGCGATACGTTGGCGTGCACCGTGATTGCGATCAACTCGAAGGACCCAATCACTTATTGGTTCTAATCATGCGATCCCAATTCGAGAGCTGTACCAGCGGCCGCGATGGTGGACGGAGATACCATTTAATTTATTCACATGCTGATTGATAAACAGCGAGATTGTATCAGGGTGCGTGTGGATTTATGCGGTGCAACCGCCGCCCGCGCCCGCGCTATGGAGACGTCCGAGCTTTTGTTACAATTAAAATGTTACAACTTAACACATCGCCAGTTCAGCACCTTATACAATTTCAAATGTATATAACAAACCCAAAACGTCAACCTTATAAAGATTTGCTTTATCCTTTCCACCTTCAATGTTATTCAAGTTGTATCTGTTATGTTTAAATAAATTAATGTCGACATTATTAAATTAACGTTTATTTTATACACTCCAAACTGAAAAGCGGTAAAAGTTGAAGAGGTTAACGTTTCAAAAGTTAAATAATGTAAGCAATTGAATATACACTCCCGGACACATCTATCGGCCCACCTAGTGTTTAAAAGTTTTAACGGTGCCTAGCTAAAAATAAATGTTAGGTGGATCAATAAGTTTTAATGCAGTTTGAAAGCTGATTTTTTGGCGAACCTTTATGTATGTTTTTTTTTTAGTTTTGAATTCAGGATTATGAAAAAAAAAGGAAAATTCGAGTCTGTTCGTTGTTTTCAACGACCCAGGAATGGAGAAAACTTTTTTATTTCGCACAAGTTGGATATTTTTTTTTATGTGTCCGATTATTGGTTCCTTAAAAAGGCAAATCTAAACACAGAGCCAGTTTTGACCAAAAACTATGGATACTCTGCCTGAAATTGTCGCCCAAGATGTAAAACTTCTGCCGGCCAAATCAATGCGAAATTACAAAAAAAAAAATTAAAAAATAACATACATAGGGGTTGACCAATAAATCTGCTTCAAAACTGCATTAAAACTTATTGCTCCACCTAACATTTATTTTTAACTAGACACCGTCGAAACTTTAAACACTGGGTGGTGGGCCGATAGATGTGTCCGGGAGTATATTTTAAAAGCTTCATTTAGTTTCAATGCCTTTCTTCTTTTAGTTCAAAAGCGAATAAAAATATATCTTTAAAATGAATAAGTTCTACTGAATGATGAATTATTTATACTTTTAAAATTCAAAATTAAATGTAGTCTGAAACTAAGTAATCGTGAGCAACTATACTTTGTTATTATATATTTCATAAGCTTTGTTAACACATAATCATTATTGCCGAGGTGTATGTATTTCAAATCCAACGTATACATTATTGCGACACGTACTTGTGCGCGGCCGTAACCCGTTAATGCAAAACAATCGTGCACTTGCGTTTACATCGCGCGACACGACTACGATACGATTTACTATAACAATAGAAACTGTAAATAACACATTCATATAGTTTATCAAATTGGAGTAAACAATTAAATAATACAGATCACAATATTAAGTAATTGTTAAATATTGATCTCTTTCTGCCTTGGTTAAACTAAATTGAATTATTATATCAGTTATAATGATAAGTTACTGTCATGTGATACACTTGCTCATTTTCTACCTTAGTCTATAAAACAATAAATCTAGTAACTTTCTTTCTATGCATACTAGTAAAGTTAGCCGATAATGAGAGCGCCATCTTTTGTTTCATGTTGAAATCACGCGGCCGGTAATTAGAATGTAGTAGAAGGTAAGAGAAGAGAAAGTGACAAGGACAAAGATATTGAATCCCAAGAATTTGTATATCACCGGGTTGTTTATTAATAAAAAACATATTTTTGAGTTACACGGTAGTGATGTGTATCTGTTGATAAGATATCTATCCGTATCGATATCTCGATGTTTCGATACATTCACCAGCGTTACGCATGTCCCCGCTTGTTATATAGCATGTTATTATAACGATAATTCGAGCTATCGTCGCATGTTACATTTGTAATGCCGTTTGCGTCGCTTGTAGCGCGATTACGATCGGGCGACTTTATCTAACGCCCGCTACTGTTTGCGGCGATATCGATTTACAATTATCGATAAACCCATCGATACTCTTCTTTATCTATAGATAAGGTCGACTAATTTCGTGAACTTGCGGTTGCGACAATTTTTAGGAATTTTTTAATTTAGTAAAGTAAGCCAAAAATACCATGGATTTGTTACAGCGGCATGTGATACTAAAATCGAACTAGTGATTTCCTTGTTACAATGCAATCGCTTAGCCGATGCGCCACGGAGGCAGTTAGGTAGAACCGCATCCATTATTTAAATCATAACCGCGTATCTACCAAACAATTATTTTCCCAGTTAACAACGCACAGAATGTACGATAATCGAGTGCCCAGATAACATCCCACACCATGCGTCCATCACGCTACTCGCGTCTCGCTTGCTCGGCCTGTAACCGTACGGGCCTCCCTTTCTCGCTTATCTGGCTAGTTACGAATTAAAAAAAAAACTAAAATAATGAGCGATATATCGCGACCGCTATCGCAGCATCCGCCAGCGTATCGCGAGCGATAACAGTACATCTGCCATGTCAATGGTCGCCGATTTGTAATTCGAACTCTGGCTGTACGCGGCTTTTCATAATAGTGTTTGTTTCCAGCCAGTGTCAAACGGTTTGATTGGCAGGTGTCGCCCTGTAAAACCTCATTTCGTGTAATATCTAAAATTGAAAAACCTGTTTTAATATTAAAAACACTTAAAACTTTTCCAACTGATACATGATCATGAATTACTTATTTATCATTAAGAATTTTTATTTTTCGTAAGTAACTATAGTAAAGATAAAAATAAACTTCAATTTATATGTGACACAGTTTTAATTTGAATATAGAATAAATAATCTTATCCTGTTTATATTTATAGCAGCTAATTTTTGTTTGTAACTATATATGTGTATTATAATTTATTCGCAGATATAGTTGAACAATATTATTAATAAAAATAACAATATTTTAAATGGTTATATGAACGTTAGTATATTTTAGTATAGTATTAGCCTAGGGTTCAATCTTTGGAGGCGTAACATCCAATATCACGAGCCAACATTATCAGCATACATCGAAGTATCTCAAATGTATTTCGAGCGACTGTGTACTGGGAACAATAATCCTTTGTTCAAAGCATTGCGTTTGAAATCTTAACCGAATGCGAGTTGGCACTAGATATTAATTACTATGTAACCAATACATTTTTACTGATAAGCGGCGCGATAACAAGTAGTCAATGCAACCTAAGTTTACATCAGGGAGTTGCTTTGTCTTGAAACATAAGCGATAAGTCACGTACGTATCGGATGTACGCAAGGAGCGATAGCTCCCAATATTATAATAAACCTCTTTCAAAACTAATATTCACAAACTGGCAACCTAGCGCTGTCAGTAAGCTTTCCAGAAAAAATATTCATCACTTTTTTTTTTATTCCGACACATGTATCACTGGCTTTATAGCCGGCCAGGATTAGATTTTAAAAATTAAACATTTATGTGCAAATATTTTTCCGATACGATTTTTAATTTCTTTATGATGCAAATTTTTATAATCTGTGCGTGAAATTTAAATTTTATTGACGCGCAGCATTTATTATCTATGATTATTGCGTTTTATTTGTTCACTAAGATGTAATCTGATTTTTTTTATTGATTTTCGGTTTTAAATGAATTGTAATTTTTTACGGGTGTCAAGTTGTTCGCGGAGAAATATTCATATTATTTTGTACATTGATTTTAATCACACTCTTTTCTATTATACGTCTGTTCTTGTAGACCTGTTACGAAATTGTTTATAGTGATGTCGTGCATGTGTGATTGTGGTTTAAACTGTGGTCTTTGGTATCATACGGTCGTTTATATCAGATAATCGTAACGTATGGTTATCTCAGTTCAAACGTTATCGCTCAATAAAAAAACATACCACCGTCCCTGATGCGTTTAGATGTTAAATTTTGTTCCTAGTTATTTTATTATCTTATTTACACGAAGTAATTGTGATACACAAAAAAAGTATGCTTTTTTCTAGAGTCAACACGTTAAAGTGATTAATGTGTTACACATTTATTTAAATTCTATTTTCATTGTAGACAATGAGACGAAGGACATTTTTGTGCAATAACAAGCCTCTAAATATAATCTGTAACCATAGACAATTGATAAATGACAAGTGAATAAAAGTATTAATAACATGACACCGGCAAATAGTTATATCTTCTTGCCATACACCAGAAAAAAAAAAGTATTAATATGGATGTTGACTGTCACATTTACAACATTAGATTTTTTGTTCTATCCGTACATTTAGTGGAATTGCCACTTGTTACGCCGCTTATACTTCCCAAAAACGATACGATAATAATTCTCGGTATTGGGACGCGATGTTGTATTTAAGGTGGTAAATTAATATTATTAGAATTGAAACGTATTAATTATATACTTTGGAAACTCTGTAACAACTTTAAAGCTGTTAGGCAGTGTTACTAGAGATTTAAAAGAAATGTTCAAGTGAAATTAGTGGACTAATCGACTAGTACGATGTGCAGTGTGAACATACTAACTTTTAGCGTCAGGTGAGCGATTGTTCCCGTCGTCGTTTATTTTAAAGCATCAACTGACAGCAGACATTGACGTAAGTAAATAGCAAGTACATCATATAAGTATTTTACATTAATACTTTCCAAAAATGTTTAATATTAAACAAATCTAAGGAAATAGCGGATGACCTTTGCCGTTTTAATTCGTAATTAAAACACGTGGGAACTAATGTCAAATTAGAAATTTATAGGTTATTAAATAACAAGTAAAATATATATTAAGTTTTATGGAGTTTTTCTCCTGATTAAGACAGTAAGCTGAGCCGTGATAGCCTAGTGGTTTGAACGCCGGCCTTCCACTGCGAAGGTACCGAGTTCGAATCCGGCCTGAACTAATGAATTTTTCAATTTATGTGCAGTTAGCATAAACACCAACTAATATCACGCGCTTTGACGGTGAAGGAAAACATCGTGAGGAAACCTGCATATCTATGCCATGACCAGTGGTCAGACTAGTATGTGAAATGGAGAAGGCAATGGCAAACCACTCCATTATAACTGACAAAAGAGTCGTCGTGTGTTTCAATAAAAACATGATGACCACGACCCTCAGTCATGAGGAAATATGACTTAGAAGAAGAAAGACAGTAAGAGCGTTTTGAATAAAAAAATATGTTGTTATTTAAATAATATTCACAATATCACTGTTTTATTTCATCGATAATTAACAGTTTAATATAACAGTAGATAAGGTTAATTTTCAATTCGTTTTATAATAGTTAGAGAGCTTATGATTGATTTAATCGAGCTCGGACATTTTGATTTGTGAAACCGGTTAATTGTAATCGCGTATACGGATACTTAAGTTAATAAATAAAAAAAAAAGACTTCGTCATAAGGCATCAGAAGAGTCGATTTGGCCGGTCCGCCTCATCTCGCCGATAAGGAGCCGATAACTTGGAGATATCCGTTAATGGAGCCGCGTTCCTTCCACTGATAACGAGCGCGCTAATGAATCTTCGCTTTAAAACTATACACGCCGATGACGATAGTAAATATTTCTAGATCTGTTAAATATCGTTTAACTTAGTAATACCACTGGCTACAACGCTTTTCGAAAACACTTATTCTTTTAAGTCGTATTTCCTCATAACTGAAGGTCGTGGTCATCATGTGCAATGAAACACACGACGACTTACTTGTCAGTTACAATGGAGTGGTGTTGCCATTGCCTTCTCCATTTCACATACTAGTGCGAGCACGGATAGTCATGATATAGATATGCAGGTTTCCTCACGATGTTTTCCTTCACCGACAAAGCACGTGATATTAGTTGGTGTTATACTAACTGCACGTAAAATGAAAAATTCATTGGTGCAGGCCGGATTCGAACCCGGTACCTCCGGAGCGGAAGACAGGCGTTTAAATAGTATAACGACAACAGAGAACTTTTAGTATATTTTAATTCAGATTTTTTATCATACGAATGGAATGACATTACATTTGTTATTAATGGAAATTAAATATGGCGGAATACGTTTTAGGTAATCTTTTATAAGAAACAGCAAGACCATCTAGTTACCACCGCAGTGACTGTTTCTACCGCCTAACAGTAGTTTTTTTTATATACTACTATGCGACGAGACGAGTAAGACGTTCACCTGATGGTAAGTGATACGCTTGCCCATGACAACGTGGCGCTAGTTAAGATGGTATACACTGCACCACATTGCGCTCGTCGCCTGGGACATAAAGCGTTAAGTCTCGTTACCCCAGTAATTACACTAGCTACAGCGCCTTCAGACCGGAACACAGTAATGTTTGCACACTACTATTTGGCGGTTGAAATAGGAGCTGCGGTGGTACCCAGACGGTCTCCGGCAACAGAGACCTACCACTAGTAAAACGTGTGATAACATTGTGATCTAGTGAAATTACGAGACTTAACTTATGTCTTACGACGAGCGCAATGTGGTGCAGTGTATACCATCGTAACTAGCGGCGCGTTGTTATAGGCAAGCGTATCACTTACCATCAGGTGAACGTCTTTCTCGTTTCTTCACTTTTTTTTTAATTCAACGTTTTCACTAGTTTACAGCGCCCATCAAACTACAACACAGTAATGCTATCACATAACTGTTAGGCGATAGAAATAGTCACAGCCGTGGTAGACGGTCTGCAACAGAGACCTACCAGCAGTATTCACTTCGTACTATAAAAAAATTAAAGTTAGAATTTCAAATAGATCAAATGGTAATTACTACGTTAGTTTGTTAGTATTACCTGTAACAGTATTAAACAGCGGACCCTCGTTTGCTTGTCCGCGCATCCCGGGCCAGGAGCGACGGCGAGGTGGCGGCGCGCGTCTCCACTGCACCGACCGATTACCGTCTTTCGTGTATTCAGAATAAAACATTCTGGAAAATCCTGAAATTTTTTCATTTATAAACACAATAATAAATTCGATTACATTTAGGTAAAATAACATATAATTAACATTGCGAACGCTTCAATGTAGCCAAATTAATCATGCCGGCGACATTAATATGTATCTCGGTTTATTTTTTATATAAAACGTATTTCTTATTAATTACTTGAATATTAAGTAAGTTTTATTTCTTCATTTTTAAACTAATTTCGTTAATCGTTTAATCTTCTTTTATATTTTTGACATCATCACCATTTTAAGGATCAGAGTGAAATTAAACGTTGGGTGATAGATTAATAGAATATGAACTTCACCGGAAAGTCGAGCTGAGGATCGAACCTGCGCCTTATCAACTGATTTATGACGACCTCGTTTAACTTAGTGTACAATATAAATTATAGCACAATACGAAGTTTTTAGGATTTTTTGCCAGTAAATTCTCCTCAAAGCTGCTTTGTCCTTCTTGCGTTCTCCTTTGCCCTGATGTGTTTGACGTGGCTGATAATAATCACTATTCGTATAGAAGCCCACTGCTGGGCAGCCGTGTCGCGGCGGGCAGTGGAGGCGCGCGTCGGAAAGTTCCCGATGCTATCGCCTCGCCTATTAACCGTCCGTGATTAAACAATGGGGCCGGTAATCGAAAAAATAATTCCAGCAATTTATCCACCGCCTTGACTGATTCCCCGCTCTGGCAATTTGTCTGGCAGATTAGAGATGGCTCGATTGTTAACTGAGCCGCTAACGTAATTAGTAACTATTTGTTTTTTTCAGTTTTATCACAACTTTAAATCGGCGCTCCGACCCCGACAATGGGCAGAGGCCGAGTTTTGAAATGATTTGATTAGCGGCCGGCCGTTTGATTTGTTTTCTCCCATCACTCTCAGTTCCACCTTCCGGAAGATGTATGTTGGTTTGTTGTGTGCTTTCGAACAAATGCTTTAATACTAGATAATTTAAAGCTTAATTAAATCTAATTCTGTATTGTTTTGTTAATCACGCGAAAGGTGAGCTTTTAAGTCTAAATCCAAAGTTTACGCATATCTCGCAAAAATGAGTTCTCCGGATTTAATAACTTAATTCTTCTCTTTGTTTTAGTTATTGGAATAATGCATTTATAATGAAATCAGCAAATTGATTTCGATAACAGAGTTTTTAAAAGTATACTCCTCGTGATGTTTATTGTGAAATGACCCACGTGCGGTGCGTCAGTGTTCTCGGATCGCGCGGGTGGTCCCGGGTTCGCATCAGCATTCGTAATAGTGCCCTCTCAATCTCGCAGATAAACACGTAACAAGTTACTCGGTGCGACAATGGTGGGTGATTCATCGTTGTGTTGCTTAACCGTATATTGAGTAGACAGTTGTTTAAACCCTGACCCAAAGAGAGGGGATGAAATTATTCTGCTGGACGCGAATTAGTTATTTAATGGCTATAAAGTTTCGGATTTAACATGACTTTTGGAACTTTTACTCTTTTCTCTGAATTGAGATGGACGGAGAAGCTTGATATGAACTCTCACCCCCATTTTTCGTCTTTATACGTAGATCCATGGAAAAGCTTTAACGACTATAAGCTTATTAGGGTCTTAAGTCTCTTTAGAATGTTCTTCGAAATAATCACCAGTCTCAATTAAATTCGTTCTGAACTTACCTACGACCTCCACCCACTTCTTCAAAGCATAAACTGCTAAACATGCTTTTGTTAACGGCCTCTCGATTCTCCTATACGAATGCAATCGATATCCCTTCCATCCGTTTCCTCGCGTTAGTTCTCGATTGTTTCGTCCGATACATTCGATCGCTCGCACCGAAATCGAATCGGCGCTGACAGCGAACAAATTCCGTTCTTAAAACGTCTCGCGCTTGAATCGAGATTCGCGGTTAAAAGTTTGACAGGTGATATCGATTAATCTGTTACGGTTAAGTTAGAAGCGATTTTGTGCTTTAACACGTGTGTGTAAGGTCGTGGGTGGGAGTGAGTGGGATGTATTTTTTTATCCGCGCTGCTCATTGTTTAGGAGAGTCGTTTGTTTTGACGTGTGTACGCGGTTGCGGTGACTGAGATCGTCCGATACAGCGGCGAGCTGTTCAGATCGGACGATAGAGCGGGATGCGGGGTGACTGCATCACAGTTATACATTTTATGTGTGCGGTAAGCTAACACTCAAATTCACGTGGCGTTAAGCTACAAGGAGACTGTTGATGATGAAGCTTTCATAGTACATAACTCATCAATGTGACCCCGGAATTGAACCAGGGAAATTAGTTAATACGTCACAGGGGTAGTTGAAAGTTTTATTGGTGATGTTTCGAAAGATGCATATCCCAAGTTACCTTACTTTTTCTAGACAATAATTTTTGATATTTTTTGTCCTTGTCAGTGATATTTTCAAAATTTCGTACGCCATCCATAAAGGCTGTGTGTATCGCTAGATGTACATTACGCTACTCCATTTTGCTCTGTGTGTATGTCCGTGTGTGTTTTTGTGGTCGGTTAATGGTCTGATGATGGAGATAAGATAGCCGGGCAACACGGTGTCGTGTATAATTATAGCTTTGTAAGTAATACACACTTTCTATACTAAACGCTTGTAGATTTTCTCTCCGCATTGACGGCTGCCCGTCACTCCGAGCTCGTTGTGTAACAAGTGATTGTGTAAACATTTTGTGTAAACTCTGAATAGATTATTAAGAAACAATCGATGACGATCGTCGAAAGAAGTTTCTTTTAATCAAAATGTAGTGGCGATGACGACCATGAAGATGAAGATGACAATGGTGAAGATGAAAATGACGTAGACCATGATGAAGATGACGATGACGATCGTAAAGATGACATAGAAAATGACGGAGACCATGATAAAGATGACGACGACGATGGTAAAAATGACAAAGAAAATGACGTAGACTATGATGAAGATGACGATGTCGACGATGATGAAGGTTGGAAATTTAAAACATCGATTTTAATGAAACTAGCAAACGATTCATATAAGCTTCAGACTGAAGGGTGAATGTGATCCATAAAATCTCTTCCTCAGTCTTTCTTTCTTTTTATGACTCTTCCATGTCTTTTTGATAACTTAGCCAAAACATAGTAAACGTAGTTTTTGTTTATTGTGTTTATATTAACTAAACCTCCACCCGTATCATGCCTTATGGCCAGACAGCCGACCAGCTCGGCCTGACGTAGAGCGAAGCCGATGCTAACACGATAGTTTTGCAGTAATCTGCGCCTACGCACTATTGTTTAAAACTCGGTACGCTCGTTCTGTATGGGCGCGATAGCATCGGCAGCGCTGCGCCCCGGCGACTCTATAAGGATACGGGCACCGCGGCCGGAGCTGATTTAAGGACCCTATCGGCCGGCGCGATGCTGGCAACGCTTCCTTGTTAAACTGTTCGTGCTTGACTTAAAACACGGATACAGTTTACGCATAGACAAACTGTTTTATAACGTTATTTTTTTCTCGTGGTACATTATTGAGGTTCAGTGCAACCTCTGCCACCTTTCCGAATGAAAATGGCGTAAGATTTAGAAAACTATCAACGTTTTCTAGACAAATAGGAAGACCGTAAATTTTCTATGAACTATAAATAGTACATCCAAAATATTATTTAGGCGATGTGGTGCTGTGTATTTATTTTAATTAGGGTTACATTGTTATAGGTTAGGCCACCCCGTAGTTAACTAGTTGGGGTCACTACATACACAAATTGAAAATTTTAATTTGATATGTTATTCGATTTTGAAAATATTGAATTATTTATGTTTCCTTTTTTAAGAAAATCGATTTCGAAATCGAATGCTAACTTGCAAGTCTTCAATTGGAGACGATTATACTTGCAGAATTTAATTCCAACGAGTTCAGTGATATAAAAATAATAAAGACATAACGATGTATCGAGTGTTGCCAACATAAAAAATTCCTCAATGCTATTAAACTAAAAAAAAAACCTTTCTAATTGTGTCATCCGAATGGGATTTCGATGTGAACGATTTCGATTATTATTCATAATGGGCGCGGGTTGTCAAAAAGCGATTGTAATCGTTGAGAATTATCGAATAATCGACGTTACGGTTGCGCGTACACCGGATGTCAAACTGTAACGCGTCGGCGTGACGACACCTCCCATCGCGACACTAGCGCATTCTACACTCTAACGCTTTAACCATAAAGACTATTTAAATGTTTTATTATGGAACTAGTTATATTTGGTTGTTTATAACAACAGTAACAAGTAGAGTTCCGTGAAATTGAAAATTACCATCGCAGTCAAGCAGTAATGTTTAATGTACCTAGGTGATATTACTAAGGCAACGAGACATCTCTCAACGCGATGTATAATTCTAACTATCAAAGTTATATAATTGAATGGTTCAATAACAAATTAAAATTTTTCTACGGTAAATAATTTTTATTTATCATTGTACGGAACGACGTGTAAAGTAATCCGGTTCGTGCTTGACGCTTTTTTATAGATCCATATCACGCCATTAAATACCTGTCCGATGGTATAGTTGATAGAAAGATTTATGTTATTTAAATAACACATTTGGATTGTGTGTGTTTGTTTTTTTTCCTGTGACAACATTGTAACGGTCGGGCCGGGCTCCAGGGTCATCAGGACCTGACGCATCACTTTTAAGACTTCTACAATAAAGTCATTGGATACAGTTTAAATATGTAACACACAATTGAAGGAGAGTGTTTATTTTATCTACCTGACCTCCATTTTTGATGAAGGTTGAAAATGGTGATGGTTCAGAATAATCTGACTTTCTTTTCTTATTTTTGGTATCTCTACAATTTGAGGATGGTAATTAGCCTGTCAAGTTTGAAAAAAAACTACCACACGTGTCCGGATCCGTTTTAATTGGAGCTTGCTTTCCAAAATATTCATCATCATATCAACTGCTACTTCCGCACTCTGATTCGAGACTCTAAAGGTTCTCTTTAATATATTATTCATAGTTAAATCATCGATCCGTCAAGCGTGATTCGTCTGTTAAGTGCTAGGTGATCTATTGGCAGTGCAGCATAACTCCTGAGCGGTGTGACCCCAACTCAACGGTTTCGCAATCAGGGCTCCGCGGGCCGGCCCGATGATTTAGTGGTCGGCGAAAGGTCGTGTCGATTCAACGATTACGAAGCGCTAGTGTTGCAATATAATTATTACCCTCCTCTTTAAATATAAGTAAAACTTTATTACTGCCGAATGATAAACAGAATTTTTCTTTACTAACATTATTGTATACTTTATGTATGTAAATCTTAATTCGACTCACCCTAGTTATTTTACTAGTTAACAATTTCGTTGATTGTTTACTTTAAGATTTCTTTAGTAAGTTCACTAGCAACAGAGCGTCCTAAGCTTATTAATGGTATTATTTGAATTGTTAATAAAGTTAAAATATATTTGAGAACTTTTTTCAGCGAATACAAATAAAGCAGCAACAATAAACACGAAGCGGGATTTCATTGTGAATTATAAGAGAGTAAAGTGTTTGAGCTGTCGATTATACGAGCGAAGATCGCGTCAGTCGCGTGATTTCCATTTAGCGATACGTCGGTACCGTTCCGACACGCAACCTCGAGTGTTGCGATCTCGTAAGGTACAAAATAAAGACAATTACCTGTTGGCGAGCGTTCCGATACGGGCCGCCGCGATCGGCCCACGGCCGGCTATCTCGCCATCGGTAATTTGGTAATAAAATGAAAATACGCTCGCGCCTTATCTACAATCCGCTCCACATATATAATACGCTATATAAACATTCAATAACATGATATATAAACGACGCAAGCGTCGTTGGGAGCCCTCGAAAGTCAACAGAAGACCGCAGAAGAGTTTAACGAACTCGCACAACACGCACGCCGTAAGGATTAAATTTCTTTGGAGGCTCACATCGCGTCTGCTTTCGCGCGGCCGCAAAATTTAATTTTCTTTAATAAGCTCCTCGGTTCCTGATCAGTGGATTTTGTGCTCTGTGATTAAGTGGTGACGGTCGATAGTCGCGCGGTGGTCGCCGTCGGGCGCGGAGGCATGTATCTAGATAGGCAGCTTGTTTCATCGGGAGAGATGCAAGAGTCGATAGCGGCCACGCCCATGCTTTTTTCGTGGCCTCTCTAAGTAACAATGGGGTGATCTGCTAACTAAATAACGAGCGCGATGCATCAGTGGGAACGATGTCGATGCGGGACGCCCGCCCCCCGTCCGCTCGCACGCTCAGACGCACTGATTGAGTTTTGTTCTCTACTTCAGTATACACTTGTAGCTAGATCGAAGCTGATGCCTCTTTTCATTGGGAAACTTTATTATAAAATCCTCATAAGAATTCCTCAGAAGAATTTCCATCCACACACACAAACCTATTCGATATTACAAACAAAACTTTACTTTCATTTATTTGCTTAGAAGTGTATAAAAACTTTAATGAGAAACCTTGTTCAAGTAAAATTGGGTTCATTTTGACCTTTACTATAACTACAAATAAAACAACAGTAATAGAATTATACAGTATACTGCCCTTCAGTAATTTAGCATACATATAAATATTTAATGTTCCAAATTATGAAATTCTTTTAATCTTTAATACATACCCTTCTAGAGGTCTATCACTTCGGTGATCAACTACAGTCTCTTCACCATACTTCATATGCTATAACAAACATGACACTTAAGTATTAATTTATTATATAAGATTTAGAATTATCAAAATTGGATTACACTTAAAACTTATCGTCATCATCTTGCTTGGCGGTGAGATTTTAGGAATCTGTTTCTGTTTTTTGCTGAACGGAATTATATAGTGGAAGCTACAAATGAAAAACATTTGCAGCATTAACTACAAAGCTCTTGTTCTCCATTAACAAAAGCAGCTGTAGCTGTTAAAGCTACAACAAATAACAACAAAACTATGAGGAAGTTGGCAGCGTTACCAAATCAATGATAGTATGTTTATGCTTCTGTATTAATTTACAATTTTCCGCCATATTTCATCATGGGGGTTTTTATGCGTCGTTTAATTAAGCAGTGGACGCGGTATCGATGGTTGGTGACCATTTTCCCTGTGTTATCGGCTATATATACAATTATTACTTGTTTGTTGGTTCGCAATGTCACGGTGGACCGGTGTGACGGAAGGCATTTTATTGTTATTATCCAACTAGCGGATATACTTGCGTTCATCTGATGGTAACGATGTGGTGTTAAGATGTTATACACGGTACCGTATCGTGCTCGGTTTAAGACGGAAGTTAAGTATTGTTACTTCAGTAATTTCATTAGCTACAACGTCTATCCGCTTCTGTTACTTATACGGTGTACAGTAAAAAAAAAATTAAAAAAATGTTTAAGATTTTAACAGTTGAAGATTTACATGTTGTTTGCTTAAGTTTTTAGATAGTTGTAAAGGTTGACGTTAACAAACACATTGATTACCATTGTAATAGCGGTGAAGCAAGTGCAGTGATGTGAGTTGGTTGTAGGTGGGGGGCGGAGCGAGGCCCCTCCTCTCGTCCCAGCCATGCTTGTTCAGTGACGTAGCGGACAGGTTTGTCAGCTTCTTGCGTTCAGCACCGGCACCGGGGTACCGCACAGGCCGCGCCTAGATCGACACAACGATACCTCCAAACAACCTTCATTCTTTTACATTGGAATGACGATGTTTTTTTTATACTATTTCATCACCGTTTGGTGGTAAAAAAATCATCATTCGATTCTTTATCGCTTCGAACTTTTGCTGTATGATTCATCATCAAATATTTGTTGTAAAACCTATACTATAGTTACCGAAACCGGTAGTCTCCAATAAGAAAGATCTAGAAGTAAATCAATTATAATTTTTTCAACTGCCTAAAGATTACAAAGATGTAAGGAAAGCGAAGTGTGAGTTGAAAATCAAAATCATAGCCAACATTCAAACGGTTTAAGAAACTGTTCACTTCTCTGAGCTGCTGTTAACCTTCGAAAGAAGATGGCACTTCTTTTTTCGTTATTTTGATTATAAATCCACCCTTCCACCCATCTATCATGGCGGGCGCTCGATTTGTTGGACAAACAAATTATTGTCCACAGACTCCGGCTGAGGAGAGGTTATTAAGAAATAAATTGGGAGTGCTTTAGGGTTGTGACTTAATTTCCAGTTTTTAATACATAACATTATTCCCTTTATAAATCGGGTTCGAGACTTTCATCATCATCATTTCAATCTATCTTCTACTACTAATCATAGTCCTGACCGATTTCCAGCGCGACTGAATCGAAGACACGATTTTCGATTTTTACTGGCTTACCTTACTTTGGCTTACCTTACCTTGTGATTCAAATCACAGAGAGGTTAGAACAGTGGAATCAAGTAGCTTTGTTAGGAAGACAAAGAAAGAAGGAGAAGGTCGGTAAGACCCTGCGATTAACGCAGTTGATGAATAAACAGTCATCACCATAATTTCGTCAATCTTTATTAGAATTGTAATTATTAGAAACAAAACAATTGTCTATTACTTTACATATCTAATGTTTGCATTCGGTATAATCTAGTTTATTGTGTCGGCTCTAGATATCGTATCGAAATGAAACACATTTACAGCGAATACGGGTTACTTAGATAACTTGGTAATTTAAATGTGTTTTTTTTTCGTACTTGAACTTGTCTCTTCTGTACAAACTATACTTTTATTTCTAGACTCCTAGAAAACGTTCTTCATAACTTCGTTATGATAATTGGAGCTCTACTTTTCTTCAACTTGATGTATGGTGATTAGATTCGTACTCGTCTCTCTCGCAACTTTATTGCTATCTTCTGGTTTTATTCTAAACGAAAAAGCTTCACCTTCTTCAACATTATTGTCACTTAATATTAAGTGAAATTGTTATCTAGTATTAGGTTCTCTGAAAAAAGTCGAGCGTTCGCCTGATGTTAAGTGATAATTTTGCTCATGCGAACACGGGACTAAATGTCTCGATACCCCAGTAACTTTACTAACTCCAACATCTTTCAAACTGGGACACAGTAATGTAGATATTCGGCGGTAGAAATATCCGCTGTGGTATCTACCTAGTATACGTACCTGTTATTCGAAACGATCTCCAACAATAGATACGCCGCAGTAAAAATTTAAAATATTATTCGGAACTCGCACTCGTAACTTGGATCTAACTTTACAATTCGCTTTCGAAGTAATTACACTTGGTGATCGATTTATTAATTCGCGTGTTGAATTAAATAATGATAAAATCTAAAAATATTCTATGGTAATTGTTCCCATTGTTTATCATGGCGCGATATCGGGTGGGGAACAGGTTTCCAGTATCTTACTCGTGTAAGCGTCACAAGGTTTACTTCTTTATGTTCCCGCTTGTATTCTTATCCATCGCTATCTGTCTCAACTAATGATTACACCATTTTAATTGGTTAACTTTTGAATTTTATCAATACATGCGCCGAATTTTAGAGTTTATCGCGAATGAAACTGTATGTCGTTTATAATTTGCAATTGACTTTGTATCCGTGTGCAGTCAACGTCTATCGGTTGATAATGGTGTTAGTGTAACAGCTAGTTAACTGATCATCAGGTTAAATTATTTACTAGAAGCATATTTTTAAATAAATGTGTTACTTAATACTGAAATATAGTAAACATTGCGAACTTCATTTTGGCGATAGAATAGAATAAAGAGGAAGCTACAAATTTTCTAGACTGGCAGAACTAATTTTGATCAAGTTATGTTTTTGACGCCAAAATCATAGAAACATGCGATAAATTTATAGTAACCCACTTTTGTGCCGGAGGTTGGAGAGGAAGCCGGAGTCGCAGCCCTGGGGAGCCGCGACGGGCGGACGCATATAAATTAGAGATTTACGCGTAATCTTTCATTTTTCCCAGTCGTTTAATACAACGGCCGATTGACGCGCTCCAGTGGCAGATGATTGGGAAACTGAACCGTTTACAGCATTCCAAACTGTTCGCTGAACGATCAGATGAAATGTGATAGAAATTGAAAAGAATATTAAAGAAAAATATAACTAGATCTTTAATATTTATAATGATATGAATTCGAGATTTTTCATAGCGTCCTGCATCAGTAGCTGCTTCTGTTGCGGCTGCGCTTGAAAGTGAATGAATCATTTGCTATTACATGAGATTGGTTCATTTGCCAGCTTTCATATATTACTAAATTAATAAGTATACGATATTTGCAAATTAATTTAGTTCACCATCACCAGTGTCACCATATTGTGTATACGATGATTTTAGTAGAGCGATTAGTGATCCCTCGATTAACCTTTCCACATTGTTCCCCCCTTTCCATCGGATAACATAAACAAGCTTTTTCTGACGTCGTCATGTAGCTGCTTAAAATTCGCGCCGGAGTTTCCCCGCGCGATTTGTAAACATGGCGTTAGTTCCGGCGAGGCCGCGGCGGAAATTCGACCCGTCTTTTGGAGGGAAAGCGGGGGCCGGCGCTGTCGGGCTAATCCCCAGTAATGGACAACAAGTTTTGTTTTCGAATGAACGCGATAATACCGCCGGCGATAAATCATTTTTATTTCCTCTCCTTTACCATCATTTCATCATCAGAAATTAATACTTAGCGTTCTCTTCTTCTAAGTCGTATTTCCACATGACTGAGGGTCGTGGTCATCACGTGCAATGAAACACACGACGACTTACTTGTCAGTTATAATGGAGTGGTGTTGCCATTGCCTTCTCCATTTCACATACTAGTGCGAGCACGGATGGTCATGCCATAGATATGCAGGTTTCCTCACGATGTTTTCCTTCACCGTCAAAGCGCGTGATATTAGTTGGTGATATGGATATTACTTAGTGTTAGATACCAGCTAAGCTTTTTCATTCCACATTCATGATGCGAGTTGAGAAATTTGGACTAGCCTGTCAGTTTCCGTTCAGATACGACTGTGGAACTCTTTGACAGAAGACTTCTTCTGAATTAACAGTCATCGCTTACAATTCAATTCTATTTATCATTTGAATATATTTTTATGTAATAACGTGAAAATCGCAATAGCTATTACTGTTATTCTTCTGTTAGTTCGCTGGAAGACCGAAAGGAAAATGGCAACGGCTTTTCCTGAAATCTTTATCATACTAATCTGGCCAATTCACGTACCAAGTTTGGCGAATATGGCAATTACTCTTCACATTGTGGAGACCTATCTTCAGCAGTGCATGTCAATAGTAATGTTGAGATGTAGTGCTGGGTTCTCACCACAAGGGTTACAAGAAACCGCTGGACTCCGGCAGAGCAGGACCGATTGAACAGATATTTGGTGGAGGTCTGTCAGATTCATAGCCTTTATTTTTTTTACTTTCGTAACATTAAAAAATAACATTAAGGACCTTCTAAATTGAAATTTCCCAAAATTACTCGCGCGAGCTTGGCGCTGGAAAAAAAATATAATTAAGTTAATTGGAAAAAAGTCTAAAACTCTAAAATATTTCATCGCTTAATGTCCTCGCACTTTCTGTTAATGTTACTGCACCGAATTAAGGGTGGAGCGAA
This sequence comes from Byasa hedistus, assembly GCA_029286795.1. Classification (NCBI taxonomy): domain Eukaryota; kingdom Metazoa; phylum Arthropoda; class Insecta; order Lepidoptera; family Papilionidae; genus Byasa; species Byasa hedistus. Next base: position 1,349,389 of record JAGSMW010000020.1, on the reverse strand, counting down.
AAAAAAATATAACTGCCCCGTAATTAAAAGTGAGATATTCATTAATGAATTTTCGGTAGCACCGAGCGAAAAACGCTTAACACTGCTAAGTTATAATAAGTAACTTTACTTCGCTTCGGTACAATAGATACAATGAGATTACTAGTCAAACGTTTCTGATTTAAATATAAATAATAATAGATTCATAATTACTTAACTATAAAGTGTCTTTACTTAACTTATATATTTGTGTATTTCAAATTTAAAACATTGTTTACTTTTTGTTTCAGGTAAGTCATCAGTTGAACCATAACACAATAGGTTATCTTGACGATATAAGTCATTAAATTAACTACAGGTCAATTTGAGTACAGGCTTTACTTCTTACTGTTAAGTATAAATAAATCTGGATTAGTTACTATTCGATAGCTGTGTTACTGTTACCAGTATATGATGATGTTTTCTTGACGACTATACTTTATATTATATAATCTCATCGTCACTTAACTCCACATGAAATTTATAGTAACTGCTGGTGGGTACCACCGCAGTGACTATCTCTGTCACCAAATAGTAGTGTGATGACATTACTGTGTTGTATTTGATTGGCGCTGCGAGCTAGTGAAATTACTGGGGTAACGATACTTAATAATATGTCTTTTTTTTTATACTACTCGGCGACGAGACGTGCAAGACGTTCACCTGATGGTAAGTGATACGCTTGCCCATGACAACGCGGTGCTAGTTAAGATGGTACACACTGCACCACATCGCGCTCCTCGCCTTGAGACATTAGGTGTTAAGTCTCGTTACCCCAGTAATTACACTAGCTACAGCAGCTGTCTCAAGGCGAACGCAATGCGGTGCAGTGTATACCATCTTAACTAGCGGCGCGTTACGAGCAAGTGTATCACTTATAATCAGGTGAACGTCTAGCTAGTCTATTCGCTTAGCAGAATTAAAGGGAAGGTATAAAACAAGAGTCGGTGAGCGAGTTGATTCACATTTCTCGATACATTTACACAATTAGGCCCGCCGCCTACCGGGGCGGCGCGAGCGCGTCGCGCTAACGGATCAGTGAGCGTGTAAACAGCTCTGGAACGGATGCGGCAACTTTTTAATCAGAACTGTGAATGGAGACGGCGCATTATGCGGCGGTGGACGCGGGACAAAGAGCCGGCGCGGTTCAGCCGCGCCCGTCGCCAACTTCCACGCGTCGGCCTCGGCTATTGTTTTTTTTTTTTATTCCAATCTCTCGACACGGGTAATGCGAACATTGATCCTATATCCCAACTGTATACGAAAACCAACGATTAAATAACACGAGTGATACAAGTTACTTAAATATCTATTAGAACAAGTCCTGAACGTTAATCACTCAATTATCGCTTCTCATGTGTAGCTCTTTTTGTGTATACGGTTAAAAACAGCGGACGTCGCAAGCGCCATCTATCTCGCGGTGTGTGTGGTGGGGGTGAGGGGGGACCGGAAATGAGTCGGCGCACGCGACCCGCATGCCGGCCGCGTTGCGCTCCACCGTTAACGCATCCTTACTGTATATAAGTTTCCATACTTAATTTGTAATAGATATACTAAATATTACTGCTTAATAGTAGTTTAAAATTATTCTCTATTTATCTATTTATTAAAACCAATCAAGAGACTAACGTAATATACAATAATAAATAGTAAATATCCCAATGTACTATTTATATCATTTGTAATCTAAAGACATGTCTTTTTTAAATGTAGTAAACATTTAGTACATACGCCAAGTATAGTAGACTGAAGATAAAAGTTGATGCGGAGAGAAACTTGAAGATTTGCTTTGTAGATAGTAAACTTACTAAGTTAGAAATAACAATGAATTTATTTAAAATTTTAAAAAGTACTTTACCAACCAAAACATTAATATAAAGTATTAATAGTGTTGGTGGTAGTTCTCTGGTGGATACCTTCCGTTTCACCATATTTGCTACTAAACAGTAACATTCAAATCTTACTTCCATTTATCTATTACAAAGTAAGTATAAAGCTTACTTTTCATATATAGTATACTTTATATAAACAAATATTAAACTTGCTTAACTTCAAACGATTCAAAAGTTTTAACTTGTTTATACTATGTAAATAAATTTGAATGTAACAAATTATATTTGAATTTTATATAACATATTCAAATAGCTTATTCTCTATTATTATTATAAAACATGTCAAAGTTTAGTAGATAAGTTAGAATATCCTCACTACCACGTTACCATTCCCATACTACCAGGATAAAGCCAGGAGCTAATCTTGTGACCTTACTAGCAGTCCTTACGAACCTTCATGATAAGATCTGAAAAGTAATGAGAGATTATAGAATGAAAGGTTATAAGGGAAATATTGTGAAAAAATATAAAAAACGCAAAGGCAAAGGAATGAAAAGATGATCCTGTCTTGAAAGCGCAGAGGAACGAGTAAAAAAAATCAATAAAAAAAAAGAACCATGCTAGATGCAATTGACCCCAAATGAAATGGTCTAAGTTCAGGAGACAATGAGTTGTGAAGATATCAGTGAACCATACGTTCAGATTAACTGCTGGTAGGTCTCTGTTGCAGACCGTCAAGAGACCGTAGTAATTATTTCTACTGCGAAACAATAAAAATATTACTGTGTTGTATTTGAAGGGCGATTTGATCTAGTGATATTACTGGAGTAACGAGACTTACGTGTTACGACGAGCGCAATGGGGTGCAATACCATCTTAACTAGCGGCACGTTATGAGCAATCACTTACGATCAAGCGATCGTCTCATGACAACGTGGTGCTAGTTAAGATGGTACACACTGCACCACATTGCGCTCGTCGTAAGACATAAAGTGTTTAGTTTCGTTACCCCAGTAATTACACTAGCTACAGCGCCCTTCAAACCGGAACACAGTAATGTTTGCACATCACTATTTGGCGTTTGAAATAGGAGCTGCGGTGGTACCTAGACGGTCTGTAGCAACAGAGACCTACCACCTGGTGTTTCGTCATATAGTGGAATAAAAAAAGGTTAGGTGGTGCAGTGTGTACCATCTTAACTAGCGCCACGTTGTCATGGGCAAGCGTATCACTTACCATCAGGTGAACGTCTTGCTCGTCTCGTCGCTTAGTAGTATAAAAAAAAAAAATGGTTGTTGAATTGCAAGCTTCAAGGTGCTCGTGAGGAGCTGGTGGGTGCCGGCGGCGGGGAACCCACCGGGCGCGGTGCCGCCGCGATAACGTCGCGATCACGCAGCTCTATCGCCCGTGTCACATTGTTCGATATCAAGACATGCACTTTCGCTTGATATTTAGGGCTGCGGCTGTTACAATATTAATTAAAAAATTCTATACCATCACAGTCATATGGAAGTAAGGCGCGGGTTCGATTAAAATTACACTCGAATATTCTTTTTTTTTTTTATACTACTATGCGACAAGACGAGCAAGACGTTCACCTGATGGTAAGTGATACGCTTGCCCATGACAACGTGGCGCTAGTTAAGATGGTATACACTGCACCACATTGCGCTCGGCGCCTGAGACATAAGGTGTTAAGTCTCGTTACCCCAGTAATTACACTAGCTACAGTAAAAACAAACCGGAACACAGTAATGTTTCCACACTACTATTTGGCGGTTGAAATAGGAGCTGCGGTGGTACCCACCCAGACGGTCTCCGGCAACAAAGACCTACCACCTGGTGAAATTCCAGTTTATATCACCGTTTGGATACCGACATGTTTTAAAAGCTTGAGTTTAAAAATAAACAGATTGTAATGTTTATCTGTGTTTGGATAACTGTGGTTAATGCGACGGTTAGTTAATTTCGTGTAGTGTATACATTTGATACAGCGATAACGTAATGTAAATAATAACTTAACGCAATACGAAACTAAGAAAAGAATTTCTGTAAGAAAATTCAGTCCCGCAGAAGATCATCTTTCGGAATTTACGCAACTATTCACTTATATGTAAGTGATGCGCTCGTATCTCTAGTTACAATGCTATATATTGTATCGCGATTATGTCAAGTATCGTTACACCAGTAATTTTACTAGCTTACATCAAATACAATATAGTAACATTATCACACTACTGTTTGGCAGTTAAAAAAGTCACTGCGGTAGTACCTAGACGGTCTGAAACAAAAATATCAGCAGGTTATGTAAACGAACCTTGGATTCCATACCACAGATAATATAACAAAATTAACGATTTTGTAATCAATCTGTAAATAATATAGCATTTAATTGTCAGTTTAAAAATAAACAGATTGTAATGTTTATCTGTGTTTGGATAACTGTGGTTAATGCGACGGTTAGTTAATTTCGTGTAGTGTATACATTTGATACAGCGATAACGTAATGTAAATAATAACTTAACGCAATACGAAACTAAGAAAAGAATTTCTGTAAGAAAATTCAGTCCCGCAGAAGATCATCTTTCGGAATTTACGCAACTATTCACTTATATGTAAGTGATGCGCTCGTATCTCTAGTTACAATGCTATATATTGTATCGCGATTATGTCAAGTATCGTTACACCAGTAATTTTACTAGCTTACATCAAATACAATATAGTAACATTATCACACTACTGTTTGGCAGTTAAAAAAGTCACTGCGGTAGTACCTAGACGGTCTGAAACAAAAATATCAGCAGGTTATGTAAACGAACCTTGGATTCCATACCACAGATAATATAACAAAATTAACGATTTTGTAATCAATCTGTAAATAATAACTTAACGCAATACGAAACTAAGAAAAGAATTTCTGTAAGAAAATTCAGTCCCGCAGAAGATCATCTTTCGGAATTTACGCAACTATTCACTTATATGTAAGTGATGCGCTCGTATCTCTAGTTACAATGCTATATATTGTATCGCGATTATGTCAAGTATCGTTACACCAGTAATTTTACTAGCTTACATCAAATACAATATAGTAACATTATCACACTACTGTTTGGCAGTTAAAAAAGTCACTGCGGTAGTACCTAGACGGTCTGAAACAAAAATATCAGCAGGTTATGTAAACGAACCTTGGATTCCATACCACAGATAATATAACAAAATTAACGATTTTGTAATCAATCTGTAAATAATATAGCATTTAATTGTCAGTTTAAAAATAAACAGATTGTAATGTTTATCTGTGTTTGGATAACTGTGGTTAATGCGACGGTTAGTTAATTTCGTGTAGTGTATACATTTGATACAGCGATAACGTAATGTAAATAATAACTTAACGCAATACGAAACTAAGAAAAGAATTTCTGTAAGAAAATTCAGTCCCGCAGAAGATCATCTTTCGGAATTTACGCAACTATTCACTTATATGTAAGTGATGCGCTCGTATCTCTAGTTACAATGCTATATATTGTATCGCGATTATGTCAAGTATCGTTACACCAGTAATTTTACTAGCTTACATCAAATACAATATAGTAACATTATCACACTACTGTTTGGCAGTTAAAAAAGTCACTGCGGTAGTACCTAGACGGTCTGAAACAAAAATATCAGCAGGTTATGTAAACGAACCTTGGATTCCATACCACAGATAATATAACAAAATTAACGATTTTGTAATCAATCTGTAAATAATATAGCATTTAATTGTCAGTTTAAAAATAAACAGATTGTAATGTTTATCTGTGTTTGGATAACTGTGGTTAATGCGACGGTTAGTTAATTTCGTGTAGTGTATACATTTGATACAGCGATAACGTAATGTAAATAATAACTTAACGCAATACGAAACTAAGAAAAGAATTTCTGTAAGAAAATTCAGTCCCGCAGAAGATCATCTTTCGGAATTTACGCAACTATTCACTTATATGTAAGTGATGCGCTCGTATCTCTAGTTACAATGCTATATATTGTATCGCGATTATGTCAAGTATCGTTACACCAGTAATTTTACTAGCTTACATCAAATACAATATAGTAACATTATCACACTACTGTTTGGCAGTTAAAAAAGTCACTGCGGTAGTACCTAGACGGTCTGAAACAAAACTACCAGCAGTTCATGTAAACGAACCTTGGATTCCATACCACAGATAATATAACAAAATTAACGATTTTTTAATCAATCAGTTAATAATATAGCATTTAATTGTCAGTTTAAAAATAAACAGATTGTAGTGTTTATCGGTGTGTTTGGATAAATGTGGTTAATGCGACGGTTAGTTAATTTCGTGTAGTGTATACATTTGATACAGCGATAACGTAATGTAAATAATAACTTAACGCAATACGAAACTAATAAAAGAATTTCTGTAAGAAAATTCGGTCTTTCAGGAGATCATCTTTCGGAATTTACGCAACTATTCACTTATATGTAAGTGATGCGCTCGTATCTCTAGTTACAATGCTATATATTGTATCGCGATTATGTTAAGTCTCGTTACACCAGTAATTTTACTAGCTTACATCAAATACAATATAGTAATATTATCACACTACTGTTTGGCAGTTAAAAAAGTCACTGCGGTAGTACCTAGACGGTCTGAAACAAAACTACCAGCAGTTCATGTAAACGAACCTTGGATTCCATACCACAGATAATATAACAAAATTAACGATTTTTTAATCAATCAGTTAATAATAAAGCATTTAATTGTCAGTTTAAAAATAAACAGATTGTAATGTTTATCTGTGTTTGGATAAATGTGGTTAATGCGACAGTTAGTTAATTTCGTGTGGTGTATACATTTGATACAGCGATAACGTAATGTAAATAATAACTTAACGCAATACGAAACTAATAAAAGAATTTCTGTAAGAAAATTCGGTCTTTCAGGAGATCATCTTTCGGAATTTACGGAACTTATCACTTAAATGTAAGTGATGCGCTTGTATCTCTAGTTACAATGCTATATATTGCATCGTATTTATGTCAAGTATCGTTACGCCAGTAATTTTACTACCCAACGCTCTGTAAGTGTTAAATAAACGTCGTCACTTTGGTTCGAGTGAGATCTGTTGCGGTGACGTTGAAGTCTTTTTCATTAAAAAAAAATTGTTTTCACTTGAATTGTTGTATGACCACATGCGGTGGAAACACCTCGTATGATATATGTGGAAGTGTCACTTGGTGTTATCATCTTCACGCATCTGATGGTAGGTTTTTCTAGACCGAGTAATTACTGTGGTAACGAGACTTTATATCATGTGAATATCATCCTAAATAGTATTTGTTAAAGCTGTGTATCTAATCGCAAGGTAATAATTAAAAAAATGTGTTTGTTGTTTAATGGTCATATTTACTATCAAGTGAACATCTCGCATGTGTCGTCAATGGCATCAAGATTGTTTATCTGAAGGTCAAGTGTGAGTTGGCATATGAGAGTCCACAAAAACACCCTCTCGATGTTTTTCTTCACCGGAAGCCGAAGCAGTGGGAATCGAACGAGCGTTTCACGTAAACGCTTTCAGCTCGCTCGTATCGGCTGCCGCATCGCATTACGAGTTTCCGCGACGCTTTGGGAGCTCGCAAAAATTTTAATATCACCCGACGCGATCAGTTAAGACGGGAAATGAGTGTAATGGTTTATAAATCAGTCGGCGTCGAGGTAACGACGCGCCTCTGTCAATAGCCGCGGGGCGGGCCCGCCGGCGAGTGGACGCACCCGGTAACTGTTTCCACTTTCACGTGCAAAATGAAAAAAAATATTACGAACAACTGAAGTAATTAATCATATACATTAACCAATAGAATTTATATCAGAAAAATTAAGACGAACATAATAACATGTGTGACTAACTACTAGGTCTCTGTTGCCGGAGATCGTCTAGGTCTAACTCAACCGCCAAACAGTAGTATGATAACATTACTGTGTTCCGGTTTGAAGGGTGTTTTAAGCTAGTAAAATTACTGGGATAACTAGACTCAACTTATGTCTGTAGTCGAGCGCAATGCGTGAATACCATCTTAACAAGCACCGTGTAATCGGCTAGTATTTACCAGGTGGTAGGTCTCTGTTGCCGGAGACCGTCTGGGTACCACCGCAGCTCCTATTTCAACCGCCAAATAGTAGTGTGCGAACATTACTGTGTTCCGGTTTGAAGGGCGCTGTAGCTAGTGTAATTACTGGGGTAACGAGACTTAACACCTTATGTCTTAACGAAGAGCGCAATGTGGTGCAGTGTATACCATCTTAACTAGCAGCACGTTGTCATGGGCATATCACTTACCATCAGGTGAACGTCTTGCTCGTCACGTCGCATAGTAGCATAAAAAAAAAATAAAAAATAGTATATCACTTACCATAAGGTGGCCTTTAAGCACTGGTTTAAATTTTACAAAGCAAGCGGTAATTTTTGGTAGTGAGGTATACGTAGATATTACTATGAGGTAGGTATTGCTACGGGTAGCGTATCCGTTGTGTTCTCACGTCGGCGTGGGCAGTCCATTATCGAGAGCCGGAGATCGCGCGGATAGCGGCCATAATTTGCAATAAATATAAGGGCGGAGGTGTCAGCGGTGGTGCCTTTTGTTGTGCGTTCGATTCCCGGGCCGGGATCGTTACGATAATCTGCTTTGATTAATAGGCGCAATTTAGTTTAGAAGACGTGTACAAAAATTTAAAGCTGTGGGTTGTGATAGGGAATCACTTTCTTGTTACATACGCAGAGACCACGCTCGTGATCCGGACCAAGAACCTGTGACCTCACCAAACGTTGACAACGACAACGGAGAAAGTTTAATTGAGTTAAAAAGAAAGTCTACATCACCTTGACTTTCTTCTAGAACATCCCTAACACTAAAATAAAACAATAAACTAATTTGTATCATCATGACGTTATCTTTTAAACGGCGAAGGTTTCAGCTTCAATTCTGTGACTAAATCTCTAACAGCTTATTAAATGATAAGGTTTTTTGAAATACGCCGTAATAACTGCAATCGTTATATTGTAAATGAGCTATGACAAAATTTCAGCTATTATTCTTTGCAAGCACACTTCACCGTATTCGGCTTCGTCACGTAAAACTAAGTGTTAGCACATTATCGATAAGCAAAACTAGTGTAAGTAATAACGTTGCGTCCAACCATTATCAATAGTTTGAGGCGTAGTTAAGAAATCTTATGCCGTGTCGTATGTTTGTAAGTGAGCGTATTAAGTAACGGTCGTGTTACAAGTGCGGGGTGTTGCGAGAGCGGTTAAGATACTGGGCATGCACTGGCACCGCATTGGCAACGCCGTAATCTCGCCGTGAAATGCGATGCTGCTGAGATAGGGCACGCGGCGCCCGCCTCGCTACAGCGCGAACGCTCCGTTTGTGATTATGTAGTATGACTGCGGTGATACAAATTATTCTTACTCACTTGCTAATTCAATTTTCTATCACTACACAGTAACATTCTTTTGTATTAGACCGCAACTGTCAACGCAGCTATTCTCTTGTGGCAGTGAACCTCTGCTGAATATGTCGCATCTCGATGAGAAAAGTAGATTTGAGTTTCGTAAATCATTAATAGATAATTTAGTTTTATTAATAATAGAAATTGAAAAAAACACAGTTACATTAATGTGTTTATAATTTATAACAGTTTTTAAATTAGTGTGTATACAGCGATGATACAAAATGGCCGAACAATGCAAATGTTGCCAGTGTAAAAAATAAACTGATATTCAGTCACCGCTTGGTTCAATACTTAAATTATTGATGCATTCAAAACTACTAAATTAAAAAAAGAATTTGGTTTTTTTTTTAATCTAAATTGTATTTCGTTTATAATTTTTTTAGCTTACTTTACATTTGATTTCTTTTATTTAACGAAGTGTCACTTGTTGGTGAGCTCGGCTTTAATTGTAATCGGTTTTGTGATTCATGATGTTAAGTCTCGTTCTTCCAAAACACGGTCTCTTCCATCCTCGTCATAGTGCGAGCGAGACAGATGCACACGAGATACAATCAAGATATGCCCCGGGGCGTCTGGCGGTAGAAAAGGTGCTGTGTTGCGTTAAACACGTGGCCATTATCAAATGTATCGAGAGGCTGTGCGTAGGCACTCTACGTAGAGTGGCGGCTATCGGCCGGGTTAATGGTGCGAAAATGGCAGATAGCGCGGCGACACCGCACACACCCCCGCCCGCCGCGCACCCCCGCGCACACCAGCGCCGCCACCGCCGCCGCGTCACAAAGTTGCAGATGCCCTATCGGGGTAATTGCGCGGGAAAAGATAGCGCGCAGATTTAGTTTTGATGCCTTCGATTTATGTTTTTTTTTTAACAATGAACATCCTCTTTATTCATTTCGCGATTCATCCGCTACGGTTTACAATTTATATGTCATCCATCATCATCATATCACTCTGCTCCATTTCTATACGCTCGATACATGTTTTTTGCCGCCATTTTGTTAAGTTCGTGTTTTATGATCATGCGTCAAACATCCTTGGAAATTTTATGGGTAAGATGATTTCACCATTTACGGTCTAATTGTTATTTTACATTAAATATAATTGATATCAAGTTTACTGAAGTTAAAACACACTACAATGATATTTGTTAATATATTAACTTTCTCAATTAAAAGATGGCGGATAAATTTCACCGTGATAAATTTTTGCGATATAAAGATAAATGGTAATAATGTTAAATACGATAACTTTATCTGCTCGCGAGGCGGGAAACTGATCGATGGGCGCCTCACATCCTTGGAGAGCATCAATTAACATTATCCTGGCGATCCGTCGGCGATCCATCAGCTGAAATACTTATCCGTTGTTACGTTACCACATAATAGATTCGTTTACCGGTAACGCGTTGGAAACGATTGTCCATTCACCATCGATAGTGATACTGTTATTATTTTTTAAAATATCTTTTTAGGACACATTCAGACGTTATTAACTGGTGGTAACAAACTTCACCATCAATTTTACTGCATTACAAAATCAATCAATCTAAATGTTGTAATTGGACATTCTCAATTTGGTAGTAAAGTAAGGTAAGGAGACAGCAGGTAATAGCTAATGAAATTACTGTGGTAATAAGACTAAAGTATAAAGTAGAGATACGAGAATATAATCGATTATAAAAAATCAAAAATTGTACTCAATTTAAATATTAAAAATAATCGATTTTTCCATAATCGATTATTTTTTCACATCCCTGCTTCTTCGGCTCCGGCAAAGAGATTGTTTTCGAAAGCTGGCGTAATATTAACAAAGACCAGGAGCCGAATATTATCCAAACGGTTACTAAGGCTAGTCTTAATCGATTTTTCAAGATCAAAAACAGTCGATTGATTAAAAATCGATTTTTTATGCAGAATGTCACATCCCTTATATCAAGACAACGACCACAGCATCTCAGCTACCGCCACATTATTAGTAGACCATCACCATCACGTGAATACTTATAAAGTGTGTATACTTACAATTCATCTTTTATACGCAGAAGATATTAAAAGTTTTATACATTTAAATAAGTAGTAAACTCACTAGAGACAGTGAAGAGTACCCTTCAGAGCTTTTCATAATGTGTACCTCAAGGGTATAGATATATTTCATACGTGATTACATTGAATAGGGGCTGATTGATCGAGCAGCTGCGACGGTATCTCTACCTTGATTACCTGCTCTTCTATTGAATTGTGCTCCATAAACTCGTTCAGGTCTGAACTGCTGGAAGGAAAGCTGATTTATTTTCTACTAGACGAGCTAGACGTTTACCTGGTGGTAAGTGAACATGGCGCTAGTTGAGATGGTACACACTACATCAAATTGCGCGCGTCGTAAGACATAAGATGTTAAATCTCGTTACCGCTGTAATTTCACTAGCTCATAACGTCCTTCTAACTGGAACACAGTAATGTTATCACACTACTGTTTGTCCTATACGGCCTCCGGCCAGAGACCTAATGGGCATTATCACCATCAGGTGAACGTTTTGCTTGTCTAGCTTAGTAGAATATAAAAAAGTAGTTCGCGTGGCTACGTAACGCGGGTATTTGTAAGCGGATAAGTTGTTACAAATGCTAGTGTTAGTGTTAAAGTATAGATGTCGCTGTTCGCTCGTTAGCCGCCGCGGGGCGGAACCTCCACTCGACCGCAGACTCTTTTAAAAACCGCTGGACTGGATTTATGTGCGAACTTATCTTTCTTGTAACGCTTATGATAAATATACATAAGTTAGCTACCGTATTATCATAATACTTCTTCTTCTAAGTCGTATTTCCTCATGACTGAGGGTCGTGGTCATCATGTGTAATAAAACACACGACGACTTGCTTCGCAGTTATAATGGAGTGGTGTTGCCATTGCCTTCTCCATTTCACATACTAGTGCGAGCACGAATGCTCATCACATAGATATGTCAGTTTCCTCACGATGTTCTCCTTCCCCATCAAAGCACGTGATATTAGCTGGTGTTGTACTAACTGTACATAAATTGAATAATTCATTGGTGCAGGCCGGATTCGGACCCGGTACCTTCGTATTGGAAGGCCGGCGTTCACACCACTAGACCTAGCTTACCTGGTCACAACAGTGGTGGTAGACGAATATGAGTAGTATGCAAACATTATTGTTACTATGTTTCTTACTGAATGCGGGAATAGCTGATTAAATTATTGGGGTAACAAGAGTTGGACTTCTTAAGACTGAAATTTAGGACTTTATAATAAATTTAATGGTAGCTTTCCTTTGGAGACGGTACCGCCATCTAGTAGCCGCTGGAGCTCAATTGGAGATAGAAAGAGAGAGAATTTTTTTTCTAATTAATTTGTGAATATTAATAGATAATAGACATATACAATTGTTATAATTAACTATTATGTAAAAGATTAATCCATATTTCTTGTCTATAATCATACTGTCGCCAGTTAAAATAACAAATAGCACCAAATTGTTTTCTTCAGTTTATTTCAGAGATGTTTTGATTAAAAAAAAATTATAAACCTCTACGGTTTCTGTCGGAATTACACCGACCTGAGACGGTCCGACAACAATTCCATATTTAATAAGTTAAAGGTTATATATTAAAATAGAAATATACTCTAGGACGAAATCAAAACGGCTTTCAAATACAAAGCGAGCAGTAAACGCGAAATAAACAGGCATTTATCCACAAATTACTCCGCGACGGGGTATCGCGGCGCCGCGGCCTCATTGTATACCTTATAAAGTATGGAATAAGGGCGGGAGTTGCTTGGACAGGCCGCCGCTGCCTGTTGCTCGCCGGATATTACCCGTTCTATCAGCGGCGGGCTGCCTCGTTGGAGTATCACCTTGTAATTCGGCAAATTACCTCCACATCTTCGTGTAATTAAATACTTTAGCGCTTCTACTACTTTTTATACCTATGAATTATCACACTGATAAATGTTTCAATTAAATAATTTCTTATGTAACAAAAATTATAAACGATGAGATGATTGTTATGTGATGCAGTGTATATATCTTCTACAAATCGAAAGTACAAAATTAGTTTATTTTCTAGTTTGAACTTAATTATTAAGCATGTGTATATTTATCTATATATATAAAACATATATTAGTATGTATGTTTGTGTACTAAACTGTGTTTTTTTCATATGAAATTCACCTACCACTGCATCTCCCCACATCCTGGGTTGGTTGGTAGAGAATGACCACGGACATTAGGCTCGCCTTTTGTTGCCCAATTTTAGCTGGGTCAATAAAGATTTTAAATAAATTATTTACATCTATTCATGTTTGTGTTAAATCAGTCTGTTTTGATGCAAGTATTTTTATGACATTCGTCACGAAAGCAGTGTCCATAATAAAGAGCATTTACCAAATAAGATGTGACCTAAAGGTCTATGTTACCAGGTCATAAAATTAAAAAAATTTACGACGGCAATGAGTTACGTTGTACGGAGGCGGTGCGGTGCTGCGCGCGCAGCTACAGACTGCTGCAAATGCGTTGGTGCGCGCGCAGGCAGCTACAGACGGGCGCGCTTATCGCACGCGCGCAGCCGCACCTCGCCGCGATAACATCGCACTAATTAATTTCAACCGCAAACAACGCCGGTGCGGCAGTAAAAATGTGTGTCTTTTGTATACACCCTCGTCATACCGCACCCGTGTCACGGTAATTAATAAACCTGCACGACACACACACACAACTTCTTTGAATTAATGGCGCCGCTGACCACGGGACCTCCTTCCAGCAAACGCTTAAATCCATATACGCCATCCTCCAACTCGCTCCTGACCAGCGCAGTTAACTCTCTATACGAACAAGAGCCAACTATTCAAATTTAACTTGAATAAGATTATACATTAGTTTTAGTTAATTTATTATACACTAACTTGATATAATTAGATCACCCGTAAATTCAGTTCTGATTCCACATGCCTCGACCGACCATTTTGCATCAATTATTATTTCTGTTTTGTTATATAAAAAACTTATGTAGGTATTGAACGTATATATTAGATTATAGAGAGTTCATTTATAATTATAGAATATCTTATAAATATAATCTAATGAGATTATTTAGAACGAAACGTGAAAAACTTTGTTAAATGAAAATACAGAAATTAATCTTTTATAGTACAAAATGGAGTCTTAATTAAGACAATGTTAAAATAGAAAATTTACTGGAAATTTGTTGTGTTTCTACTATAACATGGTTTTCACGATTTATGTTTGTTTTATTAGTTATTTAACACCGAAAAAGCCAGTGTTGCCAGTGTGAAATTAACGTAAATGAGTTTGGTTCGTGTGAGAGGTCGTTAGTGCGACGTTTATCTTGACATCTTCGAGTATCGCGACGATAATTCTAGGCCAAAAACTACTTAACAGATAAGCAGCCATTATTTAAAGTTGTACTTTAATAACTTGTAGTAGGTGAAGTGATTGTTACACTGTTGTTTTATGGGGAGAAGTTAAAAGCTGGATCGCATTAAGTGATGTTAATTACTAAAGTCTAAAGGTACAATGATAATCTATCATTTGAAAAAATAGCGAAAATAAGACGCATGCGTGGTCTTAAAGATTAGAATGTGCTGGAATGGTCTAGCGGTTAATTTTCATGCTTTAAACACAAAGACCAAGAGTTCGATTCTAAAATGTTTCCTTTTTGGTTTCCACTCCCTCTACAGTGCTAACTTTGACCTTTCACATCTCTTTAACCGGTAAAGCTGTAGACTTTTCATTTCGGATATCTCGTCTCCGTATCCTGTACTACATTTTATCCTGGAGGAGTAACCATGTAGCTCTTCCAGTTTAAAAGTTTAGTAGTATTTAAGTCAGCGCAACAGTCTACTTAATGATTGCGGTTATTTAAATATTCATCACCCTGACGTTTGGTGTGCTCTGCATCAGCCAAGGCCTGAGCTGACTGGTACTATGTAATAACACGGAGCACGACACAAAGCGACTTATCACCGATAAGCTGTAGTGACAGCGTGCATTTCCGGATTAACAATAATTTCTTCTTTTTCCCGCTACACAGTAAACATGCCGTTGTTAAAAACTTCCGTAACATTCGTTTGTGTTAATTTCTGTTACGGTTTTCTTCTATATATAATAATAGAGAATGCTAAATAAAAATTGGCTTTGATTTGAGTTATAAATACATCATCACATTGCGCTCGTAGCTTTAATACTTAAGATGTTATGTCTCGTTACTTCAGTAATTTTACTAACATCCACCACTCTTTAAACTAAAGCATTAGTTTTTTTATTATACTACTATGCGACGAGACGAGCAAGACGTTAACCTGATGGTTAGTGATACGCTTGCCCATGACAACACGGTGCTAGTTAAGATGATACACACTGCACTACATTGAGCTCGCCTGTAGACATAAGGTGTTAAGTCTCGTTACCCCAGTAATTACACTAGCTACAGCGCCCTTCAAACCGGAACACAGTAATGTTTGCACACTATATCTGGACGGTCTCCGGCAACAGAGACTTATTTATTATTTATTTATTTATTTTATTCGCATAAGTAGTTTTTTATACAACCACACAACGATTATACTGTTTCACCAACATTACAAAATGCAATACCTAATACAATAATAAAGGCACATAGTAGTATCGTCTCCGCTCACAATCTTAGTGTTTAACTCAATCAGAAACAAGACGAAGAAATCACAAAATATAGCCATAATTCACTAACAATACAACACAACTTACCACCAGTAGTTTAAATGATTCCTTATTTATTGTTTTTATGAATACTCTTTAATTATTATTCGCAGATAGGTCGTTATATGGAAGTATAATTAATTATTTTTTTAGTATAAGTTTGTATTGTGTTATTAGTCGTTTACTTTAAAGTGAAACAAATGTTAGGAGTAGGGAACCTCTTGAGAGTTCGTGAGTAATGAGTAGTGACGCGGCGTGCGCGCGTGTGTGTGTGTGTGTGTGCGCGGCGGCGCGTCGCGCCCGATAAGGATGTATTAGCACATTCCGCCCGGCGAGCGCCACTGTATTTATTCTTATCCGGTGTAAGGCAGGTTACACCCCTAGTGACGCGCCCGCGATATCGATACACGCGAGCCACCGCGCCTGTCCCCGCGACGATAAACAGGCAGCACATCACTGCACGCGTTCAGCTTTCAACTCTATCTGTGAATTACAATTACGTATTCCAATCTAACAACTTTAAAATGGTCGATCACAGTTTATTTACAGTTAACTTTTATTTAAAATAACGTTAAAATTTTGTTACTAATATACATACTGCATCTATTCAATGTATGTATTAGAATATAAACATTCAAACTACAATGTGTTAGTTAGTTGCATTAATTAAATTGTTAATCTAACGCATATCTAGAGGGTCTGGGTGTGGGTCTTCAAAAAAAGAGTGAACAGGCTTTTTCTAGACTAGTGCGCTTTACCACCTAGATTACATCGCCGCTTACCATCAGATGGGATCGTAGTCAAGCACTAGTCTATCCTAAATAAAAAAAAAATATATCTTAAATTTTGTGTTTTTTTATTTATTTAGGTAATTAGTTATATTTATAATTAAACATTTACCCAGTCTGCTATTAGGAGTAATATACACATCTAAATATGTAGTGAAAAAAATAAGAACACAATTTAGTCGTTGTTTTTTATAATATAGATTGTTAATTATCATATAGTGAATATTGTTTATAAAGTTTTATTATTGTAAAAATGCAAACGCTGCGGCTGGTAATCGATTGGTGATGCTTATGTTTAACAGTGAACATAATAGAGGGAAATGATGATGATTATAACGATTACAAATAAAAATCGTTTCCGAACATTAAATATAATGAATATCGATATAATATATAAGTGTCGAGCGCCATCCCGTCCGGTCGTGTGAAGGGGGTGAGCCCGCTTGGCGCTGCGAGATAGCGCCGATACCATCTCCGGGTGGCTGCCCCGATAGAGAATAATAATAATTTTATTATACTACCGCACCACCACCACCACCACCACCACCACCGCCGCCGCCCGTGTTTATAAACAACTTATGAACACCGCCTGCTCTCTATCTGAAATCTTTCAATCGACTTTTTACACTTATTTACTCTTCCCTTACAATATATTATTTATATATAACGTTAAGATCTAACTTATCAATTATCAAAGTTGGTAATTTTTCAATGCAATTTACCCAACTTTAGGTGGGTAAGATAATAAGTTACTTTGACCTTAAGATTTGTACATGCCAGTTGAGTATGAACCAAATCTACAGATAATGCAAATTGTAAATCAATATCAACGAAATTAGTCGACTTACAGCGTCTTCAGTATCTACATAATACAGCCTTAATGCTTTATCACTTAAGTAGATATCAAGCGAGTGCTATTACTAGTAATAAATACTTTGAGAATTCTTCACTTTCAAACGCCTACAGTCTCAACGCTGAACTTAAAACCCTTCAGACGTAACTGACTTCGTTTAAACAAAAACACACACACGCGCGCACCGTTTAGTGTACGTGACGTGTTGTTGTGTGCGCGTGTGTGCCTGTGTGCGTCGCGCACACACACGCGCAGCGCAAAAACTCTGTAAGTGCGCTCCGAAGGATCTCGTATGAAGTCGCACATGAAATATATTCAATCTGCGACTCCGAGATAAGGCCGCGCCTCCCCCCCGTCACCCCGTCACCCCGCCCGCGCTCTCCCCGGGGGCTCTCTCTCTCCCCCGTCACCCCGCCGCCGCTCAGCCGGATGCGAGCCTGATTTTTGACGGTCACTTGAAGTTTGCCTTTTGTTAATGTGTACGACGATTTCATTTCTTATGCCAATTTTTTTTGTTCATTCAAAACTGCAATTATTTGTTTTTAGGTTTTATTGTAGACTTACTAATTAGAAATATTATAAAATTAACTAAACTTAAGTTCAATGTAACGGTTATATAAGTTTACGTTTAATTTTATTATCAATTCTCAGTAATATGAGACGGTAAAAATTATTAGTCTTATCTTACCTAATGTCTTAATACACTTGTAGCTTTAAAATGTAAATTGTTATCCAATCTTTTTTTTTTTATTCTTTAAGGCAAAAGACGAGCGAGACGTTCACGTGATGGTAAGTGATACGCTTGCCCATGACAACGTGCTGATAGTTAAGATGGTATACACTGCACCACATTGCGGTCGTTGAAAGACACAAGGTGTTAAGTCTCGTCACCCCAGTAATTTCACTAGCTTACACTACCTTTCAATTACAACACAGTAATGTTATCACACTACTGTTTGTCGGTTGAAATAGTCACTGGTGGGTACGTAGACGGTCTGCAACGGAGATATACCAGCGGTGAAATAAATGTTACATTACTGCATGCTGATAAAGATTTACCGCCGGTATCGACTAATGTATTCGGAGCACTACAATCGGTTAGATCCATCAGGGTCCGAAGGTCGCTGCGAGGTTAGCGGAGCAGCATCGGCAGGTGGCAGATAGCGAGCGTTATCGCATCGGCATTGGCGGGTTCGAACCCGGAGCCACCGGGCTCATTACGCGATAACTATTCAGTTTGTTAACAATGCCGCCGGCGCTGATACGCGCGATGCAAATGAGCCCGCGCCGCCTAGCCGGCCGCTTTATTACTATCGAGTAGTAAAATGTTACTCGCGCTCACTGTGGAGACGCGGCCACTGCCGTCCGGGGTTATCACTTCGAAACGCGTTAAGCGATAATCGCGTAACTATCGTTTGATTGAAAGTATTGTATAATTTTTGCTGTCGTTCGCAACATACGTAATAAGCCCGCGGTGTTTGAAAAGCGGGCTTATTATGAGTTTAATTAATTTTTATATGTAAACGACGAGACGGACACGACGGTCTGTTACTAAAGTAACGAGACTTAACATTCAGCTTAATGTTATGTAAACATCTTAACTAGCGCTACATTAAGTAAGCAAAGCAATCAAACGGAATCCAGTCTCATGTATAAATTCTCAAGTAAAATAACTTGAAATAACTTTAATACGTAACAAATAGGCATATATAGATATACACAGGTATCGCGTTGTTCATTTCATAACATTTGGATACTCGGGGTATCGCTGGACGGTTTCCTGTGCGACGGGACGGGTTAGGGGTAGGGGAGCTGCTCACGGTGGAGACGGAAGGGGAGAGAGGGGGGGGGGGATGTCCCTGAAATACCTGAAAAGTGACCGCGATGAGGACAAATTTCGGCCGCGCGGTATCGCTAAAGGCGCAATGAAAAACTCAAAATTTTCAATCGCGTTGGATAATCGATTATTGAAATAATCGATATTATATCGATATTCACGTAATTTGCTGATACTCTCTATCGTTGTATAGTAATAATTAACTACATCATATAACGTATTGCTATTACTTACTATTACTGTTGTATCCATCTTAACTAATAAAGTTTTAACCGATTGAAATTTAACAGTTTGGGACGTTAACCGTTTCTTTTTGTATATAGGTTGAAACAAAAAGAAATTATATGTACATTACTGCGTTACAGTTAGATATTACTTGAGAGACAGTAGGAATTAAACACTAGCATCATATTGTTTGGATTACTCACTGCCTCTCTCTGCTATATCTTCTTATTACCGTGCCTCTCCAACTAATGCAACAACTGCTATATCATTGTTTAGTTAAATGAAAGAGTTATTCGAACTTATTTTTTGACCAAAGGTTAAAAATGGAGGTGTGTTAACCTTCCGCAGCGTCAGCGCTAATCGGTCGGTGGTGCAGTTAGCGAAATATAACCTCAAATACATCACGCGGGTCGCGCGTGCGGCGCCACCGCATTAGCATTTTACCGCAGATTTTTTTTTTAACCGCAACAGTTAACTTATGCATATTTACTGAACTCGTGTTACTTAGCAAGGCCCAATAGTTAAGTTACGTTAAGAAAACTCAAGTAGATACGAATTTTCAATCGAGTTACAAAGCTTACATTATTCTTATATATATAACGTTGATTTACACGATCCGTTTCGTTTCTCCGTTTGTTTGTTGCCAGTAATCTTTAAAACGGCGGCGTATATCATTTTGAGACTTATACCAGTATAAAGATGATGTTATAAGGTGTGATTAACTTCCACGTCCTTCTAAGTTACAATAAGTGTTACTTGTTAACGCGGTAATGATTAGACTGCTGTGTTACCCCCGCCGCCGCTCTGATCTTGGACATAGTTTATGGATCAATTACATTTGTTAGTATCACCACTATATTATATTGTTTAATTATATATTTTTTTATTTACAGGTAAGTAAATGATAAGCTGGAGATCTTGTCAGCATTCAAGCTTAATCTGTAAGTAAACTCCTTCGTTAGAATATTTAAGTAAAGTAAAATAGATTTTCGATTTATGATCTTGTTAAGTTAAATATCAGTTTGAAGTTAATAATGATGATGATAAGTTAAAGTATAATAGAAGTATTTTTTATATCGCAGCGTGCTTGACGATCACTTGGTTTCACTCTACTCTTGATCTCACTCTGTCAAGTTGTTTCATTTCTCTTCTGCTCTTATCAAGAACACAGTATAAGAAATGTAGTAGCGAAAACTAAATAAAAGATAGATCGATGAAGTTTTGTATAAATATTACTGAAGCTGTTACCAGATAATTACCATCTTAACAAAGATCATCTGATTAATCGTGGATTTCCTCAATGTTATCCCGGTAAATATCGTAAATATTACCGGTAATTACAGGGCGATACGCCGTTATATAATAGACCGGCCCTACACAATACACATTTCGAAAAGCCGTCATCTCTACGTGTAGACATTCATTATGCCCTTAAAATCATGGAGGGGTGAAGGGAAGGGTGTCTTTAGGGGTATAGGAAGGTGGGGAGGGGAGTGTACTTCGCACAGCAAAAGTCCACGTCGCCGTTATCTCATCAGTTTGACGGATTCCTGGCGAAAGTGTTGCATATTCATATTCAGTTGTATAAAGATTTTTCATTTATGTTTATATAAGTATTC
This sequence comes from Byasa hedistus, assembly GCA_029286795.1. Lineage (NCBI taxonomy): Eukaryota > Metazoa > Arthropoda > Insecta > Lepidoptera > Papilionidae > Byasa > Byasa hedistus. The sequence continues at coordinate 1,327,988 of JAGSMW010000020.1, read as the reverse complement.
AGATGAAGAAAGATGTGTGGTAATAAGAAATAAAGTGGTGGTGGTAAGATTCCCAGTCCCAGCTGTGGGAAGATCTAAACGTAATCGTATGTAAAGCAATAATAAATTTGAAACTGTTAGTAAGCTATGACCAATTGCGTCTGCGATATTAATTGTATTAATAGTTAAGAGAAGAAGTGATCTTCTTAACTTCTCTATCATGGCGGCTAGGATAAGGCTCCCGACTCCGGCTGATAAACCGAGCTGCTTAATCGCGGACAGCATCAGCAGGGTGCGTCGCAGCTGGTATCAGCTCGCCGCTTATCGCCGCGGTATAAATCCTCAACAGATTGTCATCAGCGACACTAGCGCCACCCGCACTCTGTTACATTTTTGCAAATGCCTTAGAAACACAATTATAGTTCTTAAATATATAACAGATGTACAAAGCAAAAATCTTAACTAGTACATTATTACTGTTATAAACATTATAGTAAACACTAAAGTTATTCTTTAATGACAAAATAAATATATAGGCAAGAGAAAGTATATAGGTGAGTTTAACTCTGTAATAGTTCACCAGGTGGTAGGTCTTTGTTGCCGGAGACCGTCTGGATGTGTAGTAGTGTGCAAACATTACTGTGTTCCGGTTTGAAGGGCGCTGTAGCTAGTGTAATTACTGGGGTAACGAGACTTAACACCTTATGTCTCAAGGCGACGAGCGCAATGTGGTGCAGTGTGTACCATCTTAACCAGCGGCATGTTATGGGCAGTATCACTTACCATCAGGTGAACGTCTCGCTCGTTTCGTCGCATAGTAGTATAAAAAAAAAAAAGTTTTTCAATAGAACTGTGAAGAAAGTAAATTAATGAAAACTATGAATTTGTAAAATAAAATGTAGTTAGTTCAGCAATTCAAATCATACAATTTTTACTGTGTAGACAATAACGAGGTTATAGATCTTAATGGAGTACACCTTCACTATACTTTGGAGTACATAATTATATTGTAATGATGGTATTGCTTACTGTAAGGAATCCTTACCACTACTCTTCACCACAAGTTATGGAGTCCAGTTAAAGATCTTTGTATTCGCGACGCTATCGGCTTGTTTGTCCGCTCCAGAGCTATAAAGCTCGAGGTATTATTATGTATCATCTCGTTTATCAAAGAAAACGAAAATCGCACAATAATTCTCAATAAGTATTTTTTTCAGTGATATCACCAAAAAACTTACCAATTTTCTAAGCTATTAGAATTAGTCGATAACAGGATAAATTTTTTATGATTTCTGGTGCATAGATCATTGCAAGATTTATCACTTAAATCAATTATTCATCGTCTCTTACATTTTATTCTAAAGTAAATATTTATTTTTTTAACCTCAAACACTTCCAATTGTTACTGTACTGTCCAATCGTAATACTATAAAAGTTTAATAACAGTTTGATGATCTATTAGCGATTGTCAGACTATTATCGCTGTTGTACCGTTAGCCTGATACACAATAATCCCGCCGACCCCGCCGTATCGCGACAAATACTTTTTATCTCGCGCAAGGAGCTTCAAAGTACTTCATGCGAAAGCTCGTTTCGTTTCTGTTTTGTGCATCTATTAAGTGCAGTTTTAACCGGATAACAATACTACCAGATAAGTATACATTTAAACTATATAATGCTTCTAAATTGTCTACGAATTAATAGAAAGATATACTTCTTTACAGGATGTAGTACTAAACAAAGACATTAAGATGGACGCCATATTGTTATAATTTTAGTGCTTATTTATAAAACTTAATAATAGTGATTTTTGCTTAAGAAGTTATAACATTTTTTCTTATAAAAATCTTGTGGTTATTATGTATCTATACTTCTGCTCTGACCTGATCGATCTCTTGGATATTCCACGTCATCAATACCTTCCACCTTTCATTGCATCAACTACCACATCTACACAAGAAACCGAAACTTGAGTCTTCAATGCTTATTATGTTGGTGATAAGTAACATCACCACTACCAGTTCAGAAAGAACAGCTTCAACTAAGCGTTCATCAGTTCGTCATATCTGGATATGAACCCGCTGCCAGGTCTGGAGTTTTGGTGAAACCATAGCTGACGAGGTCATCATTTAAGTCGTTGAGGAAATTTATTGGTTTTCGATAACTTTAATATAATCTGTCTTAGCCCATGTAAGGGAAATTATACGGACGTTTCCGTTTATCTATATAAGTTAAAGATATATTATTTACATGTAAGTTAAGGTTAAGTTATTCATAACCCGCACCCGCTAAGCGCCGACTGCGCTTTATATTATTACAAACTAAATAACTTTACATTAGAATTATATCTATGCATGTTGTAGTACTTTTTTGATATTTTCATATGAACACTTATTATCAAGTGATCGTATTGTTTGTGTAATGGAACAAAAAACCTTAACCAATCAATCAATTGAGGCATTGTAATTTTAAAATTACTGCTAAACGGTAAAAGTATCTATTGATCAACATATCCAGAATCGAACCGGGGACTTGTGGGGAGGTAGTTGTATAGACGTCGGGGTGGAGTCCACCAGAGGGCGCGCTACACACGTGCAACGTCGGTGTAATAAGAATTAATTATTTGTGCGCGCACTATCGGGCCCGCTTCCTGTCCGTTACGGTGTGAGATACGGCCAGACGATTGCATCGAAGCCGGCTAATTAGTACTTATCGTATACCAATTATTTATGAGCGGAGCTTATCGCGCCATTGTTTTAAGTTTCGCCCGTGTCCGCTGATACACGCCCGGCACACGCTTGGCCGATTGCACAAGGCCACTAATCCTAGGAAACACGGTCTGCTATTTGTTAATTATCTAGTTCAGTGTTAAACTTTAAAAGATTTTTGAACTTTTCAACATAATACGTAATTATTTAAAATGATAATGTATAATTAGGTTTCCTCCATTAAATAATGTAACACGCGACAAGTGGTTCATACAGCAGTTAACTGGAATTTTACATGCGTGGTTAACGTTAGATTACGCTGAAAATAAACTCGGTAACGGTTTTCCTTGAAATATTGCGACCGTGACGCGGTTAAAGTTTGATTTAGTTAATGCTATATACAAATGGTGCTTTAAATGTTTAAGAATAATGGGGTTTAGATTTTACTTTGCTACAGACAGACATTCCTTAAACATGTACAGCTTAATGTGCGTTGCTTTACTGAAGTTCATAAGTCTGTTTAAAGGCGATGATGAATAAACGCCATCTATTGACAGCAATTTGAACTATTTTTGGGTTCTTACAGAAATCCATGTATATCTGTCTTAGGGGAGATCTTGACCAACTTTTACTCCAACAATGGTCATCGTTAACATTTAAAGAGAATATACTAAATGTACACCCTGTTTAAGAAATGTTGGTTAAATAGATGGTCTTTTAACAGTTGTGCTATTAAATGCCAAATAGAGCATGCCAATTGCATACGTACCCTTCGTCTCCCAATAGTTGCCGTTTAATGGCTGCTTCAGTTGGAGCCGTGTAGGGGGATGTGCAGTGGGGGGGTGCATTAAGCTCATATACAAAGCGCCATCAATTGCCAGAAGCGGCGCTTAACGGAACATATAGCCCATAAATATGTTAATACTCTAATGCAACTGCACATTACTTATATGTAATTTGCCGCTCTTAAAAACGAAAAATGCCTCCCCTCTTACACATCCGGCCCGATGCTTAGACGGAAGCGTTTACCAACAGCGACAAGTTTAATAAGCAGAAGATTGGCTGTTATATATAAAATTTTATAAAAGTCGACTAAAATAGAACTTTTGGTCGAATATAATAATTTTATTAACCATCTTTACTTTCTTACAAAGTTTGAAATGATCATGATGATGACTTACTTATAACCTTTTAAGTTACATTCTTCATAAGTAAACAGTTATAATTTAAAATCAAAGTTAATATAAAATTCGATTTCGTAGTTTTAAAGGTTTTTAAGAAACTTACTTTATATACTAATAGCATTATTCCTTTGTATAATTCATGAGATGTTATATATTAATACATAAATTAAGTGTTATAAGAAACAGTTTATATGCTATGTCGGTGTTAAAAAGCGATGGTATTGAAGTGGTGAAACTTTACCAGCGGGTCGCCGTCGCGCGTGGTTCGCGCCGGTCACCGTCCGGTGTTCCTGTAAACGGCCGTTAAGGAAATGGGACATGTAAATGGAGCCGTTGGCACAGCACGCGGGCACCGGCGGCGCGGGGTCCGCAATTCGATTCCGAATAATTCACCAATTCGCAATCCGCCGCTGTATATCAGTGTTGCGATTGTCAACTTATTCCACAGCTACTTTGTAACTTAATGGCCGGCGGGGATGTAATTTGAATTGAATTATACTTTAATGTGAAACTTATTTCTTGCATACACACAAACATTATTTCCTTTTAAAAATAACACAAACCTTTTTTAAAATAGCAACCCGTTATTATAGCCTTTTACTGTGATAACGAGATAAGATTCGCTTTTATATTATGGTCTAGGATTCGAACTAAAGATCTTCCAGTTGTAAGGAGGTTAATCACTAATCAAAAGAGACTGATACACAACATATATTCATGGTTATCAATATCAATTATCCTATAATACAAAATGGTGCTTTAAATGCTCAAGAATAATGGGGTTTAGATTTTACTTTACTACAGACAGACATTCCTAAACATGTACAGCTTAATGTGCATTTACTTTACTGAAGTTCATAAGTCTGTTTAAAGGCGATGATGAATAAACGCCATCTATTGACAGCAATTTGAACTATTTTTGGGTTCTTACAGAAATCCATGTATATCTGTCTTGGGGAAGATCTTGACCAACTTTTACTCCAACAATGGTCATCGTTAGCATTTAATGAGAATATACTAAATGTACACACTTTTCAAGAAATGTTGGTTAAAAAGGTGGTCTTTTAACAGTTGTGCTATTAATGCCAAATAGAGCATGCCAATTGCATACTTACCCTTCGTCTCCCAATAGTTGCCGTTTAATGGCTGCTTCAGTTGGAGCCGTGTGGGGGGGTGTGGGGGGGTGTGGGGGGGGGTGTGGGGGGGGGTGTGGGGGGGGGTGCAGTGGGGGGGTGCATTAAGCTCATATACAAAGCGCCATCAATTGCCAGAAGCGGCGCTTAACGGAACATATAGCCCATAAATATGTTAATACTCTAATGCAACTGCACATTACTTATATGTAATTTGCCGCTCTTAAAAACGAAAAATGCCTCCCCCCTTACACATCCGGCCCGATGCTTAGACGGAAGCGTTTACCAACAGCGACAAGTTTAATAAGCAGAAGATTGGCTGTTATATATAAAATTTTATAAAAGTCGACTAAAATAGAACTTTTGGTCGAATATAATAATTTTATTAACCATCTTTACTTTCTTACAAAGTTTGAAATGATCATGATGATGACTTACTTATAACCTTTTAAGTTACATTCTTCATAAGTAAACAGTTATAATTTAAAATCAAAGTTAATATAAAATTCGATTTCGTAGTTTTAAAGGTTTTTAAGAAACTTACTTTATATACTAATAGCATTATTCCTTTGTATAATTCATGAGATGTTATATATTGATACATAAATTAAGTATTATAAGAGACAGTTTATATACTATGTCGGTGTTAAAAAGCGATGGTATTGAAGTGGTGAAACTTTACCAGCGGGTCGCCGTCGCGCGTGGTTCGCGCCGGTCACCGTCCGGTGTTCCTGTAAACGGCCGTTAAGGAAATGGGACATGTAAATGGAGCCGTTGGCACAGCACGCGGGCACCGGCGGCGCGGGGTCCGCAATTCGATTCCGAATAACTCACCAATTCGCAATCCGCCGCTGTATATCAGTGTTGCGATTGTCAACTTATTCCACAGCTACTTTGTAACATAATGGCCGGCGGGGATGTAATTTGAATTGAATTATACTTTAATGTGAAACTTATTTCTTGCATACACACAAACATTATTTCCTTTTAAAAATTACACAAACATTTTTTAAAATAGCAACCGGTTATTATAGCCTTTTGCTGTGATAACGACATAAGATTCGCTTTTATATTTGGTCTAGGATTCGAACTAAAGATCTTCCAGTTGTAAGGAGGTTAGTCACTAAATAAAAGAGACTTGCATACGCAACATATATTCATGGTTACCAATATCAATTATCCTATAATTAAAGTATCATATATAAAGTCTTAACAGATTTTGTTCAGCTGTTCAGAAGATTACTTAGAATAAACAGACACATTTTTTTATCTAATATATAAAATTCTCTTGTCACAATGTTCGTTCCCATACTCCTCCGAAACGGCTTTACCGATTCTTATGAAATTTTTTGTGCATATTCACTAAGTCTGAGAATCGGTTACTATCTATTTTTCAAACCTCTAAGTGATCAGGGTTGCCCACACCAAAAATTTTTTTTTTATTTTTTGGGATTTTTTTTTCTATTTTATTTTATTATTGTGTGGCATCAAAAACTACATACAATCCTAAATTTTCACTTTTCCATCACCAACCCCTGCTTTTTAATAGACATTTTAATATTTTTGTCTCGCTCGATATCATCAATTGTACATGGCCACGTATCAAACCGCGTGGCTGTAAACTCCAAAAAAAAAAAATTATCACTTGGTAAGTGATCCCCTCCACGTGTGTACCGGTGTCACCTCTCACCAGTACACAGCACGGAGTGGGGATGACAACGAATTCTTTATCTCTCAAACATTATGCCTTTTGTCACTCCCTCTACATATAAAATATTCCAAGCAGCAACTTTATTATTCATTTATTAATAACTAATGTCATTGAATATAATTTATTATTAATCTATAATACAAATATGTGTCGGTAAGCGCATCACTCTACAACGCCAGGACCAATTTGGCCAATTTGAGAAAAATTCGAATAATCGCCGGGAAGCCCCTAAAAACAGCGCTTTTCTTTTTCCTATACAAACGTTCTCTAACTAAAATGTAGGGTCAATTTGAACTTTATTGCTATTTCATAAAGTTCATATTAAATTACAAGCTTTCACTGCTGTCTAAGCAATGTAGGTGTGTTCCTAACGCTAAAGAGTCAATTTTAACTTTATTACAGCTGCTCAAAGTTCAAATTAGATCATTCTTTCAAAAGTGTGCGTATGCGCGTCGGAGGATCTAACGCCGCGTGCCGAAATTAAAACGAATGAAATAATAACATAAATAGTCACAAAATGTAAGAGCTAAAGATCCACCATACTGATTTTCAATTAGGTCGGCTTCGCGGTATTATTTATTTTGTTTTAGTTTCTTTTTCACGACATCACATCAGTCCAGCACAAACCGCGTTACCGTCTGGCGGACCTAACAGACTTCATTCCGTCAAAAAGATTTGGAATGAGGCAGTTATTGGAAAATGGAACATGGAAAACGGAAAACGGAAAATGGAAAATGGAAAATGGATTATTGGAATATTGGAATATTGGAATATTGGAATGTTGGAATGTTGGAATGTTGGAATGTTGGAATGTTGGAATGTTGGAATGTTGGAATGTTGGAATGAAAACCAGAAACCAGTAAACCAGTTAAACCAGTAAACCATAAACCAGTAAACCAGTAAACAGTAAAACAGTAAACCAGTAAACCAGTAAACCAGTAAACCAGTAAACCAGGTAAACCAGTAAACCAGTAAACCAGTAAACCAGGTAAACCAGTAAACCGTAAACCAGTAAACCAGTAGTAAACCAGTAAACAGTTAAACCAGTAAACCAGTAAACCATAAACCAGTAAACCAGTAAACCAGTTAAACCAGTAAACCAGTAACCAGTAAACCAGTTAAACCAGTAAACCAGTAAACCAGTAAACCAGTAAACCAGTAAACCAGTAAACCAGTTAAACCAGTAAACCAGTAGTAAACCAGTAAACCAGTAAACCAGTAAACAGTAAACCAGTAAACCAGGTAAACCAGTAAACCATAACCAGTAAACCAGAAACCAGTAAACCAGTAAACCAGTAAACCAGTAAACCAGTAAACCAGAAACCAGAAACCAGTAAACAGTAAACCAGTAAACCAGTTAAACCAGTAAACCAGTAAAACCAGTAAACCAGTAAACCAGAAACCAGTAAACCAGAAACCAGAAACAGAAACCAGAAACCAGAAACCAGAAACAGGAAACCAGAAACCAGTAAACCGTAAACCAGTAAACCAGTAAACCATAACCAGTAAACCAGTTAAACCAGTAAACCAGAAACCAGTAAACAGTAAACCAGTAACCAGTAAACAGTAAACCAGTTAAACCAGTAAACCAGTAAACCAGAACCAGAAACCAGGAAACCAGAAACCAGAAACCAGAAACCAGAACCAGAAACCAGAACCAGAAACCAGGAAACCAGAAACCAGTAAACCAGTAAACCAGTAAACCAGTAAACCAGTAAACCAGTAACACCAGTAAACCAGTAAACCAGAAACCAGTAAACCATAACCAGTAAACCAGAAACCAGAAACCAGTAATCAGAAACAAACAAACAAAAGTTTATATTAAATAACAAGCTTTCACTGCTGTCTTAGCAATGTAGGTGCGTTTGTAACGCTAAAGAGTCAATTTGCACTTTATTACAGCTGCACAAAGTTCAAATTCAATTATTCTCTCAAAATGGAGACTCGTGGGGGGGGGTATGCGTGTCGGAAGATCGCCGCGAGCCGAAATTAAAACGAATGAAATAATAACATAAATTGTCACAAAATGTAATAGCTAAAGATCATTCTTACTGATTTTAAATTTGGTCGGCTTCGCAGTATTATTTCTTTTGTTTTAGTTTCGGCGCGCGACATAAAATGCATTCGTTTTCACGACATTACATCAGTCGAGCACAATACGCGTTACCATCTGGCGGACTTGATAGACTACATTCTGTCAAAAAGATTTGGAATGTGACAGTTATTTGTTCCTTATAAAATAATAATAGTAAATATAATTTATGTACTATAATTATAACTTTGGCCACTCTTCTGGAACCTACTAATATTTAAATATTAGTTATTAGATGAACATATATAGAGCTGAACCCCACACACCGCCCTATCACCAGGGTGACGGTTCAGTCCAGATTTTTTGCGCTGGCTATAAAATAGGTAAGAACAAAAAACTGCCACATTCCAATTTTTTTGACAGAACGAAGTCTGTCGGGTCAGCTAGTTTATATATAATATGTTGTTTTTAATCAAGGTTTTTTTTTTTTGTCTTTCTCCTCATCTTACCACCTACCATAACATCTCACCTCACCAAAGGTTGGCTGGTGGAGAATGCCCTCAGGCATTAAGCCCGCCTTTGTGTACCTTATTTTGGAAGGTTAACAATAAAGTGAAAAAAAAAAAATATATATAGATTTTGATAATAAGTGTCATATAAACATTCACATGGATCAAAGAGAAACTTGTTATAATATCACAGACGATTAATTTTTTTTATGTGTATACTAGTATATCGAACGTCGATATCTACCGGAATATAACGATGGTGTATCCACGCAATCCGCCAGCACCATTTCTTTCTGCTTTTGGCACAATAACGCTTCGTTTGGCATAGTTTACAGCGCCCACACGACCACGCGTTTTGGCGACCTAAACGTTCAGTTGCGTTTGTATGTATTTTTTTAAACTACATACAAACACTATGCTAGTAGTTATTTTTTTTTATTTTTTTTTATTCTTCTATGCGACGAGACGAGCAAGACGTTCACCTGATGGTAAGTGATACGCTTGCCCATGACAACGACGCTAGTTAAGATGGTACACACTGCACCATATTGCACTCGCCTTGAGACATAAGGTGTTAAGTCTCGTTACCCCAGTAATTACACTAGCTACAGCGCCCTTCAAACCGGAACACAGTAATGTTTGCAACCTACTATTTGTCGGTTGAAATAGGAGCTGCGGTGGTACCCACCCAGACGGTCTCCGACAACAGAGACCTACCACCTGGTAAGACCTGGACCTCCAGGTCCATACCACCTGGTATTTATTCAACAACATATTGATAGATTGTTAATGTCAGCTTTATGTAGGATCGATTGAAGTGAAGATAAGAGGTCCAGCTGTGGGCGTCTAACGGCTAAGAAGTGGCTTTATAATGATTACTACCGGAATCAAACCGAAGACATCTAAGTTACGGTGGTAGTGTCTGCTGCGCGATAGAGGACAAAAAAGATTTCTCTATTAACATCGGGTACATTAAAAAAAAAATTAATGATCTAATGTGGGTAGTATGAAATGAACTGCCGTGTTAATTGTTCAGTTGTAATCTGTCTGCCGCGGCGCGCGGACGTGTCTGTTGGACTTCGCTTCTTGTGATATTAAATTGTTTAATTAAATATTGTAGATGTCGGATAAATGACCATGTCTTACCAATTGTGAGAAGGCTTTAAATTTTATTATTGTTTAACATAAATACGTAACAGGACAATTCAAAAATCCCAAATGCACCGTACCACGGGACGCGTAACCGCGAAGTAACGACCGGGCCATTTTTATTTAAAAAAAAAAAAAACCCGACCCGCCTCCGACAATTGTTAATAACGTACAAAAGAAATCAGATTTCAATCTACTTGATCCGAGAGAACAATATTATCGGAGTCGAAAAGGCAACGGACAAAAAACGGCGACTGGACCACAATGGTGTAACAAATGCCCCGCGACGGTGGTACACGATAAACGGGAAAGTGACTACCGGCACCAGGTGGGACCACCGGCGAGCGGCCTCTCGGACCGTACGTGATACATCGCGGCTCGCGCGACGAGTGTCCCACTCGCGCGGTACAGCGGTGGGAGTGGACGGTGCGCTGGGCGACGTGACGGCACACGTCCGCTTCCGGCGGCCGGCCGCGCGCGGGCTAATAGCATATTGTTTGTGTTAAATAACGTAACGTACACCAGTCTCGCGTTTAATTTATGTCTACACGTCTCAACTTGTTGTGTCGCTGTAAACTAACACAATTAGCTTTTGTTCGTTTCCCGAAAGAAAACGTTATTCTAAAACTTGAAAAAAACATACATAAGGGATTCCCAAATTATCAATATTAAGATAGAGGAGATGATCTGTGGTAGTAAGTATTAGATTTTTTTGATAAATGGATTATTTGATTGTAACTTGACGAACTCACAACTGATTATATAACTAAATAAAAATTTTGAAAAGTATTTAGAAAGACGAGGATGTAGAAGGTTGTAAAAGCTACTAGGATATATAATGATCAAATGAGTGACTTTTTTTTTTATACTACTTTGCGACGAGACGAGCAAGACGTTCACCTGGTGGTAAGTGATACGCTTGCCCATGACAACGCGGTGCTAGTTAAGATGGTACACACTGCAGCACATTGCGCTCGTCGCCTTGAGACATAAGGTGTTAAGTCTCGTTACCCCAGTAATTACACTAGCTACAGCGCCCTTCAAACCGGAACACAGTAATGTTCGCACACTACTATTTGGCGGTTGAAATAGGAACCCACCCAGACGGTCTCCAGCAACAGAGACCTACCACCTGGTAGAATACACACCTTTATATAGTGTAGTACAATAGAAACAATTAATACAATTGATATAATTGTAAATGTTATTATTAATGGGGAGTTGATTTTGGTTTGTGATAAATGTAAGTAATGCGCATCCGCGAGGAGCGATCGTTCGGACCAAACGACAGTTGTAGTGTGTGTAACGCGGAGTCGGGCCGGGCAACACGATCTCCCACTAAATTAAGTCCCGCCGGGGCTTTGTCGCGTATAACAAATGTTTTTAAACTGTTTAAACGTATAAAACACTAGGGCGCGCCATTGTTGCGGCGATGCGATCTCGGCGCGCGCGCAGGGGCGGGCGCGTACCGCGGTGGCGGCTCGCGCTTGACAAACGACCGCCCACCCACACGCCACGCACCACACACCACCACACCACACCACACCACACCACACCACCACGCATAGTCATACCAACTATCTGGACACAACGATCGCGATAGATTCCTTTATAAACCGTCACCTCCGCGAGCATGATATGTATCGTTCAATCTTATTGCCGGTAGGTCCCCGTCCTCACTAACATCGCTCCTGTAATTTGAAAACGGTTCTCGTTACCAATAACGTAAAACAGGGTACTAATGACCTCGTCCTTGAGATGTTCCCTGGACATCCTCCTAACTCACCGAAGGAGTTGTAGTAGATAGAAATCTCAATTTCGACTTCCACCAAAAAACACTAAAAGATTTCTCTGTCCCATCACCAAAAGAAAATAATTTGTGAAAAAAGCTGCTATTTGCTCTAATTACTATTACTTATATCATTCGGCATTGGTTCAATGTGATCTTGTGTAAATATCCTAACGTCGTAAAAGAGCGGACGTATCGCTCACCACTGATTATACTCTTCTCTCTAATATTATTTTTTATTTTACTAATTCCGTCATTTGACAACGGCGCGGTGCCCCGGCGGCCTGGCTCCATGTCCGCGCGACCGCGTCCTCCGCCGGTACACGGCGGCCATTTTTCTTTGACACAACAAAGGATTTAATCGGCCGTACAGACGATCCGATTCCAGCGGTTAAAGTCAAAAGATTGACGCTAAATAAATAATGTAAACTAACATTACACATCAGTTACAAATCCATGAATATTAAAATTGACTAAAAATTTATCTAGTTGTTAAAATCTAAAAAAGTAGTTCATAAAGTTTGTGTTAAATACCGCAAATTTAATATTTAAACATTAGTACTAATATTTGTCAATTTGTTATTTTTTTAAAAGTTTTCTCAATCTGATCGCAATAATTTAATTTGGAGATGGCATCTTATTATACTTGCAATACGAATTATATACAGTAATGTTTTAACTTTACTATAATTAACTGCGGAGTAGTAATCAATTTGAATTTTATACAGTAATGAATATATAGAGTAGTATTGTAAGAAATATTACATATATACTAGTAGTGTACTGAAATAACAATTTTTATATGAAGAAATTATTAAAATTTTAAAATTGAACTGAAAGGTATTTCACATAACAGAAAGGAAACGGAAGTTAAGTTTAAATTGTTTCAAGTTTAAACCGCTGTCAGCTTGTCGCTTCGGTCCCGGTGGCGCGTCAGCCGCGTCACCTATCGGTATAATGATTCACACATTTGACGTCTCGGTCAACGGTCAGCTTTTAATATTCATCACCTTCAATAATTGAGATATTACGGTATGTGAACCCATGATACTTTTCAATATGTGTACTGTGCTCATCCGAAACAACGAGATTGGTTACCACAAGTTCTGGGACGACAGACAACATAATTTTATTAGAGGATGCCACTTTGATATAGATATTCATTACAAGTGTAAGTAATTATATTTTTAGGATATCGTTTTGTTAGTGAAATGCTTACATCTGTTATTTGTTAATTTCAATACTATTTGGTTTTCAATAAACTATTTATCTGTTTTATTCTACTGCTTATATGTCGATCTCTGGGTGAAGGTCTTCTCCATCTTCATCCATTTTTTACGGTTTTGATTCATTTCTTTAGTATTGTACAAGATCATCAGTCCACATTATGGTATATAAAGTCGCACTATATACTATATTTATTATAGCTACATTTTATTCAGCTCTACGTTTTCAATAACAAACATTCGTATTGTATAATAAAACCATCGAACGCTCGTTTGAAACGAGGTGGTATAAAAAAAGACAACATCAACATACTTAAATTTCTAAATTGAAGTAAACAGAAGTCGCGTTAAGTTCATGTTATGTTTTTTTACCGATCACATTAGCCATCCGAGCGGCCGAACTGAACGGGCGACAACTTGTTCACGCAATAAATTCCTTCGTAATGTCCCGTCCGCAGTATGAAATCAAGCTCAATGGAATTTAGAACTTATTTCTATGTGAATAAGGTATAATTTTTAATACACTAACAAGATCACAGAGTAAAAATTTAAGAATCGCAATCGCAGTGGGCGGGCCGCGGCGCGAAGTTCTAACGGTCGATGGGACCAAGACGCAAGAGCTGAGCGCGTGGGAAGACCGCCCGCCAGGTTAACCGGCTTTTAAATATAGCAATAGCATAACAATCTTCTGAACTCTAGATATTTCAAAATCAGATTATTTATGTTATGTATAGCTAGAATGATGACACAGATCGCTGCTTGCTCAATGTAAGTGATAGCGAAACGAAGCACAAAGGATCGAATGAGGTCAAAGTGCTTTAAGAATCAGATTCTGACTTTTTTTTTTATACTACTATGCGACGAGACGAGCAAGACGTTCACCTGATGGTAAGTGATACGCTTGCCCATGACAACGTGGTGTTACTTAAGATGGTACACACTGCACCACATTGCGCTCGTCTTGAGACATAAGGTGTTAAGTCTCGTTACCCCAGTAATTACACTAGCTACAGCGCCCCTCAAACCGGAACACAGTAATGTTTGCACATCACTGTTTGGCAGTTGAAATAGAAGCTGCGGTGGTACACATCCAGACGGTCTCCGGCAACAGAGACCTACCACCTGGTAAAAAACTTTATTAGTTACTGTCATTTATCTTTATTCCAGGGACTTAAAACGTGATAAAAACGATAAATAAAATATAATTTTGACGTGCACGTTAATACTTCGCGGGTTACTGTTGTATTCTTACTCAGACTCCCAGACGTGCGCTGGCGGGCAGACGTCCCGTGATAAGCCATATCGCAGCGTTTCAGGGAATCAAGTGGGACTGAATAAAACCCGATCGGGATCGGCCAATTTCGCAAAAACTACACAACGCGATCCGTCGCTGCGATCGCTGATAGGGTTGGGAGGTAGCGACAGCAAAAAAACATGAACTTTTTAAATCCGCAACGAGCTCTAAGTTTTAGTTTCAATGACATATAATATCTTATAGAGGTTTTAGATTTAGTGTATAACTTTAAGAGATTGTTTGAACTGTTTTAGAACATTTAAATATTGACGTGGTCTTTAACAATCTCGTAGAAAAACTCAAAGTTGTTCAGCGAGTTATGGATGAGACTATGCGCTGTTTAGAAATTAGTAGATCCGTAGAAGAACAAAAATCCACTGCACAGCGGATTGGAAACGATGGCTGGAGTTGAAAGATTCTAGATTGGAGACAAGAAGAACGAGGATCTGTTGAAGATCCCAGGGGATCGTTAGATACAAGTGGCATTCACACAATCGATTGGGAAGGTCTATACTCAGTTGTAAATGCAAGTCTTTTAAGAAAAAGAAGAACAGGCCAACTTAAGTCAATTTGGTTGTATACTTTCCTTGTATTCATCAATAATTTCTTCTGAAGCCGCTAAAAAATTTCAATTAAGCTTATTCTCCCCTGGATTGCTTGATTTTGTTATTAAAATGTTCTTACGTTTACCAAGATTACGATCAATCTAAAAATGTATAAAACTCAACGATCACCTGACGAAGGTTTCTGCTAACGCCACCAGACACACACGCGGCCTGGGCGCGTATCGTACCATCTAATATTATTCTGGGAACGACCTTAATAAGTCACTACAGAATGTTATCTATACCATTTTATCTGTTGGCCCTGATAACCATCTCCATCCAATTAGCCTCACAAAAGCAATATGGGCCGTCTGAGGCGCAGTTATGACGGGGCACCGGCTCAGCCCCGTTTTGTTCTGCGCGTGGGTGATGCCTCGGATGTGTGACGTCACTCAGCTGCGATACCTTCACTAACACGCACAGGACTTGAACAACAAAACCCTGATCATTATACTAAACCTGCAGGGTTTGTTATTTACGAATCCTAATGCGCTATTTGTGATTGTTTTTCTCAATTTAATCAACCTAAAAGACGTTGATGGATTTTCTACATAATATATGGAACTTTTCTTCTTCTTCTAAGTCGTATTTCCTCATGACTGAGGGTCGTGGTCATCATGTTTTTATTGAAACACACGACGACTCTCTTGGCAGTTATAATGGAGTGGTGTTGCCATTGCCTTCTCCATTTCACATACTAGTCCGACCACGGATAGTCATGACATAGATATGCAGGTTTCCTCACGATGTTTTCCTTCACCGTCCGATGTAACTTCTAAATGTTAATTTACTTCAAGTTAAAGTTTATCATATTAATTAACATCAACAGTAAGACGGTAAAGTTTAAATCCGTCAGAAGACTTTCTATTGTTATGGGGCAAGGTTAAACTTAGTTGCAGTTTATATTGGATTAACCGTATTTCGAAATCTTTGTGGCCTGTGGTCATTTTGTTATTGTAACTGTATATGGTTGTAATATATTTAACCATCAGCGCGGCTAACGAGGAGCTCGTCGGTAGATCATCCAAGATACCGGTCGCGCGACCACCTTCAGCTCCAAACACCGGGATACCACGGGAGATGTGATTTCATCAGCTGATACCGGTGCACATCGCGCCGCTCAATCGTACACCACATTCAAGCGTCTCGTTTCGATTACGTCGGAATCGATTAATTTAATAATCGAATCTGCTATTCGTAAATAATCGATTTGTATGATAATTGATATCTTAATTGATTTTAAAGAATCACAACTGCGTCATTTGGGAAATTTATATCATGTTTTATATTTATTTATAATCATAATATAAAAGTTAATTAAATGTAAATTATATGTTTACATAATTAACCTGATTTAACCTCTTCAAGCTTGATTTATTTGACTAATACCCCATACCCTTTAAAAGGTGGAAGTGGTCTTCAGAGATGCTCCGCTCTTTAAGAAAACGTCGTAAGTTTTTAAAGTATTGAAATTGTCATGAAAAAAATATAATTTATATTCAAATTAATAGTTAAATGAAATTTCATAAAACTCTTTGACGGACAGCAATGGATATGCCGCATGTTTCTTGAATTTGAACAAATAAA
Organism: Byasa hedistus; assembly: GCA_029286795.1. Taxonomy (NCBI): domain Eukaryota; kingdom Metazoa; phylum Arthropoda; class Insecta; order Lepidoptera; family Papilionidae; genus Byasa; species Byasa hedistus. Next base: position 1,311,082 of record JAGSMW010000020.1, on the reverse strand, counting down.
CCGAATGTGACTTGTGACGTGAGCAGCGCTCCTGTGGGGGAGGGAGTCCGGAGGGGAGGTAGAGGGAGACAAGGTGGGAGGATGGAGCCTGATAGCGTATCAACTGACTCGCTATCACACGATCAATGGAGCTGATTGTATCTGAAACTCAATTTCACTCAGTTAATGTCAAAGAGGCAGATATATATATTTTATTCAACGTACATTCAAATAACTAGTCTATACTCTTGTTAAACGTGTTATTAATTTACGGTTCAATTGCAAATCTTTACGATTATAATAAAACGGAAACCTTTTAAATTTTTATTAAAGCTTGTCTGTACAGAACAAGCCTCCATCTTCATCCTACATGTCTACCGCTGAAAATGGCATCCTAAAATCTGAAAGTATATTGTTATACTAGTTACATTAGCAAAGTACCATATTATACTCACTTTTAGGTATAGGTAGCTATTCCAGGATTCTGGGTAAGCCAATTTCCAAAGGTGTGAACATATGAGATGGTTGTAAGCGGGTAAGTACCATCTTCAACTTCATTGTCATATAACACCATCTGAATTGAGATCAAGTGATGGGTTGTGGAACAGTGGAGATGCCCTCCGTCTACGGCTATAGCGATCTGTCCTCAATGAATAGTCAAATATAATAGAGACGTAAACTTCGATTAATACGCGAGCGGACATGGTTGGCGCTGAGTACATCATCACGGTGCGCGAGTACAAAACTCGATAGATAAACTCGTATCGGTTCTTCTCCCTTTTTTTCCTCTCTCCCATCAAACAGTTGTCCGCCGTGGCTGCATTAAGAATCCATTAGGTCCGCGCGGGGCCTCACTGATTAATTCCCCCTTTATCAGCACTGCTTGTATTATCAACTGTTAAGTACTACCCGTGATTTATACGCGGCGTTATCGGGGGTAGATGCGAGATGGCGCCGGCGGTCAGCGTTATCTCGCCCCGGGCTTTCTTTCACGGATCTCCCGGCACCGGGCGACATCGGTGGGTGCGCCTCCGGTTTTACATTCGTTTGGGTTCCCTAAATCATAGGACATATTGAAAATATCAGATAAAACGGACAACGGCGTGAATATTGAATTTAGCAAGTTCTTAACTTTTTACTGCTAGTCTTCAGAGTTGGTGGATCAAGAATCCGGGAGCTAAAGTTAATCACATATAAATAATTACTAAATGAGGAGAGGAGAAAGATGAGATTGAATAGGTTGAAAGAATTAGAAAGGAATATACGAGCTCCCTGTGTGCATTCTACAGAGATACACTCCCGGACACATCTATCGGCCCACCTAGTGTTTAAAAGTTTTAACGGTGCCTAGCTAAAAATAAATGTTAGGTGGAGCAATAAGTTTTAATGCAGTTTTAAAGCTGATTTTTTGGACAACCTTTATGTATGTTTTTTTTTTTTTATTTTGAATTCAGGATTATGAAAAAAAAACGAAAATTCGAGTCTGTTCATTGTTTTCAACGACCTAGGAATGGAGAAAACTTTTTATTTCGCACAAGTTGAATTGTTTTTATTGATGTGTCCGATTATTGGTTCCATAAAAAGGCGAATCTAAACTTAGAGTCAGTTTTGACCAAAAAATATGGATAGTCGGCCTGAAATTGTCGCCCAAGCTGTAAAACTTGTGCCGGCCTAATCAATTCGAAATTACAAAAAAAAAATTAAAAAAAAAACCTACATAAGGGTTGACCAATTAATCAGCTTCAAAACTGCAATTAAAACTTATTGCTCCACCTAACATTTATTTTTAACTAGAGACCGTCGAAACTTTAAACACTGGGTGGTGGGCCGATAGATGTGTCCGGGAGTATATTATAATTTAATAAGTAACCTTTGAAAATGTATATTCCTCATAGCGAGAACTGGAGCCCTACAGGAGGAGTTATACGATCCAGAGATTGAATGATTGATTAAATTAATCGGAATAGACCTTTCATTTTACACGTTAGTACTTAACCACAGTAAAACGTCAATAAAATTTCAGAATAATGTTAATCGCTTCATAGTCCATATACTATAACAATTTTATCTAGAAAAGTATTTAACTTTGAAGTATAGCCATATTATAAAAATATCTTATGGAATTGTTTCATAAAAATTTAGTTAAAAACGTATACTGAATTCAATGGAATTTCCCGTATCACGGCTGACCATTCTCTTAATGGTTCAAATTGGATATGTTTAAGTAGCCCAACATGGGGATGCCGGTAAACAACTAACTACTACTAATTCGGAGCTGGTTATTAGTGACTCTGTAATTAAAGCTAGTTTAAGGTTCCACCTGCTTTAGAGTCTGCTGTACATTATTTAGCTCTTTAAAAACTAATTCTTTTGTAGATTTCCATTCATCATAGTCATCAAGAGGAATGACGAACGTTACTAATAGTCAATAGCGTATGCATATAATGAATATAATATCAAAACTGTTTCATAGCAAATGGTTAATAAATTCAGTGGTTTATGTACATTGTAAATATGTATATAGTATAATTGCATGTAATCAATATAAAAAGAGATCAATCTATATGTACAATAATATAAATAAAAAAATTGAAATATTAAATAAAAATTATAAAGAATGCAAAACATTACTAACTAAATGGTTGGAAAGACAAACTTATAATGAAATTGAACAATTTATGAATTATATTAATTAAGAACACATTTGCAAGGAACCACACGTGAACAAAATTACTTTGGACATAAACAAGGACAACAAAATCTATGTACGATATGGAAGGGTGGTGTCTCCTGGCACAGGCTTTGTAATGCCTAAAAGGAGACACCAAAAACTGTTGTTAACAAGAAATGTATGTTGTGAAATAAACCATTTTTATTGTATGTAATTAGAAATTGATTTTAAAACAGTTTAAATAAATAGATATTGCGCGGGAGATGAATGAAGAAGTAAGAAACAGCGTTAGGATAAATACAATAATAACAGTGATGTACAATGCAGCAATTACCAGGTGGTAGGTCTCTGTTGCCGGAGACCGTCTGGGTGGGTACCACCGCAGCTCCTATTGCAACCGCCAAATAGTAGTGTGCGAACATTACTGTGTTCCGGTTTGAAGGGCGCTGTAGCTAGTGTAATTACTGGGGTAACGAGACTTAACACCTTATGTCTCAAGGCGACGAGCGCAATGTGGTGCAGTGTGTACCATCTTAACTAGCGCCGCGTTGTCATGGGCAAGCGTATCACTTACCATCAGGTGAACGTCTTGCTCGTCTCGTCGCATAGTAGCATAAAAAAAAATCATACCCAATTGAACTAATCTATATACCTCAATAGACTGTAATGATGGTGATGATAAAATAGAGATCATGCACAAAGTTGTAATGTCGCCACCTACGAATAGCTAACAGCTCTACCAGCGATCCAACGGCGAATAGATTACAATCGGATCTCCAGCGAGATACAAACAGACAGGATACGTATCGCGCTGTACACCGCGATCACGAGGGAAACGAGCTCTTGCGACACGGAGCTTTGCGACAGCTACATTGCAAGAAACAACGCAAATCACGAATTTAAATCTGTGAGAATAAATAAAATTTAAACGTCCGTTTGTAACAACAATAAATCGCTCAATCTATATGTTTTACACGATACTTATATCCAAGAACTAATGTTTAATCTGTTTGTAAGTTGAAAATAATTTCCGAATCGGCTGATACAATTCCAACACGAACTTTTGTTAATAGTTAAAGATATAAAGATACAAACCACGCAAAGAAAAGTTAATATTATTAGTCTCTATTTGATTTTTATTTTGTTTGACGTGTGTTGTGTAATTACTGGGGTAACGAGACTTAACACCTCATGTCTCCATGCGACGAGCGCAATGTGGTGCAGTGTGTACCATCTTAACTAGCACCACGTTGTAATGGGCAAGCGTATCACTTACCATCAGGTGAACGTCTTGCTCGTCTCGTCGCATAGTAGTATAAAAAAAAACGTTCACGTGATGCTTAGTGATACGCTTGCACATAACGAGGCACTAGTTAAGATGGTATACACTGCATCATATTGCGTTCCTCGATTTGAGACAAGGTATTAAGTCTCTTTAGCCCAGTGATTTCACTAGCTTACAGCGCCCTTCAAAGCACACACAGTAATGTTATCACACTACTGTTTGGCGGTATAAATCTGTGGCCATGGGTCAGAATATGATAAATGCAATTTCATTACTTTACAGGACAAGCAATTAAACATGAATGATGAAACACTCGATATACACTCCCGGACACATCTATCGGCCCACCCAGTGTTTAAAAGTTTTAACGGTGCCCAGCTAAAATAAATGTTAGGTGGAGCAATAAGTTTTGAAATTGTCGCCCAAGTTGTAAAACTTCTGCCGGCCAAATCAATTCAAAATTACAAAAAAAAAACATACACAGGGGTTGACTAATAAATCTGCTTCAAAACTGCATTAAAACTTATTGCTCCACCTAACATTTATTTTTAACTAGACACCGTCGAAACTTTAAACACTGGGTGGTGCGCCGATAGATGTGTCCGGGAGTATATATACTCGATATGACAAAATGAAAGAGCACTTTTTGACGATTATACTTGGTCTATAAGTATATAAGTCATACTGAACAAAAACGTACATATCATTGTCAGATCTGTGATCACAGAAATAGTCACTGCGGTGGTACTTACACGGTGTGCAACAGAAACCGACCAGCAGACCATTACTAGTATTATTTTAGTAATATTCTCTTCATGATAACATCGTTAGTCTGTATTTAAATAAATCACTAACATAATGATTTCTTATATTTCCGCGAATGTTACACATTTATTAAAACTCAATTTTACGGATTTTATCGCGTTTATTATTTTGTTTGTTTATTCCCGACGTTTCGACCGCTTTGCAGCAGTCATGGTCACGGGAGGACTGAGATGACAGACGTCCAAATGTCACAGCTATCACGTGGTACCCACAACTTTTTCATAATTATTAATGGTGCGATCTACGCAGAAAGAGCTCACAGTATCCACGCTCCACCATCAATAATTATGAAAAAGTTGTGGGTACCACGTGATAGCTGTGACATTTGGACGTCTGTCATCTTAGTCCTCCCGTGACCATGACTGCTGCAAAGCGGTCGAAACGTCGGGAATAAACAAACAAAATAATAAACGCGATAAAATCCGTAAAATTGAGTTTTAATAAAAATCACTAACATGATTACAATTATGAAGTAGTTTCTGATCCAGCGACGCCCTGCGACGATGCGCTGTGCGAGACGGACGCGCGACGCATGCGCAGCCGCGATGCGCGGGTGATACGTGTAAATCTCGCGGCGACATCGCAGCTCCGGCCTCGCTGGCTGAGCACCTGTCCCATATCAGGCGATCATAACGTACCAGCGTATCGTGGACGACGATCGCTGCCTAATCTCGCCGTCGTTATTGTTCTGCATCTGGCCATCAGCTTTCGCAAGCGGGTGAGTAACGCAGGACGCTCTAGTTGCGTACATCTTCATTTTTGGATTCGTTGTTGTTGTTGAAAATTTATGAAAGCTGTCGTATCGGGTTTTCTTTTTGCAGTCTAACACCTTTGAACCTACAAATATATTATGATCATTGTCCGGAATAGAATAGCCCAAGATCGGAAAAGTTTTCTCAATCTAACCGCCAAACTTCAGTTTGAAGAAGGCACCTTATGATGATGATGATTGTCCGGAATATAACTAAGTTTAGCCGATTTCTTCAATGATATACCTCTAAACTATTATAGATCAAAGATCGATGAAAAGCAAAAATCAAAATCCCGCGTCGAACTCAACAATCTCTTTATATTTATTAATCCCCATTTTTTTTACAATTACTTAAATTTTCGTTTATACATGCCGTCTGTCAAAATCCTCGTGTATAATTATCTGCCATGTTACTTTCAATAACAATAAATACATATGCGGAATTAACAATGGTCCTCATATCAAGAAGACAGCATATACTCAGTAGGAAACCAAAAACAATGAAATTACAAGATTATTGGAGATATTCCTGAGAAAACAATTTCCTTTTCTTACGATAACGTTTACTTAGTTTCGGTAAGGAGACGAAATTAATATCACTATCTCTGTTCAGAACGAAAAATTGTCTCTGTGTGGGGTATCGCTTAATCACAATTGATTTGCGACGAAAAAAAATCACATAAAACGAAACATAATTTTTTTTTCTTTGTCTTCTTCGCAATAAGGAATGACTAAAAGTACTCATTTTCACGTATCACCGTCAGATACGTGAATAATCTTAAGTAACCAGCTAATGTATGAAACGCATTACATTAAAACAAATTGTCCGGATGTGGGGAATAATAAGTGTACACGATTATAATCTAAACAGATTTATTTTCGCGCCTAAAGTTCGTGATAATCGATTCCAGCTGTCAATTCGATTGTTGGAATCGATATATCACATTTCAACGGATACGTGTGACGTATCGCTTTTATTTATTGCCCCGTGAAAAGTTGAAAATTTTTTAAAAGTATCAAAAGTACACTCTCACTGGTTAAGTCCCTTACGTATTCTCTGCATTAACAGAGATAGTACTTCGCTTCCCTCTCACATTTTATCGACGCTTTTATTCAGACGCAAGCTTGAATATAACGAAATAATTCAACAATTGAACTCATCAAGACAACAAAGGATTAGGTATCTAAAATTAGTGTTTATGGCCTTAATAATATTAGATTTTAGGCAGAGGTTTCCGAGTTCGTGAGCCCAGTGTCCGAAGATTATCAGTCTATCAGACGACCAGCAGCAATACCAACAGAGAATAGTATACCGTTAGATTTTTTTATTCTTCATATTTTAAATTATAAATCTTATTTAAATACTTGTGTAAATCAACAATTTGTTTATTTTAAATACTAAAATCATTAGACATTACCATATCGATCCTAAATTTATTACAACACTGCTTTTACAAGTATCGAATAAAAATTATAAATGCTTTATTCCTAACTTAAAAAGTATTTTATGAAAACAAAAAAACGATAATTATTATTACAAACCAAATAACATTTATTTGTTATAATTTGCACAAAGTAATAATATATTATCTGTGCTAATCAATGGCAGTGGTTTCTTCAATCAAAATACGCCATTTTGAAAGTGGACAAAAACCACATTAATTGACGGTTTTTTTTTAAATTCATTAATTTTAAAATGTTATAATCTTACAAGGAAATAATGATAATAAACTTTTATAAAATTACTAATTGGTACAAAAAAAACTTAGTTAAAAGTTACGATATAACTTTGATAATATTTTTTTTATTTAACTTGGGCTTGCGATTCTGATACTGTCCGGTATATACACTATATATACATAATATATGTAATAAATATATAACAAAAGATTTATAGTAATTTTATTCTGTATTAAGAGATTTTACGAAAATAAAAAATGTAAAAATATTGTTTTCCCAAAATTCGACGAGACATTTGTTTTGGTAATTATCAACGCAAAAAACCTTATCTTTTTAACATCGCTCGTTTTTAGTGACAGAAGAAAAGTACTTTAATTACGTTATCTATGGTCTTTACTTAATATAGACCGTATAAATAATGCTTTAAGTCTATATAAATTATATTCTTTTTCTGATAAAGTCTGCAGGTCAGCAAAAAATATAATTATCTAAATACATTTATTTTAATCAGAATTAAAATTTTAAATTTAGTAGTTTTTAAACTATAAAATAAGGGTAGAAGTTGTAAATTCGGAGTGTATACTTTTTTTATCTGCGATCATCAACGAATGTAGATCATAGATAAAAATACAAATATAATACATATTAGGATACAGAGCGTTTTTGTGAGTGACGTGTCGCCGGTACTCAATAGTAAAAAATGTGATTTACAAATGTAGTAAAAAGTCGAATTCGATTCAGTCGTAAAACCATTATAATTTCGCGAGGCGAATACCGGCGGGAACAGCATTCCGCTATCGAGCCATCGCCCACCGTAGATACGACTTTTATGGCGGGCAGCTTTTTTTTTTTTCATTTGACATTTTATACAAGTTTATTCAAACAGTGCGATAGGATCGGTGAGTTTATCTTTGAATGCAACGTTACCGCGAGCTCGGGCGCGATACCATCTCGGGCCAGCCATTGCTAGTTAAAGCAACCTGATAAGGGATCGCGCGCGCGGGGGCGGGGGCGGGCGGGGGAGGCGCCCGGCACGCCGCCACCGCCGCCACCGCCCCCGCCGCCGCCAGCGCCGCCAGCCAGTCACTCAATTTACGCGGCAAAAGAATGACGTCGCCGGCGACAACACGCGGCCCGCTCGGGCGCCGCGCCGGGTGCTAGTGCTGTTGCGTGTCACTCGACGCGCTGGGATGTTGTTCTGGCTGCAGTACCTCAAGCAGCTGGAGCTGGCGTGCGCCGGGGCCGCCGCGCTGCCGCCGGGGGGCGCTGCGGACGTCAAAACAATGTGTAAGCCGACCTTGTTTACTAATCACAACAGTTGCCCATTTTTTTTTGGCTGAGACGCCTTTCATACACTAAACAATAAAAATAACTGATAGGCCTCGTACGCGGCAATTTTAAATGTTCTGAATAGTTAAAGGTCTAGATACAGCAGCTCGATTGTGAAACGACCTGTAGATTTCAGATATAACGTTACCCGCAACAGACGGAGCTTATTAAAACCATTAATTAGATGCACTTGGAAACTATATACGTAATAAAAATGTTATAATCGCATTATTTATACGATGTATCCGATGGAAATGTGATAAGAGAGTCGTTATATGTTGTTTTTTTTTATCTTATTTGCCCGTCTGATAGTCACAACTGTGGACCAAATGTAAACACTGGATTCTTATAGCGTTGATTCGTTATCGCTTACGGGAAATTATCACGAACGAGCTTAATATTTTATTTGTATACTTAAAAAAATCGATACAAACAGCGCTGTTGGATTACATTAATTTTAACTTATAACTTTGTTGTCTAAATCTAAACACGTGGTATAATATTAATAATCTAGATAATTTATTATCGGACGACGCTGACCCCGGCTATAACTTTCCTCGTAAGAATTGAGTTCTTGGAATTATCGCATATACACATCTCGTGCTATTTTTTTAGGCTCATATCAATTTAATGGTCATACGTGATCCTCGCCCATGTCCAATCTCCGTCCTAGATGCGTATCTGTTAGATTCCTACTACGGCAGTGTTAAAACACATTCGATTGTCTATGGTGGGCCGGAGTGCTTTTATGTTGTTTTTATACGTCGCTCCATAACCGCCGCGTCGATGAACAGATAATAAACACCGCAGACTAAAAAGGCCAGCTGCGCGCATAGACAACTGCGAATTACGGTCTCCTGGTGCTGCTGGTGCTCTGTTTTGACAGCTGCTGTCACTGTCAAACGGGTCCACTTGCCGCGCCGTATCGCGGGTGGGAATCTTCGTGCGCCGTCAATATTTTTACGGCTGATTTTTTATTTTATTACATGTAATATATTTCGTGATGTATAAAATTACATCGCCTTGAATTTATACAGTCTAACGTTTGTCCCACGTTAATTGTTTCGTTGCGTACGGTCAAGTTGTTTGGTGTAAACTGACTTCCTCAATGTCTCTAATCGGATCTAATGTTTTTTAATTATTAAGCAAACTATAATTAAAAAATTCATTATTTTAATGTTGTTTGTTCAAGTTAATTATAAGCTAGATAATATTTCTCATTATTTGAAGCGATGAATGCGAAGTTTGTCTCGATCTCGATCTGCGTTGCTAGATTAACTGCGTTACACTGGCAACACTTATTAATCATTATCTCGTACGTACGACACTAATGGCGGTTTTCGGCCGCCAATTCGAGTTCGAATTTCAAAACGTAAACACTCAGGCGAAACTGCTAACTGCGGGTATGATAAAAATGACACGGGAGTGAGTGAATGAGGGAACACGCGAGCGAGCGGCTCCCGATCCCGCTGATAAGATGCTGCTGGAGGGCCGGAGGAGGGGGAGGGTGTGAGGTGTCCGCGGTGTGGTGCGGGGTGCGAGGAGAGGGGGTGGGGGGTCCCTTATCTCCGGCGAGATTTCACGTTCATTATCAAGCGGCGGTTGTGCCGCAGATCAGCGGGCCGCGCGATAACGCCGCGCCACTCTCCTGTTTACACTGCCGATCATATTCTTGGAGCTTCTAATGCAATGACTATATATATATATGTCAGATCTTTATCTATACCCGTATCTTTCTATTTATTTTAATTCACCGCTTAACTAGACAGAAATATTAATTAAGCGCACAATATCGAGGTCTTAGTAAAAGGCACTTTACAATCTTCTCTGTTCAATATTATTTTGAAGACACGTTTTGATTGAAGAAAATCATTATTTATAATTAATTAATATAATCTAAATCTACGATTTTTTCATAATTAAACTATTTAGTTTAACTTAAACTAATAGATTTGTTTCTGATACCTTTGTACCTTTCTAAATGTGACTGTTATTTAGTAAAGTGTATTGATGTGACCTACTGTTGCTTTACTTCATATTTTCGAGAGCATACGTTTGAATTTTTTCAAGTAAAATACTTCAGATAACTTGTATACTAAGTAAATGTATATTAGAGTTATTAATAATTCCTGGATGTTGAGAATAATGCGATAATCACTTATTAGCTGGTGATTGAAGTTGAGAGGTGAAGCAAATATTTTTGCTAATTCATCTTTTCGACAATTAGTGTTCATTTTGATCAGCTGTTTACTAGATTTAGTTATCACCTGATTGCGTCGGAGTAAAAGAGAGTGATGTGCCGACTTAACTCCTAACTTTTAAACCGGATCAGCTACAAGGAGACTCTTTCAGGAAAAATGATGTACAGGATATCCGAAATAAGTCTATAGCTCTTCCGGTTAAGGATATGTGACAGGTCAAAATTAGAAGTGTGTGGGGGGTAAAGCAAAAAAGTAGAAATTCACTGAGAATCGAACTACGACCTTTGTGTGTAAAGCATGAAAATTAGTCGCTAAGCTATTCTGGATCATTCTAATAAGGTAGAGGCCCGGATAATAAGGCGCATGCGTCATCATTCCGGCTTGTTTATGGTATAAAGTGCGAAAGAGAAGAATCATACAATAAAGTGATTCGTATGAATAATAAATAGTTAATGAATATTTTAATTGTATTCATGGATGTAACAAAAAGGTGTTATTCAAATGAATAACTATGAAATGTAGTCGGGGCGACGCTTGCTCTATTGTTTCCGTTGATGTACGGTCGGTTTTTTTTGCTCTCTCTCTCTCCCCCGAAACACAAGATTTATCAGTAGGTGAGATCGGCCGGGGAATCGAACCCGGCTATCGCTGGTTCACATCGGCGTCGCGCTGCCGCCACCTATCGCACGATCTCCGGCGGAATTTCGTTTTTTCGGATGCGCGCGTATGAGATGACCTCCACTCAGTTCCGCGTGTGATTGGTGATTTTTATAATTTTTTTTAATTGATCTATATAAATTTTGTATAACAGTCCCACAGTTGGGAGTACGTAAAAAAGTTGATTAGAACTGATCTAGAAATGTGTGTTTTTTATATAACAATCGAACCCGCTCACCTCCTAGTCGAACTTGTACAGCAACTGAACCAACGACGCTTAATGTCAACTTAGTTTAGTTTAAGAGCTTTAAATATACTATTCGATATTTAAACATATGTCACTAAAAAAAAAACTTTGTTTTCTTTTATGCCAGTAACTTTTCTGTTTATATATATCTTCTCTTTTGTTAACTTTTTCATTTACTTAATATCTTAGCTTAAACGTTATTACTTTTTAAATTTCACTTTATTCTTCTGTCGTTAGTCGACTAATACAGCTCCGTCGAGATCCGAAGGTCACCATCAAGGTCTCGTGTAGACTTGTGTGTGGTGGGAAGGTGTGGGTACAATATATGCTATGTAAGGTCAAAAATTGTTCTTTCAATGTATATCTGTATATATTGTTGTAACTTGAATGATAATTAAGTTCGCAATGAAACTAAAGTCTCGTGTAATTTAAATGGTAATATATAATAAGATCGTTATCTTTATTATTATATTGTGTTGTCGTGTTACGTAACGAGTGGTCGGTGCTGTTCAGTTGCGAGCCGGCGCAGGCCTTTGGCGGGTCGCGGGTTCAATCCGGCGCGTTCATTTGAAGTAACATAGAAACTGGTGTTTTACCGGTTGAGCTGTTTTGTGATGAGTCTTTACTTAATGACGATTCATATGCAACTTGTTAATCAAAAATCGGTTCAGCCGTTTTCTAATTGCGATGAAACAAACAATATCATAAGTTCGTCAGTTTAGTTTGTATGTTTAGTTGATATACTAACTAATGATTGTAGCACCCGATTTTTTTACGTCAGCGGTTAATAGGTATCTACCCCGCGCCGGGGTATTACACAGCATCCATTTCACTTAGATTTATAAGTGTGAAGGAGATAATGTTTAGACTTCGCAGAGTCATGCGCTCAACGCACGTGCACCGTCATAACATTATACATAATAGTTTTTAGTTTTATTTGATACTCTTTATATATAATGTTAATTACATAATAAAAGCCTACGCAACCAGTTACCAATAATAAGATATGGAAAGAACTTAGCTAAGTATTTGGCACCATGTCATAAACTTCAGAGTATAGGTTATAAAAAGTTTCGTTTGTTCTCAACTCTTTTTCATTCAATCTATGGTCATTCTTTTAATTTAAACACACGTTACATGGAAATAATATTGTTATTTACTAATATTAGTAATTATTACTAAATGTAAGATCATTCAAAACTTAGTGGAACTGTGGCTGGCGAATACAAAAAGTCGGCGGGTGATTTTAAAAACGAATTCGAATTCGAACACAAGAGAGAGTGATCAGTGTTGCCTTTGTAACTAATATTAAATACGACGCCGTGTTGCCAGCATTAAAAATATATATCGTGAATGTAATATTTAAGTGATACAGCAGTTGAGTTGGTGGAACGCGTCGCTGTCGGCGCAGGTTGGATGGGGGGCCGGCCGACTCACGCGCAGGCTAATTGATTCCGGACCGGGGGCGGGGCCGGCTGAAAGGTCGCCGGTTCGATCCCGCCGCGCTGCTCCGTTGACATGCACGGCGTATCCCAACACCAGTAAACAGTTTTAATGGCAACACTTAAATTGTTCTCGACAATCGAACAAAATGATCATCTGATGATGGTTAATATAAGATCTAGTGCTGATCTTCACTAACAATGAGACCATAATTAGGTTTATATGACCTGAATTTCACGTGTTCGTGAGATACTTTGGTATGACACCCGGAACACAGTAATGCTGTTAGCAAGAATCCCTTCCATCATCCAGCCTCCATCACGTGTCCTTGCAATCCTGGTGAGAAAATTGAAAGTTATCAAATTATTATACGACCATCGATGCTCGTCGATAAAAGTAAACGTTTTCGCGAAAATTACAACGTAAATTAACACACTAACTTTTAAAGTAAACAAAGTTGTAAATAATTTGCAACTTTAATCATGTTTTCGATATAATATGATGCTAACGCGCATTAATCCAGAAAGAGCTTTTGCTCTACCGCCGAAGAATACTACTCTGTGATATGCACTAACAGACGAAATTTTAAAAATCGAACGTCTGTATGAAAATTTGTAATTGGAACCTATTCGAATCGAACTTCCTTACGTCGTTGAAATCATTCACTCCACTCCGCCGGTCACGCTGTCGCGCTCGTTCACCTCCCCCCCGTCCCCGTCCCCGCCAGCCCCGCGCGCCCGCTCGCCCACCTTCCATTTATTTCGCAGATCGCAATCGCCGCCGGAGAGCGGGCGGCCGATAGCGCGCCGCGACGCCGCGCCGATAACGCGGCCTCTTCGCAGAGCTTTCTAACCGCTCACACAAAAGGTGGTTCTACTAGTGTGGCCGCTTCTGTTAATTATTATAATCTTAACACGAATGTCTCAGGTTCGATTCTGTTTATTTAGATTGTTTGACGGCGTTATCTCGATGCTGTCAACATAACAAAGCCTAATCTAAACAAATTTTAGAAACAACAGTCTCGTATATAAATAAATAATATTTAGCTGAGTTTAATATGTTTATACTGTACTGCGGTTTAATAGATGAGTTCATGTGGAGGTGGGTTGGGTGGTGGTGGCGGCGGTGGTGCCGGGGGGTCGTTATCGAGGCAGCCGTCGGGAGATACGGGCGTGCGATAGCAGATCGTGCGGCCGCGATATCGCGCGCCTCCAGAATACGCCCCCTTATCTTCGCCCAACTCTTTGTTCCCAATCGCCAACCCAATCTACACTTTTTATACTTTCCTATTCAGCTGTTATATAAATACTTTATCCTTAAACCTCCTCCGATAGTGCCCGGATGATAACAAAACAAAAATACTTTATAATACAACTTCCGCATTGTTTTTCGTACAAACACTTATAATAGTTTTCTAATTAATAATATATAATTATATTATAACTGGTGATTGAATTATGTCGGAATCATTATCCAGTAATGACCTTCCGCCATCTTCATTATATCTCAAAACGAAATTAACAAGAATAATGCAAATATAAATTACGTTCCCACTGCTGGGAATATCATATCACAAAAAAAACCAATGAAGAATTAATATTATTGATAATTATCACTTAATAAACTGTTTACTTACTTAACTAGAAATAATAACTTTACAATTTTTCAATATATTTCGTGCGTCGATTTGTATATTGATTAATGAATGTTCTCGTGAGTTGTCTGTATATATACCGCTACATAACAACCCAAAAACGTAAAGGATAACGATATGGAGCTCTGTTATGAAGCTTTTTTTAAATATCTCGGCGCGATCGCGTTGTAAAATAATTTGTTTGTTAATATTTGTTAAACATCAGCGCAAATACATTCAAAAATCGTTAAAACTACATTAATTATTTTTTCAAATTCAATTTACAGCCGTGTTTTTGTAATTCTGCGTGGGTAAAAATACGAACGCGCCGGCCTTTTAAAAACAGTCGCGCTCCGACCGCCGAAGTGTGCGGACCTCTTAAGAAGTCGTTACGTTTTCGGACAAATATTAGATTATACAAATCTACGTTTTATTGAACAGTGGGCAATCCCAAAAATGATGTTGATGGGTACCATTACCGATAACATCATGTTTTTAAAAACACTTCTAGGACTATTGCTTTTACAAAAATGGAATAAAAAAAATATTATAGTAGTTTTCAAAAAGGGATAAAACTTACTAGGCTAAACATTTTACGTGAGAGGGGGAGAAGGGGGACTCATGCGGGTGGTATCGCGATGTTGCGATACCAAGTGCCTCCGCCCCTATACTAATATCGATACTTATAACGAGGTTAAATTTAACTAACAAAAAAAAAATTACAGCGATAACCGCTTATCAATGATATATAACTACCTTAACAGCGTAGCGGTTAACTTTGACATGGAAGTTCCTGCTTCGATATCGAAGTCACGAATTGAGAAGTTTTGTAATAAGAATTTTTTGTATTATCATAACAACTTACTGTCTTTATTACCACTGTTACCGGTGGTAGGTATCTGTTATCAGACACCGTCTACCATCGCAACTTCTGTTTGTACCGCCAGACATTAGTATGCTTATATTACTGTTCCAGTTTGAAAGATGTTATAGCTAGTGAAATTATTGGGATAACCAGATTTAACAACTCGTGTCTAAAGGTGACTGCTGAACGCCAGGACAGGTGGACTTACCATCAGGTGACCGTCTTGCTTAATACTTAAAACGAAGTGAATTTGAGATCAATTATTAATCCTTTGAATATAAAAAAAATACATTCTCCCTGATACTTTTTATATTATTTCACCTGTAAAATTAATAAGCAAAGTAATTTTTAGACAAGTTGAAACTTTTTACACTAGCTGGTCTATCACCAGCACCCGCAATAGTAATAGTGTTTACTTTCGCGTTGTGGTGACCACTATTAGGTACCTGGGGACGGATACCATGAATACAAAATATAATGTTTACGCAAACTTTCTGACTTTTTTTCATTCTGGTTATAACCTGAATACGTGTAATTTAAATATCAGCGCATACGTTTTAAAATCATTTGTTTGTTAAAAATTTCATTAATTCTTATTTAAAAAAATTTATTCTAATATTTTTTTGTAATTCTTGTGCGGGTATAAATAGAAGTGCGGGGCGGTGCAGACACAGTCGCGCCCCGTCCGCCGGACTATACGGACCTCTTGAGAAATCTTTACGATATGGGAGAAATGTAAGAAAATTCTGCGTGACTAGGTATTAAACTTATTAGAACAAATTGACAGTTACATGTTTTAAGTAATAGCGTACTGCAGATAATAATTAACAATATTATAGATATGAATATTATCTAACCGCCACCATGACGTAGAAGTTGAGTTTGTGATATGGTTTCAGTTTACTCCATTATCTAACTAATATTTTCAATTTACCGTCATAATTAAATATAAATAGAAATGTATATGACATTTTTTTTTGTTTTAAAAGGTATGCAATTTAAGTATGAATGTTTGCAATACAACATACAGTTGTGTGTGTATAATGTAGTAAGTCAGCTGTAGCTTTAGTAAAAAGCTTCGCCCGTTATCATTAAAAACATTGCGACATGAAATATGTACCGCATCGGTATCATATCTCATCGGCCACGGAAGCGGCCATCGCTCGCCGCCGCCTTATCGCTTACTATATATGTGTGTGTGTGAGTGTGTGAGTTTAATATACACGCCACCTTACGTTGCATATGCGACCAAATTATACAGCAGCACCCATTAACTTTGCATTTATATAAATAAATACTCTGAATTAACTTAAAAACATTAGTTGTGTAAGTGCGAGAAGAGTTATGTCTCACTCTTCTCTTAAAGATTCCGTCGACATATCAGGCGCCGGCAGACCATTTCAATTTTTTTCTCTCTTTCTATAAAATTAGTTTGACGATTGATGTCTGAAAAATATCCTTCTTAATGTTTTCACTCGTGGGACTAGGCAATCGCAAGGTGAGTTCCGAGGCTATTTATTCACTACTGTCAATTGCGGTTTGTGTAGGAAGGAAGCTGTTTTCCATCATCTAAATTTTAAGCTTAATGGGAATCGAACCTTAGTCTCTTCGATCACAACAAAATAAGTTACAACGGCTATTCGTATAAATAACAAAAGTAAGTTTTGTTAGATTGTCAGCGTGCGGTGTACTCGCACGTATCCGCGCTCACAAATTACGTCCCACGCGGTTCGCTCGGCTCGCGAAATTTTCGACCTCCGTCCCCGTACACGACATCTTCACGATCGCACGATCAATCGTACAGTTCGCGTCTCGCTCGCACGCGGGCGCGCGGGCACGCGGGCACGCGGGCGCGCGGTGATTTAGGGCGGCGGGGCGGGCGGTCACGACGCGGCGCGGCGTGGTGCGGCGCGGCGACGCGGACATGCGACAATAAAATCGCAGCATCTCGCGGCGTTAACAAGCGCGCGAGCGTTGTCGCGATCCGATCGCGCGCCAATTTGTACGCGCGTCGCGGCCGCGATTTATTGGGCACGCGAGGCGCGCGCTCATTTGGCCGATAGCCCGCGGGCGCGCCGGTGGGCTGCGCGCGTCCGTTCACAACCGCTTCCCATCTACATTATCTTCAATACATTTCAACGTACTTACCTCCACACCTCGACGGAACCCAACGCACCTCGTACAGTTTAACAGGCGGTAGTGTTTTTCCGACTCCGCCAAACTCGTCTCTATCTAATATATAAAATTCTCTTGTCACAATGTTCGTTCCCTAACTCCTCCGAAACGGCTTTACCGATTCTTATGAAACTTTTTATGCATATTCAGTAGGTCTGAGAATCGGTTACTATCTATTTTTCAAACCCCTAAGTGATCAGGGTTACCTACACCGAAAAAATTTTTTTAATTTTTTGGGATTTTTTTTTCGATTTTATTTTATTATTGTGTGGCATCAAAAAATACATACAACCCTAAATTTTCCTTTCCTAACTTTTCTATCACCAACCCCTGCTTTTTAATAGTCATTTTAATATTTTTGTCTCGCTCGATATCATCAATTATACATGGCCACGTATCAAACCGCGTGGCTGTAAACTCCAAAAAAAAATATTATCACTTGGTAAGTGACCCCTCCACGTGTGTACCGGTCTCACCTCTCACCAGTACACAGCACGGAGTGGGGATGACAACAAATTCTATTTCTCTCAAACATTATGCCTTCTGTCACTCCCTCTACATATAAATATATTCTCAAGAAACTTTATTATTTATTTATTAATAACTAATATTATTGAATTTAATTTATTATTAATCTATATATATAAAAATGAATTGCGGTTCGTTAGTCTCGCTAAAACTCGAGAACGGCTGGACCGATTTGGCTAAATGTGGTCTAGAATTATTCGTGGAAGTCCCGAGAAGGTTTAAAGGGTGAGAAAATATGAAAAAAAATTGTAAAATGGAAATATGAAAAAAAATGTAAAAACAACAATTTCTCTTTTCCATTAAGGTGACCAGATTTTTAAATGGGCAAAGCGGGACAGCTCTGAAGGAGTAATAATATCGTAATAATTTTTTAATTTTTAACATAAGTACAATTTATGAATATAAAAAAAATAGCGGGAATCTGGGCGTAAAGGTCGCGTTGTCTTGGTTGAATTTTTATTTTTTTGTGCATAATGCAGTTGAATGTTCAATGTGAGTGTATTATCATGCAGTAAAATAGTGTGTTCGTGTGCAGCGATTGTAGAATCCAAGCAGGAACACCGCTGTCCTAAGTTCAGATTGGTTCAAAATAGTAGTCAAGTCTTAACTTTACTTTGTTGATCTTTTGTGATAGTGACACTATTTACCATTGAAAATTGAAAATTGAAAACTGAAAATTTAAAATTGAAAATGGAATAAGGAAAATGGAAAATGGAAAAATGGAAAAATGGAAAAATGGAAAATGGAAAATGGAAAATGGAAAATGGAAAATGGAAAATGGAAAATGGAAAATGGAAAATGGAAAATGGAAAATGGAAAATGGAAAATGGAAAATGGAAAATTGTAAATTGAAATCTGACATGTGAAATCTGTCATCTGATATCTAGAAACCAGAAACCAGTAACCAGAAACCAGAAACCAGAAACCAGTAACCAGAAACCAGAAACCAGTAACCAGTAACCAGAAACCAGAAACCAGTAACCAGAAACCAGAACCAGTAACCAGTAACCAGAAACAAACAAACAAAAGTTCATATTAAATTACAAGCTTTCACTGCTGTCTAAGCAATGTAGGTGCGTTCGTAACGCTAAAGAGTCAATTTGCACTTCAAATTCAATTATTCTATCAAAACAGTGTGCGTATGCGCGTCGGAGGATCTAACGCCGCGTGCCGAAATTGAAACGAATGAAATAATAACATAAATAGTCACAAAATGTAAGAGCTAAAGATCCACCATACTGATTTTCAATTTGCTGGGCTTCGCGATATTATTTCTTTGTTTTAGTTTCGGCGCGCGACATAAAATGCATTCGTTTTCACGTCAATACATCAGTCGAGCACAAACCGCGTTACCATCTGGCGGACCTGACAGACTACATTCTGTCAAAAAGATTTCGAATGTGACAGTTGTTTGTTCCTAAAAAAATAATAATAGTAAATATAATTTATGTACTATAATTATAACTTTGGCCACTCTTCTGGAACCCACTAATATTTAAATATTAGTTATTAGATGAATATATATAGTGCTGAACCCCACACACCGCTCATAACCAGGGTGGCGGTTCTGTTCAGGAGATTTTTTGCCCCGGCTATAAAATAGGCAGGAACAAAGAACATTCCAATTTTCTTTGACAGAACGAAGTCTGTCGGGTCAGCTAGTACAATTATAAAAAACAATCCTAAAACTGCTTTAAATTCTGTGGTTCTAACGAGTTATAATACAATAATCTTTATATTATAAACATTACACGTGATTCTATAAATAGCAGTGATGCGATCTGTCTGTACGTTGTGTAGTTGTTTATCTAGTTACATGCGTTTATCATCGCCGCGTGAATCAATCGGCGAGATCATTATTGTAATTGTGATTTTGTTATATATTCAAACGACGAGTAAGTTAATATTAACAGTTTAATGTTCCCACCGCTGGGAATCGAAGTTTTCTCTCATAAGAAGTAACTTTAGTATTTATCCACCAAGCTGACCAAGACTAGTTGTTGGATGTTAATTAACCGGAAGCTCAAGTTCAGCGATGATCGAACTCCAATTTGACAATCACCGCTTCAGAACTATGTAACGGAAATCATTTTTAGATGTTTTTATACAGTTTAATGTTCCCACCGCTGGGAATCGAAGTCTTCTCTCATAAGAAGTAACTCTAGTATTTATCCACCGAGCTGACCAAGAACTAGTTAGTGGATATCAATTAGTTGATGGATGTTATTTAACCGGAAGCTCAAGTTCAGCGATGATCGAACTCCAATTTGACAATCACCGCTTCAGAACTATGTAACGGAAATCATTTTTAGATGTTTTTATACAGTTTAAGGTAAGCCGATGTTTTAATAAAAAAAGTCTAGAGCCGATCTGGTCGGAAGGTCGGAAGTCACGATTCCCATTACTTGCCGGCCGCTCTTGAAGCGATTGAGGTTTCACTTAAACAAAGTAAGCTTAGAATCCTTTATAGAGTTCACGCATGCAGTTTTAAATATACTGTTGATTCGTTTAATCAGTTGCTGATATAAACACTAAGACCTAACACCTTAGGACTCGAGGCTCGGTTTCATAAACTAGCTATCGTTTCATTGTTATTGGCGAGCGTATCACTTACCATCACGTAAACATCCTGCTTGTCTGTCAATAAGTGATCGGAGCATTAGCAACATGCGAACGTAGCGATGGTACTTAATGTATTACTAAAGTGATTAAACAGCCCTGTGCAACATAAAATATAGGTCTAAGTGTATTAGAACATTTAAATTTAAAGCCTATTAAATTTAAAGAACCTTAAAATCCTAAATTTTACTTTATTAAGTAATAGCTTTGATCGCAACGTTAGAAGGAAAATGAGCAAGAGTAAAAAAAAAAAGGGAAAACGGAAACGAATGTAAAATGCATCCGTTTAAAGAGATACATAGATCCCGAATTAAAGATCAATATAATAAAACTTATGAAAATTAGACAAATGTTATCTTTATTATTCTAGACTGGATAATCCGCGAGGCCTGGGCCTTGTTTCCCAGCACGGTCGGGCTCCCCAATTAAAAGCCGCGGCCCGTACACGGCGCGCTCGCAAATATAAACGTTAGCGCTGCGCAGGAGTGGATCTATCGTACGTACGCCGGATCCGATACCGCACGACCCCACGGCCGGCGCGCTCAGCTATCCGTAAATATTACCGAGATCCTATCTGCGGCAGGGGTGACTGGGATCTGTATATTATTCAGTTCCTTTACTATTCAATTATTTATTACCTCCACATTTGGTGTGCTCTGCAGCAGCCATATTCACGGCAGGACTGAGCTGATAGATATCCTGACGTCACAGTCATCACGTAGCATCCGCAGCTTTTTTATTATCCATCCGACCTACGCAAAATGAGTCAAAGTCAAAGTCAAAATTTTTATTCAACATGGGAACAATAGTTCACTTATTGAACGTCAATATCTACCAGCCATTCGCAAAACAAATGCCACGGACCTGAGAAGAATGGGCAAGAAACTCAGCGGGCTATATATATATACATTTTTTTTTGTCTTCTTCATTTTTAAATGTCTTACACGTACTGACACATACTGCTTCTGTGCAGTCTACCGGACCGTGTCCGAAAATTTTAGGTTTTAAAGAAAAACTAAAACGTAAATGTTTGGTTGTTTCTCATCAATAGTAAATAAAGTTTCTTTCTCCTATATCAGAGTAATTAAAAAATCAGTTGTACATTTTTCATTAGAGTTCTAACCCTGAATAGTGCTGTGGAGGTGGTTGGAATTGATATTGTGGTCCGGAGTGCAGGAGGAGCCGGAGGTGCAGGGTATCTGGTGGGTGCGATCGCGGCGCGCAATATCATTATTGTATCCGTTCGCCCCTCGCGCGCCGATAAAGGCTTAAAATGTAAATGAGACGTGCGAAAAAGTATGAGATTATCTCACTATTAGGTATAAATTAAGGCGAGGGAGTGAGGCGTGCGCACAATTATATTGTCACGAAGGTGCTGCGCGCGCGGGGGCAATCGGCGCGCCGATCTGCGCGCGCGCACGCCAACCGACTCGCTCTCGCATCGCTTCATTATATCGACCCTTTCGATCGATTCTTTTTTTTCTTAAATTTTAATTATTCATTCCTCATCATCTGATAGACGTCCACTAACACAACGATCCAAATGATCTCCCCAATCCGTCCTGCGCAATATCCAACAAATTCATTCTTACTTCTAAGTTTTTCACAATTATCATAGAACTTATTTGTGAAAATGCTCATGATTTTTATTTAGTGCTATAAATAAAAGTTAAATATGCATGGGAGAGTGCGCCTCGTTAGACTGTGGACAGTGGCGCATCCCTAGCGGCGCGGCGTGTAAGCGATACGGGGCCGGCTGAGCGGACGGACAAACTCACATATTTTATTGTGTGCCAATTAAAATTATTCCCCTTCCTTATTGATTGTGGGAATAAGTTTGTCTTCTAACTACGCTTACACAATTATTTATATCCACGATTATTTGATTAATGGCATTGTCGTCACAATTGTTAGCCGGCGTGGAAACGACTTCATGGAGCATCTCATCGTACGAAGGAAATTCCAAGGACATGATTAAGATTCCCAATGAGATGGACGGTTCAAATGAAGGCCTTGGTGGGTTAGCTCAGCAGCTATAAATGAAATGTACAATACTAAGACGCGATAACTACAACCACTGGATAGAGATAATACACCCAGAACATTGTCACAATTGTGCGATCATAAGTAAACAGGTCTTTAATTTAAAAATTCTGCTGGCTTTCCTGCTGGAGAGGTTCCTGAATAGTTCAATAAAAAGAGAATCCAAGATTATAAATTTAGAGGAGAAGTTGATAGACTCAGTATATGGTTTAAAGAGGACTTAGTTCTTAAGAACTTCATTGATACGGCTATGAAACTATAATACGTAAGAGCAGGGGTTTTATCGGGTAAGGGTCCTGATAACACCAACATGGTACCTGCAGAGGAAGTTTATACCACTTAGGATTTTTTATTCCCAAGACAGGTATTTCAATATTTCGATAAAAACCTTATTTTGACTGATGTTGAAACTTTCGCCATACGCATTACTTCATGGTCTACGAGTTAACTTATTTAAAAAGTAGTTTATGATATTTTTAAATGAAATTATACTTCAAATACTGATTAATCAATGCGTAGTTGCGGAACTCTGACTATTTGTAATTTCGTTAAAGCTTATTGAAGATTTTTACTACCGACGTCATGAGACAGATTCTTGTTGGGTATCAACTTTTCCCAAGGTCTTTTCCAAAACGTATGGGTTTAACGTTATTTGTGACTTCCAGCCAACGGCTTTCCAACACTGTTCACCTGTATGAGTTATCATCTAGCAAATGAATTACTTTTTCGGTTTACGTGGACGGATATAAAATAATAAACTCCACGCTCCGCGCCGCGTGCGTTAATCGACCACCATTTCACGCTCGCTGCTCGACAACTAATGACTGCGAGGCGATAACGCGGCGATAACGCGGCGATAGCGTCGCGATAGCGCGGCGATAACGGTTCGTTGGTAGCGTACTTCGCTCTGTTTACATTCATTCTAATAACATTCAAACGCTGATGGCAGCTCTCGGTGCTCGCCGTTCTATAACCAGCAAATACAACTGTGATCCTCTTTCAATGGCGTTGTAGTCATTAAAATTGAATTCTACAAACACTAATAGTTACATTGTAGACGTGACTTTGATTGACTTTTTTTTTTTGTGATTTTTACTACCGACGTCATGAGACAGATTCTTGTTGTTCTAATACCGCCTTCGCCCTTTTATCATCGGACGTACAGACACACCGCAGGCATCCATCCCTTCGTTGTCGATCTCCCGCGCATTAGGACTAAACGTTTCGCTTCGTCCTTCATAATGCGTACAGCGAGGGAGTGGAACAGTCTGCCGGCGTCAGTGTTTCCGTCCAGGTATGATGTGGGGGTCTTCAAGAAAAGAGTGAATAGGCTTCTTCTAGACTAGTGCGCTTTACCACCTAGATTACATCGCCGCTTACCATCAGGCGGGATCGTAGTCAAGCACTAGTCTATCCTAAATAAAAAAAAAAAAAAAAGACGGCATTAAATGTTAGAAGTCTGGAAAATCGTGCTGCGCCTTTCCATCTTCTTACACGTAGTATTCTCAGTCTTCTCAAAAAGACTGGATACCATTCAAATTCGCAAAAATGAAATCGGTTTGAGTATGCACCGTCGCCAGGAAAACAAACTGAACTTCTGAGTAACATGACTCAGTCCCGAGCTGAGCGCGCAACGCCGTTAGCGATCTCCGATAGCTGATCAATCGAATTGCACAGTCCGTGCACGTGTGCAGCAGCGCCTTTCGCGAACCCTCGCATCGGCACCACCGGCGCACTGTGTCCTAAGTACACTCCAAATGAGACCTAAAACCTGCCTCCACAACATCAATATTCCCTATTCATACATAAACAATTACAACAGGTGCCGCATTGTGAAATGAACTTTATCTCCAAAGCAATAGGAACTATTTCGAGTTGGCAAAGATTGTTGTACAATACTAGATCTTCTGTCGGGGGAATAAGGTTGATTTTGCGTTAGCTTCATTTGCAGTGCGAAAGCGGGCTGGAGTATGAACTAGACACTGGTCAGACGATATGTGGCAAAGGTATGCGGGACATAAGGTCCGGTGGGTCACCTGATTTCTACGCACAACCATGTTATAATATCTGACCATGTAACCGTATTCATCGTTCAAGGCTAGTATTGCTTAGTGTAGGTTTATGACTATTTACATTAATAACCACATAAACACCCGACCTTATCTCCTGGAATGAGGTCTAAAATTGTTTAGTTCGAAAAATTCCAATACGACCCTGAACCACCAGGCTCAATGGAGTCTAATGAATATTGTTTTTTTTTAATCTATAATATTGGTTAATGAGTAAATTAAATAAATTACTTATTAAGCAATATTTGAAATACAAGTAGTGACGTCACCAAACCCAAACCGATTACAATCCAAATGTTGTGCTTAAACTTGGCGAATATTACATTTTTAACTTCAACTTTAAACAGTTCTGTTGTGATGATGAATTAGGAAGGCTGCGTCAGAAAGAGACAAAAGGAGACAGAAAGCAAGCGAATGGGAATAGAGAATCACATCACGAGTCGATGACGTTTATATGTTGTATATAAGCGTTGGAAGTTATTGTAAGTGATGTCGCGGAAATCTTACCCCATTCACGGAGCCGCACATTCGTATCATATCCGAGTGGGGGGTGATGGGCTCCGAGGTGGGGTTGGGGGGATGGAGGTCAGATATTTCAATTCTCGGTCGGATATTGGCGGCGGTCGTGAGGACGCATACATCTCCGCGTGTCCGTCTCTTATCGTTATATTAAAATCGCGCGCACCCACTCCTGCGGGGTCGGTTTTATGGCGATCATCCTACACGAAGCGACGTTTGTTGTTACGTTATAAAATATTCAAGTTTTCTTTTTGACGTGACAACGTCTATTAAATTGAAATAAGATAGGACGCGCGTGCTGAGAAATGTCCCGCACATAAGTGGGCGTGGCTTACGCCGACCGCTAAGTCGGTATGCGTTTGCCCGAATTGGTTGAAAGTAAAAGATGTATTCTATTGCTCAATAATAATTAGAAATAAAATCCCTAACAAATATAATTGAGAGTTAGTATAACTTGATTTGTAACCCGATAAACATGTCAAACAAGAATAATAAAATTTATTATCAAAATTTTTTGTGATATAATTAATAGACGTTGTCACGTTAAAATACATAAGTGCCCTGCACATATAACCCAGAATTTTTTTCTATTAAGAAAGATGAAAGAAAGAAACTATTTATTAGGGAACAAATACATACAGAGACTTAACACCTTATGTCTCAAGGCGACGAGCGCAATGTGGTGCAGTGTGTACCATCTTAACTAGTGCCGCGTTGTCATGGGCAAGCGTATCACTTACCATCAGGTGAACGTCTTGCTCGTCTCGTCGCAAAGTAGTATAAAAAAAAAAAAATAGAAAATTTACAGAACAAAAAATAAATAAAA
Source organism: Byasa hedistus (assembly GCA_029286795.1). Lineage (NCBI taxonomy): Eukaryota > Metazoa > Arthropoda > Insecta > Lepidoptera > Papilionidae > Byasa > Byasa hedistus. The sequence goes on along the minus strand of JAGSMW010000020.1, from coordinate 1,284,737 downwards.
TAGAATTAGAGCTTAAGGTAAGTACTGCACCCCCTAATAGGGCCCTATTAGGAACTTCTAGAAAATTTTCGCATGTTAACAACAGTTTACTCGACAATCTGTAATATGACTATTGAATATTACTGCGGGAACACATTACTGTTACGGTAACAGCTTGCGAAGCTCATTGGAACTTGTTACCTCATCATATAATTGGTCGCAGTATGTCAGTTATGCAGCTAGCAGTTAATCGATATGACACACGGGCAGTTTATTGAAAGTAAGGTAAAGTAGTTGACTATGGGGGTCACTACCCCCCCAGTCAACTACAGGCCTTCACCGTCGACTACTTTGCCTTACTTTTTAGTAGGAAACTGTTCATACGGGCGTCTACTTTATTTTACTTTTTAGTAGTAAACTGCCACCACAGGTCACTACTTTACCTCTCGCTCACCACATGTCTAGTAAGTGTACTACTAGACAGTAGGGTGAAGTAGTCAACAAAAAATAATGTTTCCTATTCGACGGTGAGGTTAAGTAGTAAACTAAGGAGAAAGTTTAATACTAAACGGTGAGGTAAAACATTCGGCTGTGTAAGGTGGAATAGTAAAAGAAAGAGTAAAGTTTACTAAAAGATATTGAGGTCAAGTAGTAAACTATGGGAATAGTTAATCACTAGACAGTATGGTAAAGTAGTCGGCTTTGTATTACTAGAAAGTAAGGTAAAGTAGTGACATGTGGAGGCAGTTTACTACTGGGAAGTAAAGTTTAGTATTTAACTTTGGAGACAGTTTTCTACTAAAAAGTAAAATAAAGTAGACGCCTGTATGAACAGTTTACTACTAAACAGTAAGGCAAAGTAGTCGGCGGTGAAGGCCTACTAGACAGTAAGCTGGGAAAGGATCTGTTTAGACTTCTTAATATTTTTATAAGTATGTTGAACATATATTAAAAAAATCAATTGAGCTGTTTGTTGTATATTATATACCTGTAGATACGTAATAATATTGTTATAAAAATATATAAGACATTTGTAATATAGAAAAAATTATATAAAACATCGATTTGGATATCATTTAAATGTTCCGCGAATATTATTTCTCAGCATTGAAATGACTCCTGTCGCGGCAGTCAGTCGGACGGTGACGGCGTGCGTCCGATGGAAATGTATTCGGTGTCGTCTTGCAGACGGGGGCGGGAGGGGTACACATTTCCTCCACCTGTCACACCGCACCCGACCTCGGTGCTCATTTTTATTTACTGGCAACACTTACAAGCATCGACAAAAAATTATAACGATAAGGCTCAAAAGGACTCGTATCCAGAGTTTTATATCGACTACATAAAAAATACCAATTTAAATAATAAATCAAATGCAGCTTTTGTTAAGTGTTTGTTTTTTTTTTAACAACGAAAAATTATATTTACAAAATAGGCATAGGTCGTGGGTGATGCTGCCGGAAAAAAATATTAGGGACCTATTTAAAACTACCGCTAAATATTACTTTGTATATTTTAAGCTAATATTAAATAATTAAACTTCAAGCTTATTCTCACCATATTTAATTATTACTAATGCAGTGACTAAACACATCTCTGTGTCATATATTTTTTAATAACGCGTGAAAAATTTTGAAAGCGTCAATTTAAAAATGGAACGCGTCTACACCGCTATGACATTCCTAATTTAATGTTGCAATGTTACAATTTTACTGTAACATTCCGTAGGTTGGTAGAAGCGGTACCGGCTTAGCAAATATAATCTATACAGCTAAATATTAGAAACACCAATTGAAATATAAATTAAATCTGCCATACCTGTCACATTCACACGTCGACAGTCGCAGGGCTCGCACAGCTCACACCTCGGACACTGCCCAAACAGGAATGTTTCGAGACTTACAGTCGTCCGTCTTTTATAGTGAAAGGATGTTATGCCATACCCTCCCTTTTTTTATTTTAGTCTTTTAAAAAAGTCGATATACCTAGTATTTTACTAACAAAATGTTGGTAATCACAATTATTTTTCTCAATATCTAACATAAATAAAATTGAAGTGTCTGTTTGTAATATTAAAACAACCTCTTTTTATCAAAGTGCATTTCTATGTATGCACGGTACATATAACAAAACCACATTTTTTCTAATTTTTGTCTGTTTGTTCCGGGTAATCTCTGAAACGGCTGAACCGATTTTGATGAGATTTTCACTAGCAGATAGCTGATGTAACTCGCAGGAACTTAGGCTACTTTTTAAAGGATTTATAGGATCTCACGGAAAAATTATAAAACCTACAATATTCGATTCAAAATGAGATGCGGTATACATTATCTGTAACAATAACTGTTTTGTTAAATACCACGTGGACGGAGACGCGGGCAACAACTTATTTATTTATTTATTTGGTCTGTCTACAAAAATACATGTATCAGTTATATTGTATACATTTCTTAACTTAGGCAATAAGCGACATGTACTCTCAATTACAGACAAACACTGCGTACACTGCTATAAACATATATACATAGAAGAATGCTAGATGTCTGCGTCTGTGGGGGGATTTAATACCTTGGCAATTTTTGATTTAAACACTGGCAATCTATCGTGAAATATATCAAGAGTGTCAATATATCAACAACTAGTTATTTAACAAATCGGTGAGTATACGAAGGTGTAAAAGGCTCGCGCTCGGATCGGATCTCGATGGAAACAAAGAGGTATCGTTGAATGCGACAAAACAAATGAAAGGATAGATCGAGTGAACAATATCTTATTTCGCAATAGTCCCGCGGCGGAAGCGCTGCTAATTTCCTGAAAGCGATGAGGATGCGCGCCGCTTAGCATCCAGCTTCACCAACTTTGTTTTACATCCAACGATTATTAATGGAGACAAATGTAGAAAGCGTCTGCAACGAGACGACTTTATTACTTTTAATATTAGTCTTAATCAAGTACCACAAATATAAGTATTTTACACGACATTCATTTGATAGTATGTGTAGTTATAAACACATGTTGTGACTTACAATTTGTTGAGGGTTACTTCAGTAATTTCCAAATAACAAAGCCCTTCTAACCGGAGGACAGTAATTGCATACTACTGTTTAGCAGTAATGAGTCGTACGATTAATCGTTTAGCGGTGAGTGTTTGAGGACTGAGTTTAGCCGGTGGGTGTAAAGGGTCCCGCGCAAACAGTCCGGATCGGTTAAGTTGCCGGCGGAACATTACTACTTATTGTTTTATTCAATTCCCGACGGTGCCGCCATTCGCTTGATTACATTCGATTTGGTTCAGCGGCTGCTTGTTTATCATTTTAACGCGATTTGTAAAGTTCGACGCGAGCGGGCCCCCGACGGCTCAGTGGCTTGCTCATCGGCATAACACATCTTTTAATTAACACTCGGAGTGCGGGGCTTACAATCGATCACACTGGCAACACACATAGTTTAATAATTAACCTTTTATGTTATGACTCATCATTTTTATTTTTTTTTATACTACTTTGCGACGAGACGAGCAAGACGTTCACCTGATGGTAAGTGATACATTTGCCTATAACAACGCGGCGCTAGTTAAGATGGTACACACTGCACCACATTGCGCTCGCCTTGAGACATAAGGTGTTAAGTCTCGTTACCCCAGTAATTACACTAGCTACAGCGCCCTTCAAACCGGAACACAGTAATGTTTGCACACTACTATTTGTCGGTTGAAATAGGAGCTGCGGTGGTACCCATCCAGACGGTCTCCGGCAACAGAGACCTACCACCTGGTAATGGTATGGTAATGGTATACCTGGGTGGTAATTTTATTATCTACTTTGTTTTTAATCACGCTATGATAGAACCGCTGGTGTCAGCAACTTTTGTGCATAATTTTTACATAAATCTTTTTGATGGCCGCTGATGGATATGGATAGTCAGGAAAGTTGGGAATATTACCATCATCCAGTGTCAATTTTGTGGCATTCGAAATCGGACTGGGTATTACAAAGGAGTGATGAAGATGAAGTAGATTAATTGATTATGCCATTGGTAGGTTTCACTTTTTTTTTATGCTACTATGCGACGAGTGGTGCTAGTTAAGATGGTACACACTGCACCACATTGCGCTCGTCGCCTTGAGACATAAGGTGTTAAGTCTCGTTACCCCAGTAATTACACTAGCTACAACAAACTACACCACATCCCTTGGTGGTAATCTCCGTTTTTTTATCTGCTAAGCGACGAGAAGAGCAAGGCAGGCATTTAGCTGATGGTAAGTGATACGTTTGCCTATAACAACGCGGCGCTAGTTAAGAATACACTGCACCACATTGGACTTGGAGGAAGGTGTCAAATCTCGTCACCCCAGTAATTTCACTTGCTTACAGCGCCCTTCAAATACAACAGTAATGTTCACACACTACTGTTTGTCGGTTGAAATGATCACTGCGGTATGTAGCAACAGAGACCTACCAGCAATCGACGTGCTAGATTGGATACCATTAAGTTGTGTTTTTTAAATTGTCAATATCTGTATTTTGATTAGAATGAAGTAAATTAATGTTTACAAGTTAGTTGAAGCTGCGAAGGTAATTTGTCGCAGCAGTAGGGTTGTTGTGTCGGCAAGAAGCTGCGATTTCTTTGTCTGCGGTTAGTATCGCCTCCGCCGGGGGCCCGCTTCATTTCCTGAGCTCGCCTCTTGTCCAACTCCCTCCCTTCTGTAATACATAAGCTTCAGCGGTTTCTTTATTAACACGAATAAGATATTAAAAGATCAATTATTAACTATTTGTCGTTAGTATTTGGGTAGGCAGAAGTTTAGTTAAAATCTAACATAAAATCTAATTAGTTTAGTGATAACTTTTCATCATATGTAATCAAATAAATATTTTAATATAGATGTAAGTAATTAAACACAGTTTAATAATTAACATGTGGAAATTGCAATAGAAAACCATTACAATTTAAACAATGAAATATCTAGTAGTTGTTATTAATAATATCAACAAGAGCATAGATAGAGACAGAATATGGAACCCCTCTAAATATTTCCAAATTGATCCATCCGAAGACGAGGATCCATTGATATACATCAGATAATCGAAACATCTGGCATGATGATCTCAATGATCCTTCTGCTGCTATAGAATATAATCAAGCAGAATGGTAGAAGATGGTTAAGTAAGTAAATGCAGCCAAAGCACAATTTTCGTGAATATGTGGCATCTACTTGGTGGATGACTTGAACTCACCTCCTAAGGGAAGTCCCAACTGTGGGCTGCTAATTTACGTTTTTTTTTGTTCTTTATACAACGTTCCTTTGCGTATTAGGATCAGGGACTTTCTTTTCTTTCTTTTTGTTTTTTCGCTTCTTAGACTTTATTCAAATTCTTTCCCGACTTTATTACGTTTCCTGCTTCCCAATGTCTTTCATGCTTTTCTGATGTTTACAAATTTTTTATCTCCTTTCAAGCATCGCTTCCCGCGACTACATTTCACCACATATTTTATCACAATTCTTATTTATAATTTACATCTTTTGTTTTCTTTCTCTTTTTATATATGTCCTTAATTCTTATTTACGTTTTCTTCTCAAATACTTCTCTTTTACAATTTTGAGTCCATATTATTTTATACATTACATCTATCTATTTTCAATTACATTTTTTGTTACTTTCTGTATTCCTGGACTTTGTGTAATTTACATATTTGTTTTGGATTGTCTCGTTCAATTTTTTTAAAGTTTCCCAACTGTATCACCAATGATGGAATTTTCTACAGCGGATAGGTCTTTAAGATTGGCAACTGATCGCTTTTCCATAGCACCTTGCGCCACCGGCTGCCAGCTGAATGCGAGAGGATAATCACATTGTTTTGTTTATGATTCATTGCTGTTTCTGTTCTGTAAACTTCGACGTCGCAATATTTATTGTTGCGTTCGAACGCCCGCTTGCATATTCAACGTTTAGCTGATCCTATACTTATGATCTAAGCAAAACACTAATGTCTATAAATATCCAAGAAATATTATTTTTTATTAAGAATACTTTTTTAGGTCAATTTATGAACTTAATCAAATTTTTTTATTCTTTTCAGGTAAGTACTTCAAGATCACTTAGGTAAATGCTGCTTCCGATGGGTTTCTCTTCCTGGATATCGTCTAGATTAGTATCGCTTAAGCGTCTACTTCAACATCCAGATATTTAAGGTAAAACTAGAGTTCTGCTTTGAAGAGTGCTGTAGGTAATGAAATTACATATTTATCAAGCAGATTACCATTCACCACCAGACTATCGCTATATGTGAATACTTTGTTGCATACATATATAGCTATATTCAAGTATCAACAATAATATTGTAGTCTGCACGAAGCGTCGTGGGAATATCGCAGCCTTTGCTAATCCAGACAAGATCTAATGCGCAAGCGCAGTTAATGATTTTCTTCGTAGATTAACTACGATATCGATTGCTTAACAACGTACACTCCCACCAATAATCTCTTACAGTATAAAGAGATTATGGAAACCTGAAAACTTTTCTGTTATTACCAAATACATTTGTTTGTATCATCATTCAAGCCTTGTGATGACCACTGGCTGCCTTTGAAGTATGTCGTGATCACCTTCGGTTGAGTGTAGGAGGCGATAGTCTCCCTGACCACATGGATGAACCTGAACTACAATTTTTTTTATTTATACGAATGAAATTTTGTAGTGTTGCCAAAATTTTACTAAAACCTACATAAATTATAAAATTACAAGTGATAACTGTAAAAGAGTAGAACTCGATTATTTTGAAAGTCAACCGCCGCAGGTGAACTCGCGTTAAACTTGCAACATTCCTCTTTTCGCTAATGACGTTAATAAAAGGAATATTACGTACTGTGTAACACGAGACCGAGTGTCACCGGTATCACAAACAGCAGGCGAAAAGTTTGCCAGTACACGGAGTAGAGGGAGCGGGCGCGGGCTTAGCGCGGATGAGTAGACGAGTAGACGCCGCCCGCCGCCCGCCGCCTACCGCCCGCCGCCTGCCGCCACTCGATACGTCACTCATGTAAGTTTTCTTCGCATCCGAACGAATTATCGCGGTGCGAACCAAGTTGGGAATGGATTTTTGCCGCCTCACTCCTCCCTGACACGTTTCCGAACGCGGCCCGTTGACGTTTGACATTTCGTTTCAGTGTTGCCATGTAATATTTTCACGTGACGTTAGAAAAATTTGCATGTTTATTGCGATAATTTATAAAAGTTTTTTTTTTTTGGGAAACGGTATTTCAATATCCCAACTTCCACTCTTCCCTCAGCGTGTTGTCAATAAGTAAAATAATTTTTCCGAGTTACTTTTCTTATGAAATACCTCACATGACATGCATGGCTAGTAAAGCAGAAGCCAGTCTTCACTAAGCTTACAATTATGGTGACAAATTCTCGAAATACACAATTATAATAAAATAACCAATTCTTATTAATTCGTCATCAACGTTCCTCTCTGATTTATTTGTATAGAACAAAATCAAGAGACCATTAGAATTAGTCCTTACATTCGTCGTGTTTCATTTTCGTTACTTAACTAATTTCACTAGCTACTAGAACTACTAAAGACGTCCAGGCCGATTGCTCCGTCGCTGCCCGCACACAGCGTTCTCCTGCCATTTTCATTGGCACTGCATAATTATGAACTCTGCGATCATTGACATTTAATTTGCTGAATCGATGCGCATCGCAGTACGTAATATAATAAGCGATGCGTCGATAATGGGCCGTCTACTCGATGGACTTTCATTTCCGCGCGCACGCCGCTCGATAACAAAGAAGTGGTGACGTATTTAGAACAAGCTGGCTGAAATCGAGCTGGCAACACAGCGCGCGCCCGACAGCCGTCACCAGCGCGCGAGATTTTAATTTTCGAATCCATCCCGCGGCCGTGGCGTTTCCCGCGCCGCCGCTTCCCGCGCTTTTGTTGCAAACGTCAAATCGTCATCTCGATTGCTTCCGCCGCCGCAGGAGCGTCATCTTCCCCCCTAACACTGACGAAGTGCGTTGATTGACACGCGGCCTCCGCGAGACTTTTTCGCAAATTGGCTGCCTGACTGAAATTGAAGTTTGATTGATTTCGGTTCAACTCCTGTCGGGGTGTGTTTTCGTTTACTCTGAATTTAATGTGTTAAAGATTCTACAGCGACCGCGCCGCTGTGAGCAAACGTTGTTGTTAGCATAATGTGATGGGGATGAATTTCAATCACCGCTTAGACAATCCATTCTTTTAAAATGAAATATTATTATACATAAATTTAAGACTAAGTCAACGTCTAATTCATTTCAACAGCACTAATAACGAACTGACACTTGATAAAGTAAATTTGAATTAGAAACTTTCTTGAAAAGATTTATATTCTGCCAGATGAGGAAGACCTGAGACTTTTTTATTTTTATGATATATCTTTTTGTTTATTATAGTAATAAAATACTAGTTATGTTTTAGTTTTGTGTAGATATCTGTAATTTAATTAGCATTATTAATTTAGTAAAAGTTATAATGAATTATTTAAAATATTAAAGGGTGATAGCTTTAGTATAATTTTGTCGTTGTCTCTTGAGAACTAAATCTGAATTAAATGTAGAAAAATATGAATTTAGTTATGAGCCGCGGCATACGTTTGCGGAGGCCGTCGTCCATCACTATCTTTTTTCTGCACGAGCGCCGCCGGTGCCCGCTTCTCGATACACCCACTCGATTAAAATAAGAATAGTGAAAGTACAACACTATTGTGCGCCGGCGGACCTTCCGAGAAGAGCTGTGGCCCGATATCAAGTTTGTGAAGTGTGATGACATTTTACACGTGCACACGTTTTGTTTTAAACAAATAAAATAAATCTTGAACTTAATTGTTACTCGTTCCTCTGTTGCTACAGACCGTCTAGGTACCACCGCAGAGATTATTTCAACCGCCAGACAGTAGTGTGATATCATTACTGTGTTGTATTTGAAGGGCGATGTAAGCTAGTGAAATTACTGGGGTAACGAGAATGAAGAACTTATATCTCAAAACGAGCGCAATGTCGCGTTGTCCTGGGCAAGGGTATCACTTACCATCAGGTGAACGTCTTGCTCGTCTCGTCATCTTATTTGTATATTTTATTATGTCAAATGATTCATTTAGCGATCAAAATTGATCTATTTATTGTTCCATTTGACGATCTGCGTACGACTATTAGTAAAATAAAAAAAAAAAACGTTAAAATTTCACATTAGTCTAGAGCCTCATTAATTTCCTCGTTTTAAGTATAAATTCACTTCTTAACATATAAGTAAATACGCAACCGTGCCTTGCGTTGTATATGGCGTGCATCGATAAGGAATCGTTTCACGGGTATGAAAATAACGTTGAATATTCTCGCGCGGCTCTAAACATTAATTGAAAACGTGAGTGAAGTGGATAACGGACTAAAACGAAAGCAACCGGGGGACTTAATCGAAACGGCGTCGCAATAATCCAATAGCAGCGTCTGCAGCACAAGTGCAGATGCAATTGTCGCGGCCCGCTGCACCGCTGCCGGCTCCTTGTTTTTACTCGATTGCTCGATTATTCGATTCTCGTTTTTCGCCCGCTCCCGCGCGATGCTGGCCGCACACGGCGACCTGTCACATCGACGCTTTGTTTGGCGTGTGCAAAAAAAAAAAAAACACGACGCACAGATAAAAAGTCTCCCGAGCAAATTGGGCGTCTCTGTTAAAAACAACGGAGGTGGAATGTTACGATAGCGGACAATAAGCGTCAGACGCGGGCTCGTTGATTGTTTCTACTTTTGCCGCCTCCGTGCGTTGCTTTCGCGCGCTTTTTAATCTGTCACCTTGACGCTTCGCTCCGTGTTGTCTATGCGGCGCCTCGTGCCGGTGTTAACGTTGCAAGTTAACTTGGAAGTTATTTATGTGTGTTCCGAACACTGTTGCATCCTTAATAGGTATATCTGGACAACGTGCGGGCCGTTATCTAAGAGGGGCCGAAGTGGGGTCAGGGGGTGTTTGGGTGGGGCCCCGATATGAATCACGGGTAGTAATGGCTGCAATATCACGTAGTGCACTTTGTCAACTGCTTGTAGCCTTGCAGTAGCATAGATAATGCGGAGATTGTGGCTCCGGGGAGACGGCCGCGCGGCTCCGGGGCGTTGTATCACCCCCAGTTTACGAGAATATATCGCGCTAATATTTCTACAGTTTTATTATAACTAATTATACATAACACTTCTTCAATATTGAGTTATCATGTTATATCTTTTTTCAATTTACCAATTTATTACGATGTTAGCATAAATTTTAATTTCTGCTTTATTTCTGTATGATAATAATGACCTTAATGTGCCCTTCATGTATACTTTATCATTTCCGCTACAAAAAACTAGCAGCTTTTAATACGTACATAAATAATTGTTAATTATAATATAAATATTTAACTAATGTATGTATTAATGTTAAATCTTTTATAGATCATATGACAAAGCACTGAATTGTACTTGAACTCTTTAATGAATTGATGATAGATACTGTAAGGCTACATGCCAGGTGTTTTGAAAAAACACGGAGTCTGTGTGGCACACTACCATAGTTTTAGGAGACAGCCCGTTTTCCAATAAAACGAAGTTTCGTAGAATCTACTCATAAATCTTAAGACGTCCGTACACTCCGGCGGACGGAGCGCGACTGGGTCAGCACCGCCGGCGCGTTTCCTTGTATACCCACACAAGAATTATACAATATACTTGCATTGAAAAAAACCTTTTCTAAACTGAACTTAAAAATTGCAATAAATGAATCTCAACAAACTGATTTTTAACCAATGTTAACAAATGAAATGATTTATAACGCGATCGCGCCGATACGTTATTAATATCGAGATGGGATCAAAGTAAGTATTTAATCAATATAAAAAGTAACATAGTACACTTCGCGCAGACAAGTGGGAACGTAGAAACGTCATTACAGCAAAAAATTCTCCCTTTAAGAAGTGAGCGAAGATTTCTTCCACTTGTGGGCCGTATCAATAACCACTCGTGGCGGCCGGCCGCGGCGGAGAAAGCGCAACCCGCCGATAGCATCTTGCGGAGTGCTGCGGAGTGCTGCGGAGGAGGGCCAGGAGAGCCTGAGCGCGGCTAATCTGCCTCCGCGGCCCGATCGCAGCCCGTGGGGGAGGGAGCTTACTGAACAATTATTGGGATTGCCGACGATTCCGGCACGAGTGGCCTTCCCATCGAGAACCATTACAAGGTACGCCTCTCGCTGATTCCTAATCAGAGGGGTTTGCGGAAAAAATAACATCTCTTTATTTATCTATTCAGCGCTTTAAAATTTATATCAAACTTGATTCATTGCCAGTGTAAAAAATTTTTTTTTTTAATATGGTATAATACATTTTTACGGAAACGAAAACGCGAAAGTTAATTTAAATTATGTAAAAAGTTTTTATATCGATATTACAAACAGACGGTAATGTTATTTGTCAAAATTTGAATAAATACAATATTGTTACGTGTATTACATAATCTGGTAGCTATTTCACAAATCCGGTAGCAATCGGCGTTGATAAGAAATTAATATAATAATACAGTTTGCTTGTACACAATGTACCGATTGCTATCGCGTGTAATCCGCCGTGTCCACAGATAACGGCCAATCGTAAAAATCGCGCCTGATTAAAAGTTATCGGTTTTTTTTTTTCAACGATAAGGCGTCGCGCGGCTCGCGGCGGCTAGTGCTTGCGCGGCGCGCGGCGGAGTGCCGGTTTTACGGTTACGCATGTTACGTTGTGTTCACGTGGTATAATGTATGTGGCGTTTCTCACGAGGTACGTCACTATGTATTCATTTCGATGTTACTCTTGTATGATCTTGAATTGCTTTATTAATTTAGTGATACTGTATAACAGCGTGTCGACAGTTTTTTTTTTGTGAATTAATTAATCGTCATGATTTCAACTAATGAGCGTCTACTATACAATATACGTCAATTTTATTGTATTCTACAAAAAAAAAACGGTATGATGTAAAAAAAAATTAAATCGGTAAATAATTCGAAATTTAGTCATTTCAAACATTTTTTTGCTATATTTTATATGTGTATGTTTTCAAATAATATTCTAATTTAAAATTATTTAAGAGTGATGTTAAAAATATTGCCAGCGACGGTCTAGGTAGGTAAGTAGTGAAATTACTGTAGTAATGAGACTTAACGTCTTATATCACAAAGCAACGAGCACGATAATGTGTAGTGTGTTTTCTAAAACTACATTGAGGTAAATAATGTATCCGTTTAGCATTGAACAGTCAAAAAAAGGACTGTCTATATGTTAATATTAACTACTTGATCGTCAAAATCCTGAAAAATTGAATCGGGTAATGTGAACTGATACATAAGTGCAATGATAAGCTACGATCAGCGTATGGAGTATTTGTAAACAATAAGCTAACCACTTCACGAGCAGCTGTTCGTTACTATCTGAAACGTGAAATGGTTTCAGGAGCCGGCGATAAGGGCCGCGCTATCAGCTCCGCGCCCGCGCACTGCTCTCAGCGTCTCATTCATCATCAGTTCACTGTTCAATGATAGAGATACTATCATCAGTATTCATTGACTTGTCACTTCCGGTAGTGAGTTCACCACAAACTGCAAGAAGAATAGGGACAGAGTAATTTAGTGAATTGAGAGTCAATGGAGTCAAAGAAAAACTAGATGAAACAATTAAATATTTGAAAATCAAACTCTCAAGGAGTATATAAATAAAGCGTCATATATTTTTTTATCACGATGATTTGACAATGATAAGTTTTTACCCAACAATCACTTTAGGTTGTTTTTAAGAGTTTGTTAAATATTGGTTTACGTACTCCCGCAGCGCGAACTCTTTTCGATTTTCGCTCAAAGCGATAAGCGATATCGCGCGTTATCGCTCGCAACGACGAACAGCCTGTTTTCATTCAATTGCAGCGCACGGTTAAAACTTACGATAATTTAAAGATTATCTAGTTTTGGTTAACTAGTTAAAGTCTTTGAAACTACTTAATAGGAATTAGTGTCCAATTGTGTTGGTGTAAACATCCTAATTAGCATCTTATAGAATATCACAATTGCAGCAGTTACACACAACAAAGTTTCAATGTTGCTAACCTCTTCATTAGGTATGACTTAGTCGTATGTATAATCTCTTCATATTAATAAGCACTTATTTATAAGTGTGTAAGTATCTCGACATCAACTACTGGATTAGCTTCCGCTGCACCGGACACCGGGTGTTACGTGAACTGTCCGCCCATCACATATCTGTTCGATATTATCATTTCCTTCTTGTCGCGTTAATATCTGAGAGATTAATGATTTCTTATATTTCCGCGAATGTTACACATTTATTAAAACTCAATTTTACGGATTTTATCGCGTTTATTATTTAATTTGTTTATTCCCGACGTTTCGACCGCTTTGCAGCAGTCATGGTCACGGGAGGACTAAGATGACAGACGTCCAAATGTCACAGCTATCACGCGGTACCCACAAATTTTTTAATTATTTTTCTGCGTAGATCGGACCATTAATAATTATTACCATTAAAAATCGAAACGTCGGGAATAAACAAACTATATAATAAACGCGAAATTCCGTAAAATTGAGTTTTAATAAATCTGAGAGATTATTCAGATTTTAATATTAATCAGTAATCATGACCGTAAAACGGAATTCTCCATTTTCATAACGATCACTTTAAATATTATAAATCACCTAATGTCAAAATATACGCGATTATTTTTACAAATGGCGTCACTAAGTCGCCGTGTTCAAAAAATTAAGGAATGGCTGTATGGACTTTGTCATTTGCCGAATAGGGAAGAAAATTATAAAAAAAAAATATTCAAATGTCATTAAAACGATGAAGTTGATAATGTACGTTATCGTTATTGATTACAAATGCATGTCGCGTAATCTATTGATAGTTATTACATGTAATATAAATGTAATTGCTTTATAATCGGTTGATAGTTACGTTTGATAAAAACCTTTTTTTCTTCACCTCCATTGCTTATATAGAATAGTTTATTCCAGTAAGCGAAAAGGTTAACAGAACTTTCCAGAGGGTAAGTGACACTCTTGACACAAAATTTAAGTCTCGTTCCTTGAGTAATTTCACTACCTACTATTTCTTCGCATCGGTATTTTAATCATGCCAATTAGTAATCAGATTTTAAATCCGTTATATTTATATTTACGTAATGAAAAATAATTACAATCAATAACCAATAAATGTATAATAAAAGGCAATTTAATTTATAATTTTTAATTCAATGGTTTATTACTTTTTTATTGGTTAAAACATACAAATTACAGAGTAATAACTGTACAGGTGTTAACGAGGCCGCGGTCTTCCCGAAGCGTCAGGTTGGCACCTCTTAAACAACATTAGCATTCAAACGATCTGTTACACTGTGCGCACAGATAATAAAATCCACTCGCTCTGCTCGATAACATCTCGCCGGGACTGTTTTTTTTTTTTTTATTAACTTTCAATCGATACTCATGTATTATGTTACCGATTTTGAATATTGATACAGTTGGTTAACGATTATTGATTTTGTATCTATGAATAGTAAATATCACAGTAAAATTTTAAATATTTCTGTATGGCTAAATTTTGTTTGTCCATCTTTCTTTTTTAAACAGCTCGTTTGATGTTCCTACTGCTGAGGCTCTCGATTTTCTCTTACAAAGAAGGTAACTGTTTATTCACCACCTTGGTGTAGTGGAGATTGATATATTATAATTTTTTATCTATAATACGCTAACACTGTTTGGTAAGGCAACACTGAGGTGAAAAATGCTGAAACTCCCAAAAGGACTCGTATCCAGAGCCGTAAAAACATTTACAAAAAAAAAAAATAGATGGTGAAACTCTCTCATGTGTTGACAGCAGAAATATGGCAATGATAAATCGTTTTTGTTTTAATTTTTGTTTATTTAAAAAAACAATCAATAATTCCTCGGTTTCTTAACACTAAAAAAGTTTGTAATTAAGTACATTACATAATGAGAATAATTACCACAATGAAACTATCACATGATAATCATCTGCGCCATGGTAGAAGTAAATATATACTGTGTTCTTATTGTCGTTATATACTGCATCAATTTCTTATCTGGAGACGTAGTTTCTTCCCCAAAGAACAGTTTGATAAAAAAAAGCTATATATATCAATATTACAATTTTTTTATATGCTACTATGCGACGAGACGAGCAAGACGTTCACCTGATGGTAAATGATACGCTTGCCCATGACAATGCGGTGCTAGTTAAGATGGTGCACACTGCACCACATTGCGCTCGTCGCCTTGAGACATAAGTTGTTAAGTCTCGTTACCCCAGTAATTACACTAGCTACAGCGCGCTTCAAACCGGAACACAGTAATGTTTGGCCACTACTATTGGGTTGTTGAAATAGGAGCTGCGGTGGTACCCAGACGGTCTCCGGCAACAGAGACCTACCACCTGGTGGAAAACATACCTACTTACCTATCACCTAATATATAATAGACACCTATTTATATATCTATCAACATATGAAAATTCTTTTGTAATACATTATCGAGATAGGGCATCCTAATCCTTTCCGTAATCGGGGGAATGCGATAGGCGCGCCCGCTAAGCGGCTTTCTAATGACCAATTTGTGACGGCCATTTTGTTCCAGCGGCCACCACGGCGCCCACCCCGAAATATATCAATCGTAATCGATAGAAAAAATCGATTCTCGAATGGGAAATTCTATTAATATTTCACCACACTATCAATCGGATCTACTCCCGTTACGAGTTTACTAAAGCGGCCGCCGCTTTACCGACGAATTATATTTTTATGATCGGTATTTGTTTATATCGATAATATACGGTAAGGGAATGCGTCGATCGGGTATATATAGATCGAGCCACACACGCGGCTCCGGGCTGTGGTATTCTGACATGCGATGCTGTAAAATAGAGATCGCCGCGAGATTTCGGAATAGGAATTTAGAGAGCACTCGCGATGAGGAGGAAACGCCGAGTGGTGACGCGTGCGGGACCGGCCACTCCGGCGGCTCGAGTGGCCCGCTGTGATAACACACTTCCTGTGCACTGGCAACACACCGACACACGTGCTTCACACAACTAGCTAAACCACACAATGACAATTGTTAACTAGCCTGCCATTGCATAACTGTATCGTTCCGTGGCGTGTATATCTGTCATTAATAACATCAATCACTTATTTTAAACACACCGATACTTTTTTTTGTTAATGTTTTTACGGCTCTGGATACGAGAAAAAAAAATCGATAGTATTACGAGTGTTGCCAGATATTTCGAGGCGGCAGATTCATATTCACCTTTAAACTAAATACAAAAATCTAAAAAAGTATCCTAGATAAGATTTTTAATTATTCTAAGACAAGTATACTCAATGACCCGCTTTACATAAGTTATCCAGCAACTCGCACTTATCCCATGCCATGAAACTGTAGTAAGAGAATCCGTGAGAACGTTATGAGAGCTATGCAAAAACAACTTGGTTTATTTTAATTATCCTTACTTAAAGTGTGTTAAAGCTTAATAAATGGGATTATAACTTAACACTTAATGAACGCGCTAAACTTAAACATTAACAGACAAATCGTGGAAATTGTCTAGTATACTTATAATACCAATTTTCAAACCACGTGAATATTAAAGATATAACCTATTAGATATTATTAATTCAATATATAGTTTAAAATATCAGTTATATACTGATAAAGGATAAAGAGAGACGTAGGATATATTTCATAATTTGATAATACAGTTTTTTTTATACTACTTTGCGACGAGACGAGCAAGACGTTCACCTGATGGTAAGTGATACGCTTGCCCATGACAACGTGCTGCTAGTTAAGATGGTACACACTGCACCACATTGCGCTCGTCGCCTTGAGACACAAGGTGTTAAGACCCGTTACCCCAGTAATTACACTAGCTACAGCGCCCTTCAAACCGGAACGCGGTGGTACCCACACAGACGGTCTCCGGCAACAGAGACCTACCAACTGGTGGTGAGTTTTAGAGAAACGAATTATGTTTCAAATCGGTACGGAGTCAAGTGGTACGTAATGTTGCGGAGCCGTTCAAGTCGTTTAAGTAAGGACTAAACAAACATAATTCGTTAGCAATAAATAATATTGATATTTCTTTTTCGCAGGTAAGCCCCCGCCTTCCCTTAAAGCGATAATAAAGTGAGTTATGTGTGAACCCATTACCCGCCGCGTCTGCCCCGAACAAGATGTATTGGGTGAGACATTAACTGTGAGCATTTAAAATATCGTTACGCGCCGGCCATGTGTATTGATGCAGCCATCTTGTTTCCGGTTAAAAAAAACGCACCGAAATTCTAATACTTCAGCTATTTTTTTATATATACTTGATCCCATATGGTGTTGGGGCAGTGAAGTATTACTATCCTGTTGAATGTTGCTATGAAGACTGAATAGTAAAGATGCCTATGCCTATTTTTACTTTTTTTTTTTACAAATAAGGTTTTATTTAAATAAAAAAAATGGAGTCGCACACTTTGACAACGGCCCCGCCGTCGGCCGCGAGTCCATCACTCAAGGCCCGGGGGCACCGGCAAGTTTTTAACGTGAACCGCGCTTAAACTCCGTTTAACGTATTAACCTCGTTTAGCGTCGGGTGACTTATCGCGCGACAATTTATCCGCCCAGACGCCTGTAACTCGGGGACCCTGAAAAAAGGCTGAAAAAAGTTTAATAAAGCCACCCCGCCGCAAGACATACGTAAGGGGCGGTGATTACGGCGGGCTCTTTAAACAATGCGCGCAATCTGTATAATTTAATCTCGAAACTAGTTACTCAGGTAACACAGCTGTGTTTTCGCTGCATAACATTTGTAAATTTAAAGAATATAATTATAACAATATTTTGTAAATACACATCAGTTTTGATTACTCGAAGCTAAGCTCGTTTAAAATAAACAAATTTGTTATAACGTTTATAATATTCAAGCTATTTCTTCTTCAGCATAATAAACGTATAATCAAATTTATTATCTGTACTCAATGTAAAGTATGTTTTAAGTCACCTGTGACCGTCTTAATACCCAGTGTTAGATATGCGAAGGAACATTATCGTGTTGTTCGGGAGTCAAAGCGGACGCGAACTTCCAAATCATTGTCCCGGAGCGCAATTACAAAAGTTGCGCGCGGTATCGGGCGCGCGATATATCTACTCTGCTTTAACAAATACGTCGCGCGATCTTTTTTTCGGCGCCCGGAGGCTTTATCGCGGCGCTCCAGGGCACGGCGACCCTTGCTACACAATTTTTCAGCCCGATGTATACACCCGCCCGCGCCAACTCCAGTCTTTAAAAAGTTTATCGCGCGAAGTTCGCACACCTCGCCCCCGCCACCCGCCGCGAATGATATATCGGCCGGCATTAATCTTCGTTGCGTTGTTAAACGTTAGTTAGCCGCCGTCGGTGCCGCCCGCCCCGCCCGATAACAAAAAAAGGAAACTTTTTAATCTGTCACATTACGTTATGAGACCGCGCGCACCACTAACTGCTCTCTAACGACCGTAGACAAAAGTACTCATATGTTTACAGTTTAACTGAACAGTCATTTAAAAAATAATGAGAGATTATAAATTTAAATAAAAACAATGAACATGAGAAGACAAATTTAAATGGAAATTTGTAAGAAAAATATAAGAGTTTTTATTCCAAATGTGAATACTTTATATATGCACAACGGCAATGTTTTCAACGTAAGTTGCAAGTCCTCGCTTTTAGCACAGTACCGACTGGAATAGAGCGAGACTTATAATTATCAGCTTTTCATCGAAATCTTTCATCTTTAAAAAAGTCAATAGTATTGTATTCATTTTAATATAATTTTGTTAAATTTTTGAACTAACGATATTTATTTACTGCACTTAATGAAATATATATACAATTATTAATTCCAGTGTGAAATGTTACAGTAACATGTAGTATGTTTATTCTCGATTCATCCCACTTTCTTACAAGTCAATGAAATTACTATTTTTCCAAATGTTTGCAAACATGAGAGTGTGAAAAAGAATAGATAAGATTCAAAAGTAAAGCGTGAAAGACAAATACGAATAGTAAAAGAAGAGACAGTATGAAAGAGAGAAGAGAACGGAAGAATGAAATTAAAAACAAAGGACTAAAGAAAGAAATCTGTAACTACCCGCGTAGCGATGGCCTTGGAGCCTTCGTTTGATTCAAGGGTCACATGTAAGATTTCGTTAGTTTATTTTTTGGTTTACTACCACTCCCATAATTAGAAATCGGTCAGTTTCCATCGACATTAGAGCCAGTGTTCTGCTGATACACCACACCATCCACCACCACATGAAATTAAGCTCAATTGTTAGCCAATTGCAATTCATAATTACTATCTATTCTTTCTTCACAATTTTGATTATCAAATTGACAGTAAATTAATTTTTGAATTTTTTTATGTTTGTATTTTAAAATAAATTACTTTGATATTTCATATAAGTAATTATTTCATATTTTAAATTTTCGTGTATTTAGTATCGTAAATATACAAGTAGCGGGCGCTTTGTGAACTACCTTCAATATGATCATCATAATTTTTCTTTTCTCTGATTTCGTTTTCGGGGTTTCGTCATCAGCAATCAATTACTCATTCACCGCTCTATTTTTTAGCTTATCGCATTTTGAATTTAATTCGATATAATCAGCTTATGAAATGGCGTCTGTTAAACACTAAAAAAAAAAATTCACACTACTAACGGCAAAACTTTCTCTTCTCATTCATCTTATTTTTATAAGCCTGCTCTTCAACCCTACTCCATCCAATATTTCCTTACCTATCTCCTCTCCTCTTTATAGTATTTCTATGTACATATTTATGCATTTATTTATAACGTCAGCTCGCGGATGCCGGATCCGCGAGCCCAGGATCCGATGTAGCCTTGTTGACTGTCTTCAAGGTGACCCAAAGCAAGAACATCATTCATCAAAAAAAAAAACTCTTCAAGTCCTTCCATCACCATTATTGACTGTTAAATCGTCCGGTTAATTCATTTCCGGTGTCCGTTCCCAAAGCGAGTCTATTAAGTTCCGAGCTGGCCCGCCAGCCGGGGCACGCGCTCGGAGCCCACGAGACGGTCAGGTGGTGACCGCCGGAGCGGGAACACGATGCGACGGTGATAAGTTTACAATATCCGGTATAATATCCGGCGGATCTCATCAACTTCAAATTATTCTATATTGCTTTTATAAAATAATCGAGCGGACAGCAGCGATCAAATAAATATATATATATCTACACTTCCGGACACATCTATCGGCCCACCTAGTGTTTAAAAGTTTTAACGGTGCCTAGCTAAAAATAAATGTTAGGTGGAGCAATAAGTTTTAATGCAGTTTTAAAGCTGATTTTTTGGTCAACCCTTATGTATGGTTTTTTTTAATTTCGAATTCAGGATTATGAAAAAAACGAAAATTCGGGTCTGTTCATTGTTTTCAACGACCCAGGAATGGAGAAAACTTTTCTTATTTCGCATAAGTTGGATTTTTTTATTGATGTTTCCGATTATTGGTTTCATAAAAAGGCAAATCTAAACTTAGAGCCAGTTTTGTCCAAAAAATATGGATACTCTGCCTGAAATTGTCGCCTAAGCTGTACAACTTCTGCCGGTCAAATCAATTCGAAATTACAAAAAAAATAAAAAAAACATACACAGGGGTTGACCAATAAATCTGCTTCAAAACTGCATTAAAACTTATTGCTCCACCTAACATTTATTTTTAACTAGACACCGTCGAAACTTTAAACACTGGGTGGTGGGCCGATAGATGTGTCCGGGAGTATATATATAAATATGTGGTCTAACTGTTCTAATTCCAAGGACCTCAAAACTTATGGGATTACTCCAGTAATGTCTTAGCTTATACAGAACCGATCAAGTTACACTTATCTATGTTAGCTTTCTTCTTCATCTGGTGCAGTTCTCCTCACTTATGTATATGATATGTTCTGTTGTTTTCATTTATTCTCTTTCCACTGACATCAGTACTCGGGGATCTCATATATGTCCTTCTTCCTACTATATACTTTTATAATCTATTAACAAGTTAACTTGACCTGATGTTATACATTAATTGTCTATTATTTATTTTTACAACTACAACGGCAATAATTAAAAAACTCATGTCTACTGTCTTTATTGTACGCAGCCTCAATAATATTACTTTTCATATTTTTTGTTTCCGTCTCTATATCCAGGTCTCTCGTATATGTAGTACAGTTTCTTCTTTCCCCGGAATCTATCCTTACATTTGAACCTGCTCAGGTATTCCGAGAATCCACCATGTCCTCTAAGCATCTGAACAAGTTTACGTTCAAGCTCGAGTTCACTTATCACCGGGTAGGCTTTAACCGCATCTAGCAAAAACAATTTGGTTATGGAAACGTTTCCACGATTTTTGTTATGTTACCAGGAGGGTGTTCCTCATCATTCAAAACCCTGCCGCCTATTCCCGGACCAACACACGCAGAGGAGGCCGGGCCCGATAAGGCGCCGCAGAGATCCATCTCTCGCATGCGATACGTCTCACAACACATAAAGCTGCCAACACACCAGACCGGAGGCAGATAGCGCCCTCCAATTTCGGCATCGGCGCGATACAAATCTGACACCGTTTTTATATATTGTCTCGCTGATCTAGACGCTTATAAATAACGCGAATCTGCGGATCTATCGCGAGATGCCGCCCCGCTCCTTTTATTTATTAGTAGAACGCGCGCGTCCACGGGCCGGGCCTACCTCGTACTGTCTACATCACTAACTCACGTCCGGTTACACCGTTGAAAATATTTCCCTTTGCATTATTTCAGTAGCTGTCATAAAGTCTTATAAAGTTTTAATGTATTTTCTTTGTTTACTTCTAAATTGATGTAATCTGTGCAATTTTACCCCACCTCCTTGCAATACTGTCAAAGTGCCACATGTCAAGTATCAATTACAAGTTTAAAAGTGTGGCGAGTAACAAAAATAATGTTCCCACAAGTGGCGGTCACAAGAAAGCGGCGCGGACGTCGCGTCCCGTCGGCGAATACTTCAGCGGGACTACAAGAACGTATCAAATGTTAACCAGCGCGCACACCTGACGCGCGGGGTGGTGTGGGGAACACGCCGCACCCTTACCGCGCTACACTTAAAGCTCACAATCGCGCGTGCTCGCGCAGCTTGCACGAGATGCTATCTACCCGCGCGTTAGCAAGAAACACATTTCAAGAGAAACATGGCGGACGCTGCGCCCGAGACGAGACAAAGCGTTGTGACACCGCGATAAAGATCGATCGGCTCGCGAAACGTCGCGCCCAAACCGACCGAACAAATTATCGATTCATAAAAACATCGATTTTAAAATATTGCCGCGCGCCTACCGCGCCGCCCCGCGCGTTCGCGCGAGGGTGGCCAGCGGTTTTTGCGTTCCGGCGACGTCCAACACTCGCCTTGTTGCAACTTGTTAATCGACGCGACTAATTAAAACGATTCATTTGGTATTCAGTTCATTTAAGATTTTTTTGGCTTCGTGTTAATTAAGTACACATTAATTCTTATTGAAAGAAAGAAAAAAGATAAGAGATGTAAGAACGGGACGAGGTGTTATGTACTAGTGTACTTTATACGAATGTATAATCATTTTATGTATATTTGTGTTTCCTTTATATTTTTTATTTATACATTTTTCGTATTCCTTTAATTTGCATTGTGAGTTTGCAAGTCGCACAAATCCTGAGTGATCATGACAATTTTCGTAAACGGCTTTATCAGGTGAAATTTATGGAAACCAGTGTGAGTGTGGTGAGGCGGAGGAGGAGCACCGTCACCTTTTATGGGAGAGTTCAAGTTGTATGCGGATTTGAAAGGGAAGATGATTGAAAAGAAATAAACAAGCAGAACATCATTTTGGCAGGTTGAGAGAATTTGCTCACGAGTCGCGCAG
This sequence comes from Byasa hedistus, assembly GCA_029286795.1. NCBI lineage: Eukaryota > Metazoa > Arthropoda > Insecta > Lepidoptera > Papilionidae > Byasa > Byasa hedistus. Next base: position 1,261,708 of record JAGSMW010000020.1, on the reverse strand, counting down.
TAACAATGTGGCAGTCCCAAAAGGTGGAGAGGAGACAAGATACAAGGATAGAGAATAAATGACTTGTAGAGCACAGCACACCCTAGGTTCTTAAACCTAACTAAATAATAATCTCACAACTCGCTCTAAATTTACGCCACATTATAAATATAAACTAGAGCTTGATTACAAACTATACTTAATGGAATATTGGTAAGAGTATTTGTTACTATAGATAAGTGTAAAGATTTGAGGTACAGTGTGGTCACAGCGGCGCGGCGCGTCACCGCCGGCGGGCGCGCGTCATTCAGTATCGCGCGATCGCAGCGCCGCCGGTACCGCGCCGAATGTACAACAACTCATTACGTCCAAGAAAAACAGAAAAATATGAAAAGAAAACGACAAAGAAAGATAAACCGAACACTGGCCACAAACACGAAAATAAAAAAAAAACACTCAATACGTCACGCGCAACATCAACTGTCGAAACTGGCACAAAGTTAAAACTATTGCCATTAAAGAAAAAAAAGAAAAAAAACTTCAAATGTCATTCGCGCGTATAACGCCACAGCTATTTCTCCCGCCAACTACCAGTGTGCAATTACAATGTTAGCTATTGAAATTACTGCAGTAACGAGACAACATCTTATTAGTATACAATTTTTTTAGTCGACGAAACGAGCGAAATGTTCGAGGTGGTGAGTAATACGCCCCAGTAATATTAACTATAACACTTCAAACTGGAACACAGTAACCACATTACTGTTTAGCGGTAGATGTAAGAGAAAATCTTCCTGTTATCATTGTAAAGTAATGTATCTTTTTAACTTAGTAACTACCTGTACTTACAATTTCGTGCGAATAATAATTTATAAAGCGGCAACACCGACAAACGTCACTTCGTAAGGATTCAGTTTTACTTCACCAGAATTCACTAACTCCTCGATGAGATAAAAATTTAATAAAAGGCAATATCTTTTTTTCTTTATATCCGTTATCTTACTTTATTGCAGTAAACACTTATATGTTTACGTTAATATATTATTATTAAATCTCCGTTATCTGTGTGTTGATAAGATGCTTTTAAAAAAAACTGTATTATTCATTTACCCGCTCACAATGTGACCATTACCTGTTTACATATTTGCGGGTGCTGTGTGTCCGCCGTCCCGCTCTAACGCGTACCACCGTCTCGCTCGCGCCGCCGCGAATTATACATTCGATTCCTTTGACATAAATTTGGAGGTTGGCTATAAACTCTTTTTGGAAATAGTTAAAAAAAAAACTGTCGCGATATTAAAAGGCGAATTTATTATCTGTGGCCTGTATTAGTCATATTATCTAGACCCAAATGTTTTTATCTGTTTGTATTCTTTTGGAATGAAGAATTGAATATTGATTGGACTTGATTAGAAATTATAAGATGTCTGTGTTAAGATTTTCGATTCACTAAAATCAACGATTAGTGGACTCACTAAACCTCTGATCGCTACTAACACTACGATTAAGAAGCGTAAGGTCTAAGGTCGCGAGGAGACCTCGGAAGACAAATGGACAGTCGCCTCCACCAGCACATCTATATACTGTATAAGGCAATAGAGACCTTACCACTTTGTTATAGCGTTAACTATTGCATATCACTTCAGTGTTAGCGACGGCCGCCCGTTACACCGTACTATAACATATAATCATTTTATTAATATTTTTTGCACTTTATTCTGCGTGTTTAATTAATCAATTGTATATATTTATTATAAAACAAAAATTACACTCGTGTTGTATATAATAAAAAATTATAAAGATGAAATAAATTTTTTGTTAGCTACAAACTTTAGCAATAGTACTAGGATACTGATGGTAGGTCTCTGTTGTAGACCGTCTAGCTACCACCGCAGTGACTATTTCTACCACCAAACAGTAGTGTGTGAACATTACTGTGTGTGTTAAGGGTAAGCTAGTGAAATTACTGCTACAACGACTCTTACAACGAGCGCAATGTGGTGCAGTGTATACCATCTTAACTAGCGGCGCGTTATAGGAGTATCACTCACCATCAGGTGAACGTCTTGCTCGTGTTCCTTTCATAAGAAAATAGTTTCCCATTTTAATATTTTCACTTATCTTTATAATATCCATTATCATCTACCATCAACAAGAAATCAGTTAATGCGTAAAAAAAGTTAACTTGGAAATTAAGTGTAATATGTTTAAGTAAACCAGGTGGTAGGTCTCTGTTGCCGGAGACCGTCTGGGTACCACCGCAGCCCCTATTTCAACCGCCAAATAGTAGTGTGCAAACATTACTGTGTTCCGTTTTGAAGGGCGCTGTAGCTAGTGTAATTACTGGGGTAACGAGACTTAACACCTTATGTCTCAGGCGACGAGCGCAATGTGGTGCAGTGTGTACCATCTTAACTAGCGCCTCGTTGTTATGCAAGCGTATCACTTACCATCAGCTGAACGTCTTGTTCGTCGCGTCGCATAGTAGTATAAAAAAAAAAAGTAAGAAAGAGTTTGGAGGTGACTTTGGCGATACCAGAAACATTGTTTTCTGATGGTTTGTTTGTTTGTTGTGTAGCGGTGGCTTGTATCGCGGCATCGCGCGCGGGGTGGCCGCGCGGCGCGATTGCGAGTCCCGATTGTGGTGCATAGCATCACTAGGGACCCGCCGGCCGACTGTCCGCGGACCACACGATTTTCTTCACCACATAAAATAAACACCATCCCCACATTTTTATGTTACTATGCGACAAGACGGGCAAGACGTTCACCTGATGGTAAGTGATACGCTTGCCCATAACAATGCACATCGCGCTCGTCGCCTTGAGACATAAGGTGTTAAGTCTCGTTACCCCAGTAATTACACTAGCTACAGCGCCCTTCAAACCGGAACACAGTAATGTTTGCACACTACTATTTGGCGGTTGAAATAGGAGCTGCGGTGGTACCCAGACGGTCTCCGGCAACAGAGACCTACCACCGGGTAAATCCCATCCCAATGTTGGGACTCGATTACTATTCTCACAAGGACATAACCAACGCATAACGGATTACAATTCATAAATACATTAACTAAACAACAATTGTTCATAATATTCTAAAATACAAAATGGCGTCGCATAGTAATGTATCAGTGTACATTTTTGTATATCGACGCGATCGCGTTATAAAATTTCATTGATTCTAATTTTAAATTCAGTTTCGATTTTTTTTTTATTCGAGGGTGTTTTTGTAATTTCTGTGCGGGCATAAATAGTAACGCGCCGGCGGTAATGAGACATTCGCGCTCCGTCCGCCGGAGTGTACACAGCTATTAAGAAACGTAGCGAAACATTCTGCAAAACGTTTTATTGGAAGATGATCTATCCCAAAAATCATGTAAGCGTGGAAAATAATTTATCGGCTAATGCTGCTACGTATACGTTATATAAACAACGAATCGACTAAGCAATGTTGATGTAGTGTAAACAAATCCGTCTAACGGCTACAAATAACACAATATCCGTATCAATTGGCGCGCGCGGGGATTGCGGAGTGAGTGGGGGGTGAGTGCGGCGGTGCGGGGTAGGAGAGGGTGTAGGTTCCATTTTACGACGTTTATTTTATCGGGGGCGCGCTGCAGGCCGCTGCAGGGCGGGCGGCGGTATCAGCCCCCGGCAGGCGCGCTATCACGGCTGCGACGCCCGATATGCGCGTTTCAACTACAAGTGCTCGCAGCTCTTTGTTATACTGCCGCCGCTATCGCCCCATCTTAATACAATATTTTTATACTGTGCCCCACCACCTTTTGTTTAATGATATAACGCATAGCTTAATTGAGACGTGTGTTTCATTATTGATATACTGCTAATTCGTTCGATGAGTTTGTAAGAATATTTTTATTCTGTGCAAATTCTCATAACTTGCTTTACAATGTCTTTAATGTAAAATATATTATATAATATTGTTTATAGTTATATAATGTATGTTTACAGATTGATGCCGTTACAATGTAAACAGCAGTTTATTGTGGTACTTGTTTACAAATATTAAAACCTTGGGAAACTATAAAGTTTAGTAGCTGTTAGAAATAAATGATATAACCTATCCAGATTTTACACAATCAAACTAAAAAAAAGACAGAAGCGCAATGAGAATGATTAAATTAAAAACTTTAAAAATTTTAAAAAAATATTCGATTATTTAGTACTAAATTAAATGTAAACAACATACTAATTATTTTTTACTAAACTTCAATAGCTTTCTTATGAGCTGCTATTTTTGAGTTAGGTCGCTTTAAATCTATGGGTGGTGCGATACGGGCCGAACGTGTCCGAACTCCCCCCCGGCCCCCCCGCGCTGTAATCTCCGCGGGCCGGCTATCAGGCGGAGGCTGCGGGGCCCGGGAGATGGCGCTGCTCTACGCGCGCGATAGCCCGCCTGTCCGCGCGCGATAACACCGCCGCGTCCCGCCGCCTCCTTCGCGTACCACACGACCTCGCACATTCTCCGGATATTCCCATCTATACTTGAGAACATATCAAAAATAATCTTTTACTGAAGCGCAATTTACATTGGCTCTATCACTCTGTGGTCGTTGTCTCATGCATTTTGTATTGTATTAAAAAAAATTAAGAAACATGTGGATTCACTCCTCGACACGACGTAGCTTGATACAAATCTTTTGTAAGTAACGTCACAATGACTGAACCGTTTCCTGTAATATATTAATTAATTCCTACTCGATAAGAAGTTTCTTCTAAATAAGAAGAGACATCATTAAATTAGTTTCCATTTCTTCTGTATTCTTCTTCTAAGTCGTATTTCCTCATGACTGAAGGTCGTGGTCATCATGTGTGATGAAACACACGACGACTTACTTGGCAGTTATAATGGAGTGGTTTGCCATTGCCTTCTCCATTTCACATACTAGTCTGACCACTGATGGTCATCACATAGATATGCAGGTTTCCTCACGTTGTTTTCCTTCACCGTCAAAGCACGTGATATTAGTTGCTGTTTTTATGCTAACTGCACATAAATTGCATATAAATTGAAAAATTCATTGGTGCAGGCCGGATTCGAACTCGGTACCTTCGCAGTGGAAGGCCGGCGTTCAAACCACTAGGCTATCACGGCTCTTCTTCTGTATAGTATCATCTATATCAAGTTCTCTATTCGTAGCTTAACTTTATTTATACCTTGCATCCAAAATGCTCTCAATTTGATGATTCTAAATAAATGATAATTAACGCGTTTGCGATTTTTATTTGGGTTCGTATCACAGGTCCAGCGGCCTCTGCTTCACACCGACACTTGTCTCGTTTAATTAGTGTCGCAAATACATTAGTCTACTTTTTTACACTGACTCCTCTATAACCTATGACATTATCAGAATATTTTGTATAAACTTACTTGTATTTTTTTTATTCTACGAGACGATCGAGACGTTCACGTGATACTCTCGCCCATAACGTGGCGCTGGTTAAGATGGTATATACTGCACCGCATAGCGATTTTCGCCTTGAGACGTAAGTTAAGTCTCGTCACCCCAGTAAGATCACTAGCTCACAGTGCATTTGTGCATGTGCGGTGGTTACTGGTCTGCAACAGAGACCTACCAGCAGTAATAAACAAAAGCTTATTCTTATAACTTATACTTAACTGTAATCCTTGACCATATTATAAACACTAAATCACTTTTCTATATGTATTACCCCCCGTCATCCACAAATACAAACGCGCAAAGTTTAAAATCCTCCACAAACCATTCCAACTTGAAGCGTTTCGGTTATCGCTAAAAGTTACTTGAGCATAAAACAGCTTATTGCATCTTACATCTCAATACTGAAACAATACCCGCGAGTACGAAACGGACTTTATCGCAGCCGAGTAAGATGTGGTCCATCGCCACAATTAAATCAAGTCTCTGTTGTCGATAGTTTAAGTTACGCTATCGCACAGCGACAACTTAAACACTTACTTGTTTATTCCGCAAGGTCCGGACCTCCGCAGTACCAACGAGGTCTGGACAACATCGACAGTAAACTATCCGCAAATCTTACTACAGCTAACTCTTGTTTTTTTTTTAATTATTCCTTTCACAGCTACGGATGGAAGTTCTTAATAACTTAGAGTGTTAAACTATCTTATTGTTAGCTTAGTCTATACTTGGACTGTTGTAGGCTAGTGAAATTACTGGGGTAACGAGATTTAATACTTTTAGTCTCAAGGCGACGGTGGTGCAGTGTATACCATCTTGACTAGCATCATGTTATGGGTAAGTATCACTTACCATCAGGTGAATTACTTACTCGTCTCGGAGAATAAAAAAATGTTAGTGCTATTTTTTTTAGTAATAGCTCTTATTCAATCATCTTCTTAAGATTCCTCTTTAACGTAGTCAAGCGGTCAGCTCATCATCTACCACCAAGTTCTTCATCTCCATTTGAATAACTTGAAGCTGTTCCGGATTAGATACTTTTCTCATCTTAACGTTCAGCCAAAATTAACTTTTTTAAGTTTATGTAAATACTCTGCAAGTTCAGTTCGAAGACGAACGCTTTTGGATAAGTTTTCTTTTTTAAGTATATACTTAAGAGAGGCTAATAGTTGCCTTTGCAAAATGTTACAGTTACGCGAATACCCCGGCAACGGTACCCGCGGGGTAGTAGCTCAGCGATTACGAGCGGCGACTGCAGCGCTACCTCCATAACAATCTTATCGGACCAAACTCACTGAGACTGTAATCTCGCTTAAAACATCGCAGAACATTCTAGAAGATACGAAAATAATCTAGGAGTGGTTTTTTTAAACATCACGTGATGTAATTTATCACTTATTGTTCGCGGCGGTTTGTTTCCGCGCGCTACGGTTTTCGTAGAGGCAAAGTTCTACGCCGTAGCGGAGTCGCGCAATTTATTCATTATTCAAGTATCGGGGTGCAGGAAGTTGCCGCTTCCACTCGCACCGTATCACCGTGCGCAATACTAAAACAATAATAATTCAAACTATTAGTTTGTTTTTGTGTTTCCATATAAAGTGTCACTGGATGTGTTATATTTGAATTTGTATTTTTTTCTTTTCAATTAAGATGCATAGACAGCATCGTAGGTACGTGTCAATAGTTGACGTATCATTTACTGTGTTTCCATAGATTATGTATTGTAAATATTGTGTTATCGTCTTCATGAGGGGGTTTCCTCAAACCTTGACGGTCTCATCGTGAACTACTCCGGTCTTCAAACAATATCCGCTTGGATATATAAAAAAACTTGTATGTCTCGTCCAGTGGCTGCAGGTCCGTGTCGCTACGTGCCGTATCTAGCCGGGTGCTCACGCGGCGCCGGCGATTTATTCAACGTCCCCCGTAACGACGTTTGCGCTTCACAAGGTCACGCGGACCAAGGCACTGCTGGTGTCCAACGGCGGACGCGTCAGTTGGCACGTAATAAAATTCCATAATTAAAAAAAAATGAAAAATGTTTTCACGACATCGATGATTTAAAATTGGAACGCGTATCGTTCGCCGATTTGAATTTCGAGTTGAGATTATTGTGAGTTGATACAGGGTGTAGTTACGCAGTATAAAAGAAAAGCGTAATTGTTATATAGAGGGTGTGTTCACACGTCGTCCGGGTGAGTTGTCGCTGCGAAAAGACGATAGCGCCGTGTCTCCCCCCGCCTGCTCCCCCGCCTCAGCCTCTAATTGAATATACATCGAGTCAGGTGCGCGCGCTAATGGCGGCCGATAGCGGCAACTATTTCCCCATACACTTTTTAAATACGCAGAGAATTTCTTAAAGATATTTAACAATTGTATATATATATATCATATGATATGAAGACATCGTGAGGAAAATAAATAAACACTTCTTGACTGTTAGATGAATATGTTCTCGTTGTATGTAATCTATAGGTATGCAGAGGATTATTTATTTGATCGGATTTTCAGGATGGATGTGATCGCGTTGAGCGGGGCCCGGGTCGGGGCGGGACGGGAAGCGGGCCTCCTGTAACGGCGTCGTTACGGCCGCTAACGGCGGCTAACGGCCGCTATCTGCGGCGCGGGGCGGCCGGAAACACTAACACTTCCGCACTTATTTATTTAGCACTTGCGGCCGATATGTTTCCCGAGATCTATATCGAAAGGGTCGAGCCGACTCGCGCGCAGCCGCCGCCTTCCGGTCCTTTATACACGTACGCGACGCGTATTCAAATGTTTTTATATGAAATTGATAAAGAAAAATCTAGAAATGAAAATCGTTATATTTTTATTATAATTTAAGTTATTAACATATTAAACTTTAAACTTAATTATCAGTTGATAACGCTCCTGTTGTGAAAGAGCCGTGATAGCCCAGCGATTTGAACGCCGGCCTACTACGAAGGTACCGGGTTCATATCCGACGTACACCGATGAATGTTTCAATTTGAACATTACTCAAAAAAATAACTTTATTAAGTTTTTATAACTATTTCCTCGTGTAAATAAAACAGAGCTCTGTTCCATGATGTAGGGCAGCAGCTCTCGCCCTCGCCGGTTGTCTTTGCAACCTTTACCCCAATCAGCGCGAGCTGGTGACCCGCAGCCGGCGGGCGCGCTCGCGTCCGACTCCGTTTCAACTTGAAAGCATCAAAGCGGTGCCATTCACTACTTAATCAGGTCACGGAGGTATACTTAGTGTACAAATAAGAGATAATTTATTTCCACTACTCATAGTCATAATAATGGCTAGGTAATTTTTATAAAGCGAGCGAGACGTTCACCTGATGGTAAGTGATACTGCCCATAACAACGCACCGCTAGTTAAGATGGTATACACTGCACCGCATTGCGCTCGTCGTAAGACATAAAACGTTAAGTCTCGATACCCCAGTAATTTCACTATCTTACAGAGTCTTACAAATATATAGTAATGTAATCACATTACTATTTGGCGGTAGGAATAGTCACTGCGGTGGTATCTTTTTTTTATACTACTAAGCGACGAGACGAGCAAGACGTTCACCTGATGGTAAGTGATGCGCTTGACCACGACAACGTAGTGCTAGTTAAGATGGTACACACTGCACCACATTGCGCTCGTCGCCTGAGACATAAAGTGTTAAGTCTCGTTACCCCAGTAATTACACTAGCTACAGCGCCCTTCAAACCGGAACACAGTAATGTTCGCACATTACTATTTGGCGGTTAGAATAGGAGCTGCGGTGGTACCCAGACGGTCTCCGGCAACAGAGACCTACCACCAGTGATACAGATCCGATCGTGTACCACAGTAATATTACTATCTACATCATCATTTTCGTTTTAGATAAATCTTATAGTAAGAATAATCTAGTGTTAAAAATTTTAGTGGAGTCAGACTGCTTCTTCCAATCTTTACTTCAGATCGGACGAAGCAGTTCGTCGGTGCTCTGCGAGGAGTTTGTGAATTGTGAGAGCCCGCGATACGGGATCCCGTATCGCGGTACCGCGGGGAAGTTCCCGCGGGCAGCCGGCGCGATACACGCGATGTATTCGGCTGAGATAGCCGGTGCTGCTGAAATTCAGCTGTAAGATGCACTCTCCGTATATATACTTATAATGAAACTTAGTAAGTGATACATACGCCTGCCCCCGACAGCGCTTCTTTGTATTACCACCAAATGACGCTCTTCGTCTTTATTTAAATATTTTTTTTTATACTACTATGCGATGAGACGAGCAAGACGTTCACCTGATGATAAGTGATACGCTTGTCCATGACAACGCGGCACTAGTTAAGATGGTACACACTGCACCACATAGCGCTCGTCGCCTGAGACATAAGGTGTTAAGTCTCGTTACCCCAGTAATTACACTAGCTACAGCATACTACTAGCATATTACTGAGGACTTAAAATTTTATCAGATCTGTCTTACTTGTAATAGGTCTCTGTTACAGACCGTCTAGATACCACCGCAGTGACCATTCCTACCGTTAAGAAGTAGTCTGTAAACATTTTTACTGTTTGAAGAGAGATGTAAACTAGTGAAATTACTGCGGTAACGAGACTTTACGTTTTATGTCTTACGACGACTGCAATGTGGTGCAGTGTGTACCATCTTAACTAGCGGCGCGTTGTGGGCAGTATCACTTACCATCTGGTGAACGTCTTACCCATCGCGAAAAATAAAAAAAATTATTACTTTATTATATTACGTTGAGAATGTTACTTAAGTGAAGTTGGTTTCAATGCGTGGACAGCAATTGTTATAGCCGACGATATTTAAAAGGAGCAGATATATTTATTCTCAAGACGTCAGCTCTCGTTACCGCGGTAATTTCACTAGTTACTGAACACTTTAAACCGGAAGACAGTAATAACGAACTATAAGACCCACCAGTAATAACTTTAAATTTGACTGTAGATTTGTGCGGATAGTTTTTAACTTATTCGATGTGTTTAAGTCAGCGTTACTTACATAATGCTTGTGGTAAGTAATAACGTAGTAATTGTGTAAGTAGTGTAACTTGAGCGGGGTGCGGCGTCTCACCGGAAGTGCAGCACGGCGGCGCGATACAAGCGAACTTCGAGATCAATGCGGGCCCCCGCCGAAACTAGGATACGTTCTCGTTAACAATTCATAAGCGGCGAGCGATTTGCGTGCAGTTACCGAGAATCGCTCGCCGCTTATCTTTAAAATACATTTCGCTTGAAATCAGCATTAATTTGTTTACTACTTTCAGTAATCGATAGAAACGCCAATGGTATGTGGTGGTGTGTTAATCTGCGGTCTCAGGTTCGATTTCGGAATTTGTCTATCGCATACAAAGTAGTACTTCCATGAAAGTTACTGAAAAACCCTCCAACGATCAGGAGAAGGGGTATTATTTTAACACCCCTACCCTTTACCTCTTAAGTATTATACAAAAACCATCAAAGAAACGATTGAGTTTAACCTTTTTTGTAGTGGAGATACATTAACAATGGACTGTATAATTTAGTAATCAAAAATATATTCGATTTGTTTAAAAATATTTAATTTGGGAATTAAAAAAAAGTTGCGGTTGTAACATGGCCCATGAGGGGATCGAACCCGCGACCTTCGCGTTATTAGCACGACGCTCTAACCAACTGAGCTAATGGGCCGGTTAGTTTACACACTGAAATTATATATTACATTTTTTTTTTTATACTACTATGCGACGAGACGATCAAGACGTTCACCTGATGGTAAGTGATACGCTTGTCCATGACAACGTGGTGCTAGTTAAGATGGTGTTCACTGCACCACATTGCGCTCGTCGCCTGAGACATAAGTTGTTAAGTCTCGTTACCCCAGTAATTACACTAGCTACAGCGCCCTTCAAACCGGAACACAGTAATGTTTGCACACTACTATTTGGCGGTTGAAATAGGAGCTGCAGTGGTACCCATCCAGACGGTCTCCGGCAACAGAGACCTACCACCTGGTACCACCACATATCCTTTCCTCGATCGCTTGTGATGAAACCGCTCGCGCTCATCGCTTGTAACTTGCGACGCTCCCGCTAAAACTAATAACGTTTACATGCACTCGTTATTAAACTGTTATGTTTACTGCGGCGGCTAATGTCGCGCGAATGTCGCACCAGCGTCGCATTAGGTGCGATAACGCAACCGCGCACTCCAACTTACAATTACTTCAAGTTGAGACGCTACAATTGTATGAACTTTAATTTCGATCACGTCTCATTAAAATATTTCAACTTTACATCATATAAGCGATAATGGAACAGTAAAGCGCATTAAAGTTATTCCTAGATTACTGAAACGCAATAATATCGTAGCGGCATATTTAAGATATGACAATGTTAGGCCGATTCATAAATTACTAAAGTAAACGCGGCTCCGGAATCGAACCCGGAGTTTTACTAAACAAATTATTATTTTATGTTTTAAAATTTGATGTATATGAAAGTGTTCTGGAAGTAGACGAGTCACTTGTCAACAGTAATGTGATGTCGGTCCTATCCGGGAATGTTTAGTATATGCTACTTATTAGCTTTTATTTTTTTTATATATCTGTGGTCACAGATGAGACAATGATAATTACATTTTTGCTCAGTATGTCTTATATACTTATATACTATGTTTAATCGCCAAAAATTGCTCTTTCATTTTGTCATATAAAGATAACTACATGCAAAATATATTTTTTTTTCATACATCGTGTGTTTCATATCATCATATCAATCTAATCTATGTATCTAAATAGTGTATGTATGTATATGATATGTGTGTTTTTCTGTATGTACTATGTGTATTGTATCTAATGAGTTACTGTTATTATTATATCTATTATGTTGTGGTTGGTTATAGGTTCACGTATTTGTTAATATATGTTATTTAAGTGAGTGCATTAACGTATATCGCCAACAAACTGCTTTGAAATATTTGTTTTGATGTATGTGTATTTAATAAAAAAAAAAAAAAAAATTTTTTAAAGATTTCTTAATAATTTGCTAATTGCTTGTCCTGTAAAGTAATGAAATTGCATTTATCGTAATCTGACCCATGGCCACAGATTTATATATATATAAATGCAGCGTTCCCCTGCGTATTAGGTCCAAGATTTTTCTTTTATTTTTGTTTGTATTTCCTTTTCTAGTCTTCATTCAAGTTCTTTCTCTACTGCATCATCTTTCATCCCCTGCGTGGTTTAGTCAGGGCCTAGTTCATTCATACAAGCTCTCGCTCACATTCATCTTTCATACATCGCGCTCTAGAGTCAAGACCCTGTCGTCTTTAACATTATCCGTGGCACGTTGAGAGCGATCTGTAGAGCATACCTTTACATTTTTTTATAAGCATTTAAATTTTTTTCCTATTTTACTACTCTATACATTCCTGTTCTTCTATTTCTTGTCCTCTTACTAGTTTTTGCGTTTACAATTCTTTCTTGTTCTACTATAACATCTTTGTTTCTATATCCAGGTGCTAGGTCTCTTTCCAGGTGGTAGGTCTCTGTTGCCGGAGACCGTCTGGGTACCACCGCAGCTCCTATTGCAACCGCCAAATAGTAGTGTGCGAACATTACTGTGTTCCGGTTTGAACGGCGCTGTGGCTAGTGTAATTACTGGGGTAACGAGACTTAACACCTTATGTCTCAGGCGACGAGCGCAATGTGGTGCAGTGTGTACCATCTTAACTAGCACCGCGTTGTCATGGGCAAGCGTATCACTTACCATCAGGTGAACGTCTTGCTCGTCTCGTCGCTTAGTAGTATAAAAAAAAAATCCTAAATTAAAACTTATGGCTACACAGTCTCTCTTCCATTTGTTTTATATACCTATTAAACTTATCACAGTTTCATTCTTGCACACTTCCTACTTATTCCTGTGTCTTGTTATGTTTTACAACGTCGGCTATAGTTGCGTTGTGCCCGCCGCGCTGTGAACTGCTAGCCGCTGCGCACCACGAGCTGCGCGCGGCGGCCATCTTGAAACAATAGCGCAGCGGTATTAGCCGAAGTCTCTTGATAAGCGCGTCGATACGCGCACCGGCGTTAATTACCCGACTCCCACTCCCACTCCCACGCCGCTCCCGCGCCACACCTAATGGGGTACCTGCTATCCGCGCAGATAGGTGCCGCGCGACGCGGGGACGTCCACTCCGTCTCCGCGGCCCGCTATCTGCGGATAAGCTTAAAACATTCGGATACCCCGCAGACAAATGAATCACTTTGCCATTATGGCGTAAAGCCGCCCGCACACCGCCCGACACAACACACCGACTGACTAATGAAGAACTGCAGTGTGCAGATATTACTGTGATCCAGTTAGAAAGGAGCTGTACGTAGTGAGCGTTATTTGCATGCGTGGTACCATTATTAACTTATTCGTTGCTTTAAATAAAAGTAATCCCATCTAAAAAAAAAGTCTTTCTGGTGGTGGTATTAATATACAAAGAGAAAGGTCTTAACAAACTCTTGGTAATCACCATCACCAAATAACACTTATCATGCACTTATCACAGATCTAAATAATTTGAAAAGTAAATTTTATGATCCATTGATACTTAATATCAAGTGATGTTTGCTTATGTATGAAAAGGTTAAGTAGTATTCTTATACAATATTAAGAATTAACTTGCATTCGTAAAATGAACGTCTCCAGTTCGGTTCCGTTACTACGGAATATAAAGTTTAAGCGTCAGTTAAGTTACCTCTAAACTAATTAAAAAATATCACAATTTTGATTAATAGTTATATTCTGTTTTATAATGATTATGTTACATTATGTTATATGTTATGATCTAAGTGATAACTAAGTAAGGCTGTTTTTCATTAGCGTATCTTAACTGTTAGTTGGTGTTAAATGGTGGATAGAGACAGAGTTGAGAGCGCCTGATGTTCAGCACGAGTTGGATTAACAGCTCGTTAAGTTGGGTATCGTTTCACTTAAAGCACTAGATACAGCTTAGCCCAGCGGCGCGGGCGTGCGGCCGGCCGGCGACGCGCGGCGTCACGTGTCGCGCCGATAAGCCGGAGTGCTTTCGGAGATATTGGCGAGACGCTGAAGGAGATCGGTGTATGATTTAAGTTGCTCGTATGTGTTGCTTATCGTACACTTAAGGCTTTATATCCATAGGTTCCGTGCCTGTGAAAAAAACTGGAGGTGTCACAAACTGTTATGAGGTCCATGGAAATGTGTGTCATTTTTAACAATAGATAAAACTTGATGGTTTAGGTTTTGATTAAAGCTTATGTCTTACGACGAGCTCAATGTGGTGCAGTGTATAACATCTGGCAGTCCTGGACTCGGTGGAGAGGCGTGCTATGAGAATAGTCGGTGACCAAGAGCTTCTGGATGCAAAACTCGATAGCTTTGGTCATAGTCGTAGAGTAGCTAGTCTCTCGGTGTTCTATCGAATGCACTTTGGAGAGTGTGCTCAAGAACTGCATGATCTAATACCGCCTTCGCCCTTATATCATCGGACGTACAGACACACCGCAGGCATCCATCCCTACGTTGTCGATCTCTCCCGCGCATTTGGACAAATCGTTTCGCTTCGTCCTTCATAACGCGTACAGCGAGGGAGTGGAACAGTCTGCCGGCGTCAGTGTTTCCGTCCAGGTATGATGTGGGGGTCTTCAAGAAAAGAGTGAACAGGCTTATTCTAGACTAGTGCGCTTTACCACCTAGATTACATCGCCGCTTACCATCAGGTGGGATCGTAGTCAAGCACTAGTCCATCCTAAATAAAAAAAAAAAAATCTCAACTAGCGGCGCGTTGTCGGTAGTATCACTTACCATCAGGTGAACGTTTCGTCCGTCTCGTAGATTAAAAACAAATGTGTAGTTTGTTGGTACCATGTGTATGGTCGGTGTGGTGTTACCACGCTATCACGCCGCGCTATCACGCCGCCGCATCCATCACGCGCGGTCCCGCTGCGTTATCAGCGCCGCGCACGCCCCCACCCGCACCCCCCAGCCGGCAACACTTTTATTCCGCACTTCACTTTTGAAAGCGACGAGCTTAAGTTCATTCGGTTTAGCCGGTTATCGTCTCTAACAACTTCGACGTTGATATTGTTATACTCTTATTCTAATCGTTAGCCGTGATAAGCTTGTGGTTTGATCGCTGGCTTTCCACTCCGAAGGTACCGGGTCCGAATCCGGCCTGCACCAATGAATCTTTCAATTTACGTGCAGTTAGTATAACACCGACTAATATCACGCGCTTTGACGGTGAAGGAAAACATCGTGAGGAAACCTGCATCTATGTCATGACCATCCGTGCTCACACTAGTATGTGAATTGGAGAAGGCAACACCACTCCGTTATAACTGACAAGTAAGTCCTCGTGTATTTCATCACACATGATGACTACGACCCTCAGTCATGAGGAAATGCTACTTAGAAGAAGAAGAATTCTAATTGTAAATGTAACGCTACTTAGATTTATTTATACAGTACCACATTGCGCTCGTCGCTTTAAGACAATACATCTCGTTACCCCAGTAGTTTCACTAGCTACACTCACATAAAACTATTTTTTTATACAAGTATGGGACGAGACGAGCAAGACGTTCACCTGATTGTAAGTGATACGCTTGCCCATGACAACGCGGCGCTAGTTAAGATGGTACACACTGCACCACATTGCGCTCGACGCCTGAGACATAAGGTGTTAAGTCTCGTTACCCCAGTAATTACACTAGCACACTAGAACACAGTAACGTTATCACACTTATATTTGGTAGTTGAAATAGCTGCGGTGGTAGCTAGACGGTCGCCGGAGGTAAACCTACCACTAGTAAACTATATACTTGACACAAAATATATGAAATAGTATTATTTATTTATTAGGAGTTTTAAAACTTAAAAAAAGAGAAAAGAGGTTTTTTGTTATAGACAGAGATATAATAAATATTAAACTTATTATTACTATTATATAAAAGGTAGAGTTGAATATTTTTTTTCTTGTAACGGGAGCGGAAGTTGATGAAAGTTTGCGAACCAGTAGTCTAAATGTTAAAGTTTTAATATTTCAGTAAACGTTAGATTATATCTTCACAATTAACTTACTAATCACTATATGCAATATTCACATTGAATATAAAATGAGATATACGTTTTGTAATAATATATACTGAAACTATTTTTTTTAATTTCTGAAACTATTTAATGTGTTTGTGATATTAAAAAAAAGCTTTGAACACAAAAACAGTTCGACGCGAATACCTGCGCCCGCGCCGGTGTGAACAATCTAGGGACCCCCGATAACCGGCCGCCGTATCATCGCGAGCAGACGGACCAGATTAACCGGGTACTAAGGCCGGCTGCACACTCGTCTCATGCACATCCAAAACTACACTCCCGGACACATCTATCGGCCCACCCAGTGTTTAAAAGTTTTAACGGTGCCTAGCTAAAAATAAATGTTAGGTGGAGCAATAAGTTTTAATGCAGTTTTAAAGCCGATTTTTTGGAAAACCTTTATATATGTTTTTCTTCTTTAATTTTGAATTTAGGATTATAAAAAAAAAAACGAACATTCGAGTCTGTTCATTGTTTTCAACGACCCAGGAATGGAGAAAACATTTTTATTTCGCACAAGTTGGATTTTTTTTTGACGTGTCCGATTATTGGTTCTATAAAAAGGCAAATCTAAACTTAGAGCCAGTTTTGACCAAAAAATATGGATACTCTGCTTGAAATTGTCGCCCAAGCTGTAGCACTTCTTCCGGCCAAATCAATTCGAAGTTACAAAAAAAAACATATCTAAGGGTTGAGCAATAAATCAGCTTCAAAACTGCATTAAAACTTATTGCTCCACCTAACATTTATTTTTAACTAGACACCGTCGAAACTTTAAACACTGGGCGGTGGGCCGATAGATGTGTCCGGAAATATATAATGAACCCTAGCTTAACTACGCAAGGACACTCCGTGAATCCTGAGAAAATTTAAATTAAAAAAGTATCATTCAAATCCATACTCCTCGAAGGGGGTAATGTGAACGGAACTTTAAAATCGCGCCGACGGCATCAGTTAAAAGCCGTTCACCTGCACCATTAGCATTAATATTATCTATACCAATAAAAATGGCGGCCGGGCGGTGCGTGTTGATAAATCGAAAACAGTAAAGATATTGAGAAATAAATTCATCATCAGCCCATAGACGCCCACTGCTGGACAACAGGCCTCTCTCTATCATCTCCACTCCAAACGCTTTGCGATTTTTTTATTTATATTATCTGCTGTCAGATGTAAACTTTGTGTTATCAATTACATGGTGTTAAGTACAATTTCATTTTGGGTATCATTATTCAAATATTCTCCTATCAGCTGACACATATAGTCCGTCTCTTTCACACCATGGTCATGAGCCAGCAGCTTCTCGAATGTATGGCCGAGGACGCTTTCAGCTCCACATGGGCCCGCGCGATAAGCTCGCGAATCGATGGATCGCCTAACATTAACCGCGGCGCAGTACGTCTGCCCGCTTATCTGTTTGATTGATTCCGCGTCTCAGCACCGACCCTCGCAGCTCCTGATGCTGCAGACCCACCGCCGCCTATAAAAGCACCTTCATTATAACCCAAACCCATCTGTTTTCTGTGATGAGTGTACGGTCGCCACATATTTATAAAATACTTCAAGGTTATAATATAGGACACGGGCCGGCAATTACATGGCACAAAGAATAAGCCTCGCCATCCAGCGGGGCAATGCCATTAGTTTGCTCGGTACTCTGCCAGATGGGGACGACCTGGGAAATTTTTTGTATTTTTAGTGTACATTTTTTTTAATTATAAGTTTTTGGTTTGTATATATAGTTAATTTTTCAATTAGGATGTATATAAAAAAGCTTTCACTACTGTCTAAGCAATGTAGGTAAGTTCGTAATGCTAAAGAGTCAATTTGCACTTTATTGACTAAAATAAATCGCTAAATCCATATAAGATGTAATTAAGAAAATTGTGTCAAAATGTATATAAATTATGCGGTGAAAAGTAGTCATAGGAAGCGACGCCTAAAAGATGATAAAAGAAATCAATAAACATCAGAAAATAATGGAAGATATTAGGAAGGATGAAAAGTGGATAGTAGGGCCAAAAATTGTAATAAAGATTAAGAAAGGAAAATGAAAAGAAATAAAAGAAAAACCCTGATCCTAATACGCAGGGGAACGAAATTTAAGAAATGTAAATTAAGAAAAACACCTCTTTATAAAATACGTTATAACATAATAACATTTCTAACTAACCAGCAGTTTAAAATGTTTAAACTGAACTTTTTGTCGATCCTAATATATGGAAATAGTTTAATACACATATTCTTCAACAGATCTATTAGAACTGAAAACTAAGGTCTCAGCTGGTGAACACTGACTAACTTAGTTACCATCCCACCGTCTATCTATCGTCAATCAGTGAGCATACAAACATTTATAAATTTAAAAGCGCCATAACTTGAAAGTACTTAACTGATAAACTTGTTATTTCTCGTCCTTTACCTATTGCTCTATCTTTATCTTTCTATCTATTATTCCACATATTGTTGGGGTCAAAATCTAAGTTTTTATTTAAAATAGTTTACTCAAAAATGTACCAACCATTTACATAAGGTAAGCTTCTTTTGTCTTAGTCTCTTCTCCTGTAAAGTCAGCTTTCTTTTAATCTCTTTTTCGTTAAGGCCAGCTTTATCTCAGTCTCTTTTTCTTTAAGGTCTGCTATCTTTTAATCTCTTTTCCTTTAAAGTCAGCTTTCTTTTAAACTCTTTCCCTTTAAAGTCTGATATCTTTTAATCTCTTTTCCTTTAAAGTCAGTTTTCTTTTAGTCTCTTTTTCGTTAAGGCCAGCTTTATCTCAGTTTCTTTTACTTTAAGGTCTGCTATCTTTTAATCTCTTTTCCTTTAAAGCTAACTTTCTTTTAACCTCTTTTTTTAAAGTCAGCTTACTTTTAGTATCTTATTTTTACAGTCAGATTCCTGTCTTCCTCTTCCACTTCACTCTGTCAACGACATCTGTCTCTTCTCTCGACCCACACCAATTGCTATTCTTAAAAACAAGCTGCATTCGAATTTCAATAGTATCTACTACAATTTTCGTCATATACGTTTAGGATACAATCACCAGAACACAAAAGCTAGCTCGTCGTGTAACCAGTCGGATCCCGATATGCCCACGCACCTTCGGAGACGTTCGCATATCAAACATTTCCCCAAGTCTCTGATCTTTGATGCTTCAGCAGCATTCCTTTATAGAAATATGGATGCGTTAACTTATGTTACTCGGTTTTAAACAAAGTGATTACTTAGATTTACCTACAACAGAATAACTGATGGAAAATCTAATCTTAATTCATACATCAAAACTTTTAAATAGAACTTACACTACAGGATGTGATGGTAGCTGTGAGAATCTGTAATTTGTTATAACAACGAAACACCACTATCGGCTAACGACATCTGGTGTCGCAGCCGGGGAGCAGACCTTACAGATGCATTGGTGGTGTGGGGGTGGGGGTGGTGCGATGGGGGGAGTGGCTAGATCCCGATCGCCTGTTGACCGATAGAGCAGATTTATGGACCGCTATCGGTACACCGTCTTAATTTACTAGCAAAGGTGCGCAAGCTTATGAAAACATTCTCCTACAGATACTGGGAATAATATAGTTATTACTACGTTGTCACAGACATGCTTCATTTCAACGTACACGCTAGTGAATTCACTAAAAAAGAACACTACATATGGAAATATTTTGAAAACATTTGAGTTTGTTACGTGTAATCTTAACAACGGCTGATGCTATTTAACTGGTTTGCAGCTGAAGATATAAAGCATGACACAGGCTTTGATTAAATATCACATATTATACAGCTGTTGGTCTTAGACTATGACTTTAAGTCTGTGTTCAGCGGGAGCTGTAGTTCAATGAGGATCGAATGCCTTATATGACAAGATTAATGGGATTTTTATCAACTGAAATCTTAGGTGGTCATTCTAGATATCTAAAGGAAACCTGGAACAGTAGCTTTCATCAGTTATGCTACAACATATGTGAGAGTACATAAGTTCGTGAGCAGGTGGTGCGCACGTCGCCGTCTAGTGCCGCGCGGGGGTTGGCTTGTTCGTGACAATATTTTCCGTTCGCTTAATGACTTTATTACGTAACGCACGCGCGTCATTGTCTGCCGGCTCATTTGTTTGAGAGCGGCCGCGTGCCGCGTGCTGCGTACACCGAGCACGCCACGCGTGACACGCGTGACACGCCGATGCCCCCCGATAGCGGCGATAACGTGACAGCCCGTGTCACGCCACCGGTGACACGCTGCGCCCGAATGTCACCTCCGCGCCGAAACCGGGCAGCGCCTTGCCTCCGCACCCCACGGCATTGGCCGAATTCTTTTAAAGGACGACATTAAACATTATAAACAAAAAAGAAAAAAAAATTGTTGATGTTGACAGCTTGCATTTTTGGCGCCAACAAATCCAAAGAAAACCTTTCGGATTTTTCATTTGTTTCATACATTTTTTTTCTTAAACAAAAAGCCTTCTTAATAAATATTAATATAAATCATCCCATTTTATCATAACATGAACTTGTACTTCTGTACCATAAACTTGACTTTTTTTATCCAAAAGGCAAAAGCTTAACTAATTGACCGCTCGCTGCCATTAAAATATTAACTGTCTATGGCTAAGCGCTGGCTTTGTAACGTCGGGGTTACAGTTTCGATTCCTATCCTCCGATTTTGTTGAAAGTTAAAAACGTTCTCATATTTTTTTGTTTAATATACGATAACTGCTTAAAATTTTTAAAATAAAGTGTTTACGGCTTACGAAAAGCTACGGAAGATATTATATAAACATATATATGGATTAAAACACAAAAAAGTATATACAGAATCAAAACAAACTGCAGTTCCCTTCTATTGGCCACAGTATAAATCGGCCGATAAAAAAAAGCGCATGGCAACACTGCGATAACTTGCCAGTACGTTGGCCGGCTGCCGGGAGCTGCTATTAAAGTATAAAGTTGTCAGTTTTATGAGAATGACATCTAGTATCGTATCTATGGTTAATCCGGCGCTTCGGACTTGCCGCTTCACTGCAAATATACTATAACACATTTTCACTTTCTTAACATACGAAATACTCCGGATATTAAAAAGGAAGATTATAAATACCGGAAGTTCAATTACATCAGCTACAGCGCCATTTAAGCCTGAATAACGAAGCTTTGTTTGAAGTGTAAGCAAGATAAGTTTCCTAGATGTTTCAGAGTTTTGTCCCTACCTGCGAACAGTAAGAGTATATAGTAAATCTCCAACAGTACGTTTACTACCAAATACATTAGGACCGTCGATGTTTAATGCCATTTAATCTTGTTTGCAGGTAAGTCCGCAGCCCGGCCCGGCTAGACACCATTATAAGGTAATATTTCGTGCACTCACATTGTGCGGGGCGCGGGCCGCGGCCGGCTGCCGCCGTGCATCCTTAACGACCGCGAGACGCGTTTTAAATTCCCTCTCGCGAACAGCCCGCGGCCTCGCCGAAGAATGCCCCATTAATCCCATACAAAGTGACGCCGCCGGAACGGGCGCGCGTCTCACAGCGCGACGCAATCGAACGGTGACATCGCGGGGGCGAGGCGGCCGAAATAAATATCGATTCATAACACAATACAATCGAGAGGATCGAGTAAAAAGCGCGGGTCGGGCACGCATCGCGTATCGCGGCATCGCTACATCGCGGCCCGGTCGCTTTGTTGTCGTTCGAATGTCGCGCGACGAAGCGACAGTCGCTCACTTCTTCGCGCGCCGAAATTTACTCGCCCCGTGTGACTTTGTTGATAGAGATGTAACACCGTTATCGACATCGATATTTTTTTATTAATTAAATATTTGTTAATATAATTTATGCGAAAGTCTTCGAGGGAAGCTATCGTCCAGCAGTGGGAGTCTATAGAGTAATGTATGATGATGATAGAATATTTATTTATTAAAGAGTGCGGGAGAGTGAGAGAAACTATCGTAACATACGATCAATCCGCCAGTGTGTAACTAAGAAATTTAGTAAACTTTAGTGTTATTACTAGTCAAATAAGGTAGACTATATACATCCTAGCCATGTTTATATTATTAATTTCATTAAAACAAAACTACAGAATTTATCTCAATAATTAATTTATTACTTTCTCTGACATTAGTAATATCTATGAAGTGCCAGAATTCCTGATGTCATATTTAACATCTTTTACTTATTAAATGCTGTAGATAATTAATAAATACGAATAATTCAAGTAAATATTATAAAAATTATATTACATTATTAGCAAAGGTTTTACAATCTCAAGCCCGTTGGAGATGCGAAAGAACGCGTACGTCCGTGTACTATTGTATTGACTTTACGATATCGTTGCGCTATTAATCTATAATGGAAGGCTCCCTAATTGTCTCTAGAATTATTGTTGACGTTTCTAAAATCCAATGAAACAAGCACATCGTTAAATGTTAGCTTTACAATTTGCAACTCTGTTCACATGAACGTAAGGATCAAAATCATCGAGCAGGTGGTTAGTACTGCTGGTGCAGATTTACAAGGCAGTCTGTCTTGGACGCGTGCTAAGATATTTATGCAAGGTATGCGCAGTTGCCGCAAGATTTGTGGGCGATTTGTTAACCTGCGTCTCAGTTTATTGGCACCGAGCTGCCCGCCGAGAACACTAGTCGATACGGACAACCCCGCGGCCGCCGTAGCTCAAGATAAGCCGTGTTCACACGCTGTTACACCTTCGATCCCTGCATCCCGTAACTATTGGATCACAATAAAACTTAAATATTTAGATAAGACAATGTTCGCAACATTGAATTAAGTAACTGAATGTATCATTAAATATATTCATGAATTTTGAATAATCTTTTTGAAGATTCCGTTGGTTCGTATAAATTTGTAAAAATAGCAAAATGATATTGTATTCAAATCCGTTATCGATAAACTTGAATGTGACACACGAAACCCGGAGCGGTCAATTACGCGGGGCGGGTGTAGTGAGGCGACCGCATCGATGTTGTTCGTATCTGGAATCGATTCATTCGATTCTTGCGGAATTGCACGAGTCCCCGTCCCGCGGCGCGCGTATCGCGACGGGGCCGGCTAATGAGAGCGCGGATACGCCGCCATTGTTTACAGATGCGATCTCGGGATTATCTTCAGTATTTTTGCCCCGCCGTCATGTTTTCACTTATCGCAGTCGATTGGAATAGGGCGGTCCGGTGGACGACAGCTGGACATGGTCTCCGCGCGGACCAGTCTCCGGGAGAGCTATATTAGCATAGAGTTAAGAAGAACCATCGAAGGGATTTTGAAGGGTAAAATCTTCACAAACTCTTTCTCCAAAAGCTTGTATCTCTTTACAACAACCCTCCGTCCCCCAATACCAAATACAAGCTGACTCATAGTTTCCACGTTCCCGCGGTTTTCGCCACACTAGTGTTGTTACAGCCGGACGCGACGCGATACCGATACGGCCGCGTTCCGATTTCGAGATAATCGCGTTTTGATTGTTTTAACGGCGGCATTGTTATGCAAATGTTAATTTTTGATGATGCCGCTGCGGTGTTAGCGTCGCACGTTTAATTAGCGGCGTTACGTTACACATAATCTGTACCGATCACTTTTTATGAAGGCTTTACATTGAATGTATTTAGATAAGTATTGTTTTTAATTAACATAACTTTTTTTATTACAAAATATTTATTTTTCGAAATTGTTGCCAGTGCAAGTAAGTTAAGTGAGATCACTTTCACTATCCACAACTCTTACTAGCTTTCAACTGTTTCAGTTCGGGCGAACGGCCAAATAATACGGAGATCCTTATTTTACTTCTGAGGTCTTTTGTATTGTAATATAAAAAATAAAACTGAACTATAAGTGTATATGTCATATATAAACCGGCGCCATCGTCTGTATACTTTAGCGATATTTTGTGAGGATGTTAACACGACGCGCCGACTGATAGAGTCGGCTGATGAATAAATCGCCGGAAAGTTTAGTACGCGCGGTGTCGAAGCACGCCTCAACGCGTCAGCGCGTCCCGTACGCGCGTCATCGCGCTCTAACGAACAGCGCATTGTATGCAAAACCGCCGCCGGCGGCGCTGCGTTCGTTCGACAAAGCTTAATAAATAACGCGACCGCTTTCATCTGTAACGCTACATCACTAATTTGTTTGTTGTTTCATTTTCTAGAATAGGCCATTTTTTTAAATGATTATAAAGAGACTAACACATCTATTTCCGCCGCCAAACAGTAGTGTGCCATTACTGTATTGCAGTTTGAATATATCTTAGAAAATTACGATAGTAAAATCACACAACATATTATGTCTTAAAGCGATGAGTACAATGCGGTGCTGTGTAAATATCCTAGCTAGCTACATTACATCTGTAAATATCCGATAAGAAATTTCAGATCATCTTCTATTTGAGTGCAGCGGGAAATGATATCGAATGTCTTCATTGGCTAATGTTGTAACGAAAGTATCACGCGAAAGTACCTCGTTCTTACCAATATTCCACAATCGTCTCTATTATAAGTTCCATTGTAGCGCGATAGCCCGAAGCCTCGGCTTAGACTGATCCGTTCCTGAACCACCTCGACCACCCCCCGCGCCGCGCGCCGCATTACCGACCTTATGTATAACGCGTTTAGATCCGAAATAAATCCTCCGGTCGCATTCTTTTATGACGTTACATCGCTACAACTGACGGCCGAGTCGTACGTAAAGGAAGGTCGCGTGTGGCTGATTTTGACCTCTAGGTCACATGAATATAGAGGCTATTTCGGTTTGTCGGCGATGTTGGATTTGCGTCGCCGGCGGTGACCGGGGCGCCGGCGCTATCGGAATCACCTTAATGATGCCTCGATGGCGGATAGCCATTGTGTTGGATGTAAATTTGTAGCCGTCGGCGCGGGTAATGATGTGAGAACAAACTGAGATGCTGATAGCTCGATCCGGATCGCTCTCGGGTCTCGGGTGAGCGTGAGGAAGGGGGGGGGGGGGGGGTGCGCGCAGCTCGCGGCGCTCTCCGCGTGTTCTTATTTTAAATGTATTGTTCCTCAAATAATTTACAAATTTACGAATACGTTCCACAAAACGCGTTCCTTTTTTAAATATCACACAATCTGCAAGATTTTATTGTGCGTTTACAAACACGCATTCAATTTTTAAATTATCAAACTGTTCAATCGTTTTTAAGCTCAATTTCATACTGTTAAGCTTTCTAATTTCGAATACTTCGAACAGCGACGTTAAGCCAAACTCCTCGTGTGGCCTTTGAGTCGAACCAGGGACCTCCGTAATATAAACCAAGCGCTTAGTTACTGTGCCACGACTGATCGTTACATGCAGTAGGCGTGCGGGTATGTTACAAATTTAGAACTGCTCTTTATAATATCGGCGATAGATTATCTCTCTATCTTAGCTTACGACTAAATTTAATACCAATACCATTGAATACACACACGATATATATTCTTTGTGTCATAAAAGTATACTACATTTATTAATTATTTTTTTCCGTAGTTTAAAGGTTTATTAATATGTTATTTTGGACGCTTTATTAAACTATCAGTGTCGATTTAAGCACGGGTCAAAGAAAGCGCTGAGCTGTTGTGACCGTAGCGCGGTGCCCCGTCGGGTTATAACGACCTCAACGGTAATGGGGCTAGTGCGTACACAATTTTATCTCGACCATTAACGAATCGTTCTCGCTGAACGCCCAACAAAAACTTAAACGGCGTTGACATTTTAACATAATCAAATAAACTCACCGAACCTTTCCCCGCAACATCACGCGAGCCGCCAAACAAAACGCCACAACAAAATGGCAGTTGACAAAATGGCGGCCGCGATGGCGTCATTAGGCCCTTTATCGCACTATTTTGTCGGATAGACAAAATTTTCAGTCTTTCAGCACTCGCCCCGGTAATGAATGCGTCTGAAGCGCTTTACAAA
Source organism: Byasa hedistus (assembly GCA_029286795.1). NCBI lineage: Eukaryota > Metazoa > Arthropoda > Insecta > Lepidoptera > Papilionidae > Byasa > Byasa hedistus. Next base: position 1,235,272 of record JAGSMW010000020.1, on the reverse strand, counting down.
TAGAACATGATAAATAATGAGGGAAGTGACGACGTAGTCGCGGGCGGGCGGCTCGAGATACACTACGCTACACTTCGCTACACTTACAACAGTAAGCCACATTCTTACTACAATCATGTTAAGGTTTTTGTGATGTGTATTAATTTCAATAACATAATTATGGAAAAGCGAGATTTTTCTGATACAAGCATACTCTTGCTTAAATAGAAAACCTCAACCTTATTTGTTAATAGTCTATTAGAAATTAAATAACTATTTTTATATTTTTTTTTTAATTTTCCACTATGGACACCTAAACAATTTTGATTCTAACAACCATTTTTAAATCCAACCGACATCTTCATTTCTAATCTTTAAAAGTAACGTTCGATTTACGAATAAAAATATGTTGCCAGCATTCGAATCGTCATCATCCGATACTACTAGACTTAGATTTACCCATTCGAATGATATTCTAACCCAACGTCACAAAAGTAAGTCTTGATCTTCAACAGAAGAATGCGCCGGCGTCGTCTGTCGTTTTGTCATCATCCAGTCAACTGCTTAAGCCTCCCGTTACACCTGGCGATCATACGAGATTCCAAGGGTTTCTTGAATCTACAGCACATCCAGCTAAATCTTCACCTGCTACTTTAGTACTTACCTTTTTATCTACAACAATAATTTCACATATCTGTTAAGTGACAATTTTTTTTTTTATATACTTTGCGCCGAGACGAGCAAGACGTTCACCTGATGGTAAGTGATACGCTTGCCCATGACAACGCGGCGCTAGTTAAGATGGTACACACTGCACCACATTGCGCTCGTCGCCTGAGACATAAGGCGTTAAGTCTCGTTACCGCAGTAATTACACTAGCTACAGCGCCCTTCAAACCGGAACACAGTAATGTTTGCACACCACTATTTGTCGGTTGAAATAGGAGCTGCGGTGGTACCCATCCAGACGGTCTCCGGCAACAGAGACCTACCACCTGGTACATACGAATATACGTTACATATACGTTATATATACGGTGAATATACGTTATAATAAATATATATCTGTTGTCGCTTGAAATATTTCATCGCCGCGATGTACATCACATGGGAATCCACAATTAAGACACTTAGGACGGGAATGCTATGACATCATTATCGATGAGGTGAATCGATTCTTTTTGTTTTATATCGAGCGAGTATAATCGGGATGGAGCGTGGCGCCGGCCGATCTCGCGTTATCTGAGCATTATCGGAGACTAATGCACCGAGCGCGATAACGCGGACATAAGAGCGGGGGCAGATAAACTCGGTGTGGCCATGTTAAAAATAGTCTACACGCATAGTTTGTTGTGCTCGGGGCTGTGTGAAATGTTCATTACGTAGACTCGGCCACTCAAAGTTCGAAAGGGGATACATCGGCTGAACCGATACCGAACGCACCAGTGCTACATTTCGGATGCTGATAAACTTTTTTAATATCCGTACCAATCGTCCTTTAGTTTACCTAACAACATATGAGGTCTAGACATTTATAAGCGAGCACGCTTTCATCTACAGTCTTTTAATCATTTAATCCTATAAAATTACTAGCAAGTTTAATTACTGGGGTAACGAGACTTAACACCTTATGTCGTCTCCAAGCGACGAGCGCAATGTGGTGCAGTGTGTACCATCTTAACTAGCGCCGCGTTGTCATGGGCAAGCGTATCACTTACCATCAGGTGAACGTCTTGCTCGTCTCGTCGCATAGTAGCATAAAAAACAATTATTAATCCAAAAAATAAGCGCTCTTTATCATCTAATAAGTGTTCACACATACAGTTTATTTTTGTTATAACTACAGATTTAAGTATAAGTAATAAGTAAGATGCTTTAACTTGTAAACTCTTCAATATTTTTAAAAAATTAAGCAGTACAGATAACAGTTAAAGAGCGTCGATCCTTAAAAGTAATTTTCTCTTAAAAGCCCCACTGCTCACTATTTCTATAAAAAAACAATAGATATTCAGTGTAAACAAAGTATACAAGTTGTTATTTAAGTAGTAATTGATATGTACTTATTAACAGATAATGTTAATGCACGACGCTCTCGACTAATTAACCTCATTCCGATTTCGAAAAAAAAAAAAAGAAAAAGGTATTGGAAAGAAGCGAGCGTAGACGATAACCGATTAAAAGCCACTAGCGCAGCCCTAGTTATTTCAAAAACCGGAATTCCTCACAAGAATTCCTTTTAAATTCAAATCCCGGAGTTATCGACGGCCGAAAGGAATACATCTTCCTTATTTAAATCGTCATTAGAACTCTTTCGTTCGGCTATCGAGCGCGGCCGGCTCCGGGGAGATGGCAATAATAAAAATTATCTATACAAATGGGCCCGGATTACTCGGCGACATAAATTCGGCTCTGGCCCAATGAGCGGGAACTGTTCGAGTGAAGATAAAGGGTCAACGGTTTTTAGAACTGTGAGCGCTTCGCTTTTGCTAGTTTTTTGATTGGCTCGCTCCTCGTGCTATTAATCTAAGCCCGAACCGTATTAGCGGCGATATTTTAAAAATGGAACGCCTCTCCTACAGCTGTGCGTAGCCCGTAGACAATTTATGTGTACAAATTGTGATAGCACAGATAACACAAAACAAAAAATATATGTTTCTAGCATTAGCCTCCGATAAACTTCACAATATTAGATGTAATAGGTTCCAAATCTAGAAGTCTCTTTAAAATATAGTTACACTTAACTAGGTTTGCTCTCTAGTAATACAAACTTCACTCAAGTTATCTTCACATCCTGCAGTAAAGTACTATTATGTTAAAACCTTATTTTGAAAGCTTTTATAATTTAGATCAATGGTTTGTTAGAAAAAAGCTTTTCCTTTTTTGCAAATTTCGTAAAGAAGTTTACTTGATTTTCCAAAAAATCAACATCTTTGTATATGAGTAAATCGACCAGAAAAAGTGTTGGTGATCACTTTTACCAGGGAACAAAACTAAATTTTTAATGTCAAATGCTAATATTACGTAAAATGATTCTAAAATTACTGAACGCATTTTCTTCAAAATTTCAACCCTCATTATACAACTTTAATTTACTCCCATTTTTTTAAGAAAAACAATTAAAAAATTTAATAAATACTTTGTTGTAGCAATTTGATTTTCACATCTCCATGTCAATTAAGAAAAATTAAAAAAAAATATATTAAACACATGGCTCCATAGACGATATCATTTGCCGTTCACCCCAGCGCTAAAAAAATAAAAAAATGTCAGACGTCAATTTCACGGCATAAACAAAACGAACATTGATTTGAGCAGACCTGTTAATAGATTAGAAACATGTATGTTATATTAAAACAAAATGTCTCCTCTCCGCAGAGGTTATCGTGTAGATATTTAATAAACTTTTTTTTTCTTTGAAAGGATAAGTTATATCTTAGGTTCTTTTAACACTTAATTTATAACTTGAAATTATGGAGATATGTGGAATGCGTTTAATATGTATCTATTGGTAAGGATACATCGAAGAAGTTTCGAATAATTTGTTTACCACAGACAATGTAGTTCATCATAATGTTTTATGCTAATCTGTGGTCTGTTTAAGATAAGTCGTATATTGGAAATTTTGCTTATAAATGTAAATAAAATCTTTATAAATTCAGTAATTATGATTTAAATGTGTTAGTGGAGTAACTACAAGTAACTCGTGTATTTCGGCGGGCGAGTGTCGCCGGCACTCGTGCAACGCGATTGCCTCGGTGACCTGTCATTGTATTCATGTTAATTTCCATAGACAAAGAGAAAGGATGCGGAGATATTTTAAAGTCCAATCCGGAAACAAAACGCTGAAAAAAGCTGAGCCGGGCGGTATCGGGCGCTCAGCGAGACACCGTCCCAGAGTTATTCGACAAAAATGCTAATTTTCAAATCTCTCCCGGCTTCCCCGGCGCGGGCGGGACGCATCCTTTTATGCAAAAAAAAGAAAAGGTACCCGATGTTTATCCGCCTCCAGCTCTTGCACTGCACCAGTGTTTTCATATCCGTGCAGATTAAGTGACTAATGTCGAACGACTGAACAGGCGGCAGGTCTCTTCTCACGAAGACTACTACGATACTAACTACGTACGATCACAACGTTTATTTCTACCGCCGAACAGTAATATGCAAACATTACTGTGTTCCGGTTTGAATGGAGCTGTAGATCATGAAGTCATTAGGTTAAAACAAGTTATACCTTAAATCGACGAGCGCAATGTGATGCAGTGAATCAACCTAATTAGCGCTTTATGAAGAGCGAGTGTATCATTTACCGTCAGGTGAATATTTCTTCACCTTCTACGTTTAAGTATCAACTTGTAACATTTATGGATTTTATTCATTAAAACTGCAAACAATAATAACCATTGATTGACTGTTTTTAAAGTTTCCGCAACTTTCATTATTTATTTAAAAACTTTATTCGCGTACCAAAAATTAGGTTACAAAAGGCGGATTTCGTCAACCTAGGAAATGGTAACAATAAATACATATAAATACATACATAACAAGGAACTAATCCAGCGAGTCCAAGTAAAACATTTTCACCCGTCTCCTGAATACTTTCTTGTTTACCGTTATCTAATACAAGCAATGAATGAGTACCTACATTTTATATTTAATTATTTTATCTTAGCTAAAAATAAGTAGTAAAAGTATAATTAGTGATTGTTTGTTATTATTATTTAATAAGACTAAAATGTAACATTCAATCGTATTTTACTTTCGCGAGCGATAAATAATCGTTCGGTGCGATAAAATCGCGGAGTCGCCGCTCCCCGATCGCAATCCGTTCAATTTTCTTTAATTATACAAATTACATTGTGAAAGGGCCCGTATCAGCGCCATCTCTCGTACCGCGCTGGCAATTTTCGTGATCGTGATTGGCGATCGCCGATTAAATGCGAATTTATTAAAAACAAAAAATAAACACTCGCCGGTGTCGCCCGAACGGTTTTTGCGTTTGCGATGCGGGAAAAAAAAACTTTTATGTCGCCGTGATAACGGCGCGCGACGAGTTTACGCGATATATTCATGAATTCAATTCTGTTCTTGTCGATGTATCGGAACGATCGGTTATTGTTGTTCCGTCGCGGGCGTCCTTTTCTTTTTCGAAAGCGCCTTTAAAGGGCTTTCAGGTTTAATAACAAACCGCGCTGGGTCATTACGGCGCTGTTCACCATCAATACTATTCAAGAGCTTCTCTTTTATTGATTCACCTTTATCCGTGTATTTAATATTCTTTTCATTGATTTGTTATACACTGCATATTAGAAGTAATCTTCTTCTATTTTTCCTTTCCGTTTTCGGTGATAATATCCACGAAATCCTTGTCTCTAATCTAAAAATTTTTGATGTGCTAATTTTCTCTCCAACTAACATTTTAATTTTTATCAAATCGATGATATCTCATGAGTTATATATGTAACCTTTATCGCACCTTTTGCTTATTAGCATTTTTTTTTGAATAGTTATTTAAAAGATACATTAAACATAATAACAAATTATTCATTATCCTTTTCAGAACTCCAAGAACGGCGCAGTCAGTTTTAATTCCGAATGTGATCGTTGTATATATTATAACCTTATAAAGTGGCAACACCGCGCTTAATTGACAGTTGACAGCAATAACTATTTGTCGGAACAACGTTGTAACTTGTAAGGTGCATAGTATAAAATTGTAGCTCGATCCATCAAAGGCTCGTTAACACGGTCATATGGCCGCATGCCGACGCTCGGCTCCTTTTTTTTTCCTTCTGCCACCAAACCAGTTAGTGTTACGACGTTTTTGTGCCCGTAACAAACTTGAGACGATACGGACTGACAGGGCTGCCGGACGACTGGCAACACTTTCGTGTCTTTTCTATGTAAATTGTTAACAAGTCGTTTAAATAATTTTATTTTAATACTAAATCATAATTATTTTTTTATTTTTAGAAATTGCCTAATTATGAGACAGCATTGTTTAATTTATTGCAAGTTTAGCATTGGTGAGATACCAAAGTTTGTTTTGTACATTTTTTTTATGATTCGTTATGATTTACAGATTATATTTGAAGTTTCGCCTTTGTAAGATTTAAAAAATGTCACCAAAGTTGAAATGTGGTAAATGAATTACAAGCTGGCAACCCTGCGCGGCAGTAATCGGTACGGGAGTAGCCGATGTCCGACACGATGTTAGCCGGTGACTCGAGTTAATTATTTTCGTGTTGGTGCGCGCCGGAGATGCTATCCGTTATCGAGATCCGCTCCGACAAAAACGGGATGGATCATTTTGACGCGCCCGCCGCATTGTGAGCCTATACGCGTGTTGCTTTCGAATCGATTCTTAATCATTCGTATTTGTTTTACTAATATGGCAACACCATTTACGGCGCCGACGCCATTTTGTTATAACAATTTGACGTTCTCACTTTTTACATCGAATATTTATCGCAATAGGTGTTCTGTTTGCACGCCGTCCGTCATTGTGATTTTTTTTTTATTTTATTAAAATGAAACTTAATTACTCACGGATCAACATTAATTTAAACTGTTGAATATTTTATATAAGCGCCATTATTGTTATTTGCTCAATATGCATCTATTTTTTGTTATTCACTTTAAATTTTTTTGTAAACAACACAAGAAGTAGTGTGTAAACTTTACTGTTTAATTAAAAGCTAGTGTAGCCAGTTTAATAAAATAATAAAATTAAAGTCTGTTCAGTAATTCAATAAAAAATGCATGAGAAGGTTATTGTTTGGTACAAATAAGGTTGTATATTATCAGTTCTATTGAAACTGCTGTTTTCGGTATATATTTTACATCGTTTCAGTTTGCAGTAAGTATTATAATTAATTTCTTATTCCGATGTACGCAAAGGGGGAACTATTACCTAGTAAGTTGTGCCGCAACTCAGAAACTAGTAAATGCGCCGGTCACCCGCTTTGCATGACTATCGAGTTTTTAAATCTATGCAAAAATGCGCGATACAGCTCTCACGAATCAACCCTTGGCTGTGTGGGCTGTGGAAAAAAAACCACATTCTCACAACTACCCTCGTATTGAACGTGATTTCTGAAAACTATTCCTACTCGTACCGCCGGTTTATATTAATTTTTCTATTACCGTTACTCGAGCGAAAGGAATCGGAATTTTACTGGCGTTAGGTCTCTGCTGTCGGAAACCGTAAAATTTGTACCGCCAAACAGAAGTTTGCAAATTCAAATTCAAAATATTTATTTACCTAATTAAATTTTCATAAACAGTGGAGTCGCTGCCTTCTGCTTTAGCTTTCGCTGTGTTGCAGAAGGCAGTGTCTTCTCTACAATGATCACATTCAAAAAGATACATATGCGCATGCGCAAATAAAAATCAATCAAAAACCTCTGAAAAGAAAACCAACATTAAAAAAAATCATATTATAAATATACAAAACAAAATAGTTTGCGAAAATTTAAATAATCTTAAAAGAACAGTAAAACCAAATTACTGTGTACTGATTTCAAAGATGCTCTAGATAATTAAATTACTGGGGGTAACGAGACATATCTTACGTCTCAAAGCGACGAGACCAATTCTAACTGTAGTCAACGTTGTGGACATTTCCCTTTTAATTATTTTTGAAAAAAAAAATTCGTTTAATCAATCAAAGAGGTGCGAGTGAATCAGCAGCACACGGCTAGTATACAGCGCGCGGTAACGTCGATGACGGACGGCGGACATTTTCTAGATCGAATTTTAATATGTCGATTGCGAACTGGCCGATAGCGCGCCTCTTTGATTCGTTCGCCGCTCGAATTTCGAATTTGGAATGCATAATTTGATTTGCGGAATTCGCGCGCTTTCCGCGAAGCAGATACCGGCCGGTGGCGGCGCACCGCAAGCGATCGGCGATAAAGAAAAATGGACGATTCGTTGGTCGCGCACGTCTACCGTTTACTAATAGAAAACTCTAGAAGTAATTAGGTGAAGTTCACATCACCGGACCACCTCGAACACAGCGAATCACCATCATCATGTTGGAACAATAATTTTACAACGTTCAGCCCGCAGACCACATCAGATAACACCAATTGGGTTTAATTAATTTACCAGGTGGTAGGTCTCTGTTGCCGGAGACCGTCTGGGTACCACCGCAGCTCCTATTTCAACCGCCAAATAGTAGTGTGCAAACATTACTGTGTTCCGGTTTGAAGGGCGCTGTAGCTAGTGTAATTACTGGGGTAACGAGACTTAACACCTTATGTCTCAAGGCGACGAGCGCAATGTGGTGCAGTGTGTACCATCTTAACTAGCGCCGCGTTGTCATGGGCAAGCGTATCACTTACCATCAGGTGAACGTCTTGCTCGTCTCGTCTCAAAGTAGTATAAAAAAAAATCACTAACCTCACTTAAGTAAAAACGCAGCTCAACTATGAGGCATGATATGATATATTATGCGACTACACCACAACACAGTAATGTAACACATTACTGTTTAACGATATAAATATTTACTGCTGTATCACCTAAACTACAAGCAGAACCCGCCAGTAATTCCGTTCATCCATTCTTAGATAAGTCGGCACACGAATCCAGCCACCAGTTGCTTGTACATTATTCTCGATTACATCATCATTATTAAACAGTACGGTGTAATTACATTTAATTAATTTGATACACAAGGTTAGTCCGATGAGTGGTTATTAAAAAACTGGGTCGCCTCGAATGGTATGAAGGAGTTATAATTTTTTTTTTGTGTCGGTCATAACGCGCCCGCCGTATGTAAATTCGCGCCGCGCCTTACTGTAGCCACGCTAACATGCATCATGATGTAATAACTATAACATTAAATCAGTTAAGTTACTTTAGTATAATTATATTAAATAAATAAGTAACTGTCTCTTTAATCCAAGCACAGGGACTTGTAACCTCATCTCACTAGGAAAGAGTAAACCGTAATAATTCATAGCGATGACTAAGTGCGAATTGGTTGGGTATCACAAACTTTGCTCTCTGTAAATTTCCTCGCAACGAAAGCTCAAAATTACTGGGAATCGAACCTGCAACTCTTCGCAATTATAATAATCACAGCTTTGATATTACACTAACTAAACAGTTATCCTTTCAGTGGACGAGTTTGGATCGTAAAGTCCTTAGATATTTAATGAACAATCAGTTGTATATATGCCAAAGTTGGCAAACAATGGGCAAAGGACTAAGTTTTTTAATGTATAGTCAATTAATTTGATTACTAGACAGTAGTATAACTTTACTGCGTTCGTGCTTGAAAACTCCTGTAGCATAGATGGATAAATCTGAACAGGAACTGATGGAGTCAGACATTTCCAGATGAAACTCTAACCAGATTCCTCAAATATAAGAGTAGCGATTGTAACTACTGTGGTAATGTATCATCTGTTATCTGGCAACACCGACTGCAATGTGGGTCCCGAACAAACAACTTGAGAAACATTTAATTTCATGGCAACACCGCGTACCTGATCATTATTGCGATTGAAAATAATTTATCAGTTTCCACAATTCGTGAAATAATGAAGAATTAATTAACACCGCCACATATTTCTGTTAAGTTTTTTCCCCCCCTCGCATCTTGACACAAATTACATGTGGTAACACTTCATGAATATTAACCTGAACTCAACATCAATCATACAAGTGGAGGTAGATCGTGGAGTGCGATTGCCGGCACTCGTTTGTTAAAGAAAGGCTTACGTTGAGGTTACTTTTTTTTTATATAGTCGACAAGTCGGAAAACTAGGTTAGGCTGTAATGGACACGGAGTAAAAACAATTAACATTGCTTTAATTACTTGCGGGTGGTTTTAAAATTTCATTTCATTTGTATTCATACAAAAAAGTTTATATGCATCGCTAACCTTCGTTTCTGTTCTACAGATTAATTAAAATATTCACCAAAGCTATAATATACTTTTGTTACTAAAAAAAAATTCTTTTAGTTTAAAAAAAAAAAAAACGATTTAATAACTCTTATGTTATCTGTGGGATAGGATGTGACGTGGGACGTTGATAAAAACGAGCGAAGGCCATAAACAATAATGTGCATTTTTAATAAAGATGGCGGATAAGGCAGCTGGCTGTGTTGCCAGGTTGGTTGGCCGCTATCGCCGGCGCAGGGACATCAAGATTTATTCGTAGGGACAGGACGCGGCCGGTACGGGGAAATGTTTATCTAGCTCCTCGCGAGTCGATGTTTTTGTTGGTGCACCGCCCGCGCCGGCCCCTCGGCAACACCCGACGGCTTTTTGCACTGCCAACAGATAATAAATTTAATCTGCTGATTTTAATGTACCGAAAAAATTATACAAATAAATCGTACAGTAATCCATTGTCACGAAAATACAGAAGCTTATACAATAATAAACGGATTACTATAGTAATCATATACTGCACTTGTTTCAGCGTGATCGGAAACTGATCTTTGACTGTTCTTGTGGTAGAAGGCCTTAACTGGGATTTGGAAAAGAAAAACTGCTTAATTATTACAATTATACATTCCAATGGAAAATATTGTATATTTATAATCTAGAAACAGTTTGAAATACGCATTTAAATGGTGAAAATATTGCAGTGTATTCGCAGCTCGCTGCAGTCCCCTACGTAACATATAGCGGGCGTCCGACGGAATAGAACCCGCGATATGTTAATGCGCGTCCGATCGTGACACACGACGCGCGTCCGACGCGGACACGCCGCGCGATCCGCGCGCGATACCGCGACTCGCGTTTTTTTCCGACGCATCCGACATCTTGCCGGGCCGCCGTCGGTGTTGCCATGTTTATAACACCACAAACACAACACATATACAAATACCCGAAGGAAAATACTTAATGTATTTTATATTTAGGCACTTTACATAATGAAACATGTTAATAAATTTGATACAAACACATTCAAATTAATTAAAACATTATCTGTTAACACTGTTACGAATATGTCAATGTCAAACGCAAAAGTTAGTTTAGGTTGGGTAAAGGTTGGTGCGTTTGAAGTGATTACTATTTTAACATTAGCGTTTCGGTTTTATAACTATTAACCATTACCAGTAATGAACAATAAAGTATTGTTTTTTTCGACGTAATCAATATCAATCGAAAAGGTAAATGGAAATACACGAACCTTTGTCCCACGGCTTTGTTTTATATCAAAATAACAAGTTGTGTGCGTCGACAACTTTGGACGTGTGCTTATGATTTATAACGTTTACAATGCACGAAACAATAATAATTGGTATATTAACATGTAAATAATTGTCCTGGTGCGCATCCGTGTGCTCCTATTAAACACCTAGCGATGTTATCGCGCGTAACGCCTCTCGACGGCCGTATGATAGATGAACGCGACTTCCTTACACAACGCATTCAAATAAATCAAGATGGCCGCCGCGATTATCAATGTCGCCTTTGTCACTCAACCCTTTGTGAGCACTGTTTTTTTTTTTATTTCAATCTCTTTCTCTGGCAACACTGTACTAATGGCGGCGTAACATTCGTATTGACGTTAAGTCGACAGCGCCGTAGATATTCTTTTGTCTCTGCCGATACGGAATCTACTGTTTGAGTGGGCCCTTAAGGCATTTTATTTTTTTAAGCCACTTTGTAACGTACTCATACACGATTAATGCGGTGATAAACAGAGAAATTGATTTCTTTGAACTGAAGTCAATGAAGAAAACTGTTTTACATTATCCATAATCGTCATCATCATCAGCACGAGCGTTTAGTTATCGACTACAGCTCATAGATCATCCAAAGATCTTCACTGGTCCCGCGCTGCCTGCATCCGTCTATTTCCTGCAACTTTTACCAGATACTAATCTCCGTGACGATGCTAATCATATTTTAAACAGTTCTTTACTGCAGTAAGATAGTGTGCAACTATCGTAAGCTATGCTAAGCTTCAATGATGGAGTCTCTCTCTCTCTCTGGAAGTCGATACCTCAATGCTGAGGGTCGTGACTCCTTATAGATAACCTGCTTTTAATTATATTCCGCCAGTTCCCTCGGTTATCCGCTCTGTGTATAGCGTCGTATACAGGTGCGTCAATGGCCTCCTTCACCTGGTCAATCCAACGTCCTGGACTTCGTCTACGCGTCCTTTTGCCATCAATCTCGCCGGTCACGACGAGCTTCTCTAAGTCATTTCCCTTTTTTCTCGCAATGTGACCGAAAATCTCAAGTGTGCGGCGCAGACAGACGGTTGAAAGGCGCTCTTTGATTTTGAGTAATTTTAAGATGGAGACGTTCGTCCTATGCTCTGTCTGTATATTCAGCAACCGTCTCCAGCACCACATTTCAAAGGAGTCTATTGAATGATGGAGTACAACCAACCAAATAGCTTGCGGCTCTAAAATCGAACCGGACCTCCGTACCACTTAACCACTGCGTCACTGAAGTATTTAGACGTGTAAATGTTTGCTATCGGCTGTCATCCGTCGATTTGATTGCTATCAGTCAGTTATCGCGTTAGGTATATGCCGGCGCGTAAGGAGCGGCTCCGGCAGCGCGCCGAGCAGTTGGTGATCGGTCAGCGGGCGTCACAGCTGCTGATGCTAATCGCCGCGATAGTGACGGGAGCGATGCACGACTATTTTAATTGGGTCCGGATCTACCATCTGATAACGGCGAGGACAAGATGGCGGCGGTGTTTTTTTTTTTTTGTAAATTTCGTGCAGGCACGTGTTCAAATCATACGGAGCCTTATATATACACACTAAGTATACAAATGTATATTATCTATAGAATAATCATTTGTTCTACTTCAATATCACGCAGTGTAAAATTGACTTAATCATATGGCTAAAGAGACTAAATTATAAAGAAACCGAGACTATTTTAAATATTTCTTAATGCACGCACACAACCACACACATACAAACCCGCACTACATATTAATTATATCTTGTATTAAGCTATGGAAGAGCGTAGTCTCCTAACACAGAACTTTCTTGCCTAAAAGGAGACTACCACAACTTAATTTTAAGAAACTGTGTTAAAAAGCAATAAAGAAATTTTTAATTTTAATTAATTTTTTTAAGATAATGAGGCTGTTATGCGGGTAACCACTGAATGCGAATAGCGCAGGTCCGATCGGCGTGGAGATCCTTGAGGGAGGCCTATGCCCAGCAGTGGGCGTTATCCGGCTGATAATGAATGAATGAATCTGTTGATGGTGAAAATGACAGAATAATCTGGCTCTTACACCATCATACACATGAGCTTAGATATTAGGGGGTGGTAACTCCAAAAAACGCTTACAACCATTTACAAATAAATTTAAATATATACATAAGCATTCCCCTTTACTGATAGTTAGCCTTACGAGAATGCAAATGAAATTACGGAGATATCTGTTTATATGTATAAAATCTTTAAATAGATACAATCACAACTTAACTATGTTTAATAAATAGCTTAATATATAACAGTATTTAACGGGCACTGTGATATATATGTTTATTAAAATGCAACGGGCCTATAACCATTACCCGGCTCGGTTCGCATTAAGCCGCCATTAAAACCAATTACGCCGTGCCGACTATTCCTGTTGCAACGCACACTTATAATGATCACTCTAAATACGTTATTACTTAACGCGTTACTGTAATGTTATGTAAATCGGCGTGGTAACCATGGACCACTCTTTCGGACCTTAACCACACCCAAAAAACAAAACAGATTTGTTAATACCAGGATGTTTTTATTGTGACAAGTTATGACGTTATGTCTTTATATTCAAATTCAAATCATTTATTTGCAAGAATGTGGTAAAAAATATGATGGTTTATAATAAAAAAAAAAAGCGCACATTCTACTTAACACTAAGCATGCAAATCTTTATAATTATTTACTTAATTAACACTACCGGTATATATATACACACTGGAAGACAACTAAATACAATATACATAAAACAAACTAGTGTAGATTAGGATCATTATTTTTATTAATTTATATGTAATGTCTTGAACCAAACATTCCTAATGTAAACTTATAATTCTTGGTTTCTCGTAATTACACAATAATATGAATATATGATACAACGATTTCCTCCTTTTCGTTTTCCAAATACAGCTTCTCTGAGTTAGATACAATGTTGCTTTGATTGTTAATAGTAACACTATCGCCCTGTGTAGAGTCTAGCCGCAGCTATGCGGGTGCTCGAAGCTTTAAGCAAAACAGTATCTCGTGTTGCGTGTTCGCCCTCATGCCGCGACCATCGGGCCCGCCATTATTTGACATGTTTATAAAGACAAAAGCACTCAGATGAATATCATTTAACGAATCGACGTTCGGTTTCACAAGCATCGCTTAAACGACGCCGAGTCACGCCATCCATCTGATTGGGCATTCCACTTCTCCCGGCGATCACAAGTTATGACTTATTTAGCGAATAACAGGAGCTCTAACGCAGGCAGGCCAGCGATAAGCTCGCGTTCGGAATGACGCCGACGCGGAGCCGCCGCACCGGCCGCGGTGGCGTGACCCGAACGCGATCCGATTCAGCTCGTATTCGTTACCGCGAGATGGCGGTCGGCGCGCGCCAATCGTCGCGTCCATCTCCCTGTCGTGCCCGTATAATGATCTTCACAGGGGCAAGAGAATGAAGTTGAGCCTCTCATTAATTGGCGTTTTGAGCTGAGATCGCTGCGCGAAAGATAGGTTAATTCCTTGCCCGGTCGAGATCGTTGTCGCTCAAAAAGGAAGGTGAGCGGGCGTTTTCTGGAAATCAGATCCAATTACAAGAGGACCCGTTAAGTTTTTGTTCTGTTTGGCCGCGGGGCGTGGGCACGCTCACGCCGGCCGTATTGACCGAGCAACAACGTTGCGGCCGGCCCCGCTTGATGGATCTGATGACGTTCAACTACTTGCGAAAACGTAACTTGCATTTCCGCGGAGACCGGAGCCCCACCCACGCCGCACCACATTTACATAGCGCGCGCACGTCTCAATTAGGAGCGCTAATGTATGCCTCGACTCCGCAGCCCGCGATCCGACTGACGTCCACAGATAGCCGCGGAAACGTGACGTGTGACGACTATCGCGGGAGAACCGCTGCTAAAGCAACATCACTTGGCTATTAACAACTCTAATAGGGCCCGATATGGCCGGATCTTTTTGTTTTAGTACTCAGGACTCCATTTGCACCAAGAGATACAGCTAAGTTATTCAGAATTATAAGATATTGTTATTTATTTACAGGTGAGGACGAGGAATGGGGAAACGAGAGCGAAGCGATGCCTGGAGAACCTCGTACGCCGAGCTCGGGAGGGGGAAAGGCGGCGTCCAGCGGCGGCGCTTCGCCTGCTTCGGGAAGCTCGCCCGCCGCCTCCCCCCCACGTTTGCGTCTCAACGCCAGCCTCGCGACGGACCCGGCACTCGCGCCGCAAGCGACGTCGCTGAAACGGGAACCGCCCTCGCCGTCGCCACCACCCCCACCAAGTTTACAAGCGAGAGACTACCTTGCACTAACAGCGGCCGCTTTCCCAGCTCTTATGCCGGCAACAACACCTCCCATCTACATGTGCAAGCCGTGCGGTATTCGTTATTCATCGCTAAGCACGCTCCAAGCCCACCAGGAGCATTACTGTTCGAATAGACGGGGTAAACCAGGAGACGGGTCGGAAACACCCACGGACGGGGCCGCGGACGAGTCTAGTAGTGATGCCAAGACGCCGCGGCCGCTTGGCAAACAATACGCTTGCACGTATTGCTCGTACAGCGCTGACAAAAAAGTTAGCTTGAATCGCCACATGCGCATGCATTCGTCTTCGCCTGTTAATAGCTGCACGCCCGCACCACCACCCCTCTCCAATGGAGAAACGGCTGAAGGTCCTCCAGCGCCGGATCGCTACTGTGTCGACTGTGATATCCGTTTTAGCTCAATTAAAACTTACCGAGCGCACAAAGCCAACTACTGTAGCACCAGACAGGTAGTTAAGCAAGTGTTAGCCGCTGCGAGAGGAGGCTCGGCAACCTCCGGCTCGGCTCCTCCCTCGCCGAGGGCGACGCCGCCTGCACAAAACCAATACGCACTAGCGTTACCAACGAATCCAATTCTTATAGTGCCGTATTCGCTGCTGAGAAGCGCGAGCACCCTCCCTGGAGCGACACTACCAGATCCAGATACACCATGTTTTTTGTTACCAAACGGAACTTTTCAACCGTTGAGTCGAGCGTTACCAAGTATGAGTGCTGATGGAAAAGAATCCGAGGTACTGAAGTCGGCAAACCGCCCCCGCGAGCCGGCGCGGGACGGCGCCGCGCCGCTCGACCTCAGCGTGCGGCGATCTCCGGAATCTGTAACGACCGACGAACAGGAGAAGGAGAACAGAATACGATCCGCCACTCCCGAGCAAATCGTTTGTGCGCCGTCTTTACCGGGATCGCCGGGAACGCCTTCTCCTTTCAGACGCTCGTCTTCACCCAGCGGGGAGAGTTCGCCGAAGCGTCGCCGCAGAAGCTCCGGTGGACCCACTCCCAAACCACCAAACGCATCATCCTCACCCGAAGATAAATTCAGCCCCGTGGTCCAGCCCGGTTTTCTCCCTCCTACTCTGGCGCTGCGCCTCGCGACGGAGCTTCCGGTGAAGTCGCCGGCGCCCCAGGTCTTGGTCAAGCAAGGTGTTTCCAAATGCAAAGAGTGCAACATAGTCTTTTGCAAATACGAAAACTATCGGATACATAAAGAGCATTACTGTTCCGCCGGCGGCGGCGACGAGAGAGCGAGCCCCGCTCCCCCGGAGCCCGGGCCGCCGCCCCAATACCGGCAACTGATATGCCTGGCCTGCGGTATACATTTCAGCTCGTTGGACAACTTGACCACGCACCAGTCGTACTATTGCACGAAGAGGGAGACGCGGTCGCCGCGCAGCGCGCCCGAGGCGCCGCGCGCCGCGCCGCCCGCCGACGGCGGCTGGAAGTGCCCCTGCTGCGAGGTGGTGTCGCCGACGGCGGCGGCCGCGCAGCGCCACATGGAGGCTCACGCCGGGGTCAAGGCCTTCCGCTGCACGATTTGCCGGTACCGGGGCAACACGCTGCGGGGCATGCGCACGCACATACGAATGCACTTCCGCGAGAAGCCCTCCGACCTGCAGGTGAGATATACGTAAACGTGCATTTTGACAATTCGACATCACGACACAGTCCTCTAGTCACCAATAGTCAAGACTCGCGCAAAGAGCACATGATACACAGTGGCCGTAAAGATGTTGTTCAATATTATATTATCTGACTGAAAGAGTTCGCGCGTTCAGTGTGTAAGGATGGTTTGTTAATGGAGTGCGTACTTTTTGTGCAGGAGGAAAGTTTTATATCGTGCGTCCTCGAGGAGGACAGCCGGGAGGCGAGCTCGCCGAGCCCGGCGGCGGGCGGCGGCGGCGGCGGCGGCGGCGAGCGGGTGCACCGGTGCGGCAGCTGCGCGTACACGTCCACGTACCGCGGGAACGTGGTGCGGCACGCGCGGCTCGTGCACCCCGCGGAGGAGCCCGAGCCGGAGGGGCGCGCCTCGCCCGTGCCCGCCGCGGACATCAAGAAGGAACCGGACGCGGAGGCGGAGGAGACGCCCAACTACTGCAAGTCGTGCAACATATCCTTCAAATACGTGAACACTTACAAGGCGCACAAGCAGTTCTACTGCACCGCGGCGGCGCAGGACGCGGCCGCCAACAACAACGTGCCGGCGCCGCTGCTCTAGGCGCCGCGGATTGTTAAGGAAAACACTAATTCCTGACCCAACCTAACCTAACCTTGACCTGGACTTCACGCTTCTGCTCCTAACTACACTAATATTATTAACACGAATTAAACAAAATCTTTTCCATTCAAATGCAATTTTGTAATATTTAAAAACGTTTAAATCTGTCCTCAGCAAAAATGTTGCCAGCAAAAAAATATTCCCCAAATCGCCGAATTAGCATGATCATTGTTATTATTAAGTAATAAAACTGGCTCGGATATGTATATGAACCTCGTGCAATAATATTAACGGTTTGATTTAAAAAAAATTAACAAATTAAGTCACCCGCTGCATATCGAAGCCAAATTGAGAGTTTTGACATTTGTAATAGATAAAGAAATTGAATGAGAGTGATGTATGTGTGTGCGAGTGAATGGACGGTTGAAATCTCGGCCGCTGTACATAGAAGGCCACAATAACATTTTGTTATGTATACTTGTTATGTAAATGATTAATACGGACACCTCTTTATTTCTCTGTGTTAGTGTATACGTTGAAACACCAAACTGTAAATACTTGTAAAGATATTATCGGATCGTAATTATATTTTATTACCATTTGTTCTAAGTGATTGTTCTTTCTTGTTGTTAATTTTTGTTTAATGTTAGAGGAGAAAATTTTTTTTTAGTGTTAACGTGAATCTTACCTAATCGCAGTCGGATGCTCAAGTCGCTGTTCATTCGGCTGCCGGCGGCGTGACGTGTATGTCAGTCATGTTAGACGGACCCTCGACGCGGTTATGAACGAAAACTTAGTTTTCTCATCGACTCGATACAATAACGCACATTTAACTGTTACAAAAACTAAAACATTTTGAGCGATGTTCAACGTTTCTTATTATACTATGATTTATAATTCCATCTATAATATGAAACTGACAATTTTAATATTTACCCACTATTACGATTCTCAATAAAAGGGAATCGAGGATTTCTCCACATCTACCGAGCTGACCAATTGCGTCTTGGTCGATTTGAATCGTTGTTCTAATAAAAAAAAAACCTCTTGTTATTAATAGATATAAAAAAAATGTTCTTAATATATAAAAGTTGAAGTCGCTTATAAGTTATATTCGGATGCAATTCTCTTACTATATAACATAATATTAACCAATTGAATTTATCGCATAGTAATTGTAAATGATCCTCCGCGTCTCTTAGAAGTATGTTGAAACGGATAAAAAAAAAATACCATGTTTTGTCTATGCCAAAGCATCGCTAGAGTAATTGTAATTTGCATTTATAGGTATCTCACTAATTATAATGCTAGTGGTTAAGTGATTACAAGACTTATTCCGTAGTTGTATACATATGAAATTGTGCTTGTCTATCCGTTAATATTTTGGAATAAGTCTCGAATTTTCATTACGCGAAAAAATTGGTACAAATGTTGTTCGTATCACGTCGAGACCGCGACGTGGACGCGGCTCGGTGCCCGTTCAGATAACGTCTGATCGGTTAATCTCATTTCCGGAAAGTTTGTTTAGTTAGAACGCATTAAATTATTGTTACTATCCCCCGGGCCGTGTGCCGCTGGACGTAGACCATCATGACATTAATGATTAATCTTCATCGCGAATGCATCTGATGTGATGTGCCATAGCGCTGTCTTAAATATTAGTTTTAAACAAAACTCGAATAAAATGTTTAGCGATACATTTCGTCTGAATACTTACTGCGAAATCCGACAGGCCTTGTGTTCTATAAGAAATTACGGGTGGTTTTGTGTTTGAAGACAAAATTCAATTGATTTTTTAATCTGTTTTCGGTAATAAAAAATTGTTAAAATGTAAATCGAGTCGCTATGTTTAAAAATTTCGTATCTCATAAGATATTAATAAAAGTATAGTTCTTAATTAAACAACAAAACGAAATGATTTTTTTATTATATATATTAAAAAGCACTAAATAAAAAGATACAATTTAAAAACATCATATTAAAGTAACCACCCTGTAAACCACCTTTCGTTTTTTTTTCACGTGTTGCAACACCTCTGTGACGTAAACGCAACAGATAAAAAATAATAATCGTAAGACGCTGGGTAAAGTGATAATACACGTAAACTGATGTAGACATACATTGATATTGTAAAATATGCCAGACAATAAATTATTTATCACATATTAACCACGCCGTTTAGTTATTTCAAACCCTTCCCTTCATTGTAAAAATAAAAAAGATGGTGAAAGGACCAAGACAAGTCAGGTAAGATCATTGGAGTGAAGATCTTGTGAAACGAATTGGTGAAACCTATGCTCAGCAATGAATGACAATACAAGACTTATGAAAATGATTTAGCATAGTTAATACGTCATCGATTTAATATAGTACTCGCAGGTATTCAAGTGTCTAGTGTTGATAAAATAATGAAGTGATTTTTTTTTCGCTTGCTCGCTCAATAAAGATCTACATGGTAATGATAAATGTTGCTTGTAACGCCTGCACTAGATAAAAGTAACCCAAATGTGTTTGACTGACTTCCTATACTCAAGATGCCGCTGCAAAAATGTTTTAACAATCATAATAAAATTAATCACCACTTGTTTTAGGCACTTTGTGTTCATTAACCCATTTCCTGTTAAGAAATGTTTCGAGAAAAACTAAAAATAACAAGCCTAATCCGCTTCACATAGATCTGTGTTATATACTCGTAATAGTTCAATTTATTTTGCAAGAGAGTTCTTAGTAGACTTTTCTAATTTAATAGACAACAAAATGAGGAATTTGAATTTTCTGTAGACACAAAAAAATATCACAGATCTTCAGTGATGTAATGAACCATGGTGAAATATTGCATTTTGTTCTTCTTTGTTACACGCATGCACGCAAATAACTTTACTGCTTATTCTTTTTCCCAAAAACGGAAAATGGTACCAGATGATGTGATCAGTGATGTTACGCGGATGGGCGGGAAACCTTGTAAAACAGTTTAAAAACAAAGTGCCGTATCCTGCAACCACTGGTGCCATCTAAGCCTTATTTCGTACACTTTGTTAAAATAAATTTTACCGATAATAGATGTCGCTGCAGCATAAACATTTTTTAGGTAGTTTTAGGTACAATTAATAAAACCAAGTGTATTATATACGAATTACAAAAGATATTATTTATTTAGAGTACATTATACAGAAAATTTTGACAACACTTAAGATATGTTTAAGTATATAATAATTTATATATTGTATAATTTCAATCTGGACTGTATTCATCCGAAGAATCGTGACCATACTGCTCCCGGAACTGCTCGGAATCCTCTTCCTGTCCGTAATAGAATCCATCATCGCTATCCTCTTTGTAACCTTCTATGGACTCTTCATCTAAATCTTTAACTCTGGCGCAGTGGACGAGATTTTTACTATCAGGTACACCAGAGTCCTCAGACATAACCTTGGCTTTATACTTTGCGTATGCGGCTCCGTAACGTTTCACATCCTCATTGAAAATATCAGGTGGATCATCATAGATTTTATCTTCGCCTGTATCACTAGAAAGTTCATCATCTGCAATAATAAATTAATAAAATTGGATGATGACAACATATTAACTTTTTCAAGGATTAGTTATTTTAATTGACACTAGTTAGGATACACTGCACCTTATTGCGATCGCCGCTTTAAGACATTAGATGTTAAGTCTCATTACCGCAGTAATTTCACTAGCAAAACGCCCTTAAACCGGAACACAGTAATGTTTGAATACTACTGTTTCCTGGTAGAAATAAGAACTGCAGTGGTAACTATCTAGACAGTCTCTGGCGACAGAGAGCGAAAATATAAAAGGCAAGATAAATCGTGTTGGTGTATAAGTATCAACAGCTTTCATTTTTTTAGTTTTATTATAACCATCTTGGCAGTCAGCAACATTTTTAAAACAAAAAAATTACATGAAAACCACCATCCGTTTTTTTTAAGAATTACCAAAAATTGGAGCTCAAGGAATTGTTTTAAAAAATTACCTATATCACACTTTTCCATCGCCTTTATCATATCTTCTTCATCGATACTGCTCGGCTCCGAATCAGGGTAGTCATTCCTCCAGTTATTCTCGTTATTTGAATCGTCATCATCATCCGCCTCATCGTCAGATGCCAACTGACCGTTGTCTCTGTATGAGCCTAATATGAGATCTGTTTCATAGTTTTCAATGCTGAAAATTGAAGACACTTTATTAATGAGAAAATTAATTAGTTTTTTGAATCAACAAAGTGTTGAGACGAGCAGGAAGATTGCCTGATGGTAAGTGATATAATAGCTAATGATAAATAGCTTGAATGAGATGTGTTGGAACATTTTAGTTCGAGTTTTGCGGTAGTACATAGAGTCCCCAGCAACAAATACATTACTCCAATAAAAGAAGTTTACAAGATTTAGTTTTTCTAAAGTAAAAAGATATACCTCACTAAGTTGTCCAACATGGTTACATCAAAATCGGGTTTGATAGATGTATACAGGTCATATATATACTCAACATCTTCTTGTGTATCATTTGTTTTCGCAAGATCAACCAAATTGTATATATCTACATCGTCAGTGTTGTCATCCTTCAAACCTCTACTACAATTCACAATCTCGTAACGGCTCTCAGTAGCAACATCCTTTCTTTCCTTTCTCATTTTTTGTATAATGTCAGTGACATTGGGTATTGATTTTTGTTTTGGGTCATCTTTGGGCACAATGTTTTTCACAAGTAATGGTTCCAGCTGTAAATTTTTTAAAAAATTTCATGTTTAAGCAAGTGACATAACATTTTTATCATATAAGGGAATATTTAAAAAGAAATTATAAGTACTACATAACAAAAATGCTCTGTAATTATTATAGTACATCTTTTTTTACATTTTATAAACATCACCATAACCAGATTAAAAGGATAATATTGAATAAAACAATGTAATTGAATGCCTAAAATATTATATACTTTATAAAACTACTATTTTATATGTAAACAAATACTAAATAATGTTGATTCTGCACTAGTTATAAATCGTTGTCGAAACACCTAATACGGTTATTTAAGAAAACATTATAACACTGTACCTGGTTTTCTACGGTTCCTCTAAAAACGAATAGTGAAGGTGAAATTTCCTCACTATCGGTTTTAGCACGTTTGCACAGCAGCACTAAAGCATCTTGAGGATTTTCCTCAAGTCTTCTTTTAACTCGTAAAACTGTCGATCCTGACATTGTCCAATAATTATTTTAAACTTGTTAATGAAGCGACGACTTGTTGCGAATAGCTATTTATTATGTATTACGATTCAACGGTCGCTACGATCGCAATACCACCATATAAACACGCCGCCGGCACAACATTGATATTTGACAATTAGTGACAATAATGACCATAGTGATTTTATTGTTTATTTCGTATCATTTAGGATAGGCATAAGTCATACACCATACAGCCTTTTCTGAAATATCTAATGCTTTAGGAGTCATTTATTGAATGCTTATTCAAACATTAGTTATAACCATAGATGAATGACAGCTAATAGTTGAGGATAACAAAACTTTAGTAACAGAGTAAAGTAACATAAAACAAAAATAATATTCGTCAGGTGTAAATAATAATAAATTAAATTTATCAAGTATAATTTTGTTTTGAGTTTAGTTGTCACTTGTACAGCTTCAGGTTCATAGGCGGGAAATAGCGCATACATGTGACGTTATGTTAAAATAAGAAAAATTAAGAAACTTAATTATGGTAACATTATCGGTACTTTCGTTCAATAATTAAAGAGTAAGAGAGACAATAAGAGGTTAAATATGAGTGACGGATGACGCATAACGCTCGTTGTTAAAGGGTATCTTATGTTTTATTTGTTTTGTTATGCTAAAAAAAATAGTGTTTAAATAGCTCCATGTAAATTGTATTTTAGAATCAAAAGAATTAAATACGTGATGGATAATCTCAAGCAATTTAACACTATGGGATCCGAAGAGAACTGGAGAACTTCAAACTTTAGACAGAGCGTTGTATCAAAAATGTAAGTACATATCGGCATATTATTATTATTAACTAATTGATTTATGCAAAACAAGATATTTAAAAATATTTCATGTATGTAAGAGCTCAGAGTGATGAAAAACTGCTGCACGAAGTGATCAATGTTTTATTTATGTTTATAACTTTATTATCAATTTTAAATGAAACTATATATTTTTTTTTCTCTCAACTTCATGATATAAGATAAATGCACTTTCTTAATGCAGTCTCTTTACGAAATACACGTAACTGTCTAAAAAATTAAAATTTCTCATATATTTAATGTGTCTTGTCTTATACAAATTAATTATACAAAGAAAATTGTAAAGATATAGGAATATTTAATACTGAATGCACGATTTATTTCAATTAACATTGTTGTAATTAGAAATAAATGTTTATAGAAATTGTGTAATATTGTGCAAAAACTGTAATTAAATGACTGGGGGAAAACCCTTGCTGTTTATTTGGCACTGTCTTAATAGTAATTAGATTTTATTAAAAGTAGAGTTGAATTAAAAAAAAATGTACATATACTATTTTAGAAATTACTTGCACAGTTTTGGTGTTGGATTTCATTAGGAACTTAGTATTGACCCTTTTCTCCTATTTCTTCCATCTTTCATAAGCTTTATGTTAAAACATTTTCTTTCATTTGTGATTAGATATGAAATAATTTATTATATTAAGTATTTTAAATATAAAATATTATAAGTGATCTAAACTTTAGGATAGTAACATAATTAAACAAACACAATAACATAAACTTAAGTTTTATTAAATGTGTAATATTCACCTAAACATAAGAAGTCTTTACATTTCTTAGTTTTGGCTATGAACAGCAATAGTTTAAGAGCTAATAAACATGTCCTCACATATTTTTAATGTTAATATACATACAATAATTGAATATCTGAGAAAAAACTAATTATTTCTGACACTTTTTTAGGATTTAGAAGACATAAAAAACAAACGTTTCTTATTTAGTAATTAGATTAAAATTGTTTTCTTGATTTTAATATTGTGTCTCTAAACTTTTCAGAGAGGAAGTAATTCAACTTTCGGGAATGCAAGTGGCACGTAACAGCAGCGAGATGGAGAACCATGTATATATGAAGGCCAAGACACGGGAAGAATACATGAACATGGTTGCCAAACTCATATTGCATGTCAGAGAAATGTGTAAGTATATATATACACATAGTTAATACAAAAAGTGTTACTGATGTAAAGACAAATTTAAAATACCATGAGTATTGTCAATTGTTTACATTAGTCTGGATCAGATTAGGGGTTCAAACGTGTAGAAGTTATGGCCACTGACTAGACAATTACTGACTGACAAATTAAAATGGTCCTTTCTCAATATTTAGACTAGGTATTTCTTTATTGGAAAGATTGTTTACATTAAACTGTCTTGTCACCATAAGCACAGAAATCTCTTTCTGTGTTCTGACTTCGTCGGAGACCCTGGCTTTATGACAAGTGTTCCACCACTTCCTTGCATAAAAGGATCTCTTTAGGGCTTTATCTTCTGCTAGTAGTATAAAGGACGCAAACAATATTGCTGCTAAAGAGCTTTTCAATTTATGCTACTTTTCAAGGAAATGTCAAATCTGGACGCATATTTATACTACAACTGTTGTGTATCTATATTTCAGCACAACCAAAACAAAACCAGGCAGGCGCAACTATGCAAGGGCCCAATCAGAACCAAGCTGGACAAAACCAGCAAGTCCAGGCACAACAAGCTCAAGTACAACAGGGACCAAATAGTCAACCTGGCTTAGCACCAGATCCTATAAACGCTTTGCAGAATCTGGCCTCACAGGGGACTAGAAACCAGATGATGAATATGAGCCAAGGGCAGATGCAGCAGCAAGGGGTACTTGGACCAAACCCAGGTATGGCTGGACTACAAGCCCAAATAGGTCAGCAAGGACCTATAGTATCACAAGGCGGTCCGCAATCACAAACAGCGACTAATCTTCTTCAAACACTAAATCAGAGACCACAACTGAATATGCAGTTGCAAAATAAATTGGGCATGAGTATGGTACCAAATCAAAATCAAATGGGTAACAACATGGTTTCGATGGGAGGAATGGGGAATCCGATGAACAGCCAGCTGCAAAGTCAACTGGCTGGTCCAGGAATGCAGGGGCAGATGATGCCTAACATGTCAATGTCTAATAATATGCAAGTGCCGCTCGCCGGATCCAGTACCATGGTGGGTCAGATGCAATGTAATCAAGTCGTCGGTGGTATGGGAGGACAGATGGCACCAAATTCCATGCAAGGCCAGATGCCAAGACAAATGGGTAAGTCTCCAACTTAGCTAATGTTATGTTTCCAACATTTATATGATTTGATTGTTTTAAAATGCAAATGTTTTAATTTGATACCTTTCAGTTGGTGCCATGGGCAATAACCAGATGGTCAATATGAACATGCTGCACTTGCAAGGTAGAGTGGGCAACAAGCCGGAAGTCGTGGGCGGTATGCTGAGCGCAGGATACCCGCCGTCTGGTGGACCGCCACCGAACCAGTTCCTGCGTCAGAGTCCTTCGCCATCTGCTTCCTCGCCCAACATGGGCGGCCCGAGTCCGGTTTCCATGGGTAATTTATAATATAACTGGAGACTGTTTACAAGTGCTATTTAGTGGTACTGCTACTCTGGTTAACTATTTGGCAAACAATTGTCTAGTTAATAAAATTCTAAAAGACTTTTAAGATGATATAAGTAAAAATTAATTCAGAAACTTGTTGTGGAATGTAAGATTTTGTTGGTTATTCAGGTGGTAGTGTGCTTGGTGGTGCCTTGTCCTCCCCGATGTCGTCGCTGGGCGCTATGGGCGGTTGCGGAGGCGTTGGCAGTCCCTCGCCCTCTGCGCCGACCCATATGACTCATCACGCCCCACAGCAACAGCGGTAAGTCAGAACAAACTACACAAGATATTAAAAATAATAGAGCATCATCATCATCGTTATGAATATGATCTCCTTTCGGAGTTGAACATAAGAAGACCCTTGATTACATTGGTGTATTCAAACAATATGATTAATGACATGCAGCAATGTGGGCATGGGCATGGCCGCGTCCCCGTCGTCGTCGCTGAACACGCCGGTGGGGGGCGGTGTCGCGTCTCCTAGCGGCGAGGAAGTAGTCTACCGCGAGAAGGTGCGCCAGCTCTCCAAGTACATCGAGCCGTTGCGACGCATGGTGCAGCGCATGGTCAATGAGGGCGAAAGTGAGTAACAGGGACTATATAGGTATTAACAGAAGCCCTCGTTTTGATTCCTTATTGTTAATAACACTGCTTAATTTTAAAAAAGCAGTAACTTGATTTTAACATGCAGCAACTCTAGCAAGATCTGGTTTGTAGTGAGTAAATGTTTCGAAAAATTATTGTCGGATAAATTGTCAAAGTGAATAATAATCAAGTATGTATTTGAACTTTTTGTTATGCTAAATTAAATATCTTTGCTTTTTTTTTTCTTTTTAGCCACTCACTATCTTACCTTTCACTTTCGATGTGTACGTTTAACATTTTCCCCCATACATCCATCTAGTACTTTAACTTTAATTTGCGTTTCGTTTCAACATTGTAAATTATATATAATTTTTTCAGATGTGGAGAAATTGACGAAAATGAAAAATTTGCTCGATATCCTCTCAAATCCGAGCAAACGTATGCCGCTGGAGACGCTGATAAAATGCGAAGTAGTGCTCGAGAAGTTGGATTTCAAGCGGAGCGAGAGCGTGGGGCTTGGGTTGCCCGCCGCTGCCGCCGCCACTGGGAAGGTGATACGGTTTTAATTAAAAATACCATTTCACTTTTAAACGGCGGGTATATTTTTTTATTGTTTTTCTTTTTAAAGAAAGTACACCAACACTTTGTTGCTAAAAAACAATATTGTTTATCTATTTCATATATATAATCAGCTAATATTTGTGCAGCAGGAGCAAATCTTCAATCCGCTGCTAGAGGTAGTTAACAACTGCCTGCAGTCGCCGCTCGCCAACCACACGCTCAAGCGCACCTTCGGATCAACATTGGACGCGTTGAATGGACCAGAAATAAAGTGAATTTTGCTTTTTACTATTAAAACCTTGACTTAAACAAACCCACTGCAAGTGAGTGTGCATGTCACTCGCATTTCTCTACACACTCTTAGATAACAGGGGCTGGGTTACGATTAGACTCCAGGTGGACCTTTAAGATTACAGTAACTAAGTTAGTCATGCCAGCTCTCGCCAGTATCGCACAAGTGTCTTGTTTTATATATATGGTTTAAATATTATAAGTAATAAACAAAAATTAAATACATAATTTGGCTCGGATGACCAGAACTTTTAACAACAATTATGTATTTCTCTTCCAGAAATTTACCTCCTCCGCAGAAAATGCCTAAATTAGAAGAACCAACTATGGAGATTCCTGATGTACTGCAAGGGGAAATAGCAAGGCTCGATTCCAGGTTTAAGGTGTGTTAAATATTTTGTAAATTTAAGAATGTATTTAATTTACTAGTGGCTGGTATCTGTTGCCGGAGACTGTCGCTTTGTTGAATAAAAAATAGTCAAAACCGTTAAACATTAATACCCATATACACATAACAGCGTTATAAATTGATATTAAAATAATCAAACAAATTTATTTCAAAATCTTTAAAAAATATATTAAACATGGTCAAGAAATTGTCAATTGTTAACAGTTTCAAGTTTAAGCATATTTAAAAGCGTATGTTTGGGCTGCGTGGTTATAACTGTATGTTGCGCGGTGCAGGTGTCGCTGGAGACGATGCAACTGTCGGGCGGCAGCGGCGCGATCTCGCTGGTGGCGCAGCTAGATGACGTGCGACTCCCGTGCGTGCCCGCCGTGCACGTGGCGGTGCCGCGCGACTATCCCGCGCATGCGCCCGCACGCCTTCGCACACGCGCGCCACGTCCTGATGCGCACCGCGCCTTCCTCGCCCGCGTCGACCGCGCCATGGACGCACGCTGCGCAAGGTACACACCATCACAACTCACTGCCGATTTCAATATATGACCAAGCTAGTCGCGATGTTTACACTGCACCCCTTTGCGCTCGTCGACACAATAATGTCTGCGCCTAAGCACCTAACGGTAAACGTGAGCGCTGCAATTCATTACAGCTTTGACTTAAGTCTGTGTTGCTAGTGGTGGGCCGTCAAAGTAGGTTCTGTTATTGCCGCCAGACAGTATTGCGCAAACATTATTGTGTGCCAGTTCAAAGGCGTTGTAGCTATTGAAATTACTGGTGTGAATAGGCTTAACATCTAGTCGCAAGGCGACGAGCGCAATGTGCTGCGTTGTACATCGTCATTACAGGATTCCCCTAATGCGGTAGGGAAGGTAAATACATACACTTACATAAAAACATATTCTTTAACTTTATATATTGTGACAAAATAAAAAAACCGTATTAAAATCTGAGGATATTATACACAGTCTCTTTGAACTTGTTCAGTGAGCAAGAAAACATATCTATTCGCTCTGCGACCGTGTTGAGCGTGCGCAGCGCCGCGTGAGGGGGCCTTTAGCAGGTTGTTGAGCGGCACTTCCAGCAGTTTTGTCCACCGGCGCTGCATTGTGCTTCCTCCGGTTGGTACACAAAGTTTAAGGTCCTCTAAAACTTTTGGGTTGTACATGAATACCTTACGAAGTACCTTAAATAGGTACGCAGCGAGAAATAGTTCCCTTCTCAATTCCAGTTTATTGCATCCTACCATACCGAGGACAAATAAACTAGGATACAGCAAAGGATATCCACCCCATACATTTTCTTATACAAAAACCTCGCAAACTTGTTATGGATCTTCTCCAGCGTAATTACGTATTTATTTTCATTCGGAGCCCAAATTACAGAATTGACTTTTCACCAATGATTCATATAGAGCGCGTATCACTTTAACATTTGTGAAATCATTAAATTGTCTCAGGACAAACCCTGAATTACTGAAAGCCTTTCTGCAGACTACATTTATGTGTTCTTTAAATTTTAAATCGGCAGTGAGGTCTTTGATCTTTGTGACGCGATGCAGTACCTCTCCTTTTATGGTGGTGCTGTGGGGTTCGCGAATGGTTAAATGTAAGAATAGAGATTTTCTCGTGTTAAAAAGTAACTTATTTCCCTGACACCACTTGACGACTCTATCGATATCTTGCTGCGTTTTAGTATGTTCCGAGTCTTTTCTCACCTCGAGAACATGTTTCAGATCATCGGCAAGCAATAGAACTGTCGAATCCTTGATCACTTGGTAAATCATTTGTCATAATGATGAACTGAAGTGGTCCTAAATTACTGCCTTGATTAACTCATCACCTTGGTAAAGTACTCAACTCAACGGACGTATTATAAGAAAACCGTATCGTTTACCATCAAGACAACGGTCTGCTCGTCTCTCTGTTTTGTCAAATAAAAAAGAGTTTGAGTTTACAAGGGAAACTATAAGGTTGGCCAAAAGAAGACATCTGATGTTGTTTGGCTCTAATTTTTTTTCTAAATCAACAACTTTAATTCTGTTTTTTGATTTTCTAAAGGATCAAATAATGTTACATTATTTGAACCTTCAGAATTTTTATGGTCAAGTCGAAAAGATGATATCGGCCAAATGGGCGCAGCCCAATTTGGTGATTTAATTTGGGCTTCCAATAGGGTGATTTCTTTTGGACCATCTTGTAGATTACAGTGCATAGTTATGACGATTAATTTTTGTACTCCCACCGTAGATTACCAAAGAGCTGTTCGGTGGGTCAGCTGCTGGACGCGTGGGAGATGAGCGTGCGGCAGGCGTGCGCGCCGAGTCCCGCAGCGTACGCGCCGGTGCCGGCGCTCGGTCTGTGAGCGGCACTCGGACGGTGCGCGTGCGCATCAACACAACTGTGCGTAGGTACAGCCATGCGACAACATGAACTCCGTGTCCGTTTGTGTAAAAATCCGTAATTCGTATGGACTGTACTTTTAAGTGAATCTATTTAAATCTTTATATTTTACAAATCGATGTCCATTTTCAAACTATTTTAAATGAGTTTAAATATGGGATGTGGGTGTCCTTTTCAAAAGTTTTAATGGACTGTTACTAGGTTAATGCTTTTACCGCAGCTTAACATCAAATGAGATTGCGGTTAAGCATTAACCTGTTTCATTAAAAAAAAATCACAACTTGAACTGTGAGCCGCATACATTTAGAGTGCTAAGTTATAAAGAGACAAACATATCACTGGTGGCAGGTCCCCGCTGTCACACCATCTATGAAGGCACCACTGCACCTCGCCTATTTCCGCCTCTTAACAGTAGTGTGCAAACGTTACTGTCCTCCAGTTTAAAGGGCGCTGTAGCTAGTGAAATTACTGGGGTAACGAGACAATGTCTTATATATCAAAACGACTAGCACAATGTGGTGCGGTGTATATCATCCTAACTAACGAATATGTTTTAAAATGGAATTAATTAGTAAAAATAAAACAATGTACATTGATTTGAATTAGATAAAGGTTAATATTATTATCCTTGAGAGAGTGGGCCCCGGGTCCCAGCGGTGGGAACATTAAGCGGGCTATCGTTATGATATAATACAACGAAACATGAAATTATTAAATATTAGATAAGAATTTGTGAATAATGAAAACTATAATTATATATCTATACATGACAGTGGTGACGGTCTTCGCTTTATTCATATTACATATATACATATACAAGAAGCGACCGTGTCTTTAGGACGTACAGGTTCGATTCCGACTGAGCTTGAGCTTCCGGTGAAGGACATAGCTGGGAAACCGATATCCAACAACTCACACTTGGCTAATGTTAGTCAAATAGCTTTGACTCTCCTTGTGCCTCAAGTCCCAGTTGTGGGAATGTTAAGAGGGCTGTTTAATTTTATTTTTATAAACATATATATATAGAAATTAAACTAATATTCCAAAAAAATCGTAGTCTATTTTGTTTGTGATAATATTTTATAATAAGCAGCAACTATGCAATAAAAACTAATCTTTAGTGTTTAATCGTGGAAAGTTGACTGCCTTGTAACACGGAGCTTCCTCTTTTAATTCCAGAGCATAAGCGTCAATGTAGTTATAAAGAAAATGTATTGACTACAGATAATTTCACAATACACAGGGATGTTGCCAAAGCTTTAGGAGTTTAGTTAAAATCATTTTAATTGTCTTTATCAGTCGAACACCTAACAATAGACTAGATAGTTGCATAAACATGTCAAGACTTGACTGGCCATTGCCTATTAGTTGTGAATTGTTGAATTATAGCAAAATTCCCTAAACTTTGGAAACGTCCCTCGTAGTAAAATGTAACAATGAGTTATAGTAGTTGGACACACCCTTATGTACAACGGTGTTAAGTCTAAAATGTAATTTTCTTATGAAATTAATGTAGATAGTATTAATTGATAGTTTATATGAAAAAATAGAATTCGTTTTAGGTCACAAGCAATATACAGTTTTTTTTTTAAATGTGTTTATGTTTTTTTTTGCAGATGTGATATTTTCTGTGTGATAAATTGCCTGTTAAACTATTGATTGGTTTTGCTGTAAACTTGAAAAAATGTCTATGATTTTTATTTTAATTACTCCATGTTTTAAATGTGACATAAATTTAATCATTGTCTCTGTCCCTTTCTTTAATTTTAACGCTCTTTTAGTAAAGTAGATCTTCAATAGAATATTGGAGTGAAATTTAAAATGGTTGCATATATTTATTGTATAGTTTAATCTATAATGACTTGAGGACCATGAAACTTGTATACAATTTTTTTACACAAGTTGTGTTTTCATTATGTCACCAGCTTATGAACACTGGCAACATCTGGAACCAAACTAAGAAAAATATTATTGTCTATGCCTGCCACCACTCCGGGATCTTTTACCTGGTTGTAAATAAATAAGGAGCGCTGCTTGGAAAGGTTACATCATATTATTTGTTACAGGGAGTTGAATTGAATGACTCTTCCTTTTAATATTTACACAGTTGATCTGGCGCTGCGAGAAGATTTATTAAAAAAAAATCGATTAAACTACAGAATCGATTAAATTGTACTACATAACATTGCATAGAGCAACTAAAAAAACGTATATTTTCGTACCGTGGTTATATTTGTATATTTTAACTATACTATTTATTTTACAAATTCAATGGTTAATATACACGCATTTTTTATATACTTTTTTTATAACACAAAGTTGAAATAGCTAGCTAACCGTCGCGGGAATGTTCAAACGACCGCCATTTTGTAGCAATAGTTGTGACGTCATCGCTCGTTCTGGTGGCAAGTCAGATATGTAGAATATATACTTATCAAAACTTTTACCACTCTTGTTTATAGGACTATTACATCACGACACTTTTTAGTTATTTTTTTAATTATAATCCTAAAGACAAAATGAAACACTGATGGAGAAGTATACCAAATGAAATTACGACTCGAGTGAGATGAGTTTGTATGAAATGAACTCTAGAAAACGGAATGTATTAATACATTCATGAGTTTTATAATAATGTATGTTGTATTAGTGGGTACGGTGAGTTAAGCAATAATTATTTTTAATTGAAATAAAATTTAATTTTAACGAAACGTGTCTCATTTGTTAGCTGCTGTTACCCGTAACGTTACTGAATATATGATTGACTAAGTTAAAGCGAGGACTATGTTCACACGATGTCACATCGCGTTTATCGTGGCCAGGTGAAGTCTATCCCAGTAATACAACTGGCTAAAGTCTCAAATTAATTCGTAAAATTTGCATACGAGTTCAAATTAAAACGTTTATTTACTATTTGCCTGTGTAATTATTTATTAAAGAAAATACATTTGTTCGGTGGGCGACGTTTTCTTCATTTCTTACTAAAATTTATTATAAAGAGTATATATATTATAATGGTACATTTTTAGTTTGTACATACAAAGATTGACGTATGGTCAATATCATCATCATCAGCCTATAGGCGCCCACTGCTGGACAAAGGCCTCCCCCAAAGATCTCCACTCCGATCGGCTTTGCGCTGTCCGCATCCAGCGGTTTCCCGCGACCTTCACCAGATCGTCAGTCCACCTTGTGGGGGGCCTTCCAGCATTGCGTCTACGGGTACGCGGCCGCCACTCCAGGACCTTACTGCCCCATCGGCCGACAGTCCTTCGAGCAATGTGCCCTGCCCATTGCCACTTAAGTCTAGCAATTCTTAGGTCAATAGGTAGAACATATATGGTCTCGGCACAGTATAAACATGGGTGCACCTACAATGCAGCCAACAGGGTTATGAAGCATTAGTGAAGGTTATTGGTAGGTTAAGTGCGGTGTGATGTGGTGTTAGTGGTTTATAATGAGAACTGGTAGTGGCGGTGCGACGGTAGCGGCTGGTTGACGCAGTGGCCGTGCGCGCGCGTGCTGCCGCAGCACGACCAGTGGCGCGCGCCCGGCCAGCCCGCGTGCCCGTGACCACAGCCTGCAAGAGATTATATTTCACATGATATTAAATGATACCCTATCTACTCCCTACTACCTCCTACTATTTGATGAACCTTACAACAAAGATACAAATGGACATCGCCTAAATATTCCATAAAGGTAGATGATTTAGTAATTGTAAAAAATGAATGTATACCACCTTCTAAATGGTTACTAGGTAGAGTTATTGCTACCCATCCAGGTAATGATGGGATGGTTCGAGTAGTTACTGTAAAGAGTCAGAGCAGCATTTTTAAGCGCCCTATAACTAAATTGTGTTTGTTGCCTATTAATACTTCTGAAAGGATTAGTTCGTCCTTGGCTGGCGGCAATGTTCAATGATTTCGTACCATAAACATAAAAAAAAAAAAAAAGAGTAGTGTGGATGAACTGCCAAAATTAATGTAGCACGTTTTTGTTCTATTTCAAGTGTGAGTGTAATTTTGGAAATCAAATAAACAATACCAAAGATAAGAGTGCTGCTATATAATAATCTAAAACTCGCAAGGTATTGTTGCGGTATGACAGTCGCACATCTCAAGATGATGCTCGTTAATGTTTGCTCTACTGTTTGACGAGACAATTTGGCAATGTATTTGGAAGATGGAAATAGTAACATATTATACTACTTTACTCGATATTGTAGGTAAACATTATTTTTGGTCACCGCTATACAAAGTTGACATAAACAGAATCGAGAAAGTTCAAAAAAGACTACTCCATCATATGTCCTATCGTTTTAAAGTACCTGCCCACATAAAGACATAAAATAAATTTAGTCTTTCTCCAGAAAATTGTTAATGGTACGATAGATGCACCATCTTTTCTAAATAAGTTCTCATTGAGGGTGCCTGGTAGAGCACCTCGTAAATCTGGACCTATACATCATGTTCGATTCACCAGAACAAACACAGGCAAGCAAACACCTGTTCCTCGTCTGTCCAGCCTGTACAATCACTTAGCCGGTGTAAGTAACGAGATCGACATATTTGGGGATAAATTGTCGCAATTTAAATCAAAAATTTTAAATACTGCTGAACATTAATGTCATTTTGTTGTTTTTATTGTTTATATTGTGGCTCATGCTGTGCTTTTGCTATTGCTTATAATCAGAGTTGCAATTGTGTACGCGGCCATAGTCATATGTATGTCAGCAAGGATGTTATGAATTAAGGTTAAGTACGGTGAGGTCGGTGACCTTTGTACCCGCCGGGCATGGTGCCGCCGCAGCCGCAGGTCGCGTCGCGCCGCCCGCCGCTCGAGCAGAACGCGCAGCAGTGGAACCGGCCCGCGTGCGACCGGAGCGCCCGCGCGCCGCACGCGAACGGGCTGCCCTGCACCGCGCGCCGGAACGTTACCACCACCATTACATTTGTGAGGCAAACAGACAAGCCAGTGTGTGTGCTTACGGTCGCACCTTTATGGGTGTGTTGTTGATGGTGACCGCGAGCAGGTAGGCGCCGGGCGCGGGCGGGGTCACCCGCAGCGCGTAGGTGCCGTCGTTGCGGTCGCACACGCGCGCGCTCTGCGGCCGCTCGCTCGAGTCGCGCCGCCGGAAGTACCCGGCGACCTGCGCCGTGCGACTCTTTTTTTTATACTACTAAGCGTCGAGACGAGCAAGACGTTCACCCGATGGTAAGTGATACGCTTGCCATAACAACGCGGTGCTAGTTAAGATGGTACACACATTGCACTCGTCGCCGGAGACATAAGGTGTTAAGTCTCGTTACCCCAGTTACACTAGCTACAGCGCCCTTCAAACCGGAACACAGTAATGTTTGCACACTACTGTTTGTCGGTTGAAATAGGAGCTGCGGTGGTACCCATCCAGACGGTCTCGGGCAACAGAGACCTACCACCTGGTAAACTCTCATAAGACTCACATTAATTATTTATCCAAAAAAATATATACAGACTTGCTGTCTAAGGACCATCTCTCTTAGTTTACTTCTGGTTTAGCCGAAATTACCTTTTATTTCTACATAAAAGTACTGACCTGCTCCCCTCCGCACCAGATCCGTTCCCCCCTGCTGTCGCGCAGTTCCAGGATAGTTTCGTGTTCGCATTCTACGTGCAGGTCTTGGAGACCTGAAAAAGTGTTAAATTGCCTTTTAAATGAATTAAACGGATTGATCCTTTCTCCAAAATGCTCATGGTTTATATTTAAGTATCATATGATGAATCGACGCTTCTTTCTATTCGTTGCGTTACTGGCGCCCTCTGTCTGATTATAAATTACAAATTGTGCAAGATTTGGTATTATTAATTGATGTAGTCATATAAACGATTATGTTTTTAATAACTTTTGCAGTAACGCCTTGCCACTGCGCTCGAGTATGTGGCAGCCGTTAGCAGTTGTGAACAAAGTTATTGAAGTAGTAGAATACCGTCGGTGACTAAGACACACGTGTCCGGATCCGGCGCGTGGGTGACCAGCCGGCCGCACAGCGCGGAGCCGGGCGCGGCGCGCGCGTCAGGGGAGAAGCGCAGCGCCAGCGGCGGCGGCTCCCCCAGCGCACGCAGCTCCGTCAGCCGCTCCAGCCGGCGCAGCACCGGCCCGCTCAATGAGAGCACCTCTTCCTCCCTTCCATCGGACAGCAGCTACCGAGGAGAGTTCGCAAAGTGTGTGAAGGAAGGTAGACTCACTGAAAGATCAAGTACCTGCAGCAGCTGTGCGTCAGCCACGACTTGTAACCCCAGCTGGCCATAGGAAGCCGTTAATATCCTACCTTCTGAAGAAACATGAGTGGACTCTGGATTCGCAAGAGAGAACCGTCACAGGTTAATATATAATAGTATTAGAAACATCATCAATTCAAATATAAATTAAATCAGCCATACCTCTCACATTCACACGTCACCAGTCAGAGCTCACACCTCGCACACTGCCCAAACACGAGTGTCGCGAGACTTACAGTCATCCGCTATTTATAGCAAAACGACGTTACGGCATCCCCTCCCTTTTTCACTTTCAATCTTTTAAAATCAATACACCTACTATTTTACTAACAAAATGTCGGTAATCACAATTATTTTTCTCAATATCTAACAATAGAGTACACGGCATCGCCAGGATTGTGGTGGTACCTCTTCAGTGAAGCGCACCGCCTGCTGCGCGTGCTGCACCCGCTCCTGCAGCAGGTCGTGCGCGCGCTCGGTGCGCAGGCGCTGCCGAGCGCGCGCGCGCGCCGCCGCCGC
Source organism: Byasa hedistus (assembly GCA_029286795.1). Taxonomy (NCBI): domain Eukaryota; kingdom Metazoa; phylum Arthropoda; class Insecta; order Lepidoptera; family Papilionidae; genus Byasa; species Byasa hedistus. The sequence continues at coordinate 1,197,844 of JAGSMW010000020.1, read as the reverse complement.
GCCCAGCGCGCGCACGTGCGCGTCCACCGCCCGCCGGTACTGCTCCGCCCACGCGCGCACCTCCGCCTCCACGCGGCACGCCTGCTTCTGCAACGATTATATACTATCGTTTTTATTAATACAGATTAATTTTATCATAACAATGCCACTGTAAAGTCTCACATCCAATTTCCATTTATGGTGTTTTCATTTTTTCCTACTTTTTTAGAAGTTTTTATTTGGACAATTAATAATGTGTTCTAATTAATAAAAATTTTCATTAAAATTATCTTGAATTCAGCATAGAGCATGTGTTTTTTTTTCATTCTACCTCAATTTGTAATTGTTGTTTATCTTATATGTTGTACTGTTTTATATCGTTGTGCATGTGGAACAAGTCTTGTTACGTTAACAAGAGATTGTTACGCCTACCCAATTGTATATAGCCTGTGCATGTTATAGGTTTGTTTATGAGCAACAGTTGTTAGCTGGTTAAAATAAATAAATTCTTATGCTCAATTATACATTAACACTATTTACAAAATAACTACTATACAAAATTTAATTAACGCATCGCCAAAAAACTGCTTACGAGTTTGACGATATATTTATTTTATGTATGTGTTTAATAAAATAACTAATAAATAAACACAACGTGTACGCGAATTATTAAACTAAAGTTTGTATACGGAGAGGTTACTATAAATATGTATAGTGTGATTGAGACAGTGTGTAACTGACGTCCGCGTCGTGCGCGTGCGCGGTGAGCGTCCTCGCGGCGCGCTGCACGTGCTCGGGCACGTGCTTGGCGCGCTCGCACGCGTCGCGCAGCAGCCGGGCGCGCTCGGCGGCGGCGCGCGCGGCGCTCGCGAGCGCGTGCCCCGCGTGCGAGACCACGCTGCACTCGCGGCAGACCACCTGCACAGTAACCACACACTATAATGAAGCATACTGGTGATAGGTCTCTGTTGCCGGAGACCGTCTGGGTACCACCGCAGCTCCTATTTCAACCGACAAACAGTAGTGTGATAACATTACTGTGTTGTAATTGAAAGGTACTGTAAGCTAGTGAAATTACTGGGGTGACGAGACTTAACACCTTATGTCTTACGATGAGCGCAATGTGGTGCAGTGTGTACCATCTTAACTAGCACCACGTTGTAACGGACAAGCGTATCACTTACCATCAGGTGAACGTTTTGCTCGGCGAATGAAAAAAAACAAAAGTAAGATATGACGTTAACGAAATTTTTTTATATGAAGTAATAATTTCAGCTGTTATAGAAAACATTGGTTTAATGTTTTTAAGCAAAAAGTCGTTTGCAAAATTTCATCGGTTAAAGTAATAATTAAAATTTAGAGTTATGTTGTTATTAGTTTTAGATAGATTTTCCACATTTTCTTACAGTTATAATTATTAAATTATAAATTTCTTTCTGCGCTTTCCAACATACTTAATTAATGTACAATGAAACCTCATTTAGCCTTACATATTGTAATCAATTAGAATATAATATAAATTGTTAACGCTGTTGGTTTCAACAAATAAATAAAACAACAAAAATTTTAAGGATGTTGTTAATTCTATTTCCGGTTACGCGGGATCATATGTCACATTTACTTATTCCGTACCTGCTGACAAGTTGCGCAGTAAATGCAGAGTTCGGATGTGGTGTGCTGGGCGCAGTACCTGGCGGGCGGCTCGAGCGGCTCCAGGTAGTGCCTGGAGGTGGCCTTCTGCTTCCCGTGGGCCTTGCCGCACGACGAGCACACGCTCACCAGGCACTGCTTGCAGCGACTCTCAGCCTGCGAGGTTCCCTTATTAACATCTATTCTAGATCATTCTGTTTGATTTACTATTAAGAATGAAGACTGAGTAGCAGTGAACTGATAATGATACGTAAATTTAGCTTTTAGTTAAATTAGCCAACTATTCAAAGATGTAACTGATTTCATCTGAAAGCTTTTGGATTTATATTTTCATTTCGTTTATAATAAACAAATCGAAGAGTCGTAGTTAAAACAGGTGATCGGCGACAGGGTATCGCACAAATACAAAGGGTAAGCTTAAAAGGTAAATGTGGCGTCGCGTAACTAATGGAATTTTTCGGAAACAGATCGTGGATGGGTCGCCGCGTCTTGCCGCGCACGTGTGGAGAATATCTAAAAACTATTGTCGTTTACTAATGTCTCCGGCTAATGATAACTTTTGATGTGCACACCCCATAATAGGCAACACGAAGAATTAAGCAGAAATAAACACACAGCATCTTTTCACATGAAGCCTATTTTAAACATTAAAAAAAGATTGTACAACGTCCAATAAGTTCATGGAGTCTTACTTAAGTTTTACATATGCTTTCCAAATCTGTATTTTAACCTTGTTGTCGGCGTCGCACAAATCGCAGAGCACTCTGACGTCCTCTTCGCTGTCGGCGAGGGTCATCTTCCTCAGCAGCACGTAGTTGAGGGGCAGGTCGGTTATTCCGCCGGCGAGGAGAGGGGTCTCGTGGCCGCATGTCGGACAAAGCAGGAACAGGACATTGCTACCCGACACCTGACAGCAGAACTATATTTAGTAAACCAGGCGAGATCTCCGTAGAGTTTCGTTGATCATGAAATATTGAAGAGCTCATGTATGTGTTTCTTTGTCAACCCATATCATTTCACTGTTGGACTTACACTACACTCCCGGACACATCTATCGGCCCACCTAATGTTTAAAAGTTTAACGGTGTCTAGCTAAAAATAAATGTTAGGTGCAGCAATAAGTTTGAATGCAGTTTTAAAGCTGATTTTTTGGTCAACCTTTATGTATGTTTTTTTTAATTTTAAATCTAAGATTATGGAAAAAATAACGAAAATTCGAGTCTGTTCATTGATTTCAACGACCCAGGAATGAAGAAAACTTTTTTATTTCGCACAAGTTGGATATTTTTTTTTATGTGTCCGATTATTGGTTCTTTAAAAAGGCAAATCTAAACTTAGAGCCAGTTTTGACCAAAAAATATGGATACTCTGCCTGAAATTGTCGCCCAAGTTGTAAAACTTCTGCCGGCCAAATCAAATCGAAATTACAAAAAAAATAAAAAAAAAACATACATAAGGGTTGACCAATAAATCTGCTTCAAAACTGCATTAAAACTTATTGCTGCACCTAACATTTATTTTTAGCTAGGCACCGTTAAAACTTTTAAACACTAGGTGGGCCGATAGATGTGTCCGGGAGTGTAGATTATCTTTTGTAGCTTGTAAATGATCGCACACTTATCCTGTTCTTGTAAAGTGTTCGTGCTGTCGGCTCGTTGGTCTAGGGGTATGATTCTCGCTTCGGGTGCGAGAGGTCCCGGGTTCGAATCCCGGACGAGCCCTAATTATTGTTTTTGTCACAAACTTTCACAACATGGCAATAGCTTTCTAGTATCATATTTTAATTACGAGGGTAGTAAGAAAAATAATTTATTATCGATTCTTTATTAGAACCGTAACACAGCAAGCAGTTAGTCACTAGAATAGAATGTTAGCATTAAATTGCGTAATTGATAGTAATTAGTTTTGTTATCCGTTTAAGCCGTGATAACCTAGCGGTGAGTATAGCCTTCCGCTCTGAAGATACCGGGTTCGAATCCGGCCTGTACCAATGAACTGCTCGCATGTGAAATGGAGAAGGCAATGGCAAACCACACCATTGAAACTGCCAAGTAAGTCGTCGTGTGTTTCATCACACATGATGACCACGACCCTCAGTCACGAGGAAATATGACTTAGAAGAACAAGTTTTGTTATTTAAATCAAATGTTCGTTTAAACAGTGGACGAATTAGAAAAAATGGTAAGTGGGATTCGAAGCCAGAGCCCCAGAAACACAGTTACAAGGCGAGGCTGCCCGCGTGAGTCACTGGGCCGAGGTCGGCGTATTTAAGGCCGGTAATGAGTAAGCGACACTAGGGGCTTCCGTCGCCGCAAATAAATGAGCGCAGTTGCCAATTGCTTGGCATCATTCGAACAGTGCACACCCACCGCACCGATACAACATTAGTATACTAAATGAGTCGACTAAAACCGTTCCACAGAGTGTACAGTATCATAAAGATTCAAACCCGAACTTTGTATATATAAATCAGTTGCTTTTTTCGTGAGATTCACAAAAGCGGTTTAGTTACAACGTAAACATCTAGCCGAACGATTACATCTGGATATTTTCCGGGACTCCCGTTGAACTGTAACAATAACAGGAATGATATAAAACAGAAACCCCCGCGCATTATAACTAACTGCTTCTTCAAACAAACGCACAATATTTTATTATATATATAGCAGCCTAGATATTTTAATTGTAATATTATTTTTGTAAAGAAAACCTCTGAAAGGTTGTATTTTAAAACTAATTTTGTTATTATAAACACGCAGAGCGTACAGACGCGTTAAACGCATAACACGTTCTTTTTCATCGGCGATTAAAATGTATTGTAAAAGAAAATTTACAGGCTTCAGCTTACAAATTTTAAATGTAAATTATCATTTGTAAAGTTATAGTTACTAAGTGTATCATTGAAAACAATCCAATTAAGTTCTAGCAAACGAGACGGAGTGGTCACAGTGATATGTGGATTACGGCGCGGAGCCCCGGGGCCGCCGGCGTGGCCTCCGAAGCCCTACAAGCTGCAAGCCGAGACCACCCAGCGGCGGCCTCTGCGTGCCGGATTACGCACAAACAGTTTACACACAGCTTTAATTAAATAAATCACTTCAAGTTACTTAACAAAACCTCATGATCATCATTTTAACACACTGATTTCCACTGCTGGACATGGGCTTGCTCCCCTCTCTCCCTTTATAATACCACCCTGCTCTTCACCCCTACTCCATCCATTACTTCCTTACCAATCTCCTCTCCTCTTTATAGTATTCTATGTACATATTTATGTATATATTTAAAATAAGTTAGCTCACGGTTTCCAGATCCGCGAGCCCCGTTTCCGATGTAGCCTTGACAAGGGTCGGAAAGGCGAAAACATCTGAATAGGTGCTGAACATGGGCCTCCACAATTGGGAATAACTCACTAAGTTTAACATGGGGATCGTAGATCACAGAAAAAGCTACTTTTACCGCCGAAGTTATAGTAGTCAAAGTAGGAACCGAAAACATAATCGAGGCTGATGTTAAAATAAGTATAATAGACATGTTTATTATTTTGTGATTAATTCATTATCAAGTCCATCGTAAACTCCAAAATTTAGTTTCTTGCATTTGTATAAAACATATTTTACTTGTTCCAAATTCTCGTGTCAATGTTAAACAACAACTGATTTAACATTTGAGTTAACTATAAACGTCTATAAAGTAGATAGCCCGTTAGTGCGTTACAAAAATATATTTCAATCATGTTAAATTTATTTATAAGTTCTCCCTCTGGCTGACGTGTGACCGACATTTGAATTGGAACAATCAAACCAGGCGACCTATTTCATGTAAAGTAAAATGTAATAGAATAAAAAGAAGAAGGTGCAAGCGTGAAACGTCAATAAATCATTGCGGCTCAGTAGTTAATTTAGCGTGATATTGAGAAGCCGCCGGAACATGGCTAATGTGTTTTCTATAAATAGCCACGCCACCGGGGAAGCCGCGGACAAACCGTTACAAACAAACACACAGCATTAACGCAGTGAGTTATTGTTGTCGAACAGTAGCTACATGCAATTGACTTGAGGGGTCCTTCGACAGACAAACTTTAAAATGAACAACTAGCAGCAGGCCCCTGTTCTGTTACATCAGAGAATAGACGCCGCTATAGATCAGGTGCTTTCGATTTCAATCCAAATCTACAAATCAATCGTCAGAGAACTCAGCGGCAAATATAATTTGTTTATGTGATACTCTTTCGTACTTCAGTCATATGTGTAGATGAGATAGATCACATGATGTGGACCGACCAGGTCACCAGTGACCATACATGGAGATCTGTACAAACAGGTCACCTTTATTTAATAACCACAACACGTCAACAATAAAGAGAAACAGTCTGTATACTTTGATACTTGCTACTACGTTTTACATCGCATTAACTTTATTTTCGCTTACAAAAGATTGCACTGACATCTATATCCTGTACTCTTATTCATAGCCATCGCGTTTGAGGGAACTTCTTTATTTTTCTAAACGTTATACGACGCATCAGACCATTAAAAGGTCATAATATCCGTTTTATATCTCAAACAGATGCTGCTTAGACAGGCCGTTTATTCATTTTTTTGTTATTGTATTCGATTGGCCCAATTCGTACGCGGTCGGTTCTTTTTTAATGTCTGTATGTTGTAAGAGGTTTTATTTGTTAATTGTTAGTTAACGGGTTTCTTTCTAATTGTTACATAAACAGTTTAAACTGAATGGAATTACAGTCAGATTTCGACACGAAAATATAATTGGAGACAACTATTTTAACATGATGTTCTGAGATAACTAAACAGTATTAGTTTTTAGTCGTCATTCATTATCATCATCTACTCTCCTTAGTTTCTTTTAATGAGGACGTTGAAGTGTGAATATATTCTTACTGTCTCCCAGGTGGGAAATATTATAACGATACACATATAGAAGTAAAATTTAGAAACACTAAAAGATGGTGTGGTGTATCATCGTTAGTATCAATAGATCGTTAGGGTCTGAATGTATAAGTTGTTGCTATATTTAAAAAAATATCAATTAAAAGGTAGATTATGGTCACAGTGTTTTCATACAAATTCTAAAATGATAATATATATTAATTTAATTTAATTGTCAAGATATATTTAATACAATAATATGATTAAATTATAGACAAAGTTTTCTCCTTGTTGGAATAAACATACGAATTAAAACCTGAAACACCATTAAGTTCTGTTAATAATAGCTATACTAAATAAAAAACTTAAGTCACTAATCAATAAGTGACAAATGTGTAATATGTATGATAACACTTTAGTATGACTTCTCTATAAATTTGCAATAAAATTCCGGTTGTACTGTAAACGCTTTTTGGGGGTGTTTTATATAACAAAGAAGTTAAGAATTCCTTCTGATGGAAATTAAAGAAATATACTCGATTATTCTCTAATTATGCATTCCGTTTAATTTCTAAATATTAAAAGATTTCATTAAATGAATTCTTACTGTAAATTAAATTGGTCCTGTTAAAGAGGCGCAAAAATTTGTTTGAAAAATTATTTAAGTATTTTATTCAATTTCCAAATATATTCAGATTTGAAGTGATAAATAAAAATACACCAAAGTTATATACCTTTTAAATAGCAATAGACATAAAATCACTAACCGTTATTAATTTCATTCCAAGCTACGACGTCTTCTTCTCGTTGTAGGCTCTGCAGACATCTAGTGCAAAAGCTGTGCAGGCAGCCCAGCAGCCGCGGCTCCACCAGCTCTCTTTTGCACAGCGAACACTCCCAATCCTTCACCCTGCTCTTCCTGCCTTCATTACACGAAGATGTCCGCAAACCAACACACAGGCTCTGGCTGGCCGGTCTCGTTATCTTGTGATGCAATGGACTATTACCGGCACTTATAGAAGACGGCTCTAAAGACTTTCTTCTGTCCTGCTTTTTACGCGTGAAACTTCCGAAAATATACATAATTCTATCTACTTTCATTTCATTATTCACGACAAAATATTTTAAGGAATATCTAAAATAATATCTTTTGAAAATAATTGAATAAATTACAATTACGAAGAATTAAATTTATCGCAATAAGTTATTAGTAAAATAATAATCATTTGAACATCAAGAATAGGCATTACGTGATTTCACTTTTGTTCTTGCGTTCGTTTAAAAATAAACGTCCTATCGCGTTCAAGTGGTGAGGTCGACTGTCCAAAGTGGCTGCACTCAGCGGTAGGGTGCATCCCTAGAAATTATTTCTAATTACGTTGGAGTGATTATAATTGATTTTGTTCATAAAGCTTTTTAAAAGATACTGCGTTCTTATAGATTGAATTACTCCAAAATTTTTGTATAACAATAAATAAGTAATAAAATGTTAATTATCTATCAGTGTCAAAAAAAAAAACTTTTGAAATCCCACTTTCTTGAACTGTAATTACATATTTTTATTTATATTTATGTCCTTTTTCTACTCCATCCAATACCTAAATTGAGTATAAATAAATAAATGTAAACATTATGTTACTACGGTTGTTGTTTTGATTTAAATAACACAACTAAACTAATTGTACATCGTAAAATAATAATTAACTAATTAAATTATGATAAAAACAATGTCGCTAATGAATGTCCTTGTGTTTTGTGGTATTTTGTTAAAACGTTTTATACGCCTCGAGACACAGACTTAAAAATAATCGCCTTTAACTGTAAAGTGACAATTGTGTGATATTTTGGTTACGTTTAAAATAAATCAATGTCGCGGACGATCCCCTGAACTGATGGGTAATGTGTGACGCCTGTCTTGTAATTATCAAGTTTCTATATTTGCTGCGGTTAAAAGTCATTCATTATTTCCTTTAAGTCCTGTGAAAAGTTACAATAATAAATGTACACGCAGATAAAGATTTTTTAAATGAGACAGATAAACGTAATTATTTTAGATCATGTTAAATACTTTCAATTAAAAATGCCGATGTTTGAGTGATGATGTAAATAGTGATGTTATGAAAACATTTATGAATATTATGTCTGCAATTTTCGTTTCTAAATTTTAACGAGAAGTGGGAAAAAAGCTTTATCGCAACTTTATTTTTTATTACAACTGTAAGCAATATTTATATTAAAAAGAAATTTCAAATTATTAAATCACGTCTAATCCAGTGCTTTAACATTGTAAATGTAAGAGCTGTTCTATTTGGGATTTGTTACCGGAAAAGGGCTGTAAACGGTCATCCACTTGTTACATGTTATTGCTTTTATTCATTATTTTAATGTCGCTTTCAAAAGTACAAAGAGCGGAGAAATAAATTATTCACGAAGACTTTTTAATTTGAGAAGATATTACGATGGTTGGAAAAAATATTATACACTTCTTTTTTATCACATTATTTGTGACTGGTGATTGGTCTTCAGTCGGAGATCGTCTGAGTACCATGGCAAAGGCCATTTCTGCCACCAACTTACTGAAAAAGAGAGAGAGAGTGTATAAAAAAAATTATTTGATATTTCTCACAAACTAAATTCTTTCATGGTATATCTACATACATATAATATACAATTTTAAATATACATTTAACAAGTCATGGATATGTTCTATTTAAATGGAGTTCATTCTGACAAAATTTAGCTAGAATTATTAGACATATAAATTTTATATATTTTAAATTGTTTGTTAATTTTCACACTCCAAAGGGTACAGCTATTGAAGCCATGTTGAATACCAGCCAATCGGATGGGATTTACCTTGAAATTAGAATAGAAATGTCTATATCACCTGGTTTGTGGCTTATTTGATACAAAGCACCTTTATGAACGGGATTGATCTAATGATATAATGAAATTAAAAATAAAGTGGAATAATTACGTAACTAATGAATAGGTGACGTTACATAGATCATTAAAATGTTTACTAGAATTAATTATTGTATAAATTACATAATTTTCGTTGTACATGCGAAGCAATATTGATTAAACCAAGTAAAAACTTATGGCAATGTTTTTTTTCATTATTTTGTTTTATAAATTTGATCTAGTACATAAATATGTATTTAACAGAGTATTTAGACCGAGACAAATTTTATCAAGGTTCAAATATTCTGTTAAAATAGCAATAATTATAATATATACCTACGTTCCTCTTTTTATTAACGCGTTAATTGTTAAAACAACATCAAATGAGATAGAAAACAGTATTAGCGATGATCGGAAAACAGAAACTTTCACAATATAGTTACTGTAGTCGCAATTTAAAAAAAAACTATTTTTTTTGTATAATTTGTGTAATATCATTATTTTTCATTATGAAAAACAATGATCCATTTGAAATAACAAGCGTAATGGTAATGAACTGTGAAAGTGAAACAATTCGATTTATTTTAAAAATGTTGAATAAAAAAAATTAAGTTTAAAATAAATGTTTAACATACAATTTATGTATTTAGTGTAAATACAATACATTTTTATTTATTACTAGCTGACCCGACAGACTTCGTTCTGTCAAAAAAAAATGGAATGTTCTTTGTTCCTGCCTATTTTATAGCCGGGGCAAAAAAATCTCCTGAACAGAACCGTCACCCTGGTTATGGGCGGTGTGTGGGGTTCAGCACTATATGTATTCATCTAATAACTAATATTTAGATATTAGTGGGTTCCAGAAGAGTGGCCAAAGTTATAATTAAAGTACATAAGTTATATTTACTATAATAATTTTTTAGGAACAAATAACTGTCACATTCCAAATTCCAACATTCCAACGTTCCAATGTTCCAATATTCCAATATCCAATATCCAATAGCCAATATCCAATATTCCAACATTCCAACGTTCCAATGTTCCAATATTCCAATATCCAATATTCCAACATTCCAACGTTCCAATGTTCCAATATTCCAATATCCAATAGCCAATATCCAATAATCCAATATCCAAATCCAATATCCAAATCCAATATCCAATATCCAAATCCAATATCCAATATCAATATCCAATATTCCAACATTCCAACGTTCCAATGTTCCAATATTCCAATATTCCAATATTCCAATATCCAATATTCCAATATTCCAATATTCCAATATTCCAATATCCAATATTCCAACATTCCAACATTCCAACATTCCAACATTCCAACATTCCAACGTTCCAATGTTCCAATATTCCAATATTCCAACATTCCAACGTTCCAATGTTCCAATATTCCAATATTCCAACATTCCAACGTTCCAATGTTCCAATATTCCAATATCCAATATTCCAATATTCCAATATTCCAATATTCCAACATTCCAACGTTCCAATGTTCCAATATTCCAACATTCCAACGTTCCAATGTTCCAATATTCCAATATTCCAATATTCCAATATTCCAATATTCCAACATTCCAACGTTCCAATGTTCCAATATTCCAATATTCCAATATTCCAATATTCCAATATTCCAACATTCCAACGTTCCAATGTTCCAATATTCCAATATTCCAACATTCCAACGTTCCAATGTTCCAATATTCCAATATTCCAATATTCCAACATTCCAACGTTCCAATGTTCCAATATTCCAATATTCCAATATTCCAATATTCCAATATTCCAATATTCCAATATTCCAATATTCCAATATCCAATATCCAATATTCCAACATTCCAACGTTCCAATGTTCCAATATTCCAATATCCAATATCCAATATCCAAATCCAATATCCAATATCAATATCCAATATCCAATATCAATATCCAATATCCAATATCCAATATCCAATATCCAATATCCAATATCCAATATCCAATATCCAATACCAATATCCAATATCCAATATCCAATATCCAATACCAATATCCAATAATCCAATATCCAAATCCAATATCCAATATCCAATATCCAATATCCAATATCCAATATCCAATATCCAAATCCAATATCCAATATCCAATACCAATATCCAATATCCAATATCCAATATCCAATATCCATATCCAATATCCAATATTCCAATATTCCAATATTCCAATATTCCAATATTCCAATATCCAATATTCCAATATTCCAATATTCCAATATTCCAATATTCCAATATTCCAACATTCCAACGTTCCAATGTTCCAATATTCCAATATTCCAATATTCCAATATTCCAACATTCCAACATTCCAACATTCCAACGTTCCAATGTTCCAATATTCCAATAATCCAATATTCCATTTCCCATTTCCCATTGCCCATTCCCATTGCCCATGCCCATTTCCCGTTGCCCGTTGCGCGTTGCCCGTTGCCGTTGCCCGTTGCCGTTGCCCGTTGCCCATTGCCCATTCCCATTGCCCATGCCCATTGCTCATTTCCCATTTCCCATTGCCATTGCCCATTGCCCATTTCCCATTACCCATTGCCCATTGCCCATGCCCATTGCCCATTGGCCCATTGCCCATTGGCCCATTGCCCTTGCCCATTTCCCATTGCCCATTGCCCATTGCTCATTTCCCATTTCCCATGCCCATTGCCCATTTCCCATTTCCCATTTCCCATTGCCCATTGCCCATTTCCCATTTCCCTTTGCCCATTGCCCATTGCCTATTGCCCCATTGCCCATTGCCCTTGCCCATTGCCCATTGCCATTGCCTATTGCCCCATTGCCATTGCCCATTGCCCTTGCCCATTTCCCGTTGCCCGTTGCCCGTTACCCGTTGCCCGTTGCCCGTTGCCCGTTGCCGTTGCCCGTTGCCCGTTGCCCATTGCCCATGCCCATTGCTCATTGCCCATTGCTCATTTCCCATTGCCCATTGCCCATTTCCCATTGCCCTTTGACCTTTGCCCTTTGCCCTTTGCCCTTTGACCTTTGCCCATTGCCGATTTCCAACTTTCAACTTTCAATTTTCAATTTCCTGTTTACAGTTTTCAATTTTTTAATTTTCAACGTTAAATAGTGTCACCATCACAAAAGATCAACAAAGTAAAGTTAAGACTTAACTACAATTTTAACCAATGAACCTAGGACAGTGGTATTCCTGCTTGAATTCTACAATCGCTGCACACGAACACACTAATTTACTGCATGATACTACACTCACATTGAACATTCAACTGCATTATGCACAAAAAAATAAAAATTCAACCGAGACAACGCGACCTTTACGCCCAGATTCCCGCTAAAGTTCGTAAAATATTCTTCTTCTTCCCAATTGATGGCATGAGCACGGTTTGTGAGTGAGCCAGTGTCATGTGTAGACAAATAAAATAAAAGAATAAAATCCTTAAAATATTGTGCGTGGTTAATTCGTCCGCCATGTTTCTCCCTTTTCTCGTGAAATATTATAATTGCAATGAGTAATTGTTGGTTGTCAATATCAAATGTCAAAATCAAAAATATTCTTTTAAATTGTATTTGGTGTCTAAATGACGGGACGAACTTCAAATTTTTGACGTTTTATGTATCTAAAGTAAGGAGACCAGACATCTCGCTTTTAGCGGGACAGTCCTGATTTTTTTACTATTAATCCCGCGTCACGCGATCTTTTCAAAAGCCCCGACTTTTAGAATTAAGTAAAATTTTAAATTTATGAAAATCATTGTTTTGCGTAACATATTGCTTTTGCTACCCAGTTACATTGTATTTGTCTCTCAAATGATACACTTTGTATCCGTACTGCGTGCTAGCAAGATAATTAAACAAATAAATATTACAAATCTGTTTCTTACCATAGAAAAATAAAGTAAGTAATTTATTTAAATATTTCATAAATGCATAAATTTTCTTAAACTTAGCTTAAAATACTCGTAGTCTTCATATTTTATATTGATGACAAAACGTGTATCACCCACCTTAACCTCGAAAGAAATTTTAGAAAGTAATATATGAATTAAATTTTGCAAATATTTCAAGTCAATCAAACTAATTTATCAAATTCTTGTGAAGATTTTTACAATATTTTACAAAATTACTACAATCTACTCAAACAAATTCACTTATATAAAAAAACATTTATAAACTGTACTTATGTTAAAACTAAAAAAAATTACGATATTATTATTCCTTCAGAGTTGTCCCGCTTTGCCTATCTAAAAATCTGGTCACCTCAATGAAAAAGAGAAATTGTTGTTTTTACCATATTCCAGGCACTTTTTCCATATTTTCTCACCTTACTAACCTTCCCTGGACTTCCACGAATAATTCAAGACCACATTTAGCCAAATCGGTCCAGCCGTTCTCGAGTTTTAGCGAGACTAACGAACAGCAATTCATTTTTATTATATAGACTAGCTGACCCAGCAAACTTCGTTCCGCTTCAAAATCAATAAAAAAAAACGCTTATTGATAATTCGAGACTGTTTCAACTTTAGTAAAGAATGTGATGAAAATTTAACCAGAAAAAAATAATTCGTAATCACAAAAAATGCCCGTTATTAATTTGGTTTTTCTATTATATTTAAATGCACATGTTGATTGACCTAAGTCAGGACATCTTATCTTTGGCATTATAAATTGTAGATAATCAAAGTAGGGAAAGTTCTCGCGCACTCAGCGGTAAATAGTGTCACTATCACAAAAGATCAACAAAGTAAAGTTAAGACTTAACTACTATTTTGAACCAATCTGAAATTAGGAAAGTCGTGGTCCTGCTTGAATTCTACAATCGCTGCACACGAACACACTAATTTACTGCATGATACACTCACATTGAACATTCAACTGCATTATGCACTAAAAAAAATTTAACCGAGACAACGCGACCTTACGCCCAGATTCCCGCTAAAGTTCGTAAAATATTATAGTTGCATCAGAAATTGTTGGTTGTCAATATCAAATGTCAAAATCAAAAATATTCTTTTAAATTGTATTTGGTGTCTAAATGACGGGACGAACTTCAAATTTTTGACGTTTAATGTATCTAAAGTAAGGAGACCAGACATCTAGCTTTTAGCGGGACAGTCCTGATTTTTTTACTATTAATCCCGCGTCACGCGACGTTTTTCAAAAGTCCCGACTTTTAGAATTAAGCAAAATTTTAAATTTATAAAAATCATTGTTTTGCGTAACATATTGCTTTTGCTACCAGTTACATTGTATTTGTCTCTCAAATGATACACTTTGTATCCGTACTGCGTGCTAGCAAGATAATTAAACAAATAAATATTACAAATCTGTTTCTTACCATAGAAAAATAAAGTAAGTAATTTATTTAAATATTTCATAAATGCATAAATTTCTTAAACTTAGCTTAAAATGCTCGTAGTCTTCATATTTTATATTGATGACAAAACGTGTATCACCCACCTTAACCTCGAAAGAAATTTTAGAAAGTAATATATGAATTAAATTTTGCAAATATTTCAAGTCAATCAAACTAATTTATCAAATTCTTGTGAAGATTTTTACAATATTTTACAAAATTACTACAATCTACTCAAACAAATTCACTTATATAAAAAAACATTTATAAACTGTACTTATGTTAAAACTAAAAAAAAATTACGATATTATTATTCCTTCAGAGTTGTCCCGCTTTGCCTATCTAAAAATCTGGTCACCTCAATGAAAAAGAGAAATTGTTACTTTTACCATATTCCAGGCACTTTTTCCATATTTTCTCACCTTACTAACCTTCCCTGGACTTCCACGAATAATTCAAGACCACATTTAGCCAAATCGGTCCAGCCGTTCTCGAGTTTTAGCGAGACTAACGAACAGCAATTCATTTTTATTATATAGATTACATATCTTGCAAAAAGCAAAGGCATAACGTTTATGTCAATGTGACATTCTCAGTGATGTGTTTGAAAAATTTTTAACGTTCGAACTACGTCAAAAAAATTAAAATCGTCAAAAGAATAGTCCTAGTCTAATCATACAAAACACGATTATTTTCATAAATGTATGGATTACATAAAAGTTATTAGAGATTTTAGTTTTTTGAGATTTAATTCATGTTTGTATAATATTTTTAAAATGAAATACCGATTTTGGCGGTAAACGACGGCCCTACAAGTGTTATGCTACACAGTGATTGTGAGTGACATTGATGATCACTTGAGAATGTTTTCATTCGTAAATTACTGTTCTTCTTTCTAGTGTAGGTGTGGAAATCGTTTATTTATTTATAATGAACTCATTAAAATTATGTCACTGCTGATGTTAGCGTAAAAACGCAATACGTGAGGATACAACGCTATGTTGAACTTATATAAACTTTGGTTATTATCATGTCTTGGTGCTATTGTTATGATTATATTATACTTCCAATCAGAAATTACACGTTTAGAAGAAAATTATCGCAAACTAGGTAAGTAAAATCGTATATTCTCTATTAATAAAACTATGAAACATTTTAAAATGTCTGTTTTTTACTTTAGAATACAAATTGGCACAAAGTCAATCAACATCGCGTCAGTTTTTTCCGAAACCGACAGAAAAAGATGACGATGACTTGGTTGTTATATACAATCGTGTGCCGAAGACGGGGTCCACTAGTTTTGTCGGTGTAGCTTATGATCTGTGCAAGAAGAACCATTTTAAGGTGCTACATATCAATATTACAGCAAACATGCATGTAATGTCATTGAGCAACCAGTACAACTTCGCTCAGAATGTGACAAAGTGGCAGGAAGTAAAGCCGGCTCTTTACCATGGGCATATGGCCTTTTTGAACTTTGAAAGGTGAATTATATATATTTTTTTTATACACAATCTATTAAACACTGTAGAAATATTTACTTTTCAAATAAATTATCCTTCTTAGGTACTGTCAAACATCTGTATTCTCTTATAATGGAATCTATATATATATATATATATATTTGAAGTAGTAATATCTTTTAATAATGAGACCTTTAATGACTTTTATATTATTCTGTTACAGATTAGGTACATCCTCAAAACCAGTGTTCATTAACTTAATAAGGAAACCTTTAGATCGGCTTGTGTCATACTACTATTTCTTAAGAAATGGGGATAATTTTCGTCCCCATTTGGTAAGAAAAAAACATGGTGACAAAATGGTAAGTTAAATGATTTTTTACTCTATTAGACAAACTAATTTTTAATAGTGAACTCTAGAAATTATTCAGCTTTAAGTGTGTTTTAATTCAATTCCTATTTATGTGCATATAATGCTAAAGATTTATGTTTTTTCTTATCAACAGACATTCGATGAATGTGTAGAAAAGAGTCAGCCAGATTGTGATCCAAACTCAATGTGGCTTCAGGTGCCATTCTTCTGTGGCCATTCAGCTCAGTGTTGGTTAGTATTTGTAATTTACTTTAACATAGAATATTAATAATTCATCAGCCAATAGGACATCTATTTCAGATGTTGTACTGTTATAGATTTTAATTAGTAAACATTGAAATTACTAGAATATCTTTATAAAGAATGAAGATGGGCTCCAATTTTTGCAATTAGAATCTGTTTCTTATTTTTGTGATATGAAGACTGGTATATTTACTTTAGCCAGCTCTGGTCTCATTCTATTCTCATCAGAAGTGCAGGAGTCTTTAGGTACACTCTATCTTTCTGAAGCTTCCACTGCCATTCATGAGTTTGTGCCTTGTGCATATTAAATGATGGGTGCTTCTGTTTCTAGTTATAATGTCTGATATCTGTCAATAGTTTTTAGTTATCTTTAGGTGTGTCGTTTAAGAATGATACTGAGCGTTTTATTTTAAAACTTCATCATTATCTGCAATAAGATGCTCACTGCTGAACATAGGCTTCTCCAAGGATATCTACATGGATCAGTTCTCTGCTGCACATGTCTGACAACTTCCAACAATATTGTAATAGTTGTATTTATAGAATGAATGATTTATCTTAACTATATCTGATATTTTAGGAAACCTGGTAACCAGTGGGCGTTAGACCAAGCTAAGCATAACCTAGTCAACCACTATCTTCTAGTGGGTATCACCGAAGAGATGCTGGATTTTATTTCAGTTCTCGAAGCTGTTATTCCACGCATGTTCAAAGGTGCAACTGAGCATTATCTAAATAGCAACAAATCTCATCTCAGGCAGACCAGTTCTAAAATTGATCCGGCACAGAAAACTATTGAGAGAATTCAGCAGTCAACGGTGTGGAAGATGGAGAATGAGTTATACGAGTTCGCGTTGGAACATTTTAAATACGTGAAACGAAAAATTTTAATGAGAGAGGCTGCGAGTGTGCCTCAAACATTCTTTTACGAGAAGATACGACCAAAGTGAAATAAATATATCGAAATTGGATAATTCATTCCATGTTTTAGTAAATTGTTAATTTTTCAGTTACGTTTTATTGATCTATTTAACTGTTACAATGAGGATAACTAAGATAAAAGACCATCATCTCAACCGATGAACATTCACTGATAAAGACAGACATTAGTTTTTAATATACAATGACTAGATCGTACGTACCTTGCACTGGCCTAATTAGTTAACTACCTTGTTAATATTTGAATTGTTTTAAGTGTTCAGTTTTTTGTAAGTATAACATATTAAATTTAGATGTCTAGTGTTCATCAATTAATTATCGTGTTTTTACACACCAGTGGTTTTTTTAAGATTTACACGTTAATGGCATAAATAAAAAGAATATAACTTTATAATTATTCTTAATTCATTGTACTATGAAAGGATTATTTGTGATATTATTTTTACAGAAACAACGAATTTTCATCGCCATTATTTATTTAATTTTGCCGCCATTTTGTGACTGTTCATTTGAAAGGCAAAGAAACGGTTTTCCGTTATTGTTGTGTTTTAACGAAGCTTTAATTTGTGTGTTGTCTCTAACGAAATTAATATTTCGTGTGTTTGTATGTTTCTCCTCGTGATAATCTCTATGTATATTTAATACTTATTTTAACTACTTATTTGTTACTAACTGGCCTAGATTAAATAAGTTTAATATTCGACGTATTTTATAAAAACTTTAAACAAATTTAATAGATAACTGACGGTATTGTTGATATAAACGTTATTTATAATCTAATTTTGATTTCACCGATTGGATGTATTTATTAAAAAAAAATATTAAAGATTCGGATTTTTAATAACTTTTTTATATTGGAAATGTATGTTAATAATTTCGTATAATATTAGGTTTTTTTTAACTCGAACGTAACATTTGCAATACAACCGAATGAAGCGGATCTGGTAACATTGTAAATATACATTTGATTAGACCGTAAGTGAAATTGTTCTTCCAATCGATCTAAATACATTTTTGTGATTCCATAATTCATTGTACAATATTATATAATTCTGTATATATGTATAATATATCGTTATTGGAAACGTTATAATCATTATCTGTTTATGGTTTAAGTTTTTTTTTTAATTTTATTTATACATCAATTCAATCAATCATTCATCATTATAAAATTACGCCATCTTTTTGGGCCTTCAATAGTTGCCGACAATTATTTTTATAATCAATGCAATCGGTAATTGAATATCTATATTTTATGTAATTATTATTTATATTTGTCATGTTAAAAAACTGTAAACTATTTCTTTACGCATTTTAGAATGTAATATACAATTTGGTTTAAAAACAAATAAATATAAATGAAGCAAAAATTATTCATAAATGCACTGTTTATTTTCGTGCAAATTAGTAGGTTAACAATGTTAGTATTATTTTGTGAACCAAAAAACATTTGACTGTCAAAATCAAGGATCGGTTGTGTGCATTTGTATCCTTAATATCTTTTATTAACTATTTTCTTCTGGCAATTGGCATTCGCGGATCTTTTAGTGCTTTAGTTACTTTGCTACTTAAAAAAATTACTTTTTACAGCTTTACGTAAAAATCTAGGTAAATGTTTAAAGAAATTCTTAAATTGAGTCTTCATTATTCGTCGACAATCACAGAGGCTGTAAGTTATGTATATATCGTAGTTGAATATATACACATTTATTTAGGGTATATACCATTAAAGTCAAGATTTTTTTTAATTTGATTTGTACTTAATAGGAAAATTTACAATTGGTTATATAAGTAACCCATCGGCACAAATAATAAAGAATGAAACTTTATTATGTATACATTATTAAATGTAGTTTACAATGACCACTTGTACTTATCGGAATGTTGGTAAACAAATCAATGCACGAACTAGTTGTTAAAAATCTGTTAATAAAAATTGCATTTTACTAATTTAAACTTTGTTATTTGATTCTTTGGGCCTCCCTATTTTCATGTCATTGATGAGTATTTATATAAAGTTTGAGTTAGTTCAAATAAAACATTTAAAAAGTAAGCGTTACTGCATAAATTAAAAAAATAGTCCTCTTAATTTTTCCATTGCCGGGGACTCGTAAATATCTTTCACAAGAATAGGGTCACTATATCACATAGCATCTAACATATAATAATTCAGTGACTAACAATATAGTTTTACGAATTCCTATTGATTAGCTTCCGTGAAGTGAAATTACTTCAAACATATAAATTACTGAATCGATTGAATAATTTACTTTCGTCCACAGGCGTGGCGTGCTCTAGAAATATTGTGTATTAAGAGCTCTAATAGCTTTATGAGTTAACTGCTGCGTTACAAACACTATTAATCAGAAATGTCTTGCACGAGCCTTGCATTTGTTACAATAATTGCCTACGCAGTAGATTCATTCAGGGGAATCCTCTTTAAATATTCAATCGATTCTCCATCCCTCTCGTGTGTCGATTATCACGTAGGTCAGAATGGGACATACATGTGTTTATTAGTTATACATTTTAAAAGTTAGGTTGCCCGTTCAGTCGCATGTTAGAGTCAAAAGAGTGCGGTCGCCCCGCAATGCTAACGCGATCACAGCCGTTAGCAGAAATGCTATCGCGACGCCACAACTTTCGAATAATCAGAGGTCTATTAGCAAGTTGCAAATCATTGAAGATGAGTTAATTTATATTGGATTTATCGAGTTTTCTGTTTAGTTACGAAGCTTGGACGAAGGTCGCGTCCTTAAATCGATGAACAATTAAAAGTGACAGCGTTGACTACCCGCTTGTATACAGATAGTTTTTGATAATTTTATAATTATTTAAATAAGTGCCAACGCAAAAACTAGCTAAGTACACAGGGACGTTATTAATCGGAAGGAACTGTAAATAAATTGTATCTTCATGGAATATGGGCATCTGTTTAGACACTGGTAAGTAGCGACTAAAAGCACGCACGATTGTCATTGTTTATTGTACCCTCAGTAAATGCCTTACAGGTCAAGAGCCATAACTTTAAGTCTGTATTTAAATTAGGCAAGACGTGATGTTTAAAAAAAATATATTCAACACTAAATACCAAAAACTTGCATTCATAATAATTTAACTAATGAAATTTGGTGTTTTTGTTTCTATTAAAATTTTAGTCTTTGGTTCTAGAAGAACATTCGTTTTCTTAACATAAACGTAAGATGAATGGAATAGTTTAGTACAGAATTTACGTTATAGATGTCTTAGTTGGTAGTAATGAGTGCCTATAAATCTTCATTTATTTAGATATTGGCTTATAGTTATTGAAAGAAGTAATAGCTTTTTTAAAAAAATACAGAGTATGTATTCTATAAAACGTATATTTGCAATGTATTAAATATTTGTTGTATTGAATAAAACATGTTGTTATTTTTTAAAAATGGTGTATTACACGACATTATAACAGTGTGCACAAATATAGTTATATTAATAAAAATATAAATAACTAAATTTAGTTATTTCTTAGCATTTAAAAAAAATTTCATTTCCGCAAAAAGACGGCTAAAAATATTATCTTTAAGCATATACATTTATTTTCGACACTGGTATGAAATCTTCGTTCTCTTTACCAAAAAAAAATATTGATAACTCGCGGTACGATTTTTATGTATTTAGACTTGAAACATGGCGGACGAATTGACCACGCAGACAATTTTTTAAGAATTTGTATCCTTTTATTTTATACGTCTATATATAACTCTCGCCATCATTTGCGAAGATGAAAAGATGAGAACATGAACGATTGACCACGCAGACAATTTTTAATGGATTTGTAATTTTTTATTTTGGACGTCTACACATGACATTGGCTCACGCACAAACCGTGCTCATGCCATCAAATGGGAAGAAGAAGAACTCGCGGTATGTTTGGCGGGAACGTAACTGTCAGATGACAATAAAGAAAACCATTAAAAAATTAAACGTTTATGAATTTTTATACAAAACAGAAAACAGTGCATAAACCTGATCAATGAAAAGGTAAAATATAGATTTATTGCGAAGTTTGTACTGTATTTATATTGAGGAATATACGTTGTGGAAATCAGGTAAATTTTAGTATTTCATTTAATTGACGATGTGGGTTTTCTTCATTGTGTAATAAGTAGTGTTATAAAAAATCAATCTGATAATACTTGTAATAGAGATTGTTTTAAATTACACGTATAATACGTAGTAATGTAATTATCATTTATATATTTTACCTGCTACACATTTGCTGGTTAAAAGTTTACCTATGGATTAAGAGCCCACCGATTGTATTAATTTCTTTTACGAGCGTGTAAATAAATATGTCAAGTAAATGAACACTGAAAGATATATTGATTTTGAAGAGCAAAACAATGAGGAGCTGGAAACAACTGGCGGTGACAGAAGCCGCCGCGAGAGCGCGTGGGTGGGGCGCGCCACGCCGACCGCAGCCTCCTTCCCTATGCAGAACTCGAGCCACGTCAAGTTCGAGCCGCCCCGCGTGCCCGTCATATTCGTGCTGGGTAAGCGAACTTCCCGTGGAATTTCCTCGATGTTACCAAATATGAGCAAAACTACTATAACAACAATTTTCTATTTACCAAAATCAACATACTTCGAAATTATTAGTACGGTGCTCGATGAACTTTAAAATGGTGGATAGACTAAAACAAATACTACAACAAGCACTTGAGACTTGGTGGAGTTCAGTCTAGATTCTTGATCAACTAGTTACTAGTTCTTTTCATTGAATAAACATCTTAAACTGTCCTTAAAAGGATGAGTATATTATATCATAGAAATATCAAACATCAAACGTCTCTTACGTTGATAAGTATTGCCTAACTCTCTTTAAAAGGCAACGGTTATCTGCTTGCTTTGCAATAATCTTCCGGGTTCGATTCCGGGGCTACAAATTGTAGTGTTGTATGATGGTGAAGATTATTCAAACGTTAGTTAGCTTCTATGAAAGCCGGAGTATTTTAAGCACGCGGTTCTCATGTGAAATTGAAGCCAAGTGTTATCTCGTCGCTATTAAAGAAGTACAAAAAGAATTGTCCTCCCGCTGGAAGTTCAAGGTGGACTACTAGTGTTGTTTTGTTCCAGGAGGGCCGGGCAGTGGCAAGGTGACGCACTGCGACAACCTGATGCAGGAGAGGCGCGGGCTCGTCCACATCAACATGACGGACCTGTTGCAGCAGTACGCCATCGGGAACGGTGCGTACAAAACAATATTACTTTTATAATTATGTATTTACTTGCTTTAACTGTAACAGATGTAATATCTGAATACTCGTAGACTACTGCTGGGAGATCCTTGTAGCTACAGACCGTCTTGGTACCACCACAGTGACTATACCGCCAAAAAGTAGTGTGATAACATTACTGTTTTGTATTTGAAGGGCGATGTAAGCATTTTTTTATACTACTATGCGACGAGACGAGCTATACGTTCACCTGATGGTAAGTGATACGCTTGCCCATGACAACGCGGTGCTAGTTAAGATTGTTCACACTGCACCACATTGCGCTCGTCGCCTTGAGACATAAGGTGTTAAGTCTCATTACCCCAGTAATTACACTAGCTACAGTGCCCTTCAAACCGGAACACAGTAATGTTCGCACACTACTATTTGTCGGTTGCAATAGGAGCTGCGGTGGTACCCAGACGGTCTCCGGCAACAGAGACCTACCACCTGGTACACTACTGTTGTACATTACTGTTGTAGTTTAAAGGGCGATGTAAGCTAGTGAAATTACTAGGGTAACGAGACTTAACACCTTATGTCTCACGGCGACGAGCGCAATGTGGTGCAGTGTGTGCCATCTTAACTAGCAACACGTTGTCATGGGCAAGCGTATCACTTACCATCAGGTGGACGTTTTGCTCGTCTCGTCGCTTCGTAGAATTTAAAAATTAATTATTACTAGTATCAGTTGTTACTTGAGGAATGTACTCACGACTACAAGTCACGATTATAAGTACAGTTATATTACTGCGGTAACGAGATTTAACATGTCTCAAGGCGACGAGCGCAATGTGAAATACCATCTTAACTAGCGGTACATTGTTGTAGGCGGACGTATCACTTACTATTAAGTGAACATCTCGTTGAATATGAAAAAATAAGTATAAATCAAACATATAACACATGTTATTAAATATCGACTAACTCATGGTTGTGGTGAGTCAATGAGTACTTGACCCCGCACGATACAATTCCAACTACTGTCGCCATCAACAGACACGTCACCTTCCTACACTTCGGTTCAGATTTCTAAAGAATATAATCAGTCTCACGTTAAGTATATTCGATATTATTTTGAGTATAATTGAAACGGAAGTTTAAACTTAACCAGGAGAGTACTCATCAGGCTATGATTGACAGAATTTCTTCTGTCCTTTGGTTTTAGAAATCTTCTGGAAGACTGGCATTGTTATGATCCACTAAAACAACTGTACACGTCTAGAAAGTTTAATTTATGATCATTTTTAGATTGCTACATACTTTTTTTTTAAACGACACGAAGAAAGGTTTTCACATATTATATTACACTGCCATATTTTTTCTATGCAGGCTTTAAACAACTTTCGCTTAACACTAAAACCAATAACAACAAAACGCAATAATTTATTTCAAATATTTTTTTTAAAAAGTAAGTTTAAACAAAAGTATACTCAAATTCTCTTAAAGAGGTTCTTCATTATGTTTTTCATCATCAAAAAAACTAAAGCCCTTCGAAAATCATCAAATGTGTTAATTATGAAAGGATCCTCCTACCATATTATTAATAAGCTAGCTATTGTACTGTTGCTGTTTCATCATTTCTAATTACGTTATGGATATGTTCATTAATGTATAATTAAGATATAGAATTTTATTATACAATAAGTAATAAGTATACATCAAAAGGTAACTTAGTAATACCACATAGCATTGCATACACAATATCAATATCGGAATGATTAAGCACGAAATGCATTACTTCCGTCCCGTCGCATGCGAGCGTCGCGCAATTACTTGAAGCTATACTAGTGTTTACCCTCGGCTTTGTTTATGTAAAATCATAATGCGTTTTTTTATATTATAACTTAGTCCTCAACTGCCATCACCCGATAGGAAGCGGTAATGCAATTTAAATGAAGCTCACTAGTCTAGAAAAAGTCTATTCACTCTTGTTAAAGACAAGCAATCTGTAGCTCTGAAAAGAGTGAAAGATAATACGATGTATGAAAAGCGAAAAGTAAGGAAAGAACGTGTAAAAAAGAAAGAAAAGAAAAACAAAAAGATTAGACCCTGATCCTCACACGCAAGGAAGCACTGGTATGATTAAAAAAAAAGCTGGAGGTGAATTGTATGTAAGAGCTTAGCCCGCACCAATCAAGGAGGGAAGAAAAGGACCTCGTATTTAGACGGTAACGAAGTTCTCAACCCTCGCTGTTCGCATGAAGGACGAGCTGAAACTACACTCCCGGACACATCAATCGGCCCACCTAGTGTTTAAAAGTTTTAACAGTGCCTAGCTAAAAATAAATGTTAGGTGGAGCAATAAGTTTTAATGCAGTTTTGAAGCTGATTTTTTGGACAACCTTTATGTATGTCTTTTTTTTATTTTGTATTCAGGATTATGAAAAAAAAAAACGAAAATTCGAGTCTGTTCATTGTTTTCAACGACCCAGGAATGGAGAAAACTTTTTTATTTCGCACAAGTTGGATTTTTTTTTTGATGTTTCCTATTATTGGTTCCATAAAAAGGCAAATCTAAACTTAGGGCCAGTTTTGTCTAAAAAATATAGATACTCTGCCTGAAATTGTCGCCCATGCTGTCTGCCGGCCAAATCAAATCGGAATTACAAAAAAAATATACATAAGGGTTGATCAATAAATCTGCTTCAAAACTGCATTAAAACTTATTGCTCCACCTAACATTTATTTTTAACTAGACACCGTCGAAACTTTAGACACTGGGTGGTGGGCCGATAGATGTGTCCGGGAGTATATTTGTTATAATAATATTATGAAGTGTGAAAAACTTCAGCTTCCTACTGATACGTATGATGAACATAGTCATCATACTATGATGAACATGTTTATGTTTTTATTAGACGAAGCGTTGAGATGAATCGGATCTGATAATTGTTTATCATGTGCCCGTCATACTGTCCCGTTATAACACTATCCACCCTTCAAACCGTAACACGGTAATATCTGTAAACTGTTATCAGTAATAAAATGGATTTTAAATAATCCCGTTTGGGTGTGGGGCATTGTGGTAGTGGTGGTCACTGCCAATGCCAATGTCGGTCGGACGGCGATCGATCTGCTTCGCCCCTCACCACACGGCGGGCTCTACATTAGTGTTGTGACGTTTTAATTCATGTTTGCCGTTACCACACACGAGTGGTAATAAGTTACATTTGTCTGTATTTGTTCATTAACTTACAAATGAAGGCATATCACTTTGTTTTAATGCTTCGAGGAAATAATAGACGATCGTTATTTAGTTTGTTTCAAAGAAAAGTGATATAACTGAAAAAAAATTCAAATTTTTCAGTCTCTCTTCTAAAGGTTGCAATTTTTAGAATTTATAATTTTAGATATTAAACTTAATTACACAATATTTTGAAATATGTCACTTTTCCATTTAACTGTCGATTTGTAGTATTAACTCTATTAATGCGTTTTTATTTTAATGATTTAAGAGTTATGCCATAAATTACTATTTTTTTTATTCTTTTTAGCAACGAGACGAGCGAGACGTTCACCTGATGGTGAGTGATACGCTCGCCCATAACGCGCCGCTAGTTAAGATGGTATACTTCTTCTTCTTAAAGTGCCTCTCCATTACTGGGGGTTGGCCGTCAGTTCTGCGAATTTCTGCCTATTTTGAGCCACACGGAACAGTTGCTCCACGTTGGTGACACCAGTCCACTCCCTTATGTTCCGTAGCCAGGATTTTTTTCGGCGTCCAACATGACTTTCCTTCCACTTTCCCCATCATTATAAGTTGAAGCAGGTGATATCTATCGTGCCGAAACACGTAGCCAAGATATTTAAGATGGTATACACTGCACCACATTGCGCTCCCCTTGAGACATGTTGTTAAGTCTCGTTACCCCAGTAATTTCACTAGCTTACAGCGCCCTTCAAATGCAACACAGTAATGTTATCACACTACTGTTTTGCGGTATAAATAGTCACTGCGGTGGTACCTAGACGGTCTGCAACAGAGACCTACCAGCGGTAAATCACCAGTATTTAGATATTAAATCTGCTACAAAAAGAGCAAGTAAATACAGTCTCGTTACCCCAGTAATTTCATTAGCTCCCAGCGCTGTTTAAACCGGAACACAGTAATAGATAGATAGATAGATAAATTCTTTATTGCACACAAAACAAAACAAGGAAAATTTACTAAAACTAGGCTTAAGATCTATATGTGGGCAAGGGCGGCCTTATCGCTATGAGCGATCTCTACCAGGCAACCCTGTAGGACAGGAGAGAAAAAAATATAAATAAATAGTAGGGTAATGTGAAAAGTCAGAATAAATAAATATGAGTAAGAAATGTATATACTAAAGTAAAGATTATTGGATAGAAGTCTCAATTTAGATTAGAATGTATGACTAAATAGAATAAAATGAATGAATAGACAGTAATGTTTGTATACTACTGTTTGTCGGTAGAAATAATCAATAAAAACTAACTTCTATGCGCAATTCTTCAAAACGAATAAAGTATGTACATATTAAATTGATAACGACTTAATTACCATAACCTAGAAAGTAACATTAATTAATCGGCCATTAGATAACGTACGTTTAAGCTGAAAACGGTAACAGTAGCCTCTTAACGTTTAATTCTACAAGTGACTTATAAGTGGTCTCACGGGACGCCGGCAGGTGCTTCGTTTACGATAAGTGCCGCTATTTACACACACGTCTCCACTATATACACTATTTATATTATGGAAAAGATACGCATTTAGTTATTAAAACACATAAGTTAAATAAAAAACTATATAAGCGTATTCAAGTACCATAAAACATAGCTGCATATGTTCATATTTGTAATTCATAAATAAGCCTTCTCTATTTATTCTCAGAGATCATCTTGGTACAGCACATTTCTGTAGCCAATTAGAATTATGCAAATATTACTATAAAATAAGTGTAAATTTATTTATTTATATATATATATATATATATATATATATATATATATATATATATATATATATATATATATATATATATATATATATATATATATATATATATATATATATATATATATATATATATATATATATATATATATATATATATATATATATATATATATATATATATATATATATATATATATATATATATATATATATATATATATATATAATAAATACATAAACAAAGTTAATAAAAAAAAATGCATACTCATATACATAAAAGATTATGAAGATTCGTTTCTTGCAATGTTGAGAAGAAGTAAATCTTTTTTTATAAGGGTTTTATAAACCTATGAATATAACATTTTTATATTGCCTTAACGAGCAAGTTTTGCCAAGAGACATATATGTGAAAACGTGAGAATGGTGCTAGATTCTCATAATTAGGATTTCAAATATAGATGTTCATTGTCACTGTTTGTTTCCCGAATAAAGTAAAAAAAAAATTTAATAATATACTAAATACTTTTATTGGTGGTATGTCTCTGTTGCTACAGACCGTCTAGGTACCACCGCAGTGACTATTTCAACCATTGAACAGTAGTGTGAAGACTTTACTGTATTGTATATGAAGGGCGCTGTAAGCTGGTGAAATTACTGTGGTAACGAGACTTAACACATTATGCCTCAAGGCGAGCGCTATGTGGTGCAGTGTATACCATCTTACCAACAAGCGTATCACTCACCATCAGTTGAACGTCTCGCTCGTCTCGCTCGTCTCGTCGCTTTACTGAATAAAAAAGTTATAAAGACAGAAAGAGTGAGATACAGATCTAGGGTACGTTGTTAATTTTACTGATCTAGATATATTTTTTTAATTATCATCACCATGAACAGTTTTGATGTTTGTGCACGATGTCAGCTAACGTGCAGTGCTTTCGGCAGATATGCAAGACTTCGGCAAGTTGTCCAGCAAGACGGTGACGGAGGTGCTGATGCTGGAGATGAAGATGGCGCCCGCTGCTAAGACTTACTTAGTATCCGGCTACCCTCGCTCCATGCGCGACGTGGCCGAGTATACGGAGAAGGTGAACATTCTCATCTATACATATTAATCTACTAACTATTCCTTGTCTTTTATCCGTACTTCTTCACTTACAAATGTTGCCATGTGTAACCAAATTATTCCCCGAATTTCTCATAAGTAGTTTTTTTTTGTTAGCATAAAAGAAAGCGTATTTCTTTTGATTGTAATCAGTCGACTAATGCTTACTAATTCGCTTTTTTATATATAACCGAGCCTATCAAAGAAAAATTCCTGGTACGCATTTGGGTACATTAATTCTATCAGTCGTTGAATAGCTGTCGACGGGCTTTATAAGCCGCCGCTAATAAATCCTTGGTGGGGCCGACAAAAATCGGTCGGCAGTGTGTCAAGGACGTGAGGAGGAGCAGCCTGAGGACATGATTGTTAATAAATAATACTGACGTCTCCGCATATCCAATACTTTCGCTACATTTCTATATAAGTTAAAGCTTTGATATAAATTTGATTATATCACCAATGACTTCGTGACCTAATTTTTGATATAAAATTACAATTAGAAGTTATATGTGGAGTACACGCATACATGTAGTTAGATTAGAGCAATGCTGTTATGTTTACAATATGAGAGTGGTAGTTTGTCAGTCGGATAAGAAAAAGTCCTGCCACCAACGCGCACCTCTGAAATCGAACCAGAGATAGCGACATCTATATTATAAGTAAGGAAAGACCAAGTTATAATGGAAAAAAAAATAGATTTTTATTTGTCACCACAAACCATTACAAAAAAATATGTAAAAATCTTAAGCTATGCATATATTAAGACATAAGGTTGTGGATCGCTGGTGCCTGTGATAGGTAATAAACCCGTGTTACAGGTCACCAGGTCTCCAACTCTCGTGCAATTAACAGTAATAGATAACTTAAATAAGGTAAAGTAAATCAATTGTAGTGAATGTGCGTGTATTGTGTGCGAGTGTTTATTAAATAATGTGCGTGTGTGTGTCTGTGTTCGTACACGCGTAGGGGTCCTGATGATAGAGAAGATAGAAATAAGAAGAAAGAAAGAAAATATGTTTTTCGTATGAAACGTAAATCTTTTATGTATATGAGTATGTATTTTTTATTTGTGTGTGTTTCTTTTTTTTTTTTTTTTTTTTTTTTTTTTTTTTTTTTTTTTTTTTTTTTTTTTTTTTTTTTTTTTTTTTTTTTTTTTTTTTTTTTTTTTTTTTTTTTTTTTTTTTTTTTTTTTTTTTTTTTTTTTTTTTTTTTTTTTTAAAGCTTGTTATGCTATGCACCTACCTCATAAATTCTCTGCACCACCTAAGGTAGACTGACAGATAATGCCAAAGGCATTAAGTCGACCTGTACACTTTGAGTGTATAAATAAATAAATAAAATCAGATAGGAGTTCATTTGATGATTAATTTTTTGTTTTGTTCTTTGTTATTTTATTAATGTTATGTTATTTTGTTGTTTAAATTTGCATGCTGTGGTCTCTTATAATTGAGGAGCACGTCGCAAAGTGAAACTATTATTTATTATTATTAAACTTGTTACATGTCGTGTATGCCTCGTTGGAGGTCCTTAAGTAAATAAATAAACAAATTAATTAATTTTATTAAGTTATTAAGTACATCATATGTAGAAAGTAAGATTTGTAATAATAGCTATTGCTATATAGTTTTATGTCGAATGATGGTGAAGGTGCTTACTGCTGTTGCTGTTAATATCATGACTGTGTGATGTTATTTGTAATTTACCAGGTGGTAGGTCTCTGTTGCCGGAGACCGTCTGGGTACCACCGCAGCTCCTATTGCAACCGACAAATAGTAGTGTGCAAACATTACTGTGTTCCGGTTTGAAGGGCGCTGTAGCTAGTGTAATTACTGGGGTAATGAGACTTAACACCTTATGTCTCCGGCGACGAGCGCAATGTGGTGCAGTGTGTACCATCTTAACTAGCACCAAGTTGTCATGAGCAAGCATATCACTTACCATCAGGTGAACGTCTTGCTCGTCTCGTCGCTTAGTAGAATAAAAAAAAAATTGTGACGGTAGATCCAGACGGTGAGCGGCGCGGTGGTGGTGAGCTGGCGGCAGCGTATACTCGAGCGGCAGATTGAGTACGGCGCGCAGCTGGGGCACGTGGTGCTGAGCCTCGCGCGCATGGAGCTCGCCAACTTCTACCGGAGCGTGCTGCCCGTCGCAGACTACTACGACCACGCCGGCATGCTTGTAGTCGTGAGTACACTCCTCAATTAACAACTGATACTAGTTGAAGACTTCTTCTTCTTAAGTGCCTCTCCATTACTGTAGGTTGGCCGTCAGTTCTGCGAATTTCTGCCTATTTTGAGCCACACGGGACAGTTGCTCCACGTTGGTGATACCAGTCCCCTTCCTTTATATTCCGTAGCCAGGATTTTTTTCGGCGTCCAACACGTCTTTTTCCTTCTACAAGTTGAAGCAAGTAATATCTGTCTAGTTGAAGACTACGGGTACGCAAATAACGCGCGCGTATTATGGCCGAACACTTTATTGTACGCAGATGAACAAAAAAGACAATAAGTTTCAAAGTGCGTAAAAATAAAACATAACGTGTGTTCGGCAGTTGGTCGCTGTGGCCGTGACTGTCCTCGTCAACGCGTTCTCTCACAACTACCGACTAACAATATTTATTAAAACGAACAATTAACTTAAACTACCTACATACTATAACGCTGTCGCCAACACTAGTAATCATTTCTTTTTCATTCTACGAAGCGACGAGACGAGTAAAACGTCCACCGGTAGTAAGTGATACCCATAACGCGCCGCTGTTTAAGGTATACACTGCATCACATACTCGTCGTAAGACATAAAGTTTTAAGCCTCGTTACCCCAGTAATATCACTAGCCTACATCGCCCTTTAAACTACAACAGTAATGTACAACAGTAGTGTACCAGGTAGGTCTCTGTTGCCGGAGACCGTCTGGGTACCACCGCAGCTCCTATTTCAACCGCCAAATAGTAGTGTGCAAACATTACTGTGTTCCGGTTTGAAGGGCGCTGTAGCTAGTGTAATTACTGGGGTAACGAGACTTAACACCTTGTCTCAGGCGACGAGCGCAATGTGGTGCAGTGTGTACCATCTTAACTAGCACCGCGTTGTTATGGGCAAGCGTATCACTTACCATCAGGTGAACGTCTTGCTCGTCTCGTCGCAAAGTAGTATAAAAAAAAGTAATGTTTTTACTGTTTGGCGGTAGGAATAGTCACTGCGGTGGTACCTAGACGGTCTGTAGCAACAGAGACCTACCAGCACTTCAATAACAATTTATTATTAAGTATATTTCCGTTTGAAGAAGTGTTGATGTCGAATGCTGATTTCAGTTTTTTTTTATACTACTTTGCGACGAGACGAGCAAGACGTTCACCTGATGGTAAGTGATACGCTTGCACATGACAACGCGGCGCTAGTTAAGATGGTACACACTGCACCACATTGCGCTCGTCGCCTTGAGACATAAGGTGTTAACTCTCGTTACCCCAGTAATTACACTAGCTACAGCGCCCATCAAACCTTCTCTCATCTTCTCTCTTTTCTCTGTTATTTTTATACTAATCAAACGTTTAACTTTAACTTTATAACAAATTATACGATGAGCTTATTCGTGTGTAAGTTCCGTTTCTAACGTCAAATGGCCGTGTGGTAAACATTACTGTGTTCCGGTTTGTAGGAAGTTGAAGGCTAGTGAAATTACTGAAGTAACGAGGCTTAGTATCTTATGTACCAAAGCGAATATGATATAGTGCAGGCAATTGCATGAGCCGTATCTTCTGTACGTCTGTCTCGTCGGTAAGCTGATTCCGAATTGATAGCAAATAATACGTCATCACAGTTACATGGTACTTTTCTTGAATTTTTGATTCTTCTTCTTAGTCGTATTTCCTCATGACTGAGGGTCGTGGTCATCATGTGTCGTGAAACACACGACGACTTACTTGGCAGTTTTAATGGAGTGGTGTTGCCATTGCCTTCTCCATTTCACATACTAGTGCGAGCACGGATGCTCATGACATAGATATGCAGGTTTCCTCACGATGTTCTCCTTCACCAGCAAAGCGTGTGATATTAGTTGGTGTTATACTAACTGCACCTAAATTGAAAATATCATTGGTGCAGGCCGGATTCGAACCCGGTACCTTCGCATTGGAAGGAAGGCGTTCAAACCACTAGGCTATCACGGCTCGAATTTTTGATTACCGTGGCCTATGATAAGTAACCGGAGGTAAACTTGTGACCACATGGTCTCAAGTTACATAACTTCAACTTCAATGGATATTGAAAATCGGGAAGGATATTCAAAGACGCTATTAAATCCGACCACTGTCTTTTTGTATGTGAAAAAAAGAATCTCTATCAATATAAACCAAAAAAAAATGGTAATCCGTTTACATTATAAAGTTTCCGGCTTTATATTTAAACGTGTATAATGTTATCTTTTTGATTATTTTACAACACTGTGACGTCATCGCGATATAGATTTATGAGCTTTATCTGAAATATATTCAAGGACAAGTTATCATTCAAAAAATATAGATTGCTATGTCTCGAGGGTGGTCTGGGTTCGATTCTAATTTAACTTGAGCTTACGATTAATATGAGACATCGAACCCGTACTTGGCCAGCATGGTGGACAAAAGTAGGCCCAGCCGTGGGTGTTGT
This sequence comes from Byasa hedistus, assembly GCA_029286795.1. NCBI lineage: Eukaryota > Metazoa > Arthropoda > Insecta > Lepidoptera > Papilionidae > Byasa > Byasa hedistus. The sequence goes on along the minus strand of JAGSMW010000020.1, from coordinate 1,164,097 downwards.
TAGTGTTTGTAACTTATTATCTGTGGTCAGAAATGATTTTTGTGAATACTGTCAACTTGTTACTACGTGTATGATGCTTCGGAGAATTTCTTCAACCGGCCCATTAGCTCAGTTGGTTAGAGCGTCGTGCTAATAACGCGAAGGTCGCGGGTTCGATCCCCTCATGGGCCATATATTTTTTTTTTTTCTCTAATCGTAAATCTTTTATTTACAGAAATAGTTTTCTGTCTAGAAAATGAGGTTGCATGTAACTCGTCGTGGACTTAAGTGCGAAAAGAATTTCTTAAAACTTATCTTTACATATTTAAGTTTTTAATTAGCATTAATGTGATTTCGCAATGTTTAATGAAGCTCGTAATGGCTCAGATGTTCATAGATTGGGTTCACGTACTGATCATCATCGGTTGGAATCCAGACGGTTTTCCTATTGTCATTTTATATGGTATCAAAGTAAAAATCATTCTGCGTATGGTCTAACTTTCAACTTTTATTTTTTTAAGTTTAAGTTTATACAAAAAATTGTTTATTATTTTTATGTCAACGCGTACACGGCCCATTAGCTCAGTTGGTTAGAGCGTCGTGCTAATAACGCGAAGGTCGCGGGTTCGATCCCCTCATGGGCCATGTTTATTTTTTTATTAGATATAAATTTTTTAATAAAATTATACATAATAATAAGTTTAAAGCTATTGTAGCATTCATATAATTTATACTTATTAATCAAGTTACTTTCTTAGCCTGGTTTTGCTGCAGCTAAGCTGTATATCATCATCGTTTCAGTCTATTATTGTCCTCAGCTTAATGTAGGTCTCTCCAATTTCTACAGCGATTGGTCATCACTCCAAGTGGTCGTCGATCTGTCTCAACAAAACTCTTTTAATGCTTTAAATCTGAAAAAAGTTTCCATTAACATTGTCAACTGCTAGATAGATGAAATTAGTAAAGGAATATTTAAATAATTAAGTTATCCAACATTTAGCATTATAATAATGTACTCATTACTACTTAAATGTATTTACAAAATTGTTTCTTTGTTATATTTTTCTTTTTTTTTTTTTTTTTTTTTTTTTTTTTTTTTTTTTTTTTTTTTTTTTTTTCTCTAATCGTAAACTTTTTTTGCAGAAATAGTTTTCTGCTTAGAAAATGAGGTTGCATGTAACTCATCGTTGACTTAAATGCGAAAAAAATTTGTTAAAACTTGACTTTACAAATTTAAGTTTTTAATTTGCATTAATGTGATTTCTTAATATTTAATGAAGCCGGTAATGGCTCAGATGTTCATAGATTGGGTTCACGTACTGATCATCATCGGTTGGAATCCTGACGGTTTTCCTATTGTCATTTTATATGGTATCAAAGTAAAAATCATTTTGCGTATGGTCCAACCTTTAATTATAATTTTTTTAAGTTTCAGTTTATACAAAAAATTGTTTATTATTTTTATGTCAACGCGTACACGGCCCATTAGCTCAGTTGGTTAGAGCGTCGTGCTAATAACGCGAAGGTCGCGGGTTCGATCCCCTCATGGGCCATACATTTTTTTTTTTTTCTCTAATCGTAAACTTTTTTGCAGAAATAGTTTTCTGCTTAGAAAATGAGGTTGCATGTAACTCATCGTTGACTTAAATGCGAAAAAAATTTGTTAAAACTTTACAAATTTAAGTTTTTAATTTGCATTAATGTGATTTCTTAATATTTAATGAAGCTGGTAATGGCTCAGATGTTCATAGATTGTGTTCACGTACTGATCATCATCGGTTGGAATCCTGACGGTTTTCCTATTGTCATTTTATATGGCATCAAAGTAAAAATCATTTTGCGTATGGTCCAACCTTTAATTATAATTTTTTTAAGTTTCAGTTTATACAAAAAAAAATAGTTTTGGGCCATTGCAGTTTTCGAAATTATTTCAAAAAAACTTTTCGTTATTGGTTGATCATTGATTTTAAATTAAACATTTTGTATAGGATAATAAAAAGTTTTAACATTTGAAATTGTGAATCATTAAAAGAAAATGCATGGCCCATGAGGGGATCGAACCCGCGACCTTCGCGTTATTAGCACGACGCTCTAACCAACTGAGCTAATGGGCCGGTTGCGTCGTTATATGAAATATTTATATCGCACATGTTCATACTCATATGAACGTCTTACTTAAAATGTATTAACCTTTCACTTTGTATATTAACACTGCGGTTAACAGGTTACGTTAACTCATTGGTTGATGGTATGTGAAAGTCAAAGATACTAATTTGTCGTGTGGCTGTGGTCTCTGTTGCCGGAGACCGTCTGGGTACCACCGCAGCTCCTATTTCAACCGCCAAATAGTAGTGTGCAAACATTACTGTGTTCCGGTTTGAAGGGCGCTGTAGCTAGTGTAATTACTGGGGTAACGAGACTTAACACCTTATGTCTAAAAGCGATGAGAGCAATGTGGTGCAGTGTGTACCATCTTAACTAGCGCCGCGTTGTCATGGGCAAGCGTATCACTTACCATCAGGTGAACGTCTTGCTCGTCTCGTCGCATAGTAGTATAAAAAAAAAGAACTTCGCTCTCCATTAAGAAGTCATGAAGGAATGTTTATATTGATATTCACATATATAATAATAATATATTGTAAGCGCTGGTATTTCGTGGAGTAAGTTGAGCAGGATGCTATATTTCTAATTAAGAAAAATGTACTTTGTTCCAGTATTGATCATTGTATAATAAGTTCGTTGATGATCAACATTCATATTGTTATATTTCAGCAATCAATACTTTTTCACAATAAATATATGAAACGCGAAAGTTTTACGGAAATTTATAATCTGTGCAGTTTAGATTTTTGGGTTCATTTTAAAAAAAAAAAAATTATGCTACTAAGCGACGAGACGAGCAAGACGTTCAACTGATGGTAAGTGATACGCTTGCCCATGACAGCGTGGTGCTAGTTAAGATGGTACACACTGCACCACATTGCGCTCGCCTTGAGACATAAGGTGTTAAGTCTCGTTACCCCAGTAATTACACTAGCTACAGCGTCCTTCAAACCGGAACACAGTAATGTTCGCACACTACTATTTGGCGGTTGAAATAGGAGCTGCGGTGGTACCCAAACGGTCTCCGGCAACAGAGACCTACCACCTGGTAATTTATTATTTTTTTTAGATTTTTCTCTTTTCAATTATTTACGAATAACAAACAAAAAAGTTTAAGTTTTCATCGAATAGATTTTTAATTCATTCACAAACCACACTAATCCAATATCAAGTTAGATGTTTTAGTTTTCATTCACGAGAATGTTGCACCGGGCATCGAACCTGCTCCTCGAGTCACAAAGCTACCGCCGTCACCGTTGAGACGTTTTCACGTAAACAGCGCGCGGGTGTTTTCTAAAGAAATTATTAGTTTGCGGCGGAGTGCGTCTGAATATTTTATGAGGTAACCACAGGGTTACCGGTAACGGACGACTGTTGGGCTGACGCGTATATGTATTGGGTTATATTGAAGGTTATAGAAATTCATCATGAATTTCGGTGTATTCCAATAAATTAATAACTGGTGGAATCGGATGAAGCGAGTGGAGAACGACGATAAGATTTTGAAGGCGAAGTTATAAAGTTGACGTTATTAAATTATGTTATATTAACATTAGGTATAACATATACGTCACCAGGTGGTAGGTCTCTGTTGCCGGAGACCGTCTGGATGGGTAGTGTGCAAACATTACTGTGTTCCGGTTTGGAGGACGCTGTAGCTAGTGTATTTACTGGGGTAACGAGACAACACCTTGTGTCTCAAGGCGACGAGCGCAATGTGGTGCAGTGTGTACCATCTTAACTAGCGCCGCGTTGTCATGGGAAAGCGTATCACTTACCATCAGGTGAACATCTTGCTCGTCTCGTCGCAAAGTAGTATATAAAAAAAAAGTATTTATGTTTTTTTTTTAAATTAAACATCAATATTTCATTAGCATTTTGGGAGTCAATATGGTGGCTTTTAATCATTTTACAATGATACACAACTAATGCTTTATGGTACAGCGTGATGTTTAGAATATAGTAATGTTACCGTGAAGCAGTAATCACCGAGAGGCGGAACCGGCTCCGTTGACAGATCGATGTTCATCAATAAATTTGTTTGATAACTGCTCCGCCGCGGCGCGACGCATCGATCGGGCGCTGCGGTCAACGTACAATGTCACGTGGTACCGTGATACCGTGATACGAGATAAAGGTGACGTACACACTTGTGCGGAAATAACACATTACATTATCCTCGTGAATTCATCTTGACGACCCCAATGTAAACTTGTCTTGCTGCTAGGTATCTGTAGCTCCTTTTTCAGCCTCCAAATATTACTGTGTTCCGGTTAGTAGCTGTGAGCTAGTGAAATTACTGGAGTGACGAGACTTAGCACCTTATGCCTCAAGGCGAGCGCAATGCGTTGCAGTGTATACCATCTTAACTAGCACCATGTTATGGGCGAGCGCATCACTTACCATCAGGTGAAAGTCTCGCTCGTCTCGTCGCTTTACAGAATATAAAAAAAATTATAAAGACAGAAAGAGTCAGATACAGATGTAGGGTACGTTGTTAATTTTACTGATCTAGATATATTTTTTTAATTATCATCACCATGAACAGTTTTGATGTTTGTATACGATGTCAATGCGCTCGGCATTGTGGCGCAGTGTATACCATCTTAACCAGCGCCGCGTTTTTGTGAGCAAGCGTGTCATTTACCATCAGGTGAACGTTTAGCTAGTCTTATCGCCTCGTGGAATAAAAAAAAAGACAGTCTCCTCTAGACAGAAAGTTAAGGAGTAAAGAAACACCTAAAAACCAGGAAACCAGTTAAGATAGCAAATTAAAGTCTTTTATCTATGCACTGTATTCGTGCCGTTTAAATATCTTCACTAGTACCTCATAGCTATTTTTTTTTTTTTTTTTTTATACGAGGTGAAATCTTATAAAGATACTCGACACCGTGGGGAGCGGCGCCGGGTTATGTGGGATTTTCACCCACTAAAACCCCTCGGCGTTTCTTTCTCCGCGCGTTTTTACTGGCGGCAAAGCGAGATCGACAGGGTCATGCTATCGCTATGCCGCCCGCGCCTGGTCCTTCGGACTCCACCTGTGTTGATAGGCTGTGGGCCAGCCATTTCCCCTGCTCCAGAGCAGCGTGCTGAAAACGCCCAGCATGCTGCTCGCACTCCGAGCCGTGATGTTACCGGGTGTCAGACTCCCCATCCAACACCCGCGGCTCCGCTTATAGGGGCGGCATCACGCGAGCGTAAGCTCGCCGCCTTCGCCCCGTGCATCGTCGGCGAATGCGCGCCGAAGAGGGATCTTTCTCCCTTTCTCGCTCGGCGGCCTCTTTTTGCGACATGACGGCTTCGCAAAACGAGGCGATCGCCTCCCACGACCTCTCTCTGTCCACCATGGCGCGGATCACACCAGGTAATGAGAGGTCGTTGCCGATCTCCGCACAGAGATTGGCTCGCTCCGTCGCCCACGCGGGGCACTCCGCCAGCGTATGCTGAGCTGTGTCATCATCACAATCGCAATGATGACACTCCGCTGTCGGCTCGCTTCCTGCGGTGTGACAGAGATACCTCCCGAAGCTACCGTGCCCCGAGAGGATCTGCACCAGTCGGAATGTAAGCGATCTGTGGCGCCGGTCCACCCACTCTTTGAGGAGCGGACGAATAGCCTCCACAGTTCGCTGCCCAGCTCAGTACCTCATAGCTATGTACACAGTACCTTTGACCTACTTCACAATGCTTTAACCATATTAAAAATTTAAAATCGGTTATAAGTTAACGTTTTATTAATCTAAATAATGTTAGGAAATTAGTGGGTAGTTAAAAAAGGTAAACCCGTAATAGAAACTTAAGTTTAGAGGGCGTGTGACCCGGCCATATGGTACACCGGCGTTTGAAAATTTAATGACACGTATGAATGTCGCTCTGTACAATTCATATGAGTGTTCTTATTTAATTCTTTAATCAATACACTATAACCGAATTGAGTCGTCTAGTCTTATAAATAAACTTAAATAAACTGTTTGTAGATGTAGCGAAACCTAGTATCTTATTTATCAATACTTGCAGTTTGTTAGAGCTCGCCTTTCGTACACATTTTATATTTATTAATTTATTTCGGAGCGTCTTGTAATTGACGAAATCGTGTCAAAGAATATAGATGGCTATGAATAATAAATAGAAATTGTTTAAAAGTGTGTCAGGAAATTACAGTGGTGTCCCCAATGGCCGAATTACAGACCAGCTGCGTGGTTTCGCTGATGAATTAATAAATTGTTATCAATCGGCTCCGGTGTTGTGTGAATATTTGAGCTGCCGCTTGCTCCGCCAGGTGGCGCGCCTTGAACTTTCATTGTACACTTCCCATTCGTTATTGCTAATGAATCATTTTATTATTGAAGTGCTGCTTCTGGTAAACTTGCCTTGAGCGGTGGAGGTCTCTGGTTTGATGTCTCTTAAATGGAGTTTGGTTGGCTGGCTGGCTTCATTAGTTGCTACCAGCGTTGTATTACCATCTTAATGTAGTGTACCAACTGTATGCATATGAAAGTCATGGTACTATGGGGAAGTACTTTTCAGCCATATTATCACTTAACATCAAGTGAAAATTTTTGAAGCATGTACATATTAGAAACAATCTATTCATATATAAATTCAATCTATCATAACTCTCACATTCACACGTCACCAGTCAGAACTCACACCTCGCACACTGCCCAAACACGAATGTGGCGAGAATCACAGTCATCCGCTATTTATAGCGAAACGACGTTACGGCATCCCCTCCCTTTTTCACTTTCAATCTTTTAAAATCAATACACCTACTATTTTACTAACAAAATGTCGGTAATCACAATTATTTTTCTCAATATCTAACATACATGATAAATGTTTTTTCTTTCACTGTTTTTTTTTAAACAATTTGGTCAATTATACTATATACATTTGTTTTCTATAGGTCAACGGTGAACGAAATCCTGAGGAAGTGTACAAGGACTTCCGAGCCGCGGTGCTTCAGATCCTGGGCACTGCGGAGGACCAGAATCTTAACGGTGTGACTGACGGTATACCCGGAGAGATAGTAGGCGTCGAGCCAGCGCCTGCTCCGAACCGGGAGAGGACCGCGAGGAGCTTATTACCTGAAGTAAGGGGGGAGCGCGACGTAACGGAAGCGGAAGTGATCGAGGACGAGCTCCCGGCTGCGGTTCCTGTTGTGATGCCGGTTAATGGATACGTGGAGCGAGGTGTGACACCAAAGGCATGTAGTGCAATAAATTTACACAACACAATTGTTGATTTTGTAAATATAAAATATTTTTACGATAAATTTTAAGAAATTGAGATATACTTTATACAACTATTCCAATAATAGATAGTCTTTGTTATAACTTCTCTAGTAATCGATACATTTGTCAGGAAATCGATTAATGAAATAATATGTTTCGATATCGATTCCTCCGAACGTGGTCCCGGGCGACTCAAATATTTATTAAACGGTACTTCCGGCAACTAGTGCTTGTGTACACAAATTAATTGCGAGTAAAAAATAAGAGACGGCCATCTTGTCCTCAGTTCTAGTCGTAATATAAATGGTCTTGACTCCTTGACTTGACTCCTTATGAGAGAAGGCTCCGAATCCCAGCAGTGGTAACGTTAAGTGGGCTGTTTATTTTATATGCATCAAAATAATTGTATACTAAGATTTATATTGTATTGCTTACCTTTCTTATTTCACTGAATTTTATTAATGATTTTATATGCCCCGTGATATACATCTTTATAATAATGAAAATGTGTAGATGAGCCTCTAGGACTTGATGAAATATGCATACATATTATTTACTATAATAAAAATAAAAAAAATAACGTTTTGGCCCATGAGGGGATCGAACCCGCGACCTTCGCGTTATTAGCACGACGCTCTAACCAACTGAGCTAATGGGCCGGTTGTTAAAGAATCCGTAATATCTTTGCATATACAGGGCAACGTGTAAATATGTGAATAAGTTATAATATATATAATAAGAAATAATCATTAAAGTGACTCGATAAATATATAACGATGCTATTATTGGTTATAGGCTGAATTGATTAGAGTTCGAGGCTCGGCTGCGGTCGCTGCCATTTTGTGGGTAGTCGGCGGGCCCGGCAGCAACAAGGCGGCGCTCTGTCAGCGCGCCGTCTCCCAACGGCACGGCTGGACCCACTACAGGTTGTAGTGTGAAAATATTACATACTCATTAAAAAATGCTGTAGTCATACGTGTAAATAAATATCTTTATATAATGTCTAGATCATTATATAAAGAGCAAAATAAAATTATTTAGGCCATTGGGCGAAACTTCGACTACCTCCCAAAAAATTTGCCTCCCAATAAATATGAGCCGTGATGGCCTAGTGGTTTGAACGCCCGCCTCCCACTTCGGAGGTACCGGGTTCGAATCCGGCCTGGACCAATGAATTTTTTCAATTTATGTGCAGTTAGTATAACACCAACTAATATCACGCGCTTTGACGGTGAAGGAAAACATCGTGAGGAAACCTGCATATCTACGTCATTGACCATCCGTGTACGGACTGGTATGTGAAATGGAGAAGGCAATGGCAAACCACTCCATTATAACTGCCAAGTAAGTCGTCGTGTGTTTCATTAAAAACATGATGGCCACGACCCTCAGTCATGAGGAAATACGACTTACAAGAAGAAGAATATATCAGGACATCGAGAAGCAGTCCACCCCAGAGGACAACCTTTTACGACAGCCGGAGGCTTGCCTTAGGTTTATTCTTAACACGGCTAAAATATTATGTAATTGTGGTTTTGAGAATAACAGAATTGTAACGTGTGTTTTAGTGTGGGTCAGCGTCTCCGCTCGCTCGCGGAGGGCGGCGGCGGGCCCGCGTCGGACGGTGCGCTGTGCCGCGCGGCCGTCGGCGGCGGCGAGCTGGCGCCCGACGAGCTGGTGCAGCGCCTGGTGCGCGCGGCGGTGGAGGACGCGATGCGCAGCGCCCGCGGCGTCGTGCTGGATGGGTACCCGCGCGACCTGCGCCAGGTGGAGCGCTTCGAGAGCGAGGTGAGGTTTCCCGCCGCCGAGCTGTTCTGTGCAGTCGTAACCGCAGTCAGGGATCGCTAATGTTAGCGAGAATAAGAGAATCGTGTGTTTAAATTTAAATCTACAATATGATTAACCAAGCACAAAGGAAAATTTACTTAAAGGAGTAAACATTTTTTTTGTTAAAATTAAAGTTTTGGTTTATTATCAATAATGACCATTTTACATGATGTTCTCGACCGGAATACTTATCACTTTGATACCGATGACCGGTAAAGAGTAATGCTGCCATAACTGAAGATTTACACTGAAAGGTTTCTTATATTTCCGCGAATGTTACACATTTATTAAAACTCAATTTTACGGATTTTAGAGCTCTAATTTTAAAGAGCTCTTTCTGAGTAGATCGGACCATTAATAATAATTAAAAAGTTATAGGTACCACGTGATAGCTGTGACATTTGGACGTCTGTCATCTCAGTCCTCCCGTGACCATGACTGCTGCAAAGCGGTCGAAACGTCGGGAATAAACAAACTAAATAATAAACGCGATAAAATCCGTAAAATTGAGTTTTAATAAACTGACAGGTTGGTGGAATTTTAGCGGAGGTGGTCTAAATACTTTGTATTACATTCTACAGTTCGGCGTGACGCCGCGCATGGTGCTGTTGGACTGCTCGAAGCTGCAGCTGGGGCGTGGACGGCGCGATGATTCGGTTGGCGCATTTCGCCGCCGGCTGGAGGTGTTCCGCGAGCTCAGCCTGCCGATGCTCAAGGACCTTGATCAGCAACACCGACTGGTCATCGTAAGTAAATTCACCTTACAATAATGCGACGAGACGAGCTGAATTTACAACTGGTCGTATATGTGCCGCTAATTATTATGTTGACACTGCAGGCATTATTGTTAAATAATTACAGTAAAATTACTCATTGATTTCTCAGCTAAAAATGTATATTACTTAGGTGGATGGCGACACGGACACGGTCGAAGTGCAGGAGGAGTTCACAAAGGTGCTTCTGGAGGAGATGGAGAAGGCGGAGGAGATCGCTGCCATTCCGCAATCGAGTGTTGACGTTGCGTACACGCAACCCTCGCACCACAATGGTACGAAAAGTTGAAAACCATTAAAAAAAATTCATCGGCCGTTTAATCCCATTGAAATTTTTGCTCTTAAACTAGACTCTAGATTTCTTCCTTCCTTGGGCAATTGTTATAAATTGTGAAATATAATATTATAATATAGTTTTAGAGAGCGTGCCGCGGCTGTCCGCACCAGCCCCCGCCCCTGCGCCTGCGCTGCCCAACGGTGTCGCGCGTGCACACAACGGCTCGATCGCCAACGGCTTTGCGCACATCGCCAAAAATAAGGTGAAATCCTGAGCATATCGTTTGCTTTTGCCATTTTGTATTGACGTATATACACTCCCGGACACATCTACCGGTCCACCTAGTGTTTAAAAGTTTTAACGGTGCCTAGCTAAAAATAAATGTTAGGTGGAGCAATAAGTTTTAATGCAGTTTTAAAGCGGATTTTTTGGGCAACCTTTATGAATGTTTTTTTTTATTTTGAATTCAGGGTTATGAAAAAAAAAAACGAAAATTCGAGTCTGTTCATTGTTTTCAACGACCCAGGAATGGAGAAAACTTTTTTATTTCGCACAAGTTGGAATTTTTTGTTTTGATGTTTCCGATTATTGGTTCCATAAAAAGGCAAATCTAAACTTAGAGCCAGTTTTGACCAAAAAATATGGATACTCTGCCTGAAATTGTCGCCCAAGTTGTAAAACTTCTGCCGGCCAAATCAATTCGAAATTACAAAAAAAAAATTCTGGGTTATATGTGCAGGGCACTTATGTATTTTAACGTGACAACGTCTATTAATTATATCACAAAAAATTTTGATAATAAATTTTATTATTCTTGTTTGACATGTTTATCGGGTTACAAATCAAGTTATACTAACTCTCAATTATATTTGTTAGGGATTTTATTTCTAATTATTATTGAGCAATAGAATACATCTTTTACTTTCAACCAATTCGGGCAAACGCATACCGACTTAGCGGTCGGCGTAAGCCACGCCCACTTATGTGCGGGACATTTCTCAGCACGCGCGTCCTATCTTATACCAATTTAATAGACGTTGTCACGTCAAAAAAAAAATAAAAAAAAAACCTACACAGGGGTTGATCCATAAATCTACTTCAAAACTGCATTAAAACTTATTGCTCCACCTAACATTTATTTTTAGCTAGGCACCGTCGAAACTTTAAATACTGAGCGTTGGGCCGATAGATGTGTCCGGGAGTATATGACTATATGACGCAAGATGAAATCTATTTGACAGATAAACCCAATAACAAACAACGGCACGAAGATCCCTACGGTGTCGCAGCTGGCGCACGACGCGAGCCGGCTGTACCGGCGCGGCGGCGCGGACCAGCCGCTGCACGCGCACCACATGTGAACGAGCACCGCACCCCCACACACCACCATCAACCACAACCTTGTGCCCCGGCACCGTTTCATAAATTATCAACGATATCAATTTCAAAATTTTAAAACAGTGTGGTTTTCACCAAAAATAAAAATGACTGACATACTAAAAATTGTGAAGAGACGTTAGTTTAGAAACTATAAGTAAAAAAACTAGATGTATAAACAAAAAAAAACAGTTTAATAAGTTGCCGGGCACACCCAAATCTAAACAATAACGGATTTTCTTCATTCACAATGGACTAACACGAGACGTCATTTTCACGTGATATTAAGTGCGATTGTATTACGAGATATTAGCTACCTAAACAGGTTCCTAAAAAGCGTACGACCAAATGAACAACATCATAACACCCTCCTGTTTTACCAGGGTAAGTACTTATCCAGAAGTGTAATGTGAAATATTACTTAATATCTACCTTAATTGTGTCAGTACGAACTTAATCGAAATTAAGTAACCCAAGTGTAAAGTGAAATGTGCCTAAATCAGTTTTAAACCGAACTATTATAAATACACGACAGATCTAGACTTTAAGTACTAAATGTAATCAAATTAAATAATTATTGGTAATTGAGTTTTAAATTTTTTACGCGTAGGCTATTTATTAATGTATTTAAATTTAAGCGTAAATTATAATAAACAAACTAGTTCAAAATTATATAATGATAAATGGATAAATGAAAAAAACCATAAACAAAAGTACACACGAGAAATTATGCATCTATATTACATATATTATCTGTAAAAAAATGTGCAGAGTAAATTTGATATAGATAATTGAAAATGTCCTTTATAAAAAATAAAGGGATTTTTTTGGAATAGGAAGTTAATATTTATAGCCATAACATCAACTTTACATGTGAAAGGAACAAAATTATGATCTTATATTATTTTTATCCAAATTATCTTTCACATTGCCAGTGTTAAATATAAATCATGTTTACCGTATCGAAAGTATTTTTAAATTAAATGTTACCTTATTAAAAAATCTAGTAATTCTACTATAATGCATGTCTTATATTATAAAAATTTAAACGTAAGAAAATTATTTTTAGAATATACCGTTAGTAATATGTAAAACTAGAAAATTTTGACTTTTTTTTTTAATATAGTACATAATACGCACAGACACTCAAGTGCCTTAGCACCCGAAGAATTTTCGGTAAGTATACATTAAAATAATTTATAATATTTATGTATATAGGTTATGTACACAAACGTTTAAGTACCTGCGTACAAACAAAATTATTCACAATATATTACAACAAAGAGGTTTACAAAATCTAAAAAAAAAAATGTAAAATAAATAACAACAAAAAAAGTCGAGTAGATTTTTTAAATGATTGTTATAGAAGTACATAGTACTAAAGATGGTAGTCACTTAAATAGATGTATGTCACTAAAGCGGGGCCAACTTAGTGTGTAGATTAGAAAATAAATTTACATATAGATTCACAACGACGTATGAAAACCGTATTAATATTTATCTGTATTTTATATATACACGTCATGAATATTTAATGTTAACTTATATAGTAAATAATTACATTTAATAATATAGATGTAAAAGCTGGTGCATGATGTGACAAAGTCGTTTGTCTAAATTTAAAAGTATGCGCCGATATGTCATACTTGTTTTGCATTAAAAAAATATATATATTATCTGTTGTAAAGTTATTATTTTTGAACTACGTAGATACATACCAACAAAATTGATTTAATTCCTGTATTCTTTAGTTGTAAAATTTATTATATATTCTTATAATTAAACTTACCAACGACGCTGTCCAAAGATTTTTTTGTAGCTATCTACTTTGTAGTTCTTTTAAATATTGTGATACTGTTACTATTTTAATATGTTAAAAGGAAACACTATAGTTATGTTAAAATTAAATGCACATATTATTCAACCGTTTCATTTATTGATCTACCTATATGTCAGGGTTAACTAAATAATTGGTGTAGCTTATTGCACTTAAATATGTTATGTTAATTATAAAAATAAAGATTGAATAACTGTTTCGTTTTCCTCAATTTTTTTTACAGATTCACAAGTTATGATTACGTTATTTGGCTAAACTTTAACGTAACGGAAATGACGTCAAAAAAAGCATGCGTTGTTATATGAAACGTAACGTTTTCAGTATTCTATTCATAACTATAGATCAGCGAGGCGCATAGTTATAATATAATATAATAAATAAAGTAAATGAACTACAAGCAAACTATAAAAAAAAATGTAAATATTTAAAACTACAGGCTTTCCTAGTGTATAATATACACTCCCGGGCACATCTATCGTCCCACCTAGTGTTTAAAGTTTTAACGGTGCCTAGCTAAAAATAAATGTTACGTGGAGCAATAAGTTTTAATGCAGTTTTAAAGCTGATTTATTGGTCAACCCTTAGGTATGTTTTTTTTTAATGTCGAATTCAGGATTACGAAAAAAAAATCCGAAAATTCGAGTCTGTTCATTGTTTTCAACGACCCAGGAATGGAGAAAACATTATTTATTTCGCAAAAGTTGGATTTTTTTATTGATGTTTCCTATTATTGGTTCCATAAAAAGGCAAATCTAAACTTAGAACTGTTTTGCCAAAAAAATATGGATACTCGGCCTGAAATTGTCGCCCAAGCTGTAGCACTTCTGCAGGCCAAATCAATTCGAAATTACAAAAAAAAATAGAAAAGAAACATACATAAGGGTTGACCCATAAATCTGTTTCAAAACTGCATTAAAACTTATTGATCCACCTAACATTTATTTTTAGCTAGGCACCGTTGAAACTTTAAACACTGGGTGGGCCGATAGATGTGTCCGGAAGTATATTTATGAGCTTAAATATTATTTTTTTACACTACTATGCGACGTGACGAGCAAGACGTTCACCTGATGGTAAGTGATTCGCTTGCCCATGACTATGTATTGCTAGTTAAGATGGTACACACTGCACCACATTGCGCTCGCCTTGAGACATAAGGTGTTAAGTCTCGTTACCCCAGTAATTACACTAGCTACAGCGCCCTTCAAACCGGAACACAGTAATGTTCGCACACTACTATTTGGCGGTTGAAATAGAAGCTGCGGTGGTACCCAGACGGTCTCCGGCAACAGAGACCTACCACCTGGCATACCAAATATATCTAAAGACAGTTTTACCTTTGTGCGGTATCTAAGAAAAATGTCTGCGGTGACGTAAGCATGTTACGGTTATTGCATAATCTGTTACCGATCGATACACAACTACTGCGTTAGTGTAGCTGTCAGTTTTCCCGCCACAACCCTGTGACGTCACCGCGTCCCCCGCCCCGCCCCCGCTACAGTAATGGCGGGCTGGCACAATTTCCGCGGCCTTGACCGAGCTACAATCAAATCAAACCCGCAGTCGGTGCGTACAACTCGCGTCGGTCGCTCGTCGCGCACCCTGTTCGCATATCCGCTGTTATCACCAGCTTTAAAACAAAATGGTGAGTTAAAATTATGCTTTTTGTCAGTAACCGTTACATTGTGCAAATTCTTTCAATAAAAAAATAACGTTAAGGTTGTGATGGATTGTTGCTTACACGATAATTTCAGTTTCGTTACGTCACTGAATGATAATAATAGCTTTAAATTTAGCTTGGTTTACAGCATGAAAATTATATATAATGCGTGATGGTATTTCTATAGTAATTTATCTTTTCATTATTAACATATTCCATGCAATAATAATTATTTTCTACGCGGTTTAAAGAATAAAATTATCAACTTGAATAATAATTGATGTTTGATTTCGAAATACTTGTTATTTAAATTAAAAATATTGTATAACGGAACGTACTTTCCTAAGTCCAATATTATAAAGAAACGTCAACGTTTTTAATAAGATTTTTTGGTTACCAATTAATAAATTTTTATCTATTGGCAAGGTTAAGTGGTTTACACCTATAAATTACAAATAACCCAATTTCTTGAGAAATGTCTGGTTAATGATACCATTGTTTAAATTTAACTTTATGTCTATTAATTATTAAATTCGGCGTTGTATCTGATACCTATACATTTCTCTTTATGAAGGCTCTTTGGATTATTATTTTACCCATCAACATCGTCATTGAATCATTACATTGAAATTGGAGAAAAATTTAAATCCGCTCTTTTGTCTGATGATTTTTTTTTGGTTATTTTTTTTATGATGAAAAGATTTACATATGATGATAACGACACGAGTAAAGTGAAGCTTTTTACATAAATATTTACATCTCGCCATGTTATGGGCATAGTATCAACACCAAGTAATGACCATCACGTATTTTATACGATGTATGTAATATGATAAAACTATTTGCATCTTAATTATATCTTTTTTCCCTCGCAACCTTTGAACACGTTATTATTCAAATATTTCGTTTCCTGTGTATTTAAATAAACAAACAAATTAACTTTTCTGTAAACATTTGATTCGTTTAAAATCGATGGATAATCTAGATAAGTGTTGTGCAATGCTCGATAAAGAGTTTTCACTTTATCGGAACTTATTATTCTTAAGTAGCGATAACCTTGCTGAAACGAGTACATATTGTATCGTTTGGATTATTTATTAATCAATTATCTTAACACATTTAATTTATCATCTACCCACGAATTTTGAACAAATATTTTTAACTTCTTCGATCTGTTATTAGCCAGCGAGTTTATTTTGTTATAACTACAGTTGGTAGGTTTTATTTTCCGAAGACCGTCTAGATTCAGCAGTGTTTAGTATTATGCAAATAGTTCCGGTTTCAAGGGCGCTCTCTGAAATTACAGGGGGTAGCAATACTTAACATATTTTCATTCGTTGTTTTGTGGAATGAATAAAAATTATATTACCGTTATGAATAAATAACGACTAAGATTGGAAGTTCACACGTGACACCTTTAAATAATGTCGTATTGAAACTATACCGCGTTTTTCTAGAAAACTCATCAGCTGTCTTTCCTTCTAATAGGCGATAGTTGTAGCTGTTCCTCGTGAAATGAACCAGGTTTCTGATCATACACTTCCTGTATTCAGTGCAATTGAAAATTAAAACATAACACTTTGATTGTATTTATCGTACACTGAAATTACGTTTTCATATTTTATAATCTAATGAAAATAAACTGTTACAAAATCCGATAGGAGAAAACAGTATAGGTGTCTCGTAAGGATATCAACGGTGATCGGTCCTGTGCTGTTCGCGACCTTCGGAATCATCGGCCCGTTTTACGTCGACCTATGTTTATATACATTGTGTATGTAAACACTGTGTATATAAAGTCGTTTCCAAAATATCTCCAGTCGCTCCATAAACACGCCGCGCGTTGGCACGGGAGCCTGTTCATCTGCCATTAGAGCAGACACGCGCCGACACTCCTGACCTTCGGCGGTTTCATTTAAATGAGAAAGTGCCGACCGGAGCAGGGTTTCGTTAAACCTAAATTCTTTTACATCATCGTGATCGTGTTCACCGTTATCGAGTTCGACAGTTTCCAACGGATAAAAAATAAGGTGAGTGTTTTTCATACTTTAATGTGATATAAGTTATTCGATCTACAAATAACAATGAGGTGATGATCATCACATTTTCTCATCTGTTATTATCACAGCAATTTGTTAGCGACAGCGCGTTTCCAATTGGAACAGATAATAAACACGCCGTCTCCTTACAAATTTCGATGATCGAGACTAGATAAACTTTTCATAACGCCAGAGAAAGAGATGATAGATTTATTAAAGAAAGTAAGTACATAAATATTAAGATACACGCAGAAGTATAATGATAATTTATTACATAAGAATATCATCTTCGAGTTTCATCAGATGTTCACAGCTTTGCATAGACAATCCGATGAATGCGACATATTAGTAAAAATTTTTTTTTAGGCATAACTTTTAACTTTATGCCAGTATCAAAAAAAAATTAATTATACGAAATATTGATAAAAAAATTGTTTCCAAAAAAATCTATATTCGGCCGACGAGTCGTTGTACAACTGCCGCTCATAAATTAAAAAAAAAGTGGCGGCCGCGGTGACCTCGGTCTGACTAAATCAGATCATTGTCTCAATTGTAATTTTTCTACAAAATATTTTTTATTATTTAAAATAAAAAATTTAATAAATATTTGGCGCTTTAGTACTAATATTAATATTACTAAATGTAGTGACTTATTTTACTTATTATTCTTTCAAGCGATTAGAGAGATTTGCACGTAATGGTAAGTGACACGCAATGTGGCGCTAATTACACTGCACCGCATTGCGCTTGTCGCTTTACACATAAAATATTAAGACTCGTCACCTCAGTATTTTCAATAGCTTTAAACCGGAACACATAATGTTTGTACAATACTGTTTGGCGGTAGAAATTTGAGTTACGGAAGTAGACAATGCAAATCAAGCTTAAAATGCTGACCATAGACAAAAAAAAGTTGTTAAAAAATTATCTGTAGTTTTTGATAACTAAACGACCTGTATCCAAAAATTTAAAATAAACAAATTAAATGCTGTTAAATATGTACAAAAAAATTTAATTAGCATTATTTAAACTTAAGTGCGAAATCTATTTTACTTATTTTCTTACTATCAAGGTCAAAATGTTTTTAAAAAAATTTGCTAATACTCTGAAGTATGGTCTAATCAACGAAATGGAATTACAGGTCCACAATATTTTAATTAAAATTATTTAGTATTAATACTAAGATCATTTTTAAAATAATTAATCCTGTTTTACGATTAGCCATTTAAGACCGAATGACAATACAATTTTTTTAAAGAAAAAAATCATCGCTCTGTTTTTGAACTGGAAACCAACTCGTCGTCTATGATATAGAGGTGATAGCTCAGTAAGTGCGGTACGAGATGTACGAATCGGAGGCGTGGATTCGATTCTCACTAAGCTTGAGCTTCCTGTAACAGAGTAAACTTTCGTAAACAATACAAACTGCCAGTGATAGATGAATGAGTTTGATTCTTTGGGGGGTGATGTAGTCTTGTCCCAGCAGTGGTGATATTGAGTGGGCTGTTAATATTGTTTGATACAGTTTTATAAGTGCGTCTGTTTGTCTGCGTGTTCTGCCCGCGTAGAGGTCGCCGGTTGGCACCGCGCTCGCCGCAGACTGAAATAACCACCGAGGCGCGCTCGTACCACCCACGGAGCAACGATCTACATTACGAATTATATATACAATAGTATATACGTTTACATAACTACATAAACATTAATTAAAACGAATTCTTTTTCATTCCACAAAGATATGAGACGAGTGACCTGATGATAAGTGCGTCCTCCCGTAACTAGATGGCGCTAGTTATGATGATATACAATGCATCACGCTGCGCTTGCCTTGAGACATAAGATGTTAAGTCTCGTTACCCCAGTAATTTTACTGCTTACAAATTGAAACACAGTAATATTTGCACACTACTGTTCGGAGCTATGGTGATATTTAGATAACCACCAGCAGAGATATAACAGTAAAGTGTTGTTATAAATCAACGCCCATACTACAAATGTGATGTTACCCTATTCTTCACCTTGTCCGAGGTTATAACAGCGTTGGCATTTGGCAGTGATCGCGATTGGCAGCCGAGGTTACAAGTAATGTGGCGACAGATTTATTTTAAATCGGTTTCATGATTGATGAACTCCGATGAACTGGATCGCGTGAAAAACTATCCGACATCACACATCAGATTTTGCTGATACTCTTTTTTGTGGACAGAGTCATAAAAAAATTAGAAATTTGTTCAAGAAGAATATAAAAGAAATCGACTTTCTACTTTATTAGTTTCGGTTTATCGAAAGTTTTTTTTTTAATATTTTAATAAATCGCTGAAATCTGTTTTTAGTCTGTCGTCTCCTCGTAAAAAACATAACATTGAATGTAACTCGCCTCACTGCCCGTCGTCTGTACGTTCCTTGTCATCATGTTATAACAAAATTGACAGTAAACATTTCACACAACCATTTTCAATATTAACATATAAAATCAAATAAATAGTATAATTAATGGATCCAGAGAACACCTGCCAGCCATGCAATGAACCGATACAAGAGAGAAAGCCGCCGTGCCCGCTGCAGTGTATGTCGCCGAAGTGTCCTTCCTATCGCGGGAAGGTACTTTTGTGAACGCTTATTCAATTCAAAATATCTAAAACAGATTATTGCCATTCTCTGCCAAGCTCTTAGTCAGTGTAACTTAAAGCTTAGAAGAGATGAATGTAGTTGATCATAACAATTACATCGTTCATCTATAACACAATATGTCGCTGTGTGCTTACTGTTCACTTATCTCATCTCGTTGTTTGGCAGGCCCCGATAGACACGAGTAAGAAGCCGATCGTGTGGGTGCTCGGGGGTCCGGGTTCCGGCAAAGGCACGCAATGCGAGAGGATAATAGCCAAGTACGGCTTCACGCACCTCTCCACCGGCGACCTGCTGCGCGCGGAGGTCAAGAGCGGCTCCGACCGCGCCAAGTGCCTCACCTCCATCATGGAAAGAGGTGGGTTGCGGCTTACAAGCATATTGATATTTGTGCTTATATACTTTTGAAGTTTCTTTAGTTCCTCAATGATAATTTTCCAGGTGAACTGGTTCCTAATGAGACGGTGCTGGAGCTGCTGAAGGAGGCGATAGAGGCGCGCGCCGCGGACTCGAAAGGCTTCCTCATCGACGGCTACCCGCGGGAGAAGTCGCAGGGCGTCGCCTTCGAGAACACCATCGCACCGGTCACTGTGCGTCACTAACGTCACTCATATTACTTACTGATAGTAAGACTTTATAGACAACCAACCTTTCACATGACCAACGCAGCAGCTATTACTTCTGGATAGTAGTATTGTGAAATTGTTACTGAAAGCTAAAGAACTCCGGTGACAAAATCTGTGATACACTTTTGATATTCTTGCTACCGCGACTTTGCTCTTGCAACTGGTGTCTAGTGATGATGTCCAGGTGATCCTGTACTTCGAGGCGTCGTGCGACACGCTCACGAAGCGGCTGCTGGGGCGCGCGGCGAGCTCGGGCCGCGCGGACGACAACGAGCAGACCATCAAGCTGCGCCTGCAGACCTTCCTCGACAACAACGACCAAGTGCTGGCGCAGTACCCCGACAAAATCAAGAGGGTGACTGTGTAGAAATTACTCTTGAACCTTTAACACACCGGCTCTCATACGTTGACAGCAGGAGCAGTGATGATGGTATACTAGGAGATTGAACATGACGCAATATCCTCGGATTCACTGGTGGTAGGTCTCTGTTGTCGGAGACCGTCTGGATGGGTCCAAATCCAACGCCAAATAGTAGTGTGCAAACATTACTGTGTTCCGGTTTGAAGGGCGCTGTAGCTAGTGTAATTACTGGGGTAACGAGACTAACACCTTATGTCTCAACGCGACGACGAGCGCAATGTGGTGCAGTGTGTACCATCTTAACTAGCACCGCGTTGTCATGGGCAAGCGTATCACTTACCAACAAGTGAACGTCTTGCTCGTCGCCTCGCACAGCAGTATAAAAAAAAATCGGAATCGAACCAGGGATCTCATTGTTATAAGGCAAACGCTTAAACACGAAAGCATTTGTCGCCATATTGTAATATAATATAATGAAGTCCTATTAACAGTCCCACTGCTGGGACTCGGAGATATCCACCACGCCAGCCGCGCGTTGGTGGATTTTACATGTCATCAATAACTTAGATCTTGGAATAGTTTCTTCACTGAAAGCTCGCGCTGTGGGGATCGAACCCGTGACCCCTTCGCAACGTACAGGGCTTCCGTATTATAAAGTGTATCATTTTTATATATGTAGAGTCAGTGTTGTTGTCGCTCGGTTGCAGATAAACGCCGAGGCGTCGGTGGACCAGATCTTCGGCGAGGTGCAGAAGATCCTCGACCCGGTGGTGCAGGCCGCCGCCAACTGAACACACACACACACACACACACACACACACACACACACACACACACACACACACACACACACACACACACACACACACACACACACACACACACACACACACACACACACACACACACACACACACACACACACACACACACACACACACACACACACACACACACACACACACACACACACACACACACACACACACACACACACACACACACACACACACACACACACACACACACACACACACACACACACACACACACACACACACACACACACACACACACACACACACACACACACACACACACACACACACACACACACACACACACACACACACACACACACACACACACACACACACACACACACACACACACACACACACACACACACACACACACACACACACACACACACACACACACACACACACACACACACACACACACACACACACACACACACACACACACACACACACACACACACACACACACACACACACACACACACACACACACACACACACACACACACACACACACACTGCTGCACAGCACTAATGTACATATTAACTATAGTTACAACCAATTAAATTATTTGTCTACTGTTAACGCAATTTACGTTTATTAATCGACTCGCCATTAATTTTAAATATATTTATACATCAAACACACAAATTTGATATCCTATGTAAAGTATATGTATAATCGCTGTGATAACCTATTACTTTGAACGCCACCTTCCACTCCGGAGACACCGGGTTCGAATCCCTGCACCAATGAATTTACCAATTTATGTGCAGTTAGTATAACACCAACTAATATCACGTGCTTTGACTGTGAAGAAAAATTCCTGAGGAAACCTGCATATCTATGCCATGACCATCACTGGTCAGACTAGTATGAGAAATGGAGAAGGCAATGGCAACACCACTCCATTATAACTGCCAAGTAAATCGTCGTGTGTTTCATCACACATGCTGACCACGAGCCTCAGTCATAAGGAAATACGATTTAGAAGAAGAAGTAAAGTATATACAATAATCTATAAATTGACGAATCATTCATTACCACCAGAAAGTACTTAACCTTTTCAGATAGAGATACAAAAGAGATTTTTTTTTTTTTATGGGAAAAAAGTTAATGCTTGACCGCGATCCCACCTGATGTTAAGTGGTGATGCGATCTGTGGTGGTAAAGCACATTAACTTTGTATCAGCCTATTCACTCTTCTTTCGAAGACACCCACGTCGTAATTGGACGGGAACACTGTCGCCGGCAAATTGTTCCACTCTGTTGCTGTTCTTATAAAAAAAGAGTAGAGGGAGATTCAGATACAGAAGTGGGTATAGATAAACCCAGTTTATAAACGGCGATGATGATGAATAAATTATCATAATTGCTACTAGTAAGTAAGAGTACGGTAATTAAATGTCTCCATCTGACGTTGGAAATAGTGATGATTACGTGGGTTGCTTGTGCTCTCGTAACACATTTGTAGGAAAAAAATGGTACAAAATTTAATTTTTATTTAAACTTAACATCATATTGTAGCGTTTCGCTAGAGGTTCGCTTAAATGACTACGCTTCGCTTCACAGTTAGTTAAATTTAAAACGGAGCTTACGCAACACGAGTGAGCGGTCAGTTAACGTGCCGAGCTAGTGGACCTCCTCCTGTTCCTTCTCCCTCTGGCGCACGGCCACGGCCGTCTCCACTAACAGGTACAAGCATTTAAACTTGTCCCTCTCGAGCTCCGTATTCCTCTGCACCACCTGCAGCGATGGTTCCACTTTAACTTGTCACGGTGATGGTTAAGTATAATTGTGAAACGGAACCATTCCGGTTTGCAGGTGATGCCGGCATTAAAACATATACACTACGTCAAAGAAAACGAACCGTCACCAAAGTAAACAAACATTTATTATCCATCAACAGAGTCAAGATCCGGTAGTAAGGTGGTGTTACAATTAATATCGATTCCGTTAGACAAAATATCGATTCGCTCGATTGTTTATACATTCGCCGTATCGATGATTGCAAGGTTTGCGTTTTAACACCGACGTCGCCCGCGGCTCGCCAATTGGCTCGGCAAATGATTCAGTCGTCACAAAACAGTTTCAACATTGGTGATGGTGGTGATGATCTCACTGATGGTAGGTCTCCATCGACGTATCAATTATTCACCACCGCGATAATTAATCAAATTGCTAGTGTAACGTGACTGGTGGAAATAGCGTCTCGTAGTGATGGGGCGTGTCACTTACCATCAGGTGAACGTCTCGCTGGTCACGTCGTTTCGTGTGACAATAATAAGTGATCATAATTCTCTTCTATTCAACGTCAATTATCGTGAATGACTAATTTCAATAAATCCTAATTACAGTTATCTTTTAACGGTTACAAAATATTATTACTGCGGTAACGAAAGTCAACTGTAGCATAGTGAACACGGCGGGGTGATGGCGTGTCGCCGATCACCAGAAAATTTTACAAACATAACGAGCGTCTGAACTAGATCTAGGCGTGAGTACTGAGTGGGGTGGGAGGGTGAGGTGGGGATGGGGGTGGCAGCGGCAGACGTTCACGTGTCGCTTCTATTGTTGTGGCACCACATGTCCGTGGTGGCCACCTCCAGTTCCATGGCCACCGGAGGCGGCGGGGGGCTCACCTGAACGATCACCAATTACATTGAAAGTGTGACCTGAACAGTAAACTACGTGAAGGTATTAACTGAAACATGTATCATTAAAACATATTTGAGATAGTTGTTCAGATATCCTTTCATACTTGACGGTGACCAGCTTGACTGCGTGAAGATGTCACAGTTGATAAACAAGTCTTACTGTTATACTGTTGTATTTAAATATGGTTAATGAGTAAATATTTGTGGTCACCGTCTGCGGTTGAGTCTGACCTGTGTGTGTAGCGGCTGGTGCAGGCGCGGCAGCTGCGCCGGCCAGCCGTCGCCGTCGCCGAGCTGCGACGAGCTCACCGTCACCACACCACCACTTCGCATCAAACAAAACGATTAAGGTAATATTCAAAAACGTTTTCTTCCTTATTCTATGAGACTAGTGAGACGTTCACCTGATGGTAAGTGATACGTTCGCTCATAACGCGGCGCCAGTTAAGCATTGCCGCATTGCGCTCGTCGTAAGACATAAGTTGTTAAGTCTCGTCACCCCAGTAATTTCAAGCTAGATGACGGACGAGGCTCTGGCGACCGAATTAATGGCGGTATAACCATTCATGCCTAGTCGGGCAAACGGCTAGAAGAGGTTTCAGCAATCTTGGGGTCTAAATCACCCCAAAAAGGTCTGGGGCAGAAGGCAACGGGAAACCACTGCACTATAACTCCCTAGTAGTCAGTTATGGAAAAGTCAAGCTTACATCGCCTTTTAAATACATAGTAATGTTATCACATTACTGTTTATCGGTTGAAGTCAGTGCGCTGGTATCTAGACGGTCTGCAACAGAGACCTACCAGCAGTAAACACTTTGGTAAATTTTTCATTCGCATTACAGACAAGTTCAATTTTTAGATTTGTCATTATTTATACATTGATAAAATTTACAAATATTAGAAACACCTATTCAAATATATATTTACCGCCAAATAGTAGTGTGCAAACATTACTGTGTTCCGGTTTGAAGGGCGCTGTAGCTAGTGTAATTACTGGGGTAACGAGACAACACCTTATGTCTCAAGGCGAGCGCAATGTGGTGCAGTGTGTACCATCTTAACCAGCACCGCGTTGTCATGGGCAAGCGTATCACTTACCATCAGGTGAACGTCTTGCTCGTCTCGTCGCATAGTCAGTCAAGTCACAGAGCTCACACTTCGTACACTGCCCAAACACAAAAGTCGCGAGACTTAGTCATCTGTCTTTACAGCGAAACGACGCTATACCATCCCCTCCCGTGTTTTGGATAATCTAGATTGTTTTCAGCTTTGTGTATGTACCCTCTAGCGGCGGGGTGCAGCTCGCGGTCCTCGGGCACGTAGCGTATCACCGACTGCCACACGGAGGGGTCGTACTTGACCTCCTCCTCGCTGATCGCGCTCGAGTAGCCCTCCTCCGCGTCGCCCAGCTCGTCGTTCCGGTACACCAGCAGACCGTCCCCGTAGTCGTGGCCGCGGCTGTTGTCCACCACGTTCTGGAATTACAAGAAGATGCACTCACAAACCCATCTTATTACATCTTATTACCCTCTCTATGACGTCTATGTAAAACGTTTGGAGAGCGTTCAAAGACGATTTTTATATCATCTCTCTTATAGTGATCTGTTCGCTAGAGAAATATCTCATTATTCTGATCGTCTGAGGCACTACAACATTAGTACTTTAGCCGCACGCAGAAAGTTGATCGATCTTATATTTCTGCAAAAAATGTTTAACAGTATCTTAGACTGCAGCGAGCTTGTAAGTTCTTTGAGTATTAATGCTCCATCCAGAATCCCGCGAAAAGGGGTATATAACCTTCTGTATTATCCCCCATCTAGAACCAACTTGGGTCATTTCGCTACTGTGCCAAGGCTCTGTAGGCATTATAACTCTTTGGCAAAAACTCATGATCTAGACATCACGGACATTTCAAGGTACAGGAAACGGGTTCTGCAACTGTTAATCAACAATAAATTGTGAACTATACGGTACTCAACTATGTTCAACATTATTTGTTATTATTAAACTTGTTACATGTCGTGTATGCCTCGTTGGAGGTCCTTAAGTAAATAAATAAATGTTAAAAACAGTTACTACTTTTACCAACATCATCTAAATAAAGCAATTACTCTATAATTACTTAAGACGAACTTGATAAACAGTGTTAAGCGTTGATTTTATAAACGTTTTTTTAAGTTAACAATTAAGCTTTTGTTATTTA
Source organism: Byasa hedistus (assembly GCA_029286795.1). Classification (NCBI taxonomy): domain Eukaryota; kingdom Metazoa; phylum Arthropoda; class Insecta; order Lepidoptera; family Papilionidae; genus Byasa; species Byasa hedistus. The sequence continues at coordinate 1,137,691 of JAGSMW010000020.1, read as the reverse complement.
TCGATCAGTACATGAAGCGGTTTAAAAGAATAATCGTGAAAGTTTTGTTGGGGGGTTGGTCGTTTGGATGTGGACAAGTTTTATGTGAACCTCGACCTCCACCGCGCCCCAGGCGGAGACGGAGACGTTCGCTGGCGCGAGGCCGAGGCCGGAGCCCGAGGCGGCGGCGAGGCCCAGCATGCCGAGCGCGGCGGGCTGCTTGCGCCCGCGCCGCGAGATCGTGTAGTGCATCGGGTCGTGGCCCTCGCGCCGGATCATCTCCGGCAGGATGCGCCGCCGCGCGTTTATGAACCAATTGCACACCTGACGACACATTAGCCTACATCAAACACTTCAACAAAACAACTAAAGATTACGTTTGTTAATCAGCACAAAGTTTAGGCGGTTCCCAAACTTTTCTTTCTCATAGACCCCTTTGAAAATTTTACCGGTTCCGGTGGACCCCGCTTCGGCTTCAATACTACCGTATTTCCGAAACTCGACAAAAATGTGAAAATTAGATCTAACAGAACGAAAAAAAAAGTTAAGAATTGATTGCTTAATATATTTAAACACTTTGTTGTACATTAACTAACACTGTAGAACTTTTCTTTTACGCTAAGGTTAGCTGGCTAAAACTCATTGTGAGTTAAGCTCGCCTGTACCATTTCCATTTACCTATTGTTGTTAGTCAATATGTTTGTACGAACTTATAAAATAAAATAGACCCTGGTCTACGTTAAGGTATGCACCGTCCGTAGCCACAACTAAAAATCGATTGTGTCTCAATTTCGCGATTCCACAGATCAATTGTTTGTGCTGAAACAATTCGACATTCTGATTGTCAGAAAAGCATAGTTCTCATCAAAAGAGTGATTAAACAGTCGTTAAGATTCTTAAAATATTATCTGCCTACATTGATAAGTGGAGTCAAGTCAACATTATTCTTTATCGAAAATAGACCAATTTTCAATGAACCTCGCTTACTAATTGTACACCCCCATTACTTTGTTTCTTTCTTTTCACCAGGTGGTAGGTCTCTGTTGCCGGAGACCGTCTGGGTACCACCGCAGCTCCTATTGCAACCGACAAATAGTAGTGTGCGAACATTACTGTGTTCCGGTTTGAAGGGCGCTGTAGCTAGTGTAATTACTGGGGTAACGAGACTTAACACCTTATGTCTTACGACGAGCGCAATGTGGTGCAGTGTGTACCATCTTAACTAGCGCTGCGTTGTCATGAGCAAGCACTTACCATCAGGTGAACGTCTTGCTCGTCTCATCGCATAGGACATCTGGATTATTAGGAACCACTGGTTTAGTTGCAACCAATTAATTATAGAACGCGTACACACTTGCAAGACGGTGAGGTTCGCCTCCTGGCTGAGGGCGAGCTTCTCGGCGTCGCTGGGATACGCGTTGTACCTGTGCTCGTACAACCACCTCTTCAGTATCTTGACGGAGTGCTTGGGCAGGTTGCCGCGCCTCTTGCGCACCGAGCCCACCACCACGCCCTGCGGCGGGGGCAGCCGCGCCGGCATCAGCGCCGGGCGCAGGCCCCTCTCCGTGTCCCAGTCCGTGCCGCTCTCGTTCTCGTCCGTCGACGAAGACGGACAGCGATCGCGAGCTAGTCAAGTATAAACACTAATTATTACATTAAACAACTTTTTTTTTCAAGCAAATCCTTACTTATTACATTTCAAAGTCCCTTTTACAATGATACAATAATCGAGCACGACTTTTCATATTACCCTACTACTGAGCACCAAAATTAAAATTAAAGCTAAATTATCTTAGGCAAAATGTGATTTTATATATATGTTAAGCAAACCAAGTTAAAATAAAAATTAGATTTAATATATAATTCAACTTGACTTTCTTTGAAGAAAAAATATCAAAATGTCGGTTTGCTTTCTTTGGTCTATAACACGATTTTGTAATTAAAACTTTAATGTATGAATATGAAGTTAGAAGTAGTTGTAAGGAAGAAGGGACATTCTCAGGAGTGCTAAAGAGATTTGTTGACTATAGATGAGCCGTGCACGCCCGATACCTGAATTATCCGACGGTCAATTTTGTTAATGGTGTTGTACTAACGCAATTTGATCTTCATAACTTTTATCACAGACTTGCGCAGCGTGCTGATGTTGTCCAGCCTTGCCAAATTAATTCCCGCGCAGTCTCTTGACACAAGGCGATCTTAGACAGGAGGAATTAAGTCAATTATATTGTCACAGCTGCGAAAATCGACGAAGAAATGTCTGAAGGCGTCAGTCAGTGTGTCTACGGAGTTCCGATGCACGGTGATGAAGCGCCCCTGCGACAATGAGCGATTGTTTTTGTTTATCGCCCGATGCGCTTTTGTGACAATTGACGGCACGCGACGCCGCCGCTCGCGGTGGAGACGCTTTTTGAAATTAAAAAGAAACAAACGTTAGCGGCCAGCGCGGTTTTAAAAAGTTTATCCACTAAAGAGGTTACATAAGAGTTCCTCAAACTTTTTTGTGTCGTAGACTCCTTGCTATGTTTTTCCGTGTTTCGTAGACCCCCTACTTACAACTTACACAATTTTTTTTTTATACAAATAAGATGGCAAACAAGCATACGGCCCTGTGACGTCAAGCAGTTACCGTAGCCTATTGACGCCTGCAGTACCAGAAGTATCACTGGCGCGTTGCCGATCCCGTAAAAACCTAATCACGCCCTTTTTAAATAACCCCATTCTGTAGCTTCTTTGAAAAAAAATAAGATAAATATATATTTTTTTTACTTCATAGGTACTTTTATAAATAATGTATACGTTTTGATATTATAAGACAGTATGATGTAAGTAAATAGGTACTATCAGTGTATGTGTTGAGATCCACTATCGTGGAACCCCATTTTCATTTCATGGACCCCCAAATTTTATTTCGCTGACGTAGACCCCTTGCAGGTTTTCATAGATCCGTAGGGGTCGATATGGACCACTTTGGGAATGGGGTTACATTATTAATGCAATCTATTTCTTTCCAACTTCACCAATTCTGTTAAACCCATTTATAGAAGTAAATAATTCATAATTTTTAACCTACATCAAAATTGATGTACGAGTTGTAATTATGACTTTCATAATTAAAGTCTCTCAAATTGCTGTGATCATTTTATTACTCTACGAGATTCGATCAAGAACTTCGTTATCTATAACTTAAATAAAAACCTTGTAGTTTTATGAGTTTTTGTAATCTGTATACGATAAGATTTGAAAACTTATGTTCACAGTTTCCAATTACTATTATAATATTCATTAGGATTTTTTACGGCGTATAATAACAGATAAATGTTTATGCTACAGTAAATTATTATTTCCACCGTATAACATAAGTTCGTATGAAAGGTTATTATTTGTTTTTTCGTATTTCGACGTACATAATTAAATTTTATACATGATACGATCGTTGATAATAAGCAGTTATGTAACTAAGAATTCGGAGGTATTTGAAAGATATCCTGCTTCGGAAAAGACCACAAGATTGTGGGGTTTTTATCCTATCTACTAAAACCGGCTTATTATCAATCTTCGTATATGTGTAATTTCATCCTATTAGGATTCGGCGATAACGGACCTCTCCAACATAGGCTGTGAACTCAAATGCCCTTTTTTAACCTTTCCTTCGACAGGTTAAGTAACAATAATAAAAAAATAAAATGAATCTCAATGACTCAGTAATTTCATTAGCTAATCACTTGAATACTGTTAAGTATTATATGTATAAACATACAATACAAGATTAATACTTTGTCGTATCCCTTTACTAGTTTCATTTTCTTTGCACAATTTAGGTAATATTCAAGGAAAGAATTTAATATATGTAATCGATGAATTAAACTGTTCAAGTATCATTAAGCGATTCGTGTGTTCAATTATTTAATTAATAGATTTCTAAAATAACCAATTTGTAATAAACACGTATAATACAATAATATTCAAAATGTCGAACGTAGCAAATAAGTAACGATCAGTGGAGCAGCTCTTTGGCGTCGTCGGCGGGCGGCGGCGGCGCGCTCTGCAGGTGCACGGCGGGCGCGGAGAGCGCGGCGGGCGGCCCGCTCTCCACCTCCGGCCTGTTGTAGCTCTGCTCTATTGTGTCCGAGAGGATCTCTTTCAGGGTCGACGCCAGCGCCTTGGGGTTCCCGCTGCTGTCCAACTGTACACCACAGAGTATTTTTAATACTACTATGCGACGAGACGAGCAAGACGTTCAGCTGATGGTAAGTGATACGCTTGCCCATGACAACGTAGTGCTTGAGAACGTCGCTTCAGACATAAGGTGTTAAGTCTCGTTACCCCAGTAATTACACTAGCAAACCGGAACACAGTAATGTTTGCACACTACTATTTGGCGGTTGAAATATGAGCTGCGGTGGTACCCACCCAGACGGTCTCCGGCAACAGAGACCTACCACCTGGTAAAGTAAGAGTAGTTCATTTTAAACGAGTACCGGAATGAGGCGAAAATAAGAATTTTTTTTTTTTTATACTTTGCGAAAAGACGAGCAAGACGTTCACCTGATGGTAAGTGATACGCTTGCCCATGACAACGTGGTGCTAGTTAAGATGGTACACACTGCACCACATTGCGCTCGTCGCCTTGAGACATAAGGTGTTAAGTCTCGTTACCCCAGTAATTACACTAGCTACAGCGCCCTTCAAACCGGAACACAGTAATGTTTGCACACTACTATTTGGCGGTTGCAATAGGAGCTGCGGTGGTACCCAGACGGTCTCCGGCAACAGAGACCTACCACCTGGTAAAGTAAGAGTAGTTCATTTTAAACGAGTACTGCGATGAGACGCCAATTAGAAATTTACACGACACCGCGTTACGTTCATCGGTTCTTAACGTTTCGTTACTACAGTAATTTCGCAAACTACACGTCAATTTTAACACGCATTTTTAGAAGCAAAAACACTGATATTCCTAATCTCAGACGTCTACCTATCATCAGTAGATTATTGTGTAGTGACGTTTGCAGGGTTCCTCAAGTTGTGTGGAAATGATAAGCAGACGAAAAATTTACGTGTTTAATTCGTTTTGATTAAAATGTGTACCGAGATAAGTCCCGTTGTATTTTGAAGAAAGGCGCGAATAATCCGTTACAAAATTTTAATTTTGACGGTAGACACACACACACAAAAAAATATATAATGTTGCTAGCGTTGATACTCGCGGCAAACGTTTCGTTTCGCCGTAACATATTGATATAAAATTTTAAAAATGTAGGCAGGCATGATTTGAATTGTAAAGGACGGTAATCTAACTTGTCTAAATTATTAGGTTGTTGTTGTTTTCGTTTTTGCTGGTGATGTGTACTGACCGTGATCACGTGGCCGCCGAACCGTTTGTGCACGTTCTTGACCTTGTGCGCGGCGTCCCTCACGATGTCGCGCGCCGCGTTGATCTCCGACTCGGGCCGGCCGAGCTCCGACAGCTTGTTCTGCAGCCGCGTCGCCGCCACCTGCGACCACACACAACAGTCAACAGACACCACACACCCCACCGCTGGACCACAACTGCACCATATTCCTCTAAAGGTGAACCTCAGCTTCAGAAGGTGTTAAGTGACAATATTCAAAGCTACAGCCCCGTATCAAATAGCGAGACTTTAATCAACAAAAAAAAATTCAAAGCTAATCTGATAGCGTATTGAACACACATCATCACAGTAAGAGGATGGTACATTAAATTTTTCAATTCTTCCATCACGATTCAGTCAATACTCATTTGGAACGCTTCGCCTAATGACGTCAGACGTGGAGCCAATAAAATTGCATGTAAGAGGATGCTTCATCTCCATTACTTGAAGACACAACTACCCTGACATACTTCTGCTTTTATATAGTTATTAAACATTTTTCTTCAATCTACTTCATTTCTCCCATTTATTTATGTATATTTTATCCTTCGTAATTTATAAGTCTCCCAGGGTTGACTGGCAGAAAATGCCAACTAGGCATTAAGTCCGTCTTCTGTACTATGTACGGCAATCATTAAATAGATAGAAATAAATGGTAATCATTTACAATTCAGAAACTTTGCCACTGATACTTATTCAGATAATTTTAAATATCTTTACTGCTTGTTTTATTTTAATGTAACTAATATTAAATAGACATGTTTCATGTTGCAGTTACCTCATTATCGACTTCCAACGCCACAATCTTCTCTGGCCACTTCACTTGGCTGTTGAATATGTTGGACATGCGCGGATTCTTCGGGAAGCCCACCAGGATGTAGCCTTTAGCGTCCTGCTGCGACAGCATCGCTTCTTTTATGAGATCAACTATTAATTGCTGTATGCGTAGGAAAATTTATTATTACTCCTTTTATAACATTAAAAAAGACATTTGAAAATTGTCTTTCAAGATAATGTAGCTAACCGTTCATCTTTTTAGCATATTCATTTCACTTGCTAAAACTTCAAATTTTGGGAGTTTCAAAATTGCGGCTGTGGTAAAATAGCTACTTTAACAGCGAACGCGAACTTACTGTTTTTAAGTTACTACTGTTTTTATGTCTGCGGATATAGGTACGAATGTGATACTGTATGTATCCTAACTAGCAATGATTTATCATCAGCGAACCTCCCGCTCGTGTTATTCGTAGAACACATACTTCCGGTATGTCCTCCTGCGCCTGCAGCTTGTCGGCGATGAGCCGCCCCCTCGCCGTGTCAATGTCCGCCTCCGTCCGCACCAGCTCGCCGGGCCTGATCATCACGTAGCCGGTGATGCTGGAAATCGTCTGCGCCACCGTCTGGTTGCCGGCGCCGGGCACTCCGTTCACGAAGATAACCGGCAGATGGCGGATCGGCGACATGTCGTAAGCCGAGTCCTCCTACGAACGTAACAAACTGTGGCGTTTGACCGGACGCACTATTATAGATGTTTTCAGGACGTATCCAAAATGTACTTTTGTCTTAGACGGAAGAACTGTCATTTGATTTTTCCGTTAAGAGCACTTTGATTTAGACCGATACAGAAATTGTACTTTATGTTTGTTACATGTTTGTGAAACCTGAGTAAACCTTTTTTAATGCAGCAGACTATTTTTTCATTGTGCAATTACCCCTGCTTGTGCCGACATCTTCCGACCAATATTCCTGCGTCATAAGGGCTAGGGCCCAAAAAACCATCTCATTTTATTACTGATAACAATTCTGTTACAAAAAACCTGAAGGCTTCGGGTCTGACAAAGTTGTAGCTGTCACATTTATGTTTAATCATCATCATTAAAGATTACAAATTTTAAATTTTTTGTCACCGTCGCCAAGTACAACACTTTCGTCCGAACACAAACAATATTTATAAAGATTAAAACCTGCTTAAGTGGTGATAATAGAAACGGGTTCAAACTTAAAAAAAAAATATATCATCAGAACCTTTAACGACCAACCTCAACCATTTTCCTCGAATAAATACAGCCCATGTTGACCTCTTGCCACTGACTTGCGACGATTTATAAATGTTTATAGCAATAAAGTTTAAGAATTAAAATGACATCTCTAAATACACGAAACTTGTTTGAAATAAGCACGACTAGATTAGTGACGTTGATACGTTGACGCGTGCTCATCGGGCGTCGATACGGACAGTGATACAAACAAAATGCATCTGGATTTCAAAAAAGATCCGTTATAACTCTCCATTAATATAGCAGGAACATAAAATAGAAAGAACGAATATAATCGTAAGTGTATAGCTGCACAAAGCAGTCCACAGCTAGTAAGTGATAAATTTTTACAATAATGAGGTTACAGTTAAGATGTTTACAAAGACTCATTTTGCACTAATTACTAAATCAGTAAGACAAACACTAACGAAAGACACAAAAACTAAAAGACGTCTAGAGAAAGCGAACATAGTTTTTTTGAACATATAATAAATCTAATTTATATATATTACGAATTGATACGGAACCAACTAAACTGATTGATTTTTATTAAAGCACACAGAGTTAATTTGAAATGTTACACAACTTTGAAATTATCATTCAAATTATAATGGCAAATAAGACAGTCGCTTCCGACTATTATAATACTTCCATTCATAAATACAGTCGTTCATTATATTACTCATTTCGCGAATTGATCACATCCACATCAGGTGAACACACAAAAAATTTCTTACCACGCATATTAATTGCACTTATTATAAACTCTGACATTTGTATTTATTAATGGTGATAAATCTTTATTTCTTTTATAATCAGAAATAGGTTGTGAAGTATGTTGGTAGCGGCTACGTTTATAATGTTTCTTACTGCTCATGCATTAGAAAAATGTTCTAACCAAAAACCGCAAAATCCACCGGAGTATCATCTAGTTGAGAGATATCACAAATCGAATTTGAGAATAGCAGCTAGAGCTAACTTTGCTACAGCATCAGGTTGTAAACGTTTTGCGGTTGACAAGAGGGCGCAGTCTTTCAACTTCAGCCCTTGTGGGGTGAAAAGGGGACAACATTTGGAATATACGTGTGAGGTGCTGCAGTGCGCGGAATCCGGCGGCAGGACAACGCTGAGCAATGACGACAGATATGATTACTATAGCATGTACCATAATCCCATGCGTGAGTAAAAGTATTTTAAAACTTTTATTTCCTCAATAGTCGTAATTATTAAAAACAAAATATCAAACTGAAATTTCATTATTTTTATATATAATATTACTTTATAAATACACTAAAACTATTATAGTTTTTTTTTTATTCTGCCCAACTCCATTAAGTCTAATTGATTAATTCTTTCAGCCGCTATAAGTTGGACTTGTGTACCCACCGTCGGAGTGTTTTATATTTTAAAGCAAAAGATGAACTACACCCATGCTATCCGGCTGTGTCATAGCAAAAGCAGTAATTTAGCTGACGCCATTTCCGCACAAAGAACGGACGCGCTGGGTCAAATTTTATCGAGTATGAACACGAACAGCGCGTATGTCGGTCTAAAAAGAAGTAATAGTAGTAACTATATTGCTACAAATGGTGAGTAATTATATAATATCACCTTTACACTACCTCAAAACCGATTAAAATCTAATTCCGATTTGTTGGAAGGAGATTCATTGGAGTGCAAATCGTATCGAGCCTGGGCCCCAGGTCATCCTAGAAGACGAGGTGACTGCGTAGTTGTCACTAGACAGCAAACATGGCGTTCGGTGCCATGTGATAAAAAACAAGCTGTGATTTGTGAACTGACTCCAGGAAAATCTTACAAGAAACGATATTTCACGAATAACTGAACAAGTCTTAATTATTTTTAATACAGATCTTTTTTTTTTAATAATGTAATAAAGAAATAATGGGTTTAAAGAAAAATAAAAGTGATATTTTTTATATGAAAAATGTTTTCTGTTTCATTAATTCAATATAACGTTGATCGACTTTCTTGGCTCCCGCCAGTTTCATTTCAATGCTGCCATTTAAAAAAAGATTTTCAATTCGAAACTTCCGAAAAAAATCAAAATTTTGTTTAAAACATGTTTAATAAACTACATTATAATAGATAGAGTTTCCTCAATAAAACTATTAAAATTAGACAAAAACTTACATGTCCAGCTAAAATTGTTGTGATATTTAAAACAGTAATGGTTAATTTTTTGTTAACAAATGACCACTGACAACATTTATACTTACTTGTCATCGTCAAGTGTAACAGTTTGTTTATTTTTAGTGATCGAAGTCTCGATAAATATTTTTAAACTTAAATATAGGTTTATATTAATAATTAAATATGGGCCAGGGCAAGAGCCAGTTCGCGGAAGAAGAACTTCAAGATTACGAAGTAAGTGTAATTTAATTAGTTATGTAAACGGTATCTAATTGTTTTTATGACTAATACAAATCAATTTGTTTTAGGATCTCACCTATTTTACCAAAAAGGAAGTTTTATAGTAAGTATTACACAGTTTACTTCCCCGTGTTTAACTCCGATTTATTATGCTGTACAAATAAAATATATTTTGTTTATTTCTTACATAGTTCACTGGTTTATTATTGTTTTCAATAAAAATTTTGTAAAAACATTTTTTAAAACCATTTTAGCTTAGGTAACCGAATAAACTGCTTGAATTTTAAAATTTCAGTGCACATCAGAAGTTCAAAGCTCTGGCCCCAGAAAAAGTAGGACATAATAGAAATGCTAAACTGCCAATGGCTAAAATTCTGCAATATCCAGAACTAAGGGTTAATCCATTTAGAGACAGAATCTGCAAAGTGTTTAGTTCTAGCAATGATGGTGATTGTACTTTCGAGGACTTCCTTGATATGATGTCAGTATTCAGCGAGACTGCCCCTAAGCCAGTTAAAGCTGAACACGCTTTTAGAATCTTTGGTAAGATATATAAGATTAATAATCATAATGTTGCATGTACAAAAGTTAAAATAATAAATAATGAACAATATTAATTAATCTTAATAAGGACAAAGTTATGTTCTTTGTATGTTATGAAACAAAAGAAGTAGTGAATTTTGTTTTTGTTTTGTGAAGCACTTTTATTAAAAACTGAGGAAACAAAAATGATATTTTTTATGTGATCTTACAGATTTTGATGGAGATGACATGATTGGAGTGTCTGACCTGCGGGAAGTGATCAAAAGGCTTTGCGGACCAGAGCACAAATTGAGTGACTCTGAAATCCAGCAACTTGTCCAAAATGTTCTGGAGGAGGCAGATCTCGATGATGATGGGGCTCTTTCTTTTGCTGAATTTGAGCATATAATTGATAAGAGCTCGGACTTCTGCCAGTAAGTATTTCTTGCCTTGTAAGACATATGTCCATGACTTCATTCTGAGATAACTGTGAAGTTTGAAAAGAAAATTGTCATACTACGTTGAACATTTAACAGTCTTCGGCCAATCAATGGCAATACTGTAAATTCTGGTTTTAAACCAATTGCTGCTAAAAATTCTAAATTATTATAGTTATAATGTTATTACAATGGTTTTTATTTATTACTAATCGAACATTCATGTCTAATTTTCTGCATTCTTGAAGAACAAAGTGTATTTTTCAAACTATGCCCAGTTTTAATATTATTGGTACCTTCTGTAAATGTTTCAATGTCTCATTGTATATGTATTGCTAATACTTGTAACTTTATACTTTTCAGCTCATTCCGCATAAGGCTGTAAAATCGACAAATACTCTTACTAGTAAAAGTTGAAAAAATCTCAAGTATTACATTTTCATTATGTACATTAATAATAATTAAGTGTAACAATAAATTATATTCCTTTAGACCACAAGAGGAGGTGTGTATTAAGACTATCTTAACAGTTATACAATGGAACAATCCATTATGCTGCTATTTTTATTTAGTATATAATTTTTTTAGTACTACCCATTATATAGGCAAGTGTAGTTCTTTTACATATGTAGTATAAATATGTTAAGACTACAAATACTCAATTCTGAGATTATTTTATAAAATTTGTGCTGCTATTAATTTTTTTAGTGTCCAGAATCTCTTTAGCTCTTATAATCTATTTTGAAACTCATGCCTTTAACTGTTGTATTATTTATTAAAAACTAGATGCATAATATTTTAGTGTTGTGTTATAACAAAAGGAAGATTGTATGTTTTCATATTAAAGTGATAACTCAAGATAAATTGTTTTAATTTATATGTAAATTTAAAGAATAATGTTGACATTTTTGTCTTTTACACAAATAATATATCATTATATTATACAATATAAGAACTCAAAAGCAATTTTTATTTAATATTATTAAATCATACATATAATAAAATAAAAGACCATACATTATAAAAATATTTAATAAAATTAATAAAAAGCACATCCTTATATGAACATGATGAGTATACTTATAGAATAATGGCCCATTAATTCTGTAAATAACCTGGCAGCTTCATCCTCATGAATATCCAAGTGGTGAAAAACGAAACCAGAATACAAAGAAAGGCTACTGATATCAGTAAAATTCTGTTCAACTTTGGTGTGGATGGATTATGGGTTCGGTCCAATATGATAAAGCCAAGGCCGCCGAGTGAGAAAAGAAAGCTGGAGGCCAGTCCTTCCATAATGTATTGACCGTTAACACGGTTCGGCATGAACGCTACCGGCCGGCTGTGCCCGTGTTCATCTGTCGTAGAGCCAACACTAGGCGGTTCCACAATCACGTCATATATTATACCTATAATAAAAACAAATATTATTGGTGTCAATTTTGCCAAATGAATTTCTAGTTGGAGTAAAGTAAGATTACAAGATATCTAACCTCCCGTTACCAAAAAGTATGATAAAAGCACCAATGAGAAAGTTGTCATTGCCGAGGGTGCTTGCAACCATGACGGCTTCTTGATTTTTATGTTAGGTATTTCAAGCACTGTAAAGGGTAACGCTAATAAAGATTCCATTTTTATGTTTTTAAGATTTGCCTATCAAAACTTAAACGGATAACGCCTGACTTGACAGATGAATGTTGACGTAGATGATGTTTCGTATATTGCAAAGCGACATCTGTTTTGTCCGTTTGATTTTTATCATCAAAAACTACACGCTAAATACATATGAAATATAATTGTTATGACGTCATATTTTACAAGCTTTCGAAAATTCGTACTAAATTGTATATTTTTAATGAATGTAATTCAAATGATTTAATTCGATGAGTGATCACATAAAAGCACATGCGTAGAAAGGAACGTACATAATGTTATCAAAAAATAACCAATCAAGATACGTCATGTATGTTAAATGTTTTATTACTATTGGAGGAGATCCCCTAATCAATTATTTTTCCTTGCTTGCACCAATGGCGTTGGAACTCGATACTTAAATTTATGAAAGATTAAAAAAATGTTGGGAATTTGGCAACTGTCAAATTTACACTTTTCAATGAAATCGTACGTTGTCCGTGTTCGTCTCTTTTAAATTTAATATAAATGAATAATGAATGTTTAATATTTACTGAAGAGTAAAAGAACAATGTCTTTTTCGTGTTTGTGATGTTAGTGATTTGAATTATCGTGTTTACTTATTTTTCTTGGATCTCTGTGAAAATGTGTTAAATTTGCACACAAAATGTACTGGACTGAGGACTTTCCACTTATTTTACGATGAAGGGTGGTTTATGTATTGTTTATACGTCTTTATTGACCATTTCAATTCTTTCAAGGTAACGATTAAAGGTTTTTAATAAATAAATTTACTTTGTCTAATTGGAATAAATGAATACCTACGAATTAACGAAAAAAAAATTCTTTAGCTGTGCCCTCTTCATCCTGGTGGTCTCGGAAGCTCTTCAAGACGAAGGTGATAAAGTAGACCTGTCTGGCCTCAGTAATATTAGTCAGAAAGTATCTTCTATAGAAGAAGATGCAATACCTGAGCCTCTTCCTGGTGACACTGAATATGAACCAGATGTTAAAGAAGAACAGGGGCACGAGGAGCAAGAGATGATGTTTGCTGAAACACTCTCCGTCAACACTGTAACAACTGATGGGTGAGTCTGTTTGCACTGTATTCATAGTGAAAGTGAGAGGTGTTTGGAGCTCATTGTATTTTTGTTTTTATTATTTGTTAACATCCAGTCTTTTAATCATCTCTTAATGTGTAGACATGTTACTATTTTTTTTATCTTTGTTTATATTACAAGAGGATTTCTATGCATGGTTTAATTATAATTTCACTTTTGAATTTCTCTCCTTATCAGATTGATATGAAATTAATTTCTTAAAACTATTATGCAACATTAGAGAATTAGAAATGAAACTCTTTTGTTTAAGTCAATATATCCATTCACTTTAACAAAATAAATTTTTAGTTATTTATAGGTCCTTGAATATGATAGAATTTTTTTAACGTAGTTAACATGAAGCTTTATTGTCTAAGTAGTATATGTCTTTAAAAACAAAAAGTCATATTTTACTATTACTATTTTTGAATTTCAATAAATTGTTTCTCATTTCAGTCCATGACAGTATAAATTTCTCTTATTCAGTCTTTTTATTTTTCAAATTTCAAAATGTCTTATACTGCACTGCTTATGTGTAATTCCATTTTTTCCTCGAGCCTTTTTAAGATTTTTACACACATTTATACATTTTGGTATATCGCTGCATACATTTGCTACAAATTAAAATTGTGTGCATTAGGTTTTTTAATCATAAATAGAATATATGATAACAGTTTCATTAATTTCATGAGACAGAACATACCTGTCCACTGAATTTCAATGTTTATGATGCAAACTAATTTAGGTGAATGTTTTCATTTTATGTTTACTTAGTCATTGGTTTAATCAATTATCAAGGTTTTTACTGAAGTTTTCGATACGTCAAAATCAGCTGTTAATAGTGAAATGCTGATGATGTTAATTGGTAATTATGTTGAGTGGCTCGGTGCTGGCATCGTAGACAGTGTCAGTCGCCTCCCGTTACGTTTGGAAGCGTGACAGCTCGTGTCCCGTTACCCGCGACACGTCACCGCATTGTTTTGATGGGCGTGCCCATTCGCACGTCAGCACTCGGATCGATTCCGGCGAGACGTAGGTTCAATCCTCGGTAACATTTCGTAACAACGAATGTGACGTAGTGACAAACATTACTTGTTCATATTACTTATACACTTGTTAGTATTATTAAATGAAAACTAAAACAAAAATTAGAATAAATCTTTAATGAAAATTAAAGATTGAGGCTGTTTTTTATTTTTAATTTATTTATTAGTCCCTCCAATTTAAAAAACAAATACTACAAACATATCGATTTAACAAATTAGTTTGTTCGATTAATTTTCACTGCTGATAGGTCTCTGCTACCAGCGCCGAACTGCAGTGTGTAAACATTACTGTGTTCCGGTTTGGAGGGTGTTGTAGCTAATGAAATTACTGCGGTTTTTTTTTTTTTTTATTTTTTTTTTTTATACTTCTTTGCGACGAGACGAGCAAGACGTTCACCTGATGGTAAGTGATACGCTTGCTCATGACAACGTGGTGCTAGTTATGATGGTACACACTGGACCACATTGCGCTCGTCGCCTTGAGACATAAGGTGTTGAGTCTCGTTACCCCAGTAATTACACTAGCTACAGCGCCCTTCAAACCGGAACACAGTAATGTTCGCACAGTACTATTTGGCGGTTGAAATAGGAGCTGCGGTGGTACCCATCCAGACGGTCGCCGGCAACAGAGACCTACCACTTGGTGAACGATACTCAAATACTTATGTGTTACGGCGAGCGTGCGGTGCAGTGTATATCATCCTAACTAACGCTACGTTCAATTGAAGATCTGGTTATTTATTAATACAAAATTTTTCATGTTTCATCGCGTTTATTTAACTGTCTTTTTTTAATAGAATTTAGATAAAAGTTAAATATAAAGTTAAAGTTAAAAATCGGTAAAATTCAGTTTAATTAATTGTGTATTAATCGCGGAAATATATAGAAATATGATTATGAAACTGTTAATTGTTTAACTTATTTACATTAGCGTAGTCATACAATGAACCGTTATAATTAGCTCGTTAATGAAAAAAAAATGTTAATTACAATTGCTATTGGAAGAGAATTACCGTACGGAATATAAGTAAACGAAAACTGCGCGTTTGTTACACGTAATACTATCTACGTCTATTTTTATATCGAATCGAGCTCATAGTAACAGACGGTGGTGTTTTGGCAAACGATGAGCTTTTAAAAAAAATGCGTTATGTAGTAAAGTTTGTATTAGAAAAACGCTTATAATGTTACCGCTCTATATTTCTCGATGCTACTAAACTTTGATCTGATAGTAAATATTTGAGATGTGATACGTTAAGTCTCGTTACTAGTAATTACAAAAGCTGCAACTCCAAAGAACACAGTAAAGTTATCACATTACTGTTTGTCGGTTGAAATAGTCACTGCCTTTGTACGGTCTCCGACCATTTAATTGAATTCTTAAATTATCACATTGTTTAAATTATTGTGTATATAGTATATGTGAAAATTTCCTTCATTACGTTTATATTGTTATTACATTATATAGTGATTGACGTAAATAATGTAAATTGTTAAAACGAACTTTCGTCACCCGGCACAGTTCAATCGGACACACAAATATGTTTGAGTAATTAATTACTGTATTGTTACCACGCGACGATGCTTAATTACTGTCTATTGTATTACCAAGTTATTCGTATCGTGTATCTTCTTACTGCACTTATTACCAGGTGGTAGGTCTCTGTTGCTGGAGACCGTCTGGGTACCACCGCAGCTCCTATTTCAACTGTCACATAGTAGTGTGCAAACATTACTGTGTTCCGGTTTGAAGGGAGCTGTAGCTAGTGTAATTACTGGGGTAACGAGACTTAACGCCTTATGTCTCAGGCGACGAGCGCAATGTGGTGCAGTGTGTACCATCTTAACTAGCACCACGTTGTCATGGGCAAGCGTATCACTTACCATCAGGTGAACGTCTTGCTCGTCTCGTCGCTTAGTAGTATAAAAAAAAAAGTCTCGTTACTAGTAATTACAAAAGCTGCAACTCCAAAGAACACAGTAATGTTGTCACATTACTGTTTGTCGGTTGAAATAGTCACTGCCTTTGTACGGTCTCCGACCATTTAATTGAATTCTTAAATTATCACATATGAATTATTGTGTATATAGTTATATGTGAAAATTTCCTTCATTACGTCTATATTGTTATTACATTATATAGTGATTGACGTAAATAATGTAAATTGTTAAAACGAACTTTCGTCACCCGGCACATTTCAATCGGACCCGCAAATATGTTTGAGTAATTAATGACCGTATTGTTACCACGCGACGATGCTTAATTACTGTCTATTATATTACCAAGTTATTCGTATCGTGTATCTTCTTACTGTACTTATTACCAGGTGGTAGGTCTCTGTTGCCGGAGACCGTCTGGGTGGGTACCACCGCAGCTCCTATTTCAACCGCCAAATAGTAGTGTGCGAACATTACTGTTTGTCGGTTGAAATAGTCACTGCCTTTGTACGGTATCCGACCATTTAATTGAATTCTTAAATTATCACATATGAATTATTGTGTATATAGTTATATGTGAAAATTTCCTTCATTACGTCTATATTGTTATTACATTATATAGTGATTGACGTAAATAATGTAAATTGTTAAAACGAACTTTCGTCACCCGGCACATTTCAATCGGACCCGCAAATATGTTTGAGTAATTAATGACCGTATTGTTACCACGCGACGATGCTTAATTACTGTCTATTATATTACCAAGTTATTCGTATCGTGTATCTTCTTACTGTACTTATTACCAGGTGGTAGGTCTCTGTTGCCGGAGACCGTCTGGGTGGGTACCACCGCAGCTCCTATTTCAACCGCCAAATAGTAGTGTGCGAACATTACTGTTTGTCGGTTGAAATAGTCACTGCCTTTGTACGGTATCCGACCATTTAATTGAATTCTTAAATTATCACATATGAATTATTGTGTATATAGTTATATGTGAAAATTTCCTTCATTACGTCTATATTGTTATTACATTATATAGTGATTGACGTAAATAATGTAAATTGTTAAAACGAACTTTCGTCACCCGGCACATTTCAATCGGACCCGCAAATATGTTTGAGTAATTAATGACCGTATTGTTACCACGCGACGATGCTTAATTACTGTCTATTATATTACCAAGTTATTCGTATCGTGTATCTTCTTACTGTACTTATTACCAGGTGGTAGGTCTCTGTTGCCGGAGACCGTCTGGGTGGGTACCACCGCAGCTCCTATTTCAACCGCCAAATAGTAGTGTGCGAACATTACTGTTTGTCGGTTAAAATAGTCATAGCCTTTGTACGGTATCCGACCATTTAATTGAATTCTTAAATTATCACATATGAATTATTGTGTATATAGTTATATGTGAAAATTTCCTTCATTACGTCTATATTGTTATTACATTATATAGTGATTGACGTAAATAATGTAAATTGTTAAAACGAACTTTCGTCACCCGGCACATTTCAATCGGACCCGCAAATATGTTTGAGTAATTAATTACTGTATTGTTACCACGCGACGATGCTTAATTACTGTCTATTATATTACCAAGTTATTCGTATCGTGTATCTTCTTACTGTACTTATTACCAGGTGGTAGGTCTCTGTTGCCGGAGACCGTCTGGATGGGTACCACCGCAGCTCCTATTTCAACCGACAAATAGTAGTGTGCGAACATTACTGTGTTCCGGTTTGAAGGGAGCTGTAGCTAGTGTAATTACTGGGGTAACGAGACTTAACACCTTATTTCTCAAGCGACGAGCGCAATGTGGTGCAGTGTGTACCATCTTAACTAGCGCCGCGTTGTCATGGGCAAGCGTATCACTTACCATCAGGTGAACGTCTTGCTCGTCTTGTCGGATAGTAGTATAAAAAAAAAATGTAATGCTAAGTAACAAACGACATCGTCGAGGACAGACCGGAGGAGAAATACACTGAACGAATTTTCGTTTTTTTTTAAATTCCTGAATTCAAAATTGAAAAAAAACATACATAAAGGTTGACCAAAAAATCAGCTTTAAAACTGCATTAAAACTTATTATTCTCCCTAACATTTATTTTTAGCTAGGCACCGTTAAAACTTTTGAACACTGGGTGGGCCGATAGATCTGTCCGGGAGTGTATATATAATTACGTACGTTTATAATTTCGCATCGTAATAGTCTCTACCGGATTGTCTAAGTGAGTACCGCAGAGATTATTTCTCTCGTCAAACATTACGGTATTCCGGTCTGCGGCTAGTGATATTTTTTTTCGCATTCTCCAGCTTTTGGGGCAGGGTCTTTATTTTCTGTCTTTTGTATTTATTTTTCAAACTTTTTTCTCTAACTTTATCCTCTTTCATACTTTCAAATATCTTTCATTCTTTCCAGATCTCAATAATATTTTTCTCTCCCAGGCAACGCCTTTCACGACTATATTCGTCACATATTTTATCACAGTTTCTCTTATTTCTACTTCACATTCTTTCTCCTTTACATTGTCCTTATTATTACTAATTTACTCTTACCTTTACACAATTGATTTCTTATATTTTCAAATTGCAATCTTTATTAATTTCTTGGCTAGTGATATTACTATACTTAAAATGTCTCAAGACAAACACGATTTGGTGATTTGGTGTTGTATGTCATCGTTACTAGCACCAAATTTTTATGGGATTACTTATGATCAGTTGTTCGAGTCGCTTTCAAGAAAAGATAATATCGTTATTATAGATGTGTTGGAGGAAATCCGCAGAAGTGCTTAGGTCACCGATATAGCCCTAAGAGCTAAACTTGCTAGTGGCAATGGGTTGGGCACATTGCTCGAAGGAGTGACGAGCGATGAGGCAGTAAGGTCCTAGAGGGAGTCCACGAGATGGACGATCTGGTGAAGGTCGCGGGAAACCGCTGGATGCGGACAGCGCAATGCCGTTTATAGTGGAGATCTTTGGGGAAGCCTTTGTCCAGCTGTGGGCGTCTATAGACTGATGCACATGTATTAGATATGTTCTAATTATACTGTTTTTATTATCGGTAATACATTAATATGTATATGTGACTAAATGGTACTGATGTTAGGAAAGTTCACAACGCCAGTGCTGGTCCGGTTCCGCCCACGTTAGGCGAAACCTACTCCACAGTGGAGCCGCTGGTGAATTCTGGTTGTCGTAAATTTGCTCGTATCCACGGGCACAAATGGGTGGTAATGAGAAATTTTGTGTGGGTTTGTATTGGGATTGTGGTATTATTGTTTAAAGTTTGAAGTAACTTTAGTTTTAAGTTTAATGGTGACTAAATAAATTAACATTTGAATTCGTAGTTAAGTATTAGTCAATTGTAGATGAGATGGAAAGTTGTCCTAAAGATACATTTCTAATACTATAAGCACCGATTTAAATGGATTGGTCGATTTCTGATACCTGTAACTGTTAGTAGATACCATCAAAACTACTGTACACTGAATAAAAGTTTTCTTGGCTCTATAGCTATTTAGCCAACCTCCAGTAATTGAGAGGCACTTTAAGAAGAAGAATAGCTATTTATATTACTTAGGTAACGAAGCTTAAATTCTAATGAAAGCGACGATCGTGGTCTGCAGTGTATATCATCTTAACTATGTTATAGACAAACGTATCTCACGATTACTTTCGTTACATTATCGAAGGTCTTAACCTCTCTTATTCACTGTAACTACTTCACTTGAATACTAGTGCATAGGTCGCCGGTGAGTCGGTGATCTGCGGAATCGTGCGATCTTCTCGATTGGAGTATAGCGGCCCTTACTGTTAGGTGATAAGGCTCCAGTCAATGTGCGACGTAACTTTACGTAACTAGACTTGTAACTGGGGCGTAAGCGTTCGCTCCGTCACCGGCGCTCGGTATACCTTATAAGGAACGTATGAAGGCAATACGTAAGCGGTCACGAACCGGGGTGACCCTTCTAGCCCCGGGGACGGTGATCAGCTGATCTGCCTGCAAAACTTTCGTTCGGTGTTTACACGCTCGTTTATAACTCGCCTATACACCACGTCGCTCTACACTTGCTTAAAGCTGAGTAAACACTACATTCGAATATCACGCAAATACTCGTGACCTTGACAGTGTTAACGCACATGAAGCAGTTTTTATAATAATCATTATTTTCATTGAAATGGATCGTGGAAATCACACGTAATATTTGGCAAATTTTCAGAAGAATATGATAAGCAGAATTTACTTCCGGACATATCTATCGGCCCACCACCCAGTGTTTAAAGTTTCGACGATGCCTAGCTAAAAATAAATGTTAGGTGGAGCAATAAGTTTTAGTGCAGTTTTGAAGCATATTTATTGGACAACCCCTATGTAGGTTTTTTTTTATTTTTTTTTGTGATTTCGAATTGATTTGGCCGGCAGAAGTTTTACAGCTTGGACGACAATTTCAGGCAGAGTATCCATATTTTTGGGTCGAAACTGGCTCTAAGTTTGGATTTGCCTTTTTATGGAACCAATAATCGGAAACATCAAAAAAAAAAAAATCCAACTTGTGCGAAATAAAAAAAGTTTTCTCCATTCCTGGGTCGTTGTAAACAATGAACAGACTCAAATTCTTGTTATTTTTGACATAATCCTGAATTCAAAATTAAAAAAAAAACATACATAAAGGTTGACCAAAAAATCAGCTTTAAAACTGCATTAAAATTTATTGCTCCACCTAACATTTATTTTTAGCTAGGCACCGTTAAAACTTTTAAACACTAGGTGGGCCGATAGAAGTGTCCGGGAGTGTATATCATTCCATACTTGATCCAAGTAATAAGAAAGATAATGCTCATTTGTTTACTCAGGGCATAGGTTGATTATGTTCAAACGTATGAGAGACAAATTCATAAACTTCAAAGAGTTTTATACTTGACTTAAGACCATGGACAGGTTTTAATATTTTAAAATCCAGAATGACGCCAACGTCGTCCCAAAAGATCGCACGGTGCTAAAAAAAATACTTGCTATCGCATTTCATTTCATTTATTAAGAGAACTAATAGATTAGGTAACCTAGAGCATTCATCGGGTCTCTGTTTTAAATATTGGAAAAACAAGTATTGCTTACGTATATTTACTATTTGAAATGTAGGCCTGTCGCCTTGTGACCCATCGTAAGGCCACATGCCATCTGAAATAGCCACCAAATGTCACTAATGACGCGAACGCTTTGGCAGCTGTCACTTGCGAGCAACAGCGCATGGCTTATTAAAGATTTTACGTTCACAACATACATTGCATAAGGATTACATGTAAAAATTACTGTTATTTGTAAAATTTTATAAACTACAGTTATACTATCATGGATTATGTGGAGGAGATGGACAGAAAGCTGATACCATCACCATAAGAGATGATCAGATAATCGGATGATCCCGTTGCAATTTTTTTTTTTTATTTTTTTTTCTTTTTTATACTGCTATGCGACGAGACGAGCAAGACGTTCACCTGATGGTAAGTGATACGCTTGCCCATGACAACGTGGTGCTAGTTAAGATGGTACACACTGCACCACATTGCGCTCGTCGCCTTGAGACATAAGGTATTAAGTCTCGTTACCCCAGTAATTACACTAGCTACAGCAAATATGTAACAAATATATACATTTATATTATGTTGCATGATATCTCATGCCTTTAACCTCCTTACGTCTAATTTCAACAACGGCTGGCTATAGTTTAACTTCGCAAATGAGCTGAACAGGGTAATGGAAAGATCAGAGGATTTTCGCGGTTAGCATAGTCGCCTTTTATCATCTTAGTTCTTTGATTTATGGTACAAGTTATCTAATCATTTATTTACGTTTGAACACTTTTCATTTCCTATTCAACTACTGTATCTAATCGGCGGATCTGATTAAAGGAAGTTGGATAATGCATACAAAAAAAGCATATATAAAAATGTTAGCTCTTGCTATGCAGATTTGATAGATTTCGTCGGCGCTATCTCATTTTCTTTTACAAGTATTTTAAAAAAGTATGATTTTCGTAGATACAAATTATAAGCTGTATATCTTTACTTCAGTAATTACAGTATTACACCACTGCTTAGCGGTAGATTTAATAAAAAATGTTCCGTTCTTTATGAATATGGTCAACCATTAGAATGCACTGCGATATCTGATGTGTTCGTACATTTCAGTTGCTGTGATCTCTGCCATTGGGATCATCAGCTCGCGGCAGTTCACTGCTGGATACAGACCTCTCATAAGGAACACCACTTAACTCATCGAAGCGTCCCGCGCTACTTTGCGATGTCCACTCTAAGTAATATCTAACACATGGTCATTTCAATGACAGCTTTGACCAGGCCATTGCCACTTCAATTGGGATACTCGAAAGACTATAGTGACCTTAGTTCTCTTTTTTTTTTATACTACTAAGCGACGAGACGAGCAAGACGTTCACCTGATGGTAAGTGATACGCTTGCCCATGACAACGTGGTGCTAGTTAAGATGGTACACACTGCACCACATTGCGCTCGTCTCCTTGAGACATAAGGTGCTAAGTCTCGTTACCCCAGTAATTACACTAGCTACAGTAATGTTTGCACACTACTATTTAGCGGTTGCAATAGGAGCTGCGGTGGTACCCAGACGGTCTCCGGCAACAGAGACCTACCACCTGGTGAATCTCTGTTGGTTTACTTCTTTAAATCTGGCATAGCTCTTTCCATCTAGCTCCCGTTAGTGTCTTGTCGAAGACTCCGAAGACCTTTTCAAATGATGTAAAAAGTACATTGGTCAAATAAAACTGTCATCATAAGTGGAACTTATTTTTTTGTACGTAAATTCGTGATTATCGTTTAAACTGTTAAGCATAAGATTAACTACCAGTTCACCATTAATGCTTTACGCCCGATGAACAGTTTAACAAGCTGTTAATACAGTTTATTGGTTTAATTAACATCGGTAAGTGCGTTTGTTGCACGGTGGTGAATGGTTTGTATTTTTTTTATTCTGAGATGAGTGAGACGTTCACCTGATGGTAAATGATACGCTGCGCTAGTTAAGACGGTATACACTGCATCACCTTCCGCTCGTCGTGATTAGACATAAGGGTGTTGTCTCGTTACCCCAGTAATTTCACTAGCTATCGACGACCTTCAAACCGGAACACAGTAATGTTATCACATTACTGTTTGGCGGTAGAAATGGTCAATGCGGTGGTATCTAGACGGTCATCGACAACGGATACCTACCAACTGTAAAATATTAGTAGTAGACGTCCAATTTCAATGTAACCTTATAACACGTACGTCACTGATTGGATTTCGGGGCCTACATTTTGTAAGGTTTGGGCGGTGTCAGGGTTTTTTTCCTAACCTGGTCATCTACCACTCTCGTGTTTTAAATTGACCGCCATAATATCATCATAAGTATATCATCGTAATAATTTTACCAGGTGGTAGGTCTCTGTTGCCGGAGACCGTCTGGGTACCACCGCAGCTCCTATTGCAACCGCCAAATAGTAGTGTGCGAACATTACTGTGTTCCGGTTTGAAGGGCGCTGTAGCTAGTGTAATTACTGGGGTAACGAGACAACACCTTATGTCTCAGGCGACGAGCGCAATGTGGTGCAGTGTGTACCATCTTAACTAGCACTACGTTGTCGTGGTCAAGCGCATCACTTACCATCAGGTGAACGTCTTGCTCGTCTCGTCGCTTAGTAGTATAAAAAAAAAAAATAAGAAAGCCAGTGGGAGCACGCCTCACCATCTACGATCTATTTGTCACTTATCACCAAAGGAATTGTAGTCGAGAGTGAGTGTTTTTTAAATTATTAAACGGTAAAGTTAACTATAAAGTGTTCCTGTTTTGTTGATTTTTCTTTCCGGAAGGGAAAGTGTTCAGCTAAAAATGTCTCCGTCATATTGTCTGTTTTCGCATCTTCATCTATTGTCATTTTTTTTTCCTATTAAAAAAAGTGTTATTTTTTATTCAAGGTAACAGACGAGCGCGACATTGGCCCGATTGTAAAATGTTAACACATCATTATATTGCGTTCGTTGTTCTGAAACGTTAGATGTTGTTAAATGTAATGGAATTCATATTCGTAACAAAATCTATAATTCAAGTTTTTCTATACAACATCGAAGACACAACAAATGGCGCGAAAACAATCAAATCTATGAATTCGAAATACAATTACACGAATGTAAATTTGTATTTCGAATTCCATAACAAAACGCTTGATTTTTTACTTTTTTTTTTGACGTGACAACGTCTATTAAATTGGTATAAGATAGGACGCGCGTGCTGAGAAATGTCCCGCACATAAGTGGGCGTGGCTTACGCCGACCGCTAAGTCGGTATGCGTTTGCCCGAATTGGTTGAAAGTAAAAGATGTATTCTATTGCTCAATAATAATTAGAAATAAAATCCCTAACAAATATAATTGAGAGTTAGTATAACTTGATTTGTAACCCGATAAACATGTCAAACAAGAATAATAAAATTTATTATCAAAATTTTTTGTGATATAATTAATAGACGTTGTCACGTTAAAATACATAAGTGCCCTGCACATATAACCCAGAATTTTTTGTAAATCTTTTTACTGTTTTGGATACGAGTCCTTTTGAGCCTACTCCTGATTATTGGAAATCAATGTTGCCAGTTCGATAAAACGTGAGTCTCGCATGTAAGGGACCTAATATTGCGCGCTCGTTGCGGATCATTACACCGGGCGCCATATTTAAAAGTCGATTTCTCAATGTCATGTAGCTATTGTTCGTTTACTAATTAACATTCGCGCGACCCGGTTCTGCGGTCGCCGCGAGGATACGACGTATTACTAGTAATTGCATCGTTCTCGCCGCTCGATGGCGAACTAAATCAATTTCACAGAGTCTAATAGTTTTTCATTAATCACCAACTAAGTTTAAGCATCGCGCTGTTAAGTTCTAAAGTTCAGATATTGGTAAGGCTCACACTCACCTCTATACTGATATAAAAATAAACGCTCACTCTAATAATAATAATAGCAAATTCTTTAAATGAACTTAATTTACGTAAATATTCAAATTAAGTAATTCAATCAAGAGAACAGTCGGCTAAAGTATTTTGTTCACCGCTCACTAGTCATAAACCATTCATCCAATCAGTGAACCAGTCATCGCCATCGGCAGGGAATTCATCCTCACACCCTCGAACCGCAATGGTCGCGTACAGTCCGGTTCCAAAGGTGCTTTCTCCCGAGAATACTGAGGTTGTGGAATGACTTGCTTGCTGAGGCTTTCCCTAGGAGCTACAATATGAAGTTATTCAAAAAGGGCGTGAAAAGCTTCCTACAGGGTCGACAACACGCTGGTGATACCTCTGGTGCTACTTGCGGTCATAGGCTGCGGTCACCGCTTAACACCAGGCGGGCCGCAAGCCTGTTTGTCGCCTAAATTGTATAAAAAAAAAACTCTCTTCTCGTCGTGTCCGTCTAGTTCCAAAGAAACTACAGCTGATGATCCTCGATTTTGAAATTATAGCCAAGAACAATTTCCGTATAATCCCTTTCTAAACAATATAAAAAATCAGAATGGACAGCCATTCGGAGGCTACGATGGGTGTAGCAGATAAAGTTCTCGCGTTAAAATTATACCACCTCTTTTTGGATAGTGGTGTTAACTTAAAGTAATATAAAATTTGTTGCGTCGTTTGACTCTAAATCTTTACATATAAAGAAATGCCTTGAATACAATTAAAAGTAAACCTACGTCAAAACTTAAGTAAAGTTATATTTACTTAGGTGTAAAAAATATTAATTATCTCATGGTAATGCTGAAGTACAATTTTAGTAAACAAGCGGTGTTTTCGTATGTAATATAAAAAGCCTTCTCCACAGTGCCGGCGGCGGGTAGTGTAGGGTAACAGTGGTTATGAAAGTGCGGCGGGGTGACGGTTCCGTTGTCGCTGCACGCTCCTCGGTATCGCTCGGAGGCTGTTGCAATCGGTCATTCACTGTCTGCACCAGCCTAGGTGTCGGCGAGATCGCGCTACTCATGTTATACGATCACTCATTATCACTTAACATTCGACTATCATTCGAGTTTTGCGCTTGTTGCGAGTTTGAACGATGGTTTTAGTTCAGTTTTTAAATGTGGTGATTCTATATAACATGTTAAGGAACCTGCATACGTTCACTCTGAACGAAAAAAAACTTAATATAATATGAAGGTCTTTTTTCCGTCGCTTTGTAAATCATTTTAAAAAATCGTGAGACCAAATGCCGAATTAACGAGCTCATTAATGACAGAGATATGAAAATTGGTGATTAACGTGGATTTGGTTTAGGTCCAATTCAAAATATTAGTCTCTCTTCAATATACTTTTTAGATTTGTTTTATTAGTAAAGATTATAAATAAATAGCTTTATTACTGGCCTTCTCTCACGGGAGAATCATGACCATTTATTCACCAGGATCACAATGATTTTTTTCACAACAGCTCAACCTCAATGGGGATAGAATCTTGTCGATGCATATAGCACGAATGACAGTCTAACAAACTAAGCTATCACCATTTCTACAAATTTAATCTAAAAGCGGTGATTAAAATAATATAATACTAAACTTGAATACAAGTTAAATAGAACGTTTGATTGAAAAAAAAGTGTTCCCAAAACCTCAGTGTTACGATCACCGCACATGTAACTAGTCTGTATAATTTTAAACTTGAGTACTTTCATAACGCGGCGCACAAGGTCACTGAGCAGTCTGCAATTTTAATTACGTCTACTTAAAAGTGATAAAGCGTTTTTTTTAATTTTATACCCTATCGCAAATGAACAGAGGCGATATTCAAATGAACGTCGGTCACCCATCCGTTTCGCTCGGCCGACGGAAGTCGTGCATGGCTAACTATATCCGAGGGCGAGTCCGCTTCGAGAAGAGATGGTAGTGCTGCATCGATAGAATAATTAACAACAATGTTCGCCGCGCCGTCTGATACAGGGAAAGTGAGAATTCTGTTGTGATACTGATACAACTAGCCTTGCATCCATTCGTTACCACCAGCTACAACAGACAATGGCACCTCCTGCTAATGACCTAGAGTCCATTATATTATTAGCGTTATTATTGGATTTATTTAACTGCTCCGCATCTACCCCGAGATCGCGGTTACTTTAACCATATTGGGAATTTCAGTTCATATTTACCTTCCATTTGAAATTTTCGTTGCGGATTTTACTCGTTGATCAGTTAATATTATTATTTACCGTATATCAGTATTGTTGGCTGCTGATTCTTATCGTCAATAAGAATTTAAGAAATTGCTAGCGGAACGTTTAGTTTGACAAAATCCTGATGAACTTAGACAATACTTGTAACAGGTGGAATTACACGACATGATTCCCCCATCCCCTTTCTACTACCGGACGACCGGACGCACGCCAAGGCACCATCCTCATGTTGTAAACATCCCCAATTTACGAACAAAGAGGTTTACCTCCTCTTCTTTAATAAGAACAGCAACAGAGTGCAACAATTTGCCGGCGACAGTGTTCCCGTCCAATTACGACGTGGGTGTCTTCGAAAGAAGAGTGAATAGGCTAATACAAAGTTAATGCGCTTTACCTCCACAGATCGCATCACCACTTAACATCAGGTGGGATCGCGGTCAAGCTTTACCTTTTTCAATAAAAAAAAAAGGTATAAGTTGTCGGAGACTTTCTAAAGAATCTTCTCTGATACTGTAAGCGTCTGAACTAGCACCTCAAAGTGAGAGGTAGACGTCGACTTATCTACGTTAACAGCGTTTTTTTACCTACGGTACATTTCACCTCAATTTTACATAAGTGATAATGAAACTGAAGATTATCAAGTGCGTTCTCTCATAATGCACAGCAGTTATTTTATGTAAGTACATTGATGATGTAAAGGTCGTAGCTAGAGCAGGGATCGAAAAGAACCAGCACCATTTAAACCACATGTGACTCGGTTAACCAGTGGTTTAATCATAGCAGTTAAATACGAAAGTCGTTATGCAAACGATTCAGCGAACAACGCTATAAAATAAACCGTATCGTCAGATCTCATAGTTTATAGGATTGATTCTGTAACGATTTTGATTGATTTGGAATTGAATACGTCGGCGTGTATATATTCTCGGTATCGATTTCCTCGTATCGGATCGGAGCACCCAATAACATACTGGTCGGCCACTCCCCGAGGGGGGGCCACCTCTCTTATTTATCAGTGAAAGTAGATTTTCCTTCCACCGAGACTATCCACTTGTCAATTTTGTAAACGTTTCCTACATTGTCCGTTTTATAGTGCCGTCATTACCCGCAATTGTGCTTAATGTGACCAATTAACTGAATTAATTAACTCCTCCCTTTAATTTTGTTATGTCATTACTGTTCGTTTTTGTATAGGCTATTTAACTAGAATTTTATATATATTATGTAATAATTTTGGCTTAAATTAGTGTCAGTTAATAAGTATTTTTAAAGTTGAAGATACTTGGGCGTCATAGAATTTAAATTGCTGTAATAAGATTCCTAATATTTAACTGCGTATGGGTTAACTAGTACAATAACCTGGAAGTGCTTTGGTAGCGGAATATTTCATCTCTTATACATTGGCAATTAAAGTACGGCATTTCTTTCATCATCACAGATAACTAATTCGGTCTCCAGGTCTTTTTAACTGATGGTATTTAAGCCCGGTCCAATCTTTTAAATCATCTAATCATTTTCTCCTGCCTGCCAATGCTCTAACATTAGCAAATTTATATATTTTTTTTTTTTATACTACTTTGCGACGAGACGAGCAAGACGTTCACCTGATGGTAAGTGATACGCTTGCCCATGACAACGTGGTGCTGGTTAAGATGGTACACACTGCACCACATTGCGCTCGACACATGGAGACATAAGGTGTTAAGTCTCGTTACCCCAGTAATTACACTAGCTACAGCGCCCTTCAAACCGGAACACAGTAATGTTTGCACACTACTATTTGGCGGTTGCAATAGGAGTTGCGGTGGTACCCATCCAGACGGTCTCCGGCAACAGAGACCTACCACTTGGTAAATTTTTTTATTTTAATGGTGGTAAGTTCCCAGATTGATTTTGTGAAAAGTTTACTATTATTTAAACTCTCCGGCAAATAACCCTCGAATCGGACTTGGAAGTAGGTGAACAGAGCGTTAACAGTTATTTGCCACGCCATGATATGAGTTAAATTTTATATCGATCTTATAGCATTTCTGAAATCGGTCTGCGTAGTTGAATAGCCAATGGATTTTGTCATAGCAATTTAAATTCCCTTACCCCGGTGGCATGTCGGCTGTCGCATTAGTATAATGCATGCGGCATGGTAGCTGAACCTTCAAATGTAATGTTTACATTTACATCAATTGCGTCTGCTACTGAATATACACTGTCTATATCGTTTGCTTGATCCATTCCACTTTGATTTAAATATACGAGCTGATACAAGACATAAGTCAAACATTATTAGTAAAGTTATTTTTATTTTTAATTCATATTAAAGATATGTACAGAAATGTAATATTTCAAAAACTTTGTACTCTACAAGGCATAAAGACAGTAAATCAACGGTTCACTGCCGTATTTACTTAACCATACAAAACCAGGTGGTATTAAATGGTTGTTATATTTAACGTTGTTATGTTCTATTCAATTCAAACTGGGCCGTTCATGAAATACCCAGTGCAGCATTGATTTTCATTAGAATCCACTTCCGCTGTTTCCAGGGGCGTGTCTAATCTACATAAAATCGGATTAAGAGCGAAAAATATACGGTTGACGTCCACATGTCAGGATCAGATTCAGAATCAGTATGTAACAGTGTCAATACAAATGTACGGCTCGCTTCAGTGAAGAGGAAAACAAATCGAACCATCTTTTTTAATATCCTTTGTTAGGAGTTGTCGTTGCTTATCATTGGTTTTTATAGCACATGAATTTTCAGCCATTTCATTAGGTTTATTATACTACTTTGCGACGAGACGAGCAAGACGTTCACCTGATGTTAAGTGATACGCTTGCCCATGACAATGCGGTGCTAGTTGAGATGGTACACACTGCACCACATTGCGCTTGTCGCCTCGGGACATAAGGTGTTAAGTCTCGTTATCCCAGTAATTACACTAGCTACAGCGCCCTTCAAAGCGGAACACAGTAATGTTTGTTCATCACTATTTGTCGGTTGAAATAGGAGCTGCGGTGGTACCCATCCAGACGGTCTCCGGCAACAGAGACCTACCACCTGGTAATAAAAAAGGTTATGTACCATTTAGAAATTAATTATTTTCAAATCATGTCAAAATTGTCTATCAAGTATTGTTCAAACGATCTGTAGTAAGGGCCTTGTTGATGCCGTCTATAAGTGGAGCCGTGCTTCGGTACCTCTTCAATCCGGTCGCGGGCCACTCGCGTCCTCATAAACTCACCTAGATTCGGATTAACGAGAGACTGCCCGCCGCCGCGATCTCTCCCGTGCCCATCAACGTTTACAAGGGCACTTAACTCTTAACCGACAGTTACCATAAACAACCCGTGCTGTTATGTTATTCGGAATGAATGCGTTATTTACGATTGTCCCGGGGAAAGCGCTCGCCGCTAATCTGCCTAGACCTTACCGCCTGTCTCCCACACGTTTCTCGCATCGAACACGATTCAGAAAGTGAAATGGTAGACACCAACGTTAATAAATCTCGGCGGTACCGCACGCACTCGCATTCCGCCAACCAACCGACCCAGCAATCATACACAACTACAGATTTCATTTTATGGGACTCTGCGACGAAATTCCCACGAACCGGTGGTAATTACGAGTTACCTGATGTATCTAACTAATTACGATTTATTTTATAGATTCGGTTTGTAACATTTTGCAATCTATTAACATTGCCTGCCGGATATACACTCCCGGACACATCTATCGGCCCACCTAATGTTTAAAAGTTTTAACGGTGCCTAGCTAAAAATAAATGTTAGGTGCAGCAATAAGTTTTAATGCAGTTTTGAAGCTGATTTTGTTGGTGAACCTATATGTATGTATTTTTTTTTTAATTTTGAATTCAGCATTATGAAAAAAAGACGAAAATTCGAGTCTGTTCATTGTTTTCAACGACCCAGGAATGGAGAAAACTTTTTTATTTCGCACAAGTTGGACTTTTTTTTTTGATGTGTCCGATTATTGGTTCCATAAAAAGGCAAATCTAAACTTAGAGCCCAGTTTTGACCAAAAAATATGGATACTCTGCCTGAAATTGTCGCCCAAGCTGTAAAACTTCTGCCGGCCAAATCAATTCGAAATTACAAAAAAAAAATAAAAAAAAAACTTACATAGGGGTGTCCAATAAATTTGCTTCAAAACTGCATTAAAACTTATTGCTGCACCTAACATTTATTTTTAACTAGACACCGTCGAAACTTTAAACACAGGTTGGTGGGCCGATAGATGTGTCCGGGAGTATATTTTTACATCAAAAAGATTTCGTCGATAGTGCAGATGCGAATTGTTAAGATGTTTGTTCATATCCATGACGGAAGCGCATTGGATCGATTTATGGTACAAGGATCAACAAAATCGACAGACTTTGTTAAATTGTCTACGAACTCTCTTTCTAAAGGTACACTTGGTCTCTTTTCATAATAGACCAAGTGTGAGGGAGAGACACAAGCTAACCTACCAAACGTTTCAAGACTACGATATCTCCACCAAGAGTATGCGACTAAAAAGATTTTAGAAATCCGGGTTATAATGTAACAAATTGTGAAATCAATCTGTTTATGATAATTACTATTTCATTAGTTGCAATATTTTCGTGTATGTCATATTTCTTACTATTGAAAGTCTGTTGTTGCACGAAGCATATATAATGAGAGTGAATATGGAAAGTATGGTTAAAATTAATAACTCAATGCGAGTAGTTTTATTACCTCATCATCATAAGTTCATCAATCATATAGCGCTGATGGTGCGCAGTCACACTACTGTGTCGTAGTAATCTATCAACAGTCGTATATTTAATATTATATCGTTATTCACCACCACTACTTATTTGATGAGAACATGTTGATTGATTTTATATTATAACAGGTCGGTACATTTGCTCTAAATATTTTGTATGAAGCCTGCATTTCCAGATTTATTTACTGGTTACTGGTTTACTGGTTTACTGGTTTACTGGTTTACTGGTTACTGGTTTACTGGTTACTGGTTTACTGGTTTACTGGTTTACTGTTTACTGGTTTACTGTTTACTGGTTTACTGGTTTCTGGTTTACTGGTTACTGGTTTACTGGTTTACTGGTTTACTGGTTACTGGTTTACTGTTTACTGGTTTACTGGTTTACTGGTTACTGGTTTACTGGTTACTGGTTTACTGGTTACTGGTTTACTGGTTTACTGGTTTACTGGTTTACTGTTTACTGGTTTACTGGTTTACTGGTTTACTGTTTACTGGTTTACTGGTTTACTGTTTACTGGTTTACTGGTTTACTGGTTTACTGGTTTACTGGTTTACTGGTTACTGGTTTACTGGTTTACTGGTTTACTGGTTTACTGGTTTACTGTTTACTGGTTTACTGGTTACTGGTTTACTGGTTACTGGTTTACTGGTTTACTGGTTTACTGGTTTACTGGTTACTGGTTTACTGGTTTACTGGTTTACTGGTTACTGGTTTACTGGTTTACTGGTTTACTGGTTACTGGTTTACTGGTTTACTGGTTTACTGGTTACTGGTTTACTGGTTTACTGGTTTACTGGTTACTGGTTTACTGGTTACTGGTTTACTGGTTTCTGGTTTACTGGTTACTGGTTTACTGTTTACTGGTTTACTGGTTACTGGTTTACTGGTTTACTGGTTTACTGGTTACTGGTTTACTGGTTACTGGTTTACTGGTTTACTGGTTACTGGTTTACTGTTTACTGGTTTACTGTTTACTGGTTTACTGGTTACTGGTTTACTGTTTACTGGTTTACTGGTTTACTGGTTTACTGGTTTACTGTTTACTGGTTTACTGGTTTACTGTTTACTGGTTTACTGGTTTACTGGTTTACTGGTTTACTGGTTTACTGGTTACTGGTTTACTGGTTTACTGGTTACTGGTTTACTGGTTACTGGTTTACTGGTTACTGGTTTACTGGTTTACTGGTTTACTGGTTTACTGGTTTACTGGTTTACTGGTTTACTGTTTACTGGTTTACTGGTTACTGGTTTACTGGTTTACTGGTTACTGGTTTACTGTTTACTGGTTTACTGTTTACTGGTTTACTGGTTTACTGTTTACTGGTTTACTGGTTACTGGTTTACTGGTTACTGGTTTACTGGTTACTGGTTTACTGGTTACTGGTTTACTGGTTTACTGGTTTACTGGTTACTGGTTTACTGTTTACTGGTTTACTGGTTTACTGGTTTACTGTTTACTGGTTTACTGGTTTACTGGTTTACTGGTTTACTGGTTTACTGGTTTACTGGTTTACTGGTTACTGGTTTACTGGTTTACTGTTTACTGGTTTACTGGTTTACTGGTTTACTGGTTTACTGGTTTACTGGTTTACTGGTTTACTGGTTTACTGGTTTACTGGTTTACTGGTTACTGGTTTACTGGTTTACTGGTTTACTGTTTACTGGTTTACTGGTTTACTGGTTTACTGGTTTACTGGTTACTGGTTTACTGGTTTACTGGTTTACTGGTTTACTGGTTTACTGTTTACTGGTTTACTGGTTTACTGTTTACTGGTTTACTGGTTACTGGTTTACTGTTTACTGGTTTACTGTTTACTGGTTTACTGGTTTACTGGTTACTGGTTTACTGGTTACTGGTTTACTGTTTACTGGTTTACTGGTTTACTGGTTTACTGGTTTACTGTTTACTGGTTTACTGGTTACTGGTTTACTGGTTACTGGTTTACTGGTTACTGGTTTACTGTTTACTGGTTTACTGGTTTACTGGTTACTGGTTTACTGGTTTACTGGTTTACTGGTTTCTGGTTTACTGGTTACTGGTTTACTGGTTTACTGTTTACTGGTTTACTGGTTTACTGGTTTACTGGTTTACTGGTTACTGGTTTACTGGTTACTGGTTTACTGGTTACTGGTTTACTGGTTACTGGTTTACTGGTTACTGGTTTACTGGTTTACTGGTTACTGGTTTACTGGTTTACTGGTTTACTGGTTACTGGTTTACTGGTTACTGGTTTACTGTTTACTGGTTTACTGGTTACTGGTTTACTGGTTTACTGGTTACTGGTTTACTGGTTACTGGTTTACTGGTTTACTGGTTTACTGGTTTACTGTTTACTGGTTTACTGGTTTACTGGTTTACTGGTTTACTGGTTTACTGGTTACTGGTTTACTGGTTACTGGTTTACTGGTTTACTGGTTACTGGTTTACTGGTTTACTGGTTACTGGTTTACTGGTTTACTGTTTACTGGTTTACTGGTTTACTGGTTTACTGGTTACTGGTTTACTGGTTACTGGTTTACTGGTTTACTGGTTTACTGGTTTACTGGTTTACTGGTTACTGGTTTACTGGTTACTGGTTTACTGGTTTACTGTTTACTGGTTTACTGGTTTACTGTTTACTGGTTTACTGGTTTACTGGTTTACTGGTTTACTGGTTTACTGTTTACTGGTTTACTGGTTACTGGTTTACTGTTTACTGGTTTACTGGTTTACTGGTTACTGGTTTACTGGTTTACTGGTTTACTGTTTACTGGTTTACTGGTTTACTGTTTACTGGTTTACTGGTTACTGGTTTACTGGTTTACTGGTTTACTGGTTTACTGGTTTACTGGTTTACTGGTTTACTGGTTTACTGGTTTACTGGTTTACACTCGGTATCCGAATGTATAATAAGGTTCCACAATCTGTTTTAGATTTGCCACTTCATAAATTAAAAAATAAAATTAAAAATGTTTTGATAAGTAAATCATATTACAGTGTTAACGATTATTTAAATGATAAAGATGTGTGGAAATAAATAGCGCTGATTCTCAAGCAGTATGTGTCAGTACGTGTAAGACGTTTAAAAATGAAGAAGACAAAAAAAAATGTATATATACTAGCTGACCCGACAGACTTCGTTCTGTCAAAAAAATTGAAATGTGGCAGTTTTTTGTTCTTACCTATTTTATAGCCAGCGCAAAAAAATCTGGACTGAACCGTCACTCTGGTGATAGGGCGGTGTGTGGGGTTCAGCTCTGTATATGTTTATCTAATAACTAATATTATATTAGTGGGTTCCAGAAGAGTGACCAAAGTTATAATTATAGTACATAAATTATATTTACTATTATTATTTTATTAGGAACAAATAACTGTCACATTCCAAATCTTTTTGACAGAATGTAGTCTATCAAGTCCGCCAGATGGTAACGCGGATTGTGCTCGACTGATGTAATGTCGTGAAAACGAATTTTATGCATTTTATGTCGCGCGCCGAAACTAAAACAAAAGATATAATACCGCGAAGCCGACCAAATTGAAAATCAGTAAGAATGATATTTAGCTATTACATTTTGTGACTATTTACGTTATTATTTCATTCGTTTTAATTTCGGCTCGCGGCGATCTTCCGACGCGCATACGCACACCGTTTTGATAGAATAATTGAATTTGAACTTTGTGCAGCTGTAATAAAGTGCAAATTGACTCTTTAGCGTTACGAACGCACCTACATCGCTTAGACAGCAGTGAAAGCTTGTTATTTAATATGAACTTTTGTTTGTTTGTTTCTGGTTACTGGTTATGGTTTACTGGTTACTGTTTACTGGTTTATGGTTTATGGTTTACTGGTTTATGGTTTACTGGTTTACTGTTACTGGTTTACGGTTTACTGGTTTACTGGTTACTGGTTTACTGTTACTGGTTTACTGGTTACTGGTTATGGTTTACTGGTTTACGGTTACTGGTTTACGGTTTACTGGTTTACTGGTTTTACTGGTTTACGGTTTACTGGTTTACTGGTTTACTGGTGTACTGGTTTACTGGTTACTGGTTTATGGTTTACTGTTTACTGGTTTACTGGTTTACTGGTTTACTGGTTTTACTGGTTTAATGGTTACTGGTTACTGGTTACTGTTTACTGTTTACTGTTTACTGTTTACTGGTTTACTGGTTACTGGTTTACGGTTTACTGGTTTACTGGTTACTGGTTTACTGGTTTACTGGTTTAACTGGTTTACTGTTTACTGGTTTACTGGTTTACTGGTTATGGTTTACTGGTTTACTGGTTTACTGGTTTACGGTTACTGGTTTAATGGTTACTGGTTTACTGGTTTACTGGTTACTGGTTTACTGGTTTATGGTTTACTGGTTTATGGTTTACTGGTTTACTGGTTTACTGGTTTACTGGTTTATGGTTTATGGTTTACTGGTTAATGGTTTACTGGTTTACTGTTTACTGGTTTACTGGTTTACTGGTTTATGGTTTACTGGTTACTGGTTATGGTTTACTGGTTTATGGTTTACTGGTTTAATGGTTTACTGGTTTACTTACATTTAGTGACTACATTTTGTGACTATTTACGTTATTATTTCATTCGTTTTAATTTCGGCACGCGGCGTTAGATCCTCCGACGCGCATACGCACACTTTTGAAAGGATGATCTAATTTGAACTTTGTGCAGCTGTAATAATGTTAAAATTGACTCTTTAGCGTTACGAACGCACCTACATCGCTTAGACAGCAGTGAAAGCTTGTAATTTAATATGAACTTTTGTTTGTTTGTTTCTGGTTACTGGTTTACTGGTTTACTGGTTACTGGTTTACTGGTTTAATGGTTACTGGTTACTGTTTACTGGTTACTGGTTTACTGGTTTACTGGTTTACTGGTTTACTGGTTTACTGGTTTACTGGTTTACTGGTTATGGTTTACTGGTTTACTGGTTTACTGGTTATGGTTTACTGGTTACTGGTTTACGGTTTACTGGTTTAATGGTTTACTGGTTATGGTTACTGGTTTACTGGTTTCCTGGTTTTACTGGTTACTGGTTTACTGTTACTGGTTTACTTGGTTTACTGGTTACTGGTTTACTGGTTTAACTGGTTTACTGGTACTGGTTTACTGTTACTGGTTTATGTTTACTGGTTTACTGGTTACTGGTTATGGTTACTGGTTACTGGTTATGGTTTACTGGTTTATGGTTTACTGTTTACTGGTTTACTGGTTTACTGGTTACTGGTTTACTGGTTTATGGTTTACTGGTTTACTGGTTATGGTTTACTGGTTTATGTTTACTGGTTTATGGTTACTGGTTTATGGTTTACTGGTTTATGGTTTAATGGTTACTGGTTACTGGTTACTGGTTTACTGGTTTACTGTTACTGGTTTATGGTTTACTGGTTTACTGTTACTGGTTTACTGGTTTACTGGTTTCTGGTTTTACTGGTTTAATGGTTACTGGTTTATGGTTACTGGTTTACGGTTTACTGGTTTACTGGTTACTGGTTTCTGGTTTCTGGTTTTACTGGTTTACTGGTTTACTGGTTTACTGGTTTACTGGTTATGGTTACTGGTTACTGGTTTACTTACATTTAGTGACTACATTTTGTGACTATTTATGTTATTATTTCATTCGTTTTAATTTCGGCACGCGGCGTTAGATCCTCCGACGCGCATACGCACACTTTTGAAAGAATGATCTAATTTGAACTTTGTGCAGCTGTAATAATGTTAAAATTGACTCTTTAGCGTTACGAACGCACTTACATTGCTTAGACAGCAGTGAAAGCTTGTAATTTAATATGAACTTTATGAAATAGCAATAAAGTTCAAATTGACCCTACATTTTAGTTAGAGAACGTTTGTATAGGAAAAAGAAAAGCGCTGTTTTTAGGGGCTTCCCGGCGATTATTCGAATTTTTCTCAAATTGGCCAAATTGGTCCTGGCGATGTAGAGTGATGCGCTTACCGACACATATTTGTATTATAGATTAATAATAAATTATATTCAATGACATTAGTTATTAATAAATAAATAATAAAGTTGCTTGAGAATATATTTATATGTAGAGGGAGTGACAAAAGGCATAATGTTTGAGAGATAAAGAATTCGTAGTCATCCCCACTCCGTGCTGTGTACTGGTGAGAGGTGACACCGGTACACACGTGGAGGGGATCACTTACCAAGTGATAATATTTTTTTTTTGGAGTTTACAGCCACGCGGTTTGATACGTGGCCATGTACAATTGATGATATCGAGCGAGACAAAAATATTAAAATGTCTATTAAAAAGCAGGGGTTGGTGATAGAAAAGTAAAAATTTAGGGTTGTATGTAGTTTTTGATGCCACACAATAATAAAATAAAATAGAAAAATAATCCCAAAAAATAAAAAAAAATTTTTTGGTGTGGGCAACCCTGATCACTTAGAGGTTTGAAAAATAGATAGTAACCGATTCTCAGACCTACTGAATATGCACAAAAAATTTCATAGGAATCGGTAAAGCCGTTTCGGAGGAGTATGGGAACGAACATTGTGACAAGAGAATTTTATATATTAGATATAGCCCGCTGAGTTTCTTGCCCATTCTTCTCAGGTCCGTGGCATTTGTTTTGCGAATGGCTGGTAGATTTTGACGTTCAATAAGTGAACTATTGTTCCCATGTTGAATAAAAATTTTGACTTTGACTCCTAAGAATGGATTTCCAGTTTAACTAATCTGGATAATTTTTTTTGACGCATACATGCTACACAACACCACACCAATGGTTAAATGCGCTTATAGCGGTTGAAATCAATTTAAGTAATTTAATAAAAGGTATTCAAAATTGCTGTTTTGTACGATGTAAGCTTAAGTATTTTTTTTTTACTTTTTAATTCCTATTTCTAAAATCAGCCATGGAATCTTCGCATCTTTGCCACCGAAGTTTATTGATGACGTTAGGCAACATACTGTTCAAAGACATTTAGTACTACCTCTCGTGAATGAAACTTTTTTCTCGCTAAAAATTTGTCCAAATTTTGGAATAAGTAATAATAGGTACATGCAAAGTCTGTTGAGTATGTTGGATGAGGTTGAGCTTTCAATTCCAACTCTTGTAGTTTGGAGGCCGTTTTTTGTGCAGTATGGGTTCGCGCGTTGTCGTGAAGGAGCTGCGGGGGTGATTGAGAGATTTGCTTGAGTGCAAATATCGGACATTATTTGGAAACAATACCCCGACAGTATCACTCAACTCTTCAGCAACTGATGTTTCGAGTTCTGATGGTTCGATCAAAGCCCGTCGTATGAGATCTCGCGTCGGATTACTTATACCGAACAGTCGTTAGCTTTACCGCGTGCGTTTATCGTTGGCTTAATGATACTGATATCGATTGTATTGGTCGGTGAAACGTTGGTAATACGAACCGGGCTTGTCTGTATGTTTGCAGATACCGGTATCACTATTTAAGTTAAAAAGTTCGAACTCGAGTAATTATTGTTAATTAATAAATTAATGATCCAAGCTGTGATAGCTCAGAGATATAGTTTTAATGTGGTGCAGGCTCGGTTCCCATTGATCTTCAGTTTCAGTTCTCAACATATCGTGGTTGATTAACGCGTCTGCTTGCTTTGTTATACTGAGGATCATGATTCAATGTCAAAGTAATTGGTAGTACATCTAAATCTAGTGTCTCGTAACGTAATGTGATATTGATGTCATGGGTTATTATTTCATTGTAAATGAAAACAAGCTAGACAGACGATGCATGCGTCGCTTTACTATCCGGGTCTCTATTACCTTCTTCTTCTTCACGTGCCTCTTCAACTAGTGAAGATTGGACACCAGTTCTGCAACCATTTTTCTGCTGGGCGGCGCTCCTGTCGTTGGTCACCTCCTTGATATTATCTAGCCATAATTACTTTCTGCGTCCGATTTTTCTCTTTCCGGCTACTTTCCCCATTATACCTATCTGCGGAAGACTGTATTACCTTATAACATTAGAATATTCCGGAATAGTCTAAGTATTAATTTTCACGCTTTGGACACGAAGGTCATGAGTTAAATTTTCCTTTTCATGTCTTCGCCCTACACAGTGCTAACCTTGGCCTGTCAAATCTCTATAACCGAAACAGCTATTGATTTTTCATTTCGGATTTAGCGTCTCCGTATCCTGAAAGAGTATCCTTGTAGCTCTTTCGGTTTAACAATTACAAGCGTTACGGAGTATTTAAGTCGGCACATCAGTGTCTTTTGCACTAACGCAATCAGGTGATAGTGATTAAAAGATAGTAGGCGGTATAAATTATACGACTACTTCCTTTCATTCTTTTCATAGTTTTCTTCACATTGTGTCTTCATTTGTTTACCTAAGTTATCGATTACTTACATATTTTCGGAGCGCTGTTTCCTTATTATTCATATCGTCTATACCGTTACGTTGTACAGATAAGATTATCTCAAACAATAGGTTAGAGTTGAGTGTTTTATCTCGCCGACGGTATCGGTAGTTCGAATACTGTCGATACTGAAATACGTTACTGGTATTCGCGCTATCGCATTGTTTATGTATTGCAGGATTTAATTGTATTACAGGATTACTACATTATTGGCATTTAAATTTATATCTGGTAGTAAGTCTCCATTGCCTCAGATTGGAGGTACCACAGCTACTATTTCTCTCGCCAAACAGTAGTGTTTTAGGGACGTTGTTGCTAGTGAAATTACTGTTAATAATTGTGTATCATCCTAAGCTTCACGTTATCTCCAGCAGACATAACACTTACCATCAGGTGACCGTCTCGAACGTCTAGACGGTTTGTATAATAAAAAATGGTAGAGAAAGTAGAAAGAAGTAACAGCTCTGTAGCCTTGGGCTATTATTAATACAAGACGATAAATCTCATCACACCAGTATTTTTTACTGGATTATGTACTATGTGAAACATATTAAATAAAATAGCCCACATCTAGATTTTAAGCCTAGTTTTAGTCAATTTTTCCTTAACGTGTGCAATAAAGAATTTATTTATTTAATATAGAAAATTGTTTTGGAATTTTCTGTCATTTTT
This sequence comes from Byasa hedistus, assembly GCA_029286795.1. Classification (NCBI taxonomy): domain Eukaryota; kingdom Metazoa; phylum Arthropoda; class Insecta; order Lepidoptera; family Papilionidae; genus Byasa; species Byasa hedistus. The sequence goes on along the minus strand of JAGSMW010000020.1, from coordinate 1,096,187 downwards.
CATTTCTTCAAGTTTACACGGGCGAAGTCGCGGCGGTTTGCTTGTTAGATCATATGTTTATTTTAACTGTTATACAATAAAGTATATGAAATTAACATTTTAGATAGATAGATAAATATTTTATTGCACACATAACAATATAAGGAAAATTGACTAAAACTAGGCTTAAGATCTAAATGTGGGCAAGGCCGGCTTTATCGCTATGAGCGATCCCTACCAGGCAACACTGTAGGACAGGAGAGAAAAAATATATAAATAAATAGTAGAGTAATGTGAAAAGTCAGAATAAATAAATATGAGTAAGAAATGTATATACTAAAGATAAGATTATTGGACAGAAGTCTCAATTTAGATTAGAAGAAAACATAGGTAATAAATACAAGAATATAAACTTACATAAAAAATAACTTTACGGTATATAGTTTTTTTTTAAACTACTAAGCGACGAGACGAGCAAGACGTTCACCTGATGGTAAGTGATACGCTTGCCCATGACAACGCGGCGCTAGTTAAGATGGTACACACTGCACCACATTGCGCTCGTCGCCTTGAGACAAGGTGTTAAGTCTCGTTACCCCAGTAATTACACTAGCTACAGCGCCCTTCAAACCGGAACACAGTAATGTTCGCACACTACTATTTGGCGGTTGAAATAGGAGCTGCGGTGGTACCCATCCAGACGGTCTCCGGCAACAGAGACCTACCACCTGGTAAATAACAAGTTATACAAACAAAAAGTTATAGACATATACAATCATAATATGTATTATTATAATATATACATATGAATATAATTACATACACATTTAAATAAGGAAAATAAACATAAATAAGTTAACGAATAAAACTAACATTCGATTAGTTTTTTTTAACAACGGCGCAATAATGTGCTATTAATATTTAGCGTTTAAGCGACACCCGGTCCCGTTTAGCGCTTTCACTCGAAACTGATTGTTTGCATTAAAACAGCACACCGGGGCCGTTTGTCATTGATCGTTATGCTCGACCGTTATGTCCGTCGATCAATTTATACAGCGAATACACTAACGCATAAAGCGTTTAACTATCGCGTCGGTTAGTTAGTGCTCGAAAGCTACGAGTTAACTGTAACTGAGAATTAGCTAATGGAGACGTACCATTGTTTGTTTATTGGCGTCTGTTCTTAATCAGATTCTGTAGTTATTTGTAGTTACGGAGAATGTTTTAATAGTGAACAGATGATGATTAGATCTGTTTGATGGTAAGTATTACCACTGATCGTAAATACGGAACGTTAGTTAACTTTATGTACACATTGTGCTCGGATTAAGACATGAGATGTTATATCTCGTTACCTCAGTAATTTCACAAGCTGCAACACTTCACACTAGAATATAGTAACATGTGCACATTACTGTAATATGAAATAGAAGCTGCCGTACCACCAGTATCTAGTGGTTTTTATTAGGCTGAAGTAATAATTATAGGGTTTCCTAGCCCAAATATCGTATAGTGTAGACCTTAAGCTGGCTCTGTGATGATCTGGTGAAATATTACTATGCGGGTAACCTATAAAAGAAGAAATAGACCTTTTTTTTATACTACTATGCGACGAGACGAGCAAGACGTTCACCTGATGGTAAGTGATACGCTTGCCCATGACAACGCGGTGCTAGTTAAGATGGTACACACTGCACCACATTGCGCTCGTCGCCTGAGACATAAGGTGTTAAGTCTCGTTACCCCAGTAATTACACTAGCTACAGCGCCCTTCAAACCGGAACACAGTAATGTTTGCACACTACTATTTGGCGGTTGAAATAGGAGCTGCGGTGGTACCCATCCAGACGGTCTCCGGCAACAGAGACCTACCACCTGGTAATAGAATCGACAGGGCTAAAATACTATCGGTTAAAAGACTAGCCGAAGTCCGGAACTGTTTTCTAAATCTTACCGCCAAACTTCTGTTTGAAGAAGGCATAACATGATGATGCTATGTCCAACAGTAGTTGAATAGGCAGATTTGATGATGAATTATTATGTTGTGTATAATAAAAAGTCGCGATAGCCCAGTGGTTTGAACGCCGGCCTTCCACTCCGAAGGTACCGGGTTCGAACCCGGCCTGCACCAATGAATTTTTTAATTTATGTGCAGTTAGTATAACACCAACTATTTCACGCGCTTTGACGGTGAAAGAAAACATCGAGAGGAAACCTGCATATCTATGTCATGACCATCCTTGCTCGCTCTAGTACGTGAAATGGAGAAGGCAATGGCAACACCACACCATTATAATTGACAAGTAAGTCGTCGTGTGTTTCATCACACATGATGACCACGACCTTCAGTCATGAGGAAATAAGTCTTATAAGAAGTATAATAAAAATGTTGACAGTAACTTGACACACCATCTCTATATCGCGTATCAGTTTGGTTTAGTTTATTTTTTGTGCTATATATAGACCAGCGACTACGTTCCTAATTGGCAGTAATGTTAGCATTACCCCGTTCCGGTATAAAGGGTACTTCAAGTGAAATTACTAGTCGTGCTTTAAGCTACAAATCCTTAACTTTGAAGGGAATGTTGTAATTAAAAAAAATCGTCATTCAATGAACCTTGTTAAAAGAAATATTATTAAAACTTCCGGTTAGTTTTATTTAAAACCTTTTTTTTTACATCCGGTTTACTTAGTGGCCGGTGAATGTAAAAAACTAGACACGCGAACAAATTTTATGTTAACTTACAACTTGAAATGAGGTTACTTAAGCAATTTAAAGCCTTCCCAATCAGCTTGTGCGTGTATAACTTTATGGTGGGTGGGCCGTAAATAATAACTTTACGTTAGCAGAACTTAACTACAATTAAAGTTTAAGCCGCGCTAATGAGTGACGGCGTACTTCGCAGATTTCCATCGTAAAGTATTAACTTGTCGCACACTACGCTCGTGTGAAAGCGTTACCGTGGTAATAGCATGGTAAGGTGGGATCTAGAATTTTAAGTGTTTCGTGATCCTTTCATAATACTTCAAGGTTATCTGGAGCATCATTTCTTCATGGATATATTACTTTGTTGCGAGTGAGAAATGAGTTCGAGATTTTTTCTTTACTCTTCTCGATACAAATAGTAATCACGAGGATAGTAAGTCATACCTCTACTCATAATAAAGAAGATAGGATGTTATAAATCCCAGTAATTTCATTAGCTACACTTTCCCTTCAAAACGGTAAGATTTGACTTAACTATACGGTCGCTTGTAACTATGACCTGTCACCTGTCACCATTTAAACTATTGGTAAGGTGTTTTGTTGTTGACATTAATCAATAATAACACAAGAAACTTTTTCATAGGCGCGATTACGCGTAAAGTTCACTTTCTTTTAATTCTCCAACTAACGAGACTCATTAATATATAACTTAATGGTAACTTTCTTTAACTACTTTAGTGCGCTAAGTCCCCGCCCGCGGCGTCTGTCCTCTTACCGGTAATTATTTCTTTGGTCACGGCCATATTTGGTTTATCCTAAAGCGATCTTTATATTTCCCATTTGATTGTTATTTATATTCTAAGAATATGAAAGTGGGATTAATTTGATGAGGAATTGATTGTGGATCGATCAGCGAGGAGTTCACTTATCTATTCTATATATTCTCATGCGTATAGAATAACTAAGAACTTGCGTTTTATAAATGGATCTTGTATATTATTTTTATAAAGCGATGGGATATTTACTTTGCATCACATTGTGCTTGAGATGCAGTATGTTAAATCACCATTAATATCACTAGGTTCAATGCCCTTAACAGTAATGTTTACCAACAGAATAATCAAAATATAAAGTAGTTTGTGTTTTTCATTTATAAAATACTCTTTCTTACTTATTCAGTTAAACGTTTATTTATTGATTTACTGGAAACCCACAGCGTTAACATATGTTGTAAGTCTAAATGAGGTTTCATTGTACATTCAGAAAGTACGTTAAATATAAAGTTAACAGGTGAATATGTACTTGTGTTCTTGTTTACATTATAGTTAGATTTTTAAGCAGCGTTATTACTGTTTAACTTGAGACCTTTATCTACTGCCTAGTCTAATGCTGGTCGGCGTATCCACGAAAATTATGTATATGTAAGAGCAATAGATCTTGAAATATTTTTAAAACATGATGTCAGAGTTGTGGGTACCACTAACATCATTTTGTGGATAGCCCATTGTTCAATAAAATGTAAATTTGTAGAATCTTTCATTTATCCGACAGCGTAACGACCTCTTAACACGTCCGGACACAGCGGCGGACGGAGCGCGAGTGTTTTTATTACGCCGTCGCGTTCCTTTTTCTACCCGCGCAAGATTTACAAAAACATGAGTCATATCTAAATTGAACTTAAAACTATCATTAATGAAATTTTTACGGAAAGACGATTACAGAACGTATTTGCGCTAATATTTAACTAATATCAAGAATTAAATGATTTAACAACGTGATGGCACCGACATATATAGTATTATATATAAATAAATATGTCTCGATAAAATCATGTACGCACTAGTGATACGCCGATGGCAACACCTCGCAATAGAATATCAATATGATAATCATCTCTCGAACCGTCTGCCGTTAGGTTCGGTAACACAGCGCTTGAAAGTTCCGAGAGGTGATATGGAGTAATGCGCCCACCGCCCACGCGTGGCCCCACTGCCAATTGTTGATAGAGATAGCCGTTTTGAATAATGCGCCCCCGTTACTCACGGATCGGACGCACATTTTATGTGTAGACGTCCGAGCTGATTTAAGAGTACCGCCGCAACTTTCTCGGGAAGCTTTCGTAGCATTTTGCGCCGGCTGTAGAGGTGGACCCGGCCGCTGGGTGCACCCTGATCTCGTGATAACTTGGGACAGTCCTACATTTATCTGAGGACGAATACGAGATTTACTATACGAAATTTATTTTTTCATCGTACTTTTATATTTATACGTATAATTTTTATACAGAAGTCAGATTTTGAAGATATTATTTGCTGGTAATGGAATCTAACTTAATTTACTTTTACTGTAATTTTAGCTAGTGTAATTACTGGGGTAACGAGACTTAACCCCTTATGTCTCAAGGCGACGAGCACATTGTGGTGCAGTGTATACCATCTTAACTAGCACCACGTTGTTATGGGCAAGCGTATCACTTACCATCAGGTGAACGTCTTGCTCGTCTCGTCGCAAAGTAGTATTAAAAAAAAATAATCTAAAGTTTAGTGATGTTTTAGTTAAATATGCGATTGAAAGGTTTTTGCGCATCAGAATTTGTGTGAAAATATTGCAGTTTCTTCAGTGTGAAGACTAAAATCTACTATAGAAACAGATACACATATAATAATAGGTTTATCGGTGGTAAGTTGACCTTTTAGGTAGATACCACCGCAGCTTATATTACAGCCGTCAAACAGTACTGTTTCGGTAGGATGTTTCAGCTAGTTAAGTTACTAAGGTAACATGATATACTGTTTGTCAATGCACTAGCATAATCTAATGCAGCGTTTATTTTCCTATCACTAAATTGTTCTGTCTGCGTATCACTTAAATAAATACATCCTTTTTTGCTAATCCTAAAAAATATAAATGTTATGGTTTTTTTTACATTTTATCCTTTACTCTGTAAGTTTTTCCGTTTAAAGATTAGCGTGTCTTGTGACACATAGGTCTCTTCCAACCCTTTCCATTTATCTCGATTATCAGGTTTTCTTGGCTTAATATACTTAATATCATCTAATCACCTTTTAAGTTGTCTTCCTCTTTTTCTTTTGCTATCTCGTTATTGCCACTCCGTTATGATTTTAGTCCATTTTGATCTGCTGTTCATCTCCATTTCAATTGCCTTATTTTCTTTAGAATGTCTTCAACTTTAGCTGTTGATCTAATACATACGGCTTTGTTGCGGTCTTTTATTGTCACTTGCTATCATTGTCTCGTATCTCTCAAGAAAAGTCAAGAAATCTTTTAAATTTTACCATGATTCCAAAAAAAAAATACTTCTTTAAATACATTGTAAAACGGGATTGTTCCTGAAGCGGCGGGTGCGCGTGGTCCCACCACGACCTAGTCCTCAACCCAGTTCATTATTGGTATTGGAAAGTGTTTGTGCGTTTTCCATTCGTGTTTATGCTTATTCCCCCGGCTATTAACTGTCCCACGGCGCGATCGCTGCTCCCGGCGGCACGGGTACACACTGAATTAGTTCCAGCTGTCCGTGTCCGACCCGCGCCGACATCTCGCCACCTACCACCACTCACATACATCAAATGAATTCAAGTTAAAACTTATTACATTTCACTTAAATGGTTATGTTAAAATGGTGTTTTTTTGTATATTGAATAAGTGCTCTTTACTTAACTTGTACTTGCTTCGTATATACTAAAGTTGGAACCGTGCAAAAAATCCTCAAGCGTTATTTATATAGAACACACTTAATCCCAGCTGGGGGAACATTAATTGGGTCATTTATGGAGTATGTTCAAATTTTTCAAATTTCATTATATAAAGACTTGTACATATATATAATATTTGCATAAATTTGTAAGTTATTTTCTAACTACAGCGAGAAGTGTTTTGTGTTACCTAGACAGATATTTGAATGTTTCAAAATTTATATTGTTTAATTATTTATTGTTTTTGAATGACATTAACATCGACGGTAAGGTCCGGAGTATTGTCCCATAGAAATCTTGTGAACTGTTGATTTAATAAATTCTCACTATAGATAACTGTCGGAGGTCCCGGGCGGCCTTATTAAGGGAATATAATACGATAACGGTTCAAAAGGTCCCACCCATTGAAGATATATTTGTGTAATAATGTGGGAAATGGCAGACTGCCGCGGTGTGTGCCCGCCGGCACGCCCTTTGCCCAGTCTACCTACCTCCAGTAAAGTACCTCTGTATTGTGGTTCAGTACTGTGGGTAGAAAGCAAACTTAACAGTTTTTTTTATTTACATATAATTGGTTTTATATATTTGCGCAACCGCGTTAAGAAATCATCTTTGTTAAAATTTCATTAATTATGATTTTAAATTCAAATTAAAAATAATTCCATAAATACAAGCGTTTTTGTAATTCTTGTGCGGGGTATAAACAGAAACGCGATGGCTGTGCGGACACAGTCGTGCTCCGACCGCCCGAATGTACGGACCTATTAGTAAATCGTTACGCTGTTGGACAAATGTAAGAATATTCTATAAAACTACCTTTTATTTGACAATGGGTAATCCTTATAATTATGTTATTGGTGACTAATAACGCTCATTTTTTGAAATACTTTAGAAGTAGGTGTTATTATTAGTCTAATAGAGAGTTGTTGTATATTTACAATAAACAAGGCATCCACTAATTTGTATGACATTAATATTTAATTTGCTTTTTCCTAGTTTTAGATAGACATAATTAGTATTAACATGTAAATGGGTTAAAGCGAAGCTACTTATCTAATGCTAATTTGATAGTCGAAACTACAGTAGACGTCAGAATCGGCTACGCTAAATTTATAGAAAATAAATAAACATGTGGAATTTAAAAATCTTGTGACGCAGTGTAAACATCCGAACTAGTACGTGATTCTAGTATACAATAATCAGTTAACATCAGGTGAACGTGTACTATTGTTGCTTCGTTGGATAGTTGAAATCCAATAGATGTACGACCTGTACTTTGGCAACTAAGGTTATTTGGCACCTGTTCGTATAGATCAGTGATCACAATGTCACGATCATTTCATAATCATGTTTAGGACATTGTATTGTGAACATGTGTTAATACTAAAAATCCGGGTACAGGAAATATCCTTAATTTTGTTACCACCATTACCTTGGGAAGTAGGATTTTATGTATCTTTATCCCATTAATTTTACTAATGGTAATGTTTTTATTAATTTATATAATTATTCTCTTCTTCGGCTCCTATTTTACTTAACATTCCTTTAACTCTTCTATCCTTTTCTCTTTCTTCCGGTAAGACCTGACTCCCATGAAACAGTACATTAGTAAATAATTAATGTATTATATTTTTTATACTAATAGTATTCGAACTGATAGCCATTGCTGATGGTGATGCGACGTCAACAGATCGCCGCACATCACACCGTCGGCGGTGGGAAGTGAAAGTTTGTGCGGTGTTCAGTCCGGTGGCGGTGACTGAGATTGATTATTGGGAAGCGATCGCTGAAGCCTTAAGCCCGGCACACACTTGACTATTAATTTTTTTTTTTTTATTTATTTTGGTTTTGGGATTTTTGCCCCGAAGGAGCATATCAATCCCATCGTACCCTTTATATCTTAAGACTATATCTACATTCTAAACTACAGACTAAATCACTTAAGAGCTAATATCATTCAGATTCGCCAAGGACATCAGGTCTCTGGCGAATTTGGATGTTGGGTCTGCCAGCGTAGTTTGCACCACGCCAACATCCCTGATGTTAATCCTGTGTGATGTCAGCAATGAATTTCTCTTAAAATTATTCTGTTTACATTCCATCAGCAAATGTTGCACATCCTCAATCTGATTACAAATTTTGCGCATTACTATTAAATTAACTGGCTAGATACCTGACAGCACCACTGTGTTTCAGCTGTCGATATTTAACAGTTGATGTGATCTGGACGAGCTTCACCATCCTCCGCTTCGTTGTTCACTTACATCATGTAATTTTTTTTTAATCTATGTAATTGTTACACAGCCGATGAGGAAACGGAAATCGCATATACAACATTATTATTGAATTATAATGAAAAAAAAATCATGTATATTTTTATATGAAATTGGTAATTTCACGCTTTTAGATAAACAATTTCGATGTGAAATGTATTCGTATCGAGGTCAGAATGGTTTAATGTAAATATTTTCGTATATAAATTTAAATTTACGCGCACATAAAATATTCACCGGTGTAGTCCCTTGCCGGATATATCCGGCATTCATCCGATGACTCGTGTACGAGTGACCTATATACCCGGCGACCATCTAATAACCTGTGTAAGCCAATGTATATATATCCGGCATTTATTTACTGATCAGACGAGTGACAATTTAAAGGACATGTTACCAATTGCAAATGAAAAACGTTATTTAACGCCACTCCCTCTTTTTCGATCGGTTCAGCAAGTCACCGCAGTGTGTTAGTAGCTTAACATTGCGTCGCGTCCCCGCCTTCTTTTCTCATAGGTAATAAGTTTTATACACTACATTAACTGCTATGACCTATTATTAAGTTATTTCATATATAAGCAGACGACGCTGCGCTCACTTTCTAACTTACGCTATTTTATATGTTATCAGCACTCTACCTGGAAGGTTTATGTAGCTTTCGTCACCTAACAGCTACATACAAATAAAAAAAAAAACAGCAGCCTTTTCGTTCTGAATTAGAATCATTTTTTTTTTCACCGAGACGAGGGAATTGTTTACCTGATGGTAAGTGATACGCTCGCCCATAACAACGTGCCGCTAGTTAAGATGGTATACACTGCACCACAGTGCGCTCGTCGTTTAACATAAGTTGTTAAGTCTTGTTACCTCAGTAATATAAATCTGATAAATCAATGAGCCTTACGTTATCGGTATCAAGGCCGTATCTAGACGAGATAACGATCGCCTAGATAATGTGAGTTCGTGTAACTAGTTGAGAGCATCCCTCCGGTACTATGTCGGAAACACTCACCCCCTCTACCAACATCATTCATCATCATCAGTCTCTAGATGACCACTGCTGGACAAAGGCCTCCCCCAAAGATCTCCACTCCAAACGGTTTTCCGCTGTCCGCATTCAGCTGTTTCCTTCGACCTTCGCCACATCGTCATCATCACCATTGCTAACTATATATAATTATACGTAGCCCTAAGAATATTTTTTCATTGTTTTTTTTTATACTACTATGCGACGAGAAGAGCAAGACGTTCACCTGATGGTAAGTGATACGCTCGCCCATAACAACGCGCCCCTAGTTAAGAAGGTACACACTGCACTACATTGCGCTCGTCGCATGGAGACATAAGGTGTTAAGTCTCGTTACCCCAGTAATTACCACAGTTGAGAATCGTTTATATATATCACATTGGTGGGTTTTACTTTTGACGACTGTTTCAAGTCATAAGTTACTTTTGAGTGTACTACCAACACCTATAAGGTCACTGCAAATTTTCGTGTGGAAAGTAGCGGGTCCAAAACCAAGTTGGGTCGTTAACCTCTGTTTTAGGTACCAGTGCTTACTACTACCTCCAAACAGGAAGGCACGAGTATTATGTTACTTAAAGTTTCGATATAAACATAAATAAAATAATATGCAGTCTTCCCATTCTTCCCATTGCAGGGACTCAAGGCCTTTCCTCATAAAGAGAGAGTTGAGACTATTGATATACTGGCCAAGTGCGAGTAAATTTTAATATACCCCTAATTGGTGACAAGTAGTCGCCGCTGCGATGGTACCATTCTAAACGGTAGCCACCACCAGCAACAACCGTTTTAACTAACCTAAAAACTAAACCTCCAGGTGGTAGGTCTCTGTTGCCGGAGACCGTCTGGATGGTTACCACCGCAGCTCCTATTTCAACCGACAAATAGTAGTGTGCGAACATTACTGTGTTCCGGTTTGAAGGGCGCTGTAGCTAGTGTAATTACTGGGGTAACGAGACTTAACACCTTATGTCTCAAGTCCAGTGTGTACCATCTTAACTAGCACCACGTTGTCATGGGCAAGCGTATCACTTACCATCAGGTGAACGTCTTGCTCGTCTCGTCGCATAGTAGTATAAAAAAAAAAACTAGTTAAAAAAAATGCTTGTGGACGATAATTCATATCCATTACAAATGTTAATCATTACACGCGAATTGAATCCGGAACCGTCCGTTCACGAAGCCGACCGTCGCCCGATTGCCGATATACCCGCAGTACCGTCGCGTGCAACTTCGTTATATAAAGAAAGTATAATTTTGAAAGAGACGTTCAGGTTTTGAGAGGTCTTTCGCGATACTAATCAATAATTCAGACTTCCCGAATTCATATATCAGTCTGTTATCGGCACTGTTTCGAAGGTAGTAAGAAAATGACTACTTCGGTATTAATACTGTTAGATATAGTAATCTAAACATCGTCCCAGTTTCAGATATCTACCTCACTAGCCAAGTCGTGAGTGTGTCCCATGTTCATGAAAACTGTTTTTTCAAATTGTCCAATTCATGATAATTTGGTTTAAAAACTGAAACTCGAGTTGGAATCAAACCGCCTTTCCAACTTCTACCATAGCATCTGAATAAAAATCAAAAGTAATTTTAGAAGTTTTAATAGTGGCTGTTAGGGTCATAGGCCGTTACCTCCCATTGGTTTATACATATACGTGTAACTACAAATTTCTATTTGCTTTTTTCACATCGGCGTTGTTTTTTAATTTACCACGGATTGATCTTCTACCTCCTCAGCTCCAGCTGTGTTGTGCCAAATAAATATTTTCTCTCTCTTTGTTTGTTTCTTTCTATCTTTCTTGGTTTATTTCGTTCTTTTTTTAATTACTCCTTTCTTTATTTCTTTCTTTCTGTCTTTCTTAGATTGTTTCGATCTATTTTTAATATTCCTTTCATTATTCTGTCTTTCTTAGATTGTTTCGTTCTTTTTTTAATATTCCTTTCATTATTCTGTCTTTCTTAGATTGTTTCGATCTTTTTTTAATTACTCCTTTCTTTATTTCTTTCTTTCTATCTTTCTTAGATTGTTTCGATCTTTTTTTAATTACTCCTTTCTTTATTTCTTTCTTTCTATCTTTCTTAGATTGTTTCGATCTTTTTTTAATTACTCCTTCATTATTTCTGTCTTTCTCAGTATGTTTCGTTCTTTTTTTAATATTCCTTTCATTATTCTGTCTTTCTTAGATTGTTTCGTTCTTTTTGACGTGACAACGTCTATTAAATTGGTATAAGATAGGACGCGCGTGCTGAGAAATGTCCCGCACATAAGTGGGCGTGGCTTACGCCGACCGCTAAGTCGGTATGCGTTTGCCCGAATTGGTTGAAAGTAAAAGATGTATTCTATTGCTCAATAATAATTAGAAATAAAATCCCTAACAAATATAATTGAGAGTTAGTATAACTTGATTTGTAACCCGATAAACATGTCAAACAAGAATAATAACATTTATTATCAAAATTTTTTGTGATATAATTAATAGACGTTGTCACGTTAAAATACATAAGTGCCCTGCACATATAACCCAGAATTTTTTAATTACTCGTTTCTTTATTTCTTTCTTTCTGTCTTTCTTAGATTGTTTCGATCTTTTTTTAATTATTCCTTTCATTATTTCTGTCTTTCTTAGTATGTTTCGTTCTTTTTTTAATTATTCCTTTCATTATTTCTGTCTTTCTTAGTATGTTTCGTTCTTTTTTTAATTATTCCTTTCATTATTTCTGTCTTTCTTAGTATGTTTCGTTCTTTTTTTAATTATTCCTTTCATTATTCTGTCTTTCTTAGTATGTTTCGTTCTTTTTTTAATATTCCTTTCATTATTTCTGTCTTTCTTAGTATGTTTCGTCTTTTTTTTAATTATTCCTTTCATTATTTCTGTCTTCTTAGTATGTTTCGTTCTTTTTTTAATTATTCCTTCATTATTTCTGTCTTTCTCAGTATGTTTCGTTCTCTCTTTAATTACTCCCTTCATTATTTCTGTCTTTCTTAGTATGTTTCGTTCTTTTTTTAATTATTCCTTTCATTATTTCTGTCTTTCTTAGTATGTTTCGTTCTTTTTTTAATTATTCCTTTCATTATTTCTGTCTTTCTTAGTATGTTTCGTTCTTTTTTTAATTATTCCTTTCATTATTTCTGTCTTTCTTAGTATGTTTCGTTCTTTTTTTAATTATTCCTTTCATTATTTCTGTCTTTCTTAGTATGTTTCGTTCTTTTTTTAATTATTCCTTTCATTATTTCTGTCTTTCTTAGTATGTTTCGTTCTCTCTTTAATTACTCCCTTCTTTGTTTGTATCCTACGTCGGCGGCAGTACACCGCCGGCGAGCGGTCGTGTAAACAACGTTGCGTCGTGTATTATTAATTCGCGCATTAAGTTCACTTACATTTACCGATCGCTTCCACTATCAGGCGCACGGTGCCAATTGCCGCCAGGTGCCGCAACCCGTGCGCGCTACGTCAAAGTCGGAGCCCGGGCTTGGCCAATCGATATTCCAACTTTAACCGGCGCACGAGTGTGTGTACTTAGTTTCGTAACACCATTGCCCGGGCCCGTTACCTCTGATGTACTACGCTTTGTGTTTCAGTTTTTTTTATTATAAAGATTAATCCTTGTACACGAAATTATCAGATGTTAAGCTGTGATGTGGTATTTGGTGGTGTAGCTCACTACTATTAGTAACAGCTTGTTAATATTTTCCTAAAGATATTGGCTTCGTGTTTGGTCGAGGGAAAGTCGATGTCTTCTATCAAAAGTTATGTATGGGGTTCAAACTGTATTTCGCGACCTAATGTTAGCACCCGGAAAACAGCGATGCAATAAAAGTAGCAGTTAGATAAAATGAGGAAGCCACCTAACCAAGTTTGTAAAAACCGTGTCACGAACCAGAGACCGGGAACCGAACATGGGACCTTTGTTTTTACTAAGCGCTTAGTCACGTCACGGTAAGCCTGGGATAATTTTTGTTACTAAGTACGAAAATGAGGTAGAGAATCCCTCGCCCGCCGCCAGTGTAAAAGACAAGCGCCACGCGCGTGAGTCAGGCTATCTTTAGTATACGGGCGTGCGCGCGCGCAGCTCACAAAGATGTTTACACTGTGACGTCCCGCGCGGGGCTATTCGCGGACCGCGCCTGACTCACGGGGGTCCGGGGGTTTGTTTATGTAAAGTACCGCTTCCTACTTTAATAATTAATTCAAACAATGTTCATGACACACTGTTTTATTACTGGTGGTACGTACCACCGCAGCTCCTAATTCTGCCGCGAAACAGTAGTATGCAAACATTACTGAGTTGCGGGGTGTTGTAGCTAGTGAAATTACTGGGATAACGAGACTTAATACCATGAGTCTCAACGCGACGAGCGTAATGTGGTGCAGTGTATACCATCTCAACTAGCGGCGTGTTGTTATGGGCAAGCGTATCATTTACCATCAGGTGAACGTCATCATAAAATAGCTAGAATAAAAAAAATATATAAATTTTTGGCCTAAACTTTTTTAATATTACATAAAAAATTATTAAAAGAGCATTTTTTTAATAATAATATAATACTAAAAACGGATTTTTTATATTGAAAATCATTTCTAATCACTGATAATTAAACAAAGAAATACCAAAAAAGTAACTTTCAATGGAGCGCTTACTTAAAAAAAACCTTAATAAGATTTGTGCTAACTAATCCAATCGCCGTTAACAACCAAAGATTTTAATTAAACAATGTATCGCAAAAAAAAAATTAAACAAAAAAGGTCTTTATTACAATAATATCGAATTGGGGTACAAGATGGCAGCGTGCCAACGAACTTCGCGCATTCATTACGACGCACAAACTCGCGCCGATAACGCGATAGTGTAACGAACTTAACACGAGCCTAACCTCACGGAAGTTACAGTGAAACCGAAAATAAAAAAGTACTTTATTTATTCAACAAAGCCACGATCGATAAAATTGTGCGCGGAGAGATCAGGGGAGGCGTATGTAGTGGGCGTCTATCAGCTGATACTGCTGTGTAACCAACTGAATGTTGCAAATCTATAACAAAATTCCGAAAACTGTTTTACACGTGCCACTTCATAGATTTAATAAGCAAATTAAAAATATATTAATAGATAAAGCATATTATAGTGTTGATGATTATTTAAATGATGAAGATGTGTGGAAATGAAACACGCCGATTCTCGAGCTGTATGTTTCAGTACGAGAAAGACATTCTTCTCAGGTCCGTGGCATTTCTTTTGCGAATAGCTGGTAGATTTTGACGTTCAATAATTGAACTGTTGTTCCCATTTTGATTAAAATTTTGGTATTGAATTTAATCTGGCATAGCACTTTCTATAGTCAACATCTATAAATTTTCCACCACTAGATATTGTACAAACACGTTTGTAAAATTGTTCGATCGCATTAAGATGACCTTGATTACTTATCTTTGTTTATACGAGTTAAATTGCTGTTCACTGAGATAACACCCAGATTTTTATGACGTTATCTTTATTGTAGAATTTTAAATATCTACATTTTATTGTAATGCAACAGTGGAAAAAACTGATGTTAATTTTGGCTCTAAAGCATAAAAATCCTGTTTTTTTAGGTGTATGGGGGAATCGGAGATAGGTTCCGTGCTTCTGAGGTAAAGTTAACTATTATAAATAGCTTCGTAACTCTCCATAGTACTCTTGCTATGGTAGTTCTCCCCGAATTTACTTCTTCTTAACGTGCCTCTCCGACTAGCGGTGGTTTTTAATCTGCTACGAAAGCAAGTGTTACAACTGTAATTATATTCGCAATAGACCGACATAAAATGGTTAGTTTAGGATGACTTATAGATCCTTTTAGAGGATCATTTATCGATAAGATTCCATTTATTTCCTATAACTTTACCTTAACAAGTGATTTCCGCGTTAGAGTGGAATTTAGGTGTCAAAAGGTTTCACGTGCATGTGATTCCATGGCGTTGTTGTTAATGATATAAAAGCCTAATGACTACGAAACGTTGGTAAATATTATTTTCTATCATCATCCTTTGGACGTCCACTGCTGGACACAGGCTTTGTTCTATAGCTAAGGTGGTTGCTTTTGTATTACTCAGCTGCATATAAGTTAACCTCGCTCCGAGGTTGTTACAATTCACCACGCTTCAACGATTGCGAAGATCGCACAATGTTTGCCTTTAAATTGCTTGGATTACGCATCAACAGTAATTGAGCCGAATATTGTTAGTAACGATTGAAAAAGTGCATCTTACTTATAAGCAATATTAAGTAAATAAACATGCTTATTACTGTTCCCGATACTGGTACTTTGGCCTTCTCTCCTAAGGATAAAGTTAAGGCCATTTATTAACATCTTTAGTCGAGTACGGGTTTGCGGTTGTCGTATGCTATACTTAATAAGCTATCTTTCACCGGAAGTTTAAGTTTAGCATGGATCAAAACCGCATCCTCTTCGCAACTTGAAATCGGAAAATTAACGATTTCAATTTGCATAATATAAAGACTAACCTGATGAGTTGCGTCTGCCCATAATGTGGGGCTAGTTAAGATGATATACACAGCACCACGTTATGCTCGTAATGATCTTATACCTGAGACATACTCGTAAGATGGTATGTTGCTACTGTTTGGGGGATAAATAGAAGTTGCGGTGGTACCTACCTAGACAGTCTCCGTCTACTTAGATCTGCCACTAGTAAAACTGCGTCAAATACCATGGGACTTCTTTGGAATTGAGTGGGTAGAAATTTTGATAATTCACTTTGTCTTATTTTCTATTTAGAGTGAATTATTTTGGGATTGGTTAAAAAATTAAGTTGTTTCCTGTTAATTATGCGCGTACCGGACAACGGACTGCAGACGCCGGTCCTTGCATATCTGTCCATACGATTACACCTGTATCACCATACGCGGCAGACGGGGTCAGTTTACTAGCGGCCACTTGGTCAGCTAGCTTCAATGTTGGGAAATTTCCCACGCACGATTCCAGTAGAGGAAGTGGACTGTTAACGTTTGCTCTTGTATTTATAAGTATGAAATTCATAATACGTTCTGCTAGATTATAAGATTAACGCCATTTAAATTGGTTTAATACAGAAGCCATGTGGGCGCAGATTGTGACAAAGTTAATTATAAAGAAACCTCCATAAGAATGATTATAATGAAGTCTCCGATGGTTTCGCAAAAGTGTTTTTGAACTACTTAAAAATTTAAATAGTCTTCTTAAAGATCGCACTTGTGGAATTTGAGTTCTTTTCCCAAATAATAGAAGTCTTGATTTTCGCACTTCCTGGAAAATGGAGTTCGTATCAATATTTTACTTCAAAAAGCGAAGTTGGTTTCAAACCCATCCATCACGTGAAATTGAGGCCAATATTTAAAGCATTATTAAGATAATATATCAGAAAACCTAAAGCTCTGTAGGAATCAAGTCATTCCTAATAAAATCATCTTCTCTGTTTTCGCAGCGTGTAAATACCGCACTTGTCACCAGTTTAACAACTTGCGCCATATTTAATTGAAATGAATTATACAGTTTCGTTATTCAGTGTTGGCGTGCATATCGCTTTCTTTGTATTATCTATTTCTAGTTCCAGTTTGTGTGCGTCATTGTGATAATTGTGTTTGGCGCTATTTTTATAAACGACATTGCATATTAGATGCATATAGAATATTAGTGAGAATGAGTATAGATGTTTATTAAAATGTTAGCTATTGATTTTTTATTTGTCTAAAAAGATCAATTCACTTGATACATAATATGCCTGTAACTTTATGTTCATTGCCTTGAAACAT
This sequence comes from Byasa hedistus, assembly GCA_029286795.1. NCBI lineage: Eukaryota > Metazoa > Arthropoda > Insecta > Lepidoptera > Papilionidae > Byasa > Byasa hedistus. The sequence goes on along the minus strand of JAGSMW010000020.1, from coordinate 1,078,700 downwards.
AAGAAGTCTGATTACCATTAATTTCATTAGCTACAACCGCTATTCATACCGTAACACAGTAATATTTCTATATTATTATTTGGCGGGAGAAATAGACGCTACAGTGATATCTACGTAGGTGATCTCCGCTAACAGTATCAGATATACCATCAGTTCCGTCATCATACTTAATATCTAATGACGAATTCGAAACCGTGTCTCCTGTTTTACGAACCGTATAACAAACCACCACTTCCAATGGTACTTGATGTTCAGTTTATTGTTGTTTGTCTTTCGGTTCTGTTGTCCTTTTAGACATTTTGATGTTATATCTCATGTGTGAGCAAATAATTAGTTTTTTCAACATTGTCTGCTCATAGGCGTCCATTGCCGGAAATAGGCCTTTCCAGATCTCTACTCCAATCAGTCTTGTGCTGCTCGCATCCAGCGGATTCCCGCGATTTTCATCAGCTTCCGCTTAAATTAAGAATTAGACTCAACGAAAGTTGAAAAATCCATGATCGTCTATATCACGTGTATACAACAATTGACCTTTCCCAACTTTCCTATTTCAGTGATTCTTTTCTGTGGGGAAAAGTTTCTAGATCACTATCGCCCGGTCGTGCCTAACGTTTTTGACATTTCTTAACATGGTCCGAGGTGAGCATACATGTCACTGTTGCCAATTAGACCTGGCTGTGCCAGACAAACGGCTTGACCACGCCGACCTTGCTTAGTAAACACTACACATATAGGTTACGAAGTTTTTCTTTTACAATAGCTTTTGAAATACACAATTGTTACTATGGTAATCGAGAAAGTCTTTTTTTAAAAAAAAAATCAATAGTTTTCTTCTAGCAGTGTGAATATTCTTAACTTTACTAACATTGTGGTAATATATATTAGTTCCCAGTTTTTTATAACGTTAAGTGACTATGAGGCAGTAGATAGATAATGCTCACCTAGAATACTTTGGCTTTCAGATGTTGTTACCCTGTTACAACTATGATGACAGAATTAATTTGAGGGTGGTAGTTAGTCTATCGGGTTTGGAAAAATTTATACGGATAAGTGGTCAGTTGAGGCAGTGGAAATATTTGTGTCTCGAAATGACATAAGTGAATATTTTTGATCATAGTTAAAAGGATATTATACAATAGACGGGGCATGGTTCCGAGTTGTGCCGCCGGAGACTAATCCGACCTGGATAGTTCGTGAAGTGGAGACGCTGGCATTTAGCCGTCACGCGACGACGACCGGAGATACGATCTTTACTATGTGGCGCATGTTGCGGCCGGAGTATTTTTGTTTGTCGGGCACTTGGTATGCAGATTCGACACTATTTGTTTTCGCTTTTTTTTTTAGTTTTACACGGTTTAATTTTTACAAACGGAGGCATTTTGGGCTCGAAAGCAATATTTACAAAGCAGCACGTATCCATATTGACTATTACTCCAGGACATCTCTCATCACACCATGTGTCCTTGAATGCGAGGAGGCAATAAGTAATAAACTCGTTAAAACCCGTAAATTTCGATTGAAAAAAATCCTTGCGGTTACATGATATATCGTTAAAGTTCAGAATTATTGTGTTAGTTTTCGAAAGGGTCAAACCACACACTCCGGCCTACGCAAACTATTGTACGAGAATGTCACAGGACGCGTATCAAATTAATCTACTCCGACAAGGCTGTAGACAATCACTAATTTAACTTTGTTCCAATGCCGCAAGGTCGATGTTGCTTTGCCAAGTATTAAATCAATAGCCACCGAATCGTGTCAACGCGTCATTGCCACAAACATGTTATTCTATTTACTCGCAGCTAGTAAACAAATTTGTTTAAATTCTGTGCTCTCTGCGACGGCCCGTGTGCTCACTAAACCAAACGTCAAGTTTTCGATTTTCCTTCATATGTTTCGTAAATTTACTACCTAGTCTGAACCTAAAAATAAAATAAGCTGAGTACGTTGCGAGATGTCTCGTTGGTTTGTAAGTTGAGTGTTCTCGTTGCGGTTTCGGGTGTACTCGTCAAGTGTGTGCCGGTCGCACTTACAGTAGAGTAAACTTTTCAACGCAATTTTATTGCTATCGGTTTCCTAATATTGTTTCAACTAGATGACATTTATCAACTTGCGTTGGCAAATGCGCTGCTTGCAGTGTGTGCTTTTAACTGAATTTTGGTGACATTACACCATTCCCATTTTCTTTAGAATCGCAGATGGAAATAAAAATAAAATAAATAAATAAATAAATAAATAAATAAATAAATAAATAAATAAATAAATAAATAAATAAATAAATAAATAAATAAATAAATAAATAAATAAATAAATAAATAAATAAATAAATAAATAAATAAATAAATAAATAAATAAATAAATAAATAAATAAATAAATAAATAAATAAATAAATAAATAAATAAATAAATAAATAAATAAATAAATAAATAAATAAATAAATAAATAAATAAATAAATAAATAAATAAATAAATAAATAAATAAATAAATAAATAAATAAATAAATAAATAAATAAATAAATAAATAAATAAATAAATAAATAAATAAATAAATAAATAAATAAATAAATAAATAAATAAATAAATAAATAAATAAATAAATAAATAAATAAATAAATAAATAAATAAATAAATAAATAAATAAATAAATAAATAAATAAATAAATAAATAAATAAATAAATAAATAAATAAATAAATAAATAAATAAATAAATAAATAAATAAATAAATAAATAAATAAATAAATAAATAAATAAATAAATAAATAAATAAATAAATAAATAAATAAATAAATAAATAAATAAATAAATAAATAAATAAATAAATAAATAAATAAATAAATAAATAAATAAATAAATAAATAAATAAATAAATAAATAAATAAATAAATAAATAAATAAATAAATAAATAAATAAATAAATAAATAAATAAATAAATAAATAAATAAATAAATAAATAAATAAATAAATAAATAAATAAATAAATAAATAAATAAATAAATAAATAAATAAATAAATAAATAAATAAATAAATAAATAAATAAATAAATAAATAAATAAATAAATAAATAAATAAATAAATAAATAAATAAATAAATAAATAAATAAATAAATAAATAAATAAATAAATAAATAAATAAATAAATAAATAAATAAATAAATAAATAAATAAATAAATAAATAAATAAATAAATAAATAAATAAATAAATAAATAAATAAATAAATAAATAAATAAATAAATAAATAAATAAATAAATAAATAAATAAATAAATAAATAAATAAATAAATAAATAAATAAATAAATAAATAAATAAATAAATAAATAAATAAATAAATAAATAAATAAATAAATAAATAAATAAATAAATAAATAAATAAATAAATAAATAAATAAATAAATAAATAAATAAATAAATAAATAAATAAATAAATAAATAAATAAATAAATAAATAAATAAATAAATAAATAAATAAATAAATAAATAAATAAATAAATAAATAAATAAATAAATAAATAAATAAATAAATAAATAAATAAATAAATAAATAAATAAATAAATAAATAAATAAATAAATAAATAAATAAATAAATAAATAAATAAATAAATAAATAAATAAATAAATAAATAAATAAATAAATAAATAAATAAATAAATAAATAAATAAATAAATAAATAAATAAATAAATAAATAAATAAATAAATAAATAAATAAATAAATAAATAAATAAATAAGTGATTAGCTGTAGTACAGATGACGTCAGACGTCCAAGAAACCGTCCAGTAACGAAAAAGTTGCAATGATAATATTTATTAGCTTAGTCTTAAATCTGGAAAAATATTTCAGAGATACACAGAATGAAACGTTCATTTACTTCCCTTTTCAACTCTCAACATCATTCTTACCATTTCTCGTGTATTTTGTATTCGTTGGTAAGAAACATAAATTTCACAATGTTAAGGGCGTACAAGTAGCAATCAACTCCGTATGTATAATCGTAGCTCAAATTATCGTTTTCAACCGCAACTATTGTTGCTTGGAAGCATTTAACCAACCGTCACGTCACTACATGTCACGACGTCAAACAACTACATCACATAATACCTGGTTTCCAGCCCGCTAATAGTTAAGCATCATTACATACAATAACGTGGATGCTTCTCATTTACATCCACAGCGGTATAATGCACGGATATTACTCTAACGAAGGTTTCACTCCACTCGATATTTTACTTTGGTGATAGGTTTGCATCACTTATAACTGTTCTGGTAAGATCAACAAAATCCATGTCAGTACAACTTTTGCTATTTCTCCTTCCTCCTATTTCTCTTTACCTGATATGATCAAAAATTATGAGTCTTCTAACATTTTCTATAGTGAATGTATTAAGTTCAAAATTATCATTGCGATAGTACATTGTTTATCAAATTCATTGTCTCGCTTCCAAATGTCATTGTCATCATCAACCGATAGATGTCTACTGCTTCATTGGGAAGTTCACGATAGATTGCCAGTGTTTAAATCAAAAATTGTCAAGGTATTAAATCCCCCCCCAGACGCAGACATCTAGCATTCTTCTATGTTTATGCACCCATACTCAATGTACGCAGTGTTTGTCTGTAATTAAGAGTACATGTCGCTTATTGCCTAAGTTAAGAAATGTATACAATATAACTGAGACATGTATTTTTGTAGACAGACCAAATAAATAAATAAGTGATTAGCTGTAGTACAGAGGGAAGCCGGTGAGTTTCGTAGATCACGGAGCCCCTCCTAACGCACCGAGAAAGACTACCGAGGGCGGGTTTAGTGGGAATCCCATATAATCCTGATTTCTCTCCAGAAACGGGGTATTTTAACAAGAATTCCCGTCGACCAAAAAAAAGATGTCTAGTCCTGGATACGTCTTTTTCTCAGTGAGCTCCTCGCTGATCAGTTCTCCGCTACATTCACCAGATCGTCGGATTACTATGTATAGATCCTTCCGGTATAGAGTCTCACCAAAATTATCTAACTGACATAAATATAAAATATTCCTATACTTTTGTCATAGTGCATGGTTCGGTGGTGTATTACCATATCTGGATTTATATTCAACGTAACGTCTTAAGGGATACTGAACTTGTTAACCGGATGCGCAACACTCCTCGAAAGCTATTTCTGTTTGTTTATTTTCGTCATCAGCTTAATTTGAACGTACGAACTGAGCAGGAATCACCAAATCGTTTTCCTTTCGGTAATATTTTTACTAACGACTTAAAGAAGTTTTCCATATAACGCATAAGATATCTGATCCTTAGCAGTTACTAAAGCTATGTATGTTACTTATCATGGGAATGTATAGCGATATCTGACAGCCCTCTTGTATATACTAATTGCAGTCATAAATTAACTTTAGCCAACAAACATGCAATTTAGCTTAGCGTAAGCCGATATGTAAAATCGCATGTGTTTCATAATCCGCCGATACTTTCCATCGGCCATTACGTCAAACGTTATTTGTACTTCGGCGATGATGTCTTGGAAACAATAGCATTAATCGTTCAATTCGCAACAGTAATATTACTAACGGCAACTGTGTAAATATCGCGCTTCTAGTAAATTAATATAAAGCGATGCAAATGAAAAATTTTTCTTTGAACGCAAGTTATTTTCATTTAATACCTAAGTTGCCAATATTCATGGGTCCGAAACCATTTGCGATCGATTTTTATGTCTGTATTCTTATCTAACCGAATGTGAAGACAAATATACATAACTACATTGGAAGCTACTTTTTCAGTTGGCACCAATGTCGCCAAATCTGTATGTCGCATGCCATTAATCGTGTTGAGCATTATTTTAATATTATCCTTTCTTACCCACATTAACGCATAGATTACAATTACGTGGGTTTTTTTGATAAAAATTTAGGTTATTTTGATAAAAATTTACTTACAATTCGCTTAAAAGCATCGAACTAGTTTTGTTTAAAGGTTTCTAATCGTCTTGTATATACAGATAATGATTCATTGAATGTAAATTCTACAGTTTGATGTCTAGATGTTAATTTCTATGAGCAATGCAATTTTAACGTTAGCAAATCTCATTAGTATTGTCAATATATACTCCCGGACACATCTATCGGCCCACCACCCAGTGTTTAAAGTTTCGACGGTGTCTAGTTAAAAATATATGTTAGGTGGAGCAATAAGTTTTAATGCAGTTTTGAAGCAGATTTATTGGACAACCCCTATGTAGGTTTTTTTTTTGTAATTACGAATTGATTTGGCCGGCAGAAGTTTTACAGCTTGGGCGACAATTTCAGGCACAGTATCCATATTTTTTGGTCAAAACTAGCTCTAAGTTTAGATTTGCCTTTTTATAGAACCAATAATCGGACACATAAAAAAAAAATCCAACTTGTGCGAAATAAAAAAGTTTTCGCCTTTTCTGGTGTCGTTGAAAACAATGAACAGACTCGAATTTTCGTTTTTTTTCTCATAATCCTGAATTCAAAATTAAAAAAAAAACATACATAAAGGTTGACCAAAAAATCAGCTTTAAAACTGCATTAAAACTTATTGCTCCACCTAACATTTATTTTTATCTAGGCACCGTTGAAACTTTTAAACACTAGGTGGGCCGATAGACGTGTCCGGGAGTGTATTTCTTGTAGTCGTTACTCATGAACAGGCACATGAACCCTATCAATATTGCGTTCGCTTTTCTTGTTTCAATCTCATTTTCTTTTCACTCCGTTTATGGCCTGCACTAGATTATGGTAACCCATTCGGTCGTAGGTTGACGACCCAATGCTATAGAAATTGAACAAACTATTGATCTAAGCGCGGCTTATCGACTTCCCGGCACTCTGCGGATTTCTCGTGTACAACCTGTTCTAATAGTTCATTGAAGGAAAAAAAGCTTCCATGACCTTGTCACGTCAACTTGAACTGTATTATCGACGACAGAAAGTCCAATTTGAGAGATCAGCGACGCCGGTCGAAAACCAATTTCGCTCTCGACAGCCAGCTCTTTGCTTGCATCAGTAATAATTCAGTAAGGCGCGTGACCGCGCACCGGACGGACGTGTGTTGTGCGTACAAACTGTTTTCCCATTCGGCGTTCGCGAATTGTAACTCGATCGGATATCGCGGCAAGGTACATTTCTTTAGAATTATTTAGTAACAGTGTTTTCGCGGTACAACCGGATCAAATGGTGTCTAGTTCTCGTTTGTAGACGTGATAAAGAATTTTTGTGAAAGGATTCTATTGCCCACTGGTTTTGCGAACTTCTTTCATTGTTATACTATGGTAACGTAATTATTCATCTAATTCTTTTGATTATCGCTTTGTTCCACAATGAATTTATATTAAAGCAATGCAGCAACGTCCTAAGTTTTAAATTCGAACAATGTTTGCGTTTGTACTGAAACAATAAACTCTTTAGTCATTGAGATTGGTCTTTACGACTGAAGGGTTTTATGATGTATATTAATAACTTTTTTTCAAAATTCATCACCACCACCACCCCGAACGCTAGTTACGAGTACAATTAATAGAACATTACACCCGGCACTATGGAATGTGGTTTTCAGTACATAACTTCACGTCTTAAGTTACGTTGCGGCTTATAAAGGTTCTTCGGTAACACCGACGGATCTATTTTCCACCTCAGATGCTATAAAGTTATCACTATTATAGATCGTTAATATGCTTTAAAATTCATACTACTTTAATAATCTTGAGTGTTGATTAGTAATTTTTTTAACTTTACCAATTACCAAATACAGCTGAAGGCAACGAATTGTTATCACATACTATATAAAGAGGAAGAAGGAGTCGTGATAGCCTAGTGGTTTGAACGCCGGCCTTCCAATGCGAAGGTACCGGGTTCGAATCCGGCCTGAACCAATGAATTTTTCAATTTATGTGCAGTTAGCATAAAACACCAACTAATATCACGTGCTTTGTCGGTGAAGGAAAACATCGTGAGGAAACCTGCATATCTATGTCATGACCATCAGTGGTCAGACTAGTATGTGAAATGGAGAAGGCAATGGCAACACCACTCCATTATAACTGCCAAGTAAGTCGTCGTGGGTTTCAATAAAAACATGATGACCACGACCCTCAGTCATGAGGAAATACGACTTAGAAGAAGAACTATATAAAGAAGTGCTAAATACTTATTGATCATTTACGTGGTGATATTAATGGTGGCGAAAAAAAAATAGAACATTTTGGTATACTTAATTCATATAGTCATTGTTTACGAATGTGATCCTCATCATTCCGAGCCAGTAATGGTCGTACGATATAGTACCCCATTATGAGAAAACAAACGTCATCTTGGCATACAACTTGATAAGAAATGATGATACAAAACCGCACCACTGATTTATTACTCGTGACTGCTGGTTTTCGTTTATACTACATCTAAACATATCTCGGATCTAATAATCTTACGATATTTATACTGTGTTATTACTTCGTTTATACTCGTCAATGTAAAGGTCGTCGGTAACTATAGATGAGGACTGGAATTGAGGTTTATGTCCATATATCGGCTTATGATCATCATGAAGATAAAGTGATTAGAGGAATGGTATGTTTAGTTTTATGATACAAAAACCGTTAAGATCATGGTGATAATCGATGAGTTAGGATAATTAAATACAAAACGTATTATCCACGCCGGTATCACCTCTAATTTATTGAAGTAAAAACATTCATCTTTCACTTTATCATCCACTTCTCCAAGTACTTCTCCTATTTCTGCCTCCATTTTAAGAGTATTGTAACTAGTGAAATTACCTTGGTAATGAGATATGACATCTCATCTCTCAAGATGACGAGCGCAATGTGGTGCAGTGTATATAATTTTAACTAACGCCACGTTATGGACGAGCCTATCACTAACCATCAGGTGAATTTCACATTCGTTTACTCGAATAAAAAAATGTCTAAATAAGCTCCACTAACAATATGTTATCTAATGTCATTGATCATTGATAAACTTACTACGATGTCGAATTGACAGCTAACAGAATTTCTAGAAAATTATTAACAAATTGGATACCGTTGCTCTTGTGTTCATTATCTACGCGTTTTATAAATTCCTTGATAATGATGTTATTTTTCACTAAGAATGTTTGATAACGTTGAAATAATTTTAGATTACAATAGTTATTTATCTGTCGACGTAAGTCTGACTCTGGAGGCGTCAGTACCAAATGTGCGATTTAGTAGATTCTCAATTTCATGTTTGGCTTTTTGTTCTGATTGTATAGCTAACTGTAACTTTACAAAGTGTTCCCTTTTGATCGTATTTCTTTAGTAAGAGTAAATTGCAAAATTTGTCCGCTAAAATTGGAAGCTGGATTTCGATTTGTGATTAGATTGTAAGGGTGGGATAATAGGAGATTGATTTTAAACCTGCTAATTTCTATAACATGAAGTTTAGAAGGATTTTGATGAGTAATTTAAGAAGGTATTTTACCCATATTAATAAGAATTTAGTAAAAATTTATTTTGTTTTAAATTACAAATGTTTTGATTTTTTTTCTTTTTCATCGACTTAACTATCACTTACTATAACATCTCACCTCACCAAAGGTTTGGCTGATAAAGAATGCCTATAGGCATTAAGCCCGCCTTTTGTATACTTAATTTGTAAGGTATTACAATAAAGAGAAACAAAATGTTACTCTCATGATTGTCTTTAATCTTGTGATTATTCTCAATTTCCGTTTCCAACGCGCACTCCACCACTGTGATGGTCTGCTAACTATTGCCGTCTTAATTATTAATCGATTAAGCGAGCAACCTTAAATTAAGTGATTTAATGTGATCGTATTCTGAACATGACTTCAATTTGCAATAAACATAATTAAACTTTCCAGCTATAAGCCAACAGCGAGCCGGTTCCATTGCGCGCGAAATATTTATCTTCCCCAAGTCTATAAGCTTATAATTGTCAGTGCCTTCATAACGACAAATCCAATAAGGAGAATTGGTATTTAGAATAACATGTCTTCCATCAAATTTTAATACACTCCTCTTAAACTATCTTCTACATAATCGTTCTTTATTAATTTTCTATGTATAGGTTTTTTATGTAAAATACAGTCGCATTTATAATTTAAATCTAAGAAATTGTTTGAAATAGGTTTAACAATTGACTTCATGTTGAGAATAGACAGCAAGGAATAGCGTTTGCTGCTATAACTCTTGCCAGATCCTACCAGTATTTGGACAATGCTATCATTTGCCCTAAACAAGTATTTTGATATGTACTCCTCGTCGTAAACTCTTAACATTGTCTAGTAAACTAGTCATAGAACTGCAGTGATTCTGTCCTGAATACCACCAGGTGGTAGGTCTCTGTTGCCGGAGACCGTCTGGGTACCACCGCAGCTTCTATTGCAACCGCCAAATAGTAGTGTGCGAACATTACTGTGTTCCGGTTTGAAGGACGCTGTAGCTAGTGTAATTACTGGGGTAACGAGACTTAACACCTTATGTCTCAAGGCGACGAGCGCAATGTGGTGCAGTGTGTACCATCTTAACTAGCACCGCGTTGTCATGGGCAAGCGTATCACTTACCATCAGGTGAACGTCTCGCTCGTCTCGTCGCAAAGTAGTATAAAAAAAAAAGAATAAAAATCTGAGTACATTAATAGAACTCTCGTATGTTAAGCGCTATATATCTTAGAGAGGCGTTAGTTCTATTCCAACTGCACTTAGACTTATTGAAGGTAAACACTATGAAGGAAACTAACATGTTTCAAGAAGTACAGCTATCTTAGGCTTGTTAAATCTACCAACACACGCTTAGCATAGTGAATAATTTCCTTTAACACTTTTCTTGTAAGTGAAGGCTCCGATTCCCAGTATTGAAAACATTTAGTGCGATATAAATTTTTCGTGTTAAGTTTGTCATAGTTTAATAGTTTTCGTATTGCTAAAAATGTAAAACGAGTTTAATATACGTAATAGCGAGCTGGACGCGTGAAAGATTGGTTTAGCTTGCGACGGTTAACAGCGTGAACACTTTACGAGGGACACAAGAAAACCATTTGCTTCAATTATATATTAGCTGTAGCCCCTCGCTCCAGATCTCGGTTCCAGTTCGTGTCGGAGACAGTCCTCGCTATATGTTGGTCATGGATTCGAAGCACGCGCCGCGCTCATTACTATTCACATCATACAGATTTAAATATTTAATGCTTATATAGATTTGCAAGTGGATACAATGTTGTATATATCAAGACGGTTTAATTTGTTGATCGTTTCTTCTTCTAAGTCGTAGTTCCTCATGACTGAGGGTCGTGGTCCTCATGTGTGATGAAACACACGACGACTTACTTGGCAGTTATATTGGAGTGGTTTTCCATTTCACATACTAGTGCGAGCACGGATGCTCATGACATAGATATGCAGGTTTCCTCACGATGTTTTCCTTCACCGTCAAAGCGCGTGATATTAGTTGGTGTTATACTAACTGCACATCAATTGGAAAATTCAATGGTCCACGCCGGATTCGAAGCCGGTACGTCCGGAGTGGACGGCCGGCGATCAAACCACTAGGCTATCACGGCTATATCGTTTAGTTTAAAATACGGTTTATCGGTTAGTTAATTTCATTTTTTAAATGTTAAGAAACCGTGCCATGCCGGTTTGCTAGTTCCAGCATAGTCTTTTCGGTACAGTTGATTAGTGAATGGAACTAGTAGAGTAATAATATTAGTGTTTTCGTGTTATTTTTGTTGGTATTTGATGATGATGGGATACCAAACGAAAAGGAGAAATGTATACATACCACACTTGTGTGTGAATATTTTTTACTGCTGGTAGGTCTCAGTTGCTGGTTACCGTGTAGTCAAATAGTGCAAACATTACTGTGTTCCGGTTTAAAGGGGCGGTAAGCTAGTGAAATTACTGGGGTAACGATACTTAACACCTTATGTCTTACGAAGAGCGCAATGTGGTGCAGTGTATACCATCTCAACTAGTTGCTATGGGCAAATGTATCACTTACCATCAGGTGAATGTCTCGCTCGTCTCGACGTCTCGTTAAATAAAAAAAAATATTTTATTTGAAGTTAGACAATAGAAACAAGCTGTTAAAGTAATGAATCCGACTAGTTTACTAATCGCGCTCTTATCGTTAGGATACGGATGCTTTAATAGATTAAACTTACTTAATTACAAAAATAACCAATTGTCACTTTTATTTATTGATTAGGTGTATTTACAGTGTACATTGTAATGCAATGGTAATAGAAATATATATCTTATGGCTAACTAATTCTAACATGTACAATACAAATACACACAACATTAAAAAAGATAGTAGACGCGAGTTACGTAACCACAACATGGAATAAGTGTAACTTAAGTACTGTACACTTAGCGATAACATTCATTCTGTAACATAAAGCCCTTATTGTTTTTCATAGTGTATTTAAGAAATAAGTTACATGTAAAGTTTAATCCGCTTGCCAGTGTACTACAGAGCGGTTGTCTGCCTGTAGAATAAAGTATTATTTTATAAAAAGCTTCTTTATTGGTTGCACAACATAACAGTTCTCTCTACACCATTACATGGGACAGTAGTCCCAGAGTTTTATTTACAAAAACTCATCCGCCCGATCGCCCAACATAACTGGCGCAGTCGTAACGGATAGCATCTCCGGAAGATTCGCAACAGCAACAAATCGTGTCTACGAATCCGCTCAAAATCGCGAATACGTCCGGCATCGATTCTACAAAAGAACCTACAACGAGCATCGGGTGGAGTAAAGAAACTCGCAACAGCAACAAATCGTGTCTACGAATCCGCTCAAAATCGCGAATACGTCCGGCATCGATTCTACAAAAGAACCTACGGTGTAGCCAAGAGGTTGAAGACAGACAACACGCAGCAGCGGATTCCTGGAATAGCACGTCCAGTCGCAGGAAGAGACCTATATGGACAGCAGGATGCTCTATATGGGGTAAGCAGATTTTCATTACTCCGAGTATTTCCTTTGTGTACCATCCCTTCCTCGAAAAGTGTAAACTCATTGATAGGTATTGCAGTCAGTATTGATCTTTAATTAGGGTGTACCTTGTACTATTGGTTATAATCCCGTCGGTTACCAAACTTTTCTCCAATTAGATAAAATTTCTAGAGGAAACGAAAAGGGTTAATCGTAGAAAGATGGCGCAAGGTGCACAAACGCAAAGCGTACCGATTATTGAAATAGATCAGTCATTGCTTACGGCTAGTGCCGAATACGCAAAAATCAATGAGCTGTTGCCAACCTATGATGGGAACAGAAAGACAATAAATTTCTTCATAAAGGCAGTAGAAAATGTCTTAGAAATTGTTGGCAATAAAGATAAGGATCCTAGCATCGGATTGCTTATAATAAAAAAGTTGGTAGGTAGAGCAGCTGAAGTTTTTTCAGAGGTGGCCAGTTTTAAAACTCGGCCCAAAATTAAAAGTATGTTAAAAAAACGATTCGGTGAGACTCGTGACGAGATCACACTAGCCCACGATCTTAACAATTTATATAGAAATAAAATGGACCTGGATAGTTTTGGCGATAAAGTTAGGTACCTTACTTACACTTTAATTAATCTAGATCCGTTAAAAAAAGAGTTTTACGATAAAAATGGCTATCAACACATTTGTGAGGCAACTAAGTCCATATGTATCACTCGCTACAAGGATGCATAAACCAAGTAGCCTCGAAAATGCTATTTGGCTAGCAATTCAAGAGGAATATACTCGTAAATTAAAATTATACGAAAATAAGAATAACCTTTATAACTATAGTAACAAAGTAGAGCTTACGTCAAAACCGGATTATAGTAATTATAGCTCGTTTTCAAATAATAGATTTGTAAACAAATCGGACCCGCTAACTCCGACAAAAAAAGAAATTAAGCTAGAACCATATAAAAAAGTCAAGTATGAAACGAACGCCGACGCATTATCACCTATAAATATAAACGCTTTTGACATTACCTCTCAGGAAACAGGCGACCAATCGATAAATAAATTTATTGAAAACTTATCGGGTTCACCTCCAAACATTCCTGTTAGTTATAACACCGACCTCACCAATATAAACATATCCACTCTTTTTAAAATGCCGAGCACTTCAAATTAGAACAATGAACAAACAGAATCTGATCTAAACAAAGACTTATTATACTGTAGAGACGCAATTGATAAACAACTTAAACAACTTCACATTAGAAGCTCGCCTGGTATCGATATCCACAATTTAGAGAAAAGTAGTCATGTTAAAGCTTATACAACTAACGAAACTTTGAATTTTATATTAGAGATACAGTCAGTCATGAAAGAACAGTTTTACCATCCTACATCTATACTCAACCCTTTACCTAGATAACTTTACACTTCTTCCCGGGCATCCTTCCACTATACTCGGTAATAATGAATACGCATACCCCCAAGAGCCCTGTACACAAAAACCAAGAGCTCCAGATCTGCAAATACTTGGATTAGCAACCTTTACAGTTATCAAAAGATTGCATTGTACAAACAACCACATAATAACCTAAATAATGTAAGAGTTTTAGATGCTGAAACAACTATAGAAAACAACAAGTTACTACAAGCAAACCCTGTTGGCTTACAATGGTTTTACGGATACTACTACAATTAATCACTATCGTAAGTTATGTCGCCAGAAGTGCAGTACAAAGAGTCAAGTCTCGACGGGCAACGGTACAAGCATCGAGATGCAAGAAGCTCGTAACGTAAGGGTTGAAGATTCACCCCAACCCTCAGTTCCAGTACGCTTCGTTCTACGGGCGGAGGAGTTACGTAACCACAACATGGAATAAGTGTAACTTAAGTACTGTACACTTAGCGATAACATTCATTCTGTAACATAAAGCCCTTATTGTTTTTCATAGTGTATTTAAGAAATAAGTTACATGTAAAGTTTTTATCCGCTTGCCAGTGTACTACAGAGCGGTTGTCTGCCTGTAGAATAAAGTATTATTTTATAAAAAGCTTCTTTATTGGTTGCACAACATAACAGTTCTCTCTACACCATTACATGGGACAGTAGTCCAGAGTTTTATTTACAAAAACTCATCCGCCCGATCGCCCAACATAACTCGCGACAAAATGAAAAACATTAAAATTAAAATAAAAGAGAAACAGAACAGCATAAACATAGGAAAAAAAATCAACAATTATAAGTATAAAGCAAAAACTAAATTTTTAATGATTTACATCATTTGTTAATGAGTTAGAAATTAGTTCACAATGTGATTTGCGAAAACCGGTTAATACACTAGCTTCGTACTTTTGTTTTTAAACGGTTTTATTTAGCTCGACCCGCACGGAATTTATTTATTTGGGTCAAAATTAGAAATTGAAATTTAAGCACCTTCCCGTTGTCAGATTGATCTGAAATTTGGTACACACATTTAATTTAGATGACAATACAATATAATAAAATCAATAACATTATAAATCTAAGATGGCCACCGATACAAAATGGCGGATTACAATTTTTCCTTAACCCCCTCAATGTGGGTATCAAATGAAAGGGCTACACTAGTAAAACACGATGATTATGTCAAAATTTAAAATTCAAGATGGACGCCGTCCAATATGGCGGACTAGGTACAAATTTTTCACAACCACCACAATATGGGTATCAAATTTTGTAGTTTTCAGTACACATAAAATAAAACCGTTTAACTTAAAAGTTTTTGTTATATTATATTATTCTCATTTAAAACCGTTCACGATAATGTCGGACGTCTGGCAATTTTGACATTTATAAGTCTGATCGAAATATCTCGGGAAACCCTGACTGTGAAGAGTTCGCTATTTATTTGTAAGTAGAAATAGAGCTATTTTACTTGCGAATAGTAACATACGTTATACTTGTGCAAATATATAAAAATAATTTAATATGTGTATAGTTTTTTTTTAGTTTCATATTGGTCATTAGTATAATCGATTTGTTGAATTGATCATTTATTCTGTTGAAGGTTTTGAATTTAACGAGTAGTTCATAATGTCGTCATCATGAAATAAAATAATCAATTTCAATTAAACTGTTAATACACAAGTTTAATTTATAATATCTTACTTGTATAAGTAATGAAGAACAAATTAACATTAAACCAGTTGCTGTTATCAGTCGCGTTACCAAACTTGATAATGTTGGCAATGTTTTGTAAATACGGCGAATGTTATTACAAACGTTCGATGCGCGCTGAGTAATGGTTTTGGTGCTGAACCACGTGAACGGTTAACAATAAACGTGTGACACTTGTTAAATCAGTAAAAAGTGATATTACCAAAGTTACTGTTATTTCATCCTCTCTTGTAGAAAGGCCTTCCAAAGGCGGAGTTGTTAGGATAAGCCAGTCCAGGGATGAGAATAATGATGATGTTCTAATAGCAGTGTCTTGTGCTATCCTCGATCCTCTTGCTATGAGTTTAATGTATTTAACATCAAACTTACTTGTACGTAAATGAGAGTACTCTCATATAAATAATTCACCAAACATAAGAATAAATCTAGTCTGATCAGCAGACTGCGATGTCATTTCTAGAATAGGACAGGTAGTTATAAAATAGATTCGCTATTAATAAAACCTGTCGCCGATCTCGCGATGACCTCAACAGACCCACACAGCAGACTAGTTTCAGCTTTGGACATTTGTATCAGTGATATATCTATTGCAGTCGCCGAAGACAGAGCTTTAAATTTCATAATACACGATAGATGCAAACAATTCCTCATGTCATTACGTCTTTCACCTGATCCAAAAAGGCTTAACTTAAGCATCGAGATTAAGATCTTAAAATAGATAGTCTTTTTTTTAACCTTTGAAACGAGCGAGACGTTCACCTAATGGTAAGTGATACAACACTGCACCACATTGCGCTTGTCGTAAGACATATAATGTTAAGTCTCGTTACCACAGTAATTTCGCTTGCTCACAGCGCCCTTCTAATACAACACAGTAATGTACCAGGTGGTAGGTCTCTGTTGCCGGAGACCGTCTGGGTACCACCGCAGCTCCTATTTCAACCGCCAAATAGTGATGTACAAACATTACTGTGTTCCGGTTTGAAGGGCGCTGTAGCTAGTGTAATTACTGGGGTAACGAGACTTAACACCTATGTCTCGAGGCGACGAGCGCAGTGTGGTGCAGTGTGTACCATTTTAACTAGCACTGCGTTGTCATGGGCAAGCGTATCACTTACCATCAGGTGAACGTCTTGCTCGTCTCGTCGCAAAGAGGTATAAATTTTTTTTTTTAATAAACTGTTTGTCGGTAGAAATAGTCACTGCGATGGTACCTGGACGGTCTGTAGCAATAGAGACCTACCAGCAGTAGACATTAGGAAATAATGTCAAAGATTTCTTCTGGTTTACTTTAAATGTATAACTTAGTTTTTTTATTACTGTTATTATAAAAACAAAGTCGGCTACTATAAAATATTTGATGTTTTTATAGTATCTGATTCTCTTCTGCAAAGAGGAAAGTATTAACAGTCAAGCAGTAGTGTGCAAACATTACTGTGTCCCTGTTAAAAGGGTGTAGTAGCTTATGAAGTTATTGGGGCCAACTTGACATCTAACATCTCAAAGCGTCAAGTACGATGTTGATAGCGTAACAAGCGTAGTAAGCGTCTCTTCTCGACGCTTCGACGTATAAAAAATCTTTTTAATCTGTTTATGTAAATAAACATCTTTTATCAAATTACATTACTCGAGCCCAGTATATATCTCTGTACAGTTTTGGCTACGGTTGAGGTCGGTCGAGTTTGTTGACCGATTCCGACACCATTTTTATCTTGTGAAATGTAAAAATAACAACATGATATTTTTTGTAATGTATATCGTATATGCTTTTCAGTGCGTGAAAAGTCTGAAAATAATAATTTTGATATGTAAACTTTGAAAACTCGTTTCTTTTTCAAATATTTACATGTAGTTTTAAAATTATTTTCTCGGAAATTGATGAAATTGAGGTGTTTATAAAAATGGCAATATTGTTGTCTATAAATTTAAATAGTGTTGTATTTCATCATTACCATAATTGTCTCATCCAGTAATCCCCCGCAATCTTCACCAAGTCGTTGTATCACCTGGTGGACGGTCGTGCCAGTTGTATTAAAATTTGAGTATATTTTGATATGGTGAAGATAATATTATATGATAATATTATCATTTCATGTGAGGTATGAGAAATACAATTTTATCAAAACATCAAATTCTGTTCATCGGCATTTGTGTATAAAACCAAATAACGCAAACCTTAGTCTATATACCATCTTCCTTTTCTCGCTAAGGAAGTCTATTTACATCATGTCGTTTTCTATATATATAACCACAGGTTTAATTCCCATTTTCGGTAACTTGGGTTTACATAAGTATATTTTATACATCCTTTACTGTTTCATCCTAAATCAAGTAAAAGGTTATTACTATATACATAAATTATAAGATCTTGTCTTAAAACAGCTTGATTTTTTAAAAATCATATTTAGTAGTTAAAAATAATTTTAAAACAGTAACCAAAGGGAGTAATCTTCATTGTTGTGGAGTACAGAACTTAAGAGAAATGCGCGTATTCTTGGCTGCGATCTCGTTTGCGCTGAAAGTTTTATCGTGAACGCGACCCACATCGCAGCCGGGCTCAGTGAAAACCGCATTACCGCCGATTCTCGAAGTGGCTGTCTACCGATATTTATACTGTCTCTTGAATATGATAAATAAACAGCCCACTTAATGTCCCCATTACTGGGACCATATGGACTACTCCAAACCATCGACCACCAGGATACATTTAAAGGATACACCACACTTACGAAGCGCTCTGGCGGATTTTTTTTATTCTATTAACCGACGAGACGAGCAAGACGTTCACCTGATGGTAAGTGATACGCTTGCCCATAACAATGCGGCGCTAGTTAAGATAGATACACTGCACCGCATTGCGCTCGTCGCTCAAACATTAGGTGTTAAGTCTCGTTACCCCAGTAATTACACTAGCTTACAGCTCCGTTCATACGGAAAGACAGTAATGTTTGCACACTACTTTTTATCAGTATTAATAGTCATTGCAGTGGTAACTAGATGGTATCCAGCAACAGACACCTAGCAGCAGTAAAATGTTTCCCTCTCAATGTTTGTCATAATTCGAGTGAAATTTTCCAACGGCATACTACCTTCACATAAATGTGATGGTTAAGTTTACGCAACAGTTAAATCACGGTTCCATCACTAAGCAATGTTTCAACGTAAACTTTATATAAAGGCTTTCAAGTTACTTTCGTTTGCGGTTGAGATATAATTTCAAATGCCTCCATCGCTTTTAATGCGCCATTACAAATGCTTCCGCCGATTCGATTCAATTCGATTGATCCATCAATCGCCATTTTCACTTTCTTATTTAAACGCTTATCCTTCATAAGTCAGACGTTACCACAAACTGTGTGAAGGGTAAGCACAGGTTTGATTTCCATTGAGCTTAGGTTTTCAATGAAAGAAAACTGCGATATTCTAAAAAAACTTTCTTGGACAGTTGTGTATAAAAAGAAAGGGCCACGGATCCCAGCAGTGAACTTTTTGATATAATCAACGTCATTCTTAGATTAGTGGATTATCATTTTTACTAAGTTCTATTTATTATATACAATATAGAAACTACTCGTAATTAAGTACATCTTTTTTGTATTTTCACTTTTTTTTAACTTCATCGCTAAGCACTCGTCACGAACTGAACTACTTCACCACCTTGTTAGAGCGTATAAACGTTTGATGGGCCATTAAGTTTGCAAATTGAAATATGAAAGCCTCAGACGTCATTTTTAAGTAAGTTTTGCTTCTGTTTTGATTGCGGAAGCGGACCGTAGAAACTAAATGTACATTTGATAGACACAACATTGAATCCTTCGCTATTGAGTTTCTAAAATAAGAGAAATGTTTGAAATTGTCGTACCTGGCATTCACAGATTTAAAACTTCATTTGATGGACTATATTTTAACTCTACCCACTACTATATCTATTTAAAGGTCTGTATGAACATTATGAAGATATTTCACATCGCAGCTTATGAAAGAACCACTTTCTTAGTGATCCAATATATCAACAAACTTAAGAGCATACAAGATAGCCGACGTCGTCTCTCAACCGACTACACTTTATCATTGTTACACAATTGTACTTGTGTAAGAAACTCCCAGCAGCCTGTCACCGCTGCTCCAAACAACTGACAATTATTTAGCCGCTTAAGATTCTAGACCATTAGGTCCGCTAGATTATCTTAAGCACAATTTAGGTCACACTAGAACCCCGATGGCCTCGGTGAGCCGACTTCGTGTCTCTCACTTCGGTATCTAGTTTATTTATAGCAGGTTGAACGTACGATGAACTGGTTGCATCGATTAATGCATATTTGGTATCGACATCGTGTTCGATCTTATTATATATTGATTGTTGCTAACTGCTGGAAATGAATTGTATTTGTTATGGGATGTCATAGCTGTTTGAATAAAATATGCGGGTGATATAAAGAAATATAGATGCCTAACTAAAATCTCACCTGATATTAAGTGATGATGTTGTTTGCGGTGGTAAAACGCACTAACCTAGTAACAGCCTACTCACTCTTCTATTAAAGACACCGTTGACGTATTTAGACGGGAACAATGATGCTGACAAATCGTTCCACACCTTTGATGTTCTTTTCTAGAAGAAAGTGAACCTCTAGAAATTCAACATTAAGATTTTGATCGTGACATTTCTGAAGGTGTAATAAATGGAGAGGAATTTAAAAGCGTTCTGTTTGAAATTTTTATGTTAAGTTTAGCTGAAGTCGTAAATGCTGTGGTAACCAGCGTATGCATCATGTGGGTCAATGTTCCGTTCGTGTTTGTTATGTTCCGTGCAACGCAACTGGGCCGGAGTCGTCGAAATTTATTGGTTCCACCGTATAATATAATCTATTCACTGTTTCCTGATAGAAAACTATCGCACATTTCATACTGTTATCGTGTTCAGTGTTTTGTGTTTTCGTTACGTTACCTAGTACGGTTTCATTATTTTCCTGTAAAAGATCAAGACACATCTTCTTCTCACACACATCGTCACATCGACACATCGTCTTATGGTTATTTTGGTACTGAAGAACACACAATAATACAAAAATGATAAAATTGAAACCGACATCAGTATCTAAACATAGCAAAAAAAATTTTTTGTTTTAAGTTTCAGTTATTCGTCTAACACTGACTAAGAAGCTTAGGTTGTATCTGTTAATGTTATGACATCGCATTAGCTATTCTCTTCCGCTCTAGTTATTTTTACGTTTCATCATAAAGAAAAATAAATCATCGTTTTTATTAACCTCCAATTCAAGAGCAAGAGTCGTTTAAAGTTCATCACGTTCTATGTTCATTTGGTACTCAACTCCCGTACCAGAACCGATTGTGATCTAATTCTTTAAATGTTATATTGGTATAAAGGTTTATTTGGAAAATTGGTTTTATGTAAAACTTGTGGAACGAGACGAGCTGTACGTATCTTTGTGAAGACAACGGTGCCATTGTAAGCGAATGATATAACTCATATGAAAGACGACACGAGTGAGTCTCGGGCCACATAACCGGTGGAAAGCTGAGATTAATTAGCTGAATTCGGTATCAAAGAGGCCGCGTGGCACCCCAGTGCCCAGAGCCGCCACTGTTGCGACAGTAGATTAAGCCCAGACAATGGACAGTAAATAGCTGGTTATTGCGAGCTGTCGCTCCGGCGGTGGGTTCATTAAATTTCGCCCACGGCGTCCCCGGCGCGGCTCTAACGGTGGGCGTTGTGTTCGTTTCTAATTTCTGCTGCCAATGATATTCCGTGGACTGCTTGGTGAATAATTCTTAGCTGACTCCTTCAACGTCGCATCCTGACGACGTCCTCACCACATCTTGATCTTGATTCATTATTCATTGCTTTATATTGTAGTCGTATTTTGTTACTTTCTTATTTGTCAAGCTTAAATTAGTTTTTTATTGTACACTTAATATTAGCAGCTTTAGACAAATAAGTCGATCTAAAGACGACTTTTAAAATTTCAAGGTCGATGCGGATTGATAGAATAATTTCGTTATTTCATTTGTCCTTTCCTTTATTCAGAATACATCCATCTAGAAGAATGGCCAAAAATACCAGAAGCAGTAAAGGTATCATAAATTTTCGCTTACAACGCTGCAGCCGCAAATTCTAAATTCCGCTACAAGTATACAAATACAAAACAAGTTACAATTATAATGTAGCTAACTGTTGCGGGCGCAGCTAAAGTTAGGAATGTCTTCGACCTGTTTTGATTTAGGTAACTGGAAACTGTAGAAACTGGAGCGGGTTTATTTTAATAAGGAGATACTTGTTCAGTAAGATAATGCGATAAGTATAGATTGTTAACTCGACAGTTAAATTGATACTTCGATCGGTTCTGCGGTGAGGCATGTATCTAAAATAACGCGATCTGACGTATTTCTAAATCGGATTTGTACGTGATATCGTTATTTATGACTAACGTCTATACTAAATATAATAACGGCGCGGTTAAGTAAAACGCGGTAGAATAGAAAAACCATAACCAAGGCTATCCTTTTTAACAGATAGAAAGTCTGATCCAAAGAAATTCAGATCCCAGTAAAATTTTCAAGATTTGTTGAGATTTATGCATCGTAAAGTTTGTTTATACTTTTTTCTTCTTGGTAATTACTTCATTCGTTGGCTGAATTATTTTTCTTTTCTTGTAATAGATCTTCTTATTAAGGTATATCTATCTGTGAGGTCATCAACGCTGCGTGTCCTAGTTTTCCGTTTCCCATGGACAGAACTGATAACTTATAATCAAATGTGAAGTTTACTAGTTTGCTCACCTTCACCATTAAGTAAATCAATCAGTTAATACTGTTAAATACTCTCTGCGCTTTCGACTTTTACCGTTTCACGTCGTGTGCCGCGTAATTGAAAAGAAATCATCACGTGGTGAAAAAGGTACTAAATCACTTTCGCTATTATCATCAATCAATATTTATACCAACCACTAACGAGCTCGACGTATGTCGGTGCTTCAGCCGCTCGAAGAGCATCAAGATGTAACGGGACTATATAGAGCTTTGTCAGCGTCGCGTTTGATGGAAATGCAGCTTTACTTTCACGGAAGACAAGACCCTGGATCTATCTTAAACTATACAAGAGCCAAAATAAGTGTTTGGTGGGTGGTAAGGTTGTTTCTTTACTCCCCTGACAGCTGGCATACATACGTTATTAGAATTTCTTCCACGCATCGCCATCTTCACCTACATTGTCCCTTAATGTCACCTAAAATTGAAGTCGAATGTTAGTCAATTATACACAAAAAAACTTAAATTTGATTTTCTTATGTCCCAATGCATGTATTCAATAGGTACTAGGACGATGTAGCTAATTTATATGAATAAGTATCATATTATGCTCCAAAGCGACGAGCTTATTTTAGAGAATGTCTTTTGGGAGGAACCTAAGATAAAATAAATAATCTATAGCTTATTGAGTTGACATGTTTATACACTGTGCTGTTACTGCTCTAAGAATTTATTGATATACATTCTTTGATCAGTACTCTTGAACGTGTTTATAATGTAGATGTATTATTTATATCTTGAGATAGTAATTTCACTTCTATCATAACAGTATAGTGTGGCTAATGCCGTATAATAAAATGGAGCGTAATCTGCATACAGCGAGTGTCAAGTCGGCCGCCTACCACGCTTGATCTTTGGAAAGCAAGCCGGGCCCCCAGCTCCGTGCGATATACAATGATTTATATTCATATTACTTACCTAGCCATAAACAGCCAATGCGACAGCGTTTAAAACACATTATCAATATACAGTAATTTATTGGTGCGTTATACTCACTCACATTAGTAATGTTATAGTTATATTTTAGGGTTTCCATAATCTACAGTGAAGATATTTTGCTGTCCCTTTTGCTACCTGGCTATCTTAATTCAAAGGTGTTTGGTATTACATACCTTTGGTAAGCTTCTTTTTCTTCTTGTGCCTCTTCATGCCTGAAGATTGATTGCTAACTCCGACTATAATCAGATCTTTTGAATTTTAGCACATTGCATATATATAAATGTAATATATCTTTTAGGAATATCCAATTTATAATAAAAGAATTATTATTTTCATTTACATCCAAGCGTTCCATCTAGTCAAGTTAACGGTGTTTATAATTATTTTAGTGGAGGTTCGTAAGTTTTCCGGTTATACTAACCCAATCATTCCACGCCATTTCTGCCAGTGTTGCCAACTTACCGAATCGGTTTAGACTGACAGATTAATTATACGCCCCGTTGCTGCACTGTCTGTGTTAGTTTAATTTAGAAGTAACAACGATAGACATACTTCCGGGGACAATGACGAAAATCGAAATTCCAATAAAAGTTATTTAAAAGTAAACCAATGAAGAAAATCAGTGTTTTGTAGAATGAATACAAGAACAAGCGAATCATTGGTTGAGATGATGATGATGACAAATCCAATCTGACCAATTTTTTTATTTAAAACTTTTATTGCATCCATGTTTTTATTACACCCTATCCAACAATTAATAGAATAATCAAAATTAGACAACTCTGTAAGGAGAAGAAATAGTCTAACATAAAAAGGGTAAATTGATCACCACTATGTCACTACATTGTGCTGTCGCAAAACTTTTGTAGGATTGTGATCAACCTGTTTCTTCTTTTCACTTCTGCTACTTAATATAATCTCAAACACAAAAAGGGGATCACAATAGATCAGTCGCAAACAATAAACCTTCAAGTTATAGCCGTCGCGGTATTATCCATAACGGTCTATCTAGATCTTTGTCGTATATGAAATTAAGATCTCTCGCTTCATTTAAGTATTCATTATCTTGATCCAGTTGTACAATGTTGCCTTTTTGGTGCGCATTTAAATCTATCGGAGCCAATTAAGCCTCTCTCCCGTTGTCTGGACCGCATTGTAAATCTTCGGACAGATGGGGCCCGTTCGGTACTTTAATTTTGCTCCCATACATCGTGACTGGGAGAAAGTTTTGAGCAATTGATGTCCTTATACGAAAATGTTAATAAGGTAATAATTGATGTACCATTAGATATTGTTTAAAATTCAAATAGAAATCGCATGTAAATGAAATTAGCAACGAGACTTGACTTTGTAGACAAATAATTTCTATTATTGTAGCAGACGCAGCAATATCAATAAAACTCCCATCAACCAACCAGCTTTGGTTAAGAGATGGGTCTTGATATTTAAATGATGATTTGAATCCGCTAACATAGACTCTTGTACTACATTCTTAAAAAATATTCTGTAATTCTAGATTCTTGTAGGCTGTTTTGAATATCTGACTATTTGTCTTGATTTTGTATAGATTATCTCTTGATCTTTTTTGTTAATCTTATTCCACCAAATAACTCCGACTGCTTCTAGGAATCTTTATCATCCTTCATGTCTTCAGTGACGTCCACCCAATTTTATCCACCTTCATATTCCAAATCTTTTCTTGTTACATTACAATGAATTCTGTCTTTGTCTTGTATTAAATCGTAATTATTCTCTGCTGCTTAGAGGACGCTCTCAACAAGACGATTCTTTTTCAATTTACATACTACTTAGTAAATAAGAGGATGAAAACTGCTTTGTTACTTTATATCAAATATTGGAACAAGGCTTATCATATATTATATCGTGTACAATTAGCGTAACGCTGTTGTAAACGATAAAGAGTAAGAATTTCAAATGCCGTATTAAATACTACAGGCTTACACTGTTTAAACTACAGATAAAAATAAGTTAAATGTTTTATAACCGCTTCTTACGTTTTGTAGAGATAGACGTGATTTGCGTGATAACTACAACTAGAAAGGCACCGTTCATGAAAACTTGTTTGGAAGTGTTTTGCTTTTTTTACATACAATCATTTCGCTAACTACAGCGCTTAAAAATTAAGTAGTAACGTTTGTATAATATTGATGGCAGAAATTGGTTCTACGGTGGTACCTACCTATAGTGACGGTAACAACCAAGGCCAAATACCAGTTAAAATAATCTAAGAATTAATTCAATTCCACCTTAACCACGATGATTACAAGAGTTTTGGGAAAAGGTAGTCTTTTATCGGTGTAGTCGTCCAATCAATGTTTTTGATATTTTTTGACACTGAACACTAATTGACGTTAATTGATATCTTTATTATTATTTTATTCATTTTAATTAACTTTCTACCTGCATACAGTAATGTATATCAAGAACGTTAATTCTACCCATTACATTGAGGTACCGGTGGCCATAATACTTTGTTGCAAACCTACGTAATTAAACGTATTGGTATTTTGTTAATTAACAGGAACTGTTTGATTTGATATCGCCTTCGGCCTTTCACCATCAGACTTATGACGTCGATACGAGTATTCCTTCATAATACTAAAATCAAGTTTGGAAAAGCTAGCATTTGTGGTTTCCATGTAGATTTTGTTTGGGAATTTTTATGGAACTAGTCTAATGCGTTTTATCATTAAATATCACATCTCTGTTTACTATCAAGTTGGATCTTGATCACTAGTCTACATGATGATAAAAACAATTATTTTTCGGTGCAGTTTGTGTGAATAGTTTTCTATGGAAAGTTGGTTTTTCAGAAATTTTTAATATTACTGACAAATGGATTTATGTGTTCCGTGATGTATCACTGCCGTGTTATGTTTAATTCTATAACATGTTAACATCGCATTCCCGACATTATTGTCGTACCGCAATCGATATTGTATTCATAACGGTATACTGTATTATTAAATATAACGAAGGTTATATCATTACTACATTTATATGTGGTTTGATATGTTCAGCTACATTTAACGATTTCCCTTCACGGCGATAACTGTAATTTATTTTTAACTTCAGTAACTGAAAATGTGGTTTTATTACACACCGTACCAAAAAATTCAAATTCCTGAACTGGTTTTGTTTGTTTCTTTTTTTTTAAATAGAAAAGACAATAGTTCTTCGGTTTAAGTAATGAATATCAATTAATTTCTAAACGTATTTCGATACAGTATAATAGATTTATAATCTCTGGTTATTTTTCGGGTTTGTCTACCACACTCTAACCCACCCCTATAAGAATGAGGTATCCGGGCTTTCTAAAAATAATAGAGTCTGTGTTGGTAGTTGGCTTTTGACACGAAAATTGTTCTTGGACCATGTCTACGTCCTTTCGATGTTTACTGATCAAATTCAACATTTTTTTTTAACGCAGCGATGAGAAGAGCGAGAGATTCACTTGATGGTAAGTGATACGCTCGCCCATAACAGTGTGCCGCTAGTTAAGATGGTATATGTCGGCGGACGGCCAGAGCTTTCGCAAGGTTCATTGCGAAAATGTAACTTCCGAGTACAGAGACAACTTTACACGTCAAAAGCAGAACACTAAATCGATCGAACTCGATGACAGCAAAGGTTTTTATACCTTGCTCGGTTGTTTTTTTATTACTTGTCTATTTTTATTATTAATACAAATGTAAAATTACTCGTCACTATAATTACTAGAACAATATAAAATTACAAACTATTTATACAAAACTCTAAAAATGTCTTCCTTCATTAGTTTAGTTCTTAATTGTATCGATTTTAGTAAATTGAACGAAATGACAACAAAGCGGAAGTGTCGGTAACAAATCTTAATATTTAAAATGAAGTTTAAACATTTTAAAACTAGATGGCAGCACCACGTGCGCCCAAATATATATATACGCTGCACCACATTGCCTCGTCTTAAGACATATGTTAAGTCTCGTTACCCCAGTAATTTCACTAGCTTACAGCGGCCTTCAAATACAACACAGTAATGTTTACACACTACTGTTTGACGGCAGGAATAGTCACTGCGGTGGTACCTAGACGGTCTGCAACAGTATATCATCAATGTATACACAGTTTGCATCAGTTTGATGGTAACCGGTGGTGGTATCATTTGCATCATTAATATGAACGCTTGATTTGTTGCGTGATGCAACGGCGATGCAATTGGTTCGATGTAGTAAGCAGAGCGTCTCCAACACACGCTACAGAAGTTTGCGCACGCTCAGTCCGCGGTGACGGGGATCGTTTAAAAACAAACCTTATGTTGTTAAGCAATAGAGTCTATATTAGTTTGTGATGATTGATCACGTCGATGGTATGATTTAGTGGAAAATCAAATACAGTTTACACATACGAATTGTAAAAAAAACAACGAAAAAAGTTCGCAAACACATAAACACAGACCTATACAGTTAGCTGTTAAACTAACAACGAGGATAGACCAAAATTCGATGCGACAGTGAAGTGTTAAACGCAACCCGCTGCGAGTGTTACCTTAACGGTGAACGTGGATTATTACCGTCCGGCTCGTGCTAGTAGAAGTGGCGATCGCGGCTGGTGGTCGGACAGTCGCCAATGCGCGTGTGGTGAGCTGGTGGCCGGTGTTGCCGTGATAGGTGCTCTGGGACATCGCCAATGCGGCGGCGGCGCGTGCGCGATGTCGCCGCCGCGGGCGCTGCTTGCGGCTCTGCTGATATGTCAACTGCTCTCCTACGGTGGCCACCAAGGACTCACCAAGATATTCTACATGTAAGCATTGCATATCTACCTATATCTGAACATCATCGATTGGATAACAGGTTCAAGTTACTTGATAGTAAAGTCCAAATTATATCGATATTTATGTAATTTCTTTTTCTGTTTGAAAAAAATGTGCATGTATCTAATATACTCCCGGACACATCTATCGGCCCACCTAATGTTTAAAGTTTTGACGGTGCCTAGCTAAAAATAAATGTTAGGTGGATTAATAAGTTTTAATGCAGTTTTAAAGCTGATTTGTTGGTTAACCCTTAGGTATGTTTTTCTTTTTTAATTTCGAATTAATTTGGCCTGCAGATGTGCTACAGCTTGGGCGGCAATTTCTGGCCGAGTATCCATATTTTTTGGTCAAAACTGGCTCTAAGTTTGAGTAGCCTTTTTATGGAACCAATAATCGGAAACATCAATACAAAAATCCAACTTTTGTGAAATAAATAAAGTTTTCTCCACCCCTAGATCGCTGAAAACAATGAACAGACTCGAGTTTTCTTTTTTTTTCTCATAATCTTGAATTCGAAATTAAAAAAAAACATACCCAAGAGTTGACCAAAAAATCAGCTCTAAAACTTATTGCTCCACCTAACATTTATTTTTAGTTAGGCACCGTGAAAACTCAAAACACTAGGTGGGCCGATAGATGTGTCCGGGAGTATAGATATGAATGTAAAAAAAAGGCTCATTTGTGATATTAACATCATAACAAAACGGTTGAAACAATATCTTGACTAATGCGCTTCACCATCAGTCTACATCGTCGCTGACCATCAAGTGGGATAGTGGTAAAGCGTTAGTCTACAAACAAATAATCGTGTATTTCATCAACTAATATATGTTTTAACTTTATATGCAATACTAATTTTGTTCTGCTTATTATTTAACTTTAACGTTTAACGCAAATCGCTTCTCCACCGGATGTAAAGTTAGGAAGAGAAAGATGATTAAATATGTGATCTAAGCTACAGCCCTATCGCGAAGCTGTTGGATCGTTACACCAGCGAGCGGAACAGGATTATCTGCGGTATGGAATTTATTTGTACACCGAATGCGACACGTTTAGTCGCGGGCGCGGAGTGCCAGGTAACGGGACGCGAGGTATGCGCGTGCGCAGCGCCGTGCGACCGGCCCGCCATTAACCGGCGCGCACGCTCGACTGTTCCCGAGTACCGATTGCGATCTCGGAGGGCACGCGGGCCGCTGGGGATGGGATGCTCATCATCTAGATATCAACATAGAACATCTAGATATACATATTTGATGATATGGTGTAACCATGGAGACGAATTAACATTCTTCGCAAATAAAGATGCCAGAATGATACCCGTGGTTTGTGTTCCTCATCCACACATTTATACAGTACGGATATATAAAATCGATTCATGTGTGGGATTATGACTACGGGTTGCAGTAGGAAAGATCACGGGGTCGATCACCTACTCGTTGATCCGACCATATACAAGCCACTAGACATGAACATAACGAATGCCCTGAAATGTGCCGAAGACTTTGCGGCCTGGAGGCAGCTGGCTGACGCGTCTTTAACAGCGTTTCCAGACAAGCACTGCCTTCAGTAATGAAGTACACGAAATAAAAGAAGTGACTGTTGACTTTACACCCGCAACTACTCTTACAACCTCAGTGCTTTCATGATGTTGTGGCTAAGCTATTGTGTTGAGCTTGTGACACACGGGTTCCAATTTAAATTCCGTGCCACATATTTTATTGTAAGTTTGTTGTTTAGCGTATGATTTAGGATGACGGGGTTTTTTCAAAATCAACTTAACTATTTCCCCTATGTTGTCATCAGCCATCACATCATTGCTGTGATCCAGAATATATTGTGCAGCCTCGGTTCAAAATCCATGGTCTTACCGTCACTTAACAACATGCGAAACGAGGCCAAGTGTTAGCTCTTTATTACAGTTAGTATTTGTACTATCTACCTAGATGGTCTCCAGTAATCTATAAAGCTTTATAAAATTTTATCTGTAATTGGGTTTCAAGCTACAAGCATTCCGGGTACTGCGCTGTTGTAACTATAACCGTGTATCATAACAAAACAACCGTTCGGAGCCTAACGAGCTGATAAGTTGTGAAACTGTCGGCTGCCCGTCGTAACGCCGGACCCTCGCCCGCTGTTGTATTAATATTTTATTGCAATTGCTCGCAGCTCACAGTTGTCCTGTAGTTTGGTTATTACGCGAACTCATGTTTGGAATGCGGTAAGATTAGTTGGTGCTGGTAGAATAGCGAAAATACTTACTACGATTAATGGACCGGTTAAAAGCGCTTTTAAACCTTTGCAGAATAATGTTTCAGAAGACTACAATCACGTAAAGTTGGGGAAACCAAAAATTTTGTCATTAACTTCCACCATAGTAATATTTGCATAGTATGACTTCAAGCAACTTAACCAACTTTTTATACCTTGATGAACTCTTGAAATGGAGATCTGATTTATATATAAAAATTATTAATAATGAAACTACTGTTATTATCTAATTACTAATAAATATTAACAGTGACTAGACCGAAGCATCGTGATCGGAACGTTTTCTTACTTGAGACACTGTCACTCTTAGATCATCATCAGATAGACTTGCCCCGAAGATATCTCTATCGATCGGATTACTTCTTGGTTTAGTATAATCATACTTTCCGGAGAATTGTTTTGCACATTACTGTATGGTCGTTTGGAGTTCTCCTATTGACCACAGCTCACACAGGCGAGTGTGTCTAGACTGTGACGTCACACGAACTTGGAACCTGCGTCGCTTTCCCAGCCGCAAACAATCCTCCAATTCAACGCTGATTGTCTCAATTGGTCGCGACTTCTTTACATTGAGATATATAGTGAACTGGAATGGATGTCGTGTCATCTGTTTAGGAGCTTCACGTGATTGTGCTTAATTGGAAATCGGCTATTTAGTACATACGTATTATATTACATGTTGACGAAAGTCTTGCTTTACGGTACTATAAGTTATTGCTTTTAAACACAAGTCACTTTTATTTAACTACACTGGTCTTATTCGTTGCAGATAATTAAAGAAAAAGAGATATTAAATAAAATCGTTAACTTAAATGTTAATTAAGGTATTGATGATTGGCATTAATGATAATCATTTTCTTTGTGTGTTATCGCAGTTGAATATTATAGAAACTGTGCTAATGGTCGCCACTCTTGTTTCAGGTTACCTGACACCGGTCATCCACCAATACTAATCTCTCTGGCGGAAAACGTTAAATTGGATTTAAAAACAGCCGACGAATTATTGTTCGTCAATGAATCAGAAGAACATAATGACACGAAAAGGTTTATAATTGGGGAAACCGGCGCTGCGGAGGCTGAAAAACAAAAACATGATGAAATTACTACGGAAAAAGAGTCGACAGAACCGGTGTTAATTGTTAAAGCAAAACCTATGCATGAAACGAGGCAAACAGAAGAAGCATTTCGAAGCACCACTCCCATACCTGAAACCGAAAAAGAATCTCAACCGGAGGATAGAAAAGAAGAGAACATTCCAGTCAAACCTGAGACGCCGCAAGAAGATATCCCTTCATTCTCCGAGTGGGCACAAAAGCAATTAGCCGAAGCAGAAAAAAAAGACACCGTATTGAACCACTCGAGTCAACCTAGTCATAGTAATACAAATTTTAGTAATAAAAGCACAAAGCTTCGCTCAAAAAATTACGCTTCTCTTGCATGCGGGGCTAAAGTGGTAGCTGTTAACCCTGAAGCTGGTTCAGCAAGCTCTATTTTATCGCCTAATAGGGATGAATATATGCTCAACAGATGCAACAGTCGCATTTGGTTCGTGGTCGAGTTGTGCGAGGCTGTTCAAGCACAGAAAATTGAGATAGCCAACTTCGAGTTGTTCTCCTCCACTCCCAAAGACATCGCTGTGTACTTCAGCGATCGTTTCCCAACGCGGGAATGGGCCAGCGTCGGCCAGTTTACTGCTCAAGATATGAGAGATATACAAAGCTTCGACTTGTATCCGCATTTGTTTGGTAAATTTATTAAAGTTGAAATGCTGTCTCACCATGGCTCCGAACATTACTGTCCCATTTCGCTGTTTAAAGTGTACGGGACGTCAGAGTTTGAGGTGCTGGAAAAAGAAAGCTCTCAACACACCGCTCACATAGATGAGGATGAAGATGATGAGATAATTGACGTTCCCGACGTGCCGGCAGCAGAAACGGAGCCATCGAAAAACCTTTTCGGTTCTGCAAGAGATGCCGTCATGTCTATTATGAAAAAAGCTGCTCAAGCGTTAGTGAAGACGGAAGTTCCTAAAAATGTATCGAAGGAAAGTAATGATACATCGGTAGATGAAATGTACAAAAGGTGTTGCTCCCCCAGCCATATTATTGTATGTGATAATTGTAGTGAAACGCTTTATAACGAGGTTTATGAGTTGCTGAGTTGTAGCTCGGATAAATTGACTAATTTAGTGCGCCAAGTGTTTCTAAGAGAGACTTTAAAGTGCACGGGAATATGTCAGCCGTTCGGCTTAGACTTTAAAAGTACAAAGACAATCGAGTTTAGTGACGAACGTGTCGCGTACATGAACGCTTTGTTTGCTCCAAAATATTTGGCCGCGTTGTGTAATATTCTTGCAATAAAAGAGAAAAAGGTAGTACTCAATACAAGTTTTGAGACAGAAGACAACGTGACTAAAAATGTTACTATAGACGAAACTCCACAGAAAATAAACAGCGAGACCAATTCTGAACAAGAAGTTAAATTAGTTCCCATCAAAAATGGTGATACGGTAGATGAAAAAATCAATGAAACACAGCTAAAAGATTCATCTATACTTCCGGAACAAATGAATGAAAACATCGTTACCTTAGATTTAATAAAAGAAGAAAAAGAGGAAGTAGATGTTAAAAAAGAGGAACAGCAGTCTGTTGTAGAAGAAATATCGGTATTGGAACCACAAGAGGATTTCACCCCTGAAACTGATAAAATTCCAGAGCCAGAAATCGAAAACGATTTCAAAGATTCAAAAACTGATGTGAAGAATGGAAAGTCAGAATCTATAGCAGATAAATCAAAGGAAAACGTTGTAGTTGATGATATGAACGATCCAATGATAATGATTGAGAGCGACAACTTCATTTCTGATCTGGACCAGATGGCGGTGGACCCCGCCCCCGCCGGATCGCAATCAACTCTTAACCAGAATCAAGCACCGACAACTTTACAGAAGGAGTCTGTTTTCCTAAGACTGTCTAACAGAGTAAAGGTTAGTTGGACTAATAACTTTTTTCATTAATATTATATCGGTAGTGATACACATACAGAAAGAAAGTACGTTAACTATATTTAAACAAGTTACTCCGTGGCGCAGTGGCCAACCGCTCACCTAGTAATACTCGAACTCGAAGTTCGATTCCTGTCACTTAATATAAAGTTTGGTGGTAGGGTTTTTCGAACTCGCCTAAGCTGGTCTAACCTTCTAATTTTTTATTATAACAACTTCCGTGTTTTCCCGTTGTAAATTTATGAGAGTTCCGTTTAACGCAATATGAAGTTGAAATAAAGTGTAAATAAAAAGAAAACATAAGAAAATAATATTGAGATTTCGCTACAGCATATTATAGGTATGAAAAAATGATTACAGAGAACGTTGTCTTCGTTAACTGCTATTGTCTCTTATTACACCTAAATTTGTTTTATTTAACCTATTAATGTACTTAATCCGTATTTTCTTAATTCCTATTGATAATGTTTGTAACGTTATTTTTTCAGACTTTAGAACGGAACATGTCCTTGTCGGGTCAATATCTAGAAGAATTAAGCAGACGGTACAAGAAGCAAGTTGAGGAAATGCAGAAGTCATTTGAGAAGACTATGGTCCAGATGTCCGAGGAGCGACGAAAGAGCAACGAGAGAGAACAAAAGTACTTAGAACAACTGTCTAATTTACAGGAACAGTTGACCCAAATGGCATCCGCCCTGAACATGTTGATGGAAGAAAGAAACAGTTGGTTAGGCAACATGACAGTCCTGAAGTTCATACTGTTTCAAAGTATAATACTTACAGTAGCATTTTATTATGTATCCAAGAGAAGAAAGAGCGAGCAAATCGTTATGGTTCCCATAACCAAGAAGATTAAGAAAAAGCAAGACAGATTTAGAAGGAAATCAGTGGAAGGTGTTAGCGGTCACGCAACTCCGACCGCTAAAAAACGGAGACCGAGCGAAGAAGCATTCCAAATAGAAAGGCAGTCGACTGAGGAAATGGAAAGAGAGCTTGACAACGGCGAGTGGCAAGTTGCCAGGAAGAACAGAAGGAGAAAGACCTCCGTGGTACACAGAAGCGTTGAATGTGACGCGAGTGTCAACTACGTCAGACAGGACAGCTTAAGAAAGCTTCAAGAAAATCCTATACCATTGGACGAGGGCGAGTATTTTGCGCCGGTCTCGGAGCCGAGGGAGTTCACGGAGGAAGTTCCAGTTAAAAAGGAGTCTCCCAAAACAAACGGCTCGTTCTTTAATAATTTAAAATCGAAAACTATGAAGACGAGGCGACTCTCTTCGCCCGCATTTCTGAGGACCCTCAGCAGACAGAGCGCCAGGAGCACGCCCAGCCCTGTCATGAGGACTTCGGAGCCCATGTTTAACGGGAAACTTGGCAAAAAGGCCGCCTCCGAATCTCCGACCGGCAGTCTCTGGTCAGAATCGACGGAACTCTCGCAGAACGGGACACAGGAGAACGAGATCGGCGGCAAGAAGAAGAAAAGCCTGAAAAATATATTGAAGAAAGTGTTTTGAGGACTTTATTTTTATAACTGTGTGTGTGTATTAGTCGCTTGGTGAAGCGTCCAGCTGTTGTAAATTATTTCTTTGCCTCTACCCCGCTATCTTACATTGAAGATATTAAATTATTGTATAAAGTACGATCTTTTCGTTGTTAGACCTCGATAGGTGCCAATTGTGATGATTAGGAAGCCTAAATGGAGTATTTGTTTTTGTTAGTGCATGAGTGTTAAATTACTGCTCCGAACTGCGCTCGAGTGAACAAGTCGGGCAGTCTCGGTACCGAGTGGCATTAAATGCGCAATGTTTATAACTCACGTGGTTTTATTTTTCCTCCCGTGGTGAAAGATGGAGGAGCAGACATCAGGTGTCAGGGGTTGTCCATGCTATCAGAAATTTTGCTTTAGGTTCTCCTATTTTTGGCTGAATCTTGATGATGCGATCTACAAAATATTCATCATCAGCTTATTGTCGGCCACTGCTTAGCATACTCACCTCAATTCGATTTATAACGCGACCACCTCGATGCCACCTACTTACATAGATTCTCTGTGATTTTCACCAATTCATCAACTAGAATGCTCTGGATATATGGACCTTGTTAACTCAAGAATCTTCCTGCCGTAGTAGATCTTCGCGCTATGTGACCCGCCCATTTTCAGCTGATCCACGATCCTTACAGCAATCTCTGTTCTTCTAAAGATCTCTTTATTCCAGATACGATAAAGTGGAGAACCATTGAGCGTAGCACTACATATAAAGTGACGTTGCGAGACCTTGTCGTTGGAGACCAAAACCAGTATTTATTGAAGAAGTATTCCACGTTATAATTTATATTTTTTTCTACTCGATAACGTCGTGCTTTGTACATATCAGTGAATACGATTTCTACGATTAATTATGGAATAAATTAGCTTAATGGTTAAAGTGAATATTTATATAAATTCATAGTGTAACAAACCCATTTGAATTCGTTACGAGGTGTACGACCTCCAGGCCACTAGAGGTCAGACCTCTTGCTACAATAACATTTTTTTTTATTTATTTATTGTACACACAAAAAGGACAAAATATAAGTACATAGATAAGATAAAAGTACATAGGTGAGCTTAACCCTAAAAGAGTTCTCTTCCAGCAGACCTGTGAAGAAAGGAAATCAATGAAAAGTATAAACCAGGTAGGTGTATACATTAAGAGGAAACATGATTTCACGAAAAGAGAAGCTTAAGGAAATACTGCTGCATACACAAATACAAAATACAAAGGAGACCAAACATGAATTATCCAATATAACAAATATAGGTATAGGTGATGAAAGGAAATACTTTTTAACTTTCATCCGAAAGATAGTAAGTATTGGACTAGCGCGTATATCATGAGGAAGCGAGTTCCAAAGTTCAACTGCCTGCACAGTAAAAGATTTATTATAGCGTCTTGAAGAATGACACGGTGTTTTGAGAAGAAGGGACTTGGTGCTACGACACACAGCACCAGTAATACATACATGTTGTGTATAATTTCTAACTTATCCGTTACTTGGAGAGCGATGAGCACTCAAATCATGATTATATAAGAAACAATATGCAATGAAAATACAATAATAATTCTTAAAAACTTTATTACATTTTCATGAACATAACAATAAAAAAAAACTGCTTCGACTCTACTTGTGAGACGAAACATTAATGAGGCTGTTTCCTAATTCAGAAACTTAACTTCACTTATGTTTATAACTATAAATATAAAGACAATAAGAATAAATTTAGAGAAACAAAATTATATTTATATACAAATACATATTTTTATATTTATTGAGCAACTTGGCCAAATCAACATGAATCAGGAACACATAAACTTAGCACATTTATTAGCTTATCTAAGTTAAAAATGTCTTATGTAAAATGAATAATAGTATATTATTTATAGTACATGTAATATTTCAAGAAGTAACAGAGGAGGTAATTGTCTCAGAGTTGCAGTAAAAGCCTTTGTAACACAGAGGTTCCTGGTTCACTCCAGGGTCACATGAGTATGGTTTGTGGTAAGATTTTTTCGTCATGTGGAATTTAAGTGAAATGCTAGCTCATTATAATATATAAAAAAATGTTATTATGTTGATTCGGTTACAGTCTGTAGTTTTAACTCGTTTTGAGAATGTGGTTTGGCTGTAGTTTTTAGGTCTAGATATAGATAACTACAACTGAGTTTTGAAACCTGGAGCCGGTGGTAGATGTGACCAAAACATTTTAAGACAGATTGAAATTATTAAAGAAAACCACTATGATGATGAAGAGGATCTCTGTACTCTGATAGTTAAATAGTCCAAACTCATGAGACGATGTTCACCGACTGCAGAAAGTCTGTCAGGTCAACACATTTAATGTTGACGAGGTTCCGCTGCCTCGCCGTGACGTTCAGGCTTTTCGCGGCCGCCTCCAGCAGCTCCACGGTGTACGGGCTGGTGCCGTTGGTCGCGAACACGATCTCGTTCACCTCCTCGTATAGCTGCACCTTCACCAGATGCCTGAAGTTACGCTTCAATGTGTCAAGTATTGTCTCGTGCAGTTTCGCGTCCCTGCACACCAGGTTCAGTACAAAGTGACCTGAAATGTGATAAAAATAATTAATGCATATCTAGCGAAAAATATACTACTTCTAATGATGGTATGGTCTCTACCACCGGAGATCGTCTGTGAAGGTAATTCTACCGCCAAACAGTAATGAGAAGACATTACTGTTCTGGCTTGAATGGTGCAGTAAGCTAGTGAAATTACTCAGGTAACGAGACTACGTTTCATGACTTTTTTTTTTATACTACTATGCGACGAGACGAGCAAGACGTTCACCTGATGGTAAGTGATACGCTTGTCCATGACAACGCGGTGCTAGTTAAGATGGTACACACTGCACCACATTGCGCTCGCCTTGAGACATAAGGTGTTAAGTCTCGTTACCCCAGTAATTACACTAGCTACAGCGCCCTTCAAACCGGAACACAGTAATGTTTGCACACTACTATTAAGACTTATGGCGACGAGCGCAACGTGGTGCAGTGTAGGTAGTATAACTTAGTATTACTTACCATCAGGTAAACGTCTCGCAGGTAAAATCTTCGCCGGGTAAAAAGATACACTAGAGTCTGTTGATGTAAGGCTTTGGACTCACCGTCGTTGGTGAGTATGGACTTGACGTCAGCGAGCGCGTCCTCGGCGAGGAACTGTCGCGGCGGGCAGGACAGGCCGAGCGTGCGCTCCTTGCTGTCCATGTCGAACATCACCGCGTCGTACTGGTGACCTGGTACAGACAAAGCTCTCTTATAGTTCGCGAAATTCAGCGCCTTTCTCAATAATAATCATTCATCGGAATCCGGGACAGTAAAGCCCTTGAAGCCCTAGTTTATTTCCTAATATTTATGTTACTCTTAAATAACCAAGTAAATATATTTAAAACTTACCACATTTCGCTTCTTCCTTCAAAAAGTCGAGGCCGTCTATAATGTGCACCTGGAGGCGGTCGTCCAGCTCCAGGTCGAAGTGGTTCCTGGCTACATCGAGCATGGCGGGGTCGAGGTCGACGGCGGCGACGCGGAGCCGCTCGAAGCACCTCTTGAGGAACATGCACAGGCCGCCGCCGCCGAGCCCGAGCACCGCGACCGCAGCGCCCCCGCCGGCCAGCGCCGCGCCCACGCACATGAACGTGTGGTACAGCGACATGTGCCCGAAGTCGATCACTGTACGCGTTTTGTTCTTCCTCTTCACTGCAATTTATTAATTTCGATCAATTAAATTACAAAATAATCTATTACAACGATATATTTAAAAACAAAAGTCTTGTCGTTTCATGTTCTACTGATAATCTTAAACTGCTAAAGCTCACCTGTCTTAAGCCTCGCCTCCGACTGCACGAGGAACTGGTTGTCCAGGAACACGAGGCGGCGGTGAGTGGCGCCCTCTACGTCCACATCCTCGACGACGAAGTCGCCGGACACCTTAGACGAGCCTTCGAACACCTTGACGCGCCTCCCCACGTCGCTGCCCAGCGAGAGGAACGGGATCTGAGAAAACATACCAGCAATATAATTTTTAAATCCAGTCTAGTCGGTTCGATGGAATTTAAATCCGCTAAAGGTACATTTATGTTTTGAATTATACTTTTTTATTATACTAACTCAAGTGGTTGCCTATCCGCTTTCGCAGGAATACTCACATTCTTTGTACTCTATACAAAATACTTTACAATCCTCTCTTACCGCATTACCTAAAAAATCAATTTGAGTTTATGTCCGACTCCCATAGCCTTACCCTTCACTCATCAATCAATCTCTCTCTACGTGTTCTCGTGCACTCCTCGTCTTTCTTTCATAACTCCTTTAACATTATGGCGGTTCGTTTGTAGAACAACCTACCTGACCACATTCGAACTGCCAAATCATTATTTTCCTTCAAAAGAGCGTTAATAGAATACTATCTTAAAATCTAACCTGTATCTTCCTCTCGCTGTTGCCTATTCTCAAATGTTTTTTATTAATATAATGCACCACTGTCTTCTCTTTTTTCTCTTACTATTTATGTCCTACTTTCCAGCGGGTTGTCTGGAAGAGATTGCTTTAAAGCAATAAGGCCGCCCATTGTACATTGTCATTTTATAAATTTGTATGTTTATTACTTAACTTTGTGTGCAATAAAGAGTATTTATCTTATCTATCTTATACTTTAGTTTTGCTTAAGAAAAAAATGAGTTCCACATTTTCGGCATAGTGTATTGTTGATTTTTATTGTTAATTTTAATATTTTATGTGTATAAAGTACTATATTATACTTTATATCGTTATTGTTAATTTTGTTTTAAAGGATCGCTACATAAATGTTGTGATTAGTTTTAGATAGATTTTCCAAATTTTCTTATAGTTATAATTAATTAATTAAAAATTTCTTTCTGCGCTTTCCGACGTACTTAATTAATGTACATTGAAACCTCATTTAGCCTTACATATTGTAATCAATAAGAATATAATAGAAATTGTTAACGCTGTTGGTAAATAAATAAATATAAGTTACATAGGTACAATTATAAGTTAAAAAATAGCCTCGACATGAAAAAAAAAATAAGATGAACACAATCTCTAAACAATGAACAGATTTATTTTAATTACAGCTTTAAACTTACGATCCTTTTAAATTCGGTCATTTCAGAGCTACAACACAATAGACAAACACCAGAAAAGTTTTACCTTTTTTTGTGTATATAAAAAAATAACGTAAAGCCGTGATAGCCTAGTGGTTTGAACGACCGCCTTCCAATGCGAAGGTACCGGGTTCGAATCCGGCCTGCATCAATGAATTTTTTCAATTTATGTGAAGTTAGTATAACACCAACTAATATCACGTGCTTTGACGGTGAAGGAAAACATCGTGAGGAAACCTGCATATCTACGTCATTGACTGTCTGTGGTCGGACTAGTATGTGAAATGGAGAAGGCAATGGCAACACCACTCCATTATAACTGCCAAGAGAGTCGACGTGTGTTTCAGTAAAAACATGATGACCACGACCCTCAGTCACGAGGAAATACGACTTAGAAGAAGAAGAAGAAAAAAATAAAATAAAATCTAAAACTGCTTTGTTTTGAAAGGCGCCGTAGTTTGTGTATAGTTAATGAGCTACCGTAATGGTGTCACCAGCACACAACCTCGTATATCAGATGACGGTATATTGAACATCGGAAGATAGTGTCTTACTTACCTGTCCCGTAAAACCGTTAGGTACTAGCATCTTTGCGGAATGCGTCAACTCCTCCTTAACCGCGTCGAGGCTCTCGTACAGGTGACCCCTCCTCAGCACCGCCACCACCAGCCGCCCGAACCTGGCCGAGTCCTGCAGCTGCCGACGGCCCGCCGCAGTACCGAACAGCCACTCTGATTCTCTGCAATGAGAAAAGTACAATAACTACATTGGCATCATGAAACTGGAGATCTTAGATTCTAATAATATCGAGTAGGTTACCCAGACACCGCCTAGGTATTGCAGCTCTCATCTCTATCTCCGAACAGTACAGAGATAATTTTACTGTGTTCCAGTTCAAAGGGAGTTGTAGCTAATGAAATTACTGTTGCAACGAGACTTAATATCTAATTTACCAGGTGGTAGGTCTGTTGCCGGAGACCGTCTGGGTACCACCGCAGCTCCTATTGCAACCGACAAATAGTAGTGTGCGAACATTACTGTGTTCCGGTTTGAAGGGCGCTGTAGCTAGTGTAATTACTGGGACGAGACTTAACACCTTATGTCTCAAGGCGACGAGCGCAATGTGATGCAGTGTGTACCATCTTAACTAGCACCGCGTTGTTATGGGCAAGCGTATCACTTACCATCAGGTGAACGTCTTGCTCGTCTCGTCGCATAGTAGTAAAAAAAAAAAACAATCCAATGTCTAAAAGCGATGACAAAGATGCGCTGCAGTGTACATCACCCTCACTAGCATTAAGATGATTTATCATAAACGCGGGAATCACCAAGAAGCAAGGGATTGTCAGATTTTTCATTGCTGATTTATTAAAAATCCTTTAATATAGTAAATTTCCTCTGTCCCAAAACTAAGATTATGCTTGTGCAGTCCTTAATGCCAATAATTGTTTACGCAGATGTGTGCTACCTCGACTTGAACAAACATCTTCTCAACAAGCTAGAACGCCTTTCCAACAATTGTATAAGATATATTTTCGGACTTCGAAAATATGACCACATCTCTGAATACCGCTCTCGCTTTAAATGGCTCACTATTCATCAGAGGCGCAATTCTAGAATATTACTTGTTCTCTTCTCAATTTTAAATGATCCAAAAACTCCTTTGTACCTTTAACGTAGCTTTGAATTTATTTCTTCAACCCATGCCAGGGACCTCCGCTCAACTACTAATTTAACAATTAGTATTCCACAACACTTCACTGGCTTCGTCGGTAACTCTTTTACAGTTCAGGCAGCACGACTCTGGAACTCCTTGCCCGACGATATTAGAAGGGCTCCAAACAATACATAACAAACAAATGATCCGCATATTGATATATTTCACGATCCTCCAGATAATTGGCCTTGGCTCATTCGTCCAATGTAGAATGTAGATCTCACCTCAAAACCATTCTAAAATTTCCACCCCATCGCTCCCAATCCTATTCTCATTCTTTCGCCGTACATGCAGTTAGACTCTGGAATGCACTACCTCCTGCAATTCGTGAGATCAGGACAGTGTCACTTTTTAAAAAGCGCGTCAAAAACCATTATCTTGAGTTATCTTAATGTCCATAAATGTGGAACAGTTTTTGATACACTGTTTTTTTTTCTTTTTTGGTTTGTTTTTTGTTTGTATTTATAAGCAATGTTAGTTTATGTTTAGTATACAAGTTTTGTATTAGTTGAGTGCACCGGACTTACAGTCACTGCTATAAAATTTTCCTACCACAGGCCTACTGGAAGAAATTCCATATTGGAATAAGTAGCGCCTTTGCACTTATTTCTCTACATGTTTTGTTTCCTTTGTAATTTTGTGTGTGCATAAATAAATAAATAAATAAATAAATAAATAAATAAATAAATAAATAAATAAATAAATAAATAAATAAATAAATAAATAAATAAATAAATAAATAAATAAATAAATAAATAAATAAATAAATAAATAAATAAATAAATAAATAAATAAATAAATAAATAAATAAATAAATAAATAAATAAATAAATAAATAAATAAATAAATAAATAAATAAATAAATAAATAAATAAATAAATAAATAAATAAATAAATAAATAAATAAATAAATAAATAAATAAATAAATAAATAAATAAATAAATAAATAAATAAATAAATAAATAAATAAATAAATAAATAAATAAATAAATAAATAAATAAATAAATAAATAAATAAATAAATAAATAAATAAATAAATAAATAAATAAATAAATAAATAAATAAATAAATAAATAAATAAACAAAAATATCTTTAAGAGAATGGTGAGGTTTTACTTGGATATAGAACAGTAATTCTTATGTATGTTATGTATATATTAATTATGTATGTATTTATATGTATATATTAGGTATATATCTTCTTTTTTTAAACAATTTTTTTTTAAAAAACAAAACTTCTCTTTTACCCTCACCTACCACTGCATTTCCCCACTGCCGAGGCCTTTTCTATTTTTTTTTTTTTTTTTTTTTTTTTTTTTTTTTTTTTTTTTTTTTTTTTTTTTTTTTTTTTTTTTTTTTTTTTTTTTTTTTTTTTTTTTTTTTTTTTTTTTTTTTTTTTTTTTTTTTTTTTTTTTTTTTTTTTTTTTTTTTTTTTTTTTTTTTTTTTTTTTTTTTTTTTTTTTTTTTTTTTTTTTTTTTTTTTTTTTTTTTTTTTTTTTTTTTTTTTTTTTTTTTTTTTTTTTTTTTTTTTTTTTTTTTTTTTTTTTTTTTTTTTTTTTTTTTTTTTTTTTTTTTTTTTTTTTTTTTTTTTTTTTTTTTTTTTTTTTTTTTTTTTTTTTTTTTTTTTTTTTTTTTTTTTTTTTTTTTTTTTTTTTTTTTTTTTTTTTTTTTTTTTTTTTTTTTTTTTTTTTTTTTTTTTTTTTTTTTTTTTTTTTTTTTTTTTTTTTTTTTTTTTTTTTTTTTTTTTTTTTTTTTTTTTTTTTTTTTTTTTTTTTTTTTTTTTTTTTTTTTTTTTTTTTTTTTTTTTTTTTTTTTTTTTTTTTTTTTTTTTTTTTTTTTTTTTTTTTTCTTTTTCTTTTAATTGTTTACATATTTTCTTAAGTTTTTCTTTTTTTATCTTTAAGAAATTTTTTTTTAAAAAACAAAACTTCTCTTTTACCCTCACCTATCACTGCTTTTCCTCACTGCCAAGGTTGACTGGGAGAGAATGCCCTATGGCATTAAGTCCGACTTTTTGTACATTAATTATTTGTGTGCAAACAAAGTTTTAAATAAATAAATAAATAAATAAATAAATAAACAAAAATATCTTTAAGAGAATGGTGAGGAG
The DNA here is from genome assembly GCA_029286795.1 of Byasa hedistus. Lineage (NCBI taxonomy): Eukaryota > Metazoa > Arthropoda > Insecta > Lepidoptera > Papilionidae > Byasa > Byasa hedistus. The sequence continues at coordinate 1,034,204 of JAGSMW010000020.1, read as the reverse complement.
GTTTTACTTGGATATAGAACATTAATTCTTATGTATGTTATGTATATATTAATTATGTATGTATTTATTTGTATGTGTATGTATGTATATATCTTCTTTTTTTATATATTTTTTTTTAAAACAAAACTTCTCTTTTACCCTCACCTACCACTGCATTTCCCCACTGTCGAGGTTGACTGGGAGAGAACGCCCAATGGCATTAAGCCCGCCTTTTTGTACAATATTTATTTGTGTGCAAACAAAGTTTTAAATAAATAAATAAATTTGATTAATAATTTAAACATTCTCATAACTTTCTCTGTAAACATGGTTTATACGATCTATAATTAACTTTGTTTACGATACGTCCGTTTGTTATCTTGTTTTCAACGTGTTGACGGTGCATCGCTAAATTTAACGCTACGCATCGTGTGGGCGATGTTTTCTCTTTGTCTAAATTGAGCGATGTTAATGTTTTCAACTGTTCGAAATGATATAGTTTAACTGTTCACTTAACAAAAACGATTAGCGGTAGGGGAATCCCCGCTGAACCGGTGTGGACAACAAATAACTGGTCTCTAGTTTCATGTAGCATAGCGAGAGTGCTGAGCCGTGATAGCCTAGTGGTTTGAACGTCGGCCTTCCACTGCGAAGGTACCGGGTTCGAATCCGGCCTGCACCAATGAATTTTTCAATTTTTGTGCAGTTAGCATAAAACACCAACTAATATCACGCGCTTTGACGGTGAAGGAAAACATCGTGAGGAAACCTGCATATCTATGTCATGACCATCAGTGGTCGGACTAGTATGTGAAATGGAGAAGGCAATGGCAACACCACTCCATTATAACTGCCAAGAGAGTCGTCGTGTGTTTCAATAAAAACGTGATGACCACGACCCTCAGTCATGAGGAAATAGGACTTGGAAGAAGCGAGAGTGCTGGGGAGGGTTACGGAAGGAGACCACTGAGGAACTTCTCTTCTTAAACAGCCTCTCCTACTAGCGGAGTATGATGGAGATTAATTCGAAACATATCTGTCTGTCTCTTGTCTTGATCTAAAGTCTTGATTTCCTCTTACAACGATCACATTATTTGTCTGCGACTTCATCCATCAAGATCCTCACCAGGTGTTCGAGGAGCTCCAGAAGCAGAGTATCTTCTTAAGATTCAAATATACTATAATAACGAATTTGATAATTCATATAGCCGAATAGTAAGCACGGCGAAATTACTATTACTTAGGTTACCAGTATAGTGATCACAGTTTTATCATCTACCGTCATTTTTATATATACTTCCGGACACATCTATCGGCCCACCCAGTGTTTAAAGTTTCAACGGTGCCTTGCTAAAAATAAATGTTAGGTGCAGCAATAAGTTTTAATGCAGTTTTGAAGCAGATTTATTGGTCAACCTTTATTGTATGTTTCTTTTCAATTTTTTTTTGTAATTTCGAATTGATATGGCTGGCAGAAGTGCTACAGCTTGGGCGACAATTTCAGGCAGAGTATCCATAATTTTTGGTCAAAACTGGGTCTAAGTTTAGATTTGGCTTTTTAAACATCAAAAAAAAATCCAACTTGTGCGAAATAAAAAAAGTTTTCTCCATTCCTGGGTCGTTGAAAACAATAAACAGACTCGAATTTTCGTTTTTTTTCATAATCCTGAATTCAAAATTAAAAAAAAAAACATACTTAAAGGTTGACCAAAAAACCAGCTTCAAAACTGCATTAAAACTTATTGCTCCACCTAACATTTATTTTAACTAGACACCGTCGAAACTTTAAACACTGGGTGGTGGGCCGATAGATGTGTCCGGGAGTATAGTTACCGAAAATCGCCATAATCTTTATATTTTTTTCAGCCTCTTGATGCGAAATTTTATATAAATCGTATAAAAATTCATATCGACCCATAAACAAGCTTATTATATTCATTAAAGATTTTTTCGTAGTCAGCTCGACCCGTGGAGTCTTTTAATTTAGTTGCCTATTAATATTGAATTGTTAATTAATAACATTCCCTATAAAAGTGTGTGTTTTGTTTGTTTTATAATATGGTAATGAAGAGACAGCATATACTAAATCTACCAAAAGAATACGAGGTGTTCCTTCACTTATTATCGGTATGAGAAGTTCAGTTATAACTTATACAAAAATTTCTTCATCCAAACAATTACTAAGATTTTTGTTTATCTAAGTATTAATTGTAAGTATAACAAACAGAAATATTTCCTTCGATAAGCAAAAATATTTAGTATACGCTGCAGCTGATGAAGTTCATAAATTAATGATTCTGGAAAGCTCCACATTGTTATAGATAAAGACTAGCACTTGTTAGATCGATTTTCTCCTTGTTACAATATTTTCATTTTAATAATTAATTGTTACTTACATAAGATTACAGATAGTTGTTTTACTTTCAATAAATCACTTTTTTAAAATATTTGCCTTTAAATAACTACACAAGTATTATTTCTTATACTTTTCAAAATAATTGTCTATTCAGTTGATATATATCTTAATTTTGTGATTTCGGATCCACACGTCCACTCTTCATCATAAACGTCAACAGTTTGATTTCAGTTCACACGGTGGCTTGTACTGTTGTTGCAATTTGTGGGCGGAGACCCGCGAAGATTTGGATGTGGCTTCCAATTTCTTAACATGATATACATTTCAGATTGTCTATTTTTTTTTTAATCTTTTTCTGCACCGTGACAATCTGTTGAATATAACAATAATCCACTACTTTGTCTGATATCCTGTCTGTTCTGGACATTTGCTTGGTGAGACACTTCTTCTGTAGGTGTCTCAATCCATTGTGACAAATCTGTCTTGTAGGGTAGGAACACTGTATCTTTTCAATCTTCTATGCTGGAGGCCTCTATCTCCGCTCAGTATTAAAGCGAGCTCATTTTTATGCTTTGAGAGTCTTTTCTGATATTTGTTGCTGTACTTCATTATCTCCTGTTTGTATATTGGTAGTTGTAGGTTATGATATATGTATTCATTACTTATATATTGAGGGACGTCAAAGATGGAAACGTTCTAATATCTCAATATTGCTGTTGCTAGCTTCAGATTGTCTATTACATAAAAATTATAATTGCAACAAAGACTGAATAGTACACGAGGACTCGGGACTGTATGAGAATTTAACAAAGATTTTTATCTAGCGTCTGATCTCATCATCGGTGTCTCCCAAGGGTCTAGATAAAAACTTCTTATTCGTATAAAAATAATCGACGTTTAAATAATTTAGTTTATTACACCTATGGATTAAGAGTATGTTTCGTTGCTCCGAGTACCGGGCATTTGGCCAGACGCCTCCATAGAGAACGATGTAAACATTATCCCCGATCCTTCTGGACTAACATTTGCGATATAAATAGATTGCTATAAACTGGCCTCCACCAAACTATTTACATTATCTATTTAAAGACTACTCGTTTTAGAAATAATCTTTGAACATAGAGACATAATAATTAACGAATTTAATACCTAAATAATCATCATATGGTATCCAAGATATAGATTACTACCATTGCCTGCACGATGAATGAGAATTTTAAGCATTACGGAGAAAAAGGCTATAGATCAAGGCTGCGACCAGAAGACAATCTATAAGAAATGATATAAAGAAGACAAACATCACTGTCGTAATAAAAGAAGGAAAATATGCTTAAAGTGTAGTCTGATGAAGAAAATCTTGAATACAAAATCTACATAATAATGTAGCTAAAAATCTAAGGAAGGTCTCAATATAAAAATTAGAAAGACTTCTGATGATAAAATATCATGCACATTAAGATAATTAAAAAAACACTTAACTAGCACCACGTTGTCATGGGCAAGCGTTTCACTTACCATCAGATGAACGTCTTGCTCGTCTCGTCGCAAAGTAGTATAAAAAAAATATATATGTATTTATTACTTATATATTGAGGGACGTCAAAGATGGAAACGTTCTAATATCTCAATATTGCTGTTGCTAGCTTCAGATTGTCTATTACATAAAAATTATAATTGCAACAAGACTGAATAGTACACGAGGACTCGGGACTGTATGAGAATTTAACAAAGATTTTTATCTAGCGTCTGATCTCATCATCGGTGTCTCCCAAGGGTCTAGATAAAAACTTCTTATTCGTATAAAAATAATCGACGTTTAAATAATTTAGTTCATTACACCTATGGATTAAGAGTATGTTTCGTTGCTCCGAGTACCGGGCATTTGGCCAGACGCCTCCATAGAGAACGATGTAAACATTATCCCCGATCCTTCTGGACTAACATTTGCGATATAAATAGATTGCTATAAACTGGCCTCCACCAAACTATTTACATTATCTATTTAAAGACTACTCGTTTTAGAAATAATCTTTGAACACAGAAAAAAAATGGACACCAAGAAAATTACCTCATCATTTTCATCCAAATTTGTTTTCGCTAATCCGTTAGTAATAAATGCTGTATCCTGAATTGACTTAACACAGTCCTGCAGCTGTTCAGGTGTATCAAGTCTGATCATCTTATCGCCCGCCATGCAAACTTCTATTATCTGAAAATGAGGTTTTAAGATAATATACTGCTGAATTGGCTGTGTAGCACACACGGTTAAGAGAAATAGGTGAATGCAAAAATTTAAAAAAATTATAATTTAAAAATAATAAATATGATATGCTATTGATTTAATAACTATAGTGATTGTATAAAATTTTCTGTTATGTATGCATCAAATAATTTTTTACCAATTTAGGCATTTCCTTGAATTTTGTAGCAATAACAATAAACACTGGTAATGTATTCCCATCACCATTTTCATTATTCTTTTCTTCTGCCTCATGACACCTCACAATGCGGAACATCCATGATTTGTCTAAGAATCCCATAATTAATTTATTTAAAATGTGCTTCTGCAGCAATGAAATGCACAAGAACCGACCACCAAGTTTTAGCACCCTTTTAATTTCAAAGAAATATTTGTCTATCCTTTCGTTTGTTTCATTTGAATCGTCAGGCATTAATGCATCTAAAGTTCCCTTATCAAGCACCACATTAAATTCGTCATTAGAGAAGGACATGTTCATTGCGTCCATATGTAGGAACTTCATGTTACTTCTCGCCGCGTTCGCTGCTTTCATTTGCTTAATAACAACCTCTGATACATCTATATTAGTTATATTCATGAATCCAACATTATAAAGATCGGCACTAAGACTTGAATTTCCACAACCAGTGATAAGTATTGCATCTTTTTGTTTTAAATATTTGTGCAGATGTCCACACAATTCTAGATATTCACCGTACCTGAGAAGGAGTTATACATATGATTCAAATATAAAAATACGACAAATTACATATCATTTTATTCAAGTTTTTTATTTGTTTACCATTCGAATGCTTTATTGCCGCGTTTCTTGAAAAATTTGTTCCAGTAATCTTTTTCACTAAACTCTTTATGGCTCTTTGGAAGAAGATTCATTTTAGAAAAGTGTATTACTTATTTACTTTTAATATCTTATTTACAAACACATGGTTGAAGTGTATCCGTCAATGACAAAACGAAAATAATGTTGTTGTCAGTAAAATTTAAATTTTAATGACATTTAAAAATGTAGATAAAAATTTAAAGGAACTTAAATTACAATATAAAAATTACATTTCTTTCAATTATTATACAATGAGAAATAACCTGTAACGATAAATCTGCACTTAAACACATAATAAAACAAACACACTGTTGTCGTTGCAGAATGCAGAACAACTGTATTAATAATTAAGAACGCTCTAAATTTATTTTAAACATTTTGGACTTTAAAAGTACTAAAAAGCTTAATGTATTTTAATGAAATACCATTTATTAGTATTAAAAAGTAATCTTTAAATTCAGACGTTTTATTAAATGTATTTTATTAGTGAAAATTATGTCTTTACGTAGTTTAAGCCCTACTTTAAAACAATTATAATTTAAAAATAATAAATATGATATGCTATTGATTTAATAACTATAGTGATTGTATAAAATTTTCTGTTATGTATGCATCGAATAATTTTTTACCAATTTAGGCATTTCCTTGAATTTTGTAGCAATAACAATAAACACTGGTAATGTATTCCCATCACCATTTTCATTATTCTTTTCTTCCGCCTCATGACACCTCACAATGCGGAACATCCATGATTTGTCTAAGAATCCCATAATTAATTTATTTAAAATGTGCTTCTGCAGCAATGAGATGCACAAGAACCGACCACCAAGTTTTAGCACCCTTTTAATTTCAAAGAAATATTTGTCTATCCTTTCGTTTGTTTCATTTGAATCGTCAGGCATTAATGCATCTAAAGTTCCCTTATCAAGCACCACATTAAATTCGTCATTAGAGAAGGACATGTTCATTGCGTCCATATGTAGGAACTTCATGTTACTTCTCGCCGCGTTCACTGCTTTCATTTGCTTAATAACAACCTCTGATACATCTATATTAGTTATATTCATGAATCCAACATTATAAAGATCGGCACTAAGACTTGAATTTCCACAACCAGTGATAAGTATTGCATCTTTTTGTTTTAAATATTTGTGCAGATGTCCACACAATTCTAGATATTCACCGTACCTGAGAAGGAGTTATACATATGATTCAAATATAAAAATATGACAAATTACATATCATTTTATTCAAGTTTTTTATTTGTTTACCATTCGAACGCTTTATTGCCGCGTTTCTTGAAAAATTTGTTCCAGTAATCTTTTTCACTAAACTCTTTATGGCTCTTTGGAAGAAGATTCATGTTAGGAAATTGTATTACTTATTTCACTTTTAATATCTTATTTACAAACATATGGTTGAAGTGTGACTGTCAATGTCAAAACGAAAATAATGTTGTCAGTAAAAATTAAATTTTAATGACATTTAAAGATGTAGATAAAAATTTAAAGGAATAAATATACTTAAATTACAATATAAAAATTACATTTCTTTCAATTATTATACAATGAGAAATAAGCTGTAACGATTAATCTGCACACACATACTTTACATAATATAAAAAACACACTGCTGTCGTTGCAGAACAACTGTATTAATAATTAATAACGCTCTAAATTTATTTTAAACATTTTGGACTTTAAAAGTACTAAAAAGCTTAATGTATTTTAATGAAGTACCATTTATTAGTATTAAAAAGTAATCTTTAAATTCAGACGTTTTATTAAATGTATTTTATTAGTGAAAATTATGTCTTTACGTAGTTTAAGCCCTACTTTAAAACAATTATACATCATTTACTAGAAAAAAAAATGTTTTTGAATAACATTTACTTTGGAACTGGCAACCCTTTTTGAATAAATCATGCATAGAGAACTCAATGTGTCATTTTGTGTGAATATTTCGTAGAAGTGTGTGTGGAATTGTTTGTTTATTTAATTTTTTGACTTATTCTTGTTCTTTGGTGTGTGATTGATATGTCTTTTTACGAAATTATTTGCGAGATCCTCATGGTTTTCGCGTGATCATGATAAATATAGACTTCACTGAACTAAAATCGTGGATTCAAGATCTTTACCACTAACAACATCTACAAGCTAAAGATATAGTAATGGAAACTCATAAACAGGACAAGTGGGAGACTCTCGCGACGATCAAATCCTTTGATATAGGTATAAACATTCATAATGTAGTTAAAACCTTGTCTTTAAATTTCATTACGCAATTCAACACTGTGTTTCCTTTTTGTGTTTTGTAAACACAAACTGAAAACAGATATGTAACCAACGAACTTCAATGAATACTCAATTGTTCGTTTGAAAAACGTCTAGATTTTTACTTAACTAAGTATTATCATCACATAGAATTCTTATAAGATTTTTTTGTGGCTTTGGGTCTCATGCTGTGAATTTTTTATTAGTAACTGAAAAAGTCAGTACTTGCAACTCTTAACAAGGGCGTTTAGAAATAAAAAAAATAAATTACAATTAAATTTATAATCGAAAACCATTTCACTAAATATAACAAATTATATAAGTATTACCTAGTAAAAATCTTACTATTGATTTGCATATGTGTTAATAATTGTAAATATTATATTCCATTATGGATATAACATGAATATGTGTATTAAAGTTACAATAAATCTAATGTTATCTAATATTGTGTATAATGTAGTGTTTAAGCTTGGACATGGTTTATAATATAAGACAGTTGAAAAAAATTTCATATGGCCTATTCTTATAGCTTAAGGCTATAAGTTCTTTAATGTTGAAACCACAAATATTCTAGATCTTTGTTGAAAGTTTTATCAAAATGTAAACCTTATTGTTCTGGTCATAAAGTCTATTTTTATTTTTATAGATTTTTGACATGTGGTATTGGTTTCCTTTTAACAACAGTTCAAATATGTTTTGATAATATTGAAGTGTACATATCAAACGTTTCCAGAGATATAATAAAAAAAACTGTTTTTTAATATTTCTTATCTTATCTTAAGATTTTTGAGTTGCCTGGCACACTTACCTTTTTGATTTTGGGGAAATACATAGTATACCTGCCCGTGCTATTGAAATTTAAATGTACTGTTCCATCAGTGTCACTTTAAGTCAGTGCCTTTGCAATTATTTTAATACTCCAATGCCCACAAAATTGGGAAATTATGTTGATGATAATGAATTCCCACAAAAACTTCCATTTTATACTGTCCTGGGCAGATGCACCTTTTCACCTGGCTTCAAATGATACTGTGCTATCACAACTACTAATTTTTAAATGTTAATGTAAAAGAATCTAATACTATTCTCTTTCTTATTTCAGGAATAACACACAATAGTCACAGAGAATCAATATTCAGTCAGAGCATGCAACAAGTTGACATTGTCAATACAACAGCTACCACACCCATAAGTCTTTTAGTCCAGTCCCTCGTTAAACAGCTGTGTTCACTCCTAGAGAAGGATTTCAATAGAGCGAACCAACTTTACAACACAATATGCGAGAAGCTGCATAGTATGAATTTGATAGACGACTCGTATGCAATGGGTGAGTTTGAAGTCATGAGGAGTCAGTATCAAAGAGCTTTATATCAATTGGTGACAGTGGCAAGTGGATCAGAAATACCAATCAATTTACCAGTCACCTGGCCAATAGTACAGCCATCTGGTCTGGAGTGGTCCAGATATCACAAAGAGTTTGAAGAGATATGTTTCATCGCCGGTGGTGGTTTTGGAAGTGTTTTCAAAGCTCTACACAGACTGGATGGTGTGGAGTATGCAGTGAAAAAAGTTTACATCAAGTCCTCGAATGTGAACTCTATTATGACGCATTTAGCAGAAGTAAAGACAATTGCAAGTCTCAACCATCCCAACATAGTTAACTACAAAGCAGCATGGCTGGAACCCATGATTGAATCAACTATTAAAAAGAAACGAAAATTACAAATGGATGACAGCGAGGAGTTCCCAACCATAAACTCTGATCTAATGTCATCTGTCCATCCGAATATAGTGAAGTCATTCAAAACACATGATTCTAAAGAACTTACTAGAACCAATAGTCAATCAGACTTTGTGATATCATTCAAGAATTCCAACAGTTTTGAACGTGCGGAAAGCTCCAATGATGACTTTGATAGTGAAAGTGATGATGACTCCCCATTGCCAGATGACCAGAATGCCCTTTGCAATATCTTATATAGTAAAGAATACGAGAACTGTTCGAGGGTTAACTTAAAATGGGCAACATTGTATATCCAAATGACATACTGCCAGCAAACATTAAAACAGTGGTTGGATCACCGGAACAGTCGATTACCATTGTCCAGGAAAAATTCTGACGATCTTAGACTTCAGCATAGTGATTCAAGTGACTCATCTTCTGCTTTTGATAATTCATTCATATCGGACTGCAATTACCCGGCCACATGGAGTCACATTGATGTCATCATAGACATGTTTACCCAGCTCGTCCGCGGTCTCCATTACATTCATTCTAGGGGAGTGATACACCATGACATAAAGCCTAGTAATGTGTTTGTTGGACATAATGAGACAGGGCTGCTGGTACAGTTAGGAGACTTCGGTCTGGCATGTCCGCTCCAACAGTCTCATAGCGGTTTGGCTCTTGGTACACATTTATATGCTGCACCTGAACAATTAGACGGACAATGTAACCCTAAGGTAAGGTTTTTTTGCTTAAATTGCTAAATGTTATTATACTTATTAGAAGAAGGAACTAAATGTATGATCTTTTCGAAATTTTTTTTATAATTCTTTTAATAATGTCTAGTAGCATTTTTTATACATCAAAGCGAAGAGATAACCTGGATGTTCATATATATTCATTGCTAACTGCTTTTTATAAATTTTTACTCGAAAATTTTTGTCAAAAATTATAAAAAAAACTAATGTGTGTTTAAATAATTTGCAGAGTGACATGTTCAGCCTCGGCATAATACTGTTGGAGATGGTGGAGCACTTCAGCACTGAAATGGAACGAGTTAAGACAATAACAGACTTACGCAAGGGTCAGATACCTGCACGTCTGACAGCAATTTATCCCAAGATAGCCCACATCATCGGCAAACTGGTGCAGAGGAGGCCAACGAAGAGATTAAACACAAAACAGTTATTGGACGAGTTGAAATACTTATCGGAGGACAAAGACGAAACCATTAGGTCTCTAAAGGAGGAATTAGCTGCTAAAGATGACGAAATCGCCAAATTGAAGATGATGTTAGCTAAATTTAATCCGTGAGAATATCTTTTCAAAATGTAATGATGATTAGCATTAAAGGCTTGTGTTTGTTAATCGTTTTGTCTACGGTAGGTCTCTTTTGCAAGAGATACTCCTGGTAAAAATTACTGGTATAATAAAACTTACCATTCCGTTTAGATATACTGAGGGTAAGTCTCTGTTTCCGGAAATAGTTTAGGTAGTTACCACCACAGTTCCTATTTCCACTGCCAAACTACTTAAAACGTGTAGCTAACATAATTACTGAGGGTGACGAGACTTAACAACTTATCTCAAGTTGATGCATTGTATCATATTTGTCGAATTGATAAAAATCTATGTGATTTTACCTAGCTCCGATAAATATGCACTTATTACCAGGTGAGTGTTCTTTATTTATATATAAACAAACAGAACAAAGTTTTTTCTGCTAAATGTTTTATTATTTTCATAGCTTGCTGCATTATAACCGAGGATATAGCAGGATCTCCGGCCACCAAGCAATGCTTATCTCGGTGTGAAGGTTATCTATTACTTGCATTCTCAACACGTATTCATTGCTAGAATCGAACAAATACTTTCAAAATTAATGTACCTTTTAATATATAAGATTATTTTTTTATTGTTACGATAATTGAAATTCTCAAATTATCAATCCTCTTCTCTTTGATAATGTGTATAAATGAGAAAATTATTGATTTTACCTTATTATCAATTTAACAATTGATCTAAAAATGATGAACATGGTTTGTAGTTATGTGGTATGATCTGTGTTTGTCACATTTTCTAATCAGTACTTAATAAATTTGTGTGGTGTGTATTTAATATTAATAAATTGTTAATTATACATGATCGTTTTATTTAAACAATTCTTAGTAAGTCAATGATTTTTATTTACAAATAAAAACTTCATATAAATTATTATTCTTAGTCTAATTGTTTTATTTACAGTCTTAAAATAATTTTCATAGATAAAAAAGAAGAGCCTGTACACGCAGCTTGCGGAGCCGCGAGATTAATAAGCTAATTTTCAAAATGGAGTCGAGAGCTTCACTGAAGCTAATTTGGCGGGAAATTGTGACAATGCGTGCTCTGCTCACAATATGTTGTCAATGGCATGGATGACGCCGTTGGTTGCGGGGATGTTATGCGTGACCACTTGCGCATTGTTCACCTTAATGCGACCTGAAAAATTAAAAATATAAAATAAACTCCAAGTAAAAACATTTATCACCAAAAAATGTTTGCTTTGTATGTACCAACATTCGCGATAATTTTACTTCAGCCATAGTATGTAAGAAACATAATATAATATTAAAGTTTTTATTTTTAAAATGCAGTAGAGTACTGACCGGAATTCTTCTGGAGTGTCAAAGGTTTCGCGTCCTCCATGGAGTTTCGTAGCTGATAGTACCGCATGCCCGCGCTGTAAAGCGTCCCTGGCAGAACGTGCCTAGCGACCAGTGCCTTGGCCGCTGCTTTTTCTAAATATTCTGACAGCTCAGCGGGCGGAAGACGCGAAAACGCCGCGTCCGTCGGCGCGAAAACAGTGTAAGTTTTGCTCTCTGTGAATTTTAAATAAAGTTTTAATGTTTTTTTTTATATTCACAAATTTTAGAAAGAAGTAGGATTTGTTTTCGATTAGTATTATTATAGTACTAGTATATTATATGTTGTATAGTATATCATTGACGCACCTACACATAGATATATATACACATAGAGCGTAAAACAGGAGTAACTCACGAAAAAAAAAGAGCAGGTTAATTACAAGCAGTCACGGCTCTCAGCATTGAGGAATCGACTTACAGAGATATAGCACTAGTAAATGATAACACTTGTCAATATGTCTATCTTTGTCAAATCGTTTTACCAACATTTCTAAAAAATATATAAATTACCTGATAGCGTGTCTGCAAATCCACTGACTTGTACAGCCTTCAAGAAGGTCGTGAATCTGCGGTCTCTGTCCGCTTGCAGCGTTTGCACAAGATCACCCACCGGCAGAGGGAACATGACCCGGTCAACCGCGTGAGCAATGCCCTGCAATTTAAAAATGGCTTGTTAGAAAGTTACAACAATAGAGTTCTGATCAAAGAACATAACTAAAAACGTTACGTATACATTAGTATAATTATATTTGTATATTTATTTCCAAAGGATTTATATCAATTATTTGCCAGATTCGTGAAGGTACTTAACGTGGAAGTTACTGCGTCTTAAATGAAGTGTGCCTTTTCTTTTGTGGAAGTCGTCCCTCGTAAGTACGAGTTACTTATCCTGTTTTTTTTTTTGTTTAAGAATATTACCTGCGGTATGTGGATGTCCTTCTTGTCTTCAAGTACTCTGGCGCCGTTGATTGTTGTGACACGGACCTCGTTCCACTCGACGTCGTGCATGTCGTATTGGTTGACACGCAGCTGTGTGCCGGCCAGCGACACACCCGTCATCTCGTCCTGCAGCGACGCGATGTCGAATGCGCCAGGTATTACGTGGTGGAGGAGGAGCTGATGCGGAAAAGGTTTTACGATATTAGACTGTTTTATGTATTTGACGTCTATTTTATGTATTTTACGTATTAGACTTGTTTAATAAATAAACTTTTGCATGATTTTTCAAACTCGGGTAAGTTCGTATGCTCCGATCGCTTTAAGATTCATTAAAATCGTCAAGTTGATAATCTTTTTTAATGTTTACAGTGTTAATATTGAAAATAATAGAGATTACTTACACCACTCAGCAATCGTGGATTATCCTTGAATTTTTCTTCAGCTCTATCGGGCCCGCCGAGCTGCACCAGCAATGTCCTAAACGCTTTGTCTGTAGGAGCGAAGATGGTGTAGGGTCCGGTTTCATTTAAAATCGTATCCAAACCAGATTGTCTCAAGTATTTTGCTGTTGCGAAAAGTCCGTTTTCTTTGAGTATGTCCACAAGCCCTGGACTGATGTTAGTGGCAAAGGTCGGGAATGACTTCTGTTCTTCAATTGCAGGTGGAGCGGTACTACTTCCTATCACCACCAAAGAATCAGTCGTGGTTCGATAAGCTGGAGTGCTATTAATAATTGTCGTACTGGGGAATGATGCTCTAGGTGTTAGGTCTTGATGACTTCTGTTTAATATGTAACGAGGTGTTGAAGATTTAGCTACAAACCTATCTGTGGTCGTTCTTGGTAGCAAAGAGGAATATGTTTGTGGTGGACGATGCGTTGTTCTTATTGGTGGTTCTGTATTTCGGTAAGTAACAGGCGCTTGAGTGGTGTGCACGATGGGACTCGTATGGCTTGACGTTCCGTAGTTTGACGTTGTGATAAAACTACTGTAACTTTGTGCATTTTGGGAAGTATCCGTTACATAATCCGTGGTAGAGACGGTTGGAGCAGCAGTAGTCGATGTGAACGCAGCGTTAGAAATTTTGGTCGGACCTGGTAATTGTATTTCACCGTTCTTAATTTTGTTTATAATACTTTCCACCTCCGGACCTTCTTCAGTTTGTTGTCCGTTAGCTTTCACACCTTTAACTTTAAACGAGCCGTCATCTTGTTCTTCGAGGAATACAAATGTAACCTTCTTTTTACCCTGAATAGAGTTCTGTATATTAGATACTTCTTCCAGTTTGCCATTATCAGACTGTTTTATGAGTTCATAATTTGCGCCAGGTGGTAATACGCCTTTTGTTAAATCTTCGAATGTTGTCGGAAACACAGGGTTAGTTTCTTGAGTAGGGTTTACGATTTTAGCCAAACTTGAACCGTCAGCCGTAATGGCTCCTTTAGGAATTAAGTTAGGATTACTTGTTCTAATTACTTCGTACTTTTGTCCATTTAGTGATATTTCTCGAGAAGTAAAGTTTTTCTCATTAAAATCCTCTGGGTTTTCAGCCAGAGCTACTTTCAACTGTTTCAAAATGTCGGGTTTTTGTAGTAATTCCACGCTCTTTGCACGTAGATTATCGTCAAAACCTTTGGTCTCGCTTTCTTCAAGTAGGTTCTTTATTTCGTTGTATAGCTTCTGTTTATTTCTGTCCTGGGGTGGATTCCTAGTTCTTGAAGGAGTCCGGGTTCTGTATTTAGGGCGGCTAGTTGTGGTGGTTGTAGTGGTAGTAGTTGAAGTAGTAGTAGTCGGATGCTCTTTTTCGTACAGTTCAAGAGCTTTTCTGAATAAATCCGTCTCATGAGGGAGAAGTGGCCTGTGTCTGTCTTGATCTTGGTTGTACAAGTTGTCATAACTTTCAGTTGTCGCTATCGTTGGTACTGTCTTCGTGGCTTGTTTCGTGAGAAACTCTTCATGCAACTTCTCTACTTTCTGTTGCTCCTTTTGTTGTTGTTTTTCTACAAATTCTTGATGTTTTTGAATAATTCTTTGTCTCTCCTGCAGTTCCTTGAGTTTTTCTAAATTTTCTTTAGACTGCTGTTCGTAATAATTTTGGAGTTGGGAGGTCTGACTGTTGGAGAATATAGGTGCTTGATTCGATTGTGGTTGGTATGGTAATTGCCCGTTTTCGAAGTTATAGTTTTGTGGAGCCAGATTTGGGGCGGGATGGATCGTTATTGGACTCGGCTGACCGAATATTGGTTGATTTTGGGTAGGCGATGCAGTTGGGAGGAAAGCGGCCTGCGTCGGCCTCTGTTGTGCAATATTAACACCGTTGTTTGGAATATTTGGATTCGGATTGAACACAGGGCCGTTTTGAGCCAGTGGTAGTACGTTTTGGAAAGTAGATAGAGTAGGTACCGGTTGTGGAAGAATGTTCTGATTCTGCTGTGATATTTGTCTTATGTTTTGCTGTTGAAAATTGTTAATATTAGGGTTCACATTTGGTGCCTGGCTAAATTGGAATGCATGGTTATTACCCACAGGTAAATTGCTCGGTAAGTTTTGTATAGGTAGATTATTAGGAATGCCAGGAGGATGTCCTATATTTCCGAATTGTGAAACATACGTTTGATGATTCGGTAATTGTTGTTGTTGCTGCTGAAATAGAGATTGTTGAAATTGGACAGCAGGAGGCGGGGGACTGCTTTGTATAGTCGGTTGTTGTTGGAAATTCTGCAGCGGTGAATTTATTCCGAATCTCGATTGGTGTTCGTTGAAGTTCGAGTGTTCCGTTTGCGGCTGCCTACTTCTGTCGAAATCATTTTCTATCTGTAATAAAGAAAATAGTTTTGTTAAGATTTGTTTTAACATCACCTAAGATGCCTATAGAAGTGATAGATATCGATGTATAGTAGTCTTATTTCGACTGATGATCATTGCAATTTGATTTATTATTATCAAGTTTATTAAATACACGAATCTAAGATAATGAACTGTAGCTGACTTTCTCAAATGTTTGTATATTTCTTTCCACGTATCATACAACATACGTAACACTGTCCGAATGCTTTATGTATGACAGACTGAACAAAAAACAATCGTATAAACTTACGCTATTGTATAAAAAGGCTTCGAAAAAACATTAATTATATTGCTTACTGCCTTTTAATTGTTTTAATGATCGGATATGCTCTATAGATTGCATACACACATACATCACTGCATAAGCGACAAAACACGTACGGCTGTATGTGACGCATCAGTAGCACGAAAGCGCATTCTTGATGCGCGTGCGCACACCGCAATGCGACAAATAAACACCGACATTCACAAACAATCAAAAAAATAAAGTATCGTATACTTATTTTAAAAAGGTTTAAGTTTTAATACCTTATGCAGTATTTTTTTTTTATTTAGGATGGACTAGTGCTTGACTACGATCCCACCTGATGGTAAGCGGCGATGTATTCTAGGTGGTAAAGCGCACTAGTCTAGAAGAAGCCTATTCACTCTTTTCTTGAAGACCCCCACATCATACCTGGACGGAAACACTGACGCCGGCAGACTGTTCCACTCCCTCGCTGTACGCATTATGAAGGACGAAGCGAAACGTTTAGTCCTAATGCGCGGGAGATCGACAACGAAGGGATGGATGCCTGCGGTGTGTCTGTACGTCCGGTGATAAAAGGGCGGAGGCGGTATTAGATCATGCAGTTCTTGAGCACACTCTCCAAAGTGCATTCGGTAGAACACCGAGAGACTAAATATAAAATTCAAGAAAATTTTGATTTTTATAATCTTTTTTCATATTCATCCTTTGGTCAAATCGTTTCGCTTCGTCCTTCATAATGTCAATAGCGAAAGATTACAACAATCTACCAGTATCAGTGTCTCTGATGAATGAAATCAAAAACAAATGAAATTTAGTATTAAAAAATGTCCAAAAGATAATCAGTATGATTAATGATCATATTCGAATTTAACTATCATAAATGTATATATATATATATATATATATATATATATATATATATATATATATATATATATATATGAATATTAATTTAGTATACTTCTACACACACACGAAATACACATACAAATAAAAAAAAATCGTGTTGAGATCTCGTTAACTCAACTCAGAGAAGAGAAGTCTCAATTATCTGAAATTAATAAAAAAACTCGAAAAAACAGAGAGAAATTATGATTATATTTAAATTTGGGCATGTATAGTAGTAATTTATTTAAGTTTTTCCAAAGTTACATATTAGTGAAACATAAACTGATAAACAATGTTGCAGGAATATATGGCAGAAGTATCTTTCTGTCTGTTCACGTTAAAATCAAAATTGATGAAAAAATTCTTGATATCAAATTTCGTATTTTTTTATAATTATATTAATATTGTAATTATATATTTATTTATTATGACTAGGACTTATATATATCGTGAGTGATGATACACTTATTGATGATGGGCATTTACCACGATTTCACTGTATTATAGGCTGATGGTGAAGCGTGCTCTAATACCACGGAACACAGTATAACTACGGCCGCAGACTTACAATATGAGAGTGGAAGCTAGGTTTAACTTTATCACATTCAGTTTCGAAATCGAACAAGATAAGTCAGCACCACCACGAAGGTATGAAAAAATCCTCTCTTTATTCTTTTCCTTCTACCTTCAAATGGTGATGATGAGATTAAAAGAAAAATTCATTGACTATACTATTTGATTCCCAACCTTGGGAGGCCGTGCAGCACTATTGTGTTATGAAAAGACAATGTATTTTGTAACATATATGATTCTATGTAATTGTCATAAAAGCGTTTACAACATCTTGAGAGCTAAAGGTTCAACGGTTGTATTGTTTTCAGCTCGCATTTTTTTTTCCGTTGAAACCTAAAATAATTCTATTCCGAGTTTTGGGAAAAGATGACTGTTTTTGAGTTTAAAAAACCGATCTTCAATTACACCAAAAGCGAACTTCTATTGAATTTTGTATATATATGATTCTATGTAATCGTCATAAAAGCGTTTACAACATCTTGAGAGCTAAAGGTTCAACGGTTGTATTGTTTTCCGCTCGCATTTTTTTTTCCGTTGAAACCTAAAATAATTCAATTCCGAGTTTTGGGAAAAGAAGACTGTTTTTTGAGTTTAAAAAACCGATCTTCAATTACACCAAAAGCGAACTTCTATTGAATTTTTTATAATGATATTAATATTGTAATTATATATTTATTTATTATGACTAGGACTTATATATATCGTGAGTGATGATACACTTATTGATGATGGGCATTTATCAAGATTTCACTATATTATAGGCTGATGGTGAAGCGTGCTCTAATACCACGGAACACAGTATAACTACGGCCGCAGACTTGCAATATGAGAGTGGAAGCTAGGTTTAACTTTATCACATTCAGTTTCGAAATTGAACAAGATAAGTCAGCACCACCACGAAGGTATTATGAAAAAATCCTCTCTTTATTCTTTTCCTTCTACCTTCAAATGGTGATGAGATTAAAAGAAAAATTCATTGACTATACTATTTGATTCCCAACCTTGGGAGGCCGTGCAGCACTATTGTGTTATGAAAAGACAATGTATTTTGTAATATATATGATTCTATGTAATCGTCATAAAAGCGTTTACAACATCTTGAGAGCTAAAGGTTCAACGGTTGTATTGTTTTCCGCTCGCATTTTTTTTTCCGTTGAAACCTAAAATAATTCAATTCCGAGTTTTGGGAAAAGAAGACTGTTTTTGAGTTTAAAAAACCGATCTTCAATTACACCAAAAGCGAACTTCTATTGAATTTTTTATATATTAATTTAGTATACTTCTACACACACACGAAATATACATACAAATTAAAAAAAAATCGTGTTGAGATCTCATTAACTCAACTCAAAGAAGTCTCAATTATCTGAAATTAATAAAAAAAAAATCGTGTTGAGATCTCATTAACTCAACTCAAAGAAGTCTCAATTATCTGAAATTAATAAAAAAAAAATCGTGTTGAGATCTCATTAACTCAACTCAAAGAAGTCTCAATTATCTGAAATTAATAAAAAAAAAATCGTGTTGAGATCTCATTAACTCAACTCAAAGAAGTCTCAATTATCTGAAATTAATAAAAAAAAAATCGTGTTGAGATCTCATTAACTCAACTCAAAGAAGTCTCAATTATCTGAAATTAATAAAAAAAAAATCGTGTTGAGATCTCATTAACTCAACTCAAAGAAGTCTCAATTATCTGAAATTAATAAAAAAAAAATCGTGTTGAGATCTCATTAACTCAACTCAAAGAAGTCTCAATTATCTGAAATTAATAAAAAAACTCAAAAAACAGAGAGAAATTATGATTATATTTAAATTTGGGCATGTATAGTAGTAATTCATTTAAGTTTTACCAAAGTTACATACTAGTGAAATATAAACTGATAAACAATGTTGCAGGAATATATAAGAGAAGTATCTTTCCGTCTATACTGTATGTATCTTTCACTGTTTGCTCATTCAAAATTAAAAAAAAAAAGTATTGCGCAATACTTTCCCGCGTAAAGATATGCGACCTTTCGGTGGGAAAAAAATTTACGGATGAAACCGAAAGCGGTCTGTACCGGTTACAACAAACCCTCCTCTCTCTCCGTCTCCCGCGCGCTAACGAGAAAGTGATCACGACCCACCTGGCACACTTTGGCGTATACATCCTGCATCCGCGGAGCTGGTCGAGCCGATATGTTAACGTATATACATCTTAGCCATACTTTTTTGTGTTATATTCTATATATAATAATAATAACCTTTCTTTATTCAAGTATAATGGGTATGCGACTTACAACATAGCTGGAACTAATTGGATGGAAAAGGCAAAATCGAAGGAGAAATGGAATAAGCTGGAGGAGGCCTTCACCCAAAAAGGGATTCCTACAAACACAAAAATGTAATTAAAAAAAAAAAAAATGTTAGGAAACAAAGCTGGCTTATAAATAAATAAATAAATAAATTCAAGTATAAACTCTTCTTCTTCTTCTTTATGCTTAATGGCCTCTCTTAAAAGAATTTTGCGAACATCAAGTCAGTCATGGGAGGGACAGTAGATTTTTACAATTTAAAATATTTATTTTTTCTTAAAAAAGGAAGAAAATTCTTGAGTGATATGAGATATCCAGCACCTAAAGCAAGACAAAACAAACATTTATAACCATCACTATTGTTAGTTTGGGCTAGCATTTTATTTTGTTAAAACTAATAAAGTGACACAAAATTTCAATAAAAGGACAAAACACATAGGATAATAGCAGTTTCATATTAGTAGGGCGAGGGATATAGTAAGTATAAACTCATAAATAATTTGCTGCATACATTGATATGTCACGAACTGTCATTTTTATTATTCTTCTTCTTCCCAATTGATGGCATGGGCACGGTTTGTGCGTGAGCCAATGTCATGTGTAGACGTACAAAATAAAAGAATACAAATCCATTAAAAATCTTCTGCGTGGTCAATCGTTCATGTTCTCCTCTTTTCATCTTCGCAATTGATGGCGAGAGCTAATATCATATATAGGCGTATAAAATAATAGGATACAAATTCTTAAAAAATTGTCTGCGTGGTCAATTCGTCTGCCATGTTTCAAGTCGTAGATATTTATTTTTATTATTATTCCTGTTGTTCATTTCGCTTCAACGACAGGCAAAGATCGGAGACCATGCAGCCTGCACCTAAGTATATTTTTTACACTAGAAATTTTTGGTTAGCTTTAGTCAATATTTTTATTTTATATATTTTTCTCAATTATAACTTTCACGCGATATTAAATATATTCCTAATCAGAAGATTATGTAGAATCTTTAATTTCAGAGTCAGATCTAATCAATCGAAACAGGTTAGTTGAAAAAATATTTTTTTTATTATTTCGTTCTTTCATAACGGAGAAGGCAAAGGTATGAAGTCCATGCGGCCACGTCCACGTGGTCCATTTATTGAAATTTAAAAGAGTTAATATCAATGTAAAACAATATACTGTAATTTATACTTGAAACAATTTCTTGGTTTTGTTTATGTACTTTATATAAGATAATAACATTTATTTATGGTAATATCTCTGTACGGCAGAAGAAAAGGGCAGTTAAGACCAGGAAGGTACTGCGGCGGTACGTAACTCCTTGCATAACCTATAAATATGTAAGTCTATGGCGCAAGTTGCGACGTGATCTGGGATAGAAATATTAAAACCGTTAACTCACTGTACAATCAAGTTAATAACTGAATAGATACAAAAATTATTA
Source organism: Byasa hedistus (assembly GCA_029286795.1). NCBI lineage: Eukaryota > Metazoa > Arthropoda > Insecta > Lepidoptera > Papilionidae > Byasa > Byasa hedistus. Next base: position 1,012,872 of record JAGSMW010000020.1, on the reverse strand, counting down.
TTACATTAATCAATTGAAAGCTAAGCTTCAAAATCAACCATAATTTAACTATTAAGGAGTTGTTTAGATCAGTGTTCATTCTATATAATTTCCGTGACCTTATTAGAATGTAACAAGATTCAAACCTGCGGGTCCATAATGATTTGTCACACTCCATACTGTCTTAACCGGCTTCAGATAAACATTTGCCGATTCGATCCATAAAGCATCAGGTTGCATAAGATCGACAGCTTTCTTCTAACTCGCACCGCCCAGCCGTTCCAAGTAAATATTACGTGGAAGCCAAGTTACATAAGTTAAGGAATATTCCAAAATATCTTGTTAATTAATGAACGAACAATTTTTTACACATATCTATTGACTATATAGCAAATGATTAAAAGCTTTCTTTAATGCATAATTTTTTCCCACCAATCCGCCCTTGGTCAGCATGACGGAGAATTGATCTTCACTCTCTTGTGTCAGCAGGTGCAAATCCCACTAGTGGGCAGGGAATATTGATAGGGCTGTTTGAGTTAATTAACTAATGAAGTGAGATGTAAAAGTTTAAAAGATTCGTGATAAAAATAAAACTAAAATAAATTGGAAATACCCACAACAGAAACTGAGATTTAAGTCTTCACGTCTTACGTCACAGAAAACACATTAAATACTAATAGTGGTAATAGTATATTTTTTTATATTCTGTATTCTGTTTAATTTTTATTTCTAAAATGTATTTTTTCTCATTGATTTTTAATTATAAGGAAAATAATAAAAGCAGAGCCTCACACATTTTATATCTCCAAAGCGACACAAGCACATTGTGTTGTGTGAATATCCTAATAATTTATTCTAATATTACAGGTAGATGTATCTCTTATTATCATGTGAACGACACTCGACACTACTACTAAAAAAGTGATAATTTTTTTTACTTACAAATATTGAGGTGAATGACCTCTCCAAACTAGAAAAAGATCCAATGGGATGAGTATGTTTAACTATAGCAAAAATTAATAAGCAAGAAGACAACAGTAATTAAATATAAATTACCTATTTTTAAATTAAGCTATTATAACTTAAACTTATTGAAATTGAACTCAGTACTTTTCTTCTTACATTTTTCGATATATTATAGTGCTTATTTATATTTATTACCTAATTTTTCGTATCTAATGTAGTTCCGCTTAAAATTACACACGTTTTCAACTGACGTTACCGATGATAATCAGTCAAAGAATAATAAATTCTGCAAAATTATTCGTTCTTAAATTTCTTGGCTCATCTTTCATTTGATTGATATATATTTTGTTCGTGCTTTCTTTAATGGTTATATTATACGTTATAAATGTTACACACGAAAGTTGTATGTTCGTACACACGGAACACGGAATTATATTTTCGCCCGTGAACCCGCGAAATGATCTCACTTTCTACGAGTCACAACGTCTGCGCATGTGATGCGGCGGCCACATCACGAAACGTAAAAATTATTCTACATTTTTATTACATTTAAATTTTTACAGACATAATTTTTTTACACACAGCTCCTCTCTTTTAAATATTCATCGTGTCTCTAACTCTTGATCACCGCCATTTATCATTTTTATCCACACCTACGCCATCTCCGAGTAACCGGAGATAGAACAAGATGGCGTATTATAGTATAAAAAAAATTCAACATACAGAAAAGTTTTTTATAATAACAACTTGTTATAAGTTTTTAATCCAATGCAGAAAATAAAAAAAGCGTAACAGCAATATTTACTTTTAGTTATGCCTCTTATATCGTTTCGGCGTAATCTATTAAGTTATATACTTTGTATCATATCTTTGTTATATATACAAACCAAAAACTTATAATAAAAAAAAAAGAAAAAGATGTAGACTAAAAATACAAAAAATGTCCCAGGTCGTCCTCTTATTATTTAAAAAAATAATTACTAAATAATTTTTCTTTTTGGATCTGCAAATAGATCTTTGTCCCACTTAAACCTTTAGTTATAGCTATTTATTTAGTACAGTAACTAGCAGTTAAAAAATAAACTGTGGATTTATGAATATAACTTTTAATTTAATCTAGAAAATTTGGATAATTTTTATATAGAAACATCAATAATATTATTTCGCTATAGTAAATATTTTTCCATTATTACCTTCCTATATTATCTGTGTAAGATTATTATTATTGTTTAAAAAAGTCAATACGTAATCTGTGACTAACAAGAAGTTTTCGTAATTTTTAACATGTTGCGTAAGTTTCTTTTTTTTTCACAATGGTCTAACACTTGACCTTAATTTCGCGTGATTTTAAGTGACAATGAAGTTGAAGACGTTAAAGCGTACTCATTATACTACGTTATAATACTACGGCTCTCATTTGTTCTTAGTTTGGAATCAAAATCAAATTATTAACCTCCGTGTAAAAAGGTAAACGATTAAAAGCTTCGCCGTGAAGCCAATAATATTATCACAAAATATTTTAAAAATTTATCAAAACATATATCTATAGACACTTCCGGTTATTAAATTAACGAACCGGTACACACACCTTATATTCTCAAGACTACAATTTTTAACTTTCTCCGGAGATGCCGCTGTGACGCAATAGATTTCATTCTACAGTTGTGAAGATGTGTTAAAGTTATTTAACAGAATTCACACCGCATTTTAGAGAGGGGTTAATGTGTTTCTTTAAAATTATACGCTAATTTGTTAACTCTCCATTTTCTCATGAATGGACACACAAGTTTATCAGATATATGATAGCCACGATGACAATTTCATTTCCTGGTTCGTAAGGTGAAGACTGATTCAATATAACTTTAAATATATTATTATTGTATGTTACGATTAATAATCCCAATCAGATTAATAATATAAATTTCAACAATTAAGAATAATGATTATAATTACATATGAAAAATTTGTTTATTCCTAGATGTAATTTACGTCCCTTGCTTCTTAGGGTTGACTGGTTATTTACCCTAGCAGTTATATAAATAATTCATTAATTATAAATTGTGTCAATTATATTGATAGATTGCAACCATGCCTTTCTGTCTGCTCCGTTGACAGATAATATGCGTGCGCAACGGATGGCTTCCCGCGCAAGATCGCGACGGCCATTATCTTGCATGACTTAATGGTCAGTATTTGCTTTCTATCTGCTGACACAATAACTTTTTATGGCGAAAGAAAATTGCAAAAATTATAAAAAAAAAATCATCAGCTTCTAATTAATTGCGCAGATACAAAATCTTGGCGAAAAGTGCAAGATTCTCTACTAATTTTTTTTTGGTTGTTTTTGTTGCCAGTAGAAAAATAGTTATAAATAATATTAAATTAATATGAATGTAATATTAAAATTCGCTTACCCTCGGTCCTGTAATGGCATAGACGACGTGCGCCAACAGCAAGATATAACAAACGCTGCCCCTCATGCTTCACTCTCGTGAAATAGAGCGGCAGAGTACCATCACACACAACACACCGTCCACACCACCGTCCTGCGCGCACCAATCCCCAAATCCTTGCACTACCACCACACTATAGATTTGTGAATTTAAAAAATTACGCGGTTATAGCTGGGGACCGTCAATATTTGAGCGCGAAAAGTTGACAGTTTTTTTTTCTCTAAAAAGCAGTGGCCTCACACGACGGCAGTCTCCACGCTTGTAGAACGTTTAGTGAACGGCGCGTCGTTTTACCACCCCTACTCCGGTCGCCCCTACTCGAAGTTTCGAAAGGATTCCGAAGAACTGGTATCGGCTTAAAATACGATCCGTTATTGTTAGATGATAATTGAATATTGCCTAAACCCGAGAAAGATTCTGGTCTTTAAACTTCAAACTGTTTATGTGTTGTACTATTTCAGAAATGGCTTTTGGGTATATTTGATAAATAAAATTTTATTGTGCACTTAATAAAAATTGTGATCATTTCGTTATAAGGTCATTTGCTAATTTGGCCAATATCGCGAAAATTGGTGAAACATCATTTATTCTTTTTTACCAATGAAACGTGATATTTTTGGAATCGAAAAGTACTAACGAATTATTTAAATTTTATAATATTAAACACTAAACTACCTGAAATTTTAGAGCTATTAATTTTATTTCTAGTTCATGGAGTAACAGATTATAAAGTTTCATAACAGTTTTAATGAAAAAACAGAACGTGAATCAAAATTTTATATAATTTAGTTGGTAAATAAATAAAATCACAAAGCTACATTTGCATTGATTTGTAAGTATAGTCATACATCTACTTTTCAAATCGTGTTTGTGATAATTATGAAAAAAATCAATTAAAACACGCGCTCATCTAAGTGTGAAGTGTTGCAACAATATTAACGCAACACTCCCTTTTGCAAGCTGGCAACACCGAAGCGCGGCGGAAATCTTATGGTAAAATCATTAATCAAGCGAGAGATCTTCATTTTGTAACGCTAACGCGGCGTGAACACAATGGGCGGGGAACTTGGCAGCGCGGCCATGGTGCGCCGGCTAGAACAGCGCCAAAACACTCCTTACTGCTAAATGTAGTGTAAATTTACCACAAGGATTCTCAAACTGGTTCATATTAAAATTTAAAGACTAAACCAAACTCCAACGCAGAACGCAGATATTACATGTTTGCGGATTGAGGACTCCGTTAGCATTTGTACAATTTTTAATTTTCACCTCTTTTGTTTATAATTTAATTAAGAGTAGTACAGGACTGGAAAAGATGTCACCCATTAGGCCACCTGTACATACAAACTTTCCCAATAAGACCTAGGGAAACTAAACTAGAAGAGGCTGAAAACTAGCGCTGACCGGAAACTCTTGTCCCGATCAGCATGACCTGAACCGCCTCCTTTTGCCGCTATTACGTTATAAGGGAAATGTTAATTTTACGAAGGCAATAAATGGTTTTTATTTTATTTTAATTGCAGTTTTATATTTTTTGTGCTTATTGTTCAGGTTTGTGTAAATGGACCTGACATGTCCCTTATGGATAAAAGTCCAAAAAAAAAAAAAATTAGAGGCAGAATAGATTAAAAAAGTATTAAGACTTTTGGAACGACATAAAAAACTACAAAAATAAAAGCAATACTTTAAAGATTTAAAAAGAACAGTTTAGAAATTAATATTGAAAATAATTAACAGACCTCTAAATTTCCTCATCACTAGAACTCAGAGATTTTTTTAAAATGGTTACAATCAAAGGTAATTCTTTAAATGTTTATCGGCAGATATTTAATTTAACACAAATACGAATATAACCTGTTTCAATTAATAAGCGATTTTGCAAAATCGCGGGTAATAGTTAGCCATTTTTTTCATGCTTCTATCGGATCCGGTAATCGTAGAGCATTGTAAGGTTATATATACACTACTGCGTTACTATTGAATATATGCATAATTGTTATTTTCTTTATAAATACAAATTCAAAGAAATAATGATTTTAAACAGACACATGGTTAGAGTATTTTTTTTTAATTTTTGTTTGTGAAATTTGAATGTATTTGTCTGAATATTCCTTTTCTTGTTTTGAGCTTTCTTTAATCGTCGCTATGGATCTGGAGTCCGCAATAAAGGCAATAGTAATAAATAGTTATTTTTTTTTAATTTTTGTTTGTGAAATTTGAATGTATTTGTCTGAATATTCCTTTTCTTGTTTTGAGCTTTCTTTAATCGTCGCTATGGATCTGGAGTCCGCAATAAAGGCAATAGTAATAAATAGTTATTTTTTATATCATAGTATTAATATTACAAAATTTTTCTTTTACAAAATTTAAAGGCTATTATCGCGATTATTTAATTAGCAGCTTCGAATATTTTGCAGTGGCTATGCACTTATGATGATGATCGCTAGACACTGGATTCGGGCAGAACTGATCAGTTAGATCTTTAGACGGCTTCTAACGGATGATGATGATCTACTGTACTTCAGTAAGTTTACAAATTCATTGCAATTCTATTAATCAAGAATTTTTATTAATTATTTGTTTGATTAGATATTTCTTTAAACGTAATGCTTCAGCATCTTTATAAATATGCCATCACACTTGAACTACTTCATAGTATTTACCTTCCGCAGTCTGTGGTTACGGTCGCAGCGAATTATCGTGTAATTTAATTTAACTGTTACCCAACCGTCCTGTTACGGTTAGTTTTGTAAGAGTCAATAGGTCACTGAAATATGTGTTACGGGTATTGAATGAAAATAAAACACCTACACAGATTAACGTCCGGTGTTGTGTAATAATCGATCAAAATACACAAGGAAATTGTATTCGTTTCCGGCTTCGTTTTCCCGATCAGCTGATAATGCGGCGCCATTTTGATATTTGTCACTAGAATTTTTACAGTTATTTTAAATGTAATTCTTACTTTGGGCAAAGGTTATCAATCTCAGTTTAACTGTAACCAATTCTTTTAAATTGTATATATTAAAAAGCTCTGATAAAATTTTTTTGTTAGTAATTTCCTGAATAAGAAAGAAAATTATTTTTTTCTTAAAGAAACTACGGATATTTCTTTCTATATGTTTAAAACTACATATATACATGAAAGGAAAAGTATAGCAGTGTGTCAACACAATGGAAGCGAACTAACCGCAGTCCCGCCATTTTGTATTGTTGACAAACAAACGGGAATTTGTTACATGACGGAGATTAACATGTAATCAATGCAATTTTATTACTTAATCTATTTGTAAAAGAATTTATATAGTTATATAAGTTGTTAAAATTATAAGTACTTTCACTTAAAAATTAATGGTTGGCTGATGATGATGATCTATAATATAGACGTTCACTGCTATAGACCTCCTAAAAAATGTCCATAACCAAGATTATTTTTTAATTTTTTTTTTGATTTTTTTAAAAATCAACTCGTTTAAAGTAAATATGTTTAACTTTAATAAAGTATTTTTTTATATTATATGTAAGTATTTTTATTTGTATTTATTGCGCTTATATTTTCTATATAAATAAAAGATATACACAAAAAAATAAGTAAGAAATTAAATGGAAACTGGCAGCCAAAAAATTTAAAAGCGCGGTTAAATTATTACCAATGACATTGTCAATGCTTTAGATTAATCATCAGGTCGAGTCATCGATTTCCTCATATTACCGCAAATAATCGATTAAAATATTTACAAAGAGTTGATCAATATATAAGAAAGCCTACTTTTCGCAAACCGTCAGTTCATGTTGTTGACAAACAAGCACGGATTCGTTACTTAATAATCTGTCATCGTTGAGCTAAAAAAGCTCTATTTGTTAAACATACAAATTACGCCATTTTACGTTACATCAAAAACATCGCCCTTTCTACTCCACTTAATTTTGTTTGCATTCATGTCTTTATTTTTACGTAATATTTGTAACAAGGTTCTTGTGATTGATAGCACCGATTGTAAGTCCTAAACCCTCTAAAGTTGGATCATTGAGCTTTGGCATCTGGTAAAGAAAATCATCCTAAGTAAATATACATCTAAGAACAGCTGCTTTAATGGACATGTGATGTCGACCAACCCACGCTTGGCTTTTTTTTATACCAACCGCAGTATAATGATTTAAACTTCAACCATCTAATACGGTGCTCTCAAATCTTGGATTTTGGATGATGATCAACCATTTTTTATATCTGACTCCCTCCGCAGCATATTTGTGTTGTGATATGAGAGCCAGAGAATGATTTTCTCCTTGAATTCATTATCACTTAAACATTGTTTAAAATTGAGGTCAATTGTAGATAAAAAAAAAGGTTGCTGCCGAATTTCAAGCACCTCAGGAATTATTACTTAGAATTGGCAACGGTTTGCATTACGCGTGAAATGTTTATTTAAATATTTTCCGCTCCGCGATGAACCGAAGTGTCGTCGTGTTCACGCAATTTATTGTTGCGCCGCCATTTTGTTTCGCTTCACCATTTTTTATGTCAAAGGTCGCTTGTTCAAGGACGGATTCACTTTTAATTGAATTTATTACAAAATTAATTACTAACTGTTATATTTTATAATCATTGTTGCGTTATATTGTAAGTTTACGGTAAATTTACTTATTACTACTTAGAATTGGCAACGGTTTTGCATTACGCGTGAAATGTTTATTTAAATATTTTCCGCTCCGCGATGAACCGAAGTGTCGTCGTGTTCACGCAATTTATTGTTGCGCCGCCATTTTGTTTCGCTTCACCATTTTTTATATCTGTCTCCCTCCGCAGCATATTTGTGTTGTGATATGACAGCCAGAGAATGATTTTGTCCTTGAAATCATTATCACTTACCATAGTTTAAAATTGAGGTCAATTGTAGATAAAAAAAAGGTTGCTGCCAAATTTCAAGCACCTCAAGAATTATTACTTAGAATTGGCAACGGTTTTGCATTACGCGTGAAATGTTTATTTAAATATTTTCCGCTCCGCGATGAACCGAAGTGTCGTCGTGTTCACGCAATTTATTGTTGCGCCGCCATTTTGTTTCGCTTCACCATTTTTTACGTCAAAGGTCGCTTGTTCAAGGACGGATTCACTTTTTATTGAATTTATTACAAAATTAATTACTAACTGTTATATTTTATAATCATTGTTGCGATATATTGTAAGTTTACGGTAAATTTACTTATTACTCTAAAGTACCTCTTTAATGCTTTTTAGTTAACCTTTAATGAGCTTTCATCATCATCATTACGGAACCCACCAATTATATTCAAGACTGCGACTTAAATGCGATAAAACACTTTCACAAATAATTTCACGTGAACAAACATTTAATTTACTTTTATATGAACCCCCTGATCTGTTCATTGTATAGAAATTATTTAAAATCTTGCATTTTTATACATTTTTGTTTTCAATCGAGTTTAGAGCTTTACGAAACGACACTCTGATAGAGGGTTTGTATTTTTTTGTGATTGTAATATACTATTAGAAAATCTAGAATATTACATAAGTAATTGAACACCGAGTTTATTAAAGAATATTAACATCAACAATTCTGATGATTTCATCTCCATTAAACTCGGTCAAGATAGCATCATCGTAAATACGAAAACTGTATTACATCTGTAACGATTAATGATATAACGATTCACAATGATTTGCCGGCCCGCTTGTTACTTCCGGTGACTGTTGCCCAAGATCATTACATATCCGACGTACTCATAATCAAATCGCAATCATTAAAGCTTCAGTTATTTCACTCAAAATGTGTCAAAGTGACATTTACATTTATAACCTCTAAATATTTTTAAAAAAGTTATTTTATTATTTTTATTAGGATCACACTCAACAGATAAATAAAATGATAATTTGTGGAACTTTGAAACTTAAAATCTAAAACTATGTGAGTGATGTGATGACATAATGTTTTCGGCATTTAGATACTAATTGATCATTTAAAAAATTTTGAATTGTGAAAACAACACAAAAATCTCTAAAATCTCATAAATTACGTTTAGAATGTGTCGCAGTGTATATCATCCTGACCTGCGCTATTATATTTTAAGCTTATTACTTGTGATGTAAAGAAGGTACCGCACGCGTCGTCGCTTTATAATATTAATAGTACTATTGAGTACTTAGAGTGGCTTGTTACAACGTCGTATTACGGGTAATTACGTTTGTTATTTAACACCCGACAGTTTGATAACTTCGACACCCGGCAGTGCAGTGTACAATGTGTTGCAAACTAAATTGCACACTTCGCAACGCTTATGGTATACATAACATACTTTTACGAGGTAGCTAACATCACACACATCGTTTAAATAAATAAATTACTCCGGTAACAAAAGTTAACATCTGATGTCTTAAAGCGTCTAGAATTTATAGTGTGCACATCTTCATCTTACGTTTCCTCTCTGATCTCTCTTGATACTGATAAATCCATAGGTAATAAGAATTTTAGAGAGACATTAGATATTTATTACCGTAATAATATATTTATAGGTTATTAAACAAATTTAGTATTTACAATTATCAAGCGATTGATCAAAGTCAAATGTAACCAAACTCCTAATCAGACTAATCTCTGAACAGCAGAAGAAGCCAAAATGGCGTAGATTTCAAATTTTTAAAAATCTTACGCAGATGGCATCTAAAAAATCCTAGAATTTACACTATAATAGATTATTTTATAGAAATTTTTTGTTTTCCTTATTTTATAGATTGTTTTGTTTTATGTTATAATTGTTGATTTTATTTTTTTTGGAATTATGTTATTTTCTTTTAATTTGTCATAGGTGTGCATGCTAGAATTAGTTAGTCATAAGAATTTTTTTTCCTATTACCATTGTACACTGTAAATACACCTAATAAAGAAATAAATGAATTAATAAAAAACCACTGCGACAACCTTTTTAGAGACGTGAAACATTGGAATGATCTTCCAAAAGATCTTTAATGACTAGTGCGCTATTATCACAGACTACATCGTCGCTTACCTTAGTTGTAGTTAAAGTCGTCTGCTCTGCCAAGAGTGTATGATTACGAAGACTTTTGTATACATGTATACAAAAGTCTTCTTCTAATGTGAAACCAAGGCCGCGGGCATCCTGATGAAATTATGATCTCTCTATGACACATACACCTTCGAGTTACATCTCTAAACAAGATCCGCCCGTTTCTATGATCTTATGCGTATTCCACTTGGTTTGCGACACGCTGTAGACACAAGACGCAAACACTTTCACCAGACTCAAGGTCGGCGTGGAAAGTTGGAGATAATCGGTGACATACGAGACGACACGCTGCCGACGGACTGTCCAATGTCACGGGAAATTTAACAACATATCACCTTTCATTCCCATTTTATTCATAAAAAACTGCTAAACCAAATAATGCATTAATATAACCATAAACCATATCTAGTTTTACCGTCCCGTATTTAACCATTAAAATATGAAATAATTCTAATCTCTCTCTTCTAATATATAAAATTCTCTTGTCACAATGTTCGTTCCCATACTCCTCCGAAACGGCTTTACCGATTCTTATAAAATTTTTTGTGCATATTCAGTAGGTCTGAGAATCGGTTACTATCTATTTTTCAAACCTCTAAGTGATCAGGGTTGCCCACACCAAAAAATTTTTTTTTATTTTTTGGGATTTTTTTTTCTATTTTATTTTATTATTGTGTGGCATCAAAAACTACATACAACCCTAAATTTTCACTTTTCTATCACCAACCCCTGCTTTTTAATAGACATTTTAATATTTTTGTCTCGCTCGATATCATCAATTGTACATGGCCACGTATCAAACCGCGTGGCTGTAAACTCCAAAAAAAAATATTATCACTTGGTAAGTGATCCCCTCCACGTGTGTACCGGTGTCACCTCTCACCAGTACACAGCACGGAGTGGGGATGACAACGAATTCTTTATCTCTCAAACATTATGCCTTTTGTCACTCCCTCTACATATAAATATATTCTCAAGCAACTTTATTATTTATTTATTAATAACTAATGTCATTGAATATAATTTATTATTAATCTATAATACAAATATGTGTCGGTAAGCGCATCACTCTACAACGCCAGGACCAATTTGGCCAATTTGAGAAAAATTCGAATAATCGCCGGGAAGCCCCTAAAAACAGCGCTTTTCTTTTTCCTATACAAACGTTCTCAAACTAAAATGTAGGGTCAATTTGAACTTTATTGCTATTTCATAAAGTTCATATTAAATTACAAGCTTTCACTGCTGTCTAAGCAATGTAGGTGCGTTCGTAACGCTAAAGAGTCAATTTTAACTTTATTACAGCTGCTCAAAGTTCAAATTAGATCATTCTTTCAAAATGTGCGTATGCGCGTCGGAGGATCTAACGCCGCGTGCCGAAATTAAAACGAATGAATTAATAACATAAATAGTCACAAAATGTAAGAGCTAAAGATCATTACTGCTGATTTTCAATTAGGTCGGCTTCGCGGTATTATTTATTTTGTTTTAGTTTCTTTTTCACGACATCACATCAGTCCAGCACAAACCGCGTTACCGTCTGGTGGACGTAACAGACTTCATTCCGTCAAAAAGATTTGGAATGAGGCAGTTATTGGAAAATGGAAAATGGAAAATGGAAAATGGAAAATGGAAAACGGAAAATGGAAAACGGAAAATGGAAAATGGAAAAAGGAAAAAGGAAAATGGATTATTGGAATATTGGAATATTGGAATATTGGAATATTGGAATATTGGAATATTGGAATATTGGAATGTTGGAATGTTGGAATGTTGGAATGTTGGAATGTTGGAATATTGAAAATGGAAAATGAAAATGGAAAATGGAAAATGGAAAATGGAAATGGGAAAATGGAAAATGGAAAATGGAAAATGGAAAATGGAAAATGGAAAATGGAAAATGGAAAATGGAAAATGGAAAATGGAAAATGGAAAATGGAAAATGGAAAATGGAAAATGGAAAATGGAAAATGGGAAATGGAAAATGGAAAATGGAAAATGGAAAAAAGAAAAGGGAAAATGAAAAATTGAAATCTGACATCTGAAATCTTGAAACCAGAAACCAGTAACCAGAAACCAGTAAACCAGTAAACCAGTAAACCAGTAAACCAGTAAACCAGTAAACCAGTAAACGCAGTAAAACCAGTAAACCAGTAAACAGTAACCAGTAACCAGTAACCAGAAACCAGTAAACCAGTAACCAGAAACCAGTAAACCAGTAAACCAGTAAACCAGTAAACCAGTAAACCAGTACACCAGTACAACCAGTACACCAGTAACCAGAAACCAGAAACCAGTAAACCAGTAAACAGTAAAACCAGTAACCATTAACCAGTAAACCAGTAAACAGTAAAACCAGTAAACAGTAAAACCAGTAAACCAGTAAACCAGTAACCAGTAAACCAGTAAACCAGTACACCAGTAAACCAGTAAACAGTACACCAGTAAACCAGTAACCATAAACCAGTAAACCAGTACCAGTAAACCAGTAAACCAGTAACCAGTAAACCATTAAACCAGTAACCAGTAAACCAGTAAACCAGTACCAGTAAACCATTAAACCAGTAAACCAGTAAACCAGTAAAACCAGTAAACCAGTAAACCAGTAAAACCAGTAAACCAGTACACCAGTACACCAGTACACCAGTACAACCAGTACACCAGTACACCAGTAAACCAGTACACAGTACACCAGTAACCAGTAAACAGTAAAACCAGTACACCAGTAAACCAGTACCAGTAAACCAGTAAACCAGTACACCAGTACACCAGTACACCAGTACACCAGTAAACCAGTAAACCAGTAAACCAGTAAACCAGTAAACCAGTAAACCAGTAAACAGTAAAACCAGTAAACCAGTAAACCAGTAAACCAGTAAACCAGTAAACCAGTAAACCAGTAAACCAGTAACCAGAAACCAGAAACCAGAAACAAACAAACAAAAGTTCATATTAAATAACAAGCTTTCACTGCTGTCTAAGCAATGTAGGTGCGTTCGTAACGCTAAAGAGTCAATTTGCACTTTATTACAGCTGTACAAAGTTCAAATTCAATTATTCTATTAAAATGGTGTGCGTATGCGCGTCGGAAGATCGCCGCGAGCCGAAATTAAATCTCTATCTGGCGGACTTGATAGACTACATTCTGTCAAAAAGATTTGGAATGTGACAGTTATTTGTTCCTAATAAAATAATAATAGTAAATATAATTTATGTACTATAATTATAACTTTGGCCACTCTTCTGGAACCCACTAATATTTAAATATTAGTTATTAGATGAAAATATATAGAGCTGAACCCCACACACCGCCCTATCACCAGAGTGACGGTTCAGTCCAGATTTTTTTGCGCTGGCTATAAAATAGGTAAGAACAAAAAACTGCCACATTCCAATTTTTTTGACAGAACGAAGTCTGTCGGGTCAGCTAGTAGTATTATAAAAGAAAATACTCATTGCTAAATAGATACGGAAGAGGCTGAAGTATTTAAATTCCAAGAACGTCATCACCATCTTCGAATTAAAGTTGACTGGTTAGTTGAAGAAAATTTCGTCGATTACTTAGCATCCTAAGAAAGTAAAATTACTGGGGTAACGAGACTTAACATGTTATGTCTTACGATGAGCGCAATGTGGTGCAATGTATACCATTTTAACTAGCGGCGCGTTGTTATGGGCAGTATCACTTACCATCAGGTGAAGGTCTCGCTCGTCTCGTCACACCGTAGAAATAAAAAAAAATCCTTTTTAGAAACATGTTCGGTTTCCTCATTCACTAAATAGAACCTTGAAACAACCCTCAATCGGTAATTCATCTAATGGCCTGCGACGTTAGAGACCAAACAAGTGTATAGGGAATAAGACAGAAGCTTCGTTATAACAATTTGATGTATTACCAAATTATTTACAAAATAGCAAACATGGGATTACATAGTTACTGTAAGTATAAGATACGGTAAAATAAACGAGTTAAAAAAGCTAAAATGAACTAGTAAAGCAGTTAAAGATCTGAGCAATGACCATAATGAAAGCAATTCGCAGCGCTCCGGTTACCTGGCGGATTGAAGTGTGCCCCTTGATTATAGACCAGGTGACCTAGTGCCGGATAAATTACTCTTTGCACTTAAATTTTACTTCATTTTGAATGTTTTGTTTTTCTATTTGTTACTGTTGAGTAACGGTGTAAAAGTTTTCAACGCGTTCTTAATTATTTGTGTCGTAACAAACTAGAGGAGAACCTAAATTTATAACCATTACAGCTGCTCTAATGTAAAAGTAATTACGAATGAAATCATCTAGAGGATTGAAGAGGTGCAAAGGTACATTTCTAGAAATCTGAATGCCATCATCACCACTTTCAATCCAATGAATTTTAAGTGTGAGTTTCTACTGTCATTATTACTATTAATTATTACATATTTGTAACAATAGAAGACATTATGTTAGTCGAGTAATCCGTCAATTAAATCAAACGAAGACTTACACCTTAAGTGAAATAATTTTACTGCCTGTAACAATGTGGACTGATGTTAAACATAATAGTGAACAGCCTTCTAATATTCCCACTGCTGAAACTCGGAGTCTTCTTTCATAAGAAGAGAATTAATAACCATTTTCCACTACGTTGGCCATGTGCGGTTTAATCACATGTCCATAAAAGATTTTGTTCTTGGTATTCTTCACCCGCGAATTGACCTTAGTAGGCATCAACTCGGAACCTCTTTTAAAATCATCAACGATTTCATTGGCTCCACTGTGTGTTTATCCTCATTCTTCTTCTAAGTCGTATTCCCTCCTAACCGACTTTCTTGGCAACTATAATGGAGTGGTTTACCATTGCTTTCTTCATTCCACATACTTGTCCGACTATTTTTTATAAAGTCCCAACCAATTTACTGGACGATCCATGACCACAACTGCCAGAAGTAAACGAAGAGAAAGAACTTTTAAGAAGTTCATCATCGTCATTTGGTTTCAAGGACCAGTCCGATGTGATCAGGAGTTAATGCACACCCGAGTAGACGGCAACTTGTAATGGACCGGATGATTGGCACTTACTAAGTTTAGTTGATTATAAATAATTCATTGGCCTACATTGGAATCGATATCTATTACTCTTGAGTATATGGATGTCGGATTTAATATGATGTGGTCTCCTTGAAGCGTCTGTCTAATTTAGTATTAAGAGAGCATGTAGTTCTACCATCAGCTACGTTCTCTTACGTCTCAGGCTCATCGTTTCTAAATCAACTCATGTCTTTCTCTTCACCATGGGGGATGCGTATTTGGACTAATATTGAGAAGGCAAATCTTAAAATTTCAATTTAATCCGAACTTAACCTTTTATTATTACGCACAAATTTAAAATCTAAAATCTCTTAGCGTTTAATTTACTTTCATAACCTTACCCACTTTTTTAAAAATGAGTATGTCTTAATTATTCGTGCAATTTCTATGGCCATTGTCATCTTTGGTCATTCTCCAGGCGTCTATTGTCGTATAACGATCTGAATTATGAAGAAATGTTTTGTAACCATGGCCGTGTACCTATTTACTTACAAAGGGTGTTTTTAGAAGTTTCTTCACAGAAATTAACCTGGTATTAGTAGCGGTTTAAATCTAAAAACATATAGATATTTGTTTATATCGCATATTGTACTCCATTTTTGTCTAATTCGTTTAATTGTTTTTGGTTATTTTAAGACATCAGATGGAAAAGAGAAAGTAAGTATCATAATATACGATGTTTACTTTTGTAAATTAGATTTTTTTTAATATACGTTTTCTAAACATCCTGTGTTGAGAGAGTATAATGTTTATGTAATAACCATTAACATTTGACAATGGCTGTGCGCCGGCTCAACCTTTGACCACCGCGTCTGACAGATGCGGAGCTTCCACCGCGCAATCAACTGACTATTATAATTATTGCAAAAGTTTGTCATTTAGGATCTCCGTGACGCAGTGGTTAATCACTAGTTTTGTATCACGGAGCCTCTACTACAAATCCAACCACAAGTTGTGAAGTTCGGTTGGTTGTGATGTTTCTAAAATCCATCGTAAATCTGCCGCTGTAACAACATCGCTGTATTCCGCTGTCATTATATAACAGCTAGAGTATGCTTAACCATACACTGGCACATAGTCACTTAAAACTATGTAAAAATTAAGTCAAGTTAACGATATACTTGTACTAAATCATCTTTTTAAACATTTCGTTATTTAGTTTCGATTAATCTTAAGATTTTTCATTAGGTATACCTATATCTTACGATACAAATTCTGTATCAGTTTCATTAAGTTTATTAATAAGTTATAATTTGTGAGAATCATTAGGTTTATTAGACGTTAACGATAATACAAAATTTTATGGAGTTCAAAACTTATTCTACAAGGGGGGACGACAATCTGTTGATGATTATGGGAAGCCGCTTGATACTGACATCAGAATGAAGGTCTTTGAAAGACACTTATTTCCACCAGTGAACGTCTACTGGCTGATGATGATGATGTTGATCGTTTACTTTAGCGTCATTGAACAGATTTTATTTATTTTAAACCGATGAGTGATATAAACGAAGTCTGTCATCACAACGTATTGCATTTATTAATTAAATTTCACATGCAAAGAGGTTAATTGTTGAATCATTATTTCTTATTAGTAATATAACATTACTGCTTTTATGGTTACTAAGTAAGGTAGAATATCGATGAAGTTTGCCAACACGGACCGTGCTGTTGAACATGTTGAAACATCACCATTCTCTTATTAAGCAATGCTGCTTGTGAATGTGGCGTTTAAAGGCATCACGATTGTAAGTTAATACATCATACTGATAGCAGCTCTTCCGCGTAGTATACCTAGATCGCTTTTAGCTAACCCGTAGTAAGTTCCAGATTGTTACGTAGATACTACTCGTAATCTGTTACAATCATGAAATTTTCTAATACTTAAGATCCAGCTTCTGCTTGGACTCCTCTGTGGAGATCCAGCTTCCGCTTGGACTCGATGACCAAAAATGGGCACGCGCTTATATCGAGTCGCGATCACACGAACCATAGCGCGCTACTTCCTACCAGTTGCGCCATCTATCGACGCCGCAGGAAAACGTCCCGTTACAAGTTATATTTAAACATCTTATTAACTTACTGTCTGATTAAAACTGTGATCAGTTTTTGTGAGTGCTTACAGCAACGTAACACGACGGACAGTTTTTTGTATCAAAGTTAAGTTATTAAAAAATTGCGAAACGGAACACGAGACAGGTATATCGTATCCTACTATCACTTAACTGGCATGTTAGTTTAATCTATATCTTAAACAGACCCTTTCTCTGATGACGTCTGCTACTTACACATTTCACTAACTTCCAATTCTTTGAATAATAATATTAAATAAAAATGTAACTATCCGATGTTGATAGTAGTGAGACTCTCCAATTCTGGTATCAGCAGAAACGTTACATTATCACCAATTTTTGGGTTATAGAAATACGTCTCGTATATATTTTGAGCGGCTGCAGCATTTTAAGCTATCCGGGCGTGTGAAAGAGTCCACGGCAAGTTATGTTCAAGTTAAGATAGCATCGCACCATTGTGAGCGGAGCTGCACGCACACCCATGCTTCGGAGGAAATTACATTTCGTTTGTAAACTCTCTTTTTTTTTTGCATTACACAACGCAGTTAGTAATGTAAAGTGTTTGTTAAACACTGTATATCCTAGTTGCATAAGTTTGTACTTCGCAAATGCTTAGATCGATGACAATGATCAGTGGATCTTTTTGATTTCCCAAAGTTGTACCGGTGGGTTTTCTGGAAAACTTGTTCTTGACTGCTCAATATATCGTTAGAAGATATAAATGAGTTGGGTTTGAAAATTATCAGTAGCTTAAGATTGGAATAGTTTTCTCAATCTCACCAACAAGCTTCAGTTTGAAGTAGGCACTTTATGATGATAACATTTAAATGCGCGTGGGTTATTAAATGATGATGATTAATAGCTTGATCCGGGTAGAGAAAGACCGATCGGCAAAGAGGTATTTGAATTAAGCCTATGTGAGCGGCAATTGGATGATGATGATTTTCTTAATAAAACTTAAATGAAACGCATACTAATAAAGCAAACAAATCAGTTTGGAAGAACTTTATTATTCGTTATGATTCCATCGAAACAAACACATTATTAAGACGTACATATATTCGATAAGATGAATAACCTTTAAATTATTCGCAAACAACCTTCTATCTAACTCTATGATGATGGTATTTCATCACGGTATCGATTAAATACATTCACTAAACGGAAGGAAATGCGAAAGCGAAGTTACTGTTTATTATATTTAAACTTATACGATATACCGTTACTCGGAGTGGTCTTGTGCTTAACAACTATTTGGTGAAGTGAAAACTTGAAAGAAAATTAGTAAAGTAATGGTTATATTTGTGGAATTTGTTCCTCTTTCACTCATATTCCGATGGAGTATTTTGGTAGGTGGTAGTAGGTCTCTAGCCGTAGACCATCTATATACTACAGAAGTATCTCTTTCTGCCACTGAACTGTGTTATAGTTGAAACTGGTCCAGAGCAACCAATTATGGTTTATCCGTTTGAAGAACGTACCTCATGATTATGATGTCTTATGACGAGGAGCGTACTTTTTAGTTCAGGTTTAAATTAGTGAAACGAGCAAAAAGTTCACATTGATGGTATGTTTTGTTAAAATCCCAATTGGGATCTCAAAGAGTACATTGCGAGAACATCGTCCCGTCGCTTCTTTTCGGGACAATTTACTTTAGTTAAAATATATCTTTCCATCTGTAAGTTAAGATTTGAGAAGACATGTTGCAGATTTACACTACATCTTTAGATCATTTAAAAAAAAATTATCCTCCTTATACCATTAAGTATTGTCGTTATCATCATCATCTCTATCATGTCCAATTTCACCTGTATCTAACGATGCTCTGTCATCTTCATCAGGTTATCAGTCCAATGTATTGACGTCGGTTAACAAAAATATATATAACATAATATTAATTCATTCTCATGATTGAAGGTATGATGAGACGTGAAGGTATACCGTCAGAGGCCAGTGCTCCCTTTCGCATTCCCCAACTACCGCCCTATCTAAATGATATATTTTATTTAACTTATCTTTGGCTTTGCCTAAATACAAATCTTCACTACTTTATAAACATGTATTTACAGTTTTAGACCATTTATACCACGACTACATCTAGCACGATCGTTGAATTGATTTAATTATCAATAATCTACTGAATATCTTCAGTTATAAGAAGTCGAAGGTTTTATTAGTAATGAATGGAGTTGACACATTTCAAAAAGATCTGATCATCAATCACATACAAATAAATAGAAACGAACATACTAACATTTAAAGTTAAACTCAATTCTATTGAATCGTATGTTTTTGGTAAAACTTGATTTTCTTTATTGTCCTAAATCGTCAACACGGTAATGTTTACGAGATTCTTGGACCTTGAAAATTTTCTACTACTTGCTCTGATTTGAAGCGAATTGAACGATTCTTTTCTCTTTCTGATGATTGTGAATAAATTTGTTATAAACATAAGGCCAGAAAATGGAAGCTGTCCTTTTTTAGAACCCATAAATATTATTTCACTATAAAAAATGCCGTTACTATTCGTATGATCCAAGACAGAAAATGTACATTGACTGGATTTCAATATATTAGATAGTTGTAATACCTTTTTAAGAAGACTAAAACTGGTTAAATGTGGTCAATGGCAAAAAATCTAATCGACCTGATGACTCATTTCCTCTTTATAAGTAATTTTGAATTCAAAGTGGGAGGTTTTAAAAACAGCAGCTCCACTTTTGTCATGTTTATCTTCACTCTTGATTATGGAGAGTCAGATTCAATTATTTATTTATTGTCGTTATAATTTTTTATATTATACTTATTATTAAATTATCCGTTATATATACAACGTTTTCGATTAGATATATAAAGATGGTAATGAACATTATAGCTGAAGTAAATAAAATTTATATGTTAGAAATAATTTTTAAGATAATTTAAGTATTTTTTCATGAAATAACATTTTATGAATCAAAGTGAATGATGATGAAGGTAGAGAGAGACCGAAAGAAGATTTGATTGAATCCACCTATAATGTTGGTATAAGGATTGAAAGAAGACGAGATCTATTTGAAATGTGTCCTTTTTCTATTTTTATCGAACAAAGATATTAAAAATAGATATATTCTATTAAGAAGAAAGTACTAACAAAAATTAAATCGTGACGGCGAAACTAAATTTAATTCTTGTAATTTAAACATCGATGTTATTTATAAATCGGTATTGTGATACAAACACAAACGTCTATTTGAACTTTTGAGTTTACAGTAACAGCTCAGTGTGATCGCTCAAAAACGAGTGATAATTTATTTATTATTCACTTAACTAACACGATACACTTACAAAAACTAGACAATCACATTTCTAAACATTTATCACCGAGTTTTACAAATCTAAATTGTCTAATTAATTATTGTATAGATTAAACATGACGACCTATACAAACAAACCATTCTACATTTAATGATATACATATATTATAGTCAAAGCCGTGAATCGAGAAAAAGATTAATAATTTCTCACCGTAAAAAGTTATCTACATCTCGAAAAAGTTTAAGAAGTATTGTTTGTAAAATGGTCCTTGTGAAACTACGTCTGTATACCCGGACGAGAGAGAGATCCTTTGCCCATCAACATTCCTCTGCGAACACTTTCATTAGAAGACTTCCTAGTTCTAGTAGACTAGTTACCTTACTGTTTTAACAATTTTACCAATATAGTTAAAATCCGAAATAGATTTAATTTAAACACAAGTCGTCAAAGACATCATTCCAAAAGTTTTGTGATCATCCGACCCCACTACATCATCTAATCTCGTAAACCTCTAGATTCATAATATATATGATATGAAAGTTCATATACGTATACCTCCTTGTACTATGAATCAGTCGTGTGTGTGTTTGTTTGCTAAACTGTGTTACACATTAAACTTTACAAAGTCTATTTTCTTGTATGGAATTCGCGTTTGCCTTTAACTATCGCATCTAGGCCATTTACTTCAACGATCCGTGTCCATGCTAAATATTTTTGGTTAAGTAAATAAACAGTATGCTTTTTTAATTTATTTATCATGAGAGAGAAATTTACAAAAGCTTTTAAATTTACTACAAGTTACTAAACTCGATATGCTTCGCTTCTGCTTCTCTCTCTCTGCAATTTCGTTTCTATGGATACTACTGTATCTACAGACAAGTAAGTCTAAGTAAATATACTCCCGGACACATCTATCGGCCCACCACCCAATGTTTAAAGTTTCGACGGTGTCTAGTTAAAAATAAATGTTAGGTGAAGCAATAAGTTTTAATGCAGTTTTGAAGCAGATTTATTGGTCAACCCTTATGTAGGTTTTTTTTTTATTTTTTTTGTAACTTTGAATTAATTTGGCCGGCAGAAGTTTTACAATTTGGGCGACAATTTCAGGCAGAGTATCCATATTTTTTGGTCAAAACTGGCTCTAAGTTTAGATTTGCCTTTTTATGGAATCAATAATCGGACACATCAAAAAAAAATCCAACTTGTGCGAAATAAAAAAGTTTTGTCCATTCCTGGGTCGTTGAAAACAATGAACGGACTCGAATTTTCGATTTTTTTTCATAATCCTGAATTCAAAATTTAAAAAAAAAACATACATAAAGGTTGACCAAAAAATCAGCTTTAAAACTGCATTAAAACTTATTGCTCCACCTAACATTTATTTTTAGCTAGGCACCGTTAAAACTTTTAAACACTAGGTGGGCCGATAGATGTGTCCGGGAGTGTATATTACTTGACTTCGAGTTATATTCCTTTCTATCAATTAATCTCGTTAATTTTAGAACTCAGTCTCGATTTGGCACTGTTACAATACTGTTAGGTCCAATCATGTCTATGAATTAAAAATACGATAAAACGGATCTCGCGGATAGTTTGAATGCCGGATCAAACTTGATCCGAGGATTAGATCGGTTTGGAGACTGGTGATTTCGAAATTACATTTATAAAACGATTGCATCATTAGGTGTGCAACCGTTTCAATTGCATCTAAGTCGGTGGCACGAAACAGTTACTCTTCAACGGTTATCGTAACCAGCATTCTGATGAGCAGCTTCGATGCGAACCTCTAACAGATGTAGCACAATTGCGACATCAGATATTATCGTTAGATATTAAATGTTAAAATCGATAAATTTATCATGCATTTCGAAATTAAATTGTTACTATCATTACTTTACGTTTTAGCATCAAATTTTACAACATATTTGTATCTTGACATTTTGTTTATAACGATTTTATAAGGAGTTGCACATAACAAAATTAATTTTAATTTCGGTCTACTTTCACATACAATGCGTTCAAAGCAAACAAACATGCAAATCCAGTCAAAAACATCACAACAATTACTTAATCCACCGATATTGTGTAAAATCAATTTAAATAATATCGAAACAGTAAACATATAAGTATTTTTGGTTGTTAGTAACACAGAAAAAGTTTTTAATGTGTTGCCAATGACCAAAAAAAAGTTACAAATTTAACGCGCTTTTGGTCTTTTGATATTAATTCTGTTTTTAAAGTCACTAAACTTGAATTAACAAAAAATCCGTCCATCCACTTGATGATCACCAATTCCTTTCTTAATTCAGACGTAGGTGGGAGAGAAATAGATTTATGTTAACACTTTTGAAATTTCGATGTAAATATTAATGTCGTTATTGACAGAGTAAGATTTTGTTATGGTGATTAGTTTTATGTGAACGGAGCAGGTGCGGTGTTGTGTTGGTTCAGGGCACGCCGTCGGAGCGGGCGCGGGCTCAGCTCTGCCTAGGTCACGCCCTGCCCAGCATGGCGGCCACGTCCCCGGCGGACTGGGAGTGCAGCAGCGCGGCGCGGGCCGGCCTGGGCGGCGCCAGCCTCGGCAGCGCCAGCACCCCCGCCGCGCTGCTGCCCAGCGCGCACCCCGTCACGAACTCGTGGCGCGACGCCTCAGTAGGAGTTATGCGCCGTTTCGGATCCCATCTGAAATTATACCACAATCAATCCAAGCATACAATAGAATAGAAAATACTTGCACACCAAAAGATACAGAAGTTAACAAATCACATTGCTTGTTTTTTTTTTATACTATTGCGACGAGATGAGCAAGACGTTCACCTGATGGTAAGTGATACGCTTGCCCATGATAACGTGCTGCTAGTTAAGATGGTACACACTGCACCACATTACACTCGCCTTGAGACATAAGGTGTTAAATCTCGTTACCCCAGTAATTACACTAGCTACAACGCCCTTCAAACCGGAACACAGTAATGTTCGCACACTACTATTTGTCGGTTGCAATAGGAGCTGCGGTGGTACCCAGACGGTCTCCGGCAACAGAGACCTACCACCTGGTATCTGATAAATGCACGCAAATGTTGTTATATGATAAATGCACAATGGGCGGTCTTATCGCTATAAGAGTCCAGAGCTCTTAGCACTCGCAAGTTTGCGCACACCCTCTTGTTCCCTACGAAATCTTAATCTTTTGCACACTCAGTTAGAACAAATTATAGACTAAACTCTTATTTCATGAGTTGGCAGACGCTTCAACTCAGTTTCTTGACTAGTTGATTTTGACCTATTTAACACCTCAGCGTCACAAATGAAGAAAAAACTAAATCAACTTTTTTTTTATGGGATGATCACTATACTTAGGCAATCTTTATTATTGTAATTTTCTTTTTTTACTTTTAGCCTTTCTTATAACTAATTTAACTTTTCTATCTTTATATACACTCCTATCTACTCTTCTGTAAATGTATACCTATTCTTATCATAGTTATGTGGACTTGTAATTGGCCTTCCGTATTATTTGTTTAATTTTTTCCTGTTTTAGCTGTAAGTCTACCGAAAAAATAAATAAATAAGCGATTTCTTCCAGACAACCATTGGATGGAAAATATGTAAAGTAATAAGTAAATTTGGTGTGGGTTTTTATTAGGAAATATAATAAATAAGAATAGATGTAGTAACGTATGCTTATATACACATACATGAATAGTCAAAGTAATTTATTATTACATTTATATTGAAAGATAGAATTTACTGACAAGGTTCTTAAAAGCTTGCATTGAAGCATACTCCAATTGTAAAACATTACTGTGCTCCGGTTAAAATTGTACTATTTTTTTGTCCTTAGTTTAATTGTAATCGCAATTTCTATGATTAGTTACGTTATAATTTGTCTAATTTCGCGATGGGGTGAGAAGGACCAGTTTCCGCTATTTGATACGGTTGCTGTCTTCTCTTATATACATATATATAAATAATAAATAAAAATATATATGTATATATACAATGTTTATCAACTATGTGCAACAATTAACAAAGCAGTATAGGGGGAGAAGACAGCAACCGTATCAAATAGCGGAAACTGGTCCTTCTCACCTCATCGCGAAATTAGACAAATTATAGCGTACCTAATCATAGAAATTGCGATTACAATTAAACCAAGGAAAAAAAATAGTACAATTTTAACCGGAGCACAGTAATGTTTTACAATTGAAGTATGTATCATGTATATATGCAATTTGTCTAATTATGATCAATTTTGGAGTGAGTTTGTTTCAGATTGGGTTTTTATTATTCACTGATTTTAGGCTGTTGATTATTGATGCCGAGAACTGGCAGAACGATTTGATTGTAGACTCTTTGTTACATAGCTCCATTAGATTGTAGGGAGAGACTAAATTGTACTATTAGCTAGTGAAATTATTAGGTAACTCGTCGATGAGCGCAATTTTATATATACCATCACAACAACCACTAGCCGTGACAGCCTGGTTTGAACGCCAGCCTACCACTCCGGAGGTACCGGGTTCGAATCCTACACCAATGGAATTTTCATTTTATGTGCAGTTTAGTATAACACTAGCTAATATGACGCGCTTTGACGGTGAAGGAAAACATCGCGAGGAAACCTGCATATCTATGTCATGACCATCCGTGCTCGCACTAGTATGTAGAATGGAGAAGGCAATGGCAACACCATTCCATTATAACTGACAAAACAGTCGTCGTGTGTTTTATTACCTATGACCACGACCCTCATTCATGAGGAAATACGACTTAGAATAAGATCTCACTAGTTGTTATGTGCAGGCATGTCACTTACTATCAGGTGAATCAAATCTCGTTGTCTCTTCAAATAAAACAAAACTAGTCTAACATACTTTTATCTGACTCACTTTTGATTTTATTCTTGGAATCCAATATAGAACAAAGTCATGTTTCTTCAAGATCCGACTGTCAACGAAACAGAAAAATTCTTAAGCTATAAACTATATATTCTTAACTAAAAAAAATAAACGAGTTCATATCTTCTTAAACTCTATAAAAATTAACTTATCACTCAAAGTTTCCCGTATTTTTTTAAAATAAGTTGAACTCAATATTTCACTCCTAAGAACAACTAGCAGCTATTATATACCATACGCTGACCTTTCAAAAGAAAATTCACACACATGTCCCGGTTATAACCTTCGCTCACTTTCAACACTTAGATCTCAGCGAGTCGATATCACTTAAGTCAAATAGAGTTCTGATGAACAATGGAGTTCGTAACTAAGTTTACGTAACATTCTATCACAAATTTCGCAATTCCTGACACTTGTATATCAAGGAAATCAGCAAACGAAATCTTGTACAAGATGGGCCAAAAGAAATCACCCTATTGGAAGCCCAAATTGAAACACCGAATTGTGGCGGCGCCCACTTGGCCGATATCATCTTCTCGGCTTGACCAATAAAATTCTAAAGGTTCAAAAAAGCAGAATCAAAGTTTTTCATTTAGAAAAAAATTAGAGCCAAACGTATACGTTACAGAATGTATTTTCGTTTTCTTTAAACCGTTTTAGATGTATGAACTTTGATTAAGATTTTCAGTTATTAATAATAAGTGTATTTTTTCGAAGAAGCTGCAAAACTAGCAAGCTGTAAAATAACTTAAATGTAATACGTAATCAATGTTAAATTATAGCGGTGATGTGCTAACTTGTAAGCAGAACATATACCTTCTTAAATCGAATAGATTAAAGCATTTAACCGCTGCACCACGGAGGTATACTTGTATAAATCAAACTAACCCACTTAGATCTAGCCTTTAATCACATAACGTTTTTCACGTAAAGCCTTAAACAGATTAACCGGTTGTAGAGTTAGGAATATGTGGGCAGAGTTGGCGACGTTTTCTTATACTTATTTGGATCTAGAGGAAGCTGAAAGCCCGTGTAGTTTGTCGGTCGTTACGTCTGTCCGATTACTATAAACACGATTCTTATATACTCACGCGTTTTTTTATTACATAAAGCACGAATGAACAGGACTTTCATGGAAGCAAGTGATAAGTTCAAGCTATGAAAATGGTAATTAATTGGTGTTAGGTTCTCTGTTGTGTGCAGGTCTCGTTTCTGCTGTAAACTGAAATATGCAAACGTTACTTTGTTCAGGTTTGAAGAGTATTGTAGCGTAGTTAAAAAAATACTATATAATTACTAATAGTTTTATTAATAACAGTAATTAAGTTAAATTACGAAGATAATCACTGGACATGATTTTAGATATTGAACAGCATCAGTAATATCTTTATACATATTGAATACCTTCTTCTTCTTCTTCCCAATTGATGGCACAAGCACGGTTTGTGTATGAACCAATGTCATGTGTAGAGGTACAAAATAAAATAATACAAATCCATTAAAAATTGTCTGCGTGGTCAATCGTTCATGTTCTCATCTTCGCAATTAATGGCGAGAGCTAATGTTATATATAGACGTCTAAAATAAAAGGATACAAATTCTTAAAAAATTATCTGCTTCAATTCGTCCGCCATGTTACCGTGTACCTCTCAAATCCACTCATTGAATACCTTATAAAAGATCCCAGTTTATCTTTTATTGAATTAAGTGAAAATAGATAGTTTATATGGTAAGTGATACACGTGCCCATAAAAGTTAGGTTAGGTTAGGTTAGGTTAGGATTTAAGGGGTGTGGGCGGTTAGGATGGGGGTCTTCATTGCCTTCTAAACGACTCCGAGGAGGACGATGGCTGGACGTGGTCTCCAGCGATTGTAATAGCGTGAGGATGTTGGGGGCTGCATAAATCAGTCCCCGGGGCGGGCTATCTCAGCATAGCGTTAGGGAGGTGTCAGTTATGTTCTGAACGGAGTTCCTGTCACCGCTCCAAACGTTGAGGACGACCACCGAAGAGGTTTTAGTGGGTAAAAATCTCCACATAACCCTGTCTTCCCCCCAGAAAACAGGGTATCTTTTTGAAGATTTCCCCCTCGAAAAAAAAAAAGGATTTAACATCTAAATAGCAGATGTAACAAAATTACTCAACTATTGTTCGCCAAATTGATTTTACATTCATTGTTATTTTTTATATCAATAAACCAATGTCCGTTACATAAACTTAACACAAAGCGGATGTTGTAACCGAGTATCATTTGAATATTGGTAACTTACAGACAATGCGCGGTGATAGCATAAATTGATGCAATGATGTTTCAACTGAAACGACGTTTTCGATCTACAGAGATATATCAAGATCTGAAGTAACAAATTATGATGGAATCCATGACTAGGAAATCAATACTTTCATTTATTACAGTTAATGAAACAAGTGTTAAAGTTTACGTTACTACGAAATGTATTAACATAAGTTTCGGACTTTAATTTTTTTAGTAACAATGATCAAACTCGATCTCAATTCAACGTGATGCTAAGTGACAATGTACTATATCACAGCGATGATGTTATAGCGACAGATTTATATATAGTTTGATTTAAGTTAAAGTTAAAATCACGTCGGTTTCACAATAAGTGCATTCGTTTGCCGGCTCTGAAACACTTTCAAATTCACAGCAGCCGACCACCGGCGGCCGTTGGCCACCTACATCTAGATCAAGGCATTACTATCACTTTGGCTTCCAATCCAGTCTATATTTACTTAGCTTATAAAGGCTTTGCGCTTTAGCTTTAAGTTAATAAATTCTTAAAGCTTTACTTGTGGGTACCAAGTTTATATGAATTTTAATGACAAACAAACAATTTCATTAACAATTTTGACAATTGCGTTCATTGCGCAGTGGATAATTGGTTACTTTGTAACACGGAGATCTCTGGTTCGATTCCAGAAGCCACGAGTTGTGAAGTTTTATCATCATTATTTAAAACGTCTTCAAGTCTATTGCAGTTAAAAAAATAATATTTTTCTCTTCAAAAGCTTTTTTTGGTAGTCAATATTGAATATATTGTTCGATAATAAACGCAAAGGGATTCTAAGAAAAGGTATTTATTAAAATTTATATTTATTTAAGTTAATCACTTATAAAATTAATTAAACTCAACTTAACCAAAATTTCAAAAAACGTCTTATTCAATAACTTTCCTTCTCTATAAGTTTATTTATCTGATTTAACGGAATGAACTGTTCGTGTGAATGAAGCAAAAAAGAAAAGAATAGAAACTCACATCCAATTACTACTTAACTTTACTACTTTAAGTTATACGTGAAGCTCTTTACATATAGATGAACATTGTAAATAACTTAAGTACTTATTACCGCACGGTCGCATTCCTAGGTGCAACTTTCGCTTGTTCCTAGTTCCTTCGTTCTGTTCATGGTGTCTCGTTACATAGCCGTCTAATACGTAACTAAGTTGGAAAATAGAAAGCAAGAGTAAGCAGGAGATAAAAAACTTAAAGATTAAGTAACTAAGGAAAAGCCAAATTTAAATGTGATATTTGTCTATAAACTAAATCAGCCGATAGGCAAGCCAGTATTTTATAGTGAGAGATCACATTGTGAAAGTAGCTAGACGGTTTTAGTTTTAATTCCTACAATATACCGTCGGAATCGAACCTGGGACTCCCACGATACAAAGCCAGCGCTTAAGCAATTGTTTCGATAAAGCGTATATTTAAAATCTATTGAGAAGACCAATATGAGGTAGAAATGATGACATTACTGTTGTCATAATGGCCGCTGATAAGTGATAAGCAGTAAGGACCAGTGATATTCTATTAAGCACACGATGTTTACTAGTAATAACCGGTTTAATTACTAACAGCGTCGTAACATTTTAACCTAAATACTAAAAATTATATGTTTAACTTGAAATGATTGCAATTGAACACAATTACCGAGAAATGTTTGCGATTAAATAATTTACTTGATGTGTGCGATTAACGTTTTAAAATTTAAGTCGGCTTAAGTTACGCGACCGGTTGCGAGAATTGGGTTAAGCTGGTCACTTGGAAAGGTATAAGGAGCGTAAAGAGCGAACTGTTCCCACGAATCAGGAATCTTCCGAAACGTTCACTGATCTAATGATATATTTTCGAAGCGACGAAGTCAGGATGATATACATTGCAACGGTAACTCGTCCAACGAGATGTTAAGTCT
This sequence comes from Byasa hedistus, assembly GCA_029286795.1. NCBI lineage: Eukaryota > Metazoa > Arthropoda > Insecta > Lepidoptera > Papilionidae > Byasa > Byasa hedistus. The sequence goes on along the minus strand of JAGSMW010000020.1, from coordinate 982,882 downwards.
CTTTACTTAAGTAATATAGCTACAACATCCATCAAACTGAAAGACAGTTAGAAATGTGTGTAGCTTTGATTATCAAACTAGACGGTGTTTATTAACATCTAACTACAGACAAAATTCATACCTAGTTAAGAGTCTGTAACTCATTTTAATAGAACTTTCTTCATTTTAATAGAACCTCTTTTTTAATAAGAACAGCAACAAAGTGGAACAATTTGCCGGCGTCAGTGTTCTCGTCCAATTACGACGTGGGTGTCTTCAAAAGAAGAGTGAATAGGCTAATATAAAGTTAATGCGCTTTACCACCACAGATAGCATCACCACTTAACATCAGGTGGGATCGCGGTCAAGTTTTAACTAATTTCCCATATAAAAAATAAAATAAAATAATAATAATGCATACAGCGACTGCGAAGAGATCGATCTGTTTAATACCAGCGTCCTTAAATTTACATTAAGGTCATTTAAAACCACATGTGAAAACTTATTATGGCTTCTTTTTTTCTATTTTTAATCTGCGTAATTAACTCTGTTTATAAGTATAAGCTGTTAAGTTTTCTTGGATACAAATAAATAAATTGAGACCTATCACCATATGTCTACACTGCGGAGGGAAGGTGATAAAACCACCACCACGAATAAGATTGATACGATTTTAAAGACGTAGAACTAGATGTTATTAATTTTAGTGTCTTTAAAAATATATTTGAATTGTGTAGAGAATTTTAGAAAGGTAAGTAAAGTATGTAAAGTGAGGAGTATATTCCAGGCATCTTCATCATCTATGAAATACCACAGTTGGACACTTAGCAACTCAAAGTGGTGGTGGTGGTGAACGCCTGATAGTTTCATAGTTTTTTTTAATGAAAAATCAAATCAACATCCAATACATAAACAACACAACAAACTTTCTTTTATTAGTAACTTATTAATAACTTTCTAATTAAGATTTCAATGAATATTATTAGAGTTATTATGCGATTAAAAAAAAAAAACAGCTATAAATCTTTAATGCTCCGTTCATATGTACATAATATAATTTATTGGAATAACATGAAAATTTATTTACGTAACTTAGTAAAGGTTTCTCTTTGATTTTTTAAATCCGATCTGTTATTTACTGTTGGTTTTCTATTAACTTGAGACGAAGTAGTGGTTAAGTTACGTAGTGGACCTGCATTACATTTTTAGACTATTATTAGAGTTAAAAAGCATTACAAGAAGAACTAAAAAAAAACTTTTATATCATCTGATAATATTACTACTGTTGAATAATATTCAAATATTACTACAAACCAGTAAAAAGGCGATAAAGCTACTAAGATTACTAGGATTACGAAATTTAAATGTGCTGTTCGGTAAGCTTATGAATTATTACCAGTAGCTCGTTATATTAGTCTATGATACGATAGCAAATGATCTAGATTTATAGATCTTTGTTTTAGCAGCTAGTTGGTATTTTAATAGGAATTTAAATTGATGACGTCATCCGGATGTATTGAAACTTTCTTAGTGCAATCACAATGTATAACATGTTCATTGTAGTAACGTGAGAGGTGATTATTACGTAAGTAACGGACAAACAAACATTTATTCAGTTAAGTGCTTAACAGGTTGTAAATCAATTGAATTATAAAGTTTATTTTCTAGATCATCGGAGGATAATCTTCATTTTGAGGTGATGTATTAGATTTTATAACTTTAAACAGAGGGAATCATAATCTATCATGTCTCAAATTTTTCGTCAGTTATTTGTGATCAGATGAGGTTATGTTCGTCTGTAAGATGATTCAGTTGTGAAATGGATCGATGGATCAATGGACGAGTGGGCTATGCGACGTGTTCGCGTATCGGTCACGCATCCCCGTAACGGATTACCTAATAAGGTAAACAGATCCCAGCGGTGGGCGCGGCACGCACTCTCGCCGCGCATTATGTAATTATATACAAAGATCAACCAATTGTAGACATCACTTGAAAAAATATATTATAGTTAACATTTTACACTTTTTTTAACTAATTATAATAAATTAAGTGTCAATGAAGATATCTGTAAAGTTAGTCTACTTATTATAACGTTAACAAGCTGCTAATTAGTTTGACGAAATAATTAATAATGTGAGTGTGATCTTTCAAATTAAAAACTAAAGTTTTTGAAACTATTCTTCTTTTACGTACTTTTACTTCTTTCATCTTTTCTTTTGCGTCTACCTATCCTTCCGACTGTTGCGATATTTTTATATAAACTAATTTATCAACGATCTAATGTGATGGTAAAGCACACTAGTCCAGATCATTATAAATAAATCAATTATTCCCATAGAAAATATGAGAAATAAAAAAATTACTTTATAAAAATGTAAAAGGAAACCTAGTCAGATAACGTAACCGGTGAAGACTACAACATTGATTTTCAGTGGTGCCTAAAAAGTGGAATGGCGCTGACAAACTCAAAAATTATACTTAAATATATAAGTATGTTTATTTTATTTTATTTTACAACTTTAAACAAACAGACTAACAACAATGGTTATACGAAAATTGAATGGTAGTTAGCTTAACTCACATTGAGTTTTCTCTTCTTCTTCTAAGTCGTATTCCCTCATGACTGAGGGTCGTGGTCATCATGTGTGATGAAACACACGACGACTTTCTTGTCAGTTATAATGGAGTGGTGTTGCCATTGTCTTCTCCATTTCACATACTAGTGTGATTAATAATATATATTCATAATTTTGAATTCAGGATTATGAAAAAAAAAACGAAAATTCAAGTCTCTTCATTGTTTTCAACGACCCAGGAATGGAGAAAACTTTTTTATTTCGCACAAGTTGGATTTTTTTTTTTTGATGTTTCCGATTATTGGTTCCATAAAAAGGCAAATCTAAACTTAGAGCCAGTTTTGACCAAAAAATATGGATACACTGCCTGAAATTGTCGCCCAAGCTGTAAAACTGCCGGCCAAATCAATTCGAAGTTACAAAAAAAAAAAACATACGTAAAGGTTGATCAATAAATCTGCTTCAAAACTGCATTAAAACTTATTGCTGCACCTAACATTTATTTTTAACTAGACACCGTCGAAACTTTAAACAATGGGTGGTGGGCCGATAGATGTGTCCGGGAGTATATATTATATTTGTTGTTTGTTCTGGAACGTTCTGTTCACGCCGCCGGTTGATCTTTGCCCGGCGGCTGGTGGCCGCGTTGCGTCATCCGGGTAACCTTTCACCGCGCGGCGCGTGCGCGTTACACTACGGATATAGTGAACGTTGTGAGAAAAAATAACTTTAACACGTAAACGAAACAAATTTTGAACTCACCATAGATTATATTTGTGGTAAAATTTAACTGATTCCAAGTTACGAGACCGTTATAGCGTAGTCGTTTGAACGGCGGTCTGCACCGATGATTTTTTTCAATTTACGTGCAGTTAGTATAACACCAACTAATATCACGCGCTTTGACGGTGAAGAAAACATCGTGAGGAAACTTACATATCTATGTCATGACCATCCGTGCTCGCACTAGTATGTGAAATGGAGAAGGCAATGGCAACACCACTCCATTATAACTGACAAGTCGTCGTGTGTTTCATCACACATGATGACCACGACCTTCAGTCATGAGGAAATACGACTTAGAAGACGAAGCGTATTTTCGAATCTGTCTACATAGCTGATAAGAATTCGCTCAGAGAGTTCTTCCTACATCAGCTATCTGCAAAAGCAGTGCTAACACGATCTTCAGTAATGAATGTCAGCTTAATAGATGAATCGAAGCTAGAGAATACTCTGCTTCAGTTTAGAAATTAATATATCACTGGCAAAACAGATCTACCATAAGCAACATTTAATAATAAATCTATATTAACATTGGTTTTTTTTTTTTTTTTTAAACTACTAAGCGACGAGACGAGCAAGACGTTCACCTGATGGTAAGTGATACGCTTGTCCATGACAACGTGGTGCTAGTTAAGATGGTACACACTGCACCACATTGCGCTCGTCGCCTTGAGACATAAGGTGTTAAGTCTCGTTACCCCAGTAATTACACTAGCTACAGCGCCCTTCAAACCGGAACACAGTAATGTTTGCACACTACTATTTGGCGGTTGCAATAGGAGCTGCGGTGGTACCCACCCAGACGGTCTCCGGTAACAGAGACCTACCACCTGGTAGAAGAAATAAACATATATAATAATAAACAATCCTCTATATATTCTTCTCTTATTAGGAGTCAAATGCGTTCACAACTCCGGCCAAGTGCAGTAGGAAGTTACATTCACGAAAAACTGTCTTTAAATTTCATTCACCGAAAGCTCAAGCTTAATGGGTACAAACCCGGGACTTTGTGACGTATAGACAAACACTATACAAATTGAGCTATCGCGTCTTCGAATACAATAAACTAGTGTTAATAACAAAAACGATTTATAACGACAAAGAGTTAATGTAACGCTGTAGGTTAAAATTTAACCGCTTATTATGTTAGTGCTGCGATTTCTCTGTAAGGAGTCATGTGGGTCCCATGATCTGTTCATCGGAAAGGTCAGGTCCCAAAGGTCTATAATACACGGTTCGTGCATAAAAATTACATTTACCGGTTGTTGGAAACGCAAATCAAACGATAATTTATAATCTCTCACTTTCCCTCCGACAAAGTCTATATATTAGAAACTTATATTGATAGTTGTTAGTTTTGGTTTTTATTTATATAACAAATCGACGGGACAGACAGGACCTACTGATATTAAGAGTTTTTTTTTTTTTTGGGTGTTTAAAGCCGCGCGATTTGATACGCGGCTATACATAAGTTATTTTGAAGTATAGTGTACGACAGGTATAATATAATATATAAGAGGTAAGTATAAGTAATTTGTGTTAATGTATAAAGCAGTTGTAAAATAGAGGTTATTGAAGTTAAGTGAGATGAATATAGTTAAGTTCCGTTGAAGAGTTTGAGATTGTTAATGATATTGTCGATATGATCAGTGAAGCTTTTAATTGTGCTATCTTTAGTTAGGATGGACGTAAGGTTAAATGGTTGGATTTTTAGAGAGATGCAATTGATTTCGTGGTTTACTCTTGACTTATTAAATTTGGGGCATTCTTTAATAAGATGCAGTACGGTCTGGGAGGTTGAGTCATCGCGGGGGCAGTGGTCGTTATCAGTGATATGGAACCGATGGAGATAAGCCTTGTGAAAGCCATGTCCAGTGAGAACCTGTGTGAGCTGGAAAGATGGTGTGGTCTTATTAAGGAGCTCCTTGGTGTGGTTCATAGTTGGGCACTACTCCTTGAGAATGGGGCCCAGCTCGTTCTCCCGGTACATGGCACTGATATTAAGTTACACAAGTATAACATGTTCTATCTACCACCAGTAAACTAAATCCCATTACTATAGTAATAATAAAATCATAAATCTTTGTTTGGTCAACGTACCTCAAACATATTGCTGTTCAATATTTATATAATTTTAAACGTATTGAGTATATAATTAAATATGCCGACTACCACTCAAGTTACTATATAGACCTGTCAATGATTTATTTCACGTACATGTAAGTTATTTAAGTTTTTATAAGGCTAACATTATTGATACAGCCATGACACTATACGTTCTCTAATATATTAGCGCAATACATCTACTCATGAGAATTGTATTAAAAATACAAATTAAAATTAAAAATATATTAACCGTAACCTCATTCAAGTTGTTACTGGTAATTTTTTAATAGAACTATTATTTTTATTAATGAAAAACTCCTTTCACAGGAACCCTGTTAAAGGTCTTAAGCGATTTATTCGCTATATTCTTATACATACATGAACTAACTTTACTATACTGTAGTTAACTTAATCTTACTATTTTTAATATTATTTATACGTTCTTTTATTGCTAATTTCACTGAATAGTTGTTTCGTTTGTGCAAGTATGTTAATTTTATAATAATTTGCGAATATTACAACAGCGAACGTAGAGTATAGTTATATTGAAGATTTTAATTTATTTTTTGTTTTAGTATTTCTAAGCTAATTTTCTAATAGCAGTTTAAAAGTTTACTTATAATCTTTTCTTATGATATTCATTTCATTATAATATCAGATTATCGACTATCTAAAACTCTTCTATTAAAATTAATTTCTCTAAATGTATCGCTGCTTTAAATTTTTTAAGACGGAATTGGATTGGTGGTTAGAGATCTCTCAAAAATGTTATTGCCGGAGTTACGTAACCACAACACGGAATAAGTGTAACTTAAGTACTGTACACTTAGCGATAACATTCATTCTGTAACATAAAGCCCTTATTGTATTTCATAGAGTATTTAAGAAATAAGTTACATGTAAAGTTCAATCCGCTTGCCAGTGTACTACAGAGCGGTTGTCTGCCTGTAGAATAAAGTATATTTTATAAAAAGCTTCTTTATTGGTTGCACAACATAACTAGTTCTCTCTACACCATTACATGGGACAGTAGTCCCAGAGTTTTATTTACAAAACTCATCCGCCCGATCGCCCAACATAACTCCGGTGATAAAAGTTAATTGTGTTAATTTTACTATGCGTTGAGATTCTTCGTCTTTTGATTACCATTGATTAGATGTAAAAAAGAATGTACTTACTCAAGGCATCGATGTATGAAGTGCAGGAAGGCGGGGTCGTCGGTCCGCACGGCGGCGGAGAGCGCCCGCGACCCGGGCCTGCGCTTGCGCCCCTTCGAGTTGGTCACCGTCCGCGGTGATCCTTTCGAATCTGCGTATATATTTTTTTTTATACTACTTTGCGACGAGACGAGCAAGACGTTCACCTGATGTTAAGTGATACGCTTGTATAACAACGCGGCACTAGTTAAGACGGTACACACTGCACCACATTGCGCTCGCCTTGAGACATAAGGTGTTAAGTCTCGTTACCCCAGTAATTACACTAGCTACAGCGCCCTTCAAACCGGAACACAGTAATGTTCGCATAGTACTATTTGGCGGTTGAAATAGGAGCTGCGGTGGTACCCAGACGGTCTCCGGCAACAGAGACCTACCTGGTAACAATGTACACAGGGGCATCACATAATAGACAGAAAGAAAATCACAACAAACCATCTCATCTAACAAGTTACGATGATACAAACAAAGTTTAATTAAACGTAACCGAACCAACCGAAAAACAATGAGGCGTTAGACTTAAGTCGTATGTTTACTGCTGGTGATATCATATTAACTTCTGGAAGGTCTCTGTTGCCGCAGACCGTTTAAATAGGTACCACCGCAACTCCTATTTCAACCGCCAAATAGTAGTGTGCGAACATTACTGTGTTCCGGTTTGAAGGGCGCTGTAGCTAGTGAAATTACTGGAGTAACGAGACTTAACAACTTAAGTCTCAAGGCGAACGCAATGTGGTGCAGTGTGTACCATCTTAACTAGCACCACGTTGTTATGAGCAAGCGTATCACTTACCATCAGGTGAACGTCTCGCTCGTCTCGTAGAATAAAAAAAACTTGTTGCAGTATCCACAGTGGTTTTCAAACATAACAAAATTTACACAAGCAACTCGTATTTTTTAGCAGCAGAAATAAGCGGTGCAGTGATATTGATTCTATACATATATATTCTAAAGTGAATTCATACCGAAGAACAGTCTCTTCCTGGTCGCGTGCAGCAGCAGGTCAGGCGGCGGCGGGCCCAGCACCTCCATGATGCAGGCCAGCTGCTCCGCCTCGTTCTCACCCGGGAACAGCGGGTAGCCCGTGTGCAGCTCCGCCAGGATGCAACCTGCACGAATATGGCTAAAGTTACTTTCACTCTTACTGCTTATCTCACTTGTCGAGTTTGAAACGACTTCGCTGTGTGATCAAACATTACTGGGTTTCATATTGAAGGAAACTCTACTTAATGATATAAGTAAAATACTGTAAAAAAGAGAATAAACGTATACGTAGGAAAGTGTAAATTAGAAATCATATGGACAATGTGAAAGAGAAAGGAGAGGAGAAAAGCTTGTAAAGTAAAAATAAGAAATGAGGCAAAATATGTAAGTATGTAGCCAAATTTAGTCGTGAGAGGCGATCCCTGAAAGATTTGAAATAAATTTGTTAAGATCTGAAAGAGAATGAAAGATTATAGGAAGAACGAATGGTAATAAGTTAGGAAAAAATTGTGAAAAAAAGATAGAAAACGGAAAGGCAAAGGAATGAAAAGGTAACTCTGACACAAACTCGCAGGGGAACGCGAAAAAAACTGGATCATAGCATCGTATTTAACTTAGTAAATGATAATTATTTTTGTTTATTTTTTTCTTTATATGTATATATGTATATTTATACGTACTTGTATGTATTTTGTTTCTTGTGTATGTTTGTGAGTACACATGTATATTAAATATAGTATATTTAAACTCTTTATTGTACATTAACTACCACTATACAACTTTTCTTTTTCGCTAAGGTTAGCTGGTAGAAAACTCATTTTGAGTTAAGCTCGCCTGTACCATTCCATTTCCGTGTAACCATTGTTGTTAGTTTGTATGTTTGTACAAAGTTTTTAAATAAAAAATAAATAAAACTGTAGTTAATGAAATTACCGGGGTAACAAGACCTAAAATCTTATAAATAAATGCGTCGAGCACAAAGTGGAGCATTGTCATCCAAATTAGCACGACATTGTTATAACTTATCAGATAACGTCCTGATCGTTTCGTCGGTTAGAAACTTATTTCCTAATTAGTGGTATACCACCAGGTGGTGAATCTTGATTGGTATTTAATAGTGAAAATTAATTAATTTGTGCACCGCGACGTGTAACAGTCGCCTTTCCTTCTACTTTCTACGCTTACGCAACACCCGCAGCCACCAGCTGTACCATGATCAATTCATTTACACATCCAACCGGTTAGGGTCCATGGGAAACTGTTATTTGTTTAAAATTTCACATCTTTTCATATCGCCGCTTCACATGATTATATGCTAAAGAATCTACCAAAGATTTCAATCTAAATTTTTCCGTTCGAAACGTTTAATAAAAACTGTTTTAATCAATTTGATATTTTCGTTATATAAAAATCGGTAAAAAAAACTTTTAAGTTAAACGGTTTTCTTTATGTGCACAAAAACTACAAAATAAATAAATAAAAAAAAATAAATAAATAAAAAAAACGTGGGGCCCATTAACTATTTCTGTATTACTTTCTACTAATGGGCCCCACGTTTTGATTATTTTTTTTTTATTTATTTATTTATTTTGTAGTTTTCAGTGCACATAAAGAAAACCGTTTAACTTAAAAGTTTTTTTACCGATTTTTATTTTCTTGTTTTTAGTATTTAGTGAAATTGTCTACCAATTATTCTGACATATCTATATAATAAAAATGAATTGCTGTTCGTTAGTCTCGCTAAAACTCGAGAACGGCTGGACCGATTTGGCTAAATGTGGTCTTGAATTATTCGTGGAAGTCCAGGGAAGGTTAATAAGGTGAGAAAATATGGAAAAAGTGCCTGGAATATGGTAAAAACAACAATTTCTCTTTTTCATTGAGGTGACCAGATTTTTAGATAGGCAAAGCGGGACAACTCTGAAGGAATAATAATATCGTAATTTTTTTTTAGTTTTAACATAGGTACAGTTTATAAATGTTTTTTTATATAAGTGAATTTGTTTAAGTAGATTGTAGTAATTTTGTAAAATATTGTAAAAATCTTCACAAGAATTTGATAAATTAGTTTGATTGACTTGAAATATTTGCAAAATTTTATTCTTATATTACTTTCTAAAATTTCTTTCGAGGTTAAGGTGGGTGATACACGTTTTGTCATCAATATAAAATATGAAGACTACGAGTATTTTAAGCTAAGTTTAAGAAAATTTATGCATTTATGAAATATTTAAATAAATTACTTACTTTATTTTTCTATGGTAAGAAACAGATTTGTAATATTTATTTGTTTAATTATCTTGCTAGCACGCAGTACGGATACAAAGTGTATCATTTGAGAGACAAATACAATGTACTGGGTAGCAAAAGCAATATGTTACGCAAAACAATGATTTTCATAAATTTAAAATTTTACTTAATTCTAAAAGTCGGGACTTTTGAAAAACGTCGCGTGACGCGGGATTAATAGTAAAAAAATCAGGACTGTCCCGCTAAAAGCGAGATGTCTGGTCTCCTTGCTTTAGATACATAAAACGTCAAAAATTTGAAGTTCGTCCTCGTCATTTAGACACCAAATACAATTTAAAAGAATATTTTTGATTTTGACATTTGATATTGACAACCAACAATTTCTGATGCAACTATAATATTTTACGAACTTTAGCGGGAATCTGGGCGTAAAGGTCGCGTTGTCTCGGTTGAATTTTTTTTTAGTGCATAATGCAGTTGAATGTTCAATGTGAGTGTATCATGCAGTAAATTAGTGTGTTCGTGTGCAGCGATTGTAGAATTCAAGCAGGAACACCACTGTCCTAGGTTCATTGGTTAAAATTGTATTAAGTCTTAACTTTACTTTGTTGATCTTTTGTGATAGTGACACTATTTACCGCTGAGTGCGCGAGAACTTTCCCTACTTTGATTATCTACAATTTATAATGCCAAAGATAAGATATCCTGACTTAGGTCAATCAACATGTGCATTTAAATATAATAGAAAAACCAAATTAATAACGGGCATTTTTTGTGATTACGAATTATTTTTTTCTGGTTAAATTTTCATCACATTCTTTACTAAAGTTGAAACAGTCTCGAATTATCAATGAGCGTTTTTTTTTATTGATTTTGAAGCGGAACGAAGTTTGCTGGGTCAGCTAGTATATTTATAATAATGATATTCTGCTAGTGTAGCCCTATTATTTGATACCCATGTTGTGCTGGTTGTGGAAAAGTATGTACCTAGTCCGCCATATTGGACGGCGTCCATCTTGAATTTTAAATTTGGACATAATCATCGTGTTTTACTAGTGTAGCCCTTTCATTTGATGCCCATATTGAGAGGGTTAAGGAAAAATATGTAATCCGCCATTTTGTATCGGCGGCCATCTTAGATTTATAATGTTATTTTATTATATTGTATTGTCATCTAAATTAAATGTGTGTACCAAATTTCAGATCAATCTGACAACGGGAAGGTGCTTAAATTTCAATTTCTAATTTTGTCCCAAATAAACAAATTCCGTACGGGACGAGCTAAATAAAACCGTTTAAAAACGTTTAAAACATTGCTAATTTGATATACGTTAATATAACCGTTTATTTTAACGTGCTTTAGCAAGTTGAAGTGGAGGTAGGATAAGTTGACAAACTCGTTTTAAAAGTAAATCAAACTTGTGAGTAATTCAGTTGATTAGTAGGACCGCTGCTAATAATGTCGTCGTTGTGAGATAAGTTTACAACAAACCAAAGTAATAATCATTACTAGTTTTGTGTTCCGTACCCATACTCCACATGTCTATCGGCGTGCCGTACTGCAGCCCCAGGATGACTTCCGGGCTGCGGTAGAAGCGCGACTGGATGTAAGTGTACACCCGCGCATGCGTGTAGCACGAGCTGCCGAAGTCTATCACCTTGATGGATGAGCTGCCTCGCGCTTTCAGAAGAATATTTTCCTAGAACAACACGAACACTGTACAAAAGATGTTCGATAGTAATTGGGAACAGTTAAGTATGATGTTAACCGAATGAATGAACGAGATGAGTTTCGTTAAAATCTCAAGAAACATAGATTTAGATCAGAGTTCCCCAAACTTTTTTGTGTCATAGACCCCTTGCCATGTTTTTCCGTGTTGGGTAGACCCCCTACTTACAACTTACACAATTTTATAAACATGTATAATAAATTTTTTACTTCATAGGTACTTTTATAAATAATGTATACGTTTGATATTATAAGACAGTATGATGTAAATAGGTACTATCAGTGTATGTGTTGAGATCCACTATCGTGGACCCATTATCACTTCATGGACCCCCAAATTTTTTTTCGCTGACGTATACCCCTTGCAGGTTGTCATAGACCCCTAGGGGTCGATATAGATCACTTTGGGAATCACCGATTTAGATAATGAAGCGTACCGGTTTTAGGTCGCAGTGGATGATGTTCTCAGCTTCAAGGAGCCGGAGACACCGCAGCAGCGAGCTCGCGAACCTCCTGATGAGGCTCAAACTGAAGCCCTGGTAGTTGTTCTTCTTGATCAGTTCGTATAGATTAATGCTGTAAGCAAGAGAAGTTAAATAAGTTGAAATTTCACGTAGTGATAAGGAGTTAATGTTAGTAAACTAACCTCATAAGTTCAAAGCTGATGCAGAGATGATTCCTAAAGTAGAAGTAGTCTAGCATGTGTATGACGTTGTGCGACTGGTCCTTATCCTTCAGCCGGAGGTGGTCCAGCACTCGGACCTCGACCAGGGCCTGGTGGTGGAAGCGCTTCTTGTTCCTGATGATCTTGATCGCCACCTGGTTGCCGGTGCGGTGATCGAGCGCTCTGATCACCTGCCCGAATGAGCCCTTGCCGATCACCTCGAGAATCTCGTAACGGTAGGCTATGTGGTCATGGATTTGCTGCGGAGAATTGATACGGAAGTCTTTGAAACGTTATTAATATTTTTATAAAGTCGATTTTTTTATCTACATTGTTCTAATATAAATAATTTTCACATGTCAAGTGAATGAGACTGAATTCGGTGAAGCAAACTGGTCCTAAAAACTCTGATTAGTATTTGTTGACAACGGAAATACGGCAACGCGATCGGCGTCAGATTTATCAGACGAAGGTAAAAGAAAAAATCCAAAAAGTTAATATTATACCTTATTATAACTTCCATTCTCGTCGTCGAAGCCGCAATTGTTGGGCAGGTTGGATCGAGCCTGCACTTTGTTCGCCTCCAGGCCCACGAACCAGACCTCTGGGTACTTTCTCACCTCGGTCCTCTCCCACTCGGTCAACCTTTCGCTGTACGCTTTCAATACTTCTGCAAACGTAAAAAAAATATCATAAACTTTAATAAGGTATACAAAATATACAACTTAATATTTACATACAATAATGTCAGTAATATATGTAAAAAAATACAATAGTTTACATAATGATTACTTTTTATTAGCAACATTCAAAATTGCTTAATTTTTAGTTAAATTCTTCAAATGGCTGGTGAATAATTATTTATGTGGATATAGAATTTACAATCAGTTAATAAATCACAAAAAATGTAATATTGTAAATAATGAATCGCGATTAATATTAATTAAATTTATTTAGTAACTAAAACGGAATATGGTTAGGTTGACATCACTTTTGATAGATGGCGACACTGTTCTTTCTAAATGTTTTAAACGATAGCACACCTCGTTGAATGGGTATTGAAAGGGCTCAAAAGGACTCGTATCCAGAGCCGTAAAAACATTTACAAAAAAAAAATGGGTGTTGAAGATTGTATATAATACATAATGTGAGTGCTAACCTTTTATCTTTTGTTAATATAATCAAATAATTATCGACGATATAAAATTTGGTGATTTTATAAATATTTTAAGACAATTTGCTATTAATAGCATTCTTTCTGTGTTTTTACCAAGAGTCTCCTATACCGAACGGACACAAAATTACAAGAACTTTAATGCGTTTTTTAATTATTTACTATTTTACTAAATTGCGATGACTCAATCCCCATAGTTACAGGAGGACTGAACTGATATGTCCTCACGTCAGTCTTCGCAGAGTACCTACATGTCTTAATTATTGTCTACAGTCCGATCTACACAGAATGAACTCGGTGTCTTGAGGTTTTCTAATAAAATGTATGAAGTTTAATTTAATTTTAATAATAATAGGACCCCAAATTGGTGATATTATTTATTTATACACAGTGTAAAGTTGGACTTAATGCCTTTGGCATTATCTCTGTCTATCTTAGGTGGTGCAAAAGGTAAAAAAAAGAAAACATTTAAAATACACATACCAAATTATAATAAATACAAGTATAATTATTAGGTATTACCCAACAATCTTATCTAAAGAAATTTTCTGTTAATTGATAATCCAATATTACTTGAAACAACTCGAGATGAATAGAATTCACAGAATGTACGTATAAACTGAAGTATTGCTCGAATTGCATTTAATTTCTCTCTCCCCGAAAGGCAAAGGTTAAAGGTTAACCTAAAGGTTGGGTTCGTTCACTCGAAAGCTCACAATACGTCTATAACTATGCACTTGATTTTAGTATCTAATTATATTCAGGTTTAAAACATTTCAGATTCTCTATGATAAAAGGAAATGTTAATGAGTTTCCAAAAAGACTTTTTCAATCTTTTATCTAACAAGAAAATATCGATATAATCCAGCTAGTTCCTACTACTGTTCATAATGCTACTTTTAAGCAGTTATATTCGTGTATAGTTGTAGTCTTTTGAAACGTTCCGCTAGTTTAATGTAGTTCAAGACTTTTGACACGGAAATAAAAATCTGAGCGAAGTTATTTCAAGTTAGGGCCAATTAATTATACCGCGGCGTACACGAGGCCTTCAATTGAATTATGCGGTACCATAATGCAGCAAAATGTAATGTGGTTGTACCAAACCCTGGGGAGCAAAAAGTCAGAGTTTACTTGAATTAAATGTTGCATCAAGAGAAAATTATACGAGCTGTATATTTTTTATTTGTTTTTATATGGTCCAGTTTTAATTATGCTTATTTAATAGTCTAACTGAATCGTATAAATGTGATAGAAATTTGTAAAACAGAAAAGACTGATTTTGCTTTTGTTGATAACATCTGTTGAAGCGGAATTTTTTGGTTTATTTGTACCTTCGACTAGATTTTTAGGAAGTATAATTATTATGAACGTTTAAATTCTGTGATTGTATAATTAAAATTAAATAAAACGAACTCAAAGAAAAAAACCTATGAGCCTTTTGGAAAAATATAGCAATTTACTTTCCTTGCGCGTTGCTGATTATTATTTGTAAGTGCGATGAAACTACTCTCCTTAGGATTCGAAGGGCTATACATTAGATTACCAACTATTAGGCGAATGAAAATAGAAACAAACGATGTCAGTCCAAAGAACAACATACATAAAGTATAGATTGTGTACAAATGCAAATAAATTAAGTATACAATTGTTATTTTGATATTACAGACATTTTAATTTTGTAGGTCTGTATAAATTATTTGCAGAAAAGTACAAAAGAAACTTTCAATAGTGACAATAAATAAATAAATGTTACGTATAGTGATGAAGTTAACCTTTTTCATATGGCATTTATACAAATGTTAAAGGCCAAACATCAGAAAAGAGAGCAGCATGAAGTTCACCTGGAGGTAATATGAACACCATTGCTTAAATGTCAGAGAAAAATAAAAGATTTCCGCTATTTTAAATTGCTTAATGTAAGTGGATGTCGCTACCATAGATGTGGGTCAGTCGCGTGTCTAAGTCTCTTAATTGGATAAAAAAACCAACAAAACGTTAAAGAAAAACTACGTGTAAGGCTTCGGTAGTACATTTCAAGGATTGTCTGTACGATTGACTATGTCGAATTTATACTAGGTAGTACTTATTTATCTTTTTAACTCAAATTATCAACAATATCATAGATTATATAAAGAAAAGGTTCTCAAATTACAATGCTAACTGAACATGTTTGAGAAATACAAGTTTTTTGGGCTAAATTTTGGATTCTTGCTTAGTATCAAAACTAAATTTTACCGTAACTAAGGTTCCAAACTTTTAACGAGCCTTATAATTACTATAAATATATTATAATATCCGTATATAGCGATAAGTTACAATAATATATCAATAGATAAAATATTTTAATATGGTATTTTAAATCAATATTTGTTCCTATGAAATACTAAAAACAAGGTAGCACCATAGTTTTAGTTGAAACTTTATTTTAAAATAGTGAATACATACAGGACGCCATTAAAGCTTTAAAGTAACGACTTAAATTGTTATTAAATTAAACTGCTCAAAATTTAAGAAAATTATTTAGGATTAAAGTTCAATTAATTTCTGTCAATTTGTTAATACAAATAAACGAGAGGAAAGCTTCGGACGTCGATGCGTCCTTCGGCCCCTGCCGTCCGCCCCGTGCGACCTGTCCTCGACCCTCTCTAGATTTCCGGGGTCCAGGGCTTCCGGTTAACAAGAAAACATTACAATTAAAAGCTAGTTTTTAATAATGAAATTAATAAAGAAATTGCTTCAGACTTATCTTTATACATATTGTGTAAAAGAGTTTTAATTCCTTTGGCATTATCTTGCAGTTTACATTTGACGGATCAGTAATATATTTACTCTGCAATATCTCGTTCTAAATTAGAAAGTTGTGTTTAATCAATCGATTAAACAGTAATCAACAAAATCGATTTTAATTAATTTGAAATTTAATAAACGGAATCGATACGACGATATTACACGGGTTAATGAAAGTTTCGGACGACCGCTGCGTTGAATATTGCGGAGCGGCTGAACCGTACGAGTGCAAATTTTACTTGAATTTCAGGGAAAAGTTACTTATTTTGTGTAAAGATGAGACGAGCGAGACTTACTAGAAACCTTGAACACTTAAATGAAACTATAGATATGTACAAATTTAAATATATAACTTCCCTCTGTTTTTGAGTTTTATTTTATTAACATCACATAACATAACATCACATAACAGGCCGCTGGCTTCAAATACCACCCATCGGGCAAAGCCACGCCGCCAAATGACTTTGTCGTGTTCCGGCGTGATGTCTGATGTAGCCAGAAATGGGAGATGGGTCTGAACAGTTGCATTAATTTTACAAAACCGGTCGCAATGCTTTGGCTGATATGGCGTTGGGAGTCTGTTCGCGGAGGGTAGCGGGATCCGAAGCACGGTTCTCCGCTGGCCGACCGCAGGTAGTTGGGGGCCCAAGTAGTGAGTTAGCCACTTGCGAAAGGCTGCCCCGCCAACTGTGAAAAATCCCAGTTTGGCTCCATCGTGCCGGTTGGCGACCGGATGAGAGGACCCGATGGCGATCTCTGGGGGGTTCGGGCGTCCCCGCAGTCTCCAGACCAGTCTCCCTGCGTTCGTCGTGTCATCAATAGCGTTGAGGGATTGTGATTGCGGTGCCTCGTTCAACTTCCATCCCTCATCCTATTCATTCACACTTCTATATAACTTGAAATGGCCAAAAGGAAAAGTACGTCTTCACAGCGGTTGCACTTCCTCTCACTAAAAGTGCACCTCACTAATATCAGAGGTCTGCACTCAAATCTCGATGCAGTCCACCACCATCTCGAAACTGCCAAGCCTCTCATACTTTTCCTGACGGAGACGCAGATACGCGATCCTATTAATGCGGCGTACCTAGACTACCCAGGATACTCCTTGGAGCACCATTTCCACCCTCGTGCCGGAGTCTGTATGTACGTTCGCCAGGACATTTGCTGTCAGCGTCTACGCCATCTCGAGGACCCCACTTTTTCCACAATTTGGGCGATGCTTGATAACGGTGTTGAAAAAATCATCTATTCCTGTGTCTACCGATCTCACAGTGGCGATAAGGAGACCACCAGACTATTTGAACACCTTGGTGAGGTTGCTGATGTGGCTCAGCATAAGTACCCTTCGGCTCAACTGGTTTTTCTGGGCGACTTCAACGCCTGTCATCAGGATTGGCTGTTTCCATACCGAAAGACCGACCACGCGGGAAGAGAAGCACGGAATTTTGCTTTGTCACTTAATCTTTCCCAACTGGTTAAGAAAGCTACGAGGGTGCCCGATATAGAGGGACACACAGCCAACTGCTTGGACCTTCTGCTGACAACGGATCCTACTAGATACAGCGTGGAAGTTTCGTCTCCTTTAGGAACTTCTGATCACTGTGTGGTGAAAGCTGTAGCGACCTACTCTCCATATAACTACGACTCGCATGGGGTCAGAAGAATATGGCGTTACAAGTCAGTGGACTGGGATGAAATGCGACACTTTTTCGCAGCCTATCCTTGGCGACAGGTCTGCTTCTCTTCCGATGATCCGTCGAGATGCGCTGATGCTGTAACCGATGTGGTGCGTCAAGGAATGGAGTATTTCATACCTTATGCTGATGTACCCGTTGGTGGTGCAGCTCGACCCTGGTTCAGCACAGAAAGGCGTAAACATCTAGCTTTTTTGTCATGGGTTGATGCTAAAACGCGACGGGCTCCGGATGTTATCTCTTTGAAGAGAGCCTTTAATCGTGCCGCCAAGTCCTACAAGAAGCAATTGCGGCGGGCGCGCCACGACCGAATCAAACGCATTGGCGCGAAGCTCTCTGCTCAACCATCTGGCAGTAGGGCTTTCTGGTCTTTAGCCAAATCGGTCGAGGCGAACTTCTGCCGGCCTTCACTCCCTCCGCTGGTAAAACCTGATGGTACACTGGCAAACACGGCAAAAGAGAAGGCTGATTTATTTGCCACTCTCTTTGCTGATAACTCACGTCTAGATACTGGTAGCGCTACACCACCGCATTTACCTCAAGGCGATACTTCTATGCCAGAAATACGTATTAAGCAAAAGGAGGTATTACAGGCGTTGCGTGATCTGGACGTAGACAAAGCTAGTGGACCGGATGGATTACCAGCTATAGTACTTAAAACATGCGCACCTGAGTTGTCTCCTGTACTGACACGCCTGTACCATCTCTCTTTGAAAACTGGAATAGTCCCGAAATCTTGGAAGCTTGCGAACGTCCAGCCCGTTCCTAAGAAAGGTAGCCGTGCCGACCCTGCTAACTACCGACCCATCTCAATCACCTCCATATTATGTAAAACTATGGAGCGCATAATCAACAAACGGCTCATGGCATATCTAGAACATAACGACCTCCTCAGTGACCGACAGTACGGATTTCGCCGAAATCGGTCTACTGGGGACCTTCTAGTCTATGCCACTCACTTATGGGCCGAAGCCTTGGAGAGGAATGGGGAAGCAATAGCCGTCTCCCTAGACGTCTCCAAGGCCTTTGACAGAGTATGGCATGCGTGTTTAATCAACAAGCTTCCAGCTTACGGCTTATCTCCTGGTTTGATTGGCTGGGTTAAGGACTTTCTGAGTGAACGGTCTTTCCGTGTGGTCGTCGAAGGGTGTACATCTGACCCAATGTCGACTAACGCCGGTGTTCCTCAGGGGTCCGTTCTCTCTGCAACTCTTTTTCTGCTGCACGTCAACGACCTTCTGGTCCCCGGTATTCTTGGGTATGCTGACGACAGTACAGTTGTGGAGAGGTATCTGGCCGGACCTCCGATCAGTCGAGATCAAGTACAAACTCAAAGAGAGACCATGGTTGAGCAGTTGGATCGCACATTAGAGGCAGTCTCTAATTGGGGAAAGACTAATCTTGTGACATTCAATCCCACCAAAACGCAGGCGTGTCTTTTCACTGCCAAAAGAAGCCCGTTCGTCTTGGCTCCTACTTTTCGGAATGCAGCCTTGAGGTGCACCGACCGCCTTCAGATGTTGGGTGTCGAAATATCATCGGACCTCAACTTTGGGCGTTTCATCGAGTCTAAAGCAAAAACGGCTGCAATGAAGCTAGGAGTCCTTGCTAGAGTACGACCGTACTTCACACCGGGGCAGCTTCTAACATTGTACAAAGCACAGGTCCGGTCGTGTGTGGAGTACTGCTGCCACATTTGGGCAGGTGCTGCAAAGCACCACCTGGCTGCTTTGGACTCGGTGGAGAGGCGAGCCATAAGGTTAGTGGGTGACCCTGTGCTGACTGGTAGTAAACTTGATAGCCTGAGTCACCGACGTAGGGTAGCGAGCCTTTCGGTTTTCTATCGGTTGCATTTCGGAGACTGTGCGCAGGAACTGCATGACCTGATACCACCATCGCCCTTTCACCATCGGACGTTTAGACACACCGCAGATATTCATCCCTTCGCTGTCGACATCCCGCGCATTAGGACGAAGCGTTTCGCTTCGTCCTTCATAATGCGAACAGCGAAGGACTGGAATAGTCTGCCGGCGTCAGTGTTTCCGTCCAGTTACGATGTGGGAGTCTTTAAGAGAAGAGTGAATAGGCTTCTTCTAGACTAGCGCGCTTTACCATCAAAGACTACATCACCACTTACCATCAGGTGGGATCGTAGTCAAGCGTTAGCCTATACTTAATTAAAAAAAAAAAAAAAAAAAAAAAAAAAAAAAAAATTGAGACTTCTTTGGGTTGAGGTGGTAAGTTCTGAACATACTCAACAGAACGATTTCTTTTTAATCTGTAATTATCAGAATTTAAGTAACATTTCGTGTGTGTGTACATTAAGAAATAAACTAAGTTAATATTCATAACGTTATTTATGAATATTATCATTAATCGCACTGATTAACTTTTGGTATTTTTTTTTTATTTCACGAAGCGACGGGACGAGCAAGACGTTCACCTGATGGTAAGGGATACGTTTGCACATAACAGTGGCGCTGGTCGCCTTGAGACATAAAGTTAGTCTCGTTACCTCAGTAATTTCACCAGCTTACATAGACATTTATTTATTAGACAACACACTTAACATATAAATAAAATCAAAAAAGGTAGAAGATTGAGACTTAAAACTAAAACTAGGTGAGTGATGTGATGCTAAACGGACGCCGACTCAGCATATGCTGTGCAAGGACTGTTGCACAGCGCTGGTTTTCAGCGGAGCCCAGTTTAGTTAGTGCCCGCGACGTTCAGGTCTCAGCACCATTCAAACTGGAAAACAGTAATGTTTACACACTACTGTTTGTCGGTTGAAATTGGAGAGTAAGAGTTGAAGAACGGGTTAGAACAACACTAACAATCTACTAGCCAGGTGGTTACTGAAACTCTACCCACCATTTTCACGTGACTCCGGAATCGTATTGATATAATCCATATATTATTTGATTATCAGTTTAAGTTGTATGTAGAATGAAACCTTACGAAGCGATGAAATGCAACGCGTCCGTCAGGTCAAGGTCGCTCGCCGCACACGGCCGCTTCGAAGCTAGTATTCGTCAGTAACAGTCCAGTATTTTTTTTAATTATATAAACTGACACTTAACCCTGGCCTTAAACTATGCGATGAGATGATGAGGGTGTTCATTTGATGGTTTACGCTTGCTTATAACAAGGCGCTATTACAATGATATACACAACATATTATATTCGCGTAGCTTTGACTGAGTTGATGTATATCAATCTGCTATTATTTCTTCTACATACTTCTTTTTAATCTATCACCTGATTCCGTCAGCGTAAAAGAGACTTTTAAGAAAGAGAACTTTTAAGCCTTCCGGCTACATGGTTAATCTTTCTGGATAAAATGAAGTAAAGGGTAAGAAGACGAGAAATTCGAAAAGAAAACTCTGTTGCTGTTCCGGTTAATATGGAAGGTCAGATTTAGCATTGTGGATGAGAAAAACCAAAAAAAATACACAGGGAATCGACCTTTGTGTCCAAAGCATGAAAACTATGCCCTAGACCATTTCAGCACATACTAATCTTATAATATAGAGACCCGGATAATAAGATCGTCATTCCGGTTTATTTCTAACAATATTTAACAAACTCTTTATCTATAACTTTCATTAATTTAACAAATATTCTTATGTGCCACATTTTTTTCAATAGTTAAAGAACTTTACTGTATATTATTTCAGTTATAGTACTTTTGATTACTAACGAGAAAGTTTATATTAAAATGGCGAACCTGGCCACAATTCATGGACCACATCACACGGTCTATATTTTGTATAGACCATGTCATTCTATTCAGGACCAACAGACCAAAATAGCTTTTAAAGTTTAGTGGAATTACAAGCAAGAACACGAACAGATTTGTGCCGGACATAAATTTTAATATTTTTAGTTAAAAACATTAAACTGAATTAAAAATCTCTGTAAATAATGCGTCGTATACTGCTTTCGTGGCTTAGAGCCTGACCTCTTGCCTAGCAATTCGAAGGTTAGGCAAGTTAGATTTTAGGGTCACCTTTTGTTCATCGTTCAAAACCTAGTTAATTACCAACTTTATATTGTAACTGCTGCTGTTACAGTATTGTTGTATTCCGACTGTCAAAATATGAAATCCATCTCATTGTTATTTAACACCCATTAAAAATTTAAGTCAAATGATAGTTAGCGTTATTACGAAAAAATATTTTATTTTATATTATTGGCAACACTACGGTGGCGCTAGTGAGCGGACACGTCACTGCGCCACGAAGCGCCTCTACCCGAAGTTGCCATATAAATAGTCGCGAGTCTTAACACCGCTCACTATCGATTGAACCGCCGCGCCGACTACTGCTACGATGTTGTATTTGTGAATGCTATTTAATGTAAAATAATCTTCTTCTTCTTCTTTATGCTTAATGGCCTCTCTTAAAAGAATTTTGCCAACATCAAGTCAGTAGAAATTATATCAATTTTCACGTAACCTATTCTAAAATAATCATTTTCATGCGTATTCATTGTTGACAGGTCCTACTTAATAAGTTAGCCAACTATCATCAGCAAAGGCAGCGATTTTCAATTGATAGTAACATACTCTTTAAATATTTATAACACTCATGCGTGAATGCTTAACTTTTGACAATTAAAGAAAAGGTGGGTTCTAATACAAAAACAATTTTGTTCTCGTGTTAGTAAATGTCGCGACACTGTGTTTTAGAAAGGCTGAACTAAGCGATAATCGTTCCGCCGCCAAATAACAATTCCACCGAATAAACAATCGAGTTTCACCGAATTCGGGAAATTGGAAACTCGATAAATCCCGTCGAGGGCAAATTATCGAAACGACCGGCGGCGAGTTCAAGAACTTCTACAATCAAATTAAACTGTACATCAGTTGTAATTTCTATTGAAATAGCTTCGTAATCTAGATATTAATGTAGTCTAGATTTTATAACCTAGTTGTCGGATCCACGGGCTTTGAAATTGGGAGCTTTCTAAAGCTATGGCCCTCCGTGGAACGTGGTGCATGGGCACCCAGAGGGTGGCCAATAAGCAGGAGGTCTTCTGGACAACCTATTCCTTCTCAAACAGATTTTCGAAAAGAACATCACTACTAGTGCGGTAACTACATCGGATACACAGTAAAAGGGATAAAAGGGAATTCCTTACTACTTTATAGGAAATATTTAAGGTATCGCTCGTGGAAGTGATAGTTTGTCGCAATTATGATGTGAATTATTAACAAAGGATTTCGCGGCGGTTGTTAAACATGAAAGCTGAAACTTTTGCGGCAACCTGCGAGTCGGTTAATTGCTTTAAAAGTACATAGCTTCGTTGCGCTTCCGAACGGCAACTTGTGAAATTTCATTTGATACTTTAAATCTACTTTAACTTTGTTAAACGATGCAGTACAACTTCGTGTATCGTATACAATCAGTACACAGTATATGTATATTAAATTTTAGTTCGCATCGAGTTTTAAATATTCTACTACGGCCTCGTTTTAATAAAGAGGAAGTTACAATGAAGTGCTACTTAATAATCTTAATGTTAAACCATTACTACTGCCAAATCTAGTTAAGTAAAGTAGGTTAAATCCAGACTGTTTTTCAATGATACTACTTGTCGCTTTCGCATGTTGCTGTTCCGTGCTAGAACCGGTTCGATCTACCATCGGTTGTAAAATACCTATATCTTGAGGATATCTATTCACTGATGATGATATATTTATTATTGTAACTCGTCAACATACTCACCAGATGGCGTGATCGGCAGCCGCGGCGCGGGCTGCGAGGCGTTGTGGTTGTCGTCGCGCGGCGGGCTCGCCACTGCTCCCTCCGCGTTGTTGTTCGGAGGCCCGGGGCCCTCTCCGGCGCCCGCTTCTATTTGCAACTATAATAAAATATTAGTATTTATTAAACGATTCTCTTAGAAATATATATATATTGAAAGTAATCTCCATTACTTCTTCGTCTGCCACCCCTGCGATCGACTATAAAAAGCAGGTGCTCGTAAATAGCAAAAAATATTTAGCAGTCGGAGCTCGTAGTGTTGGTCGTTATTAAAGTCGCGTAAGCCATTTTGATATTTCTAATGTTATTTATTTATCAGTTTGCAATATCTGATTTTTATTTATTTAAATTTCTACTTCCGATGCTAAAAATATTTATTCTGTCCCTGTTTCTCTATTCACATTTAACAAGTCACCGAGTTCACACCTTTTACACTTCACAAACATGAATGTCGCGAGACTTACAGCACCCGCCTTTATAGCGAAACTGCCGTTACTATCCCCTCCCTTTTCCCTTACCGTCTTTTAAAAAGTCAATACAATTACTATTATTCTTACCAAATATTTGTAATCACAATATTTTTCCCTCAATATGTAACATATTGAAAATAATAATTAGTACCACGATTGTTTTTATTAACAAAGAAACGATTAGGACGTAACCTTGTGATATAGTACATTTATTTATATTAATATGTTTATGATTTCTCCTCTTCTAAATGTTCCATTTGGTAAAGAAAACCCTCAGCCTGTAATAAATTTTTTTTTGATATTAATTTCAAATAAATTACTACGAACTGTTGTGCCACAAAAACATCTACTTCTCTCTTCTATTCTAGTTTATATTTTACTTCTTTTTAAACACCTTTCAAACGCTACAATTATCCGTGACGTCAATGCAGAAAATTCGCAATCAAACAGTCAGTCCGAGCGATTAACGCCTGACACCGATTTAAACACGCGACCTGATACTTTTGGTATACCCTCGCCTGCAAGGATATATTCGAAGGTACAGCTAATAAAGGAACAAGAGAAACCAATCAGTTAACTAGCTCTTAGTTAAGATGGGTATTAGTGATTTTAACGTCGACGCGTTATCATTCACTTTGAGTGATGTGACCTCTTCTCGTACGCTGGTGTCGCCAGATTCGGGGCGGACTGTTTTCGCCAGGATGAATCGGGGCTGTGTCCCACTTAACTCCCATTGTCTGACGATGACTTACATAGTGCGCTTAAGTGGTACCACTAAGTGATATATTACAAGGACATGAGACACGATTAAGAAACCCCGCGCTTCCTGTTGCTAGTTTGGAATTCATGAAAACAAAACTAGATAGAAGAAAATAGATTTCTTTGGTATGTCGTCATATAAGTGATGATAATTTCAGTGCAGTAAAATCAGTAATGAATAAACACGTGCTCCAGTTCGAATGACGCTGTATTGTAATTACTGGGGTAACGAGACTTAACGTATTACGTCTTATGATGAACATAGTAATATCGCTTACAATAATTTGACAGTAAGACAGGTATATACCGTAAACATAAAGATAAACAAGATCGAAAGACTATGGGTATACCTGTTTAAAGAGTTCCCATCATTATGTTAAAGCTTAAGTGAAGTTTAAACAAAATAAGAAAACTCATTAGATTTTTGTAATATTGATAGAAATGAAATTTGTTACAATTTCATCTTTAACTCGTTAAGGTTTTAAGTTGATTTTCGCTTGGCGCAAATTTATAGACGAGATTATAGCTGAGTGGATGACGTCACGAATGACGTAGTCACAGTGAACTTTGCACCCGGCCTTTCACAATATAAGCTGAAAGAGGGTCCGCCGGTACCGCCAACTTGGTCCACTGCTAAAGGGCATCAATATAAATAAATCTTGTATTCGCTTAACGAATTCTATTTTCTACGTGACGGTCATACATATACCAGCTGTAGGTTTCTACTGTTGGTCACCGTCTAGTTACCACCGCAGCATTAAACCCTGTCGTCGGTCAAGAGATGTAGTTTACCGACTAATACAGCAACTTCAAATCGCTGTTTCACGTTACGTAACTTTGAATTAATAAACCTTATAACTTTAAACCGTAAACTGAATAATTATAATATTTATAATACAGTTTATGTTTATACAAAACAAATACACATCAAACGAAAAGTTTCCGTTTTATTAGCAAACTAAACAATAACAGAACGATCGATACACCATTCGTTTCAATCACGTTGTGCAAATATTGTAAGAGTTATATTAAATGAGAGCCGTGATTTAGATGTAAAATGTAGGTTAAGAGGCGCGGGTTTGATCCTCAATGTTATTGCATTTCCTGTGAAAAGAAAGTTAGAGAAGAGACCGGCTAAGAACAGCTTATAGAATAATGAATACTGTCTTTTGGGAGAAGAGTCCAAGTCCCAGTAGAAAGAGCATTAAGAGTGCTGTTTCATATTTAATGTTCATTTAATAAGAGTCAGAGCTTACTAATCTGTTTGGCTATACCAACGAGCTTTATCTTTATAGAATTTGTCATTACTGATTCGATCATCCAGAGAATGTTCAGGACCCTCTCCATAATTCTACATCGTTGAAAGTAAATCAGCGTAACAAAATCCGGGCGCCGGTTGTGTCCCGAAATTGAATTCGTCGTCCATTTGTCACGACAAATTGTAACGTTTCATGAAATTGTGTGACAATTAATATTCCAGCGATTTTCGCACCTGAAATATGATTTTTATATTTCTTTTTAATTGATGATGAAAAGCTTGGGCGTTGATGAATTTTGTATTTCAGTTAATACCCTTTCACACATTTTGACCGCCTCAAACTGTAGGAGTATTTATCAATGATATAACCTAAGTCCTGTAGAAAGTGACGAAAGAGGTCTTTGGGATCGTATGTTTTGAAGTTGGAGGCCTTCACTGGTCACTAAGCTAAAATCAGTTTTTTTTATTATTAATATAGATTACAACCAGAAATGATTAATTTAACGACAAGAGAATTCTAATAAAGTAAGCTCTGAAAACGACGTTATTTATATAAAGAATATAAATATTTAATTAAAAATCAACTGCTCACTATGGTTTACTTGCTTAAGCCAAACAAATGCCAAGACAGTATAATTACTAATATCTAGGTTATGTGAAGTAATGTCGTAAAACAGTCTTAATCGTCGGCGCAGTGCGGAAACTGAACGATGTCATAGATATCGTAAAACTAATCACTTCGTAAAAATCAACACTAAAAAATACGAGGTACTATAATGTTTATTTTCTATAATTATTTTATAAGCATGAAGTTTATTCAAATATAGTAATCAAACAAATTAGTAATAATAAATATAAACAGCATAATAACGACCGCGACTACTCTTTAAAGTGTACTGACATAGAAAAATAAACAGCCTGTTTAATGTATCCACTGCTAAGACTCAAAGACTTTAATGCATATAAATCAAATCATCACATGTTTAATATACTATTATAATGTTTAACTAAACCTCTTTTATTTATCACATGAAACACTTCACACAATATTACGTGTATCTAACAATGAATACCTTGTATTACCAGTTGTTAATAGAAACAGATCTCTATTAAAGTAAGAATACAATTTAAACTTTGATTATATTTTATAGA
Organism: Byasa hedistus; assembly: GCA_029286795.1. Lineage (NCBI taxonomy): Eukaryota > Metazoa > Arthropoda > Insecta > Lepidoptera > Papilionidae > Byasa > Byasa hedistus. The sequence goes on along the minus strand of JAGSMW010000020.1, from coordinate 955,529 downwards.
TCTAAAACTAGTGAAATTAAAAAGGAAACATAAACGACAGCGTAATAAAATTTATGTTTATATTCTAGAAGGGAATGAACGCAGATTAAAGATAAGACAAGAATAGAAGAACATTTTTAAACGTCATAAAAGTCAAAAGAATCTCGTGCATAAGAAACTTTCTTAAGCTAAGTTCAGTATAAGGCCGAAGGTGTAATTTAAGGTCTTAAAGCTTAATTGAATTCGCTTATTCGAATAGTGTTAGCTTGTGTTAGGGTCCACGTGTGAAATGTTCGCGTATCGATTTTATTGACCTCCACTCTCATTCGGCTTAGCCGTCGGCAAATATTCGTAACGAAAGTCGATTTTGATATACAATGAAGTACCCGCCACGGTATTTTTAATAAACAAAGTCTTAGTAGAATTTCTTAATGTACTCCTATGTCGGAAGGACATATGAAATCAAAAAAGGATATATGGATAATCGTACATTTGGGCGCACGTGGTGCTGCCATCTAGTTTTAAAATGTTTAAACTTATTATTAAGATTTGTTACCGACACTTCCGCTTTGTTGTCATATCGTTCAATTTACTAAAATCGATACAATTAAGAACCAAATTAACGAAGGAAGACATTTTCAGAGTTTTGTATAAATCGTTTTTGTAATTTTATATTGTTCTTGTAATTATAAAGGGTCAAGTAATTTTACATTTGTATTAGTAATAAAAATAGACATGTAATTGAAAAACAACCGAGCAAGGTATAAAATCTTTGCTGTCATCGAGTTCCATTGATTTAGTATTCTGCTTTTGACGTGTAAAGTTGTCTCTGTACTCGGAAGTTTCATTTCGCCATGAATTCCTGCGGAAGCTCTGGCCGTCCGCCGACATACACCTTCTTTTTACTCTTGATTCATTTATTTTCATTCAAATGTTTTTTTCGAAGTAAAATCTTCTCTTATATATGTTTTCTTTTATATATATTTATAACTATTTGTTGAAGTGATAAAATATAGTCAAATTAGAAAATGCTTTTCTGTTGTACAAATATGGATTGTTAAAATTATGCTGTACAAAAAATATTCAAAAACAGTAGACGTATGCGATAACGGAATATCAATCGCGTTTAACATGCAAGACAAGTAACAGTTTTTCCCGAAGAACAACTAACGAAAATACTATATAAAAGTAAACTATTGTAACCGTTAATTACTTAAAATAATATAAATTAACAATTTAGAAACATAGAGAAATTTTATGATAGAAACATTCGGTGAAAACGAGTTCATTTCGTAGCAGTAATAAACTTCTTCGTCGCTGTATTTTTGATAAGTTAAAAGACGGAAACAAAAGTAAACTTGAACCGTTGTAAAGAAAAAGGGAACTTGACACTGGTAATATTTAAACAAAGACCGTACACAGCGAGCTGAAAATTGTTTATTCATAGTTTTCTTGGGTGTTTAATAAACTACGACAGCCTCCATCTCCGAGTGCGACGCCCGACGGCGTCCTGAAAACCTTAATGAAACTCCACTTTTTATTTAGAGCAACTGTTCTTTGAAATCTTTTAAAATTTTTAATGCGAAATCCGCAGAAACATAGCACTCATTAATCAAATCGATCACCGCGAAAAATGAGAGATAATATCCCCACTACCACATTACACTCGGCCTATCTTCTGTTCTAGGTTGCAGCTCGTATATCTGCCGCTAAATAGTATTGTGCAATTATTACTATTTTCTAGTTAGAAAGGTGTTGTACCTAGTAAGTTACTGGGGTAACCACATTTGACGTAATATCCTTAGTCTATATGTATCATCCTAACTACCGTCACATTCTTATGTATCACTTACCATCAGACGAACGTCTAACTCGTATTGAGAAATAAAAGAAAACTGTGAAGGGTGACTAAGGTAATTTGTGACGATTGCTAAACCGCATGCCAAAACTAACGAATACAGCATTTACCTCCTTTTTAGAATGCTTCACAATATTATTTAAAACTATTTCATCCTTTTTGTTTTAAAAAGCACAACAGCCAAACAGTAGAGGGTACATGAAGAAGGTCAAGAAATGCAAATAAATAACGTGTAGACAGGAAAGCATGTGGTATACTTTCTCTAATAGTTGTTTGGATGTTTTTAGATTGTTCTTAAGGTGTTGAAAGGGGTTATTAGAAAGTACAGATATTTTAAATCAGAATACAAAGACGTTATGTGACTATATCTGAACAGGATATCATATATCTATAAACGCCGTCACAACACAACATGAAAGATGTACGTAAAGCTTTTAAAATATAGATGTTAATATATATAAATATATGTATATATATTCCAGGCAACTGATTTGAGAAGAAAAAGATGACAATGACATGTTATTAGCAGAATTATTATAATTTAAAAGATGAAAGAATCAAATCATATTTTAGTTATGAAACATACTTCTCCAAAATAACCTTGCAATCTTAATTTTTACTAACATTTAATAAAGTTTTTTTGCTGTTTTGTTTTAATTAATTTAAACTTTTTTTATTATTAATCAAACGAATATTAAAAAGTAACGAATAAACGAAAAGGTGGACATTACGTACCTAAGGGTTCCCTTCAGTCAGCCTTTCTAATTGTAAAGAGAGAAAAAATATAAAACATGCAATCAAGTGCAAAAAAAAAATAACAAAACGGACATGGACATAAATATTATATAACACATAAATATATTTATATGTCAATATATATGTATACACTTAAATATTTACTTGAATACTTATTAAGGTTTTGCATTGACATAAAAAAATATAAATGACTAAAACAAAATTTGTTATCTTTATAAAGAGAAGTAATGTTATGTATGTAGGCGTGCGAGGATATTTAAATTACTTTATATATATGTATCTACCTATGTAAGAGCAACGCGACATTTTTAAATATACAATGCAGCAATTAAATACGTCTGTAGTTGGAATAGGAGTCGTGTACTCACAGCCGGCTTCTGCGGCGCGCTGTCCACACCCATTTTCAGCACTGAACCTCAACAATTCATTACATACTTAAAAACAATCGTGTCACGGGGCCTTTGATGGTTTATTTATTATTTTTTTGGGCCCTCAGCCGCGGGAATGCGGCCCCGCGTATACACCCATCCTCGGGAGTGAGCTTACTGAATGCTGGAAATCTTTAGAGATGTGAACTGAGCCCGGAATTGTTTTAGATTTTATTTAACAATTATCCATTTAGAAATCTATTATTTATTAACGAAGTGTAGATCGAAGATAAACACAGAAAGAACACATGAATTCTTCATAGCCATGCTGTAATAATCTCCGACCTTCGTAAAAAGATAGCACTTAGTAAAGAATTCAACAACAAATGTCAGCAACACTTTTGACATAACCTAAAAATTTTTTGCTAAAATTTTAATATACTACTTTGCGACGAGACGAGGAAGACGTTCACCTGATGGTAAGTGACACGCTTGCCCATGACAACGCGGTGCTAGTTAAGATGGTACACACTGCACCACATTGCGCTCGTCGCCTGAGACATAAGGTGTTGTCTTGTTACCCCAGTAATTACACTAGCTACAACGCTATTCAAACCGGAACACAGTAAATATTTTTAAAATGAATATCATTTACTATGATTAAAATTTGTAAAACACTTTCTCGCTTTTCGTGTTTTAATTTTAACTATGAAACCAGCGATGATCTGTTGAAGATTACGGTAAGACGTTGGATGCGGGTAGCTATGGACCGTGTGGGTCTCAAGGGAGGCTAATGTCGAATAGTGGAGACTATCAGTAGATGATTAATGTAAATATATCAATACAATTATTAATCTGCAAGAAGTGGTCACATCACTGGCTCTTAGCTGGCTCGCAGTTAGCGCTTGCGCAGTGCGCGTCCCCTCAGCCTCTCGCCGTCATCCGAAAGCTGCGTTGCATTCCTAACCCTCGCGTTACGTATTAAAGTGTCATTTCGTAAACTTGCCACTCGCCCTTCAACATCCAAGTGTGGTGCAAACTAGAAGCGGCAAATTAAGCATTTGCTTTCGCAGCTTCTAGAAGATACGCCACCTTTCCTCTAGTTTCAATACTTTCATAGATTTTTTTATGTTTACCTGATTACCTGCAGTAATGCGATTATAGTTAAGGTTTATTATCATATGAGAACAGGTACATTATTATAGTTAGAGCCTGATACTTAAGTTGCAGAAGTAAGTTAACTCGTTGGCTACCCTTCTAAACGGAAACAGCCATATTTCGCACAGGAATTATAACTTGGTTTTTATTTAAAGGTAACGTCATACTTTTTTCCAATTTCGTAAGCTAAGCGCTCATAACTTGGGAACATGCTACGGAGCTACGGATAAAATAGCTCGTAGTCTCGTAGCCGATACGTCAGACGGCCCGCGTGCTTATGACGTCATAGGGCCAAAATAAATTTCTAGATACGAATCAGACTTTTGCAAAACATTTAACTCCACATTGAAGATTACAAATGCATTTTTTTGATATATCTTCCACTAAATGAAATTTTATATGTTTCCGAATATATATGTAGCAATTTAATTGCTAACTAATAGCAGAATTACTAACTAAATCACTTTTGAGGTTAACTATACACGCGCCATATTTACAACTGTAGCTACGTCGTAGCTCGGGCTCTACGAAACATCCGTAGCTCTAACACGTGGTCACGTTGCAGTCGCACGCTACGCAGTTTAAAGGGCGAATGAAGCCGTAACAATGAGTTCTATACGAACAAAGTACACTATCGACGCACTGCACGCGCTGTGAGCTTATTGAAATATAAACTCACTGTTTCTAAATATAAATAGAAACCTTTAACTATGTGAACGTATAAAATTATACAAAGCTTTTAACTAAATAATTTATGAATAAAGAGAGAAACGGTAATAACAAGAAGACAAAAAAAGAATGCATATATATATAGCCCGCTGAGTTTCTTGCCCATTCTTCTCAGGTCCGTGGCATTTGTTTTGCGAATGGCTGGTAGATTTTGACGTTCAATAAGTGAACTATTGTTCCCATTTTGAATAAAAATTTTGACTTTAACAAACATATGAGAAGTTATAGCGTATACTAGCATATAGTTTCATAACCATTGAGCAAATTTTAACATATGTAAATAATCAAAGATGTCATTAAAGATTTTATATGTTGAAAACCGTGTAAATTATTGAAAGCTACCGCATAAGATCTGTCCTTTTATAAATCGATTAAAAAGGACCATCATCAACAGGCAAAAATTATATTATTGATAATGATGGAAATATTTACATGCTGAACACGAAAACTATCATTCATTTTATACAAACAATTTCACTTAAATAGGGTCTTAGTAACTTGGAGACCTCGCAAGTACATAACGTTATGGGATTACAATAAACAGGCAGACGTTTGTAATATAATATATATGACTTTAAATATGTCCTTACCAATTACGCTTCGCCGTTAACATGGTTATATTCCAATAGTCATTAACTTAACATAACTTGTGCGATAGTTAAGTGATGTTGATAATAATCATCAGCGCCATTTCTGTTTATCATAACTTAGGTATCTTAACGATTTTCAGTATCACCTGTCTGTTGAAAGCTGCATCAAACGACTCCCAGCAATCTTCACCGGATCACTTATCAATCTTCATCAGCTTAATCATCCGCCGAGTTAAGTAAACGATCTTTGCTTTTTTTATGAATCTCTTCATTACACAATCTCAAACGATATAAACTAACCGAATGTTTAACGTTTAAAAACTAATTATTTTTAATAGATATTTACGTGATAAATCTTTAACTATTACGTAAGAGAGTTTCGTAAATATAAATACGTTGAACTTCACCGTACACTGTATTATATCTATCTATCTCACGGTTATGTAATGAAAACATAATGAAATTTTCAGAATACCTCGTTGACAGAGACGGTGTACGTCGCGCAGCCACGTGTGGGACGAGATCAAATATTACAGAGCTGGTGGCTCTTGGAACTTTGGAGAATTGTAACATATATACGTTTTACAAAGAACTAAGGTCATTTTAACGATTGTTCTATTCTTTTACTGCTAAACAGGAACAGAATAAAATTACTCTGTTCCGCGTTGTAATGAGTAATGTAAACAAATCATTAGCATCTTATAAGAAACAGCATGACCATTATCGTTGTTTCGTTATATAAAGTAAAAGCGAGTTTTTGAAAACAAACAAATCACCTTTTTCCTTCACATTTCTTTACTTGGCAGCAAAGTAACGACGGTATAAATTTGAAATTGCCAGGGTACCGTAAAGTTCAGCAGGTTCTGTATTCCCTCGGGCGTTTCAATGAAATATAATCAAGTAATTGCACTGTTCTTTCGTTGACATATTTCTTTATTGTATTAAAGCTACGAAGTTAATAATTACTTCTTGTTTATTAAAAATTAAGCAGATTTCGTTATTCACCAAATTAATCTTCAATCTTTTATAAAGTTACTTACTTATAACTGTTTCCAGCAATATTAATCATTAAATATTTTTATAGAAGCTTTGAGTAATAACACTGTTTCAAAAAAAAACTTCGATTAATTGAAACAGATCAAAAACTTCAAAATTGTTTATGTTTACTAAAGGTTAAATTCTGTAAGAAAAGATAACAAGGCTGTTATTACCACACCTATTCGTTTTAAACAAAATGCACAAATTAATATTTAATTACTTTCAACCGTTGTGGGTTTAAATCAAAATACAACTTCTGTATATAAAAAAAAAAATTAAAATATCTATAGAAACATTTATGAGAATATGCTTTTGAGTAAGATTTGTATTCAATTGTGGATGTGTATATTTTTGAAATGATGATTACCTGTTGAATATAGTATATAGTAGTATCATTAAATATGAAAAAAACATTGACATGGCAACCAATTTATGTATAAGCTGCATCAGAAGCCGGTACATTCACTTATTACGAGTGAAGCCTGTGATGTACTTTGTCATTAACAACTTATCCATTTAATTCTTATTGAATCTGTCCGTTGGAGACGCTCTCCATAAGCATCTAATGCTTTTAACGGAAACGGTTTCGTTTATTTAACTTGTGAAAGGTTCGGAAACTGGGTCGCGGAGTTCTGCAAACTCCCATCAAAACCTTTCCTCCAATCTAGAGCTGTATGATCGAGATGCTTCGTAAATATGAATTTCATATATACTATGTTATTGATTCGTTAAACATATAAAGTTTTTATCGTACTAATCTTAATCATATTTCAATAAAGAACTATAAAAAAAAAAACAATTTTAATTTACAGCTTAAAGTTTACCTCTTTCCGAAGTAAGCAGTAAACATGAATGCCATTAGGAATGTGATATTTATAGTAGTTATCCACGCAGTTGTACAGATGCAGAGCACATCTTTACTATCATGTGGAAAACGAGATCTAGACTTAGTAGTAGGAATTTAACTCGTTAACAATTAACGGTATATTTAAACCTTCGTTCATTTGCGGAATTTTACAATAAAGTAGTAAGTATCAGCATGATAAGTGTCTAATTTATTTTGATAAAACACAATTCCACAACAAATAATACATTAATCCAAATTTCGCAAATGGATATTATACTCTTTCTGTAATCATAACATGCTTAAAGAGGAATTATCAACTGTGCTCATTTTTAACTTTTAGAAAGAAAACACAGTTATCAAAGGTGTGATAAGTTTCATTTGTTACTTACATCATATAATATCATATCGAGTGATTCACCTTCAGTCACCTGTTGCACTTATAATATATATATCAATAACAATTTTTTAGACACAATGTTAACGAGAACTTCAAAGTTATTACATCTGTCGTTTAATTACAAGTTTTTTCACAAATAAAATATGTGACTGTTTTAATAAGCTTTAATTTAGTAAAAAAAAATCACTGATAATGATAGAAATAATGCAAAATCTGCGCGGCGTTTTCGATAAGAGTTTCATCTAATTTAAGTATTTTCGACAGTCACACTTATGATTGATGGGTTGTATTTAAAGTTTTTTTTAACCGATCACACCGGGCCAGGCGTCCTAGGTTAGCCAAAGCTGGAGCTACACTGGGGTTGATTTTGCCGCCCCGCGTCAGACGCAGGGCGGGGCATGTTACAATTTAATTCAGTTAGACAATGTCACACCGGCTTACGTTATAATGCTTTCAAAATTTATTACATTTTATCATTTACGTTAAAAAAGTATCATATAAAATTATAACGATATAGAAAACTGATAAAGATGGTCGGTGTCTATTGTCAGATACTACTACCACCGCAGCGCCTATTTCCATTATCGAATGGTAGTGTACAATCGTAGCTGTGTTCCGATTTGTAGAAAGCTGAAAAAGTTATAAAAACTACTTGAATCACGACACGTTTTAATTTTAGTATTGTTAAGTGCATAACGCTTATCAGCTGCTCTTTATACTCGTCTCTTTGCTTACATATCTCGCATTTTTATTACTTAAGTGAAACAAAATATCTTGTGTGAAAAATTAATGTTTTAGTATGAAATTAAATCCTGCCCTTTCCTTCCCTCGTATACGGTAACTCAATTATGTGTAATTTTTTTTATAATCACTTTTTGTCAACCCATGACAATGTTTCACAAGTGACATCGTTTACATAGTAACAGCTTGCGCGAGTTCATCAGCTATAGAACCTTTCATTACAAAATACAGTAATAGTCTGCCGGCTTTAGTGTTTTCGTCCAGTTACGATCTTTAAGAGAAGAGTGAATAGGCTTCTTCTAGACTAGCGCGCTTTACCATCAAAGACTACATCGCCACTTACCATCAGGTGAGATCATTGTCAAGCATTAGTCTATACATAATAAAAAAATATATATATTTGCACCAGGCTTATTGCCACTTAACATCATGTGAAATGCCAATCACTATTACTGTGTTTGTGCTAAATATTCTTTTCCGATAAAAATCTTACGAAATGTATGATTATGTAATAATAAAATGTACGTCATTGAATACGGCTATTAACAGTGAATTACAAAGCGACAAACAAATATACAATTTCCTGTTTATTGTTATTCGTGGGTTTGCTATTCGCCGTCGGCTTCCAGCTCGTGCGTAATCCAGGAGGCCCCGTGCGCACGAAGCCGGAGCCACGCGACCCTCGATCCAATTAGCCGCCACCTGCGGACCGTGCGGATCACCAATGCCACTCCGATCCACCGATTTCGACAAACGTGATCTATTCACGTGGCGCAAATCCCGTTCTGATCCAACTCTTTACTTGCATTGATTACAGGTGATACGATAAAAGTTTTAACATTTGTTTTATTTATCGTACAGTATTTTTTCGTTCAACAAATCGACGAGGCAAGACGTTTACACAGTACCACATTATGCTCGTTGCTTAGGGACAAGATGGTAATTCCCGTTATCTTAGTAACTACACCAGCTACTGTACCATTCGCACAGTAATTGCCTGACGAAGGTTATATTGGTTCTGACAAGATACTTATACTGTAATCATATAGCTTAGCTTAGCCGTGATGATGTATTGCACCTTAAAGTAATTCAATCACACCTGTTGGTAAGGGGCGATGTAGACTTTGGTGGTAAAGAGCTCTAGTTTAGCAAAACTCTTTGCTTAAATATACCCATGTCATTTATTTACCAGTTTACTGTTTTTGAAACTTAAACCGTTGAGACTTCTTACAATGAACAAACTCCGTTAATACTTAACACTATAGGCCAATTATGCGCTACTAGAGAGAAACTAAAAAGCAAGGTCAAGTACTGTTTGAGCGAATAAAAAGTCTGCATTATATTTCACTCTTACTTCCAACACTAATTTATAATTAAATTTTTTTTAAAGTTGTATGTAGTTACTCAAACAAAATCAAATTACTTTATTTTATGATGCGTACCGAACACAATTTTTTAATAACCCTTTGTGGATGTCATCGTTCCTGCTGTAGTTTGTGAAGCAATGCTAGTTCATCATCAACCAATCGTCCACGGCTGGTGATACGTCTTTTGTAAGATATTTCATAAAACACGATCTTGCGTTCTTTAAGCCAAGTGTGACTGCCAACAATTAGTCTCATAAGTGTTCAAAGATATTAGCGAGCTGAAGTACTTTATTAAATAAATTACAACAAGATTTTTTCATATAATTTAACATTTTACCCAAGAAATCAGTCAGTATACTATGAAAAAACAATTTAAATATGTGCGACATTGGGAGACATGCATGTAAATTTAATGGGATTAGAATTTAAGCTAAAAATTTTAACAAGCACGGTACAAAAATAGAAAATTTTATTAAAATTTAATAAGTTTATTTAAGAACTAAATAAAAATTAAGATAATTATTTTAAATCAACAATTACCCAGTATTCGCATCGGGCGAAATCACTTCCATCATGTCCAAACGAATTAGAAAGCTGCCAAAAATAACTGACAATATTGTCAAATAGAAATCGATGTTATTTCTGTAAACAATACATTTAACTGTTTTAAAGTATTTGAAAGAAATAGTTCATTAAACACTTGTTATTTATATTATAAAAGTTTCCACATTTTAGATGACTCTTGGACGCAAATATCAGAATTGTTCCGGGTAAATGATTTTATTATCCTCATAAGGGTGTAACTGGTTATTGATGCATGAAGTACGGGTCAGGAGCATTATAAATATATCAGGATTGATTTTTCCCTATTTATAGGAATGCTGGGGATGCTCGTAAGGTCTATGCTAGCCAGTCGAAGTCGGGTACTCTTTCGGGGTGTTCTTCTTCTGTAAGTCTTCATTTAACATATTCTGTGCGCGTATTTGTGATTCATACAAGCTTGCTAATATTTTGTATAGATTATGTTCACACACCACAAAAACATTTTTAATTGCATGCCTTTCATTATATTCTCTATTACTATTAGATAATACCATTATACTGATTACCTCATACTACATAAATAATTCATTATGTAAAAAATATTAACTTTCACACAAATTTATTATGTAAATCATTCGTCAAAAATACTTTTTAGATTATAGTTAGCTGGTGATGTGTGAATGTATATCTTTTGAATATCCTCCAAATCAATAATTCTGATTTAATATATTCCAAAATGATTTGAAAATTTCTTCTTCTTTAAATCTATAAAGTTTTGCATAATACTAACTATTTGGTTCTAAATATCGACCACTTAATGATATAACAAATCCTTATATATTTCATGTTTTTCTTAAAACGGTAAGGTGTTAGTAATTTTTTTTTGGATGCCTCTTATGCATTACTAATTATATATAATGATAAATATGAACATTTATAATTTGTTTAAACTAATAAGTAGCTGTCCTTTGAAGGTCTTGATGCAAAAATAGTGCCACTTGAGACATACATGTAACAAATGTGCTTAAAATAATATAATCAACTCGGATTACTGATGCAAACTAAATCTGTATTGTAGCTGAGCATATTTCTCTTGCGCAATAAAGATTTGTAAATATTTTCTCATTACTACTGTTATGTCATAAAATAACTATAATCCAATAGTAAATTAGATCATACCTGTTTAATCTTTGTATGTAGGTCTTCCTAATCATTAACAATAATTGAATGCAATTTATAATTAAATTAAAGCTGTAAGATTGTTAAGTGTAACATTCTTTCTGTATTTAATAATGAAGCAAAAATCAATCTCTAAATATCATCATAATTCTGCTAGTATTTCTCTGGCACAGAATTAAAGAAAGAAACTAGAAAAAATAACAATGTAATAATGAAAAAACATTTAAATGTTTTTCTTCTTACATTTTTTGTTACAACTAAACACTGATTGTTGTATAACAGTAAGGTGTTAGTCGGAATGTTTTGACATCACCACTGCATTTGATGTTAAATATAGGCATATCTTTCATAGACATGTCTTCACCTAAGCAAATCAGGAGTTGCATAGGTTTTAGATCATAGGGAGTATGTTATGCTAATGAAAGAAAAATTCTGTTCACAGATATCACTTTGCGACATGATTGAACCACCGGACTACGAGGAGGTGTGTGAGCGGCTGATGGGAGAACGGGATCCTCTTGCATACCCACCAAATGATATAGAGCTTCTTACAGTGCCAAGAAGGATCCGTACCTTAAAACATGTGCTGCCTGATGAAGATCTGTGAGTTTAAATTTTTAATTATAATTTCAAAAATAAAGTTTTACAATGTTTAGGAGTGAGATTGTTAATCATGTTTTTGACAGATTTTATACATATTAGAAACTATAAATATAATAAAAGTTTTTGAATGTTCCTTTTAAAACATTTTGTAAACTAGAAAAGAACTGATAACCTTCATACGTTTTTCTAATTTATAACTAAAACAAAAAAAATGCAGCAAATTTGGGAATAATGGTAATAAAAAACCCTTAAACAGACATGGGAACTTGTCTCTTGTTTAATTCAGAATACATGCATCTTTTACATTAAAAACAGTGTAATTAATTTATCTACGGAAGTATAGCTATGATAAATATTTATATCATTTCCCATGTATGTATGTGATCCATAACCATACAAACTCTCATCCACTTTTAGTACTTGAGAGTAGAATATATTCTATTTGCGCTGTAGCCAGTGTAATTACTGGGGTAACGAGACTTAACACCTTATGTCTTAAGGCGACGAGCGCAATGTGGTGCAGTGTGTACCATCTTAACTAGCACCACGTTGTCATGGGCAAGCGTATCACTTACCATCAGGTGAACGTCTTGCTCGCCTCGTCGTATAGTAGTATAAAAAAAAATTGGAACAAAGCTTTAGAAATTAATTTGAAAACTACATCCAGGGCGAAAGCTCCGATGTTCGTCCGGGACTGCATCCGCTGTTATACAGCGGACTACACAGTGGTGGAATATAAGTACCGGATGTACTCGGGCTCTGCGGGAGGTCGGGAGAGGCTCGCCGAGCGGGTCGAGCGTTTGATGAGCGCACCGCCGCACTACTACGAGGTCGACGCCGAGCCCTGCGCGCCGCTTGACGACTTAGCACTCCAACAGGTTAACAGCTTAAAGGTTATATGTTATCATTACCAGCTGTTTAAAGGCATCTAGTAATCTCAATTTTTTGTTATTTTACTTTTCATTGTTTATTTTTATACATAATGTCATTATTATAATTGTTATGTAAATCTTAAATGAAAATAAAGGGTTTCCTTATTACTCAAGCTATCTGAACAGTGAAGTGACCAATGAAAAATAAGATCTGAAGACACTACTTCATTTACTTTTATAAACTATAAAACATCTTCTTCCAGTTTGAATCTCAACCATCCAGTGGCCGTCAGTCGGTGGCTTCGATAACGTCTTCACTATCATGTAACGAGACGTTGACGCCGCGCGGCTCTTGGGCGAGTTTAGATCTCCAGAGCTCTTCGTCGGATCCGCTCATACCGGATCTCTTCGAAAAGAAGCCACCCGAACAGATGGATGCGGTGAATGAAGCCAGGAGGTATATAACAAATATTTTTAATAATGGAAAATTGTTTTCTTACTAATATTTAATACTTTATTATTTGTGGAAGTAGACCATTTTTATATGGGCTAATTTTCACAAGTATGCTCACCCAGAGTCGTATATTGACAGACGGAAACCAGCACTGCTGTTATAACGGCAGGTTTGACGATCAACAAATAAAAAATTGGTTCATTAGAAATTCCTTAAATTACAGATTGGAAAATCGGCAGGCCGACCTCTTAGGACTGTATACGCCATACCTTGATGAAGAGGAGGCGGTGGAGCGGCGTCTAGCCGCTGAAATGCCTTGCGAGGTGATGGGCCACAGGATATTAGTGGTCTGTCATCAGCTAAAGTAAGTACTACCAGTTGTCAACTAATCTTGAAAAGTATCCATAGTAATATTAGTTTATTAGCATGAAATCATCTCAACTTTATGATTTCATTGTTTCTTTGGCTTTCTTTTCCCACACGGACATTACCTCTCTATATCAAAAAACATAATTCCTTGCGAGGCCCAGGTCCAGCAAAAATCTGCAACAGATTGATGACAGTGACTTCCCAACAATGCATAGATATTTTGCTTTCAGGCAGAGACACACAGAGATTTCGAGTAGTGTACATAAAATAATTGTAATTATTTATACTTAAAAATAAACTAACCTCTTCAATACAATATACTTTGTAGTCAACCACTAGTCTACACTTATAAAAAAATGTTGCGTACTTTTGAGTTACTTATGAAATTATTATTATTTAAGTCGATAGGTTTAGGGAGATACGGTATGCTGTGCTTATTTCCCTATATGAAACTGCCTCCTGCTTTCAGGTTAGAAGTAGACGTGGAACCGCTGTTCGCTTCAATGGCGCTCTTCGACGCGAAAGAGAAAAAAAAGCTATCGGAGAACTTTTACTTCAATCTGAACTCAGAGACGACACGTCAGATGCTGTCTGGCCACGTTCCGCACGCCGACGTCTCCACACTGAGCCGGAGTGCCGTGTTTGATATACTTAATCCGTCACCCGACATATTCCTGGTTGTTAGAGTGGAAAAGGTCCTCCAAGGAGATGTCAATGAATGTGTTGAACCTTATATAAAAGATGATAAGGTGAAATATTTTCTTAATCATACAAAATTTTCTTTTAGCAGTCCACGCTGACGTATCGGCGTATGTTATTACAAATTTATTCGTCATTAATTTTTATGGCAATGGTATAACCATGTGTAGGTGCATCCATATTTTTATTTTATTCGTCGAAGGGATTACACCCACGGTACATTTCTTACGGTAAGTGATGCCAATAATATTAAGACAAAAGATATTATCTGATACTGTTGTAATCAATAGAAATTCCATATTTTTAATAAGTTAACTTCCGTTACATGTGTTAGCTTTATCTCAAAGAATAATAAAATATATTCTATTTTATATTATTGGCATTACTACGGTGGCGCAGGTATGCGAACACGTAACCGCGCCCCTCCCCGAAATTACTATATATATGGCCGGGGGTCGTTAGGCGACACTTTCCTCCGGACCGCCGCGCCGACTACTGCTACGACGTTGTGTTTATTTTTGCTATTTAATGTGAAGTATAAGTGTAATCTCTGTTCTCCGGTCCAAGTTAATACAGGTATGATTAGTCATGATACATTACAGCATTTTTAATTCTATTCTTCAACAGAATCGCGAAAAAGTACGCGCCGGTGCTCAAGCGGCGTGCAACCGTCTCGGCAAATACCGTATGCCGCTCTGCTGGAGCGCGGTGTCGCTGCTCAATATCCTCAGCGGCTCCAACAGTTTAGAGCGCGACAACGCGGACAAAGACAGTCTGTCTGCTGCCAACGCTAACTCCAACACCAACCCGAATACTAACAGCCTTGGTATGTATTATAAATTACAGTTTAGAGACTATTATCGAAAAACAGACGATTTGGTTATATATATATGGAAACGGTCCCGTCTGTCCGTGTATATATATAAGTTTGCACACTTCTGTTTGAAGTTAAACTAAACAATGCCGAGAAGACGGACTACAACGATGTGCTACATAACAATTGTACTAATTTCTTTTTACTCTTCCAGAAGAGATATAATATAATAAATTCTTTCGTACCTAAATCTAGTTTGCTTACATCTGTTTCTTAGATCGGAAGGCGTCCTCCAGCAGCCTGGAGCAGCTGCGGAGGAGGGCGGGCGAGGTCGGCGGCTCTCTCACCCGCAAAGGCTCCATAGAGAGACGTGCGATGCCCGTCCAGCAGGCCGACGAGCTGGTTTCGCACCTTGACAGTTTCAAACCCATCGTGATAACGGTCACCAGTTTCTTTAAACAGGTTAGTCTAAAAATATTTATACAAAATTTATAAAAAAATACCAACACCACAAATAGCGTTTTGAAAAGCACTTACCAAGGTGATAAGATTTACAATATAAAGTATCAAAGCGATAAACACAATCTGGCTTTTTGTATATAAAACTTTCTTCTATGTAAAAGACCTGTATTTGACCTCTATATGCTTTCCCGGAAAACTTTCTGTCATATGTTGATAGCGAAAACCGTGATGACTTTATAGAATATCTACAATATGAGGTTAGTTACTTATGAACTAGCCAGGCAGGTTCGAACATATCTTACCGACGATCGACATCACAACTTGTAGCCCCTAAATCAAACCAAAGACCTCTGTGTGGCAAGCACTTGGCCACTACGCCAGAGAAGCAATTAAATGGTTTGTTTAAGCGCCATCTATTGCATTTAATTCTAATAAATTTCTAATAAAACGTTTCTATAATTTTTGATGCTTTTTTTGCATAGGAAACTGACAAACTCCGCGACGAAGATCTATACAAGTTTCTAGCTGAAATCAAGAGGCCAAGTTCGGCTCCAAAGAAATTGAAATGCATTCCCGGTACACTTAAAATCGAAGTATCACCTTGCCCAGATGAAATCAAGAATGGACTAACTCCAGAGTTAGCCAAGCTGAATCCCTACGGAGGTATGCCTTTGAATTTACTAAATGAGAAAATATGTACATTAATTTAATTTACATCGCTTCTTAAAAAAATCCTGTTGTTTAATATGCAAAATTTACTGTTATCAACAAATTTATAAAAAAACTGTATACTTGATATTGTCAGCTCTAATAATTTGGTTACAAACTAAAGCCTTTTTGTTCGAGATACCATTAACCAACCAGCAAACGGCCAGATTGATTATATATACACCATTATGTTAGTCGTCAATCTTGTTACCCTTATAACTTTTACACACTACTGTTTGAGTGTAGAGTAAAAAACTACAGTGGTACTTACCTAAACAGTCGCAAGCAAGAGACTAGTTAAGAGAATAAATTTATGTGATGACAGATGACAACGTGCGCCCGTGCAAGGAGATCCTATCGTTCCCGCTGCAGCCAGCGCTAGTGCCGCACCAGCAGTACCGCAACCTGTTGTACTTGTCCGTGCGCGACCTCAACCTCGCCGCGTACACCTCGCGCGCTGGTTCCGCGAGGAACATCACCGTACGTATACTTATGATAAAATCTAATATATTTCATAAGATTTTATACATAAAAAATAAATCCTTCTCTTTTGACAACGATTCATTGATTAAGTATGTAAAATGGTAAAATAAAAAGTAGATAAAAATCGAATTGCTTAATATTAAATTAACAAATATTGCACTAAAATATAAAAATGTTCGTACAAGTATAAACTTTTTTACTTTTTTATTTTAAAGGTAAACTCAATGGTCAATTAAAACTATAATTGTGAGGTCATTATTTACTGTTCTTACCCACTGCAATCTATTTAATTTCATTCCTATCTACTTCGGTCCCCTGTCCTATACTTTCTATTGTATGAAACTTCTATTTTAACCTGTATTTTTGCCAGGTTCGTATTCAGCTAATGTCTGGTGAGGATCAGGCGTCGGCGTTACCAGCCATCTTCGGTCGCAGCTCATGCCCAGAGTTCAGCACTGAAGCTTACACCACTGTACTATACCATAACAAGTATGATGATATTTAAATATATAAGTGATATATATTAAATTAAAAAAAATATTGTATTGATAATTTATTTCCTATTATTTGTTCAATTAACGTATTGCTTATAGAAACCCGTCGCTGTATGACGAAATAAAACTGAAACTACCTGCGGACTTGGGCGACCATCACCACCTCCTCTTCACATTCCTGCACGTCTCCTGCCAGAGGAAGCCTGTGCCACCAGACCAGGAGAAGAGCGTGGAGACACCAGTCGGTTACTCGGCAAGTATTGTGATGTGTACAAGTAAAACAACAAAGTGACAAATGAGTACGATGTTCACCGCGTGGTACGCGATACATCACCTCATAAATATTTATGCACTACTACCATCTTATGATCTTATATAATTAATAACAGTAGTTGCAACACTGTTAAAATCGTAATATTTATATCGTAGCATTTCTGCCGCTAAACATTAGTGAGCAAACATCACTGTGTTCCGGTTTTAACATATTAACTTGTGAAAATATTTGAGTAATTAAATTTATCGTCTTGGTCCTCAAGACGATGAGTGAAAAGTGTTGCAGTGTATATCATCCTAAGCAAGTCTTATTTTCGGGTGAACGTCGTGTACGTCTCGCTGTTTCTTTGAATAATAAAAAAACAATCGGCGTAATTGGATTTTTTTTATTAGTGGCTGCCGCTGTGCCGCAACGGCAAGCTGACCTGCGGCGAGTTTAACCTGCCCGTGATGCAGGAAGAGCCGCCTCCCAACTACTCTTACATATTCCCCGACGTGCTGCTGCCCGGCACACGATGGATAGACAACCACAAGCCCATATTCAGTATATGTCTCGACGCGCACACCACCGTGCATCCGCTGGTAAGAAATTAAATAAATATAAAAGATGAATGAATTATTACAAAATTGACATTAATTTTACATAATGTTAAGTGATGAGTATGTTATATATAATATTTGTGTTCTTAATAAAGGATGGGTACATAGAAAGGTTCGCGATGGCGTGCGAGGCTGTGCAGGAGGGTAACATTCCTCCGAGAATTGGTCTCGCTAACATGGAAGCAGAACTACGGGCCAGGTAATATATTTAATACGTATTTGTGTACTACCGCAGCGTCCATTTCTGCCACCAAACAGTAGTGTCCAAGCCTTGCTTTGCTGGACTTTAGGAAAGATGTTGTTAGTGGCAAAATTGTACTCTGGACAAAGAGCGCAAGTTACCACATTGTTATGAGCAAACGTATACCTTTTCATCATGCGAACGTCTCGTATGTGAAGTTACAGACTCATGTACATTTGTCGTTAATGACGACTGTCTGCTTGCATTTTGAAGCATAACTGAGCTGCCAACCGCCAACGTGGAAGTGCTCGCGCGCTACTTGCCAGTGGTGTGCGACAAACTGCTGCAACTGCTGGCGGCTGCACCTATGCTCGCCGGACAGCCACTGAACATCGCACAGGACGTGTTCACCTGCCTCGCTCACATCTTCACCGAAATAACGGTATACAAAGCGCATGTTTACATCAACTATTGGGATTATTTTCTTAACATTTCAAATTTAGTTTAATGTTTACTAAACAATGAGTGATGCTTATGATAACTGTAACTAGATTCTTACTTAAGTAGAGATTTGGTCAACCTTAAAAACTGGATAATTATCTATGGCATGCTCTGCCTCTGCCAAGAAAATCCTATCACCAGCAGTAAAACAAAATTTTTTCATTTACTGTATACTCTTCTGGTAACATACTTATTCAATTTGAAAGAAATCTTACCGTCTGTACCTGAACTGTTCGCGTGTGTCACGCAGAGCATGAACGACGGTGCATCGTGCGACCCGCATGGTCGCAGCAGTCTGATCACCAGCTACGTGCAGTACCAGTGCACTATACCACGCCCCTCGCTCGCCGACAGGGATATCGGCTTGCCTCTACCGCCCTCTGGTAACGACCATTTTCTATTTTGATTTTCAACCTCGTTTATCTATCACCCATTGGTATCATGTGCTTTCACTTTAAATTGTCTGATGACCTGGGTAATGAAACTGGACGTATAAATATCACAAGGCCATAAACGCAGTAAGTTACTGTGTACATCAATGCCATGTAAGAAAGTTTCATTAATTTACTTCTGTTATTACTAGTAATGAGCGACGGTTCGTGCAAGATCCTTCATGAGGAGCTCGCCCTTCAGTGGGTGGTTGCCAGTGGCGCCACCAGAGACCTGGCAATGCATAACTCTTGGTAAGCTTTATTTTTATAACGAAGTATCTAGACAATTATTTTGTCTTGTACTATGCACTCCATTAGTTTTTTTTTGGGGAGGGGTTCTGGAGCCCATAATAATGTGCTCATGGCAACTAACGAAATTTTTGAGTATACATTCTACATGCGCCAGTAAAAAGTAAAGTTGTTTCTGTTTTGTATTTCACATTTGATACTGGTAGGTTTCTATTGCCGGAGATCGTATTATGAGGTACTACCGCAGCAAGTATTTTTTCCGTAAAGCAGTAGAATGCCAACATTACTTTGTACCGATTTATAGTGGTTTGTATCTAATTAAATTATTCTGTTAACGTAATTGAAAATCTTGTGTAAGATGACAAACATAAAATAGTGTATATTATCCTAATTAGCGCTAAACTGTTATGGGCAGGTTTACTATAAAGAAATATTGGTCGCCAAGTCACTTTTTAGAATAAAAAAAACTTTTCCAGGGCGTTGTTTGAGCTAATGGTGAAATCGATGGTAGAGTACTTGTACTGGAGCGGTGCGCACGAGGCGCCACGCAAGGCGCGCTTCCCGGATCAATTCATTGACGATCTCACCACCCTCGTCAACAACGTCACTTCAGAAATCATCTCCAGGTGCGATGAAAGTATCTGTGTAATGAAGTCCAAAAAATAAGAATCACTTAAATGTGAAATTAGACATGAGGGGACAATCTTTCGAATACAAACTATATGATCTATTAATTTTCTCATAAAATGAAATCGGTAAAATCTTTTGACAAGAAATTTTAAAAAGAAAAAGGGCAGCAGCTTTTCCAGTGATCAATACCAACATACTGCGCTAACCAACCTGCATACCATGTGTGGAGAATATAGCAGTAATCCTCTATTGGGAAAACCCATGTTTAGCAGTGCAAACTCGTGTTAACATACCTCTTTTTTGTTGGGGATAATATGGGATTGAAAATTATAAACAGTTAAAGACTTACCTCTTTCGATTAGCCTTCGCTATTTTTACGTTTCACTTATTCTCTCAGTTACGGCAAGAACAGCCGCCTGACCCAAAGCCTGAACAATAGCCTGGCTTTCTTCCTGTTTGACTTGCTGAGTATCATGGACCGCGGGTACGTGTTAAACTTGGTGCGCGGCTACCACAAGCAGATGTCGGCGAAGATAGCATCGCTACCGGACGCTGTACCGCTAGTGCATTATAAGGTGAACTGATCTTGTAACTGTTGTGTATTGAATGAAAACTTGTTTCTAGTTTACTGTAAACTTTCACCGTGAGGTTTTAGAAAAGAATTTCGCGTCATAAACCTTGAAATTTGTTATACTAACAACTGTGTACAATGTGGTACAATGTATATCATCCTAACGATATTGTTATTGGTTGGAATATTAAACCCTTATCCAGTTGCTTTGTCAATAAAAAAAAACTATCATTGCCACCACAAAACTTCTCAGTGGGAACGTAAAGACGGCTGCTTACTTAACAACTATTTTCATCTCTAATTAGCTCGCTTTCCTGCGCATTATCTGCTCGCACGAGCACTACGTCTCGCTGTGCCTGCCGGTTGGCAGTGAGGGCGACCTCACCGAGGGGAGCTCGCTTAGCGGTGGTGGCGGCGGCGCCTCCCCGCGCTCCGGCTCCACCTCGCAAGCGCCCCCGCTAGCCCTCAGTGCTGACTTCCGTTCGAGGCACTACCTAGCTGGACTCTTACTGGCTGACCTCACATCAGCGCTTGAATTGCAGTTAGTACTTGTCTTCTTTGGTCAGAATTAAATTTCACATAAGATAAGGGATATATCTAACAACGAAGTTTAATTTATTGTATTGATAGTGTCGCTTAACCACAATGGTCAGTTTGTAAATGTGGTCTAATAATTTCATATTCAATTACATTAATTTTTTAACTGTATAAATAAGCCTGTCATTAATGAAATTTCTGATAAACGTTCAGTAAAAAATTTCGTTTGTACTAGTTCACCATAATATTAGAATGTAGTACACTATCACGCTGCTATAGATATCGATATACACTCAACGCAGTTCGTACTTACCTTTATAACCTGTAAATGAAACTTAGTCTTTCAAGTCGCATTGCCAAGTTTTTAGTACATAAAACGTGTGTATGATTATATCAGGAGTCCCGTATTGCAATGCGCGGCGGTGAACGGAGTGCTTTCGCTGCTGACCGCGCACGACGCTGACCCCCGGCTCCAGGCGCCAGCTCTGAAGGCGCGTGTCGCCTCGCTATACCTGCCGCTGCTCGGCGTCATCATGGACGCGCAACCACAGCTGCACCGAGGTTTCCATAGCGGGAAAGGTCAGCTCATTGTAACTACAGCCGAAAAGATTTATTAGCGTAACATATTTTTATAGACATATCGATTTAGATTTTAAACTAAATGTTAACTCAATTTACGGTTAATAAATAATATGAACACGATAAACTAAATCTTTATATTTTACTAATAATTGGATAAAATACCTTTAATTTAAAATTTCTTGACACCATTAATTTATCAATGGGCTGAAATAATAATGTTGATGATTTAATAGGAGTCCATCTAATAAGTTAAACTTTAGTTTGTAGTATAACACTATTCATTTAAACATCTGAATAACATTCGCATTTAAATGTTATTTTTTTTACTTTGTAATATTTTTATTTCACATTGTAGAAGCACTCCAACTAGACGGCGAGTTAAGTCAATTCGGCAACTTCTACACAATGTCGTCGCCTGATGAATTCAAACAGGTTTGAAATATTCGCAATGTTTTTAGTACAATAAGCATGCAGATACATTTTAAACTGCTTCCGTGATACTTGCCTCCTAACATAGAGACCTCGGATTCGATCCTGGGCCACATATTGTAGAGTCTAGATGGTATTAGGTTTCTTTCGAACTCGTTGCAGTAGCTACCACCTTAGTATAATAAATCTGCCACTTTGACAGCATTGCTGTGATCCTGCTGTCAATATATACATATAAATATATGATAATTTCAACTTTGTCGATGTTGTCTGTCGCGCAGAATGGTAGGCCACCGTTCAACAGCGAGACTAGTCGCAACCTGCTCATGTGCCTGGTGTGGGTGCTTAAGTGGACGGAGCGCGGCGTGCTGAGCGCGTGCGTCGCTGAGCTGCCCGCCGCGCGGCTGCACCAGCTGCTTGCGCTGCTCGACCTCTGCTTCAAATGCCAAGAGTATAAGGTGCCCCTGCCTCTATGTTCCCACTGTTATAATAAGATCCAAGAAATTTAGTAATGGTAAATATCTGTTGCCGTAAATGCTTGAAGAAAACTCTTCACAGTCTATTCCTACCAAAATTAATACTGTGTTCAGGTTTTAAAAGCTCTGTAGCTAGTTAATGTGTTGACATTGCGGCAATCAGAACGACAGGGATTTAACATCTTGTGCCTCTAGATAACGGGCACGATTAATTGATTTAATAAACACCAGGTAAACATTCTAACCATCTTGTGTCTTCACAGGGGCGTAAGGAGATTCTGAAGTGTACCCAGCAAAATGTGCGCAAGACTACCGATATCAAGGCAAAGCTGGAGGATGTGATCCTCGGGCAGGGCTCCGCGCGAAACGACTTCATCATGCGTCGTAAAGGTAAAAAGGACGAGTAGACTGTAATAAGTTAAGTTATTATGCTCCGTTTAATAAAAATTAGAACCGACATTTAATATCTCCAAAATTTGTGAAATAGATGACTCTATTATAATATAATGGATCATTCATTCTCACTGCTGCACAAATGTTGGATTAATGCAATGATCGTAATTCAACGGTAGTGTTATAAAATTTTATCTGAATATAACCGGATTGTTGGCAATGTCTGCACTGCAGGGGGTTCATCAGGGCGAGCGTGTGGCGCGCGCGGCGGCCGCGAGCGATGGCGCAAGGAATGGGTGCGCGGCGCGTCACGCTCGCGGCCTGCTTCCCCAGCGCGGCCGCATCACGCCCTCGCCGCTGCGCTCGCTGCCGAGCTCGCGCTTGCACTGCTGCACGCACTTGAAACCATCGTCCAGGTACACCATAACATACTTATAATTTACATATTACTCGGCACTGTAGTAGCTCATTTGGTACGCGTTGTCCATTGAAAAGCGAACCTGTAGACACCCTGTACAATATTGATTAGTATATCTCGATCACACTTTTTACATTACTTTCTTATTATTACCTTCATCTTATTGTGGAGAAGGTATGAGGAAAAAAAATCAGAAGAGGGCTGCTTTATTTTGCGCTCACCATCCCTCGTGCTAAGATTAATGAGTATGGCGAAAGTAGCCTTTTCATTCACATGGGGGACTTGGGGAGGGGGTTATTGGTAGACGTAATACTGTCCAACAGGCTATTGCCTTGTACGTGTCGACCAAATATTGTACAATAAAACTTTAATACTGCGGTATATTTGTCGCGCAGTCTGTAAGCGGTCTAGAGTGGGGGCAGTCCGCGTGCAGCGCCGCACTGGGCGTGCTGCTGCGCGCGCTGCAACGCAACCAGAGCGCACCCGTTCTGCAGCACATGTTCGCATCCGTGCGCGCGCTCATCGTCAAGGTAAGGATTTCACTTGGACCTTCACACAACCATCACTATCACATTGAATAGCCACATAAGTTATGATTTTGATGACGTTAAAAAACGTGAGAATGTTTTAATAAATTTTTATTATATTGTATTAATGGATTAATCAATTTCTTCTGCAGCTGGGGTGGTCGTGCTGCGGCGAGGAATCTGGCATCTGCCGGGTGCTACTACGGCACTGCGCAGCGCTCACTGCCGGCACCCGCGCACATGCTTCCGCCACCCTCTACGCACTTATGCGCCAACACTACCAACTCGGCAACGTCAGTATCAACCAGTTTCTGCCTCGCCAATGAATTTAATGTCTCTTCAAATCGGAATACAAATAATGTTTTGGGGACAGATAAAAAAAAAAAAAAAAAAAAAAAAAAAAAAAAAAAAAAAAAAAAAAAAAAAAAAAAAAAAAAAAAAAAAAAAAAAAAAAAAAAAAAAAAAAAAAAAAAAAAAACAAAAAACTTACTGTTTGGTGGCAGAAATAGGTGCTACGGTGACATCTATTATTAAAACGGTCTCTACTAATATAGAACTACCAATCAGTGGGGAATGAACTCTTGCCTTTTGAAGTTGTAGTGCACTTAGTTTGATTAAGATTATACCACCTCGCTTGCAAAAAAATTGTTTTAATTACGTTAATCAATGTTGTCTGCTTTTAATCTTATATAACTCCATTGCTTTTCTCGTTACAGAACTTCAGTCGTGTGAAGATGCAGGTGACAATGTCGCTGTCGTCGCTAGTGGGCACGTCGACTACATTCAGCGAGGAAGCGCTGCGACGCGCTCTCAAGACGGTGCTCGTGTACGCAGAGCGCGACGTCGAACTGCAGGACACATCATTTCCTGAACAGGTGACCTGCTATTTTACTTAATCGTGTGGTTTACACCATATTGCACAAGGTACTAGTTCAACCTATGTATAATTAGGGAGCCACATGAGGTCTTAAGTTCACCACCCTCGTATCGTTACGAGCTTTGAGACATATTAACTACACATAAGAGCTATAGTGTTCTGTGTAGACACTCTTCTCCAACATTATCAAAAACTAATAAAACATTTATAACCTATAAACTCCAGGTTAAAGATCTCGTATTCAACCTGCACATGATCCTGAGCGACACCGTGAAGATGAAGGAGTTCCAGCAAGATCCAGAGATGCTCTTGGACTTAATGCACCGCATCGCGCGCGGCTACCAGCACAGCCCCGACCTGCGCCTCACTTGGCTCAACAACATGGCGCAGAAACATATGGAGGTACTACTGAGAACTAACCACTCGCGTGTTTTAAGTTTTCTCTGATTATCAATGGTTGTAAGAATTTTAAATAAGCTCGCGGATTAATTTCTTATTCTTGTTGACATCTTTGCTATTTGGTAGTAAGTCTTTATTTTCTGATTATACCTTATCCTATTTCTGTCGTTAAGCATAAGTAAACCTTACCTTGGTTTGAAGAATATTAGCTATCAAAATCTCAAGACGACCGCGATGTTTTATTGTGTAAATATCCTTGCTAACTACTGTTACACAGAGGTCAAATCACTTGGAGGCGGGAATGTGCCTGGTGCACGGTGCGGCGCTCGCGGCGGAGCAGCTGCGCGCTGGCGGACGTGGTGCGGCATTACTGCAACGCGTCACACACAACGCGCTAGATGAAAGCTGCGCCGACGCACTGCACCATCACCTCACGCATCAGGAGCTGCAGGTTAGCGCACGCTCAAAGCACGATGTATTCAATGTTTGTAATATCACTATCATTACAAAAGCCACGTTTCTTATTAGATTTTCATATTAATATCGAATGTCTTTACCGTCTCATTCATCTCGCAGGCGCTGCTGGAGCACGCCGCAGGCGAGCTGATGACCGCTGGCATGTACGAAACTGTCAACGAGGTGTACAAAGTGCTGATTCCTATCGCCGAGGAGCACCGCGACTACAAGAAGCTGGCCAACATACACGGGTGAGTAAATAATATACTTCTCTACTCTCAACAGTAAGTTCCTCTACAGGTAAAGTGGTTAAACATGGATAGCTCTCGTTACTTGCACAGTTATTCAATTCAGTCTTGGTCTCCCTTTCGATAGCAAACTGAACGAGGCATTCAGCCGCATCGAGCAGTTGCACGGAAAGCGCGTGTTCGGCACCTACTTCCGGGTGTCGTTCTACGGCGCGCGCTTCGGCGACCTGCACGCCGAGGAGTTCGTCTACAAGGAGCATGCGCTCACCAAATTGCCGGAGATCTTCAGCCGACTGGAGGTACGTTGTGAAATCACAAGTGACACTGCTCACCTGTCAGGAGTCTCAAGACGCTTTGATCTACTTGTATAAATGTTTTGTTCTTAATACCTTTACAAGATGTATTGATGGATCAGTAGAAACACCTGTGCAGTGTATATATACCTCAGAATATTAGTTTATTCTAGCTGATAACCTTACAAAAGTATAGGCAGTCACCATTGTCATCAGCCGATAGACGTTCATTGCTGCATAAGCATAATAAGGGTAATACAAAGTATGTAATTCTACAGAATTTCTACGGTTCCCGCTTCGGTGCTGATAACGTGGTGATCATAAAGGATTCCAACAGCGTGGACCCGAGCGCGTTGGATCCGGACAAGGCGTATATACAGATCACGTACGTGGAGCCGTACTTCGAGCCGCACGAGCTGCGCAAGCGCGTCACTCACTACGAAAGGAACTTCAACATCAGTGAGCGAGTTCATACATTGACAACCAACATTTGCTCTGACACAATATTAATATTTAAATACTTTAGTGTGGAAATGCAATACTATTTTTGCCAATTCGCATAAAATATTTAAATCTTGTTCATCATCTTCATCATCATAAGGTGCCTTCTTCAAACTGAAGTTTGGCGGTCAGATTGAGAAAACTTTTCCGACCTTGGGCTATTCTTTTTAATCTATTCTATCTATTCTATTTATTTCTATTAAATCTTGTTACTCTAGCTAAAACTTAACCTCGTGTTCGCAGAGCGCTTCATGTATGCGACGCCGTTCACGGTGGGCGGGCGCGCGCACGGTTCGCTGGCCGAGCAGTGCAAGCGCAAGACGATACTCACAACCGCGCACCACTTCCCGTACGTCAAGACACGTATACAGGTAACAGCACACGCTCACCACCATCTATTCCACCAATGCTTTTACAACCGTCATTCAACATCTGAGCTAGTAACATTTAACCGCCGGATTATTCAGCGCGAACGCTCTTCTCCATCCACAGGCCCATCGTCACTTATAGATCATTTTTGTTTATTATTTTGATAGTAACGACATCCTTTTATTACTAAATATAATAAAATTATAAATATTCTATTTTATTCTGTGTACTTTTGCAGGTGGTTCAGCGAACGCAAATAATCCTGTCACCCATCGAGGTGGCCATTGAGGACATACAAAAGAAGGTACACTCTGAGATTGTCTACTTTTCATTTATTTATATTTCGTTAATGTAAACACAAATATTAAAATAAATTAGATTGTATGTACAATGGCGTGCTTAAGAGTTTAACGTTAGCATTATAAAACAAAAATCATTTCAGTTTTTAATAAATTTATACCACTCCCAATTTACAACGCTATAAATAGAACTCATATTTTTTTTGTTCGGCGACACATCGACATGGGCACGGCGTTTATTTTATTGTACGTGAAGTGCCCTTCATAACAATGTGCCGTTAGTGGTGATGTTGGTACACTACACCACATTGTGTTATTTTTTAAATACAAGATGCTCTATCTGGAAGCCCCAAGTAATTTTGCAAACAGAAAAAAATTATATTTTGACACTGCTCCACCAGATCACAGAACTTGCAGCGGCTACGTCACAGGAGCCGGCAGACCCCAAGATCTTGCAGATGGTGGTGCAGGGCTGCATTGGCACCACAGTCAACCAGGGACCACTGGAACTTGCTCAGGTCGCTATTTGCGTTTTCAAAGTGAATCTAGGGATATTTACATGATACAGTGTTGAAGAACGTAACGTCCACCTTATAAGATACGTTCGGCGCGCTTCGATACCATAACAATATGTTCTGGTTAAGATGTTTACACAACACCGCATTGCACTTGATGGCCCAAGAAGACGTTACATTACCATACATCTGTTCCTTAGTGGGCATGGCAGTTTTCGAAAACGGCTTTGTCAGATGAAATTAGTGGAAGATAGTATGTGTGAGTGTGGTGAGGCGGAGGAGGACCGCCATCACGTTTTATGGGAGTGTAAGTTGTATGCGGATTTAAGACGAAAGATGATAGATAAAATTGTTCAAAAAGAGGTGGGCCCAGTGTATTACTCGGATCTAGTAAGCACCGAACACAACTTCTCCAAACTGAGAGAGTTTGCGCACGAGTGGCACGCACGGAGAAGTAGCGTGACGACAGTGTGCTTGTTACGTCCAGCCCGGAAGGGAGAGAGAATAAATAACTTGTAGGGAGTCAAGAAGGTGTACGTGGAGCCGAACTGAGGCTAGACCGCGTGTGCTCTCCCGCGATTCGGCCCGTATGACCTTTGGGTCGGTGGGGCCATGGGAGGTTGGAGGGTTGTCCCTATACCATACATCTGTGCTGTTCATGTGCTACCGTTACAAATCCTGTACTGACTGATTCTGACTTAGTACATACAGATAAAATGTATTTATGTAGTATCCAAAAACACCACTAAAAGATTCAATTTGATTGTGAAGTTGATGTTTAAAACTGTATCGTCACCACATGTAATACGTTCAAACTGGGCAGGTGTTCCTGGCGCCGGTGGCGGAGGGCCGGCAGCCGGCCACGCGCCTCACCAACAAGCTGCGGCTGGCGTTCAAGGATTTCTCCAAGAAGTGAGTCAGAGTTTACATTAATTACTCATGATATATGCTGTATATATACGCAAATTATACACAAATAAATAATGCCTCAAATCTCAGCTATGGGAATATTGAGATGACTCTATATTATTAAAATCACCAATTCGTAATCTGTATCATTCCAAGATATGGAATATCACGAGCAAGGCATAGGTCCTCTTTCCCTTTTATAAGCAAATGGTTGGTGAATGTCTGACCGCGTGCAGATGCCACGACGCGCTGCGCAAGAACAAGAACCTGATCGGCAGCGACCAGCGCGAGTACCAGCGCGAGCTCGAGCGCAACTTCCAGCGGTTCACGGAGCGCCTCGCGCCGCTCGTGCAGCACACGCCCGGGCACGTCGCGCAGCTCAGGTGACACGCACGTACACGCTAAACATTACCATAGAAAGGTGTTGTAGCTAGTATAATTATTAGACTAACGACGCTTATGAACACAACATTATGCTCATCGCTTTTAGATTTAAGTTATTAGGTTTCGTTACCCTGGTGTGACGTCCGCGATACGCGGAGCTGGATATCACAATAAATAAATATGTAATAATAAAAGTGTACCTGTGGTCACTGCCGGCGACTGCTTCGGGGTACCCCAATCCGCTTCACACTGCACTTTGTGTATGTGTTGTGTAGTGTATAATGTGTAATAAGTTCCGATATCCAACTCGTTAAATATACCTATAATATTATTTGTAACCGTTTTGATTGCCATATTTTTTTTTATACTACTTTGCGACGAGGCGAGCAAGACGTTCACCTGATGGTAAGTGATACGCTTGCCCATGACAACGTGTTGATAGTTAAGATGGTACACACTGCACCACATTGCGCTCGTCGCCTGAGACACAAGGTGTTAAGTCTCGTTACCCCAGTAATTACACTAGCTACAGCGCCCTTCAAACCGGAACACAGTAATGTTCGCACACCACTATTTGGCGGTTGAAATAGGAGCTGCGGTGGTACCCATCCAGACGGTCTCCGGCAATAGAGACCTACCATCTGGTAAAAATATACGGGGACAGCTGCGCGCGCGATCCGATCGCGAACCCGAATCTCGAGCAACTGTCATTTTGACACAGATCATAAAATATCCGACCATAAATGTAGCCTATACTAAACACCGGGTAATTTTAAAATATTTTTTTTATTCGACTAAACGAATTGACGAGCAATACGATCACTTGATCGTGAGCGATACGCTTTACTATAACAACGTGGCGCTGGTCAAGATGGTATACACTATACCATATGCATTAATCGCCTCGGGACGTAGTAGGTGTCGTTACCACAGTAATTTCACAATCTTACAGCGCTCTTCAAACCGGAACACTATAATGTTAACACACTACTGTTTAACAGCATTACCATTAAATAGTCGATTATCGTAATGGTAATTGTTTTCTGTTTCAGCAACGGACTGAGCAAGCACGACTACAAATATCAAGCATAAGAGCCAACCGCACATATTAACATATATAAAGACATACGTAACAGCATAGAAATTATGGGTTGTGGTGGTCATTAACCAGATAGAGACCATGTTCTTCATCTCCATAAGACTAAGGTATGGTTGCACTGCTAATCTTGGCAGTGCTGTTTTACTAAATATTGGATGAATAGAAATGTCTTCATAAGACATGTCTCTCTCTCACACGCAACGCCGCGCGTTGTCTGGGTCCTATACATTATATATAAGCCGCTTTATACGCATTGATGATCTCCGGTTTAGATATTTTTAAATCCTACCACCTCGCTGTAGCCGAGCTCCAAATGGACTCCATATCCACATGTGAACATATTGGAGCCAGTGATATTAAAGTCAAGTGTTGCCAATTGCAAAAAAAATATCGTAACTTACAATACACGTCTGCGAAGGTGTTGGGGTTATGTTAATATTTCTTGTACATTATTTAAAACTTATATGCATTTATGACACTTTTATAACCAAAAAAATAATTATTTTTGAGATTATTATCTTAGTTGTTAAGTAACAGTGCTTAAGTGACAGTTTCACGAAAATCGGATCTGTTCAATTCACAAGGTTAAAAGATCCAAACTCTTCACAGTTAGTATCACTATTATTATTTAGATCTTAAGTCTTATGTGTATTTATATGAGTTTATATGTTTGGGAATATTATTAACGTATATGTTAATTATTCATACACGATATCACTTCACAATTTCATTCGGTTAATAATATTTGATTCACGCACAGATCTATTAGAGGTAGATTTGTAATTTTTTTAAAATACAAAAGTAGTATTTATGTTATAAAGGCTGCCAGTAATTATTACTACTTGTTGTGTCGATTTGAAATCGCAATGGCTTTGTAAGAGCGGTCGCGAAGAGGTGCGGGTTCGATCCCCTTTGCATCCGGTGATGGAAACTGACACGTTTTCAAAATAAGTTTCACGAACTTGCATTTGTAGAGCGTGGTGGATAAACAGCCTCGACTTGAGACAAGTACCAGCCCCAGCTGTGGGAATATTAAGTGGGACTATTTAACTATCCAGGTTTATTATATAAATGATATATACACCCAATTCTGTTTATAAACAATTTCATTAAATTAAGCGCGATTAGAAGAACGCGAGTTGATTTTTTTTTTCAATAACCGTAACCTTTTAGAAATTTGTAGGGTAATTCCCTTCTCTTATTTATTTTCATTAAACTTTTTCTGTGCACTTTTTTTTTGCATGGTCAATCTGGAACGTATCTACAGTGTAAAAACAGAATTAGGTGTATATATAAAATATTTTTGCAATACATCTTTCTGTGTATCAGTGTTAAATATAATTTATATAAATAGTATACAAAAAAAAAAAAACTTGTAACGTTTCATTAGTTTTGATTCATTAAACAAATTGTTGTGAAAGTACATTTAAAGGTTCGCCGTTTCGAACAATTTACTAATAATTCTAAAAGCACAATTGAACGCACTAATAACTTCTTAATACTTAAAAAAAATGGTTTTATTAAAAATATTATTTTTTTTCTGTATTTATTAATGTATTGTATACCACGGTTCAATTTCATTGGATTCTCGTGTATTTTAATAAAAGACTTCTGATTCGGAATAATTATTTATTTTCACTTAACCGGCAACATCGCCTCGCAATCGCTGACATTCATCGATAAAAGTACAGAATATGAGTTTTTTACATATACCATACATAATTGTCGCACACTCAGACGCGCAGCGGAAACGGATGCAGCCAAGTCTACTGCAACGAATTAACGTACGGCGTTATAAGGGAACCGCGTAATGCGGAGCGGAAACTTAACAAATCAGATGCTCTACAAAAAATGGTGAACGAGACTTGGCTGCAGCTGAACAAGTGGCCGATCTATGGTTCTATTTTCGGCTCGACTCGCTCGCACCCGACTCAGCACCGCGAACGTTTCTTACGAGGGCATCATTCGCAAAGTCAATATATATTATAATTTTACTTAGGACATCATATCCCGTATGCATGTTCTGAGAAATCAGACGATTATTACACATTAAAAAAATTAAACCGGCGCCGGTGCATGTTAGAGCAAATAAATGGGACGAGTGCAGTGTATAACACCTTTATACCAGATAACAGGTTAATATAAACGGAAGACATCTCTTTAAAAAAAAAAAATGGAAATATATAAACATTGGATCATAAGTTACAAATAAACAGAAAAGAGTGTTTCATTTGTTAACTACGTTTATTATCTGATAATAAAGATGTCTGTTATATCTGAACATGTCTGCAACACCAGGATATTTATTTGTGAAACAACTCCAAAGAAACTTAAACACACTGCGAATCCCGTGTAGTAAATAGAACGCTTCTGTTACAGTAACAGCAAATCAAATATTCAAGACTGAATCAGCCTGGCCTTCGGACACAAGTTACAACAAATGTATTCTCCTCACTCCCTCCTTCCCTCGTATCCCTCCACTGTGATAATCCACAAGACGCCAGTGCACAAATTTTAACAATAAATAAAAAAGGAGGTATGATATATAACATTGTCCATATTATAACATTAAAAGATGAACAAAAGCAATTTATTTTTAAAAAATAATAATAAACCCGCTTGCAAGGGTCACAACGATACAAGAGTACAGTCCGGATGTGCCCTTCCAACTACCGCACTGAATTTCAAATTGGTCAATCAAGTCTGCACAGAGTGGTGCGGACACACTCACTCGGACTCGGTGGGCGTGTGCCACGTGAGCCGCTCCTCGTAGAACGCGATCACCTGCGCACGCAAAACTGAGTGTTAGTCGCGCGATGAGAGGGCATATAGCTCACCATCATACTGCATAACAATTAAACATGAGACGAGAGTAAAACATTCGCCAGTTAATATGGTACACACTGCACCACATTGCGCTCGTCGTAAGACATGAGGTGTTAAGTCTCGTTACCCCAGTAATTTGATTAGCTTACAGAGCTTTTCAAACTTGAACACAGTAACGCACACTTCAGAAATAGGAGCTGCTGTGGTGCCTACCTAAACGGTCTCCATAGACCTATCACCAATTTTAGATATACACGGCACCAGGTGGCAGGTCTCTGTTGCCGGAGACCGTCTGGGTGGGTACCACCGCAGCTCCTATTTCAACCGCCAAATAGTAGT
Organism: Byasa hedistus; assembly: GCA_029286795.1. Classification (NCBI taxonomy): domain Eukaryota; kingdom Metazoa; phylum Arthropoda; class Insecta; order Lepidoptera; family Papilionidae; genus Byasa; species Byasa hedistus. The sequence continues at coordinate 921,709 of JAGSMW010000020.1, read as the reverse complement.
GTGCGAACATTACTGTGTTCCGGTTTGAAGGGCGCTGTAGCTAGTGTAATTACTGGGGTAACGAGACTTACACCTTATGTCTCAAGCGATGAGCGCAATGTGGTGCAGTGTGTACCATCTTAACTAGCACCACGTTGTCATGGGCAAGCGTATCACTTACCATCAGGTGAACGTCTTGCTCGTCTCGTCGCATAGTAGTATAAAAAAAACATCAATGCCTGGTTTGAGACAAAAATTGTAGTCCTATTACCTTAATATCATTAACTACAACATCATTCCATCAGAAATATGCAAATCAATATATGAAAGGTCTCCGGAAACAGAAACCAAACATCACATAAAATGTAAATCTGTGTACTGCACCATATTCACTAATCATCATGTGTTATCTTAGATTAACATAACATTATAAGTTAAAAGCTTTTTGTGTTAAATATGGAGATGAGCAAGACTTTAACATGATGGTAAGTGATACTCCTGGCTACGAGGAGTTGGTTATCATATTCACATAGAACAGATGCGCCATGAAAGGAACAAAGTGTATATCATGATAAATATTTATATATAATGATTTATCTCAAAAAATTTAAAACATTAACAAATTTTAACATTCAAATGAATAGAAGTCGCAATGAAACTTACATTCTTTTATCAACTGAACAACTGAATGAAATGAGTGTAACACACTATTTATATTCGTAGATTTGAGTTTAAATTTAACGGTTAAAAAAAATTATCCATATCATTAACTCAAAATCAAGAGCTAATAAAAATAAATTTAATCACCTGTTGAGGACACTTGACGTTGGCTACCTTAGCCGGCACCAGCTCTGCCTCATCTGAGTCCGCCCATTTTATTAGGAACATGAGGTCTCCGGTGGCATCGGAAGCACCTGCAATCAAAAATGATATTTTATTACATAATGTGTGTCTGTACATACATAGGCATCCCATAAAATGGTAATATTTCTTTAACATGCAATAATGGTCGATGGGTACAGTATACTGGTATTAATCAGGTTCAAGAAACTCGCTGGCTATTTCTCTTCTTTACATAGATGGCAAGATAAGCATTAATGTAAGCTTTTGTTAAAGACAGCATACCGATAATCTTTTCAGCTTTCAATCCTTTCTCGAAGCCCGTCTTGGACTTCTCCTCCTTTCGCTCCTTCTTGCTTTCCTTAGACTCATCCAAGGATGAGACGCTAGTAGCGCGACCCTTGCGGCTAGTAACACTCATGTCTTCGCTAGATTCCCGCGCGCGCTTTTTGCCGCGTTCCTCTGATTTTTTAGGTTTCTAAAATGACAAAATTTCATATTTAATTAATTTCGTCTAAATTTTTTTATGTGTACATGATCTAGTGAGTGAATCTGCTTAAGTTGAAATTCGAATAAGTTCACATCAATCAAATAATTGTATCAATATTTTTTAAATTAATTCATCTGGAAATTAATTCTTTATATATTCTTAAATCAATGCATAAAAATTTTCATTAATTTATATACATATACAAACTACACATTATTTTAAAAATGCGGTAGGACTTTGCTGATGCTTTACTTGGTAAAAAGACAGACTCAAAGATAGAAAAAGGAAAAACAATTCCCACTGATAAAGTTTTGACATGTATTTATAGCTATAGTGTAAAAATCAAGACAAAATACAAAGAAACTTGCACTATTCAATTCTTTCTCCTTTCTGCTCTCTTCAAATGTTTTTATCAGTTCCTCACAATCGAGATTCTCCACGGGTTCCCAGGTGCTTTCTTCTTCTTTGTAACCCTTCCACTTTAGTAAATACTGAATCTTAAAACCACAAGAACATTATTATTAACATTTGATGCCAAAAAAGTATCAATTTCTTCTTATTTAATAATTTTTTAATAATGCTAAAATATTATTAAAGAAGAAGAAATAGTTCTAATGTTATAAGATATATTCATCAGTCAATGAATGTTCAATTTCTTACATACTATATGACTTGTAATAATAATAACAAATGAAAGGATTTATTGTTTTTCATAACCGATACTTTCCAAAATCAATGAAATTAGGTGTAGAAGGTCACTTTAAACAATTCTTGCAACTTCAAGACTTCATAAATCAGAAAATCGACTTCAGATTTTCTGGAACGTACATAATATCCATAATCAAAGATATCTTTTTTATTTGATGAATTAAAAATCAAGAATTATTTGTCAAACTTAAGCTTTCTTAATATTTTTATAACTCAATATTGTATCTACACCAAAGAATATACACTTTATGTTCTTTAAATTAAGTTCTTATAGATAATAATCTCATGTTGTAATTGTACTTCCTTAGCCACTATGTGTCTATGGCTTGCAATAATTACGGAAATATGTAAAACCTTAATAATTACAATTACTAAACATTTTTTTACACCATTGGAGTAATTTTGTTCGAGAACGTCAAAGTAATGTAAATAAAAAATGCCGCCACGCTTAAAAAATGCGTCTGAATTGTAAATAAAATGTAAGTTAACTAGATAAGATAAAAGTAAATGAAATCAAAACAAGATTTACCTTTTAGTTTACAATTAAATGTACCGAAATTTTTAGCCTATATCATAAGAATTAATCATAAACCAACCTTTCCCTTGACGGTTCTTTTGTCGAGCACTTTTTCCACGACGTATTCCTCTTCGCTAGATGGATCGGACGTTTCTTCTTTCTTGTCTTTTTTACCCATGCTTTTAACACAGAAAACGCACTAGAAACTAAAATATAAATGAAAACATACAAAATACTGTAGCACTGGGCAACGGCGTTTCCAAATGTATCAAAATGGCGCGCTGTCAACGCAATGACAAAAAGCTAACGACGAGTTTAAAACAAACAAGAAATTATGTTCTATAAAAAATATATGATTTAACATAATATTTAAATCAAACCTTTTTGCAGACTAATTACTTAATTTTTTCAAATAAAGACTTTTTATTATCAATTAATAAAATTTTGCTGAACGAAAACAAATTTAATAATTGCTATTAGCAATTATAGGAAAATACTTCAAGTGCAATGAAATAATTTTTTAAATGGTATTTATTGTTTAATTGTTAAAATAACAATATTTTCCGCTAAATGTTGCCAGCTTCAGAATATTTTCATTCATTCTTGAATTCTCGTTACATTTGACGTCGAACGTCAAATCGCGTCGTTCGCTGTTCGTTAGTACGACTGCGGTTCAGTTTCAATTTGTTGACGCGGTGATATGACTGTCGGATCGGTGTCAGTGAGCAAGTGGAGTAGACACGCCGAATACAATCCATGTTATATATTGTAACGAACATTTAATTATAACGTAATTTATTTTGTAAACAAACGTTAAATTGCGTTTTTAAACATAAATAGGAAGTTTGTTTAGTGTTGCTAGTATCATGTGAACATTTTAAATGTATACAACCGATGTAATTACTAAAAGTCAGTAAGATAACAAGTTTTTATGTCATTTCGAGTGGTTACAAATTGACTATTGACGTCACTTACGGCGACCAATAGTTTGCCGCCGACTACTATGTAGAAACTGTGCTACGGATCATCGGAGTTTGTTGTTTATATCGTATGTTGAATGGATCGCAGCACGTGAGTTGGAAATATGCTTTTGAAATGCACCGCCGACGGGAGACGAATCAAAGTGAACGGAGCGCCGGTCGGCCAAGGGAATGTGGCGAGAGGTAGGTGTCTACATCCCAACTCCCGTTTGTTACTATTGCGGCGATCATCATTATAACATAATACGTATTGCGATATTCAAATAAGAAAAAAGGATATTGTTTACTTTATTAGCACAATTTTTAGATACTGTTTGGCGTATCGTTAATTGTCAGTGTTAACAAGTGGTTTATGTACGCGCTGCGAGTTTTTGCACATAGGTATAACACTTCCGCCTTATATAAAGTAACGAATACAGCGATGTTTATAATCACATTAAACACTTAAGTTTTAATATTGTAATATATCAAAATGGGTGATGCATTTAAAAACTTAATTATATATCATTCATCGCATGTAACGTACGCCCGGTTGCACTTTCTCGATTCGTGCTCAAACTTTCTTGTTTTCACCTATGATTACACTTGGCCAGGTATGGTTTATAAATTATCAATGTACTGCTAATATTAATTTATTACCTTTATGGAGCGGTGGTTAATCTTGCCTCGAAGCGTTCAGATCCCCGTTTCGATTCCGAGCCAATCTGTATTAGGTAAGGTGATTTCGAAACCGCTATCCGTTATCTAATTCTGGTATCTTTGGATCACGATTTTCTGACCTCAATGTGGTACTTTCATACACTATACGTTCCGTTATTCACAGACCAATCGCCAACTCACATGTGACCTTGACTCTCAATCCTTGCGAGTCCCAGCAGTGGGAACAGTATATTACAGACTGCCCATTGATAACCGGTATAGATGAAATCATGACTACTGTCCGGTAAATAGTATTGATGGTTAAGTTATTTCTTCTTACTACACATTTAATGATATGATAAACAAAATGGTCATATTGTCTTTATTGTATGTCGTGATTTCCGAATTTTTAATTAATTCACTAATGCATCGGTGTATCCTTAAATCGTTAAGTCTAGTCTCCAAAGGTATTTTAAAAAATATGATTTCAATGGCGCAGGGACCACTAACACCATTTTGGCAATTGGCCATCGTCAAATAAAATATAGTTTTGCGGACTTTTTTTTGTCCAACAGCATAATGATTTCTTAGTAGATCCGTACGTTTCGGCGGTCGGAGCGCGACTGACGGCGTGGCTGGCGCGTTATTAATTATACCCGCATATGAATTACAATTAATAAAAATTTTAACAATCAAATTATTTTCTATCGTGTTTATGTCGATACATATAAAAATGATTTCGATGTAATAATATCACTTATCATCATTTTAATCATCACAATCGGGGTGCTCCGCCGCCGGCCTTGTGACAACTTCCGTAGCTGTTTCCTATGACTACAGTTGCATTGCTGCATAACTGCATTATTGCGTTATACACAAAGCTAATGCGCAGTGTGCTTCGGAAAAAAAATCTTTTCCTGTTCATATACGAGGAAAAGTCTAGTTCTTACAATACTCACGGACGTCCGTTGTAACAACTATCAACTGAACTTGTCTTTATGTAACTAACTATATATTTATATCAATTAGTTATCAAAGCCTTAAACATTATAGATTATTAATAATTAATACAAAGTTTAATATGCATTACTGTGTACCAGTTTTATGTATTAATGGTAATGGTGCAAAACACAAAAAATTGTATTATATGGTGCAGTGTATATTATCCGACTAGCGCTATATAATTATAGTGTATCTATTATAGTTTCGACGGAAAAAAATAATGATTATTTAGGTTATATAGTTTTTTTCGTTACGTTTGACCTTTTTTTTATATAAATAATCGCCTTCAAGGGGAATTCCATTTACGTCTGTAATGACGTCCAATGAGATTTTACTATTATAAGTTTAAGTTAATAATTAACTAAAAAATATTAAAGTTTCGTTTAGAGTTATCTGATAAACTGACGATTGAGATCCTCGAATACGTTCGCAGTTAAATAATTTTACAATTATGCAATACCTTCGATCGTATAGTTTAAATATAACCGTAACTGTCCCCCATTGCGGATCATTAAAATAATAAACAGTTTATAATTATAACGACACAGACGTAAATTATCACTTTGATATGTATGTATGTTTACTTTTACTGTTTACTTTAGGTGTTTTATATCACTCAGTATTATTGCTCGAGATCAAAGTACCGGCGGTGATTTGATTTCCACACCGAAATAACTTTACTCCGGCCCACTTATGTTATTGCATATGTGGGACGAAAACCTCCACACAGACACATATACATATACATATACATATATTTATATTTTTGTAAATCTAAATTTGATTTGGAAATTAAAGAAAGACTTATTAGTAGGTGTAAGTTCTTTAATCAGGATTATCTTCGCCTACCCACACTTTCGCTGCAGCAGTTCGTTTAAAGATTTAGTTACTTACATTCAACTTGATCACTAAATTTTCTTATAAGATAAATGCTTTAGCTTTACCTAATGCATATACACTCCCGGACACATCTATCGCCCTACCTAGTGTTTAAAAGTTTTAACGGTGTCTAGCTAAAAATAAATGTTAGGTGGAGCAATAAGTTTTAAAGCTGATTTTTTGGTCAACCTTTATGTATGTTTTTTTTAATTTTGAATTCAGGATTATGAAAAAAAAAACGAAAATTCGAGTCTGTTCATTGTTTTCAACGACCCAGGAATGGAGAAAACTTTCTTTATTTCGCACAAGTTGGATTTTTTTTTTGATGTGTCCTATTATTGGTTCCATAAAAAAGCAAATTTAAACTTAGAGCCAGTTTTGACCAAAAAATATGGATACTCTGCCTGAAATTGTCGCCCAAGTTGTAAAACTTCTGTCGGCCAAATCAATTCGAAATTACAAAAAAAATAAAAAAACTAACCTACATAGGGGTTGAGCAATAAATCTGCTTCAAAACTGCTTTAAAACTTATTGCTCCACCTAATATTTATTTTTAGCTAGACACCGTCGAAACTTTAAACACTGGGCGGTGGGCCGATAGATGTGTCCGGGAGTATATATAATATGTAGTCCAGAAATAATAGTTCAGTTAAAAAATGTAAACGCAAAAAACTCGATGTATCGCATTTACTTGATTAGTATTTTTAGATTCAGTAGTCATTTTTCAATTGGCTTATCAGTTGTAACAGAGGTCCTAAGTTCTATTTATGGTCTACTTTATCCGAGTTGGCAGGTATATAAATAAACGTAAAAGATGAATGAGACTGATTTAGATCTTTTGGAGCTTAAGTCCTACAGCGTCTATAAGATGATGATATACTTTTTTAGTATACAACATTGAGAATAGATTTCGTACTATAATTTTTATATACATTTCAAGTATTTTTTTTAATTAGTTAATGATTAATCATACATTGGTAACCTCACCGTCAAGATACCACCTGTATAAATGAATCGTCGTCTACAATTAGATTTTATGAAGAGCTAAATAGTTAACGGCCGCGGCGGTTCGAGTGCTGCCAACGACCAGATAAGTTTCATAATATTTTCCTTGTCCAATATTTGTTATTGCATCGTGTAAACATCCTAATCCGCTCGCAGATAACCCAATTAAACAGTTGTTTGTTACGTCAGTACATAGCTCGTGTATTAATATATTTATTTGTCAATCTGTGAACATGTTTTCTGTTCGTTTTTAAACTAGTACATTTCTATATATATTTCTGTTAGAAAAATAGTATTTACATTGACTTGACAAGTGAGATGGAATCGAGAATGAATATTTATATATTATCATACTATTTTACATTATAATATATGGAATAATTGTATATTTCATTAATTGCATTAAGTGAAATTTTTTTATGTATAATTTTTACAAAATTAATATTGAAATAAATACAATAGTTGTATTGACTTTTTGATAGATGGAGGGGGTAAAAGAGAGATTTTGTTATAAAAGTCGATTATTTGAAAGTCTCGTGTCATTCCAGTCAGTGCATTGCTAAAAGTGTGAACTTAACAACTTATATTGAAAATATTTCCGTTGTGAATATAAAAATTTTATATGACTAAGTATGCATATATTGAAGAATGACTTACTAGTATTTATAAGAAGAAATGCATTGACACGTCAAATTTTATAATTCAATTAAGTTCAGCTAGAACTAGCAAAAGCCTATTAGATATGGGGGAGTTTAGAATTTTTTTAATATTATTAAAGGTCAATGGAGGCTAAGTTAAAGCCCCTCTTTAAAGTTGAGGGGTATCTTCTGTAGAATTAGAAGGCCGCGGTCACAAGCTCTTAACTTTTCTATTCTACCAAATATTAGAAACATCATCTATTTAAAATATAAATTCAATCTGGTGATACCTCTCACATTCACACGTCACCAGTCAGAGGTCACACCTCGCACACTGCCCAAACACGAATGTCGCGAGAATCACAGTCAGCCGCTATTTATAGCGAAACGACGTTACGGCATCCCCTCTCTTTTTCACTTTCAATCAATACACCTACTATTTTGCTAACAAAATGTCGGTAATCACAATTATTTTTTGGAATATCTAACACAAATAATTAGCAAGGCATATCGGGTAATATAGAATTTTCGTACATTAGAAATATTCTTAGTAATTTTTATAGGGAGTTGATGGTAAGTGGAGTTTCACTGCTGGTTTGTCTTTGTTACAGACCGTCTAGATATAACCGCAGTGACTATTTCTACCGTCGAACAGTAGTGTGATAACTTTACTGTGTTTACCAGGTGGTAGGTCTCTGTTGCCGGAGACCGTCTGGGTGGGTACCACCGCAGCTCCTACTTCAACCGACAAATAGTAGTGTGCAATCATTACTGTGTTCTGGTTGGAAGGGCGCTGTATGCTAGTGAAATTACTGCGGTAACGAGATATAACACATGTCTTACGACGAGCGCAATGCGGTGCAGTGTGTACCATCTTAACTAGCGCTGCGTTGTCATGGGCAAGCGTATCACTTACCATCAGGTGAACGTCTTGCTCGTCTCGTCGCATAGTAGTATAAAAAAAGTTTCTGTTTGAAAGGGCGCTGTATGCTAGTGAAATTACTGCGGTAACGAGATATAACACATGTCTTACGACGAGCGCAATGTGGTGCAGTGTGTACCATCTTAACTAGCGCTGCGTTGTCATGGGCAAGCGTATCACTTACCATCAGGTGAACGTCTTGCTTGTCTCGTCGCTTCGTAGTATAGTGTGGTGAATTATCGTCGCGTTCCCTCTCGCCGGGAGGAGGGACCGGCCGGTGCGGAGTGAACGACTTATCGGCGCGTTATCAGCGGCGGGGTCAGCGGGCCCGCGGCGGCCCTGCTCGCTGATCGATACGCACCACGCGCCGGCCATATGACTCCGACCGGTCCCACCGCCCCACCACTGCCCCACCACCACCTCACCACCTGCCCCGACCATCCTTACGCCGTCCGGCGTTACTTATCTCAAAATAACGCTCGATTATCCCAAGGCCGCCCGATATACTTATCAGGTCTCCATACTCTTAACATTTTTATAAAGTTACGTATGATTATAATAATTAATGATTTGTTAATGATGATCATTGCAAACGATTTTACTGGAAGTATACCCATACAGAGAATTTAAAAACAAAATCACAATTCCAATATGAAATCTCATCCATGTAGTTACAGCTATTATGAGAATTATAGTTTAGTTAAATTATTTATATAAATAGAAACTATTTAACTTTGAAATAAAGCAACGTTTGTACACTATCCCTTGAAAAAGTTTTTTTTTTATACTACTTTGCGACGAGATGAGCAAGACGTTTACCTGATGGTAAGTGATACGCTTGCCCATGACAACGCGGTGCTAGTTAAGATGGTACACACTGCACCACATTGCGCACGTTGCCTTGAGACATAAGGTGTTGTCTCGTTACCCCAGTAATTACACTAGCTACAGCGCCCTTCAAACCGGAACACAGTAATGTTTGCACACTACTATTTGGCGGTTGAAATAGGAGCTGCGCTGGTACCCACCCAGACGGTCTCCGGCAACAGAGACCTACCACCTAGTATAGTAATATTAGTAAAAGTATCAGTGGTTCCAAACTAAGCTGAATCTATCAATAAATATCAGTAAATATTACTAGTTATCCAGTTAACCAGTAAATATTATAGTTCAGTTAAACTACTAACACTTTCATATAGTGTTAAGTGACAGTGTCTGATGATGGTGAAGCGTTACCTTTCAGAATATTTAACTGTGTCTTAATATTAGCAACAAAGTTATATAGTAATGGTGAATAAACTTTAATATGAGTGTGAAGTGAGAACTTTTTTGTTGCTCTTCGATGCGTCGAGACGAGCGTTCACCTTATGGTAAGTGCTACGCTTGCTTGTAACAATACGACGCTAGTTAGGATGGTATACACTGCACCACATTGCGCTTGTCGCCTTGAGACGTAAGTTAAGTCTCGTTACTCCAGTAATTTCATAAGCTTTTAAACCGTAACACTGTAATGTTTGCACACTGCTGTTTGGTATCCCAAAAAATCACTGCGGTGGTACCCAGACAGTCTTTGGCAACAGAGAACCAGCAGTAAACAAGCAGAAACTTTACAGTAAATAGTCAACCGCTATGGAGGCAGTTAAAAAGCGTAAGTTGATTGTGTTATATGTAGTAACTATATACGTTATCTGAACGCACATGCGGAAGGGAAGCCGCAGATAAGTTTGTGTGAATGAGGTGCCCCGGCCCCCCATCCGATTCATGAAACTCTTTATCTATGTGGAGCGCGTGTGTTCATGGCATGCCCACCTTGTGTAGCTCACCGCTTCAAATTAAACAAACTTATTCAAAAGTTACTTAAAAAAAAAAACTCAATGTACTTGAGATTCTATTGAAGAAAACTATTACTATTAAATCCACATGTTCCAAGAACTTGTCTAGTGAGATCCTGTAGAGCAGGCTTCGGATGTTATAAGTATAACAAATCGTTTTATTAATGCTATAATCAAAGTTATAAAGAAATTTTGTATAAATTTTCTGTGATGACTTAACTCTGGTCAAGATTATCTTTTTTTGTTAGAAGATTTAACACGAAAAAAGTAACCTTCGAAGGTAAAATCAAGTTTCATTTGTTCATTGTAAGATTGACCGCGTTTACGCCCGTGACCATAAAATATGGTATAACAAATTTGAAGTCTAGAGATTTCTGAAAGTCTAGAAACGGAAATGGTCGCTGTGAATGTATTTATATGGGAAAAAGATCTTTACATGTAAATACAGTGCGTTTACGTTGCAGTGAAAATTAAATATAATATTGAAACTTTAGAACTTGGTGACACAATTGTTAAGCATAGAAACCTTGTCCATGGTTACTCTCAGCTCATTGCTAGAGAGCTTTGTAGCCACTGGTGTCTCTATACTAAGCTAAGGACCAAAGAACACTTTTTGTCCTACTTCCTACTTGACTATCATTTTTAGATACAAAATCCTCAAAATTTTCAAAGTCGCCTAAATATGTCCTAACAAATTTGAGGACTAAAATAATTAACCATTTAATTATGATATGAACTAGTCTACCCCGGGTGGAGGGATTAGTTACAATATCCCCAATGCCGCTATCATTGCTGTATCACAAGATGCTACTAAAGATGATGACTATTCCAAAGAGTATGCAGCAGTTTTCGATGCAGTTATATTGGTCTCGTTAACCAGGAGTGTAAGACAAGTACCATCATGGCCTATGTTCAACAGTGGGACAATAGACTACAATGAGTACGGTAGTTATGTCTGGCGTCCACAGACAATTCTGCGTTTACACTTACATTGCGATGTTTCCATAACATGAAGTGGGTGTACTTTCAAAACATCAGCCGCACAAAGGTACTGTAATGCTGAAAATTGATGTTAATGAAGGCGCAGTTAATACTGAATTCCAGAACACAGACACTTTTAACCAATACCTTGTGATGTAAAGAACATTACCTACTACTTTCACAAATGAATATTTGCGAGGAACGTCTTACTTTCTTAAGACGTCTTAAATTATGATGAAACATACACAGGTACAGGAGCCGATGGATACAAGCAGCACAGGAGTGACTGATGTGGAGATTGCTGAAGTAGACCCATGCTGATCAGAGGACGATGAAACTGGCAGTACTATGTCTGATTTATCCACAACATCAAGCAATTCATCAAAAACTCGTACTATATACACAATTATACAATCAGCGCTGAACACAAACTTCACTTTATTCACTGATAAATTTACATCGTTTGTTAAGAACATTGTTGAATTAAAAATCTTAACTAGAAGGATAATCTGAGAAGTTTGAACCTGCTGAATATTTCCTAAATTATGTATTACTATTTTTCATTAAAATCTTTGCTTACAAAAAGGCAGACAATGCTAAAAATCTTGATAGTAAAGGTGACCCATGATATATGAAAATAAAATGGTATTTAGCAATAAGTATTGATGTCTATGAAGCTTACACACGGTTGGGAAAGAGGTCAAGTTAATAGCGGGTGAACTCGCAAAGCAAAAAAAATAGCTGTTTTAAAATGTTCACAAAATTATATTGTTTGTTTGTAATAACATCGGAAGAGTTAAATAAGGATTTTGATATTTCATTAAGCGATACGGAAATTACAAGAAACTTAGTAACTGTTTCACAAATGATTGTGAAAAAAGTAGTGCATTATAATGAGCGGTGGTAACGGTCACCAGCCATGCTGATCGCGTGGAAATCCAAACTTTTAGGTTAGGATCGTGTAACAACAATCCGAAGTGAAAATTAGCGCTTTATCATACTTAGCGCTGAATGAGACACAATGTTGACAGACATTTTCACCGATGATTTATTTTCAGCCTAGAATGCGGACGCAACTGAAGTCTTCTGATCGACGCTAGATAGTTTGCGTTTGCGCGTTCGCTCCGTCGCGCACCGATTAGTTTGTTACGAGGCAGGTGCGACGGAGACGGCAGGCTTTCCATCGGCTCCCGGCGTGTGACGTGAGCGTGCGCAATGTGATCAGCCTTGACCTTGCGCGGGCCGCTATCACACGTTTCTTAAGTAATATGCAATGTTTATGTTGTGCGCGCTAATTGGTGATCATGGACTCCGCACAGGAGGGGCTCACACCCCGTAGCAGACGATAAAGATCTGACATAATGTAAGCTTACGCAACTATTCATTTGAGTTTTGATGAGATATGTTGTGGTAAAATGGGCAGACATGGTCACCCCAGCGGTTACGATCAGTTAACCAGCGCTGTGAATCTCACCATGAAGAAGCTGGTTATAATAAGCAGATAAAAATTAACTCGCTCCCATTAACTTTCTACTACAAGTAAATGTATAATAATAAATATTAATCAAATACACCGGAAATATAAAAAATAATTACTATAATTGATATGATCCATCATGATGAAGCATTTGTTGATCGTAGCCCTAACTATTAGTGTGTCCGGATTATTATCACCTTTATTCAACTTCACCAAGTCTTCGGGCTTTTATTATGCGGTCTGGTGGATCATCAGATCAGTAGCTTTGGGCTCATTGGCTATTATAGTTGCAAGACGACTTGCACTTGCACAACAACGCACAAAGATACGCTCTCAGCTCCTTGACTCACCAATTCGCAGTATTCTATCCACATACCAGCGGACCGTTTCCCTATCGGCATTATCTACCGCATATTAATGTTTATAACTCAATAGTTAACATGAATCGTAAGTGAGCACTTTAACAGTGGTACAGTTTGTTCAGCAGCGTCGTCTATCGTGGAACGACGTTTAAGCCAAAAACAAACAAGTTTTTCTAAATCTACTGCCGTGTGTTGTAGATTGATCTCATATGATTATTCGGACATGATCCATCTAAATCCTTTGTCAGCACTTATGTGCATAACGAACATTTGTATCTACACGATAGTGCGCAAATATTACTGGTTCGAAAAACACAGTAACAAGTCAAATAACTTGTGTAATGCGAGACAGTTATCATAAGGATTTCAACTTATTTATGTCCACTATTGAACATGGGCTCTCCTAATTGCGACTAATTTTCGTGTCCTTTCTCTATAGACCTTAAATGTTGACATACACGATTCATTACAATAACGTTCGAGTATTTAACCGCAACCAATTCCCATAGCAGTAAAGTTTTATTAATTAAAAATGTGAAGCAGAAAAACTGTGTGGTCTATTAAAAACAACTTTCATATAACACCGTCCCCTTACATACTTCACGTCTGTTCCACAAACAAGTTGGTGTCGGAAGCGAGCCGGATTCCTCTCACTATCAGATCAGTCACAATTCTTGTTTATTTGGACCCTGTGACATTCCTCTACCTCACCCCTCGCAGCTGTTGACACAGCTTCAGATCTTAATGTTTTCTAATTATTGTACAGTGATGTTGTTGTTGATACTGGTGACACCGGGGTCAGTGGTGCCTTGAATATGTTATTATTGAATCAAATTACCTCTTCGACACTTTATAATATAATAAATAATCGATTAATAAATTAGATTATAATCTATTAGGTATAATTTGTAGTAGGAAATTTGTGTTAGAAAAAAATTTAAAGTTTTAAACTCTCATCACCATCAGTTAATATCTGATCGTTGACAAGTATCCCATAGAAAACAAAAACCTCAAATTTATAAAAGTAAAACTACTAAGTTTGCATTTATTGTTTGTTTCCTCTTAATCGCCTTTAACGGAGTGGTGGTGGGATAATCTGTTTGCCACGAGTTATCGTTCGCCAAACTTAGTTAACGATCAAGCAATTTCACTAATAACTAAGTTCCTTCGATGATTACTTTACAGTGGTTGAATGAGAGATGTAAGAGAGACTTACGTGGTGACCAAACACTCCATTATTGTTTACAAGCCTTTTTGGTATTTTGGAGTAAGCTTTCGAAAGTTACCTTGCATTCATACATATAAAAACACCTTTCGCTGGTCGCCTTCGATGGATTATGAATGATCTTTGATCTCAAGACATTTCACTTTGCTTTTTATGAAAGCTCATCGCGAATAGAGGCACAATCTCGTTGTTTTAACGTAATCTTATAACCTTTCTCTACTCGTCGTTTTCCCTGAAACCTCCCAATGGTTTTTTTTATTTTTATTTTCTCGTTCCCCTGTAAAGGTGGGCAGGGCTTTGTCATTTCTTTCTTATTTTATAATCTTTTCTTTTCCCTAACATTTATACATTTTGTCTTTCTTCTTTTATTCTTCACTCTTTCATTCTTTCACCAGTTTTTATCATTTCCAATTCTTCTTTCAGGCATCACCTCTCAGACTACCGCCGCATATTCTACTTATTCTACTTACATTTCCTTTTCCTTTACTTTTAATTTTACACTTTTTATTTCTTTTATTTCCACTTAATTTTACATTTCTTTCTTAATTTAATACATTTAATTTATATTTTACATTTGTATTTACATTTTCCACAGCACAAAGAACCCACTTCTCATTCTTATACATTACATAACATCTTTACAATTTCAATCATTTCTTTATATTTACAGTTCTTTATACTTTATCTATATATACATTTATTTTCTTAAACATTATTTTCTACACTTTACTCTTACCTCCCAATAGTTACTAAGACACCTAAGAAAGAAAGTTTTAATCCCAATAGCTCCTATCTTAGTCTTACTCTCAATAGTTATAAATAAGAAGGTTGTATATTACGTTTAGCTTTTTCACCAAATCATTGCCTAATTTCGACACGTACCTACAAGATCGGTTTTGTACCTTTTCTTTTCTTGTGTGTATGTTTTAAATTAACACCGGATAGTTGATTCTGTTCAAAAGTTTAACATTTCTATAGTTGTTATAGCGTCGAAAAGTCGTCACGTTGCGTCGTCGGAAAAATCCCGGAATTGCGGTCAATTAATATAATTTAGAAACGTTTTCTTAATGAATATTAAATTTGTAAAACGCCGCGCTCGGCTGCGACGGCGGCTCGTGAGAGTAGTTTCCGGTTTAATGTACTCGAATGATGCACTAACCTCACACGAAGTACGCCCTTAACACTTTCTTGATAAAGCGCAATCTGCTATAAAGCTAAACTACGATGTTTATTATTCAAACTATGGATACGAGAGAAATGCTTGTGTTTCAACAAAATTATGAGTAACAATAAAGATTATATCTGTATATTACTTTAATTCACACTTTTTGGGAACGCTAACCATGTTTTAGGATATTTTTGAAGCCTTTCCATCTGACTGAAAACTTCAATAGTTTGATTAGAAACCTTTAATAATCCTCATAATTAGATTGTTTAATAAGTATTTTATGATCAAATGAAACATACAAAAACTCGTTTGTATTACAGATAAGCTCATGTCATGAAGGATAACATCCGATCCAACAGCCTGGCTTTCATTCTTGCGTTCACATTTCTTTCGAACAGAAAAATATACTTCAAATCTACAATTTAAATCGTATACGAGTTGTACTACAGTTTCTACGTTTTCTATAATGTAAACAATAAATATTTATAGATATTTTTTCAAAACACCGATTAGAATAACACCGTTTGTTATTAAGTAAAGTGACAGGACGAGTAGTTCGTTCACCTGATAGTAAATACACTCCCGGACACATCTATCGGTCCACCTAGTGTTTAAAAGTTTTAACGGTGCCTAGCTAAAAATAAATGTTAGGTGGAGCAATAAGTTTTAATGCAGTTTTAAAGCTGATTTTTTGGTCAACCTTTATGTATGTTTTTTTTTTAATTTTGAATTCAGGATTATGAAAAAAAAAAACGAAAATTCGACTCCGTTCATTGTTTTTAACGACCCAGTAATGGAGAAAACTTTTTTATTTCGCAAAAGTTGGATTTTTTTTTGATGTGTCCGATTATTGGTTCCATAAAAAGGCAAATCTAAACTTAGAGTCAGTTTTGACCAAAAAATATGGATACTCTGCCTGAATTGTCGCCCAAGCTGTAAAACTTCTGCCGGCCAAATCAATTCGAAATTACAAAAAAAAAAAACATACATAAGGGTTGACCAATAAATCTGCTTCAAAACTGCATTAAAACTTATTGCTCCACCTAACATTTATTTTTAACTAGACACCGTCGAAACTTTAAACACTGGGTGGTGGGCCGGTAGATGTGTCCGGGAGTATATTAGCTTACTGTTAGGTTAACTTTATTTCTAGTTTCATAACAACGGAGCGGTGCCCAATAGTATGTTACTTTGAAATATTTATTAAATGTATGATCAGACCCAACAGCATAAGTCTGATTTAGAACAAAGGGTCTAGTGAGCTTGAAGTACTGTTAAAAAATCCTGGTTCTAACTTATCAAGTTAAATGAAACCCGTTAATGAATTTGCAGGTTAAGGTTTCGCGTAAAAAAACGCTGAATCTCATTCCTTCTTTTATGCAAAGAAGCGATGTTCTGCTAGTAAGTAAATAACTGTCTGCAACAAAAGAACTAATACAGCACAATAATGAGCTTCTAATTTAAATACCTAACATTTACAAAACACACAGCCGAGAAAGACTGGCATCAACTTTTCTAAGAAAAAAATAGCTTTAACCTCTAATAATGTAATTCACTAAAGCTAAACGAACCTGTTAATGAAGCATATTAACATTTAAAATACAATAGTATACGTCACTTAAGTTACAACCTTGACAGTTATGACTTCCTGGCCTTATAACCTGTGTATGTACTATATAGACATTTGTGATGATGAAATATTCCCGTTTTATCGATATCACTAAAATATTAATTACCGCAACATTTACTGTACTGTAATTAGTTTAAAATAAGTCAAATTTTTAATCATCCTAATGAACATTTTCATTCTCGGTTCATTTGGATTATTTTATCTTTAATTAGATATATTACATAAATGTTAACGTTCATATAATGGACTTCAAAGTTGGTAATCCAAAGATTTGTAGATCTCTGATTTTATATTCATAAACTAATTGCTTGCCTTCGATATTCCGTAATTCAAACCATTGGCATCATGTTTTGGAATTGGTTGGGTTTTCTCCTGTTATATTATAAGTCTGATCTGATAACATTACTGTGATAGTAAAATTAAGACGTTCAGAGTATTCAAGGCGATCCTTAAATTTGCCACATTGTTACTTAAAATCATGTAGAGTTGAGGTATAATATTAGCCCATTGTCATATACTCTACCTGACCATGTGAAGGAAGATTATGACTTGCGACTCCAACCCTGACGTACTTCCATCTACGTCACTATAAGATCGCACATCGCATCCCTTTCTCTGGAGAGGTGAACCTTCTCTTCTGTGCTGTCTAAGCACTTCGGTATATCATCACCTGGTTAAAAACTTCCAAATTCTCCACCCAGAGATCAATTCATCGTAACTGAGTGTGATAATTATCGATATTTTTGTAATTTCATTTTCATTACAACACTCAAAGCGCGTCAATAACCAACGAACGTCGATCGGTTGTAATGTTGTTGTAATTGTTGATCTCAATGTGCAAAGAGTAATCCATTGACGTAATCGAATTGTGCAAATGGCACACATCGTTAGCAAATATGCAGACCAATCGACAATAATAAACACACCAATTTTGTACAATTAGGACATTATGAGTTGAAGTCGGTAAAAAAATTCATATAATGTTAAATGGTAATGAGGCAATGAATGATGAAGCTCTCGCCAAAAAAGATACCAATTCTATGTAGTTAGTGTCACTTACGTTATATTACTTAGTAAGTTTATTACGATAACATATTTTTAAAAAAGTAGGGTAGTTTTTATATAAAAAGGAACAAAGAGATGACAGAAAAGTTACAGTAGTCCGAAACGATTGTCCGTGAAGTACGCGCGTCCATAATAGTTTTTAAAATCTATCGCAATGTTTGTTTGTTGCGGAAAAGTTAACTGTACAGTTAATAAATAAGTTGTTTAACTAGACGCCCTCAAAGGACAGGTGCAGCAATGTTAAACCTGGTGAATATTGGAGCTGATGGAATAGTTCCCGTCAGAGAAGATTCACATTTTTATCACAACATCAACTTTCATGTAATATGACTGAAAGATAATGTTTCTAGATTTATTTGATGGTAAATCTAACTAGATGCTCTCCTGCACCATTTGTTAAATTATGACGAAACTTAGGTGAGGTTTATGGGCTTTTAATTTGAGGTCGCGCGAAGGTTTTTTTAGGAACTAAAAATCTTTACAACTAAATCTCCCATCCTTGACTTGTGTCGTCACTGTCATACTTTTATCTTTCGAAATCACCAAAAAAGTTATACAAGGTGGGCCAAAAGAAATCACCCTATTGGAAGCCCAAATTGAAACATCAAATTGTGGCCCATTTGGCTGATATCATCTTCTCGACTTGACGAATAAAATTCTAAAGGTTCAAATAAACATAATCAAAAAGCCGAATCAAAGTTTTTTATTTAGAAAAATAATTAGAGCTATACAACATCGGATGACTTGTACTTTGTACATATCTAAAAACAACATTTAACAGAATAATTTTAACCGGAGCATGTTACTACTAGCTGTTAATTTTGAATCTACTTTATCTAATGCGTGCGAGATAACTAAAGATTGCAAACGGGCTATTTTCAGCTAATGCGTGTTACTGTCGTTCGTAACGTTACACAACGTTGGGCGTAACGGTAACAGGTCTAGCCCATTCCCTGCCAATTAGGTGACATGTAGCAATAACCAGGTGAAACATGGTGTAATAATTACGTATCGTTACAAATAATACTTAAATGCGCTTAAGTAATAATTCAATATGAAATTTCTTTCTATTAAAATTCTTATTATAACAATTTTTTGATCACCAAACCTGACTTGTTTCTATAACACCAAACAGTTCCCAGTTAAACTCGATAGCTTGGGTCACCGTCGTAGAGTAGCGTCTCTCGGTGTTCTATCGAATGCACTTTGGAGAGTGTGCTCAAGAACTGCATGATCTACTACCGCCTTCGCCCTTTTATCATCGGACGTACAGACACACCGCAGGCATCCATCCCTTCGTTGTCGATCTCCCGCGCATTAGGACTAAGCGTTTCGCTTCGCCCTTCATAATGCGTACAGCGAGGGAGTGGAACAGTCTGCCGGCGTCAGTGTTTCCGTCCAGGTATGATGTGGGGGTCTTCAAGAAAAGAGTGAACAGGCTTCTTCTAGACTAGTGCGCTTTACCACCTAGATTACATTACCGCTTACCATCAGGTGGGATCGTAGTCAAGCACTAGTCTATCATAAATAAAAAGAAAAAAAATAGTAACGGTCACCACGGATCTTATACAATGTTAGTTCAAATAATGATATTTTAGTCTGAAATGTTATAATTGCGTGTGCCTAATAAAAATTATCACTAAAAAAAAAAAAGTAACGGTCACCACGGATCTTATACAATGTTAGTTCAAATAATGATATTTTAGTCTGAAATGTTATAATTGCGTGTGCCTAATAAAAATTATCACTAAAACTAGTTCATTCTGATTTGGTGACGTCGCATCGTTCTCCTTGCGGTGATAACTAACTTAAAATGTCTCGTGACCGTCTGATAATGCTTTATCAGCGCTCTTAATTTCAAATTGTAAATTGTTTGGTTTTTGTTATTGGTCGTTTGGTGATATCGCGATTATTTTTAGTTTAGCGAATTCTTTGTGTTACGTATTACAACGCAATATTCATTTCATTTGAATATCGCTTCTTTGAACTGTTTAGTTCCTTTTTCACCTTCAGAATGCAAGTAGATGTTTATCATTGAGTCTGTGCTATTTACTTCTGGTCTTGAATTCGATACAGAATTCTTCTGTTGATGACTGATAAATATAGGTCTCATCAACAATAACCTCTATACTTCTCGTACCAGCAATGCTGGGCGTGTTAGTTTGCGATTGGTTTTCCTTTGTAACGTTCACGAGAAAAGCTGCTTCGATTTCTTTACTCGTACCAGTATTATCTTCTCTGTCTATTATAACCTAGTTAGTAATGATGATGAGTTTTATCTGTAGCTAGGCGTGCGCCATTTTGTGCAAGATATTATCTGCAAGGTGCATGGTGCTGCCGGTCGGCTCCCAGGTCTTTGGCTGCTCTTATCTAATCGCGCGCTATCGGGGACCTTGGGTGCGCGTCGTCTGCGCACACCGGCGACTCTCACGCTTTGTTACGTAAAGCCATTGTTATATGTGCTTAATATTCGTGTATTATACAAACAATTAACGAAATGCGCATTAAATTAAAACTCGACGATAAACGTTGTTTCTTCGATATTTTAACTGTTCAACAGTACAGCGTTTAACAGAGGATAGCGCTTTATCTGTAACGGAGCTTCCTGTTTTTTTCAACGAAGTCTGTTAAATATAAATTTGATGCTACACTTATAGCATCAGAGTCAATTTTGCTCTAGCTTCATATGAATTTGTACGTTGATGCGTTTGAACTTGAAATGAATCTATTTCCATTGAGTAACAGCTTGCTTTTAAGAGAACATCCTGAGAAAATCAGCATGTTCGGCAACAACAGCTTCAGTGAAACACCACCGCTGTAGATGAATGTCCTTATAACATGAAGCCTTCGGTCCCATTTGTGTGAAATTTAGTGGACTGTTGATATTAAATACATAGATTGTTTTCAGCTACGAATCAAATTTTTATAACCATTTTAAGATTATTGAAGATTTTCCATAATTCCAGATTATCTTGTGTTAAATATGATACTATTACCCAGTTCTTATTTATAACCTTAAAATAGGCTTCTTGAGAACAGGATGGTGTGTCCTCAAGAACGCCTCGTTGATCTTCGTTGAAATGCACTTATGCCTAAAATTTAAGAAAAGCATTAATTCACAAATTAGTATGACCTTGTTATATAATATATTCACTTGTACTAATATAGGAATTACTCACCGAATAATTACCGCGGTACGTACGCATTTTATCATCGTTATGTAAATGTGTTTAAGAATTGAAATTGCGCTCGTGCCAATTTGTATGAACGTCTGATCAGTCTTGGTATTCGAAATTATTAAAAAACTAAGGCAAACTGTTTGGATATTTAAAAAGTATTTATTTTGAATAACCAAGGTAGTCGTGAAACTTGTTGGGGCGAAGAGGTTATGTGGGATTCGTACCAATTGACACTACGGTCATCTGTTTCCCTTTCAATACTCCTGACGTTTTTAAGAAAACAGTGAAAGCCACCATCGTAGCTTACAAACCTGACGATAATTTCAGTCTATTGAGACGTTAGGATGTTTACAAAGTCACCATAGTATTTTTACTAAATACAACCCCCTTCAAATTTGGTTCTCTTTTGATTTTCCGAAACTATTAGACTATTAAATTATTAAACTATTCATAATAGCTTTATCTGTACAACTAAATAAAATTGGTGTGTCTGTTTGTTACGTTAAAATAAGCACTTTTTTTAAATATACACGATACACATACCAAAACCAGATTTTTTTAAATTTTTGACTGTCTGTCTGTTTGTTCCGGTTAATCTCTAAAACGACTTCATCGATTTTGTCGGGACTCTCACTGGCAGATAGCTAATATAACAGGCTGTAACTTAGACTACTTTTGTTTTAAAAAAAGTATCTCACAAAAAAAATGGAAACCAATGAAAAATTTTATAATGTTCAATTAAAATATGGAAGTTGTATACATACATTATAAGCCGTGATAGCCTAGTGGTTTGGACGCCGGCCTTCCAATGCGAAGGTACCGGGTTCGAATCCGGCCTGCACCAATGAATTTTTCAATTTATGTGCAGTTAGCATAAAAACGCCAACTAATATCACGTGCTTTGACGGTGAAGGAAAACATCGGGAGGAAACCTGCATATCTATGCCGTGACCATCAGTGGCCAGACTAGTATGTGAAATGGAGAAGGCAATGGCAACACCACTCCATTATAACTGACAAGAGAGTCGTCGTGTGTTTCAATAAAAACATGATGACCACGACACACAGTCATGAGGAAATACGACTTAGAAGAAGAAGATACATACATTATACATTTTTTTATATTACTTTTATTTAAATACCATGCGGACGAAGTCGCGGGTAACAGCAAGTTATATATAAATAACGTAACAAGTTTGTAACAAATTAAAACTAATAACCTGACCAGTTAAAGTTGTTAAAAAAAACAACCCGTGTAAAGTTTTAAATTTATCTGTGAATAAAAAAAATTGTTTACCACAACCGAGTATAAGGGCAATGGCCTTGCCTGTTGTGGACGTCCGATAAAGCCTTCAAACGCTTCTGCTGTTTATCTAGCGATCTGGAGTATTTACACGGCTCCGATCTAGAAGCACGAGTGGATCTTACTACACTTACTATACTTACTGTACATGATTGTTTTTATCCAATTAACCTAATAGACGAGTAGAACGTTCACATCATTGTATATAGCACGGTAATATAACAATGGATCAACTGTTAGGATGTTTACACTACACCACTAAATAAATTTCTAAATTTAAACCTAATATAACTGTAAAAAAGTAAGGTTACTTGTTCTATGAACTATGTTAATTTTACCAGGTGGTAGGTCTCTGTTGCCGGAGACCGTCTGGGTACCACCGCAGCTCCTATTTCAACCGCCAAATAGTAGTGTGCAAACATTACTGTGTTCCGGTTTGAAGGGGGCTGTAGCTAGTGTAATTACTGGGGTAACGAGACTTAACACCTTATGTCTCAGGCGACAAGCGCAATGTGGTGCAGTGTGTACCATCTTAACTAGCGCCGCGTTGTCATGGGCAAGCGTATCACTTACCAACAGGTGAACGTCTTGCTCGTCTCGTCGCTTAGTAGTATAAAAAAAAAAAAACTGGAATTCAGTTATTGCAGTATGTTCAGCAAGGAACACATTGCGAATTGTTCAGCACCTGCCTGTTACCGTTAAGTTGACATTCAAGTAACAGCTGATGATGAGCACATGCATAAGGATAAGGATACAAATATATTCCAGTTGTTAGCTTAAGCCGCTTCTGGAATTCAAACTCCGTAAAGGAAATGGAAGGACTTTAAATAAATTATTACTATTGACCTTTATATTGTTAGTTACAATTGGTAATGGTGGTAACTGTTTTCCGGGAGATCGTAAATGTAGTGTGCGAACTTTACTGTCTTTTTTTTTATACTATGCGACGAGACGAGCAAGACGTTCACCTGATGGTAAGTAATACGCTTCTTAACAACGCGGCGCTAGTTAAGATGGTACACACTGCACCACATTACGCTCGTCGCTTATATATATATGTATGTGGAGTCTCGTTACGCCAGTAATTACACTAGCTACAGCGCCCTTCAAACCGGAACACAGTAATGTTTGCATACTACTATTTGGCGGTTGGAATCGGAGCTGCGGTGGTATCCAGACGGTCTCCGGCAACCGAGACCTACCACCTGGTGAAGTATGGTCTTCCAGTATGAAGATTGTAGCTAATGAAATTACTGGGGTAAACAGACTTAATATCTTGTTATATGACGAGTCTGATATGGTGTAGTCTATATAACTAACTAGCGCACCGTTAAGCGTATCACTTTTTTTTTTTATAGAAAAAAGGTTAATTTGACCGCGATTCCCCACCTGATGTTAAGTGGTGATATCAGGTGAATGTTTAGCTCGTATCGATGCTTCGTCAATTTTTTTTAATTTTTTCAATG
Source organism: Byasa hedistus (assembly GCA_029286795.1). NCBI lineage: Eukaryota > Metazoa > Arthropoda > Insecta > Lepidoptera > Papilionidae > Byasa > Byasa hedistus. Next base: position 897,422 of record JAGSMW010000020.1, on the reverse strand, counting down.
ATATACCAGGTGGTAGGTCTCTGTTGCCGGAGACCGTCTGGGTACCACCGCAACTCCTATTTCAACCGCCAAATAGTAGTGTGCGAACATTACTGTGTTCCGGTTTGAAGGGCGCTGTAGCTAGTGTTATTACTGGGGTAACGAGACAACACCTTATGTCTCAAAGCGGCGAGCGCAATGTGGTGCAGTGTGTACCATCTTAACTAGCGCCACGTTGTCATGGGCAAGCGTATCACTTACCATCAGGTGAACGTCTTGCTAGTCTCGTCGCAAAGTAGCATAAAAAAAAATTACTTGGCACCTCTTATGATGGGCCTGTCTGGTGATAACCAATCGCTGTGATCTTTGGGAGGCGTATAACCAGCAGTGGGTCTATCGGCCGATGATGATGATGAGCAACAAAAATTTGTAAGAGTTGCGGAAGTTGCGATGAGACGAGTAAGACGTTAACCGGATGCTAAGTGATACGCTTGCATATAAAGTGTAGTTGAGATGGTATACACTGCACCACATAACGGTCGTCGCTTATATATATGGATGTCAAATCTCGTTACCCCAGTAAATTCACTAGCTTACTCTTCAAACCGGAATACAGTAATGTTGACACTACTGTTTGTCAGTTGAAATAGTCACTGCGGTGGTACCTAGACGGTCTGTACCAAAAGAAACCTACCAGCAGTTTGCTATTATGTAGACGTGTTGTCCGCAGATTAATAAAATAACGTCCACGATTACTATTTCGCACATGTGCGTCAGATTGAATGTTTGTTTATCGTGTGCCTGTGCACCTGCATTCGATTATTTACACTGCGACATATGTTTTGTATAATAGTTGACCGACTTTCGAGAAGAAGTTAACTTACTGTAAATCTCATTATCATCACCCGGATAACGCCCACTGCTGGGCATAGGCGTTCCTCAAGGATTTCCACGCCGATCGGTCCTGCGCTACTCGCATCCAGTGGTGACTTACTATACTTTTAGTTGTATAGACGAGAGATATTGTTTGAAATATACTTCCGGACACATCTAACGGCGCACCACCCAGTGTATAAAGTTTCGACGGTGTCTAGTTAAAAATAAATGTTAGGTGGAGCAATAAGTTTTAATGCAGTTTTGAAGCAGATTTATTGGTCAACCTTTATGTATGTTTTTTTTTAATTTTTTTTTGTAATTTCGAATTGATTTGGCCGGCAGATATTTTACAGCCTGGGCGACAATTTCAGGCAGAGTATCCATATTTTTTGGTCAAAACTGGCTCTAAGTTTAGATTTGCCTTTTTATGGAACCAATAATCGGACACATCAAAAAAAAAATCCAACTTTTGCGAAATAAAAAAAGTTTTCTCCATTTCTGGGTCGTTGAAAACAATGAACAGACTCGAATTTTCGTTTTTTATTCATAATCCTGAATTCGAAATTAAAAAAAAAAACATACATAAAGGTTGATCAAAAAATCAGCTTTAAAAATGCATAAAAACTTATTGCTCCACCTAACATTTATTTTTAGCTAGGCACCGTTAAAACTTTTAAACACTACGTGGCCAGATAATGTGTCCGGGAGTGTATTTTGAATTGTTTCACAATCCGTTGGCGACACGAAAACGTTACTATATAGATTAAGCGATAAAGCAATTAAGTTCTAAGCGAGCACGCTTTGTTATATTTACTTTGTAACTTGTGTGCGTCGTCCCTCGTGGCGCGCAACGTGCTTACAAGGCACCATCCTCATGTTGTAAACATCCCCAATTTACGAACAAAGAGGTTTAGCTCCTTTTTTTTAATAAGAACAGCAACAGAGTGGAACAATTTGCCGGCGTCAGTGTTCCCGTCCAATTACGACGTGGGTGTCTTCAAAAGAAGAGTGAATAGGCTACTACAAAGTTAATGCGCTTTACCACCACAGATCGCATCACTACTTAACATCAGGTGGGATCGCGGTTAAGCATTAACTTTTTTCCATAAAAAAAAAAGTGCGCAGCGGGGGCAGCAAACCGCCGATAACAATACCGGGCTTAATGAGTGATAAAAAGAAAAGAGGAATATTTTTAAAATTTTGTAGGATGGCCATAAGTAGAGTTATAGAGAAAAATAAGACTTAAAAAATGTGATAAGATATAAGTAGAGTAAGTGAAATTGTAAATGTGATATTAGAATGGTAATAGAAATTGTGATACTAGATAGTAAGGATGGATTGTGAATAGAAATAAGGATAGAATAAGGAAAATGTAAATAGAGTAAGGAAAATTGTAAAACTAATAAAGAAAGAATGGTGGTCATACTCATTAAGCGCGAAGTATGGAAGGGAAGTAATGGAATGAAATAAGAAGGTAGAACTAAAACGGTATAAGAGATGATGAGTGACAAAGAGAATAGGAATGGAAGAAGAAGAATGAATGAGACTAAATTAAAGACAGTTGTAATAAAAATTGTAAACGAATCCTTGGCCCAAACGCAACAAGGGGGAACGAGATTAATAAAAAAAAAAAAAAAAAGGGAAAAAAAAATTCTGGGTTATATGTGCAGGGCACTTATGTATTTTAACGTGACAACGTCTATTAATTATATCACAAAAAATTTTGATAATAAATTTTATTATTCTTGTTTGACATGTTTATCGGGTTACAAATCAAGTTATACTAACTCTCAATTATATTTGTTAGGGATTTTATTTCTAATTATTATTGAGCAATAGAATACATCTTTTACTTTCAACCAATTCGGGCAAACGCATACCGACTTAGCGGTCGGCGTAAGCCACGCCCACTTATGTGCGGGACATTTCTCAGCACGCGCGTCCTATCTTATACCAATTTAATAGACGTTGTCACGTCAAAAGCCGCCGATAACGAGCCGCGGCGTCACCCGGAATCCGTATGGCCACCCATCCGACGCTGTGACCCGATTACCTTCAGCCCCCGGTATAAGAATCCACAACCGGTTCGTTGATAGTACAACAATCCGCTACTGTATCACAAGCTGTACCAGATTACTTAATGCGATGACGTATCACTCACCACCAGGTCCAGGTCACCATCTTGATGATTGTGCGCGCTGTAAACATGTGCACTAAAAACTTAGAACTAATATAATAATCAACTTGCAGAAGAACGAAGTGTGTGCTGGTGTCCCATTTGCGGTGTTTCTTTCCTTTAATTTATTATCTTTATTGTTTACTTTTAGTTTTATTGTTTGGTTCACACGTTTTCCTTTGTTATAGTTTCCTTATCTGTTATTATATATTTTTTTTTATTTTTCTTATACTTTTTCACTGGCCCCAGTTGGAAATAAAAGCTACAGTATTCTTTTTACTGCAGCAAATAGCTAAGCTGGGCGATATTTCGGTGCCTGTATTTACTACTACTACTTACATTGTCTGTGTTTGTCAAATTGTTTTGTGCCGAATAAATGTTTTTCTTTTTTTTCTTTCTCTTGCTGGAACCTGTTGTTAATATGTGATACACAAATTTTTCAATAGTAACCACTAACAACACGTTAGTATGTTTACACTACAACAAGTTTTTTTTTTAGATTTACATCTACTCCCGAACACAGTTTAAATATTGCTGATGTTGCTTATATTGGCACTAGAATTCGTACCTCATAATCTATTTTTTTTTATACTACTATGCGACGAGACGAGAAAGACGTTCACCTGATGGTAAGTAATACGCTTGCCCATGACAACGTGGTGCTAGTTAAGATGGTACACACGGCACCACATTGCGCTCGCCTCGTGACATGAGTTGTTAAGTCTCGTTACTCCAGTAATTACACTAGCTACAGCGCCCTTCAAACCGGAACACAGTAATGTTCGCACACTACTATTTGGCAGTTGAAATAGTCACTGCGGTGGTACCCACCCAGACGGTCTCCGGCAACAGAGACCTACCACCTGGTAAATCTATGTCTAATGTAAGTGAGATCCAATAACTGATCTATTGCTATCGAAAAAATTACTCGCGATTGGAATCTCCTGCGACGAATACTAGATTATATCATATTTGTCGACCACTCCAGATTCCAATCTGGAGACTGCAGTGGCTTATATTACAAGAACTATACATGTCAGCGCGAAAACTTTTTAAAATCATTTGTTACTTGAAATTACATTATTTATAATTTTAAGTTAAATTTAGAGATTACTCATGTTTTTGTAAATTTTGTGCGGGTGTAAAAAGAAACGCGTCGGCGTTATAAAAGCATTCGCGCTCCGACCGTCGGAGTGTGCGGATGTATTAGTAGGTCGTTACGCTGTCGGATAAATGAAAGTTTCTGCAAATTTGCGTTTTATTGACCAATGGGCAATCCTAAAAATTATGTTCAAAGTGATATCAAAGCTGATATCATGTTTTCAAAATTCTTTAGGAGCTCTTACATATATCTTATTGTTACAGGTAATATTACTAAACAGTTTGTTGTGGAATTAAATTGATCATGATTACCAGGTGGTAGGTTTCTGTTGCCAGAGACCGTCTGGATGGGTACCACCGCAGCTCATATTTCAACCGCCAAATAGTAGTGTGCAAACATTACTGTGTTCCGGTTTGAAGGGCGCTGTAGCTAGTGTAATTACTGGGGTAACGAGACTTAACAACTCATGTAACGAGGCGAGCGCAATGTGGTGCAGTGTGTACCATCTTAACTAGCACCACGTTGTCATGGGCAAGCGTATCACTTACCATCAGGTGAACGTCTTGCTCGTCTCGTCGCAAAGTAGTATAAAAAAAAAATCTTTAACAACTTGTATATTATCCTGTAAGCGATGATCTTTAGTTCTTCATGGTATAGGGAGATTACCACCAACCGTTTTTTACTGATCGGATAATTAAGTTAAGCAACAAATAGCGTGGTCATCGTTAAAATTGCTCAATCGTCCGCCAAACGACTACGCAGCGCCGCTATGTCGCAGTTTATTTTAAACCCGAGGTTAAGAGATTATCTGAAGTTCAATCTATTTATACGCATTATTTAAAATAACGCTTGTTATATATACATGATGAAATAGTGATATAAATGTAAACTGTTTAACATGAACACTAAAGTTACAATGTAAATTAATAGGGTCTTGTGGGAGCGGCGTCGCAGTGACGAGACCAGTGTTTCCCACCGTGGGCCCCAGCCCCACTGAGGGGGCATTTCGAAAATGTCTCGACACGAGTTAACCCTTTCGCTCTGGGTCATTTAAATGCAATCGTAGACTTCTGTGCCAAGTTTAACGAAAATAGCAAATTCTTTAATACTTATAAGTTTCTTAAGTGAACAATTAAATTTTTTAGCATTAAAGATTATGTATGTTACATATTATGGAGGGTATAAGAATTTTAGAAAGGCCAAGGCAAAAAAAGTTTGGGAAACACTGGACGAATTCAATCATTCATTAATTTCAGTCTATTTCTGTCTACTGGGTCGCTTGATGCAGTCGAATGCGTGGATCGATAAATGTGGAGATCTTTAAGTAAGAGCCACGTCCAGACGTGGGTATCTTCTGGCTGATATATATGATAATGTTCACTGCAGAATTAAGAATTTCCCGAAGTAGGGTGGCTGCTATTTGGCAAGTCCTCTCTGGAATTATTCCCTCCTCAGTCGAATCTTTCTAGAGTGGAATATTGGTGATGATTCAAACTCGTCTTCCACTCTGCTCTTTTCATGATTGGAATCTTTGTTTAATTCTTTTTAATACATGAAAAATTGGTGCTTTCTTTTTTTCACAAACATTCTCTTTTGTGTTATTAGGGATAAGTTTTCTAACGAGACCCTGCTGTCTGAATTCAGGGTAATTTGGGATTATGATGAGCCTCAGATTCCATTAAAAACTAATCCTTTCCCAGGTAACGGCTGTACGTTTCTCACCTTAAGCTATGTATCATCACCTCGCATGCTATGATCATCTGTTTCAATTGCTGTCTCTGTTCTTTCTTGTTGGAGACCAAAATAAGTACCACCGCCAATTTCAGATTTCAAGCGTTGATCGTGTGCAATTACTGTGGTAGTTACTTTAGTCTCAAAAGGAAAGCCCGCCTCCACTTTCGTCATTAATATTATGTCTCCTTATATTAAAAACATGCCCGACTTAATCATATTTTGTATATCATACATGTTAATGAGTTTGGTTTGTTTTGCTCACCTCAATCCCCTTCACCATCAAAGCAGTTGGGTAAGCATCGGGGTCAACGTCCGCACCAGCGTCCGCCGCGTACCGTCGCTTGTAACGCAACCGTCGCACTTTGTTGCGTACGATGTTGTTTGTTGTTGTTGTGTTCGTTCTTTTTTTTTGAGCAACACGAACGTAGTTATCGACCGAAACAAATTTTAATTGTAGCGATTGTGGAACAGGTTGTCTTCGTGTGTTCAAGTTGTGCGCTTTCGAAATTTCTCTGCGGTTCACGCGATTGATATGTTATTATTTATGATCCGTCAATCGGATGGTAGACTGATGGTGAATGGTACGTACGCTCACCGAAAACGCTACTTAAAGCATGCGTATAAAAATGTATCATTCATCGCTTTGATATATGGAATATAGTCTAATTATTTGTTAAGAGGGAGAATTGTGGATCAAAGATCATTTAGTGGGCAATATTACTCGAACCTAAAGATTTTTCCAGTTACCATCTACAATAACCATAAGTTACCTAATATTACGCAGAAATAGGTGGCACTGTATCAACGGACGGTGAAGTGATATCTACTATCGGAGACGAGAGGTTAAAGAAACTAGAAAATCGTGTAATGAGATCAAAAGCGATCACATCTGCGTTACGGTGTTACAATACTTGGCGTCCGGTGGCAAGGCCGCGGCGGGTTAAAAATAAACCGGAAACTCTTCCCCCCCACACCACATCCACAACCCCGCACCCCCCCGGCCCGTGTAACTATTTATATGCAGCTGAATTTGCATGGCGGAGATTTCGCTCTTAATCTCATCTTAATCAATCAATAAAAATAAATAACAATAATCGATCTTCATATTTCTTTACTTTAAATTTAAAGTAGACTTACCAAGAATAAAGGATCATTATTAATATTGTACAGTATTGAAAGAAGTTCTCTTCTTCTTGTCGTGCGATGTTTGAAGGTTGGCTGTTAACTTTGAAAATAGTAGTGTATTGTGCACGGTTAAATAGTTCTCCGGCGGATGTGATGATGAAGAACTATTTTCTTGAAAGAAGTTAATAGTTTTAAGAACACACTGCTACTTTTATAACGTACTAAATGAAGTTAAAATTAACAAAATTTTAATTTAGCCACTACACTCAAATATCGCAGCTGTTTCTGAATAGTTATGTATTACTAAATTCGTCAAATCTTCAAGACTAGCACGAACTAGAGTTAACTGCGAAACCTTAGGTTAAATGGGTGCATAATTATAATAAAAAATATCTATTAAAACGCAAATGGCGGAATGAACTAATAAGAAATGGAGAACTCACTTTTTGCGATTGGATAATTGCAAACAAACATACAAGTATGATTCACGCTACAGTGACTCATGAATAACAAACATATATATAAGATGAAGCTTATACATGCGATGATGACGTCACAGAAAGCGATCTAGACGCTAACGTCGAGAATTAGAATCGAAGCTACATGCTACCAGCTCCTCTTTGTGAGTGTGCTCATCAAACCAACCCACAATTGGGACTAAATGTCTTGTGCAAATAGAGTGCTGGGCTAATGTGTAATTTACGATCGTTTCCATCACCAAAATCAAAATGTACTTCCGGACACATCTATCAGCCTACCACCCAGTGTTTAAAGTTTCGACGGTGTGTAGTTAAATATAAATGTTAGGTGGATCAATAAGTTTTAATGCAGTTTTGAAGCAGATTTATTGGTCAACCCCCTATGTATGGTTTTTTAAATTTTTTTTTTTTAATTTCGAATTGATTTGGCCGGCAGAAGTGCTACTGCTTGGGCGACAATTTCAGGCAGAGTATCCATATTTTTTGGTCAAAACTGGCTCTAAGTTTAGATTTGCCTTTTTATGGAACCAATAATCGGACACATAAAAAAAATCCAACTCGTGCGAAATAAAAAAGTTTTCGCCATTCCTGGGTCGTTGAAAACAATGAACAGACTCGAATTTTCGATATTTTTTTCGATTTAAAAAAAAACATACATAAAAGTTGACCAAAAAAATCTGCTTTAAAACTGCATTAAAACTTATTGCTCCACCTAACATTTACTTTTAGCTAGGCACCGTTAAAACTTTTAAACACTAGGTGGGCCGATAGATGTGTCCGGGAGTGTAGATATTTTTTATTTATTTATTTGGGAAGTGATGATCGGGCAGAACGATCACCAGCTCACAACGGTCTTGTCTTAAGTCCCATTACCGAAGTAATTTCGCCAGCTTTAACTTAACCATATAATAACTAAGTTATCACTCAAATATTGTTATCAATAATCCTAATTATGTCATTAGGATAATTTCTGTTGTTTGTATATAAATATGTCCACTAAACTGTTTAACCAATTGTATTAGTTATGCTTGAATATGAAAATTACAATCCGTTGGAATTTGATACTTTACTAGTTGGCGCTGTGCCCGTTTGCACTTTACTATGTAGTAGGCAATCGTAATGATTTTGTTACTAGTTACATTGGCTTCCTCGTCCACTCGTTTAAAAATAACTTCGTTGTCCATTCGTTTTGATTACGAAAGATCGATAGATAGAGAAAATGATCAACTTAAGTATATTGTATTAACTTTAAACAAATAAGATCTATACTTAAGATCTATAAATAAATAAAATTGGTGTCTGTTTGTGATATAAAATAACTGATTTTTACTAAGTCCTTAGATGTATACAAGGTACATATACCAAAACAACATTTTTTTTTAAATTTTGTATGTTTGTTCCGGCTAATCTCTGGAACGGCTTGACCGATTTTGACAGGTCTTTCACTGGCAGATAGCTGATCTAACAAAGAGTTACTTAGGCTACTTTTATTATAAAAAAATAGGATCTCGTGGAAAAAAAATATTAAAACATATGAATGACCTAATGTTCTTTGATTCAAATGGTGAAGTTGTATACTTACATTATATATTTTAAAATATTTCTTTTATTTAAATACTACGCGGACGAAGTCGCAGGTAATAGCTTGTATATTTAATAAGAATTAAATTTGACAATGGATCCATTATTAGCCTTCGACATAGTGTTAAATATTCGAGAAAAATAATTGTGATTTCCGACATTTTGTTAGTAAAATAGTAGGTGTATTGATTTTAAAAGATTGAAAGTGAGACAGAGAGGGGATGCCTTAACGTCGTTTCGCTATAAATAGCGAATGACTGTGATTGTCGCGACATTCGTGTTTGGGCAGTGTGCGAGAAGTGAGCTCTGGCTGGTGACGTGAGAAGTATGGCTGATTTAATTTATAGAACTCTAACCAGTGACGTATGAATGTGAGAGGTATGATAGATTGAATTTATATTTTGAATAGATGTGTTTCTTATAATAGTAAGGTCATTCTTTATAGATCATACTTTAAATGATGGTTAAAATCTGTGGGATCTCCGTGATGATTACGACACCTGTCACCGTCCTTCTTCACCACGGCTGCTGTAACTCGAGTATGACGAAATCACCTCATGAAAAAATACTGAAAGGCTTTTTAAATACGATAAGAAACTTCGAGCAGTAGTTAATAGAAAATAAATTTTAAATAAGTTCCTAAAATATCATTTAAATATATTTACAATAGTTAACAATAGAAATAAAGATAAAAAAAATACGATTTTTTGTAATGATAGATAAAAAGATAGCATTAGTAGTAAATTACGTAAATGGGATAAAAAAAGTCCTGAAAAATATCCATCTACATACAGATTCATTAATTTTATATATACTCCCGGACACATCTATCGGCCCACCACCCAGTGTTTAAAGTTTCGACGGCGTCTAGTTAAAAATAAATGTTAGGTGGAGTAATAAGTTTTAATGCAGTTTTGAAGCTGATTTATTGGTCAATTCTTATGTAAGGTTTTTTTATATTTTTTTTTGTAATTCCGAATTGATTTGACCGGCAGAAGTTTTACAACTTGGGCGACAATTTCAGGCAGAGTATCCATATTTTTTGGTCAAAACTGGCTCTAAGTTTAGATTTGCCTTTTTATGGAACCAATTATCGGACACATCAAAAAAAAAAATCCAACTTGTGCGAAATAAAAAAGTTTTCTCCATTTCTGGGCCGTTGAAAACAATGAACAGACTCGAATTTTCGTTTTTTTTTTTTTTTCATAATCCTGAATTCAAAATTAAAAAAAAACATACATAAAGGTTGACCAAAAAATCAGCTTTAAATCTGCATTAAAACTTATTGCTCCACCTAACATTTATTTTTAGCTAGGCGCCGTTAAAACTTTTAAACACTAGGTGGGCCGATAGATGTGTCCGGGAGTGTAGTATTAATAGTAAATTGTGTAAATAGTAGTATAAAAAAAGCCCTGAAAAAAATCCATCTACATACAGATTCATTAATTTTATGTATTAGATATTATAATTATGTAAAGTTGTATATAGATCATGAACGTCGTATAATAGATTACATTAGAAACAACGCAACGTTTGTGTTTTGAGCGCGATGAGCATATTTCTAACATGAAGGCCGCTTAGATGCTACGGTCATAGGTCCAGTGTGACGAGGTCCTTGGCTGAGGATCACTGAGCCGCCTCTGTCCGCGGCGTTGGCGCTGTCATGCTGGTGATGCTGGAGAATGGTCATGCAACTCGTGCAAACCAGTTCCGTTACAGCGACACACTAGCTCGCTCGCTTTGAACATCGGTAAAGTAAATTGATTCGTTATATTTAACGTATTCGTATACAAAAATTACTGAAGGTATTTCAAGATTTCATAGCAGATAGTCCTTTACTCCCACTGCTGGGACTATGGGCTCGTTTTTATACTACTATGCGACGAGGCGAGCAAGACGTTCACCTGATGGTATGTGATACGCTTGCCCATGACAACGTGGTGCTAGTTAAGATGGTACACACTGCACCACATTGCGCTCGCCTTGAGACATAAGGTGTTGTCTCGTTACCCCAGTAATTACACTAGCTACAGCGCCCTTCGAACCGGAACACAGTAATGTTCGCACACTACTATTTGGCAGTTGAAATAGGAGCTGCGGTGGTGCACAGACGGTCTCCGGCAACAGAGACTTACCACCAGTAGATTTAGTAGTTTACAAAGTATTTTACTTATATACTCCATCTTTATACACATCCACCAACATACATTTGAATCCATAAATACCAGAACCAAATCCGGCTCGAAGGACCATATACAACATTGTAAAACCTTCTAATAGATCTGTAGTCAATTGTATTAGTGTTTATTTAAAACGTGTCCACATTCTTCGTCATTATCAGTCATAAGTCACTCATTGCTGAGTGTAATCTATGTTTGGACTTCAGTTGTAGGACAACTTAATTAAATCTGAATGTTTCAATGACAAACACCGGCAATTGATTAACATGTTAAATAAATAAAGTCTCGTGAGAGAAAGCCTAGGTGGTAGGTCTCTGTTGCCGGAGACCGTCTGGGTACCACCGCAGCTTCTATTTCAACCGCCAAATAGTAGTGTGCAAACATTACTGTGTTCCGGTTTGAAGGGCGCTGTAGCTAGTGTAATTACTGGGGTAACGAGACAACACCTTATGTCTCAAGACGACGAGCGCAATGTGGTGCAGTGTGTACCATCTTAACTAGCGCCGCGTTGTCATGGGCAAGCGTATCACTTACCATCAGGTGAACGTCTTGCTCGTCTCGTCGCAAAGTAGTATAAAAAAAAGATCTATTAGATGGTTTAACAATGTTGTATATGGTCCTTCGAGCCGGATTTGGACCTGGTATTTATGGTTTCAAATGTATATTGGTGGATGTATATAAAGATGGAGTATATAAGTGAAATACTTTGTGAATGTAACCGGTGCGGTGCTGCTGCGGTAATGTATTCAGCGGTCGCAGCAGCCGGCAGGTGTGTCCTCGACACCGGCGTCGGGTCCGCGCGCACTCTAACAGTAATTACACGCAATTAATTTCATGTAACTGTGTTTACTCGACTGCTTGCACCGGTTCAGTGTGAGCGCGGACGTCTCCGCGGCCGGTACCGCCCGGTGTTGAATCTCATAGTGCGTGTGTTTGTGTTACCATCGGTGTAGTGCCGCACGCTCACGGATTGCACCCCCGTCCGATCAGTTTCGTAAGTATGCGTTACTCGACATCTTATCTGGTTACTGTGTGACAGTTACGACTGCTCGTCACACCGGTTTGTGAGAGAGCTAACTTTTTGTTTAACTAAGCTACTTGCTACAAATGAAACACGGCGATGTTGTGGTTCAGCCGCTGTAAAGTTAAAAAGCTGTTGTGTAAATAAACGAAACTCATACATTTAAAGAAATCGTTAAATTGAAAGTATTTGCACTACACTGTTATTCAATTACAACCTTTATAACATTACTAAAAAAAAACTAATGTGTAGTAAACATGCAGCCTCTCAATAGAAAGTCTATCTTACTGTCAACAATGGAATGATATTACTTTCTATAATATTCAAGGTAGTAGACTATACAAGAGTTGAAATCAAATAGTTTTTACTATCATCGATGTACGCCCACTACTGGACGTATTAGCCCAAAGATCACACCGATCGAACCTGCGACCTTCGCCGATCCGTTTTCCCTATACAGTTTGTAAATTCAAATATGCTACTTTGTTCAATACTGCATTGTGATAGAGACTGTATTTGCGCGCACGTGGTTAGTTATCGCTTGTGACGTCACCTAATCGCAGGGACATCCGAAACGTCCGACGAATTTCTGAAGAAACCATGATGCTGTTGAAGCTGGCCGGCCTTCATAGGTCCGTCGGCGCGAATTTGAACCTTAATTGACTGTAAATCGTATACAATATTGTAAACAAATCGCGTGCTGTGAGTAATGGACGTAGGTAAATTAATGTGTGGCCACAGTGATGGCGTGTATAATATTTATATATTTTTTTTTGTATTTCTTCTATAATATATCATTGTATATGCAAATGGAATGAGACATATATTAAATGAATATTTTTACCCTCCTAAATCATCATCGTCTATATTTTTGGATGTCTCCATTCGGAAAACCAAATTCGCGCTGTTCCCAGAGCCATTCCTGTTAAAGTGAAATCTTCAAAAGGTATACTACTTCTTAGGTAGAGTAGGAGTTATGTAGGATTTATTGCTAATAAAACCACCTCGATTGTCTTCTTTAATGCGTTAGGAAGGGAACGCACCCGTTCCACTCTGGACTTTGGCTTATTACGTCTCAAAGAAGGCTCTTAGAACCGTAGTCCTCAGAATAAGAGCATAAGGCCAGTTAGACTTTACAAGTGTTTTTTGTAATCATTTAATGTTTAAAAATATCTTGTTAATGTTTGGATTAAAACTTTTTTAAGTCCCAACTCTGCGAAGACGATTGTGAGCTTCACCAGTCCATCTTAAAGCACCGGCTCACCTGTAACTTTTTATTGAAAAATGTGTAAGAATAGCATAAGTCTGAAACATAAACTTAGACGTATACGCGACGAACTTAGTTTTCTTTAAGTTTGAAAGTTAATAACCATAAATAAGTATTCATTTTAGTAGCCGCTCGCAGCGCACGCGCAACTTGACAGGAAATCAGAGTCCGTTTGATGGCGTAACTATAATACTGCTAATATTGCATTAGTTATTCTGCAAGCTTGTAATTTAGTAGAGAAAGAATAACCGTTCGGTACTAGGTTCAATTGTCGTATTTCCTCATGACTGAGGGTCGTAGTCACCATGTGTGATGAAACACGACTTACTTGTCAGTTATAATGGAGTGGTGTTGCCATTGCCTTCTCCATTTCACATACTAGTGCGAGCACGGATGCTCATGACATAGATATGTAAGTTTCCTCACGTTTTCCTTCACCGTCACAGCGCGTGATATTAGTTGGTGTTATACTAACTGCACGTAAATTTAAAAATTCATCGGTGCAGGCCGGATTCGAACCCGGTACCTCCGATTGGAAGGCCAGCGTACAAACGACTAGGATATCACAGCTCTAATAATAAAATAGAAAAAAATATAGCTACTATCATATTGTAAATCTGCCGTCTGCTGTTCATAGTGAAACTTCGTGGACTAGCACAGTTCCTGCTCTCAAGTTCTCTTGGTAATAGACCATGTATAATCCGTCAACGGAATGAGGATCAGAAGTCTAGTTGGAAGCTGTTTTATGATAACAAGAGAGCGCAGCATACAGTTTCGTTATTATTGGATGATACACATCTATGTTCAACGGTGGACGTCTTTTCATTTGAAGATCGAGAAGATCACAGAAATAGGAGCCCCTTTCATAATATGATTTTATTAGACTTGTATAAATCTTAGTGTTTTATCCCGAGATCGTATCTAAGCGACGGTTTCATCGATCCAACGTCCCTCCCAAAACTTAACTAAACAAGTCCAAATAAACAAACTTAACGTAAGCGGCCTGTTCGCGGAATCGGAGGGAAATATTAGTCGACTACTTTAATAAACGACGTCAACGCCATTGTGATAGCTGATACACACCATTAGTGGGACTATGGTTAAGTTAACGTGACACCTGACCAACTTGACTTACCATCAAATTTAAGTAAAGTGATTGAAATCATTTTCACGATATTTGTGATATCGCTTCGAAAGGAAAGCTGGATTGCTAAGCTTGTAAGACGGTACACGTAATTAAGTTGTATATAAAATGGTGGTTAAGTTATTCGGTCCTGCCCAGCCGTGGTCGTGTCGTAATTAATAACTGGTTGAAGTCTGTTTATTCTAGATATCTAGATATTTACGCGCTCGCTCGCTAGCGCCTTGAGAGTTCCATGAATAGCTGCGGTTAGCTGGGGACCGATCAATTTAAATAATATAATCACCAGCCGTTACATAAATCATACATTTTATAATGTTGCCATTGATAAAAAAATAATCAAAAGTAGCTTTAATTTACCTATGTTAAATTATTCCAGCGTTTATATTTTCGTTATTAAAATTTCCTGCCATTTGTTGCCATTTGCCTTTTTCTTTTCTTGCCATTGTTTTTTTTGCATGATATTTTTAAATTCTTTCGCGATAAGATCTTCTTCTTCTTAGTCGTATTTCCTCATGACTGAGGATCGTGGTCATCATGTGTCGTGAAACACACGACGACTCTCTTGGCAGTTATAATGGAGTGGTGTTGCCACTGCCTTCTCCATTTCACTTACTAGTCCGACCACAGATGGTCATGACGTAGATATGCAGGTTTCCTCACGATGTTTTCCTTCACCGTCAAAGCGCGTGATATTAGTTGGTGTTTTCTGCTAACTGCACATAAATTGAAAAATTCATTGGTGCAGGCCGGATTCGAACCCGGTACCTTCGCATTGGAAGGCCGGCGTTCAAACCACTAGGCTATCACGGCTCAAATAAATAATAAGATCTTAGAGAATTTGAAACTTTATTATGAAATCAAGGACATACATTTTGACGATTTACTCGCAATGGTGCTGGAAGAAAGTGACTATAACAGTGATTTTGATGATCACAATGATGGTGATGATAAATGCATAACAGAAGTAGTTTCTGCAACTGAAAACCATAAAAAATATATTTATACAGCAGATAACATATTTGAATATGTATGAATTTGTGCAAATTGTAAGAATACACCAGAAGGCAAAACAGTCCTTAGAATTTCTAAAGTAACTATACAATTTTTATGCTTTTATGTTATAAGATATAATTTAGAAATTAATAAAAATGTTTTGTTAATGTTTAATAAATTGTTTTATCATCTGTTTACATTTTCCCGCCATTTACAATATATTTTGTCGTCTCTTGAAAAGTGTATATCCAGAAATCGAATATTATCTATCGATTGCATATTTTTTAAGTGTATCTGTGGCACGATTGCCCACAAATGGCTTAACCGATTTTGAACCAGTTTTTTTTTCTGTATCGAAAATTAAATATTTCTGAGACATGTTATATTATAGCATATCGTTTTTTTGTTACAGGTAAAATCAAAACATCCATTGTTAGCGAACACAACGCACCTTTAGTCTCACGCAGCACCACGATTAATGGTAACGTAACATTGCAATTCATAACTTTTAATATTTACAAAGAAGAGTCTATTTCTGTGTTTCCAAAAGCTTCTGGCGTTGTTTAAAAATATATGAATTTAATTATACTTTTCCAATAATAATATAATATAACAAAAACTTTTAAGTTAAACGGTTTTATTTTATGTGCACTGAAAACTAAAAAATTTGATACCCATATTGTGGTGGTTGTGGAGAAATATGTACCTAGTCCGCCATATTGGAACGGCGTCCATCTTGAATTTTAAATTTTGACATAATCATCGTGTTTTACTAGCGTAGCCATTTCATTTGATACCCATATTGAGGGGGTTAAGGAAAAATATGTAATCCGCCATTTTGTATCGGCGGCCATCTTAGATTTATAATGTTATTGATTTTATTATATTGTATTGTCATCTAAATTAAATGTATGTACCAAATTTCAGATCAATCTGACAACAGGTAGACGCTTAAATTTCAATTTCTAATTTTGACCCAAATAAATAAATTCCGTACGGGTAATAAAATAAAACCGTTTAAAAATAAATTTTGATTGATTTTTCTCTTTTAAAAATCTTGTTCTGCTCTTGTCTTTTGTTACCTCCTTATCGAGTTGAGAGAAGAGTATGGATATCCGTGTATTTTTATTAATATTGGTATTTACATATTTATTCAATTGTATTTTTGTAGTACATTATTATTCATTACGTACAGCCTCGTGCTGGTGCGCATGCATCACGTGTATTGAAAGGGTGCCGCTGACGCAGTCACTACCCTCGCTCACCTTCGCACGAGCTCGGAAAACCCCACGGCGGCGTTCGCACAAAACAATCTCAACTTAAATTATTTAAAGCCAAGCCGCAATTTGCAACACAATGCCACTTGGCAATTGGAAGGCTCAATTACATATAAATGTGCTCTTTAGGGCAAGCATACACTGCGCTGATACTTAAACGCGTTTAAACAAATTTCATCAACAAATGGATGTCCACTGCTGGACATGTCAACACAGTGGAACTGACAAACTTTCGTAATTTAGGTGGACTTGATAAAGTTTTCTATTTCTGGTCCAAATAGTCTGTTTAACTTCTTTAGGCCAAAAATTCCAGCTGTCTTTGTCTTAAATTAAGTAGAGAAGTAGAAATTAATTCTTACATCTCCCGAACGTGTTGGAATATTGTAAGTAATTAAGCACATTTAAGCTTAAGCGATATTAAAAGCTGAAGAACTGCCGAATAACCTAAAAAGACGGTCTTTAGTAAAATATACCTTTTCATGTCCCGTGGGGAATCTTCAAAATATCCCTGTTTTTAGAAGAGAGTCGGATTATTTAGGGTTTTTACCAACTAAAACTACCGTGATGACCAGACCAGTTACGGTTTCTGGATATCCTGTCTTCCGGAAGCTTGAGGCCCTATCTTCGCAGTATTACAGCGAATGTGTCCACTTCGAATTTGTCGTCCCTCTCTAGACTTGCTTATTGATGATTGTCACCACCATCCCTTGTCAGCACCCTCAAACCCGTTACCTTTTGAATCACCTTCGACTGTATCTACCATCACTCGAAATCATTAAAACACTAAATATTATAACATAGCGAAGTATAACGCGTCTCTAGAGTTGGTCAGCAGGTCGCCGATTGACGCAAAATGCGGGTCTGCTTTAGTGATTTACTTCGTCGTAATCTAGGTGTTTAGTTTGTAAATTGCAAGCATACCGTCAATAGACAATTATTTATCAGTTTTTTTTAACGTCCTTACCTAGTAAGTTATTACAGTGTTTAGCGTTAAGTTATCCTCGACTTTGTACTCCGTCGTGTTAGTCGTTTTGAAATTTGTCGTTAGACCCTGCTTTGTGGTTCTACTTGCGGCTTCTATTTAATTTTAAATCATTTAAGCTAGATTTATTATTTCAAGTCTTAAGCTCACAGACAGCTATGAAGATGATATTCCAAAGTCAATACTTATGAGGTCATCGTATCCTGTAGACTCCAACATCAGTATGTAATAACTGTTTAACTTATAAATACTCGGACAGCATCATAATTTATTGCTTGAAATGTTATATTTGATGTTATATTGGATTTTTTTCAATTATATCTTTTCAAGTTACTATTTTTTTATTACTTGCCTAAGAGTAAGCTGTACCTCGAGGTTTACCAGATTATTTTAACAAGTAACTAGGCGTGAGCGATTCAATAATTCATTGTAAATTATTCAATATCATTTTACAATCTCGTGGTTAGTAAAGTAAACTTATAATACTCTATGTTTTAGCATTTATTTATTAGTGGTCTCTCTTTATCTCTACTATCAAATTGATTTGTGTAATTAAAACAACGCCCATTTCTAACTACTTTAAACGAACATATATATAAGTAAATGATTAAAAAAAATCGTTTTCATTATCTGGACATATTTGAAAATGTTTCTCTCCAAAAAAAACAAAATTATCATCGGGATCTAACAACAGCAGTTATATCTCTGAAAGTTTTTTTTCAAATGACTACTCAAACTTTAATTCTAATTAGATAATCAAAAGTGTTATTTAACTGAAATATATATTAGTAGAATTGATAGTATTTTTCTTAACGTCGGTTAAAATTCGGTTGCTCGAGACGTAACAAAAGTTACAAAATTTTGGTGTTTGGATTATCTATTGGTTCCCATTGAATGTATCCATCACGAATTGGGTTAACGTTTAGAAATATGTAGATATAATCCTAATATGTATAGTAAATTGGTAATTATGAAAATAAATGGTCGATTGCGGCCTCGTCGCTGTGGCGGCCGCATTGCTTTCAAGAGCAGTCTCAAGGCGAGTCAACTCCCAACACCGAGGCGGTCGCATTCTTAACCTCGCATACTCTTATTTTTATTAAGCCCACTGTCCTATTTGTGGGCCGCTGGTCCACTAACGCGTCACGTCTTCTAAAACGAACCCTCGTGTACTTCACATATCAACTACACCAAAATCAATCTTATCACCAGCGCCACACGTACCAATTTCTTTTTCAAATACTTTATTGACGAAAACACTTGTGTGTATCGTTAACGAAAAAATGTCATTCGCTCTTTAACCAGTTTACACCGGTTCGCCGAATTTATAAACATTGTGCGGTCGTAACAAAACCGACCATAATACAATCATTATAAAGTCGCATATGCTTTGCTTTACATTTATTTTCGAATATACATTATAATGAAATTAAACGATGTTACAGGGCAATATATCTGTTTTTATTTCGCGATAGGAACGTACGGAGCGCATTTTTTAATATGTATCGATTTTATAAACATCTGTATGGCGAAGGCAGGGGAACCGGTTTATCGGTTGATTTGTTAATTTCATTGCTTCGCTGTTAGTTTGACGATTGCGTTTGATGCCTTTCATATTAACCGATGTACAAAAAGAAGGTTACCTTTTTAACGCCACCTAATTTACCTACAAATTGCCTACCGTATGACCACGCTCAACAGTTTCTAGATTTTCACGATTTTTATCTAGAAAACTACATCTCGCATCATTATTTCTATTTCTTAAATATGTATTTCTGATATTTTTTTTAAGTAAATTGTTGAATAAATTTACGGTTAAGATTTAAATGATAGATAAGGTGGACTAGATTTGGTATTATGTTCAAATTCTTGTTTCCTAATAAGACAATGAATGCTGTACAGCAGCCATGGTCATGAGGATTCCGCTGACAGATCTGACGTCAGTCATCACAGACTACCTACGGCTCTTAAATTGTTGTTCACAGTCCGATCTACGCAGAATAAGTTCAGTGTCTTTAAACCTTCTAGTGGTTTATTTTATTTTGTTTAATTATAGGCTCCCAAGCCGTTGGTTTAACCCAACATTAATTGTTTCTTAAAAAACATTAAGGATATTCTGCAACAAGATTTTCTCAAACAAAGGTTAATACGGAATTTTAGATACGATTAATTTTGCAATATTTTTTTGGAAACAAAATATAAAAGTTGCGCGTTCATCGCCACGTCCCCCGATATAATAAGTGACGAACCGTAAAACGAGATAATTATACAAAACTCTCATGTATATATTAAAATATCAATTTGCATATCATTATAGTAGCAACACCGCGGCGGTTCACGTGTACCACCGCGTGCTCATTATTATACATATGTATGCGTCTCTTTTCCAACATACTTTTTATATCACCACTGCGACCAGGTTTAATGTGTAAACATTTTTTTGTGTTTCAACACCGCTGCTTGGATACGAGGTTTTTACCAGGTGGCAGGTGAAAGGTAACGCTTCATCATCATCAGACACTGTCACTAAACACTATATGAAAGTGTTAGCTGTTTAACTGAACTATAATATTTACTGATATTTATTGATAGATTCAGCTTAGTTTGGAACCACTGATACTTATACTAATATTACTATACTAGGTGGTAGGTCTGTTGCCGGAGACCGTCTGGGTGGGTACCACCGCAGCTCCTAATTCAACCGCTAAATATGTGTTCCGGTTTGAAGCGCGCTGTAGCTAGTGTAATTACTGGGGTAACGAGACTTAACACCTTATGTCTCAAAGCGACGAGCGCATGGTGCAGTGTGTACCATCTTAACTAGCAGCACGTTGTCACTTACCATCAGGTGAACGTTTGGCTCGTCTCGTCGCATAAGTAGCATAAAAAAAAGAGGTCGAAAATATCATGATTTAAACGTTGGTCTCAGTTTCCGCCGTCGGTCTCCCAGTCTACGAAACTGCTACATTTTAAAAGTGTTTTCCCAATGGTACCCCTGCGCAACATGTTTGTGTGAGTACACGTTTTTATATGTAAAAAATATATCTAGACAGCGATCCAGTTTCACGGCGTTGCGACTCGCCCGCGTTCGCAAGGGAAACAAAAAAGTCCGGCGCAGTTTGCGTCACAGCTTACCTTTTCCGCATTTAACTCTGTATCGGTGAAAACAAGTTAATTAAAATTATGAAAAGGCTCGTGTATAACGCCGTCGCATTGTATAAACCGTAACATTGTTTTGGATAATTATTTTAACTGCTATAGATTTCATAACAATTTCGCATGATGATGGTGACTTTATACTATTGCTCTCATATGTCGACTTCTTCTTCTTCACGTACCCCTCCAACAAGTTTCAAGATATATTGACTATAGGTTGACAATTTGAGACTACATATTCATTATCATTAGCTTGCGGCAGTCCACAGACTGTATAATTTCTTATAGTAAACCATTTCTCACGTTTGTTCTAAGTGAACTAATAAATTTGTAGCTTCGGACTGTAATGACCACCACAGCCTGATGTGTAAGACGACTAAAAGTCTCTTTCGCAAGCTTTTGGTGGTCCTAGTTTCCCAAACGAGCCCCAGATAGTCGACAAATATGTAGTAGACAAAATAGAAGTAGTCCCATGTTTGTCAAAGTATCTTAGCGTCGAGTCTGGTTGAAGTCGTCAATCCGTGGTCCCTTGCAATGGATACCATGTTCATTTATACTGATGGACCACTGAGGGGTTTTTTGAGGGTAAAAATTACATATCCTGACGATTCTCCAATAGCGAGGTATCTAACAAAAAAAGGATTTGTAGTCGTTCCAGCTGTAGGGAAACAGAAGCGGTAATATTTTACACATCTTCTGTATCGGGGATCACAAAACAAATTCGACTTTAAAATGTTTTGTAATTTATTCTTAGTATCTGCTTGTATACAAATAATCGTACGCGGCTATCAGAATCCGCTTCTGCCCTCGAAACCTTGTGGCTTCATATAAAAATTTATTATACTTTCTATTTCATAGAACAATCTTTAGGTTTTCATAAACTTTTGTCTGTATTCAGTTTCTGATTTGGCATTTTTGTTAAGATATTAGTTATATTCAGAATTGATCTGTGTTTAGGGTATAATAATAATTGTTAACACTTAAGCTCCACACAAAGCTCCATATACTTACCGGAATCAAATAACCTTCGGCGGAAAGTCTTAGAAAAATCCCGTAAGGTTTATTCCACCACCGCCCCTATAAATAAACTGGACGTACTAGTGATGCCCATCCACAGGGAAACGCTGAAATGGATAATATTTTTTTCGATTTGTTTAATCCATCATCATCACGACCTGGTCTACATAATATTAAACAGATCTTTAGTATTTTCTTTAACTATATACACCCGACTGTTGATAATAATGACTTGCTGCCTCTAGCTGCATTTGCACTTGAGAGAGTAAAGTCCAATGTATAGATTCGACATTAAACTTTTATTTTATCGCTTTGCTGTATAAAAAATATGAAAAGATCTATACTGTATGTAAAGCTGACCTATTTTCTTTTTTTTTTTTTTGAGAAATGTTGCATTTTTCGGACACTTGCAAAGAGGATCCCTTTATGAGTTCCCAAGGTTGATCCTGGAGGGCAAAATTCCCGGAAAACGTGCTCCTGGTAGACCACGTAAGAAATGGTTCGACGATATAAAGGAATGGATTGGGCTTAAATACCACCAATTAAAAAGATTAGCCCAAGATCGGAAAAGTTTTCTCAATCTGGCCGCCAAACTTCAGTTTGAAGAAGGCACCTTATGATGATGATTTTCTTTATTGATAGAATGTTTTATAAGAATAGAAAGTTAGATGGTTTCGTAGCTGCGGAAAGTAGATTGATTATTAGGTTTTCTCATGACGCAGTCGGTTGGTTGTCGTCATCGGGTCGTTGCACCCGACACATCGATACACTGCATCCAATGCGACTTCTCACTAATGCACGGTGCAAACAAGAATTGAAACTGTTTTGAAGGAAATAAGAGCGATATTTGCTTGCGAACAACCAGACACTCAATGAAGCGTCGCTCAAGGAGACGCCTTCTATTATTGCTTTTCATTCAATTAATCTTATAGCTATTAGATATTATTTTTTGCTCTTTCGTGTATATATTAATAAACAATTCAAGATTTTTTTGTTCATCTTCACCATTATACAATAATAAATTCGTTAATTGGGTAAATTGCGATAGCAACGAAGCAATTGATAAACTAAACTTTTGCAATTCAATAAATCATCATCAACTATCACTACAACTTATCGCGGATTTATATATCTATAGTTCTGTTGTTTAATAATCATTTTATAACGTAGTGGTAGCAAACAAAATAGAAAATCATGTTAATAACCGTAATAATACAGTTTCAATAATTGTTCATGAATGAGTTAATATCAAATGAAAGGAAAAAATATAGAATATTCGAGAAAATATTGCTGATATTACATTTATTGGTGAGAGGGAAGCTTGTCGAGGAAAACTTGGAAAATAATCCCATAAGGCTGATTCCGCTCCAACGCTCGATGTAAACAGGGTATGACAACTAGTGATGGGTGTAACGAGACTTGTTAGTCTCACCACTAAACTAGCATAATGTGGTGTAGTGTATCTTTTTTTTTTTAATTTATTGTTAGACATTAATTACAATCACAAGAAAATTAGCTTGATACTACCTGGAAACCAGTACGGTTTATCTAGGTGGTACAGTCGTCGTGATTATATTTTAATTAAACATACATCCAGGCTGGTTTTCTATCAGATATCTCTTTAATCTCGCGCGGCGTGATCCCGAAGATACAACAATGTCCTGGATTTCAAGAGGATAGTTATTTATAATATTAGGTACTATATATTCAGATATTCTAGAACCATAAACATTGTTGTATTTCGGGATGACAAATTTTTTATTAGCTTCGAGATCTCTGAGATTGGATGGACGTCTGTATTGTTCAAGTGAACCTGAACAATCTAATTAACGTTTTCATAATTACCGATACCATATGTTAAGCATCCGGACGATCCGCTTTGTAATTAATCTTCTACGCCTTGAAGATTGACTAGCCCTTTCATGAGTTAATATTATTTCACTCTATCGATCGTTTCATTCTTTATAAATTTCTGCATCTTTTTTATTATGAAATTACTTGCAACCAAAGGTTAGCCACAGTTAATTAAGATAATTGTTAATTTAATAATTTCTCATGTAATACGCAACAGTAAAAGTGTTGGGGTATAGAAATGATTTATTCGTACGTAATAAATAATGAATATTACGAGTAATAATACAAAGCTATGAGACGAGCATGAAATGTATCTGATGGTGAGTTTTTTTTTTACTTAACATAAACTATGCTGTGCTTGTCTTAAATTTCACATAAAGATAAAGTTTGGTATATTAGAAATGCCTAGAACATCTCCATCTTTTATTATTGTGAATACTAAACACAGCAATGCTGTTATGGCGATAAATAAACAATAGTATGAGTAACTAATGAAGAAAATCTTATCACCAGCCAAATATCATGTGACGGGAGTAAGTAAAAGTGTTACAAGGGAAACGGTTAGGATCTATGTACTATCTTACTAAAATCCGTGAAAGAAGACGCTTAATAATGAAAATGTTATAATCGATGGTGCAAAAACCAAAAAGTTTGCATTTGGTGTTTCTTGTCCGAATCCCGTCTGAATCTATTTGGAAAGTTTTAACGCTCGGTGTGAACTTACACGATGTACACTGTATTTGTAAAGTTGTAATAAATAATCCAATGAAGCTACCGAAGGCTTTGCGGGCATTAGAAGTCGATCGCTATTCAGGGGAGCGACGCCGTTAATTTCCCTCCGGGCCGGTTTCCGAGCGATCAGCTTTTACCGGATTAGAGATTCGATCGTCTCGCGTAAACAACATTAGTTGTAAAGATTACCCACTATCTTTTGTAGATATTACTTTATTTAACGCTACATTTTACTGAAAGATCTTTTGATATATCATAATACCTATAAACACGTCTACTGTTGACCATAAGCCTCTTCTAAAGATCTCTTCACATGATTGCTTGCATCCATCGGTTTCTTGCGACTTATGAGATCGTCGGTGACCTTATGAGGGTCAGCTTACCGTCCCATCAGTCGCCTGTCTTTCGCTTCCTACCCATTGCCACTCAAGGCTAGTAATCTCTTTGTAAGATCACTTACCACCAAATAGTCTCCATCTTATTAACGTTCAACCTTTGTCTAAAATCTATTGATTTTATAAGTTTTTTCTTTTCATAGAAAATCTACAATGTTAGGTTATAAGGAGATTTTATTTATTGTCGGCTTTAATAAAAGTTCATTATCAATTTTAATCTACCGAAGTCGAATGGCGAATTTGTAGAGGCGTCTTACTATAAAGCTTAACGTCCCATCAGTCGCCTGTCTTTCGCTTCCTACCCATTGCCACTCAAGGCTAGTAATCTCTTTGTAAGATCACTTACCACCAAATAGTCTCCATCTTATTAATGTTCAACCTTTGTCTAAAATCTGTTGATGTCATAAGTTTTTTTCTTTTCATAGAAAATCTGTTAGGTTTTAAGGAGTTTTTATTTAATGTCAGCTTTATTAAAAATTCATTATCAATTTTAATCTACCGAAGTCGAATGGCGAATTTGTAGAGGCGTCTCACTATAAAGCTTAACGGTGCTTATTAAAATTTCATGAATAAAAATAAATTTGATTTGAGATTTTCGTTTTATAAGAGATTAGATAATTGTGTAAAAAATGCTTTATGCGAACAGGTTGCTAAGGCGACAGGGGAAGAGCAAACTTACCCCTTACTCCCTCTCTTTTCATTTATCCATTCTTCTCGTAACGTCCGATATTTTTTTGTTATCTTTTTTCATAATCGCTATCATCAGCCCTATAGTAAACGTGGACAAACCAAAGAAACATCATTTAATTTAATCTTAAACTTTATACATATCTTTTATGTTAAAGAGGAACGTGCGTAACGTTGTAAAAGTTTATCTACACAGGTCCCGGGTTCAACAGTCGGCGAACGGCAAATTGCAGTGGCCCAGATCCGGAGCTCGTCGCGTGACGCTAGCTCACTGCCCCCCTCTCTCATCCTCCTCCCATTTCCCCCTTTTCTTTACCCAGTACATACACAAATACACTGCCTATCATCAACTAATGTAGCATTACAAATATTAAGCTTAAAGTAAGCTAGGATTTTTGCCCTGGGAAGAGTTTTTTTCACCCAGGTTTACTCACCCAACGGAACTGAGCTTACCGTCTCATCACAAGCATGTAACTACTAATCATTCTCTTCTTTCAATATAACAGGGGGATTTATGATGGGCTTAGGGTACCGACAGACTGGTACAAAGTGACAAGTTGTGAGTTCCCGCCGATGCCCCGGCGCCCGTTACTACGGTAACGAGGCAATAAACCATAAACAAACATCGGAGGCTGTTTTACGAGCGTTTTACTGCGTCGCCTCATTACTACCGGCCGTTAAACATACTGATCTTATAGCATATCGAGGCTGTTGTTATAAATCTGAATGTTTTGCTTTCATTGTTATTTCTCACACAAAAAATGCCGTTTAACCTCCAGTACCTTTATATAATAACAAACATAATTGTCTACGTGTTTCCCGCTGGTCGAAGACGGCTCCCAAGTCAGACCTAACCTCATAACCTTCTGAGGCATGAGGCCTTTCTCAGGGTAACCCGTCTGGGATTTACCACTAAAAGTAGGCGTCATATAAGCACCGGCTCGAGACGTCGATAATTAAATGGTGGTTTAATAAGAGGGAGGAGAGGGAGGGGCGACTAAGCTAATGCGCGAGTAATGAGCGATTAATGGCTCGGTTATCGCTAGCCCTAATGTTTTTCAAACCAACAAGAATATTATTAAGTGGGAGTACCTAAAATGAAATAATATCGACGTGTTCACATATATCCCTACGCTAGAAATTATTTCCTTTATTATTATAAATTTTGCTGTTGAGAATATTACTCTTGTTTAGTTTGTGTAGGGCTGGTGTCAGTGATTTCGCCACTTAAAATTCATTTTAAATATTTTCATTTTCATTCACTCTATATTGAAATAAGAAAAAAGCATATTATGGATGCAAAGATATCTGCGAATGTCAAACTAGTAGCTGTTTTATTTGGTGGTACATCGTCTATTGCTACAGATCGTGTAGATAGATACCATCGTAGCTCAACATGTTGTTGTCTTTGATCATCACTCACGTCCATTGCTAGACAGATCTTCCCCAAGTATCTCCACCTTTCCTGTACTGTTCGCATGCAGCATTCTAGATCTTCCATCAATACGTCTACCAGTGCCCGTCAAACTCTAAAGGACTTTACTACCCCATTGTCCACGCTCTACCCATTGCTACTTAATTCTCGTATTCCTTTGGTCTGTATCGATGTCCTTCCTTTACGGATCTATGCGTTTCTATTGCCAATAAGCAATTAATATTATTATTTAAATGTATTGTTGCTTCAATGAATCTCTTTCTAGGATCTGTCTTACTATCAACTGTCAATTTTGTTATAAAGTTACCACATTACTGCTAATGATTAAAATTAACAAATTTGATTTGGCAATCGCAAAGCGTTACTTATTGCGAGCATATGCGACGATGATGACGCGCACGCGCACCGATATAACCAACCTATTCGCATTCCCATTCATAATTTGTTATTTGTTATGTCAGTTGTACTTTAAACTTACCAACTGTATTACGTTATACTTCGTAGTTGCCGTCTCTCAGTTTTCGTATAAAACATTACTGTGTTTCATGGACATATCAGGTTTGAAGGCGATGAAAGTAATGTAAGTGCTCAATAAGAATCTTTAACTCTAAAATGAAGCATTGTACTCGCTTCTTTTATGTAGTTCCTTAAGATCCTTATAAATTGATTATTTTAATCATAATAACCTTTAGTATAGTTTTATTTATAATCCAATATTTAAATTTGATTGCTATTAAATTACATAGACATAAATTAGAAAAATTTATGTGTATAAAAACTTATCAAGAAATAATGTAATTTTAAATTATCGAGCAGCAACTTAAGCACCGCGCGTCACGAGGTGGCCGCGTGCTCGGCAGATATAGTATCATCTAAAAACATCAAAACGTCATTGGCTACTTTACATTTAAGTGGATTCCTCATCAGACGTAAGACGTCATAAGTCATTTGGTGAATAAGAAAAGACCCGAGAATCCGGATTTTCAATCCAACCCACATTACCAATTCGCTGTTTCAATTATCATCAAGTCTACGGTAATCCGCAGTTGATATTGTCAATTGAGTGATGAATGTAAACTTTGAGCACGCTATGTAAAAAGTATGTTAATCACCATATAGACTTTTGGACATAATCGGGATTTGGATCGCGATAGCCTTTTCCAAATATATCCTCAACTGTGTCAACTAGAATATTCCGGAGAGCACGCTTTACCTTCTATAATCTCATTCTTCTTCTAAGTCGTATGTCCTCATGACTGAGGGTCGTGGTCATCATGTTTTTATTGAAACACACGACGACTCTCTCGGCAGTTATAATGGTGTGGTTTGCCATTGCCTTCTCCATTTCACATACTAGTCTGACCACTGATGGTCATGACATAGATATGCAGGTTTCCTCACGATGTTTTCCTTCACCGTCAAAGCACGTGATATTAGTTGGAGTTTTATGCTCTCATATATAATCTCATTAGTGATCTGAAATTTAGAAAAGGAAAATTCTTAGCTCTTAATAGTAGTCAGAGTAAAGGTTCCATCACGTATTACTATTGGTCTTCGACCCTAGTCTCTAATATTAGTTTGTAAAGTATTGATAGTAGTAAGCTCTCCTCAATAAAGACAGTTTAGATGAGTATCAACAATCCTCTGCAAATACAATGTATTTAGAAATGGAAGGGTGGTATAGTATTTGTAATTACCAAGGTAACGAGACTTGCCCGTTATACTTGTGGACCCTTCTAATCAAAAACTTTATCAACGACTATCGGCAACTGAAACATAACTTTTTTTTTATTACTAAGCGACGCGACGAGCAAGACGTTCACCTGATGGTACGTGATACGCTTGCCCATGACAACGCGGTGATAGTTGAGATGGTACACACTGCACCACATTGCGCTCGTCGCCTTGAGACATAAGGTGTTAAGTCTCGTTACCCCAGTAATTACACTAGCTACAGCATACACAACATACCATACCATACATAACTTGGATTTCATAAATCTAAATACTTAATTTCATTAATTTTGATTTGTCCTTGAACCGCTGGTTGTTTTCTTTCGGAACCAGTTTATATTTTGTTACTCTGTTTATTCAGTTATCGGCGCCATTATCTACGCAATACTTTGCGGTTGGATTTCCCAAAGCTTGAATTATATATTTTTTACTGCTTTTACGTAGTTGGGGCCGCAATTTCGAAGCTCTGACGCGAATTTTATGTACCAGTAAATATTTTTGTAGGCACCAGAACATTCGTTGTGTATTTGATAATAATAACTAATATAATATATTACAAAGTAACTAAGTAAACCAGTTTCGCTATTCCCATCCTTTTCATATTTTACCTTAAGTAACTTTTTATACACATAAATAAAAAAAGAAATTGATTTTTAAAAAGAAGTTTTGCTTTTTGTTTAAAATAAAGTAGACCGAAAGTTTCTCACGTTTGCTGCCCCTTTCCGAGATCCTTCCAAGTAAAACGAATTTCTAGAACTTTTCATGGTTTTGAATTAAAAATTAATGACGTAATAGCTTGTGCGGTTATGTTTTGTCTACATTAATAGAATTTGGTACTCTTAACTATTCTCAAAAGTGATAGATACTGAAGATAAGAATGACGGTAAATAAGAAATGGCCTTTCGCTTGCTAGCACAGAGTGCGAGAGGGTCAATGCACTGATTTCTACCATCTAAGGAGCGATCAGAGAAATCTTAAAATCCAGTATTTTCAAGGAAGAAATTCTCGATAATCTTAACTTTTCCATCAAAAGGCAGAGGCAATTCCCAAGATTTTAGGACACCAAAAAAAAAAGATCATACTTTCCAGAAACAAATACGGTATATCAGGTGATCAACATACTGTTTTAATAACAGCGATAACGTGTTACGTCTTACTAAAGGCAAGTAATGAATTGTTTGCGTTAGCGTTATACAAGAGCAAGCAGACGCGCTCGCGAACGCGCGTGCAAACAGAATCGTCGCGCGCAAACTGGGTCACGGAGAGAGCGAGGTCAGTTTATCATTGGTTATGGCTTTACTTGGTAGCAGTGTAACAGTCTTATGGCGATACGCTTCCATCGAATTCAAGTTAAATAATTTAAGTAATAAGATTACTACTATTATTACTTTTACCAGGTGGTAGGTCTCTGTTGCCGGAGACCGTCTGGGTGGATACCACCGCAGCTCCTATTTCAACCGACAAATAGTAGTGTGCGAACATTACTGTGTTCCGATTTGAAGGGCGCTGTAGCTATTGTAATTACTGGGGTAACGAGACTTAACACCTTATGTCTCAAGGCGAGCGCAATGTGGTGCAGTGTGTACCATCTTAACTAGCAGCACGTTGTCATGGGCAAGCGTTCTACACTTACCATCAGGTGAACGTCTTGCTCGTCTCGTCGCAATGTAGTATAAAAAAAAAAGTATCGGTACATACGGCGCATATTCGCATCTAACTTTCTATACGTAGTCAAACATCTAACACTGTTGCAGCGCTGCATCGGCACGAGGACGCTGCAGATAACGGCGGATTGTTTAAACATTTTTATTTGCTTTTCTATTTAGGTCTTCAATCAGGAGACCACACTTCAGCATTTTGACAAATATATTCTTTTAACAAACTTCAAAAAGCGGAGGAGTTACAACTTTGCCGCACACTGTACAACGGCAAATGCTCTCTTATGTAGGTCTACATTCATGACTGAACATCTTCTTTAAAGTCGTATTTCCTCATGACTAAGGCTCGTGGTCATCATGTGTAATGAAACACACGACGACTCTCTTGGCAGTTATAATAGAGTGGTTTGCCATTGCCTTCTCCATGATGACTAGACATGAGAAATCTGGAGTGACAAACTGAAAAAAAAAATGCTAAATAATAATCTACGATACGCAAGTATTACTTTTCTTAAATCTGACTACTTCAATAGTGAAAAATCAACCTGTTCCGTATTACAGAGAACGTGAATCGTTCCAACTTAGAGAACTAATTGGGAGAATAGATTTACAAGGTTACAACAAGTTTAGGCGCGACCTTTTTAAACTTTTTTTTTTTTTATTTAGGATAGACTAGTGCTTGACTACGATCCCACCTGATGGTAAGCGGCGATGTAATCTAGGTGGTAAAGCGCACTAGTCTAGAAGAAGCCTATTAACTCTTTTCTTGAAGACCCCCACATCATACCTGGACGGAAACACTGACGCCGGCAGACTGTTCCACTCCCTCGCTGTACACGTTATGAAGGACGAAGCAAAACGCTTAGTCCTAATGCGCGGGAGATCGACAACGAAGGGATGGATGCCTGCGGTGTGTCTGTACGTCCGATGATAAAAGGGCGAAGGCGGTATTAGATCATGCAGTTCTTGAGCACACTCACCAAAGTGCATTCTATAGAACACCGAGAGACTAGCTACTCTACGACGGTGACCCAAGCTATCGAGTTTTGCATCCAGAAGCTCTTGGTCACCGACTATTCTCATAGCACGCTTCTCCACCGAGTCCAGAACTGCCAGTTGGTAATTGGCAGCACCTGCCCAGATATGGCAACAGTACTCCACACACGATCGGACCTGGGCTTTATACAGAGTGAGAAGCTGTCCCGGTGTAAAGTACCGCCGCACTTCTTAAACTTACCTTCTCAAGAACTTCTTAAAGTGCCTCTCCATTACTGGATTTTTGCCCGACAGATTTACGAATTCATGCCCATCTTGAGCCACATGGAACAGTTCTAAGTTGGTGATAGCAGTTCACTCCGAAACGGTCCAAATTTGAGATCACAAACTTTTTATAATCAAAGCGCAGTTTAACTATAAATTCAAACGTTATAAACATCGTGATTCGCACAAATAGTAAGGCGCTCGCGGTGAAAACATCCGCCTCTTTATTTTTATAACTCACGGTCAGTAAACCCGCGCCTTTGTACATATATTATGTTTTGCCAGACAAACAATATCAGCACGAGCCGCGGCCGGTTGCGTGGGTGTTGCCCGCTTTACGCCAGCCCGTTACTGAATTACAGGTGACCATGCTATAACACGCTAAATTCCTAAACCGATAAAGCTTTCTAGATAGATACAAATATTTTTGCAGCTCCCTTTTACATTTTCTTCAAGAAAAATGGCTAGAGATTTCAGCTAAGCTTAGACCTTTTATGTTCCGATTTTCTTGAACCGAGGTAATACTTCTCTTTACAGAAGTAACTATAAACTGACACAGTGATGTTTACTGCTACTTGAGCCAAGAGCCTTGAATGCCATCTTACTGGTGGTAGGTCTCTGTTGCTCTGCAGCTCCCATCTCTATCTCCGAACAGTACAGTGATAATTTTACTGTGTTCCAGTTCAAAGGGAGTTGTAGCTAATGAAATTACTGTTGCAACGAGACTTAATATCTAATTTACCAGGTGGTAGGTCTGTTGCCGGAGACCGTCTGGATGGGTACCACCGCAGCTCCTATTTCAACCGCCAAATAGTAGTGTGCGAACATTACTGTGTTCCGGCTTAAAGGGCGCTGTAGCTAGTGTAATTACTGGGGTAAGGAGACTTAACACCTTATGTCTCAAGGCGACGCGCGCAATGTGGTGCAGTGTGTACCATCTTAACTAGCACCGCGTTGTTATGGGCAAGCGTATCACTTACCATCAGGTGAACGTCTTGCTCGTCTCGTCGCATAGTAGTATAAAAAAAAATGTACAATAATTATTAAACTTCTGGAAACGAATCCACATTAATAACAATTTGTTTAAACAACACCAAATGTCGAGTGAACTTTGCACTATATTTTCATTAATCAAGTGAACCATATAATAATAAGCGATAAGCCGCACAGTAGCGAGTATGAAATTTCAAATTAAATAATTGAATACTACTCTTTTAAATAAGATTATTCAAATGTAATATTTTTATGGCTCTGATCGTTATTTTGGATAAAAATTTGTATGTCTATGTACATACAAACTTATCGAATGAACATTGAAGTCGCAATAGATTAGTTAATGAGGTACGAGTTCGATTCGCACTTAGCTTGAGCTCCCAGTGAGGGTTAACATCGAGAAGTAACCATTATGTTCTAAGAACAACAGCTTTTGTGGACAGTTTATCAATCAGATTTCACTTTTCCAGCGCGGTGGATAAATAGCCGAGATTCTCTCGTTGAGGCACAAAGTCCAAGTAGTGGGAACGGTTCGTATGTATTTATGTAGATCTTTGGTGTAAGTCTATGTTCAGCTGTGGACATTTATTATCTGATGATAATAATATGTATTTTTATGCAACGTTGAATATACAAACGTATAATAACAATAGCCAATACCGCGATGATGGTTTAGGATGAATTTGAAATTGTAATCGGTCACGCGGCTCTGCACGGTGCGGTGTGGTGTGGTGCGCTCCGCACCGATCTCCCACATTTATTCAGTTTTTGACCTATTCTTAATGCGTTGTATTATGTAACAACGTAACATCGTGTACCCTCGATAACCTCGCGATAAATGCTGTCGCATTTTTGATTTATTATATTGGTGGTTGGCCTCTTGACGGACGCTGGCTCGGTATCACCGCAGCTCGAGTCTACCGCCAAACATTATAACAATATTCTGTTTTAAAACTTGTCGTAGGTCTCTTTTAGTAGTGATCAAAAAAGCATTTTAAAGCAATGCAATGGTGCAGTGTTTGCCATTCTCGCTAGCGCTAAATTCTGATGGCGGACGTATCCTTTCTTCTTCTTCTTAAAGTGCCTCTCCATTACTGGAGGTTGGCCGTCAGTTCTGCGAATTTCTGCCTATTTTGAGCCACACGGAACAGTTGCTCCACGTTGGTGATACCAGTCCACTCCCTGACGTATCCTTTACCATCAGTTAAACGTCCTGAATCGTCCGTTTTATTGTCCCATAAAAAATCGCTATGTGACATTTATATCTATTTCGATCTAAATAGTGAATGTTAATTTTCTAATAATGGTTTAATATATTTTTTTTATATTAACTGTAACTAACAGCAGGTATGTGTGTACTTTTATAAACAGAATTCAAAATTATTATCGTCAAGAGAAAATCTACAAAAGTTATGTCATCAGAGTTATCGATGGAAATGTAAGTAAAACTATGGAAATCAATTCGATACTTCGTCGCATCTGATATACTATAGATTTGAATAATGTTTAACATCAGGGCGTTTTACATTAAAAAAAAATTATGTTTATTTATGGTAGTAGATACTTATGAAACAATTTTATAATGTCTCGGCATTCAGCGTAGTAAGCGTTAGTAGTGTACTATAACGAAACTTTTGACTGCGTAGATCATTAACTTTTGCAGTATATCAAATCGATTGTAAGTGTTTTTCAATATAATTCGATACATTATCGCGTGGAACGGTAGACTTTCACTGATGATGTCGCGATATCGACCGATAAACAAAGATAGCCCGCGTCGAGCCGTCGGTCTGCCGCAGGGGAATGAACTCGGCCCTCTATTAATTGTTCCATCACTCTACGTTGACGAGCTTTTATTGATAAATTAGTAACCAATCCTCAATACATAAATGAGAATTGACCAAAATAAAAACTTATATTTATAATCTAAAATCTTCAAGTAGTTTTTAAAATATTTACCACTGTTAAAAGTGTTTTATTGCTCATATAACTTCGTAGCGCAACTACACATAATTTACGAATAAGTATTTTTTCTAAGTATCAAGCAACTATGTTTTGTTTTAAGTATTTTTTATAATATACATATATTGTTATTCTAGTCGTATTTTGAGGAAGTAAACGGTTGGTGAAGGCAGTAAAGCCGACCTTTGTTTTATATTTACATAACGATTGCCCGTCGTAAGTCATTAGCTACCGTATACAAATGATTCAAACGCAATGTTAACAATCACTACGTACTAAGTTGTTCAACACTTGACGTTTGCTGATAGTAAAGATAACAAAACGTTCATTAGCTCTATTGAGAAACTCTTTAATATATACAACAATTAGTGGTAGTGGTAGTATTCTCCTGTTAGAGCTAGTCTAAGTAAGCTGCGGTGGTAATACTTTTTCGTCCGCCAAACAGTAATGTGCTACCATTATTGTAGTGAATTCGTTGTGATAATGAAACTTAACATCTCTCAGAGCGATGAGCACAATATGTCCACATTTTCACAGAATTTTGTCACAGCTCAAGACTTGCTTTAGCATAATCCAAGAGACTACGTAGCAAGGCAAATATCTGGATTGTTAAGATCCGTCATAAATCTGAAGTAACAATTTGGTGCGAAGTAGATAATAAATATCGTGTTTATTGTTTTTATACGAACGAATGATGTGTTCACATAACAATAAGTTGCTACGAGTATAAGCAATATTTACAACACAATATTACGCCGTAAAAAGTATATCTACGTTGGATATTCTTTCAATACGCGGACGATGAAAGGTTTATATCTAACTCTTACTCGATTAATCCTCATGGTCTTCCTCTTATCGTCTTTAGTCGGAGATACAAGCCATGCTCTTATACTACCGTAGTCGAGACAGCTCACATGCCTACTTAGTGTCAACAAGACCTAACTACATTTCTCGATGAAGTTGTGACGCCTCTCGCCCTTAGTACGTCAAAGTTCAAGCCAATACAAGTTTCGTTGAACTCACGAAGGTTGTGTGGACTGTAACTATTGTCTCTGTTTTCCTTATGCACACACATAAAGACGCAGCACATGGCTTCTCATAAATATTTGGCAATACGTAATCTCGTTTTGATAGCAAGACATACGTATTAATGTTATGTAAACAACGTAATGTTTTAATTGATGTTTTGACTTTACTAGCGCGGTGGAACAGGAAATAGCTTCAGTTCTACTTAAAGTTGTTCCAATAAAAACAAGAATTTGTATTAGGCTTCTAGTTCGTCCAATGTTGTAGGAAGTTTATCTTAATACATTACAAGATAAACGCCTTCCATGATGAAAAGGTAATGTGATTAGGATAGAGGGTAAGAAGTGGATAAAAGCGTTACAACACCAGTCTGTCCAATTCTGGAAGACGCTTAACCTAAAATAGTAGACTAGATCGTCGAAAAATTAGTCTAAGCTTTAACAATTATATAATTTATGCAGAATTCGAATATTCCGAAGAGATTCGGTGAAGAGACTATTTGTTTCTTTTTCTGATTATACCGCATAAATTATACGATTTTGTAAATGTTACGATTAATTGGGATATTTTGTTTTTCGATCCATTTTCCTGGCTGGTGACGTAGATCCCGTTCAAAGAATAGAGTTCATACATTGCGTATGTTGATTCACTGGGCGGGAGGACTGAGCCCGGGGTGGGGTTTTACATTTATGACTCATTAAACGTCACTCCTACGAGTACAAGTCTAAAGTTCAGCGCCTTAGTCGTACACTTCGTTTCTTGATGTTTTAATGAGTGGACTCTATATAATGACATAGTACTAAAATTCTTGTTACCTCTGACTGTTTTACAGTCTTTACAAAGTACTAAATTTGTATGCTAAATTTTGGATGTACTAGTACATAATAATTTGTATGTGATATTTTAAATCACTAAACATTGAATAGGTATGAATATGTAATCGTAAATTTACATAATTGAGTTTTGGTCATGGCGCTCTTCACCTTGAGACGTTAGATGGTGATATACGTTACCTCAGAAATATCACCGATTGCAAGGCTCATAAAACCACTACAAAATGATGTTTATTTACAACTTCTTCCAAAAATTTACGCTGCGGTGGTACCTTGATAAGCTACGGCAAATAGTTTTTCTTCTTTTTTGTCGGGATTATTCTTGACAGAGTAGTCGTGGTCATCCTTCAGGTGTTAGGTGCAAGCTTCACAACACGCCGCCACTCTTCTCTAATGGCCTTTCTCGTGCACCAATGTGTTGATGCTGAGCCATTTACTGCCGCTTTGATCTGGTCTTTCCACCTCATAGGCGATCTTCCTCGTGGCCTGGTACCCTCAACCTCTCCCTAGACTAAAGTCGCTTTATTGCCACCTGTCCTTGGCGGCAAACATGACCTAAAAAGGTGAGGATACAAGGCTGTACCAAATATGATAAATGACGCTTGATGCCGAGCTCTCGAAGTATGGACTTGTTGGTACGTTATTCAGTCCATGATACTCCGAGCATTCTCCTCCAGCACCACATCTGTAAGGCGTCTATCTTCTTCTCTACTTCTCGCAGGGTCCTCGTTTCTGCGGCGTACAAAAATATGGGGAATACAAGTGAATAGTAATAGCTTTAACGTCAGTAAAGTTCCTCTAAGTAAACAACATGAGTTGTCTATGATTGTTTGTAATACGATGACGTTGTTATATTAGATTAAAAACGAGAAAATAGATCACTGCTAGTGCTTATATATGCGCATATTGCCAATGGCGATGCCCGAGCGGCCCGCCTCGACTGATCCGCGCGAGCTTATAAATACAACTGTTTTGTATAATGCGATCAGTCGTCTACACACCTTTTAATATTTAACATCTCTAGTTTACTATCGATTTTATTATTTTGTATTAGTTGTTATTGTTGTTTGTGTTGTGCGGTGATCAAAAATTTGTTGGTGCAAATGCTGTATGAAATTAAAGTGTAAATATGTAGACATAATTTATTTTACTTTTGTTTTTTAACGTGTATATTTTTTATCTGTGATTTTAATTTTAAACATTTACCGTGCGTCTTTCGAAGAAAACATCTTCAGTAATAAATTTTACGTCTACCCTCATCGATAATAAAGCTACTGTTCTCAACTTTAGTGTTATGAGAATGTACAGGACCAATTAAGTCTTATACTTTTTCATTATTTTTAGGTTCTTTTGATTAATTATTTAAAGGTTATTAAAGCTACTATTTTGATTCGTAGGAAATTAGATTTTTATTTACGAAAACTTAAGATTTTGTCAATTTGATTGCTAGACTAGCACAGACTGGATTAACAAGTTTATTGCCGATCCAATCACTGACACCTTAGTATTTAGGTTTTGCCGTCGATTCGTTTGTCGTGTATGACGTTGTAGTAAACCTGTTACACTTTTGAAACTGTTTATATGTAGTGTTCTAGCTACTGCTTTAAATAAAGATGCCGGTGGATTTTGATCCATAACACTGATAAGTCGGAGTAACCGGCTAGTTGATCGCCAATGGTAATCATGGAAATAAATGAAGTGTAATTTTTTTTCAAAGTTTATCTTTGCGAACGCAATTATACTTCATTATTTTTATTTTTTACGCGCGCTCGTGCACGGTTGCATATCTTGTTTCTTGTGCCAAACACCGTATTGAAGATTACAACGTTGTTTGTTAAAGAAAGACAATTTTACTAATTTAATAAATACCATTTGTAGTACAAATTGGCAAGGGCAGACGTTTAATTAAATTATTTCGTAGTTTAAACTCCTACACAATGTCATAAGACATTGCGGGTATCCACAGTCAATGAAGTATTTGCCATTAAATACATTTCAACGTGATAAAGTATAGAATGTCACTTTGGTTCGTGTACATAAACTTCGATCATAGCTCTTTGGAGAGCTACTAGCTTTATGACAACCCAAAAGCTGCACACGCTTGTATTAAAGATCTTCGTCTTCATACATCGAAGTCGTTGGGACTATAAAAGGCTACGTAGCTTAGTAGTAGTAACTGTCCAGCGGAGTTGGATGTTTCATTCCTAAATAAGAATCCTTAGATTCGCAAAACACGTAAGGACACTTAAGCTATATATTCATAATTCCAAGGTATGTATGTTGTTAATATCTAAATTATGTCGATTTCGTATGTTCGTCTACCCGCCAATCATTATTATAGATAATTTCTAAATTTGTATCCGATACTTATGATTTGTTAGATATTGAGGAAAAATAATTGTGATTACAAACATTTTGTTCGTAAAATAGTAAGTGTAACGATTTTTAAAGACTATAATGAAAAAAGGGAGGGTAGAACAAAACATAGTTTCGCTATAAAAGACAGATGACTGTTAGCCTCGCGACATTCGTGATTGGGCAGCGTGCGAGGTGTGAGCTCTGTGACTGGTGACGTGTGAATGTGAGAACCATGACAGATTGAATTTATATTTGAGTAGATGTTTCTAATACATTTAAAAACAAATTTTTTATTCGCTGTATTTCATCTAACATAAATAGTGGAGGGCCTACCTTTAGTTTTCGCTGTGTTGTAGAAGACAGTGCCTTCCCTGTAATGATCATATTTAAAGAGCACAAATAATATAAAACAAAACAAAAACCTATAAAATATATAAAAAAAAGATTATATGAATAATTAAATATTCTTGAAAAAAAATGCAGCTTGTCGTTGTATACTATACTCGAGTTGTATGATTTGAATGGGTCTGTACGTGTTTGTGCGAGTGTGTTTGTATGCGTGCGGGGGTGCAAGTGAGAACTTTCTCATGTCCGCCTAATAGTGAATTTTTTTAAACCCTACTTTGCACTTTCTAGTAAATTCTCAGTAGATCAAAATTCAAATTGTACATACTAATATACGACAGATAGTAAATTTTCTAACTTTTGCATTTGGATTCGGAAAGGTTTTTCATCTACTCATTATAAATGAGCTAGTTAAGAAGGTTTTAATTAGTATAGAAGACAGGAATACCTAGTATTTTATAGAAATTCCTGGATATTCCTGTAAAGATGGATGAATAAAGAAAAAGCATAGCTGTTTAAATGTCGAGGGGAAAATGTTCGTAACATACCCTGTTACCATGGGAGAAGTCAGAGTTATTTAGGAAGTACACCCACTATGATCTTCAACGGTGCGCCAATACTTGCGTAATGTACATGTAAAGCGTACATGAGGTAATCAAGTGTTTTTTGTTTTTAAATTTTCAAATTCAAATGATTTAAGCAAAGTATTACGTAATTCAGATGCAATATTATGTAAGTTAAGGTTTTATGACGAACGTTATCGCATCTACCGCGTCGCGAATGAATATTTACATTGTGGCGACGACGCGGGCGGATCGGGCGCAGATAACACGCGGCCCCACTCCTGGGGCTTCGCGCGGTGCATTTTGATTTCGTCTTACACGTAGTCCAAGGCCGGCCCCGGATTACGCTAGCTTACGACGAATAACCGAAATATACTATAGAGGCCGTAGGTGAATCTCAAATGTCCACAAAAGCTGTCGTCCTTGAAAAATATCGGTTTACTCCCGTTTTATTTCTGGTAGGTCTCTGTTGCTAAAGACCGTCAAGGTAGATACCACCGCAGTAACTATTTCAAACGCCAAACAGTAGTGTGATAAAATTACTGTGTATTTGAAGGGCGCTGTAAGCTAGTGAAATTATTTAGCCAGACTTAACACCTCATGCCTCAAA
This sequence comes from Byasa hedistus, assembly GCA_029286795.1. Lineage (NCBI taxonomy): Eukaryota > Metazoa > Arthropoda > Insecta > Lepidoptera > Papilionidae > Byasa > Byasa hedistus. The sequence continues at coordinate 856,888 of JAGSMW010000020.1, read as the reverse complement.
CCCAATGTGGTGCAGTGTATACCATCTTAACTAGCGGCGCGTTGTTTTGGGCAAGCGTATCACTTACCATCAGGTGAACGTCTCGCTCGTCTCGTAGCTTTTTGGTTTTTTTCACCAAAAGCCCGAGCTTTAGAGAATCAAATTCACTTTCCCAGAAGCACAACGGGTACGTTTTACAAACTGGACGATCACATCTTGAAGCTTAGTAGCTTCATCAATTGAGCTATATAGTTAGTACGTTAAAAATACAAATCATTTTATACAAACTGTTTAAAGGTGGAGTAGTTTTGCTCTTTGGATCTGCAACACTCTTGTGATTCAAAATTTGTTACATTCAATCCTACAATTGATCATGGTCTTGTAGAGTCATCGCAAGCGAAAAGCTCAGGCAATCGATTAATTTCGTTGCCCCAATAGCTTCTCTAGCTACAACGCACTTCAAACTGGAAGACAATAATGTAACAATACTATTTGGAGACACAATTGGGAGTAGCGGTGGTATCTACCACCAGTGATTTGTTGCTGACTTCTTTATATCCTTTGTCACATTTACAATAAGTGTACCATGGATACCGCCGAAAATCGACACTGTAATAATTTTCTATATTGTTGAATACTCACCCAAATCACGAGTGTCAGTAGTAGACTAATTGATCCGCCCATCGCCATAAAACCGAAAACGGTGATCTTAACAACGTTTTTACTGCTTCCCGCTATTAAATCTCGACGGCGGGATCTTAACGACTCGGCCATTCAATGCCAAAGCTGAATCTAATTCACTGTCGCACTCCGAAGCTCCCGAAGTGACGGTTAAATCTGACAGACATTACACTGCCAGTATATAAATATCATTATTATTAATATCCTCATCAGTGATTTACACAAACTCAATCATAATCGAAATTTGTTAATAATCTTGCATGGTAAGCTAATTCTCTTCTTTTGTTATGAAAGTGTACCATGTTGTACTTTTTATGTTTACCTATATAAAATCTGTTTTGGGTATATTTTATAAATACTCACATGATCATTCATCATCATTTCAGTTCATTGTCATTCACTGCTCACTAGTAGTGACAACTGCTTGATGAAGTGCCTCGACTCTCATCAAGACTATGGCGAAGTATATCTTAGTGGTTAAACTGCAACAGCTCCTTTCAAATAAGAGCAAGTGAATATACTAAGGCTACTACTTATCAGTACTGTTAAATGTACTATAACGTCTGTAGATACAAATTAGTTTTAAGGGTTTTCATATATTTAAATTACAAACAAGCCTAAGCTATAGATCGATCATTGCCTAATTTATATTTCAGTAGGCTATCCAATTTTACTACTTCGCTATCCGTCTATGAATCGGATTGCGATCAGTCGTAAAATACACTCAAAATGGCCGCTCGCAATTAATGCTTGGCGCGATCCTGATGTTTAACTACATGATCACGTCGCCGTAAACAGTCTCCATCCAGCTTTGAGATTGTGTATATGCTACATCAGCTACAGAAACTTATTAGAATTTTTAGGTAGAGTCTTACCCAGTAATTTTTTCGACAACATTTTGAACAGTACCTCAATTATGTTTAATTTTTGTTAAACGTTCGTCTATTTGAAAATAGGTATTGGTGAATAAAAAAAAGACTTCATATGTAAAGTAAATGTTATTTTGTTGCAATATAGTGCTCATGACGTTCGAACCGGGTATTGTCGTAATGGATGTCAAGAGTCAAATAACGCTGAATAAAGGTTTGCTTTATCTATTAGTAGAAAATAGATGTGTGATAAGTTTTCCGATTCATCATTTAACATCAGGTATAATAGTTGGTCTAATGCTTAGAAGACTGTTACAATCTTTAATGTTATAACAGTGTAATAATCATTTTTGCTTGTCGACAGGCATGAAAATGACTATGTCCACGACAGCGACGATGAGCGCTCGGGTCCACAAGAAAGTAATACATAAACGCGCGCACCCGGGCAAGTCGGGGCTGCCCGGCAAAATGTTGCACGCGGGCAAGATGGCGCACCCGGGCAAGAGCGCGCACATCGCGCACAACGCGGGCAAGATCGCGCACCTCGGCAAACTCGGCAAACTAACGCACTACGCGCAAGCGCAGGCGCACGCGCTCGCGCACACGCACGCGCTGCGGCCGCCGGAGCCCTGCGAGAACAGTAACGACAGCGGGCTCGGTCCGGACCCGGTCAACAGGTGAGGCAACATTGCATCCGGTCTTAATACTGCTCTGTGTCACGCCTCACGTCCTAACCGCAACGCTTCTATCAACAATACTACTAGAACCGCCGCTCCCTGATGATGAAGCTCGACGCCGTGACAAGCATCGGATACTATACAACTGTTACAATTGATTATATACCACCAGACCAGGTGGTAGGTCTCTGTTGCCGGAGACCGTCTGGATGGGTACCACCGCAGTTCCTATTTCAACCGCCAAATAGTAGTGTGCAAACATTACTGTGTTCCGGTTTGAAGGGCGCTGTAGCTAGTGTAATTACTGGGGTAACGAGACTTAACACCTTATGTCTCAAGGCGACGAGCGCAATGTGGTGCAGTGTGTACCATCTTAACTAGCAGCACGTTGTCATGGGCAAGCGTATCACTTACCTTCAGGTGAACGTCTTGCTCGTCTCGTCGCTTAGAAGTATAAAAAAAAAAAAAAAATACCTTAAACCTTTAAAGCAAAGTTTAAAGTCTTGTAATCTTACTAAGGGATAAAAAATCTAACATTGAAACTAGATAAACTATTGTAACAGCATTCGTACGTCTAGCAGTATTGTTGAACGAAGCCTCAACCGTATACATGTGCGCCTTCAGCAGCGACCTAACCACGCTAACCAATGTAACGCTGAATGTCAGTAACCGTTGTATGTTTACCCATTTGATTTACGACATTTTAATTTTTGTTGCGATCATCACAAATTAAGTTAAGGCTTACATGTCGCATGTTGGCGGAGTAGTAATGGAAACGTTATCGAAATCGTATGTTAAATCCGATCTAACAATACGTGGTGAGGAATGAGCATGTAACCAGCGGCCGCTTATCTGGTTAGCACAATCTACTGAACAAATTCTAGGGCGTATCACACTGATGGCATCTAGATTGTGCGATAGTAGATAAGACGGCGCCTCAATTCTTAGATACCGTTAATGTATTTGCTGACTCAACAGTTTTCATAATCACAAAGCGAACTGAAGTGTAGGTGATAATTATAATAACAACTTTAAACGTCTGAATTTGTTATCGCAGAAAAACATTGGTCGTTGAGTAAAATATGAATTCTGATATGTAATTTTGCTATATGAAATTGATTTAGAAAACTATCTAAAATCCAAAAAAAATCTTAAGTTCGTTTTAGAATTTCAAATTTACCAAATTTATATGAGATTCTAAAACTTTTGGATTCCTAACCTATTTTTTTATCAATTATTAATTTTAGTTTCTAAGCATGTTCGATTTTATAACAAGGTTTTTTCTTAGATTTACAAAGTGAAACTCCTTTAAAAACCTCACAATTACTTGTATGAAAGCATTAAAAAAAATTATCGTCACTTATGCTTAAATTTCCTATTAATCGTTGATGATGGAGATTGTATCTCATTATATATAACGAATCATAGTTATATGTAGACTATTGATGTATTTATACTGTTCAGTTGAATCTTGATACAATTCAAAATTGACATTGAGAATTTAAACTTTTTAATATTTCAAACACGGTATAGTTTTAAACCTGTCGCGTCCTCTAAATTTAACGGTTAACCTTCATCGAACGGATCCATTGGAATATAGACTTTATTAACAAACGTTTAAGATCGTTAGCATGACATATGTACAGTTTCCTGGTCGTTTTTATGGGTATTAATAAGAATCGCATAAGCATGGCTGACGTGAAAGTTATCGAAGCATGAGCGACCACAGAACTGGGCAGGAGTTCAAATGCAATGAATATCACAGCCGACTTTTATGTGCTTGATGCTTGTATATTATTATAAAGGACAGACGCATGTGTACACGGGGAGCTAACATTTCCAATCCTAGTTCTTCTACGAGACGCTTTAGAGATTAATAGAATATCGAAGCAGGTACGTTGTGAAGAAATAAAATACATCTTTCTCTTTCAAGAAACTACAGATTTGTTTTTATCAATTTGGTCTGTTAATGTTAATAGAATCTTGAAGAATTGTTTGTAAAGTTGTATATGGTATACAATCCTGAAGATATCCAATTTGAATTCCCATTAAGTTTGAGTTTCCGGTGAAGGAAACATCGTAAGGAAACCCACCAAACATTTACCAATAGCTTTCGTGGACATGTGACAAATTGGAGCCTTGACTTTGTCTTTGTGAGAGAAGGATCCGAGACCCAGTAATGGAAATTTCAAGTGGGCTGCTTTTTGAAAAACCACTCTCTATTGTCATACTGTCCGAGTCTTCTGTAAAATGAATCCTTTTGTATAAATCCAAATGTACTTGCAAGCCTAGTTTCTTGTTCAGTTTAGCTTTTAATGATGTTAACAACTAGTCTATGGAAAATGGTTACCATTTATCGCCCAGAGGTTCGAACACAATTGAAAGTCTTTAACACCAGAACCAAATTATCACCCATTCACATAGCGACCATTTCACAATCACATGCGCTAACAAATTCGAATTGATATTATTTCGACTGGCCAATTTGGACCTTATGCCTTTTGTGTTAAAGGCTATCGTTGGAACCGTGGGGTCAGTTTTTTATTCAGTTTAATCTATTCATTACTCGGAATACTTACTTTTTGGGTTCATTGTTAACGCACTTTAACATGTAAATGCGTTCACGTTTACAGTCAAATTTAAACTTGTCCGAGATAATATTACAGTAATTGCAGACGAACTAACAGTTAAATCAATTGAATTTACATTAATGAATAGGACGAAGAAGAAGATGGAAATGATGAAGATAATTTTATTAATAAACTAGAAGAAAGTGATATGAATGTCAAAAGAGATCATGAATGTAAAAACTGTGCGAGGTCCGAACCTAAATAGCTCATCTGAAGGGTTCAAAATCAAATGTTGCTTTTCAACGATTAGATAAAGTGTCGCGATGACCATCAAGTATCACCAAGAAGGTTAAGTAAACAGTCTATAATTTCTTTTCATCGGCATTCGCATCCAATCAGTTGAATTGCACCAGAAAAGAGATAGTCGATTATTTAACATTCGGATAAAGGAATTATTGTTATAATTTGGTTTTTTAATACGTTTAGTTTATATACGTAACCGCAGGCCAGCCGCAGCGTATTTTCGGCTGAACCCGCCTCCGTGATTCATCGCTTACCGCAAACAATCAATGAGTGAGACGTTGCACTATTTATCTCCCGTACCAGCCGTTCAATTGTGTGCCTTACTGCTTAGACGTTTAAGTCGATAATCGATCGTAGTTCACATGTTCGTTTTTAAGTACGACTGCAATTTTGATTACGTTACGTCTACTACGCTGCATTCGATATAACCGATGATTGTTTTCGCATAATATGATACGGTAAAATGAGTGTCCAATCAAATGGGTAACAACACTACATTTCGCGTGATGTAAATGTATTAATAAAGTAGATACAGTTCAGCGGCTGTTGTGAGCTTTAGATTAAAGATCGCAATGTAAACATCCCCGCGCGTATGTTAATGTTAATCCACTGGTGGTAGGTCTCTGTTGCCGGAGACCGTCTGGATGTGTAGTAGTGTGCAAACATTACTGTGTTCCGGTTTGAAGGGCGCTGTAGCTAGTGTTATTACTGGGGTATCGAGACTTAACACCTTGTCTCATGGCGAGCGCAATGTGGTGCAGTGTGTACCATCTTAACTAGCACCGCATTTTTTATTAAAACTCAATTTTACGGATTTCATCGCGTTTATTATTTAATTTGTTTATTCCCGACGTTTCGACCGCTTCAACAAAGAGATCAGTGAAGGAACATATAGCTGACTTGGAACATCAGCGTACTAAGAAGTCTGCAATCTGTGACCATGTTATGGATCATCCCAACCATTACATCAGATTTGTTAAACCTCAAATCCTCGCCAAAGAACACCGATTCCTGCCAAGGATGATTCGCGAGGCTATTGAAATTAAAAAACATACTAATATTAATAGAGAAGATGGTTGAGTAATACCACCTGCTTGGGATCCTATTATCAATAAAATTAAACCAAATCCCAAGTAGAAGACTTCAAGACACAGTGAGCACTTTCTGCGTAGATCGGACCGTTAATAATAATTAAAAAAGTTAAGTACCACGTGATAGCTGTGACATTTGGACGTCTGTCATCTCAGTCCTCCCGTGACCATGACTGCTGCAAAGCGGTCGAAACGTCGGGAATAAACAAATTAAATAATAAACGCGATGAAATCCGTAAAATTGAGTTTTGATAAATGTGTAACATTCGCGGAAATATAAGAAATCATTATAGAACCGCATTGTCATGGGCAAGCGTATCACTTACCATCAGGTGGTAGGTCTCTGTTGCCGGAGACCGTCTGGGTGGGTACCACCGCAGCTCCTATTTCAACCGCCAAATAGTAGTGTGCGAACATTACTGTGTTCCGGTTTGAAGGGCGCTGTAGCTAGTGTAATTACTGGGGTAACGAGACTTAACACCTTATGTCTCAAGGCGACGAGCGCAATGTGGTGCAGTGTGTACCATCTTAACTAGCGCCGCGTTGTCATGGGCAAGCGTATCACTTACCATCAGGTGAACGTCTTGCTCTTCTCGTCGCATAGTGGTATAAAAAAAATAAATAAAAAAAGATTGCACGTGTGGAGGCGTGGGGATTGTATTGCTGCGTGTGCGCAGATGTACGGATACGTCGGAGGAGTGGGAGCACGGCGTGAGGAAGAGGCGGCGCGCGGAGCAGCCGGTTAAGGTAGAGTGCGACGACGCTAACGACGCGTACACGTTCGCGCCCGCGCCCGCGCCCGCTCCGCTCGTCACGCCGCCCGCACTGCTTCCCGTCCCCGTGTACGTTACCAAACACCTTGATTCATTTCTCCTTTAACTTCATTACTGCTGGCGGGCCTATTACTATGCTCGGAGTATCTCTGCGTGATCAAGTCAGAAATGAGGGGATCCGCAGAAGAACCAAGGTAACCGACATAGCTCTGCGAGAGAAGTGGCAATGGGCAGGGCACATAGCTCGTAGAACCGATGGACGTTGGGGATCCAAAGTGCTGGAATGGCGACCCCGCACAGGAAAGCGTAGCGTTGGCAGACCTCCCACTAGGTGGACAGAAGGGAGTCACTGGATTCAAACGGCACAAGACCGTATTTTGTGGAATACATTACAAGAGACCTATGTCCAGCAGTGGACGTCCATCGGTTGAAATGATGATGAATGATGATGGCCTCCGTGCCCGTCACCGTCTACCCACAACAGCTATATCTACTATCTTTTTTTTTTTTTATTAAGTGTAGACTAACGCTTGACCACGATTCCACCTGATGGTAAGTGATGTAGTCTTTGATGGTAAAGCGCGCTAGTCTAGAAGAAGCCTATTCACTCTTCTCTTAAAGACTCCCACATCGTAACTGGACGGAAACACTGACGCCGGCAGACTATTCCAATCCTTCGCCGTTCGCACTATGAAGGACGAAAGCTAAAAGCTATAATGAAATAAAGTTACTGTAGTAACGAGACTTTACGTTTGGTATCTCCAAGCGACGTACACAATATGTGCAGTGTGAAAAGTGTAATACGATTGAGGCGATTACCGGTAACATACAGTCATGGATAAGAGACAAATTAATCTCTCATTAAAAATTATTCTTTTTAGTTTAATCTTTCTTATAAAAGTTTCGGTAGTGAAAAAACTTTGTGTTATAGTTAATTTGTAAAAGAATGAGATGAACAAGTTGGAGATGGTAAATAGAGAGAGAAAGAGAAATTAATAAAGAATTTATTAAGATGAATTAAACTGGTGAGAAAAACAGTAAAGTAATCTGCTGTATATTTCAACGTTTCTCTTTCTCTCCATCATGCATTCAGAGCACTTTGCAAACAATATCACAAAGAGGAGATTAATAACTGGGAAATTGTATAAAAAAGCATTTCATCTCATTCTCTCACAGCCCACGCATATATGTTTGTCTCTTTCTCATAAAAAGCAAGCAAGTTTCACTACATAAATACGTGTAGTGTAAGGTCAGCGGTTATTTAGAGGCACGTCGCGCCTCTACGTGAGGTGTACCGAGGTTCCAATCTCAACGTAGATAGTGCGCATACGTTTCAACTTAAGCATCACGCTTACTTAGTAGTAACTTACAAGAGTAAGTATAGACTGTTTAATGGCACTAATTTATTATCTTCGGTTGATGATGATGATATTGATATAAAAGACAGACATTACTGTATTCCAGTTTGTATAGCTAAAAAGATTTAAGTTTCATGATGATGAGCACTATTAAACATCGTAGCTCTTCGGGTAGACTTATCACTTAGCTTAACTTATAAGTTTATTCTCGTCTCCTCAAGCCCGGTGTTCTCCTTCTAGAATGTAATTTTATTAGTGAAGTATCCGGATGATGATGATATTGATATAAAAGACAGACATTACTGTGTTCCAGTTTGTATAGCTAAAAAGATTTAAGTTTCATGGTGATGAGCACTATTAAACATCGTAGCTCTTCGGGTAGACTTATCACTTAGCTTAACTTATAAGTTTATTCTTGTCTCCTCAAGCCCGGTGTTCTTCTAGAATCTAATTTTATTAGTGAAGTATCCGAATGATGATGATTTTGATATAAAAGACAGACATTACTGTGCTCCAGTTTGTATAGCTAAAAAGATTTAAGTTCATGATGATGAGCACTATTAACATCGTAGCTCTTCGGGTGGAGTTAACACTTAGCTTAACTTATAAGTTTATTCTTGTCTCCTCAAGCCGGTGTTCTCCTTCTAGAATCTAATTTTATTAGTGAAGTATCCGAATGATGATGATTTTGATATAAAAGACAGACATTACTGTGCTCCAGTTTGTATAGCTAAAAAGATTTAAGTTCATGATGATGAGCACTATTAAACATCGTAGCTCTTCGGGTGGAGTTAACACTTAGCTTAAAAGTTTATTCTTGTCTCCTCAAGCCCGGTGTTCTCCTTCTAGAATCTAATTTTATTAGTTAAGTATCCGGATGATGATGATATTGATATAAAAGACAGACATTACTGTGCTCCAGTTTGTATAGCTAAAAAGATTTAGTTTCATGATGATGAGCACTATAAACATCGTAGCTCTTCGGTAGACTTAACACTTAGCTTAACTTATAAGTTTATTCTTGTCTCCTCAAGCCGGTGTTCTCCTTCTAGAATCTAATTTTATTAGTGAAGTATCCGAATGATGATGATTTTGATATAAAAGACAGACATTACTGTGCTCCAGTTTGTATAGCTAAAAAGATTTAAGTTTCATGATGATGAGCACTATAAACATCGTAGCTCTTCGGGTAGACTTAACACTTAGCTTAACTTATAAGTTTATTCTTGTCTCCTCAAGCCCGGTGTTCTCCTTCTAGAATCTAATTTTATTAGTGAAGTATCCGAATGATGATGATTTTGATATAAAAGACGGACATTACTGTATTCCAGTTTGTATAGCTAAAAAGATTTAAGTTTCATGATGATGAGCACTATTAAACATCGTAGCTCTTCGGGTAGACTTATCACTTAGCTTAACTTATAAGTTTATTCTTGTCTCCTCAAGCCCGGTGTTCTTCTAGAATCTAATTTTATTAGTTAAGTATCCGGATGATGATGATATTGATATAAAAGACAGACATTACTGTGTTCCAGTTTGTACAGCTAAAAAGATTTAAGTTTCATGATGATGAGCACTATTAAACATCGTAGCTCTTCGGGTAGACTTAACACTTAGCTTAACTTATAAGTTTATTCTTGTCTCCTCAAGCCCGGTGTTCTTCTAGAATCTAATTTTATTAGTTAAGTATCCGGATGATGATGATATTGATATAAAAGACAGACATTACTGTGTTCCAGTTTGTATAGCTAAAAAGATTTAAGTTTCATGATGATGAGCACTATTAAACATCGTAGCTCTTCGGGTGGAGTTAACACTTAGCTTAAAAGTTTATTCTTGTCTCCTCAAGCCCGGTGTTCTCCTTCATCACCCTCGTGATTTATTGGTGGTTCAATTGTTGTGTAATTGCGTTATGCACACTGTTTACACTTTCACGTCCTCGTAACCGGTTTACACGGTTACGAGTACATCAAAATAAACCCTGAACTTATTTTCTACAATAATATTCGCATCCGGCATTTAACAGCTTAAAATAAAAACGCACCCCTTTTTCCTCGTCAGTGTTTACACGAATTTTCAAGCAGACAAACGTCCTCTGTGTTACTGTATATTATATATATAAGGGTCGATGTATATGTTAATCGGTGCATTTGCGTATGATAGTGAAATGAATGTTCGCCGCTTGTGTGTATATCTTAACGCTTACGTTTTCAGTTAATTTCGGGCTCGTGTCGTCTCATTCATTCAACATGTTCTTTTCGTTATGAATGTATGTTAATGCCTAGTTCATATGTGATTAAAACATATAAGGGGGATGCGTATGTAAACACAGCGCAGTTTTCACGCTTCCTAATCGTGTGGTAAGTGCAATCGTTTATTTTATCTTGATTTCATTTTCATATTTCAGGTATGTAACGGTTTGTGTATGTTGTTTTAAATATTTTAATGTATACATATATTTATTGCAGGTTAAGAGCCGGGTGCAGTTTATCTAGTCCAAACGTCTCCGAGAATCCGGGGAAAAGGTTTCAGGAGCCGCCGTACCGGTCCGTGGGGAAGCTAGGGAGCGGCGGCAAGCTCGCCGGGAAGTACCCCGGCGGCGGCAAGTTGGCCGGCGTGGGCGGCAAGCTCGGCGGCAAGTTGGGCGGCAAGCTGGGCGGCAAGTACGGCGGGAAGCTGGCGCAGGCGCTGGCCAGGCGGCGGGCGCTGGCCGCCATGTCGCAGTCGGGGGCGCCGGGCCTGGCCGCGCCGCTCTCCAACCGCTCCAGGGACGGTAGGGTCGAGCTGCAGATCCTCTGCCAGCCGGAGACACAGCATCGTGCGAGGTGACCGCGACCTCCGCATCATTACATTTCTCTACTTTACACATAACAATTTACTTACCATAGATTCAATAAAAATATAATTTGAATAAATTTAATTTTGAAAAGTTTGTTTCATACAATAATGATTAAAATTTCTTATAAATTTATCAACTTAGTCATGGTTCACCAGGTGGTAGTTCTCCGTTGCCGGAGACCGTCTGGGTACCACCGCAGCTCCTATTGCAACCGCCAAATAGTAGTGTGCAAACATTACTGTGTTCCGGATTGAAGGGCGCTGTAGCTAGTGTAATTACTGGGGTAACGAGACGTAACATCTTATGTCTCAAGGCGACGAGCGCAATGTGGTGCAGTGTGTACCATCTTAACTAGCAGCACGTTGTCATGAGCAAGCGTATCACTTACCATCAGGTGAACGTCTTGCTCGTCTCGTCGCAAAGTAAGTGCTTTTCAATGGTGACGTGCAAACGTCTCATTCTACTGGGTCGCTACCACATCGTACTGGTGTTTTAAAGATTTACCATTTTTAGATATCAGACTGAAGGCAGCCGCGGCGCCGTTAAGGACAACTCGGGCAACGGGTTCCCGATCGTTAAGCTGGTGGGGTACGACAAGCCGACAGTTCTGCAGGTAATCATCATTAATCCATGGATATTATATTTAAAAGATCATCGTTATCATTATCATTCGATCCGCATTCGATGCTCCGTCTCCTCAGTAATATACATATGTAAAGCAGTCTGTTTGTATGTATGCAGGTGTTCATAGGCACTGACTCAGGCCGCGTGGCGCCTCACATGTTCTACCAGGCGTGCCGGGTCGCCGGCAAGAACTCCACGCCCTGCAGGGAGCGCAAGGACGACGGCACCGTGCTCATAGAGCTGGACCTGGACCCCGCGAAGAACTGGCAGGTCACCTGCGACTGCGTCGGCATACTCAAAGTAACCAGCAATTTTACATACTATAAAACAAGCACATCTTAAATGACAACTCTGCATAATAACACAACCTAAAAATTTTATTTCTTGGCAATTAACATTTGATCTCTTTGCGCTTGAACTCATTGCTTTTTAATATTTAAAATTGATAATCAGTTTTATCTCTTTATTAACAATAACTTAAACATAACAAACATTTTTTTTTATCTATACAGACCTTTTAAACTTTGTAAACTAGTTTCTTTAAATTTCCGAGTAATATTTGCTTCATTCACAATTGACCTGCATTCACACAACACATTTCCAAATAAAAACAACACGTTTATCTGTTGCATAATAGTTTTATAAAAACATATAATCCCTACTGATTATTAACTGGAATTCAGATAAACAACAAAAACAATAGTGTGTAACGCACAAACGATAAGAGGATTATTGATACATATTTAATTCTAGCAAGGTTTAACCGAAAGGCTATATTTATATGTAAATATAGAAATTAATTTGGACCGGTCCAATCTATTTACTCACCATTATGTAATCAATCTTATATGAGTTAAAATTTGTAGTTTGATCTTGAAAGAGGATGGAAAACTAGATTGCTCTGATCACATTTATATATGAAACTTGGTCTCGTTACCGCAGTAATGTGTGTACATTATCTGGCTGCTGATTTAAATAGCGTTTTTCACTACCACTTGAGTGTATTCCTGAAGTCGTCGTCTTTTAAAACTGGTCGAGATCCGAACGATGCGATTGCGTTATCAAATTCATACAGTAAAAATATACTACCAGTACATCATGAGGTATATTGCTCACGCTGCTATGGAGGGGAAGATAACGATTGCACTTATTCACCTAATCCAATTTGCGATCAAACAAAAAATTAAATCACTGCAGCATGTGTATAAAAAGATTTAAAATCAAAATTTTCTATTGCTCCCACCTTTGAGTTTCAATTTGCTAAACAGCACACGAAATCGGATCTTAAATTGTAACTGCTAAATGCTTATCAAAAAAAGATAAAAGATATAAAACGATCCATAAAATGTTAAGGCAAAAGAAAATTACATTCAATTTATCACTTCTGTTAGTTATTTTCGCAATACACAACCAAGTAACTTGATGTAACTAACCTCAAAATTAGTTTCTTAATCGTTTCTCAGTCGTCTGTACACATCGCGCCATCTATTGACAACAAACTTGTTTTTGATCGTAATCACAACGTTATCATGTTTCCAATTATCTTTAAAACTATACACTTCTTTTCATAACGTGTGTGTTATAATATAATACATAAATTAATAATCATAGCAGTTATCGTGAAAAAGCTTTTTAGTATTAAACAAATTACGAATCTTTCTGCTCTTCCGTCTCTTTCTTACAGCTTTCTCTCTCTAACGTCTATTACGTACGGAATCACTAATTTATCTTTTTTATATTTAATTCCTATTTCATATGTAAAAACAATGTATAAGGTTAAGTATAGCTTTTGCTGTGGTAATTATATAATAATGTGATAACATTACTGTGTTCCGGTTGGAAGGACGCAGTGAATTAGTGTAATTACTGAGGTAACGAGACTTGGCAACTTGTGTTTTTCGACGAGCGCAATGTGGTACCAACTCAATTAGCGCTTTGTTGTTATGAGCGAGCGTATCATTTACCATCAGGTGAATGTCTCGCTTTTCTTAGTTTTCTTCATAGACCTTTGACTAATCTTTTACCGGACTGTCGTCGGCAATGGTTTACTTACCACCGAACGTCTCTGAAACCTCACTCACTGGTTGCAGGTTTCAATCTGGTTTTATACGAGTCCTTTCGCTTCCATTGGATTTATCACAAGGAGGGGCCGACCTCTGGCCCCGTTATCGCGGCGCCGTATCTCGGGTCAACGCGCCGGCGCATCGTCTCCGCGGACCCCATTATTTGATAATAGACAATTGTTGATACAATTTGTTCCACTGCCGCATCTGTACCAGAAATTTATCACGCGCACCACCCGCTCAATTGTAGCACAATAGAGACTGGATGTTGTCGCGGCAGAAGCGAGACGACGATACAATCTATCTTTAATGGTCTTTGTTGCTGGTTATTGTTTAGGTATCACCCCGGCTTATACTTCCGCCGCATTAGTTCCAGTTTGTAGGGTAGCTAGTGAAATTGCTAAGATTAAAAGAGTCGGTATTAAATCTAGAAGCAATGCATGGCAATGTATCGCTTATCACCAGATGAACTTCGTGTTGCATTGTGCCAATGTTGGAGATATTAGAAACAATCATTAATTCAAATATAAATTGAATCAGCCGTACCTCTCACATTCACACGTCACCAGTCAGAACTCACACCTCGCACACTGCCCAAACACGAATGTAGCGAGAATCACAGTCATCCGCTATTTATAGCAAAACGACGTTACGGCATCCCCTCCCTTTTTCACTTTCAATCAATACACCTACTATTTTACTAACAAAATGTCGGTAATCACAATTATTTTTCTCAATATCTAACAAAGAGAAACTATAATGTAGTAGATTATCTAATTTTGTATTATTTTGTGTTGCAGGAGCGCAATGTGGACGTGGAGCACCGGTTCGGGGAGTCGCTGGGCGGCGCGGGGGGCCCGGGGGGTGCGCACTCCGCTCGCGGCAAGAAGAAGTCCACACGCTGCCGCATGGTCTTCCGCACGGACATCATGGACGCCAACGGTCGCCAGGAGACGCTGCAGGTCTGCTCCACGCAGATCATATGCAGTGAGTATCTACACCTGTGAATCCTTTTTCCCAAGAGCCTTGGGATGTTGTCTGAACAACGGTATGATAGAAAATATGCGATGATAACTCAATTCAGAAGCAAGAGCAGGAAGTAGAAAATAGACACAAGTCCTCGACTCTAGATTTTATAGTACTGTAAATCTATAACTAAATCAAAGCTTATTGGTGATACAGCACTCAGTGGTCAATATCTCTTGGTAAAGTCCATTACCAAAAGATTTATCATCATACCTCTCAAAGTACAGCACCTCATTACTGAATTTTTTATTGTTATGTAGTAAAAGAAAGGTATGATTATTTGACTCTGTGTTATACAGCGCAACCGCCCGGTGTGCCGGAGGTGTGCCGCAAGTCGCTGGTCTCGTGCCCGGCGACCGGCGGCCTCGAGCTGTACCTCCTCGGCAAGAACTTCCTCAAGGAGACGCGCGTCGTGTTCTGTCAGCGGCAGGAGGGCCGCACCACGTGGGAGGAGGAGGTCACGCCGGACAAGGAATTTCTGCAACAGGTCTCTATAAATTATAATAACTACTTATGCTGTACTGGTAGTAGATCGCTGTTACTGGTAACCATCTATACCAGTGTTTCTCAAAGTGCCACGGGAGGCGCAATAACCTGATTGAAGTGGGTCAATTTGTAAATTGATCCGACATGATTTACCTTCTCACTATTTATTTTATAATACAAGGCTTATTATAGGTACAAAAACTTTTGTATTTGACCACTTTTTGTTAAATAAGAGTTTCAAGTCATATAATTAGGTTCTACCAACTAAAACTTTTTTTGGGGCGACATGAAATATTTTGGATGTTAAAATGGGGCATGACCTAAAAAAGTTTAAGAAATATTGGTCTATACTGTATAAATTCTGTTACTTTGTTCCAGTTAGATTTTTTTGTTATGTGTGTAAATCCTTGATTTACCACTTAACTTGTACATCACTATCCAAAAATTCTCAATACCTGTAGACTTTGTCCGCAAATTTTTAACCTTTAATGAGTAATTTTTTTTTTACCCCCTCATACTTTTGTTTTATTTTTCTGTATCACTTGGTCAATGACCCGTGGTATATGAAATCTTACCCCCTCGCGGGAGAAATAAAACATAAAATGCAACTAGACTCTGGAATGCACTCCCTCCTGTAATTCGTGGGGTTAGAACAGTGGCGCTGTTTAAAAAGCGCGTTAAAGAGCACTATCTTGAGATATCTCAACGCCCATGACTAAGAAACTGTTTTACTTTTTTATTTTTGTATATTTTTTTTTTATATTATTTTGTACCTATTTCTTATAAAAACAGTAGCTTTTTTTAAATATATCTTAGCAAGTTTTATTTTAGTATATATATGTCTTAGTTTTATTTAGTATGTAGTTTAGCAATATGCACTGAAATTACTTTCACTAATATAAAATTTTCCAACAAAAGGCCTACCGGAAGAAATTTCACATTGGAATATGTAGTGCCTTTGCACTTAACATGTCTGTACATTTAATTTTCAATCTGTAATTTCTGTGTGCATAAATAAATAAAAAAGAAAATAATATATGTGTTATGATTATAATACGGTATGTGTGTGCAGACGCATTTGGTGTGCTGCGTGCCGGCGTACGCGCGCGCCGACATCACGGAGCCGGTGACGGTGCAGCTGTTCGTGCGCTCCGGCGGCCGCGCCTCCGAGCCGCACGCGTTCTGCTACACGCCGCCGGCGCGCGACGCGCTGCACTGCACCGTGCACCACGCGCACGCGCACGCGCACCCGCACGCGCAAGGTACGCGCACGCCGCGCCCCGCCCCGCCCCGACCCGCCCCAACCCGCTCGCAACCACGAACGTGCTTTCGCGCGCTTTTTGTTGTCAACACACATTTTTTTTCTATTACAAAAAAAACACATGCATACACTGTATGAAGCATTGTCTATTTTTAATCTATTCAATCAAATCGCAAAAAAATTTATGCGACTACTATGCGACGAACGAGACGTTCACCTGATGGTGAATAATATAGATAAATAAGCTCGCGGTGCCTTACTTTCGTCTGCACAAAATTAATGAAAGCTTTGTGGGGCTCGGTATCCGAATGTATAATAAGGTTCCACAATCTGTTTTAGATTTGCCACTTCATAAATTAAAAAATAAAATTAAAAATGTTTTGATAAGTAAAACATATTATAGTGTTAACGATTATTTAAATGATAAAGATGTGTGGAAATAAATGGCGCTGATTCTCAAGCAGTATGTGTCAGTACGTGTTAGACATTTAAAAATGAAAAAGACAAAAAAAAAAATGTATATATATAGCCCGCTGAGTTTCTTGCCCATTCTTCTCAGGTCCGTGGCATTTGTTTTGCGAATGTCTGGTAGATTTTGACGTTCAATAAGTGAACTATTGTTCCCATGTTGAATAAAAATTTTGACTTTGACTTTGGTGAGTGATACGCTGGCCAATAACAACGCGGTACAGATGGTACACACTGCACCACATTGCGCTCGTCGCCTTGAGACATGAGGTGTTAAGTCTCGTTACCCCAGTAATTTCACTAGCTACAGCGCCCTTCAAATACAACACAGTAATGTTTGCACACTACTGTTTGGCGGTTGAAGTAGGAGCTGCGGTGGTACCTAGACGGTCTCCGGCAACAGAGACCTACCACCATTAATTACAAATACTTGCTTACATACATTTCTACATACGCGTTGGTGTAATCTGTATTCTTTTTATTTGACATTTGTTAGTGAAATGATTTTTCGGTGTAGCCATAGACAATGTATAGTACAATACCTTGGCTTTATAATGCCCCGGCTTTTTGATCCGTTGCAGATTAAAAAACAAAAAGTACAACAAAAAGCGCGCTCCGGCTGAGTGTTGATACAATGTAACCGGTATCATTCGTCACCGCATGCAAACGCTTCTTTATTTAATTTGATATAATACAAAATTGCTGTAAAGTTTGTCTTGCACATTAACTATTATGTATTCGATACAGGGTTTCTGACTTTGTACGGTTATATACATGGCATGTTCAATTCATGTTATCCATCTTATACTATTTTATCTGTAAAACCAAAGTCATTAACCCTCTAGGGCATACGGCATATTCCTTGTAACGCTCAATAAAAAAAAATCTATTAACCGATTGGCATATTTAAAAGAAACTGATAAATTATTATCTTTTCTGGCCTCGTTATCGGGAACGTAATGAAATTAACTCGGGTTATAATCTAACGCGCATAATACCTAATATCTTTACAATACACAAAATTGTAGTTTAATTTATGTAATTCAAAATTAATTGTAGTAACGAACATGCCAATTAATGCCAAGTAGTTTGAAGTCGTAATAAGTGAATGTTCAAATTTAACTTTGAGTTTTGCGAGCGCAGATCATTTGCTGTTGGAAAATACTTTAAATGTAAATATATGAGACAAAAATGGAGCAAAGCCAGAGTTGAGTTTGGAGAGTGACAGCCGCGGAGTACCATCGGCATGTCGCTTCCTAATGCAATAACAATATGTCCGTTGCTTCTTGTAAATCGTGTTGTGCATGTCTAAACGTATGGGTGATTGTTATCATAAGGAAATGTGAGAATATGTTTTTTTTTTTTTTGGAAGAAATGACTGATGCGCAATTGGCGTACTGTTTCTTTTTCCCCTTCTGTTCAAGCTAGGTCTGTCTAGGTAGCGAAGTCGGCCGCCGCAGCCTGCAGCGCGCCGCCCGCCACGGTACTGACTCACACACAAACACACACCGACCCACCGACCCACCGACCAACACGACCACCACACACGATTACACACTCACGAACAAACCATGGGCGCCAGTAGCACTTTACCACACAAATTCTACCGTTTACCACAACAAACGGCTCGCATTCTCAAACGCTGCCACTTCACCACGCACCGCTACATATTCAAACGACAGTTAATTCATCCACATAACACCACATTCCATACCAAAATCCTAACATCACAAACTTTCCTTACAATTAAATTCTATACAATTTTCCAACAGTAAATTTAAAACAGAATTAAAAAATTTAATCAGTTACCTATCTTTATATACTAACAATTATACTTATCCTAATACTTCCTGCAACCATCTATGTTACCTTCATTTACTGTTTCATGTTGGCAGATTTAATTCTAATCAAACATCCTCATCTAATAAACGATGAAAGATAAATTACACATACCCAGGAGCACATGGCAGTTAAATATTAAACCCTAAATCTAATCCTTCCTATACAACAGATACATACAGCTAAAGAGAGCGATGGTGTGGCGAATTCGTTTTCTCTAGCATTCATCTCACAAGCAGAAACAGACTGAAACACATAAATACTACACCGATATAAATCCCTCGAAGATTATTTTAAATGTGATTATTAGAACTGCTTCTATATAATCAATAAAAACATTTATAGTTTCCGTTAAAAATGGCAAGAAATTACAATTTTTGAAATTCAAAACAATTGATCAGTTCAGTTATGAACATAATTAGTATATTCGTGGTAATTGCGGAGATGAATATAGCAATACATTTTCGGTATTATATGTCTTCACCATGGTATTATATGTCTTTAACATGAAAGAGACATAAATACTAAATCTTCACGAAGAGTTTAGTCGATATTTTACATAAACTACCTCCCAATGAAGTGACGGTGGCCGCGGATGGTGAAGCACTCGACCTGATTACTCCGGTTAATATTCCCAGCTGGAACAGCGATACTTTTTTAAAATATTATTGTGGTGATTAACAAAGCCGGTTCGTAAAGCTCTTACCCCCAACTCTCCGGAAAGCTAATCCGTTATCCATTAACTATTTCTATTCATATTATACTCTACGTAAACAAACTTCCATTACCACATAACAGTAAACAGTTTTCAGAAATATTGTCATCACAGTCGGCAACAAACAGGTCTCCAACACCAAGTAGATAGTGACGCCCGTGCCGCACTTACAATTAAATAGCTTAATTGCACTGCTCAAAGCCCATTGCAGTGGTTTTACGAACCGATATTTAATTGTTCCTACTTCAACTTAAACTTGCTCAAAATTCAATAAAAAATAGAAGAGTAATAAAAGTGGAAAAACGATTTATCTAATTATTAAATTCTGGCAACACTTACAGTTTTGTTTGATCATGTTTTGGCGATGTTTGTTTGAAGTATCCATTATTTTGTAATATAATACACAATTAAATGAATTACGTTTTATCTGATGGAGTAATGAGCTTTGATGTGTTCACGGATAACTTTCTACTTTAGTTATGGTAAAACGTTCGTCATACAATTACGTATTATAGTTATATGAAACCAATTATTGAATCTTCAAGCTGCAACGGTTAAAATTAAAATGTTATCTAGACTCTTTAAGTTGGGAATATAAATGTTAAAAAAGAATTAAGAGACGAGTGGCGGGGGGATATTTTGTAATGTATTTCCGTTTTCGGTATTATAAAATCAAACACGAGTTAGTCCACACACGACATGAACATAGCCGATGAGAAGAAGATCGATTCAGTTTTTTCGTTTCAGCTGCAACAGTGTATAGAAGTAGTATCGTTGTGTTTTTAAGCTTCATTCCTCCATCAGATAGAAATTACTGTAACGGAGATTTGCAGCAGTTGTGCACGCGGCACTAGGTAGGCTGTGGAGGGGGGCAGAGCGCGTTTTGATTGATGTGTGGTGTGCGCAGGCGCAGCGGGAGCATGCGCGGGCGAGGAGGCCCGCCCGCTGCTGGCGTGGGGCGGAGCGCCCGGCATGATGCCGCCGCCCGCGCTGCCCGTGCGGCGGCCCTCCATCATAGTGCCGGACCCGCACTCGCCTCTCGGACTCAAAAGCGAGGTAAGCACACCCACCCCATTTAACATTTCACTGATGTCACTTTAACTTCGTCGTCGTTTTATATTCGTATATCACATTTCAAAATTTGTTTATTTCTAAATATGATTAAAATTAATACTGTAGTCAACCTACCATCTATACTCAGTTACTATGTCTATTTAATCGCTTACACTTACCGTGTCTCAGTTACTCGCGTTGTATTCAAAAGTCCGTAGAAAGTTTTAAAGGTCCAATAGCACGTGTGTATTAACGCTGCAATACGCCGCTGAATTATTTAACAATGAGACCACATGTCGGTCTGTCGGTCTGTCGGTCGTGCGTCACACGAGATCAATACATGCGCAGGTGCAGGATGAGTCGAGCCAGCACTCGCTGGCCGAGGAGGGCTCGTGCGGCGCCGACGGCCCGGAGCCCCTGCTGCCCGCCCAGCTCGCCGGCATCGACCTCCGCCTCAAGACCGAGTCCGTGAGGGACAACCCCGCCCAGGTCTGCACATCATCTCTCCACACTTACTCTCACCCTTAACTCACCTGACACACCTTTTAGAGGAGGGAAACAATAAAAACAGATAAGTGTTGTATACGTACATATGTTTACTGTATGCAAATTGTAACCCCCCCTTATATTGTTAACTGGTACTTGTTTAGTCTAGATGGAGCTTAGCCTATGTAGAGACCCGCGACCTTAACGTTTTCATTCATGAGTATTATATTACAAAAAACTAATGGCACCCACATCAACAGGTCGGCTTCGTGAGCGGGTACGACTCTATCAAGCTGTCGCCGACAACACCCTCGCAGAGCCAGCCGCCCTCACCCCTGGCGACCTTCACGCAGCAGCTGCAAGCCATACAGAACCAAGTGCAGACTGACAAGATGGTCGAATCGGTCACTGCTGCCATATTTAACTCTGATAACGGCGGACAGATATATGGCGACCAGCCGATAATGCCCATGTCGAGCATGGATTCGATGAGGCAGCTCATGTCCTCCAAGAGCCCTATGCACCCGCTGGAGAACGACATGAAGGTGCTCAGCCCGGAACTCATGATGAGGGACGCGGGCATGCAGCCGTCGGTGCTGCAGTCCACTAACGAGCAGCGGTTGATCGTCTACAACCAGATGCAGAACAACGGCGCGGAGGATACGTTCAATCCGTTCGGCGCGCTCACCAAGATGGAGTTGGAGTCGACGCACATCGAGCACCGGCTGGCGCAGCAGAGCGCACACATGGAGGCCCTCGTGGAGGACGCCATGAAAGCAACGGCGGCCATCCTGCCGGCCGACGCCGCGAAGCTCGACGAGCTGGTCAATTCAAGGGCGGACGACCACTTGTCGGGCTCCAGCAACTCCCCGTCGACGACGTCGCACGCGACGGACGTCCTGCTGAGCCCGAACGCGGCCGTCGTCGCGCGCAACTCGAGCACGGAGCTCCTGCCGCCGATGCCGCCGTCCGCGATGTCGCCGGACGTGATCCTGAACCCGCAGGTGTCGCCGAGCCTGCTGTGCGACAGCAACCAGCGCATAGTGCTGCCGTCGGGCGGCTCGCAGGACGAGCTGATGATGATGCCCGACATCCCGACGTCGGTGAAGACCCCGCCGGCGGCCGTCAAGTCGATGATACTGAACGCGGCCGCGGAGATCCTCACCTCGGACACCACGATGAACGCGCTGGTCACCTCCGCCATCAACACCGCCAACATACTGAGCACGGAGAGCGCCGGCGGCGGCGGCGGCGGGCTGCAGGCGGCGGACGCGCAGCCGCCCGCCGAGCCCACCGCCGAGACGCCGCTCGTCGCGATGTCGCAGGCGGTCTCGCAGGCGGTCACGCAGGCGGTCTCGCAGGCGGTCTCCCAGGCGGTCTCGCAGGCGGTCTCGCAGGAGATGACCGCGCCCGTGCAGGGCCTCACCGACATGAGCGACCAGGACCTGCTCTCGTACATAAACCCCAGCACCTTCGACCAGGGTGAGTACATGGACGTGTATTTCTAGTCGCGCGGTTAACTAGGTGCGCGCTCCGCGGGGATGGGTGGCCGCGCTGCGTGCGGAGACAATCTCAGTGCTCAATAATGTAAGTGGGTTCCGGGGGGTATTTATGTATGTTCATGTGTCGTAGTTACGTAGCGCAGGCCGGCGCGGCTGTAGGCGGTGCGCACGCGCCGGTTGTCGCTACACACTCCATCTACTCCTACCTGCGCTCGCGCAGATCACACCCGTGAACAAAAGTTCAATTGGAAATTAATATATAATCTTAACGGGTAATAGTGAAGTGCATATGATGCAAAAGTCAATTATATTTAAAAAAAAAACATTCAAAATTTCCTAACAATTTTTCTATTTTTTTTAATTATGAATCTGTGAGCATGTGTCCGATACATTAACATATATTGTTTATCTGTTGCAGTGTAATGCGATGGACGCGACGCTCCTATAGCGCCGGGGACTTTGTACTGATTAGGCTCGCTCGGGCCGACCCATCCGTGCCTGTACGAATGCATTTTACTTTCAAGTGACGCGTTAAGGGCTCAAAAGCTGTTTATATGTGAATTAATTAATGCATGTCACTTATATACGCCGTTAGACCTTAAACCTATACGTAGACAAATATAATCTCGTAAACTAATATAGAATGGACGGATGTTTGTGTTTGTGAGGCCGATTCCGTTATAAAATGACTACAACACCCCCCTCCACCCTTTTCGAATTATATAATCTGTACGCGTGTAAGAAAATGCGTTTTTTTTTTATACGTCAATTATACAAAGTGAGTCAGTATTACAGGGCCTGTAAAATTGTCGGCGTTGCGTGTTGCGAAACGCTTTTAAGCTCTGACAGACGTATTGTATATCAATTAGAAATAAAACCTTATACATATTTTTTTATAACTGCGGTATATTTACAAAAGTTAAATAAGTGAACAGTTTATTATACATACATTAGTTATATAATGAGCTGCGTACCGCAACGCGCCGCGCTGCGACCGATGTATTTTCGAGATAAAAAATTATTAAGAAATCCTCTTGAACGTTGAGATTTGTATTTTCATACCAGAGATGTTTTTTATGTTTTTTCGATATCGAATTTTATTATACACGATGTTAGCTATGTAGTGATGGGGGCGCTGCCGTCGGACTGTCCAGCCAATGCTGTTATATATCGTAACTCGTACCTAGTAGTAAAATAGTAGAATTTCTTAGTTGGCATTACGAACGGAGCACATATCTGTGGCTATTTGGCAGTCAGTTTATAATGCATTGTCTGGACGCGATGACGTCACAGCCGCCAAGTCCTGACCGCGCTGATGAAAACACAGGCGCGTGTTCGTTCGGTCCAACCGTTTAACAGTCGAGTCTGATAATATTTTCTTATTCGAAGTTTACATTTATCTATAGATAAGTCACTGTACATTCCGACTCGAAGGACCGAGCGAGCACGCGGCGCCGGCTCAGGGGAGCGGCGTTACTCTATAACGTCCGTCGTGGTCGCGGAGCAAAGATTTAATGGTATATCATAATATTATGTTAAACATATGTTACGAGTTGATTATATTTTACAAACAAAATTGGGACGCTACATATTTGATGTGCCATTTACTATACGTAGTCGTAAGGTAGACCCGCGCACGCCCGCGTCGCGGCGCGGCGGGGCCCGCACCGCGTACAGCTGGCCACCGACACCGGACATGCGCTTCCACCTCATCATCAGAACGCGTAGCATGGTCAAACCGTAGTCACACGTGCGACGTTTGACAACCGATATGTTATAACCTGTTGAACGTCTCACACTACAGCGTCGATTGCGCACGCGCATCGTCGCAGACGCATAGTATATGATATTAGTTTAATTTCCATTACGACTTTGTTACACGTTTAATTCAAGTGTTTCAAACATTATCATTCCATTATCAGTTGATTGTGTCGAATCTACAATATTTAATATACAATTGGCACTACCAACCGTAATTTCTGATTATAAAGCCGAGCTGTGGTCTTCTCCACCCTGCTCCCCGCGCAGCCCCCGCCGTGCCCGCAACCGGCCAGGGACCATATCCACTGCTAATGCATAACTTTAAATATTTACAATTATACAAAACTAATGGTGCGTTCAAAATTATTAAATGTTAAATGTGCGTAGTTTATATATATTTATGTTATATATGTATTAATGCAAATGTATCTTGTTATTGCCCGCTGGTGTATATCTTTACGAAAAGCGAATTAAATTTACTGTTTAGGTTATGTTTATATAATTATACTTAAAATTCGTTACACAACAGTTTTTCTTTTGTAACAATCGTGTAAATATTTATTAGTTATTACATAAGTGAATGTGCGTTAATGTAAATGATATTTATGTTTAGCGAAACTGTACCAGTATGTGCGCGCCGAGCTCTGGGGTCATTGAACATACGCGCGATCGACCCAAAGACAAATACGTCTATAATACGTATTTATGACATTACCAAAATTTTTATTAGTTTCTTTTTTTAATTTCTTACGACCCACAGCAAATGGCTCGGCGTGAAAAATTAATATCATAGTTTACATATACATGTAATCGTATGTATTAAGCGGCACGGGTATGTTAGCGTTTAGATAATTCGAAAATTGAATGTCTTATATGAATATATTATATATCGAAACGCATTTGTGGAGCCTATACGAAATTGTTCAGTCTTCCGTGTTTAATTTTTTTGTTGAAAAAAAAAAATATATACAACTTTTATATAAATTATGTATGCACAAAACGGAACGCATTTGACAACGAAATTAATGGCGGAGGCGCGGGGAAGTTAAATGTTGTATGTCCCCCGGTGCTTTCTCCGCTGTAAGCTTTAGCTAATGTTCGTACTTGTGCGTTGTGGGCGGGTCGCAGTCGGTGCTCGGACTCCGCACACGATTTGATCTTTAAGCAGCGGAGCTCCCAGCGGCGCCGGTCCCGTCCAGCGGTAAGGTCTCTAGTCGGTATATAACAATGCAACTTGCCGAAGGGTCACGATGCGTATGTGTATGTTACTTGTTTTGATGTAATTAAATGTTATTAAAAAAAATATATCACTCGTGTATTTATTTACTCCAAACGCGACGATAAATGTACTGCTGCTCTTCGTGAATGAGAAGATTCGTGTACTAAGGTAAACGATTACAAACCAGTACATAGCAATTTGGCAATGGGGCACACCGTAGAAGGCCAATGGTGTGCTAAGGTCTTCAATGGGCAGGTACGAAAAATCTGATGAAGGCAAAGTACGGCAAACGTAAAGTTAATCGTCGAATCAAAGCATCGGTGTGGATACCCTAACGATTATATCCAAAATATCATTTATATAAAAATAAACAGGCATTGAGAATATAGATAGATAAATTCTTTATTGCGCACATTAACGGTCTTTTACACAAATTAACAAAAACTAAGCTTAAAATCTAAATGTGGGCAAGGGCGGCCTTATCGCTATAAGCGAGAGATAAAAACAAATATAAATAAATAGCAGGATAACGTGAAAAGTCAGGAAAAATAAATAACAGCAAGAATTGTATATACTAAAGATAGATTTCTGGACAGAAGCCTCTGTTTAGATAAGAAGAAAACATAAGTGATACATGCAAGAATATAAACATACATATAACATAACTTTGCACTATATATACACATTTAATAAGGAAATTAGATTATTAGCGTTTTTACTAAAAATATATATTATTTTTTATTATTGGCAACACTACGGTGGCGCTGGTGAGCTGAAACATCAACGAGTTGCTATGTAAATGGCTGCGAGTCCGACTACTGCTACAATGTTGTGTAGTGAAGGCCATTTAATATAAAATATAAATGTAATCTCTTTTCTCCGGTCCAAGTTAATATGATATTTAAATGTTTAAACTATTTCTTATTTAAAACTAATTTCCTCAGCCTTCGAAACGGTATGGTGAAGCCTGACCCAAAATCGTTTTTCTATTTAAAGGCTATTGTCCTTGGAATCTACAGCTACAATACGAGCGACACGTTCAGCTGATAGTAAATCATACGAACAGTACATACATCACGTTACTTCAATACATAAGATGTTGACTCGTTACCACAGTAATTTCACTAACTACAACACCTTTCAAACCGGAACACAGGTAAAGTTCCATACAGCAGATAGTAGTAGCTTACGTGTATATATACTCCCGGACACATCTATCGGCCCACCATCCAGTGTTTAAAGTTTCTACGGTGTCTAGTTAAAAATAAATGTTAGGTGGAGCAATAAGTTTTAATGCAGTTTTGAAGCAGATTTATTGGTCAACCCCTATGTATGTTTTTTTATTTATTTTTTTTGTAATTTCGAATTGATTTGGCCGGCAGAAGTTTTACAGCTTGGACGACAATTTCAGGCAGAGTATCGATATTTTTTGGTCAAAACTGGCTCTAAGTTTAGATTTGCCTTTTTATGGAACCAATAATCGGACACATAAAAAAAATCCAACTTGTGCGAAATAAAAAAGTTTTCTCCATTCCTGGGTCGTTGAAAACAATGAACAGACTCGAATTTTCGTTTTTTTTTCATAATCTTGAATTCAAAATTAAAAAAAAAAAACATACATAAAGGTTGACCAAAAATCAGCTTTAAAACTGCATTAAAACTTATTGCTCCACCTAACATTTATTTTTAGCTAGGCACCGTTAAAACTTTTAAACACTAGGTGGGCCGATAGATGTGTCCGGGAGTGTATTTTTTGGTTTTGATTAAAAAATAAAACTCCGCACGCTCAACACCTCATAAGAAATATATTTAATTAAACCTGATACTGATCCTATTTATACATACGTACAAGTAACATGAGCACGAGACGCCATTTACAATTAAAACTATACTAACCCCCCCAACGCGACATAATTACACGTTCACATAATTTCAATGAATTACATATTAAATATTAATATTCATTATATTGCATACATTTAAATACATTATCGTTATATACCTAAATATGAACATAGCGTGAAGGTACAGAACAGCACGAAGACAATGAGGACGATGGCAACCCAGGCAGGTACGGTACCTGCAATTCAAAATATTGCCAGCATTCAAAAATATGACAACACAGAATATAAAATTATAGCTATTATATATATTTTTATGAACTTTATTTATCTTTATAAAAGGAGTTTACTTATCCTTAACTTCACAAGATGCTAAGTGGTAAACAAATACATTAAAAAAACGTAATGATTTTTTATATTTCCGCGAATGTTAAACATTTATTAAAACTAAATTCTACAGAATTTATCGCGTTTATTTATTCACGGGATCCATGACCACCACTGCTGCAAAGCGCTCGAAACGACGGGATTAAATAAACGCGGAAAAAATCCGTAAAATTTAGTTTTGTTAAAAAAAACTAGTTTTTATTATGTGGGGTTGCGTCGCTTAATTACGGAGTTCCTATGCCCACCTTCCAGATCCATCATCACATCGATTAATATAATATCAGCTCAATCGGAAACTGGGAAGTGGATCAAATTTAACTTGCAACATTTGATTATAGACAACGGGACAGGTGAGTCTAAATAAAAGCTTATAAAAAAAGTCTTTCTTAGATGCGCATGAGAGGGAGAGTGAGGGGTGTACTCACGCGGATATGGCAGGCTGTGGACGTAGAGGCAGTTGTCGACGGAGATGGAGAGCAGTGCGGCCTCGCTGCGGCTCGCGATGGGCGGGCCCGCGCCGCGCACCGGCAGGAACGCGAGCCCCGTCACGAACATGCCGTGAGCGTTGCGCACGTGCAGCACGCGCTGCGCACACACAAACAAACTTATATAAACACTTGATTACTTAGTGAAAGACTCGTGTGAATTTAATCTCCTGGTCTCTCTCGCCTGAGAACTATTTCAGTATCGTACAAGCATTATTGCGTTCCAGTTGGAAGGGTGGTACAGCTAATAAAACTTTTTGAAATTATAAATAATGAGCGCAAAGTAGTGATAGGCATAACGTTATCGGCAGGCGTATCACTTAACATCATCTCTTTAAAGAATTAAAAATAACTAAACAGTAAAGTTAACAAAAGTGAGCAACCTGTAAGCTGAATGCGATGTACACGTGGACGGAGCCGCTGAACATGGTGCCCACCGCGACGAACTTGCCGTCGTCGCGCACCGCGAGCGCGGAGAGCGCCTCCGGCAGCAGCGCCCCGCGGCGCGCCTCGCCCGCCGCCCACTGCTGCAGCAGGCCGCGCGCTCGCCCGCCGCCGGCGCGCGACAGCGGGTTCGCGATCGTGAACATCTGACCTTCGGACGCACCGAACCTGGAGACAGCGGGTTGTATAACAATTATTGTGTCAATTCCTTTGTCACAGTTTGTGTTGAGTTCACTTTGATTTTGGATATTGTCCATCCAATAGTGAAAAAACTACACTGCCACATGGCACACAACAAGGCCTAACTTTGTATTTACTAAGGCTAGCGCTTACCTGCACCTCCGGAACAGATACTTGGTGCCATTAGGTGGTTGGCAGGTTATCTTGAGCAGCGGCTCGCGCGCGCTCGTGGTGCTCCAGACAAGTGCCAGGCCGTCTTTGGCGATGCTCACCAGCTGGCTATCGCATGGGCTGAAGTCCAGGTCGTCCAGCTGAAACAGAGACAGCAAACACATTAAGAAGAAGTCAATCCAACTGTTCAAGCTTTGTACGAAAAATAAAAGAGTCGGCGTCTGTAATGTGTTAATGAAAATATTAGAAAGTAGAAACCTCCTTCGTGTGTCCTTCCAACTGGAATAGAAGCTGCATCTTGGGGAAGCTCCAAACGCGAACCTTGCCGTCCACACCCCCCGTCGCCATCAGCTTACCATTGTGACTGACCCTCACCACCCTCTGCAGTGGGTCTTCGCTATAAAATCAAAAACACCTTACGTCACTCAGTGGGGAACACAATATAAAGTAGTTTTTATTATCTTAATTATAGCAACATTGTAATGGAAAGACTTCACTTATCGTATCCAGAGCCATAAAAACATTTACAAAAAAAAAAAAAACTTCACTTACCATCAGATGAACAATCTCTTTGTCCCATCGCTTTAATTATTGAAAAATCAAGATAATGTTACTATAGTCCAAAAATTATTTGATATTATTATCTTAGTCTTAATAATTCAATACAGGATATCCTAATGAGGTGATGAGCAAAGTGTGAAAGAGTTTTTGACTTTTCATCATTATTATAGTAGAATGTAATAAGTAACCAAACAGTACATAACTTACTGCATAATTAGTATACTAATAATGTATAATACAAGTAACTTTTTGAAATGACAAAAACATTGCGCAAATTAAAAATTGCACAATATATTTAATACTCAGAAAAGTTTGGAATGTAGCAATAGATTGTTTATATAAATTAGTCATGTGTGTTCACAGTAAGTAGTCCTACAGTCGAGCACAACTATAACATTGTTGAGACTTGAAAACATAACTTCAATAATGTGAGATGATGAATTTGGGAACTAACATTATTTTCTACCTTTCATCAATACCTCAACTTATGAATTAGCATAGCTGGACTTTGTCTCTTAATGTATATTGCAAACACCTTCATTTGCATTAAAAATGAATAAAAGCAGATCCATAATTAATGGCCCTTACCAACTGTTATGACTGTGCCCATTAGTGATTATTGCATGGGTTGGTTGTTTGTGTAATTGTACTGTTGTATATAAATTGATAAAGGTATTTACCTGAAATCAGTTTGTATACTGTCACTAGGCCGTATCTCAAATGATATTCTTTTCTCTAATAAATTGGTTTCTGTTTTAGATATATTGTCGTTCTCCGACACTGTACGCCGACGGCGACGGACTAATCCGTTCTCAGCGCGGAAACTGCCTCGCCGCATCTCCGCAGCGTCGACCATGCGAACATTAACCCTATACAGCTGACAGTGGCTCTCCTGACCCGCGCACAGATATGTGCGACCTTGAGCGTTGCTAATGGAAAGGTTCATCACCACATTAGGTCCAGTTTCATGGCGCATCACCTCCTCGGCAATAAATTTACTACCATTGTGCGATAATTCGAAAATTTCCTGAAATGAAAATCGCCAGTTTAGTTTGTCTGTAATTGTGACATATGTACAAATTTCCGACGGACTATATAGCCACTGACACGTATTGTTTCTAGCGTCAATGTATATTATGTTTTCATTAAATATTAAAGCAGATACTTACAAATCCATTAGCTACGCCTGTATTTGAAGCTCCTCCACCTCCTGCTACGAGGACATGACGATTCGTGAGGGTCTCAAGGGTATAAAGAGGAAAATCAACCTTTGCAAGTAACCCATCGCCTCTGTTACGAGACATTTTGACTTATAACATTTATTTTACGTTCCGTGCAAGTAGATATTGTTTGAATACTACTAGATGGAACCTATTCTATGTCACATGAGTGTTTTATGTGAAGAAAATAAACAAAATTCGAAATAATATGGCATTAAACAACACTAATAGGAACTAAACAAGTGACAAAAACTCCCGAGTTCCAACATGACAAAAGTCACGTTGACAGCATATGGGATAGATCTGTAAAAACCCAATTGATCGTTTATTTTTTGACGCAATACTTAATTAATACCACAAAAAAAATAAACACTTTTAGATAGCACACAGTTCGGTTATAAATTTTAATATCTAATGTACAAATTCAATATACCAATAAAATTTAATATCATCATTTTTGTCAGTATTGTTTGTGAAATCGTAATTAAAAAATTTTGGGTCTCAAAAAAATATGTGCCTTTTAAGTGCTGGCTTCTTTAGTAGTTAACTGATAATATTGTAATGAAGACCAGGCTCCGATTTGTTTTTCATATAAATTTTACGTAATCATCCTGAAAAATTAAAGAAAAACATTTTCTGAACGCACTGTACACAAACGAAAACTGTCAAATCAATAGCCCCGTAAAGAATTTGTACTATTTGTAGACAATGATAGAACGATGTCAAAGGGTTTGCGGCCAATAATTAAATTAAGGAATCAAAATGAATCACGAGGAGATACTGTCGGTGGTTCAGGAGAAGTTTTTGTCAAGTGAACACGTTACGGCATTTTTATATGATGCTAAGTTAATACATGCCGATTTCATAAAAAAGGATCGACTTCTTGCGATTGTTGAATATGGAGACGAAAAAGCTGTTTTTTGTTTATTTTCCTCATGTTACCCACCTAAGTCGTTTACCGATTTATCAATAGAAATAGTACTGCCTATAGACAATAGTTTTAAATGTGAAATTGATAATAAACCATCGGATCCTGAGGCAATTTTGTACCTGAACCTCCAGTCACGTAGTAATAAGTTTAAGTTCGAAATACAAATGACTCCACGGGTTGACAACTTTGTCGATGACTTGTTTCGAGGTATAGAAGCTGTTAACAAGTTGCCTACACAGCCAGAGTTTGTCTGGCTCAAGAAGTACAATGGCCAAAGAGAAGATGACTTAATTGCAGAGACCATGGTTCTTCCAAGAAGCGGAGTCGCTCATACACAAGTTTCGGCACCAGTGGCTATAAGAGAAAGCCTCATCAAAAGAAAAATGTGTGATAAAGAATTTGAGTATATTTATACAAAAAGATTCACAATTTTTTGTGGTACATGGAATGTTAATGATAAATCCCCTGTGATACCTTTAAGAGGATGGTTGTGTGTAGATCATGAACCTCCAGATATCTACGCAATAGGATTTCAAGAGCTTGATCTTTCTAAAGAGACATTCTTATTTGATCAAACCTTTAGAGAAGATGAATGGTACAATGCTGTAAAAACACATGTTGATCCGAGATCTAAATATGTCAAGGTTGAGATTGTGAGACTGGTGGGGATGATGCTTATAATATTAATAAAAGAGAAGCACCTGTCACATGTTCATAATGTAGTCTGCGACACTGTAGGGACAGGGCTAATGGGTAAAATGGGTAACAAAGGTGGAGTGTCCATAAGGTTTGACCTTCACAACACATCAATATGTTTTGTAAACTCTCATTTAGCTGCACATGTTGAAGAATATGAGAGGCGTAATCAAGATTTTAGAGATATCTTGAATCGGACAAGATTTGTTCAACAAAATCAATCACCGAAAGCGATCAAGGATCATGATCAAATTTATTGGTTGGGTGACCTTAATTATCGAATCACTGAATTGGATCCATCAAGTGTAAAGAAAATGGTAAACGAGAACAATTTTGCTCCGGTGTTAGAATGGGACCAACTCCGACAACAACACAAGCTTAACAATGTTTTTGCTGGTTACACTGAAGGTACAATTAACTTTAAGCCAACATACAAGTATGACCCCGGTACAGATAACTGGGATTCCAGTGAGAAAAATCGAGCACCGGCATGGTGTGACCGAATATTCTGGAAAGGTGAAAATATCACTCAACTTGCCTACAGAAGTCATCCTGCCCTGAACATAAGCGACCACAAACCTGTATCAGCTTTGTTCACCTCAGCAATAAAAATAATTGATGAAGAAAAATACAGGAAAGTATACGAAGAGGTTATCAAACATCTTGACAAGATGGAGAATGAAATGATTCCCCAAGTGAAGGTGGATGTTACAGAAATAGATTTTGGTACTGTGAGGTACTTGGAGTTACAAGTACGGACAATAACTATAAAAAACACTGGTAAGTTGCCAGTTGAATTTGAATTTATCAAGAAATTAGATGAATCGAGCTTTTGCAAGGACTGGCTCATCGTTGAGCCATATAAGAAGTGCATATGCGCAGATGAATCATGCGACATTCAACTTAAAGTGCTTATTAATAAAACTTCAGCCTGTAAAATGAATGCGGGAACAGACAAGTTGTATGACATTCTTGTGCTGCATTTATACGGAGGTAAAGATATTTTCATTACTGTTAACGGTACATACCAAAGAAGCTGTTTCGGTTGCTCTATAGAGGTTTTAGTTCATCTTAATGTACCAATAAAGGAAGTTCCAGTTGGGAAATTGGTAGAGTTGGAAAGCAAGAGAGATCAATACACTGCAAACCCGTCAACATATTCCATACCAAAAGAGATATGGTTCTTAGTGGATCACATATATTTACATGGTTTAAAGGAACCAAATTTATTTGAACAGCCCGGTTTGCACTCTGAAGTACTACAGATTAGGGACTGGCTGGATAATGGATCTATAGATACAGTCCCGGGAAGCATTCATTCTGTGGCTGAGGCCTTGCTCTTATTGCTTGAAAGTACAGCGGATCCGATAATTCCATACAATCTTCATCCAATTTGTTTACGCGCTTCCAACAACTACTTGCAATGCAAACAAATTGTGTTGGAATTGCCCGAGTTTAGAAAAAATGTCTTCCTGTATCTGTGCGAATTTCTACAAGAAGCTCTGCAGCATAGTGCTGAAAATGAACTTGATGCTAAAACACTATCAACATTATTCGGTGCAATCTTCCTAAGAGATAATCCAAATGTAGTTCAAGAGCCACAATCACGGATAAATAAACAAATCATTGATAAGAAGAAAGCACAATTTGTTCACCATTTCTTAGTTAATGATCATAGCGACTTAATTTTTATTAAATAATTCTTATTGTGAAATAGAAACAATACAATGTTTCTGTATTAAGTTTTTAAAATACTCAATTTTATTATTTATAACACATAACATTGCATTCACTATCATTATTATTTATTTTGCAATCTTTTAAAACTGTGTTTTTAATTTTCGCCATCATTTCCAAGTATTAACCATGACTATTGTATTATTTGATGGCTTTATTCGTAAACATAGTTATTTGTTTTGTGAATGAAAAATAGTTATTTAAAATTTGACCTAACTGTTTTATAATACAATAATTAATTAATTTACAAGGTAAATACGATTCCAACGAATAATTTGATATGAATATGTATAAATGTTATTTTACAAATGTTTTTAGTTTTTATAAGTGGAGTGGATGCACTCGTTCTATATAAACATTAGCTTTCGACGTTAGCAATGAAATGCATGTGTAGGGACGACTGTAGTGTTAAATTTAGGTATTCATAATATATAAAATTCATCATATTATTTGATAATGTAAAACAAAATGTTCTCGAACATACGATTAGTATGTAATATTAATGTATGTAGTTTTCCGCAAAAGGAAAAAGTGACATTTTAATAATTGACGTGACTAAAAATCGCTGAATTACTGTGCGTGTATATTTAGATACAAATATAACCAGTATAGTTACGTATTCATATTGTAATTTTTTATATATCTATTGTTAATTTATTAAATGGTCATTGTACATACGTTTTTATTTCATGTTTTTTTTTCATCATACAAATAAGTTGACCTTTGTCCAGGAAAGTTATTTTTTATTATTGTTGTGATTAAAATGATTAGTATTCATTTGTAGTTTGACCTTGACAAAATTTATTAGGACCAGAGTTATGTTGGGCGATCGGGCGGATGAGTTTTTGTAAATAAAACTCTGGGACTACTGTCCCATGTAATGGTGTAGAGAGAACTAGTTATGTTGTGCAACCAATAAAGAAGCTTTTTATAAAATAATACTTTATTCTACAAGCAGACAACCGCTCTGTAGTACACTGGCAAGCGGATTGAACTTTACATGTAACTTATTTCTTAAATACACTATGAAATACAATAAGGGCTTTATGTTACAGAATGAATGTTATCGCTAAGTGTACAGTACTTAAGTTACACTTATTCCATGTTGTGGTTACGTAACTCCTCCGCCCGTAGAACGAAGCGTACTGGAACTGAGGGTTGGGGTGAATCTTCAACCCTTAGGTTAGGAGCTTCTTGCATCTCGATGCTTGTACAGTTGCCCGTCGAGACTTGACTCTTTGTACTGTACTTCTGGTGACATAACTTACGATAGTGATTAATTGTAGTAGTATCCGTAAAACCATTGTAAGCCAACAGGGTTTGCTTGTAGTAACTTGTTGTTTTCTATAGTTGTTTCAGCATCTAAAACTCTTACATTATTTAGGTTTTTATGTGGTTGTTTGTACAATGCAATCTTTTGATAACTGTAAAGGTTGCCAATTCAAGTATTTGCAGATCTGGAGCTCTTGGTTTTTTGTGTACAGGGCTCTTGAGGGTATGCGTATTCATTATTACCGAGTATAGTGGAAGGATGCCCGGGAACAAGTATAAAGTTATCTAGGTAAAGGGTTGAGTATATAGATGTAGGATGGTAAACAGTTCTGTCATGACTAACTGTATCTCTAATATAAAATTCAAAGTTTCGTTAGTTGTATAAGCTTTAACATGACTACTTTTCTCTAAATTGTGGATATCGATACCAGGAGAGCTTCTTATGTGAAGTTGTTTAAGTTGTTTATCAATTGCGTCTCTACAGTATAATAAGTCTTTGTTTTTATCAGATTCTGTTTGTTCATTGTTCTGATTTGAAGTGCTCGGCAGTTTAAAAAGAGTGGA
The DNA here is from genome assembly GCA_029286795.1 of Byasa hedistus. Lineage (NCBI taxonomy): Eukaryota > Metazoa > Arthropoda > Insecta > Lepidoptera > Papilionidae > Byasa > Byasa hedistus. The sequence goes on along the minus strand of JAGSMW010000020.1, from coordinate 820,756 downwards.
TATGTTTATATTGGTGAGGTCGGTGTTATTACTAAAAGGAATGTTTGGAGGTGAACCCGATAAGTTTTCAATAAATTTATTTATCGATTGGTCGCCTGTTTCTTGAGAGGTAATGTCAAGAGCTTTTATATTTATACGTGATAATGCCTCGGCGTTTGTTTCATACTTGACTTTTTTATATGGTTCTAGCTTAATTTCTTTTTTTGTCGGAGTTAGCGGGTCCGATTTGTTTACAAATCTATTATTTGAAAACGAGCTATAATTACTATAATCCGGTTTTGACGTAAGCTCTACTTTATTACTATAGTTATAAAGGTTATTCTTATTTTCGTATAATTTTAATTTACGAGTATATTCCTCTTGAATTGCTAGCCGAATAGCATTTTCGAGGCTACTTGGTTTATGCATCCTTGTAGCGAGTGATACATATGGACTTAGTTGCCTCACAAATGTGTTGATAGCCATTTTTATCGTAAAACTCTTTTTTTAACGGATCTAGATTAATTAAAGTGTAAGTAAGGTACCTAACTTTATCGCCAAAACTATCCAAGTCCATTTTATTTCTATATAAATTGTTAAGATCGTGGACTAGCGTGATTTCGTCACGAGTCTCACCGAATCGTTTTTTTAACATACTTTTAATTTTGGGCCAAGTTTTAAAACTGGGCACCTCTGAAAAAACTTCACCTGCTCTACCTACTAACTTTTTTATTATAAGCAATCCGATGCTAGGATCCTTATCCTTATTGTCAACAATTTCTATGACATTTTCTACTGCCTTTATGAAGAAATTTATTGTCTTTCTGTTCCCATCATAGGATGGCAACAGCTCATTGATTTTTGCGTATTCGGCACTAGCCGTAAGCAATGACTGATCTATTTCAATAATTGGTACGCTTTGCGTTTGTGTACCTTGCGCCATCTTTCTACGATTAACCCTTTTCGTTTCCGCTAGAAATTTTATCTAATTGGAGAAAAGTTTGGTAACCGACGGGATTATAACCAATAGTACAAGGTACACCCTAATTAAAGGTTAATACTGACTGCAATACCTATCAATGAGTTTACACTTTTCGAGGAAGGGATGGTACATAAAGGAAATACTCGGAGTAATGAAAATATCCTTACCCCATATAGAGCATCCTGCTGTCCATACTATTATATTCCTGCGACTGGACGTGCTATTCCAGGAATCCGCTGCTGCGTGTTGTCTGTCTTCAACCTCTTGGCTACACCGTAGGTTCTTTTGTAGAATCGATGCCGGACGTATTCGCGATTTTGAGCGGATTCGTAGACACGATTTGTTGCGGTTGCGAGTTTCTTTGCTCCACCCGATGCTCGTTGTAGGTTCTTTTGTAGAATCGATGCCGGACGTATTCGCGATTTTGAGCGGATTCGTAGACACGATTTGTTGCTGTTGCGAGTTTCTTTGCTCCACCCGATGCTCGTTGTAGGTTCTTTTGTAGAATCGATGCCGGACGTATTCGCGATTTTGAGCGGATTCGTAGACACGATTTGTTTCTGTTGCGAATCTTCCGGAGATGCTATCCGTTACGACTGCGCCAGTTATGTTGGGCGATCGGGCGGATGAGTTTTTGTAAATAAAACTCTGGGACTACTGTCCCATGTAATGGTGTAGAGAGAACTAGTTATGTTGTGCAACCAATAAAGAAGCTTTTTATAAAATAATACTTTATTCTACAGGCATACAACCGCTCTGTAGTACACTGGCAAGCGGATTCAACTTTACATGTAACATATTTCTTAAATACACTATGAAATACAATAAGGGCTTTATGTTACAGAATGAATGTTATCGCTAAGTGTACAGTACTTAAGTTACACTTATTCCATGTTGTGGTTACGTAACTCCAGTCACTTTTAAAATACTTTGAGCGTTTAAAATTGTTTAATTCAGTTTATCTGCGCAAGGTCGATCAAAGTAAAAAATAAGGCCAAACATTTTTACTCTCTAATCTAAAACCTAATGTTATTGATTACACTCTAATCGTATTTTATCTAATGTATATATTGGGAATTACGTAATTTATTATCAATCGTGTCCTGCTATCGTTATTTAATATGAACTCATTGATAAAAATTGATTAGATTTTATTATTGCCAAGAGATGGCGTTGTTAATTTATTATCAATGTGTACATTGTATGGTAAGAATCAAGTTGTGTACGTTGTTAATAGGTGAATAATAATTAATTTTAGTACAATTATGACATTTCTAAAATTATGTCGTTCACAATTTTTGAAGATCTCAGTATTTCATAGTGATTCGGAACGCAGCTTCCTAGATCACTGGTCGATTTTATTGAATAAACGAGCGCGAGGTTTGATTTGAACCAATCACATTGTTGCTTTTGTCCGTTATGTCAAGTAAGTTGAGAGACACCGTCATTCGTGCAAACATTTTGTCCTGAACAAAGTGATCGTTGTTCGCAGTATATCTTCGTTCAGTTTAAATTTTTAACTGTTTCAACGGTGCTCAATTGTGAGAAGTTTAAATTTAAAAGTCGTCTGGACTACATGCAATACATCGTGAACACTTGAACGCTTCGGACGCTTGGAGACTACTCTTCTTTGTTCCCGATAGAAAGAAAAATGGAAGTTGAAAACAAATGTAAGTGATTCAAATATTTTCTCAATTTTTCTGTTATTTTACAATTTTATTTTTGTGTTTTCTTAAAACGTGTGTAACACTTGTTTCCTACCACCGAGTTTCGAGGCCGCAGTTATTTTATAATATTCCATAAATTTTTTATTAGAGATCACGAAGATAGTTATCTTAAAACATACATTACATATCTAATAAAACAAAGCGCATTAATATTATTTTTAATTACAATACAATAGTTTCATACATGTGATACAATCTGGATTATAATATTTTGTGATACCTTCAACAATTAAAAAAATATTACTTATGCTCAAAAATATAAAAGGTATTAATTATTTAAAGACAACTAACTATCTCTTCACCGGAATGCATTCTACTAAAACTCTTTGTTATCTGTATGAAAAAGTATGTCCGACCGAGTTTCGTATTCGATTATCGGATCAAAGAGGCATCACTTTATTTCTCTAATAGGAATCCATATTCCTATTAGATAAATAAACTGATGCCTTAATATATAATCCTTTATAAATATATATTATACATAACATACGTTTCAAAAGATATCCATATATCTTTTGGAACGCATGTTAAATCTGTATTCCCGTTACTTAACAAAAAAATCTCATTTTATTTACTGTTATTATCGTACAGAAAGCAATTTTTAATTTAGATGAAACCATAACTATATATTTGCCTTTTAACTTATTAAGCAAAGTCCGACTCTTATGAATGAATTATCTCTGTTGGCCATAAGACACATTCTATATAATATACATTTTATTTTATTAAAAAAAAAAAACATGAATATGGATCTGTTCACGTGTACATTAGAGAAAAAATATATTATCTAAAATTGTTAAGAATATAATTCTTATATTTTACATTATATATATAGTTAATTATACTAACACATTATTAATCCATATAATTAATAATAATTAAGTAGTTGTTGATTATTGTAAAGATTGAAGTAAATCTTATATATTTTCATTAGCAATTATTTTGGTAATCTCTATGGAGAGAAATCTTTGGAATTTAATATCTACTTTAATTTTTCCTTTATCAGAAATCATCAAAAACTTTCAGATTATTTTTATTGATTCCCTTTAATATCGCTCGTACATTTTGCATATTTATTAAATACTTCGTGATCACAAAAGCACTGATTTAACATACTGACGTATTCGTCTCTACTGCTTTCATTTTTCGTGATGTCTTTTCTGCTTCTCTTAAGTTTACGTGGAATCTTTTGAACATTTACTACTGGTAGGTCTCAGTTGCCGAAGACCGTCTAGGTAGATATTAAGTATATAAGAAAGTAGACTAGGTAGTAGTAACAAGCGCCTCGTTATGGGCAAGCATGTCACTTACCATCAGGAGAACGTCTCGCTCGTCTCGCAGAATAAAAAAAAACATTCAAACATGTCTCATTTGCCTTCCACTACTTTCATAGACAAAAAAGAAATTCTCTGAAGCTTCCTTCTTTTCCCCGATTTCATGGTCAAGTCATGTTTAGTTTAATATATTATTCTTGCGATAAAACAGTTAACGGTTCTTGATAAAACTAACGCGAAACAGTGTAATTAATTTAGGTGTAACAATTATTTAATTTAACATTCTCATACAAAACGGCACTTATAAAATGGTCATAAATTTAGTGTCTGTACACTTAATACAACATCTTTGCAAATTTGTATAATTTAGTATTTACGAGTAATAAAAGTGCTGTGGTTAGTGAATTTACTGTTGTAACGAGACGAGTCTCAATTTAATAAGTACAATGTAATGTTGTGTATATCATCCTAACTATCGCATTATGTTATGGGCGAGCATATCACTTACCGTCAGGTGAACGTCTCCTCGTTTAGTCATAGAATGTTTATAATACTTAAATAACGTATAAAAAGGATTTATACATAAAACTTCGGATAAGTATCTAAGTCATAACTACTTTGTTGCGAATTTAAAACTTACAGGGGATTATAATAAAAGCACAAACAACAATTTTCTTTATCGATATAAAGGGAAACTTTTTCGTTTTATTTTTTATAAATATACTCCCGGACACATCTATCGGCCCTCCACCCAGTGTTTAAAGTTTCGACGGTGTCTAGTTAAAAATAAATGTTAGGTGGAGCAATAAGTTTTAATGCAGTTTTGAAGCATATTTATTGGTCAACCCCTGTGTATGTTTTTTTTTTATTTTTTTGTAATTTCGAATTGATTTGGCCGGCAGAAGTTTTACAGCTTGGGCGACAAAATCAGGCAGAGTATCCATATTTTTTGTTTAAAACTGGCTCTAAGTTTAGATTTGCCTTTTTATGGAACCAATAATCGGACACATCAAAAAAAAATCCAACTTGTGTGAAATAAAAAAGTTTCCTCCATTCCTGGGTCATCGAAAACAATGAACAGACTCGAATTTTCGTTTTTTTTTATTTCATAATCCTGAATTCAAAATTAAAAAAAAAAACATACATAGGGGTTGACCAACAAATCAGTTTTAAAACTACATTAAAACTTATTGCTCCACCTAACATTTATTTTTAGCTAGGCACCGTTAAAACTTTTAAACACTAGGTGGGCAGATAGATGTGTCCGGTAGTAGTATATTGTCTCTTGATATGTTTGATAAGATATAAAGAATGTAAAACTAATGCTGAAGAAGTGGTAGAAGCTGATCATCTACAAACTTATAGACAAAAGAGTCACATGTGCAAGTGCGGAATTTTTTTAAGCCTGATGTCCTTAATGGCGGTTGATTTGCATATTAACGGACATCCAGCGATAAATACATTGAAGCTGTAATGACGTCACCCTGTAACCGGGATTAGTGTGTTCTCCATGTTCAGGTCACAACGGTACTGAAGCACCAGCAAGACACGTTTAATTTTTTTTTGTCATACACGTTAGTCATCGGCGTCGGTTAAACTGGTTCGTGAATGTTTGTTTTTGCGTAGGCCGCTTTCGGTTCGAACCGGCGACCGTTTAAATTGCGGTGGACAACGTGCAATGAGTCACGAGCATTCAACGGTTTCTATAACTGAATTTTTCGGATTCTCTTTCAACTGACTCTGATAATTATTTCTGGTTTATCTTTATAATTAATTATTGATGTATCGTATCTGTAAACAGAGCCGGAGTATTCGCTGTTTCGTTGTCACTTAACACCATGCGAAATGGAGAAGTGTTAGTTCATCGGACAACTTTTAAGAATCATTCAAGCTTCAGTTTATATGTGCTTTATAACCTTTATCAAGATGTCGGGATTTAGTGTTTTTGCCTATTATTAAATTCTTTCCCAGTCTAAACGTTTAGAGGGAAAAGCGGAATGAGGACTCGTACACATGAATTTGTGAAATTAAGTCTTGATTTTAAAGTAACAGCTAAAATATAAACTAAAAGCTACGAGTTTTTTTTTTTTTTTTGCAGAAATATTACCTAAGCACCTAATTAAAACTTTTGACTTTCTTATTATCTTTGAATACTAATAGACGTCCACAGCTGGACATAGGGCTCTAACGAAGATCTCCGCTCGCATCCACAGGAGAAGCTAGTAAATTTAGTAATCTAATGATCGTCACAGGATCTTCATTGTCGTCATTCTTCTTAGTGTCTTTGTCGTGATCAACGTCTTGTCGATTTTTTTTTTCTCTTTATTTTGGCACAAACAGTCATTACATATAATAATATGTATTAACAAAAATATTAACTAATTAGAGGACAAGTAGTGCCCAACATTACTAATATAACACATACCTGACAGACAAAAAACACAACACTTGAGAAGGAAAAAATGAATAAAAGAAAATTTGAATTAATTTATAACTATAACAGCGGTTCAGACATATCAAAAGTAAGATTTTGGGTTTTGAAGGCATTCAAAGAGTTATTAAACAGATCAATTTCATAAAATTTTTTATTGTATTTAATAACACATCGAGTGAAGAAATTATTAAATGTATAGTTATGTAATGTTGTTTATTTTGCTATCAATTGTGACCGCTATCGGATTCCAATCTGATTGCTTGTGTATAAAAATTCGACGAGTACCCCGATCGCGGATCCATCGCGTCCCTTCATCGGAACTGTGTCAATCCGTCTGAGCCGTGTAACTGTATTAACAAGCAACTTATCCGATTACGGCTGGATATTTGTGAACTTGTACGAATAAGTATTTATTTTTACTTGTCTGTATTCTCCGTTAAATACTTCTTAACTTTTTTATGTCCTGTACAAGTTAATGGTTTAATTTTTAAGTTGGGCATCGTGTCGTTCTAGCGTAATCCATATGTAACTTGCAGCGTTTAGCAAAACTAGACTTAGTGGAGTCTATTGAGTCTAAAGTTTTCTCAATTTGTCCGCCAAATTTTAGTTCGAAGAAGGCACTTCATAGTGATGATGAGTAAAATCTATTGTGTGAGGATCGATAGGAACAACTGCAACATTTTTTTCTGCTACCAAACAGCGATGATGGTTTTTTTTACACGTTCCCCTTGTTGTGTTTGGACTAAGGATTCCTTTATAATTCTCTTATCTATTTCTATACATCTTCTATTCTATTTCCTTCTCTCATTCCTATTCTCTTTGTCATTCTTCGTCTTTTACTCTTCATTAATCATTCCATTCCCTTCGTTCATGCGATGATTGATTTATATGGAGGTTAAGTTTTGCTGTCGCTGTTGTTCTATCAGATTTTTTTTTTATTTTTTTTTTATGCTGCTTTGCGACGAGACGAGCAAGACGTTCACCTGATGGTAAGTGATACGCTTGCCCATTACAACGTGGTGCTAGTTAAGATGGTACACACTGCACCACATTGCGCTCGTCGCCTGAGACATAAGGTGTTAAGTCTCGTTACCCCAGTAGTTACACTAGCTACAGCGCCCTTCAAACCGGAACACAGTAATGTACACACTACTATTTGGCGGTTGAAATAGGAGCTGCGGTGGTATCCATCCAGACGGTCTCCGGCAACAGAGACCTACCACCTGGTAAACTATACTAGATAGATTGGCTGTTCTCGCTCGTGGTAACACAAGTGGGGTTTACTATAGGCAATAACAATTGCTGCTTTCAAAAGCGGACTGGGGTCCCGGAATGAGCTGGCCATCGCTGAGCGTTGTTCTGTTCTTGTGTAATGGGCTGTGAAGTGGGCGCCGGATCGCGGGGCCCATTAGCGTTAGCCACGGACCACTAGCCGGGGAAATTATTTGCTCTATTGATTCATTGTAATGTAACCCCCAATCCTGCCCAATCTACAAAAGTCTTCGTTCCCGCTACTTGGACTTCTTACAAGGAGGACTCTTGGAAACGTTTAAATACATTAAAAGTTTATTGGTACTGATGTATCCAATAATTTCAAAGTACTTGCAAGTAAATTTTATGGGTTAAGATAATGATTTTTTATATTTCCGCGAATGTTACACATTTATTAAAACTAAATCCGCAAAATTAAGTTTTAATAAATGTTATGAGTTATTTTAAGCAAATAATAATTTCTTACTAGTTAGATATTTCACTTTATTTCTCTTCCTTTGAAGCTCCGTTTTGAGTGTTTATTGAATTGACACTAAGAAAATCCATTGCTCTTGGGGCGTTGATTAAAAATAAGTCCGTCTCCCAGGGTTGGACGTTGTTTTTTTATAATAAAACTTTCAGATCAATTCTTGTTGGTAATGTAGAATATGTTTATACATTGTCATATTACACATCAATATCACAATGATCACAAAACTGTAACGTCTTAATGTTTGTACAGCCGCCATTTTATATACTTTCAACCTTAATTTAATTATGGTGACGTTAATAATTTTTTGCTGCAAGATTAAACTTTTAATACTTACAATTAAATTGGAATTTGTTACATTTATTTTTGCTCTGAATCTCAAATACAATTTAAACAAATTTAACCTGTAGTATATTATATTTAGATATATGCCAGTGTTATTTGTAATTGGTCTAGCCATTTTGTAGACTACCCGAAACGATTAGATAGGTAGTGGATAATATTAAATCGATTTTCTGGTATCTTCTCGTTTGGTAATTATTAACTTGATGTTACTACTAGTTCAAAGTCAAAGTCAAAATTTTTATTCAACATGGGAACAACAGTTCACTTATTGAACGTCAAAATCTACCAGCCATTCGCAAAACAAATGCCACAGACCTGAGAAGAATGGGCAAGAAACTCAGCGGGCTATATATATATATATACATTTTTTTTGTCTTTTTCATTTTTACATGTCTAACACGTACTGACACATACTGCTTGAGAATCAGCGCCATTTATTTCCACACATCTTTATCATTTAAAGAATCGTTAACGCTATAATATGATTTACTTATCAAAACATTTTTAATTTTATTTTTTAATTTATGAAGTGGCAAATCTAAAACAGATTGTGGAACGAAGTTCATGTATGATGTGATACTTGGCAGTAAAGGGGTGGTGTGGTGGTGGTGGTGGTGGTGGTGGTGGTGGTGGTGGTGGTGGTGGTGGTGGTGGTGGTGGTGGGGGTGCTGTAGGTAGATTCAATACATCGGCACGGTGTAATGCAATTTCTCTCGCCGCGTAATGGCGTCGTTTTAAGCCGCAAGCTCTGTTCATTTGGCGGGCGGGGCGCGTTTTATGTAGCTGCTGTAGATCATTGTAGGGCATCAGTTTTACACGGAATACGGTATCTGTATTACCAGTTGGTCTCGATATTAAATATTTTACCAGGTGGTATGTCTCTGTTGCCGGAGACCATCTGGATGGGTACCACCGCAGCTCTTATTTTAACCGCCAAATAGTAGTGTGCAAACATTACTGTGTTCCGGTTTGAAGGGCGCTGTAGCTAGTGTAATTACTGGGGTAACGAGACTTAACACCTTATGTCTCGAGGCGACGAGCGCAATGTGGTGCAGTGTGTACCATCTTAACTAGCACCACGTTGTCATGGGCAAGCGTATCACTTACCATCAGGTGAACGTCTTGCTCGTCTCGTCGCAAAGTAGTATATAAAAAAATGGTTTAAAGAAATCAAGAAGCACTAAATATTTATACACTAAAGCTCATCGGTGGTCACCCTTAGTTCCATACATCGTATCAAGCTTACCTCGTCAGACAAAACCATTTCGTATTTGTTGTCCTCCTCTCACTTAATAGGCAACGTGGGCCTAGAAAATTAAAGCCTCCGATCCAAAGTTCCTTTTAGTGGCCTTCTAACGACATGCTGGAATTATCTTGGTTTTATGCCAATCCGAAATTACAGGCAGAATTTAAACCCGTAACAAAATATCATAATCTTATATCACATGCACTCGTGTATAAGAGAACGATTTTAATATACACTCCCGGACACATCTATCGGCCCACCCAGTGTTTAAAAGTTTTAACTGTGCCTAGCTAAAAATAAATGTTAGGTGGAGCAATAAGTTTTAATGCAGCTATAAAGCTGATTTTGTGGTCAACCTTTATGTATGTTTTTTTTTTTAATTTTGAATTCAGAAATATGAAAAAAAAAACGAAAATTCGAGTCTGTTAATTTTTTTCAACGACCCAGGAATGGAGAAAACTTTTTTATTTCGCACAAGTTGCATTTTTTTTTATGTGTCCGATTATTGGGTTTATAAAAAGGCAAATCCTGAACTTAGAGCCAGTTTTCACCAAAAAATATGGATACTCTGCCTGAAATTGTCGTCCAAGTTGTAAAACTTCTGCCGGCCAAATCAATTCGAAATTACAAAAAAAAATAAAAAAAAACCTGCATAGGGGTTGACCAATAAATCTGCTTCAAAACTGCATTAAAACTTATTGCTCCACCTAACATTTATTTTTAACTAGACAACGTCGAAACTTTCAACACTGGGTGGTGGGCCGATAGATGTGTCCGGGAGTATAGATTACATTGATTGTAAATGCGATGTTACGGATGGGGTTGCATGCAAATCGTCAAGTGTATTAGTCCGCGTGTTTGCGGGACAATCAGTACCGGAACCGGTCCCCAGCCCTTATTTGGGTGATGTCGGTTTCATTACCATAACAATTCAAGGACCCGCCGGCTCAACCACGCCCCGGACGCAAATATTGACCATTGTCGATCGCCTCCCGTTGGTATTATCTGTAGGAATAAAAGAGATTTATGTGTCTGGTCCTAGTGTTTAAATATTTTGTTTGTTGCCAAAACAAGGTTATTTCATTGTAACTAACGTCAAATTGGTATAGGCAACGGATCAAAGTAAAAGGAACCGCTTATGAACTAATTTTTTTTTAATTTTAAATAAAAAGATACATCTTCTAACTTAAAGTTAATTCTCAATCCTGTCCCATTTTCATTAAAAAAAGGTGTATTTCAAGTTGAGCTGAAACGGAGATATAATGGAATTGATCTATGCTTAATGATCTATGCGTATTGGTAGATCTCACATGTCCACGGAAGCTGATGTTATTGGCACATGTGGTTTCCCCGACGATGTTTACCTTTAACAGGAGCTCAACTGAGGATCGAACCAGCGCCTTACAATTTTAACTACCGTAGCTTCGATTCAGCAACGTTAGACTATTAATATCTCCAACAATAGAGTTTGTTGCCCCTCCGCTGACGATGCGCTGCAACAATGAAAATTGTTTGAATAAAAACTGTACATTCATTGTGAAAGAAACAAAAATGTTAACTTCCGTTCCAGGCTAATATTCTAGCCTACTTTAGCGTTTAGGTTATCGGCCTAAGATATTCACAATGATTATGTTTTTGCGCATTATTTTAACTACAATACACACCAAATTTCTGTTCATGTCTTGAATTTATTTTATTCCTTTCTCTATATCGCTCTTATCTTTTTTTTTTTCGGTAAATAGGCACTTGGTGGTCTATTAAATGTGCCAAGCACATCTCCAACCGTTTACGAGAGCACTTGAGCTCTTTAATCTTAGCACGGAAGATGTAAGCTGCACGAGATAAGAGCCGGTTGAATATTTCCTTTTACAGATCTAAAAATGGTGTTTGTAAACTTTAAAAAAAAATGTATTTTTTTAATTAGGTAACACATGAACTCAATGTCATGCGGTGTTAAGTGACATTAAGACTATGAAGAAGACGAATGTTTTACCAGAATAAAGCAATGCTATTTTCTGGGCCCGAAATTGAATAAAATAATTTTGTGTCATACAGTAAGAGAACTTAGCTTAAAAGCTTTCGTTAACCAAAATTAAATCACAAAGTTCCGCCGAGTCACTTCGGTAAAGCTAATTGGATAAAATCTTCACTTCTGATTTCTGTTCTGCTTTTATCAAGTTTTTCGCGACGCAATTTAACAATTATACTTGTTGTGTATACTTATACGTCATATAATGTCATGTTGTAAGCAAGTGTAAGAAGTCAGTCGCAATAAAACATTGGACAGAAGCGCACCTCTTTTTAAATCACTCTCCAACCACAAACAAAAATCGACCTTATTACACACAACATATGGTCCTTCGAGCCGGATACAACGAATATCGAATATTGAAGCTCGAGCGCCGAGAACAAAAGACAGCCGCATTCCATAGATAAGAAACGGGCGGCCGGTCGACGCGCTCGCCTTTTTAACAAATTTAATAATTTCAACGGTTATTACATTGAGTTTTTGAAAATGTCTACCACGGAGCTACTTGGAACATTAGAAGAGAATGCAAATTTTCTACAAAAGACGAAAATTAACCTGAGTAAATGTCCGAAGCAAAGGTTGACTCGTGGATATATCGAAGCTAGACTAAAATGCGTCGAAGAATATTGGAACAATTTCACAACCGCCCACAAAGAGTTAATAAAGTGCACAACACGAGAGAGTCGTGCTGGTATGAGTTATTTCACAAAGGAAGATTATTTTACCTACGAAGAACTTTATCTGACTATACAAGCAGACCTGAGAGATTTGTCTTTACCTACGCCATCAAGCAGCTCACTGGCGAAGAGTTCAAATGAAAATGATACATCCGAGTTGAATACGTCACAACTAAGATTGCCAAAAATTGAATTGCCGAAATTCACAGGTAGATATGAAGAATGGTCTACTTTTCACGATCTATTTATATCATTAGTGCACAAAAACACTTTCATCAGTGATGTACAAAAACTTCATTACTTAAAATCTAGTATTGGTGGCGAAGCGGAGACCCTATTGAGACACATACAAATTACAGAATCAAATTACCCTCAAGCTTGGTCAGTTCTTAAACAAAGGTATGGAAACAAACGACTTATACTAAATACTGTACTTAAACGACTGTTCAACCAAAGAAAAATAAATATACAGAGCTCTAGTCAGATTAAAGTACTATTAGACACCACCAATGACTGTTTGAACAACCTAAACAACATGAAGGTAATTACTGACACCTGGGATCCTGTAATAATATTTCTTGTAGTACAAAAATTGGATCAAGATACTCACAAGGATTGGGAACAATATTCATACAAAGAAAACTCCGAAGACTTGCCCACCTGGAGCTGCCTGCAGAAGTTTCTGGAATCAAAGTTTCGCACACTGGAACTTGTAACACCTGCTGCACCTGCACCTGTTAGAGAGAAGATTAAAGAAAGACACATCATGTCTACTGTTGCTACTACTAGTACTCATACAGAGAAAACATGTGTTAAATGTGGTGACAACCATACATTGTGCCATTGTCAACAATTTACAAATATGAATGCCAAGGAGAGGAGTGAGTATGTAAAGCAAAATAGATTGTGCTATAATTGTTTGTTGCCTGGTCACTCTGTTATCAAATGCAGAGTACCTATGAATTGTCGCATTTGTCACAAGCGTCATCATTCCCTATTACATGAGAAGAGAGAAGATAATGTGAAGTCGAAACCAACAGAATCTACTACAGCTCCAGAAGTATCTGTCAATCATACAATAGAAGATTCAAATGAAACGACAATAGTAGCACATTACAACAACAAACCAGTAACCACACTGTTAGCAACGGCACAGGTGACAGCTAGGAGCAAAGATGGATGTATGATTACAATGAGGGCGCTGATTGACCAAGGATCACAAGCATGTTTTATTAGTGAGAAGGCGGCTCAACTTCTGAATTTGAAAAGACAAACAGCAAGAGGAAGCGTGATTGGAGTGGGATCTATGAGAACTGATATTAAACAAGTGGTACAGCTGCAGGTTTTATCAAGAAGAGAAGACAAGTGTCTTAATATACAAGCCTATGTGATGTGCAAACAGCTGACCGCTAAGATACCACAAAATACTGTCGCTGTATATAACAATATGCAACACCTTGTCGGTCTAGATTTGGCGGACCCAAGTTACTACAAACCTGGGTCGGTTGATCTTCTGCTAGGTGTGAAAGAGTATGCTGAAATTATACATCAAGAGTTAATCAAAGGTCCACCAGGCACACCATGTGCACAACGAACCAGCCTTGGTTGGATTTTATTTGGAGAGATACAAAACACAAATGAACACAACTCTTTTCTTGTAATGCACCATCAAGTCGAAATGGATGACATGTTAAAGACACTATGGGAAATAGATACTGAAAACAAGAGAAAATATACACAAGAAGAGTTATTATGTGAAGATATATACAGAAGAACACACACAAGAAATGAAGAAGGTAGATATATTGTTACACTTCCATTTAAAACAAAAAAACCTAAATCACCAGAAGGTAACACAAGAGCAATTGCAATGCATAGGTTGTTACAGTTAGAAAGAAGATTTATAAGAAAACCAGAGTTAAAAAAAGAGTATGAAAAGGTTTTAGAAGAGTATAAAAGATTAAATCACATGGAAGAAATACCTGCAGAAGAAATATACACAAAACCAGCTGTCTATTTACCACATCATGCCGTAGTTAAGGATGAAAAGGAGACCACGAAGACTAGGGTCGTTTATGATGCTTCTTGTAAAGGCAGTACTGGCATATCACTTAATGAAGAGTTACTAGTTGGACCTTTAATTCAAGATGACCTTCGAAGCATCATCATGAGATGGCGAATGCACGCGATCTGTTTCGTAGCGGACATAGAAAAAATGTACAGGATGGTATTACTTAGAAAGGAAGATACAGATTTTCAACGCATTCTCTGGAGAAGTAATCCATCAGAAGATGTTAAAGACTACCGTTTACTTACCGTGACGTTTGGAACTGCTCCAGCACCTTACCTGGCTTGTAGAACTTTGTTTCAGCTTGCTATTGATGAAGGCAAAGATCATCCTATTGCTGCGAAAATGATTGAAGACTTTTACGTGGATGATGTTTTATCTGGCAAAGACACAGTTGAAGAAGCCATCATAGCAAGCAGGCAATTAAAAGGACTGATGAATAAGGGGGGTTTCCAATTAAAAAAGTGGTCATCAAACAATGTTGAATTCTTGAAATCCTTACCACCTGATGAGATATCATTAAATGCTCACCTGGATCTAAACATTGATGGCAAAGTAAAAACACTGGGTATTCTATGGAATTTAAAGACAGATCAATTAGAATATAAACTTACCTTGAAACCTGTTGAAGGAGATGTCACCAAACGAAGCATTCTGTCAGATGTACAGAAGCTATATGACCCGTTGGGATGGCTTGCACCAAGCATAATCACTGCAAAATTACTTTTACAAAAACTTTGGCTGGAACAAGTCAATTGGGATGACAAAATCAGTGACAAATTAGCAAACGAATGGCTACAAATACGATCAGACTTAGAAAACATTAATGAAATTGGTGTCGGGAGATGGATAAATACAATAGATGGAGATAAAAGAGATGTTCAATTACACGGATTCAGCGATGCATCCTCACGTGCTTATGCAGCGGTTGTATACGCGAGAGTAATGTGTTCATCTGGTGTAATCTACACACATGTAATAGCTGCTAGAACCCGAGTAGCACCATTGAGAACCATCTCCGTACCACGACTCGAACTGTGTGGCGCACTTCTGCTCTCACAGTTACTACGCCATGTGAGTCAAGCAATGAAGATACCAAACGTGCACATATTTGCTTGGTCAGACTCATCCATAGTTTTGGCATGGTTGGCTGGTGAGCCCAATAAATGGAAGACGTTTGTTGCCAATCGAGTGGTAGAAATATTACAAAACGTAAGCAGTGACCAATGGTACCATGTACTGTCAGAGGACAATCCCGCAGATATTGCTTCACGTGGATTGTCAGTAAAGGAATTGAAGAATTGCAATTTATGGTGGAAGGGTCCAAGTTGGTTATGTTCAGAAGAAATTAGTTTAAACAGACAAGAAAATATACAAACTCAAGAAGAAATTAAAACACACAAAGAAGTTATGACACATTTGAACATTAACTACCCGGACAAAGACAACACAGAAATCATAACACAATTCAAGGACTTTAATGATATTAAACAATTACTTACATCTGTTAGTTACTGCCGAAGATTCCTAAAATTTAGAAAATACATAAACAAAGAAGAAGCAAAACATATCACAGCAAAAGAACTAGAAGAGGCACTTTACAAATGTGTAGTCATTGCCCAAAGAAGTGACTTCGAAGAAGAAGTTCTAGCTTTGAAGAAGGGAAAGGAAGTAAAGAAAACAAGCAACCTAAAATCTCTGAATCCATATTTAGACGAGAATGATGTCATTAGAGTAGGAGGAAGACTGAGACATGCAGACATTGAACATGAGAGCAAACATCCGATTATTCTTAAAGATAATAATGTCTTAACAGGATTAATTGTAAAGAATGCACACAAGGAAACACTCCATGGAGGTGTCCAACTAATGATGGCCTATCTTAGATCCAAATATTGGATAATACGAGCCAAAAGGGCTGTAAAGGGCTGTATACACAAGTGCCTTGTATGTGCAAGATTGAGGGCTATATCGAAGACTCAATTAATGGGAGATTTACCAAAGGTACGTGTTACTCCAGCGAGACCATTCCTGCACAGTGGAGTTGATTTTGCAGGTCCATTTCAAGTTTTAATATCAAAGGGACGAGGAGCTAGAACCAACAAAGCGTACATCGCTATTTTTATTTGCATGGCTATCAAAGCTATACATCTTGAGCTGGTCGGAAATTTGTCAGGAGAAGCATTCATTGACGCATTCAAAAGGTTTACATCGAGAAGAGGTAAATGCGCTCATTTGTGGAGTGACCAGGGAAGGAATTTTATTGGTGCCAATAAAGAATTAAAAAAGGCATGGCAAGATGCGCAACTTGATCTCCCAGATGACGTAGCCAATCTATTAGCGAAAGATGGAACGGAGTGGCACTTCATACCCGCCTATAGCCCGAACTTCGGTGGTCTTTGGGAAGCTGGAGTGAAGTCTTTCAAACACCACTTGAAGAGAGTACTGACAACGAACTTAACTTTTGAAGAAATGTCAACATTACTATGTCAAATTGAGGCTTGTTTGAATTCTCGTCCTCTTTCACCTGTGGAAGATTCAGATATGGATGCAACAGAAGTACTTACCCCAGGTCATTTTCTCATTGGAGAAGCTCCAATCGTCGTACCACAACCAAGTCTGGAAAACATCAAGATTACACACCTCTCACGATGGCAGCATACTCAGAAGCTTCTAGGAGACTTCTGGAAGAGATGGCAGCTAGAATACCTATCTCGACTGCAACAAAGACCTAAATGGATGAAGCGAGAGAGTGAATTAGAAAAAGGACAAATAGTTCTTATAAAGACGGACAACTTGCCTCCAGGAAAATGGAACCTAGGAAGAATAGTTGAGAAGCATCCAGGGCCAGATGGGCTCACTCGAGTTTACAGTGTAAAAAGTGGTGATAGTATCGCAAAACGCTGCATCACAAAATTGTGCTACTTACCTTTGGACTATGATGATGAATGAACCTAAAATTTTTAAATCATGTGTCTAGTTAATCAGTTGATTAATTTAATTATTCCTATACTCATAAGTTCATTACTTTATATACATTACATTATATACAACTATTTACACCGCACTCATCTGTATCTCTGCTTTAAGAATTGTTTTATATAACTTCTAGATTTATACTTTTCATAATGTAATTTTTTATAGTTTGCAATGTAACGGCCCTTTAAAGAAACATGACATGTTATGTACAAAACTAGGTAAGATTTGTTTTTTGAAAGGACTTAGTAGTCCTTTGGGGGCCGGTATGTTGTGTATACTTATACGTCATATAATGTCATGTTGTAAGCAAGTGTAAGAAGTCAGTCGCAATAAAACATTGGACAGAAGCGCACCTCTTTTTAAATCACTCTCCAACCACAAACAAAAATCGACCTTATTACACACAACAATACTATTCAATTTTATCAGATATTATCTTGACATATTATACAGATCTATTTTTTTTTATACTACTATGCGACGAGACGAGCAAGACGTTCACCTGATGTTAAGTGATACGCTTGTCCATGACAACGTGGTGCTAGTTAAGATGGTACACACTGCACTACATTGCGCTCGCCTTGAGACATAAGGTTAAGTCTCGTTACCCCAGTAATTACACTAGCTACAGCGCCCTACAAACCGGAACACAGTAATGTTCGCACACTACTATTTGGCGGTTGCAATAGGAGCTGCGGTGGTACCCAGACGGTCTCCGGCAACAGAGACCTACCACCTGGTAGAAATTCTAATCATAATCATACACATCACACATCTAATTCATATCCTACTCATGCTGAATCCGGAGAACGTACTTTACCCTGTTTATTTTATTAACACAACCGATTTAAATTAGTTTAGTTTGAAGCATGTCTAAACGTCGAAAACCGGAGTATTCTGAACAAGCATACCTCTACCTATCTCATTGTAGCTTACCATCACGTGAAATTGGGGTCGTGTAGTTAAAAAAAAACTTAACCTAATATCAATTTTATAACGGAAATCTTAATTCTGTATAATAACTTATTTATAATGGACTCGAGAACAAGACGCTGAAGTTAAACGTGTTAAACAAGATCATAACGCTGTTATGAAATAGAACAAAAAGTATAAGTACTATAATTATTGAACTCGGAGGTTAGTAGATTTTAAATAAATATTCATGTAAGTAACAGTTGCTGAAGCTGTCGGAACATGTTGTCTCGTACAAATGAATTCTTGCGTAAAAGCTAGTCGAGGAAGTTGTAAAGAAAGCTGCCCGGCTCTTTCGGACCAAGTAAGGCCAGCCGTGGGCGGAACGGGCCGTCTGCCCACATCGCACAATCACCCAACGCGAAATGCGGACACAATTGAAAGTATCGAGAACAATGTGCCTCGATTGTGTGAGAATTGCTCGACATCATTACACGAAAGAAATGCTGAACTCCTTAAATATTCTTTTGTGATTCATCAGAATAAATTTTTGCATGGATTTCCAATTAGGATTGTTCCCTGTTCGTAATAATACTAAAAAGTTACACCCATATCAAATATACAAGCCAATTGTCGGAATTGTAAAATTTATTTCTGTTGCAGTTCGTTATTTTATTTCCTATCAATTTATGACGTCGTTATTCTTACAACTAGACACACAGTTTATTACTTCTGGTTCGATTTGAGTTATTCTCTGATGATGTATAATGCTGTTAATCATTTGATCGAATGACTAAGATCATCTTGGTAGATTTGAATCTATCAATCCACTGTTTAAACAACTTGGTTACAATAACTAATGCATTTTGATTAACATCACTTTGGAAGATCTGATGTATTGACCTTCTTCTTCTTCTAATTGGTATTTCTTCATGACTGAGGTTTGTGGTCATCATGTGTGATGAAATACACGTCGACTTACTTATCAGTTATAATGGAGTGGTGTTGCCATTGTCTTCTCCATTTCACATACTAGTGCGAGCACGATCATGACATAGATATGCAGGTTTCCTCACGATGTTTTCCTTCACCGTCAAAGCGCGTGATATTAGTTGGTGTTGTACTAGCTGCACATGAATTGAAAAATTCATTATTGCAGGCCGGATTCGAACCCGGTACCTTCGGAGTGGAAGGCGGGCGTTTAAATCAATATGCTATCACGGCTTTTCACCCTTTTTTTTTATACTACTACGCGACGAGACGAGCAAGACGTTCACCTGATGGTAAGTGATACGCTTGCCCATGACAACGTGGTGCTAGTTAAGATGGTACACACTGCACCACATTGCGCTCGCCTTGAGACATTAGGTGTTAAGTCTCGTTGCCCCAGTAATTACACTAGCTACAGCGTCCTTCAAACCGGAACACAGTAATGTTCGCACAGTACTATTTGTCGGTTGAAATAGGAGCTGCGGTGGTACCCAGACGGTCTCCGGCAATAGAGACCTACCACCTTCACCATTCACCCTCTAAACCGAATAAAATAGGAATTGGTTGTATTCTTTTACTCTTATACCACGTTATTAAAGCAATAGCGCCAGAAATAGTGTGGTGGTATCCACATAGGCGATTTCCTGATCAACTAAAGACATCGCTATAAATAGCCGTAACCTGTCATAGTAACTACGCGAAGCTTTTAAAATTGTCACCAGTTCAGCGTTCGTTGAAAACACATTAATCACACCATTTGCGAAATGAAATTGTGACGGCGTCGGCGCTCCGGCGTACTGGCTTCATAATAATAAATCAGAATCATTTAATTAGTCTATCGCGTTTACAATGCCAAAGACATTATCATTTATTTGACTAGGTTTTTTTTTATTTTACGAAGCGACGAGACGAGCGATACGTTCACCTGATGACGCATGATACGCTTTCCTATAACATGACGCTGGTTGAGATGGTATACACTGCACCGCATTGCGATCGTCGCTTAACATAAGATGTTAAGTCTCGTTACCCCAGTAATTTACCAGGTAGTATCACCGCGTGGTAGGTCTCTGTTGCCGGAGACCGTCTGGGTACCACCGCAGCTCCTATTTCAACCGCCAAATAGTAGTGTGCGAACATTACTGTGTTCCGGTTTGAAGGGTGCTGTAGCTAGTGTAATTACTGGGGTAACGAGACTTAACACCTTATGTCTCAACAACGAGCGCAATGTGGTGCAGTGTGTACCATCTTACCTAGCACCGCGTTGTCATGTACAAGCGTATCACTTACCATCAGGTGAACGTCTTGCTCGTCTCGTCGCAAAGTAGCATAAAAAAAAAATTTCACTAGCTTACATACTGGAACAGAGTAATGTTATCACACTAGACGGTCTGTAGCAACAGAGACCAGCAGTAAACTACTACCTATTAAGATTTGGAAAAACTTAACAAGCATTTAATATGTTAATTCCTCGTCGACGGTGATTACAACTTTACTGAAAGAAAACTCTTTTGGAGTTCTTCCTACCTGGTTTCCGAGTCTGTTATGAGAAAATTTTAAAACGCATTATAACCTTTTTGTCCTGTAAATTTTTTGTCTAACGTACAAAACTTTGATCCTGTCTAATTTAATGTACGTAGCTTTAAGTTGTTTTTAGATGAATAAATATCTTTATTCTTATACGCCGGAACTCTTCCATTTGCTTTTACGCAAAACTATTACTTTTAGCTGTAATAAGGATTTCAATGCAGTATTGCTTACTGAGGAAAAAGATGCATTTAGGTTTTCGTTAAATGTCTATATAATATAAATTATATAATTCATTATTATAACAAATCGAATAACCTGTCTATTAACCTTTCTGTTTAGTATAAATGATTTTTTTTAATGTTAACCCCGCCGTTTTCTTTTAAATATAAATAAGATATATAAAAGAACTAAAAATATTATACCAGTACTGTCCTCTTCATAAAATCTTAAATATTTAAATCATTAATTGATCATAAACTTACATACGTACATGTAATTTCATATATAAAAGAGCTTGGCGCCCGTCCAATAAGTTTCTCAAGTTAAACCGTTTACGTAATATAAGTTAAAGTTATCCCTTGTGGGTAATAATCCAATGTAGTTACAATTATTTTTAAACCGCAATAAATTTAAAGTTATAATTTTCGCCAAGTTGAATGAAATTAATTTTTTTTCATTCAACTTGGCGAAAATATAGAAGAGCAGAATGTTCAATTGATTGTGCCTATAACATTGTATCGCAAGTTAGGATGTTTACACTGCTTTATGCTTCTACGGTTTTTTAACTATAACAAGAATACAAATTTGTGATAAAAAAAAATACTATATTAAATTAAACCCGGTTTCAGTTCTTTTTTCCGTTTGATATTGGTTAGAAAGAATATGTTTTACGTTCAAATCTAATAGAAATTTCTCCAATTCTGAGTTCCTGAACTATTCACCGTATAGAAAATAGTTTATAATAAAATTGAAATACAGCTTAGTGCTTTGCCAACAATGTGCCAGCAATGTGCAATAAGAGTAGGAAAGCGCCAGAAAGTCGCCGCCGCGTCTGTAACTCCTCTCTTCATGGATTAATTAAACTAGTGCCAATGGCTCAAATAAAACGCATGAAAGCTTCTAAAATACGATTGAATTTGTATTCTGTAATATCAAAACCTTTTTTCGACTTAGTAATTATTTAACTTAAAGTTTTTATCTTGTATTGTTGTTAGCTGTTGCCCGCGACTTTGTCCGCGTGGTGTTTAACAAAACAGTTGTTGTTACAGAAAATGTATACAGCTTCCCTATTTGAATCGAATATTGCAGGTTTTAATATTTTATTGCGAAGTCCTATAATTTTTCCAAAAAAAGTAGCCTAAGTTATTCCCTGTTACATAAGCTATCTGTCAATGAAAGTCCCGTCAAAATCGGTCCAGCTGTTTTAGAGATTACCCGGAACAAACAGACAGACAGACACAAACATTTAAAAAAAAAATTGGTTTCTGTATATGTATCGTGTATACATCAATTATTTTAATGTTACAAACAGACGCTACAATTTTATTTAGTTATGTAGATTAGTTTATGTTCCTCTGCCAGATATAAGCGACTTTAATTTAATTTTTTTAATTACCATTTGAGACTCTAATGCAGTTCTTACCAGATATACTGTTTACTGACAACTAATTATAATAAAAGCCAAAGGTTTGACTATATTCAAACCTTAGCCATTTACCCATGGTATCGGAAGACGACTATCATTCTCTATAGAATCAATGCAGTCTATTCAATTCTTCAGAGAAACTTAGTGCTTAGTTCTATCCATATATATTGTGAGTTGTATTATAAAATATAATGCGTAATGTATAGTTATTTTACATATGCTATCATAAATAGTAAACAGTGAATATTGTTAAGTAGATAGATCAATGAAAAATTTAAACGAGCTTTATAAAGAGCTTATAACATAAGCCGACTTTGAGCGGATTGTAAATTATTACGAGTTTCGTTAAGTTATTATATATACGATTTTTAACCACCTAAATAAAAGAATAGTCTAAACGAAACTTATGCCATAGATCGTCGGTGTTGCAAATATGTTCGCGTATTGAGCAATGCGATGGCGGCATCATCGGGTTATCGAACCCGGGACCCCGCCGGCTATAATTGCATCGCACGGACAATGGCCTTGCCTCGCGAACGCTATTCGTGGCCCAGTGAATCACGTACGCTTCCGAGGCTCACAAGTTCAAATACTTAGCTAAAGATAAGTTATTGTTGTTTAAGATGAACTTATCTATCAACCCTTACTTTATTCTAAGTAAGTTTCCAGAGACCGTCTAGGTATATAGATCATGATGTAGCCTAATGCAATTTTTATTTAAAGTTCTAGGAAGAGGTCGCGCTATTAACATTGATATACAGTATTTATTTATTTATTCTTATTGTACAACATCAGGAATACAAAAGGCGGGCTTAATGCCTTAAGGCATTCTCTACCAGCCAACCTTTGGTGAGGTGAGATGTTGTGGTAGGTGGCAATCAGACATAAAAAGTGATAGGTATAGAAATAAAAAGAAAGAAATGTGTACATAGCTACGCATACATTTACGTATATATATACATACATACAGATAAATATATATATTTATATACATAAACTTACATATACATACATACTTACATATTTTATAGATACATGTATAGGTTTATATAAATACACATACCTAAATAGTACTACGATGTCTGTATCTGATTTAGATGTTTACGAATCAATTTTTTAAACAGATGCTTTGTTGAAGCATTTCGAGTTTCCTCAGACAAGGAGTTCCAGGGTAGTGTAGCCTGAATTGTAATGAGTTCCCATAGAACTCAGACGTGTGACAAGGGATCGAGATCTTAATCTTAGTAGTAAATGATTTGCAACTGAACATTTAATAAAGAAATTCTCTCTATGAGTTGTTTTTTTTTTTTTTTTTATTCTAACTCGGCGACGAGACGAGCAAGACCTTCACCTGATGGTAAGTGATACGCTTGCCCATGACAACGTGGTGCTAGTTAAGATGGTACACACTGCACCACATTGCGCTCGTCGCCTGAGACATAAGGTGTTAAGTCTCGTTACCCCAGTAATTACACTAGCTACAGCGCCCTTCAAACCGGAACACAGTAATGTTCGCACACTACTATTTGTCGGTTGCAATAGGAGCTGCGGTGGTACCCACCCAGACGGTCTCCGGCAACAGAGACCTACCACCTAGTAAATGTGTTGTGTTGATGACAATTTCAACATTTGCTAAGTGATGATTTTAATTCACAAATCGAAAGAGAGTATTCACTCTTCAACTTGATATGGGATTTCGTCTTAAATCCAGCAGTCTAATGTTGGAGTAGGAAGCTATAATCTATAGATATTTTATGAAAATTGACACGCCTCTTATCATCTGTTAAGTTTAAGTCCTTGCTAATACCGTCAAAGCTTTCTCTGTCTCTAGTTTTCTCGGTAACTAAAAAGAACACGAGAACAATTAAATGAAACGAACTTGACTTTCAAAGTTGAAATTTGCTCGGCGTGTTTCGGTTCTAATAAAATCAAATGGTCCACTCGGAACTTTTCGGTTCATCCCTTCTTCCAGTTCCGCGCTTAACTCGATTACAGCGGGCCCCTTTGGCCGACGTTGATTTAATAGCGGTAAGATTTTTTTATATAAATAAAACTGAGTTATAGATGATAGTTAATGTACAATAATAACCTATTTTTTATTAAGTACGTATTTGCCTGTATTTACACCAAATCTCTAATTGCTGTCTCCATGTGGTAATATGCAAAAGTTTCCTTTATAAGTGGTGCTATAGTCAGTACTGCA
The DNA here is from genome assembly GCA_029286795.1 of Byasa hedistus. Taxonomy (NCBI): domain Eukaryota; kingdom Metazoa; phylum Arthropoda; class Insecta; order Lepidoptera; family Papilionidae; genus Byasa; species Byasa hedistus. Next base: position 795,995 of record JAGSMW010000020.1, on the reverse strand, counting down.
GTTATCATATCAATAAGTATATAATACTATATATAAACTGTCATATTTATTAAAAAATTCGTTTATCAAGGATAAACTAATTTCCTTGTAGCAGACGACAACTTGGCTTGGTTCTAAAGCTACATGTGGGTAGAGTTAGAAAATTGTTGAAAGGACCTAATACCGGAATTCAAAAGTTGTTAGGTTTCTTCGAACCTCTATCACCATACAATTGTAAATCTGCCATCATAATAGCGTTGCTGTCGTGAGGGCCAGGAGTAGTCTTCGAGTAGACTTCGGGCTCTTTGCCAGTTACAATCTCGTCGAATTGAATCAAGTGTTGCACAATGTTGATAAAGAAATGTATAATCAAGTCCTTTACAATCATTGGTTGCTACAAATAATATAAATCACGATGATCTGGTTATACTTATCTGTTAAACACACTAACAAAAGTTTAACTTAAACTTGAATATGCAATTATTACATTTTAATACGGAGATATGTGAAATACAAAGTTGATTCAAAGCGATTGCCACTTTAATAATTTTGTAAAATGTATTGTCTTCTTTACAATACAATTATACACGGATATTGTGTTGGGTATGTCCAACTTAACCTACTTATAAAATAGTGAACATGATATGTGAACAGTGGCCTATTATGCGGTGGTTACTACCGCGACCTGAATTTGATACCCGTGTTCGTACAAAGTACATACGCACTATTCATATCCACATATTTTGTTTATTTATAAGCCAACTTTGTTTCCTCACATAGTTTTTTAAATAAAATATATTTTTTATAACATTTTTGTGTATGTAGGAATCCCTTTTTGGGTGAAGGCCTCCTTCAGCTTATTCCATTTCTCTTTAACTTTTGCCTTTTCTATCCAATTACTTCCAGCTATTTCTTGTATGTCGCATACGCATATTTTTCTTGGGCGTCCTCTTCTCTTTTTGGTCCTTTCAACAGTGTCACAAGATTTGTCCATCTCTTATGCGTACATCTTGAAAGTTGACCTAATGTTCTTTATTTACCAAAGTTTGCAGTGTTTTTCTTTTGGTTTTTATTTATTTAAAATTGTACTTCCGCTACTAACAGTATTTAGAAGTTTGGGCATCTATTTAAAAAAATATTTTCGTAACGGATTTGAGAATAGTCTTTATCGACGAAAACTTCGACATTTTGGATTTCATCACAGAAACCTCTTTCTCATCTTCATATTGTAGAATACATTCCTATACATCGAGCCTCTACACGAAAACATAAAGAAGACGTTGTAACCTTTGTTAACCTTGTACGCTGTTTTATTTTCAATCAATACGAGCACAGCCGAGGGAGTATGGAGGCAAAGTAAATAGCATTATATACAGACAACGAAAATAAAGGTGTACTAAACGAGGACAGTTCGTCCTCTTACGAGGGTTATAAAAACGCACTAACTCGCTACCGACGGCTTGCTTAACGACTGCGACGAACTATAAACTATCGATTTCACTTAAACCGGCACACGATCCTTACAGCGTTATACGAGACACGCGCTGTCATAGACATAGAAGATCGAACTGATTTATTTATTTATTTTATTTATTTAAAACTTTGTTTGCACACAAATAAATATTGTACATAAAGGCGGACTTAATGCCACAGGGCATTCTCTCCCAGTTAACCTCGGCAGTGGGGAAATGCAGAGGTAGGTGAGGGTAAAAGAGAAGTTTTGTTTTAAAAAAAAAAAATTAAAAAAGGGAGATATATACTCATGTATACATACATACACATACATATAAATACATAAATGAAATATGAATAAGTATTCATAAACATGAATAAATACATACATAATTAATATATACGTAACATACATAAGAATTACTGTTCTATATCCAAGTAAAACCTCCTCACCATTCTCTTAAAGATATTTGTTTGGAGCCCTTCTAATATCGTCGGGCAAGGAGTTCCAGAGTCGTGCTGCCTGAACTGTAAAAGAGTTACCGACGAAGCCAGTGAAGTGTTGTGGAATACTAATTGTTAAATTAGTAGTTGAGCGGAGGTCCCTGTCATGGGTTGAAGAAAGAAATTCAAAGCTACCTTTGAGGTACAAAGGAGTTTTTGGATTTACCTATAACGCTTACGAAAACCGAAGTCGTCATAGTCCAAAAATACTGAAGATGAGTGGAAAATTGATGTTACAAGAACAACAGCGTTCGTAGATATTATTATTGTAATAAGGCAAGGTGAAAAGCAGTTCTCAGCAGTGGGAATTTTAAGGGGAGCTGTTGATTATAAACAAAAACTGCAGCTTAGTAAGGCGAAGTTTAAGTTTAATGTGAATACAAAACTAAACAAGTCTGTATTTAATGTTTACTTAATGATACATCTGTCCCTGATAAGGATCCAGTAAAGTATGTCCTCGATAAAACAGAATGGTACTATGCTTCACCCCAATAATTTAATACTAGTGTTTTAATACATAGCGTAGGAAGTCTACATAATACAAAGAGAAAAATAATTCAGTTGTGATAATTTGCATCTCCAGAGCCGCCAGACGATGCCAAAGCTGGAATGGGTTTTGGCAAAGGCCTGCGAATTATGTTACTGTTGTCTTATGTTTGGATACAGGCATTACTTACTGTGCCCCGAATATTTTTCTTTTACGTTTGTTACTTAATCATATATCAAAGCAAAAAATACATATCAGGAGTCGTAACATTTGTATTTAATAATGTTTTTCCACATTTTGTTGTTGCTTCAGGATTTTTTTTCCGTCTTTCAATAATTTATGCATCATTGATGTAAAATTTATAAGACCATCTTCTCCCTGTCTCAAGGGTATAAAACCTTTTTGTATTATGTAGTAGTGGATAGCAAAGATCACTTAACTCTAGACGGACTGGCTGTTGGTTCCCCTCTTCTGTAAGGTTGTATATCAAGCAGAATATCTAATTAACCGGACAGCAACTTGATATCTCAGAATACACATGACACAGATCGGCTCGATCTCGACAAAGCCTGCAGGGGTGAATATTCTATGACGTGGTGTTCACCTAGGAACACTACCCAAACCTTCCAAACTGGGACACGCAAATACTGATCTAATATCATCGCTTCAGTGTTCAATATCCGTTGCACGAATAAAAAAAAACTGGTGGTAATTATTCCGGCGTATGATGTCCATGGTACCCATCGGTAATTGTGAGGGCGGTAGAACAAAACAATTTGTTGCCAAGATAAATTGCCAAGCGATTTGTCAAGACGCGCCGGTGGCCCGGGATGCGGGGACCGGTATAATGGGTTTGTTTATCTGCTTTAATGAGTTATCTCGTCAGTGGACCGAATTGTTTTCCACCTAGCCCCGGGAGATGAGGGTGTATTTTTTAATAAGGCTGCGGTGTTACGGTTGAACGGGACCCCGGACCTTTATGCTGCATTGAATAAGATTGTTTATTTATTTATTTATAAGGTCTCCAAAAAAGATTACACAATACAATTTACATAAATTAAATCAGGCAATATAGAAAACATTGTGCACCTTAAGTTTAAGAAGAAGACACAGCTTGCGTTACTTATATAGAAGCACATAAAAAAAAAACAATTAACAAACATACAAAAATTTAATAAAATTTGAATTAAATCAAATATTAAATTAAATTGCTTGATATAACAAAACATTCTCTATACAGAGAGAGTATAATAAAATGAAAGATAAAATAAAAAATAAAATTTAGACATACTATGTAACATTAAGAACTAGATATTTTCTTATAACAAGGCACTTGAATTTAAATAATGATTAAATAAAGATTAGATTGTTATTAGAGAATCATTTTTGTATGAAAATTACAACAAACTTGAGAATAGATGTAGTGCCATTGCTACTATTTAAGAAAGCCTTAATCAGGCTAAGAGTAGGAAGAAGATTGATATTTTTTTTTCGAACCGTTTGGTATATTGTATTAATTTTAAGGGACTAAATTTGGATTTTTAATTAAATAATTATTTTACCTGTATAACATTGATGGTTGATCTTTACTGTTTCAACGAAGGTACCACCGCAGTTTTTTCTACCGACCGCGAGGAAACTCGGAATCATTGCCAGAGTGCGGTTACTTTACACCGGGACAGCTTCTGGCTCTGTATAAAGCCCAGGTCTGATCGTGTGTGGAGTACTGCTGCCATATCTGGGCAGGTGCTGCCAATTACCAACTGGCAGTCCTGGACTCGGTGGAGAGGCGTGCTATGAGAATAGTCGGTGACCAAGAGCTTCTGGATGCAAAACTCCATAGCTTGGGTCACCGTCGTAGAGTAGCTAGTCTCTCGGTGTTCTATCGAATGCACTTTGGAGAGTGTGCTCAAGAACTGCATGATCTAATACCGCCTTCGCCCTTTTATCATCGGACGTACAGACACACCGCAGGCATCCATCCCTTCGTTGTCGATCTCCCGCGCATTAGGACTAAGCGTTTCGCTTCGTCCTTCATAATGCGTACAGCGAGGGAGTGGAACAGTCTGCCGGCGTCAGTGTTTCCGTCCAGGTATGATGAGGGGGTCTTAAAAAAAAGAGTGAACAGGCTTCTTCTAGACTAGTGCGCTTTACCACCTAGAATACATCGCCGCTTACCATCAGGTGGGATCGTAGTCAAGCACTAGTCTATCCTAAATAAAAAAAAAAAAACAAACAAATCTTACTATGCAATGGATAAGGACGATGAGCATAATGTGGTGTACATTATCCTAACTACCACTATATTAGTATGAGTAGGCATTTACTTTTTGATAAAAGTTGATAACATACTAAGAAGCACTATTTAAAATATTTAGTCTGCTTAGTTTTGTTAAAATATTTATTTGAATGTTATTTAAAAGAAATAGGTATATAAACTAGCCGACGTTTTAAAAACTGTATCGATTTAAATTGTGTCTAGTATTTTGTAGTGCAGCGGATGCGGAGGTATAATAAATCCTGCGATACAACGGATAGCACTTAAAGTTAGCAGCGTCGTTGGATTTGTAAATGGAAAATACAAATTGGGACGAAAAGTCATAGTTTTTCTTCAAAAATCTAAATCTCATCGTATTTTTATGACCACTTTTTATATAAATCTAATGTTACCCACAAGGGGCAATTTGAAAATTGATCCGACATGATTAATCGAGATGTTTTTTTATAATGCAACGCACTTTTTTTATTTATGGCAACTTTTAATTTTTTTTTTCTCTTTATTTTGGCACAAACAGTCATTACATATAATAACATCTAAAAAAAAGTATTAACTAAATTAGAGGACAAGTAGTGCTCAACATTACTACAATAACACCAACCTGACAGACAGACAGACAATAATAAATAAGAGTCTAAGTCATATAATTAGGTACTAGTTTTTTTTTTATCTCAAAAAAAATTCTTGTTTTGTTAATTAATTTTCAATGTTTTTAAAAACGATCGTTTAGTTACTTAAAAAATGAAAAAAAAATTTACATTCCAAAATTTTTTAATGTAAAAGTGAGGCATGGCTTAAAGAAGTTTGGGAAACACCGTCTGATGTTTCGCGTAAAACACAGTCCAAATATCTAGGCTTTCATCTATCCCAGTCTAGGATTGGATTTGATGACGATAATGATGCCGTTACCGTAAATAACACGACTATCAGTTTTGTCGTTTGATTTCAATCGCAACTCTCTGAACTGTTAGGTTTTCGTTTACACAATTATTTAAAGTTTTATTTGAAAAGCGATTGCCCTGTAACACGGAGATCACTAATGCGATTCCGAAGCGACAAGAGTTTGGTTGGTAATGCTTTTGTGAATCGACCGTCATAGCATCAATAGTTCCGGCTGTCGATACCATCCGCAGCTTCATTGTCACATAACACCGTATACAAGATAAAAAGTAAGGAATTAAAGAAGTAGCTGAATTTAAAAAAAGTCATGTGTGGGTACACACGTTTTTTTTTTTTTTAATACTCTTCCCCCTGCGTGGTTGGGTCAGGGCCTAGTTCTTTCATACTCATTTCCCGCTTTCATTCTGTTTTGCTATCAATCATTCCGCTAATTTCCTTCTTTCTTTCATTCATCGCGCTCTGGAGTGAAGACTCCCGCCGTCATACATATTGCAGCATCTTTGGAGAGACCTGTGGAGCATCCTTAAATACATCTTTTCTCCTGAAACAAATCATTCCTCTTATTATCTAATTTTTTCTTCTTAATTCTATTACTTACAGCTAATATCACATTACGGTCTCTCCTTACTATCTATATAATAAAAATGAATTGCTGTTCGTTAGTCTCGCTAAAACTCGAGAACGGCTGCACCGATTTGGCTAAATGTGGTCTTGAATTATTCGTGGAAGTCCAGGGAAGGTTAGTAAGGTGAGAAAATATGGAAAAAGTGCCTGGAATATGGTAAAAACAACAATTTCTCTTTTTCATTGAGGTGACCAGATTTTTAGATAGGCAAAGCGGGACAACTCTGAAGGAATAATAATATCGTAATTTTTTTTTAGTTTTAACATAAGTACAGTTTATAAATGTTTTTTTATATAAGTGAATTTGTTTGAGTAGATTGTAGTAATTTTGTAAAATATTGTAAAAATCTTCACAAGAATTTGATAAATTAGTTTGATTGACTTGAAATATTTGCAAAATTTTATTCGTATATTACTTTCTAAAATTTCTTTCGAGGTTAAGGTGGGTGATACACGTTTTGTCATCAATATAAAATATGAAGACTACGAGTATTTTAAGCTAAGTTTAAGAAAATTTATGCATTTATGAAATATTTAAATAAATTACAAATACAATGTAACTGGGTAGCAAAAGCAATATGTTACGCAAAACAATGATTTTCATAAATTTAAAATTTTACTTAATTCTAAAAGTCGGGACTTTTGAAAAACGTCGCGTGACGCGGGATTAATAGTAAAAAAATCAGGACTGTCCCGCTAAAAGCGAGATGTCTGGTCTCCTTACTTTAGATACATAAAACGTCAAAAATTTGAAGTTCGTCCCGTCATTTAGACACCAAATACAATTTAAAAGAATATTTTTGATTTTGACATTTGATATTGACAACCAACAATTTCTGATGCAACTATAATATTTTACGAACTTTAGCGGGAATCTGGGCGTAAAGGTCGCGTTGTCTCGGTTGAATTTTTTTTAGTGCATAATGCAGTTGAATGTTCAATGTGAGTGTATCATGCAGTAAATTAGTGTGTTCGTGTGCAGCGATTGTAGAATTCAAGCAGGAACACGACTTTCCCAAGTTCAGATTGGTTCAAAATAGTAGTTAAGTCTTAACTCTACTTTGTTGATCTTTTGTGATAGTGACACTATTTACCGCTGAGTGCGCGAGAACTTCCCTACTTTGATTATCTACAATTTATAATGCCAAAGATAAGACGTCGTGACTTAGGTCAATCAACGTGTGCATTTAAATATAATAGAAAAACCAAATTAATAACGGGCATTTTTTGTGATTACGAATTATTTTTTTCTGGTTAAATTTTCATCACATTCTTTACTAAAGTTGAAATAGTCTGGAATTATCAATAAGCGTTTTTATTTATTGATTTTGAGGCGAAACGAAGTTTGCTGGGTCAGCTAGTCTAATATAAAATTTTCTTAACTATAACCTAATCCTAATATCACATTTCATTTCAGTCTTAATCTTTATTCCTTTTCGTTATATCGGCTATAACTTCTCTGCAATATGGTATACACGTTATAGCTATTAGCTTTGTAAGCTTTTGTGTGTGCTTTCATATGGCAATGCAATATCTCACACCGGATGCTGTGCTGATGGGGAGGGGTGAGGAGGGGAGGTCCGCGCGTCGCAGCCATCTTGTTTCGCTCCGGACGTGCATCTGCGACTAGTAATTTCAAGTTCATCCTCTCGAAGCGCCGCGCTCCGACTAGATTGCTTCAAATAACGGATTTCCTTTAACATTGAACTAACGATCGGATGCATGGATTTACGTTGGTGTCTAGTTTATTTCGCATTTTCCTTTCAATACTAGCAATTTTGAACGCTGTAATGTCTTACATGATTACAGTCCACGTCTTGATGGCAGCGATACCAACATATTTCTGCCACGCAAAGAAAGATTACTTTTTATATATACACTTTTTACACGTAAGATGACACGTACGATAAAGCAAATTAAAAATAACAGACCACTGATCGGCAACCATCAGTTAAGCCACCTACCTCTGTCAATTGGACTTACACCACTAACATAATTGATGAGTATGCAATTTCATTTACCGACCGATCTTAAGTTGTACAAAACATGTGATTTTTTTTAGAAATTAAACAAGGACTAGTTACGTCAATCTCTATCTAAATACGTCATATGTAATTTTTTTTAAAAATGGACTTACACCACTTTCAAAATAAACGGTCCATATCTTTTGTACACTAGGTTCGTATCTTTCGTAGATGCGTGTTATCAGCTAAAAGCAGATCGTTACCAATCTTTTAAAAAAAATGTTTATCTGTTGACAAAACAATCGAATTATTGATTAATTACAATTTTATGCGGTTTGATAGTTCGGATCAGCTAATAGCTCTATATCGATTGGAGAAGATCGATGTACTCGTGAATGACCGCAAAACTAGTGCGGCTTTCGTTTACTCGTATCAGCCACTCGATCGAACCCTGCGGTTTCAGGCTTCCCACTTTATGACCTAACTGTACTTGGTTTCCGGATACACCGTCATCCGATACACGCTAAAAATTCTGGTTACTAAATTGTTGAATGACGTTGTTACTAGAATCTACACTCCCGGACACATCTATCGGTCCACCTAATGTTTAAAAGTTTTAACGGACTCTAGCTAAAAATAAATGTGAGGTGGAGCAATAAGTTTTAATGCAGTTTTAAAGCTGATTTTTTGGTCAACCTTTATGAATGTTTTTTTTTTATTTCGAATTCAGAATTACGAAAATTCGAGTCTGTTCATTGCTTTCAACGACCCAGGAATGGAGAAAACTTTTTTATTTCGCACAAGTTTGATTTTTTTTTTTTATGTGTCCGATTATTGGTTCCATAAAAAGGCAAATCTAAACTTATAGCCAGTTTTGACCAAAAAATATGGAAACTCGGCCTGAAATTGTCGCCCAAGTTGCAAAACTTCTGCCGGCCAAATCAATTCGAAATTACAAAAAAAATAAAAAAAAAACCTGCATAGGGGTTGATCAATAAATCTGCTTCAAAACTGCATTAAAACTTATTGCTCCACCTAACATTTATTTTTTACTAGACACCGTCGAAACTGTAAACACTGGGTGGTGGGCCGATAGATGTGTCCGGGAGTATATAATAGTCAAGATCTTTAAACTTTATAGTGCTAAAACGTTACTGTGCTTTAGTTTGGTTTAAAGAGTAAGCTATGTTGTGGGACTAAATAAATATTTACTAGAGTGGGATAAGAAAAATTTAAACGTGTTTCAACAATAGCTTATCAGAGTTTTTCCAAATTATCAAATATTATGTTTAATATCTACCAATAAGTAATGTTAGTACACAAAAGGATTAGCTCGCGCTGTCCTTGGAACTTGACTGCTGACTCACCAGCGTCTCACCTTGAATTACGATGAACACGTCAATACAATTTACGCCATTATATCTTTATCCTTTGTTCGTATTAAAACTGTAAAGTTTCTTTGTTTATTTATACGACAAAGCATTTACGAAAACTACTTTATTGTGTCCTTCGCTTTAAGAGATAAGTTGGTGATTTTAATGAGATACATCATCTCTCTTCTGATAATGTTATCACGATGCTGTACACTGTCTAGGTACCATCGTCATTTAAGCCTTTTGAATATAGGTTTCACTTAAAGGGGGTATTTGTTTTTCTTACCACGCATCATGGTCATTTAGATCGTAGTATCTATAATAGAGAATACTGCTGTTTTCCTAAAATAATTATCTATTTTTACAACACGCCGGGAATGAAGGAAAGATGGGTATATTCCAACCAGTCCAACAAACGCGGTACGTAAGAATATTTCTATTGCCAAGCTTTAATTATATATTAAGTAGCTAGTGCAGTTACTAGACTACAAACACGTGAACAGCTTTAGTCGAATAAATTAACAAATTTAACAATCTTTATAAAAGAGAAAATAGCGTAGTCCGTAATAGTGGTTCCTAATAACTTCGAGGGGTTAACGAAGTCAAATCAATCAATAAAGCCATCCTCTCTCCCCCTTTACAGAAATGTAGAAAAATGAGGTAAATAAATGTCGCCGAAGAAATGTACTTACCTACCGGGGACGTGAACCGGTTGTAAATAAGCTCGAGTAACGAAATGAAAGTCCGCGGGGAGGGGGCCCGGTTAATCTCATTAAATATGGCACACGTTTGGCCATTTCGTTATTTCTAATGATTCTCTGTGTTGCGTAATAAAATCTAATGAGATACGCATCATTACATTAGTGTTTTCGCCAGCAACAGCGGTATTCAAACCGTAATAAACGTTACTGTGTTTCGGTAGAATTACTGCGCTAACGAGACTCATTATAGACATATCAGATTGCCTCGAGATTGAATTGAACTAGTTGTGGTTTGCCGACGTTTGATCTAGAGCATTATTATGTGGAATATTACTTACCTTACTATCGAGTGATCGTCTAGCTCGGTCCGACAATTTCGCATAAAAAAAATGCGAATTTCTCTTTTAAAGCAGCAGCAACACGAGTACGTATCATATTTGAATACTCAATTTGTGTGCATGTTAAGCGAGATAATGACGCGCGGTTTCATTACGCACTGAATGGCGTGTAAGTGAAAAGGCATTACGCTGATGGAAGCTTATTTGTGATGGAGAAAGCCACGTAATGATACATGCGGTGAAAAGGCTGTGGATAGGGGAGGAAGGGGGGCCGTCTGCCCTTGATCGATCCGTCGCCGTGTGTGTCACACTTACAGCTTTCCGTGTCTCCCTGTAGGGTGGGGATGAGTACGAATTCTCCAGGAGTTGTTTTTATCATACACAAAAACCCGAAAGTTAGGAGAAACTTTTTTTTTTTTTATTTAGGATAGACTAGTGCTTGACTACGATCCCACCTGATGGTAAGCGGCGATGTAATCTAGGTGGTAAAGCGCACTAGTCTAGAAGAAGCCTGTTCACTCTTTTCTTGAAGACCCCCACATCATACCTGGACGGAAACACTGACGCCGGCAGACTGTTCCACTCCCTCGCTGTACGCATTATGAAGGACGAAGCGAAACGCTTAGTCCTAATGCGCGGGAGATCGACAACGAAGGGATGGATGCCTGCGGTGTGTCTGTACGTCCGGTGATAAAAGGGCGAAGGCGGTAGTAGATCATGCAGTTCTTGAGCACACTCTCCAAAGTGCATTCGATAGAACACCGAGAGACTAGCTACTTGCTAATGCATCAGTCCATAATTATATTATTAGGGATAATTGTCTAGTAGACGATTTTGTGCATCACCCAACTCATCGCTTTGAGATCATATCTATAGCATCTTTTAAACCAAAACAGTTTTACTTGCAGAAGCGTTCGATCAGGTCATGTGCAGACAATCTTTTTCTTTTTTATACTACTATGCGACGAGACGAGCAAGGCGTTCACCTGATGGTAAGTGATACGCTTGCCCATGACAACGTGCTGCTAGTTAAGATGGTACACACTGCACCGCATTACGCTCGCCTTGAGACATAAGGTGTTAAGTCTCGTTAGCCCAGTAATTACACTAGCTACAGCGCCCTTAAACCGGAACACAGTAATGTTTGCACACTACTATTTAGCGTTGCATTTGGACCCATCCAGACGGTCTCCGGCAACAGAGACCTACCATCAGTAAATCTAGATGAACATCGATAAGAGAGAAGTTCTCATATTTCTATATGATCTAAGATTACAATGTTAATAATCTGTCGGTATAACACAATACGGTCAACCAATCATGTTTTGCTTTAATAGGTAATGAAAACATTCGTATCTTTATTACAAGTTGTATATCTAATGTTGTACTATACAAACTGATGATGAGACGAGCCAAGGGATATTTGAGCTGATCTTGTTATTCTTACATAGCTCTCGATGCTTTAAACAATACTGTCCAATCAAAGTAAGGTATTCCAACTTAAATATTAAGTAACTTGATAAAAAAACTATTATAAAAAAAATATTCTTCAATTTGTAATACATAATGTTGATCAGTGTAATTTATCGCTAATTTTTTTTTAAATATGTCGTATTTGGATGAAATGGTCACACTACCGTAACCCCCTTTATAGCATTACAAGAAGTCCTTCCAAGTACGCGATCCGAACGTTATGTATTTCCGCCGGATGTCGGCAGATTATCGCTAAACCTGACGGAGGCTTACGACTTCGAAAAGGCTAAACGCAAATGCTGCTCCATGTTCATAGTTCCAAAGCAGCACCTGAGGGGTTTGATCCACTGCTAAGTTCCCGTGTAAACCGTCTAGCGAATTAACTGTTGGATGTTTGACTCTACATTGAAATAGTCTCTTTCATACACTTATGTAACTGGTATAGACAGTATTTTTCATGTTTGATTATGTTTCGTTCGCTGATGATATATGATTCCGATATTATCTGTAACTATTTTGGAATAAAACTAATAATATATGTATCAATAAGGAAATAACTCGTTTTTCCGAGTTAGATATTTCGACCTCCGTGATGTCCGGACCTTTGCCATGGACTTTGTTTTTTTCAATAAAATGAAGAATTTTCATTTGAAATTTCCATAAAATGAAGATGAAAACGTTATTATCGTTCATATATTATATAAAATAAACCAAAGTTACGCTGAAAATTCCAAGTAATCTATCCAGATTAATGTCGGATCCCAATCACGAAGTTATCTTGGCTACATTTTGCCGGATTAACTCCTGAACTACGTGCGGCCTGGTGTGTGTTACGTAGTTAAATTGGACGTTATCGGAGTAATTCGAGTTAATGCTGGCTAGGTCAGTCGGTTGAGATGGAATTTTGATGAGCCGATCGTCGCGATCATTTTCTGCCATGTGAACATTTCAATTTGCCGCCAACATCATGGTTAAAATTAGCAGTTTTACAAGTTAAAAGCGTCTGTGGCGTTAAGTGTTCACCGATTTCCGGTTAAACTTTGCTTAATTCACACGATTACAGAAGAAACTTTTCTGACTTCGTCTAAAACTTTCACGAGATAACAAAACAGATCTTGTGCTGTTTCTGTTTAATAAATAATTTGTATTCATTGTTAATAAAAGTGTCTGAAGACAGTTGTATATTTAGGTGTATGTGTATATAGTTCGACCTTAAGAGTTGGGCTTTAGCTGAGGTCGCGTCTGCAATGCGACAGTAACATATGTCCACAGCATACGTGCGTTCGGCCAGCGTATCGTGACCCACACGTCGATACACTGCGGGGCTTTCGGAGTGTCTACCTCATGGTTTAGTAGCCAGGACTGGTGTATGATACCACAAAGCCGGACGGTCCCGTCAGTGTTTATTACTTATTTCTTTATCTTAGAGAATAGATTAAATAACTTGGAAACAATTATGATTTTATCGATAATGGGCTATTTGACGTCAATCCCACATGGGATTGGGTAATAATGAAGCCGAAGATTGTAATCTTACTCGCCCAGAACACTAAGGCTCTCATATGTTGACAGAATGAACATAGCAACACTGTTTTGGTAGTAGATTTAGTCTGGTGGATTCGTAAAACTGTGTCACCAACTAGACTATCCTGTTATCAAGGCAAACGCTTACCCACTACCACAAAAAAATAACAGTTTAAAGTTTACTCGAAATCCTCAAAATGTGAAAGAACTTTTTAACTTTTGATTAGAAATAAATAAAGATTATTTCTGAAGCTCGTTTCATGATAGAAGTGAATACATTTTCGTCGCTCTCACTCAGAATACGAGTTGGATATTTCAAGAATACATATAACGAAGTATGTATCGATGCTTGAAATTATAATAAGGCTATTTTCTCAGCCTTAACGCGACCCGTCTCCGGGGAGGAGTGTTGCGTCGAATCGAGATCGATCGCCAAATGGAATAACAAGTAATTGGAAGGCACGAGTCAGATGCCATCAGCTCCGATGAACCGTCACGAGGAGGGGGTGAGATGATAAAGATACCGTTACAAGGAAAAAACTGTAGGTTATTATAACCTCGCCCCAGTGCTCCCCAGCCCGCTGTGGATATCGCTGGCTCATACTGCGTCAGAGGGATGCCGGTTGCGGGAGAGTTTTATGCTTTCCTTTTTCCATTTCGATGAGACTCCGCGTGTATTTCCACGAAGCCACGTCACGAAGACGCCTTAAAAGTTTTTGAAAGGCAAGTTTTGATGGAAAAAATTTTTTGCAATATCCGAATTCTCTTTCCGGACATAAAATCTACTTTGTTTGTCAAATGGGATATTAAATGTCCGCACATTTGTATTTTTCGGATATACAATTCATCATCCAGTGTTTTGTTTGTAAAAGAAGATAGATAAATACTTGATTGCTCACATTAAAGATAATTGGCTATTACTAAGGCACTCTTTAGGTTTTTATATCATAAATTTTAAATTGTTTGTAAGAAATAACGAATTATTCTGAGCCAAACTAAAACAGGCACAATGCTGAAACCACCCACTTTTCAATTTTGTAAACTTAATTCTTAGTAACTTTAATTTAATTAGGGTAACGTGTATTCATAACGATAATATCTTAAAAGCATTTTGAAAAGAAAATATTGTCTGAACAAAGTGTGGGTGCTTCGTACCCATAACCTTCACCAGCGGAATAGGGTGAAAATGTTGTTTGCATTTTTACTATTATTGTGGCCATATCATAAATCTCTGATAAGTTGGGACATGTAGGGGAGCGAATTAGCTGGGGCTGTACGGACCCGCCCCGCCGATATTATCTCCGTTTAAATAGTAAATTATTTCTGATTGATGACCTCAAGCGTAGCGGTCAGGGTGCGCAGTTCGAGTAGTGTACTGTTTGGAACTTCGGCTTGTTTATGGCATGGCTATGTATAAGTTATGTCTTTTGACATTATATTTTATACACAGATACACAAAGAAGTAGATAACACCCGTTAAAGTCATTGCGCTCCCATTTTTGAGTCAATGATTGAAAATATCCATTCCGGTAAAGACTCGCTTTTAATACGAGAGGACGGTCCTCGATTTTCATGAAAGCGATCAGATATAAATGGATGTAGTTGGCATTACAAAGTCATTGGATTAAATCGGGGCTTTGTGTAAAGTGGAAGTGGGTCGATTTTAAGAAGACAAGGGCAAGTTATAGGCGGAGAAGAAAATGCTTTATGCTATAATTCATCGCGGAGTGGGGATCGGAAGTTGCGGAGAGTTGTCAAATGGTTCGTGTTATACAAGTGGTCGCTTTGGATGAGACGCAATATCGAGAAATTGGACGATCAAATGTTTTTGAAAACGTTTAGGATATCCGGATTTGTTTCGAATTACGTCAATTTCCAGAAGAATGAGGTTTCTCCGCGATCGGGTGCAAAAGAATGCTTCCTTTATCAGCGCTGATTTTTTGTCGAAAATGGGCACAAAAATTTACTAAAGTTAAGAAAGGCACGTTGAAAGTAATTGCTCAATTTAAAATGTACACTCAGTCTTATTATAATAGTAGGTGATTACGATAATAAAAAAACTAACTGTCTTTTTGGTAGTTTCTCTCTGAGGATGGCGCGTTGCGAACTGACTTTAGTAATAATCGATTGACGATTATAAATTAGTTTACAAATCCATTAAAGTGATTACTTTTTGGAATCAATAGTGTATCACGAATTACATTGCTTTACCAATAAAATTAATATGGGCTTCGCTAAATTATGCTGTTAAAACTCTTACATTAGTTTTCCCCCCATCTACAATACTTTACGATCTCTGCCATATCATATAGCAGCCAAAAGAAACGAACAAGTTGTAAAGCGTACGATAATGGGAGATCGTCTGTTCCAAGAAAAAGTTCACATTGAACATACGAATTGTCGTCAAGCTTTATTTATTGTTACTGACTGTAGACTTGGCAATCTGTAGGGGCGACATAAGGAGGGAATCCGATTACAGTGTACGATGTTACTACCTACAACACATAGGCTACAAATAGATATAGTTTTGTGAATCACACTATTTATCAACTTCATTATAACAGCCTGTTGAAGTTCACTGTTGTATCTTTCGCTCCAAAACAGATTATATGCCACACTGTCACAAAGAAATCTGCTTTGCTTTCCCTAGAATAATTTCCTGTTTAGTCGCTTTTTACTAAACTTTGTTTAACTTATCAAAAGTTTACACGCTGCGTTGAAGGTTTAACATCGGGAGAACCCCACGTCTGGCTGCCACTTTATTTATATAAAATAATGATTCTAGATAAATGTTTTCGTTACAAAATCTTTTTTTATCGAATGTTAGACTACGATACCACGTGGTGACAAAGGCTGCGAAGGTAAAATGCATTAATTTAGTCAATTAAGTAAACTAATCAAGCTTTTCACTCTTTGCTCGAAGACACGTCGTAATTTGACAGGAACACCGACGCCGGCAAATTGTTCCACTGTATAGCTGTTTTTACCAAGAATGGGGAGCTAAACAGTAAAGTATGGATGTTTATAACATAGTGATGGTGGCTCACAGACGGACAGACAGGTCGTCGATTAAAAAGAGGGAGCAGGGGCAATTATATCATGTAATTCCAACGCACACTCTAACTAAATGTATCCTCTAGAACATCGCGAGACTGAGCACTCGTCGCCTGTACTCAAAACTCCGTTTGCCTCTGTAAATGTGATTCAAAGGGAAAAAAAATTGTCCACTGAATAATAACGGGGAGTGTCGAATGCAAATGGCGAAAGTTTCGCACTCGAATTATTTAACTTGTCCCCGAGCGCGGCGTACATAATTAATACGGGATCAGGGACTTAATTATTATGAGTTTTGCGAAAATCTGTACTGGTGCTATGACGTCGAACGGCATACTTATTTGATAAATTTTCACATAATTCGGTGCGACAAAATTTTTTCAAGCAGTTTTCTGATTATTAACAAATATTTTTTTTTAACGTAAACACAGACCGACGTTTAACCAATTGTGCGAAAACTGAGCGTTTGCAACATTCAATATCAACTAGTAGTGAGCAATATAGATTTCAAATGATTTTTATACTAAGTAAGAATATGTTACTGTTTTGTGGAAAACCTTTACAAAGGCATATGTCCAGCTGTGGACATCCATCGGTCGGAATGATGATAATGAAGGGTACATTCATTCGTCTTGTATAGAATTTAAATTATCAATAAACAAAAATGTCGGTCGTGCTTCAATGTTTTTAATGATCGAAGTGAAATTTAAAAAGACCTAACTTTCAAACACCATTAATGAACAAGATAAAAATTCCATTAGACTAAAATATTAAATACAGACTATCAAAAAGCTGAAGGCAGTATATTTTAGGTACGTGTTTCGGCACGACCGATATCACCTGAATTGTCTTATAATGACGAGGAAAATTTCGGGAAAAAGACGTGTTCGATGTTAAAAAAATCCTGCATCTGGCTTAATAGTTTATATTGAGCCACACAAAACAGTGCAAGGTCTCCTATAATAGTATATTCTCCCTTAGCCTTAAAGCGAAAAAGCAGGAATCTGTTATATCACAACTCGACAACTATCTTTCACTGACTGTGGAAAGAGAGATAATATTCCTATTTTTTTAGATCTGTTGAAAAACCTTAAAATTAGTATATTTTAGTAAGTGGTTTTAACATTCCATTAGTTATTATATGCTTGATAAATTCCACATGAATGTTGATCGAGAAACACAGCGCGGCGTCAACATTGTCGGTTTGGTGTTTAAACAAAGAGCGAAACAAGTCGGGATCGATACGACGCAAGCGGGACGCGCGCCGCCGCCTCCGAATTACATTCCGAGCCAAATCCAGCCGGCACGTGACCCAACTTGTTGCCGCTAAAGTAAGAGACATATCTGTGTTGCTATGTGAACCTTGCCACCGGATAAAACGCCGAAACGTTA
Organism: Byasa hedistus; assembly: GCA_029286795.1. NCBI lineage: Eukaryota > Metazoa > Arthropoda > Insecta > Lepidoptera > Papilionidae > Byasa > Byasa hedistus. Next base: position 777,952 of record JAGSMW010000020.1, on the reverse strand, counting down.
GTGTTTTTATGTCTTCTCTGTGGCGCATCGAAATGCTTGCCTTTTGACACAGGTTCAGTGTATGTCCTGATATTGAAATGGAGTAAGAGTTATCATCAGACGTGACAGCAGAACGAGCAGAGTTACTAGTTACAGCTATCCTTCAAGTCGGAACCTAGTAACGGTGACGGTAGACTCACGGCTGTAATCACCCAGATGGTCCCCAGCGAGAGATAGGCACCATTAACGCATGGTTATCATGGATGCCCATTTAACGGAATCCCATCAGATTCGAACCCTATCGGAACATAGCATTAAAATGGCACCGGTTGTTATCCAAACAAAATTCGTACGACTTTCGTTTGTAATACTACATTCGAGAATTTCCAAAGAAGTCATATTTCGACATTAACCTCCCATCCCTCTCACTACACCAAAATATAATTTCTAGTTTTAGTTTCTTGTTTTCTAGTTTTTATAAGTAGGCATTTCGTTTTCTTTTTTTTTTTTGTGTAATGGTCATTTTGGTTTGTTTATATTAACTTCAATACTAATCTGAATCAAGCATGCGATTACATGATCTCTATCTTGGGTGCCATTTTGTTCTAACTAAAAATTTCCATAATAAATATAATAGTTAATGACCATTTCATTATTATAAATTATTAGTGTTGTAAGTGAAAACTTATTTCTTTCTTAACTTGTGATGTAAACGACATAATGCCACAAATACTATAAGCTGCTAAGTAGGTATTATTAATCTTAGTAGAGCCCATGCTGGACGCCACTTTGCTGTCTGAACGAAATTTCTGTTTTATACAAACTTTAGTGGGATTCGCCATCTAAATTAATTTACTTTGCTTTCGTTAAAACTGTTTTGATGAATGGTGCAACTGGGTAATTTGTCATTTGAAAATTCCGTTGAAGTGTCTTATCACAGTCAATTTTATTTATTATCCTTGCTGGCGCCCCTCGTGACTTGTATCCGGGAAAGTCATTTGTCATAGCAGTGATTTGATCTATGAAGTGCAAGCATCCGGTTATATGACTTCATGTCTCTTAAAAATTTTGTATTATATTAACTCACGATCCAAAAGATGAGGTTATAATAAATTGAACGTATATTTGACTCCTGTATTGTAGTTTCTGAATGCTAGTATTTTGGATTTTAATTATATTACACAAATTCACGGAAGTAATACATAATCCATTACTTATTGTACGTCCTCTATATGTTGACTTTATCGATGATTCGCTGTTTCGAGTGACTTGTGAGACAGTATGGGCAGCCAGGCGGTCGCCACTGCCGGTAATTCCGAGGAGGTTTGTGCGCTCGCATCGGCCGCACACTCGCTCCTGGAATTCCCAGTTATTACCGCAAGGGGACGCGGACTAGGGGTTGTTGCCCGGAATCGATCCACCGCACCGCGCCGTCGGTACAACCGGTGCACGAGGTTACGACATCGACACTGCAGTCGCAGTACATCATCTTTTCTGCAATTGCACCGTACTTTTCCGTTCCTCACGTTTGCGACGAGCTTAAGCGTCATCCACCCCCAAATTGTTTATTTAATTTGTTCCAGGATTTACGGATGCTTGTATAGGCCTTCTAACTTATTAGATTACTGTCGAGTCTGCGTGTGTTTATGTGAATCATCGAATTAAATTTTGGTGTAATTACCGAGTGGAAAATCAATTGGAAGCAATTTGAGCGACGAAACAAATTCAACGTTGCTTCGCCGGCTGTTAATTGGCTGCGGGTGGCGGCGCCGAGACGGCGGCGGAACCTCCGCAGGGCCCCGACACCCCGACACCCCCGGCACGCCGCCCGCCCGAACCGAGCCGGTTTTATGAGCGAGAAACCCGTCGGGACCCACACGGGTCTAGGTGGCCCTTCAATTGGTTTGTCGTTCCCGACTCCGGGCCCTCACTGTTGCTAAGTCCAATGGTGTACCTAGATAAACATTCAATTACTTAATCTCCTTAACACATAGCGTAAGGTTTCAACGTCTGAAATTCATCACGTCAAAACTTGTTCATCTTGGAAAGCGCGTAGCGAGTATTGTTAGATAGGCTCAGTTTGCTGAAATTTCAATTGTGAAGCGTGCGTTCGCAATACGGGGGCAATGTAGACGTCGCAGTCGACATTATATGTCCATTTGCTGGGCTTATTTTCTTGTGCGGGGGTATCGGGGGTATCGAGTCCGGGGCGGCGGGACGGGGTGCCGCAGGGCGGGGGTGCGCGGCTATCGACCGGTACCTCCCCCCAACCGGCTCAGTTTCCGGGCGAGAGTCGCGCAGTCAGCCCGCGCCGCGACGCGACTCCGTCACTCGTTAGATAGTCCACTTCAAGTCTTCACCATGCTGATAGGACTCGTTCGGGACTCGGTGATGCAGTGCTTCTGCCACTCATGCCGCGCTCCTGTACTTCCCGCAGGTTGGGGACAACGCACCGCTGGAATCACAATACCATGCGAATTCTTCAGGACCGACCGGCGACGCCGCAGCTTTCACTATGTAGACGAACACCCACGGTTATATCTGGCTTAAACGCGTTAAAATTTAATCAGTCTAATTCGTATTTACAGAGCTTTTTAAACCATATATTGCTTACAGAACCACGGAGACATTTGAAGGTAACCTATATCTTTTTCATAAGGATTTGATGTGTCATGTTTGCCTGATTAGATGTATTTAATTCTTGTAATCGATTAATAGAGAAAAACTCTAGGAAAATGTGATTCACCAAAACCTGTAGGCATAAGTTTTAATAAAATCTTTAGTCACTAAGCAATACTACAGAATATAAAAGCCGGCCGGCGTTGGGGAGGGAGCCGGCGATTCGATCGTACCTTCGAGCGCGTGACCCGTTACCGGGGGGGGTGACATCATTAAGATTTTCCCATGTTAATGTACCATATTTAATTTGCAACTGTATAAACCTTATATTGTAGTTAAGAAAAATAATATATAAAAAAAATTTATTCATACCGAAAATTTCTAAAAAAAATCACGAAAGTCATTTCTAGTGAGTTTTGATATCAGATGTTTTTTTATATTTCCAGTTAAGCCAAATTTAATCTGCGCTGGATATATTGATTTAACATTACTGCATAATGTCAACCATTTTGTACTAACGCCCTAACCACACGCGTCCACCATTTTGCGCACTCGAGTGTTACCTTACTTCGATTTTTTTCTACGGAACCTTTTACATCACTTTTTAATCATACTTTTGATTAGTTTCTTTTAAAGACAACAAAATTATATCAATAAACCAAATTCATTATATTTTTTCTTTTAGGAATCAATAAGTTCGATAAATATTTTGAGTAATAATATTAACTTATTTTTAGATTAGGTTCGGCTCCGTTTCCTCTTAACTTGCTTTCCTTAGTTAAGGATTGATCTTCTATGAAATTTGCGATGGTTGCTTTTTAACAAATTTGTTATACAGCTATCGCATCATTTGCGTAATCTAAACAATATATATTGTTCGCAGATTTGTCAATTCGTCGGTGCTAAAACACATGGGGGAGCATTGATGACATAATTGCTTAGGGTGGAAATACAACGTCACAATTTAATTGACTCAACAAGTTTAGCACCCCTTTGGATCATTTTCAAGAGGGACCCCCTACTGTGATCCAATTCACAATCCTCATTGACGCCTGTTATCTCATTTATTTGCATATGAATCTCGTCATACATAATCAAATGCTTCAAATGGGGTTTCCCCTTTTATATCTAATTTGTTAGTGTAACTAATCAAGGTTGTTTCATTTATTAATTTTAAATCTTTGAAATATGTTACAATAAGATCTCGTGTCTCTAGATCTGCATTTAAAAAAATCTTTTCGTTGTTTCTTCGCCGGGGTGCTTTACTTTTGTCGATCGCCACGAGTTTGTCGCTGTGATGCATTGCGGATCCCAACGTCGCGTGTTAAAGCATACTTTGGAAACAATTTCAATGGCGTCTGAATTCAACGAATCATTGGACCGGACCTGTGCTCGAATTGTTAAAATTGCTTCGTTTGTTACTCCGTAATTAACCATCATTTTTATATTGTATACATTTATTAATTTCTGTAATGTTTCAAAATGGACAGACATTCTTTCCTTTTGCTTGATCGCTAACTATCCTTTCGATATCTTTTTATCCGTTCTAACACATTATTATTTAAAAATTAATCAAGACGGTTTTTAATTCACTCCGCACAACAATGGCGTCTGATATGCCGCTTTTAAATTTGCGCGAAATAATAGCACGGGAAGAGGACTCGCTAACGTTCCCGTATAAATTTTAATTAAAATTTCAGACTAGAATTCCATCTCGCTAATGAGGTTGCCGCGTTTCACTTTTATAAGTCAGCTATAATACCATATAAGTGATTAATGTAGCTAAGTGAAAACATAATGAACCGTAGGAAATTTAAGTGAGGTGATCATTTTTTGAAGTATGCACCGGCATTCTAGGAATTCATCATTCACTGGTGTATTAACGTAACGTCCCTGCTTTAATCCCCTGTAGGACACCCTTTCTATAATCCACTAAGCCTTGCGACATTCTCCATTATGTCCTACACGGCGGTCCCATTCGCGTCACATTTAAAACTCTTATACTGCGACGCTCATATTCCCAAAGGTTGTAAATTCTCTTTCGGGCTTCCTCCCTCGCGCGTTTTATGCCCGACTTTAAATATATTATCAGTTTTCATGTGGTATCGTGCGACGCCGTTGTGTCGCCTCGCCCCTCAACTTTCAAACCTTTTTAAATATTTACAATCGATTTTTCTCGACTAAAGATTCGTCATTCAATTCCTATGTGTACTTATCTTACGTTTCCATTATCATGTTTCTTAGGTTTTAATTGAGCTTTTTCATTTTATTCTGTGAAATATCCTTATAATATTTAATTCTCAATTTATAATAATGCATTTCTTCTAATTGGTGGTAGGCCTTTACTGCCCAATACTACCTGGGTAGATACTTCCGCAGCGCCTATTTCTACATTAAAACAACAGTTTGTAGACATTACTGCATTCAGTTTCGTATGGTGTTTGTTGTTGTTAGTGAAATTGCTGAAGTAACTTTACATCACCTCTAACGTCTCAAATCCACATGCACTTAGTGCTTATAATTTTTAACTAGCACCACATATCACCATTGGGTGAACATCTCATCTCTCCTATTCCCTCATCTCATTTATTCTTTGCATTGATTGTTTGCAAGTTTTTTACTTGTATGAACTAAGTTCATATCACGTTTGGCAACCGCAGTGTGCCGCCAACCGCATTGTGACGTCACAGATCTGCCACGTAACGTTTCTTGCCAGTTACTGCTCGAATTCGACAATAAACTGAACATTACTGTTTTTTTGATCGAAGTATTTGTTAAATTTCTTTTAGTTAAAATTAGACTTAAGAGTAGTGTTTTCCAAGACTACTACATAACGGTAGTATAGTAATGTTTTTGCAAGTCACCAAATAAAATTCTACTAGATATATTTATACTATTGTCTATTGGAAATTCGGTTTCTCTACGATGTTGCTTAACATAGTTTGTTTTCTTATTAGCATAGTTTTTTTTTGTTACGATTAATTTAGTCTCTTTCAAAAGTATTGCATTTAAGACTTTCTGATAGGAATCGGAGATGGTTTTTTTTTTAGAAGTTTTATATAGCCACATCATATACGTTTTATTATTTCTGATGTATTTATTGACTGATGATGGAGCCGTTTGCGTTCATCGTTGTAAGATAATGTTTTATGACTTAAGCCTGGTAATTTGACAAGCTACCGAATAGACTGACAATGAAAATAGATTTGAATAATTTACTTATTGAAGTACTCGTTTAAACGTTTAAACGGATACTATTTTTTATTTTCACTGAACAACGTCATTATCATGGATTGCACTGGTCTTCATGAAGTATAAGACATTGCCTCGTTACCCCAGAAATTTCACTAGCAGTCCAAATCGAAGCGAAATAGAAGTAGGCATTATGCTGGTAACTATATCCAGATGGACGTTAACAACAGATACCAACTGCAGCGAAGTAAATCGTTATTCTTGTGAGTTATCTTCTGTTAAAACTTGTACAAAGTATGTGTTTTATTATCAGATTGAATTTTGCAACTCACATCGGTCTTCTGTCTTACAATGAAGAAGACTGTAATTTAGACCGACATCAAGTCGAGGCTTTCTTTTCAAATGAAAGTGAGTCGCGGTCGGATGGCGGGGCCAGGCCTGCCTTGAGGGATTATCCGTTTCGGGAGGAAGGTTCCCGGCCACGTAGCGATTCCTCTCACGTGCGTCCCTCCCGTCTCGAGCTGTCGCTCCGGCGTCTTATTACCTCCCAACTATTACCTACGACGTTGCTTACGTGAGCATCCAACAAACGATGAGGCAGTCGGGTCTCGTGCTTATTTGTAAGATGTATTTATTTTTTATTCGACTGATACCATACTGAAGATGATGGCTAATCGATTGCTGCTTGCACACCCGCATAAGATCTAATTACTTTGGTAAACAAAATGAAAAATCTACTTTGATCATCTCTGTAGCCATAGCGCTTCATAAGTTCAATACGTTTACAGTTCTATGGTATAAATACCTTCCTACACACGGTAAAAGTCTAGAAACATTATTAAATCTTAATGATTGTTAATAGTATTCCTCGTACGGTGTCCTATAAAGCGTATTATAAGTGAATTATTTCAAAGAAAGAGCTACAGTTTTCTCGACTGTTTGGTTACCGCCAGAAAGCTACTATCCATACAGAATTTGATGAAAAACAATCGATTTTATAATTTCAGTATATTCACAATAATAATTAATGAAAACGAACATTTTGCTAGTGTCGGTAAATGTTTAACAACGTGGACGACCATGTTCGTCATTATCACGCAATAACCATCGTCGGCGAGGGTCGGTGCCGGAGGTCCTGTGTCGAATATAAAATCGATACGCTGCCACATCGCATGCGGCACATTCATTAACCCGAATGATGGTTTTCCGATACCATCGCCTGTTATACAAGCGTACAATTTCCATGATGTCTCTAAGCATTGAAAGTTATTGAAGTTAATCTTTTTAGTATAACTTACTGTCGTAGCGTTCTACAACTTGTCGTTTACCATAGCAATGCTCTACGAGATTTATCAGTTACGAAGCAGAAATTCAATCGAAGACAACACATCTGTTTAAACGATTGCATAAAATTTTACCAGTTTATTATCTTTCAATTATTATACAAATATTCAATAATTAAACAAAACAAATATATTTAGTATAACAAATACATAATTTGTACTATTACATACTGTACCATTTCTTATTAAACAAAAAGTTATAATCATGTCAACGCTTGGAATTAATGCTAACGTAGTAAAGTCTCTCTCAAAGTATACGATACGTTTGTATTCATTTTGTAGATACACAAACCGATACTCAAAGATACCGGTAGTGCAATGAAAACGTATCGTACGAATATCGTCGTTGCGACATCAAAAGAAAAATGTACGTTTTCACATTTGAATACAAAGGGAGGTAAATGTAACCAACGCTCTTGTCTACATTCCGAAATAATCAGAACCGTTTCGAGGTACGTTTTTCCATCTGCGTTTATTTTTTCACAATAAATATGCTGTACAGTAAGCGAACAGTTCTTTCTGTTACATTTTACACTATGGATATGTTGACAGTTGAAACTGTAGCTATTATCGCTGTAGAACTATTACTAGCGAGTTCGAAAGAACTGCCACAACATATGTGCAAATTAAAGTTGAATTCAATTAGCTTTAACTTCCGGTGTAGGAAGCTGCGAGGAGTTGACATGAGACATCCATACCCGCGCTTGCCGGCATGGTGCATTAATAGCCTTAATCCTCTTTTTAATAGAATATCTCGTAACCCAATATTTACGTGGTTGTATTTCTTCAGTAAGACATGTATTGTAGCTGAATTCGTAACGTCACTAAACAGGCAAACATGACATTAAATGGATAACGCCAGTTATAAGCCAGTGGGTGTAGTCTTCAGGTGAGAGGGTACTGCGTCGCCGGAGGTACCTGTCTGACCTTACCCTCTTTCCGTAGCGCACCGGCGCTCTGCGCCAGTAAAGAAGCCCGTCGGCAAGCCGAGGACTAAGCAACCCAAGAAAGTCAAATTCATCAGTAAGTAGCTGACAGATTCATCAGACGTTAATGTGTTAGCTTCTTTATTAGTTTTTCTTTTCAGTTGCATATTGTTTTAGATGTGTTCTGTTATTGTTCAATCTTATTTTCAGTTCTCCGTGTACGCGATCCTGTAAATATTTCCGTGTCAAATTAGTAAATAGTTCCTTTTGCTGTTTTTCACATTAAAATTTTCAGTTTACTTCTTGTCCTTATAGTAATTACAGGCTTTCGTAGACCCGACCCATTTCGTAGCCTTTCTCGGCATGTTTATACTGTTATCTACATGATGATATAACAAGTAACAATATCTCTTTCTCTGGATATCAGAAGATATGAACTATTTGTATAATTGCTTTCTATAAAGAGAGAAAGTGAAATATAAATAACATGCAAATTGTACATCCATTTTGTACATTTGCAATAGAGCAGTCAGTTATAGATAGATTTTGGTTAAAAAGAATTTCACTCTCGTGGTAGTTTGTGAGAAAAGAAGTAAAATAAAAAGTGTTGACATTAGATAAGTTAGGATTTTAGACTTTATATAAAATTACTTCACGAATACAACATAGAAGGAAAAAGAGAGACGATGAAGAAAATAGCGACTTGTGTGCCGGGAAGTCAAAGAAAAGACAATGTATAAGAACACCCTGACTAGTGCATAGTTCTCCTTCACTAAATAGACTAAAGCTCTTACTTAACAATATAATTTGCTTACTTTTTGATGTATTATTGCTTTGTTTACCCTTGAATATATTAAACTAGTAGTCTAATAGTATAAATTACGGATTCCTAATCTGAGGTCGTCTGCACGAATCTTGGATAGACAACTCGTTTACAACGAGACATTTATATTTTTCAATGACAGGCTATGATTTATCTTTAGATGCTGAATTATGTAAATGAAGTTGATTGTAAAATAAAACAGTAAGCTGTAATATATCTATAGCATAGGGAAGGCTTAGTAATGCATCACCCCGCAATAACTCCGTGAGTCACCGGGGAGGGTGCAACCCGCCCTTTGCTAACATCCCTCTTAATACAGCTCACCTTCGCACACCGACCTTGGAGGTACGGCTAGCCTTTTGCATTTTTAATATTTTAACACTTTATACCTCTACCTTTAAAAATAGTAGTGTGCAAACATTACTGTGTTCCGGTTTGAAGGGCGCTGTAGCTAGTGTAATTACTGGGGTAACGAGACTTAACACCTTATGTCTCAAGGCGAGCGCAATGTGGTGCAATGTGTACCATCTTAACTAGCACCACGTTGTCATGGGCACGCGTATCACTTACCATCAGGTGAACGTCTTGCTCGTCTCGTCGCATATTAGTATAAAAAAAAAAAACCTTTAATTAAACACAGGGCGGTACTTATTTACCGACTTATTTATTACGCGTGACAAGATACTTCAGATACGCAATTCTTAGATACATACATTATTAAACCTTTAGTAGTACTCAAAATAGACTTTAACATTAAAGATTATATAATAGTTTTAATGATTTTTCGTTCAACACTGAAAAAATGTGTAAACACAATTTACAACCTCTATACAAATATCCGCGTAGGTTTCGCCTGAAGCCGTCGTTTCCGTGCTCAAGTGGCTTCAAACCCTTCGCGAGACTCATGCACCCCTACACAGTTTCTAGTATCGGTTATACGCAGATTTTTCACGCCACACACACAACCTACGCCACTTGAAAGTCTCCCCCGATACTCTCTACCCCTTTACGCACGCAAATTGTATTTCTCTCTTTAATAACTGCGACAAAGCACACGAAATTAAAATATAATAATTACTAAAAAGGTAAAGGTAATAAAAGGGATTTAATTCTTGTATGTATTTCCTGTCAGTAGAATTATGAAATTACGTTTGTCCGCAGCCACCGAAATCCGCTGCCAGGAGATGTCGAAGGGCGGTCTGGCGTACGAGGTGATCCTCGCGGAGCCGGTGGGCGTGCCGGCCCCTCGCCGCGCCGACTCGCCCGAGAAGACGCCCTCCGTCGAGGAGATACAGGAGAAGCTGAAGGCGGCCGAGGAGAGGCGACGCGTGAGTACATTCACTACAAACAACCATCACACTGAAGGTTTGAAGAAGCACATCCATGTGTAAGCATTGGTATATGACAGACCTGAGTCGACGGTGACGGTGTGTGGTGACGGTACTTTGTAAGCGTTTAAGCTACAGGAGAAGCTTAAGAAGCTGCAGAAGCTTAAGTCTACAGGAGGGTGATATATTGAGGAAAAATCATTGTGATTACAAACATTTTGTTAGTAAAATAGTAATTGTGTTGACTTTTTAAAAGATTGAAATGGAAAAAGGGAGGGGATGGCAAAAATTCGTTTCGTTATAAAAGACAGATGACTGTAAGTATCGCGACATTGCCTGGCCCTGAGCCCTGCTCTTCAACCCTACTCCATCCAATACTTCCTTACCTATCTCCTCACCTCTTTATAGTATTTCTATTATATATTTATGTATATTATGTATTCATTTATATATATTTATGTATTTATTTATAACTTCAGCTCGCGGATGCCGGATCCGCGAGCCCAGGGTCCGATGTAACCTTGTTGACGGTCTTAAAGGTGACCCAAAGCAAGAACATCATTCATCAAAAAAAAAAATATCGCGACATTCCTGTTTGGGAAGTGTGCGAAGTGTGAACTCTGTGACTGTATAAACTATGGCAGATTAAATATTTGAAGAGATGTTTCTAATAATACAGAACCGGGCTTATTGGTTAGATCACAAAATGTCCTACTATAAACAATCCATCAGTTGATTTCTTTGGTCTTTCACTTTACAAATTTAAAAAGTATGTAGTTAAATATAATAATTAAAATTTTACTTTAATCCATTACTGATACATGCTTACTATTTTCTAGTATGCAAACCCTCCGACTAAAACTCCTGTTAAAATCATTACAGAGTCAGAGTACTTCCTTTCCGCAATGTGTAGTATACTTTCTCGCAGCCGGGAAACAGCCTGAGGCGATACTTGGAGTCCCGCTTCCAGGGTTTAGTGTCGTTAAGGAAGTCATGAGTGTGTTATTATTACGTGGCCTACGAGCCCTTTACCATCAACACGAGGGTAGTTTGTTTAATGTAACCTCACTACACCGCAGTGTAACTAACGCTCAATTACTTTTTTTATATTTTAGTTTGAATGGCATTGGTCTTTCAGGACTTTAATATCAGGGACAGCAGATAAAAAAGGGATAGATAATGAGCTCAACTAATGAATCCAGACCTTTAAGCCCGAAAGTAGATATTACTATCAAATATATGTTATATAAATTTTCTATCCAATTGATAATGGCGGATGAGGTTTCATTTTATGCCAATTAATTTACATTAATCTCATAATTAAATAGTTTATAATTGTGTTACGTTATGACATTAATTCATTAATTTAATTATTGCCACTTTTTTAAAAGATTCCAAACGTTTCAGAGCCTCGAAGCGAGTAAGATGGCGGCGATCGCGCAGAAGATGGCGAAGATCGAGGAGGCTTCGCGCATCCGGAGCGAGCAGACCAACAACTTCATCTGCAGCACGAAGGAGGCGCTCGACGCCAAGATGGACTCGCATGAAGAGAAGCGCGAGGCCTACATCAACGAGCTGCGCGCCAGGCTGAAGGACCACCTCGAGGGAGTCGAGAAGACAAGGTTTGATTATCAATCCTTTAATATACTGAATGAGAGGACGTTGCGCAAAATTACCAAAGAATACCTAATCAACAATATTTTTAACACTAATTATTAAACAGTAAAAACTAAGCACAACATCCATGATGACAATTTAAATGGTCTCTGACCAGATAGGACCATACAACTTAATAGCTAGATATCTACAAGCGCTTTGTTCTATCCTTCATAAAATTTATTCCACGGCGTGCTGGTTACCATCAGATGGAATGTGAGCCCGTTTGCCATTTCAATAGTATACACAAAAGACAACCTCATAACAAATGTATTCTCAATGTACACATAAACGAGGACGTTTCTTTTTCTATTTATAGCACAAAGGCATGGACACTGTGCTCCCGTTCTATCTATTATGTAGGGCAAATGTGTCTTGTGCATCTGGTGGTAGTTGTTTGAGGGCTGTCAACACAATGCACTCCCCTCCAGCTCTCGCACTCGACCGACTTCCGGAGCGGCACCGCCTCGCCGCCGCCTCTTTCTTGTTTCGATGTCATCTGTGTGATGAATGTCTAATGTATTGTCCAGATGCAAAAATGTCGTTATTCAAATGTAACATTAAACTCGAGAGAATTAGACGTTAACAACTTTCATTAATACTGTAACTAACGCATTTCTTGTATAATACTCAGTATTTTATTAGTATATTTCATTTATATGAATTTAACGTTTTAATTAAATTGATGAATATAAAAAAGAAGTATTATCATATTTGGCAGATATATAATAAACTATGTTACTAATATTGACTGGTAAATATCTCTTAAAAACATTTACTATCTCACTGAATTTTTAAACTCCGGCATAGTTTGAAGTACCGGTTTGTTTATGGCCTCGTTACTCATTCGAACACTCCTCTCCTATTCAATCATGTATACACAAACGCATTTCGGATTCCCGAAGGCGAGCTACGTAAATTTTCATTTGGAGGAGCACTCCGGAATGAGTGAATAAAGTGCATTCGTTCACGCCGGCGCACTTTGCTAAATTAAAATGTATATACTCGTAATTCGATGAGATTTTTCCAAGTTATGATCAAATTACTGTTATATATAATTCAAATTAACGTTTAATACTTTCCTAACGTTTCATAACGAAAGAAAATATCTATTGATTAAATAAAAAATGTTGATGTACCATAGACAATATTTTTTTTTTACAAAGTAACACAATCCGTTCGGATAATCTGTTAATATTATTTGTCTATGATAATAATTCCAGCATGACACTTGTTCAAATTTTAATCTGCATAAGTTATCGTATTAAATTAATTAAAATTATTACTTTGAATAATTAAAAGTAATTAAAATTTATTTTCATTTTCAATTCACTACTGCAAGGCTCTATCTAATAGGAGCTGCATTGGTACTAAATTGGAAAGTGTTATAAATATAATTTTCGCAATCGACTGATTATTGAATCGCCGCCAGGTTGTCGTTGGAGCAGCAGACCGCTGAGGTGTACAAGGCGATCGAAGAGAAGATGAACACAGCGGCCGACAAGCGCGACGAGAACATCAAGAAGATGCTGGAGCGTCTGCGCGAACATGTAAGCATATCAATAAAATCATAAACAAATATTGAAAACAAACAGGTTTTATTAAATTAAATAATTATAGAACAGATATTTTATATTGAAGGTACTAACGGTTAAAATTTGCAAAATAATAATAAACATAGTTTTATATTTACCATACGACTTTTTTTATAAACCATCCGTTACAAGTTCTTCGAAGAGCTTGATTAACAGAAATTTTAGTGAGCTGTTAGACTTCACCAGCGATTGGCGCTTTTGGCGATAAAATTTAAACCTTCGGCGTAGACTTATCGCGGACCTGATGTTTGTTGAAACAGGAGGAGCAGGTGCGCAAGGTGCGCGCCGGGAATCAGGAGCGCTTCCAGCAACTGGAGAGCGCGATCCAGGAGAAGCTTCAGCAGGCTGCCGAGCGCCGGCTGCTGCTCGAGGCCGAGCAGAAGGAGAAGCTTCGCAACCACGTGAGTAAAAGCTTTCATAACAGTTAGAAGGAATGTGGTATAAGCTGGATACGGGCAGTTGCTACATTTGTATTACGATTACATTTAAAAAAATAGATTACTCTATTTTTAATTCAGACGTCAATATGTTTTTTAATTGTCGAAACATCAAAGTTATGACAAAGCCTCTAGATCAGATTAAATATCCTTATTCAGCTAACTCAATTGCTACACTCGAAACAGTTAACAACCGTTATTTATATATAAGATATATAGTTTATACAAAATTAAATAGTTTCATTTTGAATGACCATATACCCGTAGACTATAATTATTTGTAGTTTCATATAATAGTATGTAGATCATAATTTTCGTTACATTATATTGTCATGCAACAGTTTGAAATCGCAAATCGGTTTTAAAAAATTTTACAATATAATTTTAATACCAAAACTATTGCGGTGTTGCCATATTTTTAACTAAGCAACCGGCTTGCGGTTTTCTTTTCAACGCCCATTGTTTTCGACATGCATGTGCGTTTCTTGTTTTTTCATTGTTTTTGTTTTGTTTTCATTTATTTATTTCGTTGCGTCACACCCATGGCATCGCAGAACATAAAGCTCGCGGAGGCGCGTTCCGTCATCACCGCCAAAATGGAGGAGATCACGAAAGACATCGAGACTAAGCTTACCGCCGCCGAACAGAATAGGGAAAAGGAGATTCAAAAGAAATTGGACTTTGTTAAAAAGGAGGTTTGTAGCACGAGGAATGTTTGCACATGGACGTGTTGTCACGATGACGATGGTGGTGGTGGGTTTTTGGGTTACATACATGTACAATCCTTGAATGTACTATCATATTACTACTTCAGTTCTTACCTCCGTTTCATCGTATTTTTATTTTAGATAACTGTTTACCTCATCGCTTTGTTTCTTACTAAAATTTATAATCGAGTCATTTAATTTAACCTGCATTTTAAATAATTAAATAGACAAAAAATAATAATTTCATTTAACTAAAATACAGGTGTCGATAAAATAGTTTATATTTTTTTTTTGTATATATCACATAAAGAGACAACAGTAAGTGTACATAATTTTAATATAAAATTTGCATGCTATTGTAAATGGTTTAACAGGGGGGTAAACAATGTATCTGCATATTTAAAGAAAATTTCGTCAAGGACAATTTATAAAAAACACATGGAGAGGCGTTTGTTTATTAAATAAAAGCACCAGGTGGTAGGTCTCTGTTGCCGGAGACCGTCTGGATGGGTACCACCGCAGCTCCTATTGCAACCGACAAATAGTAGTGTGCAAACATTACTGTGTTCCGGTTTGAAGGGCGCTGTAGCTAGTGTGATTACTGGGGTAACGAGACTTAACACCTTATGTCTCAGGCGACGAGCGCAATGTGGTGCAGTGTATACCATCTTAACTAGCGCCACGTTGTGATGGGCAAGCGTATCACTTACCATCAGGTGAACGTCTTGCTCGTCTCGTCGCATATTAGTATAAAAAAAAAAATAATAAAAATGTGTAATTTTGAATTTGTAACTCGCAGGAGCGACGCGCCGAGCTCGTGCGGCAGAACAAGAGCGCGCGCGCCGAGTGCGACCCCGCGCCCACCTCCGGCTAGGCGCGCTGCCTGCGCGCGCACGCCACCTCGCCGTTTGCTGCCGCCACACATAAACACACACACGAACCCCAGCCATGAAATAAAGAAAAAAAAATGCAGCCCACCATAAAAACCCTACGATATTTTTCACATTTACAAAACCTTTAATTGATAACTTGTTATTATTTACGTTTTTGTCACAACTTAAAAGTTCAGAAACCTTTCCGGATTTCAACGATCGCTCGTTTTCTCCCAATTCTGTTTATTGTTTAGACCTTTATCGTAAAAATTGTGATGTCAAGCAAAAAGAGATCAAGGATATTAACAAAATTCGATAATTAAACATACAATATTATATAAGCATATGCTTCTGCCTTAATGAAAATAAAGTTTATGCAGTTTCCATTGTTCATGTAATTTATTAACTAAGCTAAGTTAGCGAAGATTTGTCGTGAGCTCTTTTTGCTTGAGTCTGACAGATGAGAAAAGTACCAACTGCAACAGTAAATACGATATTGGATTGCTGACATTGTCAATTAATGAAATATCTATCTAAAAGAAATCTGGGCTCTATTTGTATGCTTTTCTATTATTATCATTTTAAAGGTTTTGTTAATTTCGATCACGACATTCCTATTATTTTATATTGGTGTATGTGAAATGTTTAACTATGTTTCGGAAGCGTGAACGCGTACTGCACTTTTCCATGGCGATTTCTTTAAGTAACCGAACAATGTAATTTCAAATGTAACTCATGGCAGCTTTGACATCTCAAGGTTAGACTTCACACAGTATTTGCGCGCGTGTAAGGCCGGTAAGGCACTAGTAAACATTTACTTAACTAGGAACTTAACTTAGTATCACAAAACAAACATATTTTTAAACTTACACCTAAACTGCTAGATGCTATTATTTTGACTAACTTAGTGAGGATTACTAGTGTGTTAAGGCCATTGAAATGTTTAATCGATTTTTAATCTTTAAGGGTGGTTTAGTAACATCAAAATATTTGGATGATCCATCGAGGAAAATGTGCACAGTATTATGCGAGATAACATTTATGTAACGGCGAATTTACGCCTAATTTGAACGCTATTACGGCAATATTAATTTTGTTACACATAATTTTTTTTTATCAATTATTTCTGTTAACATGGCAACACAAGCTGTCTCTTCATAAAGGCCTACTTTATTTTGAAGGAAATGGCGCGATGTGAATTAGCTCAAGTTTGAATGCAAGTTGGTAGCCAAGAGTTGGACAGGAATTTTTTGGTAAAAGAACAATAACAGTAACGAATTTAGGTATGGTAGTGAGTGTAGGGTATACATGGTGTGGACGCATACCTTATGCGTCAAGATCACGGAACCATCGGAGTCACAGCAGTGTGCGGTATGAGGAGGCTGTAAGGGCTTATTAGAAATATTCCTAACCGTTAGTTCATAGTCTTATATCATTATTTTTAATATCTAACATACGCAACAGTATTTTTAGGGAAGTATAATCTAAATTTAAGTTTATTCTCATGTTCTTAACATTACTAATTGCCTTTTCGCTAGTCTGTAACCTATTACGATTAATTCTTAACGATTTCTTTTTCGGGTGTACGGTGAGTTCAGTGACCGCATCGGTACGGGGCCGGTATTGTTAGTTTACGCCGTGGCACCGAGTCTAATGCGGCAACTCCGGGTGTTTAATTTTTTTAATACTAATTCCTATACTAACTATACATACAGCTTTGCCCAATAACTTGGTGTTGAAGAAGGATGTTACATCATTATTACCTAACTGGAAGCAAAATATTAAATTCACAATAACGTTGTCACCCAGTGTTGCCCGTCTTGGCCACGCCACAACATCTAGTCCACGTTTAAATTTAAGTCATCAGAAACACTTCCATGTTATGATCTCAAAAAGCAAGCACTGAGTAATGTAGTAAACAGCGGAAGTGCCTGAATATTTGCCAAGCGGCTCTCGGATATATCGGTGACGTATGACATATGAAACTGCCTTTAATAGCGTTTTATATTTTTCTAACTAATGATAGTGCGAGGCGCCGGGCCGCGGACGGAATTGGTGTGTTGGACACAAATCGCTTCTGTGATGTTTTTGCTCTAGTGATATCGTATCGATTAATCGGTTAGGCACAAATTAAATCGATACGTAGGTTACGGAAAAATCGAGGTCCTGTTCTGCGACGTTCATCGATAGTGTTGCCATAATCTCATATTCGACAATGACTATAGATGACGGAGCACGGGGCGGAATTCGATTTAAATCGGCTCGGATGAGGTGAATACGCGGGGTTTAGTACGCGGCGCAAGTGAGAGGACTTTTGTATTTTATAATATATTTTTGCCATTAATTTAGCGTCTACCTGATTCAACCTGGAAGATATTAATGTATATAATGTTAGGAAATGTTATGTACTCGCTTGGCACGTGGAAGCGGCGGGGCGACAGCTTGCCTGCTTACTCTATGTACGCTACTAGAGTAACGGAACTAGTTGTAAGTTACTAGCTTGTTTTTCGGTGAAGACGTGAAAACATCTGACCAATTTGCCTTGAATATTGTGTAGCCTTTTAGATCCCTCGAGATCGAGAACGAATCATGTTTAGCGACGCAATAAAAACAGCTTTCAGATTATTCTTATTATGTTTTTTTCGTAATATTAGTCACTCCCCTATCTCTTACGGTGTTATTATAAACGTTAATTTTATATTTTATGTGATTAATATTACTCATAATGTGCTTCAGTTTGTGAGGTATAAAAATGCTGTTTGAAGTGCAGGCAATTTTTGTAGTTTCATTGTCGTATTGAATAAAGTCATAAATACTAATACATTGTGGTTTGATTGAATGTTCTTCGTATCGATGCGATTGAAGCCTGTTGTGAAAAGATCACGACGATTTTATACTAACTAAACTGTAAGAAATAATAAAAGCCATGTTGGTCGAATTGAGACAACACAGGTACAAAATTCTTTTATCACGTTGTTTGCAAAAAGTGTTTAAGCCTGCAAAGTATTTCTACAATCCTAAGAAGCCGCACACTACGCATGTGCATTTTTGTGCTTGAAACACTGGGGTGTAATAATAAAATGATAATCTTTTCTCCTGGTCTCCGATTCTATTTAAAAATTGATACTACTAGTAAAAGTTATCATCTAAACTATATTTTTTTCCATTGTAAAGGTCGACTTCTAGTAATTTTTATGCGACAACATTTTAACGAGGATACAACATAAAGGATAACCAAATCACACAAATCGAAAAATATAATAAGTACTGAAAGTCCCATTTTTAAATTGCGGGCGATTATATTTCATCATTACTAAGATACAAGACTTTGTGGAATCTAGCTAGTTATTAATTAAAATGGACGTGGACGTTAACGTGGATATTTTAATGGTCGCGGGAAGCTACTGAATTTGGCCAGCGGAGGACCGATCAGCGCAGAGATCCCTGATGAAGCCTATGCTCCGAAGAGGGCGTTATCCGGCTATCCTGACTTGACATGACGTGTATAAGTTTTATCCTCTTGCAAAGATGTTAAATATATTAATTAAACTACCTACTGAATTAATTTTTCCTGGAGTACTTCATAAATTATATAAAAATAAGATCGCTTTAGTACTAAATGTGGTCACATTTAAAAACTGTATTTTAATAAATATGTTTAAAACCTGGCAATGATATACGCTGCACGTTATTTTTATCGGCTCAAAAGGACTAGTATCCAGAGCCGTAAAAATATTCACAAAAAAAATACGTCATTTTTAAAACTGTCAAGTGTTACTAAAATGGCGGCGATGTCGTGTTTTGATTTGAACGCATTGTGAAGCTGTTTTCATTTTATGTTCCATTAGAAAAGGTTATTAGAAACACTGTTAAGAATATTTGAAATAAGATACAATTAGTTTTTGCTAACAATTTACATTTAAAATGGAAGATAATGAAAACAGGCGTAAAAAAGACAAATATGATGAAGAATATCGGAGAGAAAAGAGGCCAAGAAGAGATCGCGAGCGATCTCACTCGCCTGCTAAAGAGCGAGAAAATCAAAGAGATCGTGAAAGGGACTCTAGGCGTAAACGTAGGCATTCTAAATCGCGGAGCCCCGATGTATCCTATAAGGAAAGAAAACGAAGAAACGCGGCGCCGAACGGTGATGAAGTCAAAACCACCGTCCCGGAAAGGAAACCAAAAGACAACGATATGTTAAACACAAGAACAGGAGGCGCCTATATTCCACCAGCGCGGCTTCGCATGATGCAAGCTCAAATAA
Organism: Byasa hedistus; assembly: GCA_029286795.1. Classification (NCBI taxonomy): domain Eukaryota; kingdom Metazoa; phylum Arthropoda; class Insecta; order Lepidoptera; family Papilionidae; genus Byasa; species Byasa hedistus. The sequence goes on along the minus strand of JAGSMW010000020.1, from coordinate 758,208 downwards.
CAGACAAATCGTCTGCTGCGTACCAAAGGTTAGCTTGGGAGGCGCTCAAAAAGTCAATACACGGCCACATCAACAAAATAAACGTAGGCAATATCGGCATAATTATAAAAGAGTTGTTAAAAGAGAATATAGTGAGAGGGCGGGGTTTGTTGTGCCGGTCAGTCATACAGGCCCAGGCAGCATCGCCTACGTTCACAAACGTTTACGCGGCGCTGGTGGCGGCTGTCAACTCAAGGTTCCCCAATATTGGCGAGTTACTACTGAAGAGGTTGGTTATTCAATTCAAAAGAGGTTTCAAGAGGAATGATAAAGCAATTTGTATATCTTCAGCTTCTTTTATTGCTCACTTTGTAAATCAAAGGGTGGCTCATGAAATTTTAGCATTGGAGCTCTTAACATTACTCGTTGAAACTCCAACTGATGATTCAGTGGAGGTAGCAATTGCATTTCTCAAGGAATGTGGCCAAAAACTGACTGAAGTTTCCTCCAAAGGAGTTAATGCAATATTTGAGATGTTGCGAAACATCCTTCATGAGGGTCAACTGGACAAAAGAGTCCAGTACATGATTGAGGTAATGTTCCAAGTATGGAAAGATGGCTTTAAAGATCATCCAGCTTTAATTGAAGAGCTTGAACTTGTACCAGAAGAGGAGCAATTCACACACCTTTTGATGTTAGATGATGCCACTGACCCACAGGACATTCTGAGTAAGTAGAATATTTATATACCTTGTTCTACATATTTATTTCCTTTATATTGTTCAAAATTTTTTAGATGGAAATATCTCTCAGGTATTAATAATAGATTGTTTCTTTAAATTTCAGATGTGTTCAAGTTTGATGAGAAATATGAGGAAAATGAACAGAAGTATAAAACACTGAGCAAAGATATCCTCGGTTCTGATGCTGAGTCTGGAGATGAAGATGGTTCAGGTGAATCCGGCAGTGAAGAGTCTGCAGAAGAAGAAGATGAAGAGAAAAAGGACATGACCATCATAGATAACACAGAAACAAACCTTGTAGCTTTACGTCGTACAATCTATCTGACTATTAACTCTAGTTTAGACTTTGAAGAATGTGCCCACAAATTAATGAAGATGCAGCTGAAGCCTGGACAGGAGGTTGAACTCTGCCACATGTTCCTTGATTGCTGTGCAGAGCAGAGAACGTATGAGAAGTTCTATGGCTTATTGGCTCAAAGATTTTGCAACATTAACAGAATATACATTGGACCTTTTGAAGAGATTTTTAAAGACTCTTACTCTACAGCCCACAGATTGGACACAAATCGTCTGAGGAACGTTAGCAAGTTCTTTGCACATCTGTTATTTACAGATTCAATCAGCTGGGAGGTTATGGAGTGTGTGCGACTCAACGAAGAGGATACTACAAGCTCTAGTCGTATTTACATAAAGATTTTGTTCCAAGAACTAGCTGAGTACATGGGATTGAAGAAGTTGAATGAGCGTCTGAAGGATCCGTGAGTTCTGTTTAGGAATAGTTCATGCTTATAAAATAATAGAGTGGGTTTCTTTCTTCTTCTTCTAAGTCGTATTTCCTCATGACTGAGGGTTGTGGTCATCATGTGTGATGAAACAAACGTCGACTTATTTGGCAGTTATAGTGGAGTGGTTTGCCATTGGCTTCCCCATTTCACATACTAGTGTGACCACAGATGATCATCATATAGATATGCAGGTTTCCTCACGATGTTTACCTTCACCGTCAACGCACATGGTATTAGTTGGTGTTTACTAACTGAGTGAGTGAGTGAGAGTGGGTTTAGACTAATATAAATTCATTAAGATATTGATTGTTGATTGAAAGTAGCTACTCTGTTGTTTGATCGTGGACTATTCCAAATTTTGCAATATTTTTAGTTAAGATTCTGTGTATAACTTAATTTTCTCCTTTCAGGACCCTGCAGTTAGCATTCAGCGGTGTATTCCCGCGCGACAACCCGAAGAATACGCGCTTCTCGATCAATTTCTTCACGTCTATAGGTCTGGGCGGGCTCACTGACGAACTTCGAGAACATTTGAAGCAAATGCCAAAGGTATGATGAATATCGTATAGACTAAAATATTTACACTGACTTCTTTTTATATGGCCAAAAGGTGATACCAACAAGAGAATCACCTGATTTTAAATTATATAACCTTCAACAATGTTATGCTAATTAAGATGATGTACTCTACATCACATTATGCTCATTGCCATGAAACACAAGATGTCTCTTTACACCAGTAAATCACTGGCTACAATTACAGTAATGTATGGTCTTATAGCAACAATAGAGACCTGCTAGAAACTATTTTTATTCCTATAAACATTTTGAATTTTCTTTTCAGAATGTTCCCGCTCCTATTACAGAAATTAAACTAGATTCCAGTTCTGATAGCTCCAGCTCCAGTTCTAGCAGTTCAGATGATTCATCTTCAAGTGACTCAAGCTCTAGTGGTAATTATAGTTTTTTCAATATCAATCCTTTTTTTTCTATTTCTTTTGGAATTTTTGGAAAGTTTCTTATGCAACAAAAATTGTTTATGTTGCGATTTTATATTTTCTGCTGTTACTCTACATTATATAATTTATGATCTATTATGTATTAATCATCAATCTAATGTAAAATAATAATTTTTTTTTTTTCAGAATCATCTGAGGAGGATAATGGCAACAAAGAAGGCAAAAATAAAAAGACAAAAGAAAAAAATAAACAGAAACCTACTGAGCCTGTTAATGAAACAATTGAGAAAACCAAAGAATCATCACCTGAAAGGTGGGGTCATGATGGATTTTATGATACATATGGTCCAGGTGCTCATAGAACAAATTCCCGTCCACAAAGATCAAATAGAGAGACAAACGCATCTGAAAAAGTTTCAAGGAGAGATTACCGGGAAGATGATAGAAACAGATATGATAATTCCAGTCGTGATAGACGAACAGATAACAGGAGAGATGGCAGAGAAAAAGGCGAGTACAGAAGCAATCGTCATCAAAATGCCGATTCGAGAAGAAATGAGCATGAAGAACATAGAAGAAGAGATAGAGATTATGAGAGTGATAGGCGAAGACAATATAATGACAATAACCATAGAAATGGTGATGATAGAAGACGACATGATAATAAGGAAATCAACAATAGTGATAGAGACAACGAGAAAACTAGAAGAAGACGAAGCAGTTATGAAGGCAAAAGACAAGATTATGAAAATGACAATGACAGACGAAGACACAGAGAGAATGAAGAGAATCGTAGAAATATTGACCTGAAAAAAAATATGCATGCTGATAAAGAAAAGGAAAGGAATGAAAGATATAGCAAAAATAAAGAAGATATTGAGTCTAAAAGAACGGAAAGAAATAAAGAAAATAATATTTCTAATGATTCGAAAAATGACAAAAGAAGCACAACAGAAACTACTTCTAGAAAAGAAGATATTCATAATAACGTCAAAAGTAAAGGAAACGAAAAGAAAACTGAGAAGCAAAATGATGACGTAAATGAAGAGAAAAATAGAAGTACAAGAACAAAAGAGATTTCTGTTAATGACAAGGATAATAAAAAGAAAAAGAAAAAACAACCTGTCAGCAGCAGTAGCAGCAGCAGTGACAGCAGTAGTGACAGCAGCAGTGACAGCAGCAGTAGCGGAAGCAGTAGCGAAAGCAGTAGCAGTGAAGAAGAATCAATAAGGAAGAGTAAAAAGAATAAAAGTAAAGTTAACAAGGAGAATGATAAAGCGCAACATAATGTAGGGAAAAAAAAGAAAAAGCATGAAAAGAACACCAAGAGAAGCGATGAAGGTAGCGGCGAGAGTGATGATGAAGAGAAACAAAAGGAGAAGAAGAAATTAGGTGGACGCTATTGGGAACATTTCGACATTTCTGGTGGAGCTAAGGGCAAGTTACAGAAACATGAAAAAACATCGAAGAGATGTGAGCGGTAGTGTATAAGATTTAATTGTACATAGAATGTGTATGTCATGAAAAAAAATGTAGATTAAAACAGTGATGAACTGTCATTTTGTTTTTTGGTTATTTTTAATTTTGATGATGAAAGAATATTTAAATGGACAATTGCCTCTGGTGCCACCGCTTCGGCTATTTCCACTGCGAAACGGTATCGAGCAAACATTACTGTGTTCCGATGTGGACGGGGATTAATTAGTGAAATAACTAGTGCGATGAGTGCAATGCGGTACAATACATATCTTAATTAGCTCAACGTTTTTATAGGTAAGCGTACCATCAGGTGAACGTCTCGCTGACTGAAGTAATCTGCAGCTTAATTAGAACGGAGTCAGTTAATGCTAAATGCAGTGTTATCCCACAGGAGCTTCGAGTGAATGATGGAAGTAATTGTCTATGGTTACCATGTTTTTTTTTATTTTATGCATCATACATAGTAATGAGCGGACAAATTCTTTGTAAGATTTTTTTTCTTTACAATCAAATATAAAAAACCATTGACATTTGATTTTTATAGACTGTTGTGACATTTGTCAGAAAATAAATATTTCACAAAAGATAATTTTTAACTCTGCCTTTTAATTACGTAAAAAATGGAATCAAAGACTAGTGAAGTAACTGATGTCTCCAGTAAGACCTTCATGAAGACCATCTCCGCGCCGCTCATGCAGGGTGATGATGTCGAGGTCGCTGACAAAATGAAACCGCAGACGTCTGCGCCATTTTACTTATTCTCGCTAAGCGAGAATGAGGCGCCGCCTTTCAGGAGTCCCAAAAAAGAAGACAGGCCCCATATCCTGGAGAGGTTGGTTGTGACAGAGGACGACGTAGTCCGTATTATTGCAATGGCGGAAACCGATATTGGTTTTAGGAAATACCTCGGTAAGTTTAGCCATTAATTACAATTTAATTTATTCACAACCTTCAGGGTGGTAAAGCGGTGATCATTTATGAGAAAGACTTAGGTTTATATGATACTCGCCGACCATGTTTCGTGAAGAACCTAGTTAGGACCCTACACCCCTCTCCTTCCAAAATGGTTCTTTCCTTGTGGTGGTTGGGTTCGGTAATTGTGGCTTGGTCACCCACGTTGAAGCTAAGAGGAACTTACCCGGCCAGCCCGGGGTGGTCAATCCAGGCTCGCCTCGGATGTGTGCCGATGTGCTGCGGGAGGACGGTACAGTGTGCGAGGCGCCGTTATCTCTGCCCACCACATTCGAAGTGGAGTTGTAGAGGGAGAGGAGAGTCGGAATTGTGTTTCGCCGCGCTCGGTCGTCCAACCATTGGCGACGGAGCCCAAGACCAGATCCACCGCAGGAGTCGGGAAAGTGTGCTTTCTTGCTTCTTTTGGCCCCTGGGCAATGGATTAGCACGTCGTAAACAACTTGTGCACAGTCGAAACTTAATTTTTTTTACATAATAATAAATTCATTAAATATTAAATAAAATATTGACCGCATACGTGAAGGATCCACATATAGCAGTTATTCGATAATTAGAGAAATAAAACAAAATGCGTAACAGTAATACGTGGCTACTTTTTGAAATTTCACAGCCGAATATTTAGTTGAGAAGAATATCGTCATTAACCATCATTTATCCGAGAAAGAGTTCCTCGTGAAGTGGCTTGTCCAAGTCACTGATTTTGCTGCACAACGCGACTTCACCGCCCGCAGGTTTGCCTGTATCTTGGCAGTCTATTTGAAAACTCACCTGTACTTTAAAGAGTTCTTTTGGAAGCCGCCCATTGCGGTGTGGAAGTATTTTAAGGAAACGCTGATCCGTCACACTATAGAGGTAATCATGAATGATGATATCAGCTCTAGGTTTGGTGTAGTAGTAAAACCTAGGAAAATTGACAGCACTACTATTGGTAGTTGTAATTTATATTAAACAAACGCTAATATCCGTTTATTTTTGAATCGACGTGATGTACAAAACGTTTTATACAATGACAGCGTGGCGCTGGTTAGCATGATGTACACTGCATCCCTTTGAGACCTAAAATGTAGAGGAATATTGACACCGTGATATCACCACGTGCAATAAACCTTCCATTGAAAAACCAGTTATGTATGGCGGCGGAAACAGCTGTTGAGGTAGTACTTAGACTGATTCCGGCAACAGAGACCTAGTACTAGTAAACCAAAAAAAAAATTGTATTAAAATGTATTTTTAATTGCCTAAAACTAGTGTTTCACGTTTTTTTTTGAGGATTCTCCGGACGGGTGTGAAGTATTTGAACCTGAAGAGAGTTACGACATACTGTCACATTTTCACTCGTTGTACCTGAGCAACCTGCCGCTAATACACATACTGTGTTTTGGGGTGTACAGGTTAAAACTTACTTGGGCATTTTGAACGAACAGGGGAAGCATAGTGTGTGAAACAATAATAAAATATTTTCCGTCTTTTATTTTTTTTGTTACAAATTTGATTAAAATGTTCGGAAGTGGTTATAAATAAGAACTTTTAATTTATTTAACTCGGCGATTAAACGAGCTGGATGTTCACCTGCGTTTATCCAAATGACGCTCGGCGTCTTGAGATGTATGGTGTTTTTATTGTTACTCTGTTCCCCTTATAACAGGAGCGCAGTATTTTTTTTTATAGAAAAAAGGTTAATGCTCGACTACGATCCCACCTGATGTTAAGTGGTGATGAGATCTGTGGTGGTAAAGCGAATTGACCATAAATTTAGTGAAGCGCATTAACATTAATCTTAAATGTTTCTACATTACTCCTTAGCGGTAGAAATAATTACAGCTATGGTTTATTTCTAGGCGGTACCTGGCAACAGGGACCAGTTTTACTCGCATCGAATATCACCGGTAAAATGGGAACTGGTTGACTTAGTAAAATTGCGAACACTAAACTAGAAGAAGAAATAGTTTCTTCGCTATGAATCTTACCGATAATACTGACACAGACTTATGCTTGTTTTTCAAATATACAATATATCCATTGTTTAAGGAAGGGTTTTAACTTTATTTAATAATATAACCTTTCTTCACGAATAATTGATAATGAGGATTGCACGTCTCGAAATTTGGACGAACAAAAAAAAATTTTGTCTATGACGTCAGAAACAATAAGGATACAAAATTAGTTTTAGAGTATGATTTAATTTCTAGTTCTTTTACAATGGAAAATGAAGATGCATTTTAAAATATTAATTGTTTATTGTACAGTTTGGCTTAATTCTAGTTTATGCTTTTTCACTTTCCTTCTTTTTCTAACTTTACCCTCTTTCACTTCTTCCTTTTTATTATTATTGAAAGATCCTGGTTTCTTTTTCTTTTTTTTACATGACAAAGGGTTCGGGTTGTGGGGTTTTTTCTTCTTTATCACTATTTTCGATTCTTCAACATTATCTTCTACTCCTAAAGCTTTCTTCATAGATTTCAATGATTCATTTTGTGTTTCAGTGATGAAAGTAAAGTTTGAATCCAGAGACTGACCTGCTTTGTTGTAACTTGCTTTTGATGGCTTTTCGAGGGTTGGTGACTTGTTATGTAAATATAGCAATGGAACACCATGCTTTTCTCTCATTTTTTCCTGCAAATCCCTGTCCTGTGAAGCGAGGATATAATGTTTTTCATTTCTTTTGCCGATCATAGATTTAATGCAATGCGATCCAGTCACTGGTTCTTTATGACCGCATTCATGAATGCCAAACTGCTTTAAAATTGTTAAAGCTCCATGAGTTTTTTTGGAAATTTTTTCAGTTTCTATAATGATGCATCTTGTTGTCAATAATTTAGCTTGCCCATTTAGATATTTTGGTATTTGTTCCTTTATGTTAATGTGTTCCTGTAACATCAATTGATTAAAATTTATAATGAAGATATAAGTAAACCTTTCCATGAGAACTACATTAAATGCAAAAGAATTACTTGCAATGTGAATGATCTTGAAATTTTGGCTTATTTATTTTTTTTCAAGATTCATATGTACAAATTTTATTAACATTTCCTTTAAATTTTATTTTTGAATAAACTGTTAAGAATAAAATTTGATCAAGCGTCATTTAAGATTTTATGTTCTGCTGGGAACTGATATTGTTCATATAAACAATGTTGGTTCTAATTATTATGAAAAATAATTTTAAATGACACAATGAAATAATTTTTCATATATCTAGCAACACAACATAACAATGGAGAATACCTAGTTTTTATTACTGCTAGCTGGCTCTGGAAAATTCTCTTGCCAACGCATGCTCTGTTCTCTTAATGTAAGGTGAGAATCTGCGCTGTCTGCCTCTGGATCAGGAAGCTCCTCCAAAGGGACTTGGATGTCCTCATGAGGGAGTTGCTCTGCCTGCCACTCCTCGTCCACGATGTCTATGAGACGACCATTGCGACGGTACTTACTGTCCATTCTGTTCAGATATATTTCAATTAAACAGCAGAATTTTTTAAGACAAAATCTAAGCAGTGTGGCCAGTAGTAGTGCATACAAACATTAAGAGAACAAATCAATCTCCAATGAAAACAAAAATCGACATTATAAATATCTGCACCGAGAAAAATATTTGGACAGCAGTAAACAAAACTATGTCTTCTTCGTTGTCGACGTCGATATATATAATAGAAAGGACTTACTTTGAAAGCCGCAAAACAGAATGTACCATCTAGTAGTACTTGATATGGCTGATGGAAACCGTAATTGTTGTAGTAAAATTTTAGATATTTCTGAACTTTTTTATATCTTGTTATTTTCATCTTTGAAACTCAGGTACAAACCTTTTATAGACCGTAACTTGAACAAATCTGATGTGTTAATTTATTTCGAAGCGCGATCAGGCGTGGACCGCGCTTTCAACGGTGACATATGATATGGCTTGACATTGACATTAGAACAATAAGCATTGTTTTGTCATCATATCTTCATATTTACATTTTTATTAAAATTGATTGTTTAGAATTATTACATAAAATGTAAATCTTCAATGAATATATGATATATTGCAAGATTTTGATGTTAAAAATTGATTTATAATTTTTGACATAGACAAAGGAAGTTATTTCCATAGACACAATTTTAGGAATCATCTCGCTCGCTCTCTCGCTTCCATGTTTGTTCGTGGTCATTTCGCATTTCTGTGCTAGATTTTCCAGTTTAGCATTCCGAATTAATGATTTTACTCTTATAATTGTGTGATTAATGAGATTTTCGGCATCACGGCGGCCTTGTGAGGATTTGTCGCCCAACATTAAGTGCAATTCATCAATAGAATAACAGGGAGGGTACGTCTTTCATGTCCTTATAATCAAGTAAATGCGTCATTTTTTCGAATATTATCGAGTGTGAACTCATTGTAGTAGGATTCGTTTTAGATATTGTGATTAAGTGGCCCCAGTCGGGCGGCATAACGGTGAAACGGGGTGGTCTTGTGGTTTGATTGCGTCCAGCTGATTTGTTGGAGGACGATTCATTGCTTACGGACTTGCGAAGGAAATGGATCGCTACGGGTAGATAGGGTTAGTCATCGGTGGTGCAGACGCGCTCTCTCCAGCGACCGATAACTAATTTGAAAAAAATTGATCGCAGGTCCCTCAACTGCGCCTAATGATCGCAGATAAAGTGCCATTGTTCAAAGTTTCTTTGTGATTTTACGATGATAGCACAGAAAGATAACACGTTCTTGTTTACCGTTTCTTAGGTCTTACTCTAATTGCGTTTGTTTTTCTCAGCAGTCCATCGCTTTGTTGTTTAATCAAAGAAAATCCTTAAATTTTTTTCTTTGCTTTTCAAGTAAAAATATAATTTGTCAATGGTATCAAATTGTGTTTTTGTTTCACTGGTAGCTGGTGAGTTTTTTTTATTCACTTTAGAAAATATTTTAATTAGTATTATTATTTGATTGATTTAGTGAATTAGTGTTAACAATAACATCAAGACTTATTACATTACTTTTTTTTCCTGTAATGTTTCTAGCTGCATTGAGTCATTTAAATTTAACCTTCTGTATTATTTATATACAATGTTACATATTGTTAAAACTGTTCACAAATAATTTTTACACTTTGCATTTTAAATCTTACACTTACTTAATATTTCTAACCATTATTGTCAATCTTCCTGACCTCACAAAGAAGGACAAGGCTGATTGACAATGTAATATTTATTCAATACAAAAAATGTTTGATGACAAGTTTTTCCGTTTTGTTTTTATGCAAGCAAGTCTTATCATTTTATTAAACTTCATCATCATCATTTCAATCAATTTATGTCCATGGGACATAGGTCTTTTCATGATACTATTAAACATGTGTCAATAACACTATTATAAATAATCATAATTAGTTTACGGAATATGAGCTTAGAATTTTTTTTACATATGGCGACCTTTGTTTGTGCCACATTTTGGGCTTTGTTTTTTTTTTTACATCCGCTAGTTATGACCCAGATTTGTTTATTGCAAGTGTTTCTACACCATAATTCAAATGTTCTTTTAGTGTATGAAAGCCATAAATAATTACAATTACAATCAACAATAAAAGCTAAATTATCTTGAACTGATTTATGTAAATCTAATTACAAATCAAAAGTTTTACTACTAACAAACAAATCTCCATCGATTTGTTATCTTAAGTTAGTAGACAGCATTGAATATTACTTATACATATTGTATTTACTCAATAGATTTGATTGTATATACTTTTGTTGGAGTATGTTTCTCTTAAAGTAGTTTGTTATTAGGAAAAATTATGGGCCATGTCTCGGAGAATTAAATATGGTTCAAAATGTAGTAGCAGTTGATATGCTTAGTTTGTATTCAATTGTTACAAGGTGTTACTTACTTGTACTACTACTACTGTTAACCTTATCTTTCACCGAGCTACAGAAAAACATGAAGTGCTAATAAGAAGTCCGCAGTGATGATAATAAATGATTATTATACACTTTATCAATTATCACTTACATATGAATTGTTTGTACTGTATTTTGTTTATATAAAAGTTTTAATTTTTATTAGGCGATGGCAACAAGCAGGAGCGGAGCGGCACAGAGGCCAAACGGTGCGCCGCAGACGAAAGTGTGCCAGTTCAAGCTGGTGCTGCTCGGCGAGTCGGCGGTGGGCAAGTCGTCGCTGGTGCTGCGCTTCGTGAAGGGCCAGTTCCACGAATACCAGGAGAGCACGATCGGCGCAGCGTTCCTCACGCAGACCGTCTGCCTCGATGACACCACTGTTAAATTCGAGATATGGGATACAGCGGGTCAGGAGAGGTGAGTGTTTGTTAAATAATATTTATTATTATTCATATAAGAGGGTTTTACCATTAATAAATGAAATCATTGAAATCTAATATTTCTTATTGCAATATAACAAGAATCATTAAAAGCATTGTGTAAATATCTTAACTATCATCTCATTATTAATACAGTGTAATGTAGTTAACAATTTATTAATAACGTCAAAGTTAGCAAAACTTAATTGAGGGTTGATGCAGTTGAAGTAAATATAATCCACAAATGGATCAGGTTCAATATCCTAAAAAGATCGTAGAGGTTTCATTAAACCAGAGCTATTGAGGCAAAAAAACTCATTATCACAAGTTCTTCCTCATAATGCATACATTGATCACATCCATTAACTACTTATAAGAACTCAGGATTTATAATTACGCTGATGTTTATATAAACATGTAGTTTCTTATTAGCATTAATGTTTGTTGAACTCTTCATTGCTAGAACAGTGTAACCGCATCAATTTTATAGTTTATTAAATATGTTGCACATAACATATTCCTAGTACGGATTCTTATTGATTTATGTCCTCATTTTAATTTTCTCCTTGAACAAGATTTGTTTGATGACGACCAAGCCTACATGTAGCTTAATTATATTGTAAGAAGTTCCGCTGCTCTTACAACTGATCTCATCACCTTCCACAAAGTAACAAAGCTTACTTGGGTTTGTTTATATAACAAAATGTATGTGGAAATCATTCATTGTTAGATTTTTTTTATTTATTATTATTCATCTAAGAGGGTTTTACCATTAATAAATGAAATCATTGAAATATAATATTTCTTATTGCAATATAACAGGAATCGTTAAAAGCATTGTGTAAATATCTTAACTATCATCTTATTATCAATACAGTGTAATATAGTTAACAATTTATTAATAATGTCAAAGTTAGCAAAACTTAATTGAGGGTTGATGCAGTTGAAGTAAATATAATCCACAAACAGATCAGGTTCAATATCCTAAAAAGATTGTAGAGGTTTCATTAAACCAGAGCTATTGAGGCAAAAAAACTCATTAACACAAGAGCTTCCTCATAATGCATACATTGATCACATCCATTAACTACTTATAAGAACGCAGGATTTATAATTACGCTGATGTTTATATAACAAAATGTATGTGGAAATCATTCATTGTTAGATTTATTTATTTAGAGAACAGACTTAAGTTTAGCTGTGGACTTTAGGTTGAGATGATGATGTTATAATTTCTATGGCATAAAATTTAAATATATGCCGGCATTGCTTAACTTTCACTACCATTCTATCCTTAGTGATGTAATGAGTGATAAAGTTTGATTAAAAATAGAATTATTTATTTGTAACTTTATGACTCTTGTTAGTATTCGTTTAGTTTATAAAAATTTCAATTTTGATTTGAACAAAAAAATGTTGATGCGTCTGGGTAGTAATTAAATAATAATTCATATGATGACTTATTTTGTGTTCTCATCGCACTGATATTATTACAGCATATGGTTGTAGTTACAAAGCATAAAACCTCCATTATATACATGACAATGTATTGCTATAATTTAAACAGTTTACAATCTCTTACAAGTTATATAACGGAATGGGATGTAAAATTGATTTTTTTTTCGCTGACCTTTTTAAACGATCCTTAAGCTATTTAAGAGTTAACTGTTTATGGATCTTGAACAGCGTCCTCTAGTCGTCGACGGCGTGAATAATTCATATGATGACTTATTTTGTGTTCTCATCGCACTGATATTATTACAGCATATGGTTGTATTTACAAAGCATAAAACCTCCGTTATATACATGACAATGTATTGCTATAATTTAAACAGTTTACAATCTCTTACAAGTTATATAACGGAATGGGATGTAAAATTGATGTTTTTTTTCGCTGACCTTTTTAAACGATCCTTAAGCTATTTAAGAGTTAACTGTTTATGGATCTTGAACGGCGTCCTCTAGTCGTCGACGGCGTGAATAATTCATATGATGACTTATTTTGTGTTCTCATCGCACTGATATTATTACAGCATATGGTTGTATTTACAAAGCATAAAACCTCCGTTATATACATGACAATGTATTGCTATAATTTAAACAGTTTACAATCTCTTACAAGTTATATAACGGAATGGGATGTAAAATTGATTTTTTTTTTTTTTTTTTTTTTTTTTTTTTTTTTTTTTTTTTTTCGCTGACCTTTTTAAACGATCCTTAAGCTATTTAAGAGTTAACTGTTTATGGATCTTGAACAGCGTCCTCTAGTCGTCGACGGCGTGAATAATTCATATGATGACTTATTTTGTGTTCTCATCGCACTGATATTATTACAGCATATGGTTGTATTTACAAAGCATAAAACCTCCGTTATATACATGACAATGTATTGCTATAATTTAAACAGTTTACAATCTCTTACAAGTTATATAACGGAATGGGATGTAAAATTGATTTTTTTTTCGCTGACCTTTTTAAACGATCCTTAAGCTATTTAAGAGTTAACTGTTTATGGATCTTGAACAGCGTCCTCTAGTCGTCGACGGCGTGAATAATTCATATGATGACTTATTTTGTGTTCTCATCGCACTGATATTATTACAGCATATGGTTGTATTTACAAAGCATAAAACCTCCGTTATATACATGACAATGTATTGCTATAATTTAAACAGTTTACAATCTCTTACAAGTTATATAACGGAATGGGATGTAAAATTGATTTTTTTTTCGCTGACCTTTTTAAACGATCCTTAACCTATTTAAGAGTTAACTGTTTATGGATCTTGAACAGCGTCCTCTAGTCGTCGACGGCGTGAATAATTCATATGATGACTTATTTTGTGTTCTCATCGCACTGATATTATTACAGCATATGGTTGTATTTACAAAGCATAAAACCTCCGTTATATACATGACAATGTATTGCTATAATTTAAACAGTTTACAATCTCTTACAAGTTATATAACGGAATGGGATGTAAAATTGATTTTTTTTTCGCTGACCTTTTTAAACGATCCTTAACCTATTTAAGAGTTAACTGTTTATGGATCTTGAACAGCGTCCTCTAGTCGTCGACGGCGTGAATAATTCATATGAATATTTTCAACGCCATTTCAGTTATTCTTCTCACTTCACACTCAACATATTTAGAATTTATGTGATATATCTTTAACGGAAATTTGCTTTATGTTATAATCTACGATATGCTTTACACAGGCTGTTAGTCTAAAAATCGGTTGAGCCGTTTGATTAGTGAAAAGTTTGTGTCAAGTGTGAGATGAGTCCATCGGCCTGTTTGGTTCGTATAAAAATAGCTGATGCTTTATCTGTGCTATCGAGGAGTGAGGGCTGGCTGCCGTCCGCTGCTCCGACGGAGCTATCGCGCACGCCCACCCGCCGCCCGACGCTCGCTGGAGCTTTATCTGATGAAATGACTGTCCAATGCTCTGGTCCAGCTGTTCTCAAACTGCGACCTGTAATTGTCCCATCTGCTGTTAAATTTTTTTATTCGACGAAACGAGAGAGAAGTTTCACCTGATGGTAATACGCTTGCCCAAATGTGTAGCTAGTAAAGATGGTATACACTGCACCATTACGCTCGTCGTAAGACATAAGTTAAGTCTCGTTACCGTAGTAATATATATATTTTTTTTTTTATACTACTATGTGACGAGACGAGCAAGACGTTCACCAGATGGTGAGTGATACGCTTGCCCAAATGTGTAGCTAGTAAAGATGGTATACACTGCACCACATTGCGCTCTTCGCCTTGAGACAAGGTGTTAAGTCTTGTTACCCCAGTAATTACACTAGTACAGCGCCCTTCAAACCGGAACACAGTAATGTTCGCACACTACTATTTGTCGGTTGAAATCGGAGCTGCGGTGGTACCCAGACGGTCTCCGGCAACAGAGACCTACCACCTGGTGAATATATATCACTAGCTTACAGCGTCTTTTATATACATAGTAATGTTATCACATTACTGTTTGTAGGTAGAAATAGTCACTGTGGTACCTAGACGGTGTGTAACAACAGAGACCTACGAGGAGTTATTTTATATTTTCATTCTTCATTCACATTTCAAATATTACGTTATTTAAAAATATAAGAACAGATTATCCAATTTTTTTGTTCTTTTTTTTATTTTGGTGTCTATGAAAAAAGGTTGAACACCACTGCGTAAGTGCCGCGTTACATTGTTATATATACGTCGGCGCAGAGCACTGTGAAAACATTACTGTGTTTCGAATTATAGATAACATTCACTATACGCAATTATGGTGTTGTGTGAGAGCCGTGATAGCCTAGTGATTTGAACGCCCGCCTCCCACTTCGGAGGTACCGGGTTCGAATCCGGCCTGCACCGATGAATTTTTCAATTTACGTGCAGTCTATAACACCAACTAACATCGCGCGCTTTGACGGTGAAGGAAAACATCGCGAGGAAACCTGCATATCTATGTCATGAGCATCCGTGCTCGCACTAGTATGTGAAATGGAGAAGGCAATGGCAATACCACTCCATTATAACTGACAAGTCGTCGTGTGTTTCATCACACATGATGGCCACGACAGTCAGTCATGAGGAAATACGGCTTAGAAGAAGTAAACACGTGTTAAACTCCAATTATCACTTCTGTATACCACCATCCTGATGATGAGGACTCATAGGCTAGTACCTAAGTCTTTTACTGTAGACAATCTAGATAATCACGACCGCAGTTCCTATTTTAACTAATAAATAATTAGATAACATTTCTGAGTTCCAATTTGCAGGGAGTTGTAGCTAGTGAAATTAATAATAAAGAAGGAATAAGAATACAGCATCAACTATGGAGAAATCTCATCGTAAACGCTTTGAAGAACATTGATAGCTGTTTCAGAAAACTTAAGAGTTCAATCCATAACTTGATGGCTTAATAAAAAATCTATATAAGCTATTCATATAGTCTAAATATTAATACTGAATTTTGAATCCCTATTAAAGGTAATACGTCTTTTTTTATATGTCAGTTATAATGGAGTGGTGTTGCCATTGCGTTCTCCATTTCACATACTAGTGCGAGCACGGATGGTCACGACACAGATATGCAGGTTTCCTTACGATGTTTTCCTTCACCGTCAAAGCGCGTGATATTAGTTGGTGTTATAAACTGCACGTAAATTGAAAAATTCATCGGTGCAGGCCGGATTCGAACCCGATACCTTCGGATTACAAGGCCGGCGTACAAACCACTGGGCTATCACGGCTCTATGGTATATTCTATACAGGTGGTAGGTCTCTGTTGCTACAGACCGTCTGGGTACCACCGCAGCTCCTATTTCAACCGACAAATAGTAGTGTGCAAACATTACTGTGTTCCGGTTTGAAGGGCGCTGTAGCTAGTGTAATTACTGGGGTAACGAGACTTAACACCTTATGTCTCAAGGCGACGAGCGCAATGTGGTGCAGTGTGTACCATCTTAACTAGCACCACGTTGTCATGGGCAAGCGTATCACTTACCATCAGGTGAACGTCTTGCTCGTCTCGTCGCATGGTAGTATAAAAAAAAAGTATTGTTTTTTAATAAAAATGGTATACGTAACTTCCGCCGCCAGGTATTCTCATATGTGACTCATCGCTTGTGTATCTACACGTTTTTATTTATGCACAAAAACTTTCCCGAACTTGAATGTTAATAACGAATACGTTAAGCGACAAGCATAACAAGTTTATTGATAGATAAATGTTTCAGCTTACTTTAATCATTTGCTATATATAAATACATACAGTCACGTTTATATGTACAGCAGCGGTGCTCAAAGTTTTTCCACGCTCCAATTTTTTTTATTTATTTATTATTATTATATGACAAAATAAGGAGATCTTAAAATATACTCACAAAGGCTTAACACTAAAATAGTTCTCTTCCAGCAAACCTTAGTGTGGATGTGATGTTTAAAGATATGCTGGCAGAACACAATTGCAACCATTGCCTTTTGTCCAAAATTAAAAAAAAAAGTTATGATTTTTGTGCTTGTGGTGTTCATTTATAATATACTCCCGGACACATATATCGGCCCACCACCCAGTGTTTAAAGTTTCGACGGTGTCTAGTTAAAAATAAATGTTAGGTGGAGCAATAAGTTTTAATGCAGTTTTGAAGCAGATTTATTGGTCAACTCCTTTGTATGTTTTTTTTTTAATTTTTTTTTGTAATTTCGAATTGATTTGGCCGGTAGAAATTTTACAGCTTGGGCGACAATTTCAGGCAGAGTATCCATATTTTTTGGTCAAAACTGTCTCTAAGTTTAGATTTGCCTTTTTATGGAACCAATAATCGGACACATCAAAAAAAAAATCAAACTTGTGCGAAATAAAAAAGTTTTCTCCATTCCTGGGTCGTTGAAAACAATAAACAGACTCGAATTTTCGTTTTTTTTTTTTACATAATCCTGAATTCAAAATTAATAAAAACCATACATAAAGGTTGACCAAAAAATGAGCTTTAAAACTGCATTAAAACTTATTGCTCCACCTAACATTTATTTTTAGTTAGGCATCGTTAAAACTTTTAAACACTAGGTGGGGCCGATAGATGTGCCCGGGAGTGTAGTTCTAAATGGTTTAAATTGGTGTAACACCATATGGTTCGTCTTCAATTCGTGCGTGTTGCCAGTGATGACTTACGGAACTGAGACGTGGCCACTTACAATAGGCCTCATAAAAAGGCTCAAAGTCACCCAAAGGGCAATGGAGAGAGCTATGCTCGGAGCTTCTCTGCGCGATCGAATCTGAAACGAGGAGATCCGCAGAAGAACCAAGGTCACCGACATAGCCCTGAGAATTGCTAGACTTAAGTGGCAATGGGCAGGGCAAATTGCTCGAAGGACTGACGGCCGATAGGGCAGTAAGGTCCTGGAGTGGCGGCCACGTACCGGTAGACGCAATGCTGGAAGGCCCCCCACAAGGTGGAATGACGATCTGGTGAAGGTCGCGGGAAACCGCTAGATGCGAATAGCGCAAAGCCGATTGGAGTGGAGATCTTTGGGGGAGGCCTTTGTCCAGCAGTGGGCGTCTATAGGCTGATGATGAACACCAAATGGTACAACTACAGCTTGAGTACAGCTGAGCTACAGTAGCCGAGTCTTCAAGGATCAAAAGATGATGGATAATGGTGATAGGTACCATCGCAGCTTCAGTAATGTGCGAATTTTACTACGCTCCAGTATGAAGGGAGCCATGGTGAAATTACTGCAATTATATATGATAATTTCTCACAAGTGCAGTGTACACATCTTAAGTAGCTCTATTATTATAGGCAGGTGTATCACTTACAATTTTTTTACAAGCGTTCCCTGTCCTGTTTGAGTCTAGACTTTCATTTCTGTCAATTTTTTTTAATTTTTCTCCAACTTTATATCTCCTTTCATAATTCATGTCATCATTCACACTTTTCAGATCTGTTTAATTCTTTTCAGATATTTCTTAACCTTTCAGGCATAGCTTCAGAACAAATTAGCCATTTGTATTATTTTAAACTTTACTTATCTCCTCTATTTTACAGTTCTGTTATCTCCTCTGTTACCTCTCAGTTCATATTCTTGTTAATACATTCTCATGTTATGACTTTCAATTTCATTTTTGTATCTTTGCCTGTAATTACTCTTAATTACAGGCAAAGATGACAGAAGTAGAGACTTCTGTCTATTTCTTTACCTTACTTACAGACTATTTTTTATGTTTATCAATTGTGTTGTGTACTAGCAATTTTTTATATATATGTGGCGACTCGTCTATATTTATCACTTACAATTAAGTGATGGTCACGCTATTCGATGAGTTAAAATTTTTTTTATTGAAATTAGTTTCTAATTTAAACATGTTATCAGTAGGAACAGGATTCAGTTACAGTGTCGTGGCGGTGGGGATTAGTTGGTGATAACGTGGTGTTTGCGTGCTATGTTGTATGTCATCTACACAACTTAATAAAATTAGAGTGTATGTTTGTAACATTAAAATTACCGCCTTTTACTTAGTGCATTCCGATGTATACGCGATACATATACCGAAAACACATTTTTTTTAAACTTTTGTCTATCCGTCTGTTTGTTCCGGTTAATCTCTGAAACGGCTGGACCGATTTTGACGGGACTTTCACTGGCATAAAGCTCATGTAACAAGGAGTACTTTTTTTTGGAAAACATAGGATTCCTCAAAAAAATATTAAAACTTACAAAAAATTTAACAAAATTCGATTAAAATAGAGAAGCTGTATACATTTTCTGTAACAATAACTGCTAAATACCACGCAAACAGCTAGTTAAATATATACGCGGCGGAGACTACGTATTCAGAGTCTCAGGTTCGATGGATCTGAAAAAAAATTTATCATATGTCTTTATTGCCGGAGACCAACACAGCTGCTGTTTCTAACGATAAGCAGTAGTATTACTGTGTTTCAATTGGAATGCAGCTGGCGAGATTACTGTGGTAACGATACTTGACATCTTATGTGGTGCTGTGTATATTTTAACTACCTCCACGTTAAAAGCTAGCGGATAGAAAAAAAATGAAGGTCATTCTATCACAATTGTTATGGAACAAGAGGACAATCAGCGTGATGATCCTAAG
Organism: Byasa hedistus; assembly: GCA_029286795.1. NCBI lineage: Eukaryota > Metazoa > Arthropoda > Insecta > Lepidoptera > Papilionidae > Byasa > Byasa hedistus. The sequence goes on along the minus strand of JAGSMW010000020.1, from coordinate 738,376 downwards.
TAGTATCCTGATTGAGACATCGATAGATTGAAATCATCATCAGCCTATGACGTCCATTGCTGGACTATTGCCTCCACTGAAGATCTCCTCTCAACCGCATCCAGCGATTTCTCTCTACCTTCTCTCCTCTTCTCTTTCTCGACTTTTTTTTTTTATAACTTTGCGACGGGACGAGCAAGACGTTCACCTGATGGTAAGTGATACGCTTGCCCATGACAACGCGGCGCTAGTTAAGATGGTACACACTGCACCACACGCTCGTCGCCTTGAGACATAAGGTGTTAAGTCTCGTTACCCCAGTAATTACACTAGCTACAGCGCCCTTCAAACCGGAACACAGTAATGTTTGCTTACTATTTGGCGGTTGAAATAGGAGCTGCGGTGGTACCAGACGGTCTCCGGCAACAGAGACCTACCACCTGGTAAACTTTCACCAGTTCGCCAGTCTACCTTGGGGAATTTAAAAATATCCACGATTTAATACAGAATAATAAGCTCAAAATCAGTTCAGCCGTTTTCGCTTATATATGCAACTGTCACCGTTAAAATAATAACACACCCCTTTACGAGTGTAATGTTACGCGTGCGATGCTAAGTAATCTCGGGTATGTTGCAAGTGAATGCTTAATCTGACGAGCGTCACCGCTAAGAGGATGAGGGTTGTATAAATAAACGAAGTCGTATAGGTGGTCACCGTTTACCGCGGGACTATACATCGATTCATATTACGATGGTAATTAATATTTTGAGCTGGTGAGAAGTGATGTGGATGTCTCGTGTCAAGATGAAGAGCAGTGTATATCATCCTAACTGGTACTTTTACTTTACTGGTGGTAGCTATCTTGACAGACCGTCTAAGTACCACCACAACGACTTTCTATAAACAGTAGTGTGATTACATTACTGTGTTGTAGTTTAAAGGGGTTGTAAGCATTACTGGGGTAACGAGACTTAACACTTCACGTCTCAAGTGTATACCATTTCGTTATGGGCAAGTGTATCACTTACCATCAGGTGAACGTTCTGCTCGTCTCGTCTCTTATTTAAAAATTATATTTCCAACTTTTTTTTTTAATTTTTCAGTTTGGTAACGATTTTTCGATTAGGTTTTAACCATTGGTTTCCGTACTAGCTGATGCCCTGTATCGAGGAATCCCAGGTTACAAAATCACACGTAACATATAGAATTTGTTTGTGCAGTGACTGTTACACCAGGCTGTAGTGTTCGGTTAAAGCTTTGAAACTTGGAGGTGTTCTCATCTTCCAGCGAGAAGAGTTTTTTTTTTATACTACTATGCGACGAGATGAGCAAGACGTTCACCAGATGGTAAGTGATACGCATGCCCATGACAACGTGGTGCTAGTTAAGATGGTACACACTGCACCACATTGCGCTCATCGCCTTGAGACATGCGGTGTTAAATCTCGTTACCCCAGTAATTACACTAGCTACAGCGCAAGTTAATTTTTGCTACAATAAATGCTAGCTATAATAACAGGTAACGGCTGGAAGGGGCCTGTATGTGACAAGACACGCATGAAACGGGGATACCCACTAAAAAAAGTACATGAAAAAAAATTAAATAAAAAAAATTGTGTAATAATTAGCAATAAAGGTTTTATTACTACTGGCTATAACAAGTAATAAATATGTAACGGGTTGGATGAGAGGCGGCGTTATAGTATGAAGCGTGTTTTATTTCGGGCCCGCCGCCCACCGCCCGCATTAATGCCCACAATTGAATTACCAACACGCGTACGTCTTCGCTAAGTTCACGGCCACCGGACACGACCGGTCTAGGTACACGGCGCCGCGTTACCGGTAACATTACTTCAGTAATTAAAACGGCGCGAGATTTTTTAATTGGACGCAACGTTCACCTGATGGTAAGTGATATAACGAAACGGTGTTGGTTAAGATGATGTACACTTGAGACATTTTTTTTTATACTACTAAGCGACGAGACGAGCAAGATGTTCACCTGATGGTAAGTGATAAGCTTGCCCATAACAATGCGGTGCTGGTTAAGATGGTACACACTGCACCACATTGCGTTCGTCGCCATGAGACATAAGGTGTTAAGTCTCGTTACCCCAGTAATTACACTAGCTACAGCGCCCTTAAACCGGAACACAGTAATGTTCGCACACTACTATTTGTCGGTTGAAACAGGAGCTGCGGTCTCCGGCAACAGAGACCTACCACCTGGTGAACAAAGACATGTTACCGCAGTAATTTTACTAGCTTCAGTTATTACTACGATAATTTTTTTTCACTGTCTTACTGATAGTGTATGCAGATCTTACTAAATATTTTCCATTGCAAAAATCGCACACGACTTGTCACCCCTCGTTGCTGCGGGAACCTGTCACCATCACCAACATGTTCAGCTGTCAATATCATCAACAGCCCGCGGCAGTCCACCGCTGGACATAGGCCTCTCCCAATATGTCTCATTGCTGTCAATATGTCACTGTCAAAATATCCTCAACGAGTACATATTGTTTATTCTTTTTTTTTTTATTCTACTATGCGATGAGACGAGCAAGACATTCACCTGATGGTAAGTGATACGCTTGCCCACGACAACGTGGTGCTAGTTAAGATGGTACACACTGCACTACATTGCGCTCGCCTTGAGACATAAGGTGTTAAGTCTCGTTACCCCAGTAATTACACTAGCTACAGCGCGCTTCAAACCGAAACACAGTAATGTGCGCACACTACTATTTGGCGGTATTTTATTGGTTATTTTTGTATTGTGAATAGTGCGATGATTTTAACACAATGATTCGACTGCGATTCTAGTGTAGATCCGATCATCGATTGTATCTAGTGGAATCACTAGAAGGTTACCTAGGTTCACCTTGAAGTGGTACGGTCGCGTGAAAATCAATAGATCGATCAGCTCGTGTAACCATCGTCTGTTGTTACCTGTTATATAATAATAATCGCCAACCGACGATAAAGAGGAGGTGCTTGTAATTTAACAAAAAAATTGGGATTAGTTTTATTTACAATCATGATTTACTTACGACCATTGCTTGAAATTGAATTGGAGTGGAGATCTTTGGGGGAGGCCTTTGTCCAGCAGTGGGCGTCTATAGGCTGATGATTGATTGCTTGAAATTAAAAAAAAACAGGGTTGTAATAAAAAATATGAAGACCTAGCAGTCAAGAATAGCAGCAAGGCCAGCAGGACTCAACACGAAAAAGTCATGATTTAATGTTTGTATAGAAAACGTATTTCGGCTACATACAGAAGGACCTCTTTTCGATCATCCGAAGATGGTTCTAGAAGGAAAAGTCCTCGGAATATGTGCATCAGGAAGGCTGCGACGAAAGTGGTTTGATGACGTAAGAGAGTCACAGAATGGAAATAGTTTTTTCCGACTGATCGTCCAACTTCAACTGTGATGATGACAGAATTAGATTCTTCTAGAAATTTCTTTTGCATATTTGTTGTATAGAAATTTTAGTTTGTTTAATATTTGTTGTCGGTATAGATCTGTCATTAGCCGTGACAGCCTAGTGTTTTGAACGCGCGCCTTCCGCTCCGGAGGTACCGGGTTCGAATCCGGCCTGCAATAATGAATTTTTCAATTTATGTGCAGTTAGTATATCACGACAACATCGTGAGGAAACCTGCATATCTATGTCATGATCGTGCTCGCACTAGTATGTGAAATGGAGAAGGCAATGCCAAACCTTTCCATTATAACCGACAAGTGAGTCGTCGTGTGTTTCATTACACATGAAGACCGCGATCATGAGGAAATACGATTTAGAAGAAGACGGATCTGTCGTAGTTTTCTGAATTTGGCTCATGGGTGACTGTTCACGTTCGCAGGACACATTCGGCCGCGCCAAGAACTGGGTGAAGGAGCTGCAGCGGCAGGCGTCGCCGTCGATCGTGATCGCGCTGGCGGGCAACAAGAGCGACCTGGCCGCGAAGCGGATGGTCGAGTTCGACGAGGCGCAGGCGTACGCGGACGAGAACGGCCTGCTGTTCATGGAGACCAGCGCCAAGACCGCAATGAATGTGAACGACATATTCCTAGCTATCGGTGAGTCCACTTACCTCATTCCATTACACGAATTCTATTATTATGTCACCATGTCCTAGATTGGCTACTCATCATCATGATCTCAACAGATGGACGTCCACTACTGGACATTAGTCTCTTTTTATGTGTCCCACATGTAATTAATTAATAGTTTTTTTTTTTTTATTTTATTGATTTATTTATTTATTTATTTATTTATTTATTTATTTATTTATTTATTTATTTATTTAATTAGGTTCTCCAACAGTACACACATTATTATTTATTTATTTATTTATTCAGAAAACCAACAGCGATAACAGAAATCTTATACTAGAAAAATAAATACAATAGTGTAGCTACTTACAGGTTTCCCTTAATTAACTTAAAATATATAAGCAGGTTCACAAAGTGTGTTGCATGAAATTATACACAAATTGATTAAGAAGAATTTTGATGATTAATTTTTATAATTGTGAAAATAACTACAGTTTGTTACCCAGTGTTTTAATGATCTCTATTCTAAATTTGTTTTTCCGGCAGTGAAATAGATCGATGTGCTTAAAATTATTATTATAATCGCGCACAATGCGTGTGAGTACCGAGTTGTTGGCATAGTTGGTGGAGTGATGCGGTGTGTGGAACAGAGGAGTGTGGCGTGTTCTGTGAGATGGAGTACAGAAACTAATTTTCTCCAAGAGGTCGGAACAATCTATATTGCTACGTAAAATGTCAAATAATAGGCACATGTCCAGAAGTGTACGCCTCTGTTCTAAGGTCATAAGACCATAGCTGCTACAGCTGTCCTCGTAGGATTGCGGACTTTTTTTATAGCGGTAATTTAAATGATTGATAAATTTCTTTTGTACACTCTCAAGACGAGTTTTATAAATAGTATATTGAGGTGACCACACTGGGCTCGCGTACTCCAATATACTACGCACATAGGCGAAATATACACATTTGAGTGTAGTTAAGTCTTTGAAAGGCTTGCAAATGCGTAAAACAAATCCAAGGTTTTTTATACGCCTTAGATACAACGTGGTCAACTTGATTACATAACAAAAATCTTTTTGTCAAAATGTACTCCTAAGTCGCGGACAACATTTACCCGTTTAATTGAAGTTCCATCAAATGTGTAATTATGTAAGTGAGGATTTTTACTTCGTGTAAAGGTAATACATCGCATTTGTTTATATTTAACCTTATATTATTACTTTTGTAGTATTGAAATAATCTATCTAAATCTTCTTGCATTAATGTACAATCAAATTTATTTTTAATTCTGCGATAAATTTTTTTATCGTCGGCGTACATAAGGTGCTGGCAATACTTAAAACATTTCTGAATATCGTATAAATAAATGTTATATAACAGTGGAGCTAAATGCGACCCTGTGGTACTCCGCTAGATATACCAACGAAATCAGAACGGTAGCCACCCATAACGACTGCCTGGGAGCGATTACTTAGATAAGACTGAACCCAACGCAGTAAGTCGCCGTGAATTCCAAGCTGTATATTTGTTTAAAAGGATGACATGATCTACCGGTCGAAAGCTTTTTCAAAATCGGTGTAGACCACATCGACCTAACCACCACCTTCTAAGGAACTACAAAATATGGTCATAAAAACACGTAAGGTTAGTGGTAGTGGAGCGCTTCTTTATGAATCCATGCTGAGTTTTAGGAATTAGGTGACACATCGTTACAGGACATTACGTTGTAAACAATTCGCTCAAAAAGTTACCAACGGTATTTAAGATGGATATGCCTCTGTAGTTTGTTACCTCCGTTTTAGAACCTTTCTTATGAATGGGTACAATATGGCACATTTCCATCTACTAGGGAAAACTCCCTCTCGCAAAGAGTGATTAAAAATTATAGTGAGTGGAAGAGCTACCGATTCTACACATCGTATCCAAAAGATTGGAGGGATTCCGTCGCTACCACTGCACCTTTTGCAAGCTTCTAATTTCTTTAAATGTCTCGTCACCTCATCGATACCAATTTGTAATTTTGATAACACAGCGTTACTATTTATTACATGGTAGACACATAATCATATTAGTACAGAAAAATTTACAGAGCTTAATTTCTGATGTGTGTACCAATTAATGGAGTACACAACACTCACAAATGCACGCGTTACATGTAATAATGCATGCTGTGTCTCCTTAGACTTAATATGCACAATGTTTTGTATAATTTTTTTTTTGTTGTTGAATAGTATTTAAGTGTTGCTATCTTTTTTGGTGACCATACAAATAAATAAATAAACACGGTCTTATACTGTTTGAGTCTATCTATTCTTCTTCTGTTGACAAATTACCAAAAAATTATATTTAAATACTAGCAGACCCGACAGACTTCGTTCTGTCAAAAAAAATTGGAATGTTCTTTGTTCCTGCCTATTTTATAGCCGGGGCAAAAAAATCTCCTGAACAGAACCGTCACCCTGTATGGGCGGTGTGTGGGGTTCAGCACTATATATATTCATCTAATAACTAATATTTAAATATTAGTGGGTTCCAGAAGAGTGGCCAAAGTTATATTAACGTTACATAAGTAATATTAATATAATGATTTTTTGGAACAAATAACTGTCACATTCCAAATTTTTTTGACAGAATGTAGTCTGTCAGGTCCGCCAGATGGTAACGCGGTTTGTGCTCGACTGATGTATTGACGTGAAATCGAATGCATTTAAGGTTTCTGGTTTCTGGTTTCTAGTTTCTGGTTTCTGGTTTCTAGTTTCTGGTTTCTGGTTTCTGGTTTTTAGTTTCTGGTTTCTGGTATCTAGTTTCTAGTTTCTGGTTAATGGTTTCTGGTTTCTGGTTTCTGGTTTCTAGTTTCTGGTTTTTAGTTTCTGGTTTTTAGTTTCTGGTTTCTGGTTTCGAGTTTCTTGTTTCTGGTTCCTGGTTTCTAGTTTCTAGTTTCTGGTTTCTAGTTTCTGGTTTCTGGTTTCTGGTTTCTTGTTTCTGGTATCTGGTTTCTGGTTTATGGTTTCTAGTTTATGGTTTCTGGTTTCTGGTTTCTAGTTTATGGTTTCTGGTTTCTAGTTTCTGTTTCTGGTTTCTGGTTCTGGTTTCTTCTGGTTTCTGGTTCTGGTTTCTGGTTCTGGTTTTTAGTTTTTAGTTTTTAGTTTCTGGTTTCTGGTTTCTGGTTTTTAGTTTTTAGTTTTTAGTTTCTGGTTTCTGGTTTCTAATTTCTGGTTTCTGTTTCTGGTTTCTGGTATCTGGTTTCTGGTTCTAGTTTCTGGTTCTGGTTTTTAGTTTCTGGTTTTTAGTTTCTGGTTTCTGGTTTCTGGTTTCTAGTTTCTGGTTTCTGGTTCTGGTTTTTAGTTTCTGGTTTCTGGTTTCGAGTTTCTTGTTTCTGGTTCCTGGTTTTCTGGTTTTTAGTTTCTGGTTTCTGGTTTCTTGTTTCTGGTTTCTGTTTTTAGTTTTTAGTTTCTGGTTCTGGTTTCTGGTTTCTGGTTCTGGTTTTTAGTTTCTGGTTTTTAGTTTCTGGTTTTTAGTTTCTGGTTTCTGTTTCTGGTTAATGGTTTCTGGTTTCTGTTTCTGGTTTCTGGTTTCTGGTTTCTGGTTTCTAGTTTCTGGTTTCTGGTTTCTGGTTCTGGTTTTTAGTTTCTGGTTTCTGGTTCCTGGTTTTCTGGTTTCTAGTTTCTGGTTCTGGTTTCTGGTTTCCAGTTTCTAGTTTCTAGTTTCTAGTTTCTGGTTTCTGGTTTCCAGTTTCTAGTTTCTGTTTCTGGTTTCTAGTTTCTAGTTTCTGGTTTCTGGTTTCTAGTTTCTAGTTTCTGGTTTCGAGTTTCTTGTTTCTGGTTCTGGTTTCTGGTTTCTGGTTTCTGTTTCTGGTTTCAATTCCCATTCCCAATTCCCAATTCCCAATTCCAATTCCCAATTCCAATTCCCCAATTCTCAATTCCCAATTCCAATTCCCAATTCCAATTCCCAATTCCCAATCCCAATTCCCAATCCCAATTCCCAACTCTCAACTCTCAATTCCCAACTCTCAACTCTCAATTCTCAATTTACGGTTTACAGTTTCCCGATTTCAGTTTTCAATTTTTCATTTCCAGTTTACGATTTACAGTTTTCAGATTTCAGTTTTCAATTTCCAGTTTACGATTTACAGTTTTCAGATTTCAGTTATTATCACTATCACAAAAGATCAAAAAAGTAAAGTTAAGACTTAACTACTATTTTAAACCAATCTGAACTTAGGACAGTGGTGGTCCTGCTAGAATTCTACAATCACTGCACACGAACACACTAATTTACTGCATGATACACTCACATTCAACATTCAACCGCATTATGCACAAAAAAATAAAAATGAACCGAGACAACGCGACCTTCACGCCCAGATTCCCGCTAAAGTTCGTAAAATATTCTTCTTCTTCCCAATTGATGGCATGAGCACGGTTTGTGCGTGGGCCGGTGTCATGTGTAGATGAATAAAATAAAAGAATAAAAATCCTTAAAATATTGTCCGCGCGGTCAATTTATCCGCGATGGTCCTTCCTTTTCTCGTAAAATATTATAATTGCAATCAGTAATTATTGGTTGTCAATATCAAATGTCAAAATAAAAATATTCTTTTAAATTGTATTTGGTTTCTAAATGACGGGACGAACTTCAAATATTTGACGTTTTATGTATTTAAACTAAGGAGACCAGACATCTCGCTTTTAGTGGGACTGTCCCGATTTTTTACAGATAGTCCCGCCTCACGCGACGTTTTTTCAAAAGTGCCGACTTTTAGAATAAAGTTAAATTTTATATTATGAAAATCATTGTTTTTGTGTAACATGTTGCTTTTGCTACCAGTTACAATGTATTTGTCTCTCACTTCGTGTTCTACTTCTTGCCATATAAAATTAAGGAATATTTCATAAATACATAAGTCTGCTTAAACTAAGATTAAAATACTTATAGTCTTAAAATTTTATATTAATGACAAAAAGTATGTCACCGACCTTACCCCTAAAAGAAATTTAGATAGAAATATGTCAAGGAATAAAATATTATACATTTTTATATTTATAAATTGTATTTATGTCGGACTAAAAGAATGTTACGTTATTATTACTCCTTCAAAGTTGTCCCGCTTTGCCGATCTAAAAATCTGGTCACCTCAATGAAAAAGAGAAATTGTTGTTTTTACCATATTCCAGGCACTTTTTCGATATTTTCTCACCTTACTAACCTTCCCTGGACTTCCACGAATAATTCAAGACCACATTTAGCCAAATCGGTCCAGCCGTTCTCGAGTTTTAGCGAGACTAACGAACAGCAATTCATTTTTATTATATAGATTTTGTATGAATCACACTGACAGCGGTAAGATCATGGGTGGGAATTACTCTATGAAACATTTAATATTTTTTGTTTCATTTGTTTTGTTTAATAAATAAAATACAAAATTTAACAATTCTTCGGTTTTTTTAAACCTAAAATAATGAGTTAGGAAGTCCATTTGTAAAATGTTAAGTTTCAAACTATTTATAAGTGTTAGTATCATCTCTACAAATATATATTTAATCTGCCATACTTTGTGCATTCACAGAGTTCAAACATGAATGTAGCGAACTTACTTATCACTTCAGTATTTTAAAAAGTCAATAGGATTACTATTTTATGTAATAATATTATTCTCCAATTCTTAACTATATTAAAAAAAAACCACGCAACAAACAGCGTGGCAACAAAATTAAAAAAACAAGTTAACAATGACATGTTGTGAAAACGTCCTAACTATAGTAGGTAGACATGGCGTATCTTTTCGCATTAGATGAAAGCATTTCTCGTTTCATTACTCAATCTCGGTACGCGAGTTAGTAATGAGCTAAGCATCATTGTTGATCATGGAACCCCGATTGGACGCCGACCTATCGGCGGGCCCAGGTATCAAAAGTCAAAATTTTTATTCAACATGGGAACAATAGTTCACTTATTGAACGTCAAAATCTACAACCCATTCGCAAAACAAATGCCACGGACCTGAGAAGAATGGGCAAGAAACTCAGCGGGCTATATATATATACATTTTTTTTTGTCTTTTCCATTTTTAAATGTCTTACACGTACTGACACATACTGCTTGAGAATCAGCGCCATTTATTTCCACACATCTTTATCATTTAAATAATCGTTAACACTATAATATGATTTACTTATCATTTCATTCATCATTAATTTATGAAGTGGCAAATCTAAAACAGATTGTGGAACCTTATTATACGTTCGGATACCGAGCCCCACAAAGCTTCCATTAATTGGAAGGCTTTGGCTGGAAGGATGCCGTAGAACACGGCGGTGCGAGATAGGCAACGTTGGCGCTCTCTTGTGTCGGAGGCCAAGACTCACTTTGGGTCTGTTTGAGTCAGTCAGTAAGCATTATAAAGTGTGTGTGCGTGTGATTGCAGCGAACAAGTTACCAAAGAGCGAGGGCGCGGGCGGCGGCAGCGCGGCGGGCGCGCGGCGGCTGGCGGACGGCGAGCAGCCGCGCGCCTCCACCTGCTGCAAGTGATACCGCGCCGAAACGGTAACCACCATGACTATCACACAACCATCCATCCTTTCCCAAAGAAAAAGAAATGCTAGAACCATATCAGTCAAAATCCTGCAGCTGTGTATCTATTATCACTTCAAACGAAACTGCTGCTCACGCGCATACTACTCAAATTCTGTCAGCGCTGTATAGTTTCGTAGAAAGAGTAAAGGACGCCGTTTAGAACTTTCATTTACAACCTGAATGTGATAAAGCTGTGAACACGGTCGTCAATAAGACTATCAGCAATAATTTAAAATATTATTTCAAGATTTTTTCTTAAAACCTACACCGTCTAGGTACCACCGCAGCTCATATACTCACCGCCATACAGTAGTGTGCAAACATTACAGTGTTCCGGTTTGAAAGGTGTGCTGTAGGTAATGAAATCGCTGAATCAATCTTAATTTGTTCTACACCAAGTTGTTTTTTATTTAAAAGTGATTCGATCGAGCAATTTTTTTAAAAATTATCATGTCCGCTTTGTTTTCAAACAAGTTCATTATGTATTTAACACATGGTTGGGGGTAGTTGTTATATAGTTTTTAATGAGTTCTCCCGTGTTCAATGGTTGCAGATGAAACTGTGCGAGGGTGAGTGCGAGCGCGGGGGCCGGGGCACGCGCTAGGAGGTCCGTCTGTCTGCCCGCGGTACCGACCACCGTACGAACGCTTACGTATATATATATTTAGTTATCATACAACAACTCCCGGCCCCCTTCCTCCAACAGCCCCTCCCCGCATCCCCGACATCGCGCTAGTGACACGCTACGTGTTAAGGCTTTAGTTGAATTTATACCGTTTCAAATCTTCGACCAACAATAGCTACGTCATTTGAAAACTGTACGGCCCAATCACAACGTACCGTGTATTATAGCTGGTGATGAAATACAAGAACAGCAGACCGCGAGGCCATTGTAAATATATTATCAACTTTATAGTTAATGTTAACATCAAATTCTTAACTTTTATAATGATGTAAACACTTTAATATAAATATTTTACAAACGATTCCGACTTTACGTTCAATGTTGTAAATTGGGATATGTTAAAGTATAAATAAAACTGGCGCCCATTATTGCGCTGGCGCCCATTATTGCGCTGGCCATTCGTACTCCATCTGTAAACTTGGGTATATTGTTGGGCGAAGATTCAAACGTATATTGCACGCGGTAATGAGTACGATGGATATATATTCATACCCCACGTCGATGTTCACCTGCAACACGATCAAAACTGACAGCTACCAATGGGCCTGTGTTGCCAACATCGGCCTTTTGTTATTAATTAATTATCGATGATTATTTTTTCAATTATTTCTACTTACTACATATTATCATCTATTTTTGTTTATATAACACATCGCATTTTTACAAAATTTTAGTTTTATAATTTTTATATCGGCATATACATATAATGTTTATTAGTTATGAATAAAAAAAAAACCATTAAAATATATGAAATTATAATTACTAACTAATAATTAGCTAATGCGAGGTTAGCTTAGATACTTTTGAATAGGATATAAACTATAATGTAATTGTTAATGAAATGGTTATGGAACTATATAAGCTTCGAGGATATTATTTAATTTTTCTATGATGCAACATTAAACAAATTGTAGTGTAGTGAATGTGATATGTATAGGTAGCGTCGGTCGGCACCGCGGGCGCGAAGCTCTCGCGCTCAACAAGTTAATACTAAAACGATAATTAGCTGTAAACTTATTGGTAATGTGTACTAAAATAATATAAATATTTATATATTATATATTTATACAGTTTTACATCACCCACACAGACCTCCACCGCGTTCGTTTCATTGAAATGTTAAAATTGTGTAAAAAGAATTAACTAAATTGTATATGTGTTACGAGTTATATAAAATTTAATTTATTCTCTATCGCCTTTTGCGTATTATTTGATCGCTGTTACTAGTAATTCGTACGTATTGTCACGCTGTCACTAATACCGTGTTATCTAAACAGCTAAGCTGTTGCGTTTCAAACAACTCGTTAACCGTAACTTGTTTTTTTTTTTGGTGTTGCTATATACGATTGTCTTTTTTTTATATAAAACTTATTCATATTTACCTGTTACTAATCGTGTTAAATTTGTCATTGTAAATTACCGGATTTTAAAAGACTTAGTTTTAGTATGTATGAATATTAATTTTTTATGTATTTGTGTTCACCGGAATATTGGCAAGGTTTAGATGTCATATAAAATCGTACAGACTGATGGGAAAGATCAAATCGAACACTTAGCTGTATGGTTTTAAGTCCTTTGCCTTTTTTATTAATTGGAAGTGAAAAACTTTTGTCTATGCCCCGCTTTGCAATGAGTCAGTGTGCAAGAGATGTTTGTAACGCAATAGCTTGCATTTGTATATTCACTTGTCACCTGCTTCGTCGTATACGAGATAATTTTAGGCGTGTAACGAATTTATTTACGTCGCTTCCCTATTTTTTATGTATGTCTTAAGATAATTTTGTGCGTAATCCCCCGCCCATTCACTAGTGTCCGAGAATTTTAACTATTCGTCCCCCGGCCCCCGCCGCCGCGGAGAGTTTGAAATAATTTCGTTTATCTTTTAGTTCAAAATACATAATACACATAGATATATTAGATTAAAGCGGCTCAGTTAGATCGTCATAGTTTTTAAAACTAAACATTCAGCGGACGGATTAGTTGTTACGGTTTAATGAAACGTTTATGTATAAATAATATTTGTAATTATATATACGCTGTAAGTGATGTGTTGTTCGGAGTTGTCGGCGCAGTTTTCGTTTCACCCTCTAAAAATGTTGATATCGCATTCCAAGCGGAGCGCCGCGCCCGCCGCGGGCGCAGCACCCGCCAACCGTAGTTTGTAGAAAGTTGAAATCTTCGTTCACTGGCAACACGCGCCCGTCAACTGGCAATATTTTATTTTTTGAATTGTTCACGGGCATTAATGTCGCTCTATACGTTGTGTCCGTTGTAGTAACGACGGCGTTACGATGCTTTTATAAAAACGTACGACTAATTGTTACGGTCGCGTCGGCGTGCGCGTCGTGTGGCGGACAGCCGGACCTCCGCGCTAACGCTTAGTTAGGGTCCACTGTTAACGCCCGATTTCGTCGAGGAATCGCGCGCTTTTTATAGAATTAGTGAGAATTATGTATCGGAGACCGACTGGGCAGTGTAACACCGAGACCAGTGCGGACATGTCCTAACACTGAGATGAGACACACACACATCCGGTAGTGTAAGAAAAGTAATGAAATGATTTTTAAATTGTGTATTATTTTTATATCTACGTTTAAATGCATTCGTGCATTATATTTGTTATACGATTATAAAAAACACCAAAATGAGTTAACGTTTTTTTAGCTTGAATAAAAAGATAAAAAATTTATTTAATGCGACAGTCATAGGCTTTTTGCCACCTACACCGGTTTTTTTTCTATGGTTAGTTACATACCGGACGCTGTAGTCGTTTTCTCTCGATAGTATACATCGTATCTATAATTTAGGAATGAAATTGAAAATTATTTACGAACAGTGCAATATTTAGCTGCGCGTCCGTGGGACCGTTTCCGACTGGTTACTACATTGACCGTGGGGCAATAAGAAACCAGTCCATCTGGACTCTGTGATGAACGCCGATGAAGTTTATACGCTTCTGTTAATTGTACATAAGCGCGGAGTGGGAACGTAACAGGTTTGACCCGACGGTGGGAAGCGGTGCCGGGCTGCGAACTATCTGGTAGATGTGGTAGGATAGGAACAGCAACAGACGTTCAGGTCCGTCAGAGCGAGCGCACCGGCGAGAGGACGTCGATCGAGGTCGTACTGTATGTTTTTGTATTGTGTAAATATTTTCGATTTATTAAGATTATTATATTGAATAAAAAAATATTGTAAATGGACGCCGCGCTGTTTCATTCACCCTGGGGCTCGACATTCTGAGTACTGCTGGTTGGTCTCTCTTGCTACAGACCGCCTAGGTAGCTACCACCGCAGCACCTATTTCAACCGCCTAACAGTAGTGTGTGTACATTACTGTGTTCCGGTTTGAAAAGCGCTGTTAGCTAGTGAAATTACTGGGGTAACGAGACTTCAAAAATTATGTGGTAGGCGATGAGCGCATTGTGATGTGTATACCATCTTAACCAGCACCACTTTATGAGCAAGGGTATCACTTACCATCAGGTGAACGTCTCGTAGAATAAAAAAAAGAATATTAAATATGGTTACAGCATAAATGATTACTTCAATACTTTGTTGCGTTAGCCTACCGCCGTGCCACAGCGGAAAACCGGCTACTGGTTCTATTCCAAAATGAATTGAAGAATTGAATATTACAAAAAATATATATACAAACTCTCCCAATGACACCTGGGGAGACTGAACTACGAGCGGCTGAAAACCAGCGCTGATCGGAAACTATTGTCCCGATCAGCATGAGCTGAGCCGCCTCCTTTTGCCACTACTACATTACAAAGAAAATGTTAATTTTAAGAAAAAAAGGATGTATTTTTTTTAAGACGGCAATAAATGGTTTTTTATTTATATATGTTGTTCGGTTTTTTATTTTGAGACATAATAACATGGTGTTATCAACAATGGGTCAACACTTGACCCCATTCTCACGTGTTATTGAGTGGTGAACTGATATTGACGAGTGAAATACATCTATCCAGTTATATAGCTTGATTTCCAATATGTGGATGGTTGATAAATAGGAAAGTTCCAAAAATCTGTATCACCAACCTAATTATGACATGTAGCCCCGCAATAGAACTGTGTACTTCTTTATAACTAAGCGAGCAGTTCCACACTTAAGTACTAAGAATAATTATTTAGATACCAAATTGTATTGTCTACATTTTTTTCATAATTTTAGAATATAAAAAAATCGATAATTCATTTCATAATATTTTATTACCTAATTAAGAATAAAGTACAATTAGTTTTGCTAGACTGATGAGACTGACCGTTAAGTACAGCTTAAATACAACACTAAATTTTAAGTTTAAATATTACTTAGTATTATTATTATTCGCTACGGTAAGTATACAATAAGCTAATAATTAGCTAATAGTTATTAATTTTATTTAAAGAAATTGTTGTCTGATTGTCCAACGAAAGTATACAGAAAATTTATTGCCATATTAACAAATAATTATTTATTTGAGGATGCCATAAAAAATAGCATAAATAATTTGGTTCTCAATTGATTCCAAAGAATGGAACATGTTATGACTAGTTAAGTAAGTTTGTGCTAAGTTCATGAAAAAAATCTATATATTGAAAAAAAAAATAGTATAGAAGGGACAGTAAACCTTTGGCCCGCAAGAAAATCTTCCACAATGTTTAATCACATAAAAAACTAATTAAACAGAACAAATAAAAAAAGAGGATTCAGTATTCTGCATGTAACTTTCAAAAAGGTTTAATATGCCTGATATGTGATCATTACAAAGGTCTATGAACAATTTTAAAATAATTATTATTTGAAAATAAAAGGACAATATTTTTTAAAGTTATACATGAAACAATTCTTGTATTAACGGAAACGAAATCATAAACTTCTGGTTTAGATAGCTACAGGCTCCTGCAAAAATGAAGTGAGTCCCTTAGAGTTCTACGAGAAGACACATGAAGTATTTTTTCAGTCACATCCGTTACAAATAAGAACTTTTTTTAGGTGGTATTACAAGCGGATATTTTTTTAACTCTGAATGGGGTGGCAGACATTAAACACTTGGTTTACGTTTTACGATTACATAAATTACAGCTTGTCTACGACTCCATTTTGCCGACTCGTGTGGTAGAACGATGATGTCAACGCGGGCATGTACAGTTAAAGGGTAAAGAGGTAAAGATAATTCAAAATTTATGAAGTCATTTCAATATATCATCATATTGCGATGGCACAGTAGAGAGGAGCTGGTGTACGCGGAGCGCTTGTTCCACTCCACCTCGTTCACAGCTCGTCGTCGAACCGGTCGGCGGCGAGGTCGTTCCCGTAGTCGGTCGCCTCGCTGCCCACGAACACCGTGTGATGCAGCTGCACCTCGGCGAACGACAGCAGATCGTCATGGTCGTCGTCGGCCGACGCGAACAGGTGGTCCACCTCCTCCTCGGCGATCTCGCTGCGGGGTAACAAATTTACTGTTTAAGAGAAGAGGCTGCTATGTGAAATTTTTGTGCAAAGACATTCTCATTGTCTGGTCTCCAACTTTTGTACTAATGAGGTCTGATCTCTACTCACTCGTTGTCCGGTATGATCCAGCGCTTCACCTCGCGCTCGTCCAGCATGCCGTCGCGGTTCGTGTCCAGCTCGTGCGTGAACTTCTCCTCTTCCGTCAGCAGCCACTCCTTGTCCTGCTGGGAACCTGGGGCGACGAGCGTGAAACGCACTTTCATAAAAAAGAACACCGCTTCGGAAGAGCAGAGGTTAACAGTTTGCGTACTAAAACCGACGTTCACGGTTCGAATCCTGGTTTGTTGTCAGTTAACACGATGCGAAATTTAGAACAATTATTAATCTATTGCAGAAAAAAACACCGACGCGCGTATTGTAAGCGCCATTTTGGTGCGTTTAATGACGTCATAAACTTCGCTGAGACATAGTCATTGTTTACACAGACTTTAACGACAGATTTTGTTTTACATAATATCTTTGTATATTCTACATTCAGTCCAATTCGTATTTATATTGATCTACTAAATAGTAATGAATCGTAGCGAGGCGTTTGGGTGGTGGACCGTTGCGTAACAATGGTGACCGTCGGCGCACAATGGCGCGGGAGCAGCGCTTGTGTCAACAGGAGCTCGATGTCATATTATACATTGTTACGAAATCAAAATACGCGCTAGATCATAGAGCTACGGTTATGTAAACATGGCCGGCGCGGTGTTACCACACGCAAATTATATTTTTTAAATATAATTTCAAGTAATTTATTATTGGAATGGAACTCCAGGAGACTTCTCATAACAGCTCAATAATTCAATACAGCTTCGATAAAAACTATACTATCAAATAAACTCAATATAAGTTATACAGTAACCATAGAGTTGAAGCCGAGACCTTCGCGTTAGCTATCATTAAGTGAACGTTTCCTCCCGTCCCTTTGTACGATATGTTCAGCTCACCCCTGTCGCCGATGAACTCGGTGATGTCGATCACCCCGTCACCGTCCGCGTCGCGCTCGCGCATCGTCTGGTTCACGAGGAACGGCCACATCTCCTCGTGCTCCTCCGGGTTGGAGAACACCTGCGGTAGCAAGCGATCGGTAAATATCAGAGCTACAGAAACAGACGGCTAACAGCCAAGCCTATACAGATTCGAAGATGAACTATATAAAATTAAAAAAGTAAAGCTCTTACTACATCTCGATTTCTTCGTACTCATTGAGAATCGAACCCGCGACTACTCGAATCACATAAAATAGTTTCAATCAAATAGGATATAAATAAAATTTGTTTACCTCGAACTCATCTAGATCCAGTTTGCCGTTGCCGTCCGTGTCGGCGAGCGCCCACATCGCCTTCTCCTCGTTAATCAGCTGTGATAGTGAACAGTAACCAGATAATCGATTTAACGGTAAACTATTCATCACAACAGTCTTGGCCTTGGATACTCTATCACATGGAAACAGCCAGAACACAGTGATGGTGTTAGGCATTACTATATAATGGTAGTCGGATAGGTTAAAAAAATCTTCCATAATTTAAACTCCAACAGTACATTGTGTATATTTTAATATAATTATATAGCGTTATAATTATTTACTTGTTTATACAGCTGTGTAACTTTGACTCAAGTTTGTCCATAACACTGAAGTTGCTTTAATATCCCAAACTGGTTCTCATCAGCTGATGACGGAGCGACTTAGTAGCCATAGCTTACGGCTACGCTGAAGCTTAGACAATTGGCAAAGACCTGGCGTAACTCGCATGTGTGCCAATGAGGTGGATTAACAAATCCAAGGTTGTGCTCTCATCACTCACCAGCCCCGTGTCTCCGGTCTCGTCGGCCGCCACGTCCTCCTCGTCGTCCGCTCCGAATGTGTCGCGCAAGTACTCCGTCCACGTCACGGAACCGTCCCGGTTCTCGTCGGCCTCCGTTAGACGTTCATGGGCCTCCTCACGCGACAGCTTGCTGCACAGATTAGAAACACTTATTTTTCTTTGATAAAACTTCTTAAACATTCTGGTTCTAAAATGCTTTCCTAGACATTAAACAAATGAGACATAACTGTGTTTATTTATTTATATAAAAAACGTTTATTAGCATTACATTATGTTTAACTTAATAAACATAAAAAATCTTATAATTAAATAAACTAACACACAAAGATTCTTAACAAATATATACAAAAAGGATAAATACACAACATGACAATTTTAAAGAACACATTTTAAAGTAAAAAAAATTACCACACTCAAATTATAACACAAACAACCAGGTCGAACAGTCAACATGCTGCCACGGACCAATAGCTAACCACTTGCAATGTAACAAGTCCATGATTTGTTCAGGTGTTCTCAGTTGTGGAGTTTATTCAGTAGTAGGACAAAAGCATATCAACCAAAATATTTAACAATTTTATGTCAAAAACCAATAAAAAAACTGTTTCAGATTTATAGGATTTAAAAAATATATATTATTTGTTATTAAATATTAATTAATTGAATTTACATTTCGAATAGAATATTTCAAATATGAATTAAGTGTGATAAAATTACAAATATTATTTGTGCATATAATAATCAGTTACATAAAATTGTAGTTCTCTTATACCAATAATTGTTTTTGTTGTTACACCCAAAGTGTAAACTGTAATAAATACAATACCAACTCATTTTTAACAAGATTCACAGTTATTGTATTTTATTTCAATAAATTTAGCTCTATAAATATTATTCATAACAATAATTTAAATCTAAACAGTATATAATAAACATAAAATGTTGAACTCACACAAAGGAGTTGAGTATCCACTTCTTAAGCTCATTCCTGTCAATGTGCTTGTCTCCGTTGAGGTCCATCTTCGGCAGCAGCAGCCCCAGCCGCCGCTGCGACTCCTCCGGGCTGAGCTTGTCATACTCCTCTGCCTCTTTCACGCTCCCTATGGTGAAATAATAAGTTGCAACAAGAATGCTCGGCACGAACAGCAGCAGAGCGTGTTTAACGGGCATATTGCGGCGCACTATCGCATTTCTTATCGCAAAATAAACTGCTAAGCATTAGAGTGGACGTGCGCGGGCGCAGGTGCCGCGGCGAACGCAACATAAAATTAAATAGTGCACCTAAGATTGCTTCGTGATCGAACTCCAAGTTGTGGCCCGTCTCGCTGTAGTGGTCGAAGTCGCGGGCCCGGTAGCTGCCGTCTGATTCCCGTTCTGCTGTGTCAATGTTGTGGCTGTGAACTGCTGCCGATGTACAATGTAGAATATACGGCGCGATGAACAAGACGGACAAAAAACATACGTAAGCCATCGCGGTCCACTTCCTCCGTTTGGCTTATTTTAAACACGTACTCGATTCAATAAATAGCTTTGTTATGCTAATTCTAGGGCGGCTCTTTTATTTCATAAAAATAACATTCAGTCATCGGTCGGAATAAATAAAACAACGATTGACAATTGACAGATGGAAGGAGGAGCAGTACTTATTAATTCATTCATTAGTTGGTAACACGTTCCTGCCGGGTGGATGTTGTAATTTATTATTTTATACACAAACTATTACATAAACTGTATAGTTTAATAAATGTTACTAAATTCTTAAAAATTACAAGTATTTCTAAACTATTAAAATTTAAATAATGTTGCCATTGCCTTATTTAAGTCATACCATTATTTTTAAACCTTAAAGATTACATTTTAGCAAACCTTTTAATTGAACGTTTTAAGATTACATTTCAACAACATTTTTAAGCAGTGTTTGCATAACTATTGCCTGTGGTTTAGACTGAATTGTTAGACTATTGCAGTTTCTTTTCCAAATCTATTTGACTTTGGGTTAGGTTTAAGAAATATATGATATTAAGTTAAATGATTAGCAATAATAAAATTAGATATAAGTTCGTTATTTGTATTGCGTGTTACTTCTGTACTGTACTGTTGAATACATTGCGTAAAGAACTGCGTATAAAAATAAATTAATTAGAACATTTATTCTGTACATATTTTTATTTTATGTCCGCGTTAAATTATTTTGTTGATATCTCATAATTTATGATGATTTTTGTAAGATATAATAGTGGAGGCTTATAATGAAACTGTGTGTTTAGTTATTACATAAAGTTTTAATAATTCATTGGGTATTTTAAATCTCTGACCTAAGTCAGAGGAAAGGGTGCATCAAACCAAAAATAAAATCTGTATGAAAATGCTCGAAACTAATTCTAATTATGTATTATTATTATAAAAGAAAACAAACTTGACTAAATCAAAAGTTTTAATAAAGAAAAAACATACCATACGTTTCGTATTTTAGCTAAGTAAAACAAAATAACTATTATAAATGATTAAGTAGTAGTATGAAAAAGTAAAAATTTAAATGTGCTATAGGCACTCATCGTACTCAGTTCGTACAAAAATTTATTTTAATTTTCGGTATTTTCCTTATTTTAACAAATTATTAGCAGCCATGATAATCAACCTAACTCTTCGACTGGCCACATGGTTCGGATAGGAGATTAAAAATTTCGTCAAATGTTTGCGTACATCCGTCACGACAAGAGGCAAGTGACTGCGTGTAATGGCATCGAAGGTATTTAAATTGATTATGGCATCTTCCAAATATCTGAAACAAAAAATATTACGAATTTTCGTTAAATTGGCATATTGTTAGTTGTAACATCAACTGAGATAGATCTATTAATATACGCAGCCAGGTGTTAAGCCATCTATTAATCAGGCCAGATTTTACCAGGTGGTAGGTCTTTGTTGCCGGAGACCGTCTGGATGGGTACCACAGCAGCTCCTATTTCAACCGCCAAATAGCAGTGTGCGAACATTACTGTGTTCCGGTTTGAAGGGCGCTGTATCTAGTGTAATTACTGGGGTAACGAGATTCAACATCTTATGTCTCAAGGCGACGAGCGCAATGTGGTGCAGTGTGTACCATCTTAACTAGCACCGCGTTGTCATGGGCAAGCGTATCACTTACCATCGGGTAAACGTCTTGCTCGTCCCGTCGCAAAGTTGTATAAAAAAAAAAATATTAATATAATATGCACCTGCATTTGAGCTGCGTGTCATGGACCATGTCGGTAGCTAGCTGTTGAATCAGCGACAGGAGCACCGGCTGGTGCAGCTTGCAGGGTGGCGCGAACACGGCGACGGGGTCCGCTGCGCGGCATGCCGCCGTCACTAGCGCCAGATCCGACGACGACAGCGCCTTCTCAAAAGAACCGTTCACGTTGCCTTCTTTCATTTCCTTGTTGATCTCCGCTGATTTCAACTTGAAGATTACACGAGCAAATAAATACTTTAGTTATTTATAAGAATATTACAAAGATTCAATACAAAAAGATCTCATGCAATTTAACTCGGCACTGGCGGAGTTGACTCACCGATAGATGACATGATGACAGAATTTAATTATTAGATTCTGAATCCACAATATACCTAGTCGTCTTTGAGGCAGTAATATTTATATGATTATATTATTATTAATTAGATGTCAGGTTTGCTACTCGACGAGAAAATAACACGAACAACAATTCACTTGGTTTTTTAAAGTATATAAATAATACAGAAAGAAGAAGAAGACATGACAAATAAACTTCTTAGAGGCAAAAAGATGCTGGACTCTAGGCCTATGCCCAGCAGTACTTGTACTAACCAGTTGTACTATAATAGAACTTGTCGGGTCGGAAGGTTGTGGTGGGCTTGGCGGCATATGGTTTAATGAATCAACGCTCAACCAATCATCTTCGAAACTCTGCTCACCATCATCCTGTTTATAAATTATGTTGAATACATTTTCCCGCCACTCTTTTAATTCTTTTTGAAGTATTCTGAAAATAAAATAAAGTTATGAAATTAACTATTGCAGAGTGGCGTAGGTCTGGTTTAGTTTCGTTTCCTTCAAAAGTGATATGTATTTTATGAGTTAGAAGAAAAAAATTAAAAAATGTTACGTAGGCATAATATTAATATTTAATATTGTTATGATAAGTGCAATTAAATAAAAAATATGTACAGACATAGTAATAAATATACATGTGTATGTATATGAAGGTCTGTACATTTAAACCGGATGATCTTTCAAACAAAAACAAGGCAACGTAATATTGTAAAAGGTCAAATAATTCAAAATATTTATTATACTCTCGCAAGTTAAGTTGCAGATGCTGCATTAGATCCCTGCCGGGGTCCACCTCCTCCAACATGCTCTGATGGATCTGCAGCGATTGTCGCAGGCTCCTCGTCTTTTTGTGCATGGCGGTGTAAATAACGCCCAAGTTGTTTTCCACTGTAACCACAATTTTCATTGTCATTTCAAGTATCGACATTATCAAAACAAACTATAGAATTAAAGAATTATAAAGTGTTATTACAAAGGATATGACAAACAATTCGGCTGAACTAATTCTGTAGGCTTTATATCTAGTGAATTTACTAGGGTAACGAGTCTTGACATCTTGCACAATGTGGTGCTGTGTATGTCGTCATAACTAGTACCACATTGCAATAAACGAATTTTACGACTTTTAATGTTTCCTTATCACTCCGATTTGAGTGGCAGAAAGTTAGTTTGGAAAAATTTACAATAGATTACCATATTATATTATCTTTGCTGTGCACGTGTTATTGTAAACATCTCAATTTGCGCAATGCGCATGTGCATTTCAAAAGAGTGCACAGTTGTATTCAATACTCAAGATATTCGACTGGATTAAGCTTAATTAACCGTTAACGTGCGTCGATTATTTGACTAGTATTTTAAAAGAGATTAACCTTATCAACGCGGTTGATAAAGAAAATTAGCTGCCACTAATACTACGTTTATAAGTAAATGACTAAAATACTCAATCTGTTTTCTTTTGTAAGCAAAATAACTAAGTACTTGTTCAAATTGAAAGAATATCTATTATTTATGAAGACATATTTAACTGTGCCTTTTTCTACTTCATTGTTTACACGTTTCAAAAGTTATATTAAAATTTAAACATTTCAATAAGCCATGTAACTTACGCTTCTCAAATGATTCTTCTAGAACCCTGGTGACTTGCCCGAGCAGCCGGTGATGGGACTGCACCATTATCGGAAGGTAGGCAGCGGTAAAGTTCTGCGAGAGGCTGCTCCTTACGACATCCTTCACGCATTGTTCAGTAGATGACAATATTTGCTCTTTGAGGTCCTGATAATATTTTTTTTATATAAAAAAGGGATACACAATCGATGTAAAAAAAAATCAATTATTGTAATATCGGTATCACTTTGATTTATTATTATTAGGATAGGTTGATCAATTTAAAGTTTGGTATACCCGTAGTGTGAATAACGAAGCTTGTTAATCTTCCAGGTGGTTAAGAGCTGGGAGGCATTGGATACGTTCAATACAGAATTTTGATGATTGCTCAGTTATTTCGAAGATAACAAAAACGTATTAAACAATTATGAACATGAAAAATACAGATTATAGTAAAAGTCGTGAAATTTTATTTCAATATAATTTTTTTATATTACTTACATCGCTTTGGAGGAACTTGGTCAAAGCATCTTTTATATTCAATTCCATGCATTGACTTGATTCCAAAACAATATTCCGCTTTAATTCTAAACAGTCCAGAAAACTCTTCGCTCGATCGTTTAACTTGTTATCAGCATTGATAGACATAATCCTTTTTAGTGTAGACTCGGAGAACTCCTTTGTACTGCATAATAAGAGGTCAGTTATTCATCTTTCTGTGTTCTCTGCGTAGGTACTTACGTAAATATATTTTGCTGCTAAGGGAAAATAGGATTGTGGAATTTTTACCTACTAACTACTCCTTGGTACATTGCGAAGGATCGGGACTCGTTTGATGTCGTCCTCCAGATTCCTCACTGGACAACGAGGATTCCTACCCTCAAATACCGCAAACTTAGTCACAAATAACAAAATATTACTCGCGTTTTACGACATGCAAATGTTACCGTAATTTCTTATCTAACATTTGTTCATAAATATACACGTGTATTAATAAATATGATGAACGGAAAACTTACATTAGATCTTGAATTTTATCCGATAAATTTAATTCTTCCATAAATAAGGCATAAGTGTTGGTGAACTCATTTAAATCCTTTTTTAAGTCAAACAAAACATTCTGCTGTTCCTGCAGCAAATCTAGAAATTTTCAATTTTAATTTACTTGAAATGCAAATATTTTATAATGGGTATTATTTATTTTTTAGTCAACGATGAACACTTATAGGTTATAATTTATGAAGCATCTCACCACTCAGCTTTTCGATCTTCCGTTCCAATATAATAAAATATTCAATATCTTCCAAGGAGTCCTGAGGCGTTGTACATCCCTTCCCATAAACATGTTCCTGTCCATCAGAAGACTGTTCAGAATGAATATCATCAACGGTGCTTCCAGTCTTCCCAAATTTCACTTTATGATGAAACAAATCTTTAAAAACAATAAAACAGCTTCTCGCTTTATCGTGAAGTTGTAAAGAATTTAACGATTTAGAACGTATCATATTATTTGCACGCTGCAATCTAGAACAATACATGCCGATAATGAAAGCGACAGTTTTGATGTTTTTTTTTAACCTACCTCCATATTTGAGAAGTGATCTCACAATGACAAATTACTATATTTGACAGCTTATACTACGAATCGTAAAGGTACTAAACTGTGTTCTAACGAAGATAATTACTTTTAACTACCCCCAAATTCAAGTAATCATCTTACAGTGTAAATTATGTATCTGTGTGACATTTATCATAGTAAGACTTTTTGTGTTGTTGATTCTAGCTACCTGCTGTATACTTATTAAAACAGTGTTTAGATTTTTCTTAGCGTCTATCTTATCGAACCATATAATTGTCCGTAGTGTCGTAAAATTATTTACTTAATTGTTTTGATTAATTATAAACTGTTTGTTTCATCATTTTCGTATATTACAGGGCTTTTTCTGTATTATCCAATACAAATACGCTATGGTTTCGTTTGTAAATGTTGCATAAAAGCTTCTTGAAACTTGTGACGTAATTTATACACACCACCACATTGCGCTTATCGCAAACTTTATAACTAATGCTGCATAGATCCGCTATCATTACCTGGTTAACGATTCCAGTCAACCCCCGGGTGATGGTAATAAACCTATAGCATACAACAGATATGTATAGCAAAAGGTACCGATGTTTTAATAGGTTCCAGGGCGCTTGCTTAGTACTGAGTGACAGAGATTTTAGTCGGTCAATGTCCATCATAACCCATGACTATCACTAAGAACAGAATTATAAACTTTTTGACGCTGCACGCACTTATTCATAGTGTTGTTGTTGTAAATTGAAAATAAAAACAATGTGAATCAACAAAAAGGTGATTTATTCAACCGACATTAAATGAAATAAAACAACAATCCAATGTACACACATTTATTACAGATATGCCGTACTGAACAGTAACATACACTACCCAACTTTATTCATATATATATTTGTTATATACTTAGATTTATCATGCAACTTTCAATAAACGATAACACGCTCCGAAACCACTTCAACAGCGTACCGGAAGTTTGACATGGATTTATATATTATCTGTATACCGCTCTATACATTATGAATCTATGGAAAATTCTAGAAAATTATCTATAAATACATAATGTGTGTATAAATCGTACGTAGCCCTTCGAAGTGTAACCAATCTAATGCAAGTGCATCTACATTCTGCATACGTCACGTTAACAAACATCAGGACGAACAAATAAATTCAACGCCAGGACTACGACAGAATCTGTTGGCATTCACATTTTGGCCTAAGAACATTTACCGTTACATCTTATAATAATGGCGCATACATTTCGTTTAAATAATATATTATTTTCAATTTGAAAAATTCGTTATTGTAATTCAATGATTAAAATAAACAATTGTTGTTACTGAAAGCAAAAACAATGTAAATAAAAACAATACATATACCTTAATTCATAGATGATCATAAAACACAATTGATAATAAATAAAAATTTAATGCGGTAGTAAAATAATTTAATTGTAAATAAGGAAGCACGCAAAAGCATTCGCCCAATCACTCGTACAATCGTATTGCCAGGTTATTGTAATTGGTACATTTAAAAGCGGGCAACATTCAAAAACGAACAAACATACATCAGCTGTGTGAGCAAATATTTAAACCTAGAAATAAAATTACCTAAAGACTAGGGTCTTTTACACAATAATACTTATACCATCAGGCCCCCCTAACAGATTATATAAAAATATCTTGACATAAACTGTAACATTGATATTTAGTCTGTATACAAAACTTCATTAGATTATAATTCCAAGACGAATATTATTTTATTACAAGCTTTATTTGATGAAACATAATAAAATGTCGGACGATATGATAAATATATTAAATACAATTTAACATGCAATTTTAAATTTGATTTCAAAATACAATTAGTCTAGTAGTAAAATTGGTGCTACCACAGATACGAAATTTCTAGGTAGCATTTCAATATTTTTGCAAAAAGTTAAATTTTTTGTTTATATTCTTATTTAACAAGAAGACGCTTATGGTATAGAATATTATACCGAAAAGTTTCAGATATTGAGACCCATTTTTTAGTACAATTTGGAATGTATTCAACACTACCGGGGAACTAAATTAACGTCTTTTAAAATTTTACAAATCCGCCACAACGTTCCGATTAGAAATAACATAACGTAATATTTACAAAGAAATGCAAAGTTTCAAAGTAGCAAAACTGATATGTATGATAAATATGCTAGGAATAATATTGCCAGATACACAGATTATATATAATCTCTTTTGCAATTGTTGTTGTATGAAGAAATATAAACAACACACAAACGTATACATATTTCAAAATAATTGGTTTAAGGATAAAGAGAATCTACATATCTTTTTTCCGATAATTTACCTCGTTATGTAGGAGTAAAAAATATTCAACGATTTAAAAGTAAACTAACGCTGCCATTTTGACGCGTTTGTTGTGAAGTAATAGCCTTTAGAAAATAAATTTTTGCACAAGAATAAATTGTATTACATAAAAATTGGCGGCATTGTTTTATAATTTAAAACAAAATGGCTCCTGTCCGAGGTATATGCATATTCCCTGATGTGTAACAACATTTATTTCAAAACAAATATCACAAGGTAAGGAATAATTGCGAACGGAGAGCAAGTTCTCGTTAAATGATTTATAATAGCACAAATAGATAAAAAACTACAACATCATCAGCCAATAGACATCCACTGCTGGACATATATATGATTAAACACAAACCAACTTTCAAATAAACGTAATAAACGCACAGGTGGAGACCTAAACATTGCAACACAAACACAGTTCAACTTTCAACAAAGTTGCCATACCTAATTACCGGCACAGATTTTGAGCCCTTATTTTTTATTACTTGATAATAATGGCAACATTACTTACTTCAGTTCATTTCGTTAAGAAAAAAAAATTAATCATAATTTAAATTTATGCTTTATACCGAAATTATGCAGCAACCATTTTTTTCGCTGGCCACACCGTAAAAGGTATTGTTATTTTATGAAACTTACAGAGTTGAGATCAAGTTTGCATATTGTATACAACTATTTGTATATTATTACGATAAGTCTGTAAATATGACTTTAAGCGACAGTTTAATTGTTAGAACTTTTAAATCGGAGCTTCACGTTTGTGCCGGTAACTACAACCTAAGTGATCTAACTTTAACCGGATTAAGTTAAACATATGTAATATACTCGGGCGAATATACAATGAACTAACTAATCAAACATACAACCATAACTAGGATACATATAGTCTAACAAACGGCGGAAACACATTCAAGTAAAGATGCGTTGTAAAATATACCATGTTATAAATAACAGGTAACGGAAAAAGAAATACGCGGTATATAAAGCTATTACGAGGGCGTTACGGTTCAAACTGCCTGACGTGACAACAACATCTATTCTACGATATTACCTATAAATAATTAATTTATATAATTGCGTATATTAAAAATAATATTGAATAATTTCCACTATCTAAAAGCGAAGTTATGAAAAAAAAAAAATTATAATATCAACCCTATTTTATGGAGGACACTAGTTTTTTTATCCCTTGCAACATTTAATCAAAGTATTATGTCATACATTTGGTAAAAATATAGAGTCGGTAATTTATTTATGTTAAATCTTATCTAAATTCAAACTTTAATGTAATTTCATTCAAAATTTCAAAACTTTTTAATTATTTCTTTTCACCAATTATGTATCAAGTATATAGTTGACGTTGTTCAGACCCAAACTGCGGGTTTATTTTTAATTGACAAAATGGAGATAGAGGAAGTGTTAATATCATTAGCTAGTGAAATTACCAGAGTAACATAATTTAACATCTCATAAAGGCGACAATGACGTATCACTCGTCATCAAGTGAACGTCGCGCTCGCCTAGCTGAATTTAAAACTGGAATAAGTTTTATATCTGTCTGTAATATTTAGCCTCAACAAATATTGCCATTTTAAAAAAAAAAAGTAAATTCATGCTCGAGACATAGACGGCTAAGCCGTGGCGAAGTGGAACTAGATATTATTTTAAAAGGAATAACCTTGAGCGTCTCCGCCATGGATTATACGTATGTGTCTCGAAAATTCTTTAAGTTAAACTTAAACTTTACGAATGAATCTAGTTAACATACATTATTCAGTAATAGTTTTTCAAAGCTGCATTTTTTTGGATTATGTTTAAAAATAAAATTGATTATATTGGTATAGAATGGTAGTGGTTGAATTTGATGAGGATCACACATGGATTGCTAGAGGGAAAGTTTTACCAATCGGGTGGTCATTTGTAGAGGGGCACGCCGGTGAAAGCGACGGGCTGCTCGTTGGCGACGAGGTTGGCGCGCGGCGCCGTCGTCGGCTGGCCCAGGCCCGCCTCCAGCGTCGCCGCCGACGTCCTCATCTCCTCCGCCGACGCTCTGCGTATCAAACATTCATTTATAATAAATAAATAAATAAAATAAAAAAGCCTTTATTCACCGACCATAATAAAGATTAACTTACTAATAATGTAATTTTCTCAACTTAACACTATTTATTAACATCTAAAAAACAACATTAACAACCACTCTGTTGGTCAGGTTGTCCTTCGACATAGGCCTTCATTTATATTCACATTTAAATACCATAATTAAATACTCAATCCAGAAAAAAAAACAGCGTTACTTAAAAGTTAATCCTCCGTCAGTAAACTTGACGGAGTTCAATTAAAAATATATACATAAATAATATTAGCCAAACATTCATGCTCTATGTACATGCTAACTATAAAGCAGATTTCAAATACTTTACACATTTAGATTTTATAAACTGTAATAAACAAATATGTTTTGTAACGCATCTAATTTGGGTTGTGTAAATAAAGCGGTGCCGAATAAACACGTCAAACAGTGTGAAAGTTGTTTTTAATGAAATTGAAATTATTTTATCCAACGACGTGTACAGCCGTCGTGTAACATTATCGTGACGGGTATATGCGTAATTAATAAAACACGGTACGTTTAAACATAATGATAATAATAGGTGGGGTATAATAAATTATAAGATGACCGATGACAGTATTAACAGATAGAAATAAAATGTAGGAACGTACAAGACGTCCAGCGCCGTCACCGCCACTGTCAACGCTAAACCGCTAGATTTTGATGACGCTTATGAGAAATTCTTTCTTCTTTAACCTTGGAACGTTTAGCAAAATAATTTTAATGTGCTGCATAAACATTTAAAAACTAACAGCAGTGTGGACTGATTTTAGCAAAATGGCGGCTTCCGTGGCTTCAGTAAAACACACGCGTGCACATTTTAAAGTCGACCATTTTCATGATTGTGAATATTAAATTAATGTACGACGACATCATTCAAACAAATTTTGTAAACTGTGAGAAAAATAACAAACAAATTATAAACACAAAAAGAATTCTTTAAAAATCGTGTTCGTAAGGAATTTAATAAGTTTATGAATAAGTGTCAGAGTTCATCAATTTCACGTGATGTTATGTGGTAAAGAGACCAATGACGGTGAAGCGTGCGTAGTCAGGAATTAAATTCAATAAAGGGAGCAGGTGTTACTTAAAGTTAAAGGCTGTTCTGTAAGGGCGATGGAGCTGATAAAGCTGAACGGGATATGCAGTCGAACCAGTGCAATAGATCGCTTTAAGTGATGATTGTTAAGCAGTCGCTAAGTTAAAGTATACAGCGGCATTAGCAAATACTAATTTCTATTGCTGTAATGGCAAGTATTGTGCGGTTTTCTACTTTGAGACCTCAGCGACTAGTTGTCAAGGTACATAACCCTGCCTGGTGCGGCCGGTTGTGTAAAGCTACGTCGTCATGCATCTACGGGCGTGTTCAATAGGGCGTTTGCCTTTAGTTAGGGCGCCAGACGTCTGGGTCCTCCATGAGGGTGACGCTGTGGTCGGCGGAGGGCGCCAGCGGGGCGCCCGGGGGCGTGCCGCCCCCCGCCATAGCAGCCATGTCGTCCCGCGACCCCCTGCCCGCACACGCACACATAAGCACACGCCCCAACCCCAATCCCAACCCCACCCCGACGTTAATACACAAAACATACAGATTATTACATTTCAATAAAAGCCCAGCAGATCTCAATCGATAAGAGTAAAGTTAATAAATAATCATTGTCAATTACATCAAACTTCCGATATTTTATTATTTAATGTGATATCACACTTTAAATCTTTAATACACCTAATTAGTTAATGAAGCAAATAGTTAATACCATATTTAAGTGTTAATAAATATTAAACCCGTATTAAATCAAACAATGCATGGACACACAAACCGCACAATCCCAATAACTGAAACATAAACATATTGATGTTGAACAATTTTCATGGTACAACGATACAGATGCTAGATTGAGGATTAATAAACCAAAGCATTTGCTCACTTGGTCATGCTGTCTCAAACTTTATAAAGAGATAAATAATATAAATATACAAACTATTTTAATTAATCACCATACATAGGTATGTATGGTGATTAATTGATAGGTATCAATTAACCTTTATTACAATACCTATCCTATCATTTAACGGTTAAAGTTTTGAATTGTTTGTTATTATTTTCATGACGCTAAAAGATGTGTTAAGAAAAATAAACTAAACATATAGCAAGAGAAAATAGAGGAACATTATTTTCAAGGAATACAGTTGAAAATATTTTTTTTTTTATTAACAATGGGCAAAGGGGCTAAGCTTGCTCGGCCAAAAGATTCTGTGAGAGATCTGATATTGAAAGGTAGAACAGTGATGCTGTGATTTCAATAGTTTTACAATATGAGAGTGGCAGCTAGCCAGGTTGGTTCAAAAAACCTCACCACCAATCCAACTTAACATGTGGACCTGGAAACGAATTGGGGACCTCCGTGACATAGCACAAGTATTTAACCATTTATGTTCGATTATCGCGTATTTGAAATACATTCAACAACGGTGATTTAATATGTAAATATGAATAGTTCATTTATTATTCCCACTGTTGGGAATCGAAGGACTTCGCTCACAAGCGAGCCAAGGCTTTGTATCCAGCACTTAGCACCGTCGTTGATCGAAGGGTTGTAATGATACAAATATAGTAAATGTACTGACTTCCTGCCGAGCGCCATCATCCCGTAAATCACGCCGGTTCCGAATATCATGCCGCTGCCGAACCAGGTGCTCAGGCTCAGGAAGCAGAAGAAGAACGGCGGCAGCGCCAGTCTGGAATGATTTCGACATTGTCATTAACATTAAACGCGTTGTCTTTAATATGTAATGCAAAATAAAAGTTAGATGTGCGCGGCTATATACATTCGGAGTACAGAGGGCGGATCTGTTGTCATCGAGGTATTTTCTGCCGGTCAATTAGAGAGGAAGAGAGGAGAGACAGAGGAAAGAGAGAAGAAAAAAGGAGAGAGAGAATGGTGATGTTGAAGGTTCGTTTTAAATGGGCTCGGATCATTTTATTACTCATAATGTGTGCGCATTACTGCCCAACAGTTACAAATAGTCAGTTATACCCACCGATATGTTCTTTAACCAATCGCATACTTCCCCCATGACAAGATTAACAATTGAGCAATTGTTTTCTTACCCGGCGTAGAAAACTGCCTTGTTCCAATACGGCCGCGTCTCCATCTTATCGGAGAGGGTCTGCACGTAGTCTATGAAGAAGCAGCAGCACGGCGCCTCGCACACTATCACTATGAAGCCGGCCAACATCTGCCAGATGCCCGCGATCAGGCACGGCACGTTCAGCGCCAGCACCCCGAGGCAGTTGAACACACCGAGCAGAATAGCAACTGGAACACACACAAATTTTTTTTTGTCAATAAACAAGTTTATAATGGAGGATAATGGAAACATTCACCCGTGAATCATGGTCTTCGAGTCAACCAAATATATAAAGTGAAGTGGCAATGGACTGGTCACATCTATTGTAGAAGTGACCATCGGTAGTGGTGGCGACTGGATTTCATAGCTGAAGACTGGTGTGTGTTATTCATTTGAACTGCCGCAGGCTGATGATGACCATGATGACCAAACACACAACATCCCTTCGTTGTCGATCTCCCGCGCATTAGGACTAAGCGTTTCGCTTCGTCCTTCATAATGCGTACAGCGAGGGAGTGGAACAGTCTGCCGGCATCAGTGTCTCCGTCCAGGTATGATGTGGGGGTCTTCAAAAAAAAGAGTGAACAGGCTTCTTCTAGACTAGTGCGCTTTACCACCTAGATTACATCGCCGCTTACCATCAGGTGGGATCGTAGTCAAGCACTAGTCTATCCTAAATATAAAAAAAAAAAATGTAGAAAAGTCATCACAATATCTATTTCTTCCATTGAACATTAGTCGAAGTGACAATTATTTTGATTAGGTTTTAATTCTGTAGCTATATAGATAATTACTAGAAGAACTATCAGTTTAATTTTATAATTATTTATTAGGTCTAGAAAGTTCGATGCGACATATTTTTATTATGGCATCAAGTCCGCCTACTTGTACAATTATTTTTTTATGTGTGCAAATAAAGTTTTAAATAAATGAACTTATTTTATTACATAAAAAAGAGTATTTTTATTGCTGTCCTTTGACTTAATATAAAAAAAAATAAAAGACATTAAAGTATACTCCCGGACACATCTACCGGCGCACCACCCAGTGTTTAAAGTTTCGACGGTGTCTAGTTAAAAATAAATGTTAGGTGCAGCAATAAGTTTTAATGCAGTTTTGAAGCAGATTTATTGCTCAACTCCTATGTAAGGTTTTTTTTTATTTTTTTTTTGTAATTTCGAATTGATTTGGCCGGCAGAAGTTTTACAGCTTGGGCGACCATTTCAGGTCGAGTATCCATATTTTTTGGTCAAAACTGGCTCTAAGTTTAGATTTGTCTTTTTATGGAATCAATAATCGGAAACATCAAAAAAAAATCCAACTTGTGCGAAATAAAAAAGTTTTCTAAATTCCTGGGTCGTTGAAAACAATGAACAGACTCGATTTTCGTTACTTTTTCATAATTTTGAATTCAAAATTAAACAAAAAAACATACAGAGAAGATGACCAAAAAATCAGCTTTAAAACTGCATTAAAACTTATTGATCCACCTAACATTTATTTTTAGCTGGGCACCGTTAAAACTTTTAAACACTAGGTAGGCCGATAGATGTGTCCGGGAGTGTATTTCTAGTTTTTCTCAGTCAATATAAAACATTGAATTATTCGGAATGTCACAAAGACCAATTACTTTGAAGTGACTCAAAAAAAAATACAACAAATTTAAGAATGACGTCGCCTCACAAAGAAAGTAATAAGTCAAATTAGTTACGTCACCGATCTGAATAGTGTTGATAGATCAGTTTAACTACTAGCTATATAATTTAAATGGTCTTTGTTTCCTATGCCGAATGAACATCAGTTTCCGGTGATGGAAAACATGAGAGAACGGATTTCGAAGAAATTAATCCTCAATTCAATCTTTGAGTGTGGATGTTTATAATAACATGAACAATAGAATAATAAGTAACTGATGATTGTTTTCAATTGTCGCACAGCGAAATCATTTCACGTATCCAAAACATATTATAACGAGATACAGAAAGAAATTCATACGTTGACGAATAAGATAAATTAATAATACATGCATTTGATAAAGATTACATTTTAAATCTCGTAAATCCACAAGCTGTAGATTCATACGCTGCCCGAACTTGGGAATCTAACCAGGTAGTAGATGGTGAAGACGTGGCGATCCAGAACACATCAATACTGTCTAGAGTAGTACAGTCTGATATCTATACAGGTTCAAAAGAATCATCCATTTAATCTATTCCAGAAGTCGATAGATCTCCGTTACAACGCAAGCGGTTAGTATTTAGCGTCTCCGCCAATAAAGTACAAGACTTGTAACTGCTCTTTCTAGAAGATAAACTAATATTTAATTAAGGCGCAAAACTGACGTCACAACCTCAGCAGCGTGAACATACATTTCTCGTTATCGCATCGTTTTAATGTAAAGTTGATGTATACTTTATCGATACACTTCTTTGTACTGTCCGAAGGGTCGACACTTTAAACGAAGTGAGATATTTTTATAAAAAAAAAATGTGTAAGTAACAATTTTTAATCGCTAATTAGACAACAATTGACCTCAATTACAAATGATGGTGAACGACAATGCCGTTGATGGTGAACTATGCACAGAATACTCACGATGACAGTCGGAACACAACGATACTGTAATGGTGGTAGATATACAAAATGATGGTAGCTAAACGATTTCAATAAAGCCTTACCACCAAACATGGCCTAGGAACTGAACCTAATACCTTCGTGTTAATGAGACTCACGAAAGCAGTATTATGTAAAACATATGCACAAGCTGCGAAATTCCATTGTATTCATAAACTTCACACATCTCAAAACTATCTATATCCTATTTATAGTAAGTCTGTCTGTATTATGTTTTAATCTAATTACTAAGTATTTAACAGAAAAAGAAAAGTTATAAAACAAAAGACCTTTAGAAAAATAATAAATCAATTTAGGCTCAATTAGCAACAGAGAGGAAGTTTGTTTTTCGA
Source organism: Byasa hedistus (assembly GCA_029286795.1). Lineage (NCBI taxonomy): Eukaryota > Metazoa > Arthropoda > Insecta > Lepidoptera > Papilionidae > Byasa > Byasa hedistus. The sequence goes on along the minus strand of JAGSMW010000020.1, from coordinate 702,428 downwards.
CAATGACCTAACACTGTTCTTAACAGAGATCGAACGTTTTTTGTTGCAAGTTCAATAGTCAGATCTGCGAAAGATGCTTTTCCTACTCCACATCCTCAGGACTCATAGAATTTCTTTCTTCATGGCGATTACCCACAATACATAAGATCCAAGGACTTCGTGGAGAGCATATCTTTACTAGCAAGTGTGTATATACTGATTATAAGCCAATAAATATTACTGACACAATTTAATATGATCATCTGAATGATCAGCCTCTTTCAGCGATTCATCAATGATCGGTTCGCGTTCACTTTCCTGAGTAACCATTTAAACAACGAACCGATGCCTTTGTTGCAACATGTTGTAACAACACAAATCGCTTCTGGTGCAACAACTGGGGCGATTCGACGATTGAACATTGTATACATTACTATCATAAACCAAACCAGTTCCAGGGTGGACAGAAAGTGCCTAATGGTCCGTTTGAGTTATATTTATAATAAATATCAATACAATTAGTTAACATATAAGACAAATGTATTTTTTTAAACACAAAGCAAGCAGAACTATCACATGGTGGTCAGTGTTACAGCGCTGCTAGAAACGATGACACTAGTTGCAATATTTACACAGAATGTTATAATGATTATCGCTTTGAGTATTAAGACCTCGTCTCACTCTCAATTAGCTGGGTCCAGTGCAGGACTCTTTAACCAGTGATCACATAATTAACAACAATTGTTATTGAACTGGAACAAGACCGAACCTATATCTATTTTTCTAGCAAACCTAACCACATGTCTATTTATATCTAAATTGATTCAAATTACTAAATTAAGTACAGCCTAATTAAACGAATGTGAACATGGGCATGTCAATTGAGATTTTTTTTTTTAATTGTGCGAATTCACTGCATTCATGGTCATCAAAGCTAATTACACAAATTCGGGATGAATATTGTTTGCACAACAAACAATAAATGGAGAACTACCAATTTTTTGTCTTTACCTTGTTTATGAAATAAATTGACAAAGATTCAAAAAGGAGAGTTTGATTTTTGAAATTCATTTTTCATTATCTTCTCAAAACATTCATATTTCAACAGACATGTAATAACTTTAGTTGATTTGCGAAACACTTAATAATTCATTTGCAGTTGAAATGTTGTTTTTATGATATTTTTGGTAAACTGATTGTGAATTGCTTGCCTTGTAAGATGCAGTGTTTTCTGAACCCACCTGACCAATCTCTTATTGAATTTGCCGAATTTGTAGGATTTATATGTATACGAGATCCAGAGCATTGTCAGTCAGCACAATTCAATATTGATTGCCTCATGTGAAATCGTAGTCGAGTGTTCGTCTAATGTACATAAAAATATTATATAACATATTGCCAAAAATCTATGATGTATCAAAAATTTGTTAACGTATTATATGTTTTAAAAACAAAAAAAAATCAAAGTAATATTGTTATTGTGTACTTCATTGTTAAATGTAAACACAATTGTGTGAATAATTCTTGTTTATAGTAGTACAAATATCAATATTATATGGAAATTTACGTTGCACCAATTCTGTTAAATAAATAATCATTATTTATCTCTCATAAAACTGGCAAATAAAAGTATAATTTACTATAATTAAACATCAGGTTAGAAAAATCTTGAACTGTAGACTGATTAAAAACTAGCCAAGTTCATAGACATAAGAAAGATGAATATTTTTCAATTACCAAAAGTGTCCGTCCCATTGCACTGGAACACTCACTGATAACTTGAAAGAAATTGCTGAGGAAAATTTATATAAAACACTGCTAAACAGAAATAAAGCACCAAATATTAACTCATTGCTGATTAAAGAAAAACCAACTTCCAACATAAATAATGTTGACTTATGCTAGTACTTACTTAACTAGTTATTTATTTATTTATTTATTTATGCACACAGAAATCACAGATTAAAAATTGTATGATATGTGAGAATCATATACAATTTTTACTGTTATTGTAAAAATGATGATGTAACTAGTGATTAGTCTCTAAGGATTGATTTTGTATATCATAATTTTGCCTTTTCATATGAATGGAACAGTTTGGATGACAACAGTTTAATCAAAATTGAATCAAAAATAGCAACTGCTTTGAATTGAAATGCAGAAAATTGCAAGATATTTATCTAAGGCACAAGTTTAAGACCTTTTAAATAAGTAGATATATCAATGTAAATAATCATTGAACAAGTGTGGCCTCCATGTAGACACTGCCTAAACAAGGAACTGATAAGAATATGAAAAAATTTACATATTATATAGGTAAAATAACGCATATACTATAATGTTATGTTTTGCATAGACATAAAATTTGTGTTGATTAAAAATAGGATAATCCAATTTAAATTACAATTACATGTTAATTAAAAAAAAATTTCGTTTTTTAAAATATTTATATTGAGCACAAGTTATGATGTAAATGGCGATTTTTTACGTATACTTCAAATATATTGAAATATAATACCCATTAAAATTTTATACGATCGTTTTTTATATTCGACATATTGTTGATATAAATGTTTAAATACCACCCACTTTGATAAGATAAACTTTCGTTAACATTTTTAATGTAGACTACCTCTATAATTTGACAAAGAAAACTAAAATTCGACATCAAAATATAATGAAACAATACATACTTAAACTGCCAACAGTACCCAGGCCTCTTCCAGCGTAACGCATCCACCAAGGGACATCGTCTTTTTGGGCATTTTCGCCGCCCGGGCGCGACATCAGCATTGTAATCTTGTCGGCAAAAGACTATAAATTTAATGCACATTATTAATATTACAAGATTGATGGTAAACACAAAATAATTAAATAATTACAATAAGCTCTTACCATTTTCGAAAAAATCAATTCACTGATTTGCACTGTCAGCTGTCAGACAAGACAAGATATTTTGCACAGGCTATATGAAATTAATATTGTCGTTCCAAGTGCAATTACTGCTAAAATATGTATTTTTTAATTTGATATTCTATCATTACATTTATATCAATAAAAGAGTTATTTATGATTATTTATGAATAATTTACGGATAACCGTTACTTAAAAGATTTGAACGTTTTGATTTTTATTACCTCTATAAATTTCCTAATAAAAAGGCTTTTGTAAAATTTACTTTTCGTAACTACTAATAAAATATTATTTAATGAAGTATAATACTTAGCGGCAATACTTTTTAAACAATTTATTAACACGTGCATTTATACATTGACAATAAAAAAAATACAAGAACATAACGCATTTTCCAAATGTCGGTCGGCATCAGTCATACTTTGAGTTTGTAATTTTGCTAATATTTCAGAATCAATTACTATCTTCCAGTAAAGATAATTACTAATTTGGCTTATATGCCCATAGTTTAGAAATGCAACCGCCCACAATGCTTCCAAAGTTAACAGACACGACGCAAACTATGTAAGTTCTTCAAAACATACCTTAAATTCTATCATAATTGCAATTCTTTTAAAAACCCAGTATATAATTTTTGCGTACAATTATTACTGAATGCAGTAATATAAAGATAATTATAACAAAGGCTCAATGTTACACAGCAATGAAAATGTTGGTTCTCACTTATCAATACAAATTATTGCATTTCGCTTTAAATAATTAATTTTTGAATTACTATTACGTGATTTAGGCTTTTTGATCAAGTATTTATAACGCAAAAAAATTTTTTTTGGGCAATTTCTGGAAAATCGTTGTTCTCAGAGATTTAACAATAATGTAGTGTGATGGAAACATGACCTTTTGTACTATTATTAATATAATATTACTATTTTTAATAGGTCTTATTCAATAATATGTCAGCTCTGGTTACTTCCAGACATAAATAATTATTTACTTTTACCCTCATTGTCTGTTTTCTTTGTTAAATATTCATATAATAAAATAACAATTTGTACTAAAGATTTTAATTGAATAGTAAGATGTAAGATACTTTCTTCCAATTATGACATCACCTATTTTGTAAAAGTATGTGGGAGATTAATTATAACCATTTATATGTATACCCTTGCTGTGTTGTGGTGAGTTCTTTAGGTGATGTGTGGATGTTATTTTTATCTTAATAATGCTTGATTACTTATAAAAATATATCTTTAGCATAGCCCAGCCCATGAGGACAATGTGGTAGTATTACTTACTTTCAGGCGAATGACTTGTGTATTTCATTATTCAGTTGATTTAAAAAAAAAACAGGTGTACACTGACATCTTTATAACAAAGTTAATATCATCCACATCTACATAATGTGCATAATAAAATAGTTATGTAATTTTTTTCTGTACTTTTTTAGATCATTTTCTGAGGGTGATGGTGTGACAAGTTCCGAGGTGTATGCAACAGATGTTGTTGTCACTACTAATGCAGGCAGCCACAACCATGGTAGCTCCAAAGTTAAACTCAAAAATCTGGTTGATTACAACTGGGAGCCTAAGTTTTACCCTGGACAGCTGCTCGCTGTACATATCAGCGGGAAATACTTGGCCTACTCTATTAAAGGTTTGTTTTGTTTACTTTTAATATCATCAGCAACATTTTTTTAAAGACTGTAAAAGGTGAAATTAAAATGAAATTAACATTTCCTGTACTTTTCCTTTCATTAAGGTGCATTCGTTTGATATAGATGTATTGTTAACAATATAATGTAAGAGCTATTATTGGTAAAGTGCTTTTGGTGTAGATACCTGCACATAATCATTTGCTTAATTTTCTGAAATTCTATAATAATTTCCCCTTTATTTGGTTAATATTTTTCTGTCTTTTTCTTCCTTTTTTCTCACATAAAGTTATTTATTCATTCTAAGATTTCTCTAAAACTGATTTTCTTTTGTGTCTTCTTCCCATCACCCATCTTATCCTTTTAAATTTTCAGGTTAGTGTATATGTATAAATTGTCATGTAATATTTGTTAATTTGTTCCAGCACCAAATCCAGCAAATCCTGGCACCTGGAATGGTATGGTGCGAGTGGTTTACAGCCCAGAACCGGGAACAGATAGACGCACCCTCATCAAAGGGATGAAAGGGGAAGTAAGAAAATCTATTATAAAATATATATTATTTTTTATGAAATTCTTGATCACAGATATTTATCAATACTTACATTTTTGTGTAAAGATTTTTTTTTTGTTTTGCAGGTACAAGACTTGGCTTTTGCACATATTCAGAGTCAAGTAGTGCTGGCATGTATTGACGAAATGGGCAATTTCTACGTCCATGAAATAGAATTGACTGAAAATGGACTCATGTATGTTTTAGTTTTTACATTCTATTCAGAAATCTCGTAAATTTTTGAGGTAAGGTAGGTAGGGAAGTGGTATATAAGGAGATCGACCGCCCCTCGTTACTTCGCTAGTAATAGTTTTTTCTGAGGTAAAAAACTTCACTTTACAATTTCACGTAAAATTCATGTTAAAATCCGATTTGAGCAGCAAAGGAGTGTGTAGGAGTTATTCGGTATTATCGGCCATTGTTACAGATTCAGCCTGGTGGTGGAGGTTCGCGAGGATACGGGTATAGGCGGTACTCTGCACCGCGTCGTGTGGTGCCCATACATTCCCGATGACGAGGACGACACGCCCGACGACGATGTCGCTCGTTTGCTTCTCACCACTCACGGTAACGTTGGTGAGTGAATATGTTTTTTATATAATTTCAATTGTGAATAGGTAAAAAGCCATAACTACAAATTCATATCCTATACAAATGCTAAAATCTAAGTAAAGTTTTTAAGTCTTAATAATGAAGCAATTTTCATGAATTTTGGTTATATAAAATTTGCATTTTAGTTTCGCATGCTGAATATTGACAAACGGAAATAGTATGAATTTTTTTTATTATATTTTTTTTAAATGTTCAATCATACTGTCTGCTAATGATATTTTTTGTCGGAGTTAGTGATTTTATCCCAAATATAAATTTTAAGTGGACCGATGGTCTGGTAAAAATGGCGAGAAACCGCCGCATGAAAGCAAATCAGGATCGATCAGATAGTGGGGAGGTCTATGTTAATCAGTAAACCTTCATTGATGATTATGTTTACATCAACTTTTTAGTAGCAGTTAAGTCTTAGTTTTTCTAATTTTAATTGCGTTATTGTTCCCAGCGCGAATGTGGAACGTCCGCGCGGTATCGGACAGCATGGGCGGTGGTGGGGGTGCGTGCGCGAGTGCGGCGCTGGCAGGCGGTGGAGCGCGCACGGCTGGTGAGCACGCCGCGACAGTGCTCGCCGCTGCGTTCTCGCCTGACGGCACCGCGCTCGCGACTGCTGCAGCGGACGGATACGTCATGTTCTTCCAGGTACTTCTTCCTCTATCTACTACTATGTTATTTTTCTTGTACAGAGTGTCGAGATGAATATGATGGTCACCTAGTGCCACGTGACATTCGAGAGTCAAAGTCACTTGCTATATTTAAATCTAAGGTGCACAGCAACCTTTTGGACAAAGTCGCTCGCTAATTATCTAATTTCCTTATTCGATGTGTATATACAGTGTAAAGTTATGTTATATGTATGTTTATATTCTTGCATGTATTACTTATATTTACTTCTTATCTAAACAGAGGCTATATATCTTTAGTATATACAATTATTACTCTTCCTTATTTTTCCTGACTTTTCTCGTTATCCTGCTATTTATTTATATTTGTTTTTTCTCTCCTGACCTACAGGGTTGCCTGGAAGAGATCGCTTATAGCGATAAGGCCGCCCTTGCCCACATTGAGTTTTTAAGCTTAGTTTTTGTTATTTTGTGTAAAAAACCCGTTAATGTGTACAATAAAGAATTCATCTATCTATCTATCTATCTAGTGGTAAACATGCGTGCGTATAACAATGAGACGCTGGTAAGGATGATGAACACTGCAACACAAAGTGCTCGTCGCCTTGTGATAAGATATTAAGGAATGGCAAGATATAATTGATCCCCATAATTCACAGTGATCAAAACTTCTGTCAGAAACTTTGTGTTAGGTAATAATTATTTGTGATACACCACAAATAGTAAATCACACTAATCAAATCAAAGAGTTAGCTGTTTTCTGAAATGTCATGAAGGCAGCAACGAATCTTCAGGTGTAACGGCATTGCCTGGGCGACGGTGAACACTGTATAAAAAAGAAAATTAAATATTGTCAATTGTAGGTTTACATGAACAACGACAACAACCCGCGCTGCTTGCATAAGTGGCAGCCGCACGGCGGCAAACCGCTCAGCTGCCTCTTCTTCCTTGACAACCACAAGAATTATAATGCGGAGTAAGTTGCTTATGGTTATTAGTATCCATATGAATTGTAGCACCAAATAATACATTGTAACCAACAGAGTTGAGTCTGGATGAGATTAGCTTCTACTCAGAAATGAAACTAGTTTTATATATTTTGTAGTACTGCTTTTTTTAATAGGCTAGTTCTTTACCTTTATAAAAAGCGATTAAAATATATTAGATATAGACAGTCATGACCATATTTCTGGTTGAGGGAGTTTTTTTTTTTTAAACGAATTATTTGCTTTACAGTGTGCAGTTCTGGAAGTTTGCAGTAACAGGGGCCGATAATAACACTTTGATCAAGATCTGGACTTGCAAGTCCTGGAGTTGCCTCCAGAGTATCACTTTTTCCCCACAGCTGGGCACAGAGCCCACTCCACTCGGGCTTAAGGCAATGCTGGACAGCAGTGCAAGTTATCTGTTACTGTCAGATTTCAAGGCCCGAAGTCTGTATGTGTTGAATATGATAAGAGATTCTGATGATTCAACAGCTTACTGCAAGAGCATATCAGAGTTTCTTCTTCCATATCCGGTGCTTAGTTTTTGTATTGCTGATGCAGGTAAGATAACTTTTCTGTTATAAAGATTTTAGAAATAAACTCATTTCAGTTTCTTAATAATAAAAAAAAATCTCTCTTTGACAACTATTTCATATTTTATTATAAGGCACGTTTTAAAAAAATCGGATATGTGTAAAATTTCTATAATTTATTAAACAGAAGAGGAACAAGTTAAGTGTGAATCGAGCTGTGACGACCCCTACCATCGCAATGGTTCAGGTGGTGACATCGGCAACTCTCCGGATGACTTCGATCTGCACCATGTGGTAAGTGGCCATTGACGTTCTACAGCTGGTTTGGGAGATTATTATGGGTTCATATTCTAAAAACAGAATCAAGTTCCAGCGCATACATTATGATATACTGAATGAGCGATAGGAAGGTTAAGTATGAAGTTCTGCCTTTCGTTCTTTAATTGGTTTGTATCTGACAGGACGTGGGTGTAACGGAGTGCGGGGGCGGCGGGCGGCGCGTATGTCTGCGCTTGTACATCGTGCAGCCCAAGGGGTTGCAAGAGGGCGAGCTAGTCTACACGCCACCAACCGACCTCCTTCATAACATCGGTGCGTACGTTTTCTTACCAAGAATGTTACTATATTCCGTTTTGTAGCGTGTACCTAACGAAAATAATGAGGTGAGGAGGCAGGATGTTCATCTGATGGTAATTTAGTATCAGATATATTATGCAAGTTCATGATAATATGCTTGTCATCCTCTTGTGGAAAATTTTGTCTGGATACTTCAGTAATTTCTTTAGCTATGGCGTCCTTTAAACAAATAATATATTAACTTGACTGTACTTACCTACTTATAACTTAACATATATAACTTTACTTTTGCCATTAGGTTTTTTTGGTAGCTTATAATGTTTTGTTCACAGGTCTAGACGAGTTGACATTGGAGGATCCTGTACAAGAGGTTTCCCCACCGTCTTTGCCGTCCAGCATCCTGCAGCAGCAGAGTCAACAACTGAAGAACTTGTTGATGAGGAGTCAGGTAGTTATTTGATATTACTCCTTCTAGTTTTAAATAATTTGAGAAAATACCTACACATATTTTGTGTTATTATGTTTTTCGAATATAGACACAGCCAGGCAGTTTAATCGGGCAGCGAGCAGAGTCACCAACCATCCAGCCACAGTTAAATCTTATGACACCTGATGCTTTCAGGTAAGTCTATTCTAAATACTATTGTTTTTTGATCACTATAATTGTCATCAGATTCTAAGTGGAACCCTTTTAAATACATATGATGCAAGTAAATGCAATATTAGCTAAGTAAGCCGGTAAGTATGGAAAAAGCTGTGCCGTTGTTTACATCTGTATTAAAAAACGAGTAAACTGCTGCATCATGGAAACAGTTAAAGATCTTAATTTTACTTTACTTTCGGTGTTTTAGTTCACCAGGCAAGCGCGAGGAGGAGGACCCGCCGTTGTCGGCAACTCCTGATGTGGCCAACAAGCCGCGTCCAACCACAAATGGTGAGTTTTGTAGATATATTAATATATTACTCTGTAGTAACTTTACTATATATAGTTCTCTTGCCTGGGACTAAACTACGTATTTAGTACTGCAGTGGCCATTTTTAACGCCAGAGTTATGTGCGCTGTAGATTGAAAAACTACTGGTGCAAAGACTCCTAACGTATTCTTACGCCTCATTGTTATTATAAGGGATACTTAATATTAAGTTAAATTCCGGGGGGTGGTGAAGTTCCTACCTTTCCGACAAGTATTTGCCGTAACATAATGTTCTGTTTTAGGGCCGGAAGAAGTGGCGAAAGTCGTGAATGAACCAAAATCACCTTCGGGCGGCTCCAGCCCCAGCTTGGAGGTGCAGCAAATCATGTCGCACAACGACGAGCCTTTTTACAAGGATGATATGGTATGTTTACTTTTACTATGAACTTGGATTTATAGTCATCACATACGTACATATATTAGCTGCATCATACAAACACTTTAACAAACTGCATAGTTAGAGGTGTTTACTAACATAAAGTACAATAAATGAACAGGTTAGCGAGCTGGTGATAAACAAAAACCTTTGCTGGGACGTGGTACATGTTTAATGCTACTTTTTATTAACGGAAATAATCGCTGCACCGGTACCTACATATCTTTATCGTTGCGACGTGGTGCAGGAGGAGAGCGAGTGCGTGCAGACACCGGAGCACGCGCAGGTTGCGGACGCGGACGCGTCGGAGCCATTGTATCCCGCCCCCGAGCCATACGGGGCCCTCGAGAAGCCGGCCAAGCTCACACACAGCAGTAAGCTATGCAATGCTCTTATGTGTTATATTTAACAAAACATCATTTTTATCAGTCGCCCACGCTCACTGCTGAACTCCACACTGATTGGCTGCATAAGGGTAAATCCCTAGCATACTTCTTACGATCTCTATTTTTGAGTTCTTCGGGATTTTTTATGGAATTTTCTGTTAGTGGCCACGTCTCGATACCAAATATAACGATATTAAATGATTATACTTTGATCTATGCATCTGAGCATAGGATTTTAATTTCGCAATATAAAAATCTTTATCAGCCGATAGATGTCGGCCATTGAACATAGGCATCTCCTTAAGATAACAATTTTGCTTATGACTAAATGGTATAACATTGAAACAATTTTATTGTCAGATAGCGACACCTCGTGGCCTCCGATATCGCTCGCACAGATCAATGAAGCTAACCATAGGAAGGTGTCCAGCGAGAAGTCCAGCAGTCAGAGCCTGAACGCGCCGCTGAACAGTTCACTTAGTACACCCCTCAACGCTGTACTGCCTGCACCGTTAAATCCGTCGCTCAGCGGACCTACCAGCCAGCCGCTCAGTACACAGCCGCTGAATGCAGAGAGAAGTAGCAGCGATGAAGAATCCCGTTCCAGACTGGAGACCTTGGAGGAAAAGATCGATAAACTCACCGGTAAATATAGTTACGACGTTAACAAAGCACCAGTTGCCACTGGTATGTCAAAGTTATCTATAATATATCTTAAATAATACACACGGTTATTTTCAATAAGGGAGTTAGTCATTTACTGAATTACAAATATTAATAAGTTGCATACACTAACATTGCATCGGAATAAATAAATAATTATTTTATTTGGATAACTTTGAGATCCATATTGGGTTAGTAGCATTTAAGTTTAAGAATAGTGTTAGTAATAATTAAGAGATTTGCGATTCATAAATTGCTTGGAGCCAATGATGCCAGCATAATGCTAGTCTACTTAAGTGGATGTAATTGTATACAGCAAGGTAGCATCGTCGAGTCCTATCTATCCCTTAATATACGCATGATTATGTTAAAGCTATCACGCACACACTGAAATATGGAGGCGCAGCGTAATAAGTGTTTGTTGTTTGTTTATGGCAGAGCTGGTGGTGCAGCAGGGGCGCGAGGTTCGAGGGCTGCGTGCGGAGGTACGCGCGCCGCGCGAGCTGCTCGACGAGGCGCTCCGTGAGCACACCCAGCGCACCAGCACCGCCATCGAGACCGCGCTGGCTGACGGGTGAGCCTTGTATAGATACACAACATCCAACACTCAGCTTAACGAAACCTCTACCCATAGATATTTAGAAGTTGGACATCGATTTTCATTATTTGTTTAACGAGTAATGGTAATAGTGAGACATGTCCAGTGCGTCGTTGGTTTGGTAACGTAAGTAAATTTTCTAGGTGGGAGCGAATCGCGCGTGTGGGCGAGGCGGCGAGCAGCCGCGCGGCGGCGGCCGCGGGCGTCGGAGCTGCGCGTGCACTTGAGCCACTTGCCTCAGCGCTGCAGCACGAGCTCGCCGCCAAACTGTCGGCCACAGACCGCCTGCTGCGCGACAACATCGATAAGCTCGTCAACAGCAAGGTATACATACAATAACAAGCTTTATGAGAAAAATAGATAATCTCTGTATCTATAAGCTGTATTTTGTCTGACGATCACACGGTCATACCGCACAGTAGTATTTATTTTTAATAGGTTTGCAAAATTCTTTCCTACTTAAAGTAGTGATAACTCTGTTTTTAATGCAGTGAAATTTTAATTTTATAAAAAAAATGTGCAAAATTACCTGTTGTGTGGAGGCAACAGTTTTTAATGAGAGAGTTCTCTTTGTGAGTGACCCAGCAGGGAAGCAAAGTAAAGATGGTTTTCTTATGTAATAATCGACCCTGTAGACGGTGATGGAACGGCTGAGTACTGCAATCGCGACTTCTCTGTCGGACATGGTGCGCGAGTCGTTCCGGAACGCGCTGTTCGAGGGCGTGGTGCCCGTCATGGAGAAAGCACACGCACAGATCTTCAGACAGATCAACCAGGCCTTCCAAAATGGCACCAAGGAATGTAAGTCATTTGCACTATATCAAACAAAACATTAAATGTTGTATGATATTACTTTAGTGCATAAGTACGGAAGAGCTAGAACTCAGATTTTTTATACTTTTTAGTATTTGTACAGAAAATTCAATGCAATATTATACTGTAAAATTATCGAAAAGTTGCGGCGAAAACGGAAGCAGCAGCGCGCGCGGCGGCGGAGCGCGGCGGTGCGGCAGGGGCGGAGGCGCTGCGAAGCGCGCTCGAGCGGCACGCGGAGGCGCTCGCCGCGACCACTGCGTCCACCGCGCAGCCCGACATTGCCGCCACGCTACGGGAGGTCGCGCACGGGTAAGAAGCACGCATACCCGATCTATATAACAAAGATTAATAGTTTGTTTGTATGAGAATTTTTTATTGAACGGAGCTGCAATTATGTGTTCAAGCCAGAACATGGTAATTAGACAGCAGTGACACTGCTGTCCGCCTGCAGAAGTGGATATTGCAGTGCTACACACCTAAACAGTCTCTAGCAACAGAGATCAATCATTACCGATCACTGGTGTCTTGTCTTTGTCAGTACCAGTCATATTTGGTGCCGACTTTCTTTAGATTTATAATAAGTTACAGAGAAAAATCCTCGAAATTACCCAGGAAAAGAATAAAGTTAATGAATATTACAATAAAAGTGGTAAAAAACAACAGGATGAATAGTATGAAATGTTTGTATTAATAATAAATCTCTTGTGTAGCGTGTTGGAGAAGGAGATGACGTGGTGGCGCGAGCAGGCGCGCAGCGTGGCGCTGCAGATGTCGCGCGCGCACTCCCCGGCGACGCCTGCGTCCCACCACGCTATGGACAGACAGGTGCCGACCCATCCACAAAGCATGCGTTCTTTTTAAATCTGCATCTCTTTTTTCATCTAAACATTATATTACACCACTCCAATGATGACTGGGTTAAATTTAAATGACACACTTCTATGAGAGAAAACTCCGTGTCCCAGTTGGAGGTGTTTATGTCAATACTCTCGTTACATTTCCGACACATGTTTTTGGCATCACCGGTGTGATAATTTACATCTCTTGCAGAGACCACACCGTAGCACGCCGAGGAACTGTGTCCAGGAGTCGTTGCCATTTTTAGTCAGAGTACCGTGAAGTTTTTTTGAAATTAATACATTTATGTATCATGAACTGGATAGTCCATCAAAGAAATCACTAGTTAGGAATCAGACTTCCAATGTAAATCATTACGTAATAATTAAATTTAGTTTTTGTTGTAAAGGATTTATTATTGTCTCCATACTATATCTGTATCTTAGATTACTTAATGTACTTGATGATAATAAGATCATTGTGGAGAAAAAGAATTTCTTGTAGTTATATAATTTACTGATGACCTGTACCATTAGTATAGGTACAATGAGAATAAAAATTATTAATGGTATTTAGACAACAAAATAGATTTCTTTTAATGTATACAAATCATTGTCTGTTGTAAATTGTTAATCTCATGCGAATACAGCAGTAGCGGACAGTAATGATTTGAATGAAATAATATCTGTATATAACACATTCATTGTTTCTTAGATGCAAGTTGCACAGATCCAGTCGCTGATGTCCAGCGGCGACGTGAACGGCGCGTTCCAGCTGGCGCTCTCCGCGTCCGACCTAGCGCTGGTGGTGGCCGCATGCCGCGCCGCGGAGCCCGGCCGCGTGTTCGGCCCGCCCTGCCGGCTAAAGCAGCACGTGCTGCTATCTCTCGTCCAGCAGTTGGCGGCAGACATGCAGCGCGACACCCAGCTCAAGCACAGGTATCAATCAGAAAAAACTTGAGCTTAATGCATGTATGTCAGTAAGAGTAAAGTATAATCATTAATTATCTACTTGCAGGTATCTAGAAGAAGCGATAATGAATCTGGACACTAGCAACCCTGTGACGCGTGAGCACCTGCCCGTTGTAGTGCGGGAGCTCCAGAAGCAGATCATGGCCTTCCTGGCTTCGAATCCTGGACACGCGTTGACCAGGCAGTTCCGTATGTTGCTCATGGCTGCCGACTCGCTGGTGAAGAGCGCTGTCTGACCCCGATGCCGGCACTGCGTCTGCGTCAGCTATTGGACGACGTAATGGTGACCTAAAGTGATAGTGATTGTGACAAGTGACAATGATGTTCGTTGTGACAGTGCATTGTGACTTTTATACGGAAGAGTAGTGTTAGATTAAAATGATCCTATTTGTTATAATATTTACATTTAACGAAACATGGTGATGTGGCAGTTACAACAAATGTTATGGTAATTACAAATGAATAGTTTAAGTTACATGATAATGACTGATTATTCACCTCTATGGTCAATCTTCTTGAATATTTTTTTTTAATCTGCCATGCTATAAGTACGATTTTTGCATTAGAATTTTTTAAAGAAAATCATTATTATATAACATAAATAAATGTAATGTTTTTGTCTACACTAATTTCAATATTAAATATTAAAATAACTTGCAGTGTGGCCAATTCTTGATAATTCACATGACAATATTAGGTCTTGGTCTTATGATATCATGTGTAGAATTTATCATAGATGAATATATTAATCCTCCATTTAGTTCACGTATAGCCTTTGCATTAATGTAGCAGACTTCGTTCAAAACTCTACAACTTTATTGTCATGTGATAACATATAGAGAAATTTATATGTCTATTTCTGTCATATATTATACTATTGAAATTGAGTACTGTTTGAAATTGAGTATAAAATATATATTTGTGTGCGTAAACGAGATTAGTATGTGTGAATGCTTTTGACTGAACGTTGGTAACTTCAGGCTGATATTATTGATATTATAATGATTATAGAATTAGTTTAATTGATTTATTGTTAGATGAAAAATAATATTATAGACTGCCAATATATTTCATAATGTAGGCTGTAAATTATTATATATTACAAAAATGCTTGATTTTATAAGAATATATCTATGGGGATGCAGCAGAAGATTATTCGTTGCATTTTAAACATCCCGTTGTCACTATAAATTAATAAATGTATAAGAACGTTAGATTGCGCTCATGATAAAATTTTTGTATGATTTTTTTTTTGAAACAGTATATGCTTTTTGATTAAGTAGATGCTAAAAATGGTATTTACTAGCTCTTATGTACAATGATCGCACTAAATGGCCGTATCACCGTATGAACAATCTCTGACTTGCAATTTTAAATATCTCCGTAATATGAACAAGTTAAACTATAAACATACTTAGGCAAATGGATGTTAACTTAATATATTAAATAGGTCCACTTGGTGAATTAAGATATATACATTTGCTTTTCGATTTAAAAGCAACTTGTATATTATTATAAAGATGTGCACTTTAATTACACATTACTTTCATACTATTTATTCACTGGCTCACATTCACATGGCATTATCTTTTTGAGAATCGTTTGGCGTTTTGTTAGATACATTTAAGATAAAATTTATTTAAAAAATGTTTATATTCCACAAAATACTGTATTCAAACTATAGACAGTGAAGATATATTCAAATCGGATAATCATTTCATATTATTATAATGCCAAGTGCCATTACATGTACTATTACATATACTGCAAATCAATCCTAATTATCTCACATCCGGAACGGTAACTGGATTTGGGTTGTGAATATTCGAGAGCACCATGATTGTAAATTTAGTATAACTTGAGTTTATGGAGCAAAATGCTGAAATTATATAACACTACGGTCATTTCTAATGTCAAATAAACAGCTTACATTTTAATTTTGAAGTTTTAGTTTTTTATTCCACTGAACAACGAAATAGATTGGACATTCACCTTGCAGTAAGAGATATGCTTGCAAATAAAGCATTTTTTAAGCATACAATGTGGACTGATGATCTGGTGAAGGTTACTGGAAACCACTGGATTTGGGCTGAGTAAAAGTAAACAGTGTGGAGATCTTTGAATGGTGCCGATATTAAAGAGTGGGCATCATATCGGCTGATGATTAATAGATTTTGAATAAAATAAAAAGTGAGAAATGTATAATTTTTAATTATTTACAATAATGCATACCATTTAAATATAGTATATTTCACAAAGCAAACTAAATTACTGGGGCAACAATACTTATGTATCAATGAGCCAAGCACAATGTGGTGCTGTGTATACCATCTTAATTAGCGCCTATATTGTAATTAGCAGGCATATCACTTACTATTAGGTCTTCTTGACACGTTGAATAAGAAAAAATGGTTTGTTGTTTTAGCTCTTCTATGCTATTTTTTATTGCAAGGCAAATGTTGATTTGGATAACTAACAAACATTACGATAAATACAAAGATGTTTGAACATACACTTTTATTTTATAGATGAGTAACATGGAAAAGTGCACATTTCATAATAAATATCAAAGGTAATTATTGAATTAAATAAACTATTTCTATGAAATTTTTTAAATTATATAGATGAATATAATATGCAACTACCAATTAAAACTGATAATAAAGTTTTGACTGGAC
Source organism: Byasa hedistus (assembly GCA_029286795.1). Classification (NCBI taxonomy): domain Eukaryota; kingdom Metazoa; phylum Arthropoda; class Insecta; order Lepidoptera; family Papilionidae; genus Byasa; species Byasa hedistus. The sequence continues at coordinate 685,710 of JAGSMW010000020.1, read as the reverse complement.
ATGCATTCACATGACTTTATCATGTATTTTTTACAAAATTGATTTGTGTTAAAAGGTAAATAATATATTTCATATGTCCATTTATTGTCATTAGAATATTAACAGGATTAACATAATTGAAAACTTGTCAGAAAATTATTAAATTTAAATAATAATAATAGGTTTAAATATATTCCGTAAATTATTAAATTCAACTTTTAACATAATCCGTTTAACCTCTTAATAATATATTCTTAATAGATTATCACCATTGGGAATAAAACAATTATTTACAACATATTCTATGCTTTTTGTTTGAAAATAGCTCCAGTAATAGTGCCATGCCTCTGCACTAAGCATTGCTTTTTGTCGGTCTCCAAGCAGACGGTTGGTGGTTTTAAGTTTGGTTGTATTTTGCACGCTTGTTCTGAAATCGCTACAATAATTCCAGCGGAATCGACGTGCGCAGTTCCTTTTGCTGCGAGACAAAGCCCTTGATGATCAGCAACTAGGCAACCGTTTACGTTTGGCGTAGCCATTATTTCTTCTACTACTTTATCTAGATCTTTTTCCATGGTGAAATTTATTACTTTATAATTAGAAAATTGATTCTTGTTCACAAAAATTGTTTTGTGTTGTGACATTAAGTCAAGACTTTAATTTGACATCTCTAAATGACAGCTATTAGCTGCATGAGTTCTTTTTTTTAATATAGACTAGTGCTTTAATGGGATCACGCCTGATGTTTCTTTCATCAATGAATATTACTTTTTTTAAAGAAAAATTGTAAATTATTTTGTATAGAAATAAAAGTTAAAAACACAAAAAATGAAAAAGTATGAAACCCCTCCAAATAAATGGAAACATATTTTTAAAAAAAATATATAAATTGTCTGTGCGGTGAAATTCTTACTCATAGAAACTCTTTTAATGGGAAATAAATGTTCAGCCACAATTTTTTTTTTATTAAATTGATCAAAATGTAAAAAAAACAACATTATAGAAAAAAAAATATTATTGGAAGGAATCGACTTTTTGATAACGCTAATCACTACAACTATTAGATACATGACATTTTTCGTAGTGATTTTTTTATTGTTGACTTTAAAAGGTGGCCGTTAGATGTCATTCGAAAGCGTATGATTCAATTAGCGCGGGGCATATAATTACGTTTATAGACTATTTTATAACATGCAGTTGGCGTTGCAGTTTAACCAATTTAATGACAATAATCATTACCTAAATAACACAAGCAGTAAATATTCATTTTACAAAGATTCATTGGCAAGGCAATTGCGAAGTTCAACCTTAGTTTATTCTAGTAGTACTAGTGGTCTAGTAGATCCTATAAGATAAAAGTCAATATTTTTTATCTGCCCACGTGGCCCGCGTCTTTATTCGATGTAGTGTAGAAAATGCTTACCTCCAAACATTAGTATACAAAAAGTATTAGATGTAGCGCCCTGGCTGATGATGATGTCGCATACCATAGAATGGTCAAAAAACCTATTAACTAATAAATATCCAGTCCGTATCAATGCTTCGCTTTTTATAAATTTTTTTACAAAAAGCATCTTGTGGCCACCCATCCCAGTACCGGTCCGAACTGCAGCTAAATCTTGCATTTGATTAGCGTTTGCCATTCTAAACTCGCTTCGTGCGCTTCATATTTGTTCATGACTTTACTTTCCATATCATCAAGTTCAATGTTGTTCAATAATATCGTAACACCACAAAACCGGTATGAGCATGTGTAATTTATTTTTTATTTCATTTAGTTAACGCTCCGACTTTGTGACGGTTGTGTCTGTGCGTTTGTGCGGTTGCAATGTTGGAAGCGCTCGTTTACATGTTTCTATGCACTTTGACTGTTCTATCCCTGCTAGAGCTGTTGAGGCAATGCAAGAGCAAAAATCGAGATAATGTGTCGCACCAAAAGACGAGGATATGGTCAGGTAATGGAGGATTTTTAGATTTTTTTTCCATTTGTTAGGTAATTGTATAAAAAATTTAAACTGTTTTCGACAATTTAGTAATTAATGAAATACACGCAAATAGCATGAACAGTTGATCGACGATCTGCAGAAGGCCGAAGAAAATCGCTGAATGCGAACAGCGCATGACTGGAGATATTTGGGAGAATACTGTCCAGCAGTGGAACTCTATCGGTTGATGATGATAATGATGAAACAACAGTTAAAAGTTTAAATAAAATTCTTTTCATATTAAAAAGAATTTTATTAGATATGTTTTTTATTATAATTGAACTTATATCGCTTACATTACACTAATTGAAAATAACCTCTAAAATATAACAATTAAGTTGACAAAAATATATTTATTAGATTCTTGCTAATTATTATGTAACATAGTATAAGGCGAGCATTTTTTAATTGCTTCAATCGCGTACTAAAAAAAACTTGATATTTTTTATGATTGTTTTTAAGAAATGTGTTAAGTTTCTCAATAATAGCAGTGTTCATAGTAATACAGAAATGGTATTGTGTAAAAATACATTTTTTGTACGAATAATAATAACTAAAATGTTTGTTAAAGACCTTAGTGATAGAAAAAACGAAAGTGCGATTAAATTGCGTTTCTCGTTAATGCATTATATTGAATTTGTTGCGACATTAAGAATTCGTTACACTGAAGTATGTCTTGCACAATCTATATATAAGTATACAGGTTTGTTATTAGAAATTACAAATTTCTCGAGGTCTGTACAGCAGGCAGTGATTGCTTCATTTTTATTACATTGGGAGGCGATTTTGATACTGCATCAATACTTTATGGCTCTACAATTGTTTGTGGATCTTCGTCTCTTGCACAATTCTACTCCAGACGTTGCAATTCTCTTCGTTTAACACCCAGTAAATATTTCCATTATTCCGTGGACACAGACCAATTTTATTGCAAATAAATTATTAAAAATATGTATTCAAGTGTTATACCTAGTGATTAAGATTCCGTTTCGATTCCATTACAGCACAGAAAACTAGTATTAGATTTAATTAGTACCAAATATGCAGTTATTATTGCCAATATAAGCTTAAGGTGGCATGACTCCAAATTCATGTGATGTTAAGTGAGAACAACTTAAAGATGGTGCCCGTGCTACTCTGGCTATAATTTTTTGTAGGAACACATCAATACTGTTATTGCGACAGATTAAGAAAGATATAAGTAAACAGGTTGTGTCTAGCCATCAACCAAACTTAACCACTTAAGTTGTTATACTATCGAACCAAGACGTTTGGCTCGTTTAATAGATTTTTATCTGTAAATGAATATATGTAAATAAATATGAATGAAACTGTTTTGTATTTTCTATTAAAACTTTCGTGTTATTTAAATATAATTTTTATAGCTTATTATTTTTGCGGATTAAGTACGTCTGTTCATTACTTATTTATTATATATATTTTGTAAATACGTAACTAAATATCAATCGCTGAGAGTCACATGAATTAATAAACGCAAGATCGTATTTTGTATGGAGGTAAATCAATTGTGGTGATGATTTAAGTAAAATGTTAAATAATAAATGTTTGTATAATGCCTTCATTTTTAAAATTTCTCTAAGTTGAGCCATTAAAAAGAATTAAACAAAGTGTCCCCTGAATGACAAATACTTGTAATTATACTGTTGCTTATTCAAGAATATATTTAGCACGAAGATATAATACTTGATATTTGCTGTACATCTAAAAATACATTCTGGTGAAGTAACGTTATTATTGGCTGATCATCTTAAAAACAATGTCCTTCTAATTCTTTATATCTGATGTAATATCTATTTTTATTACTTATTCATATTCAAGCCATGTTATTACCTTTTCGACATTTAATCATTGTATGTGGATATTCAAAAATAGCGTAACAACGTTGTATGTGGTGAATTGAGATCATATTGGTAACAGAGACACAACGACGCAACGTGTCTGTCTGCGTCATATTTAATTGGTTAAAAATAACTTGTATTATTACAGTGCCTTTTCTATAAAAATCAACAGCCTCTCTTAAAAGGAATCAAGGCTATTTACCGAGCTGCCCAAGTACGGGTCGTCGGATGTCCACGAAAGCTGTTCTGTTCGTATCATGTCAGTCTCCTCTCGATGTTTTCTTTCATATTTTTAATATCAATACAACAGCTTTACACTTATCTTATAAGAACTAATACGTTTATTAAAATGAAAGGAATTTATTTATATATATGGTACCGACTAAGTCTTAGGTTACTTTTATTTAGGAAAAATAACCTAAATTGCCTTTACTGCAGCTCTTCACTATAACATACTACATGAAAGATATAAAAAGAAGTAGGATATACTATTTGCGTATTATAACCTAGATTTAATTGTTACATTTTATTAAATAAAGTCTATGTGAAATTTATTAACATAAAATTTTATGGATTTTATTATATTTATTTAATTTATTTTATTTAATCCTGGGATGTCAGCCGCTTTACAACTAGCGGGAGAACATCCACCAAAACTATATAAATTAAATAAACGCGTTAAAATCCATGAAATTTAGTTTTAATAAATGTGTAATATTCACGGTAATATAATTAAACATTAACTTTCACAAATATTTTCTTTTGTGAATGCATTTCTATGTTTTATGTTATTAAAATCAAGTGGATAACTTGAAAGGGTAAGTAAGAGACGCAGAACAAATCCATGGTCGAAAGTGAAAGATTTGGGATAGACACAAACCAAAAGCGGAGTCGTTGCAAAATTTGTTTTACATGCGTGTGCGAGTCGAAGGTCACCATTTACAACATCAAAAATTATTACTTTTTTAACCTTGTAATGCGTATGAATGATGAAAACTGTCTCCAAGCGATCAACAGATACGATGATGTTTACATAAATAGCGTCGAGGAAGATATCATTTGAATAATTATCAAATTATTAATAAACTAATCAGAATTATAATCATGAATGAACACTTATTTCATTATCCCAATACTGGGATTCGGGATCGTCTCTAATAAGGTTAGACTCGAGTTGACTCGGTTCGAGGTCGCATGTCCGTAGGAACATATCAGTTTCCTCATGATGAATTCTTTCGCCAGAAGTTCTAGTTCAGGTGGAGATCGAACCCGTGACGTGTACCATTCTAATATATTTACTTACGATATAGAAAAGTGTAAGAGTTATTAAAATTTGTCGCAGTGTATATATTCTTCTTACAAGTTTTTTTTTATCAATTTACAAATTCAAATATTTACGTTTTAAATTTTGTTCACAGTTCCACTTGAAGTAGTGAAGCAGACGTTGAACAAAACTAAATCGTTGGGGAAACCGGCGCCGGTAGAAAAACTAGAGAAGTCAACAACTGTAGTGTAAATGATGAATACATTTAATAATTAGTGTTTACTATCTAAGTCATTATTAGTCTAAGTAACTTTTAATTAAATTGTAAAGAAAATTTATGTACTTTTATTTCATCCTACATTTGAACTTTTGAATGTTAAATAGAATATAATAACGACAACAATTAGTATGGTACAAACATATATAAAAAAATAAAAATATAACTATACAAATCAAATTTTATCTACAATTAAAAAAAGAACAGAGCTTAATTTAAAAGTAGGCTCTTTCCAATTAACCGATTTTTTAATTTACAATCTGTTTGTATTTTTGATCATATAACCAGTTGGAACGATTTTAATAGAATATATATAATTTAATTACATATGGCTAAATATATATAAAAATACATCGCCTACCTTCGTTTCTTTAAAAATGTGAGAAAAAAAAACATTATTTGTTTATAACAATCTATATAATAAAAATGAATTGCTGTTCGTTAGTCTCGCTAAAACTCGAGAACGGCTGGACCGATTTGGCTAAATGTGGTCTTGAATTATTCGTGGAAGTCCAGGGAAGGTTAGTAAGGTGAGAAAATATGGAAAAAGTGCCTGGAATATGGTAAAAATAACAATTTCTCTTTTTCATTGAGGTGACCAGATTTTTAGATAGGCAAAGCGGGACAACTCTGAAGGAATAATAATATCGTAATTTTTTTTTAGTTTTAACATAAGTACAATTTATAAATATAAAAATGTATAATATTTTATTCCTTGACATATTTCTATCTAAATTTCTTTTAGGGTCAAGGTCATGACATACTTTTTGTCATTAATATAAAATATTAAGACTACGAGTACTTTAAGCTAAGTTTAAGAAAATTTATGTATTTATGAAATATGCAAATAAATTACTTACGTTAATTTATATGGTAAGAAGGAGATTTGTAATATTTATTTGTTTAATTAGGTGACTAGCACGCAGTACGAACACAAAGTGTATCATTTGAGAGACAAATACAATGTAACTGGGTAGCAAAAGCAATATGTTACGCAAAACAATGATTTTCATAAATAAAAAAATTAACTTAATTCTAAAAGTCGGGACTTTTGAAAAACGTCGCGTGACGCGGAATTAATTGTGAAAAAGCGGAACGTCTGGTCACCTTACCTTAGATACATAAAACGTCAAACATTTGAAGTTCGTCTCGTCATTTAGAAACCAAATACAATTTAAAAGAATATTTTTGATTTAGACATTGACATTGACAACCAACAATTTCTGAAGCAACTATAATATTTTAAGAGAAAAGGGAGGAACAAGGCGGACGAATTGACCACGTAGACAATTTTTTAAGTATTTTTATTTTTTTGTTTTATACGTGTACACATGACACTGGCTCACGCAGAAACCGTGCTCATGCCATTAATTGGGAAGAAGAAGAATATTTTACTTTAGCGGGGATCTGGGCTTAAGGTGGAATTCTCTCGGTTGATTTTTATTTTTTTGTGCATAATGCGGTTAAATTGATAGAGGATTGGTTATCATGCAGTAAATAAGTGAGTTCGTGTGCAGCGATTATAGAATCCAACCGGGAACACCGCTGTCCTGAGTTCAGATTGGTTCAAAATAGTAGTTAAGTGTTAACTTTACTTTGTTGATCTTTTGTGATAGTGACACTATTTACCGCTGACTGCGCCGTGATTATCTACAATTTATAATACCAAGGAGAAGACGTCCTGACTTAGGTCGTCGAAGTCAATCAACGTGTGCATTTAAATATAAGAGAAAAACCAAATTAATAACGGGCATTTCTTTTGATTACGAATTATTTTTTCTGGTTTTCACCACATTATTTACTAAAGTTGAAACAGCCTGGAATTATCAATAAGCTTTTTTATTTATTGATTTTGAGGCAAAACGAAGTTTGCTGGGTCAGCTAGTATGTTATAATAAACTATTGTATGTAGCCATTCCATTCATTTTTAATTATTGTCAAATTTGCAAAAGAAAGTAGAAAATTGTCAACGTCGTTTACTATATACAGACGATGGTAGGAATATAAAAATAATACATTAAACTAGTATAAAAATAACAATGAAGAGATTTGTGAAGTAGTGCCCGCCCATTGATATAGTTAATGATGATAACATTAAATATTTCAATGATAAAAAGTCAGTAAAATAAAAATTCGTTAACGCCTCGAAATAAAAACCGCAAACTGTAATTACAAAATATTGATATAATATTAAATCAGGCGCCTTAATTAAATAAATGTAAAATTTATCATTAACGATAAATCTAATGTGCAGTCGTTAAACAAAGATGGATTAATAGTTAATAAATTATGTTAATTTACAAAAACTTAAGATAGATTATGAGACTGGTTTTGTAGGCCAAGTAAGTTTATGTTACGTAATGTGACATTCGCCCGCTCATACTAATTCAGCAGTTCGCGTCGAGCGGTCGTGTTGTGCTAACGTTCGCACAATTTTTGCATTCAACTCATGTTTTTGTATAAACGAAACAATATAAACATCCTTAACTAGTTTTGTGTTAATCTTTTAAAGAGTGCATTTAATAGCTATGTTTTTAGTTTTAATATTAGCGGTCATAGGTGCTGTGGCGTTGACTTTATTCCTAATCGACTCTTTATGGAGTTTCCTGGAGTTAGTGACTTCTTACTTGATGCCGTATTTCCTTCCTTCGGAGGTGCAGTCTTTGACAAAGAGATTTGGGACGTGGGCAGGTAAGTTTTAACCTCAATACTGTTTGATATAGCCGAAACAGCTTTGAAATGTCCTTTGACCCTGCCTTCGCAAGAATTTTGAGTTAACTTCCTCGACTTACCGGTGATGTTATTTGTTAATAAAAACAAATAGTAATACTATTCATATTCTGTTATGATAGCAATGGTCGATGCATTACTATCTATCTAACACATCTATTGACCTTGGTTTGTAACAAGCTTGCGAAGTCGAACGATGGATTTGAACTTGCAACCTAGTGTCTATTGGTAAAGTAAACGCTTTTTGTTTAAAACAAAATAAATTAAATAATTTAATATGTTATGTATTTAATGTAACCTTTTGAAGCTGTATTTTATTTACTTATACGGTAGAAAACACAATGAATTTTCACGAGAAATCTTTTTAAGAACTTTGTATCTCTAACTATCTTAAAGTTATATATAACAGTCTCATAGACAACGGGGATAAAACCCATGAACCCTCTCGTTATGCTCGAAAATTCATCGCATATATAAACAATCGCTGTGATTTGTTTACAAAACGGTATATTCTTAAAGCCGGAAGGCGTTCACTGATAGACATGGACTTCCGTCAATGATCTCGGCTTCTTGTGGCCTTCACCGACTAGATTTCGACCGATAAAGTGCTAAGTTAATCGAATTTAGATGGAATGCGCAGTAATTCCGATGAAGAGTAATTTAATATATATTGTCAAGACATATTTGTGTATACCTATATTTTACGTACAAAACGCTACAACGTATTATAACAGTGTAAAAAATGGAATATGAATAGGAAAATAAATCTGAAATCTGTTCTAGAAAGTATTTGATGTATCTAAAAAAGTTTTAGTCTTTTTTTTTTTTATATATATTTATGCTTTTTCCTCGGACTAAAGTCTGAGACCTTATTTGCTATTTATTTATTTATTTATTGGTGTGTGTATATTATATATCTGTAGTTACTCCTAATTACTTCTATTTCTTTTAACAGCATCCATCGTAACCTTCTCCATAAATTTTAACAATACTTCTTTGTTTTTAGACATCAGCATTTTGCTTAAATTTTGTTCGGATATCTTTTTGTCCAATCTTATTTCTATTTCTATTCTTTCCTTAAGGTACCTAGGACAATCTATAAGAAGATGTATAATGCTTTCTGCAATATTTGGATCGCAAACACAATGTTTTAGTCTTTAATGATGTTGTGGCGCAGTGGCTAAGAGAATGCTTTGTTAGACGGAGGTCTCTGGTTAGATTTTAGTTTTTTTGAATCCAGGCTAGCTATCGCCTTCACCTTGTAATTCTGACACTATATTAACCACTCGCTGTGTTTTTGCAGCTGAAATATGCGAACTAGATTATTCTGAATGAGTATGCTACGCTATCCATTGTCACTTTACACCTTGTGAAATTGTGGTGAAAATTTACAATCTATACCTAAGCATAGATTGGAAATTTCAAAAGACATTTAATGTGCAGCAATTATCACTAAAGTTTCAGTGTTCAAACGCACCGTTTACGGATATCAGTATTTCTTAGAATACCAAAAAGTTCTGTAATAAGTTTGTAATTCTAATCAAATTACAGACACTGGGGCACTGATTACAGTTGAGCAAATCGCTTGCGGGAATTTCAATTGACTTCATTTTGAAACTAATGCAACCTTCTAAATTCTTGGTTGTTAGTAGTTACTAAATTACTGATGGTAGGACTCCGTTGTCGGAGACTGTCTTCAGTTAAACTATTATATCATTGCACACTTCTGTTTAATAGCGTCTGAAATTAACGAAAAATATAATTTAATCCTTGACCAAGACCGACTTTCAAATATACCGGTTGTTAAAAGTATGTAACATCGTATAAATTAATCATCTTAATTTATTCATTCAGAACGGTAACAAATAAGATACGGAATTTTCTAAAAGCGTGTATTATTATTAAAATGGTTTTTTCACGCGAAAGACAAAAATAACTTAAGACAACATATTATTTTAACTGCACTTGAAATTATTAAGCCGAAATTATAAAGTATTAATTAAGTATATAATTTTAGCAATAAGGTGATATAATAAAAATGACATTTTCTAACCTAAAATTAATTCTAGTAACTGGATAGTTTTATAACGACACTTTATCTTAAATAGGTAATGTTTTAACTTTGATTTGAATCACTTAGATTTTTATACATTCGATTAGAACCTTGGATATTACGTCAAAGTTTTAAATGAAGTTGTTGAAATGGTCTGTTAATAATTAAATAAAAAAATTACACGCTTAGTTCTAAACAATGTTGAAACGTTTTCCTTAATAAAATATCATTGACAAAGAATAATAAAGATACAACAAATCTAGTTCCCGCTGAATTATAAAACAAGATAATATTATTTTACATGGAAGCAATGAATCCGGTTTTGTCTTTTCATTTAGGTTACTTCACAATTTAGTTATACACTTGTTTTTTTTTGTATTGGAAAAACATAAGATATGTACAGATAAATCAAGGTGATAAGTCTTTACATTGTTGGTAGGTATCATAAACGAGTATTTATACCGTCACGCAATATGCATAATTGATCCGTAGTTATATTTACATGTTATGGCTTTAAAAACAATAAACCATTAATCAAGTAGTTTACACGACGGCATTAGCATTCTAATATAAATATTTGTTTATGGCATTATAATGGGAAACAAACCGGCCGCTCCCAAGCAAATATCCTCATAGCTAGCCAATGAGTTACTGCAAACATTAAACATTTGATAATAAGCCAAATACCTCCGTGCCTTGTGACAAGCAAGACCTTGTTCCAGAGGTTTGATTTGAACTTTCGTTGTTTTGTTCTACTTCTCTAACGTTATCAAGTTATTAGAAATATGATAAATTAATTTAAGCCCTCATCTAATCTCTGAAAACTAATACTGTATACTTAAGACCTCGGCTTTTATGTTCACGTATACTTTTTGCTGTTACTTTTTCGTCTTTCGTGTAATAGTTCCGTGCATTGTATTTGTGGTGCAAACGTTTTATTGTTATTAAATTATACAACACTGGACGAACATGCTCAACCATAACCGCGTATAACTTTACTTTGTCATTCAATAACCTGTTTAGTAAATTGATAAATTTAGATGATAACATAACAAATAAAACATTTAAATTTTGATCATGTCACTTATTAAACAAACGGGCGGAGTTATTTAAAGTAAAATAAACGGTTGATCAGATGGTTTAAATGTAGCTAAAAAGTCAGAAACCTTGTAAACAAATAAGATTTAGATTCAGTCGTTTAAAGGTCACAATGCTACAGACAGATGAAATAAACAAAGGTTGTCATATCAATCATAAAAAATATTTTTTGTTTAACCTTTCCTTTTAATAATGGCAGCCATTTTGAATACAAATTTTATAAAGTATCGCATCAGAGTTTGTAACTGTCTGTTTTTTTGGTTTGTGTATCGAAATTTGCTAACTTGTAAATATAATAGTTTTTTGCAATGTCCCCCTCGTGGACTTTGAACACCACTGGTGTACACGGTGCGCCCTGAAGCGATCGCAAATCTATAAATTGAAGGTCGGCTTGCGCAAGCGCCGCCTGTCCACTCTCCCTTTGTAAAAGATGCGCCGCTCGTGATGAAAGATGCTGTGGCAACGAACAGCACACAGAGCTGACTGTTGCATAATTACTTTTATTAAAACATACACCAATTTTATCATCATCATTGTAGTGATCTATAAATAACTATAAAAACGCTGTTTGAATTCACACAATCTGTAATTTCTTAATATATTTCAATGATTGTATGGAAGTAAGATCAAAGATTTTATTCCACGTAGCTACAGGACCAGCATGAAGATCACTTGATCTCATAACAATGTGTCAATAGTCAGAATGATAATCATATCACGTTGTGATTTGGACAAAAGATGTTAAGTCTGGTTAACCCAGTAATTTCATTAGCTACCCTACAAACTGGAATGGTTTGCACACTACTGTTTGTCGGCAGATATAGGTGTTGCGGTGATAACTAGACTATCTCTGATGTAATAAGATAGATAAGTAGAGTAAGAGAATTGGAACTGTGATATTAAAATGTAAGGAAATGGATTTTGTAAACCGGAATAAGAATACAATAAGAAAATGTAATTATAATAAGAAATATTGTAAAAAAAAATTTAATAAAGAAGGAATGTGTGTCACACTCATTAAGCGCGAGGTATGGAAGGAAATGGTATGGAATGTAATGAGAAGGTAAATTTAAAATGGTATAAGAGATGATGAATGACAAAGAGAATCGGAATGACAAAGAGAATAGGAATGGAAGAAGAAGAATGAAAGAGAGTTAATGAAAATTAGATGATAATAATAAAGAATTGTAAATGAATCCTTGGCCCAAACCTACCAAGGGAAACGAGAAAAAAAAAACTGGACTATCTCTAACAGTAGAGATCTTCTAGCAGAAAAATATTTTTAGTTATATAAATCATTAAAAAATTAAAATAAAAGTTAAGATTAAGTTACTGCATGAGAACAATCCTAAAGATTGTATATTAAAGACTGATGTTTATCATGCCTTCGTAATGTTTATGGTGTAGCGAAAGTTACATGTTACTTAAGCAAACACTTACGTCACTAAACTGCAAGTTAATGTACCGTTACGTCACTTCTGTATGACACGTTTAGTCTGTTATCATCTCTTATGACGCTGGTTTATTATTTCCTGAAAGACTGCATAATATAATAAGCTCTCTTAGTGTTCCCAGCTGGGATTTTGGACTTTAATCCCACTTCTATAGAGTTGAAGCCGTTGATTAACTGACCTGGTCAAGTATAGACTGGTAGTATGTCTCTTGTTTACAAAAATAACAAGAAAACCTAGCATGAGAAAGGGCAGGCTTCCGTATTAAAACTTGTTCGTTTCAAACGTAAATATGAAATATTTCAATACGATCATATTACGAGCCCACTGCTGGGGAAAGGCTAGAAAAGTTTATAATCACCAGCCAAACTCATCTAGTACTTAAACTTGACTTTTAATACAATTTTTAAAGCTGTTCTTCTTAAATGATACTGTTTCTTTCCGATGTTGCCCCACACTCTTTAGTTCAATGAATAACGAATCTACACCTCTTCAGCTAGCAATACATTATTAGTATACAGGTAACATTTATTAGTCTGGTATTATCTGCCAATTAACATTGACCTCGTACAAAGACAGTCGTCGATGGCTACAGGAGAAACTACGGACACCACGGCGGGAAAGTTAACGACAAGGTCCGCCAAGTTTGCAACACATCTAGACTGATCAAGGAAGAAAATATTCATTAATAATCTGTGTGTCTATTCGATCTTTATACTGGTAACATTTATTATGTATAACCAACACGAATACTGATCCAATTCTATTAATATTTTTTGTTGTAAATAGTAAAACTCAAACTTTAATCCGTCATGGCGGAAAAATATGAAAGTGATAGATTTTTTTACTGAATAATTTTTGTTCATTTATATGGTATTATCAGTTTTTGAAATAATATAAACTTGGCTGCAGGCGTGTTATATCATGGTAAACATCACCAATCAGGGCTCCGATACGGTGTCGTAGGCCGCTGGTGATTATTGGGCAAGTGTTTTTGAAACATTAAAATGTCACACGTTATTTCACAAGCGTGGGACAAGGACGTCGACTTTCATACACTTGATGGTAATTTCGAAGACATGGTATCCATTGTGATCACAAGTATCCGCACAATATATATACAATTAAAGTAAACCTTATACCTTTCTTCCTTCTTAAGGAAGAAAAATACTCGTGGTTTATGTTGATAGAAACCTTTTGCTATTGTATCAACTGGACGAGTCATTCCCGTTCATGAGAGTTGTCGGTCGACTCTTCGATGTGTCGTAAAAGGCGACTAAATAAGGAATAAATCTATTGATATATGAAGCAGTGTTCCTTGTAACTAGTTAAAGTGTGATTACTGGCAAAATACTTTTTGTTTGGAGGGTTGTATTCAGTTGTAGACATCACAAGGCTGTAGATGATGAACGGTAATTTTTACGATGATCAATAAAAATTGTTTTGACAATTGGTACAATTGGTAACATCCATTTAATACATCATGAATAGTATAAAGAAGACCAGAGATTAAGAATCTTTTAGGGAATTTTTAGATTCATGTACAAAACACGGAATACTGAAGAAACTATAGTTAAGTACAGATGACTAATCACGAGTAATAGTGCATTCTACAACTGAAAAATAAGTCAATAGTTGAGTTGCAATAAGTAAGAAAGGTATGTTACGACATCGGGCTCCGGCGCTCGCTGACCTTGAGACTGTTCCGTTCAACAATTATAATAAAAATAAAGATTTTATTCTAACGTAGTGTTGCTAAATGAATATTAAATTATATTATATATAAACCACACACCAAATCAATTTATTAATTTGCATCTTTTCCATCCAAAGGTGGTCTGAAAGTGAACGCTGTTAGTGATAAGACTTTTTTTATGCATTTATTGTTATGTAATGTCTTTTGTTAATTGCAATATTAAGTGGTGTGCAATGAAGTATTTTCTATTCTGTTCTGCTTTGTTTTATTTTATTCAATTCTATTAAATTTTGTATATAAACTTTCGTAGATTTTTTAACTACTAGACGCAGATTAAAGAAATGGTATCTTTATATATTTTGCTTACTACTAAACGGTCGACTTCTATTTTGCTATGCATCTGTATGATATAACTAAATTTTCATGACGATCATTGATACGTGTCAATCAACATCATTGGTAGGATCAGTTGATCCATTTGGTAAGCGGTGCTTGGGACAACCGTCTGCCAGGTAGATTGACAACCTGGTGAAGACCGCGAAGAAACTGTGGATACAGACGGCATCGAAAGAGAAGGCCTAAGTTCTTCTGTGGGTGGTTATAAGTTTAAATGATGATAATGTAAGACACCCACAGAATTGGATGCACGTCTTCATACTTAGAAAAGACTGAATATGCTGGGGGCTGCACAAATAGCATTGCAGCTAGTTAAGTTAATAGTGCATTATAATGCTGCGTGAATATTTAAAGTATAATCTTCGTTTCGAATATATCAATTAGCACCAGATGAACATGATGCTTCAGTAGTTTTGTATAAAATCTTACTTTTGAAATTCGTTTTTCAGCTGTGACAGGCTGCACGGACGGTATCGGTAAGGAGTACGCGATGGAGCTGGCGCAGCGCGGCCTGAACATCGTCCTCATCAGCAGGAACGAGGAGAAGTTGAAGAACGTTGCTCGGGAGATAGGTAATGAATCCAACGATCTCATTTTAACCCGGGATTTGGTTTATGCAAGCCAACTCTTGTAGGAGATAATATATTGGCAACTCTGTGATGATTATATCTATTCCTGAATCGGATTTTATAATTGACTTCTTCAGTTCTTAAAAACTAATCCCACATCGTCATAATGAAGACGTCCATTACTGAACATAAGCTCATGAAACCAATGTGGTACTAAACCAAAGAACTCTAGGTAACAAGGTAAATGGCTAGCTGCAACAGAGACAAATTACACTTGCATATATGACATAGTTTCGTCATCAGTAAGGAAACAATGAAAACGTTAATTTTATTGGTATTTTATAGCATTATTGCGCACGCGAATCGCAATGCTATCGTAAAATTATTATTCGCGCTGCTGTATTGCTTATAAAATACTTAATGTTATATGTACCTGTTATGCAAGTCAAGACAAGCGTTGTTTATAACAGATTTCAGAGATTTCTTAATCTTCTTAATACTAGCGTCTTTTACCATCATAAACGTCTTCTCTTCCCATAAAGTGGAATCGTGGGCAGAGGCTTGTTAAATTAAAAGAAATCTGAGCAAATTCAATGTGATATTAAGATATTTACACAACACCTTTTTGCGCTTGACTAAAAAATTGTTAGATTTCGATACTTCAGTAATTTCACTAGTGAAAGCGAATCTACACTCCCGGACACATCTATCGGCCCACCTAGTGTTTACAAGTTTTAACGGTGCCTAGCTAAAAATAAATGTTAGGTGGAGCAATAAGTTTTAATGCAGTTTTAAAGCTGATTTTATGGTCAACCTTTATGTATGTTTTTTTTTTAATTTTGAAATCAGGATTATGAAAAAAAAAACGAAAATTCGAGTTTGGTTATTGTTTTCAACGACCCAGGAATGGAGAAAACTTTTTTATTTCGCACAAGTTGGATTTTTTTTTGATGTTTCCGATTATTGGTTCCATAAAAAGGCAAATCTAAACTTAGAGCCAGTTTTGACCAAAAAATATGGATACTCTGCCTGAAATTGTCGCCCAAGTTGTAAAACTTCTGCCGGCCAAATCAATTCGAAATTACAAAAAAAAATAAAAAAAACCTACATAGGGGTTGACCAATAAATCTGCTTCAAAACTGCATTAAAACTTATTGCTCCACCTAACATTTATTTTTAACTAGACACCGTCGAAACTTTAAACACTGGGTGGTGGGCCGATAGATGTGTCCGGAAGTATATTTGTATAATGTTTAATAAAATTTGATTTGTATGATAATTTTAGAGAGGGAGTCCAGCGTAAAGACCAAGATCATCGTGGCCGACTTCAGCAATGGTGCGGAAGTGTACCGGCACATCGAGGAGGAACTGAAGGACATACCTCTTGGAATCTTAGGTATACACTTGTTTTACCAAATATAACTACGATTCATTGAACAGTTAAACACAACCAGCGTCATACCGCTTCTAGTTTTTAGAATAATTCAAATTTTTAACCTTGTTTAACTATTTATGGATATGTAGCCCCATTTGGAGGTATTATGATAAACTAAGATAAACGGGGCTTAAAAACAACAGACATATACTCCCGGACACAACTATCGGCCCACCACCCAGTGTTTAAAGTTTCAACGGTGTCTAGTTAAAAATAATGTTTTAATGTTAGGTGGAGCAAAAAGTTTTAATGCAGTTTTGAAGCAGATTTATTGCTCAAACCCTGTGTAGGTTTTTTTTTATTTTTTTTTGTAATTTCGAATTGATTTGGCCGGCAGAAGTTTTACAACTTGGGCGACAATTTCAGGCAGAGTATCCATATTTTTTGGTCAAAACTGGCTCTAAGTTTAGATTTGCCTTTTTATGGAACCAATAATCGGACACGTCAAAAAAAAAAATCCAACTTGTGCGAAATAAAAAAGTTTTCTCCATTCCTGTGTCGTTGAACAGACTTAAATTTTCGTTTTTTTTTCATAATCCTGAATTCAAAATTAAAAAAGAAAACATACATAAAGGTTGACCAAAAAATCAGTTTTAAAACTGCATTAAAACTTATTGCTCCACCTAACATTTATTTTTAGCTAGGCACCGTTAAAACTTTTAAAACACTAGGTGGGCCGATAGATGTGTCCGGGAGTGTATTTATTTGCTTCCAGTTTCTCGCAATAGTTACTCGACTGCGAGGAAATCCTGTTTGGGGACACATTGAACTGTGGAATTCAATTTCTTTGCTGGGTTAGACGATGATGAATTACTAAACAAATTACAGTTAACAACGTCGGAAGCCAGTACGAATATCCGACGCGGCTGTGCGAGGTGCCGCCGGGGAAGCTCTGGGAGCTGATCAACGTGAACGTGGGCGCGGTGACGTCGATGACGCGGCTGGTGCTGCCGGGCATGGCGGCGCGCGGGCGCGGGGCCCTCGTCAACATGTCCTCCGCCTCCGAGCTGCAGCCGCTGCCGCTGATGGCGGTATACGCAGCCACCAAAGTATACAGCTGTTTAAATAACAATACCTTCTCTTTTCTTTAATTGATTTCCATTTCACTTATTTATGAGACACTGAAACTGATGTTTACCGGCCAAGAGTAGTCCGACACTTAAATATGTTTGACTCCCAAAACACAGTCATGTTTTATTGTGAAATATGGCAAATTAAGTACATAGCTTGTCGGGTAAGTCCAAAAAAAACTGTTCCAATAACATGATGCTATTAGTGGTATCACAAAGAATAGTAAAATATATAGTATTTTATGATTTGGCAACACTACGGTGGCGCTGGTGAGCGGACACGTCATCGCGCCACGGACAGCCCCCTTCCACCCGAAGTTGTTATATAAATCGCCGCGCCGATAGCTGCTATGTTTTTTTTTTATACTACTTTGCGACGAGACGAGCAAGACGTTCACCTGATGGTAAGTGATATGCTTGCCCATAACAACGTTACTAGTTAAGATGGTATACACTGCACCACATTGCGCTCGTCGCCTGAGACATAAGGTGTTAAGTCTCGTTACCCCAGTAATAACACTAGCTACAGCGCGCTTCAAACCGGAACATAGTAATGTTTGCACACTACTATTTGGCGGTTGAAATAGGAGCTGCGGTGGTACCTACACAGACGGTCTCCGGTAACGGAGACCTACCACCAGTAAATGTATGATGTTGTTTGTTCTTATTTCTGTTCTCCGGTTGAAGTTGTGTGTATAATGGTGTGCAGGTGTACGTGCGCAGCTTCACGCGCGCGGTGCGCGAGGAGTACGCGCCGCGCGGCGTGCACGTGCAGCACGTCGCGCCGCTGTTCGTGCGCACCAAGATGAACGCGTTCTCGGCGCGGCTGAGCGGCGCGGCGGCCGGCGCCGGCGGCCCGCTCGTGCCCGACGCGCGAACCTACGCGCGGCACGCGGTCGCCACCCTCGGCCGCGTCAGCGACACCACCGGCTACTGGCTGCACGGCATACAGGTGAACAGCTTATAGTTAGCGTTTTCACAAAGAATAGTAAAATATATTGTATTTTATGTTAGATATTGAGAAAAATAATTGTGATTACCGACATTTTGTTAGTAAAATAGTAGTAGGTGTATTGATTGAAAGTGAAAAAGGGAGGGGATGCCGTAACGTCGTTTCGCTATAAATAGCGGATGACTGTGATTCTCGCAACATTCGTGTTTGGGCAGTGTGCGAGGTGTGAGCTCTGACTGGTGACGTGTGAATGTGAGAGGTATGGCAGATTTAATTTATATTTTAAATAGATTTTTCTAATTCCTATGTGGTGCAGAGAACTTATGAGGCAGGTGCATAAAAAGGTTTAAAAAAGAAACATACACACAAATACAATACAAATATTATAAATATAAATAATATACGTACACATCATATTTTATATATATATATAAAAAAAATATTTACTCATATACATAAAAGATTATGAAGGTTCGTTTATTGCAACGTTGAGAAGTTCCCGAACTTTTATCTTAAAAGAGCGACGATTAGTTGCTGTTGTGATTTCGAGCTTATGGTTAGCGTTTTCACAAAGAATAGTAAAATATATTGTATTTTATATTATAGTGTTAGATATTGAGGAAAATAATTGTGATTACCAACATTTTTTTAGTAAAATAGTAGGTGTATTGATTGAAAGTGAAAAAGTGAGGGGATGCCGTAACGTCGTTTCGCTATAAATAGCGGATGACTGTGATTCTCGCGACATTCGTGTTTGAGCAGTATGCGAGGTGTGAGCTGTGCGAGCTCTGTGACTGGTGACGTGTGTATGTGAGAGGTATGGCAGATTTTATTTATATTTTAAATAGATGTTTCTAATACTTGGGTGGTGCAGAGAACTTATGAGGTTAATATACGTACACATCATATTTTATGTATATGTACATATATATATATATAAAAAAAATATTTACTCATATACATAAAAGATTATGAAGGTTCGTTTATTGCAACGTTGAGAAGTTCCCGAACTTTTATCTTAAAAGAGCGACGATTAGTTGCTGTTCCGATTTCGAGCTTATGGTAAACGTTTTCACAAATAATAGTATTTTATATTATTGGCAACACTACAATGCGCAGGTGCACGGACACGTGACCGCACGACAAAGCGCCCCTCCACAAAATTACTAGATAAAATGGCCGACGATCGTTACGCGGACTCTCTTACGCTCGGACCGCCGCGGCGACTACTACTACAATCCTATTTTTTGAAGACTATTTAATGTAAAGTTTAAGTTTAATCTCTGTTCTCCGGTCCAAGCTAACATTATGCTCAATATAATAAATAAAATAATAAAAATATCTTAATTTCTTCTTCTAAGTCGTATTTCCTCATGACAGAGGGTCGTGGTCATCATGTGTAATGAAACACGCGACGACTTTCTTGGCAGTTGTAATGTGAAGCGATTTGCCATTGCCTTCTCCATCTTTATTTACTTTTTAACATATTTACAAGATATAAAAAATATATAGACATAAAAAAAACTCTCTTCCACCTTGTACCCAATATTTAAATAAAGACTGCTTCTTTCATTACCCAAATTATTTGATTGGAAACAATAATCTTCAAGAAGATGATGAAGATGAAGATGATGATGAAGAGATATTTGTAAGAATCAGCTTTTTGTCGTTACATAATATTTTCATTAGAATCCACTAAATCATATTTTGCTTTTTAAAGAGGGCCAATAAGGTCCCAGCAGAACAGTAGGAGAACAGAGCTGTGTTTTTATTATAAACAATCTGTTTACTGTGGGTATAAGGTCGGAAAAGTTTTCTCTGATGATGAAGATATTTACTCTCAGATTTGCTACTTATAATTCTTAATTAAATTGACGCGGTCAAATTTTTCTTACAGTATTTCTTCATGACCATATCTCCTGAGTGGTTGAGGACTAAAATAGGACTGCGCATGAACGAGGATTTCAGAAGAGAACACCTGGAGGCCAGCAGGGCTGAGCTCGCGGCGCATTAGGAAGAAAAGTCACTATTTTAACTGGATGCATTTGTAAATATTCTCGTACCAATTAATACAAAATTAGAATATAACTTTGTAACACCTTTTATTAAAATTGTAACTGCTAAAACGGTAACTAGAAGAAAGTAATTTGATTGTTAATCATACCATGAATATTTATTAAGACCGGTTTAACCAATTTGGAATAAATAAATGTTTTTATGAAGCTACGCAAAAGTTAAAACCTCATCTTTCTAATGCCTAACAAGAACTTAAACACTGTAATCAAGCTATTTTTTTCATTCCTAGTCAATGGCAGGATATTTTAATCTAACCTGAGTTGGCATCATTATCTGTCCGTCCGTTAACATTATATAATTTATAATCTGCCACATTCCTTTGTATATAAAATTTATGAAATGTACAATTTCTTGTTTATCAATTTACTTAACTAATTATTTTCTTTTCACAATAATCTCCATATTTTATTCTAAACAATTTACAACTTAAATTACTTGACATTAAAACGAAATTGATTGGAGAAAAAGATAGCTGTGGCTGTAATTGTCATACCGCCTTTGTCACATTTGTTCATATTTCTCGTTGAAACTTTGTGTGTAATTATTAAAATACCTTTATTGAACGAAAGTAAGACTATAACTCAAAACTAAAATATATCTTCAGAAAAAAATTGGTAATACAAATTAATATATTATAGTAAGATATAATACAGTCAAAAATATTACGGTGCTTTGTTATTTTTTTAAATAATCTCCATATTTTTTTCTAAACAATTTACAACTTTAATTACTTGATATTAAAACAAAATTGGTTGGAGAAAAAGATAGTTGTGGCTGTAATTGTCATACCGCCTTTGTCACATTTGTTCATATTTCTCGTTGAAACTTTGTGTGTAATTATTAAAATACCTTTATTTGAACAAAAGTAAGACTATAACTCAAAACTAAAATATATCTTCAGAAAAAAATAGGTAATACAAATTAATATATTATAGTAAGATATAGTATAGTTAAACATATTACGGTGCTTTGTTATTTTTTTATATAAACAACTTGGAATATTCGTTACGCAGATTTGTCAAGAGGCTACTAAAAGTTTAATGACAGAATAAAATATTTTCTTTAATTAACTTATAATTTTTACATCTTTAGACGTTAGTTGGGTAATCACTTTTATCGCTTTAATTATGGTTAAAAAGAGTTTTAAAAAAGTTTTTGATGATAATAGCAAAAAACATATTTAATGTCATTCCGCTGTCATAGATTTTGTTTATACAGAATTGTTATGTTTTTAAACTTAAGAAAAGGAAATGATATTTAAAACTAAATAATAAATGTTTCAACGTTTTTCCATTTTGTAGATTACATATAATTTATTGTAGTTTAGGAATATAAATAAAAAAAGCTCTAGAATCATCATAAGGTGGTAGTCAACTGTTAGATATAGATCTACCCTAAAAACTCACATGATGGGAACGTCTAATTTGGGCTCGCCCAAGACCGGAAACAATATCATGAAGGATGTGGAGTATCAGTACTACATGCAGGAGAATGAGGTGAGAAAACAACCAACGAACATAAATTTTGGAAAAGAATGGTAAAAATACGGTATTATGATAATTATAACAAAGTAGTTACATTAGTTATATACCATCAGTAATTACTAAATTACCATTTTCATAAGCATATCTGTCTATTACCATCAGGAGAACGTCCTAATATACTCATCGCTTTGTCCTATAGTAAAACGTTAATTTCCAGATGGAATATCCGATGTGGTGGAGTAAAGAGCAGATCATTAAAAGCTTTCAGAACTGTCCCGAGGACACCGCGTGGAATATTTTCATTTGCGTGGTGGTCCTTGTGTCGATAGTGCTGCTCTCTACGGACGCAACGCTGCCGTACTACGAGTTCTTGGACATTTCCTACAACGTGGTGTACGCGATCCACGCTCTGGGCATTGCCTACAATCTATACGTGAACAGAGAAAATACTAAACTAACTCGGAGCATGGCCCGTGAGTTTCACTGCTAACAGCTTCAGTAGCGATCTTGGATCTCTGGTACCAGGGACACGAAAATTATAAAGTTTAGATGATGGTAGAGTCAAACAGCAACGTTATGTTCTCGCTAAATATACTCCCGGACACATCTATCGGCCCACCATCCAGTGTTTAAAGTTTCGACGGTGTCTGGTTAAAAGTAAATGTTAGGTGGAGCAATAAGTTTTAATGCAGTTTTGAAGTAGATTTATTGGTCAACCCCTATGTATGTTTTTTTTATTTTTTTGTAATTTCGAATTGATTTGGCCGGCAAGAGTTTTACAGCTTGGGCGACAATTTCAGGCAGAGTATCCATATTTTTGGTCAAAACTGGCTCTAAGTTTAGATTTGCCTTTTTTACGGAACCAATAATCGAAACCTCAAAAAAAAATCCAACTTGAGCGAAATAAAAAAAGTTTTCTTCGTTCCTGGTTCGTTGAAAACAATGAACAGACTCAAATTTTCGTTTTTTTTTTTTCATAATCCTGAATTCAAAATTAAAAAAAAACATACATAAAGGTTGACCAAAAAATCAGCTTTAAAACTGCATTAAAACTTATTGCTCTACCTGCTGCTGTGTAGCAAAGTCTTTATTTATCATCAGTATGTTTAAGCTGCTGGCAGAGCAGTACCGGAAGGTATTACCGTTTTAGTTAAGGCCTATGTTCATCTGTGGTAGTCTATCGCAGACGAAGACGATCGTTGCATACAAACATTAAATATGCTCGATTAATTTATTGTAATGCAAACGATTGTCCTGTTATCGTTCTATTGCGTACACGCATTTGAACAAAATTTTTCTTAAATCGTTGTTAATTGTTTGGTGGCATTTCTGTAAATGATATTATTGTTACTGTAGTAATTTAATCTGGATATGTGACTTCAGTTATGATTTTCGTCAAGATAAAAGTGTTAACTGATGGTAAACATTTCGGAATAGTTTATTACGAATCTTGCATGTGTTCATCAGCAGTAGAAATTACACCATAAATGGCCATAAACACAAAATACAAAACGGATATTTTTGTACGACTTCCGCTACCGCTAATTGTTCGCGTATGAAAAATTTTTAAACGTTTGAAAATAACATGAATTGGTCTGGTTCCAGTCGGATTTGTGTTGGACGTTCTCTCCTACTCGCATTACTTCCTCGCTCATTACTACCTAAAAGAATACAAGCTGTTCACCTATTACTTGAGATTACACAGACCACTGAGATATCTATGTAAGTTTTAAAATCATAGCCTATTTTACTATGTTTAGAATAAATAGCATGAAGTTTTTACTATCTAGTAACTTCAGTATGGACTTATTCGCATATGCTCTTTCACCTATTATCAACGGACAGTAAAGTATTTCGTGTCCAAACACAGCAATGATAGGTTTCTTTTGTCGTAATATATAGTCCAGGTAGACTGCAGTAGCACTTGTCTTCATCATTGCAGCCAATTAATATCCAATGCAGATCTTGTGCTTTCTAAAATGGAGTATTTGTCATAGGAAAATCTGCTGGAATTGTTTTGTCCTAGAACCTGCTAACTAACCTTTAACCTAGCCAGGGAATATTATCAAGGATTAGTAACACATATGATTGTGTTGCGATTTAAAAAGTAACGATTTGGTCAAGATGGCAGTAAACAAATGAGTATAAACAACGATTGGTCCAAGACGTGGTCCTGGAGAAAGGCGTGTGTGTTAATTGTGTATAAAACCTGCAGTTTCCCTGCTTTACCAGTTAATCTATAACTTTGCACACTGAACATTAGGAACTTAATCTGATATCATGACTACAACATAATTTGACCCATTCACTTGTCATTGAATTTGTGAATATTCCGCAGGGGGTCTGAGCGATTATAATTTTAAAAGTAGCATTTTAGGCACCGCTCTCAAAAATTGCTATATTTTCCTGGTGATCCGTGTTACCTGGACGTTCATTTGGATGCATTTTGATGAGGTATTCTTTTCCTACTTTTAAATTGTTGACGATTTCATAACGCAATTTTTCATTTTGACGATTGCGACCTGCCTTTCAAAATAAAGCTTTAATTTCGGAACTAAAGTGAAAATATGTGAAACTGGAATTTTTTAAAGTAAAATTTATGTGAACTTAATGATTTGCAAATCCAACGATTTATCTTATAATATATATGTATGTTAAGTGACTTCGCATTGTGTGGTATCTTTTGAAAGTTCTTAACAGTAGTTTGTCGGAATTTTAATAGAAATACTGAAGGTATATTCATCAGGGTGCTGAACAATACAAAGACGACGCGTGGGCGCGAGCGCACGCGGGCCTCCAACCATATCCGCTTTACTCAGAGGAGGGTCAAAACGTCAGCCATTTCTTCAGCACTCTTTATATCATCGACAAGATATTCATACGTGTTGGGTGAGATAATAATACATCTCGTTTGAATGACCTATATACCAATGAAGGTTATAGCATAAAAATCGAACTGAAGGCCTACGGAAATAGTTAATTCTTTGTCAAATTGCTTAATTTCATACGTTAACCTGTTGGAAGTTTTGTTTTTGTCACTAATTTAAATTTTGTTAAAATAGCACTTATACGTTTCCCTATTAACTTGACTAGCTACAGCTCCCTCGTGTATGTATAAACAAATGCCGCTATTGTTTTAGTTGATCGTTTAGTACAAGTGTATGGATGTTTTCCTCAGGCCTTCCAATCACCCGCACACGGATATGGAGCGAGTGTTGTGCGCAATGGTGGCGATAAGTGGCTGCCTGACGGTGATCGGTTCCGCGGTCGCATCGCTCTCCCTCGCCATCGGTATATACCTGCAGCCCGAGGAAGCTTTCAGGGCTAGATTCCGTCTGATCATGAAGGACATGGTAAGAGTGAACCTATTATATTTCCAATTTAGGGATGCTTTGCCATGTTAGTCAAATCTTAAGAAATTTTATTGCCGAGATGTTGATTGTCAACTTAATCAATGACTCCCAGCTTCTCGTGTTTCTTTAATATTAAGCTTTATAATTTAGTGATTTTAGATGCATAGAAATATTGGCTGTCATATTGCAATGGTGACGTCTATCAGATACGGAGAATGACGATTATGGTTGTATTTCGGATTATCGTCGTTATGTAAATTAGGATAATAAATTCACACTTTACTCATTTCAGAAAGAATCCAACGTCGCCCGAAGCCTCAGCAAAAAGGTGCAGACATTCTACAAAATGTACTGGCACAAGCAGAGGGCAGTTTCCACCACTCAGCTATTGCCCGCATTCCCTCCGTGGCTGCCCTCTATAGTGTATACGGATATTTACTTCAAAGCTACCCAAAAAGTACTTTAAATATTTATGCACTCTTAATTGTTTTTTCACGACGTTAATAATCTAGCTTGTGTTTTTATTACAGAGCCGCATCCTCTGCGATCTGTCATACAGTTTCCTCAGTGAACTCGCCAAAAATATGCAGACGCAGCATTACATACCCGGCGACGTGATTATCAAACGCACTACTAAAAAGTCTTCCATAATCTATATCACATACGGAGATGTTGAGGTTATTATAACAATTGTACTTTTCCCCGCCTTTCTGCTTGTATTGAAAAAGTTTATCAGATTTATATTATATATAGTTTATTTCATGATGTGGGGGTCTTCAAGAAAAGAGAGACTAGACTCGGTGGAGAGGCGGGCTATGAGGTTTATTGGTGATCAGGAACTTGTCATGGTTAGACTTGACAGCCTTGAACACAGGCACCGAGTGGCCAGCCTCGCGGTCTTCTACAGGATATATTTCGGAGAGTGTGCGCTGGAATTACACGACATGATTCCCCCATCCCCTTTCCACTACCGGACGACCAGACTCACGACAAGGCACCATCCTCATGTTGTAAACATCCCCAATTTACGAACAAAGAGGTTTAGCTCCTCTTTTTTAATAAGAACAGCAACAGAGTGGAACAATATGCGAACAATATAAGAGTGAATAGGCTGATACAAAGTTAATGCGCTTTACCACCACAGATCGCATCACCACTTAACATCAGGTGGGATCGCGGTCAAGCATTAACTTTTTTCCCATAAAAAAAAATGAGGACAGGGTTCTTTTAGATTAGTGCGCTTTACCACCATGATTTCATTACCGCTTACCATCAGGTGAGATCGTAGTCAAGCACTAGTTTATGGCATTCAACTCTGAAATGAGACTTTTACAAGATCGTCTCATTATAAGTAAATGTGGAAATGTTCATGTAGATGCTGACCGCGGAGGATGACTGCACGGCGATGCTGCGAATGACCAGGGGCACGGTGCTGAGCTCGTGCGCGGGCTGCGTGCCGGCCGGCTGCGGGCAGGCACACGTCGAGATCAGGGCGGCCACCTTCTGCACGGCCCATGTGCTGAAGGCAGTCGACCTCTGGAGGACCGCGCTCAGATACGGCCGTGACAACGGCCAAGCCGCGATCATCCTCGCCTCCTTCTATGTAATCAGTATACTAGCTATTTAAATTAACTTTTTTTTTTAATTTATACCCACAAACATCAATAATTACAAATTATGCGCAAACCGCCATTAATAGCTCTTATATCAGAATTTTTTATAATATACTTTACGTATTACGTCTGTATCAACAATATTGCTAATATAACTAATACGAAGTCCAAGCTTTGGATATTTTTGTTTAACAAAAACTATCTGTAGATGGTTCGTCGAGCAGCGTGTTGTGCTTGACAGCCTCTAACTGTTTCTGAAGAATTGCAGCTTGTAGGAGATCTTGAGTTGGAGAGAAGTAACTTAGTCGACGTTTGTAGTGGAACTCTTTTATTTGTATAAAGTATGCTCTATTTATACAAAATTGTCCATAGTGATTGGTGAGTGTTATAGCGCGTTAGCCTCTCGCCAGGTATGTGTTTGGCGAAATATGGCCGCCAGATGTGCGGCCGAGGCGTCCGAGCGGCGCCGAACAAAAGCGCGGCGGCGTCCTTTGTCGGCGTGTATACAATGCCACTCGGTGCAAGGCGCGATCATTAGGTGCGCGGCATTGTGCAGCGAGTATTGTCTACGAGCGCTGCGCAGTATCGAGACGATATAATAACGTCTCTTGTTTCTATACCAAACGTCTCTTGTTTCTACACAAAACGTCACGTTGGTAAATGAGTAAATAATGCGATAAACATATATAGGTAGCACGTAGCTACACTATCTGTCTTTAATTATGCCCTTAAATTTTCAGGAGCATTTCGAAAGAGTCAAAAGGCATTACTACATAAAAGTACCCGAAGTAGCCAGGTGATAGTTTCCAATTTTAATATAATAAATTCTATTTAGTTTTTTCGTATAAAAGTAGTTATAATTTAAATATATAACGTTACAGATATAAAAGTAGCATAAGGGATTTCAAACGCAATCTAATGGCGTTGAAAAAGGCGCGCGACGCTGATGGTAACTTACTGCTGGCGCGCACGGACGTCATGCTGGAGATCGCTGGCTGCTACATCATGAGAAATGTTAGTTTATCATTTAGTGTTATAAATTAACTCACGTTTTTATTGTAGATCATCATCACCCATTCTATGTATGATTTGTCCAGCGTTCGGATGCTTCGTTGACCGACGAATCAGATGACATCTGCCTCCGTTCTACTTTCCCCTGCATCCTGCAGCCGCGCTCTGTGCTGCTAACCATGTGGAACTTCTTTATATGCTGCCTCATTGTCGCTGTGTGTTTTGTAAGTCAATCGCCATAATCTTTTTGTTATATAAAACTCAACAGACTTCGTAGTTAAATAAATGAAATCATTTCGTGTCTTATACACATATAAATTACGGTTAAAGAACAAAACCTAAAAATATATTGTGCTCATCATAGGCGAAATATAATAGTAGTAACATTTTTATCTACTACAATTATGAATACAAAAGATGTAATTTCATAAATACATACGTATCCTCATGTATGTTCTAGACTCATCCATATAACATCGCGAATATGCAGAATGTGTCAATACATTTCCGCTTCTACGACTACGTGGTGACATGCATTTATATGTTGGACCTCTTTGTGTATCTGTCAACGGGAGCCAATGTTGAAGACGGTAAGATGAACTGGAATAACCGGTGGTAGTTCTAGACTGTTTAAGTAAGTACCACAGCATTTTCTATTTCCGCTATATCCGTTGTATAATAAATGAGGTAACGACAGCTATGAATTAATGCAACATGTAGTGGTAGCATGATATCATCTCGTCTCGTCTTGACTTACTATCAGATAAGTTTAGGAACTCTTGCGCTGATCCCCATGCTGGGATACCTACAATCAGAGAAGTGTAGGTCGTGAATAAAAAAGCTTGAGCCTGCACTCATCTATTTTGTTTTTTAAAATTGTTTTATTACAAGTAGTTCATTTGTTTCATCGTAAAGTTTGTGATTATCAATTATTGTATTTTCTGTTTATAAATTTTAATGAGTTCATATCTTCGTAAGGGTATTTTCAATTTATTTCTTATTTCTGTACTTCTGTTGCATATGACATCAGGCGCGCCGATCACCCTAGCACAGACCGCGTCTCAGCAGATCCGCAGCCACTGGTTCGTGCTGGACGTGGTCGCCACGATGCCCGTCTTCGAATTCATCCACGACGGCCACTTCGCCGGCATCAATAAACTCCTCAGACTTCCGAAGGTTGATTTTCGGCACGCTAGCAATTAGTAGAATATATTAATTTTAAAGAGTTTATAACTACGTAAGGGTATTTTCAATTTATTTCTTATTTCTGTACTTCTGTTGCATATGACATCAGGCGCGCCGATCACCCTAGCACAGACCGCGTCTCAGCAGATCCGCAGCCACTGGTTCGTGCTGGACGTGGTCGCCACGATGCCCGTCTTCGAGTTCATCCACGACGGCCACTTCGCCGGCATCAATAAACTCCTCAGACTTCCAAAGGTTGATTTTCGGCACGCTAGTAATAAGTAGAATATATTAATTCTTAACTATTATTCGGGATTTACTGTATCTTCAAAATTCTTTTATTCGTAGGTGTTTCGTATGCTCAAATCTCTGGAAGACGAGTGGGTGTACTACAGCAACTTCTTGCGGTTCTTCTCCTACTCACTCCTACTGGTGATGGCGTGCTACTTCGTCGCCACGTTGCAGCAAGGCTTTATGTGCTTCTGGTTAGAATAATGCTCCGTATTTGTACGTACATTTATTGTCTTTAAATTCTTAAACGAAAGGCAGTTAAAATCAACTGGACATAATATGTGTGTTGTATAAATTTTTGATATTACCACAATCCTCATCAACATGCTGTTAAAGCTTTTAAGCCTATTATTCATTTTCATCTTTTAAATTATATTTTAAAGAACCCTTCGAAGACTAAAAGGAGTTTATGAATTTGATGAGTTTATTCGTGTGATGAATGTGGTGAAGTTTTCTTTTCCTCAAAAGTTGTCGTCGCCTCCTTTCTTTGGTTTCAAACTTTTCGATTTCTAATGTTACACAAAATATTTCAGTTTCAGGCACTGTGCGATCACTAATTACACTCACCCACCATTTTGGGCACACCAGCCACCTAATAATACTGAAATTGGTCATTATTTGACCTTTGGACTTTATTGGGCAGTCTCCATGATAACAATTACCAGTAAGTTTTAACATAAAATAATATACGCATTATTATGTACCACAATTACTAAAACGGCAAGTGGTTAATATTCATCTAAATAATTGTCTCTTACACTATCTTTGTATCTTAAAATCATTAGATTATCCCATCTGAAACATTTTAACGACTTTAAGATTTATAACTGTGAAAGGATATTTTTTAAATTGATTCAGAATTAACGATTGTTGAATGTGTAAGATGACATTTATGATTAAGCTGTAGCTTCGTAAAGCTTCTTTCCGATGGAGTGTACAAGATATTACATTGAAATAGTCTCTAGTGAGACACTCTTAAAGAAATGAAAACAAAGATATGCCAAAAAACGCTTGTTCTCTTTTTACAGCTCACAAGGAGCCGGGATCTATGTCGAATTGGAACAATGTAGTGTACGCCATGCTGGTGTTGGAGCTCTGCATAGTTCTTCATATATTCATGGACTCGGTATACTCTGCTTCTATCATGGTTTCTAACGAAATGAGGTACTCTTTTTTCCTTTCTAATTCTATAGTCTTCCTTAAATATCTTTTTCTCTGCTCAGAAAGCAAGATGAGAGAACAATTTTTGATATAATCTTTAGTTTTTTAGTGGAGCAACTTAGTTAAAGTTATATTCCTCTCGTTTTCTATCCAAATGTTATCGTCAACTTTAGCTTATGGGATTACTTTTGTGATTACAATAAAATAATTTCAGGGAAGATTACGACTCCTGCGTAGCGGATGTGACGAATTTCTTGACCAGGAACAACGTGGAGCCAACACTGAGGCAGCGCTTCATCACTTATCTACAGTTGGGATGGTACACCGATAAAGTAATTTCTCTCTAAATGGGAATCCACGGGAATCCAAAGATTTACTTTTGTCTTTAAGGCTGTGTATTAAAACTCAGGTTCTTCATTGTTTAGGGATATAAAACGACGAAGAATAAAAGTTCCATCTACTTCGACCTGCCACCGCATGTGTACCAGAATATTGTGAACAGGCAGCGCAGCAAGTACTTACTTTGCATACCATTTATGAAGGTATAGTAATCAGATACTTATCATTTATTTATGCCAGAGTTCCTGATATTAGAGATTTCAGAGCCCTAAATTTTATACACGACAAGATTTTCCTTTTGGTAAAATGCCGTCAGAAGTCGCAGTTTTTATTTTAAAAGATACCAAAAAAGTATTATAGCTATAACTGTCTCAAAGTATATTGATTGAGTTTTCGAGTGACTAGCATATTAACTATTTAAAAATCTTATTAAGCACATTAAAATTATAATTATTCAACATATTTGACAGTACTTAAACAAAGAGGACCTGAAGACTGTGTCAACCAAGGCTAACGTGTTTTACACGTCGCCAAACGAGATACTGTTGAACACTGGCGACATCAGCAACGAGGTGTACGTAATCAAGCAGGGCATCTGCGAGGTACCAAATAACGTTTGAATTTATCTGAATAAACGTTCTAGGATGCAAATATTAAACGGTACAGCAGGATCGAATAGAAAGTCACTTGTAGTGCAATAAACTTACGCATTTCCAGATAATTAATCCGGAAACAAAAGAGGTCGTCAATGAGCTGAGAGCGAGGAACCATTTCGGAGTCCTCGAATGTTTGTTACGTGAGTTAATATTTTTTAACTACAATATTCTCCAAATGGGTGACACTCAACGTAAATTTCAAATGTAGGTTAAGATTTATTTGAACACTTCATGGTGAAACGTGCTTGCCTAGAATACTGAGGTAGTAATGTTAGCAGCCGAAACACAACAAAGGTATTAGGATCCCTTCAACTCTTGGATCCTCAATCCTAGGAGTTCATCGCGAATAACTGTACATCTGAGGATCCCTTGAGACGTTATGGCTCCCAAACACATCGACTTTTGAGTATGAATGTGACTTTAGTGTAAAAGGTTTCAGAGGTATGTTCCTGTTGCTGTCTACATAAGTAACTGTTTCTACCGCAAACAGTTGTATGTTATCATTACTGTCTTCCAGTTTGGAGGATGATGTAGTTAGCGAATAACTGGGGTAATGAGATAACATTTTATTAGTGACGAGCACAATTAAGTCCAGTTTTCAATATTTAATATTTTTTTGTTGTGTCTTTCCTAATAAACTCTTCGTTTACCCAAGGCCTACCTGCGTTCTACACGGTGCGCGCCGTGACCCACGTGCAAATGTTCTCTTTATCCCGGAAGTTCTTGCTGAACGCAATGGAGATACCACAAATTAAGGATGCCATCGAATACTCGAAAGAACAACCGGTTAGATTTCTTTTATATTATGTAACAACCAGACGAGGTGGAAGAGTACTTGATGGTGAGCATAAAAAAATGGCGATGGATCAATGTTGCCCTCGTTGATATAACCATAGTTTGTAAGTAGTAAATATTCTCTGTTTGCAGGAATACGCGCGTTTGCAAGCGGGCAGGCAACCGTTCCTGTCGTACCAGCCGCCGAGTCTGATCCCCAACGTGGAGCGGTTCCGTCTGCCCAAGAAATATGAGCACGACTACGCTTTTCTACAGCCCTTCAACAAGCTCGGCTTCCTGTCAGTGATGAGGTATGACTGTCTCGTGATAGGTCACCGATGACCTTTTATATGGATACCAACGAAAATCCTTTTTCTGTATTCGTATAGTAGTGTGCACGCATTACCGCATTCTATCTAGAAGAGCGCTTTGCTAAGAGAAATTACTGGAGTAACGGGATCCACTTGACGATGAAAAGTACTTTGGGAATGGAGACAAAGCTGCCTTCTTTTCATTTCATCTAAGCTTTTATCTACTCGGCTAACTTAAAACTTGTAAGTAGACTTTGTAAGGTATATTTTGAAGCTTTGTGCTCTTCCCCAGGTATATGTTTCCTCGGTTCACCATCCGACCGGACGGCGAGTACCTGATGCGCGCGGAGTGGTGCCGCGGCTGTTGTGCGGTTCTGTCCGCAATGCTGATACCCGGATACCCCTACCTCGTACAAGAGAGCTACATTCCGTACATCCTTCTCATTCTGCTGGACTGCTCGGCTTATTTTGATATGTTAGTCCCTTCTAGTTCATGTGTTGGTGAACAAAGTAATATACACACTACGTACACTTTAACAAATGTGTTGTTATTGTTTACATTGTGGTAATGAGAGATAAGAGAACACTACGATCAATTGGTGTGTATATTCTATATTTAACACATTTAACGTAATCGCTGTTTTACTGATGATAAGTTATTTCATATACATACATATATAGACATGTATTTACAATTTACATCATATATTTCAGTACACCACAGCGGTACCACAAATATAATCGTACGGCAATAACTCTTGTAGACTGCCTTGTAACACTGGGTCTCTCATTTATTTTGTATCATAGTGATATGGCCCGTACTCGTAAATTATTCATTTTTAGAAAAATACGAAGAATAGTTGGAATTTTTTATCAGCAAAAGAACAATCTACTTCTTCTGAGGCAGACTATTGGCTTTATTTAAAATATATACAATATATTTTTTTTGCAGAGTGCAACGTATGCTGGTTGGTTATTACAACGAGAAGGGCATCCTGGTGTACCACCCGGCCAGCACCGCTGACCACTACATCCGGGGCGCGTTCCTCATCGACCTCTTCGCCTGTCTCCCCTTGGAGAAACTTGAGACGCTCCTGAAGGAGTTATACCGTAATTTAATTGCAGTAACTTTAGTTTTATCTTTGTGCCTTTTTACGAGTCATCTAGATTTAATAGAGGGTTCGTAAAACAAATATGGAGGTATTATCTGTCTGATGAGCTCAAGAGAAAATTTACCAGATAATAATGGTTGCCACAATACATACATCTTGTTAGCAGAAATACAATCTGGAGTGATATATATACATTTAGTTTTGTTCATTACCAAATTGCTATGCTTTCTACTAGATCTTTTATGTAAGAGTACCTAGATTTAAATCTTAGTCACTAAAATCAAAATTTCCTCATGAAAAATTAGTTTGTACTTTTTTTTTAATGGGTTATAGGCGACAAGTATCGTATAGCGGTGTCCCGGCAGTACCTGATGCTGAACCGGCTGCTGCAGCTGTACCGGCTGCCATCCGCGATACATGGCCTGGACCGCTACCTGCGGCGGGACCTTGTCCTTGTGTATGATTATTTATTTACTAGTATTTTATTGAAGTTTTCTAGTTACCGATATGACAGAGATTTGCAATTTAATGTGAATATTGCCTTTTTGAAGTGGAATTCATCAGGGAAAATAATAATAATGATGATGGTTGTTTTTTTTTCAAATGTAACTAACAAATTTGTTAAGAATTTTTCTTATTAGATACTGTATACCTCGAAGCAAATCGTATAAATTTTTGAAGAAACAAATTTATCTGTCAAAAATCAAAGAGCATTAGTGATCACTTTCCATCACGTGAAGTTTGCTCGTTTGCTCACTGTCTCTATAAAAAAAAAATTCATTCCATTCATTTCTGGATAAGCCTTGATTTGGTATTTTTCAGAGTTACTAAAACTACGTGTGAAGTTCAATTAACACTACAACAAAAAAGTTGGAACTGAAAATCCAAAAACCATTAAACTATTGTATGATGTATGTTAGCAAATCAATCTTTAGTCCGCGGTCAGCCAATGAAGATTAGTTGTATACTTCGTACTTCTAAAGTTCTTTGTTGGTACATTGCAGCGTGAAAGCAGCACCGCTGTACCTAACGCTGCTAAACGTGATGACCTGCTTCCTGGTGTTTCACTCGGCGGACGTGTACAGCGTGATCAAGGACTCGGACGAGTACGACGTGTTGATCGAGCCGCGGCAGGACAAGGCCGGCTCCTGGATAATACTGTTCAAAGATAACTGTTAGTGCTACAGCTAAATGCTTCGTTATTACACACTACGCTAAGTTTCATATGACGAAGTGACGGGACTTTCTCCACTACATGTTAAGTGATACGCCTGTCTATTAATTAGTGATAAGCACTTGCTTTATTCCACCTCGTAATAATTGTGTTCACCTTTCCAGTTCGCTTCAACCTGACCCAGAGCGCGTGGAACTTGCACCTCGCTAGCTACTTCTGGGTAGTGTACGAGACCACCACGACCGGCTACAACACCATGAACCCCAGCAACTTTGACATCACGAGGATCATGTTCACCGGCATGGTCGTCGGTAATTTATAAAACACATTATTTACAGTCACATCTTTTCTGACAGATGCTTTATTTTCTGTGAGAAAGTTAGCTTTGAAAATTCGCTTTATCTCTCTCATCAAGTTTTCTTGTTAGTTTACAACTCGGGAATGGGACTATCTTCTACTTCTTTCTTCCTTCTCCTATAGGGGCAACATGTTCTTTTTATTGTCACAATTTTGTACAAAATATTGGCCGGGGGACTTCTTCATTATCACTATCGACGTCGACTGCTTGACGCAAGCCTTTTAGGGACTTCTACCGATAAATAGTAATATGCAAGCGTTACCCAGTCCGGTTTGGAAAGTGCTGTAGGTAGTAAAATTACTAGGGTAACGAGTTTAATATATTTTGTCCCAAGGCAACGAGCACAACATGGTGCAGTTGTATGTCATTATTACTGGCGCCTCGTTGTTTAACGCCCTGCGAGCCTATCGCCTCTTCGATTTAAAAATATCGTTTTAGGTGCAATGACCACAACTTACTTCTCCGTACGCATCATCAGCATCCGGTCCATCGTGAACAAGCCGCTCGCTACGTTCCAGCAGCACATGAAGGACATGGCGGCGTTCATGCACAGGGAGAATTTGAATCCGTCCTTACAAAAGTAAGGATATAACCGCTACAGTTGCTAAAAGGATACCGTATCATCTGTCTGCAAATATTTGGAAATGATTTTCTTTATTTTTATATGGAGTCACTATCAAACGATTGAATCTTAGAAATTAGATCAATAATTTATTCCCTCTTTTGGATCTGGAATTGAGCAATAAAGAATTTTTATCGAAGTCCAGGGAATAAGGTTTTTTACTAAAACGCTAATATTAATAATGTCTATGTAAATAAGCAATACTGCACCGGCCAGGGATGTGCGCGCTTACTACAGTTACAACTGGGACAAAATGGGCGGCTTAGACTACAGGAACGTGTTGAAGCTGTGCGACCAGATCACACTGCGCACAGATGCAATATTGGACATCTATGGTTCCACGTTCGCTATGGTTAGACCTGTAAACTTTTTTAGGTATTCTTACTTCAACAAAAACAAAGAATACGACGTCGTTTTCATTCACTCTCGCTCATAATGTCGCGATAAACGTACAGAAATAACTTTGGTTTTAATTAAACTCAAGTAAAGCATTCTTCAATTGTTAAATTCACCATTTTGCCTAAAACATGGTGATGTTACTGAAGTTTTGACTTTTTCTTGAACTATTCTAAAAAAGGATTTATGTTTCTGTTATTTTTCTTCTTCTTGATAAGTATAGATATTTAAGGTTTTTTTAACAGTATTAAAAGACCTAATGCATCGAAGGCTCTAATCTTTTGATGACTTATTACTTTTGTCATTCACATTTGATGGAGAGATATTATCACAGATTAAATTTGTATTCAATTACGCAAATACTTTTATTAGGGGACTATCACTTAGTAACCTTATAATGTATCATAATTAACATTTTTTTCTGTTTGCCGATGAGTGTAGTGTCCAATTCTCGGCCAATGTGACTTGTCGCTGCTCCGCACAATTGGACGCGCGGTGCGCAGCGTCCACTTCCTGAAGCGAACCCTCATCGTGGAGAAGGATGACGTCATCAAGGACATCTACTTCGTGGACTCTGGCACCGTGGAGCTTATCGACGAGGGGAATGAATCATTTGCATCGGTCATGCTAACTAAAGGAAGGTAATTAAAATGTCATGAGAAAAACGTTAGATTACACTGTTAATGTTGACTGGTAGCGTAGTATTAGTAGTGGTGTGCAAAATACACTGTATTCCAGTCTAAGGAGGTGAGTAATAAGACTGGTCTACCTCAGTATTATTAATTTATAAGTAATACAATGTGGTGCTGTGGACACATTCTAACGATTACTTTATTATTTATTAGCAAGCGTATTGCCTACTAGCAAGTGAATGTTGTATCTCTGAATGCTTTAAGTTTCGCAAAATAAAAAATGTTAAAAAGCCTTTTGAGTTTAGTGCTTAAATATCATATCTATATAGAAGTAAAATTTCTTACAGTATATTCGGCGATCTCGATGGACAACCGTCGCTCCGGTCTCCCGTGTCTTTGGTGTCGATGAGCAAAGTTCATATGCTGCAGATCAATGCCCAGGCATTTTTCACCATCATCAGCGACTTCCCCGACGTGGTCCAACTCATGAAGT
The DNA here is from genome assembly GCA_029286795.1 of Byasa hedistus. Taxonomy (NCBI): domain Eukaryota; kingdom Metazoa; phylum Arthropoda; class Insecta; order Lepidoptera; family Papilionidae; genus Byasa; species Byasa hedistus. Next base: position 647,855 of record JAGSMW010000020.1, on the reverse strand, counting down.
CTTACCGACCAAACAATGAGGTATCTCATAATTAAAGCAATGAAGTAAAACTAGATACTTTAATCGAAGGTTCTACATACACTAACGCATCATTTTAACACCCAAGATATTAAAGCATATATTTAACATAAAAAAAAAAGTAATCAACGTCTGGTAATTTTTGCTTGTTTTTTTCAGAAATATATTATTGGAAGTATGGGCGAAGAGCCATCGAAGTTCAAAAGGGACCTGCGAGTCAGCTCCTCCATATCACCTTTGATGATGAGGAACAAGTCCTTTCTCAAACACTTCCACCTTAAAAACTCCTACGTCCAGTTGTACCTCATCGTAATCTCTCTGCTGAGCGTACTTGCCGAGACTTACAATGCTGGCTTCCAAGACAACAGCACCTGGCTGATTGCTACTCTCTACGTTCTGGATCTGGCGTTCTATTTCAAGTTCATTATTGTCTATGTGCTGCCAATTGTCGCCAATAGTGATGATGACGTTAAAACAGTTTTATTGCCGAACGTACAAAGGTGGGTCCATTTCTTCCAGTTACTTCTAGTATTGTATAGTTCTTGTTCATAAGAAGTTGGATCTTGTCTAAAAGACAATAATTACAACGTAAGGCTGGGAAAGCACGAGAATCTGGTGGCAAGTCTTTCTTGCCGGAGACACACAGTAGTGTGCAAACATTACTGTGTTCCGGTTTGAAGGGAGCTATATGCTAATGAAATTACTGCGGTAACGAGACTTGACACCTTATGTCCCAAGTAATGAGGTGCAGTGTATACCATCCTAACTAGCGCCACGTTGTTATGGGTAAGCTTACCACTTATCATCAAGTGAAGGTCTCGCTCATCTCATCGTCTCGTAGAATAAAAAAAATTAAAAAAATCACTTACAGCTGGGTAAAAGTCCTACTTGTCACTTTCATGAAAAGGTTTAACTTAATTTTGGAATTCTCACTGTTTACTGGCACTAAATTCTCAACAGATACATAAATATATTGTTTTCTAAAAATTTTTAACCTGTACACGTTTGTTTCTATATTTGTTCCAGATACTCCAAATCTGAATCTAAATATGACATCATATCGTGCATACCCTTGGAGTTCTTCAGCTTCATTAGCCACGAGAACCGCGGAATGTTGTTTTCCTTCTTACGTCTCAACCGGGTGTTCAGAGTTGTGAGATTTGTTTTATGTAAATGTTATAAAACAGTTGGAGTGAACTAGTAATAAAAATCAGTACAATGTTAAAAAAATCCTGCATCTCACGTATAGATAAAAAATTAAGTCTTTTTTTTAAAACAGTGAACTTTGAAATTAGATTCAGCAGTTGAAACAAAATAATTGGGTGGAAATTTTAATTCAACGGTTGCTAGTAGCTGAATGAGATAAGAAAAAAACACAAGGGGAGTATGTCCTGTGTAATAGCAGATACAGGCTAATGATGATGAGTTGATAGATATTGATTGAAAAGTTGTTGAGAGGAAAAGCTGATATAATGAGGAAATGGTCTATAGAGAAAATTTAAATTATTAAAGAACATGAAAACTAAATAATTATGCAGATAGATTAATCAAAAAATATTATAAATTTTGTACATGAAATTTTATGTAGATATTTTTGTACTTACCATTACCTCAACCGACGAACAGCTGGACTTGAGTCTTTTGTAATATGCTTTGTGGTTTTTCTACTCAATGTAACCTAATTCGTACTGTAACCAACTTCAGTTTTTTTGATGTTCTAGATAACTATTTATAAAGGCATCAGCTTGCACCACGAGAACCTATCGATCAACATGATGCTGATGACCATCTACTCGGTTTCCGTCTGGTTCTCCCTGTTCGTGCACATCACATCCTGCGTCTGGTACTTCATCGGTTACTTGGAAGACCGTGCTCAGCCGAAGTCTTCGTGGATTTACAAGAGTATTGACGATATTTTCATTAATTTTAAACGTCTCTTTTACCAGAGACCGTGTAAGTAGGTTCCACTGCAGGGCAACTCGGAGGCGATGATCGCTTCATTGTTATAGAAAGACATTTTGTTGTATAAATAATATATATGTAAGGTTTTGATTTTTGATGACTTGCGGCACGATTAATTAAACAAAAATAAGTTTCTTTTAGGAAAAGAAACGACATTTAATGTAATTAATTAAAAGTTAGGCCGCCAGTACATTTCTTGAGTGCCTTGACATGTCTCTCTCTCTGTCGCTATCTGTCAAAATGACATGAGACGCGCGGGGAGTTTTATATGAAGAAAATTATATTTTTCTTTATATATATTTGACTGTCTTTTTGCTACTGTTCCGATATAGCCATGTTGCTGCGTTGGACATGATTTGATATCACATAAACTAACGCTGTTTACGCATTAACAGGCCCCAAGCGGCGCCATGTTGTCGCCGAACGGACGTAAATACACTCATTTAACTTTGCTCTGTCACATGGCGGATTCTTGTTTTCGAATATATCGAAAATTTGCTGTCATCGAAATTTATAAGCTTCCCGTTTGCGCAGTTTTTATTTAGATTTATTTCAAATGATTTAGCAACTTTGTTTTACTTATTGCTAAAAATTCTGTAATATATTTTTCTTGTATTCATTAAATCACTATAAAGTCGCTGAAAAATTTATAAGTGTCTATTAAATATTGGATCAGTATGAGATAAAAGATAATATGAGAAAAATGTGCCCTTTCATATTTTTTCTACCATAAATATAATTAGGTACTCAAACACTGTTATCATTAACGTTTCCTTGTATCACGGGTGTCCTTGATACGATTCTGTAGCCACATTGTTTAGTTTGTTTTGTAAACTCACGTAATATAAATCTGCCGCTATAAAATCATTGCTGTATTTAAATTATCAATGTATGAGAGCTAGGGTATTTTGGGCGAACATGCTCACAATCTCATTGTCGAATACCATGTGAAGTTAAAGTTCACTTTCATGTTTAAAGTTTGAATACTATATTCATATTTTTTATTAATAGGATCTGCAGATTATAAACGATATTTTACATTTTTCTAAATACCTTTTATAAACAAACATCAAATTATTTTGATCCAGCTTTTCAGTGTTTCATTAAATTATAAATTTCAGTTGCTTGATAGTCAAAAGCATTTTTTATTTGATCAACCACTGTTTCAAGCATGAACTTCTTCAGCTTTAACCACAAGCGTTCATTCATTTGATTCTCCAGACGACGGCAGCTCCTGGTGCAGGAACTTGTACATATGCTCGATATATTTCGTCGTGTCGACCTTCACACAGAACGGGGTAGGCGACATCATGCCCATGAACAGGGCTGAGGTAACTAAACCTAACTTTTACTATTTCTAGCCTCAGTTTTTCAGTAATCAATAAAAATATTAGTGTATAGTAATTTACCGGTTTAAACAAAAGTTTTAACGAAGTGATAGTGCTGCTAAAATTAGACTATATCTCCTATAAGATAAAACAAGAAAACGTTTAATTGTACTCTCAATTTCTACTCCCATGACGTTTTTTAATAGCCAAAAATAATTACTGTTTTAAATAGAACTGTTTGTTTACCACCTCGCAGTACACAAAATACAATTGTTAAGGCGCGCCGACGTTTTACTGGCAGAGTGACAATAACCAATGTATCGGTGACGCACAACGCCGTGTTCATCTGATTATTTCTACTTGATGTCCAGCTTTTTGTAGTATAGTTGTTGCCAGCTGTTTCACATGATTTGGAGGTATATACATCAGTCATTCCGGAACCCCTGCTTTGGTATCAGTAACTAGCCGGCCGTTTGGTGCGAAGGATTATGTGGGATTTCTGTATACTAAAACTCTTTTGGTCTCCTTTTTTTACTACCAAATAATATAATAAGAATACTGCTCGCAGTGGTATTACGAAGTGGTTTTCATTGGTTCGTAAAATTATAATGAAAGCTGCGACGGACGTACTTGACCGCATTATGATGATGTACAGATTAAATATAATCCATTACACTGACGGTCGGAAGCTGCTGCTTGAGATAAACATGATAATACTTTTAAATAAACATGTATATAATGTAATGCGGAATTATGTTTGTCTGTTGTGAAATGGCAACTTTTTTTTAAACACTTTTTATATGTTTTTGTTATAACACAACTGTTGAGTGCTATCATTTAATTTTAAATTTAAACGTTTCCGTACTTTCAGGTGTTTTTCGTGATCATACTCCAGATTGTTTCGGTAATGGTGTTCTTGATTTACGTCGGCGAGTTCTCCAACATATTTCAGCACCAGTCCTTTCGTTCGTTCGAGTTTTTCTGCAAGTATTTGGAGCTTCAGGTATACTCAGACACAGGTGGTACCTTAATTATATTCTTATGTATATATATTATATGAAAAGAAGGCTATTATTTTTTAAACTTTATTGGGCTGTAACTGGGTTAATTATTAATACTGTGATATAAAGTCAATATACTAACTTATGCCACATGCGAGTGGTCTCATTGGTTTGTTAAATAAGATACAGATGAAACGTATATATTTTCAAGTATGATAGTTGCAGATGCTTTACGAGTTAAAATCAGATATGGCATTGCTTTTAATAAAACATTGTTGCGTTATGCTGTAGTGAAAAGCACTGAAAGCAATTTAAATATGTATATGCAGTCATAGTTGTGTAAATTTTCAGCGGCATGATGATTTGTCTGACGAAGAATATTTATTACACGACGAAGCGAACACTTTCGTATCAACATATTTCAGCCGTGACATACGATTCGCATGCATACTAAACAAACCACCGTAGTGAATAACATTTTTGCTATGTCATGATTAATATTTTAACACCGGATATTTTTAAAAGTGATATTGAGAATGGGGAACCAATATCATACTTAAGAAAAAATACTATGTATAAATTGTCGTCTTCAAAATGTGATGGTTCATCTGATGGTTAATGACTCGTTCACCGATAACAGTGGCGCTAGGTATGATAATATTTGCGCCGCATTGTGCTTGTTATTCGAGACATGGTCTTTATTACCAGGCCACAAAGTCTTTCATACAGGAATACAGATATGCTCGTTACTATTGCACGTTCCACAACTTGGTGGTAACGCGAAGTGGTGCATTTATGTTTAGGAGTTTCTCAAGAACAACAGAGTGTCTAAAAACTTGGTGGTGCTGGTGAACAAGTACTCGTCACACCTGTGGCGGGAGTCGCGCGGTGTGCAACTGCCTCACTTCTTGAAATCGGCGCCGCACTGTCTCCGGCTGCGGCTCATGTCGGCTACATTCTTGCGTCACTTGGTCAATGTGCGTAGCTTTTTTGGTTAATTTTACTTTACATACAATCTGTTTGTCGAGTATATACAGTATCCATTCAGCTCGGCATTAATGCTACTACTGTACAGATATTTCATTTATCTTATTGTTTTAAAACCATAAATATTTATTTTTTCAATAAAAGACGAAACTAAATATATGATAATTTTCCCATTTTGCTGTCTTCTGGGCAGATTTTTCACGATTCTTGTAAAAACTTTCTCGATACAAACAAGTATAAATACATGCTTTATCTAGGTACTGCAAAAAGGTATCTTTGAAGATGTAATATAAACTTGTTACAGATTACGGTGTTTCAAAAGTGCGAGGCGGCTTTCCTTCGACAACTCGTTGGTTGCCTACATCTGTTTACATACAATGAAGGTAAAGCTTTTACAACCAAATAAACCTGCATTATTAATGATTGCATTGTTTAAATATTGACATTCAAAGTGGTTTTTACGAAGCACGAGTACAAGGTGGTCTAGTGAATGAAGAGGTGTGGTTGCGCACTCCATAAATTTTCAAAAAGACATCAAAGTTGATTAATGTATGAAAATCTGTATTTAGTAAACAGAGAATTCTTCATATATATCAGAAAACCTGGGCATTTATTTCTTAAGACAAAACAGTTGAAGTGGCCTGAATAAAAACGTTGTGGATGAATAACTTACAAACAATTTTAAGGTATGTACGTGGTGAGGCAAGGTGAAATAACGGACTCCATGTATATCATTCATACTGGACGAGTGATTGAGAGTAAAGAGGATGAAAGTCAATCTAAAATATTTCAAATGGGAGATTGCTTTGGCGCGGTAATATCTTTAGATTTCTATATTGCTTCTTGTTACCTTTTGATTTTATAAGATTTACTTTTTCAGTTGCAAGGTTTGACTCATAATTTGCCGTACGGTGATTCATATCGCACCATAACAAAATGTCAAATTCTCACATTAAACCTCAATGATTGGGAAGATCTACTTAAACATTTTCCTGAGACAAAAAAGATTATTTTCCGAAGGACAAGCTCAGATGATAGCCCTCCCGATCAAAGTAGAACTAGGAGAGGCTCAAGGGATAAAAAAGAGCGTAGAGTCACAATAGCTAACCGACACGACGAACCACCTACAGACAAAATGAAAGACAGTTCAACGGAACCACATATTTCCATTCTGACTGAAACCGCAGAAACCTCCGAACCCTTTATCGAAAAGACTATTGAGCTTTCACAAACGAGTTCCAAAGAACTGTTTCCAAAAACAGAACAAAAAGATAAATCATCGCAATCAATAATGAAGCCAACTTTTGATGAATCTGATGTTTTGTCTGAATCAATCGAACTAGAAAACAGTACACAGCTACTAAACATCAGACGCTCTAATGATTCAATAATAGAAAATAAAAATAATATAAAAGAACTAGAATCTCCGGGAGAACATAAGAGTGGAGATATAAGAGAAAGTAGTAGTATTAACAAGTCAATCAGTACAGGAGTAGAATCGTCAATAACATCACGAAGCTCTAAAGGCTCAGCCCCTGAGCCTTCAGAGCTAAGTAGTGGCTCTATAAGAGATATCGATAGTTTACTTCAAGTAGAAGATGAAAAAATCACAACTGCGCTTATAGCTAAACTCGATAAACCGCATCGACCGTCAATTATTATGTCATCCAAGGATGATGGGACTACTGAAAAGGAGGAACGGCTTGTAAATGAGTTTAAATATACTGAGGATACCGGTGAAAATATATCTGAGCTTGACATGAAAACAGTAGACAATTATATACTCGAGCGTCAAGAAGAGGAGGAACCAATAATACCTGCGAATGAGGAGGAAACTAAAAAATTACTATACCAACGTGACGAAGAACCGTCAACCTCGCGCACTAACAAACACGTACTACACGTACGTTACAAGGATGATGCAAGTGACACGGAACCAGGTACTTCCGATGACACATCGTTAAAAGTAGCGGAAATAAAACAAGAAGCAGAAGGTGAAACTGTGGAAAAAAAGACGCAAGGTGATGGCGTCGAGACTGATATTATTGAAAGTTCGTCCGCCGATAACGTAAATGAAAAAAAGATGGAAAAGAAAGAGGACCCAAAAAATTAGCTTCACCGTGATTGTAATTTTATTTTAGTTTTCTATATATTTGTATAAAAAATATTAAACGGTGTTAGTAAAATTATACGTCATGGGTGCCATGAATGATAGATTCGTAACATAAACAGTTCCTTTAAAATTTTCTCTACGAGGACTCTCTTCCTCAGAACGTTTATCCTCAGCTCTGGCCAAATACGGGTTGATGTATGTCGCATGTCCATGACAGCGGTAGTTCGTGAACGTGTAGCTTACCTCACGATGTTTTCCTTCATCAGAATCTTAATATTAGTGGAGATCGAACTTGAAACTGAACAAATATGCCTTCAGTCATCACAGCTTCCATACGAATCCATAATTAAATCTATTTTTCCTTTCACTAGAATTTCATTACCTAGTGTTCATTTCGTTATGATGTTATAACGAAATCAGAACTCTTAAAGTTAATAATTATGAAAAGAAAAATATTCCCTTTCACCTGGTGGTGAGTGAAACGCCTGCTCATGAGGTAGTAGGCACCATGATGTTTACACAGCATTTTTCATTTAGTTAATAAATATAGTATTCCGTTACTCAATAATTTTACTCGCTGCAGCGCTGTTGGCACATAACGGGGACAACATTATTTCTTATATATGCTAGTGTTGCTATGTAATTGTTAGATAATTAGTTATTCACTTGCGTTGATTGATGTGTCAACATTATTCATAGTCCATTCACGCGCAACGCTGCATCGGATCTCGCATTCATCAGTAACCTAAGCGCCGATTTGGGGCGAAGCCAACGCGGTACTATTTCGGCGTGTCGTTAGTAGCGAAAAGCTTACAATTGACCGCTGACCGGAGTCCGAATCTCAAAGCCCGATTCCAGCTATTTTCGACTTTGATCTGCTCCATTACGTTTGATCGACACACCAAACTTGTGCAGATGTCAAGTGGAGCAGGCAATTGTCATAAATTAACTTTGATTGATTAATGTTTTATAACGAATACATAACTGCTGATTAAATTTTTTATCCGATTTGTTTATATAATTTCATTTTATATTCCTCTGTAAGGAAACTTCCAAATGTTTCCCTTTAACAATCAATAAATAAATGAGCTATCCAATATCTGACCGAACCTAAACCTATTCCATCTAACCTGAACGTTAGCATCTTCTATAACAAATGTATTATGCATGACTATACGTGCTATATTGAATGTATCTAAGTAATAATTTCAAGGATCAAAATCTAATTCTTAACAAGACGCTGATAACATTTATCTTTAATAATTATTACAAGTCAGGTTAAGAAATCTTAAAAAAAAACTCGAAACTTATTACATTTACATTATACTTACTATATCATTTACACTTATAATAATTGTTGTGTAATAAAGACTAGACATCTGGTCGTGAAAGTCTTAAAAACTTAGTTAGGTACAAGTGAAGTGATTTCAAAAGCAATAAAAAAATACGACGTACTTAAAAAAAAACTTTATTACAAAACTCTTACACCATAATGATATTAATATTCTAAAGAGAAGTGATACGCATCGAGCGACGATTGTAAGCTAAAAACATGTTGCTGAAGTTACATGAAGATGTCTTTCTCGTATTTATTTTAGGACACTATTGCGGCCCCCGTTGGTCAAGAGTTCAGTTTTAAATTGGAATGCCCAGCACTGTATTTGTTCATGGCTGTTGCGATCGCTTGGTCTTGTTCGTTGGCAGTGTATTGAGCTACGTTCCGTGGGTCGTGAGGATGCGGTCTAACGTTATTTAAATGCTTATGTGTAGCGACGTTACTTATTTTTAACTTAAGCACTAAAATTACGGTTTCACTTAAATTAGATTCATTTTAAGTTGTTCTTTTTTACTATCCCGCCTTCTCCATTGGTCTCTAGTGTTATACCGATCACACCTGGAACAATAGAAAATAATTTTAATTTATTGCATAACAAAATTGAAAAATATGATGAACTCAGGAGTTTTTATGTCATTAAACGATATAGTAAATAATAAAGAAGAAAGAAAGAAACACTCTTATAATTAAATAAATCACTAGTCCTTGACACTTACTGAATATTTTCTCACTGTAACGTTTCGATAATAAAACAACATTGTACTCAAATTCTTTTGTATTCATAGAAGTAACTCTTATGTTCAGTTTTAAATATGACGTAATTATTATTGAACTTTATATTTGTAGAAAGAAAGAATTCGCATTTAAATGTAAAAAGAACATGTATTTGTACATCGCTACGAAGACTTAAGAAAAATAATGTTACTGTTCCAAACGTCGTTATTATGTGTTATTTACGAGACGGCATCGTTTCGTTCCCAACTATTTGTGTAGACGGATGACGAACATCACTCCGGGATCCAGCAAATATTTAGAAACGAACGTCAGATGTGGCACGAGTGATATTTCTGTAATTCACGTTAAATTTGTTTTAAAACGATTGTAACCATATAGCCCTTTGAATAAAATAGTAGATTACACCGGTTAGAAAAACATTGGGAAAATTATTGGACCGGGCCCAAGTCCACCGGCAGATATAGAGCCTCGGGGCTACTTCATCCTAATCCAGCCTGTATTGATGCGCTGACTACATGAAGACCTAACAAGAAAAGTCTGGCAATAAAGTACCCAGTAATAGACCAACAGTTCATATCGCTATCTATCCAGTTGAAGATTCAAATCTATAAAAAAAAACTGAAATGTCGATGTGAAATTCAAATTAAGAGGCTAATGTGTTTTATTATCTCTGCTGTTAGTCCTCTAAAATCAGGCAAGCTCTCCGTGAAGATTATTTGGTACCGCAAATTTTCCTTAAACGGTAATTTGACTCAGGCCCGAAGATTTAAAGCGTCTAATTTATCGTGTAGTAACTGCTTCATTGAGCCCTAGCTAACAACTTGGTGTATAACATGGTTTGATATCGGGTTCATAAGTTGTTGAATTTGGTTGGTGTAAGGGTTTTTCCAAACACATAGTCCATTGTTGACAAGAAAAGATTACAAAACACAACAAATTAAAAAAAATTGAGATGTCTCTTGTCCATGGCACCAAAAATATGATTAGAAATATTATACTACCTTTTATATTTAAATATGAACCGTGAATATTTAGATCATCAACCTCTGAGATATTTATAATCATAATCGTGAGCACGACGCCTTTGTGTTGCCAGAAAACGTTTAATATTAGTACAAGTGTTAACCTATTAATAGTTTTGTGAATGTCGATGTCACCGTAATAGTTTGGGAAACCCTTTTTTTTTCGCTTAGGAGACTTTTATGGTTTATCAGCTTCGTCAGATTAATCTCAAATCCGGGAAATGTAATACCTACCTCTGCATCTTTATGAGTTTTCATCCAAATTGGCGTAGCAAATTTTAATCTAGATTTTATTATTACAAAGTTTGTTCAACCTAACCAATTTCTGATGTCACTTTTTTTAAAATATGACATTTCTTAGATTTAAGATGTTTAATTTAATATTGTAAGATAAGCGGCAACGGTCGTAACGTCGTTATACAGATTTAGACACCGTCCTTGGACACAGCGCCCACTCCAGTGGAACGCTTTTACATTTATGTAGCTCTGGAATTTGAATTAAATCGAGATCAGCTCTCCGTAGCAAATGCTGAAATTCGTAGAAATAAATTCATGTGTGATAGGCTAATATAATGATGATGATGGAATTAACTATATAGTCACATTTTTAATAAATATAAAAAGGCTGCAGATTCTAACTCTTGTTATATACCTTATTCAGTAAAAAACGTAAAATTAACTGCTTAGTATGATATTAAAAAGATGTTTCACGTTCTTAAATCGTTACATATTGATGTAGAAATAATAATTTGTATTATTCACTAATATTTTGTAACTAATACATATTAGACAAAATGTCTAAGAATAATTGAACGATAAATTTTTATTTTGTTTTTTCTTCTTCATAATTTTTGTCTATGCCACGTCAAGAATATGTCCGCGCGTGTCACAGAGTTATGATTTATGGTCGTTGCTCTTTTGTCTACGGTTCAGAATTAGCTTCGGGTAATTGATGCGATTTGGCATGCCGGTGATATTTAAAAAAAACGCAGCAATCATTTTCAAAGCGCTCACCGGATATTTGTCTGAAATTTTATTGTGCACTATAATTTTCACGCTGCGGCCGTTCGCTGCGTGGTTATTTTTAAAAGTGTAACTGTAACCTCCTTGGAAATTAAATTTGTATAAAAAAACTTTTCCCGTTATATAGTTTACAAAGATTGCTTTGGTAACAGAAACATTTAATTATATCACCTTCATAAAATATACACATCGACGCCTCGCTGGTTCAAAATTTAAACTAAATTTATCGAAGATATTTATAATAGAATAAAGGTGAGATAGGAACGAGAGATTGAGATGATAGTTAAGAGAGGTAGGAAAAACAACATAACAGTATAAGAAGAAATTTCTATACAAATTGTAAAGACAACATTTTTTATAGCAAGCGGTCGAGTACAATATAATGCTGTATATATCATCTTAATATTTTAGACGCTGGGAAAGAGAAGTGTTAGCATTGCAATTCGACCTTCCACTGCCAAATGATGGTTAGTGTCGGAGCCCAAGACCAGATCCACGGGAGGGTCTAGTAGTGCATACCTTCTTGAACCCATGGACGCTGGATGATCGATAAAGTTCGATCTGTTATTCTAACAAAAATAAGAAGGTAAGCAGGGAGGAGTTAACATAAAAAGCGAATGCTGGGAAGAAGGTATATCGTAGATAGAAGGTGTAAGTCCGACATAAAAAAATTGGTTTAATGACTAAGTAAAGAGACTTCTTTGTATTCATTCCACTTCTAAGTACTACTTTATTTAATCACTTCATCTAATGACTATCCAAGTATACGATCTTAGATATTAAAGAAGTGCTTTTTGCTTCAGAGGAAAGATTGCGACTTTAAACGCAATAAGAAATTTAACAGCTGCCTTAATAGCAGCTGCAGCGACGTAATGGTGGCGATAAAATTGGTATAGTCGTTATTAGCACATAAAACATCGATTATCATGATTTTTATTACTAATGTTACCAAATTAAATCATGATAAAGTTATTGTGTCGTAAATTATTCTATTTTAATAAAAAAGTTATGTAACACATAACAATGTGGCGCCAGTTAGGAGGATGTATACTATGCCATTGTACTCATCGTCTCTAGATACTACATATAAGATTCTCTGTAGTAGATGATAAAAACAGAGAAAACACGTGAAAATAACGAAAATCTTAGTGAAAGAAAATAGTAGACAAACTGGTAGTCGTAATTACTATCTAGTTAACAAAATTTTGGGACGAAACGAATGAGAACTATGAAAAACTGACATGTTTACTACGAACGATTACATTTCTTACGCCAAAGAATGTTTTAAGATCAGTTGGCACATTCACAAATACAAAAAAAAAACTATCATACAAAACGGAACCTGAAAGACAATCATCAAAAACAAAAGCGGGGAAGAGCTAACAGGCTTCTCCTAGATAGATTAGTGCGCTTTACCATCAAAGATTATATCGCGGCTTAACAAGAAGTTGAATCATAATCATTTGTCTACATAATTTAAAAAGACTGAAGTAACCGTATCGGTTGCGCAGGAGTTGATGTGTTTGAAAATAAAATTAGATTCACAGTTCTATATCATCACAAAGTTATGAATATTTCCTACGATACCATACGTGAGTCCAAATCTAATAATAAACGACAAGTCTCGATTATCGGGTGCAATGGCATGCTATTTTTGATCTAGTGACACATTCATTCATTATTTTCTATCTATAACTTTTAATTGTGTTAATCTGCAAACAATACCATGTTGCGGTTTGAAAGGCGCTGTAGCTAATTAAATTACAGAGGTAACAAGATCACCGAGAGAGAGACGATCTCGTATCTTAAAGCGACGAGCATAATGTCCTATTCGTTTTAAAAAAGTTATTACTGTAACGCTCATTATATTGTTAAAATTGTTTTATGGATGATTTTATACCGTATTACTTATGCATGTTAGTTTTTGCAAGCTTTATCGAGTACCGAAAGTTCTTTCGATGTTTATTTCAGATTTCAACGTGCCGGTTGTTGAACCCGTAAATTTACATTGAACATTTCTAATCTAGGTTTAGAAATGTTAACGTAAGCTGACCCGGTTCATCAGAATAATACACGACGTTATAAAACTGTATCGAATCCTATTACCCAACAAAACGTGGTTCTTTTCTTAGATTGGCCAAAAAACTACCGCTACACCAAAATGTTATACGGATGATAATCCTTACGCAACGGTACATCACAAGCATCACATATACAACACCTCAGAACATCCCCGAGTACAGGAGCCAGAGGCTGGCCAATAGCAGCACCAGGATCAGGTAAGTGGCGATGAGGCTCGTGGTCTCGTGGTTCGGCATCTTGGAGCTTCGCCGCCGGCTGTGCACTTGCTAACTCGCACCAGAAAACTGAGCGGCGCCACCAAACTGTCGCCGAAAGGCGGTCGCCTACGCGGGGCCACGCCCATTTCACACCAAACACCATCCACATTTATAAATATGAGCGTACAATAATAGAATCGCCGCTTTGACAGCCGCCTGCTGGAATCGGACAGTGATGCGGCGATGGATCAATCATGAGGACCTTGACGTAAACCACAGAACATCTGCTACTGACTGTAATGTAAAACCACCACCGCAGAAGCTTTGCACTTTAAAACAGGAGCAGAAATATAGCTTTTCATCGGACGAAAGAAAGAAGCGAGCTAAACGTTTCCCTTGTGGCAAATGATATGTATATCGGAATGAGGCTTTTATTGGGATGCTAACACAACACCACATTACGCTGATTTTGGTTAGGTCTTCGTTCTAGAAAATTCAGCTGCTTTTAAAACGGAAACCAATATTTGCTTAAACACTATTGTTACGCGGAAATAAGCGCTGTGGTGATTCATTCTAAGATTCTTCTGTAAGAGCGATCGAGCATCTTCCCCACCCAGTGCGACTACTGCACTGCTAAGTAAGTAGAGATTAATAATCGGTTTAAAAAAATAATAACAAATAACAGGGGAAATCTCAACAACAACAACAAAATCTCTCATTTATCGCACCCATCACAAAACTGTAGACGAAACTCCTCAAATCAATTTATAATAGATTTATAATAGATTTATAATAGATTTATAATAGATTTGACAAAATTATAACAAATAACACGGGAAATCTCAACAACAACAACAAAATCTCTCATTTATCGCACCCATCACAAAACTGTAGACGAAACTCCTCAAATCAATTTTAAAGATCATTGAAACTTACAATCGGTTGTGGGGTCGCGTGTTAGAAGACCGTGGAATAGAGTAGCCACAGCAGGAACAGCAGGATCACCAGGATCATGTAAGTGGCGGCCAGGTTCACGGTCTCCGCGTTGATCGGCATGGTTGCAATAAAGCGGTGCAGGCACAACTGAACGCTGGAGGACCCTCGCCCGCCCTGGGGCGGATTACCGCGTCACGAGACTGGGCCACACTCGGCCAGAAAAGGACGTTCCAGCAATTACAATTTTTTTTAATTACCAGGAAGAATATACAATACTTTTTCGTTAAAGCGACGAAACAAAAAAAACGTTTATGTGAAGATAGACGATGTACACTCCACATTGTACTTGCGATACTCGATGTAAAATCTCGTTACGGCAGTAATTTCATTAATTACAACGCGCATCTAACCAAACAATGTTTGTATACTACTGTTTAGCGATAGAAATAAACGTTGCTATGTTACTTTAATTAGCACACTATATTACAACTAAATCCAAAACATCTTCATCCCGTATACAAAGATGTAAGACAGCGCGAATATCTTTGAGAATGATAAGTGATCAAATGTTTAATAAAGTATCTTATCTATATATCTAATTTGAAATTAATTACAAATATACTATGTCTAAAATTATGAAAATTATAATTTTCTTATTATTAATAAAGAGAATCATAGATTGTATAATAATAGATATAGTTGATGCGTATAATAATAGATGTGGTAGTTCTTTCAGAAGACAAATAACTACTTACGTGTTTTAAAATACCGAATATAACATCCAGAGCGCCACTAGAAGCAGCAAGAGGATGCAGTAGGTTGCCGCCAGGCTCTTGCCTTCCGAAGCTTGGCTGACCATGTTGCAGTGGTCGCTGCCGCCGCACCGTTGCAACTGAGGTCCGGCTGCTTGCAGCGCTCATGTAACATTACGTACGGACATTCTATTTTTCGTTTTGGCGACGTATGTGTTTAATGGTCTGCCAATTTAGAATTCTCACACTGTACATTTGTCTGATATGTTTACAACTTTTTGCTGAAAACGAAGTCATTGCCAAATGTTCAAGATTATTTTTTCGAATAACCCAACGCCAGAGTCAGGCCCTGTCGGCTGAATTCTGGAGAATGATAAGCCGCGCTATATTTGCTCCGCTGGAGTATCGGTCGTCATGAACCCACATTACAATACCCGCTGCGTACGTAGGCGCACTTTTCCAACAGAAATGTTAAATCAGTTTAATAATATACTCTATTACCTTTCTTTAAGTCTCACAACTGAAAAACAGAATTTTAGTTTAAAATCCATCACAAGAACCATTTATATTACAAACCAATTATTCCATTAAATATATATGTAACATCTAACACAATTTTGAAATATAGTACTGTACGTAAATCTATACATGAATCGGTCGATACTGTTTGAAAAAATTTATCAAAAAAGAGTTGTACAATCTTTAACAGATGTTAAATAAATAAATGTTATGATGTCAAGAGAACGGTGAAGCTACAGATATAGCAAAACATCGCCTGACTGTTAACTATATTGAAAGGAATGTGCTCTCGATTACAGGAAGTAAATCGCGAATTATTCCCGGCAATTAGTTCTTTGCAAAGCTTTCTCCTTTCTCTTACTCTTGTACAGTCTACTCTATCTATTATTGATTATGCTGATGACCTAACCGAGGGGCAACTACCTAATAAATTTACTTGTGTGACTTTAAAATGTCTTTCTAGAATTCTTTTTTAGTCTCCGCAAATATAATCATGTTATGACATTTTTAACAAACTCCGTGATGCTGTGTCTAATACCTTGTAACACGTTGGTCTCTGTGTTGATTCCGGTGCCGGATGTTGTTGGTAAGATTTTCAGTACTCACCTAAATGGCTACCCTCCTCTTGTTGTAAAATGGTTGCCATAACAGGATTGCTGTGTTTCAGCTGTTAAAATATGAGAGCCGCACTATTAGAAGCGCTTTATATATTGGGCGCTTTATCATCCACGACCTTTTTTTCTTTGATACCATATGACGTGTGGGTCAAGTGTTTAGTTTGTATATAAAAATCTAGTGTGAATTCCAATTTATATCCTTCTTTTTTAAGAAATTAAGAATATTGTATTACAAATGCTAACATTTTTTTCTCTATTTAGTCTCTGTCTATAGAATACTTTATGTTATAAAGATATTTAAAGCCCATTTGTATAAATTTGTTTAAAATTTTATTGCCGTTATTAAGCGGCCGCCATTCTTGGCATCCAAACATCATTAATTAGCATCATCATTAACGCTTTCGATTTCTTTCGTGACGGGCCAGATAATGACGGCCATCCGGTGTTTTGCTGCCAAATCGGAACAGAGACGAATGCGTGCAAATGGAAAACAAAAACAGACGGCCGATGATCATTTATATATAGTTACGATTCCGTAAATATTTCACAGTAAAACAAATAAACAGTTCACTGCTTTCGCGGGGATTTATGGGTTTTAATGCAAAAGCTCAGACTTTACGCATACATATATTTAGCATATCAATCGGTCAATCATTCTAACGATAATAGAAGTTGATGCCTTTGCTAACGTGATAGATAAAATAGGCCGAAATTCCGGCTGTGGGGTAATAAAAGTACTATTCAAAATTAAATAACAAAAATCGTTAATTATCGACAGAACTGTTTGTAACTGACAATGTTAACTAACTGGTTATATGTTATTCTCAACTTCGAACAGGCGTTTGGTATTTTAATTTACTTCAACATTAAGGGATTGATACATGGTGGGTAATATGTTAATTCCTTTCCACTGGAATCATTCCAAATGCACAAATTCCTCCGTCTCGTAATGTATATCACAAAAATTTCAATAGGCGTATACTAAATCTCCATCCTGTCGTCTTTAACTTTTTATTTTACAACTAGCTGACCTGACAGACTTCGTTCTGTCAAAAAAAAATTGAAATGTTCTATGTTCCTGCCTATTTTATAGCCGGGGCAAAAAAACTTCTGAACTGAACCGTCGCCCTGGTTATGGGCGGTGTGTGGGGTTCAGCACTGTATATATTCATCTAATAACTAATATTTAAATATTAGTGGGTTCCGGAAGAGTGGCCAAAGTTATAATTAAAGTACATAAGTTATATTTACTATAATATTTTTTTTGGAACAAATAACTGCCACATTTCAAATCTTTTTGACAGAATGTAGTCTGTCAGGTCCGCCAGATGGTAACGCGGTTTGTGCTCGACTGATGTATTGACGTGAAAACGAATGCATTTTATGTCGCGCGCCGAAACTAAAACAAAAGAAATAATATCGCGAAGCCGACCTAATTGAAAATCAGTATGGTGGATGTTTAGCTCTTACATTTTGTGACTATTTATGTTATTATTTCATCGTTTTAATTTCGGCACGCGACGTTAGATCCTCCGACGCGCATACGCACACTGTTTTGATAGAATAATTGAATTTGAACTTTGTGTAGCTGTAATAAAGTGCAAATTGACTTTTTAGCGTTACGAACGCACCTACATTGCTTAGACAGCAGTGAAAGCTTGTAGATACATAGATTGATAGATAGTTTGTTTGTTTGGTTTTCGGTTACTGGTTTCTGGTTTATGGTTTCTGGTTACAGTTTTCTAGTTTCTGGTGTCTGGTTCCTGGTTTCTGGTTTATGGTTTCTGGTTTCTGGTTACAGGTTTCTGGTTTCTGGTTACAGGTTTCTGGTTTCTGGTTTCTGGTTACAGGTTTCTGGTTTCTGGTTTCTGGTTTCTAGATTCTGGTTTCTAGATTCTAGTTTCTGGTTTCTGGTTTATGGTTTCTGGTTTCTAGATTCTGGTTTCTGGTTTCTGGTTTCTAGATTCTGGTTTCTGGTTTCTAGATTCTGGTTTCTAGATTCTGGTTTTGGTTTCTAGATTCTGGTTTCTAGTTTCTGGTTTCTGTTTCTGGTTTCTGTTTCTGGTTTCTGGTTCTGGTTTCTAGATTCTGGTTTCTGGTTTCTAGATTCTGGTTTCTAGACTCTGGTTTCTGGTTTCTAGATTCTGGTTTCTAGATTCTGGTTTCTGGTTTCTAGACTCTGGTTTCTGGTTACTGGTTACTGGTTTCTGGTTTCTAGATTCTGGTTACTGGTTACTAGTTTCTAGATTCTGGTTTCTAGATTCAGGTTTCTGGTTTCTGGTTACTGGTTACTGGTTACTGGTTACTGGTTACTGGTTTCTGGTTTCTGGTCTTTGGTTACTGGTTTCTGGTTTCTGGTTTCTGGTCTTTGGTTACTGATTTCTGGTTTCTGGTTTATGGTTTCTGGTTTCTGGTTCTGGTTTCTGGTTCTGGTTTCTGGTTTCTGGTTTATGGTTTCTGGTTTCTGGTTTCTGGTTTATGGTTTCTGGTTTCTGGTTTCTGGTTACTGGTTTCTGGTTTCTGGTTACTGGTTTCTGGTTTCTGGTTACTGGTTTCTGGTTTCTGGTTCTGGTTTCTGGTCTTTGGTTACTGGTTTCTGGTTTCTGGTTTCTGGTTTCTGGTCTTTGGTTACTGGTTTCTGGTTCTGGTTTCTGGTTTCTGGTTCTGGTTTCTGGTTTCTGGTTCTGGTTTCTGGTTCTGGTTTCTGGTTTCTGGTTTCTGGTTTCTGGTTCTGGTTTCTGGTTTCTGGTTCTGGTTTCTGGTTCTGGTTTCTGGTTTCTGGTTTCTGGTTTCTGGTTTCTGGTTTCTGGTTTCTGGTTTCTGGTTTCTGGTTTCTGGTTTCTGGTTTCTGGTTTCTGGTTACAGGTTCCTGGTTTCTGGTTTCTGGTTTCTAGATTCTGGTTTCTGGTTTCTGGTTTCTGGTTTCTGGTTTCTGGTTCTGGTTTCTTGTTTCTGGTTTCTGGTTTCTAGATTTCAGATGTCAGATTTCCATTTTCCATTTTCCATTTTCCTTTTTCCATTTTCCATTTTCCATTTTCCATTTTCCATTTTCCATTTTCCATTTTCCATTTTCCATTTTCCATTTCCATTTCCCATTGCCCATTGCCATTGCCCATTGCCATTGCCCATTGCCCATTGCCCATTGCCCATTGCCCATGCCCATTGCCCATTGCCCATTGCCCATTGCCCATTGCCCATTGCCCATTGCCCATTGCCCATTTCCCATTGCCCATTGCCCATTGCCCATTGCCCATTGCCCATTGCCCATTGCCCATTGCCCATTGCCCATTGCCCATTGCCCATTGCCCATTGCCCATTGCCCATTGCCCATTGCCCATTGCCCATTGCCCATTGCCCATTGCCCATTGCCCATTGCCCATTTTCCATTTCCAATTTTCAATTTTCGGCGGTAAATAGTGTCACTATTACAAAAGATCAACAAAGTAAAGTTAAGACTTAACTACAATTTTGAACCAATCTGTACTTATTACAGTGGTGTTCCTGCCTGAATTCTACAATCGCTGCACACGAACACACTAATTTACTGCATGTACTACACTCACATTCAACCGCATTATGCACAAAAAAATAAAAATTTAACCGAGACAACGCGACCTTTACGCCCAGATTTCCTCTAAAGTTCGTAAAATATTCTTCTTCTTCCCAATTGATGGCATGAGCACGGTTTGTGAGTGAGCCAGTGTCATGTGTAGACGAATAAAATAAAAGAATAAAAATCCTTAAAAATTGTCTGCGTGGTGGTCAATTTGGCCGCCTTTTCTCGTAAAATATTATAGTTGCAATCGGAAATTGTTGGTTGTCAATGTCAAATGCCAAAATCAAAAATGTTCTTTTAAATTGTATATGGTTTTTAAGTGAAGGAACGAACTTGAAATAACTGACGTTTTATGTATCCAAGGGAAAGTGACCAGACGCTCGCTTTTGGCGAGACAGTCCCGATTTTTCACAATTAGTCCCGCGTCACGCGACGTTTTTTAAAAGTCCCGACTTTTAGAATTAAGTTAAATTTTATATTTATGAAAACCATTGTTTTGCGTAACATGTTGCTTTTGCTACCCAGTTGCAATGTATTTGTCTCTCAGATGATACACTTCGTGTTCTGCTTCTTGCCATAGAAAATTAAGGAATATTTCATAAATACATAAATCTTCTTAAACTAAGCTTAAAATACTTGTAGTCTTTATATTTTATATTGATGACCGACACCATTGTATATCACCGACCTTAACCTTGAAAGAAATATACGAATAAAATTTTGCAAATATTTCAAGTCAATCAAACTAATTTCACAAATTCTTGTGGAGATTTTTACAATATTTTAAAAATGACAAAAATCTACTGAAACAAATTCACTCAAATAAAAAATATGTCAAGGAATAAAATATTATACATTTTTTTATATTCATAAATTGTACTTATGTTAAAAGTAAAAAATTATTACGATATTATTACTCCTTCAGAGCTGTCCCGTTTGCCCATCTAAAAATCTGGTCACCTTAATGGAAAAGTGACATTGTTGTTTTTACCATATTCCGGGCACTTTTTCCATATTTTCTCACCTTTTAAACCTTCCCTGGACTTCCACGAATAATTCAAGACCACATTTAGCCAAATCGGTCCGGCCGTTCTCGAGTTTTAGCGAGTATAACGAACAGCAATTCATTTTTATATATATAGATAGATTAATAATAAATTAAATTTAATAATATTAGTTATTAATAAATAAATAATAAAGTTGCTTGAGAATATATTTATATGTAGAGAGAGAGAGAGAAAATTTTTTTTTGGAGTGGGCAACCCTGATCACTTAGGGGTTTGAAAAATAGATAGTAGCCGATTCTCAGACCTACTGAATATGCATAAAAAATTTCATTAGATCGGTCAAGCTGTTTCGGAGGAGTATGCGAACGAACATTGTGACAAGAGAATTTCGTATATTAGATTAAGTGCACAGGATGACGGATAATACTTCAATTATTCTACATCATATTATAGTTTCTTACACCACTGTGTAGATTTACTCTTTACAGGCACGCTGTATAAAATGGATCATATTTACTTAAAGTTGTCCAATCTAATCCAAAACTTTACTATTATATGGCTCCGGGATCGAACAAGAGACCTCCGTGATAGAAAGCAGGCTATCCGCTAGGTTATTACGATAGTGGAAACGACTTTAAAGAACCTCTTATTATACAAAGTTAAGTCGAAGGTACTAGATCACGAGAAATAATCCTGTAATAAGATAAATGGATCAAGTATCGGCTGCGGTTTGTGCTCCCGTACAAGATGTATCCTTTTAACGGCCAACAGGCAGAGCTGCCTGCCAAGATTGGCAACCCTGCCTGCCACGACAACTCTGGCATGGGAGGAGCGACAAAAAAGATGAATCTATCTCATAGTGTCATTAATCTGTATTTTTATGATTGGAACATTTCTATTTTTATCTGTATCCCGGCATCTGCGTGCAAATGTAACGATACAACAGTGTTGCCTGGTGAGTGACACACCGCAGCGGCGGATGCCAGTAAACCATTTTATAGCAGTCACAGCAATAAAATAAAGATCAAACACAGCTTTTTTACGAGACCTCTTAAAATATTTGATTATGTAAATTAGTTACATGTCCATTTATAATGTTCCGACATCTGAGTACGTAAATAGTCCTCTTAACGTGCCACTAATTAGGACACGGGTCCTTCTCTCACAAGGAGTGTGACAAGGCTGTTGCTTCACCACGCTAGCCAAGTGCGGGTTGTCGAATAACTTGTAGCACCTGCACCTTAATATATAATAAATATTATTAGAGTAAAGTTAAATATAGTAAAACACAATATAGAACAAAAGCTTTCTAAAATTATGGGAGACCGTCTAATTCCACCGCAGCGCATATTACTACCGCCAAAGAGTAGTGTGCAATCATTACTGGGTTCCAATTTGAAAGGTTAGTTAGTGAAATTACTGGAGGAACGAGACTTAACATATTATATACAAGCACATTACAGTACAGTGTTTATCATTTAACTAGCAACAAAAAATTTGTGCAGCGTAGACCTTGTTCTATCGCTCCTGACTTTAAGTATTAAGTAACAGTGTAAATATAATTTGTTTACGACTTCATTGTAAAAATAGCTACACTCAGAGCAAAATAATGTGATGTTAAAATTAATCATCGTTTTGGCAACCAAACTGTTAAAAAAAATAGTTGAACGAACTTTAATGTTTAGATTCTTTAGTTTTTGTTTTATTCGATAAAATGGAGAGAATGTCGCGTTAGTTAGGGTGATATACACTGCAACACACTGTAATTTCACAGTTACAACACATAAAACTAGAACACAGTCGATACTTAGTGGCGGCAGAAATATGAGTTGCAGTGACACATACCTAAATAATCTCCAGCAACAAAGATATACCACTAGTTAAGTCGATTTTTATACGTATCTATACGATGTATATTTCATTTTTAATATAAAACTAAATTAAATATTGTGTTTTGTATAGAAACATCCAAAAATATTCTTTCCCGGGTTATGAATTTGGATTAACGCCACAGCTATAAAGGAAGCAATCATCAAGTCATTCTAAATATATGTTAATGAAATATTGTCGCCATTAGGCGTTGAAATGGAAAAGAAACCAAAAAATATGTATAAAATTTATTATTTTCATCTTAAATTTTGATGTACATACGTATGTTAATACTTTTAATGTTTTGTTAAGAATACATAACTTGATTTGACCATAATATATAGTCTCTAATGTCACCGCGGATACTACCGCGATGCCTGGACACCAAGTCCATCCATCGTCCCCCTCAAGGTCAGTATAAGGGTGTATAGCTCTTGTATTCTAACCGTACACGAGCCAAAAAACACTATATTCTGCCCTATAATAGTTGTGACATCGGTGACGATTGTCATGTTTAGTTTTAAAAGTAAAATTTTAATGATTTACCATGGAAGTAATAAGTATTACGTACAACGTAAACGTACGTAGACGTAAACGTAAGTAGAAAATGTACGTAGTACTTATTTCTTCCATGTGATTTACTGCATTTAATTCGTTTACTAATGTTTAGTAACTCATGAAGTAACAATAAAACGAAGATGTAAATATTTAAAAATTAGCTGTTCAAAAAGTAATATTATTACAATTTTCTCTTGTGAACACTTTTAAAAATAACTTCACAGACATGCTGCGCAAAAATACCGAAGTTGTACGTAAGAAGATTTGATTTATTTTAAAAGCAAAGTGTGCATGTATTTTCTGGAAAAACTCCAAATATTCAACAATCTGAAGCACTTCTATTTTGAGCAAATATTTTTTTTAACGAGAATGCTAAAAATTCTCAACTTGTTAAAAATTCTCAACATGTTA
Organism: Byasa hedistus; assembly: GCA_029286795.1. Classification (NCBI taxonomy): domain Eukaryota; kingdom Metazoa; phylum Arthropoda; class Insecta; order Lepidoptera; family Papilionidae; genus Byasa; species Byasa hedistus. Next base: position 623,826 of record JAGSMW010000020.1, on the reverse strand, counting down.
AACACTGTCAGCGAAATAAATTTTATTGTTATTTCCTCTGGCATTAAACAATTTTACCTGTAGCTTGATCCTATAGAAATAAAATTTAAGAAACTTCTAAGTATACTTTGAGATTTAAACATGACAAATACGACTGTTGTTTATAATAATTCTTTAATTATACGCATAATTACAATCTGCCTGTTGTAAGTAATCTGCAAAGACATTCACTTAAACATAATAGTAAAACGCTCTAGGCGTTGCGTTAAATTTATGTATCAAATGTATCCCACAATTTCTAAATGACCATACTAAAATCCACATACATATGTAGATATATATATATATTAATGAATAATTCAATTGAATTGCGTTTTTAAAAAATTTAAATATCCTTTAAAATAAATCTCAACAATAATTATACAAGATATACCCAAAATACGACTTTTAATTATTATTGTTTGGCATGTATTATCTAATTTACACATAAAATCATTCTTTTTATATACCGGCAACACCTTGTATTTGGTTGTCGAATTTGACTTAAAAAAATTACTGACATTTCGTAGAATATTGTGAAATCTGTGCTTAATAGTGATAATTAGTTAGGCAAATAATAAGTCGTGACTAACAGCGAAGGCAAAATCCGCCTTATTCCGTGATTATAATGTGAAAACAATTAACGCGCGGAAATTTTTTTGATGGGCGATCGGCAGAGGACGAAACGGGCTGAAGAAATGGCCACAACGAGCACTGCGGTTACAACGGTCCCTTCGCCAGTACAGGAGGTAACAGACTAGATATAAACACAACCTTATCTTCTATGTTTGATGTGTTATTATGTAGTCGAGCTAACTTCTAATTTAGATAACCTGTATTCGCGTTTAGCGGTTGTAGTTAGTTACTGTTTCATTACCGTGACGATGGGGTCCGTGAAAACATTAGGCGCGAGTATTTACAAACCATTTAAAGTCAATTTTAAATATTTGCAATTAGTATTTCGGCATAATTATTGTAGTAAAACGACGGGTTTGTTAAATGATGTTAACGTATTAGATCTAACGCGAGTAATCGCGGGCCCTTTTTGTACGATGACTATGGGTGATCTAGGCGCGAACGTTATTAAGGTAGAGAGCTTGGAGGGTGATGAAGCGAGGAAGTGGGGCCCTCCATTTGTGAATGGTTCAAAAGATTCCTTTTATTTTATGTCAGTGAACAGGAATAAAAAAAGCATTTGCATTGATTTTAAATCTGCAGAGGGTAAGTTCAAAGTTTTTATTATATCTTTAAATTAGACTATAAGTTTAACTAATACATTACTAGTGGTTTTTTTTATAAATTACAAAATTTTCCATGATGTGTCATGACATTTCTACTCAATTACTTAAATGCCTTTACACTTATTATTCATTGTATAAATTAAAAGGCCATTGTTTCATTGAAAATACAATAAGTATTGTAGTATATTCTGGTTTTATGTATTTTATGGACATTTGTTTTAATTTAGTGTTCATTGTATTTTAACTGATTAAAATACAGCTACTCTTTGATACTATGAAGGAAACAAAAAGCTTAATTGTTATTTTCAATAAAAACTTCTCGAACAATTTAGAATAAACTCACCAGGTGGTAGGTCTCTGTTGCCGGAGACCGTCTGGGTGGGTACCACCTCAGCTCCTATTTCAACCGCCAAATAGTAGTGTGCAAACATTACTGTGTTCCGGTTTGAAGGGTGCTGTAGCTAGTGTAATTACTGGGGTAACGAGACTTAACACCTTATGTCTCAAGGCGACGAGCGCAATGTGGTGCAGTGTGTACCATCTTAACTAGCGCCGCGTTGTCATGGGCCAGCGTGTCACTTACCATCAGGTGAACGTCTTGCTTGTCTCGTCGCATAGTAGTATAAATAAAAAAAATAAAGAACTCTTATGTAAAATCTCCTCTGCACAAATTTATTAATATTTTCACTTTATGCAAATAAACCAGATAAAGAAGTCTTGTGTGCTTATTATGAAGCAAAACATTTTTAATGAATTGTAAAGACAAAAGTATTACTTTACAGGTAAAAACTTGATGTATGACTTAGCAAGGAAATGTGATGTTCTTGTAGAGAACTTTGTACCTGGTAAGTTGGAGCAGCTGGGGGTGGGCTATAATAACTTGAGTAAATTGAATCCGAGGCTTATTTACTGTGCAATCACAGGTTTCGGTCCAAACGGACCATATGCAAAGAAACCCGGGTAAGTATTTGATAATAAATATTACACCTTTGTATTATGTAAACAGGTTCACTTTTATTTCTTTCATATATAAAGCAGAAGAAGAATAAGCAGCGTTTATAGAGCACATAATTTAATTCAGAATTTAATCTTGTTAACTCCAGATATTTATGTTCTTAGACAATGACACACTTAAATAAAAAAAATTGAGATTTTATATTTTAGTTGCTTTATATAGTTTCTGTTTTTAATAAACAATAACCAATAAATATTCTTTATTCCAGATACGATGTTATAGCAGCTGCTATGGGCGGATTGCTCAATTCAACGGGAGAGAGAAACGGCAACCCAGTGAAGCCAGGTGTAGCGATCACTGATATAACCACTGGATTGCACGCTTTTGGAGCTATCATGGCGGCCTTGTATTACAGAAGAAGCTCAGGGAAAGGGCAGAAGATAGATTGCAATCTATTCTCGACACAAATATCGAGCATGGTCAACATAGCCAATATATACTTGAATTGTGGGATTGAACCCCAACGGTGGGGCACAGCTCACGCGAACATCGTACCCTACCAAGCGTTTAAGACTAAGGACGGGGAAATCGTAATCGGCACTGGATCTAACGCCCAATTCGCAGACTTGTGCAAACTCATCAACAAGGAAAATCTGATCAATGATGAAAGGTTCGTAGATAACTCTGCGAGGGTGAAAAATAGAGAGGAATTAATTAAAATTATCAGCGAGGTCATTGTGACGAAAACGAAAAAGGAGTGGGCGGTTGTATTTAAGAACGCGTCCTTCCCTAACGGGCCGGTGAACACCATGAGGGAAGTGTTTGATGATGAGCATGTTAAAGCTATAGAGCTGGTGAAAGAACTGCCCCATCCGGACGCGGGCACCATTAAGATGGTCGGGCCACCCACATTGTACAGCGACGGCGGCAACAGCGCCCGAACCGCTCCTCCAGCGCTGGGGCAGCACACAAGGGACATCCTATCCAATTTCTTAGGGTATCACGAATCGAAAATTCAGACTCTCTTCGATAACAAGGTTGTGAGATAAATATCTCGGACCTTATCTCTTGCCATTGAAACAAATGTAAACAGCTGATAAAACTGACATATCATTTAAAGAGTAAAATAAATATGAAAAGAAATATCTATTGTTTCTTTTTTATCTAGACCGTTTATTTATTTTGATGCAATTCGTTTACATGATGATATCAACATTACATAAGCACCACTCCGGGTTACCAAGTAGCTAAGTGTATTCACTTCTCTGTCTCCTTAACTATTATCCAATTAAGTGGTCAAGTTAAAGTATATATTACAGTAACATAATAGAACTGTCTCCAGGGCCAATAGATCCAGAGTTCGGTTGATGGTAAGGTTTTTTCGTGACTACCATTCTCATATTAGAAATGTGTTTCCCCATCTCCTTCCTCATTGTGACTTACCATCTCAAAGTTAGTCTAGAAATCTAGTATTTTTTAGGCTATACAAAAGCCTGGTTAGAAGTAATATAAAGGTCTAAACGTAAATTACTCTCAAATTGCGTTTAAATATTCTCCACATTAATTTCTTTTGCATCTATTTATTTTCAGTTTCTGTCATTATTCCCGCCTTTTTGTACAAATTGAAATAAAGATCATGAGCTTATTTTTTATATTTAGACTATTTTGTTGTCTAATTCAGGGTCCCGTGGAGCCGGTGGCGGTTATAACGCTGCGTCAGACGCGCACACAGAGCCAGAAGAAGGTCGTCTGGACCGAGGATACGGTCGACAACGAGCACATGAACAAAAAGAAATCTAAATGTAAGTCGTCTAATTCATCTCTTTATTATATTTATATCACACAAAAAGTCCACTGCGTTTTTATTATTCACAATGAAAATTAAAAGTTAAGATCAATCACAGACAAAAAATTGGTTTGCTCGCTTATGTATTATCTATGGTCCAGTTAAAGGCAAAGATGTTTCGGACAAACTGCCCCAATTGTCATTAGTTTTACGTAGTTGGATATTAAATCAGAATTACTATTTATTTTAACTCTGCATAAATTTCTAGATGAATATTAAAAATAATTCGGTGGTGTATGTAGGTTGCTGTATATACGAGAAGCCGCGCCGCTTCGACGAGTCGGACTCGGAGAGCAGCGACGACGAGTGCGAGCACTGCTTCGGGCACGTCGAGCGGAAGCACCACCAGCACCATGCTCCCGCCACTTCTACCACCACCACTACTGTACAGCCAGAGGTGAACTGAAGTTATATGAATAACTTCTTAAATCTTATTAATTTTAATAATTATCCTTTTAAAAGATTTTTTTTCCAGAATAATTTCAGATATTTTTTATTTTTTAGGAGGGCACAGAGCCAACTACGCTGGTGACGCTCCGACCGAAGGAGGATCCCCGTCCCCCGCAGGACCCCCCACGCCACCCGCCAGCTAGATGGCTAACGTCACCAATATATTTACGTTATAATTAGAAGATTCCCCCAAAATATATAAAGATTATGAGATATGTTGTATATATACAATATGGAGATTATTTGTCAGCACTTTATATCACTTATAATAATTTTCTTAATGTTTTTAAACTTGCATAAATGTGTAAGAAAGGGCTTAAGTCAAAAAGTTCTTTACATTAACTATTAATGTTTGTTGTAGTTTCCCTAACTTTCACATGAAACAGGCATAAAGCTAAAACTATTGCCATAAAAAAAAAACTTGTAATGTTTGTTTATGGTCTCGAACCTTCTCATCCTGTTAACGAAACTCTAGGGTTAGAATCGCTTATTTCCCATTAGTTTCTAGTTCTGTTAGAACTCTCAAAAATCACGCGTTATTAAGAATGTTAATGTAGGTATATGTGATTATATAACGAGTTATATACGAGTCGCTATAAAGTCGAGATGTTCAAAGACGAAGTCGTGTTTTTTTACAAATGTTAATACACAAAAGCTGAATTAGTTATTGAAGTAACATATTAGTTACGATTTTTTCTTGTTCCATCAAATGTATTATTGAAACATCAAGTTTTTCAATCTTGTCATTCTTCTTAGAGTCGTGATCACTGATGGTGTGAACGAGTAGTTTCCGGCGACGCGCGCGAAGCTGCGTGACGTCATCAAATGATTTCAGAAGTCAAAGTCATACATCTAGCACACTTTAATTTAAATGTTCGTCCGACAAACATCTCTTTACATATTAATTATAATAAGTGCTATGATGATTACATAAAGTATCTTTACATCACTGGTGATTGTTAAATAACAGTGTTGCCATAGTTAAAATTATAATAGTATTTTAAGGTTTAATTTTATTAGAAATGCTTTTATGAAAGTTGTTGATGTAGAATGTTGAGACTTAGGTGTGACGGAAGCGAGATAGTTTGCCTTAAAAGAGGCCTTGTCGTTATATATTTAAATATAATATATATATATAATACGTATTTATTATATCCTCAAAAGAATTATGTCATTTAATAAAATATTATGTCAGAATTATTCATACAATAATATTTGAATTATTTTATAATTTCTCCAATGATTTATTTGTCAAATTTAAATATACAATTAAGTCAAATATACATGTAAGTGGCTAATGTTCTTATTTTACTATTGTTAATTATAGTTGTTTTAAATGGCAACATTTGATGTGATTTATTGTTATGGCGAAAAATTCGGTATCCCGAGCCCGGATTGAGGGAGTCTTCGAAACGATTATTTGTTGATGTCCTGTAATTGTTGTGATGATCGTACGCATATATATAGGTTAATAAATTTTATCCTCTTTTAACACATATAATATTTGTTTTGTTCATAATTTGAATTTCGCGATCTCGCTCCTTCGGTTACTCTATAAACTATAATGTCATTGTAAGAGGGTACTTTATAGAACTTCACGTGATGTTGAGTGATAATAACACAGGTCTAATACAGTAGTTTTGGTTTCCTAGTTACCATAATCCAAACATGACGCTTTAACGGCACAAAAACCGAACCTGGGCTCTCTGGTTACGATTCATCGCTACACCATAAGCGATCAATATTCTTATGGATTACCTTCAAAGTGTCCAATTTGGTTAGTTTGTAACAGGAAAATATAAAAACTAATTTATTGGTGGTACGTCTCTGTTACTGGAGAGCCGTATTACATTACTGTGTTCCGGTTTGAACGGCGCTGCAGCTAGAGAAGTTACTGCAGTAACGAGGCTTAACATCTTACGTCTCAAGCCGACACGTGCAGTTGTTGCTGTGCATATCATAACCAGCGTCATATTCTCACCAGGTGAACTTGCCCGTCTCGTGGAATGAAACAAATAATCTCTCGGTTATGCTTTTATTGAACTATAAACACAAAGTAATACAACTAACACATCCCGCGCCGCGCGAGGCGAATACGGCTCACTGACACCGCACTATGATGTCCAACTGCTAAGATTACTGTCGGCCAGATTCAGTACAGCCCGTGCTCACCCCGCGCGGCCCCAATGCTATTATAAGTTAAAATTCAACTAAACTATTACAGATTACAGTCTCAACTTTTAAAATCAATGATTACAACTTAAACAGCGATTAAAATATGATCACACATTTAACCTGGTGGTCGGTCCTAAAAATTCTTCGTCTACATTTCAGGTCCCGTTTTGAATTCGAAATGAAAATTTTTATCCAGCCTATCTTAACGTCCAGTTTGAGAGCCATTTAATAAACTAGGTAGATATTATTTCAATTTACAATCGAGCAATGTAAAGAAGTTCAGACAGGAATCGCGAAGAAGCGTAATTTATTTATATAACAATGAGCTAAAACTTCGGCTTCATCGGATATCATATTTTTTTAATAATGCGAATGTAAAAATGTAATAATGTTTTGTATGTTCTATTGATTAACCTAACAATCATTATCACCAGCAGATTAAAAAACTCTACGCCGACCGGTTTCCCGCGACACTCGCTAGATGGCGCGCGCGCGCAGTTCACAGCGATGATGAATGTTGCATAATAGAACAACTATAATATTGATTTTACACAAGATTCACATGTCTGTCCTAATCTCTCTTTACATATATCAAAATTACAAATTTCTCACCTCCTCACAATTTATCAGTCAATGAATAAATTATAAATATATTGTGACGCCTGGCAACATTTACGCTAATGCTCAACATGTCCAATAGTACATTTTGAAAATACCGCATGATTCAATCTATAATATATTGTGGGCCGTACACGAATACGAGAACGGAGAAAAGTTTGATTTAAGCATTCTTAAAAGAAAGTAAAAAGCTAATGAAAAACATAATTAGAGTCGACTTAAAACAAACTTACGGAAATAATAAATGTTTTTCACACGTAAATCGTTTGTGAAACTAATTACAATGATTACTATAAACTCATAATTTCTGTAGAAGACTACAAATTTTGTAAGTCGTATAATTTTAATATACCTAACTGTTAAAAACGCGTACACCTCTGCATCACCCGCGGTGGACAAGAAATTAATTCCAAAGACATCAAGCCCACCTTCACAGTGTATTTAAATAAATAAAAATCCTTACCAGGCGCATTGGATATCGACTTAACTATTAATAAGTAAATTAGAATTTTATTAATCTCCGACGGTAATTTCTTTAAAGACATTTTATGTAGGCTTTTGATATACACACAACAGTGTACACATTGGATTAAGTACCTTTGCCTTTATTAAAACTTTTCCGTTGTCGCCACTTACAGACTGCTGGGATACGTCCCAAAGCTGGGATGACTTAAATAATCCTCTTCACCGCCTTATTTATATACAGATAATTTAACGTCATAATGATTTTTTGTAAAATTATCACAAATCCCCCGTATTTATTATTATACTGGCAACATTATCGCATCTGTCAGTTTGTATTTGAACAGTGGGAATGAAATTTTATTCAATGATGTTGGCAGTCTTACTTGAAACTAGTATAATAAAATATAAAACTTCCACTTCGCTTTAACACACATTCAATGTTCCCTGAACTATTTCAACAACTGTAAACCTGAAACGGTTACATGAGAAATATCACTAAGTGGGCCCACAGGTGGACTTTTTTCCATATATCCAGTTATATTTCATCCTATCCATATATTTTTATACAAATTTCTCAACACACAAGCAACAATTCTGTAGATTATATATATATATACGGATTGGTTTCAGCATATCTGGATGTAGTTCATCTTGGCGCACAACTCAGCCGTCGATCATCTACGTAATTTTCTGTAAAACATAAACGATATTTTATAATAAAAAATATCACAATAATGGAGGACCTACGTCCAGCAGTTTACTGCTAAGCCTTTTGTAACGAATTCCACAGGACACGGTAATTATCTGTTTGAGTATAGTAACTTAAAGTTTAAAAATTTAAATGTCTGTTTAAGTTATTAACATCATCATCACCAATCCAGTCTATTGTTGCCCACTAGTGAACATAGACTACCTAAATCGATTCCTAGCGGGACCGGTGCAGATCGTCACCATGACGTCGGTCCAACTGCCTGATGCTCGGCCCATGCTGCTCTTGCCCATGGCTAGTCTCCAACAATCAGACCACGGCATATTTGAAGGTTAGTTAGCTAATTATGTTGATATGTCTGTCTTTTTTTTTTACTACTAAGCGTCGAGACGAGCAAGACGTTCACCTGATGGTAAGTGATACGCTTGCCCATGACAACGTGGTGCTAGTTAAGATGGTACACACTGCACCACATTGCGCTCGTCGCCTTGAGACATAAGGTGTTAAGTCTCGTTACCCCAGTAATTACACTAGCTACAGCGCCCTTCAAACCGGAACACAGTAATGTTCGCACACTACTATTTGGCGGTTGCAATAGGAGCTGCGGTGGTATCCAGACGGTCTCCGGCAACAGAGACCTACCACCTGGAAACTGCCTCCATTTTTTTGGAATACTAAACTGAATAGTTCTATATTTTACCCTTTAAGCGGTTTCTCCTTGTAAGTGACCGCCTTCCTCGCCCTCCGCACGCGCCCCTCCGTCCTCTCGATGCTACTGTCGCTGTCCCTCGTGTCACAACAGCTGTCGCTATTGTTAATTTCGTATCTAGCGTTGCGCTCGCGTCTGGTCTCTTTTGTATCGCACCGTGATTCAAGCGTATCTAGCCCAGAGTCTTGTATATCGGAACGAGACAGTTGTTTATCGCGCCGAGATTCATTTCTATCGGTTCGCAACTCCTGTGTATCTTGTCGTGCTTCTTTTGTATTGCAGCGAGTTTCCTGCGCGTCGGAGCGAGCGCTGTTGTGGCGGTCGCGGCGGCTGCCCGACTGCTTACTTCCGGAAGTTTCGGCGGAACCGCACGGAATTATTTTCGATTCGCTGTAAATTTACATGATTATGATTTGTTTAATTGTCATTTGACATATATTATAATGATGATGTTGTAGCGGCATGTTATTACAGTTTACAAACTCCTTGCATGCAGGTATTCCATTAATTTTAAATCTTTGTCAAACTGGAAAAATAATAATCTTCTGTCAAATTTATTTTGTATAAATTCCATTGTTTTAAAATAAATTTACTTATTACTCTTCAACTTATTACTTATTAGTTATTACTTATTAACTTTATAACTTTTCAACTTATAACTTGTTAGCTTTATAACTTTTGATCCGTTTACGTTCTCGTATCATTCCTGGCTAACGAAGTTCTCTGTGCTCCCGAGCCTTATAACCATACATCGCTATCGCTCCCATAATGTGGCTATAGTTAGGATAGCAAACAATACGCCACATTGTACTCGTTGCACCAGTCTCGTTACAGCAGTAATTAACTAGCCAGTGGTTTGGGGTAAGACTTACCCACACGGACTTCGTCGACTAAGAATTACCACCAGCAATCGCTATGCAGCATACGCATGGGATTTATTTCAGAGCTTAGCAACACTTACGAGACGATGACACGCGTGTCGGTGGCGCCGTTGGGGCTCGGCGCATCAAAGCGCATCATCCTCTTCGGCGTGACCTCTTTTGTAGGCGGTCGGCCGCGCTCAGCGGTCTGCCTCGGCTCGTCCACTTCAACCTGCTTTTGGGTAGCGACGGTCATCGGGATGATGGGTGAGTCGCGGGGGGACCTAGTGGGAGACCGGCGCGGTGACGAGTCCCGCATCACCTTCTTAGGCAGGGAGACGTCGCAGCCGTCTTCTACATCCAGCTTCATCTTCGCAACCAGCACTTTGAGCACCCGCCCGTTGATGCTGGAATGAACAGTTGGTAAGAGACTGTGCTTGTGAATGAAGGGTTTTAGGTGCAATTTCGCCGCTCGTCTGTCACAAGTCGTTCTCATGGCAAAATGTGACAAAAACACTATATTATGATTCACCTTATAAAGTGACACCATTAGGACGTTTACATGGTTATTATATATTCTATGAGGAACGAACTAAACGTTCACCTGATGGTAAATGATACGCTGCAACAACTTGCGCTCGTCGCCTTGAGACGTAAGATGTTAAGTCTCGTTACCCCAGTAATTCCACTAGCTTATAGCGCTTTTAATCCGGAACACAGTGATGTTCGCACTCAACTGTCTGACGGGTGAAAGAGGAGCTGCGATGGTATCTACCTAGACGGTCTCCGGCAACAGAGACCTACCAGAAGTAAATGCTAGCGCCACCTGAACCGACTGGACATCTGACGGATCAGTTAGCGATTTGTGTTTAAGTACTTTTTTTTTTTATGCTATATGCGACGAGACGAGCAAGACGTTCACCTGATGGTAAGTGATATGCTTGCCCATGACAACGTGGTGCTAGTTAAGATGGTACACACTGTACCACATTGCGCTCGTCGCCTTGAGACATAAGGTGTTAAGTCTCGTTACCGCAGTAATTACACTAGCTACAGCGCCCTTCAAACCGGAACACAGTAATGTTTGCACACTACTATTTGGCGGTTGAAATAGGAGCTGCGGTGGTACCCAGACGGTCTCCGGCAACAGAGACCTACCACCTGGTGAATATGCATAGTGACGTCACGCACCCATTGCGCCGCGGCGAGAAGTGCGGCGTGCGGGGGGTGCGGGTAGTGCGCGAGGCATGAGAAGCGCGCGGCGACGACGTGCGCTTGCGCCTGCGCACAGTCGGCGAGAACTCGAAGTCCACCGGCGGCGTACTTACAATCTGCGCAGTAAAAAACATACAATGAAGTAGACGACATGTGACAAAGACAGAACTACATGTTTTTGGTTACTACAACAATTTCAAACACTGTTAATGCACCTGCATTGCCACATTTAAAACATATCACATCCTTTTTGTGAAAAGTTAAAATGATTTCTAGTACACTGCTGCGGCTTATCATACAGAAACAGTTTCAAGGAAGTTGAAGTGTGGGCATAAAAGAAATGCTCAGGTTCAAAAGATTTCACCAATAATATGGTAAGAGCATCCAATCGCTTTTCAGAAGTGATTATAAGTATGACTTAGTCTCTGATCAGGCCTTCTGGATTCTATTTCTTCATTTATGCACTGAGCTTAAGACAATCTTACCTCAGTCTGCTTTGAACGGGTTGCTGGATCCACTGTGTCTTCTAACTCCGTGGTAGAGTCAGGTTCGGATTTAATCGGACATTTCGGTTTCTTTGGCTGTTTGTAGAAAAAAAGTTCTTTACATTGACGAATGTTCACCTGCCTACCAATTACCAGTAACTCTAGTGTACTCCCGTTGTATATAAATATCGGTAATTCTAATTGTGCATACATCGCATACTTTTCTTTCTTTTTGATCTGGCTAGAGGTTAAATAGATTACTGCTTAGCAGTAGTCATACAGGATGCCTACCCAAATTGTCTTCAGTAAGAGTTATCTACCACCAGTAATGATATACAGATTTTATAATATCCTTACCTCTGGAATTTGCATGTCCAGTAACCAACTCGGCCCCTCTAGTGGATTCTCTGTCCTCATGCTGAAACAACCACCATCATCATTAAATTAAAGTAAAACTGCGATGAAATATTAATTCTTTGTGTTTGAACTTTAACTGAATCGAATTTCTCACCTATTATTGGGTGATGTCGTAAGATCTCCATCCTCGGGCTCCACGTCTTCGATCACCGCCACAAGCCTCTGTCTGGTGTTCGGGAATACAAATGTAGAAACCAATACTAAATTGATGTAAAGTACATGTAACATTTTCCCTGATGGAGACAAAGGCTCAAACCATGCAAGACAGAAGCTCAAATGAGGAATATTAAAAAAAAACTTACGTGGTTTCACCTACATCATTCAGGTTTTGCGAATCCTCCAGGACTTGTTCACTGCTGTCTAGATAAAACAAATATTGAACAAATTAATTGGTCGTAATTTTTAATTGGGATCATAAGGCATCACAAAATGTTGATACTCCATCAATAGATTCAGTCTAATACCAGTTGCTATGGTTAATTGTCACATCATGGGTATCTCCATCAGGTATTGTTGTTGATCGTTCAGCTTATCCTAATAAATATGCAAGTGTTCACCTTCTAGTCCCAGGTCATCTGTGCTATCGTTCATACTAGTTGATTGTTGATCAATATCCATATTATTCACGGGTTGAAGCGCATCGATTCTTGTTAATGGAATATACACATCTGCAATTTATTACACATGGGTCAACGGTGATAATCCTATGAAAAAAATACATGTTCGTTTACTGGACGACATGATAATTATCTACCTTGCAACATATGCACGGGCACAGCCCTCTCTGTCACGTTACGATTCGGTCGGTTTGCAATCCTGCTGGCAGAATCTGAAATATATCATTTTTAATAATACAAGAGAATTTTTAAAACAATTTTAATTCCCATTTCAGCTTATTAATGTTAACAGCTCATGGAGGGAACAGCCACGCTCGTCACACTGGACACGCAGGTGGGTAAGCTCAGTATGTTGGTAAAGATAAGGAATATTGGATATACAGGAATATTTACTGCTCTTTTCTGGAGTTGTTTTCATTATCGCCTTTTCAGAGTTAAGAATATTATAAATTAGAATATCCACATTTCTCTTGTTATAGCAACTCATCCGTACAAAGAACAGTGAGAATATTTTAACCTATCACTCACACAGGCTAGGGCATTACTACATAGGTGTTATATTAAATAATAAAATCAAAAGTATTCTTCTGAAAAATACTAATGAAGCGAATCTCAGAGCAGCTAGCATGGATTGATTTTTTTTAAGCAGCTGAATAATATATAAACACTAAGTATAATCTATGTATAAGAAATCATTGTGTAGTAGTTTACACAAAAATTTATACCAATCTGGGAATTTTGTTAATGTACGAAACTTCCATTCAACTTTCTTTTAAAAGTCTAGTAAAAAATTAAAAGGATATAACTAAACCATGAATCTAACTACTGTATCTTCTGATCTTTTTATTACTGCCTTTTACAAAAATATATAAAATATTAGTAGCGATAATAAAGATAAGCTGCTGTTCAGTAATAATAATGTAAACAGTTTACATTTACGTTACAATGTAATGGAGGTGATTAATAAACTTACTGCAAATAAATAACTACTTACACATCAAATAATAACATTGGGAAGTATCTATTCTAATTTGTTCGCAAGGAATATTCGAGCAATAAAAAAATATATAATATTACAATAGCCATTCACTTACTTGAACCACTACCATTCACAAATGTTCTGCTAAGAGAGACAACGGGCTGTATGGACTGGCCACCAATCAACAGTGGTGGAACTCTATTGACTCTGTCATGTGTAGGGGTCCCGCTGATAGTACTCCATCTCAGAGAATTTCTGTCTAACTCCTGTCTGTCTCTTATATATGTTTTAGCTAACTCCATTGACCTGGCAACAGCATTTGAGGCTTGTACTAAGTGAGTAAGCGCCTCCTGACTGGAAGCTTGAAGTGCAACATCAAGTTGGCGCACTTGTGCAGCCCCACCGCTTCTAATTCTCTGAAAATTTTTGATTACGCCAAATATGTTAAACTATTAAAAATCATAATAAAGACATTAATTTAATCAAAGCTCTCCATCATTCTCCAACAACATTCTAATTTTTTTTGGCTGTTAATTTAGTACAAAGTAAAAAAAATCGCAAGCCTTCTATATGTTTAAAGTTTTGTATTGTTTTTTTCAATGAATATATGAAACAATCATATCTGTATCAGTTTATATCTAAATACAGATTTGCCTTCCAAACAATTGGGTGTATTGCTCTAATTTTTAAAATTTGTAAATATGTTAATTTATTGGTAAGTTTCTTGTGGGCTATCTCAAAAGTGGTTAGAGTGATGAACCCTATAGATCCAGGACCCATTTTCTTGCAACTTGATCACTAGTAATAAGGAATACAGTTGATCAAAAATAATACACATACACATGAGCAGATAGAAACAATTTGGCCCTCTAACATAAAACAAACTTCTTGTACGTTTGTCTATATGTATATAAATGCATGTGGTTTTATTTTGTTACAATAAACATTTTATCTATCTGTTAAACTATTCCACTGTAATATTAAATTATCCTTTATGTACAAAACTGCTTGGATGTAAATACATGAAGAAAACAATTGATAATTGTTGTGTTTGTTGTCAAAAGCTTACAGATAAATGCAACTATTCAAAAAACCTAATAATAGTTTTCTAACAGATTTTCTTTTCATTATTACAGTGCTACATCACTATAAGAGATAATTTAGTTGTTCTATAATATAACATATACTTCCAATAATATTTAACTACTCAATGTTATAAATACCTAAGTTTAATAAAACTAGAGCAAATGTGTAGCTTTTATATTAGTAAAATGAACGTAATGTATATGGATCATTACACAGATAAAAATGTTTTTCCATGCCACCATACTGTTTTTAGTTTTAACTTGATTTTTACAAACAACATTAAAAATTAAGAACTTCTACTTTTTAATTGTTAATGGTAAGATTATATTATAAAAACTTACACCCAGTTTCAACCTCAGTTCGTTTACTTCCTTAATAAGCTCTATTTTTTCATTTTCTCTTTGCGCTGCGGTAATCTTCCAGTATTGTAATGACTGCACAAGTTCATCATTTTGTTCTCGCAGGGTTTTAATCTCATTCTCGAGGTCGAACATAGTACTGATCTTGAAATAAGATGAACAACTGTCGTGTGGCAGAATTAACTCATAAAATTAAACATGTATTCATCAAAAATACAACTATAATCCATTACCGATTTTAAACTGTTTGACAGTTTGATTTTTTTAACAGTCTTGAAAGAGTGATAAACTTTTTGCCAGTGCCAAATAGTTATTCAATTATAACATAGTTATACACTTACACATTACTTCTTAAAAAAGAAACAAGAAGTTCGGTTAGAAAATTTTTTAATTGAAAACATCATTATATAATAATATATTACATTTATCGTGTTCAGCGTAACTACGCTGTAAAAAATTTCCCTTTGGATATGCTTTTTAAATTTATGTAACGGAAATTATAAATTTAGCTCCTTTTGCTTTTTTTTCAAATTTATAGTGGTTTTAAAATAATTGATAGAAATATATCAATAAAGTTAAAATTGGCTGCATGTACTTTATACATGTGTCCATTTTTAAAACATAAAAAAAAGTATTAAGTCAAAAAGGCATGTGATGAAAACACGACACTTGTAGGTTATTTTTGTTTTCATTTGATATTTTAAAAATGTCTTTTCGTGGCAGAGGAGGCGGCGGTGGTCGTGGTGGATTTGGTGGACGAGGTGGCGGTCGCGGAGGTTTTGGCGGTGGTAGAGGTCGAGGCGGTGGCGGTGGTGGCTTTAGGCAGCAGGACACCGGGCCTCCGGAGGCAGTCATTCCGTTAGGACATTATGGCTGGACAGTTCAAGACGACTTAGTTTGTAAAGTGGATATTGAAGATGTACCGTATTTTAACGCACCGATATATTTAGAAAACAAAGAACAGATCGGTAAAATAGACGAAATCTTTGGTAATTTGCGTGATTATTATGTATCAGTGAAGCTCGGAGAGAATATAAAAGCCAAGGGTTTTAAAGAAGGCCAACAGTTTTACATTGATCCCGCGAAATTACTACCTTTGAAAAGATTCCTTCCTCAGCCTCCGGGTGCAAGGAGAGGCGTGGGTCGCGGTGGACCACGAGGGGGTCGAGGCGGAGGAGGTTTTAATAGAGGCGGCGGAGGCCGTGGCGGTGGATTCAATAGAGGCGGAGGCGGCAGAGGTGGTGGATTTAACCGAGGCGGAGGTGGCGGAGGATTCGGTCGTGGTGGCGGAGGCGGCGGCGGTTTTGGACGTGGGGGCGGCGGAGGAAGAGGAGGCGGCTTTAGAGGTGGTCGCGGAAGATACTAAGTTCTAGTGACAGTTTTAGTTCTAAGTGATAAAAATATCAATGACTTTTAAGCGATTTTATACGAAATGTATAAACTGAAACTAAGTAAATGAATAGAATAAATTAACTTTTAAATGTCACACCTTTTACTTGATATAATTGTTTGGTAATAGATAAGCACAGTTCCATTGATTTAATGTGATCTATTTTATCCTGACAACTACATTCATAATCCTTGATGCAAACAGGAATTGGAATACCACATGTGGTATTTAGAATTCATAATCCTTTAACTTGTACATGTTACATACTTAAAAGAGTTATATTATGTGAACATAACTAGAGTTTTTTTTCCAAAAAAATGTATGTAAACTATTAGACAAAATTTTGTAAACTCGATTTTTTTTAATTATGAGAAAATGTTATACTCCAAGTGCAGTTGTTAAGTAAATGCATGACTGCATTAAGCTTCTGTTTATGAAAAATTAATTACAATAAACTAAGTTTTTCAACAATATACAATTTAATTAAGCAATTATTGTATTTACTTTTGATATTAATAACAAACAATTATTACCCAGCAATTTCACTAAAGATTAATATTTATGTGTGGTAGGTCTCTGGGTCTAACAACTGTTGTGTAATCCACAAATACCCAGGATCTTGGAAGGGGGCTGTACCTAGAGATATTACGGAGGTGATGTGTCTTAACATTATGGGCAGGATATTGTACAGTAATGTGTACCTTTTTAACTATAACCTGGTAATATATTTGTGGATAAGGACAGAACTGCCTACTCCTCACACTTTTGTATAATGAAACAATAGCATTCCATATTACGGTCTTAGTATGACCCACAAATTGTCTTAATGAGAAATACAATTTTCTAAATACATATAGATTAGTATTCATTGTTGAAATTTATTTTTACCTCGTACCAATGGATATACAACAGTACAAGTGATGTGCTGCAGTGTAAGTAAATAATGTATATAAATATAATACTTAATGATTGCAATGAAAATAAAAATGTTTTGATAAGTAAATCATATTATAGTGTTAACGATTATTTAAATGATAAAGATGTGTGGAAATAAATGGCGCTGATTCTCAAGCAGTATGTGTCAGTACGTGTAAGACATTTAAAAATGAAAAAGACAAAAAAAATTTATATATATATAGCCCGCTGAGTTTCTTGCCCATTCTTCTCAGGTCCCTGGCATTTGTTTTGCGAGTGGCTGGTAGATTTTGACATTCAATAAGTGAACTAGTGTTCCCATGTTGAATAAAAATTTTGACTTTGACTTTGACAATGTGAAATGAACAAGTGAAACAATAATAACTAAACAGAAAGTTTTAAACATAAGTATAATTTTGCTATTAATTACCTAAATTATCAATTTTATGTAACTAAATCATAAATTACAACTTATATACCAAATAATACCTACTTAATAAATGGTTTAACCCAAACTCCAGTGAAAGAGACATTCAGTTAGTGGCAGTGCTATTAGTTTACAAAATTTCTTTCACAATCTAAATTTGAACACTCAATGGACCCTACAATTAATGTGGGACCTCTAATTAACAAAGCAGTAATTTGAAGCATAATTAGTTAAATTATAAATTATTTAAGCAAATTAAACAATTGGATATTTTTTTTTAAATAAAAATTTGCATTTCATAAAAGGTTTGTCCAGGACATGAAGTTTGTATACATCACAATAGAAAGGTACAGAAAATTTATTGTGTCAATGGATCTTTCTTCAAAAAGAAAATTTCAATTGTTAATTCATTATTGACAGAGTGTATTAAAAAAATAGATGATTTCATAACAAATATGACCTCAGAGTTTAAATTATTCTAAATTGTCTAAATCACTTTTACTAGGACTTGGTAGATAATTGTGAGACAGTGCTTTCCCTCTATGGTTGAATATGTAAAAAGATGGTAAGTTACACTGTGTCTCCCATTTAATATTATTTAATTCTGCAGCAGCTTGTATTTCACGGAGATTTCCAGCTATATTCAAAACGCCCCACATCACTGCAAATAAGCTCACCACTGCCTGCACTACAATCTGAAAGGGCATAACATAAATAATTTAAAGATTTGCAACAATCCATCAGTAAATTTCTTTATTATTATCTATTTTATATTTTAACATAACAGCATTGTCATGTTTAATACTAAAACAACATGTTTATTATTAAAAAATCAACTTACATCTAAAGGTAATGTTGTAAATTCTTGAGAAGTGATCCTCAAATAGGAACGATCTGGAACATGAAAAAACGGAATTTGTTAAAGCTTTAATTAATTTTTTCAGATATTAACAACTAAATTAGAATAACTTACGTTGTGCTGCTGAAAACGCAGAGTGAAATAAAGATATAAAACCCACTATTACAATTATCTTGTGTACTGATGAAGACATTTTTTGGTTGATAATTCTACACAACTATAAATGTTTTATAAGTTAAATGATTATTTAGTACTTATAGTTGATTATAAAGTAACAGTCATTTTATGCTAAAAACTCTTTAACAGTAAGTGTCAATGTTACAGAGAACGACAGATAATAATGCTGACTTTGACTATATCTTCAAAAATTATGAATTCCAGTAATATCTTTATCTATTTAAAAAAGTATTTACATAAAGTTCATCAAAACATCGCAAGTTATATATGTACTGGTAGTAAGACAGTTGCTAAATTGTTGAGGAAGCAAAACATAAAATCATGTGTATCGAAGCTACGGGTCAAGGTATTGCAGTGTTTATCATCCTAACGAGTGCCACAGGTCTTGTTACTCAGCGAAATTAAAAATTATCATAAAATATATATTTTTTTAATATGGAACTATGAGAGTTGTCACAATAAATATATGTCCTAGTTAAAATTATTGCTATAAAAGAAAAAAATTATATGTCTATGCCTTTTTTAGGCTAAGTGATATATACTCTGTCTCCAACTTCTTTCTTCTCTTTGGTTAGTAAACGGTCGTGTTTTGACCGGTGTCGGTCGTTTCCTCTCTTTGAAATAAACTCGTAAATTTTAGTTTAAATTTTTAATAATCTAAGAACCGTTAATAAATAAAAATGTCACGGAATCCGAAGTTAGAAGAGTTTGAAATTGAAACAAAACCGTGTAGAACACGTGGAAGGGGGAAAGTGAGCAATTTCTTTTATGACGGAAATACTGGTGCTTTATTAGGAAGAACGCCTGAAAGTTGGGGTGAGTTTTTTTTTGTATTTCTCAATTTAACCACGTTATTAAAGGTGCGTATTCTGTAAATATTCTAAATACGGTGTATATTCCGGCGAAATTATGCGTCCATTTTCTGATGGGTGTGGCTGTTTTTCGGATGCTTGTTTATAGTATTTGTTGTTTTAATGAATTCTTATTACATTGAATAGTTATGATGTGTAGACAAAGACTCTGTTTTTAAATAATGGAAACCATGAGAATTGTAGATAAAGATAGGATCTTAGTCGATCCACACAGCCTAATATTCTTTTATTAAATATTATTAATAACTTTATGTATAGAACTTATACTTATGTCATCAACGCAATACAGTTTATTGATGCAGGGCACATTCAGATTTGTTGTAAAAAAATTATGACTACCCACAGAATTTATCGCACCGTCTCTAAACATGTAGGACTCTATTTCTTGTAGAGCCAGTGTCACCGTTGAAAAGATAGTTTTATAGTCGCATAGCAAATAATTATTTTAAGGAAAAAATTAATTAGTTTTTGGACTGTGAACAATTACCAACCTTCCACAATCTTCTTCATTTATCTCAAGCCAGCTAAGATATTTATTGTTGCAATGTCTGTAAAGCATAATTATCTCTATAATACTATGTGTGCTACTTACAGTCTGATAACAAGAAATATACAAAATTTTTTTTAACTACATTTATTATACTCGGTAGTAAAGGTTATCTATGTTGAATAGTTCTCCTTGCTGTTTTATTATTATATTATAAAATGTAAAAAAATTGTACTCTGTGGATGGTTGCGTGCCAAATACCTAAATACCTAAATAAAATACCATAATTTTATTTTGGCTAATGATTATTTTGAAATACAAAACACAAATACTGTTTTCTTATATGTTAAGAGAAATGAAATATATTTTAAGTAACAAAATGAAATACATAAAAAAAATTATACTTAAATTTACTTAACAAAAACTGCCCCAATACAATACCTATATAAACAATTTTTAATCATAATTTTTTTTTATATTGTATATTGCGGTACATATACATGTTAAGTTTTATTTTGTCTCGAGTTAAATTGATAAAGGGCTCAAATCATTAATCTAGTAAGAGATACACACTTTCAATAAAAATTAGATTCTTATAAGCATATTTATACAACACTATATAGCACTAATTAATGAGACAAAAAATATTTAGTATAATTATTATAGAAAAGATCACATGAAACTGAAACTCATTAAAGTTTACACGCTACTACTTGGTGGTAAAGATTGTTAAGGCTACCTACTGGTGGTAGGTCTCTGTTGCCGGAGACTGTCTGGATGAATACCACCGCAGCTCCTATTTCAACTGCGAAATAGTAGTGTGCAAACATTACAGTGTTCTGGTCTGGAGGTCACTGTAGCTAGTGTAATTACTGGGGTAACGAGACTTAACACCTTATGTCTCAAGGCGACGAGCGCAATGTGGTGCAGTGTGTACCATCTTAACTAGCACCATGTACGTTGTCATGGGCAAGCATATCACTTACCATCATATTGTTGCATAGTAGTATAATAAAATACTGTTTCTTTGTTAAATTTCTTTCTTTTTCAAGTATTAAATTTTCTGAATAATGCAATACAACTCCCATTTTGTTCTTGACAAGATAATGAAAGTAATGAAAATTAAAAAAATTAAAGAAGTTTTGGATTAAGAACAGGTATTTAATACTATTTTGGGGAAGCACTTTAATCCTGTTAATTATAGAATGTGGTGTCAATATCGGGTCAAATTAGTGTATAGTAATGATAAATCACTTAAGAAGTTGTGTTGGGTAATCCCTTTGAAGCCTTATTTGTACTTAACTGACATCGCAGAATTATCAAGCACTTCTAACTGGCTGAGTGTTGCCGAGGACAATTTTATTTCTGTTTCTATAATTTCAAATAAAATATTTGTTATTTTTGTTGAAATTGTTAATAATTTTTTACTTTCTTAATTCGGCTGTACTCCAGGTGGAGTTACATTCAAATGTTTAAATTAATTAGTCGAAATTTAAGGGATTCTGTGATTTTGATATCGTTACATTTTCATTACTTTTTATGCATAACAATTTTGATTTTGATAATTTATTTATTTATTTATTTTTAATATGACCAGCCAACGACTGTTACACCTAAAACAAACTTAAAATATACACATGTAAAATCCAATTGCATAGGCGTAACACTCTCTTACAGGCTAGTTCCACATGCACAACAATAAAAAAAAGAAAGTATAACAAAATGCAAGTTAAAAATAAAAAAACAATGAAAAATCAAATTATAAAGCCAAAGGGACGTGCTAAATCCTGAACTTAATTTAATTTTGGTACAAATGTCTCTAAAATTTGTTTATAAAACTTGCCCACACTGTCGAAGTGCAAATCCACCACATCACTACAATTATTTATGATCCTACACATTCTTGGTATTGGTGAATTTGCGCCTAGGACAGTTCTACGGAGGGGAGGACGGAGAGGTGAAATTTTATTTCTAGGGTAGCGAAAGGGAACTGTAAATTTTATTTGGGCCAATAAATTAGGGCAATCGATTTTGTTTCTTATTAATTTTAAAGAAATAGAGCATCAGTTAGGTTATTACGACTTGTCAGACTGTGCATCCTAAAGTATTGCAGACGACTATTGTAAGAAGTAAGTTGCTTGCTTTGTCCTTTAGAGTATGCCAGATGCCACAGGAATCGCTTCTGGACTCGTTCTAGTCGTAGTGTATGTGATGCGAAATGTGACCGCCAAACTACACTACAGTATTCCACGATGCTCCGTACTAAGCAGTTGTATAGCATGATCTTCGTGTCACACCTTTTGAATACCTTGGTATTCAAAAGGTGTGACACGAAGTTGTATAATAATAGTATCCCTAGCCTATGGTAGTATCTAACCATTTTTAGTATTAAATAAAGAATGTTTTTAATTGCAATAACCTTTCGAATGGGTTTTCGTAGGAATATGTCTTGTTTGGAAGTATTTGTGGTAAATCTGATGTAATAGTTGAGATGAACCAGAATATGATCGCAGATTGCAGTCTCTGTAAAAAGTCAATGCTTTTGGTTTGAAGTATGTAAGAGAATACACCTCATTTGCGATCCACCTTTTGTGCTTCTGCACCTTGTAGAGGGATTATAAGATAGTCGGTCTCCGTAAAGATAAATGTAATATAATTATATTAAATCATTTGTTTCAGGAAAAATCATTCTCTTTTATATAATATTCTATGCGGCGTTGACGGCGCTGTTCATGATATGCATGGTGACATTCCGGCAGCAGTTTATCAATCCCAGAGTCCCGCGGCTGCAGCTGGAGCAGAGTCTCATTGGTACCAGTCCAGGGCTGGGCTTCAGGCCTCTGCCGCCAGACGTTAGGAGTACACTCATCTGGTACAAGGGAACCGGCTACGAAAGCTATAAGTACTGGGAAGACCAGCTCATTGACTTTCTGTCAGGTGATATTATTAACTTAAAAATTTATTATAAATTTAATAAAAATTGTGACCGGTCTAATATTTATAGATATTTTGAACAGATGTATGGAACACTACACTTTCACCAGGTGGTAGGTCTCTGTTGCCGGAGACCGTCTGGGTACCACCGCAGCTCATATTGCAACCGCCAAATAGTAGTGTGCAAACATTACTGTGTTCCGGTTTGAAGGGCGCTGTAGCTAGTGTAATTACTGGGGTAACGAGACTTAACACCTTATGTCTCAAGGCGAGCGCAATGTGGTGCAGTGTGTACCATCTTAACTAGCAGCACGTTGTCATGGGCAAGCGTATCACTTACCATCAGGTGAACGTCTTGCTCGTCTCGACCCATAGTAGTATAAAAAAAAAAAAGCTAAGAAAAATACTAGATTCTAATTGTTCCCGCTGTTTGGTTGATGCTTTGAATATACAAACATTTCAAAATTGTCCGTGTTTCAGTGTACAAAAAGAAAGGGCAAACGGCGGGCGCCGGGCAGAACATCTTCAACTGCGACTTCCGCAACCCGCCGCCGCCCGGCAAGGTGTGCGACGTTGACATCCGCGGCTGGGAGCCCTGCATCGAGGAGAACCACTTCTCCTTCCACAAGTCATCGCCTTGTATCTTTTTGAAGTTGAACAGGTACGATACTTTTCTTTCATGACAAGAACCAATAAAGACAGCAAAAGGTTCACATGATTCTTCCTTTCCTATTCAAAGTATCCTTCTATGGAATGCGCTCCCTCTCGAAATCAGAACAGCAACTAGTCCTCGCTCTTTTAAGAAAAAAGTTCGGGAACTTCTTCTCAACATTGCAAGAAACGAATCTTCATAATCTTTTATGTATATGAGTATGTATTTATATATATATATATATATAAAATATGATGTGTATATATATTATTTATATTTATAATATATCATATGTGTATTTATAATATTTGTATTTTATTTGTGTGTATGTTTCTTTTTTTTTAAAGCTTGTTATGCACCTACCTCATAAATTCTCTGCACCACCTAAGGTAGACTGGCAGATAATGCCAAAGGCATTAAGTCGACCTGTACACTTTGAGTGTATAAATAAATAAATAAATGATATACCTGTTCATAGCAATATCGCGTTAATTATGATAAATACTGCAGTTTGAAAGTTACAGCACCCATCGAGGGCACA
The DNA here is from genome assembly GCA_029286795.1 of Byasa hedistus. Lineage (NCBI taxonomy): Eukaryota > Metazoa > Arthropoda > Insecta > Lepidoptera > Papilionidae > Byasa > Byasa hedistus. The sequence goes on along the minus strand of JAGSMW010000020.1, from coordinate 599,368 downwards.
GTTATAACAGCATATTATTGTTTGCAGCAGAAATACAAGCAGGTGATAACTAGACTGTTAACAGAGGTCTACCAACAGTATAATTTTAATGGAGCGATGATTTTATCATTATCGTTAATGAAATATAGTTATTTTCTGATCAGAGAGCAGCAGTCCAGGTGGTAGGTCTCTGTTGCCGGAGACCGTCTGGGTACCACCGCAGCTCCTATTTCAACCGCCAAATAGTAGTGTGCAAACATTACTGTGTTCCGGTTTGAAGGGCGCTGTAGCTAGTGTAATTACTGGGGTAACGAGACTTAACACCTTATGTCTCAAGGCGACGAGCGCAATGTGGTGCAGTGTGTACCATCTTCACTAGCACCGCGTTGTCATGGGCAAGCGTGTCACTTACCATCAGGTGAACGTCTTGCTCGTCCCGTCGCAAAGTAGTATAAAAAAAAAAAAGCAAGATTTATTTTTCTATATGTATTGACGTCGCCATATGTGCGTGAGGCATTCGCAATACAAATGTAATTACTCCATCCGCTCAGGGATACCATACTCGTGAAATAATCTCCGCAGATATTGCACTATTGCAATTTGCTAATACATTTAACTGTTCGTTTGTTTCTGTTATATCATTCGTGATTTTATATCGTATATTTTCAAATGAGATCAATTGGAATTTCACTTGATGTTAAGTGACACTTCCATAACAACATGCTCGATGCTGTAGAAATAGGATGACAGGTTTCATTAGCTACAATGCTAACTAGAACACAGTAATATGTCCAGGTAGTATGTACTCTCCAGGTCTCTGTCGCCGGAGACCGTCTGGGTACCACCGCAGTTCCTATTGCAACCGACAAATAGTAGTGTGCAAACATTACTGTGTTCCGGTTTGAAGGGCGCTGTAGCTAGTGTAATTACTGGGGTAACGAGACTTAACACCTTATGTCTCAGGCGACGAGCGCAATGTGGTGCAGTGTGTACCATCTTAACTAGCAGCACGTTGTCATGGGCAAGCGTATCACTTACCATCAGGTGAACGTCTTGCTCGTCTCGTCGCAAAGTAGTATAAAAAAAAAAAAAGCAAGATTTATTTTTCTATATGTATTGACGTCGTCATATGTGCGTGAGGCATTCGCGATACAAATGTAATTACTCCATCCGCTCAGGGATACCATACTCGTGAAATAATCTCCGCAGATATTGCACTATTGCAATTTGCTAATACATTTACGTAACTGTGCTTTTGTTTCTGTTATATCATTCGTGATTTTATATCGTATATTTTCAAATGAGATCAATTGGAATTTCACTTGATGTTAAGTGACACTGCCATAACAATATGCTCGATGTTTTAAAAATAAGGTGACAGGTTTCATTAGCTACAATGCTAACTGGAACACAGTAATATGTCCAAGTAGTATATACTCTCCAGGTGGTAGGTCTCTGTTGCCGGAGACCGTCTGGGTACCACCGCAGCTCCTATTTCAACCGACAAATAGTAGTGTGCAAACATTACATCCTCCGAAATGGTAAAGAATTCAGAAACGTATCTACAACATTTAAGCTATACAATAGCTATGTTAGAAGTAAGTTGGATTACTGTAGTGCTGTTTGGTCACCGCTATACAAAGTTCACATAAACAGAATCGAGAAAGTTCAAAAAAGATTACTCTATCATATGTCCTATCGTTTCAAAGTACCTCCCCACATAAAGACATATAAAGATAGGCTGCAACACTATAAGTTGAAATCACTTAATGACAGACGAGATATTTTAAATTTAGTCTTTCTCCATAAAATTGTTAATGGTACGATAGATGCACCATCTTTACTAAATAAGTTCTCATTGAGGGTGCCTAGTAGAGCACCTCGTAAACCTGGACCTATACTTCATGTTCGATTCACCAGAACAAACACAGGCAAGCAAGCACCTGTTCCTCGCCTGTCCAGCCTGTACAATCACTTAGCCGGTATAAGTAACGACATCGACATATTTGGGGATAAATTGTCGCAATTTAAGTCAAAAATTTTAAATACTGCTGAACATTAATGTCATTATGTTGTTTTATTGTTTATATTGTGGCTCATGCTGTGATTGCTTATAATCAGAGTTGCAATTGTGTAAGCGACCATAGTCATATGTATGTAGCATAATTTTGTATTGTTAACTCCGTCAGCAATCCTTTTCCAATAAAATAAAATAAAATTACTGTGTTCCGGTTTGAAGGGCGCTGTAGCTAGTGTAATTACTGGGGTAACGAGACTTAACACCTTATGTCTCAGGCGACGAGCGCAATGTGGTGCAGTGTGTACCATCTTAACTAGCGCCGCGTTGTCATGGGCAAGCGTGTCACTTACCATCAGGTGAACGTCTTGCTCGTCTCGTCGCAAAGTAGTATAAAAAAAAAAAAAGCAAGATTTATTTTTCTATATGTATTGACGTCGCCATATGTGCGTGAGGCATTCGCAATACAAATGTAATTACTCCATCCGCTCAGGGATACCATACTCGTGAAATAATCTCCGCAGATATTGCACTATTGCAATTTGCTAATACATTTAACTGTTCGTTTGTTTCTGTTATATCATTCGTGATTTTATATCGTATATTTTCAAATGAGATCAATTGGAATTTCACTTGATGTTAAGTGACACTTCCATAACAATATGCTCGATGCTTTAAAAATAAGGTGACAGGTTTCATTAGCTACAATGCTAACTAGAACACAGTAATATGTCCAGGTAGTATGTACTCTCCAGGTCTCTGTCGCCGGAGACCGTCTGGGTACCACCGCAGCTCCTATTGCAACCAACAAATAGTAGTGTGCAAACATTACTGTGTTCCGGTTTGAAGGGCGCTGTAGCTAGTGTAATTACTGGGGTAACGAGACTTAACACCTTATGTCTCAAGGCGAGCGCAATGTGGTGCAGTGTGTACCATCTTAACTAGCAGCACGTTGTCATGGGCAAGCGTATCACTTACCATCAGGTGAACGTCTTGCTCGTCTCGTCGCAAAGTAGTATAAAAAAAAATTGCGCACTTCTTTTTGGCAACTGAACTAGGAGCTGCGGTGGCGATATCGCTGGTTTGGTAGTATAGGATATACTACTATTAGAAATCACCATTTCAGTGTTACTCTAAAATACTTTGGTTGTAGTTTTCTTCTAAGTCGTATTTCCTCATGGCTGAGGGTCGTGGTCATCATGTTAAAATGAAACACGCGACGACTTACTTGACAGTTATATTGGAGTGGTGTTGCCATTGCCTTCTCCATTTCACATACTAGTGCGAGCACGGATGATCATGACAGACATGCAGGTTTCCTCATGATGATTTCCTTCACCGTCAAAGCGCGTGATATTCTTCTTCTAAGTCGTATTTCCTCATGACTGAGGGTCGTGGTCATGATGTTTAAATGAAACACGATGACTTACTTGTCAGTTATAATGGAGTGGTGTTGCCATTGCCTTCTCCATTTCACATACTAGTGCGAGCACGGATGATCATGACAGACATGCAGGTTTCCTCATGATGATTTCCTTCACCGTCAAAGCGCGTGATATTCTTCTTCTAAGTCGTATTTCCTCATGACTGAGGGTCGTGGTCATGATGTTTAAATGAAACACGATGACTTACTTGTCAGTTATAATGGAGTGGTGTTGCCATTGCCTTCTCCATTTCACATACCAGTGCGAGCACGAATGGTCGTGACATGGAAATGCAGGTTTCCTCACGATGATTTCCTTCACCGTCAAAGCGCGTGATATTAGTTGGTGTTATACTAACTGCACATAACTTGCAAAATCAATTGGTGCAGGCCGGATTCGAACCGGGTACCTTCGGATTGGAAAGACGGCGTTCAAACCACTGGGCTATCACGGCTCTTTTCTCACTCGGTTTTGGTGTTAATCAATCATAGAATACTTATTATTTTTGGTTTATTGGATAGAAACTCCGAAAGCCTCCGAGTTTAAATGGGATTAGTCCCAATTAGATATTTATCACCAGACAAAGGTTCTGTTCATCTGTCCGGTTTGTTATACAAAATATACTAACATTCTCTTCTGAATTCTTTGGTCATTTTATCAGCATGTATATGAATAGTGGTTTACTTTGGTATACTGCAGTGTAATAAATTTATTTTCTAATAATTGTTCCCAGAATCTACGGCTGGCGGCCGGAATTCTATAACGACACTGCTCACCTGCCTTCTGACATGCCCACCGATCTTCAGATGCACATTAAAAACATCACCAAGTTTAATCGTGACTATGTGAGTTCATTAAATTTGTTATGAGCATGCTATACATATATATGGTAAGAGTTGCACATTGCTGTTTGGCGGCAAAAAAGCGAGCTGCGGTGGTACCTAGATGGACAACAGAGACCTACCATCATTGTATTTACCTTCTAAAGTGGTGACAATTTGATTGATTGATGAAACTCGGAGTACTTTGGTTCAGACTATTATATTTTATTTTATTTAAAATCTTTATTGTAAACGCCAAAACGATACAATGGGCGGACTTAATGCCTAGTGGCATTCTCTACCAGTCAACCCCGGGAGAATGTTTGACAGAGGAATGGCGGGTGCTAATTCTTGATTAAATTAATACAGACATATATACTTACATATATACATAAATACACAACATCTACATATATACGTACATAATACTTACATATATACATATATTATGGTGATTAAGAAAAGGATAGTATCAACATTTCAGACTATTTTTGTCCACTGCTGATGTGTTGGAAAAAAAAACTGCTAATGAAAAAAGTAAGGCAATTAAATTATCAATTTTGGCTTGTGTTGTGTTGTGTAATTTTTTTAAGTTCAGTTGGGATTGAACCCGTGCCTCTTTCAAACACTTATTGTTACTTAAAAACTTGGACTAACTGTTTTTATGTCGCAGGCAAACATGGTGTGGGTGTCGTGCCACGGGGAGACGCCAGCCGACAGGGAGAACATAGGCCACGTCCGCTACCTACCTTACCCCGGTTTCCCAGGATACTTCTATCCATACGAGAACGCAGAGGGATACCTTAGCCCGTTAATTGCAGTGCATTTGGAGCGGCCGAGGAGTGAGTTACTTTTGATAAATCTTTTATTGGAATGAACAGGTTTTCACTTGATGGTAACGTTGTGATGATAATCTAGAACACATGGTATGTGTTATCACAACACTTTCAATGTTCAGCACCTGTCTAAAACAAATACAGCAGTTTGGCTATAGGCAATAGATATAGTAGACTTCTGGTATAAGAGATCTACAACCAGTGATTGATTACTATATTTTCTTAAATATCTATAACCGTTTTAAAAGCACCAGTAGTAAGTAAAAATAAAAAAGCTTGTCTAAAATCTGTACCTTTTTAACAACCTAAGAATAAGCAATATACTGTTCACCATTCCAGCTGGAAGGATCATAAACATTGAGTGCCGTGCGTGGGCGAAGAACATTATATACGACCGGCGAGAGAAATTGGGAGTGGTGCACTTCGAGGTTATGATTGAATAGTATCCTATATCATTTAACCGGGGACATTTACAACCAAACTTTTTAAATATAAACAAACCTTAACTGGCATTATCAGATTAAATTTAATCCGTCCAGTTAATGTAATAAATTAAGCATAGTTTTGAATTTTATTCTACAGATAAAAGGCAAAGCAATCTCTGAAAGACATGTTTTTTACATATATTAATAAAAGTAAGGTATAGTTGAAATATTTCATAATCTTTATTATATTTATATAAACGTTTTACATATTTATAATATTGGATGTGTACTTTATGTATTTAAAAGATTATGATTTTTTTAGTGTGAAAATTATGTATGAAACAATGTTATGAATTTAATCATACATTGAGTTTGTCAAGTACAATCTACCAATTGATACATTCCTTATACAATATATACGTTTAAATTTATACACAATTTAGAATTGAATCTCTCTTATGAAATAAGGTTTTTTTGTTTATTATTGTAAATGTGTGATGTGATTATAGTGAACTGAGATGAAGACTGTATCAACCACATCATACATCCAACTTTTTGACCAGTGTAGACAGTCGGAAATATTTGTGGTTTATTCAAAAATCCAATGTTTCCCAATGAGTTACAATATAATGCAGTCAAAAACTAAAAAGTAATAAAGTGCTGGTATTATTTTGGTTGTGTGGCAACACCGGAATAGTTCTTCGACGTTAGCCATAAGTGCGAGCGAGATACAATTACATTCATTCCAAAAGTTTTTCGTCTAATAAGTAAAACTTATTTATACTGTCAGTCCAAAGCTTTGCAACTGAAGTGTGTAATCTGTGGCAGACCTCACTGTGACTGCACATAAGGTCGGTGTCCACTTGAACTAAATAATAACTCTTTTACCCTATGACATTGCCGTTTTCTATGAAATAAGTATTTTTTTTTTTATTTAATTTTCCATTTCTGTTATTCAAAGTAATTACCCATGCAATTTTCTTTGCCAACGCATTGCTACAAATGGGTGACAGGCGAACCTGTCCTCCTCAACAGTCACAAAAAAATGTTGGACTGTATTGTTACCTGACAGGAAATTAAGCATTCAGTTCAACCGAAAGCGCTCAGCCAGTTGGTTAGATCCATGTTAAACGAAAATTGACTCTTAGAAAGATAGACACTATTTGATGGATATTTTATTTCGAATGAAATGGCAATTTCATAGCTAAAGACCTATTATTAAATCTAGACATTAAACAAAGACTGCCGATGCGGCCATTATATAATATTTCCACTAGTTTTAAATAGATCTTTATTAAGAATTTATGTGTTTTCTGGCAGTTATTTGTACTTAGTAGACTCCACTATATTTTAATTTAGATTTTCGTTTGTGTGTAAGTTTTTTCACACGTATATTTGTTAGAGCCGAAGTGTTTTTTTTTAAAAAAATGATGTCAGCAGTGTTCACACCACTAGCATCGTTTTTGAGTGTGTGAGTTTAGAGTTTGTCTGACAATGTACCGACCTCTTAAGAGGTCCGTACGCCGGCGGACAGAGCGCGACATTTTTTGTAGGGTTTCTATTCATACCCGCGGAAGAATTACAAAAACGTGAGTAGCCCTTAATTTAATTTAAAATCATAATGAAATTTTAACGAAAGGCGATTTTAAAACGTATTTGCGCTAATATTTAACTAATTTTATCGATCAAATGATTTTACAAGGTGATCGCGCCGATATATTTCTATAAATTGCAAATGACATTAATTCAAGACTGAATCGCAAAGACGTGTATTTGGAGCCTAAATTCAATTTTCATTTTCCAATCCGAATTTTGGTCTTTATAATAGATCGGATATTTATATAAATTGACTAAATTTTTTTTGGTTTTTTAAAAAAGCAAATTAACTCAAAAAATTCGTTGCTTTAGTTTTTTTTTGGGTTATTGAATATTCAAAACTATGCCCACTTGTGACTTAAATCAGAGTGTTTTTTTTTTGTTATAGTTTTTATTTATAATTAAGTATTCGTTACCTATATATTACGCCGTCCTTCAATTATATAATCTTATATATTTTTTTAGTCATTCCATTGTTGATTTACAAGAGTCCGTCCAACCTATACAGATTTATGTATTTGTGTGTATGATAATTTATAGGTTACACGAAATGTATTTAGTGTGTGCATCCAATAATATATAAGTTATTATTGTTTAAGAGCAATAAAGGAATATCAAATGGTTTTATTTATTAAATATATTAGCTATTATGTATCAGAAATATATTAATACAAATACTGAATAAGACTTGATAAGATTTCTGTTATTAGAAATTATGGCAGCCATTATTGTTTGACTTTTGGCAGTTTTTTTTGTATCTGTACTGCAAACTTAAGGTATATATAAATTTAATTGGTGTATTTCATTTGAAAGTTATTTGTAGCTATTTCAAACTACTAATGTAGTTATTTACTTAATCAAAAACTAAAGTTTCGTTGTGATTCGCATATATCCCACGATGTCCTAAATCGATTATTTTAATTATTTAACATAGTTTTATTTTTATATTCTTTAACCGTTTCCTAAGTATTGTACCGTCTTTCAATTATATTATTTTTATATACACTTTTAATCATTCCATTGTTAACTATTATGAGTCCGTCCGACATGAACAGATTGATTTTATTTATATGTATGACATTTTGTGGGTTATACGAGATCAATTGGTGTGTGCCTTGAATAATGTATAAGTTACTATTGTTTAAGAGAAATAAAGCAATAAATGCGAATATTTTTTTTTTTTTTGGCTTGTTTTAGATCTTAAATTCTAATCACTGTGTATGACCTTTATTGTCGTGTGGTAAGGGTCATTTATTGGTGAAAATTTTTCGGAGTGGGATGATGCTTAACATCTTACAGTACGAGGATAATGTAAGTATAAAACTTCATAATTTCAGCCTACTGTTGTCGACTACTTGCCTCATATATCAGGCGTATCACTTATTAGGATGCGGCGTGACGTTTACTTTCTAATCTTCCTTCGTCGCCCTTCAAATCGGAATACGCTAATGTTTGCACTGTCTCTGTCAACAGAGACAACTAGTTCAGTTGAACAAATAGGCATTGGTGTAATAAAGGTGCTTACACAAACACTAATTGCAATTATAAATATGTACGCGTAATGAACACGTCACGGTTTCCCGTGTTGTGTTTTATTAAATTCCCTTAAATTAGCGTTAATTGTTCACCACAACAGCGGCTCCTATAATCGATGAGTAGTATAAACATGCCCGCTTAGATATATTGTTAATATATAACCTAGAAACGTTTGTTCAGCTACAAGTAATATCTGGTTCTAGTAAGAGTCTACCAGATTGGGGAAATATGCGTTCTTAGATATATACATCGTAGTTTATGCTAATAGAATAGCTGATACAATAAAGCGGCGGGCATGGTGTTCACCTGGTGATTCTCATCATGACTAATCTGTTACAAATTAGGATGTTCACACAGCACCATTTTGTGCTCATACCGTTCGATGACATTTTACTTTAATCCAGTATGATGATACTTTTTTTCTTTTTTATACTACTTTGCGACGAGACGAGCAAGACGTTCACCTGATGGTAAGTGATACGCTTGCCCATGACAACGCGGTGCTAGTTAAGATGGTACACACTGCACCACGTTGCGCTCGTCGCCTTGAGACATAAGGTGTTAAGTCTCGTTACCCCAGTAATTACACTAGCTACAGCGCCCTTCAAACCGGAACACAGTAATATTTGCACACTACTATTTGGCGGTTGAAATAGGAGCTGCGGTGGTACCCATCCAGACGGTCTCCGGCAACAGACCTACCACCAGGTAAAAAAAAATTAAAGTAAAATGTCATCGAAATGTGTCTGATGATGATCAGACGGAACACTGCGATAGTTTGTGGTTTTTTTTTAATCGGAGGACCCTCTACCAATTAAAACCTTGGTGGTTACGCTCAGTGCGTTGCCAGGGGCTCGAGGTCTCTTATAGTATGCACCAATGCAATGTGATTTGTGCTTAGATGATATGCAAGTGATTTTTTTATTAATTAACAATGGTTTGTTTTCTTTTATTTGACCCTAATTTCAAAAGAGAAGTAACAATGGCGCCGTTAGTTCTCAAATGTACGGCTGTCGCAACACGATAATATTATGGCATAGGTTCTTGATTAGCTTCCTAGGCCACATGTAGGAAAAGTACGCTTCACAATCCAATACTTCATTATCACTTAATACAATGTGAAATTATGGTCAAGGATTAGCCCATTATAGATAAAAAATTTCATCTGAAATTTATTTGTGTGGATCTGACGTTGATATTCGTTAAAAATGTTTTATTATATGTAAGTTAAAGAATAGTTTTTCTTTTCAATTACACTTAATTATCTTTTTGTGTATGTCAATTAATAACCCTTTAAAAAGGTTAAAATTTAAAAAAAAAACGAGTAAAAAATGATCAGATCAATTTGTGCAATTGACGTGTAGTTCAGAAGCAGGAAATTGCCGCATCATTTATTCCGCGTCCTATTGTCTCGCGATCGGAGAATAACGACTCCGTTTGACGACAATACGTAGTAACATTTACATATTAACAGACCACTTTGTGTTCCCATAAGTGGTATATTAATCAAGTAATTAATCGGATATACACAAAACCTGTTCTTTAAACTTATCGCTTTCTACCCGATGTTTTCCTTTGGTAGTTCAATGGGGATCGAACCCACAGATCTTTGAGAAGTACAGCACGAATCTACCGCACTTACCACTAAGTTATCGCCGTATCTAAAGTTGCAATGTTTACAATTGCCCGGTTTAAATATAAATGATTTATTTGTTAAAGTTCTTGTACTTATACCGTAAAGTTTCTTATATAAATGCCGGACTTAAGATTTAATGTTTTTAATTTAATACAATCCCTAGCAAAGCTTCCAGATAATATCTTCTGCTTTAGCACCTGATTTAGATGCTGAGTTTTATTGACTGTTTGTGTTCATTCTTCATGAAAAAAGTATCTGTATCTGATATCTCTGATATATTACGTAAACTGACAGAATAGTAAGTAGGAAAGCATATGGTCCACTATTGATTTTTTATATGTTCTCAAAATATTGTATTGCTTCTATTTCGCATTGTCTAAGTGCTTGTAATATTGGCTATGGTTTGATTCCGAGTCAACATGTGAGTTTTCTTGACTGTTATGACAAAATATGAGAATTGGTGTACTCGTAGTCACTTAACAACATGTGGCATTGAAGTCAAGTGTTGCAGATGAAGAATAGGCTGAAATGATGATGATGGATGGATTCGGTCGGGGCAGGCCGGCGGGCACGCGTGACGTCACACACGTGCGTTCCCGTGCGCATGCGCGCGCTGCGTACGCGCAGTCGCACTACAGCGGCCGGCGCGGGCGCTCGATTGTTACACAACGCGCAATTACACATGTTTTGATCATCAATAAAATCTGATAGCAGTTTTTGATTTACGATTATCAATGGCAAGCAAATCTAACGGACTGGAGGGGACGGAGTGGGCGCGTGTCCCGCCCCCCACCGGCCCCGTCTGGTACAGGATCGCGAAGATCTTTTACGATCCCACCGACGGCAGCATTTTGGGGAGGACACCTAAACGATGGGGTAAGCTTTATAATTGTGTCACATAATCTAATTTATATCTTTTTGAAATTAGTTTTGTTATTAATTCCTAAAACAACAAAATAATCGATTAATAGTTAACTGTAATAAAAGTTAACCGCTTCATTTGTTATTGTTTGATCATCACACAGTAGGACGATTAATATCAAATACCTATGTTTATTAAACGAGGTCGAATGTCGCTGACATTGCTTATTATTTTTACTTAATAACAGTCGCAATTAAAACTAAACTAAAGATTTCTTATTAATCAATATTCTTAATGACGTCAACGCGTAGTATTAAGTGATGGTGAAGCTGTCTTAAAGTAATCAGACTCTCATATGGCGACAGTCGGTATTGACAACTTCGTACTATATAATCGAACCGGGTATCACCGTTTTACAAGCGGTTAACCGCCGCACATCGAAGCCGGTTGTAACACGAAGAGAATCAATTGGAAGTAGTCATTGAAATTACAATATGGATCGCATTGCGCTTCGGCTGAACACAGACATGTTGCAATCGATCTTAAGTATTTGTTTATAGACATTATTTCAGTCTACCCGTGTGTAATACACGAAGGAACGTTTTATATACTTTTAATATATACTTTTATAGTTAAATTTCGTATAACTTTTAGTTTTTTGATTAATAATACACATGAAAAGGTTTAGTTGGTCATGACCATCGAATCCATGGATTCGAGGAGCAAAAGGAATAAGTTGTTTCTTCAATATTACTGTTTAAAGAGTGAATCAGCTGTTGCTGGGCAAGCGCTTCACCATCGCTGATTACAACATTGTGGACTATGGTCAAGCTGATGTGGTCACAAACCTATAACCTATTAAAAAAGTATATTAAATGAAAATTGATTAACTTATTCATATATTGAATTTAAAACCAAGTTCGCTAACATCGTCTTGAGACAGAAAGTCTCGTTACTCCCATAATTTAACGTGTTAAAGCACCTTTGCAAACTATAACATAGTAATGTTTGCATACTGCAGTTTAGTTAATAATATAACTGAAATAGTTTTTAAGTACAGGGAAACGAAACCTTATTAAAAACACAAAACATGTTCTGTCCGAGGATATGAACCCTGAAAATCTCGATACGCTTGCATCGTTTTAATTACCACACCACAGATTCTATACTGCGTAAGTTAGAATTCTTATCACAGCTGATTATGAACTTTTCTTTCGTTCTAAGAACTTTGGATTTACTTATTCTTCAGTAGTCTTCTTTCTTTGAAATGTTTCTTTCAAGGATCGATTACAAAAATATTACTGCTTAATTTAACTGCATCCGTGACTATCCTCTTGCCTAGAAACACGGATGTAACAAATTCTTATCCAGAGCAGATTGTGATCAAACTTACGGATGTCCAAACAGTAATTATTACTTTCGAAAAGTACTAAATGTTTAATTTATTTTTACTAATCAAAACTTTTAGTAAACATAAAATAAATTCGAAAGGTTTAGTTCAACTGCCATATTTGTTGTAAGATGATTTATATTAAACTGAAACATATAATTCATATTTTACATCTTCAATTCTTCTCTGTTTTTTAAAGATTGCAAAAACTTTAGCAGGTACCCAGTTTTTAGGCGGAATTTTATGTGACATTAGTACTGTTAATGATTTGATATTAATTCACTATTTCATTAAAAAAAAAAACCTCCACCATGACTAAATTTATAAAATTTGTCTCAAGGTCATGGGATACGTAGTTATAAACGTTTACTGATCACAAGTTATTTGTTATTCAAATTATTATAAACAAAAACTTCTTGATTATTAGGAAAGTTATTAAATGCACTAGATAAATTTTTAATAGCAACAATGTTCACATTGTTTTCTTTTAAATTTTGAATGAATACGCTCGTAATATTACCAGTCAATGCACGTATTAAGGAGTTTAAAGTCTTCTATTGTCTCTGCAACTGCTATTTCTTGAGGAGTTGCAGATGTCTATAGACAACACTGATAGTTTACCAACATTTATTTTATAGGCAAACGGTATAAACATAGTTATAGATTTTTTAATCAACCGCTATGTTCATTCCTGGTTATTTAGGTTACCATCGCTGCGATTGTTCCTTTCGCCAAGTTGTTTTACTGTGTTGTAGTTTAAAGGGTGCTGTAACTAGTAAAATTTAAATGAAGTGATGATTTTGATTAAAAGCATACGTATCGAGTCAATCGGAAACTTTTTCGCAAAGTAATTATGCGTCGAAGGTTACCTCCTCCTGTCGCGGTTTGTTCGAAACAATAACAGATGAAAGACAGACAAGTTGTATACACACAGACAAAAAACTACTGCTGTATATACAGTGGTTATTTATGACCGCAGTAATTCTATTTTTATTATGCCCAGAGTTAAAGTTACGCAGTCTTAAGTATTACGTGGAACCATATCACAAGACCGTACATGACAACGAGGCCGTACTCAGATTGTTTTCATGGTAGTTATATCACTAAAATAGTTAAACGTTTAACAATCGAAATGTAGATTCTGCTTAAAATCTTGTCATTGAAGATATGAGACTAAGATCTTAGTAAACTTACTAGGTATAAAACCATGAGCGTCTGCTTTGTGGCTTCGGTTATGGAGCTAAATTTGAATCCTAATGTTTTCTGTTATAAATTGCGGTTTTCATTTTTTCCTTATTTATCAAAACTATGGAGAAGTTAAGTATTTATTTTCTTGTAAAGCGACAAAACTCTTTGTCCTTCCGCCATCACTACCTTTGTGGTAACTATAATCATAGTGAATGTGTTAAGTACGTTTAGCTTAAATCTAAACTTGAGTAAAGCTATGATATATGTCGCAGTTATTGCTGTTTGTTTGTCACTACATTGAGCGCCAACTTTTTTTATCACCATTATACTTCACAACTTGTCAAGGATACAAACATCCTTGGCAAATGGAATTTCTAACTAGTTTAAGTCAAAATAATTAGTTATTTTTCAAGATCAAATAAATTTATGTAGCTTTTGTTAGAAATTGTCAGAACAATGTTTTTTTATTAGACATTTTTCATTAACAGATCCTGGATAAGGTTATCCAGCAGTGGATGAATAAATTCTGATGATGATGATGCTTGTAATTTTCGAAACTAAACGAATCTTAATGAATATGTAATTTTAGGTTTTCATAAGATTAACTTTAAGAGCAAATCTGTTAAAAGTTTTCCGTAGAGAAGGTATAGAGTATTAACGTAGAAACAAACACTGTGTACTATTTAAGATTGAGACATGTATTAACATTAATTTATATGTTCTTGATATTTAATTGTGTTGTGAAAAAATTACAGACATGGAAGAGTAGGGAAATATCTAAATTATCACTTAAACATATATTCATTGATAGAACAAAAACTTCATTATCCGATGCAATCTGAGAGCAGTTCATTACAAACGGAGATACAACTTTGATAATGTAATCGTTGTTGATATGCCTTAAGCTCGTGATCACCACTATCAATCAATTTAATATACTTGTTAATTAAATTTAAATCAAAGATGATTAGACATAAATCATTTTGTATATAAACATTATAATAATTTACCATTGATTTAAGAAAGGACTTTTCAATTTGAAGGTTATGTTGTTAAGTCCCGTACCCCTGTAATTTAAGTAGTAACAACTCTTGTAACCGGAATAAATAATGTAACACCGTGGTCACTGGTTCGATTCCTACGTCATATAAATAACGGAGTCAGTAACAAGGTTTTTTTTCTGAACATTTTCTAGCTATCATGTGTGAGTGATGTGATTGTTAGATGACTAACACCATATATTTATAAAAGGTCATTATCTATTATTATTTATCATTGATTACTTTATACGTATTTTGAAACCAGGATTTGGTAATTTCAAAATACTTGTACCGTGTTGTCGAGTTCTGTTAGTAGTACTTTTGCCTTTCGAAGGCTGAAATAAAAACCAATTCCCATCAACTTATTCATTGTAGACCTGATGAATACCCATAGAACCAGTTCAACGCTGGAGGGGTTCTGTATTTGTGTATAGAAGTATTGTGAGACCAAGGGCACAATCCTTTTTGTATTTCTGAATTCTTTGTCGTACCCATTGTGGGTTAATCTTTGCTTCACATGTAATGAAGGGTCGGACCCGCCTCGAACGATGTTTTGTTCTATATAAAAGCAGTTCAGATTACATCTGTATTTAATTATTCGGATCCCGATGGACGTTTTGTTACTTCTCTGTATTTACTTAATTATTATTACACACTAAACCTCACAACTAATTTGTCGTTAAAGAAAACAAACCAAATCGAAATTTGTTTATCTTTAATTCGTTTTTAGTCTATGTCTTTTATCATTGTCTATAATTAATTTTTTATCTGTGATTTTTCGTTAAGAAACAGAGGGCCAATCACCGACAAATGAAAGTCCTCCTCGTTATTGCTCTTTGCTTGAAAAATTGTTTACGGCGAACTGGAATTATTTAACTGGTGAAACGTATACTCAATAGTTACCCTACAGTTAAAAGTATAATGGTGTTAGTGTACTATTTTTGTAGATAGAATTCAGAGAAACGTAATATAAACGTAATGTTGTTGTTTTCAATTTGTGAAATGTTAATAAAACAAACGTTTTCTGTGTTGCCAACTGCATAGATTATAATGAGGTTATTTTTATTAATGCGCAACTAGACAATATAAAAATCGACCAAGGACTAGTTTGATGGCGAGGGAGATGTTAATAAATTATCAACATTTATTTATGCGAATATTCATGACATCTGCAAAGATCTCTTGAGTTCCCAGGGTTGATATATTAACACATGCTCCAGATAAACAGCGGATGAAAAATGTATTTATTTATTTTTATTTTATTAATAACCTACACCAACATATCTTTAAATATATTCAAATGAAATATATTGTACTAACGAACAACACTAACTTTGATATAAAAAATACGAACTATTATGTAGTTAACAAAAAAAAATAGTTAATTATAAACAAAGGAAGACTGAATTATTAATTAAATAAAAGTAATGTTGGCACATTACTACGTATTTGGCGGTCGGTACAGGAGCTGCGATGGTAGCAAGACAGTCTCCGATAAGAAGAACTTTCTATCTTCTAAAACCTTGATAAGTACTCACAAATACTCCTATTAATGTAATAAAATGCTCATCGCCACCACTAAAAAACACCTAAAAAAACATACAGAAGTAACAAAATTATGAACAAATATTAATAACAAAAAGTAAATAAAAATGTATAACGTTTATTTAATTTTAAAATTATAACGTCTTCATTATTTATATAACCGCCCATAACTTGGCGACGGACGTAAAATTATCGTCACAATATATTTTTCATAACCTCAATTCTGTCACATTTTGGCGGGAAATGATGGCGCGTTCCGCGACACGCATTGTCCGGTGCGGCCATTATTGAGATATGGCTCGTAAAAATCAATTTATTTGCAGTAAGCACGTAGAAATGCGTCCGCGTGTTATTTTCAGCGGCCGCCGCAACGAATTTAGACGACTCTTTCGTCACACCGGTCTGCGTACACAATGTTATTAATGTGGACCGTAATTATAAGTAAATAAGGTATTCATTTGTACGCAACGCTGTTACGTCATAGTACCGCCGCCATTACGTAAATTCAGCAACACGGATTTGACGTAGGGGCCGATTCCCTTCCGGTTGTATTTTATGATTCTATATATAGCGTATATTTATTTAACCTAATTTTCACAATAATGAAGCAGCGGATGGTGAATACAGCAATGCTATTATTGCTACAGATGTTGTTATTGGCCAGACAGGTTCCAACAACCCCTGCCTTCAAAGAAACGCTTCAACTATTGACCCCAGAATATAATATAATAGCCACCGCCGGTCGGTTAAAACTTGATCAAAAGTAAATACGTAAAGTACTAGCTTATGCTTGTCCCCAAGAAGTTGTGTTTACAATGTACCGGTTGGAAGAGCGAAGTAAAGAAATTACTGGGCTAACTAGAATTCATATGTTATATCTGACGGTAAACGTGGTTCTGAGTAAACAATAGTTACGTGCAGTTCCATTTAACGTAAAATGATCTTACTACTCGAGTATAGTATTGTTTTATTTGATAATAAAGAAGAGAATAGACATATTAATTTATTTACTGTTTCCATGAGCGCCGGGACCTCATGTCTAATCAAGTGATCGCAACTTGAACTATTTCTGGCTGTCTCACGTCACAGGTGAAGGGTAGGCGGAATCTTTTAGCTACAAACAAAAAGCATAAAAAACTTCTAACAACAACAGTATACACCCAGGTGACTTTTCGCAATTTTAGACTTACTAGACTACAGTTCCGTCTGATTATTTTCCAATCCTATTACTTCATCTTCTTCTAATATACTAAAATATGAATGAGGACATTCCGACTTAAACAGAATACTGCTTACGTATATATTATACTCAGAATTTAAAAAATATAATAAAAAAACCTATAAACAACTAGAAGTAATAATGGTCTAACATCTAATCTAGATCTATAAATGGTTAAGTTTGGTTTAAGTATCGCCTAATGGAATTCTTCAGGACTATTTGGACTGTTTTTTTATATTTGAAGTTCTTTTATTGCAGGCATAGCTTTAATCTTCTACACGGTGTTCTACGCTGTGCTGGCGCTGATGTTCGCGCTCTGCATGGGGGGACTGTTCCTCACGCTGGACGAGAAGAAACCCTCATTCATACTGGAGAGCTCGCTTATTGGTATGCTATGTATAAAATATTTTACATCTTTAATTAAGATTCGGTCTTTCTGAATGTCTCACATTCATCGTAAACGTCAACTGCTGGACATGAGCTTCACCCAAATGTACCATCTTTTCCCACTAACTTTATTGTTAAGGGATTTTTTACTGTTATATCGTAACGGGTATTTCGAGGACTTAGAGTGTACTTAGAGTGGACTCGTGTTGGTGTGGTACACGGGAAACGGCCATCGATAGACGTGAAAATCTGAGCCCAGCGGTGGGCGTCTATTAACTGTTGACAATGATAACGTGACGCTCGCTCACAATATTCCGGCCCCCGTATATTGATAGAAAGAAATCAAAAATACTGGTATATAGGCCGTATATAGGCCGTGATAGCCTAGTGGTTTGAACGCCGGCCTTCCAATGGAAGGTACCGGGTTCGAATCCGGCCTGCACCAATGAATTTTTAAATTTATGTGCAGTTAGCATAAAACACCAACTAATATCACGTGCTTTGACGGTGAAGGAACCTGCATATATATGTCGTGACCATCCGTGGTCGGACTAGTATGTGAAATGGAGAAGGCAATGGCCAACCACTCCATTATAACTGCTAAGAGAGTTGTCGTGTGTTTCACGACACATGATGACCACGACCCTCAGTCATGAGGAAATACGACTAAGAAGAAGAAGAAGCTAGACGAAAAGACCTCACCATGAACCAAACTCTACAACTAAACCTCTGTGTTATTAGACAAGCGTTGAAGTATATTTAAAACAGATGTTAGGACTTATGATAATGTATCTTTAGTATGTATGTAGTTTCCCTTTTAATAAATAATGCATGGAATGCAATTTACATAACTGGATACATATTGTACATGCAATATATATCTAATTGTTAGCAATGTTTTAAGTTTGTTTGCAGTGAATATAATATCGATTTTAAAACTGATGATGCGATCAAAAAGAACTTTTTCAATATTATCATTATAAAATGTTACTGTTAGTAATATGTATCATCAGGAAACTTGAATCGTTTACATCTTTCATCTACACCTTAAATAATGCTCAATTCTTGCCTAACCCATAATTTCCGAACAGTAGTCCTACTCGGTCAGGATGTACCAACGTCGCCGTGATGTAAGCCGACCCTTTCAGTAGACCTCATTTTCATATTAAGTGACAATTAAACGTCACATTAAATTACAAACATCCTTTTGTAACCGACGCGCCAATATGACTGCGTGCCAGTAGGGACAGTCATATCCTACATATACATGGTTTTATTATATAAAAGAACAGACTAATACATCATCAGAAAATAGTAACTTAAGACTGGATAATTCTTCATTGCCACATGATGAAATCACTTATCCAAATTTCTAACAATAACAATGAAACATTATCAATATCAATAATGATAATAAATTTATAATCATCTTAACTGATGAATAAATTATCATTATTTTATTAATAAGAACCTACTACTTTATCAAAGAGTATTATATTTTGAGAAATATGTATAAACAAAATTAAAGAAAAAAAACTGTGTTTGTAGTGATTCTTTTCTTTTAGATAACAACGAGAACTTTCACTAGATTGTATAAAATAAACCTGTCCATAACAGTGTGACTGTAATTAGAATGATATACACTGCATCACAGTTTTCATATTTGTTGCTACTCTTTGCTGAACTTTCAATGCGATTATACTGTTAGCGTTATCACAAAAAACACTACAATATATAATTTTTTATATTATTGGCAACACTGCAATGGCGCAGGCGCGGACGTCACTGCGCCACTAATCGCCCCTCCCTGAAATTGCTATATAAATGACCGCGAGTAATTACGTGATTCACTTTCATTCGGATCGTCATGCCGACTACTGCTCAGATGTTGTGTTTAATTTAACTATTTAATGTAAACTATAAGTGTAATCTATGTTCTCCGGTTCTAGTTAATAATACTACCAGGTAGATAACAGTCATCAATACTTTAATCAAGTAAGTAAGGGGTGTAAGGGGTTCCGCCTAACATCTTACGGAACCCAAGCCAACCTCACCTGCACGTGGTACACCCTGCTAAACAACGGACGAGGCTCTGACAACCCATCAACCCGCACTGGCCAGCGTGATGGGTAAAGGCCCAATTTCCCCTCAATGAATTCTCACAAAAAACGGCCCCAAGTGCCCGGCGGGACCGGTGGTCGTGCCGATCATGACGGAAGTCGGCGAGGCGCCGGTACCAGGGGTGCGAACAATCCCCGGGTGGCGAAGATTTCCCGTCAAACGACCTTGGCCCTGGCAACCTATAACGCACGCACACTGCGGACCGAGGAAAAGCTGCTAGAACTAGAAGAAGAATTGAGTAGGCTTCGCTGGAGCATAGTGGGATTGTCTGAGATCCGAAGAAAGGGCGAGGATACTATGACTCTTAGATCCGGCAACCTACTCTATTTCCGGGAGGGCGAACAACTGTCCCAAGGTGGTGTCGGGTTTATTGTCCACAGGTCTCTCGTTAACAATGTTGTACAGATCGGGAGTGTGTCTAATAGAGTAGCATACCTTATACTCAGAATCACCAAACGGTATTCGCTGAAGGTCATACAGGTATACGCACCAACTTCGACTCACCCCGACGAGGAACTGGAAATAATGTATGAGGATATCTCTCGGGCAATGCATACTTCCAGTACTTACTACACCATTGTCATGGGAGACTTCAACGCAAGGCTAGGCAAACGTTGCGGTGAGGAGTTGAAAGTGGGACACTTTGGAGATGGAATCCGGAACTATCGCGGCCAAATGCTAGCCGACTTTTTGGAGAGAGAAGGTCTGTATATGATGAACTCCTTCTTTAAGAAACGGCAGCATCGTAAATGGACATGGAAAAGTCCGGACGGTAGCACGAAAAATGAGATCGACTTTATCTTGTCGACACAGACCCGAATATTTAATGATGTCTCAGTGATCAACTCGTTCAACACAGGAAGCGATCACCGAATGGTAAGAGGCACATTAAATCTTAAAGTCAAGTTCGAGAGATACCGACTGATAAAGTCTACGCTCCGCCCAGATACCGCCCAGATCCAAGCCCCGAGGACTTTCAGCTCGAGTTACAAAACCGCTTCGATTGTCTGGAGAGCTGCACTGACGTGGACAATTATAATGACATGCTTGTGGAAACTGTCCGTACGGTGGGGCCAGGGCTTCTTCAAGCCTAGCCGTAACAAAACCAACAAAAAATCTCAGAGCCGACTCTCAAGCTTATGGAGGAAGACGGGGGATGGTTCTGCATTCTTCGCAAGACGCTTCACGCTATCGACAGCTCAACAAGCGGATCTCTAAGTCATTGACTCGCGACTTACGCCGATTTAATACAAAATGTATTAAAGAAGCAATCGAGCGGAATAAGGGCTCTAAAGTATTCGCAAGAGTTTCTGCAGTTGGGCAAAGCGTGCTGACTAAGCTAAAGACTGTGGATGGCAGAACCATCACCTCCCGCCCGGAGCTTCTAGCCGAGATAGAGGACTTTTACGGACAGCTTTACATGACGTCACAAGCACCTGTCAATAATCAGGCTACCGATCCAAGAGCCAAATTAACCCGACACTACACCGAAGATATCCCGGACGTCAGCCTGTACGAGATTAGTATGGCTCTCAAACAGCTCAAGAACAACAAGGCGCCGGGTGATGACGGAGTTACGGCAGAAATTTTGAAAGCAGGTGGACGGCCAATACTGAAGGCTCTTCAGAGGCTGTTCGACTCCGTCATACTCGAGGGCAAAACGCCTAAAGCATGGCACAGGGGCGTGGTGAAACTCTTCTTCAAAAAGGGTGACAGAACCCAGCTGAAGAACTATCGACCCATCACACTCCTGAGCCACGTATATAAGCTGTTTTCGAGAGTCATAACGAATCGTCTCCAACGCAGGCTTGACGACTTCCAGCCTCCCGAACAAGCCGGATTCCGTAAAGGCTTCTGCACCATAGACCACATACATACGCTGCGGCAAGTTATACAGAAGACCGAGGAGTATAACTTGCCTCTATGCTTAGCGTTTGTGGACTATGAGAAAGCCTTTGACTCAGTCGAGACTTGGGCAGTGCTACAGTCTCTCCAGCGGTGCCAAATAGACTATCGGTACATCCAAGTGTTGCAGTCATTGTACGAAAACGCCACCATGGCAGTTCGTCTCCAGGACCATTTCTCCAAACCCATCCAGCTGCAGCGAGGCGTCAGACAAGGCGATGTCATATCGCCGAAACTATTTACTGCTGCGCTGGAAGATGTCTTTAAGATTCTGGACTGGAGTGGACTTGGCATCAACATAAACGGCGAGTACATGACTCACCTTCGATTTGCCGATGACATCGTGGTCATGGCTGAGACCATGGAAGACCTTGGCAGAATGCTCGATGACCTCTGTAGATCCTCTCGATGCGTGGGTCTTAAAATGAACATGGAAAAGACTAAGATTATGTCCAATTCCCATGTCGTACCCACGCCTCTAGAGGTCGAAGGCTCTACCTTGGAAGTTGTTGACGAATATGTCTACCTGGGACAAACAGTTCAGCTTGGTAAGTCCAACTTCCAAAAAGAGGTCAATCGCCGAATCCACCTCGGCTGGGCAGCGTTCGGGAGGCTACGCAGCATATTCTCGTCCCAACTACCGCAGTGTCTAAAGACAAAGGTCTTCAATTCGTGCGTGTTGCCAGTGATGACATATGGAACCGAGACGTGGCCGCTTACGGTGGGCCTTGTCAATAAGCTCAGAGTCACACAGAGGGCAATGGAAAGGGCCATGCTCGGGGTTTCCCTGCGGGATCGAATCAGAAATGATGAGATCCGCAGGAGAACTAAGGTCACCGACGTAGTCCAAAAGATTGCAAACCTTAAGTGGCAATGGGCAGGGCACATCGCTCGAAGGACTGACGGCCGATGGGGCAATAAGGTTCTCGAGTGGCGGCCGCGGACCGGTAAACGCAGTGCTGGCAGGCCTCCTACAAGATGGACTGACGATCTGGTAAGGGTCGCGGGTAACCACTGGATGCGAGTAGCGCAGGACCGATCGACGTGGAGATCCTTGAGGGAGGCCTATGCCCAGCAGTGGGCGTTATCCGGCTGATAATGATGATGATGATGATACTTTAATCGATTTGCTATTAAAGCAGATATTTTCATAATTGCAGGTTCCAACCCGGGTGTGGCGTTCAGGCCCTGCCCGGCAGATGGCGTGCTGGTGAAGATTACTGACGCGGATTCTTCCGACAGATATGTTAGAGAACTTAAAGAGTTCTTAATGCGTAAGTCATTTTACTTTTACGTTATTATTACTCAGGTTTTTCATTCAAAATTTTCGTGGTAGACGTGCTGATGGTCAATGACAAGCTTTACCTGTAATGTTATATTATTTATTAATGTTTGAAATGGAAGTGCACAAGGTATTTAAGTTGTCCCTGCTGCTATAAAATCATGACGAGTAAACTTTGACTCTTTCATTGCCAGAGAATCATTCGAGTCGCAACAGTGGGTTCATTAAGAGGACTTTTGTTATACTTCCATTAATCTAAATTCTTTACTATCGAAAAGATGTTATATTAAACACTGTTTTTACAGCGTACCAAAACGATGCATGGTTCACTAAAAAGCCGGGCTGCTCTGAGGAGGACAATTACGGGTTTCCAGACGCGCCGTGCTTCTTCATCAAGTTGAATAAGGTACCTGGTTAGTGGACGGCGGTTCAAATTACTTTTATACATCAAATCGAGTATACTTTTAGTAATGAAGATACACACAGTAAATAAAACGTCTTAGCACATTATATAGGTCTCCTATTTTAAAATCAATTATTGTTTTGCGCTCTTCGATTTTTTTAACTTTACTACGTCTCATAAATAACAATCGATGTTATTGCTTTATATCATCACCATCGTTATCGTCTGTTGGTTGATGTCCACTGTTGGACAAAGGCCTTCCACAAATACCACTTCTGCGATCGGTCCTGGGAAGCCCGGTACTATTACATAGCTACTACTACTTTATGATGTATATTTGACCACTATCTTTTCCCTCGGCTCTTTTACGCCTTCGTATATGTCACTTGTCCTGAGCTCAATAATTTAATTTTTACTGAATGCATTGACTTTTACAGTTTTTCTTGCAAACAGATATATGGGTGGAAGCCTGATTTCTACGCGGTTAAAGAGCTGCCCGCTGACATGGGCAGCGACTTGGTGAATTATATATCCACTTTACAACCTTTTCAGGTAAGCATTGTTTATTGATCATACATCTAAAACACATTAGCACCGATATTAAACAATATTTGACAAAGTTATATATATATAAACAGCTCAATGCTACCCCTGCCCATATTACGGTCGTCTTACAAGAAACTTAACCTCCGCGCTAACCAAGTGCGGGTGAAAGGGAACCTTAAAAAAGTAATGAAAATTTTACTCAAGCAAATTTTTAATTAGTTGGTTTATGTTCCAGAGGCAGCAGATCTGGATCTCCTGTTGGGATGAGAAGTCAAACAATACGAAGATAGAGTACCCCTGGGGAATGGGTCTACCGGGTAGCTTCTACCCGTTCCTCAATGAGGATGACTACAACAGCCCGCTGCTTCCAATTAAACTGACGCCATCTGGTAACTAGCCCATTTTTTTTTTACTTAAAGAAGCCATGTGATGTGCAGGACGTTCAATTGATATCAAATGATATACCCGCCTATAACAATATAGCGCTGGTCAGCATGATAGACATACAAGATGTTAAGTCTCGTTACCTCGGTAATAACACTAGTTACAGCATCCTTCAAGCTGGAACATAGTAATGTTTGCAGTATACTCTCTTTCCTCGAAAATAGAGGACTACCACTGGTAAAGCAACTTTTTAAGGAACAAACGGCCACCATTTGCCTTTTGACCATCATAATTAAAAATTTATTACAGTTAGAAACGAAACTGCTGTGGTACGCTGCCGAGCATGGGCGAAGAACATTCAGTACCATAAGAGTTTGAAGGAACCGTCCGGATATACCCGGATACAGCTGCAGCTCGCAGATGACTCACCACCCGAGTCCGATACGGAATAACCGTTCGGATACTTTCAGTAGATTTAAAATTGTTATTGCGTTTTAAGTGCTGTGTCGTGTATCCCAATGTATTTTCTATGATATCCATGTCCATGTGAACACATGGGAGCCAAAATGGCGAAGTGTATTAGTTTATTCGATTCTGTTTATTAGTTGGTTCTTGGTATGTTGTTCGTGTCAAAAACCATAGTTTTAGGGTGTGAATTTAATTTCAATTACATTTACTCTTACAGCTAGCCAAGTAAGATTTTTCAGTCAGTTTTTTTTAATATTTAAATTACAATATTTATGAAACTTGACTTAAAATTACTTGGTAATATGTATGCCTGTTTTATATCACCTTAGACCTTCAGGCGCACATGAACTTCTAGAAACCACAAATAATGTAGTAGTAAAAAAATATATACCTTATATTTTTTTCTCATAACAAAAGTTGAAATTAGCTAATTCTTTGTGGTCTAGATGACTTTAATTCCAAATAAGTGTTAAGTTTACTTATACGTTTTCCCGCCTAAAACTTGTACCCTTAAATCTGTTACATTTTAGAGTTAAAAAAAAACTTGTATAATTTATATATAATGAATCTGAAAAATGGATTATAATAATATAGAAATAATTACTTTACTGTAATTTATTTGTTAAAAAGTACCGAATTTGTTGATATTTTGATCTAAAATATAACTCGAATTTAAAAATTTATTAATAGTACAGTTTTATATAGATAGCGTCATTTGTAGTTTTAAATTGTCAATATTTTGACAGTAGATGGCGTTGTTGTTAATAAAATATCGGTGTTTTAAAAATTATTGGATTCGATCATAAATGATAATTGCTGTAACCATCAAGTGAACGCTGCTTTTTTTATATTGTAGTAATATACAATAGTATCATCATCAATCGATAGATGTATACTGCTGGACACAGATCTCTTCAAGAATCTCCATATCCAACCGTCCTGTGCCGCCCGCAATCAGCACCGCGTCTAATTGTACGCAGTCACCAGTTGAGGATCTTACTGCCCTGTTGGTATTAATATAGTATAGGTTACTGCAATTTTAGAAGTACAAATCTTCACTCTAACCTTTAATATATTCTGTTGCATTTAAGCAAAAAATAACTTAGAAAAATTCCTGATGTCAGTTACTTTTTTTGGTTTAAGTAATTTATTGACTATTTTAGTTATAAGTTCACCAAATGTGTCCCAATTTCATTATCCAACATTTAATATATGAAAAAAATGGACAATTATTCATTAACCATTTCCTGATATTTGTACAAATCAATATAGTTTAGTAAGATGGTTTATAATCATGATGTGCTGTTATGACCATAGTAAATAGCTAGTTGATGAATAAAGATTAAAAATATTCCTCATGTCTTTCCTGAATTTTCTTGTGTTATTAATTATCTTCTAAAGCGTTCAAAGGTTTTTTAAAAAATGAAAGATTGGTGATTAGATGATGTATTTACTCATCTCATGACAGTCCTTTATCATAATTCTAGCTCATTGATGTCCACTGCTGAACATAAGCTTACTCTGAGTATTTGCCGTACTCGTCGCTCTTGGCAAGTTAGTTGGCGAGCTTATTAAGTTTGTAATGATGACAAAGTTGCTCGTTTCAATGAATAATTATTTCTTTATAACAGCCTGGTGGTAGGTCTCTGTTGCCGGAGACCGTCTGGATGGGTACCACCGCAGCTCCTATTTCAACCGCCAAATAGTAGTGTGCAAACATTACTGTGTTCCGGTTTGAAGGGCGCTGTAGCTAGTGTAATTACTGGGGTAACGAGACTTAACACCTTATGTCTCAAGGCGACGAGCGCAAAGTGGTGCAGTGTGTACCATCTTAACTAGCGCCACGTTGTCATGGGCAAGCGTATCACTTACCATCAGGTGAACGTCTTGCTCGTCTCGTCGCATAGTAGTATAAAAAAAAGCCTTAACACTCCGAGAGCAGAGCGGTGAGAGTTTTACCTATACCGAAGAGTTTCGCATGATCGTACTTCCTTTTTTCGTCAGTTTTTAATTATAAAGTAAATGAACAGTCTGCCGGCGTCAGTGTTTCCGTCCAGGTATGATGTGGGGGTCTTCAAGAAAAGAGTGAACAGGCTCCTTCTAGACTAGTGCGCTTTACCACCTAGATTACATCGCCGCTTACCATCAGGTGGGATCGTAGTCAAGCACTAGTCTATCCTAAATAAAAAAAAAAAGATTAATGCATTCTATTATTTTGGTTTTCTCACTGCTCTCATGTCTCTACAATTGGATTGATATATCACGAGTTAGGTTTCGATCCAGTATATCTCTTCAGGTGTAAGTCAGTGTCAACAAAGGAAGGCTACATTTGTAATGGGCGAGCTGGTGTCGGGCGGATGGAGGGCTAATTGGTGCTGGGCGGGGCGGGCGGCGCCGGTTATCGCTGGATTTGGGCGGATACCGGCTTCGTATCACAGAGTTTGCAAGTGCCATGCCACGAAAGGTTTTTGTATTCATTTGTAAGTTTCTTAAACGGCGGAGAGGTTTATAAATAAAATATTCATTATTGATATAGACAAGAAAAGAAATAGCGTTAGTTATTGGACATTGAAGTTATACTATTATTTATTTTTGTTACTTTCTTTACAATGTATAAATAATAAATCAGATGTTAAAATACATTATGAACAATCTTAGAGTGAATGAAGAATTTATAGTACTTCATAATACTGATTAAAAAATTACTTTAATAAAAATTCGTTGCAATCTTAAACTATTCATATTAGGCAAAATAATAGCTTCTGTTATCGTATGAGCTTTAGATGTAAGGTGGATACGTCGATCTCCCGCGCATTAGGACTAAGCGTTTCGCTTCGTCCTTCATAATGCGTACAGCGAGGGAGTGGAACAGTCTGCCGGCGTCAGTGTTTCCGTCCAGGTATGATGTGGGGGTCTTCAAGAAAAGAGTGAATAGGCTTCTTCTAGACTAGTGCGCTTTACCACCTAGATTACATCGCCGCTTACCATCAGGTGGGATCGTAGTCAAGCACTAGTCTATCCTAAATAAAAAAAAATAAAAAATACGTAAGTTGGATTTGCTTCGTCTCTGGGAGGCTGTACGGCTTTGGGCACTAAACGGTCCGCGTCGGTTCTCGGCGGGCCGGCGAGCGGCGGATGGGTGCGGGCAGCGCGTCAGTGCAGCGAGCAGCCCCGTGCAGCATGGGCGCGGACAAGTCCAACGGCCTGGTGAACTACTGCCGCCGCCCGCCCCAGCGGCCGCTGCTCCAGAAGATACAATACGCGATCTGGAACCCGGAGGAGAGGACCTTCTTGGGCCGCACGGGCAGGAGATGGGGTATTTATTTAAACATATTTAAATTTACTTTTTAATCTACAATTATCTAACAAAAAAAAACTTGAAACTACTTTGCCTTGATTTAAGCATTAATAAGACCAAAACATGACCACACAGAAACCTCCGACTACCTAAACACAGTAATGCTGATTTCGAAAATTCCACCACAATCGAAACCTTTTTTTTTTATGCAATTTAGGTGAAGAACAGGTTTGCGGCCCGCCTGGTGTTAAGCGGTGACCGCAGCCTATGACCGATAGTAGCACCAGAGGCATCACTACCGTGTTGCCTACCCTGTAAAAACGATTCACGCCCTTTTTAAATAACTAATCACATAAAACTATAAATATTATTAGGTATTACGGTATTACAAGGCTTGCCCGCTGTGTCGCGGTGCCATTAGGCGTCAGTTTTCCAAATAACAAAAAATTTTTTTTGTTACTAATGGTTCCTGTAAAAGTTATTTTAACTATTTAAAAACTTTGTTGACTTTTACGCTTTTGAACTTTAACAGTTTTCGGTTGATTTTGGATAAATAATCGGATGCCGTGTTTAGATCCTCCAACTAAAATCCGAGTACCTAAAAATTTGCACTAGGTATTATCAAAATCGTGGTTAAATTATATCCCAGCTCGAATTGATCTTATCTACTTTCATTTCCTTTAATTGTCTGTTTAAAATCTAGTGATCAAGGATCCTTAAAACTCTTATGTCGTTTTGACAGAGTGCTTTAGTTATAATTTTTTTGATAGGAAAAACCTTTCCGTATAGTCTATATGTGGGAAAATGAAATATATAGATTCAGTTTCTATTATCGATTTGAGATTCTGTGAAATAGTGTCATGTGCAGGTATTTTTAATAGTACTATTATGTTTTGGAATACATGTCCAAAATCTATATAGTACTCGTAGCAGGTCGTAAAAGAAAAACTTATAAACTTGTATGGTTAAAGAGTTTTCAGTAACGTTGTCACTATCGCTAAAAAGGTTATAGATGATTATTGTCGCAAAAGCCTTCTTGTCGTGTGCTAAACATAGCTCAATCTAGAAGGTGGTTTTGCCGTAAGATGTGCGACTAATTTCGGAGTTCATTATTCAACCTATACACATGAAGACAGACGGCAAGAAGAAGTATAGAGCGACCACGATGTTCTGACTCGTCTTCCTGAACCGGAAATCGAAAATGATGGTGAACAGAAATAATCTATTACAGATTTGACTCTCATTAATGTTAAAATAATATGTGACGGTAATAGTTTTATTGGAGATGTCGGTGACGTCACGAGCTGGATTTCACGCTCAGGCATTTGATGAATGATAAACATGCGCCTGCATGAGCGTGAAGCGAAATAACAGCGAAGATGGCGTAGTTCACGTGGGTAGAACGTTTACGTTTGTTTACTGTTTATATATAACGTCTACGAGTAAGATAAATAGTTCAGAATATCCGATATTCATTTATAAATCTCTTTTATCCAAGGTAATATCTATAAGATCGTAAACGTTATTAGCCTCCTGTCTAAATTCCAACGAGCGCAGTAAAGGATTCTTTCAATATGTCATGATGTGGTTTTTCCAGAGACCAGTGATGCTGTAGCAAATCCAGTCATCTATCCTTTTCGTTTCAAAGCAATATTTCGAATGAGAAAAGTAATTTTCTAAAATTTCCTACTTTCTTTTATTTGTTATGAGCTTGCAATTGACGTCAATTTGATATTTTGTAAACGACAATGATGAAGCGTAACACGCCCAAAATGTTTTAGTTCTTGCATGTTATAAATAGGAAAAGTCATAGGTACACAATAGTGGTTACATTATAATCGGAACTAATATACGGTTAAGTATAACCGCACGCACCACACTCTTGAAATTAGACACTGTAAGTGATCCAGATGAAGATACCTAGTGGTTTCTATACTGAATTTCAGGTGTTAACATGGCCGTAATTGTTTTTATATACGTGACAATACTTACAGGATGTTTGAAAGATAAACGCCTGCACGCAATAAAGTATTGCTAGTTGTAAACAATAGTCAAAGAGATATCAAATCAAAATATACTTTCGGACACATCTATCAGCCCACCACCCAGTGATTAAAGTTTCGACGGTGTCTAATTAAAAATAAGTATTAGGTGGAGCAATAAGTTTTAATGCAGTTTTGAAGCAGATTTATTGGTCAACCCTTATGTAGGTTTTTTTTTTTTTATTTTTTTGTAATTTCGAATTGATTTGGCCGGCAGAAGTGCTACAGCTTGGGCGACAATTTCATGTAGAGTATCCATATTTTTTGGTCAAAACTGGCTCTAAGTTTAGATTTGCCTTTTTATAGAACCAATAATCGGACACATCAAAAAAAAAAAATCCAACTTGTGCGAAATAATAAAAGTTTTCTCCATTCCTGGGTCGCTGAAAACAATGAACAGACTCGAATTTTCGTTTTTTTTTTCATAATCTTGAATTCAAAATTAAAAAAAAAATATACATAAAGGTTGACCAAAAAACTAGCTTTAAAACTGCATTAAAACTTATTGCTCCGCCTAACATTTATTTTTAACTAGGCACCGTTAAAACTTTTAAACACTAGGTGGGCCGATAGATATGTCCGGGAGTTTGGTTTTAAATAGGGTTTAAATAGAAGGCAGACATACTCGAGTTTGAAGGAAGCACCCCATGATGATGATGGGACATACTCTAGAAAGAGCATTTACGAAATGGTCGGATACACCCAAGAAAGCAGCCGGCCGCAGTTTATACCGTGCGGTATATTTGATGATATACATACCTGGTATAGCTGCCACATCAAAGCTTCTCCTAGCTTTACATCGTTGATGTGTTACGTGTGCGTAAGTGATATCGACGTTTTACGATCGCTAAGTGAGCGTCAGATCTTATGAATCACGAATTCAGTACGCGGCCACTATTTTAAACATCGACCCGTTACACATACATACCGACATTTTGAAATATGGGACGCTTTTAAAATTTATATTTCGCCGGTAAATCTAACTTTACATCATAGTTACAGAGAAGTATGAGACAAGCCAGAAATCTTAAAGCTTAAGCATTCGCATAAAAGAATTTATTAAAGTTTATACTGAATATTTTTGTTACCAGGGGCTGTCTAGGTGGATTAGCATATGAAATATAATATTTAACTATGAACATTTATACTGCATTTTTTACAATGTCGATAGATATCCACATCGGACATAGTTAGCCACCGAAAATTAATACCCGCCCTCAGTGATTATCAACTGATGACAGTTTAACCACCGGTTACGTGTTAACACGTTAACCCAAGTGGGGAATGCCATTTGGGTGAAATTACAGTAACTGTCGATGTCTAATGAAATATTAAAGTAGTCATAATTATAGGTACATTTTTAAGTTCTATGTATGGGTAAAGTAGATATTGCTTTGGTTATATTGTATTAATGAGGTATTACATATTTTCGCTCATAGAATAGCAAAGAAATATAATAGTTTTCATTATCCTTAGTGTTTTTATCCTTTCTTGGAGTCCATGGTGGCGTCGTTGCCCAATAAAACGTTGACAAACTTTATTGGGCAACTTTAGTTACCTGGCAGAAGAGCTCCCAAATGATTGAAGCGCTTTTGATCTTTTTTGTGAGTTGTCTGTAAGAAGTTTGTCCTAGATAGATTGTTATTATATTAATTTTGATAACGTAAACCCAAACCTTAGTTTCATACCCTACCGTATAATATTCTGGGTGCAATCGCGACCTCGCCGGCTCCATCCCACCAGCGGCACCAACAGAAATAGCGACTCCTGCGCAGCCGGTCACGGACTGTTTACTCTCCCGCCATAAACTGCGGCCGAGGCGAAGTACATACGATGTTATTATTAGTGCGGGAATTGGATATGGGTTATGTGTCAACCTATATGTAGTACATAGCATATTTACGTTTGTACCAAATTTCCACAAGTTGATCCATTTTTGGTGATCAATAGCTGATCAACTAGACAGAAGTAATAACTTTCATGTATCATGTATCAAATTTTATCCAACACTTCTCGTCATATATATTTAGCGACATTCTTATCAAACTTTCCGACAAAATTAAGGAATGTAGACTGTATGGTCATAAACTAGGCGGTCTAACTACGTTGGCAATTTGTTATTGCAGTTACCCAGACGTCGGGATTGATGAGGGTACGACTTAATTACAAAGTAGAAGAGGAAAAAAGGAAAGCTAGCACAGAAAACATATGCTTTATACAGCTAGGAGAGAGAGTGAAAAATAATATTTGCCTTTATAAGTCTAGCAACATGTACATGGCTGTGTGAAGTTCTTTGCCTTTACAATAAAGTTAAAATGTGAGAAGTTGTCACATTCATCAAAGTACAGCAAACATTAGATAAGTGTGTCCCCGTGTCCGCTGTTTGTCCTGCGAGTAAACATTCGGCATGTGACCTGTATTGCCTTCGTTTGTCCGTGGCAATTGACGATTTGCAAATACAATTACATCGGTTACCACACTGTGACCCTCAAGTTTTCAAAGTCATCATTCCATATACCGCAACCATCATCACCCAAAATTTACACATTTAATATAACTATATTTTAAGGATTTCATATCGATTCCTATCGAGTATAATTCGCGATTATGTTTAAAAAAGTTCAAAGGGGATTTTATTAATATTGTCTACAGTATAAAAGTACTTACTATATGAGCTCTGCGTTCTGTTACTTTTATAAAAAATTACCATTAACCTTCCCGATCTCCCATCGACGTCACCTCGTAAAAGCAAATGGAGAATCGACTTAGCAACCGGTTTTATGTGTTCTGCCGTACCGTTTGTACTTAGTTCGAGAGATGTTCAGGTATAAAACATCGATCTCTCTCCAGGGCATTGGGAATGTATCGATTCGATGTCTCTTGCGACTGTGTAGATTTTTAATAACGATGAATCTTTCCAACTTGTTAGTCAACAACGCCAATAATTTAAGATTTTTTATCTATGTTTGGGAATTTCTTAGCTGATGGTTTGGTGCCAAGTTATAATAACTTTTAAGGAAATCTTCTTTCAGCGTTCATCTAGTCTCTAGATGTTAGACATACCTTCTAGGTAGATGTTTTCAAGTCATATTTCTTCCATTATGTTATATAACTGACAAGAAATGGATGACCTTTTTCAGCGTGGTGGATGAATGATATTGATTCTCTCCTTGTGAGAGGAAGAATATTGATCAAAACTTTAGAATTAAGTGTACATGATGTACAAGGTATGGTGGTACTTTAAATGTTCATCTGTCGATACAAATTCCATCGTGTTGTAACCTCTAACGCGCCGAGGGTGGGGGAGTGCTCCGCCCGCCCAGCGCCTGTTCCAACAGTGACGCACCTTGGGAGAGGCTTCGCTGATAGCAATAATGAAATTGCTCCATTCCCTCCGGCGGCCTCTACTTGTTTATCCAATTACTGTTCCAAGCGGAAAATTACTAGCGAGTGGTTTTTTTAACGAAGGTAACTTTATTGGACTACGATGCGGCGATACGATCTGGACGGTCGTCCCGACGGTACTGACAGTGACATGTCATAAGTATGGGGCGTTTGTTATGATGATAACGTTGGAATGCTAGATATTAAATCTCATTACTGTAGTCATTTCATTTGGAGTTTCTAACCTTAGTAATGTTTATTTAACTAAACGATTACTGATACCAAGTAACTATTTTTAAAGCATTTCATAACACTGGTGATAATATCATCTAATGATTGGCTTAAGCTTTAGGTTTATAACAGAGTTAGCAGGCAATACACATCCATTAGGTTCTAAATGATTTATCTAAATATTAGTTTCGAGATCAAGGCACAGTTATTTCCATCGTCGTAGCTACAGTCAATGACAAGCATTGATAAGTTTCATAGCATGACAAATCCACATCTATAATCCTGAATTATAAATAAAATTAAAAGTTCATTTAGCATTAATCAACACTGAACTGGGTAAGGATCCATTACGAGAATGAATATCTGTTTGACATTAATATTGAAAACCTGTCATCCTTTCGAATTTTATACATAGAATAATTTTGATTTTATTTAGATGTTGATAAACAAGACTTTGTTGAATGACATGACTCTTTTTTACGCCGTGAAGTAATAGCTTATTAAAGAGGTAGTTAAAGTTTTTACGGATAATCAATAATTAGGAAGTAACGCAGATAAAAATAAACGAATAATATACGTCAGTTTTTGTATTGTGAACGAAAATTCCAAAGATAATAAAGAATATTTTAAAATTATAATCAATCCTTCCCTTTCTAGGTGTAATTGGCCTGATCTATTTGGTGATGTACATTTGCATCATCATCTTCTTCTCCATCTGCATGTGCGGGCTGCTCGCGACGATGGATGATAAAATACCTTACTTCACACTGGCCGACTCCATCATTGGTATGTAGTTTCAGGGTTTTAAATACTAAATGTCCTAGTTATGAATAACTACAAAAAATCCCAGTTCACTGGGAATTCTAAAAAGCTAAAATGATTACAAGAGAAATTTTTTAGTAACCTATATTTGTAATGATTAAAAAGGGTGTCCGTTGTTCATTACCGCCACTTTACCGTCGTCATTTCGTAAAAGGCGACTAAGAGCGAGAGCAGCAACTTTTTCTGCAGCAATGGACGTTGGAAATTTTAATGGTTTACCAACTAATTCATATTATAGAAAGGTAATGTGAGAATTATTAATAATTCCAGGGGATAACCCTGGCATGGGCCACAGGCCGCTGATATACGAGGAGGGTGCACTGATCTGGTACAACGCGGCCAACGCCACTCAGTACCGCAAGTACGTCGCGAACATCGAGGAGTTCCTCGCGCGTGAGTGTACCGGATACGTTTTATTG
Organism: Byasa hedistus; assembly: GCA_029286795.1. Taxonomy (NCBI): domain Eukaryota; kingdom Metazoa; phylum Arthropoda; class Insecta; order Lepidoptera; family Papilionidae; genus Byasa; species Byasa hedistus. Next base: position 564,162 of record JAGSMW010000020.1, on the reverse strand, counting down.
CATAGAATTTTTACGACTCCATGCAAATGTATGTGCGGAACCATATCGATGTGTATGGATTTACGTCGCTGTTGGTATGAGGTCAGATCACAGATGTAGTATTTACGGACACTAACTGAGATTGAACAGCGGTAATAATATTGAGTCATGAATATTTTCTGAACCAAAAGCATATGAAGTAGAAGATCAGCCGGTTGTTAGTGATTTGCAAGAATGTGGCTTTATCGTGTTTGTAACATCGTTTTACTCATAAAATATATCTGTTTATACATATTCTGCATCATTGATAAGTTTTGTCTAAGTAAAACATATCTTAATTCCGACAATAGCAATAGAGATCATGCAAAAACTATGTTTTTTAAAAGAAATGAGCCTTAAGTGTTCCCAAGAGTAGCTACATATATATTCTTGATAAGAATTCTAAATTCCTATTCTATTGTCCAGCTTACGAGAATAAGTCTCTGTTGGTGACGAGGGGTAAGAACCAGCGGGAGTGCGGTGACGTGAAGCCGCCGAGGGCGGAGGTCTGCGCATTTAACACCAGCTTGTTCGGAGACTGTTCCAAGGAGAACGGCTACGGCTATCCAGCCGGAACTCCATGCCTGATCATCAAGCTGAACAAGGTGATACAGTGTGTTATAGAAAAAGGCCTAAAATTATTTTTAGTAAAAACTGCAGTAAAGTTTAATAACTTAAGTAATAAGGGACGAGTAGGAACTGTAAGCTGGTGGTTCTAATGTTGAGTGACCTACTTACTATTACATTGAAGTAATAGCTATGATGGTAATCTATCAATCAAATTTCTGCCCTTTTGATTAAAAAAATTGCGGTGGCAATCAACTGTAAGATTTCAAGCCACAGACATTACTACCACTCTCTAATCACCGTCTTACATCTGCCACAGTTACTGTCCAGAAATCGAGTCTTATTAAAACAGGAACGTGTTTCAGATCTTCGACTGGAATCCAAGTTTCTACGAGGATCCGGACACGTTGCCCCCGGAGATGCCGCCCGACATAAAGAAATACATCAACAGCACAACTACGCCGCAGGAAGTAAGTTCATTGATACATTCATCACCGCATTCACCATTATAACAACTGATCAAACATCCTCCAGTTCCATAGACATTTGGTGTAAAAAGCTATAGAGTTAAAGAACGAACTTCCCACTGCTGTTATCCCTAGGAGAAATATCACCAGGTGAATATCCAGGATAGAAAAGCTGATTTGTAATCTGTACAATATAATTCACCTGTAAGTAATATGTTCCAGCGTCGCAAGGTGTGGGTCTCGTGTGCGGGCGAGCGGCCGGCGGACGTGGAGGCGTTGGGCCCGCTCAAATACTGGCCCTACCCCGGCCTGCCGGAGACCTACTTCCCATACGACAACACACCGGGCTACCTCAGCCCGCTGGTCGCCGTGCAGCTGCTGAAGCCCACGCGTGAGTTGACACATTCAAATAATCTAGCACAATAAACACATCAGCTAATACAAGGTTCAGGTTTTCCTGATAGTTTTTTGCTTTATTTGCATATGTAAGAATTTTGCTCTCACTACAATATTTTGAATTTAAATAAAAAGCCTGTCTGTTTGTGTCTGTGTTCAACCGCTCTTAACGACAAGCCGACAAGTATCCCCAAACTACTTACGCGGGTAGGGGGCGGGGGAGCAGGTAGTAGCAGCAGCGTATGCGTTGGTTTAAATAGAATTTTGCAATATTAATAATATATTTAATGATCATGACAGTAGCGACAGTGACTAAAAACTTTCAATTGTAAAAAAAATACTTTAGTAAAGTGTAATAAATAATTGTTAGTAAGTATCTCTCGTTATTTTTTGGTAAAAGTTTGTTTCGTAAAAGTTTCATTAGACGTTCTTTCTGCAAACAAGTAACATTCCATCATAATGCGCAGAAAAAATCTTATGATAAAACAAGAAGACGTCTTTTTATAATAAGGTTTATTTTAGTTCCACGTTTCGAACGACAGGCAACAGCCAGTGCCCTATATACGCTGGCGCAAAGTATGTGCGCATCGCAAAGTACCTATTTTTCGCTGCTTTTGTTCTAAAAATAAAAAATGTAATTAATAATATATAAAGATCGTGATAATTACGTTAAATAATGAAATTACCCGTGTATTGGGTTTTTTCCCACTGCCCATCTATATTATAGACCTCACAAAACTGATAGCATTCTATTTACTCTGTTCTATTTTATCACAAACAATTAATGGTAGCTCGTTGTGTGTCCAGCTGATGGGATGAAGGAAGAAGGATATTAGAATAGCATATTCCTTAAATGTAATTTGCATACTTTTTTCTCTTTAGTTCACCAGATTATTAACATCCGGTGCCGTGCCTGGGCGCACAACATACGATACACGGAGAGCCTCAAGGAGCGGCTCGGCTCCACCCACCTGGAGATCATGATCGATTGAACACCAGCGTTTGAGGCGGAGGCGGTGCTTCATTAGATCCGAATCACAGACACTTGATGTTAAATGTATTCCTTCACTTATAGCTTGTACACATTATAATATCTGAGTGTGATCATTTCAATGTTAGTCTAAAAGAGGTTAGGTCTTAATAGAAACTTGTACTGTAGCTTATTGGTGTATACTAAAATCTTCTTTAAGTATTGAATTACAGTATTTTTTATTTACTTACATATATATAGATATTTTGATGATCAGCAATACTCACAAATAAATAAAATTAATATTTCTCTGAATGAAGTTAGTTGATACAAATCTTTTGTAAGTTTCATCACATTGTTTAACTGTAATACATTATTTATTGTTTTTTTTTTATGAATCCTGTCACTTACCGTGCCTTATTTATAGTAGATGTCTATGCGATCTAAACTCTTCGCTATTTACTATTTTTGTATACTTTACACATATATATAAGATGTTACACATTTCGTAGTTGTGCCTTATTGTATCAGTAGTGAGAAAACTTATGTAGATTATATTAGTAGTTATTAATGAATGTACTTATCTCATCTCAGACTAAGTCACTGCCATCGTGTCCGTTCTGGGTTCGGTGCTCGCACGGTACATAATCTGTGTGATATCTGTTCGCGTTATGTGCACGTAAAATCTCATATATGTTTAAGATGTTTCCGCAAGAGTATTAATTTATTTAAAGTTAACATTTTTGTTATTTTTTAGCACTACATTCATTAAAATCAATTAAAAAAATATTTATTATACACACATTAGGGATGAAAATTATTTGCGCAAACAGGTTCCAATACCGAGTATTAATTTACAAGTAATTGCATTAGATATCCGAACACAACATTGAAAGGTTTATTTATCAAGACTCCATTTTAAGGATTTTATTGCGTTTATTTAATATATTTATTTAATGACGACGTTTTTAAGTTTTGAAAGAAATTAAGAATTTTTGTGATGTTTAAATACTAATATGTATAATACTTTAAAACCTAGTATCTGGCCTTAGTATTGCAAACTTGTATTGAGGTGTACTTGTGTCGAGTTTAACAAGTACGACTCACGCTTAACACGTATGTACAAATATTAAATAATAATGTGAGAGTTAGATTTCTATTTAATACAAAAATAGGGATAATTCTGACATGCGAGTTTATTTTTAGACATTTTTTTTCAATATATACTGTGTGATATGTTGAAAGTGGGGGGACATTTGATGAATTGTATGTTTACACAATGCTTAGATGTTATTTGTAATAAATGTATTTAAAGGCAATGTTTTTTTCATTATAATTAACACTTGAATGAAAATCGTTGTGTTTTTTGTAATGGCTCCGAAAGTACAACAGATTGCGGTTTTTAGGATAAACATATTTAAATTCAAGTTTATAACTTCATCGAGTTTAGGAGTTGTGGAAAAGATTAATTTGCTTTGTGGCTGTTAAAAAGGCGACTAAATAAGACCAGTAAATTCTGTTTGAAGACTAAACTTTGTCCAATCAACCTTTTTTGTTATTTATAGGGTGGTCATAGATAATTATTATGTATGAGAGTATTTCGAAAATAAGGAGAGGTCATTCCATCAGACATAATATCGTCCGTACGTTATTCGAGGTTTAGATATTCCCTAATTGCATGTAAAACAACTTTAAAGATTATTGACTTATAAGTAGAAATCTTACATGAATGTTATAATGCGTTTATGATATACGTATAGATATGATATAAGGTGAATAATGTAATCGGAAATTCTCAACAAAGCTTTAATAAATACATAACTTCTTCTACCAGAATTTCTAATATAACATATTAGTAGCTTAACAACAGAATGTTTATTAAATTAGAAACCTTTTTGTACAGTTTTAGTATTAAAAATTATGAAATTACATAACTAAATAGTTGTGTTATTAGAAAAATCTATTTGAAAACATATTTTATAACAAAATGTGTCTTTGGTTTGCAGCCGATCATTATAAACTAATATATAATTATGGATTGAAAATACGTCAGATTTATTAAAAAAGTTGTTTCTTGATCTTCTGCTAATTGTGTGGCAGTTAAAAGCTGAAGTACAAGAGTTTTTATTCAATTATATTAGTAAATAAATATTGTATTTGTTGAAATTGTTCTACATACGTTTTTTACCTATATATGTGTAGCGGTTCATATTGTATCTAGATTTATGTTAGAGTCCAAACGAGGTTAGCTAATGGATATTTTTTAAGATATTTTCATATGATCTTTTCTGTTTCAATGATGTCACTTATATGTTGATACATAAATAATAGATTTTTGTCTATAATCAAAGTCAAGGTTATTGTGAGAGTAACTACGAATGAATTTTCGGCGTGTCCTTTGGCGATGGTTAAATTTTATAGAAATTTCGTTTGTACTCCTAGCTTTATGATCCGTCTTCTTGGTGCTGGTGATTATTCGATCATGATCTCGATGTGAACGGATCCCATGCCCTCGTGCCGGTCGTACACGATGTTGTGCGCCCACGCGCGGCACTCGATGTTGATTAACATTCCAGCTGCAAAATGTATTAAAAAAAAACTTTTACGCAACTCTACATAGACATAAATGTGTAATATCTGTTTTATACATAACGATAATCTTTTAATTACATCATCTGAGCGTTCAAACGACGTAAATTCCTATAAGATAATTTGTAACATTTCTGTAGTCACTGTAAAGTGTGATTTGCAAAAAGTCTAAACTAGTCTAATTATAAGGGTTTTAAAAATGGTGCTCTGTGATGGATTTATTGCAGTGTACTCTTATAAAAATTGGGGCCAAGCTTGATAAAACCTTGTTGAAAACTTAATTGGGCCTTTTTAATGGATAACACATCATTATCATAATATCATTGTTAATATTTTGAATCAGTATTGAACTCAAACTCTTTCGTTTATCTGTGATAAAAATTTGACAACAGCATCTCTATGGACATTGTTTTCATACAAACAAGTTTACACAATATCACACTGTGTTTATTACTTTATACTACGTGGTCTCCGTGAAGAAAGAGCAACGATCAATAACATGTTAAAGTGTAAATAATTCATTGTAAAAACAACTCTTACTCTTCGGCCTCTGCAAATGAACTGCCACCAGAGGACTCAGGTAGCCTTCCTGATTAGTGTACGGGAAGTAATACCCGGGGAAGCCTCTGTATGGCAGGTATTGAATAGGTCCGATGTTCTCACGATCCGCCGGATTTTCCCCTTGACACGACACCCACACCATGTTCAGCTGTAGACGAAACGATTAGTTTATTTTAATAATAAATTTTCTGATTAAAGTGACAGTCAACGTAGAGGAAGAAAAAACTATTTGGATGATGATATATACACAGTAAATAATATAAGTAGACAAGGTGTAACAACAGAGATGAATGATAATGAAGATGAAAAGAATAGAACAGGTGTTACAGTAACTTCTGCCAAAGAGGTAGAAATAGGAAAAAGTAGACTGAGTGATAATATTCTTATTAGAGATAAATGTGTATTTCTTTCCAAATTCAGTAACTATATAAGGGTTAAATAACTTATATAAATGTGGAGATAACTTGAACCGATTATCAGGGATCTTTTAGTGGAGTGTAGTCGACGTTTACAGCTTTCGGTAGCGTTAAAGTTCATTCAAATGGTCAATAATTTCCATCAAAATTTTACCGTATTTTTACGTTAGAATACCTCGTTATTATCGCTTCATGATAAATCCATTTCTTTTTACTGCTGCAATACAGACCCGAGATAGTTTAAAATGGACGCAGAATGAAATACATTCGCTGTGACCTGATTTCGTATCGTTATGCTCACACAAAAGAATACTCTTTAAATTTGCTTCGTGAGAATAAAGTGGACTAAACTCTGTGTAGTTTTTGTAGCTACAATTGTGGCATTTACACTCTGTTACATTTTTATTGTCTATATATATAAATATTCCAACAGATTTGACACAGTTGGATATATATATAGTGCTATTTCTTAATAGGAGAAGTATTGCTAAAACCATACAGAGACTATGTGGTTCCATCCGATCCTTTTTAGAATAAACATGATGCTATTAAAGAGGGTACAACTTACATAATTTTTATCGTACGCGGTCATGTTTCTGATGTGCTGCTTTAAGTCGTCAGGCATCGCTTCCGGGAGCGTGTCGGAGCTGTTGTAGAATACGGGCTTCCAGCCGAAGATCTTGTTGAGTTTTAGAAAGACGCAGGGTGTGGACTTCTGGTAGGCGAAGCTGTTATCTTCAACGCAGGGCCCCCAGGCGCTGATGTCCACGTCGCACACCTTCCCCGACGGCGCCGGGAGTTTGAAGTCGCAGTTGTGGATGTTCTGTCCGGCGCCGGCCTTCTTGCCGTCGCGTTTGTAAACTGCGGAGTCAAATTGAAAGAAATTCGGCATTTTGGTTATTACAAGTACTATCTTTTTATATTAGGGTAAAATAGGTTGTAATAGTTACCGTTCAAAAAATTGGTCAGCTCCTTGACCCAGAACTGGTAGCTGCCGGGATCGTTGCCCTTGTACCAGATGACGCTACTGGCAACTTCCGGTGGCGTGGGTCGGAAGCCGAGGCCGGGGTTGGTGCCGATGATGCTACTCTCCAGCTGCCACTTGGGTTGGCGAGCATCGAGTAGCTGCAGGAAGGTCCACATGCAGATCGCCACTAGGATTGCGAGCGCCGAATAAAAGATGAAGTAGAACAGCGCTATTTTGGCTGTAACATAAAAATAGTACTTTTGTAGATGGCATTTAAAGAAGGTACTATATATTCTGAATTAGTTTAAAGATTGTTCGCTGTATGCTTGTTGTCAACATATAAAAACGGAATACTCTGGATAAGTTATTCAACTCTATACAAAATGCAGTTCCAAATATTAAGAACTATGTTATTTAAAATCAGAGAAATATTTGGAAAATATTTCTATTAAATTCATTGTTCATAGATTTTTAAGGATCTTTCGATTATCTAAATCTTTATGCTTTTTATTTTCGGTCGAAGCAATGTTACAACCCTCGTCTTTATCGTTTATACGTTGAGGCTATTGTCAACATCCAAATGTTCACGTATCCATCAAGAGCGTAGTAAGAACACACAAACTAGTTCAGGCCGGGTCCAGTTCGGCGGTAACCCGTCGCAGCCGACACTGCTACTTCGGCAGGATGTGGCAATGAGCTCATCACGACAATTCGCCGTCGGCACGGCTTCCGGTCGCGCTCCCGCTTTTTGCCTTGGGACGTTGCCTCGCGGTCACTGATAAGTGGACACGGGAACAGCTCTTGAAGGAGAATTACTTTTATCTTCTACCAAAGGTATTGGTCATAAAGCAATGTAAGCGATATGATTTCTTTAAAAACAGGAATCAATTTTACGATTAGAACCTGTCTAAGCAGGGTCAGTTGGAAAAATAACCTACGACCTGTCGAATAACTGTTGTAACTTTTCTTTCACGCTGTGGCTAGGATAAAATATCGAGATGTTGAACATGCCATTTGTTGCCTCTAAGTACCAAGCCTTTACGTAAAGCTGAAAAGATTTAGTATCTAGAAGTCCGTAACTCTATATTGATGTATGTAAAAAAATACCGATGGCCATACAAAGAGATATCACAAAGCTATTGTGAGGAACTGAATTAAAAGTAATCGAACTCAGTAACAGGATTCAATATAGCTGGATATAATGGGCTAGTAGTATAAGTATTTATTTAGTCAAGACCAGTTAGAACTGACTGATCATAATGACATAGATTATTTTGATATTATTATTAAAATCTCAGTAGTCTGAAGAGGATGTTCAGGCGCTGTTCCATTTGCTAAGATTTTTCGAGAACTGCAAAGGAATTTTACTTCTTCAAGTCCATTTTGTTCGAGATTGACCTAGCGTATGTTATGTAATAGTTAATGAAACTCACACCAGCTTGAAGCCGTCCTGCCGCAGAACTGCTTCGTCTTCGGGTTCCATACGAAACGCTTCGCCATCTGTCCTGTTGTCATGGGCGGCTCCTTCTCCCTGTAATACAGGTTGAACCGCTCCAAGCTGGTCAAGTCCGAGGGTCGTTTCTTCACCGTCATCTCGTCGGTCTTAGACTACTGTTCGGTGTTTATGTGCTTCGGCAGTGTCCTGGAACATTTTTAATTTCAAAACGCTTAGATGGAGAATACTAGTTTAGATGGTGTCGGTACGAGGATTGTACCTGACGAGTCAGCCCAGTGCCGGCGCGAGAGTGCGACGCGCGCCGACTGCGCCCGCGCACTCCGCCCGCGGCGGCGCAAGGATAATAGGACACCCTCATGCCACACTCACGCTCACTCTACAAAAACTATTCGTTTTCTTATAATAACCTTAAAAGAGATGTCAATTACAATAATCTATTTAAATGAATACTCCATTTTACATCGTTTTAGCTCATCAGTATAATTTATTTTATGGTTTAAATACAGGTATAAACATAAACATGAATAGTCTCCATAAAAAAAATCTTGTTTCGGAAAACTAAAGATTGGTGCTGTAGCTAAATAAATACTACTGTAACGAGACTTAATGTTTTATATCAGAATCTTTTCCAGCGTTCTATAGTTAACTTCTCTTTGTTACCAGGTGAACGTGATGCTGGTCAAATCGTTTCATTGAATTAAAAGGTTAAAGTTGATGTTTGTCGCATAGCGTCGTCCATTCGCCCCCTCGTGCGCGTGCACTTGTAGTAATTCGTCACCTCGCTTCGTGTCCTTATTTATTAGTAACTTTGATTTGATAGAATCTGCAGTTTTGTTCATTAATGCAAGACCCAGTTAGCATCGTTTTTAGCAATTGAACGTCCACTGCTGGACATGCCTGAAGGTATATAGCAATCGGTCCAGCGGCTTCCTGCGACCTACATCGGCCCACCTTGTGGAGTTTCTTCCAGCACTATATCTAACCTGTTATTTATAAAAGAGATATCAGTGACCTTCAATGGAAGTCTCTAGTTATATTCTGTGCTCACGTCAGCCGTTTGTTTATTTTCCATTCTGTAAATCTGCTGCTATAATAGCACTGCTGTTTTCTAGCTTTCAAATTATGAGAGTTTGAATATGTTTGACGTACAGTGATTGCTATTATCTGCTTTATGATAACTAAAGTTCACGTAAAACCGAGTTCAAGTGTTAACCTATTGTAAATAAAAAAACGCTATAGCAAAAATAGCAGTAACAGAGAACGAATTCAGAAGATGGGAGAATCTTCTACGAATCGCTGTCCCTAATCAGATGACTGTTGAATAAACGAGGAAGGTGATAGTAAAGTAAGTCGAAGTGCTGCGATAATTGGAACATGGTACCCCACCACCATCTGGGTCTATGGGTGGTGAAGTCGTCGTGAATATGGAGCGGGTATTAAACGTAACGCCGCACCGCAGCGGAGGCCAGCGGCCGCAGGAAACGGTGGCGACGGCAATCAACTGCTTCCGGCCCGCAATCAAACGGTCCATTAGCCGCGTCGCGATCTCGAAAGACCTTCTCGTGAAACGGTTACGTGAATTCAGCGTAATGATGAACAATCTTTGAGGACATCATCATCATTAACACAAAATGAATTATTCTATACTCCCGGACACATATATCGGCCCACCACCCAGTGTTTAAAGTTTCGACGGTGTCTAGTTAAAAATAAATGTTAGGTGGAGCAATAAGTTTTAATGCAGTTTTGAAGCAGATTTATTGGTAACCCATTGATAACCTTTATGTATGTTTTTTTTTTAATTTTTTTTTTGTAATTTCGTTTTGATTTGGCTGGCAGAAGCTTTACAGCTTGGGCGACAATTTCAGGCAGAGTATCCATATTTTTTGTTTAAAACTAGCTCAAGTTTAAATTTGCCTTTTTATGGAACCAATAATCGGACACATCAAAAAGAAAACCTAACTTGTGCGAAATAAAAAAGTTTTCTCCATTGTCGTTGAAGACAATGACTAGACTCGAATTTTTGTTTTTTTTTCATAATCCTGAATTCAAAATTAAAAAAAAAACATACATAAAGGTTGACCAAAAAATCTGCTTTAAAACTGCATTAAAACTTATTGCTCCACCTAACATTTATTTTTAGCTAGACACCGTTAAAACTTTTAAACTCTAGGTGGGCCGATAGATGTGTCCGGGAGTGTATATGCGTTTGTAGGGATCAAAAAAAAAAAAAATAAACCGTTACCGTTGAATCAAGTTAACATTAAAATTATCGAGTAATCTCTACATATCACGTGTGATCATGAATGTAGTGAATGTTGAAGATGCGCAACAGTAATCGTAATGCAATTAAGTTTAAATTTAAGCGCTTGCAGGAAATCAGGGCGCCCCCTCGCGGCACCAGCTCGCGCCGGAGAACCGTTTCCCGGAACCACTCGGAACGGGACTGACATAATAAACCATCGTCCGCTGTTGCACCTTGATAAGTTGCGCTGAAAAACAAAGAACACGAAGGGCACTGATTTAGGTTCACATCACACTGGACCGCACCTACAAACGTTAAGAATACGAATACTCTCTACCAACTTTGACTGTCAATTGCTTTATTTATTTATTTCTTTGGAGTTATGGACATTTACAGATTTCCATATCAATGAAACCGTTCCGACTCATTGTAAAGGCTCCACATAATATCAGCGCTGCAGCATTAAACTTGCTGCAGTAGACGCTGAGTGGAGACCTGTTCAACATCATGTCACAACACACTTTTAATATGTTTTTTTTATTTTACGTAATTCCTTTTTTTTAGCAACTGTTGTATATGTATGTTGAATACAGTTTTCTTTCTTTCTTTCAAATGATAAATGAAACATAGATTCTTTCAGAACTTACACCTAATGTTTAGTGTGAAATAGTTACAATGTTATACACTATAATAAACTATGTTCGTCGTCAACTCTTATTAGCTTAGTAATATCACTGACAACTCTGTCTAAACTCGAACACAGTAACATTTGTATACTCCATGAATAATTTATAGAAATACACGTTACCGTCGTGCTTAATTAGACGATTGCAGAGACTTAATATAAGTAAAATAAATATCACATAGAACCTTATATAACACAGACACAGACAGAGCGAAGTGGATTGTAAGAAGTAGAAAAGCAGACCCATCAAAAGACGGGACAAATGCTAAAAGATAGAATCTTAAAAGAATTTGCTTGAGCAATATAATTAGCGTTCGTCTGTGTGATAGTTTATGCATAAGTGTGCAAATGAGAACAGATACATATATATGTTAGATATTGAGCAAAAATAATTGTGATTACAAATATTTTGTTAGTTAAATGTAGATGTAACGACTTTTTAAAAGACAAATACAAAAGAGAGGGTATGATACAACATCGTTTCGCTATAAAAGACATATGACTGTACGTCTCGCGACATTCGTGGTTTGGGTGACGTGTGAATGTGAGAGGTATGGCAGATTAAATTTATATTTGAATAGATCTTTCTAATATATATAGGTAATACACTCCCGGACACATCTATCGGCCCACCTAGTGTTTAAAAGTTTTAACGGTGCTTAGCTAAAAATAAATGTTAGGTGGAGCAATAAGATTTAATGCAGTTTTAAAGCTGATTTTTTGGTCAACCTTTACGTATGTTTTTTTTTTTAATTTTGAATTCAGGATTATGAAAAAAAAAACGAAAATTCGAGTCTGTTCATTGTTTTCAACGACCCAGGAATGGAGAAAACTTTTTTATTTCGCACAAGTTGGATATTTTTTTTGATGTGTCCGATTATTGGTTCCTTAAAAAGGCAAATCTAAACTTAGAGCCAGTTTTGACCAAAAAATATGGATACTCTGCCTGAAATTGTCGCCCAAATTGTAAAACTTCTGCCGGCCAAATCAATTCGAATTTACAAAAATAATAAAAAAATAACATACATAGGGGTTGACCAATAAATCTGCTTCAAAACTGCATTAAAACTTATTGCTCCACCTAACATTTATTTTTAACTAGACACCGTCGAAACTTTAAACACTGGGTGGTGGGCCGATAGATGTGTCCGGGAGTATATAACATCCGCCTGGTACAATTGTTACGTGTAATTATAAGTCCGGAGCGGTGTGTGGACAGCTTTACGTCGCGTCAATCAAACGCAGCCTTCCGGGCAACCGCGCCGGCGGAATCGAATTTCGGAGATGCGAATCGAAATGATGCTCTCTGCCTTTTTTTTTCAGATCGTTAACCTCTTTAAGGTGTCATAAGATTTTTTGATAGCGCTTCAAAAGAGACCTCCATGGCGCAGCGGATAACCGCTGCCTTCTAAACGCTAAAGTCTGGTTCGATTCCGTGGCCAAACGTTGGATATGAGATCCGCAGTATTTTTATCACTGTCACTTCAATTTGTTACCCAAAAATATTCAAATACTTGAAGTAGTACTTTTAATGTGAATTGGGGTTTAATCCCGGCGTCAGTTGAACATCATTAGATCGTTGCATCTATCCCGTTTTCTGTCATCTACTCCAAGTCATTAGTATTAACGTTCATTTGTTCACTGTTAGCGGTTAGTTTTTTTCTCTTGTACATAAATAAAACTAAAATCATGTATAATGTCAATAACTAAAAAAATTCGAATAAAATTATATTTGTTTATTACTTATCTGTGTTCTCAAATGTTATTTTACTCTTTCCGATTGATTTAAGTAAATATCATATATTATACGAGTATTGTTCCCGTCCAATTACGACGTGGGTGTCTTCAAAAGAAGAGTGAATAGGCTATTACAAGGTTAATGCGCTTTACCACCACAGATCGCATCACCATTTAACATCAGGTGGGATCGCGGTCAAGCATTAACACGTTTCTCTTAAAAAAAAAGTGTATAAGAATCGTAATAAGACAATCATCAATTCGCAAGAGTCGACTCTTCCATCATGTTTCGGCAGTCAAATCTTCAAAAGTAGGGTTGCACAGATTAAATATTAAATCGCATGTGAATTAAGGAAAAAATTAAAATTATCCTTCATAGATTTTTTACGTAATATTTATCTACACTCCCGGACACATCTATCGGCCCACCTAGTGTTTAAAAGTTTTAACGGTGCCTAGCTAAAAATAAATGTTAGGTGGAACAATAAGTTTTAATGCAGTTTTAAAGCTGATTTTTTGTTCAACCTTTATGTATGTTTTTTTTTTAAATTCGTATTCAGGATTATGAAAAGAAAAACGAAAATTCGTGTCTGTTTTTTTTTTTTAACAACCCAAGAATGGAGAAAACTTTTTTTATTACGCACAAGTTGAATTTTTTTTTGATGTTACGATTATTGGTTCCATGAAAAGGCAAATCTAAACTTAGAGCCAGTTTTAAACAAAAAATATGGATACTCTGCCTGAAATTGTCGCCCAAGCTGTAGCACTACTGCCGGCCAAATCAATTCGAAATTACAAAAAAATAAAAAAAAAACTTACATAGGGGTTGACCAATAAATCTGCTTCAAAACTGCATTACAACTTATTGCTCCACCTAACATTTATTTTTAACTAGACACCGTCGAAACTTTAAACACTGGGTGTTGGGCCGATATATGTGTCCGGAAGTATATTACATTTTAATTTTATTTATAAATACGTCATTTTTAAAAGCTAGAAATGAAAGCGTGAAGCAGAAAGATTTAGAGAAATTTCCTGAATGAGGCTCAGATGATGATGTGCTCCAAAGCGATGATTTCAACATCACAATTTCTTAACATAAGTATAAATAAATGAAATAAGTTTTTGTGAACCCTACGTGAAAGAAAGTGGCGTAAGCGCGATCCGGTATATAAGCGCATCCTTGAGCAGCCTGCCGACAATTGACCGGGAAGCTCTGCCGAGCTACAAAATGGAAGGACACTACAGGATTGTTTTATTTGTAAGTAATTTTTTTGTATATTCTTCCACATTAAACGATAAGAGGAGTAACATATTTGACGGTAAGTAAACATCTTGAATGTTACAATATGGTGTTAATAAAGTAACACCCAAATTTCATTAGTTTAATTACTTGTCTATTAATCTACCCCGATAGCCATAAAGTAGGTTTGACTTCTATTAATTGGTTTTTCAGATAACTTTTTACGCCGCCATCAGCAGCGCTACCACGCCTGCTACAAAAGAAATGAAATCTGGTGCACGTCTCCTGCCCGAGAAGTTCATAGGCGGTGTTATAGACATGGTCCATAGCCACAAGCTCAAACCCACCACTCAGGCACCTTATCAGCAACCGCCCCAATCCTATCCTCCGCAGTACCCGCAGTACCAGCAATGGAACGGCCAAGGTAACTACCAGAATCCCGGTTACCAATACCAGGGACAATACCAAGGACAAACACAGTACAGTTACCCGCCACAGAACCAGTACCAAGGAAATAATTACCAAAACACCGGCAGCTACCCAGGCTCGGGTCCAACTTATCCATCGAATCAGGGTTACGGCAACGCTCAAGGTCAGAACCAGGGTCAGTACCAGCCAAATTACCAGCAGCCAACGGGACACTATCAGCAAACCCAGCAGTTCCCGGCTCAGCAAGTAACCGGTCAATATCATGGCCAGTCGAATGGGTACTACGGCCAGACGCCTCAAGTCTCTCAGACAACCAGCTCTGGACAGTTTGGAGGAAGTCACGGGTTCCAGGTCCCAGGAGGTAGCCAGGTCAGTGGCAATGCTCCCGGGCCCACGTGCGTCTGCCAAGCGTGGACGAAGCCGCCGCCCGGCGTGCTGCACGACGAGCCGCAGCAGGAGAAGAAGGAAAAAATTGATCAAACCGAATCATAACCTGTAGTTTCTTACTTCTAGTAACCATCTTAAGAATATATCATCAACTGTTCTTTTTATTTGATAAAATGAATCTGTATTTTAAAATACATTCGACGTCACACAAAAACTTGTTTAAAACGAAACTTGGTGAAAAGTTTACACAAAAAGTAATATAGAAAATTGTTTAGTTATTAAGTAGCTCCGATGCCGAAACACAGGAATACAAATAGACATAAGAGTTAAACTTATTCCTCCTAAGTGAGGATTGAAAAGAATATTTTCATGAATAGAATAATGTTTGTAAGATTTATTAATAATAATTATAAGTAGTTATTAATTTTTAATTTAAATAAACTGAAAATTTTTAATTGAATTTTAATTTCTAGGCGGATAAGATTTCTTTTAATTAATTAAAAATTAAATTAAAAAAAAATTAAAAAAGTTTATTCATTTCAAGGCCATACATAGTATACAGTTGCTGGGACATTATTTTGAGCACACAAAGTGCTTGTGTTAGAATGTCCCGCTCTCCCACCGACATTTGACTTAAAGAAAAAAAATCAAAATATGAACAAACAAAAATAATAAAACAATAAAAAAAAAATACATTTTACTTTTCGCATTTGTAAATCCAGCGTGCGCGTATGTATATCTTTGTGTGTATGATGTGTGTGTGGATGTGTGCCGTTCATGTGTAAATGGTTGATCTAGTCCAACAAAGCTTCTATGTCATCATAGTTTTTACCCCTCAACCACGTTTTTAATTTTTTCTTGCATAAAATAGTATTTATGGGATATATGTCTACGTGTGCGTTAATTTTGTTATAGAGGTGAGCTGATCTTGCGGCGAATTGTCTCAATGCAAAAGTACTTTTGGAAAAGGGCACCGGGGCTACTACATCTTTTTTTCTTTTGGAATAGATAGTACTGTCATATTTTAAATTTTTATGTAACTTTAAAATTGCATGCAAAACGTATAATTGTCTAATTGAGAGAACATCGGCCATAGAATATAGTTCTACTGTATGAGATCTGTATGGCATAAAATGCATAACTTTTAGCAACGATCGATTAATGATATCAATATAAAAAGAACAGAATGTGGTTGGCTGGTAGAGAATGCCTTCAGGCATTAAGACCGCCTTTTGTATCCCGGTTTTTATACTATAAAGAATAAATAAATAAAATGTCTTTCTGCTGTTTTCAGGTTTACTGCTATTTATTTGCTAGCGACAATTTACTTATTTGATTCTTTGCTATTAATAAATGACAGGCGTTAAATTATTTATTACTGAAATGTGTTTCTATCAAATTATTAAAATTTGAAGTAAACTTTATTAAATGCCTACATCCTAATAGTTATATTATGCGAATTAAACGTTCACAGTTAATATACAAAATTGGATAATAGACATAAACCATTTCCCAGTAAAACAAAAGTGTTTTGGGGTTTTAAAAGGGAACTTGGTACCACTTGGACGTAATGACTTATTTCTTCCCAAAAGAAATAAATGTAGAAAATTAAAAAATTGATCGTTAAAAATATTATTATGATAATCCTATGGAGGGATAGCGTGTATGGTTAAGATTCGGGAGCACAGAGAACTTTGTTAGCCAGGACTGAATACAGAATGTAACAGATTTAAAGTAAATGGGTAAAAAATAAAAAGTTAAATGTTAAAAAGTGAATTTATTAAGAAAACAATGCAATTTATACCAAAATGAATTTGACAGAATTAATATAATTTTTCCAGTTTGGCAATGATTTAAAATTAATGGAATACTGCATGCAAGGAGTTTGTAAACTGTAATAACATGCCGTTACAATCCTATTAAAATATTTACTAGGATTTCAATGTTTTTATTTACAAAATATAATATATTTAAATGGCGACGTTTTAAGTAAAGATTTTGATACCATTACATAACGTCGACTCCTTCCTAGATATAAATTGGGCACATTGACCAGCCTCTGATTTCCCAATTCGTTTACAAATCGTTCACTGAAAAATGGCCGTTAACGCATTGCGATAGAGTTCCACAAAGCCGCTCCGTACGCGCTCGCTGAAGCCGTCCAGTGTTCCACGACCTTCCATTCTAACACAGAGCCGTGGAGAAGGGGTCTCGGGCGTTGGTTTTCAGGAAGTAGGTCTGAAATGTGCGCGCGCCGCGTTACGTAATCGTTACGTAAGGGGGTGCGCGGGGGGTTGCAGGGGGTTGCGGCGCGCGGCGCCGGTGGTGGGGGCGAGGTATAACGAGGGCGAAGGCGCCGACAATCGATTCCCGTCCGCAGTCCGGTCCGGCGTTCAACCATGGCAGACAAGAACAAAGTTGCTGAACAATACTACGCCCCGCCGCCGGACCTAGGCAAATGGGAGGCGTTCAGGATCTTCCTGTGGAACTCGGAGACCGGCCAGTTCCTGGGCCGCACAGGGTCGAGTTGGGGTAAGTTTTGCAAATATCACCGCACCCTTTTCCTTAGGCACGCTTCCGTCGCAGTTTTGGAGGGAAAGATCGATGACGGATGACTGAAAGGAAAATCAATACAGCGCTCTTTATACAGACAGAATTTTTTTATTTATACTGTTTCGCTGAAAATCAATATAGATCCGGAGTTACGTAACACTCCCACGGGGACCTGAACACCTTCACACAATGATGTCCATGATTCTTTAACAAGTAAACTATTAATAATTAATGATAGTTTAACTAATAAATCTATTTATGGAGAATGTTTATCTTAAGAAATTGAATTTTCACTTTCAGACAATTATCTTGTTAACAAAATCTGATATACAGAGTATAAATTTGATAATTGCAAATGTACAGTCAATGGTGTATAAAGCTAGGACATCTTATCGTGTCGCAGTAAGGTCGAGATTCGCGCCTGCCTCTACTACCCTCTTTTAATCCTTTGTAGGTACACTGCACCGTAAGCCTGGTCTCTACGTCGTCTTTGTTAGTTATGTAAGAACGAAAGCGCCTTAAAAATCATATGACTTCTATATACAGAGTAAGTTATAAATCGATATTCATAATTAATAATTAACCTGCTGACCGGCGTCTACTAATTACTGGTAAATAGGTTCATTGACTAATGAATTATAATTAAAGAATTTTAACATTTAATTTTTTTCGAAAGTTAAAAGAAAACTAAAAAACAATATGGCGCCAGTTAGAATGATGTACAATGGCGTCACATTGTTTCGCGCTTTAAGATAAAAGTTGTTACGTCTCGTTACCTCAGTAATGTTACTTGCTACGCCCGTTCAGACTGGAACACAGTAATGTTTGGCAGCAGAAATAGTAGCTGCGGTAACAGAGACTTACCTTCAGTAAACATTGACTGGTGTATCATAAATTATATTCATACTCACCAATTTACTACCGAAGAGTTATCTTGAACTTGATCGGCGTGATGAGTAAATAGCCTTGACTCTCTTGTGAGAGAAGGCCACGTGTCCCAGTAGTGGGAATATTTAGTTGTTTTTTTATACAACAGAGATTGATGAATATAAATACAATGATAATATATTTAGTAATAACATGTTGTGTAGATAAAAAATGGACGATTTTTAACACTTCTGATGCCGTAGACTAAATAGTATTAAGTCTAAATTATTATAAAATTTTAAATTACTGAGTAAGGTTAGAATTTTTATGTGTACAATGAATTATTAATAATTTATTATGCCTAAAATTGTACAAGACCTGTAATAAAAAAGGCGACTGTTTTAATTTTAATGATGTCACTTAGTATTTATTGTGATACATCTGCGTAGCAAATTGTAGACGCGCGATAAATTTTTTGTGAAGAAGTTTTGGCGCTAAATGATTTCAATATGGCAACACCGCGCGGGCTGCGCGCGCCGCGTCCTTCCGCGATCGATCCAAGGACGTTCCCAATATAATATACATGTATATATACTGTGATACTCATGTTTTCTGAATCTCATGAACAATGAACGGCTCTTGTACAAACCTATTAAGAGCAGTAGAATGCTTTTAGATCTCATCATATAGTAATAAACAGTCCTCTTAATGTTACCACTGCTGGGATTCAAGACTTTTTTTCACAAGGAGATATTAAAGGCTTTTTATTGTAATATCCCTTCCAAATGGTTGTGGCGGAAGTCCACGGAAGCTTGGAACACGTTGGATTCCTCTCGATAATGAAGCTTAAGTTCAGTAAGGGAACGCTCGCCTCTTTCCGAGGGTGTTAGGCAGACCTTCCAAAAAATATAATAAAGGGCGTTGGTGGGTCCCGTAGACCAGTGCCCATTATAATTCACTGTAAACGGCCAACGAGAGGGTATTAGTAGGTATGTTATGTAACCCTGAGGTCCTGAATAATTACTGGGTTTAATAATCAAGTTAAGTTTGGAAGCAAAGAGCGCATGCGTCCTGCCTTTGGTCGATTTGTGCTTATGTTAATAACTACAGATCGAGACTATTATACTCTAATGATAAGCAGATGATTTAGAAAATAAAAAAAATGCTTTACCCTCACAGTTTAATATGATATAACTTTATCTGTTTTTGTTAAACTAAAACCTTTGCTTGAATTGATTGAGAAGTAAAATTAGTTGTGATTGATTAAGCCATTAGCGTTCAGAGGGTTAGGTGCGATAAGCAGCTTCCTGGTCATGGCCGGGCGTTCTGTGTTCGACCAGATGATATCATATCAGACATTACATTAATGTAAATGGTTCATTAAATGACGTTTAGACAACTGGTGAATCCGTGGAAGATGCTTTCTATGAAGGTATTCCAGATTTCAGAGCTACGCTTGTCTTTCCTTCGAAAACCTAACTTATGGAGAGGTGATCCCGCAAATTCTCTACTTTTTAAGGTGTCTGGTTGGTGGTAAGGATATTTCGAAGCAGCATTGATGAAGCTCATTCATAGCCAGAGTATTCTGAATGAACTTCATCATCCACGCCTCTATTATCAAAATCATGTGCAATTGAAATGTTCAAGTCAGTATAGTCTAAATTCTAGGAAGTAGTTATAAATAGGATCTATTACGGTTAAACTTTTAAAGTTTTTTAATTTTTACACATATTTAAAAAAAAAATTTTTTAGGGTTAAATTGTCTGTATTTTTCTCATGGGTTCTTAAAATGATTTATATAAAGATTGCTTAGAACAATGACAATTTTTATATACGTACGATGCGTGTACGTTTACGTATCAGTATATAACAAAAGTACGATTACAAATACACATACGATGTATAATATATGAGTAATATTCCCCGGCCGCGGTGCGTCACTGCAACGCCGCGCGGTCTATATTTAGCGGGGGTGCACTCCGCGCATGCGCACGCCCGCACCCGGGGGCTGCGCCGCGCACTCGCCATGACCTATGTCAAGCACATGGATTGCAAGCTCTAAATAATTTATTTTATATACCACGAAATATCCAAACGTTCACTTATCCAACATCGTGTAGTTTCCTGTTCCCGTAATCACATATTGCTTTGTTACCACAATTCTATCATTCCCGTGTCTATACGAAGTTGGCCCCCAAACAGGGTCGACATAACGAGCGCGTCAGTTCACACGTCAACGCTAATTACTGTTATAATTAGTCCATAAACTAGGACGACGGAGATCTGCCTAACCCGTGACACAATGACGCGCTAAAAGAATTTAGTCTAACACCTACTGAATACGAGTACTCCTAAATATGGATTTGTTAACTAATGTAAATATTTTATACGAAAAAATGAGAGAATATTCAAAAGATTTAACAAAGATTCTTTAGTTTTAATTAGTGTTTAGACAAGTAATTTCTTATGTACCAACAGTTGAACTGAAAGTTTAAGTAGTCTAGATTATAGTTTATGTTTATAGATTAAAAATACATTGGAAAATTACATAAATGCTACTGCATCGTAGTTTTGATTGATTATTCGATATATTTTTTTTGCTTCAATGCCGTTGACCCCTATTGTTGCAAATGTGGGTCAGCTTTGAAAATAGATGGACAATGATTAACTTTTCAAAGAACCGAAGCGCGCCATGGAACCGCAGATACAATCAACAATAATTTAACAAATGAAAACTGACACGATACAATCTAGACTAGACTGGCATTTTAGAATTATAGTATACATATGCTGTACCTAAAACAGAAAATCGTCATTCACATATAGCAAGACTTAACACTTCAAATTTACATGGTGTTAAGTGGCAACGAGGACGTGGATGATGAAGCGTGCTCGCTCAGAATACTCCAACTCTTTGTATATAACTGGAACAGACTAAAGCTGTTATGGCGGCTGAATTATATTATAAACATGGTACCAAACCAGGGAAAACACTACTGATCAAACTTCACAACATGTAGCTCCGGAATTTAAATAGGGACCTCCACTGCGATACGAAAGCAATTAAAACTTTTGCGAGTCCCAAATTTACTAAAGTTCTCAGAGTTTTTTTTAATATTTCAATATAAAAGTTATGTAATATCTACACCTAGAGACTAGATATTAGGTTGTTACCTATAAACACCGGCTTTTTATTTATTGCCAAACTGTAATGTACAGTCATTACTTTGTTCGCATTAGAACGATGTGTAGATAAAGAATTTACTGTCGAGACGTCCCAGTGTATATAATCGTAACTAGCACCTCATTGTTATGCGACAGGAGTATCACTTAACATCAGGTGAACATCTCTGCCTCAATGGACAACGTTCTGTTTGTCTATTCCGGCGGAACTATGTTGGTTGCGATACTATCTATGTCTTAAATGTTTTGGTGTTGAGGATACGGAGATTGGGGTCACCGTTCGAGTGGCAATTAGTTCGTGAATTGACTACTCCACTTACGACCAATTAGAGCAGAAGTCGGTGGCAGTAATCACGAAACGTTGGCCAGTTTAAATGTAAACTGTGTCTTCCGGATGTTAGTACATTTTTAAGATGACCATTGTTTGTTTTTATTTAACCAAGCGACGATAGGAGCTGAGCTTGACCCAATTATACTCCAAAGCTGATCCTCCGGGAAGTGGAATAAAATTATAAAAAAAATACAAAGGATCTATTATTTTAATCCATTATGCCAATTAATACGTCTGCCCATAACATCGTGGTGCTGGTTAGAGTTTTACCATGATAATTTTACTAGCTGCAACGCTTTTCAAATTGGAGCACAGTAATATTTGCACGTACCTAGACAGAATGAGGTTATGAAGACTTGTAACCAGTAAACAATAGCAAGAGAAGGTTAAAATGTTCTTCATCATTTCACTATCCGTGATACAAGGCGAGCTGGTTAGCTGCTGCTGCGAAGACAGTAAGTACTTTGTTATTTAGTATTTAACTGATGTAATACTTTGTTACAGCTAAAATTCTCCTGTTTTACCTGATCTTCTATGCGGTGCTCGTGGGCTTCTTCGCCGCCATGCTGGCGATCTTCTATCAGACCCTCGACACGAAAATGCCCAAGTGGCAAATGGACAGCTCGTTGATCGGGAGCAACCCAGGTAATAGTTATAGATTCTTCATAATCTTTGGATTATATAAATTTTTATACCACGTCAAATTCTTGAAGCTGGTCATTTTAAGATTGTTGATGCTAATGGAAACCGTTAAGGACTAAATGAAGTTATTATCTAACATACAATAGACCAAGTTATTGTTTCAAATAATGGAAGTAGTTTTAGTTATCACGCTTTCTACCTGGTTAATAGTTTTTGTTTCCCAGGTCTGGGCTTCAGACCAATGCCCGACTCAGCCAACGTCGAGAGTACGCTCATCTATTACAGGGCCAACGACAAGGGTTCCGTGCTCAAGTGGGCCACAGTCATCGACAGCTTCCTTGATCGTAAGTTGTTTTATTTTAAATGATGTATTAGAAAAAATGTCGAAGATCCTTTACATTATAGTAAGTATTCATATATTATTTTTGTCTTCGATTTTTGCAAACGTTATAAGATATTTTTTAGAATCATCAGCTTACAAACAGTGGGCTACAATAATACAACTACACTACATCTAACTGATACGAGTTATCTTTTTATTTAGAATACCGCAAGAAAGGCAGCGGTGGCGGAGAGGCGAAGGGGGCTGAGAACCGAGTGCCCTGCTCACCCACATCGGGCCCCCTCGGCGAGAAGCAAGTGTGCGACGTGCCCGTGGACAACTTCCACCCTTGCACCTCCGCCAACCAGTACAACTATGAGGCCGCCGGACCCTGCGTCTTCCTCAAGTTGAACAAGGTACTATCATCCCGATACATTACAAACCATCTCCAAAACAATCTTTCTTTCAAAATTTTACTCAAACTAAATCTGGTTTAAAGTCAAATTCTGATTAATGATGATCGTCTTTCAGATCTTCAACTGGACTCCTCAGCCGTACAACACCACTGAGGACCTTCCAGCTAACATGCCCGATGATCTAAAACATCACATCAAAACTATCGTAAGTAACTGTTTGAATTTCTCCTCAATTATTTTGAAATGTAACTATAATACAAGAATGTTATATGATAAAGAGGAAAATATCTAAATATACCTTTTATCCAGGAAGGGAAGCCCGACGCGAACATAGTTTGGGTCTCCTGCCAGGGCGAAAATCCAGCGGACGTTGAGAACATGGGACCGGTGCAGTACATCCCGGGCAGGGGCTTCCCCGCCTTCTACTATCCATTCACCAACAAGGAGGGCTACCTCAGCCCTCTAGTCGCTGTTCTCTTCGAAAAGCCTAGGAGTAAGATATTTAACCGTCTTACATTTATATAACGAGATGTAGTGAAGACAGTAGAAGAAGAAGCGTAAGATCTAAATGCGCACATTTCATTAATTTAATTTTAAGCTATAAAAATCCACTGCTGAAGTTGACAAATACATTATTTTGGTACAGCTCAAAGGAAAAGCTACAGGTTTTTTTTATGGAATTGTTCCTTCTCAGTCGTTATGTACTCATCATTACGAGTGAGTTGACGATTCGCAGCTGGTGTCCTGGTCAACATCGAGTGCAAGGCGTGGGCGAAGAACATATTCTACGACCGGTACGAGCGGCGCGGCTCCGTTCACTTCGAGCTGATGGTGGACCGCTCCTAAGTCCGCCGCACCCCCCGGCACCGCGCAGCCCGCTCCCCGCACCGCCGCCGCGCGCCACCTGGCGGCCGCTCAGTGTAGCCGCTTCAATTTCAAACTCTGTCACAAAGTAATAGCCAAGTTAGAGTACGGAAATGCTAAAAGCGTCTGGCCGCCGCACCGGACCTCCGCCCGGCAGCCACGCGCCCTTAGCGAGTCGCCGCAAGAGTCGGCCCCTTGTTTATATTCGTTTTAGAATAGCCCGACGGCGCTACCGTCTTCAAGTTTCGTTGACACGCTTAAGGTTTTTAAAATAATTAATTAAATTGTAATTAATTAATGTTTTCTGGACGTTGAGTCAATAAATACGCAATAGTTGGTTCTAACGTAGAATTTTTTTTTTAAATTGTTTCATTTATCCCCAAACCCAACCATTACATCATACAGATTAAACTATATATAATAAAAGTTCTTCGCCTGTTGATAAACGAACATATCATCATCGACACGTCGCTATGTACTGAAAGTTATTACTGGCCTCTGTTAGCAAAGACTATCTAGACATGTACTCACTCAGAACCATTGCAGACAAGAATCTTGGATCAGTAATAAAAATTATAACGACATGTAAAACCGCAAGTTGACTTGTTGAATATTGTAAAGAAATGCCTGTTACTAAACGTTAAATAAGTTGAACGTATTGCTTGTTCGTGGAATACAAATATAAAACATGTAAAAATATTCATGACGGTAATAAAAATATCAATATACTAAAACTAAAAGTTCATTAATGTGAAATATTTTGTGTTACGAGTTTTAACTAAAACACGCAAATCAATCACTTTACGAAGGAAAAAGTAGATTAATCCGAAGCTATGACAGATACGTGTAAACATTAAACGTAATCCTCTTCTTGCTCCAATGGTTAAATCATCTTTAGCTGCATTAGAATTACATTTGAAGTGTAATGGCAATGTGATGAATGTTGATCATAATGAATGATGTATTTTCGAGCGCACAGATTTAAAAACGTAGCTACAATTTTGCTTAGAACTGAATCGATATAATAACTAAAAAGCTGTCGTAACTATATATTAACTATGATCTTAGGACATCAGTGAATATCCTGTGACCACAATGTGTCACATAACAATGAGTATAGACGACCACATTTATCTTAGAGACATAGATGATATATAAGAGTATAATGGGTGAAACAAAACATGGCGGTTGATAGAGATGACGATAATTACAACTTGCTTCAGCTTCACCTAGTGGTGATAAAGGCAAAGCAGAAATAGACAACTTATGTATAAAAGAAGTCTTTTGTATCATTCTCAACTAATAGATGGTGCGACGGACAGAAAAATGCAGCGATGATGATGAGGAAATGAATTGCACAAAGAGGTCAATGAGGCACTAAATGGCGAAGCGTGCTCGCACAGATTACTCTGGTTCTCATATATTGACAATCGGAAAATAGCAATAATGTCAGTGGATAAAAAAAATAAGAGGGTTCGAAAAAACTGTCAGCATCCAAACTCCTCATGTGGCCCCAGCATAGAACCAGAGACTTCCAGACATAAAATAAATAAATAGCCCGCTTATCACTACTGGGGCTCGAGGCTTTTGCTCACGGGGAGATCATTCTGGCCAAGTATGAGTTTATAGATATGACATAAAAGCTGACGTTCTCTTCTCGCACTGCGCCACAAGAGCAGTTAATAATAAAAACGCAATTTGTTCACAAACTCTTATTATAACAGTCTTACTGTGTACTTTTACTTCTATGATTATTACGTATTACTTTGGAAAATAATATAAGAATAGTTTTATTTAAATAGAACAGTGAAATTTATTTTAGAGGAAGTTGTTATACTAATGGCCAAAAGATGGCGCTGTTTTTATTTCATTTTAGGAATAAGTTTTGCGTTGTATATTTTGATTTGTCGCATCAATTTAATTTTAGTCGGTAAATTATATAATATTTGTTATTATATATATAAAAAATTAATGTGTAGTCATTTATGAATTTAATTATAATACAACACAACCAATAAAAATACTTTATTGACGTAGAAAGGTGTGAGTTTAACTGCTTATTGAATTATCCATAAGTTATATGTTTTTGGCGTATATAAAGCTGTAGTAAATAAATTGAAAATTTTTATGACACAACCGTGATAACTTAGTTTGTGAATCGTACTTGTAATAAGTCCTGAAAAGACGCGAGTTCGATCCCCGCTGAGCTTGAATTTCTTATGAAGAAAAAATGTGTTTTGCAAAATACTTGATCCAACTACGACAGCTTTAGACCTTTGACATTTACCAACTTACACTTAGTTAGTGTGGTGACACAATGGTCTTTACTCTACTCGTTAGAGAACAAAGTCTCTGTAGTGGGGACTATAAAGTGGGCGGTTTATTTATTTATATAACATAGCCATGAAGTAAGTGAATAATACTTTAGTAAGAGCAACCAAAACAAAGGATCTGCGTAACATCCCCGATGCCCCATTTCGTGAGTCCGACACCCCGGCGCCGTGGTTCCGCGACCCCATGCCGACCTATATTCCGTCGACTGAACTGTATCCCCGTTGATTCAAAACAAAAACCTTTCAGCAGTTGAAATTGAAAATTAACAGATGAAATTTCATAACTCCTTCGTTACTGAGAACATTCATAGAACTTTTATCGGCGATACTTTCAAGGGTTTTGTCCTGGCCACATTATTATATACGAGGATATCAGCAGTGTATCATACAGCGTTTTTAGATAGCTGAATAATTCTGATTCAATTAGTAATATAACTATAGCATTGGCGCCGCACAGTCTGCGTATCCGGTAACGTCGGAACCGGCATCATCACTCCAACTATATCGTGTAGTTTCAACAATTGCTACATGGACTATTCTCTACAAACTGGAACACAGTAATATAAAAGCGTTAGAACTTAGCTATGGACATTATTGAGATATTTTGCAAAAGAAATAGAAAAAAATCATATTGGAATTAGTTCTGCGTTGAATTTCTACGTTTTTTTTTCTCTTTGCTCTTCTACAGTTTTTATCTTTAATTGAATGTTGTCTTATTTATGTATTTCTTTAAAAATTTTAATCAAATAATATATACTTTAATAATATTTATACTAATTTTTAATAATCCGTATACGCGAGTTCTTTTCAAACAAAAAAAAAATATTATTCAAAATAAAGTTTACTTCATATTAAAATTTCACCGATAAATACAAGGGGGTATGTCTTCAACTTATTATACTTATCGCCTTAAGACATGAGCTGTACACTGTTACCCAAGTAGATAATAATTTTTTTTTTTTCTCTTTATTGTTAACCTTCCAAAATAAGGTATACAAAGGCGGGCTTAATGCCTGAGGGCATTCTCCACCAGCCAACCTTTGGTGAGGTGAGATGTTATGGTAGGTGGTAAGGTGAGGAGAAAGACAAAAAAAAAACATTGAATAAATAAATACATCAAAAGATATAGCAAATAAACATACACACATATCCATATATACATATAAATTCATTCACACACACATATATTTATATATATATATACATACATGCATAATAATATATAAGTAAATAGACGTGTATAAATAATATGTCTGTAATTGAGCTACGTGCTCTCGGACCCGTTTTTTAAACAGAAATTTGGACTGAGTACCTCGTATCTCTTCGGGTAAGGAGTTCCAGAGTAGTGCAGCCTGAATTGTAAATGAGTTCCCATAGAACCCGGAATGATGTCTAGGGATAGCGATCTTAGTCTGAATAGAAGATCGAAGGTATCTATCCTGGGAAGATAAAGGACTGTGAAATTTATATTTGGGATAAGAAGGAGAGGACGGATTATTCAAAATGGAGAAGAGAACAAGCAAAAGTCTAGAATTACGCCTTTGTCCGAAAATACAGTAAAGTAACTTCGTGAGGTAGATGTTGCGGTGATGTTAAAACGGTTACAAGCAACAGAATCATCAATCATAAAAATCGTAACATGCGTCGTATTAGTCATGTAAGTAAATATCAGTAATATCTAACAGTTGGATAATGAATGTTTTCACTGTAGTGTATATACTATGCGATGAGTGTAACGTTGGCGCTGCAGGAGTGGAGGCGCCAGGCCGGCGAGGGCACGGGCGCCGGGCCGCCGTCTGCGGAGCGTCCATTGATTGGAGCTCACTACGTCTCGTCACACACTACGCAGATACGTTGATTGAGCCATTAAACTTGAATTACCTTCTTTTTATCTATATTATATAAAATTTTAAAGCGTAATTATTTTTTTTTATATCTTTATTTATTATAGAGGGTTTTATTATAAAAAATATGTCACCCTCATAGGAGCGTTACAAAATTATCTTATACTAAATTTATTTTATTGATGTACATTATAATTTAGGGATTGCTTTCTTGATTAGATCAAACATTAACCTAGCTTTCCTCGACAATAGAAAGGCTAAAATACTATTTACTATACCTACAGAAAGGCCGTTTATATTGATCAGTTGTCTCAATGTTTCAGTCCGAACACATTCCAAAAGGATATGGTGGGCATCCTCCACCACTCCACAAAGCGTAATTACTTTGTGATGGTTAATTTTTGATATATACCCGCATTCATTTATATATCCCATTTTGTTATATCTCGCCACAATTTTAAAGTACAACCTACAATTGACTTAAAATCCCGTTCTCATAGTTATGTACGTATATTATCAGTTATAAAAAGAATATCAGGTAAATTCTGTTCCGTTCCCTTTACTTTAACAATGATTTTCGTTTTGCAAGACAAAAATTCCGGCGCAGAGTATAATCAATCCATCGCCACTTGATAGACAGTATAACTCAAAATTATTTTCTTGGAACTTCTAAAGATCTTGATCATAGTCTCCTGCTAGAAATTTCCACGATTGTCCACATAGATTATCATCGATTTATAAAGATTTGAAGCAGCTTTTGATAATATTTAAATTCTCCGTTTCAGATGCACGAACTGTATTTATTTAATTATATATAATCGTATGTTATAATAATATAAATAATATACATTGTATCCTATTAAACAATGCATTCGTGTGTTATTTATAATTACAGCTTATACGGGATATAAAAGATACATTAAGTAAATCACACAGTATGAGATAATCCGGAGCGCGACATTTCTAAGTCACTGTGTGACGTTGTAAGTCAATTGCCAAGTAATACAACGACGGCGTACAAAGGACTTATTCCAGCGGGTGTTATACAGGGGGTTCAATGTACTTCGTACTTTTTCAGTGCTTCGGTGTCCTGTTCCCGCCTTGCCGGAGGTCCGCTCGGCGACGAGGCTCAGTGTCTATCGTCAGCTCCGCGCGGCACCAGCTCGCCAGCTCGCCTCCGGGGAACGCGAAACTTATACAATCCAAAATGGGCTTAGAGAAGAGAACCATAAAGATTATCGCGGTCGTGGTCGTCGTATTGTTGGTGATAGGTAAGAAATTATAACGATTTCCTCAAGTAATTTTTTTTTGCGAAGTGAAAAAAGAGCCGACGCTGATGGTGACTTTTTACATATGAAGCAGCATCCGGATTTGTATAACGTTTATCTGGAGGTAAATGATGTAGCAGTGAGGCGACGTATTAAACATTTGTATGATAAAGAAATAGTAGTACTAGTAAATCCGCTTCACTAGAAGTAATCCGCATGTTGGAAATGTCTTCCGCGATAGTCTTCGACAAGAATTCACCAAAATCGTTTGCCTATAATCAAAGAAAAGGAACTAAAATTGTATTTTATTATTTAACTATACCCGTGTGTAGTAATTGGTATAAAATGATTCTTTCAACAACGTGGATGACGAAGTAATTTTAGCTCCATTTTGGCATGGTGGTATAAAAATATAACAACTAAAATTAGCTTTAACTTAAACGATGCAACATAAAACAGAGAACATGTAAATTGAGTTAAACAAATAGGAAAATGCTTGATGCATATTGGATCATTAATTGTATGTATCCAATTGTTTTGTCTAAACTAAACTTTAAAAACATAATGAAAATTAAAATCAAACGTTAAATCTGGTAATCCCCGTAATTTCATTAACTACAACGTTCTTCAGTGGTAAAATAAACCTGCAGTCTCCGTCAATAGACCGACCACCAGCTAGAGCTTACAACAATTTTAAGATTAAACAATTCTGTGTGATTACAATAAGGAGCTGCTGTCGCAATTTCACATGCTAGTAAAAGCTCCGTCAAAATCAGTCTAGTCTTTTTAGAAAATATCTAAAACAAATCGTAAAAGCTAACATTTTAAATATTCCCATTTAAAAATGAATTGTATCATTGTTTAGTTAAATACTTATATATGTATGTTTCAATGGATTGGAAATTACATACAATAATATGTATATCATTGAATGAGGTAAATTCTGAGATTTGACCATAGAACAATTCAATATTGAGTTCTTTAAATATGGTGTGAAAAATTAGTTCTATCGGCGTCTGACCTGCGAGCTGCGATCATCGCTCAACATCAGGTGGTCCTGGATCAGAAGCTTCTTTTCAACTTTGTTGCTTGAATATTTATAAAATAGGCTAAAAGTTTATTGGGTCTTACTATTCCGCACAAACCCCATCATTTCCTATCCAAACGCTGTGCGGGCAGAAGTTAAACCCTATCTTTATAGGATTACTAGGTCTTCCCGCACAATCGGAAGGCGACGCCTTAATCGGGTAATGCACTCAGCCAGGCGCACTGACCGGTCTACGGATTCATGCTAAAAATTTGATTTATAGCATTCGTTTTAGATAATCTGCTGTATAAAATAATAATTGTTAATCATTCTGCTCTCCGAAAACGGTAACTGCTGTTCTCACCACGCTTGTAACAGTACTCTTAGAACTATTCTCTTCTCAGAACCCTTTAACGATACACCGAGGAAAATGAGTCGGAAGATTCTAATCTCTCTCCCACTCAATGAATGTTAGTAGGAATCAAAACTCTTAGTCCCTAAATTATTTTTAAAATAAAGCTCCTCATCCATCTTTTGAAGCGAGGTGAGTTTCATCAATCGTTACTGAACTGCGCTGTTTTATGATAATCACGAAACTCTATTTCAGTGTTCCTATTGAACGGTTATCTTTATTTTAAGGTTATTTTTATTTTTTAGTTAAATATTACTTACCAGGTGGTAGGTCTCTGTTACCGGAGACCGTCTGGATGGGTACCACCGCAGCTCCTATTGCAACCGCCAAATAGTAGTGTGCAAACATTACTGTGTTCCGGTTTGAAGGGCGCTGTAGCTAGTGTAATTACTGGGGTAACGAGACTTAACACCTTATGTCTCAAGGCGACGAGCACAATGTGGTGCAGTGTGTACCATCTTAACTAGCGCCTCGTTGTCATGGGCAAGCGTATCACTTACCATCAGGTAAACGCCTTGCTCGTCTCGTCGCAAAGTAGTTTACAAAAAAAAATTATGACCACGTTTATCAATTTCGGCAGGTGGGTTGATTGGTCTGCTGCTCGGTCTTCTTCTGCCCTACCGATATGTTGGTAAGTCTGCCGCCTTATTAAATATATCCTTATTGTTTCTGTATTATAAAACACATTTTATTCAAAGTAATATTTGATAGTCAGGATAGTAGAAGTATGTAAGACTATCACAATTTAATTTTCCTGTCGCTTTGGTGACATGGTGCAGAGCTGGAGGTGTGGCCGCGCTCCGACGAGTACAACCGGGAGCAGCCGCTCATCCAGTTCCGTGTGAACGATCCCGGCAGCTGGCATCCGTGGTACAACCGCATCACTGAATTCTTGCGTGGTAAGTCATGGCATTTTTCGGACACTTGCAAAGGGGATCCCTTTATGAGTTCCCAAGGTTGATCCTGGAGGGCGAAATTCCCGGAAAACGTGCTCCTGGTAGACCACGTAAGAAATGGTTCGACGATATAAAAGAATGGACTGGGCTTAAATACCACCAATTAAAAAGAATAGCCCAAGATCGGAAAAGTTTTCTCAATCTGACCGCCAAACTTCAGTTTGAAGAAGGCACCTTATGATGATGAAGTCATGGCACCAACTGTTAGTAGCTTAAAGTTTCTTTATCTACTGTTTTATCTTAACTTCATAACTAGGCGCTAATTTTACAAATGCTACAAAGTCCTTGAGACTGGAGAAGGGTCTTTTGATGGGTTAGAGATTTCTAGAATTTTTACTCTTTAAAACGCTTTCCAGTGGTCGTTCTCACAATATATAGCCAAGGAACTCTGCGACAATAGGGATTTACCGCTAATTTTAATTCAAATGATCACTTGGAGCAGACTACGAGACCAGTGTACCAGAAGACCCTCCCAGAGCGCCTTGTTCGGTGCTTCGGCAAGAGAACCGCGTCCCCAGCCCGAACTGCGAGCGCGCCCTGAGCGTGTGGGCGCCCTGCGTCGCGGACAACTTCTACGGCTACCGGGACGGCACACCCTGCGTGTTCCTGAGGCTGTCTCACGTGAGTTACATGCACAGGTCATCTTCTTAACACCTCGCTGATGACACACAGGCAGTTATGTATCTTCAATATTATGGATATTCTCGCAAAAGCATACTTACAGCGATCAACCGGGCGGCAAACAGTTTCTTCATCACAAAAGTTTTTTTTTAACTGATTAAGGATGTGATAGAATTTAATTAGCTACAGCACTCTTTAAATTGGATTACGGAAATGATTGATCACTTACCTCTCAGCGATATACAAAGACTGATTGCAGGAATATGTAAGTTTAATTAAACGTAAAATAGTTTCTGAATAAATAATTTAACTAACTAGTTATTCTTCTATCAGATCCACTACTGGGTGCCGGAGCCGTACAACATGTCGATGCCGCTGCCACTTCCGCCCGAAATGCCCAATAACATCAAACAGATAATTGTAAGCACATTTTTATAATTCCATCATCACAGTTTTGTTTTCGATCAAGTTTCCATATTTTATAAAATGTAAATAACACAAATATTTCATTCCGTATTCCCGTATACCACAGATGCAGCGACCGGCGCACGTATACGGCGACTACGTGTGGGTGTCTTGCGGCGGGGAGTTCAGCTCGGATCAGGAGAACATCGGCCCTCTGCAGTACATCCCCGCGGGTCTGGCACCGGGATTCCCCACCAGCCGGCTGCACACCGCTGACCGCATCCCCCGCGCCGCGCGCGCCCAGCCCGACCCTTTACCCGGACCACTTGTGGCCTTGCTCTTTGAGAACCCGCGACGTAATTATAGCATTAAAAAAGTTCTACTCAGACATATTATTTGTGATTATACGTAATAACAATACGATTGATATATAACAAACTGTCTCCACTTTGAAATTCAAAATGGAAACCTTTGAACACTTGATTTTAATATTTTAAACCATAAACACTTTAGATAAACAATTTTATAAGCTGCAGTGTTATTCAATCCGGAACAAGTCTAAAAGAATCTTTGGGTACCACAAGTCTGTTTTCGCTGAAGATAGATAAATCTCTCATCTCTTTGATGTCAACAGTTTTGCGAGTGTTTTTTTAATTATTTTTCATCAGGTGGTGTACTGATCAACGTGGAATGTCGGATCTGGACTCGGGACATCGCTTACGACCGCACCAGCCACGTCGGACGCGCCCGCTTCGAAATATACGTCGAATAATATTAAAAGTGCCAAAAATGGCCCAAGTCTGTACTTTATCTTTAACGCCTGAGAATCTGCAGTCGCTGGTAGGCCTGGGTCTGGTCCAGTAAACATCTCTTTATCATTCTACACTGAACGCTTTGTGTCATCAAGATAAAAATGATACAATTTATGAATATTTCTCTTAAGCTTAATTTATTACTAGTTTCTAAGAAATATAAAATTTCAATAGTTTATTCGTAAAATTATTCATATACTTCTTAGCTCTAACATTTGTAATTAAAAATACTTGTTTTCTGAATAATATTAACGCTTCGGTAGATGTGTCGAAAGTAGTTTACGAAAAAAAAATATAGCTTTTAATAACATTGTCAATAAGAGTGCTTTAATATTTACAACTATTTAAAAAGTTTTTTTAACTATGAAGTGTTTCATAAAAGTATCTAAATAAATATCTAGGTTGATTTACATGAAAAATCTGAATTTGTTATTTAATAATAACTGTATTAAATATTTATGATTTTCAAAAGAATTATCTAAATAGTGTTCTAATTATTTACTTCATAATAAAAGCAGTAATTTAATATGTAGTGCGTATGTAATTTGTATAATGTTTGTTAATAGTTAAGTGAATTTTTGTGTTGAACTGCTGTGTGCATGTATGTTTGTGCAAATTTTATAATTAAGTTATTGAATGTTATAATGTAATGATGTTTTATGTCAATGTTTGTGAGAAATTACTAAATAAATTAGTATAAAAAGTTATGTACTCTTATTAAATAATTAGTAATTACAATGTCTAATAATTTAATTTTTCCGCCAAAATCGGAAAGTAGGACATGTCTCTTTACATTTCCACAAGGTAAAATTGTGTGTCCTTATTTGGCAAGTGGTTTTTACTATTTGACAAAACGAGACGTAATTTTTCATGACCTCTATTTTTTTAATGTTGCTGTCTCTATATTTTCCTACTTCTTCAATTAAAAAAAGTTATAACACATGTTTAGAAATTGTCGAGTTTAATGTCGCTGGAAGAACCAATAAAGGGTATTTAGATATCAAAAAGATGAAATCAGAAAATATCCATAATAAAATATAAAGATTTCAAAAATATTAACGTGTAGGCATTATTCCAGAACTCCTCATTTTTTTGTATATCTCAAACATTTCCTCATATGTTTCTGAAAGAAAATGTGAGAAGTGTATTTAAACAATGTATATAAGCAAAAAAATGTTTTCAGGAATAGATATTAAGTCACTGTTAAATCCACTATTAATATTGATTTTTCTAAAAATGTTAGATAAAGTTGAAATTAAATTTGAAAAATTCTTTATTAACTTAGAGTTTCAAATTAATATTAATTATAAAAACAAACATTATAATTAAATTACGGTAAAAAAATCAAAGAAGTTAGTAGAATTTTAGTACCAAGTGCTAGCAACACCAGTCAGCTGTCGAGGCTCGAGCAAAATTGACATTTCTCATTCTGCCGAAAGCATCGGATTAAAATAAAATCTGTAATTGCTGTTCATTGTAAAATTGTTCTTGAATATTCTCTGCTCTACGTTTTATCCTTGAGAAGTGCCTTTGTGATGGGTTCTCTTAGATTTTACTTGTTCTTAGCGTTAACATGCAGTTGTATTGTAATAGGTGAGTGACTACAGTTACCGTATTGCTAACTCTTTGTTACTTTTATCGCGTTACGTCGCCCGAGCTCGAATCCGATTCGTGATGTTTTTATGTTGCCAACGAGGAATACGAGCTATTTGCGCATTATATGTCACGTTTCGTAACTACCTCCCTTTTGTATATCAATTGGATTTAAATTTTACTCACTTTTTGTACAGGTCAAGGAGAAATAACGACAAAGGAGCCGATAATTATCAAATTGGAGACAACGCCAGAGGTTCTCCCCAGTAGTGTTATATATCCAAAAAGTTCTTCCATTTCTGCCTCTTCTGATGGATTGTCATCAGAGTCTGCCCAGTCATCCTCGACCAAGCCCGAATCCACACCGATGCCTAAGTCTAGTTTTGCTTCTACTACATCCACTCCTAAGCCTACTCCTCCGCCAACGATTACCACGGAGGCCCCCACTGCGACAGTGCCGACCACTACTGTAACACCAGCACCTGCACCGAAGCCTACGCCAGCGCCGGGACCTCTGCCAACACCAACGCAAGGCTCTTGGTACTATACCGACAAGAGTAGCAATGTCACCTGCATCCTGGTGCAGTTTGCTGCACAGCTGAATATTACATACAACATCAATAACTGTAAGTCTAATCTTTTATATTATCTACATTCACTTTGTGCACACCAACTTAAAGAATTTCACTTTTTTCGTTCATTGAATAATCACAGATAAACTAGATTATATATTAAGCATATAAAACATGTAATATGAATTCACTTTTATTTGGGTTACTTATGTTCAGATCCACATGGAAGAATACTTTTTAACAGAATGTTTAAATATACAAAAGTTACTATTTCATCATGTTTAAAATGTATGTGAAATAAAATGTGATTTTATGTGCTCTAGATATAAAATCATAGCAATCTAAAGCTACAATTAGACAAGTCAGGCATTCACCTGATGGTAAGTGATCTGCGTATAATGTGGTGTTAATTAGAATGACATTCACCGACTAGATTAAGACAAGATGTTAAGTCTAATTACCGCATTAATTACACTAGCTACAACACCCTTTAAACTGGAACGAAGCAATGTTTGGACACAACATTACTCAACATTTGTCAGCTGAAATAAGAACTACTGTGGGATCTACCTATCTAGATAGATCATCTGGTCTCTAACAACAGAGACCTACCACCAGTACATTACATTAATTTTAATAAGAAAATATTTAAGCTACATCACATTGATTAATCCTTGCTTGTTATGAAATTATATATATAAACCAAGTCGCGTATAATTACTAGCTTCGACTTTATAAATAGTTAAAGTTACGGGAGTGTTTGTGGTAATCAAAGTAATATTAGAGTTTCCTTTCTTCATGAAATGTGTTATCTTAACGTGTATAGTCTCATAGTATGTTTAGTTGTATCAACATTGAAACTAAATGCCCTCATTTCATTAATGAGAACTTTAAATAAAATGTTAGGTTTTATAATGAAACAGCAAGCCGTTGAGTATAGGTATAAAAACCTTAAAGCGTTGAATTATTTTCCATACTGCTACGATAGCAGTTTCCAAACTATGTTAATTTCTTGATATATATGTAAAAATGTTCAATTAAGAGTATACTGTACAGGTGAATGAGCTGCTTATCATTATAAGTAAAAATATACACTAATTAATTTGTTATGTGTTTTTTATACAAAGTTATAATGTACGCATTACACATTGATAGTGAGCAGCGCAAGAGCAATGGAAATTATGATCTTTAAAGGAGACCTATCACCAGCAGTGGGCATCTACCCGCTGTAGTGATAACATTACAATTTGCATAAATCTCTTTAAACATATGTATGTCTATAATTATTATTTTATTTTATTACGTATAAACAATGTGTTGGATGAACTATAGGTCACGATTGTATGACTCGTAACGGTATTAAATAATTTACAGCATATGTAATAAATAGCTGATAGCAACTCCTTATTGTGTGAGTGCATCTGTCTGGAGCGGTTTGTTCTCAACCAAAACTTTAATAAATAATTATTAATTATCATCCACCGTTCCATGATAAACAGTTCTAGTACCTATATCTGCTATCAATTAGATAATCTCCAAGTGAATTGTCGATTATTAAAATTGGTTAGTCGAATTATTTTCAATAATATATAGATGTGTTAGAGGTCTTGTTTAAGGATATGACCACAACGTGATCGTCCTTCGTTAAGTCATATTGGTACAGGCAGAGCTTTTACCATATCACCGGGTAAACAAATTATAGTGTAACAGAATGTTTAGTTTAAATAATATATATAATAAAGTAAATGTATATCGATGTAGATGTTTAAATTGAGTAATTTGTTTTCTTACTTCATTATCAGTTGATAAGCGTTAATATAACGAATGTCGATAATAATTTTTTTCTCAAGATTCTAGTTTTGGGTCACATGTGATAAGAACTTGTACGGTTAATATTCAGTAATTACATTACACAAGGTTATTACTACTGTGTACTATGTAAATGTTTTTAAATTTGTATCTTTAATTATTCAGCTATTGAATGTGTGATACATTTCTTCAACATAATGAATATTTAAACTTGATATCTGTAGATGAATGTTGTGTATATTCTGTATGGTTATATACATGATAAGTAGCTTAATAACCATGTTTGAGTTTCTAGACCTTTTACAAGGATATAGTTGTCTGGTTATCACCAACTCACACTTGACCTGCACGGTGGATAAATTATGTCTTGAATCTAATTATGAACTTGAGGTTATTTTACTTACATAGATATGAACAATCACACAATTGTGTGACACTATATCTATATTTCTTTCGCCATTTTCTTTTGTCTATTATATTATTTTACTCTGCTTCAATCTATTCAATAATTCTGTTTCACAATTCT
This sequence comes from Byasa hedistus, assembly GCA_029286795.1. Taxonomy (NCBI): domain Eukaryota; kingdom Metazoa; phylum Arthropoda; class Insecta; order Lepidoptera; family Papilionidae; genus Byasa; species Byasa hedistus. The sequence continues at coordinate 525,673 of JAGSMW010000020.1, read as the reverse complement.
TTAAACAGTTTATGAATGTTTTCCTACTATGTGTTATTAACTTATCTAAAAGCATAATATAATTTTTTATACCTATATTGATATTATTGGCTGAAACAGACTGCTCGGTTAATTATAAAATGTCTCTCCGATAGTCACTTATCATTACTTTGTAATGTTATAGGTACTTCAGTTTTGTTCAATGCAGCAGATTATCATATTTGTTGAGTCATAGGTGTTGTGTATCAATTCTAAATATAATTGCAATTGTTTTGCAATAATTGTGGGGCTGTCGTTTAGTTTGCAGTTTTATTTGACTCTGTAAGTCGTTGACCTTTTGAGTACATCTGCTTATAACAATGTGGCTTCTGTTAAGATGATGTACACTGCTTATTGTATTTGATAAGAGATGTTAAGTATGTTAAGTAAGATGTTAAGTAAGAGATGTAAGAGACTACAGTCATTTGAACAGGTACACCGCCATTCAAACCGGAATACATTATTGCACGTTACTGTTTGGAGACAGAGAAACAGGAGCTGCGGTTGTAACGATGTTGAATGTCTCCGGCAACAGAGACATACCATCAGTGAAATTATCTACCATGTAATAAATATCGAATTTTCATTGTATTGTAATTGCGTTATTGGTATTTGTTAAACGATATTATATATAAACATCGCCGTTGTTATTACGTACGGATGCATTCAACGATGTACGCGAAGTTCTTGATTTAATCAGTATCAAAGTCAGTTTGTGCTTTCTAGCAGGAGTTACACTAAAAGAACTTATCTTTGAGCTTCGATCTCTGGCGGAAAGCTATGTCTAGAAGTGAACTTCTATAGGGATGAGTCAAAATAGAGACCACCACTTACTCAAAGAAAGAGAAATTAGAGGCCACGTAAGCAAGCGCAACGTGGGATGATCGAACTGGTGAAGGTCGCAGGGTATCTTTGGATGCAGGTGGAGGGATCCGCTGGGAAGGTTTATGTTCACCAGTTTACGATTATAATGATGATGATAAAAATCGTCATCGTGTTTGCTACATAAAATCACAGAATTACAAACGTCGGCTTATGATACTGAAGGCTGTAATTGGATCAGATGCGCTGACAGCGAAGCCCCGGAGGATTTATTACCAGCGATCACCTGCGGCTTTGCGCCAATGGTATTTGATTAGTTAATGTATAGGTTTATGTAATATGGTATCCTGTGTTTGGATAGGTGGTGGTGAAACGTCGACTTCTTCGAATGCTTTTCCCGTTATTCGAGTGTAGCAATGAAATTACAGAGCTTTGTGCTTTCGGGTCCGAATGGTGAAGTTTGGGTGGTAGATTTAATAAGAAAATCTGATCGATTCTCTTCTGTTATATAACGTAGGTAAACCTAGGTGTATCAAAACACCTTGGTTATCAATTACTAATGTATAATGGAAACGAGCTTAAAAATCAAAACTAAAATATTTAAAGTTGTGGTCGAGCAAATTTCCTTATCGCGTTGATATAACCGGGATCTAAGTTTAAATTGTTTATTTATAAAGAATTTGGTTAAGTTTCAATTGATACTCAAAGTTTAATAGTGAATATTGCTTAAAACAACTTCACGTGTAATTGTAATGTATAGCCGGTTACTTTACAGCGGAGTTCCCAATATTCCAAGGCCACAAGGTCATGTGTAATTTGAATATTGGTACAAGTTTCTCCTACTCGGTTCGGTCTCCGCAAAATCCGTTGTTTATCCATCTCATTGTTTCCTAACACGAATTCAACACTTATTTATTTATTTGTAAACAAGAAAACTTACAGCTTATACTTAAACAGAGTTAGTTTTCTTATGGTTTCAGACCAAGTTCCAGTTTGTCTTTTGATCTGACACGATCCTAGAACTAGGAGAGTAAGATTTGGTCAATAATGTTAGGTGCTTCGATCAGCTTCTGTGTTTATATTCTAATTGAAGCCTCGACGGAGTTATATTATTTTAATTATAAGGAAAACTCTCCAGCCGTGTATCATTTCGTGTACCACCTCCGAAACTGGTTGGCGGTGGTCAACCCGATGAGGTTGAAACTCGTTTGCGTCGGATTTGTTTATAAATGTGTTTACTCTGCGTTGTCATATATCCGAGGATTACTTGGGAGATTGTTTTTTTATTATTGTGCTGGATTTATCTGGATTCACGTTTAGAAGTATCAGACTTCTGGCGCTTGTGACTATTATGTCGCTGGCTTCGGTTATGCGATCGATGCGGGTCGGTGTTCGTCCTTGTGATCACACACAGCTTTTTTTACTAAAAGTAAATATGGATATAATGCTATAGCTCCTTAAATATATCTTCTTTTAAATAACAAAATGTGAACATTTTTATATTATTCATTCAATTATATTTATAGGGCATACGATATATAAAGTCGGCTCTTGTACATTCTTCTTCTTCTCCTTAGCATTTTTCCCGTATATTGACGGGGTCTGCTTTCCTACTTCTTGCCCTCCACTTCGTTAAGTTGAAAAATACATTCCGATCCGTTTTCAGTTAACGTACTTCAAAAGAACTTTTCGTTTGTGAGATTTAAAACGTTTCGTTATTTGTATACCGATATCCGAATGCGAGTTTTAAAAAACCCAAGCAATGAAATTCCGGAAAGAGTACGTTGACCCACCGCGGCCCTCTGCACGTATTAGTTTATACGATTTGTACCAGATAACGCAGTTTATCTGGTTGAGCTGCTCATTTTGGTAAACAACCTGAATATGTTTTTATCTAACTAACGTACGGCTTCTTCACGTGGTTTTGTGACAATGAGAATGGACGGGGAAGCGTACTCGTCGAGGACATGAAAAAAAATGAAAATGAAAAATGTTTTTATTTCAACAAAACTTACAATGTCAGTACTATATGATGACAGTGACTATAAGGTAATTTTGAGTTTGCGTACCGGTTTTTAATTAAGTTTTAACTATTGGGTTCCTCACTAGGCGATGCCTGTATCGAGGAAACCCGGGATACATACCTACGGGCACATATACAATTATAGAATTTGATTGGCAGTAACTGTTAGTAATGTAGGCTGGAGTGTTCGCCAATAACACATCCTTCCTATTTTGATACAACAGCTATGTAGTTATAGCAATTAACAATATGAAAGTGCAGTTAGTCAGGTGATCCATCGATCGAATTAGGGACCTCAGTGTTATATATAATGAAGAGTTTGCGTCATTGCTGAGTGTTACCAACAGCGCGCTGATTGAGGTGACTGCGAGCTGACGTGACACGCTTTTAGATCAGCCTGATTGATGTCTAGTTAGCTTGGACCTGATGAAAGTATGTACACGACAACTGATAGGGGTTTTAGAGGTTAAAAGTCATCAACATAACTTCCTACCAGAGGACTAGATCTTCTTTACGTAGATTTCTAGGAAACTACTTACGTTACTACGTATAGTTTCTTAGGAATCATCTAAAAGATAAAGCTAATATTGAAAGCGGAAATTTCGTCCAAATTTTACATGTTAGTGATAATGAGGATAATCATCATCATCTATTGCTAGACACAGATATCTGAAAACCTTCGCATCATCAATAAAATGGTTTAGATTTTAAAATATTTTGCACTAGTTACCTAAATATAGTTTCAGATGGAACTCGTAATGAGGTTAAAACGGTTAGGTATTCCCCTAATCCAATAACTAGTCTAAACCACTTACCTGTGTTGCAAATATAATTCTTATTAAACATTTATGCAAAAAGACTGTTATAAATTTAGTGATAGTGCCTGGTGAGCTTTGAAACGGCTGAACCGGTTTTAATAGAACATTTCGCGTATATTTATTGTCTATCAAAAAAATTATCCACTTTCGATTTTAATCTAGATTATAAACTAGTTTTAGAGTTTCATATTTTACGATAACTTGTTTTTAGTTAAGTTAATTATTTGAAGCTTGTAGCTGATGAGATTTTAATAATAATATTTAAATCTTCCAAAAATTGGATTTTCCAAAAATTTATATTGACTACATCCGAGGCTAGAGTCCGTGAAATTAGAAATTAAAAGGATCCAACTTGAGACACCTTTGTTAAATGTTTTGGTGACCTCCAATCGCAGTCTTCACATCCACCATCAGCTCTACTCCGTGAATATAAAACGCAGGTACTTCAGGTTTTCTGCCGTCGAGAAGTTTTTAACAGAAACAGTCGCGTCTGTGTTGATCTAGATTTCCAGCGCGAGTAAGTTTACTTTTTTCAGTCCCATTCTTTGTTCGTTCCGATTGTCTCAGGGTCGGAGCTGTGTCGATTTCGTAATAACCACTTCCATTGTAATAGAGGCTGACGTTAAATTTTATTTTAAATAAGTTTGGTGCTCGAAGTTGGTTTCACACATTTACTTTTAGTTTTATAGTCGTCTCAAAACAGAAGAGGTCATAGGGTTATCTACCGCCGTTCGAGGCTGTTCTTAACACCACTTACGGAACTGACGTAACGTCATCAAGCAGCTTACTGACAAGTCACTACATTCGGCACTTAGGAAACGACTTAGAGAAAGAGAAAGTAAGGGAGGGTAGAGAAAGAAAGAGGGGAAGAGAAAGAGAAAGCAAAAGAGAGAGACTGAAAAAGAATGAGAGGGAGACAAAACAAGAAAGAGAGACAAAGGGAAAAAACTAAAGAAAAAAGAGTGAGGGGAGAGAAAGAGACGGAAAGGAAAGACAAAGAAAGAAAAGGAGAGACAGCATAGAGAGAGGGGAGATTTGTACAATTACTTAATGGTCATACAAAGAGACGATCTGGCAAATTACTTTGACGGTTTGTGTCTTTATTGTGACTTTAATTTTTTTATATACAATTGTGGAAGGAACGATCTTAATTTCATAGTTTAGTTTAATTTGTGTAATAGTACACTTTATGTTATGCTTATTCGCATGGCGGTATATAGAAGTGGGAGTTTTACGTGGGTATGTTAATATAGCACCACACTGCTCTCGTCCTCTGAATCCTGGACTCCGGTCGCCGTGGCAACTGGCACTGGCACTTTACTAGTTGTTCATCAAAAAGAGAGATCCGCGATCGATTGTAAAAGATGGAAAATGACCGCTCGCGCGCACCTCGATACAGACATGTTGAATACATCATTGAATGTAAACTATTATAGAAAAGCGTGTTCCTTCTCTCCTCTCTCCTCTCCCCCACCTCTCCCCCACCAGTCTGCGAAGTCCCGCGGAGTTGCGGCTGATCCCCAAGGCCGCGCTCGGTAACGCGACACGTGTAAATGCACGCGCACGTCGCACGTAGCAACAGCGTTTCACTTGCGACTTACCAATTTTTTTTAACGGCGCGACCATGTTTACTCGTGGTAGGTCTCTGTTGCTACAGACCGTCTGGGTACCACCGCAGCTCCTATTTCAACCGACAAATAGTAGTGTGCAAACATTACTGTGTTCCGGTCTGAAGCGCGCTGTAGCTAGTGTAATTACTGGGGTAACGAGACTTAACACCTTATGTCTCAAGGCGAGCGCAATGTGGTGCAGTGTGTACCATATTAACTAACACCGCGTTGTCATGGGCAAGTGTATCACTTACCATCAGGTGAACGTCTTGCTCGTCTCGTTGCATGGTAGCATAAAAAATCGAGGGTTTAAATTTTGATGTTAGTAATCTGTATGATTGATCATCATAAATCGTTTTTGATGTAATCGAAATATACTCCCGGACACATCTATCGGCCCACCACCTAGTGTTTAAAGTTTCGACGGTGTCTAGCTAAAAATAAATGTTAGGTGGAGCAATAAGTTTTAATGCAGTTTTGAAGCTGATTTATTGGTCAACCCTTATGTAGGTTTTTTTTTATTTTTTTTGTAATTTCGAATTGATTTGGCCGGCAGAAGTTTTACAGCTTGGGCGACAATTTCAGGCAGAGTATCCATATTTTTTGGTCAAAACTGGCTCAAAGTTTAGATTTGCCTTTTTATGAAACCAACAATCGGAAACATCAATTAAAAAATCCAACTTGTGCGAAATAAAAAAAGTTTTCTCCATTCCTGGGTCGTTGAAAACAATGAACAGACTCGAATTTTCGTTTATTTTTCATAATCATGAATTCAAAATTAAAAAAAAATACATAAGGGTTGACCATAAAATGAGCTTTAAAACTGCATTAAAACATATTGCTCCACCTAACATTTATTTTTAGCTAGGCACCGTTAAAACTTTTAAACACTAGGTGGGCCGATAGATGTGTCCGGGAGTGTAGATTTACTCCACAGTAAAGTAAGCTACGACTGCTTTGTACACATTAGATAACTTTGGTCTAGATCAAATATGAGCTCGTGTTTAGATTCTTATAGCGCTTATTTAAACATGCGCGCTGAATGTTGAAGGGTGCGGCGCGGCAACAACGGGGAGCGTTGTTCACAGCGCCGCGAGTGCGCCTGCGCAGCTGTACACGCACACACTAACACGTTTTTCCTTTTATAAAGGGTGTTTTTAGAATAGAATAGAATAGAAAACTCTTTATTGCACACCAAAAGACACAGAAATTATCAATCACATTGCTGTTATATGATAAATGCACAATGGGCGGTCTTATCACTAAGCGCGATTTCTTCCATACAACCTTTGGATGGAAAATATGTAAAGTAATAAGTAAATTTGGTGTGGGTTTTTATTAGGAAATATAATAAATAAGAATAGATATAGTAACATATACTTATATACACATACATGAATACTCAAAGTAATTTATTATAACATTTATAATGAAAGATAGAATTTACTGACAAGGTTCTTAAAAGCTTGCAGTGACTGTGCCTGTCTAATTGTTAACGGTAAGGCTGTTTTTTTTCGATGTATATAACTTTAAGTTGCAATAAAACAACGATGTATTATTCGATTGACACGAATTTTATTTATCCGAAAGATAATCCTGTGGCAATACATTTAAAATATGATTTCTGGCATATGACCGCCACGGCTGGCACGGATGTAGTCCAATCGGGACGTCCAATTTTCGATGACTTTTTTCAACATTTGTGGCCGTATATCGGCAATAACACGGCGAATGTTGTCTTCCAAATGGTCAAATGTTTGTGGCTTATCCGCATAGATGATCCTTCGTGATGAATTGCCAAACCAAACTGAGAATGAGCTGCTGCAGCTGTTAAATCGACCGCTATCTTGAACAGTAATGCCAACTTAAAGTTCTATACATCGAAAAAAAAAACATCCTTTATATGACTCGTACTCCAACAATCACATGTCATCTGATGATGTCGGTTTATACGATATTTCCCAGAATACTCTTCTATTACACGATGACATTGATAATCCATCATTTATATATATGTGTATGCTTCAGCCAATGTATAACACTAACCTTTCCTATAACATATGTACCAATCATAGTTGTGTCCACCACTATTATTGTGTTTTATATTGTACTATATGTAATTATACTCAACTACAAAAATAATGCACCCTTATTTATCTTCTCTGCTCAACCTATGGTAGACTGGGAGAGAATGCCCTATGGCATTAAGTCCGCCTTTTTGTACATTTTTCTTTGTGTGCAAATAAAGTTTTTAAATAAATAAATAAAATAAATAATACGTGGCAAAGTTTTAAATTAATAAACACTTGCAGCTTCCTCCCTGTCCCACGTGGTGCTCAACGTCCCAGCCAACGCCAGCGTGGTGGACGGCAGCTGCAACGCGACCGAGCAGCGGCTGAACCTCACCTGGCCAGAGACCGGCAGCAACTCCATGCTCCTCACCTTCACCGCCAACACCACCACGAAGACTTACGCACTGAAGAGCCTCAACATCTCGCTCACCCTCGACATCGCCAATTCATGTGAGTCAATATAAATATTTGGTTTGATTGCGTTTATTTTGTTTTTGAAAATGTTATCTCATTCTCATGTTTCTCAGCCCTCACCACTCCCCTGGAGCTGTGGCACGGGGTGGAGTGGCAGGTGCCGCTGACCACGTCGTACCGCTGCCAGCCGATCACCCAGCTCCACTTGACTGCTGAGAAGACGAACGTGGCGGCCACGCTGAGCATATCGCAGCTGCAGGAGGAGGCGTTCAGGACCGCGCACAACAACAACACCTTCAGCGCTGGTGGGTGCCATACCACACAGATGAACAGTTGCTTGCTGCTCTCGATGATCGACTTATTGTATTGATAACTGTTTGGAATCATTACCCATTCCATAAAAAGGGATTAGGAGTTTAGCCTAATCTGTATGTAGTGTAGCTCATGAATGGATAGACCGATTTTGATGATTTTTTTTAATAAGTACGTGTGTGAGTATTCTCGCAACCGTCGGCTTTCCAGTTCACTTTCTATTATCGCCATAAGGTATTGAAGGGAGTAGTGTGAGTACCTCCCCGAGGGAGCGAATGATCTGGATGGCTAGATGGTAGTCTTTAAGATTGAATGAAATGATATATCGCTTTTAATTTTATACAACAACGTCTTCTAGTACGGTTCAGTCCATAACAGTGAGACGTTCATTAGGATATTCACACAGCGATCAGTCGGGGCGTGGTGACGTCATGATGTCATTAGACCTTTTTTTTTTCGAGCGGGATATCTTCATAAAGATACACTGTCTTCTGGGGGGAAGACAGGGTTATGTGGAGATTTTTACCCACTAAAACCCCTTCGGTGGTCGTCCTCTACGTTTGGAGCGGTGACAGGATCTCTGTTCGGAACACAACTGACACCTCTCTCACGCTATGCTGGGATAGCTCGCCCCGGGGACTGATTCATGCAGTCCTCTTACAATGGCTGGAGACCACGTCCAGCCATCGTCCTCCTCGGAGTCGTTGAGAAGGCGATGAAGACCCCCATCCTTACCGCCCACGACCCCAAAGGCCCCGGCGATATCATTGGACTGGTTCAACTTACACCGCGCTTCTTCTTCTTCTAAGTCGTATTTCCTCATGACTGAGGGTCGTAGTCATCATGTTTTTATTGAAACACACGACGACTCTCTTGGCAGTTATAATGGAGTGGTGTTGCCATTGCCTTCTCCATTTCACATACGAGTCCGAGCACGGATGGTCATGACATAGATATGCAGGTTTCCTCACGATGTTTTCCTTCACCGTCAAAGCCACACCGCGCTTAGAGCTAGCTTCTTTGCACAATTGCGGCGGTATGAATGGATGAGTGCTGGTCACCAGGCCCACCGGGTCCACGTCACGCTGGTGTCCGGTATCGCTCGGCGATAGCGTTCGCAAATTATAACTAACGTTTCGCAATTATCGTGCGCGTGCGCCGATAACGCCGCATTCTCTGTTTTTAATTATCATAATCAACTCGCATTATATATTTGATATGTATTCAAAAATTTCATTCAATTATAACTAATATACGTACTTGTATATAAATGTTCTTGGTTCGAATCCGACGAGGGCGACAAATGGAATGTCGTCGGTATTTTCCGTATAAAGAATGCCTCATCCTTCTTTGGTGTTTTGAAGGAGATCCAGGAACTCCTGATGCACTGAAGAAGCCTGCCGGCGGTACTGTTGAAATTTCACATAGTCTGAACTTACCCATGTCAGCTGGGCTGTCTTAACCGACACAAAAATGTAGTACCGGATCGTTGGGTCATTAAATGTCACGATGTCCATAACACTCAAACCAACATAGCTGTTCCCTCCAAAATTCCAAGAGTCCCTATACAGAATACCTTCAGAATACCAATCGTTCGTACTAATTGCGGTCAGTGGTCTCCAATAAACCGCATAATGGCGTCATATAACTCTTCACAATCTAAACACGACTTTGTCATCTTCGGGCATCCCTTTCCCGTCTTCAAACTTAAATTATGTCTTGCTTTAAAGGAATTGTTATTTGTAATTTTTTTTTTCTTTTGGTCGATATTGTTTTTTACTAATACAGGTAGCGTTGCGAAAACAAGAGTAAATGCTGTGCACATCTACAATGGTGGCTACAAACTGTCCAATACCTTTATCTGTACTGTGTTTATTGTTATTTTGTGTCATCGCTGATGTGTCGAATAAATAAATACTCGTGAGTAGTGGAGTCATTGCGAGCTGAATGTGGTTATTTTAATCTCATAAGATATATGCTTTATGTCCTTTTTTTTATTTAGGATAGACTAGTGCTTGACTACGATCCCACCTGATGGTAAGCGGCGATGTAATCTAGGTGGTAAAGCGCACTAGTCTAGAAGGAGCCTGTTCGAGTGAACAGGCTCCTTCTAGACTGTGGTTTTTTAGTGGTTTTTTTGAAGACCCCCACATCATACCTGGACGGAAACACTGACGCCGGCAGACTGTTCCGCTCCCTCGCTGTACGCATTATGAAGGACGAAGCGTAACGCTTAGTCCTAATGCGCGGCAGATCGACAACGAAGGGATGGATGCCTGCGGTGTGTCTGTACGTCCGATGATAAAAGGGCGAAGGCGGTATTAGATCATGCAGTTCTTGAGCACACTCTCTCTCCTTGCTTCTGTTTACTATAAGATGTCGTGTGTGATGTTTGCAGCGCGCGAGTGCGGCGGCTCTGACCTGCCGGACGCGGTGCCCATCGCCGTCGGCTGCGCGCTGGGCGGGCTGGTGGTGGTCGTGCTGATCGCGTACCTGGAGGGGCGCCGGCGCTCCGCCGCCCGCGGGTACCTCTCCATGTGAGTGCGGTCAAGCGGCCGTCATTTCACAAGTCCGTGAGTACCTTCGCCACTTTTGCTTGAAGCGACAGGCCGAGGTGTCGCAAGGTCCCCGCAAGGTGGACCCATCGGAGGCCTATGTCCAGCAGTGGGCATCTATCAATTAATGATGATTTATTTGCTGTAGCTTGTGTAATTACTGGGGTAACGAGACTTAACACCTTATGTCTCAAGGCGACGAGCGCAATGTGGTGCAGTGTGTACCATCTTAACTAGCAGCACGTTGTCATGGGCAAGCGTATCACTTACCATCAGGTGAACGTCTTGCTCGTTCCAACGCAAAGTAGTATAAAAAAAAAAGAAAAATGATTATATGGCGGTAGATACAATGTTTATGCTGCACCAACTTCCGATCTTCGCTTTGTGGCAGTATTTGGTCCCGATCGACATAGTCTTGGCCAATTCATGATTTCTACATCCAAAGAGTTTTTGCTTAATATCCCATAGACACACATATAACACAGGATTTCCGTTTCAAATGAGCTCGTCTGTCCATTTAATTAAGTGTAATTAATGCATAAAGAGATATAGTCATTGTGAATGTTTATTCTGTAAGAATAAAGAATTACATCGTGATTTTTTTCTTATTTTCGTTCAACCTTTGTAGCTTCGGCAGTTTGAATCGAAATCACCATCAGTTTAGGGGCAGGGTTGCCACAACACCGGCAACACCAACAACTGCTTTGAACAGGTAAACGATCCGTGCGTTCTATCGCATATATATGTATGAAAATTTATCTTTTATAGTTTTGAATATCATTATCAGATTAAAATATTTCCGTTTGCGGTCAGCGGTAGCGAGCTCGGCTCGTGTGTATTGTGATGTAAGACAATTATGGATAATAAATGTTTTTTTTTTTTAATTTTTCCTACCGGGAACGGTAGGCGTGCAGTGCGCACTGCAATCACGAATTTCCTCGGTTTGCTCTGTAGCAAATCTAAATTAGAGGTGCAACACTGAAGAGTATAAATATAAACGTATAGATGTGATGTTATTTAGTAGTTTTAAAGCGAGGTGGGGTAGAATTGTAACTTCTTTTTTATTTACTATTAATTTGTCCCGATCGACATAGTCTTGGCCAATTCATGATTTCTACATCCAAAGAGTTTTTGCTTAATATCCCATAGACACATATAACACAGGATTTCCGTTTCAAATGAGCTCGTCTGTCCATTTAATTAAGTGTAATTAATGCATAAAGAGATATAGTCATTGTGAATGTTTATTCTGTAAGAATAAAGAATTACATCGTGATTTTTTTCTTATTTTCGTTCAACCTTTGTAGCTTCGGCAATTTGAATCGAAATCACCATCAGTTTAGGGGCAGGGTTGCCACAGCACCGGCAACACCAACAACTGCTTTGAACAGGTAAACGATCCGTGCGTTCTTTCGCATATATATGTATGAAAATTTATCTTTTATAGTTTTGAATATCATTAGCAGATTAAAATATTTCCGTTTGCGGTCAGCGGTAGCGAGCTCGGCTCGTGTGTATTGTGATGTAAGACAATTATGGATAATAAATGTTTTTTTTTTTTTTTAATTTTTCCTACCGTGAACGGTAGGCGTGCAGTGCGCACTGCAATCACGAATTTCCTCGGTTTGCTCTGTAGCAAATCTAAATTAGAGGTGCAACACTGAAGAGTATAAATATAAACGTATAGATGTGATGTTATTTAGTAGTTTTAAAGCGAGGTGGGGTAGAATTGTAACTTCTTTTTTATTTACTATTAATTTGTCCCGATCGACATAGTCTTGGCCAATTCATGATTTCTACATCCAAAGAGTTTTTGCTTAATATCCCATAGACACATATAACACAGGATTTCCGTTTCAAATGAGCTCGTCTGTCCATTTAATTAAGTGTAATTAATGCATAAAGAGATATAGTCATTGTAAATGTTTATTCTGTAAGAATAAAGAATTACATCGTGATTTTTTTCTTATTTTCGTTCAACCTTTGTAGCTTCGGCAGTTTGAATCGAAATCACCATCAGTTTAGGGGCAGGGTTGCCACAACACCGGCAACACCAACAACTGCTTTGAACAGGTAAACGATCCGTGCGTTCTATCGCATATATATGTATGAAAATTTATCTTTTATAGTTTTGAATATCATTAGCAGATTAAAATATTTCCGTTTGCGGTCAGCGGTAGCGAGCTCGGCTCGTGTGTATTGTGATGTAAGACAATTATGGATAATAAATGTTTTTTTTTTTTTTTATTGCCACAATGTGCTTTTATTTCGAAATGTCTACAATAAATACCTCACATCAATATAGTCCTTATTATATACAAAATCTATTACATATATTTACAGGCATTAAGTTATTGAACACGTTTAAACAAGGCATCGATACGACCCGAGCGGAAATTGTTAATCTAATATTACAAGTGATCCGCAAAAAATGGTTCCAATACAAAAGTGCTAATATAATTTTATTTGTAGGCGACGAAGTGATGAGTCGAGTAAGACGTTTACGTAATGTTAAGTGATGCGTCTGCTTATAACAACGTGGCGCTAGTTAGGTTGATATACACTACCACTCTGCGTTCTTCACCTTGAGACATCAAATGTTAAGTTATCACATCGTCTATCTTCCTAGCTGCAGCACCTCGAAGAGAGCCGTTCGGTCTCCAGCAAAGAGACCATTTGCAGTATTAAACTGAAATTTCGTGTCAAATATAATGATTCGACGATACAAAGAATCGCCACGTGATTGTAAAACTTTTTGGATATAAAAAAAACTCATTGAAATACTTGTATTGTTATAAGCAAATATTACTCAATAGTTTTATCATTAGTTTTGACAAATGACAGCTAATTTTCGCGCCAACTGTCATTTGTATATTTTTTAAATAAATCATACAGAACTTGTTAATATCTGCTCGGGTTAATCGTTTAATTATTAATAATACGATCGGTTTGTGTAACTATTAAAGCTGTCGCCTATATTAATATAATACAAACTTCTGATATGTTAAAATGACATATTTTGTTTAAAATAGCTTTAAAGGGGAGAGTACACAATTAATAGTACCTTAATAAATAAATATGTTGTATATGAATATAAATTATAAAATTGTATACCTAATTTTTACTCATTGGTTAAATAAACTAATAAAATATATATATTACTAATTTAAAGTATTTTCTGCAGTTAAGGCACACAAATTGATATAAAAACCCGGTTTTCTAAATGCATTTAAAAATAACACTTTCAACAAATAAAAATTTTTCTTTTTGCCGTTATATGCCGCTCTCTATGTCTAAACACATAAAATAATAGATAAAGCTCCGGTCCATGCGTTATGAAACAAAGTACAAAAAGTATAAATTTGAATACATTAAGTTTCTGGAGTGAAATTAAATCTTTATCTATAATGAATAAGAAATGGCATCATATTATAAATAAGACAAAGGTCATCCGCGACTGATGGATTAATTTAAAACTATGTAATAGACATCACTACATATCGGTAAAGAATCTTTTGCTTGCACGATTTCGTGGCTAAGTTAACCGATTAAACTTAAATTTAAAGGAAATGCTAAATATATTTACAATTACAATAAACTTTTAGAATACTGGTTGCTAAAACGTTAAGTACTTTTATACTATGTACATGAGTATTGAGTGTTGCCAACATTAAAATATAATGATGTTAGTGTCAATACGAGTATATTTACAGTGTTTTAGCCTCTAGCGTAGCCTCGTGAGACATTTATGTATCTATTTTCGACTAGTCAACTGCATACAATTACATAGCTTTTATTATTAACAGATATAAATTAACTTGTAGAATATTTATGGCAAAAGCGATTTCAAGTTAACAGTAATCGTTGAGTATTGCCAGTGTAAATAAGTCCGTGTCGTTGTTGCAGAGGCGTTAAGTTTTCATACATTAATAATTTTATTACTAAAATTTATATTTACTAGTTGCAATATATAGTTATAGCAATTTCATATTTATTATTCTTTAAGTATCTGTTGATGTATATTTATTATTTGTTCCCCTATGGCACGATACGCATCTTATTACCTACAAGGCACAACTTATTGTATTCATCGTAGTGAAGTATATATTAAAATTACTATCTATGATGTTGCTAACAACGTTAACAAATCATTATGTAATTTTTTCTCAGGTTACATTAATTTGGACCTTTGAGACACGTCCCATTTTACTAATTTCCGGGTCCTGTAGTGGACGGAGTTCAATGTGGAGTAGGGCAGGAGTCGAGCAGGACGTTGTGGAGCGCCTCCATATCGCGCCACGTCCGGGCTTGTCCCGACACGCTCACCTCACGGATGCAGCCCTTGAAGCTTTCCCGACCTTCAGACGTTTCCGGCGCGCCATCTGTTGAAATAAATGTGACATCTGTTCGTTAAAAAGCAAAAGCAGTCTAAAGGTAATATACTTCAAGTGCCTTATACGAAGTCTGGTTACTTTAGAGGTTCTTTTGCTGTGAAGGCTACGCACTTGTGGAATAATCTACCACGTGACATTCGAGAGTCGAAGTCGTTGGCCATATTTAAATCCAAGCTGCATAACAATCTTCTGAACAAAGCCGCTTGCTAAATTGTTTATTTTCCTTATTTAAATGTGTATGTAATTATATTCTTATGTATATATTGTAATAATATATATTATGATTGTATATGTGTATAACTATATACTGTAAAGTTATTTTTGTGTAAGTTTATATTCTTGTATTTATTACCCATGTTTTTCTTCTAATCTAAATTGAGACTTCTATCCAATAATCTTTACTTTAGTATATACATTTCTTACTCATATTTATTTATTCTGACTTTCACATTACCCTACTATTTATTTATATATTTTTTTTCTCTCCTGCCCTACAGGGTTGCCTGGTAGAGATCGCTCATAGCGATAAGGCCGCCCTTGCCCACATTTAGATCTTAAGCCTAGTTTTAGTAAATTTTCCTTGTTTTGTTTTGTGTGCAATAAAGAATTTATCTATCTATCTATCTAAAGGCATTTAAAATGGTGTAGTGCAGGTACCTGGCTGGCCTGCGATGTACAGCGGCGCTGCGAGGCCGGCGGGCAGCAGCGTGGTCGCGCGCAGCTCGGGCCCGCCGTCCAGCGCGAGCAGCGCGGCGGCGCGCCACACGCGCGCGCGCACCGCGTGCCACGCCCCGTCGCACACCGCGCCGCCCGCCGCGCCGCGCGTCTCCGTGCGCGCGCTGCCCACGCTCAGCACCACCTGGATACACCACACTCTTGTATTGTACCATTTAAAACTCACTATTGAACACAGAACCTTCGTTTAAGTTATAAATTATTGTTATTAACACTTTCAAAATGCTATCGTTAATGAATTCTTGATTTTGAGTTTAGTACTTACAGCGCCATCTTTGATCTCGAGCACAAACTCGCCGGCGGCCGCGAGCAGGCCGCTGGGTGCGGTTGTGCGGAAGTGCAGCTTGATCTCCGCGGACTCCATCTCCTCGCCCCACCAGCGGCTCGCCCACACCGCGTGAGCGTCGCCTGACCATACGTATTGGAGCACGTTAGTTCACTTAAAGTATAAAGTAGCAATGTGCGTTGCGGTAGTACCCAATTAACTACATAATAAATGTTAAAGGTAATATTTAAAAATATTGGAGTTATTTATGAATGGTGTGTATGTGGAGTATTACCGGCGAAGTAAGCGCCGCGCTCGATGCTGGGGAAGCACTGTCCGAGGCCGCGGTGCGCGTGCGCGTCGCGTACGAGGTCCTCCGCGCGCCCGTTCACGCTCACGCGCCGCACGCACCCCACCAGCCCGCCCACGCGCACCACCTGCAACCACCACCACAACCATCAGACTTAATATAAAAACTGTAAAGTAAAAGGTTTAGAGCCGTGATAGCCTAGTGGTTTGAACGCCGGTCTTCCAATCGGGTCCGGAACGCGGGTCTTCCGATGCGAAGGTACCGGATTCGAATCCGGCCTGCACCAATGAATTTTTCAATTTATGTGCAGTTAACATAAAACACCAACTAATATCACGTGCTTTGACGGTGAAGGAAAACATCGTGAGGAAACCTGCATATCTATGTCATGACCATCAGTGGTCAGACTAGTATGTGAAATGGAGAGGGCAATGGCAACACCACTCCATTATAACTGCCAAGAGAGTCGTCGTGTGTTTCAATAAAAACATGATGACCACGATCCTCAGTCATGAGAAAATAGGACTTAGAAGAAGAAGAAGAAAAAAGTAAGACGTGTCAATGAAAATTATCCATTGAAATTTTTAATATTAAGTTAACTTCGCATTTTTACAAAATTTTGCCAGTCACTACAATTTGATCATAATTTCACGCCACATAGTAATTTATATGTAGCATAGTAAGTTATCACCAAATATTAACATTCTTCTATTTTTACAATGAGACTATAAGTTGCTATTCTCTCTAAATAAGTTAATATTGTTCTGTAGTATAAGATAGATAAGATAAATACTCTTTATTGCACACAAAGTAAAGTAATAAACATACAAATTTATAAAATGACAATGTACAATGGGCGGCCTTATTGCTTTAAAGCAATCTCTTCCAGACAACCCACTGGAAAATAGGAGATAAATAATAAGAGAAAAAAGAGAAGACAGTGGTGCATTAGATTAATAAAAAAAAAACATTTGAGAATAGGCAACAGCGAGAGGAAGATACAGGTTAGATTTTAAGATAGTATTCTGTTAACGCTCTTTTGAAGGAAAATAATGATTTGGCAGTTCGAATGTGGTCAGGTAGGTTGTCCCACAAATGAACCGCCGTAGTGTTAAAGGAGTTATGAAAGAAAGACGAGGAGTGCACGGGAACACGTAGAGAGAGATTGATTGATGAAGTATCTTATCTTATAGCTGATGTTACATATGTATGGTGGCGGTAATTAAATAAAATATTAATAATAAAAATGTATGTGGGTGGAGGAGAAAATAAAGCAGTGTTTGATCGAGCGAGTCGTTTCATTACATGGTGACAGCGGTGGGATAAATATCATATCCTTCCGGACCAATCAAGTTCACTAATAAACTGGCTTGAACTTCGGAAGTTTCTTTGTGAACTCCCGACGCCTTGAGAAATAACATAAACTGCTGCCGCCATTTACGCCACGCATCCGTCCGACTGGCTGGCCCGCCATCAAGGGTCAGCTCTGCAGGCGGTCTTGCGTGCTCCATTATAATTTAACACTTTACTATCTTATTTAACTATTTCACTGCAGTAAAACACTAATATAACAGTATTACATTGCAAAATATCTTAAACACCTCCAACTTTCTAAACATCACAAGACCTCTGATGAATTCAGTTTTGGGTTGGTGTGCTGTACTCATACACTTCGAAGAGATCCCTGTCATATACCCAAGCAGGCGCTTGATTGGAATCTGCAAGGAAAGCGCAAGCGCGGTCGCCCCAAACAGACGTGGCGCCGCACAGTGGCAGACGAGGCGAACAAAATTGGGAAGACTTGGAGTGAGATAAAAAAAAGAAGCTCAAGACCGTACGCGATGGAGAGTCACTGTGGACGCCCTTTGCCCCATCTAGGGGACGAAGGATATCAATGATGCTGTACTCACGCTGTTGGGCAGGTTGGGCACGGCCGCGGGCGCGGGCAGCCCGCCCACGTACAGGCGGGCGGCGCGCGCGAGCGGCGGCGCACGCGCAGTGCCCGCCGCGCCGCCGCTCTCAAGGATCAGCCGCGAGCGCCCGATGCGCACCGACACCTGGAATAAAAAAAAAACAGATTTTTATTTGTCACCACAAACCATTACAAAAAAATAGGTAAAAATCTTAAGTTTTTTTTTTTTTTTTATCTACGCGATTTTTCACTATGCGACGAGACGAGCAAGACGTTCACCTGATGGTAAGTGATACGCTTGCCCATGACAACGTGGTGCTAGTTAAGATGGTACACACTGCACCACATTGCACTCGTCGCCTTGAGACATAAGGTGTTGAATCTCGTTACCCCAGTAATTACACTAGCTACAGCGCCCTTCAAACCGGAACACAGTAATGTTCGCACACTACTATTTGGCGGTTGTAGGAGCTGCGGTGGTACCCACCCAGACGGTCCCCGGCAACAGAGACCTACCACCTGGTAAAAAAAAGCTATGCATATATTAAGACATAAGGTTGTGGATCGCTGGTGCCTGTGATAGGTAATAAACCCGTGTTACAAGTCACCAGGTCTCCAACTCAAAGTCAAAGTCAAAATTTTTATTCAACATGGGAACAGTAGTTCACTTATTGAACGTCAAAATCTATCAGACATTCGCAAAACAAATGCCACGGACCTGAGAAGAATGGGCAAGAAACTCAGCGGGCTGTATATATATACATTTTTTTTGTCTTCCTCATTTTTAAATGTCTCACACGTACTGACACATACTGCTTGAGAATCAGCGCCATTTATTTCCACACATCTTTATCATTTAAATAATCGTTAACACTATAATATGATTTACTTATCAAAACATTTTTAATTTATGAAGCGGCAAATCTAAAACAGATTGTGGAACCTTATTATACATTCGGATACCGAGCCCCACAGCTTCCATTAATTTTGTGCAGACGAAAGTAAGGCACAACTCTCGTGCAATTAACAGTAATAGATAACTTAAATAAGGTAAAGTAAATCAATTGTAGTGAATGTGTGTGTATTGTGTGTGAGTGTTTATTAAACAACGTGCCCGTGCGTGTGTATGTCTGTGCGTGTTCGTACACGCGTATGTATATTTTGTATACGTATGTACACGCGGAATGATTACTTTATGTAAACTCTGCCTCTTACAGCAATATTAAAGTATGTATTATTTATCACACGACGTAATGATAAAATTCTCTGCGTCTTTAGGAAAATCAAATATAAGGAGTGTTCGTACGTATCTATCTTATTATAAACACAAATCCGTTGCGTTCACTGGCAGTTTCCGACATCAAGCCACGAAGTGTTGGAATGACCTACCTCCTCCGGTGCGCAATTGTAATTCAATTCATAGCTTTAAAAAACTTTTGAAATCCTTCTTGTTACAAAAACAATTTATTTCCTTCTAACACTTCGCCAAAATCAAAATTATTATAATTTCTTCTCTTTTTTTCTTTTTTGGGTTCTATTATTTTTACTTTTTTATTTAATTTTTCTTTGAATGCATATGTGGTTTTTTTTGCGTGATTGCTGTGCGGATCGCACTGCGTACGCGACCGTACCGCGGGCGGTAGCTGAAAATCAGCTTTCGCTTCCAGTAGGTGAAAAAAGGCTGAGCTATGGCCCATTGTACCATTGCAGCACACATACACCCGTGCCCGAATTGTGCACGGAATAAATTTTTGTTGGTCATTTTTTAAGTATCATGTGTTTTGTGTGTGTGTTCTGTTTTGGCCTTCAATAAACTTATTATCTATCTATCTATCTATTATCTAATGCTAACTTAAAAATATGTTCAACGGATTCTTAGCGATAAGTGTGACACTTACAGATCTCCAAGTACCGTCAGCGACGAAAGCAGCCAGGGACAGCTCGCGGCGCCGGCGGCCGCGCACGATCAGCCGCAGCTTCCCCTCGCGTATCATCAGCGCCATGTAGTGCTTCGGCTTGGCCTTTGAACCCTGAAAAGATGCACAGTGAGGCTCGTACAGAGACTTAACAACTCTACGGTTTTTTATTACCTGGTTTCTTATTCTTGCTTATCAAAAATTATTTTCTGAGCTTTGCACTCTGCGACGCCGCAAACAATCGCCGCATCAGCAGTGGTGATTTCTTTTTGTTAGTTTGCAACGCAATACACATTGTCTCAGCGGCGGTAGTGTCCGGATTAGTGTTACTCCGCGGTATTACCGTGTAACTAACCGGTAGTACTAGCAGCAGTCCGTCCGGTGCGAAGGTGCGGAAGTGCAGCGAGAGCAGCAGCTCCCCGCGCTCCGCACGGCCGCCCCGCGCGCGCTCGCCCTTCGCGGGCAGCTTGAGCGTGGCGTGGCTGCCGGGCACGTCGCCGAACTTGGCCGCGCCCGCCTCCACCGTGTACGAAGATGTCTGTAAAGATATTCTCATTAAAATATTTTTTTATTTATTAGATTTACCAACGCTTGTATACATCGATACTTTTACAAAATACTAGCAAATACAAAAATCATAATGTAACAAAACACTTAAAGGTAAATACAACATGCATCTATAAACTATCATACTAGCAATTACAACATATGTGAAAAAAATAACATACCTTTTTTTTTTTTTTTATACTACTATGCGACGAGACGAGCAAGACGTTCACCTGATGGTAAGTGATACGCTTGCCCATGACAACGCGGCGCTAGTTAAGGTAGTACACACTGCACCACATTGCGCTCGTCGCCTGAGACATAAGGTGTTGTCTCGTTACCCCAGTAATTACACTAGCTACAGCGCGCTTCAAACCGGAACACAGTAATGTTTGCACACTACTATTTGTCGGTTGAAATAGGAGCTGCGGTGGTACCCACCCAGACGGTCTCCGGCAACAGAGACCTACCACCTGGTAAGTTGGTAGTAAGGTAATACCTTGTAACAATTCAAAATTTAAACTATGTAAAGCATTACGACTAACAATTGTTTAAGAAAATATCGCTGACTATTTGGCGGAGCTTGCTGGGTGAGTCACCGTAAATGTCCGGGAAATCGCTATACTCGTTGAGTAATTTGGAAAGCCTCGCAACCGGGGAGTTTGATCCAAAAACTGTTCTACGATAGGGTGGTTGAAACGGAGTTATTTTAAATCTAGGATATCGAACAGGCACACGTAACTTAAAGGTTTTTAATAATTCAGAACAATAAAATTCATTATCAAAAATTTTTGAAGCGAATAAAAGGTCATTTAGTACACTGCGATTGGCTAAAGAGATCATTTCACAAGTAAAGAGAAGGGGTGGAGACCTTGACGAAGTAAAAACCTAATCTAAATGGTTTTTTGGAATTACTTTTAGTGCGTGATGGCTGCGTGGATAGATTTAAAAGTAATAGAGGACGTTCGTACCTTTGAGCAGCGGGCGGCGTCGGCGGGCGAGTGCAGCGCGTGCGGCGGCGCGGCGCGCGGCTCGTGCTGCGCGCGCCCCAGCCGCGCCCCCGCGCTCTGCACCGCGCCCTCCAGCCCCACCACCCTGCACCGAACAATTACAAAAATAATCATTCATAACAGTAAAATTCTTCTGCAACGATCAAGCTTTTCTTCCAGGAGGTCAAAGCAGCATACAAAGTCTTCAGGGGGGTCAATCACTCAAACCTTAGCTCACAACTCTTTACCGGACACGGCGGTATTAAGTCTTACCTATACCGCTTCAAACTGGCCTCTGATCCATTCTGCGTCTGCAACGATTCGACTCAAGAAACTATTGAACACCTGCTTTTATCATGCCCCAGGTTCGCTTCAGACAAATGTGAATGTGAATACAGAATGGACTTAGCACTCAACAGAGCAAATATAATACAGATCATGCAGAATGACAAGTTAAGGCAAACATTTATGGCGTATAGTTTGAAAATTATTAAAAAAGTAGCAAAATCCAACGGCTCGGTCATAGTATAGTAAAAAAAAAAAAAAAAACAGTAAAATTCTAATAACAGTCCTCCGACTGTCGATACAAGTGCAACTATAATATTTGATACAACTAATCAACATTCGGTTCTATTTAACAGTATTTTTTTTAATAAAAAACCGCTGCGTGCTTTTATGCTTATTAAATAATCAGTCACATTAAAATTGGTGACTCATTAAGTGCACTTACTCTGAATCGACTATAAAATCTTCGATAGTGCCTGCAAGTCCAGCTGTGGGCAGCTGTGTGGGTAACGCGTTGGGCAGCCGCAACGCGCGTGGGATTCCTCCTAGGAAGAGGCCGCGAGGGCGCGCGGCCAGCCCGCCGCCCGCCAGCGCGCCGCCGCCCAGCTTCAGCTCGTCCGCCCACACCTCCAGCTGGAACACACGCCGCGGGTCAACACTGAGCGCTCCATACACCACACAAGGAGTTACGAAAGAAGACGAACCGGCTCTTTCAGCATTTTTAAGGAAAATAGGTAGAGAAAGATCTTTTGGTTTCTTAGTGTTTTATCCAATGAAGTGGAGAAGAAAAGTAAAGTAACCTGACCCCACCACTATATGGGATAATAGCTAGGAAGAGAGAGAGAAAGAGTGTTTTATCCAGCACAAGTTGTTAAAAAAATAATCCACAATTTTTCATTACATTATCACGAAATTTAATCGAAGGTAGTAATTTAGGCTTATCACCAGAAGACAGCAGAGTTAGGGGGTGCTGTGGTAAAGTTTCCGTAAAGAAGATCCAGCTCTGATTTGTAAACGTCTTCTTGGTATCTTAAAAGTATTTCCAAGTCTTAATCCGCAGATGTAGAATGAATTGAGGTGGAGAAGCTGTTTCATGAAGCTGCGCTTGCGTTCAGTGTGTGCGCCCAGTAGTGGGATACCTGTTTGTGGGCGCGCTGCAGCCGTATCGTGTGCCGCCTGCCGTCGTTGAGCTTGGTGCCGTTGTAGCGCTGCCTCAGCTCCCCTTTCCCGGCAGCCGCGATCACCTCCAGCTCACCTGCAAAAGTAACCGAATTTTGTGAAAATATACGTTAGAGAAAATTTTAATTCGTTTAAATCTTTCACTCCATTTTTTTTAGGTACGTTCGTAGAAAAAAGATTAACTGTCCCCGATTTATTGTTAATTCCTCTGAGGTGAGGACGAGTAGTGAACTGACCTTAATAGTAAGCGAGTGAGCTTTAATAGCTAGCTCTTTTAGTAATGTTAGGTGTTCTGTTCTCCTGATGCAGAAAGTAATAAATCATATTGTACTTTAGTTCTTTACCTTCCACCAAGGCGACGGCCAGGTAGTGCTTGTCATCGCCGTCTGTCTCGTCGTCCAGCTCGTTGTGCGGGCCGGCGGGCGCGCGCAGCATCAGCAGCGCCGTGCTGCCGGTGGTGCGGAAGGTCAGCCCCAGGACGACGCGCCGCCGAAGTGCCGGCGATGGTAGCTCGATGAAGCCATCGCCGTCCATGATAGCGGAGCGGAGTACCTGAAAAATAGACATAAAATGCAGAATAAATAAAAACTTAGATAGCTTTGAATTATGCAATGGACAAGTAGGCAACGTACCCGCGCACCGCAGGATCTCTCCAAGCCGTGTCTGTGCGGAGTGTCCATCAGGTCGTAACCCTGCCGGTCCACGGTGAGCGCGCCCATGCAGCCCAGAAGTGGAGGCGCGGCGACGTCCGCGCCGGGTGGGGCGCCGCCCACGAAGAACCGCGCCCCGGGTTCCGGCAGCTCGGCCGCCTCCTGCACGGGCGGCGTCGGGGAGCCCAGCGTCTCCTCCCCGTTCACGCGCAGGCTGCCTGGGAACAGGCCGCGCTCAAACATCAACGAATCTCGGAAAACGGGCAGTTTTAAGCATGTTGCGTTAACTCTGGTCGCAGCACGGGGATGTGGTCGCCGGAATGACGGTACCTTTCTCCAGCTTGTTCGCTGCGAAGACGCGTATCGCCTGCACGTGGGCGGGGCGGCCGTCGCAGTGCCGCCCGCCCGCCGCGATCTCCAGCCGCGCGCGCCCGTACACCACGCGGAACTGCACGCGGCACGACACCAGCTCCACCGACACCGACCGGTTCTGAACAGTTTTAATGAGTTTAAGTATTGATAGCAACGTCATTTAGCATCGAATAGTGTAATGTCTCACATTAGCCTCGTCGAGCGCCATGAAGAGCAGCGCGTTCTCGTCCCTGGTGCGGAAGGTGAAGGAGAGGCTGAAGTGGCGGCGGTCGGCGGGGCGCAGGCCGGCGCGCCGCAGCTCCGCGTACCCCGCGCCTCCGAACCACGTCATGGCGGGCTCGCCGTGCGGCGCCGCGCTGTACCACCTGCGGCACACCCGCGTTACTTATCGCCGATTGCCTCCTTAGGCAGGAGAACCTGGCGTCGCGACCGACGTGGGCCGTCGGGCCGGCGCCCCCCCTTTAAGGGAAGGGTTCTAAGGACGAACATGGCGGCGCGTCTGAGCCCAGCGCGTCGCCCACAAGGACGTAGACTATTTGCGCGGAGGGACGACTTTACATCGATCCCTCCGCAAGGCGGGCCCGATTCTTGGGCGTCGATCGAGGGTCGCGGACGAACTGAGATGTTATCCCGCGACCCTCGAACAATCCTTTCGACTAGGCCGGAAGCGCTGGGGTTTTAGTGGGTAGTAAACAGCTCAGTCCCACATAACCGCCGGGCCCGTTGCCCGGGGTATGCGTAAGTGCATTTTCCCAGCCAGAACAAAAAAAAAAAAACACCCGCGTTACTTACATACAACACACGGTTACTTGGATTGGAAAGTAAGAAGAGTAACGCTACTTTTTAAAGGATTAATTCTTTCCTTAAAATCATAAACTCGTCATTTTTTGTTTGTTAGATCTCTGTTGCCTGAGACCGTCTAGATAGTTACCACCGCAGCTCATATTTCAGCCGCGAAATAGTAATATGCTAACGTTAGTGTTCCGGTTAAAGGGCGCTGTAAGCTAGTAATATTACAGGGGTGACGAGACTTTCACGTGACGTGATTTCCAGGTGGTAGGTCTCTGTTGCCGGAGACCGTCTGGATGGGTACCACCGCAGCTCCTATTGCAACCGACAAATAGTAGCGTGCAAACATTACTGTGCTAGTGTAATTACTGGGGTAACGAGACTTAACACCTTGTGTCTCAGGCGACGAGCGCAATGTGGTGCAGTGTGTACCATCTTAACTAGCGCCGCGTTGTCATGGGCAAGCGTATCACTTACCATCAGGTGAACGTCTTGCTCGTTTCGTCGCATAGAAGTATAAAAAAAAAAACTTAACAACTGATGTTTCAGGCGACGAGCGCAATGTGGTGCAGTGTTTACATCTCAACTAGCGGCGCGTTGTTACGGGCGTTCGTATCACTTACTATCAGGTGAGCGTCTTACTCGTCTCGTCGCTGAGTAGTATATAAAAACATATAATAAAGTGAACCTGTGCGTGCAGGCGACGCAGCGCGCGGGGGCCGGCTGCCGGGTGAAGGCCCACAGGCCGAGCGCGCGCTCGTCCGCGTGCAGCGCGTGCACGCAGCCCGGCAGCGGCGCGCGCTCCTCGCCCAGCCACAGCGTCGCGGCGCGCAGCGTGCCCCCGCCGCCCCCGCCGCCCGCGACCTCACCCGCGCCGCCCGTGCTGTTGCTGCTCACCGCAGCAGCAGCACCCGCTCGCTCCACTTTCAATCGCACCGTGCTCCACACTCTAAAATTATGTACAGTTGGAATATAATAACGCATCAGATAACAGTAACTTGTAATTTTTTTTTTATATATACTACTAAGCGACGAGACGAGCAAGACGTTCACCTGATGGTAAGTGATACGCTTGCCCATGACAACGCGGCGCTAGTTAAGATGGTACACACTGCACCACATTGCGCTCGTCGTAAGACATAAGGTGTTAAGTCTCGTTACCTCAGTAATTACACTAGCTACAGCGCCCTTCAAACCGGAACACAGTAATGTTTGCACACTACTATTTGGCGGTTGCAATAGGAGCTGCGGTGGTACCCATCCAGACGGTCTCCGGCAACAGAGACCTACCACCTGCTACTACTTCTATAGTTCTGGTTCTAGTTTCTACGTACTATTCGTTATTTTACGAAGTGACGATACTAGTAGTATTTTCTGGTAGTAAAATCCTATGCCCATAATAATAAAGTGCTACTCTAGAACGCACTATATCTCATTGCACCCATTTATATTACTCAGCGATGTAGCTACTTAGTTTGGAGTAACGAGGTGAGGAGTACAATATGGTTTTGAAAACGCGCATGGCTCAGCGTCACGTGAACATATCTTTGGGAAAAAACTAACCTTTCCACCTCTATCATGTAGGACAAATGGTCAGCGTCGTCGTGCGTGGGCAACAGCGCCTCCGCGTGGGTAAGCACGCCGCGCCCCATCCCCACGTCCCACTCCACACGAAGCTTCTCCTTCTCCACCGACAGTTTCATGTAGCGCTCTGTTTCCTGTCGCGGAAATCAATTGGCTAATTCACAATTTTCGTTTTTTTTGTTTGTGTTATTCAAGCGGTGACGTCACCAACCGTGTCTTGCAGCATCAGCAGGGTGCCGTTCCGCACAGCGCGGTCGAAGGAGACGGCGAGCGCGAGCCGCGTGACGCTGCCGCCGGCCGGCACCGCGAACGCGCGCGCGCACCCCGCGCCCGCCGCCGGAGAAGTCACCGACACAGAGATCTGGAAAAAATGAACGAGCATTTAAGAGTGCGACGTAAATCTATTTATTTATCTTAATTATAGTAATTACAACAATTATTTGAAGATGTCATGTTAATACTACTGACGGAGCTGGCCGCGTGGCGCGCGCGCGCGACGCGGTGCCTCAGCGCGGCGAGGGCGGGGTCCAGCGACGCGGCCGCCGCGGCGTGCTCGCGCGCGCGCGCCGCCGCCGCCGCCGCCAGCGCCTCCGACACCTCCGCGCCGCGCAGCGTGTTGCCGCGGATCTGCGACACTGTTGGTGAGAGAGCGTTAACATTCTGTACCTTATCACGTGGATAAACATACAATTTCGTGGCTCATCACAAGTTCCCAGAACACTACAGATCGCAGATTACCGATACAGACCCGCGTCCAGAGATTTAGGAACGTGTTTTTACACTCACGCTTCAGGCTGTTTAATAATGATATTAGTATCACACACATTTTGACCTGCTCATACCCGGAACCTATGGGTACGCGGACGACAGCACAGTTGTAGAGAGATATATGCTGAACGATCGGGCCGGTCGAGATGAGGTACAGCTCGCGAGAGAGGCCATGGTGGAGCGTTTAGATCTCACTTTAAAGGCGATCTCTGAATGGGGCGATGCCAACCTTGTGAGATTTAATGCCGCCAAAACACAAGCGTGTCTTTTTACCGCCAAAAGGAGCCAGTTCACCTTAGCTCCTGCTTTTCGTGGTGTGTACTTGGGGTTCACCGACTGCCTACAACTCTTAGGGGTTGAAATTTCGTCAAACCCGAACTTTGGGCAGTTCATCGAGTCCAAAGCTAAGTTAGCTGCAAGGAAACTGGGGATCCTTGCCAAAGTGAGGCAGTACTTCACACCGGGGCAGCTTTTGACCTTATATAAAGCACAGGTCCGGTCGTGTGTGGAGTACTGTTGCCATATCTGGGCAGGTGCTGCAAAAACTCATCTTTCAGCACTAGACTCGGTGGAGAGGCGGGCTATGAGGCTTATTGGGGACCAGGAACTTGTCATGGTTAGACTTGACAGCCTTGAACACAGGCGCCGAGTGGCCAGCCTTGCGGTGTTCTACAGCATATATTTCGGAGAGTGTGCGCTGGAATTACACGACATGATTCCCCCATCCACTTTCCACCACCGGACGACCAGACGCACGACAAGGCACCATCCTTATGTTGTAAACATCCCTAATTTACGAACAAAGAGGTTTAGCTCCTCTTTTTTAATAAGAACAGCAACAGAGTGGAACAATTTGCCGGCGACAGTGTTCCCGTCCAATTACGACGTGGGTGTCTTCAAAAGAAGAGTGAATAGGCTAATACAAAGTTAATGCGCTTTACCACCACAGATAGCATCACCACTTAACATCAGGTGGGATCGCGGTCAAGTATTAACGTTTTTTCCATAAAAAAAAAAACACAGCGGAAGTTATAAGTACCGTGCTCCTGCGCCGCCCCGAGCGCGGTGTCGCCGAGGCGCTGCAGCTCGGCGAGGCGCCGGCGCAGCTGGTAGCGCACGCGCCGGCGCATCTCCCCCGCCTCGTCGTAGAGGGCGCGCGCGCGCACGAACACGCGGTCCGCCAGCGCGCCTGCACGCGACAACTCCTCGCGCACTGCAAACCACATCATATACATAATGCTCTATAAAGAAATATGTACCAGACCACGATACCGATATAATAATGGCCAGATAATCTATAACAACAGCGCACTAGTCAAATATAATGTGTACGAGTGCGTTGTAATTGTTTACTTCTGCCCTTATCTCATTCCTTCTCACCACTGCTCAAAGTACGACGAACGCGACAAGTTTAACAAAGATTAAATAGAGCGCAGATCCTTTCATTAAGGTTTTTGTATTTTTAGTCACTGTGTTGTTTCCACTGACACGGGTCAATATTTATTTAAACAAATATTATTTAAAGATTTTGTAAAATGGTTTAATGATCGTGTGTAAGCTTTAGCGCTATGGGACAGAATAAAAATTTAAATAGAAACTTTGGGACATGTTGATACATGATTTTTATGCGCTGAGCTTTCTTGTCCGAGTGTGTATTTATTGTTTGTGCGTAGTAAAGAAAACAGATTAGCTGCAGAAAAGTATTCAGACTTTCTGGATTTTATAGAGAGTTAAACCAAGATACACATGTTGTCAATTCTTATGTATAATATAGTATTAAATATAAATGACTACAGAACCAACAAAACGGTTTTTAGTTGTAAGTTGATCTGTCCATCTGTCGTAGTGGTGGTACTTAAAATAGAAAGTAATTAAGCAGCGTACCTCCGCTGCCGTCGCCGCTGCCGCCGCCCCCCAGCGCGTGCTCCTTCCAGCCGAGCCCGCGCAGCGCCACGCTCACCAGGTCGCTGCCGCGCCGCGCCTGTTCCAGCTGCTTCCGCAACTCTGCTCACCGGAAACAAACCACGCATCTAATCTTAAATACAAAATAATCAAATATCGGCTGAAATAGGTAATATTGTATAGACCAGGGATGGGCAAACTACGGCCCGCGGGCCGGATCCGGCCCGTATGAGGTTTTAATCTGGTCCGCCGAGCGTTTTTGAAAAAAAAAAATAAAAAAATTTAAATTATATAATTTTTTTTAAGCTTAAAAAAAATTTATGAACTTAAAACATAAAAATCTCGTTTTTTTAAAAAAATATTGTTGCTTAGGTTACATTTTTATGCGAAAAAGTATAAAAATATTTAAATTCCAAATAAACAATGGCTAACAACTTTAAGCTTAGTAGAATGTCCTGGATGCTTTTTATCGAACGGCCCGCGGCAAAATTTTTTCTTGACTATCCGGCCCGCGACTATATTTTTTTTAATTTACCGGCCCGCGGTCCAAAAAGTTTGCCCACCCCTGGTATAGACTAATTTATATGTAATCACAAATAAATTGAACAATTTTCAACTTACCATCAGCTCGCGCCAACACCGCGGTGCCTTTGATCTTTAATGCGTTAGAGACGCGGAGTTCCTTTTCCGCGGTCTCCATGAGGGGGTTGGGGCCACGGGCCAGCTTGGCGGTCGCGTCCGCCGCGCTGGTGGCAGCGGTGGCGGCCGCGGAGGCGACCCGCACCGCGTCCGCCACGTCCGCCCACGCGCGCGCCGCCTGCACCCCGGCCGAGGCCACCGCCCGGGTCCCCGCGAACAAGCTAAAATGTTGCCAACATTGAAAAATTTTATTTATTTATTATTATTATTTATTTAGAACTTTGTTTGCACACAAATAAATATTGTACAAAAAGGCGGACTTAATGCCATAGGGCATTCTCTCCCAGTCAACCTCGGCAGTGGGGAAATGCAGTGGTAGGTGAGGGTAAAAGAGAAGTTATGTTTTTTTAAAAAAAGAAAATTATATAAAAAAAAAAAGAAGATATATACTTAAAGATAGATAGAAATGATATAAACTTATAAAAATTTTCTATCTAAATAAAACATAAATCTATTTGAAATCTCTATTCATCTAAATTTTGTATTCTCTACACCAAATGGTACCTTTTATATTCTTTAGCTTTCTTCGCCAACTCTGCGGCGTGTTTCTCAACTTCTTCCAAGTACTTTTGTTTGTATGTCGGTGTGAGGCTGTAGAGGATTCCCTCTTTCTCCTCCGCGGCCTCGGTGAGCTTCACCAGCTCTTCTCTCAAGGAAGGAAACCCGACGGCCAGGTTATTTGTTTGTAACAGCAGTGATCTAGTTTCATCGGTCATGTTGTTGGTGGAGAGGTTCGAGAGGTCCTGAAATTGATTATACGTGGTGAAGAATATAGATTGTTCACGCGGTACCTGCAATCTGCTGGGTGAACTTATCGTTTATCCGATTATCACCGCCCCGGGATTACCAATCAGAAAATGCCGCTTGTTCGGTTCCACGTTGAACTATGGGCTAACCGACGCCCTCTGGTGTCGAAATGAAACAACCAGTGCCGTTAAACCGATGTTGTATTTAAAAAGTAAACACTCATTTAATACGTAAGTTCACAATACGAAACCATCGCACGTTGCAACAACGTGCAACGCCATCTGCTGGGCGAAAGTTGAACAAAACTTATACACCGCTCCACATAGTATTTATCGTTGAATAACGTGAAAGAAGAAAGAATGAGGAGATGGAGTGTTCAGATTATTGTATTAAAAAAATTATCGAGTCTTACTTCCAATGCAAGACGGCAGCGCAGCCCCACATCTGTGACGCGGGAGAGGCGCGGCGCCACGTCCGCCCGCAGCGCGCCCACCGCGTCCCCCGCCGCGAACACCGCGCCCGCCAGCGCCGGCAGCGCGTCCGCCTTGCGCTCCCACTCCTCCACCGCCGCCTGCAGCCTGCGCACGCGCATCCGCGCATCCTCTATGCGGTACTCGTACTCGTGCACAGACGTCGACTGCAGGTTCGCCTGTAAACGAGAATATCTGTTAGAAAATATTTCATTTATTTGAAAAGAAAACGCCCACGCTTTTGGAAGCAATGAGATGGTATTTCATAATTAAATCGTAGATACCAACCGAGTCGGACACGTCAGCAGCACCGGCCATGTAATCTGACAGGTTTATTTCCTTTATGCTTTTGAGCACATGTCTCGCCTCCTTTATTGCTCTGTGAGCGCTCAAATGCTTCTCCCCTCTGGCGAAGTCGTCTAAAGCCGCCACTTGCTCCCCCAGCAGTCGCCTCTGTTTGAGCACCTCCTCCAACCAGCTCATGCTTTCCAGGCTTAGGTAATGCGCTTCTTTTTCCCTCCTCGTCGCTTCCGATTTCACTCTATTAGCTATTGTAAAAACGTCGTGTTCTCTTTTTTCAGTTTCATTTAATGCTTTCTCGAAATTTCTAGATTTTTCTATATCCTTCTTTAAATCGACGAGGATGTTATGCAGAGAGGAGGCGTTGTGAGCGAACTCACGCACAGCCGGGAAAGGCTGCGGGATCCTGTTCAGTTCCGTTATGTCAGCGTGAGTGCGGAGATCAGCGGCGAGGCTTCCTGCTGCGTCCAGCAGGGTTTGTGTGCAGTTGTCACAAGCTAAAAAAGAAATATTGTAAAAACTTATGTCAATAGTAAGGAAATCATTTATGGGCTGTTGTTTGGTTTTCAATAATTACTTGCTTATTATATAGTACAAGGTACCCTATTGGTAGTCCAAATTGAATCACCAAATTGTGGCGGCGCCCATTTGTCCGATATTATCTTCTCGACTTGACTAACAAAATTTTAAAGGTTCAAATAAACATAATCAAAAAACAGAAACAGTTTTTCATTTAGAAAAAGAATTAGAGCTAAACAACATCGGATAACTTCTTTTGGCCCATCTTGTACATGCACGTACACCCGGT
This sequence comes from Byasa hedistus, assembly GCA_029286795.1. NCBI lineage: Eukaryota > Metazoa > Arthropoda > Insecta > Lepidoptera > Papilionidae > Byasa > Byasa hedistus. The sequence goes on along the minus strand of JAGSMW010000020.1, from coordinate 493,409 downwards.
GGTATTCATGATACTGTAATCAAAGTCAGAGGATATGACGCAGTAAATTTCGTTAATCTAAGTCCTTCGAATCGGAACATAGTTATGTTTGCTCGCTTCTGTTTGACCTGGATATGAGCAGCGGTGGAGATGATGATGATGATGGGATGGAGACCACCACGTTGACAGAGAGGTCAGCGAAAAAACTCCGCGTCGCACAGAGAGCTATGGAGAGACTAATGATTGGCATAACAATAATGGATAAAAGAAAGAACGAATGGATCCGAAGGGTTACCAAAGTACGAGACGTGGTAGAAGAAATTGAAAGGAAGAAGTGGAGATGGGCTGGACATATTGCTCGATTGAACCATAGTCGTTGGGTGAGACGCGTTTTGGAGTGGAGACCCCGTGCAAACACCCGCGGAAAAGGAAGACCACCCAAAAGGTGGAAAGATGACATCTGTCAGCTAGCGGGTGGAGGATGGATGCAGATGGCAAAAGATCGGCAGGCGTGGAAAAAGGGAGAGGAGGCCTATGTCCGAAGGCGGACACAATAGGGCTGTTATAGATAGATAGATGAGCAGCGGTGGTAGATGGAGTCCGGTAAGAGAAGTGTTAACAAACATTATGGAACTAACGTCGACAGCCGTCCTCGTCCAGGTAGTGCCGCGGCAGAGTGCAGCGGTCGCACCGGTCGCCGGCGACGTGCGGCCTGCACGGGCAGCGCGCGCGCGCGTCGCACCGCGCCGCCAGCGAGCCGCGCGCGTCGCACGCGCACGCCGCGCACGCGCCCGCCGCCGTGCGCGCGTGCCCCGCCGCGCACACCTCGCACCGCGCGCCCGCGTAACCTGCACGCGCACACAGGCTACACTGTCTTACTGCTCGGGTAAACCACACTGGAACAATCTTTGGGAACGTGTAGGAAATGTTCGAAAGACCAAAATCTTATTCGGATATTCAATACATGCTTTACAACGTAGCACAAATTTGTCGTTACTGTTCATTAATAACTATTTATCATTCAATATGTGACAATGTGAGAGTGGCCGATAGATTTATTGTCAAGAACAAGTAGCAGGAGTGAGAGGAACTGTAAATAATATAGTCTATATATGTACTCGTATATGATGTGTCTTTCTTTGTACTATGCGTAAGTATGTAATCAGTTGCTGTTATGATTATATCTATTGTATTATAATTAGTTATATATTCACGTATTTGTTAATATATATTGTTAGTTGAGTGAGTGCATTTTACGTATCGTCAACAAACTGCTTGTCAGTTTGGCGAAATGTTTTCTATATATGTGTGTATAAAAAAATCTTTATTTGTTTATTTCATTTGCCCATTGTACAAACGACGGGTACTACGCCTTCATTGTGGACTCACCGGGCATGCATCTACAGCGCAGGACGCTGCCGACGAGCGCGCAGCTGGTGGCGAAGTTCCTGGCGGCGGTGGGGCACGAGCAGGGCCGGCAGCCCGGCGCCGCGTCCGGCGCGCCGTAGTACCCCGCCGCGCACCGCTCGCACTGCGCACCCTCGGTGCCCCCGGTGCAGTTCTATACAATAACAATATCAGTTTAATCGTTTGGAAACTACGATGTTTTATACACTTTACCAGGTGGTAGGTCTCTGTTGCCGGAGACCGTCTGGATAGGTGCCACCGCAGTGACTATTTCAGCCGCCAAATAGTAGTGTGCAAACATTACTGTGTTCCGGTTTGAAGGGCGCTGTAGCTAGTGTAATTACTGGGGCAACGAGACAACACCTTATGTCTGAAGGCGACGAGCGCAATGTGGTGCAGTGTGTACCATCTTAACTAGCAGCACGTTGTCATGGGCAAGCGTATCACTTACCATCAGGTGAACGTCTTGTTCGTCTTGTCGCATTCAAGTTAAAAAAAAAATACACATGTATCATCAGACGAAGTCACCCATTGCTGGAAACCGACCATCGATCTCCAAACCAACCAAATACTTTTGTTTCTCATATCAGTATTAATATTACCAAACAGTGTCCAGTGTCGGGATGGCAGGCGGTCGCGCGTCCGTTGCACGCGCACGGTCTGGCCACGGAGTCCACGTTGATGACGATGGTGCCGCCCAGGTTGCTGGAGCGCGGCTCGGCCGGCGGGATCCAGAAGCCCGCCGCCGGGCGCTGGCAGGACGCGTCCGCGTAGGGCCGCGGGCACGCGCACCGCTCCACGCCCAGCGCGGGCGCGCCGCGGCTCAGCCCGGGCACGGCCGTCTCCAGCGACACTTTCAGCACCCTGCGGAATAGGTCCCATTCAACGGTTTTTAAGTAATTTAAGTTAGTATTAAGTATATTGTTTTTGTGTAGTGTGTTATTAAATTGGTGCGAAGGTGTCATGTAGGTACCTAAATATAAAGTGCTAGAGGGTAGCGTGTATAAAAAGTGTATCTCATTAGTATGCAATAAACGTCATGCGAACCACTGCGTGTTATTTCTTTCCGCATACATACCAGGTTTTATATAATATCTATTCACACCGTCCAGATCTTTCTTTTATCAGAATATGATTAAAAAGACATCGCTACGCCACTCCGCTCTTGCTAAGCAGTAGTGACCAAATTTTACTGTTTCATTGTGAATTTATTGAAAATAAAAAAATTGTAAATAGTACCATTTCCTACCAGATTTGATTTGTAATGTTTGGTGTATTCTGATTTTAGTGCATTTTATTTCAAGGATCAAGTTGTGTTCGTAAGCTACGGTTCACATAAGATTTGTCCGGCTCGAAGGACTAAGTTAGAACACTCACAGCACGTGCACGGGGTCGAGGGCGGAGGGCGCGCGCGTGGAGACGCGCAGCAGCACGCGCGTCAGCCCCTGCAGCACGAGCATGAGCGCGCCGCGCGACGCCGCGCCCTGCCCGCGCACGCGCCACAGCGACTCGTGCAGCCACACCGCGCGCGTGCCGCCCGCCGGCGCGACGCGCTGACACGGACAACGTCACCATTACATTATACTACACAGAGAGTAACTTTTTTTTTTTTTTATACTACTTTGCGACGAGACGAGCAAGACGTTCACCTGATGGTAAGTGATTCGCTTGCCCAAGACAACGTGGTGCTAGTTAAGATGGTACACACTGCACCACGTTGCGCTCGTCGCCTGGAGACATAAGGTGTTAAGTCTCGTTACCCCAGTAATTACACTAGCTACAGCGCCCTTCAAACCGGAACACAGTAATGTTTCCACACTACTATTTGTCGGTTGCAATAGGAGCTGCGGTGGTACCCACCCAGACGGTCTCCGGCAACAGAGACCTACCACCTAACCTAACTGGAACCGTTCATTTCGACCTATTACTACTGCTAAAGGATTCTTTCTCCACACGCTGTTCTCAACATTCTCAATATCATAAAAATGGGTGAAAGACTTTATACGATGCAAGATTCTTAGAATTGAAGCCTATGCCTTAGTAAATTCGGAGCTCTGTAACCTTCTCCGACAAAAGGAGTTGCTTTGGTCCCGTCAGCAACAAATCTGGCGTGCCCCAGGGCAGTATCCTTGGCCCTCTATTATTTATTATTTACATAAACGATTTACCTATAATAACTAACCATAAAATTATCTTATTTGCGGACGATATTTCGGTAACTGTTACAACTAGTAAAACCGAAACATTAGAACAACACAACGCTGACATTATTACAACACTGACAACAATAAATAATTGGCTTAATAATAATAATTTAATTATAAATTTCAAAAAAAAACACATATAATCAATTTTAATAGGAAGTTAAGTGACATGAACATTACATATAATGAAAATTCTTTAAAAATTTGTAATAATACAAACTTTCTGGGCATAACAATTGATTGTAACTTAAATTGGAAAGATCATATCTACAAATTGTGTGACAGAATTAACAGATTTGCCTACGCTTTGTATAAGCTGAGTCTTGTATCAAACAAAAATATAGCACGAACAGCATATTATGCATATGTTGAATCGATTATCAGATACGGTATTGTTATTTGGGGAAATGGCACTGACTGTAATAAAGTTTTTCTGGCTCAAAAGCGGTGCATTAGGGCGATCTCTAATATCTCACCGCTTACCTCGTGTAAACCTCATTTTAAAAAGCTACAAATACTTCCTTTTCCTCGTCTGTACATATTAGAAATAGGTAAATTTGTCAAGCAAAACATGCATTTATTCATGCAAGCCAAAGATGTTACAAAATTTAATGTGAGAAATAAGAACAAATTAATACTTGACACTATTCCCAGAAGCGCTAAATTTCAAAAGAATTGTTATGTTATGTGCAATAAAATTTTTAACAAAAAATTCTGGTTATAGTGCAGGGCACTTATGTATTTTAACGTGACAACGTCTATTAATTATATCACAAAAAATTTTGATAATAAATTTTATTATTCTTGTTTGACATGTTTATCGGGTTACAAATCAAGTTATACTAACTCTCAATTATATTTGTTAGGGATTTATTTCTAATTATTATTGAGCAATAGAATACATCTTTTACTTTCAACCAATTCGGGCAAACGCATACCGACCTTAGCGGTCGGCGTAAGCCACGCCCACTTATGTGCGGGACATTTCTCAGCACGCGCGTCCTATCTTATACCAATTTAATAGACGTTGTCACGTCAATACCCAGCAATGTTAAGGCAATGACATATAACAAATTTAAATGCTCTCTGCGCAAGTGGTTGTTAGAAAATACTTTCTACAGTGTTGACGATTTTTTATTATATAGTGGTTAATTAAATAAATCTAATTAAATAACAGCATGAGACTACAGGGCTGATACTTAATTAATCATACATTAGTTTTTTAAGACGCAGTAGACTTACTTCATAGTAATCCAATACCAGACTCCGTCCGTACAGTCTCACCAGTGGAAACCTGTCGAGGGAGTCAGCGGGTAGCTCCTCCCCGCCCTCCTCCTCGACGGTGAACCTCAACGCGCCGCCGTACGACATGACCCGGTCGCCGAGGAACAGCTCGCCGAGCTCCACGTACACCGGCACCGGGGGCCGGGGCACCGCGATCGTGGCGTCGGGGAACCGCGTGTGCACCGCCAGCAACGAGTCCTGGTCTATCTGTTAAACGCATACAACTTTAGCCGTAATCCTCCGGAAAGTCTTAAATGTCTTTATTTCCCACCGATAAATAAAATAAAAAATAAAATAGCTTTTATTGATTCCTTACAATTCGTAACTGATTAAATTAAAATTTGTTTATTAACATCTTCTTACTGTTTGTTTTTGACGTGACAACGTCTATTAAATTGGTATAAGATAGGACGCGCGTGCTGAGAAATGTCCCGCACATAAGTGGGCGTGGCTTACGCCGACCGCTAAGTCGGTATGCGTTTGCCCGAATTGGTTGAAAGTAAAAGATGTATTCTATTGCTCAATAATAATTAGAAATAAAATCCCTAACAAATATAATTGAGAGTTAGTATAACTTGATTTGTAACCCGATAAACATGTCAAACAAGAATAATAAAATTTATTATCAAAATTTTTTGTGATATAATTAATAGACGTTGTCACGTTAAAATACATAAGTGCCCTGCACATATAACCCAGAATTTTTTTTTTTTTTTTCCTTTATTTCTATATGTAATGTCAGATTTGTCTGTTACATTAAGTGTAAGGACCGCCCAAGGCGGTAAAAGCCTCCTCCAACTGATTCCATTCGCTTCTGTTTCTAGCCCGCCTGCTCCAGATTTTTCCAACCAGTCCCGTTATGTCATCACTCCATCGCTTATATGTATCTACCCCTTCTTCGTTTTTTATCTATTGGGTACCAGTTTGTTACCACTTTCGTCCATCTTTCATCTTTTACCCTTTGTAAATGTCCTGCCCATTTCCATTTTAATTTCATTATTTGTAACACAACGTCTTTAGCTCTCGTTTGTTCTCTAATTTTGCTATTTCTAATTTTATCTTTTAGTTTAAGTCCCGTGTATTTCCCACCGATATCAAACAGTATACTGACGGTGGTGTGCGAGTTGAGGTGCAGCAGTGTGAGGTGCAGGGGCGCGGGCGCGTGCAGCGCGGCGCGCGCGACCGCCGCCTGCGTGCACTGGGCGCTGCGCCCGAAGCAGAAGCACGCCGTGCACCCGGACGGGTTCTCTTCCGACAGGCCGAAGGTGCCCTCCAAGCACGAGTCGCATTTGTCTCCCACCACGTTCTCCTGTTCGTACCAACATTAAAACATTAACTAAAACTATGAAAAAGGTTTTACCCTTCGAATGTTAAAAGAAGAAAATTTCGTTGAAGAATGATTTATTAAAAATAATTACTATCACAAAGTAAAGAGTTGTTTCTGAATTACATTCCATAATATCTAAAAAAAAAAAAAAACAAAAGAAAAATAAACTATATGTTTAAGAGTTTTATTAACTGCGTCGCTATTGTGTTGTATTGTTAGTGAATTATGGCTATATTTTGTGAAACATGCATTTTGATTTCTTCGTCTTGTTTCTGATTTGAGTTAAACACTAAGATTGTGAGCGGAGACGATATTACTATGTGCCTTTATTATTGTATTAGGTATTGCATTTTGTAATGTTGGTGAAACAGTATAATCGTTGTGTGGTTGTATAAAAAACTACTTATGCGAATAAAATAAATAAATAAATGGTATTTTTTTTTTTTTTACTACTATACATATTTGATGGATTTTTTTAATTGTCGTTAACTAATTTAGCTTCAATAATAACTCTTAGTTGTATAAATAAACGCACGTAAGACGTCTGACGGTGGATGTGAATTAAACTTTTCCGACGTTTGAATCTCAACGCGGACCAACATCCACCCGTCAATCAAATTGTCGTCTGATAAAACTTTAACAAGTAATTTTTATCTCTTCTTTTCCTCTTCGACGCTCGCGTTGTCAGAGACATCATAAAAAAAAAGCGTCGGGCGTGTTCAGCTGTCAAACGCGATGTCCGAAGATGTGCCCTTGTGCGCTCGTGCAGAGTTTTTGATGTGCGTCTTACGACACTTAGTCGCTTGTTTTTTTTATACTAAATAGGTGGCAAACAAGCATACGGCCCGCCTGATGGTAAGCAGTTACCGTAGCCTATCGACGCCTGCAGTACCAGAAGTATCACTGGCGCGTTGCCGACCCCGAAGATGCCCCGCTTTTGATTTTAATATACAAATATACTCGCACGCGATTTGATTTTTTTGTTTCAATTCAAGCAAACAGATTACGTAATGGCATATTCGAACTGCCAAATCATTATTTTCCTTCAAAAGAGCGTTAACAGAATACTATCTTAAAATCTAACCTGTATCTTCCTCTCGCTGTTGCCTATTCTCAAATGTTTTTTATTAATATAATGCACCACTGTCTTCTCTTATTTCCCTTACTATTTATCTCCTATTTTCCAGTGGGTTGTCTGGAAGAGATTGCTTTAAAGCAATAAGGCCGCCCATTGTACATTGTCATTTTATAAATTTGTATGTTTATTACTTAACTTTGTGTGCAATAATCTAAAAAAAATATCAGAAGTGATATATACAATTAAGAGAAGAAAGCTGGAATACTTAGGACATATTATGAGAAACGAAAAGTATGGACTGCTGCAGCTCATCGTGCAGGGGAAGATTCAAGGAAAGCGAAGTGTGGGCCGAAGGAGAATATCCTGGCTAAAAAATCTACGCCAGTGGTATGGAAAGGGCACCCGTTCCCTTTTCAGAGCCGCGGTATCAAAAGTCCAGATTGCCTTAATGGTCGCCGACCTTCGAAGGAAGATGGCACTTTAAGAAGAAGAAGAAGTGTGCAATAAAGAGTATTTATCTTATCTTATCATATGATTAAAGTCGTTTTATAAATAGCTACATAATTTAGTGTACCTTGCAAGGGCACCGTCCGTGGTCGTCGCAGGGGCAGACGCCGTCGCGGCAGCCGCTGGTGCCGGCGCGCGCGCAGCCGCACGGCCTGCAGCGCGGCCCGTAGTGCCCGCGCGCGCACCGCGAGCACTCGCGCCCGCTCCACCCCGCGCGGCACTCGCACTGCCCCGACACCGGCTCGCAGCCCGCTGCCGACGCGGTCGTACATATACAATACACCTCAGCGTGTTGCAGTAAAAGTATTACTTATTTATTACCCTTTCTACCTACTAATGTGTAATCAAATGAAACTACAGAGTTTGGTGACCTTATTTTTTTTAAGTTTATTCATGACCAAAACAGAACACACACACAAAACACTTTGTTGTTTTGTGTTTTGTTTTGTTTATAATAAGATAGATACGTACGTACACTCCTTATATTTGATTTTCCTAAAGATGCAGAGAATTTTATCTTGTTGTATAAATATTCCGGTGTTCTCCGAATAACAAACAAGCTAAATGCAGTTGTCTAAGCGATTCCATATTGAGCAACGTCCCTTTTTGACGTGACAACGTCTATTAAATTGGTATAAGATAGGACGCGCGTGCTGAGAAATGTCCCGCACATAAGTGGGCGTGGCTTACGCCGACCGCTAAGTCGGTATGCGTTTGCCCGAATTGGTTGAAAGTAAAAGATGTATTCTATTGCTCAATAATAATTAGAAATAAAATCCCTAACAAATATAATTGAGAGTTAGTATAACTTGATTTGTAACCCGATAAACATGTCAAACAAGAATAATAAAATTTATTATCAAAATTTTTTGTGATATAATTAATAGACGTTGTCACGTTAAAATACATAAGTGCCCTGCACATATAACCCAGAATTTTTTTTTTAAGATATGGAGTGATGTGACTTCGTGGCGGTATATCATAGCAGTGTCGGCAACACGCATTTTGCACTCTCTGAATAACGCGGAAGCCATGATAGCCTAGTGGTTTGGACGCCGGCCTTCCAATGCGAAGGTACCGGGTTCGAATCCGGCCTGCACCTATGAATTTTTCAATTTATGTGCAGTTAGCAGAAAAACACCAACTAATATCACGCGCTTTGACGGTGAAGGAAAACATCGTGAGGAAACTTGCATATCTATGTCATGACCATCAGTGGTCATACTAGTATGTGAAATGGAGAAGGCAATGGCAAACCACTCCATTATAACTGCCAAGAGAGTCGTCATGTGTTTCAATAAAAAAATGATGACCACGACCCTCAGTCATGAGGAAATACGACTTAGAAGAAGAAGAAGAATAACGCGGCGGGTTTTAGATAGACTTATCACACTGATTATCTATTACAATCCTTATAAAGAAACGATTACAACTCTGAGTGTTTTAAAATATTATCTGCGCCGTCTACTACATAAAACCTTGATTAAAATGAGAAATACTACTTAGCTTATTACATGTTAGTTAAATTGGATATATACTCCCGGACACATCTATCGGCCCACCACCCAGTGTTTAAAGTTTCGACGGTGTCTAGTTAAAAATAAATGTTAGGTGGAGCAATAAGTTTTAATGCAGTTTTGAAGCTGATTTATTGGTCAACCTCTATGTAAGTTTTTTTTATTTTTTTTTTTGTAATTTCGAATTGATTTGGCCGGCAGAAGTTTTACAGCTTGGACGACAATTTCAGGCAGAGTATCCATATTTTTTGATCAAAACTGGCTCTTAGTTTAGATTTGCCTTTTTATGGAACCAATAATCGGACACATCAAAAAAAAAAAATCCAACTTGTGCGAAATAAAAAAGTTTTCTCCATTCCTGGGTCGTTGAAAACAATGAACAGACTCGAATTTTTGTTTTTTTTTTCATAATCCTGAATTCAAAACTGAAAAAAAACATACATAAAGGTTGACCGAAAAATCAGCTTTAAAACTGCATTAAAACTTATTGCTCCACCTAACATTTATTTTTAGCTAGGGACCGCTAAAACTTTTAAACACTAGGTGGGCCGATAGATGTGTCCGGGAGTGTATTTATAATCATTTAATATAGAAATTGAAATGAAGTGTTTAATAGAAGTCGATAACTCACCGGAGAGGGCGCCGGGCCCGCACGCGCAGGGCAGGCAGCCGTGCGCGCGGCCCCAGTAGCCGCGCGCGCACCGCCCGCAGCCCGCGCCGCGCGTGCGCGCCGGGCACACGCACCGCCCGCTGCCCGCCGAGCACACCCGGCCCTCGCCGCAGACCGGGCACGCTGCGGCAACAGTTACTAATCAAAACCCGCTACAATTCAAACCATCAAGAACAGTTCGCATGAGATTGACAATAACCGTATAGCTATAATAAATAAAATAATAAAATAGATTTTTATTTGTCACCACAAACCATTACAAAAAAAAAATAGGTACAAATCTTAAGCTATGCATATACTAAGACATATGGTTGTGGATCGCTGGTGCCTGTGATAGGTAATACACCCGTGTTACAGGTCACCAGGTCTCCTACTCTCGTGCAAATAACAGTAATATATAACTTAAATAAGGTAACAAATAACAAATTGCAGTGAATGTGTGTGTATTGTGTGTGTGTGTTTATTAAACATATGTAATATATATATTAAACTATGTTCCGACAGTCGAGCAGAAGCCGGAGCGCATTTACCCAAAATAAATAATTGTATTATAGTTAAATGCAAGTCCGTCGAAAGTGAAAAAAAAAAAACATAGAGTCACATAACGATAATCGCACATGTCAAGCAGTCGTGATCTTGTGTTTGAGACGATGATGATTTCGATTTAAAGTTGTGTAGTTTTGTGTGAACTCACGCAAGCAGCCCGCCGGCCCGAAGCCGTAGTAGCCGGGCAGGCAGCGGTCGCAGCGCGCGCCGCCCACGCCCGCCGCGCACGCGCACGCGCCGGAGCCCGGGTCGCAGGCCGCCGCGCCCGCGCCGCACTCGCAGCGCCGGCACCCGCCCACCTCCAGCCCCCAGTAGCCCTCCTGCAACCACACCACCACACCGTACAGCTCCAACACATCATTTTGACCTTATAAATCACTAGCTGACCCGACAGACTTCGTTCTGTCAAAAACAATTGGAATGTGGCAGTTTTTTGTTCTTACCTATTTTATAGCCAGCGCAAAAAATCTGGACTGAACCGTCACCCTGGTGATAGGGCGGTGTGTGGGGTTCAGCTCTGTATATGTTCATCTAATAACTAATATTTAAATATTAGTGGGTTCCAGAAGAGTGGCCAAAGTTATAATTATAGTACATAAATTATATTTACTATTATTATTTTACAAGCTTTATTATATACATATATATAGCCTATGACCATTTCTAGGTTATCATCTATCACCATACCAAATTTCATCAAAATCCGTTCAGCCGTTTAGGCGTGAAAGAGGAACAGACAGACAGACAGACAGAGTTACTTTCGCATTTATAATATTAGTATGGAAGTATGGATTACACAGTTAATTCTGAAACGTTCGTATACTGTGTTTACTTCAAAACTTTTTCCTATTAATTTTTGATCTGCCAGGAAACAAAATCCGTGAAGTGTTGTTTTACTTTCAATCCAAAAAGAACTTCAGCAGTAAATTGGATGCAATCGTCGGCGCAGCAGCGACCTACCGCAGTCGACGGGCTCCGACCTGTCTCATTGAAGCCGTGACGCTGCAGCGAACTGCGATGCATCGCGTTTTGATTGCGGATCGAGGACGATGCGTCCGTACAGTGCGTGTGAATATAAATTACCACAATTGTGACAATTGAAAGCTTGCAATGTTAAATTAAACTTTAAAACAACTTCATAATACAAACAAACCTTTGTAATTTTTTAACAAAATCTCGTGTAGTAAAACATTAACAGAAATTTTTTCAGTCAATCGGTTTACAATGTCGTTTCCGTCAAGTGCTGTCTGATAGCCGCATCGAAATGATGTTGAACGATTTAAAAAAGAAGTCATGTTGATTATGAAACTTAATTTTTATTGTTTCATACGTTATTTTTCTTCATGAAAATTAAATTGTATTCGGTAATAGAGAAAACTGAAACTGGAGGCGGCAATTGCACTATATTTCAATGTGATGTTATAAAGTTGATACTAATGGTAGGTAATGTTAATATACCCAAAACAGCTAATGATTTTCAATACTTATGACTTCACTCGATAACAAAAACAATACCGAAAGCGTTTCAATCGCTCGCGAGCTGAATACCAGACAAATAATTCTGGTGTTAAATTTGTAACTTTTATTGAAACGGAAGATTAAATGTGCATTTCTAGAAGCTTTACAAATATTTGTTTCTTAATCGCCGCAACCAGCCGCTCGTCTCCGATATAAAGGAGTTTGCGACGCCCTTAGAAACGTCGAGTTGGCATTTCGCAGCGATACGAGTATAAAGCACCGCGGCCGGTGTATACAGCGGCCCGTGTAATTGTGCCGATAATTGGCAACGGCCTTTCCCGCCTAGTGTTACGCGCCATTTTGAATTCTAACGCGGAACTGACGCCATTTTGTGCTCACTCGATTAGGGCGTGTTCTAATACAATTTCAATAAATATAAAACAACAAGACGGTGAGTAGGTTTAGATGTTGGTAACTGTCAAAATGTGATACTCTTATCAGAAACCTTCGAGTATGTCCTCATATCACTTGCCTTCCGGCAGGTGCTCTGCATCACTTTTAAGTAGGAATGATTGTGACGATCTTTGGTGCTACAAGGTGATTTACGAACTTAAACCATCTTACACCAAAGTATAAGTCAAATCTGTAAGCTTTAATAGCTGTGTCCTTTTTACATCTAAAAGCACTTCTCATCATCCAAACCTATAAAAGTAACAATTAAGTCTGCGCTGAATACTCTTGTTCTAAATGTAATTACTATGGTAATCTTAGATTGAGAACATAAGGGCCGTAATTTATCAAGCGGGTGCAGATATTTCTACCACCATTCAGACTATATCAAACACCAAGCGAGGAGTCATCTATCTGCAAAATTAGATTTTGTATTAATGAGTAATGTGCTTCTGTTATTTCCTATTACACAGTTCTTGGCAAATTATTTCTGGAATAGGTCTACGGTGTTCTTTGCTTCAGGTCAGCGGCAGTGGGACGCGTTAACGCGCACGATGGTAACAAATTATGATGCTTAGAGCCTCGTTGCGCTGCCGAGCTAATGAACCGACCATAGACACGAACCAGTTCACGTTAACACACACTTTGTTCATTGTGTTCGCATTAAGCACCCTCCGTGTCTGCTATCATATAAAACAGAAGAATATACTTTATATTAACACGAGATAGACGAGTCTCTGCTTCTGTTATTTCAATTAAAACTGACCCCTGTAGATATAGTCCGCATTTTAATAATCTACAGTCTAAACTATACTTTACAACATCAGCTAAAATAAAGTAAGTCTAGCCGTTTTAGAGATTAATCAAAACATACCAAAAAATATAAAGATTGACTATTACAGGAATTTTGTTTGATTATCAAGTGCATCTTTTCTCTCTCTCATTTTTATCTTTTTAAGATTAAAGATTTCTCTTGTTATTGATCATCATGAGTTGTACACAGGACTTTATAATTCTTTTCGATTTTTAGTTTTTCTTATCCAGATTGCGCTGGCAAATTTTGGGTTCTGTTCCACCATCTGCCATCTGTTGAGTGTTAAACTTTTATTACCCTTCTCTCCGGTATGTATGTGTGTAAGGTTACCTCGCAGGTGTCGCAGGCGCGGCCGGTGACGTGCGGCCTGCAGCGGCACTGCCCGCTGCGGATGTCGCACGCGTTGCTCTCGGAACCCAGCGCCGAGCAGTTGCAGCCTGCAACAAGAGAGCACCATCAGAATATACTATTTAAGCTGTACTGGATCCTTATTTAACCTGGACCTGCTCCAACTCTTAAAATGCTGATTATACGAAACGAGAATTTATGCATAGATTGTAACCTTAATAGAGTCACATCGCGAGGTGAACGCCAAGTGGGTGGACGAGCTGGTGAAGATCGTAAGGAATTGGATGCAGGTAGCATCAGACCGGTAGCGCTGGAAAGTTCAGCAGAGGACATCGACAATGAAAGTTCTAATGGACACTAACTAGCGGTGCAATGAAGAGAATCGAATCGTGAAACAACGATTAACAAACCTTTATTGATATCATTTTATTGAAACAGAGTCGTGAATTACAAAACCAGCATTTTTTTCTAGTCCGCGCCATAGAAGTACTCCTAGATATAGCATTCAACATAGTTAAGGAACAAGTTGCGGGGACCCTTATCTGTGCACTAATGTAGTCACCGCTCCTATCGTGACATTTGAGGACAAATCGCAAGACTTACGAGCTCGTGGGAAGCTGGAGAGAATCCTCTCCCAAGGGAGCGTTGTATTGTTTAAAATAAAATTAGGTACGTAAACAAGACTTGCGTTAAAAATTCGTTATCAAATTTCTCATAAAGTTAACATTAATTGGAGTACATTGGCGAATTATACCAAATCTGATGATTAGTTTACGTCTCGTACTCAAGTATTGCGTATACGTACATTACCGTAAACAAATCGCGTACTAAACGACCTCGGACCGCTTCGACGCTAAAAGCTTTCGGATTTCAGAGATAAACCCGCAAAAATGTGGAATTGCGGACTCAGCACGAGGGCTGCCTCTCCTCAAAATATAGCACTGCTTAATTTAACATACATGATCTTACGTTATATACTCTCTCTAGTTGTTGTACTTCGTGCTTTCTGTTTCAGTTTTTAACATCGTCGTTTTTAATCCTGTTCATCATGACCTTGAGCTCGGCTTTCCAGGTTCTGCGAGCATTTGGCTAAATCTCCCACAGACGTTGATCAATATTTATGCTTCTTATAATAAAACTGTAGTAAGTTACATTATATAAGAACTAAACACTTGTAAATAATGTTTTTGGAAATGCTATAAAGTAATGGATGACATATTGTTTAGATTTGGTGTTATTACATAACTTATCGGTATTATAAGAGTAAATGAAAGCAACGCGATATGCGATTAAGAGGAAACAACTTCGGAGAAAGAGCAGTAGATTTTTACGACTTCCACCACAGCAGATTTACTTTTGAAATGACAATTATTTCGATACAACGTACTGAATCCACGGGTTCAGATATAAAGTGAGATGAATTCGTAAATATTTTGAAATTTCATGACATTTTATTAATAGTTCTTAGTGACCAGAAACACAGAGTTCCGAAGTGCTAACCTTAAGAGTTTGTCAGTGAACACGCCGTTAGCATTGATTACTTTGATACGAGTATCGGCACCGGCGATCTGTTCCTCACCGCTGATACAGAAACGCGATTACTTGTAATGGTAACATTCGCGCCAAGTGGTTAAGTGCTTGTTACTGAGCTTTAGTAATCAGCTACTGATAACTGATTAAACAAACTACACGAAGGTTACATGTTTATGTTGATTCTTTTTAAAATGATTTCTTCAACGTTTTTTGGCTACAATTTAAAATTTGTCTTATAACCTCTGAACCACACGTTCTCCCGGAATCGAACCCGGTGACTTCGTCTACCTCGTCTCATAGTCAGGCACGACTTGGTGTAACTTGAAGGTTAAAATTTCAAGTTCTGCGCAGTAACATAATATTGTTATTTATTATAAGTAAGCAACAATGAGGTCCGCGGCGATAAAACAGTGGGCCGCGTTGTGGTCTCGGGTTACGGGTCCCACTTGCTTTGTTGGGACCCAGCGGGGCACGTTCGGTAATTATAAACGAGACTTGAGGTCACTTTATATAGTTCTGCCTTCACATACCTTGAAATAAGGTCCTGGCTTCGATTCCCAGTCTTTCGAGATCTTCTAAAATCCGTCTGTCTGTTGCTAAGTTCCTTATCAGTGCACTAATGCAGTCACGGCCCGTGTCGAGGCGTTTGACAAATTACAGGACTAACGAGCTCGTTACGAGCTGGTGGGAGGTCGGGTGCTGGTGAACGGTATTACTAAAGCCAGATTTCTTGAAACAATCTTTTAGTGAGTTCAATTGTAATCAATCAAATTATTGTCTCTGCGCGACTGTTAATTTGCATATGTAACACGGAAGTCCCTGATTCGAATGTCTAGGTGACGTTTAGTGACCAGACGCGCGGGACGTTCGCCTGATAACACTCCAGTGATTTCACTACAGAAGCATTAGTGTCGATATAGTGATAAAGACGTCCATATTCCCGACAGACAGACAGACGGACGCAAGTGTGTACACGCACGTGCGCGTCTCCGGTCCGACAGACCGACGGCCCCTAGACCCGGTCTCGTTGCACGCAACAAGCGACAGATGATAAATCAATAACTACGCTCCGTGACCCGTCTGCCGGCTGTCATGTAGTCCATTGAGGATATGATTATTATAAGACATAACATTCATCATCAGTTGATACTGGAAATAGATCTCCTTTAAAGATTTTAACATCAATCGGGTCTGAGCTGTCCGCATCAAACGCATTTTCTCTGAGATGGGAAAGAGAATGATGAAGAAGAAGGAGCCCAGGGTCCCGCTCCTTGTTCAATTAATGACAAATCAGATGCTTCTGTGGCTTCCAGCCTTTATATAATATCGCATCGAAATCGGTTCAGCCGGTTTAGAAGCTATTATGTCAGATAAACACAGACAGACTTCCGATTTAAAATTGAAACACTACTCTGATGATAGTAAACATGATACTCCTCCGAAGAGAAGGAAAACTTTGAGTGGTCCAATTTGATATCTCCGTAAAGCGAATTTTTACTACTAAGCAGTAAGTAATGTGTGGTTACTGTGTAACGCGAACACTACAACGTATTTCGGGTTTGTTGTGTGAGCTTGATGGTTCGGTGTCTAATCGCAACGATTCGAAAGCTAGTAAGTTCATGTTGGTGAATATATTTCGCAGACGTCCGCGGCGATTTCCTGTTGGCATAATTCCCGCCTTAATGCCAGCCGTGACGACTGGCCAGCGGCCTGGCAATACGTCTTGTCTTGTGTCAGTGCGTAGTATTTATGAGTTGCGACCGTGGTAGCCTGTAGTTAGTAACGGCTAAGTATTATTTATGCGGAGCGAATGGATCGCCTTTGTGACGCTGCGCTCCTCGACCGCCGCTCTAATGAGATACATAAACGTATTAAAAATAAAATCTAATAAAAATACTAGATTGAAATATCGAGTATGCGGATATAAAAAAAGAGATTCTGTTATATAAACATAAAAAACACTTTCTTGAAAGGCGCTGTAACTGTTGTTTAGTCGATCGTCTTACAACACGTTGTTTTTTTCAATGCAAATAAACGTGTATACCTGTTTGTCTGTACAAATTAGAAACGTGATATGGGTTTTATGAGGCAGTCGCATTGGGAATAAAACCCGCGGAAACGATTCATAAATAATCTCGCGCGGCGTCCACCGCCAGGCGCGAGGTGACAGGTCAGCTATAAAATATAAGATCGCGCACTAATAAATGCGAATGCGCGTAGTTACGTTTGTAAACATTTTACACGTGAACCGACGGACGAATTGTGTTAAATTTTATGTGCATACTAGCTGTTACCCGCGACTACGTCCGCGTGGTATTTAAATAGAAGAATTTAATAAAAAACATAATACATAATGTATGTAACTACCATACTTGTATGAAATATTATTAAATTTTTCATTGGTTTGATTTTTTTTTAAAAATAAGGTAGCCTAAATTACTCCTTGTTACATCAGCTTTATGCTAGTAAAAGTCCCGTGAAAATCGGTTCAGCCGTTGCAGAGATTAGCCGGAACAAACAGACACGAAATTTTACAAAGAAGTTGTTTTGGTTTATGTATCGTAAAAGCGGTTATTTTAATATTACAAACAGACTACAGTTTTATTTATTTGTATAGATATAGATGAGAGCTTGATGAAGAGTTCAGGCTAATGTTTGATGCTAAAATAGAACTCGAAGAAAGATTAACAAAGAATGGAAGTTAAAACAGAAATGTCTCAATAGAAATGTCTTAGGTGTGACTTTACATAATTTAGTAAAAAATCAATGAAATATTGTTTATTTTCCACCTATAGACAGACCATTTGGATTGCTGGTTGGTGCTGCATCAGGTAATTTTGGTGACAACTAAAGAAATTATCGTAAAAAAGCACTCCGCGATGAATGCGACTCGGATCGCTCCCAATATAGTGCTTACATGCAATAAAAACGTCGTAAAATATTAATATGCTTTTTCCACGCACTTACAGACTATAAATATTAAAAAAAACTTACATTTGAATGTAGCCAAGTGAAGTATACAAAGAACTTTATATAGGAACGAAGAAAAAGAAAAAGTTTTGAGCTAGTGTAAATGATATTTTTTTTTTATACTACTTTGCGACGAGATGAGCGAGACGTTCACCTGATGGTAAGTGATACGCTTGCCCATGACAACGCGGTGCTAGTTAAGATGGTACACACTGCACCACATTGTGCTCGTCGCTTGAGACATAAGGTGTTAAGTCTCGTTACCTCAGTAATTACGCTAGCTACAGCGCCCTTCAAACAGGAACACAGTAATGTTCGCACACTACTATTTGGCGGTTGAAATAAGAGCTGCGGTGGTAACCACCCAGACGGTCTCCGGCAACAGAGACCTACCACCTGGTGATATAATGAGGAAGTTATTCAGATCGATGTGTATAACCTAAAATCTAGGTACAGCTTAATATCTTTAAAGTTACTGCAGCTGATGAAATAGAATTTTGACTTTAACATCGTGTGTAACTGAAGACTATGTTTCGTGTTAACTAACTAACACTATACCAACTGATTCATATTTAACTCAAGTCTCCAATGTTTAGTGAATGCTTAAAACATTTACAATAACCAGCTCGATGATGTAATTCGGAACAGTTAATATTCAATGGAGCAGCTCCACCCCATTCATTTTAACAGGAGATCCAATGAAAGATATCGAAAACTGGTGTCCGGTGGTTGGATTAAATTGATATAAGCCACGGTGTTGCCACAGCGCCGTCGCGGTGTTGCCGCATTAAACGATTTTATAGAACGGAAAGTACATTTGTTTAAAGCGATAGCGTATAGCAGATAAATTATTAATTTGAACATAGTTTGTGAAATTATGTTCAGTTATTCAGTTGTAACTATTTTTGTATACATAACAAAATGGCGACGGTTACGCTTGTGTAATATCATATTCACTAACGTTGCATTATAAACATAGAATTGTACAGTTTATCAAACTAAAACAGATTCTGATGGAAGTAAATATTTTTGTCTGTAACCCTGTGGTAAAAGGATTTCGCGATTAATAAGCTGATTAAGCAAGCAAATTTTACTTAAATAAGTAAGTTATACTAAATTAAGATTAATTTAAATAGCCTGCGAATGTTACATTACAAAATACTTTCACTGTGTCTCCGGAATCGAATCAGGGATTTCCGTGTTACATGACAAGTACTGATCACTTAGTCCGAATAGATAATGCAGGATCGTATCGGTTATCCCGTGGGTCGGCTGTAAACAGTTTACGAGGGTCATCAGCAGCGTCGGTGTCGGATTACACGAGCTCTCGATTCGTAAGTGGGTCAGGCGCGCTCCTGACGCTTTGATTAATGAGGGTCTGCTGCCCGCAGCCAGCCGGCGCACCAGACAACGACCAGCGAACAGCTGAATTATTATTTACCTATCAGTCGTTTTGTGGAAAAGAAATGGATAAATAAATAATGATTTACAAAGTTTTCTTTTACAATCAAAGCGATATTCGTGCGATTATTTCTAACTACGTACATAATAAACCCGCCGGTGCGCTCGTTACAACGCGCGATATGTTTACTCAATGCGTCGTTGTGTATACTTGGAGGTTATGATTTTTATACAAATATAGCTTATGTTATGCTTAATATTCCTAGCTACCGATCAGTGAAATTTCCTTGGAATCGGTTGAACCGTTTCGGAAATTACACGGAACAAACAGACACCTACACAATAATAACAAATTTAGTTAATACGAATTAAGTAATAACGCGTGTACGTTGATAATTAATTATGTTAACAATGTTTACTTAAAATTTTATTATAACTCATAGTAGTTTAGTACTACAATGTAAATCTGCGGTGTCCAGCGTTAGTTCCCAAAAAGGAATCTCCGTAAACACGAGTTGCTTATGCGCCCATTAACATCGCCGTCGGCGCGCCCTCGACGCGTAAATATCGCTAACAATGCAATAAACATCTTCAGAAGCGGATCACCCTTGTCTATAGATAATTATCGCTTAATATACCTCTATAGATCAGCGGTTAAACAACTCGCCTTCTTACACAGATACGCGGTTCCATTTCGTGGGGAAAATAAGCTCAGTTCGTCATTTACAACATTTAACTTCTATTAAAGAAAATTGATAAGTTTAATTAACTAATAACCGAATTTTTAAATCTAAAAAATCTGTTAAAAGATTATTGTAATGTAACATAAAACTTACTAACTTAAATATATAAAAACTATTCAACGATCCCGTAACGAATTTCGTTAACGTTCATCGATAAACAAATCGATTCCCGAATCAACGATCACGCGATCTATACAAATATACCGGAGTTTTGATGATTCAGTGCTTTTAAAATTTATTACAATCACACATCTCTGTTATTACTGCTTCAGGAAGGCGAAAGACCGAGACCAATGGAGATTATTGGCGATGGCTGGTCGTGGTCTCCAGACATTGGGTACAGATAAAATAAATAAACGGAACGCAATAATACTTATTGCGATTTCAATAGGAATTCAAAGCGGTAGTCGCTGGTGGATATTAGCCGCGCCACATCGTTTATAAATCGGACAGAATGGTACATAAACACAGCTCAGCGGCTCCAGAAGCGGCGGTGGTGGTAATGTACCAAACGGCTCCATACAGCCGCCAACGGGGAACTGGTTTAACGTTAACTTAACCATTGAACGATATATTTACAATGTTTATTTAACATAAAATAACTTCCCGTGGCTATTAATGTAACTAAAGTTATCTAACCCGCGTGACAGAGCTGTCGAGCTGGTGATGATTGGTAACGTTGGATGGAAGTGAGATGTGATCTTCATCGTGTCGTCAAAATCAACTGAATAAGGGATAACTATAGGATTTTAATTGGACCAATAAATAAGTATTTAATATACAGAATCAAATCGTTTTTTTTTATAAAAAGATACTGTAGATCAACGTTAGGAGATGGTCGAAATAGTTATCAATTTTTCCTAAAAAGTAGCAAATGTTGTATATCCGAGGGTTTGAGTGCTAACATTTGGTTCTGTAGTTTATAGTAACAATCGGCTTCATAGTTAAAATTATAATAACTTTGAATATAATTATGAAGCTGTAGGACTGTAATGCCGTCTTGTCTAGGATCAAGCCGTGATACCCTAGTGGTTTGAACGCCGGCCTTCCAATGCGAAGGTACCGGGTTCGAATCCGGCCTGCACCAATGAATTTTTCAATTTATGTGCAGTTAGCATAAATACCAACTAATATCACGCGCTTTGACGGTGAAGGAAAACATCGTGAGGAAACCTGCATATCTATGTCATGACCATCAGTGGTCAGACTAGTATGTGAAATGGAGAGGGCAATGGCAAACCACTCCATTATAACTGCCAAGAGTGTAGAGATATGATGTGGGGTTCTTCAAGAGTGAACAGGTTACATTGCCACTTAACATCAGGTGGAATCGTAGGCAAGCTCTAGTCTATAAAAGAAAGAAAAGAGACCGCCGATTAACCTTAAAACTAGAGAAAGTATACAAAATGGATAACGTCTAAAATGTAAAAAAAGAGTAATATTAAAATTGAAAATACTAGAAACTAACACTGGAAAAGGTTGTGACAATCTTTAAATAACTAAAAAAGAATAAAAATTGTAGCTAACAAAAAATTCGAGAAACTTTTTTAAAAAACAACAATACACACTTCAGGAGTAAATGAGATAGAAAGCTCCTGGATTTAAGAGCTCATGTTTTGTTTTAGGTTGGCAAATGGCATCGGTGCTGAGCCAGTATTAGTCCTGGAATGCGGCTGGCAAATCGTGACCAGGCGGCGGAAGTCCAGCCACGTGTAGCGCGCGGGCGCGGAGGCGGCTGCACTCGATTAAAGGCATTGTGAGTATTAGTAACAGAGCCTATATTTACGTAGCCTTAACTATTATTTATAACAGAAATAAAAGAACTATGAAAATACTTCTCGTTTCTAACGTAAATAATACTTCAAAGGTGCGATTTGCGGGCTGGGTTCTTGGGTTCGAAACCGCAAATCAATTATTTGGTTTAATCATACTGGCGAAAATTTTAAGAAGGTTTCTAGGAGTTTCTAGTATTAATATAGTATCTTACTACTAGTCGTCTATTGTGTACGTAACGTATGAAAGAAAGTCACAAATCAAAAAAAATCACAAAATTATTATTTTTTTAGCTTGTGCAAGCATCTTTTCTAATCGCAGCTTAAATAATATCAGTCAAATTATAATAAACAAAACATTAAACATGTAAACAAATATTACTTATTATTATTACATTACGCAAAATCAATAAACGCAACCGTTTGCCGACATTTTGAATTCATTTCAAAATGGCGCACGCATGTGTCACTGTACGTAAATGACTAATTTATTTAAATAAATATTTTTATAGCTTATTAACGTATCGCGATTACTCTAAATTCATATTATATTCGACATTATCGAATCATCATCATTTTATGTTCGCGTGAGAATGTTACAGCAACTCGTTTCATTAATTGTATGACTTTGTATAAATTAACTTATTTGATTATCAACAGATCGACGCTCCTTTTGGACGTTATTGAATATAAATATATTTATCTAAGATATAGTTATATGTAACAAATACATTCTGAACACAGCAATACCAACAGCCATGCTGCCAAGCGAAACAGTGTCAGTAATCAACATAAGCTGATAATTACCAGAGAGCGATTCGGAGAGAAAGCAGACAGTACAGCACTACAACAACGAAAGGGTTCCGTATATTGTTATATTTACGATACCCATCGCTTTTTATATAAGCTATAAACGCACTGGTGATATATCAGTCAGGTCGTAACAGGACGGTCACATGGTGGTATGTGATACTGCTGCTCATCATCTTGATACATTGTAACTCGTTACTACGATCACTTCATTAGCTACAGCTTTCACCAGAACATAGTAATGTTTGTACATTACTGTTTAGCGGTAAATCATCACTACAGTCCTGTCATTGTCTCTTACATAATCATAACGTCAGCGAATATAATTCTTGTTTGGAGTCTTGGGAGTCATGAATTTTCCATTAGTAAAATGTTTATAAGCTTAGTAATAAGAATCACACGAACAGGTGCTTAAGTAGGAAGTGTTCATGGATAGCAGGAGATTCCGAGCAGGGTTATTATGAAGTAATCAGCGATGTTCACTTAACAATCGCTTTGGTTTTCGACATCACCAATGTGTGATGTGATTTTACCTAGATGTCGGTATAAAGCTTATTAAATGAATTTTATTTATTATAAACGAAACGTATAGCTGTTTAGTTGGCTATGTTATAAAAAATACCTTTCTCCATCGACTCTCTACTAATTGCAGTATCGCATTATGATACAATGCTCTGCAGCACAGGTGTGCTGTAAAGCTGTTCAGCTGCACGTTTTTCCTGCGGAATATGTATCGATTGCCTGTTTTTGTCGCATTCCAGCGATACATTGCCGATGTGATACGCGCGCCGACGACACCGGAAGTGAAACGGTCCCTTCCCGACATTCACTCGAAAGTGTACAGTTAGGCTTTGTCTAGTCTAGCTGCTATTGATTTATCTCTAGGCTTCATGATAAAGGGTGGATTTAGAAGAATATGATTTCTTTAATTCATCTTTTTGAGTGTTTTATTTTTGCGTCAGTGATCCTTAACTGCTAAACAGCGGCGATGCTTGTTTTGGCGACATACATACAATCCTAGTGCCAGTTATACTCGTGCAAATATGATAAACTATTCAGTTTAAAGAAATTTAGAGTTTTACCCACACAACTTAACTTAGTCCCTAACGAACCACATTTTTAAAGAAGGAAAAAATAAGGAAAGTGTTAATTGAATTTGTCCAATTGTAGAAAAATGGATGTCGCCCTGTATTTTTTACAACTTTTTCATATTGTTATATACGTAACAATAAACATTAATGTAACGTGTTGCAGTAGATTTCATTAATTTGCAAAATGAATCCCAGTTTCATTGAATGGGACGAAGTGAATTGAATATGCGCAGGCGCACACGCAGCCGCATCCCACCTCATTGACTGGAGTTGTATAAACAGCGCTCGCCCGGAAACACTGAATGAATCAAACGCTTGCGATAAATCAAACAATATTGCCATTACGCCGGCCGCTGGGAACCTGCCGCGGAGCGTGGGCGAGCCTGCCCACGCCTGGCTCGCTAAGAACGTACTAATCTCAGTACTCCGCTGAATGAATCCCCCGGCTTATTAACGTCTGCTTCCACACAATTTGTAACGGCCGTCGTGGTTCGGTCTGGTTTGTTAACATTGATACTGGGATGCAAATTGATTTTATGTTTCATTAGATTTACATAATATAAGTTTTGACATATCATTAGTAAGTCATTGACGCCAGTAAAATAAGTAGATGCATAATCTAATTAGATAAGCTAAATCCGGAAATCATACGAATTAGAATTAAAAATACAGTAACAGTAACGGCTATGCCCCGTTTTTTATGATCGGGTAGGAAATCTTCTGAAAATACCCTGCTTCCAGGAGGAAGTCAGGATTATTTAACACTTGTTCCCACTACAACCTCTCGGGTTTCGGGATCTCTTGTGGAACACATTGGTGCCTCTGTGCATTAGGCCTAAGCTAGTCTCCTGCGAGATGGGTGCACCTACATACATTTCTAATCCACGTACTATAGGTTTTCCATTTTATAAATCTATTACAAAAACGAATAATATTAGGATGCTATTGACGACCCCCCGCGGTATATTAGAGGCAACGGCCACCCGTTATGATCTGATGATTAAGGATTAATTTTACATTACGTTGTAATCTTTTGTGGTAGCTTGTGTGGTGAGAAGAATTAAATTTAGATCTACATAGTCAATAGTCATTGTAACTGGTCGTATTGAATGTTTTTGGTTTTTGTACAGATGCCCAACGTATGTTGATAAATATTATTATTCTCGAAAAGACATACTATGGTACGGCGTTACTGCAAGCGCAAACTGAAATATCTCAACTAAAGGAAACCTCAACAAAGTAGAACGACACACAGGCGGTCACAAAAGGCACGCACAAATGAACATTTACGACATTAAGCTTAGCTAAAATACAACTCCTGGACACGAAGTAATCTCGCGCTAACACGATAAATCGACTAACAAATGTAAACGAGCTAACTAAGCAGAATGTAGTTCTATTAATGTATAGAGAACCAGCCGTCAATAAATTTGTGGATTTTAATTCGATTCCGTGTTTAAGGCTCAGCTCGGAAGTTTAATGATAGCATAGAACTCAATTGACTGAAATTTCTTAGTCTGTATCTATATTATAGATATTGTTTATTGCATTTAGAAGTCTCTAGCTTTTCTAAGGCTTTAGGAGATCACTTAGACAGGTCTCCGCAGAAATTCCGAAATTTTTAATTAAGGAGCGTTATGGTATTTATCTTCGAGAAGAAGATATTTAACGACATTAATGGGGTAATAAAAGTTCGGATTTTATACCTTAAGACGATGAACGAAATATAGAGAAATGTTAAAATCCAGTCTTGTGAATTTCTGTTGTATGAAAAAAAAAACATCAGAGCGATCAAGGTGTAGGTGCTTTCTGGTAAGTGACCGTTTAAGTATCTCGGTGTTTACTGAAATTAGCCACACAACGCTGTTAGAGCGGCAGATCTGAAATTTAAGGGCGATTCCCAAGAACCACCACATGTATCATTGGATTGAAAGAACTTGTCCCTGGAATGATCAAGCAGTTATCCGCTATGCCACGGAAGCGGTTTTGTTAAAAAACAAATGTAATTCAAATGTCAACGTCAGCGCTGACGTTTACAGTTAGCGCTGCATATTCAGCACTCGTAACTATTTGAGCAGGGGCCGGTTGTGAGCGCAATGAACAAGTACGGACGTAATGCTTATCGCTGATCGTAACGCGCTCCAGGAGTGACGTCCCCGTGCCGCAGACCGTTGTCTGAAATCCCTATCTGATCAGATCATCTCGCTGCCATCGGTTTCAAGTGTTGCTACATTTTGTATCTCTTTATTGTTGCACGAGATTTATCCGTTGCATCAGTTACAACGATCGTGAACACTGGGGAAGTGTGAAAGATATCTGTTAGTCTGTAATTAAAATCTGATGTTTACTTTGGGCATTTAGATCGTTATGTAGTAACCCATCTCACTAATTGTAATTTGTGGGAAATTAGCAAGAAAGTCATCCGTCAGTTTTGCATCATCAGCAATCATTTTGAGAAATATCACACAAGGGAACAGTATCTTCTTTTTCTTCTTCCAAGTACAAGGGAACAGTATATATATAAATTCACTTTAACGTTTTTTAGGACTTGTTCATTTTAGACAATTCGTGATAAGCCCTCCCAAAGGAGGCACCGTAACATATGCAGAAATTAACACCTTTGGAAAGCAACCCATCAATTCATTTGACTCAAATACCTAGACAGTTTGCGAAAAAAATCTATAAGATGGAATGGGAACTTTAAAAGTTTATGTTAATTTTATGAGGATAAGTAGCTATTAATGTAGTATAAACTAACATACAAATCTTTTACGGTCTGATGAAGTCATTTCGACTGAATTCAATTAAAATAATTTGATTATAGCGCTCATATGATGATGACGATTCATAGTTCTCTATGTTCTATTCATTTCGAAAATAACAATTTAACGGTACAAAAGTGAGAATTACGTTCAATAATGTAATTCTCATTTTTGAAGGCCTCTAATGCTCCGTTGATTTCATATTCAACCAATTTACCTCCATTAGCATCCATTCTTTAATTAAAAGTACTGCTTGTTTCGTTTTTTTTATTTAACATTACCACATCGGAGATGGAGCTGGCCCTTCAAACTTTCTATTAATCATAGCTTGGAGCTATCGAGGTCGCGGACGTGCAGCACTCGATATCATACATTCCTCCTCACTAATGACAATATCAAAACAATTTGTCACTAATGAAATCCACCGTCGTTCTATAATTTCATTAATTACATGAACGATTAGTCACACCGTGTATGGAGACCATTTTAAACCTGTCATGTGAATGATCACTTTAAAGTTATTTTCAACTTTCCTGCTATGGAGATAAAGTTGTCTGAATTGCTTTGGAGCGGCAGATGTTACTTTGCCGTCTGTAGTAGTGTACCTTTTATGGGCGAGTATTGAAGCGAGATGGAGTTGCGCCCGTCGAATCGATTAGAGCCGCGTGTCCCGTCACATCTATTGGGGACATTGATGATGTAATCGAATGGGTCGGCGCGCCGAGATTGCGTACGCCCGTTCGTTTGTCAGCCGACGGATTGTTCAAACAATGACCAAACGCGAAACCCCATTGACTACAGCCTAATCTAAAGCTTTAATACCACTAGAATAATAAACGCGGAAAAAATCACACAAATATAACGATAGAATAGATCTTTAAAATACCCGCAGCAGGTGTAACTAAAAAAAAAAGAAGTTAAACTAAAACTTGAACTAATTTTGCAAACTGTAGCTAATAACGATAGAATCAGATAACAAACAAATTAAAATAACAAAATCTGTTCTGCTGTTAAAGTTAAACTAATAAGAGATACTAGAACATTAAGTGTTGTCGAAGTAAAAATATAACAAAAAAATTGTTTTAAAAATATCTAACCTTCATTGTTTTAACATTAAGTAAGGAGTAAGCTGTGTAATTAAATACTCATAAAAGAATTCCGAAGGCGCGTGGGTAACTTTGCTTATGCTACAAAAGAAGAAAACGAGCCTCCAGTGGTCTTAACTACCTCGTAAAAAGCTAACGATGTTAACGATGAAATATAAGTGTGTCCATCTGTGAGAGTACGTATATATACAATCTAAAAATTTAAATTCTAGAGAGTTTATGCTTCTCTAAGATTATTAGAAGAACTGGAGTTAAGAATGTTTACTATTGACGATTACTCAATTACATGAATGAATTACCACGTATGCGTGAAATCTATTGCTTTTTTAAAACAACATCCGGTTTGTCGTATAATTTGTTATAATCTATACTTTTTCCATTAAAATAAAACTTTTTTCCATTAAACATCGTAATGCCAAGTACATTACAAAACGCAATAAAATATCCAGCAATCCCGAGCTGTAATAAAATAACAACTCCAGGTTAACAATGTCCAGGGAACGGGTTTATGATATAAATTACTGTTCGTTTGCACCGTCCGCGCTGCCATTAGATAGTATTGAAGTCTAGACTTTAGCCGAGTGCTAAATGCCAGGTCTTTCATTTATAACTATTTCATAAATACGATGACAATATTAAAATAATAGAATTCGTTGGAGTGCATTTCATTTTTAGTGTTTATAGCCGGAAGTGTTCTAAGAATTGTGAAAACAGCTCCGTGTCCCAGTTTGATCAAACTGTAAATAGTGATATCATAGAGCAGCACTGTGTAAACATCCTTACTTATATTTGTGGCGGAGAATTATCGAGAATTATATAGAATTAATAATAATCACTGCATTTTTACAAAAAATCCTAAGCTTCAATTTACAAGACTGTGTGTAATATGATAAAGTATGTGATGCAGTAGATGTGCAGTAACCAGCCGGATCGTTCCTCCGTTTTAACAGTGTTAACATAGTCAAAGGAATAAGTGATAGCATGTCAAACGAACCGGCGGAGAGGCCCGCCCAAAATCCACGCGAATTTGGGTCAGACTTCACGCTCGGATTCGCTGAAGGAGCCGACCTCTCCGGTTACCGGCGCACTTTCTATAACTGAGGACCGTAAGCAAATAACTTTGACACTTCACCTCTTTACAACTGAAATTTTAACACACGCTCCGGTCCAATCACTTGGCCCACCCACATTTCGATTCTGATATACAGGTTAATGATACAGTAAACAGAAGCATGAATATCTAAAAACTTTGAATTAGAAAACACAAAAGTATTTAGCAATGATTTAAACTAGTTTACCCGAAGATAGAGTTAGGCGCTCTGCAAACATTTTAACAATCGTCTCATAGATAATCAATGACTTATGTGTTAGTTGATGTTATCTATCTACCGGTGAAACCGTTCAGGTATATCGTTCTAGTTCTGCTTGGTAACGATGAACGAGAGAAAGGTCTACAGTTATCAATAGTAGATTATATACTTTAAATATAAATACAGTAAAAGAAATAAATGATACTTGCATTTCTTATTAGATTCATTGCATAAGTTTCCGTCGCTGGAGATGGTTTAGGTTTAGATGCCGGTGAGTTGGTGGAAGTCCGACACCTGGCTCTCTGCTCAAGGCTACCAAAGAATTTTCCCCACGTTAAAAAGGTAGGTATAACCGCAAGCCTGTCTAAAGAGGATAATAAGAACAGTGTGGTCATCTGTAAGCCAAAGTTTAGCGGAGATGCATACTTTGAAGAACGCTGTGGTTAATATATTTACTGGGGTAACGAGAAGTGATCATACAGGTTATAATTCACCAATTTATCGTTTATAACCGGTAAATTGGTAATGTATACTCTCCGACAAAATTCCACTCGCCGATTGAAAATTTTTAAATGACCATCTTTAAGTGTGGCGACCTTCGGGTCGTAAAAATTGATACGTTCGCGGGTCCACTCGCACCGCGTGCGGTGAGGTGGTATGATATTATACTCGATGATAATACCACGGTGTGTTATGGTGGTGATTCCGTTAAATACAGTTACAGAGAGGAGAATTTTTAAAATCTACACCTAAAGTGGTTTCTTTTGAAGCATGCTACAGTGGATTTATTTAGCTTGTCTGGAATTTGTACACAGAGGTTAACTATTTTGTAGTTGTTAAGTACTTGCATTGATTCCGAGGCTAATGTAGCGAATTTTCAGAAACTTCATTAAGTATAATAAAATGGATACTTCATAAATGCATGCATTAAAATATAAACAGAGAGAGAGATATAACTGAGGCTAAATAGATATACAGAAAACTGATAATATGTCTAATTAAGTCGATAATTCTACTCGCCACAGCACCCTCCAAATAAACACCGGTAGTAGATGCTGCGGTGTTACCTACACAACCTCCGACGAGAATCTACCAATAAAATAAACTAAATTATCTACTTCGATATGGAAGTGGTTATCATAAGTTTTTACAGCTTTCCAAATGCATTGAAAGACGTACCCGCATCGGACGAGTTTTTCGAGTTCAGCGCTGGGCGCGTGGGATCCGGCCGACGCCCACGTTACCATAGCGACGTTATCAATCAACTTAATCCGAATTAACGGCAGCTAATGTTGAGACAAGTTGCCGGCCGCATAACGGCAAAGCTTCCTAAGAGCCTTTCACTTGTAAACACCTTCATTGTTCAGGGACTGCGTGCGGTGTTATTAGACGACATTTCCGGTACATGCACTGAACAGGCCCCAGACGATGTGTCTCCCACGGGCTACAAATTAACTCATATATATATATATATATATTGATAACATACAAAAATAGTACTTTCTTTTTTACAAGAATTTTAACAGTCAAATGTAGGAGATGATCTATTGAAAATGGATTAAGTTAAATATACTCCCGGACACATCTATCGACCCACTACCCAGTGTTTAAAGATTCGACGGTGTCTAGTTAAAAATAAATGTTAGGTGGAGCAATAAGTTTTAATGCAGTTTTGAAGCAGATTTATTGGTCAACTCTTATGTAAGCGTTTTTTTATTTTTTTGTAATTTCGAATTGATTTGGCCGGCAGAAGTTTTACAGCTTGGGCGACAATTTCAGGCAAAGTATCCATATTTTTTGGTCAAAACTGGCTCTAAGTTTAGATTTACCGTTTTAAGGAACCAATAATCGGACACTTTAAAAAAAAAGTCCAACTTGTGCGAAATCAAAAAGTTTTCTTCATTCCTGGGTCGTTGAAAACAATGAACAGGCTCGAATTTTCGTTTTTTTTTCCATAATCCTGAATTCAAAATTAAAAAAAACATACATAAAGGTTGTCCAAAAAATCAGCTTTAAAACTGCATTAAAACTTATTGCTCCACCTAACATTTATTTTTAGCTAGGCACTGTTAAAACTTTTAAACATTACGTGGGCCGATAGATGTGTCCGGGAGTGTATTTTTCATTTTACTTCAACGCCTTATTTCTATGATACCAATAAAAAGTATATGTTCGTTGATTGATGACATAAACATATATAATATAATATATTTTAACAATTCACAATAAACTTTTCTAATGTTAGTTTATTGAAAATCAGCGCTGAAAGAAAAATATTGCTGTTACACCTATTTTTTATTTAACGTTTATTTATTATATCGGTAAACTTATTACATGTGTTTAAACTAATCAAATTTAGTTTATATAAATTTTAATGAAAATAAACCGCTTAGTATAATTTAGAAGAAGAAAGAGTTAACAATCTGCGAACTTAGGACGTTAGAAATTTTAAACACGAAGAATCAACAATCAAACAAAAAAAATCTGTATCAAAACAAATCTAACGCTAAGAAATCAAAATCAATATAAGAACTAAAAAAATAACTAGATAATAGTTTAATCATCACTCCTTTAGTTGCGTGGTAACAATCACAGTCGACAAGACACAATTACAATTGAAGAGCTAATCTTTGAGTGGAAAAAAAACGAGTATCTTTTAAGACTACGTCAAATTGTTATAATGACTCAATAGCTGGAATTATAGCCGGCACGCTACGCTATCTAGACTGGCAGGGTGGGGAGGACCACACAGTGTTCCCTCCCGGGGCAGAGTCGCCGGTTCGTGCCCACGGCTGGACTGTTACGTTCCCACTGAACACGCAAAACACGCAACTATAATAGCAATCGTTAATAATGGCTTCAATCTGCCCGTGCGGCCATTTTTAACCGGTCACAGCAGGTTAATATTCTAATGGTTATATATCTATTTCTAATAACAAAATCTTAAAACTAAAGCGCTACTTTTTATGTTTTGATATTAAACTTTGTCCTAGTTATAGTAAAATTTTCGTTACTGAAATAATTTCATTAGCTACAGCGCCATTGGAATGGGAAGACTGCATTTTTTGTCTAGCGAAAGAAGTACGCGTCATGAACAGCTAATTTTACAAACGAAACTCATTTATTACTTTCTATAAAACGTTCTTTATCTATTTCTGTCACTAAGAAATAATGTTTAAGAATTATTTCCGGTTGAAGAGCGGACGAGACGTCTTGCATGAGATCAACGGAGCAACAGACTAACAACTTGCGCCTCTTTTGGTAAAAGTGATAATGTCCTTTTGGTTTATTCCAGCTAGCTTAAGTTTAAGCGATCTCTAGCTTTAATTTAACACTAAGAAATTAAATTAATACTGTAAATTTATTCTTGAACTTGTTAGGGAAATACATTCAATCTTTCATAATTCATCACGTCAAGCGAAAATGGCCCCTAACCGCGGCGCGTTTAGCGCTGACCGCTGCCTAGCTCTTAACTCGCTTCAAGTCGCTCCTCACCAGGACGTCCATCCTTTAATCATAATCGTGGACATTATTTCACCTGACTGTAGGAGTGATGAATAACTACTAGAGTGGAATAAAATATAAGTCTTGAACCGGTCATTGGTTTTTTATAGAATTGATGAATCAAGTAGGTTAGTCTGGTTGTGATGCGTTATTCCTTAAAAATGAAGCGCTATTACATTTGTCTAAAGAGAACGACATTGGGCCTTTCAACGTCATGAGATTTGTTACTTTAGCAATTTTACTGGTTATGCGGTCCTATAAATGAGTGGACATTGACAGCAGAGTAAGACGTTACGGTACTATGACTAAGCCGAGACCTAGTTAATATTAAGCTTCTATCAATTTTTTAAGCTTTGTCCTCGTACGACTTTTTTTCAGCTTCGTGAAACCTTTAAAAGTGAATGAATATGTAATGTGTGTAATCCAATGTTTTGTTACAAATCCCTACGGACGCCGTGGCCCTGGTCACCGGAGTCTGAACCGGTCGCCTGATTTATGGAGCGCAGCTCCGCCTCGGGCAGGCAGGGCCGGCAGCCGATTATCGCTAATTATTAATTTTCCATTTCATTTCCACGTCTGGTGGGGTTGCACGCAACCCGCTACGGAATCGATGTCGTGCCGATTTATTGGGTGTTATTTCACCTTGGTATGGATATCATCGGCAACGCCTCCAGCGCCTGGGAACTACATGCCCCGCCGTAACCGTATGCCGATGTTTCGCAACGTGTGAAAGGTAATGGAAGTGCGAAAGATTCGTATTCAGTCTTCCTTCCGCTTATTCCATTCACTTGAATCATTGATGTGGGAATAAATAAGTCGGTCTCAGTTAATTCAGCCCTACGAAGAACCTAACAACCCCTATTTTTTCCCACTGATTTCCAAGACCTTTATGAATGTTTGTAATACAAATATATGTTACTTACATTGATCATATGTTGTGGCTAAGTAAGCAAAGTCTATGTTATTGAAAGAAAAGTAAACGGCAAGTGAAATTGTTCACAAAAATGTAGATTTTTTTATACATTAAGCGGCACCCAGAATCCTATTAAAGATGTCTAAAGCGAGAATCATAACAGCAGTTCATAATTAAAATAAAATGGCGCTAACAATCCACCTGATAGTGTATTTTAGTTAAATAAGTATCTTATTATAGTTCAATCAAATTTCAAATGAGGTCCTTGTTTTAAATGTCTGAAGAGAGATAACTATCTCGGCGTAAAACATATTAGGGTCACCGTTTCATCGGAAGATTAATACATTCACGTAGATACGCAGCTTGATGAGTTGATGCAAGCGACGGACCGACAAAAAACGCTACACGTTATCCAAGAGAGGTGTAATAAAGTCATAAAGCGCACGGTACGCATCGAGATAAGATAATCGCACACCGAAGCCGATGCTAAGCAGATACTCATGCAAATGAGCCGAGGAACTTAGTAATTAAACCCGAATGATTTATACATGGCCGATTGAGACCGCCCACTGGCGGCGTGAAATGCCAAAACATCTAGGAAACCGTCCGACCATCATAACAGGACCAGTTGAACGGGACGGGTAATTGAGGTGACGTTTTAATTTACCCACCGCTGGACTTGTCCGTGTATCATTAATGAGGCGCACAGTTTTATGAGCCCACGTAAATATGGCCGCTCCATAATAAAATTAAGGGCTCGTGTTTATAATACAGAAATTAAACGCGCAGATATGCGTCTTATAAAAATAAACTAAGGATATGTGTGATACAAAACAAACAAAAGAAATTAATTTAGTCAGAGTTTGTTCAAGTAACATAAAAGACAAAAGCTTAATTATAAGTCTAATAATGAACTTTAAGGATCAATGTCCGGCAGTAGATGATGATGAAATGAATTTAAGGCAAACAGATACATTTCTGAATAATCTGTGTTATAGCAAATATAATAAAGATAGTTAAACTAACGAAGAGCTTAAAGATATCAAAGCAGCCGATTTACAATCAGCAGGAAAATCTGTAATTTATCACCAATTTCTTTTCAAACAATTGAAAATACGCAATAACTGAACAACTGTTACAAATGCGGTGGATAAGATCTGATGCATTAAATTTTTTACTGTTGACTTTAATTTTACAACTACTCAGCAGCAGGGTCTCGGCAAATGAAAAGCAATAAAGAATTTGGGTTATGGTATCTGGTGCAGCGTGTGCGGCGATAACATCCAATAAGGGTTCATTTCGGCGCACGAGAATGTTGAGCACCGACATTGGCTTCGGACCAAGTTAATTCATACGCACCACCAACCGGTCGGAGTGACGTGGAATTCTTTCACCTCTGCACCTCGAGCAGGGACACGGCTCATTTTGTTCTTAATACACGCGATGCGAATTGGAACATTGATAAATTCCGTTATCGTAATTTCTACAAGCACTTTTACTTCCCGCTTGATATTTACAAAACATTTTCAACAAATTTAAAGATTTTTACGAAACTGTTTTGAGGAGTTAATGTAACTTAAGTAGTAAATAATAAATATGCTACCTGAAACCGGAACCGTTAAGAGGAACACGTTTATTGATTATTTACAATAATTACTTTCATGAAAGACGCCTTTAAGTGGGTTTACTGCTATTGAATGGAACTGGATTATACGGAGCCGTCATCACGTGGTCGATCTGATTGTAGCCGATGTTAATTTAAACGAAAAGGTTTTAATATTTTAAATCTCTTTAGAGGTATTCACAAACAAAAAATAAATCAATGTTGTCAGCTTACAAAAATTTGGAGAGAATTGTTTTATAATGACATGAATTGGAATACTTAGTTTATGGTTAATTGATATTTTGGTAAGAAAACTTAGATAGTTTACGAATTGATATGGCAGCGGCTCACAAATACCGAACATGAAATACAACAGAAGATCCACATTTCTGTTTTAGAGTTTGACAAACTATTGACGTGTGTAAAAAATATAATCTTACGGCGTTTCACGTGCAGTTGCTTAAACTTCTTAAATCATCACACTCTCTTAAATAATTACATATATGTACGGTACGATAACAGATCTGAATTATGTTGTATATTCATTGATATTGATCACAGAAAAAACTAATTGACTAATCGACTTTTGAATTTTGAAGCTTAACACGAGAGTTATATTTACGGAAAGCTTTTCTTAAATATTAAGATAGGCTTCGCACCGGAAACGAAGACGTGGGGAGGACAGCCCGGCGCTAGATAACCTACATAGATCGATTGCGGAGTTGAACGCTCCTTGAGCACTTGTGCTACAGGAATAGACGGGCCGGACATGCGCGCAGACCCATCCGATGCTATCGGCGGGCCCGCAGACGTGTTGACCCCGCGGCGAGCTCGTGCGTCTTCGCGTAGGCGACTCCGTCTGCATTCAACGCACGCGATGAATTGTGAATGAAGAAAATCTACTTTGAACGTGTAGACATTTCCTCCATGAATAATACTATTGATAACGTACGAGACAGTTTACTATTAGAGTCCTTCTTCTAAGTTTTTTACCAGATGGTAGGTCTCTGTTGCCGGAGACCGTCTGGGTACCACCGCAGCTCCTATTGCAACCGACAAATAGTAGTGTGCAAACATTACTGTGTTCCGGTTTGAAGGGCGCTGTAGCTAGTGTAATTACTGGGGTAACGAGACTTAACACCTTATGTCTCAGGCGACGAGCGCAATGTGGTGCAGTGTGTACCATCTTAACTAGCACCACGTTGTCATGGGCAAGCGTATCACTTACCATCATGTGAACGTCTTGCTCGTCTCGTCGCAAAGTAGTATATAAAAAAAAAGTCGTATTTCCTCATGACTGAGAGTCGTGGTCATCATGTGTCGTGAAACACACGACGACTCTCTTAGCAGTTATAATGGAGTGGTGTTGCCATTACATTCTCCATTTCACATACTAGTATGACCACTGATGGTCACGACTTAGATATGCAGGTTCCTTCACCGTCAAAGCATGTGATATTAGTTGGTGTTTTATGCTAACTGCACATAAATTTAAAAATTCATTGGTGCAGGCCGGATTCGAACCCGGTACCTTCGCATTGGAAGGCCGGCGTTCAAACCACTAGGCTATCACGGCTTGATCATAGACAAGACGGCATTAGAGTCCTACAGCTTCATAATTATATTCAAAGTTATTATAATTTTAACTATGAAGCCGATTGTTGCTATAAACTAAAGAACCAAATGTTAGCACTCAATCCCTCGGAGATATATTTTGCTACTTCTTCGGAAAAATTGGTAACTACACACCCGGACACATCTATCGGCCCACCTAGTGTTTAAAAGTTTTAACGGTGCCCAGCTAAAAATAAATGTTAGGTGAAGCAATAAGTTTTAATGCAGTTTTAAAGCTGATTTTTTGGTCAACCTTTATGTATGTTTTTTTCTTAATTTTGAATTCAGGATTATGAAAAAAAAACGAAAATTCGAGTCTGTTCAACGACCCAGGAATGGAGAAAACTTTTTTATTTCGCACAAGTTGAATTTTTTTTTTGATTTGTCCAATTATTGGTTCCATAAAAAGGCAAATCTAAACTTAGATCCAGTTTTGACCAAAAAATACGGATACTCTGCCTGGAATTGTCGCCCAAGCTGTAAAACTTCTGCCGGCCAAATCAATTCGAAATTACAAAAAAATTAAAAAAAAAACCTACACAGGGATTGACCAATAAATCTGCTTCAAAACTGCATTAAAACTTATTGCTGCACCTAACATTTATTTTTAACTAGACACCGTCGAAACTTTAAACACTGGGTGGAGGGCCGATAGATGTGTCCGGGAGTATATTTCGACTATCTCTTACAACATTGACCTACAGTATCGTTTTATAAAATATTAAACGCTTTGATTCTGTATATTAAATACACAATTATTGATACAATTATTTTAAAAGACTGCGACACAAACCAATCTCACAGCTTAAAGCCGTAAACTTTTAAGATAAGAACAAGCTTTACGACCGACTACTTAATTTCGATGATGGATGTTTGCAATGTAATGATAACAAATGCCGGTCCTTTCGCCGGAGGGCACTCACCTCCCACCAGGAGGTCCTGTCAACCGCCACATTTTTCCTCTCCGCTTATCTCACCGATCGGCACTCTTTGTAGTACAACTGCCGCAAGCTTAACTTACAGCCAGCGCGCGCGAAGGATACCCCGCCTGACCCCGGGTCAAAATTAGTGAAGTCAAGTTATACTTAAGTTTGATCTAAAGCATGACGCAAGTATACTTTTACTAGCTACACTACCGTTCAGTCTGAAACGCGGTAACATTTGCTAGTTATATATTGTCAAGTTAGCAAATGTTCATGTGACAGCCGTGCTATCTCCGAGCTGCTTGTACATAACAACCTCCTTACATCTTCCCTCTTAAATTAACATAAAGTACTACCTTAACTATATAATAAGAGAAACCTTGCATAAATTAACAAATAATGTATAAATTACTATTGTTATTATTTACAATTGCTACTTCCTTTCTCCCTTAGGCAAATCTTCATGTGACAGCCGTGCTATCTCCGAGCTGCTTGTACATAACAACCTCCTTACATACATTATATATAGAATTACATATGGTATCTAATGTAGTAGTAGACATTAGACTAAAATCTAGTAATAAACAATGGGAATCTTAAGTATCACCAGTGAAATCATTGTAAAAGTCGATAAGAGTATAATTAAACATTTAAAGAAAAGTGTGATTCAAAAAATTCTTTTGGACACATACACAACAACAAACAAACATTTTGCGAGGAGCACGCATTCAAAAGATCACCTCGCCGCGAGATAGCCTCGTATGTATGTTGGCGTTGTTCTTTCGACCTCTTTTAATATGTTAATATTACCTCTCTCATACGTATATTACGACGTTAAAAGCTTTATTTATTTGCTGCATTATTACGATAACACTACCACGGTTTAAATTATTTGGTGTGGTCCAATTCGCAAATGTGGAATGTCGAGTAAGGCACTCGGCGAAGTTAATTCCAAAATTAACTGCCTCAGTTCAGTTATAAATCTTGCGCTAATTGTACTGGTTAGTATTTCTATGTACTCTGACATTATATTATAAAATACTCGTTATTTCTCTTTTAGTTTCGTCAAAGTAAACTTTGACTGTATCTTTATCGTTGTGAAATTCACTAATCTGGTTAACATTAAAAATCTTTATTGTGTTATACTTAATTCAATATCAGATTTCTATGAGTTTGTCATTATGGAATAATGTAAACAATATATTAATTTATTAACGGACACGTGAAAAATATTCCTGCTACCTCTTCAGCAACGTCTCCTCTTTTTTAAACGGTTTTATTTAGCTCGACCCGTACGGAATTTGGGTCAAAATTAGAAATTGAAATTTAAGCACCTTCCCGTTGTCAGATTGATCTGAAATTTGGTACACACATTTAATTTAGATGACAATACAATATAATAACATTATAAATCTAAGATGGCCGCCGATACAAAATGGCGGATTACATATTTTTCCTTAACCCCCTCAATATGGGTATCAAAAGGGCTACACTAGTAAAACACGATGACTATGTCAAAATTTAAAATTCAAGATGGACGCCGTCCAATATGGCGGACTAGGTACATGTTTTTCCACAACCACCACAATATGGGTATCAAATAATAGGACTACACTAGCAGAATACTGTCATTATGAATATATAATACATGTCAGAATATTCATAGAATATAAATACTAAAAACAAGAAAATAAAAATCGGTAAAAAAACTTTTAAGTTAAACGGTTTTCTTTATGTGCACTGAAAACTACAAAATAAATAAATAAAAAAAAACTATTAATAAATAATAAAAACGTGGGGCCCATTAACTATTTCTGTATTACTTTCTACTAATTTTTACCGATTTTTATTTACAAGAAAAATAACACGCGAACTGCAATACTTCATTAAAAGAGTGGATATAAGAATATGTACGCTTAGAAAATTAAGTGATCTTGACAAATGTTTAGTCTTAAGATTCTTTAAATATATTTTCTCTAACGTCAGAAACATTGAAAATATATTTATATATACAGATATACTAATCGTACATCTGTAGACACGCTCGGACGAGTAAACTCAAAGGAGCTTCGGCTGTATCCTTTTATGGTATCCATTTTGATTGAGATATCGGAGGAACAAGTGGCGTATTGTGTGGATACACCCTGCGTATTGTGAGAGCTATCTGAATCACGGCTTCCTCCGGGCTGCTTCGCTCTTAACGGCTTATCTGTTCCAGCAAGGATTTCAGCCTATTTGAATACGGGTCTTTAAAGTATTGGACGGGAATGCGAATGGTTGTTTTGTATTCATTAGGTTCCTTTATTGCATTTCGCCGCAGACTGACGGGTGATTCAAAGTTAAATTTATAACTTTCATTAAACAATTCGTTGTGTGTTGTTTGCGAGTATAATTACTGGTGATAGGGTTACGACGTCTGAAGAATTGTTCGGGAGACCGAGATGTAAAAAGGGTTGTAGCGGCGAGTGAGTAAGATCAGTTATAGTGAAGAGGATGCAAATAAGTAGAACAAAGCTCTCGTTTCTATAAACGAAATGTATGCAAAGATATTCCTTTCAAAGCGCGTACGCGTCTAAGGCGAAACGCGCCTTTTGTTTCCACCGCCCTCTCCGCAACCAATACTAATGATGGATCTGCTTACTTTATACGTATGCTTTCATATACTTTAATATTTAAAACAGAATCGATTTTATCTGTAATATCAGCAATTATAAATCTTAAAGCAAAATCTAAGAAATAATATTTAATCATTTGAAAGTTGATCCTGAAGCTGCAATAGATGCACGAGCTTTGACGATTAATGCTAATATTAAGTGTAAATATTTTTTTTGTGAATTCTAACTTCATACCTTGGCTCCGACGGAATTACTGGCTACTTAAATGTATAAACGAAGAAAGAAAATCGTACAGTGCTTATATAAAGAGAAACATGAACGGCAGACAAGAATACTGGGATTACACGAGATGACGTTTCATCGAATAAAGACAGAATGCGTCCTTCAAAATCTAAAAAAAATCTGAAAGTAGAAAATAAACTGGAATCTCTGCTGAATAACTTCGCGACGAACGAGAAGAGTTAACAGCTAATCTTCATGAGAAGAAAACAAAGCTTTTATTATCTACGTTACAGATATTACATTGCACTCGGACCCCGGGAAATTCCTAGATTGTGTAGTTTTCATATTCAACACAAAATGTTTAATTCACAAACATCAAGATGATGATGATGATATTGTTTGTTATATTAAACGTACTAAACTATTTACTGCCCGACTCCCACGCCTTACTGGTACCGAAGCCGGGAAGTGCTCACGAAGACATCATTACTCTCTCACTGATTTTTTTTTTTTTTATATATACTAATATTCGACAAGACGAGCAAGACGTTCACCTGATGGTAAGTGATACGCTTGCCCATGACAACGCGGTGCTAGTTAAGGTGGTACACACTGCACCACATTGCCGCTCGTCGCCTTGAGACATAAGGTGTTAAGTCTCGTTACCCCAGTAATTACACTAGCACAGCGCCCTTCAAACCGGAACACAGTAATGTTCGCACACTACTATTTGGCGGTTGCAATAGGAGCTGCGGTGGTACCCATCCAGACGGTCTTCGGCAACAGAGACCTACCACCTGGTAAAACCTGAACATGATGTCAGCGGACGTTATTGTGGATATTCGACCAGCATCACAAACGGTGATCTATCATTTAATCTAGACTTGATGATATTTAATAAAGATCAAATTAAATTCAGCGAGTTTTTTTAATGCGCTTTCTGTTTCCAAGGATATCATTGGCAATTTTCTTTCGCCGCGGCATCTAATACTAAATGAGCGAATGTCACTGTGATTTCACATGAAGGATTAGATAAACAATGAAATGATTGAGGAAAAGCAAAAGAGAAAACATTAACTAAGATATTTGGAGTGCTAACAGCAAAACTGATTACAATATTTTGTATAAAAGGAGCGTTCCCCCATGGTCCGTGTGGGCCAAGGATTTCTTTTACATTCTTTACTTATTATCTATCTTTGAACCCATTTCCTTCTAGCGTATGTTTTATGTTAGGACCCGTTGACTTACTACTATAATTTACTATATCGCTTCTCATCGTATCTATTCTTGGTCTAACAAATGAGTGGAGAAATGATTGAGGGAGATTGCTTTACGAGCTGCCAATTTGAACCCTGGTCATATTTCTGTGTGCACTCGGAACGTGGACAGCCGACGTGCAGCCCACTGGGAGTGAGTGATGGGCGCCGGGGAGTGATTGATC
Organism: Byasa hedistus; assembly: GCA_029286795.1. Classification (NCBI taxonomy): domain Eukaryota; kingdom Metazoa; phylum Arthropoda; class Insecta; order Lepidoptera; family Papilionidae; genus Byasa; species Byasa hedistus. The sequence goes on along the minus strand of JAGSMW010000020.1, from coordinate 451,487 downwards.
GCCGGGGGACAATGCGGCCGCGCTGATGCTGCGAGGACCGGGAGCCGCGGGGCGGCGGGTCCCGACCGGTTACACTTAAGGCGGACACAATCTTTTAAGCTTTATTTAATAACTATACATTGATGAAGAGTTCAGAGTGACTACTACATATTGTAGTTCAAATCTGTGATTAAGAAGCGAAGAAATTCCCAAACTTTCGTGTGTTTCATCTATTTTCTTTACAACATGGAGAGGAAGAGGAAATAGACAGTGTTCGCCGTGAAATCGAAACAATTAAGCTTAGTGCTGTTTTTTGTTGCAAAAGTGAAGCAAAGGATAGAGAGAGACAGAAAAGGTTTATTTGTGGGTAGGAGTAAGATAGTAGGAGGAGAGATGAATCAGACTTGAAACATGGCGGACGAATTGACCACGCAGACAATTTTTTAAGAATTTGTATCCTTTTATTTTATACGTCTATATATACCTCTCGCCATTAATTGTGAAGATGAAAAGATGAGAACATGAACGATTGACCACGCAGAGAATTTTTAATGGATTCTTTTATTTTGGACGTCCACACATGACATTGGCTTACGCACAAACCGTGCTCATGCCATCAATTGGGAAGAAGAAGAACAGTCTGCGGTGACCATATATATATATCGAAATTCATTATTCGTTCTCTAAATATTGTAATACTATTGTTAATTCTTAAAGTTAGGTGACAACACCAGAGCATGACTATTGCTAAAGACCGTCTTAATAGGTACCAACCGTAGCACCTATTTTTACCGTGGAACAGTAAATGTGTGAACATAGAGAAATTACTGTCGTCACGATATCATACTAACTAGAGAAACGTTATGGATGAGGTTATCAATTACCATTATATTAAAAAAAAAATATTGAAAAAATATGTATGAATAAAAAATTGCGCGTCGACAGCCCTAAACGCGCCACTCCAGTTTCCGCAAACACGACCGGTCGATTGAGACTTTAATTCCGGCCGGCGCGGCACCGGACGCAAATCACACAGCCTAGATTATTGGACGATTGTGTCATTGCAATACCGCCGAACGATGCAAAGTGACAACGTTCAGTTTTTACTCTGTGCGCACGTCGAGCGCGTTACATCATACAATAAGGCAGTAATAAAATCTTTGATTTAACGTCGTTGATATATTATCGTATTGTCTATGAATCATGATATGTTGGTGGTGAACAGCTTGGTGGTCAATAAAGTCTGCGTGTCGGAAGCTATTATTATCAGCAATAAAGTCCGAACGATAAGTTTATAGTGCGACTGTAAATATTCAGTAACGAAACACTTAAGTATAAAGTGCTACTTGTGCTGTAAATTAGCATAACTCAAGTTGACCACGGCGGCGTCTAATCGCGTTATTTACTGTTTATCTAATTCTATACAAATACCAGTTAAATATTATATTTACTTGACATATCTAGAAGACAGAATCAAACATTTTCAGTTGTATAACCAGAGCTAGAACTTAGATTTTTAAATACTAACATTATCAATGTAAAAATAATAATTTGCTATTGCCAGAAACGTATTGGTGAGTATTGTGTAAACATTACTTGTGATTACTGGGGTAACGATACTTAACATCACGAGTGATCGTCATGGATTAGATCTAGACTTTATTCGCAATCTAAAATCAGAGCTCGAGGTCTGTATTTATTGTGGGGGCTTCACGGTGAGCGTGATTTAAAGACCTCAGCACCGTGGGAAAGCTTCACCGGACAATTGGGCAGTATATAAATCAATCCAACCGACGAGTCTGTGTTACCAGTAATTGGCACGCTTGACAGAAGTGTTGTTTACTATATTAATTATATATTTAATACTGCACTATTTCATTATTAAACGGTTTTATTTAGCTTGACCCATACGGAATTTATTTGGGTCAAAATTAGAAATTGAAATTTAAGCACCTTCCCGTTGTCAGATTGATCTGAAATTTGGTACACACATTCAATTTAGATGACAATACAATATAATAAAATCAATAACATTATAAATCTAAGATGGCCGCCGATACAAAATGGCGGATCACATATTTTTCCTTAACCCCCTCAATATGGGCATCAAATGAAAGGGCTACACTAGTAAAACACGATGATTATGTCAAAATTTAAAATTCAAGATGGACGCCGTTCCAATATGGCGGACTAGGTACATATTTTTCCACAACCACCACAATATGGGTATCAAATAATAGGACTACACTAGCAGAATACTGTCATTATGAATATATAATATATGTCAGAATATTCGGTAGACAATTTCACTAAATACTAAAAACAAGAAAATAAAAATCGGTAAAAAAACTTTTAAGTTAAACGGTTTTCTTTATGTGCACTGAAAACTACAACTATTTCTGTATACTAACTATTTCTGTATTACTTTCTACTAATGGGCCCCACGTTTTTATTATTTATTTATTTTGTAGTTTTCAGTGCACATAAAGAAAACCGTTTAACATAAAAGTTTTTTTACCGATTTTTATAGTAACATGACGGTAACTGTTATAAACTTTTAAAAAGGTTTACTAAGTTATAAACAAATCTGACCTCATAGTAAAAGTTATGCTTGCAACGTGGGAGCTGGTTAGGATGTTTACACGAGGACAAACAGCGCTCATCGAACCGGAGCACAGTAATAATATTTTACTGAAAGATTTACTATCGGATCTAATATACAAGGATTATAAAAAAAAAATGGTTAATGAGGTCTTATGTAATTAGTGAATTATCATCTAGAGGCTTTAAATTTTTTCCAGAAATTTAAGCTGGTGAACCTCGCATCCGCTTCCTCGTCACCACGAGCACATGGTGTTACCGTATAAGTAACGTGATACAATAATATAAACGGATGGTTCATTGGTTGCCAAAAGTGGTACAATGGCGGCGGTTGAGAGATCATCTAACGCCGCGATCGGTTTTTGCGAGCAGATTTATAATAAAGGCGCGTTCACACTTGCACTTTGCTGTAAATTTAGACTATATAATAATGTATACAATGCAACTATTAGATTAGAAGAATATGATAGAGGAAAAAGAAGTTAAAAGAAACAAAAGCGACCGCCATTACCCCAACAACGCAGAGGAATCAAAAAACGAAAAAAATTACATTCTTTGGGAGGTTTGTCCAGCAGTGGGCTGTGATGATTTACACATTAAAAAACGAAAAAAATTACATTTTTTGGGAGAGTTGTCCAGCAGTGGACTGCCGTGGGCTGTGATCATTTACATTTAAAAATGGCCGGCAGTATCAAATCATAAAATATAGACACGGGTTTACACTATTTACTAGTAGTAGTAGTGAGTTAACTATTTTAACCAGCAAACAGTAGTGTGATATCATTACTGTGATCCTTTAGAAATTACTGGAGCACCGAGACTTGACACTTTGTCCTCGTCTCGTAACATAAAAAAAACTTGAAAGTTTCATCAAAAAGATTAATCCATAAATTTTTTTCTTCATTTATAAAGAACTATTTTAGTTATCCAGCATCTTCATATTGTGTTATTGACATTTGATAACCTTCCACACGCGTTAAAGTAAACACACCCCTTTTTATCGATTGTTAAAATAGTGTTTATAAATATTAATTAAGTATAGCGTTGGTGTCGGTGTGTAGGTGCCTTTAGCCGCGTTTAGTCTATTTCTGTTGGTGATATCAGCGCTGCTCCGCCGCGAGGTCGCCCGCCCGCGGCGGTGCCTCATCATCATGTTTGACTGGCCTCCGTAGCGGATATTTAACTGGAGGCCTCTTTTTTACTACACCAACGAGACGTTCACCTGATGGTAAGTGATACTGCAACGCGCCGCTGGTTCAAATGATAGATAGATAGATAGATAAAATGGTTTATTTGGCCATGCAGTACAAATATACAGAAACAAACAGATACAATGTTTATATAGTGTGTATAAACGAAAGCACATTAACATAGCTATATTTACAAAAAAATTTTGCTGTAATTGCTGCAATGGTGCAAAAAGGCCGTAGCTCAGTGCAAATGTTGCTACGGAGTAAGCAACGCACTGGTATTCAGCTACCACCTTATTTAGGAGCGATTTTATTTGTGAGGTGCTTGTGCGCGTACACAATATCGTATGTTTTTATTTATGCCTTATTATTAAGTGTGTATGATGAATAAAACGAAAGAATAAATGATTGAAATTGTGAAATGAAGTGAAACTTTGACTTGAGTGCTGGAATTAAGGATTACAGGATTGGGAATTAATTTGTTTGGAATGGTATACACTGCACCGCATTGCGCTCGTAAGACAAGTTGCTAAGTCTCGTTACCCCAGTAATGGCTAACCGGCGCCCTCTGGTGTAGAAATAAAACATCCAGTGCCGTTAAACCGATGTTGTATTTAAAAAGTAAACACTCGTTTAACACGTAAGTTCGCAACGCGAAACCATCGCACGTTTGCAACAACGTGCAACGCCATCTGTTGGGCGAAAGTTGAACAAAACTTATACACTGACTATCTTCAAACCGGAGCACAGTAATGTTATCACACTATTTGTCGGTTAAAATAGTAAGACCAGAGACCTAGCAGACTGCGAGTCTAATACTAACACAAAACAATCCATTAAAGCGGTAGTGTGCAAACATTACCATGTTCTTATAGCTAATTAAAGCGTACAAATTACTGATGTAACGTTCATATTTTTCATTTACATGATAATAAGTGATAAATCAAATAGGATGAACACTGCACTCTTCGTCTCTAAACATCACAAATATCTCGTTACCGCAGTAATTTCACTAGCTACAGCATCTTTAAATAGAGGTAATCACGTGCTTATAACTTTACTGCTTGTTTGCTATTGTTAAGACATGTCAAGTTAATGTAATCGTTTGCTTGTATAAGTAATTAGGTTTTACAATAACTATAAATGAATATCTCTTCGCGAACTAAGTCTAGAAAGAACGATGCGTGTTTTAACTGGCTTGAAGTTAAAGTAAGTTAGTTCTAAGTTACAGTAATAAGTTCATAAAGGTTCGCGATAAGCTGGACGTTGACAATGATAAAAGCGTTAGTTAGAATGTTTACACAACATTTTCAGTTGTATTCTTACCAGTGATTAATATGACAGTAAAATTACTAATTTAAGAATTGAACCAAAAAAATATTAATGTATAGTTACTATCAGTTAATAAATACACACGGTCAGTAATAAATTTCATCATCACAGTGACTCTCCATCGCGTACGGTCTTGAGCTTCACTTTTTATGTCACTCCAAGTCTTCCCAATTTAGTAACATATTTAGGGTTAGATTTCTACTATTTTTTTTTTAATAATATTTGATATTTTCCATCCGCGCGGGCCGTGTGTCAGATGGTAGGGGTTCGCGAGTTTAACGTCGTCTATTTCAACAAAACACTCAAATACGGGAACAGACCTACCCGGTATTACTAAACAACATACCAAATGTATATATGTAGCCAACTTATGTATATACAAACATAAATTAAAGTTTAAAAAATATCTGCAGCGGGTTAACACTTCCAATTTGGAAAGCGAACCTTGATTATTTAGGAGTAAATTGTGGTTCATACATTCCAGGACTCCCTTCTCCTTTTCCAATGTTTGTGACATGTTTTAAGGAAGTAGTAAGAGGGGAGGGGGGTACGGGTGGGGGGGTGTTGGAACAATAGGAGTTCTAGGAACGCAATCGGGCGGCGGAACGTACGGCGCCTTATCTACAAATCCGTTCCAATTACCCGAACGAGGAGGAGGGAGCAGCTTATCAGCTTTACGAATGGCGCTTTTGGCAACGTCGCCACGCGCCCGTTCGATGACCTGGCCATTAGATAACCTGGCAACGCGAGCAGTTCATTGCTAAACAAAAAATATTTTACTTACAACTAAACGCAATACACAGATTCGATTCCAGCGAACGAATAAATTATAGCCGATTTTCTAAGTAAACGGAAGACCGTGGCCGCGTGTGGTGTTCACAGTTCGCAGTTCGCACACCAGCGTCTCCAACGATCGAGATCCTAAAGATCACGATCCGTACTTCGGACGTTCGTTACGGTGTGATTCGTTCTATCCGAGTTACATCCGCGCGGCGGGGGTGCGGTGTAAACGCGGCCGGCTCACTGCGAGCGTTACTACGTGAACTGTTAACTTTAACAACAAAAAAAAGATGATTTAGAAATAATTCCTTTTCTCTTCTCTTCTTTGGACCTCTTTTGTCGATATAATATTATTAAAAATCACGATCAGATCATTTACATCGTCTCGGGAACATGTTTATTATCACTTAACTCCATTTGAAATTAACCTCAAGTTTTAGCTAATTTTAAACAAAAAAATTAAGTCTTTAATTTTTATTTGATTTAAATCGTAATGTTAAAAGTTTAAAGCTTTAGTTTAGTTATTTAACTGAGTTCATCACTTTTTAACAAAAGCTTTTAAGTCATATTCATTTTTCAAGTTACAGCCTCTCTACAACTCGGAAGAAAGTGTTTTTTGCTAAATATTACTCGTGCTACTTTATGCTAACATTCTTCCAAAGAACATGAATATCAATTAGTGCTTTCTATGTTATAATGCAAATTGATCAAAACTAAATAAATTATATTGTAGTAATGTTACGGTTAACTATATATTACTTTAAGTTAGTGAGCGAATTGACAGCGAAATCGGAGCTGAATACACCATTAAATAGCTCTGGTGGTGAGACGTCGTAAATTTAATTACCAGCACACCGGCTGAAGATGGAGGGGATGGATAAGTTTATTGAAGTAACTTAATTCTGAAAGCTTATTTCATTGGGAGTTTAGTTTCGCCGCGAACACTTTCGTATATAACGTGTGATACGTGAAATGATTAAGTTTAAAGCTCATGATCGTTGGTCCGCCGGTAAGAACTTAAATGTTTTTCAGCTTGAATGTGTTGAGAATCATAAAAGCATGTGTCGCGCGTTCGTAATGGTAACAAATCTCTCGTACCGTATTTAAGTCCGAACCAAGTTTTGTGGTAGGGCTGGTAGCGCGCGGCGGCGGGCGGCGGGCGCGGGCGGCGCGCGCGCGGGCCCGCGCAGCTCGGCGTGCAGCAGAAGAGGTAGAACCTCTTGTCGCGGACCTTCTCCGCGGCCTTCAGCCGCTCGCGCGCCAGCCGCCCGGCGCAGCGGCGCTGCCCGCCCCCGGCCGCCGCGCCCACCACCACCACCACCACCGTCACGAGCACCAGGTAATTCATCGCGTCACCACATATCACCGCGGCCGTGAATCCCGCGCTCGCGGTGCCGTGCGCCGCGGCGCTGTACACGTACGCTGCGGTGTGCTGCCGCGCGGCGACTGGCACGCGCCGGGCGCACGCCGTAAACCGCGCGGCTGCAGTTCCCGCCATCTGTTTGTTGTGCGACAAACTAGTTTGCGCGCGAATTCATTGTCGAATATCGCAGCGGTTCGGTGGGACGCGGCCGATGACCTTCCAGCAGCACCCGGCACCCGCCAGCAGCACCGGCCCGGCCCGCGGCGCCGCTGCAGCCCCGCGCGCGCTGCTCGGGCCGCTGCGCCCGCACCACACACACGTGTCAAAGTTAAAGCATCATTACGTTCATAAACACACGTTTCGAAGACCTTCCAAAGTAAATTATAATATTTTCTAATTATACGAACAACGTAATGATTTCTTATATTTCCGCGAATGTTACACATTTATTAAAACTCAAACTGTATTCCCGTGACCATGACTGCTGCAAAGCGGTCGAACGTCGGGAATAAACAAATTAAATAATAAACGCGATAAAATCCGTAAAATTCAGTTTTAATAAATAAACGAACAACGATTCAAAATAATCAAGCTCAATTAACATAATCGCAAACGCAACCTACGCGAAAACACAAAAAGTAACTCGTATGTTTAATCTACTTACGTTTTTTAGACAGCTTGTATTTATAAATCTTTAACTTAACTATAAATTATGTTATAACTGCGGCTCGATATTAAATTCTTCATAAAAGCACCTATAACTTACATAATTATTAATTTTTACGATTTAATACGTATATCAATCTATCGTTCAGAGTTTAAGTTGTAGAAACTTTAAAAATAACATCACGTTTTTCAGGAGTGGCCGCCGGCAACAAAGCGGCAGCGACTTCCGCTAATTAGTGAGGAGTTGTAACTAAAGATTGCAATGTCGATAGCAAACTACCGTGGGTGGCAACTGCACACCGTGGGAGAATACCGCTGTGCCAGGTACACCTAACAACAAGTGATGAACAAAACCCCAGGGTAAAGTTTTATGAAGTTTACTTAGTAAATCTTTCCAGCTGGAGACCAGTCTATATCTAAATAATACCTATTTTAACTGTCAAACTTTACCGCTTTTAAAATACGTTATAATCTAACAGTATTGCTAACTTGACTCTAGTAATAAACGCGATATACTCGCTGGGCTTCTTCATCGTTCTCGTGGAGCGCTGTATTGGTTACGATTAGATAACTCACTTAAAATTAACGCTTAATCAACGCTTTCTTTTGTAAAACTCACAAAACAATACATACTACAGAGAAGGATAAGTAAGCAATGAAACTACAAAACAGAAAATTCCTGAAGAGACAGAAGTAGATAAGTTATTTGCACTTGATGACGTGACAGCTTAATCCGTTTAAGCGAACTTCATGAAACGCAAAAAGTTTGCATGACATCAGAAAATCAACGCACATCAAGTTTTTGCGATCGGATCAAACAAAAAAAGCATGAAACTGTACGTACTTTAAAAAGTCCTGTCAATTTATGACCAACGAGCTAATTTAGTGAAATCTTGAAAAATTGTGAAATAATTCAATTGTTTGCTTCACATTCCACACACCGTACGAGATAAAGTTTATTGCGGAGCTTTATGTACCGGAATCCGTGGAATTTAATCAGATAGGGCTCCGACGTGGGGCCCAGCTGTGGGCTCGCACTCCACATGAAAACAATGTTTATCCGAACAATTGGTACATCAGAGAAATCTGAAAATGATTAGACGGTAAACCAGAATCAATTCCTCGTTCAAGTAGACTTTTGCCGAAAATTAACTGAGACGATAGATATACTTGTAGCGACGTGTTGTGTATATATTGTAAATAGTTAAAACTCTTTGTATGCATTATTCTATTAATTTTTAAATATATGTCAAACTTGAAAAATGTTGTTAATTCTGTCAAATTCAATTTTGTATAAATTCCAATATGTTTGAAAAATAAATTCACTTTTGATCGGTTTACGTTCTCGTATCATTCCTGGCCAACGAAGTTCTCTGCGCTCCCGAAGCTTATAACCATACACGCTATCGCCCCCATATACTCATGGATGGTGATTTCAGCAGGTATATTTAGAAACGATAATGTTGTTTTTAATTACAATAAGCTAACACAAAGCTGCCAATCTAATCTCCGGACACAATCACGGCCGCCCGCCGGAACACGGAACGAATTATTTTCAATTATTATCACAGAAATATATCACTCGACCTTCTTTTTTAACAATGGCTTCAATTATTCAAACGTCAAATATATTTTTTTAACGAACCTACAACTCGGTATTGAACTGATGGTGGTATTCTTGCCGGAGACCAGACGGTGGGTACCGCCACAGATCCTATTTCAATCGCCAAACAACAGTGTGCCAATTACTCTCTTCCAGTTTGAAGGGCGCTGTAGCTAGTAAAATTACCGAGGTAACGAGATTTGACACACATGTAAAGAAGTTTACAAGCTAACGGAACGTTTACCTGATGATGGAACTTGATGATAGAATTGTATGTATTCTCAGCACCGAATTGCTCTCGTTGCTTCGAGATTTTAAATAGTATCTTTGTCTATCTATTTATGGCTCTACTGTGTTTTCGATACCCAGCTGTCTGCATCAATTCTCCACCTGCTTGTGGACAGATGTCATCTTTCCAGCTTCTAACTCAATATACCCTGCGCTCTAGCCCATCTCTGCTTCTTCTTCTCAATTTCTTCCACCACGAACCGAACCCCTAACCCTATGGATCCATTAGTTTTTTCTTTTGAGCATAATAGTTACGCTAAACAAAATATCACTATTGCTTTCTTGTATTCCACTCTTTATTTTACGTATCATATCCACAAAACTTATCAACACGGGAAAGGTTCATAATTTTATTCACAAACATGGGATTATTCAAATATTACTATCCTCAGCGGGAAGAGAAGATACTTGATATCACTTAGCCGAGATTGTTTCGTGATTCAATTTAATGTTACACGATTGGGGCGGGCTGGCCATGTGACGTAGACCAAAGGGGGATAGATGGGTAGGGGCTAGGAATAAACTAGCTGTTGATGACGTAAACGATACCTCTGGCTATAACAATGAAACACCAGTCATATCTTTCACGCAAAATTTGATGTCATTACCCCAGTAATTTCACTAACTACAGCGACATACCGAAGCAGATTATATAGCATCTGTCTTACATAATACGATTCATCCAATTACCATTGTAATTATCATCCTCCAAGCTGAGGCCAGACCTTCGAATATTATCAGCCAAGGATTGAATTAAGGTTTTTAAACGGTTTTATTTAGCTCGTCCCGTACGGAATTTATTTATTTGGGTCAAAATTAGAAATTGAAATTTAAGCACCTTCCCGTTGTCAGATTGATATGAAATTTGGTACACACATTTAATTTAGATGACAATACAATATAATAAAATCAATAACATTATAAATCTAAGATGGCCGCCGATACAAAATGGCGGATTACATATTTTTCCTTAACCCCCTCAATATGGGTATCAAATGAAAGGGCTACACTAGTAAAACACGATGATTATGTCAAAATTTAAAATTCAAGATGGACGCCGTCCAATATGGCGGACTAGGTACATATTTTTCCACAACCACCACAATATAGGTATCAAATAATAGGACTACACTAGCAGAATACTGTCATTATGAATATATAATATATGTCAGAATATTCGGTAGACAATTTCACTAAATACTAAAAACAAGAAAATAAAAATCTGTGAAACAACAAGTTAGTAGAAAGTAATACAGAGATAGTTAATGGGCTCCACGTTTTTATTATTTATTAATTGTTTTTTTTATTTATTTATTTTGTAGTTTTCAGTGCACACAAGGAAACCGTTTAACTTAAAAGTTTTTTTACCGATTTTTATCTCTATATTATTTCTACAATTAACCAAAACTTCACATGATGTTAAGTGGCAATGAGACTGAAGTAATTGTTTCTAACTACATTGCACAATTTGCACCTTGAGCGTAGTTAAAACTTAGGCTATAGAGCTACTAGCGCCAGTGCGATATAAATATATTTGAAGTTGCAGATTGCGAGCCGTACCGTCTGCTGGTCACCGTCGCCTGCCGTCACGCGGTCTACCGCCTGCCGATGTAATTAATGACCACTTCCCCCCACAACACGCATGCAATCCCGCGAACGCTTTTACTGAGACTACACGACACTATGTACTATTTATATGTTAAGACAAAACTGCGTACTCTTTTCCGTACAGATGTGAGATTCGAAGACATTCATATGAAGAAAGCTTAATCATTTATTTAATTACCGGTTAATCTGTTTTTGTTAATTTGTAACGCAACAGATTAATATTATATTCGACTTAACGCTCCCAAGGATTAGATATTACTCTAGCAAACTTCACAACAATCGTTTCTGCTCCAGATTCTTCGCGTGATTTTTATCACATATTTTAACTTGTTTGGCTATAAACTTTATATTAAATCTATTATAACACTTATGTTTCGTCGGTTAAAACGCTGAACAATTTGAGTGGCCATACGGTATGCGAGTTTACAAACTTGCGAGCCGTTTCGTGGCTGACCTCTTTACACAAGTGTTTTTAAACTATTTTCAGTGCGCCGATTGCACAAAGGCAAAGGCACTGCGCCCGACCACGGACACTGTATAACACTGAGAATAGATTTGTTTATATATGTAACTTTTTAGATTTAAAATCAATTCGTCATTATTATTATAGATCATTTTAATAACTACTGTGTGAATTATGCATACCTAATAAATAACAAGTTATTACAGCGCTACTTTGCTATAGCATCAGATGAACAGATCTCTGCTCTGTTTTATTATATAAAAGGTATCTGCATTAATGTTGCTATAAAGAACAGACGTATAGTAGTACTCTAGAAGATCTAAACACCAGAATCGGAAGCGTTGTGCATTTCGCTCTAATCGCAGCCGATAAAAACACTTATTTGGGTACGCACTCAATGAAAATAAATCGAAAATTATCGCACTGACGAGCAAAAATACTTACACAGAGTATCAGTTAATATAATCAACACTCTTATTTACGTGTATTTTAATAGATTGATAATTTAGTGTTAAAACAAAACGGGAATTAAAAGTTATTGATCTCGCTGCTTTATTCAAACAATCAAACTTTTTGAGATGATTTCCTCAAATTTCAAGAGGCTGTATCTGTAAAAATAAAACAAGGTTTTATACTATTTATATTCTACCGAGTAAACGCATGTCGGTGATATAAACATGTCGGTCCGTACGCAAACTGAATGATTTACGCGGGCGAGTCCCCGAGCATATAATTTGCCGCAATTTCAAAACGAATTGCCTGCGATCGCTCCGCTCTAAACAAACGGACACACGAACTCATAACTCACTACTCACACATACACATGAGCATTCATACTCGACTATTACTTACTACGTATCAACTTACAATTGTTAAGTACAAAGTCCATAAATGGTTCTCGTTGTCAAATCTAATTGCGCTCTCGTATTATTTATGTTTACATTTAACAGAATTCTAATCCATTTTGGCAAATCTTAAAAGGCGACTATCCATACTAATATTATAAATGCGAAAGTAACTCTGTCTGTCTGTCTGTCTGTTCCTCTTTCACGCCTAAACGGCTGAACGGATTTTGATGAAATTTGGTATGGTGATAGATGATAACCTAGAAATGGTCATAGGCTATATATATGTATATAATAAAGCTTGTAAAATAATAATAGTAAATATAATTTATGTACTATAATTATAACTTTGGCCACTCTTCTGGAACCCACTAATATTTAAATATTAGTTATTATATGAACATATACAGAGCTGAACCCCACACACCGCACTATCACCAGGGTGACGGTTCAGTCCAGATTTTTTGCGCTGGCTATAAAATAGGTAAGAACAAAAAACTGCCACATTCCAATTTTTTTGACAGAACAAAGTCTGTCGGGTCAGCTAGTAAATGAATATTTCAAGGGTAAAATCAGCTGTATTTTTTCGCAGAGTACAGTAAATATACGAACTCAATAGTATCGGAGCTATATCGCCAAATAAACTCATCTCGTTCTTTGGATAAAAACATAGCTAACATAAACACCCGGGGCGGGTCAGACGAGCCTGGTCGTGGAGGATCGTTCGGATGGCTTGCTTACTCTGCATTAAGCAAATTGTACGGCAAGTAGTTCCGGACGCAATTTCCCCGACCGCCCCAGGTCACTGCGCGGAACACACAGCGTGGGCCATGAACCACACAAACGTGTCCACGTTTACACGCTATTTAAACCTTTCAAGCAATACTATCGAAAAGAATAAGACCAAAGATACAACTGGAAGAGCTGTGATATAAATAGACTAAGTAAGCTGGAATAGAATAAATAACAACCTGTGATATTTTTAAAGTTTTAGTTAGTGATAGGAAAATTTTAAACTGTATAATAAAATTGTAAAAAGAAAATATTTTTAAATTGTTATTGTTGTTTTGCATTGTTATTTTAGTGTTTATTATTATCATGGAAATTGTACATAAATTAGAATAAGGTTGTTTTTAAAAGAAAAATTTTGATGTGTGTTCTATTCCAGCATTTTGACTGAATTAAGGATAAGTATTAGAATAAGGAAAAAATGTAGTGACAAAGTCGTCACCATCAGCTTGAGGTATGAATGAGGAAGAATGCTAATGTATTAAAGTGAGAAATAGAATGACTGATAGAACTGGAGTGAATGATAGACCCTGACCCACAACACGCAGGGGGAATGAATTAAAAAAAAAAAATAAAACCTTTTAAGCATTGCACAGAGTTGGCACGATTAAAGTACAAACGGAAAATAGGAGGAAAGTAACAATTTTAATTAATGTCTATTAAAAATACTTAAAATTAATAAAATAAAACGAAACTGTATCCACACGACCATTTTTCATGTGAAATGTTAATAGATCTATTAACACAGTTATCACGGCTGAATTGGAGACATCTTAAGGCATGACTTGGATTTCAGAAAATTCTGAATTCTACATTTATTCCTGTTGAGATTTAATAATGATGAAGGAATTAAAAAACCATCTTGAACACATGAACACCTTTAATCACACTTGGCTGACTTGTACAACTGCATAGATTATAGAATGTCTATGGGACAACTCAATCATAGATTGTACGATTTACCAACTCCAACAATTCTTGTGAATATTTGTATAAAAATGAAAAAAATAATTAAATTAACTTGAAAATAGCTGTTTATCACTATGGAATTTTCTTAAACAACTTTTGACATGCGAAGAACTTAATTTTTTTAGTCGATATATTATATTAGTTATAAGGGAAATAATGTTTATCTCTCCTCATCTAACCTGGTAACATCGGAGTGAGTGTAACTTAATGAGTTGCTGTAGTCAGCACAGTTAATTAGCTTGCTTTACTAACTGTAATGGTGCCTGGGTGTCTTTTTATTATTTTTTTATTTATTTATTGGAGACAAACAGAAACAAAAGTGGAAAAAATACAAACAAAATTACAAAAATAGTTACATTTGCTTCCTTAAAAGCCTCACTAAGAACATTGTAATACATGGAACTAAGCAACATGGATTTAACGAGTAATACAAACACAAACTAAATCTAATATGATAGTAGTGCGAAGCTCAAATTTTACAAAATAATGAATCAATTAATAATAAGAGAAGAAAAAAAGAAAAATATTTATGAATAGTTGTACAGTTTACAGCTGTTTTTTTTTTTTTTTTATACTACTAAGCGACGAGACGAGCAAGACGTTCACCTGATGGTAAGTGATACGCTTGCTCATGACAACGTGGTGCTAGTTAAGATGGTATACACTGCACCACATTGCGCTCGTCGCCTTGAGACATAAGGTGTTAAGTCCCGTTACCCCAGTAATTACACTAGCTACAGCGCCCTTCAAACCGGAACACAGTAATGTTCGCACACTACTATTTGGCGGTTGAAATAGGAGCTGCGGTGGTACCCAGACGGTCTCCGGCAACTGAGACCTACCACCTGGTAAAAGGTAGTGTTGTACAGTGTCTTGATTGAGTTAAATCTTTAATGTATGTATGTGGGCATGCATGACTCACCGAGGCAGCCGGTGTCGCTGAGCGCGTAGTGCGCAGGCAGGCACGCGTCGCAGTGCGGCGGCGCGGCGCCCGCTGCGCACGCGCACTCGCCGGTGCGCGGCTCGCACTCGCGCGACACCGCGGCCGCGCCGCAGCGGCACGCGGGGCACCCGGCCGCCACGTCTAATTACAAATATATTTTTGACGTGACAACGTCTATAAATTGGTATAAGATAGGACGCGCGTGCTGAGAAATGTCCCGCACATAAGTGGGCCGTGGCTTACGATCCAAAGACCTGCTAAGATCGGGTATGCGTTTGAGCCCCCAAAAGATCCGAATTGGTTGAAAGTGATTGAAGTAAAAGATGTATTCTATTGCTCAATAATAATTAGAAATAAAATCCCTAACAAATATAATTGAGAGTTAGTATAACTTGATTTGTAACACCGATAAACATGTCAAACAAGAATAATAAAATTTATTATCAAAAATTTTTGTGATATAATTAATAGACGTTGTCACGTTAAAATA
Organism: Byasa hedistus; assembly: GCA_029286795.1. Taxonomy (NCBI): domain Eukaryota; kingdom Metazoa; phylum Arthropoda; class Insecta; order Lepidoptera; family Papilionidae; genus Byasa; species Byasa hedistus. The sequence continues at coordinate 435,578 of JAGSMW010000020.1, read as the reverse complement.
CATAAGTGCCCTGCACATATAACCCAGAATTTTTTATATAACTTTTTTTTTTTTTTATACTACTTTGCGACGAGACGAGCAAGACGTTCACCTGATGGTAAGTGACACGCTTGCCCATGACAACGTAGTGCTAGTTAAGATGGTACACACTGCACCACATTGCGCTCGTCGCCTGAGACATAAGGTGTTAAGTCCCGTTACCCCAGTAATTACACTAGCTACAGCGCCCTTCAAACCGGAACACAGTAATGTTCGCACACTACTATTTGGCGGTTGCAATAGGAGCTGCGGTGGTACCCACCCAGACGGTCTCCGGCAACAGAGACCTACCACCTGGTAAAAGGTACAGTGTTGTACAGTGTCTTGATTGAGTTAAATGTTTAATGTATGTATGTGGGCATGCATGACTCACCGAGGCAGCCGGTGTCGCTGAGCGCGTAGTGCGCGGGCAGGCACGCGTCGCAGTGCGGCGGCGCGGCGCCCGCTGCGCACGCGCACTCGCCGGTGCGCGGCTCGCACTCGCGCGACACCGCGGCCGCGCCGCAGCGGCACGCGGGGCACCCGGCCGCCACGTCTAATTACAAATATATTTTTTTATATAACTTTTTGACGTGACAACGTCTATTAAATTGGTATAAGATAGGACGCGCGTGCTGAGAAATGTCCCGCACATAAGTGGGCGTGGCTTACGCCGACCGCTAAGTCGGTATGCGTTTGCCCGAATTGGTTGAAAGTAAAAGATGTATTCTATTGCTCAATAATAATTAGAAATAAAATCCCTAACAATATAATTGAGAGTTAGTATAACTTGATTTGTACCCCGAATAAAAAAAAAAAAAAAAGGTCAAACAAGAATAATAAAATTTATTATCAAAATTTTTTGTGATATAATTAATAGACGTTGTCACGTTAAAATACATAAGTGCCCTGCACATATAACCCAGAATTTTTTTTTTTTTTTACTACTTTGCGACGAGACGAGCAAGACGTTCACCTGATGGTAAGTGACACGCTTGCCTATGACAACGCGGTGCTAGTTAAGATGGTACACACTGCACCACATTGCGCTCGTCGCTTGAGACATAAGGTGTTAAGTCTCGTTACCCCAGTAATTACACTAGCTACAGCAAAAGGAGCTGCGGTGGTACCCATCCAGACGGTCTCCGGCAACAGAGACCTACCACGTGGTAAACAACAATAACAGAGTAAACAAAACCGCAAGACGTTCTCATCGAGTGTTAACTGATTCTCTTCTCCATAACAACATAGCGTCCATGACATTGAATTGTAAAAATTATTATACAGCATTACGACCGTAGCTCCAAAACTACACGAGATGGTACTTCACGCTAAAATCATAAATTTTACAAACGAAATTGCATCAAAATGTTTGAAGGCTGAAATAGACTGTAGTGGAATGTATGTAGACGATCTCTTGCATGAGGGATATTAAACAAGATAATAGAAACTATAACAGCAACACAGACAATCATAAATTTTATATTCACACGTAGAGGACCGCAAGGAAATATTGATTTTTAGCCAGTTTCATATATATAGTATCTGAGAGTTCGCATAATTAATTAACTAAACCTTTTACCTACCACCTTTTACCAGGTGGTAGGTCTCTGTTGCCGGAGACCGTCTGGGTACCACCGCAGCTCCTATTTCAACCGCCAAATAGTAGTGTGCGAACATTACTGTGTTCCGGTTTGTAGGCGCTGTAGCTAGTGTAATTACTGGGGTAACGAGATTGAACACCTTATGTCTCAAGGCGACGAGCGCAATGTGGTGCAGTGTGTACCATCTTAACTAGCACCACATTGTTATGCGCAAGCGTATCACTTACCAACAGGTGAACGTCTTGCTCGTCTCGTCGCAAATAAGTATAAAAAAAAAACTTAAGTTCAAATATAAAAAAACTAATTCCGGAGCATAAACCATGATCACAAGGTGTGAAGAGACACTCACCGCCGTGCAAGTGCGCGCAGGCGTCGCACGCGCGGCCCCGCCAGCCGGGTGCGCACGCGCAGCGGCCGGTGCGCGCGTCGCACGCGGCCGACAGCGCGCCGCGCCCGCACGCGCACGGCACGCACTGCTCCTCCGGGCCCCCGAACCAGTAGCCCTCCTTCAACATAACATCCCTACGTTATATATTAAACGGTTTTATTTAGCTCGACCCGCACGGAATTTGTTTGTTTGGGTCAAAATTAGAAATTGAAATTTAAGCACCTTCCCGTTGTCAGATAGATCTGAAATTTGGTACACACATTTAATTTAGATGACAATACAATATAATAAAATCAATAACATTATAAATCTAAGATGGCCGCCGATACAAAATGGCGGATTACATATTTTTCCTTAACCCCCTCAATATGAGTATCAAATGAAAGGGCTACACTAGTAAAACACGATGATTATTTACTTGTTTAAGAGAAACGGTAAATCACATTGTAAGTACTTATGTGGGATTGTTGGAACAAATCTGTATCATCTCTTGATCCCTTGTTGTCAGTAGTTTTTTGGAATGACGAGTCTATTAAGTGTGCGTAAAAATATTCAGGTAGGAGTACAGTGATGAAGTGATGCATACCTGGCACTGGTCGCAGCGCGCGCCCTCTGTGTGCGGCGGGCAGACGAGGCAGCGGCCGGTGTCCGCCCGGCACGGCGCGCCGGCGCACTCGCACGCGCGGCACGACCCGCCCGGCGTCGTCGGCGAGCCCCAGTACCCCACGTCGCACCTGACGAACAAACACATACAACATCCACATAGTCAAAGTCAACATTTTTATTCAACATGGGAACAATAGTTCACTTTTTGAACGTCAAAATCTACCAGATATTCGCAAAAGAAATGACACGGATCATGAGAAGAATGGGCAAGAAACTCAGCGGGCTGTATATGTATACTGTTTTTTTTTGTCATCTACATTTCAAAATGTCTTACACGTACTGACACATACTGCTCGCACATCTCAGTGATAACTTCTCAAGAGAACTAATGTTATCAGCGGCATCCAATCAACTAGACGCCAGATTGGTAAAGTGGCTTAAATGCAGTATAGGTTCATTCCGTCCGTTTTTTTAATATCCCCCTGCTTGGTTGGGTCAGGGCCTAGTTCTTCCATTCCAGTTCTCGCATTCGTACAGTTCTACTAACATTCATATCGCTAATTTTCATCATTCTCACATACATCGCGCTCTGCAGAGTGAAGACTGCGTCGTCTTTACATTTCATGATGTGCAGGAGTGACCTGTGGAGCACACCAATTTTCCATATTTCCCTGTAATAAATCATACTAATTGCATTTCCTTTTCCGGCTTCTTCGCTCTCCTTTCTCTTTCTCTCCAGTTGTTTCCTTCCTTTATGCAATTTACAATTTCCTTTTCTATATTTGTCCTACATTTACATTATACTTACATCTAATATCACTGTCGCTCCTAAACTTTACACTTTATTTTCTTAATCTATAGCCTACTCTAATATCACAGTTTATGTCTGATCTACGTTACTCCTGTGTCTAATGTTCTGTTACGTTTTATTACGTCGGCTATTACTTCTTCACAAAATTTTAAAAACTTTGGACGACTGGCGTCTTCACTCATCAGAGAGGCGAAGCTACCAGCGCATATCTTCTTACCCAGCTCGATCTCACAATTTGTGCGCTCCCTGCCGTACAAGGGACAGGAAGTAATCACATGCACCACGGGTCACAAAGGCACGAGGGACTCTCCCGGAGCTTGAGCCATTCTAGGTACTCCCCGAATCCCCCGTGCCCCGTGAATATTTCATTCCGTCCGTTTACTGCTGAACACAACAGTGCAACAGTTAAGTGAGTCATAAGTAAGCTTACAGTTCGCAGTGATCGCCGGTGTAGCCGTCGGGGCACTGGGTGCACACGAAGTCGTCGCCCTCGGCGGACGCCAGCGCGCAGTTGGGGCTGAAGTTGTTCGACGGCAGGTACAGCGGGCACGCGCAGGGCTTGCAGGCACCCTGACACAAATGCATTAAAACCTGTACTTATAAGCATTCCATAGCTTACTTCTTTTTGACATCGATCAGCAAACATAGTTTTACCAGGTGGTAGGTCTCTGTTGCCGGAGACCGTCTGGATGGGTACCACCGCAGCTCCTATTGCAACCGCCAAATAGTAGTGTGCAAAAATTACTGTGTTCCGGTTTGAAGGGCGCTGTAGCTAGTGTAATTACTGGGGTAACGAGACTTAACACCTTATGTCTCAAGGCGACGAGCGCAGTGTGGTGCAGTGTGTACCATCTTAACTAGCACCACGTTGTCATGGGCAAGCGTATCACTTACCACCAGGTGAACGTCTTGCTCGTCTCGTCGCTAAGTAGTATAAAAAATAAAATAGTGGTTCAGTAGGAATTGAAGATCCTTGTAGCTTAAAAATTTATTATGGTAAGTCATAAGCCTTAAAGCAAGTAAAAATTCTGTAATTTGACTTTTTTATATCTATCGGAAACGAAATACAATAAATGTATACAAATCAATGTATAATACCTGAACCGGATTCCCGTAGTGGCCGGGCAAGCACCTCTCGCAGTGGAGCCCGGTCGTGTTGTGCTGGCAGGGTCCGCACGGGCCGTCCACTGTTGAAGATATTGATCACTGTTGTAAGATAAGCTCCAACCGTTTCAAATAATATAACTTCACCAGCACGTTCACAAGTTTTTACTTCCAATTTTACTTATCACATAAATTGTCAATCTGACTGTTAAACGTATAATGCATTTTTTTGTTGTGTCACCGAGAGATGGCGCTGTATGTAGCCAAATGCGCGGTATAGTTTAGTTGCTTCCATTTGCTTAAAGGCCTGACCGTGCATTTGACCCACATGAAGAACAACAAGAAGAAGTTCCCTCGGATCCTGAGTGTGAAGTCAAACACTGACTTAAATATTCACTCGCACACTCATGTCAACGTCTTTACCTTCCCGCGCCCCGGCAGCGAGTGCGCCCCACTGTTCCGTTCGATATCAAATCTCGCAACTACCCCCACCCTAACCGTTATTTCGTTAACAGTGTTGCCAGTAAAAGTTGCTATTTAAATTAATAATTATAATGTTATAACACGATTATGTTCCGTTTTTTTAAATTTTTATTAATTTTATAACATCAAATGTATGTTACACAATGAAACAAGTCTTATTATGATATAGCTGTGCTGTTAAGAGACGGTCTAAATGAAAGCATGTCTTGTTACGGCCCAAAGAATTACTGACAGAGGCGGTTCTACTTTTTTAGTAAACCTATATCTATTTATTTAAAAACTATATTGTGTACGCCAAAACGTTACAATGGGCAGATTTCAATGCCGGGAGAATGTTGTTTGTCGCATGTTTTTGTCTTTAGACAGTAACTTGTAAATATCTATGTTAAAATTATAAGAACGCTTCAGAGAATGAAATCACTTGAGCAATGTGATTAAACTCAATGCTGGTTTCCCATTAAGTCCATGGCTTCAATGAGTATATAACAGCGTGTAGTAGAATGCGGAGTATGCAACGGCAATCCCTACTGTTAGATATTGATAAAAATAATTGTGATTACCGACATTTTGTTAGTAAAATAGTAGTAGGTGTATTGATTGGAAGTGAAAAGGGGGGGGGGGGGGATGCCGAAACGTCGTTTCGCTATAAATAGCGGATGACTGTGATTCTCGGGACATTCGTGTTTGGGCAGTGCGCGAGGTGTGAGCTCTGACTGGTGAATTGTGAATGTGAGAGGTATGACAGATTGAATTTATAGAGCTCTGACTAGTGACGTGTGATGTGAGAGGTATGGAGATTGAATTTATAGAGCTCTGACTAGGACGTGTGAATGTGAGAGGTATGGAAGATTGAATTTATAGAGCTCTGACTAGTGACGTGTGAATGTGAGAGGTATGGAAGATGAATTTATAGAGCTCTGACTAGTGACGTGTGAATGTGAGAGGTATGGAAGATTTAATTTATAGAGCTCTGACTAGTGACGTGGTGAATGTGAGAGGTATGACAGATTGAATTTATAGAGCTCTGACTAGTGACGTGTGAATGTGAGAGGTATGGAAGATTGGAATTTATAGAGCTCTGACTAGTGACGTGTGAATGTGAGAGGTATGACAGATTGAATTTATAGAGCTCTGACTAGTGACGTGTGAATGTGAGAGGTATGGAAGATTGGAATTTATAGAGCTCTGACTAGTGACGTGGTGAATGTGAGAGGTATGACAGATTGAATTTATAGAGCTCTGACTAGTGACGTGTGAATGTGAGAGGTATGACAGATGAATTTATAGAGCTCTGGACTAGTGACGTGTGAATGTGAGAGGTATGGAAGATTGAATTTATAGAGCTCTGACTAGTGACGTGTGAAGTGAGAGGTATGACAGATTGAATTTATAGAGCTCTGGACTAGTGACGTGTGAATGTGAGAGGTATGGAAGATTGAATTTATAGAGCTCTGACTAGTGACGTGTGAATGTGAGAGGTATGGAAGATTTAATTTATAGAGCTCTGACTAGTGACGTGTGATGTGAGAGGTATGACAGATTGAATTTATAGAGCTCTGACAGTGACGTGTGAATGTGAGAGGTATGGAAGATTTAATTTATAGAGCTCTGACTAGTGACGTGGTGAATGTGAGAGGTATGACAGATGAATTTATAGAGCTCGACTAGTGACGTGTGAATGTGAGAGGTATGGAAGATTGAATTTATAGAGCTCTGACTATGACGTGTGAATGTGAGAGGTATGGAAGATTGATTTATAGAGCTCGACTAGTGACGTGTGAATGTGAGAGGTATGACAGATTGAATTTATAGAGCTCTGACTAGTGACGTGTGAATGTGGGAGGTATGGAAGATTGAATTTATAGAGCTCTGACTAGGACGTGTGAATGTGAGAGGTATGGAAGATTGAATTTATAGAGCTCTGACAGTGACGTGTGAAGTGAGAGGTATGGAAGATTTAATTTATAGAGCTCTGACTAGTGACGTGTGAATGTGAGAGGTATGACAGATTGAATTATAGAGCTCTGGACTAGTGACGTGTGAATGTGAGAGGTATGGAAGATTGAATTTATAGAGCTCTGGACTAGTGACGTGTGAATGTGAGAGGTATGGAAGATTGAATTTATATTTGAATTGATTGTGTTTCTAATACTACATAATAACTAAAAAGCAAGTCGTCGTGTGTTTCATCACACATGATAACCACGACCCTCAGTCATGAGGAAATACGACTTAGAAGAAGTAGAGTGCGGAGTAGACTCACCGGTGCGGCAGCCCGCGTGCGCGTTGCACGGGCAGGGCACGCACTCGAAGGCGGGCGCGGCGGCGGGCGCGCGCTGCAGCCGCGCGTGCGTCCACGCGCAGCGCTCGCAGTGCGCGCCCGCGTACCCCGGTGGGCACGCGCAGCGCTCGCGCACGCCGCCCGCCGCGCCGCGCACCTCCGCGCCCTCCAGCCGCACCTGCGCCAGAACCAATTACATTAAACATCAACTACACATGGATCAGCTCGACTCGGTTCATTTAAAAGGTATCTATAAATACTCCCACGAAAGCAACAAATAATAGTCGAAAGAAAGAATTTTTTTTTGACAATAGTGAACGTTTAGGCTTAATTCAATCTAGATCTAGATCAGTTCAAAGATTCTGGCGCATCCAGAAATCTTATTACATTTGGGTAAGTTATGCCTAAGCCCAAGCCTAAGACAATAAACGTGAATACTTTGCGACGAGACGAGCAAGACGTTCACCTGATGGTAAGTGATACGCTTGCCCATAACAACGTGGTGCTAGTTAAGATGGTACACACTGCACCACATTGCGCTCGTCGCATTGAGACATAAGGTGTTAAGTCTCGTTACCCCAGTAATTACACTAGCTACAGCGCGCTTCAAACCGGAACACAGTCATGTTTGCACACTACTATTTGGCGGTTAAAATAGGAGCTGCGGTGGTACCCATCTAGACGGTCTCCGGCAACAGAGACCTACCACCTGGTAAAAGTCGCGACCTGCCACCTGGCGTCGTGGGTAGTTTGGCTTCCTCGCCGCTAGGTGGAGCAGCTGATCATGTTTTCGGTAAATACAAACCGACGTGCCTCATCCTGGTCGTTGTGGAAGTTGGCGCGCAGCATAAGCGCGCGCAGGTCGCTGAGCGCGTCCATCAGCTCGCCGCGCGACGCCGCGTCGCCCAGCTCCGTGCGCCAGCCGCCCTCCGTCAGGTTCGCCACCAGCTCCAGCTGCCCGGGAGTCTCGTGGCTGGTGTTGGTGTACATGAGACGTGAACCGTCTACAAGTTAAATAAGTAACAGTTATGAGTTGTACACAAAACATTCAAATGAGAGTTAACGTGTTATATATCAATGAACAATATTTTGATAGAATGCAGTTTTAAAAAAATTACCTGCAGACACCAGTACCACATCGGGGCCCACTGTGGGGCTGCCCCCGGAGTCCCCGCGGGCGACACCCCAGAACAGACTAGCTCTGATTTCACCACCATACGCCGAGAGCTGCTCTCCGCTGAAGGTATTCGTCAACCAATAATAGTTCTCCCAGCCGTCTACCTGAACGAATATCAATCAATAAGAGATTTTCACAAGAACAATATACAACACGTGTATATGTTCTATACATAATTTGTCTTACTTCATAACTTATAAGGAATGGTTTTCCTTGATCGTCAACAGAGGGCTCGTAGGACTCTTTCCCTTCCCAGTCGCTGATGAGCCAAGCGTCGCCGAGCGGCAGCGCCATCTTTCCTCGAAAACGTAAAAAATATTTTATAAATTTACGAAGTTACTTAACAAAACTTGCAGAATAAGTTATAACTTTGATATCCTAACGCAATCATATGGAATTATGTTTCTTTTTCTTTCTCACGATGCCTCGTTACTAAAAGAGCACTCACGTCGCGGCCGGGCTCCCGTTCGGCTCCGCATGAGTCCGCCACGTGGGAGCAGTAGCACGGCCTGCAGCCCGCCAGGAGCTGCTGGCTGAGCCCGTAGTGTCCTGGCGCGCAAGTGTCGCATCGTTCTCCAACCACATTTGCCTACAAAATCGATAACTTACTTTAAGCATTTAAACTATAGATATAATTTAAATTATATTATTGTACAGCTTTCCGTATAAACTTGAATTTACTATTACTCTATCCATCTCCACTTACATTACATCAAACTACAACAATAATAAATAATAAGCAACATCACATTTTAATCCGTCTCGAAGGACCAATCATCCGTAGTACTTACCTACTAATGAATTACTTACTTTACATTCGCAAACTTCGTCGCACGTACGCGCAGGGTCTACTATGCCCCTGGGGTCACATTTGCAGGCGGGGGTGGTGCTGTCCACGAAGCAGCCGGGGAAAGTTGCCGCTGGATCCGCGCAAGCGTCGCACTGTGCACCGCTGTACCCCGGCTTACAGTTGCACATCACGCGGTGCTGCTTTTTATCCCACTGACAGGAGCCTGAATTTATAAAACATGTATAGTGCTAAATTATTATTACATGTTAAATTAATCGTTTTCTTTTACTAAACTCACCGTCGGAGCCCTCCGGGTCGCATTCGCACAGAGCGCAGGGGCCGTCGGGTAAGGCGCTGTAGTAGCCGAACAGGCAGCGGTCGCACAGCGGCCCCGCGCGGTTGTCCTGCAAACGGAACACATGCTACAGATCATCGTCGCTGATCTCTTTATACCCTACGGCGTGGCACATTTATTCCAGTGAGAGATAGAGAGTACATCTCTTTGGATTATTCTTCTAAGTCGTATTTCCTCATGACTGACGGTCGTGGTCATCATGTGTAATGAAACACACGACGACTTACTTGGCAGTTATAACGGAGTTGTGTTCTCCATTTCACTAGTGCGAGCACGGATGGTCATCACATAGATATGCAGGTTTCCTTACGATGATTTCCTTCGCCGTTAAAACACGTGATATTAGTTGGTGTTATACTAACTGCAGGTAAATCGAAAAATTCATCGATGCAGGCCATATTCGAACCCGGTACCTCCGGAGTGGAAGGCGGGCGTTCAAACTACTAGGCTATGACAGCTTTTGTTTCTCTCTTTATTTTTGATATTTCAGTTAAATGTTTTAATGTTCTGTTAGTAAGTGGTACGTACGGTGCAGTTGACGCAGAGTATCGCGCCGGTGTCGTCGTACGTGCAGTTGCCGCGCTGGGCGGTCGCGTCGCACGGTGCACCCGCCGCGCCCGCCGCGCCCGCTCCGCCGCCGCAGCAGCGCTGGCAGTGCGCGCCGCACGTGCCGTGTGCGCACTCGCACTGCGCACCCTGCCGGACAAACGATCAGGACATACATTTTTTAATTCTACTAGCCGACGAGACGAGCGCGACGTTCAACTAATGGTAAGTGATATACTTGCCCATAACGCGCCGCTAGTTAACATGGTACACACTGCACCACATTGCGCTCGTCTTTAGACATAAGATATTAAGTCTCGTTACCCCAGTAATTCCACTAGCTAACAGCACCCTTCAAACCGGAACACAGTAATTTTTTTTTATACTATTATGCGAAAAGACGAGCAAGACGTTCACCTGATGGTAAGTGATACGCTTGCCCATGACAACGTGGCGCTAGTTAAGATGGTACACACTGCACCACATCGCGCTCGTCGCCTGAGACATAAGGTGTTAAGTCTCGTTACCGCAGTAATTACGCTAGCTACAGCTCCCTTCAAACCGGAACACAGTAATGTTTGCACACTGGTATTTGTCGGTTGCAATAGGAGCTGCGGTGGTATCCAGACGGTCTCCGGCAACAGAGACCTACCACCTGGTAAGGACGCTTCGCGGATCGCGGACGTCACAAGGATTATTATATGAAATTAAGCTAAGATGTTATAAAGTCGGGTTGCTTTGTTATATAATTAGTTTGAGTGTACTGCTCACTTCGGCGTCCACGGCGCAGCGGCGCGCGTGCCCGTGGCAGAGGCAGCGCGCGGCCAGCGTCAGCTCGCGCACCGTGTAGTAGCGGCGGCGCGCGGGCGCGGCGTGCGGCGCGCGCAGCGACACGCGCACGCGCCGCGCCGGCACCCCCGCGCCCAGCGCCACGTGCATCTGGACACGGAAACACAAACATACATGGGAAACCATGTCAAAGTCAAAAGTTTTATTCAACATGGGAACAATGCAAGCATGTATGTATATGTAGGATTGGAACTGTATGGAATGTAAGCAGGTTGTAAGGAGATAGCGTGAACCAAGAAGGATGGAAGGGAATTAAAAAGCAAAGGGAAAACAATGGAAGGACAGAGTGTCAGAGCGACAACGTGAACGAGAGGATATAGAAAAGCGGGGTGGTGATTGCATGGATTGCTGGTTTAGATCACGACGCCTAAATCCCACATATATATAGATATATATGTGTGTTCGTATGAATTTATATGTATATATGGATATATGTTTATTTGTTATATCTTTTGATGTATTTATTTATTCAATGTTTTTTTTTTTTTGTCTTTCTCCTCATCTTACCACCTACCATAACATCTCACCTCACCAAAGGTTGGCTGGTGGAGAATGCCCTCAGGCATTATGCCCGCCTTTGTATACCTTATTTTGGAAGGTTAACAATAAAGTGAAAAAAAATTCTGGGTTATATGTGGAGGGCACTTATGTATTTTAACGTGACAACGTCTATTAATTATATCACAAAAAATTTTGATAATAAATTTTATTATTCTTGTTTGACATGTTTATCGGGTTACAAATCAAGTTATACTAACTCTCAATTATATTTGTTAGGGATTTTATTTCTAATTATTATTGAGCAATAGAATACATCTTTTACTTTCAACCAATTCGGGCAAACGCATACCGACTTAGCGGTCGGCGTAAGCCACGCCCACTTATGTGCGGGACATTTCTCAGCACGCGCGTCCTATCTTATACCAATTTAATAGACGTTGTCACGTCAAAAAAAAGAAACAATAGTTCATTTATTGAACGTCAAAATCTACCAGACATTCGCAAAAGAAATGCCACGGACTTGAGAAGAATAGACAGATAACTCAGCTGTATTCGTACAGTTATATTTTTGTCATCTTCATTACAAAATGTCTTACACGTACTGACCCATACTGCTCGAGAATCAGCGCCATTTATTTCCACACTCCTGTATCCATTAAATAATCGTCAACATTATTTATTTACTGAAACCAACAACGTTAACAATTTATCTTACATACTAATTGATTACAATAAGTAAGGCTAAATGAGGTTTCATTGTACATTTAGAAAGTACGTTGGAAAGCGCAGCAAGAATTTTTAATTAATTATTATAACTATCGTAAAGAAAATGTGGAAAATCTATCTAAAACTAATAACAAAATTTATGTACAGATACTATAAAATTAACAATATAAATATTATAATATGATTTACTTATTAATACATATTTTATTTTTAAATCTATGATGTGACAAATCTAAAACAGTCTGTCAAACCTTATTATAGATTCGGATACCGAGCCATGCCGTGATGTCATACAAAATAAACCAAGTAAAGTTCAGAAGACATTGTTAGTTTTTGTTCCGCAACCTGTCTTCTACCAATTTATATTTATCTTAAAAGAGCTAACTCTTGACATTTTTTTTTATTCTACGAAGCGACGAGACGAGCAAGACGTTCCCTTGATGGTAAGTGATACACATGTCCATTACAATGTGGCGGTGGTTAAGAAGGTACACACTGCACTACATTGTGCTCGACACTTTGAGACATAAGGTGTTGTCACGTTACAAAGTTACTGATAGGACTGTTGACTTCTAATTATTTGTCATGGTGACCTACTGGATACAGACTCTTTCTTGTCTAAAGTACATTCTTGTGTTTATAGCCGAAACTTAGATGGTAGCTAACAAACCAGATTTGAAAACAACCGACCACCATTGAAAGACTACCACATCTGGTCCCGGAACTAGACAACGGAACTCTGTGTAAAAAGGCAAGCATTAAATCGGTGTACTTTGGAACTTGTTTGAAATATAGTCGAAATAAATGCAAAAACGTAGTCACATTGTAATCGAAACGGTGAATCATTTAAATAACGATCAAAGCTATCAATTCATTGATTGTTCATGATTCGTGATAACGCTCTTCCTATCGGGCACTTGAAAGCTATCAGTGACTAACTACAGTGTTGATTATCAAAGTGATAACTTAACAGTAATCCCCTGCCCTTTTGCTGTTGGCGTATCGAGTCTTAGCAGCTCATGTCTCAAAACAACGCGTGCAATGTGGTGCTTACTGGAAAAAAAGCGCCTGCCGGTTTTAAATAGCAATCACTAGCTTGATATAATATTGCTAGTTTTATTTCAAAGACAAAAACGAGTTTTTTTTTTTAGAAACTATACTCACTTCACCATTTTCCAGGGGCCGCGGGCTCGCGAACTGAGTGGAACACGTCGGCTGATCAGACCGGCTGATCCGCTTCGTATCCCTCGCCTTGCGCCGCCTGCGCTCCGGCCTGAGGTCCCACAGCCGCTTGCAGTGCTCCCGGTCCCCGAAGGCGCGCACCAGCCGCCAGTCGTCGTCGGACTCCGTCGGCGAGATCTCCAAAGACCACGCCAGAGGCCGCGGCGACGCCCCCGACTTTATGATGACGTGCAGCAGCTCCATCTTCTGCAATAATTATTTGGAATACGAGATTAAATTTTGTTTAAATGTTTCAGCATTTTGTATGAGATTCACCTAAATTTATCTATCAGTGTAACGGAATCTTTCATTGAATTTTCATGGACTTCAACACATCTGAATAAATTAAATGACATGCATAGTATATACCCAAAAACTTTTTAGTAATTTTTTTATTTAGCTTGTTTTTAAGACGTATCACTTTTAACAGTTTCTAATGGATTCATCATAGTGAGCTTCATAAATAAAATATTATTGTGAAAACAAAATTTACTAACAGCTCTAAATATAGATTAAAAATCTAAATTTCTAGATTTAATGCACCTAAAGAAAAAAAAGTGTACAGAGACGTCCCAAACGAAGGCGAGACGTTAGTCGATGATTTTTTATCTAAGGAATGTTCCGATGACAGCTGAACCTCTCCCTCGTCCATTAACGAGGGCTGCGGATGCATCAACAGAGCAAACAGTCGTGAGGCAAACGGCTGCTCGAATGTGAGGCCTCAGGCATCCGACTAGGAATGCGCCATCACAACCGGTACCAAGCCCCGGTCTTTTAAAATGATGGTGAACTTTCAAAGGGATATCAATTGTTACTTAGTTGCGGTAAGAAGCGGTGTGGTGGTATGCATACGGTCCACTGTATTAGAACCCTGACGATAGAAAATGGTAACGCACCAGGTGCTTATATTTAAAAACTTTACAAAATGTTTGAATACAAGATTTGCTTTACTGCGAAATTAATATAGTCAGTTTCTGCTTCTCTTAAAATCTGATGAGTTTCTGATGATTTAGGTTATAACATTAAGACTTCGGTGTCACTCATGGTCCGGACCGGGCCTAGCATAAAACTCCCATCACTAGTCGTAGCCCGTGTGTTGTTTATTAACACAATTAACCGGAGTCATGTCTGGAGTGCGCTGTGTGGGAACAACGTACCCCACAGAACTAAAACAAGCCATTAAAGCTTCAGATACATTTATTAACTCATTAACTTCGTTATGAGTTTCAAAATTGTGAATGATGTTGACAAGAGAAGTTACTTATTATATTTAATCATTATATTAACATAGATAAATCAGATTAAACTCTTTATCTAGATGATAGGATGAATGAAGCAGTTATTAACCTTACACCGTTTCGAGTAAAGTAATTTGTATCATTAACAATTAATAACACCGTCCGGTAGCAGCGTCGTGTTCACAAGATTGATTATATATTTCTAAATATCTTAGAATGTCATCCGTTTAGGTAATTTAATGAAATTAATAATACTTCCATCAAATTACATTTCATATAGTTTACTGTTAGTAATTAATTGAATATGTAATCTGGATTTAGATGAGATTCTGCGGGGGATAGAGTTACGATGAGATGAGGCATTCGGAGGTCTCGCTAACGAGTCCGCGCAGACAATTGAGCATTTAAAACGGGGTTCGTTTATTAAAAATGAAATATTATGTTAATTAAGGGCCACGAGCATCGCGATGCCCACTTAGGAGTGCGTTTACGAGACGGTTTCCAAGTGATCCGTGCCATGTATGGGGGAACTAATGAGGCTGCGCGGGCGCAGGCGCGCGCGGCATCCGGCGGTACCGCCGTTTTTCCCATTCTGCCGACCTTGTTAGCTCCGGACGGATTTGGACATTCTATCGGGCCCTACAACGTATTTCAACTTATTGTTATCCGTTTGAAAGTTTTCATTTGGATTTTTCACTATTTAGTATTGAGCGGGACCGACCGGAGCGGACCGGTCTTTGAGGATACTCTGGAAATAATCTCAATCTAACACAAATCTGTTCAATGTTTCACGTGGCACAATACCTCCTCTTTTTGATGCAGCTATTAAAATGATAATTTACAGTTTAATTACTATAGATGATGGTAAATGTTAACGGCGTCATTTACATAGAATCATGACTAAAGTGATTAGACTGGCAGTCAATCTTAGCGGAGTGAGTGGTTTGGAATGATTGGATTATTAATCATTATCGATTTATCTCTATAGTTAATATTAAAGAACCAACAGCCTAATGACATGCGACAGGGCATTAAGTTTTGAACTTGAAACCCGTTCTACTGTTTTCGGGAACAGCATTACTAATCGTCTACATTATATCATGGGAAATATTATTTCTGCTACGCCATAAATTTACAATTGTGGAATTATTAAGATATACTTAAAAATTAAATTTTGCAAAATGATCAATTTGACTTGATTATTGAGATGTGTACTTCTTAGAAAAGACGCGTATCCTTATAGTCCCAAAAAAGTTTTTGGTGTACTAGTACGCAAATACATTTACGAGATTTATTAGTGTGACTCACACTGATAACTGTTATTATATTGATAATGATTAATGACGTCAACTGTTATTATGCGAGATAAATTTATGTAAGGATATAATTAACTGTACGTAGTCCAATATCGACAAATGTCATCATTACTATAACTTAAAGCAAAACAAAATTCAAGTGCAATTAATGTAAGTGAAAAGTCTAAACATGAATTAGAAAAACGGAATAGGTAATATTTTTAACCAAAATATTTTAAAATAATAGGTTTTAATGTCTTGCCATAAGAGGGTATACATTTAAGAGTATGTTAAAGGTAGTGTATGAATAGGAATAATTAAAGAGTGAAAGTGTATATAAGAGTAGAAGATGAAGAAAAGTTTGGTCCGGCACCTGATAGGATGAAAGTAGAAAAATATATTACTCAATACCAGTTTTGAAGAGTTGATCGAATTTCAATACTAAGCTACCCAAAAAACAAAACTTGTTTTACTTTCTTTCCACAATTAATTGAATCTGGGAAGGACAGTAACCAAAGATAGGTTTCGTGCACTGTCCTATAATAAGGACACTGGAGAAAGCTACGTCTCGACCTGTGTACATCTATTCCTGGGTAATCTTCTTATGGTCCCAGAGCATAATAATGATTAGAACTACGATAATTTAAAGTATACTATATATCTTCTTCTTAAAGTGCCGACCGTCAGTTCTGCGAATTTCTGCCTATTTTGTGCCACACGGAACAGTTGCTCCACGTTGGTGATACCAGTCCACTCCCTTATATTCCGTAGCCAGGATTTTTTTCGGCGTCCAACACGCCTTTTTCCTTCTACTTTGCCCATCATTATAAGTTGAAGCAGGTGATATCTATCGTGCCGAAACACGTGGCCAAGATATTCAACCTTTCGCTTTTTAATGGTCTGCAATACTATCCTGGTTTGGTCGACACGTTGGAGAACTATACTAACTATATATCTAAATCTGTTATATACAAAAATAGATGATAGCGAATAGTTTACTTTAATATAGGTGAAATGAATGCCACCTGCCGCCGCCGGATCACCCGCTGAATATCAGAAGCCCGCTTATCTGTACGATAGATAACCATTTAAAATGTACGCTCGATGTCGCGCCTACGTTCAGTCCCACTTGCAGCTCGCAACGTGTCAGACACTGATGTCATGTGACAGTTGAGGGAGCTGCGAACATGTCGAAGCTGTCCACCGGGGCCGAGGTCAGCGTCCACGTGAAGGGGAGCTCCCGCGACAGCGTGCTGTACGGGGAGAAGAGAGGCACCCCCAAAGTATCCAACAGGAGCAGTGACTTTGTTTACGTGAATTCCGCCTATATCGGTAGTTTGAATAGTGTGAATGAAGTGAGAGTCGCGCAGCCTCCGGTTAGGTAGGTGTTCACCATTTTGTCTAGTCATTAGTTTTAGTAGATGATAAGATTAACATTAACCTAAAACAATTATGTATTTTGCAATATTAACGTTACACTTGTTAGATCTGATTTACTTGTGATACGATATTGCAGGAGACGGATCAGGTCAACGTCCAGTTCATCCGATTGCTTCATAGAACAAACAAAATATCTAAATATTGTAATGAGAGAAATCCATCTCGCTAATAGTAACGATCGTAATAAAGATTCCTGCTGCGTTTAATGAAATACAAAGTTTTATATTGCCCACTATGGATTTGGAACTATAGAAACTATCAACTATTTCAGTTTAAAAATTATTAAGAACTTTTTATAGTTTATTCACAAATTTCCTAAATCAAATAACCGTTGTAAAAAAGAAGCAAAATCGTCCAAACAGATTGCCCACTGATAACATTTACGTATAATCTTATCTCGCAATTTTTAGCGACTGATAGTAAAAATGTTAAGTGGAATTTTTAGTTATTGTATTTGTATCAAACTTGATGAAAACTGTTGTAACTTAAATGTCAAAGTTAGGAACAGAAGCTAGTATGAAAAATAACTACAGTCTTAATCACAAAATATGCTAATATGCTATAGACTTAAACTTATCAATATTTGTAAAGAAAACGACAATGACAAAATTTTCTCCCAAATTTCTTTGTACAAAAAAAGAAAATATACTTTGGTACCATAAACCATTGATTTTTCAAATCGAATGTCCTTTTCTGGATGTAATGGTAGGAACCTTGTTTAGATGAAATAGAGAAGCGCAAGCGTTAATGAATTGTTCCGCCGGCGTCGTATCTTATCGGCTCATAAACATTAACGATACAGCAGACAATATAGACGCGAATATATTAAAATAAAACACAAGGTCTCACTGATCTGGTTAGTAAAGGCTAACAATTATAATTATTAAAAATGTTGTTGAACAACCTTATAATGATGTGCACAAAGAGCGGGCGTTATGCCTGTAAGAAATTTACACAAGCCAACGCCTTTGGTGATGTTAGATGTTGTGGTGGTGATAAAGAAATATTTAATAACATCAAACATGCATATTAACATAATTACCAATAAAAAAATATTAAAAATCATGTAATGATTATTGTAGCAAAAATATATAGATATAAAGATAGTGTACAATTAAGTAAAAAGTAAACCAAAAAAATAGATACACGGAGTTAATACATTTTCAAATCTTATCTGATGATCCAGGACAAAAAAGAGTACAAATATTTTAGCTATGAAATTTGACTCTGCCTATTTTAATATAAAAAGTAATAAAACCGCAGAAGATATTTATAAAGTCTGGATAAAGTTTTAAATCTTGAAAACATAAATAAAAATGAGAATCAATTTCACATCTGAGGTCGTGCGGTGTTAACACACGATAAAGTTTTATTTATCAAACTTAAAGATAAAAGAATGATAGATAGCGGACGCCGTCTCACCTTTACCTTTGTTTGACGTGCTAATAATGGAATGGCCAGCGCCAGCCGCCGGTGGAGACCTTAGAAATGTCCCTGGTTTCTCTCTTAATTTAATAATCCTATTGGTATTTTGAAACACAGCAGGCTTTGTATAAAAACTTCTTTTTCATCCCACAAATGGAGACCTACATCTAAAAACTGATAATAATCTGAATAAAATAAAAGTTACTGTGCCTATTCATTATCATCATTCCGCCATTTTGTTGTGCACATCTAAAAATAGATGTTCTAAACCGATTTTTTTGCTTGTTGCTGTTAGAAAATTTACTACGTCAAAAGTGGATTAGTCAGCTCCGCTTATCAACAATTTATCAATTAACGATAGCGCTCGTGTTACCGTAAATTCTTTAATATCCATATATTCCATCTAATCTTTTATTGGTTTATTCCTGATATTAATTTATTAGATAGGTGCAAAGTGCACATTGATTGTAACTGTAGGTGATGAAGAATTTGATATTAACAATATAATTGAAGAAACAATGAAGAGATGCATGGTATGACAATTCTAATGATTGCTGTCTCCTGTTGCAGTGTGATTCGTGAACAGTACTGGACTTGTTCTAAATGGTCCTTCGCTCAAAGGATAATGGCGATCGCAGTTGGAGTACTCTCTGGTGCAGTTATAGGGCTGGCACTGACAGTCGCCCTCAAGCGAGGAGATCCTGACGTCATAGGCGGTATCTTCAGATCTCACCCCGCGCCCGACTGAGGGCCCGGGTTTATAATTAGGTTCACAAGTGATTTTACTTGTTATCAGTAAATGTTAATTATAACGTAGATTAACGTAGACGATGTTAAGACGTTGCTTTATCAGATATATCAAGCGATTATACGTAACGATTCATTGTATAATATAAATTGCAAACTTACATAACGTTATTAAATATTGATAAATTTATTATTGCAAGCACAAAGTTCATTTCATCAAATATTTTGTGAATTGTGAAGTATTGAATACTAATTGCTTTTCAACAAGTAAACTATACTATCATGTACAAGTCCAGTGCATATTAAAGAACACGAGAAAGAAAAACATTTGTAATAAAAGTGTCTACGTCATCTACAGAAGTAAAACTAAGTACAGTCATGGTATAGGAATCCTGTTCTGTAATAGATTGTATTTTTTAAACATACGAAGTGTTAAATAAATTTTTAATCTTATAGAGCTTTAAGTTACCTTAAACAACTTTGGCTTTAAGGCTACTTTGGACTTTTGTTAGACTTTTGTTTGTCGAATAATTTTCTGTCTGTATCGAATGATGAATATTGTATGGTAGTTAATGTAACATCACAACAGTTTTTTTTTTTTAAATAAAATTGTTAAACTAATGCTCTAACCAACTTTTTGGTTTTTTGCGAGCATTAGAATTGTATAACTTTGTCTAGTTGTTATGAAATTTTTGCATATAAGAATTACAATAAATTACTTCTTAAAGCCTTCGACACTTCAATAGCTTCGCCTTTTATACCACTTACAAGAAATCTTATCTGTTTGAAGATGGCTTACCTCACACTCGGCTAATATTTATGTTACTGTCACAAATATGTTTTAGTTTTCATTTGAAGGCAGCTAGAATTAACTAGTACTGAATGGAGTTCCTCAAGGTCATCTACTAGGACCTATTAAATTTAGTGAAATTAAACAATGGATTAAAAACCGAAAATTTTGAACAGAATAATAAATGTATTTTATTAACAACTTTTTTTGTATTTCTTTTGTGTATCATATAGTCTATGACTCTTAGTGTTACAGATAAAACACCAAAATTTTAATGATTCTTGTACTTATGGCTAACTTTAATGATAAGGAAAATTTATGTAATAACAGAAATCTAGCGTTTAGATTACTAGCCAAGAGTTTGTTTCCTTTCATTCAACCAACGGACCACTGTGGTTAGTTAACCTAGTCGTTTTGATAATCTGTGTACTTATCTCTGTCAATCACAATATTTTCTTGCTTTACATTGTTTTCGGAAATGTTTATAAAATTTAGTCAAAGGAGATCAAGGAAATAAATGCAAATACAAACATGACGTAGGTATGTTTTCTATTTTTCATTTGCACTCACTTCACCTGTCCGATTTCTAGAACAAGTATCAAGATAACTTAAAATAGTTCGATCATATCAGGCGACTTTTCTCGAAGGGATTATGTTATCGAATTGTTCTTATTTTTGCTCTTATCTAAGACAATGACAACAAATATTTCTTTATAGAACCGAACCATAAATCTCTTTTTGTATAAGTTCTACTTTGTTATTAATAAGTACAGAATACGACATAATAAAGACCACTTCAATATTAACGTATCTATTAGATGTTACTGTAGTGCCTGAAAGATGTATTAATAATTTTAGTATCACTAAGATTTTCTTCTGTTGGAAGAGCTGTACGCATCAAGCTTTCAGAATGTCTAAAAATTGATTCACAAAACTTACTGAAGGCATTTTATATTAAGACCCTTTCTTGGCAATAGTTATTTTTGTTAGTTTATTATCCAAAGTTAATGAATCTGATAAGATAGATAAAATGGGAGGGAACCAATTAAGTATCGGCGGCGTATCGAAGAAAATTTTATTGAGTTGTGAAGATTTCTTTTATTTGGCCCGTGAAATAAATGAGAGAATAACACATCGTACGTCAGTTCATAAGCGAAAATTTTAAGGAAACATAGCAAATGGTTGATATTGAGATTTCTGATCGCTTCGTGGTTTTCTGTAAACACCGGAATGATGATTTAATTGTAGAAATAACGTCGAGTAAAACCTTTACAAAATTAGATAATAAACATTACAGAAGTAGAGATATAGGTGTGAAAGTGATGATACCCTCTTGTTTAGAGTTCACGGTTAAATAATAAACATCACAGCGCTCGTGTTGAAGAGAAAATAAAAACGTTAAAGTGGAGAGGTCTTAATGAGTGCCGGCGGGACCTGCGCACGCGCACGCCGCGCCGCCATCCATCATCAGCCGCTATCTGGAATTGATCAGCAGATAGCTCCGCCTTCGGGCGACCTTCGCTCGCTATGTGTACATCGAGTTTTAGGTTTACAATAACTGGTACAGGATGTATAATGTAAAGTAATCTTTTAACTGTGAACACAAAACGGTATACTTAATAATAAGGTTTTGATTGAAAACTTAGTTGATGGGACCATTCGTAAAAATAACTAACTCTAATAAATTTGAAGACACTTTTATAGCTGATGGTGAATACACAAGAGGCAATTCAGCAGCAATGTAATGGTAAAGCGTCCTTATCTAAAATTAGCTTATTCATTCTTCTCTTAAAGACTCCTGCATCATATCTGGATGGAATCACTGCCGCCGGCAGACTGTACCAATTCCTCTACGATAAATGATGAAGCAAATAACGCTAACGAAGAATGTTGCTAGTCTCAATCACCTGATGCGTAAAAGAGACTGATGCGCTGACTGAAACAATCCGTAACGCTTGTAACTTTTAAACCGAAAGACCTACATGGATACTCTTTCAGGATAAAATGAAGCACAGGATAAGGAGGCGAGAAATCCGAAATAAGAAGTCTATAGCTATTCCGATTAAGGATAAATTAAAGATCAAAGTTAACACTGTGGAAGGAGAAAAGTAATAAAGAAACATTTCACTGAGAATAGAAATCATGAGCTTTGTGTTAAAAGCATGAAAATTTGTCCCTAGACCTTTCTAGCACATTTTAATCGTATAAGGTAATAGAGACCCGGAAAACAACCGTCTTTCGGGTTGTTTCGCACCTCGGTATTATTTCAGAGATGAGATTCAGTTTCAGTGCGGTCGCCGCGAAAAGCGCAAAGTGGTGCTTGATTGATGGAGTGTATCCCCTCAGTCGCGGAGGTCAGATTTCTCCGTACGATGATACGAATCTCAGCAATAAGTCAACAACATAAGAGACAGATTAATTTTATACTCGTTGACCTCTTCGAAATGTTAACGTAATGCTGTTTAAAAAAACAAAATGCTGTTCAAATTTCCCGTTTACAGAGGTCTCTGGTTCGAATTAATCATACGAGCGTTGAGGTGAACTATCTAACACTTGCCAATATGTTGAAACGAGCAAAATTTTCTCATGAAGTTAAATGGCAAGATGATGATCATAAAGTTAGCTCTTATTGACAGTTGGAACTAAGTGATGCTGTTGCGGCGATAGATGGTAGGATTACCACCACGTATGGCTCTGGAATCGAATCCGCAAGGAATTGTAATTGGGTAATCGGTTAACCAATGGTCCAAGGAAACACCGTCTGAGTGGGTACCACCGCAGCTCCTATTTCAACCGCCAAGTAGTAGTGTGAAAACATTACTGTGTTCCGGTTTGAAGCGCGCTGTAGCTAGTGTAATTACTGGGGTAACGAGACTTAACACCTTATGTCTCAAGGCGAGCGCAATGTGGTGCAGTGTGTACCATCTTAACTAGCACCACGTTGTCATGGGCAAGCGTATCACTTACCATCAGGTGAACGTCTTGCTCGTCTCGTCGCTTAGTAGTATAAAAAAAAAACAGTTACTATTGAAGTCATTACAATTCTTTGTTAAATCTTAGATTGATTCAGTCTTTTCGTGTTTGGTTATATTGTTGGGATCTTTATGGTAAAAGATTTTACGCACTAGCTTTGTTCGGAACGGTGTGATCATTGTGGTCATCCTACGGGAGTGAACTGATCGTCCCCCGGCCCGTCTGCCGCCCATGCAACCTGAGATCGGTATCGGCGACCCATTATCCCGACAGGCGGCTATTCGGCTCCATTGTGAGCGCCGCCATTGTTCAGCAATCGCTTGAGGACTCATAGAGTTTTGTAAAAACTCTAAACTTTTTATTTATTGCGTCAGTACAAACGGTTGCGTTATGTTCGACATTTTATTGACCGACGATAAAAAAGGGCGTATTATTAAATTCGTTTGCTGTGTCCGTCGCTTTGTAGCTAACAACCAGTTGACACGATTTCGATGTATCTTTTGTTATTACACAAACGATTCTATTTAGATTGATTCCTGCTTTGAAGAGTGATATTTGTTCAGTCAAATTAATATTATCAGCTTTACTCTTCGCGTTATATTTAAGTGTTTTCAAAAGCGATCGTAAATAATATAAAGACGACAATCGAAGTTACACCGGCACCGCTAGTATTTATGAGTGGAGCCCGGCAGGGCGACCCATTCCCGTACTGACGGGTGGTCGTGAGCGGGGACTAATTTATTGACCACCCCTCCAACCACCTCAATACCAACGTTCCTTATCAAAAACCCCTTAAGTGGATGAGCTACTTTTTCACAGCGTTATCGTGGTTTTTTTTTAACAACTCTCGTAATTTGTCAGGAAAAAATTCGGATTTTACTCCAAACAAAACGTTAAAACTTCCAATGTTAATCAGTCAGTGATAGATTCTATAACAGAATACAAAAATAAATAAAACTTTATCACAGACAAACAAAATGAAAAAAAAAGAATTGGAAGCTAAAAAATAATCGTTAAACATTAACCTACTACAAGGAAAGAGGAGATGGAAGTACAACTATAAAAGAACTGATAACTCTTAATGTCCAGGACATAAACTCTTCCAAAAGAAAATATGAACTGTAAACGTATTTCTGTTCTGCGCTTTATATGAATATAATCATTGTTTCATTAAGCGAGCTTCAAGAGTTCAGGGCCCATAAATTTCAAGGTACAAAGGGAAGAGAATTTAAAAGCAATAATGCCACAGTACAGTAGCTGCGCACTGTGCACCTTGCACTTTGCGCGGGTAGTGGTTAGAAGAGAAGCGGTAGCGATTTTACATTTATTTTTAAATAAGATAAATAACACAGCCGTCAATAATACGAATAACTTAACTTAATTTATATTTAATTTCATTAATAAAGATGTAAAGTTAAGTAATGGAATATTTCAATAAGACGCTCTACCAAAGAGCGGTAAAAAGTTTTTGTTTGTGACGCCTCCGCGCCGCCGGAATATAAAGTTACATAAACATTATAATAAATCTGTATAATAAGTCAAATTGTGACAGTATAAACTGTAATTTAATAATAACCGCGATCGCTCGGAACCGCAGCATAGCGTCCCAGCAGCGGGGGCCACGCGTGGGCGAGGCTGAGCTCTACTAACGCGCAGGACAACTGTCGCCATCAGTTCCATTATAAATTAAATTCAATATATACACCACTTAGATTTAACATATCAACCACATTCCCAACGTGGACAAGTAAAAAAGTACTTTGATCTCTTCTCTAGTGACTACTGAATATGAAATGTCATATGGATGAAGCTGCTAAATTAATTCTAGGTATTTTTTACCACTTCACTATACTTATACTCTTCGCCGTTAACATAGTTTTATTTGGTTAAAATAATTGTATGAGAGATGATAGATAATAAACGTGTTAACACAAAACATACTGCATTTGTGATCACCAACGTGTGTATAAATTAATCGAATATGAGACAGTAGTTACTAAGACATCGTATTGTTGTTTTCACGATATTTATCAAGTAAATTATGGAGATAATATGAATAGTAATAATTACTTCTATAATACGAACGTTATTATTATAAAGAACTGGAAGAGTTAAATGACATAATGATAATCAAACTTATGATATTTCACAGATTAAACAGGAAAGTAAAACATAAATTGAAGAAACAATTACTTCCATATCAATTCAGTTTAATCTAAATGTAAATTTAAAGTGAAAAGAATTGAAAAAGGTAAACACTCACAGCGGGAAGCGTTGCAACCAGTTCAACGTGGCTGTACTCCTCGCCGGCGGCTAGCGTGGGGCTCTGCCACCACGTGGATGGGTCGCCGTCCACGGCGAGCGCGGCCGGGTGCTGCCGGGACGGCGAGCCGCCGGGGCCCTCGCACACATCGCACACCAGACCCCGCCTGTTATTTTCACACAGAACTGTCATATTTTTTTATAATCCTTAATAGATATGTTTAATTCACTTAAACTGACACTTCTCTGCTTTTTACTACGACATACTACTCATACATCGATTCTTATAAAAATACTAATATTAGTCACTCGGAAAATATGGCGGACGAATTGACCAATCAGACAATTTTTTAAGAATTTGTATCCTTTTATTTTATACGTCTATATATACCATTAGCTCTCGCCATCAATTGCGAAGATGAAAAGATGAGAACATGAACGATTGACCACGCAGACAATTTATAATGGATTTGTATTCTTTTATTTTGTACGTCTAAACATGAAATTGGCTCACGCACAAACCGTGCTCATGCCATCATTTGGGAAGAAGAAGAATATTAGTCACTCAATCAATTAATTAAAGTAAAACATGTTAATTGTAAACTTACCGAGATAAATTAAACTTTTATTTTTGGACTATTTTACAAACCGAAGACTGCTGCCGCTTGTAAAAATCATTTGAGTTTCATGTTTTTTTTTAAACACACACACCGTCAAACATAGAAACTCAAATAGTATTAATAATAACATTTTTTAATATTGCATTGATGTTAATATGAGAGGGGTTAATTCCTGTGATACAGATTAAATTCAAGAACCAGAGGGTTAAAGACTTGTAAAAATGTAGAATAAGTTATGTTTATAACATGTATGGTCCATACTTCCCCGGCGTCTCCCTGCAGAACTCCTCGGCGCCGCCGTCGCCGCAGGTCGCGTTGGCCGCCACGGCCGCGAGGCCCGCTACGTCGAGCGGAGGCGGCAGCAGCGCGCCCGCTCCGCTCGTCACCGTCTCCTCGCCGAGCGGGCTACCCGCCAGCCGCTCGAGCACCGCGCGCCCTGCACACATGAACTAACTTCACTTACACTGCCTCTCACTCAAAATTTCACCATTCTTTTATTTTTATTACTATATTGCGACGAGACGAGCAAGACGTTCACCTGATGGTAAGTGATACGCTTGCCCATGACAACGCGGTGCTAGTTAAGATGGTACACACTGCACCACATTGCGCTCGTCGCCTTAAGACATAAGGTGTTAAGTCTCGTTACCCCAGTAATTACACTAGCTACAGCGCCCTTCGAACCGGAACACAGTAATGTTTGCACACTACTATTTGGCGGTTGAAATAGGAGCTGCGGTGGTACCCAGACGGTCTCCGGCAACAGAGACCTACCACCTGGTGAACTTACATCCATCTTAACGAAAGCACTACTAACAGTTTCATTAACCATATTGAACACATTATTGACAACCTCAAAAACTTCAACAGCACCTAATCCCATAAATCTCGCCTAACTTCTACCTTTTATTTACAATTTATTTACAAATGCTTTTACATTCACAAATACTTATATTATATATACTTATACTTACCTCTCATTATACCTATCGTACATTGTACTTTAAAGAGTCACTCATATAAAAAAAAAACTTCACTTACACTTGAAAATTAAAAAAAAAACAGGGACATCTATTTTTAATGAAAAATTATAAAATTTCGATAGCGCAGTGACTAATTTAATACTTTATAACACGGAGTTCCCGGTTCGAATCCGAGGCCACGAATTATGGAGTTGTTTTTTGTTTACCAACCCCATATTATAAGTCATCCATCGCTGTGTTTCGTCTGTGAACATATTAGAATATTCTGGGTGAACACGCTTTACCATTCACGGCGTTATGGTCACTTGAAACTGTGAAATTGAGGTCAAACGTTGTAGATAGATTTAAGAAAATTACTTGACGAGAACCAGTTGAGGCTACGGAATTGTTTATGTCGTTCATAAAACTAACTTGCAAAAGATCTACATATTACTTAGTTCCAGTTTGAAAGGACGCTGTAGATAGTAAACTTAAGAGTCCAATGAATTATGTAAGGTTAGAGTATAATATTGTCTCCGGATATACGACCTAGCTCTAAAACATTATCATTTATCGCAGGAAATAAGTCAACAACTACAATTATTTTATAAGGACATTAAAACTTGTGAAACTATAAAGTTGTTGAAACTGCTTGTGGTTTTGTAAACATTCTTACTACTACACAGTTACGAGATGGATAATATTTATCAGGTAAACGCTGGCTCGTCTCTGCGTCGTATTATAAAAACAAAACATACAACCATTCATATTTCTAATGCGACAAACGAAAAAAAAAATCTCTCAAGTTTCCTCATTCACGGAGCCGGAATGCAGTTAAAGTTAATGTTAAAATGTGTCAACGACTTAATAACACGGCGACGGGGCGACAGGCACAAATAATTAAAGTTATAGCTTACAAGTTAACGCTTCGTGTTTGCTGATGGGGATTATGTTTTTCCGATGGCGTTCGTTTGTACGGCCGAGGAATTAAGTTACGATACATACTTTCCTCAATTTAAATGTAAGCTTTATGTCATTTATTTATATACAGAAATACTTAGAATGTTATATATAAAATACAGTACAATGTTTTGAGATAAATCCAAAAGCAGAACCGTATGTATTGTCTGTTAGTGACATTGGCGGAATTGTTAATGATCGTAATAAATTAAGAAGCCGGTTGAAACATGACCGGACAGTGGATGGCAGATCAGAAACCAGTAGACCTGAGACTGGAGACTAGATTTAAGGCCAGAGACCCCGGACTTGTATATAATGACTTGGGACTCCAGATCTAGAGCTAGAGACTCTGAAGTTAAGACTTGAAACTCAAGCACTAGGGCAAGAAAAAGAAGATTATTGTTATGTGAAAAAAAAACTTAAAAGTGCTGAATAACATTTGTTAATTTAAGTTTAAGTGTAAGTTAGAACTGACGGCTAACCTCCAGTAATGGAGAGGCACTTTAAGAAGAAGAAGAACTTAAGTTTGAGAACTTATGAAATTCGTTGAAAATTATGGCATTATGTAAAAATAAGTTCCTACATTTAGGATCTATGACCCCAAAGACTTACTAAATAGAACCATGCGATTGACAATTCAAACGCTGACCTAACTATCATCAATGAGCACCACCGTCATCATCATCCTGCGACAGTCCAAATGATTCCAGTAAATAAAAATTCCACATAAATAATAAGCCACATATACAACTGCGATAAGCGTTAATTGAACAGTAACATGACTCGAATGTAATAAAGCAATCAATATAACTTGAACAGGCCCTCTTTATGCTAAGTTATCATGGGCGAAGTTCAACGGTAAAGGTCAAGAGACGTTAGGCCATTAAGTGCGCGGTTTGTGCGGCGGCCATTTTATATGTTAATACCTAGCGTATAGCCGACAGTCCACTCATACTTCTACACTTAGATAAAATACTAAATAATATTAGCTCGTATTCAAAACGAGAAATTAAACAAATCAAATAGTGATCACTTTTTCTTTGACATTCGAAAAACTGCTTAGTTTTTTAGATCAGTACAAATTTAATACAATTGCTATCATAATGATGTTTAGTTGGTGTTGGGTTCATTGACCTGTTACAGTGATGTTATAAATCCACCATCACATCGCTGTGTTCTCGTTGTCGCCAAATATAACGTAAAATTGGTGTCGGGTATAAAATTACATATTCATAAGTTAGTTATAAATAATTTGAGCTAATGAAAAACTCTTTTTGTCGTGATCATACACTTTGTGTGTGTTGGTGACCGCTGCGTGTAGGGCGGCGCTTCCCGCGGCCATCTGCTGATGCTCGTCTCCTCTCATCTAACTTTTAATCTTTCTCCTATCTATAATGTCTGGGAATTTCTAAACAATCAACACATTGTATATTAAAGTCCTGGTTAATTAAAGTTTACATGCAAGGAAACTTTCAGGCTTCATCAAAAAATATGATTGCGCGTTACTTAAATAGATGTTGTGTTTCCTCAAGTTTAAAAATAATATAAAATGAATGTAACAGTTACTGTATTTAAAACAAAAATCATTAGTCTTTTCTTAATTCCAAGGTTAAAAAAATAATAGCTTTTAGAGGGAACTTAAGTAAATCTCGTTTGAAAGCACTTGTGCAACTTGATGTCGTATAGTGTTAAGATAAATATAAAACGTCAAGCAGCATTGGAACAATGAAGAAGATTCTCATTCATGAGTTTGATAAATAAAAGTTAAGTAAATTAAGCAAGCATAACCGACAGTCAATTTGGATTAAGTGAAGATACGATTAAGTCAGAACGAGTTGGATCCATCAGCAATCTTAAGCGATTCCCTTCCGCCGACCACAAACGAGCCCCCGATGCAAATGTTGCACATGCACGACACGCTGTATTAATGTATGCATGCGGCTGCAATTTGAATATAGATGCTTCTAGATTAGTTCTATGTTAACAATCACTCGTTAGGTTAACTTGAACTTAGCGTGTCTCATATACTAATTTTGTTATTACGAAAAAAATATTGTAAACTACAGAGCACTAAATCAACTGAGTAACAATATTTTCATAAACACTTTGTCACTTTTGATCCGCTGTGTGTACATCCTGTGGTGTAATATACCGGTATACATGAATGCAGGTAATATCGCTTGTGTTGTGTGTCGCTGTTGTTTACCACGATACATAATAAAACCGAATGTGAGCATGTAGCGAGCCGGCACAGCGCTGGGGTCAAAGACCACGGCTGGGCGTCCAGTTCGCGTGACGGGGGACACCTTGCGGTCAGCAGCCGCACGCGCAGGACCCTACGCGCGGCCACTTTAACCACAACCAACATTTCTTTTCGACGAACAAACACACGACATTATGAAACTATAAACAATAAATTTTAACTTTAAGTCTTTGGTTATTTATGAGATCGTATAAAAATACCTTCTTTGATATAAATTAATAATGATGTTCGTGAGTAGTTCCACTCCATCTCTTCTCAGTCATCACCACATAAATTTGCTTCACCACCCGCCATCCTGCACTAATTGGCTGTCGACTAAATTAGGTCAGTAATGTTTGGACTTCCTGCTCCGATGGGAGACACAATAAGTTCAAACATTGTACTTTTAAACGATTGGTGAAATGGTCTTAACTTAAAATATACAACAGCTTATTACAGTCGCGGAGTGTTGACGGAGGTTCCCGGTTCAATTACAACGGTACATGTTTACTAGTATAAAATCCATTCGACTAGCTTACCACTTTTTATGGTTCTTCCTCGTATGAGGTAAAGACAGACAGACGCCATGTTTTTTTTATACAGATTAAAAATAACTAAAGTAACTCGCGCGGCGGCGAAACGGAACTCCCGCTCAGCACTCGGGTGAACAACTCCGTTTAACTAAATAAGGACTGGTTTGTTTGTTAATTTAACTGAACTTCATCAAATTTTTCTTCCAATCTAACCTTCGTGTGATGAGGATTATCTGTATCATCATCATTCTATATTTTATAAAAGAAATGTTTTATAATATCAAAATATTTACAACTCACTGTGAAATCGTCGCTTTGGGAGAGTTGGTTTTAAGCTACAGAAATATCTACAATAATATTCTATTAAATATTTTTAGCTATATAATTCATTAGTATATTTACTGGTTCATTGTTTTGTGGAGGTAGCGGATGGAGTGTCCTGGAGTTCGGTGAGCCGGTGGTGAAACTGGAGACGGGTAAATAAAAGCGTTTAAAACAGTAGGGGAAACAACTCAAACACTCAAATGGAGGAAGCGGGACCGCCAGTGTAAACATAGCCACTTATTTTAAACTTGAGGAAGCGTCCGTCGTACTTAGAGGGTTCAATGCGAGCTGAAGTGCCGGGTCACGAGTTTTTAACGTTTGTTAAGGGAATGTGAACTCTGCGCGAACGAGATAAAGGCTACGGATTGTTTTTGGGGAGTTTTTTCAGTTTTGTTTGAACAACATCTCGATGGGAAATTACTTTTTTCACTTACAATAGCTTTTAAACTAAACAAAGGAGTCCGTTGATTCGGTTTACTAGTTTGTATATTTAGTTTGCCGTATAAAAATATTTTTTAGCTTTCATCCTTTCGCGTCTTGTGAGAGATCGTCGGGAAGGTGGTAAATATTTTTATACGGTTTTAAACTTATTACATGTAGTCTAAATCGTTAATAATGTAGTTGATAATTAAGTAAAAAACATGCTTTCTGAAGCAAACAAAGAAATTATTAAAGTTTTTATAAGATACATAAATTCTTTATACATTCAAACGAAATGTTAGTCATGATGTATGATTACTTGTATGCGTTGAATTCGTTGTTAGAGAATAATTGCGATTAATAACGTTTATTTATAAAACAGTTATAGTTAAGTTATATATTATTATAAATAGGCTAACTAACAAGTTATATTTTTTTTTCACTATTTTGTAGATTGTTTTTATGTTATAATTGTTGATTTTTTTCTTTTCCCATTTTGTTGTGAGTGTAATTTTGAATGTTGTGTGTATTTGTCATTTGTACGTCAGAATAAGTTAGCCATAAGCTTTTGTTTTTTTCTTTCTATTACCATTATACACCATACCATTTGTGAGTGTCGGTCTGCCTTGGAGAGTAGTGATGTTAAAACAAACTGGTATTTATTAAACGAAATATATAAACTTCCTCGTTGTGAGGGAGTAGTGAACGTTTACTATTTATAGTGAGCGGGGGACAGCCAAAACGGAGTGCCTACAGTAAAAACGTATCGGTCCGTGGGAGCGCGGAGTCCTCGCGCCCATTACGACCATTACGCTCATTAGGAGCGCCCGATATGGGCGCAGGCCGTTTTTACCGGCGCCTGGAGCAGCGGCCGCGCCGGGCACCGGCACCCGGCCCGGCGATAGCATCGCCCGCGCGCGGCGCATCACGCACAAACACTTTTTAATACAGACGGGAACATCTCGCGACATCATCATAAGGTGCCTTCTTCAAACTGAACTTTGTCCCTGTTTCATACGTCAAGCGTCAGCTCAGGGAGTCCACGCTTGACGAATGGAACCGGCGCTATGTGGAAGGGACTACGGCTTCCGTCACGCGGGTGTTCTTCCCGGACGCCAGGTCAGCCTACAAAATTATTAGACAGATGGAGTTGGACCCGCCTATGGTCCAGATGCTGACGGGGCACGGGGGATTCTCCGCTTACCTCCACAGGTTTAAACTGAAGGAGAGTCCCTCGTGCACCTGTGACCCCAGCAAGGACCAGTCCGTGCAGCACCTGCTAGTCGACTGCCCCAAATTCGGGGCGATAAGAGTCGACGCGGAGATCGAAATGGAGGAGAGAATAGGAGAAGGGACAATACCGGGCTTAATGAGGGATAAAAAGAGAAGAGGAATATTTTTGAAATTTTGTAGGATGGCCATAACTAGCACAATAGAGGAAAATAAGACTTAAAAATGTGATAAGATATAAGTAGAGTAAGAAATTCTGGAAATGTAATATTAGACTGTAAGGAAAAAGGAATTGTAATAGATATTGTGATACTAGATAGTAAGGAAATAGAAATGGATTGTTAATAGAAATAAGAGTAGAATAAGGAAAATGTAAATAGAATAAGGAACATTGTAAAAGTCATAAAGAAAGAAATGTGGTCATACTCATTAAGCGCGAGGTATGGAAGGGAAGGAATGGAATGAAATGAAGATAGTTAAAATGGTATAAGAGATGATGAGTGATAAAGAGAATTGGAATGATAAAGAGAATAGGAATGGAAGAAGAAGAATGAAAGAGAGTTAATTAAAAACAGATGTAACAAAGAAATTGTAAACAAATCCTTGGCCCAAACGCACCAAGGGGGAACGAGTATTAAAAAAAAAAAAACTGAAGTTTGTCTACTTTTCAGAATGATGTATAAGTATGCTCCACAGCTCTCCAAGCAGCAGACGAAAATGTAGAGACGACGGAGTCTTCACTCCAGAGCGCGAGGTATGAAAGAAGAAGAAAATTAGCGGAATGTGAGAAAGCAAAACAGAATGCAGGGGGACGATAAAAAAAAAACTGAAGTTTGTCTAACCGTGTGGCACCGGTGAAAGAATAGTGCCACCCCCTCTCGTCCCGTGGGTGTCGTAAAAGGTGACTAAGGGTATAGGGTCGTATGATAGTGAAATGCCACAGCATCCACTCCTCGACCCGTCAGATCGAAACACCTAACTAAATACCGCTCCTACTCAAAACCAATACAAATTCTACCAACTCTCCACACTCAACTTTATTCAAAGTCAAAGTCAAAGTCAAAATTTTTATTCAACATGGGAACAATAGTTTACTTATTGAACGTCAAAATCTACCAGCCATTCGCAAAACAAATGCCACGGACCTGAGGAGAATGTGCACTATTCACATCGACATAATTATGTTTGTCTCTATTTACTTTAAAAATTAAGGAAGTATCATCTGCGCAAAGTATAATATCACACAAATTCTTAACAAAGAAGGGCAGATCATTAATATAAATCAAAAATAGAAATGGACCCAAGATGGAACCTTGTGGAACACCCATTCGTAAAAAAGATCCAGAAGACCTAACACCATTAACAGCAACACTCTGAACTCTTTGTCTGAGATATGAAGCTATAAGCTCCAGAGATGTGCCTTCTATGCCGTAAAACCTTAGTTTACTTAAAAGTGTTTCGTGATCCACACAATCAAAGGCCTTGGACTAATCGCAAAAAACACCAATAGCATTTTACGATTTTTCCCATGCATCAAATATATGTTTAAGGAGTGCTACTCCCGCGTCGGAAGTTGACCTACCTCTTGTAAAACCATATTGCACAGTATGGATCTTCTATTCTCCCAATCACTACTTAAAATGACCTTTTTTTTATACTACTAAGCGACGAGACGAGCAAGACGTTCACCTGATGATAAGTGATACGCTTGCCCTTGACAACGCGGTGCTAGTTAAGATGGTACACACTGCACCACATTGCGCTCGTCGCCTGAGACATAAGGTGGTAAGTCTCGTTACCCCAGTAATTACACTAGCTATAGCGCCATTCAAACCGGAACACAGTAATGTTCGCACAATACTATTTGGCGGTTGAAATAGGAGCTGCGGTGGTACCCAGACGGTCCTGCAACAGAGACCACCTTTTTAATTGATGGTATTTAAGCCCAGTCCATTCTTTGATATCTATTTATTTATTTATTTTTTCGGTAGACTTACAGCTAACACAGGAAAAAATTAAACATAAATAATACGGAAGGCCAATTACAAGTCCACACGACTATGATAAAAATAGGTTTATATTGACAGAAGAGTAGAGAGGAGTGTGTATAAAGATAGAAAAGTTAATTTAGTTATAAGAAAGGCTAAAAGAAAATTACCATATTAAAGATTGCCTAAGTATAGTGATCATCCCATAAAAAAAAAATAATTTAGTTTCTTCTTCATTTGTGACGCTGAGGTGTTAAATAGGTCAATATCAACTAGTGAAGAAACTGAGTTGTATATCGTCGAACCATTTCTTACGTTGTCTACCAGGAGCACGTTTTCCGGGAATTTTGCCCTCCAGGATCAACCTTGGGAACTCATAAAGGGATCCTCTTTGCAAGTGTCCGAAAAATGCAATCTTTCTCTGCATGACGGTTGTCATCAGCTTACGTATGCAGTTAGCTTTCTCAAGAACTTGAGCATTAGAGACAAACTGCTTCCACGTGATCATACGCCGGAGTCCCCACATCACATCTCGCGACAGCCTCCTGAAAAAAGCACGCAAGTGCTTTCCAAGTTTGCACTAATATACAATTATATAAAATATCTAAAACACATTACATAACCCTTATTTTTTAAACAACTAATCTACATTATTTAACTTTAAATAAAATAGCTCTGATAACGTTGTAACTCTTTCTTTTTAGTGTTAACAATAGTTTATAACTTATCTATTTTTACAATTTAACACAATAAATTCATACT
The DNA here is from genome assembly GCA_029286795.1 of Byasa hedistus. NCBI lineage: Eukaryota > Metazoa > Arthropoda > Insecta > Lepidoptera > Papilionidae > Byasa > Byasa hedistus. Next base: position 399,907 of record JAGSMW010000020.1, on the reverse strand, counting down.
TGAATGTTAGGTTGTTGATATTAGTATATATTTTTACTTAAATGTTTAAGTAAAAATTCGATTATACATGTTAATAAAATACCAACTTAGCGGACAGTTTGATCCTTGGTTCATTGTTAATCGAAAGTTTTTAAAAAAAAACGTTAGAATTAACAAATTAATGTAAATATCGAAAAGTAATTACTAAGTTTCTAAGTAAACAATAATAACAACGTTTTATAAGTTTATAAGACTACAAACATTTTTCACAACTTTTATGTAACAGCCTTTAAAATGTGGTTTCTTTAATTGTTGAACTTCGATATAATTGAAAGAGTTTCAAAAGGAAATAATAATCTTTTTATTATTCAAATGCTTAATAATCAATAGTTTGTTTTATAGTTGGGAGAGCTTTTATGTATTTAGTTTATATGTGGTATGTATAAGAATATAATGTAACTGCCGCTGCAATATAACTTCAAACGAACGATATAACATTGTAGTGAACAGTTCGGATCTGATGAACTGAATGTAACTTTGTTGCGGATGCGAATACAAGTATGGACAATGTCTTTGTAATAAATCAAACGCGTCGCATCGAAGTGTATTGAAGTCCGTATCGTGACGTGTAGTGACGTCATCCTCGAATCAAGAGTACGATTATTCGCTTATTATAACGGTTTAGATACTTTGCAGGATAAATAAACTTAAAAAGCAGGATCTGGTGACATATTAAAGACGCTTCATTCTGTCATCAATAGACAGGTTATGCGTCAGTAACAGCGGTCCCAGGTCCGAACCGGGTAAGGATCAACGGACCACCCGTTATCCGGATTCAGATCCAACACCATACACGTCCACGTCGGTTACCTTATGGGATCCGTTCATGGGCTTACAGTTTCTATCGGTCGTGTGAACTTTGTTCATTTGTCGCTTCTTATGATACGATCACAGCTGCGCGCTATTCGGGACGTGATTACACGTCGCTACATTAAACTGAAGTTGTAAGACAGTCAAAAGAATATATTTACACTACCGTTTCAGGTAAATCACCAACAAAAACTAATACTTTATGAGCAAATGGTGGTAAGTTACAATCAAGTAAATAATATATAAGCTTTAACTATAAAGAAATACGTAAATGTATTCAATTGTATAAAGCTCGGTCTAACCGTGAAGATTATTGCGATCAAACGAACAGAAGGATGAAAACATTTTTAGTATACATAGAAACATTTAAATAAAAGTTATCACTTTGATTATAAACAGTTTAGTTTGTGTGGAGATATTAATTATGTTACGTGAAGATGATAGCGGCTGCTTTATCATTAAATAAGACAGCAATAATGAATGGGCAGATAACTTGAATTGAGTTGTTAAATTGTATGCGCGTGCGCAGAACTCGATAAATCTTCTGCGATGCCCAGGAGGTGCAACAATGGCCCCAATCAGCACACGGCGGGCGTCTCGTGCAGTCCTTACTGTAGTATATTAACCAATAACTAAAAAAGCTAAAAAAGAAGTGCTGTATGCTTAACTCTATCTATAGCATTGTAACTTAAACGACCGGAACAATTTCAATGTAATTTACTTTCCGTTTAAACTGGTCCAGTTTGGGTAAATTGGGATTTGTTTAAGTAAAATTTTCTGTTAAATCTTATCAATGTTAATCGGTAACGAGATTACAATCTCATACTATTCACGTTCGACGTCAATACCCGTCGGGGGTCCAATTAGCGCCGGAAGCTGCGTAAGCCGGCGCGACGTGCCCTCGTGAACTGATCATCGCACTACTGAAAGTAGTCTTAATACATTAGTTTGCAAACATTACTGTGTCCCAGTTTAGTGAGTGTTCTAACTAATAAAATTACTGGTAGAGTGTGCGACGATAGAAGACGTGTGACATCTTAGTGGAGTGCGTTAGAACAAATCATGAGGGATTGCAATTTTTTATACAATTTCCACATAATGGTCATCGGAATTTTTGACAGTGTTCCGGCCTATCCCAAATCGGACCGGGCCAGAACACTGTACAAAATTGTAATTAAATATTTAAGAAGAAGAGTCTAATTGTATATTTTCCAGGTGGTAGGTCTCTGTTGCCGGAGACCGTCTGGATGTGTACCACCGCAGCTCCTATTGCAACCGACAAATAGTAGTGTGCGAACATTACTGTGTTCCGGTTTGAAGCGCGCTGTAGCTAGTGTAATTAATGGGGGTAACGAGACTTAACCTTATGTCTCAGGCGACGAGCGCAATGTGGTGCAGTGTGTTCCATCTTAACTAGCGCCGCGTTGTCATGGGCAAGCGTATCACTTACCATCAGGTGAACGTCTTGCTCGCCTCGTCGCAAAGTAGTATAAAAAAATATACCACTATTGAGGTGGTATCGTTACTACGTGACAAAACCCCTTATAAAAAAACAAGATTTAAAAGAAAAATAAAATTACTAGTGTAACAAAGCTTTTTCCATAAGCACACGATTACTTCCGCGTTTGGTTTGAGTGACGTCACGCCACCACCGGGACGGCCGATACAAATTGACACAAAGGGTACCATGTACAGCGGCCGAGGTCCCGCGGCCCGGGGCGCCGGCGCCGAGGGCCTGCGGTACATAATGGGCTCCGCGTCATAAATCGTCTCACCGGCTCTGAATTTTTTTTTCAATAAAAAGCTACACCATTATACACGACACTTCTCGCCATTATATAGCCAACGCGCTTTACCATCAAAGACTACATCGTCACTTACCATCAGGTGGGATTGTAGTCAAGCGTTAGTCTATATCTAATTAAAAAAAAATAATAACAGATTACATATTACTCTATTTCTACCGACAAACATTACTGTGTTCCAGTTTAAAGAGTGTTCAAACTAATAAAATTACTGGTAGAGTGTGGGACGATAGAAGACGAGTCACATCTTAGTGGAGTGCGTTAGAACAAATCATGAGAGATTGCAATTTTTTATACAATTTCCACATAATCAAAACAAATATTTCGCAAAACTGGCAAGCAGTTTGTTGGCGATACGTTAATGCACTCACTTAAACAACATATATTAACAAATACGTGAATCTATAACCAACCACAACATAATAGATATAATAATAACAGTAACTCATTAGATAAATAGACTATTTAGACATACATAGATTATTTACAGTTCTTATTTATTGAAAATCTTATAAAATTATTGGTGTAACGAATCTTTTTCCATAAGCACACGATTACTTCCGCGTTTGGTTTGAGTGACGTCACGCCACCACCGGGACGGCCGATACAAATTGACACAAAGGGTACCACGTACCGCGGCCGAGGTCCCGCGGCCCGGGGCGCCGGCGCCGAGGGCCTGCGGCACATAATGGGCTCCGCGTCATAAATCGTCTCACTGGCTCTGAATTTTTTTTTTCAATGAAAAGCTACACCATTATACACGACACTTCTCGCCATTATATAGCTAGCGCGCTTTACCATCAAAGACTACATCGCCACTTACCATCAGGTGAACGTCCTGCTCGTCTAGTTTCCAAAAAAAAAACGAGTCGTGTAATAAATTTCCCGGCTGACAATGTTAAATCTCAACGCAGAGCGTCGACGGCGCCCCGTCAAAGGGCGGCCGGCGGTCCCGCACGAAAATTTCGTAGAAACGGCTATTAAATGGTGATTCAAGGTATACTCGGGGGCATTTGTCACGGCGCGGCCACAAAGCCCACCGCCTCGTAAATTGTTAACGAAGTGCGCGCTAAAAGGCGTTTTGATTGCGCGCGCGCACACCGCGCCGTGAGGCTGTACTACGACCTAGCTAGCGCTTACTCATTTACAGCTGAACTCGAGCGATACACTAACAGCGAGCTGCTTATTTATAACGAAACAACTTAATTTGTTGAATCTCTAGCTGAAATACTTTTTCATTCATGAAACATATCAATGGCGTCAGAAGATAAAATTATCTGATCTGATCATTTCAAACGATGGACGTCGACTGCTGGACATAGGTCTCTTGTAATGTATTCCACATAATACGGTCTTGTGCTGTTTGAATCCAGTGACTCCCTGCGATTCTTTTTATCTCTCTCTGCCAACAGCCAACGCTGCGCTTTCCTGTGCGGGGTCGCCATTCCAGCACTTTGGATCCCCAACGTCCATCGGTTCTATAAGCTATGTGCCCTGCCCATTACCACTTCAGCCTCGTGACTCGCAGGGCTATGTCGGTTACCTTCGTTCTTCTGCGGATCTAATTTCTGACTTGATCACGAGGATATACTCCGAGCATAGCCCTCTCCATAGCTCGCTGTGTGACTCTGAGCTTCCTTATAACGCCCATAGTTAGCGACCAAGTTTCGGAGCCATAAGTCATCACTGGCAACACGCACTGTTCGAAGACTTTAGTCTTCAGGCACTGAGGTATTTTGGACGAAAAGACCTTGCGAAGTTTCCCGAACGCGGCCCATCCGAGTTGGATCCGGCGGATTACCTCTTTCTCGAAATTAGATTTACCTAACTGTATGTCCCAAGTACACATAATCTGATCTGATCTGATCTGATTTATCCTTGCCAAAGTGCGGCGGTACTTTACACCGGGACAGCTTCTGACTCTGTATAAAGCCCAGGTCCGATCGTGTGTGGAGTACTGCTGCCATATCTGGGCAGGTGCTGCCGATTACCAACTGGCAGTCCTGGACTCGGTGGAGAGGCGTGCTATGAGAATAGTCGGTGACCAAGAGCTTCTGGATGCAAAACTCGATAGCTTGGGTCACCGTCGTAGAGTAGCTAGTCTCTCGGTGTTCTATCGAATGCACTTTGGAGAGTGTGCTCAAGAACTGCATGATCTAATGCCGCCTTCGCCCTTTTATCATCGGACGTACAGACACACCGCAGGCATCCATCCCTTCGTTGTCGATCTCCCGCGCATTAGGACTAAGCGTTTCGCTTCGTCCTTCATAATGCGTACAGCGAGGGAGTTGAACAGTCTGCCGGCGTCAGTGTTTCCGTCCAGGTATGATGTGGGGTTCTTCAAGAAAAGAGTGAATAGGCTTCTTCTAGACTAGTGCGCTTTACCACCTAGATTACATCGCCGCTTACCATCAGGCGGGATCGTAGTCAAGCACTAGTCTATCCCAAATTAAAAAAAAAAAATCTGATGGTACATGTCATAACTACAAAGAGATACAGACATAAAAATCTAAAGTTCTCACTTTTATATAAGATTCAAAAGTAATATATGGTAAGAGATATATCCCTTTACATACTAAGATATTTAGTACTTATAAAACAGACAAGTTTACTGTAAGTTCCCTTGTCATATATATCATGAGATGTCCATAACATATATCACATTAAACGTGGGAACGTTCCCTCAGCGCCGGCTCGTTATTAAAAATGATCTGCGCTCTTTCCGGCCCTCCGCATAATCAAATACTAGTTAACTGAATGTCTTTACACGGGTCCGAAACACACGACAACGTCTGTGTGTGCGATGCAACAAAACAATCCAACTTTGTCCTTTTTCTAATTGTTTCCATGTTATATTTATTACTTGTTACGTTTACTTAATTGTTAAAACGGCAATGTTAACAAGAATAACTGACGCTGCGGTCCACGCGACTGTTTACTTATCATCACGTGATCTGTTCGTTTGTTGACCATTATCGTAAAAAGTACTAAAGAAATGTTTGCGTGCGTCATGAAGTTTTAAAAGATTATTGAAAGTTGTTAAGCTTAAAGTTGTGAGGTGTAAATAAAAAACCGGAAACCTCTTCTTCAGTCTTAAATTGGCAATCGGATAGTGCAGCTATGTCCGCGATTGTGTGACGGTGCGTTTGCCGCTTGTTACCGTCACCATATTTGGTGCCGCGCGTTTGGTCTCCCTCCAGCCGCACATTTAATTGGTCCGATTGGGAAACTTGAGGTCCGTCGTGTGCGTTTATTAATTAATCGCCTATTAAGGGCCGCTTTGATGATACAAAGGAGTACCTTAAGGTCAACTGTTAGATTTATTATAAAAGAGACAGAAACGGTGATAACTTAGTTTGTAAACCGGTCGTTTAAACGTCGACGAGGCGATGATGCTCACTGAACTTAAGTTTCTGCTGAAGGAAACCCAGAATGTTTAAGAAATTCTATACTCTGACTCCTAATAAGAAAAGACCTCGAGTCCCAGAAGTGGAAACACAATGGGAGTGGATATGTTTATTCATAAAGTTAAGACAAACAAGAATTATTTATCAAATTTTTGCACCATTACATACTTAGTTTTACTATTAAGCAAAAAATAAAGTTCACACATGAGAGACACAACACTTGAAATTACGTTAGGCTATGTCTCTACAAAATAGCAACGTTGCCACACTACCGCTAGCCGTTAAATGATAAGACTACTATACGGCAGTAAATATAATAATTAAAACAATTGCGGTCTGCGAGTGAACGCGCCTTAAAAGTTGTCAATACTGTTAATCACTAAAAAGGAATATGAGCTCCGCCGATGCGTTTAAACTAGAAATATATTACGGAGACATTCCTCAGGAGTTGATGCTGCACAGTGGAGAGATGACCAGCGAGTGTTCTTTTAGAGATTACCCACCGGAATGCGGAGGCAGGCCGGCAATATATAGGTATCAGTAATCAGTAACTTGTTCCCGTACCCTCTTACTCGCCTTAAGTTATACTTTAGATTAGTTAAGTAAAGCAGACGCATCTTTCTGGAAATTAATAATAAAAAGCTTCCCTAATTACATGTTCCCACTGTTGGAGCTCAAGCCCACAGTTTACAAAGTTTTCCTTAAGATCCTTGAAAACTATATTAAATGTGCGACCGTACAAAAGTATATGAACTTTCACAAAAGAGTTTTCTTATTTAGTGTCGCTTTAAAAGAAAAAAAATATTTTAAATCAGTCCAGATAGACCTTCAATACTCTTCTTAAACCTATATCACTCCTCTTCATGAGTCGGTGGTTAAAAAAACTATTTAACTCAACTTCCCCCGCGGACGGCGCGTTGTTGGGTCGTTAAGTGTCTTTTGTGTGAGCGCGGAGCCGCGGAGTGACGCGCCGCCCCTAATCGCTCCCCACCGACAGGCATTCATCTCCCGCAATCATAAAAATATAATAAAACCCATCCCCCCCACCTCCCTCTCCCACCACACCCGACCTCCGCCACAACACAACATTCACCCGTTTCATTGGAGAGAACAAACAAAACACACTACATTGAATTCAAGCAAATCGTTAAGAACATAATTTACAATTCACGATTCGGATACGACACGATTATAACCACAATCATACTGTAATGAGGTTACAATCTTTATAATAGAACCTTCTTGAACCAGTCGCAGAAGAATAAAACATGTAACAACGGAAATTTACCTGCCTATACGAAAAGAGAGAGATATACGAGTATACAAGTAGAGAACACTAATGAATTCCGGTTAATTGTAGCGATGACCATCACATAAGCACGTTTTAGTCTGATTTCGTTTCAATTCTCCCGTAATTTGATTTCATCCGTCGATTCTACACGTTCGCTCGTCCACATCCAGCGGGGCCGGTTCAATCACTCCATTTATGACATGTTTGTACCGGAGGCCAGTCGTCGCAGTAAAACTCGCGCAACGCAGTAAAAACGCAGACGTAACGCTGTTAACGCCCGTTACCTCATAACCGTCGCCTTACATAACTCACCTAACCATAAACTTGTTATAACATAATCCATTTTCCTGTTTACGGTTTATTATACTTTTACGTTAGGATTGGGTAACGGGCGACGGAGATCATACTTTGTTTATTCCATCAGCTTACGAGATCGATGATGAAATCTACAAATTTATTAGTCTATTCCAATTTATCAATGAATGTAATTTGAATACCTTACAACCACAAACTTTACAATAAGAAAGCCAAAGAATATAACCAGATTATTTGCGATACAACAAGCAAGCAAATATTCAAATTAGAAACTGCTGCTTAGCAACTGAGATATACAACGCTTAGTTATCCACCTTCACAACTCATTAATAGATCTAGGAACAGCTATGTAACTGATCATCATAAAGAATAACTAACCCTTAACAACTCATAAAAGTATACATCATTTGATCTCTGAAATTTGGTCTACAAAAACCACTAGCCTCAAAGTTTAAAATATCCTATAATTGGTCTGTCGCTCAGAATACCAAATATATAAGACTCAAACTATCTCTGACAGAACGGTGACATATTAGAAAGTCGAATGAATAGTTTACAACCCAAAAAACGATAAGGAAGTCAGTAAGGTAACCTTTTAAATAGCTGATGCGATCCACGAAGCACTCCAAGATGAAGCGTAATCCGTAGATATAACAAAATTGTTATAGTCATAAAAGTATATCTATTAAAACAATTTATCACTGAAGCGGCTTTAAAAATTTTGATGATGGCTGTACTAGAAAGCCTGATCACTGACCGCTGGGTACCACTGCCTTTGTCTGAGTAGATCATGAAGTATTTTAGGAGGTGGAATTCTTCGGCGGCGGAGTGACAAGTTTATGTTGACTTTCAAATTTACGATATAGTTGCTAAACTAGTCGTTAAAGTGTCCAATTCTGTTGGCTATTCATCACCGCGTTGAGTAGCGCTATTTTCAGATGATGACTGCGATCTTTTCTCGGTTACCATGGTAACCGTTAGACAGAAACTAAAGATCGTTGCTTAGAAAGTCATAGGCTCCTTTAGCTGTTTGAAATCGTTCGTTTCATCATTTATAGATTTAATATCGTTTATCGTTAAAAGATATCGTCTTATGGTTCAGAGAGATGAAGATGAAGATGTGTTAAAATACGCCACATTGTTCTGGGTAGATCATTTGCCATCGTTCTAGCTGATGCACACAAAGCGGATTGAAGACTGTGACCAGCAATAGGTACCCTTGGGTAAATCGGAATGTATCGATTTACGAATTCAAATGAACAATCAAAAATTTGGTTAGAATATATCACATTCATGAATACAAAATTTTTGGTAAATAAGTAAACTCTACGACTACATCTTAAGTTACCTGCAAATGTCAAACAGTATTGTGTAGACTTTACTGAATGATTGCAGGTCGCTGTAGCTAATGTAATAATAATGGCAACGCGATTTAATGCTGACTTAACATTTTAAAATATCGAACGTATTAAAATGCAGTGTAAATATTTTAACTAGTACACAGACGTATTGCTTGTCTCGTTAAAAAATAAGTGGTTGCTCTGCTGTATCCGTGGAATCAAATGGGATGCAGCTTCTTGAGCTTCGAATACGGTGAAATGCTGCAGAGCGGAGTGTGCGGCCACGAGGTGTAGGCGCACGTTTAGTGGCCACACACGCGCCGCTGCCTTCGCGAAGGGCATTTGGGGTATTGTTTGCTGAGAAAACATTGGCCGGTTTTGGAAATTGATACACTACAAGTTATGAGCGTGAGCGATTTAAATCAAAACACGCTTTTTAAATGTGTTAGCGTATATTTAAAACGTTGGTAGTTTAATTATTTTGTGTGGAAGACACCAAACAGCTTAAGTTTCCGATTGACTCTCGTTGCTAATAAATATTAATTTGACTTTATAAGTTTACGCTATACTTAGCTACTTGTAGATTAGTAAAGAAATGTCTTCTAGATTCAAACACACAAATAAATCTATATGTTTACAACGCACTTCCGTTTGAGTTAAAATACAATTATTAAGATACGTTTCTTAATCAAAATCGTGAAGATAATAATGTCAGTCTTCATTCCGAACAAAGCTGGATCAATAATGTTTAGTTATCGCTTATTGCTTTAACTTAAGCCCCCACATACTTCAACCAGCTCTGGTATGCCTTAAGCAACCGAAGCTCATTCCGAGCGCAGTGTGCTTTTTGAAGAATTTATACAAAGTTTAACTCATTAGTGCTCACCACCGTGTATGTGCATTCATATTATACAAACACAGTGTCTGTGTGTGTCTGTTAACACACTCGCACAACTCAAAACGAATTACACCTGTGCTGGCTCCAAAATCGTTCTTTAACGGACGTCACTTAACTATTTCAGATAAAAGCTCAGTATAGATACATAGCTATAAAATGTTTACTCTATCATCTTAAATTATAGTTTATTGTATAATTATGAAATGCTATATACCGTTAGTGGACATAGCCGTCTAGCTGGGTCTTTAAAATTTCAGTTCTTGCAATAATGATGAGGTTTTTTTTCAGTTTCTGTCGCGTTGGGAGCTTCGTGAAATAAGCTCCGCGAGCAGTATGCGGACTAAGTCGATCGATCGCGACATTCCAACTTTACTGAGTTAGAATGTGGAGAGAGCTCTGTACGAAGCAACGCTTCAAATCTAAGGCACGTATTTAGTAAAAACCTCCCAGCTGGGAACCGGTCCCAGTCCCGGGGCCCAATTATCTCTCCCCGCGGCTAATTGGCAGCGGGCCCAGCTGTATTCCAACAACGCGCGGACGGGCACCGCGCGGTGACGTCGCGGGACGAACGCCTCTCGGAGAATAATTGGGACCCACTTTGAATTCTGTTTTGATTGGGAAACTGATAATACTGAACCGGTAGCTCTGTGCATTTTTTTTATACTACTAAGCGACGAGACGAGCAAGACGTTCACCTGATGGTAAGTGATACGCTTGGATAACAACGTGCTGCTAGTTAAGATGGTACACACTGCACCACATTGCGCTCGTCGTAAGACATAAGGTGTTAAGTCTCGTTACCCCAGTAATTACACTAGCTACAGCGCCCTTCAAACCGGAACACAGTAATGTTTGCACACTACTATTTGTCGGTTGCAATAGGAGCTGCGGTGGTAACCGGACGGTCTCCGGCAACAGAGACCTACCACCTGGCATGCATGCTGTACAATTCATATCATTTGTTTACCTTTATTGTGAATCTGCTTTCTTTTCATATTAAATATTTTGTTATCCAATTAGTCGACCTTCAACCTTTCAATGTTTTTTTTTTAAAAACAATAGCCCAGCGTTACCTAAATTTCTTGTCATGTTGTGTTAAATTTACTGGTGGTAGGTCTCTGTTGCTGAAGACCGTCTGGATGAGTCCAAATCCAACGCCAAATAGTAGTGTGCAAACATTACTGTGTTCCGGTTTGAAGGGCGCTGTAGCTAGTGTAATTACTGGGTTAACGAGACTTAACACCTTATGTCTCAAGGCGTGCGCAATGTGGTGCAGTGTGTACCATCTTAACTAGCACCGCGTTGTCATGGGCAAGCGTATCACTTACCATCAGGTGAACGTCCTGCTCGTCTAGTCGCATAGTAGTATAAAAATAAAAAAAAAAATCAGTCTGAAAGTAATTCAAGCTCTTTTACAGTGATTCCCTGTTCAGATACTAATTAAAAAAAAACAGCAGCCAACTTATCGCATAACGAAACTAACTTAAAAAATTAGACCACCCGAGAACTTTACAACTTAACGACTTCAAGGGATTCCTTTCCATGAATTATATCGGAGCTAATTAATGAAGTTAAAATTACCGGTCTTTTTGCTAGTAACCCGGTTTTTATCTTAATACCAAATGCGACTGATTAATTAAAAAAAAGTAATTAAGGAATCTGGTGCAATTGAAATAAATGAGTCAAAGGTTCTCTTTACAGTAACTAAGTAAAAACAAAACCAAAAATTTAATACATACCTGCGTATTAATGATTTTAATACGATAAATTTTTTTATATCTCTTTATCATAGTCGAGGCATCAAGACCGTACCAATTGGGATTTTGTTAATGACAAACCAGAGTTCTGTATATGTGGTCATTGTACTACAACGTGAGGGTAACAATTTGATACTACAGTTTTTGTTTTATGAAATCCAAGAGATATGCAAATTTTTTGAGAATTAAAAATACCAGTTGTCATATATACAGATAAAACAAAAGGACACATAAGTCACAGAGAGTATCTACAGTATAAATCAGATCAGAACGTAGTAAGGTATGCTCACTACAGCAGGTAGTAGGAGGCTCTGTTGCCGTAAGTACCTAGACGGTCACTAACAAGAGAAACCTAAGAAATTTCGAGAATCCAAAACACCAACGCTTTTTTTTTTTTATACTAATGAGGTGGCAAACAAGCATACGGCCCGCCTGATGGTAAGCAGTTACCGTAGCCTATTGACGCCTGCAGTACCAGAAGTATCACTGGCGCGTTGCCGACCCCGTAAAAACCTAATCACGCCCTTTTTAAATAACCCCATTCTGTAGCTTCTTGGGAAAACCACGGCAGGGAGTTCATTCCATAACTTGATGGTTCTTGGGAGAAAGTTCCTCTGAAACCGGACTGTACGCGACCATTGCGGTTCTAAGGTATGAGGATGAATTCCCTGCCGATGGCGGACGGTGCGATGGTGAAATGTGGCTGTGGGCATCATGTCGAAAAGTTCTTCAGAACACATCCCATTATATAGACGGTAGAATACGCACAAAGCAGCAAAATCGCGTCTGAGACTCAGGTGTTCGAGACCGTCCGTAAGCACGGAATCGTCGTCGATTCTCACAGTTCGCGCCTGTACCGAGTCAAGAGGATCAAGTTAGTATTTAGGTGCTCCCGCCCATAGGTGCGAGCAGTACTCCATATGGGGCCTGACTTGCGTTTTATAGAGCAGAAGTCTTTGCCCTACTTTGTCTTTCAATTAACTACGAATATATCCAACAAGTACAACAGTCAATACTGTACTTTAGCAACTTAAACTTCGCGATGTTTTCGACTAAGCTGAACAAATCGAAATGGTTGACATCAGAGGAAGGTGACAAGCGAAAGTTTACAAACAGAAGAAATCTACGCAAATAGCCGGCGCTGTCTCCAGCCCACTCGGCCGATGTTTATTCACACGGCCATTGTTTCCATTCTAATAATAAGCACAGCAGTTCACTGTCGCGGCGACGCGTTGACTAACCTCTTTTAAATTTAGGCAAGTGAACGGAGAAGCAGTCGACCTGACATGGATCCAACCATATGAACCTACACTGCGACATAAAGCGTCAAAATTCTAGAGCCGGACGCACCATTTACACAGAACAAAAAAATCCGGCAATGTTTTTCATGATTCAGCTTTTAAGTCATCAAGATTTTCACCAATCGCTTTTAATAAACAGTAGATACCGGCTTCTAAATCTTTAGTCAGATCTGAGAAGTAACATAATTGTTTTAATAAAAACAGATGAAATAGCAGAACAGCTATACACTTCTTGTGTGATAGCTTATGACGTTACAACGTACTTATCACTTACAGAAGAATAATCTTATTCGTAACAAAAATTAAGATGTTAAGTTTAGGAACACGAGAACAACACCATAAACCTAATAAAGATAATATGAATTATACTAAGTAACTTTATACAGGAAACGTACCTGAGTATCAGACGCTCCAATAAAGAATAACTGGTGAACACGAGATTATTATATATACAAATAGATATGCTTGGAAACTACACTCCAACACTCCGCTTTACTTCGAAAAAAGTGACTGTAAACTTATTTTGTGACAACTATATTTTTTTAAATGACCCAAAACCAAAAATTAATGGACTTCATAAGGTTGCTACGAACCAAAATTGTCATATATTTTGTTGCACATCAATTAATACTTATATACAAATCATTGTATACAAGTTTACATCTCAATTTTAAATGAGGTTAAGTGACAGCGATGGCACAGGTCGCCATAGTCTCTAATTCCAGCACACAGTCATTGACACTATTTTGACACTATCCGGATAGTAGCTAGACAGATTGATAGGAAAAAACTCTATAAAAATCCCAAACTCACATAAATAGTTCCGAAATTGAACCGTGGAATAATTATATAAAGGTAAAAAAAATCTACTCCAGGTCTGTACTCTAAAGCTTTACATAGATAGATCTAGATAGTTAGTGCAAAGATTTACCACAGCTAGACCACAATGAAAAATAAAAGTCGTTTTGGCGACCATCCAGGTGAACGGCGCACCTGGTGACAATTATATACTTAATGCTTCAGAATTAGACCGCCGCATTCACAATCACAGCTTCCGATACCTAGACTTTAGCTCATACTAAGTGATATTCGTTAGGTTTTAGTTATTGCTGTCACACAAAATTTTCGCAGCCGGATAGAGACAGACGAAACACTTGCGATCATTTAAACTTCACCACTTATATGAATATAAAAATGGGGTCCGCCGTGGAAGCAGTGACAGAGATGTCGAAAGAATTACTAGAACGTAGTAAGTAGAATGATAATAAGTATCGTAATAATTTCATCTACAGTACCCTTCAAACTAGAATCACCAGGCCGATGTAGACATTAGAGATCGACCTAGACACCGACGAGCGAGGAAATAGTGTAAAGTAATATTAGAATAAGAGTCATCAACAATGAGGACATCAGTCATCAATTCCGCGCGGAGCGTGTAAACTTACTCATGAAATATAAGAGTATTAAAACACAAACGATTTCGTTTTAAAATTTATTTCCTAGCACCGGGAGGGTAAGTGACCGCTGATTCAGAAGCGATCTCCCGACCTGGCCGCACCAAGAGTTCCGCAGCCACCGTGCTAATTGATACCGTAGCGACACGGAATAGAGCTGACAACGCGTCGCCGGGGCCCGCAGATAGGACCCGGCCGCGCCGCGACGGAGACACCAGCTCTATATCGGTAGCCGGGACACTTCCCCCGTCTCGTACTATTTATTCCGCTCCCTCCCACTTTAAGTTACTCATTGAGCAAATCTAGAGGGAAATAGTAACTCTGCTAATGATTTCTTACATTTCCGCGAATGTTACACATTTATTAAAACTCAATTTTACGGATTTTATCGCGTTTATTATTTAGTTTGTTTATTCCCGACGTTTCGACCACTTCAACAAAGAGATCAGTGAAGGAACATATAGCTGACTTGAAACATCAGCGCACTAAGAAGTCTGCAATCTGTGACCATGTTATGGACCATCCCAACTATTACATCAGATGTGATAAACCTCAAATCCTCGCCAAAGAACACCGATTCCTGCCAAGGATGATTCACGATGCTATTGAAATTAAAAAACATCCTAATTTTAATAGAGAAGATGGTTGGGTAATACCACCGGCTTGGGATCCTATTATTAATAAAATTAAACCAAATCCCAAGTAGAAGACTTCAAGACACAGTGAGCTCTTTCTGCGTAGATCGGACCATTAATAATAATTAAAAAGTTGTGGGTACCATGTGATAGCTGGGACATTTGGACGTCTGTCATCTTAGTCCTCCCGTGACCATGACTGCTGCAAAGCGGTCGAAACGTCGGGAATAAACAAACTAAATAATAAACGCGATAAAATCCGTAAAACTGAGTTTTAATAAATGAGTAACTCTGCTCTAAAACTATTCATTGTTCTCGTTTCTTTAAGTTGGTACGAAGGAAGAGATCCCAACCGAACTAGTAGTGATGAAACGTCAAACTTGTCTTCTTTTAATGTACTGATTTGACGGTAAGCATTCAACTCAACGGTGATGTACCATCCAAAATATACCTATATATTAATGATGATAAGTCTCATTACTTTAACATTGTTACTACAGCAACTTATAGATCAGCCAAGAGTAATGTGCTAACACCACAGCTTGGTTAGGGTTTGGAACTGGACAGCTAATGACAGACAGTAGAATTGATGCTTATATCCAGCAGTGGAACGATGATAACGAATACATTTGGCAGCAACAATCCAGTCTTCATTGTATTATGTAAACCCTTAAGGAATAACAACAATCGTTAATGTACACGCAACTTTATATAAAACTAATTTAGTCTACGTCACTACGGAAGCCTGGATAGATTAAGCTGCAATTGATGTGGTCGTCAATCAAAGCGGTGAAAGTTTTCCTCGCGAACCACCAGTTAATTATTTACCTGATCCAACTGCGACTGCGATCGCCTGTGACACACGTAAGCAACTGAAAGTCGCACTCACAAATTATAGATTACGATGATACAACCGCGATAGATTATTTGAAACATAATGATAAATTTGTCTAGAAAGTTAATAATAGAAAACGAATAAATTTTACTTCAAAGAGACCACCTTTAAAAAAATTAGTCAAGCAGATTTTACAAGAGTCACGTTGATGGAGAATACCCAAACATTGAAGACACAACACAGTTATTAAATTAACTACAGTATCCGCTGTTGTTTTTTCAATGACATTCCTCTTTATCTCGTTTCCTTATCAAAGGATATAATTAGGTACACAGCAATACAAACTGCATTTGTTTTATATTAATAAAAGAAAGAAGCTCTCATTTGAGTTATTATCTTTGGTAACTTAATTAGTATACACAATAACCATTAAGTTTTTCACGTGCAGTTTTTAAAAGTCGGAGTAAACAATTACCCATGTTTAAAATTAACTCTAAACCATCCCCTAACTTTCACGGGGCTGATTAGATCCGGCCGGGCGAGCGTAAGGTAGGCCGTGAACTTAACAAAGGACCTTCCACGAAGTACCCTTACCTGCCACACGGCCGCCCCCGGCGCGACTGCAGCGCCCTCGCCAACCAACACGACGCTTAAAAGCTTGTTAAAATAGTAAACGGATCATGTAATAACAAAAGAAATGCTTTCTATACACAACAAGAGAAAGAAAAGAAATAATCTGAAGCATTTATCGCAAGTCTTTATAATCTAGTTAATGTATATTCAGCAAATTCATTTTTGAATGTAGACGCAGTGATGGAAGGTGTATCGGTGAACTAATAAAGGTCCGGAAGGTCACTAGATTTAATCAGAACAGAACCGATGGGTGTGAAAACGTTTGGGAAGACATGTCCAACAGTAAACGTCTATCGGCTGATGTTAATCATGATGATCATAGCATCCAAATATATGATACAATGACATGCAAACCTAAAATCATTGTTCGTTCATCATCGATTTAATAATTTTGTCTGATTAAACCAAGAAAGAAGCAGATGTTTACAAATATTGGTTCCTCAGACGTGCGCTCAATAAAAGTTCATCCCATACCTGGAATATCAAAATAATTTATAATTTGATACACTAAAGATTACTTACAAGTAAAACATATTTCAAAGTCGTCCGCTTCATAATAAAGATGCGATATCGCATTAAATATACATAACAAAGCTTCTTTTCTCCTATTTCCTGCAAGATGGCAGACAATCAAATACAATGAGGAGTTGACCAACAATCTGTTTGTTCACGACGATGTCTCCAGTGAGCGGGGAGGAGGCGATCAGTCATTGTCACCTCCCCCGCAGCAGGTGGGAGTGATGCGCATGCTCAAGACGCGATTACATGGATTGTGATCATCGTTTATGTACTTCTTTATTTTGATGAATCTGTTCACCTCGTCTGATAAGAAAAAACAGTAACATAAAGGCTTTATTAACTTTGATGAAACAAAGAACGGTACAACACCCAGCTCCGTCTCCGGCGATGTCAATAACGTTTAAAATGCAGCCTGCCTTATACTGCCTTAAATACTGAACAGGACATCCTGTCCGCTCAGCTGTTCGTGCCACCTGTTCGAATTTACGCGAATGAAGAAAGGCGCTTTGTTCTGTAATCAACGAATAAGAGAGCGCTTTTTTCTCTTTCATTTCGTTATAAAACATTTAAACATATGTATACATAAAAACTAAGTTCATTTCAATGTTTACACATTTAGTACTAAAAAAAAGCGATGAATAAATCAACAGCTCATCTTATATACCCACTCCTGGGATTCGGAGCCTTAGTACTAGCTGGTAATTGATGAAATAAGTTTTAAACTACTTTAAAAGAAAACGGAAAAGTGAGTAGCAGAAGTCGTCTCTTTTCCGCTTTCGTAAGTTCTTCGATTTTACAGCATCATCAGAATATGATTCTTTAAAATGAAATTAAAACCTTTACAGAATAAAGTCGTCTTAATGCACCGCCAGCTGTTCCCGCGGTGTGGCGCCACCTTTACATAAACGCGTACAGTGTGACACGCCGCGACGAGACCAGCAGTTCCCAGAAACAGTCGCCCCGCGAGGTGCCAGTCTGTTTACAACCAGTTCCACTTGGTAAACGATAGCTCGCACCCAGCCGGGCTTCTCATGTGTCTGATGTACTATTTGTGGTCAAATGGACGCGTCGGCGCGCTAATGCGAGGAGTCGATTCATGTGAAGCGAACTTGTCTGTCTCTATAGCAGGAAACACTAAATTCCCAACAATTTTCACATGTTTGTTTTTCATCTACAACATCATCAGAAATGGATCTTCTATAAACTTCTCGGTCACTTATCAAATACACTCCCGGACACATCTATCGGCCCACCTAGTGTTTAAAAGTTTTAACGGTGCCTAACTAAAAATAAATGTTAGGTGGAGCAATAAGATTTAATGCAGTTTTAAAGCTGATTTTATGGTCAACCTTTATGTATGTTTTTTTTTTAATTTTGAATTCAGGATTATGAAAAAAAAAACGAAAATTCGTGTCTGTTTATTGTTTTCAACGACCCAGGAATGGAGAGAACTTTTTAATTTCGCACCAGTTGGATTTTTTTTTGATGTTTCCGATTATTGGTTCCATAAAAAGGCAAATCTAAACTTAGAGCCAGTTTTGACCAAAAAATATGGATACTCTGCCTGAAATTGTCGCCCAAGTTGTAAAACTTCTGCCGGCCAAATCAATTCGAAATTAAAAAAAAAATAAAAAAAAAAACATACATAGGGGTTGACCAATAAATCAGCTTCAAAACTGCATTAAAACTTATTGCTCCACCTAACATTTATTTTTAACTAGACACCGTCGAAACTTTAAACACTGGGTGGTGGGCCGATAGATGTGTCCGGGAGTATATTATTGTAATTAAGCACTTACTTGTAATGGACTTCTCCAATCGTCAGTTAAAATATTTGTCTCATCATCTGCAAAATTTACTTCATCTGCATCGTACAGAATGCGGCCTACATTCGTTCACTATCTTTCAACTATCACACAATGAGCACTGTTAACCTATTTAACCTCTACGACGTTACGTCTGCAGATAACGCGGACGGTTCGCCCAGGAATATCCTAGATCTGACAAACGCTGATATTTGCGCAGTTACTAAACATTAATTGGTGATAACGAAAGAAACAAAAAGATGAAGACATTAAAACTAAAAGTGAAGAATGTAACTATTTTATTATATGATGAATAAAAGGATGTTTCATTGATAAAAAGGTAAATTGATTGAAAATGCTTTGTGAAAGGATTGAGAATTTTGGGCATACTTTCTTCTTTTCTTGCGACACCTTTTCACTCCTAAAACCCTAAAATTAAAATTGGTCTCTTTAAAATAACCCAGTTTTGTGGTATGGCGTCTGTCATAATACTGTTTTTCAGATGATGTTGGTGGTGTTAGTGATTTTTTGGTGATTTATTTAAAGCTTTCATCATTCCATTGAATTCAAGTTTAAAAATCAACGAGCTTGATACTATCGCGCTGGTTTACACGTCACGTCACCTTCATTCAATAAATAACATTTAAAAATGTTGTCATAGTTTATAAATAAAATCGTAATTATGTTTATTATAATATAAATAAAATCGTAATTATGTTTATTATAATATTGTAATTATTTCAGTGCTAGCATCATTAAGATTTTCTAAGTAGAGTTTTTATTACATTATACACAATATCTTTTTAATAATAATCAATTTACTTTCTATTATTAGATCGATTCACAGATTTAATAGTGTTACGTCTAGATAATTTTGTTAACATGCAATGAAATTGAATATTTCGTTATGCGTACATGCAACCACCGACGCGTCCGCACGCCGCGGCAGACAGATCGCGACTGCACTGTTTGCCGCGTCCTTTGATTTTATACTACATTTACGTATTCATTGTTTATCAAATTACCCACATTAATTGCTGAATACTGCTAATAATTTATAATTTAATATTATATAAAAGCTTTAGTAATTAAATGTATGTATATTATTTACAGTAAAGACCGGAAAGAGTTTTAGTGTGCATTCTGTTAGAGTTTGATTAAGTTTATGTTGCGATTACCTAAACCATACTCACCACACCACACGAACAACGCGTCAATCGGCGCAATTTTTTTTTTTTATACTACTATGCGACGAGACGAGCAAGACGTTCACCTGATGGTAAGTGATACGCTTGTATACCAACGTGGTGCTAGTTAAGATGGTACACACTGCATCACATTGCGCTCGTCGTAAGACATAAGGTGTTAAGTCTCGTTACCCCAGTAATTACACTAGCTACAGCGCCCTTCAAACCGGAACACAGTAATGTTCGCACACTACTATTTGTCGGTTGCAATAGGAGCTGCGGTGGTACCCAGACGGTCTCCGGCAAAAGAGACCTACCACCTGGTATTACATCTGCATAGCTTTCGAAGTATTCAATCAGAGTGGCTGCGGCTTCATAATTCACTTGGCCGATTATGTACGGCGCAGTGCGCAGTGCGCGGGAACCGGTTCCGCCGCCGAAAGGTTCCCGGTTCGCGCGATCACTTGACACGGAGGTGATTAGTTGCGCAAACTGATAATGGATTAACACGTCGAGCCGCCGGTATCACTAACCAACAGACAAAACACTAACGAAACGAATGAAAATCTTCATAAAGTAATACTGTTAAAGAATAAAGTTTTATAGACAATAAAGAGAATCTTAAAGAGAATACAAAATATGACTAATATCTAGTCCTAAAGCGTTTCTCGTATTATTCCTGATACAACCACACACCGCGTCGTTTGCTATGCGGACGCGATCGGTCGCGAATGTAACTAGCGGTCACCCATCCTTGTACGGGCTTAAACTGTCCCGATCCGATAAGTACGGTTAAACTAACTTCGCAATCTTATTGAATAATGAGAGTTAATTTAATATAACAACCACACAAAGGTATATCAGAGGTAGTTGTAACTTATTACACCCAAAAAAAAGTGGCTGTTATTATATTAAATGGGACAATGATGCCGAAGTTAGTGAAGGCTCCGACTTTCATACGTTTGTTGAACACAGCGATACAAGTACGAGCTAGGCAACTCTAACACAACCCAAACTACACTACAGGAGGCCTTAGAATCGAATACTAGACCTCCGTGTTACAAACGAGCGGTTAACTTTGCGCCACAGAGGCGAAGTTATAAAGTGATGTTTTAAACTAGTGTTCGTGAAAGTATATTCAAAAACTTCTGTTTGTACATAAAGAAATTATACGTAATTTTCTATATTTTTAAAACTTGTTCGTCATTTTATAAAATTAAAAGTAAAACTGTTTTCGTGGCATTTTGTTCATACGATCTTTTTTATTTCATTTACTTATTATAATAAATATACACTGTAGTTTTCATATATCCGATCGTTATATTCAGTATGTAGGTTTTTAAAAGGTCTGCTTTCCTATTATTTTATATAATTATTAAGACATTAAGTTCTTTTATATATATATATATAAATACCACCGTTTTGTAATAAGAGCGGATAAAATAAATTTTAAAATTTTATAAACTCTTAAACGTTTTATTTTTACTGAACGATTATAACAGTTACTTATATGTGAAGCATATGAAAGACTTTATGAATTACCGGGTTTGTGATGCTTATGCTTCTTCCCCTTCCCGGCGACGGCAGCCACCAGGAGCGCCACCAGCGTCCAAGACAATCTCATCTTTTCACCATCACACCGCACAATTTACCACAATTTAAATGTAAATACCGAAAACATTCAAAACATGCCAACAAACTAACTTATTCTCTATTATTGAATCGCCGCTATAAAATAATTATAACTTTACTGAATAAAAACACTACGTCTCTCAAAACTTTTAACTAAGGTTTAAAACTTTGATATCGTAAAAGATCGCGAAACTTTGCGACGTAACACAATACACCGTCCGCGGCGGGAGCTGTGCGAGCACTAACAGACGCACCGCCAGCTCCGGCCCGCACCACAAACAAAAGCTAAGAAAGCTTTCCTGTTCAGAAACATCGTTTAAATCTCTCACGAATATCAATCCTTATTTTAATGACGTTCATTTTATACAAGTTATAATTGTTTATACATTTAAAAACATTTTATTTAAATGCTAGTATTATAAACAAAATATTTACATAAAGCTCAGTTTATCTGAAGCTTTTGTTTCGAAAACCGATGCAGTCGACGATCAGCAATTTCACTATTTTACAATAGATGGCGTGAATATTAATTAGGTCAATGATTTTTCTAGCTTTCAATTCATATTACTAAAAAAATGCAACGTCAAAAAAACCAACAGGCACCTAAAATTTTATTATTAATTTGTTAATATAATAATAATTAAAAAGAAACTAACTAATGGAAACAATTTCATATAAGTTTTAAGGTACTTGTTTAACACAGTACAATTGCTTGCATCTTTTTTAGATGGTTGACTGTGAGTTGTTTTATATTTGTTTTAATCTAACAATACTTGTAATAAAGTGCATTCTTATATTTTAAAATCGCTATTACATTTTTCAGTGAAATTATAGAAAAGCTTATAGCTGTCCCCACTAGATGTCTCTCCTTATTGTTCACATGTGAACTATAGATGGCGCTGTTTTAAATGTATTGTTTCTTGGAACATATGGGGATAACTGACGGTGAGTTGCGAGCATCGCTGTACTGAAAACTTATAATTTGCTCCAATTTGTTGTTTGTTTGTCATTTTCCTATATATTATTGGTTATTTTAGTTATAGGAAGTAATTATCGAGAACCAAATATATTTAACTGCAATAAAGTGGATCTATTGTACAACAATATAAATATAAACTTCGTTAAGCAAGCTACGGATAAGTGTTTCAACACTAGTTGGTGAATCATAAAATGAGTTACCACACGAATTGGAGATTAACTCATAGCAAGGGTATAACGAAACAGAAAAAAACAAATTCGGTAACAGTTGTTGGGTAGAAATAATCGCAAATTATATAGATTTCTATTTATTTGGCAGTTTACAATTCCTTTACATGTGTCACCAATACAAATATTTCATAGTTTATACAAACGTATCGATGTACCGACAGATCGTGGGGAACGGGATACGGAGTTTGGGTTGAGGGGAGCGGCGGCGCCGCGCCTGTCGCCACCGACCAATAACATAAACGAACGTAAGCCAAAAAATGTTTAATTTTAATATCGTCAAAATTTACATTGCGTTCATCGTAACACCAAAGAACTGGACACCCGCTCCGCCACCGCTCAACGAGTAAAAAATCACCTAAAAAATCATCGCTAGAATTAAGTATTACAAGTAGGTACAAGATATTTTCGGATAGATCGTGCCGCTCTCGGGGCCGCGTCGGCCGCGCGACGGCGACCGTCCGCCCGTGCGCTGCGTGTGCGCCCGACGCGCCGGCTGCGAGTGATATGTACGATGCGAAGCGCCCGCAAAAACAAACAATTATTATCATCATCTGATATGTACTACGTCGCTATACAGGCTCGATATAATCTATAAAACCTAAGCAGAGGACTCGCGCGCCGCGCCGCCGGAGAGACGCGGCGCGTCCGGCCGGCTGCTGCGCGACGAAACTTTTATACTTAAAACACACAATTCACTACACTCCCACGCAAAGTGTGACGCAAAACACACGAAAACCTATCGGGGCGATGGCTACACATCTGCAATAACCGGGTCAAACTGATACACTATGAAATAATCCTGACGCAGGTCGCGACGAGAAAGAAAGAGGGCCACGACGAGATGACCTCGCGTGATATGTGATCCGACAACAAAGCTGCCAAGCAGAGGAATGCGTTTTTAAATATATCGTATATAAAATTTTATATGAAAAAAATTTACTGATCTAGAATAAATTTACGCTATAAATATACAGACGCACCACGCGACACGCGACACGCGTCACGCGGCGGGACAAATATATAGACATGCATTTATAGAGAATACTTTACGCAAGTAGGTTTAAATTTTTTTTATATAAAATATTTCAACATCGTCTACAAACTATTCACAATAAACACTTAAGCGTTATATATATTTATATATATATATAGTAGTCTACTTGTCATCCGAGTAGAACTGAACGGCGCGGCGACAATCATACGAACACGCGCATACTGTCACGCTACAAGACGCGTGGGGTGCGGGTACAGCGCTCGGAGACCGGCCGCGTCAGCGCTCGGAGACCGGCCGCGTCAGCGCTCGGAGACCGGCCGCGTCAGCGCTCGGAGACGGGTCGCGTGCGCACGCGTCGCGCGGGGAGTGCGACACGGGGTGGTTGTGTGTGTGTGTGTGTGTTGGGGTGTAGTGGGGGCCGGTACGGCGCCCCCGCCCTGCGGGCCCGACCGGGCCGCCTCAGACGAACCACTCGTCCTTGTGCGGGGCGGCGCTCAGCGCTGCGCGCTCGCCCGCAGGCGGCCCGGGCGCGCCGCGTTGTACCCGCGCGGGCCCGCAGGGAGCGCCCAGTTTCCCGGCAGCCGCGTGCCGCCCACCGGCGACTCTCCGCCGACGGGCTTGCCAGCCGAACCGGCGCCGTTGCTGCTCGCCATCTGTTGCACTGCGACGACACAACAAATAGATTTTAAAGTCTCAACAAATTATTATGAACGGATTTTCAGTACTTCTACAGTTTATATTATGTATTATCTTCTTGACATAACACAAACTAACCTAACTTTAAAAAGACGTTTGAAAAGCCATTTACTGCAACACGAGCACATCTCGCAATAAACAAATTAAATATTATGTATGTATGTAAGTTTGTATATGTAAGTTTTATGTATGTTTTATGTATGTATGTATACATGTGAGTATTAATTTAAATTAGAATTAGCACCCGCCATTCCTCTCTATTCCACTGTCAAACATTCTCCCGGGGTTGACTGGTAGAGAATGCCACAAGGCATTAAGTCCGCCCATTGTAACGTTTTGGCGTATACAATAAAGATTTTATATAAATAAATAAATAAATAACACAACGTCATATGGTATTCAGACGAGGCCGAAGATGACAAAGCGTGCTCGCTCAGGAGTTTAGTAGACAACAGGCAGCAGGAGTTTGTTAACAAGCCCCGCGCATTGCGCAGCGGTAGCCGCCTGGAGTGAGGTCCGAGACACCAAATAACTCACAGTGCAGATGTGTGCGTCTGGAGGGCGCGCGCCGGCGGCAGTAGCAGCAGACGGCGAGCGCGACGGTGACCACCGCCAGCGCCGCGCCGCCCGCCACGCCGGCCGCCCACAGCCCGCCGCCGCCGGCGCCGCCGCTCTCTGCCTCGCCGTCGGGGACGGAAGTGGTGATCATACATGTACACAATCACAATATAGCACTCCACACAATAGAACCGCAAATAATTTACAATGCACTACACAATAAATATTACAAAATTAAAGAAGAGTATATTAAAGAAAACTCATGTGTAAGTGGTGTGCTGCCAACGTTAGACTACATTCAGCATTAATTGTAGCGAAGTTGCTACAACGATAATTTTCACCGCAGCCTATGTTTGATATCACAGGGCATTTCAATATCTTGAAGCTCTGGAGAGAGGCGTTGATGATATTAAACCGAGAACTCTATATATCCATAGTTTCGAATTAAGAAAATTCACGAAAGGACCACATTTATGACGTACAGAGTAATAAAATTACATTACATTCCAGACCACTAAAGCACTACAAGTAAATTTAATTACGAAAGAAAAAACAATTTCATTAATTCCCGGAGCTTTCGCAATAACGAGAAATATAATTTGTTTTACTCTTTTCTTGATGAATGTAAAAAAAAACCGCGACGGACCGTTCCGCTCCTTCCGGACGTTTATAACGTAGAACAAAAGGTTTCAGCGGAAGCGAACGGAACGAAATCCCTTGATTAATACCATCTAATAACGACCCATCATAAACTCTGAGTCGTAAACGGAAAAATATCTGAATATTAAACTTTTTACATGGCGCCTGCTAATATTTATTACGTTTAATTTGCGAAATACAAAACTGCTATTACAGAGCCGCAGGCGCAAAAATAATAATTCCTTCCAGAATCTGTGTTATTTACTATAAAACAGTTTAAAATATACTTTTTCATTAATAAGTATATAATTAAAACGTTTTATTAGCCAACTAAATTTGAATGTAGTGTAGCTATTAGCGGATGGGAAATACCGACACGTAATAACTACTGCGCTGCGTTATTAAAACGATTCCGTTGTTAATATTTCGTATTGTAAAAACTTATTGTGTGCCGTTTAAAGCTGTGCGGCAGTTACGAGGTTGGATCATTTCCAACTAATGTTGAACATTACGAGCGGAGTCCATAACCAGGTTACCGTTACTATTATTATTAATGACTGCCCAGGAGAGGATTGCAGCTCCCGAACAGCTACAATCATTTTATTCCATACTTTCTTGTTCAAAGCTTCTGAATCAATTAATCATATAAATGTATTCAGTCGTTTCAACATTATCAGCTTAGGTATTAGAAAAAACACATTTCTATTTATAAATTAATTCGTCAGGCTTCTCAGATCTTACTTCTAGTAAGTACTTCTTTACTTACTACTCTGCTAATCAAAGTAAAGAAGTAATGTAGTACAACATATTAAGTTGCTTTTCTTATGATGTCACTTCGTTTTTAGTATCCTTATAATTTTATACCACATAGTTAAGGTTCAAACATTTAACCAGCAAGTGCCAAAGGTGAACGTCGTTTTTGTTTACGCATGTTAAATTAAAAGAAATAAACTCTTTAGATTTATTATAGTTTTAATATCAACGGATCTGGAGATCTGGCATTAATGATGAGTGTACCGGAGGGGCCGCCGTCCACCCCGCGCCACCCCCAGAGTTTCGTTTGGGCGGATCCGGTATTCTACCATTAGTATTTTCCAAATCTGTTTAAAAATATGTGACCGTCTTGATAATCTTTTATTTCTGCACAGCAAGATTAAAAGGATATTGAAGATGTTTTATAGGTTCAGCAATACTATTGGTGTTCCTCTTAGTGGGGAGCACCTCTTCGATGTAGTTTAAATAAAATTAGTAAAAAATAACAAGAAAAGAGTTGATTAAATAAAGTTAGACTTAAACAGAAGATAGGGATGTAAATAACCGATGAAGGAAAGGTAGGTTACCGGGACAGAGGGCGGCGGTGTCCTCGTCGGAGCCGTCGGCGCAGTGGTCCACTCCGTCGCAGGTGAGGTCCGCGCTGACGCAGAACTCCCTCTGCTTACACCGGAACTCCTTGCAACCGTGCTCTGGAAAATCCAATTGGACCAGTCATTAACTTAAACAATATACCTGGAGGAGAAGGAAGATACTATGATAAGACCATATGAACGTGATTCTGTGGGGACTTTCTTACTAGGTGTAATCTTCTCACATGTGAGTCACCACTTCTTTAATGAAAACATTAAAGCTGATGAAAATGTGTTGTGGATTGTAATGAAATTTTATCCGCACCGTCTTGACTGTGTAGTAACTATACGTAATGCACAATTTCTTATTATGCGATTCTGTTTTGTTAAAATCTATTGTGTAGTTTCCAGATTGATTCGACTTGAGAACAGTCAAGACTACTTATTTGTGACGTTTATGTGCTTTGATCACTTGCAAGCTTTTTTACTAAAAATTTGTTTACTTACTTTATTCTACAAGTATATTATCACTCGGTAATATCCATGCACCGTAAAGGATAGTCCAATTTCCCACGATATCCAATCTCCAAATAGAGTCACTATCTTTAACGAATTCTGCTATCAACGTCAGCCCCTTTTCCCAATTCGGACGGTGGATAGCGGAAACTTTCCATTCTCTTAGATTAACCATTATCTGTATTGGATATCATTAAGTAATCCTTTATTTCCAAGAAAAATTAAGTGTTTCTATTTAACCAAATACGAAACAAGAAATTATAGGACTTGTTAAAAGGTGTGAACAATACTGGATCTAGGTTTATAATCTTGTGTATGCGTTAAACAGCTGTGTATACATCCTAGCTGCCGTCTCATTGTTGTGGGTAGACGCGTTACTTACCACTAGGTGAACGTCCTCGTTTTGTCGCTGGTTGCGTAAAAACCTTGTTTTATGCAAGAGAGTGCGTCAGTACAAAACTCGAACAGGACTTCGAACAATGCGCTACACACGGTCTACCGCCGCCGGTGCCCACTCCCACCCCCACTCTCACTCCCCGGCGACCGTTATACATCAAACGGCTGGAGGGTGCCACCCCCGTAATCCCCGAGCCGTCCCCTAAGCCCCGTCTGCGCTTAGAAATAAAGATTATAACCGATCAAAGTTTTTCATCTGCGCAATTGGACTCTCCATCTCCAAACCGAGGAGTTCCGCGGAGAACTCTTGATGGCTTGTTGGCACAGGACGACTCCGTTATATACTATGAGTTCCCGCTGACATGATTCCTTCATTAACAAACGTAGCTAAAGAAGTGATAATACATATTTTTGTTTATACTAAAACGGTAACAAATAATTTTTTTAGACTTTTCCAAAAAGTTATAACGTGAAGACTGAGATTATAGTTTTACTCTATTTACTTATTTGCAGTTCGTCACAGAATTTGTCGTAAATTTGATTTGAAACGATTCAAATTATTTTACTGCGGGTACAACTGATTTGTACAGGGGGAGATGTGATGAGGACCTTAAGATGTCGCCCTCGACCGGGGGGTTGATTTTTATTGCTTATTTTCCATTATTAATTTCTTCCCCTTGCGTCGGCAGCGGACGTCGGAAATGTCTCGGAATCGTCGTTTCACACGTTAGCACACCGTAGCAAGTTTCAGATATCTCTACAATCGTATCGATGCCATCGGTAAACTTATTTTAACAGACGCGTTAAGCTATAGATACTTAGTCTGGTCAATGTATCACAATTCCGATTTTACATCAATCAAAAAACACTATCTCCACCACCATACGGGAAATGTAGCTAGGAGAGAGGGAGACGAAAGGCAAACTGAATCGAATTGAAGTCAAGATCTGGCTTAATTACCATAATCAGATTAAGATGCAAAAATTG
Organism: Byasa hedistus; assembly: GCA_029286795.1. NCBI lineage: Eukaryota > Metazoa > Arthropoda > Insecta > Lepidoptera > Papilionidae > Byasa > Byasa hedistus. The sequence continues at coordinate 370,906 of JAGSMW010000020.1, read as the reverse complement.
ACGGCACTTTATATGATCTAGATATAGTACCCAATCTTACTTTCATTTTCGACGTTCACATTTTAAAACACAAGAATTACAATCGCATCAGGTATTACAACGACTCCATATACACGAGAATCACCCGGTGCTAAGTGATACTTCCAGTCCAATTCATAATGTACAAGCTACTACCCACAAGGACAACACCTGCTTGTAGCCTTGCGGATAGTTTAATATCTTTATTGTTACTGCAACATGTTTAATATTTCGTCCTCAAAAGCAACTGAATCTTAAGCTCGACTTAGCTTTAGTGTTTGTTATTTACATCTTCAGTCTCCGTCTTACAATGTGAAAAGGTTACTTCATCTTATTCGCATTTTATTATAATATTAGTTATGTAAGACGTCACACTCCCGCAAAGAACTTCAGGTAAGTAAAGCTAATAGTTTCCAAGCTTCCGCACTCCGACCAACTTCTGATCTCCCTCTCTGGAAGTATCCGCAGCACAAACGAAAAGCTTAGGCGCAGTGGTTAACTAACACTCTAAGTAGTCACTGTCAAATGGTTAAATAATTTAATTTAAATAATATCAGCGTATCGTTATAAATATAAAGACATTACACATGTGAGTACATTCGCACAAATCTCTTTCGAAAGGGTTTCCCTTTGACATATAAATGTTGAAGACTTACAAAATCTAAACAACAAAAATGCTTATCCAAAAGGGTGGTTCATAAAGTAAATATGATTACAGCTCCACCCCCCCTGGTCCCCCGCTGGATTCCTAAGTCTTCGCTGAAAGTTGTAAGTCTCTCTTCCAGTGTACTTTTCCGCTTTGCGAGGCGGAAAACCTAATAGGCGTCGCGCGCGAGTTCAAACGACGTGAGCTGTTTCCTTTCATGGAGAATACATTCGTGTTTTCAACTGATGTGTGCTGAAGCCGATCAACGTTAAAGACTAAGCATTAATTAATTTATTTTTTAAATCTGTAACGGCGTGATGTATCGTCGGTAATAGACGCTGCAGTTTTAATAAGCCGAAGGCATTGACGATCAGCTCGCGCCCGCGATCTGTCTCAACTTTAGACTCCAGGTTCACATTCGAATAGGAATACATAAAATTTAAACAAATTCATGAGTCCTACTTATTAGGTTACACCACGTGGAAATGACTATAGATACACAGCTAATGTTCAGGAACTGCAACAGGTCTGGTTCGCTGCAGACGCCGGCCGCGGGGTGGGCTCGGAGTGCGCGGTGCAGGGCCGCACCTCCCGCCTCCGTTCCGACGAATAAACATTCGTGCAAATTAAAGAGGGCGATGAAGGAGGGTCGGCGCGACCTCCGCGGAGATGCCAATTTTTTTCCCTTAAACGGGTATTTATCGGCGCCCCCGTCCCTTTGGATTTATTGCGTCGGCGCGCTCGACTCGATAAGCATCGCTTTGTAACGAGCGAGTGTCGATTCCAAGCGATATATCACCTCTCAACCCTTTACATCTACATCTGCTCGCGGAGGATATACGATTTTATTAAACAATTACTCGAAGTGACGAGCAGCATGTAGGTTTAGTGAGGAATGATACCAACCGTTAGTTTACATCGCTATAAACAGTAATTTGATTAAATTAACACACAAAACTTTAGTTAATCTTGAAAATATCAATGTTATTGTGAAGGTCTATTAAAAGTTCCAATTCTTACTTTTAGACCTGTACATTCGTTAATTCCTTGACACTATGGACACTGCTTGTGTGTAAGGTACGCTACCGGTATGTGGTTATTATTGATGGTCGTTATTACTACTCACTGGGGTCCTTGACGGCGGTGATGACCAGCTTGAAGCCGTTCGCGTCGGTGCCCCAGTTGTCTGTGACGTATTTGAGGGTCACGAAGTTGCTGCGCGTGAACAGCGCGCCCACCTGCTGCTTGGTGTTGCGGCAGGAGAGGTCCGCCTGCAACCGAACTTAATTTTTAAACACAACCAAGATAAACAAAAAAATTGTAAACATACGAAGAAACCAAGAAATATAAAACTTTTTTTTTTAATCTTCATAAAGTTATTATATAAATATGAAACGTAGAATTTAGTAATGTACCTCATTGTTAAAAGTTAATTAAATACTAGTAATCATTAGTATCTTAGGAGCCGATGGTGCTGATTAAACATCCATGGTAGATGATGGATTTACTATCTTACAAAAGACGGTCTAATTCTAAGCAACGAGCACATTAAACGAGTTGTTGTGTTAATTAAACACTTCAACGCACTTAACTAACCGTGTATCCCTTGACATCTAGAACTAAACGTTTTCGAATACTAACAGTAATCTGAAACTGTTGAAACTTGCCCGCACAACCTAAACATCGGAGCAAACACGGAGACCCGGGGAAGTTTCGCCGTGTAATTGGAGTTGGTGGAACTGGTGTCCCGCGGCACCGACAGATGTATCTTATAACATACTGCAACGCCTAATTGATGTTTACCAAGCTCCATTTACATATCCACTGAGCTGGAGACCAGCCCGCAGCAGAGAGGGACCCGCGCGTAGGTCCGGCTCAAGAGTATTCACAAACACATCTACACAAAGTTAAATTGTAGTGTTTGTTTTTATAATTAAATAACAGCTTTTTACTAAGTCCGTATAACTACACAAAAGCATCAATTAAAGACAATTCACAAAAGTTATAATATATAACAAAAACTGAAAAGAATTATAGATAGATAGATAGTTAGATAAATTCTTTATTGCACACATAACACAATAAGGAAAATTGACTAAAACTAGGCTTAAGATCTAAATGTGGGCAAGGCCTGATCGCTATGAGCGATCTCTACCAGGCAACCCTGTAGGACAGGAGAGAAAAATAAATAAATAAATAGTAGGGTAATCTGAAAAGTCAGACGAAATAAATATGAATTATAAACATTCAGTTTATCAGATTCATCGTTTTAATTACTAGGAATTTTGAAATCGGGAGCGTCAATAAATATCAGAAGTACAGTGTGAACATGTTTAATAACATCGTTATAAACTGTCGCATCTCCAAGTACCTGGTGATGTCCTGCTCGTGTTGCGACTCCGAAGTGTTAAAGGAGATGATGTATAATAAACTAACTCAAGTGCTGCTGAGTCGCAGCCGGCGTCTCTTAATTAAGAAACCGAGCGGAAGCGCGCCTCTACACGCGCCGGCTCCATTTTACACATGTTACACCTCTTCTAAGTCGTATTTCCTCATGACTGAGGGTTTAGTCATCACGTGTGATGAAACACGACGACTTACTTGTCAGTTATAATGGAGTGGTGTTGCCATTGCCTTCTTCATGCCACATACTAGTGCGAGCACGGTCATGACAGATATGCAGGTTTTCTCACGATGTTTTCCTTCGCCGTCAAAACGCGTGATATTAGTTGGTGTTATACTAACTGCACATAAATTGGAAAGTTCATCGGTGCAGAGCAGATTCGAACCCAGTACCTTCGGAGTGGAAGGCGGGCGTTCAAACCACTAGGCTATGTAGGCTGTCATGTTACACTACATCCGGGTAATTGCCGACTAATTACTCTCATCGACAAGGTAGATATAGGCTGGTAATCTTTAATTGAGCCGACTGTAAACCATCAAACTATTAGCGAGTACGGTGCTACGGAAAGTAGTAACTGAATTGTTTTCGTTATCGGTACAGTAGATATCGTACTCGTAGTTTTCGTACCGGAAGTTCATAAACGCACTTTAGTTAGCGACGGAAATAACAGAGCTTGTGGCGGTGATAGTTAATTGTAATATCGATGAAATTCCAAATTATGAAACTGTTATAAAAATGCATAAAATTTGTAAAACCTTTCGAAAGTTTAGAAAGGTATAAGCTGTTGAATAAATAGTCGATTACAAACAAGATCGGTGTCAATATGGAGAGCAGTTTGTGAGGCCGCGGCGCGATGGGGACGGATGGGGTGGCGGGCGCAGGTCGATCGGTAAGCTCTCATGCAGCAGCGATATATCCTGCGACGGGGCTTACTGAACGATGGCTGCTCTATATTCCCGTCATTTTTCAGCTGCAGCGGCGCGGCAGGAGCGCGGCCCCGGCCGGCTCTCCTCGCGGCGGACTCCCGCGACACTTACCCCGACTCCTCTCCTTTATGTAAAGTTTAATAAAGGATCGTGGGTTCGATATTAAAATTCTTCACTGTGAAATTTTTCAGATTACTAGAGGCGCCGGCTACAATATGCATTTGTGTATGACGACGCCGTAGCCAACTACAATGGGTTTGTAGCGGTAGATATTGCTAGGAAATGCAAAATGAGTACCAGCGCAATTTACCGTCCGATGATAAAATGAGGATTCTTGTTATGAAGTATTAATACAAAACCACCGCACCTACTAAGGAACTAACCACATTCTTCATGATAGACAAATTCACAGCCTGGAACATAAGCTTTACTACAACTAAACCTGAAAGTAATAGCACATCTGATATTTGTATGGAAAAGGTATACTGTTTTCACATTATACTTGCTTCTAATTTGAAAGGCGCTGAAGATACTATTAAATTATCAAGTGTTTATAAAAAGAAGAGTTTAAAAATGCTGTCACGTAAACAATTTACATGAACAATCGTCAACCTCTCAGTAGTTTTTCAATATTGTTCAGCATACAAAAATGACAAATGAAATTAAAAATATATGAATCGTCGAAGCTCAACAGTAAACAAACGAACCGACGGACGGACGTCCGTTACACGAGATATTAATAAATGGAACATAAATAAAAACACCTTTTTTATTTTGCGCGCGGCGGAGGATCAGGCAATTTAATTGGAAAGGATCATCAGGATCATTCGACAAAAGCAATTAACTTTTGATGCTATTCCGGTCCTTTGGATTATTTCCTTTCGTTGCTTTATCAATTAATTTCCGGTGTACACATCCGTATAAAATAATCACAATCTGACGAATTAATTTACTATTAACCGTACCTATTATAAGTAGAGTAAGAGATTTGTAGTAAGCATGATCATAACAAAGTAATTTTTTTTTTTTTATTCTACTATGCGACGAGACGAGCAAGACGTTCACCTGATGGTAAGTGATACGCTTGCTCATGACAACGCGGTGCTAGTTAAGATGGTACACACTGCACCACATTGCGCTCGTCGCCTGAGACATAAGGTGTTAAGTCTCGTTACCCCAGTAATTACACTAGCTACAGCGCCCTTCAAACCGGAACACAGTAATGTTCGCACACTACTATTTGTCGGTTGCAATAGGAGCTGCGGTGGTACCCATCGAGACGGTCTCCAGCAACAGAGACCTACCACCTGGTAAGTAGTAAGTAATGGTAAAATTTCGTTAAGCTACCCCAGCCACAGTGTCCTTCAACGGTAGGTATACGCATTACTGTTTCGTAGTAGAAATGGTCACTGCGGTATTCAGACGGTCTCCAGCATGAGGGCTGACACTAGTAGAGTAAAATTTGTATTCTAACGGCAAAATAAGTTCGGGCCGTGGCAAAGTTTTAAGTTAGTCCTGCAATATATAACCGGTGGAGGAGTTTCGCTTCATATATTCATGGTCCAACATCGGCTCTGCTTATGATTCAGGACGTGTCAGTCCCTCCCCTCCTCTCCCCCCACGCCGCCTAGATCATGAAACTCGCGGCGGAGTTCTGGTCACGCGCGGAGTCAGGCCCCGGGACGATGGCTCGGGTAATAACTCGCGAAGCCGTGGGATTCCCCGGGAATCCCCGGCCGACACGCGCACACGCCGACACGCCGCCCAGCGGAGACGATACGAACGAGCGAACGTTCGCTTCTAATTTGTGTACTCCACTTCATCACACAACGAAACTATTTCGTACGTCGTAGTTCACACGGTGAAGAAATGATAAACTATGAAGAGAAGGGAGAGTATGTGGAGTAGGAAGTTATTAATGATTGCGACGTAAAATGAATACGTAATAAGTAATTAATAATTGGCGCACTGTTAGCTTACGAAGCGATTATCGGAATCCGATAACGATCAATTGTGACGATATGAATACAATCGATTCCGAATATATATTAAATTTTCCTCAAAAGTATGAGACTGTAGATACACAAGTACCGGAGATATGTTATAATACGACGAGGACTAACTTTGTATCTCTTTTGAAGTAGAACGCATTGTAAGAAAATCGTTACGTTATGAAAGATGCGTTCTTGTATAAATAATGTAATAACAACACACTGAATGCTTTCGTATCATCTATTCCACTGAATATAGATTTTATTTGTGTCTACAGCAATATAATTGTCTTTGCTCCGTTATTTTACATGTTTACGTACAGATAAAATATTAATCGATTGTTTTTCTAATTTCGGTTGATAAATGTAAAAATACGCTGGTTTAATCAATCATCGGTTTATCGGCATCGAAACTAAAATATGTATAGATTAAAAATTAATCTACTACAAGGTTATTAAAATGGAACAAAATTTTACTCAAACTTTCATCAAATGGTTACGAATTATAGAAATAGAGAAAGAATCTTTGATAGTTGTAAAGGTTATAAATTGAGTAATAATTTAAGTCGAAATTAGGACACAACAATTTCAAGCACCAAGATGTAGATAATAGAATAGTTGGAGCGGCTGCTGGAGGTATGTCTCAAGCAAACACAGCCTTCTTCAAAGGTTTCGGGATGCCGAGGAGCGCGGGACTAAATAGTTTACATGATGTACCGCGCGGCGTTCCGGACGGAACCCGGAACATTCTGAGAGGAAACACGCTTTGATCTTTTATATAACATTTTTACATCGTTTACCGCGTTTTCTTAGGTTTAAGAATTTTTGGATCATTTGACTTGATAATATATACTCCCGGACACATCTACCGGCCCACCACCTAGTATTAGGTGGAGCAATAAGTTTTAATGCAGTTTTGAAGCAGATTTATTGGTCAACCCCTATGCAGGTTTTTTTTTTATTTTTTTTTTTTTTTAATTTCGAATTGATTTGGCCGGCAGAAGTTTTACAACTTGGACGACAATTTCAGGCAGAGTATCCATATTTTTTGGTCAAAACTGGCTCTAAGTTCAGGATTTGCCTTTTTATAAAACCAATAATCGGACACATCAAAAAAAAAATCCAACTTGTGCGAAATAAAAAAGTTTTCTCCATTCCTGGGTCGTTGAAAACAATGAACAGACTCGAATTTTCGTTTTTTTTTTTCATAATCCTGAATTCAAAATTTAAAAAAAAACATACATAAAGGTTGACCAAAAAATCAGCTTTAAAACTGCATTAAAACTTATTACTCCACCTAACATTTATTTTTAGCTAGGCACCGTTAAAACTTTTAAACACTAGGTGGGCCGATAGATGTGTCCGGGAGTGTATATAGAAGCAGCCTCGTGACGTTCTCGTTTGTAAACTGGATAATAGTTTATCATACTTTGATCACAACTTCCTAATACTTATGGGACCAGTTTAAATAAGGATTATTATTAACAAAATCATGTTCATTTTATCCAACTCTAACCCCATCGGGAAAGAAATGATATTTTTTTTTACTCGGAAAAAAAACTATCAAAATATTATCGTCTTGTAAAATTGATATGCGGTCAAAGAAAATTGTTTGTATTTTTTTTTTAAGAAACAATATGAAGATTTAACATCAATACTAATGAGCGGAGTATTTACTTGTATGTAAATACAGTATAAAAACTCATTTCCAAGGACAAGCGCGCTCCGTTGTAATTGTTTCGGAGGACACTCTGCTGCCTTAATTATTTTAAGAGCAAAATCCGCAGAGAAAGAATTCAGTTCTATTAAAAAGTAGAAATCATCAAATCTAATATAAAAAAGCACCTACAAATTGCTCTACAGTTCACCATTTCAACATGATTGGTTATTTTCTAAATTACGTAAATAAATGAATGATCCTAAGCTTAATAAAGATTAGGATCTTTCTAAGCTTATAACTGAACTGCTATCAAACAAAACGCAGTAAAATATACAATATATGAGCTGCAGTTTATCTAGAACAAACTACTGACTATTGCACTATCTCATTAATTACTCTTAAACATCTATATACCGGACTAAAACGAAACAAATGAAAATGTTTCAAAAATAGCAGCTGCTTTAAAAGTATATCGACCCAGGCGTTTTAAGGATTTGCTTCAATTTGGGAACTTTTAGCCGCTAATGGATTGCGATTTGCTTGTCCCTTCGCTGGAGCAGTCCCGTTTTCATTTCAGACAAGCGACGATTTAGTCCTTTTCAGATCTGTTATAACACTGATTCATGGAATACTTAATAGCTATTGATCGCATAATTTCTAAAATGTTTCACTAAAACCTATGCGATTACAACATGCTTAATACTTTCATTCGGTCTCAGCAACACTTTCAAGTTTGGTTTGGCAAATGTCTTCAACAGGTTTTTAAAACTTGCCAAATTACTAATCATGTTTTCATTAAGCTCTTGCACAATGATGGAATCTAAGCTTCTTGCAGTCGCAAAACTGTTGTATTAGCGCTTCAAATGTATGAATAATAAATGTATTTATAACAAACTTCGTAGAGGGTTCGTGTTTGCAGTTGTTCGTGAGCCGCATTTCTCACGGACACCGTCCGGAATGTTACGGTTGCAGTCCGTCTTAAGTCCGGTGGGTCGTGAGCACCGGTGGCATGGCAGCGTCTCAACAGATTACATCGGTTTCCAATTAACGCATTAATAAACCGGACCCTCGCAGAACATGGGACCTGGTACCGGGCCAAATGCTTTGTAGTCAGTAAACGATGTAGACATCTGAAGGTATATCTTATAGTATCTTAGATTTGTTAGTCTCGTCTAACCATTCTGTAAAAAGTTTCTTTATAATATGTAAATATTACAATCATATACTGCTCGACTTTTTTATATAAAGTTCTTGAATATATATAAGTAATATATTCAAGGTAGTTGTTATCCATTTATATCAGATTCTCATTAGATTACCAATAATATCTATATATAAGATCTATTCCATCTGTACCCTAGGTAGGGTTTCTAAAAAGTTCCTCTGATGCAACTTTGTTCATCGCAACATGAAAGCAGGTAGCATGTATTCACAGTTTTCTTCGCAAGAAAAGCAAACTTTACGGGAGTCTAAAACAATGTTTGGAATTGATTACGGGGACACAAAGGGGTAAAGTTGCGCTACCTGCGATGGCGTTAACTATCCACCAACTATTCGCTACGGAATATGCGACAATCAGGGACAAACAATCCGGGTTAGAGGTCCGGAACTTTCGCCGAGCGTGCAGGCGGACTCGGATGTGTACATAAGTTTTGTTTGTATCTGGAGTGCTCTGTCCGTTTGACAGACGAAACTTCTATCCACTCGAGATTAGTCTCAAGACTTTCCTTCTTAACGTTGAGGAGAAAATTTGAGAATCTGTTCCGATCGTAAACGATCACAAAGCACAAGCTTATTTAAAATAGTTAACGTAGTTTTGGAGCCCCAGCCGCTTCCGATTTTTTAGTCCGCTGTTTTACTGTACATAAAATTCAAATGTTTGTGCAATACTCTATCCCCTGTGGAGCAATTCAATATAAAACTTTATCGACGATTGAAACAGCGAAACGCAATTGTCCGGCATGTATCGAGCGGGCCCGCCGCAGCCGCGGCCGCAGCGGATCCCAAATTATTTCTATAGAAACTGTCCAAATTAATGGCCGCAATCAACGCATTGTTTATTTAACGGATAGATATTGTGCATGGAGTTCCAACATTTTGATGTTTCATTGTCTGCGGAGACCATTCAACATAATCGACGCACCGAAATCGCTAACATCATTTTCAATGTGATTCATGCGGAATGTGGACACAAACATTTCAGTAAATAATGTCCGCTCGCATTTAACATTAATGAATGCATTTCGGAGTCAATGACCTGTTAAGTGTGACCATTGCTTTTATTTTGAATATAACGTTTTATCTACAGTTTTGTGCGAAAATAAAATCTATTCTGAAGTGTTGAATACACGAGGACGACATTCTTAAGATGTTTTTTACTTTTACTTTAAATATTAAGACAAAGAATTTAGTTCAAGTTTTCCTCATGATATCAGACTAAAATATGAATAAAAGGTACATGATGAGTTAACGCATCAGTTTGTTAATATCTAAATTATTTCTTTCGATAAGATTAGTAACTTAGTTCTCAAAATAGATTACAAACGTATTCTTGGCTTACTTAAACAAACTGTCGAAGTATCAGTTACCGGAGACCCATAGTTTAACGAGAGCGAAATAAATTGGAAAACCTTTCTTAATACAAACTTTAACGAAGTGTTAAATACTTTATAAATAAATAAATCAAGCTTCTAGCCAACCTGGATGTTGGTTCAACCAGTACATTTGGGCCAAACCTAGATCCATAATCAATAAATATTCAAGATTTTGTTTATATAAAACGAAATGAAAATTTTAATACAACATACACGAGATAGTAAATGATATGATTGTCTATAACAAGGAATGATGAGCTGATAGCCTAGTGGTTTGAACGCCAGCCTTCCAATGCGAAGGTACCGGGTTCGAATCCGGCCTGCACCAATGAATTTTTCAATTTATGTGCAGTTAGCATAAAAACTCCAACTAATATCACGTGCTTTGACGGTGAAGGAAAACATCGTGAGGAAACCTGCATATCTATGCCATGACCATCAGTGGTCAGACTAGTATGTGAAATGGAGAAGGCAATGGCAACACCACTCCATTATAACTGCCAAGAGAGTCGTCGTGTGTTTCAATAAAAACATGATGACCACGACCCTCAGTCATGAGGAAATACGACTTAGAAGAAGATAACAAGGAAACGCTAAATAAGATATTCAAACAACTATTCGTCGCAGTAACGTTAAAAAATAATAACAGGAAAGTTAATATTTGAGAAGCGGTGTAACGGAACTGTATTGAGATTCGCAGAAGTTCACTGCAACAGCAGGTGAGCCCGAGAAGGCTGTAAACTTCAGAAGTGCCCACTTTACAATTAAAATGCTTTAATTTGGCAGCTCGACTTGCCAAGTTGCTCTTGTCTCGCGAACTTTGCAAGTGAAACGGTCTGCCGTTTGGCGGACTCTGAATTCTTACTTTAAATTAAAGGAAACGCGGTGCACCCTCCACCAGCTCGAGAGGAACGGTTTCCCGCCGACATTCCGGTTTCTCAAAGATCTTTTGTTCATTTACAACTTCTTTAATTACATTAAAAGCGAAGTTCTGTGCGGATCCGGTTAGTGTGCGCGTCTAAAAACTTAAGACGATGAAATTTAAATTCTTCCGGACGTTTTAGGATTTAAGATTTGTGGAACACATATCTAATGGTGATTTTGCTCATCCATACAAATTATTTATAACAAATTAGTTAATCGTCGCGGTGTCATCTGGTGGCGAGTCGTATCTGCGTTTGTCTTTCACTTCCATTCAACGCACGACAACTTACGAAGCATTTCCAAACGTTATCTATAAGTATGTTTATCAGTAAGAAGTTAAAACTTCGTTTCCGTGTACGTGGACTCGGTTGTGAGCGATTTCTATCGCGTTTCATACTCCGGTTTCAATTCACAATATTGCAATTGAAAATAACAGAAAAGTATATAAATAAAGCGATTGGAACAAATTCATTGTAAAGTAACACGAAAGCGAGATTAGAAAGTTTAACTATTTATGTTGACTATTGCGGAGTGGAAACGAAAACCTGTGTAATATTTGTTTATAGTAAAGCATATACTAAAGATTGTTATACTCGAACTCGCACACAATTGTTACTGATCTTTTTAACTAAACATGATGAACATGAATTCATATTTTTTACAAAAAGTCAACACAAGATTCGACAGTTATCAGCTCAGTAAGCGATAAAGAAAAATTTTTTCCGCTCCAAAATATCTTAAAGAAAACTTTACGTCTTACGTGTTACTTGATAGTGTTAACTTTTCAAGTAATTGATAAGCAACTGTCCACAGAATGCATAAATATTTGGTGTTATATGTATTTTGTTACTAAACAAAAGCAAATATTATTCTTTTTCTTAAATGCTGTTCCTGTCTAAATGCAAACTTTGTAATCTCCTAGATTTTAGGTTGATGAAACGATAGCTAAAAACAAATATCGCTGTAAACGTTTGAACTAAAAAGTGAAGTAAAACCCGTGAACAGAAAGCCGGTGCAGGTGTAGTACAAAACCCAAACACACACTCGCTACACGTACTCTTCAATCTCGCCATTCAAAACATTCAATTACATTTTGCTCCATTGTAAAATTGTGTTCCGGGTGTGTGTGCGGGTTATTTCAAAAGATACCCTACAACTTGTAAAACCTTTTACCAGGTGGTAGGTCTCTGATGCCGGAGACCGTCTGGGTACCACCGCAGCTCCTATTGCAACCGACAAATAGTAGTGTGCGAACATTACTGTGTTCCGGTTTGAAGGGCGCTGTAGCTAGTGTAATTACTGGGGTAACGAGACTTAACACCTTGTCTCAAGGCGACGAGCGCAATGTGGTGCAGTGTGTACCATCTTAACTAGCACCGCGTTGTCATGGGCAAGCGTATCACTTACCATCAGGTGAACGTCTTGCTCGTCCCGTCGCATAGTAGTATATATATATAAAAAAAAACCTCACTCGGTTATTGATAATGCTAATTGATTAAAGAACTTAAGTTCATAACTCTATAAATACGCAAACCAAAAAAATGGGAAGTGTTTAAAAAATTGCGGTAGTTCAACTAATAAAATTCTTCTATTACTATTTCTGCAAGTATAAACGTATGAAGGTTCTAATTCCATTTAATCTGTTTTTAACGTGTTCGCTTCAACAATTAAATGGAAAAAATTAAGAGTACAAATTAACAAAACAAGAGTGTGGGTTGCGAAGTGAAGTATGAAATATAGAAAAGCAACTTCTTTTGCTGTGTTATAATGAGAGAACAATATTAGTGGGTACTCCTTTGTGGATGCCACCCCCCTTCCCGGTCGCCCCAGGCGCAGGGGCCGTGCCCGGCCGCATTACGTTTGTGCCTCTGCCTAATTGTGTGTATTTAGGATAAGGGAAAACAAACAAAGGCCGCGCCGCAAAAGAAAACTAGTTACGAGCCCCCCGGGTCTCCAGCGGAGCCGCGGCACGGGGCCCGCGGGGTCCCTTTGTCCGCGTGGGCTTGTTGGATCTGAATTTGAAATGCGCAAAGTTGCGTCCAGGGCCCTGTGTTAATTATGGAGAGGTGCGACACCTGACCTCCGCGCTCGCCGCTTCCTGCGTCACTCGCAAAGTGAATAAATCATTCCTCTGAGCAAGAAAGCGCGGAGCTCTTTGCCCACAGGAAAATTAATTTAGGCCACAACTCAAAGCAACGCTTCAAAATCCGCTGTAAAAATTTAATTAAGATAACATAACCGCTCCGTTAAGATTCTGTGAGTTTTTTCTTCGAAATCTTGCTATTTTGTTACCTAAGCTTACAAAACATCAATTCAGTTATACTATAAAAAATACAAAGTAGTATAAATTTGATAACGTTATTGAATTGAACCCTTGTATAAGTAGTTACATGCCATTTGCTAAACGTAAGAGATAACTCGTTCATTGAATTACTAATGTATGATTACTCGTATATACATCGAGCGCAGCTGATAAATTCCGTTGATAGTTTTGCAATGGGTTCGTTTGATACTTTAATAAATTAATGACCGGGGAGCGAGCCCGCAGCGGTTCCGAACAATCGGCGATAATCGCGCCTCCGCCGGGTAATTGCCGCTCACAACTCCTTGGAATGTCTCCAAATTGAAAACGATATCGATGGTATTCTCGTTATGTCGCACGAAGCGATATGAAAAATTATTAAACGCTTCTCCCCTTCCCCTGCCGCCGTCTAGATATGAGCTCGCCGGAGAACTGCGAGCGGAGATTATTGGAATCTATGACGCTGTCCTTTAAAGATTATATCGAGTTTAAGACGTCTGAATACTTTGATACCGACGAGCGCAGCTGATAAATTCCGTTGATAGTTTTGCAATGGGTTCGTTTGATACTTTAATAAATTAATGACCGGGGAGCGAGCCCGCAGCGGTTCCGAACAATCGGCGATAATCGCGCCTCCGCCGGGTAATTGCCGCTCGCAACTCCTTGGAATGTCTCCAAATTGAAAACGATATCGATGGTATTCTCGTTATGTCGCACGAAGCGATATGAAAAATTATTAAACGCTTCTCCCCTCCGCCTCCCGCAGTCTAGATATGAGCTCGCCGGAGAACTGCGCGCGGAGATTATTGGAATCTATGACGCTGTCCTTTAAAGATTATATCGAGTTTAAGACGTCTGAATACTTTGATACCGACGAGCGCAGCTGATAAATTCCGTTGATAGTTTTGCAATGGGTTCGTTTGATACTTTAATAAATTAATGACCGGGGAGCGAGCCCGCAGCGGTTCCGAACAATCGGCGATAATCGCGCCTCCGCCGGGTAATTGCCGCTCGCAACTCCTTGGAATGTCTCCAAATTGAAAACGATATCGATGGTATTCTCGTTATGTCGCACGAAGCGATATGAAAAATTATTAAACGCTTCTCCCCTCCGCCTCCCGCCGTCTAGATATGAGCTCGCCGGAGAACTGCGCGCGGAGATTATTGGAATCTATGACGCTGTCCTTTAAAGATTATATCGAGTTTAAGACGTCTGAATACTTTGATACCGACGATCGCAGCTGATAAATTCCGTTGATAGTTTTGCAATGGGTTCGTTTGATACTTTAATAAATTAATGACCGGGGAGCGAGCCCGCAGCGGTTCCGAACAATCGGCGATAATCGCGCCTCCGCCGGGTAATTGCCGCTCGCAACTCCTTGGAATGTCTCCAAATTGAAAACGATATCGATGGTATTCTCGTTATGTCGCACGAAGCGATATGAAAAATTATTAAACGCTTCTCCCCTCCGCCTCCCGCAGTCTAGATATGAGCTCGCCGGAGAACTGCGCGCGGAGATTATTGGAATCTATGACGCTGTCCTTTAAAGATTATATCGAGTTTAAGACGTCTGAATACTTTGATACCGACGAGCGCAGCTGATAAATTCCGTTGATAGTTTTGCAATGGGTTCGTTTGATACTTTAATAAATTAATGACCGGGGAGCGAGCCCGCAGCGGTTCCGAACAATCGGCGATAATCGCGCCTCCGCCGGGTAATTGCCGCTCGCAACTCCTTGGAATGTCTCCAAATTGAAAACGATATCGATGGTATTCTCGTTATGTCGCACGAAGCGATATGAAAAATTATTAAACGCTTCTCCCCTCCGCCTCCCGCCGTCTAGATATGAGCTCGCCGGAGAACTGCGCGCGGAGATTATTGGAATCTATGACGCTGTCCTTTAAAGATTATATCGAGTTTAAGACGTCTGAATACTTTGATACCGACGAGCGCAGCTGATAAATTCCGTTGATAGTTTTGCAATGGGTTCGTTTGATACTTTAATAAATTAATGACCGGGGAGCGAGCCCGCAGCGGTTCCGAACAATCGGCGATAATCGCGCCTCCGCCGGGTAATTGCCGCTCACGACTCCTTGGAATGTCTCCAAATTGAAAACGATATCGATGGTATTCTCGTTATGTCGCACGAAGCGATATGAAAAATTATTAAACGCTTCTCCCCTCCGCCTCCCGCAGTCTAGATATGAGCTCGCCGGAGAACTGCGCGCGGAGATTATTGGAATCTATGACGCTGTCCTTTAAAGATTATATCGAGTTTAAGACGTCTGAATACTTTGATACCGACGAGCGCAGCTGATAAATTCCGTTGATAGTTTTGCAATGGGTTCGTTTGATACTTTAATAAATTAATGACCGGGGAGCGAGCCCGCAGCGGTTCCGAACAATCGGCGATAATCGCGCCTCCGCCGGGTAATTGCCGCTCACAACTCCTTGGAATGTCTCCAAATTGAAAACGATATCGATGGTATTCTCGTTATGTCGCACGAAGCGATATGAAAAATTATTAAACGCTTCTCCCCTCCGCCTCCCGCAGTCTAGATATGAGCTCGCCGGAGAACTGCGCGCGGAGATTATTGGAATCTATGACGCTGTCCTTTAAAGATTATATCGAGTTTAAGACGTCTGAATACTTTGATACCGACGAGCGCAGCTGATAAATTCCGTTGATAGTTTTGCAATGGGTTCGTTTGATACTTTAATAAATTAATGACCGGGGAGCGAGCCCGCAGCGGTTCCGAACAATCGGCGATAATCGCGCCTCCGCCGGGTAATTGCCGCTCACGACTCCTTGGAATGTCTCCAAATTGAAAACGATATCGATGGTATTCTCGTTATGTCGCACGAAGCGATATGAAAAATTATTAAACGCTTCTCCCCTCCGCCTCCCGCAGTCTAGATATGAGCTCGCCGGAGAACTGCGCGCGGAGATTATTGGAATCTATGACGCTGTCCTTTAAAGATTATATCGAGTTTAAGACGTCTGAATACTTTGATACCGACGAGCGCAGCTGATAAATTCCGTTGATAGTTTTGCAATGGGTTCGTTTGATACTTTAATAAATTAATGACCGGGGAGCGAGCCCGCAGCGGTTCCGAACAATCGGCGATAATCGCGCCTCCGCCGGGTAATTGCCGCTCACAACTCCTTGGAATGTCTCCAAATTGAAAACGATATCGATGGTATTCTCGTTATGTCGCACGAAGCGATATGAAAAATTATTAAACGCTTCTCCCCTTCCCCTGCCGCCGTCTAGATATGAGCTCGCCGGAGAACTGCGAGCGAGATTATTGGAATCTATGACGCTGTCCTTTAAAGATTATATCGAATTTAAGACGTCTGAATACTTTGATACCGACCAGCGCAGCTGATAAATTCCGTTGATAGTTTTGCAATGGGTTCGTTTGATACTTTAATAAATATAGTTAAGTATTTTCACAGCATGCATAGTGATTTCTTATTCATTAATAATATACACTTCAGGACACATCTATCGGCCCACCTAGTGTTTACAAGTTTTAACGGTGCCTAGCTAAAAATAAATGTTAGGTGGAGCAATAAGTTTTAATGCAGTTTTAAAGCTGATTTTTTGGTCAATCTTTATGTATGTTTTTTTTTTTAATTTTGAATTCAGGATTATGAAAAAAAAAACGAAAATTCGAGTCTGTTCATTGTTTTCAAAGACCCAGAAATGGAGGAAACTTTTTTATTTCGCACAAGTTGGATTTTTTTTTGATGTGTCCGATTATTGGTTCCTTAAAAAGGCAAATCTAAACTTAGAGCCAGTTTTGACCAAAAAATATGGATACTCTGCCTGAAATTGTCGCCCAAGTTGTAAAACTTCTGCCGGCCAAATCAATTCCAAATTACAAAAAAATTAAAAAAAAAAAATATACGTAAGAGTTAACCAATAAATCAGCTTCAAAACTGCATTAAAACTTATTGCTCCACCTAACATTTATTTTTAACTAGACACCGTCGAAACTTTAAACACTGGGTGGTGGGCCGATAGATGTGTCCGGCAGTATATATTCACCGCACATTAAGCACAATGTTGAATGAATCGTTCACAATACCTTGGGCGGTGCCGTGGCGTGTGCGCCATCGTACACGTAGAGGTGGTCGTTGCAGTCCAGCTGCAGCAAGTCGAAGTGCAGCATAAACCGCTGCAGGATGCTGTGCGTCTGGAAGGTGACCGTGCAGTCGAGGTTGCGCTCGTTGCGCGACCACAGCACGCCGCCGTCGAGCTTCCGGTACTGCCGCTGCAGGAAGTGGTCCTTGCACAGGGAGTCCATATAATCTGCGGACAACAGAACATCTTACACTTAATATTCTAAACACTTTAAAAAAATAAACGAATGTTCAATAATGTACCCGCAGGTATTAATAACCTTATTAGCAGTAATTTGAGAGACTTGCGTCTGTCTAATTTAAAAATCTTTCACTTTCAGAACATGAAACTCTCTACTATGTGTCTATTTTATTTGTATGAAGAAGAAACCTGAACTTTTGACGAACAATTAAAAAGGCTGTAAGAGTACGCATAACACGTATCGCCTGTTTCTTTTATAACACTAAATAAAAATGTTAAAATATCCGCTACAGTTTTAAATAACCATAACAATACGACCATTTCCAAAGTTTTAAATCAAGAATAATCACGATTCTAAACTAACGAATAATAAACTAGATTGAAAACGGTTATACAATTCAGACTACGAGTACAGACAAAACGATACACATCAGACACACGAGTCGAACTCAATCAACAAGTGAATGGACCATACTTCATTCAGATTGTTCACGACACTGATACGTTGGTTGTAAATTGAATATGCAACTAGAAGAAAAAGCAAAAATCGAAAAGAAATAGTTCAATATTGAAATTCCTTGTTATATATAAACTACGCATTCAGATCGTTTCTAGATTAGCTTAACAAAATAGTCTCAAACAAACTCATGATTACAGACATTCAAATACAATTCAGAAAGTACAAATTATAGCGTGGGAATTCTCGTGTACATTTCCGATAGTTCGACATATTCGTTCGGTGTATTATCTTCTATAGATGTAGCATCTAGCGCAACTTTAATTCGGGTAAGTACCAGATCAACTGGGTTGCATGTATCTCGCTGATAGGCGACGTTATCGTTTATCTAAGAGTTTATCTGTCCGCAGGCTCGCAGCGCCGCGTTACTGTTCAATGGGATCGGGGGACCGGCTCCGGCGCGCACCGGCCTGAAATGTGACCGATTTGTAACGGACAGCGCGAATTTAGTTTAATGGATTATTGACCAGCTACAGAAATGTAAGTAAACTGTTCTTTTTATACAATTTAATCGGAAAATCGGTACGTGTAACGTTGAGCGGTCACTACAACTTATAAACGCTTTCGCACTCAAATAGAGTATTTCCATTTAAGATGAAAATTTTGATATTAGACTGTCATTTCGGTAACTAACATAAGATAGGATTAATGGAGAAAAATAAATATTATTTGAACTCAGCTTATTAAGGTATGAGTATAGTAAAAGAAGCTAGTGATATTGACAATATTACCCAAACGTCTGTACTATTACGATATTCTGGTTTTTCATTTCTTGGTTGTCATTTCAGGAACGTCTGCAACGTGTTGGCTTTTATTGTAATGCTCCTCCTCACCAACTCGTGTTGTGCACCAACTCCTCGCATATACGGCACGTTGGTGTCCGGCGAGACGACCGGACTGGAGCTACCGAGAGACCTCATGGCCGGCATCGCGGTCGGAACGGGAGCTCTTCAGTTAGTCATAAACGTGCACACAGACAGTCACGGCAACATCGAGGTACACACAAATTGAAACGAAATCAAGCAAACGGAATGTATGATGAAACAACAGTTGTATCGAAACCGACGAACCAAAATAACAAAACCAATGTACGAAGCGGTGTACGAAAACTTTGTGTAATGGAGCCCACAATCGCAAACTATTCCCGACTGGAACGTTTCAAGGGTAGGTTAACAAGAATAAACAGTTAAAGTATTTCAACGCAGTAGTAAATGGACATGGAAACCTGAGAAGCGAATACGAGAATAAAACTTTGTACAACGAACTAACTCCTGAGGCTAATGGAGAAGTAAAAATATGTAACGTTCATACTCGAAATGCGAAAATTGAATTTTCAAAAGTAAAATATAACAAGAAAGATATATACTCCGTGTGAAGTTTGATCGTCGAGATATATCAAAGTGGTATGGAAAAGTATTTCCAATATATTGAATAATATTAGATCGCAAGAAATCAAGCGTCGGAATGTAATAAATCAAACGATAGACGCAAACGTCGTCGACTCATCGGAAGCGGAATGCTTGACGCCGAGCTCGATAAATTCGTGTACCGACGAGCCTGAGCCTGAGCGTCTCGGTACGGAGGGCTTATCGCAGCAAAAGAGCGATAAAGGAGAGAATTTGCGGAGGAGTGCCGCCGGGAGGTACCGCCGCGCCGCTGAAAGGGCAGGTTTTCATATCCGCTCCGGGGTGCTACAGGTATTTTTATGATCGTGGGGAAACGTACGACTTTGTCAGTCGGCGCTACTTCCGGCGCCGTACAATGTTTGTGAGAATTTGTTGCGGGATCGTTTACAGGTGTATCGATGACGCGAACTCGATTCTTTTACAAGTTGAGAAGACTTTTCCTTTAAGTTATTATAACAAGTGAAATGAATGATATAATTTCGATATCTTCTTAATATTTTTATATATTAGGTTCATGATTTGTTATTAAGGTCAATTAATATACCTCATTACCGTAGCTTTCTTAAGTAATATTCTTTTGTACAAATAGCGAAGTTATCTTTTTATGAAATTTTCTTATGTTTTATATCAGATAATAATCAATATACTTCGTCTGTTAGTTGGACGAGTACATAATGTAAACAATTTATAAATTTCCATAACAGAATAAAAAGAAGAGATAAATTGCCTTGAATCATTTAAGGCTTTATGTTATTTCCTAATACCAATTTTAAGTTGAAGTTATAGCAAGGAAAATGTATCATGACACTTTTTAAATAAAGTACGTAATTAGGTGATATTTTATTAGAAAACCAACAAAAATAACGTAAAATCATAACCATGACTTTGATGAATTTAATAAAAACAGAATAACAGTTACTATTCTGATTTTGGTTTTGTATTTTTTTTTTTTTAAATGTAATTTTTCTTTGTAATTTTTCAACACGATTTATAAACATACAAATCATAAACAATAGAGAAAACGTCCAAAACATTAAAGTTAATACAAATTATGGTCTCTTTATTATTCTACGTAACATAACAAATTATATTATCGCCGAATGTAAGCCTTTCAAATGAAACGAAGCAAAAGAATTCTCGGTAAAAAGGCGTTGATAACATTTCTATGAAGACAAAGCGGAAACAACACAAAGCGAGCGAGCGGATCAAAAGCGAGAAATATTTTTTCAAAGCCAAAACAATTTCTTACATAGATATCTGCAATCTGCTTAAAGCTTCAAAGTATTCAATTATTAGACCGCCTTTACAGTTCAACTTAAAACAAACCCCTTTTTAAACTAATATTTGAACTAAACTGTAAAAGTTTCAAACATTCAACTGATTATTAGAAAAATTATAAACAATACTATTTAATAGAAATTAAAGTTCAAAGCTAACAGTTGAATAAAATGTAAATGTTTACCATGATAACGTAAAACGTAGTAAAGATAAATTTAACATGCAAGAATTACGCATAGTAAGTAACTTATGAACTCCAATAAGATTACGACTTTACTAAAATAAGTAATCAACTTTAATGGATAAGTAGAAGTCACAATAGCGGAGATCCGAAACTAGATGATAATGGATACAATTCTTGTAAGCTTGTTTAAGTTAACATGATTAGTTAAAATATATATTTAAGTTATAAGCAATGTTAACACATGTCACTTCGACAGTAGGACTTGAAACTGCATTAACATTACTTAGTAAGAATTCAAATTGATTTTTAAATATACTAAATAAATGTAGGAATGGAACTGTATGGAATGTAAGCAGGTTGTAAGGAGATAGCATGAACCAAGAAGGATGGAAGGGAATTAAAAAAGCAAAGGGAAAAACAATGGAAGGAGGGAGTGTCAGAGTGATAACGGGAAGGAGATGAGATAGAGGGAAGGGGATTGCTGGTTTAGATCACGACGCCTAAATCCCACATAATTTTGGGCGCTCGTCCGGGATCGGGCGTGTAAATAAGTAGATGACGAAATTACGCGACCTCGTGTGAATGAGGTTATGTACCGGTCCGTATGACGATGACAAGGAAAAATTTACGAAGATTTTAAGAAGAATGTCTAACGAAGATTTTACGAAGAATCTCTAACGAAGATTTTACGAAGAATTTCTAACGAAGATTTTACGAAGAATTTCTAACGAAGAATTTCTATCGAAGATTTTACGAAGAATTTCTAACGAAGATTATACGAAGAATTTCTAACGAAGATTTTACGAAGAATTTCTAACGAAGATTTTACGAAGATTTTACGAAGAATTCTAACGAAGATTTTACGAAGAATTTCCTACGAACATTTTACGAAGATTTTACGAAGAATTTCTAACGAAGATTATACGAAGAATTTCTAACGAAGATTTTACGAAGAATTTCTAACGAAGATTATACGAAGAATTTCTAACGAAGATTATACGAAGAATTTCTAACGAAGATTTTACGAAGAATTTCTATCGAAGATTACGAGTTTATACACCGGCACGAAATCGCATCATCATCAAGAGGAGCGACAACGAAGAGGTACCGGCACGCGGCATGCTGCAGTTTAGTGAGTCTTTGATACCAAAGTTTAGCGGGCAAGACAAGGTTTACACGGTTCCTACGTGGCTGAGAGTGTCAGAGTGACAACGGGAACGAGAGGATATAGAAAAGCGTGGTGTTGGTTGCGTGAATTGCTGGTTTAGATCACGACGCCTAAATCCCACATAAAATACTTAATTCTATTTACATTTTAATATGATAAGTATGCTGAGTAAGTATTACTTAAACATACCGGTTCGGAAGTCTGAAAGGGTTTAATATATTGCAATGGTATTAGTTGCTTCTGCAGGAAGATGATTTATCTGAGATCGTTTTGCTGGCGCGGTCAGCGAGTGCCGAAAATACGTGGAGAAGGATTTGGTGCGGAGCCGCCCCGCCGCGTCAGCTCATACCCGCGGACAGTTTATCTGCCTGTGCGGGACATATCTCCTAAGCAGTTTCGCCCGAAACGAGTGTAATCCTCCATCAGATAATTCCCTTCCTTTTGATTTGTTGGAGGAGAACTTTTCACTTATATACTACGCTTCAGAATTTACTAAAGCGAAATGTTTGTGTAACAAGAACACACTTTGTTATGTACGTTTTGAAATATACTCCCGGACACATCTATCGGCCCACCACCTAGTGTTCAAAGTTTTGACGGTCCCTAGCTAAAAATAAATGTTAGGTGGAGCAATAAGTTTTAATGCAGTTTTGAAGCAGATTTATTGGTCAACCCCTATGTAGGTTTTTTTTTTGTAATTTCGAATTGATTTGGCCGGCAGAAGTTTGACAATTTCGGGCAGAGCATCCATATTTTTGGGTCAAAACTAGCTCTAAGTTTAGATTTGCCTTTTTATGGAACCAATAATTGGACACATCAAAAAAAAATCCAACTTGTGCGAAATAAAAAAGTTTTCTCCATTCCTGGGTCGTTGAAAACAATGAACAGACTCGAATTTTCGTTTTTTTTTTTCATAATCCTGTATTCAAAATAAAAAAAAAACATACATAAAGGTTGACCAAAAAATCAGCTTTAAAACTGCATTAAAACTTATTGCTCCACCTAACATTTATTTTTAGCTAGGCACAGTTAAAACTTTTAAACACTAGGTGGGCCGATAGATGTGTCCGGGAGTGTAGATTGGGTGTTTTCATATTTAACGTGCAACTCCTTGCACGGTTAACATTATAAATGGCAATGGCACAATTCGAATGCGAAGTTATGAAATAGACAAACATGAGGACGGGAAAGTCGAAAACAAAGCCGGGATGGGATTTACGAACGAATTTCAAGAAAATAACCCCGATCTGGTCGAAACAGCGGAGACGGAAATGAAAAGAAAGAGAAGCCCGCGTCGCGAGCCGCCCGTCCCGCTCTGGCACGCGGAATGGCATCCGGCGACACTTTACTGGCACCGGGATATTACAGTTACGGGCATAGAGTGCGCGGAGAGATACGAGAGTTAACGCGTCATCTAATACAATTATATTAAACTCAGAGTTAACTAAACTGTGCTGAGATAGGTTAGCACTTACAACGAAAAATCCTGTTCTTCATCTAGCAAATAACATTATTAACAATGTACAAATTTATAGCCACATTCATATATAATAGTGAAACAACCATCAACAACAGCTAGCAATACCTCGACGCATTCAATTTACTCGCGACGAGTTTTTAATTAAATATGTCCGGAAGTAAGCTCTCGTCTAGTCTCGTTACCGTAGTAATTTCACTAGGTACAGCACTTCTCAAACCGGAACAAAGAACAAAGTTTACAAAGAATAGTTTCAAAGCAGATACAGAAGCTGCGAAAGCACTCAACCAGACGTTTCGATGGAAAAAAGGTCGGTAACTGCAGGAGTGCTTTTTTTTAACAAACAAATACAATTTAAGTTTTACCAACAACCGACAAGTTTTCATATTACACTTAGCATGTTTTGAAAACGTATAATTATCAACTAATCCACATTTAAGACAAAGCAGCGAATGACGTTCATATGACAAAGGATAATATTTTCTGTTGTATTAAAAGATAAGACATAACAACTGTTGTTTGCTTTATAATCGATAATCGCTTGTAATGCAAACGTTTAGGTACGATTATGATAAATATTTTATCTATATACCTGAAGGAGAAACTTTCTCTTACCAAACGCATTGTGCATTAATGCAGTTATTATAGATATGGTCAAAGAACAAATCGTAACTCTTTACTGTCCAAATCCAATACTACTTTAACTAATACTTAGTTAAAGATACAAAACGTTAGACTGGTTACTGTTATTTATAAAATGACTTACAACAAATAAAAAGTCCACAGACTGAATGTGATCAATTTCTCTAGCAAATGTTTAAATTTATGAGTAAATCATAAAATTTCCTTTTCTCACTATTAACTAAATAAAAATCCCGTTGAATTCAATGAATTCATTAACAGACTAATACATTCTAGAATTAATTCATTCAGTTATTCAACTAATCGAAATGTTGTCACAGCGTAACTGAAGGTCTATTTCTCTCGTAGTTACTGTTACGTGAATATATTTGCGTATTTTCTATTATAAATAGTTTAGTAATTAACTTCTAATAGTGACACAAATATATTGATAAATTATAAAATTACTAATTAAGTCACAAACGTAACCCACTTTACACGTGGTGACATTTTATTTGAGCTGATATCAAACGTAGTGTTCAGCGAGAGGTAGAGAAGACTATATTCTCCTTACATATTGTATAATACACAACTCAAACTTAAGTTATTACATTTTGTTTTGAAGTAACGGTAATTGTTAAGGAAAGAATAATGCTTTCACTATTGGGTAAGCAGCATATATTTTATTAAGTTTAAACGTTATAAAGATTGTCATCAAAAAAGTTTTAGTGGTAAATCGCTGTCACCGAAGACGTTTACTAAGTTATGTGTTAACATTACTATGACGGGTTTAAAGAAAGATGTTGATAGTGAAATTAGTGACTGTATCCTGTTCTGTAGTGTAGAGATATTATAAAATAGTCTGTGTGTATAAAGAGACAGTGACGCCGCTGGTTTCGTGGAGCCGCGGCCGGCGGGGTGCGACCGTCGTGTCCGCGCATAAAATTTTGGTAGGAAATATTCCAAGGCCCCAATGACGGCCGACGTAATTATATTATTAGA
Source organism: Byasa hedistus (assembly GCA_029286795.1). NCBI lineage: Eukaryota > Metazoa > Arthropoda > Insecta > Lepidoptera > Papilionidae > Byasa > Byasa hedistus. Next base: position 345,455 of record JAGSMW010000020.1, on the reverse strand, counting down.
GATCCCTCTTTCTCGCTCCATAAAACTGCCGTTGCAAAGTTTAATGCGAAATCGCCGCCTCGAATGGAGTCGAGGAACAGCCATATTGTGAATATTAAACGACCTATTTCCTACTTTACGTTGAAGTGGCCGCTTCGCCGGGGCGACCTCGCGATTTAATACGTTCTACATAAAATTACTGAATATTAAACACTATGCAAAGAAACTGTTACATGTAACGTTTTAAAATACATATCACACTGTTAAAGTTATCTAAGAAATGATTTATGTGTTTCAATAATTCGTGTAAAAATAAACTGAATACACCTGATTAGTTTAGATACAAGTATTATCAAAAGTAACGATTCTATAACATAGATTCTATCCTCGTAATATATATAACAGAGGAGTGGACACTGAATCACAAGCAGCCCGCAGCAGCCCGCTGAAGCTGAAACGCGACGTATTCACATTTGGCACACGATATTTCCGGCTTTGTCACAGCCGCAGTCCCGAGCTTCAATACATATGAAAAAAACGTAGCAAAACGATACAATGCGGGCGGTGTTACACATTATACCAATGGGAACATAATAAAAACAAAAAAAATCTCAATAATAGTAAGTGCCGGTGAACTGTTTTTGGTATTAAACTTATAAATCATTTAGATCGTCTTTCAAATGGAAAGTAGTTTAAGTCAAAATCGAAGCAACAATTGCGGGGCTATAACAAAAAAGAAGTGAATAAAATTCGTACTCATCTTTTCAAGAAGGATTAAAGACAATAAAAATAACATATAATTCGTAGAGTTTTTGTTAAAAACTGTAGCTTTGTGAAACTACATCCTCTCAGGGTGAGCACGCCGTGAACACCTAGGAGGCGCGGCGGAGGCTTTCGCTCCCGTTACCGAAGTGGCGGCGGCACGTTAACCTACATACAGAGAGCGGTGCATCCTCACCGAACCGACGGTACACACACAATATTTCACATCCGATGAATATAACACATTATTCATATAATCTATAACATTTACCACTTTAAACACAATGTACCGTTTTCTAAGAACACATCAATAGCTCTCGAGCAAAGTTTCAGTTTGTACCTACGCTTTCTGATGCAGTAGAGTTTACCGCAATATATAACATATAAAAGCTTTTCTTTTCAACTAATTCCACAACTAGTTTATTAACTAAATGATATTTGAACTAAAAATTTATTATTATTCGTTAGTATTAAGTTAACGCTTTATAGAGGATTGAAGTATACGTATTTTACGTTTATATCTTTTCTAAGTTCACAGTAAACGTTTGATGACTCCAAGCGTGAGAAGACTTTAAAAAATAATTACAAATACTCCTATTTCATTAATAGATATTACTCCAATAGACATTAGTTTAATAGATACTATATACTAAACTAATGTCTATAGACCACCTAGGTCAACAGTAGATACAGAGGATATATTTATATCCGGTTCAAAGCGCGCTGTAGCTGATTATGAAAAGTAACAAATTGAATTGCGTTTAATTGATATCACATAGAGGGCGGTTGTGTACGCGGCTTAGTTCGGGGTGCTATTACGTCAATTACGCGTTATCACCGGACGGTAATAAGTTATTAGTGTGTAATTACTGCGCGTCCGCCGGCCGAAACTACGGCCCTCCCCCGGGACCCACCGCCGGATACAACGCAGCCCTGCTGCTTACTGTATATTTATTGTATTACGATACGTTGGCAACATTATTTAGTTTTATTCTGTACATTTAGTAAAACCATCCCTCGGCAAATAAGTCACACACCAGGTACCAGGTGGTAGGTCTCTGTTGCCGGAGACCGTCTGGGTGGGTACCACCGCAGCTCCTATTGCAACCGCCAAATAGTAGTATGCGAACATTACTGTGTTCCGGTTTGAAGGGCGCTGTAGCTAGAGTAATTACTGGGGTAACGAGACAACACCTTATGTCTCAAGGCGACGAGCGCAATGTGGTGCAGTGTGTACCATCTTAACTAGCAGCACGTTGTCATGGGCAAGCGTATCACTTACCATCAGGTGAACGTCTTGCTCGTCTCATCGCAAAATAGTATAAAAAAAAAAGGAGGTCTTAACAAAATTGCGTTGGTGTACAGCACCATGATGCTACATTTCATGCCTTCATATTTTTAATTACAACAACTAATTTAGATTTGTTATTTTATCAAAATAAGCGTTAAAGTTGTAAGTGTTACGGGAGACCATCAATTTTAGCATACCCCCCGCGTGCCTTGGCAGGCTCCGACAAAAACTACAACGAAAAAAAATATGTATTTGTACTTAACGCACCCTATTGATATACTATTATTCTGAGAGGGTTAAAAATAAATACTTTACTAGTAGTAATACTTGACTAATACTAATACGGCAAGTATAACACATAAACACAGTTAAGTTATTTATACGTTTAAATTGTTAACGATTTTTATTATGATGTACAAAAAATGAAAAGGGAAAAGCTAATTTATAACGAAAGTCATATAACAAAATATGTTTATTCATTTGTAAAGAAATTCCATATTAGTATAATAAACGATAATATATATATATATTTTTTTAAATATCGATGTACTGTACGTGAGGAAAACTTTAATTTCAGTGAGACAAGTTGAATTTAACCGCACGCCGTCCGCTTGAAGGAAATATTTAGAGATCTCTTAGAGCCGCGGGGGCGGGCGCGCGCGGGTGGCGGTGCGGGGCACGGGAGCGGGGGTGAGCGGGGCTATCGACCCGTTCCATTATACCAGTGGGTCGTTCAACCCGGCCCGCGTAACCGTACCCGTAGCTCGTAGCTCGTAGCGCCGTAGCGCCGTAGCCGAAAACGGCCGCCCGTTCCCTTTTTATTTATTTATTTTTTTTCACCCCGCGGTTATATCCGCGTCACGCTTGATAATACTTTTCTTTTCTCTTTTTTTATTTGTTCTTTGTTTTGATTTGTTTAATATGACTCCGTTGTCCGGCACTCGACTTTTTACGTTTCACTTTTTTATTTATTGCCGTTTGCGATTTCGTAGTTCCGTTCTATTTTTTTAATGCGATGAATTATTCTTCTTCTAAGTCGTATTTTCTCATGACTGAGGGTCGTGGTCATCATGTTTTTATTGAAACACACGACGACTCTCTCGTCAGTTATAATGGAGTGGTTTGCCATTGCCTTCTCCATTTCACATACTAGTCTGACCACTGATGGTCATGGCATAGATATGCAGGTTTCCTCACGATGTTTTCCTTCACCGTCATAGCACGTGATATTTGATGAATTATTAGTTTCACATAATAAGTCGCCACGCGTAACAATTGATAACTCTTACGGTAGATAAGCTTCTTATGAACGTAGTAGACAGTATGGAAAGAAAATTGCTAGGAAATTAGAAAATTTCACAAAATGACAGCACGTTTTTTTAATATCAAAATTCAACTCAGTCTGCTTTATAAGATTAATAATGATTGTGTAAATCTTTATAACAGATTGTTCAGCCAGCGCCGCTGCAACCGCGCAATTAAAATTCTCCACCGGAAGCGATGTGAAAAAGGATACGCTCAAGTTACATGCAATTAATTCAGCCCGGGCGCGAGTCGATGCATCCCGGCTTAATTAAATACCGATTTAGTGGCTCCGAGCTAGCGTTGCTAAAGAAACTCTGAATGTTTTAACATCTGGTCTCGAGTGCTCTTTATTTACCTACTTTATAAACTGGAATCCGTTCAATTGTATAACAGACAGACATACATACAAAAAAATCTAAAGAAATACTTAAATTTCACAGTTCATTGAGTTTTACCTATGTTTAGTCTATTCTTCACGTGAAATTGTGTCACGTTTTTTTGTGTGAAGTTTTCAGTGATAGATTCTGCTGTGTTACCTAATAAGGTTTTCAGCTGAAGTCTAATAAGCCTCCGATACGGCACTAAACCGCCGCGTATAATATATCAACAACAAACTCTTCATTAGCAGCGTTATACCGCACGTAAGCCCCGAACGGGATATTAACTCTATATTATCCTTTTGATTACACACAGTCCTGCAGTAATCCTTGTTACGTGAGTGTGATGCCGCAGACGTGTTTTTTTTCTTTATTATATACCTCTCACATACACCCATTTATTTATTAGGTAATATCGTAAGCTGTAATTGCGTTTCGATGAGTTGCAAAACCCACACAAACTACACAATTGTACAATATATTACTGTGTTCCAGTTCGAAGGTATTTTGTTACGTTAGCAAATCACAAATTGGCAATGCTAAAAAACACTGGCATAAATTTTTTTGTAAGCACGAACTATTAAACTGTTCTTAGATTCTTTCTTTCTATTCTTTGGCAATTGTTACCAAATCAATTTGTTGCTTTTGGAGTTTGTTTTAACAACATTCAAACGTTAAAAGAATTTCGTTTAATTATAGTAACTAGTTAAAAAGTGTTCGTGATCAAACACCTCTTGTTTGTTGTCGGGACTTATATAAGCATACGTTATATTCTCCTCACGCGCGAGATTGAATCGCGGCAGAGTTCGATTATTGCCTGTATCACCTAATTCCTCCGTAAGCAGGCCCCGCGGCCCTGCTATCGACAGCCCCCGCCGCGGGCCCTCGCCGTGATTAATTAGGGCCGCGGCCCTGCGCGTGATTAATGCGTGCCATGACGAAAAAAATCCACAGAATCAATTCCCTCGCAGCTGCACCCCGCGAGCCGCCGCCGCCACCACCACCGCCGCAGGAGCTGGACCTGACGCGGCGTCAATTAATCATCGCAATTTAGATTGGATACCGGAAGAGGCTGCGTGAAATCATTATTGGTTTTTTTCACACATCACCCCACTCCCCGTCCGCCACCACCCTGAAGCAAAAAGGAGGAGTATCATACGTTTAACGCGTATATTCATAAACCTATCTTTTCTGGTGATTATCTGTTAATGATTTAAAGAAGTTGTTGGATCAACTCTGGTGCTATGTGTTTAAAGTTTGGTCGGTATGATCCTTCTGGCTAGATACCACTCCCATATTGTAAATCAGCCGAAGTAACAGTATATATGTGTTCCGCGTGTCAACATATGTGAGATGTAGGCGCTAAGTTATAGCCGCTGCTTCGTCTTATGTATTAATTATTGTTATGAATTGGTTTATAGACTCATACTTACTAAAGTTTTAAACCGTACCTAAAAGGGGAGTGCTGTAAACGATTGGAACATTGAAACTTGATAAGCAAAGATCTCGATCTAATATTTTTTTGGTTTAACACTTGACTGTGCTGAGAATGTCCTTAACAGTGATCACGAAAGAAATCAGCTGAGCTACAATTATATAAATCCTTTTAAAGCAAAAGTTTTTGTTGACAAAATTATTTCTAGTTTTTTGAACGACAAAATTTGTGGTTAAATTAGAAAGTGGACCTACCAACAATATATGATTTAGTAATTTTAAAAGCAATCTACTGATGACGGGTCTCTGTTGCCGGATACTATCTAGGTATTACCGTAGCGCGTATTACTACCGATAAGTATTACTGGGCAAATATGTGTTTATAAAACTTATGAAATTAGGAGCACATTGTTATAGGCGTGTTGTCATTAGATATATACTACTATATACTGATATTTTCTATTTGAGCTTTATAAATCTACACCAGTTAGTTAGCGAACAGTGTAATAATAGGTACAACGTACCAGAGCACTAACGCGGTCTATTTACACAAATTAGCATAACTAACGACCTACACCCTGTTTATTTTTAAACGCTTAATTCTTAATCACATAAACACTTAAACGTTACAGGGGAAATTACTTAGATGATAATACAATAGTTTATGTTATAAAATTATATTTTAACGTATGAGATTTTTGTGTAGCCTTTTTTTTCCACCTTCATAATGAGAACAGCGAAGGATTGGAACAGTCTGATGGCGTCTGTGTTTCCGTCCAGGTATGACGTGAAAGTCTAGACTAATGCGCTTTACCATCTAAGACTACATCGTCAATTACTTTAAAATGATATCATAGATAAATGCTATTGAAAATAGCTTTCGTAGCAGCCTCACTTATATTGTTTTGAAGTTCATAGGGTTAATTGCGTGGCGGTTGATCGCTTGTACGACGGAGGTCTCTTGTTCACTCCTTTAGGCTCGTGTGGTTGAGATTGGACACCTTATATTATAAACCGGTCGATATAATATACTTCCGGACACATCTGCCACCACCCAGTGTTTAAAGTTTCGACGGTGTCTAGTTAAAAATAAATGTTAGGTGGAGCAATAAGTTTTAATGCAGTTTTAAAGCAGATTTATTGGTCAACCCCTATGTAGGTCTTTATTTTTTTTTTGTAATTTCGGATTGATTTGGCCGGCAGAAGTTTTATAACTTGAGCGCCAATTTTAGGCAGAGTATCCATATTTTTTGGTCAAAACTAGCTCTAAGTTTAGATTTGCCTTTTAAGGAACCAATAATCGGACACATAAAAAAAAAAGTCCAACTTGTGCGAAATAAAAAAGTTTTCTCCATTCCTGGGTCGTTGAAAACAATGAACAGACTCGAATTTTCGTTTTTTTTTTCATAATCCTGAATTCAATATAAAAAAAACATACCTAAAGATTGACCAAAAAATCAGCTTTAAAACTGCATTAAAACTTATTGCTCCACCTAACATTTATTTTTAGCTAGGCACCGTTAAAACTTTTAAACACTAGGTGTGCCGATAGATGTGTCCGGGAGTGTAACATTTAAAATTTTCGGCATATGAAAGTCAAAGTATGGTAGTGTTAGTAATGTAAAAATGTCCCTCTCCAGTGATGGTAGGATAGATAACGCGCAATCAGTGGTGAGTGGTTAATAGTTGATAAAAATTGGTTGACGGAGAGCTGCGCGCGCGCATGTTCTCGTCACAGTCGCGATGCGCACGACACTCAAAGCGGCCGCGGTGGCCGTGGCGGCCCTGGCAGTGGTAGGCGGCATCGCAAGTAAGAATACCGACATACATACATACATACACTATAACTTGCCCCTTCACTTACTTTTTCATGACCTAAACTAACAAGCCTACTGAATAAATTCACCAGAAATAAACCACACATTTTCATATCACTTCACAAAAATTGTTTTATGATTTTTTAGTTAATTTGCTACAACATTTTTATTAAATAAGAAATATTATAAACTTTTTCTATATAAAAGTTTTGAATTAACTAGATTTTTATAATTACTAATTAGTAATGTTGTTAGCACAGCATACGCGGTATACTTTCATCTATTAGAAAGGAAGGAACGTTTTGACAGGCGCTGTCGCACGGTACACAACGGCTCCGTAATAAAAACTATTTTTTAATATTTAATTAACGTAAAAAGTGTTTGTGTATATTTTATTCTGTAGCCATACTTATAACTATCACGTTACAGTGTTATATCAATTGGACATTAGTGTTAATGTGTGAGAAACTGATAACTGTGGTTGATGCAGTGAGTGCAGTCATTTGCAACTACCGCGCGCGTTATAATAAAAATTGAAAGCGCGTAAACTAATGATATTTCTTATGGTATTAAATTGTTTAAACTCTTGAATATGTCTGGTGACAAAAATAAGATGAAGTGCGGTGGTTGTTTAAAAAACATTGAATCTAGGATGTCTCTGCAATGTAGTTTGTGCGAAAAGTTTTTTGACCTCAAATGTGCGAATGTGTCAGAACAACGTTTTCTGAATACGATGAGCACAGAGCACAAAGCAGCGTGGAAGTGTTCCTTGTGTAGAAATAAACAGTATAAGCATCACACCAATACAGTGAATGAACGTCGCGGAGCCGCGGTTTCTAATAGTGATTTGCTGTTGAATTCTTCACCAGAAACTGAATCCACCAATGCCGACTTTAAGGCGCTCATTACTGAGGTGCGCTTATTTAGAGAGGAAATGCGGGCTACGCGCGGCCAGCTGGAACTGCTAAATGGCACGATATCTCAGCTTGTGACGCGTGTGGATATCTGTGAACGCCGCATTGATGAGTTGTGCACTCGTATGGATTCACAAGAGAAGTGTGTCAAGGATCAAGAGTATACTACGCATCCGGATAGCTCGCTCATAAGTATCATTGCACGGCTGAAAACAGATTTAAACGATCGAGACCAGGATCTGTTGCAAAATGATATCGAGATATCTGGTATTCCCGAGACGAAAGGAGAAAATCTCTTACATACGGTTATGACACTGGGAGGTAAATTGGACGTGAATCTGATGGAACAAGATATTGTTAGTGCTGAGAGGATAGGCCGAGCACCTGGTCGTGCAGGCGTGCATGACTCAGATCGCCCTCGACTCATTGTATGCGTCTGGCGCGCCGCGCAACGAGGGATAAATTACTTCAAGCGGCACGTGTAAGACGGGGTGCCACTACGCAAGGACTGGATCTGCCAGGGCCGCATCAGCGTTTCTATCTCAACGAAAGATTAACGAAGACCAACAGATACTTGTTTCGCCAGGCGCGACTATTGGGGCAACGCTTAAAATGGCGTTTTGTTTGGACAAAAGAAGGCAGAATATATGCGCGGCAAAGTCAAGAAGCCAGCTCCCCTCGCCTAAGGATCTATACTGAAGCGACCTGGGACGTGTTTTTGGCGAAAATAACGTTGGACGTGATTCTGAGTACGATGTTGCTAAATAATGTTATATTCTTATATGGTATACAACAATTGTTTTCACTTTGTAAGTATCACGACATGTTATGTCCTTTCATAATTCACCGTCTAACAAGGTCCATTGTAGTCGGGCAGAGGAGGATATTTTTAGTATTTTTGGCATCAACGTCTCTGATCGCAGTATATAAAGCAAATTGTATTTATAATAATATTAGAAAACAATTGTTACAATTATGTCATAATATATATATCGCTTTCTTAACTGTGTACCATTATCATAATAAAAACATTACAAGTGTATGTTATATGTACGTGGTGGTTGAGCGACGTAGATTAAGCGGGGACTTAAACGTTCATTTATTGAGTATCACGCGCCAAATTATTATTTACTTTTCTTATGTAATTTACTTTATTAAACAAGTATTATTATTTTATTATTTATTTGTTTATTATAATTATAATATTTATGAAAAAATGCTATATTTTTACACAAACTTTATTCTGTTCTTGTACTCAAATTTAATACAATATAATATTTACACAATACTTATTTATGCATACTCATCACCCCGTTCATTTTAATCTATACTTTGTGACAAATCCAACTATAAAATTTATTTTTATAATAGTTTTTAACAGTAGCACATCGCCCGCCTGCCCCCTACGTAATTTCGTTTCCGTTAGATATGGTTGGGTCTAAGCATTTTTCAATTGGACTCTTAAACGCGGGATCACTCGGCAAAAATCATGAGGAATTTCAGGTTGCTCTTGCTCGTGAATCATTTGACATTTTTGCTATTAACGAAACCTGGTTACGCGATGGGCAAGATGGAGTTGCTCCGCGAGTACCTGGTTATAGATTTATTCACGTTCCCGTAGGCACGGTCGGCGACAGCGCGGAGGGGAGTGGGTTTCTATCTTAAGCGCGGCATCTCCGCCCGCACTTGTGTTCACCCGGTATTACACGTTGAAGTCGAGCAAATGTGGCTTACGTTGAAATTGGGTAGTAAACAGTTTGTTGTGGGTACCGCTTATCGACCTCCATGGCAAAACGTAAACAATTTCTTCGAAGCGCTCACTGAATCTATTGCCTCTCTTACTAATTACGACCATTTAATTCTTCTAGGCGATTTTAATATAAATTTACTAGATAGTTCTGATTACAAAATTAAACATTTGAAACAATTTTTGCATTATTTTAGTTTACAAAATCATATTGACAAACCTACTCATTTTACAGAAAGTAGTTTAACTCTAATTGATCTAATCTGTACTGATACTGCCCTTGTTATTTGTGATAAAAAAGTTACGCACCGTCCGTCGCTTGGAGGACACGCTATAGTCTCTATAGACATTAAATGTACAAAACCGAAACCTCCCCTTCAACGTTTTACTTTCAGGCCAATTAAAGATATCAATATTAGTGAATTCAATAAGGACGTTGAGCTAATAGTTTGGGATGACCTATTATTACTAGACTCCGTAGATGAAATGGTCTCCAGGCTGAGTTATCATATAATAAAAATTTTTGATAAACATGCTCCTGAAAAGATAAAAACAGTAAGGGAGCCTATGCCGCCGTGGTTGACGAGCAACGTGAAATATATTATGCATCTTAGGGATAAGGCGCATAAGAAGTGGCGTCAAAGTTGTAGCATTGTTGACAAGACCAAATATAAAGATCTCAGGCACCTGGCAAATGTTAGTATTTATTATGAGAAACGGGGATATTTTAACCATCATATAAATAAAAATTTAAATAACCCGAAATCACTTTGGCCAAACCTAAAAAAAACATTACTGTCTAGTATAAAGCCTAGATTCGATCTACCAGAGCATTTTAATGACCCCAACGTTATAAACAAAGATTTCCTAAACGTCCCTGGTTCAGATCGGGTAAATTTATCTGATTTGACGTACTTTGAATTTAATCGTCACTGCTCGTCTGTGTTTACCTTACACCCGGTTCATGAGAATGTTATCGCTAAAATCATCATGTCTCTTAAATCAAACGCCAAAGGATCGGATAATATAAATCGAGACATGGTGCTCCTTACGTTACCTAGTACACTGGGGATTATTACAGCTATTATAAACAAGTCTATCACTGAGCACACTTTTCCGTCTGACTGGAAAAATGCACTGGTACGTCCCTTGCCAAAATCGGGACAAGCGACGACCGTAAAAGATTTACGTCCGATAAGTATTCTGCCCTTTTTATCTAAAATTCTGGAAAGGGTGATTTCTTACCAGGTCATAAAATATTGTGAGGCTGTTAATATTTTTCCTGACCTACAGTCTGGTTTCCGCAAGGGACGAAGCACCGATACAGCTTTACTGGACGTTGTCGATAATCTGCTTGCTGCTCAAGACGACGGGTATGGCTCGTTGATGGTCCTGCTAGACTACTCCCGTGCTTTCGACTCCATAAACACTTCTCTCTTACTGTCAAAACTGTCGTATTACGGCTTTGACTACTCCGCTCTAAAATGGTTCGATAGTTACCTAAGCTATCGCACTCAACAAGTAGTTATTTCTAAAACTGATGGATCCTGTGTGTTTTCGACAACGGAACCTATAACTCGCGGTGTCCCGCAGGGTTCCATTTTGGGACCAATATTGTTCAGTATTTACACAGCCGATCTTCCACGTCACATACTTCACTGTAATTTCCACATGTATGCAGATGACGTTCAATTATATCTGCCGATTGATCAAAATGCTCGTCAGGTGTCTATTAATAACATTAACTCGGACTTGGATCGTATCGCAAATTGGTCAATGAGAAACTCCCTTCTTTTGAACCCTGGTAAGACCAAATTCTTAATCACCGGTTCGAAAAACCAAATACGTAATCTAAAAGCATGTAACCTGAACGTTAAGATTCAAGGAGAGCTGGTCGAAAGGGTGCAACTTGCTAGAAATTTAGGGCTTCTTATGGACGAAAATTTGAGATTTGAGAGTCATTGTTTAGAGCTCGTTCGAAACTGCTTTTATCGCCTCAAGATCTTATATAAAATCAGACCATTTATAAATACTGAGCTTCGAATTCGGTTATGTGAATCACTCATACTTTCAAAATTCAATCATTGCATATCTGTCTACGGCAACTGTATTTTTGGAAAGACGTTATCTCTCATTCAACGCGTTCAGAATGCATGCGCCCGTTATTGCTTCGTAATACCACCTCGATCGCACGTTACACCAATTTTGAATTCCTCCAACATTTTAAAGCTTAGTGGACGGATCAAATTCCAACTTCTGAGTATATTATTTGACGTTGTGAAAAAAGGTCGTCCTAAATATCTTTTTACCAAACTCACCTGGAGGCACTCACTTAGGTTAATCTCACATGGGCTAGTCACACCACGGCACCGTTCAGCAGCCTTCCGCGGAAGTTTTAAATTCCAGGCTAGTAAGTGCTGGAATGACCTTCCTCCTCCACTGAGGTCAATACCAATCAAAAACAAATTTAAAAGTGAATTACGCAAATATCTTTTAATGCAGCAGAAGGCTGTTCACTGAATAATGGTTGAATTTTAAAATTCAAATCTTGTTTTTCCCGCAACCTATCATATTAGTACAGTGCTCTCTTGGGTGGCAGATTGGCAGGCGTATTTATAAATATTTATAAATTTTTATGTTATGTATGAGTATGTAAGATATAAAGCTTTAGTAATTTTCATTACTGTTTAGTTTATATATATATAACTATAATACTAATACAATGTATATAAATACAGTATATGTATATAATTATTAACATAATTTATACAAATTATTATTAGTTTGTTTGCAGGACATTTATGTATTATATTTATAATTATCTATTTATTTTCGTTACTTTTATTTACTTTATATATTTATACTGTATATACTTTTATTTTATATATATATATATATTACTGTATATATAATCATATGATATTGATGGAGAACTCGCGCTGCAAAGGGCACCAACAGAATACCAGCGCTGTGGCACTGGGTACTAGTACCGCAGCTTTATGCTGAGTTGGGCCCTATTAGGGGGTGCAGTACTTACCTTAAGCTCTAATTCTATTTTATTTATTTTTTGTTCTGTAATTTCCTGTATGTATGTACTAGTTCCCTAATAAATGGTTCTTTCTTTCTTTCTAAATGGAATAATCAAAATCGCATAAAAATTAAATTCACCAGCATTGGGATTCAAACGATGTTATCGATTGTAAGTACAACTCATCATCAGCAAAAATCACAAAAATCGAATCATTCTGTGAAAACTTATATGTAGTACTTGTATGTAAGAAAGAATAGATAAATTATGAACCGAGAGCATTCTTTAGTTTAATAGATAATAAAGAAAACCGCCGACGTTTGTTAACAGTTAATTCTAAACAATTGTCTTGTTTTGCCTGCCTACTATAATCGCAGCATCCGCGAATAAGCAATTTATGTTATTTTAATGTTTGTTAAAAATATGTTGTAACGAGAGATAAACATTAAGTTAGATCGCGCGGTAATACTCAAGTAAACTAAACGCAACGCGTCACAATGTAAATTGTGAACATCATTCCGCTGCCGTATGCTGTTTACTATTTTAAGTTTTTGTGCCTCTCAAATGTACGTTTAGCAAATATATAAAACATACTATAATATACTTGTTATTAGATCCGCAATCTAATAAGTGTAATAGTTTAATTTTTTTTTATACTAGGAGACACGCGAGACGTTAACCCGATGGTAAGTACTACACTTGTCTATAACAACGCGGTGCTGGTTAAGATGATATACACTGCACAACATTGCGCTCATCTCTAAGACATAAGGCGTTAAGTTTCGTTACCCCAGTAATGTCACTAGTTAACAGCGCACTTCAAACTGGAGCACAGTAATGTTTGCACACTACTGTTTCGCAGTAGAAACTGAAGCTGCGGTGATACCTTAACTAGACGGTCTCCAGCGACAGAGACCTGCTAACACCAGTAAATATTTAATCATCATCATTTCAACCGATGGACGTCCACTGCTGGACATAGGTCTCTTGTAATGTATTCCACAAAATACGGTCTTGTGCTGTTTGAATCCAGTCACTGGAAATATTTAATACCACTAATAAACAAATACCACAAGTTTGAATGGTAGTATGATTGTTTCGATGTTGGCTACTAGCCTCAAATTGTAAATCAGTCGCCATAACAGCATCGTTGTGTTCAGATTGTCAACATATAAAAACTGAGTACACATTTTTGACGATTAACTATCTGCAGTGTGCACTTGGCGCATGTCCTGTTCAGGACAATATAATAATGTAACAGGAAACATGGCGGACGAATTGACCACGCAGACAATTTCTTAAGAATTTATATCGTTTTATTTTATACTTCTATATATAACATTAGCTCTCGCCATCAATTGCGAAAATAAAAAGATGAGAACATGAACGATTGACCACGCAGACGATTTTTAATGGATTTGTATTATTTTATTTTGTACGTCTACACATGACATTGGCTCACGCACAAACCGTGCTCATGCCATCAATTGGGAAGAAGAAGAAGAATAATGTAACATTGTGTGTCAGTCGGCATCACGTTCGCCGTGCTGTCCGCGCGGGGCTCGCCGCCGCCGCCGCCGCCGGAGCTGCTGCCCCTCGACTGGTGGAAGCACTGCGTGCTCTACCAAATTTACCCAAGGTCATTCAAGGACAGCGACGGCGACGGTATCGGAGATTTGAAAGGTAATGAAACTTTAGCTGTAAACATTACAGGATTCACCTGGTGGCAGGTCTTTGTTGCCGGAGACCGTCTGGGTACCACCGCAGCTCCTATTTCAACCGACAAATAGTAGTGTGCGAACATTACTGTGTTCCGGTTTGAAGGGCGCTGTAGCTAGTGTAATTACTGAGGTAACGAGACTTACCACCTTATGTCTCAAGGCGACGAGCGCAATGTGGTGCAGTGTGTACCATCTTAACTAGCGCTACGGTGAACGTCTTGCTCGCCTCGTCGCATAGTAGTACAAAAAAAAAACACTATTTATATAGTAAATTGTGTTAAGCTATAACTAGTATATAATATAAATGCATTATCCGAGATAGCCTGAAAAGTCAATTTATGTATAAGTAAACGAATACAAATATTAGTCGATGAGTGATACACAACAAGAATAAAGCTAATCAATCTAATGTTGGTTGACAGTAAAAATCAATAATATTCATAGAATTTATCTACTGCGTCTCATCTCCGATTCCTCATGAGCAAGACTGTTAGTTAAAACAAAAACAGTTTAATAATGATAAGTACGTTTAGTCATTGCGCATCTAATTTCACCTGCCGATCTATCACACGAGTGAGCTGCTAAATATAAAGCGTGGTCATTTCCGACTCACGATCGTTTCATTGTCACAAAGCCGCACGTCATTTTCGTAATTGCAGGCATCATCAGCGAGCTGGAACACTTCGTGGACGCCGGCGTCGACGCGATTTGGATGTCACCGATCTTCGAATCGCCGATGGTCGACTTCGGATACGACATTAGCAACTTCTATAAAATTCACTACGAATACGGCACCATGGAAGACTTCGAGGACCTGCTGAAACAGGCTCACGAGTTAGGCAAGTGTTGGGACGTGGACGAGACATCCATGTCATCCATTTTGCATTTACCGCTTTGTAACATTAGATGTTAAGTAAACTCACAAACTACAGCGACCTTCAATAAGACACTAATCTCCAGTAAAACTCTGAACGGGACCATAATACCTTATTGACAATCTAAGTTTGACATTGTGTGATCTCTTAAATGTAAAATGAAAGTTTTACTTAATTTTTTTGTGATCGTTGCATTCAACATTAAATCCTCTTTTTCGGCTATAATAATAATGCGAAAGGAAAAAAAAACATTTAGTTTACGAATCTTTTTAGTTTGATGATATTCGTGCAGTTTTAGTTTAGATTTATTCAGCTGTTACATGCAATTGTAATTTCAATTTTAATACAAGGTATAAAGCGAATTCTGAATAATTTTACATTGTTATGGATAAAGCATATTACTTCCAAACAGATATTTCTTTGAATGATTTATTGTTACGGATGGATTAGGGTTTGGTTGATGCAAACGATAAATTTAACTCGTCTACATTTTAATTCTATCGCTTACAAAATGACTGTTTAAAACGTATCCGTCAGTTTGTTAGTCGTTTGCATGTCACATTTGGATTTGCCACTGCTGTGACCTTGTTAAGTATCATTTATTCTTATTCAGCTCTGTATCCGACAATAAATCCGACCTTGTCACAGCGCGTGCGTCGCGGTGGGTGGCTTTATCTAAGTGTAACAGCTTAAATAATAACAACTATAATCTTTTTTCAAGAATTCTAGATTTACAACGTTAGATAACTGAAATGTATTACGTTTGCCCCCTTAGGCATAATAGATTCTTTATCAACTATCGATTAAAGTTTTCCTATCGCATTAAACGCAAGATTAAATTAGATATACACAATCTAGGGATTTGCAAAATATTTTTTTTGTCATATTTACAATGTTCCTGTAAAACTTTTCCATTTCGTTTGTTGTAAAAAATAGTAGTAAATCTGATTGATTTCAATTTACGTTATCGACGGAGGAATCAGAAAAACTAATCGAAAGTAAAACGATTAGCCGAACGTTAAAAAACTATTTGTAGATTGTGATCAAATATTTGATTGCTGCAACAAAAATAATAATTTATATTTTAACGAAATTGTATATTCCTTTACATTGAATTTTAAGGTTATATTTTTTTCTATACCATTTTTGAAGTAGAAGTTTGTTCCATCACAGGCATCAAAGTATTGCTGGACTTCGTTCCTAACCACGCCAGTACTGAGTCCGAGTACTTCATCAATTCAGAGAAAAGAATTCCCGGATACGAAGACTATTTTATTTGGGCCGACTCACCTGGTCCTGATCCTAACAATGCCAGTGTTATGCGTCCACCTTCTAATTGGGTGAGTACTAAAGCTACTAGATATTTACACATTTTCTTCAACCGACTCGATCGAGTATCATAAATATAACCACACCTTTTATCTCATACGAGTATCTGTCAATCTCTCCAACTTCTAATATCAGGTTAGCCAATTTGGTGGATCAGCGTGGGAATGGAGTGAGGCTCGTAAACAGTTCTATCTGCACCAGTTCGCGATACAGCAGGCGGATTTCAACTTCCGTAATCAAGTGGTCAGAGACGAAATGTTTAATATTATGAAATTTTGGCTCGACAAAGGCGCTGACGGATTTAGGGTCGACGCGTTACCTTACTTAATTGAAGCCGATCCCGCCGACCACGGCGGCAGATACCCAGACGACCCACTCAGTGGAATAGTTCACTTTGAACCTCATCAGCTGGGGTACACGATTCCGCTTTACACCAAAGATTTAATCGAATTGTATGACGTCGTTTACGAATGGAGAGAATTCATCGACAGGTACCTTGAGGACCACCCCGGAGACACGCGGTAAAGTTTTGTTACCTTCCAATATTACATCACTTCACTTGACTTTACATATAACTCCTATTTATAGTTTTTTTTTTTGTATAGGTATTATCAAACTAAAACATAACTGTCTCGAATAACAGCCTGTTTAGTATCATACGTTAAAATTAGATTGTAAAAATTATTGCAGATGTAATAACATGTCAGCAATAAAATATTTAAACAAAGTTTTCAATTTACAATTTTGCTTTGTCAAATTTTAGTGTCCTTTTCTCCGAGGGGTACGCCAACGTATCAATGACCATGCTGTATTATGGAAACGAGGAGGGAGCGATCGGAGCGCACTTCCCATTCAACTTTGATTTCATAACGGATCTGTCGGCTAAATCCAACGCCAGGGATTTTGTGTACACCATCCTCAGGTGGTTGACGTACATGCCACACGGCGCTGTACCCAACTGGGTGGTAAGCAGATATTCTAAAATGTTTTCGACTACTCTTATAAGAATTTTAGAAACTGGGAACTCATCGTTTTGATACCTATTTCTAATGTGTTCTCATCACTGGCGACTACCAGAATAGAGTGTCAATTTTGAATCATGATATTCATAATGTCATGGATATATATAAGTATTTTTTAAAAACATTTTTCAGTTCGGTAATCATGACAATAACAGAATGCCAACCCGATTCCGCCACAACATGGTTGATGGTCTCAACTCGCTCAACATGCTGCTCCCTGGAGTAGCAGTCACGTATCAAGGTGAAGAAATAGGAATGAGGGACGGTTACGTGAGTTGGGAGGACACAGTAGACGTGGAAGCTTGCAACAGAGGTGACGAGGACACATATCACCTTTACTCGAGGGACCCGGCCCGGACCCCGTATCATTGGAATAACAGCACCAATGCAGGCTTCTCCACGGCGGAGAGGACCTGGCTACCAGTTGCGGAGGATTACAGAGAAATTAATCTAGCGAAACAGAAGGAGCTTACCAGGAGCCATTTCAAGTTTTTTTACATGATCATATTCAAATACGGTCTTATTCTAATTTAACGTTATGATAAAAGAAATCAAAACTTGTAATGAGAAATATCTGATTAGAATAGTATGCTGAACACTAAATGTATACAGTTTTCTTGCTTTGTTCCCAGGTCTACCAGACATTGACAGCTCTCCGGAAAGAAAAGACTTTAGCGTACGGCGCATACGACATCAGGGCGCTATCGGACCGGACGCTGTACCTGCTGCGGAGCCTGCAGACACACGAGACGTTTGTCCTATTGTTCAATGTCGGTGAGGCACCCGACACTGTGCATCTGAACAGGGTTGTAAATCTGAAATTACCAGCAACGGTATATACTTCCAGCGTGCATTCAACCAGGTTGGCCGGGTAAGACATTTTTATACTTAGTTCAAAGAGTTTACGATTTTTTTACACAAATCATAAAAGGAAACATACAGTGCCCAGTTAACCTATCACAATAAATATAAAGTGAGACTTGCTGACAGTCTCTTACCACTAATTTCGCTAACTAACAGCCGATCAAACCCGGACGCAGTAACGTTTGCACAGTAACTGACAAAGACACAATCGCTCCGATTAAACCTTCTTAAACTATCACCAACTAGAAGATACTACCTTAGACGCATTTATTCGTGACCACCTTCATCCATCACTGTTATCCTTACAATATTGCGCAATCTCGTCCTGTCTCTGGACACTTAGGGAGCATCGTAAACGTTGGAGCCGAGTGAGTGCAGAGAGTGCTACCATTAGTAAATGTCCAAAGGTTAAATTTTAAAATTGATAATAGAAATTATGAAATACTAAATTATCAGTTATCATAAAATAACAACTAATTTCATCAGCTCAAATATCCTTACATATCAAACTAGAATTCAATGGTAGCTACTGCTTGGCAATAAGTAAATGATGTAATCATACATCATAGCGCCAGCAAGAAAATCAGTTCGAAACACTTTAACTGAAACTAAAACGTCGTTTAAGCAATAAAAATGAACATGAGAATGATAATTTGAAATCAAAACTCGCAAAAGTTCTAAAGCACCTTGAAAGTAAGTTCAGGTTCCGTTTCAAGTTGGAAGCCCCGCGAGCCGGATTCATTTACCCGGATCGCAAACGTTCATTAAAATTAAAATTTTGAACGTTTCCATTTACACGGTCCGATCCATCTTGCCTCATTTGAAGGCTGACGATTACGAAGGAACTCATCAAAAACAACTCGGCTTAACTTTAACGAGACGAAAGAAAAAGTTTTTTGGTCGATTACAAAACTGTCCATTTCAAAGACATTTATAATAGAAACAGTTTTTTTATCAATTTTTCTGTATTTAATGGACTATTGATCGCTGATCGAGACAGGCAACGCTGGCGCTGTCTTGTGTCGGAGACCTAGTAGTATTGTCCGCTGATCCTTCATAATTCTTATTTGTCTTGTTCATAACATTGTTGTAACTTAACACCGTGTCAAATTGAGAATCTTTGTTAGTTGTAACAAAAACTTTATATTTATATTAATTTCTGTACACTTTATGAACTCCGTATGAACTTTTGATAGATTATGATTTAAAATTTAAGATTATTATAATGTCATTTCACACTAAAGTGTGGGTGGTAGTAGAAAGTATTATCTGACGTTTAACAATTATTGTTACAGTGACATTATCGATGCAGAGCAAGTGACCCTGCAGGCCGGCGAAGCGATTGTGTTAAGATCAGATCCAGCGTGAAGGGGTTCATAGCTTAATAAGTTCCATATTACATTGTTATACTTGTGAATATTGTAAATAATTGACTAGACATAAGATACATTATTAAACAGTTATAAACTTAAGTGTCGCTAGATTTGTATTTTTAATTTCATAGTATGAGGTCATTGATTACGTTACAGAACACGATCCGAAAATATTTAATAATTTAACTTAAATATAAACACTGTCGCCTAACTACTTCTCGGGAGATATCAAGACAAAGCCAGGTCATTTACAATGGTCAAGCTGGGAACGATCGTAACTCTTGATTTGTGAAACAGTTAAAGTAACGCAGTGATAAATCGTGTGAAATAAAAATTGAACTTTTACACAATGTGGGTAAATTTCGCGTATACATAAAATAGCGTGAACTCGCGAACAAAAAAGCTACTAGAATGTTATCAACAAGTTTAAAGCAATTTTGTTGAAACTATTCAACGAGCGCGGGCCCGCACCTGTGCGGCGCAGCACGGAGCGGCGCCCCAACACAATTTCGGTGTTTTATTTCAAAACGTCCATCCCCTTTGATACGGACACCGCTTCCGCTGCGGTATTCCGTTGTTTCATACTTGTTCCAAACATTTACCACTTTGCGGCGCGCGTCGCACACCCCGCTGCTTTTTCGGGCAATAACGTTTTCATATCACACACCCTCTAAAGTAACTTATTACCGGCTTGGAGTATGAGGGTTACCAGTTTTTAACTAGCATTTGTTTAGACGAAATGTTGTTATTAAACAGAATTACGAATTAAGTTAAAGCCAATTTTAAAAATTTTCAACAAATAACAATATAAGTCAACTGAGAATCATTTTGAGATAAGTAAAAGTAAAGTAACGTGACACTGGTGGCAGGTCTCTGTTGCCGGAGACCGTCTGGGTGGGTACCACCGCAGCTCCTATTTCAACCACCAAGTAGTAGTGTGCAAACATTACTGTGTTCCGGTTTGAAGGGCGCTGTAGCTAGTGTAATTACTGGGGTAACGAGACTTAACACCTTATGTCTCAGGCGACGAGCGCAATGTAGTGCAGTGTGCACCATCTTAACTAGCACCGAGTTGTTATACAAGCGTATCACTTACCATCAGGTGAACGTCTTGCTCGTCTCGTCGCATAGAAGTATAAAAAAAAAAAACACTAATTATTATATCGGCAGAGCTGAGATATATTTCGCTTGAATGAAGTCCTGTTACCGTAGCAATTTCACTATCAAAACGTAATACACTATAATTATAGTGTTAGTGGAAACGGACGCTGCGGTGCCTACATCGACAACATTCAGCATCAGAGAACTGCGACACAAAATTCGTTTGTCTGTTTCACTATGAAACGAGTCAGAAGTCGTTCCCATTCAATTTCGCGCAGGTCATTATGTTAAACGGAACCCGACAGCTGGAGACTTCGCCTTTGCCTTTGCCATACACACCAGCTATTCTTCCCCGCCGCCGGGCGTGGTGCCAAATTGGCAGGTGAGGCTCTGCTACAAGATCGTTGTTTCCTCTACACTCACATTCATTGTTCACCGGCAGTTCTCTGCGTGTTTAAAAAGATACTATGTGTCTGTATAATATTTCAAAACGTTTACTTACTCTCTTGGCATTTTATGCGAGGAATATAAACGGTGAGTGTGAACCGAAAATGGCATACGTTAAAATTGACGATGCTTCCTTTGGATGTCGCCGTGACATGCCTCGCTTTCCTCTTCCTCTTTTTTATAACTAGACGGTTATATTTCTATTAAATCAGTGTGTAGCGTTAAGTACTCGTTCATGATACAATTAAAAGCAAGCAAACGAACGACTAGACGACGGGAACACCCCGTTGCGTTTATATTTATCATCCACACTTTATGGTGAGTGGTAGAGAAGGTCCACAGGCATTAAGTCTAGTGTTACTTAATTTTAGATGTTTAAATAATTATATATAAGACGAAGACAGTAATAGTAAACTGACAAATGTTAAAAGATATTCATGACCCGAATCTTGTGGAAACCAGTTTACTTCCATATATTTGATATGATTATTTTATCATTAATGTTGTAATAAACAACGTGTGAACTGAATGAATAATACGAGTATTTAAAATGGCGGTTACTTAAGCTTTATTTACAGTACATTTTGAGATAATCGTTGTTTTGGCAATTTACATTTTTATGAGTTGTGTTAATAGTTCATACAAAGAGAACAAACATTGTGTACTTTACAAGTTTTAATTTAATGATCATTTAAACGCAATAGGAAATTATTACAGTATTCTCTTTTATTTATCTTTAAAAGATATTTTTACTTTTTATTCCTAGAAATAAGTAGAAACTTTTATTAAATTTTTTGAGAAAAATATGAATGAAGTGCTACAGGAAAATATAAGAGTAGAAGTTTGAACTGTGTTCGGAGTCGGTGCATTTGGTAAGCTTTAAAAAAATTTTATACCAAGAAATTAATGACATATTAAAACTATTCAAACAGGCTTCATATTTGATTTTTGTTATGACCATTTTATTATTTTCGCGTATCAAAATAACTATAGCAAGTGGAAATGATATTCAGTAATAATCTTCTAGAAAAGCTTCTCGACTGTGCTGTATTTCGCATATTCTGTGAAGTAGTTCCTTCAGATTTATAAACAATACAAAAGGTAATGTAAACAAACTGTTGATAACAGTTTAACTAAATCCTTAGGTAAATAATATTACTAATAAAAAGTCATGTTTAACATTATAATGTAATGTTATTGTTTATTTCAAAACATAATCATAAAAAATTACCCACACTTCTGTTTAATCGAGGGAAGGTAATTTATTGCATTCAGTTTTATAGCTGACATACAGATAAGTAGGTGATAAGTGATTTTAAAAATTGGACCACAAGCGAATTACTTAATAGTCAAAATGCCGTCCTGGGTCAAAGTAGTCTGGATATCACTAGCCGTTGCAGTCGTCGTCGGGGTAGTGGTGGGTATTGTAACATGGGTGATTTTGGGTAAAAGCCGACCACCGCCGGATTTGAAGAAACTAGACTGGTGGGAGAATACCGTTATTTATCAGATATACCCGCGGTCTTTCAAAGATACGGACGGAGATGGGATCGGAGATTTGAAAGGTTAGCAACATTAGCCTCGGCAATCTGAATATAACATATTTTACACAGTTTAATAAGTTATGTAATTTTTTTTAAATTTTAACTTTATAACATTTTGTAATAACAACCTTTTACTGGTTATTAATAATGTAAAAAATAAGTATATTTTTTAAGCACAGATTATCATGTTATCCATTTTGGTATTCAATTAGAAGAACCAACGATAGAATATCTTATAAATATATAATAAAACATCTTGTACTAAACGACACGATTTTACTTAAAGTCTATAGAGAGGGCAGACTTGGAAACAGTCATAGTACTCTTGGGAAATCTAGTATTAAATTACTATGTGCCTCTGTGCATTTAAGAAACCGGGGTATATATAAATTAATAGTTTTCATTTCAACAGGAATAACAAGTGAGCTAGAACATTTTGTCGATTTGGGTGTTGGTGCGATCTGGATGTCGCCGATCTTCGTCTCGCCGATGGTGGACTTCGGTTACGATATCAGCGACTTTTATGACATCCACCATGAGTACGGTACCATGGCAGACTTCGAAGAGCTAGTCGATCGTGCCCACGAAATTGGTAAATTGAAAAATGTCATCTTTATTTTAAAAACTTCTAATGGCAAATATTTGTAAAGATTACATAAAAAAATTACGCTTGATAAATTTAGTTTGGTCCGATTAATGTCTAAGTTTTTTAAGTGGCCGCTTACGGTGGGCCTTGTCAATAAGCTCAGAGTCACACAGAGGGCAATGGAAAGGGCCATGCTCGGGGTTTCCTGCGGGATCGAATCAGAAATGATGAGATCCGCAGGAGAACTAAGGTCACCGACGTAGTCCAAAAGATTGCAAACCTTAAGTGGCAATGGGCAGGGTACATCGCTCGAAGGACTGACGGCCGATGGGGCAGTAAGGTTCTCGAGTGGCGGCCGCGGACCGGTAAACGCAGTGCTGGCAGGCCTCCTACAAGATGGACTGACGATCTGGTAAGGGTCGCGGGTAACTACTGGATGCGAGTAGCGCAGGACCAATCCGCCTGGAGATCCTTGAGGGAGGCCTATGCCCAGCAGTGGGCGTTATCCGGCTGATAAATCAATGTCTAAGTTTTCATAAGTAAAATTCATGATCAAATCCTATGACCTAAAAAATATATATTTTTTGTGTCCTTAAAGGTATCAGAGTGCTTTTGGATTATGTACCGAACCACGCGAGCACCGAATCTGAATACTTCAAAAGATCGGTCGCCAAGGTACCTGGATACGAAAACTTTTTCGTTTGGGCAGAACCGGTGGTAGATTCTAATAATAATCGCACGGTTCCGTCCAATTGGGTGAGGTATTTTTTAATTGATTTAATTTCTACTTGCCTTTATAAAAGCATTTGAAAAATTTGTTAAGAGAATCTCAGCAAAGGAAAATTTTTTTCCTAGTTTTGTATGTGAATGGGTTATTAAAAATTCCAACTTATTTCCACTTAGCTGCGTAATTTCACATTCAAACAGATTAGATTTTAGGTGGTCTAAACTTATCCAGCTTTTAACTTAATTGTTTAGATCAGCCAGTTTGGTGGCAGCGTTTGGGAGTGGAACGAAGTGCGTGAACAGTATTACTTGCACCAATTCGCTATAGAGCAAGCGGACTTCAACTTTCGCGAGCCGGCCGTTAGACAGGAGATGCTGAACATAATGAGGTTCTGGATAGAGAAAGGAGCAGATGGTTTTCGACTCGACGCTTTACCTCATCTATTTGAGGCTAACCCAGACGATCACGGAGGAGTCTATCCTGACGAACCATTAAGTGGTAACATGTTCATATCGAGTGAGCACCCCGGTTACACTACCCAAGTGTATGTGAGGGATCTGATAGAACTTTACGACTTGACGTACGAGTGGAGAGATTTCGTCGATAGATGGCAAGAAGATCATGAGGGGGAAACAAAGTAAGCAATAACAGAGTACAGCTAATTGAAAAGAAATGACAGTAATAGAGATATTAAGCAACAAGAAGTTGAGAATGTTTTCATTATTTTCAGAGTTTTATTAGCAGAAGCATACGCAAATATTACAATGACAATGCTGTACTACGGGGACGAGCGCGGACGCGTCGGCTCGCATTTTCCCTTCAACTTCAACTTTATCACCGACCTTTCGGCGAAATCTAACGCTCGAGACTTTGTGTACGCAATAAGCCTGTGGCTCACTTACATGCCGCATGGTAACGTTGCTAACTGGGTGGTAAGTAGCACACTCAGAAATCTTATGGACCAACAAATACAAACGTAATATGAAATCAATAAAAATTAAAAAACCTATATTTTGTCATAACCAAAAGATATTTCAAAACAGCCGATATTATATAAGACATATCCTAAAAGTTTATAATAATTATCTTTCAGTTCGGTAACCACGACAACAACAGAATGCCATCGAGATTCAGAACGGATATGGTAGACGGCCTCAACGCTTTGAACATGATTCTGCCAGGAGTTGCAATAACCTATCAAGGTGAAGAAATCGGTATGAGGGACGGCTACGTGAGCTGGGAGGACACCGTCGATGTAGCCGCATGCAACCAAGGGAACCCCGACAACTACTTAGATTATTCTAGAGACCCGGCCAGAACACCTTACCATTGGAACAATTCAACCAGCGCTGGGTTTTCCACAAGCCCGTCAACCTGGTTACCAGTGGCAGGAGATTACGTAGAAATTAACCTCCAAACACAAAAAGAAGCTGAGCGTAGCCATTTCAAGGTATGTAAAATACGACTAAAAGTTACTGTACTTCATTATCATTATTTAAACCGAATTTTTAATACTTAAAATTGTGTAATAGTCAAATGTTATTAATGATTTTTTAGGTCTATCAATCGCTCACGAGGCTTCGTAAGAAAGCAGCGCTGTCGCACGGCGAGCACCACCTGCAGGCGCTGTCGGTAAACACCTTGCTGGTGGTGCGTCACGTCGGAACGCACGACACCTACGCGCTCCTATTCAACGTGGGCACGGAGCCGGATACCGTCGATCTCACCAGGATCACAATGCTATCGGAACCTTTGACGGTTTACATTTCAAGCATATTTTCCAGTAGAGTATCTGGGTAAGTTTCTCTTTAAAATTTATTCAATTATCATTACAATCCTTTGAATTTATCGTCTCCTTACATATTCACGATATTTATGTTCAATTCTTTTTATTTAGAAAATTTGCAGATAGTAGGGGTAGAGGGTAGGCATTATTAACAACTTATTTCATTTGGTATCTATAAAATATTACCCTCGCCACAGAAAATTTCTTGATATAATACCGAGTAATAAATGTTATACACTCAAGTGTTCATTATGGTTGTATTATCATTTGTTATTTTTATTAGGATTATAGATATCATTATTGCCAGCTATTTCTTTTATAACAACAATAACCTGTTTGGTTGTTTTTATCTATTTTACTTCGATTAACGTGTAATCATAATCCATATAAACGACAGCGGTTATGTATAGGTTAGATTAAACAAAGGTTAGATCAATGATTAACTTGCTTCCACTTATAAAGGGGTAAGTCTGTCGGCACGGCATTGTCTAATGCCAATAACTTTATTAACCAATCATTTTAACAGGATAGTAACAGTTTGATATGACGGTTCAATTACTCTTGCCTTTACATCAACCCGTTTACTCGTTGACAGTAAAGATTAGAATTGAATAAGGCGTTCAATAAACCTTCTCGAAGGGAATTGGCTTTGAACCTATCTTGAATTTGAATAATAAATAAAATAAAAGTATTAATATTACTTAGGCAGAAATAACTAATAGTAATAGATAAATAGACAGAACATCAATTGACTTGTGATCACAAATATTTATCCAGCACTGGGACAGTTAAAAGCCCACTTCATTACGTTGTAAAAGTTAAGTTTTTGCTTTATATGTATTTATAACTCCTGTTCATACAATTCCAATGATTTCTGTTTTCAGGGACATAATACCAATTGGTGAATTGACGCTGCAGCCAGGAGAGGCGCTGGTGTTGCAAGCACCTCCCACTTAAGATATTACAAAAATATATCGAATATGATAAAATTATTCCAGATTTGTGTCACTGTTAAATATTAAGATTTAAAATATGTTATTTCATTAACTGAAAACCTGCTGTATATGCACGTGTACATGTAAAATAAAGTTATTATTTGTATCATAATAATATAGTAATATACTTCGCGTTATATCTATATGTTCAAGTGTTTACTAACACGCGACTAATTATGTTTTAGCTTTAGAACATATCATGTTTATAATTGTAGTTTGTTTTTAATACGGAAATCTATTGGTACGAGAAATCACAAATCTTCCACTCTCCAGCTTCACATGCACACTTTCCACTTCTTAACCCCGCTTATAATAATCTCTAAGATTTTTCTGATTTATTTAATAAGAAATGATTTATCTATTATTTGGAATTGTATAAGTTTTGTTCAACTTTCGCCAACAGATGGCGTTGCACGTTGTTGCATCGTGCGATGGTTTCGTGTTGTGAATTTACATATGAAATGAGTGTTTAGTTTCTATATATAATTAGCCAAAATCAGGCGCGTACCGTACGCACTTAGGGCACCTCACTACATATCTGTGTATTTATTCACTATCGTTCCTCTTCTCATCCCCCTTATAAAACTGCCCTGCTCTTCAACCCTACTCCATCCAATACTTCCTCACCTATCTCCTCTCCTCTTTATAGTATTTCTATGTACATATTTATGTATTTATTTATAACGTCAGCTCGCGGATGCCGGATCCGCGAGCCCAGGGTCCGATGTAGCCTTGTTGACGGTCTTAAAGGTGACCCAAAGCAAGAACATCATTCACCAAAAAAAAAATCTATATATAATATCGGTTTAACGGCACTGGTTGTTTCATTTAGACACCAGAGGGCGCCTGTTAGCCCGTAGTTCAACGTTGAACCGAACAGGAACCGTGATCCATGAATCCTGTGAAGCTGTAAAAGTCGATAATCATTAACAGTTTATTTAACTGATAAGTACACTCATCCACGTGTTTGTAGAATATACAATAGGAGTGGAATTGAGAACGCTCGCCCGGTGGTCGGTTAAAAGCAAGCGAGTCATCCTCGCCGGAGATGTTATTAGCATTTTTGCTCGTCAACAAATGACACGGCGCGCTGCTCGCACCGTATTATTCAGTACGTACCGTAATTTGTCGCCTTACCGCCGACGATTACCGGCCGGGTAATAGCTGACGGCGCGTCCGGCGCTAGTGACGGGCCGGGTGCACTCCGCGTACCGCTTTTTAGGACGTTATGGTATTTTAGTGACGTCGCGCGGCACTTGCGCCGCGTTCAGCAAACACGCCGCCTAACGACACAAATTTAAAACGCTTTTACGAAAGCACTCCGGCTTAATGCACCGGATTACGCGGCTGTTCGGTGCATTAACTCGTGTAATAATTTTAAGCATATAACGCACTAAATATAATACTGTGGGTGAAGTTGACAATACCCCCACCACCATTATATTATCAAAAAGTTTCCAAGCGAACGTCACTAACATATAGACTTCATCAGTTCGCATGTTCGAACGTTGTCATGTTCATTTGACATAATCAGGCTAAAATACTAATGACAGCGAAACTTTTCAAAGTAAACAGGATCTTTTAAAAACCTCAAAAACTTTTGTCTATGATAATCTTTTAGAAAAGAAAACAGGCAATTTTATTGCTATACATTTAATACAGACGCCTTATTGTATTTGCATCACAAAGACAGTTTTAATCCTTCATATGGCTTTCGAGTTTTACCAACATTAAAAAAAATTATATGTTAACATTGAAAATCTGTACACGTAAAGAAAGAAAGAAAGAAAGAAAAAGCATTTATTCGGCATAAAAACAATTTGACAAACACAGACATTATTAAATATAGGCACCGAAATGGCAACCGTACTAAAGATAAATAACTTTGTCTTATACCAATCCAGCATATTTTAAAATACTTATTATTTGCTTTGTTGTTACGTCGCTGGTGCATCTTGACAAAATCCTATATCGTTATTAACTTACGAGGTCCAAGTTGAGATTTTATAGAACTTAATAAATACCGAATGCGACTTGCGTACCACGTTGTGTAAGCACCGGCGCAGCTCTAGTGATGCATAAGGGTCATGGTTTACGGTAAATGATCATTAGTGTGCCAATCTCGGTCGGCATGAGGTGCCTCGCGCTCGTGCTGGGGGTGGCCGCGGCGCTGGGGGAGGCCCTGGTGCTGGGGACAGGGGTGGGGGAGCCGTGGTGGAATAATGCGGTTTACTATAGGATGTTGGTCGATTCGTTCAAAGACAGCGACGGTGACGGATTAGGAGATTTGATAGGTAATTTGTTTTTTTCACATAAATTTCATTAATGTGGCAACTGGTTGTGTAACATAAAGCATGCACATACATATTCTCAACAACAAGATGTGTACTCGGTGGTAGATGATATTCTAACCTTAGTACACCACGCCGAGGTGAAACGGTGTACATTAGCGTCGCAGTGATAGTTTAACAAATAAGGTGTTGTTAGTATATGAATATGTAAATACCACCTTTTCTGAGATGGAGCCGTGATGATCCAGCAAGTGGGCCAAGTGCGGTTTGGCAAGGAAAGTTAATATCTCTTTACAATATATACATTTCTATAGTAGATACTTTAAAAAGGTCCGTACCTTTATGACTATATTTTTAATAATCTCTTTAATATTACCGACTGCAAAATAACGTAGCGTTAAAGGTACGTCACTGAAAAACATTTTTCATTACGCGTTTCTTCAATAAAGAAATTCCTCAAAGCGGTAACTCTTTTAAAAACACATTTCGATGTAACAAAGCGCCGCTCCCGCTTTCGTACAAATTTAATTACCCACTTTAATTTCTTTAATGGCTCACGCTTGACTTTTTTATTGCGGAGGCTGTGCGGCCACACTTCCGGTTGCTTTCTAAAGGTGCAGCTAAACAAGCGAGCTACCCGCGGGCGGCGGGCGCGGACGCAGTCATCCTCTCGCCGCTGGCTGCCAGGAGCAGGGCCTGCGCGGAACCCGGTGTGGTAGACTTCAACCAAATCGACTCTCGTTATGGCGATAGTGAGAAATTCACATATTTCCTGAACAGAGCTAAAAAATTGGGTACGTAAAAGCACACGCGATGTACTATTCTTCTTAAAGTGCTTCCCTCTTTCTTCTGCTTTGCTCTTTCTCACACGGAACAGTTGCTCTACGTTGGTGATACCAGTCCACTCCCTTATGTTCCGTAGCCAGGATTTTTTTCGGCGTCCAACATGTCTTTTTCCTTCAACTTTGCCCATCATTATAAGTTGAAGCAGGTGATATCTATCGTGCCGAAATACGTGGCCAAGATATTCAACCTTTCGCTTTTTAATGGTCTGCAGTACTATACCATGTATCAGACCAAATTTCAACTAACATGTAAAACGTATTATGATCATTAGTTCGCAGGTAAAGATGGAATTCTATTACTTTTGATCACAATCTTCTTCCGCTCCCTTAAATATCCAATCTACTTTATGCCTTGTCTGATTCTACTGTAGGGATGCACAATCTTCTCGCAAATGGAGAGAGTCAAAGTCATAATCAACTACGCAGGCCAAGTGCCAGATTACGTCGGTCTCCTTACGAATGGATTGATAGCACAGCAGGGATGCTCGCGTCTCCATCCTTAAAACTAACGATAGCTTAGGTTATGGTCGTAACTTGAATTAGCTCGCCGAGGCCGTTTGCGTGTTCACCGCAGCGCCTAACCGTGACGCTAAGCAACATTTATAAAGCATGACGATGTTTCATTCTGAAAGGCGTTGTAGCTATTCAATTTATTTAACGTACCATTTTGTAATTATGTAAAATAGTTGTGAATTTCACACATAAATATTTAGAGTAACTTTGTCTCCGTTGCAACAGAAAACAACATTAACAATTGCTCTTAAACATTTTCCACCAACTTTATCCCGCAAGATTTTCATTTTGACTATTTTATAGACCGTCCAGAGAATACAGACTGAAAGATGTTCTATTTATTTTCCGCAGAGCTTAAAGTGGTGATTACGTTGCAGTTTGAAGCAATTAGCATTGCCTCTGAATGGTTCGAGCTCAGCGCGGCGCGTAAAGTCGGCTACGAAGACAGGCTGCTGTGGGTAGACGGCGGGCCGGATGAAGCTCCGACGGTAAGTGGTAACTTTTTCATTTGACCCACTTATACGGATACGATGAAATGTTTCTCTCCCTATTTATGACCCAGTCCGCGCCGACTTTTATTCAGTTTATTTTAACTAGCTCAGTTAATACATATATCTGAATCTTTAAGTTCGCGGCTGCAATGTTCGGTGAAGATGAGAATTTTTATATTTTTCGTCTCGCAATTTTACATTATTGTTAAAGTTTGTCTCTTTCTTGTTAATTGTAAAAATGAATAAGGATACAATGATATAAGGGATATTGCAATAAGATTTTAATATCTCAACAGTTTGATTGGATTCCAGTGGAGTTGTTATCATCTAAATGGTCTGAACTGATCGGGGTTGTTTATTCATAGTGAACGACTGGCACCATGTATGGAGTACTAATAAATAACGCATTTCATGCAGGCGGGAAATGGCTTTGTGGGTTGGACATGGTCGGAGACCCGGAAGGCGTACTACGCGGTCTCGAACAATGAGGCTGTGCTTAATTTATGCTCCGAGAGCACAGCGGCCGCGCTGTCGGCGGTACTGTGCGCCTGGCTGAAGAGGGGGGTGGACGGAGTGCTGCTGAACGCAGACTATCCTCTGGACTTTAATTGCAGCACGAGGCTGGTCGTGTTACTGGCAGCGGAAGCCAGAAGCTGTGCACGCAGCGCCAATTTGAACACACCGTAAGTAATATAAACGAGTAAGCTTCTTATTCAATATCTAACCCATGCCTCTAATCGAAGAAGACCTTTATTAAGATTAATACTCAATGGTCAATTACTCCGTCCAAATGCGAATTAATGGAACTTGGTTTTTTCATTATAATTTTATTGCTAAGTTTCAATCAAAACGCGACACGAAATTGCCATTTCTTTGTTAACAAACGCGATCAGTGCGGGGCAATCGAAGTATCGGAAGGGAGAGCCGAATTCAAAACTTCGTCTCATAATGATAAAACTTTTAAAATTGTTCAAATTCTACTTTAGACGGAACCGAAGTTAGATTTATGAGGATCGTTACTGTATTCATCGTAAACCGACTCAACACTAACGTAAATCATGATTTTAAAACTTTATAGTCAAATATTTTTTTATCCTCAAGATATTAATAACAATTAAACCCAATTTTACACACAGAAAACTGGCTAGCATGCATTCAAACTCAAAAGCTTACATTTGTATCTACTCTTCACCAGTTAATACGTGAGAATGAAAATAAACAGAAAATTATTTAGGTAATGACAAAGATTTTGTTCATATAGGCATAGTCCTTAAATAATAAATGCGACCTGCCTATCCTACAAGTCGCCAGTAACAACTTTTAACGAAGGAATCACAAAAAAAGTAAAGCGTCGCAGAGGACTTAAAACTTTACATTATTTAGTCCTTTAAGAACTCCCGAGCCAACTCGAGGAACTTCCTCGCATCGAGCTCACTGTAATTACGCAGTCAGTAAATAAACAGTGCAGCGAGAAAAAGCATAGCGGCGTCGGTATCATTACTGGCGCACTTCCAACGGTTTTGTGAAATTAACGATCTTAGAGCGAGGAAGCGGACGCTTCGCCGCCGACGGACCTTACTATTTCCAGTGTAGTTATTGTGGAGAGTGCGCGAGGCCCCGCTGACCAAGGTGCCTACTACGGCGAGGACGGGCGCGGTGCCGATAGCGTGATAAGTAACGCGCTGACGTCGCCGGCGGGCCCCGCGGCGGCGGAGCTGGCGCTGGCGGCGCTCGCG
Organism: Byasa hedistus; assembly: GCA_029286795.1. Lineage (NCBI taxonomy): Eukaryota > Metazoa > Arthropoda > Insecta > Lepidoptera > Papilionidae > Byasa > Byasa hedistus. The sequence continues at coordinate 312,555 of JAGSMW010000020.1, read as the reverse complement.
GCCGCGCTGCACGCCCCGCAAGACACGCCGCCCACTTGGCACGTGAGTATCTTTATTGTACCATCTGGTCGTCGTAAATTCCCTCCGTACACCGCACCGGGTTTGTATCCCGGCTCGTTCGCTCGACACTAAATTGTTATAAATTTGCTTCAGTTCAGTGTGGAGGTAAGTGGAAAGGCGAGGCTGTAACGATAGTTATGATACTATCATTATCACAACATTTTAAAACTATTTGATATTTTCACTGAGAATTTCTCAAGACATTCAATATAATTTAAACTTACTAGTAATAAAATTCTTGTCGGTTTCGTAACAAGAGCTTTTTTCCGTTGTCGGAAGCCAAGACTCACTTTGGGTCGTTGCGCTAGAGTAGTAGTAGTAGCAATAAAATTCTTACTTTGTTCGTTTTAAAATCTTTTGCTCTTTAACCGTTTTACAGTTTTATAAGATTATTTTTTTACGTTCACAAGGAATGTTTTGTTCAAAAATTACCTTATAGTTTACTTTTTTGTTGCACTGCCCACAGACCAGCACATCGACCGGAAGCCGCATCATGACTAGATACGGCAGTTACATGGTGGACTCTATCAATCTGCTGGCGTTGATACTACCTGGTGCTGCCGTTATCCAGCAAGGGGACGAATTAGGCGCGGCTGATACTCTTCTGGAATGGGCGACCAGCACCGACTGTTGGCCGATTGCAGGTAGATCCTCTTTTGCACCATTCCCATGGGACGACGCCCCCGGCGCGGGATTCACGACGGGACAACCTTGGCTGCCCATCGCGCCGAATTACAGATACGCGAATGCAAAAACCGAATTCGCTAACGATTTAAGCCACCTCGGAGTTGTAAGGGCTGCTGTTGCCATGCGAAACTCACCGGCTAATGGACCGCATACAGAGGTAATAATATATTTTTATTATAATAATTTATGATGATACAAGAATTTTCTTGAACAGCGGAAAGACGTTTACTGTTTCACTTAGCTCTAAACCTAGAAACTGGCGGCGGTTGATCAATATTATATAATCATTGCCCATAATTTTTAAGCCTTAGAAGACGCCATATATTATTTTTGTTAAACCTCTTTTGCAAGACGTTCTCAAAATTGAATCTTCCCGGAAAAGTCTTTTTTTTTAAATATGTTAGACGAACTAAACCCCTTTTAGTTTTATACCCGGTAGTACGTACAGAAATACTTATTGTTAACTTCAAGCTACTGTTTGTGAAGCTTATAATGATACTTAAAGCAAAATCTAATGTTAACTATTATGTAAGATCGTAATAAAATTTTTTGTAATAATGATGTCCTGTGATGTATATAAGTTTAAGTTATGTGAGGTTAATGTTATAAATTTTAACGACATTATTTGTACTGAACTAATACCTGACTCCGGCACTGTGTGTCAAAGAGAAGTTTTCCTTCTGAAATGAGCATTTCAATAATACGCCCGGCAGCCTCCTGGAAGCATTTCCTTTCAGCGCTGCCGAACCAACGTCTGCTCGCATTATGAAATTTAAATTCGAACTTACTCGTACGGGGAGAATAATCGGATGCATTCCACAGCCGTCTACTTTATACTTATGTGTGCATTTTTACGTCTTTTAATCTTCACTAGACAGGCTTTATTATTTTATAAGTTAGAAACTTAACGAAATTTGCAACAAACTATTATGTGAAAATATGTCTATTAATAGATATTGTCTTACATTCAATTTACGGACGAAGATAGATCTAGTTTATCCATCATCCATTTCCTTTAGTTAAAGCATTATTCTTGTAATTATTACTCGGTATTAAATATAATGGAATATAGCAAGGAAAATGAAAGAAGCGTTGGATTGAATTTCCTGGTAAGTTTGAACTGCCGTTTAATGAAAACCATGGACGTAATGTGATGCTTCGTGATTATCCCAAATAGCGCCACGCCATTCATTATCCGTGATAGTCCAGTTCGTCTTATCACTGTGCGGAAAAGTCTACGAATAAAAGTAATACAAATAAACCCGATTTTAAAATATTAAAAATAGATTTTCATCTCGGTATCAGACGGATTTAAGTTGTTCTGCGAATAAAGCTAAGGATAACGCTCGTAATTAAAATTTAACTGGAAATTTTACGTAAGCGCTCGCTGCTCTGATCTTCTGATGTCTCTTCAGACCAATTGGCATTAAAAGTCTGGATTTATTACAGTAATCTGATATTCGGGAATTATTAAGCGCAAAAATAATATTAAAATTATTCTGTCAAAGTCAAAGTCAAAATTTTTATTCAACATGGGAACAGTAGTTCACTTATTGAACGTCAAAATCTACCAGACATTCGCAAAACAAATGCCACGGACCTGAGAAGAATGGGCAAGAAACTCAGCGGGCTATATATATATATACATTTTTTTTGTCTTTTTCATTTTTAAATGTCTTACACGTACTGTCACATACTGCTTGAGAATCAGCGCCATTTATTTCCACACATCTTTATCATTTAAATAATTGTGCATAATTAAACATGACAACAAACAAACAAACTGTATAATTAAACTCTTCAAAAAGTAATATACACTACAAAAGAACATCTTTAATTACCTGTTAATTAGATAATCAAGTTTAGTTTAACGAGTTTCAGATCAAACGGCTCGGTAGTGCAATTGCTGTGTTGCGATGGGGCGGCAGCGGTTCTCTGCTGGTCGTTGCTAACCTAGGGCGAAGCCAGATCGACGTCCACCTATCTAAAATTCCTGGTCTTCCATCTACAATGACGGTGGTCGTTAGTTCCGGCGGGTCCAGTGTCTCCAACGGGTTCCAAATCGCTGTAGAAAAAGGAATGAAGCTCGGTCCAGGCGAGGCTGTGCTTCTCGCCGGAGCGCCACGACATTGCGGTGGTCCCGGGCCGGTTGATAAGATCGCGAACAAGCTGACCGAAGGTTGGCAGAAGATCAACAAGTACTTCAGCAACATTTGAGAGGTCGCAGTTCAAATGTCTGGAGATAGAGCTGTTTATATAGCTTTGTACAACGATAACAACGTAGTTTATGTTAAATGTGAACATATCAATGTAGATAACACACTAAAAGTTTTGTATAAACTATACATTACACGTTATAGTTAATTAAACTTTATATTAACTTTTGTATTGGTTTTTAATATTTCAACGGCTGACATGTAAAGGTGAGCTGAATCGGCTGGATTGATGGAAATGGAGTACCAGCGCCGCGCCGACACGCGCTTTTTAATCTGTACCCGCGCGGGCGCCAAAACAACAACACCCCGCGCCGCGCACCCTGACCAATTGTACACCACGCCGCCCGCCGCGCGCAGCCCGCCGCGCTCTCTTCCGTATTGTCTCCATGACCTATTTCCTGTTTAGGCCTCTGTAATTTCACGCGCGTAATAACTCCTAAACGGTCCTTTCAGTCTAATACCTCCCCTGCTTGCGTTCATGTAAATTGCTCTTGATACTTTTATTACATTTAGTGCTTTTAAAATAACCTCAAAACTTACTAGACATTTGACAACATTGCAGTTTCATCGAGCTTCGACTGTTCTACGAAACGATTTAATCACATAACATGACAAATAATACTCTTCAACACTAACTCCTCGTTATTAGAACATTATTGAACGGGAAATGACTTCAAAATGGAGTCATCTAAGCCGTAATAACCGCGAACATCACTTTCTTTCGTGCGCTGCCGCCAACCGCGAGGGGGCGTTAAACGGACGCCGGCCGCTGAGACACGTGGGGCGCGGGAAGTGCGGCTATATTCGTTAAATATTTAGTGTTTATGTATTGAATACTCACAGAACTTGCTCTTCTCGGCATTTCCGAGTGTGGTGGCGGCGAATATCGCGGTGCACACGGATAAGAGCGCGCGCGCCTTCATGGCGGCGCGGCGCGGCGCGGGCTGGTCGTGGCCCGGCGCGGCGCGGACTGGGCGGGCGCGGGCCCGCGGCGCGCTATCGACCGGCGCCGCCGCACCCGCGCGCATGCGCCGCCCGCCGCGGGGTTGCTGACAAACAAAACTTAATCTCACAAAATTCTCCTCGCGAACCTTCCAGTGTTTCGCGTTTCGCAACAACTTTACAAAAGCCGGAATACTTTCAAACTCATCGCTTGATGTCTGCATCGATGTTTTCTTTACACTTTGACGTTAATTTTTAATGGCAGATCGAATGACAGTTTTCCTAGAAACTTTTCAAAGACAAAGTTTGAATAACCGTCTCGTTAACTTTGTAACTTATGAAAACATACGGAAATTTTTAAGTACCCACATATATAAGCATTAACGACAGGACAGGAATTTCAATGACCGATTATTCAACTTTATAATTATTCGCGTAGGAATTGAAAAAACTGTTCTTCATTGTGGCAACACCGGGCTGCTGTAGTACGCGGGTTCTCGTGGCTACTACAAGTGTAACCCGCCACCGACTCACTCTTCCCGGCAGCTTATGAATGATGTCGCGCGGACGACACCCGCGCGGGAGTCAATCAATATAATATTACGCCCGTAATTAATATTACGCGATGTTTTCTTCCAGCAGAGCCTACCGCCACCGCGTAATCCTCTTTTGATAATTACATATGCGTATGAATGGGGCAAAATGGAGCACTGTCGGCGGGTGTGCTTATGTATGGAGATTAGAAGCTAAGCTTGCGCCCGCCGCCACTCGCACGCGGAACGCAACGAGCACTGATCGAATTGTAAAAGCTGATTTAATGTTTAATTAAATAATTTTGACTAACAAACAAAAACAAATTATTAAAAAACTAATAGCTATTATAAATTTCTAACATAATTATTCATATTCTCATATTTCCAGCAAGAACCCCTCGCTATTAACTATTAAAGCTTAATAATTACCTTAAGTACACATTAACATATTTATCCGCCGTGTGGGAACTCTTAATAAGAGCAGGAAACTTTATTCATATTTAATCAACCCCGGGGGCTCCCGTGCTTAAACATAATTAACTTTGCGATTAAAGTTCCCAAAAAGTTCACAGATTATAAAGTACTCTGCGAAAGACTAATTGACCTGCATTGTTTGTTACAGAAGAGATCGCCGCTTTTTAAACAAACAAAAACTAAGTGTTATGAAATAATAATTAGAGTAAAATAATATGTAAATTCAGCACTTTGTTCCTTTAAAAATGATTCATATAATTCAAAACTTACTTAGTGATACGGAGAGACTCGCTACTTTAAATGTAATTCATAAGTTACAGCGACGTCCGGCGCTGCTTCGCGCAGCATCATTATTTGTAACATTCAAGTAATTACATATCATTTGTAACTTTTGCTACGAATTTTATTTAGAGAATATTTATTGTATAGCAGAATATGTACCAACAACGTCCAATTTCTTCCAAGTAACTATACTTCCGGACACATCTATCGGCCCACCACCCAGTGTTTAAAGTTTCGACGGTGTCTAGTTAAAAATAAATGTTAGGTGGAGCAATAAGTTTTAATGCAGTTTTGAAGCAGATTTATTGGTCAACCTTTATGTATGATTTTTTTTTAATTTTGAATTCAGGATTATAAAAAAAAACAAAAATTCGAGTCTGTTCATTGATTTCAACGACCCAGGATTGGAGAAAACTTTTTTGATTTCGCACAAGTTGGATTTTTTTTTGTCTTGTTACCTAAGCCAAACACTAAGCATTTAGATGAACACAATATCGACCATATGAGGAAAGGTCTCAAATCGACGCATCCCGTTTCAAGCAAAACTCACAATTTAACACAGCGGCCTTATGGTTTCGTTGGCCGATGACGTCCATCACCGAAAGGTTAAATTCAGCAAGAATCGAACCTTTTGCTCCTTCGAATCATATAGAGTTAATTAGAATAAGAAGTTCTAACGCACGAGTAACAGAGTTATCGCTGCTTCTGTCATAATATTCGTGCAACATCAGAATATATACGACATTAACGACTTGTTCAAAATGTAGACCAGTTTAAACCAGGACACAATAATATTATCACACTTAAAAATAAATACACGTACTACGAACCTTGCCACTAGTACACATTCTATACATAATTTATGATTAACGCCATCTATTAACAATTATAATACCGATTAGTATCACACGACATCGACATAAGAGATAACGTGCAATTAGTGAATAACAACTTTTTCAGAGTTTATAGAAAAAGGTTTGCGTAGTAAAAGAATGTCAAAATTATGTTTTACATAATGTTCATGTAGAAATAATAAAGATAATTATATTTTATTAAACTCCCCAATGGTCTAATAAATGAAATAAAACAGAAAAAAATTGTCAACGATAAGATTCCGCGGCTCCCCTAAAGTCGGTACCAGTCTCGAACCTCGAGCTGCCGGGTCTTCCTGACCGGCGCCGACTTCTCAAGTTGACACAGGTAGGGTACCCTTACTGATTACAACAATTCCACCAGCTCCTTCCCCACCCGCGGCGGGGTAACCTCTCAACACTCCACTCGAGGCTCGAGGGCCACTCGACGTCACTCAAGAGCCCTTCACACGCAGGTATCTTTTCGACAGATCCTGGTCGCGCCGGGGGCTTTCAGAGTGTCACGTGATTAGTTCTAAAGAAAATTGTGAGTTGAAAAATTTGCCACGAAAATCACAAGTTCTCTTTAAACATCAACATACACGGAAAGAAATATCCGTACACAAACAGGAAGATAACAATATTGAAGCGTGTAAATAACTTCTAAATCGACTCGGAAAAAGATGAAGTTTTAAAAAACTGTAGCGGCAACCGTTTGTAACTGCAGACCGAATAATATTTTACGACTCCTGGATTAATGGAAGACCTAATTATCCAACCGATAATTTCAGAGCAAAGTAAAATATTAAAAGTGGATATCGATGCTACAGAAACGAGCACGTAGTCAAGATCGAGATCTTTGGAATTACATTCGTTTGTTTAAACTGAGCAACTATTTATATTTTTGAGTGCAGCTCTTATATATGTACCTCTAGTAGAGAAACTAGCGAGAGAGTAGAGAACAGGATATGTACCTGGTGGTTCACAGATCAGCTCGTGCCGCTATTTAGATTGTTTAGCACAGAACATTGCACTCGATGTATTGATTAAAAAGAAATACATATTTGTCTTGATTATTTTTATAATTATGAACCCATAAATTATAGATGCACGAAACAGTGTTTTTTTCTTTAATGATGCTAGTTACGTAACCACAACATGGAATAAGTGTAACTTAAGTACTGTAGACTTAGCGATAACATTCATTCTGTAACATAAAGCCCTTATTGTATTTCATAGAGTATTTAAGAAATAATTTACATGTAAAGTTCAATCCGCTTGCCAGTGTACTACAGAGCGGTTGTCTGCCTGTAGAATAAAGTACTATTTTATAAAAAGCTTCTTTATTGGTTGCACAACATAACTAGTTCTCTCTACACCATTACATGGGACAGTAGTCCCAGAGTTTTATTTACAAAAACTCATCCGCCCGATCGCCCAACATAACTCGCTCAAACTATTTAATCAGTAGCGCGAGTTAAAATTTCCTGTAAAGCTGCTACACTGAGAGCAGTTTCCATTAAAGCCCTCGAAGATACTTAGGAACAATATCAGATACCTAATGAGTTTGTAATAGAGCTTACAATTTTGAAGTGGGTCTTAGTAGCCGGATCGATGGCCTCTCCCCTTCCCCCCATCTCCCCCGCTCGCCCCGCCGGACCGAGATCCTCTTTACAAAGCTCAAGTTTACTGGAAGAAAGCTCGTTTGCAACTCATCCGTGTACGCGTGTGCTCGTGTGCACACAGCGCCAGTACACGCACACAACTGAGAATGGTTTGTGTGCAAACGACGCACACACTCCCCCCCGCGCACACACAACTCGAACTCTCCTTAACAAGAATTCTTGTAATGCTTTCAGCTCTCCGCGTCCGCTTTGCTTTTTACCTGAACAGCTATGTTTTTGCGCTCGCCTTCGAAGTGCTCCCATATTTCATTTTAACAACCACCGCTCAGTGGTGGGTTTTGTTAAATTTAAATTCTCGAAAAACCAGATCTCTATATCGATAACTTTGACTTAACTACTGTTACGAAACGCAGCTTGTTGACTGAACATGAATTGAACTTAAAAATGTATGTGCCCTGCGGGGCTTTGTATAAATACGATGCCTGTACGCAGAACTTCACGACGAGGAAACGAATAGATGCAATAAAAAGTTTTGAACTGCGTAAACAGCATCTAAATAGTAAGAGATTTGCACAGAAATTCATATGAAAAATTATTAGTAGATGAATGAAAGGATGAAGAAAAGCTTTTTCCGTAAGATAAGTTTATACACGCGCACACATTAACACGAATCGTATCAACAAAAAAATTACTGAACGTAATAATAAAAAAATTATACAACATGTCGCAGGCGTGCTAATCAGCAATCGTTCGATTAATTGCCCAAATCAATCATGATTAGGCGGCGGCCGAAAAAAAATAAGATAAAAAAGTGAGAGCTCCAGGATCAGCAGAGGTCTCGAATACCGTTCAGCCAAGCAAAGGGTGGAGAGGCTGTCGTTAGGTACCCCAGACCACCGCCGATGATAAGTTAGCGCCGAAATTTACGGCGTATTCAGCGTATCGGCGCGCGCGCGGCGTTATCGCGCGGCTATCTGATACGCGCCGATAGCGCGCCGCCGCCCCCCGCCACCCGCCGCCACCCGCCGCCACCCGCCGCCGCCCGCGCCGCTCATTACCAGGCAGCAGTGCACTGTTTGCGGGATTCGTTCACCTGGGGTATGCGACAATAGCCCTAACATACAGCTGGTGGCATCGCCTCTCTGATGAGTGATGACGGATATCGCCGACGTTAGAATATTACAGGGAAATCGTAGGAAAGGTAATAGAAAGAAATAAAACACAAACACAGTAGTCAATGATACAAAAAAGAGAAATTGTACAGACAGACAGATATTTAAGAGTAAAATGTAGAAAATAATGTTTTAGAAAAGAAATGTATATATAGATAAGGTATAAAGAACCGTAAATACAAAGAAATGACTAAAATTGTAAAGATGTTATCTAATGTATAAGAATGAGAAGAGGGTTTTTTTTTGTGTTGTGGAAAATGTAAATACAAATGTAAATACAAATGTAAAAAGTGTAAAATTAAAAGTAAAGGAAAAGGAAATGTAAGCAGAATAAGTAGAATATGCGGCGGTAGTCTGAGAGGTGATGCCTGAAAGAAGAAATGGAAATGATAAAAACTGGTGAAAGAATGAAAGAGTGAAGAATAAAAGAAGAAAGATAAAATGTATAAATGTTAGCGAAAAGAAAAGAACATAAAATAAGAAAGAAAGGAAAAGAAAGAAATGACAAAGCCCTGCCCACCTTTACAGGGGAACTCAGAATTCAACCCGCGATGTCTTCACCCTTGGCATCAAAATTACGCGAACTCTTTAACACACGGTTGTAATAAAACTCTACTGTCGCTATAGTAGCCTTCTACAACCGCATAATCTCAAATATAAATATTCTTTACAAACTTTTCAATTGTGGTTTAACAGAGTAATTCGAACACGCTATCTCGCAGTCCCCAGCCGTGGCCCGACCATTTCGCTAACTGCGACACCGCTTCCACGGAACGTTTTAATACATTTAAGCTGAATGGACATGGTAACATTTTAGAAGATTACACGCCGTGTACATTGGACTTCGGCGGCGGCTTACGGACCTCGCTTCAAACGGGGAAATAACTTCAACTTATTATTCCTGCGAACACAACATTAATACAAGCTAAAAACCTTTTACAGATTTTTTTACGAGAAAAAGAAACGAAAAAACCCGTGTAGATAAACCTCGTTCCGTTTATTTCAACTGCCGTACAGTGGATTAAAATCTTGTTGACTAAATCACTGATAAAAATACTGACTGAATATGTTGACAGTGTGCAACAGCAGTACTGTTGAAGCGACCGTAGTAACGGCCAATGATATTTTAATATGTGTAATATGTTGTTTATTGAAACAATAAATTAGGTTGTTGCTCTGTAAAGAGATATTTATTAAATTACAAATAACTTTTAATTCTACGCACAGCTTAATTCTATGTAATATTAACAATATACAGTTGTTTACAAACCTGTAAAGAGAAACAACATTAAAAGCTATTGCTTCAAATATAATTTTTACAATATTAATGTAATAACCGTAATCCTTTTAATATGCTTAATGGCGGTCAAATGTGTAAAGTCCGAGCAATGAGTAAACACAATTTTTCTACAGACAATGTCTAACTATAGATAAAACTTGAAACTTAAATGAGGCATAAAAGCTTCATTTATATATGTAAACATTGGTGGTAATGTTCCAATTAATTGCGGTTACATCCGATGTTAATTAACACATACCCGACGGTGTCGGAATGCTGAACAACGGCGTCCCATCGACCAATCACACATTTGCACATACCTCAGTAAACGATGCAAACTGATATCGAATAAAGGAAATATACACAACTAATTGAGACCTTATAATGTTTGAATACAAATATACATGACAATTGACTGAGCCCTTAGAAACAACGTCGCTTCATCGTCGTTTTGAATTATAAATCAATGATATTTTTTTTTACATAAATTGACTGTAACTAAATAATAACTAGCGAACTTTCTTTCACAGACAAACTGCGGAAATCTGATATTAATAATTAAATTCTATACCGTGTATAATATAGAATATATAGTTTTCTTTGTACTTCATACATGTATTGATAGTTAGCGCCTTCCGAACTCGATAACGTTATAATTAACATAAGCGTTCAATGGAGTCATTGCTCCGAGTTGATAACGATAAATACAACGTTCAACTACTCAGTTATTAAGTGTTAAATGTCCTCAGTAGTTTATATTAATAAATCAATGAATGCATAAACGAAGTAGTTCAAGGGGAACAAAAGTCGTAAACGGCAACGTATTGTGGCAACTTTAATGTTGATGTAACGTACACATGTAACGGAAGAGGGTCCGCGTAGACAGCGGCCGGTGGCGGCGCTCAATTGAATTAGCGCGGCGCGGGCGGCGCAGTCCGGTGGTGACCGTCGCGCGCGCGCCCGTCCGCGCTCGGCAGGCGCGGCCTCAGTACGTCCCAAACTCTTGCAGTATATCCTCATCGAAGTACCTTCCTCCAGTGCCCAATGTTTTTGCAATATCCATTTCAATACATTTTATACACAAACATTGAATATAATATTGGGAGAAAGGTGAAAAGTGTCCTCGATTTAGACGTAAATTCAGTCCCGACGTACTTTCAAGTAAACGTCCAGCTCTTTTCGTCAGTTCAGTGAGAAAGAAAAGTCCGTGCTCCGAGTGTGTCGCCGGCCGACGCCGCGGCGGTGCGCACGCGCAATGAATCTCTTCAACCAGCCCCGCGTCAACGTCGACGCGTCGCTGCAGCACATCGAGATCGTGGAGCCGGCGCCAGAGGACTGCCCCACCGCCTCCCTCCCGCCGGAGGGCAACGTGAAGATACGCAACTACCGGATGCTGAACGAGAACCTGTGTTCGTACTCCCCGACCGGAGACATCCACACCTCCCCCAGCAAAGGAAAGTTGGTGCCTAAGTATGAGGTCCGTTCGACGCTGTCGCCGCCGAGGCAGAAAATACTGGACCTGCTGCGTCCGGAAGACCCCGGGCGGGACGCGCTGGAGGCGATCGTGAGACCGGCGCCCCGCCGCGGCCTCGCCCGCCCGTTCGACGAGGACACCCGGCGCTTCCTGCAGAGGGCGCTGCTGTCTCCGAGCCCTCAGGTATCGAGCACGGCCACGCCGGAGCCGTACTCCGTCACTGAGACCAAACATACGCAGAGGTCCAACGAAACGCAGTCGTTGAAGTCGGAACGATCGCTGGCCGACGAGTTGAAGGAAGCGGAGGAAGACGAGCAGACGGGCGGCATACGGCGGGAGCTGTTGCGCGAGTTCCGGAAAAGAGGGGGAGGTGTTAAAGAGGCGATGGAGAGGGAGAGGATGGGGAAACTCGCCCTGTCGGTGGAAGAGGACGAGGACGACGACCGCGGGCTGTCGGCGGCGACGCGGCGGCTGGACGCTCTGCTGGCGGAGTCCAGGAACCTGCACGAGGAGCTGGCGGGCATCCACGAAGACATCCAGGTGCTGGCTCGGCGCGTGGCCCGCCGCGACCAATGACGCGTTGGTACCGATGCTGGCGTCTCTGCCACCGCCCAGCGCACCCCCTCGCCCCATGAGCACCACCACCGCCACCTCCTCGCCCCACCCCGTCCCTCCAGCACCAGACGGTTGAGGGTAGTGTTAGCAGACAGGTTTACTTGCCGACGTCGCACTGCTGTCGAAATAGCTGCTGGTACGCGTACCGTGGCGGCCGCAGCGGTGCGCGAAGTATTTGCAGTATTTTTTGTGCAGTTTGTGTAAATGCAGCGCGCGCTCGTGGTGCGTGATGAGGTAATTGGTGCAGTGACGCCGCTAGAGTCCACCTGCACACGACACGCTCCGGATCTGGTCAGTAGAGTTTACATTTCGTAAGTTTATTTGCTGGTCTATGATAATAAGAGTCAACACTGGCGTGATGTTGACATCGGCAGGTGATCACACAGCCAACGTTATGTTCTTCCAATCGACATAAGTAAATCATTCATATTCCAAAACTAAACAATCGCATGTAAAAGTAATTTCTTTTAGTAGTTACTATATATTAGGTATTCAAAAATATTAGATAAATTGTCTATTTTTTTTTAATAATACATTCATTGAGTATTTTAAAATGTATACAAACAGTATACTCCGAATTCCTCGTGAAACAATTGTGAAGATGAGACAAGTTAAAGATTACACCATGCCCTACATCCAACATTGGGATTCCCTGTGTCCTGGTCTTCTACACTTAAAATCTGATACAAATATCTATTATTTTATATATGTGAATGTCAACGAGTTGACGTCTTGTATAGAGTTCAATGCCAAAACTATTATCAACGAATATGCGTATGTAAGTATTATTCTTCAGTTCAGAAAGATCGATGATTCGTCCATTTGAATAGAAGATAATAATTACTTAATTTGTTGTAAATAGTTTTTAATCGTTTCTCTTGTGATAACGCCGCGATAACGTTATCGCTTACATAACAGCGCTAGTCGACTAAACGATAGGCAAATACATTAACACGATCGTTTGTTTTGTCTAATGATATGACTGTTGGTAAATATGGTTTCACTGCAGGTCCTTGTCTCGCAGTTAAAATCGAGGCCATAAGCCACAACTCTAAACACCCGAATTGTCATTCAATGTGTATGACTGATATCATAGTAGTTTATAATTTATCCTACATTGTTGTCAATGCTTGTTTATTATGAATATAGACGTCATCTGTTTAATGCAAGTAATGACGTCTCAAGTATATCTTTACTGATAGACAGTGATCCCTGAAAGAGTTATCTGTCGCGGTATAGACGAGAATATATACAAAGTTAACCTAGAAGTACATCGCGGACAGTTTGTTAGGTAAAAAAGAAACTCGTACGAAACGCAGCGGAATATCTCAACATACTGTAGCTGTTGTTGTGTAAAAAGCGTAAAGAATTAATCCTCTGCATCCCAAGTTTTGTGACTTTAAATTTTTATATTGATACTATTGATCAAATCTTTAAAAATTAATCAGTAAACTGAACCATTACCAGTATCATTATCATTTTAAATCCAACTGTTAACCCGTTGCAAAAACTAACTGTGACAATAACAATAGTTTTCATATAAAAATAATAATTTGTCACTACTTTAATTAAGTTAACTTTTAAAATAATTGTTTCGAATTTAATTCAATAATAATACTTAACAAAAATGTTAACCGATATTACAACGAACGCAGTTTCAATGAGCTTTGTTTCCCTATTATTAATAACAATGAGATATTTTGGAATCCTCTTCATTATCACTGTGTAAAAGAGTTTTTATGGTACATAAAGAAGAAAAAATAATGAACTACGAAATGAGGTTAACAATTTTGTGAATCGTTTCAAAATTGTATTATTAGAGTTAATATAAAAGCAAATTCTGTACAAATATCTATTATACTTTAATTAATTCCGTGATTAGCCGCCGCATCGGTGTTTACAGCGTGCAGTTAACTAATCACCAGTAAGAACGGTGTTTACCGACACCTCGCTTTGATTACCGCCGTGTTTTCCTCTCTAAAGCAAATCCAATCCGATTATTCGTCGTCCGCGTAAGTGTAACGGTTTAACTGGGATTTTAAGTTATTATAATGGCTTATTTATAAGACATCGTATACATAGGTAATCCATCATTTTTTTCTTTTCTCTTAAAGTAACAGTTTATGTATTTCTTTAATTATTTTCGTGTTTGAACGAAGTCGAGCGCGAGCCGCCCGCGCCGGACAAGTGGAGCCGCGAATCGATTTCGGTTAATTTATGCCGAGGACGGGATCGCATAAATATTTATGGCGATATTGTTAATTCATGCAGGGCCGGCACGCGCGGATATCCTGGAGATTACAGCCACCATCACACAATGGGAAAACTTTGGACACAGAGAGCGAAGCAATAATATAATACTCGGCAAAGTCATAACTTTCACAAGACGGCACAGCAACGCTAAGAAAAACTTTATAAAAAGTTTCACGTCTCGATTCTGTATGTATTTATATTTATGTCTTGATCATTAGAGATATATCCAGTGCAAACATTATCTACTCCTATATAACTATACTTCTATCTAAACAGAAATACTATATTTATAATTTCGGTTAACCTCGAATATCTCCGGTGAAACTACATCGTACGTAACGACCGAAGCCATTTTGAACTGTACAGTTTTATATTATTTAACCGTTCGTGGATATTCTTAGATATAATTAAATAAAAAAACTCATAGAAAATTCAATTTTAGTCAGTAGTTAGTTTAAGTTGTTTAACACAAGTAATACATGCGATGGTAATCACTTACCATCTGATGAATTACTTAACGATAACGAACTTGTATGTAATGAATGAAATAAGATACCAACGGTTAATATTATCAACATTTTCCGCGGTAATGATAAAGTCTCACCATATCCGGGATATTTGGATGTGGAGCACCTAGTCCCCATACATCAGCGGCGCCCGCCCGCCGCCCGGATGTATGCGGCCGTCATGTTTCCCACCAGCTCTCCACTCGCCCCTCGTCCGGCACCACCGTCCAAACATTTCATTTATACCCTCCCTTGATTCTTTCTAATAATTAACCTAAAAAACGAGAGCGGGTACTTTACTCATACATCTGTACATAGCTATAAAACTCGAGGATAACTTTAGTTGAATTTTCATTAAAACATACTTACACTTCGCGGAGAAATAAGTAGATAAAGTACTGCGAGTAGATACGTATTGTTGTTTCAGTTAATTCAATCAGCACCTCATTAAGTTAAGACGGTATTAACCCGGACTTGAACTTAACTACCCGGCTGGTTAGAGCAGTGTGTTCCAGCATGCGATTGTTATTCCACAATGTTATGCATTCGGCTAATACTGCGACTAATCATGATTTAATGCGGTAAATCGTAAACAGGAATACATTAAGCTTCACTGCTTTACTATAGAATAGTAATATGAAATACACGATGAAATACTCGCACACTACAAGTAATTTTAGGTAAAATTTCCTAGTGTCTTTTCACTCCGACTACACCAGAGTCACTCCCGATAAAGTTTTACAAAAAAAAGAAACAATACGTCCTCTATCTACTGCAGCCTGAAGTTTGTCTCTGCACAGACCTCTCTTTTCTTCATCTCTGAATAAAACCGCAGCCTCACAATACAGCCTAGTGTAGGTGATCTTTTAACTGAACGAACTGAAATGTTGAATTTGTATGTGTTGTAAACAAACATAAAAACCAACAAACGTTGTGTTTACAAATTACTTTATTAAAACGCTTATTTTTACTACTAAGGTGTATACTTACTGTATATCTGTCTAAACATCCTTACTACCAACTTATTTTCACGAACAGAACTTAGCCACTCATCATCAAGTCTAAGTCTTATTTATCTTCTCGCTTAGTTACGTAAAAAAATAGGTTGCAGTCTTCTCGTGGAAATGAAACGTTGTCCTTCCATCTGTTACTGGTTGGAATTTTTAAAACAATTCTCAAATATTAAAGTCCATTACGTTTAATATATGTAAACTTCGTACATATTCATACAACGTCTCACTCAACCACCGCGAGAAAGCGTACTAAGTGATTACAACACAGGTAGTAAACAAAAAGCGTACTGCTTTACAGTTTAAGTAATATTGCAAAGTTAAGCTCACTGTTACGTATTAACCAATTATCATCAATCACCTACCACTGACTTTGGATTAGTTAAATAAGTTACCGTTAATATATTTAATGTACCGTAAGTTCTCGTACAGCCGGAGCGATTGCTGAGTCGATGAAGTAGAAAAGTAAACGCGGCTTGAACCAAACTGATTATAAAAGTTATTAAAATTCTATTTACTATAATACTACAAAGCCTTTATAATTGTTTTCCAAATGCTATAAACATCGTGATATTAGTAACGGGTTAAATGTAGAGTTGCAAATGTAACATGGAAAGCTGCTTTTCCTTTTGCCGTAGCTATATCCTCTTGAGTCTTTCCTGACACTAAACTAAGACGTTTCAACTGGAACAAGGTATTCATCAGAAATATACGCTGTGGCATAATTCACGCTATATACTAAACCGTGTACAGTGAGACGTTTCTTTATTGAACTGAAAAAAATACTGCAAATGCGGATTGTTAGGAAACGCACCGCCGCGGTGACGCTCCCGACACGCACTACACTCTCAACACTAATCCAATTTGCACAGACCTGCATCAGTACAGGCTTTTTTCATGAAACAACAGCTGTAGTACGATTAATTTCTACAGAATTTAGTTACTACATTGGCATAAATTAATAAAACTGAACTTTATTATGTCGACGTTACAACCGCGTATTGTTGTTTTCTATTTGTGTGTTCGGTGTTTGATTTAATGTTATTAACAACGGCATCCCAAGCCGGTGGTCCTGCCCAACCGTGTTTTATTTAATTTCAATAGCTTCGCAGATTATTCTTAGTAGTAGTGCTCTTTTGCAAGGTTTACTCAATAATTAAATAAAAACAATAAAATTCAGTTTTATTTTATGTGTAATATTCGCTTAAATGTCATTTTAGCCCTGCGAGGGTCAGTGTGTTAACATGAGTTTGTAGTGGTCTCGTAAGTTCACTAATTACTTGCTCGGTGCGAGAGATCACCAGGGTAACTTTCCAGGTGGTAGGTCTCTGTTGCCGGAGACCGTCTGGGTACCACCGCAGCTCCTATTTCAACCGCCAAATAGTAGTGTGCGAACATTACTGTGTACTAGTGTAATTACTGGGGCAACGAGACTTAACACCTTATGTCTGAAGGCGACGAGCGCAATGTGGTGCAGTGTGTACCATCTTAACTAGCACCACGTTGTTATACAAGCGTATCACTTACCATCAGGTTAACGTCTTGCTCGTCTCGTCGCAAAGTAGTATAAAAAAAAAAAACGTTACAACCGCGTATTGTTGTTTTCTATTTGTGTGTTCAATGTTTGATTTAATGTTATTAACAATGGCATCATAAGCCGGTGTTACTGCCCAACCGTCTTTACTGTTGAAATGAATGTTTTTTTTATAATATCAATAGCTTCGCGGATTATTCTTGGTAAAGATCGATGCTCTATTGCAATGTTTTGTGGTTTATGAAACCCGGTGCAATGGATGATGCAAATAATTAAATAAAATAAATAAAATTCAGTTTTATTTAATGTGTAATATTCGCTTAAATATCATTTTAGCCCTGCGAGGGTCAGTGTGTTAACATGAGTTTGTAGTGGTCTCGTAAGTTCACTAATTACTTGCTCGGTGCGAGAGATCACCAGGTTAATTTTCCAGGTGGCAGGTCTCTGTTGCCGGAGACCGTCTAGATGGGTACCACCGCAGCTCCTATTGCAACCGCCAAATAGTAGTGTGCGAACATTACTGTGTACTAGTGTAATTACTGGGGCAACGAGACTTAACACCTTATGTCTCCAGGCGACGAGCGCAATGTGGTGCAGTGTGTACCATCTTAACTAGCACCACGTTGTTATACAAGCGTATCACTTACCATCAGGTTAACGTCTTGCTCGTCTCGTCGCAAAGTAGTATAAAAAAAAAAACGTTACAACCGCGTATTGTTGTTTTCTATTTGTGTGTTCAATGTTTGATTTAATGTTATTAACAATGGCATCATAAGCCGGTGTTACTGCCCAACCGTCTTTACTGTTGAAATGAATGTTTTTTTATAATATCAATAGCTTCGCGGATTATTCTTGGTAGAGATCGATGCTCTATTGCAATGTTTTGTGGTTTATGAAACCCGGTGCAATGGATGATGCAAATAATTAAATAAAATCAATAAAATTCACTTTTATTTAATGTGTAATATTCGCTTAAATATCATTTGAGCACTGCGAAGGTCAGTGTGTTAACATGAGTTTGTAGTGGTCTCGAAAGTTCACTAATTACTTGAGAGATCACTACGGTAATACCTTCACTTCAGGTTTTTGCAAAAAAGGTCTGCCACCAATAGAGTCTCACTGAAGTCTTGTTGTCCAGGCGCAGTGCGCGCGCGCCTGCCGCTGCTCGGCGGGCGCGCGCGCGCTGGTCGCGGAGACGCGTGCGCTGCGCTACCTGGACGACGTGGTGGCGCTGCTGCGCGGCGACGTGGCGGCCGCGGCGCGCGCTCGCGCCTGGCCCTTCGCCCTCGGCCGGCGGCAACGCGGCCGGAACTACGTCATCTAATCTCAAGTAATGTCACCACACTTCTTCTTCTTCCCAATTGATGGCATGAGCACGGTCTGTGCGTAAGCCAATGTCGTGTGTGGACGTCCAAAATAAAAGAATACAAATCCATTAAAAACTCTCTGCGCGGTCAATCGTTCATGTTCTCATCTTTTCATCTTCGCAATTGATGGCGAGTGGTATATATAGACGTATAAAATAAAAGGACACAAATTCTTAAAAAATTGTCTGCGTGGTCAATTCGTCCGCCATGTTTCAAGTCTGATTCCCACCACACTTCATATAATTATTTTGATAAACAACACGGTTTAAAACTTAACTATAATTTTTAAAGTTACCAAATGTTTTCTCACCGGAGATCTCACAGGTATCTGACTTTATCTTTCAATTTACTAAAACATTTCATAATAACAAGCAGTCGAGCAACTTCCGGCTATAATCACTAATTGACTGCAATCAACTTAACTTGCTTAAGCTGCTTATCTAGCGACTTTAATTATTAGATGCACAAGTAACAACACATTCTTGTGTATTAACCGACGTTGTAGAATGAAAATATAAAGAGTGCATTTGAAAATATCGCGACGGCAGTAGGTAGTCCTAGACTTTACTTTTAGTCTGGTCTTAGTTGCCGGAGACCGTTTAAGTGAGGCCCATCACAGCTCCTTTTTCTGCTGACAAACATTACTATGTGTGTTTAGCTGAAGGTTCTCATTTCGCTTCATTCATGCTGAAGGTTATAGTCAATGTTGCCAAGTTTCAGCTTATATACGGAGCAGGCAATGCAATGTCCGGGTGTACTTCCCCGCCGGTCCGGGTACGGAGGCGGGGGCGCGTCCGGGCGCTGTTTCAGTTAATACACGAAATTACTGGGTCACAATCAACTGGGACTTGTTAAGGCATGCTACCCTTCATAACGGGCGAGCCACGTCCCGGCGTCTCCTTTACTGCCTACGACACGGGCGCGACACGATTTTCTCCACCCAAAAATTAGTTTAGCATTCATCTGTGTGTGCGGTAGCTCCGCTGTGTTAAGCAGATTTTATTATGTTTCCGTATATCAAAATCGATTCAGCTTTTTAAATACTACCTTCTTTTCATATTTAACACCAGCTTAATTGATATGGCAAAAAAGTAATACCTCCTCACTGTTCAGTTTGATTGCTTCGCGTAATAGTCATTGCTAATTATAGAATTTTTTGGTTAATTATGAAAAAGGTAAAAATTATTTCGCGTTCGGTTTCACGGCAGTCGATCAAATGCTTTTTTTTTTTATTTACTTTAGTTTTAGTACCCTTTATATCTTAAGACTATATCAACATTCTAAACTACAGACTAAATCACTTAAGAGCTAATATAATTCAGATTCGACAAGGACATCAGGTCTTTGGCGAATTTAATCAAATGCTTGACGACAGGCAGCAGCACATTTCACGCGTTTACACTTCACGAACGGTGGAAATATCACAAATAATCACAGTACGTTTGCGATACAAATTATGATCATCCAAAATACTCACGGGTATCGGGGGAACAGTAAAAATTGTCTGACGGAGATAGTTAGTGTTACCTCGACGTTTATGAAGGTCGCGCATCAAACGAGAGCATGTTATCCGCTAAGACAGTACAGCGCAGAACTTTAGCAAACATTCCGGCCATGTTCAGTTTCGGACGTATAACTGTTAGCCGTCACGTCACGTCACGTCACGTCACGTCCCCGTGTCGGGGAGGGCGAGGGTCGCAGCGCGAGGGCCGGTGCCGGCACGGGCCCGCCGACATCAGCCATGGAAATTACGAAGCTGTCACGACATTTCGGCGCGTAACCTTGCTCCGTAACTAATTACGAAGTAAATGGAGCACTCCACCACCACCACCACCACCCCCAACCCTCCAGCTCCGAGCACTGCGCGGTTATTTATAATCGCGAGTAGCGCAAGATTCCCACGAGTGAAGTTCCAACTAACCGTGGGCGGTTTACGACTTACGCTTAAGAACAGACGAAGTGCTCGTTAAGATGTTTACAGAGCACCAAATTATATACACAACTTACAGAGTTGCATTTGTAACTTCACTATTGACACTTACTACTTGACATTCTTTCGGAACATGAAGAAAGATCACCATTTTCAAATTGAAGGTATAGCGTTTATAGTTTGAAGTAATTACACCGGATCTAGCAGAGCCGTTTGGAGTGGAGAACGTTGGGGGAGGCCTTTGTCCAGCAGTGGGCGACTATAGGCTGATGATGATGATGACACCGTATCTATCCAACCACCTCTTTCGATGTCTTCCTGCCTTGCAGAATCTATTTAGGAAACTAATGAAGAAATGACAGCACGTGGCTGAAAATAGAAAAATATCTTTGAATGAAGCGGAGACTTGTTACCGGTAAATGCTATCGTTAACTGAGAGTTTAATGAAATCGTATCGCTGCGATTGACAGTTAAATAAGACGTATTCTAATCAGATCTTACTGCAGCATAACATCTCAATCATCTCGTTAAACGAGCAAACTGAGAGGCGTGAACTATACTATCAAATGGAAGACGCCCGCGGAATTTTTTAATTGGTGAAACTTAGTTACGCGGCTAAATGACTTGAGTGTAACTTAATTAGATATTATTAAAAATTAATTGGGCCTTTTTTTATGAACCGCAAAGAAATTTCACTGCGGCGGTTATCGCTCACTAAAGATATAGTCGTATAACGTAAACTAAAATATAATAACGTAAAGTTCTTTTTCACAAAAGTACACATATTAATTAAATGTATTGGTATATTTGAATTATCAAATATTTATTTATATCGTTTTAAATTATCTTATCCGCTTTCTTCCTCTTCATATATCCTACGATGATTTGTAGAGTTTGTCTTAAATACTTTAACTCAATCTGAAGGAATCTCATTTATAGGTCTTTCTTAAAATTTTAGAAAAATATAACAAAAAGTAGATGCTATAACAAAACATATACACTTAAATATGCGACTGTGAATATTAGATGAACGCACTTGATAATTTTCTCTTCCATTCTACATTTTTATGCATTAGTAGCAGCGAGATGGAAATCGCTTAGAAACTGCATTAATAGTGCGGCGCACGGCGGTGATGTTCATATCAGCTCAACCGATTGCAATATTTAGTAATTTAACTGCAAAATAGAAAGTGCAGCGGCGCCGTGCGCACGCGCAGCGCGATGCAACACTTATCGGTTTCAAGTTATTTCATAAGCGGTAACTAAACTGTTTCACTTAGGCCCACAACAATTTTTTTTTATTTAGTATAGACTAGTGCTTGACTACGATCCCACCTGATGGTAAGCAGCGATGTAATCTAGGTGGTAAAGCGCACTAGTCTAGAAGAAGCCTTTTCACTCTTTTCTTGAAGACCCCCACATCATACCTGGACGGAAACACTGACGCCGGCAGACTGTTCCACTCCCTCGCTGTGCGCATTATGAAGGACGAAGAGAAACGCTTAGTCCTAATGCGCGGGAGATCGACAACGAAGGGATGGATGCCTGCGGTGTGTCTGTACGTCCGATGATAAAAGGGCGAGGGCGGTATCAGATCATGCAGTTCTTGAGCACACTCTCCAAAGTGCATTCGATAGAACACCGAGAGACTAGCTACTCTACGACGGTGACCCAAGCTATCGAGTTTTGCATCCAGAAGCTCTTGGTCACCGACTATTCTCATAGCACGCCTCTCCACCGAGTCCAGGACTGCCAGTTGGTAATTGACAGCACCTGCCCAGATATGGCAGCAGTACTCCACACACGAGCTAAATTGGGATTTTAATTAATATAAAATCTATTACTGAAGTCCTTGATCGAATTCATACAACATCAGAAAGACACCAGCTGGACGTAGACCTTCCTTAATGACCTCAGCGTCGATTTCTCCCGCGCTGCCGCCTTCGCATTGAAACAGTGTAATCAACTCACAACGATATAAATGACCCGTAGCCTTGCGTCCAGGTGTAGCTGCTGATAAAGTTTGTTCTGAGCGCGAACCGAAAACTATTTATAAGAATCCCCAGCCGAATGCATTTCCGGTAGGAGGCACGACTTGAACCTGCAACTTCCGGCGACATTACACCGATAATTTAAAAACTCGCCCCGACTGCGCTCGAGTTCCGCGGAAGCACTTACTGCTCGACACTGACGTTTGAAAAATTGATGGAGCTGCTCCAAGAGCGGCGCAAATAAAAGATAACCGACCCTCGATAAAAGTTGGACGAAGTTCGGAATCAAACGGCGGACTTCTTCTCAAACTCTATTTTCTCTATTCCAAACACCATCACTCGTACAGTCTATTTTACATAGTTAACAGCGCTAAAACATTATTTAACACTATCACCTTGTTTATGTATCTAACTTCATAACTTGAACAATTCATAAACGAACTCTTATTTTTAACGAATTATAAAAACTTAAGTTATCTTATAAACGTATTTAATAAAGTAACAATTATATAAATACTAGATTAATTTTAGAGTTTGCCATCGGTAGTTATGAACTCGGTAATCTTGATTAATACTTTATTATTATTGACCTTCTGCTGTTACTGAACGAATTGCCAATAACGCTTCAAGTTATGATATGACTTTATATTATTTTTATGTTTATTACAAACTTAAACGCAATCAATATGACATTGATTATGTTAATGCGAGTGTCGTTTGTTGCAGAGCGGAGATAGCCGGGTCAGCGCCGCGCCGCGTCTCCGGACCGGCTCCGACGTCAAGTTAACTGCGATACGACTGGAGCAGCCGCGATCCAACCACGCAGTTACTTTAATCAGATATTCTAGTGTTAAGGTACTACAATATTAATTAAAGAAAGATTGTGGGGGAGGCGAGATGTTCAAAAGACCGATGAGCGGCGGGGCGGCGAGCGCCTGCCGCGGGGCCGCACAGTAACCGATTGCTGCGCAGATCGAAACAGACGACGACTATATAGTTAACAAGATCTATTAACATTATGGTCTAATTGTGGGTTTTTTAAACGTACAGTAAAAGAAATGACAAATTGACATTCAGAATCAAAGCTGAATATATTGATAACAGCTCACTACATATACTGATTCGTTAATTTGTGAAAGCGTTCAGAACCCGGCGGTGTCGGTGCAAGTCCGTCATAAGATAAATCCCATAAAGCGATCTACATATGAACTCTATCATTAATAACTAATAACACACAAATGAAAAACTTTACAGGTTCATTAACAAATCAGCAATAGTTTGTTCGAGTATACATTATGTTAGTTATAAAATGTAGTTATCATTCGCCTTATCAAACACGTGTCACACTTATCGTAAGTGATGGCTACTTCAAAATACGTTTATCAACAATTACACTAGATACTAAGTGTTACCAATCGGCATAGATTTGTATGTTTAATTTCTTGTTTACATTAATACCTTTGATCAGTTCAACTCAACGTTTGAACTTAAACTGTATCAAAGTCTACTGAAATAACGTAGTTATTTGTCGTGTTGTTACTTTAAACTCGAACTCAGATCGCTTTATGATATTATATATTTACAACTTAAGATTAACAAAAGGAAAGACAGGTCTCTTGTTAATCTTTTGTTAAACTTATCTTGAAGTTTACATCTTAAAGGATTATACTAAACTAACTAACTAACTAAAATAATGTGTTTAAATGTTTCTTGTATAAAGTATAATAAACATATTCCATCTGCTATGTAAATATATAACCACTATAACAATGTCACCAAATATTTGCGTATACAATTGATGAGATCTTTTTAGACGTTAATATCCGGTTCCGGATGAAAACCTTTTAGTAATATAACTACAAAATATTTTGATATTTAATACAGTAGTTATTGAATCAAAATTATGTAGATATTCATAGAATAGTGAACCTCACGAATTCTGTCAATCGTCGTTGATATTAATGGTTGAGGGATTATACTATTTAACTGCAGTAAACGATAATTAGGTAATTATAAACATATCATCATCATCCACTGCTGGACACAGGCTTCCTGTGAACATCACCACGGCTACATTGATAAGTTTATTAGTTAACCAAAATTAATGACGAAAGAAAAAGCCGAAAGTGGAACGACGGGTGATCAGGACCAGCTCCAGGACCTGTAGCTGAACAGTCTTATCAAATGATCAGTTCGAAAATTGGTTTAATAATGTAAGTTTTAAGAGTCCAACAAAAACACGAAGCATCTTGGAAGTATGTGATATGTGAAACTCTGCCGTTTAATTTTATAATTAGTCTTAATAATAACCACTTTTGTATATAACACTTACACAAGACTGATATATTGTGGGTTAGTGATAATTCTATGTCGCTTACTGTACTATAAGTTGAAATTAAATGACTGCGAGACATTGCAATGGATATGTTTTATTTAAAGTCCGAGTCAGTGGTGGCGCTGCATTAATTTTAGTAATTACACTATCTACTACACCGTTGGTCTGCATAACCTTATGTTTGCAGACTGCAATCACTGTGCTCGTTCAGAAGCTGCAGTATTATGTTTTTACAACATGTGTTCCGATTGTCAGTCGTGTGTAAAATGCATTACATCACTTGTAAGGCTGCTGCAGTCGAGCTGCATTTCTATTCATGGAATACAAATACATACAAACTAAATTATGTTTACATCGCTCCCATATATACTCGCGGCTGTCGGGAACAGAGAAGATGACAGTGAAGAGAGCAGCTTCTAGGACAAGCTTCAGGTGAATGTAGAAAACTATCCAAATTTTGGGTATAGCGGTAGCATCTCATTCACTAATCGATCGAGTCTAAATTTAGTTTAGAAGGATTTACACAGAGACAGGTTCGCAAAACTGATGAAGAACACATTAAGAAGTTAGGTTTGTTTAAACAAAAGTTAAGAATTTACTTTTGATTAATCAAAAGTTAAAAACAACTTGTAAATGTACCGGGCGACAAATTGGTATCCGACATCTAAATCTTTATGTAAGTATAAAAGACACTTTTTATATAAAATTTGTCTACGTTATGCTTTACAACATCGCGTATGTCGCGGTGAAAGTCTACAGATTTGTTATAGTAAAAAACAATACTGTTTTAAATTTAAAAACTAGTAGTTTTAAACTTTATTTGTATAGATGATGACGTTCGGAATGTTTCCTCGTGTGCTTTGATTAGAAAGTATCGCAGCGTCGCGTTCCTTCGCTTCCTCTCGAGTGTCCGTATAGAAGCTGCGCGGCGTCGTGTAACACGACCAAATCAGAAGTACACGACGCCGCGAACATATCCGGCGGCGCGACGCGACTCCCTCACTTTGCACACTTACACAGATCGAATTGGAAAACGCGGGGACAACTCTCCCGATTGCGTGCTCAGTGCGAAGTATATGCAAATGTAGACGATCTATGTAGTAATGAAGCGTATTCTATCTACTCGAATGTAAATCTGCAAATATTTATCTATGTTACTACCGAACGCTTCCACATATTTTCATTCAAAAATAGTATGTAGAAGCCTGCGTCGTATGTAGCCCTACTTATAAATCTCAAATCAATCGCATTGAAAAAATACAGAAGTACTTTTTAAGAGTTCTTAATTATCGTTGTCACCATTCACACGCCTCCTACAAAGACCTTCTTACGAAATATCGTTTACTTTCGTTGGAAGATCGCCGCGTATTCTTTGACTTAATTACTCTATATAAATTACTTAATAATAAAAACGATTCTCCAGTTTTACTGTCTAAAATAAATTTTATCTCTAAAGTTCGACTCCCCGTACGTTCCTCTCGCATGATTAACATGTTCTCTCCACCAATATTTCACAAGAACTATACATTTAATAATTTCTTCACTCGATGTGTTACTAAATACAATAAAATTTTTTATGAAATTGATCTGTTTAATAAGTCTTTGAATGCCTTCAAAACCAAAATCTTACTTTTGATATATCAATCTGAACCGTTGTTATAGTTATAGATTAATTCTAATTTTCTTTTATTCATTTTTTTTTTTTTTTTTTTTTTATTCTACTATGCGACGAGACGAGCAAGACGTTCACCTGATGGTAAGTGATACGCTTGCCCATGACAACGTGGTGCTAGTTAAGATGGTACACACTGCACCACATTGCGCTCGTCGCCGGAGACATAAGATGTTAAGTCTCGTTACCCCAGTAATTACACTAGCTACAGCGCCCTTCAAACCGGAACACAGTAATGTTTGCACACTACTATTTGGCGGTTGAAATAGGAGCTGCGGTGGTACCCACCCAGACGGTCTCCGGCAACAGAGACCTACCATTTTTTCCTTCTTAAGTGTGGTGCTTTTTGTCTGTCAGGTATGTGTTGTATTAGTGATGTTAGGCACTACTTGTCCTCTAATTAGTTAATATTTTTGTTAATATATGTAATGACTGTTTGTGCTAAAATAAAGAGAAAAAAAAAGCCGATGTTTTCGCAATATTTGGAGACGTACAGCGTTGGTATTTTCGTTGGCATCTACAACGCCGCTGAAGCACCTGAAGCGCCCTGTGGCAATGCTAACGTGCGCCGGCACTCAAACTATTGTATAGACAGTAATGTTAGAGGAAAGTAACATTATTATTAATCCCACGACACAAAGGTAATTACTCATGACGCGAACGATACTCCGCAAGCTGTTTCCGTCCGGCCCGCAGGGGTCGTGTAATTAAATATCTCCAAACGACAAAGAGTGCGCCGGTGGCGTGCGGAGCGGGACCCGGACCCCGACCCGCGGAGCCGCCGATTCGTGTTTGACATGCGAGCTCCTGTTTAACTTGTAAATTACTTCGAATCCTTTGAACTCGGCCGAAATATAAATTTCAACTAGCTCCCGTAAAATGTAATTACATTCGCTTTCACCTGCCGAAAGAGGTCGGCGGGTAAACAGCGCACAACACAACAAACACACACAGTCCATACACATTTCCTTTGGATATAAACTTTACTGTAGAACATTATATTTATGTACCGCATAAAGAATTTAGTAAAATAACTAGCTAGTCTAGCGGGACTGAGAAAACTTGACTACCGATCAAACACCAAAATATGTGGCGCCGGATTCGAACTAGCAACCACCGCGTTACGTACATACCGAGGCAGCTACACGCAGCCGCCTGCGAGGAACTTCTCTTAGATACAATTAATTTTCATCATCAAAGTGATTTGTATGTTTTTAAATTAGATTACTAATTGTGTAATGCGCGAGTGAAGTCCGCGCACGCACACCGGACGTGCGCTGCGGAGTGCGGTTACACCATCTAGTGTTACCAGTGCGGAGCGCCGGCCGCGAACTCTTTTGTTTTAAAACATTGTTTCAAAATAACTAAAGATTACATGCTATATCGCCACTCACATTACTTAGTATATCACATCACCACAAATTTAATAGTGGTTGCAGTTTAAAATGGGATTCGAACCTGCTACACTCCTCTCACAATGCCAATGCGAACCGAGCGACCATTCCATCCGAATTATAACTGCATAACTTGCGTCGTTACGAAACGGAGCCCGCTCGCGTGATCCGATAGATTAAAGGACGTACCGAGAACTGGTACCGTGAATCACAACAAACCAGAAACGACGGCTGCATTAATATATAACGGTAAAAGAATAACGAAGTTTTTATGGCAATCTGCTGAAATATGAAATTCCGTGAGCCGGGACTCGATCGCGTGACCCCGAGCGCCGGCTAATTGAGCGGCCCGCCGGCGCTGCACCGCTCCGCGCCCAGTCCGCGCCCAGTCAGCACCCAGTCTATACCCAGTCCGCGCCCAGTCCGCGCCCAGTCTGCACCCAGTCCGCCCCCAGTCCGCGCCCAGTCTATACCCAGTCTGAACCCAGTCCGCCCAGACACCAGCCGGCGTGTCCGCAGCTACGACCGCCTACAACTTTCGTAGACAATTGCGTAGAGACCCTACGCCGTAGACACCGCCAAAACCACGCCGCGTAGCACAAACACCGAGTGACGCGTTGACTATTAACTTACAAGTGTAAACATGTAAATAAAAAAACAAACGACTTACTATAAATATGACAGTTAAGTAAAAGTGGCGTGAACAAATATGATATTAAATCAAAATAAGTTATGTGAATTAAAAGCTTCGATTGTGAGGAGTTAACTTGATCAAGAACACGAT
Organism: Byasa hedistus; assembly: GCA_029286795.1. NCBI lineage: Eukaryota > Metazoa > Arthropoda > Insecta > Lepidoptera > Papilionidae > Byasa > Byasa hedistus. The sequence goes on along the minus strand of JAGSMW010000020.1, from coordinate 283,569 downwards.
GAGGCTATCCCGTAAGTCTAGATTTTAACCTACAACACGCTGTCACGTTGTTTTGCGAGTACACGATGAGTAAAACTTTACTAGCGATAAGAACGATTAAGTAATTATCTTAACTATCACCGTAATGCGACGATGTAAACCTAGATATTAACTTAACGAGTGATTCGATCAAATGAGCACCGCACCGGTTGGTACTATTGTACCCGAATAACAATAAGTTCAGCGAACTCGATACATTAAATCTCAACACCGTCTCCGAACTTTTTACTTAAATCACATGTAGCAACAAGTTCGACGGTTCTCTAATGATAAGTAATCGTTTAAACATACCCAAAACAATTTCTTTTGTAAATTACAACTGGAAAGATATTATTTCATTTATTAAATCGATGTTATGTTAGAGCAAAGCCGACGGCGTCCATTAAGTGAAACATCTTACTAACTTTTAATACTACAGGACAGATGAAAAGAATGTACCAACAAACTGTTTATATTAATGCTTTAACGTATTTCTATCGCTCGTATAGACTTCTAGAGTAGGGTCCGTGTCCCGGAAGCCGGGAGCCTCCACTTCCGGCTCATTGCGAAGCTAACCTTTTAATTATATACACGCGGCTGAGGTTTGACCACCATCTGCATTCATAATACACGACAGATGTAAACATACTTATTTATGTACGTTTTACACTTGTACATTGATTATATACATGCACGTGTCGTTGAGGCGCGGGTTCGATCCTCACTGTGCTTGTGATTCCGGTGAAATACGCTCCCGGACCCATTTATCGGCCCACCCAGTGTTTAAAAGTTTTAACAGTGTCTAGCTAAAAATAAATATTAGGTGGAGCAATAAGTTTTAATGCAGTTTTGAAGCAGATTTATTTGTCAACCCTTATGTAGGTTTATTTTTAATTTTTTTTGTAATTTCGAATTGATTTGGCCGGCAGAAGTTTTTAACTTGGGCGACAATATCAGGCAGAGTATCCATATTTTTGGGTCAAAAGTAGATCTAAGTTTAGATTTGCCTTTTTATGGAACCAATAATCGGACATATCAAAAAATAAAATCCAACTTGTGCGAAATAAAAAAGTTTTCTCCATTCGTGGGTCGTTGTAAACAATGAACAGACTCGAATTTTCGTTTTTTTTTTCATAATCCTGAATTCAAAATTAAAAAAAAACCATACATAAAGGTTGACCAAAAAATCAGCTTTAAAACTGCATTAAAACTTATTGCTCCACCTAACATTTATTTTTAGCTAGGCACCGTTAAAACTTTTAAACACTAGGTGGGCCTATAGATGTGTCCGGGAGTGTATATCGTAAGAACACCGATGTTTCAAAAACGATAGCTTTCAGAGACATCAACCAACTGGCGCTTGTCTAATGCGGTGGATGGAATTCTCTTGGCTGTCTCTTGTGAGGGAAGGTCCGAGTCCCACTAGTGGGAAGAGTAAGAGGGCTGTTTGATGTAAGAGAAATCTGTCGTAGTCCAGTGGCGCCCCCATTGTTTACCTGCCGCCAGTTGTTGTTGCGCTGCGTGCGTTGCTTCGGCTCCGACCGGATGTAACAGTTATTATTTGTAAATAGACAAAAATTTGCATGTTTTCATGATTATTCTCTTGCGAAAGAGATTTCAAAGTGACTCCGACGAAAACATTACAGATGTGATAATATAAATAGATTGATTTCGTAAATATCATATTTTGTGTATAAGCGCGTTTTGAGTTACAGTTCATTTGTAGTTGTTGAATAAAACAATAGTCGTTTTTAATGACAATAACAACTTGGTGATAGAGCTTAGAGTTTAGAGCTAGAATTTCTGTATATTAATAGTTAATTACATTTAACATATGAACTAAATATTAAAATGAAAAAAATATTAAATTTCATTAAAGGTTTACGTGTACCGTATTGTACTTCTAACATTAAATTAATTTTTATATACAACTTTTTTTTCCATGTCCTATTGCTTTTTTAAGTAACAAAAAGTTTTTTTTTGTACTATTACTCATAATGATTTTATAATGAAATTACTTTGTTAAAAGAAGTTTCCTATATTAACAATATTTTATTACATTCACCTTGCTATTATTTATTATAATATACAAATAATCTTTTTAATCTGTGTTAATAGTTGGACCTTGTGTGTGTTAACCTTGTTTATAAAAGCAGTATTTATTAAATTGCACAGTTATTTCCTTTGCTCGTCAGGCAACTGCTGAAACTGAAATTATTTACATAATAAACGCTTCGTCTTCCAATTGATTCATTACACAACCATTTTAAATGGGTATGAAGCACCTGATGTATTGCTAGCGGGAGACTTATCAATGTTTTCTTACGTAATATAATAAACGAGTAGCACATGTTGTTTAATAATAATGAAGATAAGCACCTACCGTTTCAAATTTAAGTTGAATTTGATTAAAAAAAAGCTTTTTATTAATCAAATTCAATAAAAAGAAGACTATTAAATTGTTTTCTCTTAATTAAACTTTAATTCCATTAAAAAGTATATGTTTCCCAATTTAATACCCATTAATCAACAAAATTTTTGGTAGATATTTGTTAGAAATACTACAGATAAGTAACTAACCAACGAGAGCAGACATAAATGAAGCGATTTAATATTAATATTTAAACGTGAAAAGAATATAGAATAAATGATATAACAAAACTAATGAAAGAAAGGAGAAACTTAGGTTGCGTTTCGCAGTTATAGAACTTACGTCGTAATCCGTTGTTCAGTACGTCGCGCGGCTCTCACGGCGGCGGCGTGCAATTTGACGAAAGTTCCGTGATGAATGTGAACACGCAGGAATAGCAGCAGCACGCGAAACCAGCGCCTGGTCGGCAGGAATACAGAGAATAGTCGGCTAATGAAAAAAAATTATCAATTATCCTCACCAAATTAATACTGTAAAAAGACTCAGCACTTCGACTAAATATTCACAAGCACTTTTGTTTGATTCTTCGCCGAGACTCTGTATTGAATGTTGTACTACCGACGATAAAACTATTTACCTGCTCCCTAAACGTCGTTAGACTAAAACCCATCGCCATTGATTAGTTAGTTGAATATGTTTAAGCTGTAAATCGACCAACGCGTGTACTACGGCTAACTACCACCACAGCACCACTTCTTACAAAAATTAATACTTCAACAGTAACTGGATGATTGAATGTAGCTCTAAGTTCTTTCCTTACCTACAAATTTAATGGTATTTTTTAATGTTCTTACTTTTTAACTTACTTGATATTTTTATTAATGAAGCTGCTATTATTAATACTTTTCCTGTGCCCCGTGTATAAGATTGTACCCAACATTTGGTGGCCGCAAAATCTTGTACTCCACCTAGTTAACAACGGCGGCATTAATTTATACAATTTCATTCGATGTCGCTGTTAGTAGAAACTAAAACCAAATCTAGATGTCGCTGCATTTGTATTTAAGAATACAATGTAGATGTCGCTGTTTGTATTTACAACTTTAGAATCTAGATGTCGCTGTTTTCAGTTTAAACAACAATTAGTCGGTATTATTTTACGAACTCATTGCTCAGTTCTAATGTCGTGCCTTTTTAAGATTATTTTATAAAGAATTCATTTACCATGTTTTAAAATTTTGAAATATTTTATTAGACTTAAATACTAAACTATAAAACACTTTGAAGTATTTTCAATAGTCGACAAACAGACTTGACAGTTATCGCTTAACGATTATAATACTTTAATCGAAAACATTCGTCGAGTCGAGCAGATTTTCTCGGTTTTCATTGAAAGTCATGTGCATTACACGCTATGTTAATAGCAAATAATATAAGCCTAGTAAAAGATATCCAATGTATAAAAAAATTATATTTATACAAATACTAGGTCTCGTAAAATTGTAACTCCCTGAGATTCCCTCGTAAAATAATTCAAAATGTAATAAATATATCCTTGAAAGAATTTTGCTCAAGCACATGCTGCGAGCGCTTGCTATTATACCTGGCTATGTTATACCTGGTTTCATAACTTAATTGCGTAAATACACATTACCGTTCCAGTTTTATGAATAAAATTAAAATAGTAAACGTACCGCTCAACCGGGCGACGGGTGTTTAGGTTTACTTTATGAAATAAATTTTAATTCATTACCAACACTCCCCACCGCGGCTATCTACAACGTATAGTTCTAAGTAATAGATAGGCAGTCGTGGGCACTTATAAATCACATATTAATATATTATTATCAGATAGTTTTATACCCGTTTCATGCACCTAGTCTAAATAAATGTTTAGGTTTATGCGATTGTTAAACTTCACGAATATATTTTTATTACAACGTAGATAAGGTTAGAACATAAAATATGAAAGCCCTGCCAGTTTACGAGGGTGCTGTCGAAAAGAAGTGTATCATGTCGCTGCGCTGTAGACATGCGAAGAGCGCTGGTCGTAGCACATTGAAACTAACGGACAGGACCTAGAAATTTTTTAGACTTGTTTTACATGAAATTGTCAATTACCTTTGTGTCATTTTTTTATAATGGCTTACACCTTTATGCGACGAGACGAGCAAGACGTTCACCTGATGGTAAGTGATACGCTTGCCCATGACAACGTGGTGCCAGTTAAGATGGTACACACTGCACAACATTGCGCTCGCCGCTGAGACATAAGGTGTTGCGTCTCGTTACCCCAGTAATTACACTAGCTACAGCACCTTTCAAACCGGAACACAGTAAGGTTCGCACAGTACTATTTGCCGGTTGCAATAGGAGCTGCGGTGGTACCCAGACGGTCTCCGGCAACAGAGACCTACCACCTGGTAAACACTTAACTTATATTTACTCGTTAAAAAAGAGATTTACTTCTAGCTCCGACCTTCACATTCCTCTCTGCCAAACCAACTTCTTTTACAATTCATTTACTGCTCGATCTGTTAGACTTTGGAATGAGCTCCCGCCAAATATTCGGGCAGCTCGTAGTAAGGCTTCCTTTAAGCGAATGTTGTGGCAACACTACTTGTCACTATGATATATGCTCTTCTCCTCCTCTTCTGTACTTATATCAGCCATCATTTATATATATATGTGTATGCTTCAGCCAATGTATAACACTAACCTTTCCTATAACATATGTACCAATCATAGTTGTGTCCACCGCTATTATTGTGTTTTATATTGTACTACTAGCTGACCCGACAGACTTCGTTCTGTCAAAAAAAATTGGAATGTTCTTTGTTCCTGCCTATTTTATAGCCGGGGCAAAAAAATCTCTTGAACAGAATCGTCACCCTGGTTATGGGCGGTGTGTGGGGTTCAGCACTATACATATATTCATCTAATAACTAATATTTAAATATTAGTGGATTGCAGAAGAGTGGCCAAAGTTATAACTAAAGTACATAAGTTATATTTACTACAAGCTTTATTATATACATATATATAGCCTATGACCATTTCTAGGTTATCATCTATCACCATACCAAATTTCATCAAAATCCGTTCAGCCGTTTAGGCGTGAAAGAGGAACAGACAGACAGACAGACAGACAGACAGAGTTACTTTCGCATTTATAATATTAGTATGGATATGTAATTATACTCAACTACAAAAATAATGCACCCTTATTTAACAACTCTGCTCAACCTATGGTAGACTGGGAGAGAATGCCCTATGGCATAAAGTTTTTAAATAAATAAAATAAAAATAAATTTACATATAGAGCAGTGTCACTAGGCAAGTAAGGCTAGCGGGTCATTAAGTATCACTTACTACCAAGTGAAGCTCATGCTGTTGTCGACGCTTAGTTCAAGTTCAGGTTCAGTTAATAAAGTGTGTAAACTTCCTGCCGCCTCTGCCCGCCGCGCCCGCGTGCGCTGTGCCGCGCGCCCACTGCGCCGGATGTCGCTCACGAACGCGGTCGCGTCCGCCGCCGCCGCCGCCGCTGCGGGCGCAGGCCGGAAGGCGGCCCAGGTGCAGCTGCAGGCGGACCTCACCAGCGACGACGAGTGGAGCAAGTTCCTACAGAGAGACGGACTCCTGGGTGAGCTGACAGCACTACGCATAGTCTGTAGCTATTGATAGAAAGTTACATTGTATCATGTATAGGATAGGATTGTCTACCTCCTAGTTTCTTTGGTAACAGCGGCTTAATATATTTATATTGCTTTTTTTGTTCGGAAATAGCAGACGAACCTATCGAGGAAGATCATTTGTATTATCTGCGAGTAAGCAACTTAAACATTCTAGTATTATTCACTATCAAACATAAACTTCTATATTCGTCTCCACTCGTAAAGTTTGCTAGAAGAATATTATTAAAGATCCGAACTCTGTACAAGTTCTTATATTATGTGAACATTAAAATTAAAAAAGTGTAATTGATTCATAAATATAGACAATAGCATTTATATAACCAAATAGATGACGCAAACTTTGAAAGGTTTTTATCTAATGGTGCATGGGGATAATGTTGAAATATTACTTGATACAGTTGTGGACGTTTACTCGGAGTGGTGCGGACCCTGCCTGGGCATGGTGGGCAACCTGAAGAAGATTAAAGTGGAGATAGGCGGCGACAACCTGCACCTCGCGGTGGTGAGCCTGCGTATACACGTGCAGTTGTAACATTTTTTTTTTAATTATGCATAGGCTATCGCTTGACTACAATCCCACCTGATGGTAAGCGATATAGTCTTTGATGGTAAAGCGCGCTAGTATAAGAAACCTATTCACTCTTCTCTTAAAGACTCCCACATCGTAACTGGACAGTCCCTCGTTGTTCGCACTAAGAAGGACGAAGCAAAACGCTTCGTCCTATTATATCGACAATGAAGGGATGAATGTCTGCGGCGTGTCTAAACGTCCGATGGTAAAAGGGCGATGGTGACATTGTCTTAAACAACTTGCAGAAGTATTCTCATCCTTGTCATAATGATGATCATACATCATACTCATGCTGAACTTGCAACACAGTCAAATGTGAAATTGATTTGTGTTTGCAATTTTTGTTGCGCCCATTACGTTCCTTACAATTGTTTATTATAAAACTATGAAAAAAGCTAATGCTTTGTATACTAATTAGTGTAACTCACTGAAAACTGAAATAGGTCACTAACTCTCACAGACAACCGTGTACCCTGCAGTTACCTGTGTGTAGTTGTCTAACAAATGTTATTTATGAACTACTTCGGCGTCCGCAACGAGTTTTAAACAAACGCTAATGTATAAACTTCGTAACACGCGAGAATTGTTAAATCGACGGAAATTACACTCTTCGAATGATCCGCGATGCTCCCTGCCAGATAGTGGTTAGTTTGAATAAAGTTGCGGCCAGTTAAATTACTAAAGATAATAAACATGATTATATCTCAGATGAAGTGTGTGATGTAGTGTATCCTAACTAGTTTTTACTACAGGACATTTAACAAAAATTAATAGAAGATTGAACTTGTGTAGAAAGATGTAAATACCGCAATGGTCGTATAAGAATTTCGTCAACTTATTGCAATAACTTAAACTAATTTCCAGGCGAAATCCGATACGATAGAATGCCTGAAGAGATTCAGGAACCGCAGCGAGCCGACCTGGATGTTCATAGCGGTAACTAAGTGATCTTATTTTATTACTTATTATAATATATTATTAACAGAAGAAGATTAAATATGAAGTAATCAAAATAGTAACTAAGTACACTGACTGAAAATAACGAACTCCTCTAGTTACTTTTACATAATATTATAAGGGTAGTGTAGGTACTTCTTACTTTTTTTAATTAATGATATTGTTCGTTTACAAAAGAATTTCATCATTGTTGTTCTGTTAATAAAGTTTAAAATTCAACTCGTTAACTTACTGATGTCATTACACATGTGGAAACGGTGGGTTGGCACCGGCGTGGACGAAATCGACCAAACATCGCATGTAAACACTTCCACTACATAAGTAACATGGGATACGTACCCGTGCCATTGATGGGTCTGTATATAGATTGAATTGGTTTTTTTATCACCATCGTCGTCGAATGAGACGCTACATGCCGCTACGAGTGCAGCGTTACGGAGAGGAGAACATTTTGTATAATTGATTATTGACACGGATTTTTTAATTATATTTTGTCATGTGATCTGAATAGATTTTCTAATTAACTGAAGTATTTTAAATTCTATGAAGCAAGTATATAGTTAATCACTAAGAAATATGAATTAGAAGAGTTGTTGATGCTGGAGCGAACGGTTAATAACTAAAGCGGTCGCGTGCAGGCTGGGCAGCTGCTGAACGTGGTGTTTGGAGCAGATGCACCACGGCTCGCGAGGACGATAGAGGAGGAACTGCGCAACGAGGAGCTAGTGAAGAAGGGAGAGAGGACACGGCCGCAAAGAGCCCCGCATGAGCTCACTCCGCCGGAACAGGTGTTTTTGTTACTGGTGGTAGATCCATTTTGACGATGACCGTGTCACACGTGAGATGGTTAACAATAAGTAAACAAGGTATCTTCATATGAAGAATTTTATTTCATTCATTGCCCTCCTCATCATCTGGCAGGAGGCAGCCGACCGGCAGCGGAAGTTGGCGACGGAGCGCACGCAGCGCGAAGCGGCCGCGCGGGGCGCTGCGCGGCGGGCGCGGCGGGGCGCGCGGGCGGCGCGCGTCGACGCGCACTTCGCGGAGCACTGCGCGGCGCTCATGATGCCGCACGCGCAGAAGCACCTGCGGAAACTGGCGGAAGCACTGGAGCCGTACGGTGGGTGTCCCGACATTATAACCAAAGAAAAACTGCAATTTGGCAAAAATATGGATGAGGTTTCTTGTAACGCCGTTGAACAGTTTCTTTACATGACGTGGCAGTACTAAAGTCGATAATGATATTAACTTGTAGAAACGCGACTTACGTTTGACGGTGCAGGTGTAATAGTAGCGGACAAGTGTCCCCTGGTGCTGGGCAGGCAGGGCGCGCGGTTGCTGGGCGCGGAGGAGGAGGAGATGGGCTCGGCAGCCGTGGCCGCGATTTTGGCCGAGCGGCCCGCGCTCGCGCTGCTGCTCAAGAAGCTGCCGGAGAAGGAGGGGGATGTCATACGTACGTTTTTATGTTATATTTGACGAGACAAGCGAAACGTTTGCATGTTATTAACGGTAACTTGGGCCAACAGCCACGAGGTAACTGGACGAAGGTTTACACACCGCCATAATCTCGTTAGCGTGACTAAACTTAATAATATAATTTAAGCACAAACATTACCACCAAGAGGACGGTCACTTGCTGAGCTCGTTATGTCGCAAGGTTACCTATTTGTTTGTTTTCTCAGAGCTGGCTCGCCGCGCCCTGTGCGGAGACGGCGTAGAGCATGAAGAGGGAACGCCGAAAAAATATCTATCAGAAGAACTGCGCGCTGACAACTTGCCCGGCCTCTTCGTGCCCAAAGACCGCTACCAGAGAGCCGCAGTTCTAGACCTGCTCTTTCCCAAGGTGATCTCGTTTACATAGTAGTTTACACAGTAGCAAATATAATATTTGGCTTGGACGAAAGTGCTAATCGTACCAGGACTGCTCTGGTGATAAAACTATAAATTGAAGCAGATGGTGGGGGCGCTGGTGGAGCCGCCGGTGCCCGCGGAGCCGCCGCACGTCGCGCTCGTGTTCGGCGCGTGGCAGCGGCGCGCCGTGCTGTCGGCCGCGGCGCAGCACTGCGCGGCGCTGCTGCTGCGCTGCGGGTTCTTCGCGGACGGCAATGTGCAGGAGCCTCGGCTACTCTGCAAAACCATCGAGCAGTACGAGGAGAGGCCAGAGAAAGACTAGTGAGACATAATATTATTGTTGTGTTACTCCGAGATATGGTATTGGTTTAATTCGTACATACTGTTAGTATTTTTGTAGGATCCGTAGTTTCAAAATAGAGGAACTAGTTTTAGTGTAGTACATTTTTTAGTCATTTGATGATATCGGCTTTTTTTTTAAATCAGTTCAACTGTTTTCACTTTGGACTATTTTCTGTTAGGGGTGGTGGAAAGATTTATTTTTGCTTTCATAGCAGCGAGACGATAGTACTGATGGTAGCAGTGGGAGTGGCGGAGCCCGCGCTGGTAGAAGACGCAGCGGCGGTGCCGGACGGCGTGCCCGCGGCGCTGCTGACACTGGGTCCGCTGCACGTCAGCGAGGACAGCGTGGCCGGCGAGCGCGAGTGTGCGCGCTTCTTCCCGCCAGGGTACAACGAGCCGGAAGCCAAGCCCAAGCCAAAGACCAAGAGGAAGAAAAAGGTTTTTGTTATAGACTCTAATTCATCAAGGAATTATAGCTATTTAAGAACTTGGTGAAACATATACTCCTCGCGTGTCCTTACGGTGCTGTCAAGGTACAATTAATCAAATTCCAATCTTCTTCTTAAAGTGCCTCTCCATTACTGGAGGTTGGCCGTCAGTTCTGCGAATTTCTGTCTATTTTGTGCCACCCGGAACAGCTGCTCCACGTCGGTGACACCAGTCCACTCCCTTATGTTCCGTAGCCAGGATTTCTTTCGGCGTCCAACACGTCTCCTTCCTTCTACTTTGCCCATCATTACAAGTTGAAGCAGGTGATATCTATCGTGCCGAAACACGTGGCCAAGATATTCAACCTTTCGCCTTTTAACGGTCTGCAATACTATCCTGGTTTCGTCGACACGTTGGAGAACATTATCGTTGGTGATTTTGCTGGTCCAACTTATACGCAGCATGCGTCTGTAACACCACATCTCGAACGCTTCCAAACGCCTCCTGGTATCCTCTTTAAGAGTCCAGGCCTCACAACCATACATAAGTATAGGCCAAATATAACACCTGAGAATACGTGTTCTAAGCTTAAGATTCATTTGCCGACAACACAAAACTTTTCTCATTTTATTAAATGATGCTCGGGCAATTTCTATCCGGGCCTTAATTTCTTGGTCAGAGTCCCATACTTCATTTACCCAAGCACCAAGATATTTGTATTGCCGGACGCGCTCAAGATCTTTGCCGGCTATCGATATCCTAGGCTGTAACGCTGGATTCCTGGACACCACCATATATTTCGTTTTTGAAATATTAATAGACAGACCGGCCTTCTCACTGCCCTCATGCACTCTGTCTACAATCGTCTGTAAGTCTTTTTCGGATGAGGCAATGAGAACCGTGTCATCGGCGTAACGTATATTATTGATGATTTGTCCATTAATCTTTACACCAATTTCTATTCCCTCGAGAGCTACCGATATAATTGACTCTGAATATACGTTAAAAAGCATAGGGGACAGAATACAACCCTGGCGTACTCCTCGGCATATTTCAACTTCTTCCGTGTGGTCATAGTCTATTCTCACTGTAGCTTTTTGTTTTTCGTACAAGTTTTTTATTATAGTAATGTCCTTACCATCCAGACCTATATCGTTCAAGCGCTTTATTAGCAATTCGTGTTTTACACGGTCAAATGCTTTTTCATAATCGATAAAACACAATAGGATATCAGTTTGCATGTCTTGGCATTTCTGTACTAAAACATTCAGCGCAAAGAGTGCCTCGCGAGTACCAACACCCGAGCGGAAGCCAAATTGATTGTCTCCCAGCTGTTCATCACATTTTGGTCGGATTCTGTTATGTACGATCGTTAGAAATACTTTCAGTACATGGCTCATAAGACTAATAGTGCGAAACTCTCCACACATCTTTGCGTTCTGCTTTTTAGGAAGAGTGATGAAAGTTGATTTTAACCAATCGTCGGGGAGGATTCCATTGTCGTATATTTGATTGAAAAAGTACGTCAATGAGTTAATCCGATCTTCTTCTAGGAGCTGCAGTACTTCTATAGGGATGTTATCAGGTCCTGGCGATTTCCCTTTTTTAGCAGTTTTTAATGCTTTAAAAACTTCTGATCTTAAAATAGATGGGCCAGTATCATCTACCTCAAACGATGTGAGATTTCTTGTAGAATCTGCAAACATGTTAGAAATGTAGTTTTCCCACACTTTTTTCTTGCTCTCAACATCTATAATAAGATTGCCTTTGTCGTCCGTCAAGGAAGCAACAAATTCCAATACACTACTCTAAAACATTCAATACCAACAAGGCAACTCCTCAAAAAAGTTGTATCAGCAAACAAAACAATATTTTTCATAAAAAGTAGTTCTTTACACGGGTCATTACTTAATTTCAGAAGCGTCAGGAGACAAAAGAAGAACCAGAAGACGGCAGTAAAGATATGGCCCCGGAGGCAGCTGAAGTGGAAGGAGAAGTTAATGGAGAAGATGACGGAAGTCGTGACGTCGAAGACGGAATCGAAGAGGGAGAAGTAGACGGGGAGGGGGATGACGGAGACGAGGACGAGATAGAGCAGGCAGAGGAGCCGTTCGTAGCGGACAAGGCAACCTCTCCACCGCCCACTGTCCTTTAATTTGGCAGCGGACCTATGACACAAAATATTTTTTAATTCAAAAAAACACTAAAAACAAAAATTAGAAGAATTTATGATCTACTGACGGCACATTGTAATAAATTATAAAAAACACCAGCAACAGAATTTTCAAAAGCAAATTCAAACATTAGATCAAATTTGTTTCACCCGTAGTCGTCTACGTCTGGTAGTTTATTTAAATCCGAAGTTTTATTGCCGCTTTCAATTTTTTGTGGAGTAACAGATTTCTCCTATTTTTTAGTTACTAGCAAGCAGAGTATAGTTCTGGTTTCAGGGACCTGAACAGAGAAACAAGACAACCTCGTCGCGCGGTCACCAACAAGCTAACAGCACGTCGGATCCGCTTTATTACAACGAAAAGCTTTATTTTAACAATTAAACGATGTTACGCAAAATATGTTTTGTACTTGTATAATTATTAACTAACCTAACCAAGTTTTTTTGGTGTCGAGGAACTTCTCAGGGGAAGACAGGGTTATGTGACATTTCCTCTCACTAAAAACCCTTCGGTGGTTTCTTTCAGTGTATTAGGGGCTGCAGAATCACTTACGGAAAGTACCGTACCCTTTGTACTATGCCTAAAAATGGCGCAGTGATAAGACCATTCCCAGCACCTTCGCCGCGCAAACATGGGCGCTCGTACTTTAAATCCAGTTTAGCCGCCTTCCACAACAAGCAGCACTTATCTTAATACTAGTTCGTGACTGATGCAAAGAGGTCCACGTACACACAATACTGTTCGAATAACATATATTATTATTATTTTTAGAGATGCAAACGGTTTTAAAAGAATTTATAGTGATGGTTTCAAGTACAATGTCACTCAATCACAGTACATTTTTATATAAGGGCAAATTATTTGTTTTTAGATGAGCCTTCACCGATCTGCGCTTTGCAGGTACATGCATCAATAATGTTAAAAAAAAACCCTTCTTTTAACATTATTATAAATTATTTGCGTAAATAAAAGTCCTTAAACATGAGGTATTTTTCAGCAACAGTCAGAATGCTTTGTATTTTAATTAACACTAAAGCACAAATCGGCTAGACCGCATAATTATGTAGCAAACAAACTCGGCCATGTTGCAATATTCTAAAAATCTTTATTATCATTTATTTATAAATAGTCAATTATTATATATATGTATATATTTTTTAACAGTAATATAAATTGAGTAACGACTTAACGCGCGGGCGGTGCGCGCGAACGTGAGTGGGCAGATGCATGGCGCGAGGTCAGCTCTGTCTCATACAACCGAGTCCTTGCGGTTCCTGCAAAAGAACAGAGCAATTGTAGAGCTCAGCAACAACATAATGTTAGATGTAATCTATGAGACGACTTTCGAAAAGTATAGGTAGAGGACTTAAGGTGATGCAGGAGATAACTACGAATTTTAAGGACTTAATTGGTCAGGTGTACGCTCACCATATATAGTGTGTGTCGTGGTGCGGCGCGCGCATGACGCCCACGCCGCCGCCCAGCCGCCGGTAGTTCATCGCGCCACACAGCCGCCACTGGTTCGACTCCGGATCGAACACCTGCGCCACACGTAGAACAAACATTTTTGATTACCAGAAAAGGATTTTTTTTTTAAATTAGACAGATACTTCATTTTCAAAAAAAAAATCTAGTGAATATTACGCACGACTTCGTGAATAATGGTTAAACTTAAAAAGTTTTTTTTTGCAATCTTTATTACATAAGTATGTTGTAATAAAAAAAAATATAATTTTATAACATTGCGACTATAATATATTTTTTTAAAAAATTGCTTAGCATTCTTGTATAAATAACTGCTAATCGCGCCACATTTCAAACAAAAGGCAGTAAATCAAAGCAACTTAACATTCGCGCAGCGAACACTTGCCTCTATGGACTTCAGGTAGGCGGTGCCGTCGAAGCCACCGACCGCATAGAGCTGTCCGTTGACCACGGCCAGGCCCACGCCGCTGCGCCGCGAGGTCATCGCCACCACCGGTGACCATGTATCCGTCGCCGGCTCGTACCTGCGCACGCGCAACGATGACATATATACACTCTCCTGTTTAAATACATAATCTACACGAAAAATCCTCATAACAGGTTATTGATGCCCACGGCTGAACTCAATCCCCCCACCCACCCCTCTCTCATGTAAACGCAACATCCAAATGTAACATGTAGATAAAACTCACAGAATAAATAGCACCCTTTTGACTATACTTGCTAAACTTTAGTCGTCTTTTACGAAACGCCAATGGTAGGGTAGCGGTGGTGGTATATTAGCCCGTTGCCACCAAACGGGATATTTTTAACTACTATTCCCAAATAACACCACAATAATATCCATAGATCGCAGTTTTTATTTCGCTACTTTTTTGATCCATTTGAAGTTGATGAATGAATGATTACGTTATAAGAATGCAATAAACGAATATTGTGTGAATGAATAATTGTTTAAGTGATAAATTGATGAAAAGAGCAGCAGCACCGATAGCCCAAGTACCTTTCTGCAGAGGAAAGCTCGGTGCAGTCGTCGCGGCCGCCCACTGCGTAGATCTGGCCGTCGTACACTGCGCAGCCGAGGTGCTTACGGCGCGTGGACATGGGCGCTACAGGCGTCCACTTATTCGCGCGCGGCTCGTACCGCTCCACCGAGTTAAGCGGCGCCTGCCCGTCGGACCCACCCACCGCGTAAAGGTGTCCGCCGAGCACCGCCACCGCAACACCCAGCCGCCGTGTCGTCATCGATGCCACCTGATACACACATTGACTAAATCCGATAATAAATAATTTTCGCTATAAATAAATTTATAGTTAAGGCACATGCCATCTATATGTTTATGCGCAAAAGCTTTTAGTTTTTTATGTCAGTATACAGAAAAGCACGTACCTTGGTCCAGCGGTTCTCCTTGGGGTCGTAGCGCTCGACGTGGTTGAGGCACTGCACGCCGTCCTGCCCGCCGACTGCGTACAGCGCGCCCTCCAGCACTGCCACGCCCACCGACGTGCGGCACGACGACGTCGGCGCCACCGCGCCGCACCACTGCGCACGTGCACGCACACGCGTTAGTCCACACGGTAGAAGATCAATAATAAACTTAAGCAAGTAATCAATATTTTTGATAAAATACTATACATAAAACAAGTCACGGCTATAAATTATTGCTCTGTACTGCCCGTAACAAGTAATACAAATAATATTACATGTCCTTATGTAAACAATTTAATCATTGCTTTGTACTTTCTTCTTTTACTAATAATCAATTGGCGACTTTAAGTACCACATAACTGAGTAAATCAGTTGTTGCTGCACTTCTGAAGAATGGAGAAGAGTCAAGTGTAGCTAGAGAATTGTAGGCCACATCACGATATAACATAAGGCGGGATTGTGGACAAGCACTAACTTATATCCTAACAAGAAACTGTGAATTTCCGGGAAGCACAAACATCAGTCAAGAGCTGGCGGGGTGGAGACGAGATGATAGGGGGAGGGAAAAGCGGAGCGACCGTTACCTGATTGGTCTGCGGGTCGTACCGCTCGATGCTGTTGAGGTAGCTCTGGCCGTCGTGGCCGCCGACCGCGTACAACAGGTCGTGCAACACGGCCACGCCCACGCCGCAGCGTCGTTTCGACATGGGCGCGACCATCTTCCACTCGGCGCTCTGCGGGTCGAAGCGCTCCACAGATGCGATCGCATCGCCAGAGCACCAGCCACCCACCGCGAACAGCACCTCACCTGCGCCCCCATTACATATATATCACCAACAGTTTTTTTTATACGAACTATAGAAAATATCTAACTTGCAAACAGCTGAACTTTGTCCTCAACATGCAAAATATTAACTTATCAAGTAGATTTCTGCATTCGCGATGTATTTATTATGTGGGCAATAAAGTATTTTTTTTGTTTTTCTGAAAAAATCATCTACAAAGTAATACAATGGGAAACATTCTGCTTGATTGAAGCTGGAACATTCTTTTAAATACATATAGTGCTTGTGTCAGAATGCGCTGCTGTTCTCTAGTTATACTAATTAGGTACGGTACATACACTGGAAGTGTTATGTTATGAAAGCAACAATGTAAATTTATGGGCGAACGCGCTGGATCCTCACCTCGTCTGCTGGGCTTCCTAGGGCGCGTTCGCGGACCCTGCATGAGCGGGCGCTCTTGTGGCAGCAGCAGGTAGTTCTTCGCTTCGTCGAGGAGGTCGCGGCACGCGTCGTCAGACCGGATCAGCAGTTCCGATGACACCGTGCCCACCAGAAACTTAGGGCTGAGTAGGGGCAGACGAACGTGTTGAAGAACCTTGAGGAAACAGTTTCTTAGCATCAAAACCCTGTTATATGACAAAGTTTCAATGTCTATGGCAAGAACTCACCTGTGCCAAGTGCTGGCGCCTCTCAGCCACATTGTATTTGACCCAAGACATGACGGCCTGGAAAGTTTGCTCCTCTGATCTGACGTTTAGTTCGTCAGACGACACGATATCGATTAGCTGCGCGGCAGGCAGCAGGAGGAACTCTTCGCTCTCCATCACCTAGACGATATTATCTTAATATTAACACTTCTTCCAATACATACAGAAACAGACTAATTTGCATACTGGCTAAAGTTATTAACGTTTCCTTTTTCTGATAAAGGTCTATTCAAAGTTTAAAATTCAAATATTTGTTGTGAATTCATCAATGCATTTATACAATTAATATCCGTGTTGTTGCTTTTCAATATGTTTTTAATTAGATTGTTTTCATTACATTAATAAAAAGAATGGAAAGAGTCAAGTGTAGCTAGGGAATTGTAGGCCACATCACGTCTTAACATAAGGCGGAATTGTGGACAAGCACTAACTTATATCCTAACAAGAAACTGTGAGTTTCCGGGAAGCACAAACATCAGTCAAGAGCTGGCAGGGTGGAGACGAGATGATAGGGGGAGGGAAAAGCGGAGCGACCGTTACCTGATTGGTCTGCGGATCGTACCGCTCGATGCTGTTGAGGTAGCTCTGGCCGTCGTGGCCGCCGACCGCGTACAACAGGTCGTGCAACACGGCCACGCCCACGCCGCAGCGTCGTTTCGACATGGGCGCGACCATCTTCCACTCGGCGCTCTGCGGGTCGAAGCGCTCCACAGATGCGATCGCATCGCCAGAGCACCAGCCACCAACCGCGAACAGCACCTCACCTGCGCCCCCATTACATACATATCACCGACAGTTTTTTATACAAACTAAAAGAAAATATCTGTAACTTTAAAACAGCTGAACTTTGTCCTCAACGTGCAAAATATTAACTTATCAAGTAGATTTCTGCATTCGCGATGTATTTATTATGTGAGCAAAAAAGTATTTTTTTTGTTTTTCTGAAAAAATCATCTACAAAGTAATACAATGGGAAACATTCTGCTTGATTAAAGCTGGAACATTCTTTTAAAATATATAAAAACTGCTACATTTTGTGTAATATTATTACCTGTGTGCGAATAATTTTCTATTGGCTACATTGAGCACAACGTCGCAGAGCTCCCGGTGCCTGCGGAGCGCCGACAGCTCGCCGAGGATAGCGCGCGGGTGCTTTTTCAAGACGTGTGCGCACATCCGCTCTCCTTCCGCCCGCGACCCGCCCTCGCCCATCCTGATACAATGCACCAAATATAATTAAATGACCATTATAGATCCAGAAATCAATATCTGTTTGTATATTACCTTATTCATTTGTATAAAAACTTTATTTGTGTACATACAAAAAGACAGACTATTATATAAAGATTTTTCCAAACTTATATTGAAAAAGACTCCACACAATTCAAGCAATTCTTTATAAACTTTAAATAACATTCCTCAGGTATCACATTATCAGTTGTCAATTTATCTTACAACTTCAATGGAGAGCATGTTACATTGTTATGCTAATATTTATTAATGATGTCATAACAATCCACTACAATTATTTTGGTACAATTAAATAACAAAGACTTAATAAAATGTAAACAACACCATTATTTAACCTGAAGCACATTATATAAATCTTTTAAATCAGAGTAATAAGTTGAAACTTGTGGAAAATTTTAAATGACCATTATAGATCCAGAAATCAATATCTGTTTGTATATTACCTTATTCATTTGTATAAAACTTTATTTGCGCACATACAAAAAGACAGACTATTATATAAAGATTTTTTCAAACTTATATTGAAAAAGACTCCACACAATTCAAGCAATTCTGTATAAACTTTAAATAACATTCCTCGTGTATCACATTATCAGTTGTCAATTTATCTTACAACTTCAATGGAGAGCATGTTACATTGTTATGCTAATATTTATTAATGATGTCATAACAATCCCCTACAATTATTTTGGTACAATTAAATAACAAAGACTTAATAAAATGTAAACAACACCATTATTTAACCTAAAGCACATTATATAAATCTTTAAATACAGAGTAATAAGTTGAAACTTGTGGAAAATTTTAAATGACTCTGATATTTTCTGTTTAAACATTAACCAGAATAAGAAGAGAAAACACCATGAAAAATAAAATTATTCTCACCCTAAAATTAGTGTGTAATAATATTATATCAGACACAATTTTTCTGTATTATATATAAACTATATAAAAACTGCTACATTTTGTGTAATATTATTACCTGTGTGCGAATAATTTTCTATTGGCTACATTGAGCACAACGTCGCAGAGCTCCCGGTGCCTGCGGAGCGCCGACAGCTCGCCGAGGATAGCGCGCGGGTGCTTTTCAGACGTGTGCGACAGCCGCGCTCCTCCGCCCGGCGACCCGCCCTCGCCCATCCTGATACAATGCACCAAATATAATTAAATGACCATTATAGATCCAGAAATCAATATCTGTTTGTATATTACCTTATTCATTTGTATAAAACTTTATTTGCGCACATACAAAAAGACAGACTATTATATAAAGATTTTTCCAAACTTATATTGAAAAAGACTCCACACAATTCAAGCAATTCTTTATAAACTTTAAATAACATTCCTCAGGTATCACATTATCAGTTGTCAATTTATCTTACAACTTCAATGGAGAGCATGTTACATTGTTATGCTAATATTTATTAATGATGTCATAACAATCCACTACAATTATTTTGGTACAATTAAATAACAAAGACTTAATAAAATGTAAACAACACCATTATTTAACCTGAAGCACATTATATAAATCTTTAAATACAGAGTAATAAGTTGAAACTTGTGGAAAATTTTAAATGACTCTGATATTTTTTGTTTAAATATTAACCAGAATAAGTAGAGAAAACACCAGGAAAAATAAAATTATTCTCACCCAAAAATTAGTGTTTAATAATATTATATCAGACACAATTTTTCTGTATTATATATAACTTAGTTAATTATCAATAATCAATATATGATGCTTATTGTAGTAATAATCTGGCTTTACTTTACCTACTTCCATATATGTAATTTGACATTTGTCAAAAATTTTATTAAATTGTTGACAATTTTTTAAAAGTCCTAAAGCAGATGACTAAATTATAAATAGACAAGTATTTAGCAAATATGGTAATACTGTCATGCATTTTAATATCACCTATTATCAATGTGGGTTAGTGGTCTAAGCAAGTCTTAATCTGACAAGGAAATACACGGTTGTATGTAAATTTCTACTTAAAAAACATAATCTATATTGTTGCCTATTCCTTTAGGCAATAGTCAGTAACATAAATAATCAAGAAAATAATTTTGATACAATAGTACAAGAGAAAAATGCAGATATAATATATTCTATCAGAATTTTTTTTTATATGAAACAGACATTGCTCAAACCGTTGCACAACACAAGTGAATGTTAAGAACACAAAACTCATGCAATTTTAATTTGCTTTAAAAAATGTAACTCGCCTTTTATGTCCACGCGCGTTACCCAGCTGCAACCGCAGCGGGGGCGAAGCCCAACCCCACACGGAGTCAATCTACGAGCAAGCATTCACCATCAACCCATGAAATTACACAGTAATCTACATTAAATGAAAGTCGTGTAGCATTTAATGATTTACACTCTTGCTGTTAAGACAACGTTGTAAAAGGAGTGTTGTAATCATATGGAGAAGGTCACACATTTCGAGGTAAAATACAATGTTTGTAACTGTGGACAATTAATGCTAATGTCACTGTACCTTGCCCTATCTTACCTTTGAGGATTAATGTATACAACACGACTAAAACTATCCTCAAAGGAGCGCAAAATAATAATTTAGCGCCCTGAGGTCACACACAAAACTATCAAGAAAACATCGATTTTACTATCACGAAAATTTTTAATGTTTACTGTTACACAGGTTTGGACATCTTACAATACTTCACAACCTTTCATTACGTCCATTCAGTACTACAGATCACAGATAGAACTACCAGCGGACACCACACACAACATTTTAGACAGGCAACAGATACAATACGAAATATTTTAAATATTGGATTGCAAAACTATTAAATTGCTAAAAAACAAATTTTGCTGAAACCATTGTAGGTAGATAAAACTTTATAAAACCTGATTTTTAACCCAATTTAGAAAGGCAAAGTGTCAATAAGTTACAACATATTGTTTTGTAATATTTATGAAGCAAAATCCCATAACTGACAGCAAATATTAAATGCATTTTTTTTTATAAATTATTTTAATTCAATTATTTTATGAGCCAATCAAAAACAATTGTATAAACGTGAAAAATTGTGTTTGATAAGGCCTCTAACCAGTCATTGACCCTTTGAAACCGTCAAGGTGACAGTAACAGTTTAAATGTCATCTGTTAGTATTGTATACAAAAAATATGTCGATATCGCTCTTATTAGAAAAATACGATGTTTCCACAGAGGAAGGCCTACAAAAAGCCTTAAACGAAATAGAAAAGGAAGAGGTACATAAATAACATTATTGCAATATTATCTTAACGCCATTACATTATCAGATTAATTACTCAATGAACATATAGGTGACGTTGCATTGATTTGTGTTTTTTTTATTGTTTTTAAGTCATTAAAGTGTTTTTTTATGTTACAATATCTTTAGACACCTAAGCCTGTACATAAAAATGTTTATGTTATTAGTACATACCCCGTAATGTTACCTGCTACTCTGCTACTCTGCTACTCGCCGGCACTGAACGTGTTAAATAAAATAAGTATACATTACAAGACAAATTTAAACAATATTTCATGAAATCTTACAGTCTGATGTCAATGATGCTCTATCCAGCGCTCTTTCCCGCGCATGCACTCTGGAAGGAAGGTTACGGACTGCCAGCCAGGCCTACACAAAGCTTGGGGAAGTGAAGAATGATGCTCAAACTGCAGCTGACATGGTAGAGAAGACTGCTGCGCTGGCTCGCGATGTCAGTGCTAAAGTAAGGCAACTGGACCTTGCAAGAGTAAGTTTATTTACTACTGCAATTTTAATTTTAGTGCAAGGGACTGTTTGTTAGTGTAAGTTTCATAAAGTCAGTCAATCTTGTATTAAAAAATGTAGCTGATAAATTTCAATACAGAATTTTTCTTACATTAATGTTGGTAATAAGATATTTCTCCTTGCTTGTTACATCTTAATGAACAAACTGCTAAATCTAAGATCTTTATGTTTTTTAGATGTGATTTGTGTCACTTTGTTATAATATATTGCATGTGGACTTTGTTCTGTTTAGATTTAAACAAGTTTTGAGCTGTGATTATAATGTGTAAGTTAATTCAAGAGTTTTAGTTTTTAATTAACAACATTTTTGTTGTTTTAGTCCAGAGTTGCGGAATGTCAGAGGCGTGTGCATGACCTAATTGATCTGCAGTTGTGTAGTGCGGGTGTTGAAGCTGCAATAAAGGCACATGATTATGAAACTGGTGGGTATTTAGATGTTTCTGATTATTTTATTAAAATCAGAGAGCTGTCAGCCTGGCACAAGTACAGGTCATAATTATACATTTTTGTTAGTAATGACATTAAGTTCTCTGACCTACCAGGTGGTAGGTCTGTGTTGCCGGAGACCGTCTGGATGGGTACCACCGCAGTTCCTATTTCAACCGTCAAATAGTAGTGTGCAAACATTACTGTGTTCCGGTTTGAAGGGCGCTGTAGCTAGTGTAATTACTGGGGTAACGAGACTTAACACCTTATGTCTCAGGCGACGAGCGCAATGTGGTGCAGTGTGTACCATCTTAACTAACGCCACGTTGTCATGGGCAAGCGTATCACTTACCATCAGGTGAACGTCTTGCTCGTCTCGTCGCATAGTAGAATTAAAAAAAAAAAAAAAAAAAAATTAAAATAATCAATGCAATGTATGTATTGGAACTGACAGGAAGTTTGGCGTAAATTATCTATAGTGTAAATAGCATTAATTAATTAAAAAGTTTATCATCAACATACTTAAAGCGATTGTACATGTCAATAAACATGTTGACAAACTCGAAGGAATCATTTGAGAACCTGCATAAGATTTCCTAAAATTTTTAATAACCCTGTTGATCTCTGTTAATGATTTCATATTTGCGGTCGAGCAGGGGCGCGTCACGTGGCGCGGTTCTTGAGCATGGAGCCGGGCTCCGTGGCGGCGGCGCGCGCCCGCGGAGCGCCCGACACTCGGGTCGAGATGGCGCGCGCTGCGGACACCCTGCGCGAACACCTCGTGCGCAAGTAACCAGAATACCATTTTATTTCTTTACATATTAATATTGATTTGTTAACATATAATAATTAAGTGTTTTTTAACTGTAACATAATTTAACGGCCGCCAGTGCTTAAAATAACTTTCACATGCATGATCACTTTTAAAATATATATTTTTTAAGTGTATGAACTATAAGACTCACATTTTTTTTATTATTGGTAATCTTATTGGTATCTTTTTTCTTGGTGGTTCAAGAGTATACAAAATGATATACGCTACCCGTAATTCAAACAAGTTGTTGACTGTTTGTCAGATTTGAGGAAGCGGCAAGAAAGGAAGATGACGTAGCAGTAGAGCGGCTGTACAAACTGTTCCCGCAGATCGGTCGCACCGAGGAAGGCGTGGATCTGCTCGCAAAATACCTCGCAACGCAGGTATCTCGTAACTTGTATTCAGCTACCTGTATATTTTAATATTTATGTAGTAATATTTCAGTTATTTTTTACCAAATGAAATTTTAATGAAAATGTGAATATTGTTGTTCTATTGTTAAGTAACTAAGCGGCAAATAAATTATGAATTTTTAATTAACTGTAATACACAATGAGAGTATCTCTGTACTCTGCGAGGCTAAATGACTAAACTGGTATACCGCTACTTTAGCAACAGAATAAATTTTGGTGCAGATAGTTTAACGTGTCTGTTGCGTCACACTAAGCAGACCGCTGAACTGATGTTTGTTGTTTATAAAAGGTGGATCGATTGAGAATATATTTGAGCTATATTTTAACAAGTGTATTGTAATTTAAAACTGAACTATCATACACCGTGAGAAATTGATGTGGTGTCGTCGGTATTATAAAAGTGTACTTTCTTTTTTAGTTGGAGTCGAAAATTCGTAAGGCGTGCGCGACGGAGAGCGCAGCGGCGGGCGGCGGCGGGGCGGGGGACTCGGGCGCGCCGCACGCCGACGCGCTCACCCGCGTGCTGGAGGCGGGCGCCGCGAGCGTGCAGCGCGTGCGCACACTGCTGGCCGGCGAGCCCGCTCAACTGCCGCGCGCGCTGCGACACCTGCAGCCAGTCGTGCGTGCACTTAAATTTACTCCCAGTAGCTCCGTATTACAAAAGCCTATCTATAGCTCCTTTACGATAACAAATCTTAGCGCTGGTAGATTTCTGTTGCCGGTGATCGTCTAGGTAGGTACCACCGCAGCTCTTATTTCAGTCGCCAAAAATTGCGTGAAAACATCACTATGTTTCAGTTCACAGGGTGCTGTAAACTAGAGAAATTACTAGAGGAACGAGACTTACACCTTATGTGTCAAAATGACTATCGCCATATCGTAAAGTGCATATCATGCTAACTAGCGCCGCGTTATGAGCGAGCGTATCATTTACCATCGGGTAAACGTCTCGCTCAACTCGTCGCCTTGTAGAATAAAAAAAAATTGTGCACACCCCCCATGCAATAAGTAAAGTTACTGAAGAATAAGAATCTCTTTATGAGACGGATTGTTTCATATCTCAAAAGAAAAACGAGTGCAAAACAGCTATTTTTCTTGTGCAGGTAGGTGTTTGGTGGTATTAGGAGTTTATGTCTGCTTCTTTAAATCGAAAAAATTAAAAAATTCAGTTACTATTATAATAGGTGTGAGCAAATGGCGATTTGTGTGCAGGTGTGTACGGGCGCGCGGCGCGTGTTCGCAGCGCTAGTGAGCGCGCGGGGGCTGGTCGGCGGCGCCCCGCACGCCGCGCACGCCGCCGCGCTCACCGCCGAGCCCGCGCTCAACGAGCTCGTGTTGACGCACTCGCGGCTGCAACTGTACTTTGCATTCCTGCGCCGCAACGCTGAGGTACGAGGAGACATTCACAACCCGCAGAAGAACACAAAAAACTCTTAACTGTAATTTGTTGATATCTTTTAACTATAACTATGCTGCCATTTTGCATTAGTTCTTTGTATAAGTCAGTGGAATAGAGTGTATTAATAATATGTGTGTCGAAATAGTGTAGTAAAAACTGTGTTATCAACTTACATTTGCCACACTGATCTTACTGTACGTTTACCGGCAGTCGGACACGGCCAATTTGTCGGAGGCGGATAGAAAGGCGTGCACGGAGGCGGTGGAGAGGATCATCGCAGAAAGCGATCTGATGCGGACCGCGCAAGACATGCTCAGCCATTACCTGCAGCTGGAGAGGTATTACGCGATGTTTAAACCATATTGACAATCGTCTGCTGTAAATGACGTACAGCTGTTAAATAAATAGCTTTTTAAATGCGCAAAAGCGAGTAAATTAATTAACTGCTGGTAGGTCTCTGTTGTCGGAGATCGTCTAGGTAGGTACCACCGAAGCTCTTATTTTAGTCGCCAAAAATAGCGTGAAAACATCACTATGTTGCGGTTCAAAGGGTGCTGTAAACTAGAGAAATTACTGGAGTAACGAGACTTACACCTTATGCGTCAAGATGACTATCGCCATATCGTAAAGTGCATATCATGTTAACTAGCGGCGCGTTATGAGCGAGCGTATCATTTACCATCGGGTAAACGTCTCGCTCAACTCGTCGCCTTGTAGAATAAAAAAAAAATGTGAACACCCCCCACCCCCCATGCAATAAGTAATGTTACTGAAGAATAAGAATCTCTTTATGAGACGGATTGTTTCATATCTCAAAAGAAAAACGAGTGCAAAACAGCTATTTTTCTTGTGCAGGTAGGTGTTTGGTGGTATTAGGAGTTTATGTCTGCTTCTTTAAATCGAAAAAGGAAAGGAAAAAAATCAGTTACCATTATAATAGGTGTGAGCAAATGGCGATTTGTGTGCAGGTGTGTACGGGCGCGCGGCGCGTGTTCGCAGCGCTAGTGAGCGCGCGGGGGCTGGTTGGCGGCGCCCCGCACGCCGCGCACGCCGCCGCGCTCACCGCCGAGCCCGCGCTCAACGAGCTCGTGTTGACGCACTCGCGACTGCAACTGTACTTTGCATTCCTGCGCCGCAACGCTGAGGTACGAGGAGACATTCACAACCCGCAGAAGAACACAAAAAACTCTTAACAGTAATTTGTTGTATGGGCAAAGATAATCTTTTAACCATAACTATGCTGCCATTTTGCATTAATTCTTTGTATAAGTCAGTGGAATAGAGTATATTAATAATAAGTGTGTCGAAAGTCACACTGATCTTACTGTACGTTTACCGGCAGTCGGACACGGCCAATTTGTCGGAGGCGGATAGAAAGGCGTGCACGGAGGCGGTGGAGAGGATCATCGCAGAAAGCGATCTGATGCGGACCGCGCAAGACATGCTCAGCCATTACCTGCAGCTGGAGAGGTATTACGCGATGTTTAAACCATATTGACAATCGTCTGCTGTAAATGACGTACAGCTGTTAAATAAATAGCTTTTTAAATGCGCAAAAGCAAGTAAATTAATTAACTGCTAGTAGGTCTCTGTTGCCGGAGATTGTCTAGGTAAGTATCATCGCACCGGCGACAATTTCTACCGCCAAACAGTAGTGTGCAAACATTACTGTGTTCCGGTTTGAAGGGTGCTGTTAGCTAGTGAAATTACTGGGGTTGTGAGACTTAAAACTTTATGTCTCAAGACGACGAGCGCAATGCGGTGCAGTGTGTACCATCTCAACTAGTTCCATGTTGTTATGGGCGATCGCATTACTTACCATCAGATGAACGTCGTGCTCGTCTCGTCGCCTCACAGATTAAAAAAAATTCAATAGATTTTTTTTATGGAACAGGTTCTACTTAGAAGAGAGCATCAACAAGGCGTTGAAGATGTCGAACGCACATGCGAGCGGTGCCAGCAGTCTGGTGGACGACGTGTTCTTCATCGCTAGGAAAGTCATAAGGTAATATCTCGTAATGGATACGTAACTGATGATAACTCTAAGATATCGGTTAGTTGTAAAGTTTACATTTCATTGCCAATTAACAAAGTCTCATCGTTACGAAACACTATGTAAAGTAAACTTTCAGTTATAATATTTACTTAAAACGTGTTCTGCAGGCATGTTTGTGACCTAGTGTTGTCCGCCCGCACTCTCACTTCTTAATGACATGAACTGTTAATAACTAACAAAAAGCATCCTCCCATTTCAAGTCAGTGTATTTTATAACTGTTGTGATTAAGAGTTGTGCGCGTCGGAAAAAAGTAATGAAAATTACACAACGTATATTAGATGAAGAATAGGCCATGTATTACAATATCAGTTGCGTAGTGACGATTCTGTGTCTGCGCTTGCACTCTTCTGTTCGTAAAGGAATGACGAAAGACTGCGTGTAATGACAATATTCGTGTACCGGCATCAACAACAACAATGTATGTATTTGCATATGTGTGCGGTGTCTCAGGCGCAGCATCACTACGGGCAGCGTGGACGGCGCGTGCGCGGTGTTGAACGAGGCAGCGGCGGCGTTAGAGCGCTCGGCGGGCGGCTGGCTGCGGCGCCGGCTGGCGGCCCCGCCACCAGATCCGCTACCGCTACCGCCGCCCGCTCCTACCCGCGACGCGCCCGCTGCGCTCGCCACTGCGCGGGCCGCCGCAGAGCACGATGCACAGCGCGCCCTCTACCTGGTCTGTACTGTACGCGTAATACGCTATACGATGTCACATATTATCATAATATTATTAAACATCTTGTAACTATATACAGTACAGTAGGTCTCTCTGGTAAGTTGTGAAATTATGTATATTACTTAGTTAACAAGACACCATCTTGCTTGTCGAGACCTCTAACGTTTTGCGTAAACGTTCTAAATATACGCTACCGCATCTCTACTCACATAGCTCACCACCAGGTGAAAGTTGGAAAGGTGTTGTCGCCGCATAATAATGGCATTTTATACACCAGGAGTACATAAACGAGGCGGAGTCCGGTGCGGAGTTCTCCGAGCGGCTCGCTGCGGAAGCGGTGTCGCTGTGCGAGGCGCAGTGCCGCGGCGCGGGCGAGCGCGGTAAGCTGCGTTCGTGCGCGGCGGGGCTGGCGGGCGCGGCGGCCGCCTTCCGGCACGCGCGCCACGTGGGGCTCGCCGCGCTCCGTGCCGCGCTGCAGCCGCGCGCGCACGCGTGGGCGTACCGCCTCGCCGAGCCTACTACCAGTGCGAGCGCAGACACGGACACGGGCGACATCGGTCAGTGAAAACGCATTATCTTCGTGGTAGAGATAAAAACAAAGAGAATGATCTATATCGTTATTAGCTAAATGATAGAACCGGGAAAAGAAGAGGAGTCGGGATCTGAATAGTTCGCAGACGGATAAGATAAAATTGCCTTAGATTCAGTAGGTACAATACCGTTGGATTCTACTGACAATGAAATATGACACGCAGACGACATGGAAGAAGAGGTGAGCGCGCTTCCCGCCGCGCTGGAGGTGCTCGCAGAGGCGGCACGCAGCGCGCTGCCCGGCGCGGTCGACGAGTTGCTCGCGGCTGTGCTGACGGACCTAGCTGCCCGTGCAGAGGTCGCCGTGCTGCGCCATCAATACGACAGGGTAAATGAGTCATGGTTAATGTAATCATTTAGTAAGACGGAATGGCGTTTTCCAATTTCTACTCACAGTCAAGCCGTACGGAACAGCTACGAGTAACAATAACAGCCTGGTTGCAACGCTCTGTAAATATCTTGTATAGTAGTAACCTACCGGACCGCAAGTAATTAAACAATTGTAGGCAACGTCAAATAAATTGACGACATAAGCCTGTTGATATCGCTGCTATTTTTCTTCGGGCCGAATCTTATGAATTTAACTTATATAAAAACTAGGAATATGTGTCTGTGACGATCTGATCAGCGAATAAAACATTTTTATAAAATAATGCGTACGTGCAGGAGGGCGGGCTGGCGGTGGAGCGGCGCGCGCGGCGGCTGGCCGCGTGGGCGGGCAGCAACGCAGGCGGCGCGCGCGAGCGGTGCGCGCGGCTCACGCAGATGGCCGCTCTGCTCGCGTTGGAGCGCGTCGCGCACGCGCACGACGCGCTGCGCCCCGCCGCGCGCCTCTCGCCCGAGGACGCCCGCAACGTGCTCGCGCGCAGGTATTTTCTTTATTAAATCTCTATCTAGATTTTATCTATTGTTGTAGCCAAATTCTGAGAGAATTATAATATGTGCCCCTCGACTCATTTTCGTAGTAAAAAAGTAATTTGTATGTGGGCAGTGTCAAAAGACTTCGCGATAGAATAGAATTTTTGTATGTAACTATTTGTAAAAATTACTGATCTCTATGTCGTATTGCATTGTCACTTATATTTTGTTAAATATCACATTCTGTTTTCAGAATCGACTTCAAGATGGAGGAGATCAAACGTTTGAAGCTTTAATAATTTTTAAGTTTGTAACACATAATACCAACAAACATTTGTTTCGTTCGTGATCTATACATATATTATAATATTATCGTAATGTTTAATAAACATTAATAAATTATTATTTGTGTCAGTGATTAAGTTTGTGTATAGTTCTACTCCAAAATTAACAAGTTACATTGTGATCTATGTATTGCAATTTCTGAAACTAATCGTAGAGATTTGTTTGACAAGACAAAATACTTTTTATAATATAATTTTCATTATTTACAGTTTCAATAATCATACAGAATTACATGGATATAAAAAAAATATAATTATCAATAACGGTTCTTATTAACAATGCTATTTAGGCGCATTTCAACAGTTATTTATGTTTTTATTTCCAAAAATTGGAACAGGAACTTAAAAAAGTAGACTAAAAGATTTTGTAACAAATTTATTATTTAAAAAACAATATTATAAACAATGTAAACATATTAAAATGCAGTGCTGCAAACATCAAGAGTTAGAGGTAAGAGTTGATAAACAATTCGACACAAAATACAATTTTTAATATTTGCAAGTAAACTTTATAACAAACATACAAAACTTTATTGTAAAGTATAAGTATATAAACGTACAATGTATAAAGTATTTTTATTTAAAACTCTATTGAAATTAGATTGTAAAGACTAGCACATTTTTTATAATAAGAAAATTGCTTTGTGCATATTACAATATAAAACTATTTTTATATAATGATTTAAACATCTCATTAAGGCACTGATTTAGAAATTGTTTATACTCTATTGGCATTAGATGTCAGGCCGTGTTTGATACATAATATGTTATAATTTATCATTTTAAACAAGTGCAAAAGCATCACACATACGGACGGCGACCTGTCCCCATTGGTTATACTTAAATTAGTATCTGTCCTATGAAAAAAATACTAAAATGAATTAAAGTATAAGAACATTGAAAATGGTAAATATTTAAAATTGAAGTTAATACTTTGAAAACACTAGAAGTTATTATCAGCACACCCATTTACACGTTTTAATAGTATAATGTCATAATAAAATAAATATTGAAACAAAATCTCTTTAATGAATAGACGCAAACTGTTTTACTTCAATATGATAATTTTTTAAGTAAACCATCGTAAAGAAATAATTTTAGTCTGTAAAAATCTAGTGCTATCCATAAAAAAAAATCATTACACAGTTTAAAGTTATAAACTTAATACTAAACCGTTAATATAACAAAACTAACAATATAATTAGGTGGTTAAATTCTTTTAAAATATCACTTAACGACTAAATTGCAACAGAACATTAAACTGTAATTGTATTACATCGCTTACTCTATTACACAATTTAAAACTTTTGACCAATGATACCAGGGTAGCATTTACTTGACAACACAGCGCTGGGTACAATTGTGAGTTTATGTGTGCTGAAGTCAATATGTTATTGATATTCCTATATTTATCGAGCGCATAACTAGTTTATTACGTTGATCACAACATGTTCCGTTGCTTGTGACTCCAGCAATGGCATTTGTTGTGGCACTTTGTGTATTTATTTTGGATCAAGTTAAATTGTTGAACATGAGTCCACAAGCTAAAATTTGTCACTGTTATTCAACTTTAGAACTTTGTAAATTCAATTCAACTTATTAAATAGCATTTTGTATATAAATATAATATCCATTATGCATTAACATATATAAAAGATAGTAAAATAAAATAAAAATGTATTTGATTTCGCATATAAAATAATAATTTGTCATTGTCACTAATTGCACCAAATCGGTTTGTATAAATACTCGTACATTCCATAACAGCTTGCAAACGTTATAAAAAAATTATTAAAATACAATTATGCTGTACCAATGATTACAATATCGTTGAAATAATGATGAACATGATTTAATGTATAAAAATAAATAGTTTATAAGTTTTTCTTAATTTTGAGTATTTCATATACATATTTCATCAGTTATCAAAACTATTGAACAAAATTTATTTGATTTCATTATATTATAATATAATTATAACAGCTATAACTTATATATAACGTAAAAATTGTCATGTCATAAGATATAGGTACGTCCAGATTAGATTCACGTAACTTGAGCAAACATAAAATCACTTAAGTTTATTATGTCATTTCATTCCTTGTTTGTATAAACATGTTGCGATATTAAAAATAAAATTTAGACGGAATTTGATTGATATTAACAAAATATTTCATAAATAATTCCATTTCGCGACATCTGAATTATAGATACACAAGCTTATGATTGTCTTTATAAGAGATTTAAAACTTATAAATAAATACGTAAAAAAAAAATCAGTTTAAAATATTTGACTATACTTTTGTTTTTTTTCTTGTATACATTATATAAAGAGTGATTCGTAAAAAAACTCGATGTACGGATGAAATGTTGTTCATAAGATGCAAAATCAAGTCCGGGTCGGGTCGGTCTTTGATAAAATTACAAGAAAAAATAGTTGTAAAGAATCGAGCCGGCTTGGTCATATAGCGTGCGTGCTATCAGACCTATTGATTTAACTGAATAATTAAGTAAGATTTGAACCGAGTGCCCTCCTTATACAATATGCTGATAACTTTATAAGTCACATTGTGTATTTTATATTAATTCATAGTCTTAAAAAACATATTAATATTAACTCGTTATGTAAATGACCTCACAAAAAGTGCTAATGTGAGAGCCTGTCCTCGGGATAAATATTACAATTCCATTGTTTAACAAAACGTGTGAACTTTAACAGATGGATAATTAAAATTATATTTCTTACTTATACAGGATTAGCGGAAAAAAACAAAGATAAGTGAGCAAATAAGTAAAGGTTAGCGACAAAATTAAGTTAGAAAACACTGTACAGAAGTGTGTTAAAAAAAATAGGTTTTAAATATATAGAATAGTACACGAACACACAATCATTTATATAAAATTGATTTGCAAATATATATTGTTTAAATATTTCTAAATAAAACGTCTATTCTGTTAGACAACGTATGGTTATTTAAAACATTGCCGTGAGTTTCTACGATTAAATTAACAATACCAGTTATCGATCTTATGAACGTAACTTACTATTGAAAATGATAACCGATCTATGGTTTTAATGAGGACAATTTGTTTTAATTTGATGTCACGACATTTTATGAACTAGAATTTGAAAAACTTATCTGTATCGGGTATGCAAAGGTTAAAAATTGATATAAAAACGTCTCGGTATTTAAGTTTAGTTAATTGAATATTGTAGTAAATATTTTGATAAGCAAAATAGATACAATTAATCTAAAGTGCAAGACGTCTAGAGCAGCTTCTGCAATGTGAAAGAAGTGCGTATATATTCTGTCGATATTTAGTGTTGTAACGTGCACTTTACGCTTAACATACCTTTGCGTGAGCCGACACATTGTCGGTGGAGGGGAGGTGGTGTTTGTGATACTAGTAGCCCTCCCTGGGCGGCGGCGTGTTGACCGTGGAGGTGGTCTGCTTGGAGACGACGCGCGTGCCCTGCGCGAGCCCGCCCGCCCGCACCGCGCGCCACTTCACGAACGCGTCCAGCGCGTACGCGGCCGTCGCCACGAACCCGAAGAACTGAACAGAATTAAATATTTAGAATTAAATATATTAGTCTTGTTTATGTATATCAATTGGCAGTATGGTCCTGGAGTGGCGGCCGCGTACCGGTAGACGCAATGCTGGAAGGCCCCCCACAAGGTGGACTGACGATCTGGTGAAGGTCGCGGGAAACCGCTGGATGCGGACAGCGCAAAGCCGATCGGAGTGGAGATCTTTGGGGGAGGCCTTTGTCCAGCAGTGGGCGTCTATAGGCTGATGATGATGATGATGTATATCAATTGAGAAACGGCATATAGACCATTATCACCGGTGGAAGGTTTCTGATGCCCGAGTAACACCGTTACTCTCCCATCTTTATTCTCGCATCTTTTAGTGAAAGTATACAAAATATAAATATTCATAATTTAATTTAGTTTAGACCGTGGATTCTGGTACAGCAAGCCCGGAGTCCGATGAAGATTTATATGTCGTCAACAGTACAAACACTAACAAAAGCTTATAAAAAAAATCATGTGAGAGATGGTCTGGATTATAAGTGTAGGTACCCCCTTTCCACCTTATTTAACAGGCGTTTTAACAAATAAAGTTATGAGGTCATTGTTATGAAGCTTACAAAAAACGAATTCCTCGAAACTAAATAACAACTCAATTAGAAATAATTACACACAGTATACAAAAGCGTATAAATTAGCGTGTACTGACCGCAGCGGCGGAGTGCGGGTTGTCCCTGACGGTGACCGCCAGGATGGCAGCCAGCACGTACAGCAACGTCCAGAGCGCGCAGAACACGAACTCGATCTTCAGCCAGGGTATCTTGTAGAACTTCTCAACGATGTGGAACAGGTAGAAGCCGAGCAGTATGCCCGTGAACCAGAACGCTATCATGGATATCCAGCTGAAGTAGGTGCCCTTGCTCGCGTTGTTAAACCATGACACCTGGATGCAGATGAATCCCAGCAAACTGCATGCCTGCGAACCATTTGTTACTCAATCGTTTATTTGTTTTATAAAATCCATTTTTCTGGCAGTGTATGCAGAAAACTTTCACGTTTAAGCAACGATAGACGAAGCTTTCGGCAGCATTTGGAAACGCCAGTTCGTTCATACAAACAATGTATTTTAATTGTATACTCTTTAAGGAGTACCGAACCTACTAAACTCCAGTTGGTACATAAGAAATGGGAAACCTCTATACCAAACACGCATTTAAGCAATCAACTACTTTCCAGTACTTTTTCTTCGTTTCGCACAAAACGTAAAACCAATAAAAAAAAAATCACCGGTTGGGTTTCCCCGACGGCGTGCGTTTCCTTAACAGAATTCACAGCAAAATTAAAAGCAGATTCGTGACCATGTGTAACGGTTTTTAAATAATTGTGCAAACTATAGACATATTCTTATAATTACTGGATTGATTACAATTATCGCTAAGACATGTTTGGTTTAATTTAACAACCGACAAAATCTGTATCTTAAGTACACACTTATTACTATAAGTGTAAGAAATACTCCTCTTTTTGTAGTTCGGTGTTCGATGTTATATTACATTTTTTTGTAAAGGACGATTTCTTAACTACACAAGAGCTGTGGAGAATTTAGAATAGGCGTGAGTCATTTTTACGTAACTAAATACCAGGTCGCCTGGTACTAGCTTTTTAAAGACGTTTTCAAGTATTCTCAATACTAGAAAAAAATTGGGGAATAAAACTTGTTTCCCGTACATTTGACGGTAGAGAGCACAGAAATAAAAAAATAGTGCACAATTCATAACGTAGACACAAATCTTAAACAAATGTCGTTAAAAAATGCAAAAAACTTGTAAAGTATTAAATACTTGAAAGTATTTTGTTCGAGTATCACTTACAAGTACTTGGTAGCGAATATCTGGTTTCAAAACCTGGTCGTGTAAATGCGTGTCATCTCTGGTTAAGATATCAAATAATACTTAACATAAACATAGCATAATGTTATAATAGCAATATTGTTACTATAAGTTTTATTAACAATTTCTTTTATAACTGAATTAATTTATAAATATTAACTAAGACTCGATGACATAAAAGATGAAAGTTGTTGCGTCTATGCTCGGGTAAGAACCTTCCAACAATAATGTATTGTTATCGGTGTCAAACGCTCTCATTGTGTTGGAGTGATACAACAGTTAGCCGCAGCG
Organism: Byasa hedistus; assembly: GCA_029286795.1. Classification (NCBI taxonomy): domain Eukaryota; kingdom Metazoa; phylum Arthropoda; class Insecta; order Lepidoptera; family Papilionidae; genus Byasa; species Byasa hedistus. The sequence continues at coordinate 248,417 of JAGSMW010000020.1, read as the reverse complement.
ACATCGTCTGTTGAAATGGGCAACTGCTTCGCATCGTGCCTCGTGAAAGTGCTCGCCGGTATCGTGGTGTACACGGGGAAGGGTCTGTGGCTCCTGGCCAAGCTGGGCTTCGTGGCGACGGGCGTGGTAGCCGGCAGCGTGGCGGCCGCCGCCATGTCCTTCACGGGCAACGTGCCCTCGGGCGGCGTCATAGCGCGAGCGACCTTCATGGCGATGCGAGCCTAACGACTGCGGTACGACATTTAGTAGCTCCTATTTCAACCGCCAAATAGTAGTGTGCAAACATTACTGTGTTCCGGTTTGAAGGGCGCTGTAGCTAGTGTAATTACTGGGGTAACGAGACTTAACACCTTATGTCTCAAGGCGACGAGCGCAATGTGGTGCAGTGTGTACCATCTTAACTAGCACCACGTTGTTATGGGCACGCGTATCACTTACCATCAGGTGAACGTCTTGCTCGTCTCGTCGCGAAGTAGTATAAAAAAAAAAAAACAAAAGCAACCATGTACAAATAAACTATATTCATCTTTTTGATAAACCAGAAACTACTACCATATAACCAGTTTTACACAATAAAAGACACAGTTTCAATTAAAATCCGATTTCCGTAGCATATTTTTTAATATTATTAAGTGATTGTCGAAAGTAAAGCTGTAGATGTTATTAATCAGAAAACCTTATTAAAATTATTCTATTTAATTTAGACGTTATAAAATTAAATTAATTTATTTTTATAGAGGTGCTTTGTGCTATATTTTTCTTAACGGAGCACCACGCGTTTTCTTCACAATTTTCATTACACCTATATACGAAATATTTTCACTATTTAGTTCGATGTGCTATTAAAGCGACTTTTTAAATTTTTTTTAAACTATGTTTTCCCGTATTAGTCGTTAAATAAATCCGCGATATTTATGTGAGTAATAATACCGTGTAGATTCAGAAAAAATTGTAATAACGGCTTTGTTGACATCGATAGTAGACGAAATGTATCAACATAATTATTCCGAGTGATCGAGACTGAAAGTAGGTGGACGATTCGCAGGCGCAGACTACGTAATCGTTTATCTCTCCTGCACCCATACAGAGAATACGAGGCAAAATTATTTATTCCTGTAATCCTGATTAGGATATTAAGAGAAACTTATTAAGTTATAGTATAATCACAGATCCTTAATACGTGCACAAAGTTTAAATTAAAATAAATGTGTTAAAGAATAGATACAGAAATAAGATCGGACAAAAAGATATGCAAATAAAATCTAAGAGAAGTGATAATGCCAAATAATACAGAAGTTGATAAAATTTATGGAGGGGTTTACAAAGGATGCTGTTAAAAGAAATAAAAGTAATTAGGAGTAACAATATATATATATATATAATATATGAGGGTGAGTGTGTATGTAAAAAAAAGGAAATAAGATTTCAGACAAAGAGTCGAAGGAAAAAATGTAATAATACCAATAAAAAAAAATCTGTCCACTCAAAGTGGGCCAAAATTGAGTTCAAAGCAAAGTTACAAACATACATAAAAGGAAAACTAATATAAAACGTGTAAAAAGAAATAAATGTGTTTCAAAATATTTTATGTTTCTTTACAGGTTTGCTCGGTGCTGACGCTTAGCAGTGTGTCGCCTGCAATATTTTTTTAATGTAAAATAACTTGACTGTATTTACTTAGCGGGTGTAGTGTTTTTGATTTATGAAACTAAAAATGTAATTTTTTTTTTATTTACAGACATTTATCTGGAAACTCAAAGGGCTTCTAATGTGTGGCCTCAGAATGTATTCAATTAAAATCTTAATTATATTATTTATTATATCATTTCCTTTGTGCCGAACAAAACGGGTTCGGGAGCCCGCGGCACAATGTCTCCGTGAACTACGTGCTACCCGCTTACCTCACACGCGCCCGCGTCGCTCCTTGTAGACGTCTTCAAGATTGTCACGTCCGTCAGTCAGTCAGTCAGTCAAGTATTAATACAAGTCAAATACATAAGTCCAGTATTCGGATGCGAGCCGAAGCCGTTCCTGCTGCAACCCCCTGTAGTGGCAGCGCAGCTCGCCTCCCGGTACACCGCTAAGTAATCGAACCGCGGACCGCAACACTAGCTGAACGTGCTGACCCGCGCGAGACCACGTCCGAACTCGACCTCGCTACCGCGCGACTACTAACCGACTCTCTCCCCGCACCAGCCCGCGCGTCCGTCCAATACGGAGAGGTATTTACCGATACCCGCTGGTGCGAGGAGAAAAATATAAAAAAATTGTGGGTCGTACCCACAGCCGTACTATGTACCTATTCCGAACAGTCCCCGCCCCAGCCAGGCAATACCTGGCTGAGTTCAAATCTCTGAACCGTTAATCTAAGCTACAGGTAGTCGGGAGAGAGTTGCCACTGCTCGCTTTAGCACGGAGTTGCCCACTAAAACCTCTGCAACTCGAGGAACACCATCTGCACCTAGGAACAGCCTCAGGATTCGCCCCCGTCTCCACGAGAGCGTTGGCATATTCATTTCCTTAACTAGGACGAGATCCCCAACCTTAGGTGGGTCAGTTTTGTCACACCATTTGACTCGTTGCTGCAATAAATGTAGATATTCCAAGCTGAATCTTCGCCAAAAGCTTTGTGAAAGCTGCTGCAGCAGCTCAAAACGAGTCAACCGTTTCAATGGTGTGTTTTCGAAAGGGTACTCCGGTAACGCTGTGAGAGGACCTCCAATCAAAAAATGACCTGGGGTCAAAACCTCCAAGTCATTTGGATCCGATGACACAGGACACAGTGGTCGCGAATTAAGAACGGCCTCAATCTTGCAAAATATTGTAGCTAATTCTTCGAAGGTTAGCACCGTTTCACCAATAACTCGCCGAAGATGAGTTTTTGCAACCTTCACCACTGCCTCAAAAATTCCACCCCAGGAGGGAAATGCGGGGGGATCAAATCTCCATTCTATACCGCGTTTAGACATCTGGCAACCAATTGAATCCTGATTACCCTTTAAAAAGGTGTAGACCTCCGAGAGGTACCGATCGCTACCCTTGAAGTTTGTCCCGCAGTCGGACCGAATTAAACTCGGTAACCCACGACGACTAACAAAGCGTGACAAACAAGCGATGAAAGCCTCGGTGCTTAACGCCGAGACTACCTCTAGATGTACGGCCTTGGTCACAAGGCAAACAAATACGCACAGATAGGCCTTCGTCACCTTTGCATTCCTTAGTGTAGAGGACTTCACCAAAAACGGACCTGCAAAATCCGTACCCACTCCAGAAAAAGACCTTGAAGCCCTCACCCGATCTGGAGGCAGGTCACCCATTTGTGGTTGCACTATCGCCGCCTTCAATTTGTAACACGGAATGCACCGAAAAATAACCTTCCGTATCACTCTCCTAGCCGACAAAATCCAGAACTCCCTTTGGAGGATGGCCAGGAGTGTCGTCAATCCTGCATGAGAACTTTTCACGTGACGATCGGTTATTATGAGTTGCACCAGAGTACCATCCTTGGGCAACAGGAGGGGATGCCGAGCTTCGTAAGGCAAATCTGCGTTACGAAGTCTACCACCTACTCGTACCAGACCTTGATCATCAATAAAGGGGTTGAGGTGTGCAATAGCACCCTTCAACTTCATCTGCCCTTTTTGCAAACTATGTATTGTAGTTTGGAATTTATTTTCCTGTTCCTGTCGTACCCAGAACAACAGGGCTTCTCGTCTCTCTTCCGGGGTGAGCACTGTCGAGGATCGCCTATCCGACCTTTGCCGAGCGTTGCGTGCGAATCGTCTAACCCATCCTGTTACTCCTAACAACTTGTCAAGGGAGCTGAACCGTTCTAGCAATTCCGAAAAATCTTGCTGCGGCTCCCTCTGCACAGCTAAAGCCCGAAGTCCTGGAAGGGGCTCCACGGAGTCCACCACATTATGGGGCCAGCAACCTTCAGGTTCACACAACCAGGCTGGACCCCACCACAGAGGATGATCTAGAATGGCCGAAGAGTCGCAGCCCCGTGAGGCGCAATCTGCTGGATTAAACTCCCCAGGAACATGTCTCCAATCAATACCAGCCGCCGAGTCCCGAATTTGAGAAACTCTATTAGCCACAAATACCTCTAATGCATGGACCGATGCTCGCAGCCAACAAAGAACAATCTGGCTGTCAGTCCACGCATAAACCGTTTCGATGTCCATCGTCTGCCTTAACGTTGAAACCACATGATTCAAAAGCCTAGTTAGAAGCAATGCTCCTGACAATTCCAACTTGGGTATAGTGAGCCGTGTCCGAATAGGCGCAACCTTACTCTTGGCCAGAACCAACTTTACCGTGACCGCACCATACCTATCGACAGCACGGATGTACACTGCAGCTGCATAACCCGCTTCCGAAGCATCGCAAAAGCCATGGAGACTCACCAGACATTTACCAGAAGGCAGAAACTTTCTGCCTATCTTAACTAACTGGATATCTGGGAGAGTGCCTACAAAACGAGACCATGCCAACAATAACTCTCCATTAAGAGGGGCATCCCAAGTAAGATTTTGTAACCAAAGTTTTTGAAGGAAACATTTTGCCCAAAACACAACCGGCGCTAACCATCCATTGGGATCGAATATTCGGGCAACTGTGGAGAGTATCAACCGTTTAGTCCAAACCCGAGATGTCTCTAACTCCTGCACACGAAACGTGAAGACATCCTGAACAGGCTGGTACTGTACACCGAGTACTGCTACGGCATCGGGATTGTCCACATTCTGAAAGAGATGAGGATCTTGCTGGTGCTCCTTGGGTAAGTCGTCCAGGAGAGCCGGAGAGTTGGATACCCATTTCCTCAACTCGTAACCACCAGCTTTCAAAATGCCAATTAACTCATCTCGCAGTACAAGCGCCTCACTCTCACTGGCAGCACCGGTGCAGATATCATCCACGTACACATCGCTCGACAGAACAGCTGCAGCTCTGGGGAAGTCCAACCGCTCACGCTCCGCAAGTTCCAGCAGACTCCTGATAGCGATGAACGGACTCGATTTAAGACCATATGTGTTTGTATTCAGCTCATAAACTGAAATAGGACGCGAGGGATCGTCGCGCCACAATATGAGCTGATATCGGCGATCTTCCGGATGTATAATAGTCTGACGAAACATCATCTTAATATCCGCAACAAAGACGACTTGATGTCGGCGGAAACTCGTCAGAATGTCGGAGATGTCTCGATGCAGCTTAGGACCAGCATGCAAACCCTGATTTAAAGAGACACCATTCGAAGTAGGAGCAGAACCATCGAAGACGACCCGTATCTTCTCTCCCTTGAAAACTGCATGATGCGGTATAAAATAATGTTCCTCTGAACGCCAGTCAAATCTTGATACTGACATGTGGCCCAAGTCCCGATACTCCTGCATAAATTCGATGTATTTTTGTTTAAATACCGCATCCCTCTTCATACGCCGTTCCATAGACATGAGTCTCTTTCTGCCACCATTCTGGACTGTCCCAGCGGCGAGCGAGATGAAAGGAAGGGCAGCCGCGCAACGAACCGACCAGACCGGAGCCGCCCGACATTGCTCTGGAAGAACTCCTCACACTCCAGATGCTCCGGGTCATCACGTGGTGCCGTAGGTGGTTCTTCAATCTCCCAAAACCGCTGGACAGCATCGGCTAGAGAAAGACCTACCAGGAGATGTGTATCCGTGGCAGGAGAGGTCACCGGATATGCTGGGCCCATAATAACTTCACCAAGATCAGTGGAAACCGCGGACAAACCTCCTGCCTGCAGAAGTTTACTGCACCGAATTTGCAGCAGTCCCAGAACATCTGCACCTAATAGAAGATCTACATTCCCCGGAATATGAAACCTCGTATCAGCTAAAGAGAGACCTGAAGTTAAATTTACTAGCCCTGGAGGCAAAGAAACTAGAGGATGCCTCCCTAAAATGTTGTCCATGATAATAGCCGTACAAGTAATGCGAGGGTAGGAACTACGAACAGGTGAGAAACCGAGTGATACCTTTCCCACTAACTCAGACACAATTACCCCACCTACTCCACGAATATAGTCCGCACCCTTTTCAATCCGCAACCGTAAATGCTCCACCAGCCGAGTCGACACAATGCACCCTTGAGAACCGGAATCCAAGACCGCACGCGCGGTAACCTGCTCACACATAAGTGAACCGACGCGTACCTGTGCGGTAGGTAATAATACCGTAAGGGGAGAAGGGATGCGAGGCGATGGAGCATGCGGTACGAGTCAACACTCCTCAGAGTAGTTGTTGTTAGGTGGTGGGGAAGTACGATCCTGAACACTTACCAGTCGCTGTTCCCGTCGGCGCGAGCGGCGCTGCTCCAACCGAGGCCAGTCAGTGAAGGGGAGCGGCGAACAAGCACCAGCTCCACGCGTCTCCTCTGAAGATGTGCGCGGGACGCTGTGAGCATCACATGCGCCCCCGCCCGTGCGCGCTTGCGTGCCTTGACCACGTGTCTGCATTCGCTTCCCGTTCGGCCGTGGTGGTGATCGCACACCACGGCGAAATGAACCATGATGAACACCTCCAGCCCACTGCTCACCTTTATCCCCTATGCCCCTGTTATTAACAGGAGAAGCAGCGCGCCCCTGAGCGGCTGACGGAGGCGAGCCGTTGCAATTCCCACAGAGCAGGTGATGGTGCCTACCTCCACACTGACTGCAGACACGAGCAGATTGGCAATGCGACACTAAGTGATTCCCCAGACAACAGTAGCACCAATATCGCTGGCGAGCAATACCACGTCGTGCTTGCCAACGCAGTTCCCTAAACTTAGGACAACTCGTTACTGCGTGCCCTGGGCTCCGACAATAGCCACAAGACTCCTGCGGTCGCGCCACCGCTGCGTTAAACAGGCGTGGTCCGTCACGCGACCGAACCGGTGGACGAAGTTCTCTTGGCAAGGGCCTTGCTCCAGACGCGACAACGGAGGACCCTGGAGGAGGAGGAGGAACATTTTCCGTACGACGACACTCATCCTCTAAAAACAAAATTAAATCCTCAAAAGTGGGTAGATGAGTGGCAGAGTCCCCGCCGTATTCTAACTCAAACCGATTTCTTAAGTCGTGAGGTAGTTTCGATAAAACTATATGCAATAGTAAAAACGACCAGCTCGACACGGGTAAATCTAAACCCTTAAGTCCGTTCACCGCGATTAATAAAGGGTTGAGAAGTCGCGTGCGCAGCGACTGCGCGGCGGGGGGGGGGGGGGGGGGGCGCGGATATCCTAGGCAGACCTAGAATCGTGGCCACGTGACAATCCGCTAAACGCCGAACGTTTTGATACCTACGGTTGAGTAGGTCCCGAGCGATCTCATAGTTGGCGTCAATGAGTCCTAAATGTTGAACCAACCCCTTGGCCTCGCCTGTTAATGAGGCCAACAAATATGCTAACTTTTGAGCCGGGGTCAAATCCTTACGGCAATGGACTATACTCTCGTATAAATTATTAAAGGCTACCCATTGGTCTAAATCGCCGCTAAACCGTGGTAAATCGAGCAGTGGCAGCCTGCTGATGAGCGCCGGTGACGCGGCAGACTCCGCCGCAGCGCGCGAGTCATCGCCGCTCGACCCCCTTATACATCCTACCGCCTGACGGATCTGATCGGCCAGGTCGTCCGCCTGATCGATATCCGCATTTATTTTCTTAATTACATCCGGCTCTAATCCCAACTCGAGTACGCCGCGGTACGCCTCATACAAATCCGCCATTTGGTCATCTAAGACCTGATATCTCGACAGAAGGGCCTGCGTTCGATCCGGACGCGATATGTTTAATACCGCGGAGCCGAGCCACCGTAGCACGCCGGCTATCCTCGCCGTATATTTGCCGGCCATTATTAAAAATAAAATAAAAAAAAAAAAGAATGTCGGTAGGACAGAGAAAAAAAAAAGTCGCGATCTGGAACTAGACAAAACAACGAAAAAACCGATCGGCCGTACACCTGTTCACTAATACGGCTACGTAACAAAATAACTAAATGTATAACAATACGACAAACTAAACACAAAACAATTGATTATATTTAACGAGGTAACGACGTGACGAGCGGGGGTTGTATAACGCAACGTAACACGTACCCGAATATAACCGGTTATAACCTGACTATAACCTGTCTATAACCTACCAGGTTATAAACCACGCTCTGCTACCAGCGCGTTGTGCCGAACAAAACGGGTTCGGGAGCCCGCGGCACAATGTCTCCGTGAACTACGTGCTACCCGCTTACCTCACACGCGCCCGCGTCGCTCCTTGTAGACGTCTTCAAGATTGTCACGTCCGTCAGTCAGTCAGTCAGTCAAGTATTAATACAAGTCAAATACATAAGTCCAGTATTCGGATGCGAGCCGAAGCCGTTCCTGCTGCAACCCCCTGTAGTGGCAGCGCAGCTCGCCTCCCGGTACACCGCTAAGTAATCGAACCGCGGACCGCAACACTAGCTGAACGTGCTGACCCGCGCGAGACCACGTCCGAACTCGACCTCGCTACCGCGCGACTACTAACCGACTCTCTCCCCGCACCAGCCCGCGCGTCCGTCCAATACGGAGAGGTATTTACCGATACCCGCTGGTGCGAGGAGAAAAATATAAAAAAATTGTGGGTCGTACCACAGCCGTACTATGTACCTATTCCGAACATCCTTTATATAACAAATCCCAACTACCATCCTATTTACATTTAAATTTAGTATCTAACAAATGGAGTACACACTCCACACTGGTGGTAGGTCTCTGTTGCAGGAGACTGTCTGGATAGGTACCACCGCAGCTCTTATTTCAACCACCAAATAGTATCGTGCAAACATTACTGTGTTCCGGTTTGAAGGGCGCTGTAGCTAGTGTAATTACTGGGGTAACGAGACTTAACACCTTGTGCCTCAAGCGACGAGCGCAATGTGGTGCAGTGTGTACCATCTTAACTAGCACCACATTGTCATGGGCAAGCGTATCACTTACTATCAGGTGAACGTTTTGCTCGTCTCGTCGTATAGAAGTATAAAAAAAAAAGAATACTAAATTTAAACAAGTGCAAGTGATGGTTAAGTAAAATGAACATTCCTATTGTTTTTTGCTACTATATAGTTAATCCTTAAAGTCAGCATTTGAAGTTCTAATAGACAACTATAAGCATTTTAAACTTAGTGGTGTACAAACTTTACTATGTGTCAGAATTATAGCTACTCACCATTACTGGAAATAATGTTGTCTTATATCTAAACTGGAGGAGTACAATGTGGTGCAGTAAAAACACTGAGTATAACTCTATTTTGTAAGGGATGGTATGCATTGGTTAAAAAACGACTTAATAATGATAGCATTACAATGATTTAAATTTATTATAAATAAATAATTATGTACTTACAACTTGTACAACTTTCAGTATACCAGGTATGGTTCTTATGTACAGTGGGTCGAAGCGGATGTTTGTTTGGACGGTGGTACTTGAAGTAACAGTGGTTGTTGTCGTGTGCTGGCCAGGAAAACCAACTTCGGCCATTGTTGCTTATTACCTTTAGGATAAATTATTGAATAATCAAATTCCTTGAATAGATAACTTTAGTGTCTCCTGGTGATGAATATGATGAGAATGTTCTTTCATTAGAGAATATGGAAATAATTAGAATGAAAATAAATGGAATTAAAGCATGGCAGAACTTTATTTTGTCGTGTCCAAGAGCATTACTTTTCACATTAATTTAGATTTGGTAATTGGATTACAATTTCACTTATCTGTACTTAAAATTATTAATATTTTTGTAAAAATAAAATGTGTTAATTTTCTCTGAAATATTTAAATGTTTATGCTATTTGTGTGGTTATGAGACTATTATCTTTCTATTATCATTGACAACCCGCACATTTTAGTATAAAATGTAGGTACATAAATTCACATGCAAATGTATCATATTTCTGTTATCAAATAAAATGTATGAACCATTTTATCAAATTTTAACATTAACCAAACTCACACATTTATTGACATGATTCTGTTTGCTACTTCACTCTTTTACTTATTTATAAACATTTGCAAATATCAAATTTAAAAATACATTACATATCATAAAGATAATGCAAATATAATAGTTAATTTATTATGACAAAAGTAAAGTATGGATTGCTTTTTGAATCAATTTTTTTACATCAATCATGGACTTAACAAACACATTTAGATTGTTTTTTACAATTTATATGCAAATAGTTAAAAGTGAAGAAAAAGGTGATTGTTCTTGATAACGTATGGAAGAAAATGTAGTACAATGTGAAAGTTTTGCATAGATGTAAGCTAATAAAAATCTTAGTAATGTCACATTGCAAACATTCTTTTATACAGATAGTACAATGGTAGTGATTATATGAAATGTGATTTGTGAATGGTTATCAGACTATGCGTTCCCTTACTGAATGTCTAATACATTATCAGATAATCTGTTAAAGTATCATGCTAGTAATTGATTACTCATTGTGATAATAAACATGTTTTTAAAATAGCCACATTTGATGATTCAAACAATGAAATGGAATTTAGTAGTTTATGTACTGGAAATTTCAGTACAAAGACATTTGTGAGAAGTTTTCGGTGTTTCAACTAGGAATTATTGATTTCAGTAACTTAAACAAAATGACTATATGATGATAACGTGTGTATAATGTTTATCATCTCTTCAAAATACCAAAACATGAATACTATAACATGCTTTGAACACTAAGAAACATTAAAAAAATTATATTTTAGGATTTTAAAATAAAAGGATTAGGATACAATTTCATTACATATTCCCCATTTTTTATGTGATAAATTATACAGAAATAAGCATAATGTACTCAAAATAACAAGCTAAAAACATTTTTTTTAAAACAACCTATGACATAATTGGAAAATATTTGTCCTTGATAATTTCTCTTACACAACTATGTACATGTGAAAGCTAAGCATACAATGTGTACTTAGAAAGTTTGCCAGATTATATAAGGTATTAGAAATGAAATCCTTTTATAGCTTGTGTGGACAGATTTTGTGCAAGTAGAAGGTAATTTGTTTCGGCCGAAAATCAATAAATGCGATATTTATTTAATAATATTACATTATGAATGAGTGTGGGTTTTATACAAATATCATATAAATTAATATTGCGGCATTGACGAGATTTTTGTTAAAATTATTTACATTAACAAATGTTCAAAAATAAACAATTCTAATATTTACGCGTGCAAAGCAATATTGTTAATTAATAAATTAGAATATAAACAAAAGCCTGGTTAGGTATTACAAAGAGTCACAGTTTAAACGATAATTATTTTATATGAACACATTCGTCACAACCTAAAATAGCAGTTTTTAACTAAGATACTAGAAATCGATTAAAATTTCATAATAATAAAGGTCAAAACTTACTATTGCGTCCACCAAGGTATTTATAACACTAATTAATTAAATCAGCACGGCAGTAAGTTATATTTAATTACACTATTTAATTCATAGAGCATCAATTAAAATATCAAATGACGAAATTCACTAAACATTTAATGCCAAAGCTGACACACATCCACCCACTTTGAAATGTCAATTCAAAACAATGTTCTGAAATCGCTTTCAATTATCAGGTGTTCATTTATGAAAGATGGTATAGATAAGCAATACGCACAGAATCGATACAAGTCCTTTGAAATAAATTTATTTTAAGCTGTATGTAGTTGATTTGAATATTAAAAATAAACAACTTTAAAATTTGGGATATTATTTACACAAATATGTTGAATGCAGTAATCGAACTTATTGTTATAGAAAATCCAATTTATGCAATAACATTTTAAATAGTACTATTCATCGCAATATACAAAAAGAATAGGTCTCGTGATACTGCTTAAAATATATATATTTTTTAATTATTTACATATAAGGCATAAATAAATTTTTAGGCACTAGTTGTACTTTATAAAACGAATAAAAAAATAGAAGATACAAAACAAGATTATGCTAAACGAAACGGTGTCATAAATTTTGACAGTTGTTAATTGTTGATATAATTAGGGGAATTTGGTTAATATTAGGGCTGCAGTCATTGTTGTCTTTTGAAATTGTTATATCTCTAAATCAATAAACGTTGTTGGAGAAACTAGTTTTTATTTAAATTTCGAGTATGAAAACGGCTTACTAAAGTGCCATCATGACGCTTAGATGTGTTTATCAGTATTTAATGGAATTCGTAAACAAACGAAGTTACCACACGAATTGTTATTCAAAAATATGAGTCACTGATGCATTTAACACTTTACTATGTACTTGGTGCGTTCATAATTTAGTGTCAAGGAGAGACGTTGACTAAAATGCGCTATCTGGCATCCGCAGTTATCTCTCGTCACAGTTGAAAGATATTGTCTAAGCTCAAAATATTGTTAAAAAAACAATTTGTTTCGCTGTAAAATCAATTTGTAAGTTATAAACATACTTGTAACTAGTTTTAATTAAATGATGTTTATTACTATCATTTTCGACTTCACAATAATCGTTTAGATATTGATTACCAGTGCATTTCTTCAGTTATTGAAAGTTGTGTTGTTTACCTATTCTTTTTTTGTAGTAAAAATGTCAGCTAACTCCAACCAAACAAATGGAGCACCCCAGACAATGGGCTCAACCAACACAGTGTTCATCACCGAGACAAGGTTTGACCCGTCCTATATAAAGACACTGCCTGGGATGATTAAAGTTGCAGCAATTGTAAGTAGATTTAAAATTAGTTTCACATTTTGTTTATCAACTTATTTCTTTAAGCATGTATTGTTATTGTAAGAAATAGATTGGCAGTTATTAGCATACTCAGCCAACATTGAAAAAAGAATTGTAAATTTGTGTTTTTACTATTTATACACTTTATATTGTTTTCTTCAGGTGTTGAACCTTCTTGGTTTTATTTGTATACAATCATCTTCATTCTGGTATAATGGGCGGGGAGTATATTTTAATGTGGTGGCTCACATTGGGCTCTGGTTCACTGGGATCCTGCTACTGCTGTACCTGTTTCATATAGTGGAGAAGTACCACAAGTGGAAGTGGTTGAAGATAGAGATGATTGCATGTGGTGTGATTGCATTCCTGTATCTGATTGCTTCTACAATTGTTGTTGCTTTTGGTTCAGCCGCATACTCGGCTGCTGGGGTGAGTTTCATAGACCAATGATAACTTTATTATATAGGAAATCCATTGCAGTAAATTATAGGCAAACACAAGTTTATTACTTTGTTTATATAGGATAATGTCAAAACAAGCATAGTTTTCACCTGGTGTCAAGCAATGTGTCTGTCTCTAACAAATGAGCAACTATTTATTCCTCAGGATTTTTTCTTTATATTGTTCATTACCTAAGATGTTCATGTATTGTACTCAAAGTCTTTACTTTAATTATTACTCGTGGCATTTTAACAAGAACTGAATTATGTTTACACTACTGCCTGATGAATGATAAAGTAATTTCAATAATATCTATTTAAATGTTTCTAACAAGCTTTTGAGAGCATTTAATTTTTAATTATATGAAAAGTACAATGAAAATATTTAAGTGATCTTAAGAGCAGAGGATCTAAAGATACCGATATCTAAACCGAGATCTAAAGATCTGTACATAGAGATGTACCAGTAAAAAACATTTATTCATTCAATAAATGCAAATTGTCTGGATTTGCAAGCATCATATGTGTAGTTTGAAACATTTACATTGTTCTTCTCATACTAGTGTTTAACACAACTACAATGATTCTATATATGTAAATTATCTTTAGTTTCTTTCAGAACCAAGGTTACATTAACCATTACGCAATAGTTATTCTACAATTGCAGTTACTCAAGCTGTATTTAACTACACTGTTTCTAATTTGTGCACAATCTAGAGTTCAATCCTAGTGTGCTGTAAAATATATAACATTTGCCAGTTCCGGTCTGGTACTGATTGTATCCATTGTGTCCTTGGGACTTTTGATGCATATAAAAACATTATTTTTAACATTCATTGATGACGCTTGTGAAAATGAGTTTATATATTTGTGACAATCGCGATTGAATTAAATACGATGCCACTGTCTCCCAATCCATGCGAAATTGACATACTCACAACAGTAACGAGCTTAAGATCAAAATCTTAAATACAATCTTGTGCAAATTAAACAGGCAAAATTATATGTTTATATAGTTGTGCCAATAAATAGATTTCCAATGATTTGTTTTCGTTGTTTCGTAATTGCGCTACGGATGATTATGTATGTAACAGTGAATAATGTTCGATCCCACAGTTCTTCGGGTACCTCGCTATGGTGCTGTACGGGTTCGACGCGTTCCTGAAGGTGCGCGCGTGGCGCGGCGGCGAGCTCGCGCAGGGGCACCGGGTGATGACCAAACAGACGCACGTCACCACCCCGCCCGCGCTGCCATGACAGTGACGCACCGCCACCGCGCTCTCACCGTCACAATGCGATCACCAGCACTATTTATAGTATATTACTTGGTGCGGTTTCTTGGGTACACCGGTATTTTAAGTCTTTTCAGATACACTCACAGAATAACACGTTCTCTCAAATTGTTACTTCATGTTGTAATTACCTAACTTTGAGCTTATAAAAGTCGTCGCTCAAGACCTTTACCAATAATTATAAACTACATCATCTGGAGAGTTCAGGGCGTTAGGATTCAGAGTGCGAAAGACTGAAAAATCTTGATGTGATCTAAAACATCGATACTTTCAGTCATATAATGGTGTAAACTTAAGTGCTATGAATTTGTTTGAAAGTTTTAAACGTGTCGTCCAGCGCTCATACCACATAATTCATATTCCTTATTGGAAGGGTTTTGGGATAACTTTGTTATTTTTATTTAATACAATGTTAAATGTTTTATTAGTTCAGAATCACTTCACAGTGGAGTGTACTTATTTTTCTAGTTTGTTTTACTTGTCTTTAAGACAAGTTTTATATTATTATTATGATGTAGTTTAGATAATACATCGTGGAGTTGTAAATGACGTACTTAATACTTTGTGGATGTACTTAACAGCAGTTTTGTGTCTAGTCTTTTATTAACAATGGTCCTTAAGTCATTATATCATTACGATGATTTGGTATAGAATCTATTTATTAAAACTGAGATTAAGTGTCGATTGAAACTGATATTTTGTAGGAATTTACAAAGATAGTATTTAATAAAAATCCGTCAAAAGACAGGACAAATGTTAAGAAGAAGAGTGTTTAATAAAAAGGTGGATTATATATTTTTCGTACATTTGTGATTTATAAACACGCTTGCTGGTGTCAACGAGGAAAAAAACGAAAGAATTTTTTTTATTTAGATTTATTTTTGATGATTTCTTATGAGAACATCAAACAAAGTGCTTTAGATTTCTTAAAAAAATGTGATTTTTTAAAATTAATGTGTGACAAAAAATTTTGGATACCAATATCACATTTTTTTATTAAATATTTATTTATACGGCCACGACTAGCTTTGCGCACGCCTGAACCGCAACCAAAGACCGACCGCGCTCCTGAGAGCTGCGCGTGCGCACACTCGCCACACCGTCATAGTATCCACTATACACAGTAAAGCACACACATATTCCTATTGAAAACTTTTTATATTTTGTATTTATTATATATGTACATTATATGTATAGGCAATAATTTAATTAATTATTATAAGCACATCACATGTTGTAAATATTACAATAGACGTAAGTGATTCACTCATATGATGACGAATAGAACGGAACTCAATAAAATAGGAATGGGTAAAAGTATGTACATGTATAGTTAGGACATCAAATCTCTTTTAAAGACTTCACAAAGAACGAAATGGATATATTGGAGAATAAAAAGGACATGGAATAAATACTAGGCCATCAAAGAAATATTTAAGTGCAATCTTCCCAGTAAAAACAAAGATTATGGATGACTGCTTGTTACCATGTCTAACATACGCCTGCCAAATCTGGCCATTTACAAAAACTTCTTGAAGTAAACTGAGAGTTTGTCAGAGGTCCATGGAAAGAAGTTTCATAGGACTTAAACTTAAAGATAAAATTAGAGAGCTAAAGACGTAATTTTACAAATAATTTAATTAAAATAGAAATGGGCAGGACATTTACAAACGGTCAAGGACAAAAGTGATAACAAACTGTTACTCAATAGATAAAAAACGGAGAAGAGGTAGTCCACATAAGCGATGGAGAGATGATATAACGGGACTAATTGGAAGAATCTGGAGCATGCTCGCTAAAAATAGAAGCAAATGGAATCAGATGGAAGAAACTTTTACCGCTCTGGGCGGTCCTTATATTTAACTATAACATACAACTTGTAATAATTGATAAATAAATAAAACAATAACGAAAAACATTAAGAAGATATTAATAAACCAACTATTCTCTCAAAACATATACATCTAACCACTGGTACTAGTGGACAATATTGTGTCCACAAGCACTGAACATTTGTAAGGACTTTGCACCAAGAAGAGTCGTTTGTAAATATCTCAATGAATTTCATTCTTCTGCACGTCCAGTCTGTGAACTTCAATGCAACAATGAAATTCATAGTTACAAATTAGAAGGATCCAGTATTATCGCTCTTTTTATCGTGGGGAAATCCTGTATTGGATACCCTTCCGCTGCGGGGACAACGATAGAGCTAAAACTCCACGGAACCCCTCGCATCGCTGTTAGTCGGGACTACGGCAACGCGTTCGCATACTACCTTGGCCCCGGTTCTCTGTTTACGGATAGGGAGATGTGTAGTCCTCTCCCTTTCAGCAAATTTACCTTTACAGTAAGTTTTTGTTTCACCGCGTAACATTCACGCTTGTGTCAAATAATTTATCTAGTACGCTTACTAATTTCTAAGTATTTACATTATTTCCGGCGACACTGTACTTTATCAATATGTAGCTCAAAATGGCTCAACTCTGTAATTCAGTCGATGTTCCAAATATCACTGAAGCAGATTTAATTCCTTTTTTTGTGGAAGTTCGTAAAAAAACTGATGGTAGTGAGAGTACTCGTATTAAGAAATTGTTTTCCATTGAAATTACAGGACCTTTTAATATTGTACATTTGTTCATTATTTATTTTGTAAGCTCAATCGATAAGATTTACTTTTATTAACAAGTGAAATTGTATTTAATTGTATGCTGTTCCGCAAGCCAAATTGTTATGTAGATGTTGTATCGAATCATCAAATAAAAATGCGACAAATCTGTTACACTGTGCTTTTATTTTTTTACCTATAAACTACTAATGAATAAAGGTAAGGTTAAATTAGTCTAATTTTTTTTACCTTCTTATGAAAAGAAATAATTTTTCTAATAAAGCAAAGCTACAACGAATTATATATGTTGAATAATATTGGTACACCCCCAAAATAAGTTTGGGCGTATACCTGTACCTAGATAAGTAACATGTAAACTTTAATGAGTCTATCCGATTCGACGAGTGCTGAACGTAGTGAAATTTCAGAGGTCGAGTATTCTGTGTAAAATATTAATACCGTCTAATTGTTATTTGCATGCTTATTACTTACCTCCAAAAACATGACCAGTTCAATTTTTTATTACCATTTAAACAAATAACAATGTTTAAAAAGATCGAAGTTTTGGGGATTCGATAGAAAACAAAACTTGTTTCCAACATTATTTATTTTAGTACAAACGTTACAGAAGTAAATCGTTAATTATAATCAATGTAACAGTAATAATACACCGCACGGATCTAACACTTTAATAACAATGATCCGTAAATATGAAAACTAACAAACATACATGTAAGTAGCAATTCGATCTGAAATAACTTATCCACTTTATTGTAAACTTTAATAGCGGGTCACGAGATGCGAACCGAGTGTGGAAACAGTGCTCCCTAGAGATTAATTTTAATGTGAAGACGGCGACGAGCAGGACTTTCACCTAACATTAAGTGATGCGCCTGCGCAAAATAAACATGTAATGTTTATATAACTACTAATTTTACGTTAACATTTTTTTTTGTAAATTTGTTATCTGAACAGGAAAATCTGAAACGTCAAAGTTGCTAACTTGCCTTATAGTGTATACCCGTTGTGTATAAACCTTAGTTATGTAATATTAGTTACATGTATAAAATTATTGTCAACTTTGTATTTTTTTATATACTCGATAGGTTATATACGATATAATGTGAAGAGGTAATAAAAGAAGAAAAATATTTTTGTTACACAAATCGATTGTAATTCGGCGCTGGGGCGTAGTCTCATTATTTATAGTTACCAATACAAAGGCACTAGCGGTAATTGAAGTACACTTTAACTTTACTAGAAGAAATCCTATTTATTAAGAACAAATGCCCTAAACCTAACAAACTGACCTCCGAAGGACCCGTTCAAGGTCGAGTTGTTCCACCTTTTCTAATATGAAACACGAAATTTGATTTTCTTCAATATACTCTAAATTACTTTACCGTAGCTTTTACGAGTTAAAACCTTTTTTATACAACCTCAGTCATTTTGTCTATTTCTATTTGTTTTGAAATGTTTAATATATGTAAACAGTTACAAAAATACATTACATATTTAGATAAAAATACAATGTTTTGTTTTTTTTTAATGTCCAACCTTACAGTTAGTGCAGTACATGCAAGAGGACGCGCGGTGGACACGCTGTTGCGAATGGCGTGACGTGTTAGCTTAGAAAAATATTAAGTGAAACGCAAATGAAATTGTTTATAATCAAACAAAAAATAATAAATTTTTACAGAAATTTGTTTTTTTAAACTGATTATTACAAAACCGTCATCTTAACCAAAAACACTTAACAATATTTATAAAACTAGTATATAAGAAAGTTATAAAAGTTGTGCTGAAGAAATGCTTAATACTTTTTAAAACTTCTAACAATGCTAAATTATATAAAATAAATATCGAATGTTCCGTGATCTAAGATCTGGTAGATATGGTATAGTTAGTATATTAGAATTATAATATTAAAAAGAGTAAACTGTCTATAGATACAAATATAACTTGATAAAAAACCTTTCCAAAAGTTATAAATTGTTTAGTTTTATGTCTAAACAGACAAACTGATTGTGTATATATTTTGAATTAGTTTCCCTTAATAACCTACAATAAATGTAGTTCAATTAAACATTTAATGTTAATTACAAACTAGATTACTTAAATGAATTATAATATAAACATAATCTTTCCGCTATATTTATGGAAAGTATATCTAAAGGCAATATTAAAATTAATGCGAATACAGCAGAAAAACGTATGGCATAGTGTTTATAAACTAGCAAACAATAGGTATCAATGAGCACTAGATATGATTGTATCAAATTATTCACAAAACTGGGATGCTGTTTGAAAAGATGAGTATTAGTCTACTTTCAGGTAGTGGATAATGTTATATAAATATAATGTAGTTATTATTAAATTTGTTGCAAATTATAACTAATGTAGTAAATTTTGCAAAAAGTTTTTTCTGATAGCTATACAGCTATTTAACTCACATTCAAAATGAATATGTGTTTTATTACATTTTTTAATCACATATTACTACAAGGTGAATAAATAAAAAAAACGGCGTAAAACAGAATAGAGCAAAAATGTTACTTCTAAACCCCATATTATAATATTTTATAGGTTAAAACCAGTTTGCTGAAACAAATACAAGTGCTATGGTGATGAAAGTCTGGCACAATTAAGAATTGTTTAAACTGTACTTAAGACAAGCTGAAAAAAATATTCAGTACTAATATAACTAAGAGTTGCTATAGTAACAGTAAAGTGAATGAAGTAATTTTTTCATTTCACCATTCAATTGTTATACCTAAATAATAAAACTGTTCTCTCATAAGTAAGGACAGACAAAATTTTAGAATATCAATAAATACAGCATAGGCACTGTTTAGAACAAACATCGATAACTTAAGTAAAACAAATGCTTATGCTGCTAAAACAACTGATGTGTGGTAAAAATCTTTAACAATTTGCATTTCATACATGTAAATTGTATTTACTGTATGGATTCAGTAATGTTACAATAGCTTAAAAAAATTGGTAGCATGATCCCTTCATGTACCAATCAGACCAAGAATTTAATGATAATACATTGACAATTATGTATTATAGAGATGAATGTTATGTTTACAGTACAGATCACTCAAGATTCTTACCAATACTTATAACTAAGAGGTGGGCGGTTTGCTGCACTACTGAGGCGGAAGGCCGCGCTTCCACGCTTTATACTTTAAGAAGCCGTCATAGCCGTAAGCTATAATGGCGCACAGACCGAAAAACTGTAATAACAGAAAGCAATTATTAATAACTTGATTAAAACAATTTACTTGTCACATCACCTATTTGATATTTGCCATATATGGGATAGCCAGACTGTTATGAATGATGGTGCTTTCCTTCATGCCTCATTGTCTTACCATCCTGTGGAGTTGAGGGCAAGCTATAATTTTTAGCCAAAAAAATATTCTCTGCTGGGTATAGATCTCATCGCTTATCAGATTTGTGTATCAATATATAAATTCTAAGACATTTATATAAGTAACTAAACTATATTATAGTTGTATATGGACTTTACAAAGGCAAGAAACAAATTTTCAAATATTAGTTAAAAGAATGTAAAACTCACCCCAACTGCATAACCGTTCTCTCCTACTGTTGTAGCAAATATAGAGAGGACAATATAAACCAGCACTACAACTGCACAGTAGAAGAACTCCAACTTTAGCCACGGCCAACGGTCATACTTCTCCACAAAATGGAATGTGTACATGCAGAAGATGAAGCCTGTGACTATGATCCCCACCCAGTACAGTATGTTGTAGAAGATAGATGATAGCCAGGCCCATGATACTTTTATGCAGATGAATCCCACAAAATTGCACAGCTGTAAACACAAACACATTGTTAATTATGACATATCACAATTTTAAACCATGTTGAATACATTAGCATTTACAAAAAAGATAGTTTTGCCATAATTTCTTGTGAACATGCAATCAGGAGCTGTATCACCACACAAGCTAAAAGCTCAGCTAGACACAAAAGCAATGTGTGAACAATTATTATTGATTTAATACCACTACATTTTACAATTGATAATGAATTTCATAAAATATTTACTATTCGGATTTCTAGTACTTTGCTACACTTATGACCAGAAAAGGAGTTCATTATCTTCACAGTAACAACAGTTTTAATTATAATTGTTTTTGACAAACCAATCTATACAGAATGAATGTATGCCTAGTATTTTACTTAATTTTATCTATTTGTTAAGAAACTAATGGTGTTCACAATTTGTATTTTATCCTCCAAGTATTTTTAATTTATAAGATTAATAAAAATATTTCCCTTTTGTATCCTGCCAGCATGTAGGTATACACAAACAGGAAATTAAATAACTACTTTTCTTACTTTAATAAAACATTATACATACCAATTGTACGATTTTCAATATCCCAGGTAATGTTTTTACATATCCTTTATCAAATCTCAACACCTTTTGTGGTGCAGGTGCAGGGTCTGGATTCTGCTGAACTTGATTAGCATATCCGTCAAACATTGTGTTCAGTAAGCAGGGTGGACTCCTTTACTTCTATAATCCAAGTTAAACATTGCATAAGTTTATGATATATAAATACAAAACTTTTAAATAATTAAAAATTACAGTTTAGTTATTGAATGTTCAAAAAATATCTAAATACAAATGGATTTCTTAATAAACAAAACTTATCAAAATGAAATATTGTAAAATAACATGTATTCTGGTGAAAACAAGCTATCTTACGGCACACATGAATAAATTAAAAATATGATAGAACGAAAAATGATTAAATAACGTTCTATCTTTCATCGGAGTCCCACAGTTAGATAGCTGTTCTTTAATAAGATGCGAGATAATTTAATTTCATGTCCATAATATTGAACACAAATTTTAAAGTAAAATCAACTTTGTATTATAAACATATATAAAAACGTTCCTTCATAAGTATATTGAAGATTTGACACATGATACAAAATTATTGAACAGAGCTGCCAGTACAAAAGTTATAATTGATTAATGATACAAAATACCGGACAGTTTTCTATTTATTTGACATTTTCTAAAAATTACATTAAAAAGTAAAGTAGTACCTATTTTTAACTAATAAACATTATCCAATAATAATATAACCAATTAAATGTATTATAAACATATAGCTGTTGCTGGACGATTTCCAGGCTGTCGTCAATTTACTTACTGTTATAATAATATGTGTTAATTCCATTTTTTTTGGAGTGACAAACGGTCATTTTTTTTTTTTTAAAAAAAAATTTTGGTATAAGATAGGACGCGCGTGCTGAGAAATGTCCCGCACATAAGTGGGCGTGGCTTACGCCGACCGCTAAGTCGGTATGCGTTTGCCCGAATTGGTTGAAAGTAAAAGATGTATTCTATTGCTCAATAATAATTAGAAATAAAATCCCTAACAAATATAATTGAGAGTTAGTATAACTTGATTTGTAACCCGATAAACATGTCAAACAAGAATAATAAAATTTATTATCAACATTTTTTGTGATATAATTAATAGACGTTGTCACGTTAAAATACATAAGTGCCCTGCACATATAACCCAGAATTTTTTTATTAATATTTATAATCATATTGTTTAAATTAACGAACTGCGATTGAAACTCAAGTGATGCGAAAACAATTTATCAAATTTTCGCAAAAATGCTTATTTGCGGTGAACGCCTTGCTTGTCACGTAGCCTCGTGCAATAAGAAAATATTTTGTAATTTTTTTTAATTCATGGGTTTTGTTATGGTTAAAGTGCGCAATTTCCAGAAGGTATTGCGAACGAGTTATTTTACGACATAGCAACATTGCTGTTTGTCAGTTTGATTGTATTTCTTGTCATTAGCTTGTTGCCTAGTTCAAAAAAAATCGAGTGATTATTGGTGTTTTAATTATTTATTTTAAATTGTGATGTAGTGAAAACTGAAATTATTAATGAAAATTTTCAGAATAGATAAAGATTCTCAAGTGGTGCGAGGTAAACGTTAACCTTAACATTTGCCAAGAACCAGACATAATAGTAAACAATTGATTGCTCGAATTATTCAGCGCAGAGTGTTTGCATGTGATGGGAGATAGAGATTGGAGACCGTTTATTTATGGCGGCTTGGCCTCGATTGTGGCGGAGTTTGGTGAGATGTACATTTGTTTTTATACCAAAAATAAATAACCTCAATATCAGATCCTGTAAATACCGGATATAGTTCCATTGGTGTACATTTTTCCACTTTTTATCAATGTAAAAAAAATATTACGCTTGTTCGAATAAGTACTTTTCTTTCAACGACTTCATGACATTTAAGAATATCTTATAAATATAAAGCAAAAATATAAGATTAAGAGTCTGTTAATAAATCATTATATATTATTTGAAGTTTTTATTATTCTTATATGCCTATTTTTATAATAAAAAAAATACTTATAATTATAAAATGGAAATTATATATAATAAAATTTATGTAAGCTTACATATTACATACTCTTCATAAACATAGTTACATTGTAGTTTTTAGTTTGTCTTAATATCACATTAATTGAAACAGAATTATAAAGTAAATTACCAATTTTAGTGTATTGGATGTCACTAATTCAAGTGTCAGTGAATATATTTCTAAAATAATCTTAATCTTTACAATAATTATTGTGATGAGCAAATAAATACATTGAATGATATACTATGTTCATGAAATGAAACTGCATTCTTGATTCTCTTTTGCCTGTCTTCACTGTATATGAAATATCTTCATTGCAAACATCCTTTGCAGAGTCAGCTATAAATTTCAAGTATAAATTATGTGTGTCTGTTCCCCTTATAAATAATTTATATAATTTTTACTTATCAGGTACTTTCCCCATTGATACAACAAAAACTCGCCTACAGATCCAAGGTCAGAAGATAGATCCCCGTCATGTGGAGCTCCGATACACAGGCATGGTTGACTGCTTTGTGAAGACTTCTAAGCAAGAAGGCATCAAGGCCTTGTACTGTGGGTCAGTGATTGAGTCAGACTACTTTACTATTTATTATAATTCTTACTCTAAAAGTTTTATTTCTGACAATGTAACATGATAAGGGGATTGGACATGGTATATCCCATTAACTAATAATTTGTGTACTCAGGGGGGGTAAAATTAAGGACTGTGGTGGAACCGGTGTCAGTGGTTTTTTTGGCAAAACAACTATTATTAACAATTTACTAATGAACACACATTTTACCTGCAACCTTCAGATACTGAAATAAATTTGCAATGCATAAAGTTCTCATTACTGATAAGGAGTAAGAAGCTGTAACAAGCTCTTAGATAAGAGGCAGCATTTGCAGTTTAATTACATTATAATTAACTTCTAATTTGGATTAGTATTCGTTACTTCATTATTGTAAGAAATACAATTTTACAATTTACAGATAAGTAGTAAAGATAAAGTTAAAGCAATAACAAACCATTATATTTAAGTTTGTTTATCTTATCTCAATATGGAAATGTTCCTTCCGACATTCATTGAAGCCCGTCGAACTAGACGCGTATCTGTGTACATTTGTGCTATTGCGGGATGACGTCACTACCTCCTCGTTATCTAAAACCCTCCTTAATTAAAAATCTCCATCGCTGTGAGTAGTTTTTAGTTATTTCCTTGTTCCTTTTGACTAGTGCATTTCTAAACAATACCTAATAGTATATCTGCATGTTCATTAAAATTACTGAATGAAGAGCATTCAAAATATAAGATCTCAAATGACATATTCTTTCACCGTTATTAAAAGAAAACTAATTAGTATTAATGTTGTGATGCGAGCGGTTACAGTCTAATGCAAATATAACAAGTGACACAAGGTTTATAGCCAAGAAGCTTGAGCGGAGTTATTCAAGGTCTCCTCTCATGATTACAGACAGACGTACAAGGTTACGAGCACAAAGGCCGCGAGCTCGATCTCACCAGGTGCAATTTCTGAAAATACGTCGCGTAACTTGTTTCAGACGATTTGTTTTGCGTTTCCGTTAACATAACGTACTTGATTACTTGTGCACACAAATAACTTGTGACATAATTTTTCGCGCATTCCTCCTGTCGTCTCTGTTTTAACTGTTCAAATTGGAAACGCTAATATTGGCACCGAGAAATTATCACTTCGCTACACGTACACTAAGTTGAATATATTTATGTATTGATCTATTTTCTTTTTTTTTATGCTACTGTGCGACGTGTCGAGCAAGACGTTCACCTGATGGTAAGTGATACCCTTGCCCATGACAACGTGGTGCTAGTTAAGATGGTACACACTGCACCACATTGCGCTCGTCGCCTTGAGACATAAGGTGTTAAGTCTCGTTACCCC
This sequence comes from Byasa hedistus, assembly GCA_029286795.1. Lineage (NCBI taxonomy): Eukaryota > Metazoa > Arthropoda > Insecta > Lepidoptera > Papilionidae > Byasa > Byasa hedistus. The sequence continues at coordinate 222,969 of JAGSMW010000020.1, read as the reverse complement.
AGTAATTACACTAGCTACAGCGCCCTTCAAACCGGAACACAGTAATGTTCGCACACTACTATTTGTCGGTTGCAATAGGAGCTGCGGTGGTACCCAGACGGTCTCCGGCAACAGAGACCTACCACCTGGTATTCTCTTCGGTCTTTATATTTCTTTGTTTGTTGTAGTATAAGAATGGACGATAAGGGTTCTTTTTCTTATCCTTACTCTTAATCTTCAAAGTTTACACAATTTCAAGAAGAAGGTGTATAGATGTATTCGATCCGGCTGCGCAGCGCTCGGGCACCCCGCAACATTGTCGTCTCGCCAATGGCCCAAAGTGTTCAGAGGAGAGTGTGACCGGTCGTCCGTTCGCAGGATATGGCCGGCGGTGCTCCGGCAGGCGACGTACGGCACCATAAAGTTCGGCACGTACTACTCGCTGAAGAGCGTGGTCGCGGCGCGGCGCGCCGACGGCGGCAGCAAGGAGCACCTGCCCACCAACACGGCGTGCGCGGCGCTGGCCGGCGGCCTCTCCAGCGCGATCGCGAACCCCACCGACGTGCTCAAGGTGCGGATGCAGGTGAGTCCACGTAACCGCACCGAGGGATCCTGTACGGCTAAACCACTTACGACAAATTTGTCCGTTTGCTTCACGCAGTCCTCATCGATGTTGATGTCGACAATCACTTTAGTACAGTCGTATGTAAGTATCACCGTGTTTATACACTCCCGGACACATCTATCGGCCCACCTAGTGTTTAAAAGTTTTAACGGTGCCTAGCTAAAAATAAATGTTAGGTGGAGCAATAAGTTTTAATACAGTTTTAAAGCTGATTTTTTGGTCAACCTTTATGTATGTTTTTTTTTTAAATTTGAATTCAGGATTATGAAAAAAAAAACGAAAATTCGAGTCTGTTCATTGTTTTCAACGACCCAGGAATGGAGAAAACTTTTTTATTTCGCACAAGTTGGACTTTTTTTTTTGATGTGTCCGATTATTGGTTTCATAAAAAGGCAAATCTAAACTTAGAGCCAGTTTTGACCAAAAAATATGGATACTCTGCCTGAAATTGTCGCCCAAGCTGTAAAACTTCTGCCGGCCAAATCAATTCGAAATTACAAAAAAAATTAAAAAAAAAAACCTACATAAGGGTTGACCAATAAATCTGCTTCAAAACTGCATTAAAACTTATTGCTCCACCTAACATTTATTTTTAACTAGACACCGTCGAAACTTTAAACACTGGGTGGTGGGCCGATAGATGTGTCCGGGAGTATATTATGTTACTTGAATGGTATGTTGTGGTGGTGCAGGTGGGCGATGAGAAGCGCAACCTGGTGCGGTGCTTCGCGGAGATGTACCGCGCGGAGGGCGCGCGCGGGCTGTGGCGCGGCGTGGGGCCCACCTCGCAGCGCGCCGCCCTCATCGCGGCGGTGGAGCTGCCCGTGTACGACGCGTGCAAGCGGCGCCTCGCGCCCGCCCTCGGCGACGCGCCGCTCAACCACCTCGCCTCCAGCCTGCTCGCCAGCCTCGGCAGCGCGGTCGCGAGCACGCCGCTCGACGTGGTGCGGGTACGTTGCGCACCTACGGCTATGAGGACTGGCTCAGCCGATTACACTTTAGTGTAGTATTTTCTTAGCTAATGCTAAAGCATGAAAATTAACTCTTTGTATCATCATCATCATCATCAGCCTATAGACGCCCACTGCTGAACAAAGGCCTCCCCCAAAGATCTCCGCTCCAATCGGCTTTGCGCTGTTCGCATCTAGCGGTTTCCCGCGACCTTCACCAGATCGTCAGTCCACCTTCCAGCATTGCGTCTACCGGTACGCGGCCGCCACTCCAGGAACTTACTGCCCCATCGGCCGTCAGTCCTTCGAGCTCACTCTTTGTATAAGATGAAAAAATATAAGTCCCGTCCTATTTTAGAATTACTTATCATTAAGTACATTAATCAACTGTATGATATTTTCTACTTTACCAGAACTGATGATTCAATTTCATTGTTCAATAAGTTTAATGGAGATTCCGATAAAGGATTAATATCGACATTTGTTTTATTAAATGTCCCATCAGACGCGACTCATGAACGAAAGAAACCTGAAGAACTCGTCGGAGCCGATGCAGAGGATATACAGAGGGACCGTCGACTGCTTCGTTCAAGTGAGTTTGCAATCGATTACAGAAGTCAATCTGTGTTCATATACAATGCTTTCTGTTCCTTCGAGATGTTAAAAAAGTAAAAATGTAATTAACATACTGCGCTTGTAACAATCACTGCCGAATTTTGGAGGTCCATATTCATCAGCGGACATCTTTGGTGAATGGTGATTCAAATTTCCTCACCAGCGTCACATCGAGTTATGAGTAAGCGTTTCACCTACAAAAAGGTAAAGGCTATTTTCACTATGTCGCTCGACATACAGTAATAGCACGATTTGAGAAATATTGTAGAGCGGATAAAACCCCGGACAGGCAATTCTATTTCTATATAATTCCGTGTATTCCAGACGGTGCGTAACGAGGGCATGTTGGCGCTGTACAAGGGCTTCGTGCCCACGTGGCTGCGCATGGGCCCCTGGAACATCATATTCTTTCTCACCTATGAGCAGCTCAAGCAATTCTACTGAGCTCGTCCCCGGCGGGCGGGGCTGCTGCGCGCGCTGTACAGGCAGTGTGAGGTAACGCATACCGTGCGCAGTGCGCTCGTAAATTATCTAAACTTATTTACTTATAATTATATTTATATTAAAGCATCTGGCTTCTCTGTTGACGAAGATGTGGTAACAACGACCACGTATCGTTTGTGTGTTTGGAGATATTATATAATATATTTATGGATATTCTTTAACGAGTGAACAAGATAGAAATTGGAAAATAATTTATTTAGAAATATGTATTAAATTTAATGTTTATGCGTTTGTTACAGATAACCGACGACATCGTGATTATTTCACATTGCGATGGTGCGCAGTTCGCGGATGAGCAGTAGTTTATATTACATCTGTAAGCTTCTGTGCTTCATGTCTTAGTTAATTTTGTGTTGATACTGTGCCGTACTGCGGCGCCACCGCCGCCATGCGCACAACGATGGTGTACAAACTCTTAAACACCAGCACAACCGCCTCCGCGGCCACTTGTGACTAGTTACAGCATCGTTTTACAGTCCTGCAGGCACTTGAGTTACGCTGCGATCTTGCTGTGAACATATGAGGAATGGAGCACTCAAAACACTTTATTTTAGAATTCATTATTAATTATTGTAAAATGTAAATCAATTAACTGTTAGCAGAAGGCTTCTGGCGCCACTGTGTCCGTAGCTTCTGCACTAGTATCGAATATTATGCTTATCACATAGCTTCACTTCACCATGTACAACATATAGTTTTCAGTGAAACATGACAAAATTGTATATTCCCAGATCACCCATGACTCGATGATGTGTAACAGCGTTGTAACTTTTTACCATAAGTCACTACTGTAGTAAATAGTTTGTATCATACTCAAAACACGGCTATACCGCTGCCATGTGCGAGCGAGACGGCTTTTATATCACAGCCCCGGCTTTATAACTTAATAGCGACATTTATTAATGATTTTCATAAAAATGTTTTAGTTTTCTTTTATTATTAATACTTCTTGACTTTTATATGATCTAGATACTGACGTCCGTGTTTTTGGGAAGTAAAAATTGTTTGAAAATATTAATCTCCGCGAGTTCTGAACCGTTCATATTATTTATGGTAAAGAAGTTTTAGTTGTCTACATGCAGATGGCGCCGCAGCGTGTGAACCTCTCGATCAATTTACATGGCGGTAACTGGTGCGTACCGCCCACCCATTTTCAAGGATAGAATTTTAAGTGAATATACGCCAGCAGGACGTCTGTGGGATTCCGCAGTCTCGAATAATTTGCTGTACCTCTCGCTTGCATTATTTTGCATTTTAAAATAATTACAAGAGAATAGAAAAATTGTGTGATTCAAGATTTTTATAACTAAGCAGACATTAAAGATGTAGTATGGACATTCCCCGATAGTAACGCATTTGTATGTTACATGCGTACAACTCAAATCGTATCCGTGTTATGTTAACTGTTTGGATTTTTTTTGGAGGGCATTTTTATTCAACATTATTATGACATTATTTATGTAAATATTTTTTAAGTATAGGTACATGGTACCGTCTAGATATGTAGGACACCTAGGTGCACGGCTAGCACATCACCGCGATACCTTACCACTTACCACGACTATACTATGATTAGGTGTACTGCTAATGGCTTAACTAGCATTTAACTTATAAACTTCGGTTCAGGCACGGCTAACCATCTTATAAGTTTAAAGTTTGTTTTTGGTTCTCATTTTTATATTAATTTATAAAATATAAATTGATGTTATTCGTATAAGCGCTATTTGTTTATTAACAATATTTTTTACTGCTTGATTTGTATATTTATGCATTTTCTACAACACGTTACAGGTTTTGATTGTGTAAACGTAGTAGGACGACTTTAAAATGGCTTTTAATTTTTTTTTACACAGACCATTATCGCCTCTTATGTTACTTGTCACATGATAAATTATTATAGTTTTATATAATATTTTTCAAATGGCTTCGTCTTCCAACGCACCTATTTTTACCGGTATTCATCATCAACGTTAAGTTTATTCAGTGTTGCATGTGAAGTTTTCCTTAGTTTACATCGTGGTGTAGTTTTTAAGTAGCAAAATTGTAAGCAATCTCGTAGTCGGTACTTGATTATGTTCTTCAAACGCTTGAAGAGTGTTCGCAGTGCTTTGACGCTGCAACTTCATGTCTGCGCCAGTCATACGACCATTTGTCTATAGTGATATATTTTCTAAAATGTTTTTTTTTTCATTTAGTATTATTCAGATATTTCTGTTAGAAACGTATGTTACAAAATACGTCCATTACATATTGTATAAACTTTACTTTGAAACAACTATCTGGAAATTATACCAAAAAAAATTAGGTGATATACAGTTTTTCTCTGTAAGCGCTTTCTTAGTACAATTGAAAGAAGAAAGAAATATTCTTTATGTACAAACCACCATCACTGGATGGCACTTGTCAAGCTGGTGCACACAATGAAGTAATATGTCGAATGGACGGAGACATGGCGGACTGAAAAGTGTTTTTATTTTCAAAGGTTCCTTTTGTAAAATATTAGATCTAAGTATAATGTGTTAAAAACACGCTAACTTATTGCGTAAGTGTATTTTATAGCGGGTACAAAGAATCAGCGCCAAAATATTCGATGAATAAATGATTTACAAAGTTGTCTTTTTTTCTTGTCCACCTTAAGCTATATCTATTTCCTTCTGCGGCTTGCAAATATAAAAAAACCTGTCTGAGCATTTATATGATTAATTCAAAGCCTAGGAGGTAAAATCTATAAAGTTTCATAGTTGATTGGAATACGTGCACATTATTATGTGAAAACGTTGATGCAAAATCAATTGCAACAATCTCCAAGGAGGTTGGGAAAAGTAACGCAGCATAAAATTTAAAAAAAAAATTGTCAACGTACTGGGCCGTGGTATTATCAAAACGTCATTACAACTAGTTTTCAGTAAAACACTAGATGCTATTTTTAATAGATTTTCCCACAAAAATAATATGACGAGTAGGTGCGGTCTAAAAATGTTTTGAAATAAATAATAATGGAGGAAAATTTATCGAATCGTGAAACGGCGGAACAAGATGGTGGACTGTGCGTTTGCAAAGGCGGCCCTTCTCTGAACATACTCAAAGAGGTGCAGAAGGCATACGAGGAGAGGATAGAGCTCATAAACAAAGTCGGAGGGAAGAATAAACTTCAGGTGAATGTTTATACTTTATTAAAACCGTTGAACAAAAAAAAATCGTTCTGGCTACCCTCTTTGAGTCGGGACTTAAAACGTGTTGCATTCTCTCAGAAAGAACTGGAGTTGCTGCGATCGTGGGTCGGGGACCTCGTGGAGCAGAACGGGCTGTTGGCGCGCGCCGTCGAAGAAATGGAGACGGAGATTTCGTCGAGGGTGATGCTCGAGAGACGCAGGAATTCAGAGGTGAGGAGGCAGCGATTATTAGCATAAAGTTTTGTGTTATTGTAGATCTAATGTAACGGACTCACATTTATTTTTAACCAGTTATCTGTGCGCAGCGCTTTCCTTTCGCGTGATTTAGTCATCGGACTTGTACTCGGCAGGTTTACTCAGCTGTATCTACCCGACATCGTCGCCCTGTCGTGTTCCGTCGCGATTAATTGTGTATCTGAGTGGTTGTCTGTTTCCATGCATCCAGGCTTTTAACCAGCTGATTTTATTGGTATCTAGTTCCGTTTCGATTGTAACGTTAACAGTGTATAATTTGTTGCATATTTTCGGAAGTGTATTAATATTTGATTTTATATTATAACCGAAAGTAAAATAAGTCGTGTTTAGTAGTGAAAGAAGGAAGTTAGTTTTTTTTTTCAAAATGTTTTCTTTAGTTACGGTAGGTAATATTCTAAAACTCTTGTGGTTTTATGTTATAAAATGTATAACATTAACTACAACACCTCCGATTAGATTTTTTATTGTAACTACAATATAGTGTTATTAAAAAGATCTCTGTTGTTCATTTGTATTTCGGTTTGAATTATTCTGTAGCTAATGAAATTACTGGGGGGTAGTGAGGTTTACTATCTTGTGTTTCAAGGTGATGAATACAACATACCATATTTTTCTGAGCAAGGGTAAACTTACCAACGGGTTTAAGTCCTGTTGGCCTCGCCTGTGTTAGTAGCAGCTCTGTATGCCGGTCGGTGCGTACTGTTATATGGATTTATCAAAGAGCCTTTTTAAAAAAAATGATTTATTAAAGAACACTGACAAAAGTTATTTCTATTCGATTCGATTTTCTATTCGATAAGACGCAGACTGAGCTCTCGTCGTTGTCGCTCAACGTAGCTGGACTCGAAATGTGTTAGTTCAGCTATTAGATAGCCGAAAGGCTTAGGAATCACAAAGAGACCTAGTGAGGCATAAAGACCTACAGTTTAGGGGTATATGTACGTACTGTACAGCGCTGGTGTGTGTGTGTGTGTGCGCGGCGCAGGCGGTGTGCGAGCTGCGCGCGGAGGTGGGCGCGCTGCGGCGGCGGCTCGCGCGCAAGGACTCGGACGTGCGCGGGCTGCTGGAGCTGCTGCGGCGGCTGCGCGAGTACGACCACCGCGACATACACGACATACGCTTCTACGAGGTCACCGAGCGCGACATATTCGGGTGCACCGGGTGAGCTGATTACCTGCCCGACGCAACGGCATAGCGCGCTTTACCATCAAAGACTACATCGCCTCTTACCATCAGGTGGGATTGTAGTCAAGCGTTAGTCTATATCCAGTTAAAAAAAAAACGGAGGCGAACCCCTGAAACAATCTGTTTCGTTTGTATAAGTTCATTTGATGGTAAGTGTCCGCTAACAACATCGTGGCGCTTCCAGGAGTTCACTGTTATCTCTTTTCTCGTAGTATCTCAATTGGTTCACCATAATCCTAATATACACTAGTTTGTTTTATGCATATTGTATTTAGTTGTCTTCCAGTGTGTATATATGTACCGGTAGTGTTAATTAAATAAATAATTGTAAAGATTTGCATGCTTAGTATTAAGTAGAATGTGCGCTTATTTTTTTTATTATAAACCATCATATTTGTTACCACATTCTAGCAAATAAATGATTTGAATTTTGATTTTTGAATAATGTACCGCTGGCCACGAGATGGTTATATTAATGATTAGTATTGTGGTAATAATCAATTATGTTTGAGACATGTTAACTATTGTCCAGTTGTGTGTTAGTATTATAGCTGATTGGATCTTATCCAGATGTACCTCTTCTCAGGCAAACAGACATGGAAAATGACGATAAACAAAGTGAAAAACGCAGCGACAAGCAAGCACAAATTCGTAAAGAGAAGAAGGAATTCCAGCACGTTACAGTTATATAACGGAGTCAATGTTTTTTTTTTACAATTTTATACATTTTATTAATTTTGAATATATACTTTTATTCAGTAAACGTTTCTTTCATTTACACCTAACGTTCAGATGTGAAGTCATGCTAGCATAATAGCCAGCAGTCATTTGACACCAAATCTCTTTTCCATAAGTTTAATGTTGCTTGGGCATCCCCCCGCATGGCCCGTGGTATAGAAATATCCGAATTCATTCTGGTATTACGCAAAAGGTTAATGACATGTTATTGTGACGCAACTTCAACCATTTATTAGACCGACTGCATTAAAACTGGATTGCTATCAATATGTTGTTATTTCAGTGTTCGTAATAAATTGTAATAGGTGTACAGTTCACACCGGAATTCCGTAATATTTGCACAGTAACCGGCATTAAGTGCATTTGCTTATAATACCATGTTACATAAGTTCATTTGTAAATAATATGTAATGAACGGTTCGTCCGCAGTGGGAGCAGAAGAAATCTGTCTGCGGCAAGCTGCACGAGCTGCGCGCGGCGAACGACACGCTGCAGAAAGAAAACTGTACCAAAGATAGGTACAAAAGTATGTTCGATTATCTAGAAGCATAACACGGTAGACCGACCGGCCTTATCATTGTCATCATACATTAGTAACAAAGAAAACCTTTTTTTTTTAATAAGATGTCATTTAAAAAATAACATCTAAACGTTCATGATTGTTCAACACTCGGTTATCTTGATAACTTTAAGTTAGACTTTATAACCCGTATGAGAAAAAGCAGATTTGCTGTGGACGTCTTGAGTTGATTGAATGCTCATGTCAAAATATTCCATGACGAATTCGAATAAGAATCTATTTATATTGGTGCTGGGTGCTGAAACTACACCACGCTTTATACTCTACACTTTGTTATTAAGACTATATCTTAAAAAGTTAGATTTTCATACGACAAAGCGACAAGACGGGCGGGACATTTAATGGTGAGAGGATGACGTACCCTGTACCACACTTATAAATACCATCAGAATATTAAATAGTTTGATTAAATTAAAGGGAAATAAGAAAGCTGTCGAACGATGTCCAACAGTACGAGCAAATGATCGCGACCCTGAAGAAAGAAGTATCCGTGTCCAGGTACTGAGAGCTTGTACATAATTAAAGCTTAACACCTTTGTATACATCGGCCCGTGTATAGAGGGAATGGAAATAACATTTCAATATCTAGTGATCGTTCAATTTATATGAAAACCTTCACAATGCTTCACGTCGGCCGGTTTCTTGCGGAGCAGCCGACGGCAGTAACAAGCAGCGTGTTGAAATTAGAAGAAAACGTTTACTTATAATTTATTATCGTTACAGGAATTACTCCACAAAGGATGAGGAGATCATGACGGATGCCAACGCTCCTGTCCAAGAGGTATATTTCATTAAACACTTAAAATTTTCTGTGAACATTTAAGTTGACATAGCTAAAATATAACGCGTATCTAATTAAAATTAACTAAAGATTACCTTTTAAATCACAACACGCGTCTTTTACAATTTTTAAGCGCTACACTTTTAACGCAGACTGCCGTTTTATGGATAAACTGTGCACTGCACAGTTATTTCAACTAAAACTAAATTAACGAATATTAACCAGATTAGTTAGACACTTAATAAAGTTAAAAAAAAATAATAAACACGAACAATCACATCGAGTACGTCACACATGCACACGTGCAGAGAATACTGAAAAACAATACAAGATTTGCGTTAAAAAGATACAAAAATTACACAAGACACAAAGTTACTTGTTGACCTTGACATCCTGTAAACATCTTAACAACATCGGCAAACATCTCGTGACGTGGCCCGACCCGCGATGTGTCGCTTGACAATAACAGTGTGTGTGGTGTAGTGCGCGTGCGCGTGCGCGTGCGGCGACTCGGTGCCGGTGCAGGACTGCAGCGGGGCCGGCACCTGGAAGCAGCCCGGCGACTACCAGCCGCGCGAGCAGCACGACCTCAAGATGAAGGCATGTGCTTTGCGTTCAGTTCGATTGCATCTCATCGTGTGTATACCTTGAATAATACTTCATTAGTTTCCTCAGTGGCTATTCCTCTATTGTAACCGGTGCCGTTTATTTGAACACTACAATGAACAATTGAAGGTGTACAATAGATACGAGTGTTACCGTGATCGAAATCCGCAGCCGAGCGACGAGAGCGTCCGCGCGATCCGCAAACAGAACGTGGAGCTGAGGGAGGAGATCCGCGCGACGGGCCAGCTGTGCGCGGCGCTGTACGAGCAGCAGCACGCGGCCGCGCTGCGCCTGCAGTTCAAGGACGACATCATCCGCGAGATGCGCAGGCAGCTGCGGCAGGCGAAGGCCAAGGTGGGGGACCTCGTGCTCCACCCGGCACTAACGCCATGAAAGTTCATTATTTTGTTTGTTTCTGTGTGTGTTTTAAATGTCTCGACATTGAGTAAACCAAGGGCGGACAAACATGAACGAGCAGTTACTTCCAGCTGGAGATGACGAAGTCGCTGGTGCCGATGCAGAAGGCGCTGTCGGCGGAGCGCGAGGACGGCAGCGGCGCGGACGCGGCGCACGTGCTGCGCGTGCGCACGCAGCCGCGCCGGAGGAGCAGGATTGACATCGAGTGGGAGTGCCGCAGCCGCAGCCGCGACGCCTCGTCCGACGACGCGGCCGCGCGCGGGCCGGACCCGCTCTAGGCGCCTGGCTTGTAGCTACGACTGTGCGATCTCATTATTTAACTCACTATTAGATTACTAACATTGTTATATGCATGTGGCAACACTGCGTGCGCGGGATTCATCTTGCACTCGAGCGGTTAGTGTCTTGCTTAAGCTTTTGTGATGCGTTATAGCTGCTACGTTGTTAAATAAAGACTAATTTATTGCAGAACTTTTTGTTTTATTATGTTTTTTTAATATTGATTACATGTTCGTTTGACATAGGCACGGCAACAGTTAGCAGACTCCGTGCACGACCATTGAATGTTACGTTTTATTTTACAACGCATTCCTTGATTAAAAAATTTAATTTTGTTAGTCTCTAAATAAACAGGCAATAACATAAAAAGTGTGAAAAATTGTTTACTTAAAAAATATGACATAAACTAAGTATTGTCGATGATCTTTAAATAAATTTTTGTGATATACAAATATATGGAAGAAAAATGTATATGCATATATTTAGTGACTAATAACGTTATTAATAAATTTGCTATAACAATGAAATATACCTCCAGCCAGGGTGCGAGTGCAGCGGCGCGGGCGTCAGCGGCGCGGGCGCGGACCTCACGATCGTGGAGCCTGTGTGTGTAAACGCTTCTACGAACTCTACTCCCCAATCACTAGTAGTTTGAACCATTTGGATAAAGATGTTATACAAACGAACCGGAAAATAATCTATACAAATAAATAAATTTGGAGTGTCTGCTGTAACATTAAAATAACCAGTTTTTACTGAGTGAATGTGGATACATCTACACGATACATATATCAAAACGTTTTGCAAAATTTTTGAAGAACGGCTGGACCGATTTTGACGAGACACACTGGCATGTAGCTGATGCGATAAGTTTTTAACCGATGTGATTTTGTTGGCAGACCTTAGAGCCCCCTTTGGTCGTGGACGACTCCCTGGAACCTCATGATCGCTCCAGGCAGCAGGTCAACAAGCGAGCTAAAAAGGAAGGCATGAGAAGTGACAAGAAGCGAGTCAAGGAGGAGTGCGCAGCTAACTGTCCGAACAAACATTCGGTACATGTTATAGAGCCATGCAGTTGCTGCTCCTGTGACGCGAAGGAGTTTAAAAGGAGGAGTAGAAACGTCAGCTTTGATGAGTGAGTACCTTCACAGTCACCAGTTTAAGTCAGATCAGAATGAGGGTAAGCGCTTTAATTGTTCTTTTTAAAACTGGACGTGTTATCGTTATAACACCCATATAGTTTTAACACCCAAGATGATTTTTACTTATAAGTTAAATAAACTTAACTTCCATTGAAGATTACACTTGCAGGTATTTTTATGAAAGTATTGCAGTAAAAGTTAATATCCGTTAGTATATCTTTTCTGCAAATTTAAAAGAAAATTGGTTACCCAACCTTTGAGGGAAAATTATTAATGACTCCTGGAGATCGCCGTTTCTCTAGAGTAAGAGATGGACCACCTTTAAATTTTTACATTACTTGTTACAGAGATGAAAATACAAAGTTTAAAAGCGAAGGCTCCAGTGCTGCGTTAAATGTACGCAAGTATATAATAGATAATATTTGTGTTGGTACTTTAGCTATGTGTAGTTTTTTATTATTCATTTATTCATTATTATTATTATATCATTATTTTTTTCATTACGTTGATGAATAGCTTCGTTTCTTTCGTTCATATATATAAATGCAAAATTATTCAGTGCCACCCCATCAGAAATAATGTACAAAACAAATAATTTGAAGACTTTTCTTTATTTATATTGTAGTTTTTGGACAAAAGACTTATGATACGAGTTTACGCAAAGGATTTATCACTATGCACGTGTGTTATCGTAAATTGTGTCGTTTTCCACGTTGTATGTATTTTTGGCCTGTTACGGGTGGCGATAAACACGCGAATATAAACCTTCTGTGTTTGTGTTAAGTGCTAGAACTGTTCGCCGGTGCGGCGGCGCTCACAGGTTGTAAAATTGGAGAGTTAAAGTTATGGTTTAAGCTTCGTATTCTTATTGCATTAGTACAGTGAGCATGCAAATTATTTGGTGAAGATAATAAATGATATTTAAACTGTAGTTTTCCAAAAACTAACTAAATAAATATCTCATTTATAATGACAACATCTAAGAAGTGAAACCACTCCCCTGCGTCCGTGTTCCCGTCCAAATACCTCGCAAGTGTCCACAAGAGTAGAGTGAATAGGTTGTTACTAGGCTACCGCTTTACTTCGTCACCACTAGACATCTTGTAAAAAAAATGTTATCAGATAACATTAAGTTCATCTCGTTATACTTCTTCATGTATAAAGGTCGAAGTTGTTAAATACTCGAGAGAATAATTCTGTCCTTTTCGCGATTCAATTTTAAAAATTAAAGTCAGCTTTGTATTCTTTGACATAAGCCGTGCTTTAATAGTTTAATGTTAACATATGTTCAACTATACCGCAGTTTGCGCTGCGGACGGTACGCGGCGGGCGCGGGCGGCCGCTGTCGCAACGCCGGCCGTCGCGTCGGAAGCCGCGTCGCTTGTCACCGACGGTTTATTTCCGTTTCCATATGCAGATCTGTCTGATCCAATTTCAAAGAACCAAAAAACATTTGGTGAATACGATATCTACTGGGCTGTACAAGATTTTTACCTAATGTTACATGATGAAATATTTTTCAAACCGCCTCAAAGGAAACAGATCAGATTTAATGTTAGCTCTTAAAAAAACCTGGAAGTGTTGATGAAGTTGACATATGGTTAAACACCTTAACAATATTAGGTTATATTAAAAATCTGTTTGTAACTCAAATGTATTAGTGAGTGCACAAAATTCCAGTGCTGTGTAGCTCATGTTTAACTCTTAAGAGATTCGATCCTGGTGGACACTAAAAAGAGAACTGGATGACCTGACGCTAGATTTTGTTGCTGCGACTTGATTTCACGTATTGTGTTGTGAACGTCGCACTGCGGGCGCGGCTCCATCGCGGATTTGCCATCTGCTGTGACATGGTCCATGTATTTCAATACCGCATATGTTTACAAAGTGATAACACAAAAAATCAAAACCAATCTTCTTTATTCTCAATTACATCATAAATCATCGGCCGAATTAAATGAGCAGTGATTGTTTGTGGAGTGAATAGTGAAGTGTGTACACGTGAAGCGCGCCGCGGCCAGCAGGTTAGGGGGCGATGGGAATAAAGCGCAAGTGGGGCAGGGGCCGCTTCCGCCGCACTTCCAAAATAATTCCTGAAGCTAAATATACCCGGGGTGCACCGCGCCGCATCCGCCGCCGCGACACGGCGACACAGCGCCGCGGCCCGCCCGACGCACTGCACTGGCGCATTAGTCGCCTAAATTGACTGGTGAACGATAACAAAAGCTATGAAAGACTCACTTTTAAAAAAAATTAAATAAACGGTTTGCTCTGTATGGGAATTGAATGTTTGTGTGGCGCGCGTCTGTGCAGTGATTGCATCAATGATGATGTTCAACGGTCTTTTGGTGTGCGCGGATTCAGATACGAGCGATTTTGCAAAAGTGAGTGTTATTGTGTTTATGCGATTATCTAATTCACAGTAGTTGTTATTTGTGTGTTGTTAGTTAATGTGTTTGTTATTGTTTACTTTTGATAATTTTCTATAAGAATTATCTTAATAAATTAGACACATTCGAATTCATTGAAAACAAAATTAACATTTCAGGATCATTTAGCAAAAAAGGAGTTTCATAAATATTAAAAGAGAAACACACAAACTCAGGATTTATATTAAATTTATAGGTAACAGACTACTTTCCTATTGCAGGACAGTATCGGAGATCTGAGTGTCGCTTCGAACTCGTTCAGTGACCAGCCCTCCACCGCCGACTGCCTGCGCAGCAAGCTCGTCGCCACCAGGCAGATAGTAAGCATATCTCGTAAGCTTCAAACACAAAACGTGTCCTGAAGGTTACAGAGACATGGCAAATATCTCTGTAGGCATTCAGTGTCAACGTGGCGAGCAGTTAAAAAACGCAAATTTTGCGCTCATGTTACTTATTATACAGAAACTGATTTTATTATTAGAATAGTTACGTTTCCAGTTAAAGAGTTTTAGTTGTAACATTGAATAATATGTTTATGTACAATGATCAATTGAATGTATTTGTATTGTATGTAGTTGGAGAACAAGGAAGAGACGATTCGCGTCCAGGGGCAGAGCCTGGCGCTCGCCGAGTCGCGGATAGTGGCGCTGACGGAGCGGGCGGAGCACTACCGGCGGCAGCTCGCGCAGGTAGCGCTCCGGACGCGAACCGCTGGTTCTGCAGTCATGCAACCTTATCACCATCTTCACTCATGTCTTGTTATGGCAATCTATATTCCTCACTCATCCACTTGTGGATATTCTATAAAATAATGAAGGTGGTACATTATATTTAATACCTTAGTGAAATCTTTTACTGGTGGTAGGTCTCTGTTGCCGGAGACTGTCTGGGTACCACCGGAGCTCCAATTTCAACCGCCAAATAGTAGTGTGCGAACATAACTGTGTTCCGGTTTGAAGGGCGCTGTAGCTAGTGTAATTACTGGGGTAACGAGACTTAACACCTTATGTCTTAACGACGAACGCAATGTGGTGCAGTGTGTACCATCTTAACTAGCACCACGTTGTTATACAAGCGTATCACTTACCATCAGGTGAACGTCTTGCTCGTCTCGTCGCATAGTTACATAATAAAAAAAACCTGGTTCACCGTTTTCAATTTAGTTAATGTTATTTATTTTATGCGAGAGTTAGAAAACCAACAATTTTTATTACCAGTTGCAGTCCGCATGTTCGCCGGGTCCAAAGTTGGTGGAAAAGAGCGACACTAGTATCAACACAGACATATATCAGGTCAGTTTTTTTAAGCAGATTGAGTTAATTGCACAGTTTTCCTTGGGCCTTGCCGGCATGTACCGAGGGGCGGGAGACTTCGTGTACAATATACATACTGATATATAAAAATAAATTCCGTAGTTTATTTTTCAAAAAAGCTTTGGCGTAAAAGTTGTTTGCTTTGTGTAAATATAGAATATATTAAACAAGCAATCTAAAGATGTTTGTGCGGAGATTCAAAATAATTTAAAGAACTGTTATTTACTGGAATAATATATGTACTATGAAGTTAGAAAATTGACATTGATTCAAAAAATATGATATTTAAATACGGGCTAGAGCAAATGTAAAAGAGAAGCTTCTGAAAATTGCGGCTGACGCTTGAGCGCCGGGCCAGTGGTGATGGTGCTTGAAATATGTATTTCAATATATGTGATATGCGGACTTTGTTAATGTTTGGATCATTTTGGTAAGTTACGTGTGTTCGTTATTTTTGGCCATCATTCGATTTAATATTTCCAACAAACATTTGGATTTATTTACTAAATAGAGTTTTGAAAATAGTAGTACTTTATTATTAAGAAAAAATTGATTTAAATAATTTTCGATTTAGAACGTAACGTAGTGATTTAAGTTTAAACAAAGAAGTCAATGTAATGTAAATCACATATTAATCTTTTAGCAGGAGGTCTGCCAGAAGAAAATCGTATCCACCCTACAGGATAACCTCTCGGTTATCGAGGAATTATACAGAGAATGTTTTTACGAGGTAAGTGAATGTTTGAATAAGATTTCAACACATATAATTATTACAGCTTTTATTTTACATAATACGATTCCATTTGGACTTCTCTGCAGACGGCAAAGCAAGAAGAACTGATTGATTTACTAAGGAAGTCCTGCTCCGACATCAGGGTGATGGATAAGGATAAAGCTGAACACATCGGTCGTTTGCAGAACGTGGTCAACAGCCAGAAGTGGTCCTTGGATCGATGCCAGGTGACTTTTTTTTTAAAAAATCCATTGATGTTTTCTTAAAGCTCAAAATACTAATAAGAAATGCCAAAGTTGTAAGTACTATCACAGGGTTATATGGATATCTTTGATATAAACGATGAATGTGAACAGGCAAAAAAACTCTATAGCTAATGGCGTACAGAAGACTATTTAAGTAGTTATTACATTTAAACATCTAGGTAGTGTTCTGTGCTTAAACAATACCACTTTAATAGCGTTAACTAATTAAGGTTTGTTTTGTTGCGGGGTGCCCTATATCTAAAGTAAGGAATGATATAAAGTATAGAATGTATCAGATCATTATTTGCCTGTCAACGTACGGAGAAATTGCATCACTTAAGTTATTAACTTCTAAGCCATTAACAAACAGTCCATTTGTTTCAGGATATTGCCATGGAGGTGGACAGTCTGAAGTCGGAGATATCCAATTTCCTGAACAGTTCCAACTACGATTCGGTATTAGAGAGACTGACTGGTGTTGCGTGATATTGCCACTAACAGAGTGAAAATTAAACATTCGATGTGCTTTTCAATGTTTGTGCTGTAGCTTTCGTTAACTGTAACTGCAGAAAAGCTTTTTTACTACTAAAATTGCCACTATTTGCACAATATCCTGCTTATTTTTGACATGGGTAAAATAATTTTGACGTTTAAGTATAAGTTTTACATTTGATCACATATTTTTATATATTGTGGTTGTAAATTGGTTGTCGTTACTTATGTATGTGAATCAGTTTTTGATGTGTATATATAGATGAAAGTTTTTTTAAAATAAAGTATATGAGTAGAGTGGGGCGTTCGTTTGATTGGGGCAGGGTGTGTGGGAGCGCGAGGAGGCGCTGCCGGGGGAGCTGGCCGCGGACCTGCAGCAGGTGGGGGCGCAGCTGCTGCGCCTGCGCGACCTGCTCGCTGTGGGTACTTCGAGATCTCTTTGAAAACTATGTTACATTAAATAAACTCGCAACTTACTCTGTTATTTAACTGAATTAATCATTTGTTAATTTTTTTTTTGTCAGACATAATTGACATTGGTAAAGTACTATAAAATAAATTGTTAACAGTTTTATATATTCTTTAATTTAATAGCTTAGAAAAAAGACTTACATTTACTTGCTGAAAAACAAGATAGACTGTATTTATATAATTCAGAGCATTACAACAGAAGCCTTGCGATGTGACTTTAGTTTACTCGTCTCTATTGTAAGAGAAGGGGTATCCAGCACGCTGAATATTTTTAAATTATTTTGTTTTTCAGAACGACTGTATCTGCGGTTTGAAAGAAGAAAATGTTAAATTGAGACAAAGAAATGAGCTATTGGAGGTGAGTGAGACTGATTAGTTAGTTTAAACATTAATTTATATCTTTTCACAAAGTATACCGCTGTGTCAATAGAGAACGAAGATTTTAAACTTTCTGCGCATCGTATAGAATAAGTATCAGATGTTGTACTAATATATAATCGCAATTGACGAAGAGCCAGAGCGAGGAGCTGCGCGGAAGCGTGCGGCAGCTGGAAGCGGCCCTGCAAGAGAAGCACTCGCAGAGCGAGCAGTTCCAGCAGCGGTTAGACATTAAGGAAAAGGAGGTAGCCAGTAAAAAACTAATAGAATATAAATATGAAATCGACATAACAGCTTCATTGACTGGTTTTTATTAAGTTACATAATAAAAATTGTTCAAAGAACACTCATAAGTAAATGGTAAATCAAATTTCACGTTGCTTGAAACATTTTACAAAACACGATGATGTCAAAACCCAGCGGTGAGAACCGACCGTTAGTTTGTTTGCTTCTTTATGAACGTCCACTTGTTACACATCAGTGTTTGTTTGATTCTTAATTAGAGATTCTTTAGCGACGAATCTCTGATGGCCAAAAGCCACTGAACATGTAACTTGAATCTACTACTTAAACGCTTAATAACTGATTGATTTGTGTACATTTAAGGCACAAGATTATTGTTAAGTGAACTTTTATTAAATTCGTCTCTACGACTGTTCGCGTCCGATTCAGTTGCGGCGGGCCTCGCAGCAGCTGGAGGCGGTGCAGCTGGGCAGCGACGAGCGCAGCGCCTGCTGCGACGCCCTCACCCGTCAGTTGCAAAACTTACAAAGTATGTATCGTTATCGCCGTATTATGTTTCAAAATTTAGTATTGAAACCATTTAATAACGTGTTAAATAATTGGCATAGTTGTTGTTAGGAAATGTTCTCCTACTGGGTCAGGACCTATATTATATATTACAGCGATGCTATCTAATAAGAGCGAGGAACTGATGCAGCTGCAGCGGCAGTACGAAGTGCGCGAGGGTGCCGTCGGCGAGCTTCAGAAGCGGCTCGACAAAGCGCAGCTCGTGATAGAGCAAGTGAGTGTGTGTTTAAGGTGATTGTTGTTTCGAACAGCCGACCGACTATGCGTGTTAATTGGAGAATAAGATGGTATTTACGTAAACGCTATAATACAATAGAGATATTTGTCGAGGGTAACCAATTTTATAGTATTCAGGAGCCTCCGCTAATTGTCTTTAGAAATGTTACCGCCTGGTTTGTATTAGTGTCTAGCTGTAGAAGAGCTACGTTCAAACTATGGCAACGCTGCCGAGTAGTTGCGTGCTACCAATGCAGTAGGAAGGACACGCGAAGATCACGGGGTCTCCCGCAAAGCATTTCGAATTACCACCGAGGGGGTTTTAGTGGGTATAAATCCCACATAACCCTGCCTTCCCCCCAGAACCAGGGTATCTTGAAGATTTCTCCTCTCGAAACTGTTCTGTATATTCATCAAAATATCAATATGTATAATAAACACAGTGACATACACGGTAGAAATACAAGAAATAAAAATAAGCTCGCGGTGCCTTACTTTCGTCTGCACAAAATTAATGGAAGCTTTGTGGGGCTCGGTATCCGAATGTATAATAAGGTTCCACAATCTGTTTTAGATTTGCCACTTCATAAATTAAAAAATAAAATTAAAAATGTTTTGATAAGTAAATCATATTATAGTGTTAACGATTATTTAAATGATAAAGATGTGTGGAAATAAATGGCGCTGATTCTCAAGCAGTATGTGTCAGTACGTGTAAGACATTTAAAAATGAAGAAGACAAAAAAAATGTATATATATATATATAGCCCGCTGAGTTTCTTGCCCATTCTTCTCAGGTCCGTGGCATTTGTTTTGCGAATGGCTGGTAGATTTTGACGTTCAATAAGTGAACTATTGTTCCCATGTTGAATAAAAATTTTGACTTTGACTTTGACTTTGACTCAATAAGTGAACTATTGTTCCTATTTTGAATAAAAATTTTGACTTCGACTTTGACTTTGACTTCAATAAGTGAACTATTGTTCCTATTTTGAATAAAAATTTTGACTTTGACTTTGACTTTGACTTCAATAAGTGAACTATTGTTCCTATTTTGAATAAAAATTTTGACTTTGACTTGACTTTGACTTTGACTTGACTTCAATAAGTGAACTATTGTTCCCATTTTGAATAAAAATTTTGACTTTGACTTTGACTTGACTTTGACTTCAATAAGTGAACTATTGTTCCCATTTTGAATAAAAATTTTGACTTCGACTTTGACTTTGACTTTGACGTCAATAAGTGAACTATTGTTCCCATTTTGAATAAAAATTTTGACTTGACTTTGACTTCAATAAGTGAACTATTGTTCCCATGTTGAATAAAAATTTTGACTTTGACTTCAATAAGTGAACTATTGTTCCCATGTTGAATAAAAATTTTGACTTTGACTTTGAAACCAAAAACAAAAAAAAAAGGAAGGACACGTGAGTGTAACGTGCGCTGTGTGCAGGAGCGCGGCGTGCGCGAGGAGGTGCGGCGGCTGTCGCGCGCGGTGAGCGCGTGGCGCGCGCAGCTCGCGGCGTGCCAGCGGCGCATGCGCGGCCTGCAGCACGAGCTGCAGCACGCGCACGACTACTGCCACCGGGTGACCCAGCAGATCCGGTCAGTGAAGACAATTATTTGTTTTGGACAATGTCTATGTTAATCGTTTACATTACTTTCTGGGTAATAACGAATTAGTAGTGTTATATTTGGCCTATACTTATGTATGGTTGTGAGGCCTGGACTCTTAAAGAGGATACCAGGAGGCGTTTGGAAGCGTTCGAGATGTCGTGTTACAGACGCATGCTGCGTTTAAGTTGGACCCGCAAAATCACCAACGATGATGTTCTCCAACGTGTCCACCAAATCAGGGTAGTATTGCAGACCATTAAAAAGCGAAAGGTTGAATATCTTCGCCACGTGTTTCGGCACGATATATATCACCTGCTTTAACTTATAATTATGGGCAAAGTTGAAGGAAAAAGACATGTTGGACGCCGAAAAAAATCCTGGCTACGGAACATAAGGGAGTGGACTGGTATCACCAACGTAGAGCAACTGTTCCGTGTGGCTCAAAATAGGCAGAAATTCGCAGAACTGACGGCCAACCTCCAGTAATGGAGAGGCACTTTAAGAAGAAGAAGTGTAATTTGTATTGAATCACGTGAATGATGCCGACAGCGAGAAGGAGAGCAGCGCCTCGCAGCTGAAAGGCGAGCTGGAGGAGGCGCACCGGCGCGGCGCGCAGCTGTGCGGGGACACGCGCCGCCTCGTGGGCGGCCTGCGCGCCTGGCTGCAGCGGCACAGGGAACGCGTCAGGTACACGCTCACCAGATGGAGTACATTTCCTTAAGTTGTTCCGTTTCATCTCTCTCCAGCTGATATATGCCTTGCACTCTTATGTACTACTCGCACAAACAGAAACTAGTTTTCTCTGCATAAAAAGACACGCTTGGTTGTCTAAAGCTACATACCGCTGGGATCCAAAATCTGTCTATTAGAGCTGGAGTATCTCTACAATCAAGTTATTGCCTTCTCTTCACATCAATTTCCATTAACATCTTATATATAACTTCAGATTTTTTCAAAGATTTCCTTATCGGTTGAGAAAAGAATAATTCCGTTTGTAGCGAGCAAGAAGAAAAAATAAAAGAACAAGAGGAAACGATCCGCAGAGTACAGCGACGCGCCAGCGATGAACCGTGCTGCTCCAGGTACATCACGCCCGAGGGCACGGTACAGGAAGACCGAAAGTCAGAAGAAGCTGGTTGTATGAAATGCGTCGCATTACGACGAACGTCCAGCAGCAGAATGAGCGAAGCGGGCAGCTGCTGCTTGTGCGACCCGCCGGCGAGAGAGCCGGCCGGAGGCGGCGCGCGAACGAGCGACAGCGAGAGGACGAGCTGCACGTCTCCTCCGAGGCCCCCGAGAAGATTTTCTAAAAAGAAAAATTCGCCGACCACGTCTGACGTAAGTTGAACTTAACATACAAGTTGCATTAAACTAATTAAATTTTTCATTGATTAGTCAGCTAAAAGTATTTAGGAGAAATGTAATTGTGGTTTTAGTAGAATTTCTAACCAAATTAATGTACTCGCAACATATAGCTAGTTGTAAGTAGCCAGAAAGTTGATATTTTTTTGAAGTTCTGTTTGATTATGCCTTATTGATACAACAATTTGACTGTTCAGGCTAGTATGGCCGTTTTCGTTATCTAAAGCTGTGTGTTCATTTAAAATTGGTATGATGTAGTGCACATTCCAGTGGGGATGGGGACGCTGCGACGCGGCTGTGCAGCGGCCGGTGCGCAGCGACGCGGCGACGAGCACCAGCGCCGGCGGCGGGCCCGCGCGCGCGCCCTGCGACTGCGGCTCGGGCTCGCCCGGGCGCACCGTACGTACACCGCGCACCTCTATTTATCCCGCGGTAACCAATGCTTTCGCGATTCGCGAACTATGCGTATGGAAACGAACGAACTTTTTCGTGCCACCGGCAATGTGAGCCATATAGCCGCGATCGATTGACAATGTATGTTAACATCATGGGCAGACTCGTAACAGTAACATTCCATAACATAATTCCGGCATGTAATATAGTAATGCAGTAGAATGGGTAGCAATAGTTACCCATGCTTTGTTGGTAAATGAGCAGTACACTGTAGCGGGAGCCGTCCTGCGCTGAGGAGCTGCTGGAGCGCGTGGAGGGCGCGCGCGTCGCGCTGCACGCGGCGCACGCGCGCTGGCGCCACCCGCACGCGCACCGGCGCGACCACCAGCACACGCACTGACTTGCATTCGTCGACAGTGAGCAAATCACAATAATACGGGTTACTGCTTATGCAGGTAATTATATAAAAATTAACAATATCGTTACATCAGAGCGATGCACGAACGTACTGGTGATTGTTGCGTTAGAAAGTTTCGTATATTATTTTATTATTCTGCTCGATGTTAATATCGAGCTTTACAAAGTAAACATGCCAAATATTGTACAAACATGTTGTCAAGAGAAACTGGTGTCGGTGGCAATCTCGTCGCCGTACTGGGACACGCATTTATTAGTTTTTATAAATAGTATTGTTTGCTAGTCTTAATATATTTTTAAATGTTGTATTAGAATATAAAATTTGTTAAAAACTATGTTTTCATTTCTTGATAATTTATCCCAGCATACGAGTCAAGTTTACGAAGTTTACCTTCGTTAGTAATAAAGTTTATTACTAATCGATGATACACATTTAATCTAAAAGTATAGTTAATTAAGTGTAAAAAAGGTGATAATTTATATTATTACATTAATTTCGATGGAAAAACATAATGGTGTAGTGAAGCTCTTTGTGTTTGTACTGCGACAGCGCATGTGGGTCACCGGATGTAAAACATGTTCAACTTGACGTTGACAAGTAATTTTCAGTATTCGCAGCAAATAACTTCAACATTTTGTATGATTGTAAATAATTATTTAATGACGAAACAAATATTTTATTTACAACAACGTAACAGTGATTCATGGAGTATGCATTTTATTATTCTCTATTACATGTACAGTTTTTTCTATGCAGCCCGGCGGCATAATACATAGAACACAGGTAATGAACTCATGACACATATTCTCCTATTGACATATGAAATCGGAAAGAAAAGGGACACGGCGTGCGGTGCAGTGTTGTTCCGTTGTCGGGACCTTAAATGCCAAGCGCGGGGGAAGGTGCACAGCTTGTTTTATTGTATGTGTGTTGAAAAAACCGGTAACTGAAAGATGAGTGTGGGCGTGCGCGTGTGTTCACTTGGTCCAGCCGCGCCACATGGAGGCGAGCGAGGCGGCCGCCGACGTCACGAGAGACGGCGCCGGCGCGCTGGGCGGGCTGCAGCTCACCTCCTCCATCTGGAACTGTACCACGCCTCTTACAATACACACACAGACAGAAAGAAAACTGTCCAGTAGTGCGAAGTACGCGGACGTGTGCTGTACTCACGTCGTCCGCGTCCGGCCAGCTGAGGTGTTCGGGCGGCTCGGTGTCGTCGGGCTCGCAGCACCACGCCTCCTCCCATTCGGACGCGCATGACGCGGAGCGGCTCAGGCACGGCTCCACCCTGCAGGTGCATATCAATACACATCATACAGAACTAGGGTAAACACTAAATGAGATGGTTATTAATAATAAAATCGTTGCATTTGCAGTTATAAATAAACTAAACAATGAAATCTTTCATAAGAAACTCGACAACGTGTGGCTGCAGAGTAGTAGAAGTGGTATCTGGGGACGCCAGCCGAATAGTAGGTATGTGTATTAAGCGCATCCGCTTACAGTACCTGCCGAGAGTGGGGTCGTCAGCGGCTGCGGCCAGCGCGAGCGCGTGCAGCCCGCCGAGCGCGCCGCGGGTCGTGGGCGTGGGCGTGGGCGGGGTGTGGGCGTGGTGAGCGCGCGGGGCCGGGGCGCGGGTGACGCGCCGCACGCCCGCGCGCGCGCACAGCGCCGCCGCGCAGGCGCGCAGCCGCCGCGCCGCGCCGCCCCACGCGCGCGACCCGCTGTACTCGCTAACGCATCAACAACAAGATGTTCAGATCTCAATATTCAGTGAAAAGTCGAATTATGATATCTAAAAGATCGAAGTTGCTCCAGATGAATTAATGATACTCTTTCGGAGAGAACCTAGATTGGATGAGGCGACGGCAGTTGACAATTGTACAACGCGTCAAGAGATGGTTTAGCGTTAATGTCAAGTAAGGTCATTATTGTATTCGATTGATGTGGTTAAAGAAATGAAGCAAGCATACGCAAATACACTCTCGGAGGCGCACCTGAGCGAGATGGCGTGCGGCGTGCGCAGGTCCAGCGTCCAGGCGAGCAGCGCCACCAGCTGCGCCGCGAGCAGCAACGCCGCGCTCGCGCAGTGCGCCGGATTTCGCCCCGGTTCCAAGTTCAGCGCCGCTTCTTTATTTTGCGTAACTGAAATGTCACTGAAATGTTGCGTAACTGAACTAAACAAGCATAAATGACACTGGAGCACCCATAACAACCACTTTCACAGTATAGCTATGTAGACAATTCTGAACAAACATTTGGTCAACTGTATAATGTGATGCTTTTTTATCAAGGTTGTTTATAATACTTGATAAAAAGTAAAAATACATTAATTTAAGTTCTCAACACCCACGAAAATATGCCCTTGGTTGGTTTCTCTCTAAAAATCAAACAAATAAAAATCGGACCATTAAATAGATTCTACCATTTGGGAACAACCATGATACAAACAGATAAATAAGCATAGGAGTTATACAATGTATTAAAAGATGAACATTGCTCAGGTTTGACAGCACACAGCCTACTCACCCCAGGCCTGTATTTGCGAGCAGTCCCCATCTGCATCAATGCTGGGTGCAACAATGTGCAGCTGTGGCCTCTGCTGGGGCACCTCTTCTGCATCTTCGCCCACAAACTCCAGGTCTTCTATACTGTCACTTAAATTATAAATGCAACACTGTATTAACTTGCACAGAATAAACTGTGTGAGTGCAATAACTTCACCTTGTGTGAAAAGTAATAGGCTTGCTCACAGCAATGAAGCACTAGGTATATTTCATGTTATATCCAAATGGAAGTTACTTAATAAGGAATGTATGGGTGATATATTTACCTAGAATCATCACTCATGTAAACTGGAAATATGTATTTAGTGAATTGACGTATCCGTGATCTCCTCAAAGCAGCAAGTGCATTTGCTTGCTCATTATAAGTACTAATTTTGTTTTGCAGTTCAGTCCGTTGATTATGTGAATGCTTTCCTAAACTGGCGACTCTCTTCTGGTACCTTGGCAGCTTCAGGCGGAGCTCATTATTGTGACTTGTCAGATCAGCTAACTCTTTTCTTTTTGACTCTATTATATCTTTTCTTTGGTCTATTGCTAATCTCAGTAAGTCAAGTTTGTCCCTTGACAGCTTTGACTCTGTGAGCAGGATATCTTTTCTTATTTTCGGCGCTAAAACTTTCTCACAGCGGTCTAAAATATGCTGTCTATTTTGTTTCATGCGCATATATTTAGCCTGCTTTTCTGCAAATCTGAAAAGAACAATAACTTGGTTTAAAATGTATAACTGTATCTAATACAGACTTGAACAAAAAAATTACCGCTCAAAATAGCAAGTCTATCATAAACTTCGCAATCACTGTGTTATAATTGGTTATCTAATTAGTGACAGAAAAAATAGAAAGAGGTCAACTGTGCTTCTAATAGACATCATTATCTAAGAGTACTCAATGATAAGTTTAAAGCAAAAAGGGTAAAATATTAGCTCACCTGTCCGAGTAAGGCATCGAAGAATGTATAAAGTTACCATTTCGAACACATTCGGCGCAATAAAAGTTTTTCTTTACCGTGTAACACAACACACACTTTTTGTAATGACCATCGCTTTCCGTAGACGAAACTTTAAAATCTCGCGGCGCTTCACTCTCTGTAAAATAACTCGAGGCCATGTTTTAGTTATTGTTTTTGCACTTCATGTATTTAGAAAAGTTGTCAACAATGTCAGCTGGTTAATGTGATGACGGCGGAACGTCAGCTATGACATGAAGTTAAGGTTGCTATATCAAAAAAAAAATTATGGTGCTGCCATAAAAAGAATATAAAATTAATCAGTTAAAATTTTCCTAAAATGCAGGTAAAGTAGGCCATTAAAACAAATGTATACTACGCTATACATAAATCGAGAAACAGGAATAATTGGTGTAACACTGTGTAAAGCGGGTTACCAATAGTCACAACCCTCAGCACTGAAGAGCTGACATACGGACAAAGAGAGAAATTATATTATTCTTCTTTTTAATCGTGTTTTGCATATATTTTATATTTAAAATGTGGTGACAATAACCTCTTCATAAAGTATGACGGAACAGTTCACAAAAAAGTTTGATTCAAGAGGTGCATATTGCAGTGTATAAATTGCCATCAAACCATAAATGGACCGTCGAAGAGAGGTAAAAGTATATTGTAGTCTAGCATTAGTAAAATAATTTTCAGTAGTTTAGGTTATGAACAAATTACATTATTATAATACTTTTATGTATCTCCTTTCAAATCAACAATGTATAATGTAACAAAAGATAACGACTATGATAATTTCAGAATAACTTTGTGTAAATCGGTTTGTAATGCAAACAACATTTTTAATTTATCTTAATAAATGCCATTACAAACAAATGGTTTACTTGGTTGATCTAAAAACATTTACTTTAATAAGTTTTCTTCCGTAGTTCGTCCCGTTGTATAATGCAATTTTATTTAAAATTATAATGACGCAGAAAGCATTTGAGGCAACTTTGTCAGAGAAGAGAGAGGAGAAAATAAACGAGTGGAAAGTTACGCGAGTCCGACGATCGATGCAGCCCAACGTAGAAATAGTTACTACATTTTATTTGTAGATATTTCGCGATAAATTAAAATTACGGTTTTGAAAAAAAAGTCATATTTGGAAGACAATGTCGTCATTAAGAGTAACAGTTTAAGGTACAGCTTTCGAAATAAAGGATAAAACAAACAGTCTTGCTACAATAAATAACATTACCAATTTCGTTATGTTATATGAATCATTGTAACAATTTTATTGTTGGATAACATTCAAAGTAAACAAGAACTTAAATGTATTGTCGATGATGACAGCATCATGCATGTTACATGTAAATTCTAGATTACTAGAACTGCGCCGCAACTTTCAGAAAAATATTTGACATTTGTATATATTATCACTTTTTTTTTAAACATTAATAAAGAGAAGGACCAATTACCAATGAATGTTTTATAAAAGACATAGGATTATACTGACAACCATTATAATTTCTTGAATCACCTAGATTTTTTGTTGTTTTTAGGTATCAATAATAATTTAATAAAATATTTTATCTATTGTAGCAAATGTCTGTAACGTATTGTCTTCAAGTAAATTAAAATAATGAAGAATAGCCTGTATAGGGAACTACGAAGTCATTGAACCCAGTAATTAAAAAAAATAACTCATTAACGTTAGTACGTGAAACTTCGCGGGAAAAGTGAAATAGTATTTTGTTTATCTTACGATTACGACAGAGTCGGGCACTTGCGGGGTAATAAGCGAGTTGATTTACGACTTTACGAGTTTCTTGAAGGACTGGCAGAGTAGTTGCAAAGTTAATTATGGCGGAATTTGATTAACAACGCGCCCGAGCGTGCTAGTTTCAAGATGTTAGTTCGAGTGGTCTTCAGCCCGGCCTCCGTTACACTGAATATTAATGAGGACTCGCGGTTTTCCCTCCACTCTATTGTGTGTGCTTCGAAATCGTTACAAATGTTTTGCGTCCCATCTCTGTGTGATCCTCGGCCGGTATGAAGGTATGTATTATTCTTGTTATACTACATTCTGTAATGTATACGAAGAGGCAAGCAAGACGTTCAGCGATGGTAAGTGATACGCTCCCATGTGCCCGTAACAATGTGGCGCAGGTAAGGATGACATACACAGCGCAACATTGTGCTCGTCTTTATGACACAAGATGTTAAGTCTCGTTACCCCAGTAATTACACACTACTACATCTATATGGTCTCTTGTAAGACACCTATCACTAATAGGTTTATTTTAATTTTGTTCATAAAAAAGTAAGAATTGATCTTTCAATGGTGGTTGTTATTCTTAGCCAGAGACAATTTACGTAGTTACCATTGTTCAGCTTCCTTTTTCAGCAACCAAACGATGGCTCGTGTCAATGTTACACGAATAATTAGTTGTATTAACCGATATGATTACACGAATTACGTTTATAACTTTAAAATAAAGAGTAGTTTCGCAAAATAAACGAGATGTTTTATTAAGCAAGCCGTGATAGCCTAGTGGTTTGAACGCCGGCCTTCCAATGCGAAGGTACCGGGATCGAATCCGGACTGCACCAATAAATTTTTCAATTTATGTCCAGTTAGCATAAAACACCAACTAATATCACGTGATTTGACGGTGAAGGAAAACATCGTGAGGAAACCTGCATATCTACGTCATGACCATCCGTGGTCTAGTATGTGAGATGGAAAAGGCAATGGCAAACCACTCCATTAAAACTGCCAAGAGAGTCGTCGTGTGTTTCACGACACATGATGACCACGACCCTCAGTCATGAGGAAATACGACTAAGAAGAAGATTGCGGAGGTTATACGTAAAAATCCATCTTCGAGATGCCATACAACACGAATGTCACATACACAATGATGGTCGACAATGCGAGTGTCGCTTTGTAGTTATCGGTGAGATATGACAAGAATTAAAGCAATTAAACGGTATATTTCTTTTTTGTTGTACACTCGTTCAATCGTAGGTAATATTGCACAGTGAATTCAAATGAAATCGCGCGAAAATAATATATTCGGTCGAATAATTAGTTTTGTTGGTGCGAAGCGGTGCATTCAAATGGGACTCCATTGATTATTCATGAATGAAATGGTTTTTCGGAAAGCGAGATTGGAGCGGACAGGAGCGGCCATTGGACATATATCTAAACATTCATCGAATTTATCATGCCGCCGCTCGGGTTAGACGATATTAATTGTTATAATGAACTGTTTCATTATTAAATGTTACACTGTGACTTTATTATTATTTATTAGTCGTACCAAAGCGACTAAAATTACTAATAACATCTCACACGGCTATACTGTTGAAGCGAGCTAAGTGATGCTTCAAAATAATAAATGATCGACGAATTCGTAACTACCTCTTTAAACTTGCATGCAGCATCCAACCTTTAAGATAAACGTAATGTCACGACACCGTTTGAAGAGGTAGACTTAAAGTCCCTCCTTTTTGTTGTAAGTTCGTGTACCTGCGCAGTTGTGCGCCTATCTGTGTTATTGTAGACCCCAAGCAGCCCCAACGGCTTTTAAGTAGGTTACTACCGGATCGAACGCATTTCCATCGATGTCTGTCGCCTGTCTCTCCCAGTTTTACCGTATACATTCGTAGTTGTCTTGAATGTTTTAAAATTAAATTTTTATGTTATTTCAATTTAATCCGTTGCGAGGAGAAATGTAAATAACAAAGTTGTTTAGCGCTAGTGCATATGGAAGCACAGGTAGGCGAAATTCAAAGTTTGTAGGACAACACAAAGTTTACGCGACGCGAGCGCTGCTCGAAGTTGTAGTTTATGTTCCATGGTATAGCCGGCTCCGCGTTTACTAAAACTCGCTGCATTTTGAGGAAGAAACGCAATTTTTTTCGTTTAACATCGTTGTACACGCTTATGTATATGTTAAAGTAGACGTTCGGAGCGTTCACGAAGCGGACGCTGCGAAAGTTTTCCATTATCTTTGCCAGGAGCGGGACACGTGACGTCAGCAGGGCGCGCGCCGCACCCCGGGGGAAATTTCGTATAATATCGTATTGGGAACAAAATGTCCGCCTCCATGATACATCTCATTTTCCGAGGCAGTGCTAATGTATCATATGTATTCAGGATAATGCCGAGCTCAAAATAATACTTTGCATGAAAGTGGTGTTGGTGTTTCTGTGAAAAGTTCCCATTGTCGGAGACCGTCTAGTTAGGTGCCGGTGCGGTGCATTGTGCAAACTTTGTGTTCAGGTTTGAAAGGCGGTGTAGGTGGTGTATCTACTGGGTAGCGAGATTTAGTATGTTTGTCTGAAAGCGATGAGCACAATGTACACTGTCAGGGGAAGCTCGCGTTGTTTCGTTAATCAAATAAATCTTTTTTGAAGTGAACAGTGTGACGGGAATGCGTTTGTACATGCTTCACGACAACGCGCTCGAATGTGTATATAAAAAGAGCTCCGTATTTTGTTGAATTGAGTGCGGGTCGCTGATTGAATATTCATTGGTCAGTATTTGCGGTGTAACGGTTATCAAATTATTTCATTGGTTTTGGTATTCACCGCGCCGCCGCCGCCGCGCTTACGGACAATTTGTTCATTTGCCGCGGCCGCGCCTACCTTTTTTGTTATTTCATTAAAAGCGAACATAAATCATTTGCATGTAACAAACGGAATATTTATTTATTTGTGTTATTTGTATAATAATGAAGGAAAAAACACACGCATATGTATTGCGTCAAAAGTAAAATAGTACACAAATCTTTCGTAGTACCTTTGTTTGTTACTTGTTGTTGAATTATGAGTTTAGCAGCTCGGGATTTTATCATGCAGCTCATAGACTATAATCAGTTTATTAATAGTGTTTTTAGTTTTCTATTCTTGATGTTTGTTTGAACACCTGTAATTTTTTCTTAAATTCACCACAATGTCACAAAAGATTACTAATAAAGAGCTCGTTATTTTCTTCGGGCACATCATGCGATATTTAGTGGATTATCTGTAGAGGCAAATTATTTTATAGGAAGTAGAAGGAGGAAGCGTTCTAGGAAAATCACTTACAACTTCGTAGGAAATCATTAACCAAAGACAGGCTGCACCGCACGGGTTCACTCAGCTTACAACCGTACCCTATCGAAGCTGCTTCTACTTGGTCACAATCTACAGCATTGAGAGAGCGATATAGAAAAAGAAAAGTTTTTTATAATTTCACTTTGTCTCTTAGAACATTCACACAATCTATTAAATTATTAACGAAGTTACTAACTTTAGATAGAAATATGAATATGGTTCCAAAAATGGCGTAGTTATTGCGTTAATTAAAGTTCTACAAGTTAGTATATGTTATAAAAAAATTAATACTGTTACAACATTTCCTGTAGTCCGGGTGTTAATTTATTAGGACAAAAAATTGTATAATGTAATCAAGAAAAGTTTGTTCGCGGTGGGTAAAAATCAAATCAATGTTGTAAGTTCACGTCGCTAATTGAATTGAGAGGAATCCTGCGCCCGGCGCCGGCCACCCATCCGCCGGCCACCCATCCGCGTGGCCTTTGATCAGCTCGCGCACCCTCTCGGTCGAGGGTTTTCATTAAAACGATTCATAAGTAATTTAGTCCGAATTAATGCATATACAAGCGGAATACAAAGTAGTATTGCTTTCTTCTACTTCTTGGAGTTAGTTATATATTTTTTTTTTTTATACTACTTTGCGTCGAGACGAGCGCGACGTTCACCTGATGGTAAGTGATACGCTTGCCCATGACAACGTGGCGCTAGTTAAGATGGTACACACTGCACCACATTGCGCTCGTCGCCGGAGACATAAGGTGTTAAGTCTCGTTACCCCAGTAATTACACTAGCTACAGCGCCCTTCAAACCGGAACACAGTAATGTTCGAACACTACTATTTGGCGGTTGCAATAGGAGCTGCGGTGATACCCACCCAGACGGTCTCCGGCAACAGAGACCTACCACCTGGTAAATCTCCTTTTATAACTCATTCCTCTTCATTAAATCGCAACGTATTATGTTCCACCTGGTTACTCTTGATAATAATGAATATATTTAACAAATGCTACACAATTTGAATAATGAGTATGTCAGATGTTTAACAGATCGCGTGTGTTGTTATAGGCAGGCCTGTACTTGCCCAGAGGCAACAATACACGTTGTAGCGGTCGAAATGAACGAGTATAATGAACATAGTGTAATACTAACGAATAATTTTATGCGTAAAATTCCAATAACGGAATGGTTCCATAGCAAATGTATTCTCCATTAAAATTCAAACACGCAACTTCCATTTAGTTATACGAAGTTATTAATAACGGCGCGAGCGCGTCGATATAATCTGGTTATTATTACATTTGTTATTAGTATAAAAGCTCGTTCTGTTTACACGAGGCGCTGCGGTGCTTTGTTCCTGCGGGTAATATCCAGCTTAAGTTCACAACTTGAGCAGTTTGGAGGCGGGGAGTCGCAGCTGCCGACGGAACCGTTGCATTACAACTCCGGGAAGAGCTGTTAAGTGATGCGGCGGCGGACACGAAGCCTTCTGTACGAGTACTTGCATTCGTGTACGTGTGTAAATTTGTATTTTATTAAAGTAAACATTGACTTTACATGACTAGACAAATGATTACGCGATTTGCATGTAACAGATAGGTCTATGAACTATTTGATTCAGATATTTTGATGTTTTCACGTCTTTTTTTTCGTCTGTAAGAAATGTATACACCAGTAGAGATTAGCAATGAATCCATATAAAATATTATATAATTAAATTTATATCATTGCTATAAGAAATATGAAGAAACACTAGATACATTGCCTGTTATATTTCAAAGTTTTATGTTGTGTAAACATCCTCGCTGTTGTTTCATTTCTATGTCGTTCTATTTAGCACGCGGTGAACGCAAGCGGATGAGCTTTGTGTTATCTCATGTTCTTTAAATAAATATGCAAAGAAAATCGTCTGGCTCCGAGGTACATTCAATTATCAGTTATTGTAGAGGAATACAAACGCTCGCTCAGGTCGAGTGGGTCCCCGTCCATACATAAACGTATGAGATCCAAATCGAATTTAGCCAAATCGAATTCTCCAGTGCCGAGGGTGAAAATGCATTTTAAGGTAAATATGAGATGATTTCGTGGAGTGTTTGCGGTGCGGAGAGTGCGGGAGTGCGGGAGTGCTGCGGCTTGCTTTTCTCCTGAACTTGTTCAAAGAATGCGACTTATTTATTTAACTTTGTAAATACCGCGCTCGGAGGCACTCCGCTCCGCCGTAGCTCTCAGTGTACCTCACGCGATGCAGAACAGGCAATCAAGTAAGACTATTAAATAGTATTACTGGTGTCGGGTCAGGGGATCACATAACATTAATTTGATGTCTGAGGCGGTCTATATATATTCACTGACGATAATTTAATTGTTGGAAGAAGCGATGCACTTCTAAGCGCCAATACATGAATTAGTTTGGGGCACGGTGTGCAAATCATTTGTTACGTTATTATTAACTTTAGCATCGTGTCTTTCTAAAGAAGTGGTCGCTGCAATCATTTCATATTTTGTTCTGTAAAGAAGCGTCAGTGCGACTTGAAAAGATTTGTGTAACCACAGCACGTCATGAGGGGTGAGGGTATTAAAAAGATGCCATGTGAAGGTGGTCCGCCGCCGCACTTCTCCCTCCGCAATTGGTATTGTCGAGCAGCCGCCGCCCCACCGACCCCACCGACCCCACCGCCGCGAACACTGCGATTCAGAGAGCTGAAGAGTACGTTGTTAAATCTGTAATAGAAGGGTAATGGAATAAAAGCTTACTGTACGCTATCTAAAGTACATTTCTGTGTCTGTTTAATCATGTGTAGGACTCAGTGTATTCTGAGCGAGCACCGGTCACTTCATAACACACTTTGATTTCTAATGCAAATTACTTTAAAAGTTAGTCCACTGTAGAAAAAAAAATAGAGACAGACATTTCTAATAATTCTCTAAACGAAAAAGATATTGATTTAATTAGTTTAGTAAATATGTTTATTAGGCGTGTATAACGTCTTGTCGTTTAAAGTAAAGTCAAAGTTACAGGAGGTGATGAGACGGACCAAGAGGGTGCGGGAGCTCCCGCTCACGAAAGTGTCTGATTAACGGCCACTAGCAGGCTTTCTAGTTGTTTACGTCTTTCAATATGAAGTAAAATAAAACTGCAACTATGTATTAGATCGTTGAAAATAGTAGCACTTCGATAGCAGCGGCGTACGATAAGCGTGTGCCAACTGACAACTCTCTGGCCTCCTCACTTTTAGCGTCCAGCGTGAATTTTTCTATTATTTATTCGTTAGTCAATAACGCAAACAGTGATTATAAAGTCGATTTAGCTTATAAATACATAAGAACTTGTTTTTTTGAAACATTCGAGAGCTCAATCGTTTAGTTTCCAGCTTTCGATGGTAACCAAAGCGCGTTCCGTTGGAATTATTCCCTTTGCGTAGAGTCGGTCAGTTCGGAGTCAGTCGGCGGTGCACGAGCCGCCGTTTGATTGAATTTCCTCGTCAAAAGCGTCCAATCGCCCGCAGCCCGCGCTCGGCGCACCTTCAAAGGTTTTATGCGATCGCAGCGACGGCCGCGCTGTAGTGCGGCACATGTACGATGTTTCAAATCAACCCACTGTCTGTACGCAATGAATTTTGAACACATGGAAGTTCATCGTATGGTTTCATCAGCAAACGTATATTGAAAGTACAGGCTCTTATAATCTTTAACGTTGATTCTGTAACAAACTGTTCACACTGCTGTTTGACACTGCTTCACAGCACCAGTAAACTAATGATACTGATGGGATTTTTTTTGTTGCGTATCTTCAATAATGTTATTCCAGTAAAGAACATTAAGTATTATTATACGTTTAGTCTTCAGTTATTATAGCATTTTGTTATGAGAGTATTCAATACAAAAACTATTTTATAAATTTGTAAGTTAATATCTAATGTTAAGTAAAATTAGCGTAGCAAAATTCAGGAGCCGCGCGATTTGGTGCACTAAAAATTTAAATTCTGGCGTGCATCCAAATGAAGCTATATTGGAGTGTAAACTGAATGAGTAGTTCCGCTCGGCGGATGCATTTAACTGCGCTAATAACATCGGCCGGCGGCACAAGCATTGTGCAGCGCAAATCGAAAAGAAAATTCAACAGAAACATGAGTAAGCAGCTATTTTGTTTCAATTTTCCTGCAAATTGATTAATATTGAAGGAGACAACCTGTCTTTTACCGTAAAATCAGCTATCGGAGTTGAGAGCACAATAGCAGTACCAGTACAAGTGCCGGCCGGTGTTACCGCTTCAAGTTTTATGTAACACAACGACTCGCACAGTCACGGAATTAACGAATTTTTCTCTCTGAATGTTTAATCTGTGCACGCTGAATCGTCAGTGTATTCCTTTGCCTCTCAGCCCCTTAATTAAGTTTCACATGGGCGGGTAATAATCGCAGAACTTTTGTTGCTCCACCCCCACCCCTGCACTACGATATAATGAATGGAAGGTGAAGTAATGCGAGCGCAGCACTCCACCTGTTAATTGGGTCTGGCGGCGACGTACTCCCACATCAGCCTACGATCCTAACAAATTGAATTGCAACCGATACTGTTTTTCATGATACACTAATTTGATTCCCGCTACTCCATACGAGATCACATTGTCGGGATTTAAGAGGCAAAAAACTAACGGATGATTGTTGACTTTATTTACTTGTAACATTTTTAAAACGTGAATTTAAAATCTTTGATTTTCTAATCTACTTTTTGCTGCTTTACATTTTTAGATTACACACAACAATCGTCTATTCTTGATACCCTTTCACCTTTCTTCTATCTACAATGCACTCACTTGATCTCTGTGTTACACAGTGGTAAGTGACAATAAAGTTGTTGAGAGCGGAGCGTCCTCGTGCAGAATATCATTGCTGATGCCGGAACGAACCAATACTGCTGCGGCGGCAGAATTGCAATGCGAGGATGATAGCCAGCCTGGAACTGAATCAATAAGTTAGGCGTAAAATCGAACTCTGTTACAAAGCAAATCACTGACATGGAGATAATTAAGCTTTCACTTACGGTTTGTATTTAGCAGCTGCAACTGGGACAATCTGTTGTGCTCTCTCTCTCCCCACTCTATCCCCCGCTCTGCCCCCGCCGTACCCGCCGCCGTTAATTATGCGGTGGTAGATGAGGGTCCGACGTGGGCAGCTGCGGAGGTGTCCCGACGTTATCTAACACTTGACGTATTGCCTAACGCACCCATACTTCATAATTACAGCCGTCGGCTTCCTTCTATTGTTAGCGCTCGGACCGATGGAGATCCATCGCCGCGCCGGCGGCGTGACGGCGGACTTAACGATGGAAATCAATCTAACACTAACATAAATACTCATTACCACTGTATTTTTAGTCATTTTTGAATAGTTTATTAATGTGTATGACTCGTGTCCATAATAACAATGACAACATTTAACTTTTGTTAAACGTTGTTTGTTTTAAAACTTAGGCAGATTACAAAGATTACGTCACGGCCTGCCAATATAAAAAGATTGATCTCATTCTTGCGTTAATTAAAATAAAAACGCCATTAATTAGAAGAAATCCAAAGCATTCGTTAAGTGATCGTTAAGTTAAATAAAAATTCAATGAAGTGCTTCGGAAGTTTTAGGGCGGCATTGCGAAAGTAATTTATTTCGAGCAATCTCTTTTTATTGCGCTCGGCGGTGATTAACCGGTGCTTAAGTGCTTTGCGATTGAAATCCACTGCCGAATGTATTACACAATAAGTATTACTGCACTCCAGTTACATGTGCGGCGCCGCTCAATGTGAATTTTCTATAACTTTACCAAAAACGCTGTTAACATTCCGGAGAAGCACTGCTTCAAAACTGTAGAAGGTGTCACTTGAAACGGATTGGAATCTGTGCGACTGTCATTTCTGCACACCGAATTTTTAACTGTTACACGGTTTTGGTGCTTTTAACACTGTGCTGTGCATCGATGAGAACCTCAAAACTATTTATTTTACAATATAACATTATTGTAAAACTAATGTTTAGTAAGTTAAAAACTACAATCACTTCTGTACTCACATTCCGCGCAAAATATAAACACATGAGTGAAATAAATAATTCTGTATTAAATTAACCTAGTGATGTACGTAATACAGCGTTGGTTGTTTATTAATCTACACGAATGTTCCTCGTCTCAAAGTTTTCTGGAAATAACTACTTACGGGCACATATTCACCTTCAAACTGTGCGGTTTCCGGTTGCTCTTAAAAATTTTAAAGTGATTCTATTTTCACTGCATAGTAATTTTTTCTCTCATAACATTTATTAAACGTGACAGTGTGTAAAAAATATTAAATCTCAGGAACAAAAAGCTCTCGCCGCCGGCGGACGGGGTGACAAGTTTTTATCGTTTTAATCTGGGCGGGAGCGCGGCGCAGCTTCCGGTAATGACGTCATTACTTGCCGCGGCGCGGCCGGGCGCCGAGCGGGTCACCTTCTTACATTATCCTTCAAACATGTAAATTATTTTGAACGAATTGGTTTCAGAATCCTTTTTCCTTAATCCATACTAATATTATAAATGCGAAAGTAACTCTGTCTGTCTGTCTGTCTGTCTGTTCCTCTTTCACGCCTAAACGGCTGAACGGATTTTGATGAAATTTGGTATGGTGATAGATGATAACCTAGAAATGGTCATAGGCTATATATATGTATATAATAAAGCTTGTAGTAAATATAACTTATGTACTTTAGTTATAACTTTGGCCACTCTTCTGCAACCCACTAATATTTAAATATTAGTTATTAGATGAATATATATATAGTGCTGAACCCCCACACACCGCCCATAACCAGGGTGACGGTTCTGTTCAAGAGATTTTTTTTGACAGAACGAAGTCTGTCGGGTCAGCTAGTTATTTATATAAGAAATCTACTGAGGAGGGCTTATTGAAGTGTCCGTTTCATCAATAGACACCTACAACCAGGTGAATCTATAATGAATGGCGCAAAAATATATCCAAAAAACTGAGCCAATTTACAGAGCGCGCCGGAGAGTTCATTACTCGGCGCGTCGGGCGGAAACTTTTAAACGATATCTCATTTACGGTGCGCATAGTTTTTAAGCAGGGGTTTTATTATATTCGTTCGCATAATAGATTACCTAACCTGCGGTGATTTATAAACACCCCGCTCGCCCGCTCTGTAATAAATTACTAATGAATCGTTGATAATTAAACAAGCGAATGTTCTCTAAGTGAACTGAAATAGCTGTATGTTATAACTTAACAGATGGAGTAATTAGTTAGGTAGATCCGGGCCGTGCAAACATTTGCCTAAACAATTAACCACGCGTAGTGCTTAATTAACGCGTGACACTAACCGACCGATAGTTAATTAACAATCAGTTACACTGACGACGATTGTACAACAAACGCGCCGCGGATCCGGTGCGGTTAGTTAATGTGTTCGCGCTACGGACGGCGGGAACCTGCGCCGTGTCTGAACACAGAAAAATACTTATGTCAGCAGATTGTTATTCATTCGGATCGAAAAAACTCTACCGTTAACCAAACTGCACCAGTGAGATCCGTTTTTAGTTTTGTATTTTACAGGGATTTTGTTTCTATCAGCTGTTACTGATGATGAGTGTTGCCGGGGAGCGGCAGCTAAGGGAGCTATTTCCTATTTCTGTCGCCAAGTAGTAATTTGCAAACATTACGCTGATTCATTCTAAAGCTATACCCTATTCTAGTGGCATTACAGGTGTAACTACTGTTTATCCTTATTTCTGCTGTCTTTGGTGTTGTACTTCTCAAACAACTGGTAAGATTTCTTGCACGTCGATAATTTAAAAGTGTTCCTAGCTGTTTTAAAGAATATTGATGCCACTTTTAATATATCCAGTAATTTTTTAACTTAAGAGATCATTGTACCTGTACAAGTTGCTTTAAAAATTGATTTTAATATTATAAAACTTTAACTGCTTCGCCTCCTTATAAACTTACATAATGGGTCGCCGGTAACCACGCAGTAACGAATAGGCCCCCCTCTCCAACTTTTCCTGTATAAAGGAAAGTTGTGTCGTAAATAATGCGCCGCACCCGCCGGCCCAAATTGTTATGCACCTACTATAGAATATATTACACAATTTAACACGAAACCCCTCTTCATATCACGGTCTACCTTACGGCGAACACTTAAATTCTTAGACACTTATTAAGTTACGCTCCATTATTCGCCGAGACATTGGTCTAAGTAATATGAACAGAAACAAAACATTTCAATGTTACATTAAAATATCCCACGTAACAGATACTTTCTGCTGCGATGCAATAAACAATTGATAACACTGAAATCCAATCTCCCATCACTATACTACTCGTATTAGCTGACACCCTGCAGACGCGCTCGTTTCTTCTCTGCTTATATCTCTAAATGATTTAAAAAACTATCTTAATCTACAGCTTATGACTTTAACGATCTCCAGCTGCGAACAGTAAACGCATTGCGATGACTTTGCTACGGAAAGTTTTAACTAATTCGGAAACTTGTGCACTGCAACATGTAAATGAACTTGTTAGTGCGACGTTCTTGTTTTGTACTGAAAGGTTACAACGCAAGTCAACTCGATGTCTATTTAGTCGTAGTTTTTATTATATCATAGAATTAATTAAAAAAAATGCAAAAGTTTTTACTATTATCTCTCTTAGGACAGTCCCTCTTGTCTGGAGCAAAGGATTTGCCTCCACCGGCTCCAGCGCGTCCCTTACCACTGTGTTAAAATTATTATGTGACCCTTGTAATCTCTTATTATCCTCAGCTGTCGTAAATGTCGTCGGAAAAGGAAAAGATTCCAAGAAAAGGCTTGCCGCTCTCCCTGCGGTAATTACCAACCCGCGTGGCGAGTACTATAAACACCCTCAATATTGAGGAGGCCTATGATCAGCGGCGGAATAAGCTGAAATGATGACGATGAAGTGTGTCCTCGTGAAGCATTTGAATCAGTATCTGTACGCTAATCCATCCCCGTTCACTGGTTAATATTTGTGGATCAATTAATTTGTGTAATTGTGTTTGGTTTGGAGCGCGGCGCGCGGCCGGCAATCAGGCTGCCTTCAAATACAGTTCAGCTCGTTATTTGCGCAGCGCTAACTGATCAATGATTACTATAACTACTCGTTTGAAGTCCTCAATTTGATATGTATATAGCATTTCTATCTCGGTCTGATTCAGATCACCCTTTTTGTGTTGGATCGAGGGATACCTCGTAGTTGTCCGTATATAAATTATTAAAACAAATCAAACTCAGCGGGAGAAATATGGGTAGATCGATCTAGCTGTTAATTTCTGACAACATTGTGTATCTTATTTCTATTTATATACATTATAAAAAATGCGCAACTCGTGTTATCAAGTTTTGTAAAATATATTTTGACACGGGTGTTAGTGTATATCTCCTGGGCATAGCAGACAGATGTGACCAGTACATGGTCAACACGAGGCTCTGTCGGTCCGTTACCGGCGAATAACTTGGCAATAGTATTATTCAGAGTAATGGCGTGGGTCCGATCGGTGATTACTTCGCATTTATTTCGACTCGTTTCTTTTTATCGCGGCCGTTGCGGACGGACGGACGGCTGTTGAATTGTTTGCCGATTTAATTAAAACGTTCCGAAGCCATCGAACTGCTGTAACAATAAACACGGCTGTAATCGGGAACATTAAACAGATTTAAGTTGTAGTCGGCCGGACTGTGCAGCTTTGTGATTGATTCACTTAACGCGACCCGAGGTTGGGCGAGCAGGCCGCCTTGACCTCGCCTGGATCGTGTACACAACGGTTGCCCACCGGCCCACTCCCAGCTGTCCCACTCCCCCGCCGCCCCGCGCGTAGATGATACGTCTATCAAGTAAATGGAGCTTGCCTTTGACATATCGCGTCAATTCGAAAGCCGGACTACGCTGTGAACTATGTAATGTAATACAATTTAATACGCTCGACGATTGAAACTATTTGTACAAATACAAATAAATAAACTTTCAGTTCGGGTATACACCCGGCCTGTTTTGTAATGTTTGTTTTGATGTAATGTATTAAAAGACAAAAATCTCTTTGCTCGGTTAAAACAAATCGGATCGCATTGGCGGGGCCCGGCGCGGGTGCCCGGCCCCAACTAATTGCGGATCCGAAACGGGTTTTGTAGCGGTTAAGTTAAACATTAAACATCGCTACCAATTTACATGCGAAGGGGTTGGCATTGTTAAATATTAACGGAGATTTGTTTACGCAGCGGTGTTTAGTTCGCTGCCCAGACGTACTTATATACGAGTACATGTGGATGTATACAAGCAGGCTCTCACTTTTACACGATATTGTATTCGTTTGTAGATAGCCCTTTTTAGATACGGCCAAACAGAGTTAAATAAATTTCGGGTTAGTTCCATATTTTCTCTATATTTCAATCGCGAAAGGAAATAGAAAACATGCTTTTTATTCGGTTAAGAACTTCTGTCGAATCTTTAGTTTTTCTTCACTTCCAATTTC
This sequence comes from Byasa hedistus, assembly GCA_029286795.1. NCBI lineage: Eukaryota > Metazoa > Arthropoda > Insecta > Lepidoptera > Papilionidae > Byasa > Byasa hedistus. The sequence goes on along the minus strand of JAGSMW010000020.1, from coordinate 181,127 downwards.
TTTTTTAATCATATTTTCAAAAAAAATTACACTTGTTACAAGTTGGGTGCACCAGCGGGACGAATTCGTTGATTATGACACCAGCTCCTTGTGATTATTAGAATGTTTATCTGGTGTACATCCTCTTTTAATATAACCGTAGCTGTAGCTCACTCTCAATTTATACATGAAATAACGATAAATTAAAAATGGGCTATTGATGCCCGCATGTGTAAATGTATGTAGTTTATCATTAAGAAAATTAAATCTTTGAACATAATAATATTTTAAGTATCTATAACAGTAATTAATCCTTTTCTCAGAACTTTGTAATAAACGAGCTATAATTATGAAAAAAGGGAAAACGTGGCGTTGCGTTTAAAGGCTTAACGTGACGTCATTAACGTTTCCTGTAAACGTATAAAACGGTTTACCTTCTAATTCCTCATCGCCAGTGGAGCCCCCTGTCCTCACCCTCTCCACCCTCCTCCTGCTCCACGCACCCTCCGCTGGACACGAGCGAGTGGGACATTAATTACAGAGATGAATTTCTGTTAATGATATCTTATTTTAGACAGTTCGCTGTCCCCGGTGCGCCGGCATTGCTTTAGGAATCCATTCTGTGAGTATAATCAATAATAAATGTAATCTAAATTTGTTTTTTTTAGTCCATTCGTTATATTATGTGATGGAATAAGAAATATTTATAAAGATCTCTAATTACGAGTAGAGCCGTGATAGCCTAGTGGTATGAACGCCGGCCTTCTAATGCGAAGGTACCGGGTTCGAATCCGGCCTGCACCAATGAATTTTTCAATTTATGTGCAGTTAGCATAAAACACCAACTAATATCACGTGCTTTGACGGTGAAGGAAAACATCGTGAGGAAACCTGCATATCTATGTCGTGACCATCCGTGGTCAGACTAGTATGTGAAATGGAGAAGGCAATGGCAACACCACTCCATTATAACTGCCAAGAGAGTCGTCGTGTGTTTCAATAAAAACATGATGACCACGACTCTCAGTCATGAGGAAATACGACTTAGAAGAAGAAGAATTACGCGTAATTAGTTTAATATTCGCTAGAAAAGTAATGAATAATTTATAATCTGAAAAATAATGAGGCGACTCTTGTATGTTCAGAGACAGGGTCAAGTTTCAAACAAAAAATTACGGGATCACCCTTGTTGGTAAAAGGTGTTTATCGTACGGATGTGGGTGCGTCACATAATTTTTTATTTTTCTCCTCGCAGCGGCGGGTACCTGAACATATCTTTACTTACCGGTCGGTGCCGGGGGGTTAGTCAGTCGCACCCCCCCCGTTTTGTGCCGACACGGACACACAAAAATAATATATAAACATGTGGTTTATCACACTGGTAGGTTACCGCAGCGTATTTCTCTACCTCCCACTCGTAATGTATAAACATTAGTGTTAAGCTTCGAACCAGTCTCGAGAGCGTCGAGTTAACGAAATTACTGTGGTAACGTAACCCAACATCTCACGGCGACGGGTATACTGTGCTGTAGTGTATATCATTCTAACTAGTACCGTTTTCGCTCCGTTAAATACTAAAAAATAATCTTTCCGGCACTTCTCTTTTCGGCTTGTCGGTTATAAATGAAATAACATCTGACTGTCACTAAGTAGCGGTCCGTCAGACAAATCTTCGTTGTTATTAATTGACTGGGGACGATTCTAGCAAAAAAAAAAACTCGTTAATGGAAGCAAAAAAGCGTCCCCCGAGGTGCGGGCGCGGGCGGGTTTAGTACCTGTCACACGGCCGGGAGATTTAAAACATTTCCCTTGTCTCGAATAAACGGGAGCAAAGAAATAAGTTGATCGAGGATTTACTTTGCGCGGCGCAAAGTGAACAAACAGGTTGGAATTATCGTGTCTCCGGGAGATTGTCACCCGGACAGTTCAGTGAAGAAATGTAATGACATGCAAATTGTTTTGCAGTTTACGTCGGGCTGTTAAACGGTCACATTCAGCCACTATATAGGTAACAGTTTTACTTTTTAGGTTCAATAACTCACTGCCAAACCCATTTCTGCTGACCGAGTTGTGATTAAGGAAATTATTGTTAGAATAACTTTAAAGCGTCTCGCTTTGCGTTTTTTAAGATTATACATTTTTTTTTAGAAATGCGCCATATTTTCTATAAGGTTTACTTTTTTAACGAGATACAGTGTCCGTTAATAGATTCTTTTCGTGCCAATATAAAATATAAGCTAAAATCTAAACGCCCTTTTTGAACAACAGCATGGTGCGTAATCTATTTATTGTAGTTCGTCTGGCTGTGAATATTAACATTTAAACTTGAAAGTGACGGCATCCTCGGGACGCGTACATCGCACAACTCCGAGCACCGCGATAATTAAACCCTTTGTGTGCGAGCAGCTCGTTTGTGCTGCACACAGTCGCCGGTATTGAAGAATTGCCGGATTGAACGGATTTTCTGATAACTGAGAACATTCACGATCGAAACACCGTTGTAATCGTACGAATATATGTGTAGAATTTAATTTTAGAAGCAACGATACACGCACAGATAGATGTACGAGTTAAACATGTGATACACTTTTTGGAGACGGACGTTAAAGGTAGTCGCAGTCGTGTAAGGGCAAAGCGTCAACGCTTACCGTTCTTTTTGTACACTCACATAAAATATTATTACGGTAATACCAAGTGACAAGGTGCGGTGGGGCGCATAATTGTTTAACGATGGACCAGACGGGAATGTGGCGCGCTACACGAGGACCTTACTGACGTATCTCTTCATCATTTCATATAACCTCATACGAGACGCGGCACAACAACACACGAATATACGCAAATTTGTATTAACTTAACTGTCTTTATTGAATCACTCTTCACACTTTTTCTCACACATGTAATGCCTTTTACAACTTAATCTCTTATTCATCGTTATGACGAAACCAGTAAGTATACATATATCATCATAAAGTTTGGTTGACGTACTATATTACAGAATGCATGGATATATTACAACGTTTCCTTTTTGTTCTTTTCGTATATACTCTCCACTCCTCGCCGCAAATACACAAGTTCCAACGGAATAACGCAACGAACGTTAATCCCATCGACCGCGGCGGAGATATTGGCCGAAATAAATTACTTTGCTCGAGAAAGTAAATTTTACCCACAAACCCATCGGCGAAAGTATTTATATTATTTAAGTAAACGTTCGTTGAACGTATATTAAGAATCAATTGGATAATGGCATGTATATTTTGCGGCCACGCGATCAGTGCATTGCACAAGGTTTCTCTTTACACGTAACGAATCGTTGTGTGAAGTAACTAGAATGGTTTTATTTGTTTTATGACAAAATACCTGTATCCCAAGTTAGATGTGTATCGATACACGTATAAATCCATTAGCTAATACATCGACTCGGAGACAATATCGGGACACCTCCGCGTCCGCCGCCGTCGGACCCTCATCTGTTACCGCACAATTAGCCACGATTTACCGCGGCGTGGTGAGTGCCGGTAGGACCCTCTTACTGTTATCAACAATATTAATGGCTATACACGAGCGTGAACTTTGATAAGCACACTAAACAACGTGGTGACAAATAGACGAAAAGGCAATTTGTTGCCACATTTACGTAGGATTACGTTCATCCCCTGATTTATGCGGCCGCGTGTGCTTTACAAATATTATACTTAGCTGCTATTTAACTCTACTGTCCTACGTGTTAGGATCATTCAGTTCATTGTTGAGTGAGTGCGTAAAATTTCTCAATAAGAAACCTTCCGTTTGCGGCAACGTATTATAGAAGAATCCTCAGGTAAAGCGGCGACTTCGATTAAAAACAACAACGCACTTAGATTATCTTTTTGATTACCCGAGCCCGCCGGTACTACGGAACAGGCGGTGATCGTTCTTTATAAATATCCTCGTGGATGTCCTGTCACGCTGCACTCACTCCTGGATGTGGCTGCTGTAAATATTTTTCTAGAAATTTGAATAGAGACACCTGTTTACAATTTGCTCGATAGCAATAGATCTACGGATTTAAAATACATATTGTTAAGTAGAAATACTTTACCTATTTTACTTTTAATTTGACAGTAGTTGTTCTCTGGGAGTTGTGATAACATCCTGACTAGTCTCGTACGGACAAGCGGGATCCGTCTAATATGACCCAATAAAACGTTGTAATATTAAAAGATATTTTACCCTCCTCGGCTGCGGTGTCATCTCCTGATATCCTTGCTTTTGTAAGGTAAATCAATCTTCTCGTCTTCTATGAAATATATCCGTTGATTTATTACCACCTCGCCTTTTTATTGTATAAATGCGCGATTCGAGTCTACGACCTCAAACTGGAGAGATGTACTTGAAGTCCTTAGCGTTTTAAATCTATGTGCTCGTTAAGCTTTAGATGTAATGTAAAATTTTCTATTTGAACCAGTAATGTGTGTATGTCCGGGTCGTTATATTGTGCCGTTATGAAATGGTCGCAATAACAATAACGAGAACGGCTACGATTCCGGAGGTCGTCGTCGGGGTTAAAGTGTCTTCCCTCGCAGCGTCCTTATCTCGTTATATGAAATACGGAGCTCAGAAAAACCTATTCATTCTGTCATTATGAATATTTCGTGAACAAAATGAGTGCTGTTGGAACCGAGTGCTAAAAATAAGTTTAGACGTGAATCAGTTATTACTCTCTTGAAAGAGTTTTGCTAATATTTTCAGTTTTTGCATTACTAAAGTTCTAACCACTACAACTGTAATTTTTCCGCGTCTGTTGTGTCATGACTTAAGACAGAACAAACTAAATATAGACAAAGGAAAGGAAACTCGCGTAAATAGACATACTGGATCATAGTTCCTTGGCATTTATTTGAAAAAAAAAGTAGGTTTTTTAGGATTCATTTCTTGCATTTTACTTTTTACGTTTTAAGAATGAATTTGAATATTGTACTATTATTAAAAAGGCATTTACTTGAAGTGTATAATAGTAGAGCCCTCGCGCTCTCGTTTCTGCTGGTAATCGGAAGTCGTTATCAATTTGAGGGAAGTGTACGTTTCATCTACTTGTTGACTGAATGCGGTGAAGGAATTTAAATCGTGAGACACAAACTTAACACAAAAATTTATATTTATGACAGCCTGCTTCTCATGTTGTACGAGCGTATGACAAATTGTATTCTGCTATAACTGACCACGCAATTCACACTAAATTGAAAATGTGGTAATTTTTATACATAGCTAAAACGCCCAGTAGAAATGAAGTGTTTGTTATAAATTGATCGCAATTGATATTTTTTAAATCATGCATTACACCCCCGCGCGAGACTACGTGCGGCCGAGCTGTACTCTTCCGGTCTAATTTACTTAACTCAGTTCAAGGTAACTTTAAAATGTGTGAAAAATCTTTGGAAAAGCATTTAAGTGAAATGTCGATGTAGAGCGAGAAATACGCGGGCGGGGTGAGGCGGGGTCGGAGCGGGGCCGCGCTAAATAAATAACTGAGCGCCGAGTCCGGCGCACTTGCTCCAGCTTACAATGTTGCTGCAAGAGCAGGGGTAGTCTTTATTTAAACATAATCTCTCTACCATTCTGAAAAATTAAATTAACGTTTGTACTAGAAGATGAGCACTAAAGCAATGCATTAATAATAAAATAAGCTGACGGATATATACTCCCGGACACATCTATCGGCGCACCACCCAGTGTTTAAAGTTTCGACGGTGTCTAGTTAAAAATAAATGTTAGGTGCAGCAATAAGTTTTAATGCAGTTTTGAAGCAGATTTATTGGTCAACCCGAATGTATGTTTTTTTTTTTTAATTTTTTTTGTAATTTCGTATTGATTTAGCCGGCAGAAGTTTTACGTCTTGGGCGACAATTTCAGGCAGAGTATCCATATTTTTTTGGTCAAAACTGGCTCTAAGTTTAGATTTGCCTTTTTAAGGAACCAATAATCGGACACATCAAAAATATAATCCAACTTGTGCGAAATAAAAAAAGTTTTCTCCATTCCTGGGTCGTTGAAAACAATGAACAGACTCGAATTTTCGTTTTTTTTTTCATAATCCTGAATTCAAAATTAAAAAAAAAACATACATAAAGGTTGACCAAAAAAATCAGCTTTAAAACTGCATTAAAACTTATTGCTCCACCTAACATTTATTTTTAGCTAGACACCGTTAAAACTTTTAAACACTAGGTCGATAGATGTGTCCGGGAGTGTATTTTGTTCGTTGAAGAGAAATTTCGGTCTCGTGTTTATATAGTATGTCTACTATATGCAGTATGCAGCTATGAAATATTGAAAATTACACAGATTATTCGTCGATGTTATACAACAGGTATATTTCAGTTGGTATAGTGAAGCGACAATGTACGTTGCAGCAGGTGAGAAAATGTTTTAATTAAGCGAAACATAAACAGCGCTGCGCTCGTAAGCGACGACGCAAACAGTATTACGAACCGCAAGTAACATTGTCTCGCGATGTGTCTTTGTGGTTGCTGTGCACACGAACCGGTACTGTTGCAGACAATGTATTGAAGTGTACAGTGCCTTTGTACACATTTACACAGCTGCTTTGGCATCCGCCGATGTACAGAAATATTACATAGGGAATTCCAATGATTTCAGGTGCGATTATTTTTGAAAAATTTACATATCGCTGTCAATACAACTGACAACTTTGTTCTTAAGTTTTATTTGGTGTCATTTGTAAATTCAGTGATGACTAACTCCTCTGTTATACAAATTTAACATTATAGTGTGTGTTAAACAATTGCATTAAGTTTTTTATATAAAAGTACGTGTACATGTACCTACTAAAGCATATATAACTACAAAAATTATAAAAAAATACTGAAACATTGACATCACTAGACATAAATTGGTATATGGATGTATGAAACACAAGACGCGTTGATGTGCACAATGTTGTTACAGGAGATTGGATCCGGGCGGCCGGCGGCGGCGCGATATCGCGCACACAGCGATATGCTGCTCAAGTAAGGCGATATATCACTGTTATAGTGCATAAAGTGAAAATAAAATGGAAAGGCAATAAATACATCTATTTACGAATAGTTGAATTATCAAACAAAACGAACAAAATACTAAATTATCAGTCGTACAATAACTCAAAACGGCGACAACGTTGAAAATAATGAGTTTTTTTTTAAATAATAATCCGAAAGTGAAAAATAGAACTATTCAAATGTAACTGTAACGTAACTGTGGTCTCGCGGGAGTTTGGGAAAGGTATCTTCACTGGTATTTTAGTCTACTAGCCCAGATAGAAAATCGATACCGAAACAAGTCACCAAAAAAAATAATTTAAAAGTGAAAGTGTTGTATCGAACGGAGCAAGTCTTCCGCGGAAAGAAATACCTCAAGGCAAAGCACCTGCACGCGGCCGAGCACATAAATCTTTGCAAACGGCCAGCGTAAGGCCTCAAAGTAGTTCCACTAATGCAGCACTCTGCGGATTGCGCATAAAACGGGGCTTAGGCTCCTAATGGCCGCCGGGTTACGGCGCGCCGCCCGCCCGCGCCCTGCGCTCAGACGGCTGAGGAAAAATAAACGCGCCCGCGGACACGCGGACACGCGACACGCGACACGCGGACACGCGGACACGCGGACACGCGGACACGCGGACACGCGGACACGCGACACGCGACACGCGGACACGCGGACACGCGACACGCGGACACGTTACTCTCGCGGCGACATTACAACTCAGAGGAAATCACTACGCCAATCAAACATTAAAATATACAATGTAGAGCTGATATAAGGTTAAACGTTGTCTCCGGGGCAGCGGCAGCGCGGCGACGGACAATGTGTTGCTGTGCACACATTTTGTGAAGCGGCAGTACCCGCTTTGTGTAACAATAGGGTTTTATATTGATAAAATAGCTCCGCGTATCGTAACACCGTTAAATTATGATTTTATTTAGAGGCGGGCCGCAAATCTTGCCCGGCTGAACGCGCCGCGCCGCCCGGATGTTTGTGCATACCCGGTGCCCGGCGCCCGGCGCCCTGCGAGTGCGCTCTTCCGGCCGGCTGCTTCCGGTGAGGCGGCGCGAGATAAAACCCGACGGAATGATCGTTAATCCTGCAGGATATCGCGTTTTATAATATTACATTCAATTCTTCACTTACACCGGCAGACAGGCGCAACGCTCTTTTAGAAACAGGATTATGAATGAGCGCACGAATTTTATTCAACTGAACAGATTCCGTCGAATTATAACTAAAAATATTCTCGGTCAAAATTGGTCCCGCCGCTCGACTACTCGAAATACTTAAAACTAGATACTTGGCATAGAATTTATTTGAATATCATTTGGTGCTTTACATATTAAAACGGGAACCCCGATGTCGTGATGTTGTTACGTCTGCTTCAGGAATTTTGGAGTGCGAAATGAATCGTTTTAATGATGAAATTAATCACAGGAAATGTAATAAGCAGCGACAAATGGCGGATACGCAGCGCAGCCTGATTATACTCGTTAGACAAATGAAACTGAGTGTCTGCAGGGAGGGTACACCGGGAAAGGCAGGAGACGGCGCCGTGGGATGGCGCGCGCGGCGGCTCCGTTTTTCTTCTGAAATGAGTTATACATCAGAGTGACGATACTAAAAGACCTTCACTCCGCTTTGTACTCAAAAAACAATCTGTGTTTAAACCCTAAAGTACCTTTTGATTTTTTTGAATTGTAAGGAACTATTACTAATTGCTTCTCGCCGAGGTCGTTAAAAGTCTGCACCTGCGTAGGGACTGTTTATCCTATAACATTGTTAATTAGTCTGGGCAATATGTAATATTAATCAAAGCTAACAGTGTTTAAATGAAATGAAACAAACTACTATAGCCTAACTAGTAGTAGCTCGTTCACTTTTTAATCAAAGACCACTTTTGATAGCAACTAAATATTTATTGTGACATGAAACAATTCATGTCGGGTCAAAATGATGTATTGTTAGCTGAGTTGTGAATTACTTCGAGGCAGTGGTCGCAAGTGGAACGCATCAAATCCAAGTTACTTTTGCGTTTAACTTAATCGCACTGAGCCGTTCCGTAAATATCCGCTCTCCATTATCCCGGCAGAGGTGAGCTTGTATTATTTATTGCTGCAGCACCCCGCGGCACCTCTTATCTCTATCCGTAAATTTTCTTTTTAACCTACAACAAACAGGAGGTTCTTTATCCGAAGAGTCCTTTTCTTTGGATCACGCTTAATTTTTAATGGAGTGATCCGATACGGATGTCGTTACTTTAGATCTCTATGTTTGCTTCACAAGAAATTAAAAAAATATATTTTCAGCAGGAAAAAATATTGCTTGATTGAAATGAAAATTGCACGCACGTATTGAAAACAATCACAAACAAAGAGATCGCAACGTTGTCGCAAATAAATAGTATTTGTTTAAGCAGCGTCAATGTCATCAGAATGATATTACTTCTGTTTTAGTTTCGTTTGACAGTTATTTTTTACTTTATAAAAACTTATTTCTTATTGAATAGAGGAACTGCAATTTGACTGTTACTTTGTAAAAATAAGAATATATCAAGGCTCTTCCTGTATTCACAAAATGACTGCCGTGTGTTCCTGCGCGGCTACAGGAAGTGAGCACATCCTTCCCGTACAACTGTGACTATTGTTTGTCATTAAACAACACACACTTTTGTCCTTTGTGAAAGGCTTTTTTCTTAGGAGTGTATTTTTTTCTCCTTTTCCTTTCTGATTTACTTGATATCTGGTACAAAGTATAATACAACTGATAAAGAGGAATAATAAGAAATGCTAACCGAAATTGAAATAACTGGCCGGTGCCAAACGGTCTCTAGGCATCTGTGGCGTTCGTGACTTCTAGAAAGAATACTCTAAACATAGATGCAAAAGGTGGTGCTCGTTGACTTTACCCAGCTCATCAGACGGTTTCTTAGTTACTATAACCTCAGGAACTGGTCCCCTCTGCCGAAGGAATCTCGCTTGATTGCACGCAACTCCCGAACGCCCCCGTCTGTAGTTATTAACACAACTATTTATTTATGTATTACTTTAACCGCGCCACGTCTACCCCTTGTCCTTATCCCCCTGCTGCTCTCTCACCCGGTCTACGTTCTGACAGCAAAAGTATTATGGATCTGGCACGAGTTATCTGTTTATCTATTACCTCGTAACTTAACATTACATGAAATTAAAAGCCAAGTGTTATCTGAATGTTGATAAAAAGGTCTACTTGTCTCGTCGTTTTACATTACAAAAAGAAATATCACTTTTAAACTTTTCTCTGTTAAAAGAAAATTGCACAAGAAACTGTAGCACGCCAACTGGCTTCAATGCAAACGAAAACATTTTTCAACTGGAATTATCATTTGCTTTCAGGTTTCAGGCCGCGCTGAGACGGTTGACCTTTTTACCCGTAAACTGTGCGGTAAATACAAATTAATTACGTCGAGAGCTGGAACTGCAGCATCAGACCTCCCGACTTAATGTCAGCGCGGGACTTTTGAAATGTTACAGAGTCGCAGTTTGGACGTTTATTATGTTTAACAAATTTACATTTTTAAAAATACTTTCATAATGCGTTGCTCTGCTTCGGGAACATAAAGCTAATGGACATACTATAAGCTCGAGACGATAAATATTACAATGCACACAAAAGTAGATGAATATTTAAAATGATAAATTAAATTCAATAGAAAAATAATTAAAAGTACTTGGAAAGTATGCCATAATGAATATGTACTACTGGTACGATATTTTATATTGTTATTAAACTGATACACAGGTGTCAATGTTTAAGTAAATCGAATACAGTTGTTATTATGCACATAGGTCACACACCTACCCAGCTGCGTCATCATCGTCATCTACTTTAGCTGTAAGACGTCCACTGCTTGGACTCCAAAGGATGTCTACGCAGTTAGGTCCTGCAGTTTCCAACTTTCATTAATTGCTCTGGTCATCTTATGAAAGACTACTAGTTTAAGGTCGTCACTCGTCTGCATTTCCGACAAAACATCAGGCAAACATGAGTTCTCTCCGTGTTGAGCTTCGCGGTATTGTTAGACTGTTCCTAATAACAGCCAAGATATAATTTTTTAAAGCATCCATTCCCATTGCGTGTTGCCGTAGCCAACATTATATTTCGTGTGAGTTGTTTTAATATATCACACATTGAAGACCTTTCCAAGTATACCCTGCCCATTGGATAAGGACTATCCTTCAAAGACAAAGCGCAGAGTAATTTGGTTAGAAACTATTTCGTTTTACAGAAAGATTAAAACGTCTTCAGTCGCTTATAAAGTTACGCGCGCAAACGGTCGTTAGAGAAAGGAAATAATGAGAGTATTTTTTTGAAAGTAATCTCGTAAAGGACGCCGGGAGCAGAACTGCTCCTCCGCGGACCCATTTACTGCAGCTCCTCGGACACTGCTCTTTAATTGCGCCAGCACTTGAAGCGCGCTGCAAATGGAATCTGTTCTGTTTAATGTCCCAAGTTCTTCGCCGCTTCTCTGCAGGGATCTTAATTTTTTTCAATTACTTCTCACTTCTTAACGTCTGAGAGCGAAAATTTGCCAGATTTTAGTGAAGAAAACATTAATGGAGGTAAATAAGACGAGCGCAAAATTTCTTTAGTTTTTTACTTATTCTGTTTAAAGAAAATCGCGCCGATTTAACTCGCCGGTAGTTTTCAATCAATAATTTCTCTACACACGATTGGATACAGCCATTTCAATTTATACAAAGCACTGCGCTGTAATGAGATGAGAGATACTGGTGGTAGGTCTCTGTTGCCGGAGACCGTCTGGGTGGGTACCACCGCAGCTCCTATTGCAACCGACAAATAGTAGTGTGCGAACATTACTGTGTTCCGGTTTGAAGCGCGCTGTAGCTAGTGTAGTTACTGGGGTAACGAGACTTAACACCTTATGTCTCAGGCGACGAGCGCAATGTGGTGCAGTGTGTACCATCTTAACTAGCAGCACGTTATCATGGGCAAGCGTGTCACTTACCATCAGGTGAACGTCTTGCTCGTCTCGTCGTAAAGTAGTATATTGTGACATCCGGCACCGCGTATCGCAGATGTCACCACTAGTTTTGTGGAGTTTCATAAAAAATATTTGTTATAACGCTCTTGTAGCCCGCACCGTGGTCATGGAGAGTAGATAACATTACTTTACGTGCCATAAAGTCAGCGCCGCGGCGTCACGTGCCATATGCTGCAGCGTGCACAGCGTGCTACAACAAGTTCGTAGCAACGTTCGTAGAAACGTATTTTTGAAATTTTGTAGGATGGCCATAAGCAGTATCATAGAGGAGAATAAGACCTAGAGAATGTAATAAGATAAAGAAGTAGAGTAGGAAAATTGGAAATGTGATATTAGAACGTAGTGAAATGTAAACTGTAATAGAATAGTGATATTAGATAGTAAGGAAATGGAAATGTATTGTGAAACAGAAATAAGAATAGAATAAGGAAAATGTAAATAGAATAAGGAATACTGTAAAATTAATAAAGAAAGAATGGTGGTCAATTCATTAAGCGCGAAGTATAAAAGGGTATAAGAGATGATGAGTGACAAAGAGAATTAGAATGATAAAGAGAACAGGAATGGAAGAAGAAGTATGAAAGGTAGTAAAATTAGATGAAAAATATTGTAAACGAATCCTTGGCCCAAACGCACCAAGGGAGAAGGAACGATTTATAAAAAAAAAAAAACCCGGCTACGACGTTTGTGCACGTTGCGCTGCTGTCAACAGTGGCCGGCTTCCTGACCTATTTTTAAAGAGACCATTCAACTGATGGACAACTGTTAATTTCTACGGAATGATGTTAGTAATGAAACGCTTACGCAGCTTTTTTTTCGTACCTACTCGTTTTTATAACTGCATGCATGGCAAAACAATATGACATCATGTGAGGAAGTTTAAAAAGTCAAATAAAGAGCGAACCGTACCGCTCGATATCTATTATATGTTACTTTGATTAATGTCGACAGAATGATAGCAGTGATCGCGAATTCCGTGAAAATTCTTTGTACAAATGTATACACCACGATGTTTACTTCTAGTCAGACTCAATTTTACCTTTTCACGCAGACTTACTCTTTATTTTCCCTTCTACAATACCCGGGGGTCGCATTCCTGTAAAACGCGGGGTCCGTTAGTGTGTATCGCGTTGAGCGGTACACGAAAAATATAAAAAGTTAAACTAGCCGAAGCACACGAAAAATAATAATTCCTCTTAACAAAAGCACTGCAATATTTTCAGTTTATAAAAGCTCAGTTATTTCAGTTTAGGTCACGTTTTTCATTTATATTACTCAAAGTGAAACTGCGCAATTCCCCCGCGGTACAGACCGCATTTTTTTAGCCGCCGCCATTTTTTATTTGGCGAATACTTTCACCGCGCCGCGCGCCGCGCGCCGCGCGCCGTGTCGTTCACTTAAGGTTATTACGTCGGCTCGTGCCCGCGCCGCGGGACCGCTTGCAGTGCCCGTCGCCGGCTGCCCGCCCTTTGTGTTTAACTACCTCTCGAACATTTTATTTAAAAGAAAACTTTGAGTGTGCATCATATAATCAGAGACTATTTTCTTTCTATACTTATTTTTATATAAAAAAAACCGAGAAAGTAACAAACATAATCAAGAGTTAATCGCATTCAATAAAAATATACAAAAGATTTACAAACATTTCATAACACAAAGAATTTCTTTCGAGTTTTATATCAGCAAGAGTTAGGAGTAAATGTTTTAGCTTCACATAAATTGACGCGTACGGGCTTCTTGTCTCGATGTAGAGGAATTATATTTATCCAAAGCAAATGTTAAGATTGATTTGCTGCGGTACGTTTATCTAAACGTTTTGATGATTACAATAATAATGATTGATGATGATTACAAATATTTGATTTCGCCTGATCGATTGCACAGATAGGAAATACTCGTATAATAACGTAAAGCGGCGCGAATCTTTTTTTTTTTTTTTTTTAATTTATTAGATTTACCAACGCTTGTATACATCAATACTTTTACAAAATACTAGCAAATACAAAAAACATAATGTAACAAAACACTTAAAGGTAAATACAACATGCATCTATAAACTATCATACTAGCAATTATAACATATGTGAAAAAAAAATAAAAAAAATAAAACATACCTTGTAACAATTCAAAATTTAAACTATGTAAAGCATACTATTACGACTAACAATTGTTTAAGAAAATATCGCTAACTATTTGGCGGAGCTTGCTGGGTGAATCACCGTAAATGTCCAGGAAATCGCTATATTCGTTGAGTAATTTGGAAAGCCTCGCAACCGGGGAGTTTGATCCAAAAACTGTCCTACGATAGGGTGGTTGGAACGGAGTTATTTTGAATCTAGGATATCGAACAGGCACACGTAACTTAAAGGTTTTTAATAATTCAGAACAATCTAATTCATTATTAAAAATTTTTGAAGCGAATAAAAGGTCATTTAGTACACTGCGATTGGCTAAAGAGATCATTTTAAAGTGTGAGAGTTGGCTATTGTACGACCGGATTTCACGTTTAGGAATACGGCAGGAAAACTTTAAGTGCCTGACGAATTTTTTTTGTATCCTTTCTATTCTCAGGGAATGGGTAGCGTAGTGCGGCCTCCATACAACTGAGCAATACTCCAAGATACTACGCACTAGGCTGTAGTACAGGATAATTTTAGATTTGCAACGAAAACCTTTAGAGTTACGAATTATGAACCCGAGCATTTTTGAGGCGCGTTTAGTAACATAATCGAGGTGTGGTGCAAACGTTAACTTGTTGTCAAAAATAACTCCTAAATCTCTAATAGCTTCCAATTCTTCGAGGTCATTTCCTTTTATGAGGTATTTATGGTAGACTAGATTACTTTTCCTCGCATATCTAACAACGAAGCATTTATTGCTATTAAGGTTCATGCTATTTATATCAGACCATTCAGCCAGGGAGTCAAGGTCGCGTTGCAGTTTACGGGAATCATCTATGGTTTCAATAACTCTGCTCATTTTAAGGTCATCAGCATACATAAATATTTTTGAAAATTTTATGTTATCTGGTATGTCATTAACAAAGATGTTAAATAAAATAGGACCCAAATGAGACCCCTGAGGTACTCCGGACGTGATTCCACGTAAGCTAGATTGAAACCCGTTTACAGCTACAAAGAAAGTGCGATCATCAAGATAGGATTTGATCCATTGCAAAAACATACGCGATATTCCATAAGCTGATAGTTTTTGCAGCAGGATGCGATGGGACACACGGTCAAAAGCCTTGCTGAAATCTGTGTAGACGACGTCAACCTGCCTACCAGAGTCCAGCGCTTCGATTAATCTCTCAGTATGGTCTACAAGATTCGTGCTTGTTGATCTGAGTTTGACAAACCCATGTTGCTGATTATTTAACAGCTGGTGAAAATGATGATGTATATCTGGACATACCATTGATTCGAAAATTTTTGCAAAACTAGATAAAATTGAAATCGGCCTATAATTTTTTATATGATCTTCATTATCTGATTTATAGATGGGTATTACTTTTGCTGTCTTCCACAGTTTAGGAAACACTCCTGTTTGCAGTGAGAGATTGTAAATTGACAGAAGTGGTTCCACCAAGAAATTCGCGCATTTGGCTAAAAATATAGGTGGCACAGCATCAGGACCAGCCCCCTTGTTTATATCTATGTTTTTTAATTTATTCAAAAGTAAAGACTTTTCGATGAGAGGCAAGGGTAATGGGCAGATATTATTTTTCCCAAGTGCAAAGGAGGATGTTTCATCATACTGTGTAGCTCCGTATGAAGTATCAATCTTATCACTGAAAACCGAAGCAAAATGTGAACAGAACAATTCGCAAATCTGTTGGCCCTCGGAAGTTGCAATGGCTCCATCTGTCATTAAACTAGGATAGGAACTCTGACCACCTCGTTTCGATTTTATATAAGACCAAAAAAATTTAGGGTTTTTGGTAATTTGGAACTCTATATTTTTAATATACTGGCTGTAACATTTTTTACTTAGATGAGTACAACGAGAACTTAGTAATCGTAGTTCCAATTCATCCATAGGATTTTTATATTTATTAAAGCGACGTCTAAGGTTGTATTTTTCCTTTAAACATCTAATTAAATTTTGATTAAACCAGGATGGATATTGATTTCTACTATATTTTTTCTTAGGAACAAACTGTTTTATTAGTAGGTTTAACTTATTATAAAAAAGTTGCAGACGATCGTTGACGTCATGGACTTGTTCAAGTGTCTCCTCCCAATTACATTCTTCAAGAGCTTCTATGATTTTTTGGTAATTAGCTTTATGAAAATTGAGTTTAACTGTGTCACTATTATAAGGAAGTTTTATTTCGTTAACTAAGGGGATATTAACGTCAAGCGGGGGATGTAGTTGATCTATAATACTTAAAGTGCTTAACGAGCGTCTGACCGTACAAAGAGATATATTTGAGATAACCAAATCGAGTATTCTGTTAGAAGAATTAACTTCAGAATTATGTTGGATGAGGCCATTAACGTGCATAAAGTCTGCAAAATGTTGACATATAGTGGGAACAATGTATTGCGCAGTGGGGTCACCGAATAAGCTCCAGTCCATACTAGCCAAATTAAAGTCACCTAAGAAACAAGTATAGGTGGTTTTCTCTAGAACACTATTACAGTTGTCAATAAACAGATCCAACGTAGAGCGGTGTACGGGTGGAGGTAAATAAACTACACCAAACGCTAATAATTGGGTTGTATGAGAGATAGGTATTTCAACAGTAACCCAAAGATCTTCTAGAGTCGACTCCCAGGCAAGCATTCTTTTTGAGTTTAACTTTCTAGATACTGCGATAAGCACACCGCCACCGTCTTTTTTGCACGAATATGAGGTGTCGCTTCGATCTCGTCTATAGACTATGTATCTTTGGTCAAATAACTCCTCGCTAGATATGGTACCATTCAACCAGGTTTCAGAAAGAGCAATAATATCGTAGTCGTTACAACGTATTTGCTGGTAGAAATCATGTGTTTTAGTTCTTAGACCGCGTGTATTCTGGTAATATACGTTAAGGCTAGCGAATTTTATGATCAAAACTACCAGTAAATAGCACCACAATGACAGTAAAACAAAATCTTTATAATAATAGACTAAACTATGTGATTCAGCATCTCCATATTCCTTACCAATATGTGTTCGGTTTCGTCACTTTTTCTGATGAAGACCTTGCCATTGCGAATCCACACGAATTTGTATCCCATTTCTTTAGCCTTGGCTCTGGCAGCCGCATGAAGCACCTTGTTTATCGGAGATAAGTGTTCAGTGACGAATATGGGTGATGACTTTCCGGATAAATTTATATGCGTACTATTTAACTTGTCTTGTGGGTGTGTCTTATTAAATTTTATTACCGAAGCCAAAAACTCATCACGAATTTGCGGAGAAGCCAGTTGAGCGACAATGGAACGAGGGCGAGATGTCGTGCGATTTATCTTTGACGTACGCGTAATGTGTGTTAAGTCGCTATCGTTCAAACAGCGGCCAACGACTTTTCCAACCTCTTTGATAATTTGTATTAAGTTTTCACTCTTACTCTCAGGCACACACTGAAGTTCAATGTTGTTCCGACGGCCCAGTTGTTCTAGTTGATTTAATCTCGTATTGAGATCATCAACTGTGGTCCTCATTTTATCTAAATTTGTAGTCACTTCAGATACTTTTGATTTTATTCCTTCAGATTCCTTCTTAAGGTCTTCGTATTGACAGTTTATAAAAGTCATGGATTCCTTTATTTCTTTAAGTTCATTACGTATTGGTTTAAGTTCGGCGTCAAAAGTTATTCTTAAGTTTTCCTGAATCTTACTAAGAATATCATTCGTGTTTTGGTTAATCACATCCTGCACAATTTCGCGGATGTCTTTTTTCGTAATGGGTGAAAGGCTGCTATCCGACGGCGAGACTAAAGCTTGTCTCTTACTTCTTGTGTTAGTAGTACAACGATAAGGCTCTTTCTTTGAAGTTTTTGCGGGTTGGCGATTACATTCGGAACAAATCCAACTTGATCGCATGCTTGAGGAAATCAATGATTCATCGAGAGACATACAACTAAAGTGGTAATTTTTTTTGCATTTTACACATAAAATATAATTATCCTTATTGCTCAAATCTGGTGTGCAGCAACCCCAATTTGAATTAGCCATATTTCTTCAACTCAAAACCTATCAAAGACTTGTCCTCTCCGATGCACGAAGAAGTGTTTCCGACCGCGCGTCCACACTGCGTGGCTTTATCTTTGGCGCGTGACGCGCTTGCCGGACGTTTCGTGTGGGTACACGGAAACGTAAACCTTATGCCTAACACTCAACAGTTGACAATCGCGAATCGAATCCGCTCATTAATGTCACTCACTAATGTTAAGTGTACCGCCCGGATTCAGCATAATTTTGTTTTTAATAATTGTTTATCGATGTTTATTGCTTCTAAATAGTCCAATCACAAGTTTTCACTATCACAAACTGAACTGTTTCACTCCAGATATAAACTTTTGTACATAAAAATATTTTAAGTACGGTTTAAATTACTTAAAAACAGTTTTAATATCGGAGCTGTCGTAACAGCGTCTTGTCTAGGCTAGTGGCAAAGAGTAGATTGGAATCTTCAAGACAAGTGTGAAAGCTATAGGATATAGTGTAGTTACTTTCGTAGACTATATTACGTAGCACCAAGTTTGTGCTCAAGCACAATACCCTATGAATATGAAAAAAACTAAGATTTTTTGTCTTTTGCTTGGTCTAAAAATTAATTATATTAACGATTTAATATTTATTGTCAAATACAAAATTACGGGGCACACAACGTAATCGAAATTATTTATCAAAGCGATGTCAAAAATGTTTACAAATACGAGCGAGAGAAACTAAGCTCTTTTCGATAGCGAGTTAAAAACAAAGTGTTGAAATATCAACCGAACAAGCTAACGGACGCACGTCGACGCGAATTAAACGCGGGGATTGAATCTAAACCCGAAAATCTATACGGAGTTCCGGCGGGCAATCTGTTGGGAGAGCGGTGCAGTTTGTGCAGCCTGCAGAGTGCGCCGAACGCGAACAACTGAAATTGTTTTTCATGCCTTGACCAATGCCTTTTCAGCGTGTGTGAATTGGTCGTGTGACAAAATACTTATTAGAGATAAAGCGCACAAGAAAGATGACGAATCGTTTTTATTCGATGAATCGCCGTGATGAGCGAGACCTTCACATGGTACGCCCGCCATAACGATAAACTAGCAACGATGACTCGGGGATAGTACGTCTCGTTACAACAGTCATTTATAGACACAACGACCTTCGAAATGAAATAAAAACAGATTGTGTGCACATTTATGTACACACACGGTGTTAAAGAATTTGTTATTAAAATTCCATAAATGATTCCGATGAGTTCAAGTAAAATATTTGGAGAACTACCTGGAACGTCGTTGCGCGCAACTTGGTTCATGATCAATGCAAAATGTTCATTTTACAGACCAGATCTCATCAACGCGCGTAAAGAAATCTAATTAAAAAGAATACTTGGGCATATTTACGATTATCGGGAGAAAAGAAAACCGTTATTTATGTGTGAAAGTCGCGTGAAAAATACCGCAACAAACCAGCAACAACTACCAAACAAGTAAAAGGCTTTTCTGTTGAATCCTGATATTAAGTTGTCAATTTTTTTATCATGCTGATTTGTTAGGGTCGCCGCGGGCTGCGTAGACAACACAAACACAATAGACACAAAGATAGCGGGTGACAAATATTTAACGCGGACCGCGTGGCATAATGGAAGTCGCGACAGCGGGCCCACAGACCCGCTGGAAGTACATGTTGTACTGAGCGCTTACATGTACATTCAGACGAAAGCGCAGGACATGGAGATAAAGAGATCGTTAAAATATTTAGGTAGCACCGCATTGCGCTCCACTTTTATGATCCTTATCATTCACAAGCTACGGCGAGCGCCATCACAACTGAAATATAATAATATTCCGGTTGGAAGGGCGCTACAGCTGAGCAGCAGAAATTTTCGCGACGCAGATCCCGCCCGAGCGACATGATTTTGTACGTTTACACGGAAACACATGACATTTAAATTCGGGAAGGCAATGACAAACGTGAATTTAAAGTTAACAGTTAATTTATTTCGTTTCCGTTAATAATGAAATTGCGTGGGGCCCGGCTGAAATAATTGCGAGTGCGCCATCACGCGTGGCGGCGCGGCGCGGCGCGGGCGAATGGAGGCGGAAATATTTCAGGAGGAGCGCGCCGGAAATGTAAAAAGGTATTTATTTACAAAATGGCGTCACAACAATTTGGCTCGCGGAGCGCGCGTGATTTGTGGCCGCTGCGCGCCGCCGATACCGCGCGCTAATAAATAAAAACGACGCGCCCCCACCCGCTGACCGAATGTATTTAATCAAACGCATTATAATAATGACCCGATCGTTACGCTTCAATTTAATTCAGTCATATTTATATCGAGAAACTATCTTTTTGTACAATAGCCCATCGAGACGAACAAGAAGTTCTCCTGGCGAGGTTAACGTAGAATGTTTACATGGCATTACAACACATTAGAACTATTTCCGCAAGTAATATAGTACACGGTTCATCATCAGCTGGTAGACGTGTACTACTGGGACAGAGGCTACTGCATCTGCGAGTAAGGATTCCTCTGTCAATAAACCCATTACCTGCGCGTCACACGCACGCAGGCCGGCGGCTTCGTCGAGGGTCGCGTGATGTAGGGCGCGGGGTGATGGGGGTGGTCTTTTAACTATCAACTATATCTACATTATAACAATTTTGGAACGCCTTTATATTTACATAAATTCTTTTTAAGTTTAATGTTAAATTCAGATTTTCAACTACAGCTAAGAACGCTTTCGAATGTAGATTGCATTGCACCACATTCCGCTTGTCTTACTATAAGCCAAAGGCGTTGCTCCTGCATTTTACTAAGTACTGTTTGAGGGTAGTAATATGCACTGTGACCGGCAAGAAGACTACCTTTGTCACATAAAGTTACAATAACTCGCCGTCGCATTCAATTTTGATAACGTGGCAGCGAGGGTCTGGGCGCAGAGCTGATTAAGATGAATGGAATGTTGTATCAAGATGGCGACTGGTGTCGGGAGCGACGCGGGGCGCCACTTGACACCGCTCATTAATTACTTGTCACAGGGCGGCGGCTGCGACACGCCTTCCATCATATTACGTACTCACATATTGTAGTTTCTTCAGCCGCCACCCTTGTAAGTGTGACACGCGTGCGTCTGTCCGTAGCGTCGCGTATTTAACGAAATGACTACGTGTGCCTGTACCCAAAGGTTCCATCACCTTCGACAGAAGGTTCATCTATCAGGCAATCGGCCGTTTCGTGCGGCTCGATTGTACCCTTTTTTATGTAATTTTTTTCCAATATATTTAATGCAATGCAATAAAAAAGAACGAAACGTCAGCTAGAGTAAAATCAAGCGTTAACCCTTAGCAACTAGGAGAGTACATCTTTTGTCAATCTCATGAGATCAACTATACATCAAAAAGTTCAGACGGAAAGTTACTAAAACAATTGTATTTATTTCAACATTTACTTGGAATTGTTACCTAAACTGAACATTAGGTTACATTTACGTTTTAAAAACTGCGCATTTTATTAAACACGTTGTGTTTACTAACTTCACTATGAATCCATTGATTTTAATGATTACAATAAAATTGTTTAACTGTTTCCGTGTTAAATGTGTACAACGCACCGTACTACAGGAGCTAAGTGCCGAGTCTCATAAACAGATTAAAATAAAAATCGGTAAAAAAACATTTAAGTTAAACGGTTTTCTTTATGTGCACTGAAAACTACAAAATAAATAAATAAAAAAAACAATTAATAAATAATAAAAACGTGGGGCCCATTAACTGTTTCTGTATTACTTTCTACTAACTTGTTTTTTTACCGATTTTTATTTTCTTGTTTTTAGTATTTAGTGAAATTGTCTACCGAATATTCTGACATATATTATATATTCATAATGACAGTATTCTGCTAGTGTAGTCCTATTATTTGATACCCATGTTGTGGTGGTTGTGGAAAAATATGTACCTAATATGGCGATATTGGACGGCGTCCATCTTGAATTTTAAATTTTGACATAATCATCGTGTTTTACTAGTGCAGCCCTTTCATTTGATACCCATATTGAGGGGGTTAAGAAAAAATATGTAATCCGCCATTTTGTATCGGCGGCCATCTTGGATTTATAATGTTATTGATTTTATTATATTGTATTGTCATCTAAATTAAATGTGTGTACCAAATTTCAGATCAATCTGACAACGGGAAGGTGCTTAAATTTCAATTTCTAATTTTGACCCAAATTCCGTACGGGTCGAGCTAAATAAAACCGTTTAATAAACGAGTACATTTTAGTTTCGGTAGATGTTAATGCCACGAGTCTCCTTGACGACTAAGGTCCTTGTGACCAAGGCTACATCGGACTCGGGGATAAAATTGAGGAAGTACTGTATGAGGAAGGGGTGAAGAGTGGGGTAGTAGTAGTACATGGGTGCGCCAAGGGCGCCTGATGCTGGCGAGAGAATATAAAGTAAACTTCCGTAAAAATGTAAACTTTATTATAACGCGTCACAGTGTGAGCGCGGATTACACTTAGCCTATAAACTTGCATTTAACAGTTATATAGTACATGTAGTAGTAGAGGTAGTTAGTCTGCCACTTGCGACTGTCTCTTTTTCTTTTTCTTCTTCTCGCTTTTGGGTTCTTCGGGTTGCGCTTGAGCTACTTCATCTACTTCTGCCTTATTCTCCTCCACTTGCGAGGAATCAAGTGACTTTTTCTTCTTCTTTTTCTTTTCTGGTACTGGTTCTGCACCGTTATCTACTTGATCATGTCCATCTTGTTCTTGTGACATCGATTTATTTTTCTTTTTCGGTTTCACCTAAAACAAAGACAAAATAATTATCATATATTGAACAAACAAACGAACCGCACGGATATGTGATAACGCAATACTTCAGAAATTGAATGCGAACTTAAGAAAGTTAGTCAATAAATTAAATTCATGTTCAATAAGTGACATTTTAATGAATATTATAACTTACATCCTCGGAATCGTTCTCTAACTTAATCTTCTTAGCAGATACTTGCCCGTCCTCTTCCGGTGAGTGTTCCCTCTTCGCCGGTTTCTTATTGAGCGTGTTGTCACCGGCGACGGAGTATTGATACACTTCACTGTAACAAAAGAGAATTTTTAATGAGTAAGAGAAAAACAATAATATTTAACCCACATCCCCTAACGCAGGAAAACTTGAGAGAACTTAGGCGTAAAACTTTTAAAATAGTTAATGGCACTAGAGCTTTCTTTATCCTTCACTATTTTCTATTGCTGTTATTTCTTTGTATGTTTTTTGCCGTTAGGTAGCGAGGAAACAGTTTCTTAACGTAAAAATGCAATTATTTTTATACAATATGTTCATTATCTGTGGAATTAATATGAAAAGAAAATATTTATCTTAGTTTCAATTTGAAATATACATTTAAATGTTTAACTTACGATTTACTGTGATATTTTTCAAATTTCGCTTTAGCCTTGCCCGTGCCGCTAATCCTCCGTAAGTTCCCTTCTTCGAGCAGCCTTAACTTGCTTTCCAACTTAACTTTGTGCTCTGCTCCGAGCTCGAAAGACACGTCATCACCGAATGCGTCAACCCTGGTAGCCAGCGCTGCTTTAGCCGCCAACATACGCGACATTTTGCCCTTGTTCTTTGTACTACATTGACCAACAAGCTGTGCATGATAAATGAGACCATATTTTGGAGTGTCCTTTTTGGTCTTCAATGCTCTAAATAAGGCTTTTTCTGCACCAAAAATTTGTATAGTAGATGCCGGGTGCTTCGCTAAATTCATTAATGAACCAGCATGAGCGATTAATCTGGCTCCAATGTGTTCTCCAATTAATACTGTCAAGTTTGGAGCCATTGCCATCATCCTAGCCTTGAGATAGTCTGTTAAATGTGTCCTATAATCTGTAATTGATATAATTTCATCACATAGATTTTGTATATTAATTATATCATCATCTGATATCTCTGTTCCCATTGAGATTTCAGCTGCTTCTTTCACTTTCTCTTCCAAGTCTTCTGGCAAAATGTCTGACAGATCAGTCTTAGATGCATTATCACGAGTACCAATTAACTTTACAATCTTCACAAACAATGTATTGTCTGTGATAATTTTTCCTAATTCTGGGAAATGCCAGCCATACCATTCGCGACATCTCATCACGTAGTTATTTAATTCTTTGTCTAGATCATCCAACAGACATTGGGCTTGGACAATCATTGTATCTATTTTGTCTGGTGAGAATTTCAACTTGTAACGGGACAATGAATGGGCGAGACCTAATGCCATAGCTGTCATCTCCTTCTTTGGTAGGCCGGTCAGTAAACTGTCCATTTGTGAGCGGATGCATCTCATGAGTTCTTGTACATTGCTGTTGGAGACACATTGTAAATCAAATTTTTCCTTTATAGCACTGCCTAGTTTTGCATCCCCTACTAAAAGCTGATCTTGGACCTCTTTACAAACATATTTCTTTAGGGCTTTTTTCAGAGTTTTTGAAATTTTCCCTTCAATAGCAGCTGTGGTTGCTGCTAAGGCTTCTGTAGTATCTTCAAATTTAATAAAATTCTTTAGTTTTACACTGCAAAAAGAATATTATTGCAGAAGTGTCACACGAAATATTTATTAAATGAAAAGGTAATGAATTATGATGGCCCTAAATAAATCAGTTTATTGAATGAGTAAAAATCACAATCATTATCATTTTGTATTTTCTTTTCACCCAAAGTGATGCAATTTACATTGATGATAGTAGTAGACACAATACACTACTAGCATAAAAGTTTATTACTAAAATCTAATACAGGTGTGGGTTTAGAGATTGTTAGGATAAAGTATAACACAATTGATTGCCAATGTTTCAACATTGCACCTCATTGCGTCTGTGCTTGCCAAAATGATAATGAAGACATACTTCTCTATGTGAAACATGAAATCATATAAGGTGTATATACTTAATATTGTATAAACGAAACTGTCCAACCTTGTCTATATGAATATAACGAAGAATAAAAAAAAATCTCACACTGATGAGGCACCTTCTGGGGTGTTGAACTCTTGATATAAATCATCTATCTGTGATAACTTTGATTCATCTAACAACTGAAACAAATAATGTATGTGAAAACCAGTTCAAATTATTTTTTGTAAACTAAAAAATTACTAAACACAGGGCTATATAGCATTTACATATAAAAAGTGATTAAGCAGGGATAAATTCCAGGTAATAGACACCAGCATTTGCTATGACCAACCAGCGTATTTCAATCACAAGCGTAGTATGCTTAGAGTACAAGTTATCATTCAAGAGAAATATGTCCCCGTGAAACTTGACCTTAAAAAGCCTAGAGTGAATGAAGTGACAATGTTCTTGTTCCTTATAATATAACAAGAACACTGGTCTATTAGTTATGTTTTATAAGTGTTCCGATAAATTAAACATTGGAAATAGCCAGTGTTACAATAACAAGCATCTTTTATCTAGATATATGTGTTGTATACATTCTATTTTAAAGTAACTATTGAATAGGTCAAAGTAAACTATAATTTAAAAGCTTTTTAGTTATATTTTATGCCATTGAAACTTGTACTTCAAGTCAAAAATTAACATAATTTTTATTAACTGTTAATAACCTTTATGCGAAATATACACCATGTGGGGATCTTTTAGCACAACCGTTTTAAATTTTGTTACCCTCTATGGTCCATGTATTAACATTAGAGCTTTGTTTATATGATCCATAAAAATATTTTCCCTAACAAAACTGAAATCTGGAAAATCTATTGATTCTCTTAAACAAACTATTGCTTTAGTTTGAATTTTGTCGCTTTGATCAGGACAAAATCAAACAAATATTATTTTATGCGTTCGGTTAACAAAAGTCTAATTTATAATACTTTTCATATTGACTGTTATGCACAACATTTTGTTAAAATTATTTAAATAGAACGCCAAGCGCTTTCGTCATATAGGTTAGATTCGACACGTGTTATTAATTACCTTAAAAATGGCGTAACCTGCCGAGGTCTCAAATAACACCAACATTTTGAAAAACGTTAAACACCTGTATTCACTGAAATTTTAAGTACCCAATTAAAAAAAATATTAGCAACCTTTAAAAATTATAACAGGACGCTAAGCATTGCAGACGTCCCGTTGACATTTGTGAGTAAGGTTGCCATTCGAAATAATCTTAAATGATAAGTTAACCATAGATTATGTGAGTAATTATTTTGTGGTGACTCCATTTAGATCTTAGAAAACCAAATGGTTGTTATTAATATTTTTAATATTATGAAATTATTAACAGAAAATAAGTAAGTTTAATAGAAACGGTTAACTGATGTCGATGATACAAGATTTGGAAACAAAAGTCCAAAGTTCGCGGCGACACGTTCGTATCATATTTTTATGCCGAAATTCAGACTATAAATTAACGGGTGATGACCGTTTTCTCATTTCTTTTACCAATTTGACAACAATTCAAAATGAATAACTGAATTTAAGGAGTCCATAACTACTACAATGAGCTGTAATAAAGCCGATTCGCATATTTTTAAAGAATGCAGTTACTTACAATTTCCGTTGATTTATAGGTGTAAGGAAACAGTAGTCGCTTCTTTATTGCTATTGCTGAGCCTGATTGTTTTATTTAATTTCTTTACTTGCAACGATTGCGAGTATTTATAATTCTTAGAGGTTGTGAACAATGTTTTTGGTTTAACTATTACGGCGATCAAAAAAAAAAGTTATTCGCCATAACTTTCAAAATTTTATTTTCACTGGTGGTAGATTTCTGTGGTCAGAGACTGTCTAGGTAGGTAGTGTGTGGGTTAACGAAACTTAATGTCTTATGTCTCAAAGCAATGAGCGCCCTGTGGTGCAGTGTATACTATCTTAGCTAGCGGCACTGTGTAATGGAGGAGCGTAACAATTACTATCAAGTTAAACATTTCCCGTGTCACGTTGCGTCGTCGAATAAAAAACGCTTATATGTAGCTACAAATTATTGAACAATTAAAAAAAATTATAATGTTTTAAACTTTATGTTTGTGGGGTTATTAACAAAACGTACTTTCTTTACATGGCAGTATTAATTTATAATTTATGTGTACAAAAAATTATATTTTGAAATACTTGTGTACGTGAAGGTTAAAAGGAATGCTTGTGATGAGATAGCGCAAAATCCTAAAGTAAAAAACTACTTTTTGAAGTATTATCTTTCTGCACGAATTTTTCATAACAAATTTGCATAAATATGCCTGCATCCACACTTATGATTAACATGAAAGGAGTGCTATTTGAAACCTGAATTGTAACGAGTAGGTGGGCAAGTGCGGCAGGTGGTGGGCAGGTTGGGGCAGGTGGGGGGTAGGTGGTGCTTGTTTAACGTCTCCATAATGTAAGGCGGCGCGCATTCGCGAGGTGACTGAATGAATTCCATAAAGAGAGGAGCGCGCAATCCAATAAGCGGGACGCGCTGCCGGGACCTAATGAATGACTGATTCACTTTGCGCGTGTTAATATTGTTACTAACCCACTTTACCGGCTCATACATTTTTATCTTAAAATTTGCATATCACGCTTTAGCCTTACTGTATTTACTTACTTCTGAATGAAAAATCTAGCTAAAGTTTTTGTTTTTATTCATTGTATACTTGATAATTTTTCTAGAATAAACAGAAATCAGAGTCCAACAGTAAATATTTAAAACAAGGACGAGAATGTTTATTTAGTTGGAAAAAGAACAATTGTTTTAAATTTATTTAAGTAAAGTAATTTTTTTTTCAATATTTGCTTATGGCTCCCAAAGTGAGCTTCTGCCTTCTGCTTGACATTAAAATTAGTCGCATACGGGACATAATTTTATTAATCACTTGTCTATATACCTACTTAAAAAGAGTAAAAAGCAACAAGTGATTTATAATTATTTATTATTAATATCGCATTTAATGTAATTGATGTTTAGTTGTTAATAACCATGTCAGCACTCCAAACGAGTTCTCTGTTAAATAAACCGAAGGCCGGGGAGTTCATTTACAAATCCCAAATGCGAATGTGTGATAGATATTGTTTCCATTTAGCTTTAATTTTGACAATCGAATACAAGCAGTTTTAATGAAACAGTTAATTATTGCATTGTTTTGCAAACATTGCCCAATACATTTTATAATTAAGTTAAACAAGGGCTAAAGTCAACTATTCAACTGTAGTTTATTAATATAATGCTAATTAAAAGTTCTGATGTTAGTCGTACGGTATTGGAAAAGCAGTTAGCGGCAGTAAAATATTATAAACACAATAATTGTTACAAGTTGAATGTATAATACGTGTATTAAGAATAGACACATCGCATCCGCTGTGCGAGGCGGCCATTTATTCCGTTCTCAGTTTTATTTCGTTACATACAGGTTCTTACACATTGTTAGTAACAAAATCACACGGCTTGTTCAAACATTACCCGACAGTGGATAGGGTGTAGCTTTTCTCACGTTCCGTTTCCTGGGAAGTGTGACGGAAACACAATCCGAGTGTTTGCCGTCCCTCATTGTGTTAGTTTTGTCGGAAGAATAAATAGGAAACGACGAGCGGGGACCTTTTCGCTTTTCGTAAAATACGAGAGAAAGTAAACATATACGTCCAGTTCCTGTGCATCTGTCTTTAATGATCACTTTATTGACTTTTTTATATTTAATCAAACGACGGGACGAAGAGTATTTTCAGTTGGTGGTGGTGATATGCGTGTATTACTGTTTAGCGGCATCCATCACATACTCCACCAATAGTTAAATTAAAAAAAATATTTAGATGTCAAAGAGTATAGTATGGTTACGATTAGAATAGGACCTAGGTGATGATGACGTTGGTTTTTCGTAACCTTCACTAGATCGTCGGTACATCTTATGGCGAGCCACCGTTGATGCGAGCCGCGTGGTATTAATCAGTGTTTAGATCCTTGAGAGCGGCCATGTCCTGCAGTGAATGTGTCGGCGGATAAGGATGTAGGTTTAATAGTAACAATATTACGAAACATACTAAATTAGAGGTTGTGTTCCGGTATAAATAGAGCCGGCGGGCGCGCGTCGCAGCGCGTAATGTAAGAACTCGTCCCAATTTCCTGCGGCTGCGAAACGCCGCGGAGACGCGCCGACAGCTAATATCCGACACCGATACATTACATTACCCCGACAACTAACAGCCCCATTAATATTTATTGACAGAATAAAATTAGTATCCTTGTTACGATATCGTTTTCAATTTGTCTAAATGTATATTGATAAAGTTACGAAAATATAAGGTTTTTTCGTTATCTAATAAAAAATGATGCAGCGGCTGGCGGTGAAGGTGCATTTGTTGTACCATTACCATGAGTCAAGTACTGCCCAATAAACTTAAAACATTTTTTTTATTCAATGAACAATCACCTGCCGTCATACTCCTGCTGATATTAACAAAACACTAAGTACTTCATTTACATAGTACTTCCATGCGCTCCTTCGCTATGAGATTTAAGAAGTTTATCAAAAGTAAATTCAAGAACCACAGTATACAGTTGTTTGTTATAGTATCGTTGATACGCCGTGGGGTGGTTTACGGCATATGACCAGTGGTACATGTCGTCGGTTAAAAAGAAAAGTGACATAACTAAAAAAAAATCTTTTAGTCTCTCTTCTAAAGGTTGCAATTTTAAGAATTTATCATTTTAGATGTTAAACTTGATTTTAAAATATTTTTGGAATATGTCACTTTCCCATGTAACTGCTGATGTGTACACTATACTCGATGTTACCGACGTAGCTGGCCACCTATAATATACATATGTAACACAACATGTAATAAAAAGAAATAAAATAAAATAAGAACGATTTCGAACACTCGATAAATACGATAATCACTGTCTAGTAACCACTAGTGTGTTGGAGATCAATATAATCGGCATTTGTATTCGATGACGCAGAAAATGTTTGCCCACCGCCGGCAGCTAGCCCGGGTCGGGGCGCGCCGCCCACGCGTGGGCTTGTAAATGCTCACGGCCAACATCTTCGCACCCTTCATTACCCGCACATTGTACGAAATCGCAAAGCGACTTCCATTATTCCAGGCGGGCGCGCGCGCGGTCCGCGTTAAATATTTGTCACTCGCGGCCTTTGTGTCTATTGTGTTTGTGTTGTTTACGGCTACACGGCTAGCGACTACGTTTACAGGCTACAATCTTTGTTAAAAAGAATTGGACGAAATAATTTAGAAAAAAAAAGCGATTTAGCTATTTAGAGATTATCAGCACTTTTCTGCTTCCTGTTCAGCATTTCGGAAATTCAATTATTCCTCATACTAATTTTTTATTATTTTCTTAGCTTATATTTTTAGGTATAGTCATAAATGCGTGTTATGAATAATACACTCCCGGACACATCTATCAGCCCACCTAGTGTTTAAAAGTTTTAACGGTGCCTAGCTAAAAATAAATGTTAGGTGGAGCGATAAGTTTTAATGCAGTTTTAAAGCTGATTTTTTGGTCAACCTTTACGTATGTTTTTTTTTTTAATTTTGAATTTAGGATTATGAAAAAAAAACGAAAATTCGAGCCTGTTCATTGTTTTCAACGACCCAGGAATGGAGAAAACTTTTTTATTTCGCACAAGTTGGATTTTTTTTTTATGTTTCCGATTATTGGTTCTATAAAAAGGCAAATCTAAACTTAAAGCCTGTTTGACCAAAAAATATGGATACTCTGCCTGAAATTGTCGCCCAAGCTGTAAAACTTCTGCCGGCCAAATCAATCTAACATTTATTTTTAACTAGACACCGTCGAAACTTTAAACACTGGGTGATGGGCCGATAGATGTGTCCGGAAGTATAGTTTAATTAGACTTATAGACACACGTTCGTTCTTTATATTGTAGCTGCTCGCGTGTTCCGATCAGGCAGAACGCGTCTCTCGTATGCAGAGAGCTCACGCGGTCCCCTAATGGATTCCGTTCTGCATGTCCTCCGTATTCCAGGCGCCGCCGCCGGCGGTGCGCGCCCCTGCGTCACTCAGCCATAGGAATGCGCCTCGCTGAATATAAACACTGCTGATGGGCTTCGGAAACCTCCTATTGGAACCTGTACACTCATTTTGATGCGCGTCGTATGGGCACATAATGCGTTTAGGCGTACCAGAGAGAGCCCTCCGCGCCGAGCCGGCACGCGACCATGTTACACAATATTTGCATTCATACCTTAGGAAGGTTAGCACTATGACAGGGAACGCATATAGAACATTTTTGATGTGTATGTGTATGTGTGGTGCCGGCTAGCGGCTACATTTTTAATGTTCGACGTCGCCGAGATCGTCTAAATCTAAGTGATAACAGTTAACGTCACTTCCGGTTCAAATAGCGCTTCGCTAGCATCCAGCCAGCTTATTGTGATGCTGTGTAAATATCTTAACCGTTAGACGAACGTTACGCTAGTTCATTTCTTTATTTCAATATTTAATTCAGTAAATGAAATTCTGAATTGGAACCAGTTTTAAACAGCATTATAACAATTTGTCCCTTGTTTCGGAATTTTCATAAAGTATGTCGCTTATAACTTCTCTGCGCGATATAAAATTGTTTATAATTTCTCGCTAATAAAGTTCCCCGTGCGCCGCGCTCAAACTGACAAACTTATAAAGTTGGGTAACGAATTCAGCACAGGTCGCGTCGAAATAAAAACAAAGTTATTGTGTTAACAGGTAACCGCAGCCGCGACGCGCACGTCTCGACAAGCAACTAACTTTTGGTATGAAGTAAGTGGGAATTTGCAATCTCACCTGGAGTAGACTGACATAATGTAAACCATGTTGATGAATCGCTTAGACCTATAGGTAGCCTTCTCACTCTATTCTTGAGATAGATTGTAACCCTGCCTCCCGCACGTCGCACTCGTATCCCTCCTTTGCATACAGCGACGAGTCGCAGGAGCGTAGTGACGAGCTACCGGTAAACCTGTCCATATATATGTTGAGGACGCCGAGTTCCTCGTTAACTCTGCTATGATATGGTTTTGTTTGTTCGCTCCACATATTACGTGTGTTTTTAAACCGACTGCCGCTCGGGGAGTTTTGATATTTATCGCCGTGTTAATGTTGCCGCGCGCTGCAGCTAGAAGCAGTTTTCAAAAGGAGCTGTTACGTTTTATTGCCGCGTCGAGCTCTGCCAGCAGTCGGCGAGCTTTAGAAATACACGGCACGAAGCAAAACATCTCCATTTGCTATTTATCGGGTGCCTTTCCTGAAACTTGTGCTTCTGTGCGAAATTTAGCGTTGAATATTTCGGGTCCGCTGCGAGGTTTATATAAAACTTGTTTTATGTAATATACGGGTTCCGCTTAACAACGCCGCGGTGTGCGCTGAACATAGCAATGCTAAACCGATCAGGACTTTTGTTGATGAAATACTTTGTTGAACCTTAATCTTATTTGCCTTTCAATCTTAAAGTGTCAGTAAGGGTCATTTTGATGTGTGAATATTTATATATGCCTGCGACATTGCAGCTCTCATCCGACAAAGCGGTTTCTCATCCAATTTCTTTTTATTGCAGTTGCCTCGACGGAGCCGTGAGTTGATATTAAAAATCTGATTCCGACATTTGTGTGACAGCCGTGAGAGTTCTGTAGGTGGCAAGCACAGCAAGTTTTAGTTTAATATTATTTATTGTATGCGAATAGGAAATATAAAATAACATGCGGTATTGCAGTAGAGATAAAATGTAATCTGTTACAATTTATCACAGCGCGCGGGACACATCCGGCGCGGGGTGCCGCTCCATGCACCGCCATACAAATGTAAACTGTAGCCAACGGCGATATGGTATACGCGGCGCTAGTTTACGTCGAGTTCCTGTTGTTTACGGGACGAGGAGACGGTGGATGTAAATTTCACCCGCAAACGGCGCATCGACGGCGGGGTCTGGTGCAGCAGCACGGCATCCGGCAATTTGTTCCCGCTTGACAGGATACACATCTTCCTCAGAGAGATACCCACACTGACTGGGTAAAACATATTAGCGTCTGGGTCGCAGTGAAGCCGCTGCGAATATGTTTTATTAAAAAGCACGGAGTGCGCCGGTGTCAGTATAAATAACTCAGTTCATAGACGAGGTGTCGCGGGTCCGTCCGCGCCGATTTATGGCGGCGCGCGTTACGTTTGGATATCGGTTCGTTTTCCAACGTCCGTGCGCAGGAGCGCCGCGTTCCCATGTTAATGTTTCATTGGAAGTCTCCGAAACGGAAACGAGACCAATTAATTTTCACTTCAATTAGCGCGCCACTTGACATTATGAAAAATTAATGCAAAAATGTATTTAAGAGAAGGTACGGAATTATTTTAACAAGTTCAGGTTTGTCGCAGTGGTTTTGTTGCCATATTCGCTTCACGTCTCAAACTTTTAATAAGTTACCAACCATGCTATCTTTACGTTCAAAAACGATGGTTTTTAATTAAGATTTAGAAATGAAACGAAAAACTGTATACCATCTTAATAATACAGGAAGCTTACAGTTTGGTTTTGCGAACGAAGTATTCTATTGAAGTTAAGAGAATGCTGTATCAGTTATATGTAATATATCCCAAAGCGACGAGCGTTGTGTGGCAGGTAAAATAAATGTTTACCGGCGGCTAGTTATCACGGGCAAGTGTATGCTGTATCAAAATGAGTTAGGTTTATAACATATGCGACGCCTTGTTTACTAATCCGCCGCGCCGCCAGTGGCCCGGCAAATTGACTCCCGGCGCAATCAATCAAGCGCGCGCTCTAGACGTTTATGGCAACGGTTATTACAAAGTATTTGTAATTTATTATAAACATACAACATATCCGATTGAAAGATATTGGAGTTATTCAAGAATTAACTGACGTTTTACACTCCAATAACTTTTCTGTATTATTTGTTGGCATGATGACATATGCATAACAAACTTGATATAATTTAACCACTGAGATAACACTACGAAAGTGCAGATTTGTGTTTGTAGCGTGCTGATCTTGGAGCAGCTGCTGGAGCCTGGAGCCTTGGAGCTGCCGGAACAGCCCTCGCCGAGGTGATTAAGTTAGCAGTCGCTTTGTCATACGTCACATATGTCACACACAGTACACAAATATACAAAACGTTAAATATGAGTGTGTAATGTTGAAGTTATACCATTGTGAGCGGACACGATTGTGTCCCACACACTACATAGCTATACGCGGTGCACCTACTTGTCACTTAGAGTGAACTAAAATTAGTTCAAGTTATATTTCTTTTAAATAAATAAATACACAGCCCACTTAATGTTCCCACTGTTGGAATTCGTCGCCTACTCACGCAAGGATAGATCTGACATTATTATTACTGTGAATTAGTTATTACGTTTACAATAATTAAATACAAACATCGGTTTTTGACGAGGGTCTTTTTCGATAACGTTTTGTTTGTACGTTAGAGCTAAATTGATTTCTCTATAAACACATCGTTCATACAAAAATTGCGCTTGAAAGAGATTAAATTTAACAATGTAACGTGGTAGTCTCGTGGAAAGTTATTTCCTTCCGGATACGCGTCTATGTGTGGGGTGGGGCTGTGGGTGTGGGTGGGCGTGGGGGGGAGCGCGTTTTGTAATCACAGGAGACGCGGCTCCACTTAGCGCTTTGTTCGGCGAGCAGCCGAAGAAGACATCCACTTAACACGGAGCTACCTGCCGCGGGGGTGTTCAGCCGGCGTTTAGATATTTGAAACTGACATGTTGTCTCGATCTCGCCTGAATCGTGGACTTGTTATCCTTTATAAATGTTTATTTCAACATCCGTATTTATACATTAACTGAACACACTATTACCATTACGAGACGCCACTTTGCGGTGCAGAGATTTACTCAGAGATACGTTATCGGTAGCTTGCTACTGATGGCAACTGTCCCGATAATACTTCCGTAGAAATAACATTCCGTTTAAGCGTCCAAGTTTTGCACTCTGCAGCTCGGCTCCGGTAGACGTTATCGCTTAACATTGTTGCCCGAGGTAACTTTAAAAGTATTCGCAGCGAGAAATTTTCACTGAACTAACTTGTAGTCATCTCTGTAATAGAATCTAAATACTTGTGCGCTTGTTATATTAAAAAGTGCCAGTTTAGTTTTCGTGAAAGCAGAGACCTTCAAGTAAATAGCCATCTTATAACAAAGCGAATATCTACAACACAGCCGGTCCAGCGAGCGAGGAATGTAGCCTCTACATCTTTCATTAATCCTTTTGTCAGAATTTCATTGTATTTGTTGTCAATCTTCACTGAACAATACAGTTTAATAATGCTCTGCAAATTAACATATTTACTAAATTTTATATAGCAGCCGTGCTGCACGATTACAAAATATATTTTTTAGTTAAATCTCTAAATCTTGTTAGATACTTGCGCGCTCTTTATTATAAGTTGTATTTTACGGAATCCCTCGCCTCAACATATTGTAATAGGTTCCGTTTTCTACTTCCCTTGCACTTTATAGTATCTACGTATAGATAGACACGCCGGGTGCGGACGTGTTTGAATTCGTGCCCCGCTGTTGTATAGCTATTGCAGACAACTCATCCAGTTCATAACTTCGGCGCAGGATCACAGCCTATCCAGAGTAAGCCCCGCGTCCGGATGTCGGTTCATGTATTCCGTTTGCGGCGTTCCCTCCTGCAAAGCCTCAGATTATATTTGCCTGCGTCTAGGTATTTACTCGTATGATCGCTGCAAACAATTCATTATACCGCCGTCCAAACAGAGCGGTGCACATTAAACCTCTGTCCCTGCGCCTGTTGTACGTTCCTCTTAATTTAACTAAGCGATGAAACAGTGCCCGGTACTTACCCAGCACATCGCCATTTCGAGATGTAAATTAATAAGTTTCGTTACCCCTGTAAATTCACTAGCCATAAACGTCCGTACATAACTATTTGGCAGTTGAACTTACGTTGACTATCATAAGTAATATACCTTCAGTGGTACTTTTTAATAGGTATTTGAAGCAAGTACACATTTGAAGTTCAGAAGCCCTTACTTATAATGTTACAGTTTTAATGAGATGTAATGAGATGTTCGCAACTTTCTCCCTACAGCCACCAAAGTTGAGCTTGCGAATTCTCTTCTTCTACCAATTCTCGACTATGCTGATGTTTGCTATCTCGACTTAACAGAAGTGCAGCTAGATAAGCTTGAGCGTATCCAAAATTTATGTATACGGTTCATATTTGGGCTTCGCAAATATGATCACATTTCTGAATTTCGTAGAAAACTCAAGTGGTTGCCTATCCGCTTTCGCAGGAATACTCACATTCTTTGTACTCTATACAAAATACTTCACAATCCTCTTTTACCGCATTACCTAAAAAATCAATTTGAATTTATGTCCGACTCCCATAGCCTTACCCTTCGCTCATAAATCAATCTCTCTCTACGTGTTCCCGTGCACTCGTCGTCTTTCTTTCATAACTCCTTTAACACTACGGCGGTTCGTTTGTGGAACAACCTACCTGACCACATTCGAACTGCCAAATCATTATTTTCCTTCAAAAGAGCGTTAACAGAATACTATCTTAAAATCTAACCTCTATCTTCCTCTCGCCGTTGCCTATTCTCAAATGTTTTTTATTAATATAATGCACCACTGTCTTTTCTTATTTCCCTTACTATTTATCTCCTATTTTCCAGTGGGTTGTCTGGAAGAGATTGCTTTAAAGCAATAAGGCCGCCCATTGTACATTGTCATTTTATAAATTTGTATGTTTGTTACTTAATTTTGTGTGCAATGAAGAGTATTTATCTTATCTTACGTGGAGGATGTGTTTATTTGCAGCGTGTGCTGGTGTCGCTTGTAACGTCGCGTAAATTATAACGTGTTGTTATATCGCTGTACGTAAGCTAATGTAATCTGTTACAATTTGTCGCTCAGCGAGTACCGGCGCCAGAGCACTTTGGGTTCTATCCCGCGGCCGTGGAGTCGCGAACGGCGGAGGAGTCCCCGGGCCGCGCCCGAGCGCCGGCGAAGTACATCACACCCGCAAACAACACGCTTAATGCGATTTGTTCCGGCTAACTCGCTGAATTGACACGAAGATAATTCTTTTATATCTAATAATAAACACAACAAGTAAAAATTAAATAACAAACGTAAAACATTTGCCCCGTACAATAATTTTCTAGTCGTAGCTTAAATTTTGTCGCCGGATGTTCTTTAATAAACGCAATTCATTTTCAGTTACACCGTGCTTCTTTTTCAAAACGTCGGTTAATAGATTACATGTTCATATTTTATTTCGTACTCTTTTCTAATTTGTATATGTACTTGTACGTTTGAAGTACATAGAGTTGAAGAGGAAGTTTCTCGCTCGTCAGCTGCCACTGATACACGCGAACTGGAGAGGGCTCGAGTAAATCTGGTGCAGAGGCAGCCCCCGGCGGCCCCGCGCTCCGCTTTCAGGATTAAACGACGCCCCGGGAGTGGACGGGGAAGGGTTGGGAGAGGGAGGTCGCTTCGAGTAGTGTTGGGGTTACGCGCTTTCACTCAAACTACTTAACCCATCCTTTAAATCGAAACCACTTGGAAACCTTACCTGCTAGTAACTTGCTTCCAGACGTCAAGTGATCATATCTACAAAGTCACAGGTTTTGACGACATCATTCATCAGCGCGTGCCGCCTCCTCCGAGCTCGTAGTCATTAATTCGCCTCTTAATAAATTCAAATGTGACCGCTTCACTGTTTGCAAGATTATTCGAAAGGAGATAAAATTTGCAAAATAACTCTTCCTTTGAATATGTACATATAATTGTAAGTAATATCACAGAAAAAAAAATGTAAATACCCCAAGTTCTCGGCTTGCCCTCGGATAGTATAACAAATTGAAACAAAAGAGGTAACAGAATAAACGGTGCTTTTGAAGCAGCTTAACGTCACGAAGGCAACATAAATCAGGTCCCAAGTAGTGGAGGGCCATTGTACACAGTTACACGAGCGCACGGGTCCCGCGGGTCCGTGCTCACGTCACGGGGCGCCCCGGCCGAGGTCCGAGGGGACTAATGTTTTGCGGTTTTTAAGCATTTGCGAACGACCGAAAAAGTAATGTGTTACGGCCGATACGAGGAAAGTAACTTGTTTTCTTTTCATACAATTTATTTAATAAATTTGTAAAAGTAACTCAAAACGGTTACTAAAACGATAACTTTACATGGGTTCAGTAGAAGAATTGAAATGTTTGTTTCTTTACCAGTTCGCGCACGCGGAGCGATACGGAAAGTATCGAGAGATTGCGAAGTTGCGTTCAGTTCGATGAATGCTGTCACGTCTGTTTGTGTCGAGTGTAAAATTAAAAAATCGCTTATTGATTTATGCCGCGTAGCACAAAGCCAACAAATCTCCCCTGTGGAGCGGAGACTTCATTAGCCGGCAGATGCACCGGCATCAGTATGCCGCGTCATACCCGCCAGTCACCCGCGCTAAGCCCTGCTTGCTATGCGGGCCCGAGCCGGCCTCACTGTGTATTTAATGGGTTATTATTCACTGGTACACGGGCACGGTATCAATCTGCGATCTCCGATCCGGTGAGGTTAGTACGCGGCGAGGCTTTGTAACGTAATGCCTTTTAAAGCAACTTGAAGAATATAAAAGTTATAGAGATGTTATAGTTATTAGCTGCATCATCGTTCTAAGTAAATAGCAGACTAAAAGCTATTGCTGTCTGTTATAAAAGTAATTGCATAGCAAATATTGTTGACCGCTCGGAAAACACTATTCAGCTTTTAATTCAGTTTTACTTTAGTTTTTTATATTTCTATCAGACCTTTTTTGTATTAAAACAAAAAATGTGTGCGTGTACTAGCGTACACTCGTAAGAAGTGAAACTACAAAAAACTTTATCAATTTATAAAAAATATATTTATTTATGTATATGACAAAGGTTAAGCTTAAATAACTTGAAAAATAAATACCATGATCACGCCCACGTGTTGGTGTTTTGAAAAATGCAATCAAAAACTGGGGTTGACTTTGAATATTTTAGAAAAATAAATGCCACAATAAACATTCAAGTATTAGAAAAAATTTATACCATAATTACAGCCACGTGTTAGTGTATTGAAAAATACGATCAAAAACTGAGGTTAATTTTAAGTAACGTGAAAAAATAAATACTATAATTACACCTAAGTATTAGAAAAAGAGATGTAATTACTTACTTTTTTTAGAAATTCACTGGAATTAGAATTAAAATAAACCCTTTGATTTTGCTGATCACTTCAATATAACATTTATATATATTTATTACGTGACTATAGAGCGTTGGGAATAAATAAGCGTGCAATAGAAAAACGGTCAAGTATAGTGGCAGGAGTAAGTCCGTTAAAACGATATGCTATTGGTAAATGGCAGTTGCACGACACCGCCTAGTGGTCAAGTCATCACTACTCAAAGCGGGTCACGGGCTCTTGTGGAAGTCGATGCAATCGCCACCTGGATTTCAAAAATGTAACTACTCAAAACGGGCCGCAAAATACATTGGAGACATTTACCAATCCCTACTCCGCTGGAGAAAGTATACTTCGAATCACGTTACGTAACGTTAAAATGTGACGCGTAACGAAAAAATGTTACACTAAATTTTTTTCCAACCCCTATAAAGAAGTTTCACTTCAAAAATTGTTCTTAAAACGGCTAACTGATGTTAAATAAGTGGATAGTCGACAGCGGTAAGTAATATTTTTCCCGCTGTCTCAATTATTGAACCTGTGCTGTGATGCTAATTGGGAACTATTAACGATTGACACAGAGCAGCGCCGCCGGCGGGCGCGTGCTAATGGCCGCTGTAATTGTGCCCAATTTGTTCGGACGCCGCCCTCCGCGCCGAGGCAGCGTAGTGTACCCGCTGAATTGGCTTCATTACACCATACAAAGGTGAAATTTCGCTTAGCCGCCATCTTGTCCAATTGATTGCTCCCGGAGCTCCCCGGGTTTGTCCTTTCGTACCGACGAACTTCTTTCGCACGATTTACTAAACTTAATTTGTGATCGAGTGAAATGGTTATTCAATTCCGCTTCAATTTGATAAGTAACAAAGAAACATTTTTTTTTGTCGCAACCAGTGCAATAATTTTCTACAGATTTGTAGAGCGTAGTTAATACACAGTTGCCGCTTTTAATATGGTCAATTAATACAATAGCGGCGCTGTTGAGACAGTTCATAACGCAGTCCGAGCTGGGCCGCCGGACGCCGGCAGTCGTGCGGCTGAAGTTCCGAACTCTGCGGAACCTTTAATCAGATTTTAAACATTCCTGAAAGTTTGTTGGCTACAAGTTGCGGCGGTGCGCGGCGGTAGAGTTGGGCAACAGTTCACGGTGGCATCTCCGTAACGTCTGAGTGGGAAACTTGGGAACTGAAATGAAATATTATTTCATCAGTAGTACTCTTCGGGAAGTTAGTGCCCGAGTGCTCGCGGCGCAGAAAGAACTTCCGACGTCCGCTCATTAAATTTGAAAGCATTTCATGTCTCGAATGGGGAATAATAAATTTCTTTGCAGTATTTCTCTTCCAGACGGGACAATAGAGTTTGAAAAAAAAAATCCCAAAATTTAAAAGAAAAAACAGACGTAAAATCAATCCTTCTGATTTTTTTCTCTTTGTACGGAGTTTATGTAAATATTCAATTAAATATATGGGAGTGCTGCGTATAAAGAGATGTTTGCGGATATGTATAATGCATAAAATAATATCTGAAATGCCTTTCCCTATTGTGTCGGTTAGCAACAGGTCGGTGATCGTTTTCCATTAATCTCTTGTCTTTTTCTAAAAAAGTAAAGTTTTATATGAGTCAATATTTCACAAAACCATTAGTATTCATGATTATCGTGTTAAAATTCAAGATTCAACCCTTATCAAGTTGCCGACAAACGGTTAGTTTGCAAGAACTATACTTAATAGTTCGCCGAGTCAACTACCAAATAAGTGCATTTCAAGTGCTCTACTTGAGAAAAGTTAAAGCGATCTCGAAAGGCTTGTAAGCTGGCTCCGGAAACCGTACACTTAGTGGCTAGGAATTTATTGTCTACGTCTCGTAGCACATCGCCGAGCTTGCGAATTAGAAGGTGCGTTACTTTTATATAAGACGAAACATGCAGTTTTGACATTTGCTTATGTGACCCGCACCGGGGGGAGACCACTGACCACGTACTGAGGAGTTACATATTAAAGAATATCCCCATAAGTTCTTAGCTAGGTTCATGACTTTCCAGTTGTTAAAAGAAATTAAATTACAGCTATAGTCGATACTAAAAAAATTGAGGACTCACGGGACCACGTGTCTTAATTTCCGTTACAGGCTGCACAGGAAATGAGGCCGCGGCTGCGGTACAAACAAGCCCATAAATAATGATCCGTCGCTCACAAATCGTTCGGGAATCGTCACCGCGCCGCACCGCGCCCGCAAAGACACCCTGTGTATTTGCGTATGTATCGGAAACTTGCCAGGGGTCCTCGCCGGAACATCGGCTTTGTGTTGATAGACTCAACAGAGTTATCGTGTTATTTTATCACCGATTTCAATTGTGCAAGTGTGTCGTATGGCCTTCGAAGAAATGAATGTAATGAAAGCGTTGTGTTTTGAATACACCCCCGCAGCAGACGATCGCTTCGCAGGAATTTGGACGAAATCATAGAAATTGGATTCTGTACCCGAACAAGAATGTAATATTCTATGTATGCCATTACGTGTCTTTCGGTTTGACGTTCGGGATCCTTTTTAGGACTATTATGTACCGCCCTTTGTGAGGATTACCGACGAGCGGGAAAATATGCCGATACGAGGTCCGACTCGATTAGTTTCATTAGCTGATCCATTCACAAAGGAAAAATTTCGCCGCCGCCCACGCCGGCGAGGCCTCTTGTTTATTGCGACCCCCGCATTCATCCCTTAATTGTGTATTGTCCGTACACGGTTTTGTTTCCTTGCGATATGAGCTCCAATGAACCTCTGAATAGTTTCGGCTGAATGTGTTGCGCGTCGGGAACTTTATTTTTTGTAACATAATGCTTGCGCACTACCCCCCGGAGTTTAGCGAACACACGTTCAGTAATAAATTCATTTCAGTTCTACGCGCTTCGGAGACATCGCTGTCGTGTTCGGGTGGGAACACTGACGCCGGTAAATTGTACGACACCTTTGTTGTTCGTGTTGGAAACGGGGACCTGACCCTATTTGTGAGTAACACTTATATTCATTTTGGTGACATGCTCTGCGCATAACATACTGTTTCTAACTTTGAAATACATGTAAACGTAATAGAGCATCATTTACTCGTCAAGGGGTGATATGATAAAACAATTTTTGTATTTTTTTTCTGTATACATAGTGTTACTAACATATAGAAAGTGTTACAAGGAGCCAATTCTAAATATTGTATAACAAATGTTTTTATTTATTCATCTGTTTATAATTTTAGATTAATGCGTAATAATTGTCTGTTGTTCAACTATATCTGTGCGGATATATCTGGTGAACGAAGCGATGTGTATGTGTATGTGTATGTGTATGTGGTTGGGTGAGTGTGCGCGGCAGTTTACCGGGGCGCGGGCTATCTCATGCAAATTATTTGTGCACTAATTGTGCTGTGAGCGGTGCACTGGCCGGGGGCCAGCCGATGAGTTATGTGCCCTGCGATAATGTATTGCGTTATTTACTCCATTCCACATCAAATTATATTATTTTATTAGTTATCATGAGATATATAACAAAAAATATACACATGACCAGAGAGAACGTTAAGCTTCTCTCGATCAGATAATGCTGAAACACTTTCATCTGCACGTAAACATGACGTCTGTTGGTTCAGCTTGCAGTGTTATTTATGCAGTAATTTTTAACTACACCGATCCCCCGCCGGGTAGTTTATAACGAACCGCTAATTGGCAGATATTAAGTGAAGCGATGTTTTCAACTGAACAATAACCGACATACAATACATACCGATATCACATTTGCGTGTCGTCAATCGATCGGCGTGTCCCAGTGAATACAATAATATTCATAGAGCTGGATAACATGTGAAGCTATAGACATTGATCGATATATTCATCTCAAAATGAACAATTAAGATTTATGTTTGTAAACTGCTTCAAATTTTAATAAAGTTTTATAAGGAACATATTCATGATCTAAATAAAACTCTATTCAAGAAACGTCGCAGATATATAAAGAAGCTACGACTAGAATTTGGCAATTGTAACAGTCATGTTTAGCTGAAGTTTGCATGGTATGTTTTGTACATGCTCGTAAGCAGTGTGATAACATTACTGTGTTCCGGTTTGTAGGACGCTTTAAGCGAGTGAAATTACTGGGGTAACGAGATTTAACAACTTATGTGTCAAGGCGACGAGCGTAATGCGGTGCAGTGTGTACCATCTTAACTAGCGGCGCGTTGTTATGGGCAAGTGTAAAACTTACCATCAGGTGAACGTCTCGCTCGTCTAGTGGAACAAAAAAATATATTTATATATGTCCATTGCCGGAC
Organism: Byasa hedistus; assembly: GCA_029286795.1. NCBI lineage: Eukaryota > Metazoa > Arthropoda > Insecta > Lepidoptera > Papilionidae > Byasa > Byasa hedistus. The sequence goes on along the minus strand of JAGSMW010000020.1, from coordinate 137,395 downwards.
ACAGCTCTCTCCGAAAGATCCCCGCGCTGAGCGGCCTTCACCATCCACCATACATAAAAATAAAAGGCGAATACAATCGGAAACCATTAAACAAGTAAACAACAATCTATTTTGTATTTACAGAAGGGAATATGTGCTGAATGTTTGCGCGGCCGTCGCGTCAGTCTGCCGAGAAGTTTTATTTTATAGTTTCATATTTGAAAATGGGCGGTTGGCACATGTCGCTTGCCGCCGTGAAAAACGGAACACGAGTCTATATGATACAGCACCATCTGGCGCCCAGTTAGTACAGAGTGGAAAACAATAACCGAACCTCCACGAGAAAATGGCCAAGCGCCAATTTTTCCGGTGATCGGTTTTAATTCACGTCAACCATTTATATACATATACAATTTATCACATCCCAATCTAAAAACTGTTTGCCCAGCTCCCGATCGTTCTCGTTACCATATTATAACATTTCTGCGGCTATCTGTCTCGCCGCAGTGTTTACGTTTCATTTGTATTTACAAATTTAAAAGTAACCACAGTTTGGCATTTTTGTAAATATCTTGATCAGTTTGATCGACTGGCGAAGGATTGTTTGTATCGACACAGATTTATAACCAGTTAATTCACATAAAAGATAACATGACTAATATTAGTTATGTGTAATTGCAATTAAAAACTGCGCTGCTTAAGTAAGCAACAATTAAGGTGGGTAATGCTCTTTTACGACAATGTTTTTAAGTGTTCAGACAATTTGAGAGAAGGTCGCGGTGAACACAGCGCGTGCAGTGCGAAGAGGTTTGCACTTTTTTTATTTATTCGTCATGTCGCGCTCACCCGCTCTCTCTCGAGACGGAGACGCTGAAATTAGTCACCGTAGCGTTGTTAATAAATAATCATCCAATAAAACTGTTCGTATAGTTTTTTGGTAGATTAGAAAAGTTTGTAAATTGTGTTTACTATTCTCTGCCACATGAAACGCTATCCTCGTACAACACAATTACTCGTGGACATGTTGGGTACAGCCTGTGGTGCCCGGGCTCCGGGTTGTCTTCTCCCTCATCCTCCCCTCGCCTCTCTGCTATCCCCCTTCTGCCCTGGGCCCGTTTGTTTGTTATTAGTTGTTTATCGGCACAGTTTCCGGGGAACGGGCGCGCGCGAAATGAAATTTACAGTAATGCGAAATGCAAATTGATCGTGTAACATCTGCCGGGGCCGCGGCGCGCGCTGCCATCACTTCATATTTACTAACTGTACACCGACTGACGCAAGTTTTGATTCTGCAAAATAGTTTATTAGGTTAATATGTTATGGTGATATGTATTTAACTTCAAACCTTGATCGTTTTTCGTGCAATACTCGCTTAATGGGAAACTTAACATATATATTTGTTTATATAAATATCTGCACGATCGAGTTATAAAAACATTTCAATTTTAAAGTTACTTAAATATCAGCGCGAATATATTTTAAAATCATCTGTTTGTTAAACTTTTATTTGAAGTTCAATTTGAACGCTAGAATTTAAGAATTGATATCTTAAATTCAAGCGTGGTTTTTTAATTCATGTGCGGGTATGAATAGAAACTCGCCGGCGCCGCGGACACAGTCGCGCTCCGGATCTCTTAAAAAATCGTTACACTGTTGGACAAATATAAGAAATATGTGCAGAACTACGTTTTATTAGAAACACTTTAGGAGGCAGTGTTTCGACATATACAATATTTAAATGAATAGTGATAGTGAACAAAAAACCAAGGATAGGAATTTTCTAAAATGCATGATTCATGATTCATTTTGAAAGCTTCAGAAATGTGTTAAACAATATGTTTACATCATCACGCATTAGTGTAATGAGCTGCAAGTTGTCGGTAATTACATTTGTTATAAACCTTAAAAGACGGTATTAGTTCCCCGCAAACCTACAAGAGGTCTGAGTGTTGTAATCTCCGCTCCGTGGACCCCGTGCGGTGTGGATTGAGTGTGACCTCCAGCGACGACTCACACGCTTGCGTAATATAACTATAACGAAGAATATAACCATATTGTCCTGGCCTAAACCAACGACATGCGGTTACCTTTATTAAATGTTATCATTTCGTTTAACCTTTCACCGGTTCACAAAAGGCAATTTCCTTACGATTTAGACAAATTCGTTTTGTTGAAAAGACACCGTCTTATTGAAAAGGCTGTTGATCTGTTCCGCTCACCTACTCATTTGCATATGTTTTTCTTACCGCAGACTTCATATAGTTGAGAAAATTATTTCTTTGAGATAACAAATCCCTTCATAAAACTCTTCGTTGTGAATTAATTCTGTTCGGAGTACCCGCTTCAGAGCGCCGCCGGTCGCTTGTTAAAGGCGTCTTCAAAAGGCAGTATCGAGGGTGTAGAATCCGATAACTTCTATAAAATAATAAACTTCGTTCTCTATTGTCGGAGGTAACTTGTTTTAAAGTTTAATTTAACTGGCTTCATTATCATGCTATCAAGTTAGGCAGGCGTCGTTCAAACAACGTAACGGATTCACAAGTCGGTGGAGTAGACACTGTATCTGGTAAGTTTATATTTGAGTATCTAAGTTTTAAGTTGTATATAACATTATATGGGCCTTAACATTGGCATCAAGTGACCGCAGACTGTGGGAATTGTCGTTACTGTTACACAATGGAGTTAATTCAGTTAAGGTTCTGCTTACCATGCAAATTTCCGGCAACGGCGGCGACGCTGCGACTAAATGTTAGTTTAACGAAATTATTACTTCTTGTTTAACGGATTTAAGATCTTCTGTCCTGCTAGTCTGTGCTTGACAACTTGGTGTTTTAAAGTTATGGATAGGTTTTTTACTACGTCCAATTTTAATGTTTTCTTTTGTAAAAAGCAAAAGTTATGGGATTAACCATTTGTGTTAGATAAATTATATAGGTAAATTTCTCATTTCTCGCAAACGGAGGTGGTCTTCGCGTGTCTTCAGGCTGACTGGTGAAACCTCGCCTGAAACCACTCCGCAACGTTCGGAAATGTAACCGGACGCTGTGCCGCAACGGCCTGGCTCAGCTTCGGTTACCTGTGCCGCTCCAAGCGTTGGACGCAGCCTGAAGCGGTTTCGTTAGTTACGAAATTGGGTGTATCTTATTGTGTATCTTATTGCACTCGTGGTTTTTTGTTATATTTGGTACCAAAATGAGTTTGACGGAGTCTGTTAAGTTGTTTAAATCATATGAACTTCTATCTAGATCTCCTTACATACATAAATCACAGCGAACAAGTTCGCGGGGAGACGTCAGTACGCAGATGTACATATTGTTAACGTATCAAAGGAACAATTGAGGGTCTTCCCTCATCCCCCCCGCCCCTCTCCCCCATAACCCTCTGCCTCCACCGCTGGCTGCCAGCCAACGGCACTCAAACGACACCCAATCGAATACACTCGGCGTGCGGGGAGCCGCCGCAGCGAGCCGCTCGAGCAGCCGCGGGTATCCGCGCGATCGCTGCGCGCACGGACAGCGGGGCCGCGGGAAAAGTGAAGGAGATGCAACGAGTGGCGAGGAGGAAACGAACGCTCCGTTGAGCGTCATGGAGTGTGTGAGAGGGGCATTACGTGCGCTGAGTGCACCGGCGGCACCGGCGGCGCCGCGCTCGCTATGCAAATCTGCGTCGTGCCGGCGACGCGGCTCTGCGCTTTAACTGCACACTTGGCGCGCGGTTAGTTGAAAACTTGCTGCCTTCATTTTGGAATTGTTAATCTTTTGTTTTTTCAGCCACTGTTCCTCTTCGCTATCGGTCTCCGCAGCCGCCATTTCTGCTACCGAAACGTGCACTCATTACCCTGCTCCGTTTTGTAACTAGAGCTAACGTATTGTCTTCAAACGACGAATGCGATGTGGCTCGCGTGATATTACTCACAATCAGGTGAACATGTACAAATCCACATTGAACAGAAAATAATATTTATAAAAAAATATTATGGAAGGTTTTACTACAATGTTTATTTTCTTCGGCAGCTAATAGTGTATCGTTCGCCTGAACCGTTTATGTAATAAGGAAATAACATAACAAAAAGCGCCGCGTCCGGGATTGGATCCCGGCCAAGGAAGCCGCTCGCCGTCGCTGTGAGCGAACGATTTCTCGTCTTCAGCTGTAGCTGATACGTTACGTGAAATATTTGCGGTCCGGACGCCGTAGCGCTGCCTTCGGCGACACCCGACACACATGCATTGTGCGTGTCGAAGAAATATAACGAGGTGTGAATTTTGTTAATACTTCCGCACAAAAGTGGTCCTCGCGATCTCGTTTAGGAGTATAGCCAACGGGCAGTAGAGTGGTGACCTGGTGTGGACCTCGCGGGTTCAGGGCCTATACTGTACATGAGGTGTGCTCGCGCAGCAGCTCCCCGCCGCTGTTGAACTATAAATGTGTTCGAGGGCATGTCACCCCTCCCCCCCTCTCCTCCCCCCGTCCCTATCCCCGAATAGCTCCTGCCTCCTTGCGAGCGATTTGGAGCGGCTCCAGGAGCGTTGGAGCCGGTTCGTGTAATCAGCGCGGCCTGCATAGCTATTGTTAATTGGCTCCGTCGTAGCGCTTGTTTGTATCGCAGCAAATGAGCCGTAAATACTCTCTCTCTTCCTAGCCATTATCCCATATGGTGGTCGGGCCAGCTTTCTTTATTTTTCTCTTCCACTTCGCCCTGTCCTGTCACTTGGCACTCTCGCATGTCTTTTCACACTACATTTTTCCACTTTGTCTTGGGTCTGCCTGTGGGTTTTTGACCGGTGAGGGAAAGCTGCAACGTCAAATTGCTAAAGCTGTCAGGCGGCCTTCTTTTTACGTAGCCATACCACCAGGGCTCACGCATGCACTGGTTGCGGAACCCATCGAACCTACTTACGCCGCATATTCATTTCAGCAACTTGGATGGTGTACACTTTCTTCTGGGTTACGGCCCTGCTTTCACTGCCGTACCAAACGACCGGCTAAACACTATTTACCGACAAAAGTACTTCGATGAATAATACGGGGTGAATGTTCGACGGACGGGAACTAATTATCCCCCTCCATTAAAGACATATTTATCCTAACCACCGAGTTTGCGTACGGTAACCCCGGGAGAGGAGGCGGCGCGTCTAAGATGTAACAGTCACCAGTTGATAATATTTTCTTTTATCTTCGTTAAACGTCAACAAAGAAAACTTTCCGACGAGCGCCGCCCCGCACTCGCCCCGAATGCAGCCGAATGATAAATAAAATGTCAGTCCATTGTACTTCATTACACGTTAAATGGTATAAATAGTACAATGAACATAACATGATTTGGAGTACAAAATATTTCGGCCCGTTGTCAGTGAAACCACTAATTGTTAAATACAAAAGAATACGTACCATCACAACCACCACCACGTTAACACCGTCCGCCAAACTGATATTATGTACTTACACCGTATTCAGATCTGAAATTAAACTACGCTAGTGAAACAGACCGATAAACAAATATTATTATATGGTGTACTTAGCTTTAACTTAATTTCCAGCTTTTCTCGTCTCTACTTTGTTTATATAATATTTACAATTATCGTTTTTAACGTCTCACTTTAAAAAAATAGGAAAGTAATCTTATAATTTAATCACGGATTCCATACAAGTAATTAACAGCGAAACATAATCATCACCACTCCATCGTTTCATCGATTTACGCGCCCGCCGCTCTCAAGGATCTCCCGCCCATCGGTCGCCGGATTTTCGAGAAGAGGACCTCTGTTCCTCCACAGACCTCCTCAACCCTGTATTCGATTACGCAGGTATACCTACAGCAGTAAACAATGAGTATTCCGTTTAACGCATTCGTAACGCGCGTCGCTAGTAGTACTCTGCCGCGCGCGAACTTCGCCAGGTCAAATTTCAGTGTTTCTGCTTAAAGTAGACATACAAAGTTTCACCTTTAATTATTAATACAAAGACGGAGCTTAAGTCCGCTTTAATATTTAAGCAAGCGTCGTCCGGGCGACGGTTTGCATGCGGGATGGATGGGGTGGCGCGGCGCGGCGGATTCCTATTCAAATTTTAATATTAACATCAACTTGATTTAATTAATGGACATCTGGATGATTTGTTTACTCGGCTTTTAAAAAATATAAATATGATGAAGTTATGAAACTTCATAATTTTTTTTTATACGTCACTTAACCATCCTTCCATACGAAGGTGCGTGACCGGTTACCGCCGACCCGTACGACGTTCACTACTGTGAGTACAGGCAGCAGCTCCGTGTGCGCGCTAAGTCCAGCAGTGGACGCCCACACGCAGAAATGTCGTCGACGATAGTATCCCTCTCGTCGCCTCGAAATGTACAATGTAAAAACTAACCCCCGTAGTCGTTTTACTAGGCGCAGGTTGGCAGTGGGTGCGGCTGTTGCTGACTGCGGGTCGCGTTATGTTTATTCGGGAGAATAAATCGTTTCGCAGCAGCACCACCGCCAGCACCACCCCGCGCACACATCTCATAACTCATAAGTAAGAGAAAAATGTTTTCAGACGTTTACCTCGTGCTGATGGTGCCACTGCTGTTATTTATGTGTAACCCGTCGCGTACGAACTATTTGGTACAGCTTCCGATTGTTATCTTATCGTTACGATATTAAAATATTATATAATTACTAGCTGACCCGACAGACTTCGTTCTGTCAAAAAAATTGGAATGTGGCAGTTTTTTGTTCTCACCTAATTTATAGCCAGCGCAAAAAAATCTGGACTGAACCGTCACCCTGGTGATAGGGCGGTGTGTGGGGTTCAGCTCTATTTATGTTCATCTAATAACTAATATTTAAATATTAGTGGGTTCCAGAAGAGTGGCCAAAGTTATAATTAAAGTACATAAGTTATATTTACTATAATAATTTTGAAGAAACAAATAACTGTCACATTCCGAATCTTTTTGACAGAATGTAGTCTGTCAGGTCCGCCAGATGGTAACGTGGTTTGTGCTCGACTGATGTATTGACGTGAAAACGAATGCATTTTATGTCGCGCGCCGAAACTAAAACAAAAGAAATTATATCGCGAAGCCGACCAAATTGAAAATCAGTATGGTGGATCTTTAGGTCTTACATTTTGTGACTATTTATGTTATTATTTCATTCGTTTTAATTTCGGCACGCGGCGTTAGATCCTCCGACGCGCATACGCACACTGTTTTGATAGAATAATTGAATTTTAACTTTGTGCAGCTGTAATAAAGTGCAAATTGACTCTATGACGTTAGGAACGTACCTACATTGCTTAGACAGCAGTGAAAGCTTGTAATTTAATATGAACTTTTGTTTGTTTGTTTCTGGTTTCTGGTTTTTGGTTTTTGGTTTCTGGTTTCTGGTTGCTGGTTTCTGGTTTCCGGTTTCCGGTTTCCGGTTTCTGGTTTCTGGTTTCTGGTTTCCGGTTACTGGTTACTGGTTTCTGGTTTCTGGTTCAGATTTCAGATTTCAGATTTCAGATTTCAGATTTCAGATTTCAGATTTCAGATTTCAGATTTCAGATTTCAGATTTCAGATTTCAGATTTCAGATTTCAGATTTCAGATTTCAGATTTCAGATTTCAGATTTCAGATTTCAGATTTCAGATTTCAGATTTCAGATTTCAGATTTCAGATTTCAGATTTCAGATTTCAGATTTCAGATTTCAGATTTCAGATTTCAGATTTCAGATTTCAGATTTCAGATTTCAGATTTCAGATTTCAGATTTCAGATTTCAGATTTCAGATTTCAGATTTCAGATTTCAGATTTCAGATTTCAGATTTCAGATTTCAGATTTCAGATTTCAGATTTCAGATTTCAGATTTCAGATTTCAGATTTCAGATTTCAGATTTCAGATTTCAGATTTCAGATTTCAGATTTCAGATTTCAGATTTCAGATTTCAGATTTCAGATTTCAGATTTCAGATTTCAGATTTCAGATTTCAGATTTCAGATTTCAGATTTCAGATTTCAGATTTCAGATTTCAGATTTCAGATTTCAGATTTCAGATTTCAGATTTCAGATTTCAGATTTCAGATTTCAGATTTCAGATTTCAGATTTCAGATTTCAGATTTCAGATTTCAGATTTCAGATTTCAGATTTCAGATTTCAGATTTCAGATTTCAGATTTCAGATTTCAGATTTCAGATTTCAGATTTCAGATTTCAGATTTCAGATTTCAGATTTCAGATTTCAGATTTCAGATTTCAGATTTCAGATTTCAGATTTCAGATTTCAGATTTCAGATTTCAGATTTCAGATTTCAGATTTCAGATTTCAGATTTCAGATTTCAGATTTCAGATTTCAGATTTCAGATTTCAGATTTCAGATTTCAGATTTCAGATTTCAGATTTCAGATTTCAGATTTCAGATTTCAGATTTCAGATTTCAGATTTCAGATTTCAGATTTCAGATTTCAGATTTCAGATTTCAGATTTCAGATTTCAGATTTCAGATTTCAGATTTCAGATTTCAGATTTCAGATTTCAGATTTCAGATTTCAGATTTCAGATTTCAGATTTCAGATTTCAGATTTCAGATTTCAGATTTCAGATTTCAGATTTCAGATTTCAGATTTCAGATTTCAGATTTCAGATTTCAGATTTCAGATTTCAGATTTCAGATTTCAGATTTCAGATTTCAGATTTCAGATTTCAGATTTCAGATTTCAGATTTCAGATTTCAGATTTCAGATTTCAGATTTCAGATTTCAGATTTCAGATTTCAGATTTCAGATTTCAGATTTCAGATTTCAGATTTCAGATTTCAATTTTCCATTTTCCATTTTCCATTTTCCATTTTCCATTTTCCATTTTCCATTTTCCATTTTCCATTGTCCATTTTTCCATTTTCCATTTTCCATTTTCCATTTTCCATTTTCATTTTCCATTTTCAATTTTCCATTTTCAATTTTCCATTTTCCATTTTCATTTTTCATTTTTCATTTTTCATTTTCCATTTTCCATTTTCCATTTTCCATTTTCCATTTTCCATTTTCAATTTTCCATTTTCAATTTTCCATTTTCCATTTTCCATTTTCCATTTTCCATTTTCCATTGTCCATTTTTCATTTTTCATTTTTCATTTTTCATTTTTCATTTTTCATTTTTCATTTTCCATTTTCAATTTTCCATTTTCCATTTTCCATTTTCCTTTATCCACTTTCCACTTTCCATTTTCCATTTTCCATTTTCCATTTTCCATTTTCCATTTTCATTTTCCATTTTCATTTTCCATTTTCCATTTTCCATTTTCCATTTTCCATTTTCCATTTTCCATTTTCCATTTTCCATTTTCCATTTTCCATTTTCCATTTGCAATTTTCAATTTTCCATTTCTAGTTTATGGTTTACAGTTTTCAGATTTTAGTTTTCAATTTTTAATTTTCAGCGGGGCACAAAAGATCAACAAAGTAAAGTTAAGACTTAACTACAATTTTGTACCAATCTGAACTCAGGACAGTGGTGTTCCTGCCTGAATTCTACAATCGCTGCACACGAACACACTAATTTACTGCATGATACACTCACATTGAACATTCAACTGCATTATGCACAAAAAAATAAAAATTCAACCGAGACAACACGACCTTTGCGCCCAGATTCCCGCTAAAGTTCGTAAAATATTCTTCTTCTTCCCAATTGATGGTATGATCACGGTTTGTGAGTGAGCCAGTGTCATGTGTAGACGAATAAAATAAAAGAATAAAAATCCTTCAAAAATTGTCTGCGTGGTGGTCAATTTGGCCGCCTTTTCTCGAAAAATATTATAGTTGCAATCAGAAATTGTTGGTTGTTAATGTCAAATGTCAAAACAAAAATATTCTTTTAAATTGTATTTGGTTTCTAAATGACGGGACGAACTTCAAATATCTGACGTTTTATGTATCCAAGGTAAAGTGATCAGACGCTCGCTTTTGGCGAGACAGTCCCGATTTTTCAGAATTAGTCCCGCGTCACGCGACGTTTTTCAAAAGTCCCGACTTTTAGAATTAAGTTAAATTTTATATTTATGAAAACCATTGTTTTGCGTAACACGTTGCATTTGCTACCCAGTTACAATGTATTTGTCTCTCAGATTATACACAAATATACGAATAAAATTTTGCAAATATTTCAAGTCAATCAAACTAATTTGACAAATTCTTGTGGAGATTTTTACAATATTTTAAAAATGACAAAAATCTACTGAAACAAATTCACTCAAATTAAAAATATGTCAAGGAATAAAATATTATACATTTTTTTATATTCATAAATTGTACTTATGTTAAAAGTAAAAAATTATTACGATATTATTACTCCTTCAGAGCTCTCCCGCTTTGCCCATCTAAAAATCTGGTCACCTTAATGGAAAAGTGAAATTGTTGTTTTTACCATATTCCGGGAACTTTTTCCATATTTTCTCGCCTTTTAAACCTTCCCTGGACTTCCACGAATAATTCAAGACCACATTTAGCCAAATTGGTCCAGCCGTTCTCGAGTTTTAGCGAGACTAATGAACAGCAATTCATTTTTATATATATATAGATAGATTAATATAAATTAATTTCAATAATATTAGTTATTAATAAATAAATAATAAAGTTGCTTGAGAATATATTTATATGTAGAGGGAGTGACAAAAGGCATAATGTTTGAGAGATATAGAATTCGATGTCATCCCCACTCCGTGCTGTGTACTGGCGAGACACGTGGAGGGGATCACTTACCAAGTGATAATATTTTTTTTTTTGGAGTTTACAGCCACGCGGTTTGATACGTGGCCATGTATAATTGATGATATCGAGCGAGACAAAAATATTAAAATGACTATTAAAAAGCAGGGGTTGGTGATAGAAAAGTGAAAATTTAGGGTTGTATGTATTTTTTGATGCCACACAATAATAAAATAAAATCGAAAAAAAAATCCCAAAAAATAAAAAAAAAAATTTTGGTGTGGGCAACCCTGATCACTTAGAGGTTTGAAAAATAGATAGTAACCGATTCTCAGACCTACTGAATATGCACAAAAAATTTCATAAGAATCGGTAAAGCCGTTTCGGAGGAGTATGGGAACGAACATTGTGACAAGAGAATTTTATATATTAGATCTTCTCCTTTAAACTACCGGTGCCGGATAAACATTTTGCGTGTAAAATATTTAGTAGGCAATAGATACGGCTGCTCGTATAAAACAATCTGCCGTTACGTAGGCCGTAACCTCGGTTGATCTCCCCGCGCCGTTAACTTGCCGCGGAGTGGGCGGCGTGGGCCGCGTGGGCGGCGTGGGCGGCGTGAGCGATCGCGGTGGGATCATAAAACGGCTTAACGGCTGCTTCGCCGGCGCACAATCTGCGTCCATAGATTTATCGGCACCGGAAGCGTCCCGCCGCCCGCCGCCCGCCGCCCGCCGCGCGCACATTCCTAGTCTAAGGTTTTAATCAATGCTTCTGTTTCAAATGGAGGTTTCAATTTCCGGACAGATAACTATGTCATAAATACATACAGTCTGTAGTTTGTTTATATGGCGCCTAATGTATTATTTCTCCAGATGTTTGTTATGTATCTCTGTGGAACGGACGCGGCACAAACACTTTCCTTCACAATTTAATTTACTTAATTTTCTTGGAAAATTTATTACAGATTATTCGTTTGAAAGATGAGCTGAATCGATCAAACCATCCTAAAATTGTATTTCGTGTTCATTAGTAGTTTGTGAATGTTTGTAAAGTAAAGAGCTGTCGCGTTGTTCTTGCGAACGGACACTTCATTGTTATTTATGTATTTGTTTATCTATGTTGCCTGAATTTAAAAGTGTGCGTTCTGCAAACTCCTTAAGCCGATCTGCACATCCGCTTAGAAGTCGCAGCGGGCTCAGAGGAGGAGGAGGAGGTGGATTAGGAGGGGGTGTGCGCGAAACACATATATAGATCATTTTTTGTACTATGACAATCGTTAAATTTTATATTTAAGATATGTATTTTTTGCGTCACTTGCGAACTCGCACGCGGGGAAAGGCAGCGGTTCGCAGCGTTTAACAATACTCAAATCTTTATAAGATGCAATGCAAGAGTCGCCGTAGCTACCTCATCAATTCATACAACAACGACGAAAAAAGCGTCGTTTCATTATCTACATTTTAGTTGTAATTGATTTTTTCGCATAACAATAGAAGAATTAATATGCATCTGAGTGGATGCTCCTGAAAGCTTCTCACTGGCGGCTGTAACAGAGATATTCGATTCAAAGACGTTGCCCGGGTGGAGGTGGAACGTTGCCAGAGGAGGAGGAGGTGGCAGGGCAGGATTGCGAATCTGCGATTATTTCAAGCAGCGCTCGAGGCGGAGGCACTGTTAGGCACCCAATAGCTTTTTATCTAATATTCGCTGCAGATTACATTGAACAAACAACCTTTTGTTAGATGAGGATATGTTTTCACTCGCCGGTCTAGTTGATAACGGCGCCGATATTAATTAAATTCCTCGGAGCTGATATAGAGCACTTCGGGTATCGGGGATGTAAACTCCGTGTAGGTGACCTAATCTCGATAAATCATAATTTTACACTTGGAGAATATTAAGCGGAAATCCACCTTGCGCTGCTGGCGATAGCATTCAGTTCGGCTCGGGGCCCAGGACGACGATAAATCTTTGTCGCATCGTAACGCGGCGGCGCGGCGGCGACGTGACGCAAGCTGAACAACCTGAACAATCGCAACACTCGGTTTACAACTAATTCAGCCGCCAGGGAACTTTATGTCTTCTATTACAACGACGCCGCAAAAACACCGGCGAGGCAGTCAGCTCGTACTCCGTTACGCTTTCCGCGAGCACAGCGGCCGGCGGAGGTCGCAGGAAATCGCCGACTGCGGCAGCGAAGCATCGATCGGCGCGGAGACCTTTGTGACAGGTCTTCAACGTCGATCGGCTGATGATGATGATAAATTAACGCAAACTTGTCCTTAATTTCACACGATATTCAGCCAAAAGGAAGGATATACAATAAACATAACTTTAACTTTTAAGTGCCACTTGAGAATGATCAGCAACTTTTTAGTACAATACGTTAGTAAACAAATTGCTTAACTAGTTTGTAAATATTTATTTATTTAGCAGTATGCTTTTATACGTGTTTAGTTGAACGTTTGTTGCAATGTATGATAAAGTTCCGGGTCGCGTTATAAAGTAACAAATGGGGAGTTTATTTCAGCGCGTGTCACTCCGGACGCGGGGAGCGCGCGGCGTGCGCGGCGTGCGTAGCGCTCCTGAACAGGATTTGTTTATTTAAATCAATTACATTTATTTCAATATAAAAGTTGAACGGAAGGGAGGAATCACTTATCCTTGCCGCAGAGGTAGCGCGCGGCGGTAACTTTCTCTGTAATCTTAATAAAACTTTTCTGTAACATTTCTCACGCCGCTCCGTCCCGCGACACAATCTTTCCTCTCTCGTACAATCTCACCGGACCCCACCCCGTCCCCATCGCTACTGCTTATTCCGCTTCCCTCACTCTGTCAACGCGCTTTATTTAATTAAAACGCGATCCACGTCATTTTTTGATAATGTGAAATGATGAAACAATTTATATACAAATTTATATATGTATATGTAATGAATAGATTTGTAAAAGGTCTGACACCGTGCTCGCACGCATGCTGCGCGTTGTATCACAAAGCGGTTGCTATCATTCGCAGTAGTCTGTTTGTCCGTTACTCGAAAAGCGCAACAGCTAGTGAAATTACTAAAGCAGCTGCTTATATAAGATATTTATATACTAATGCAATTTAACATCGTTATATTTTATCATATCAATGATAATAAAATTAACTCGGGATTTCTTACGTCGCGTTCTGATTGATAACAGGAAGCAGGACTGTATCTAAAGATCACATTAGACACCGACGCTTGTACGAAGCTTTCCCTTTTCAAATAAAAAAGTAATACTTGCCCGGGGCACTCCGGGGCTCATGTGGAATCTTTATTTACAGTGGAGAGCTCAAGCGTCCGCGGGTCCGCTCGAAGGGTCCGCATCCCGATGGATTTATCCCGGGCGGCGGCGCCTGAAAGGGTTCCAGCCTTTGACTACCGTCTTAACATACGATTGCTCGGGAGCCCCTCATTTGTGTGGAGTAGTGCAGGTAATGGGCGGGCCACGAGACACGCGGCTACATACAATCACTACTTCAAATCATTTATGTACAATTCGCGCATTTTTCTGCATCGACCTGCGGTAGTCTACTGTCATACAGTATAGCACGTAGCCGGCTGCTGGTTGCGTGTCGTTCAGCTCCGGTGTCGGGGTCGGACCGGCGAAGACACGCTTACTTCAGCAACAACAAGACTTTCTATAGAAAAAACGCTTGCGATCGCTCGCTGATATTATCAAATACGACGTTAACATCAGTCGCGGTGAGGCTGTAGAACCAATTTGTTTGTAATATAGTCTATAGAGTAGTTTGGAGCAGGTATGTTTGTGCTGGTAGCGTCGGGTTCCGTGGTGGCGAGCGGCGGCTCCTGGCGGGTGCCGGGTCATGCCCGGGGAAGGCACTGCGATCTGTCAGCGAGTGACCCGTTCATTTTACTTATACATGTTCTTCGAAATGAAATGAATTCGCAATGAAATCTAATACATATTCATGTATTGCGGAGTGCGCGCGACCGCGATGGCGGCGCGTCTGACCGCTGTTGTATATTTATTATAAGCACCGACTCGACAGCCGCCACTTCAACGGCATCATCGTTAAAATAATATTTCACGAACAATTACATTTTATCGGCTCTCTTGTCACCTGTCACCTGTCACTGAAGGAAACATTTGAGCGGCCGCCGCCTAGCTGCGTATTCATTTAAAATATTAAAGCTAGATTAAGTCTACAATGGAAACGTCGGCCTTATTGTGTTCAGACATCATCTGCCGACGGTGGCCGCGGAGACGGGAAAGTAAACTTCTCTCTCTCTCTCTTCCTAGCTATTATCCCATATGGTGGTGGGGTCAGCTTTCTTTATTTTTCTTCTCCACTTCGCCCTGTCCTCGACATCGTCGTCACTCACTTGGCACTCTCGCATGTCTCTGGACACTACATTTTTCCACCTTGTCTTGGGTCTGCCTGGGGGTCTTTGACCGGGGATGGAAAGCTGCAGTGTCAAATTGCCAACGTAGTCAGGCGGCCTTCTTTTTACGTGGCCACTTACAAACGGGAAAGTAAACTTGATAAAGAAAATCTTATTGATAGTGTTGGTAGTTTAAAATATCCTTACGACGCGTGTAAGAATAGTTATTGAGAAACTGATGCGAATGGGATGATGGAGACGTGTCACCTTTCATTTAAGAGAACAAAGAAAGCGTTAAGTTGTTTCGAGTCGTGCCGGGGTGAGGGGGGGTCGGGGAGGGTAGGGGGTTGAGAGGTGGAGTGGAGGGGGGAGGGGTGCTGCTCGCCGGACCGACTTTTGGACAATAAATATTTTATGCGCTGTCCCTAAAGCCGGCTCCAATTAATGTACACGCTTTATGCCATTTTTATGACGCACATATAATAGGTTATAGGAGAGACGTATAGTCGTTATATTGAAATATCAATACGCGGCCCCTCGCGGCGCGGAAACGGCGCGACGCGGCGTGCAGCGGTTCCGCACAGGTACCACTTCTGATATACATACGTGTTAGATATTGAGGAAAAATAGTTGCGATTACAAACATTCTGTTAGTAAAATAGTAGGTGTATCGACTTTTTAAAAGACTAAAATGAAAAAGGGAGGGTATGGCATAACATCATTTCGCTATAAAAGGCAGTTCGGGCAGTGTGTGACGTGTGAATGTGGGAGGGAGGTATGGCAGATTTAATTTATATTTGAATCGGTGTTTCTAATATACGTAAAATAAATGCGGTTTAATATTAACAGACCTGCAAATTAAGTTAAAATAATCGCAGTGCATTTTATTAAATTAAAAGTCTAACAAAACGAAATGTAAGTGCACAAACGGTAAAAATTGCAGCGCTCATTAAGTACATGGAAATAAATACTTAAACGGTTATGTAAATGAGTTTAAACACACAAAGTGCAAATTAACGTGCGAGCTGCGAAGTAAACGGTTTGCTGGTGTGGCGGCGACGTGCGCGTGGTCACCACCCGCGCGATATATACTCCCGGACACATCTACCGGCCCACCACCCAGTGTTAAAAGTTTCGACGGTGTCTAGTTAAAAATAAATGTTAGGTGGAGCAATAAGTTTTAATGCAGTTTTGAAGCAGATTTATTGGTCAACCCCTATGTATGTTTTTTTTTTATTTTTTTTGTAATTTCGAATTGATTTGGCCGGCAGAAGTTTTACAGCTTGGGCGACAATTTCAGGCAGAGTATCCATATTTTTTTGTTCAAAACTGGCTTTAAGTTTAGATTTGCCTTTTTATGGGACCAATAATGGGACACATCAAAAAAAAAAACAACTTGTGCGAATTAAAAAGTTTTCTCCATTCCAGGGTCGTTGAAAACAATGAACAGACTCGAATTTTCGTTTTTTTTTCATAATCCTAAATTCAAAATTAAAAAAAAAATATACATAAAGGTTGACCGAAAAATCAGCTTTAAAACTGCATTAAAACTTATTGCACCACCTAACATTTATTTTTAGCTAGACACCGTTAAAACTTTTAAACACTAGGTGGGCCGATAGATGTGTCCGGGAGTGTAGTTGCCGCGAATGACGGCGGGGCAGGACGAGCGCCTGCTGGGGTGCCAAGGAGGCCTTCCTCTCCCGTTGAACGAATCCTATTTTTACCGCTATGCAGTAATGTACCGACATTACTATTTTGTAGTAAAACAAATCTTTCTACGTGTCTGTATCTCGACGCGTTGCTCTGATGCATTTTCGTTGCTACAATGTTGTAGGTGTAGTAATAATGCAAATGTTAATTTCCGATAGATATAATTAATTTTCAAATTATTTAAGCATGTAATAAATTTCGTTAAACCCGAGTTAATATTATCGCAATCAATATTCAAATGGTATCATAGTATAACACCGCATGTTGTGTGTACGTGTGTACATTATACAGAACCCGGATAAGGACGTAGTTAGCATAAATGTGAGGCAATTGAATCCGACCGGCGGACAGGTACGGTCGGGCCCGGAGACAGTGCAGCTCAGCGATTTTATTATAAACAGATAACTGGTGATAACGAATACGTAAGTCGTACACTACACGTATATACAAACAACAACAGTAGATTTGGAATTAAACAACTAAATATCCCGCAGCGACTTTCTCTCAGCGTTTATAAGATTGAATCAAAAACTAAACTTTTCTCCTAGCCGGACCCGCGCGTTCCGCCTTAAAAATGGCGCTCTAATAAAATGAGAGATAAAATTTTTGCTTTTTAAAAATGTTGGAAATTCATCCCAATGAATTTTTTTGATTTGAAAAATCTTTTTCATGTCAAAGTACATACAAACTACGTCCGCTGTAATAGCAACGACGCAAACATCGTTGTAAACACGCCAACAATGTAACGCGTTATTGTAATTATTTAACATTCTTATTTCCCAAAAAAAAAACGATTTTTGTTTTTTAAATTGTGTAAAAAATAATTGTTGACCCCGACGTGATTTGAACACGCAACCTTCTGATCTGGAGTCAGACGCGCTACCGTTGCGCCACGGAGTCGATGTCAGTACAACTGAAATCTATTATTGCACAAAGCTTTAACCGTATGGATTTGTTCAGAGGCGGGGCGGTGCCGGTTGAGATGTTCACACGACTCCGCCTCGCTGCCTGACTCCCGCATTTCTATTGCTTATACACAATCAAGCGACAAGACGAGTAGCTCGTTACTCTAATGTCTAAAGACGTTGTGCCGTCGCAGCTAGTCCCCGCTAAGCCGCACCATTCGCATGCGCTTCGAGACAGTTCCACGACAATGGACGAATAAAAGATTGTAACTCGAACAGAACGTAGACCCAACTGGTATCGATCCCGCACGCCGGGCCGCGGATGTTTTCCGAATAGCTTGACATGCGAACTTTTACGATTGTTACGAATTCAATGACAAGGAGCTCGGGTTCTCTCCGATTGTAAATATGATATTTTTATCTTTTATACGAGAACGAAGACATGGAATGGCTTTCAGAATATTATCGTTCCCAGCTAAAAGCGTTCGGAGCTGTAATATTTATGTCGCGACTTAAAATTTAGCTCCGCCGGATATAGCGTCCGTAGCTGCAGCTTAGCGCACGGCGAAGATGAAGAGCCGAAAGATCAGCTTACACCGATAGCTTTCGTAATGGTATTCGGTCTGACTTTTTAAACGATACAGTTTCATATTACTTTTATTTTTATTGACAAACTTTAACGTCGCTCAGTGTTAAGTGAAGGTTCATAGTTTACTAAGATTAGATCTGCGCGTAAGCTACGTCTAAGTTTGCCACGGTTCATTTTACTCGCATGTGGTGGTTAGTTAAACATTCGGCAGAAGATGATATATCGCATCGGGATCAGCCCAGTGTCCGGCCTGGACTGCGGGGTTGTTCTAGTACCAGCGTTAACACGCGTGCCCGCTAAGAGCTCGCTAATCACTACGGAGACGTACAAAACGAACAGCCTCGTTAATGCGAGAGCTAATCCAGACCGGAGCGGGTCTTGACTTAACGAGATCACGCACAAAGCACATTGTCTCGATGGCATAATTAAGCCTCTTGACTTATATTCCAAACGAGCCCCGGCCCGGGCTCGAGGAGCGGGGCTGCCCGGCGAGCTGCACTCGGCTTATGGTAATCTATTCATACATTGTATATTTATAACTGGAACAAAAAACTGAAATTAGCAGCAGCAAAGCTATTATTATACTCGTATTTCTCGTCCCTAAGAGTTACATTTTGTTTTCTTGTATCTAAACATAATGTAGAAAGTCATGTGTGGTCATATCAGCGCCGCTGGCGGTGGTAGTGGTGGTGCAGCGACCTGCCGCCGCGTCACGGCGCCTCCTTAGTAAAGGTGCCGCTCCACGCGGCTGATTATAAGAGTGCACCCCTTGCGTTACAAGTGCGTGCAGTCGAGCGACTCTTTCTCCTGACGGTGTAACATTACACGCCGCAGGCCGCTCGGCGCCAGGATGCGGGTGAACTGTGCAGGCGGTTGCTGGCCAGTGTAAGCTGTTCCGTGTAGTGAACCTTGATCCAGGTATACTAAAATAAGTCTAACGTGTTTCACGTTAGTCAATAGTACTTTAAGTAAGCAAATGCGTAATTCCTATTGGTGGTGCTGGAGCCGCCGGCGGGTGCTTCTAAGGAACAGTTATCGCGCCTAATGAGTTACCTGCAGCCGCAGAAAGCTCATTAATTAACTCGCTTACGCTAAAAGCCGCAGTCCCTGATAATTGGTCGCGCTCTCCCCCTCTACCTCGCTCCCCCCCGCGCTCCAGTAATGTTGAGTGCACGTGATCTCATTAACTTAATCGCAACTCCATCCCTAACGATCGGAAACGCAAATTTATTACAGCATCCTTTCAGTTTGTTTCGGAATTCACCAAATTATTTGTCACTAACTAATGTCCGACTTATTGTAATGATCTATTTTGTCCGCGGGGTAACCACAGCACATCTCCCCGTCCCCCGTTTACGACCGTCGTCGACCATGACTGCTGCAAAGCCCGAAACGTCGGGATTGAACAAATATATTAAATAAAATCTGTAAGATTTAGTTTTAATAAATTATATAAAGATTGTTTATATATTCGCAATTTATTATGCAAGTCGATCCAACAAGTACCGTCTTCTGAAATTCCCTTCCACTCTTCTGTGTGCTATAGCAAATCCTTCAGTGTCCGTGCGGTGAAACTGAGGAACTCACTTCCTCTGCCAATACGCGAATGCCCATCGCTTCACACTTTTAAAATGCGCGTAAAGGAGCACTTCTTATCCTTACTGTTGTGATAGCATTTATTTATATATCTATTTATGGATCATAGCATCGTATTTCACTTAGTAAATGATAATTATTTTTGTTTATTTTTTTTCTTTATATGTGTATATGTATATTTATATGTACTTGTATGTATTTTGTTTTCTTGTATATGTTTGTGAGTACACATGTATATTAAATTTAGTATATTTAAACTCTTTATTGTACATTAACTACCACTTTACAACTTTTCTTTTTCGCTAAGGTTAGCCGGTAGAAAACTCATTTTGAGTTAAGCTCGCCTGTACCATTTCATTTCCGTGTAACCATTGTTGTTAGTTTGTATGTTTGTACAAAGTTTTTAAATAAATAAAATAAATATATTTTTGAGATGTATTATAACGTAACACACGGCTAGGTGGGCCCGCAGCACCGCCACCCACCCCCGCTACTACCGCGTCCGCGTAACTTTAATGCCGTCGCAGTGGACGGTAACGTGCGCTTAACCCGGAGTTATTGACCGGGGCTGGAAATCATAACATACAATGTGAGTGTGCTAACTACAGCCAGCGCAGGGGATACGATACGTTCATCAAGCGGCAGGCTGGGTACAGTGAAGTGCAGTGTTATGAACAGGGCATTTAATGAAATAGTTTAAGGTTTATCTATATGGGAATTATTAAAATAATCTCTGTTTCCCTGGATAGAAAACGCCACACAACGGAGTGTGCAGGCGCCGCATCTTTCCGTGGACGTGAGAAATAACATTAATACTGAAATGTTTCTCACAACACCTTTGGATATATCTTGAGTAATTGCAATGCTTAAAGTGAAGATTGCGTATGCCACTGAACCGTCGCCGCAGACCATGTCTTACCGCGACGTGGTCATTACTGATCCTCTCAGCCAGCGCCGCATCCTGTCCCACCAGGCTGCGCAACGGAGTTGTGCTCCTGGCGGTGAAGCGCGCTGGTCCCGCGAGCTGTTTGTGTAACAGGACGACCTCGTATGTTCGTTTGTTGATCTTTTTTATTGGCGTTTACAAAAAAACGTTTGCTTCCGGTGTAAAAGCTTTATGGAAGTGACAAAGTGCGTCGATCGGCGGTTTAAGGCCGGGCGGCAATTTGCGGCGGAAGCGCCCCCCCCCCGCCCCGCCCGGCAGGAAACGATCCCCCGCCGGCGTAAACGAGAGTGTTCGTGTACATTTGTAATATTCATTTGTAAAGAATAATCGATCGCGCAGCGCGGCGCTGTGACGCTGTCGTGTGACGCACTCATTTATAATTTTCAGGAATAAACTTTTCTTTTTATTGAAAAATGTAACTGAATTGGTTAATCACCTATAAATTTTATTGTAATTTCAGCTTGTACTTATTGCTATGTAGTTTTTGTTGCAGAGCAGCTTGTTAGCGGTTCCGGGAGCGGCTGTTTTAGGGGATAGTCTGAGAAATCGCTGAAGTTATCCAAGTTATTTTTTTTTTTTTTATTTTTTTTTTATTTATTTGGAAAACAGACAGTGACAATGAACATACAATATTAAATTTCTAATTATAATAATTTAGCACCATTTACACGTTTTCACATATAAGTTTCTTGGTAGAACTTGCTTGTTTACAAAGTTTCTTTGCAGCTTTTTAGTTATAATGAAGAACATATTTTGTCGTTTGATCGATATTTGATTGATATTTGATTGATTTAGCTAGTTTTCGAACCAGTGCTTGCTTAGTAAAGATTTCAAAGTGTGTGTTTTTGTCGTAAAGAGATCAAGTTCAGCGAGGTCAACCAATTCATTTTCCTACAAGTTGCCAGTAATCACGTTGGATTGATTAAAGTTTACCGCAAATTAGAACTCAAAAGTAAAATTAATTTATTTAATGATGTGTATTAGCAATCAGCTAATTATAAAACATTAATAGTTAAGTATAAAAGTGCAGTGAAATGCACCGCCGCCGCCAAATGTGAACCAGATTTAAATTCATAATTACGTATGATTAAACATCCCGCAGGGGCCGTTGCGGCCGCTGATGGGGGGGGGGGAGAGGCTCGTTATCACACACCCTCATTAAACTATTAATGAACACTGAACCCGGAACTCGATTAGGCTCATTAATTTTTGCATGCGATGAATATCATACATTTAGCGTGTGTCTGTGTACGTACAACGGGACGGCACGCGGCGCTACAGCAAATGACATGAGACACACTGTGCAACTCTCCGGTGACCAACTGTACGTCTGTCCACGGACTGCCAGTACAGTTCACTATTCCCGGTGACAGATTGTGCACAAGTCGTAGCGGTAGTAGACAGTTTCACGTGAAGCGCGAGCGGCGTTGTAATTCTCGAGCGATAAATCCTTCCGGCGTTACTGCGAGCTCGTGGACGCGTCCGGGACCTCGCGCCGGAAGTCACACGCGGGAATATATGACACGTAGTGTATACGTGTGATGTGCGCGGCACGATTTTTTAATAATTAGTATGTTACGCAGTAATTATTGTCGGTGCACAGCCCGCGGCAGACAACAGCGAGGCGCTTCCCTTGCTTAATGATTGCGAGGGCCGCGTGGAGCGCCCTGCTGCTGTGTTGCCTGCTTGTCGCCGCGCACGTGGTGTTATAAAACTATAACTATTAGGTTATTTTATCCAGCAATGTATAATTATGTTTGTTGTTGTAATGCGAAGGTGGGTGTCGTTGGATTTAGTTGTTTCCCCGGTCGGAGCTCGGCGGAGGGCATAAATTTTAACAGTGATTTACTTTCCCGGTTTCTTTCCGCCGTGCTCCAGCGGGAACACAGTAAGTCACTCCAGCTGCCCGCCGCTCGCCGCTCGCCGCCCGACAACTTCCCGGCCTGACGTTAATGAAATCTCCACTTAGTTCCGCTTTAAATTACTTTTCCCGGTATGTAACCAGAAGCCATTACTTCTCTGCGAAGTTAATTTTTTTGTGTGCCAAAGTCCCTTGTGATCTTATTGCTCCTTCTGAGAACACTCGCAGCGCGCGACATTAAATAATCCGACGCTGGTTCGGCGGCACTTTATAAAGTGGAAATGAAAATGGTACTCTAAACAAAGGAATCGGTCTATCCGCGACGGCCGGGAGCCCGCCGGTGACGTCACCGCGCTTCTGTTTACTTATCACTGAACAATGATCAATTTTATCTTCAGATTAAGATTAAGTTAGCAGTACAACACAAACATCATCACATTGTCGTCACTCTTACAGTGATTGTTTTAAATGTTGAAATTCACCCAAGAAACAGCGTTACAGAGATTAACAGTTTGCTTTTGATTCTTTATCATTATGTACACATATCGGCGCGATGTCTGCGCACTGACAAATGTATCTAAATACAGGTTTATTTGCCAATCGATGACGTCACAGTCGTGTTCCGGAGCGGTGCCGGGTGCGCGGGGTGGCGGGGGGGTCTCCCCGCCAAGCGTCTTAATCAAGTACTTCCGGGGGGCGCGAAATATTAATATTTCACAATTTAGCCCGACGCAACAGAAAGAGTGTTTCGCGAAAAGCAATTTCACAGGTCACCGATGTTTTCAATTTTCGTTGTCATTTATTTCGGTGTGATTTTTTTATTTACCTTTGAAAGTATTTACGCAGCGCGACGTATCTGTACTTTTATATTTCACGCGCACGCCTGCGATGTGGCGCCCGGCTCGCAGTTACAATACATCGGCACCTTAGATGTGAACGTTCTAATGAGAGTGGAGATGGTGCACGGTATAATTGCACCCACTGGATCACAGCAACGCTGTGCCAGTAGACTAAGCGTAAGAGAGTGGCAGAGGAACGCGCGAGGTTCTCGTAGAACACTAGGGTTTTAACCGGTGAAAGTTTGACTAAACCGCCGCACCGCGTGTACCGCCGACGGACCTATGGGTTAGGTTTACGGGTTTTTCATTCACTATGCGTCTATGAGTTTTGTCGTTTCAGTATAAGTGAATAGCTCAGCTAGAACGCTTAGCAAACTTTGCTCCAGCGAGCATCGTAACTTTCGCATGGTTTTTCAGAACGTCGCACAGTGCGGGCCGCGTGCTGCATGAATATGGAAAAGTTTTCACTTCTCTTTTATTTAATTTGGAAAGCGGAGACCATCGGCGGTGCCGCACGCCGCTTTTAGTGGACCTTTGAATATAAAACGCGAAATTAATTCCGCGTCCACCGGAAGCGACTATATTGCTGCATGAAACTTTGATTTTTTTCCTCTGCCGCTTGAATATTTGAATGCTGCGGCGCCGCGCCGCTGCCTTTTTTATTGCTTTGCAAAAGCGAAGCTGCGCCTTACTGGGGCTCAGTTTTAATAAATACCTGATAAGTGACAGGACGCTGCGGGGGGAGGTGGGAGGTTACGTCGTTTATGTATTGGACGACTTCAGCCAGTTAAGCTATTTGCACTCTATTGCATCGTACGTAAAAGATTGACGGGCGGACATTCAGGACGATTTTGCGCATTCTCTGGCAGTCCGGAAGATGCGTAGACGAATGTGAGTGGACGGGCATTTAAATCCGTCAAAAGTTATCACACAGATGTATTGTGGCGAGGGGTTGTCACTTGAATTATTTGCTAAGTGACAAACGAAATGAAAATTAGAAGCGTTTCAGTAAACAAGCGCGCAAATGAGCGTTGTTTAACATTAAATTACCTTGTTTTCCGCCAATCGTGTTTCAAAGGAGGCCCATTTAGCTGATTGCGCGACGGGAGCCGATATTTTATTTACATTCGTTTTCGCTTGTTATGTTTCAAATTACATCTTCTTTGTATTCAATAAAGGCTCGTTAGGCGTATTTGAATAAACATACAGATAAACAAAACGCCGCGTTTTGTGAAAAATGACTCTACAACGCGGCGCATACAGTGGTGAGATACATTTTGAACATATACAAAACAAGCGCAATTTGTGCGGGAACCAGCAGCTCGTGCTGCATGTTATGCGAAGCAGTAACTCACTTCAAACCTGAAGTAGTGTACAAACACCGACTACTCGTTGGCGGCAGCCGCGCGGGGTGTCCCTGT